>HG995369.1:21276218-26276218 GCA_905333075.3 Atethmia centrago
AATTTTTTTGGCGATGAATAATGGTCTAGTTTCACCCATTTTCGTTTGTGCACTTTATCCAGGGACACACTGTAGTGTAACTGCCTCAATAGCTTCGCTTGACAGCTCTTGTCTTCAACACAATGGCGATTTTAGTGATAAAACAACAAAGGTCTCGCTTCCATGTAATGCTTTCATTTACACGTTAATGCATGCCTTAAAAGGTACTAATATGAGCGATAGTAAAATTAAATGTATTTATTGTGATGACGGGCGCTCACGCGACGAAGTTCTACCAAAACATTAAGGCGCTGACAAGACCTAATTGACAAAAATGGGCTTCTCTTAAGAAAAAAAATTGCCGAATCTGTATAGTTTGTGGTAGCGGAAAAAATATATGTTATATTTGAACATATTTCCCAGAACTTGGTTGTTACCAAAACACGTTTTAAAAACAAAATCTCGATACAAACTAACGTTAAACTAACCTCTTACTTTGAGTTCTAATCCAAAATATCTGTATTAAATATCAACACACGTTACGTATTTAATTAATAACAAGAACGTCTTAATTTAATGCAGAACTTGGTTGTTTTTTATTTTCGATTACTCAACCCAATTTTGAGTAAATACATAATTACTTCATATTTTGCAATAAATTACAAGCGTTGTGTCATCGCTCTTTTCTTTCTTTTCTATGCAATCTGACAGGGACCGCGGTTTAGGTGTTGTCAGCGTCTTAATATGCTGCTTAATTTTTATTACTCGGCATAAACAATGTAATCATTGCCTACTAAAAGCGATGTCAAAGATGTAACATGGTAACATGGAGACGATAATTTGTGAAATGTGCTAAGTAAACATTTATATGCAGTCGAAACGCGTAATCGCCGCTACCGAGAACATCGTATACGTTTATAAGTTTTTTCGACATCCTCCAATCGACGTGTTAACTTGTCGTATGAAGGAGATGGGAAAAAAATGTAGTCGTGTTGAATGTGCGGGTTGAATTTTGATCGCATGGAACTCAGTGTGCTACAGCGGGCGGTGACCAACATAAAGGCTATTGCGTACTGCATTCGCAATGTCTTCCCAGAAACCACACGCCTAGGCATCACTGCCTCGCTTAACAGATATACCGGCGAAATTATACTCATAGTCCCACCTAAGCCACCTTATACCATTAATTAACTTAATAGCGCCATTGATTAAAGCTATTTGTTCCGTAAGTCTACATTAATGTATTCATAGTGTTTACTCTTACCCATTAACTTTGTTTAACTCCCGAAGTTAATCTTGAAGGAACAGAAAATTCTTTCTCCAAAACAGAATCCCTTAGGGTTATTTGTAAATTTTTAATTTTCTGCTTGTTGGGCAGGCATCAGGAACATCAGGAACACTGTTTACAGTAAAAAATCTTATTATAGAGCGAAATGAGGTTGTCACGAACAAGAACCCTTTTGTATTTTCGACCGCAGAGAGAAAATTAGGGTCGAAAGTCGAAATGTGTTGAACGTTTTTATGTTTTGGGGAGTTGTTATAAATAAGTTCGATTGAGAGGCTAACAACACAGAGGGGAGACGTAACCCTGCGTGTGCCGACAATAGGGTGGGCTCGCCGCGGGCGTGGTTCATTATTGCGACTCGAACGATCGTCTCCGGAATCTCTTTGTGTGTCCGTCACGCGCCGACCGGCAATCGAGTTGTTCTAAGAGCACCAACAACTCGTCTACTAACACACATATTTTCAAAGTATCTATTGGTGTCTAGAAATTATTAAAGGAGAATGCGCTAAGGTAGCCCGCGTAATTCAAATTTTCTTACGTATTCTGCAATTTACAATCAATTGGGGCTTGTGGCTAAGTAAAACAGCCGCACGGGTTAATCGATCAGGTTAAGCTACGCTTGCCGCGGTTGGTCCGTGGATGGGTGACCATCTTTACACACCAAGACCCCTCCGTGCCTCGGAAAGCACGTTAAGCAGTTGGTCCCGGCTGTCATTCGTGAATCTTTGACAGTCGTTACGGGTCGTCAAAAGCCCGAAAGTCTGAAAACCAGTCTTACCAAGGGGTATCGTGTTACCCAGTAACTGGGTTGTGGAGGTCAGATAGGCAGTCGTTCCATGTAAAATAGTGGTATTCAGCTGCATCCGGATAGACTGGAAGCCGACCCCAACGTAGTTGGGAAAAGGCAGGCAGATGATGATGATGATGATGATTTTGCAATTTGCAGGTCAGAGTCAGGCTGTATGTTGATTAAAACATGTTTCCAGACCGTAAAAAATATGTCTTTACTTTTCCCACTCAGCAATCGACATTTTATTTTTATTTTGATTGTTTGGTGAATATCATTTGCCAGTGTCACAACTCAGAGCAATGCAATGTCTGTGGTTCCTGGCCCTGACATCAAGCATTGGACAACATTGTTAATATAATGGTTTATATATGAGGCTTTTGGCTACTTTTTATCAGTTTATTTTATGTAATCATTTTTGCAATGTGCGTTTTGTTTGTGCAGAATAAACTATTCTTCTTTTTTCTTTCTTTCTTTTTTTTACAGAATTATAATCAATAGAATCAGCAATACAACTTCTTAAGTTAGAACTGGCCTCAAATGTCATGATTTCATGAAATAGTCATTCAATAAGATTATATGAACTTGAGAGTTGTATCGATGATTTTTGTGATTATAATTCTATATATAAATATTTGATACAGCCGCGACTGATATTTAGATCAACATGCAACCTGATTTTGTCCCGCAAGTTGCAAAAAACTTAAGAAAATTTTCAATCTTGCGGGCTACCCTGACGCTTTCGTCTCGTATTGGCTTTGATTTAGCTGCGTGTTTTGCTCGACACATCCAAGCCACAGCATTGAAGGATGTACTTTTTTTTCGTGACTACCAAATGGTAAGAGGAGTATTTCTATCAAGATTTTTTTATTTTAACAAAATATAAACAGAAACATCACAAAAACTTCAATAGGTTTGGGAGGTCCGGATGTTGAAACACTTTTAAGAAATTTTAATACTAACGAAATATCATTAAGTATCTAAGGTTAAAACATATAGATGTAGTTCGTTAATAACATACTGAACTAAAAAAAGTGCAAAAGTACAAAAGTCGATGCTAATTACTAAATGAATGAAATTTAAACAGGATGATGCATTTAAAAAGAGAAACAATGAAATTGTTGTATTTATTTTTATAATTATCATTCGTTATGTTCGATTGGGTTTTTGTTGGAATTAATTCATTAGAGTAGGTATTAAATAAGAGTTCGTTCGTTTCCCGTAACAGTTTTTGTATCTCGGTAATATTACCAGTTTTAATTGGGCTGCCATTCTTGTTGATATACCTACTTTGATTGAATTTAATTTGCAATTATTTGTTGGTGAACCGTTCTTTTAGTGAAGTGTATTCCCATCCCAGAGACAAAGCGTCCCACGTGCCTGTAATTTTAGCAGAACCCATACTTTTAAAACCAGAACACATCAATGCTGCTTGGCGGCGGGAATAGGTATGGTTGAGTATTTTATTTTATTAAATAGGAATAACAAACAACTACATTATGCAATATTACAAAAGATAAAACATAATTAACTAAAGTGTAATGTAGTCCACAGCGCTGTTCACAGATTACCATTAATAAATATAACCTTAAAGTCAGACTCTAATATTACAAAAACATTAATAGTATTTTAAAAACAACAACAAACAATATCAATTAGTCTATAAGTTCAAGTGTCTCATACAAGAGGTAAAAATAAAGCCGGTTAAAATGGCGAAACCTTTTCAAAGAGCATGGAAATATGTCTTTACGTTCAATGTTTCAGTATTACTGTACTAAAGATGCTTCCCCGGATTTACCAACTAAGTAGGTATGTCTCACCTAATATAACGCACATTTACCATTTTGCTGTTAACTGAACCATTTTCAGTTAACCAACTCATAAGCCCGTCAGAGCGTTCAAAAGCCTCATGAAACTATTAGTAGTCGCCACATAAACTTCACTTCCGAATGCCTCCGATCGATGAAAGGTTCACAAAGTCTTTGGGTCTTGGTAGACGAGTGACGATAATTACACAGTTTAGCGTGCTTGCGGTCACTAACTATTTAATATGAACAGATCCGACATGCATGACAGACAATGTGAGTGCAGAGAGTACAACGCCATCGGCTCTGCCAATAAGGCGGGTTAAATATTCGAGTAATGGACATGAAAGGGATTTTGGGTAGACTTCCAATATTTTGGCCGAAAGTTGTTGTATTGTTGTAAATGTACGACCATTAGTGGCGTACAAGAAAAAAAAGTTGAGCCGTCGCGGGACGCCTAGCAGATGTGAAACACCGCAACTATTTTGAATAATAATAATTTTTATTTCGACCAACAAATGATCATAGGCACGAAAAATTACAAAAACACATTTCAAAAATTAATAAAAGTAATAAAAAAACAAACATATTTAAACATTTAAATTGAGATTTAAATAAAAATTAAATTAAATTAAAAATATTCATGAAAGGAAGGTTTATAATTTTGATACCGTGTGACACCTTGCTTTTCTTGCTTTTTGAGAAAAATAAATAAGATATGCTTTTAGTAGTGACGAATATTTATATTTACATAACCAAATTACAAATTTATATTAATATCAAATTAAAATGGTCATTAATATTTTGAAAAAAGTAGATAATGAAAAAACGAATAAGAAATTATTGCGTATTTTTTTTTTTGGTTAACGGAAATAATTATGGCCTAATAAAAAATATGATATAATCAAAAACAAAACATTCAAATTTGTTTTAAGAAAAATAATATTTTGATTTAAATTTCGCACGCCAACAGCCAGTCTGACCCGTCGCAATAGATGTTTCATATCAAAAACAGGGATCATCAGGCAGGAGATCAGCACGATGATCGAGATTGATCACAGTGTGACTATAGATTATATTGTTTACCAGAAGAAACCTTTTAGATAACTGTTCGGCAGTAATATATTCAACAGATGGCAAAAGTAAAGGCCTAACTCCACCGTACATTACGTAAGATCTCGCGGTGAGCCACCAGATTAATTTATACCCACATGTATATGAAGCAGGCAGATCTATTAAATTTGCATGGATCGATGAGGGCTTAGCATTCGCTCCAACCGCTCCGCTCGCTCCTCCCCCGGCCGTGCTGCCAGCACATGTCATTACAGGCCGGTGTTCGCCGGAAGCGGTACGCGTGACGTCTGGATGTACCTTAAGACGTGACCCGTATCTCTAATGTGGAATCGAAAGCTATCTGCTGTCCCACACAATACACGCAGTCTGTCACCAATGGCCAGTAGGTGGGCAGCCACCCTAACTATATATAAATTATTTAAATAATATTATAAATGCGAAAGTGAGTTTGTTTGCATGTTAGCGTGAAAACGCTAAAACGGCCGAACGTATTTGGATGAAATTTGGCACATGGGTAGACCATGACCTGAGTGAGGACATGTGATACTTTTTATCCAGATATTCCCAAGGGATCAAGACTTATGCAGGTGAAACCGCGGAGCGCAGCTAGTTTCAATATATTAACAACAACCTGTACCTTCCATATCGTCGCTTAAGTTCTAACACCGCGGATGTCAAAATACGCAACTTTTCAGGAGAGCAATAAATCCGTTTTATTTAGCCTCAAACAACTGTTCATATTTAGGTTTATTCAATATAGAAATTAAAATATGTTTAATTCATGTAGACACATCCAATTTTAAAATTCGTCAAACGATGCGCCTTGCGATTCTCTATCGAATGACATACAATACGTATTTTGTCAAAAAAATTACTTCCGCGGTGTTAGAACTTAAGCGACGATATGCAAATATAGATATGATAAAATATTGATGACGGTATTGTACAACTATAAGTTAAAAGTTAATGACCGAATATTTATTCTGTGGTTAGAAAAGAACCTTTCCCACCACACAATGCAATTAATTAAAGGTGATAGAGTGCATTATGTCTTTAAGAGCCCCAAGAACGTAACGTTATTAAGATATTATTATAAAACGTCGTTAAGTTCAGCGGAAAGCATAAATCTCACCGATGCATATGATTTTACGACAGCCAACAAGCTCCTATAATCATTGCACCCGAGTAACTAGCTGGGAACATAAATTTAAATATCATGAATATATTAACAATACACGATTCATATTTAATACGCAACAGACTTATTGTGTATTATGAATCTATTTCTATGTTTATTAATATTTCGATTAGCATCTACATTCTTTCCCACCGAAACTGTGGTTGACATACATCTCACAAATGCATTTAATCCAATTAGTAACATATCTAATTGAAACATGATACAATCTCATATAAATCTGTCCTTAAACATCGTGTAATCGGACGTCATCGGCTACGACCGGCGCGGCCCGACTGGGCCATATTTACTAAAGAGTAGTTTATTCGGGGCACATCGTTCAGTGGGCGTACAATCATCGATACTTCCTCGCTCACTGATTATAATAGTTAATAGTAAGCCACAACCATATATTTGGTATATCTGGTTTTTCAATAACCCGTGGGAAAGCAATGTAGCCGCGCGCGCAAGTCCCAGATGCGTGCCGCGATCCCATCTGGTACGCAGAAGAACAAAATTTTTGACTAGGGACCGGTCTGACCTGACATTATTTCACGTTTATCAATGCTAATGGGAAACGTAACGAAACCGTGAGTTCGTCTGTGATTGCCTTTATTGCATGTAAACACGACATGTTTATGGAAAACACTGAAGTTCCCTTGAACTTGGGTGTTTGTACTGCACTCGTTAATCGAATGTTATGTGTTTCATTTCGTTAAGGTTTATTAAACTTCTGGTTTTTATTTTTAAAGTGTTGATTAACAGGTTTCAACTGTACATACATGGGTTGATTTAAGTGCACATTAATAATAATATCTTCTCATTCATTAACTTTAGTACCCAGTGTAAATAAACCGGTTGCAAAGAACATTGTAGGTATTGATTGAATCTTGGAACTGCACAGTGCACAGATTATTTTGTTGCATACCTTTAGCTCGCGCTGATTGTGAGTAGGAAGTTCTCAAGTTTTGGACAGTTTAAAATAACTGATATCAATACTTTCCCATAAGGCAAACCACATAGGGTTGCCAACTTTTTTTTAATATCAATTATAGTATTTTCAAAGCCATTGCCTGATAAAATATAGAAGATAGCGAAACTATTGTAGCGAAACTATTGTAGGTATGTTACTAATTTTTTTTTTAAATTCTTTAATTGCAATTTTTTGCGACTATTAACAGGTTTTTTGTTTTTTTATATGTCTCATAATTGTTTTTACATTCCAAATTATGGTTACAAAATACCATTAATTCAGCTTTTATGAGATTAAAAGCTCCCGCAGATAGGCGCGATGCGACGCTAGTAGCACAATTTTTATGAAATCTTCATGGAAAGAGTCGAACTGCCTGTCACGAACGCGATTTCGCGCCAGTCTTCACGAGCCTTAATACTGGCCCTATTGCGATCATCACGTGATTTTGTATTGAAATAAAAATATTGTAGTTTCGCCTACTATATTTTTTCTTTAAAAATATAGCACTAGTGCCTCTAATATTATACAGTAGGGTTGGTAACCCTACGTACACACCACCAGAAATACAAGCATTGTGTTTCCATATAAAGGCATCCAGATATCTGATAACTGTATATATCATAGGAATCCATAAAGGAAGAAATGGTTATGTATAAAGCAATAAAGTGAATTGCCTTGCATCCTGTTTCCGAAATGTCCCCGGGTAAATTTGTATGCGAGTGATTGATCACCGTCACAGTGCAGGCTAGAACAGTACCTTAACACACCATGTAACACGCGCTCCGATGCCCGAGGCGATAACTTGCTACCACACCAGGGTGCTATTTCCATACGCACCGAATCACACATTATACATGCATTTATTCATTGTTGAACTTACATTGACACCTGATTGCATTGACAATTCATTCCAATCACGAAATACCAATACATTTTCAACCGCATGTATTTAATCGTAACCTTAATTCCCATTATGCGCTCCTAAACATAGTTACTGGACACAAATAATTTCTATTTTGGGGGTCCTGAAAATTCTAAATAGCCAAGCAGTTGCAACCATCTTGGCTGTGACACACGTTCAGGGCCTCAAGTCTGCTATTACAATAGTGTCATAATGGTCTGTTCCGATCCTCATTAATGACGCCATTATATTAGTAGATTACCAAACTTGTCAAAATCAACAATTATGAAATCAATAATAGACCATTCTGACACTATTGTAATAGCAGACTTGAGGCCCAGATCGCGCGCATTTGGTTATAATTGTAACCTAACCTAACCCTAAATGAGTTAGGTTAGGTTAGAAGTTTGGTCGGGGTACCCGCCCTAGCTCAGTTACTGCGACCAAAACTGAAAAAAAAAACCGTACCGTAAAAAACATTGTAGTTGAAAAACCTGTTCTCCCAATCGTTATATACCACGGTCAATTCTCCAACTGCAAATTTAAGTTGGTCGACTATAACTCGTTAACTTGTAAAGCCTACTTAGCCGTGATAGTTTTCCTTTTAATTTCATTATATGGACTACTGCCATGAATTTTTTCACATCTCTATAAACAACCATTTAGCTGGCAGGGGGGGGGGGGGGGGGGTACTTGACTCTAACAAAAATTAGCACTTTAATGCTTAATATTACGCAAGTGGATCCTTGAATCAAAAAGTGGTGTTCACACACCTGCAATATTTTTGAACGACCTATCCAACGATACCTCACACCATGGGGTAGACGAGAAAAAAGAATATCATCCCCACATTACGTGCAAGGGAGGTACGCTAAAAAAAGCTCTCTGAGCTACAGTGGGGTCAGACAGACAGACAGACAGGCGGACATAGCGAAACTATAAGGGTTCCCTGTTTACTACGGAACCCTAAAAAGAGGCTCAAAAGTTTTTAGAGGTTCATCAATTTAAAAAAAAGTGTCTATCTTTAGAAGGGCAATCAGTTTTAGAGGTTCAGTTAAATATTTCCCATTTTCAACTTCGCCTACTGCAATCTGCCTCTATTGATTCCACATTATCATCGGAATGAAATGGACACAATGAACTTAAACCAATAATTTCATTCAGTGTAAGCTAGCATATTCAGTAATAGCTTATTGATAAGGTCCTAATTAATCAACTGTTGATTGAATACCTCTTATCGCCTGTGTGCTGTGTATTGGCGAATATGACGCGTGTTTTAGCTGTATTTGCATTTTTATCATTATTTATTTATTTATTTATTTAAAAAACAAGTTAATGTCCTTATAATTAAAAAAAACACTATAGACCTCTGGGGTCTGTCTTAGCATGGCATGGTCTGGAATTTACTCAACGCGCTACTGACAAATTTAAGGGCGCTTTCAATTTAGACGGTTGATGACTGTTGCAGTCCGGGTATCATCAGGTACAAAATGTCTTGACGCAAGGTCGTGCGAGAGCAGTGCGGCGCACGTCCGTTGGCGGAACGGCAACAATGTTTATACTAACTGCCTGATGGATGCCTCAGTCGCTGTTCGCTAGTGCGGGTGAACGCATCGTGTTTTCGATGGAAATCACTAAAATTCGATCGGACTGCAGCTGCGTATCTTTTCAAATAAGACGATTCACGTCGTACTACTGTCGTCCGGCAGCAGTACGGCTCACGGTCGTAATAATTCTGCAACAACCGTGCGGCAGCAGGCATTAACCGTCTAAATTGAAAGCGCCCTAAGGCTTCAACAGACTGGGGCGATATCGCGGGCGCAACAGGTATATTGGTGCCTGTCGGGCCCACGATATCGCCACAGTCTGCAGAAGCCTTAACGTAAAATGGAGTTATAGGTAGTAACCTAATCCTTAAGCTTGTGTTTTACGTTTTTAATGTTCATTGAGTCGCAAATGTCTAATGGTATTTGGTTTAGTAAATAAGGTATTTTGAAAAATGCGGTGCGACTACCATAATAAATATTTTTACGTGGGATTTGAAGTGATTTTACTTTTGACTGACGGGATGTTTTGCTAGTCTTGGTAGAAAGGCGAGTAGGTCATATGCGTCAGTCATGTGCCTAGAATGAATAATGTCTCGATCAATATTGTGAGCTAGTTTTAATCGGTTATGCATAACTATTTCTTTTAATAGAAAGTGTGTCATGTGTGCAGTCGGGTTATGTTATAGTAGCAAGGTTGGTTTCATCACTCTACCTACACAATTTAGAGAGATACAGAACTCCCAAATGAATGCAGTTTAGAACATCAAGCAAGACTGATGAAAACTTGTGTTGGCAGTTGGCACAGATTCGATTCGATTTATTTCCTTCCTATTCGAGCTAACAAATTGATTGAAATCCAAATTATCTACCTTCTAACACATTCAGTCTTTGATGAACGTATTCAGAATCCCGCGAAGGCGACTAGACTTGAAATCGAGCACTCATTCGGTTCATGGTTCATGCTATCGACGAAGCTATCTCTTTCCGCGTTCAGTGTAAATTAATCAAGTGGAATGTTTCAATCTATAGACTGGACCTATATCTTGAGCTGAGAGGCCTCGAAGGCCCCCTGAGTGGCGCCTGACCCCGGGCTATATTTGTTGATGCCAGCCGATATGGCAAAGAGACACCAATACATGCACAAGATTCACGCCCGATATCTCGATACAAGACATTTTTGAATTCGCTGAATTTCTCTGATTTTTATTTTACCTTTTGTCGTCAAACACGTTGTTTTACACGTCGTATACACTGTTTTTTATGTTGTATGGCTCGCCCTGCGTAAATATACATGTATGGTGAGCCGCACTCTCAGACCAAGTACGTACATTTTCCTAAGAATCACAGCGGGCCGTCGAATTAGGCGGACCATTAAATAAACGCGTGTTGGCGATGTTGATACATAACTGTAATAAAGCAAAAAGCGCTTTATATATTATAGCGGCAGTACTGGTGACCTGTACAATAGCTGGCCCACTTAAGTACGGTCCAGCGCTTTCATGCCGGAACGAATTTTCCAGACCTGTCGTTATAAGCATCCGCGAGCAAACAAAGACATTTTCCGTTTGGAACAGCCGGAAACATTACGCCTAAATTATGTATTTTAAGTCCACGAAATTGTTAAAAAATACTTAGGTACAGAGTAAAAATGTATTTTAAAGCAGAAAATTCGAGATCTCTTGGTTAATTCAAAAGTTACGTAACGAATCCATTTAGGATTTAATTCGTTAACTAACTTTTATTGAAAGCCAAATTAATAAAAGCATAAACGGATTCTGTTCGTTAGTAAAAGTTTAGTTGGAAGCTTTTAAATTGATGAATCATTTTGCGGGCGATTTCCCTTCTGGGAAGAAACAGAAACGCTGACGCGTGGAAAAATGCAATACGTGCACCCCAAGATACGGGTGGTCAGGACGGTAACATTAATGATACGTGCAAAGTGGGGGCATTAGTCTGTGTGACTGCCGGGCTGCCGGGAGCCAGGGTAGCTCGTTACCGGCCACCTCTCCGGGGACCCTGCGGGAGTCCCCTATTTGTCAGACGACCGCTTCACGGTGAATTTTTTATGGACATAACTTATGTCTTGTGGGATTATCTGGACGTTTGCGATGTCAGCATAAACGAGGTGACATTTTAATCATCGTCGACTGTACGTAATATAATACACATATGTACAGTAATAGCTACGTGTAGGTATTTGTTACTAAGTCCTACTTACATAATCAGCCTATAATGTTCCCACTGCTGAGACACAGGTCTCCTCTGTTTGAGAGGGAGTGGGCCGTAATCCACCACGCAGTGCCAGTGCCGGTTGGTAGATGTCACATGTATTCGAATTTTTGGTTCTAGGACATGCCGGTTTCCTCACGATGTTTTCCTTCACCGTTTTGAGAGCAATGGTGATGAAATAAATTACACAAAGTAAAGCGCCTGTCTGGGTTCGAACCTACGACCTACAACTCGTAAGTCGCGGCCGTTACCACTGGGCCACCACTGCTCTCCTACTTAGATGTCCAACAAGTCCTACTTAGATGGTTATAAATAATTCTTAACTAAACCACAATGTAGAACGGAAGCTAAAGTGCTACATTAATGACGCGCTGCGGTAGGAACATGCACAGCTGTCACTCTACGCTAGGCATGCGCGTGCGCTCATAAATTAAACACAATCCGACAAACTACTATTGCCCTAGAAAACAAACATGTCTGTGCCGATAGGAAAGCTCCACAGGGCCGTACTCTAAGCGAAATCCTGAAACAAAGCATTATTTAGATTTAGAACGAGAAAAAGAATAACCTTGTGTAAATTCAGACAGTCACTGTAACGTCAACATTACCATCCCTTGTCACGTCACTAACAAAATGCACAAAAAATCCGACACTAAACTAAGAGATACAGTATTACAACGCTACTAATTTCGTAGACAGAATCTCTGGCTACACAAATTTGGACCGCCATCGCCATCGCCATTTCGCGAAGCATTTAACTAACGACTTCATATTCACTATCCGCAGACAGCCCTATTTGTTAGGGCCGCGTGTCGGCAGCATGTGCCGCCGGGCCCGACTCCCGAACCAAAACAATTAGATCACTACCACCCGGTGTCTCTTAACACATCCCTCATATAAAACTTTCGTAGATAGAACAACCATTCGGACGAAACAACGATTCCATTGACGTATACGATCCTTCGGCCCCTATGGACACATAAACATAGACAATACCAATGAAATCAGATCGTAAACGACGCCGTTAATGTTTCCAGAATGATTCGGTTTAAAAAAGGTTTTCGATTATAGTTCAATCACGACATGAGAAATAGGTTTATTGGAAACCAACAGCGTAACCGATTGATTAGGCACTCGCTTGACTCACCCGAGCGTTATATTGAAATGGACAGATGGCAGATCCGGCACAGACGTCGGTGTAGGGAAGTGAGCAAATTAATTAACCGCAAACACGTCCCCGGCAAACATGCACGAAGCCAAGAATAACAACAACTCTAATACTATCTAAGGAGACGAGCAGACTGACCGAGGAATGGATGTAGCTAACAATACTGTTGTCTCGACGGTGATTGTTCCAAGAAATCTAATTTTGTGGTATAATTTGACCATAAATTTAAGTCATGTTAACGTAAATCACTCATGGTACAGAAATATACCACTACCTAATTTAAAATGTACTTTGTGACTTGCGAGTGACCAGAACGACTGACTCCTCACCATGGAATTCATATAATTCAGCGTCCTCTAATTGTAATTGAACAGCGACAAATAATACAGAAGTGAGAGTCAGTAAATTAAGAGTTTACAAGTTTGGAGGTGGCGTCTAACTTGATAGCAAACTTGTTCTACCTCTCGGAGAAACGACTTTGTCCTCGGCTATCCTTTACAAAATAAAGTGCACTAACAACCGATATTGTGAATTCAGTGCTTCAATATTAACGACGTCCGTGCGCTTTGGGACGATGCCGTAGGACAGCGTCCACTCGTAGTTTCCATGCAAACTTGCGCAGAATATAGTACGGTTCATAATTTCAAAGAGTATTATTCAATGCACTGTTTTTGTGTACGATAAAGATCGTCAAATGTTTTACACAACAACCAGGCGCTTTCAAAAACATTCTTCGCATTCAGTTCCGGTTTTCTTCAACAGAATAGTTCCGAGTACAGCTAGTTCAGTTTCTTTACAAGTCGACAAGAATGCTGTCTGTGGACACGCTTTGTTCAAGTGACGAATACATTTCGAGAAATTAAAACAATAAAGAACATAATTGGACGTTTCAATGATCTCCAGGCGGAATGTTTACGAGCTGTTAAAGTGTTATAATATATTAAAACGGAACGTTATACTGAACATTTTATTTGTGAATAATGAAATAATACATAACATACATAAACTCACGCCTTCTTCCCATAAGGGTAGGCAGAAACTATAGAACGTCACCTACTACGCTCCTTACATACTCCTTTCGCTTCGTTTACGTTCATACATCGGGTCATACAAGCACGCCAATCGTCACTTAATTTTTTACCCGACTGCCTCAGGAGGGTAATGTTTTTCGAGTATGTATGTATGTATGTATGTATGTATGCATGTCAATTTCTTTGGCACGCTCTGTAGCCTATACGGCTTGATGGATTTTAACGTATGAGATGTCGTTAGATTCGTCTTAATTGTGGGAGTGACATAGGCTATATAATATTTATAAATTGCATCTGCAAATACAAAAAAGGGGGGGGGGAGTTTTTTTTTTAATTAATTGCAACAATATTGGTATCAAATAATATAATATGGTGTAACTTTTGATTGTCCCCGCCTGCGATACCAAAATTATATAGATTATAATGCTTGTTTTTCCCTTTTCAGTTATGTGTTTTTGCAGTCGAGTTTTTTGTTTTTTAAAATAATTTCTAACATGGTAGAGACGACTTCAAATATTACATATAGGGTAACCACTATAGTGATTGCCCAGCATATAGTGATTGCCAACATTAAGTAATAACCCAGTTTTTGTAACTTCTAAATGAACTAGTTCAAATTAAATACAATAGATGTCACTTTTAGAAATGTGGCAGCATTTTAAATTTATATAACCTCCAACATTTTATGTTTGTAAAGTGTCATTGCTGATTTTATTGTAACAGGTGTGTAGCTCTTCGAAAAAAGTAAGTTTTTGTGATTTTTCTTAAGAATAACATTTCTGAATTTACAATATTTGCAAGCTTTTTTCGTTTTTGTGTAATTTGTGATTAATCTATAAGTTAGAAGAGTTATTCTAGTGTCTATTTAACCAATCGTTGTAACGGTTACTTTTTTCGTACAGTTTTAAAAGGGGTTGGGCAATCACTGTATCAAAATTTTGATAATTATAGTTATTGCCATGCCATTACTTAGTTATTGCCATTGGAAATAGATACAGCTATTGCCCGGTCAATATTTGTACAATTGTTCCGTTTTAATTTTTGAATTAAAAATAAATTCTCTTTTGGAGAATATTTAGCGTATCCTAAAACACCAATAAGAAAAGGAAAGCGTCAAATAGAGAGACAACCGTTTGCTAATACATCAGACAGTTTCAAATTAGCAATACAACAAAGCAGTCAGACAAGGAAAATTAAATTAAAGAAAAGGAAAAGAAGAAATTGGAGAGAGAGGTGAAGAAGACTGAGAAGAATAAAAAAGAACAAAGTAAGGGTAAAACAAAAACTCAAATAGCAACACGAGAACCAGAAGATATTGTTAATCTTGTTGAAGGCAGCCAAGGCAGTGGCAGTGTCTTCCCAGAGTAGAAAAGAATCACTGTTTTAAAGGAAGTCCTCGTGAAATCCAGTAATGTTTGTATAGTGTGTAAGCACATTATTATAAAAAAACAAAATTGATTGCAGTTCCAGAAAACCATAAAAGTAACACCCCCGATGATGCAGATATGATGCTGTTATTATGTCACTTTTGTTACATAATTAATGATTCTGATGATGATACGAATTCCGATTGTGGATAATTATATTTAAATGTCCAAAAAGCAAGAAACAATCTCAATTTTTAATTATTTACATTTAAATTAGGATTAATTAAATAATTACTGCAAGGTGGACAATAACTGTGTGTTATGAGTGGCAATTACTATGTGTACCGGGCAATTACTGTGATTTCAGAGGTTCTTTATTTGTTTATTTTTTATTATTATGTTCCCAAAGATATTGAAACTAGTGACACATTTTCCTTTAGAGAATATGCTAAAGTTATATAAATAAAAGTTTTTAACTTGATTTATTTCTAAATAAAGGTACTAATAAGAAAAAACGAGTTTCACTCCCTTAACCGGGCAATAACTGTACTGGTTACCCTATTTTTATTTCATCAAGCCTGTTATTAAAATGTACCATGGAAAACTTTTAAGTTCCAAAAATAGACTTTGATCTCAATTAATAACCTTAGCTGTCATCTTCAGTAATTTACTTTTCAACTTTCAAATGTCATGTTCCTGCAAACAATATATCTTTTTTTTTGCTTATAATGTCGTCTCCATTGTGCAGTGCCTAAAGTGAGAGAGGACTTTTAATGCCACCATAAAAGTAAAATTGCCTATTTTCATGAATCACATTATCGTCCACTCTACCCACACGTTTGAAATTACATTTCACAAAGTTCAAGTTACATTGTACTTGAACGCTATCCAAATGTGTTTTGAACATAAAAAGTTCAATAAAAACATTGAATTATCGAGCAACTTTATTTAAGCGAAAATGTACACTCAAATTTTTTGTTTGACAAAAGCAATCTACTTAATTTTCAATTTCCAAGTTATTGTGAACCGACAGAAACGTTCGTGCAACATAGGAGATAAATATACCACGAAACGTTTCGCAATTTATCGGCAAACAAATTAACTGATACGGAATTGCCGGAGGAGATGAATGTAAAACAAAAACGGTGGGGTTGACATGACAAATCGTCGAAATCGCGTGGCTAGTCTCCCGATCGACGGCCGCACTAGTGGGAGGGCAAATTGCACGGATCCTTATAGTTTGCAATTTATTCGAAACTCGGCAGGCTTGTAGATTTATATCAGCCGCAGATTGGCGGCGCGCCTCACGCGAGCTCTATACTGAAAGCAATTTCAGAGTTGGCCACATGCGCTTTGCGACTCCCGATCCCAACAAATATAAACATCAGTTATTTCCACCCGGGAGGGGTGTGTGTATGACTTCAATATAACATTGATTTGATTTGTACGGTACGTTTCGTATCGGCCCCGAAGAGAAACTTCCGCAGCTACACGTACAAGAAATCCTATCACGTAACCCAATAAAGAAAATATTGGGGATATTAGTCGATTGATATCAAACAAGGAACAGTTAAAGCCTAGAGTAAATGCCATTCCCACGCGTCAAATATTTCCGGATAGCGTGGTAATTAATGTTCAGATAGCGAAGCTAGACAATGCGTGAGTGAGCACAGCTATTAGCTGCACAATTAGTGCAATTGTCGTTAATTTATAGTTGTTCACGTCAACGGCAACTCAATGGCGTGGCAGCGGTGTGGTGTGGTGTAGCGTGGCGCGCGGCGTGGAGCAAAGCGTGCCGAATTCAATCACTGAGCTAACAAGTGAACTGTTATTGACATTGATAAAGTATCCATAACGTGCACTTTATCAATGTCAATATCAGTTCACTTGTGAGAAAGATAACTTTTTATGTAATATTTCGGAAATATGCGATTACATAGATAAGGATTGTAAACCATTTCCTATTGACCTAAATGCAGTTCCAACACGAAATACATCACAAAACTATGTGAAATTCAAATCCTATCTCAATTTATACAAAGCTATACAATATTATGAATAATTTATTTGTTTAAACGCCGTTTCCCACGCGATATCAAACATGTATCGCGGCGCTTCGCGATATCATATGACATACACTTACTTTTTTCAGTTCAAGTTTTGTGCCTACTAATTGGAAAGGGGGGACAGTCAACGCGGTAACCAAAAACCTACTAATTAAATTCGTTTACGGCAAGTTTGGTTCTCGCTTGATTAAATTCAATGTCGTACAAACTGAGATTAGTCTAGACAGTCGTTGGTTTCGACAGACGTAAGACAAAACATGATTCGCAGAATTCACGTTAAAATTCACGGAATATACACTTGGTCTAATATTCTACAGATATCACTTACTGCAATGATCGTGAATCATTTAACAAACACTAACTACCGCTGTTACGACTAGAAAAACAACATACATTTTTGATTTAGGTTGAAGGAGATAAGATCTTGTTAATAGATTAGATGGTAAATTAAGTTTGCGAGTGTCGCACCCTCGTTAGAGCCCGAATCATAAGCCACATGGCACCCGCCGAGCTTTAAAGGAATAATTTATTATTACGACAGACTAAAACCACATGGACTGTAAGAAAATTAATAGCAGATAATTCCCAAAGTAATTGCACTTTGAGATAACGTTAGAATCCTTCGTTCTGCTTTAGTTTGAGCACATAGTTATTAATACCGTAATAAAATGCTTTTCTATAATTAGCGATTACATTTTTATGGCTATTTTATGAAACCAGTGAAGATTTGTTTTTTTACGTCTGTCTTGATGCGAATTTTTGTGATCGATTATTATGATTCGATTTCATTATCACGACCCAAAAAAAATGATAAAAAATAAAATAAAATTTAAAAAACAAAGTAATAAAATAAGATAGCAAAATTTCTACTTTTATATCTGTAATTTTTATGGTGTACATAATAAAGAGTATTCTATTCTATTCTATTCTATTCAATTCTATCCTTTTGCTCTCCTCCCAACTTAAATAGGATCAGTGCAGCGTGTCTTCTTCTCCCATAATCTATTTTATGTAATCTTTTTATCAATAATTCGCTTTACTGTAATAATTATAATCCGATATCTGCAATGTAATATCTGGGGAGTTTCTTTTTTAGCTACCTACTAAGTAGATGGCAGTGGACTGTATGGTCTCCAGTTCTCTACGAATAGATCACATCATATCCCACAGGGGTCGTAACAGGGGACGCGAGGTAATATAACAATATCCTTCCACGATTGCTCTTTGTAGCAGTCTATAGGGGAAACCCATGTTAAAAGTGGATATTTACGGGCTGTTATAATGCTTTGGGGACGAACAAAACGACTACAGGACCAACAAGATTACTTGATTATTGATTACTCTAGCCAAGAAGCCGCGTGTCAAAGTTAATTGCCACGAAAGTGTCACTATATCTAAAAGCTGGAAAGTACATTTAAGGTATCACAGTAAATGATCCCATAATGTATACTGAACATAACAGCCAATTTAGCAAATAGCGCGATTTCTCAAGAACTCGAAACAGAATAACATGTTTTTCATTAAAACTATACGGAAACATTGTAAGCTATTGAACAATAAACTTGAAGTAGCAAACAGCAATATACAGTCACAAAAGTTTTTAAATTGTGTTCAGAATTGTCAAGCGATAAAGGAAATGCCTATAATCAAGTTAGTATTGGTAGTTAGTTGGCAGGAAGTGATTCAGTGCATTTGTTCCGCTACGGGCATTGGGCAGGCGGGCGGCGCAAACGCATTAATTAATTCACAATTACTATCCGACTTGTTGATTCACAATTACGATACGAGGCCATGATTTTGTCGCGTCTTGATTGACGTATGCACACATGTGGTTAAATATTTAATTTGTAATTCGTTTATAAATAGAGGTACGTGAGAAATGTTATAACGTAAGATAGTGGAGTTAATTAGTTGAGGGCACAATCAATTTATAGGTTCACTGCCACACAAGGTATCCAAGTTATGTATATTACGGTTGTTTTCAAATACATTTATGTAAGATTTACGTGCGATGCTTGTTGCACGTCTATAAGCTTACACAACACCCTCGTAGCATCGTCGCCCCTTTTAAATCTTTCCATTTCAGCGAATACACGCGTGCTGACGACAAGCCGGCTTCATATTGATGGTGCATCCATGCGTTTGAAGTAATTCCGTTGACGTATATTTTTGTAGAAATCTGCGTATTTTAGCTATGTTTTTCGTTACACACTTCTATTCGTTTTGTCGAGTAATCAAGACTTGTAATCAGAGCCGACATCATTACCAGTGTCGCGATGGGACTTTTCCGCAATTCGAGACGAATGTAATCAACGATTTAACGGCATCACTTTATGTAATGTAGGTAAAACGTGGGTCTAATATGGCTGTGCGTAAGGGCCTAACACGGAACAGCAGTATGTATAACAAAGGTGAACGACCGATTAATTCATGCGATAGTTCTAGTTTATCAAAGTAATAAAGATATCTTGATGTGTCTTCTACTGCGCGTGCGTGACATATGTGGCATTTTATAGTGCGTTTTGATATATCCAAGTTATGGAACGAGCTGCCAGTGTTGGGCTTCGTCCGTTATAAAAATATGTATCAAAATGATTCGCGACGCGATCGTAGATTATCTTGTTGTTTGTGTGGTAACATTTGCGTAATATTTTATGTCTCTATACGTTACAGACCATTATTGGTTTTACTACACACTACAGTTTTATCTCCGCTTACCCTGAAGGTTACGTATCTCATGGCATAGTGAAGGAGGACTTTACACCCCAGGAAAAATGGCGTTCGAGCATAACCAAATTAGGCATCTTTTTAGGGTTCCGTAGTAAACAAGGAACCCTTATAGTTTCGCCATGTCCGTCTGTCTGTCGGTCTGACCCCACTGTAGCTCAGAGACGCTTAGTACTAGAAAGCTGTGATTTGGCATAGGTATACATATTAATCACGCCGACAAAGTGCTAAAATAAAATCTTGAAAAAACATTTTGTTTAGCGTACTTCCCTTGCACGTAATGTGGGGATGATATTTATTTTTCTCTTCTACCCCATGGTGTGGGGTATCGTTGGATAGGCCGTTCAAAAATATTGCGGGTCTGTGAACACCACTTTGCGATTCAAGGATCCACTTGCGTAATATTAAGCATTAAAGTGCTAATTTTTGTTAGAGTCGTGTCCCCCACCCCCTGCCAGCTAAACGGTTATTTATGGAGATGTGAAAAAAATCATAGTAGTAGTACATATAATGAAATTAAATGAAAAACTATCACGGCTAAGTAGGCTTTACAAGTTAACGAGTTATAGTCGACCAAATTAAATTTGCAGTTGCGAGAATTGACCGTGGCATACATCGATGTATGGGAGAACAGGTTTTTCAATTACAATGTTAAGTTGGTTTTTAGAATAAATTCGTCCCAAGTAATCCCAACTACGGAACCCTTCATTGTGTGTGCTCACAGCCGCTAACTTTATTTATTAACAAAGAATCCTTTTCTTTTGAGTTACAACAAAGAATTCTACCTTTATTTTAATTTCAATCCGACTTCGTAAACATTCAGTGGTTCACTCCCCACTAATCTCAAAAGCCACTGAAAAGAAAATATAAAACTTTTGTCTTTCTTTCTAAATGTAAATTCCCTAAATTATATTTTAATAATTCCAGCAAACAAAACTTTACAGAAACAATGGTCAGTTAGTACCAAAAACTCAGTCCTAATAATTTAGCGGCTGTAGTAAATATATTTTTAAATGTCACGTAGGACAATGGTAGAGCGTCAGCATAAAAATGCCTAGCGTAGCGTTCAAAAGGTTAATACCAACATTGTAAATTAACTTGGCAGGCAGGAAAGTGGCGGTTTTCAAGTACATTAAATCATGTGTACGTCGTATTTAAGAGTCGGTGTGCAAGAGACGCGGCTGCAGTACAGACGGGAACGTGACGCTATTACCATATCGCGTTACAAGAAACTTTATACGAGATCTGAATCTATTGTTGCAATGCAAAAACTTTGAGAAGTTGCAGCAAGAAAATTACTATTGTTACAATTCTCAGAAGACAGACCTGCGTGCCATGTGTACACTGTGTAGTGTGCATTTGAAATAGACGCATCGACGGGTCGATGTGTCGAAATAGAGGGCATGCTCCGATTGCGAGACGAGTTGAAAGAATAATGGGAGAGATAACGATGTTAGAAAGCAACAAATGTTAAGAACAGGGCTGTTTAAACTTAGCGAAAACCTTATTAAAAGCGACGTCAAAAAAGTGCCAAATCCACCATGGGAACAATAGGAAACATTCCCACTGCTGAGACACAGGCCTCCTCTCTGTGAGAGGGAGCATGCGATTAAGACAAACATTCTTATGTACCTACCTACATCATCCCCAAAAGCACATACACGTGAAGCCTGATTTAAATTATACCGAAAATTAAGAAAATATATTACTCATCGTAAGTAACGCTAGAGATACACTTGCCCTTTGACGAATACATATTCCCAAACGAGACACCTTTGCGATTTCCGCCTAATATATAGGCCGCACTCTCTGAGATTGCACGAAATTGCCGAACCCGTCAGTGTGACCCAGGGGTAAAACGAATCACTCATTAAGAACCGAGGCTGGGACGTAACGGTAAGGCCCATACGTGTTCGATATAAAATCAGACAACCGTACTCCGTGACAGGTTCCCAGTTTGTCAAGGTAATCCATTTCCCACACAGTTAATTCTCGAAACGTGCGCAAGCTGGCAAGTGGCTGAGGTTTTTTTTTTATAATTCCCACAAAAGGAAGTAAAAAACTAAATTTTTATTTAATACTTTGTCTTCGGGAATATTCATGATAAACTTAAGCGGCAACTTCGGGGTAAATAAAAAAGCAGGAATTATTCACCATCAGACTGTAAATGTCCAAGTCTAAAAGAGTGTCCATGGAGTTTCTAGTCCGTTCTTCTCCATAGGTACCTATTACACTTTGGAATGAGCAACTAGCTTCATATTTGTAACTGACCGACTCCTTGTCAATTTAAAAGTGCCTGTAAATGGTTTAATTGAAATAAATGCTTTGAGTTTGAGTTTTGACAAGATAAATATAAGTATAAAACACTGTCCAACTATGTATAGCCCAAGTATATACTCGTAATAATATATAGTCTATGTATATGTCACCGTAAGATTGTGAGCACCGTTAGTTTATAATCTATCTAGCGAGATTATAAACTATCAAAAAATTGTGAACTTTATAATATTACGCATCCATTTTCGGTAGTTCATCTATCAATGTCCGATTTTATCATCCGTAAAATTGTGAACCGTCCCTGATTGGTAGGTCTTGGCGGTAGCCGAATTGAACGCGGAAACTAAACCAGGGCACTCCGACCTAATGGGTTAGGTTAGAACTGTAACCAACCGCTTCTACCAAGTCGGTCGCAATTACTTGGCTATTTAGTGTTAGCGCAAGGTGCTTTCGTTACATGCAAGTTTGATACCAGTTCACAATTTATCGGTATGCCATAGATAGATTCTAAACTATCGAAAAATAATGCGTTAAGACGCTGACAACACCTAAACCGCGGTCACTGTCAGACTGCATAGAAAAGAAAGAGAAGCGCGGTGACACAACGCTTGTAATTTATTGCAAAATATGAAGCCATTATCTATTTTCTCAAAATTGAGTTGAGTAATCGAAAATAAAAAAACAACCAAGTTCTGCATTCAAATATGACGTTCTTGTTCTTAATGAAATACGTAACGTATATTGATATTTAATGCAGATATTTTGGATTAGAACTCAAGGTAAGAGGTTAATTTAACGTTAGTTTGTATCGAGATTTTTTTTCAAAACGTGTTTTGGTAACAACCAAATTATGGGTCATATGTTCAAAATTAACATATATTTTTCCGCTACCACAAACTATACAGATTTAGCAATTTTTTTCTTAAGAGAAGCCTATTTTGGTCAATTGGGTCTTGTCAGCGCCTTAGATTGTAAATTGGTTTGTTGCAGTGCACAGTGTTTCGATAGTTAATAACAGGGGTGGCCAACTGGTCGATCGCGGCTATTAGTCCAGTCGATCGTGGCAAGGCAGAAAACACATAAGTTTCACTCAATAATAATATCTATAATGTAAAAAGATACATTTCAAATGTACCACATGATATTTTAAAACGAAATGATTACTCTGCGCAACGATATGTTTCTAAAAGCAAGGTTACCCTCTGGTCTATATTTCTGGGCATTGCACATTGGGTTTCCAACGTGAAATAACCAAACTTGAAGAAATGTGTTGAACAACTACATTCGTATTTTGGTTCAACATATTTATGTGAATCAAACAAAAAATAAACACCGTCTTCGCTTGACAGACGCTCATACATTGGATGCTTTAAGGTTGGCAATATCCAACTACAAAACCGATTTTGCGCATCTAGAAAGAGATAAACAGACGCAATGCTCACACTAGTAAGTAGTTACTAAGAATAATTTTATGTTTTTTCACTTATTAAAATAAAAAACACTACATTATATACTAATATTGTTTCATTTTGCAGTCCAAAAAGTTCTTGGTAGATCGCACAGGGTTTCGTCAGTTAGAGTAGATCTTCGGTCTAATCAAGTTGGCCACCCCTGGTTTGTAATCTCGCTAGATAGGTATATTATAAATTAACGATGTTCATAATCATACGATGACTTATATACCAACAAGTATTGCAAAAAGGTTAATGGATTGACATATGGCCCAAATATGTAAACATTACCACTTTAATTATGAAAACATAACGTACGTCGTCCCCGTCAGTACGGAATGTTGCCAATTTAAATATTTGTATTTATTTTATTCTTTTTTTCTTATTACAATCTCACTGTGTGCTGCACCGGTCGACGTCACCACGTCAACGCCGGCTATCGCTCAAAACCAGCGCTAGGCTCTGTCTCGCATAGGGTCGCAGCATTATGCTGAGCGTTGACAGTTTTGTGTGGATGTGACGCATATTCTCCCCCAAATTGTTTCTTTTTTGTATTTGTGTTCCTTCTTTGCGTCAAGTTTACCGCAAATAAACGTATTTTCTTTCTTTCTTTTTCTTTCTTCTAGATGTTATTACACCGATAAAACGTTACTTTATACGAATGCACATCTCTTCATATATGCGACTGTTTGTACAGAAGGTTTATAACAGAAAGGATCCTTCATAACATAACCCCTTCAGTGTTTTATGTTTGTTCTGGAAGCAATGTCAAATATTTACTGTTTGCTTCACTGCAAACATTATATGATGATGATGATACACAAAAGTTTATTCCCAAAGCTGTAAAAACTTCCCGATAAACCCCATGCCCATGGAACAATATCTGAAGGCTGAACAAACAAATTGATGTTTTCCCTACGCACCGTTTCTAATAACATACGGAAATTATTTTTCATTCGTCTTCAATGAACCGGCACAACCCCTCCACAGATTTAATAGAGTCAAGAATTGACTTTAATAAACTCAAGGCGAAATCAATATCGAATTTAAATGACAGAAATTCTTGTAATCTCATCTAGCCACTTATGTCACGAACGCGAAATGTCTAGTCAAATTAATATATGGGTCTGAAATTGTCAGCAGTTACGTTGATTTCAGCTCTTTCATGCGTGCGAGCTTGTAATGGCTTCATAATTTTGTGTCATTATGAAAGCTTTTCAGAATGACATTTCATTTTATATTTTGAATGGGAGCCATTCATGACGAATGCGCTTGTTAACGTGGATTTTATTTTAACGTTCATATTCTAAAAGATCTGACCTCTGGCATGAATGACTCTCCAATTAAGGTTGTATTTTAAAACTGCAGTGATTTTTTCTGTGGGATGTACAAAAGGATTTTATAATAGAAGAACTTCAACCAGCAATATATTTAATTATAAGGACTAGCATAATAAAAACAATGAACTTCGTACTTAATTCAGTTAGTAGTGGTTGGACTAGAATCTACAACAACTGACTATTTAGATTGTAAACATGCAAAGTGATTAAAATAAAAACACAAAGCGGCAGCTTCCGACATACAGGCTAGAGTCGACAATGTTTGCGAGTGGAGACAGATAATTTGAGTTAATTTACGATGGAGCGATAACCGCACACCGACTATCGTGCGACGTGACTGAT
This sequence comes from Atethmia centrago, assembly GCA_905333075.3. Classification (NCBI taxonomy): domain Eukaryota; kingdom Metazoa; phylum Arthropoda; class Insecta; order Lepidoptera; family Noctuidae; genus Atethmia; species Atethmia centrago. Next base: position 21,301,745 of record HG995369.1, read on the forward strand.
TGAGGCCTAGATATAACACCAAAGAGAAGTAAGCAAATGGAGCGGTAAATATACCACAGCGACAGACGCCACGCCACACAGTGGAACGAATGTATGGGAGCGGTTGGACGTAGACATGTCCGAAAAATAAGAGTAAAATTATGACAAACTAATGATGCCATCTTATTCGATTACTTAATGCCTTCATAAATTGTGGTGATGAATTTCTTCATAACTCCCATATTTCGGGAGTAATTTGAGAAAATGTGAAATTTTACTATGAAAATGAGTGTATCGAGCTCTCTCCCTCCTGATTCCGGGCTTGTTTCAAGTAGCGGTCTCTAATATCGTAATGCTATTACTAAGAGCTATATTTAATACTAAGACACATAGTGCGCCAAATGTGCACTTTCTGGGATAAAAGGAAATGAAAATTAAAAAAAAAAAACGTTTTTTCCCCATTTGTATTTACTTTAAACCGCAGACAGACTTATTAAGAGGTCTATAAATATATTATATATATACAGAAATATATATTAACAAAAATATTCACAAGAACTGATGAGAGTATGACTTTTAAGTAAGTTGATAATAAATTACCTAGTTTCATTAAAAGTACAATAAATAATTAAGATGTAAGCTCTAATTTACTAAGTTACACATTTTAAAACAATAACATCATTTAATTATCTTCGTCATCATCATCATCATCAATTAATTCAAATTCAGAATCGATGTCCGCTAAATCATTTATGTTAACAAATTCGATATCACTTTTCTCAGAATCCGTAAGCTCATAAAATTCCTTAAAAGAAGATTTTCTTACAAACTTATTTCCTTTTGGACGGATACTTGTAACAAGTGGATCAGAAGACAGTAAAAGATTGTGCATAATATCTTCATTGCATGAGATACTGCTATGCTTTCGAGAATGCCCCTCTCTATATTTTCTAAAATCTTTATTTCTAGCCTCAGATGCCTCTTCGGATAGAAAACCAATGGGCACAATTGACATGTTCTGAACTATGTCTGGCCCATGCATTAAAATTTTATGAAGTGAAGAAGGCATATAATACCATGGGTATAACTCCACGTAAAGCTTAGCAGTATCAAAGCAGAACTCTCGGAATTTAGTTACGTTGATCTTCTCTCCTGATGAAATACACTGCAAGATCACACAGATTTTTCTTAAAAGCATAGCATCTATTCCGGTCAGTTCAGCAGATTTAGTGTAGTTTTCAAAAAATCTCCTTGCCGAGTTGCCATTGTTGGTGGATCCACTGCCTTGTTTCACAACATCGAGAAGTAAGCCCGTTTCTCTTCTTACAGCCTCTTGAACTCTTTTCTTCCTGTCATCAACTTGCCTTTTTGCTATATCACCCCTTACTTGCCATGATTTTATGTCTAATTTGTAGGAAATGTGTAATAAGCATTCCATTGAGCGAATCCAAGCGTGAAGGGTGCTTAAGCTATATTTATACATGTCCTCGTTTGCGTGTTTATCTTTGATTAACTCTAAATTATTCATTTCTTTAGGACAAGCCTTGCATATGTCACACACTGAAGCTGCTGTATTGGATATAATGGAATGAATTTTACCATCAATCATTGTCAACAGCAGTTGGTGTTTGACACTAATTCCATCAGTGATGGTGGATGGAGTTAAGGCTTCAATCTCTGCTTCGATTTCAGCCATCTCTCTCTGCACATTTTCTTTGGTTTCCTTTATAAACTTAAACAATATTGGCCGGCAAAATGAAGTGGAAGATGGTCGCTCGTTTTCCCAAATTGTTACACCTTTTGAGACGAGCCGCAGTGGTACAAGACTAATCATAAAATTACTAGCAAGATCGATTTGCTCATCTTCACTCGTCCTTTGATGATAAATGCTTTGGCTAGATGATCCGTCAAAACCCCATTTGCTGGTCAATACGAGCTGTTGATTGGGATCAACAGGGGTTTCTAACGACCTAATAAGTCTTCTTGAGGTTAAATCCATCAAGGCTTGTAATTTGATTTTTGCAGAGCTCTCTGTAACTGTGAGATCTTCTTTGGCCGGATAGCACTTAATTTTTTATTTAACCAACATGAAGTAACTCGGGTATTGAAGAGCTCCTTCTTGAGTGTTGAAATCCCGAAGAGTGTTATAGCGCCATTTCGATAAGTTCATCGATACATAAAGAGCCAATGCCTTCAAAGGGGATATTTCCCGTACCTGAATTGATTTACCTTCAATGAAGGCTTTGATTTTTGAGGCCTCTTCTGGATTCTCCGTCAAGTATTTCATAACATAAGCTGTATCGCTTTGTCCTGCCTTTTGAAGCGCCCTTTCGGCCGAAAACATAATTTCAGCGCTGCTACTGCTGCATGAAAGACTATCTTCAGTGCGTCTTCTTTTTTGCCGGTTACTAAGGTCCTCAAAAGATTTACGAGGACTAGGATGTGTACAAGTTGAAGCATCAGATTTAGCAGGAGAAATTATGGGCTCGATGACGTCACTTATATTTTCTGTAGAAGGTTCCATATTTTCATTCTGTAATTCCGGCCATTGAATTGCAGCCTGTAGCCAAATCTCATGTTTCTTCCGAAACTTATCTGTGCTTCTTCCAGACTGTGTCCATTTTGCATAAATGCGGTAGCAAAATCGACGACACCAGTCTTTTAAACTTGTTTCAGCACTTTCACATAACTGAACACAACTGTTATCTTTTAAAACACTGAACAAATAGTTAAAGTCGCGTAAATCTTTATGTGCGCGTGCGCATAAAGCAACGTGAATATCAAGATTTGTATTAAAATTTGGAAAATACATTGCGAGATTAGCTTGGATACAACGAGGTGTAAATCAACACTGATTTTAAAGTTACTAATAGTGACCTATTTATATAAAATCCAGGTATCCCGGGTATCCTTTGTTAAATATTGCAAGGTAATTAGTTATTGTGATAATTAGTAAATGATGCATGCTAAATTAGTGTATTAAGAGCCATTTAGTAATTAAATAATAGCAATGTTCTTATCAGTAATCATTAGTGCGTGCATCAGTTTTATATGTAAACCTTAAGTCCCTAATTATATATCCTAATTAGCTTATATCTTCTCTAATTGGCTGCTCAGAAATGTTATTGTAATAAGGTAAACCTTTAGAAAAACGGTTTTAATCAACAAAATAAACAAAAAATAAAAAAATTGTGTTATAAAATAAACATCACTCTTTATCCCAGAAAGTGCACATTTGGCGCACTATGTGTCTTAGTATTAAATATAGCTCTTAGTATTAGCATTATGATATTAGAGACCGCTACTTGAAACAAGCCCGGAATCAGGAGGGAGAGAGCTCGATACACTCATTTTCATAGTAAAATTTCACATTTTCTCAAATTACTCCCGAAATATGGGAGTTATGAAGAAATTCATCACCACAAGTTATGAAGGCATTAAGTAATCGAATAAGATGGCATCATTAGTTTGGCATAATTTTACTCTTTTTTTTCGGACATGTCTACGTCCAACCGCTCCCATACATTCGTTCCACTGTGCGCCACACAGAAATGTGCCTTATGACCCGAAGCCGGCGGTCCTACGACGTCAACAATTCTTCTTCGCCTGCTTCAAGCATTTAGGAAGTGAATTCAACCAAAGGCGAAATGTGCCCTCTCCATTTACTGACTACTCCATAATAAACTAAGTACAGGCAACCCGCTAAAACGGTCAGCTATTTGAAACAGCAATTGTGATACCACTTTAATATTGACGTTACCATTAGCGGAATGTGTTCCGCGTAACTGCAGGCTACTGTTGTGTTTGATTAGATGACAGCCATGATAGCTGCTAACTGAGCTATGTTTCGAACCACATGCTCTAGTAACGAAAGTTCTCTGAAATGAATTCACTCCAAATAGTTCATATTGTAGGTTGAGTTATGTGACAGTTTTATCTGACGACGATACAATAATACCGCGGTATCGCTGATCTCCTTTGTGTGAGCACAATACTTCAGAACCTGTTTAAATGACACTGTCACAAAGAATCAAAACATCTAGCTCAGCTACTGGCGCATAAATAACAACCCACACTGGATTATAAGAAATATTATGAAGTACACCGTGTCTAACTATCAGGTCGGTGATACAAGATGGCCTTCAATCATATTAGACCCAGATCTTATCTGACGCTAATCCCTTATAGAGTAAAAATATTATCTTACTTGAACCACCGGTTAATAGCGCCATTTAAGGAGCGTGTTTACCCAAACTGTAATGTGCAGCGCATGGGGAAACAGTAGAGTACAAAGAGCCTAATCTCTGAACGGTAACAACTTGTCAAATATGGGAAGAGTGCGACCTCCCGCCGCCGCCGAACGACACTACTTGGGAGGTCCAACGGTGCTGTTGACGACAACCAAATTAATAGCTTACTCCTCATCAGAGATAGACGAGCTACCTATCACCCCGTGAGAAATTTTTTAACGACTTAGAAACGCATTATGTTTAAGATACCTTGTCTTATAATTCGAAGTCACCTTGTACGTCGGACATTCTTCGTCGGGTTAATGAATGCATAAAATCAATTACCAAACTATGAATTTTTGACGTTGAATGCGACATATTTCTTTCAATGTCAGAAAGCGTCGAGTGCCAAGTCTCTAATGAATAAAATATTCAATGTTGTCGAGTGTTTGAATAGATCGTTACGTGGCCCCTAACCTAATCCAAGACCAGCACATTATCCGTCTTGCGTGTAAATTTAAATGACCCTTTGTGACTCCTGTCAAAACACTTCGTAGAGGAACATGACAAACCTTATACGTAATCAAATTTAGAAAACATGTAAACATTTAACATACATTTATCTTTTCAATATGTTAAAGATTTAAATTGAAATTGTTAGTTTGAAAAGGTTATTTTTTTTTTTTATTGATTTCAATTTAAATCTAGCTTCAGATAACGTAGACATGATCCTCAGGTAGATAGATAATAAATAATATAATTTTTTTCGACACATCGCCAAGCGTTTGGTCGACTCCTCACGCGAACAGAGGGTCGGCCTATTTTTTGGACAATGCTGATTGCATTGCCATACAACGTGGCAATGCTGACCGCCTTTCGGGCACTTTTCCAGCGATGCGGATGAATTTTTTTTTGATGTCATATGATAAATAATGACAAATGATTTTATTTCTGTAAGTAGGTTTTTACAAACACTTTTACACGTCAAACATATTTTTTTAAACTAGATGAGGTCGGCGTTTCCTATCTGACTACTCTGAGAAGAAAGGCCGAAACAAACTCAAAGGTCACAGTCTCTTTTAAAGTCCAGACATAATCTTGGTCAGATCATGTGAAGACCATGTCGATTGGTGTCTGAAATGGTCTTTTGATGAAAGAACCACACAGATTGAGTGGACCTGTCCAGTCAGTGCACGCTTTTGTCAGTAGTTGTGCAGCTCAACTCAGAACTAAAGGAGCTCAACGATTCAACGAACAATACCAATGAAAGGACATTTGGCTAGGCCGCCAAAAATACTCAAACTGCCAGACCATGTTAAAAACTAACTGAGAATAAAACAAAATTAAACAATGACCCACATAGTCTTCACATTTACAATAATTAAAACAATATAATACTACACAGAGTAAATATTCATGTCGTTGCATAAATAAAATTCATCACTGTCAATAGGTATGTTTAACCGGACATAATCTTGGTCAGATCATTTGAGGACCATGTAGGTATGATTATTTTCCTTCCTTTTTATATACTTGTACATACAATTATTATTATTTTAAATTTGTTAGTTTTTAAATGACGTAAATATAATAAATAAAATATTTAAAAGTGTCAACTACAGTGTATTTTGCTACCCTTCAGTAAATTAAGTACCTACACCGTATAGATAATATTTTCGGGTCCAATAAAAATTCCGTTCGGGCGATAACACCCGCCCAAGAGCGGTCGATATGGGGAGGGTATGAGAAATAAGATTATTTTCGTTGCAAATTGATCAAACGAAATTTATTTTGCGCTCCCCTTCAGATAAGACAAACATTCTCAACGAAAATAAACATAATTTTATGACGAAAGCGAGGAAAAACAAAAATATTACCTAAGTTAACTGCCAACACATAATTACCTACACAACAAGAGAGTAGCGACAAAGACCAGACAAATAGCTCGTTTGACAAGATCCATGTTGCTTTTAAAAATATTGTACAGAATCGCTTCAATAAATTAAGATGAAATAAACCTATGTGTCGCGGAGCCGGAGCGAATCAGTACCCGTGTGAAGTCGAACGTCTATTACGATTAAAGGCTCCTACATACTGGCGCGACGCGTCACAAAGACACCGCGTGTAGCGCTACAAGCGGTGCCTTTGTGTCGAGACGCGTCGCGCGACAAGTCGCGCCAGTATGTAGGAGCCTTAATTCGTACGTCGGATTTTTCCAAGTACATAACAATAAACGGGTGGCTATTGAGTTTATAATCGTGTACGAGTGCCTAGTGCTGAGTGGACCACCGTGGCTAGTGGCTACCACCGGTAACTCTATTTAGTGGGCTCACCACGTGATAGACAGTTAATTTACGGCTTGCTAACCGGCATAGCAATGAGACGTCAACGGTTTGGGACGCGACAAAATTGATATAATCAACGTCTCACAATATAACAATTGTTTCACAAGCCGTTTTGAAGTCAGGTGTCGGCAACATTTCGATTTATTTTGACGTGACAATTTAGGCAGACTAAAGTGGCAGTATGCTGGTATTCCTTACGGAATGGAGACTTAATCGTGTAATTCGGGTATCAGTCATGGCGCTGTATTCTCGGCACGTGAGCTATGCACGTTGCGCTCGTAGTTCACTCGCAATGTGACACAGCGCCGCTCTCGGAACATTATACGCCTTAGAAACGTCGCCCATTCAAGTTGCAGCACCTGATAAACTTCGCCGTACTTCTGGTGCTTTCTTACCAAGAATTTCTCAATAAATATCGCTAATCGAGGCTACCAAAAATCAAAAAGATGATACGATAATATTCACTGAAGCCATGCAAATAATAAATGGACCATCCAAGATTTTGAATAAACGATAACGATCCCTAACATGGCGATATTATGAAAAAGAATTTCTCGATGAACAACTTTATTTACTCCTATTTTGCTCGGTATAGTAAGAAAGGCACTTTTGGCTCTATGTGTCTTGGTAGATTTCACAAATAAAGTCGTTTCCATGATAATGTTCCGTCGAGGCGGACCCGACAAATAGATTGTATCCATTATCCCATACCATTTATTTCTATGACTATCTCCAAGCACCTAGTACCTTCGCCACAAACATTGTCTGCGTTAGATATTTACCTACTTACATACAAGTTGGGTCCACATATAAACGTTTACGACCCCTTTATACTGTGAGCGGTAATCAAATCGAAATTCGTTTTCAATCAGCGATGCTAACCACGTTCGGTCAGTCGTATAATCCCCAAGGGCGGTGGACAATAGTCGGGAGAGGTGATTTGCATGGTACAGTGTACCAAGTGGCTATTATTTATGTACATTCGGCACATTTGCATGCCCAAAACAGGAAAGGCCAACGATGGGCCCAAGGACACTTCGTCGCCGGCGCCGCTGATGTAATCGAATGTCCCTGTTCGCGCCCGCTACAATAATAATTCATATTCAAATTTCGAGCCCGAAATAATTACCACGACATGAATTTATCGCGATACGACTTCAACACATTGTCGCCATTGGGAGCAACACAGAATTCTAATGAGACACGTGCTGCAGTTTACACAGCTTGGAGCCACTGAGCTATTCGACCAACAAAAAATGTTCGTGAGCCAACAAAAAAGAGAATGGAGTGCTTTAAATATTTAGAATTTTACCATGACAGCGTTGAAACAGTTTTTTTTTCTGTGAGGTACTTACTTCCAACCGGTGGAGTATCTCGAAAACAGCCATATTTCGTTGCTGTGCGGCCGAAAACAATGGCACCGTTTTCGCGCTCGTTGACAGTTGCATGGCCTCTGTGAAAAAAGGGAACCAATTAGTTTTTGTAATAAAATTACGACCCGTAGGTAGTCGAAGATGACGCGAGCACATCACAATAGACCGGTCATCAATTACTCAAAATGTTTTGCTATACGCAGTCATCTTAATATTAGCTAGCTGAATACAACAATGAAATCATGAAACCCAAAATAGTAATTTCCCATACTGTACATATCCCAATAAATTATGACTTAAGTACATTTAAACACAAAAGTAAAATCGTTCCCTCGCGTACAATTTAAACGAGTGGGATTTTCATTTCCTCCATTGGGCGTGAGTTCTTTGAAGGGGGATCGGTTGTGTGCGGAAATTACCAGTGAAATCGGTATCGCTGCCGTGCCAGCGCGTGCCGAGCGGACGCACGAAGCGGACAATCGAGTCCCGCCCGATCCCGACACCCGAGACGACACCTCACGAAAATCTGGCAAAATCTGGCAAAATCCGGTGAAAAGCGCACCCCTAAGCTTTGTAACTTAATCTGAACATTTTTATCGGATTCACATATTTTCCCGATTTTACGTAGGCATCTTACTTCGTAGGATTGTTATATGAAAGTTTTTCCAAAGTAAACAGAAGCTGTTTGTCGCTGATCCCGGGAATGAAAGAATAACAGGATATCCCACTTGTTATACTGAGTAAACTGATAACGGGAAAACTTGTTACGTTGAGGGCATGAGATGGTAAACATCAAATTATTATCGGTGTGTGTGGTATTGAGTAACTAATACCTACCAGAGATGATAAACACAAGATTTAAATACAAAACAAAATGTTGATAAGGCGGAAATTTACTTACATCGTACAAGAAAAGTATAACGAAGGTTATCAGAAGACATTTAAGAGGGTCACTCATCCATCATAACCTCTCATGACTTGTCACCACCTTTTAAAGATTAAATAATCTAATAATCTTAGGAAAATCCGAAGTAATCATAACATAACAATACTCTATTACAATTGGCAGTGGGTGGACAAGGTCATTGATAGCAATCAGGCATCCCACATAAACTGTAGGACGTTTTACATAACGTCCTTTTACATAACAAATCTGTAGGACGGCACAGTATAGAATCCGTACATTTCGGACACTGTACGAGTAATGAAGCTGAATAGTGAATTCGTGGAGTAAATTAGAAGGACGGAAGCGAGCGGGCCGGATGTCCGCAGAGCAAGTGGCGCGAGATACACTCAAATACGAAATTACACGACGACTGTGCAAGAGTAAATACACGACGTAACACACAAGCCAGTGGGGAATAGTGACCAGTATTTACTAACGTTGGAAGGTTGGAACTCTAAGAACGCTTGCTATTTAATACAATGATGGTACTAAAACAAGGTAACATTAGCTTCAGAGAAAGCTAGATGGCGATTAGTTTCGAGAACCGACACACCTTGTGACTGAAAGCTTTGAACAAACTTTACAGTTAAGGTAAATTAGAAATACAATTTGTGTAGAGCTGCTCACATGAGAGTTAAACCAAGAAATTTTACACTGAGTAATCAGCTTCGAGAATGAAAAGTAAAAAGTAAGCTCTAAAATATCCAAACTCATTAAAATGGACACTCAAAACTTAATTTGTTTCTCAATCAGGAGCCTGGAGGATATAAAAGACGGTAATGAATTTTGCACAAAGGAATATTAGGTCAAGGAGTCGAGCCGAATTTACTATTGATTAGATATTAAGGACGGGTTTAGAAGCTTACGTATCTTAACGAAATTTTAAGACCCAGCGAGTGCTACTAGAAGATAACTAGAGTTGTAGTCGAAAGAATACCAAATGACACATAGGAACAAAGGCAATTGATTGGCTGTCTCGTTCCAAAAGAGGACAGAAATATCTGAAACGGTATGAATGGTGAACACTGTCAGTATCTACTATCTAAGAGCAGTATACGACTGTTAGGCGAAGAGCTCGAACAATCCCTCCTCGTTCCAACGGCCGGATTAATAATTTTTATTTGTTTTCGTGCGCTGAACACCGACCGTAACTTTAGATAGATATTGCTGAATTCGCTCAGATTTAATCAATGTTGATATTATCTTTGTGTTTCTAATACAAACTTTCTGTCGTTCCAAACTCTGGTGTTCAAGACATCAGGACTCAATTCTCCTTCGTGTCTCAGAAAATCCGTTAGTGTAGGACTTTTGTTCTTTTCTTTTATGTTTCGCTTATGATCAACTTTAAAGTCTTCATTTAAAATCTAAACCGTAAGATACTCTTTTTGTAATATTTAAAACGTCCTTTAATTTCACATATTTTGTAGTCTACTCAATCAAACTAAAACAATAAACCCATGCTGTTCACGCGCAATTTTTATGAAGCTTACCTAGGTACGTCTGTGTTCAAAATTATTCAAAGCGGAACAAATGCTATAGAATTAACAATGGCCCACGAGCATGTAGTGGTACATTGTAATGCGTAGAAACAAAGCAGTTAAGAGGTAGCTAGAAACACATAATACGTATGCTATGCACATAGAATTAAAGTTGGGCCCGTAAGCACCGGAATATTCATCCTTTGTTGGGCCTTGTCACGAAACTAGAAGCAGCAATGAGGAACCAATCATTGAAACGGTTTCTGTATGAGTTGTTTGGTGCATATTAATGTGAGAAGATAAAAATAGAAACATGAGGCGCTTCAAAAATGAACATGTCCGAATATTTTGCATGAATACACATTCCAATTTAGATGTCCATTAATATTTCTGTCAACAGTTTTCGAAGCGCGAAGTTGTAAAACGCGTCTCCGATGTTGTAAAAGTTGTGAATGTGATGCAGTTATTTTTAAAATTTATCCAACAGCTAGAAGTTCTGCGAAAAAAGCTTATAAAAGTTTGAGTGCCGTATCCAATAAAACGTTTTACTTTTGAGCATTGTTCGAAACCACATCCCAATACAGTAGGCAGAGGAAGGCCGAAACAGCTGGAGTGTTAAAATATTTACAGTGCGGTTGAAAACACGCGCCCCCGTCTAAGCCGCCACGCTCCCAGCGAACATATGAACGAACTACATATCTACGCGTTCACAACCACACAATGACTTTGAAAAACGTAGAAAACGAACAATCACAAACATACCCTTTCCAACATATGGACGAGCTAAAAGGATTTACCTATGCGAAAAGGAATAAGCCCGAGTTATGACGCAAATAATAAGTCAATGTTGCTTAAAGACGAGACGACATTACACAACGGAATTTCTAGATCTTCAAATATATTTTCTAGACTGAAGAGATATATTAATAGTGGCTACGTTTGTCATATAAATACATTAGGTATCCGAAGATAAAGATGCGATATTCGTCGGCACATGCAGACGGCACTTAATATTCTCTACACAATGGATTTGTCTCTATAGAATTAATAAAACGTATACATTAATAACGCTGAATATCATTCATTGGCGGCAGAGCAGACCTCTTCGATTGTTCGCTTGAAGGGAGCGAATGAAAGGCGTTCCATTGAAAGTGTTCGAAGTTTGCGTACGTGCCCAGTGCCCGGACAGTTGCGTATAGAGCATCTTTTTAAATTTTATCTTTGACCCCTACCCTGATCCGTTATAATATCGCCTGTTTTTATTCAATTAACCAAATAATGATTCGATTCAATTTCGGTGGTCGACTCCCGGAAATGGATCTTGGTATAGCGGTAGAACACGTAAATGAAGATAACTATCATGTTAATAAAATTGTTCAGATAAAGTAATTACAGCTTTGAAGCGGTCCGATTGAATTATTAACTACATACATACATGCATACAGAAAATTACGCTTTCTTCCCATGGGGGAAAAGGCAGAAACTATAGAACGCCTTCTACGCTCCTTACATACTCCTTTCGCTTCGTTTACGTTCATACATAATTTAAATTATGAACCAACAAGGCAAAAAACGGAAAACCCTTTAAAATACTGACAATGCGTAGAGATAATCCAATCAACCACTATAAATAAATCCTGTTTCTAATTCTTAACACACGCCAACGCGAATTGCTCGGTTTCCGTCATGAATAGAAACCTATCTCACATGAGCAGAAATGATACACTTTATAGACGAAGGCTATCATGGAAGTAGCTACTTGTGTCAATTTACATTCAAATCGGCTTTATTAAGGGGGAATATCAATGAGATACGATGCGGAGGATCTTGATATTGCTTTTTAATATGGGTAACTCGGGATGCTTATAAAAATACAACATTCACATAAATTCGAATGGATTATTGATGATTAAACCTAATCCAGCGTGTAAAACCTAATCTGCAAAGAGGAATCAAATAAAAAGATCCGAGTACTAGGCTATAAAAGTTCCGGTTGTAAAGAGCGTTCAGATTTCATCCAGAAAAGCTTAATTTATATAACGTCAGACTCTGTGCTATCAAGTTTCGTAACTAACCTTAACCGCCAGCGGAAAAATAAAAAAATCCAATTACTCTTTTCGGATTATAGTGCGCACACTCTGCTCAGCGTCGATACTGAAAATTCATTTTTAATTAAGTTTGAAAGCTCATCCACAAAGAGGTTTAAATGTTTGAAGAGTCAGCCGCAACGTTTCTAATTACAGTGCTATTATCATTTACGTCTATTTGCCAACGTTTGGCATAACCGCTTTTATGAACTCGAAGATTTTAGCTGTCTTAGTACGAAACGTGTAATTTAATTTGTAACATTTGTAAGAAGTAGGCGGAGGTACAAAGTGTCGGGAAGTCAGGTCGTGAGAGTGACGGTGCATTTTCTTTTAACGTGTTCGCCATTTCCTTCAATTCTGCTGTGTCACCGTACCTCGCGCGCTTTAATGGCCCACTCCAGATGTAACACCGTCGTTTCATATGTCTGTCACGTGCTTCAGAGATTTTGCATTCAAATTTTCTGATTTCAAATTGCTAGGGGTGATTACAGTATATAATTTACTACATATTTAAAGGAGACTCACCCAATCTTGCAATTCTGACTATACTTACATGAAGACTTATCTATGGGACATTACAGTTTCTCAAAACCTGTTCCTTTTCGCTATGCGCTGTAACTGAGTGTCACGTCTCTCGCTCAACAATCGCGATCTCAACTTTGATGTGTAGGCGACCAACTTAAATGCTTTCAAATGTAATCAAGTACATCTAGCTAAATCGAACCTTAAATCGCCCACGGGCATTCCAGCTCACCCACAAAGCTGCATGTCTAGACACCTACGGGCAGAACAGGAGAAACAGGTGTATTGACGAAATGTAGGCAGCTTGTTTACTGGCGACATAATACATTTTAGTAGTAGTTCTCTTTGTCTGAGGAACTTGTAGCTAAGTAATAACAGCAGCACAGGTCGATCCATCAAGTTACGCTACGCTTGGCGGGGTTGGTCTGTAGATGGGACCATTTTTACATACCGAGACTCCACCGTGATTCGGAAAGCACTTTAAGCAGTTGGTCCCTGTCATTCGTGGATCTTTGACAGTCGTTAGGGTCGTTCGAAGCCCGAAAGTCTGACAGTCTTAGCGTGGGTATCGTATTACCCAGTTGCGGAGGTCAGATAGGCAGTCGCTCCATGTAAAATACTGGTATTCAGCTGCATCCGGTTAGACTGGAAGCCGACCCCACCATAGTTGGGAAAAGGCTAGGCAGTAGTAGTTTTCTTTGAGAAGAAGTTTGTCCACGGAATTTCGGCGGCCAAGCAGCCTTGCTGTGTTCCGATTACAAGGGTAGTGATGCTGGTATGATTACAAATACATAAGACATTGAGCTTTGTCTCTGGAACAGTTACGCATCTACGACACCTCTGGTATTACAGATGTCGGCTTGATTACCATTACAATAACATTTTAAAAAATACGAACCTTTAAGTCTAAATCCATGACCAGATGCTTTCCAAAAGAAGTACCGCCAGTCTTCTGTATGTGCAAGAAGACCATGACGTCATGGGCGTTCAGGTCGAATCGGAAGTCGTCGTGGAGGACTTCGTCGTAGGAGAGACCCGGCTGAGCGATGACGTCAGGGAGTGGCCGTCCAGGAGCTTCGGCGTACGAGAGAGCCAAGGATTCGGACACTCGCTCCCGCGGCGATAGGGCGCACACCTGAGGACAAAGAAAATTACTATAAACATATATTAATACATTGCGTATACTGTAATACACTGTTGTTGATAAAAAAAAATTAAAATGTTTATTTGTCCCAAATCAGTTACATGAATTATAAATGAGATATCCCCAGTAAGTAATTGATAATACTTGTGTAGGGGCTACCTCGCTCTATCCCTTAATTATTAACAATATTGAGACGATTGTTTACAAAAGGTGACTAAAAATTAAATTTAGGAAGAAAAAATAACTTATAAACTAATTAGCAGCTCTTTGTGTAACTGTAATTGTATGTATGCCTATGTTAACCTGTTTGTGCATCTTGAATTTAAACATGGGTTTTTGTTGTTGTGTCTGTCTGTGTGTATAGGTGTGTGTGTGTGTGTATGTGTATGTCTTCTTTAAGAATAAATGATAAGATAAGAATGATCAGATTCACGCCTTATTCCCGAGGGGTAGACAGACGTGTAGAGTACACCCTCATTTCGCCAACAAAGCCAGACTGAAAATTGCTACTGAGAAATTCCTGATATTGAACTATCGAGTCCTGACGCCATTTTCAGCAGTAGCGATTGTGACCACTAGCAAAACGAGACAGACAGTGGCGCCGATTCCCTTGTTCACAAACTAAACTAAATTTAAGTTCAGTGCATCTTTTTTCTTTCTATTTCATTTAGAAAAGGACATAAGATATATTTTAGTGTAGTCCTGTCAAATTAATCGGCGCCTGTCCCTACTCCATACAAGTTTAGACGTTATTAAAAACTTGCCTACTAAAATTACGTCAATTTACGTCAAGCGCCGATTAATTTGACAGGACTAAACTAAAATTTATCTTCTGTCCTTTACTTAATGAAATAGAAAGAAAAAGATGCACTGAATTTAAATTTAGTTTAGTTTGTGTACAAGGGAATCGGCACCATTAATTAATTAAATAAATTCACAATTATTTAAGTTACATATTTGGATAGACATTTTGCCGAAACTGCCAAAGCTTCGTCAGAAACGCTCATTGCTTGTAGCTTAATTCGATTAGCAGGCGCTTTAACGCTTGTCAGCCCATACACAATGCCGCGAAACTAAAACGTTGTTTGAGGCTCATGATATGCTTTATTGATTGTTGTTGTAAGTGCAATTTTAGTATAAGGTATTGTAGTTAATATGAGAACCTGATGTAATAAATAAAACTTTGCATAGTAAGAAAATACGCGACACGAGTGAGATAATTGTCACGCGTCTCGTTCTATGCTGACTGTACCAACTTTTACTGGGCTCCGAGTAGACAGTTTACAGAACTCCTAGTGAGTTTTACGCTGTATAGTTAGGCTTGCCAACCCTACTATACAAGGTGTCGTTTTGCATCCTCGTCAAATTCAAGGAGGTAACTATGCTAATGATTCTCGACACGAATCGATAATAAAAAAAGGTCTTTTTTTTCGAAGTTTTGGAAATCGGCATGTGTGGGAACACGCATGTTAAAACGCAGCCCGTGTGATACCGCACGGTAACTGCCCTTTTACACACACACTACCGCATACGCAACAGGGTGATTCTGTTCTGTGAAACTGGCGTATTCTAAAATACTGTCAAACTTAAATAACTAAAAAAACAAGTATGTATTCATTATTGAGCAGGTATCGTAATTTTATTTGATTATATGTCTGTCATAGCAGCCTCCTGAAAGACGAGGATGCAAAACGACACCTTGTATAGTAAAGTATCAATACATATATATTACATAAATACATACATAAACTCACGCCTCCTTCCCATGGGGGTAGGCAGAAACTATAGAACGCCACCTGCTACGCTCCTTACATACTCCTTTTGTTTCGTTTACGTTCATACATCTGGTCATACACGCACGCCAGTAGCCAGGTACTACGCACCTGCTATATTAGAGACCTGAATACTACATTTCTAAAGAAAATGTATAGTAGCCGAAACTACTATATATTTTTATTTCAATACAAAATGGCGAAATAAATAAATAAACGTTTATTTTCTCCACCACATAATGAGAAATTGGTACAGTACATAAATGTGTATACAAAAATACATTGATTGTTGTTGTGGAGACTGCAACCTGTACTAGGAATACCTTTGTTACAGGTCTCCAGACCTCCAAACTATCCGGTCACAGTAATACAAAAACACAGTACAGTAATTTAATTTTTTTATTTACTTTTGACATTGACATGCTTATTTTTATTGGACATTGTATTTATGATTTGATGACATTCTATTTATTTTTATAACTTGTTGTATTATTTCGTAACTTGTGATTGTAATAAGGGAGAACCTGAAATAAATGGTTTTTTTTTTTTTTTTAATACAAATATCTACTAACGCATGGTGGTAATGTTGGGATGGAAGATAAAAAAAAAAACAATTTATAACAAGGAAAACAAATAATTAATTAAACAGCAAATTAGGGTGTGTGGGTAGTGAGTGTGTGATTTCAAAACTCTCGTCATCTAATATGACATGTCGTAGGACATGTCTAGCTGCATTTTATGAGAGGACTTCTAAGAGATGATCGCATTAGGACCAGTATTAATCTCATAAAAGCTGAATTAATGGTATTTTGTACCTTAAGTTAGAGTGTAAAAAGGGGCATGTTGCGCCGACCCAGAATAAATTGGGATAAGGACAGGAGAATGATGAATTTAAAGTGTAAAAAATCTAAAGTAAAAATGGTAACAAAATATGAGACATTTAAAAAAAAACTGGTATTAAAGGCTCGTGGAAACTGGCGCGATATCGCGGGCGCGACAGGCAGCCCGACACTTTCCATCAAGTTTTCATAGAAATTGTGCTACTAGTGTCGCGTCGCGCCTGTCTGCCTTAAAGGTATTTAAAGCATAAAAATGTTTTAAAACATACCTACTATTTCTTTTTCTATAATATTTTTACAGGCAATAGCTTCGAAAATACTATATTTGATATAAAAAAGTTGGCAACCCTATGTATAGTACACAGAATACTTATTATTTATTTATGTAAGCGCTTTGGAAGACTTGCAGCTTAACAAAGTAGAATAAAAATAGTAAGTATAAATATACATGAAAATAGTAATTTATAAAAACAGAATAGTGAACAACACAACACAGCCCACAAAAACACATAACTGAAAACGGGAAAACAAGCATTATAATCTATAGAATTTTGGTATCGCAGGCGGGGACAATCAACAGTTACACCATATTTCAGGTTATTCTTTTGTCCCCGCCTGCAAGACCAAAATTCTATAGATTATAATGCTTGTTTTTCCGTTTTCAGTTATGTGTTTTTGCAGTCGGGTTTTTTGGTTTTTTTAATAATTTATTTTATTTTAAGCTTTTTAGTTTTATTAACATATATATTTGAAAATTACTCCTTACTAGCTTTTATTTGATACCAATATTGTAGCAATTTATTTAAAATAACCTTTTACCTCCTTTTTATTGTATTTGCAGATCCAATTTATAAATATTAATAGCCTATGTCACTCCCACAATTAAGACGAATCTAAGGACACCTCATATGTTAAAATCCATCAAGCCGTTTAGGCTACAGAGCATGCCAAAGAAATAGACATACATACATACATACATACATACATACATACATACATACATACATACATACATACATACATACATACATACATACTCACGGAAAACGTTACCCTCCTGGGGCAGTCGGGTAAAAAAAGACATCTAAGCTAAAACTAAAAAATCATATCGTAATATTACAAATGTAGAAACTAACAGCATTAAGACTCCCGCAGTCAGGCGCGACGCGACTCTAGTAGAACAATGGCGCCGATTCCCTTGTTCACAAACTGAACTAAATTTAAGTTCAGTGCATCTTTTTCTTTCTATTTCAATAAGAAAAGGACAGAAGATACATTTTAGTTTAGTCCTGTCAGATTAATCAGCGCCTGTCACTACTCTATACAAGTTTAGACGCGATTAAAAACTTGCCTACTAAAATTACGTCAATTTACGTCAACCGCTGATTAATTTGACAGGACTAAACTAAAATGTATCTTCTGTCCTTTTCTTATTGAAATAGAAAGAAAAAGATGCATTGAACTTAAATTTAGTTTAGTTTGTGAACAAGGGAATCGGCACCAATATCTATAAAAACTTCATGGAAATTGTTCTACCAGTATCGCGTCGCACCGTCGCATCGCGCCTGTCTGTGGGGGCTTTTATGCAATTTCTTAAGCTTTATACATCTTCAGCTTTCGAGTTCTGATGTAAGTGATACTAATGAAACCTTGTAGCTACGGAACATAAAATAAAAAACCGGATACTCATTTTATTATAATTATAATCTTTAACAAAAATATCTGCTTCTATTGTTCAGCTTCTAATGTGTTTCTGTCATTTTTATGGATCACTAATACCATATCAGTTTGTATTATTGTAATTTACGAGACTATTTTACATAGAAAAATGGATCGTAAACTCTTAAAAAGCGTAAATTAACATAACATAATGAAAATTGTCTAAAACTTGTTTTAGTCGAAGAATATCGCTTTGTGATTCATATTTGTCACAAAGGTTGATGAAAAACCGTCGACAGTTCATTAATTCTGAATCAAAATCAAGTAGTTATTGAGGTCGGATGGGTTCATGTAACGGGGATGAAGCCTAAACACACATTGCGGGTTATATGAGAAATATTACTCAAGTATTATGTGGGTATTTCTCATAAATAAGGGGTCAATATGCCCCTCTTTCAGGTCTGTATTTTATCTTATGGATTTTTCCGTATCTCCATCCGATATGTCCAAGCCGAAAGCTTCAGTTACACGTGCTAAGGATAACATAGTTGCCCAGTTTTATACTACACTAGTTTCTGCCCGCGACTTCATCCGCGTGATTTTTTTTTGTTCCCCCGCCCCAACCCGTCGCATCGCCGCCCCCACCCGTGCTATTACTTCGTGTTCACTTAGCGTTCTTTCTGACTTTTTTCTTTTTGACGGGCTCCTAAGGGTCGTAGCGTAATGATAAATAGCCGAAGTATAACCTTCCTCAAAAATTGGGCTACCTAATCCAAAAGACTTTTCAAATCCGACTGGCACTTCCAGAGATTAGCGCGTTCAAACAAACAAAAAAAAACTCTTCAGCTTTATTATTAGTATTTAACCTTCCTCAAAAATTGGCTATCAAACCTAAAGAAAAACAAATCCGACTGGTAGTTCCAGAGATTAGCACGTTCAAACAAACAAAAAAAACAAACTCTTCATCTTTATTATTAGTATATAACCTTCCTCAAAAATTGGCTATCAAACCTAAAAAAAAAAATTAAATGCGACTGGTAGTTCCAGAGATTAGCGCATTCTAACAATCAAATGTAAAACAAACTCTTCAGCTTTATTATTAGTACATAACCTTCCTCAAAAATTGGCTATCAAATGCAAAAAAAAACAAATTCGACTGGCAGATCCAGAGATTAGTGCGTTCAAACAAACAAACAAAAAAACAAACTCTTCAGATTTATTATTAGTATAGATTATTAGCCTTTATATTAAACTTATTGTTTGAAGTGGGTATTATTTGAATAACCAAACGATCCTTTTCCTTGCGGTAAATAGGTATTTAAAATAAAACACGGAACACGAGCTTGTGAGGCGTACAGACAGCAATATGCCTGTCGCGCCCGCGATAACGCCCCAGTCTGCAGAATCCTTTATTCTAATTTATTGGCGGATGGCGCTGCATGACTTCTTCCAGTTTCCAAACATCTTTATCAGCTGTCGCTGAGTAATCAGACCTTTTCTATCCATAGTAGCAATATCATCCTCAAGCCTCGACCTTCTTCCTTTGTGGTCTTTCTCTATTCTTTTAAACTAAAACTTTTCTGTCATATCTTTCATTCCTCGTGTATAAAAAACATAAAACGTTCCGTCTTGAATCTCCCCATTTGCCGAATGCAGTGATAGTAGGCTACGCAAGCGACCTTTAAAAAAGAAAGGTAATGAAGTGGCTCACTCCAAATTAACCTCAGCTCTGAGGCGAGAGAAATCTGAATATCAAAAGAGGTCATCCGTTTAACGCGAAGAAAAAGCAGTGTAAATTACCTTTTTTAGATATAAATTTGGTGCAGACGAGGAAGGACTAAATAAGTTTCCTATGAAAGATAAAAAGAAATAAATAACTGCATCCTTTAACCTTTTGACCGCCACAGTCATGTATAGAAGACAGAGCAAAATGTGCCCAGCACGCCACGGTCACGACTACATGACGGATTTTAAGGAATAATTCGTAGCTTTGCGCCGAGCGAGGGCACGTCTTTGCTTTTTTGACGTAGCGGTCATTTTTTTTTTTTTTTGGATGGGAAATCATCATATAACTTCTCCCGCTCTGGGCGGAGCGGGAGGGTGTGTCAGACTCTTACTGACTAAAACCCACCCGTATTCCTTCATGTCCCATTAGTACCTTCCCGCGACCCCGGCAGGCATCGGCCCTAGTAGACCCTTACATTTGTGCTGACCGGTCAATAGGTTGCGGTAATGTCTCCAGTGCTGAGTATTGAAAGAAATGGATCCCTTTAATAAACTGCGACGACCTTAAAAAGGTAGCGGGGATAGACTGAATGCGGAGCGCAGCCTGGGAGAGGCCTAGGTCCAGCAGTGGACTGCGATAAGCCGAGTTGAATAAGCTGCACGCAAAGATATAATATAAATATGTTTAGATAGACAATCAAAGCCGTGAACACGTCGAAAAAAATTGCGGCCAACTGTTGGGCGCAAAATGCACGCAAACTAGTATAGCACAATGACGTGGCGCGAGTGTGAGACGTAGCTTTTTTTTTTTCGATGGGAAATTATCAAATAATTTCTCCCGCTCTGGGCGGAGCGGGAGGGTGTGTCAGACTCTTACTGACTAAAACCCACCCGTGTTCCTTCCGTGGCCTGTGTTGCCAGGGCCTCGGTAACCCTTTTGGACTTCCACGCGTGAGACGTAGGTGTCTGTTTAAGTTCTTTTGCAGCGCGACACTCTATCTAGACACATAAATAAAAGACTGCACGACTAAGTTGCCCTAAATCACCACACTTTGTCATCGAATTGGCGATAGCAGCATCTTTCGAATGTGTTGGTTATACCTATTCTTTGGATAACTCGCCGTAGCTGCCTTTTATGATCACCACATAGAGGGTTATATCTAATAATTTCCGGTAGTTGAAAATTCTTCCTGCAGTTTACAGTACGATAACAGTTTTCTACAAAACTTCTGCACGTTACACCCCAACTTGGCAACAACAGCCATTTGTATTCGATATCTATTTCATATCGCATTGTTCTCACAAAAACGTTTATTATCAATTTATCACAGACAATTTAATTTATTAGACCAACGTATCATAATAAACAGAAACAGCAACCTCTTTTATGAAATTCAACGAAATGCTGGTTCTAGAAATCATAGTTGCGTTAAGTGTTTAAGAGCTCTTCAATGGAATTGGTATTTTTTTTCAATTTGCTGTAACTCTATAAGCCTACTTATTTAATCACGAAACACAGTTACGCAATAATGAAAGTCAACCCGCCCGATCTTGTTTCCCGAAAATGTTCTTTGACAAACATAAGTTGAAGAAACAGACTTAAAAGGACCTCGTCACCTCATGTACGATCATGAAAGGAGCTCTTAACCCCTCTTAAGAAACCCAATTTCTCGAGTTTATTTCTCTGCATATTTTCATGGTTTCCGTTACATTAAAATCTAATCTAGAAAGAAAAATTGTTTTAACCGCTCAGGCCCGTGGCTCAATAACGTCATCTCTCAATCTCAAAAAAAACATTTTTATTCGATAACTACTTTCAAATCGCGCGCCGCGAGGGCTCCTATTCGGAGCCATTGGGGCTTTATCGGTTAATATCTTTTAGACTCGCATAAAGGTCGATGGGGTTAGGAGGGTGACGGGTTGAAGGGCGCCTGTCCTCTTTCCTCTCCCCTGTTGTTTGTTCACCTAATGAAGTGGGTAGAGCGCCTTGGCCCATTAATATACAGTTACAATCAGCACTGCCACCACCCCAACGATTCTACTCCACCACTTATTACGATTACTGAGATGTCGCATGTCGTCGAGACAGCAATCAATAAATACAGTTTACAACATAGAATCAAAAACAAATGTACTTTATTTAAGTAGTATTAGTCAGGCAAATGGTAAAGCAATTGCATTTATCGAGGCACTGTATCGATTATTACGATTCTCAATAGGTCGCGCATCGATCAAAGGTTTTTGCGGCGGATTACTCATCACTGATCCATTGGCAGTGCGGTTCATAATAGAGTATTACTTTACGAAACAAGATACGGCGCCTGGCGCGGAGGACGCGAACGCCTTATTATAATATAGGAATTTAGTTATTAAATGTTACGAAGTTTATCGTCAACTGCAGCCCTCGGAGCTTCGCACTTGTTTACCTTCATTGTTTTGCTATCTTATCCTACTTGTCACACAGTGTCGCCTACGTCGGCCGAAACTTTACACGACCAACTTGCTCTGTTAAGTAATAAAAGTGTATCTAACTGGGCGTAATAATGCTTATTAAAACTAGAATCCTGCATAATCAAGTCTCGAATTACATAAGTAGGTATGTGTTGATGTTACAAAATTAACAAAAACCGCAACGTGCCCTGAATGTTTATCTCGCACCGCTTTAACTTTGCGATACTTGCACGTATTTATCTTACTTCAAGTTATTTCTTGCTCAGAATAAAATTTCTCTGAAAGTAAGACCTAGTTTCGATATGGGTCAAGTACATAACGGTTTATCAACATGTTGTAACAAGGCTTCAGTTATAATAACCAACAAAATTAATGTGGCGTTCGCGTGTGAAAGCAATTTACTGCAGAAAAAAAATGTATCAGTTCTAAATGATCGAATTAAGCATTATGTAATGCCTAATCTTCCAAATACTAATTGCACGAAATACACTAATAGAAAATTTGGTACAATATTTCGATTGATTACAAGCATTTACCCAAGATAACATTCTTCTCATTAGATTAAGGTAGATTGTAGTGCTATATGTAATTCTGAGATAATCCCAACAACTGCTCGGTTTGGCGCCATCTAATTGAGTTAATTGTGCTAATGGGCAGCTAAGCACTTACAACATAACTACAAATCTTGAGTACCAAATACTTAACAGTAATTAACATTGACTAGGTAATGTGAATAGGCACGATGACTCGGTAACGTCAATAGGAACGATGACTCGGTAACGTGAATAGAACAGGCTTACTTAAAATTACGTCGTCTTGAAAGCTTCATTTATCTAAACTTCAGATCAATAAATTCTAAAGGTTCGCTATTAAGACCCTAGAGGCCAAATTCAAGGGTTTTGCTTAGAATTTGGCTCTTAAGCCCTTAGCAGACATGGTACTTCTAGCATCGGCGATTTCGCGACTGCATCAATGCTGCATCGCGTTTCGCCGACTTTGCGTCCGGTCGCGATGCAAAACCGCGCATCCAGGGACTAAATCGACGCTGCATAACGTTTTAGAGACTTGCGTTTGAGTACAGTATCAGAATATTAATTGAGCATCGAATCGTGTTTCGCAGTTCAAGCCCAACAGTCTCTGGCATCCGAATGTATCGGAATTTAGCGTTCAGGCGCGGTATCGTGCTTCCGAAAACGACTAAAACGCTAGTCGCTGATGCTAAAAGTAGCGTGTTTTCTATGATCCATACCACATTCTGAACGAAAAATGTTTTTTTAAGCGCGCTAAGCTCTCTTCTTTTAAAATATGCATCGTGTCTTTGAACGCACGGCTCAAATTTGCATAAATAAAGTCCTTATATCTGAATACGTGGTCGTCAGTGATGTAGGTGTATCTGTCCAGGTGTTATCCTGTCCATTATCAATTCATGGCGGACAACTCGCTACGCCATATGAGGCCGCGGGGACAGAACGAAATGCAAACCGCGTGCAAAGAGATGCAATTTTATCCTTTGTCTAGACTTTTGCAATTCGAATGTTTAACGCATGACCATAACGGGAACTGGAAAGTGGTATTTCAAGGACCGAAGGCTACTGTCTCACGTTTGATGGCAGGGAACTGACATGGTAACTGCAAGTTTGTCGTGATTTGGCCAGCCTATATAACTGTTCCAGTACGAAAATATTGTTCAACGTTACGTGAAAAGCAATTTCTGGTCGTATTTGCTATGGGTAACAACACAGTTGGGAATGAACTATTGTATCGTGAGTTTATGTTAGCACAGCTGTCGCTTTGGAGCAATTTTCTTTTCAGAAATTAATCTGATCACATTCCTTTTTAGACTCTTATTAATTCAAACAAAGAAACGTTTAGAGCCGAGGCCAGGGACCCAATAGTCCGTGACACCTACATATACAGCATTATTGCAATCTGTTTGCAGTTATTCAAATTACAAACTGTTTTCCGACGACTAATACCTACCCGCCCACGACACCACGACACGTCTAGCTGCGTCCACGAGATTGTTTACTTCGAGGACCAGTTTTACGAAACAAAAGTCTTCATTAGCAGTTCAGTTGATTGTCACTGAGATTTGAAATTATCATTCATAAAAACCGGCCAAATGCGATTCGTGGCGTGGCACGGGCACGTTTGGACCAATTTTTATTTAAAAAATGATTGATCGCTACATGTTACAGGCTCATGCCAACATGTAGTCTCGGCTGGAGGATGTAAGTCCTGCCGAGTATTTTTTGCGGGCGGCTCGTCAGACCGGCCTGCTCGATTACTGACTGACTACCTGCTCATAAAAACCAAGCAGCATGGCCGCCGCGCTCTTAATTAGTAGAGTTAGGTTCATGGTACATTACTATATACCTAGAACTTTGATAGTATTATCTTGCTGGGGCATTTCATATTCGGTAAATAAACAGATTGCAAGCGGATAATCACGAATTTTCGCTTCAGTTACTTCAAGTTAAGTATGAAGTTATGAAGAAAAACATGATTCTGACATGAAATAACATGAAACAATGCTTTAAACTAAAATCATGTTAAATCATAAACTTTCTCAAAATTATAACCTTATGCCTGAGATAATTTATAAATACGAAAGTTTGTATGTATGTATGTATGTATGGATGTTTGTTACTCTTTCACGCAAACACTACTGAAGGGATTTTAATGAAACTTTACAATAACGTAGCTTATACATCAGAATAACACATAGGCTATAATTTATAAAGACATTGTGTGAACTGGCCAAAATATACTGATAAGTGTCAAGTAAGTAGTGTGGATCGCCCGGAGGACACGGTGGAGCATACGGTGGAGGTCTGCCCGGCTTGGGCAAAGCGCCGCCGTGTCCTCGTGGAGGCGATCGGCGGCAGAGATCTCTCGCGTCCGGCCCTGGTTCAGGCCATGGTACGGAGCGAGAGGGCATGGGCAGCCGTCACCTCCTTCTGCGAAGCAGTAATGCTCGCGAAGGAGGAGGCGGGACGGTTGAGGGAAAGGCAAGTTTCGCGCCCTCTCGCCCCTAGCCGCCGCAGGAGACGCCCTGGGCGTCGGGAATCCCGGGCGGATTTCCGGCCACCGTAGGCGTGGGCTTGCGGACGGTGAGCAATGGGTAGCTCACCGTCCGGTAAGGACCAAGCCCGGGTCGACGGCGCGTCGTATTCCACGCGCGCCTTAAAGAGATGTCGTCAGCACAATGTAGGGGTCCACTAGGGCCGATGCCTGCCGGGGTCGCGGGAAGGTACTAATGGGTCACCGAAGCCCCCGCAACACAGGCAACGGAAAGAATACGGGTGGGTTTTAGTCAGTAAGAGTCTGACACACCCTCCCGCTCCACCCAGAGCGGGAGAAGTTATTTGATGATTTCCCATCCGAAAAAAAAAAGTGTCAAGTAAATAAGAAAAAATCCTGCCATAAATAAAATAAAAATTGATACCTTATTTCTAAGTAGGGTAGGTAGGTAGGGAAGGTAGGGTAGGTAGGAAAGATAGGGAAGATACTTAGTGCTACCCGTGTGAAGCCGGGCCGGGTAAAGCTAGTAAATCATATATGAGCCTATGCCATTGTACCAAATAAGACAAGAGAATACTTTAAACTATAACATGGCTAAGTAGGTATAATATACACGCTGTTTGTCAATTGTCATGTATTTTTATTGCAACTACTTACTTGATGAAAGTAATCAGTTGCTGATATTACAAAATAATACATAACATCCTTTCTCGATAATTTGCATAGCCTGATTAAATAAGAAGGATAAGTACTAGTAAATATGCATTATTGATAAAGAAGTTTTAAACGGGTTGGAGTGACAGTCAGATAGCTACAGAGACAGTTTAAAAATACCATATTGTGAAGATTCTTTGCTTCAGAAAACTGTTTATAAGACTTTTGCATAAAATCGTGTTCCGTAATAAAACTGTGCTGTCTATACCTATAATGAATATATTTTTTATTGCGTCTAAACATACACACAACAAGTGTCAAGGGATGCGGCTTGGGCAGAGCACCCCCGTGTCCTCTTCGAAGCGATTGACGGTTGAGATCTCTCGCGTCCGGCCCTGGTTCAGGCCATGGTACGGAGCGACAGGGCATGGGCAGCCGTCACCTCCTTCTGCGAAGCAATAATGCTCGCGAAGGAGGAGGCGGGACGGTTGAGGGAAAGGCAAATTTCGCGCCCTCTCGCCCATAGCCGTCGCAGGAGATGGCATGGGCGTCGAGAATCCCGGGCGGATTTCCGGCCACCGTAGGCGCGGGTTTGCGGACGGTGAGCAATGGGTAGCTCGCCGTCGGATAAGGACCATGCCCGGGTCGAGGGCGCGTTGTGTTCCACGCGCGCCTCTAAGAGATGTCAGCACAAGTGTAGGGGTCCACTAGGGCCGATGCCTGCCGGAGTCGCGTGGAAGTTCAAAAGGGTTACCGAGGCCCCTGGCAACACAGGCAACGGAAAGAATACGGGTGGGTTTTAGTCAGTAAGAGTCTGACACACCCTCCCGCTCCCTGAGCGGGAGAAGTTATTTGATAATTTTCCACCCAAAAAAAAAAAGTGTCAAGGGATCAAGCACGTTTTCACTAGTTACTAAACCTAAATAAGTCAAGTTTTTTATATACTTATGTTTTGTAACTCTTAGGGATACTTTTTCGTAAATTTCGTTAGTTGAAAAGGGTTTTTTTTTTTTTATTTCGGTCATAAGATAAAATTCTCCTGTCAAGTCGTATTCCTATATATTCCTGCAACGGGTTTGAGGCCAAATCAATCTAGTTTCTGCCATACTTCTGAGCGGAATCAATACAAACAAACGGTGTTATGAAGATAAGACGTCATTTGAGCCGAGAAGAAATTATCAGAGACGTGCGAGTGTTGGAAGCTGGTTCTCCCAGAGCGATTGCCACAGCACGTTGCCGACAGAGTGTTTTGAGTCAACTTTGGACACGTTACCGCATCACTGGCAGCGTGGCAGAGCGACATGGAGAACGAGCTCGTATCACCACACGCAGACAAGATCGTTACATATACAAATTATTGCACGACGTAATCGTACAATGACCGCAATGATGTTGGTTACGAGGTTTCATAGCTCTTCAGGATGAAGGTGAAGAGGGAGAAATCGCTAGCATGAAGTCAATCTCCGTTCCCGAAGGCCGCTACGTGTACCACCTATTGAGCCCCGCAATCGCAGAGCCCGTTATTGGGCTCGTGAACACAGACATTGGGTAGAAGAAGAATGGCGTTTTGTGTTTTTCTAACAAATCTCGCTTTTGTATGCCAGATACTAGACGCACACGTTATTGGAGGACCCCTGCACGCCAAGAACGTTTAAAATCATGCCATGGGTGGTGGGTGGAACAATCATGATATGGGCGGATATTTGGATCGATGGAAGAACCAAACTGATTTATATCAGAGGCAATCTCAATGCACAGATGTACGCTGAAACGATTGTATCAGATGTCGTCATTCCTTTGCGGACCCAATTTGGTGCTTCATTTCTGCTTATGCATGATAATGCACATCCACAAGTTTTTTTTTTTTTTTGAGTGTGGGATATCATCAAATAAATTCTCCCGCTCTGGGCGGAGCGGGAGGGTGCCCTTTGGGCGGAGCGGGAAGGTGCCCGCTCTGGGCGGAGCGGGAGGGTGCCCGCTCTGGGCGGAGCGGGAGGGTGTGTCAGACTCTTACTGACTAAAACCCACCCGTATTCCTTCCTGTTGCCTGTGTTGCCAGGGGACTCGGTGACCCTTTTGAACTTCCACGCGACTCCGGCAGGCATCGGCCCTAGTGGACCCCTACACTTGTGCTGACATCTCTTAGAGGCGCGCGTGGAACACAACGCGCCCTCGACCCGGGCCTGGTCCTTACATCCACACGCTGCCAGAGTCGTCGCAAACACACTTGCCGCAGCTAATATCAACGTCCTACCAAGGCCTGTTCAATCGCCAGACTTGAATCCCATTGAGCACGCATGGGATATGCTTCAAAGAACAGCTTTGGCAAATATGGATGCCGTACACACACCACAAAATCTTTTTCGCCTGTTACAACGGACGTGGGCGGCTATTCCGCAACGTCATTTGGATGAACTCATATTGAGTATGCCGAATCGCTGCAATTGTGTTATACGCGTTAACTATGGAAATACAGACTAATTGTTTATTTTATGCAATAAAAACCTTTAAAAACTTGCATTTTTATCTTTCTATCACCATCTATCATTCCTTAGTTAATCCTGACATTAAATGTCAGGATTAACTAAGGTAATAATTCCGGCATAAGCAAAAATCGCGAAGTCTTTACAAATGCAAAAACAGAGACTACTTAGTCGATCTAAAAGTACGAAAACATTTGTTCAATCTATTTAGATTGATTGAATAAAATTAAATAAAAATATCAATTTAGATCAACATTTTTATTTAATTTCAATAGACCAATAAAATATATTTCAAAACTACCTTGATCCAAACACTTTTCATGTGTAGCCACTTTTTCCTTGAACTCTTATTAAATGTTTAAAAACATTTTATTTTAAGCATAAATGCTTTATTAAAATACTTAAGTAATTATTTAAGTGTGAATAAAAATAAATATTGGTATTAATACTTTTTTTTTTATTTTTTATAAAAAGTAACCAGGTTTTTTTAATTCATAATAATTAATAAATAATTAATAATTAATTCATTTTAATCTAACATATTTTTTATGTGATAAATATTTTAATTAGAATTGTGTTGATTGTACTTTACACAAGTCCATTCGACTTTCTTAGTCTGTTGTAAACATAACCTAACATCACGCCTTGTTTCCCCGAAGGATTGGGCAGGGGTGTACTTGTAGTACACCCACATTTCCCCAGTTATGTTTAAGTCCCATGTAAAAGGGGGCGAGCCTATTGTCATCAGCCAGGCACAAATCCAGAGTCCAGGCTCTGAGAGTCTGTTATAATCATGTATAAACACTTTTCACGTGTTAAATGTATCACTGTCACTTGACACTACACTAACTCAAAAGGAAATATTCACACTAAAACTAATCATATAGAGTTTGGTATGTTTGAGCAAGTTCTACAGAAACCACAAAACCTATACCAATATTTGTGTAGGCATAAGCTATTGTTTGCGTTTTAATATCTTGTACATGATAATAATATTTAACCAATAAGTAATTAATATAGTACTTGTAATAACAACAATAATGGAATAAGTACCAACTTTAGCACTATCTGTATTTAACCACATCTTTTAATTTATTTTATTTGCCATTAATAATATCAACAATACATATAATAATAATTATAATAAAATAAAATATATATACTTAATAATATTTTTTTTAAATTAGTGACTTTGACTTTGAAGAGATTTCTTTAGAAATAAGCATCACCTTTGTACATATTTTTCTGTTCCTTTCTTCTAGTCTGTTTATATGCGAGTAAATAAAAAATAAAAATATCTTTCCATCAGTGTCTCACCGCAGGAAAAAAGGCTTTTCTCATACAGAGAACGCACAAGCATTGATCACCACTCTTGCTCAAGACGGGTTTGTAATTTCAGACTTACATATAAACTATAAGTCCAAGTTTCTTCACAATGTTTTTCTTTCATTGGTGCCACTAATTTCCTTAATCATTCTGAATTTTCTTTTCTTATTTATTTGATGCAGTATCACATTTTTATAAATTACACATTTTTATAAAAGCCACAAATTCAGGCTTTAATAATATGTTAAATATAGTTCAAATAATTCATATTTTAATTATTTAAATCTGATTATTTAACAACTTTTGCAATGGTAATTAATTTAAGTTTATTCAATGATTGATTCTATAAATATTTAAATTTTGGTTTCATACATAAGTTATAAAACCGCATTATAATAATATCCTCGATTGACTCATTGTATGTACCTATCAATGTAAAACATACTAATTATTATTTAATAGTATAGTTTCCTCGTGGTTTATTAATTAATTGCTGTGGTTTTAAATGTAGTATGAGAACACATTTTTTTGTTGTTATCACTTATGTTATCAATTGTATCTAACCATGAATACAGTATAAAATATTTGTCCTAATAACATTATTTTAAAACTGCTATAAGTACAAGATGTTAGAAAAAGCGCTAAAGAAGGGTTTTTGGCAAAAACAATAGATAGGTATTGTAATAATGTTTGTAAGTAAATGAAATTAATGCATAGAAAAAACTAATTTAAGTTGTATAAAAATATGTATGCTTTTCAGTATACTATCAACAAACAGATAATATGTTTAAACAAAATTATGGTATTTGTGTAAAACAAAATTTCTTAAATATATTTAGCAATATAATGAAACAACATTACCTAAGTACTTTGTTCAAGAATAATCTAGTTACTGATAAAACGCAAGATTTGAACTCTTTTATAATTTAGCAGTGTTTGTAGAATGATAAACTACTGATAATTGATAAATAATTTTAACCATACTCCATTCAAAAATATTTGGATGTAATTTTTATATAAGTAGGAACTGTTATTCTAAAATATTTTACTTCAGAAATTATGATAAACAAACCATAACAACTGTCAACTTATAAACATTACAATATTCTATTTGAAAATGTGTACTACAATAACGAGTGGGCTTACTTGATCGGGGCAGAAGTATCCAAATGCAACCATTCCAAATAATGACAGCAGCAAACAGAAGAGTATCACTTTTCGTAACTTCGATCTTGGCTCCATTTTTTTTATTTCGTAGACACCGCTCGGCAGCAACAAAGCGAAATCACTGTCTACCTGCACTGAAACACTTTTTTGCATTTCGACTGAATGCATGTCTCATTTTTACAAAAATATCTCCAACCCAACACTCACTGATTCTGTCTACTGTCTTTCTTCTACTACGAAAGTACATAAATTCATCGTAACATTGATTTCACATTGTTCTTATCGTTATGTGATTATCTGACAGAGATACGATTCGATAACATTGTTTTGTTGATATCACTCGTAATATGTTATGCCATTAACAAAGCCGAAAATAAAATGCGAGTCGAGAACGCGATACTCAAGCTGAACCCGAGCCGACCGACTGCGAGTGACACTACGCGGAGACGACTGACGGGCCCGAGACGCGATTGAAGGCACTGAACACAAACAAACAATCCCAGGACAGAGCACGTTAATAAAGCACTCTGACTCACGTAACATATTGTAGAAACATTTGAACACAACTAACTTAACACATTACTTAATTTACTACAGCAGCCATTGGTTTTTAGCAAAATAATCCAATCATTTTTCACACACAGTAAATTCAATTTACTCAACATAAATCAACGTGTTCCATATCTATGAAAATGACATTTACTTATGTGAGCATGAATATGAAAGCAGGACAACAATATTGAAGTGCTGAGAGAAAGTAAGAGATGCTAGGATAGAAATGTCACAAATTAAACAATGGACTAATTCTGGAACAAAATTTTCGTTTAGAAACATTCCGCTGTCAAATTATTTTTTGACATAAATTATTTAAAGTTCTAAAACACTAGAGCATGGTTAGAAAAATATTTTTTCTATTACATTTAGCAAAATCTACGGGTGCTACAGAATTGAACTCACGATCATTACCTTTGATTAGTCGACAAGAGGTATAATTTTACTGAAGTTTTTATTGTACACTCACTTTTCGCCAGTTACGTAATAGGGGTGAGCCTATTGCCATCAAATCCAGACTACGGACTGCTATTGAGAAATTCCTGATAGAACTTCATGCTCTGCAGTAACGCTTGCGGCTATGGCAAAAACGTGGGTTTACTATAGATACACCTGCGTATTCCTTTAGGGAAAACAGGCATGAAGTTATGTTAAGTAATGTTATTTGTCATTTTATACTTACCGCCTCAGAAGCACAAAGTGGGAAGGGGTTGAGCCAGTAATACAGCCAAATCAAGCAAACTGCTGTACGCTCATTCAATATCATGTACCAATCTTTATAATCTGTATGCCTCTCACGTGTATGCATTCCTTTGGAATAGTGGCAGGCGGTACAGTCAGCAAAAACAGTCGAATAAACATTTCCAGTTTTCTAAATCTTAATTATTGAGCAAAACATTTTAATAAAATGGGAACCTAAGTAAAAATAATGTCAACTTAAAAATAGTAAAACGCAGATTATCGAATCATTTTGTGTCAAGTAGATGTTATGTAAAAAGTAGGTACCTAGCCGTGTTAATCGAATTTTGTTGGTGACCGTACTTATGCTCACAGAAAACGGTCGGGTAAATGAGTGTTCTACACATCAGCGCGGACGGTTTGCTGCGTTTTATACGAAACCGAAGGTATTTTTATTTCATTAGAAGTCATCTGTGGACGACGAACAGACGTAGTAGATGTGGACAGGGTTTGTTGTTTGAAAACGTGGATGCATTCTTTCATTCGCAACGAGCTACAATTTGCATTCGCGTTCTCCAGGGCTTTCGCTAACGAGTGTGGTGTGGTCAGTACCAGGTACCTATCAAACCATAGCCATAAACCGCCCCTGGGCGTCGGGAGTCCCAGGCCGATTTCCGGCCACCGTAGGCGCGGGCTTGCGGACGGTGCATGAGCAATGTGTAGCTCACCGTCCGGTAAGGACCAGGCCCTGGTCGACGGCGCGTTGTATTCCACGCGCGCCTCAAAGAGCAAGCATAGGGGTCCACTAGGGCCGTTGCCTGCCGGAATCGCGGGAAGGTACAAAAGGGGTTACCGAGGCCTCTGGCAACACAGGCAACGGAAGGGACACGGGTGGGTTTTTCTGACACACCCTCCCGCTCCGCCCAGAGCGGGAGAAGTAATTTGATAATTTCCCACAAAAAAAAATGCATGCGGCGAATGATGGTCGTCCGCAATAGTCCGCATGCATGTGAATGCCGTAAGTATATTTGCGGTTTATGGCTTTTTTTTTAACCCTTTGGTACCTTCCCGCGACCCCGGCTGGCCGCATGCATGGGGCTTCCCTCCAACACCTCAACGCAACTTCAAGCAGCCAGAACCACAGCCTGGCGACAATTTTTAAAAGCATAAATACACCTCTCCAAGTTAGATTTGTTCTATAAGAACTTATCGATATCGAAGGTTAAAAGGTAAATAGGGCATAATATGCAACATTTTGGTCGAAATTGAGTTATCAATATGGCATTTATAACTCATTTTCGACCAAAATGTCGCTTATGCCTTATTACCTTTTAACCGTCTATATGGAAAGTTCCTAGAGAACAAAACTAAGAGAGATGTATTAATGATTCTTTTGATTTCTGTAAATACATATTTGTTATGGTCGCGAATCATATTTTGATCAAAATAAAACCTGACACTGACCTGCACATTGCAAAGAAAATTTGAATTTCGCGGGCTATCACTGCGGATCCACCTTGAGTAGGTATATTTTGTGACAGTTATAGGTTGCTACGCACTGCCTAAAGCCGCGAAGCATCATTTCTATTGTACTTAACGAAAACTTAGTTTTCGTCAAGGCTTCCAATTCCATTCCTGTTAAGGCTCCATCAAAATCAAAAGTCATGTATTCAAACTAGGCTGAGAATCAGCACTTTTCGAACGTTAAAATTACATAAGACACTCCCCCAAAAAAGCCCGCCCTTCACCACTTCCTAGTGCTTTAGGTGGGAAGAAGTTGCGCAAGAAACTCCCCATCAGAAACAGAGCCTAAATAGGAATGGATTTATTAGCGAGATATTCAAATTTTCAAAGCTCTTCTAATAGCAAAATATAAATGTTTAATCACGGAATGGGAATAGATGCTCCGACGGCAGAAGCCAGAAGGGAAGAAATGCAAGCGCAGGTGATTTAGGACTGTGTAGTGGCAGTTAGTGAGTAGTTTGTGCACCGTAGCGTGTGTGGATCACGGACCAGTCGAGCATATACTACCACCAACTTTATTTAGTAAGAAAACAAGAATGCGGCATATAAAACAAATTGCGTTTAGGCTCCAGATGCAGCAGAGTAACTACACTTATCGGCGCGGAATCGGCCTGAGCCCATCACGTATCACCACACTTAGGCGCCATCTCCACGAACAAGAGAGTTGAGGCGATAGTCACGCTGTGCCTTCAAATGATCACCGCGAGGATATTAATTCATAAGAGTATCTATTGAATTTGATGGCACGAGACCATCGTCGCGATTTTCTCTGCCGTGGAGGTGTACCTTAGGTCAGTTCAGCGATCGGAAATTCGACACGATGGAAAATAGTTTCCGATCGATGTAGTCGTTTCGTCCTAACCGAAGCGAGGCGAATGAGACATCTTGTTCGCCTTTGTTGCATGAACATCTCTTTATGATCGGCTCAAGTCGATACCGCGTCAATTAGTGAGGTCTGTGTGGTCCCTTCGATGGCACTAGGGCTTTCGAAGCCACTGAATGATTCTGTCAGTGCCTTCGATGGCACTAGGGCTTTCGAAGCCACTGAATGATTCTGTCAGTGCAGTATTATAAATAATGTGGTTTTGTGTTATTTCAAGCCTAGTTCTATCGCATGCACGGCTGACCAGATAAACCCAGAAACACTGGCAACTTTTGGTAAGGTTTTAATTGATTCCATGAATAAAGTGGAATAAAAATATCGTATGTTCGTCTTTTGATTTAAATTCAATAACAATTACATACATAAATAATTTCTTTGCTATGTAACATAAATAATATCATCTACAATAATATCTAATAGACACACAAACGATAATTTTAGGAATGGCTGGAAAAATAATAATTAACAATTTCAATGACAGGCTTTAATCCAGTATCACTTCTAAATAAGAGAATTTCATATAGAAGGTACATAATTTTAAAATCAATTCATCATCATGTTATGAAGGAAATCCGTTTCCTTACTAAAAACAGAATACAAACTAAAAAATATGTAAAACAAATGACATATCTAGGATGCATTAGCAAAATTAACTAGAAATTAGTTTTAGGTATAATAAAATACCATTGTGGCACTACTACTAGACATCTACACAAATTAAGAACAGATTCCAAATATTTTATTTATTGTAAACGAAAAGGCACTTTAAAATCAAGGTGGGGGATGATACATGAATAAAAATATAATTAAGGTCAGAACAAGTTATAATGGAATACTCCTCTTGTTTGTCATCAATTTCTCTCGTCACACTGTAGTTTCACTTAAAAGTAGAAAATATTTTAAGTTCTTTTTATAATATATATGTACACATGTTAAAAAATTCAACAGGGAACAATCCATACATACCTACAACTTAGAAATAATTATGTGATCAGAATCTTCTCAAACTAATTCACAAAGTACCTCAAATAGATAACATATGTCAATTTACTCCATGATATTGCAATATCAAATACACTGTAAGCGAATATGTAATATTGCCATATCGAAAATAAGTAAAACAGCCAGCACATGGAGCAAGACCAAACTCAATGCCACGAGAGAACTCATACATAACTGTCCATTATATTGATATAAAAAAATTTATACAAAAGGTCCACACCTTATTTGATTACAATTCCTGCAATATAAAAGTTATAAGTCATCACTGATAATATCAGCTCTCCATATATTTAATGAATATCATAGACACTTGATGCCGAGGTGCCGTAACACTCAGTCAGCGCACAATGTGTAGATACTTGTATCAACGTTTCTGTAACTTCACCAGTCCCTAAACCATAGGATCAACTCCTCTCACCACAGAATTTTCTAGTTATAAAAATTACTATATTTTATCGATTCAGTCCACAAATTTGAAATAAAGTCCACGATTCCACTCGTCGTCACATAGTGCATTACTGGTACATGACAACTGTTGGTAGTTACTTAATGTTCTGTTCACTAGGCGTTTGTTTAATTAAACGTTCTTCCAGTACGAATATTATTTAGCACATTTTAATTTGTTGAAAGTTTTTTAGCGATGCACTGTTTAAAACAATCAATAATATCTATGTTACATTAAAATTGTTCAAGTAGGAACACAACAACCGCCGGTCACGTCGTTGTAGGACATAATTCCTCATTTCTGTCTATGTATGTCCACTATACATACGTCTATGTAATGCGGTACCAATTAGTCGACTACTAGTTGTCTATGGGGAGAAGCCAGTCCTCAAATTGTGTTCACATAACAAGCACATCTATCAGTTGCGAGGACGTCCGCGGCCGCGCGACCCGTCCCGGTCCTGGAACAAAACATTCTGTTAGCACCATTGTTACATAATCATTGCTTGACAAATATTTTAAAAATAAATATATTACATAGCTTTATATTGATCAACAAAAGCAATATTTTTGGCATGGAACCAACCTTACGGGGCCTGTTGTAATCACGGTCGCGATACATATTAGACAGGGGACCGTCGCGGTACATGCCCGAATCATTGCGGTCACTGTGGTCGTTATAGTCCCGAGGTCCGTCTTCGTCTAAATCGAGAGCGTCGCGTGGGTCGCGGTAGTTGCGCGAGTCTCGGTGGTCTCGGGGGTCTCGAGTGTCCCGTGTGTCGCGGTGGTCCCGGTGGTCCCGCGGGTCACGTCCGTCCCGGCCATCTCGACCGTCACGGCTGTCGCGAGCATCACGCACGTCTCGGCCATCGCGGCCATCGCGACCCTCCCGGCCATCGCGGCCATCGCGGCCATCGCGCTTGTCACGGTACTCACGATAGTTGTTGCGGTACCCGCGACCGTTGTCTTGATCCTCACGATTATTCTCCTGCGGGTGATGAACAGGAACCTTGCGCGAATCTTCTTCCTCCTGACGCCTCTCATAGTGAATGAAGTCGTCAAAAATAGATGTCGAATGGCAATAACAGTGCATGATGCGTAACACTTGCAGCCCTTTAGCGTGCGGCACTTCCTGCGTGTCGCGAGAATTTGTCACCGGCTTATTCTCGTTATTCTCTAATTTGATATGACGTAGTTGCACGTTCGGAACGTCCTTAACATAGATCCACCTTACACGAAACTGTCCCTTCCACTTGTCCTGAGACCACACACTAGAGTTGGAGTTGTAATCTACCGCACTAGTCATGCGAGCCATTCCACAGAAATGACCGCTACCGTTCACTGAAAAGAGAAGGAAGACGGCGCCCCCCTCCCTCTCGCGCTCGCGGAACGCCGCGTCTAGTCGCTTGTTGCCGTGCTCCGTGCTGCACCAGATCTCATACTTGATGCTGCGATGGATGTCATCCTCTGAATACGACTTGATAACAAAGAACCGAGCTAGAGGCGCACTCAGATCGAACTCTTTAGGGTTGTAGTCATTCTTGACGCGCAGTTCGTCCAGCACGGGGTGCGGCACGGCGGGCGCGGCCGGCGGCGGCAGCGCGGCCACGGCGGGCGGCGCCAGCGGCGGGCGCGGCGCGTGCGGCGGCGGCGCGGGCTGCGCGTGCGGCGCGGGCGCGCGCGGCGCGTGCGCCCACGCGGGCGGCGCCTGGTGCTGCGGCGGGGGCCCGCGCTGCTGCAGGGCGGCGGGCGCGGGGGCCGCGGCGGGCGCCTGCGCGGGCATGGGCAGCGGCGCGGGCACGGGCGGGGCCTGCAGGGCCGGCGGCGGAGGCGCGGTCACTACAGGTGCGCTCTTGCCGGCGTCCCACGTGCCCATATCCATGTTGTGCTTTCCAGGAATAATTGGTGGTGGTGGCATGCCGGGACCCTTCTTCTTTACGGCGCCTCCTTGCGAGGACGGCGCGGGCTTGGCCGGCTGGCTCGCGATGGACGCCCATGTCATCTTTTTGGGTTGAGAGCCACCAGACACGTCCTTGAGCTCCGGCGGGCGATCCTTCTCCGATTTGTGTTCGCCGAGCGAGAGTGACTGCACCCCCGTCTCCACGGCTTTGATGCCGTCGGGCACATACAGCCCGTCGGCCCTGTAATAGTCATCGTACTGCTTCGCGCGACCGAGCTGTCCCCACGTCGAATAGTCGCCATTACCGTGAAAATAATTAAAAGTCGACGCTGGTTGTCCGAATGCAGCTGTCGAAAAAGGTGTTGTTGAGGGTCCAAACACACCTGAAATGACAACAATAGAAAATTAAAAGTGGTCGAGTGTTTCAGATTGGAAAGATTAAAAATATATACTTGATAAGCAGTTTATGAAAATGTTAGGAAAATGGTAATTAGATGATATATTAACAATGTCTGACACAAAAGATGGATGCGGTTTAACAGAAGCAAGATATTGATCGAGGTATTGTCGTTATTCTGGCATGAATATTTGATACAGAAATTGATGAAAAAAGTGACATCTTTTCTCTTGTTACTGTATGAATACTAGCTACCATCCATTCCATAAGAATCGTGAGGATTGTATCCTCCGAAAGTCATCGGGTCTGTTCCATTGGTGGACCATGTCCCATCCCCGACTCCAAAAGCTTGATAAGGAAGTGCTGTTGTACCGTAATAACCTGAAATAAGGAAAAATATTTGCCTCTAAACAAATTTCCCACTTTCTAGTTATAATTAACTTAAAAAGCAACAAGATACAAAAGATGTTTAATTAATTAAAAAGACTGAATATAACTTTTAATATACGACAATAAGCCTCAGTATCTCTTATTAGCACAATTTGATAAATGAAGTCCCGCATTTTTAACCAACTTCAAAAAAGGAGGAGGTTCTCAGTTCGTCGGAATCTTTTATCTGAACTAAACTGCTTTTCATCATCATCTCAAACTGATAAATAGTCTGAGGTTCATCTCAAAAACGTATGTAAGATAGCATTAAAACATCGTGTACATTGTAACAGTTTTAAGCTTGATGCAGTTTTCTATAGGTCATAGTTCAATTAAATATAGACATGACCTTTAAACATTATTGACAAAAGAACTCGACTATAGATAACACAAGGCTATATAGGATTCTCGGAACTGTACAAATACTAAACAAAGGAGCAGTCTAAATGATTCTAGGGACTTTACATGTGTTTATGTCAATAATTTCAATGAAACACACTATACATTTCTCGGGACTGATAACTCAAAGTATCTGA
Organism: Atethmia centrago; assembly: GCA_905333075.3. NCBI lineage: Eukaryota > Metazoa > Arthropoda > Insecta > Lepidoptera > Noctuidae > Atethmia > Atethmia centrago. The sequence continues at coordinate 21,341,293 of HG995369.1, forward strand.
CTGTTTTATATGGTTGGGGAGTTGATAGTGTATCGAAACATATGTACCTACCTGCCACGCTGTAGGGGTCGGCCGCGGACGAGATGGGTGGCGCATAGGAAGGCTGTTGCTGATGGCGCCATGACACCTCGGCCAACTCGTCGCCGCCGCTCTCTAAATGTTGCTCTTTCGGTGCATTTGTCACTATAATCATAAAAATAATGCTATGAGCATTTGTACATACAAGGTAAAACAGAAGGTGCTTTTGACCGCCACGTTTAAAATCAAAAACGTGCCCACGGCGCCAAGCTACAAATTATTCCTTAAAATCTGTCATGTAGTTGAGACCTTGGCGTGCTGGGCACATTTTGGTCTGTCTGTTAGCTATACATGACTGTGGTGGTCAAAAATTTAACAGTACTAAAATTTAGTATGTAATCAGAAAGGACTGGGCAAACAAAATTGTATGGCATAACTAAGCGCATTCTATAATAAATATTACATAGGTCAATCAAATTGTCACTTTTATTGAAAGGCTCAGAATTTAAAGGCGTGGTCATAAATGATTTACTTTTTATCTTTACACAAATCAATATGGTTGCTTTAACTAAATTGATAGGCCTCTGTGATACCATAATATAAGCCATCATGATATAAATCTCAGACACTGTACAAAGTTTCAAAGGTTCTTAGGCTAATTCTTTACTATTTTGATCAAATAGAAGCCCATCATCATACCCTTTTGCCAGCAATGTCCTTTGAGATTGCAACTTGACAAGAATAAGATTTTAATCAAGAACACTTGCTAGTCTAAAATATGGTCAAGAGTTTGTAAATTATATGTAATTTGTTTCTGCATAAGCAGTGCAGTATACAGGTAGCTGCACTAAGAATGTTATACAATGCAATAAAGCTACTCCCATTATTTAAATGTTCTTAGACCATTACAAATTGTATGTACAAGCACAACACAAATTTGTTTTGACTGAGTCATATATAATGTTGATAAATGAAAGCAAGCAGCTATGGTCTTTATTTATACATTACAAAGGCTGAATATGGTATTGTCTACTAAATAATATTCAGATTTTAGCAACACAAATACTAATGGTTTCATTTTACAGTACATTGAATGAAAATTCATTATGCAGGAATCAAAACTAAACAAAGTAATCCTTTAAATTTTTGAATTCAAATTTCTAACTATTCTGGATTAAGATCCAGTTTAGAGTATGGAAATGTTCAATAACCATAGTATAGGGTGTTTTGTCATAATAGGACCTACTAATGTCCACCAAATCTAGAAATAATAAAGTACTGTTTACCCCTTTAGTATTCAGGACTTTCAAGAATGTAATGGCCAAGAGTAGCAATGATGGTTCATACAAAGGCCATTAATTACAATTGAAGTAATCAATTGACTACAATTATTATTCATAGTGAACTAGGCACAATTCAATTCTTTGTTGTAATAGTGAATCGCTTGCATGTTGGTTTTTGAGGAGAACTTATTTAATTCCATCAAGCCATTTTTCAATGGATTGATGGAATTAAATATTGAATTAAATGATTATTTCGAATTAGAACATACTAGGAATAAGTATGCGCTACTGATGGAGCCAAAACCGTAGCCGAATTCTGGGGTCTACTCCCTAAGCACAAAGTCCATGGTTTGAACCTAAGTTATGGGCATTACCTACTAGAATAGAATAGAATAATTATTTATTTGCATAGAAAGTAGGTACAACAAAATGCAGATGTCATATAAATTAGAGATCCTTATACAATCTACCTTAAATTAGGCATGCAAACATTTCGTAAAAGTGCTTAAGTCTAAAATACTGTCAATATGAAAATTCTTAAATATGGACAATTAAATATAAATAATTAAAGATGTCATTAAGGTAACTATACATTTTCATCATTCAGAAATTCACAAACGGAGTAATAACATTTATCAATTAATAAGGCTGACAATTTCTTTTTAAACAGTGGAATGGACTCGTTTTTTATTCCATCAGGTATTTTGTTAAAGACAATCGGGCACATACATATAACACTTTTCTTTAATAATGCAGTGTTATGACCACTAACACGTAGCATATATGTATACTGCTTTCTAACTGGTCGTGTTCTATTGTCAGATGATTTAATTAAGAGATGCATATTTGATTTTACAAAAACAGCTATTTCGAAAATGTAAAGTGATGAGAATGTTAGCAAATACTCCGTTTCACATAAGGATATATAATTACTACAAGACCCGAACTAAGAATGAATAACAACACGATTTGACATTTGTTCCTACACCCAATATATATATACGTCCTAAAAATTGAATTTAGTACTTGTTTTGACAAATCCAACTACTTTCGGATGGGCCCGTATCTTCGTTGATGGACTTAGAGTAGACCCCCTAGGCAGTCCATTTATATTGCCATTGACACGTTAAAAATAAGTAGGCAGCAATAATTGGCATTAAAACAAAGAATGTGTGAGTGCAAATATTTATAAATAAATGGCATTTCAGTTATGGCACTACTAACCTACTTTCATGTAGGTACAATCAATTAGTAATATTTACCCCATACTAATAGAATCTAAACAAAGTTATGACATGATTATATGCCAAAGGGTAGCATAGATGTTATTCATGTCTCTTAGAAGGCTAAGACCTCCTTTTAAGCTCAACTTTGGAAGAAACTACTGTGCCCACAGATTTAGGATGAATGGTAATCTAAAGACGATAATATATAAACACTCTACTGTAATTTGATCTACAGCAGATGGCATAATTATGGAACAAAGCTGCTACAATACAAAATTACGCCTTCTTCCCATGGGGGTAGGCAGAAACTATAGAATGCCACCTGCTCCGCTCTTTATATATTCGGTAATATATTCACAGGTCCCCAGTCTACTGTAATTTAATTGATCAAGGACAGCTAATGAGACACAATTGATCTTCTATTGTTTGACACCGAATCGGTGACGTGCCAGGCTTGTCGTTAACCTAAAGCAGATGGCATAATTATGGAACATAGCTGCTACAATATACTAGTGATAATATTTTTGATTACAAAAGTAGCACATAGTAATTAATTAAACCAGCACATTAAAAAATCTCATAGAATTAATAGATGGTGCAGTGCTATTATTATTAATAACATTTCCAATATTATTTTGTTCCACAGTCAAGGTCAATAGTTAAATTGAATGGAGATAAAGAATGTACCTGTTGATTGTAGTACTGCAGTCAAAAATAACTATGTTAATCTACTCATTTGACCCACACAATTAATGATGAACCAGTACATAATTTATGGAGGATTTGCATGCAAGCATTTTAACATGATTGCCTTACTAACCAAAAAAAATGAATTGTTAATTATTGAATGAAACCATGCAATTTCTTTAAATAAAATTTATAAAGAACATCTGCATTTATTACAGCATCTGAAGTGGAGCTAAATAATTTAAAATCAGATAATCTAATAAATATTGAAAAACTTACTGTGTTCTACAAAGTAATACATGTCTGCTCTGTTATCAGTTTATCACCCACATTATTAACAAGAGAGGTACAGACACAGAGACACAGCCATTGATTTTGCATGGGTGGTAAAGATTTTCAACTTATTTTAGATATAACTCTGTGGGTTGATTGGGTAGCCACCCACCTACATCCTCTCAGGTGAACAACATAATCATTAGATTCATATCACTATACATCTGACAACATTCAGTTATTAGTTAATATTCCCATTTTTTACACAGAAACATGGTTAATTACTTTATTCTAGATCTAAAAACACGCAAGAAATATTAAAAGTGAAAGCTAAAAAGATTACGACGCTAATCGCAGCATCGCAATAACGAGAAACGAATGCGAAGCCGACCGGTACGCTGTTCCACCTACGGAGAAAACACTTTGCAACGTCACAACGATACCATCTTTACCTTGGTTCCCTTGCCCTTTCATCCGCTACGATCGCCACAATCATGAAACAAGAAACAAAACACCAATATTAGCTATACAACAATACGTTTAAACAGATAATTATTGAACAGAGATAATGTAAATGCGAAATACCTGATCTGACACGCCTGCTGACATTGGCCGCGATTATGAGATTATAGAGCACTTATAGAAGTCTTTAGACACGACAATATCAAAATAAATCACATCAGTTTCACTACACACGGTCCGAAGTGTCCGAGATTCACTTAATTATTTCTAAATGTCCGTGTTGTATAAAAATCCGCTGAAGTCCGAAACGGATGGACGTTTGTTAATGGCGACCGAAGTAGTGTTGCCAATATTTTTTTCGGAATTAACCGGTTAGTCTTATTCTACCGTAAATGAATATACGTAACTTAGCTTACCAAAATTAGTCGGTTTTGAGCTAAAATCAACTTCGTCTCATTTCATGTTCATTTTGGCGTAATTAAATATGAATAAATTATTCTGGACTTCCCCGAGAAATAACCTTTTTCCTTCCTTTTCTAATAATCCGTCAGCACGATTCATTCATCAGCTGACTTACAAATAAACACAAACGCAAACCCTGTTGTACATTGTCAGCAGTGGCGTAGCTAGGGGGGGGGGGCGTCGGGGGTGGTTCGCACCGGGTGCCACATGATAGGGGGTGACACGTTATGATGGTTTTGTAACGGTCGGGCGTTACAAAACCATCATAACGTTAAAAAAAAAATATGCAAACTATCATGTTTTTCAACGATCTATCACTTAGGCTTGAAACCATTTTAAAACTAAGTTATCTAATTACTTATATAATTTAATTTATCGATTGTCATAATGTATAAATAGTCTTACCCAGTCTTACCAAGGAGTATCGTGTTACCCAGTAACTGTAAGTAGGCAGATGATGATGATGTCATAATTTATAAATAATGTTAACAAGAAATTGTTCTGAACACACAAGAGTCCACTATTTTTTTTTTCTGTGTGCACACTGTTGTTTTTATATTCGTGGCTCTATGGCTCGACCGGTCGGGGATTCCCTCAAAATTGTATCGTTTTTAGGGTTCAGTAATAAACAAGGAACCTTTATACTTTCGCCATGTCCGGTGTCCGTCTGTCTGTCCGTGGCTTAACTCAGTCTCTTAGTACCAGAAAGCTGTGATTTCACACGGGTATACATTTGCCACTGTCGGCATGGTTAATGCTGACAGTGGCAAAATAAAACCTTGAAAAAATTATTTTAGGGAACCTCCCTTACATGTAAAGTGGGGATGATATTTTTTTTTCTCTTCTATACCATGGTGTGTGGTATCGTTGATAGGCCGTTTAAAAATATTGCGGGTCTGTCAAAACCATTTTTAGATTCAGCGATCCGTTTACGTATAAGCTTCAAATATTTGTTGGAGTCAAGTGTCGTTTGGATATGTGATAAAATTCACGGCAGTAGTATATACATATAACGAAGTTAGAAGGAAAACTAGGCTTTACAAGTTAACGAGTAATAGTTGACCAACTTACATTTGCAGTTGGAAGGTATGGGGAACATGTTTTTCAACTAGGTAGGTACTTACTACAATGTTAAGTTTGTTTTTTGGATAAATTCATCCCAACTATGGAACCCTTCATTGAGCGTGGTTCGACACGCACTTGGCCGGTTTTTATTAGGGTTCCGTAAACATGGAGCCCTTATAGTTTCGCCATGTCCGTCTGTCTGTTCCCGCTGTAGCTCCAGAGACTAGTACTAGAAAGCTGTAATTTGGCATAGGTATACACGTTAATCACGCCGACAGTGCTAAAATAAAATCTATTTCAAGATTTTTTTTAGGGTACCTCCCTTGCACGTAATGTGGGGATGATACTTTTTTTCTCGTCTGCTCCATGGGGGTATCGTTGGATGAGCCGTTCAAAAATATTGCGGGTCTGTGAACACCACTTTTCGATTCACAAAATAGTGCAAATTTTTGTTCGTCAAGTGCCCCTTTTATTTTTTGCGTGGGAAATCATCAAATAACTTCTCCCGCTCTGGGCGGAGCGGGAGGGTGTGTCAGACTCTTACTGACTAAAACCCACCCGTATTTAGTGATGGGTAACTCATCAATTTTATTTGAGGTTGAAGGAGGACCTCATTTTACATCGTGAGGTCCTCACGAGGCAATGAGGGGTTCATTTGAGGTGAGGAATCGTCAACGGCGTATTCACCTCACGACTCGTGAGGCCGAGCCGAATTCAGCCGAACGTACTATCGGCCAATCTTCCGCATGCTCACCTCTAAGGCGATAATCGTATAGCACGGCTCACGACTCGATCGCCCGATGCACAGTGGAACGAATGTATGGGAGCGGTTGGACGTAGACATGTCCGAAAAATAAGAGTAAAATTATGACAAACTAATGATGCCATCTTATTCGATTACTTAATGCCTTCATAAATTGTGGTGATGAATTTCTTCATAACTCCCATATTTCGGGAGTAATTTGAGAAAATGTGAAATTTTACTATGAAAATGAGTGTATCGAGCTCTCTCCCTCCTGATTCCGGGCTTGTTTCAAGTAGCGGTCTCTAATATCGTAATGCTATTACTAAGAGCTATATTTAATACTAAGACACATAGTGCGCCAAATGTGCACTTTCTGGGATAAAAGGAAATGAAAATTTAAAAAAAAAAACGTTTTTTCCCCATTTGTATTTACTTTAAACCGCAGACAGACTTATTAAGAGGTCTATAAATATATTATATATATACAGAAATATATATTAACAAAAATATTCACAAGAACTGATGAGAGTATGACTTTTAAGTAAGTTGATAATAAATTACCTAGTTTCATTAAAAGTACAATAAATAATTAAGATGTAAGCTCTAATTTACTAAGTTACACATTTTAAAACAATAACATCATTTAATTATCTTCGTCATCATCATCATCATCAATTAATTCAAATTCAGAATCGATGTCCGCTAAATCATTTATGTTAACAAATTCGATATCACTTTTCTCAGAATCCGTAAGCTCATAAAATTCCTTAAAAGAAGATTTTTTTACAAACTTATTTCCTTTTGGACGGATACTTGTAACAAGTGGATCAGAAGACAGTAAAAGATTGTGCATAATATCTTCATTGCATGAGATACTGCTATGCTTTCGAGAATGCCCCTCTCTATATTTTCTAAAATCTTTATTTCTAGCCTCAGATGCCTCTTCGGATAGAAAACCAATGGGCACAATTGACATGTTCTGAACTATGTCTGGCCCATGCATTAAAATTTTATGAAGTGAAGAAGGCATATAATACCATGGGTATAACTCCACGTAAAGCTTAGCAGTATCAAAGCAGAACTCTCGGAATTTAGTTACGTTGATCTTCTCTCCTGATGAAATACACTGCAAGATCACACAGATTTTTCTTAAAAGCATAGCATCTATTCCGGTCAGTTCAGCAGATTTAGTGTAGTTTTCAAAAAATCTCCTTGCCGAGTTGCCATTGTTGGTGGATCCACTGCCTTGTTTCACAACATCGAGAAGTAAGCCCGTTTCTCTTCTTACAGCCTCTTGAACTCTTTTCTTCCTGTCATCAACTTGCCTTTTTGCTATATCACCCCTTACTTGCCATGATTTTATGTCTAATTTGTAGGAAATGTGTAATAAGCATTCCATTGAGCGAATCCAAGCGTGAAGGGTGCTTAAGCTATATTTATACATGTCCTCGTTTGCGTGTTTATCTTTGATTAACTCTAAATTATTCATTTCTTTAGGACAAGCCTTGCATATGTCACACACTGAAGCTGCTGTATTGGATATAATGGAATGAATTTTACCATCAATCATTGTCAACAGCAGTTGGTGTTTGACACTAATTCCATCAGTGATGGTGGATGGAGTTAAGGCTTCAATCTCTGCTTCGATTTCAGCCATCTCTCTCTGCACATTTTCTTTGGTTTCCTTTATAAACTTAAACAATATTGGCCGGCAAAATGAAGTGGAAGATGGTCGCTCGTTTTCCCAAATTGTTACACCTTTTGAGACGAGCCGCAGTGGTACAAGACTAATCATAAAATTACTAGCAAGATCGATTTGCTCATCTTCACTCGTCCTTTGATGATAAATGCTTTGGCTAGATGATCCGTCAAAACCCCATTTGCTGGTCAATACGAGCTGTTGATTGGGATCAACAGGGGTTTCTAACGACCTAATAAGTCTTCTTGAGGTTAAATCCATCAAGGCTTGTAATTTGATTTTTGCAGAGCTCTCTGTAACTGTGAGATCTTCTTTGGCCGGATAGCACTTAATTTTTTATTTAACCAACATGAAGTAACTCGGGTATTGAAGAGCTCCTTCTTGAGTGTTGAAATCCCGAAGAGTGTTATAGCGCCATTTCGATAAGTTCATCGATACATAAAGAGCCAATGCCTTCAAAGGGGATATTTCCCGTACCTGAATTGATTTACCTTCAATGAAGGCTTTGATTTTTGAGGCCTCTTCTGGATTCTCCGTCAAGTATTTCATAACATAAGCTGTATCGCTTTGTCCTGCCTTTTGAAGCGCCCTTTCGGCCGAAAACATAATTTCAGCGCTGCTACTGCTGCATGAAAGACTATCTTCAGTGCGTCTTCTTTTTTGCCGGTTACTAAGGTCCTCAAAAGATTTACGAGGACTAGGATGTGTACAAGTTGAAGCATCAGATTTAGCAGGAGAAATTATGGGCTCGATGACGTCACTTATATTTTCTGTAGAAGGTTCCATATTTTCATTCTGTAATTCCGGCCATTGAATTGCAGCCTGTAGCCAAATCTCATGTTTCTTCCGAAACTTATCTGTGCTTCTTCCAGACTGTGTCCATTTTGCATAAATGCGGTAGCAAAATCGACGACACCAGTCTTTTAAACTTGTTTCAGCACTTTCACATAACTGAACACAACTGTTATCTTTTAAAACACTGAACAAATAGTTAAAGTCGCGTAAATCTTTATGTGCGCGTGCGCATAAAGCAACGTGAATATCAAGATTTGTATTAAAATTTGGAAAATACATTGCGAGATTAGCTTGGATACAACGAGGTGTAAATCAACACTGATTTTAAAGTTACTAATAGTGACCTATTTATATAAAATCCAGGTATCCCAGGTATCCTTTGTTAAATATTGCAAGGTAATTAGTTATTGTGATAATTAGTAAATGATGCATGCTAAATTAGTGTATTAAGAGCCATTTAGTAATTAAATAATAGCAATGTTCTTATCAGTAATCATTAGTGCATCAGTTTTATATGTAAACCTTAAGTCCCTAATTATATATCCTAATTAGCTTATATCTTCTCTAATTGCAAACCTTTAGAAAAACGGTTTTAATCAACAAAATAAACAAAAAATAAAAAAATTGTGTTATAAAATAAACATCACTCTTTATCCCAGAAAGTGCACATTTGGCGCACTATGTGTCTTAGTATTAAATATAGCTCTTAGTATTAGCATTATGATATTAGAGACCGCTACTTGAAACAAGCCCGGAATCAGGAGGGAGAGAGCTCGATACACTCATTTTCATAGTAAAATTTCACATTTTCTCAAATTACTCCCGAAATATGGGAGTTATGGAGAAATTCATCACCACAAGTTATGAAGGCATTAAGTAATCGAATAAGATGGCATCATTAGTTTGGCATAATTTTACTCTTTTTTTTCGGACATGTCTACGTCCAACCGCTCCCATACATTCGTTCCACTGTGCGATGCAAGCGTTTTGGCCAATGGGATGCATGAAGCGTATTTTAGCCGTGTTTGTATTAATGTAATTATGTATAGTGTGTGTGACAGTCACACTAGGCGCGTGCTATGCTCACTTGTTTGTAAGACATTTTTTTAATGGGCACGGCCAGCGAGAGCGCTTTATGAATTGTTATTGTTGACAAGAAGTAATTTCGTACTAATATCTTCCGTTTGGTTTAGAAAATGTATTATTGGTATTGCTATACGCGTACCCTAAAAAAACTTTATTTAGCATTTTTGTTTACCACTTTGCCAAATTACAGCTTTCTAGTAAGAGTCTGTGAGCTAAGCCGGGGACAGACAGACAGACAGACGGTCATGGCGAAACTATAAGAGTTCCTTGTTGACTACGGAACCCTAAAACGAAGCAAGTTACGTAGTTTTGTTAGAAATTGTCATTTGCTATCTCTTTCTTTTATTGCTGTTTTGATTAAAATAGCAAAATTACTTACAGTAGTATTTGAACCATTACTTGGCGCAGTTTATACAATGTTATCAGATTTTTTTATTATTGCTGTCGCAACTTTTGCAACTGCAATAAAAATAAGTTCATTATCTAAGCACCATTGTTATTCAGTGGGAACGTCAGAACATCTGGTTAAACAATAGATCGGCTTTATAGAACGGCCATAAAATACGGTCGCAAAAAATTACGAAATATTTCTTCAACACACTTGCTTGTAAAGTGACTCAGAAATTCAGCTTATTATATAGAAGTATTTTTACTTTATATTTCTTTTTTCAATATACGCAGTTTTTGTCCAAAAACAATGAATATTTTTGAGAAAAAAAAATTCGTTACATCAGATAAATCAATCATCAAAATTATCATCATTTCATAAAATTATATATTTTTCACTACATATTAACCTTAATTTGCTTATTCAAAACATTATTTTGTCTATTATATTTTTTTATATAGGCTGTTTAGCGGTTTTTCCAGCGCCTTTATTTACACCTGCGGCGCGCGGGATAAACAAAACAAGCGCGGTATTTTCCAGAAATACTTGTTAACGTTTTCATTGTGTGGTTAATTATTATCAAAAATGTTGACTTCAATTAGGAAAGAAGAGCGAAGAGCAACGCGTAGATTTAACCCCCCGGAAATACTAATCTAGGCACGAAACGCTAGTGACAGCCTGTTGCCTGCAAAATCTAGAGAGAAATACCTAGCGGCGTACGAAACTAATAACAATACCAGTCTCTTTTTTTCCTCTCAAGTTGAAAACCGTCGTATGAAACGCGCACACACTCGACTCCCTTATCGCGCTCGCTCGCCCTCGGCTCGCGCGAATAATACCGGCTCGTGCAGTGAGTAACCAACATACCACACATATTTATATTTTTTGTTACACGCCCTATACTCACACAAATTCATATCGTCTCTAATTGGACGAAACCAGGAAGGGGTGTGGTTTGTCACTAGCTGCGCTTGCCGCAGAAATATTTTCTAAAGTGAGCATGCTTAAGTTTTGCCAATAGTACGAGGGAGCGATGCGGGCGGGCGCGATGACGACTCACGAGCACTCGCGAGTCACGAACTCGTTCGCCTCACCCCTCGCCACGATTTCATATTGTCAATGTCAATTTTTGAGGACGCGTGAACGAGTGAGGTGGTTCAATGAGGAAATTCGAGTAACTCTTTCAATTTGCGATCATGAGTACGTCAAACGAGGGACCTCATGAGTGAGGGACTCATCACTACCCGTATTCCTTCCGTTGCCTGTTTAACCAGGGGCCTCGGTGACCCTCTAGTACCTTCCCGCGACCCCGGCAGGCATCGGCCCTAGTGGACCCCTACATTTGTGCTAACGACATCTCTTTGAGGCGCGCGTGGAATACAACGCGCCGTCGACCCGGGCCTGGTCCTTACCGGACGTTGAGCTACCCATTGCTCACCGTCCGCAAGCCCGCGCCTACGGTGGCCGGAAATCCGCCCGGTATTCCCGACGCCCAGGGCGTCTCCTACGGCGGCTAGGGGCGAAAGGGCGCGTAATTTGCCTTTCCCTCAACCGTCCCGCCTCCTCCTTCGCGACCATTACTGCTTCGCAGAAGGAGGTGACGGCTGCCCATGCCCTCTCGCTCCGTACCATGGCCTGAAACAGGGCCGGACGCGAGAGCTCTCTGCCACCGAGTCCCCCCCCAGGGGAAAAAAATCATGGCAGGCAATAGTACATATCGCACACCTAGATCTAAAGAGAGATAACTCAAAAATCTCAATTTTTGAGTTATGCATACCATCGAATTCCTTAACTCACTACCTAGCGACCAATAAAACAGATTCAAAAATAGTTCCACAACTCAAGGCTATATGGCGCCGGAAGCCCTTTTTGTTGAACGAGCGAGCCCCGCTCCTCCCCCACCAAAACAGGGACATCGCTAGTTGCAACCAGAATAACATGCGGAACGCACGTACCCGTCGTAAACAAATTAGAGTTATTTTGAGTTGATTCCGTGTTGTTGAGTTATCTACGAAATTGTACTAACATTATTTCGAGTTGTCGCCGTTTTTATGGTTAGTGCTGAGTAAATTAAAGCTACATTTTGAGTTGAACTAGTGTTGATAGTAAGGTAAGTAAAGTTTTTGTTTTTATTTAGAATTGTTACCGTGTTGTTGAAATTTTTTTGAATCTTCAGTTGGTTCTGTTTTGTTGACTCGTTTTTTTAACTCTTATATTTCTTTAAAAAACCAATGAAATTAAACTTTTTTGCTAGTGGCCATTGGATTCTTTTCACCTTAATTATATTTTATTTTCGTCTTAGAACTAAACGGCTTATTGTGTTTTTACTGAACAGTTTTTTAAGTTAGAGCTGTTTAGATGGGCTCCGATACGCCACATCAAATTTCATTACATCAAAGCTCATGAAATCGAACGTTTCATCGATGGCTTATTAAATCTTTCGGTTAGTGAAATTTACATTTTCTATTTCAGATAAGAATTAATCGTGGACGGTTTTTAGTAAATATGGTTGAAGTAAGGGACAAAGAAAACATCAGCCCTAGCTTACTGACTCAAAATGAAAATATGCAATCAGATACTAGACCTTTAGAACAGGAGTTTGAACAAATAACACAGAAGGAGATGGTTCTAGTAAACAGGCCAAAGCTAGAAGATGACCTCAAGATGTCATTAAGCGATGAAGACTCATCTGAGGAACCTCATGCTCCCTTATCCGTGGTTGATAAATGTATTCCAAGCACGTCTAAACAACAACAGACTGTTACACCAAATTATTACATTTCACCAATCCGAAGTGACGAAAGTGACCTTGACAACTCAGATGAGGATCCCAATTTCCGATTGATTCATAAGAGTAAGACACCAGCTAAAGTTGTACCTTCTAGTTCATCGTTGTCTTCGTCCAGCACCAGCACTAGCAACTCTGAGAGTTCATCAAGTTCTAGTAACTCGTCGGACACCGAAGATGATAGTGCAAATGTACAACCTCAACCTCAAAATGCTATGGTTGCTCAAATTAATGCCCAAGAGCGCGTGATAGAAGAAAAAAAGGGTAAAAAGAGAGTACGAAAACCAACAATGTGGAAATCGAAAGTTGCAAAAGTGCTGAGAAATTCTGGTAAACCCTACCAGTCTTTGTCGAAATCGAAGCAACAAGTGCCAGAGAGAAAAGTTGGAACCCCCTGTGGAGACAAATGTCGGCTAAAATGTAAAGATAAGATCGGTGAAATATCAAGGCAACAGCTTTTTGATGCATTTTGGGGGCTCAGTAATCTTGAAAGGCAGAGAGAATTTGTAGTACGACACTCACAAAAAATAAAGCCCAAATATAGATACTCAAGCACACAAGATTTTAGAGCTCTTAACACCGCCTTTTATTTTGAGGTTGATGGATCCAAAATTAGGGTATGCAAACCGTTTTTCAAATCCACTCTTGACTTGAGTTATAAAGCGATACAAACGGCACTTTCAAAGAAGTCGGAATCAGGAGTCATACAAGCTGATTTGAGAGGAAAACACGGCCATCAACCAACTATTGATCCACAAATTAAACAGAGCGTTATAGATTTTATAAATTCAATTCCAAGAATTGAATCTCACTACTTGAGAGCTCAAACGACAAGAGAGTTTATTTCAAGTGATAAATCATTGGCCGATATCTACAGAGATTATAAACAACTGCGTGAAAAAGATGGTTTAACTTTTGCCACGTCTTCTACATTCAACAGGATATTCAACACCGAATTTAACATTTCTTTTTTCGTACCGAAAAAAGATCAGTGTGATCTGTGCGAAAGGTACAAGAACTCAGACGTTGAAGACAAACGCAAGTTAAGCCAAGAATATGAACATCATCTGAAAGAAAAAGTTTTGGCAAGATCTGAAAAAGAAAATGACAAAAGTAGAACCGATGGTACTATCGTAGCAGTTTACGACTTGCAGGCAGTATTGCAGATTCCAAAGGGACAAATATCTCTATTTTTTTATAAATCCAGGATCAACTGTCTCAATTTTACCATCAGTGATTTAAGGGCAAAAGAAGTGGTGTGTTTCTTTTGGGATGAAACCCAAGGAAAGAGAGGAGCTGTTGAAATTGGAAGCTGCATAATCGACTACGTTAAAGCTCAGCTAGACCAATATCCTACTAAAGAAATTGACATAATTTTCTACTCCGACAATTGTGGCGGTCAACAAAAAAATAAGTTTCTGCTGTCTGTCTACGCCTATGCTGTAAACAAGTTGAGAGTCAAGTCTATAACTCACAAGTTTTTAATACGTGGACACTCTCAAAATGAAGGAGACAACGTTCACAGTGTCATTGAGAAACAAATTAAAAGATACTTGCAGTCGGGACCAATCTACATACCAAAGCAATATAAAACTTTGATTGGTACAGCAAAAAAGACGGGAAAACCTTACACAGTCGTAGAAATGACACATGACAAGTTTTATGACGTCAAAGCTTTGCAAGAATCGTGGGGTACAAATTTCAATATAGACGAGGACAGAAATCAAGTCAAGTGGCATGACATTAAGGTTCTCAGGGTTGAAAAAGAACACCCTGAAACGTTTTTCTATAAAACATCATTTACAGAGGAAACGTATAGAAAAGTTTGTGTGCGAAAGAGGATTCTCCGCGTAAGAGGATCCGGATCTGCCATAGATCAATCGTTATTTTCAATCGGTTTAACACATGCATACACTGAGAAAATTGCATTGTCTAGTGCAAAAAAAAAAGACACAAGAATTGATAGATAAGAACGTTAATCCAAAATCCTATTAGGACGTTTATTATAAAGATGTTTTGGCCGAAAATGACAATTGACCGTTTTATTATTATTTAAAATTTTAAGATTAAAAAAAAAACCAATTCAAATGAAAAGGAGATAAACCAAAATTGTTCAGTTATTATCTATAGTTATAGGATTAAGTAATTGTGATTTTTAATGTGATCTCAAAGTGCCATTATTAGTATTTAAAATATGCAAAGTCTAAAGTTGATTATTTTTTGTTGTTAAGTATGCACTTACCGACACTTTGCTATGTTCAGCATACTCATGTAAGTTTAAAAAAAATAAGAATATCTTTATAGATAATTATCATGCCCATAGTACACAACGATACTCACAAAACTTTATTCTGACTCAAGAACAGTACATTTTATTGTTACGATTGGCAGACCTCAGAAAATTCGACTAAGCACAGAATTGAATTTAACAGAGTCCTGAGTTTCGTTCTGTAATAATGGTCTTTTTATTATGTATGAATAGAAAAGTGTCATACTCAAATGTGATTTTAGATGTGCATTTAAAATTGTTTTTCATGAAACGAAAGGTTCCAATATTTTGATTATGTCGTGTTACTGTTTTATAAGATAATTTTAGTTGAAGTATTTACGGGGCTGTTATTGGTTAAATATTATTTTATTAATGATAAATAAAGAATAATGTTTCATTTCAGTACTTAATTCAGTGTTTTCTTGGTAGTTCATCAACCAATGTACCCCTAGTGCTGGTCACATACCCGCCTATGAGTTGCATTATTTTAAAATAATTCAAAATGCTGTTACATTTAAATTTATATTGAATCTTCAAAAGAGAGATAACTAAAAACGAAATTCAGCAACACGGGTTCAACTACAAATAACAAAAAAATATACAAACATTTGTTAAACAATACGGAAATAACTAAAAAATATCAATTTTCAGCCCTAATAAACGATTAAAACACAAGATTCTTATAACATCATTCTTCTATCTGCATTTAAAAAGCATTGATCAATACAGAAAACTTCGGCTGTGCACAGGAAGACGGTAATCAGTTTTTCAACTTTTCTGAAAAAAGTGTTTTTTTGAGTTAATCGCTGTTTAGATCTAGGTGTGCGATATAATGAAATTAAAAGGAAAACTATCACATCTAAGTGGGCCTTACAAGTTAACGAGTAATAGTCGACCAACTTCCCAACTACGGAACCCTTCATTGTGCGTGGTCCGACACGCAATTGGCTGGCTTTTCTTGAGTGACGCCACAATTATGCGCACCGGGTGTCACTGGTGCCGATTCCCTTGTTCACAAACTAAACTAAATTTAAGTTCAGTGCATCTTTTTCTTTCTATTTCATTAAGAAAAGGACAGAAGATAAATTTTAGTTTAGTCCTGTCAAATTAATCAGCGCTTGACGTAAATTGACGTAATTTTAGTAGGCGAGTTTTTATTCACGTTTAAACTTGTATGGAGTAGTGACAGGCGCTGATTAATTTGACAGGACTAAACTAAAATTTATCTTCTGTCCTTTTCATAATGAAATAAAAAGAAAAAGATGCACTGAACTTGAAGGAAAACATCGTGAGGAAACTGACATGTTCAAGAACCAAAAAATTCGAAGATATGTGACATCTACCAACCAGCACTGGGCCCGCGTGGTGGATTACGGCCCACTCCCTCTCACAGAGAGGAGGCCTGTGTCCCAGCAGTGGGAACATTATAGGCTTATTATGTACTTTTCCAGAGATGTGTGCGAATAAACAGACAAAATAATTCTAAAAATCGGTGGTTTATGTTCTGTTACTATTCTTTAGTACCACAATAGGAAGAAAAGTAGTACAGTAGTAAAGTAGAAGAAAAGTAACCACAATAGGAAAGGGGGGTACCCCTTTCCTATTGTGGTTACTTTTCTTCAATGTACTGACACTGGATTCTACTGTTTTATTATATATAGATTTATTTGTAAACAGCACAAATCAAGCATTACACATACATTTACATAATTTTTAGTCAAATTTATTTCTTGGTGAAAAATGATGAAATTGTTTTGGTTCCACTCGCTGCCTTTTGTCTCGCTTTTTCTTTCGCTGTTAGTGGCTTTTCCTTTTTTACTACACTCAAGTCTTTCTCAGGGATCAGAAGAATATTATTTTTAGATTCATCATCTGATGTTTCACATTTAACTTTTTTCTTAGATTCGTTATTCTCGACTTCAGACTTTCTTTTGTTTCCGATAGTTTCGATTGAGTCTGGCTCAAAATGAAATCTATTTTCTAATGATTGTCTTATTTCATCTTGGAGATACTCAGACAACATGCCACAGGCATATTTCAAGTAGCGTTCTGGAAAGGGAAAAAAAAATTAGTTGAGTTTAAATTGTAATGGGCAAAATAAATAAATCATATATTTTGAAGTTAGTAAATCTCTACTGAAGACCATGGGATGACGGGACAACATATGCTGCTAGGAGGCGTAAGTACGCGGGTATTCATTAGAGCAGCATTCATTCGGCAAGACAGTACAGTCTACCCTTAATAATAACATCCAGTAATTCCATAGTCATGGAAAGCCTCTGCTTGCAAAAAGAAGAAAACATCTAACACAATTAAAAATATTCATGGAATAATAAAATAATGTATGCTAACCTTCATGCATATCTTTCAATGAGCTTGTCACAAATGTAGCAGAAACTGCTCCCGAAGTAACATGAATGTTTTTTTCTTTCAATACTTTAGCTAGTCTGCGGACTCGCACCTCCAGCCAAGTCATAGTCTTCTCTTCATTGTATTTATATGCTTTCATGTCAGCTGGACCCTAAAAAGTAAAAGAACAATGCTTAAACTTCATTTATAAATAACTAGCTCCTGCCTGTGAGTTCATCATCGTGAAATTTCTTGATTCAACATAAATTATATCCTATGACACTCGCCAATACTGTAGATTCCCATTAGTGAAAGAATTTTCGAAATTGGATCAGTAGTTCTGAACACTACCCCCTACATACAAACTTGATTGTCCATTTATAACGGGAGGACATTGGATCCTGCAACACGGTTTTAGGAGTTGGAGAATTTCATGATGTTGTGCAACTGTTTTTATGTCAATAAATAATTTGAATATTGATACTTTTTTTTAATATACACGGTGGTGATTCAGTGATCTGCTTCTGTCAAGAGGGTGATTCTATCCGTCATAATAAACAACTTTCACTATGAAACATATACATGTGTTTCGTAAAAAAAAAGTGAACCTAAAGTCTGTCTACTGTTTTAAAGGAATTAGTTTTTTTTTTTCACAAATTGTATGAGTTTCATGGTGAGAATTGTTTATTATGACTAGTAGTATCACTGCCTTGACAGTGTCTTAATTGCCACCCTGTATAGATTTGGAGATGGTAGGTAAATCAGTACTTTATACTGTACCTTTAAATCAGCAACATTTTCCAAACTAGGCACAAAGTCTAGGATCTTATCATATCCTTTCTCAGAGAGCAAGTCTTCTAATGGTATCGCTCTATCACTGCACTGTTTCTTTAACTTTGGTAACACTGAAAAAGTTAGTTACAGAAAATTAGTTTCAATAATATTGTACATCATGCTTTGAGCTAGTAAGCTTAGTTTATTGATATTGATAACCAAACCATTCAGGTAAACAATTTGTAAAATTATTATAAAAAGATTATAATGAAGTCATGGTTTAAAAACAATGTGCTACCTAGAAATATGGGGTTAACTGGAGTAAACATTTGGAGGCTTCCATCGGATTTAACAGTTTCTCCAACAAACCACGAACGGCACGGTTCGTCAAATGTTCGGATTTCATAGATTTTGTTGTTTTTGTCATCTAGGCAATATTTTGAGGGCTCCCCATGTGCCGGGTGTTGTAGAGTGACGATGGCGAAATTGCTGTTGTCCAGCAAAGAATCTGTAATTCAAGTATTCATCACGATAATTGTGGAGAAAAATATGTAAGTAATGCAATGATATCAGAAGAAAGAAACAAATCTTACGAAAGTTTCAAACCTTGTACAAGTAATAGCCATGACTTTTCAACACGTTTTGGCAGAGGGACAGAAGCAACAACTGTGTTTAATTTTGTCTTGGATCTTGTCATTTTTATTAGTGCTATATATAAAGTTGTTTAAATGAGTCACAGTAAATAATTTAGCGTTTTGTTATATTTTCGCGGTATTCACATCACAACCACATCAAAAAAGACAAACATCAGCAACGACAGCAACAAATGCAACAATACAATGTCATGTTGACATTGACATTTTGACAATAGTGATGCAGTCGAGTTATTTGATTCGAGTAGTAATTAAACTCGATGCGAGTTGAGTGAGATAACAGCAGAACCATGCGCGTTGCGTTATTCGCAGTGGCGGGCGTCTTTCAACTCGCTTGGGCTCGGAATTGCGACTTTGCGAGTGAAACTATCACGGTAAAAGCTTATTTTGACATTACTTGACAACTAGTTTGAAAATTACCATTTACGAAACCAACATAATAAATAAAACAGGCAGGCATAGAAGCACACCATCGATTACAATTACGCAAACGGATCATTGAATCGAAAAATAACGCAAACGGATCATTGAATCGAAAAATAGTGTTCACAGACCCACAATATTTCTGAATGGCCTATCCAACGATACCCACATTACGTTCAAGGGAGGTACACTAAAAAAATGATTTTTTCAAGATTTTATTTTAGCACTTTATCGGCGGGAATAATAATTATGTATACCTATGCCAAATTACAGCTTTCTACTACTAAGCGTCTCTGAGCTATAGCGGGGACAGACAGACAGACAGACAGACAGACGAACATGGCGAAACTATAAAGTATACACTAGGGGGCAAATGAAGAAACATGTTGCGGAACATGTCCCTCAACAACTACGTGAAGTGTCCCGAGACAATTGTCGCGGAATATTTTATTGCCCACACTAGTCATTTAGTCATTGCTCATAGAAATGTCGCCCGAGGAGGTTGTGGCTATTATATTAGTGCTGCGTACATAGTAATTATATCGAGTGTGTTGAAACGTAAGAGAAAGAGAAGGTGGTGGATGCGGAATTTCTTACTACAACGAGAAAGAAGAGTTAATATTCTAAGTGATCTCCGAATGTCTGACGGATCGTTTATGAATTTTACTCGAATGTCATCATCTGATTTTGAAACTTTATTGCAAATGATCGGACCTTCCATAGCCAAACAGGATACAATACTACGGAACGCTATTAGTCCTCATATCAGCATGTCGATTCTGTAAAAAACTCACCGTGAAAACTCGCGTGGAGTCAGCTGTCAGTGTCATCCCACTGATGCTAGGGAGTGACCAAGCATTACATTTATAATCATAATCGAGATTTTAATAATATGTTTATGCTAATTCTATTGATCATTTTATATTATTTAAAAACTAGGATTTTTTAAAATAAAATAGCAAAACAGAAATTCAGTCAGAAACTCAATTTCGTTTATTTTATTCCAAAACGTTTGGCAATTTTCGCAGCCGCCATGTTGCTTTTTAGATTTGACCTCACTATCGACTTTAACACCCCCGAAAACCATGAAAACGATACACATGATGAAAAATCGGAATATTTTCAAAGCCACCATTTTGCTTTTTAGAATTGACCTCACTATCGGCTTTAACACCCCCGAAAACCATGGAAACGATACCTATGATGAAAAATCCGAATATTTTCAAAGCCACCATCTTGCTTTTTAAATTTGACCTCACTATCGGCTTTAACACCCCCGAAAACCATGAAAACGACACCCATGATAAAAAATCTGAACATTTTCGCAGCCGCCATCTTGCTTTTTAATTAGGACCTCACTATCAGATTTAACACCCTCGAAAACCATGAAAACGACACCCATGATGAAAAATCTGAACATTTTCGCAGCCGCCATCTTGCTTTTTAATTTTGACCACACTATCGGCTTTAACATCCCCGAAAACCACGAAAACGACACCCATGATGAAAAATCTGAACATTTTCGCAGCCGCCATCTTGCTTTTTAATTTTGACCACAATATCGGCTTTAACACCCCCGAAAACCATGAAAACGACACCCATGATGAAAAATCTGAACATTTTCGCAGCCGCCATCTTGCTTTTTAATTTTGACCTCACTATCGGCTTTAACACCCTCGAAAACCATGAAAACGACACCCATGATAAAAAATCTGAACATTTTCGCAGCCGCCATCTTGCTTTTTAATTTTGACCACACTATCGGCTTTACCACCCCCGAAAACCATGAAAACGACACCCATGATGAAAAATCTGAACATTTTCGCAGCCGCCATCTTGCTTTTTAATTTGGACCTCACTATCAGATTTAACACCCCCGAAAACCATGAAAACGACACCCATGATGAAAAATCTGTACATTTTCGCAGCCGCCATCTTGCTTTTTAATTTTGACCACAATATCGGCTTTAACACCCCCGAAAACCATGAAAACGACACCCATGATGAAAAATCTGAACATTTTCGCAGCCGCCATCTTGCTTTTTAATTTTGACCTCACTATCTGATTTTACACCCCTGAAAACCATAAAACCGATACCCATGATGAAAAATGTTTGTAGCCGCCATTTTGGATTTTAGTATAGAGGTGGTAAAACCAAATTTTTGTTTCTCGCACATTTAAAAATAAAAAAACGGCAAATTTAAAAAAGAAACTACTTGATATTAATAACAGCGCCTCACGCGCAAGCGCGGCGTGACCTTATCACTTCACCCGATTCTCGTAACCATAGCAACCACCCGCGCCGAAGTGAATCGGCTAGGTGAAGTGAGACGGTAAGCGCGACGCGCGAGTGTCGTGATCTTATCACTTCACTCGATTCTCGTTGCCATAGCAAAACCACTTCACTTGGGCTGGGTGAAGTGAGCCTAGCAGCCCCTCAGCCGGTGCGCGCGCTGCGTGAGTGTCAGTTGAACTGTTGAATTTTGTTAGAATATTGATGACGGTGATTTTATGAATAATATTTTATTATTGGCAAAGCCTAGGTCGGTATAAATTTACCTACCAAAAATAAAATATTAGAACGGTATTTATTAAATAATCCGCACGTTTTTTATTCAAATGGCTATGTACTATTGGCAAAACTTAAGCATGCTCACTTTAGAAAATATTTCTGCGGCAAGCGCAGCTAGTGACAAACCACACCCCTTCCTGGTTTCGTCCAATTAGAGACAATATGAATTTGTGTGAGTATAGGGCGTGTAACAAAAAATATAAATATGTGTGGTATGTTGGTTACTCACTGCACGAGCCGGTATTATTCGCGCGAGCCGAGGACGAGCGAGCGCGATAAGGGAGTCGAGTGTGTGCGCGTTTCATACGACGGTTTTCAACTTGAGAGGAAAAAAAGAGACTGGTATTGTTATTAGTTTCGTACGCCGCTAGGTATTTCTCTCTAGATTTTGCAGGCAACAGGCTGTCACTAGCGTTTCGTGCCTAGACTAGTATTTCCGGGGGGTTAAATCTACGCGTTGCTCTTCGCTCTTCTTTCCTAATTGAAGTCAACATTTTTGATAATAATTAACCACACAATGAAAACGTTAACAAGTATTTCTGGAAAATACCGCGCTTGTTTTGTTTATCCCGCGCGCCGCAGGTGTAAATAAAGGCGCTGGAAAAACCGCTAAACAGCCTATATAAAAAATATAATAAACAAAATAATGTTTTGAATAAGCAAATTAAGGTTAATATGTAGTGAAAAATATATAATTTTATGAAATGATGATAATTTTGATGATTGATTTATCTGATGTAACGAATTTTTTTTTCTCAAAAATATTCATTGTTTTTGGACAAAAACTGCGTATATTGAAAAAAGAAATGTAAAGTAAAAATACTTCTATATATTAAGCTGAATTTCTGAGTCACTTTACAAGCAAGTGTGTTGAAGAAATATTTCGTAATTTTTTGCGACCGTATTTTATGGCCGTTCTATAAAGCCGATCTATTGTTTAACCAGATGTTCTGACGTTCCCACTGAATAACAATGGTGCTTAGATAATGAACTTATTTTTATTGCAGTTGCAAAAGTTGCGACAGCAATAATAAAAAAATCTGATAACATTGTATAAACTGCGCCAAGTAATGGTTCAAATACTACTGTAAGTAATTTTGCTATTTTAATCAAAACAGCAATAAAAGAAAGAGATAGCAAATTACAATTTCTAACAAAACTACGTAACTTGCTTCGTTTTAGGGTTCCGTAGTCAACAAGGAACTCTTATAGTTTCGCCATGACCGTCTGTCTGTCTGTCTGTCCCCGGCTTAGCTCACAGACTCTTACTAGTAAACAAAAATGCTAAATAAAGTTTTTTTAGGGTACGCGTATAGCAATACCAATAAT
Source organism: Atethmia centrago (assembly GCA_905333075.3). Classification (NCBI taxonomy): domain Eukaryota; kingdom Metazoa; phylum Arthropoda; class Insecta; order Lepidoptera; family Noctuidae; genus Atethmia; species Atethmia centrago. The sequence continues at coordinate 21,364,640 of HG995369.1, forward strand.
ACATTTTCTAAACCAAACGGAAGATATTAGTACGAAATTACTTCTTGTCAACAATAACAATTCATAAAGCGCTCTCGCTGGCCGTGCCCATTAAAAAAATGTCTTACAAACAAGTGAGCATAGCACGCGCCTAGTGTGACTGTCACACACACTATACATAATTACATTAATACAAACACGGCTAAAATACGCTTCATGCATCCCATTGGCCAAAACGCTTGCATCGGGCGATCGAGTCGTGAGCCGTGCTATACGATTATCGCCTTAGAGGTGAGCATGCGGAAGATTGGCCGATAGTACATAGACACACACATCGTTTAGTTAGGTTTCCACATAGTATGTGAGGGATATGGTTCGTCAGCCGGGCACACTTTTAGCACTCGATCACTTGAGATACTCGGTTATTTCTTCTTATTGAATAGTTTTGGGTTAATAACAACGCGTAATTAACGTAGCACGGTCTTTACTCGACTCAATCCACTACTGCTTCTTCAAAACACGTCGCGGTTGGGTCATGGGATTGCGTTTATTTAATCAGTTAACTGATTATGCTAATTCCATGATCAATAGAATTAACATAAAAATATTATTAAAATCTCGATTATGAAATGTAATCCTTGGTCCATCCCTAGTATCAGGTGGGATGACACAGACAGTTCACTCCACGTTCACTTCACTTAAGTTTTCACGGTAAGAAGGTTACAGAATAGCACTGCAGACTTGCTATTACATTGAGGTACTTGTCGACTGGAGATTCTAAGCTTCCTTGTCATTGGTACTTTTCGAGTGTCAAAACAACTGTACGTAAAATAGTACCAAAAGTTTCTAAAGAACTGATAAACAAATTGAAGATATTTGTAAAGACAAGTTAAAGAAAATACATTCATTATTAAAATGTGCTTTTATTTTCAGTAAAATAAATTTTAATAGATAACTTGACAGAAGATGGATATAGCGACCAACGTAAATTAATTAGTATTAGAGTCATTAGTACTATTAGTGCTCGAGGAATCCATAGTTGCATGTATACTTTTGTATAATAATAATATGCTCTTCCCATAGCCATTTTTGGTCGCAGATTTCTAAAAGGTGTAACAAGTCCCATCAGTTTCGTAACTGATACGACACCTTGCGACTGTGTGGGGGTTCGCTTCTATGTGTCGTAACCATTTAGTAACAAAGTGACAGAAAGTAGTTTTAGTAAAATTGTGTTGTAGCTGTGTCGACTTGTTACAGAAAAAATATGTACACACGTTTTACACATTTTGCGTATTGTATGTAACTAGTGTACAATATTGGTAACAATGTGTAGTAACTGAGTGGTAACATGTGTAGTAACGTTACATCAATGTTCCGGAAAACTTATAAGTTATAACTTGTACGGTATTTTCCTAAGCGTGCTACAATATTTAGCCATAATTACATGTATTGTATTATTTCAGAATACGGGTGGGTCTTAGTCAGTAAGAGTCTGACAAAACCTCCCACTCCGCCCAGAGCGGGAGAAATTATTTGATGATTTCCATACCCAAAAAAAAAAAATCCTAATTTATATGAGGTCAGTGCAATTTATTTAATTAAAAATATATAAAACAGTTCAAAATGTAAAAAATATACTTATGTAATAAAAATGAAATCAAATTAATAAAAATTACCTATGAAGAAAGCGTAAAATTACGCTTTTCTTTGCGAGCAGAGAGGATCGAGTGGCTAATATGCGCGTGGGGTATTGTCGGATCTCATAATTCAAAAGATTATGATGTTGCTAAGTGACTTTGCTATATAAGTCAATAGTTATTGAAATATTTTACAGTCACAGAAATAACTTTATTTGTCATGGTGTTATCGAAATATACTATGTAATTCAAACTAATTTGTATGGTCGATAAAATCAATACTGTGCATATGTACCTAAATATTCATTCCGGTGACGGAACCCTTTACTGTGCGTGGTCCGCACTGGGCTGGTTTTTTTCTCTTTCTTTAAGGCGCTGACAAGACCCAATTGACCAAAAAAATCTCGATACAAACTAACGTTAAACTAACCTTTTACCTTGAGTTCTAATCCAAAATATCTGCATTAAATATCAACATACGTTATGTATTTTAATTAATAACAAGAACGTCTTATTTGAATGCAGAACTTGGTTGTTTTTTATTTTCGATTACTCAACTCAATTTTGAGTAAATAGATAATCCTAGTTAATATTATAAATAGGTACGAAAATTTGTAAGAATGGATGGATGTTTGTTACTCTTTCACGCAAAAAGTACTTAACGGATTTGGATGAAATTTGGCACACAGATAGTTTATAACCCAGGAATAACACATATGATACTTTTTATCTCGATATACCCATGGGGTCAAAACTTATGCGGGTAAAACCGCGGAGCGCATCTAGTTGCTTCATATTTTGCAAGAAATGACAAGCGTTGTGTTATCGCACATCTCTTTCTTTTCTATGCAATCTGACAGTGACCGCGGTGTAGGTGTTGTCAGCGTCTTATGTGTTTCGTGTTTTTATTTTCTTTTCAATCATGCTAAACTACTTGACAGCAGTAGGCATGGAACTTTGACTTTTTGACATCTGTGCCTGTGCTATCGTGCTGTTTGACATTTGAAAGGTAAACCGCGCTTTTGCATTTTTGCACCTAGAAGTTCGTACTCAAAATTTGAATTAATAGAAAAGATGCAAGCTTTTCTTAAAAGTGGCAAATTATCCGCATCGGACAAACCCTCGTCTTCGGGCGTAAAAACTTCTGGCAAGAAAAAGCCTCCAGCACCATGGGTTGAGAAATAGTAAGTGGTAACATGAAATCATGAAACATTCCCATTTGTAACTTTTATCAGTCGTAATAACAATAATGATGTCATTTTCAGCCGGCCGAAGACTATAGACGATATTGTAGATCAAGGAGAAGTGGTGCAAGTGTTGAGGGAGTGCTTATCTGGTGGTGACCTACCACATCTGTTGTTTTACGGCCCGCCCGGTACCGGCAAGACGAGCGCTATCCTTGCGGCGGCTCGGCAGTTATTTGGCGATATCACCCGGGACCGGGTGTTGGAGTTGAATGCTTCGGACGAGCGCGGCATTCAAGTTGTTAGAGATAAAGTGAAATCTTTTGCTCAACTCACTGTCAGCAGTACAAGACCTGAGTAAGTTAATGTTGTTTTACTTGCATCTTACATTTTAGCCACATTAACCTTGGATAGAGCTGGAAGGTATGGTGAGCACCCTTGGCCCAGCTGTGGGACGGTGCAGGCTAGTAACTTGCATTTAAAGTCTTTATTAAAACAAAAAAAGATAGTGCAATTAACTTGCATATTGTAAAGGAAGTTGATAATTGAGAAACCAACTTTTCTGCTCATATCTCAGACTATCACTATCAAAAAAATAAAATAAACTGGTTCAAATAAAAGACAGCATAATTATAATTATTTATTTACGCTCAAGCAATAACAACCTCATTCTCTTTATCCTTGTTTCTGTTTCAGTGGTCGACCATGTCCCCCGTACAAGCTGGTGATCCTGGATGAAGCAGACTCCATGACAAATGCAGCTCAAGCAGCATTGAGGAGAACCATGGAGAGGGAGACTAGGACCACACGGTTCTGTCTCATCTGCAACTATGTGTCAAGGATTATACCTCCTATAACTAGCAGATGCTCCAAGTTTCGCTTCAAGCCTTTAGCTAGAGAGAATGTTATCAAGAGGTATAACTTTTATATGCTTTAATTTGAGATATATTTAATCATTATCATCTTCCTGGTCTAATTTGGTTAGCAAAATTTTATCTAAACGCCATGTAGGTACTGTTGTTCAGATAAGGAACTCGGCAAAACTAACTGCTTGAGTTTTATATCACTAATGTTTTAACATTGTAATCTGTGGAAACGTCGTGGATTGGGCATTTACTCACTTCCAATGTCATCTTAGTTGTAATATATAATGTACAATTATTTGTTTTCCCTAACAAAATAAATAAATAAATAAATAAACATTGATGATATAAAACTCAAGCATGTTAGTTACTAATCCTGGTGCTGGAGAGGATCCTACTGGCTCCTTGATATTGTCTATTATTAACTAATTAATAATCAACTAATTTATTGGTTTCAAAACTCACTCAAAATAACGCAAAATGAAACCTAGCTATTACTGTAATGTCTTATGGTACTTTTGGGATTTCAAATATTGCAGCGTTTAACCAAACATCAATAAATGTTACTCAAAAATTTGTGTGAATGTCCAAATAATAAATACAGTGGTTAAGTGGGCTCTGGATATGTGAGAAACCTCTACAACTGATAATTACAAAGAGGTCCCGACACTTCTTTATGAACTGAGGGTTAGCACTCTGGGAAATTGCAAATTAAAAATCCTAGGGTTTAGTAGTAAACTCAAAACAATTTTAGAACAAATGTGGGTATTTGTAAATAAATATAAGAACTACAACCCTTATAGTGTGGTCCAAATATCTTCTAATATATAAAAATATCATGTCACAGTGTTTGTGCACTCCTCCGAAACGGCTCGACCGATTTATATGATTTTTTATGTGTTTTGGTATTTGGTAGGTATGAGAATAGGTCGTAAAGTATATTTCATCCTGATATTCCCACGGGATCGAGATTTTCGCGTGTGAAGTAAAGTAAAGTAAGTGTGATAAGTGATACATAATCCTAGGTCCCTTGAGATCCCACTTATCCAAGTTACACCGAATTTAAAAATGAAAATGTTACTACTACTGCTGACCTGGTCCTGGGTTTTATTCCTGGGTTGGGCAGTGTTATTGGGTTTTTCCATCTGGAATTTCTCAGTAGCAGCCTGGAGTCTGGATTTGTGCCCGGATAATGGCAATAGGCTCACCCACTATTACATGGGACTTAAGGGTGTACTACAGGTACACCTCTGCCTAACCGTCGAGGAATACAGGCGTTATGTTATGTGTTATATTATTGCCACTGCAGACTGCGCGAGATCTGCGAAGCGGAAGGCGTGGACGTCGGCGAGGGCGAGGTCTTGCACCAAGCAGTCGACACGTGCGAAGGAGACCTGCGCCGCGCGCTCACTGCCATGCAGTGCTGCCAGCGACTGCTGGGCAAGATCACTGCTGAGGGACTGGTGGAGGTACCTACTACATATTATATTATGATGATAGATGCAATGAATATGATGATATGACTGAGTGTTGCAGTAGGTAGCACTGTAAAGTACTCGTCAAACTTTTTGGCGGTTCTGAAGTGTGCTACTGGCTGCGCAGTATCGCACCTCTCACCCCTGCTGCCATGTGAATTTGTAACTGCGCATCGACTCGCCTCATGTTTCGAACCGCCATAAAGTTTGAATCGACTGTAGCAGTGGTATGACAACTGCAGTAGTTCTTGAGTAAAGACCGTGAATTCGAATTCGTAGGACGTCATGCTCGCTCAGGCTACGTGGAGTGACGGTTTACCAGCAGTTGTCTGCTATAGGTTGATGATGAATGAGTGCGAGTGTGGTAGGAAGTGTGCAAATATATCACGAAACGAAAGTATTGTGTATAATTGCTCCACCCACCTTATAATAATAATAATAATTTATTTGTTCAGACAAAGTCCATTATTGTTAGTCACAAAAATTTTCTTACAATGTTAGTACAGACATATCACAAAAAGGTAGGTATAAGGTGCGTAGTCATGAAGCCTCTCGCTCGAGTTCAGGATAGATTGCCACTCTATTTCACCCAGAATCCGAACAAAAGCCTTCATAACTGCCGAGTCATCCTTCTCAGCAATCACTTCAAGAATACTATTAGTGCTGCCCCACACTCTGTTTAGTGGGGAGGCGGTTCGCTTGTGTGTGTGGCATCAAAACAATTAACCCGAGGCTCTACAAAAGTGCAGCCCCAGGAGCATCCTGAATCCATTATTATACTGGACATGCAAGGCATTGATTGACCTTTGAGTACACCTGACCCACAGGCTACTTGTGTAAAAAGTTTGGCAGTAAGCTTTAATAAGTGTTTACTTGTTTACTGCAGCAAGTGAATTTGCTTGCCAGCATAATACTTTAAACCGCCAATAAAACTTTATGCTGTGCATCAGAATAATCGTGGTGGGGCTTGCGTGCTCCTATGAACTCTGGGTCTGTGCCGAAAGAGTTAACTGCCGAAATAGGTTTAGGGTGAGGAACCAAACCAAGAGAGATACATAAACCCGCAGGGCAGTATGTGGCGAGCTGTTAGGCAGTAGCGACCCCACTGACCTTATTTTCCGGGAAAAGACTTCTTCTTCACCTCGGGTTTGCCTTTATTGGCCGGCTGGAGTGAACACTGACTAGGAATAGAGCTCCCACCTCTTTCTTGCCTTTATTGGCTGGCTTGAGTGGAGATTCACAAGAGCAAACATGCTTGGAGGAAGGAAGTATTCTAGTAAAACGCTGGGATCTTGACCATCTTCCAGGCTCTGGGATTGTCCTGATAGCCGTGGAATACCTCTTCATTCCTCAAGTTCCTCAGAATATGTTGCTCCCTTGTCGCAACGTCACTAAGTGCGAGCGACAGTTTCCGGGGGCCATTATGGAGTGTGCAAGTCACCCACTGCCATTTTTCCGTGTATAATAAAACATTGGTCAGGCAGGGGCCTTATAGTCCCTCTATAGTTCTAGGTAACCAGTCCACTTTAGCCATCCAAACACAAATATTCCAATATCTTTGTTTTCATATCCTGCAATAGTCCTGCACCAACCGGGGGTAGTCCTTGGGTGCACTTTCAAGTGCATACAGGAATAATCGTCGGTTGGTGCCTCATTCCTTTTAAAATTGTCTAAGACGCCTCGGCGAATTGCCTTCGGCCCCTAGTATGCCTTCCAAAGGTCCGGGACCCTGCGGTCCCGAGATATGTCAGGGACATTTAAAAATTAATAATAATAAATGAGAAGTTAAAAGAGTAAAATAAAACTAATTCTGTTCTAATGGCCATGTCTTGTGAACAGGTAACTGGACTTGTTCCTGACAAGCTTGTCAACGAATACCTGAGCGTCAAAAACTACAGCGAATTAGAGAAGTTTGTAGAAAGGTGAGTTATTAAAAAAATATATATTTATTTATTATTTATTTATTTATTTATTTATATACAACATGTCCCAAAATTCAACGATAAGCCAGCACCGGAGGATAGACCTGCCCATGACAACTCCGAGAAAAAAAGAAAAAAAATAAATATCTCAATATTTTTTAAGTTATAAAAAATATATGAAATTCTTCAAAAATTGAGACCGTTAATGATATTTTTCACTACCATGACCACAATTTTTTTAATATTTCTGTTTTTTTTTGTTTTTATAGGCAACCTGAATAGCACTGCTATCTACCACAATTCTTAAAAAAACCAAAATACCTTTAGTTTTATCACAAAAATTAATGAAACTTGTTTTATTCCCTACATTTTTTGAAGATTTTTACTTTTAACCAACTTTAACATATCGTGGTGTAAAAGAAAAGTATGACACTAGTATGGCAAGTTTTTTTTAAAAATTGACGCAACTAACCAACATTCCAAAATGGTATAATACTCTAGCAAAACAAGATATAAAAAAATATGTGTCTATTATTTCTAAACAGGGGCCAAATTCCTCAAATTGTAGTTGTCAGTAATCACTTTTACTACATGCCCAAAATGGGTTCTTGTTACAATTTCTAGGAATTTGAATGAGGCATACATACCTTAGAAGTTAGAGAGAGATAGATAGCTAGAGATATTTACGTTAAAAAGAGACAACAACAGGGCAGGTAGAGAAGCTCTCAGCAAGTCAGTTCAGTACGCTCTGCTCCTTTGTTTACTGCGCACCGTTCCGTATTCAACTCACGTGGCTCTCGTACGTACTAACGAGTTTTGGCTTGGCTTTTTGGACTGGAATTGACCTGCAAACTTAACTGACCTGGCATTATCTTGGACTACGATTGTGTGTTTTGTGATTTGGAGTTCTGGCGCATTTTGGACTGTTTGGCGTTTAACATGCCGCAACCACAACCATACACACCACAGGAATACGCTAATATGCACCTCATCTATGGAGAATGCCGATGTAATGCTAACGCTGCTAGCAGACTGTATCGAGAAAGATACCCAAATGCTCAAAGATATCCTGATTATCGAGTGTTTATTAATGCGCATCAAGCGTTTTCGGAGGGTCCTATGCCATCCAGTAGGAGAAACGCTGGAAGACCTAGATTGGATCGTGATGAAGAAGTTCTCAATGAGATAGAAAATGATTCGACTACTTCGGTACGTGCCATAGAAGAATCTACAGGAATCCCGAAAAGTTCTGCACATCGAATTTTAAAACGTCACAGGCTTCACTCATTTCACTACAGGCGTGTGCAGACGTTATTACTGCGAGATTATCCACTACGAGTCACATTTTGCCGTATGATGCTGCAAAGGCACAGGGAAGATCCCCAATTCCTAGACAAAATTCTATGGTCGGATGAAACAACATGCAAGAAAGATGGGTATTTAAATCTTCACAACCTACATAGTTGGAGCAATGAAAATCCGCACTTGATGAGACAAGACAAATCCCAATATCAATTCAAGGTTAACCTATGGACCGGCATATTAAATGGAAAAGTAATTGGGCCCTTTGAGTTACAAGGAAACTTAGATGGCAATAGTTATTTGAACTTTTTACAAAATGACTTGCAAGAATTGTTAGACGACGTGCCCTTAAGTGATCTCCAAAACATGTGGTTCCAAAATGATGGTTGCCCAGCACATTATGCCCGTTCTGTGCGAGAATATTTAAATCAAGAGTATCCAGGGCGTTGGATCGGGCGACTTGGTCCTATCTTATGGCCACCCCGCTCACCCGATTTGAACCCCCTGGACTTCTTCTATTAGGGTTGTCTTAAAGACAGGGTCTACTCAAAACCCATTGCGACATTGGACGAGCTTCGTCAAAATATCACTCAGGCTGCGGAACACATTAATAGCAGAAGATATGCAAGACAAATAAAACGATCATTTTTAAGGCGATGTCGTGCATGTATTAATGCTGATGGCAAACAATTCGAACATTTGCTTTAATAACGTAATAAATTACACGTGAAATTGTTTTTGTACCATTTGTTTTGAAATAATAAACATTTTTCAAGAACTTATACTTTTTTATTACCCGACCGTCATTTGGCCCCTGTTTAGAAATAATAGACACATATTTTTTTATATCTTGTTTTGCTAGAGTATTATACCATTTTGGAATGTTGGTTAGTTGCGTCAATTTTTAAAAAAACTTGCCATACTAGTGTTCATACTTTTTTTTTACACCACGATATGTTAAAGTTGGTTAAAAGTAAAAATCTTCAAAAAGTGTAGGGAATAAAATAAGTTTCATTAATTTTTGTGATAAAACTAAAGGTATTTTGGTTTTTTTAAGAATTGTGGTAGATAGCAGTGCTATTCAGGTTGCCTATAAAAACAAAAAAACAGAAATATTAAAAAAATTGTGGTCATGGTAGTGAAAAATATCATTAATGGTCTCAATTTTTGAAGAATTTCATATTTATTTTATAACTTAAAAAATATTGAGATATAAATTTTTTTTCTTTTTTTTCTCCGAGTTGTCATGGGCAGGTCTATCCTCCGGTGCTGGCTTATCGTTGAATTTTGGGACATGTTGTATACAATAGTAAAAAAAAATGGTGGTAGTAGTAGTAGTTAGTAGTCGTAGTAGTAGTGTAGTGGATATAGTTAATGTTTCAAAGAGTGTTAAAAAGTTAACTAAACTATCTATTAAATAGTTGAACATTTATTTTAAAAATTATATTTATTTACATAACCAAATTACAAGATGATTATTAACATTAACTAAATTAAATTAAAACTAAGTTAAGCTTAAAAAAGGCCCTCGGGGCATTGTACCGAGGATGCTGGCGGCATTTCCTTGCTGAATTGCAATGCTGATGCGTTGCGCGAGAAAGCCGCCAGCTTTTCGGTCACCAGTTACATCAACTAGACGTTTCGCGATTTATAATTTATTTTTATTTATTTTTTTATACCAATAATAAAAGTCGTTTGCTAGCAGTAATTTTTGCTCAATGTTACTTAGTTTGATGTACAGAATGCGTAGATAATGCGGGTATGTGATGGGTCTTTTTGTCGTATTTTAAAATGATTGAAGTAGTAAATACAGAGAATTGACTAATCAGGTATAGTTTGATCTCATGACCCTTGATCGCTAAAGCCTTAACATTTTACTTAAACAACAACTATCCATCAATATATTGTCCTAAGGCTATTGTTTTTTCATCTACCTCCAAATATGGGTAAAAGATTCCTCACAGAAAATCTCATTTGCCCTTTCCGGAAATTGTATACAAGTGCTCTGATGGTGGATTGACGGCGACATTGTATTAGCACTTAGCATGAGCTCGTGAAAAGTCGCGTTTTTTTTAATGTTCGGTCGGATATTTACTCATTCTATGGTAAACATTTTTAGCATGCCCGCTTTCTTTGTCTTTATTCCTCACGTGACTATACGACTGCTCCATCTGCTTGTTTTGTGTTCCTCTCGTTAGCGACAGAAAAAATTATGTTGTCGCTCACCTTAATTCCTGTTAGAGGGTGCTATAGCATAGTCTCCACGAGTGCAGAAAACAAAATAAGGTTCAAAAAGACGCTCAATGAAGCCGAGGCACTTGTATTCCCCTTCATTTTGTTATTTTTTTACTGAGCCATACTTGGGACATTCTGGTTACGGAGATATTGAAGATGAAAATCCTAACTTTTTTTGCACAAAATCACGTTTTAAATGTTATAATTGAATTTTTAAATACCCCCACAACTCCTGTACCGTTGCATGCGCCCATACGCACAATGTTTTACTTGTGTTACATTGCGCGCTGCCGTAAACAACGGTTTTTTTATACCAATAATAAAAGTCGTTTGCTAGCAGTAATTTTTGCTCAATGTTACTTAGTTTGATGTACAGAATGCGTAGATAATGCGGCTATGTGATGGGTCATTTTGCACCCTGTGTATGCTGGGGGCACCTTGGGCATTCAGCTCCATTACCTCCTTGCAAAAAAATATACTAGAGAAGATTCCTATCATAATTAAATCACTATCCACCAGTTTCCTGATGGACGCATACTCCGCATCCCAACTGCTGGAGCAGCTTTCGGCAACAGTCGTGACGGCGGGCCATCTCACCAACAAACAGAAGTGTGACATCAGCGAGAAGGTGGCTGTGTGCTCTCACCGACTACTCGACGGCGGCGCTGAACTCATGCAGCTTACGGATCTTGGATGTACTATCATCATGGCGAATAATAACCCATAGGGAGTTAGTGCAAGGTCTGTTAAATATCACAAGTATTGTAGTGCTGTTGGTAGTGTAGTATAGAACTGAATTACAAGCGAAACTTCTAATCCGAACCCATTCAAAACCGCGCCGTTAGCCTATATTGGGCGTATGATACTAGTGATGGGTAACACATCAATTTTATTTGATTTGTTTGAGGGAGCACCTCACTTTACCTACCTCGTGAGGTCCTCACAAGGCACCCCTCATTTGAGGTGAGGAATCGTCATGGCGTATTCACCTCACGACTCGTGAGCCCGAGCCAAATTCAGCCGAACGTACGAGGGAGCGAGGCGGCCGGGCGCGACGACGACCCACGAGTCTCCACTCACTCGCGAGTCACGACCTCGTTCGCCTCACCCCTCGCCACGATTTCATATTGTCAATGTCAATTATTGTCAATTTTTGAGGGCGCGTAAACGAGTGAGGTGTGGTGAGGTTTGAACCACCTCACCTGAGGAAATTCCAGTAACTCTTTCAATTTGCAATCATGAGTACCTCAAACGAGGGACCTCATGAGTGAGGGACTCATCACTATATGATACGCCCAGTTTCGACTCTATCCGATGTTTTAAATGATTTTTGTGCGTAGTCATAGAAAATGAAATAATACCTCGTAGAGAAAGTCCCGTTCCGAACACGGTAAAAATGGCGCTAGTGAATTACTTCTACCTTCGGGCGTATGATACGCCGCAGTTGCGCTTCCAACCGAAGTATTATTTCATTTTCTATAGTAGTGTATAACTGCTGGCGTATGTGTCGCCATCTCTTGTGATATAACTATAACTAGATCTAAATAATACAGATGGCTGTGATTGTAATATTAAAGTTGTAACACATGGCCATTCGTGCATATCAAGTTACGTCTACGTGCGACGAACGATTATTTATCCCAAATCCAGAAAAATCATTACCAATGCGTAAAAATTAATGTTTAGTGAAAAAATGTGTGATTGGAAATGCTACATCATTTATATGGTAAAATATTGTTAAGATTTATTTTTTTATTTGATTGTGTATTATGTTTATTGCATTTGTGATTTATAATGTTAAGGTTTTGTTTGTTTTTAAAGGCAGAAATGCTGTAAAATCGTTTTTTCCTTTCATTTGTTAGAAACGTAAATCGACGTTTTTCAACGCATTTGTTAGAAATTCAATTAAATGTCAGCATTTTGCTCGTTTTGCTACACAAACTGGCACCACATTGGGGTGTCCTACATATCGATTACGTCCTTATATTTTTCATTAATTTGTTGTCTTCGACCAACTTAACCAATTTCGCCGCGATTACAAAAGCTACCATTTAATAATACGGCTTTCATTGCACTATTAAACATAGTTAGTATGGCCAGGGCATATGTGGGGTGAAATATAGGGATAAAAATGTAGTGAATTTTATGCGTTTTTTAAACTGCCTATGTTTGATGCAACGCCACCAAAACATCGAAATCAAATCTTTGGACTCCTCTTGTAATACCATCGAATTTCATATAACGACGAGGCCTTTGTGCGTGCTGTTTTTAGGGTTCCGTAACCAAATGGGAAACACGGAACCCTTACCTATAATTTCGTCCTATCCGTCTATACATCTGACCGACTGTCCATCGGTGTATTCTGTGCACCCCCGCTAAACAAAGGTTAAGCAAAATTAATAAAAAAAAAACAGCCGTCGCGGGACGCCTGGCAAATGAAATGATATGAAATGAAATTGTTTATTCTGTAAATAAGATATTAGAATCACTTTTACACGTCATATAAAAAAAATAAATATTAAACAATAAGCTAGATGGAGTCGACATTTCCTATCTGACTACCCTTGAGAAGAAATGGCGAAACAAACTCAAAGGTCAAAGTCTCTTTTAAAGTCCAGACATAATCTTGGTCAGATCATGTGAGGACCATGTAGATCCATGTCTGTAATGGTCCTTTTGATGAAAGAACCACACAGATTGAGTGGACCTGTCCAGTCAGTGCACGCATTTGTCAGTAATCGTGCAGCTCAATTCAGAACTTAAGGAGCTTAACGACTCGACGGACAATACCAAGGAAAGGACATTTGGGTAGGCCGCATAAAGTACTCAAAATGCCAGACTATCATTAAAAGTAATTGAAAAAAAAACAAAAAGAAATAAATGACCCACATAGTGCTCACATTCACAATAATTAAAGTGCAGGGCAGATGTGGATCATAGAAACTATGTATTTTTTTAGCGTGTGTGTGTGTATTGATTTTTTTGTTGGATTCCATGGTTAAAAAGATTATGATTTTTCTAAATTGACTTTGCTATTAAAGTCAGTAGATAATTTTGAGATGTGGGAAATTTTCAGTTACAACGCGGAAATGACGATGTTTTTCATAGTTTTATTTTTTTGAATACTATGAAACAAACGTATTTTTGCATTCGATAAAATTCTATACTATGCATGGGTAATCATTCATCGCAACTGCGGAACCCTTCATTCACTTAGCGTGGTCAGACACTCACTTTGCCGGTTTTTAATTCGGTAATTTTAGCCAAAATCTCATAAAAATGTTTGGCATGTAAAAAGTTACACACAGACTATTCCAAAGGACAAATCGTGCATATATATAAATTATCTTCGCAAAATATAATTCTGTCGTATTGGCGGACGTTGCAAAACGCCTCATCCTGTCTTAGCCACGTTAATATCATGTGCAGCGACCTCCTTGAACTTTGTTCGATAATCTTATTTGCATCTCTTGTGTTAGAGCTGTATAATATTACGTATTGAATGTTTGTAATTCTGATAATGGGGCAAGGAATCGCAAAGCTACGAACAGGTGGCGCTGCTAACGCATGACTCATAACATCGCACTGTCATTTTTATCTCTCAACGTTTTTTGGGTTTTACATAATTACTAGCTTTACCCGGCCCGCCTTCGCACGGGTATCACTAAGTATCTAAACATCCTTCCTACCCTACCTACTGCCAAATTTCATTCCAAATTTCAGTTAATTTAATATACTGTACGAAATACTATATTCATGCAAGCCTAGTACTTTTTGTGCCAAATTTTAGCTAGCTGCGCCCCGCGGTTTCACCCGCGTTAGTCTCGATCCCGTGGGAATATCGAAATGAAATATACTTTACGACCTATTCTCAGACCTACTGAATATACACACTAAATTTCATAAGAATCGGTCAAGCCGTTTCGGAGGAGTTTCGTTACAAACACTGACACCAAAATGTTATATATCAGATAATTTCAATCATAATTCGAAAGACACGTGGCGCCATCTGTTATGATAAGATCGTTATTGTTGTTTTCCTTGGGAACAGTACTTTTTTACGGGATGAAAGGTATCTGTCCATTTCTGTACCCCTGACAACGTATATGCAAAATTTCAAGATGATCGGTTTACTGGTTTAGGTGTGAAAAGGTAACAAACAAACTTACTTTCGCATTTATAATATTAGGATAACAGGAACAAGCCTGTGTTTTCTTGTTATTTTAACGAAAAATGTATTCAACGTGAACTGTACCTCAGTTAAAAGCTGAACTGAAGAATCGAGGAGCTTCGGAGGCCAAAAAGTGGATTTGGTCGAAAAGCAGTATTTACAGCCTTTCTTGTTATAGCAACATGTCGTTCATTAATTATCGTAATAATTACTACCTTTTACGTACTTACACAGTAGTTTTATAACATATTCGATGTTTCATGAGCTATTAAATCTGTTACAGAATCGAATCATTTGATCGTAATTTGTACCCTTACTCCATGAAAGTCTGTTTCTTTAAAATGGTTAGAACATATCCTCGAATTTTCGGAAGCTGTAAAATTGTATATCTTAGTCTCCCTTTCCCATAGTTTTTTTTTTTTTTTAGGAAAGGAATGATTTCCGTTGTTATTGCAACCGATTACAACACAATGTGGCATTTTTTGTCAGATACAGTCAAAGTTTTTTGTAAACAAGTTTCGTATGTAATTTGACAGCTAATGTAATTTTCTGTGAGTCAAGGGTTACCAGCGACATCTTTAGCAAAAGGTGTCAGTTTTCTTCCCCATTACAATGGGGAATACATGCAGGGTTAATTTGAGATGGGACTTCTGCCAGCCAAAACTGATACTACGAATTTGATTAAAGACCAAAACTGTTTGTTACAGGCATCATGAGCTCTGAACTGAACTGTATTTTTGAATCAGATTACGCATCGCAAAAACCTACGTCGATAATTAAAACAGTCAATCTAACTAAATGCTGAAGAGCAGATGCTGATTCTAAATTGACGCCATATAGTATTACAGTCTCAATGACCGCACTAAATTCTATACCTAGTACAAAGTTTAGGGCGGCATCATGTGGCCATACGTTATATCTAAATATCTGATAGTTATATCTGTAATTGTATGCGTGTTGGTAATATTTACGTTTTCAATGAAAACTTAATACCGTAATATATTTTGAATTCATTCCACTCAGTTTGTAAATGATACCTTTGTATTTTATGCATGAGGTATTCATGAAATAGTTTATTGATTATAATGTGCGCATTTTAGCCGTGTGATTATTGTCAACGCGGAATTGCACGGTTTGTGACCGTCACAGTACCTAACGATTACCGCTGCAGCCACAAACATGTTACTAACGCATTTTGTTATCTCGATGGCATTTAGATTGGATTGTGAAGTTTATCGATACCGAGCAAATAAATCAGCCTATTATAAAACTGACTTTGAATGTACTAAACGACGACATGATTGTCTGCTTCGTCCATACAGTATGATTTACTTTCATTCATAACGTCGGCCGTTTAAAATCTGTTGTCAGGTGGATAGTAGCGCGACTGCGAGCACTACCAGCGAGTGTGCAGTTTACGCGCGCGTTCATTTCACTTCCGCTGTCGGTTGAACGGACTGGCGAGTAGCAAAGAAGAAAATAACGTTCTTAAAGAAAGATAATATCGGGCGGCGCGGTGGAGCGCCCCTCCACGCCGGTGCGCGCCGCGCCGCGATTGGTCGCGCGACTGCCGCCCCCCCTCCGCCGCACGCGCAGCGTCTAGCTTTCCTGATTTCAAATCTCGACCGTTTATTTCATAGTGAGCGGGCAGAGCGCGCGGGCCTCGCTCCGTCGCAGGAGCGCGCGCCGCATACAATCATGATTGTTTAAAAAAACACGGCAACGTGCTCGTGAACGGTTCGGTGCGACAACGTGACATCGCTAACGATCAGTGCGTGCAGTGCGTCGTGCTCGACGGTTCCACGAATCAGCGGCGGCGGAAAGGTCAATTTCTTTCGATGAGTGGAGGTTTAGTGCATGTTTCTGTACATCATGACTAGATCCACACTCATCCATGGAAGTTGCGAGGTTCTACGGGAGGCAGCAGTGTAGTCGGCGTCGGCGGCCAGCTCAGAGCGTCAGACCGGTGATTACGGCGGGTATGATTACCGGCGCGTAATGATACGTTGAGCGGCAGGTACGCGTTCTACCGCGCCTCTACCTGCGCGCGAGCGCCCAAATAATGTCAGTTAGATACACTCCGCGCCGGTTAGCTATTGGTTGTTCAATGTGAGTTTTTGTAGTTGTTTTTCATCCATTACAAAGGTAAAGAGTTGGAGTTTTTTGGCGGTTAAGTCACGGTTTGTTCTTGAGCGTCGGTTGAAGAAGGCGAGGTACATTTGTTAGATTGGACCTATAAGGTTATCAGCGTCCATTCGAAAACCTCACGTGCGGCCGGGGTGAGCGTGTAGGGGTGCGGGGAGTGGGACGGCAGATAGCGGCGCAGGCGCATCTGCTCCTTCTGAGAAAGGCCATTGTGGCGGTCCCGGAGTGGTCAGTGCGGTGACGTCACAGGCTGGGGCCGACAACCTTCCCCCCGCGCCCCGCACGCTTACGCTGTACCTACACAACATTGAGGTACATCCGACAGCGTTCGCAAATGATTCTCAAAGAGATTAGTTTCCATCTTATTTGCTAAGTAAAAATGTTTTTGTTGATTGTCAGTTCGTTATCTTTTTATTTACATTTCATATCCTGTGAGGCGGCTTCAACCGCTCGTGGGACTGCCAATGAATGAATATTTACCCAACAGGATAATATTATGTAAAATATATCAGCGTGCTGGTTTTTCCCATTTACGTCCGTTTGAATACACGGCAGTTATGATCTTAGTGACTTATATCGGATTACCCTTATCTTTCTTCAAAAGTTGCTTTAGAACAACCAATATTTGCCTTCTGCATTATGATGGCGGGAATCTTCCCAAACCGTTTTTATAATTTCCAATATCTTAAGACCGTTTCCCAAATTCTTTCTTACTGGTAGGTTTCAAGACCTTTACTACGTCTCAAAACTACATCTACTCCTGAATTAAAAAAATAAAATGTTTAGCCCCAACACTTGAAAAACCTGTTAAACAAGCCGGTTTGCAGTTCCAAACACCACAAGAAACATTGTGAAAACCTTAAAGACAACATCCCTATTTTTTACTTACCTAAATAATAATTCCCCTGTAGAGTAATAACAATCATTTTCGCGCCAGTTCTAGAAACCGAAGTTGAAAACGAGCTATCATTCAAACCCCATAATGAACAAATTGTTCGGCTTTCTGAGGAAACGTTCGCCTTCCCAAAAGCCCCAGCGCGTCTAACAAAGCAATTTCACAAATTCTTTTCAGACTAAATTATACTGTGTCCATCAAGAGTGTCGGCTCTCTGTTATTTCTACATGTTTTTATGCCTCGTAGAGTTACTTAATAGTGTTCCGGGTAGTGGGTTTAGTGAGGCAGGTACCAAGCCCCAGGTAGAAGGTATAAAAGCGCGGGCCCGACAAAAAATAATTATGTAAGGCCCCGCTTGTAAACGTTTTGTTAAAAGTGAGAATTAGACGTACGGAACATTCGGATCATAGGTAGAACGCTCGCCTCTCGACGCTTCAACATGTTTCATAACAAATTATCGCATTAAGTTTATTACTTGTAATTTTTCCGGTACTCGGTTTTTCTACGAATGTGTTTTATTATCTTCCAAATTAATTAGATGGCGTTTAATTCAAGATTAACTATGTTTTGAAATGAAGTTTGTACTACTTATGTTAGTTTTATGTTTAATCGCGTGCTTCGTGAGCGAGTCTTGTATAGATCGTGTCAATCAATTACGTTTATAACGCTGAAGCAATCGGATTGATAAAATTCCAGGAGGTTCACCTCTTTTGCCAATATTCCAGATCCCGTGACATCATATCTAATGTAAACATGTCTGGGATAAAGTTGACCTTTGATTTAGACTTCCAAATTTGAGATTAGAATCAATGCAATGTAGATTTATTTCCTACCCACTACACGTAAAATCTTCATGAATACTCAAACGATATGTATCTAGCGCAAATATTACTACTAGAGTTTATTCCAGAACATATTACAGCAAATAGGAAATGGAATACGAAGAATAACTATTCAAACGGAGACGACAACTTCAATAGATCGTTTATTTCATTCGGTTATAACTCAAAACTGGAATTAACCAGCGCAGGCAGGAGCGCATAAAAATGCTAAAATATAAGCGTCAATAAACAAGAGTGTAGGCCGTTGCGTTATTCCCATGAAGTTAGAGTTATGTGTATTGTATGCGCGTGCTCACGACGAACGCTATTTTTTTGTCGTGTAAACATTGCGCTTCCGCGTTAGATGGGCCGTGCGAACCGCGAGGGTCGAGGGAACCGCCCGACCTAACGTAAGTTTCTTTTGTTTAACACTTTAACGCATTAGTGTAATGTTCGCACAGTTACTGCCACGCGAGTGCTGCACCGTCGCGTCGCTACACAACTTAGCCATCAAATAGCGACTTTTTCCTGTGTCTCTGAAATGACAGTCGATGAATCAAGCTTCACGAGACTAAACTAAAAATAAAAGAATTACTCATGCTAATTGGAGTTTAGTTATGTATGCACACATTGCACACTGCTCGAAATAGACGGTGAGGGGAAAATGCACCCTCCCCAGTTCCCATGGACGTTAGCATCAAGTACCTCGTAGCATAGGTATTCAATAACAGTAACGAGGGCGAACAATAACAGGAATTTAAATTAGCTTTTGATTGTTTACGAAGATTCCCCAACCCGCTATGACGCATGTCTATACAGCGGACTACGAGATAGCGATTTTGATGAACACCATTTTGTCAATACAATACAATACAATACAAGCCAAACTTGAAAACACTCAAGATTCTCAGGATGTATGAATTAAGCAATACCATTCGTGGAACCTGGCTGAATAATAGACAAGTCGAACAAAACAACACATAAATAAAGAATAGAATTTGAATTGTCTGAAAAACGAAGTGATGCGACGAGAAAATTCTGCGGCACAAAAGCAGTAGCCGGCTTGATTGTCGCCAATTAGTTGTAATAACGGCCCTCGGCCGGCCGCGCTCGGATAACGCGCTGTAATTTGTTAGCGAACACCGAACACGGCTCACGGGGACTGTGAACAAGATTTATGTGTGAAATGTTCGAGGTCGATGCCTCTACTGGCTACTGGATTTTGTTTCAACGCGCCGCACCGGTCGCTCTCGCTCATCTGGTTTATGAAGTGTTGGACACATTTTATAGACCCCGCGTCCGACGATGCATAACGTTATTGATTCAATAATCAACTCTGATTGCTATTTATTGAGAGCTTTGTTGTTAAGGACCCACTTGTAAGGTGACATTCTATCTTGGCCAGTCATTCGGTTCCAAGAATTTGTATTCTAATGTAACTTCTCATCTTACGTGGATTCGTATTTGAAGTTGGCACTATAATTAGGTACACTTATTGTACCTCGGCTGTATTTACGCAACCGAAGCATGAATCATACAGTCGTTAAGTTACAACATTTCGTTTGAATGATACTACGTGGAGCTAGTTTCCCATCTTGTTTTAAATTAGCTAAGTCAGTATCAAAATATAACATAAAATTGGGTTTCGTATCGTGTTTCTGCCAAGTCAACATCGAATAGTCACTTCTTTTTGATTAAATACATTAAGCCAAACGTGTCGTTGTTTCATTTTTACAAACTCATAGTTCAATGATGTAATGCTGCCTACATAATATGAGGAATAATTATTTTGTATAACAATTATTTGTAATAGTTGTTTGTGGAACTCACAAATGTAAAATAGAATTATGTAATTACAGCAAGCGATTACCTAGATGTAGATCTCGGAGGATAATGTAGAGCACAGTACGCTCCCGGCGGCGGGCGGGCAGAGCGAGTGCAACGTCCACGACTGCTCAAGGGCAGCGATGTGAACCGCCTAACCCTGGATCCTGTTTACGCGCATTCGAATCCAATTTTCTTTGAAGGCGGTCTGCAATCTACAATCATTATTTTTGCAAAGACAAATCCATTTCTGCCTGCGGTACGTGACTGTGGGGTAATGAGACCTAATGGCGGCGGAGCTGTCATTACGCGAGCGCTCGGCTGCGCGCGCCGATTGCGGCGCCAGCTCGGTGCGCCGGCGCAGCCTGCGACGCGCCCGCCTCACCGCCGCGGTCACGATTGCTGCCAGCTTGTGACACCACAATCATTATTGCACTTTTATGTTCAATTCGCCGGTTACAACAGGCGCGCCTTGTTTTCTCACTTTTTTGCAATAATCAATGTGTCGGTGCATGATAATATTGATAATCGAGTTTGGCAAACACTTCATAGTAGGTATTCTTGCATAATTTAATTTGGGTTTTATTGGTGCCGATTCCCTTGTTCACAAACTAAACTAAATTTAAGTTCAGTGCATCTTTTTCTTTCTATTTCATTAAGAAAAGGACAGAAGACAAATTTTAGATTAGTCCTGTCAGATTAATCAGTGCTTGAAGTAAATTGACGTAATTTTAGTAGGCATGTTTTTAATCACGTCTAAACTTGTATGGAGTAGTGACAGGCGCTGATTAATTTGACAGGACTAAACTAAAATGTATCTTCTGTCCTCTTCTTAATGAAATAGAAAGAAAAAGATGCACTGAACTTAAATTTAGTTTAGTTTGTGAACAAGGGAATCGGCGCCATTATCTTGTGTCAGTTAGTCAGCGGTCATTGATTGCAGTCGTTGCATTTATACACAACCGTTCTAAATGGTAAGGTTCAGATCTGTTAATGAATTCGTCAAACAAACTGCGAGACTACAAAGAAACGCTTTGCTTTGTTTTAACGATACTGTTACCTTTTTCAAAATCTTGTTTGTAATTATAGTTTTGTCTGTTACTGGTAAAATTAGCATTACTGAAATGTGCTGTATTAACTGTAAGTAATTATAAGTATCTCTTTGTATCTATTGTAATATGTAAGTTTACAACAATTATTTTTTGTTAATAAAAGTGAAATTCCATAAGAAAACTTGTTTGATTTTAGTTTTCACCCACACATCATTTTGAGTTTGCTGTCTCACCACTCACGAAACCTTAAGATGATAAGGAAAGCCAGCTTTTTAACTAACTTGATAAATAGGAAAAATGGCTGCTTACAAATATAGAATACGTTGATGATATGGAAAAGAAGCGCTTGAAATAGGTGTGGTGCAGGCAACCAGATCATTAAACGAATGAGGCAGCCCCTAAAACCCAGAATGGCTTCTCAATCAACGAATTTACAATAGCAGAAATGATGATGGATGGAGACGAAGACCAAAGATAAGAAGGGTGGATTGTGTGAGGAATGATGAATGATAACATGGCGGTTGACAGGTAAGAATGACAGATAAAAAAGTTTTGCGAGGAATAACAAGGGACAAGGGCGGCGACGAGAAGACGTAATGCCTAGAAGTCAAACCTAAATGAGCCAATTCTGTATGTAAATGGATTAAATCGTAGTCAGTATATCCTTGAGCTTCCAACAGCAAAAAAATGTTATACCTATGGATATAGGTACCTCAACTTGTAAAACTAAGTGGATATTCTAAATAACGTTCTCAAAAGCTCGTAACTGTTGAACTATTGCCCAGTAATGTAATCCTGCTCCATTAAATCATAAACTAACGTTAACGAGACGACGTTCATTTAGCAGTAACTACACATGTAGCTGTAATGGCCAATGAAATATATCTCCTTATTTACAACAGCCCATTCGACTGCGCGCACGCATTATGGATCTAAAGCATTTACATTCACCTTAAAGCTTATTACAATAATAAATGTAGTTAACCTTTTATAGGAAATGTAATGTGATTTTACCAACACCTGTCATAATCTGATTAAATATCCATATTTGAATATTCATGGAAGTATAATAATTATACCGTCCCGCGTCGGTGTCAACTAGCGTTGCCAGACGTCCCGTATTTTAGGCATAGTTTAAAATAAACACAAACACCCAGACCCAGAACAATTACTTGCAGATCATACAAATACTTGTTCCGTGCGGGAATCGAACCCGCGACACGCTGCGTAGCAGTCGATCGCTCAGCCATTACGCCAACCGTGTCGTAACATTGAAAGTTTGATACTGAAAATATTCGGTCACTTTAGTATATCTGCAAAAAGAAGAGCGGACTTGCAACTTCAATTCGAAGAGAAAGAGATGCAGAGAGAAAAATAATTAAACATGTTTCGACGAGATTTTTATCTCTTGGCAGGACCAAGAGATAAAAATCTCGTCGTAACATGTTTAATTATTTTTGATGAACTAGGATCATTAAAATATGGCCTGCCCTAAAATCTCATTTCCACGAATTTCGTAATGAATGTCCGCGTTTAGGAGAGAAAATAATCACAAATGAAGAAGAAGAGAAAAAAAACTGGCATATTTGTCCTTTGTCCATAACTTTATGTTTTCGGTAGAAGTAACAATGAAGAATATTGAATCAGATACTCTACCAGTTGTTGAGATGCACACTGAAATGCATGGGATTCGCCAGAAGATCGAGCAAAGAATAAAAGAAGTTTTTTGGCAGTCAAGCGAGAGACATAATGCGTGGATTAATTGCTGACGCAAACGAATCACTAAAAAACTATTTTCTACAGTTCTACAATAACTTCCTAGGCTATCTGTTATCAGGATATGATTTTTCAGAAAATAACATTATCTCCAACGTACCTAGTCTTTTTAAACTTTAAATCTGAAATAAACTACAACAATTTTCAAGAAGCTGCAGAACATTTTAAAATAGAAGAAATAAATATGGATTGCTTGTATGAAGAATTCCAAATAATCAAAAAAAGCTTGGATATTGTTAGCACAACTTCTGATGGCAAGAGTATGGGTGCGATTGAAAAGCGGAAGAAAGTCATCGAAGGGTTTTCGAATACCGAAATCCCTAACAGTTTCCGAATTTTATCCATCGTTTTTAGTATTCCTAGCTCAAAACTGTTTCGTGGAAAGGGTTTTTTCCACAAATGGTACTTATGTGGACTGATGTAAGAAATAAATGTATATTATTTAATAAAAAGCGAGTTGATGACCGTTTTTAATTACGATTATAATTGTATTGATTTTTACAGATATGTTAAAACGAATAAAAATATGTTAAAACAGACTCGTTCCTCGGAAAAATATAAAAAAAAAATATGACACTAAGTAATTTTGTTTTTTATTTGTCCCGGGTAAAAAACTGAAATCCCGTATTTTTTGACCATTTATCCATTTGTCCCTTATAGGCTAAAAAAAATCTGGCAACCCTAGTGTCAACGGTTATAAAATCTTTATTTAATTTTGGTGACTACGCATTCACGCACCATGCGTGAGAAAATTGTTCCCATACGCGGTTTACTACATTTTGCCGCCAAACGCAAAATAAGTGTATCTTCATACAAATGTTCCTTATTGCTTTTAAATGAGATAGTTGGTTATATTTTACACCTTTGTACCATTTACTAAGACATAAAACGTGAGTAGCATCGTGTAACAGAACACCTTTACGAGCCGTGAGGTGCGTACGCGCAGCCTTTATTGGATAAGTAATACGAATGGCCATTTTAGCAAGTCATAAATAATTTCGAATATTAACATGCTCTCTTCAAACATTCAGTTTAAAGTCCGTGAGCGCACGAACACGCTATTTTTATGCTTGCTAAGATTTTTATTGATGGCCATAATGTATGTCGACACAAAACAATTCAACGTAAGTAATTTTATTACGTGTCGCTGTAGGTAGGTATTAACTAGTCGCACGTCAGATTATCTACGCGGCCTTAGAGCCAATATCCACGATTAAGAAGGACACTAGTTGGAATTAAATGTATCGTTAACTAGGGCACAATGTCCGTTCTATTGGTCGTTTGTTTATGATCGCGACCGCCTGCTCCGATACTAACGTGGCTGGTATGGTCACTAGTGCCGTGTTCATTCACGCAGCTACCATTCACTGGCACCTTGAAGTTATTGTGTTGTACAACACCTGTCCACAGAGCAATGCAATGCGATGTGGAATGTTTTATCCGTGATTTCATTAATAATTCAAAGGAAATACTACCTGTGCAATCATAGCCACACTGTACGTTATGGGAATGTTATCAAAGTTTGGCGATCTATTGGATGTATGGATGCCATGCGTAAGGTTTTGCAATGCAAAGTGGTTTATCATTCGCTACATACAAAATTACATCAGTGCAAAAATATTTTCATTGGGAACAATGGTACATATCGTCCGCTACGGTGATTTAACGACAAAACCAATAATTGTAAATCAAACAAGCGTTTATTGGCGGTTCGACTGGCAGCTGACTAGGTAATGTACTACGGTGACATAGGTATTGCGCTAGATATTCAATTGGACGGATTAATTGGTGAACGGAGGGCCCGTGGACGGTTGTTGGCTACGACAATCACTCGTGTTATGCAACACGTTGCTGAAGCTAATACGTAGGTAAATATGCGGAAAAACACATATAACTACTGCAGTAACAAGCATGATTTACAGGCAATTTGTTAAGCCTTTCGGATTGTAGTAACGTTTGACGCGCATGGGTCATGACGTGGCACAGATCTGCATTCTGAATAAGAAATTCATCAAAATTTGTTGTAACCAACTTAAGACCTCTGGTGAACCTTCAAAAAGCCAGACGCTAAATATCAAAAATAAAAACAAAAAAAAATTATATATGCAATTTTATTTATACAGTTTGTTCGGCCGAGTTAGGCTCAGCTAAAGGTTATCCTGGTTATAAAGCCGTCACATTGTACTTTGTTACATGCATTTGATTTACGATTAAACACCTTTTCACCCCTTACCTTTAGCGCAAGTGCGGTAAGATAAGTACAGTCGACATAATTTATGTTCCTACTATTCATAACATGTTCTGTATCATAATTTTCGTCTCCTTCAAAAAGCCATTGTCGCATTCACAATAATGCAACGTCGGAATTCTTTCACAATGCGACAGACAAGTCCCAGGAAACGGCGGCAGTTGGAGTGGTTATTTTATTCGCCACGTTGCACAGTGGTGGCATGTAAGCGACAATTTTATCGTTGCGTAACCGTAGGCAGGCAACAATTTGCGCACAGTGCGTGTCGCCGATGTTAGCTATCAAAGCGGTGTTTCATTGACTTCCCAGCGGCCCCAGCGTCACGCGGGGTGCCCACCGGGCTGGCTGCGTCATGTTTTGTGAAACTAGTGTTAATGATAGGGTACTATTGAAAGCGCCTACAGTTCCTGTGTGAACATTCCGAATAAAACTATTTTAATTGATTGCACGCTATATACTCTGTGGAGGCAAGAGAGCTTTTACGATGTACCGTTTAAAGTAATGATAGTTGGATAAAAAAAAACAAAGTTGCAGAGTTTTATTTTACATCGAACACTTTAAGGCTCCCGCAGACAGGCGCGACAATTTCTATGAAAACTTCATGGAAATTTTTCTACCAGAATCGCGTTGCACCGCCGCGTCGCGCCTGTTTGCGTGAGCCTTTACTGTCAGGGACTGAAGTTTAAGAAATCACACATAAGGTGGGTATGTACGACTAGTATCGAAAATGTGCGCTTAGTAACTGCAACAAACATGCATTTATGACTAGCTCGATGGCCATTACAAACTGTTTAATTGTATGCAAGTAAGATTTGTGTTTGTTTCCTTATGGAAGGAAAACAAACATACCTAGACCTGAGATATTGTGTTGTAGAATTATTTAGTAATAAGTAATAATAATTGTTATTGCAAGAAACTCTTTTTTCGTAAAAGTTGTTAGACAATGTGCTGGCAAATTGTTTCTCATTGAATTAGCTATGAAAAAATATTGATTTTCTTCGTAGCTAAGCTTAATATTCGATTATTTTTAAGAACGAAACCTATGACCAAGAAACGCATTTATAATTTCTATTACCGACAATTCTCTCCGAGCCGGTACATTCTTAATTATACCGACTAGACTGTAATTGACTAAATGACGTATTAAAAGCAAAAAATCAACTAGTATTAATAAAACATCCTATTCATTTAACGCTGTTTCGGTAAGCTGTTGTTGAACACTGAAACAAAAAACATGAAATAATTACTTCATTGGGTAAGATCGGTGTCGTCACATTTTCACTAAGTCTCTTACAGTTTAGTGAAGGAATTTACCATTTAATTAATCGATTCAATCGCTGATAAAGTTGATGTATTCACACGTTGCGGCGATAATTCATGTCCAGTGGTACAGGTGACGCTACCTGTCGTCCTCAGGGCATGAAGTACACGCGTGAAGTTGAATTATTTATGTTTTGATTTACTCACCATCTTTGGTTTGAGATAAATAAGAACAACGAGTTTGAAATGTTCGCAGAAGTTGATTATCGATGATCTACAAGATTTTAGAACAGCCAGTAGGCTGGCTCTGATCCTTGGAGAAGCGTCATATGCTGCTTGTCGCGACACTTTCCATGATGTTTTCATAGAAATTGTGGTACTAGTATCGCGTTGAGCCTGTCTGCGGGAGCCTTTAAAGTTGGATTTGTGACAGTGTTGTAGGTCGCGACTTACGAGTTGTAGATCGTAGGTATGAACCCAGACAGGCGCTTTAGTTTGTGTAAATTATTTACTCACCACTGCCCTCAAAACGGTGAAGGAAAACATCGTGAGGAAACCGGCATGTCCTAGAACAAACAATTCGAAGACATGTGACATCTCCCAACCCGCACTGGGCCCGCGTGATGGATTACGGCTCACTCCCTCTCACAGAGAGGAGGCCTGTGTCCCAACAGTGGGTACATTATAGGCTGATTATGTTTATAGGTGGACTTCCATGGTAGGACTTCCATACCCAAAAATATCAAATTTTCCATCTTGTCCAAACAAGTTTGTTCAATCTGTGATCGGAAGATCTACTTACCAACTTACGGCAGACAGAACTGCAGCCACATAATTTCTTGTCCCTTGTTCTTTACCTTTCGCATCCAGTTATATCCAGGCCATCACTTCTCAGCTTCGGTAGGAACACCAATTTCGTCTTCAAAAATATTTTTCATACCAACAATTTTTTAAAACCTACATCCTAACTAATATTATAAATGTGAAAGTGAGTTTGTTTGTTTGTTTGTTACGCTTTCACGCTAAAACGGCTGAACGAGTTCGGATTAAATTTGGCAGACCATGACCTGGATCAGGACATATTATGATACTTATTATTCAGATACTCCCACGGGACCGAGACTTATGCGGGTTAAACCGCGGGGCGCAGATAGTTTAATATAATGTCTCATTCCCCCTTCTAGGAACATTCATGTGCGACAACGAACAAGAACGCGAGATCCGCGGCGTCCACACACAGACAACCAGCCTCTGGTCGTGGCCCAACCAACCGGACGAGCTGCCCCAGTACATCAACCCACTGTACGACCCCACGCCCAACGTCATATGGCCTTCCGTCGCGCCCATGAGCTATGTCATATGGGAAGGTAAATGACTAAATAATAGTAGATAATGGGTATGACCTGACATAGGATACGTTTTATTCCGATATGGCAACGAAATCGAGACTTATGCGGGTGAAACCACGGGGCGCAGGTACTAAGTGATATGCCGTGTGAACTCCCATCCGTTATTGTGGAGCAATAGACAATATTACTCATCATATTTAGTGTATTCAGTTCGTGGGAGCCCGATCTTCAAAAGCGTCGGTTAGAAAGGTTCTTCATAAAATGATTCAAGTTGCGTGACGGTAATTACGGCGGCGATGCTGATCGGTGTCTTGGACAGTTAATTGTAATGGCGTGTCCGACTCACAGGCCCGTTTCCTGTGCATTTATTCCTAGTACAATGTTATGGATGTCAACGCTTCGTAGTCTGCGCGTTGTGTTCTGTCTTTGTGTAATACCTATTTTTTTTTCTAAAATTATGTGGCAGTAAACTTAAACTTACTTGAGAGCAGGCCCTGTAGTAACGGCTTCGACTTACGAGTTAAGGTCGTGGGTTCGAACCCAGCCAGGCGCTTTACTTTAAATAATTAAATCACCACTCCTCTCAAAATGGTGAAAGGAAACACCGTGAGGAAACCGGCATGTCCTAGAACCAACAATTCGTAGACATATGAAATCAACCAACCCGCACTAGGCCCGAGTGGTAGATTACAGGCCACTCCCTCTCGAATAGGGTTGCCAGGTCTTAAAACCGAAAAGCCGGACCAGACCAGCGAGTTTAGTAGGACATTTGGGTAAAAAGGCCGGTAACCATGATTTTTTAAAATCTTACTAGATAAAACACGACAATTTAAAAAAAAGTTAAACAAGGCTTTTTTATCATTTACCATAAAGTTTTCTAAATTATAATGAAACAACAATTAAAGTGAATGAATCTGTCTTCTTTATTATTAATTCGGAATCCTACATAGGTCAAAAAATGGTCAATTATAAAAAGCCTAACCAAAGTCGGACAGGCCTTACACCGTCTAATTTGGCTACACACGCAACCAAAGTCTGAGTTGTCCGGCTTTATCCGGACGACTGGCAACGTTACTCTCGAAGAGAGGAGGCCTGTGTCCCAGCATTGGTAACCTTATAGGCTGTTACTAAACTAAAACTTAAAGGAGGAAAGAGTCGTCCCTTGGGCCCTGGACTTCATGAATGCGACTGAAAATCGAAAGGCTGAAGAGCCTTATTCAAAAACCTGCCATTGCATCAAAAACGTGAAACAGTTGGTATCTTGCTTTAATACATTTAAGCGATAAAGCGACACTAGGACATCCATTTTGTCCTTTAGACGACCAGGAATTGTGGTGTTCAATTTTGTAACATGTCATTTACGTCATCAGATTTCCCAACCAAAGTATCTAAGTATAGTCAGTTCCTATATACATAAAGCTCGGTTATCCCAGTACTTAAAGCTCGGTAATAAACTGCAAGTATTGCAATTCATATTTTATTGAAGTTATATGCGAAACTAAGAACGGATTAGGGACGATTGCAAAATAGAAGTTTGATTACCCTTATGTATAATAATTGCAAAACTGTTCATAATTGTTGTCCTAATTAGCATTCCTATGCTAATTAGGACAACAATTGTGAACAGTTTTGCAATTACCTCCTCACACGAGGCCTTCAAAATAAATATTACATTGATTTTCCGAAGATATTGCTTCGACTGTGAGTATATTTTGTACATGTTATAAGTGTGTAACGTGAAGTGCGAACATAAGCCGTGGTGCGCAGGCGGTGTGGATGCCAGTGACTCCTAAACACAGGGCTGCGGTCAGCAGGAATGCGCGCGGGCAAGCGAGCGAGTAGCCGGCGCGGCCGCCCGGCGCCGACGCACCACCCTCCTCTCATTTCACGCTTCTTGGAAGGGAATTTTCAATCATTTCTCTAGCATGCGAACTGTCATTGGATGAAGTATCTAGAAAACATTAAGTGGAGTTAGTCGCCTCTGTAATCTTGTAACAAGAAGCGGTCGGCCGAGCTCCGACTGGTGTTTACGCCAGCCTGTTTTATACACATTTCGATCGTGACTATCCGAGGGGATGCTGGAAACTTTAATAGTTAGTGTGTCTGAGCTAGACGTTGTGCCTTTAAATCGGTGCAAACAAGAGTGCATGTAGTATATTATTATCTCAATTGGCAAATAACAAATAAAAGCTCAGTCTTCAATCGCTTGGAGATTCTTGCGAAGCGTTCTTTAGATAAGTGTTAGCTAGATGTTTATTAACGCACATAAAAGTGAAAATCTTCGATAGAATTAAAGTTGTCCATCGAGCTTGTTAAGAACGTCATCTATAGATGGATCCATCCATTTTAAAGTTCAGTAAGAGAATTTATTGAGATTTAAGTACCCCTCTGACGATCTAAAGTTGAAAAACCTGCAATAAGTAGCTAACAATTTTACGATCACTCGTTGAAAAGCTAATTGTTGTAATAACTGTTATACAGTACTCATAATACGAACATAATTAAGTAAATCACCTAAACATAATATTGCGTTTGTCGGGCATTTCCAAGTTCTCACGTAAGCCCATAAACCCGTTGATATATGGTGGCGTCAAAAGCCGCGGTTCGTGGAAGGAAGCTTGTAGCTCATGTCAGGACATGGAACGGCCGGCGTATGAAAATGAGATCAGATTAGACTATTTTATATTATACATACTAGCGAAGCGCTTGACTTGCTTTTCGACGAGATCGAGGATAACGTTTGAAAGAATCCGTTTTCGTTTAGTTCAAGGTTCTGTGTGTGAACTTTACCAAATAGTTTTGGTGTAGGTTTTGGATTTCGTTATTAATCATTCATCATTATTGTACCTTAGTAGGCAACTCACCTTACATAAGCTACATAGGATCAGCAATTTAGCAAAATAATTTTGGAGTAGGTAAGCGCCATTCTCACTTTGAAAATTTACCAAAATAGCCTGTTTGAAATGTCGGCGTTTCTTCGAGTGTATTTAACACAGATAACATAAATCTACTTGTTAAGGCGCTGACAAGAAACAAATGACCAAAGTAGGCTTGTCTTAAGAAAAAAATGCCAAATCTGTATAGTCACCGTAGAAATCCTTCTACATAAAAAGGACCTAGACAAAGATCGTTAGAAACGAAAGAAAATATAACAGATTGTAGAAGGATTTCTATGGTGCGATGTCAAAAATGGAGAAACAAAATGTCACTTTGTATAGAAAGAGCTGTGTCTATTCTTCGTAGTAATAGAAAGCGTCATGCTAAGCAGTTTGCAGTTTTGCACGTTTAAAACTGATTTGAATTTTCAGAAGGTATATTTACAGGTTCAATGTTTTTTTACTGGCATTTAGCACTATTTTAGAAGGCTGAATATAGCTTCGCAGTAGGCGCGTGATGCTCTAACTTCGTTCACAAAGGGAGTTTGATTTAAATTATGTGCATAATAGATTGTTTTGTTATTAAACCATTTGAATGGAAATTAGCATGGGGTATGTAATATTTATTACTAACTGCTGCCCGTGGCCTCGCCCGCGTGGCTTTTTCTAAAATAACGGGGCTTTCACGGGCATAGTGATGTTATAATTTAACATCAGCTATATGCCCGTGAAAGTCCCGTCAAAATCGGTCCGGCCAATTCGGAGATTTTAAAAATTGTTTTTTGTTATAAGTACCCATTAAATTGATATTTTACCTACGACTCGACTTCTGTCGATTGGCTGTTTAAGGGTTAAGTTTTTATTTCTTTTTTTATTACAATTTAAGGCTTTTGGTATACTTTCATATGCATATTATAAAGCTGTTATTTTGACATACCAAACAGACACTTCAATTTTATTTATTTGTATAGATTAATTACTTATTAACAAACACAATAACGTAGGATCTCCATCTTTTATTTTAAATTTCCGCCAAAATGCGTAGGTACTACCTACATAATATAATATAATCGAATCCACGAGAAGCGAATTTTCCAAGTAACTACCTACTTATAACATAACTACTCTGTCAAAACTTGATGTAAAGTAAATAACTTTAAAAACAACCAACACAATAGTTATTTGTCTATTACAAACTGCTTCACGGGGCAAAGAATGCGTACAGTCCGCCCAGTATATCCTGATACCTCATACCAGCGCTGCTTGTACAGGTAAAAACACAACAATGAAAAAATCAGTACAAATACATCTAATTCCGTGTTTCGCCGCTTGCCAAGCTATTCTGGGCAAACTGTACCTACCACCATTTTCCCATCCGTCAGCGACGGACGCGGATCATGGAGGTAGGTAAGTACTTCGTCAAGGGCAAGGCCGTCGGGTCGACGACCCACACGTTATGGCTATTTAGGGATTATGCCGCGTTACGAGTCTCTAATTCGTTATCGTACTTATGGTTAATGTTTAGTACAAATATGAATAAATTGTCGTCAATATAGTCACGCCGATTTGTTTCAACTTTAGACAAGTACGAACTAAGATCTTTTTGCTATAATATATCAGGCGAAAAACTATAATAAATCCAATCAGATGAATATGGTGACATTAGCGTTCCTCCCTACCGGAGATTAGTTCTGATGTCCAGTAAATCAATCTATTATATTTAAGACTACCCCGGACACACAGAGGTATGAAAGTATATATCCTAAATATACATAGATAAACTCGCAAGCGGTACTGCTGAGCATGAGGTCCTGGGTTCGATTCCCAGGTCGGGCAAAGTGTTATTGGGTTTTCCCATTAGGAATTTCTCAGTAGTAGCCCGGAGTCGGGATTCGTGCCCGGTTGATGGCAATAGGCTCGCCCCCTATTACATGAGACTTAAACATAACTGGCGAAATGTGGGTGTACTACCTGGTACACCTCTGCCCAACCCCTCGGGGATTGCAGGCGTGATATTATGTATGTTATGTGCGTGTGTACATAAACTCACGCCTTGTTCCCATAGGGGTAGGCAGAAACTATAGAACGCCACTTGCTACGATCCTTCATTTATCATAATCCGTAAAATTGATGATGTCCAAAATTAATACATAAGAAAAATAAATCATAATATAAAATGAAGAGAAATTAAAATCGATGGTTTTTTATTTAACCTACGAGCCACACGGGTTAAAACTTACAAAAGGGATCAATCGACTGGTTACTTAAGAGGCTGACAACAGCTAAAACGCGGTCAATGTCGGACTGCAAAGAAAAGAAAGAGAAGCGCGATGACACAACGCTGGTAATTTATTGCATAATATGAAGCAATTATCTATTTGCAAAAATCTAATGATTGGATAAAAAAAATTAAACACTATTATGCTTATGTGTTGCTTGTAGAATAATCTGACAAAAAATCAAAATGTTTGCATGTATATTATGTTAGGTTAGTATGGTTTTTAATCGTTAAGACGCTGACAACACCTAAACCGCGGTCACACTCAAATAAAAAACAACCAAGTTCTGCATTCAAATAAGACGTTTTTGTTATTAATTAAATATGTAACGTATGTTGATATTTAATACAGAGATACAGTTATTGGATTAGAACTCAAGGTTCTTACCTTGAATTCTAATCCAATATCTTTAAAGGATATGTGTATCTGTATTGGAACTTAAGGTAAGAGGTTAGTTTAACGTTAGTTTATATCGAGATTATTTTTCCAAACGTGTTTTGGTAACAACCAAGTTCTGGAAAAATGTTCAAAATTAACATATATTTTTTCCGTTATCACAAACTATACAGATTTGGCAATTTTTTTTCCTAAGAGAAGCCTATTTTGGTCAATTGGGTCTTGTCAGCGCCTTAAAATAAATTTTTAGAGTTATCTTTGATTTTTTCAAATTAGTTTTATTATGTTTTCTACCTAGCATATATCCTGAAGAATATATTTTTCTGATTTTGTTTACTGCAGTGGATCATATACCTTTAGGCATTATAAAACGTATAAAACTTGCGTTTAGCTCAGGGGGGTAACCAGCACCTTATAGCAGTATTATTACAATATTACTTTACAGTGGGAAAGTGATGGAGCTATACAGGACTTATAGCTCCATCTCTTTCTCACGCTGAAGTAATAATGAAATAATACTGCTACAAGAGGTGATGGTTACCCCCCTGGAGCTAAACGCAAGTTTTATACGTTTTACCCGTTTATTTACCCGTTAGCGTATTAAGGGGACTACAGGTAGTACGCTAACGGGAAAATACGACACCGGTGACTGAAAAGTTGTGAGGAAATCGGTTGTCATGGTATGGGCATGTGATGCGGAGGAATGAGGAAAATGTCGTCAAGAAAGTTTTGAGTATGAATGTGGATGGCTGTACGAGTAGGGGCAGAAAAATTATAATATGGCTAGAAAGGGATTGATTACCCAGATGACGACAAATAGAGAAGTATGGAAGAAGAAGACATTTTACGCCGATCCCAAAGAAATTGGGATTAGGGCAGGCGAATAATGATTTCATTGTAAGCTCACGAGCTTGCTTCATGACTGGGGGACTTGTAACAGGTGTCAAAATCAAAAGTCATTTATTCAAACTAGGCTGAGAAACAGCACTTTTCGAAAGTTAAAATTACATAAGACAGTCTCCCAAAAACGCCCGCCCTTCACCACTTCAGAATAGTGCTTTAGCTGGGAAGAAGTGGCGCAACTCCCCAGGTGTAAAGGCGCTATTCCACTAGTGTGTGCCACAGTGCGACACTGTGCTTTACAGTGTACGCACAAATGTTTCTTTCGGTGGACTCACTCAAGTAAACATTTACAAATGTGCTGTACTGTACGATTACATAAATTTGGTACAGCGTTGCCGGTGGAAACGGTTCTGCAGCTCAGTACGTGCAATGTTGGAGTTCTGCACGAAATGTGGCTACAACAATTTTGGTGGAATCTATATTTTAAGACCAATATTTTAGTACTGCCTGTGCCTACGTAGCTTCGCACATTTGGTGTCAGAGTTATAGATTTGGAAAACTAGAAAACCCAGTACACATTTAAGGACCATGTGTCTAAGGAAGTGTGCTTCTATCATCAAGACAAATTTTGCTACTGTTGTTCAAAGAACCTTTTCACGACACTTTTTGTAAAGTTTTACACACTTTATTGAAAATAAAAATCAGCGGCATCTGAAAAAACTCTTCAGAAATCTCAGTGAAAATTTATTGAATCACGCATTTGTTATACCTGCCGTCATAAAGTACATTTTGAAGGTAGATTGAAAATGTCTCTGATTTTCAGAGTTTTTATAAAACTCTGTTGGTCCATGGACTGCAGAACCTGCGCAAAGACCGAAATAAACTTACAGTCCATAAGAAATTGAAAGTGTTGCACATTCTTGCTTGCAACAAGAGTAAATCACGTGTCGCTCAAATCTTAATTAGATCAACATTAATTTAATATTGGATACTTTGCCTATCTCGAAGTTAAAAAGCGAAAGATATGCATATTATGAACACGTTAACATTTTATATATTTTTATGTTAATTAGGTAAACCTACTTAGTTTTCCATAGATAAGTAAGTACTTAGTAATATTTCTGCTTTGTAACTGCTTTTTAGGGTTCCGTACTTCAAAAGAAAAAAAAAACGGAACTCTTATCCCTCGATCACTCGTGTGTCTGTCTGTCTTACTGTCTGTCTGTCTGTCACAGTCAATTTGCTCCGAATCTACTGGACCGATTAAGTTGCAATTTGGTAAACATAAATTTCTGTGACCCAAACACGGAGGTGTACCGTAAATAATTGAATTTTGAATATGGGGGTCACTTTTGGAAGGTAAATTAGAAAATTTAAAAAGTAGTTTTGCAAGCTGTGCCGTCTGTGAAGAAGTCTTTGGTGTTAAAATAACATGGTAAACCTCTCAATATTGTGCGTACAAACTTACATTTGCAGTTGGAAGGTGTGGGAGAACATGTTTTTTATATTTAATAAAAAAAAACAATAATTTTTATTTTAAATTATATTTTGTAATTTTATGTCTATTATGTTACCTATTTCACACATCTATTATTTAATTTATTTCTGTATCTATCCGTGACATCACAGCGTTCACCCTATCAGAATTCCAGCGCAGCGACACTTATTCCTAAGTGTCGCAGCATTATGCTGAGATAGGAGCCTTTTGGCATCGTACAGGACCTTTTGTTTTTTTTTTCATTTTACTTTGTTTTTTATGTTTATATGAGTGTTTTTTAGTTTCATTTGTGATCTCCTGTGCGAGTCCCAATAAATACATTTTCTTTCTTTTTCAACTACAATGTAAATTTTATTCTTGAGATAAAAAAACATGGTAGATATCACGATTCATTGTACGGAACCCTCTCACCACACGAGTTCAACTCGTACTTGTCTGGTTTTTAGGGTTCCGTAGCCAAAGGGTGCCAACGGGACCCTATTACTAAGGCTCCGCTATCCGTCCGTCTGTCTGTGACAGGGCTGTATCGTTTGAACCGTAATAGGTAGACACTTGACATTTGCACAGAGTGTGTACTTACTATAGCTGCTATAAACAAGTAAAAGGTAAAAAAATATGTAGTGTTCAATATTGTACGGTGATACGGAACCCTTCGTTTCCGACTCGCACTTAGCCGCTTTTTTTAAAACACTCGTCATTAATTTCTCATCGGGATACTTACAAGATCCTTGACAATACATCAAACTGCTGACATTGTAAGCCAATGATTCATAAATATTTTCTTGTGAACCATATTTTGGTGCCTTTGCGAAATATTATACAGAATTCTTATTAATAATAATATCTAATGATAATGTTGTTTGCGATGCCGTGACGACTGACCTCTTATTATTTTACCTTGTCATAGGTTAAATTATCAAAATACCACGGTGTATATAATGTGATCAACGAAGCGAGCTTGTATACAGGAAAAAATTACCAGTGCGCAAATTGAATTTAAGCGAGTTTTAAAAATTATATTATTTATTTTGTTATTCAAATTCAAAATTATTTATTTTGGGACAACTAAATGTAAAGGTACAAAAACTTAGAAACTATTGTTAGTCCTTAAATACAATTACAAGGAAAATACTCATCATGTACATCTAATTCTGTACACAAATGCCCGTGCTGAGACTCCCCGCCCCGTCAAGATAACCAATAGGGAGATACCTCCCTAAAAGATCACCAGACGAACAAAATGCTTCAACATAGGTGCACGCACATCTTCAGCTAGTTATCTCTAAAAAAAAAAAGTTATCGTTAACGAAAGATGTATACTTAGAAATTTTTTCCTACGGTGCCGAACGGCGCGGCGCGGGCGCGGGTGTGCGCGATGTAGCGTAACGCGATGGTACAAACAGCTGGGCCTCAAGTCTGCTATTACAATAGTGTCAGAATGGTCTAATCATTGATTTCATAATTGTTGATTTTGACAAGTTTGGTAATCTACTAATATAATGGCGTCATTAATGAGGATTGGAACAGACCATTCTGACACTATTGTAATAGCAGACTTGAGGCCCTGCGCGCTCGCTCGATTTGCTGAATGTTTTTACCCGACTGCCCCAGAAGGAGGGTAATGTTTTTCGAGAGTATGTATGTATGTCTATTTCTTTCGCACGCTCTGTAGCCTAAACGGCTTGATGGATTTTAACATAAGAGGTGTCGTTAGATTCGTCTTTTTATTGTGGAAGTGACATAGGCTATACATATAATGTTTATATATATATTGTATCTGCAAATACAAAAAAATGGAGGGGAAGGTTTTTTTAAATAAATTGCAACTATATTGATATCAAATAATATCTAGTAATGAGTCAATACCATATTTATATATTAATAAAACTAAAAAGCTTGAAATAAAACAAATCATTTAACAGGCGGGGACAAACCAACAACCTGCGGGGCAACCCCCCTGAAATATGGTGGAACTTTTGTTTGTACCCCCCAGCGATACCAAAATTCAATAGATTATAAATGTATTGCTTGTTTTCCTTTTTTCAGCTAAGTGTTTTAGTAGTTGGGTTTTTTGTTTTTTAAATAATTTGTTTTATTAGGGTTTCAAGTCGGGAAACAAATAGTGGTGCCGATTCCCTTGTTCACAAACTAAACTAAATTTAAGTTCAGTGCATATTTTTCTTTCTATGTCATTAAGAAAAGGACAGAAGATAAATTTTAGTTTAGTCCTGTCAAATTAATCAGCGCTTGACGTAAATTGACG
This sequence comes from Atethmia centrago, assembly GCA_905333075.3. Classification (NCBI taxonomy): domain Eukaryota; kingdom Metazoa; phylum Arthropoda; class Insecta; order Lepidoptera; family Noctuidae; genus Atethmia; species Atethmia centrago. The sequence goes on from HG995369.1 coordinate 21,402,933, forward strand.
TAATTTTAGTAGGCAAGTTTTTAATCACGTCTAAACTTGTATGGAGTAGTGACAGGCGCTGATTAATTTGACAGGACTAAACTAAAATCTATCTTCTGTTCTTTTCTTAATGAAATAGAAAGAAAAAGATGCACTGAACTTAAACTTAGTTTAGTTTGTGAACAAGGGAATCGGCGCCAGTATTGAACAAATGATAGAAATGTGTTCTATTACTGATACTGAGCCACCACAATAAATTTGCGCACTGGTCATTTTTTTTTCCTGTAGGTATTCAAGTTCCGTTTTAGCAACTACTGGAGAAACTATATCGCCACAGTATGCAGGAGCCTTAATGATGTTTGGGCGCCATTTGATACTTAGGTACTCACCTTTATTAGCTTGGTTAGACATAGTAATCGTAGGTTTTGTAGGCCCTTTTTCGTATAGGTTTTATAAATAATTTGTAGGTAATAATAATCATCACTCTTCAACATGCTTCTCCAATTGAGTGAAATTGGAAATTTAAACCAGAATGGCCTTTAGAATTTTATGGTTTCTTTTCCCATATAAAAACGTGTATATACATTTATATCGACGGTTAAAAGGTAATAAGGCAAAAGCGACATTTTGGTCGAAAATGAGTTATGAATGCCATCCTGCTTAAAAATAGAGGTAAAGTAGGATGGCATTCATAACTAATTTTAGACCAAAATGTCGCTTATGCCTTATTACCTTTTAACCGTCGATATGGTAATAAACAATTAATGAGTTTTACCTTTAAGCCGACGATTTTATAAAACTAAGTACCCCGCCATGCGCCAGCCGTGTCTGTCTGTCCGTCTGAACGCTATAAACTCAAAAACTACCGAAGCAATTTTCATACAGTTTTCACCAATGGACGGAGTGATTCATGAGGAAGGTTCAGGTGTATCATTCATTCAGGTTTTGTCTAAATTGGCTGAAATATGACCTGGTTAGGGATCCGTTTACGTAATATTACCTAAGCTTTAAACTGCTAATTTGTGTTAGAGTCAAATGTGACCTCCCGTCCCCCCACCTGCTAAATATATGTTTATCAAATAAGACGCTGACAACACCTAAACCGCGGTCACTGTTAGATTGCATAGAAGAGAAAGAGAAGCGTGATGACACAACGCTTGTAATTTATTGCAAAATCTGAAGCAATTATCTATTTACTCAAAATTAAGTTCAGTAATCGAAAATAAAAAACAACCAAGTTCTGCATTCAAATACGACGTTCTTGTTATTAATTAAATACGTAACGTATGTTGATATTTAATACAAATATTTTGGATTGGAACTTAAGGTAAGAGGTTAGTTTAACGTTAGTTTGTATCGAGATTTTTTTTCAAAACGTGTTTTGGTAACAACCAAGTTCTGGGAAATATTTTCAAAATTAACATATATTTTTTCCGTTACCACAAACTATACAGATTTGGCAATTTTTTTTTCTTAAGAGAAACCTATTTTGGTCTATTAGGTCTTGTCAGCGCCTTAATGTTTTCAAAGGTATAATTCGCTATACCTTGAGTCGTTTGGTTTGGTTTGAGAGCCAGATAACCTTAGCCAAGAGCCATAATATGCATACCTGCTGGTTCATATACAACTATGTAATGTACTGTTTATCTCGGTGCTTTATGCACGACAAACAGTGCCATATGACTGGCTCACGTAGATCGAGGATAGCGAGATTTCACTTGCACGTATCTACTTATGATTATACTGACATAAATCCATACCTATACATAAATCATAGATAACTACGCTTAATAAAGGTACGTGTCGCCGAAAAATGTGGTTAAAATCTACCTTACTTGTCTTTTACCTACTCCAGGTATGGCTTGTATCTGCCTTGCTAGTACAATCTTACCATTGCAAGCTATCAAAATAAGAACAGGCATTTCCATTGGCAGGCAAGGAAACTGGGAGCGATCGGGAGCCTGACTAACTTCACTTTTAAATTCCTCAAGTGATTCAACTTCAGTTAGTTAAAGTCAAAATTCGAATACGTCATAAATTAAATAATTTCTTTTTCCTCTTATTTTCAATCCATGTCGTCATGCGCCTGATTCAGAATACGTCGTTTCTACAGAGAATAAATGTCTACTAAAAAACCTGAACATTATTTACGAGTAGGTACATAAGTACAGTTTCCTCCACGTCCTTTCCTTGTCTTGTCAGTGAAGTTAGAAATACACTTGATTAACTACAAAAAAATGGAAAGTCAATATTATTTCTAACATATTCGCTGAACCTTTCTTGTGAACTGGCACGATCTGCGTGTGCGTTGAAATAAGGATCGACCACAATTGTGCAGTTATTTTAACCTTTATCGCTATTGTTATAAGGGCTTTTGTCAAGTGACAGGGTTGTGGTTGAAGGTTGCTGGTAGACGCGGAAGCGTTGACGGTGTTCCCACACGTGTGATCATTAGCTGTTCTAGGGAACCAGTGAGCGCGGGCTGGCGATGGGAACAGCACCATTATTGACGCTACACACTTACTATCGCACTTTATTGTTACTCTACCTACAATGATTGTTTTGTTTATTGTTCTACCTACTGTGATCTGATGATCTGAAATTTGTCGACGAATAATTTATAATAATAATTAATATTGAAAGTTGCTCATCCTGGTAAATTAGCAGTTCACGAAATCTGTCGCGGAAGAGAGGATCCATCAAACACCAAAAAAGGTAAACGCCATAATTTCGACAGTCAATTTTAAGGCCACGTATTGCCATACTACTTAAAAGCATTCTATAGCAGAACAGCAGAAGTCAGTACAAATAAATCATTTCCGACCATGTCATTACACGGGCCGGTACTTTCCTTAGAATTCGTGGTCCGGACTACAAACCTCAGATCTAAGCTATGATTACACTGAATGCTTCCCCCTCCACACCGCGCGACACGTCATCAACATCATGGTAGAAAAAAAAAACTGTTATTGCGCAATTTGAAGCGTCGTTGGTGTTCATTCTTCGCCGTAATTGCTGCAGCTAATAGCACCAGCTGCCGAGATATCACTGTATTTTAAGTTTTATATTATTTTATAGCTATTATTCTGAGTATTTTTTGGTTCGTTATAAGCGTTTTAAATCGTATGGTTCCTATATTACTTGAGCTAGAATTTAAATGGTTTCAAAGGCTATTTTCAACGGTCTTCACGGAACTTGTAGGACTGGAGGAAATCTTCAAGTCAGGATGTGAGTAGCCGGTCATTTATCTTTATGAATCTGAAATCTAAAAAGGCCTACAAATACTGTTAATTAAAATGTAAAGTCAATTTGCATACTTTATGAATTATGATACAACAGATAGGTAGGTAGAGTACCTATTTATGTCCGCAAGACAGTATGGCAGTTGAATCGTGCCCAGATAATGATTAATACAAACAGCAAATACAGCTGCAATTGACCATAAACATGGGAATTATCTGAGAAACTGTTAGTTGTGTATCTGTAATTATAAAATCTAATGGCTCAAGGCTAAAATAATGAATATGAGACCATAATTCAGCGCTGCGCCGCAGTTAGCCCGTTTTACGTCGGTCAGCCGTTTGTTAGTTCTGTGCCGTAATCTTGCGATCAATGATTATGAGACATGAACGCTAAATAAAACAGCTTCATTGTCAATAAACATGTTGTTCAATTTAATTTATGATAGGCCATAGCACCGTACGCAAGGGCTACGGAGATATTTTAGATATTTTTTGTACCTAACCAGTTTCTTCGTAGACGTCATGATTTATGTGACCTAAAAAGTCCCCTGAATCTAGTTTCTCCCTTTGAATTCAGGGGGGTAACCATCACCTCTTATAGCAGTATTATTATAATATTACTTCACAGTGGGAAAGTGATGGAGCTATACAGGACTTATAGCTCCATCTCTTTCTCACGCTAAGTAATATTGAAATAATACTGCTATAAGAGGTGATGGTAACCCCCCAGGGGTTTGACCCCTGCGAATTCTTTTTGCCAAATTGTTTAAAGGTGTCGGACCGGTCATAGCACAATGGCCGCAATGACCTTTTAACAATCTGGAATGTGCACTCTAACGCAAAGGGTCGACATTAATCGGATTAATACTTTACTTTACAAATCGTAAAAATAAAACTTATGAGATCTGTCATGACAATTTTGAAAACAACTTTTTATAACAGTGCGCAATGTGCGCATACATATCATGTGAAAATCTGAAGCAGATTTTTTAATGCCAGAACCTTTTAGTTAAACTTTTTAATACGACAATTTTAGGCTCGTGCAGACTAGCAGTCTGCAGTCTGCACGAGCCTTTTCGCGTACATTGAGATTCTGCATTTAAGACTCTTACAAACAAGCGCGACACAAAAGCACCGCTTGTAGTGCTACACGCGGTGTCTTTGTGTCGCGTCGCGTGTCGCGCCTGTTTGAAGGAGCCGTTATTCATAAACTTCTGAAGAAATAATATCCATTTCTTTATACTTATAAAGTTCCCGTAATGTATGTAGGTATAATAATATATTCGTTTAGTCAGTTAACGGCCAATTAATTTGCCTCGTCCAGAAAAAAAACAGGTAGCTAATTTTGCTACGTCCAGAAAAAAAAACAGTTTACTAATTTTGCCACGTCCAGAAAAAGAAAACAATTGAACTAATTTAGCCTCGTCCAGAAAAAAGAACAGGTAACTAATTTTGCTACGTCCAGAAAAAAAAACAGTTTACTAATTTTGACACATCCAGAAAACAAAACAGTTTACTAATTTTGCCATGTCCAGAAAAAGAAAAACACTTTACAGTTTGCTTGTATCTGGGAATACAAGCAAACTGTTCAGTGTTTTTTTTTTTGTAAAGCAAGTATTACTTTGTAATACAATTTACGTCAAGCGCTGATTAATTTGACAGGACTAAACTAAAATCTATCTTCTGTTCTTTTCTTAATGAAATAGAAAGAAAAAGATGCACTGAACTTAAACTTAGTTTAGTTTGTGAACAAGGGAATCGGCGCCAGTATTGAACAAATGATAGAAATGTGTTCTATTACTGATACTGAGCCACCACAATAAATTTGCGCACTGGTCATTTTTTTTTCCTGTAGGTATTCAAGTTCCGTTTTAGCAACTACTGGAGAAACTATATCGCCACAGTATGCAGGAGCCTTAATGATGTTTGGGCGCCATTTGATACTTAGGTACTCACCTTTATTAGCTTGGTTAGACATAGTAATCGTAGGTTTTGTAGGCCCTTTTTCGTATAGGTTTTATAAATAATTTGTAGGTAATAATAATCATCACTCTTCAACATGCTTCTCCAATTGAGTGAAATTGGAAATTTAAACCAGAATGGCCTTTAGAATTTTATGGTTTCTTTTCCCATATAAAAACGTGTATATACATTTATATCGACGGTTAAAAGGTAATAAGGCAAAAGCGACATTTTGGTCGAAAATGAGTTATGAATGCCATCCTGCTTAAAAATAGAGGTAAAGTAGGATGGCATTCATAACTAATTTTAGACCAAAATGTCGCTTATGCCTTATTACCTTTTAACCGTCGATATGGTAATAAACAATTAATGAGTTTTACCTTTAAGCCGACGATTTTATAAAACTAAGTACCCCGCCATGCGCCAGCCGTGTCTGTCTGTCCGTCTGAACGCTATAAACTCAAAAACTACCGAAGCAATTTTCATACAGTTTTCACCAATGGACGGAGTGATTCATGAGGAAGGTTCAGGTGTATCATTCATTCAGGTTTTGTCTAAATTGGCTGAAATATGACCTGGTTAGGGATCCGTTTACGTAATATTACCTAAGCTTTAAACTGCTAATTTGTGTTAGAGTCAAATGTGACCTCCCGTCCCCCCACCTGCTAAATATATGTTTATCAAATAAGACGCTGACAACACCTAAACCGCGGTCACTGTTAGATTGCATAGAAGAGAAAGAGAAGCGTGATGACACAACGCTTGTAATTTATTGCAAAATCTGAAGCAATTATCTATTTACTCAAAATTAAGTTCAGTAATCGAAAATAAAAAACAACCAAGTTCTGCATTCAAATACGACGTTCTTGTTATTAATTAAATACGTAACGTATGTTGATATTTAATACAAATATTTTGGATTGGAACTTAAGGTAAGAGGTTAGTTTAACGTTAGTTTGTATCGAGATTTTTTTTCAAAACGTGTTTTGGTAACAACCAAGTTCTGGGAAATATTTTCAAAATTAACATATATTTTTTCCGTTACCACAAACTATACAGATTTGGCAATTTTTTTTTCTTAAGAGAAACCTATTTTGGTCTATTAGGTCTTGTCAGCGCCTTAATGTTTTCAAAGGTATAATTCGCTATACCTTGAGTCGTTTGGTTTGGTTTGAGAGCCAGATAACCTTAGCCAAGAGCCATAATATGCATACCTGCTGGTTCATATACAACTATGTAATGTACTGTTTATCTCGGTGCTTTATGCACGACAAACAGTGCCATATGACTGGCTCACGTAGATCGAGGATAGCGAGATTTCACTTGCACGTATCTACTTATGATTATACTGACATAAATCCATACCTATACATAAATCATAGATAACTACGCTTAATAAAGGTACGTGTCGCCGAAAAATGTGGTTAAAATCTACCTTACTTGTCTTTTACCTACTCCAGGTATGGCTTGTATCTGCCTTGCTAGTACAATCTTACCATTGCAAGCTATCAAAATAAGAACAGGCATTTCCATTGGCAGGCAAGGAAACTGGGAGCGATCGGGAGCCTGACTAACTTCACTTTTAAATTCCTCAAGTGATTCAACTTCAGTTAGTTAAAGTCAAAATTCGAATACGTCATAAATTAAATAATTTCTTTTTCCTCTTATTTTCAATCCATGTCGTCATGCGCCTGATTCAGAATACGTCGTTTCTACAGAGAATAAATGTCTACTAAAAAACCTGAACATTATTTACGAGTAGGTACATAAGTACAGTTTCCTCCACGTCCTTTCCTTGTCTTGTCAGTGAAGTTAGAAATACACTTGATTAACTACAAAAAAATGGAAAGTCAATATTATTTCTAACATATTCGCTGAACCTTTCTTGTGAACTGGCACGATCTGCGTGTGCGTTGAAATAAGGATCGACCACAATTGTGCAGTTATTTTAACCTTTATCGCTATTGTTATAAGGGCTTTTGTCAAGTGACAGGGTTGTGGTTGAAGGTTGCTGGTAGACGCGGAAGCGTTGACGGTGTTCCCACACGTGTGATCATTAGCTGTTCTAGGGAACCAGTGAGCGCGGGCTGGCGATGGGAACAGCACCATTATTGACGCTACACACTTACTATCGCACTTTATTGTTACTCTACCTACAATGATTGTTTTGTTTATTGTTCTACCTACTGTGATCTGATGATCTGAAATTTGTCGACGAATAATTTATAATAATAATTAATATTGAAAGTTGCTCATCCTGGTAAATTAGCAGTTCACGAAATCTGTCGCGGAAGAGAGGATCCATCAAACACCAAAAAAGGTAAACGCCATAATTTCGACAGTCAATTTTAAGGCCACGTATTGCCATACTACTTAAAAGCATTCTATAGCAGAACAGCAGAAGTCAGTACAAATAAATCATTTCCGACCATGTCATTACACGGGCCGGTACTTTCCTTAGAATTCGTGGTCCGGACTACAAACCTCAGATCTAAGCTATGATTACACTGAATGCTTCCCCCTCCACACCGCGCGACACGTCATCAACATCATGGTAGAAAAAAAAAACTGTTATTGCGCAATTTGAAGCGTCGTTGGTGTTCATTCTTCGCCGTAATTGCTGCAGCTAATAGCACCAGCTGCCGAGATATCACTGTATTTTAAGTTTTATATTATTTTATAGCTATTATTCTGAGTATTTTTTGGTTCGTTATAAGCGTTTTAAATCGTATGGTTCCTATATTACTTGAGCTAGAATTTAAATGGTTTCAAAGGCTATTTTCAACGGTCTTCACGGAACTTGTAGGACTGGAGGAAATCTTCAAGTCAGGATGTGAGTAGCCGGTCATTTATCTTTATGAATCTGAAATCTAAAAAGGCCTACAAATACTGTTAATTAAAATGTAAAGTCAATTTGCATACTTTATGAATTATGATACAACAGATAGGTAGGTAGAGTACCTATTTATGTCCGCAAGACAGTATGGCAGTTGAATCGTGCCCAGATAATGATTAATACAAACAGCAAATACAGCTGCAATTGACCATAAACATGGGAATTATCTGAGAAACTGTTAGTTGTGTATCTGTAATTATAAAATCTAATGGCTCAAGGCTAAAATAATGAATATGAGACCATAATTCAGCGCTGCGCCGCAGTTAGCCCGTTTTACGTCGGTCAGCCGTTTGTTAGTTCTGTGCCGTAATCTTGCGATCAATGATTATGAGACATGAACGCTAAATAAAACAGCTTCATTGTCAATAAACATGTTGTTCAATTTAATTTATGATAGGCCATAGCACCGTACGCAAGGGCTACGGAGATATTTTAGATATTTTTTGTACCTAACCAGTTTCTTCGTAGACGTCATGATTTATGTGACCTAAAAAGTCCCCTGAATCTAGTTTCTCCCTTTGAATTCAGGGGGGTAACCATCACCTCTTATAGCAGTATTATTATAATATTACTTCACAGTGGGAAAGTGATGGAGCTATACAGGACTTATAGCTCCATCTCTTTCTCACGCTAAGTAATATTGAAATAATACTGCTATAAGAGGTGATGGTAACCCCCCAGGGGTTTGACCCCTGCGAATTCTTTTTGCCAAATTGTTTAAAGGTGTCGGACCGGTCATAGCACAATGGCCGCAATGACCTTTTAACAATCTGGAATGTGCACTCTAACGCAAAGGGTCGACATTAATCGGATTAATACTTTACTTTACAAATCGTAAAAATAAAACTTATGAGATCTGTCATGACAATTTTGAAAACAACTTTTTATAACAGTGCGCAATGTGCGCATACATATCATGTGAAAATCTGAAGCAGATTTTTTAATGCCAGAACCTTTTAGTTAAACTTTTTAATACGACAATTTTAGGCTCGTGCAGACTAGCAGTCTGCAGTCTGCACGAGCCTTTTCGCGTACATTGAGATTCTGCATTTAAGACTCTTACAAACAAGCGCGACACAAAAGCACCGCTTGTAGTGCTACACGCGGTGTCTTTGTGTCGCGTCGCGTGTCGCGCCTGTTTGAAGGAGCCGTTATTCATAAACTTCTGAAGAAATAATATCCATTTCTTTATACTTATAAAGTTCCCGTAATGTATGTAGGTATAATAATATATTCGTTTAGTCAGTTAACGGCCAATTAATTTGCCTCGTCCAGAAAAAAAACAGGTAGCTAATTTTGCTACGTCCAGAAAAAAAAACAGTTTACTAATTTTGCCACGTCCAGAAAAAGAAAACAATTGAACTAATTTAGCCTCGTCCAGAAAAAAGAACAGGTAACTAATTTTGCTACGTCCAGAAAAAAAAACAGTTTACTAATTTTGACACATCCAGAAAACAAAACAGTTTACTAATTTTGCCATGTCCAGAAAAAGAAAAACACTTTACAGTTTGCTTGTATCTGGGAATACAAGCAAACTGTTCAGTGTTTTTTTTTTTGTAAAGCAAGTATTACTTTGTAATACAATTTACGTCAAGCGCTGATTAATTTGACAGGACTAAACTAAAATCTATCTTCTGTTCTTTTCTTAATGAAATAGAAAGAAAAAGATGCACTGAACTTAAACTTAGTTTAGTTTGTGAACAAGGGAATCGGCGCCAGTATTGAACAAATGATAGAAATGTGTTCTATTACTGATACTGAGCCACCACAATAAATTTGCGCACTGGTCATTTTTTTTTCCTGTAGGTATTCAAGTTCCGTTTTAGCAACTACTGGAGAAACTATATCGCCACAGTATGCAGGAGCCTTAATGATGTTTGGGCGCCATTTGATACTTAGGTACTCACCTTTATTAGCTTGGTTAGACATAGTAATCGTAGGTTTTGTAGGCCCTTTTTCGTATAGGTTTTATAAATAATTTGTAGGTAATAATAATCATCACTCTTCAACATGCTTCTCCAATTGAGTGAAATTGGAAATTTAAACCAGAATGGCCTTTAGAATTTTATGGTTTCTTTTCCCATATAAAAACGTGTATATACATTTATATCGACGGTTAAAAGGTAATAAGGCAAAAGCGACATTTTGGTCGAAAATGAGTTATGAATGCCATCCTGCTTAAAAATAGAGGTAAAGTAGGATGGCATTCATAACTAATTTTAGACCAAAATGTCGCTTATGCCTTATTACCTTTTAACCGTCGATATGGTAATAAACAATTAATGAGTTTTACCTTTAAGCCGACGATTTTATAAAACTAAGTACCCCGCCATGCGCCAGCCGTGTCTGTCTGTCCGTCTGAACGCTATAAACTCAAAAACTACCGAAGCAATTTTCATACAGTTTTCACCAATGGACGGAGTGATTCATGAGGAAGGTTCAGGTGTATCATTCATTCAGGTTTTGTCTAAATTGGCTGAAATATGACCTGGTTAGGGATCCGTTTACGTAATATTACCTAAGCTTTAAACTGCTAATTTGTGTTAGAGTCAAATGTGACCTCCCGTCCCCCCACCTGCTAAATATATGTTTATCAAATAAGACGCTGACAACACCTAAACCGCGGTCACTGTTAGATTGCATAGAAGAGAAAGAGAAGCGTGATGACACAACGCTTGTAATTTATTGCAAAATCTGAAGCAATTATCTATTTACTCAAAATTAAGTTCAGTAATCGAAAATAAAAAACAACCAAGTTCTGCATTCAAATACGACGTTCTTGTTATTAATTAAATACGTAACGTATGTTGATATTTAATACAAATATTTTGGATTGGAACTTAAGGTAAGAGGTTAGTTTAACGTTAGTTTGTATCGAGATTTTTTTTCAAAACGTGTTTTGGTAACAACCAAGTTCTGGGAAATATTTTCAAAATTAACATATATTTTTTCCGTTACCACAAACTATACAGATTTGGCAATTTTTTTTTCTTAAGAGAAACCTATTTTGGTCTATTAGGTCTTGTCAGCGCCTTAATGTTTTCAAAGGTATAATTCGCTATACCTTGAGTCGTTTGGTTTGGTTTGAGAGCCAGATAACCTTAGCCAAGAGCCATAATATGCATACCTGCTGGTTCATATACAACTATGTAATGTACTGTTTATCTCGGTGCTTTATGCACGACAAACAGTGCCATATGACTGGCTCACGTAGATCGAGGATAGCGAGATTTCACTTGCACGTATCTACTTATGATTATACTGACATAAATCCATACCTATACATAAATCATAGATAACTACGCTTAATAAAGGTACGTGTCGCCGAAAAATGTGGTTAAAATCTACCTTACTTGTCTTTTACCTACTCCAGGTATGGCTTGTATCTGCCTTGCTAGTACAATCTTACCATTGCAAGCTATCAAAATAAGAACAGGCATTTCCATTGGCAGGCAAGGAAACTGGGAGCGATCGGGAGCCTGACTAACTTCACTTTTAAATTCCTCAAGTGATTCAACTTCAGTTAGTTAAAGTCAAAATTCGAATACGTCATAAATTAAATAATTTCTTTTTCCTCTTATTTTCAATCCATGTCGTCATGCGCCTGATTCAGAATACGTCGTTTCTACAGAGAATAAATGTCTACTAAAAAACCTGAACATTATTTACGAGTAGGTACATAAGTACAGTTTCCTCCACGTCCTTTCCTTGTCTTGTCAGTGAAGTTAGAAATACACTTGATTAACTACAAAAAAATGGAAAGTCAATATTATTTCTAACATATTCGCTGAACCTTTCTTGTGAACTGGCACGATCTGCGTGTGCGTTGAAATAAGGATCGACCACAATTGTGCAGTTATTTTAACCTTTATCGCTATTGTTATAAGGGCTTTTGTCAAGTGACAGGGTTGTGGTTGAAGGTTGCTGGTAGACGCGGAAGCGTTGACGGTGTTCCCACACGTGTGATCATTAGCTGTTCTAGGGAACCAGTGAGCGCGGGCTGGCGATGGGAACAGCACCATTATTGACGCTACACACTTACTATCGCACTTTATTGTTACTCTACCTACAATGATTGTTTTGTTTATTGTTCTACCTACTGTGATCTGATGATCTGAAATTTGTCGACGAATAATTTATAATAATAATTAATATTGAAAGTTGCTCATCCTGGTAAATTAGCAGTTCACGAAATCTGTCGCGGAAGAGAGGATCCATCAAACACCAAAAAAGGTAAACGCCATAATTTCGACAGTCAATTTTAAGGCCACGTATTGCCATACTACTTAAAAGCATTCTATAGCAGAACAGCAGAAGTCAGTACAAATAAATCATTTCCGACCATGTCATTACACGGGCCGGTACTTTCCTTAGAATTCGTGGTCCGGACTACAAACCTCAGATCTAAGCTATGATTACACTGAATGCTTCCCCCTCCACACCGCGCGACACGTCATCAACATCATGGTAGAAAAAAAAAACTGTTATTGCGCAATTTGAAGCGTCGTTGGTGTTCATTCTTCGCCGTAATTGCTGCAGCTAATAGCACCAGCTGCCGAGATATCACTGTATTTTAAGTTTTATATTATTTTATAGCTATTATTCTGAGTATTTTTTGGTTCGTTATAAGCGTTTTAAATCGTATGGTTCCTATATTACTTGAGCTAGAATTTAAATGGTTTCAAAGGCTATTTTCAACGGTCTTCACGGAACTTGTAGGACTGGAGGAAATCTTCAAGTCAGGATGTGAGTAGCCGGTCATTTATCTTTATGAATCTGAAATCTAAAAAGGCCTACAAATACTGTTAATTAAAATGTAAAGTCAATTTGCATACTTTATGAATTATGATACAACAGATAGGTAGGTAGAGTACCTATTTATGTCCGCAAGACAGTATGGCAGTTGAATCGTGCCCAGATAATGATTAATACAAACAGCAAATACAGCTGCAATTGACCATAAACATGGGAATTATCTGAGAAACTGTTAGTTGTGTATCTGTAATTATAAAATCTAATGGCTCAAGGCTAAAATAATGAATATGAGACCATAATTCAGCGCTGCGCCGCAGTTAGCCCGTTTTACGTCGGTCAGCCGTTTGTTAGTTCTGTGCCGTAATCTTGCGATCAATGATTATGAGACATGAACGCTAAATAAAACAGCTTCATTGTCAATAAACATGTTGTTCAATTTAATTTATGATAGGCCATAGCACCGTACGCAAGGGCTACGGAGATATTTTAGATATTTTTTGTACCTAACCAGTTTCTTCGTAGACGTCATGATTTATGTGACCTAAAAAGTCCCCTGAATCTAGTTTCTCCCTTTGAATTCAGGGGGGTAACCATCACCTCTTATAGCAGTATTATTATAATATTACTTCACAGTGGGAAAGTGATTGAGCTATACAGGACTTATAGCTCCATCTCTTTCTCACGCTAAGTAATATTGAAATAATACTGCTATAAGAGGTGATGGTAACCCCCCAGGGGTTTGACCCCTGCGAATTCTTTTTGCCAAATTGTTTAAAGGTGTCGGACCGGTCATAGCACAATGGCCGCAATGACCTTTTAACAATCTGGAATGTGCACTCTAACGCAAAGGGTCGACATTAATCGGATTAATACTTTACTTTACAAATCGTAAAAATAAAACTTATGAGATCTGTCATGACAATTTTGAAAACAACTTTTTATAACAGTGCGCAATGTGCGCATACATATCATGTGAAAATCTGAAGCAGATTTTTTAATGCCAGAACCTTTTAGTTAAACTTTTTAATACGACAATTTTAGGCTCGTGCAGACTAGCAGTCTGCAGTCTGCACGAGCCTTTTCGCGTACATTGAGATTCTGCATTTAAGACTCTTACAAACAAGCGCGACACAAAAGCACCGCTTGTAGTGCTACACGCGGTGTCTTTGTGTCGCGTCGCGTGTCGCGCCTGTTTGAAGGAGCCTTTATTCATAAACTTCTGAAGAAATAATATCCATTTCTTTATACTTATAAAGTTCCCGTAATGTATGTAGGTATAATAATATATTCGTTTAGTCAGTTAACGGCCAATTAATTTGCCTCGTCCAGAAAAAAAACAGGTAGCTAATTTTGCTACGTCCAGAAAAAAAAACAGTTTACTAATTTTGCCACGTCCAGAAAAAGAAAACAATTGAACTAATTTAGCCTCGTCCAGAAAAAAGAACAGGTAACTAATTTTGCTACGTCCAGAAAAAAAAACAGTTTACTAATTTTGACACATCCAGAAAACAAAACAGTTTACTAATTTTGCCATGTCCAGAAAAAGAAAAACACTTTACAGTTTGCTTGTATCTGGGAATACAAGCAAACTGTTCAGTGTTTTTTTTTTTGTAAAGCAAGTATTACTTTGTAATACAATTACACAAAGTTATTAATACTTGTGAATGTTTTAATAACTGGCGAAGGTGCTTTGGACAGGTGTGTCTACGCCACATGACATGTTACACGACATTTAATTGCTATATACTCCATGCAAGTACTTTGCAAGGCCGTGTAACATGGAGGAGTTACTAAATAAAGTGATGATATTGCTGCACTCATCGAAATTTAATGGGCAATAGAGAATCCTATTCGCAGGTGTGGTTGTCGCGAATTTTTTGTATTATGGATCCTAAGAAGATTATATTATACTAGCTGCGCCCCACGGTTTCACTCGCATAAGTCTCGATCCAGTAGAAATATCGGGATGAAAAGTATCCTATGTCCTAATCCAGGTTATGGTCTACCCATGTGCCAAATTTCATCTAAATCCGTTCAGGTGTTTTAGCGTGAAAGCGTAACAAACAACAAACTCACTTTCGCATTTATAATATTAGTTAGGATTGTTTAAATTTAGGGCCTAGGATGAAGCGACATAAATGTATGATATCTAATTAGTAACTGATCTAGGGGGGCTTGTGGCTAAGTAATAACAGCCGCACGGGTCGATCGATCAGGTTAAGCTACGCTTGCCGCGGTTGGTCCGTGGATGGGACCATCTTTACTTACCAAGACCAAGACCCCTCGAGGAGGAAGAGGCCTCGGAAAGCACGTTAAGCTGTTGGTTGGTGGCCCGGCTCTCATTTGTACATCACATGACAACACACACACATCACATGCCATCACATGTCATTTGTCATTTTGTGATCTTTGACAGTCGTTACGAGTCGTCAGAAGCTCGAAAGTCTGACAACCAGTCTTACCAAGGGGTATCGTGTTACCCAGTAACTGGGTTGTGGAGGTCAGATAGGCAGTCGCTCCATGTAAAATACTGATATTCAGCTGTATCCGGTAAGACTGGAAGCCGATCCCAACATAGTTGGGAAAAGGCAGGCAGATGATGATCTGATTAGTAAGACTGATGACACAGGGAGTCTTCTCCGTTTGTACGATGTACGAATATGTATGGCGTTCTATCGCACCGCCCGCGCCGCCGCCGCCCCCGCGTCCAGCCGCCCGTCATACCTCCATTTATTTATCACTCCGTGACGCATTCGGCTGTTTGTTATATGCATGTTAGGCAGTTTGTTCTTACCCGGACATAATACGTTAAACACCAGCCTTTCTCTTAGGTACAATAGATAGGCCCTAAAGTACCGAAATGCCAATTATATCGAATAGGCGCTATTTATCTGTAAAGCAGTGAAATATGCGCTAAATAGCTGTAATTTAAGATAGGTACATTGTTAAAATGTCTGGCGTGTAATTACTAGGAATAACGAACGAATTGATTTATCTTCAGTACGCTACTGATTATAGGCTTAAGACGCTGACAACACCTAAACCGCGGTCACTGTCAAATTCCATAGAAAAGAAAGAGAAGCGCGATGACACAACGCTTGTAATTTATTGCAAAATATGAAGTAATTATCTATTTACTCAACTGAGTTGAGTAATCGAAAATAAAAAACAACCAAGTTCTGCATTCAAATAAGACGTTCTTGTTATTAATTAAATACGTAACGTATGTTGATATTTGATACAGATATTTTGGATTAGAACTCAAAGTAAGAGGTTAGTTTAACGTTAGTTTGTATCGAGATTTTGTTTTCAAAACGTGTTTTGGTAACAACCAAGTTCTGGGAAATATGTTTAAAATTAACATATATTTTTTCCGCTACCCCAAACTATACAGATTTGGCAGTTTTTTTTCTGAAGCGAAGCCTACTTTGGTCAATTGGGTCTTGTCAGCGCCTTAATTTGTAGTTAACGGTAAAGGAATACTTATAAAGTTATTTATCCTAACTAGTCCTAACTAGTATTATAAATGCGAAAGTACGTTTGTTTGTTTGTTTGTTTATCTACACCCATGCTATAAATCCTATAAACAAGTTTCTGAAACAGCTTATTGCCAATATTAAAACAACCAGTGTCATAGTAACCATAATATCATCCAAACGAGTGTTATAATGTTGTACTAAATTCCATTATGCATCTCTTTTTCAAAAAAAGAACATTGTCATGTACGCGCGTTTCACTACCACAGCGCCGTAATTAAAAATAAATCACGTCGTAACCCACCATTTTTGTTCGATATTAATATTGCAAAAAATGACTTTGTTTTTTACAAAAATGAGTTAAACAAGCTTTGAAAACACTCCACCAGATATTTCTAATGCAGCAAAGGACATTTCTAACCAATTTTACCAGAAAAGTCGAGAAAACAATATGAAAAGGCAAATTTCCATGAACTTATAACACTGTACAACACCCTATGGTTTCAGAACCTTTTATAGAGGACTAGATGCGCCCCGCGGTTTCACCCGCATAAGTTTTGACCCCGTGGGTATATCGGGATAAAAAAAATCCTATGTGTTATTCCTGGTTATAAACTATCTGTGTGCCAAATTTCATCCAAATCCGTTCAGTACTTTTTGCGTGAAAGAGTAACAAACATCCATCCATCCATCCTTACAAACTTTCGCATTTATAATATTAGTAGGAAGTAGGATTCATATCAGTCTTGTATGCAGATGTAAGTACATAATTAGGTATTAAAACAGTTGCAAAAAATAACCATTGTTTCGCTTTCACTCTAAAACAGCTAAACGAATTTGGGTGAAATTTGGCATATGGGTAGACCATGACCTAGGTTAGGACATAGGATACTTTTGATCCCGTTATGTTTCCATGGGGCAATTCCTGACCTCCACGCGGGTGAAGCCGCGTGCAAAACCTAGTTAGAAAAAAATAAACACGCGGAGCATGTGTAGCGTGACTATGAATGATAGGCTGAGGAATGATGTGATAAGGCAACGGTGCGGTTTAAAAGATGTACAGTCGCCAGCCCATCAAGTTACCAGTCAAACTGTCAAATTTCTCCAAATGATTTTAAAACCTTAAAATTTTGATGGTTAAGTTCAAAGTCGAATGAGAAAATTTGATAGTTTGTGGTAACTCGATGGGCTGGCGACTGAACTTAATAAAAAAAATATTGAAAAGAGTAGGTGGTTTGGTCATGGTCATGTACATGTGAGTGGACAAGCCGGGCAGGGACACCCTAGAAGGACACATAGTGACCTTATTGGTGATGTTCTTCAGAAAGGTCAGGTGCGTGTATGACCAGATGTATGAAGCAAAAGGAGTATGTAAGGATCGTAGCAGGTGGCGTTCTGTAGTTTCTGCCTACCCCTATGGGAAGAAGGCGTCAGTTTATGTATGTAAAATTACGCACAAGTATCATCATCATCATCATCATCATTCCAGCCGAAAGACGTCCACTGCTGGACATAGGCCTCCCCCAATATTGGGGGGGTTTGCCATAATCGCCACGCTTGGCAGGCGGGTTGGCGATCGCAGTAAGTATGGTATTAAAATGCATAGAGAACGCTGCTGCCCATTCTCTAGTAAGTCCCTTAGTCGCCTTTTACGACACCCATGGGAAGATATGGGATGGTGCTATTCTTTACGTCCGAGACCACACGGAACACACACGCACAAGTTTACAAAGTAATATCTGCTGGACTATATTAACATGTTTCAGGAAATCAATAGCTAAGTACTTAAAAACTGTTAGTTTTCTGAACCTTTTTTACAATGGCTCGTCTGCGCCCGAGCACCGCTAAGTCCTGCAGATATAATATGGCTTTGTAAATACCACAGACTACTTGGCTCAGAACTGGGCCTGCAGTATTGTCTCTCCTTCTCCCATTATATTCGTCCAAAGGTTGTGTTTAAAAAATCTCTTTTAGCGATAAGAGCGCCGTCCATTGTGTCACCTTATTTTTTTTTTATGTTTGGCATCTCGTAGTTGACCTTGAGAGGTCGTGACTACTTAACCGGACTATCCTGTGGCTGCCTTAAGCTAACTCAAAGCCTCCAGCCAGGGGCGAATTTCTTACATTACTAAGCGACTGTACGCTAAGGGCACCCTCTGTGGGGTACGAACCTCGGCTTAGGGTGTCGCTGGGGGGAGGACAGCAAGGTAGGACAGGCTAAATCAGAACTGGACCTGCAGTATTGTCTCTCCTTCTCCCTTTATATTCATCCAAAGGTTCTGTTTAAAAGATCACTTTTAGCGATAAAACCGCCCATTGTGTCACTATGTAAAATGACTACATTTGTATCTGTAACTCGCATGGTATACACAATAAAGAAAGAGTATAAATAATATACCCACTATTCTATTATATTCTTGCGTTTCAGATCCCAGTCCCGCCCTTTGTTTTGGGTGTGAAATTGTCAAATAACTTCTCCCGCTCTGGGCGGAGCGGGAGGGTGTGTGAACTAAAACCCACCCGTATTCCTTCCGTTGCCTGTGTTGCCAGGGGCCTCTGTAACCCTTTCGAAATTCCACGCGACCCCGGGCGTCTACGCGACCCCGGCAGTCCACGCGACCCCGGCAGTCCACGCGACCCCGGCAGACGGCGTCGTTTTTCCGACGCTTGAGGACGACACCGGAATCAGAGGGTCTACTCCCTAATCACAAAATCCGTAGTTTCGGCTGAAGTTACGGGCGTTTCCTACTCCGTATCACCTACGGACATAAGATTAGTTTCGAGGCCCGAGCTAAGAATGAATGACAACACAATTTGATAGCTGCTGTCCCTAATCCCGATGTGTATTTTGCCCGTTGTATTTTTCACTTGTTTTGACGGATCAACTACTTTCGGACGAGGCTTTGACGGACCTAGAGAGTAGACCCCCTAAAACGCTAGTGAAAAGTCTTAACCTGGAAAAACACGACAGGCTATTGGTTGCTTTGTCATACGAGTACTACGAATAAAAATATCGTACAACTTCGTCCGCATGACATTTCTTGTTCCCCCAACCCTCTGCGTCACGTTGCATCGCCCGCCCGCGCTATTGCTTCGTTTTCGCTCAGCGTTCTTACTGACTTTTTGTTTTACTCGGCTCCTAAGGGTCGAAGCAAGATGTTAAATAACCTATAACCTTCCTCAAGAATTGGGCTATCAATGCAAGGATTTTTCAAATCCGACAGGTAGTTCCAGAGATTACCCCCCTACATACCTACAAACTTACAAAAAAACAAAGACCTCTTTATAATATTAGTTTAAAGTAATTCAAAAGACAAACGTCCGTCAGCACTGGTGCACAATCCAATATCCATTCAGAAATCACAAAATGCATTACTTACAATGTTTCCTCATAATCAGCAAAATAAAATTTACAATTGTTGTTTTATAGAGGCGGACTAACGCAACACAAAACCTGAAAGATGTTGAATTGTTCACTTGTCCTGTTTTACAATCATTGCGGGACTTTACGGCGCTATAAAAATATAGTATAAAGGCTCTTCGCAGACAAGCGCAACGCGACGGTGCGATGCGATTCTGGTAGAACAATATCCATGAAGTTTTCATAGAAATTGTTCTACTAGAGTCGTGTCACGCTGTCGCTTCGCGCCTGTCTGCGGTAGCTTTCACTGGATTATGCCCGTTATACAGGCTTATTTAAAATCATCGGAAATCTTTCAGGGCCTACGGGTAAATTGTAGTTACTCATGCATAAAAATCAAAAACATTTATCCTTAGGCTGAAAATCAGTACTTTTTGCACGTCAAAATAAAAAAAATATATTTGAGCACAACGCCCGCCCTTCATCCGACCGTAATGATTTAGCTGGGAAGAAGCAGTGGCGCAACAAACTCCCCCAGAAACACATCAGTTTGTCTGTTACTTATTTTGGCTAAAAAGCCTTCACTGTCTTCAATGTCTGAAAAACATGTTTTTTTTGGGTCCCGTATGCAATGGGTCTCTATCTACGCTAAGTCTACGCCATCTGTCTGTCTGTCAGTCACAGAGCTGTATCATATGAACCACAATAGCTATTTAAGCCGGTTGAAGTTTTCACAGAATATTTGTAACTTTGGTTGCTATATCTATACTTAATAATAATATTATAGAGAGAAAAGATTCGATTTTTTGTTTGTTTTTTTTTGTAATGAATAAACTCAAAATGCCGCGGTGAGAGCGAACAGCCCTATGCTTCAATAGTTACCTACACATTTTATTTTATTTTAAACTAGAAACAATTGAAACCGGAACTGGAACCGGAGTCTGGATTTGTGCCCGGTTTGATGGCATAGGCTCGCCCCTGTTACATGGGACTTAAACATAACTGCCGAAATGTGGGTGTACTATAGGTAGACCTCTGCCCAACCCATCGGGGAATACAGGCTTCATATTATGTTAGAAACAGTTGATTAGTAGTATGTACTAAATAATAAGGATTGTCTATAATAAATAAAACGATGTCAAAATTAAACCCATTGCGATCAATTGTCATTATGTATGTTACGGAATAACCCGCTGCTTTCTGTAATTTGATACGGAAGCATTATCAATCGATTTAAGTATAATTTTATTTCTCTATTCGATGCTGAGTTTATTTCTATTTATATTGTGAAGAAAACCGCAGAAAGTTATAGTTAAAACATTTAGTGTTCACCACCCGAAAACTATTATTATTGACTCTGGAGGTTGTTGCGGTTTCTGAAAGCGAAGAAAGTTGGAATCGAAAAGTAAATTATACTTTCTTTTTTGCTTGTGTATGTGTACTCTTGTAGAAAAATAAGTATAGGGAAGTTCAATCGATCTGTTCTGTAGAAATCTCACCGTGGAAACTTAGGTGAACTGAGCTGTCAAATGTGTCAATCCTAGCATCAAGTAGCGGCAAGACTTCACCCAAGTTTTGACACACGGTGAGATTTTTGCAGATTAGACCAGCTGCCCGGCTGGTGTAAAAGAACAATGAATTATACAAATATCGGTTTGTCGATTGCTAAATTAATGTATGCTGAAACAATTCAAATAGGAAAACCCTCAAAGGGCAGATAACTTTCCTGAAGTTTGCCCCATTATTTTCTTTTCCAATCAAATTGAAAATTGTCGCTTTTAAATTGAAAAGCTTTTTCTATCGCCAGCTAGATAAAAAATACCTATTATTATTTTAAAGTTCTACCTATAGTCGTTCTTAGCAGGGGTGAATACAAGAAGGCTCGAGAGGGCTGCGCGGGCGCAGATTCAAGATGGCGGCCGCAAGGGTTCAATGATCTTAATGACTCACCGTGACGGCTAGCTACAATGAACTTTTATTTAGATTTCAAGCTAACATAATTTTATTGTCAGTTGCATTTTTGTTTAATTTTATTATTATTTTCACTATGTTTCGCATATGCGTAATAAAACCTGATTTAAATGAGTAACAATAATTATGTATAATCTTCTAATTATTTTGCATAAGTAAATATAATTACTTTAAGCCGACCCCAACATAGTTGGGAAAAGGCAGATGATGATGAAATATAATGACTTTACAAACACGTGAATGGCATTCCATTAAGTTTCTTGAACTGCACTGTTTAGACTTTGGGTTTTTACCATTGGCAAGCAACATTGTTAACAACATCAATATTCTAAGGTCTACTTCATGTCCCACGTTCCTTTTAAATAAAACTGGTGTTCAAAATATTTTGGCGTAGTTATGTGACGTTAAAATTGCTTTTCTAAAGCTTTTCCTCTGAAAATGGTTAAATAAACCCAAACCCAAAAGCATAGAGCTCAAATTCGTCGTAGCAGGGCGGCACTCTCGACACAGGTTACGGCCGATTTACTATGACGGTACTCTCGATATTACGTCCAACAGCACGTAATAGAGCTGCGATCACTCAACCCCCTCCCGCGCCCCGCACAGCCCTCTCCTCGCCTCGCGCTTCCCCCTGTCCCAGTACTTCAGTTTTTAGAAGCAGCCGATGCGAAGAGCTTGACGAATCAGCCTCGTGCCGTGACCGTTTGGACATACCAAACTACGATTCGAACCAAATTTCGAGGAAGGTATTACGCTCCATTAAATAACTAATCCCGCGATTGTTTCAGTTTACCTGCCGACGGATCATTGAAATTGGAATTTTGGTAACGAAATTGGAAAATGCGTCGGTTCAATGGCAGAAGTAAAAATAAAAATACCCAGTGAAAACCACGACTGGTTGTGATAAACCATTACGACTTCCTAATTAGTTGTATACTTTCCCTATGTTATAGGGGTTGCTTGTATAACCCATCCTTTCCCAATCATCTAATATGAAATTTATAATTCATTAAGCTTGGTATGAAAATATGTTGGATTATTTTCATACCAAAAAAGGGAAATGTTGCGAAATGTGGGTGTACTACAGGTACACCTCTGCCCAAACCTTCGGGGAAACGGCGTGATGTTATTTTATGTTTTGTGTTATTTTCATACCAAGAACCTATCTAAGGGACCAAATTTTGGGAACGGACAAAATAACTTTTCGACATGCTGACATAGCCACCTGCTGAATGGCGTTAACTTTCACGGTTTAGAACAAATTTTGTTATATCTAAATAAACCACACCTATGTACGATTTAACAGTAAAATAAACTTTTCACCATCTTGAATAACGACATCGACAAAGCCAACTGCATAAGCTATCTCTCCAATACACAGATAAGTGGCCTAGCGTCATACTGAGGTAACCGCAAGCACGACTCATAATTTCACAGCTAACATCTCTCTCTCACACATCAGTTTATGAGCGTGCATTGTTGAGCGACCGCTGTGCCTAGTGTGGGATCGATTAACACGTCGCTACATTATTGTAACCTTTCATATTTGTGATTGGAACTATAAAAGATATGGGCAGAAGGGCCACGAAGCAAGTGCGCGCTTACAGAGACCGCATAGACGACAAAAGAAGATCTACAGTCTACACATTGAGCAATCAGCATTGCGTAGCATGACGCTTTCTATTTCTACTCTACTGTAGAATAGAAAGCGCTTGTCTACGTTTCTCGGTAGAAAACTGTCAACTATCTACACGGAAACGTCATTTTTGTCTACTCTTCCGTCGATAAAACGCTTCTCTCCGGTTCTTGTGCTAAGAAGCGTGCTGGTTGCATTTACTGAATTTAGCGTAATTGCGTTATGTGGCCTTCAATTACTGCCATCATCCCAAAAATTATCATAGAGTAATTGAAAACTTCACCATTCACAACACAACCGAAGTGTGTTGTTGACGCTGGTTGACTACTTTCATTCATTTTTATCAAGCATTGCGATTTTCTGAATTTCTTATGCTTACATAAACGACAGACGAAGGTCTACAGTCTACACATTCAGCAATCTAGTGCATTAACAGAATTTAGCGTAATTGCGTTATGTGGTCTTCATCAGTCACCATACCAAAAACGATCTCGGAGAAATTGAAAATTTCACCATCCACACACAAACCGAAGTGTGTTATTGACGCTGGTTGACTACATTTATTCATTTTTATCAAGCATTGGGATTTCTGTAATTTATTATTAAGTGATGAATGATGATAACGGACACGTATCGAAGGGGCTACTTAATTCAGTTATTGAGACGTCATAATCATCACGCGACGCTGCTCAAATCTTTCATTAACGTTAGTACTTTTTAATGCGCTTTTATCTTTGATTTTCAACTTCTCAATTTGCTTTATCTTCGTCTGTCAGAAGAAGTAAGATGAAGGAACGTGGTGTTTTATAACATTCCTAATTCCCAAAAAATCGTACAAAGAAATTACTTTTATTTTTAAAATATTTAAGTAAATCAAAAAACGTAAATGAAGCAAAAGGAGTACGTAAGGAGCGTAGCAGGTGACCTTTCTGGCTACCCCATGGGAAGAAGGCGTGAGTTTATGTATGTATCGTTCAAAAACTAACAGACTAAATAATAATATGTACAAGTATATAAAAAATAGGGAAAATAATCATATGGCTTCAAAAATTCGCCCGCATCGCTATCAACAGGAAAAGTGCCCAAAAGGCTGGCAGCACTGCCAAGTTGTATTATTAATATAGTAAGTTCTAACACACAAAAACGCCATCAAAAAAAATCTTTATAATATCATTAGCTAGGCAGTATTAAAATATACACAGAAATTTTCTCATATAATATGCGGCAAGATACGACATTATAATCTATAACATAATGTGAAACGATGACAGGAAATTGTTGCCAGCACCGCGCCGGTGGCAAAAACCTGCCTCTGTGTGTATGTTGAATAGACTCCTATTTTGCATCCGGGCTCGAGCTGATTGATACCGAGCTCGAAGAAACGCAAGGAAATGTTAAGCAAACTTCTTTTAAATTATTTCTTATGGTTAATTAATCGACTTCTGAGAATATTTCTAATGCCAATCGTATGCGATCTCGTCCAGTTTGTCAGGAACTGCTGGATAGTTTTTACATTCTGCAACGGATCTTGCAATTTTGTTAGCGCAAATAGCTGCTTTAATGATTTTTTTAAAAGGAATTTGAGTTCTTTTTTGGACATAATAAAGTAAAAAATCCGTAATTTACGCGATTAAAACTCGACACTGGCGCCGATTCCCTTGTTCACAAACTAAACTAAATTTAAGTTCAGTGCCTCTTTTTCTTTCTATTTCATTAAGAAAAGGACAGAAGATAAATATAAGTTTAGTCCTGTCAAATTAATCAGCGCTTTACGTAAATTGACGTAATTTTAGTAGGCAAGTTTTTAATCGTGTCTAAACTTGTATAGAGTAGTGACAGGCGCTGATTAATTTGACAGGACTAAACTAAAATTTATCTTCTGTCCTTTTCTTAATGAAATAGAAAGAAAAAGAAGCACTGAACTTAAATTTAGTTTAGTTTGTGAACAAGGGAATCGGCACCAATATATATAAGGTGTTTCCAAATTAACCCAACAAATTTTAAGAGGTGCTGTAGACCAGGGCGTTCTAAAGTGGTCGATATCGACCCCTTGGGGTCGAAATCGGTTTCCCAGGGGTAGACATAAACGAAAACTGATTTTGGGGGTCGACAAGGTCTAAAAATCGACCCCTATTAATAACAAGTTTTTATTTGAAACTTTCAAGATAGTGTATAAGTTGTGTTACGTGTACCAACTTGTTTTATGAATGACTAATATTTTAGTAGGATGTGTATCATTGTTGTACTTTTAAAAAACTTAAGAAGTCGATAAGCGTGCACAAGTTCGTACAAGACGAAAAAAAATGGCTATGAGGGTCTGAGGTATCAGTTATTTGGAAAAGGGGTCTCTTGCCCAAAATAGTTTGGGAATCCCATACAGTTTAGAACAGAAGGTATTAAAACTTTAGTTTGGAACAAAACATATTTTTTGTAGTATTAAAGTGTAGACCGAACAAATATTTATGTGCACCGCGATTTATTGCTTTGACAAATGGTATACCGTGTAGGTAGTGTTAGTCGTATAATGTAATAATACGGCTTGAGCGTATTATAAATTGCGTTTATTAAAACTAAACTCGAATAACTTCACAAAACACGTGAGTCATGCATGTTAAAGCTGAATAGAGGTTTACAATTACAACTGATGATATTTAATAAAACATAACTAGGAATGTGAAACGAGAAGTGTGAGGTGAAGATGAATTTGTAAGTGCGTCCTATAAACCATGACTGGGTGACAGGACTTATGATAAATATTAGTTTAATGGAATAATATTTTTTTTTCCCATCGTAAATAAATAATAAAGAGTAATAAAAGCGTGGAGGGGTGCGGACTGCGGGCTACGGGCGCGGTCGATACCTGAGCCACAGCCGAGTCCGTACGGCTCGCAGGAATAACATTCACACGCATCTGACGCACCTAAAACGAGTTAAACGTCTACTAAGTCTATCTAATCGACTTGTTCACGCTTTTAACTCCATCGACTACAATATCTCAAATGTTCCGACCGCTCGCCTCGTGCGCCTTCAATGTCGGTTACAATTTAGATTACAATTTGACTCACGAATAAATATATGGTCCAAATTGAGCACAAGACATACACAGTACAAATCACGGCAATCTGCAACT
This sequence comes from Atethmia centrago, assembly GCA_905333075.3. Classification (NCBI taxonomy): domain Eukaryota; kingdom Metazoa; phylum Arthropoda; class Insecta; order Lepidoptera; family Noctuidae; genus Atethmia; species Atethmia centrago. The sequence goes on from HG995369.1 coordinate 21,429,341, forward strand.
TAATTACGTGTTTTGGTAGATTGGACTGGTATGAGGACGTGAAAAAAATGCGGGAAAGATCCGGGTGACGTGGGCTGCGTACGAGTGGTGTGGCGTGCGAGAGCACTGTGGTAACGGTTTTTGATCGTAATTCTAATGTATTTATGGATATCAATCGCGTCCGTTTGGACACCTGTCTCTAATGGTTCCATTGTTCCAGTCGTTATGGTGTTTGAGTCCCCATGTCTCAGCGATTCAAGATTTTCCTCGAGTCGTTTCGGTTGCTCGTCACAAGCAAGGAATTCGATGCTATCCGCATTTTTTTATAATTAGAAAATGATTAGTTCCGGGTGTTTTCGATTAGTTTTCGGTTGTTATGGTGGCCGAGCAGCCGCAGAGCGGGGTTCGTCGGCGTGACTTGACGGATTCCTACCTAGCTGTTCCTTTGTTTGAGGACGAGCAACCCGTAGTGATGTGCATTCGTCATGTCGATAGACGCGTCAACCTAAGTTTTTGTGCGACAACCTTGTCGTGTCATTAAACTGTATATGACACTCAAACAACATTCAGCGGTGAGACAAGCATTTAAAACTAGCGCTGAAATAATGTTTAAATTCGTTTGTCTAAGCAGTTATGAATTTATGTCTGCAATAAAGAACTGGTCTACAGATCCAAATAAGGTTAAATTCGTCGAAATAAAATATTACCATTTTTGCACAAACCTACACCCACACACGCGGAAGCGGAAGCAGTAAATAATACTTAACTGTATTTATTTTTTAGACTAAAATAACAGAAATTCGCCAACACGAGGTATTCGCTATAGAATTTAAAAAAAAAACATTGACCGTTGTCCTTTCCGGCCTTCATCCGACAAAAGCTGGCTTGGTAAATTCATGGATCGAATATTAATCAATTTCTGAAAGTGAAACATTCGCGGAACTCGGGACTAAATCGGGTCCCACGTAGCGATCGAGCATGGGAATAAACATAATATTGTTCGATAAAACGGTTCACAGGCCTACGGTGAGCGTAAAAGCGGCTAGTGCCCTACGCCGGCGCCGGTTACTACAGAACCGGTTCCGACGGCCCTCCAAGCACCACGCTCCACGTGCAGATACCATCGTTCGTCTTCGTCTATTTTACCTTGTACCCCGCGCCGCGACACGGCCAGCCTACCCCGACCCCAACGATCTCTTAGAACTCCATTTAACGCAACTAAATCAGAGCAAACGTTCACAAATTCAAGGTTCTTAGTAACATGGTCCATTGTTCGTACTTTGTGTTCATACAAATCCTTACTGTGCGTACAAAGGAGAACATAAATCATTTTTACGAGCTTTACAATCGTGTCCTTTTATGGCGCGAGGGGTTTGTGCTGCTCTAGGTTTGTGTCGTTATTGAATATCTATGACCTCAGGAGGTCGGATAGAAAGTAAACCTGCAATTTTATGGTTTAATGTGCCCTTGTAACAACATAACAACAAGATATCTCGGTTAGTCCCAGTATTAGTAGCTGCTGTTGCAAATGTGTCTACAGTTCACATAATGCCACTTGATTGCTTTGTACGTAAAAGGTCAAGCACGTGTCTATTTTCCAGATGGTTTTCAAGTCAGTATTCTCAAGCAATGTTATATTGTTTAGTTCCTCTATTGTGAAGTTTTAAAGCAGCGTCAAATATCTATATTCTCTGTTTTTGGGTGAACTCAATTTCAAGGTACCATTAGATGCGTCATCACGTCACATTCAAAAACAAGAATACATACAAGTATGCTATATTTTTTCTTGGGCCACATTATACTGTCATTTTGGAGATAATTAAGGAGACATGAAAGAATTTGATTGTTCGATAATGTGCCTTATTAAAACCTTATTATACAGAAAAAAGACGTATTGAGACATGAATATCAAAAAGCGGAGTCGTAACCGTCAACAAGCGTGTATTCACGATACAAATGTTGATTTTAGAACCTCGGTACTAGAAAAGCGTTGAGGATAATGGAAAACATTCGTGTGGACTTCCCCGCTAGTTTACAATGCCATAAAGCTAATATTGTAACAATACAATGAAATACAATGGTCAATCAAACGATAGGCATCCGTAAGCATGTTTCATAAAGCAATATAGGAATTGTGCATTTTATTTAGTGGAATCACTTACGCTAGATCAACTTATCACAGCCAAAAAAGACATGGACAAAAAAAAATACATCTTTAAAAATACAATATGAATTCATAAAACATATTATCATAAATCATAGTGTTGCATCATCTAAAATACATTATAATCACGTCAGTGTATAAAGAATTCCATCGTCTTGTTGAAAGTAGCAATTAAATAATTTAACATTTTGTTCGCGAACTTCTTTGGATACACTGACATTATCTAAATTTGCTTTGTGTTTAGACGCTAGGTGTTAATAACGTGTAGGTATTTGTCGGCTAGCTCTTAGACCGCCATCGATCAAGAAAACGAGTTAAAACGAATCTATATTTATTTTGTTTGCCTTTAGCTTATTAAAATGAGGTTTTAATTATTCCGTCACATAATTTGGGCAAGTTGAAAGGTGGATCCGTAGCAGTAGCCCGCGAAATTCAATATTTCTTACGTTTTTTGTTATTTGCAAGTCTCTCAGGTTGTATCTTAATCAAAATATGATTCGCGACTTTATCAGATACGTAGGTATTTACAGAATTACTATCAAAAGAATTATTAGTACATGTCTCTCAGTTAGATTTGTTACCCGATGTCATGAATTCATGGAAAGTCATTAAATGGAATACCTACGTGTATTTCTGCTAAATAAAAGACTTATACGAAGATAGGTTAATTTAGGTCTAAGAAGAATGAGTTCCCAGCAAATTATTTCACCTTTAAGTAAAGTGTGTCCTGTGTCCAAGATATCGGTCGAAACAAAGTGCCTCTCCCATGGAATTAGTCAATAGATAAGACGGGAAAGTGCCAGCTTAAGTATCACGCTGGCCACGATTCATTCTTAATTACAAAAGGTTTTCTAAGGGATTGCGTCGATAGCATCACTGAACGATTCTTTGGGCTGAAATAAAATAATCGTGCTACAAGTTTAAATTGCTGGAGGGACTTCGAGGAACCGTGTCTCCGTGTTGCTTGTTTATTGGTTGTTCAGCGTTTTAATTGAAGAACTAGAGAATAAAGCTTTCCTTTTATTAATTTGATAGCGGCCCGCATCGCTGCGGCACGTGTCACTGGTGCGGGTTCGTTCTTCAACAGCAGTGTTATCACCCCTTACTTACTCATTACCCAAAGTGCCCCCATCGTTCTAGATTTTCACACGAAACGCGATTGATGTTTTCGTTTACAGTTAATTGTATTATCGGCGGCAATAAGCACACCTAATGTAATTCGCTAATGTTTTGATAACATTATTTTAATGGGTATTTCAGTAGGTAGGTATATGTGAAGGCGTCAGTAGGTATATGAAAGCATTAAATCGCTATAATTATGATGATAAACAATCAATCAAGTTTGTAAGAATGGATGGATGGATGGATGGATGGATGGATGTTTGTTACTCTTTCATGCAAAAAGTACTGAACGGATTTGGATGAAATTTGGCGCACAGATAGTTTATAACCAGGAATAACACATAGGATACATTTTTATCCCGATATACCCACGGGGTCAAAACTTATGCGGGTGAAACCGCGGGGCGCATCTAGTTTATTATATAGTTCAGAACATCGTCACAAGTATGTACTAGCCAAAATGTTCAGGAAAATAGAAATTAATTTATCAATTAACAAAAAGCCAAGACTATATATTCATTTTAATGAAAAGAGTGCATGAAAGAGTTTTTAAATTATTATTTACTTATGAAATTTAGTACCTAAGAAAACACTTGGGTAATTCCTTTTATTTAAAAGCCAGTTGATTAATGAAGAACGAGAAACTCTTTGGTGTAGTCGTAGTGAATCAATAGAGTCCGTGAAGTCCGTCGTCTCTCAAAAGACTCAAAACGCCATCAGAACATTGCACTACGTCACACAACTCAAATAATTATCAAGACTAAAAAAGCTGCTTTGTTCCTTTAATATGTACCTAATACTTAATTATAAAGATTATCATTATCTTAATCGTTTCAGAAGCAATAGGTCAGTCGCTAGTCTGACGGTTCAGGACAAATCAATGGCGAATTCGCGAGGTAATTGCGTAACACAGGGTAGAAATGGCTTTCATCCTTGATTCTGACGGTTCAACAACATTCAATGCGTAATTTACGTTGTTGAGCAGACAAATTTTTCGAACATATGAAGCAATGGATTAGCAGAACATCCTTTTCAATTTCCATCAGTATGTGATTGAAAGTGTGTCATACAGTTTATCATAATAAACACTGCTACGTTATACAATAAACGGATTTTTCGGCGCTCGAATGACGTTGACAGGGGGGCGCCCTGTCAACGTCATTCGAGCGCCGAAAAATCCGTTTATTGTATAACGTAGCAGTGTTTTCTTGTAAATATTTAGTGCAATTGTCTTATCTTACCTACTTACATTATAAAACTGAAGAGTTTGTTTTTTGTTTGTTTGTTTGTTTGAACGCTCTAATCTATGGAAGGATTAATTTTTTTAGGACTAATTTTATATATGAAACTGACATTAATTTAATTAATTTAAATTTGCCAATTTAATTAATAACATAATTATAAACATTTTGTATTGTACGCCAAGTGAGGTAAAACATGTTGGTCCGGTAAAATTATGTTTCCATCTTTAAGTGCATATCCATGTATCATGATCATGTTACACATGTTTGAACAAATAAATTTATCTTTATCTTTATTGTAGAGATGTATTATTTCGTAAAATACGCACGAGCTCGAGTTAAAACATGGCCTTTTTGATGTAGATATATTTTTGATCGTTAGACATGGTTGGATCCTTGAGATTTCTTGTCACATTGGGCTCTAAAATTCCAAAATCGAATGTAAATGATGAATGCTCAAATTGATAGGTATGAGATTCGGCAAGCATTTAGAACAGTTATGGCAAGTACTTAGTCCTTCTACAAAGCAAGCAGTACCTATTATGATAAGGATGAAGCACGAGAACGAAAACGAATCAAAACTGTCACTTGTACGGTTTAGAGAATTTATTCTCATAGATCACAAACAGTTAACGCTTAAAGGTCGGGTAATCGCCGTTGACCTTGGCCATACAAATGTGCGTCGCCGCCGCCGGCGGCGGCGGTTCGGTTTCATAGGGAATATTTATTTTTAGTATTAAAACTATGCATATTTGAAAAATATTACAGATAGAATTAAATATAAGTAGTAAAATAGTGTGATCATATAAAAAATAATCATGAAAATATCTTAAGTAATTTGGAAAGTAATATCGTTCTTTATGCTTTCGGTACACATTACTTCCTGAATTTATTTCATAAAGTTACATAATCAGCCTATAATGTTCCCACTGCTGGGACACAGGCCTCCTCTCTGTGAGAGGAAGTGGGCCGTAATCTACCACGCGGGCCCAGTGCGGGTTGGTAGATGTCACATATCTTCGAATTTTTGGTTCTACCTCACGATGTTTTCCTTCACCGTTTTGAGAGCAGTGGTGATAAAATAATTTACACAAAGTAAAGCCCCAATGGCCTTCTAAACACCATAACAGAAAAGGTGGAGTGTCCTATTGTGCGGCACTGGAATAAGGTGCATAGTTCTGGTGCTTTATTTAATGTTAGGTGAATTAATTAATAAGTAGTTGTAAGGTACTAACATAGTTTTTAAGCCTTACTAATAACTTTATATGAATTTTGTTCTGAAATAAATTATTATTATTATTAAAGCGCCTGTCCGGGTTTGAACCTACGCCCTACAATACAACTCGTAAGTCGCGGCCGTTACCACTGGGCCACCACTGCTCCCTATTAGCTCCCTATTTCATAAAGTATTTTACTACAATACTTAAATATAGAATCGATTTCTATGCGTTCTAGTTTAACATACATTTTGCTTATCTTACTTGCATTCTAACTGAACAGACAGCTGTGCTGCTGCAACAAACTCCTTGTTGGCCACTTCTTCTTCCCAGCTAAAGCACTAGGAAGTGGTGAAGGGTGGGCGGTTTGGGGGTCTTATGTAATTTTGACGTTCGCAAACTGCTGATTCTCAGCTTAGTTTCAATAAATGAATTTTGATTTTGATAATAAATGAAGGTCACTATAACAGTTTTAAAAGTCACTAAAATCATATATCTGCGCCTTAAGGCGCTGACAAGACCCAATTGACCAAAATAGGCTTCTCTTAATAAAAAAAATTGCCAAATCTGTACAGTTTGTGGTAGCGGAAAAAATATATTATGTTAATGTTGAACATATTTTCCAGAACTTGGTTGTTACCAAAACACGTTTTGAAAAAAAATCTCGGTGCAAACTAACGTTAAACTAACCTCTTACCTTGAGTTCTAATCCAAAATATCTGTATTAAATGTCAACATACGTTACGTATTTAATTAATAACAAGAACGTCTTATTTGAATGCAGAACTTGGTTGTTTTTTATTTTCGATTACTCAACCCAATTTTGAGTAAATATATAATTGCTTCATATTTTACAATAAATTACAAGCGTTGTGTCATCGCGCTTCTCTTTCTTTTCTATGAAATCTGACAGTGACGCGGTTTAGGTGTTGTCAGCGTCTTAACATAGGAGATATAAAAATAAAACGTGCAGTTATATTATTATAAGTTGTCACGTTTTGTTGGAGTACAAAAATTAATCACAAGTTAACCTTAGTACCTAAACGTAAGATAATCTGTGCTTATTATGTAGGTATAGACAGAAACAGGTTCTTAGAAACGGAAATAGATACTATCGACTTGAATAACTGCCTACTTAAGCATCATACGACATTATAATAACCAAAGGAACAAAAGCAGACAGGACCACTCTTCAATTCCTCAAGATTGTTTTAAACAATTATCTCGACAGGGCAGGAACAAGGCAATCACATACATGATTTAGTGACTGCAGAAAAGGGGATGCTCGTCTCATATGAATTGTTCAGAGGAGTATCTTTCTATGTACCTTTACGATTTCTCACGACGAGTCAGAAAGGGAAGGCCTTTGCCTCCAAAAGTCCCTAAAGGCTCCTACATACTGGCGCGACATGTCGCGCGACGCGTCGCGACACAAAGGCACCGCTTGTAGCGCTACACGCGGTGTCTTTGTCGCGCCAGTATGTAGGAGCCTTAATGCTTGCAGTTGAAATGCCGAACACAGAAGCAAAGGAACTTGCTTACAAATTCTATTACTTAGTGTGGGTAATGGTGCAGATTTTTTAGATAATTTTGACTCTCTAGGTATATCAAAGTAAAACCTATCACTGTTTGGCTGAGAAGAAAGCATTGAATAAAAAAACGAGTCTATTTCTGCCGTCAATTGTTAAACGTAACAATCAATTGATCTCTAAGTGTCGCCTGATTGTCGGCAGTAACGGTCGGCGAACTCTACTTTCCTCCGTGGTTCATTTCCTAATATTAACCGATTAAACCGGCAAACATTTCGATCCGTTTAGTTTTTAACCATAAAATATTTCAATAAAATAAGGTAGAGTTTCGGACTTATTGGCAACAATCAGACGCTCGTATGCAAGGACCACTCATTTTGCAAGTATTTAAGTTTTACTACCTCGGGACTGAATTATATTTTATGGCTTGAATATTTTATTATAACTGGTGTCACGGACTCCAATTTATTGTCTTCGGCCAAAACTAAATTATTCTTAAAAACGAGTTTTGATGCGTTCACCTTCAAACATTTAGGGTAGGTTAGGCATCTTTTCTACATTTCTATTTACTATATTCTATGTGACATTTTCCCGCGCTCTGTCGTGACTGCTGGCGGGAAACGTCAAATTATGGATGCGTTCAGAAACGACGCGGCCGACCAGAACATGACGAATTATGAGCGCTCTCGAAAGCCGGTCCCGTAATTATTGTGGACAAGGCACTTTTTGCCTCTGACAAATAGTAAGAGCGTGGAATGACTGCGGAGCTTTGTGCCGCTGCTAATGACACTGGAGGAGCGGGCTCTAATATTAACTATTTCTTTTGTGCGAGGACCGGGCGTGGTTGTGATGCGTTCTCGTCTCGCCCGGGATGGGACAACGACCTCCCCTTTATTTGTTACATTACTTGAGCGTTAATATGAATCGAATGAACGCGACTGATGGGCTCAAATTTCCTTGGCCCGCCCAGCGGCTTTCTGCTGTCACGCGAACCACTTTTTGATGGATATAAAATTATTTATGGTCAGTTTAAAGATGTGACTTAAAAATGTACAAATTAAACAGCATTTTTCGGGTTTAATACGCATATTTCGGGGTAGTTACGTACCAATTTTGTTTTTGACACCTACTGAGTTTAGCGGTCTCACATTTTTTATTATAATTAGCAAATATGGTAGATATGTTATTGTCTAAAAGTAGGTTACATACATCTCTTAAGTATAAAGTCAAAGCTAAACCATATTTGACTTTTCATTTTGAATTAGTCTATGTAGGAATAAATCTTACAGCCGTAGGTAATACAATAGATTAACTACTTGCGTAGGTACTTTAATGCGTAAACAAATTACATGTTATATACCATCATCTGTCTTGAGGAAAGAGTTTCTCAGAGTTTTGATTGATGCCATTCAAAGTGGTTCAGTTCTTGTGATTTGATGCGTAAAATGAGTAACAACAACCGGCCGGCTGTTCGCTTTTTACTGAAGAATAGAAAGAAAACCGTAACGCGTACATACGGGTTTTATTCGACCGGACTCGTGTGAAAAAATAAAGATCTTTCGTAATCACCCAACGTAATTCTATAATCAAGTTGGATTTTCCAAGAATTTTGTCCACGGGTGCAATATGAGAAGCTGTGTTGGTGGCCGCACTCAATGAGGCAACCAAAGTGTCCGAAATGCATTTTGATTAAATTCTTTCGTAACATTATTAAGAAAACATCGATTTACACCCGTTGACAACAATTATAACATTCTAAGAGAAACTGCAAAAACCGGCAAGTGCGTGTCGGGCCACTCACAATGAGGGCTCCATAGTTAGGATGAATTTATCTAAAAAAAAACCTAAGCATTGTAGTTGAAAAACATGTTCTCCCATACATCTATATACGTCACATCAGATATACGAACAATTCTCCAACTGCAAATGTATAAAGTTGGTCGACTATTACTAGTTCACTTGTAAAGCATTTCTTAACTGTCATAGTTTTCCTTTTAATTTCGTTATATTTGAACTAGGTACAGCCATTAATTTGTTCACATATTCAAAAACAACTAGGTATTTAACTGGCAGGGACGACGACACTTGACTCTAGCAAAAATTAGCACTTTAAAGCTTAATATTACGTAAACGGATCGATTTGAACGGCCTATCCAACGATATCCCGCACTATGGGATAGACGAGAACTTTGTTGGCGGCAATAACATGTATACCCGTGCCAAATTACAACTTTCTAGTACCTATTTAGATTTTGGTCCTTTTCTACTTTTGTAAACGACAAAATTATCTTATTGCGAGAGATTCAATTGTTCATTATTTTAATATGCTGGACGACCTACTGCGGCTAAACAATACAATAAAATCCATGACTGAAACCGCCTTACAAAACTATCCCGTAAACCATACCTTATAATTATCAAAATTCCATTGTTATTGCTGCTCAATACTCATAATGAGGTTTTGTATGAAGTCCAATACTCACATCGACGGCGGCTTGCACCGCGAGATAAAGTTCTCTATCGACGGGCCATCAAATGCGCCGCCAATTGATCTTACACTGTAAACACCGACAGTTAAGCTATAAAACAACTTGGATGAACACTAGCGCCGTGGGTCGAGACCATAAATCAGGTTTGTTGCTACCCGCCTATTTTTAGACCTCATTCTTTTAACAGGCTACTACTACTCGTAGCATAGCAACATGATGTTACAATTTACGAATGCAACCTTATCCGCATAGTTCCTTCTCGTTCCGTTGCCTGGTTCCAGGTATCCTAAAAATTTATTTATTAAGATTAGACATTCAAATGGGAAGAATTTTTAGTATGAACGCGTTTAATTTTGATTAGCTAGTTTTGATTTGTAGCACAGCCATGATAAGGTTATTGCATTCAAAGGACCAAAAACCTGTAATTAATACTTTCAACCCTGCAAAAGGCAAAAAGCTGTAGGTACCTATATTAATCATGCTTAGGTACATATGAAATCAAAAATAATTCTCTATTCATCCGAAAACAAATTTTATAATCGATTTAACAAAGATCATTGCTAAAACGAGTCTTAATTTACTCATTGCCAATACTGACCATAACATGCCTATATAATGAATCAAATAATCACGATCTTCAGCAACCAGAAATCAATAAACGGCTTCTCAACATGGAATTTTAGAACCAGTTTTGAAGCACGAATACAATAACGTTTTTGACGTAACGTATCCTATCATCAATGGCTGGTGTCTAAAGAATATAACCGACGATTTATTAAAAGCCTCGTTCTTAGACTATTTATGGTCCAAAACCTCGTTGAACGTCTTCATCGGAAATAATTTACCGGTATACTATGTCCTACTTGATTCAAGGACGATATCAAGATAATAAAAATTTAGAACATACTAGTCGAATTCTTCATGTGCGGTATGATTTAGAAACCTACGCAACAGATGACCAGCAGGCTTAGCATGACGCTTTCTATTTCTTCGAAGAATAGACACGGCTCTTTCTATACAAAGTGACATTTCGTTTTGCCTTTTTTGACATCGCACCGTAGAAATCCTTCTACATAAAAAAGGACCTAGACAAAGATCGTTAGAAACGAAAGACAAAATGACAGATTGTAGAGAAAGAGAAAGAGCCGTGTCTATTCTTCGAAGAAATAGAAAGCGTCATGCTAAGCCTGCTATAGGGGGCAACCATCACCTCATACAGCAGTATTATTTCAATATTACTTCAGCGTGAGAAAGAGATGGAGCTACAAGTCCTGTACAGCTCCATCACTTACTGAAAACTTACCTTTATGGTGTAATATCGCAGCTATAGCAATATCCTTACAAAATAAAAAACCTATCTACATCATCATTCTCAAGTCTTCAAGTTACCTTTAAGTCACATAATAAAAAATATAACGCTCGCACGTACCAACACCACTCCACACACACACATACACACACTTCCATACACAAATAACCTATTTAACAAAAGTTTATAATATGTAAAGTTTAAAATATCCACTCGAGCCACCAATCTTTTTATAATGTTGTTTTCTTTTAGGTTGTCAGTGTACAAGTACATAAAAAATAAAATGTATAATTTTGTAAAAGGGCGGAGACCTGGTGATCTGAAATACAGGCCTAGAGCTTAGTTTAGGCACCAGTCTCCCACTATATTGAAATTTTGTCTGACTCTGATACCATGTAATATGTATTTTGTAATATTGTGGTGAGAAAATAAAACATTATTATTATTATGTCGTTTATTATTTTTTTTTTACATATAAAATATATTTTTAAATATGTATATCTTAAAAAGGTATAAAAAAACATTTAAAAATATAAAAAATTGTGGTCCGCCGGTGCCGGGAGCAGGGTCCAAGCTACCGGTGGTTAGGGCTCCAGAGATAGGAACCTCCTCACAATGCGAGCCGTATCGAGGAGTACTGCCTTCTTATTATTATCACTTTCCCACTGTGAAGTAATATTGTAATAATACTGCTATAAGAGGTGATGGTTGCCGCCCTGTACATTGATTAATACTCTTTCAATCACAATCCGAGAGTTTTGAAGGATATTGCTAATCCATTGCTTCTTAGATTTGAAAAATTCGTCTGCTCACCAACTTAATGAACGCAATGAACGTGGGTGAACTGTACAAATGAAAGCCATTGCGATCAATTGTCATTTTATGTGTGTTGCGCAATATTACCCTGCAAAGCAGCGAGAGCAGTGGTGGCCCAGTGGTAACGGCCCCGACTTACGAGTTGTAGGTCGTGTGTTAAAACCCAGGCAGGCGCTTTACTTTGTGTAAATAATTTCATCACCACTGCTCCCAAAACGGTGAAGGAAACGATGACAAAGGATGAGAAAAGATTATTAAGACATTGAGTCCCTCAATGTCTTAATAAAATTATTCATAATTGCCACTTCCAATTATCACCACCTACTCATTGCATCGACTTTAGGTCTCATATTTGCCTATGGGAGAATAAGTTTTATTAAAAAATTCGAAGACATGTGACATCCACCCGCACTGGGCCCGCGTGGTGGATTACGGCCCACTCCCTCTCACAGAGAGGAGGCCTGTGTCCCAGCAGTGGGAACTTTATAGGCTGATTATATCCCGCAAATGGCAATTTTAGATAAAGTATTGATAAGTATTTAGTCAAACTGGTTGTTTTAGTATCAACTTAAAGACCTATTCAACTTGTAACGATCGCATTCCCACCAACCATTTTGGTATTTAACTTAGACAATAAAATTTTACAAGCTTATGATGAGAAAATCGAAAACTTTAGTCTTATTTTTGTTATTTAAGACTTCTTTGACATTGGTGCCGATTCCCTTGTTCACAAACTAAACTAAATTAAAGTTCAGTGCATCTTTTTCTTTCTATTTCATTGAGAAAAGGACAGAAGATACATTTTAGTTTAGTCCTGTCAAATTAATCAGCGCCTGTCACTACTCCATACAAGTTTAGACGTGATTAAAAACTTGCCTACTAAAATTACGTCAATTTACGTCAACCGCTGATTAATTTGACAGGACTAAACTAAAATGTATATTCTGTCCTTTTCTTATTGAAATAGAAAGAAAAAGATGCACTGAACTTAAATTTAGTTTAGTTTGTGAACAAGGGAATCGGCACCATTGATAAGCTAACACTTGGTACCTAACAAAACATCAAAATAATAAAAAAAAAACATTTAAATAGAAATCAGATTCACGTATTAGCATAATCAGCCTATAATGTTCCCACTGCTGGGTCACAGGCCTCCTCTTTGCGAGAGGGACCTATTAAGGGCATTCTATTACGTCCCCAGCAGTTTTGCTCACTCCAAAGCCATTACCGGTGTAAATGTTAATGAATATCTTAATTTTCGATCTCAATGACATCTCGTAGAATGAGAAGAAATATGTAGATGTATTCATATTAAACTATTATAGTTAAATGATCAAATGATTGCTTGGCAACCAATAGGCGCCACCGAGTGAGCTCGGACCGGATTGTCGTTATTGTAAATCTTATTAATTGTATTTTAAATATTTATGATATGGGCATTAGTGAAATATGTCCATCAGTTTATAATTATGAATGTATGATGATTTAGAAAACTGGGTTTCCATGTAAATGGAGAGATCATAAATTGCCTAGATATGAACTGCAAGATGTGGAGTTACTAATGAAGTGGCAGTTAACGCTACTTCTGCGTTTGCGTTTGATTTATAGCTCATGAATACACTTAACGCAGGCGCAGTAGTAGCTGTTAGATATAAGCAAACATTTACGTTAATAGAACTATCAAACTGTACCTATTATGGTGAATAAAGATCAGACTCAAACGGTGTTGATGCATAAAACTTTTTAGAGGTGGATACTCTTTATTTCGATCAACAGCTGGTCATCTTAAATATAATATTCAAGCTAACACTAAAACATAAGTAATATAATTTTCTAGCGGACCTGACAGAAGTTGTCCTGCCTGAACAGCGCTACCTACCGGGTCCAACTGTGATTCTAAACTATCCAGGGTCCAAAAAGTTCATCAAATCGGTCCAGCCGTTAAGGAGTGTCAGAAGAATTATTTAGATAAAGATGTACAAGTATGTAAAAAGGGCAAGAGATCATTGGGCATAAAAAAAATCGTCCGCAACGCTGTCAACTGTAACTTGAACGAGTAATAGTCGACCAACTTATATTTGCATTTAGAATGTATGGGAGAACATGTTTTTCAACTACAATGTTAAGATTGTTCTTGGGATAAATTCATCCCAACTACGGAACACTTCATTTTGCGTGATTCGAAACGCGCTTGAACGGTTTTTTAATAATTAAAAAATGTATACTAGTTTATAAAAAAGAAATTGTAAACCGACACGCATTGGCCGGACTTACAAACTTATCTTTTTAAGTGGTAGAACATCTCCAACAGACCTTATATTTTGGTTTGCTATTATGATTCCAATCATAGGAATCCAGTCCTAATCCTCAAATGATTCCTGCAAAAAGTCTATTACTTACTTGATATGCTAACTAGACTATTTTCTATTTTCCCTCAAAATCTACGTGTCAGTATGAAAATCATTTTACATAATTTCCATTTTTATGTTAACACTTTTCACAAACAACTTGTTTATTTTGAATTTTATTGCTTGAAGAGTCCTCGATGGTGGTGCCATCTTTTGACACCGATCAAAATTATTAAGATGCTGTACGTTATTTAACGATTTAAATTAGGCAATCGAAGGACGTTCGTGGAATAATGCCTTTTATTCTAAAAAACATTAATCAGGCAGCCCTTTAAAATGTCGCTAGGATAAAATAATGACTCAGATACTACACTTCCTCACAGAGAAGAGTAGAAGGTAGACTTTTTATCAAAATCTCCTATAGGCACCTACTGTAGCAACCTCACTAGACAGTCCGGACAATTTTGTGGCACGTGATTTTCTAGGTACCTAGACAAGTCAATACTGCTACACATTCAGTACCTAACCACAAACGACGTGCCCACAAACGTAAATCATCACAATAGAAAAAATAACTAATTTCCATAAACACATGTACGTACTTCCGCAGAAAGAATAAAATCTCCATGACTAACAGATTCAAGGTGGATTGTTTTCATTACACGATGACGTCATGGCCACCATAGATAGGTACTCAACGCCATAAGATGTACCTACGAGCTATTGCAAAAACAACTTTTTGCCCTCCCACACTTTTGCCAAAATAGATATTGATATTGGAAATTGAACTGTATCGCTTTGTGATAAAAACCCTGAATAAAAAAAATATCTTGTTCGTTTAAAGTACGTGCTCGATACCTATTTACGCTACACAATACAGTAAGTGTAGACAAATAAACTCTGAATCTATAAACATAGTTAACCATGGTTTGTATAAACCTCTTTGGAAAATCACAAAGATAATTATCATGGTACAATAGGGTATTTTACTATATACCAAAAAAAAACTATAAATAATATTATTGAGATAGTTTAGGCAAAAAGGAGTCGGAAAATGTTAGTTTTAGTTCATAAAATAACAAAATAAATTTTAAAATTCAATTCAACGTTTTCAGTTTTTCTAATCTGTTAAAAAAACACCATGAAATAGTTGCGGCCATGTTATTACGTCATACGGCTATGTTAACAAAAACGTGTCAATTATCATACAAAGATCAGCGAAACGAAACGAAAACGAAAAAAAAAACTACGCGCGAAATTTGAAAATGTAAAATTTGAAATGCATTTTTATGGCACTTATCGATTGAATAAAAATTTTCAGATTTTTTTTGTTTGGGAATATTAGCACTATAGAATTTAATTAAGACACTTTTCAAAAATGGGTGTAAGACCCTATTACTATCTACTAAGGCTTTTATAACCCAGTGCCAAGTTACAGCTGTCCTCTGATTAATATAGGTCTTCTATTTTAAGTATTTTGCTGTCCTCGTATCCTGTCTATACCCACTCCAAGTCCTAAATGGCTTCTTTAGATAATTGGACAATCGGGCTTTCTAAAATTGTAAGAGCTGAGAACAAACTTCAAAATAAACAATTTTGAAGTTTGTTCTCAGCTGTACAATTAAACGTATTATTATTATATCAAATAACGGTAACTCAAAGCCTTTCCGTAGTAAACAACTACGGACGGAAAGGCTTTGAGTTACCGTTATTTTATAAAGAAATATTCTGACGCTTTAAAACGGTATCTTGATAATGATGTCAACAATTCACACAGTAAGTAAATACCACTTAGATGGAGTCACGAGGATGCAAAAAATACGAAGTTAACTTTAAACTAAACTACACTACTAAAAAATAAAATGATCAAGCAAAATCGATACATTGCTAACGACACGACGACGATTCGTTTTATCGATAATAAATAAATTATGAAGCTTACTAATAGATTCAATCCATAAATCGCCATGGACTGATCACCTGAGCATGTGAACTTATTTATTTGTCCAATATTATTTGACACAAAGGTAGGTGCTACACGTTTTGGCACTTTACATTTATCATTAGAAGTAGAACGGTGTAATACATATTGTTTATTGGAAAACCGGGGCCTCGGCGTCTGACCCACACAAAAGCCGGAAGGCAAGCCGCGTCATCGGTGGGCTGCGTCCAACGTACCGGTACTGTATCTTCGAAAAACTTGATTTTAAAGCACAACTGCTAAAGAACGTGATTCAAAACGTAAGTCATTTATCTGAGGCAAGTTCAATAGTTGCTCCAGAAAAAGTTGTGCAACAACTTTAGATTGAATGCAACACTGACTCATTTTATGCGTGAAATTGACTCCAATTTGGACGTAAAAGCGTCTAAATGCGCAACACACGTGGTAACTAAAAAGGTATGTATTAAAAAGCAATCAGTCAGTTGAAATTGTTGTTTTCTATCTCAGATAAAATCAGGCGCACAGATGGAAAGAACATACACGACGTAGAAGTAGAACGGTGTAATACATATTGTTTATTGGAAAACCTGGGCCTCGGCGTCTGACCCACACAAAAGCCGGAAGGCAAGCCGCGTCATCGGTGGGCTGCGTCCAACGTACCGGTACTGTATCTTCGAAAAACTCGATTTTAAAGCACAGCTGCTAAAGAACGTGATTCAAAACGTAAGTCATTTATCTGAGGCAAGTTCAATAGTTGCTCCAGAAAAAGTTGTGCAACAACTTTAGATTGAATGCAACACTGACTCATTTTATGCGTGAAATTGACTCCAATTTGGACGTAAAAGCGTCTAAATGCGCAACACACGTGGTAACTAAAAAGGTATGTATTAAAAAGCAATCAGTCAGTTGAAATTGTTGTTTTCTATCTCAGATAAAATCAGGCGCACAGATGGAAAGAACATACACGACGTAGAAGTAGAACGGTGTAATACATATTGTTTATTGGAAAACCTGGGCCTCGGCGTCTGACCCACACAAAAGCCGGAAGGCAAGCCGCGTCATCGGTGGGCTGCGTCCAACGTACCGGTACTGTATCTTCGAAAAACTCGATTTTAAAGCACAGCTGCTAAAGAACGTGATTCAAAACGTAAGTCATTTATCTGAGGCAAGTTCAATAGTTGCTCCAGAAAAAGTTGTGCAACAACTTTAGATTGAATGCAACACTGACTCATTTTATGCGTGAAATTGACTCCAATTTGGACGTAAAAGCGTCTAAATGCGCATCACACGTGGTAACTAAAAAGGTATGTATTAAAAAGTAATCAGTCAGTTGAAATTGTTGTTTTCTATCTCAGATAAAATCAGGCGCACAGATGGAAAGAACATACACGATGCCTCGCATGAACATGGAGTGGTTAATTTTCACTCTTCCGCTGTATGCCTAGCCCTATAATAACAAAGAGTCTCACTTATAACAAAACCGTAATGGCTTCTTGAACATTAAGCGGGCACAAAGGCTTTTACACTCTGTTTAACAAAATAGTTCATTCGACGTTTGC
Source organism: Atethmia centrago (assembly GCA_905333075.3). Classification (NCBI taxonomy): domain Eukaryota; kingdom Metazoa; phylum Arthropoda; class Insecta; order Lepidoptera; family Noctuidae; genus Atethmia; species Atethmia centrago. Next base: position 21,447,056 of record HG995369.1, read on the forward strand.
ATACGTTCGGGTAATTATCCGCCGTATTGTTATACACAATGGTAGACTTATTTATTATTTCAATTTCACAATATATTGTTGCGAGGAAAACAATGTAAGCACCTAACGTACCGTTCTTGTTACAAATCTCGCTATACACTTTCTACGAAGCTAACTCATTGCTGTGGTTTGTTATTTGCGATATCAAAACTATTGTCATCAGCATGCGTGCTGTTCAAAATGTTTATGAAATTAAGGGCGTTTTGGAGTTTGGCAGTTTCAATAGCCACTTATTAGACACTTATTATTTATTAGGAAAGACTTTCTGTTCAGTTCAGATCTGGAGAACAAAGCTATAAAAACTCCAAAAAGTGGTGGACAGTTGGACAAAAGCATCGATGTCCAAAGGCAATTGGACTCTCCAACATTAAACGTTTGCTAAAAATAAAGGAGATATCTTGGCGTACCTACAGCACTTGTATTTCTATAAGAAGGAATCTAAGACCAACTTGGCCACCACCAATAAGAGGAGAAAGTCTTTGGCAAGCCCAAAATCTGCATAACGATATTCACGATGTAGTCACTAGTAGCGAAATCCATATAACCCGAGAGATTGATTTTAATTACAGCAGGTATCTGTTTTTTAGGATACGATCAAACTAACGGAGAACCACAAAAGCTTCCATTGTAAGAAAGTGTGTGGGAAACAGGGCGCATCCTTACGAGTTAACGAGGCGCTTAATTAATCAGTCATGTCCCTCTCCCCTCGTACTACTGCCAATCAAACCGTACATTAATTGAAAGCGAACACTGAAGCTAAAGAAACCAACCCCTGAATACAGACAAAAAATATCCGGTGACTTGGTTATTCTACCTTAAACGTCGATATTAGATGGCGAAAAATTACCGATAACTTGGTTCTTCTCCTTAAAAGTCTTTAATAGAGGGCGGAAAATTACCGGTGACTTGGTTATTCTACCTTAAACGTCTATATTAGAGGGCGAAAAATTACCGATGACTTGGTTCTTCTACCTTAAAAGTCCATAATAGAGGGCGGAAAATTACCGGTGACTTGGTCCTTCCACCTTAAGTCCATGTTAAGAGTTGTTAGTACCCACGCGCATGATTGCATCGACTATAGTAGGTGCGTTAATAATGTTTACGAGTATGTACCGCTACAGTTACGTTCATATTCCCATCCAGTACGTACAACAATAATATTGGAGCATTGTGAGCATTCGGCGCGGGCGCAGAGAAAGCGTTGCCCGCAACAATGCTCGCTCGTGTAGATGCGCTAGATAGCGCCCGCGAACTTTGAACCGCGTTTTATAACTTCCACACAAGTCTCGAAGTCTCCCGGTAAGGAAAGTCAGGTACTCGTTTTCAAATCGTTACAGATTTTATGGTGTTACTTTATCGGCGTTAGTTTGCGTTACTTTCCAATGTGTTGGGTGCAATCGACATGCGGGCATCGTTTCACTGTTGCGCAGTGCAAGAAACAATAGGATATTTTGAAACTCAAATGCGTTTGTGTAACTATGTAGTTTTGTTTTTCAGATGCAGTCGTATCAAGATTTGGACTGCTGCTGTTGCCGAGTGAGATGAAGGTCAAACATGGTCCCTACGGAACTTGTCTGCTCATATACTAATTAGGAACTGGACTACTAATTAGGACTGTTTAAGTGGCTCCGCACACAGCAGTGGCGGATTTACACATTTTCCAAGTATATAGGCTGTCAAATTTTTGCCGCCCTTACCTCTACAATTATCAGTTTCAGATTTTTTAGAATCTAAGAATTTGATTGAAATGGCACAAGAAATAGTTTTTGGGTATATTTCTGAGCTAATCAAAGCTCAATCAACTAATATGTAATGTATGCCGGCAAAACAAAATGAGGCCGCCCCCAGGACTTTTGAGCATTTCTAATAACATTTTGCAGAAATTGAATAAATTAAATTTAAAAAAATCACTGACATTTTCATAAAAGCAAAGTGGGATGCAAGAGCGAGTGGGTCGAGCTCGAAATTTTTTTAGGTTTCTTTTGAACATTCATACGGAGTTGCTTTGTTTGACTTAAGCAGAAGAGTTAGATAATTGGAACGAAAATCTTGCATGCCGTGGCCCCTTCATACTGTATAAAACAGTTACTTTATCGACTTATAAAGAAACCATGAGAATGAATACAATGCAGGATGCCAGAGCGAGCGAAGCGAGCTCGAAAATTGTAGCACACCAGCTTGTGTAGGTTAGGTTTTGGAAACAGAAGTGACTTGTTGAGTTAGATTATATATGCAGAAAAGCCTGACGATTAAGAGAATGTCTACAAGAGCGAACGAACTGAAAATTTTAGCACCGTGTAATTAAATGCTTTTTACTGAACATATTCTGGCCTTGTTTGGGATTTCATTGTTTGATTTGATTTCTCAAGATTTGCCCCCCCCCCCCCCCCCCCCCCTCCCCCGGCCCGGGGCAGAACGCCCCTGACGCCACGTAAACGTAATTAAATAAATTTTATTGCGCTTACAAACAGTAGAAAGAGAATAATTTAGGTAATGTGTGAAGGCGTAGTGCAGTGAGAAGAGCGTAAAAATACAAGGTTAACGTGACATCGTCCCGCAAACTGGTACTATGAATTCAGTACATGATTCTAGACCCCCAGAGTATAAACTTTTAGTTTAGTCGGTTATATAAAAAAACTGCTTTTCCATCAATTTTCATCGTGTGGATATTGCCATTTTGTATGCAGCAGCAATTTGTTTTTAATAACCTCTAAAAGTCCTTTAGAAAATTTTCTACTCTGGGATCATGGTAACAGTTTGCGCGTCGATGTCACTTCCACCCTGTATATTTTCTGCAATTTCGCTCTCTTGTCACTCAAACAAAGTGTGGGCAGAGGCCGATTACTGGTTGGGGACCGCGAACTGGATGTTTTACCATAGAATATAGAAGTTTGCAGTACCATTGAATGTACTATGAAAAGGAAGAGGAAAAATAAATTGGAAAGATGTCTTGTAGACTTCTGTCTGCAAGACGTAAGAAAAACGCTTTACAAAAAAAAAGAGCCCAAATTTGCCGCCCTAGGCTCAAGCCTACTTAGCCTGCTGGTAAATCCGCCACTGGCACACAGATATATTAACATAATTATAATCATTAATACATCTCCCTAGGTTAGATTTGTTCCATTGAATGACTTTTTCATGAAATCATGACATTGGGGAACAAATCTAAATGAGAGAGATGTATTAATGACTCTTATGATTATAATTCTGTAAATACATATCTGTTAAAGTCGCGAATCATAATTATTTTGATCAAGATACAACCTGAGCTGCAAATAGCAAAACGTAAGAAAATTGGAATTTCGCGGGCTACCACTGCGAATTCACGTTAAGAAACAAGCTTTATCTACTTTACTTATTTAAAAGAAAGTAAAAATATTGTACTTGCGTAATCAGCTTATAATGTTTCCACTGCTGGGAGACAGGCCTCCTCTCATCGAGAGGGAGTGGGCTGTAATTTACCACGCGGGCCCAGTTCGGGTTGTTAGTGATTTCACATATCTTCGAATTTTTTAATAAAACTTATTCTCCCATAGGCATGAGACCTAAAGTCGATGCAATGAGTAGGTGGTGATAATTGGAAGTGATAATTATGAATAATTAAGTTAAAACTATCTACCTACTATTGAGTCCCGTTCTGATCCAGCTCTGCTAATTAAAATAACACTAATTTCCTACAATAACAACTTATTTCCCCAGTTCAGAGCAATAATGAAATAAAATAGAAAATCATAAATACTATAATACATAGGCGGTCCACAAGTAAGGAAAGGATGTCCGTGGCGCAAGCGCACAAATCATAAGAGTCAGCAGAGGGAAAATGAAAGTTAATTGTATTGTAATCGTAGGGACTGGAGACCTGTGGATTTACATGCACTGAGCTAATGGTTTTGCCATGTGTGTGGTCCAACCAATACCATACATACAGGTATTTAAGTATATAAGAATTACGCTGGCAAATAACGCAAGCCTTTTTGGTAATCTTTGCCACATAGGTAAGTACTAGCATTGGGTCTGAGTTGAGATTAGGCAGTACGTAAGATCACGCATCGCGGCAATTGCACATGAAATCCGTAGCACAGAAAACCTAACACTGATAACATCGCCTGCATACTGATATGTGCCGTTCCAGAGAATATGAGGACCACTAGGTTTAAAGTTACCATCATTTTAGGAAGATAGTTATGATTTATTTATTTATACCTAGTTAATTAAAACGGTACAGCACCAATTACATTACTTAACATAGAAACAATTATTAATAAAATAATTACGTCGTTTATAATTGAATTTAAAAGTAACATGAAAAAAAAATCTTCACAATATTCCCAGCTGCGTCTACCGGTAACTCAGAGTCAGAACTCCAAGCTAAACTTGATCAAACAATATCCAGAAGGAAATCAAAAAATGTTTATTATTATTTTTTCTAATCAGTGGTTTTACATGCAAAATAGTTTCGAAGGCTGTCGTCCCCAAACAGCCGAATTTCGAACAAAAGCCACCGCGAGTGCAAGAGATAGTGAGCCCATAGAGTGAGTACCGAGTAGTGAGGTGAACGACTGGCCCGCCATTACGGCAACCGCATCATTACGGCAGTGGCAGCCGGCAGCGAGGCCCCGGGAAGCTTTTCATAACGTTTTTTATCCCCCACTACCTCCACCACTGTTGACAAACCCGTTGAAAAACTCAGCCCCAGAACAAATTACATAGCGTTTCATTTATATAATGAAAACTCTTTAAACCATCTACAATAAATTCATTTATTTATAATCCAAAAGAAACACTATGGTCCCTCACTAGCCCAATGCTTAGATAAAACAAATGTAGACATCTTTTTATGTTTCCGTAGGCAACAAGGAACCCTTATCCCTAGTCCGTTTCGCCATGTCCGTCTGTCTATCCCCGGCTTAGCTCAGAGACTCTTAGTACTAGAAAGTGCTTAGTAGTACTAGCCAAAAAAGTGGTAAATAAAATCTTGAAAACAAAATTGTTCGGTACATCCCTTGCACGTAAAGTGGGGATTATATTTTTTTCTCTCGTCTATCCCAAGGTGTGCTGTAGGATCCGTAATATTAAGCTTTAAAGTGATAATTTTTGTTAGAGTCAAATGTGTGTGTGTGTCCTCCGCCAGCTAAATGGTTGTTTTTGATACAGCCGAATTTATGTATAACGAAATTAAAAGGAAAACTATCACAGCTAAGTAGGCTTTACAAATTAACGCGTAATAGACGACCAACTTAAATTTGCAGATGGAGAATTAACCGTGATGTATATCGATGTATAGGAGAACATGTTTTTCAACTACAACGTTAGCTTTTTGGGATATTCATCCCAATTGCGGACCCCTTCATTGTGCGTGGTCCGACACGTACTTGGCCGGTTTTTTCTTAAATGTGGCTAAACGACGACTTCATAAGTTAAAAAAAATATTTCAACGATAATTTCTCAGTACTTTCAATACAAGCGTATACCGGCTGAACATCAAAGCTGTATCTAAATGAACGGCCGGCTATAGAGGAGCGCACGTTCCCCTTTATCGGCCATCTCCCATTGTTGGCACGCCCGACACATTTACATCTACCCACCACTACGCACGCATACACCGATATTTAATACCATAAAGAATATTAAAATAAAATGCGCATTGATTTTTATTATTCAAAATATTGATAAAAATCTCATCCTCTCACGTAATAATACGTCTGTTGGTCTGTATGTGTGTGTGGTGACTTGTGCGCGTGCGCATGCTAGATAAAAACATATAATTGAAATGTCCGTCATCCTTGCGCGCATAATTATGTCTTACTTGGAAATTGTTGCTACTCTTTGTACTGTGACATTGTGCTGTATTATACTTAACTACGGAATGGGACTTTACCATTAATAAGTGGATTGTCATTTGTAACACACGCTATAGAGTTTTTTTATTCAATGTTATTTTCATAATGTAATGTAGGTTTAACTGGTCATTGCCATCTCGGAACCAATAAAGATAAGACTTTTAGGATTGGTCGCAACGAAAATCTTATTCAAGGTTTGCTAAATCAGTAATCAAAAGCCTTCAGTTGCAGTGTAACATTTAATTGACTAACAAATAAATTCATATTATCTCAAATTGACATTAAATATTCTTTCATGTAAGTACTTAAATTACAATATTATATAAATTAAGTCATATATTTATTTTTCAACGCGTAATGTGCTCAATCATTACCTCATGGAAGCAATTGTCATTCTCTCTGAACAACTGTTCTAGCAAGACTTGGCGTTATTAAATTGTGACGTAAATGATTACACGTGTCACTAAACTCTGTTTTATGATGATTGATATGACAAATCAGCGTTCAAGCGACGATATTTATTTATATATATTTTTTAAGTTTTCTTTAATTATCTCAAGTAAAAAAAAATAAGCATTAAGGTAGTCTTGTGTCATACCATCATCAAAAAATATCAAAGAAAATGTCAAAAAAACCACTTGATTGTGTGATTTTTACTTTACAAATTAACTAAATAATTGAATACATAATTAAACACATTACGCGCTAATGTAATATTGTGGCAGTTTAATTTATTGTAAAATTACCACAAACTGTAAAATTTCTCCAAGTGATTTTAAATCTTCAAATGTTGATGGTTTAGTTCAAAATCGAATGAGAAAATTTTACAGTTTGTGGTAACTTGATATGCTGGCGACTGTCAGTACATTATTTGCAAATAACTCTCATTTACATGACCTCCTATTATGACATACTTTATCACATTTTAACAATATTCAAAGCTAGCATTATTTTTTTTATTTACATAAGATTCAAACTTTATCGTATTGCAATACATAAGGGACGCACCCTTGTGTATCTGGTATAAAATTAAATGTGATTATGTCAAAGCACATTAAATAATTAAATAAATAAAAATACTAATATAGTAGAGAAGTTTCACTGTCACCACATGCCTGTAATCAGTTTAAGCTCATTGCAATATAATTAAACTTGTAGAAATATATTCTGGTGGAGAAAAACAAAATACATCGTTTATTACGTTAAACGTCTCTCATTTATTTAGCTGTTGTTTGGTTTCAGTAGTTTGGCAAATACTTGACATAAAGGCTAAAACCGTTGTTTCTAGTTTTAATAGTCAAAGCCACAAACAGACCATTTTGAAAACTTTTACTTCAGTTTTCAAAATGGTTTGTTTGACATTGGCTTTGATTTAAAAAACCAGACAAATTCAAAAGTAATCTTTTTATGCCAAAACGCACAAACGTATAGTAAGTAGCAAATATCGGTTATTTTATTTCAAACTCGTTTCTGGTAATTCATATATTGTAAGGAAGTAGAGGCGAGCCAATGACAAATAGACCATTTTGAAAACTGAAGTAAAAAATTTGAAAACTATTGCTTCAATTTTCAAAATGGTCTGTTTGTCATTGGCTTTGATTTGAAAACCAGACAAATTCTAAAGAAATCTTTTCATGCCAAAACGCACGAACGTATAGTAAGTAGCAAATAGAGGTTATTAGATTTCAAACTCATTTCTGGTAATTAATATAAATTGCAAGGAAGTAGAGGCGTCTCTAAATTGTAGCCCAATTTCAACGTTTAACTGCTAAGATTTAAACCCTGATACATTTTCTTATTAAAATGACTGCAGTAAATTATTATGGTGATTAATTAAACCTAAGATAAGCAATGGCCTCCACATTTACATAGATTGCTATTTGCTAACACTAAACGAATATTATAGGCCGTTACGTTCACCTTATAAATAAAGAAACACGTCCTTGTTACATAAGATTAACGATTCCACTACTATAATAAAATAATTCATAATAAAAGTGTTTCCAAGTAAAAAAAAAATCCCTATTAAATAATAAAAATAATGCACATATCCGTTGGAATGTAAATTATGACACTTAGATTAAAAAAGATGGCAACTTTGAGAGAGCCTTGTTGTAGAAATATTGTAATATTATAATAAGTAGAAAAAGCCGTAGAGGTGTCTACCACAGAATCGGAGATTCTAAATGATTGAACGAAATGATTTTATATTTTCAGTTGCATTCGACTTCATAAGTTTGGTAGCCAAAAAGGATACATTACAGTCTTATTTAATTAATTTATTTTAATAATTATATTTACGCATTTATTATGTCATTGGTGTAAAAGCGGTGCCTTATAACTATCATATTATTATAACATTAGGCCTGGTTTAAAAAAAAAATATATTGTATATTAAGTAGATTATTAACCGCTCAGGCCCGTGGCTCAATAACGTCATCTCTCAATCTCAAAAAAAAACATTTTTATTCGATAACTACTTTCAAATCGCGCGCCGCGAGGGCTCCTATTCGGAGCCATTGGGGATAAAAAGAGTGATACTCAACCTTAAAAAAATCGCGGACGACTTAAAAATCGTTACTTTCTTTACATATTACCATATAATATTATGTCGCTACATAAGCTCGGCGGGCCAAAGGTTGAGTACCTCTGATACCTAGACGAAGACAGGGTTAGACAACGTTTTAAGTGTTAATGTCATAAATCTTGTAAAATGTTTATACTGTGCAATTGACAGCCAAACATTGATTTCAGATCCAGTGTTAAAATTAATAAATACTAATTAATTAAATTATATATATCTTTTTTATTTTTTAGACGATACAAGCAGAATTGTTTAAATAGCTTTAAAGCTCATATAAATTCATTCGTATTTTATTAAAGAGATGCGCAATTGCTTTTCTTTGAATTCTGGAAAGTAGAAATTAATAATTTTAATTATATGGTAACCTTGTTTTATGAAACTCGGGACACATCAGTAAGCATTTTTGGTTCCTATTGTATCGGGGAGATCTTACAAAGTTTATACCTATGTATATACTTTGTTTGGTGGTGAGGTTCGAATTGCAATAACTATAAAAGTACGTGCTCATAGTACCTAGTCACTACGTTTTCGGTGCCTTCGCATCTGACGTTGGTTGACATCGGGCAGACGTCATTAAATCGAAACTAACGTCACCATTACCACAAGGTATTAAACGACTACGTACAGTTACGGGTGCGTACATCGAACCACCATGCGGACTATTCCTGGTTGCAGCGCTCGGCCACTATAGTAACGCTTACCTACGCTCCTTAACAAATAGCACCGCCGCATCAGATTTTTGCTGAGCCCCTTGTTTTTGTAAATAAAAAAAAAGATAGTGAAAAACCGGGTCATCAGAAATCTATGATCATTGTAACAGAGCCTGATATTTTTTTTTTTATTCGACGCAAAAACGGAAGTAAACGGATGTGGTCATCGTGTGCACGGGATTTTTTTATCACAGTGGTCCGATATACGCACCCGTGACTGTACACTCTCTGCTAAGGTGTCCTTTCATGCTAGCCGTAACTTAAGCTGAATAACAATTAACAGCATAATACTCTTATCATAATAATTACATACATGTTCCCGTATTTTGGTGATACATGTACCTACATATTAAATGGTGTTTCAATTGGTCTCAATACTTTAGGCCATAGCGGTTTATATTAAGAGATCCTTAAAACAGCCAAGCTCATCAAATGGCTTAGGGAATAATTAATTTATAATAATTATTAATAATTTTTAACGTTCTTAAATAACGTATAGACTCCGAAACATTCGTTCAAACTTTAATTTTCTTTTCAAATAACTGATGTATTTTATATTTGCAATGTCGGCGGAGTTTATTTACCAAACTGCAGTATGTAAAAGACGTCTACTGCCAGTTTTAGCATCGCTTTAATCTTTACTCCTGTATGAAGCTAATCGTTTTACGTGAAAGCTCTTTTATTCTCCCTTAGACGAGGTAGTTATTTAAACCATCCATCCGTATACAGTACATTTACTTCTGAACAAGAACTTTCCGTAACAGCAGAACAGCTGAGCTTAAGCTATTCAGCGGAATTCGGAACACGAGCATGGTCATAGGAAGTCGTTATGGATTGTCCATCCATAACGACAACCTTTGCCCAGAACGCACCACTGCGACATGTGTCACAGCCTCTCCGTCCCGCCACAGTTCAAGTCAGAACTTTCTTCGATCCCATTATCTTTGTCCATATTCACCACGCAATGTTGATGTCGGTAATTAGATTAAGAGAATCCAAAAAGACAAAGCTGGACCATTTTGTCCGAAATCTTCTGTTAGATTCGTCCAGCTAGATCGAATTCCGTAGGTGTAAATGTGTAATCATACAAAATGTGTGACACCTGTTCTATGAGTGACAGCCTACTTTGAAATGTGTCACAATTTGTATTAAAACATTCGTGATAAATTCGTGACACAACGGACAATACGCCTCTTAGGCCTACTCCAACTACCGCACAACTCTACCGACACTAACTACAACGACTAGCTAGCATTACTTATCATCCCGCTGCCTGTAGAACGCGTGCGCGATATCGAACAACTCCCGTCTCAGCTGCTGCGCGTGCGCACGTAGCTGTTGTTCGCGCGCACGGATCAGCCCGTATTGTTCCTCGCGCTCTTCTGTGTGTTGTTCGACGAGCCAGCGGAGGAAGAGCTCTGGAATAGGACGATCGGTTAAGGTGAATCCGCAGCTATAATAATAATAATAATCTTTTATTTCGACCAACAGTGGATCATATACAAAGAAAACAAAATTTCAAAATAAAACAAAATAAAAAACACACGAAATAAAAACACATACAATATTAAAAAGACAAAACATATTACACATCTCGATTGCCTAGTATGTGAACCATACAGCAATGGTTCAGGTACTGGCAATCGAACCTCTGCGCGAATGCCCCCAGGATGCCGCTGGAGCTAGCCCGAACCCTGCGCACCAGGGATGTGCATCGTTTTCGCATAGTAGTATAAAAACAGTCTACTTGCGACTCGGCGAACATACCTGATGCGCTACAGAATCGGGGCAGCCCCATCAGCACCCTGAATGCATTATAATATTGCACACGCAAGGCGTTGTACTGTCTGCGCGTGTGTGAGACCCACAGGCTGCTCGTGTAGAAAGATGTACAATATGCTCTGAACAATGTAGTTTTCACTTCAGTGGTACAACGAGCAAACCTGCGGGCCATCATATTCGCCCTAACAGACAACGCCCTGCGTTCTTGCTCTATGTCTGCATCATCTTTCAGATCAGAGGACATCATATGTCCAAGATATTTAAAATGTTCCACCCTCTTCAGTGGTGTTCCACATAATTTTATGGCAGGTATTGTTGTTGGACATTTTCCTCTGACCTGAAAGACCATGCATTCACTTTTTTTGACATTGTAAATCAAGCCATGGCTGTGAGCGTAGTTTTCACAGATGCTTAACAGTTTTGAAAGGCCACATACAGAAGCACTCAGCAGCACCATGTCGTCCGCGTAACTGATATTATTGAGACATACATCATCAATATGGCAGCCGACACGGGTGCTGCTGAGCTCCTCTATCAGCGCGTTGACGTACAAGTTGAAAAGTTTGGGCGAAGTTAGCCCCCCCTGCCTCACCCCACATTCCAACCTGTACGGATCGGAATATGCACTCGACCATCGCACGACATTGACCTGGTTATGATGCCAAAATTTAAGGAGCCTGGTGAGTTCTGTTGGCAAGGATATATCTTTCAGTTTCTGCCACAAGATATCGCAGTTGACCAGGTCAAACGCCCTCGACAAGTCGAGAAAACATGCATAAATTGGCGTTCGTCTTCCTGTGTAGTACTTGATAGTTTGCTTCACACACAAGATGGCTGTCTCTGTGGAAAGTGTCGGCCTGAAACCGAACTGGTTGTCACTTATGTTCAGGTATTTATCCAGTTGATTGCTAAGCAAACCATCAAGCACTTTCGCTCCCGTAGTAGCAAGTGAAATCGGCCTGTAGTTGGATTTTTCAGAAATATCACCCGTCTTATTTTTCACAATTGGCACCACCACAGTTTTCATAAGCGCAGGAGGTCTGTAAGTACGAATGTCCTATACATAGGGTATAGAACATCGCGAGCACTCTAGACAGGTGAGGGCCTGCGTGTTTGAAATGTTCGATGCTGATGCCATCATGGCCAGGAGACTTCCCACGTGACATAGCTTTAATAGCTTCTTTAACATCTTTAGCTGTAATTATAGCTCCAATCTCCTGACACTGCTGCCCCACATCGTTCACCAACTGCGATGGTCCCAATGGTGATTTTACAGTGAAGTGATCCTTAAACATATCAACTATACAGCTGTGATCATTAATACCATTAACGCTCACTGGGAGGCTAGGCTTGCCATTGAACTTCTTTTATATACAGGGTTACAGGGAAAGTCGTACTGAATATTAAAGGAGGTTATTATTCAGGTCATTTCTGATGATTTTCATTCTGAAATAAAATGTCCGAAACTTAACCGCTAAGGAGATATTAAATTTTAAAGATTATTTTTAAAAATCCTTTATTTTTTGGCTTTTAGTCGTTTTCTTTAGGGTTAGGGCTCCTAGAGTCGGTTTTATTGATGTATCTAGTTAGAAGACATGTCCATTAATAAAAATGATCAACAGAAACTGAACCTACTACTAACAGCTTAAAAAACTGCTCGACAACGGTTAGCATTATGAATTTTCTAATAGAATGTTCTTAACTTTAACAGGCTTTTAATAATAAAAATTGTATGGAACTTATTCTGCAAATAATTTTATAAAGTTCTACGACTCTTTAGCTATTCAAAAAGGTATAACACTTGCTATTAAATAGGCAAATCATTGCCCAAATAACAGTTAAGTTGGGAGAGGGTACATTTTTAGTTTGAGGTAAAAGTAGCTAAAATACGTAAAAAAAGACAAAAATTTTAGCAATATTTTTATAATTAATGTTCTACATGGCCGCCGCTATTTCTTACACAAAGTCTCATTCTTTTTCTTAAATTACTTTTCACGACCGAAGTTCATAGGTTCCGCCTCATTTCCTCAGCCGCATCAATAAATTTTTGTCTTAGAATATCGACATTTGCGATCGGTGTCATTTAGCTTTTCATATGACCCCACACATAAAAATCCATCGGCGTTAAATCGGGGCTCCTCGCCGGCCATGCTATGGGTCCGCCTCTTCCAATCCATTGGTTTGGGTAATTCTCGTCCAACCATGCTCGAACACTTCTTCTGTAGTGCGCTGGGCAGCCATCATGTTGAAAAAACATGTCTCGTCTCAATGCAATAGGCAAGTCTTGCATTAAAGAGGGTAACTCCTCCCTCAAAAAGTTTTCATATGTCTCGCCATTCAAGTTATCGGGCAGGAAGTATGGCCCTATTAAGTTATTTGATATTATACCCATCCACACATTAAGACTGAATCTCCTTTGTGACCCTTTTGGTCTTTTTTTCTTGGGGTTACCTTGCGCTTTGGGAGCCCAATAATGGGTGTTATGATAGTTTGTGATGCCGTCTTTGTCAAATTTCGACTCATCTGTCTACATGATTTTCTTTAAAAAATCCGGATCTTCATTATCGGCATTGAGCATAAATCTGCAGAAGTCTAGTCGTCTCAATGGATCCCCTTCTTCAATTACTTGCACTGGCGTGTAATGGTAAGGGTATTGCCCAGAACTGTGCATTACGAACCAGACTTTCCACTGGGAAATACCAAGCCGTCGAGCGACAACGTTTGTTGATGTGGTTGGGTCGGCTTCAAAGAGACGTCGTATTTCATTATCTTCGTCGTCGTCATCAAGAACACGAGGTCGTCCCATGTCAGTCCGACGTACTAGCACAGAACCAGTTTCTCGTAGTCTTCGATAAACTCTGTCAAATACGCCAATATCAGGTACTCGGCGAGTAGGATACCTTAGCATGTATTCATTGCGTGCACGCAACGACACTCCTTCGCAAAATCCATAACACATTAGGATGTCAGCATATTCCTCGTTGGTAAATGTTGCCATGTTCACAACACAAATCAAAGTCCAGTTACAAGCCACGTCACACAGTTAGAAGATGAAACAGTCCAAAAATCCAAGCCAAGTCGCGTTTTTACAAAAAAAAATCGGAAGGCACGGATAACACATCTACCATGGAAGATTCGCATGAGCAGACTAAACAAACACCACTATCCACGATTTGACAAATCAGACATTTAAAATGACATAAATACCTGTCACCGCACGTCTCCCGGGCACAAACAATGTCTACCCAAACCTTTTTTCATTGTTTAAAAGTGCCAGGTAGTAAGCCGGATTCTTTTGTATCGAAATTCTGTTATGTTGTACTACCAGATGGGCCTATTCTAATAACATATTTTATGAACAAACCTAGTAGATGATATACCTTTTTGAATAGCTAAAGAGACGTAGAACTTTGTAAAGTTATTCGCAGAATAAGTTGCATACATTTTTTTTTTAAAGCCCATCAAAGTTAAGAACACTCTATTAGAAAATTCATAATGCTAACCGTTGTCGAGCAGTTTTTTAAGCTGTTAGTAGTAGGTTCAGTTTCTATTGATCATTTTTATTAATGGACATGTCTTCTAACTAGATACATCAAAAAAACCGACTCTAGGAGCTCTAATCCCAAAGAAAACGACTAAAAGCCAAAAAATAAAGATTTTTTAAAAATAATCTTTAAAATTTAATATCTCCATAACGGTTAAGTTTCGGACATTTTATTTCAGAATGAAAATCATCAGAAATGACCTGAATAATAACCTCCTTTAATATTCAGTACGACTTTCCCTGTAACCCTGTATAGCTATAGAACGATCGGTTAAGGTGAATCCGCAGCTGTAGCCCACGAAATTCAAATTTTATTACTTTTTTTGTAATTTTCAGGTCAGTGTCAGGTTGTATCTTGATCAAATATGATTCGTGACTATAACAGATATGTATTTATAGAGAGATGTATTAATGATTTTATTGATTATATCATTAGAATCATGAATAAATCTCTCCAAGTTAGATTTGTTCCTTTCATTGAATTTCGCGGACTACAGTTGCGGATACACCTTAAGAATTATTGGAGTTATTTATTTTCAGAAATTATTTAGTTATATAGTGTAAGGATATGTCGTTATATAGTGTAAAGATATGTCGTTATATAGTGTAAAGATATATAGTTATATAGTGTAAAGATGTCGTTATATAGTGTAAGGATATGTCGTTATATAGTGTAAAGATATATAGTTATATAGTGTAAAGATATGTCGTTATATAGTGTAAAGATATATAGTTATATAGTGTAAAGACATGTCGTTATATAGTGTAAGGATATGTCGTTATATAGTGTAAAGATATATAGTTATATAGTGTAAAGACATGTCGTTATATAGTGTAAGGATATGTCGTTATATAGTGTAAAGATATGTCGTTATATAGTGTAAAGATATATAGTTATATAGTGTAAAGATGTCGTTATATAGTGTAAGGATATGTCGTTATATAGTGTAAAGATATATAGTTATATAGTGTAAAGATATGTCGTTATATAGTGTAAAGATATAAAGTTATATAGTGTAAAGATATGTCGTTATATAGTGTAAAGATATATAGTTATATAGTGTAAAGATATGTCGTTATATAGTGTAAAGACATGTCGTTATATAGTGTAAGGATATGTCGTTATATAGTGTAAAGATATATAGTTATATAGTGTAAAGACATGTCGTTATATAGTGTAAGGATATGTCGTTATATAGTGTAAAGATATGTCGTTATATAGTGTAAGGATATGTCGTTATATAGTGTAAAGATATATAGTTATATAGTGTAAAGACATGTCGTTATGTAGTGTAAGGATATGTCGTTATATAGTGTAAAGATATGTCGTTATATAGTGTAAAGATATATAGTTATATAGTGTAAAGATGTCGTTATATAGTGTAAGGATATGTCGTTATATAGTGTAAAGATATATAGTTATATAGTGTAAAGATATGTCGTTATATAGTGTAAAGATATATAGTTATATAGTGTAAAGATATGTCGTTATATAGTGTAAAGATATATAGTTATATAGTGTAAAGATATGTCGTTATATAGTGTAAAGATATAAAGTTATATAGTGTAAAGATATGTCGTTATATAGTGTAAAGATATATAGTTATATAGTGTAAAGATATGTCGTTATATAGTGTAAAGACATGTCGTTATATAGTGTAAGGATATGTCGTTATATAGTGTAAAGATATATAGTTATATAGTGTAAAGACATGTCGTTATATAGTGTAAGGATATGTCGTTATATAGTGTAAAGATATGTCGTTATATAGTGTAAAGATATATAGTTATATAGTGTAAAGATGTCGTTATATAGTGTAAGGATATGTCGTTATATAGTGTAAAGATATATAGTTATATAGTGTAAAGATATGTCGTTATATAGTGTAAAGATATATAGTTATATAGTGTAAAGATATGTCGTTATATAGTGTAAAGATATATAGTTATATAGTGTAAAGATATGTCGTTATATAGTGTAAAGATATGTCGTTATATGGTGTAAAGATGTATAGTTATATAGTGTAAAGATATGTCGTTATATAGTGTAAAGATATATAGTTATATAGTGTAAAGATATGTCGTTATATAGTGTAAAGATATATAGTTATATAGTGTAAAGATATGTCGTTATATAGTGTAAAGATATGTCGTTATATAGTGTAAAGATATATAGTTATATAGTGTAAAGATATGTCGTTATATAGTGTAAAGATATATAGTTATATAGTGTAAAGATATGTCGTTATATAGTGTAAAGATATGTCGTTATATAGTGTAAAGATATATAGTTATATAGTGTAAAGATATGTCGTTATATGGTGTAAAGATGTATAGTTATATAGTGTAAAGATATGTCGTTATATAGTGTAAAGATATATCGTTATATAGTGTAAAGATATGTAGTTTTATACAGAAGCAAAGTTTCACATCGTGCGTTTTAGCCGTGCTACGCTTGTAGTAATAAGGATTTAGGTTTTAAAAACTTGAGGAAGTTCACGTAAACGCGAATATAAATGTCAAAACTACAGCGTCGGAAAGAGTATTTTTCTCCAATGAAAATAAAACTCCCTGACTTTTTGGAATGAACGTGCAATCATCTAAAGCGTTATTGGTGGCCGGTGTCTGTACCATAAGCTATAGCCACACACTAGTCGCGTAAATGTTATATTACTGTTTACGTCCGCAGCCGGCTTAACATGACGCTTTCTATTTCTACGCTACTGTACTGTCGCTTGTCTACATTCCTCGGTAGAAAACTGTCAACTGTCTACACGGAAACGTAATTTTTGTCTACTCTTCCGTCAACAAATCGCTTCTCTACGGTTCTCGTGCTAAGCCTGCTGCTCGATAATGTCAAATTATAATTCATGCAAACCTTCTGTGTGAGAATGAGCTCCATCTCTGTCCCACTGTGATGCAATATTAAAATAATACTGCTATAAGAGGCGGTGGTTGCCCCCCTGGGGTCAAGCCGGGCTATAAAGGCTCCTACATACTGGCGCGACTTGTCGCGCGACGCGACGAGACACAAAGACACCGCGTGTAGCGCTACAAGCGGTGCCTTTGTGTCGCGACGCGTCGCGACACAAGTCGCGCCAGTATGTAGGAGCCTTAATACGATTCACTTACCTACTGTTTTTACTAAATCCTACATTGGAATAGAGTTACAATAATATTACTTCAATTCTATATTTAAATAAATTCAATTGTTTGAAAATTTTGCATGCCGTAAGATAAAATGTATCGGGGCTATTTATATAAATTACATCTTAACTGAATACCTACATTATAAGCAAATAAATGATTTCTATTTCTGATATTGTACTGAATTTCATTATAACCCGCTGGTTAGTGTGATTTGAATCTGGAACCTCAACAAAATATTTGTATGAAAATATTACAAAAAAAAAGTTATTCGAAAATCGAATTACTTTTTATCATCTCGCAAGTGTGATAGTAGAGTATTCTCTTCGGGGATAAAACGATTCCAGGCTTAACTCCCCATAATCCTTCGTTACCCTCGGATTCAATATAGCGTCCGAGTCATAAGACACTGCTTTATCCCCTTAGTGAATTATTTACTTTTGTTCAGTAACAGCTATATTTACCTTCCCATATGACATAGCTCATGGGCGCGACGGAAGGCCATATGACGTTGGGCGTGGGGTCGTACAGTGGGTTGATGTACTGGGGCAGCTCGTCTGGTTGGTTGAGCCACGACCAGAGGCTGGTTGTCTGTGTGTGGACGCCGCGGATCTCGCGTTCTTGTTCGTTGTCGCACATGAATGTTCCTAGAAGGGGGAATGATACATTATATCATAAACTAGCTGCGCCCCGCGGTTTAACCCGGATACGTTTCGATTCCGTGGGAATATCGGGATAAAAAGTATTCTATGTCCTAATCCAGGTCATGGTCTACCCATGAGCCAAATTTCATAAAAACTCGTTCAGGCGTTTTAGCGTGAAAGCGTAACAAACAAAACAAACTCAATTTCGCATTTATAATATTAGTTAGGATTAGGATAATAATAATATTTGTTTCTCTCGTTACAAAGGTTCACATAGGTATAAATAAACGTGGGACACTCAGAAAGTTTTGCGAAAATTAAAAAAAAGTTCTATAGATAAATATTTTTTTATTAAATCTTTTCAAAGTACTCTCCACTAGCCTCTCTACAAAGTTTCATGCGTCTGAACCAGTTTTCGAAACACTTTTTCCAGTCTGTCGCAGATACCTCGTTTACAGCCCGCCCGAACGCTGACAGCGCATCTTCCGGCGACGAAAATTGTATCCCTTTGAGCAGATTTTTTATTTTCGGGAATAAAAAGAAGTCACACAGTGCTAGGTCAGGGCAGTAAGGAGGGTGACCCAGGAGTTTGACGGGCGTGCTGTCCAGTAAGTCCCTCGTTTTGAGCGCGGTGTGCGAACACGCGTTGTCGTGGTTGAGCAGTAGCCCGCGGAGCCCTGTGTATTGTCGCTTGTTGCGCACAACAGAGAAAACTTATGCCAAGCATTTGGTAGTACACCATTCAGCGTTGACGCTTCTTTGGTTCCGTAAAGGAATTGACACCAAGTAGCCAGTCAAATTGAAAATGCTCGCGATCAAAATCTTCCCCCCGCTTCTAGATCGATTCACTTTGGTAGGCGTATTCGTTTTAAAACACCCAAACCGTCGACTGGCGCTACGTTTCTGGTTCGTATTGATAAATCCAAGACTCATCACCTGTAATGATGTCGTAAACACGCCGAGACGAGCCTGCTTCAAATTTGTTTATCATATCACGGCACCATTTCACCCGGGCCTGCTTCTGAGCATCGGTGAGGCACCCAGCGTGAAACTATCCTCCTCACGCGAAGATGCATGTGTAGAATTTCGTGAAGGCTTCCCGATCCAACCTGAATCTCTTGATACGTAACTCGCCTATTGTCATGGATTATATTTTTGACTGCTAGTACGTTTTCTTCCGTAACAGCCGTCAAAGGGCGACTACTTCTTTCTTCATCCCCCAAAGTTAGTCGACCGTGCTTGAAGTCGATATACCAACGATACACGGCTACCTTTTTTTTTTGTTGTGGTTGGGAAATCATCAAATAACTTCTCCCGCTCTGGGCGGAGCGGGAGGGTGTGTCAGACTCTTACTGACTAAAACCCACCCGTATTCCTTCTGTTGCCTGTGTTGCGGGGGCCTCGGTGACCCATTAGTACCTCCCCGCGACCCCGGCAGGATACACGGCTACCTTAGAAGGGCCTTCATCCATGAATGCCATTTGAAGTCTATCGTACGATTACGTAAAAATACGATACGAAAACGTAAAAATTCATAGCGCGAAAATGTTCCCGGCACAGATCCATTTTTTAATGAGACACGATAATTTAAATTAGCTCGCAAACAATATGGAGAGAATTTTTGAAATTGGAACGTACCTATTTTTACTTATAAATAATCATATTATCAAAATAGATAGTAACTGGCCAGTCTCTCATAGATAAAAAACTTTTTTCCGCAATACCTTCTGAGTGGCCTGGTATATAAAGACAACAATAAACAATTTAACATAATATTACATCACGCAGTAAGAGTATAGTCTCATGTCGCCAGTTATGTTTAAGTCCCATGAAATAGGCAGCGATCCTATTTTCAGTAATCTGGCAACAATCTAGACTGGCCTGGTACTAAGAAATTCCATATGGAAAAACCCAATAACACTTTACCCAAAAACAATAAGCCTTCTACGTTAGCGTTATAGAGGCATGAGGAACAGGGTGTAAAGTTCACTCATCCTCCATAGAAAAGGGAGGATCCTCCGACCAGACGGGTGTCGTGTCTGGTGGGCAACTGCCCGACGGTTGATGTCGGGATGTTGTATATATACTAGTCGCGCGGTAAACTCTGCTTGCGCGATGCAGGATTTTGCGTGACGTCAGTGTGATGCGTAGTTCGAATGTGGCGCTGTAGATGCCGCCACAGCGTAATATTTTTGTGCTTAGTTAGTCGGACTTTTGTCCGCGCGGCGTAGGAGGCGAAAAAAATAATAACAAAATTTCTTAAGAAATAAGAAGTAACTTTGTACTCAAAATTATAATTATTTCGTATCTCTGTGTACGTTACCGTGTGTACATAAATAATTAATTAAATAAATAAAACAATATATATTTGAGATTCTGTTATATCACTTTTCCCGGCGACTCCCACAAGCCAAAATCTGAAATACTTGCAGCACTACTTACCAAACTGACTAGCATAAGAATGCTCAAAGAGCGTGATAAGAAACGACTGCCTGAACTCGAAGCTGCACGGAAACTGCTCCAGGAACTGCCTGATGCAATCCAGGAGCAGTAGGAACGTGGGGGCCGCACGGGGGGCGGGGGCGGCGTAAGGACCCACGCGCTGGCGCGAGTACCACGGGTGACCCGCCAGGATCCACTCGCGCTCGATTAGGGCTTGAAAACTAGGGACCAGAAAAGCAAGATATGATTAAACATTCAAGGTCAGTTTTGAAGGGCAAAATTCGAATTTATTAGTTGAGCGAAGAAAAATAGTAAAAAAAAGCTTGACTTTGAACAAAACTCAAACTACTGTTTAAGTTCACAACAAAGCTTAATTTAAACTCATTGTTATTTTTGTTACACGATTTACCAATTCTTAATGTATACTGTTATTTAATAAGTTAGTTATAATAATAATCATCATCTGCCTTGCCTGGGGTCGGCTTCCAATCTTACCGATACAGCTGAATACCAGTATTTTCCATGGAGCGACTGCCTATCTGACCTCCACAACCCAGTTACTGGGTAACACGAGACCCCTTGGTAAGACTGGTTGTCAGACTTTCGAGCTTCTGACGACCCATAACGACTGTCAAACGGCTTAACGTGCTTTCCGAGGCACGGAGGGGTCTTGGTATGTAAAGACGGTCACCCATCCACGGACCAACCGCGGCAAGCGTAGCTCAACCTGATCTATCGACCCGTGCGGCTGTTATTATGTAGCCACAAGCCCAATAATGTGTTGTATAATTAATTCTATCAATCTATTATTTTATTGTTATTATTTAACATATTAAGGTGTTGACTAAATTGTTTAATTTATATTATATGTCGAAGCACTATAGAAAAAAAGAAAATTTATTAAGTATTTTTAAATTGTTGATGTAATTTATGAAATTCAAATGTAATTTATTTGAGTGTATGTATAACCGAGTGTGAGTGTGTAACTGTGTAATTTTGTGTGTAAATTCAGATACAAGTTACTTATTTATGAATAAATTACTATGACTATAAACATAGCTGGTGTATGTGGTGATAGCCTGTAAGTAATTGTTGCACTTAAAAATGTTTAATGAAGCAATTTATTGAAAATGTATTTTGTAAACAATAGGGATGATGACAATTTTTTTTTTGCCCGTCATGTACCAAGTTTATAAAAAAATATTGGACACATGTTTTTTCTTTTTTCATTGAGTTAAAATGTGACATGACGACACGCCTTGCTAGATTTTATACTGAATTGTGATGTAGCGAGTCCCCCTCCCCAACTTTAATGCGTTTTATCTAAGTCATTTTTTATTCATATGATAAAGCAAAAAATACATGTCTAATATTTTTTTATTATCTGACTGATGGACTAAATAGGATTTCTTTTTTTTACCCAGGCATCATCCCTATTGTTGGCTAACCTAAATAGCACCAGGCTTAGTCGGAACTCGAACGGATTTAATGCAAATAAAATAACAGCCTGTATTATTGAACTAAACGATAGTGTTGCACATAAGGATAAATCCGTGGGTGAAGGCAGGGTGGCAAGCGGCCATTGGGAATCTTCCCAAATGCTTTCTTTTAAACTTAATATTCAGTGTTATGATAATATTGTAACATAGATTCCCTTTGCACTTTTATTTGTATAATAATAATTCATTTATTTTCAGACAAAGTCCATTAAATAACATTAAATCACTTTATATAAAAATACACATTAAAATAATACTCAAACTTTCCAATCAAATAAAATTAAAAATACATATACATGTCATTCAGTTCAAATCAGATATAATTATAATTATTTTAGTGCACTATAGAGCGATAATTTAGTAATATTGACAAAATAATCAAAACAGCGAAATATTTGACAGATACTTGCGATGTTGCCGACTTTCAAAATGCAGGTTGCATTCTGAAAGTTGGCAATATGGCTGTGCGTCAAGTTAGCCGAGTGAAAGCTAGTATTGTTTGGCACAGCTTCTCATAATCGGGTAATAAGTTCCGGTCAAGTGCGTGTCGGACCACGCACAATTAAGGGTTCCCTAGTTGGGATGAATTCATACCAAAAACAAACTTAACATTATAGTTGAAAAACATGTTCTCCCACACATCGATTTACGTCACGGTCAATCCTCCAACTGCAAATGTAAGTTGGTCGACTATAAAGCCTACTTAGCTGTGACAGTTTTCCTTTTAGTTTCGTTATATGTACTAGTGCCATGAATTTTTCACATATCCAAAAACAACCATTTAGCTGGCAGGGGGCCCAAACTGGAGCGGGCCGGCGCTGCCTTGAAGCGGCTCCTGCCCAATCCAGGGAGTCCAAACGCCTCCTGCCGGAGGCTCTACGCGGGGGTCGTGAGTTCCCAGGCGCGGCTCAAAGGGTCACGGCCATCCGGCTGGTCCGAGGATACGTCACGGTCACCGGTGAGGCGGCGAGCCTCCTTGCCGGATTGCCACCGTAAGATCTGGAGGCAAAAGTCCTCGCGCACGTATGGGAGTGGTGCGAGGTGGCGAAACGCCGGGGCGTAACTCCGCTGCCGCGAGATATCGCAGCACAGCGGACAGAGCTCCGGCGGGATCTCATGGCGACATGGAGAGTGCGATTGTCGCAACCCAGTGCTGGGCACGCTACAATTGCGCCGATAAGTCCCCACTTTGAGGAGTGGCTAAAGAGGAGCCACGGCGTCCTCATCTTCCACCTGACACAGGTCCTCACCAGACACGGCAACTTCGGGAGGTTCCTGTGTCGGATAAGGCGGGAGGAAACACCCGAGTGTCACCACTGTGTGGATCGCCCGGAGGACACGTTGGAGGTCTGCCCGGCTTGGGCAGAGCACCGCCGTGTCCTCGTGGAGGCGATCAGCGGCGGAGATCTCACGCGTCCGGCCCTGGTCCAGGCCATGGTACGGAGCGAGAGGGCATGGGCAGCCGTCACCTCCTTTTGCAAAGCAGTAATGCTCGCGAAGGAGGAGGCAGGACGGTAGAGGGAAAGGCAAATTTCGCGCCCTCTCGCCCGTAGTCACCGCAGGAGACGCCCTGGGCGTCGGGAATCCCGGGCGGATTTCCACCCACCGTAGGCGTGGGCTTGCGGACGGTGAGCAATGGGTAAATCGCCGTCCTGTGACCAGGCCCGGCGCGTAGTGTTCCACGCGCGCCTCAAAGAGATGTCAGCACAAGTGTAGGGGTACACTAGGGCCGATGCCTGCCGGGGTCACGGGAAAGTCCGAAAGGGTTACCGAGGCCCCTGGCAACACAAGCAACGGAAGGAATACGGGTGGGTTTTAGTCAGTAAGAGTCTGATACACCCTCCCGCTCCACCCAGAGCGGGAGAAGTAATTAGATAATTTCCCACTCAAAAAAAAAGAAATAAGCGTGGTGGGAGACACTTGACTAAGAAAAATTAGCACTTAATATTACGCAAACGGATCCTTGAATCGAAAAATGGTGTTAACAGACCCGCAATATTTTCGAACGGGCTATCCAACGATACCGGTAAAATATCATCCCCACATTACGTGCAAGGGAGGTCCCTAAAGAATTTTTTTTCTTTATTTTATTTAACCACTTTGTCGGCGTGATTAATATGTATACCCATGCCAAATTACAGCTTTCTAGTACTAAGAGTCTCTGAATTAAAGCGGGGACCTACAAACAACCAGACAGACGGACATGGCGAAACTATAAGGGTTCCTTGTTGACTACGGAACCCAATAAAAGATGTCTGCCTTACCCTCTTATAGTTCTGCAGTCAGGGTTGAGTATGATCTGGACTAGAGAACACACTAGTAACGTAGCATCTTCACCGCGCGTGCCGTGGACTAACACTGGTTCCGCTTTCTGAAACCGCAAATAAAATAAAACACAATTATAATTATGATAAATGGAGCTCATGGCTTAATAATAACAGCCTACGGGTCGATGGAAGTTTAAGCTACGCTTTCCGCGGTCAGTTCGAGGATGGGTACATCAATTACATATCGAGACCCTTCCGTGCCTCGGAAAACACATTAAGCCGTTGGTCTCGGCTGTCATTCGTGGATCTTTCTTTGACAGTCGTTACGGGTCGTCAGAAGCCGTTACGGGTATCGTGTTACTCAGTACTACAGTAACTGGGTTGTGGAGGTCAGATAGGCAGTACACACATACAAAATCAACCTATAACGTTTCCACTGCTGGGACACAGGCCTCCTCTCTGTAAGAGGGAGTGGGCTATAATCTACCCCGCGGGCCCAGTGCGGGTTCGTAGATGTCACATGTCTTCGAGAATTTTTGGTTCTAGGACATGCCGGTTTAGGCAGATTTGTTCCATGTAATACTGGTATTCTCCTGCATCCAATTAGACTGGAAGCCGACCCCAAAATAGCTAGGAAAAGGCTACGCAGATTGGTTTTATGACATTTATACAACACGTGATCAATAAATTAAGATGCAAAAACTTCAAGCACTTGACTGTGATTTGCTTTACTCCCTGAAGTTTCGCTAGCTAATATAAATTGACCTTGAATAAATGCTCGATCGATGTGCGAAAGACGTGGTACGCCGACCTGTTTTAAAAGTACTTATTAATCCACGTCGAAGGATCTATAATCGACGTCAATCAATGCCACCGATGGATACAGAACTATTTAGTTACTTCAAAAACATAATTCGATACATATTATAAATTAAAGTCGCTTTACGTGTCTGGGGGACTACTCTCTAACTGCGTCAATGAAGATATGGGCCCGTCCGAAAGTAGTTGATCCGTCAAAACAAGTGACATATTCAATTTTTCGAACAGGCACAAACACTTTGCAAGTAGGCACAACAAATCGTGTTGTCATTCATTCTCAGTTCGGGCTCCGATGTAATCTTATGTCCGTAGGTGATACGGAGTAGGAAACACCCGTAACTTCGGCAGAAACTACGGATCTAGTGCTTAGGGAGTAGCCCCCTGTCTCGCTTCGTGACCTAAACTACGTAACGGATTTTGATGTGGTTTCCACCATCACCACCATTTAGAGAATTTATTCCGAAAGTTTTATGTGTATATGCTTGTTTCATGATTATTATTGATTCATATATTTATATAGATAAGTTTAATATATTTTATGTATGCCTGATATGTAAATTGTACACCACAGACTACCTGCAGTATTATCTCCTTCCCCCTATCCATCCAAAGGTTGTGTTTAAAAGAACGCTTTTAGCGATAAGATCGCCCATTGTGTCACCTACGTAAAACCTATAAATTTATATCTGTATTTTTTATGGTATACATAATAAAGAGTATTCCATTTTATTCTATTCTATAATTATGAAACCTCGATGTGTTGTCAAGTCGTAAACCGTGCGAAGCAGGACGGGACGGGTCGCTAGTGGATAATGAAATTAATATGTAACCTGGTGTATATGCTGTGCGACGATGCACGCCGTATGTAACGCGTTCCTTACACTCTCGGGCCACCCGCATGACTCTAGCCGCGAGATCCACTTGTCACTCGATATCTCGCGGTCGTTGCACGCTGGAACATTTTATAATCATCATTATTAAGATAAAAAGATTGTTGCATGCTGGGACATTTAACATACGCACAGCAGACGCAGACGCTTAATATTTATGCTAGATTTATTTCCTTTTTAAGAGCACAAGCATAGCCATATAGTCTGTTCCAAAAATAAATGATGCAATGTAAACAAATGGATCAGAAAACGTCCCTGTGGCGGCCAATTTCTAGTGCCACTTACAAATTAAGTGCTTTTTTTGTTAAGATTATTTGATTACTTAAATCTATTTTTTTATTTTACATTTCTTTAAGATGGATTACATTTAACAATAGGGAATTTTACTGCCAATTGCTCTCGCTAGAGGTACTGTTGCACTAGATAACAAAAAGGTGCAAGTTCCGAATAATTTTAAAATGTAAACCATTTTAATATTTCAATACATATTATGAGATCATACTATCGCATTAGGTAATGAAACCTGTAGTGATAGTTCACGTAAATAAATAACGAAAATAGAAAAACCTACAGTGTAACACTCTTTTGTATAAATCTATGGTTAGGCGACTGAATGAGAAATTCCGTGATAATACAATCTTCTGTTATATTATTTTAATGATAGCTGATCGTTAGGAATAATCTGTAAGAATGCATCAGTCAGTGTATCAGTGTTCTGCCATTGGGTAGTATATGTAGGAACGAATGCGTTTATTATCCAGTATAAACGTCAAACTTTGCAAGCAATGGGAAATTGCTACGTCGCGCGTCGCAAGCACTTTACAGTCACAAAACATTCAAGGTTTGTTCTGATCATTTTAGATTTTTTGATTCCGTGCTTCGGAAAGTACGTTAAGCCGTTGGTTTCGGCTGTCATTCGTGGATCTTTCTTTGACAGTCGTTACGTGTCGTCATAAGTCCGAAAGTCTGACAACCAGTCTTACCAATGGGGATCGTATTACCCAGTAACTGAGTTGTGGAGGTCAGATAGGCAGTCGCTCCATGCAAAATACTGATATTCAGCTGCACCCAGTTAGTCTGGAAGCCGACCCCAACGTAGTTGGGAAAAGGCTAGGCAGATGATGATGTTCTGATCATTTTAGAGCTGAAGATTGCAGGGTGTTTTACAGGTCAGAATATAAACCTAAAAACACTATAAAGTATACTGTAATGTGTTCAAGTCACAAAAAAAAATATGTTTGAAATACTTACATGCATGTTTTTAACCTTTTGGTATTATTTTAACTACAATTATATAAACAATGATGAAATTAAGCCGAAAAATATTTAAAAAACCGGCCAAGTGCGTGTCGGACCACGTACAATGAGTTGGGAAGAATTTATTCCAAAAACAAACTTAACATTGTAGTTGAAAAACAAGCTCTCCCATACATCGATATACGTCACGGTCAATTCTCCAACTGCAAATTTGTTGGTCGACTATTGTTTGTTTACACTTTTATCAGATACTTTTGGAACAGACCTTAGTTACAAGCCAACGAGATCACAAATAATCGTGGCGTATTACGTTTACTTAGGGTTCTTAGAGCGTAAATACAGATGTGGCATTTAATCGCTGCATATAAGCTCAAACCAATAACAAGTATGAGTAGTAAAATCCTTCAATACATTACCATCGATTAGTTTAGAATAGCTATCTAAGAGTGGTTGTTGGTTATCCACTTCATCCATTGATCTGTTGTATATTTTCCACTGGGAGTAGTTTGAATTACTCTCTGTTCCACCACCTAAAGAGAACATACCAATAAGGTTACCTTACCAACGAGAATGAAATGCAATTTCATAAAGGATGTTGATTAGTTTATTTTTCAATGGACACCGATACCAAAGAGTATGAAGATTGGGTCTTCAGGGCCTCAAGTCTGCTATTACAATAGTGTCAGAATGGTCTGTTCTGATCCTCATTAATGATGCCATTATATTAGTAGATTACCAAACTTGTCAAAATAAACAATTATAAAATGAATGATAGACCATTCTGACACTATTGTAACAGCAGGCAACTTGAGGCCCTGGTCTTGTGTCACACTTAACGTAGGTATATTTGGGAGGGCCGCACTGTATGCAACATTCTTCCTACATAACTTTAATATATTTTGTACGAACCATCGCACTCTAGCGGGCGGGCCGCACCGCACTTGTTTCTTTTGAAATACGATGCGCTTCGGCTGTATTGAGGCTGTAATGTGCGCTTAGCTTTAGACTGGGGCGTAACTGTATTTGTATTACATAGCTGCCACATGGACACATATTTCATGATTAAATAACAACCAAAATCCAAATCTCGAACAAAACTTGGGTGGGGTGGGGTGGGGTGGGTTAGGTTAGGTTAGACTGACCACTTTCACGCTTCAGGCTTTCACGCCCCTGTGTTAGGGCGTGAAAGCCTGAAGCGCCTCGTCATCGTCACCATTGAGGCGGTCCGGCCGGTACTCGGGCGCTGGCTCGGGAGGAGGCACGGCTCCCTGTCGTTTCGGGTGACACAGGTGCTCTCGGGGCATGGTTGCTTCGGGAAGTACCTGTGTCGCATAAACAGGGAGCCGGACGCCCGGTGTCACCACTGCGTCGATTGCCGGAAGGACACGGCGCGGCATACGCTGGCAGAGTGTGCCGCTTGGGAGGAGCCGCGCCGTGCCCTCGTCTCAGGAGTAGGCAGTGACCTGTCGCTGCCAGCCGTGGTCGACTCCATGGTCGGCAGCGAGGAGTCCTGGGACGCGGTGGTATCCTTCTGCGAAACAGTCATGTCGCAGAAGGAGGCTGCGGGAAGGGAGCGGGAGATCTCTTCCTCTCACCCTGCCAGCAGCAGGCACACCGGGCGTCGGCGGAGGGCGGACACTGCCCTCTTTCAGCCCTCCTAAATGGGTCCAGGGGCGACGGACTCGGGGACATCTGTCGCCCCCCACATAGCAGGACCCGAGGTGGCGGCGCGTAGTGTTCCACGCGCGCCCCTATTGGCCGTCGCGGGGAGAGTTTTACACCTCATTCCCCCCGCGAGCTAGAGGTGGCCCGCAACGGCGGGCACTAGCCGGGGATCGCGGAAGTCGCACTAGATCTCATGATCCCCGGTGGAAGTGTGGGAGGGTTTTTAGTCAGTAAGTCTGACAGACCCATCATCCATGAGGATTTTCCACCGCAAAACAAAAAAAAAAGGTTAGACCACTGAAATAATTATTGGTAAAGTAACCCCAATAAATTTAAACATCCGAAATATTTCATCTACCAATTAATAGTATTAATATACCTTTATTCTGCTGCTGTGATATTAAGTTAGAGCTCCTGAGGTCGTATATGATGCCTTTGGTACCGACAGCGACCACCGCGTTTAGTATCGCTTCGTCCGGCCTACAACGCCGGTGCTTCGGACCGTACAGGGGCTGCCCGGCGCGCATTAGAACTGCCTGTTTAAAGAAATAAAAGTAAATAAGTAAGTTCTATTGGATGACCAATGTAGTCAATACTCCTAGCCGGCTTCTCTCACTCAGTAACAGACTATTCAAAATGAAACTGTGTAGAATTGACTAATTACAAGCTGGCTCACACAAGAGCGACTAAAGGTCACGCGACATGTCCCGTTGTGACCAATAACTCTGTGATTAACAAACAAGTCACTACATACTCTAAGATCATGGGCAAACTCATTTATACATACCATAGAAATATCCCTAGATGACATCAAGCATATTTTCAAGAGCCTACAAAGAACATTAGTACTTACTCCATTATTATGCCTATAAGACAGCACAGGGAACCGTCCACCCTGCCTGAATGTGGCTGCAGCGGCGAGGGTCTCATCATCAACACACTTAGGCACCACCACCGCCTTCCCGTAACTAGAGCACACCGCGTAGTTCTGATTGACGCGGGAAACGCGCCACGCCTCGGTTGCTAATACTTTTGTAAATTCACCCTCTATACTATAATTCAAAACATAATGCAATGTAGAACAAAATCATTTATATTTCATTTAATTTTGACACATGAAGTGCTGCTGCCATAAAAAAGTAGTTTAGCGAGGTGCCTACGGCGCGTATTAAACGGTAAGTAATTGCGGCGTTAATTAATTAAGCATAAGTCAATTAAGCATATTATGCTTCAACTGATAAAGCAATAAAAATTAGCATGTTATGTGTTTCCCATAGCAAGTAGGTTAACCTATTGACCGCCACGCCAAAAAAGCAAAAGCTTGCCCTCAGCGCCAAGCTACGAACTATTCCTTAAAATCTGTCATGTAGTCGTGACCAAGGCGTGCTGGACACATTTTGGTCTGTCATCTATACATGACTGTGGCGGTCAAAAGGTGAGGTTAGAGTCTGGTATTTTGTAGTTGTTATTTACTTTTGTATTTGTAGGATTAAAATAATATGCAGAATGAAACTGCTAATAAGGACCACTTAATAAAGGATTTTATTGGCACTGTGGTTGATATTAATTTAAAGTTATTTTGCCCACAGATTTTTTTTGCCTACCTATTTTTTAAATATTTATTATCTTATATATAAAATTCTCGTGTCACAATGTTCGTTCCCGTACTCCTCCGAAACGGCTTGACCGATTCTCATGAAATTTTGTGAGCATATTGAGTAGGTCTGAGAATCGGCTAACATCTATTTTTCATACCGATATTACCATGGGATCGAGATTAACGCGGGTGAAACCGCGGGGCGCAGCTAGTATTTTTATAATTATCACTAATGTGATTGTTGTTGAGACTGAGCCACATTAGTAATGTTACTTGTATGTGAATTAAATTTTGCCTTTGTTTAGTTTTTTTTTTTTTTTTTTATTTGTGATGGGTTTGCTCTTGACCTTAGTCTATGTCAGAGGTGACAGAAACAAAGTCGACGATGGAACGAGCTTACCCAGAAGAAGCCTGTTCACTCTCACTTTGAAGAGATTAGGGTTGTATGCGTTCGGAAACACAGACGCAGGCAGAGAGTTCCATTCCTCTGCTGTGCGCATAATTTAGTCATTAAAAATATGTTTACCTGTATAAAGTATACCCATTCTCCACAATTGGGTGCATATGTCTATAGAAGAACGGATAGAACAGTCCAGGGTCTTGTAAGCCAGACAAGTTCTCAAGAGTCTGGGCCATTTGGTTCAATTCCGTAGTACCGGAAATATCTAGCTGGAATATCCGCAAGTCTTTGCATTTGAGGAACAGGGAACCGCCCTGAGTTACACCAGCTATAGGCTTGGTCTCTTTCTTTTCTATACTGTCTATGTTCTTGTGGAGAAGCTGAAAGTAATTTGCATTGCATGACAAAATTATGAATTGGTTGACAAGTTCTGTGAGATCATTTTCTAAAAGTTATTTTAATGGATTGGTGGGTAAGAGTAAAGTATGGATGGGTAGTATTAATCAACTTGTGGTTTGTAGACATGGACTAGCCAGTCAACTGGTATCATACTACTTGAACTTGAGAAATATCTCTAACAGACTATCAGAGTAGTCTATGAAAAGACTATTTGTAAATTTCATGAATAAGGTTGGAATAAGGTTTACCCACACACACACGCAATGGAAAATTGGAAACAGTTGTCACTGTGGCCACAGATGTATTGACTATCAGTGAGACTATCAGCTGATAGTGATACATTTGGTAGTAGCCTTAAAAATTTTAAAGCGATCAACGGCAGGGTCAGCAAAAGACACAGTACGCAGGATAACACTGTTAACTAAAGCAAGGTAGTTTATAAAAAGTAATTAAACATACCCATAGTTCGTGAACGCCTTCTTTTCGTGAGCTTAAAATAAGGTGATGCCCTGTAATACATACAGTTCCATCTACGTTTTCCTGGTGCGGGTACTTCAGAATAACGCCGTCCAATTTATTTATATGTATTAGCTCTATAAACTCCATTCTTATACAGTAAATAAATAATTGTAAAATATGTAAATAACCATCTGCTGAGCTGAGCCTTGACGTTTAAGTTTCATTTATTAACGACTTTTTTTAAGTTGGCAATCAGCTGTCCTTTTAGCAATAGCGCTCGCCCACACAGTTTAAAAATAAAGAACTTTTGGACAATTTTCGAAATTATTAACATCTAATTGTACTACATAAATTCAAGACATATTGTTATTTTTTTAATAAGAATAGTTTTGGTCGGTGGCAATTTAATCTAAATAAACAAACTGAAACTAACTTCATTCTTATTCTTAGAAGAGTTCTTACAACTATGACAACAGCCGTTACCAGCGTGTAAGAGCGAGTTACCCTATATGATTTACCATGCTAGCGAAAGAGAAGTATTTACTGTGTAAAAGAGATGCACCAAGAAGTTTCGTACGTTAGCTGTTGCTAACACAGCTCCATCTGTCGGTTCACCACAAAAACCAAACGTAGCTGTATGTGCGATGGCGATATGTGGATTTTTTCGTTGGTTGGAGATATTTTTTGATCACAAAACAATTGCTAATTGAAACATAAGTCGTAAGAGCAAGATATAGCCGTTACTGCGTTTGGTGAATAGTGTGTGGAGTTTTCGTGAAGTGCAAAAAATAACAAACCGTGTGGTAAGTCTATGTATTTGTATGATTGTATTGCAAGTCGGTATGTAAGTAGCTGGCAGGGTGGTTGAGCTTGGGTAATGACCGGTTCCTTTAATATTTAGATGTCTATTGTTAGGACATGATCCTGGACCGCTGTTCAAGTTAGAAGGACCACGTTTTCTTACATCACAAAAGGTCAAGCTAAAAATACCAGGTGCTTGTTTTGTCGCAGGTGATGGAGGAGAGCACGGAGTCCCACATGGAGACCGACGTGTCGTCCACCACTGATGATGTTCCTGAGACGCAGGAAGTCACAGGCTCCGACGGGAACGTCGAGATGATCATAGTTGTGGAGAAAATGGATGATGAGCCATCTGCTGATGAAGAAACTGAGAAGCAACCGTCGCCAGCATATGAGTACTTAAATAATCTAATAGCACAAGAGGATAAATCGCCTGAGATAGAAACACAAGTACCAAATTCTCCAGCAAAATCCCCAGTAAAGTCTCCAACAAAGCCTGGGGTAAAGCTTCCAGTAAAGTCCCCAGTTAAGTGTCTACCAAAGTCTCCAGCTAATTCCCCTATAAAGTCTCCACCTAAGTCTTTAAATATAGAAGCTAAAGTTCCAGATGCTCAAAGCAAGCCTGAGGTGGAACAGAATGTTGTGGAAGTTATACTTCAGCAGCAGAATGAAGTTCCACCTTCTGTTGGAACACAGCAAATAGAAGCTGCAGATTCCTCAATGGAACCTGTACCTATTCAATCTGAGGACAAACCAACCCAGATACAAAAAACTCCTATGAAAGAAGCACAGAAACCTGTGCAGAAGTCTCCCATTAAAGAATTACAGTCCTTGGAGTCTACACTAACAAAGGATTCTAAACAAGGACTAATTGACAAAACTGTTGTCAATGGCCAGGTCCAATGCAATGACACCAGCAAAATAGATGACACAAACACTAAAACTGTAACCACTGTAATTCCCATAGATATCACCAATGAAACATCAAATGACTCTCAAATTGAAACTTTGTCTGATGTGTCAGAAAAAGAACCCAAGAGCATTAGTAGAGAATTAAAATCTTTAATAAACTCTGCAAAAGAGTCTAAGATTATCAGTGAATGTACTCAGCTGACGAGTAAAACAAGAAAGTCTAGAACTGCTCTAGACACTTCTAGTTCAAGCTTGAATTCTTCCCTAGTAGAGCCCAATAAGATACATGACGCTAGAAGAAATAGTGACATGTCTCAAAAGAGCAACTGCAGTGAAAAGTCTGATAGAGTTGTACTCAAAAGGTCAATGAGGTCACAAAACCCTGAGTTTGTAAATAAGGTAAAACAGTTCCTTAACTCAGTCACTGGTAAAGGTAACAAAGACTCAGATGATGAGGAAGAGGAGGATAAAACTGAGCTAACTATTACTAGGCCAACTCCTCCAAAACTCAAAAAGACAGAACCTGCTGTAAGTAAAACTTTTAATTAATTTAATTCTAAAATAACATGTACAGGTAGATTCAACTATTAATGTGGTACTATTGCTAAAAGTACTACTCTAAAGTAAATTTAATTTACTTGAGTATTAGATAATGTGTTTAATTTAAGACCCATTTTCACAATATTTTAATGTTTTTGAGACAGATTGGTGAGTTGGTGATACACCTATGATAATATCTCACCTAATGACATTGTTTTTTCTTTTTAATATATTATTATAGCAGTGCAAACTCTTTGCATATCATATTCAAGTTGCCAGTAAATGTTTTCCAATAAGGAGGGGAATATTGACAGATTGTACGTACAACAAAATGGCTGCCTATGCTTTTACTTGTCACAATAATTTACTTGTGTGTCACTTTAAAAAGTTATATAACTCACAATGGTCAGTGTGAGTTATTCATATCACAAAAATTGTGCAGACTTTGCAACTTATTATGAATAATAAATATACTGTCACATTGCTCATTTGGTCCAGAAGAAAAAAAATATTAATGTTTCATTTATAGTTCTGCTTTCCACAATCGTTTATTTATAACTTCATAATATGGAAAAACTAAAATCCATAAATCAATCATGTCATCAGGTTACAGAGAAGAGCAATAAGCTTCGGTCAGATTCATACTGCTGGCGGTGTCACTGGGTCGTTGAGCAGGTTACCAACGAGAAGCTGCATCCTCCAATGCAATGTACAGTCTGCCCACGGTCCTTCCACTTCAAATGTCTGACTGGCACGGAGAGGAACAAGATTAATTTGGAGAAGAACTGGGTCTGTCCAGAATGCATGGTTGTGCTGCAAGCAGAGAGCTCAGAAACCAGGTGAATACACAGAGTAACCATACTATTAAAGAATAAAATAAAGGTTACATGTTCAAAAACATGATTTCCTTTCATAATTTTACTTGGCAGTGAATGTTATGTATTGCTTGGTAATGATAATAATATTTAAAATATTATCAGCCTGCTGTTATTCGACTGCAGGGCAAAGGCCTCTTCATAAACAAAGAAGAATTAAGCTTTGATCTTTAATAATTGCTTCACATCACAAAAATGTATCTAAAGAATTTATCCTTTAAGATTTTGCCAGTTTAATTGCTAATCTCAAAGCAGAATATAATTTAAAATATAAACTGCTATCTATCTATATGTGAATTACTAAATTACATTATCACAATAATCTAGTTTGATTCTTTAGAAACTGGGTTATCATCACTACATTTTTTTTTTGTTTAAACATTCCACATTTCCTAGCACTCTTTCAAACTCCTAAAGAATATTGAGAGATCTTAAAAATGGTTTTGTAACAAATTAATTTCCAATGTATAACATTCAGTTTGAGCACCATTACATAACACACATACATGCCCTTCATCACTTCCTAATATTTAAGCAAGAAACACGTTATAGCGTAAAAATCATTCGAGATCTTATCTACCTACCTGCTATTTTTGCAAAGTATAAAAAAGACCATATTTTTAATCATGTAATATTTCGCGTGCGTGTAAAATGAACTACGGAGGCATAATTGAAAGGATGGCTGATTCATACTTAATTAACTGAAGAAAAAGACACATTGTGTCGACCCTTAGTAAATTAAAATGAGAGCAGGAAGTAGTGACTCGATTATAAGATGATTGCAACTGTTCGCACTTATTTTCAGGTCGCAAGCCATGAAGAAGATATCCCTAGGAATGCTCTGTGATCTCCTGAAGCACGCGCTGGAACGAATGATGGACCTTAATGGGGTAATCTATCTGACTATCCGTTTTATTATCTACTAGCTTTACCCGGCCCGGTGGCTTCGTACGGGTAGCACTAAGTATCTACCCTACCTTCCCTACCTACCCAACCTACCCTACCCTACCCTACCCTACCTACCCTACTTGAAATAAGGTATGAATTTTTATTGTATTTATGGCAGAATGTTTTCGTACTTACTTGACACTTATCAGTATATTTTGGACAATTCACACAATATCTTTATAAATTATAGCCATGTGTTATTCTGATGTATAAGCTACATTATTTTAAAGTTTCATTAAAATCCATTCAGTAGTTTTTGCGTGAAAGAGTAACAAACATCCATACATACAAACATACATACATATATACATACTCGCAAACTTTCGCGTTTATAATATTAGTAGGATTAGCTAGGTTTTTACTTATTGTTATTGATACCTGAGTCATATTACGCATGTCCTAATTTAAAGGTTGTCAGTTTTAGCTGTTGTTTTTCTATGTTGGCATGGTTTCTATTGAGGCTTACGATTGGTAAATAGTTGCGACAAAATACAGTGTTAATATCATAAAAAATATGCCGTCTAAAAGTTAAATATCCAAAAGAGTTTTGAGGCTGAAAAGAAAGTCGATGATAGTTTTACCCACGTCACCTATGTGTTCTACATAAATTTGCTAGAACAAATACGTATTCGTACGTACAACAGCTACAATATAAGCTGTGAGCCATCATACTCCGCCGTTCGGTACTTTCACCGGATTAACGCATGAGCCAACACTCGGACAGATATTAAAATGTATGTAGCGAACGGCGCGCGGCGGCGACGGCAGCTGGCGGGCGGGACTCTGTGAAATGACCTTGCCACTTATCTACGTAGCTGCGCGGACCCCGCGTAACAACACATTCCATCTCCCTCTAGAACAAATCAATACTGCGGCGTCAGTATTGCCGTCTCGCTCTACCGCCGCTAATAATAAACGTGTGCGAGTGTTATACTTATTGTATTGTCACTGTAATGTGTGCTGCATTTTTCTTGATTCATCATTTTGACATGCTTTTCTAAAAGCAGAAATTGTTTATCATACTTTGAATGAGCAATGATTAGTTAATTTTTTGGTTAGCAATATCACAATGGACAATAAATACAGTAGTTTTATCCATAAAAAATTTAATCACAAATTCTGATGCTCAATTTTCTCTTAATCACGGCCCTCTAGTCGTATCTCGATCTTGAACACCCCCTATGCAATCAATCGTTTGCATACGGATCGAAAGAGTATTGTATACCCACCAACATCGTCTGGCACGCCTACCTAGGTAATGTTTTGCATTGAATGAATGTAGGTGCTAACCGGAACAAGCTTACATGCGCTTGCATACGTCGAATCTTGTTACAATAATGAAACATTTCCACGTAAACCATCAGGCGAAAAATTGCTTGAGACAAAATAAATCATTTTAGAAAGTTTGCACAGCAATATCAATGTAGGTTCCGTTTACGTAAACAATTTGTCAGATGTATATAATCTAAGTTATTCATTATATTCGGCTCTAAAATCGTGTGTAATATCGGAAAAGAAAAGTTAACGATTGGTATTCAGGGCAACGCTAGTCAATAAAAAGAAATTTAAATAAAATACCGTTAGTTACTCCGTACTAAAATGAGGGCTATTTCACGAATAAATAATGAAAATGCATTAACATTTAGATTTGCGATGGCACATATATGGACTAAATCGGGGCAATAAAAATGTAAAGAAAACGGTTCGTGAATTCAGGCTTCTCTCTCATCATAGACTATTGATTTCCGTAGTTTTGGCCGAAAGGAATTACTTGTAATTAGGTTCCTTATATGTTTGGCATGACCAGGCCGTGTCCACCATTCGAACGCTGTAATTAATCATGACATTAGTTGGTAACGACCTGCAATTCGTTCTACATTGTTCTAGCCTACTAAACCATGCGGCACGTCTCATCTTCTACCATACAAGTTCCAGGTTGACCCAAAAACAAGCTTGGCAGTTTAATTGGTGTTGGCAGTAACTTTTAATTAGCAATAGCAGACAAGCAATAAGTACCCACACGGTCTCATCATCAGCCTAGCCTTTCCCAACTATGCTGAGGTCGGCTTACAGACTAACCGGATGCAGCTGAATACCAGTATTTTATATGGAGTTACTGGGTAACACGATACCCCTTGGTAAGGCTGGTTGTCAGACTTTCGGGCTTCTGACTACGCGTAACGACTGTCAAAGATCTGCAAATAACAGCCGGAACCAACGGCTTAACGTGCTTTCCGAAGCACGGGTCTTGGCGTGTAAAGATGATCACCCATCCACGGACCAACCGCCGCAAGCGTAGCTTAACCTGATCGATCGACCCGTGCGGCTGTTATTACTTAGCCAAAAGCCCCTCGGTACCCACCCGATGTATCACTCTGGGCTAACCCATATTACTGGCGCATCGGACCAACATTGCAAAATAAAGAAGCCCGGTGCGTTCTGCCTTTAGTGTGCCATGTTTTATATAAAATGTACGAACGCGATTTACAGGGATTTTTGCGTTGCGGTGCGGCTCAATCCAATTTGCGCCAGACTTTACCGGTAAAAACAAATGATTGATTCAATAATATGAAGTACAGCCCGATTCCAACTTTATGGCGGCTCGGAACATGAGGCGAGTCGCTGCGCAGTAACGAGTTCATGTGTCAGCGGGGGTGCGGGGTGGGGTTCTGCGCAGTGGGTAGCATACTTCAGAGCCGCCATAAAGTTTGACGCGTACCCGACCCGACCCTTGCCCTTGCTCGGTTGTTACGGCCTCACAAAACATAGCGATTTTTTTATTATAAGTTCATGATGATGAAAACCGCATCAAAATCCATTACGTAGTTTGAACAGCGCGGTCACACAGACAGACACAAAAAGCGACTTTCATTTGTAATTATTGTTATACAATCTGTTGCTGTGTATCCGTCACTAACAAATGATATTTGCCTAACTTAATGTGTATACTACATAATTTATTGGTTGTTATTTTTATTATTATATTTTATTTCATTCTTTCTTTAGCAGTTTACTCGTAAAATAGTGCATGTAGTGCTCTTCTTTAAGTGATGGGGCATTTAAGTTGATTTTTGATTTTGATTTTCAATAATCTGAAGTATTGAAACTCCTTTCTTATGTTTCCAGGTGGAGCCGTTCATGCAGACCGTAGACCGCACCGCCTTCCCAGACTACGACAAGTACGTGGTACATCCCATGGACCTCTCGCTTATGAAGGAAAACATCGGCGAGGGATTGTACGGAAGCACCGAGGCTTTCATTGCGGACGCGCAATGGATACTGCACAACAGTATTATCTTCAACACATGTTAGTATTCTTGTATTGTAGTTGTTTATAACTTAGGTGTTCTATAAAGATCAGGTCCTTCCCTTCGGGAATACAGCATATTATTTGTGTGAATATTGTATGTTTTTTTTTACGAGATACGGCAATACTGTGGATAGATCATAAAAAATCTATATTTTTTATGATAATTTATTTTTATTAATATAATTTATAAGAAGCACTGTTCATAGAACAGTGCTTCTTATAAATAACTGCCATGAATTCATCTTATATTCTAAGTCAAAAGATTTCTGTGTAACTACACACTGTTATATCGTATTGACCGACACAGATACCTATTAAAATTCTTAAATTCATTCCCTCACTCACAGACACTTTCTCTTAAAACGGTGAATGAAAACATCCTGACGAAACCGGCATGTCCTAGAACCAAAAATTTGAAGACATGTGACATCTACCAACCCGTACTGGGCCTGCGTGGTAGATTACAGCCCACTCCTCGAAGAGAGTAGACCTGTGTCCCAGCAGTGGGAACATTTTAGGCTGATTATGATGAATGTGTGGCAGTAGTTATATACCCTTCCGGACACACTACTTTTTAATCCAGCTAATAATCGTTTCCATTTGTCTTCGCCAAGCAGAAACTCAGTAATAATCCTGATCCCAATGCAAATTATGATCAAATCAAGAATCAAGTTCTTTTTCCTTCCCAGCTGAAGCACTAGGAAGTGGTGAAGGGCGGACGTTTTGGGGGACTGTCTTATGTAATTTAGACGTTCAAAAAGTGCCAATTTCTCAGCCTAATTTGTATAAATGACTTGATTTTGATCACATTCCGACAGCTTTCGTGGACTGTCTATGTGATTAATTAATACTTGTTTTAATCACTTAGTAAATCCTGTTGGTTCTTCAGTGCAGTCGAAGTTGACGGCGGGTGCGCGTGCGCTGGTCCGCTCGTGCCGCGCCGAGATGGGCGAGATCGAGGCGTGTCCCGAGTGCTACGCCGCCGCGCATGCGCGTAGGCCCACCTGGTTTACCGATGTTTGTACCACGCCGCATATACTGTTCTGGGCGAAGTTAAAAGGTATGTCAATTACACAGAAATTTTAAAAATTTTAAGTATAAGATATTATTGAAATAACTGAAAACATCTTAATAGGTCATTGTACTCATCATTATGACCAACTTTTACTATGGGACCAATCCTGAATATGATACATCAAATATCGGATATTTTGATATTTATTATAAATATTGGATTTTTACGAACCCCGTGCGAGAGTGTCTAAATTGCTGCCTTGCAAAACGCAACGGCCTAAAATCAACATTTTTCACCTTCCAGGCTTCCCGTACTGGCCAGCGAAGGGTATGTCAGTGAACAGCTCTGGTTTGGTCGACGTGCGCTTCTTCGGAGCTCACGACCGCGCCTGGGTGCCCGCTAAAGACTGCTTTCTGTACTCCGAGAAGGATCCCAACAACTTCAGGACTAAGCGCCAGGATATTATTGATAGTATGCAGGTAAAATGTGATTGTTATTGTGAGATTCTGTAAAATGTAAGTCTGGTAGATTATTGTATAGGCTTTTTTTGTGAAAACTAATGAATTTGCATTCTGCTTCTTCTCTCGTATTTATTCTAATGCTTCGGCTACACTACACTTCGCGCGCTCTCTCTCACACACCGCTCGACGTCTCGCTGTATAACAGAGAACTCGAGAAGTGTAATTCGCTTTATCGCGACAATGTAGCCGTGGCATTAGGATTACCAACGAGAGATGC
Organism: Atethmia centrago; assembly: GCA_905333075.3. NCBI lineage: Eukaryota > Metazoa > Arthropoda > Insecta > Lepidoptera > Noctuidae > Atethmia > Atethmia centrago. The sequence continues at coordinate 21,488,179 of HG995369.1, forward strand.
ACCCTCTTTATATCATACCGCCGCGAACTACATAAGAATTTCTAATATCGTGCTGTTGTAAAAATATTATTCAGTAGTAGGCTTGGCTGGCTATCGCGTCATAAGTTTTGCCATTCATGGATACTAAATGCGTAATGCATACTTTACTAAAAATTCAATGATTTTTAGGTTTAATGGATAATTTGATTTGTTGAAGGCTGTCGGTGGGGCAAACAAATAACGAGTCTTTTCTTTTTTTAAGAAATTATTATAGGATACAATCAAATAATCACGTAATTTATTTGTTTCAGGAAGCAGAACAGCACATCAGGAATATATCCAGAAAGTACGGTAGATTCGTTTACCCGCCTTTCAAGACTATATTTGACCCCAGCAAAATGTATGAGCAACTGAAAATGATGGTAAGTACAATATGTATATCCGTAGCTGATGAATCACACAAGTAGTGGTAGATTAAAAAAAAAAAAACTCAAAACTTAAAGCATTTATTTCAAATAAACCAAATACAGGCCCTTTTGAACTGTCAAGGGGTTGGTCAGTCAGAAAGCCCATTCCAAAGCGTAGTAGGTTCCTATGGAGAAGAACAGGCAAGATATTACATGGACAGTTCAAGGGTAAAATCACTGCATTTGCTCATCGCACAAATGTAAAAGCCACTGGTGCTATTATATCTATTTTGCCGGTCGGTCGACGGTTACGGCTTTATTAGTTTACAAAAGGTCTACCGGGGTATTAATTCAACAACTCTGCATTGTAGAAGTGAACTGTTTGAACATTTATTCTGTAGATTGAAGAGTCGTTACATTTTTAGCAATATCCATTAATTGTTAAGTTCCAAATTACTTTAAATATTCAGAATTGCTACTGAGTTTCCGTTGTGGAAAAGAGCATACGACCTGATCAACTGATTTTGTAATTATTAATAAATATCGTTTACATCATAATTAAATGTGTGATAAACAACGTCACCGAGTGAGCTCGCTATTCAATGCACTCGCATTGCCGTGCTTCTAACGTTTTTATTTCTTACAGATCCCAACGTTCGAGGGTGAAGTAAGATCTCTCGTAAAGGAGAAGGCATCACCAGCCACCGCCAAGGAGAAGAGCAGGTCCAACTCCAAAAGCTCCAAGGGTTCATTTAATGATGGGTTTGTATACATTATACCTAATACCTTGAAAGTAGGGACACATCGCACTGGCTTTTACCACATGGGGTAACTGCTATAGTAACTGGCCACTCATAACAAAAGAGGCAGAAACAAGGGCAAGCAAGCCCTTGAATGAAAAGGACAAGAAATATTCTTGTATCTATTGTATTTTAGTTTTAGTTCACATTATATTGTTTCTACCTCTTTTGTTTATGAGTGGCCAGTTACTATAGCATGGCCAATTATTATAGCAGATACCCTATCCACAAAATAATTATATACGCAAAAAATAAATACAGAGTATTTATTTTTTGCGTATATAATTATTTTGACAAAAACTTAAGTCTGCTATACAGGGTTCTCAAACGCGACGTTTGCGCTATGTAAATCGATACCTATCTTGAACAAACACTAGTGCAATGAAATCCTATTCTTAAACTCTTAGCTAAAAAAACACATTATACACCTCTAATACCAGTCTATTTATTAACAATAATCGGTATGGAATCTTAAGGCCTGTTCACATATAAGCTTTATTCACTCTATGTGAAAACATTATTAAAATATAAAATCAACACAAAACAATACAGTAAGCTAATATTATAAATATCAGGTTGCTCCTACACTCGGATAGTTCGGATAGTGACGAAGAGGAACTACAGCGGCTGTATGCACTACTTGACAAAAACAGGTACGTAAACTATAGGTTAGTACCTATTTTTAGACATACCATGAGTGCTTATAAAGACTAGAACACATCACTATGAAACGCCACAAAATAATCACTTAAATAATACGAATTGTCAATAATCTATAGCAGGTGGTGAATATTGCTTATATCTGAACAGACCCTTGTGGTGACTTTTTTCATTTGTCTGTCACAGCTAACCTTAGAACTACAGTCTGGAACTCATGTTTATAGTTATGTGGCGCGCTAGACCGACACTAGAAGGCTAAATTATTCTAGTAAATAATAACTTTTAAAATCTAGTCTCATCTCAACGACAATCACTGTCAATAATTTAGAAAAGTTTGAAGTTTTTTTGACAGATTAAGACAGATCTCAGTTTCATACATTTATTTCGCACAATCCGCCAAGACACAACGCGACACAGCAATGTGAATCAGACAATACTAAATAAATATGACTGGTATCGTTCTGGCGCGCCACAACACACGCCGACTCAATAATATAAACCCAGCTTAATTTTTTCTAGCCATTTATTTCATATATTGCACCCATCAATGTTTTAAATTTTTGGTGACGTAAAATTTTAGCGACACCTATACGACCACATGTTTACTACGTAGGCAGTTAGCGAAGTTATAGATGGCGCCACACACAGACCTCTGCCTGAAGTCATTTCAATAGAAGAACATCTCACCTGGTGACCTCGACCTGATGACCTAAATATTATCAAAATCTTTTCAACATAGCACAATCCGAGACGAAATTAAGCCTTATGGGTGTGAGTTAATAATTGTATTATTGTTTCAGCGATACGAGTGACAATGAAGATACGACTACAATAGCGCGAAAAATGGCGGACGGCGCCGAAATAGTCAAAATGGAAGAAGATGATTCTTCACCTCTGGATAAGTGTGCTTCTAATTCGGAAAAGTATGTTCTAAAATATTCAAAAATTAGATCATTATGTATTATATTTTTTATTAAAAAACATCTTATTGTTACAGAGAGATCGAAGCCAAAACTCTTGCTGCGATCAAAACAAAAGAAGATTCTCAGTCTTCTACATCAACAAGCTCTTCTAGAAAGCGTCGCCGGTCCGAGCTAGAGGAAGCAGTCATAACTATCATAGAATCTAGTGGCAGCAGCTGCAGTAGTACCAGCGAGAAACGGAGAAAACTCGATGATTTCACAGAAGACAAAAAATCCGACGAATATGTACCGTGCAGTAGCAAAGCCGATGACAAGTCAACAACCGACAAATCTAAAGAAGAAACAAATGAAGCCACTCAATCTAAAACAAATGAAACCACTCAATCTAAAACAAATGAAGCCACTCAATCTAAAACAAATGAAACTCCGCCCAAAGTAAAAGACACTGATCCAAGAAGCAGTGTTGAGAAAGACAAGCAAAGAGTCACTCCAATAAGAATAGCGCTAGTCACAAAAGAAATACGTAAAACCAGAAATAGTTCCTCGAAAGATACAACTGCTAAAATTATTACTCCCAGTAAAGATAAAGAACAAGAAAAGACGCCGCAGAGACGGAAATCTACAAGGTCTGAAAAAGCAGATAAATCTACGAAAACTGATAAAATCGAAAAACCTATGTCCAAAGCCGAAAAAACACTATCCTCAAAAGCAGAAAAAGTTGAGAAAACACCAAGCTCGAAATTAGACAAAGTTGAAAAAACACCAACTTCTAAATCTGAAAAAGTTGAAAAGACACCATGCGATAAACCTTCTAAAGAGGACAGATCCAGGTATGAGAAACGTAGTAATTCTAGAAATAGCAGGTCAACTAACAGCACTAGTTCCACTAGATCCTCAGACAAAACCGAAAAGAAATCTGAAAAGAATGCTGAAGGAAGCTCTAAAGAAAAAAGAAGAGGTAGCAGCTCTTCATCGAAAGAAAAAGACAAAGATTCAGAGGGCGACAAATCGAGAATGGAAAAGCAGATTTCACCTAAATCAACCCCAGAGTTACTCAGTCCAAAATCTGTTAAAGATCGGTTGCAATTCGACGATGATACGACCTTAGCTGTCCTGGCGCGTGAAACTAGTAAATCCACAGTAGTAAGTAACAGTACCGGCCTCCCCACAATCAGCTGTGTGCGAAGCCTATCGACAACTGCACATCACACCAGCTCGACTATAACTAAAACTACGACCAACGCCAACACTATAGATATCACCGAGGAAGCTACTTCCGACTCTAGTATCTTTACACCTACTAGTACCGAGAATGTGATATCTATGCAAGACGCGGTTTCGAAGCTTCAAAGACTACGCAAGGATGTGGAACCGGTCGTAGGTCGCGTCGGCGTACGAGCATTCGCGAGGATGACGTCACCGGAGAGACATACCACAAACGATGAAGTACAAGTAGAAATAAAGGCTGAGCCTATCGACCTCGACGACGCTGATAGGCATATGGAAAAGATGGATCTTATGAACGCGTTTAGGTTGAGGCCCGTCAACCCGCAGAATGTGCCGAAACCGCCGATGAATTTGCGAGATGTTCGGATAAATAAGGTTGTGGTTACGCCGTTAAATGCTAGAAAAGCTGCAACAGCAACGGCGACGGTTACTAAAATGCCTGAAATCCGTCCTAGGGCGAAGAAGACGTTCCCTCAACCGAAGAAGCCGGAGGAAGGTCGTTCGGACCTGAACAGTAAGAACTCGATGGTGTACATCCCGATACAGCCGCCCATGACGCAGGCGCCGGTGAGACTGCCGCGCCCTCAGACGGCCGCCCCGCCTACCGTCACGTCAGTACTCAGACCGCCTATCTCTTCTGTTGGTGAGTACCATATTATGATAGGGTATTTGACTGGTTTTTATTTTATTTTACTAAGCCAAAAAAAAGAAATATTGCGAAGTTGTATGTGTTTTAAAAAGGCTATGCTAGACAGAGATAGCACTGCTGCGATCTGACGTCACAACACAGGAACGCCATAGTAACTTCGCGTCATCCAGTACATTGATATTTTCCATTTTTCCAATAAATTAATTTATTAATTTAATTAATTATTTTAATTAATTATTAATTTATTATTATTATTATTATTATTATATATATATATATATATATATATATATATATATATATATATTATTATTATTATATATTTTTATTGTCTTAGTAAAGTCTTCCAAACACTGTGAGTGGTGTGTGGGAGGACTTGTTTCTATCTAGTTCATACACGTTAAATACGTTATTTAGTAGACATATTTGTACTAATTCAGATTTATGCTTTTTTTTTTACTTTGTTTATGTCTATGTCATTAAAAGCACTATTAAAACAAACATTTCAACAAAAAATAACTTTTTGTTCTAGCAAACAATCTAGTGAACACAGTAACAACGCCTCTGATGCAGCCTTCAAGCTCCCCTTCGAGCACAAGCACGACCGCGACGACCAGCACGAGCGTGGCGGCCGTGCCCACCGTGCACACCGTGCCGCTCATGACGTCGGTCAACGGGCAGTGGATGTTCAGCTTCCAGCCCGTCATGTCCGTCGGCGCCATCGATGTGAGTCACGAAAGTAATAAAAAACCGGCCAAATGCGTGTCGGACCACACACTAAAGGATTCCGTAATTAGGATGAAAATTCACGCATCGCGATCGCACAATAAGTTTGTATATCATAGTATTTCTCGAAAAAACGATGACAAACAAGTTATAAAGATTTAGTTTTTGCTATTTGGCTACGTAACCCTAAAATCTGTTGGTAACTTTGATGTATAAGTAATGCAAGTGAATTTTGAATATTGCAAAAATATTGATGAGTTCAGTTTTCTTTTGAGAATGTATATTTCGGGCCAGTCAAGTGTGCTAGCGCGTCCTTAATACTTGTATGATTAACATCACTGTTTATAATTCAATCTAAAACTTTTGTTTCAATAGAATATAACAACAATCAACGTTTAACCACAATCAATCTTCAATCTTTATCGTATTGGTGATAGGAAACATACTTTCACATTCATTCACTCACTCACAGACTTGCTCTCAAAACGGTAAAGGAAAACATTGTGAGGAAACCGGCACGTCCTAGAACCAAATATTCGAAGACATGTGACCTCTACCAACTCGCACTGGGCTCGCGTGGTAGATTACAGCCCACGAGAGAAGAGACGAGGTCTGTGTCCCAGCAGTGGGAACATGATTATGATGACTCACAGACAACGCAAAGCCTAAACCGCTGGGTCCAGAAGCATGAAATTTTGCGCAAGAGTTCCTCGTATAGCCACAGTGAGCACGAAGAAAGAATTTTTGAAAATTCTCTTAAAGGGGTTAAAGTTTTTATGGAAGTTCATGATTTTTGCCGATGGGAAAAAGAAACAAGGTTTTTAAAGCGGTTAAAATAATAAGTATTATATGCAATTAACATTGCTGTATATAACTTTAATATCCTCTACAATTTGTTTTAAAAAAAGAGTGCCGTCTCCCCTCCGATATTGAACGGTATCGCCGAGCGCGGAAGCACGGAGCCGCGTTAATAATCTCTATAAAGCATGTAACAGAAAGGAGTTGTCAAATGAGGGTTTTCTGAAATTACGTTCACTAGGTGACAGCACTAAGATGTCAGGTCCGGCCAGCTGTCAAAAGTGTCAAAGTGCCTATATTCTTTTTTGTTGTGAATGATGTACGAATGAATGAAACAAATGATGAGCGTCATCATAAATTTTATATTCTTGTCGAAATGGATGACCTCTTGTCAAAGTGGCGCCAACTGGCAAAACCCTCGACATAACTTCAATACCTACTCGATCCAAATGTCCCGTACGGCTGATATTTTTTCGCGATTACGATGTTGATCTCATGGAGACTGTGGTTCAGTTTGATAGTCTGTACCACACCTTTCTGATGATATAACATAAATCCTGTGCTTCAGTATAGGACTGTCTGGTATGTTATTTATAAGATACAAGGTTTTCAAAGCAGTCAAAACGTTTAGTATAAAGTGTAATCGACATCTAGTTAGTAAAAATCGTTCATTCATTCATTCATTCACTGACAGACAACACAACAGCCTAAACCACTGTGCCTAGTAGCATAAAAAATTGTATAAAAGTTCCATAAATAACGACGGCACTAAGGAAGGAATTTTTAAAATTCGGGGGCTTAAATACTAACTAATATTATAAATGCGAAAGTGAGTTTGTTTATTTGTTTGTTACGCTTTCAAGCTAAAACGGCTGAACGGATTTGGATGAAATTTGGCACATGAGTAGGCCATGACCTGGATTGGGATATAGGATACTTTTTATCCCATTATTCCCACGGGATCGAGACTAATACGCATTTATAATATTAATTACGATGAAACGTAATCATTTTTGTCGATGGGAAATCCTATCAGGCACACCGCTTATAGGTTTGGAAAAAACTAATAAGTAAATAAATAAAAAGCTAAATATCGTCTACAATGTCCATTGCACAGAGTGCTGCCTCCCCTCCGATGTTGAACGGTATCGCCGAGCGCGGCAACACGGCGGCTCCACTCGCAACGCTGACGCCGTCCGCAGCGGGCGCGGGCGTGCTGGCCGGGAACATAGTGGCGGGGCTACCGGCCGCGCCGCCTATCACTGTGTTGAGTAGGACACCTACTGAAAATACGCTTGGAGAGGTATGCGTTATAAGCATTTTTTTTACCCAGCTCGCACTATCCAAATTTGAGTTAAGGCACTGGCCTGACAATTTGATCTCATAAATCACCGACCAGCCATAATGACAACCCAAATAACAATAAAATATAAGTGTGTGATATTTTCATGTTTTAATATTTTAGTCTGTGTTCTTTCTGTGTGAGTCCCAAAAAATTATTTCCTGTCTTTCTTTAACCATCGTTTTGCTAGCGGTACTTTGATAGCGAATTTCACGTACAGCTATTCAGAATCGTTCGATTCGCTATCGAATTCAATTGTTTAGGTTCGTTCAGGGAAACGCGTCAAATTGCTAAATTTTATGGTAAAACATTCTAGTGGTGACTAAATTACTATTGTTATGTATTTCGTAACACAATTTAAGTGCTACTATAAAGTTTTTCTTTTCGGAAATTCTTTAAAAGAAAAACTCAATTAAATGAAACTAGCTTCATCTTTCTCCTTGATAAATCAAAAGTTACAGGTGCTTTTGATTTATCAAGGCGTCGGTCAGTGGTTTAAGAGTTCAATGGTTTAATTGATGTAAATAATATAATACATTTATTTATTTCCAAAAATGTTACAGATTTAATTAACTTGGTTAAGAAAGAGGTATTATTACTAGCTAGTTGTAGGAGGTAAGGTACCTACAGAGTAAATAATCTAGGCTGCAGAAATCTCTAATCAATAATTGGTGAGCCACCTGTATCTTAAGAGACAGAGAAATGGTTTGAGTTTGAAAAATATTTTCTTTGATCTAGCGCCAATGCTAGGTTTTAATTAAATTCGACTTCAGACTAGTTCCGAATTATCTACAAACAATATTTTATCAATGTATGCAGTCAGTTCCCCTTTTCACCGACCACCCATGCTACCGCCAGCCGCCGCGCCTGCAGCAGCGGCCGCCGGGCCTGCTGCACCCGCTGGACGCCGCCACGCCCATCGGCAGCGTGCCCGCGCCCTCCACCGCCGGGCCCGTCACCGCCAAGCTCAACCAGAACGCCGTCAAGGTAACCCGACGTAACAAAACATAGACTGCTACGATGACCTTTTGGCGCTGGAATGACGTTAGCGGTGTTTTTTTTTTTGTGAAATTTATTGAAAACAACAAGATGGCGGCGATAGTTCCGATTTTTGCCACGCGTTAAATAGTAGATTGTACAACTAGTGCTTAAAAGAAGCCATTTCACCCCGAGACGTTTATGTAGATAGTTAAGTCAAGGGGTAAAATGGCTCGTTTATGCCCGAGGTTTTTTCTCTGCTTTTCACTTCGATTTCGAGAAAATGAAACAGGCAAAAACTGTATAACAGCCACGAAACTTTAAAGTTTTTTATTTATTTTCAACATGTGTCATTCGACTTGGGTACTTCACACACAACAATAAAACATTTTTATGACTTGGCAGTGTGCATCTGGTTTTATTAAAATAACGATAGAAAACACAGAAGTGCTATAAATTAAAGCAACTGAAATAAAATAATGACTAATCTGTGACGTTTTATTGTGCGTGTGTTTTATTGGGCCTGAGTATCTTAGTCTTAGAAAAAAGAAAATATGCACTAGAGCATAAAAAGCGATTTTATGTCGCCTACGCACAACATGAAGACGAAATTTAGAGAATGAAAAGTGAAAATATCACTGTACAGCTATATACACGTATGCGTTTATACGCCGCAACAACAGTTCGCCTTATAAGTCCCATCTAATAGAGTCTATTGCAATTTAAGGTCTTTTATATATTGCTGTTAAGCCAAAAATCTACCACTCTGGATACATTGTTATGCACTAAATAAACTGGGATGATTTACCTCGTTACTTTTCTGTTCGAAAAGAGGCCTTAGTGAAAGTAATACTAGACTAATATTAACCTATTGACCGCCACATTCATTTATAGATGACAAAGCAAAATGTGCCCAGCACGCCACGGTCACGACTACATGACAGATTTTAACCAATAATTAGTAGCTTGGCGCCGAGGGCACGTCTTTGCTTTTTTGACGTGGCGGTCAATAGGTTAATAAGAATGATCCTTGGAAATCTACATACATAACATTACGCCTTGTTTCCCCGTTGGGTTGGGCAGAGGTGTACCTGTAGTACACCCTCATTTCGCCAGTTATGTTTAAGTCCCATATAATAGGGGGCGAGCCTATTGCTATCAACCGGGCACAAATCCAGACTCCGGGCTGCTACTTAGAAATTCCAGATGGAAAACCCAAGAACACTAACCGACCCGGGAATCTAACCCAGGACCTTATGCTCAGCAGTAGCGCATGCGAGTGCGACCACTTGACCATCGAGGCAGTCACTAAATCTAAATCGAAATCTATTTGTACTGAAACATATCAAAAATTCTTCCAGATGACAGATTTCTTCCGCACATTACTAGAGGATTCACTAGAGAAGCTAGACGAGCCTTGGTCGCAGCTGATGACGCTCAGACTGCAGCTGGAGCAAGACAACTGGAGACACCAGCAGGAGCTCAAGGAGGTCAAACATAACCACGGTGTGTACTGCTGTTAAATGATTAATAATAAATTATTTTTATTTCTGTATGTAGGTTTGTACAAACACTTTTACACGTCAATATTACGTATGCGTATTTTTAACATTAGATGAGGTCGGCGTTTTATCTGACTACTCTGAGAAGAAAGGCTGAAACAAACTCAAGAGGTCACAGTCCAGACATAATGTTGGTCACGTGAAGGCCATGTAGATTGGTGTTTGAAATGGTTGTTTGAAGAAATAACCACATAGATTGAGTGGACCTATCTAGGCAGTGCACGTACTTGTCAGTAATCGTGCAGCTCAACTCGGAACTTAAGGAGCTCAAGGATGCGACGATAATCAAGATTAGCAACCGTACTGTGACGGACGCTATGATAAATGCATTAAATCAAATTCAAGCTAAGAATTAGTACTTTCGAATGTCATTCACAAACAAGTCACATGTGCAAACATAATCGATTTAAGTGCTACCTTCTATAAATCCATCCACTGACGATACAGTGCTGACTAAGATATAAAGCTCACCCATAGAAATCAAATAACTATTATTAAAACATTCAATACCAATCGCAAATCAACATTCAAGAGGCATAAGATTATTATCTCGCGTCGAAATGAGATATTATTATGCGAGATAATACGACGTCATAAATTTGTCGCGCAGGGCATGTTAGCCCGTCTAACAATGAAAACACGCCGTGCATAAATCAATATTTATAACATTACAGATTTGATAATAGCGGAGATGCGCACGTCGTTCGATAAGGAGAAGGTACGAGCTGTGAGCGAGGCGAGGCGGGCCGCGCAGGTCGAACTCGAGGCCGCCGTCAAACTGGCCAAGTCTAAGCAATGGTAAGCAGATCAATCAAACTCGGATTTAAATTACAAAATTGAGAGAATATTAGTGTATAGAGTAGAGATAGATGTTTATATTAAATATTTCGGGAAGACCAGCGTCATAAAGCATAAGAATAACAAAATCGACCTGTAATGTGCACTACTAGGACACAGGCCTCTCTGGAAACAAATAATATTAACATATTATTGATTTGTAACATCCTTCTTCGTGAAAAGGGACGGAAGTGTGTGACAGCTTGAGCATGGAATAAGTAAGTACTTTTTAATAGCACGCAATTAAAACGTACTATATTGTAAGTAGAGGGGGTCGAATTTCGACCAGTGGGCGACCACTAGTAATGAATAATTATTCAAATAAATATTTTAATGTTTAGAGTTTTGAGGTTAATTTCTATCGCTGCTCAGTTGCTTATTACCAAGGTGAGATGTCAGACGTTACACATCATATGCGACTACTGTAAGGCTCGCTCGTTATATATATACTAGCTGCGCGCATAAGTCTCGATCCTGTGGGAATATCGGGTTAAAAAGTCATGGTCATGGTCTACCCATGTGCCAAATTTCATCCAAATCTGTTCAGCCGTTTTAGCGTGATGCCGTGACCAAGGGAAATAGGGATTCATTTTTATATATGTAATAGGTTGCGGAAAAAGTTTCTTCACATATTTTAAGAAAATTCAAAACATTTTTTAATATAGTTTATTTACATTTCACTAAAGTATGTAGCTACCATTTTGTTCGATAACTTTTTGCCATCTTGTAGGTGTAGGGACATGATCCCATTGCTATAGAAATTTTGAGACTTCTGATCAAAATACCGCGACAAGTGGTTTTGACAGTCCTCTCGTGATGTTAACCTGACACTGAATTCTGAAAGAATTCTGAAGAGACCGAAACAGGTGGAAATCTGAAGGTGCAAGGTGAGGACTATACGGCGGATGCATTAACACCTCCCAGCCAATCTCTCTTAATTTTTGCTGAGTGGCTAAAGATGTGTAAGGTCTAGAGTTATCATGATGAAAAACCACACCCCTTCTGTTCAACCTCTCAACTTCTTGCTTTAATCTCATCAGTTGTTCGCAGTAGAGTTCAGAATCGATGGTCCTGTCTGGTGGTAATAGCTCATAATGAATAATGCCCTTCCAATCCCACCACACACACAGCATCACCTTGTTGCGAGTTAACCCGGGTTTCGCCACAGTCTGTGAAGCCTGACCGGCCTTTGACCACGACCTTTTTCGCACGTTCTTGTCGTACGTGATCCACTTTTCATCACCAGTTATCAACTTCTTTAAAAATGGTTCGGTTTCATTACGTCGTAATAAAGAATCACAAATGACTACACGGTTCATTAGGTTTCTTTCAGTGAGCTCGTGAGGTACCCAAATATCGAGCTTTTTGTGTACCCAGTTTTTTTCAAATGCGCCAAAACTGTTTTGTGGTCAATTCCCAGTTCTTTAGCTACGTCGTAACTACTGATATCTTGCTCCACTTTTTCAAAAATGGCATCCATTTTATCCGTAATAGGGCGACCAGAGCGACGTGCATCTTTGACATCAAAGTTTCCGGATTGAAAACGCTTAAACCAAATTTGTGCTACTCTCACAGACACTGCACTAGGTCCATAAATATCGCAATTTTTTTTCGCGGCTTGCGTTGCATTTTTACCTTTTTTGTAGTAAAATTTTAAAATTTATCGAATTTCTTCATTAGATTCACTCATCTTGCCGGTACGAAAAACAAATGAAAATCACATATTTTCCTAATTTGAATTTGGAATTATGTCCTTTAAAATTTAAACTTTCAATGATACCAAAACCAGCCAGATACAAATAGTATACCCAAAGAGATTTTATAACAAGTTCATACATACTATAATGTGAAAAGACTTTTTCCCCAACCTGATATGTAGATATATTGTATTTTATGTTCTTAGATATAAAATTGTCCAATTAATTGATATTGATTTGCAGTATTTAAGAGGTTTTTTAACAATGTTTAAAAGTCAATCAGAGCTTATTACCACAATCCACACCTAGCATTGCTACCACCACCATGTCAAGTATCATGTCATGCGTTATGTGAGATGTTGTATTAATATGTGTGTCACAGGTGTGCCAACTGCAGGCAGGAGGCGCAGTTCTACTGCTGCTGGAACACGTCGTACTGCGACCTGCCGTGCCAGCGCGCGCACTGGGCGCAGCACTTCTCCACGTGCCAGCAGCGCTCGCAGGTAACGGAACTCCTCCGAGCACGGTTCAGCACCACCATTTACCAATCATTTTACCAATGAGTCTGCTACAACTACTTACATTAACAAAATTCTGTATGTGGGGTAACTGTTATAGTAATGCAAGCAAGCCCATGAATGAAAAGGACAACAAATATTCCTGTATCTATTGTATTTTCGTTTTAGTTCACGTTACATTGTTTCTACCTCTTTTGTAATGAGTGGCCAGTTACTATAGCGTGGCCAATTATTATAGCAGATACCCTACAACATATAATTATTTCGGGCCTGGCTGTTTCTCTAAGGGTGAAATCAGATAGCGGTCGATCGACTTCGACCCAAAATATGTCATCATGGTATGTCTCATAAATTGTCACGATAATTATTGTCAAAGACCGCGGCCTGTTTGCACCCTAAGCGACATTTGTGTCCACCTCATTCAAACCTTTGAAAAGAGTTAGACATTATTGCGCCTAGATTTCCATGTTCGATATCGAAAAAGAGTCGCGGCTCTAGACATGCCCCTATATTTAGTACGGTGTCTGGGTAACTTCACCTTGGTAGAATTCTTTCTTTCTACCTTATATATTTAGACATCGAAGATAACACGCTTTTTTTTTTTTTGGGTGGGTAATGATCAAATAACTTCTCCCGCTCTGGCGGAGCGGGAGGGTGTGTCAGACTCTTACTGACTAAAACCCACCCGTATTCCTTCCGTTGCCTGTGTTGCCAGGGACCTCGGCAACCCTTTTGGACTCTCCCGCCAAAGATAACACGCTTGGCAGCTGCAATAAACTGATCAACCAAATAATTATAATTTCAGAACGATAGCAACGGAGACCCGCCGAATTCACCGGAACACAGGCTACAACCTCAACCAGATTTGCCAGTGAGTTTATTATAATTTTATTGTACTCAACTTTCATCGTTTATTTTAGCGCTTTACATATAAACGAGTCGTAGTATCGCTATGTGTATTGTGTTCGAACTGATATTATAATATTTACATTTTTTTATTAAGAAATGTAATAGTTTAATTTTACAGTCAGCTTCCTATGACCATTTATTCTTTGTATCGCAAAAGATAAGCGAATTTCAATTTTTTTAAATCTTGATTTTCATGACAAATTATCTTATTTTTTAATCAAGGTTGCATAATTCAGATCAAATTATTTTTATAGAAAAAGAATATGTTTTTCAATCTTCCTAATAATGATACATCATAAGGGCCGATACACAACGGGAAAGCAGCGGCCGGCAGCGGCGTGGCGAGCACTTTAAGTGTGAAATAATTTAAAACTTTATCCACATAATTAAAATACCATTTTCGCTTGAAAGGCTCGAATAGGTCGCGCGGCCGCGCGTCTTGCCCGCGGTACTGCCCGCGTCGCGTCGCTGCCGTTGCGTTTTGAATCGGCTCTTACACACAAGTACACTTGTATAAATTGTAGATAAATATAATCATCTTGTTTAGCTTTTCATCTCAGTATTAGTGACGTTACGCACGGTGTGGTCGGTGTTACAAAAGACGCACATATTTATTACACAGCTGGGGTGTATTGGTGTTACAGAAAAACACGTCAACGCCGACCCTGACGGTCGGCGGCAAGGTCGCCCCCTCGCGCGCCTTCTCGCAAGACCCACTTAGCACACAGAAGACTTCCATTATTGGTTGGTATTTATGTAACGATAAAACTGTTCGTTACTTTGATATCAGGGATCAGTATTAAGCATATTCGCCCTGTAGGTATGTTCAGTAAAGACATTTGTTGAAAGTATATGGTGCGCAAACGCAGCTTCTTTTTTTCAATACAATCACGCCTTCGTGATGATAAGTAATTTTTTGTGGCTTTTCGCTCTAATCCACTACAGATTGAATGTGCTCTCTAAGTGCCATTACAAAAGATACTTTTTAGGTATTGAAAAAGGATAAGATTCTTTTGCTATCAAATTAGGCTTCTGAAAATACAGCGGAGTATTTTCATATGTGACAAAATAATAAGATCAATTCGCTTCCTCAAGCTGTGTAGGCTTTGTAACATAATACTACTTAAATATACTTGATGATTAGTTCCCCTTCAACTCCGAATATTGATTATCTCATATGAATCTTTGTATGCATTTCAGTAAGTATGGTAGAAGACACGAGCGGCAACCAGACAATGAAATGCGTCGGCACCTACAAGCCGTCTACGCCCAACCAGATGCAGCCCATTATCATCAACAAACAAGTACGTATCTATATCTAAACGTACGTCGTCTCATCGTACGTATTTCCTATGCGTTCTTTTGGAAAAAATTTGGAATAACAAATATATATATATATATATATATATATATATATATATATATATATATATAATTATATATATATGCGTACACATATGCACAGGCCGTTGCGCGTCGCCAGTCTGGCGCAACACGTCCCATTAGCATGTCGGTGACGCGACCCATAAGTTTTCCCCTACCAAAACTCGCTTAACGCGCCTAAAGAAAAATTTGGAAGTTTTATGTTTATATTATATTAATTTTTGATTTTGATATAGCACATAATCTCGATATTTTGACATGTCGCCACATTAGCAGATTGCACCCGTGAGAAGCATGAATGGGTCAATTTATCCGTAATTGCTTAAAATTTAAGGTTCCGTACCCCTATTACTAAGGCACCGCTGTAAGTCTGTCCGTCTGCCTGTCTGTCCGTCCGTCCGTCTGTCCGTCCGTTTCTCACCAGGCTTTATCTCATGAACCGTGATAGTTAAAATTTTAGACAGTTGAAATTATCACAGATGATGTATTTCTGTTGCCGCTATAACAACAAATACTAAAAAACAGAATAAAATAATTATTTAAGGGGGCTCCCATACAACAGACATGATTTTTTTGCCGTTTTTATAGATTACGGAACCCTTCGTGCGTGAGTCCGACTCGCACTTGGCCGGATTTTATTAATTCTTTGTACCTACATCTGGAGTTTTGACACTGACTGTCATACATGAATAAGTGACAAAGACGAAGCTTTGCGGCAAACTCAAAAACTCATAGAGGCATTTTGACTGACTGGCAGGGGTGACTTGCACACTCAATAATGGCTGAAAACTGCCGTTAACACATGGTGATGTAGCGACAAGTGGTGTGGTGGTATACCTCTAAACCTCTTTACCTCTCCACTCCTTAAGCACTGAGGTGCTTAAGGAGTGGAGAGGTAAAGATAGTATTCCGCGGCTATCCTACCATGACAAACCCGGAAGTATGGTCAAGATCCCTACCAGCATCTTACTGGGATAATTCCTTCCTTCGAGCACGTTTGCTCTTGTAATGCGAATCTCCACTCAAGCTTGTCAATAAAGGCAAGAAAGAGGTGGGAGTTCTGTTCATCATCACTGTTCAGTACAGGCAAGCCAGAGAAGAGGAACAAGACTCATCCCGGGAGATATGGTGCGTGGGGACGCTACTGCCCAACTGCTCGCCACATGCTGCCCTGCGGGTTTATGAATCTCTCTTGGTCGGACACTTCACTCTAGACCTGTTTCGGCAAAGTAAACTCTACCGGCACAGACCTAGAGTTCATAGGAGCACGCAAACCTCACCACGACGGCAAATTAGAAGTACGGCGGTGGAGCTATTATTATTACCGACCGGGTGCTGTACAGTACTCGCTTATTCCTATCACATCGGCCATATCGAACTTTGACTATACAAAAACGTGTACTGCTTAAAAACTTTGCCTCTCTTCCAACAGTTAATGAACAACGAAGAAAACTCAAACAAGAAGGTGGTGTCATCTTCAGGCGGGTACCTCATAGTGGGCGCGCCGAACAATTCGACCGTGGTGACGCCCGCCAGGAGGACGCACACCATCCAATACTACACGTGAGAGACCATTGAGTCCCTGCTTACACTGCCTCGCATCTCTACCAGCCTTACAGACGAGTAAGTAGTGCCGACATAGTAGGAGAAATAGAGATACTTTCATGCAACCAAACTCCATTTGTCATAACATTAGACAGAAGTGACTCATCAAGACACAAATCTTTTGAACCATTCTAGAAGAGTTTATGGTCTTGAATCTCTGCTGGAAGCAAACTAGCAGTCTACATGCCAAACGAAGTCTTATTTGTCTAGCATTATAATGAATGGCGTATGTATAACTTTAAATATACTCAGTGATCGCACGCGGTCAACATATTGATGTCACGTACAAATAGAAACGACAGTTGTATATCTCAAAGCAATGAGTCGTTGTTTACGAATATGTGTTGTTTCAAGTATATTGCAGGTAGGGAATTTTAAACAGCAATAAGTACTGTTATTGCAGTTAAATTCATAGGTTAAACGGATGTTCAAACTTATGTGTCGATAGTCAATATAGTGGCTATTTTGTCGTTTTACGTCAAGTCATAAGGAAGTAGTAGCCTCTTTGAAAGCTAGTAATAATTTTGCTGTGATCTTCTATTAGTCGCTTTGATAACGTTAAAATTGGCGATTCCCATGTTCGCTCCGTTTTTATGGAGTTGGACAAAACAATGGACGTCCATGAATATTGCAATGTTAATATTTTTGACAAACTTATAAGTAAAACAATCAACTGCCTGTAGTTCTAATTTAATTAATACAGTCAGTCAATGTTTGGTGGCCAAGTTTAGTAGTTGTTGATCGTGACTATGATACTGAGGTAACTTTTAGCTGTTGCTCTTCTGTATTTAGCAGTATACTGTACATAGTTTATTGATTATCAGTGGTATAAGCTAAGCGTATACATCAAAATCAAAAGTCATTTATTCAAACTAGGCTGAGAATCAGCACTTTTCGAATGTCAAAATTACATAAGACAGTCTCCCAAAACGCGCGGCCTTCACCGCTTTCCCATCATACAAGGCGTTTCTCTGTGTGTTTTGTGTATGTTGTGAAATATCGAATATTTATAAAGTTAAATATTACAGAGGGTGAAAATTTACGTTTTTTCTATTAATTATGTACTTTTCGCTACTTAAAACAAAGGTTAGTGTCAGACATTGTTATGTTCAACTACAAATGCGGGAAGCGATATATACCAGTTATATATTCAATGTATGCGCTCAGCTGCCGCTTTAAATTAGTCTTTGGCTAGATTTTCATTTCAGTAAATGATACATTATAAAATAAAAATGTAAATAATTATGTGATTTTATGAAAAAGTGGTAAACATTTGTTTTTGCATACTTATTTTGTTATTTTTATTGAACTAGTCTCCTTTGAGTCCCGTTTTAACAAAATATTAATTGTATAGACAGACACTACAATAGTTTGTCAACGATAAAGCAATAACGAAGGAAATGAATGAATGAATTTTTTATTTTAAAATACTGCAATAGATGTGTGATGTCTTGTATTTTTTTTTAAGTTTTCAAATCCTGCCCAATAATGAACGAAGCTTTTTGTAACAGACATGTTTTATATTACTTACATAATTTTTGGTTTAATTTCTTATTAAAATGTTGAGCCTATTATTTAAGCTCAAAAAGGATTTTGATAATTTTATTTCAATCCTAAATCCTTCAGCTTGTTTGTGTAAATATTGTAAATTGATTGATCGATATAATATTGTTGATTCATTAACATTATGATTCGAATAACAAGTTTGTTATGATACTGTGCGTTATTATAGCATCAATAATATTCAATCTGGCTTCAGAATTCCTCCATCATTGCCACATAGCAGGTGAATCTGATGACTTGTGTTGTTATAGTTTTACAGGAACTGATATAGCGAGGCACTCGCCTTTTAATGAGAACAATGACGAGAGATAGAAAGAGGCAAAATTGCTCATGCAACACTTCATAAAAAACGTAACTGTATACAGATGTTTACAAGTTTGTGAAGCTAAGAAGTTTTCCCCTTCTGCCGTGTTTTAAATTCGTATTAGTATCACGAGTTTTTATTGGAAACTTTGTCTTCCTTTATTCATTTCATAAGATATAGTTTTCTGTGTACTGTTCTCGCCAGTACTCTGTTTAACGAAGTATCTTGTTACTCAAGTTGTAATAACTCATAAATCTATCATAATATGACTACAACGTATTGTTTACAATAATTTTAAGACTGTTAATATTAAGTTCACTTGTAATGTGCATTTTATTTGTTATTCAGTACCGATATTCGTTGAAACAAGTCGGTTAGAGGCGTTGGATTCATTTATTTAATCGTGTTTGTATATATTATGTTTCTGAATAAAATGAGGCAATCCAAGCACACAATGATTAGTGCTAAGATTTTATTAATCATTGATTAATAATGAAAAGTAATGCCAAACATGTTGATGTGGTGACATTAGAGAGAAGACAGGAAGACGTTGCAATATTCATTGATACGTATCGCATCTCAGATTACAAGACACATACGTAAAGTAAACATGCAACTCAATACAATTTTAAAGATCATATTACATAACATATCATCACGCCTTGTTTCTCCGAAGGGCTGCCTGAGCAGAGGTGTGCCCAAAGTAGGTATCGCCCACATTTCGCCAGTTATATTTAAGTCCCATGTAATAGGGGGCCACCCTATTGGCATCAACCGGGCTCAAATCCAGACTCCGAGCTGTTACTAAAATTCCTAATGGACTGCCCAATCCGGGAATTTAACCCCGGACCTCACACTCAGCAGTCGCGCTTGCGACCACGAGACCAACGGGCAAATCATATTAAATTAGCATACACCTCTTTTCTGAGAACGGAAGTAGACGATTGTCAAGTGCTGTCTCTGTTTGTAAATAGTAAGGTTACGTTACTATTAAGAGCTTTTAGTACATAATTGTACCTACGAAACTGTTTCATTCAATAAATATGTGATGAAACCGATTTCATTCTTTTATTTGAATGAACATTTCCTCGCGTTATTAGTCTGAGCATTTCCTTTAAGTATAGTTAAATGTATGTTTATGTGCCTCTAGTACAGTCTACTAAAAAAAAAACGATAATGTCTATATCTGATGAAAATGTAAACACCTTGATGAGAAAACGTACCTACCTGTACCCACAGGTAGGTACGTTTACGTTTACCAGGATGCCAGTCGCAGTGCCACTTACAAATCGAGCGCCTATATTTGATTCCTTGAACACTTACACCGAAATTCTTATGTTAAATCACCTTAAATGATGTTTTTCCTTGACAATTGAGGTTAATTTTATAACATAATTTTTCATTGATGATTTTTAAATTACCATTTAGTAATGTTATTCAAACAATAATTATTTGAAAATGTAAGAAATTGTCCTGAACAAGGTTTGGTCACACTTTTATCATTTATACTTTTTGAGCAGGCCTTACCTATGAGCTATAAAAAAATCAAAAACAACACGGACACTAATTAAGCAGCGCGCCATGCATGCTATGTCATGCGCATCGAACAGCCTGGTTTCCGAGCGGCGAAATGTAAATTCAACGATATTTGGCAAAGGTCAATTAAAAGTCACTTATAAATTTGACCTTTGCCAAAAATGATTGGATTCCAATTCCAAAAATTGTAGACAAACTCCCGGGGATGTGACACAAAGGGATTTTCGCCATAATAGAACGTTTAGTTTTTTGAAAAATTTGCGAAAAACTGAAATTAACTTGGAATCCCCTTTTCAAGTTTGAATTGAACACTAATCTGAAGTGATCTGTTCCAAAATCAATTTGTGCTGCTTTCAAAATACGCTTCAGAGGCGGCATCAAATATTATTTTTGAAAATAGTCAATATCTATACTATACCCGAATCGCTTTAGCGTGGCAAAAGTGGCCATTGACCCACCTACATTTTCTAGCATAGGTACTTTATTTCAAAAACTAAAATTAAGCCCGATAACGCCCTAAATCAATATCTATCGTGATCTTCAATATGTTCCAATAACGAAAAACAATACTTACATAGTTTATTGTTTGGGTTCCTACGGAGAGATATAGGGAAAGGGCAATGACCGCTATTGCCACGCTAAAGCGATTCGGATGTAGAAAAGCAGCACGTCGGGAAGCTTCAGAACGGCAAATTTATGTGACGGGAACTGTAAATCCAACAATTTTTGGTAAAGATTCATTATAAGGGTTCCGTACCTCAAAAGGAAAAACGGGACCCTTAAGGATCATTCGTGTGCCTGTCTGTCTGTCTGTCCGTCTGTCACAGCCGATTTGCTCCGAATCTACTGCACCGATTAAGTTGAAAATTGTTACACATATGAATTTCTGTGACCCAAGCACGAACGTTTAATGAATTTTGAATATGGGGTTCACTTTTGAGGGACAACTGAGAAAATAAAAAAAATATAGTTTTGCAAACTGTGCCATGTGACATATCAAATGAAAGGATTTGTTATGAGGGTTTCAAATAGAATTTTATTTAAATTAGTTTTAAAGTTATTAAAGAAAATAAATTAAAATTGATCATTCCCCTTATCTCTGAAACTTGAGCCTAAAATATTGAAAAACATACAGAGAATAGTTCAGTGGAGAGTACCGTAACGGGACATCGGAATGTCTCGCGACATTTCCGATGTCCCGTTACGGTACTCTCCACTGTTATGTTTGTGAATGTTAATGATGAAGTAAGATATGAACGGTCCAAGTTTATAGAAAAAATTGAGGCAAGAAGGGCACACATCCTTCTTTATAATTCTGCCGTGCTAACGAAGAATACAATAACTCGATTTTGGACGATTTTAAGTTATATATATATTCGGAATCAGCTAATTTAGCGAATTCCGAATATATATATAACTCAAAATCGTCCAAAATTGAGTTATTGTATTCTTCGTTAGCGCGGCAGAATTGTACTGATGGAAGTTTCACCCAGGTGAACAAAATTGAATAATCTGTTCAGTATTTGATTTGAAATTGTGAAAGAGCTAGCTATGTAATGGTCAACTGCCTCTTAGTAGGAACCTCTTAAAAGTTTCAAGTGTGTAAAAGTACTTATGCCATACTAGTAGCCCTACTGGCAAAGTTGGAACAAACTTAAGTAGCATGGCACTTAAAGTTTTTGTGTGGCTTGCCTGTGGTTTGTGTAGTGTGAGTTTATCAAAAACAAAACAAAGGAATTCATATCAAATCAAGTTTAATATCTGTGTGTTTAATGTCTGTTTTAACAAACTGCCTTACAATGACATTGTTTGCTAAACATCCTTACAAATAAAGTAAAAAAAAAACAAAACATCTTATATGTCGCTTCAAAACAACAGTTCTACTTATGAAACTAATACTGGTTTAGATAAAGCCAGATTCCTATTTAAGGAATGAATAAATCTTATTTCTAATTAGTAACTACTTCCAATAGTAATGTAAAAAGGCACACAATATACCTATATCTAGGTAAGTATTTGGTTATACAAAATAAATGAAGACGTCATCCCTAACCTAATAATGTCATAAGAAATACTTGTAACAACACAAAAAAAGCCGAAAAAAAGAAAAGATTTAGCCCACATGCTACACGCTGGCTTCTATAATATGAATATTATATTGGGAGGTAGAATAGCGGTATTGGAAAAGTTATTTTTTAACCACAATACATCATGGCCCCCTCCCTGGCCAGTTGGTCTGCCATTTCATTGCCATATATTCTGTGATGTGCCGGCACAAACTGCCACCTCACTTGAACAAAGCGCATGGCATAGTCAAGCTGTTTGAAGTCTCTCTCATTCTTCACTGGTTGTCCTGATGCTAGCCTCCAACCATTTTGCTTCCAAACTGAAAATACAAAGCAATGAATAAGTATTCTCTGTATTTTTTTCAATATTTTAGGCTCAGCAGTTTCAGAGATAAGAGTTGGCGGGGTTTCATGTATTTTATCTAATAACCGAATTATTTTAAATTATATTTGATGTCCTCATGTCCTTTCATTTGATATGTCACTTAATACAGTTTGCGAAACGTTTTTTATAAATTTTCGGCCCTTAGCTCAGTCAGAGGATTATACTTATCAATATAATAATCGTTGGAAGGTAAAACTCACAAGTGACATTTTTGGTAAAAATCAAAACCTAGTTGTGGTTTTTTTTTTCATGCTGAAAAATTTATTGTTCAGCATGAAAAAAATGTCATTATCTCCTAATTATTTAAAAACACTTAGTGACTTTTACCTTTGAACCAACAATAAGTAGGTGCAACCTAATTAAAAAGGATTTTTGCTTATAAAAAAAAACTTGTAGGGTAGGGTTTGTTAGATGTACCTACCTAACAAACCCTACCCTACAAAAATATTTATTAACAGATATTTATATTGTGAATGCATATAATAATAACAAGATTATTAGTTACCTGGCATCCATTTGGTAATAGCGTCAATGAGGAAACGCGAATCTGTATTGATCTCTAGTTTGCGGATGCCATTCTCGTGTGCTTGCTGCATAGCGCACGTAGCGGCCTGGATCTCGCCACTGTTGTTCGTGGCTCGGCCCCCAGTGACCGGCGCACTCACGTTCCAGGGATGATCATCACCCCAGAATACCCCGAAACCAGCTTGAGCTCCACTCCTGCCGTTTGATGGGCAGGCTCCATCCGTGAAAACTATCACATATCCGTCGTGACTCGTCATCAACGACATCTTGATTATTATTCCTAGATCACTCCTGTTTCTGAAGTATTTTCTGGAACGACAAAGCCTAAAACTATCGGGAACGAGTACGAATAGCGACAAACTGTCTGACCTCGACGAAGTCGTAAAGTAAATTGTAATTTGTGTGTAAGATAACCCCGGCTAAACAATATGAATCCACGCAGCAGAGTATTGTAGTGGTGTTCAAAGTTGCTTTATGGCAATCACTTGCTTAATGCTATATGATCTTTATTTTAAGCATACTGTTTTATATGCTTTATTTTAAGCATGCCTTATGCTTTTTTATATGCGTGCGTACTTGTTACGACCAAACGGGCGGGCGCGAATAAAACCAGCGCGGAGTTGTCAGAGTGGAATATTACATCGCGTTTATGAATTTATTACGGAACAGTAAAAAAAAACAATGAACTTTCCTTCTTACTTTCCAGGCTTAGGACTGTCTATAATTGATTAAGTGTTATTAAGAAATAAATTAGGTAAGTATGTCAGTATTTAAAACAATTACAGGCGTATTTAAAAGTTCACTGTTCCTTCTGAACATTTTCGTCCGTTAAATACCTACACACAAAACAACAACACGATACCTCACTCAGTAAATCGTCCTTACTTACACAATTAGTTTTATGTACATAATCAATATTGCGTGTCCTATCACTGTTTATTTACACTAAGCAAAACAACATTGTTTATAATATTACGTTACGTACGTGAGCCGCCTGAGATCGCGATAACGCACGCGGTGCGTAAAACGATTATACACGCGACCGAAAGCAAACGCTAGCATGCCACGACTAGCCACCCGGCGGCCGGCACCCGCCGCTTTGCTATGCCTGGTTGCTTATTACTACATGCGCTTGCGATGTGCGACGGACAGAGCCAGAGAGTGCGATGTAAAGCAAAAAGCAAATAGCAACAAGTGAGAGCCATGATAGCATTTGCTGTATGTTATGTATAATAAGCAAGATGCTTTATTATGCTATATGCTTTATTAACCACCACTAGAGTATTGTAAAGACGAAACTTCGTTCATCGGTTTCATTCTCACCGGATTCCTAGTATTCTGTGCGTGTGTGTCCCGTGTGTACACGACTAAAATGACCTTGGTTGACAGCCACCAATCAGGAGTAAGTTTAAATCGTGTGATAGCACAATTATTATCCAATGGCAAGAATTTTTTTCCCCTGTGATCAAAAATTTAGGTGTAAGATCTTTGGAGAAATAATATTTTGGCGGTAACCGGCAAGGTGACATGAATGTCTTGCCATTATACCTTATTTATGTAGTATACATTGTACCAACACGTACCGCGGCAGGGCGGGCGCGCGGCCACGCTGTACAAGTTCGTGCGCCTGTCGGGCGAGGTGCTGTTTTTTATTAACATTTAAAAACGTTACTCTAAAAACTATTAAGGTTCGTCCAGACTTGGTACGTCGCATGATTAGGGGTCGAAATGACTTGTGGCTTGTGCTTATGTGCTGTAAATGGTTAGGGACAATTTATTCTGAGCGGAATTCTAAAAATGTTTTGTACGCGTACGGCGTAACTGCTTCATCATAGCAACCTATAATTATCCGAAAGCAGCGTATTATTCTGGCGGAAATAATGCGATTTAACTTTACTAATTTAGGTAACTTCTTTGGGTTTTGTTAAATGTCACATTTTAAAGTAAAAAAGTGGGTGTCGGACCACGCATATTGAAGAATTCCGTGGTTGGAATGAATTTATCCCAAGAAGAATTTTGTAGTTGAAAAAATGTTTTCCCATACTTCGATATACGTCACGATCGATTCTCCAACTGCAAATTAGGTTAGAATCGCAAAAAATATGACAAAACTATTTTTTTTTAATTTGAAACGATTTTCGAACTTTTTCTTTTACTTGTCCTGTGAGACCTTGCCTAGGTCTACGGGAACCACCCCAGAAGCTTTGATTTGTTTGCCAGTATCAAAATACGTCGCATAAATTGTCGTATTTTTTTATTGCGCTGACATAGAAGCTTGATTTTTTAAGAGCTCTAAGGGACCGTGGGCCTACGTATTAATTGTATGTGTTGATTAATTTCAACAAGATACCTCCACGCGTTCCTGAGAAAAACGGTCTTGATATGTAGACACACAGATGGATGAACAACGAAGTGATCCTATATAATATGGGTTCCGGATTATCCTTTTGAGGTACGGAACCCTAAAAACACCGTACTACGACCTACTAATAAATTATTGTAATATAAAATATTCAACCAGTCAAGTGAAGTCTTGCTTGAGCACTGGTGCATCAGGGATCCAGATTACGTCATGTACTTTATTATCTGACTGCGCGACAGTAGAGTAAGTAAGTAAGTAAGTAAGTCTTTATTTGCCTTAAACATGGTATAAAAGGTGTTACAGTTTGGTAATATAATATAGTCCACATGTTTAGCTATACAACATCGTGTATCAATTGCATGCAAAATACATAGAATTAATTAGTAAGTAGAAATTAAATTTCAAAGCTATAAAACATTCTCCACAATACAATCATCATAACATAATATTAATTAATGTCAGAAATTAATCTCCACGAACAAAATCAAAAGTAACAATAAAAGAAAACATTATAAAAGTAAACATTATTCGCAACAGTTCCATAACATTATATAACATAACTTAAAGTAAAAAAAAGGAAATCAATAAAATCAATAACTATAAAATTAAAAATGTCAATATTATAAACATTATCGACGATCCAGTATGTCATTATTTGTGAATTATAATTTAATGTCAAAAAAATCCTTAATGTCATAAAAATTATGTTCATTCAGTAATTTAAAGAGTCTGTTTTTAAAAGAATTAATATTAAATAACAATTTCATTTCTTTTGGAATTTTATTATAAATGCGTACACACATCACCAGAAAACTTTTAGAGTACTTGGCTGATTTAGGAGTATCCTGCAATACAAGTCTACATGGATCCCTATTACGAGAGTATATTTGATCGACTTTCTTGAATAATTCCTTATTATTATATACAAAATTACATATCTCGTAGATGTACAGTGAAGGAAGTGGTAATAAGCGAAGCCTTTTAAAATGCGGTTTACAGGACTCGTCAGTACGGATCCCACAAATGGCTCTGATGCATTTCTTTTGCGCGATAAACACTCTGTTTTTATCTGTACTGTTACCCCAAAAAATAAGTCCATATCGCAAAATCGATTCTATGTAAGCATGGTAGGTTATAATGGCGGTTTTTTTATTCGTCACATTCTTGACTTGCCTGAGAGCATAAACAAACTTATTAGACTTGTTGCACAAATTATCTACATGTATTTTCCAATTTAAATCTTGGTCTATGAGTATACCCAGAAATTTTGTATGTGAAACTTCTTTTAATCGATCAATATTAAGTTTGAAATTGTATTTGGCATGTTTAGATTTATTAAATTGTACGTACATAGATTTATCTAGATTGATTTTTAATTTATTTACCTGTTGCCATTCTAAAATGTTGTCAATAGTATTATTTATGTCAATTTCGTGATCAAATTTTGATTTATACTTTTTATCAGATGTCACTATGATTGAAATGTCATCTGCAAATAATATACATTTATGATTGACCTGCTGTGGTAAATCATTTACGTATAATAGAAATAATAAAGGGCCTAATACACTCCCTTGTGGTACACCGCAATTTTTTACTTTGAGCTCAGAGGAGTATGAGGTTAGTAAATCTTCATTTACTTTACTAATAGCAACGTATTGATTGCGGTTACATAAATAAGATGCAATCCACTGCAGTGCTACACCTCTTATTCCATATCTTTCTAATTTTCCCAATAATATATTATGTGCCACAAAGTCAAATGCTTGAGATAGGTCAAAAAAGAGTCCTGTCGTGAAGTGATTGTTATTTAAAGACTTCAGGGTACGGCTCAAAAGATTATATATGGCTAATGTTGTTGACTTGTGCCTTTGAAATCCAAACTGTTCCTTTGCTATAATATTGTATTTGCTACAAAAGTCGATAAGCCTTTTGTGCATACATTTCTCAAACAGTTTGGACAAGATAGGTATAAGGGTAATTGGACGATAATTTTTAACGTCCTTTTTGTCGCTTTTCTTGTACAAGGGTTTTACAACTGATAACTTTAAAGCATCAGGAAAAGTTCCAGTCGAAAATGAAAGATTAATTAGATATGTCAATATAGGAGTTAATTCTTCTCTGCACGCTTTAATTATTCTTGTACTAAGTCCATCATATCCTTCCGAGTTAGTATTATTTAAAGCCATTATCTCTTTTTTTATTTCATCTTCAGTCATAGCACTAAGAAACATAGAATTAGGAACTAAAGCGTTATTAAACTTATTATAAACTTGTAAGTTATTAAATGTCACAATGTTAGTCGAGTCGATAAAATAATCATTAAACGTATTCGCTATGTCAGTGGGATCAGTCAGTATTTTCTTATATACTTCTATTTCTGAAATATTAGTGTCGCATTTTATGTTCCCAGTTTCATGGTTAATGACAGACCAATTCTTTCTGGCCCACCCTGTAATAGAGACAGGATAATGTATTTTTATTGTATTTATTCCGAAGCCCAGTTGACGCACCTTTACATTTTGACATACTTACCCTTTTACGTCAACATCGTTGGCTCGTTGCTTTATACTTTGATGATCAATGACTATGTCATCATCTGCCTAGCCTTTTCTCAGACATGTTGAGGTCAGCTTCTAGTCTAACCAGATGCAGCTCAGTACCAGTATTTTACATGGAGCGACTGCCTATCTGAAAGCCAATTCTCGTAGGTACTTAAAAATCTTTTAAAAAGTCGCAGTCTCGTCTCAGCGGCAATCATAGTCAAAAATTGCCCAGAATGTAAAATAGAAGGCAGACAGACCGCCCAGAACACCGAGAGTGCGGCCAACAAATCAAATACAAATTCTAAAAGCTAATACAATCTCGAGTCAGTAGGTACGGCACGAAGCGCACGCCGCATCTTAAGTGTGTTCAATATTATTGAGAATAATACCGACTTGTGTTTATAAACATTGTAAAAACTGTTCCCAAAAACAAAAGAAAGATGGAGTATCTTTCCATAGGTAAATATTGATTATCTAAACACGCGGTAGCGTGTCAAGCCAAGTTCAAGTAACAGAACTGGCGAGCAGCACCGTGTGTAATACAGGGTGGGCCAGAAAGAATTGCGAATTTGAAAAAATTATTAAAAAAAAACTTAGTACAATTCACATACAAATTTTTATTTTTATAAAAATTTACATCTGGGAAATTCATTTCTTAAAAATAACGTCATCCAGGTGTGCACCATCCCGCTGCAAACATTCTTCGAATCTGAACCTCAAATTGGTAAAAACTCGCTGGCACATTGCACGGGGAATAGCTGCCATTTCTTCCCGGATATTGGTCTTCAACTGGTTAATCGTGGCTGGGTTATTGGAGTAGACTCTACTTTTTAGGTATCCCCACAAAAAAAAGTCCAGTGGCGTTAGATCCGGACTTCTAGGAGGCCATGCAATGTCACCTCGGCGCGATATCAGTTTCCCAGCAAACATCTCGTTTACGACCGCCAAAGAGGCATTAGCTTTATGGCATGTCGCGCCATCTTGTTGAAACCATGTCGCACGATTATAGGCTTCAAATTGTTGCAGTTGTGGAAAGAAAAAATCCCTTAACATGGCTATGTATCGGTAAGAATTTACAGTGACAGATTGGCCTTGTCGATTTTCGAAGAAGTAGGGTCCGATAATTCCGTGCGCTGACATGGCCGCCCAAACGGTTACTTTCGGCGAATGCAGAGGCTTTTGATGTTTTGCACGTGGGTTCTCTGCAGCCCAGTAACGGCAATTCTGTTTATTCACATGCCCATTTATGTGAAAATGGGCTTCGTCGGAGAACAAAATATTGTTGAAACTCCGAAAGCGTTCCAACATTGTTTCAACAAAAGCTCGTCGTAAAATTGGATCATTTGGCTGTAATTCCTGCACAAGTTGAATTTTATACGGGTGCAATTTCAGATCTTTCAACAAAATGCGACGCAAAGATGTTCTGGATACCACAAGTTCGGCTGAACGCTTTCGAGTCGATAGAGCAGGATTACGTTGAACTGAAGCTATAACTTGTTCAATTGTGTCTTCCGTTCTTGTTGACCTTGGGCGTCCCGCAGGCTTCTGTTTGAGAGTCGAACCAGTATCTTCGAACTTTCTGACCCACGATCGAATCACACTTTCTTTCGGACACTGATTTAGGTCATGTAATCCAAACCCACGCCGAAATAAACGCCGAACAATAACGCACGAATCGCGATTTTTGTAATAATGTTTAACGTAGAATGCACGTTGCGCTCCGGTGAAGTGATCTATCGCGACTAAATTTCCGGGAACCGAGCTACTTAACCCCACCACCCGCGCAGTCCCCTCTCTAAAGCTTCAAACGCAAGAGTGTTTTTAAAATCGTACGCCTTTCTGGCCCAGCCTGTATTACACGAACCATTTGGAGCCACTTTTGACCCCCTTATAACTCAAATACTATTTTACATAAACGTGTCGAATTTGGTTCATATATTGAGGCTTGCGAGATACATATGTGCTTCAAATTTCATAAACACATCTCAAACGGTTATTTAGATATTGGTGCCGATTCCCTTGTTCACAAACTAAACTAAATTTAAGTTCAGTGCATCTTTTTCTTTCTATTTCATTAAGAAAAGGACAGAAGATAGATTTTAGTTTAGTCCTGTCAAATTAATCAGCGCCTGTCACTACTCCATACAACTTTAGACGTGATTAAAAACTTTCCTACTAAAATTACGTCAATTTACGTCAAGCGCTGATTAATTTGACAGGACTAAACTAAAATTTATCTTCGTACGTGAATATATAACGAGTTGAATACCACCCTTAATTTTTTTTAATCCAAATATTTCCGTTTTAGTACTTATAACTAAAAGTTTAGTCGACTTTCGTATTTATTACGTTATTAACTGGGATTTAGTTATTATTTATTACGTTATTAATTATTGTTTCAATATTTAGCGCACATCAATAGTGTAAGAGACTTATAAATAATTATTAAATAATATAGGCCAGCGGATCTCAAACTTTTTTGGTCACGGAACCCTTTTGACAAGCAAAATACTTGACGGAACCCTACAATAAAACAATAGTTTTTAAAAGTGTATTCTTTATTAAATAAGCATAATAAAAGTACAATGTAACAGTTACTAATTATTACTTACTTTACCACATGGCAAGTACAATAATAGAAGATATTAAAAATGAAAAAATCTTAACTAATGGGAGGTATGAAACTGTTTTTTATTTTTCATCAATTGGTTGATATCAGGTTTGATAGAAGACATTTGAAGTCTCATAAAGCTTCGGCGTCCAGTCTATTGCGACATTTTGTTTTCGTGGCTGCATAGGTTGAGAATCCTGTTTCGCACAAATATGTTGTTGGGAACGGGAGAAGAATATTCAGAGCCATTCTGCCAAGCATTGGATATTCATCACGGATTCTGCACCAAAAATCGTTGAGAGGCGTCGTTTTGAAGTGACTCCATACATGTGTCTGATGACATTTCTAAAAGAGATTCATATATCTCGTTTGACATACTTTCGGGCTTTTGTAAGTTGGGTATTACCTAAAGGATTATGAATCCATGAATTCAGCTTCATTTTTGTATTCTGTTCTTCGGGAAAATACTTTTCAAAAGATGCGCGCATCGAAGTTAGATATTGGACTAATTCTTCAAACACATCATCTTGAAACATTTCTGAGTCGTTATCGCTAACAAACTCACTGAGTGACGTAAAGCTTTCTATTTCTCTCTTACCAACGCAAATAATCCAAAAATCTATTGTTCTTTTGAAGGCAGTTATTTTGTTATAGGCCTGGAACACTGTTGTCTGTTTACCTTGCAATGATAAATTCAATTCGTTCAGTTTTTGAAAGATATCCGCCATAAAAGACAATCGGAACAACCAAGTTTTATCATACAAACGGTCTTTCAAATTAAAAGAAACTGTATCTGCTGAAAGAAACATTTGTAACTCGGCTCTAAGTTCAAATAGCCTTGTTAAAGTTTTACCCCGAGACAGCCATCGCACTTCTGTATGGAGCAGCAGTGTTTTATGTTTGCTGCCATAATCTTCACACAATAATGAGAACAATCGGGATTGTGGTGGTAGATCTATTTTAGGTATAGCACCCAACATTTACAATAAACTACCTAAACTCACCATGGAAATTAAAGATATAGATATATTAAAAAAAAAAAAAATACACGAATTTTTAGTTGCAAAATGTTATTATCATATTAATGAGTATTTAAATGAAAGATGCTAGGCCTGCTACATCTGATATATTGTGTTAGCAAAAATCATTTGTTAGTTATTATTTTGAACTTAATTACTATCGATTATTCTGAATTTAATTGTTGGTATGTATTATTTAATTTAGTTATTATTACTTTATGTTAAATTATTTTTTGTTTTAGAATTGTGATTTATTGAATTTAGTTGACATTATTGATACTTTTAAATTGTATTACACTATTTGCATACCCATGTGATGGTAAAATATGGAGGACTTTATTATAAGGAAAAACATCTATGTACCTGTTACCCATGTTTGCAAATATATAAATGATTTATGATTCATTTAGGTAAATTCTTGCAGGTAACCTATGTAAAGTCATCACTATTTCTATACTAGCTTTAATACTGGGTGCGGTCATCCATTTTTCAAGAGCGTCTTGATGCCGTTTCTTATAACTATACGTATGTATGTACCTTAAAACTAACTTAAGGGTAGTTGCCGTAACATCCGCTCTGCAATAATTAATAACACCGATATTACCGTGGTGTAGGTCGGCAACTTCCGTTACGACAACGCCAGTCAAACTGATAATAATCACTTTAGTGACAAACAATGGTAAGATAAGATAAGATTTTTTTATTTGTTAAACATTGTATACATACAAGAGCATGCAAGATATTACAGTCATCGTTTGAGTCCAATCATGTTTAGCCGTAAGTATCGGCGTACAAATATTTCCTTAGCATTGAAAATAATTAACAATAACAAAATCGAAAATTTACCTAGAATAGGCACTAATAAAGTTTATAATTAGAAACTTAATAAATTAGAAATTATTTTATGTTATAATGTCAATATTCCATATTTATATAAATTTAATATAAATTATTAGTATTATTAGTGTCAGGAAAAAACTAAAATTTATCACTCAAAATAAAATCCTTTTCGGTCAAAAATTCGGAGACACTGTTATGCTTTTTGCGAAAGAAAAAAATGTTTAATTGTCGCTTGATATTATAGAGGCATGAGGAACAGGGTGTATAGTTCACTCATCCTCCATAGAAAAGGGAGGATCCTCCGACCAGACTGGTGTCGTGTCTGGTGGGCAACTGCCCGACGGTTGATGTCGGGATGTTGTATATATGCTAGTTGCGCGGGAAACTCTGCTTGCGCGATGCAGGATTTTGCGTGACGTCAGTGTGATGCGTAGTTTTGTATGTGGCGCTGTAGATGCTGCCACATCACTCCCCTCCGGAGACCGGAGGTCGATAGTGGGCTGAGTCGTGTATCTTGCGATGCTTGCCAGTGCCAGGTGGGGTTCCAGTGGGTCGGAACCGGTTGTCGCATAGTTCGCGGTGGGTCGGAACTGTCTGCGGTGATGCCCCAGTGAGTCGGGGTGGCGCTGCGTTATGCTCCAGTGAGTCGGACGTGGTACAGCGCCGGTTTGAAGGCTGACTGCTGGCGTCGACCAGGAGAGCGTTGAAGAGCTCTGCTTGTTGACCGGCCGAAAGTGCAGTGTGCTGTGCCAAGGTTGCTGATGAGGCTTAGGGTGATGACCAGGTATGCGCGGTCGCTGCATGCTGGTGGTCAGGATACCCGTTGAAGCCGTGGGTGCTGGCTGACTGTGTGACTCGCCGCTTGAGAGCTAGAGGAAGTGATGATGATGACGTCACGCTGATGTAGTTGCACGAAGGCTGCGCTGACGTTCATACTCGGGGTCACCAGTATAGAGGCATGAGGAACAGGGTGTATAGTTCACTCATCCTCCATAGAAAAGGGAGGATCCTCCGACCAGACTGGTGTCGTGTCTGGTGGGCAACTGCCCGACGGTTGATGTCGGGATGTTGTATATATGCTAGTTGCGCGGTAAACTCTGCTTGCGCGATGCAGGATTTTGCGTGACGTCAGTGTGATGCGTAGTTTTGTATGTGGCGCTGTAGATGCTGCCACAATATATTACAAGTTGAATCTTACGGGAGTTTTGATGATACGACCACTTCTGCTTTTTTTTTAATGCAGGCTTTACCCTAACATTGTTATGGGACTTGTGAGACGTATCTACCGTATCACCGTGATGTTTGTCATAACACTCTTTATTTACCTTATCGCACTCTGTAGTTGTGGGTTATGTATGGTTAGCGTTGGTATTTCGTACATTGTTGTAATTGACATCTGTTTGCTCATTTAAAGTAAACGCTGGTTAAAGTTAACCTATCTATCGATATCTTAACGGATCTGTCTGGCAACTGAATTGTGAAAACTTTTCCATTTTTCTCTAAAACTCAGTAGGGACCATCGTAGGGTGGCGTTAGCGGTCGGCGTACTGCATCGTTTCTTACAAAAACGTGTTCGCATTTCCCTAATTAGCTGTGTACGAATAATATTCGTGAGTTTCGTATCTCGCGTGGTACCGGCTTAAGACGCTGACAACACCTAAACCGCGGTCATTGTCAGATTGCATAGAAAAGAAAGAGAAGCGCGATGACACAACGCTTGTAATTTATTGCAAAATGTGAAGCAATTCTCTATTTACTCAAAATTGAGTAGAGTAATCCAAAATAAAAAACAAACAAGTTCTGCATTCAAATAAGACGTTCTTGTTATTAATTAAATACGTAACGTATGTTGATATTTAATGCAAATATTTTAGATTAAAACTCAAGGTAAGAGGTTAGTTTAACGTTAGTTTGTATCGAGATTTTATTTTCAAAACGTGTTTCGGTAACAACCAAGTTCTGGGAAATATGTTCAAAATTAACATATATTTTTTCCGCTACCACAAGCTATACAGATTTGGCAATTTTTTATCCTAAGAGAAGCCTATTTTGGTCAATTGGGTCTTGTCAGCGCCTTAAGTTTGTTAATGTTTTTTTTTAATTGTTTTAGAAACTCGTGGTCCCCTACTTTTTGGTTTTTTTAAAGATCATAAAATTCTCACGGCAACCGGAGTGCCTGACCGTATATATCTTCTGCGGAACTGACTCCATTATCACTCCTGCCTACACTGCGTAATCCTAAAATAACAGTGGGTAGCTCGTCGTACCACGACGTATTATCCGTGAGGCGTGCTGTTAGTGCCTGCTTTATGCTTCTATGCCAGCGCTCAACTATTCCATTGCTTTGCGGGTGATGATGAAATGAAATGATTTTATTTTCTGTAAGTAGGTTTGTACAAACACTTTTACACGTCAATCATATAATATTTAGAAAAAAAAAAGTAGATGACCTCGGCGTTTCCTATCTGACTGCTCTGAGAAGAAAGGCCGAAACAAACTCAGAGGTCACAGTCTCTTTTAAAGTCCAGACATAATCTTGGTCAGATCATATGAAGACCATGTAGATTGGTGTCTGAAATGGTCTTTTGAGGAAGGAACCACACAGATTGAGTGGACTTATCCAGTCAGTGCACGCATTTGTCAGTAATCGTGCAGTTCAACTCAG
The DNA here is from genome assembly GCA_905333075.3 of Atethmia centrago. Taxonomy (NCBI): domain Eukaryota; kingdom Metazoa; phylum Arthropoda; class Insecta; order Lepidoptera; family Noctuidae; genus Atethmia; species Atethmia centrago. Next base: position 21,523,601 of record HG995369.1, read on the forward strand.
AACTAAGGAGCTCAACGATTCGACAAACAAGACCAAAGAAAGGACATTTGGGTAGGTCGCTTAAATGACTGTCAGACCAAGATTAAAACTAACTGAGAGAAAAAATAAAAACAATAACGTACATAGTCTTCACATTCACAATAATTAAAAAAATATAATACTTTAAAAGGTAAATATTCATGTCATTGTAAAGGGTCTTTCAAATAGGTCGGGTCGATGTTGACAGTTTGTGGCGGCCATGTTGTTTTGGCGGCATCTGTCAAATGCGTTGTTATTTCTCTAGTTACTGATGACAAATCACCATGGCAAGTTACACGATTGGGTAGCACGTCCATATGATAAAACTTTATTTTCAAAATGAGTGTTCGTTAGTGCAAACGTTGCGCGCATTATGTCCGTTTTATTACGGCAGACGCGGTGGCCCTTCAAAGTCGACTCTACAACGTTTGGTGACCAAATTCGAGACGACTGGTTCGGTAAACAACCAACCAACACCCTTACGTCAAAGGAACGCCAGATCAGCCGAGAACATCGCTGCTGTCCGTGAGAGTGTGTAGGAGACTCCGAGGCAGTCGATTTCTCGCCGTGCACAAGAACTCGGCCTTTTGCAGACTTCGACTTGGCGAATTTTGCGTCGAGACTTGGGGCCTACACCCCACACAGGCGAAAAATCGATAAAAGTTGGCATAAACCTAATGTTCATTTAATTTGCTGGGTTTGTTGTTATATTCATGAATAAATCCTAATTTAATTAGTTTAACTGGGAAATAAGATGTTTAAGAGTAACAGATTGTAATTATAACGGGATATGTGTTAAATAAAACTTCGTTGTGAGAAAATAAAGTATATTAAAAAGTATTGTAAGTAGTTGTGTTTATGAAAAAGTTTTATCTATTAGGCTTAGGTCTAAAGGAGAAAAAGTAGATTTTTTTTTTTGAGATTATAGTCCTTATTCCGGTTATATAAGGGTCTGAAGATACCATGAGTCTATGGTATGTGTCTTCCATAGCCATTTTCCTTGAAAATTTTCTTGAGAATTGCTCTCTGTACTTTCTAATGTCCTTTTTGCGACTTTCTTGCGCATCTTCACTTAGAAGTCCTTTAAGCGATACACAACAATTTGATGACCGTAGACCAATATTTTGTGTAACGTAGTTGGCAGTTTAAACCACGGATAGTTTATGACAAATGCGGACGCGGTTTAAAGGCAAAAGTGTTTAAATTTTTCTGTGCGTATTCTATAACCACACGATAAAAGTTTTAATATTGTATGCAATCGATTAATAATATTTAAATTGGTTTCCAGTGATTTGACAGACTTCCTCTGCGTGCTGGAATATTATGCGTGCTGTATTGCCGTCTGTTGACGTCCCTCCTCCCTTTCTCGGTTTGTCCACATGTAGTCCAAGTTTTTCTAAGAATTCTTTCTGAATTCGTTTGTTATAAACCAGTTTGCTTAAGACACTCTTTATGTCACTTGACAATTCCGGCACTCTTAGGGCATTTGCAACTTTGTTACACAAGTAATGCATTCTACCAACATCCCTCTTAAACTTACACTCTCGGTAGTAACTCATAAAAGTTATTCTGCTAATACAAATTTCTTCACTGTTGGATCCTAGAAAGAAGAAGGAAAATTAAAAAAATATATATAGCAGCAATTGTAATATAGTTTTTACTAATAGATAGGCTAATTCATTGCGGAGATTTTAGTATACATTTTATATATTTTTTGTATAAATTAGCTCAGGTATCACGCTGCCTCTCGACCCAGATGAAACAAAATCCCCCCTGAAACGCTTACTAGGCGTGCATTGTTAAAATTGTTCTAGTTACATGGAAGTGATGTTTTGAATAATTATTCCTATCTATTAAATCTAAAAAAAAGTCTTTCACACTATTAATATCTACAAAGACAAACCCGTGCTAACCCGAGACGTGTAGTTAATACTTAGTTTAGGTACACAGGAGACTCAATATTAATTCTCATTCAAACGCATATTTTGTTAAAGCGTCTAAATTGGTCGCCTTTAAAAGTTACTTTTATTAAATAAGCAGTAAATAAAGAGTGCAGTGAAGGTTATTTTAAGGAATGAAATGGCAGGAAATTAAACTTTTAGTCCATGAGAAATGTCTCTGTTAAAAAAATAAATACTGATTTCGTAAAACAATCTTAACAAATGAAAGATCTGACTTATAAATTTTGTTCACAATAAAAATAATCAATTATTACCTCCTGGAAGGGCATCCATTGTTGAAACACCAATAATTTCACTATAACTTACAATATTTTAACTTGAAATATCACAAAAATTGCTTAAAACACATCCGCCGCTTAACAAGTCAAACTTTGGACTAAGATGGCATCCGTTCGGGGACTCATAGCCGGCCGGCGCAGGCGCAGATAGCTAGGCCCGTCCATTGAGTCGTAAGATACAATAATTAGAAAAGGTTTTATGACATTTTTATTTTTTTAGTTTATGCCAGCTTTTATCGATTTTTCGCCTGTGTGCACCCGTACAAGATCCAACTGACCCAGGAGCTCAAAGTGAATGACCATAGACCACGCCGTTTGTTCGCTCACTGGGCTACAGAACTTTTAGAAGAGGACCCCGATTTTGGCCGAAAAATCATCTTTAGCGACGAGGCGCATTTTTGGATGAATGGTTTTGTTAATAAGCAAAATTGCCGTATATGGGACGACCACAGCCCACATGAGGTTCACCATGTGGTAATGCATCCACAAAAAGTTACTGTTTGGTGCGGATTTTGGTCCGGCGGCGTCATTGGTCCGTACTTCTTCGAAAACGATGATGGCGAGGCCATTACTGTCAACGGCGAGCGCTACAGATCAATGATTAACAATTTCTTTTGGCCTGAATTGAACGATATGGACGTGGACAACATGTGGTTCCAACAAGACGGCGCTACGTGCTACACAGCGAGCGACACAATGGACATTCTGCATGAACGGTTCGAGAGTAGGGTTATCTCTCGCAGATTTGACGTGAATTGGCCACCAAGATCGTGCGATTTGACCCCGGTAGACTTTTTCTTGTGGAGTTTTCTCAAGTAGCAGGTCTATGCCAATAATCCGCAATCAACCGATGCCCTGAAAGTCAACATAACGCAGGCCATCGCTCAGATTCAGCCGGATCTATGCAGTAGAGTAATTGAAAATTGGACCTCTCGGATCCGTGCCACCGTTCGAAGCCGCGGTGGACATTACATTACATTACAAGACAGACATAAACGACGTCATATTTCATAAATAATGGCATAAATGGGCCTTTCAAATAAAACAATAATTTCTTTAATATCTCACATACAGCTTGTTTTATTTAATTTCAACATTGACCCGTCCTTGTTGAAAGACCCGTTATATATAAAAAAATCATCAATGTCAATGAGTAAATAATCGTGGTCAGATCATTTGAGGACCATGTAAATTGGTGTCTGAGATGGTATTTTGAGGAAAGAACCATACAGATTTGAGGGGACCTGTCCAGTCAGTGCACGCATTTGTCAGTAACCGTGAAGCTCAACTCAGAACTAAAGGATCTCAACGACTCAACGAACAAAACCAAAGAAAGGACATTTGGGTAGCCCACATAGAGTAGGTACTCAAACTGCCAGATTATCATTAAAACTAACTGTGAAAAAGTAAAATTTAAAAATACATGATCTACATAGTCCTCACATACAATATGTCAATATTAATTCTAAGACACTTATACAAACGAGTCCGAGTGAGAATGTATAAAACTAGTTTTAGTATAAAATTTGGCTTGGAGGTACATTGGAGTAGCTTAATTAATCCCAAGCCTTTGTGTCGTCCAAGTAATCTTTAACTTTATAGAAACCTTTTTGACAGAGTTTCTGTTTAATAAATGATTTATATTTGTTGTGGCTCAGTTCTTTAACATGGCTTGGTAATTTGTAATCACTTAAATGAATTACAAATTTTTTGGAGCCCAGTCTTGGGTACAATAAGTAAGGCTTTGTTTGTAGTACCTATTTATGGAATATCGGTGTGTTTAGAATATAGATTAATATTCTTTTTTACATAAATCAGGTTCTCATATACATATTGAGATGCGACTGTCATTATATCCTTAAATGTATCCCTCAGTGAATGCCTACAACTTAGGTTATAAATAGTTCGAATGACTCGTTTCTGCAGCACAAATAGGTATAGCCCGAATGTCGGCTGCATTTCCCCACAGTAAAATGCCGTACGACATTAGGTACACTAATATCTATGTGGGCATCTGATAAGCGCGTAGCTTCCGGGAATTGCTGTAGTTCTGATACGGTAATTTTATTTGATTATATATGTAATTCATAGCAGCCTCCTGAAATTTGACGAAGATGCAAAACGACACCTTGCATAGCGAACGTTTGTTTTCCGAGGCAGGAATTGTGTATGAGAAGAAAAGATATACAGCTTTTGCCAGATACAGCTGAAAGCTTGCTTCTTCTTGCATCATAATCTGCTGCTTGATTATAAATATTAAATTTTAATTACAAATATTCTTGATTTATCTATGTTTAAATTTATTAGTGCCATAGTTGTGAAAACAACATAGTTCATACATTACAATTATATTGTAATAAAAAGGTTTACATTTAAACCTTTTTATTACAATATAATTGTAATTTGCTAGTGGGATTATTGCAATTAAAAATTACTGATCTTTTAAGATACTTGATTTTATGTAACTATTAATGCTAGGTTGTATTTGATTACCTGTGTTTAATAATATCTTTGTTTGAGTACCTTACAATAAACAATTTCTAATAAATATGATTGTTAGAATATGGGAATCCTTTAATTTATTTTGCTCTAAAGGCTGATTTACAATGATCAATTAAACCGAATACATTCAGCATTTCAGCCGAATGATTCGGCCGAATACGAATACCTCAAATTCTGCCGAATACGCCGAATACTGAATATAAAACGAATATTCGGCGCATCTCTACTTTAAATGTAATGTATATTTGGTGGATACGGAACTGATCTTCCTCCAAGTTAAATATTCTTTCTGTAACAGGTTCCAGAATAGTTATACGTTAATCTGTCTTCCTTCACCATACCATTTTATTTTACCTTCCCTGATCCTATTAATATTGCCTACAACGATGAAGATTGATAATGGTGCCGATTCCCTTGTTCACAAACTAAACTAAATTTAAGTTCAGTGCATCCTTTTCTTTCTATTTCATTAAGAAAAGGACAGATGATCAATTTTAGTTTAGTCCTGTCAAATTAATCAGCGCTTGGCGAAAATTGACGTAATTTTAGTAGGCAAGTTTTTAATCATAATTAAGAATAATGACAAATATACCTAAAGTAATACATAATAATAATAATAATATACCTAATCTATTATAAGAAATTAATAATACAATAATGAAAATGTAAAATGTATGTTAATAACAATATGGACCAAATATGTCTGAAATAAAAAGATTTTATTTTATTTATTTATTTTTTTTTTTTTTATTTAATCACGTCTAAACTTGTATGGAGTAGTGACAGGCGCTGATTAATTTGACAGGACTAAACTAAAATTTATCTTCTGTCCTCTTCTTAATGAAATAGAAAGAAAAAGATGCCCTGAATTTAAATTTAGTTTAGTTTGTGAACAAGGGAATCGGCGCCAGTGTTTCAGAATATTAGTAAAAAACATTTTTTTTAAATATCTTTGATGTAATTTAATCAAATCAAGCAAATACTCTTTCTGGGTGTATATCGGGTTGTAACCCAAGCACCGGGTTTAAACCCGGTGGATTTCCCATATATAAGTATGTACCTATGTGAATATGTTTGTGTGTCCGTTTGTATGTTTCTTCGTAACTCTTAACTACCGAGATCCACTAAGGATCTCGGTCTCTAAACGGTATATGACATGGTCTCTAATAATAATTATGTACATCAGTAGCTTTGCCATAACATGAGTATCATGGGTTAAATGACGTCACCATAATGTACATATTGTATATTATGGTGACGTCATTTAACATATTGTTATATACATATCGACTCAAAATAAAAATAGTAGTATACAAAATAAAAGTACCTTATAGTATATCGCAAATTTATCGATATTACCACGATACTTTTTTGTTATTTTAAAGTGTAAATAAAAAAAACTGATTTAAGGGGGCAAATAACAAAATTTAAAAACGGTATAATAAGTGTTTCCATTTTTTTATAAATATATACGTAAGTACTGCATTCTCATCCCCCCTGGACATACATACAAAGTGTGTGAGTGGGCCGTAACGCGGGCCCAGTGCGGGTAAAACCCGCACTGTGACACATAGGACATGATCATAAAGGCTCCTTCAAACAGGCGCGACCCGCGACGCGACACAAAGGCACCGCGTGTAGCGCTACAAGCGGTGCCTTTGTGTCGCATCGCGTGTCGCGCTTGTTTGTAGGAGCCTTAATCTTGTGGTGAAACCTCGCAAATGACCCCCCACCAATCCCCGAAAAAATAGTGTCCGTCGGCGTCCATGCGCAAAACACCCTTCTCTGCTTTCTTCTGAGACATAAATTATTTATGAATGTAATGAAATAGTATAGGTACTTTTTCATTATCCTGGCAACCGTAAATCTCAAACCAAATAAAAAACCAAGACAGCGCTGTCAAGTGACGTGAGGCCGTGAGGTGTAGTTTGGTTGAAATGGGTTGTAGATGTGTGCGTGTGAGCGTGTATGTTCTGTAAATACAATAAAAACTCATATTTGAAATACAGTTTTAACAGGGCCCTATTTCTCGTAACTTATTAGACTAATGAGTCCATGAACGAATATTTTTGACAACTTTGCTAGTGCGCGTCTCTCGAAGCTACGGTAGTAAATTTTCGTTACTAGTTGCCAACTAAAAAATATTAGCTAAAATTACCTGAGTAAATTCAAATTAGTTTCATAAAAAAACGTGTTATTAAATACTGTTAGTAAATTACACTGATAAAGCTATTAGTCTCAGAAGGCTTGTCAAAAAAAAGATTAGCCAAAATTATTAAACCAAACAAATTTTATTAAATGTAGATTCGGACATTTCCGACAGTGAAGGCGATACAATAATAATTCGCCGTCGTCGAGTCTTTTTAACCAGAAACACTTACGAAATATTCGAATCCACATTCCAGTTTAATGAAAAAGGTAGGTATAAAGGATAAAATTGCTTGAGATAGGTATTTATATTGTATACTGAATTATTCTATGTTCACTTACCATTGTTTTTTTCTAATATTTGGCGAATAGGCCTCTCGTACGTAGGTCGAATCCTTGGCGGCAAAAAATGACCCCAAGATAATGACACAGTTTTGTAATTTCCGCCCTTTTTCCGCTTATCCTGCTTCGATAAAAAGTTTGAGAAACCCTCAAACAGAATGTCTTTTGCTTAAATCAAAACCATTAAGTTTAGAACCATGGTAAGTTGAATTTAATTAAATAATTTACTTTAAATAAAACAATCCGCTTTTACCGCATGGGTAGTATGTGTCCTCAGCCAAGCCAGACTAATATTTTTTTATTAGTCTGCTACTATTAGTTATTAGTCCAGTACATGTTTTTGAGAAACAGGAAATATTAGGACTTATAATTTTTACACTAGTAACTAATATACTAGTAAACTAATAGTTTCGAGAAATAGGGCCCTGTATTTCAAATAATGAGTTTTAGCATTTTAAGTTCCTTGGTGGTTCCCACATACTTTTTCACATGGTGACATTAAACAGTAAAAGGTTGTTCACACTGCCCCTCGCCACCGCAATAGTCAGGGCACATCACGCAGGCCTGTATGAATGAGGCCATTAATTTAAAGAAAGAAGCCTTGACTTGGTAATAATTATAATTATTCCATTTCTCTGAGAATAATAATACAAACATTTAAATATTAATACTTACATACAATTGCATTTTAATTTACAATAATAACAGATTGAAGTTCCATCAGTCCCTAAATCTTCTAATATATAAAAATCTGTGCCACGATGTGGTTGCACTCCTACGAAACGGCTCCACCGATTTTATTAATATTTTTATGTATATTTGGTAGGTATGAGACTAGGTTCTAAAGTATATTTCATCCCGATATTCCCACAGGATCGAGACCTCTATGGGGCGCAGCTAGTATTATTATAAAATTGAATAGGAACTCCTCATTGCAATCAACAGCACTAGTTAAAATAGGATTAACATCCTCATTTTCCACACAAAATAAACCAGTCATCTCATGTTTTGAAGCTCTGCTTTTAGCAATTGATCAATCAACGGCTGAATGGAATAGTACATGTTGTTTTCTCATTTATCATACATCGTAGCCCCAGCCTTCGCCAGCTCATCCGCCATCTCATTACCATGTATTCCCCTATGTGCTTCCACGTAATTCCACTTGATCTGTAACTTATGCTGTACACTATCTAAGTCTTTGAAATCTTTTTCGTTCTTTACTGGTTCCCCAGACGCCAGCTTCCAACCTTTTCGTTTCCAACCTGAAAATTAATTAGAACTAACATTTTAAAATACTTCTTGATAATTTTGATCTAAATATCTACATTATAAAGTTGTGATAAAAAATTTATAATCCAATCTGCATTTGGACATAAAATTGCATTTTTGAGCATGTTTTATGACTTAAATTTAGTAACCAATTGATTTTATATATTTTAAATTAGAGTATTACCAGGCATCCATTTGGTTACAGAATTGATAACAAACTTTGAGTCTGTATTGATTGACAGTTTGTCGACTCCATTCTGAACTGCAACCTTTATAGCTCTGGTGGCAGCCTGGATCTCCCCACAATTGTTAGTGGCCCGCCCAGACACCGGCTCACTGATGTTGAGGGGGTGGCCATCTCCCCAGTACACTCCAAGTCCAGCTCGCGCTCCACTCTTGCCATTTGCTGAGCAGGCTCCATCAGTGTACACTTGCACATAACCATCATTATCTGTATCAAATTCTGCTCCACTACTTGTTTTCCGTCTCTTATTCTGGGGAGGCTCTATAAGAATTGTTTTCTTGGTCCCCTTTTTAATTATTTTATCTACTCCTTTCTCAAATGTTTTCAGTCTTTTCTCTATGTCATCCATTTGTTTTGATAGTATTGTGTTCAAGTCGTCGGAATCGTCAGAAAAATCCCCATCAGAATTATTTTTCTCCTTCGCATAGCCGGCACTAACTTCAGATTTCCTTTTGGGTTTTTCAGAAACACTTTGATTATTACTAGAAGTGGAAATTGTCCTTTTGAGGTTACTTGAAGAGTTCGTGACGGAGTTCGGTTGGTTAATGGGTTTTTTAGAATTGGCACTAGTACTTGGTCCACCTTCTGCACTGATAAAATCTTGAGCACTCACAATGGAATCGAATTTCTTATATCTGGCACCAGGAAAACCTTTCACTTGAGCTTCACAATCAGGCCACGACATAAATATTCCTGAAGTCCGACCTTTTGCTACTGCGTAAAAGGGCATTTTTGAAATGAATAGAGGCGCGCTGTAAATTATTTTAATACTTTTCAAAAGAACGTTAAAAGAAAATACCCTCAACAGTGTCATTTGTAGAGTGTTTACGTTTATGACATTATTAGTGTTGCCAACTGGGTGTCAGCTTTCGGGCTAATCGAGTTTAAAAATAGGCTAGATTAGCCCAAAAATATTTAATAATCTAATAAATCGTTGATTCTTTAATATAATTGATTGAAAAAATATATTATTTTGGATATATTGTTTAATCATAAAATTACAAGATTGCTTAAAAAAAATCTTTCTTAATTTAAGCAACTTCAAAGTCGCAGTCCTCAAGTCTGCGTCGAACTGCCTCGAGTCTGGGTCGAATTCCTCTCTAAGGGTTTCACTTTGTGCTGACGACCGCGACATTGATGGTTGGGCTGAGGCCGCATAGAGCACAGCCTTGTTCAATATAAATGTATTTTTCTTTGGCTCAATTTTTTTAACCTTTTGACCGCCACAGTCATGTATAGATGACAGAACAAAATGTGTCACGTTCATGATTACATGACACATTTGAAGGAACAGGTCGCAGCTTGGCGCCGAGGGCACGTATTTGCTTTTTTGACGTGGCGGTCAATAGGTTAAAGAGACCCTTTGTTATTTCGTAGCTTTTCCATAAAACTGTTTCTTTTATGCACAGAGCACAAACAAAGAGGGTTCTATGGTATTGACAGAGGATAGTTTTGGGCTAGGGGATAAATCATTATATTCGGGGCTCAACAAGAAGAAAAAGGGCTAGATCTAGCCCTGAAGGGGTTAACTTGGCATCCCTGGACATTATAAAAACAAACATTGACACTTTTTGACAGCTGGTAGTCAATTTTAGTGGCGCACACACTACGATTACGATCTCTAATTAGTCGATTGATGTGGACTTAACTAAATAGAAATCTATAACTTCTGCTTCTTCTTATAAAACTAAGTCGTATTCCGTGTTTGTCTATTTGTCCGCTTAGTTCTTCTAAACTGATGTCGTTTTTAACTTTTTACCATCATTTAGAGTATTTTAGAGCATTTATTCCGGACGGTTTGTGTTGTTAATATTAATAAAATAGCACAAAAATCTCAATACTTTGACATATAGCCTCATCAGTAAAATCAGCCTAGTCTTTACAGTCGGTGAGTATTAGGCATTGTCGTAATAGAAAGCGATCCTAGCGCAAATACGAAATCGATGAGATCGTTTAAACTTTAATGAATTATGACATAGGTAAATGCGACTGCTTCGATAACAACGTCATCGATCGCGTACCTACGTAGTAGTAGTAAATGGACACTTGGATCGTTGTGCGTGGTGATCGCGTACCTATTCGCGCAACGATCGCTTTCTATTAGGTCACGGTAACATGCTTCATAAGCAGCCATTCCAAACAGGCATATCAGACAATAAGGCATGTCTTTAGTGTTTAGGTAATTTTTCTGTCGTAACTTGTTCTACTTTCGCTATGCCTTCTCAGTTTATTTTATTTGATTAAATAGCACTCCAATGCAATGAGTCCATCATGCAGTCTCTCCTTTCCTTCAAACAGCGAGCGAGAGGGTGACACTGAAAGTTCTTAGAAAATCAGAAACTGAGCAAACTAGCAAGTTATTAGTTTTATTATATCTTTTCAAAATAGTGTCCTTTTACATGAATACATCGCTGCATCCGATGGAACCACTGAGAAAAGCACTTTATCCACTCGTCCTCTTCGACGGCATTTTGAAACGCAGCCACTGCTTCCTCGGGGTCCATAAAACGTTTCCCTCGAAGTTTTTCTTTTATTTTCGGAAATAAATAAAAATCGCAAGGTGCGAGGTCGGAGCTATAGGGCGGGTGACCCAGTAATTCCACGTCTGACGTCGCCAAGTAGTCGATTGTTTGCTTGGCGGTGTGCGACGAGGCGTTGTCGTGGTTAAGGAGGATCCTACTGCGAAGTCGTTTCTCCCGAACTTTTTCAAGACAAGTGGCAAACAATTCGCCTATCCCTATTAACATTGTCGGATGTGAAAATCAGCAACATTTTATTTTTTAACTTTGAGACGCTCTCTTGAGCGTCTCAAAGTTTGAATAACAATTTTTTTTTCATATAGAAATTAGATTGTCAAAAATCAACAAAATTTTAATAAATGTTCTTGACTCCACTAAAACAAGGGACTTTTTAAGAGTGATTAATGAAATAAAAAGAAAATGGCAAAAAAACATATACGACAATGTTAATAGGGATAAGCGAATTGTTAGTGTACCACTCTGCAGTAACTGTTTTTCGATCCTCTAAAACAAACAATTGTTGCGTAATGACCTGTCCTTCCGAAGAACGAGGCCACCATCTTTTTTCCCACGCTTCGACCTCTCTTCACTTTGGTTGGAACTCCTCGGAAGTAAACACCCAGCCAGCAGACTGTCTCTTAGTTTCAGGATCATAACAATAAATCCAGCTTTCGTCACCCGTAAGTATGTCGAACACAGCATTTGAGTGAGATTTAACGTAGGTGGCGTTAAATCTTTGAACTATTTCGTCGTGAAATACACCAATCAACACGACGGAGTTTTTGGGCCTCTGTCAAATTATGAGGTATCCACCGGGCACAAAGCTTCCTGACCGCTAAATGTTAAACATTTAGGAACGGTTAGGAAGCTTTGTGCCCGGTGGATAAGTCACTCTTTTGTCAGTATCTGTCATACGCCGCACAACACTCATGTTCAGTCGTCGCCTAGAAGGCCATCCCTCACGCAGATCATCGGTGAGATTAGTGCGACCACGTTTAAACTCATTAAACCAGTTGTAAACAGTGGCATGAGATGGGGCTTCATCGTGAAAGGCCAATCGAAGTCTATCATAACTTTCTTGTTGATTTAAATGACATCGAAAGTCATAAAAAATCGTTGTACGAAAATTTTCTAGCGTTAAATTCATGCTGACGTGGCACAGACAATTTACGATTTGAATAAAATACATACACAATAATATTTGCAGAGTTCCATTTTCAAAGTTTGAACAGTTTTTTTATTATATCGTTTACAAGTGCCAGTGTTCTAAAAACTTTCAGTGTCGCCCTCGTACAAACCAATAATATAAAAATATCCTGGGCAGAGATCGAACCCCACGATTGGTTGCTGAAAAGCTTTGAGTCATTTTGTCTAGTAGGTATTCCTGTAGGTGCAAGGAAATCAAAGAAAATAATTATTAAATACAGTTATGTACTTTATTAGGAGACTTAACAATAGGTCTGTTCATCGTTTATTAAATGTTAACACACCATTTTCTTTGTCACCACTAATGTCTGTAAAAAATCTTATATTTAAACAATTATTTATTGTGATTAATCTCGCAGCACTAAGTTATTGAACTAATTTGTTAATGACAGTCTACAACTGTGCATTATATTGACAATAGTGAAAATACGATTAATAATTTGCGTCTAAAAAAATTTAATATGCAAACTAAAATATTTTAGACCGGTACCGATAAACATAAAAACGAAATATCGTACCTACCTATTTAAAAGAAGAAATAACTTAACTTATGTATAGGGTTACAATTTTGTTTCTACTTAGTTCAATAAAAGATGAACCTAATTTTTTATTATTAGGCTTCTTAGGAACGTCTCCATTACATTCCACGCGTACCAAATGCGTAGGTACTTGGTTCAAAGATACATTTTTCAAATGCAAGTAGGTAATTATGATTTTAATGATGAATACGAAGGATGTAAATAATTTCTTCACAACATATTGGATATTAGTCGCAATACCTACTAATATTGTAAGTTCGAATTTGTTTTGCCTGATTACACATTGAAAACAAAATGGCACTATTACGAAACATGGCTGAGAAGGTGTTCAGATAAGAAGTATTCACGTCTTTGTAATGAGAAAGGTAAAACATTAAAAACGTTTACCTGATTAGTGATTAAAACATTTATAACAAGACTATTCAACTCATATAACAACTACGTACAAAAGAACACTACGACAGTCAATCTCTTACTGAAAAAAATTACCTTAAAAAACCGGTAACTTACGTATACAGACCTAATCTAAATGAATTAACTTAATTATTCCAACTTTAAAACAGCTAAGCTCAAAAGGTAGGTATTTAAAACATACCTCAATAAAATTATTCTAATTTAACAGTACACAACATATTAATAAAATTTGTTAAAAATGTGAACAATCGTTTTGGTTAATACTTGGTAAAATTAGTTCAGTTGAGGATTGTAAATAGAAATGATTTACATTTTATGGAAATGACTAGTTTTAATATTAAATGAAGCTTTAGGATAGGTAGGTACGGGTGAGTTCAGTGATCTTCGGGGTGGTAACGTAACACACTATCAGTGTGCAATGGGTGTCACTTTGACAGTTCCACAACATTCATTGCGTTACTTACGATAATGAGCAGATTTTTTTTCGAATATGTGAAGCAATGGATTATCAATATACTTCAAAATCATTCAGATTGTGGTTGATAGTGTGTTACGCAATTAGGGTGCTTATGTTGCGGTTATTATTCGTGATAAAATGTTATAAATGAGGCACATTTTTTTACATGTCACACATTGTTTTTGAAACGACACACTTGAAAACAAATTGGATTTAAAATCGTAACTAACATTAGAATAATATTATGATATTCTCAACTTATTAACTTAGTAATTTAGCCTACCGAGAATTATTAAATAATAACTGAAATATAAAATCCATGCATAATAAAACTCAGTACTTTAGGCGATTATAAAATCTAACAACCGATTCTTTGGCTGTGACAAAGTTGTTGATTTGGAGACTTTAACAAATTACATGGAAGTGGTAGACCATCAGTTGGCTTGCTACAGCACCTGTAGACTAGAGCATAACATAATCTACCTAGCATTACCTAGAAGCTTATTATTTTTACAGCTGCCTTCGCTATTTCCACTACGTTCTCTCAGACCAAATAAAAAACCAAGACAAACCGCTGCGAACAATACAGTGAAGCATGCCTAAACTACGCCTTGCTCTGTGCATACACGCTCACACGCACACATTTATAACCAAACTGCACCTCACCGGAACACTCACTAAGTGCACACAGGTTTACGAAACCGGCCTCACGTCACTGTTGACAGCGCTATGTCTTGGTTTTTTATTTGATCTGAGTACGTACTTAATTATGTCGATACAAACTCCTCCTTTTTACGAACATCCATACATTCAACTGGCATTGTCAAACACTCAATAATAATATACAATTCATTAAAAGATAAAATTAAATTTAGTTTCGAATTTGATCGAATAAAACAATTCCTTTACTCCACACATGACTCCAACATGGAGGGTAGCGACGCCTCTCCACCGTTACCAACAGTTCCATTATATAATTATTGTAATACTTAAATTACTAGCGTCAATTATGCTCTCCCTGTATGGAGCCCACAACAATACAATCTTGTTGCACACACCATTCAAATACACAACACACCACGTTATATGAAATACTTCGAAAAAAGAAGGTAGATGCAGGATAGGAGACAACCCCTTATCAAAAATATTTCTATCTACTATTCTAAATTAATCTGTGCGTGTTTAATATACTGACTTTTGTCATGATAAATAAATAAATAAAGCTATATGGACGACTGATTTCTAATGACAGTGTGATTCTGTTATCAATTTGAATTTTATGATTAATACAAATAATTATTACGACTTGGATGGAGGAATGATATGATTTTGTAATTAATTGTAGGTGAAGAATACATCATAGATCACGATGACAAGAATTTAGGTAAATATATAAATATAATTAAAAATCAAAACACATTATAAACTGCGCAAACAAAAATACCATTGTTTGATATGGTTAATTTGAGACGTAAATTAAAATAATACATACATAAATACTATGCTATTAAAATGCTGAAACTAGTCTATGCGATACTAACACAAGGTTCCGTACAAAGAACAGTTTTTCTGTTCAAGGATAATGCACTTCTTGTTCTAAATCCACTAATCGACTAACAACGTTCGAACGCGGAATCGTCTAAACTCGCTACACTGACACAAGGCACGTATCGACCACTAGGATACGCTGAAAAAATATTTCTCTGTTTCGATTAACGGCTGAGACAATATTACACACTATTCTAATTTGATATCAGGTAAGTAGGTTATCTAACGTTTTCACGAATTGCACGTTCATCGTGTAATCTTTGGTGTTCACTGAAATAAAACCGTTTGATTAATTATTGCATATGGCAACATCACTGGCTTCGCGTTTCCTAAATGGAACATTCGTCGCTGTCGCGCGCGTAGTCCTCGTCCTCCTCGTCCTGTCGAGCGGATTTCTTCTTCACTTTGCTGGAGACCACTCCCGTGTTCACTTTACTGAACAGACTGGTTCGGTTCAGTCTGGAGATCTCCCTCTGCGGGCTGAGTCGCTCGGCCACCGCTCGCTCGTAGTTGTCTGAGATTTTGTTGACTCCATTAACGGGGCTCGTGACAGGCGAATTGGGCTTAACGGGAGACGTGGCGGGCTTGTTGTGGGCGCCGTACGCGGGCGGCTCCCGCGCGCGCGCGCCGCCCGCGCCCAGCAGCTGCGAGTACAGGAAGCTGTTGTTGCCGAAGCCGGCGTACCTGTTGTCCATCTTGCCGTTGACCATCATGAGGCTGACGGGCTTCTCGGGGGGGACTGGCTTCTCCGGGAGCTTTTTCTCGGAGAGTCCGTTCTTAGCGGCAGAGCTGGCGGTGTTGGCCCAGCGTTCGCCGCCGATGGAATAGATGGAGCTGAGGTTGACGTAGCCGGCGCCGGGAGCGCCG
This sequence comes from Atethmia centrago, assembly GCA_905333075.3. Lineage (NCBI taxonomy): Eukaryota > Metazoa > Arthropoda > Insecta > Lepidoptera > Noctuidae > Atethmia > Atethmia centrago. The sequence continues at coordinate 21,539,913 of HG995369.1, forward strand.
GGCGGGCCGGCGGGGCCCGCGAGGCCGGCGGGGCCCGCGGGGCCGGGGGCCCCGGGCCGCACGCGCGCCGCGGCGCCGCACTCGCTGAGCGTGGACTCCTCGACGCTCGAGTCTTCGATTACTTCCGTGTTGGTGATGTCGTCTAGGTTTGGAGATAAACAGTCCTCGTCTGTCTCATCGTACGAGCTGGAATATGAAACCACATTTCAATCATAGGCGACGCCGCTCGCCGTCATTCGAACTCGTATGTACTGAATGCAAGTGAAAAAGTTCATCTTTGTTAGTTTCGCTCCATGCGTTGCTGAGTCTCGGTATTATTAACAAACAAAAGCTCAAAATGTTCAGTTGTGTACGGAGTGGGCCGGTTTACATATTTACAGGAATAATAATATGTATTTCATCAGTAAGGCAGACAAAGACTTTCAAGCAAAATCAACAGCAATGAATTCTTGGGAAGGAGATTTAGAAGTTTCTTTCGATATCTTTGGTTTAATGTGATTACATTTGAGTGCAATGTTCATTCTTATAAGCGACAAATCGTAAATGAGCAAAATGCAAATGGAGGCCCGAGTGCGGCCGCACAACGTCAAGCGCCGTGAGGCTCAGGCTCAGGGTCAACATGGCCGGTGCACAAAGTATCACAATACATACACTGCAAATCACCAACACAGTCTTACCCTAGCATAGCCAGATCTGTCTTCCTCCCTGATGAAAGAAATTACAATATATAATGAACGAAAGAAAAATATATAGTGGAATACATACATACATATAACATAGATAAATATAATAACATAAATTAATGTAGGTAATGTATGAGTCTAATATTTTTGTGATGTGTGTTAGGATGATGTAACGGTAGGAATGATCCCTTGAATTAATTGACTAGGTGATATTATATTTTGCATTCAGAACATATCGCAGACGTATCTAAGTATGTCTATATTATTCTTACTAGGAGGCCAGTAGGTAAGTAACGAAGGTATGTGCGGGACCTACACAGTCGTGATCAAGTGATGCCCAATGCTTCAAAAATGCTTGATGTGTCTAATAAGTTCTAGTGCGAGATGGGCCAAGACATGTCTAATCTATAGTCTACTTTACCACCGAGTAACAAATTATTTATTTGTATAATCGGAATCCGTTCAGTCCATTAGCTCGGCACAACTCTAAGAACCGATTCATACACTTCTTTTTCTCTGCCTCTTTCATTATGCTATATAACTGCCTGTTTATGGTAAGAAACAAACATTATTATTGCATGTGTTTTAAATAATAATATAGTATAATATATAGCGATGATTGGTGGTGGGAAGACAGTAGGCTTACATTTGATCCTGAGCGTCGCTGCCTCCCTCCTCGGCGACCAGCAGCTCATACTCTTCGGCTGCGAATCTGTCCCATTCAGACATCTGAAACATATCACAAGAAATATGGCAGTGCTTTAAATACATCGAAATATAAACTTGTACGGTGCTATGCTAAATGGTCAAGTCTAAACGCTTCAGTTGTCGATTTTCAATGCGAGAAGTAAAAACATTGGCATCAGATAACAAAATGTGTGGAAGTAGCCCGACAATGTCAAAGTCAAATTATTTATTTGAAATAGGCACATAGGATACACTTTTCAACGACAAAATTTACAAAAAAAATGAATTGATTTTAGTTGCCCCATCCAAAAGATAGTTTCGTGTGGAAAATAAAGGGCAAGAAACGCCATCGTTACTCTTTTAAAATGTATTCCTTATCAATTATATAATTATATGTGAAGACAATGCACCTAGAATAAAGTTACTATATCACAATAGGTACAAATTAAAAAGGTGAGATCTTTTTAATTTGTACCTATTGTGATATAGTAACTTTATTCTTTTTTTTTTTGTTTGGATGAATAATAATTTTGATGTTGATTTTAATACTATTTTCGATTATGATTTTGTTTTTTATTTAATGTTTTGTTCTTTGTTTCTAGTTAATTTTTCTATCCTAACTACGAGTTAAAATTTTTGTTAAAACGTTTATTTAAGAAGCTATTTTTTATCTGTGCCATAGCTCAAGGCATTATGTATTTTTTTATTATGTCAATGTTTAGAGTGAATAGGTCGTTGGTGTACCTTTCAAACAAAATAAAATAAAACAAAATAAATAAAATTAGAATAGCCTCCACAAGTCTTAACAGTTTCACTGCCAAATTTCTGATAGGCAAATATTTCTGCCTCGTCAAAACTATTCTCATAGACATTCAAACCGCCTCGATACGAGAGAACTCCTAAATTATCATCCACTACCAGAATCCTCAATTCCTCACCTCACAATCCGAGTCGCGCTGCGTGGCGAAAGGATCTCTCTGCTCGTGGTCGAGGTACTTCTCGAGGTTGAAGAACGTGTCAAAGAAGATGGGCGTGAGCTTGCAGCGCTTCAGGTCCGTCAGCGTCACCTTGCCATCTGTCGCCGGGTGCACCATGTCGAGCATCTGGGGGAAAGATGGGTGTTGTGATGTCTTGTATTTTTCTTTTATCGGTGGTACTTGGTAAAGTTGCTATGGCATGTTACTGAAGGAAACTGTAGTCTCCATCAAACAAACTTTTACTGTTCATTGAACCATGTTTATAGCAATTTTGCCATGTAACACCATATTTTTTAAAACCTTCATTTCGGGCAAGGCTTCATAGCCAGCCAGACCTCTCTTAGAGGCAGTCTTGTGGAGACATCGACGCTCATCAAAGTCAGTCAGCGTTTCTTAAGCAAGCGTGCTGATGAGGACCGGGTGCAAGCAGTGAATCTGCCTGTTGATTTCTATAAAAAGCTTATCTTGTCTAGAATAAAATTGATTTTGAAAGCGATAGGCTTCGGTTTTTCTTGTGGACTAATGTATGTTTTTTCTGCATGCGTTTGACTGTTAATCATATTTGTATTACGTTAACATTACGCCAGTATTCCACGAAGGGTTAAGCAGATGTGTGTTGACTCACTTGACACAAGCAGTCGTTGAAGGGCAGCGTCTCGATGCCGATGGCGTCCATCCTCTGCATCTGCTCCTCGTAGAAGTACTCCAACTCGTACATCGAGATGAAGCCATCACCGTCCACGTCCATACATCTGAGGGAGAACAGCGTTTATAATGAATCTATTGATTTGATTCATACAATTATTAGAATAATTATTGGTTTTATTTTTAATTAAGGAGACTTATTTTTAACTCTTCGGACATAATAGTTATTCTGAAGAACACTGACTTATTCTTTTAACCTTTTCTAAACGAATAGATAAAAAACCTGAGCAAAAGGAAGTTTACGACGAGTCATCCTTAAATCGTATGAATAATATGACATAGCAGACACACTAGCTCAGCACTAGCACTTTTTTGTATAACATAGTGCCGCCACTACCGTCTGTAGCCCCTTCTTGGTCGCTAGTGTGGTTGCCATGTCCTACCACAGGTTTGGTAGCCAATTTACTAAAATAACGTGGTGAGCTAGAGCGAGCGAAGCGAGGTCGCAAATTTGAGCATCCTGCCACGGATAGGTTAGGTTTCCTTTGATATTTTAATAGAGAAATAGCTGCAGGCTTAGCATGACACTCTCTATTTCTTCGAATAATAGACACGGCTCTTTCTATACAAAGTGACATTTCGTTTCTCAGTTTTTGACATCTCACCGTAGAAATCCTTCTACAATCTGTCATGTTGTCTTTCGTTTCTAGCGATCTTTGTTTAGGTCCGTTTTTATGTGATGTCAAAAAAGGAGAAACGAAATGTCACTTTGTATGGAAAGAGCCGTGTCTATTCTTCGAAGAAATAGAGAGTGTCATGCTAAGCCTGCTGCTAATTGGTCGATATGTACAGAGAATATTCAGAATGAATACCACCAAGGCTGCAAGAGCGAATGAAGCGAGCTCGAAACTGTTAGCATGCCTTTTGGACTATGGCCCTCCGCAATTTTTACGGTTCCGCACCTCAAAAGAAAAAAACGGAAACTTTATGGGATCACTCGTGTGTCTGTCTGTCACAGCCGATGTGTTCCGAATCTACTGGACCGATTAAGTTGAGCTACACGAATGAATTTCTGTGACCTAAACACAGACGTGTATCGTAAGTAAATAACTTTTTAATATGAGGGTCACTTTTGGGGGGCAAATTAGAAAACTTAACAACAAAGTTTTGCAAACTATACCGTGTGATATATTAAGTGAAAGGGCTTGTGAGGTTCTCAATTTTTTTTTTATAATTTTAAAATAATCAGTTTTGAAAGTTATTTTAACCTTCAGTTTATGTTAAGTTTAGGTATGTTATGCTTCGGTTTACAAAAAAAAAAAACTAGCATATGTTTTTTACTTATTAAAATTCCGTCCAAGTGCGTGTCGGATCACGCACACTGAAGGGTTCCGTAGTTGGGATGGATTTATCCCAAGAACAAACTTAACATTGTACTTGAAAAGCATGTTCCCCCATACAATCCATCTGCAAATGTAACTTTGTACACACAATATTGAGAGATTTACCAAGTTATTTAACACCAAAGACTTCTTATAGGTTTTCCTATTTCCTATAAGCGAAGAACTACTTGCTCAATTTTTTCAAAATTTATTTTTTGTTATGAGTGGCCAGTTACAGCGTGGCCAATTACTGTAGCAGTTACCCTATGTTAGTGAGAGTATGATTCGAGTGTGAATTCCTGTGCCTAGTGTGTCTGTATGTGAGAGTTAAAGAGGCATATGCCTAACACACCTGAACCAATACTCGATGGCCGTAGGATGCGTCTTGTCCTCCTCTGCCAACAGGAACCACACGAACTCCGTGTAGGACATGCGAGGCTCTCCGTCCGGCGTGACTCGGTTCTGGTTGCCGCGCGTCACGCAGCCGGACAGGACCCGCTCGATCATGCGGCTCGACAGGGCTGCAATAGACGGATTTGTAGGGTTATTTTTGAGAATGGTTGTTGGAGTGACCTCTGTTTTTTCTAAATGAGTGGACTGTGGCGTTGACTTTTAAAATATTATCCGGACAGCCGGTTCGGCACTGAAAAAGGTGAAGATGAATTCAGTAGGACTTTTTTGCCACTTCTAAGTGGATGTAATGGAATATTGTAAAACTTAAGAAAAATGAAGACAACTGATTATTTATGTTTATTTCATTAAGAATGTGGAATTGTAATAGGGTTATAATTTATTAAAACGCTACCGCGTTGGTTAAATAAATCACTGTAATTTTAGCGAAATTCTAATCAATTATTAAGACCTGGTTCTTCTTATTAAAGCATAAAAAACCTGTAATATTATTTCAAGAAGCAATATGTTTCTTCCTTCCCTTGTTTTGAAAAGGAAACAGATTGAGTTACCTACTATTAAAATTAGCAGCTCCGGCTATTGGGAAAACCCCGATAACCCCATTTGAGTAGGTACAGAAATAAACCATAAATTCCTTAAACAAAAATAAAACAACAGGAAAACATTTGACACATCGTTTATGTTCCTCAAAAGCATACGCATAGAACTTTTTGTTTAGCCAAAAATAAACCCATATTTCCGTCCGAAGTCTTCTCGAACAAATAAAACTTTATAATGTAACATGACATGACAGAAAGTTTTTGTTACCTTTTCCGCGAAACAAAAGTTGACAAGCATGAACGATGATTCGGAGAGTCGAATTTGACGCCAGGTTTTTATTTTGTATGAAAAAAGGCAGAGGAATAATAATGGTACATAATGTATTTCCTGGTATGGTCGAATTTTGTATAGCTATCTGTCATGGGACGATAATATAGAGGTATAAAGATATGGTATGGCAGGTATGCGCATCCGCTGCATGCTGGTGGTCAGGATACCCGTTGAAGCAGTGGGTGCTGGCTGGCTGTGTGACTCGCCCTTCGAAAGCTTGAGGAAGTGATGAAGACGTCACACTGATGTAGTTGCACGAAGACTGCGCTGACGTTCATGTTCCTTCACCAGTATGGAGGTATGAGACACAGGGTGTAAAGTTCACTCATCCTCCATAGAAAAGGGAGGATCCTCCTAGCAGACGGGTGTTGTGTCTAGTGGCAACTGCCCCACGGTTGAATCAACCGTATGTCGGGATGTTGTATATGCTAGTTGCGCGGGAAACTCTGCTTGCGCGATGCAGGATTTTGCGTGACGTCAGTGTGATGCGTAGTTCGTATGTGGCGATGTAGAGGATGCCGCTACAGTACTATAACGTGTCCTCCTAATCCTTTAGTTGCTATTAAAGATTTTGGCTCATATAATTTTGGGTAAATCTTTTTCATACAATTTTCCGCTCTGTACACAGGTAGGTTACCTGTACTGGTTACAAAAGTTTCTTACTTACAATGTAAATCGCAGTATGCTTCTCTATAGCTGCCAAGACATTGGGACCTATCGTTTTCACACCTACTTCCCTAGCCGCCTTTTTCGACCTTAAGAGAGTGGGTAAATTGTTGTACAACGCGAACCTATTTTACATAAAAATAGAAGAATTCAAAGTCGATAACTTACCATGGTCATTGTGCCTCGCGAGGTCATGCTTGTCTATGAAGAGGTCGTGGTCTCTGTCCAGCTCCCAGAATTTACAATAGATGACGTAGAAATGCTCATAACTGAAAAGTAAAAGTAAATAAGTTATAACCAGAATATTATGTGCGTAAGATCAAGTTTAGGAGGACGGTTTAAATTGATCTTTAGGGAGTAAGGGACTACTTGCTGCTTCGTATAAATAACTTTTTGTTCCTAATGGCTTTAATATTTCCATCTAAACAAAGAAAGAGACAATTTCTCCTAAAAGTAAATGTTTTCTTTGGACTTCTTGTAATTGGCTGAATAAGAGGATTTAAAGTTTACAAAGCAAAGCTCGACGCGGCCCTGAGTGACGATATTTTCTCAACGAAATAATTACCTAAAATATTGTGTAACTTGATTAATGTCTTCTTCGTCTTCTAACAACTGTATGACTTGCAGGAGGTTCGCTCTTCTTAGTTCGGGGATCGATATTCTGCCGGACCACGTTCGGTTCACGCAATAAAATATCCTAGCGATCACCTGGAAAGTAAAAATAAAGAGTTACAATGTCTCTCATTGTAAGTAACATTCGTACCTGCCGGGGCTAAGAACTAAATTTCGAAATGTACCTAGACCTAAGTACGAAGCCTTAGTAACGCTTCGTACTTAGGTCTAACAATTATTTTTCTCAAACATGCATGGAAATATTGTAATTATTTTCGAAAAAAGAACACACGTATCGAATTTACGGACAAAGAAAATCAAATCCCTTGCTGGAGCGTTTTTTGAATTTGGAACATTACAACGCTCCAGCAATGTTGTATGAAACGCCGTGCTGGAGTTATTAAATACCTACTCTTTGATTGGATTTCTTTTATCATTCTTGGCATATCAAAGTGCCTCTTTGCTTAGTACAAATTGCGTTCACGTGGCTGTATAGATAAATGCGTTTGCCTTTCGACACAGGTGATAAATAAAAAATTGGCTGCAAAGCTGAAAATTCATCTTGATTTGTTTTTTACATACCTACTTACTTAAAATAAGTAATTAAAATGAGTTCCAACGGTTCAGAGGGTGAAATGGAGATTGATTGTACTCCACCAGATTTAAGATCAGAATCCAAATTGGCAATGAAAAACCTGCTTCCAGCGTAGTCAAAAATATTAATTAAATTAAATGTATAATATAAAAAAGTATGTTTTATTTCCCTGCATTCTTTTGAGAAAAGCACTATATATGCCTCGGCAGAAATCAAGGCTGTTGCAGTAAAGTACTTATTATTCCTAGAAAGTTCTCTTTCCTGGGAAATGTCGCCAGAAAAGTTGTGAGTATGAATGTGGACGGTACGAGTCTTCTTATACTAGAAAGACCAAAGAAACGATGGATAGACTTTGTAAAAGATGATATGGCTAGAAAGGGAGTGACTATCGAGGTGACAACTAATAGAGAAAGAAGTATGGAAGAAAGAGACATGTTGCGCCGACCACAAATAAATTGGGATAAATTGGTTTTCTTACCTCATGATAAAATCTAGTGCATTGTTTAGAATGTGCGATGTTTTTAACGGATTGTTCACACGGTACAGTCGCGGTTTAGACAGAACGGCGGAAAGAAACTAATTTAAAAATTAATAAGCATTTTTAGAAATGATTTTAAGTTTTCAAATTAGATTCTTTATCACACTGTGTGAAGTACCTATAGTCTAAAATACTATATCTAGGTACTTATTGCTTTTAATAGTTGTGAAGCATCGAAGGATTCTAACAAAAAGAGTATTAATGACTTTTTGATGATGAAACTCAATTCTTAATTTAAAAGTTGACACAAACAAATGTTGTAACAAATGCAATTATGTCAATACATAATTGCATTTGTTACAATGACATTTATCAATGACATACTTCGACTGAATGAGATGAAATTGAAATCTTGTATAAAACGTTCATTATGCAGGCATTATAAGTTGAGATTACATCGCAGATAAAAATGCTTGGCTCAATGCTGGTCCTGCTCCACAACCACAACCAATTGATTAATTAACATTTGAAAATACTGTTGGACCAGCTGAACATTGTAAGACTATCTTTGCATTGTATAAATTCAATCTACTTTGTATTATATTGCATGGCACGGGTGTGAGTACTGTGTAGGTATAATAGAGCTACTATTTTCCGGTTGATATGGCTGGAATATAAGTGCTAAGTATATCACGAAAGCTTTCATAAGTATCTCGATTCAGCGTGAGATTTCAGATTCGGCTTGGTGGCGAGGAACGGCAAATAACTGATCATAGAAGCAATTCAGGACGACGGTGGCGATGGCCGATACTAATCGCCGCGCAAATAACTGATGTAGTTCGACATTACGAAGAGCACAGCTTCACAGAAACTAGTCATTTTGCTGCTTTGTATGATGTGAGTCTTCGGACGGTTCGAAGAGCTTTGCACCGAGCGGGGCAGCACTAAAATGCAATTACATACAAAGGAACTCAACCTCACCACTGCCCGACTTAATTTTGCGCGACAATATCTGGATTTTGATTGGTCGATTGTTATATTTATCAACGAAAAAAAACTTTGGAGGATTTATATGGCGTTATAATCGCACTCGGCATGATGAAGCTCATATAGTGCCTCAAAATGAATCTGGTCGCATAGCAGTCAACTTATGGGGGTGGATGAGCCACGACGACATCGGAGCACTGATGTCATTAGAAAGTAGGGCTACTACGAATAATTATGTGTCACTTTTGGAAGAGGATGCTGCTTACTGAACAAGTTATGTATCCTGCAGCAGAATTCCCACAAATTGATTATGTTCAGGATAATCCACCGATACACAGGGCCCGATCTACTACGGCGTGGTTCAACGTGATCCGTGACGTTCGTCTCATTCACCTCCTAGGTCAGCAAATATGAACCCGATTGAAATCTGTGGGGCATAATAGTACAACGCTGAGATTTTCAGATCGAAAGAAACCCTAAATCTCTTAGATCAGATTGTGCCCGGGATGGGATGACATCAGAGGGACTGATTTATGTGCGCGCCTTGTTGCATCTAAGCGAGATAGACTTCGTGCCTTCATAGCTGCTGATGGAGGCTAAATACCAGTTATTAAAGCAATAAATTGTTGATAGAATTTTAATTTAAAAAAAAATGTTTTGAATTTCTATTTGATTATTTCTTCCTATTTTTTAATTATATTTGCCGCCATCTTGTGGACAGATTTTAATGGATGAATCATGAAATCAGGTATTATTGCCGAGCTGTTCAATCAATCTGGGGTCAGCTTCCAGTCTAACTGGATGCACCTACTATAAATACAAGCATTTTACATGGAGCGACTGCCTATCTGACCTCCACAACGTAGTAACTGGGTAATTGACTTTGACCACGAATGACAGCCGGGGCGAGCGGCTTAACGCGCTTTCCGAGGCACAGAGGAGTCTCGGTAGGTGAATATAGTCAACCATCCACGGACCAACCCTGCCAATCGTAGCTTAACCTGATGCCACGAGCCACGAGCTCCTCCGTCGTATTGCCGAGGAGTTTATAGTAATATATTTATACTCGTGACTGTACATATTCCAATTTGGAACCCTTTTTGTAGTGAATATTTTCTATCGTTACATATAGAAAGTAGATAAGTCGCGTGCGACTAATTCCCCTGTTCTAGGCAATAACAAACAGCCAAAAAGCAACGAATGTGATCGATTTGAACAACTGCCCAAGTGACCCGTGAGGTAAAACTGGGCAGAACTAATATTTTCATGTAAAGAGGCAGGAATAAAATAAATACTGTATAGTACAGTCCGCTTCCCGTAATGTGTGTATCTTTTAGTATGTACAGCGAAATTTCCCAAAGGGCTGAGTTACCGATGTGGGCCACTCCAATATGTTAGTCGCTTCCTAGTATTCTCAACTTGTGAAACAAAAAACGCGGTTCAATGAAAAAAGTATCGTCGAAAAGAATTTGGAATCCAAGCGAAGAACAAAGTGAGAAGTGGAATGCATGGTGCATGGCTTTGGCTCAGGAGTGGGACACATAAGCCTAATAAAACATATATTATCAAGCGATCAAAATAGGTAATTTTGAACGCTTTATAAATTGTTTTTTTTTTATAGTATGCCCTGCATAAAATTGTTATACGAGTATTAGTAATAGTTTCTAGTTCGCACTCATCGTAGGTCGTGTTATTTTTTTGTGAAAAATATATTCAACATTAAAATGTTATGTTTTGTCGGGCTTTAGGTACATAAAACCTTGAAAAGGTGAACCTCTGAACACCTTAATCACCCCTTTATTCACCAAAAGCGGACAGCAGGTATTTTATTTCATGCACCAGTTTGTCTACGCTGCGCTGGTCTCGGATTCCCCCTGTGTCATCATAGTCTAGGTAGATAAATCTATTGCTATTTGCTGTCCACACTCAAATCCACAGATAAATTCAAGAATTTCCTTTCCTTTCAACGAAAGGAAAGGAAACTCGCGCTCGGTAGTCGTATCTTTCAACTAAACATGTAGGTCAAAGGGTCATAACTCATAAAACAAAACTTCTTCGTCTTTTATTTTACACGAAATATTTTTTTGTTCTCGACCATTTCCTTATTTTCTGCAAGAGCTGCTTCAAGGTAGCGCAGGAGAAGAGTATACCTACCTAGAAACACTTCAGGGTGTCCTTTGCCCAGCTGTGGGCAGTAGGTACTGGCTAAACTAACGTATTATGTTTTTAACTATCATTTGCCTACGTGGAGGTCGGAAAAAATCCCACGCGAGCGCACTACCGGAATAATAAGTATCCTATGTCCTAACCCATGGTCAAGGTCTATCCGTGTGCCAAATCCGTTCAGCCGTTTATTAAAGGCGCGAAAAAGTAACAGTCAGACAGAGTTAATTTGGCATTGATCATATTTTAGTTTGGAAGTATCAATGAAATATGTTTTTCCTCGATCATTTTTGATATTATTATAGGTTTTCTGTAAGGGCTCTAGTTCGAGGTGGGATAGGAAATGTGGTATTTTACTACACAAAGCCACATCTTTATGTTATATTTATAAATTTAACTTTTAAAAGGCTGTTATGTCCAATAATTCTTATTATAATCTCTATAGGTACTGTTTTTCTTGCTTCAAACATGAAATCATATTATGTCTCTTAACTTTCTTACATATGTTTGAACACCAAGGATCTTCCTACCTAGAAATCCATGGAGGAGCCTTTGCCCAGCCATTACATGGGTACAGGCAAAAAAAGTGTTTTATTTACTTACAGTATGCACATATCGTGAATGGAACTCGGTGGCCTCCTTGAGGAAGGACAGGCCAGGGTGTGTGTCGACCACGTCCTGCACGAGAGGCACGAAGTCTTCCGGCGCCAACGTGTTGCTCTTCCCTCGCGTCAGAATGTACACGAAGCGGGACGCCATGTCGTGGCACTGTGTTGTCATTCTGGAAACGAGAATATTAATTAGTTTTGATTTTTTTTATATCAAAATTAAATTTTATTAATTTAACATAATCCGCCGGTCTCTTGCCAGCATCAATGTGCCTGCTCCTCTTGAGCCGACTGGCATTGTCAGAGATGATGGCAAAAGACCTGATGGTGTGTCTTTGTCCCGTGGAGTTTGGGACGGATGCTTGTTTTTTGTTTTTTGTGGTTATTTGCGGAAATCGCGAAACGTCTAGTTGATGTAACTGGTGACCGAAAAGCTGGCGGCTTTCTTGCGCAACACATCAGCATTGCAATTCAGCGAGAAAATGCCGCCAGTATCCTCGCTACAATGCCCCGAGGGCTTTTTTTAGGCTTAACTTAGTTTTAATTTAATTTAGTTAATGTTAATTATCATCTTGTAATTTGGTTACGTAAATAAATAAATTGTATTAGTTTTTAATGTATTACATTTCTTAGGGTCAGTTTCTTAAACCCGCACTACCGACTCATGGTAGTACGAAGAACACCATAGACTTTTAGTCGGTAGGAGTTCGACATAACTCTTCAGGCAGATTCTCTAACGAGAAAAAATATTGAACCATGGTGTGACCCAGCTGCATCCGCTGAGACTGGAAGCAAATCCCAACGTAGTTGGGAATAGACAAGGCAGATGCTGATAATGATGGTGACCCAGGGATGGAGCATCATGACTTAAGGACAACCACGGTGAGGTTAGTATGCTATACTAGTCCGTCTTATCCATACTAAGTAGAATGTTCATTTATTGTGTAAAGTTACTGTTACAGAACTTTCCTTCGTCGATTTATATCCGTTTATTTTTGTAAAAGACAACTGTGTCTCATCACAAATTAAGGCCATTCATCTAAATTAACCTCTACGTTTGGACATTCATCTTCCTCTCGAGCACAACTCTTTATCTGTTCCAGATGGCTGCATCCATCAACAATGCTCGCTTGGAGTTGTATGTCACTGAGCATTTAGGGCAACAAGAAACGACAGTGCTTATGCGGGCCCACATTACGAAATTACAATGGAGTCGGGAAACTATTGCTGATTGTCAACTGTCAAAGAGTATAAGTTTAAAGTTGAAAAAAGAAATCAACGACAGTATGACTGAAGATGGTGAGTCTAAGTTGCAGAAGACGCGGTTTTTTCAAGACACTACTGATTTTGTTTTTACACAAGCGCATCACCGCTTGTGTAAAAACAAGTCTTGAAAAAACCGCGTCTTCTGCAACTTAGACTTGCCTAGAATGGAAGAAATCTATTCATACGAGACTTGTAAACTATCGAATGGTTAACTACTAGTTTACAGCTATCGGGACGTACTTCGGCAAGGAGTTCCATCGTTAGCAGTAAGCACAATAAAAGCTAACATTACTTGTTTTGAAACGTAAATTCCAAGACGCTTTAGTTTAATTCTGAAAGAAAATTATCTAGCATGACTAGCATCTGTATACTTAAGTAAGTTAAAGTATTACTTTCAAGGGAAAACTTCTTTATTTCTTTAATTATTTTACACATCTTTATTTTCTTAAGATCTTCTAAGGGAGACGTAATTAATACTAGTAAAAGTAACAATGCCTGGCGGGGTCGTTAGATGCCCGTTAAGTTTTTTCAGCCTGAAGAATTTGTGAGATTTATTAATTTTCTTTATGATATTGCTGAACTTATATTACGTATTTAACCTTGATGTTATCGCCTTTTCAAAATGCTTCAGATAACGGTGACGGGCGGAGTTTTCGTGTTGTTTTAATGGGTGGTAAGTAGGAAAAGTAGGCTGGGAAAGAACCTAAAATATACTTGAATATTTTCAAATTGTTACCGCTATAAGCCTGTGTATCCGAAAGAGTGATGTGATGTAGTGTATCCTGCGGGGTATTTATAATGTGATGAGCTGAAGTCTCTGACCAATAGTCGTCTGTTAGTTCAACAATCAATCATTGCATAGGAATTTGTTTTGACGACAGAATTTATAGGCTTTTAGAAATCGGAGGTTAGTCTGCGAAATTTCTTATCTAATTTATCGCAATCTGCTTCGAGAAATTCATCGTCTTTTTCATCACAATATTGTTGTAAATAAAGCTTTTGAGAATATTCTTAAGACGTTAAATTGGGCAAAAAAATTGTAAAACCAGGAGTTTCTCTCTCTCGTTCATATGGATCTACTATCGACACTAGTGAACGAGACAGACCCTTGATAATTTAGAAGTAGGTATCTACTGGATACTTTGTATTACTTACTCTCTCCAGAAGTCTATAAACTTGTGTCCGTCGACCGGCACGTGCAGGTTCTGTTGTGTGGCGAGGAACAGCGGCATCTTCCAGTAGAGAGGACACTCGCATGCCTTCACTATGTGCTTGAAACTGTCGCGGGGGACCTGCAAATAAAGATAAACGTGCTTTAGTATCGAGGGTACTATTCTTCATAGTAGTTCGAATCGTGCCGGTGCAGGAATTATGTATGCGTGTGTGAACGTGTGTGAACGTAAACTAAGCAAAAGGAGTATGTGAGGATCGTAGCAGGTGGCGTTCTGTAGTTTCTGCCCATGGGATGAAGGCGTGAGTTTATGTAGGTATGTATGTATGTATATACATACATACCTACATAAACTCACGCCGCGATATCGCCTCAGTATGCAAGAGCCTTTAAAAGGTTCGGTTTAATGAAAAAAATCTTCAATCTATTTATAAAAAGTTTTATATATTTTAAAAGAAGACTTGAAAAGATTTCATACCCATAAATCCATCTCAGTAAGACGTAAGTATGATAAGCTCACCCATCTTAGAAATATAATTTACTAGCTGCGCCTCACGGTTTCACCCGCATAAGTCTCGATTCCGTAGGAATATCGAGATAAAAGGTATCATATATCCTAATACAGGTCATGGTCTACCCATGTGCCAAATTTCATCCAAATCAATTCAGCCGTTTTAGCGTGAAAGCGTAACAAACAAACAAACTCACTTTCGAATTTATATTTGTTAGGATTTAAGTATCTCCAGAAATGGCAACCACTTTTTCTGCTCCCAAATTGATACCAGTTATGGTACGAAAAGTGTCTAATGGTCCATTGTTGTCCTAAAACGTGCCGGTTGCGGTTATCTTTCGCGTTTCCGTATCCTTCAACGAATGTCAATGGTCATGACAGGTGGAATGGCCGCCTGTATATTGTCGTGAGTGCTTCCGTTGTTAAGGAATATGGGCCAAGAACCCGACACGTACTGCTCTCTCGGGCGTCTGCTGAATTACATCTATATTAATACTAGTTGCTGCACGCGACTTCGTCTGCAATCCAGGATGAAAAGTAAGCTTTGTCTTTACCCAGGTCACGGTCTATCTGTATGCCAAATCCATTCAACCGTTTTAGCGTGAAAGCGTAAGAAACAGACGAACTCAGTTTTGCATATAATAAATGTTAGGTATATAAAGAGGTAATCTTCGGAACTCCTAATCCGAATTCTAAAATCCTTTCACTAATGGGAAGGCCGAATGCCGAATGTCTTAGATATAAGTATTTTATATTTAAACAAGAAATTTCGCGCGGTCAAAGTCGCGGGCAGAAGATAGTATAGGTATATAGCTAATTCCTTCATAAAAGAAAAGGCAGTAGGTACACGTGCTGGTATCAGCTGAGCATTAAGGCTCGTGCAGTCTGGCGCGATAACGCCGGCGCGACAGGCAGCAATATGTCCGCGATATACTCGTATTGTAAAAGGTTAGAATTTTGTAAAGTAGAATTACTACTTTCAAATACTAATGTTTGTTGATAAAATAGGTAGTTTTTGTTTGTTTTCGGGAGAACCTTTGAAAAGGCGCTCGGGTTTTGGGGATAAGACCGGGGAAGTGTGGGATTTTTACCTCATTAATACCTCCCGTGGTCATCATCTGCACATTGAAAGGGGCACCGTTGGGGCGATATCGCGCTAGTCTGCACGAGCCTTTACCTCTTTGAAATACGTACTTACCTAAATAGGTAAATGGTGATGTAAATACATCAGAGTACCTACTAGTAGCCGTACCTACGGCTGTACGAAATGTAAACATAGAAAAATACTAACATAATGTATGTTTTTCAACCCTACTCCACGTAAGGGTACAATAATAAGAGAGGAGGGATCTCTTAAATATTCCGCGGGAATAAATACCTACAATGAATAGGAAGGAACAAAACATCCACTTATCTATTGATACCTACGTATTATCGCATTCTGCGACCTTATTTGATTCCAATACTCTCATCGTTTTTATTGAAAGTGACATTTGAGCATTTTTTTTTAATAGTAACTTTTATTTACCTACCGTAAAGTGGTGTGTTCTTCTATAAAATACATGTAAACTATGCTATCCTGTAATGTTAATTTTCTTAACACTATTTCTCAAATTTAAATACATTTTCTGCAGTGTAGCAGTGGTTACTGGTTGTGACGTAATAAAAAAAAACCAATAAAATTCCGTGTGGTGTTCACTTCAGTCCAGTGCACGTCAGATATTGTGCCAGACAGTCAGACGCCAAACAAATAGTGGAATTTAGTAGGTATCACAACACAATGACCACGCGTCTGTTTATAATTCCAAGAACTCCAGATTGGGGTAATTTTCGCGTACCTAGTTATAAATTTTTAATTAGAAAGGCCGACCTAACTTCGCAATTTATTTTGAGGTTTTTGGAAGCTGTGTAATATTTGTTAACAATAAATAGAAGTGGTTGCTTTTGTAAGGCTGTACTTAATAAAACTAACACTGTAGGTTAGTTATTTAGTTACTTAGTTTAGAGAGGTCGCTGTGTAAACATAACTTTAGAGATCTGAAGAAAACTCAAGATGTAGGTCTAAACCAGGTAATCAAAGCTAACACGAGTTCACAATACCAACACTCCTGTGTGCCTACTCAAGTTCTCATTCTAAATTCACATAGGAAGGGCGTCGGGGCACAAGCCGCGGGCCGCGGGCCGCGGGCATCAAGCCGTGTTGTCAAACCTAGCCGTCCATCGGCTATAAATAGTCACGTCAAGTCGGCTTGACCTACTTACGGCCGGTCGGTGACCCCGCACTGAGCTCACTGTCGTTTGAATTAGGAATATTGGCCCATTATTGTCAAAACGCCTTTTCCGCCAACTGTTTGACAAAAACCGTGCCGGAAAAAGTTGATGTTTGTGAAATTTTTATTAGCATCGTGTTAAATATTAAGTAGTAATATTAAAGTAGATTTATTGGTACCTATCTCCAGGTAGGATATTTATCATGTGGCAGTTTGCATTTATTGGTGAGTAATTAAAAATATAATGTCGAAGTGCGACAGATTGCGCCAACATGTTTGGCGCCAACTGTCAGGCGGAGGTGTGAACTTTCACGCAACACTGTTTTTGATGCCAAACGTTCGACAACACATTCACAGATACAGACATCCTACGTGTGTTGAGAATAACTTGTACTTTTAAGATTTGCAAATACAATAGTTCATTATTGAAAGTTTTCCACTTTTCATATTGTTATCAGCCCTTCGGCATCTGCCATACATGGTCTTCCTAAATTGCTTTTATTCGAGACTCAAAGTTTGTAAACACGAATATCTTCGATGATACTGTTTTTTTTGCATTGATTTTTATTAATCAAATAGATAATTCTATTTACAGACTTATGTGTACCAACAGGCCATTTTCCAAGATCTAGGTATTTTAATGAATGCGTTTGTTAATGTTTTAATCGAATGTGAGACTAAAATATTAATGTATGTGCAGAATGCGGATTCAGTTCATGAACGGACTTGGTTGTATGTGATTGTCGCCTCTGCATAGGTTGAATGAAACTGATACACAGTATTTCTCAAAGGACCTCCACAGTTATGAATATGAATTATTTATATTTAATATGATTACTTGAATAATTTTATTAACATAATCACAGCTATAAAGTTGAAGCCCACTTAATGTACCTAAAGCAGATTTGGCGACTATACAAATAAAATTAACTATAAAAATCGACGTCAATTTTAATTAAGCACATTAAACATGAAGAGTTTTTAACGGCGGCTAGGGGCGAGAGGGCGCGAAACATGCCTTTCCCTTAACCGTCCCGCCTCCTCCTTCGCGAGCATTACTGCTTCGCAGAAGGAGGTGACGGCTGCCCATGCCCTCTCGCTCCGTACCATGGCCTGAACCAGGGCCGGACGCGAGAGATCTCTGCCGCCGATCGCCTCCACGAGGACACGGCGGTGCTCTGCCCAAGCCGGGCAGAACTCCACCGTATGCTCCACCGTGTCCTCCGGGCGATCCACACAGTGGTGACACCCGGGCGTTTCCTCCCGCCTTATCCGACACAGGAACCTCCCGAAGCTGCCGTGTCCGGTGAGGACCTGCGTCAGGCGGAAGGTGAGGGAGCCGTGGCGCCTCTCTAGCCACTCCTCAAAGAGGGGACTTATCGCCGCAGTTGTGGCGTGCCCAGCACTGGGTTGCGACAACCGTACTTTCCATGACGCCATGAGATTCCGCCGGAGCTCCGTCCGCTGTGCCGCGATTTCTCGCGGCAGCGGGCTTACGCCCCGGCGTTTCGCCTCCTCGCGCCACTCCCATACGTGCGCGAGGACTTTTGCCTCCAGATCCCATGGCGGCAATCCGGCAAGGAGGCTCGCTGCCTCACAACCTACCAACCTTCAGTTTTAATCTTAATAATCCTGCCATAAATTGTACCTACTACCCTACTCTTAGCTATTCGTTGTATTTAAAGTCTGAAGTTTATAATAAATTCAAACTTACCAAGAATTAGAACTGCATCTTTTCTCGCCCGGAAAATTCGTAGGTACTTACATCATTTTCTTTTTGTCTTTTGGTAAGTAGGCACGACCTGTCAAGGTCAACTACGAGATGCCATACAAAAATAATAAAAAATAAGCCAGTCATAAGCTCTGTACGTACTAAGAAAAAACTTATAAGTCATGTAGGTATAGCTAATAAAAACTTTAGGGCACATCCACACCGTCTATGGATTTAAGTGATATCAAGAACATAAACTAAAATAGAACGTACCATTTAACTTTGGAACGAGTTAAAAAGAGGCCGGAACTTGAAAGTAGTTTTATTTTCAAACTTCTGAAGGAAAAAAAAGAAAAAGGAAAAAAAGAAGAAGCAGGATTTTTATTGCCAAGATCGAATATCCTTTGAAACATTGACTTTGAAGTAATTAGAAAAAAAAATAGATTTCTATCTTTACAGAAAATTTGTTAGGTAAATTGCGCTTTTCTTGAAAATAGCCACGAAATTGTTATAATAAATTGGAATGAGGTCTGCCAAAAGTAAGACAGCACAGGCTGGAAAATAGTAAACTGTGCTGTTTTGTATTCGAATATTTTTGAATTCAACTCAGTATATCCATAGATATGAGTTGCTCTATTCTCGTGAAAGTTGTTGGAATCGATTAGGGTTTACGGGTCAGTCCGATACTTACTCATTAGGGTTGGGCCAGCTACCCGACAATTTTAAACATGTTTCACTGTGCCCCAGGTGCCACACTATTTATTACTTAGTTTACTTTGCTTTAGTTTTACCGAACGAATATTTTGCAACAAATTTGATTTATTATTCAAATCAACTCTTCAACACATTACTGAATAAGGGCTTCAGAATTACCGCTACTATTAACGATAAAAGGGGATTTTGGGAGTATCGCCATTTCTGGTAAATGGATTATTCATCATAGATTTTTATCATTAAGTATACATTTCTGTCAATCTTTTGACATGATAGATCTGCAGTTGTTTTTTTAAGGTGATGATGTTGTGGCGTTTTGTTTGTTGGAAAATCACACGCATGCTTGCTCTTAAAACATGTTAAAATATACTAGCATAAGTAAGAACAATTACTCCATGTATTAAAAACTTGATAATATGTCTTATAAACATACCGACGTATAGTACAGCATTTATTAGTTACCGCCACGCTTCACCGAAGCGCAGCCATCATTCGCTATTAAACGCCACTCAATCTAGATGACAATGTGTTGATATAGCTTGCCGCTTATACATATATGAGAAGCTGTAGTATGCTAATAGTATGTAGCCGTCAATGGATGTTGAACATTGTGATGTATTGTGTCGCTTCGTTGACAGGTCTGAGCTGTATCGATGCTAAAATTGGTAAACCTAGTGATGCGTGATGACTTCTGTAATTACGGCTTGAGGCGAATGATTAATTTATGAGGATATTAAGGTAACTAACTAGTGGTCGCCCACTATTCGAAATTCGACCCTCTCCACTTACAATCTAATTAGTACTTACTAATTCCATGCTCAAACTGTCACTTCAGTCACCTAGCTATCTTCAAGTCACGAGGCCCTGTGTGTGTGTTGACCGTAGTAGTGGTTATAATGTTTTTTTTTATTAATTAAATTATTTCTAATGCTAATTATGTAAAAATATTAGCTTTATGTACTCCTCCTCCATATAAACTTTATTTGTACTAAATTTCATACTTCTCCGTCCGCCTAATTTTCGTAAAAACGTTTTCGCTTCACGTATTGATTTAATGATAATGGAAACTGGTGAGTCTTCTAATTGTAGGTTTTTTTGAAGTAAAAACTTCTTTAGGAGCGTTGAGCGATTGTTAGTAGGGGAAAAACTTATGGGTTCGCGTCACCGACATACTGTAGGTAGTACGAGTAGCAGTACCTAAGTGAAATTAAATTGACCACACGAAAAGTTTAATTTGTGTATTCTGTGCATTGTTTCAATTGTGTTTTAGATAATCATTATTTTATCGAAGTGAAAACTTATATTTATTATATTTTTATTTTAGAGCGTTTTACATTTTATTGGCCCAGCAAGTGTCTTCCGAATGCAGGTTACTGTAGGAGCTCGACGCGGTACGACTTACGAGATGGAATATTGCCAGGGTTTCTCAAAGCAAAGCTAAATTATTTATTTCAAATAGGCACCTAAAAGGCATCTTTGGTCGTCAAAATTTACAAAAAAATGTAATTGATTCTAGTCGCCCCTTCCAAAATGTAGTTTCGTGTGGAGAAGAATGGCCAAACATTACTATACCACAATAGGTAAAAAGAATTAAAAATGAAGCAATGGCATATAAATTAATTATGTGATAGATACGGTGCTCAAATATTTACAATCATTGTAAAAGTATAAGATTTCCTAAAAAAAATAAAATAATAAGTCAGTGGTGCCGATTCCCTTGTTCACAAACTAAACTAAATTTAAAATGAGTTCAGTGCATCTTTTTATTTCTATTTCAGAAGATAAATTTTAGTTTAGTCCTGTCAAATTAATCAGCGCTTGACGTAAATTGACGTAATTTTAGTAGGCATGTTTTTAATCAGCAGGCTTAGCATGACACTCTCTATTTCTTCGAAGAATAGACACGGCTCTTTCCATACAAAGTGACATTTCGTTTCTCCTTTTTTGACATCCCACCGTAGAAATCTTTCTACATAAAAAAGGACCTAGACAAAGATCGGTAGAAACGAAAGACAAGATGACAGATTGTAGAAGGATTTCTACGGTGAGATGTCAAAAACTGAGAAACGAAATGTCACTTTGTATAGAAACAGCCGTGTCTATTCTTCGAAGACATAGAGAGTGTCATGCTAAGCCTGCTGGTGTAACTTGTATAGAGTAGTGACAGGCGCTGACTAATTTGACGGGACTAAACTAAAAATTATCTTCTGTCCTCTTCTTAATGAAATACAAAGAAAAAGATGCACTGAACTTAAATTTAGTTTAGTTCGTGAACAAGGGAATCGGTACCATTAAGTGATAAAAATAATAAATTATAGTGAAAAACAATTTTAATTTCGGAAATTTAAGTTATTTTTGACTTTGTCGTGTTCGAACGTCGCGGATAGGTTTTTTTTGTACATTTTATTTTTGTTTTTTACTTTTAAGTTATGGTACCCCATACCACTACTTGCTCTGTAAACAACAGTGACAAGAAATATTATAACACCATCAAGATACACAAAGTGGATTAAAAGTATTATCGATGCTAACTCAAAAACTACCTAAGCATAGTTAATAAAATTTATATGGGACCACAACCCCACCTACATGCGTACGCTTTCTCTACCAAATGAAAAGAATTTTCAAAATCGGTCCACAATTGACAAGCATATCAATGAACATACATAACATAACCTCCTCCTTTTTTAAACTCGGTTAAACACGGTATTTACTTCTACCTCGCTGAGATTAGAGATAGGCCTCGATAGACAAGATAAAATAGATTGCTGCGATAAGGACAGGAAATAAACGAATAAAATTATGAAAACTGATTTTTAATTTGCTAGACGAAAATGAAAGCTACGACCTTTTTTAGGGTTCCGTAGTAAACAAGGAACCCTTATAGTTTCGCCATGTCCGTCTGTCTGTCTGTCTGTCCTCACTGTAGCTCAGAGACGCTTAGTACTAGAAAGTGTTGGCATAGGAATACTTATTAATCACGCCGACAAAGTGCTAAAATAAAATCTAGAAAAAAAAAAAAAAATAGCGGATCTCCCTTGCACGTAATGTGGGGATGATAATTTTTCGATACAGTCAAGTGTGGGGGACACTTGACTCTAACAAGCCAGCTAAATGATTGTTTATAGACATGTGAAAAAAATCATGGCAGTAGTACATTGTATATAATGAAATTAAAAGGAAAACTATCACAGCTTTACAAGTTAACGAGTAAAGGCTCGTGCAGACTGGGGCGATATCGCGGGCGCGACAGGCATATTACTGCCTGTCGCGCCCGTGATTTCGCGCTAGTCTGCACGAGCCTTAATAGTCGACCAAATTTGAAGTTTAAATTTGCGGTTGGAGAATTGACCGTGGCATATATCGATGTATGAGAGAATATAGATATCAAAAATGGAGAAACGAAATGTCACTTTGTATAGAAAGAGCTGTGTCTATTCTTCGTAGAAATAGAAAGCGTCATGCTAAGCCTGCAAATGGTAATTTGGTCTAGCAAATTAAAAATTATAGTATAGTCAGCTCGGGAATCAGAAACTTTTAATGATAACACAAAGCAAAAACTAAATCACCGTTTTAAACTAACGTGTAACAAATTAATCGCTTTATAATCGCGGTAAAGTCTGGCGCTCCTTTTCCATTTTCACTTTCAACATCCGAGCTATTTTCCGCTCAGCTAAATAACATGGATTAAGTTATTCTATTTATTTAGCCAGCTCTAATTTAATACCAACTTGAGCCCCAGTATCAAACTGGGGCTCAAGTTGGTATTAAATTAGAGCAATTTAGTTTAAATCGTGGAGCGCTTCCAGTGGAGAGGTGCTCGGTGGCCTGTTGGCGTTCGTCGTCGGGGCAGCGCAGTGCGATGACTGGTTAGTGAAATGGGCCGTATACACGTAGACAAGTGTTTAGTTCGAGTAGTATATTTAGTGTTAAGGACAGCACGTCATCATCTGCCGAGCCGTTTCCCAACTAAGTTGGGATCGGCTTCCTTCCTTTAAGTGGAAACAGCTGAATACCTTTTACAAGGAGCGACTGCTAATATGACTTCCACAGCCCAGTTACTGGGTAACACGATACCCCTTGATAAGACAGGTTGTCAGACTTTCGGGCTTCTGACGACCCGTAACAACTGTTAAAGATCTACAAATGACAGCCGGGACCAACGGCTTAACGTGGAGGGGTCTTGGTATGTAAAGATATGGTCACCCATCCACGGACCAACCGCGGCAAGCGCAGCTTAACCTGATTGATCGACCCGTGCGGCTGTTATTACGTAGCCACCGTCCCCACAGCCACAGTGCTTAGGACAACACAATTCAACATAATATATGCTGATCGGTGTTCGCACATCATGCCGAACTCACTCAGCTATAAACTGTTCTCCCTACATTATGCTTGCTCACAAAAGCTCTGGGCTCTTATACCAGATGACAGATATTGACATCTGATCTAAGGAAGATGATCTAAGTGCTCATTGCATACACACGAGCGGCACGCGTCATCAGCAGAGGCAACTGCAGCCGACGATAACGTGCCGCTCGTGTATTTGAGTACGGTGCTCAAAATCTCAAATACATGAGCGGCGCGTTGTCGACGGCGGCCATCGACGAGTGTTGACGGCTGCAGTTGTCTGTGCTGTTGTTGCGTGCTGCTCGTGTGGATGAGCACTAAGACGTGATGCACACAGAGGAGACAGCATGGAGTGGCCGTAAACGACATAATTTAATAATAAATATTCTGCCTCGACGCCTCAACCGCATCTCGCCATCTGTGTACATTCCTAAGTTCAAAGCTAAAATGTATCAGGAAATCCTGTGATTTTTACCTCACTTTTCACCCTAAGCCTTCGAGCCTTTATATGACTTGTGAAATTTACACCTGACATACCCAATCTTCCGACTTCCTGTTACAAATAACCCAATTTGACCATACGACAAAATTGCTAGAGTCCGTCAAGCGATTCTAGTCCCATGAAAAAGGCGGCAAATTCAAAAATCTTTCAGGTGTCAACACTGATATAGCACGCTGAAAACTTGTTGATACTTGAATTTTGATAAAAAAATTACTTGGGATAAATTAAAAAAAAAGCATTTCAATGTACGTATTTATTCATCAGAACTAAAATCAGAATCAAGAAATTCAATGCCTTCAAATGAGAAATCACTGTCAGTAGAATCATTACGCACAGAAATGATGAAGGGTTCCAACTCGGTTTCGGATATCCTGTCTCTTACTTTATACTTATTTTCGACACTAATAGTGTGATCTGTGCATTTTTTCCAATCATTGGCTGTGACACTATTAAAGCATTCTTTTATAAGGTTCTCCATTTCTTTACCTGGAATCCCTAAGTTTTTGCTGGCTATTTTTCTTTTAGCCAAACTCCATATGAGTTCAATTGCGTTCAGGTCACAATGATATGGCGGAAGTTTCAAAACCTCATGGCCATGTTGTTTCAAAAATTCTTCAGCTTCATACATTGGAGTTGTTTTATGTTCATTCACAAGGCACATAAGCTCAGCCTTTGTAAAGAATTCTTCATAATGAATTCCATTTTCAGTTAGCCATTTCTGAATGTCAGCCTTTAAATCATTCATAGATGGTGGCTTATTTATTTGTGTTACATGGTAGCTAGCGTTGTCCATAACAATGACACTGGGCTGACTTAAATTGGGTATTAATTTTTCACGTAACCATTTCATAAAATTATTTCTGTTCATATCATCATGATAATCTGCCATTTTTGATTTAGTACTGAATACCAATAATGCATTGGGAACAAAACCTTTTTCGGATCCAGCATGAACAACAATATGTCTTTTGCCTGACGATATTTTGTCAATTACACCGCTTGTTGATGGCCCTTGCCATGATTTTTTAACTTTATAATTTTGGTGGACATAGGTCTCATCAAGATAAACTATTAATTTTCCTTGTTTCCGCTTTTCATCAATAGCTCTGAGATACCTATGTCGCCATGCAGCTAGTTCATACTTTTCAATAAGAAGAGATCTCTCATTTTTATTTTTTTTTAATTCAAATCCATTTTTGAGTAATAATTGTCTCAATGTTTCATGACATCCAGTAAATCCAATTGACTCTCTTAAATCTGCAAGCAAACTTCGTAGAGTTGGAACTTGCTTTTTCACACAGTAAAATTCATTAATTTTATTGCGTATGGCTGATAAGTCAAAATTATCCAGATTGGCTACAGTTGGCTGTCGTGGACGTTTTTTCCCCGGTGTGTTCCACTCGCCTTGGTTAATAGCACCTTCTTTTTTAATTCTTCGCAGTGTTTTCACACTTAAATCTGAAAGTTCAATATGTCAGTTCAGTATCAAACGCACAAATTTTATGATAATATTTGTAGAAAATGCAAACAATGTAAACAAATAAATCTGTACTAACCTGTCATAGCAGCAATTTTTGTCAAATAGTCTGTTTCAGATTTCATTTTTTTATTCTCATCTATGGCTATGACTTTCTTAACTAAATTATCAATTGTGCTTTTTATTAATTCATCATCCAAGGTGGCTGAAAAAAGATGACAACAATCTCTTATAATACTTTTCACTTATAGGTGCCCCATTGAGATTCAATGTCATGTATACGACGTCTGAATCTAAACCAAAACCGAAATCGTGATCACATCATAGTAAAATAAACAAAATTAGACAATTGTGCTAAAAGTATCAACATTTTGTAGCCAACCTACCTGTTGTTGAAACAATTTCATCCAAAAGTCGTCGTTTTTCTGTTAACACGTCATCCGATTCAATCTTTACATGATTATATTTATTAATCATTGTAAACAGCAGGCTCCTGACACTACTTTTAATAGGTTTTGGCATTATAACATTAAAAAATTCAACAAAAACCGGAATGCTCGAGGTTAGAACAGAAATTGTGACAATCTGTTTGACAGATAATAGTATTGCCATTATAAGAAATCAGTAAAATGGTTGTGGACTCGACTCGCTTGACAGACTCTATGCTTGGCTTCGTAATTTGTGTCTCCGCTGTCAACCTGGATCATAGTTAGAGAGAGACAAAGATAAGATAGGCATCCTGCCTGTCAAACAATGTCAGAACCTCATAATTCTTTATTACAGACTTTTAAAGGCTCGTACAGACTAGCGCGATATCGCTTGCACGACCGACGGTCAGCAATATTTCTGAAGCGCCCGCGATATCGCCCCAGTCTGCACGAGCCTTAAATCTGTTATTACGCCTTCATATAATGCAAGTAAGTTATTTAAAAAATGTATGTTAAACTAGAACGCGTACACATCAATTCTTTAAGTGAATCATTAAGTATTATAGTTAAATCCTAACTAATAATATAAATGCGAAAGTAAGTTTGTTTGTTTGTTTGTTACCTTTCACGCCTAAACCACTGAAACGGTCATCTTGAAATTTTGCATATATACGTTGTCAGGTGTACAGAAACGGAAATACCTTTCATCCCGAAAAAAAGTACTGTTCCCGAGGAAAACAACAATAACATTCTTATGATAATAGATGGCGCCACCTGTCTTTCGAATTATGATTTAGGTAATTATATTATTTCTAGCTTTTACCCGCGGCTTCGCTCGCGTTAATTTGGAATTTGACAATCAATTCGTGTTGTACTTTGCTTGTACTTTATAAAATAAATTCAGGAAAAAATGTCTTCAAAGCATAAAAAACGATATTACGTACTTTCAAACTACTTAAGATATTTTCATGTTATTTTTTGACAGACTTTATATTTTATCATCTTTAATTCTGTCTGTGATTATTTTCAAATATTCATATTTTCGTTACTAAAAATAAATATTCCCTATGAAACCGAACGGCGGTGGCGACGGCGGGCGGCGCGGCGTGAGCGCGACGCGCATTAATTGTATGGCCAAGGTCAACGGCGATTACCCGACCTTTAAGTTTACGAAGTCTACGTTATGAATTACTGTTATTACGCTGTAAAGTTATTTTACTGCTCTATTATTCAGAGTGGTTTCGCTTTATTTTTAGGGTACCGTAGTAAACAAAGAACCCTTATAGTTTCGCTATGTCCGTCAGTCTGTCTGTCTGTCCTACTGTCATATCAAATCAAATCAAAATATTTATTTGCTAGAATATAGGGTACATAGGGTGTTACAGTCATTTTTGTTTCAGTATATCCTGCCATAACATGGCGTACAAATCTATTCATAAGTCAAAGATGTCAATTATTCAAATGTCAAAATTTCAGATTCTATTGATTTGTCTTCTAAATACTCCTTAATGACATAATATCTCTTAAATAGCAATAGTTTGAAGAGTATTTTTTTAAACATTGTCAGAGGTAAATCTTGCAAACTATTTGGTAAATGATTGAATTGTCTCCACTGTAACTCAGAGACGCTCAGTACATAATTTATATAATGAAATTAAAAGGAAGACTATCTAGACTTATAGATAATCTCTTTAAAAAAGTTAGTTTGTGTGCCCTAAATAGACAACTACGGAAAATTCAAGATTCCGGGACTCGACATTTTAGGTCAGTACATGAGGTACATGCCAGAGACACCGTCCCTCGGAAAGCACTTTAAGCTACGACTGCGAACATATTCTCTCTAGGGAGCTGAGGCTGCGACGGCGTAACGACTTTTAAAGATCTATGAATGACAGCCGGGACCGGGGACGGGGTAGTCAGAAGCCCAAAAGTCTGACAACCAGTCTTACCAAGGGGTGTCGTGCTACCCAGTAACTGGGTTGTGGAGGTCAGTTATATAGGCAGTAGCTCCATGTAAAATACTGGTATTTAGCTGCATCCGATTAGACTGGTAGTACATATAATGAAATTAAAAGGAAAACTGTCACAGCTAAGTGGGCTTTATAAGTTAACGAGTAATAGTCAACTAACTTTTTGCTGTTGGAGAATTGACCGAGGCATATATCGATGTATCGGAAAACATGTTTCTCAACTACAAAGTTAAGTTTGTTATTGGGATAAATCCATCCCAACTTCCCAACTAGGGAATCCCCCTTCATTGTGCGTGGTACGACACGCTCTTGGCCGGTTTTTTATGTGAAGTGTGAACGTCGCCTTATTATGTGCATGTGTTCTTCTGCTTCTCTTGTATCGGTACGAGCTATACCTACGATCTAATATCACTTATACGTTTTTTATGAGCTGTACCAACTCGCAAAATGCAGTCAGAATAAAATTGGATCTTTCTACGTAACCTTTTTAGGGTTCCTTCAGACGGACATGGCGAAACTATAAGGGAATTGACCGTGACGTATATCGATGTGTGGGAGAACATGTTTTTCAACAGTTTTTGGGATAAATTCGTACCAACAAAGGAACCTTTTATTGTGAATGGTCCGACACTCACTTGGCCGGTTAAAAAAAATATCACCCCCACTTTACGTGTTAGGGAGGTAACCTACAATTTTTTTTTAAAGATTTTATTTTACCAATTTGTCGGCGTGATTAATATGTATGTATACCCATGCCAAATTACAGCTTTTTAGTACAAAGAGTCTCTGAGCTAAGCCGGGGACAGACAGACGGACATGGCGAAACCATAAGGGTTCCGTGTTGACTACGGATCAAAAAATTCTTCCGCAACGCTGTCAACAGGAAAAGTGCTCAAAAGGCTGGCAATGCTGATACTTTGGCCAAAAGCAAAAATGATTTAATTAACTTTTATTGTGCAATCAGCAAACGATATATTATCCAATCATATGGCATAGGGCTAAGCTATACATATAATATAATTCAACGAGTGCCGTTTTCTAGAGGCCATGATAGCCACTTACCTCCAAGCAGGAAGTGACCCAGAATTTAAATAGATTATACACAGGCGCGACGAGTGTTTTTAAGGTCCCGTACCTCAAAAGGGAAAAACGGAACCCTAAGGCGGTTTACACATTATGCCCGGCACGGCCTCCGTCGCGGCGCCGCAGCGCTAGTCCCCCTTGGATTTGTATGGAGCCTTACGTACGACGCCGCGGCCGTGGCGGCGGCGGCAAGTTTATGTACTGCGGCGGCGAAAAACGCTGCCGCAGCGGCATGAAGTGTAAACGGTCTTATAGGATCACTCGTATGTCGGTCTGTCTGCCTGTCACAGTCAATTTGCTCCGAATCTACTGGACCGATTAAGTTGAATTTTGGTACACTTATGAATTTCTGTGACCCAAACACGGACGTATATCGTAAATAAATGATTTTTTGATGTGAGGGTCACTTTTGAGGGTAAATTAGAAAATTAAAAATAAAAGTTTTGCAAACTGTACCGTGTGTCCGTGTGGTATATCAAATGAAGGGGCTGTGGTGAGGGTCTCAATTTTTTTTTTATAATTTCAACCCTATAAGAAGTCTATAGTGTTAAAAAACTTGTAAGTCTCTCAACAATCAAAACTTACATTTGCAGTTGGATTGTATGATCCAACATGCATTTCAACTACAATGTAAAGTTTATTCTTGGGATAAATTCATCCCATTCCCAACTATGGAACCCTTAATTGTGCGTGGTCCGACACGCACTTGGCCGATTCTTTTAGAATTAAGGCTCGTGCAGACTAGCGCGATATCACCCCAATCTGTGCGAGCTTTTAGTTGCTGAAGATATTGTTATGATTCCCTCGTCTTATTAAACGTTCTTTTTCTTCTATAAGTACTAATATTATAAAGGCTTCTGCAGACTGGGCCGAAATCGCGGGCGCGACAGGCAGCAATATACCTGTCGCACCCGTAATATCGTCCCAGTCTGCAGAAGCCTAAAAGAGGTAAAATTTGTTGTATGTATCTGTCTACTCACTCGTAATCCGTAGGCCAGTCTATACTGCTAAGCTACCACATGACTATAAGTAGTGAATTCTAACTACATAGATGTGAGTATATAAAATCTGACAAGCGTCGACGATCGTTTATCAGTTTTGTAACTCGCTTCTTTAGGCTAGACAAGTTCAAATGTCAATAGTTCTGAATTTAATGAGCACTGAGTTCGAAAAAGTAGCCGTATTCAACTTAAGTTCTTAGTCGTAGTTACTTAAGTATACTTAATATTATAAATAGGTAAAATTTGTTTGTATGTAGTGGGTAATCTCTGGAACTACCAGTTAGATTTGAAAAAATCTTCTCGCATTTGATAGCCCAATTCTTGAGGAAGGTTATAGGCTATTAACATTAGAAAACAAGAAATGTCACGCAGACGAAGTCGCGGACAGAACCTAGTCTCTTATATGGGAAACTTAAACTTAAATTTTTAAGAATAGCTTATGTCGTAGGTGGTAAAAATGTGAGTATGGTGCTTCAGACAAGAATTGAAGGCTCTGAGACACAGACTGGGGCGATATATGCCTATCGCGCCCGCGATATCGCCCCAGTCTGTAAGAGCCTTTAAGTATAGTCTTGTGCGTGTCATAGGATTTATCAAAATGGTCTCTTAATAAAAATGCTCTTAAAATAGTATTTAGATAGCTCCGTTTTTTACGAAGTTAACTTTTATGTTTTGTGTGCCAAAACTGATGTTTCGGATAACTTCTTTTATCTATTCGATCTACACTTGACCGATTAAAATTTTATGAGTCCGCCCTCCTAATAAGCATGTATTAGGTGGGCCTAGGGTGGGTGTCTTAAGGTTTGATCATAATCAATATTTTATACAGCAGTGTTTTTGATGTTCAACGCTTGCTAAAACTTTATATTAAATCCTAATTTTGGATAAGTGCTTTATTATCCGAGACGTTACTGATTTGATTATTCTGATTAAAGGCTCTTGCTGACTCGCGATATCGTGGGCGCGACAGGCAGCGCGACACTTTTGTTACTAGCGTCGCGTCGCGCCTGTCTGCGGGAGCCTTAACATACTTGATAAACTCGCTTTACAATATAACGCTATTACGAAATGGTCACATCTTCAATTGATATCTTCACTCTTTGTTATAATTTACTTTTGGTTACTCAACCAAGTACCTATCTACATACTCGTACATAGATTGCTGTTTTTCTCTATGTGCTTAATCAAGCAAAGATGCACATCTGAAATGAATGAGTTCTTCTGAATTCTTCCTTTGTACCTTTTCAATCTGTCTAAAGCAGCATTGCTGCTTTATGAATTGTTAACAAAGCTTGCTGAAAGTTTTTCAGTAGGGATGGCGATTCTTTCCGAAAAAAAAAAACAATTTGAATCGAAATCTGATAAATCGATACACAATAAAATCGAAGTCTACAAAATCTATTTTCCAATAATCGTTTTTTTTTTCAATTTGCTTTTCGATTTTGTATTTTCTTTGTTAAAGTTAAAAAATACGTTTGTAATACAAACGTATTATTTTTAAATTTCTTCATATTGAGGAGTGACGAAGGAAACTAAGTACCTACACAGCCATATTGCGTGTTTTTGAATAAATAAGTAAAAAAAATAACGTCTTTACATTTTTGGGTAGTACATTTAACTAATTGTAAATAATATACCTACGGTTGAGGTTTCTATCAAAATAGAAAAAATCGTATCTCGATTTTCTAGGGTGAAATCGATTCAACGGATCGATTCAGTACTGGATGTCGATTGAAAAAATTGATTTTTTTGTCCAAGAAATCGATTCTTCGATTAATCGATCTCACATCGCCATCCCTAACTTCAGTACTTCTACAGTACGTTCATTCATACTTTACGTCGCGTTTCATCATAAGTCACAAAAGGCCACAAGCAGTTACGTTATAAATATCGCATTATACTTTAGCTGCACCGTGCTCCGATTGACCCAAATGTGTTGAATAGGGAAAGAGGTCGCGAAACGGCCGCCAAGTGGGCTCGGCTTGGCGAACAACCGACCCTTTGATGGACTCGCCCGTGATGGCGTTTCCGATACCGAATCGGGCCACAATGACATAATTCTTAGGAATGCGTTCTAGAAACAAATTGCAGAGCACTATCTTAAAATGTATTACATTAGTTGAACGTGTAATTTTGAACGCGTTGATTTATAATTCGTACCTAATTTGAAATTGGAACGCATTCATCAATAAAAAAATGCCCTGAAGAAATGGGTCTTTTTGACAGTATTAACAAGATTGTAAAAATGGCTTTAATTTTTTCACTTCGAATTCGAATGCTGTGCAATCAATTAAATTAGAAACTACTTTTTTAGGAGTATAGCTGTTAGTTTTTATCCAATGATAATAATCTATCAAAGTTGACAATTAATCAAACTCAAAGCAAATAAACCAATTACAGGCACTTTTAAATTGTCAAGGGGTCGGTCAGTCAGAAAGATGAAGTTAGTTGCCCATTTCCAAAGCGTAGTAGGTTCCTATGGAGAAGAACAAGCAAGAAACTCCACGGACACTCTTTAAAAAAAAAATATGTTACTAAATATTGGTTACTTTATTCATGTTGAATGTATAATAAATGCGAGAACAATGTAGAAAATGTGCACGTTAAAAGCGTCCGCAATAAAAAGAAAAACAAAAAACAATTCAAATAAGCCGTGGCAGCTAACAGTCCCTACTGACGGCGCCCGTTCACGAACATGACGCACGGATCAGCACCATTCAACTCAACCATGTTGCAGGGAATTTAATGATCCAACACACACGCCACCACCAGGGAGACATTTGATTGAGTATGACATACTCTCAGCCGGCAGGGCACATTCAAGG
The DNA here is from genome assembly GCA_905333075.3 of Atethmia centrago. NCBI lineage: Eukaryota > Metazoa > Arthropoda > Insecta > Lepidoptera > Noctuidae > Atethmia > Atethmia centrago. The sequence goes on from HG995369.1 coordinate 21,572,956, forward strand.
CAATAAAAGACGTACTCTGTAAATAGTAGCTTTATAGTAGGTACATGTGCTCACACATGTTGACATGTACTACACTATGCAATTATACAATACTAAGAGATTGAATTTATACAATGCAAAGATAGTTTTTACAATCTTCAGCAGCTCTACTAATATTTTCGAATGCTAATCATTTAGTTTATGCGCCCTTGTGGAACAGGACCAGCGTTGAGCCAAGCATTTTTGTCAGCGATGTAATCCCCCAGCTTATAATATGCTTGGCTGCATAGTGTGCGTTTTATATCAGATTTAAATTCAGTTTCATTCAGTTGGAGTATGTGGGGAGGTATTTTATTGTGACATTTTAAACAGTACCCCATGAAGGATGAGTCCACTTTAGCCAGTTTGAAAACTGGTTGAACTAATTTTATTGGTCCATGCTCATGATTTTTATATCTTAAAACAGATCCCTTAAAGAAGCGCGTCTGCGGAGGCCATATTTTGCTCTGATGCCTCTTTTCTGCAGAATAAAAATAGACTCGATATCTGCAGCCCGTCCCCAAAGGAAATACTATGAAACTAACTGAAATAGATTAGCCTCGCGGTATCTACATCAGTAAATTGACGGATTTTCTCACAGCATATGCTGCAGAATTTAGCCGTCCTGCAAGAGATGTTAAATAAGGACCCCGTTGCTGCCTTGAGTCAAGCGTGATACCCAGGAAAACAGTTTTATCGACGAATTCTAAATTCTCCTTATTCAATACTATGTCACAATCACTACTTTTAACATTTGGTAAAGCAAATCTTATGCAATTAATTTTTTTCCCATTTAATGTTAAATTATTAGCAGTGATCCAATTTTGGACCTGAAATGGGGAGCTATTTACGTCGTCAAGATTTGATGCACGTCTATTTTATCTTAAAGAATAAGGAAGTATCGTCAGCAATTATCATCATTTGTAGGTGTTTTTTATTAAATAGGGTAGATCGTTAATATACACTAAAAAGAGGAAAGGGCCCAATATCGAGCCTTGTGGAACACCCATTGTTACTTTTAAAGCAAGTGAATTAACACTAATTATGTGAACTTGCTGTTTTTTTATTTGAATTTTCTATCATGTAAAAAATATTTTATTTAATTGAGCGCAAGTTTACCTAGTCTATGATGCTCAAGTTTCAGAGTAAGGTTTTGTGATTTACGCAGTCAAATGTCTTGGAAAGGTTACAAAAGATTCCTACGACGTCTTAGGCTTCCTCCCACGCTGTAAATATGTGTATAAGGTGACATAAGCGTCAGTTGTACAACGTCCTTTTAAATTGTCTTGCTGGCACCTTACAAAAAGTTAATTAGCATAGACAACACAAACAAAAAATTGGCGCTAAATAAAATGGCGCAATGAAAACGATACCTCAAATTAATTATTAGGTAATGAATGTTATAAATGTGCCAAATCACGTCGTGCATCGGGCACAAAACATGTTAATTTGTATAGAAATCGCAATAAATACTTGAATAAAAACCACAATTACTTGTAATTACTTCCCGTCGCCGTAAATACGGAACAATGGGTATGTGAGGACGTCATTTGCATTATGTTACGTGTCGTAATATCCGTGAGAAGAGTCCCACGTCCTCCGACAGCGCAGACATACCTGACATACTGACAAATTGTTCAAAGTTAAGATTTTGATTTGTGGTAGGTAATAGTTTTTTGTATTTAGGTTTTTGTGCACTGTTTTTTAGGCGCGACATTTTTTGTACGTGTGTGTAATTAATGTTGGCTTGACATTTTTGCGACAGGTTTTTTGCTATACTGATATTATTTTTATGATATTAATGATCTAAGTTTTTTTGTAAATTGAAGAATTACGTAATGAAAAACGAATGTTTGACTACTGTATAAAAATAATTAAATATACTAAGTCAATAAATTAAATGGGCTCTTTTAATATTTCAATAGGTATCAGAGCTGTAATTAGATAGGTACTGTGTACAAACTGTGTTGTTCTGAAAAGGAAAACTAAAAGTAGTTATTTTCACAAAACGTAAAGAATGAACTTGTTTACAGGCGTAGACGATACAGTAACAGCGGGGATAATAATCGTAAAATCTAAATTATCGTCGTCGTTCGTTGATCATCGGCTACTGTCGGGTTTTAGCGGAGTGTTGCCAACATTTCAGGAGACTGGACAGGCTCAATAGGGAGCATAGAAAGGGTGACGACGAACGACATAAATGTAGGTACCTATTTATTTTAGCGATTTGCATAATGTGCATGTTTGACGATATACAATTTGATTAAGCACAGGAGACTGATTGACACATTAAAGTCAGTGACGTGAGGCCTGTGGGTATGCTAGAGGAAAATGCATGCCACACAAATGCAAATTGAATACAAGCATCAGCATTTAATGTGGTCGAGTTTGCTTTATTTTAATTTAACGTGGGTTTGTTTTTATTTCAATATTATGTTTGATATTAAAATTTAAAACACGAAGTGTTACTTGATTAATTCGTTTATTTTAATTGCATTGACATTTTATTTTATTCTAATCTAGTCTGTTTCAATATTGAGATTAAAAAATAATAATAATATGCGTGTTTCCTAAATTAAATGAATTTAATTTTTTGTTGAAATTGTTACTTGCTGACGGTCAGGACCATAGACTATAATGTAGGTAGGTCTGTAAGTAAGTATGTCTCGGGATTGTTTTATTGGGTTTGACTCACACAAAACTGTCGGGCTAGAATTAAAACATATTTCTACACTAGTTTTACCCAAAACAATACTTTTGACAATTTGGAACGCAACGTTTCTGCGTCTTATGTTTACAAAGTCTTTCAACGTAGACAAATTGGATATACTAACTTAGTAATAGGACATCCTAAGACCAGAATACCAATACCAGACCAGCAAAAGATAGCATCTTTGTTTTCTCCGCTTTCCCCAGACGACAGCTGCGCTTGTTGGCTACACTGTGACTGCACATAATTATACAACGAGGACTCGCAATTGCAGAATTTTACATTCGTCCGTCAACCGTATTAGGTCTTTAATAGGTCTATGGCAATTGGCAGGGATGACGAACCTTTTTTGATTTGCGGGTCAATTTAACGATTTGCCCCTTTGCAGTGCCACTGATGCAGCCTGAAAAAAGTGAGGGGAAATAAAAACAAAAGAACTCATATTGAAATCCTGTAGTATGAAAAGTTCTAAAGACACATAAGATAAAGAATTGAACGATACAATGTAGATTCTGTAGATCTGAATTGAAAATAAACTAAAATGAAAAACAAAAATCATACGTTTCCCCAGAAATTTCTGTAGCGGACCATACGTAGCAGGTTCGCCATCCCTGGCTGGTCTAGGTATGGTAATTACCGTTGGTCCTAATCTAGTGTATGTGTGGGATAGACTTGCGCGACCATAGATAAGTAAATAGATATGCACAATTTCCTTGTTGTCCTTGCAAGGTGTGAATGTACTATTTGCATGTGAGAATACATTTAAATAAATAATTGCTTAGTAGCGACTCATTCATAAGTAGGTCATTCTATAAAACAAGCCTGCTAATGAATTATAAGTAATCATTATTGTCATTTGCTTCTTCGTGGATGGCTCTAAATATCCGGTGCGTATGCGGAGTATCTCCACAGACAATGGCCCACCTTCCATCTTGCGCCGCATGCCCTGTCAACTGAGCACTTGAAGACTTATGACGTCAGTGAGCGGAGTTCGGGTAGCTGAATTATTGCTTTAACTTTTTGCCATCGATACGAAAATTGTCAAGTGTCACTACAACATAATATTACTGTAGAAATAGACCTTAACATTTCTCATAAGTCATCGGCCGATTAGAAAGGGAATAATGCCAAAATAACGCCATGTTAAAGAATTTCTTTCGCACTTTCAATTATACTTAGTTATGTTTATATTCCAGATTTACTTATAGGTAGGTATTGCATAGGTATAATCAACATTCTGTGGTTGCTTACGGTGCGGTTAGTAGTTTACTTAGAACATAATGTGTAAATGAGTGGAACTACTTACTTTGTTTGTAATAAAGACTGTGGAAAGCCAAGGGACGGTGCACCGACACAGTTTTATGGCCGGGAGTGGTAACCCAAACTATGTGGTTTTGTGAGGTGATTTATGATTATAATATGAGCTACCCCTGCAATTTACATGGGAAAGGCGGATGTGCATTGTTGTAAGATCAGATTTAATTAAAGATTAGATTTTGACGGTAAGCTGCTCTAAATGTGATTAAGAAGTCGCATTGTATGGAACTCGGTTCCCATTACCAATGCTATAGTCGCCGGCACGTAACTTGGCAAAGTTTTGGTGTAGTGGGAATAAGTTCACGCATGTACACTTAGTACAACAACAAAAAAAAAAAACACTTTTATTGCTTGTCATTATTCTATGGTTATTGTAATCATTTATTTTTAAACATCTCTGTGTAGAACAAAGTTAAAGAAAGGAGAGAAACCTCTAAAAACTCTTGCCAAGTTATGTGCCGGTGACTATACTGGTGTTAACTTCACATTGAATATGATTAGATTTTGAATCAAGTAAGGAGTTAGATTCAAATTGGCGATAATTTGCAAACTTCTATTGTATTTCAAATCAAATACGAAATAAAGGATTAAGAAGTAAGACCGCAGAACATTCTCAATCCACTAATTTTAATTTTGAATTCGACGCAACGTTAGCATCTGCGTTAACTTTATTGAATCACTCCTGAAAACCTCATTCCCTTTTTTACTTACTTTACGTAAAGCTATATTACAACGGTTTGTATTAGGTAGTTGCTGGATTTGCAAACTGTCTCAACTTGGGCACTATACTGGCTATTAAGCTCAGCGAGCCACCCTTGTGAGTGGGCTCGAGCTGAGCCAAATTTGCTCTCTAAGAGGGTGAATATGGATATTCAGATAAGTTATATCTATGGTCAAGTGTCCCTTCAAGATCACTGGTGCTACATAATCAATACTTTACAGTAATAACATATCACACATAACATAACATAACATCACATCACACCTTGTTTCCCCGAAGGGATGGGCAGAGGTGTGCCTGTATTACACCCACATTTCGCCAGTTATGTTTAAGTCCCATGTAATAGGGGGCGAGCCTATTGCCATCAACTGGGCACAAATCCAGACTCCGGGCTGCTACTGAGAAATTTCAGAGATAATACTTTGCCCGACCCGGGAATCGAACCCAGGACCTCATGCTCAGCAGTAGCGCTTGCGACCACTAGACCAACAAGGCAGTAATAACTTTAATTATTATTACAACGAAGTTAGTTAAATTAGTGCTAGAGTTTGTTATTTTATAATTTACTGTCAATAATTTAAGATCTGAGATAGCTACGAGTATGCTAAGCTTAACTCTGATTATACAAATTATTTTGTACTCCAATTTAGAGGTAGAGGTGATGCAAAATCGGCTTATTCAGTTTTTAGTCAAATATCGCTTGCCCATTAATAACAGCATTAGTAAGGTGTACTAAGGCTTTCTAAATGGATTCTGTATATGCCTATTAAGGGGCTGATAAGAGGCAAATTACCAAAATAGGCTTGTCTTAAGAAAAAAATAGCCAAATCTGTATACTTTGTGGTAGCGGAAAAAAATTGTGTTAAATTTGAACATATTTCTAAGAATTTGATTGTTACAAAAACACGATTTGAATAAAAATCTCGATACAAACTAACGTTAAACTAACCTCTTATCTTGCGTTTCAAACCAAAATATCTGTATTAAATATTATATTAAGTATTTAATTAATAACAAAAACGTCTTATTTGAATGCAGAACTTAGTTGTTTTTTTATTTTCGATTACTCAACTCAATTTTGAGTAAATAGATAATTGCTTCATATTTTGCAATAAATTACAAGCGTTGTGTCATCGCGCTTCTCTTTCTTTTCTATGCAGTCTGACAGTGTCCGCGGTTTAGGTGTTGTCAGCGTCTTAAAGGAACGGTTTAGTAGTTTTGAACCGATACAGAGACATGTAATCCATTGCCACGTCTTTCTCTTACATCGACGAACAGCTGATGATAATAAGCAACGTATTGAAAGAAAGGAGGATGTATTGAATAGAACATATTATAGGAAAGTTGTCACGGCTGATCTTGATCTTTATTACTCTAGCGTAATTAGTTTTCATAACGCGATTGTTCATTCAGCTGGCGATACTATCACAATTAAAATGTGAGTGCTTTCTTTTCATAGCACAGAATAAACTTTATCATTTAGTTGATCCAGTGAAAGTGAACTGCTGTGAAGTGATTATAGAACACTTTACATATTAAGTGGTAGTTAAATTTTAATGTTTTTTTTATTAGTAAATAACAGTACCGGTAGTATTTAACTATATAGGAACCAAGGGCGCCGGCAAGTTTATTTTCGGTGGGTGCATCTTCAGCTCAACGAAGCAAACTCGATAATTTTTGCAGTTCACCTCGGATATTTTAGGTTATCGTTTGTCCATTCATACAAGGAGTAACTTTTGCGACTTATGCTGGAAAGCTTAACAATTAAGAGAATGTAGGATGCAAGAGCGAGCGAAGCAAGGTCGATAATATATGCATCCGCCTCGTATGGGTTAGGTTTCATTTTGTCCATTCATACAGAAAGAAGAGTAACTGTTTCGTTTTATACAAATAAGCTTAAGAATTAAGAAAGAATAGGATGCAAGAGAGAGCGAAGCAAGCTCGATAATGTTAGCACTCCGGCTAGGGTCGATTCGATTTTCTGAAATAGGTGTTCTGTACTTTTTCACAAAGCTGCTCCGATAAATTTACACATAGAATCTTGTTATTTTTTTCCGTGTACCATTTTACATTTACAATTACATGAATATTTACTTTATAAGGTATAATAAATATTATTTTATTATTGTGAATGTGAGAACTACGTGGGTTATTGTTATTCCTTTTTTCTCGCAGTAAATTTTAATGATAGTCTGGCAGTTTGAGTACTTTATGCGGCCTAGAGCGGCTAAAAGTCCTTTCTTTGGTTCGCCGTATCGTTGAGCTCCTTAAGTTCTGAGTCAAGCTGCACGATAATTGACAAATGCGTGCAATACTGGATAGGTCCACTCAGATCTGTTTGGTTCTTTTCGCAAAAGAAGATTTCAGACACCAATGTACATGGTCCTCAAATGATCTTACTAAGATTATTTCCGGATTTTTATATGCACATTGATATTGATGAATTTTATATATACAATGACATGAATAGTTACTTTGTAAAGTATTATATTATTTTAATTATTGTGAATGTGAACACTATGAGTTTTTTTTTTGTTTTTTCAGTTAGTGTTGATCTGTGTATTTTTGTGCGGGTTTGTTCTGTGTGGTTCTATCCTCAAAATACCATTTCAAAAACCAATCTAAATGGTCTTCATATGATCTGACCAAGATTATGTCTGGATTATAAAATAAACTGTGACCTCTGAGTTTGTTTCGGCCTTTCTTCTCAGAGTAGTCAGATAGGTAACGCCGAAGGTTTTTTAAATATGATTGACGTGTAAAAGTGTTTGCACAAACTTACTTACAGAAATAAAATCATAATTATCATTTATGATTGTAATGATGTGGCGGAAAAACAATACAATATAGAAATGACACAATTGTAGCACAGGCAATACAGGCTCTGGAAATTCGGGTGTAATTTTGGAAAGATTGGGATAACTTTATTTTTTATCTATAGTGCACTTAGATCTTCAGAATGTAACACATGAAGACTGAAGTGAAGATGTATTTTATGAGATCCATTGTCCCTATGTACCGGATTTCTTTTTTTGGTGGGAAATTATCAAATAATACAACTCAGACTCTTACTGACTAAAGACCACCCGTGTTCCTCCCGTTGCCTGTGTTGCCAGGGGCCTCGGTATCCCTTTCGGACTTTCCCGCGACGCCGGCAGGACAGTGGACTCTTGGACTTTGAGTGCGATTTTGCAAAGATTGGGATAGCTGTGTTTTAGGACATTCCAAGTGCAGTTACAGTCACGATCATGAATAGACAATTTGGCAATAACTAGGGACAGTTCGGGATTAATATCTGATTTCACGATTCATTAATAGTAAAGTCAAATATCTGTTCTCAAAAAGGCCGATTTAGTAGAGATTAAGATATCTTGACAACTAAGTGCACTTAAGATCTTCAGGTGTCTGAAACTAATAGACGTATGTACCGGGTAGTCTTTGTATATCTGTGTAGGGCAGTCTTTGTGTATGTACAGGATTTACCAGGTGAACGTTCAAAAGATGCGGGTTAGGATATAAGACGTTATGGAATAAGACGCAAGGGTTTTGGCTCCCAACCACTAATATTGCTATCTCGTGAATAATAATTGCATATCTCTTGCCATGCCAAAGGAGTCTTTAATGGCCGAAAGAAACATTTTAAGGTTCAATATAATCCGTGAGGAACTTTAAATCAAGAATTACGCAAGTTTATACTATTTTCTTTGGACAAAGCGGCAAGTAACCCAGTTTTCAAGTTAGTGTGAAGCGTCTATTGTGAATAGCCGATGAATATTGGTAGGAAATTAAACTAGTAAAGCAAATCGTCGGTTATCCGTGCCAGCGTAGGCGCCAAACAACGTTTTATGAACTGCGAACTACGCGGTCCAGAACGAAAGCCAACTGTGTTCTCTTTTTAAATTGCCTGAATTTTTAACGGAAAATCTGCGCAACCGATTGGACGAAGACTGTGTAGAATTGGTAGAATGTAGAACGGAAGACAAAAAATAAGATAAATGTTAGAATGTCCATGGCATGGGAGTCAGGTAATCGATGGTTTCGACACATTTTGGGTGTTTTCCTTTTTAATGAAGGCCATATTTTACGCACTTTTCACATTTTCTACTTAAGACAATTTTAGAAAGATTCCTTCAACGCACAACCCTGTGATTACATTGTTTAAAGAACAGTCAAAACTAATTATCTTATTTACAAAAACGAATGCAAACTTATCTAATTTGATATTCTTTTCCACGAAAAATATAAAACTGATTTATAGTTTTTTTTTTGCTGCCTAATTTGATGATAACTAGAGTACGACGGCTGCAAGACATAAGGTCGGTTCTGGCAAGTTGCCAAGTGCACTATAATAGCATCGTTCGGCCGATAGACCGATGTACAGTACAATCGAACTAGTAAAATCAAAAAAAAAAATCAAAAGTCATTTATTCAAACTAGGCTGAGGATCAGCACTTTTCGAACGTCAAAATTACATAAGACAGTCCCCCAAAACGCCCAACCTTCGCCACTTCCTAGTGCTTTAGCTGGGAAGAAGAAGTGGCCAACAAACTCCCCAGCAGCACAGCTGTCTGTTCAGTTAGAGAAAATAATGGATTCTATACAATAAGTAATTTGGTATACAGGCAAGTTACAACACAAATGTAGGGGTCCACTACGGCCGATGCCTGCCGGGGTCGCGGGAAGGTACTAACGGGTCACCGAGGCCCCTGGCAACACAGGCAACAGGAAGGAATACGGGTGGGTTTTAGTCAGTAAGAGTCTGACATACACTCCCGCTCCGCCCAGAGCGGGAGAAGTTATTTGATGATTTCCCATAAAAAAGGCAAGTTACAACAACTTTTAAATAATGTTGTAAGTAGTCAATTCGATAAATGGAAAACGTCGTAAGGACACAAGCATGACCTTAAACCAAAAATCCGAAGACAACTGTGTTATCATCCAACCCGCACTGGGCCCGCGTGGTGGTTACGGTCTAGTCCCTCTCACAGATAGGCCTGTGTCCCAGCGGTGGGAACATTATAGGCAGATTATAGGCTCAGTATGCTTAGCTTTAAACGTATTTATTAAGCAAATAATAAAAACCAATATTGGTAGTGTATTTTGCCTGTATTATGTTAGTGACCAAATCTGTTGTTCCGTTCACGGCTGACTGAAAACGAGCGAAATCGTTGGGAGCGGCTCTGTAGGGTAATGGTCCATCAAGCACTGATGTATTGCTGTGTTGTATGACTGGTATTCGAGGAATTGTGAGAAATTAATGACTTTGTGAACAAGCCGCTTGCTTAACGTGAATACCGGGGTACCCCGGGTAGGGATATGTATCTTTTGGCACCAAAAGCTCTTTATTGTTGAGTATATCGTATTTTTCTATTTGTTTAGTCTTCTTTTGCGATAAAATGATTGAAAACAAATAGTTTTCTAGAAAAAGCTTTCTATCTTCTGACTTAAATCATCTTCTCTTATTTTGCACGTCATTTTTCCGTCAATAAATGAAACTCCAATAGATTTTACCTCCATTTTAGATATACATAAGACGTTTACCAATAAGGAGGTGAATTTATGTTAGGAGCAGCACGAGTGTAAGCACTTGAAGCTGTATACTACACTCAGCGTCACAAAAATCGCACCTCTCCGAAAATAGCATTCACGCCTGTCCAGCCATAATTGCATACATTAAACCCAGTTAATATTGGTATCTGCTGAATGTATGCTTATTTACCTTTAAATTAACAACAGTTAGATTTCATAAATAACACATTTCTTCAGAGCACAAGCCGATAAATAACTGTTGTTAAAATACGCATTACAGGAACCACTAATTGCACCACCCTAGAAGTTTATAAAAGGGCCGATCAAGGTCAAATGTGAGTCATTCGCCATCCAGACTTTGAAGTGAACATAAGTGAACAACTTTAGCAAGAAAAGTAACCCTGAAAATGGACACCACTGCTGATAAAGCCGCTCAAGTGATTTCACTATTGCAATCAGGGATGCGACAGTGTGATGTTGCTCGGCAACTTAATTTAATTCGTTTTTCCGTTCGATGGGTGTTCCAACGGTTCCAAGAGACTAGTGGCTATATCCAAAGACGTGGATCTGGCAGACAACACTGCACATCCGAAAGAGACGATCGTTTCATTGTGTCGACTTCATTACGCAATCGATTCTCCAATGCTGTTGAAGTGCAACAACGGTTACGATCAGTACGCAAAACTTCAGAACGCGTCTCCACGGTTAGGAGAAGGCTGCGTGAGAAGAAATTTGCTGCCCATAGAGCTGCTACGGGGCCAAAATTGACTGCACAGCATAGGAGAGACCGGTTGCAATTTGCCCGCGACTATGTTGATTGGTCGACAGAGCAATCCAGGGCTGTGCTCTTCTCGGATGAGACAAGGGTGTGTTTTTTCTGCAATGATAGGCGTAGAGGGGTATACAGGAGGCAGGGAGAACCATTCGCGAAAGCCTGTATAGAAGAGACAGTGGAATACGGGGGTGGTTCATGCATGTTCTGGGACGGTATGCCAATTGACGGGAAAACTAATCTTGTGTGCGTTTCCCGGCCTGGAGGTGCTCGCGGGCAAGGGTCGTTGACTGCTCCTCGGTACATAACAGAGATCCTGGAAGAGCATGTGGTCCCTTATGTGGGTTTTCTTGGCAGTAGGTTCATGTTAATGCATGATAACGCCCGCTGTCACACCGCATTAATTGTAAGGGACTACTTGCAAGAGATTGTGATCCCTGTTATGCACTGGCCAGCTCGAAGTCCAGATCTGAACCCTATCGAGCACCTTTGGGACGAGCTGAAATGGCGAGTACGGGTCCGAGATCCTGCCCCTAGCACTCTTCAAGACCTCCATGACCCGTCCTTGAGGAATGGGGTAACATTCCTCAAGAAAGCGTTGTCAAATTAATTAGATACCGCATGGAAGCTGTCATCAGGGCAAGGGGGCGCAACACTAGGTTTTAAGTTATTTTGAAGAATTTAATTGTATTTTTTTCTGTTGTAATTGTATTTTTTTGATTTTGTAAAAAAACTTATTTTTCCTTCTTTACAAGTAACCCGTTTTATTTCATGCCTATGTAAATAACACCGAATTCTCTCAACTTTTTCTGAAAGCTGAATAAATTGCATTTCACATGGTGTACCATAGTCATACTCTTACTATTGAATAAACATGGTTTAAATTATTTTGAAAGGGATTTTAAAAGAGGTGCGATTTTTGTGACGCCGAGTGTAGTAGGTATAGTTAAATCATTGAAATAGTGCATAATGCAATTACAGACGGCCATTCATGAACACTACACGCGACCTAGTTCCATATCCTATGCTTGGTACTAAACCATCTCTTCACATTGGAATGTCTGCACTAAGAACCTATAAGAGTCGTACATGAAATATACTCTTAAGAATGTATACATTGAATAAGAACCAACTATTTCGCTATTAGCAACGATGTGAAAACAGATCACATTTTTGGGATTCTTCAGACCGAGTTCTTTAGATTATAGAAATGTTGCATTAACTGTCATTGGTTTACAAAATATATGGAGAAAAACACCATACATAATCAGCCTGTAATGTTCCTACTGCTGGGATACAGGCCTCCTCTCTGTGAGAGGGAGTGGGCCGTAATCCACCACGCGGGCCCAGTGCGGATTGGTAGATGTCACATGATGTTCGAATTTTTGGTTCTAGGACATGCCGGTTTTCTCACGATGTTTTCTTTCACCGTTTTGAGAGCAGTGGTGATTGAATAATTTACGAAGTAAAGCGGCTGCCTGGGTTCCAACCTACCACTTACAACTCGTAAGTCGCGGCCGTTACCATTGGGCCACCACTGGTACACCAAATCGTGGAGTACGTGCGCCAAAAGACGAGGTACTCGCCGAGGGTGCAGTTACTGGAATCGCACCGGAACGTCAACTTCAAGGCGTTCGTCGTGCGTGTACCGAACTGTTATTTGCCGCTCGTTATGGCAGAAAACTTTTGGCCGTAGGACGTGGTTGTCCGTCGCTTCCGCGGAAAAGTTCCACAGGGCAGCCTAAAGTCCAGCTAGTGCGAAGTGAAGTGTAACATAGTATTAAGCCTATTTATTAACCAAAGTTTTGTTTATTAAAATATGTATGTTTAGGTTAAGGTATTTTTCTATGGGCCTGTGTCGCCTGAAGTAAATGGTATTATTATTATTATTACTGCTCCAGAAAAACAGCGCGTTAGATAATTTGTTTATTTCTAACAAGCATTTCGGCCTTTTAGCGCAAACTTTGGAGTTCATAATATCTTACACGCAAGACGTATGTTTGTAGTGGCCATAATTCTAAATATTGGGTTTTAAACTTTCACGGATCTCTCTCGATGGTACGCGACGGATGCTATAGTATCGACAGAATTGGCCATAACTTCGACATCCAACCTTCATTACTAGGAACTCAGGTCCTCTAATTCTCTATGCAAAAACTACTTATTGGGTTCTTAATTCGATATTTTATAGTAATGAAATATCGAATTTAGAACTGACCTGACTGAACTGATTTGGACCTGAGTTCCTGATGATATCCTGTCGATTGATGGAGATAGCTCATTTCACCGCATGAACAACAGTCATAAGAGTTTGAAGATGGAGTCTTGGCAAAAGGATCGGTCGCGATCGCGGTATTTCGTCTACGCAGCCGGAAAAAGCTACCCATTCATTTGATAATTCCTTCGACGTTTACCCATTATACCATACCCATAGTATTTGCAGGCAGCTGTTCCCTTTTATTCAAAATAGAGATAATATTGTGAACATTATAATAATTGTAGTAATATCGGTGTCAGGCTGTCACCGCGTCGCTAATTTGTAATTAGCACCGGCTTTATTTGGCTCAAGTCCAACTGTTTCGGACACACGTCAACATTAACGCCATTAAAATTTAATTTCAACTTTGACGCTAACAACTAAACTGTTATTGAACTTTGTTTTGTAAAATTGTACAAAGTTAGATTTTATCTGCCGTCTAAAATAAATGGAGGGTTATGTGGAATTTCTATCAACTAAAACCCCTCGGTGATGCTCCTGATACTATGAATGAGGGATTCACTAAGCTAGGCTGCTCCGCGCAACATTCACTTCACATGTCACGGTAATGTAACTTACAAGTACCTATTACGCTATTTGCCTATAACAGGGTTCGAAATCCAGGCATAACTATTCGTCGCGGGAAGGTACAAAAGGGTTACCGAGACCCCTGGCAACACAGGCAACGGATAGGACACGGGCGGGTTTTAATCAGTAAGAGTCTGACACACCCTCCCGCTCTGCCCAGAGCGGGAAAAGTTATTTGATAATTTCCCACCCAAAAAAAAAAGGCATAACTATTACCCTAGAAAAACAATCTCAGGAGATAATCCTAATGTGATATACTTTTAGGGCGTTTGTCCACAGCCACCGTCAACGAGACGTCAATGAGTACGAGATGACAGTGTCGAAGTAGCGATACATATCATTATTATGGCCACGTGTCTACCGCACGTCCGTCACCCGAACGCTCGGTCGGTCGGAACGGTCCGGATCCCGGCCCCCAATTTTTGAGTAGTTCGACGCAATCGCTAGGACTCGGCCCGAGATTGTGACGGGCCGATAATTATGCTGGCTATACAAAACACGTTTAATCTTGCCCATACACTGCCTTCGCACGTGTTCGCTCGGCTTTTGTTTTGTCTATCATACATAACATACTGAACCTCCGAGTTCGGTCGCGGTGGACAAATGATCGATGTCACCGTGACGTCACGTTGGGTCCGAATAATCTCGTTTCTCGTTGACGTAGCGTTGATGGTGGCGGTGGACGAACGAAGCAATTCTTTCAGTATTTCCAGTATTCGAAGAATCTCGAGGAATTTTGGCATTGACCTAAAATGTAGGCCTCATTTTATTAGACTAGGGATGCGATTCAAAGTTATTATTAGGATTTGAAACTTGTTTCAATAACTCAGTCTAAAAGTTACTGTTGGCCTAGATCATTTGCGTCAATGTATCAACAGGAAGATGTCGTAAAAATTCAAAGAATGCTGTATTTCAACGTATTCATTTTTATTATTCACAGTGATTTTTCATCTTCTGACAGATTTTATTTTATTTAGTAATCGTCACGCCATTATAAAATATCTAAAAACATAAATTGAATGGATTTTGTGATCCTGTACAAGTGTTTGTTGCAGTTTAACATACGAGTTCTTTGATGAATGACTTTACGAATCGTTATTTTGCAAACAAATGGAATGTTGGACGTCTCATGTTATAATAGCTGTGTTAAACCGTACCGTCCTCGGTCAGTAAGTTGCAATAGTAAAAATCGACAGGATCTTCCAGTGCGGTATATTCAACAAACAACAATTACTAAATTATTGGTAATTGAAAGATCGTTTATGAAATGTTTTAGAGTTTAGAGCCTTTATAAAAGAAATCTTCACAAACTTATTAGAACAAATCGCTAAGTTCATTTCTGCCAATTACATTCTACACGTTTGAACTCTTTGAACGTGTACTTTTCCCATTATATCTCAATGCTCTTTCAACAAGCCGACATTGAACATCGCAGATCTTTCTCCAGACCTCTGCGTATTAGGTTATCTAAACATTTGACTATTGGCATGCCTTTTACGGCAGACAGTCGTGCCGATACCCTTGTAAGGAAACTTAGCTTCAGCCGATAAACATTTCTCGCCGTATTTGCGTTTCAAAGTATTGAAGCTGTTTCTAGATAGTTCATCCTTTACTTTGGTATGTGTATGATTCTATATTTTATGTGCTGTGCTTTGAATCTTTGAAAATTGAGTTATAAATAAGTAACTAGATGCACCTGGTAGCATAATTTCCTGGGTGAAAAGTATTTTATAAAAAAAAAAATCTGTGCTATAATATAATTCCGCTTTCTCTGCGTTACTTTTGCATTTTTAATAATGTATCGGCAAGATTTTCTGTTTTTACGTTTAATTAATGATGAACTTTGGGAACACGCTCTAAATTGTTTTTCCATGAAAGAATGAATAAAGGAGGCAGATCCTTCTCTACTTCGGCATTGTTATCCAAACGAATTTCATTAGCCTTTTTATGTCCGAAAACATCTCTTATGTATCCAATCTGGCCATATATCAGATATCTATGAACGGAATCGGTTTGAGGGTGGGCCATCCAATAACGTGGCTAACCAGGTTTGGCCTTCTTCGTCCAATTACATAAACTATCCCCGCTAGTGCTGTGCTTGACGGTAAAATGACCGTATTTGGAAGTCTCCCAACTCTGATTGTTTTTTTTTCGGTGAACTTATTGAAATACGAAGGATTCGTCGTCCGTCGATGATAAATGTCGCCTATATTTGTCACGGTCCCGTATGTCCCTTTGTCCGATGTTCTGAGCGATGTTTTGCGGCAATTTAGCAAGGGTTGATGTTATACTGGTTATTTTTTATAGTTCACATATCATATTATGTTCAAACTGTCGTGATATTGCATCACTTCGTAAAAAAACTATGACACATGTGCAAGGCAGATAAAAGATGACGTTAAAGTTTGAGTGCCTGCATGCATTAAAATAACAAAACATCGTTTAAATGCCATGTTACGAGTACTCGTATGTTACTATAAAGAAGAACATTGTAGCCAAACAAAACGCTCAAAAAAATATAACAGTTGTGTTGACGCATATTATTATTTCGACATGTAACGTAATTTGCGTCAGATTTTGCGTTAACATCGTAAATTCAGCAAATGCAAATCCGAAGCTTAAATGGAATTTGTACTAGATTGGATTTATCGATTCGGTTTGGGGCTGTTTGGTAGGAAAATTGTTTTTTTACGAGCCCGTTGAGGTTTCGTCGATATTCTCGCGCCATCGAGCGTGCAGATAACATTTGTATACTTAATCCGACATTACCCTTAACGGCTTAATTTCGAATAATAATGCGATAAAACTGAGACACTTTTATATTTAAAGGTCAGCTTGTTTCGAAATCGAAATTGATTGACATGGCGTCTAAATTTATATAAATGTCGCGATCGTGCCAATTATATTAATGGATTGTTCTCGTACGTAGATGTATGATTCGGTTGACTGCATCGATTACGAATAGACACTAATTGGTACTATTACGTCTCGTTGGTCTCTCATCATTGTCATGAAATACAAAGTAGTTTCAGGAGTATATACAGCATATTTACATATAAGTATACGATTAAATACGGCGGTCACCTGCTCCAGCGGTCAAAATGGCAAAATCGATTAATGGAGGGCAGCCAGAGCTAGACATTCATTTGGAAATTTCGTAGATGCATCACTTTTAAATATAGGAATAAATTATCTAGATTCCAATATTGATATTATCTGAGCAAGCTTTTATTTCTATAAACACAGCCAACGATTTTGGGTTTCTTTTACACACATAGTTATAAATCTTGCGTGTATAGACGAAACACTTCTCAGATCGGTCTGCTCACGTAACTTATTTACATGTATTTTGCTTTGAATAGCGAAATTTCTAGAATGTCTCCAACTTTGCACGTCGTCGTTTATGTTATAAGAAACATTTTCAGGAACATTGACGAAAACTACTTAGATTTTAGATTTAATTTCAGACATACCCATATCGTTAAGGGAAAGAGTCTTGGCGCTGCATTATTCTAGTTAACTAGGTATTAAAAAAGTTGGTTTATGGTAATGAACGTAATGAATTGTTAAATGTAATCCAAGAAAATTCGAAAAGAATAACACAAGAAGAATTAAATACTCATTCAAGTACTGTCTAGCAGGCTCAGTCGCTACATTCAGACTAATGAGCCAATTCAGCAAGCATATAGGTCAAAATATACGAAGAGATTGAATAAGATATCTACATATTATGAAATGAAATGTTTACGTCCAAAAGTTCTCGTCTCTGGAAGTTTTAGAGAGAAACTTCGAGGAAGGCTAAGCCGAGAAAGTAATTTAATGATTCAGAATCCTCAACGGCTCGGCATGATACAACCAAATTGGTTTCTCAGAATTCTTTTACCAATTGGCAAAATTCTTTTTATTGAAAGGGCATAATTAAATATTGACGTGAATCCGTACGTCGCCGTCGGTCGCGAATAAACTAATCGTCGAACGCTCAATAGAAAAGTTGTGCGTAGAATTATTGAGCAGATATGGCTACGTAGCATTATTGATAGTTTGATTTACTTGTAGGTGCTCAGTATGCGCTATTAATATTGGATGTTTCGATTATTTTTTTATTTCAATTTTAATTTAGATGTCCGTCATTTTTACTGGAGGTATGTAAATCAAATTAGAACGTCAAAATTGCTAACAAATCGACCACAATTCAAAATGATTTATATCGCTTTGTTGCCACGCCATAGCACCACTTAATTATAACTTGTGCCAGTCACCTGTAATGTGCTATCCGTGACAAGATTTAAAGTCGATGTTTGTTTTGACATTAGGGCGCAAGGGGCAAGCCAAAAAGTAAGCTTAAGGCGCAGATATATATGATTTTAGCGACATTTAAATCTGTTGTTACGCCTTCATATAATGCAAAAAATTGATGTTAAACTATAACGCAATAATAAACGAATATTTAAGTATTGTAGTAAAATACTTTATGAAATAAATTCAGGAATAATGTCTACCCAAGGCATTAAAAACGATATTACTTTCAAACTACTTAAGATATTTTCATGATTTTTTTAAAAATGAATAGACTATTTTATTCTATCTGTTTTTTTTTTTTCAAATATTCATATTTTCGTTATTTAAATGCGCTCACGCCGCATCGCCGTAAGGTTTCATAGGGAATATTTAATTTAATATTAATATGGCCATGGTCAACGGCGAATATCCAACCCTTAAGGGTTTGCCATAGTATACGGTTATTTCCAGGTAGCAGCTGTTTAGCACTAGATCTGTACTTTGCGCTCGCGCATAGAAACTATACACACTGATGATATTGCGTTAATATTTTGACATGTTATTAACAGAAATGGCTGCCACATTTTTTTGTTGGGAAACATTAAACAGGCATTAACGCTATTGATAAACGGGCTCGTTTATCTAGATGACATAATAACCAACGATGAAAAATCAACTTACCTGACTATTTGGGAAGGTGGCAAATGCAGATTGTACTTTATGAAGCGCGTGGTCCTGCTGATGACCTGGCGGTGGTCTGCCTTTGGGGAAGTGGAAGCGAGGGATGACTCGCGCGGGCACACCACTGCTGGCAGCACCGCGCACGCTCCGCTGTAGCGTTGTGTGTGGCGGTGCTGACGATGGCTTTGGAGGTGCTGTGGCGGCATAGTTCTGTGGAAGAGGAATTATGATATCAGTATTACCGCGAAGATTTGTCGAAACAATGTTTTCAGTAAGTAAATTTTCCTTTTTTTCCGATGTCGCGTTATGGCGTGCCTGGTTGCAAATACACTTTTTTATCTTACTGGTATACGTAACAGTGGCGGTACCTTCATATAAGCCCAAAAGCCTGCATGCCTTACTAAAACGCTCGATAGAGAATTTATTGTACCTAACCAGTAGTTTATGAGAAAATTGCGATGATACATACGTAGATACGTAGGTACCTACATACTCAGTCGAAAACTGAACTTTCTTTTTTGAAATCGGTTAAAATTTTATTGGGCTTGCGTTATTTTGAAACCCTAGGCACGCCACTGATACGTCTTCAATTTCAGACAGATTTGGAACATAAGCTGTCATAAAACACTTCAGTAGGTGTGCAAAACCAGATCTCCCACATTTCTCACTTGTATGAATCTCTAACATACGTTATCTCCAAAACTGCTTCCATGCGCAAACGTGAAATAGAATATATCGTTGGCAAGGTGAATGGGTCGCAATTCTTTTGATTTATTGTGTAGTGGATTGTTGATATTTTCGCAGTCCGCCTGTCGAGCCAGCGATGAAATAGAAATATTCTGATAAATGTCTACCGTCGTTTCGTTTGCAGTACATCCGTTGGGATGAGCGACAGTGAGGGTTTTGTATTTGTAATGTTACAAAAATAAATTGATTTAGATGAGTCAACTGGTTTGGATTTAGCGAGATTAGATGCAAACTTTGTGTTATTTAGATTTCAGGCGCAGATATATGATTTTAGAGACTTTTAAATCTGTTATTTCACCTTCGTATAATGCAAGTAAGTTATGCAAAAAATATATGTTAAACTAGAACGCGTACACATCAATTCTATATGTGAATATTTAAGTATTATACTGAAATAAATTCAGGAAGTAATGTCTACTCGAAACATAAAAAACGATGTTACTTTTAAACTACTTAAGATAATTTCATGTTTTTATTTTGTATGAACAGACTATTGTATTATCTATAAATTATCTCTGTGATTTTTCAAATATTCATGTTTTCGTTACTAAAAATAAATATTCCCTATGAAAACGAACGGCTGCGCGGCTTGAGCGCGACGTACGTTTGTATGGCTAAGGTCAACAGCGATTACCTGACTCTTAATATTGGTGAATAAATAAAATATCAATGCTGTTTTCATGAACACTGAAGAAAACACTAGCATATTACTTTTCATTTTATACGCTTTTGTACACTCGTTCAAAAATTCTCTTGTATTTTCTTTTATGAATATAGTGTTCATGAGAAAAACGTGTACCTAGTATCACAGTCTTTATAGCTTCCAGATTATACATAGGTACGCTCCTAGGTAGGTACATAAGTGTATAATATACCTATGTTTTCATTTACTCGCAGCGCGGTCGCAATATTTGCAAATGTTTGATATTACCAAGTACATACGAGGCAAAAGTACTTTTTCTTCTGCTTAATAACTTTCTTTCATCTTTGTAGCTTTTACAGTAGATAAAGACTCGTTTATAACCTTTTTGAAATAAATTGGTTTAGGGGAAGACTGAAGACGTGATGATAGTCACGTTTTTCTAGTAATTTGAGTAAAGCCAGCTTATTCGTAACTGTTTTAGAGGCAACTGAAATAAAACTAGCTTGAGGGAATTAATTATTTACCAATTCGTCTTGTGCTCAAAGATTCATGTCGCGTTGTCCACGAACTACATATATTGGCCACATTGTTAAAAAACTTCGCAGTTTCGCATTCGAGTTCGCCTGAATGATTCACTAAGTGAAGAATTGCTTCTGATGTGGCAACGAAAGTCTTTGCTTTATCGTGACAATGTGGCAGCTGCATGAGAAAACAGATGTCACCTTAGATAGTCTACGTATTATTTGTTAATCTTTCGAATCTTAGGTAAAGTCGCTTAAATTGCTTCAAAATCCTTAATAAGCTGTTTTGTTTCTGAAGTTGAGACTATAAGCTTGATTGATTTGGTCCATTTAGTATAAAAGTTGAGGTCCATTTAGTTGTTATTTTTTTGTATTTTACTAACACTATATGGATATTTGGTATCCAAAATAAACTGATTCTATTCTATTCTATAAAAACGTAATTGTAGGTCGTAGGTTCGAACCCAGACAGGGGCTTTACTTTGTATAAATTATTTCATCACCACTGCTCTCAAAACGGTGAAGGAAAACAACGTCGGCATGTCCTAGAACCAAACATTCGAAGACATGTGACATCTACCAACCCGCACTGGGCCCGCGTGGTGGATTACGGCCCACTCCCTCTCACAGAGAGAAGGCCTGTGCCTGTGTGTTATAAGCTGATTATGTAGTATAAAAATCGTAACTACGACTAAAATATCATCTACATAGTTAGTGATACTAAATCAAACTTTCCATTGGCTTGTAATGACATTCCGCTGTGACCGCGCGCCCAACCCAACCACATTGGCACGGATACCATTCAACTACAGGACCATTTAATTATAGAACTATGTAGCATAGTAACTGGCTCGTGGCTAAACAATAACAGCCGCACGGGTCGATCGATCAGGTTAAGCTACGCTTGCCGCGGTTGGTCCGTGGATGGGTGACCATCTTTACATACCAAGACCCCTCCGTGCCTCGGAAAGCACGTTAAGCCGTTGGTCCCGGCTGTCATTTGTAGATCTTTGACAGTCGTTACGGATCGTCAGAAGCCCGAAAGTCTGACAACCAGTCTTGCCAAGGGGTATCGTGTTGCCCAGTAACTGGGTTGTGGAGGTCAGATAGGCACTCGCTCCATGTAAAATACTGGTATTCAGTTGCATCCGGTTAGACTGGAAGCCGACCCCAACGCAGTTGGGAAAAGGCAGGCAGATGATGTAGCATAGTAACTGGCCGTAAGTTATCCTTAATTATACAAAGCAACCCACTATCGTATGCTCGGGTTCTGTATTCAATCGAACCTCAAATAATCCTATTTCGCTGTCCTAAAAATATTAATGAACACTATTTATGTATAATGAATGCGCCTCTTTTTGTGAACGTCAAATAATTCCTAGTTTGGTGTCCTCATCATCATCATCATTTCAGCCGAAAGACGTCCACTGCTGGACATAGGCCTCCCCCAATAGGGGGGGTTTGCCATAATCGGCTCGCTTGGCAGACGGGTTGGCGATCACAGTATAGTGTTAATATGCATAGAGAACGCTGCTGCCCATTCTCTAGTAAGTCCCTTAGTCGCCTTTTACGACACCCACGGGAAGAAATGGGATGGTACTATTCTTTACTTCCGGCACGGCAAAGCATGGTGTCCTAAAAATACAAAATAGCCAAGCAACTGTGACCAACTCGGCTCGAGCTGACCTAGCTTAGTTACAAAAGCAAGGCAGTTAAAAAAGGGTATTTTGTTTAAAAGAGTCTGCAATATTAGATGCCTAAAAAGTTATTAAAGGTTTATTAATTAAAAAAAAAACCAGTCAAGTGCGTGTCGGACCACTCACAATGAAGGGTTCCGTAGTTGGGATGAATTTATCCCAAAAAAAACGTAACATTGTCGTTGAAAAACATGTTCTCCCATACATTCCAACTGCAAATGTAAGTTTGTACGCACAACATTGGAAGAATTCACTTTTTTTAAGACCATAGACTTATAAGTTTTCCTGTAATATATAAATATAGAACTGGATGAATGGTCAATTTTTATCTATTTTCTTATATAACTTTAAAAATATTTATTTAAAAAATATTTAAAAAAATACACTCGAGACGCTCACAGTAAGCCTTTTCATGTGATTTGATTTTTTTCACACGGTTACAGCGTGCAAAACTCATTTTGAATTTTCTTATTTGTCTCCCAAAACTGACTCCCATATTCAAAATTCATGTATTTACGTAACGCGTGTTTGGGTTTGAATGTGCACCAAATTTCAACTTAATCGGTCCATTCGATTTGGAGAAAATTGGCTGTGACAGACGGACTGACACGAGTCATCTTATTAAGGGTTTCTTTTTTTCATTCGGACATACAGAACCCTAAAACATACATTATTAGAAGGTCAGAAAGTTTTTAGAAGATTAATTAAATATTTCCCGTTCCGTAATACTTCTGCAGAGGTAGTAACAGTCATCGAACGATTTCAACTTCTCAAGGGATTGACGTTTGTTGATCTCCGTAAGAATTTGTGAGTAAACATCGCTGGACTTAAACATTAAAATTGCCACAAGAAATGCTGGGGTCTTCTATTTGCAGCCGAGGCCAACAGCGAGCAATATTAACACAATTATGACAGAAATAATCTCGTAAACTAGCTGTTTACACAATTTTCCCGCACAATAGTATAAAACTGATGATGACGCCTCTCCTTCATTTCATATAGACACCATGTTTATATGAAATGAAGGAGAGGCGTGAAAAATGTGGAAGACACAAAAGGCCTTGAGTGATTGAGCCCTCTTTGCCGCCCACATGCTGCTTCACAAAAAATAACTTTTCGGTCGCTTTTTGTCCGTCCAACATCGTAAAAAACGTTCAAATGAATTTTCGGTGACCTACGCTCGTTCTGCAAAGTTTTGCAACGACTCTGATGAATGTGTTATAATTCGTGCGAAATTCTAGAGAATAGCCCTAAGAAGTAAATAACACAGCAAAATGACTGTTGTACTGTTCTCAACATTTTGCCAGAAGAAATTCTTGTTGAAATAATTCATGTTTTACAAAAGTAATTTCAGCTTTCAAAATTTTCTGTAAGTAATTGCTACATCATTTTCCGTTCTGAGGTCGTTGTAGTGATTATGTTCTCGAAACAAAAACTCTTGTTTAGTGTTTCTTATACAAACAATGAAACCTGACGATTATGAACCGATTTCATTGTAAAAATGAAACTATATTTTCTACATACTTACAAAATAAAATATGATATATAATTACTGAAACGGGATAAATAACGTCTTTATTTATCCCGTTTCAGTAATTCAGTATCAGTTTCAAAGAACAAGGATTAAATGTAGAATAACAATATAAAAGCAATAAGTATTACATAGCATAACACCCACGCCTGTATTCCCCGAAGGGGTAGGCAGAGGCTATATAGTACACCCACATTTCGCCAGTTATGTTTAAATCCAGTTATTTCCTATATAAACATTTGCCAGCATCAATGTGTCTGCTCTTCTTGAGCTGACTGGCATTGTCAGAGATGATGGCAAAAGACCTGATGGTGTGTCTTTGGTCCCGTGGAGTTTGGGACGGATGCTTGTGTGGGACGCTACCTGTGTAGACACACTGGCACCGTCCCACCTCCAACGGACTACTTCTAAAGCGGGCGCAGCGGCAGAAAATGCCGAAAATCTGAAAGTTATTACATATGGAGGCCTTGGCAGAGAGTACAACTTTGTGCCCTTTGGCGTCGAGACCCTCGGTCCGTGGGGTCCCAGTGCGCATAAGTTATTTGCGGAAATCGCGAAACGTCTAGTTTATGTAACTGGTGACCGAAAA
The DNA here is from genome assembly GCA_905333075.3 of Atethmia centrago. Lineage (NCBI taxonomy): Eukaryota > Metazoa > Arthropoda > Insecta > Lepidoptera > Noctuidae > Atethmia > Atethmia centrago. Next base: position 21,597,555 of record HG995369.1, read on the forward strand.
GCTGGTGGCTTTCTCGCGCAACGCATCAGCATTTCAATTCAGCGAGTAAATGCCGCCAGCATCCTCGGTACAATGCCTCGAGGGCCGTTTTTAGGCTTAACTTAGTTTTAATTTAATTTAGTTAATGTTAATAATCATCTTGTAATTTGGTTATGTAAACAGGAAACTACTTCACGAAAGAAGTAAAAATGGTATCTTCACTTCTACAATAGCTTCGCACTTGACCCGTTTGTTGTAAAGACAGATCGTAATTATTAGATCCATTATACGGACGACCTTAGGAATATTTTTGCGAAAATTTTATTTATTATGTCTCATTGTTGGTAACTGGCATTATCCAGTGCGACCTTTGTCTTGCTATTGTTTAAAATTTCAACGGCGACGTTTCTGGCAAAGGCGTCATCTTAGCATGCCAAATTTCACACCAGTGTTAGATTTTTTTGACATTTTTGTAAAGTCGATGAACTGGTTGATTAGGATAATGAATAGCACGTGTTGATGTGTGTTAGCGAGCGACGTCATAAAGTTCCTACCGGAAAAACCGAATTACCTACTTACTTTTTTTTTTAAACACGTATCGTTGTAGAGATGGTCGGGGGAAGCCTATGTCCAGAAGGGAATGTCTTTCGGCTGAACGATGAATGACAAAACAGGCAGCTAACGCAAAAAATAAAATCCCACTTCAAGTAGACGAAGGTAAAGTACGAGTATCTCAAGGTTGACATTCGAATAGAATGCCTTTTTGAAAATAAATTATAATGACGTCTTTTGCTGTTGCTCAAAGGTCTTTTTAGGCTTATAAATATGTTTCTCGAGTGCTCTTTAAAGCAATCTGCTATCTAACCTTCCCAATTCAATTACTTTGAAGCCGATATCCGTATCATTTTCTTTACTAACGTAACGAAAACAATTGGTATATTACTGTTTCATAGAGATTATTCGGATCAGACTTTGTGCCTTGAAGCCCCACAAATCCTCTTAAATCCAGCTTTAGGTAGACACAACTTAGCAAAATTATACTTTTATATAACTTCTAGGTAAGTGAGTATTATTTTTTGTCGAAATACACAAGCAATATCATGTTCAGTCTTCAGCCGTCTTAAACTGTTATTGGTTTATTTTGAAAAGCAAGAATCTCATTACCGAATCGATTATTAACTGAAAGGCTGTTGACTACTTAAGGGATATTACACATCCTAGTTTAATTGAAATAGTGGCTAAAACAATCAAAGTCTTGATTAGGTACTTACTCCAAAACTAGACACAAGACGTCTTGTCTAACCAAAAACGAAAAAACAAAATAAATTAGAATCATAATTATTTACGCCACCAGAATCGTAAAGCTGCCCACAAAATTTTGTAACCGCAGCACATAATTCTGGTTAACGAACTCATTAATCTTCCAAGCTCCTGTAACCACAAAAGGTAACTCGACAACCTCAGATATTGTTTTCAAATATATATAATGAACAGAATGCTGTAACATGTTTTATGTCTTAACAATAAACTAAACGACCACTACGCCTACGTCGGCAGTGCGAAAATGAATAAAGACCAGTTCACACGACTCTGCTAGATTTAGCTACTGTAAAGTCTCACGTAACTATTAAAATTTCGACGTACAACTAGTGTCGTTAAAGACCGCCATTATTAAAAATGACATACACGATCCCGTGTAAGACATTTTTAATCATTTACTGTTTTAATTTGATTTTAGCTTCTGATATTTTGGCACAGATGCAAGCGCCATTTTATACGCGCATATACAACATCATGTAGTGGTGTGGCATGCCAAATTATGCTCATGAATAAAATTCAAAAGTAAGACCCTAAACAGATTTTTTGATGCAATTTGTGCCACAATAGTTACAATGATTTAGAACGTTACCTATTTTACTCGAAACATAATTGATAAATCCATTGTCAAAACTGATCACAATAATAATGAACTAAAATACGGTGTAGAAGATGATGTTGACAATAATGATGCATTAGCTAACAAAACAAGAACTAAACCGTGAGAAGCGACCTTAAATCACATTGTCGTCCCACATATCATAAATCAATAGATAACACCTGTTTCTCGCCTAAACAACATTTCAATTAAACCCAAATAGTCGATTGATTTGACAATATAAATGGGCTCATTTATAAAAGGCATAATATATGTTAATGAAACAGTCGATTCATCATTCATTTCCACTTTGATTGTCATTAAGTACCTGTTCATTTTATATAAAGATTCTTATGAACCTACAAAGACACGGTGAGCTTTGGGTAAAGAATTCCAATAAGAAACTTGATATGCAGTGAGTGCAGTGACGTTTAACGTCATTAATGTTTTATTGAATTTTATGGTTATGTGATTCTATGATGTAACATGGTGAAGAAGAAGAAGTACCTGGTAGAAAGATGGACTCAAAAATCTAGGCCCTGAAATGTTATGGAAAACGCAGGACAAAGAATCCTGTAATATTCATGAATGTTTTGGGAATTCATTTACTATTGTCTGACTCTGAACTAAGAAGTTTACTGAAAATTGTAAATATTTAGACATATCTCATAAAGTTTAACTGGTGTATGTATAGTAATCTTATAAAGAGTTTAAACTGTTTGTATACGTTTATTTGGGGTAAACACAACGCAAAGAAAGAACACAAACACGAAAGAACAAGTTGGGGGAAAATATGCGACACATCCACGCAAAACCGCCATCGCTCAGCATAATGCTGCGACACTATGCGAGACAGAGCCCAGCGCTCTTTTTAGCGATACCCGACATTGACGTGATGACGTCAACCAGTGCAACATATAATGTAATGTTTGTGATCTGATTTTAACAATTCTTTAACTGATAGCGGGCCGACTGCGATAGGATACTTTCTAAGGCTTCTGCAGACAGGCGCGATGCGACGCCAGTGGAACAATTTCCATGAAGTTTTCATAGAAATTGTTCCACCAGAGTCGCGTTGCACCGTCAGGCGCGAGTGTGCAGACAGGCGCGAGCGTGTCTGCACAGACACAGATAGGCGCGACGCGAATCTGGTGGAACAATTCCTGTAATTCAATTGGCTAAAACTCCCGTTTTAATATTTGCTAACTCTGTGTTCCAAACTCAGATTTTTTATTTGCTACACCAAAATGACAGGTGCGGTCGACCTTTTTTTAAAAAATAACACGAATATTACAGAGACAACACAACAGTGAAGGTCTTCCTGAGAGCTGAATGCAGTGATGCTTAGTGAGAGTCACTCGGTAACTACATTATTAACTAGGTTATTTTTATGTCGACACCAAATATCATTTTATTCTAGCAAATTAATAATCACAGTACTCGTAGGTATAGCTGTTCAGATTGTTTAAATGGTATTCCACAATTTTACGATTTCCTCTTACTTATTTACTACTGGTCAAGATTGTTTTATTACTGGATTTACATGTTTTAATTATAATTTACTTTTACGAGTCCAGTTTACTGCAAGTTTCATCGGCTGCATTAAAATCGGTGTCTTAGCTAATGTCTCTTGGACTTCATTTGAACTTTCTCTTACAACATACTAATAATTAACAGCTTAAGGCACTGACAAGAGGCAAATGACCAAAGTAGGCTTGTCTTTAGAAAAAAAAAATGCCTAATCTGTATAGGTTGTGGTAGCGGATGTTAATTTTGAACATATATCTCAGAACTTGGTTGTTACCTAAACACGTTTTGGAAAAAAATCTCGATACAAATTAACGGTAAACTAACCATTTACCTTGAGTTCCAATCCAAAACATCTGTATAAAATATCAACGTACGTTACGTATTTAATTAATAACAAAAAAGCATTATTTGAATGCAGACCTTGGTTGTTTTTTATTTTCAATTTCAAGTAAATAGATAATCGCTTCATATTGTGTGACAGTGACCGTGGTTTAGCTGTTGTCAGCGTCTTAATGAACAACGTACTTGTTGTTGAAGTTAATAGAGTTTTCACATTATTACCAATTATGAATAAAACTTACTTCCCAATAAAACCACCTTTTCTAGAGAAGCTTAATTGTTTCTTGGGTGCGAAACGATACCTTCCTCTAAGTAATGATTCGTAGAAAATATAATGGTGTCTACACACCAGAGCCGGGGCTTGTCTGAGCGCGCACTGCGGTGCGGTGGAATGCGGTGCGTTAGTTCTGCCGCACAGTAAAATAAAAACAATAACAGGTCCGCGCGATGGCGGTGAAAAAGGCACGTTTTTCCATTCGAGCTTCGCTCATAGATACAAAATTACGTAAAATCATAGATACAAAAATACGTGCGATGGACCCGCCGCAAATTTGCAGCGGACGGCCTACTGTGAATAAACCGCATGCGTTTTTTTCACCGCAATGCACGCACTTCTAAGACATTCCATACTTCACAGATTATGCGTTAGAATAATGCGCGGCAGTGCGCGCTAGGCCTTACCGCCGGGCGCATATATGGAACAAAAGTTGTCCGACTTGCAACATTCTGAAGCCGGGCAGCAAACCCACCGGCGGCATCGGCAACCGCGTTTTGTGTGTGACACCTTACACTTTAAGGTGGAAGTGGCAAGAAGGGGCCTTTAAGGGAAGTGCTGGCCCTACTGTGTGGATATTAGTTAGCAGTTAAGGCTCCTACATACTGGCGCAACTTGTCGCGCGACGCGTCGCGACACAAAGGCACCGTTTGTAGCGCTACACGCGGTGTCTTCGTGTCGCGTCGCGTCTTAAGGTGGATCCGCGACTATAGTCCGCGAAATTATAATTATCTTTTTTTTTTTCAATTTACAGGTCAATGTCAGGTTGTATCTTGATTAAAATATGAATCGCGACCATAACAAATACATATGTATTTACAGAAACATAATCATGAGAAGCGCGATGACAAAACGCTTGTAATTTATTGCAAAATATGAAGCAATTATCTATTTACTCAAAATTGAGTTGAGTAATCTAAAATAAAAAACAACCAAATTCTGCATTCAAATAAGACATTCTTGTTATTAATTAAATACGTAACGTATGTTGATATTTAATGCAGATATTTTAGATTAGAACTCAAGGTAAGAGGTTAGTTTAACGTTAGTTTATATCGAGATCTTTTATTAAAACGTGTTTTGGTAACAACCAAGTTCTGGGAAATATGTTCAAAATTAACATATATTTTTTTTCGCTACCACAAACTATACAGATTTGGCATTTTTTTTTTCTTAAGAGAAGCCTATTTTGGTTAATTGGGTCTGGTCAGCGCCTTAAAGGTCCCATCTTGTTAATAAAGTTTTACTTGCATTCAAATCTAACTACCTACTCATTTTATACGTACAGTCAACCGGACATCAGTGGGCACAGTTGCACTAATAAAACCGCCCTTAATAATATCAACATAAAGGCGCTGTCACTGTACAAAATTGTGAATGTGTAGGAGTATCCTGGCGTGCTTAGTGAATAATTTATTTCATTATGCGACTTTTTCCACATGGATGACGCCGCGGGCACAAACTAGTTCATAATGCGACAGATTAATCCATGCAAGGGACGGTAATTTATTTAATGAGCAACACGAATGGTGAGTATTATGTTATGTCAAACGAGTATAATTGTGTGGCCATATGGGTTCTGGCGTAGAATAGACTGAGAATTTCTTTATTAGTGGGGGATTAAGGAATTAACTCGAAAAGTGGGAAGAATTGTAGGTACACATGGAGTAGAATACTGGGATTCCCAATCCAGCCTCCATGCCGTTGTGCAAACTTGTTTCAGTCTTACAATATCGTCGTAAAAACGCGCTTCTTGACTGCACGATGAATGAGACGACGTACCCTCTTCACCTCTCTGAGTCCATGCTCTTCACCCATGATTTTAATGCTATGGCTACATTGTCGCGATAACGAGAACTACACTTTGCACGCTCTCTCTCGCACACCGCTCGACGCGTCACTGTACAACAGAGAACGCGCGAAGTGTAGATCGCGTTATTGCGACAATGTAGCCGTAGCATTAAATTAGAATAAGTTAGCTCCAAGATATCAGGAAACCGCCGCAGGAGACGCCCTGGGCGTCGGGAATCCCGGGCGGAATTCCGGCCAGCGTAGGCGCGGGCTTGCGGACGGTGAGCAATGGGTAGCTCGCCGTCCGGTAAGGACCAGGCCCGGGTCGACGGCACGTTGTATTCCACGCGCGCCTCTAAGAGATGTCGTCAGCACAAGTGTAGGGGTCTACTAGGGTCGATGCCTGCCGGGGTCGCGAAAGGTACTAAAGGTTTACCGAGGCCCCTGGCAACACAGGCAACACGGAAGAAATACGGGTGGGTTTTAGTCACTAAAACCCGCTCCGCCCAGAGCGGAAGAAGTTATTTGGTGATTTCCCACCCAAAAAAAAAAGATGCCTGGAAAGATTTTGTGGGTAGTCGTAAAAATAAATATAATTATGTAGGTACGACGAAATATTTAAAAGTCAGCAGATTACCTAGGAAAAAGGTTTAATTAGCGTCCTAATTTTATTTCTTCAAACATTGGCCGAAAATAACTCACTTCCACGAATTCTTGACATAATCTCTTTAAAAAAGTTAGTTTGTGTGCCCTAAATAGACACGACGGAAAATTCAGGATTCCGGGACTCGACATTTTAGGTCAGTACATGAGGTACATGCCAGAGACACCGTCCCTCGGAAAGCACGTTAAGCTACGACTGCGAACATATTCTCTCTAGGGAGCTGAGGCTGCGACGGCGTAACGACTTTTAAAGATCTATGAATGACAGCCGGGACCGGGGACGGGGTAGTCAGAGGCCCAAAAGTGTGACAACCAGTCTTACCAAGGGGTGTCGTGCTACCCAGTAACTGGGTAGTGGAGGTCAGCTATATAGGCAGTCGCTCCATGTAAAATACTGGTATTCAGCTGCATCCGATTAGACTGGTAGTACATATAATGAAATTAATAATAATAATAATAAATAATTTATTGCATAAAACAAAATCACATTGCACTGCATACATTCAGTTGACGCTATTCAATACAACTTTAGCTTAGGAGTACAATAAATTCAACTCTATCCCTTAAACTAGGTCTGGCCTGTATCTTAAGAGATAGGGTTCAGCCATTAAGTGGACTAAATTTTTATATTTATTAAAAGACAACAACAAGTTAAACCAGTGACGATGTGGGACCTAAAAACGTACATTAACAAAAAATAAAAAATAAGGTATGAAGGAATGAATCGGTTGCGTATATTTGGGTGTGTGATTGTGTGGTGTTGAGTGTGGTGTGGAAAACTATCACACCTAGGTAGGCATTACAAGTTAACGAGTAATAATCGACCAACTTAAATTTGCAGATGGAGAATTGATTGTGGCAAATATCGATGTATGGGAGAACATGTTTTTCAACTATAATGTTAAGTTCGTTTTTGGGATAAATTCATCCCAACTTCCCAACTACGGAACCCTTCATTGTGCGTGGTCCGACACGCACTTGGGCAGTTTTTAACTTTGTTAAAACGCTTATTTTATTTTTATTATTTGTTTTTCTAACAGCCATAGTAGTACTCGTAAACACTGTGAAAATGTCAAGTGTCTACGAACAGACGGACGGACAGCGGAGCCTTTCCCTCCCTTTTCTTTTCTTTTTCTCCCTTTGGCACCTTATGGGTACGGAATCCTAGAATAGAGCTTCTTGAAATTATGGATTTATAAACTAAGGAATAGTGGAGAGGATTATTGGTAGTAGATTTCAATAGTCTTCTTCTTGCAAATTGTTTGATTACCAGAAATGTAAATAATGGAGTAAAAAAACTATTCTACCTCATCATCTGCCTGCCTTTTCCCAACTATGTTGGGGTCAGCTTTTAGTCTTACCGGATACAGCTGAATGCCAGTATTTTACATGGAGCGACTGCCTATCTGACCTCCACAACCTAGTTACTGGGTAATACCTACCCTTGGTAAGATTGGCTGTCAGACTTTCGGGCTTCTGACGACCCGTCACGACTGTCAAAGATCCGCGAATGACAGCCGGGACCAACGGCTTAACGTGCTTTCCGAGGCACGGAAGGGTCTTGGTATGTAAAGATGGTCACCCATCCACCGACCAACCGCGGCAAGCGTAGCTTAACCTGATAAATCGAACCGTGCGGCTGTTATTACTTAGTCACAAGTCTCTCAGTAAGTAAGGAAACTATTCTACCTGCTTTATACAAGGTGTCGTTTTGCATCCTCGCCAAATTTCAGGAGGCTGCTATGAAAGACATATTTATAATCAAATAAAATTAAGATACCTGCTCAATAATTAACACATACTTGTTGTTATAGTTATTTAAGTTGACATTATTTTAGAATACACCACTTTAACAGAACAGAATCACCCCGTTGACATATGCGGTAGTGTGTGTGTAAAAGGGCAGTTACTGTGCGGTATCACACAGGCCGCGTTTTAACATGCGTGTTCCACACATGCCGATTTCCGAAAATTAGAAAAAAAAATAAAAATTAGGACCTACTTATTTTATTATCGATTCGTGTCGAGAATCATTAGCATAGTTACCTCCTTGAATTTGACAAGGATGCAAAAGACACCTTGTATAATTAGAAAGTGCTACCTTTCCTACGTTTGGTTAAGGAAAACAATAATACACAAGCTCTCATCTTCAAAACACAGCATCAAAATTAGTTAACCGGAGCATAAACAGTGGTATAGAGAAGAGCTCTTAGTCATAAACTTCACATTGTTATCTTAAGTTAACTGAAATTATGAAACAAGGAGAAATGCGGTCAAAGATGTATTAAATTTCGTAAGCCAGTAAATCTTTAGATATTGCTCGGATTACGTATTCTGATTTAGAACAAGAAACTGTTGGCTTACGTCCGATATCTTCGATTTGAATCGGATATGATTCGAATTAAGGCTTTTATAGACTGGGGCGATATCGCGGGTGCGACAGGCATATTGCTGCCTGTCTCGCCCGCGATGTCGCGTTAGTCTGCACGAGTCTTTAAAGTCAAAGATTGAAATTGTTAGATTTGCTCTCACCGCACTATGTCGCGCGAAAAGTGTCCATAATAAGAATAGTAAGTTCACACAATAATAAAGGCGTTTCCATGACAATCAAGTCAAGTCTCTGCGACATTACTTAAGGGTTACCGAGGCCCCTGGTTACACAGGCAACGGAAGGAATACGGGTGGGTTTTAATAAGTAAGAGTCTGACACACCCTCCCGCTCCACCCAGAGCGGGAGAAGTTATTTGATGATTTCCCACACAAAAAAAAAAGTCTGCGACATTGTGTCAGAGGTGTCAAAACGAAACAAAAAACGAGCGAGCCTTACAGTAGTCGCTGAAGATGTGTAACATCTGACATCTCTCCTTGGTAATAAGCAACTGAGCAGCGACAGAAATTAACCTCAAAATTTAAAAAAACCTAAATACTGAAATATTGATTCGAGTAATTATTCATTACTACCGGTCGCCCACGTCGTCGAAATTAGACCCTCTCTATTTTCAACCTATATAGTACTTACTAATTCCATGCTATTAAGAAGTACCTACTTATTCCATGCTCAACTGCCGTCACTTCATGACATTTCTGTCCCTTTTCACGATATCACTCCCACAGAAACAAAAGCGATAGGAAAGATGTTGACACATCAAAAAGCGATCATCTTCTGACGCGGCGGGGAATCACCAATTGAAATATTTGATTAATGTTAATTTACCACAATCAATCTAATCTTGTGGCTAAGTAATAACAGCCGCACGGGTCGATCGATCAGGTTAAGCTACGCTTGCCGCGGTTGGTCCGTGGATGGGTGACCATCTTTACATACCAAAACCCCTTCGTGCCTCAGAAAGCACGTTAAGCCGTTGGTCCCGGCTGTCATTTGTAGATCATTGGCAGTCGTTACGGGACGTCAGAAGCCCGAAATTCTGACAACCAGCCTTACCAGGGGTATCGTGTTACCCAGTAACTGGGTTGTGGTGGTCAGATAGGCAGTCGCTCCATGTAAAATACTGGTATTCAGCTGTATTCGGTTAGACTGCTACGCAGATGATGATGATGAATCAATCTAATCGAATTCAATTCGATTCATAAACTCATAAACCTAATCGTTAGCAAGAGTTTATTTTTGAAATAGATTCTCATCATAACGAGAAGTAGTTTTATCTTCGTCAATGGTTACAAGGAAGTTTTCAAATGTCTACAGAATTTACGATGTTTGAGGTTTGCACGTTTAATGCCTAGATAAAATAGATTTCATGGTATCGATTTATGAGTTTCGTAGGCATGGTTTTCATAAAGACTCGTGCAGACTGGGGCAATATCGCGGGCGCGAGACACGTAGCGCAACACTTTCCATGAAGTTTTTATAGAAATTGTGCTAATAGCGTCGCGTCGCGTCGCGTCAGCCTGTAAACGTCATTAAGAAATAATAACAACAGTTGTACCTAATAATTGAAGCTTATTTTAATACTTACGTAAAGCTTGTTTTATAAAATATGTCGTGTTAAATGTTAAAATAAAGTTCAAAAATAAATAAGAAAAAACAATACTGTTGGAAAACCATTTTATTTTATCGAAAAAATCGAATACTTTAAAAATCATCCGGATAATTGACTTCTGAATAGGGAAAACCGGATAATGCATGGGCGATCAACTTTTTAAATTGAATTACACTGAGAAGGCAGGTACTTGCATGCACAGCTTTTTCATTCATATACTAATAGTATGGATAAAGGAGAAAACAACTTAATGTCAAAAAATTTACTCGAACTAACAATTATTATTGTTACTTAAGGTTAATTTTCTGACTTTCAGTTGTGGTTTTCATGAAAACAGCTGTAAGAGGATGTAGATTCTTCGTAAGACTTTCATAATCTCCAGAAGATCTGCACGAAAACCAAAGATTTTTTGTCTAAATTCAGTGTTAAAAATAATTGACAGCGCGTTGAAATATAAGACTAATTTCCACGAATTTCCGCATTACTATCAGCAGAAGCAATAACTTTGTCCTACTTCCCAGCCATTCCTTCTGTTCAACATCACATTTTTTAACACGATACTTTCAAACCATAAATACTACTTACGTTTACATACGAGAGGTCGGTCGGATTCGCCTTCTATTTACAATTTTACAGTCTGACTCACGCGTTTGGGAGCATTCGGAGCATCGATAATGTCCAACATCGTGGTGTACGTACAATTCGCAATGGATTCCCTCGGTCTATATTTATAAAGAGCGGGATAGACGAGGGGAAAGGCGGGAAGGGAGGAGGGGTTCGACGCGCCCGAGCACGTGGTATTAATAGTCGTACGCGCATGTCAGCGCGCACCCGCGCACTCGCTCCACACCAAATTGGGAAACGGGAATAGCCAGCGATGTTTGGGTTCAATGATAGAATAGACTAGCTCAGTCTGATGCATTTTATGTATGTTTGTGAAGCTCGTCTCATTAACTAGACTGGAAACTTTGTAGACAGACTGCGAATAGATCTAGACGACGAGGTATGTTTAATTGATTGTTTTAGTCGTATCTTGTCTGCACTAGTTAGTCCGGACTGTTGCTACTGCTCACCTTTAGGTGTACTTTGCCCAGTCTACGACACATCTACATGTACATTTTCAGTAATCTCTTCCCTGGCGCTGCGGCCAGCCCGCCGGTTGTGCGCGGCCCAAAGGGTCATGGTCATCCTGCTGGTCCGGAGGTACCGCACGGTCTCCGGTGAGGCGGCGAGCCTCCTTGCCGGATTGGCGCCATGGGATCTGGAGGCAAAAGTCCTCGCGCACGTATGGGAGTGGCGTGAGGAGGCGAAACGCCGGGGCGTAACTCCGCTGCCGCGAGAAATCGCGGCACATCGGACAGAGCTCCGGCGGGATCTCATGGCGACATGGAGAGTGCGACTATCGCAATCCAATGCTGGGCACGCCACAATTGCGGCGATAAGTCCTCTTTGAGGAGTGGCTAGAGAGGCGCCACGGCGTCCTCGCCTTCCGCCTGACGCAGGACCTCCCGGGACACGGCAGCTTCGGGAGGTTCCTGTGTCGGATAAGGCGGGAGGAAACGCCCGGGTGTCACCACTGTGTGGATCGCCCGGAGGACACGGTGCAGCATACGGTGGAGGTTTGCCTGGCTTGGGCAGAGCACCGCAGTGTCGTCGTAGAGGCGATCGGCGGAGATCTCTCGCGTCCGGCCCTGGTCGCGGAGCGAGAGGGCATGGGAAGACGTCACCTCCTGCGAAGCAGTAATGATCACGAAGGAGGAGGCGGGAAGGTTGAGGGAAAGGCAAATTTCGCACCCTCTCGCCTCTAGCCGCCGCAGGAGATGCCCTGGACGTCGGAAATCCCGGGTGGATTTCCGGGCAGCGAAGGCGCGAGCTTGCGGACGGTGAGCAATGGGTAGCTCACCGTCCGGTAAGGACCAGGCCTGGGTCGATGGCGCGTTATGTTCCACGCGCGCCTCAAAGAGATGTCGTCAGCGCAAGTGTAGGGGTCCACTGGGGCCGATGCCAGCCGGGGTCGCGGGAAGGTACAAAAGGGTTCTCGAGGCCCCTTGCAACACAGGCAAAGGAAGGGACACGGGTGGGTTTTAGTCAGTAAGAGTCTAACACACCCTCCCGCTCCGCCCAGAGCGGGAGAAGTTATTTGATAATATCCCAACCAAAAAAAAAAGGGGCTGCAGTCTCGACATAGATAGTGAACCCTTTACGACCGAATTCGGTCGCAAAGACCTATTGGGGTCCTTAGACAGTCAAAACTGCTTGACAAGCACGAAAAAATCACAATCTTGTCAAGCAATTATGACCGTCTGGGGACCTCGTTAGGACTTTGCGATCTATGCCGAGACTGCAGAGCCTGATAACCACTATTAATTGAAAACTGATTGATCTATTACTATTGGATAGTTGCGATTTCACCATTTTCAAAATCCATTTTCACGTCTTTTATCAATTTATGATATATAATAACCTATTATATATAAATTTATATATAGGTACCTACCCTAACACGACTACAAAACACCAAAAAACACCCTTTCACATAACATTCTACTAAAGCCAATATAAAATGTCTTGCATTAGAGAACTAACGTGGGTGAAAATTTTGCTAATAGAAAATAAATTACATGGGACTTAAACATAACTGGCGAAATGGTGTACTACAGGTACACCTCTGCCCAACCCTTCGGGGAAACAAGGCGTGATGTTATGTTATAGAACTTAGTACGATAGATGGCAACGACAAAAATCAGAAATAAGTAGAAGATGATAAAGAAGTAGATTGTCAGATGACAAAAATATAGCGACAGCAAACACAAACAACAAGAATTCAAGCTTTGGAATCTTAACAGTCTCCAAATTCCTGAAAGCCTATCAAACCGAAAACTCATGTCAAATGACTGCATTGCCTGGAATTGGCTGTCGCTAAATCAATCAACCAATCACAACAACCCGACAATAGATTTGACAGCAGAGAATTTCCGAAACCGAGGCACTAGTCACGTGCGTACCACGTGCATGAAAGACTTTTTACATAAAACTCTTTATTGATATTCCGTAATGGGGTCATGTCATGGTAGGAATTAGGTCATGATGTGACCACATTCTCGGGTTTAGTTTGGTTTAGCGGTTTAGAGGTCACGGCCTTAATAGGGAAAGCAGATATTCTATCAATATACGATAGCCATCATAGCTTCGGCGTTTGTCTATCTCCAATATAACTTTAATGATGGCTACTTTTTGTGGTAGGTTTGTTATGCTCATTAATTCGTTTATCTTGAAATCTCCAACAAGATAGACCGCAGACTTCGGAAAGATTAGTGAGGAAGATTAAACATCTAGGGCTATGGCAACATGGAAAATATAAGCATTGTTGTAGAGAAATAAATGTGATTGATTGAAAACACAGCATTTTGCTGAGATAGGAGTCTTTTGGCCTCCTATAGGACTTTCTGCTTTTATTTTCATTTTACTTTCAATTTTTTATATTTTTTTTAAACATTATATTTTTGCGAGTGTGTTAAGTTTAATTTGTGATCAAAGTCAAATTATTTATTTCAAATAGGTTGGCACATAAAAGGCACTTTTGAACGTTAAAGTGTACAAAAAAAAATTATTGATTTTAGTTGCCCCTTTCAAAAAGTAGTTTCGTATGGAGAAGAATGGGCAAGAAACTCCACCGTTAAGGCTCGTGCAGACTGCCTGTCGCGCCCGCAATATCGCGCTAGTCTGCACGAGCCTTTGCTCTTCTAAAATGTTTTACAATATTTTGTAAGGTACATTAATTATATAATTATATGTGAATACGATGCACCTAGAATAAAATTACTTTACCACAATAGGTAAAAATAATTAAAAATGTAGCAATGACAGATAAATTCATTATGTGATAGATACTTGGTGCTCACATATTTACCAATATTGCAAAAGTATACGTTTTCCTAAAAAAAAAATTAAGTAATAGGTCAAATTCCTGCACGAATCACAATAAATACTTTTTCTTTGTTTCTCTCAACTTGTTTTCGGGTGTTCTTCAAATTTCGTAGTAAGTATTGTAATAGGTAGTAAATACCTGGATCGTAAATAAACAAATGAATAAAACAGACATAAAAAGGAAATAGTCGATTTTACTCATACACTCAAGATTTCCCAAAACAAACAAATAGTACCTACAGACAAAAACACTTTCCACACTTTTCAATTATATGCTCATCACAAAAACATAATAACAAGACGAATTCCATTTAAAACCGCATCCCAACATTTCCAACTCCGTTTCACCGCTTTCAGGTGATTTAATAAAACATACGCAAGCTGAACATTACCTTTCACAGGCTTCGGCGAGCATTAATATGTACGGGTGACTTGGAAATGTACTTGTAACGTGTGGTTGGAAAGTCTGCCGACCTCTTTCACCTGTGTATAGTCAGAGAGGGATGTGAGGGAAATGAGCGCCAGTGTCACCCTGTCTGTTAACTGTCATCGATCTCTCTACCAAGCGTGGTGATTATGAAAATATCTTGCGGTGTTCCGATTTGAAAGAAAATACGTTTATTTGCGGTAAATATAACGCAAAAAACCCGGCCAAGTGCGAGTCGGACTCGCGCACGAAGGGATCCGTACCATTATCTATAAAAACGGCAAAAAAAAGAAACCCGTTTGTTGTATGGGAGCCCCTTTAAATATTAATTTTATTCTGTTTGTAGTATTTGTTGTTATAGCGGCAACAGAAATATATCATCTGTGAAAATTTCAACTGTCTAACTATCACAGTTCATGAGATACAGCCTGGTGACAGACGGGCAGAGAGACAGACGGACGGACAGCGGAATCTTAGTAATAGAGTCCCGTTTTAACCTTGGGTACGGAACCCTATCAAGAACACAAACACATAAATAACAAGTGGGGAAAAATCTGCGTCACATCCTCACCAAACGGCCATAGCTCAGCATAATGCGGTGACCCTATGGGAGACAAAGCCCCAGCGCTGGTTTTCAGCGCTAGATTTGAAGGGTATGGGCGCAGGTAGAGTATGGTGCATTTAGTCACAATGGCAAGGCAGCTGCGATGCCTCTGATATTGCAGAAGCCCATAGGCGGCGGTGATCGTGATGCTATCAGTTGGGACGCCTACTTAAGGGGACTACAGGACCTAAACGCAACTTTTATAAGTTAAACCACACAAAAACAAATATAAAAGTCTAGCGGACATTAGAAGGCCCTTGGAAATAATTCCTTCGAGTGAAACTGAGCAGTAATTCTGGATTCGTGACGTACACTAGACAATTCGGGCACTCGTAAAAACGTTTAGTACTAGGTCTTTCTTCAGACGGAAATTACTGGATTTAATTTCTTCATTATTGGACTTTTGTGACGGGAATTTAACGCCTTCACCTTTGACGATGTCAAGAGAATTGCCACCATTGCTCCACTAATTTATAAGACGTTTATTAAAATAGTAAGCAAGAGAGCAATGGAAGTTACTCAGATTTTAAGGTGAAGGCTTATTGCGACAATTAAAAAGTCCGTGTTCTTTCAAGTTTTACATACTTATTACTTTTCATAAAGTGCGTAATGTTTAATGTTCTTCTGTATTTGGTTGTCGAATGTATATTTCGATGATTTGTGACTTATCTGGCCTCGATTATGACAGGAGCATTCGCACAAGCTTGCCTTTTTTGGACGCCATTTTTTCAAGGCTTCCTCGTCACTACAATACTTTACTATATTATATTATAGGTATTAATTAGGTCTAGGTCGTCGACAAGTAGTGGCGTTGACTCTTTATCGGTTTTGTCAGGAACATTATTACTTATAGCTCCCCATTTTCTTATGTTATTTTTAGCATAGATGTTTACTTTAAAGCTTATAACTAATTGCCTATACTCCATTGATCAAGGATTATATTTACGTAGTTCCAATTTAATAGTGAATAGAAATAAAAATCTTTTGAGGTTGGTAAAAGACTTATAAAAGACTTTTGAGGTTGGTAAGCCCTCACTATAGGTTGATTATCAATAAGTTATTTCAAGTGATATTATATTATCTGTTATTATGCCATATATTACACACCGAACGTGACCTCTCCAAAAGTGCACAAGAAATTGAATTGTATTTTTGTTAAAAAATATCGTGGTGGACAAAATTAAAATACCAAAAATATTTAAAAATATGATTTATTTTTATTTAATTTTTTTTATAAAATAATCAACATATTCTACTTTCTTCTACTACTAATGCACATCGTTGGCCGCTTTGTCTTTTTCGGTCATTTTGTTTTAATAATGAACTACACACTCACATGATGTAGGTGTCAGAGAAAATAGAACAGAAACAAAATCAAATAGTTAAGTAAACATACACGTGTAATAAAAGCATTGAAATATAAACAGGTTTGTCCGAAGTAGGTTGAACTTATCTTGCATTTTTTGAGCAAAGCACGCAAATAAATATTTTTCGTCACTACATCCACACGACCGGTCCCATCGCTACCGAATGACTGATCGGCGCGGGGCGGGAGATTGGTTATGCGGACAAAAATCATCATCGCGCTATCATATCAAATAACCGAAAACAGGCCTCTTTGAGCTGACATGTCAGCTCAAAGAGGCCATGAGAGGCAAAGCGGGCACACTTCATTTTTCGCCTACAACCTTCTAAAATTCACAAAAATTATTGTACATAATATATATGACGTTCGGTAATAATGTCTGTAGCTTCCCGTTAGTGATAGAATTTTCGGAATCGGATTAATAGTTCGGAAGACTACAGGGGTACCCCTTTTTTTTTGGGTGGGAAATCATCCAATAACTTCTTCCGCTCTGGGCGGAGCGGGAGGGTGTGTCAGGTTACAGGGGTACCCCTGGCATACTTACTTTACACAAATTTTACCTCTTTAAGTATTGATGAATACGTCACCCTACGGTTCTTAGTTACGAACCCGTGTAGGCCACGTTTAATGTAAACGTGGTTTATTGCGTATCGATCACGTTTCTCTCGGACACGGTCCTGAATGACGTCAATTTAAAATAGATTTTTCTATTGTTCTGGCAGTGATAGATTTACGGAATTTGACAGCTGTCTATCAAACAGCTGTTCAGTGAACTATCGACTATCAGACAGTACATTTGTTTATTGTTATTTAAAACGGTTAACGGACAGTATTATGAAAACATACATCTGGCTGATTCTGGATCACTGTGGATAGCTGATAGTAACTTACAAAGACCACAGAACATAGCCCGAGCTTCATTCACTTCATGTAACGTAGTTTTGAGCTTGAGACTCCGCAATTTTTACTGATTATGCATTGAGACAAAACCCAAGTGGTAGGTCCATTCTTCACGTGACCAGAGGGCTGGCCAATTTTTAACCGACCTCAAAAAATAGGAGGAGAATTAAAAAACGGCTGTACCTATTTGGATTTTTTGTTTGTTTGAAAGGTATTAACCTAGGTTGTCCCATTGTCATTAGATCAGGATCTGATGATGGGACCCTGGAGAATTCGAGGGAACTCTTCAAATATTATAGGTACACCTATAGCGATTTGGGTATTTTTTATCGTAATTCATGCATTTGCTCTCGGGAAGCACAATTTGGTGAAGTGAAACTGATGATGAAGACCACAGATAGCCATCCACACCGACTCAATAATAAGTATTACAGGGGTTTTTTTTTTGGGTGGGAAATTATCAAATAACTTCTCCTGCTCTGGGCGGAGCGGGAGGGTGTGTCAGACTCTTAGTGACTAAAACCCAAACGTATTTCTTCCGTTGCCTGTGTTGCCAGGGGCCTCGGTAACCCTTTAGTAGTACCTTCCCGCGACCCCGGCAGGCATCGGCCCTAGTGGACCCCTACACTTGTGCTGACGACATCTCTTTGAGGCGCGCGTGGATAACAACGCGCCGTCGACTGCGGTTGCGATTCGATTACTTTAATATGGTAGCTAAACAATTTATGTTCGTCACAATGCATATGGTGAAGTGGAGCTGATGGTGAAATACCAGAAGAACTCCTCAACAATTAACGTCCATCGGAAAAAGCAATATTTTATAAAAGGTGATGAGCAGTTGACATTAAGGCTATTGTAAAAAAAAAAGAAGATAAATTCCAAACCGACCCACTAAATATATTACTTACGTATTTTTCCCACTTAGTCTATGGTTGATGTTATACTAACTTCCTGTCATTTTTATTTACATAGCAGGTATTCGAATGTGCGTAGGGTAGGTAGGTAACACAACTAAAAAGTGAAAAATAAAAACATTTTTACAAAAAAGCAAAAATCAATCGAATTCCGAAAAAAACATTACAAAGTGAAAAATTGCTTTAAGTTCAGAAGTCAGAAGTCTTTGGTTTTGTATTTTCGTTTTTTGCCGCCGACTTCCAAAATTAAACAAATTTTTCACTTTGTAATGTTCTTTTTGGAATTCGATTGATTTTTGCTTTGTATAGAGGAGATGATTTTTAGGACAAAGAATCAGCATTGCCATACAACGTGGCAATGCTTCCAGCCTTTCGGGCACTTTTCCTGTTGATAGCGTTGCGGACGATTTTTTTTATCAATTCTTTCCCCTCCCATTTTATAGGTAGGGGTAGATGTATATTATTATTTTAAGACTGTTATATATTATACTGAAGGTCTTTCTAAAAATTGGCTTAGCCATGTGGCTTATCATATAAGAAAGAAAATAAAGAATGGATAACGTTTATTTGGACACAGTTCGTGAAACACAAATTACAAATAACAGAATAAAAACTGAAAATAATGTTTTAACAAAAAGGTTCATTTCAGCATTAATGTCAGACAGATGCTGTCTGACGCTGGTTTTCTAATGAACCTTTAGGGATAAGTAACGGGGAGTATCTACAAACAGTTTCAACATACCTAATACATAATTTTTATACTTCTAAATGAATTAGTAATTGAATATACCTAATAACAAAAACAAAAAAAAAATACAAAATATAGCAAATCAAATCAAAATATTTTATTTCACATAAACCTACATGGGTACTTATGAAACGTCAGAAGCTAGATGCACGGTTCCAATTGGTCGTTTCCTATGGAGAAGAGCCGGCAAGAAACTCCACGGTTACTCTTTTAAAAATAATTGGCTTTTATAATGTTTTCAAATTACGGTGTTAATAGGTATGGGAGGACAGTGTAGGCCTGTCAAAAGTACCAGGTATTTAACAAAAAATAAAAGGTCTACAAATCTAGTCTATACGACGTATACGAAAACAACAAGAACTGTCCCAGCAAAAACCTGTTCTTAGCGATTAGCTAGATTGATCCGTGCACGGTGATATCTGCTAGATACACCGCTGTCTTACCTGAACACTATAAACAGCTTTCTGCGAATACAAATCCGATTGGGTGATGATTTAATAATTCCTACCGTCAACTAGGTTCACATACGAGTACATCTACCAACCCGCACTGGGCCCGCGTGGTGGATTACGACCCACTCCCTCTCACGAAGAGGCGTGTGTCCCAGCAGTGGGAACATTATAGGCTGATTATGTATCCTCCACTAACCTTTTCTTTTGGAAAAAAAAGTGTAATTGGTATCAAAAGACCTTCTAATTTTGAAAATAACCCCAAAAAGACGAAACAATAAAGTTTATGATAGCCACAGGCATAAATATCGAAAAATATTTTGATACTTTTGTCGCAAATCTGTCTCCCACCTGTTATTCGCTTTGATATCCAGGGAACGTGCCCCTTGTTATGATAAAATGGCCGGATGTGCCCCCAGAGTAATGTAAACTGTTTTTGTAGCGCCACTGAAATGAGAGTTATTGCCTTCATTTCTACGTGTGAAGACATTTGTGTAATGTTCTTTTATATTTATTTTATAGTTGACTGACACTTTTGTTTAATACCTTTTTGTTTTCTACCTGGCGGATTAGAAGGATTAATGGTTATTCATAAAACTTAGCATGTCTATTTTAGTTAAAGTTAGTTTTGTCACTTTCTAACAAACACAAATATCAAAGTGACAGATAAGGACAAACAAAATGTTTTACTAAAATAGAAAGAAAAGAAAGAAAATACATTTATTTGCGGTAAACATGACACAAAGAAGGAACACAAATACAAAAAAGAAACAATTACAGAAAATAAGTTTGACGGACGTTTATGAAAAGAGCCTTAGTAAATAAGGGTCCAAGCGCCTCCTGCCGGAGGCTCTACGCGGAGGTCGTGCGATCCATGGCCTTTTACGGGGCACCTGTGTGGGCGCGGTCCCTGGCGCTGCGGCCAGCCCGCCGGTTGAGCGCGGCCCAAAGGGTCATGGCCATTCGGCTGATCCGGGGATAACGCACGGTCTCCGGTGAGGCGGCGAGCCTCCTTGCCGGATTGCCGCCATGGGATCTGGAGGCAAAATTCCTCGCGCAAGTATGGGAGTGGCGCGAGGAGGCGAAACGCCGGGGCATAACTCCGCTGCCGCAAGTTGATTTAACTTAATTGATTTAACTTAGTTGATTTAACGTAAATTGAACTTTTCGTAGCATTTACGTAGCATTGTAGCACTCAAGTCTTGGATTCGGAAACTCTGATCAATGTATACTATTGATTGTTATTAACATTAACTTTTTTTCCGTCATAGGCACCTACGTATCTACTGATCTTCGTCTAACTAGATCACTATAGAAATCTAAAATATTGAACGTTGCATTTGCATCCATATTATCTATATTTAGTACTGATGCAGGCCGCGGCTTCGACCGCGTGGCTTTTTCTAAAATAAAAATACAATCCTGTCAAAATCGGTCCAGCCGTTTCGGAGATTAGCCGGAACAAACAGAGAGACAGACAAAAAATAAAAATAGTTTTTTTGTTATAAGTGGGTATTGTAATACTTTCATATGCATTTAGTAAAAAGCTTTTATTTTGACATTACAAACATACACTTCAATCTTATTTATTTCTATAGTTAATATGCGAAAGTAACTATCTGTCTATTACCTATTCATTTATATTATGAAATACAAATTACACACAGACGAAGTCGTGGGCATAAGCTAGTAAATTATTTATCATTTGAGTGGAGAACCAAGGTAACTGACATAGCCCAAAGACTCGCCAAAGAGTTGCCAAACTTAAAGGTCGGGTAATCGCCGTTGACCTTGGCCATACAAATGCGCGTCCCGGTCACGCCGCGCCGGCGTTTACTATAAATATAGTTCATACCTATGAAACTATATTTATTTTAGTAACGAAAATATCAATAAATAAAATAAAATAAAATATCAATATATGAAAAATCGCAGATAGAACTATAGATAATAAAATATAGACTATTCTTTAAAAAAAAATATGAAACTATCTTAAGTATTTTCTTATGCTTTGGGTAGACCTTACTTGCTGAATTTATTTCATAAAGTAGTTTACCACAATACTCAAATATTTACATTTATAATTGATGTGTATGCGTTCTAGTTTAATATACATTTTTTGCATAATTTACTTCTATTATATGCAGGCGTAATAACAGATTTAAAAGTCACTAAAATCATATATGTGCGCCTTAAGTGGCAGTGAGCAGGGCACACAGAACAGAACAGATAGCCGAATGGCTCATGGGGCCGAAAGGTTCTGGAGCGGCGACCGCGTACCAGAAGACGTAGCGTTGGAAGGCCTCCCACAAGGTGGACCGATGACCTTGTGCAGGCCGGAGGAATCCGCTGGATGCGAGAGGCACAGAACCGGTCTAATTGGCGGTGCTTGGTCAGCCGAAAGACGTCCACTGCTGGGCATAGGGTCCAGCAGTGGACGTCTTTCGGCTAACATGGTAATGATTATAAATAATGATGAGTGAATAAAAGCAAACGATCAGACAGATTACTTGCGAGTAATAAATTGGACATTTTGTAATTGTTTAATATTTTCAGTAGTTGTTAGGTGAGTTTAGTTTGGAACTCGATCCGCATTTTAAACAACACTGGACAGTTTTATAAATAAACGCCACGTACGACTTTGAGAAGTGCTTCCAACTAAAACTGTGATATTTTACGAAATAAACTGGGGTCAAACTACAAAAGGCAATTAAGTTTTCACAATAAATTAGGTAAGTAAGTATAACGTACATAATAAATTATTGAAGTTATTAACTATCTATGTAGAAAATAGTTTCATTTAAATATCTAGGTTTGTGGAGTCTATCGTGAACTTTTAGTATTTGTTAAAATACCAAGGCAATTCATTTTATTATTAGATCGAATTCAGACCACTTCGCCCTCAAATGGTCTGAATACGAGACTTAAACTTAAAATCTTAGGCCGTTTGCCCACCGCCACGTCAACGGACGTCAATGGAACGTCAACGAGAACGAGATGTCGGCGCCGAAGTAGCGCATTTACTAGGGCCGCGTGTCCGGGTCGTCATGTTCGGTTTGAATAGTCTCGTTTCTCGTTGACGTCCCGTTGACGGTGGCAGTGGACAAACAGTGTTAGGCCGAAATTCCCAAATCTGTCTAATTAAGACAAAAGCTTGTTACAATATTCGTAGAATGTTGAGCCTGTTCTACTTAGACTTCAGCTGAAAGCCTACAAAGACCGTTCTTACATAAAATATATTTATTTGCTAACATATTGTCTATCAGCAAGGGTGCTTTTGGCTCAGCAAAATAAATTAAAATAACTAAAGAGGAGGTAAAGCCGATTTGCAGGAAGGGTGCTTATGTAAATAAGATTTTAATTATTTAAAAAGCTATAATTTTCGCTGTCCCGTGTTTTCTTTCCTGCCAGTTTATTTGTGTTAGTAAATAAATGAGGTTTATTTTGTTTTTATTTGTACAGTCAGGCCCAAAAAGATGTATACTTATACGACGACAAGAATTCATTTTATTGTCTAAAACCTGTGTTCCATAATAATAACATTGTGTCTTTATCGATGTGTACCTACAATGAAGTAGGTACCCAATGAGTAACAAGTAGATATGTTTTGTAACTACACATGGATACAATATTACGGAACAAAGACTGCAGACAATAAAATGAATTCTTGTCGATGTATACTACATCTCTTTGAGGTTGGTTGTACCTATTATGGCGTATTTTGAATATCACCTTTAAATATAAAGAATGAAAGAGAATACAAAAAGTATTTAGCACAAACTAAGGCTACAATATACAGCAGATATATGTATAAAAACATAATAAAAATCCAATATATAAGAAATGAGCAGGAAAGTGTGCCTCACGGCTGCGCCAAAAGGGCCCAGTTCAGCAAAAACGTCAGACAACTGGTACCTGACGCTGGTTTTCAACTGGACCAAGGTTTCAAGTGTGAAGTGACGGATGTAAATCAGCTTTATACTGCAACGTGTGTGTGTATACTTAAATAAAATATTTTTGTGTCAAATAAAAAATAATAACGAATAGATATATGTGCATAAATAGTGTGATTTTTAATAAAATTGCAAACAAAACAAAAAGACAGGTCTCTTGATATCCTTGCCTAAACAAAATGGTGGCCATTACCCATTAGGTACCTGTGTACCTATGGTCGACCGAAGCTTCGTTTTAGTTTTCGGCCAAAAAATCATGATTCGGCCTTATACCAGCCGAAGCTTCGGATAAGCCGAAAATTAGGAGTACGTGAATTGTCGCGTGCCATTCGGCCTACTTCGGAAAACTCGGCAATCAAAGGTGACGTTCGGCTAATTTCGGGGTGAATCGGGTCCGCTCGTGGTTTCACTCAGCTTACTTACTCACTTAAACGGACGCGATTTTGTTTTGAAATTGTGAAGGGAGGGTATGTTGTATTTTTTCTTCATGGGCATAAATTAATGGGTGTGACTTTTATTTGTTCTTGACTTTTGTTTTTATTTCCGACATGCATAACAAGGCATTCGATATGTACTGTATTGAACTTTTTCACTCAAATTGACAAAGGTTTGTGAAATCTGTAGTACCTAATTAACTCCGAATTATCGTGTTTTATTTCTTTATTTGATCTTTTTCTCCCTATGTGTAAAAAAATAACAAACAAGATTTCAGTGTACAGAGGAAATATTAATATTTTTTTAATGTGTCAATCAATTTCGATTTCGGCCGTAAATAAGACTAAAGCCGAAGCTTTTTTTTTCGTTTTCAGCTGAAAATCCATTTCATTTACAATACAGTGCTTACCATTGTTGGATTTCATCATCCATTGCTCTCTTTTTGTGGGGTAAATCGGTCAATTTGTCCGTAATCCATCGATGGCCGTCAGAATCAATTGAATGTGGGTCATTGGACAAAAGAGTAATTAAATCTATAAAACTAAAGTAAACGAGGGAAACGAAACAGCCTTGAGTACTTGTAGTAGTTTATTGAAACGGATACAAATGAAGATAAACAACCGAAAAACAAGTGTAATGTCACTGTTCTTTGTTAAGTGCTCCTTGTGAGGGTTCATTGTTGACTACGGAACCCTACAAATGACTCTATCTGCAGGCTTAGCATGACAATCTCTACTTCTTCGAAGAATAGACACGGCTCTTTCTATACAAAGTGACATTTCGTTTCTCAGTTTTTGACATCTCACCGTAGTGTCATGCTAAGCCATGCTAAGTTCTCGTCAATTAATTAAGACGCTGACAACACCTAAACCGCGGTCACTGTCAGATTGCATAGAAAAGAAAGAGAAGCGCGATGACACAACGCTTGTAATTTATTACAAAATATGAAGCAATTATCTATTTACTCAAAATTGAGTTGAGTAATCGAAAATAAAAAACAACCAAGTTCTGCATTCAAATAAGACGTTCACAAGAACGTCTTATTTGAATGCAGAACTTGGTTGTTTTTTTACTTAATTAAATATGTAACATATGTTGATATTTAATACAGATATTTTGGATTAGAACTCAAGGTAAGAGGTTAGTTTAACATTAGTTTGTAACAACCAAGTTCAGGGAAATATGTTCAAAATTAACATATATTTTTTCCGCTACCACAAACTATACAGATTTGGCAATTTTTTTTCTTAAGAGAAGACAATTTTGATCAATTCGGTCTTGTCAGCGCCTAAAGAATTCCCTTCAAAACCCTTGGACAGTGATTGGGAGTGTGTTACGTAATCAGGGTACAGGTGATCTTCAGTGCGCAAATATTACTAGCACTTGAACTATATTCAATCCAATAAAATTGGTAATATTGATTCTTATCGCACCTGAGATCGTATCCATTACTATTACGCAGCTGTCTGTACACAAACAAATAAATATTGATGATATTTTTATCGCGTTTGTAATTGGGTTATTTCTCGCGTGAAAGGGAATCGACAATAAAAGAACAATAGGTGTACTCCAGCGGGAATTATGAGCCACGAGCCTCGCAGGTGATAACAACAGGGGCTTACAGGGATTATAATCAGTTGGGTGGCGCCATGTTTGCCTGTAGATAATAGTGGCGTACGTTCGATATTATTTTTGTTGTTGGCAGCTTTTATTTCAACTCCATGTTTTCGGCAATATGGGAACCTACATCTCTTACTTATAAAGAGAAAAGATTTGACTTTTTGTTTGTTCGTTTGTAATGGATAAACTCAAAAACTACTATACTGATAAAAAAAAAATAAAGCTACATTAAGGCTCGTACAGACTAGCGCGATATCGCGTGCGCGACAGGCAGCAATATGCCTGTCGCGCCCGCCCCAGTCTGCACGAGCCTTTATCAGCGAGTAACATGGGCTTTATTTTATTTGCAAAATAATTAGAGATCCCTACGAAAATTACAATAATGTAACCCAAGGTATCAAACATTTGCCTATAAATGTTACATAAAATATTGAACTTACAACATATTTATATATTAGTACTCATCATTAGGTACCCACACAAAAATCCGCGATTATATATGTCTAAGTATTATAGTTAAGTCACTATAACCATTTTTTGTTCAAATTAGTACTTAAATCAAAACACCGGTAGAATCGAAAGATGAAAGAAAGATGAGAAAAATAGTTAAAATCGGTCCAGTAGTTTCGGTACAAACAAACAAAAAAATCTTTCCTGTCTATAATATTAGTATAGATTGTCTAATCAGCAAGATCTGCCTTCTCGAAGGGTTTAAGCACGGTAATATTATATATTACCTTGGTTTAAGACGATGACAACACCTAAACCACGGTCACTGGCGCCGATTCCCTTGTTCAGAAACTAAACTAAATTTAAGTTCAGTGCATCTTTTTCTTTCTATTTCATTAAGAAAAGGACAGAAGATAAATTTTAGTTTAGTCCTGTCAAATTAATCAGCGCCTGTCACTACTCCATACAAGTTTAGACGTGATTAAAAACTTGCCTACTAAAATTACGTCAATTTACGTCAAGCGCTGATTAATTTGACAGGACTAAACTAAAATTTATCTTCTGTCCTTTTCTTAATGAAATAGAAAGAAAAAGATGCACTGAACTTAAATTTAGTTTAGTTTGTGAACAAGGGAATCGGCACCATTGTCAGATTGCAAAGAAAAGAAAGAGAAGCGCGACGACAAAACGCTTGTAATTTATTGCAAAATATGAAGTAATTATCTATTTACTCAGAATTGAGTTGAGTAATCGAAAATAAAAAACAACCAAGTTCTGCATTAGAATAAGACGTACTTGTTATTAATTAAATACGTAATGTATGTTGATATTTAATACAGATATTTTGGATTAGAACTCAAGGTAAGATGTTAGTTTAACGTTAGTTTGTATGGAGATTTTTTATTCAAAACGTGTTTTGGTGACAACCAAGTTCTGTTGATTATGTTCATGATTGAAATATGTTCAAAATTAACATATATTTTTTCCGCTACCACAAACTATACAGATTTGGCTATTTTCTTTCTTAAGAGAAGCCTATTTTGGTCAATTGGGTCTTGTCAGCGCCTTAAGTGTTTTATTAATGCTTTTTTACCTCCTATGGTTTGCCCGACTAATAAAACAGTACGAAGTTGGTATGTAACCTAACGAGATTAGAGAACAATCAATAAGCACAATATTATTTTACATTATGTGTTTGTAAAATATTGAGAGGGGCTCGTGGCTAAGTAATAACAGCCGCAAGGTCGATCCATCAGGTTAAGCTACGCTTGCCGGGTTGGTCAGTGGATGGGTGACCATCTTTACGTACCGAGACACGTCTGTGCCTCGGAAAGCAAATTAAGCCGTTGGTCCCGGTCGGTTGTCATTCGTGGATCCAGTGGCTGATTTAGACTTCTGACAGCCCTAGGCTAAATATGAATAT
This sequence comes from Atethmia centrago, assembly GCA_905333075.3. Lineage (NCBI taxonomy): Eukaryota > Metazoa > Arthropoda > Insecta > Lepidoptera > Noctuidae > Atethmia > Atethmia centrago. The sequence goes on from HG995369.1 coordinate 21,625,260, forward strand.
TCCCCTCCTCCCCTTTCCTGTCTGCGCCTGCCCAACCCACGAATATACTTATCTACTACACTTCTATGAAACCCTTTTTTTTTTCATGATTTTGTTTCACCACTTAATGTGTATACCTATGCCAAATTACAGCTTTCAAGTACTAATCGTCACTGAGCTACAGCGGGGACAGACAGACAGACTGACATGGCGAAACTATAAGGGTTCCTTGTTTACTACGGAACCCTAAAAATGTTGTTTTAATATTTAAAGTGGTCGGTAGGTATCGCTGGAATATTATTTTGGAATTATTTTGAAATTAATGCAAAAGCATTAAAAAAGTCAAGAAAGTAGAACTATTTATAAATTAATAAAAATGCGAAAAAAGTGAAAATCAACGTTAATTCTCAGCGCCCCCTCGGTCCTTGCGCCCTAGGCTCTAGCCTAACTAGCCTGTGGGTAAATCAGGCCCTGCGTGGATCACTGACAGTCGTTACGTGTCATCAGAAGCCCGAAAGTCTGACAACCAATCTTACCAAGGGCTATCATCACATTACCCAGTTACTGGGTTGCGGTCCCAGGTCAGATTGGCAGTCGCTCTGTGAAACCTACTGGTATTCAGCTGCATCCGGTTGTACTAAAAGCAGACCCCAACATAGTTGGGGAAAAGCTAGGCAGATTGATTTTTTTGTTTGTAAAATATTGAGTTAGATAATATTATAATATACTTAATTATGACATAGCCACTAAGTACATTATAAATCACATCATACTTACGTCAATCGTCCAGATACCTATAGTACGTAGGTACTTACGCCTTTCGGTTGACCTGTAAGTCTACTTTAAGAGTCGGGTAATCCCCGTTGACCTTGGCCATACAGAAACGCGTGGCGCTCACGCCGCGCCGCTGTGCCGCCGTTCGGTTTCATCGGGAATATTTATTTTTAGTAACAAAAATATGAATACTTAAAAAAAAAAATTACAGATAGAATGATAGATAACAAAAACGTCTGTTCATAAAAAAAAAAAAACATGAAAATATCTTAAGTAGTTTGAAAGTAATATCGTTTATGCTTCGGGTAGACATTTCTTCCTGAATTTATTTCATAAAGTATTTTACCACAAAACTTAAATATTCACACATGTATATAATTGTGATGTATGCATTTTACTTTAACATACATTTTTGCATAAGTTGTATTATATGAAGGCGTAACAAAACAACATATTTAAAAGTCACTAAAATCATATATCTGCGCCTTAATAGTCCCGCAAACGACCATCACTAGACCGCAAGAAACATTCATAAAAGTCATCAACACTATTATAAAAACAGTCATCACATCATACTATGAATGAATACAGCATACACAACATACGTACGTACGTGCAGTATATGACACACATTATAATGCACGGAATATTTTTAATCTGTACGATAAACAGGTGACTACAGAATCATTAATTTATTCGTGTAAGTTGCGTAGGGCTGCCTAGATTTCAAAATTACTTTTTTTTTAAAGTACTTACCTAAATTTTATTTGATAGATTAATGATAATCTATCATTAATCTATCAAATAAGAATTGAAAATGATTGAGAAAGATTGTAGGTACGTTAAATAGATGTAACAGTAAAGGCTCGAGCAGACTGGCGAGATATTGCAGGCGCGACAAAAGTGTCGCGCCATGGAAAGCCATGAGGTTTTCATAGAAATTGTGCTACTAATGTCTATGCGCTGTCGTGTCGTGCCTGTCTGCGGCAGCCTTAAAATTGGTGATCCCCGTGGGTGGTGGCCAAGGGATAATAGCCTTAAGTATACCTATAAACAGTTTTAAGTTCAGGGAATGGAATCATTAGTTCTATCTTAAAGTTTTCTTGTGGTGAAGGATCTCCACGCACAAAAGATTTTGAATGATCGCAAACATGGGAGATGGACAGATCACTGTCTAGTAGAGCTTGGTGTGAGAGAGACTTCAGCAAGATGGACTGTAGACAGCAGCTGGAGAGTTATGGTAGTTAAAGTAACCGTAGTTGAACCCTACCAAGCATCAGAACAGTGCCTCAAGTCTGCTATTACAATAGTGTCAGAATGGTCTATCATTGATTTTATAATTGTTGATTTTGACAAGTTTGGTAATCTACTAATATAATGGCATCATTAATGAGGATCGGAACAGACCATTCTGACACTATTGTAATAGCAGACTTGAGGCCCAGGAAATAGAACCGCAGTCTTATAAAAGAGGGAGCATTATAACTGGTTTAGCAGAGATCTCTGATAATTGGTAGTAGCGATTAATTTAGACAACGAAACAAGGACAAACATGTGCTCGCAGCCCTGTTGCGCTAACGTGCGCGTGCGCCGAGTCCATTGCGCCCACGCCGCGCCGCACATTCACGGCAACCTTGCGAGTATCGGGGACACTCGCCACTTCCATCCATCAACCCATTATATTGTACGAGTGACCCGCCCCTGCTTCGCATGTTGGATGACTTGACAAAACATCGAGATTTCTATATTATATAATAAAATAAAAACACCTTTTCATGTGTTTCTTCATTGTAACAATAATAATCCATTAATTTAATGTACATTTTTATATGGCAATACCACACAAGGACACAAGACAGGCTCGCCGTAGTGTGGGTTCACAAGTAAAGTACTCTTCCTTTGCGTCTTATTAAAAAAAAAATAAACCTAGCTAATAAAGAAATGTAAAGCACTGTTTTTTGGCAAAATAAACATTATTTTATTATGTGATATATTATTGTTATGTATTATTGTATTATACACAATAATAATTCCGGAATAAATTCTATATATGATCACCATCATTTATAGAAAATTCCGGGACTACCACATCAAAATCCGATGTGTAGTTTAGAAAAACAACGCAAAATAAAGTCGCTTTTCGTAACTGTTTGTTTTGACCACTGACCAGTCACGAAAACCGTCTTTAATTTATAATATGTACTAAGACATAGATATGGATTTACTGAGACTTACTTATCAATATATATATCAATGTTAGATGCTGTTGCATTTTTCACCGACGCGACGCCATTCAATGAGTTATAAAAAGAAAATGGGACAACCAAGGTCAGGCCGATGTTGTCATTGTTACCTACTCATAAACTTAAATAAAGGATAGATTATTTATAAATGTTTTATGAAGATTCGATTGTATGTTTTTGCATAGATCAATCATTGGAAAAAATTGCCAGTACCTAAACTAACATCAAGTTTAGTGAAAAATAAAATGTGCTGAAGATTTTTCGTTAATCATTTACCGATTTAGAAGTCGTTAATCAATGTTCGGGGTTTCGGCTTGGGCTGATTAAGGAATTTAAACTTTTTCGTATATATTTGTGTAAATGCAATAATGACACAATGTTATTAATTTGTGAAAAGCTACGCTTGCCTGTCAAGTTTTTTTTATTTTTCAGGAGGACCGTTTTTCATCTCCCGCTAAAAGGCCATCCAAAGAGGTGGCTACTTGGCTAGTTATGTCACAAAAATTTACATAAGATTATTTACTAGGTACTGTGAATGAAATGCCAATTAAGAAACATAAAACATGTTTTCTCGAATCGTTCAGTTTCACACAGTTGTTTTAACAAGTTCTCGTGCTACATAATTAACTTGTAGTAATTCGTCACAGAGGCCGCATGACATTTGGCCTTTGCCTCGTTCGTGAACTGAATTACTGAAATAATTACCTCTATCATTACGCGTTTATGGTCATAAACCTTGTTACATCACAATTATGTGTAGGTAATTTTTGAATGTTAAAAGTTATTCATTCACGTCGGAATGTAAAATAAATAGATACGAGTATGTAAGAAGGAAATCTCGATCGTACTTCGCGAACCACACATAAAGGCTCGAGCAGATAGGCGCGACGTGACTCTGGTGGGACAATTTCTATAAAAACTTCACAGATTTTGTTCTTCCAGTGTCGCGTTGCGCCTGTCTGCACGAGCCTTAAATTAGGAAATGAAGTGAAATGAAATAAAATGAAATTGTTTATTCTGTAAATAGGATATGAGAATCACTTTTACACGTCATATTAAAAAATAAGCTAGATGGAGTCGACATTTCCTATCTGACTACCCCTGAGAAGAAATGGCGAAACAAACTCAAGGGTCAAAGTCTCTTTTGAAGTCCAGACATAATCGTGGTCAGATCATGTGAGGACCATGTAGATTCATGTCTGAAAAGGTCTTTTGAGGAAAGAACCACACAAATTTGAGTGGACCTGTCCAGTCAGTGCAAGCATTTGTCAGTAATCGTGTAGCTCAACTCAAAACTTAAGGAGCTCAACGACTCGACGAACAATACCAAGGAAAGGACAATTGGGTTGGCCGCATAAAGTACTCAAAATGCCAGACCATCATTAAAACTAAGAGAAAAAAAATACAACAAGAAATAAATAAAAATGACCCCCACATAGTGCTCACATTCACAATAAATAAAGTAATATAATACTTTTCAAGGTACATAAATATTCACTTAATTTTGCTTATAATATTCATCAATGTCAATATGTATATATAGTAGTATATAATGATGATTTTGCATAATTTAAATGTCAAGTTTTATGGTTTTAGCACAAGGCTTATCAGAGCGAGCAGCTCAATCCCAAGCTTTTTTGTCTTCTAAATAATCTGAAATTTTATAGTACCCTTTTTTACAAGTTTGGTTTTAATACAGCTTTTAAATCGTTTAATGGGTAAATTTCGAATAGCAATAGGAAGTTGTAAAAGCGTATGTAACATTGACCCATGAACGAGTTGCCTACTCTGTGGAGGCGAGTGTGAAGTACAGCAAGATTATGTTTATTTCTGGTATTTAAACTGTGGATATCGGACATTTTCTTAAAATTTGATATATTTTTGTGTACATACATATGTACAGGATATGGACAGGAGGGTGATGAGAACTTTAAAATAATCACGTACAGTTTACTCTTCTAAAGACGAATTTACATTACGAATTTAACTAAGTTTGCGCAACTAGTTTTTGCGCAAACTTAGTTATTCATTGATAGTATCACGTGTAAATAATTATCTATTTACACGTAACTTAGTTATTCATTAAAAGTATCACGTGTAAATAATTATCTATTTATCTATACGTGAAATGTAAATTCGGCTTTAATCTACGGTTTTCTAGAAGAGCGACGCATGACCTCACTAAAACTTGATTAAAAATGTGTTTTCTGAAGAGTTTTTTTAACACCGTTAAGTTAAACCCCGCTGCCATCTTTTTCATCACCGGGGCCGTTGTGTGGCGGCCACCGCTCTTCTAGGGAACCGTAAAGCTACCACCACACACACACACACACACACACACACACACACATGCACGTCGCGCTCTAGCCGCGCTGCCGTTCCGTTTCAAAGAGAATATTTATTTTTAGTAACGAAAATATGAATATAAAAAAAACATCGCAGATATAATTAAAGAAAATAAAATAGCATGTTCATACAAAAAAAAAAATATCATGAAAATACCTTCAATAGTTTGATAGTAATATCGTTTTTTATACCGTGGGTAGACATTACTTCCTGAATATATTTCATTAAGTATTTTACTACAATTCTTAAATATTCATATATAGAATTGACGTGTATGCGTTCTAGTTTAACATACATTTTTTGCATAACTTACTTGCATTATTTGAAGGCGTAGTAACAGATTTAAAAGTCACTAAAATCATGTATCAGCGCCTTAATAGTCCCGCAAACGACCATAACAAGACCGCATCTAAATTATGTATCTGGCGATGGAAAAATCAGCTCTTGATCTATAAATTAGTGCTTTTTATATTTGATAAGATGTTACATAAGTAAAGTAGCATTTTTCCAGTATGGTATCTATTTCGTAGCAGATTTTCGTACCCCCTTGGTACCATAGTATGTTCTATTTCCATCAGATTCTAATGAAAATAGAACATACTCGTATGAGCATGGTTGTTGTTATAATTATTGTAAAGGCTCCTACATACTGGCGCGACTTGTCGCGACACAAAGGTACCGCTTGTAGCGTTGTCTTTGTGTCGCGTCGCGTGGCGCGACAAGTCGCGCCAGTATGTAGGAGCCTTAAAGCTATTAAAATCCCCGATAGCGCTTAATTATATGAAAGTACTCCGAACTTCCGAAGTCTGTAACAGCAACACAACGTTGCAGTGTTAAGGCGCTGACAAGAGGCAAACGACGAAAATAAGCCTGTCTTAAGAAAAAAAATTGTAAAACTTTTCAGTTTGTGGTAGCGGAAAAAATATATGTTAATTTTGAACATTGTTCTCAGAACTTGGCTGTTCCCAAAATACGTTTTGAAAAAAAATGTCGATACAAACTAACGTTAAACTAATCTCTTACCCTGAGTTTCAATCTAAAATATCTGTATTAAATATCAACATACGTTAGGTATTTAATTAATATCAAGAACGTCTTATTTGAATGCAGAACTTTGTTGTTTTTTATTTTCGATTACTCAACACAATTTTGAGTAAATAGATAATTGCTTCATATTTTGCAATAATTTACAAGCGTTGTGTCATCGCGCTACTCTTTCTTTTCTATGAAGTCTGACAGTGACCGCGGTTTAGGTGTTGTCAGCGTCAAGTATTACTCAATTTAGTTCCCACCTATATCCAAGCCATATTTAATCTGTAACAAATACTGCCTAAACAAATCTGTATTATCAGTATACATAGAACACATACAATAGATATATCGAGCGTAGGTAAACTTTACCAATTACGAGGCGTAATTTGATTAGTACCACCGCAAACAGACTGATTAGCGCCTTCGCACACAGGTTCATGAACTCATGTGGGCCAATTTGTAACAAATATTCTGTTACCGAAGTTTGAGGAAATATTATGAAGTCGTGAAGAAGTTTGTATATTACTTTATTGATTTAATAAGTAAGGGCATTAAGTGGTACGACGATCCTTTAGATACATGGTATGGTTGACTAATTTGGGTTTCTTCGGCAAAGAATCTCTTCCAAAATCTTATTTCAAGTGTGAACGCAGCAGAGCAATTGCGTAACACACATCAGTAGCGGTTTTGACAGTTCAACAGCATTCATTGCGTATGTACATTGATGAGCAGACAAGTTTTTCGAACATATGAAGCAATGGACTAATCCATTGCTTCATATGTTCGAAAAACTTTTAAGGATATTGCTAACAATATCCTTAAAAATCATTCAGATTATGATTGAATGTGTGTTACGAAATTAGGGTGCTGGTCACAGAAATTAGAATTTGAGATTCGGAAATTCTATCAACATAAGAAAATAGTCAGATTTGGTTAAGTCTAGATAATTATGACGCCTTAATTAAGAGTGAAAGGATGCATGGTTGTTTGAGAGTGGTAACAATTGCATCTAATTTTCGGTAGATATAATAACATAACATACATACCATAACATCACGCCTTGTTGAAGGGTTGAGCAGAGGTGTACCTGTAGTACCCCCGACAGATATGTTTAAATACCATGTAATAGGGGGCGAGTGTAATGGGAGCAGTGGTTACCCAGTGGTAACGACCGCGACCGCGACTTACGAGTTGTATGTCGTAGGTTCGAACCCAGACACGCGCTTTACTTTGTGTAAATTATTACATCAGCACTGCTCTCAAAACGGTGAAGGAAAACCTCGTGAGGAAACCAGCATGTCCTAGATCCAACAATTCGAAAACATGTGACATCTACCAACCCGCACTGGGCCCACGTGGTGGATTACGGCCCACTCAAAATCAAAATCAAAAGTCATTTATTCAAACTAGGCTGAAAATCAGCACTTTTCGAACGTCAAAGTTACATAAGACAGTCCCCCAAAAATGCCCGCCCGTCACCACTTCCTAGTGCACCACTCCCTCTCACAGAGAGAAGGCCTGTGTCCCAGCAGTGGGAACATTATAGGCTGATTATGTATGTTATATAGGGGGCGAGTCTATTGCCATCAACCGGGCACAAATCTTAACTCCGGGCTGCTACTGAGAAATTCAAGATAGAAAAACCCAATAACACTTTGCCCGACCCGGAAATCGAATCCAAGACTATCGGGGACCGGGGATGGATATAATAATTATTGTTATCATTTTTTGTGTGTTTGCATTACTTATCTGAAAAATATTATCAAACCAGCACCGCTCTGGAGATAATATACTGAATAATTGCAGGTTTTTTTTTCAAAATAAATAAAGTAGTCATCTCAACACCTCTCTCCCTTGAATTTGTATATATGTATATTAATAATATAATTGTATGTTATAGTAAATATGTATGTATCTGTATTATAAGTTTATAACCTATTTAAATTTATTGGCGAAATGTTGGTGTACTACAGGTAGGTACAACTCTGCCCAACCCTACGGGGAAACAAGGCGTGATGTTATGTTATTTATGTTATAACCTATTTATGTACTTGTGTACCAATCTTATTTATAATTCATTATGATAAACTAATAAAGAATTCTCATTGTTCCTCTCAAACAGAGCACCAGCCATAAAATCTCTTCACCACCCTTGGTTGACTGGTAGAGAGTGCCTAAAGCATTAATTGGTCAAGGACAGCTAATGAGACACAATTGATTTTCTATTGTTTGACACCGAATCGGTGTCGCGCGGGGTTTTACATGGTCCGTCTTTGTACCTTTTTTGTGTGTAAAAAGTTCAAATAAATAAATAGCGTCTTTTCAAAAGCAGGCCCTAAAATCATTCCAAAGTGATACAGCTTAGCAATTAACGTGCAACTTCCAACAGATACTTAGCTAAACAGAGCACGATTTAATTGAGCCCACAGTCGAACGAGATCTGGCGTGGGAATAGGTCATGAATAGGTATCTAGGCACTGTCGACAATAATAGTCGGCACGCTTCGCAAGTTTGCACGACAATCGCAGCTCGATAGGGTTGTGAATTATGGGGACTATGCTAGTTAGTTGGGAGAACTGCGGGGGCAATTGCGTAATACACATAAAATGACAATTGATCGCAGTCGCTTTAGCGCCCTCCACACGTAAAGTTCAGATCGCGCATCTTGGACTGCGTTCCAAACCGCAGTTAGATCTGTACAGTTTGGTCTGCGGATCAAACTGTTGTGCTAATTACGATTAAAAATGCATTCACGGTTTGAATTGCCGATGAAACTTACATAACCTAGACAAACGTTCCGAACTGTGCGTGTAAATTGATTTTCAAGAGTTTGGACTGCAGTTTGGACTGGCGCGTGGAACGTTATAACTTTTAAAAGTTTTTTACGCAGTAGTAAGAAAAATGGACGATCGTTTGGTCATCGCGTTAGCTGGATTTGTAGTTAGTTTAAACAGCTGACGAAATCGCGATCAGCTGAAACAAAACCTACTGTCTTGCAAAAATCATCGAGCTCGTAATTTCTCATATTGCTTTGTTTCTCATATTCCTTTTACTATACTCCTTACTTTTATCTTCCAGAGACACGGATGTTCACGGAACAAACGAATGAACTCTGTGATAGCTTCGACGTTCCAAACCGCCATTTTTGTAATTTACGTTTTTAAGTGATGCGCGCGTAAAACTGTGAGACATGCACTCGCGTCGATATGCCCGATCGGACTGTTAGACCCGAACATCTACACGTACAGTTTGGAGCGAGGGATGGAACGGCGCGTGCTGTTTCCCGTGGTCCGAACTTTACGTGAGGAGGGCGCTTTTCATTTTGACAGTTCATCCACGTCCAATGCGTTATTTACGTTTTTGAGCTGACGAATTTTTCAAACCTATGAAGCAATGGATTAGCAATATCCTTTAAAACTCTCGGATTGTGATTCAAACTGTGTTATATGAGATCTACTATTTTGTTGGCGAGTTTGTTGCGTTAATTCTTGTCCTAAGCTCAGATCGAAATTAGGAGCGGGAGATTTTTCATTTTGTCGATCAAAATGTGCTGATTCTCAGGTTAATTAATACCTTTATGTTTTTAAATCCTTTGCATACGGTCGTGTTGTTTCTTTGTTTAGATCTTGATGAGATGAAAAGATAAATGTGTTAGTTTATACTGAATACAAAAAAGCACTAAAAACTAGTGGTTTAAAACCCTATCATGAATAAGTCTTGCGTTTACTTCATCTTGTAAAACGTCAAGCAAATACTTACCTACATTTCTGTTCTCATTTATTTCCTAATTAAGGCAATAAATTAGACCAACTTTCAAGACCATCCTAATATACAACTAGAATACCACGGAAGTCTAATTATCTATCTAAATAATTATATGCCGTGGCCCCTCAGTTTGTAATAGGGTAATTCAATAGGACACTATGACCTAACCTTGTGGGAACAACGGATTTTATAAGTAAAGTTAAAAGCGAAGCTAAGACATCCAATTAACTTTTAACAGTCCTTGTTAGGTGTAATGTAACTTGATATTTATTACCTCTTCAAATGAATGCCATTTCGTGGATCGCAAGATCTTTCTTAAAGGCTCCTACATACTAGCGCGACTTGTCGCGCGACGCGACGCGACACAAAGACACCGCGTGTAGCGCTACAAGCGGTGCCTTTGTGTCGCGACGCGTCGCGCGACAAGTCGCGCCAGTATGTAGGAGCCTTAAAGGAATAAAGGTAACTTCGTGTGTAGCTGAACATCGAATTGTATTAAGTTGGATATCGAAAGGTCGCTAGGTAGGTACTAGTTACTGATAGTTAGTCTTGAAAGCTATTGGTGTTAAATGGATTAAATTGTTGATTTGTTTAGTTTATTAATCTCTTGGGGATTTCGGGGTTGAAATTAACGCCCTATTTCGATGACTTATGGCTCGTTATTGGTTAAATATTCTATATCTTCTTCTCAAAAGAATCGAAAATTTCAATATAATTTTGACTGTCTAACAAATAAATATGTAGGTACTCAAGATAATTGCAAGCGAACGTAAATGAAACAAAATTCTGTAGTTTTTGCCAACCCTAGTTACTGATAGTTAGTCTTGAAAGCTATTGGTGTTAAAAGGATTAAATTGGATTTGTTTAGTTTATTAATCTCTTGGGGATTTCGGGGTTGAAATTAACGCCCTATTTCGATGACTTATGGCTCGTTATTGGTCAAATATTCTATATCTTCTTCTCAAAAGAATCGAAAATTCCAATATAATTTTGACTGTCTAACAAATAAATATGTAGGTAGGTACTCAAGATAATTGCAAGCGGACGTAAACGAAACAAAATTCTGTAGTTTTTGCCAACCCTAGTTACTGATAGTTAGTCTTGAAAACTATTGGTGTTAAATGGATTAAATTGGATTTGTTTAGTTTATTAATCTCTTGGGGATTTAGGGGTTGAAATTAACGCCCTATTTCGATGACTTATGGCTCGTTATTGGTTAAATATTCTATATCTTCTTCTCAAAATAATCGAAAATTACAATATAATTTTGACTGCCTGACAAATAAATATGTAGGTACTCAAGATAATTGCAAGCGAACGTAAACGAAACAAAATTCTGTAGTTTTGCCTACCCACATGGGAAAGCGTGAGTTTATGTGTGTGTGTGTGTGTGTGTGTGTGTGTGTGTGTGTGTGTATAATTGCAAACAAACCAAAGAAAAAAAATACTGTATTTGATACAGAAAGAAAACAACCGAAAGAACGGTTAACTTAGAATTTATGCTTTTGTAGACCTAACAAGTTGTATAATTAAATTTTAACACAATTCAATAAACCGATTGCTAATTGCTCACTTGTGCTAGAAACAATTGTCAAACGTACATACAGAGGATCAAAGTGCTCATTTCTATATTCAGAAAACACACATAACAACATATGTATATAACAAGTACATACATAATATATACACACGTGCCCGTTACATTACCGTCTGGTGCTCTCATTACCCTGGCTACGTTTAGACATAAAAATGTTGACATATTTAACATAGATTTACTGGTTTTCGTCTTCTCGGCGTTGTTCTCTCATTTATCTAATGTTTGGTCATTAGGCAAAAAGAGGTTTTTATGTAAAAAGGCTGGCTATCATCTATAAGGCTGGTCATCATTTTTCATGTTGTAACTATATTTAAAATGTTGTTTTTACCGACGTAATATTTTTTCTTACAACGACTTTTCACACCTCCAAACCAAGCTGTTTATTAAGGGTACTACTGGACCTAAACGCAAGTTTTATTATGCCGAAAAGTATATGATCCACTGCAGTAAACAAAATCAGAGAAATATTATATGATATTCTTCAGGATATATGCTAGGTCGATAATAAGTTGAAAACATAATACAACTAATTTGACACGATAGAAAAAAATGACGAAAATACCTCTAAAAAAATATTATATCGATTAAAAACCATACTAATATACATGCAATCGTTCTGATTTTTTGTCAGATTATTCTATAATAAGCAACATATTAGAATAGTGTTTTAATTTTTTTATCCAATCAATAGATTTTAGATTATTGCTTCATATTTTGCATAAATGACCAGCGTTTTGTCATCGCGACAGTGACCGCGTTTCAGCCTCTTAAGAAAACTCACAAACTTAATTATCCTTATGAAATCGTTTTCACACAGTTCGCCATAATTTTCCCTTCAATGCCCCCTCTCTGTCATACATAACGTGTATAGTATAAGTGTAACTCCGTCGTTTTTTGGTTTCAGCGTGTTTCAGCAGCCAGCTGAGCGGGCGCGACGCGTTGCCATGGTAACCATTGATCGGCGGCCATCTTGAATGCAGCCGTCTGCAAACCCGTACTCTAGACAATAATGGGATTTGGCGCTCGAGTTAAAAATAGGTGTGGTAGGAAGTATGGAACTACGGTTATGATGTCCTATGTGTTATGAAAATGTTTATGGTATGGAAACAGTGATTTACCTATGCTTGATTGTAAGTAAATAAAAGTGTTTTGAAAATAAACATTATGTTTAAAAATAAATTTAAGCAAAATGTTTTCTTACCTACTCAAAGTAGGTAAGAAAACATTTTTTTTTAGGTACTGTAAATATATTTCATAGTTTTATCGTTTCTCGAGAGTTTTAATGTTTTTAAAAGAAATTAGGTAATTAATAGTAATTAGTCTTGGTGTTTGATCAATACAACCCTCTATTAAACAACAGATTTAATACAATTTATCCCGACAAAGATTCGGCCTAGAGCAGCTGATGTAAACGGTTCCCAGACACAATAGTGTAGGATAGTTAGCGCGTCGCTGTCCATTCCCATTCTGCGGGCCGCTTGTGTGATGTCGTATCCTCCTTATCGACCGATCCCGGCCGGTCGCTATCAATAATATGTGACCCGACGAATCGGAAACGTGTAACTGTTTTTTTATAAGGCTCGTGTCAATGTGTCTTGTATTAGCTAAGTGTCTGTCCATTGCATGTTTGCTACGTATTTCTATCTTAATAAAAACTCAAAATAGGGTTATGCATATTAATTCAAAAGCGACTCCATAATTTGCTACTATTTAACGGCAACTGAGCGGTGGAGAGCAGTGGTGGCCCAGTGGTAACGGCCGCGACTTACGAGTTGTAGGTCGTAGGTTCGAACCCCGACAGGCGTTTTACTTTGTGTAATTTTTTTCATCACCACTGCTCTCAAAACATCGTGAGGAAACTGGCATGTCCTAGAACCAAAAATTCGAAGACATGTGACATCTACCAACCCGTACTGGGCCCGCGTGGTGGATTTCGGCCCACTCCCTCTCACAGAGAGGAGGCCTGTGTCCCTGCAGTGGGAACATTATAGGCTGATTATGCTAACGACAACTTGACTTAATTAAAAATTTTAGTAGAAAGGTAGGTAATGAGGGTTTCGTGAAAATTCACGCCACCAGTTGACGCCTCTTTGACAAGAGATTCCATTTCGACAGTGAATGTAAAATATATGAGGACGTTCATGGGACGTTCATCATTCAGTCAAAAAAGGTGGCTGGACACTTTTGACAGGCCCTAACGTTTCAATGCTGCCACCTAGGGAACGTCATTTCAGAAAACCCTCATTGGTATCTTCGAAGGAAAGTAAGGATTCGTTCTTTCATTCATTCATTCAAGAAGGTTGAATAGTTTACAAGCGACTGAAGTTACGAGGTCAAACAGTAAACAATTTGTAGAGTAAAAGAGGTATTTATAATAGTCTAGCTTGCAGCTGTTCCTGAATTGTGTGGCCATACCAGTGTCCTGTTTCTTTTATCCACATAAAGGCTTCTGCAGACTGGGACGATATCGCGAGCGCGACAGGCATATTACTGCCTGGTCGCGCCCGCGATATCGAACCCAGTCTGTAGAAGCCTTAAGTCTTTTTGCTGAGTGCAATTCTAGTAAAGAATCGTTAAAAACGGTGAATTCACTTGACGCGTGATGCGATTGGTAGCACTAAATGATAAATGATTTTATTTCTGTAAGTAGGTTTTTACAAACACTTTTACACGTCAAAACATATTTTTTTTAAACTAGATGAGGCCGGCGTTTCCTATCTGACTACTCTGAGAAGAAAGGCCGAAACAAACTCAGAGGTCACAGTCTCTTTTAAAGTCCAGACATAATCTTGGTCAGATCATGTGAAGACCATGTCGATTGGTGTCTGAAATGGTCTTTTGATGAAAGAACCACACAGATTGAGTGGACCTGTCCAGTCAGTGCACGCATTTGTCAGTCGTTGTGCAGCTCAACTCATAACTAAAGGAGCTCAACGATTCAACGAACAATACCAAAGAAAGGACATTTGGCTAGGCCGCAAAAAATACTCAAAACTGCCAGACCATATTAAAAACTAACTGAGAATAAAACAAAATGAAACAATGATCCACATAGTCTTCACATTTACAATAATTAAAACAATATAATACTACACAGAGTACACTGATTTTTACAGTCATGTGATTGATAGTTCTGTTCTGTCAGTCGCCATTTTGAACTCTATTATTATTGAAACTAAGACTGCAAAATTCATTGCTACCAAACGCGTCACGCGTCACGTTATTGTGAACGCACTGTAAAGTCGAATTATTAATGCAATGGAGTAATCTGACATGTGCTAACTGTCACTTTTGTAATAACATTTTCATATTAATTTGTTGTATTCTAGACTTTTACACTTAGATCGTACACATAGATCGTTTAAACTAAACGATCACCATTACAATAAATATGACAATTTTATTACACAGTGTCAGCTAGCACATGTGAGATTACTCCAATGCATTATTAATTCGACTTTAGTCTATCAAACTAAAGTAAAGTTAAATTTATTTGCATAGATTGTAAGTACATAGACCAAGATGCAAGTAGATAACAGTAACATGGGTGATCCTGGTGCAATCTACCGTATATTATGCAAGCGTGATGAATATCCATCATTGGATTATTATTCTTTGTTGTATTTAACTAGCTACATTTTTAGCAGATCTGTTTTTACTTTTTCTGTTTTGTGTGGTCTATATCATTAAAAATAAGACAAAAAAAAAATGCCTAATAGAAACAACCTTCAGATCTGTATCCTACACGTATCTCCGACAATTTTGGACCCTACAGGTAATTTAAAAACTATTTTAGAATTATCCCGTTAGCTTCTCGCTCTTATGAGAACTCCATAACAATGTGGGGTATCATCGATCGTCCTGAGCCAATCAATACAGCCGGTAACCGGACGGCACCCGGACGGCAGCCGATCTAAATTTGATTGCAACACTACGCTTCACCGGCTTTGTCTCGCTTGACATTTTTTTATAGGACTGGGAAGAAAATGGCCGTGATTGGAAACAGCTGTTTGAGAAAACGTGGTGAAATTGGATGTTGTAATATTATTTAAAATATAAGACGGTCCATTAACGGATTACTTAGTTAAGTACCAAATGAAACTCTATTAGAATGGAGCAATGAATGTTAAGTTTTGCATAAATGAGGATTTAAGGGTATTTTTTGGGGATACTTTTTATTTCGTGGTTCTTGAACTGTTGAAAATAAATATCATTCTTTCTTTGTTCAAATTATGCCAATAGGTACCTACTAATTTTAAGGTATTGTGAAAGTGTGAAAATAAAGAAAATATTGTTTTTAAAGAACCTAACAGTAAAGTGATATACTTATACTTAACACCTGTATGAAAGCTCACTTGATTTTATTAAACTTCATTTTATTCTCTCATAAAAGTCCTTATCAAACAACTACAAGAATTCATCAAACAACATTAAAAGAGAGATAAACTTAGCGCTTTCATTTCTGTCAGCTTGGACGTTTAATTTTGTTTTTGTTTACAATAAAACAAAAGTTTCTCCTCCGACTTCACTCTGGACAGACATTTCATTAGCTGTAATTAGTCGCTAAAATACCGTCTAGACTGTTTACCTCGTAGAAAATACAACACAGCATAAAATCAACTGCACAGACCAGAATTTTTTATTGCAAAATGACTATCGTAACGTCAAATAATTGCAGAATGACTCCTCGTAAAACTGCGACCATTGAGCGAATTAATGATCCATGGTTTTATGAACTTTCTATAAAAGTGTAAATATTTTTTATTCAGGCAACACCTCTGAAATACCTGCCGTTCCGATACACATTTCGGCTTTATAGCTTAGCGTTTTTTGGCACACGGTTTATGAACCAATTTGTCACCGAAAGTGGCTAGATTCGAGCTTGAACGGTTTAATTAAAGCTAGTCTCGTAAAACGTTCCGAGAACTCTCAGGACGGAAATAAGTTTAGCATAAACTATCATAAACACCTTTGGAACGCATTTGAATACAATGGATTGGTTTTAAATTCCAATTTTGAAAAATGTTTATCAATTTGTTATGTCTATGGTTCAATAACCTTTTGTAAGATGGCAACATTGGACAGATGAACGCTAAATAGCTGTCACTTTAAACAATTTAATCATTAAAATTAATTCCAATGTATACGTAAGTTTGTGCCTTTCTCATTACACAGTAATTCAGCACATTCACATTCTAGAGGTGTCGCGTAATAAAGTTTAATATTTAATTTGAAGGCTTTAGTAAACGCGCCCCGGGCTCTCCACACCGGTCAAGGGCATTGCACCAGTGCAGTATTACACCACCCCACGCAAGTTTTAACCTTACTGGTACCGTTTAAGAGTTATTTTCCAGTTTGTTCGGCTAGCGAGCGGAATCCCTAGGAAAATTGCTTTACATTTCCATTTCCCTGCAAAAGCCACTTGGGTAACTTTTGACTGAAACTTTAAGTTTAAATTGCGGATGAAAACTTTTACGGAAATAACTAGCTTTAAGATAGCCCATCCATAAATGACCACACGTTTAATGTTCTTGGTGCTTCATCAAAAGATTTTCATTTTTAATTTGTGGAGTTTTCCCTTTCATATCACGTTTTAGGATTCCGTACGTCCGAATGGAAAAACGGAACCCTTACCTATAAGATTACTCGTGTTGTGTCTGCCCATCTGTTTGTCTGTCTGTCACAGACAAATTGCTCCGAAACTAATGGACAGATTAAGTTGTTTGGTATACTGTTAAGTTAAAGGTTATTACAATAAATACAGATGTAAAATGTTATTAAAAGTAGGTACCTATTTAATAACATATTATATCTGTATTTATTGTTACGTAGCAAGTATATACATACTTGTTCAGAATAATATAAAATATACAGGGTGACATTGAAAACATGCGACAAATCGAAATGGGAGATTGTACTCATCATTATGAACAACTTTTATTAAGGGACCAAAGCTACAATCCCAAAAAAAAAACTGCTGTCCCCTACATTTATGTTCGCAATACCTCATCAAAATGTAGGAAAATCAGATTTTTTTTTTTGGGATTACAGCTTTGGTCCCTTAGTAAAAGTTGTTAATAATGATGTATACAATGTCCCATTTCAGTTTGTCGCAAGTTTTCAATTTCAACCTGTATGTATTTGTCGCGATATAATTTATTGGCTTAGTGCCTAGTGGTATAACTAGGCACTACTATGCATTCTAATTAACCATGTTCCGAAAATTACAATAAAAACATCTGAAAACAAAAAGTGAAATGTTCAGAAATTCCTGCTACCGTGACGAGAACGAAAGCAAAGTTCGTTATTTTTGTTTTTTCACTGGCAACTCCATACAACAATGTTAATCAAATTTTTTCCAACTCCATATTTACAAAGTTAGGCTATCTGCAAAGGGGCTCGTGGCTAAGTAATAACAGCCGCACGGGCCGATCGATCAGGTTAAGCTACGCTTGCCGCGGTTGGTCCGTGGATGGGTCATATTTACATACCAAGACCCCTCCGTGCCTCGGAAAGCACGTTAAGTCGTTGGTCCGGCTGTCATTTGTAGATCTTTGACAGTCGTTACGGGTCGTCAGAAGCCCGAAAGTCTGACAACCAAAGGGTACCAAGGGGTATCATGTTGCCCAGTAACTGGGTTGTGGAGGTCAGATAGGCAGTCGCTCCATGTAAAATACTGGTATTCAGCTACATCCGGTTAGACTGGATGCCGACCCCAGTTGGGAAAAGGCTAGGCAGATGCAACTTTTAAAGCAGGCGGGAATTTGGGATCACGGGCGCTCAGAATGGGGACTCTGTCCACCCATTTAGTGACCTCAGGGAAGACGGCGCACAGTGGTCACGTGCTGCCTTGCATATTTGCACAGTTAGGTTTCGGGGAGACCCCTTTACAGTCTCCCCAGAGATGTGTCCTAAAAGGCATTGCATAGAGGGGGTTTCGGATCGGTCTTTTGAGAGGTAACGATACCACCCCGGTGGTCACCATCTGCATATGGAAGGGCATATGCAGATGGTGACCACCGGGGTGGTTTTAATGAGGTAAAAATCCCACACTCCCAAATAAAATATTGTTCTTTCTTTCTATTTTATTTTTAAATTGCATATTTTTCGCTACTTTGAACTTTTATTAAAAGTTTTTTTTTTAATTAAGCATACAAATACCATTCATTTAGCTTTTATGACCTTAATACTGGCCATACTGCGCTCATCTCGCCATTTTGTATTCATAACTGAAGATATACACTCAGTTAAAGCTGAAGTTGCTGGTATAGAAAGAAGAAATTATACTATTTTTAAAATAAGTATAAGAAAAGTCAGGATCACTGAGTAACACTTGTTGCCGTTTTTCAGCAGTAGATTTAGTAACCAATTTTTGTCCAGAAGAGGAATATCCATAATTATTTGTTTAACTGATTTTGCGAACAATAATTATGTTATAATTTTTTGTTTCGAAAATATTGTAGTTTCGCCTACTATATATTTTTTTAGGAATATGGTATTTAGGGCTCTAATATAGCAGGCATATTATATAGAAGGGTTGGCAACCCTAAAGTTGTGATAGATGTAAGAACATTAGAAGAAAATTTATTGGAAAATTATTTATTTATTTTTGTTCCCACTGTAACTACTTATACAATTTGGACGCCACTGGCAAGACATAGAGAGTCAATTAAATTGTTACTGAAGACCAAATGTATGTAACTGTGTTTAACAAATTAATATTCATACAGTCATTCATTCATTCATTCATTCATTCAAAACTGTGTTGTCTAACGCATAATATGTACAACTTGTAACTTTGATGCACTAATTTAGTCACTAAGATACCTTCCAAAAATCGAGAACCTTTCATTTACAGTCGGTTCAAAATAATAGAATAGAATAGAATACTCTTTAATATGTGAACCATAAAAATTACAGATATAAATGTTGAAATTTAACAATTAAACAATGGGCGGTTTTATCGCTAAAAGCGATCTTTTACTATCAACCGTTCTATCAACTGATGACCGTATTCCTCTTATTATAAGTTACAAAGAAGTCTTCATAATTAAAAAGAAAACACATCGTATGTAAATAGCTTAAGTACTTATGTCAAAAATGTGCTCATTCTATCCATTTTTATTACAAGGTGGATTTTATTTTAGTAACAAACTTTAAATTAAAGGCTTCCCTAAACCAAAATTGTTCGAGAATCGCGTCGCACCGTGGCGTTGTGCCTGTCTGCGGGAGCCTTAAGCCACGCAGAGTGAATAGAACCATTTTGTGAGCACATAGGTATAAGTGTAATTTGAAATAAGATCTTCAATTTGTAAAATCCCAGTGCGCAAAAAAGAGAAAATAAATTTGCCACTTTGGAAATATAGCCGTTTTAGTTGAAAACCTAACCGAGATAATAGAATTCGTTCGTTAAAATAATAAAGTTTACTAAATTCAGAATCTCAACTTGTATTATCTTAAAGCTTATGAAAATCATAGCTTTCCCAACTAACATTGGAAGACTTTTAGTCCAATTTTTTTTAGGATTGAATATCTACTGACTTAGCTACGCGCACTTTGAACAGAAACCCACTTCTTATTTAGCATCGAGTGAATATTCAAGTTCCTTGCATTTGCAGTGACTAAGAATACTTACCATAGGTAAAATGTAAATAGTCCCATGACGTATTTGTCATTAGACTCGCTTCATCAATGAAAACAGGCTCGACGTGGACGTGATACTATTTCTATAAAAACTTCATGGAAAGTGTCGCGTTATCGCGCCAGTCTGCACGAGCCTTAAGGGGACTACAGGACCTAAATGCAAGTTTTATAATGCCAAAAATTATATGATATTCTGCAGGATATAAGCTAGGTAGATAGTGTGTTGAAAACATAATACTACTAATTTTTGATACGATAGAAAAAATCACGAAGATACCTCTAAAATTTTTTTTAACGATTAAAACCCATACGAATGTACATGCAATCATTTAGATTTTTTGTCAGATATAAGCAGGCGACATAGTGTTTTAGTATTTTTATCCAATCAATAGATTTTTTGTAAATAAATAATTGCTTCATATTTTGCAATAAATGACCAGCGTTGTGTCATCGCGCTTCTCTTTCTTTTCTATGCAGTCCGACAGTGACCGCGCTTTAGCTGTTGTCAGCCTCTTAAAGAGGACTTCCTTATGGGTATGTAGTTATATAGGTATAAGGTACAATGTGCCCATTTCTTCGTCACCAAAGTGTATATAAAGCCAGAACCAGAAGCCGGACCAGTGGACCACACACCTGGGCCATCGACAGTTAGCCGATGCATACAAATGGCAACACTGTTCAAGACATTATGCACCGCGGTCACGTGACCCCTCTCTTACCCACGTACGGCTTAGTTCAATGGAATCTACAGGTGACACCATTGTTGGTAAATACTTAGTGTTACTCTGATTTATAATGGTGATATGGTTTTTTCGATTGGTTTCGTCAGCTTCTGTTTAAGGTGACTTTTTTCAAGAAGAATCCATTTAAACATGGCTGTAAGCTGTGGCTCTACTTTCTATTTTAAATAATTGGTCACCATAACCCCTTTTTTTTTTTTGGGTAGGATATCATCAAATAACTTCTCCCGCTCTGGGCGGAGCGGGAGGGTGTGTCAGACTCTTACTGACTAAAACCCACCCGTATTCCTTCCGTTGTCTGTTTTGCCAGGGGCCTCGGTAACCCTTTGCTACCTTCCGACCCCGGCAGGCATCGGCCCTAGTGGACCCCTACGCTTGTGCTGACGACATCTCTTTGAGGCGCGCGTGGTACACAACGCGCTGTCGACCCGGGCTTGGTCCTTACCGGACGGTGAGTTATCCATTGCTCACCGTCCGCCGTGGCGGCTAGGTTACCATTGCAATTATTCAAGCCAATAAAAGAGTAAAAATACAATTTTCACAGATTGTGTAGTTCTATTGCCGCTATAACAACAAATAATAAAAATTAAATCAATTTAAAATCTAAAGCGGTCTCCATACAACAAATTTTTGATTAAGAAAAAAAAAAAAAAACATTTAACCCGTATATGTCGTGTCATTGTCTAGAACTCATCGAGTAGAGTAAAAATAAGAGAAAATAAAGACAACATACTAAAACTGTTGTTAGGGTCCCCAGGTAATCAGTATTAAATTGACACTCCATTGCAATTCGCCAATAAAAGGATAAAAAACATGGTGTTATTATAAACGTCGAGATTGTGATGTTATTGCAAACGAGGTTAGATACTAATTCATCATCATCATCATTTCAGCCGAAAGACGTCCACTGCCGGACAAAGGCCTCCCCAAGCGTCACTACTTCAACCGGTTTTGTGCTTCCCGCAACCAGCCGATTCCTGCGACCTTCACAAGGTCATCGGTCCACCTTGTAGGAGGCCTTCCAACCGAAGTCTTCCGGTACGCGGTCGCCAACCCAGAACCTTTCGGCCCCATCGGCCATCTGTTCTAAGAGCAATGTGCCCTGCCCACTGCCACTAAAGTTTGGCAATTGTTCGGGCTATGTCGGTAACCTTGATTCGCCTGCGGATCTCTTCATTTCTGATTCGATTACGTAGGGAAACTCCAAGCATAGCCCTCTCCATTGCGATTGAGCGATGACGTTTCGATACTAATTACAAACAAATATCTAGCCTCAACAGTTCTCAACTCCAATACACCCGAGGCGGGAATACTAGACGGTCCAATTTACGTCGTCGAGTATCAAATATTCTTGACTTTTCATCGGTTACTATAGCAACTAAAATACACAAGATATGTCTGCCGATCTATTTGGTAGGTGCTTGAAGAACAAAAGAAAAACCGTTTTTGACATTACTGAAATCCTCAAGTTGTAGTACAATTAGACCAAATCGATATTGAAAGACAGGGCGAGCTAGCTTTTATCTTAAATAGCAGACAAAGTAGACTTCGTCAATTAGACAAGTTAGCAGACGGGCTCAGAATCGGTAAGCATCTACTGTCTACCTGACGAATTTGCAATTGATTAAGTAGCTTAGCCCGGATTCGGATCCAGGCATTCATTCATAATCAGCTTGTAAGGTTCCCACTGCTGCGGACACAGGCCTCCTCTCTGCGAGAGGGAGTGGGCCGTAATCCACCACGCGGGCCCAGTGCGAGTGGTAGATGTCACATGTCTTCGATTTTTTTGGTTCTAGAACATGCCGGTTTCCTCACGATGTTTTCCTTCACCGTTTGGAGAGCAGTGCTGATGAAATAATTTACTCAAAGTAAAGCGCCTGCCTGGGTTCGAACCAGCGACCTACAACTCTAAGTCGCGGCCGTTACCACTGGGCCACCACTGCCATTCGGATCCAGTGTCAATGTGAAATTAATTTGCCTGAGGGATGTAAATATTATCACGATGGCCTTCGTAAAAAAATAACGAACGTAAATTATATACTTAATGATAATGACGATCAAAGGTGCTGGACTTTCTGCTCTTTCTTCTGATGTTTCATTACGCTTACCAACTAAGCTTATGAAAAACCAGGATTCTTATTTTCTACTGAAATCAGCTTTGGGCACTTGATGGCTTGATTAAAAAGCTTTTGGATAGATGAAGTACGAATACAAGCAGTTCCTATAGCTGACTTTTTGTTTCTCATGTAAAAACATTGTTTGACTAGATTCAGTGTTTTACACTGACGTAGTGATGTTTTTGGAAAGGTTAACACATTTTTCGCTCCTATAATATCGTTATTTCGGTTTACCGATTCGCTTATTTGATTACGAGGTCGAAATCTCATCAAGTTGCTCTACCTAGCCGATAAAAGATAAATAATAAGGTAATTAATATAGATAAACATTTTTGTTCGTGATGGCCTGTGTTGGTTCAGCCAACCACCATGGGAAGAGGTTATGAATGTTTAACAATCAATGCAATACAAACCATAATTTCAACACAACACCAAAATCACGTGTTTATTCTACGTAACACAATAAACGTCCTTGTTCATGAACGTTTCCCAACGAGAGATAAGGCGCGTACACCGATAGCGTCGTCGCACGCGCAGGTACGCGGCATCGCCACTCGCGCGCAGGCTAACGTCCTATCGCAGCGCTTATCAGCGGTTGGGCAACTAGACGAGATTATGCGCTTCGCGGTAATCATGCTTCCGTGTTGTTTTTAATTAATTAAATGAGGTTGTATGAGTTTATCTTGGTAGTGATGCATTGTTAGAAAGGTAATTAGAGGTGTTATTTTATTTTGGTACGCTGTTGCTGTAGGTATCTGTGCTGAAAACTCCCTAACGTAACATACATACGTATATTTTAATATACTATGTATGTATTAAGTATGGAAAGAGATTTTTCGAACTTTTGCAACTCAATTGATAACTGCCAAGATCTGTATTCACATTTATAACCGTGAAAACAATCTCGTACAATCAAACTTTAAACAAGTAAAACAATTAAGACTCTTACAAACAAGCGCGACACGCGACGCGACACAAAGGCACCGCTTGTAGCGCTACACGCGGTGTCTTTGTGTCGCGTCGCGTGTCGCGCCTGTTTGAAGGAGCCTTTAGAAACTCGACTATTACGCAAAGAGAACTCGCTAATCCTTAATAGATTTAGTAACATAGCAATAATGACTGTGAACTCTATCGTCCTAACGGCATCTTGTACCTAATGATCCCAGTCAGGGATTCCCAAAGTAGTCGATATCGACCCCTTTTTTTTTTTTTTTGAGGGTGGGAAATCATCAAATAACTTCTCCCGCTCTGGGCGGAGCGGGAGGGTGTGTCAGACTCTTACTGACTAAAACCCACCCGTAGGTATTCCTTCCTGTTGCCTGTGTTGCCAGGGGACTCGGTGACCCATAAGTACCTTCCCGCGACCCCGGCAGGCGATATCGACCCCTTGGGGTCGAAATTGGATTCCCGGGGGGTCGACATAAATGAGAACTGATTTTGTGGGTCGACGAGGTCTAAAAATCAACCCCTATTAATTATCACAAGTTCTTCTTTGAAATTTTCAAGATACTGTATAAGTTGTGTTACGTGTACCAACTTCTTATAAGAATGACTAATAGTAGGAAGTATCATTGTTGTACCTACTCTTACTGTTAAAAAAAACTCAAATAGTCGATAAGCGTGCACAAATTCGTACAAGAAGAAAAAATTTGGCTATGCGGGTCGGAGGTCAGTTCATTTTGGAAAAGATATCTCTTGCCCAAAATAGTTTGGAAATCCCTGATCCACGACAATTACACTGAGCCGTCGATTGCTGCATTCCTTTACAATACGTCTAATACTAAATAGCTAGTCATCACTCAATGTACCTCGAAGTCTACACATTAGGTCGTAAATCTCAATCTGTCCAAGCAGTAAGCACTAACATTGTCAGACTGAAAAATAGATGGTTAAATCTTAAGGGTCTGCTGACACCACCTAAAGCGCGGTCACTATCGGACTGCATAGAAAAGAAAGAGAAGCGCGATGACACAACGCTGGTAATTTATTGTAAAATACGAAGCAATTATTTATTTACAAAAAATCTATTGATTGGATAAAAAAAATAAAACACTGATATGGTAATAGAGGTGTATTCGTGATTTTTTTCTATCGTATCAAATTAGTTGTATTATGTATTCAACACACTATCTACCTATATATCCTGGTGAATATCCTGAAAAATTTTGATTTTGAATTTATATCATATGTTTTTCTGATTTTGTTTACTGCAGTGGATTATATACTTTTAGGCATTATAAAACTTGCGTTTAACTCCTGTAGACCCCTTATGGGTCTTAACAAAACAGCGGCTTACTTGTAAGTAAATATTTTAAAACAGAAAAAGGTTTTAGAAGCCAATTTTTTCATTAACAGCAAGCAGCCGTGTACTAACTAAACAAGTATTTTTCGAGTAACCAAACTAACTTGGTCAAAGTCAAATCATTTATTTCAAATAGGCACATAAAAGTCTCTTTTGAACGTCACAATTTACAGAAAAATTTGATTGCTATCGCAGGTATGCTGGAACCTGCCGGGGTCGCGGGAAGGTACTAAAGGGTTACCGAGGCCCCTGGCAACACAGGCAACGGAAGGAATACGGGTGGGTTTTAGTCAGTAAGAGACACACCCTCCCGCTCCGCCCAGAGCGAGAGAAGTTATTTGATCATTTCCCACCCAAAAAAAAAGGTATGCTGGAAGAGATTTCTGTGGAAATAAGCATCACCTTTGTACATATTTTTCTGTTCTGTTCTTCTTTTCTGTTTTTATATGTGTGTACATAAATAGTTAAATAAATAGATTTATTCTAGTTGCCCCAAACGTTGCTTCTAATTGTTGCTTCGAAAAGATAGTTTCGTAGTGAAAAGGGGCATAAACATTCACAAGATATTAAATTGTGAAAACTCTATTACTAATCTCTTGAACATCTTACCTTATAACCTTTAGCCAATTTCATCTCGTTACTGTTTCTCAAGATCGCTTTCGACGTTCAAATACAGGGTCAAATTGAATTAGCTAGCAGAACTCCGCCGACGTGACAGGAATCGATAATAGTCGTGTATAACGACAAAAACAAAAGATTTTTTTTTCGAGGACCGCTTGTGGTTTTTTTAATTGAAGTATGAGTTGAGAATGTCTTTTATTTTTTGTCAATGCAAATGGTGAGTGAAAACACGCGAGTCCAAATGAACCCCGTATTTAGAGGAGTTGTATTGTTCTCGCAAATATGCATATTGCAAGCTGTCGCATCAGATATAAAACGTGTATTATGTTACTAGTACTATGATTTAATGATCTTAATTCGACAGTGTGTCCTCCTTTCTTCTTCATTTCCATTTCTGTTTTAAATTCACCAATCAAATCTTCAATTAGGTACTTTATACGTTAAATCATACACAGAAATATTGTCAGCAGTAAAGAGTTCACTTGGACAGCCACATCCACGTGACCAATGCCATATATTATCGTATAGGTATTAATTTATAGGTATTTTTATGCTATCAAATAGTCTACACAAAGAAAACTGATATTTCTAGTGACTACACTACTTTTTTTTTTTGACTACCTGCACTACCTACGATTGATGCCCCAAAAAAACCTCATCAATTAATTTAATTTTTGTTTGGTCATGTTTTGATATCGGTTCCCTTTAAGTCTGCGGAGTTTCGCTAGCAAATTTATTGAGCATTTAAGCCTGCTTTCAACCGATTTCAAATTATCCATCTACTGGTTTCTATCACTATGACAACAGCACACACTTATAGTTCTATACAACATTAATCAGTCACTATTCAACTCAGAAAAGTTGCTTAGACAACTAAATTGTATACAGCGTTATTCGAAAGCTTGTGCAATGAAAGTAAACCTATTTAAAAAGATATACGATATATATAGAGCCAACATTTTATTATTCAATTAAACCCAAAATTCTGTGTTTATCTTGGACATTACTGTCAACGCTGAAGGAAAACATGGACTTTAATTAAGGCGCTGACAAGACCCAATTGACCAAAATAGGCTTCTCTTAAGAAAACAAATTGCCAAATCTGTACAGTTTGTGGTAGCGGAAAAAATATATGTTAATTTTGAACATATTTTCCAGAACTTGGTTGTCACCAAATCACGTTTTGAAAAATAAAACTCGATACCTACAAACTAACGTTAAACTAACCTCTTACCTTTAGTTCTAATCCAAAATATCTGTATTAAATATCAACATACGTTACGTATTTTTTTACAAGAACGTCTTATTTCAATGCAGAACTTGGTTGCTTTTTATTTTCGATTCCTTAACTCAATTTTGAGTAAATAGATAATTGCTTCATATTTTTCAATAAATTACAAGCGTTATGTCATCGCGCTTCTCTTTCTTTTTTATGCAATCTGACAGTGACCGCGGTTAAGGTGTTGTCAGCGTCTTAATATTATAAATGCGAAAATGAGTTCGTTTGTTTGAAACGTTTTCACGCTAAAACGGCTGAACGCATTTGAATGAAATTTGACACATGGGTAGACAATGACCTAGATTAGACATAGGATACTTTTTATTCCAATATTCTCACGGGATCGAGACTTATGCGGGTGAAACCGCGGGGTGCAGCTAGTAATATTACAAATGCGAAAGTGAGTTTGTTTGTTACGCTGTCACGCTAAAACGGCTGAACGGATTTAAATGAAATTTGGCACGTGGGTAGACCACAATCTGGGTTAGGACATGGGATAGTTTTTTCTTGGGATAAAAAGTAGTACGTTCCCGTGGAATAATTTCTGACCTTTACAAAAGCTAGTAGTTAAGAGGCTGAAAACAGCTAAAGCGCGGTCACTGTCGGACTGCATAGAAAAGAAAGAGAAGCGCGATGACAAAACGCTGGTAATTTATTGCAAAATATGAAGCAATTATCTATTTACAAAAATCTATTGATTTAATAAAAGAATAATCTAACAAAAACTCAGAATAATTGCATGTATATTAGTATGGTTTTTAATCATTAAAATAAATTTTTAGAGGTATTTTCGTGATTTTTTTCTATCGTATCATATTAGTTGTATTATGTTTTCAACAAACTATCTACCTAGCATATATCCTGAAGAATATCATATATTTTTTTTTCCGATTTTGTTTACTGCCGTGGATCATATACTTTTAGGCATTATAAAACTTACAAAATTTGCGTTTAGGTCCTGTAGTCCCCTTAATATAAGTCTGAAACCGTCAACCCGTCCTGAGCAAGCTTGGTGATCAATACATGTGCCTTTTCTATATAAGAAGAGGACTTAACCCTTCAGTGAGACCGTCATAGGGTGGTGTTATTATTACATACATACATAAACTCACGCCTTCTTCACATGGGGGAACGCAGAAACTACAGAACGCCACCTGCTACGCTCCTTACATACTCCTTTTGCTTCGTTTACGTTCATACATCAGGTCATACACGCACGCCGGTTGCGAGTACTACACACCTGACCTTTTTGAAGACCATCATTAATGAGGTCACTATATGTCTTTCTGGGGCGTCCCTTCCCATTGGCCTTGTAAATACCTTTTGTTAGTCGCCTTTCATTCATCCTCTCAACATGACCAAACCATCCAAGCATATTTGTTTTCAATTTTTGTCACTACATCTTCCTTTAAACCGCACCGTTGCCTTATCACATCATTTTTCAGCCTATCATTTAAAGTCACACCATACATGCTTCTCAAGGAACGCATTTCCACAGCATTTACTCTACTTTCATGCTTCTTTTGCCACACCCAACATTCACGTTCGTTCAACATTTCGTTATTATTATTAAAAACGAAATACTTTTTGATAGAAAGGTGTTATATAAATTAAATAAGACAATAAACAAGGTTGTAATATCAAAAAGACCGAAATTAAATTAGAAATTCGATTAACTTTCAAAGAAAATTATATTTGAAATAATTTATGTAGATAATGTAACGCCTTTCTGATCAGCGTAATAGAATGTTTTGTTTTTGAATAGTAGGTACATTAACTAAGCCAGTGGATTTATGTCAGGCTTTTATTAAATCTATACTAACATTATAAAGATGTAAAATTTGTTTCTAAGTTTGTATGTAGTTTTTTTTTTGGGTGGGAAATTATCAAATAACTTCTTCCGACTGACTAAAACCCACCCGTGTTCGTTCCGTTGCCTGTGTTGCCAGTGTGTATGGGGTAATCTCTGGAACTGGAACTACCAGTCGGATTTAAAAAAAATATTTTTGTATTTGATAGCTCAATTCTTGGGAAAGGTTATATATTATTTAACATCACGCTACGACCCTTAGGAGCCGAGCAAAAAGACAAAAAAAAAACAGAAAGAACGCTAAGCGAAAACGAAGTAATAGCACGGGCGGGCGATGCAATGCGACGCAGTGGGTCGGGGGAACAAGAAATTGCACGCGGACGAAATCGCGTGCAGAAACTAGTGTAAAATATATTGACGATTGACAGGTCGCCATCATTTTTAGGGTTCCGTAATCAACAAGGAACTCTTATAGTTTCGCCATGTCCGTCTGTCTGTTTGTCCCCGCTTTAGCTCAGAGACGTTAGTACTAGAAAGCTGTAATTTGGCATTTAAAAATATATTTTTTCGGAGTACCTCCCTTGCACGTAATGTGGGGATGATATTCTTTTTCTCATATATCCCATGGTGCGGGGTATCGTTGGATAGGCCATTCCAAAATATTACGAGTCTGTGAACATCATTTTTCGATTCGGAGTTCCGTTTGCGTAATACTAAGCTTTAAAGTGCGTGCGTAATATTATTTTTTGTTAGAGTCAAGTGTGGGGATACTTGACTGTAACAAAAATTAGCAGTTTGCCCCTGCCAGCTAAATGGTTGCTTTTGTATATGTGAAAAAAATCATGGCAGTAGCAATATATCGAAAATAAAAGGGAAACTATCACAGCTAAGAAGGCTTTACAAGTTTACGAGTAATAGTCGACCAACTTACATTTGCAGTTGGAGAATTGACCGTGAGCCTTGACGTATATTGATGGAGAACATGGTTTTCAACTACAATGTTAAGTTTGTTTTTGGGATAAATTCATTTCAACTACGGAACTCTTCATTGTGCATGGTCCGAGACACACTTGACCGGTTTCTTTATTTGTCTTTACAGCTTTTCTTGTTCAAGTAAATAATTTTCTTTAAGTCTCGTACTTTTCTGAATAACGCAGTGAGCGTAAGCGAAGTCCCCATTGAGAAATCACGGTTCAAAACATCCGCTGCACTGGCTAGCTACGTTGCTAAATGGCACCCGAGTTTTCATGTCAATTACCTCTCACTGTAACCTCAAAAACGGCTACAAAGCGACACAGCCCTTTCATACAAAAATCATCAATCAGCACGCACTAATTACTGACACTCGTGTCGCGAAAAAAACAAATCTGCATAAAAGGCGGCTTTTATAAAAGACTACGTGACGTCATTTTATGCGTTCACACCAAATTGCGACACTCGATTTTTTTGCGACACAGCTTTTCACAGACTCACAGTGTTCTCTGGTTAAATAATAATTCAGGGCTGCGTATGCGCACAACGCAAATATCAGCAAAATACGACAGAAGTTTAGGTTATGATTGCATTACCTCACGAAAGTGATTACTGAAAGATATAAAGCTGAAATTATGGGTAAAAAAAGATGTAGAGAGTAGAGCAGTGATGGCCCAGTGATAACGGCCCCGATTTACGAGTCGCCTTACGTACGAGTGGTCGTGGGTTCGAACCACCACTCGCAAAGACGGTGATGGAAAACATCGTGAGGAAACCAACCCCGGCATGTCCTAGAACCGATCATTCGAATACGTGTATGTGACATTTACCAACTCGCACTGGGCCCGCGTGGTAGATTACAGTCACAGAGGAGGCCTGTGTCCCAGCAGTGGGAACATTATAGGCTATGCTTATGCTTAAACATGTATAAAAAAACTGCATAGCATATTCAAGGTGCCCAATAATTTAAACTGCTCAATTTAGTGCTTAGAGGCTTTATCTGCTTTTTCTTCCGGCTTTCTGGCTTTGTTCTGTCTGGGTTGCAGAAACATGCTATACTTACGTGTCATCATCATCTGCCTAGCCTTTTTCCAACTATGTTGGGGTCGGCTTCCAATCTTACTGGTATTTTACATAGAGCGACTGCGTATCTGACCTCCACAACCCAGTTACTGGGTAATACGATACCCCTTCGTAAGACTGGTGGACTGGTCGTCGGCGCATTGTATAATTCGTTATTGTACAAACGGCGTCGTCTATTTCCAAACGCTCGATGTAAAGTGAAATGACAGACAGCAGCACAGCAGATGCTAATGTGGCTATCAACTATACTGTAAGTAGTACCACCTACATTTGGTACATTTACTTTTAAAATATATACTGGCTAACTAATGAATGTTCTCAGATAATCCCGTACGAATTTATTGAGCAAGTGAGAACATATGTCGCGGGAAGGTACTTATGGGTCACCGAGGCCCCCGCAACACAGGCAACAGGAAGGAATACGGGTGGGTTTTAGTCAGTCGGGAGAAGTTATTTGATAATTTCCCACCCAAAAAAATAAACCCTACATTTGTACTTACAAACAAATTTTACCTCTCTATAATGTTAGTAGTATAGATTTAATAAAAGCCTGACATAAATCCACTGGCTTAGTTAATGTACCTACTATTCTAAAATAAAACATTCTCTTACGCTGGTCAGAAAGGCGTTACATTACATAAATTATTTCAAATATAATTTTCTTTGAAAGTTAATCGAATTTCTAATTTAATTTCGGTCTTTTTGATATCGCAACCATGTTTATTGTCTTATGTAATTTATATAACACCTTTCTATCAAAAAGTATTTTGTTTTTAATAATAATAACACCGGTCTGACACACCCTTCCGCTCCGTCCAGAGCGGGAGAAGTTATTTGATGATTTCCCACCCTAAAAAAAAAAAAGTGAGAACATATCGAGAACGGTCCAGTATCGAAATTATAGTGTCGACTGACACCTACTGACTCGTACTCCGTAGCCCAGTCTAGACTGGCAATTTGCCACATAACACACACATATGAACTGAATTCCATCTAGAGGTATACTTGGCCAAATCAAAGTTGGTCTGCTGTTCCACTTAATTAGTGGACCGTGGAGGTGATACCAAATAGCCACGTCGGATGCCCTCTGATCTTGCCGCCAACGCCGAAATCCTCTCTTATTAAAAGCTTTACAATATTCTGTACAAACACGCTGCTCTATTGTTTACGATACTCTACATTTTTCACTTTCAAGATACCTTGTTAAAATAATTCGGGAGTCAAGAAATTATTTTGGTGAATTTCTTTAAAATTTTGATAAGATATTGTTAGAGTTTTTTTTTTGAGATACGGTGAATTTTCTTTTTATAAAGTTAGGTGAAGGTAAACATAGCTTGTATTTTTTTGTAATAAAATCGTAACATATAATTAAATCGTACCGAAGTCAAAACTGTAGGTACAATCAATATTTTTGAAAAAAAACGTATATTGCTACGAGGTCTGGGGTTTTTTTTTTGTGGGTAATCATCAAATAACTTCTCCCGCTCTGGGCGGAGCGGGAGGGTGTGTCAGACTCTTACTGACTAAAACCCACCCGTATTCCTTCCGTTGCCTGTGTTACCAGGGGCCTTGGTGACCCTTTAGTACCTTCCCGGACCTGGGATGAATGTATGTTCTATCATCTCACAAATTCTACTGGATAGATTTGTTATGCTTATATATTTCCTATAAGTCAGGTCAGTCGGTATTTTCACGTTTTTTGCTATGGGCAATATTGCATTATGTTCGTATTCCTCTATAGTTTACAGCAAATTGTAAAAAGTCGAACCAAACGGTTAACATTTCAAATAGTTACAGATTTAACCTTTTATAAGGCGAAGCAGTTAATCATCATGCCATATACGGGATGGATTTTTGAGATGGGGCAGTAAGGGTACCTTAACCGTTGTTGCTCCACGAAATCGGTCATAAGAGACTGTTCTTAACTTTTTGAGATATTTTGATCTGCATACACAGATTTTGAAAAATAATACAGTTTATACTTTAAAGGAACACGTCGTTGTCCGTCCGTCCGTCTGTCTGTCTGTCTGTCAAGACCCTTTTTCTCCGGAACGCGTGAAGGTATCAAGTTGAAAGGTATTCAATTTATATCAATTACGCAGGTCCCTTAGAGCTCTAAAAAATAATCTTCTAAGTAAACGCAATACAAAAATACGGCTATTTATGCGATATATTTTGATAGGTCAAATTCATCCTAACTTAGGAACCCTTCATTGTGCGTGAAAAAAACTGGCCACGTGCGTGTCACACACACGCACGTGGCCAGTTTTTTATGATGAATGGACTGGCCGCTATAAAAGTCAGAAATCGCATAGCATCACGCCTGTTTACCCCGAAGGGTAAGGCAGAGGTGTACCTATATTTCACCCACATTTCACCAGTTATGTTTAGGTCTCATGTAAAAGGGGGCGAGCCTATTGCCATTAACCAGACTTCGGACTGTTACTGAGAAATTCCAGATGGAAAAGCCAATAACACTTTGCCTGACCCGGGAATCGAACCCAGAACCTCATGCTCAACAGTAGCGCTTGCAACCACTAGACCAAAGGGGCAATTTTTTTTATAAAAACGTGGCTGATATTTTAGTATATTGTGGTGTCTTACGACTTCCACGCGAACGATGTCGCGGGCGCTAGCCAGTCGACACTAAATGACATTTCGGAAAGAATGGCGGGTGATGGAGAACTTACACTAAGCATTGAGTGTAAACTGGAAAAAGAAGAAGAAACGACGTTAACGAACCCATTGTTTAAATATGACTAACTTAAATATCAAGTTAAAAGTTACCTAAATAAAATTTCCGATAGCGTTTATTTAAAACTACCCCATTGATACTGTAGTTCCAAAAATTTCCCGGTAGATTTCGATACGGTTTTAGCTTGAATTTTCGAACGTTTGTCCCGAGGACTGGGGTATTTAACTAGGAACAAAGCCACGACACCAACCACTGTACGCCAGCTTAAAGTTATAACCTAAGTATAGTAAATTTTACTTGCATGCCTTATTTGGTGAACCAACACGTGGCACAACCACACCTGAACGTCTTGATCTTTGTATTGTATTCCGAATCTATTCTTCTATACTACGTATTTCTAATACGTAGTATAGAAGAATAGATTCGGAATAAGGCACAGTATTTTTATCATATTACTAGCTGAACCAAGACGTTCTCCAATTCATAAAAGAAAAATCCCATTGAAAAACACACTTTCCGTTTTTAGCGAATTTACAATTTTCCAGGCGACTTTTCCCATTTTTCTTTCCCTATTGATTGTATTCAGACTATTATGAACACTTTAAAATGAGGACAAATTGGTCCAGTAATGCGCTTATCAACGAAAAGCATATCATTTTTATTTATTTAAATAGATAGATTTGTTTTGGTAAATAAATGAAAAATAGACACTAATGTAATGTATATTTGTATTTGTTACTGGCTGTTTTCCAATTTACTTACTAACATAATAATCGCCGCACATCACACGACACGACCAACACACCTCATTACTGGAATGAAGGCATAATTTCTAAGCTAACTGCTACCCACATATAGAACAAAAACTGACATCAATCACGCCGCGACCGATAACCGACGGACGTCGTTAAAGACTTCGTATCTCTACGAATAACAAACTTCCTTACAACGACTTCCTTTGTAACATTTGGTTATTTATAGTTGTCGACTTTGAGCGGTATCTCTGATGATGACTTGGCAAAATGGTGAAGAAGTTTTAGCGAAATAGCAAAGGAATTTTAAAGGGGTTGTCAGTTTAGATTATTATCAACTATCACTTAAAGGGCTGCGTTGCTTAGATATTTATATAGTTTTATTTTGCTTTTACAATTATGGCCACAAAACTGCTATACAAAATAGATGTAGGACGAAATAGAGGGCGGTCTTTAGTCAGCAGTGGGACAGGCTGATGATGATAACGAAGACAATTAAATCAAATAGTAGAACAAAAAACAAGAGATTTCGAGCAAGGTTTTTAATTTAAGGCCGAAAAATACGCATCGAATTACCAAAGCCAAAATTAGATAGCCTCCAGACAAACACAGTTGACGACGGCAAACTGGCAAAGTGCTACAAAGGAATAAGAAATAAAGAAGTCAAGTGCCTAGCCCTACTAACGTGTAATAGAGCTATCAAAAGCGGTAGACAAGAGTGTCTGCGACAAAGTCCATATTTCAAACGAGCTGTATCCTCGCCGTACAAGGCTCGCTGGGGACTATAAAAACTACAAATGCCGGATATACATTTCCGCTACAAATAGACGATGACGTACAAAATGCACCCCGACGATGATCAAAGAAAATGTGGAACTTGCTAGTTATAGAACATTTTGAAGAAATGTTAAGGCGCTGACAAGACCCAATTGGCCAAAATAGGCTTCTCTTAAGAAAGAAAATTGCCAAATCAAAATTGAAAAAATATATGTTAATTTTGAACATATTTCCCAGAACTTGGTTGTCACCAAAACACGTTTTGAAAAAAAAATCTCGATACAAACTAACGTTAAACTAACCTCTTACCTTGAGTTCTAATCCAAAATATCTGTATTAAATATCAACATAAATTACGTATTAATAACAAGTACGTCTTATTCTAATGCAGAACTTGGTTGTTTTTTATTTTCGATTACTCAACTCAATTCTGAGTAAATAGATAATTACTTCATATTTTGCAATAAATTACAAGCGTTTTGTCGTCGCGCTTCTCTTTCTTTTCTATGCAATCTGACAGTGACCGCGGTTTAGGTGTTGTCAGCGTCTTAAGGAGTTTACTCTTTGTAAAGGTGATTGATTACCTAAATGTTACAAGAAGTTTAAAGTGATATATATTTTCATAGACTAAACTGTTTTATTAATGTTAGATATGCATGACGTGTGTAATCGAATCTAGATTTTTTCCAGAAAACACGCGCAACTGATAATAAAGTCTAGATTGAAAATTATTGTATTACATAAGCCAAAGACTAGCGCTTAGTCTGAGGTGGAACACAAGCCAGACGATGAATAAATCTCTCCTCTTCGTTCAGATTTCTTCGGCACAAATTCTATAAACAATGACGTAGGTCGACCGCAAAAGATTTATTTATATAAAAAAACTCATTGTAACTCATGTAAAATTGGAACATTCGTCACTCGGTACGTCTCGCGAACGATTCCTTCGAAAATGACCAATTTTAAGAGGAAATTGAATCGATATTTACGATTATGCGATATGCCCTTTAAAGATTTCGTTAACCACCCACGGAGAATGTTTTTTGGCAATAAACAACTGCTTTTGGCAAAACCTCATTGTCTGGTCTACCGAAGGTTGCTGTTTTCGGAAAAATTGGGCGTGGCCATCCAATAAATCTCCCATTACATACGCAGTCTTCCCAAAACGAACAAAAATCTACGATTTCTAAAAGATTTACGGTGTCATGATGATTGCTTGAACACCTACGTTTGTAATAGTTTCATCCATTATGATAACAAGACAGTTATGAATGACGGACATACCAGCTACGTGTCAAATCGCGCTGTGCCCTCGGCTTACCTGTAACAAGAAAGAAAATCTCAATAAATACAAAATGTCGCGGAACACAACACAGAATTGCAATTCTTATGTGACGAAAACATTGCAGACTAGACATTGCAAATGTAGCAAAATTACCGCAAGGACGACATTCGCAACCACAATATTTTCGTAGATAAAATAAAATACTGTAATTTTCCAATAAACGATACGAACTTTTTAATAAATTTAATAAGTTTAATATTAGTGGACATATACTCGTAGTTCTGCAGCAATTCCTATTATAAGTTACAAAATAATAGTCACTACAAAAAACAATGACTGCAATAATTTTGTGTAACAGATAGCTAAGCTGTGTTATCGTGTGTAATATCACATCGAAAACTCGGTATATTAAGAACATTTATTACCTGTAAAAATAATTACCTATTCGAAATGCCTCCGTGCAGACGGACACTCTGCTTTGTCTTTATATTATTATCGCTCAATGTAAGTTCATTAAGATTATTTAAGTGTCTTACTTTTATGATATCATATACATATGTATTCTCCGAGATTTCCAAAATAATTTATTTTGTCTTTTCACAGAATGACCTTGATTTCGTTGCCGGATTACCAGTGGGGCCAGTTTTGACGGAGTACTATACATGTCCTGGGTCGCCTCCTCAGCTAGTTAATTCCTTATTAACAGACTCGTTAGGTAATAGAGTGTTACTAGAAGTCCCACAAAAGGTATTCCCTACTCCGCGATTCAATGAAGTATTGTCATTTGGTTCCTATCCTTCAAGTTTATCAATTAATACGGTAGCTACAACCAATTACGGTGTCCCTAAACCAAATTCTTGTACCACCTATTCTACATATCCTCCATTAGAAACTGCAAATTTATTGCCGATAGTCGAACCAGTAACAGAATCATTGCCTTACCCATCTAACGTTGAATCTTTAACCATAGTAGAAAATTATCCCCCCGTAACGCAAACTATTCAAGTCGAAGGCTTTACCCCAACCGCAAACGTAGCAGAAATCAATCAGACACCAATTACCGTACAAATTCCTTCGATGCCTCTGTTGTCGCCCTTTATTGGTGTTGCCTCTCCCCTTCCCGAGATATTGCCATCACAGAATATAATACAAGAGATTTTTACTCCAAACGTTGTGGCCGAAGTCTATCCAAAGACAATTGAAACTGTGACTTCAGTGCCAGTCGAAACCACAACTTTGAATATTCCATGTTCCAGCAACATAGGATGTAGTGGTCAGCAGTTACCTGTTACTTTACAAATTAATATGGCTTCCCCGTATGAGCCTGTACGAGCTGTTGTATCGCAACCTGCGCCTGCTCCTAGCCCTTCTCCATCTTTCGGTCCTTCATTTTCGATGCCTCCACCGCCAATAATTGTAATGGAGAAATCTAAATCTAAGTGGAAGAGTATCCTCCCAATTCTTATGTTGACCCTCTTAGATGGTGGGAGTGGGAACAACGGTGGTGGTGGGTGCTCCTGCTCCCAATGTAGTGCTAGTACACCTATTCCTTTTCCCATAGTAATTCCCACGAACAGTCCTGTCATTACTCGGGGTCGCAATAAAGGAAAAGGTAAACCGTCTAACGTTGCACAAAGTTGAGAAGGACTATCAAAGAAAGAGGCTTATTTTTACGAAGAACCAAATTCCAAAATGTGACTAGTTTGTGGAATTTAAAGAAAATAACAAAGTGTAAAAATAGCCAATGTTCTGGAATTAGGGCAACATTATTGGATCTGTTATGATTTTTTAATAATCAAATCAGTAACTTAGCGTGGACAGAGAATTTAAATGCGGAGTGAAATACGAGTATCTGTATTTTGAAACGAATAAACTGTTACATCGTAGCCCATTTCTGTATTTTTATGCGAATAAACTGGTACATTATAGCCCAATGTTTAACTTAAAGTAACAATTGGCAACTTTTGTGTTTTAATTTTTTTCGAAAATAACAATACTATGAAAATTAAATGTAATTTATTCAATAAACTCCCGTACAATACACTAATCTTTTATTTCCCTGTCCTTGAAAATGAGACACGTGTTGGTTTATGTCGGTCTAGAGTCCTTCCGACCCAGTTGGTTGCACGTGGACTTTAATAGCCTTATGCCTGTTTTCACTCACACTAGGCGGTACCTAAATCAATGCCTAAATAAAAGCGCGCTGTTGGATTTTCAACGCTCGGCTCCGTGCGTAAAGTTGAAAACCCAAAAGCGCAATAATATTTATGCCTTCATTTGGGTGTATCTTAGTGTTAGTGAAAACGGGCATTAGACAGAAAGATCGATATCTTAACATTCCCATGTGTGTTATTTGAAACATAGATATGTACTGTAATCATTAATCATTTAGCAAGTATTCACGAGAACAGCGAGTGTCTAGAGATTGCTATGAAAAGGAAGCTTGGTTAAAGTAAGTTCCAAAATTAGATAATAAGAAAAGATCATCGATTGACTTTAACAAACGGTCGATAGAAAGTTGAAGCAGAATATTTCACATAAAAAGTTCGCCGGTTACCTACGGCTACGTCATAGATAAAATTACACGTTTTTTCTTACAAAAATACAATAGGGTCGTCCCCTATTACATGGGACTTAAACATAACTGGCGAAATGGGGGTGGGTGTACTACAGGTACAGCTTTGCCCAACCCTTCGGGGAAACAAGGCGTGATGTTATGTTTATGTGTTATGTGTTTGTGTGTGTTCTTACAAAATTATTTAACTTAAGAGTAGTTAAAGCTCGGAATAGTCTATGACATATCGCCACATCATGTACGTTTCACCCGTGAGAGCAGAGGCGGGTCGCAAGTATGATATAAAATACAATGTTGAAGTAAGTTAAAGTAACCGATGTAATATAAAGTATTCTATGAGATGTAAACACAGTGCTTTGCATAAAGCCAGCGAGGACGATTCGCATCGTGTAGATAGAGTGTTTAGTCAACAATCTACATAGCAAACAATATTCTGGATTCTTTTGATACATTCCAACAGATTGAAAATTAGACAAGCAATTACAGAAGCAAGACATACTTTTCTAAAATATCTTTAGAAAATAATCCCTAACCAATATAACTTTCAGCATCTCGAAAATTGGAACAAAGGCTCTGTATTAAGGGTCGAATAATCGCCGCTGATCTTGTCCATACATTATGTGCGCTGCGCTCCCGCCGCGCGGCCGTTCGGTTTCACAGGGCATATAACGAAAATTTGAATATTTGAAAAAAAATCACAGATAGTATTATAGATAATAATATAGTGTCTTCATACAAAAAAGATCATGAAAATATCTTAAGAAGTTTGAAAGTAATATCGTTTTTTAAGCTTCGGGTAGACATTACTTCGTGAATTTATTTCATAGAGTATTTTACTACATAAATATTCACATATAGAATTGATGTGTATGCGTTCTAGTTTAACATACTTTTTTGCATATCTTACTTGCATTTTATGAAGGCGTAATAACAGTTTTAAAAGTCAGTATAATCATATATCTGCGCCTTAAGTAAAGTTATCAAATTATGAATTTATCTCGAAACGGTAGTGTTAATTGGTCTTCGTTAGAAATCTCTGCTCATCTAAAATATATGGAAGCTATTCCTTTAGTAAATCGGTTTAATGTTCGCCGGCTTGAACATGTCTGAAGAGCCTAATATTATACAGTTTGTTACTTCTGCGCCTAACTGAATATTAGTATGATGAATGACGCTATAAAACTATGTTCGATCTTCGAATTAGCATATGCTGGTAATGTATTTTTACACTACGTGGACAACAGCTAGACTTTGATGACTCTGTGGCGAGATATTGTGGGGATCTAAAGAGATAACAAGGTTTGTGACATTACTGAACTTTATATTCTTGAGGAATTTCTTAGGGACGCCTACCTACATATGATTTTTTTTTTTGGTTGGCACCTCGCAGCAGATTGTGAGCAATGGTGGCCCAGTGGTAACGGCCCTGTTGCAACAGGCCCCTTACGACTTGTAGGTCGTAGGTTCGAACTCAGGCAGGCGCTTTACATTGTGTAAATAATGTCTGCTGCTCTCAAAACGGTGAAGGAAAACATCGTGAGGAAACCGGCAAGTCCCAGAACCACAGATTCAAAGACATGTGACATCTACCAACCGGCACTGGGCCCGCGTGGTGGATTACAAGCCACGCCCTTTCAAAGAGAGGAGGCCTGTGTCTTAGCAGTAGGAACATTATAGGCTGCTTATGTGACATTAACCAGGCT
Organism: Atethmia centrago; assembly: GCA_905333075.3. Lineage (NCBI taxonomy): Eukaryota > Metazoa > Arthropoda > Insecta > Lepidoptera > Noctuidae > Atethmia > Atethmia centrago. Next base: position 21,666,350 of record HG995369.1, read on the forward strand.
ATCCTGTGGGTGTAATAATAAATAAATGCCCCCAGTCATAAGGCATAAAACTTATAAACTGAGTGACTTCACGCTAAGAGCATCCTCTGAGGGACCCCGGCATAAGGAATCGCTGGGGGAGGGCAGCAAGGGTCAGGTTGGATCTGGTCATGGCAGCAAGGGTCAGGTTGGATCTGGTCATGGCAGCAAGGGTCAGGTTCGATCTGGTCATGGCAGCAAGGGTCAGGTTGGATCTGGTCATGGTTGCCTACATAAGCTTTGCTATAAGATTTGTATAGTTGCAATAACAACTTAGGGATGCCCAATTGATAAAGACTCTAATCTAAATGGTATTGTTTTTATATCAAGTTGCGATGGATGAAATAAGGGTAACTTTCTGGCGGATTTCATTTCATTTTCAAAACTCTATTTAGCTGAGGTTTCATAAATGTATGGAAAAATTATATGGTAAACTAGAACGCATACACATCAATTCTATATGTGAATATTTAAATATTGTAGTCAAATACTTTATAAAATAAATTCAGGAAGTAACGTAACTTAAAGGGACTACAGGACCTAAACGCAACTTTTATAAGTTTTATAATGCCTTAAAGTATATGATCCACTGCAGTAAACAAAATCAGAAAAATATATGATATTCTTAAGGATATATGCTAGGTAGATAGTGTGTTGAAAACATAATATAACTAATTTGATACGATAGAAAAAAATCACGAAGATACCTCTAAAAATTTCTTGTAACGATTTATAACCATTCTTATATACATGCAATCATTTTGATTTTTTGGCAGATTATTCTACAAGGAACATAATAGTATAATAGTGTTTTATTTTTTTATACAATTTATAGCTTTTTGTAAATCAATAATTGCTTTTTGCAATAAATTACCTGCGTTGTGTCATCGCGCTTCTCTTTCTTTTCTATGCAGTCCGACAATGACCGCGCTTTTGGTGTTGTCGGCTTCTTAAGATATTTTCATGTTTTTTTTATGAACAGTATAGTTTATTATCTATAATTCTGTGTGATTTTTTTCAAATATTTATGTTTTTGTTACGAAAAATAAATATTCCCTTTAGGAAACCGAACGGTTGCGTGGCGTGAGCGCGACGCACATTTGTATGGCTAAGGTCAACGGCGATTACCCGACCCTTAAATTATTAACTTTGTCTGGTGTTTGAGTCACCAAGAAACAGGCTGTGCCTAGTTTTGGGGTTAGTATGTGTTAGAGTTCCAAGCTTCCAGTTTGAGTGTCATAGCTCGGGAGGATTTTTTTTTGTTGGTTGGGTAATTTTCAAATAACTTCTCCCGCTCTGGGCGGAGCGGGAGGGTGTATCAGACTCTTACTGACTAAAACCCACACGTATTCCTTCCGTTGCCTGTGTTGCCAGGGGCCTCGGTAACCCTTTCGAACTTCCACGCGACCCCGGCAGGCATCGGCCCTAGTGGACCCCTACACTTGTGCTGACGAGCTCGGGACGCTTGGACGGCAGGATACACGATTGGCAGGCAGCAGTGGAACACGAAGACGAGGCTCGTACTTCTCACAGTGTAGAGGCTATAACAGCCCTTTAAAAGGTAAATTTAAGAATATAATATAAAGATGTGGCTTTGTGTAGCAAAATACCACAACTATGTGTATGTTTAATAAATGAATTTGAATAATGTCAGTATATCTATATAAGAGCCAGCAAGGAAATCTTTATTTGTGTTTACTTTGACTGTAATTACACTGGATGGACGAGTCGAGGCATACATACCGTTAGTAGCAATTATTGTCAGATAAAAAAGATTTGCACACACTGTGTAACGTTCTTACGTTACACTCGTGCAAAACAGCGAAAAGTTACTGTATGTGTATTTTTAGTACTCTATGTGTAGTTTTTTCTACTTATTATACCTAATTAATAACCAAAAAAAATTTCGAGGTGGGGGTCCAGAATCAAGTACTGAATCCATGGTAACAGGTTGCGTGTCGACGTCCCTGCCAGCCTGTATGACATGTACCTACCTACTAAAGACCTATGTTTAAAGCATAGGGTAGGCTGCACTAACTGGTTGCAAAGCAATTTGACAGAACAGCGACCTCTTTTCACTAATAACACTGGCCCATTTTGTCTGACACGTTAGAATCTGTCCCTAAGGATGCTGTACTCAGTAACGTTCCATAGTAAATCGCCCCGCATGAGAAATGGTTACCGCAATCTATTACGATAAAACCTTTCTTTTTCTTACGAAAAGATAAAGGAAAAAGATGGCATGTCTAGCATGTCTTTCGGACATTTCATTTGATATCTTTTGTCTGTTAGCGAGCTCTTTTTAGGGTTCCGTACCTCAAAAGGAAAAAGTGGAACCCTTATAGGATCACTCGTGTGTATGTCTGTCTGTTTGGCTGTCTGTCTGTCTGTACGTCTGTCACAGCCGATTTTCTCCGAATCTACAGAACCGATTGAGTTGTTATTTGGTACACATATGAATTTCTGTGACCCAAACATGGACGTGTAATGTAAATAAATTAATTTAGAATATGAGGGCCACTTTTGGGGACAAATTAGAAAATAAAAAAAAGGTTTGCAAACTGTACCGTGTGACATATCAAATGAAAGAGCTTGTTGTTCAGCCTCAAATATATAAATTTTAATATTTTGTTGTATATAGTTTTAAAATTAGTTAAGAAAATAAATGAAAATTCTTCTCTTAAATGTCTGACACTACTGAGCCAAAAATGTAAAAAAAAATACAGAAAATAGTTCTCAATATTGTGCTTACAAACTTAATTTGCAGTTGGAATGTATGGGAGAACATGCTTTTCAACTACAAACAAAAACATATTCATTGTAGGTACGGATCCCACACACGCGAGTTCAACTCACACTTATCCGGTTTTTGATTATTTAAAGCTAATTTATTGAGGTAGGTACCTAAATAAATAAATAAAGAAGTAATTCATTCTACTTCCCATATACACTTTTTTTTTTTTATAAAAATAACATAACGTAACATAATATCAAGCTTTGTTTTCTCGAAGGGTTGAGCAGAGGTGGTGGTGTGACTGCCTCATTGGTCTAGTGGTCGCAAGCGCTACTCTTGACTATGAGATACTGGGTTCGATTCTCAGGTCGGGCAGTGTTATTGTTTTTTTTTGTCTGGAATTTCTCAGTAGCAGCCCGGAGTCTGGATTTGTGCCCGCTTGATGGCAGTAGGTTCGCCCCTCATTACATGGGACTTACACATAACTGGCGAAATATGGGTGTAATATAGATATACCTCTGCCCAACCCTTAAATAAATAATTCACAAAAATAACAGGCAAACTTAAATGAATTCTTCCCAATTTCCTAATTAGGCTGAGATACCAACAGTTTTAACCAATGACGTATTATATATAGACACGTCATGAACCAACATCGCGGCGCTTAAAAACGGCGAAAATACTAGATAGCTACTTATACGCGTGAAGAAAGGGAAACGACACGTTTTTGTCCTTAACTTTTGGAGTATAAAGGCTCCTACATACTGGCGCGACTTGTCGCGCGACGCGACGCGACACAAAGACACCGCGTGTAGCGCTACACGCGGTGTCTTTGTGTCGCGACGCGTCGCGCGACAAGTCGCGCCAGTATGTAGGAGCCTTAATTTCTACACCGTCTGAAAACACACGACGGCATGTTTTTGTTATGTTTTGCACAGGTTTACACACACAATATAAATTAAAAACAAACGTAGTGTCGCGCGACAGGTTGGTGCGTAACTAAGCGCGATGTGGCCAATTGGCTTCATTTCATGTTGTCATTTTAGAGTGCGGACAACGCATCTATAGTTTTAAATATCATTGGTTTTAACAGTTCACTTCGTTAAAATCAGACAGTCTCAATTTAATTTACAATCATATACGTTCCTTCTAATTCAAATAAAAAGGTTGAATTAAATTAATAACGTAAATAACTATAATTATAACATAAGTACGAAAAAACGATTCAATAACACAATTTTACAGTTTGATGCAAATATTCAATTCAATAGTTAACTCATCATCTGTCTAGCCTTTTGAGCCTGGTCATCTTCCGGTCTAACCGGATGTGGCTGAATACCAGTTTGGTGAATACCAGCATGGTCTGACTGCCTATCTGACCTCCACAACCCAGTTACTCATGGGTAACCCATTGATACCAATATACCCATGGTAACCAATTGATAAGACTGGTTGTCAGATTTCTGGACTTCCGACTACCAGTAGCGACTGTTAATGATCTATGAACGACTTAAGACTTACTCATCCACGGACCAGTCCCGGTAAGCGTAGCTTTAATGAACCAGATCCTTATTGCTTAGCCACGAACCCCACAATAGTTAAGTAGGTAACTAAAGTTTGCAATTGGGTGAAAACTGGTTGAGCACATTTTGTAATAGAACTTAGTTAAATCCCAGTTCAATCCCATTTAATTTCCTGAGTATTGGAACAGAGTGAAGAATTAATAGATTCCAATGCTCAATCAAACATTCGGTAATATAAATGGAGAAATTAATCGATTCTCACCTTCCATTACAATGGCCACGAGTTTCCGCGCCAGATAAAAATATCCTGTTTAGTGTGTGATGAAAAACATAAAAGGGTTTTCACGGATTTCCTTCTGATGGGTGTAAAATTCAGGAAACAAACAACTTGAGATTTTTTATGGATAAACAGTAAATATATATAATACAGTAAATATATATATATATTTACTGTTTAATACTGTTAAATATATATATTTAGAAAATATACAATATACCTACTGCATTCGATTAAAATTACTGACATCGGTGAAGGGAAACATCGTGATAAAACCTGGGGGCCAACCATCACCATGTTATATGTGTATTATTGTAATATTACTTCACAGTGGGAAAGTGATGGAGCTGTACAGGACTTATAGCTCCATCTCTTTCTCACGCTGAAGTAATATTGAAATAATACTGCTTTAAGAGGTGATAGTTGCCCCCCTGGACTTAAAGTTATTTAAATCTGACATGTCGTGTCTTTTCCGTATGAGAAGACGCCTTTGCCCAGCAGTGGGACGGTAAAAAGCTGCTATTATTATTATTCGATTAAAATAAAATCGATTTCTAGGAGCTTGTGGCTAAGTAATAACAGCCGCACGGGTCGGTCGATCTGGTTAAGCTACGCTTGCCGCGGTTGGTCCGTGGATGGGTGACCATCTTTACATACCAAGACCCCTCCGTACCTCGGAAAGCACGTGAATCCTTTGGTCCCGGCTGTCATTTGTAGATCTTTGACAGTCGTTACGGGTCGTCAGAAGCTCGAAAGTCTGACTACCAGTCTTACTAAGGGGTATCGTGTTACCCAGTAACTGGGTTGTGGAGGTCAGATAGGCAGTCGCTCCATGTAAAATACTGATATTCAGCTGTATCCGGTAAGTCTGGAAGCCGACCCCAACATAGTTGGGAAAGGCTAGGCAGATGATGATAAAAATAAAATCGATTTCTAAATGCATGTTTTCAACTCTTATTTTTGTAATAGAAGATCGTTTTCTAATAGTAAAAACAAAACAAATGAGCGATAAAATGCCAATCCTATCTCCCAAGCACGTGAGATAAGTTACGTTCACAATTTTATAATCTTTAGATAAGATAAGAAAACAAATTCATGAGAGGTAATCTTTATAAATATTAATATCTTTTCATTAAGAAAATATATTTTATGTCTTATCGGCAGCCAGTGTAGACGCATCAATGAGTCACTATTTATTATTATAATTAAATATGAAATTAATAATATATTTTAGTGCAATTTTTACAGTTATTTTGTTTAGTTATAAGGTGAGTCATATAAATTAGATACAAAATAATCTTTTTATCAGATTAAACGATTATTATGTAACTTAGTTAATTTTACTTTAATGGCAACACATTAGTTAAAGCACTATATTTTTGGTGTATTAACAAATTACTATCTGAACGCTGATTTGAAAAGCAAATCAGCATTTATTGTACTTATGTTTCTTTAAAACTACGGAAAATACGTGTGTTTTCCGTAGCAACAAATATCTGCGAACGCAATCTAAGTTGGCAAGGAAACACAAAGAGTTCTGGAACCTCTTTAACTTTCCTAATTCCTGAGAACAGCATTTCCTTAAAGTTTATTGACATGTTTTACGCTTATCACTTGAAGATGTTACGAGTTTCCTTCTTCAGGATGCACCAAAACATTTTAGGCTAAGAATTTTTAATCTAACAAAATAGTATACATATATATTTTTTTTTTGTGAGCAACATTTTGTTAGATCAAAATTCTTAGTCTTAAGTGTTTGCCCACTGCTGGGCACAGGTTTCCCCCGAGTCCTTCCACAAACTCTTTTCCCGCGCCACCTCGAACCGGCCCTCGCGGTACGCGTCCAGGTCATATCGCCACCTGTTTCTGGTTTTGATTACTAACGAATATTTATATTTACAGGAATCCGAAGTATCAGCACAAGGACTTCAACAATTTTATGGCGGTGGTCCCATAGCATACTCAGACAACCGAGATGACGATGACATCGGCCTCCTTCTAACCGTCCTATTGCTAGCAACCAAAAATCGAGGCAACGGCGGTTGCTGTGGCTGTTGCTGCGGCGGCAACAACATACCGATACCATACCCGATACCGATACCAACCAACAATCCTATCATCACAATGTCTAGATACAATGATGACGAAGGAATTAGTGGAGGTGCTGCAGGACCCACAGAAGAAATCAATATTATGTCAGAAAATACTTCGAATGTTGAAGCCGAATCTAAAGCATCAGATAAAACCGATAACAATAATGACAATGAAGCAGATTCCGAGTCAGATGCTGCTTCCGAAGCAGACAGCGGAAGATAAACTAAAGAAATATTTATTTTTAAGTTAATGTATGACATGACATCACTCTAAAAACGATTAATAAAACATGATGAGAAAGCTGTATCATCAATTTTTATTGACAGGCAATTTCCCCTAATATGCCTGTACATCGTTTGCACACACCCTGTTTTAAGCATCGAAGGTCCAAACTAGATTGATGAAAAAACAATTTAGGATATTACCGTTTATCATATTTTGGTGGAAATTTATTTTTTTTGAAAATTTTAATCTCTAGACTCGTCCTCACCGTATATAGTTAAGCAAAAACTGACAAAAATGACCTTAAACATGACTACCTAAATAGCGTTTTCATGACAATGGTGTGTCAGAGGTGTCACAACGAAACAGAAATGCGGCTATCTTTTGACGCGGTCTGGCAACACAGGCAACGGAAGGAACACGGGTGGGTTTTAGTCAGTAAGAGTCTGACACACCCTCCCGCTCCGCCCAGAGCGGGAGAAGTTACTTGATAATTTCCCATCCAAAAAAAAAGGCCTAACCATTTAAATCTTTGTGAGGAGGTACCACAAAAATAGAATAAACACTACAAGTACATTTTAATGGAGAAATGATACACGTGGCCATCTGTTTACTTAGCTAACAAATCTCATTCTTAGTAGCAGCATTATTTATCATGGAAGCAATTTTGTATAATGTTGAATGTGTTCGACTGTTTTATTACAGAAAAGTGTATTTGTAGAAATCTCACTTAGCATTCCTATTGATCTATTAGACAATGTGAAATTATTACTTTATCTTAACCGTCGTATTTGCAAAACAACTGGGAGACTGGGACTTAGATTATTTTTGGAAGGGTCGAGGTTCAGGAACGTTCGCCCATCATAGTTATAAATGGTTATAATTACAACCCACAATAATTACTCCTAATAATTATTATCTAAGCTTATTGAATAAACTGCTATTTAGGACTTCAGCCTTATAAGAAACTGACAAGTTACCCAAAACTAGTTTTAAAATCAAGCCAGATGCTTCAACATTTGACCCGATAGTTTTCTTCAAAGTTTACGCAAACTCCGAAATGCATAACCAGTAACAGAATTTTGGGTGTACATATCACGATTAGGAGAATTCTAGGAAAATTGATGGAATTTACTTATTGCCATTTGCGATCAAATTAATATTTTGATTAAATTCTTGACAATCTTTCAGGTATGCTTAAGAAACAGAATATTTTTTTGCCTGGACAAGAGAGAGGTGGAAAAAGAGTAGATAGGAGCCCAGCAGTGAAACCAAAATGGCTATCCTACTAATATTATAAATGCGGAAGTTTGTAAGGATGGATGGATGGATGGATGGATGTTTGTTACTCTTTCACGCAAAAAGTACTGAACGGATTTAAATGAAATTTGGCACACAGATACTTTATAACCAGAAATAATACATAGAATACTTTTATCCCGATATACCCACGGGGTCAAAACTTATGCGGGTGAAACCGCGGGGCGCATCTAGTTAAGAAATAAAAGTCTTAGAAGGCAGGGGTCACTATGCATTTCTTGGGGAATTCTTTCAGAAAAGTGAATTTAAAACACGAGATTTATTAACACGCATCTCGTGTTTTATTTTCTTTGTGATCCTACTAATTCACATCATGACATCACTGTCATGTGAACTAGGATCACAATGGTGAACTCGATAAATATGAACTGGGATCACAATGGTGAACTCGATAAATATTATATCTATAGGTTTTTATTAATTCATCTCATAAAATATGGTGTAATGTTCCGTCTTCTTTTAACAATTGACAAGTGAGACACGGCTTGGATTGTTTTACATCGTTTTTACTCCGATGTTTTTTATATTATATTTTTTCCGACATCTTCAACAATAATCGTCATATTTCAGCCAATTTACCCAAAACTTTAATGAATTAAAGATATAAACATTCCTCATGAATCACTCCGTCCATTGGTGAAAACGTTTCAAAATCCGTTCAGTAGTTTTTCGCGTTCAGACAGACAGACGAGGCGGGGGACTTTGTTTTTTAATATGTAAGTATTACAATGAGATAAGATTTATGAGATAAGGTATTACGTCATTGAAATTTGATTGTGAGTATGCTACTTTAGGCACCCTTCACCCTTGTGAAAAAGTTGACGATATGAAAACTTTACCATTAACGACGTCCTAAGCCGAGGTCAGTACTACCTTAGCGTGTAGTCGCCTAGTTTATAAGTTGCCCTGACTGGAAAGTCCGGTTAAGCTGTCGGCAACCTCCTAGATTGCCCTGCGAGATGCCAAAAACATGAAAAAAAATAAAAAGCGAGTGAATAAGCGAGTACTACGCACCTGATCTTTTTGAAGAACACTACCAATGAGGTCACTATATGTCTTCCTGGGGCGTCCCCTCCCGGCGTTTCCACTCACATCTGCCTTGTAAATACCTTTTTTTAGTCGCCTTTCATCCATCCTCTCAACATGACCAAACCGTCTAAGCATACTCTTTTAAATTTTTGTCACTACGTCTTCTTTTAAACCGCACCGATGCCTTATCACATCATTTTTCAGCCTATCATTTATAGTCACATCACACATGCTTCAAAAACGCTGCTGAAATATTTATTCGAATAATTATTCATTACTAGTGGTCGCCCACTGATCGAAATTCGACCCCTTCTGCTTACAATCTATATAGTACTTACTAATTCCATGAGTACACTAATTCCATACTATTATAAAGTATTTACTAATTCTTTGGTATTAAAAATTACTTATTCCATGCTCAAGCTGTTAATTGCTGTTCACGTTCCTTTTCACGAAGGCACTCCCACAGAAGCGCGAGAGGAAAAATGTTAAACAAACATCAAAAACTTTACCTAATATAGCATGCTGTATAAGTAGATACAACAAGAAAGAGCTACAATCAACCTTAATAACAACCATAATTTGATTAAATGTACTAGAATAAAAACGAAAAAAAAAACTGTTCGTAATTTTTTGACAATGCTTTCACATGATTGCGTAATTGCGTGTAAAAGAAAAGCCTTTCGTCTGAAACTCGAAGCATTTTATCGTTATGCCCTCCCCTTTTTTTTTTTTTTTTTTGAGAGTTGGAAATCATCAAATAACTTCTCCCGCTCTGGGCGGAGCGGGAGGGTGTGTCAGACTCTTACTGACTAAAACCCACCCGTATTCCTTCCTGTTGCCTGTGTTGCGGGGGCCTCGGTGACCCATACGTACCTTCCCGCGACCCCGGCAGGCATCGGCCCTAGTGGACCCCTACTTTGTGTTGTGCCCTCCCCTGGATAGCATATTATTAACATCGTATTGATTCTACGTAATTTTTGGATCTTAGGAAAATGGTTGCGAAATTGCTACGACTAAAATGTTTTAACAGATAATTTACTGAATTAAATGATTTCTAGAAGACTTGTGTTTTATTTTCTAGCATTTCCTAATAATAGATGTCATTACTGACATCCGTGAAGAATACACATCGTGAGGAAACTGGAAATCTGAAATCGTCAACCGGTTTTGAGCAAGCGTGGTGATCAATGCCTTACTCGGAAACATTAAAAACCATCAAAGCTGAGGTCGATGACATATCAGTCCATGACCTTCACCAGTACACCGTCGTCTACATACTGATGGGAGTCTTCCTATGCGCGGCAGCGGTCTGGGCCTGGCGAAGGGTGAGATGCCGTTCGCTTCCTACGGCCAGCCGGGCGGTACCTCACCTCAGACAGGAGTCTGTGGCGACTACATCGGAGTCAACCAGAGTACATAGTGAAGTGCAACCGCGAAAGCAGAGTACTGCTGACCGTCAGCAAAGTAAATCGATAGGTTTAAGTGCATATTTCGCCAGACGGTGGCCCAGTGCTATGCGTACGCATACAGCAGCAGCACTCAGCTTTCCTGCCTTCTCTGTATGAGATGAAGCCTTAACCCTGCAGTGGGATATTAATAGGATGGTATTATTATTATTATTTAAGTGTCTCAGACATATCTTGGGACGCTGGAGTCCCGGTCCTTTGGATGGCGTACGAGGGGCCGAAGCCAAATCGCAGAGGCCCTTAGATCATTTTAATGGAATGAGCCACCAGCCGACGATTATCCCTGTTTTCTCTATGCAAGTGCATCCAAGGACAACTCCCCGTTAGGACTATTGCAGAACATGGAAACAAAACATATGGGGCTATGGGTTCCGCTGGCTATAGTGAATTGCTAATCTAGGATTATGGAAAGGCTATGGCCCCTGCCTGACCAGTGTTTCATATAAAATACACCAATAAAATGGCAGGGGGTGACTTGCACACTTGGGGCCCCCGCAAACCCTTTCGTTGGTCTTCCTCTACTCTTATAGGCATCGACATTCATAGTTTGACATTATTATTTCTAAAAGCTTATGAGTTTTTTTATTTAAATTTGTCGACTATGAAAAAAACACGGAGGTTAAAACATTTTTTCTAGCTTTAAGAAATAATAAACAGAATCCAAATCGAGCCAATAGTCCAGACAAAAAATACATTCAGTACTAATTTCCAACAAGCTGAATTTTGCACCAGGTCTTGAATACGTTATTACAAATACTATGTCAAAAGATTACGATTTAGTTGCTGCTGAGGCTAAGTACTACAGCGATTGTTACAAATCCTTTCTGAAACCTACTACTGGAGGTAAAATCGGTCGTCCTGAATGTGATTGTATTACTTTAGCGATGGAAAAAGTATTTTTATATATTGAACATTATGATGATTGCCAATTCTCAATACTTTTTCAATACGACTTACGGTTTGAAATAGCGATATTGGGAACGGTGGCTTTTAGGAAAAATCTATTAATATGTTTTTTGTAGAGAATTGTACGATCTATCTTTCTCTCGTTCATTTTTCTAGTAGCTCTCACCGTTTTAGAGATAAAGGTAAGCGAAAAAAAAAATCCGACCTTTGACCTCGGATAAAAAACAACGCACAAGCGGGATCGATGGGGACTTTTGACATAATACTATGTCAAAAGTCCCCATCCATCCCGCTTGTGTGTGCAAAGTATTCAAGACTTGGTCCAAAATTCAGCTTGCTGGGAATTAATGCAAACTCAGCACGTTTTTCCGACTATTTTGTCTGGACTACAATAAAATCGGAGATATGGCAAAAATGTAAAGCAAAGGCAATAAAAAAAATAAATAAATGAAAAATATTAAATATAGACCCCCTTTAAAGTTAATTTTCGATCATTTTTGTCACATGCCCATGGGCGGCATTGTATAATTGGCGAAACATGGGTGTACTTTTCCTAACCACCTCTCGCTACTAACCTATACTTTAATATCATATTAATCATATTATAGTATATTTTACTTATTATAACTATTATTATTAATTATTATAACAATTATTTTTATTAATTATAACAAATTTTTTTATTAATTATAACAACTATTTTTATTAACTATAACAATTATTTTTATTATTTATAAAAAAATATTTTTATCAATTATAACAATTATATTTATTAATTATTACTTATAACAATGATTAATTATTATAACAATATTTTTTATTAATGAAAACAAATTATTAATTATTATTATACAAGCTTTCACTCGAGGATTTACGAGTTACGAGAGGATGTCGGTTTATTCCACAAAAAGGCCTCCTAAAACACCAAAATGAACGTGTAAAAAAACCACGTGCCTAAAACCATAAACAATAACAAACATGACTCACGCAAGCTGTAACATAAAAATGTCACACTCAGCAGGTTCTACGAGTATGTACTACCTATTAATAATTGCTTATTATTCCAGTTGTCATGCAACATCATTACATCACACATTAGATGACAATCGATCACAATCACAGTGCATGTTGACACTTCATTTTTGTCTAGCGCAATATAATCTGTCTCATGGTCATTAGACCATAATGTTTTTGACGCTTTGTGAATTATTATCACTTTCCTTTGCAAATACGAGCTATCTTGATTGAGTATTGAATCTTTTTGAAGTGAAACTTCTGAGGCGGCGATTCGATAATTGGACGAGAATCGAGAGTGAAATTTCAAGGACGCGTCACGTTTAGGCACATTTCGTAACATGAGATAGTAGAAAGATGTAACTCTCTCTCTCTCTCTCTCTAAATCTATTTTATTCTTTACTAGCTTTTATTTGATGATTTCCCACCCTCAAAAAAAAAAAAAAAGCCCGTGGCTTCGACTGCGTGGATGTCGGAAATTATCCCACGAGGACGTATCACCGGGATAAAAAGTATCCTATGACCTAATGGCCTATAAATGACTTAATGGCAGATAAATGCAAATATTTTATTTTTATTAATCAGATTTTTATAATTCTAAAGCTGCTAATGGGCTTGTGGCTAAGTAATAACAGCCGCACAGGTCGATCGATCAGGTTAAGGTACGCTTGCCGCGGTTGGTCCGTGGATGGGTGACCATCTTTACCGTCTTTCCGTGCCTCGGAAAGCACGTTAAGCCGTTGGTCCCGGCTGTCATTTGTAGATCTTCGACAGCCGTTACGGGTCATCAGATGCTCGAAAGTCTGACAACCAGTCTTACCAAGGGGTATCGTGTTACCCAGTAACTGGGTTGTGGAGGTCAGATAGGCAGTCGCTCCATGTAAAATACTGATATTCAGCTGTATCCGGTAAGACTGGAAGCCGACCCCAACATAGTTGGGAAAAGGCTAGGCAGATGATGATGAGATTTTTATAATTCTAAATAGATAAATTAAAAATAATAATAGAATAGAATACTCTTTATTATGTACAATTAATGCATCAATTCTTTATTGTGTATAATTCATTTTAATATTATCACCATTAATTAGAAATCCTCTAGCGCCGCCATTGGCCACATAATACCTACATACTCGTATTAGCCGAGTTATTTTATAACTTTAAATTGTAATAACTTCTAGGTGGGTGGACCTATTGTCATGAAATAAATACTAAAATAAAATATATTACCTCAGGATACGGACTCTGGCTTTTATCCTATATAAAAAGTTTAGTTTTGTGAGTTTCCGGGATCAGTGTGATTTATGGCGGAGAAATAGGCATTTATAAATTGACAGTAATTTATGCCATTTTCAAAAAAAATATTGTAATGATATATTTATTTGCAATGATATATTTTAAGTAGTGACTGATATTCCTCGCAGTGATACGAGTATTACACTGATCTCTCCAGCAATAGTTTCTAGAAGCCGGATTGAGATCAATGGGTGCCTATAATATTAGCTTTAGCGAGCATTTTATATTGAAAATGCAACAATAATACCGGCTACTATTAATTGCCCACTCATTGGGATCGATTCACGGTCATTTCATTATACGTGATGAGGAAAGAAAGGTAGCTATCAGCTTTACAATAAAAAGTAGTAAAAGTATTAGTGTCTACTGCAGCGAAACAGAACAAATTAATAACTTAGCGATGGATCGAACACGAGCTATCCTGTATCAATTATGTATTGTTTCATTATCTGTTAATGCTCGACTGCTTTTTATATCTGCGCGCCTAGTAGCTGATCTTAACTTTCTGCTGACTGACAATTTACTATTTATCTATAGTAAGGCTATACAACAATTGAATAATTGAATCAACAGAATAATTAGATAACTTTAAATAAATGTATGTAAATTATTCTGTTCATTCAATTGTTCTCTAATTCCGAAATGAGAACTTTAGAAGAAAATTAATTTAAATGTAATGTTACACATCACTTCAATAATCATTTAGTATGTCAGTCAAGTCATCTTAAAAACTTTCACGACCATACATACGTACTAGACCTTCCAATAGTATTGTTTTAGCCTCAAGCATAAGTGCTAAGTTCTCTTGGCTCCAAAGAGCTTCAACATTCTTGCTGTTTAGTCAAGATGTCGTTCAAACTCAGAAGGCGTGAACAAAACACTCGCTTTCATATCGTTGTCGGTTCAAATCGATACCTACGATTTTATGTTGACCGAATCATAATTACAAGATGTTATTGTACACCACAAAGGCTTTTGAGCTAAGGCACATTATCTTAGCGTTATCTTTCATCGGACATTTCATTTGATTTCCATTGAAGAGACGTGCCGAGATAATACAAAACTACCCACATCTCACGCACAGATAAAAGATACAGAGATAATTGACTCGCAATTACGTCACATCTTCAAGAGAGATATAATTAATCGTATATAAGAAGAAATAAAAGAATATTGTACAGTTTTTCAATATGGCGCCAGCCATACTTTGTTTTACGTTCGTTCTTTTATTATATCTGCAGGTAATTGTTTATATTTTTTGTTGAAGTTATTTAGTGTTTATATGTTAATAATATTATTATTTGTGTTTCCAGGGTAATTACGCGCAACAAGGTTTAAACAACAATCAAAATGTAGGCGTAAACAACGCTATTGGGAATCAACAACAAGCGCTTCAGCGGACGAACACACCAAATAACATGAACCAGACGCCAAACGGAGGATTAAACATGAATTTGCCGCAGCAGTCTAATTTCCCACAGCAAGGCAATTTGCAACAACTTATCAGTGGGAATTTCCAGGGGAATTTGCAGCCATCACTGAGTTTCCAAGCCAATTTGCAGCCGCAAGGTGGATCCGGGTCAGTTGGTAATATACAGCTCGCTAAACAAGGATCAGAAAGATCAGCACAGTTGGCTCCTGGATTAGTTATCAATCCATCTAAATCACAAAGTTGCCCCACTCAGACGATTAACGGATGTAGACAAAATGCTCAAATGAATCAGCAACAAAACAATATGGGTCCGTCTCCAAATGTGTTCCCGCCACAAACACAGAACGCGCCCTACTCATCTAATTCACTTGCTGAATTAGGGGCTCTAAAGGGCCATCCCTCGTTGTTATCCCTTTTTGCATCTCAAAATAATATCGCCCAACCCCAACAAAACCAACAGATGGCAAACTTGAATCCCTCGCAGAACCAATTAACGGACGTGCAAAAACAGTATTTGGTTCGAGCTCTACAGTCCCAGTCATCTGGACAAAACCAGCCTGGCGTAAACTATGCACAGACTCAATGTAGAGGAAATGGTGCAGATAACCGGCCAACTATCACTATCCAAGCTTCACCAGTGACACCACAGCAGTCCCAAGCCATAGTGACTCCTGTTGCCAGCCAACAACCTTATATAACAATACAAGCTCAACCTTTCACCAATTACCTGCAGAATCAGCAACCACAACAAGTGGTAGAAGAACCATCAATACTTAACCTAATTTTATCAGAACTTCAGGCCTCTGATCCTCAGTATAACATGTATCCTCCTTATCTGATACAAAAGAAGGAATCGAAATCAAATCTGAAATCGTTGATTCCGCTAATAATCAACTTATTAAAAGAGAAGAGTAGTTGTGGTTGCCAGAATTGTGGGTGTCCTAATAACGGAGGCGGAGCCAACAATGTACCTGATTCTAAAATATTCGGAGGGTATTCCAGTCTGATGAATTATGGTCAAGGAACAGTAGAAACTACTACGACTGCAAGTAATGTCGAGAAAACCAAGAGTAAAAGTGATATAAAAGAAAAGAAGAATGTGAAGAAAAATGTTGTTAACGTTGACAGTGCAGAAGGGTCAGAAGAAAATGATTCAGAAGATGAGGACTACAGCGAAGAAGACTAAATATTAGTAGATCCTGACAAGAAACAGAGGACCTAGACAAAATGACATTCTATCGTCGCGAGATGATGGTAAAACGCAAAATTAAATTTCGTTGTAAAAATACGTAACGCTTTAAAGCGATCGTCATTTCGCTCTCAAGATAGTATTCAAAATGTTGATGGTGATTATAATTAAGATGTTTTTTACTTGATAATTATTAATAAACTTTATAAAATAATCGTAAAATTAAGTATTTATTGGTACCTTAAAATTAATAATAAGATATTGTAAATAAATTGTAATTGATGTTTTATTGCAAAATTATTTGGTCATAAAACAAGATTAAACTTCCGATTGGCTATCATTAATTTACCCAAGTAAACCAATCTTCGATACATCGTCAACTTCAGCTAAATTTTGAATTCCGTCGTTCGATTTCTATTTAAACCTCTATCGAACGATGTTATCGGTATTCAACAATTGGGCACTTGAATAAGCACCAGCATCAGCCATAGTACTAGAGCCATATGAAGTGGCATATACACATGTGGCCAGTTTCGGCCACAATGTTCGAATTATGAATGACATCCACAACCTGTTTGCTGGCCGTTAAGCAGGCCTCTGTGGTAAAATTGGGGGACAATACTGGAATAGACTTATTTGAGGCCAACTGGGTCTCTAATATATATGACTGTTTTATAAGGCTTCAGAATAAAGCTAACAATATCTATAACAATAAAGTCATATTTATTGTAATGATGGTCGTTTAGTTTAATCGATTTATATAAGTGTAAAATTAATGTATAATACAATAAATATGACTATTTTATTACACAAAGTTACAGCTAGCACATGTCAGATTACTTCAGTGAATTAATAATTCGACTTTAGAAACAAATTAGGCTCCGTAGTTTTGTGACATAGTATGTAAGCCGTACGGCCCGAAAGGAGCGAACTATCTAACTAAAACTATTAGTGCTCTAGCCACTTGGGTAGAAAATTAACAATTTACTCATAAAACACATGTGACTCATTTTAATTTAATTTCAGCATTGTCACACATCCACCTGTCCTCTATCTCTGACGTCTGTTCAAACAGCAGCTGAACAAAGACCGTTTAAAACACAAAGAAATATTCGTCATAATCATTCTGTATAAAATCTGTGTGCACTTGCATTACATTCGTAATCTTTGCAATGTCGTCCACAAGTCTCATTATTCTTCTTACAGTCGTCGTGGGTTTTAATGTGAGTTTCTAACTTTGTTATACAAATTTTCTTGCATAGTTCATGACCGTTTCGTTGGTAATAATGTTGTTTTATGGATAGTGATAATTAACAGAAATGAGTTAAGTTTGGGGTGGCTGGCGGGTTTACGCCAGTTATATAGTGATTTCAATAATAGTTCTACTTGGTACTTCTTACACAATGGGTCTTAAACATTCTTCCTTCATTTGAAACCATTACACTTTTATATTATTTGTAAAAGTTTTTATAGAAATTGTTCTAGTAGAGTCGCCTCCCGTCTGTCTGCATAAAGGGGGAGCCTTTATATGGACATATACATATATGTCCATATAAAGGCTCCCTCTTTATATGGACATTTCCATAAAGGTACTTTTACTCTACAGATAAAATCAGGAACATTAACAAACACTTAAAATGAAAAAAAAAAAATTTAAAAAACAGGTATTTTTTAAACTTTTTTAATTTTTTTTTTTTTTTTTAAATTACTTCTACTGTTTATTTTACATATTTTTCGTTCGAAATGTTTTGTTTCTAATTTTGTAATCTATTTTGGAAGGCGATGGTGTTTGTGATACAATGATTTTTTCATTAGTACAGACACTAACGACACACTTATTTCTGGAATGTTCTATTTTTATTTAGAAAAATGTTTTTGTGTACCGTAAATGTATGTAAACTTTGAATATTTTTCCGTATACTCTATTTACCTATAGCATTAGAAAAATAACGACAGAATAACGACAGTTATCGTGTAATCTTGTTGATATTACTGCACTTTAGTTTTTTTTTTTTTAATGTAAAGGTTACATTACTTTGTATTTGTTGTAAAATAACGGAGTTTATTACACACTTATATCGAACTAACGAAAGAGTGATAACCGTTATTTTTCTAATGTCATAATAAATGGAGTATAGGTGGATAGATACTGACCATGGCAGAGGACATAACTACTTAGTTAATTATAAATAACAATAAATACGAAACAACTAGATTCTGATCATCTTAGAGGACATCTATTGTGAGGTTGCATTTCAACACGTAGGTATCTGCAAGATTTTTCAAAGAGCCGTGACGCCGTCTAGTTGACAAGGCAAAATAATCTGACTATAAAATACGAGTATTAATACTCTATGATGTCATTTTTCTAGTCTTACTTCTACTAAATTCTCAGTACGAGTTATAAACTTATAAAGATAAAGCACAAGATGTGTATATGAAATCGCGAATGCCAGGAAAAGTGTATTAAAAACGTGACTTTATCAATTGCTCCCTGAGTTGAAATTGTAATTGTTACACATAAGCTTTTATAATCATTTTCCTTATAGAAAGTGAATTTTTTTGTGGGATAAGACTGTGTCATTATTATTCTACACGTGTATCGAAGCTTTGTTCAATAGATTCTAGGTAATGCAAATCCTTAAATGTTTAGGGAGACTGCGGGAAATATTCTCAGAAAGTCAGACTAATGTCGGAACGTTCGTCTCTATTTCGTAATGAAATCTAATGTAAATATTATAAAATTAGTTAGTAAGTTAGATAAAAAAAACACTGGCAATCATGGGGACTGCTGGCAGAAGTAAGAAGTTATCGCTCAGTGCGCCTGAAGATGTCGACACTTCAATAAAATAATGATTAACTAAAACACAATTTAACAATGCACAGTATACACATATTAAGAGGCCGACAACACCTAAAGCGCGGTCATTGTCGGACTACATAGAAAAGAAAGAGAAGCGCGATGACACAACGCTGGTAATTTATTGCAAAATATGAAGCAATTATCGATTTACAAAAAAGCTATAGATTGTATAAAAAAAATAAAACACTATTACGCTAATATGCTGCTTGTAGAATAATCTGACAAATAATCAGAATGATTGCATGTATATTAGTATAATTAGTTATATATAGGTAGTTATATATATGGTCATATATATTAGTCAAATTAGGTATATTATGTTTTCAACACACTATCTACCTAGCATATATACTTAAGAATATCATATATTTTTCTGATTTTGTTTACTGCAGTGGATCATTTATACTTTAAGGCATTATAAACCTTAAAAAGTTGCGTTCAGGTCCTGTAGTCCCCTTAAACTTTTCATGTGGTCAATTTAACTGCACTTACTGCTACTACAACATGTCGGCCCAGGCATGTCGCTAACCCCTCAACGCGCCTAAAGAAGTTTTCATTTCAATAACCAGATTTTTCTTATTTTTGTTACTGCTATTTTGACCCAAGTATTACATACATTCTAAGACAAGAAGTTGTTTTGGAATTTCGGATCAACGGTTTTAGAAGGTTCGGTCGAGTACTTCTACAATTTGTCTGTCCGCAATTCTTTCAGGCGTAAAAGTAAAGTCATGCTTCTCAATAGGTCATTCACAAGCTCATTAGCACTATAAGGCTTTGAACACGTCGTAACAAGCATCATCTAATAACATTAGTCGAAATCGGCTTAGATCGGCTTAGCGGACGCAGTGACCGAAGTGTCCCCAGGGCTTCTGACCTCAGTCCTCATTGTTTTAGAGGCAGACGGAGCGTTAAGGATACATTATGAACATTATACTATATCGTCACGGTCGTCACGCACAGGATCAGCTGAATTCTAACCTCGTCTGGTTTTGGTAACTTGAGTGTCACAGGATTGGGTTCATGATGATATTTACAGTTTAGGTCTGCGGTTAACGAACTCTGGTATCAAAAGATTTTGGAAACAATGATACACATGATACTTCAGATGTTCAGGTTATCTCGTACCGTCGTCGTAGTAAATGACTATACAGTAGTTCAATACGTTGCTTTCTAAAAACTACAGTTGGTTGTGCTTTTTTTTGTCACTGTAAGTAACCCCTCGAACTAAGATCACAGTCGAATATAGATCGAAGTTGACAGAAATGTTTCAATCGATAATCATCAACGATGTCTAGCTTATCAGCCCGACGCTCTACCTATTGTTCTAATAACAAGTTAGTATAATAGTAACTTTCTTCGTACAAGTTTAATCTTCAATTATATGTATGTTAAAACTATCCTTACAGATGGCAGACGCGAATCCGTACGGCTATCCAGGGCCCGGTTCTCCTGGAGGTTACAGAGGTGGCTACAACAGCCCAGTACCATATGGTCAACCACCATTCTTGCCACCACCACCAGGCTATGGCATGCCTATCGTGATAAGGGAGGATGATAGCGCCATAGAGAAGATTCTGCCGTTTTTGCTCATTTTGCTAACACAGTGATGCTTTATTACAAGCTAAATCTGTGGTGCTAGGAAGGATCTTACCATAATGTGTATATTGGTAAATATATAGTTGATATTGGTAAAGTTTTATAATAAATACCATTTGTTTATTGTCAAAATAAACAGTGAGAAAAAAACGTTGTTTAATTCTATTTTAAGGTTCCGTAGTCAACAAGGAACCCTTATAGTTTCGCCATGTCTGTCCCTGCTTTAGCTCAGGTACGCTTAGTACTAGAAAGCTGTAATTTGGCATGGGTATACATATTAATCGCGCCGACAAAGTGAGTTTAATATATATTTTTTGGGTTTTTCCTGTGACGTAATGTGGTATCATTAGATAAGCCGTAAAAAAAATAAAATTGGAGGTCTGAAAACACCATTTTTCGATTCAGGGATCCGTTTGCGTAATATTAAGCTATAAAGTGCAATTTTTTGTTTAAGTCAAGTCTCCACCACCGGGCAATAGTAAATATAACGAAATTAAAAGGAAAAATATCACAGCTAAGTAAAGTAGGCTTTACAAGTTAACGAGTAATAGTCGACCTACTTACATTTGCAGTTGGAGAATTGACCGGTACGTATATCAATGTTTTTCAAATACAATGTTACGTTTGTTTTTGGGATAAATTCCTCCCAACTACGGAACCCTTCATTGCGCGTGGGCCGACACGCACTTGGCCGGTTTTTTACTCTTACTTTGCAATTATAATAGGCTGTGTTAAATTAACGACTGATGGAGGTAAAAATAATGTTGTTAGAGCAAGATCTAATGAAAACACTGTCAAGATAGAACAATATCCTGCCGGGGTCGCGGGAAGGTACTTATGGGTCACCGAGGCTCCCGCAACACAGGCAACAGGAAGGAATACGGGTGGGTTTTAGTCAGTAAGAGTCTGACACACCCTCCCGCTCCGCCCAGAGAGGGAGAAGTTATTTGATGATTTCCCACCCTCAAAAAAAAAAAGATAGAACAATATCATGTGACTAGACATCTACAAGTACACATAACGTTATTACATATTTTACATAACTTTACGTGACCATGTAATCAATGTTAAGTAATTTTGGTAGCCTCTGATAAGGGAATAATATTGTTCAAAGAATATTACTAAAATCAGTGATATTATGTCAAGATGGTGGTATAAAAGTTGTAGATTAGTATCGCAAAATATTATAACGTTAACCATGGCTTCCCTCGCGTGGCTTGCTTGCTTTGTCGTTCTCTCAAACGCTGTAAGAAACAATTACTATTTTATTTATGTTTTGTGCTATTTGATTATATAATTTCAAGCTACCTTTTAGTTTTCCATCAGACATTTATTTTAGATTTAATTAATTGAAAACACCAAATTTTTCAAAGCTTCAAGTAAGTCTTATATTAGGCTGAAACAGAAGGAGGTAAATTTTGTTTTAGTCAAATATTTGTTCGAGTTTTCTAAATATCCCCAGCTTATTCTTTCATATTCCAGGTATTCCTGATCCAGGCCCAATATGCTCCGCCGGGCTTCGGATCCCAAGGATTCCCCGGCTACGGGCCCCCACCTCCTTACCCCATCATAGTGAAGTCGAGCAACAGTGACGATGGCATGAAGAGCATTCTGCCGATCTTGCTCCTACTGCTATGCGACAATGGGGGTTTTGGAGGATTCGGGGGCGGCAACGGAGGTGGCTGCGGCGGTGGCTGTGGGGGTGGATGCGGGGGCGGATGCGGCGGCAACTGCGGTGGCCAGACCATCCCCATACCTTACCCTATTCCCTTCCCTATCAACAGCCCTGTTGTGTGTAACTAAATAGTTCTACTATGTAAAGTGTATTCTGGACTCGTCTTATTTGGTAAACAAATATGGCTAGTATTTAAGTGATTAATTCAAACCTATTTCTGACATAACTCATATCGTATGTTACAGTTAGCCTGTATCATCTCACTGCTGGACCAAGGCCTCTCCCTATTATTTTCAGTTCTTGCGATTCAAGGCTAATGTGGACAACTGGACGTTGGCTGGTTTGTCCAGCTCATCCCACCATCTTCTACGCGCGGGGTGGTGGTTTCTTCTTTCATATTGTATGTGTCACTTACAAAATTCAAGATATCCTGCCTAAAACTATTCGATGCTTAAACTCATAAGACTTGTAACGAAAAATACACGATTATGATCGACTAAAATGTTTACTGCGACAATAGTCCAATCGATTATTTGATTCGCGATGGTGAGTTCTTCACCATTTCTTATCTCAATTTTAGGTGGTCAGCGGTAACGTCTTTTTCTTCCATTCTCCTCTATTAGTCGTTATCTCGGTAGTCCCTCCCATTCTAGCCATATCGTTCACATAGTCCATCCCTCGTTTCTTTGGTCTTCCCCTACTCGTATAACCACCGTGAGATGGCGATTTCAAATCTTGCGGTTGATGTTGTATCCAATTTGAATATTAATTAGCATGTGCTGGTTTGTTTAACTGCCATATCCTTCTTTCACGATTATAGTACATATTATTTCTAAGGTTAAACAAATATATATTTACTTACATAATTTTATTGCTGTTTTATTCTTCAATTTTGAAGCCTGATTCTTGAAATTTTTAACAATATCTTAATGTCTTGAAAGTTAAGCCCAAAAACGCGCTCTCTTAGAGTTGAAATGAAATTATATAGGCTTACGAGTAATAAAGAAAGTGCATTAGTGCGCTATGACATTGTTAGAGTGCGAAATAATAATTACCAATATAATGTCATGTTTTAAATACGTGTCAACGTGTCAATGGTTGCAAAGGACTAAATTACATCATAAACTTAGTAGCCGAGTTAGGTTTAGAAACACACAGTATATATAGAGTACACGATGTGTTATTTTGATCACTTGTCAACCCTCAAAATGGGTTTTAAGAACCTTTTCGTGTTTACCGTTCTCTTGCTGGTTTGGAAGGTAAGTTAAACAATGCAAATACTTTGTAATATTAGAAAAAATCCCAGTAATACAATAATGCCTTTTGGAAAAGAAAGGAGCAAGGACAACAAACAAGGAAGGTCTAAGACTTGTTCTTTTGAATATATTATTAATTTTATTATATTTGTCCAGGCATACAGGGTGCACGGCCAAGCAGCCCGCGTTGAGTACATCAACCAGCCCTACACCTCATCATTAGCTACCACCGTCCAGGCCACTCCTCAGCTCGTCGTGCCAGCCACCTACACGCCAGTCATCTCACCGTACGACTCCTACATCCAAGAGTCCGTACCTACCGTGCCCAGCTACAACGGTTTCAATGGTTACTCCAACTACGCACCCAGCTTCCCACAACCTATGCCTCCGATCATCATTGAAGATAACGATGGTGACAACTGGCACCACATTCTCTATTTCCTCCTTTTTGCAATGAGAAATAAGAGAAACTGCGGCTCTGGAAACTTCGGAGGTTGCAGCGGCGGCTATAACGGAGGATGTAGCTGCGCAGGAGGATGCAACGGTGGTTACGGTGGCTACAACGGCGGATACAATAGTGGGTGCGGAGGCAACTGCGGTGGCAACTACGGTGGCAACTGCGGTGGCAACTACGGTGGCAACTACGGTGGCAACTGCGGAGGAGGATACGACAACAGCGGTTTCTTTGGTTGCGGAAACTTCGGTGGATACTCCAACAATAACCTCGGATCTGGTTGCTCCTATATTCCCTACCCTATCCCTTACCCCATTAATGGTCCCTACCCCTACAGCTTCCCCGGCTTCGGAGGTTACTCTGATAACTCTTGCGGCTGCGTAGAGGAGACCTACCAACCAGGACAGGGCACCAACGATATTAACCTTTATATCAGAACAGATTCATCCTGTTCTTGCTAACTCAGTTTTCATTAAGTTTAAAATAAAATGGTGTTTTCAATATTTGCATTGTTTGATTGTATTCCCAAAAATTGACTCATATGATGTAGTAATGGTTCGGCGGCAACTTACTGACTATGCCAGCGTTTTTACCACGGCCGAAGATAATTTATTTATAGCTGGTGGCCAACCTGATAGATGAAGAAGACCCCAAAAATCTTAATACATCTTGTATTTTCAAAACGGGCGAGACTTGTCGTCATTTGGCTGAAATAGTGACGACAATGATGACTAATTACAAATAAACTTTCGGTTTAGGTTATAAATATTTTTCGATGTACACTTCAGTCAATAAGGGACGGACTAAATAATAACGGCCGTACGGGTCGGTTCGTGGATGGGTTATCATCCATTACATATCGAGACCCCTCCGTGTCTCGAAAAGCACGTTAAACCGATGGTGCCGGCTGTCATTTGTAGATCTTCGACAGTCGTTACGGGTAGTCAGGAGCCCGAAAGTCTGATAACCTGTCTTACTTATGCATATCGTATACCCCGTAACTGGGCTTTGGAGGTCAGATAGGTAGTCGCTCTTAGACTGGAAGCCGACCCCAACATAGTTGGGAAAAAGGCTGGGCAGACGATGATGACTTCAGTCAATATGGGGACTCGGCGAGTCCATCACTATCCATAGTATTACGAAATATAGGAAGACATAACATTTTACAAAGCAATTCTACTTTAGGATTGAGCAACTCGATCACGTCCTTGATAAAATTTCTTGTAATTATGATTTTGTGTCCCAATTATTATGAAATATCGTATGGCCCATATTATATCGGTACTACGAAATTAAATATAAATGGAAATTCTATGAGCCCACTGGCATATGGAAGAGTGTGAACGGCGAGATGACTCGGCTAAAGAAAATAATTTTCAATATATTGCTGTCAATAATACAGGTTAGTAAAATAAGTAGTAAGTTTAATAAAAAATAATGAAAGCACTCGTGGATTGTGTTGAGCTCAACTGACAGCAGTCACTCACAGTTGAGCTCTACATAATCCACGAGTGCTTCCATTAGCATCATATAAAATGTCGTGACATTTTATATCATGCTATGACATTCGCTTCTTATAAAATCCCACCGTATCAAGGCTCCCGCAGACAGGCGCTACGCGACGTGACGGAGCGACGCGATTCTGGTAGAGTAATATGAAATGATGTTTTCATAGCAATTGTTCTACTAGAGTCGCCTCGCTTAAGGACTGTTCAATATTGTGGCTAAGGGAATGCAGTTAAAAGCAAGATTCTACCTAGTTTGTATGTGTCTTCACCATATAAAGGAAAGGGAGGCCTTTGCCCTGTAGTTGGACAATTCAGGCTTATTATTATTAATAAAAAAAAATGTCTTTGACATATTTCGGGACCCTGGGACCCGGGTCCTTCGGAAGGCGTACGAGGGGCCGAAGCCATCTCGCAAAGGCTCGTTAGACGTTTTAAAATGTTGTTATGGAAATATGCAGAGATAATATTAATATTGAAGCGAGTCCTAGAAAATTCAAGACACGTAGCAATTTCTTCTTGAAAATATCGCAAGTTTGTTGAAGTTTTTATTGCGTAAAGTGTCAGGTGAAATAGGAGCCACCGGTAACTGGAAAAGTCTTGTTTTCTTTCTAAATAAAACTGTCACGATAAAAAACAAATATTCATGGTAGTTTCATGGCACCTAGTTTTTTTTCACGGTTGCCTGTCTTGGCTTATATACGAGTAGTTCAACTTTCATTAAAATGTTACTTACCACGTTTTTAGAGTTATTCACAAAGAGGAACAAACTATATTGTAGAGCAGGGATTCCCAAACTATTTTGGGCAAGAGCCCCTTTTCCATGATGAACTGATACCTCAGACCCCCATAGCGAATTTTTTTCATCTTGTACGAATTCGTGCACGCTTATCGACTTGTTGAGTTTTTTTAAAGTACAACTATGATACTTCCTATTACAATGTTAGTCATTCTTATAACAAGTTAGTACACATAACATAACTTATGTATAGTTTCAAAATAACCACTTGTGATAATTAATAGGGATCGATTTTTAGATCTCGTCGACCCCCAGTCAGTTTTCGTTTATGTCGACCCCTGGGAAACCGATTTCGACCCAAAGGCGTCGATATCGACCACTTTGGGAATCCCTGTTGAAGAGGGTCTATCGTAAAGCAACGTTAAAGCAATCTATGTGGTTATTAATCTATGTTATTTTTTTGTTTCAGCTTAATCTTGTACTGTGCCAATGGTTGCCCCAAGATCCATATAATCCATACGACTACGGATTGTATGGCAACCGAAACGGTGAACTATGTGGCAACCAGAACTATAATCCATATGGCAACTTATATCGCAATCTGTACGGAAGCGCATGTGACAACCCGAGCTGCAATTCATGTGGCAACCTGAATAGTAACCTGTACGGCGAGAGGTGTGGCATGCCGAACTGTAACACTTGCAACGATGGTCTAGGTGTCAACCCAAACATCAATCTATACGGCAACGGATGTGGCAATCCAAACTGTAACACATGCGGGATCCCGAGCTGCAATACATGCACCAACGCATGTGACAACCCGCTCAGCAACCTATACGGCAATGGGTGTGGCACTCCGTCATGCAATTCATACAGCAATGGATGTGACAATCCGAACTGCAACCTATACGGCGAGTCATGCGGCAGCCCGAGCTGCAACGCGTTCAGCAACCCGTACGGCTTATACGGCTACGATACTTTTGCTCAACCAAACATCGCTCCTTACAACCAACCTTACTGGCAACCTGAAGCTGTCTACCCCCAAGCAGCGAGCAACCAACCACCAGTCATCATAATCAATGACGATGATGATGGAGGCGGATGTTCTAGAGATTTCCGCAACGAGGAGCTTTTACCATTATTATTATCGGCGTTTAATAACAATAATAATATCCCTCCCCCGTTTCCTCCTCTCGGCTATTGCAACGGTTGCTGTTGTGGCAATAACAATAATTGCAACTGTAACAATAATGGCAACTGCAACACTGACTGCAATTGCGGTTCCTCTTGTGGCAACAGACGTAATAATTGCAATGATAACAATAATTGCAACAATTGTAATAAATGCAATAATAATGGCAATTCAAGTCCTACGTTGCATATTACGATAGTTTTACCGAAGGCTGAAAAAAATACTGCAAAACCGTGTGTCACTGTATCGTGAAAAAAAAAATAAGATTAAGAAAAAAACAAAAAAATATATAATTTACAGCTCTGTCGTGCAATGTCATTTCTAAATAGGTGTTTGACATTGTAGTTATCAATAATAATGTAACATTCGACACGTGTATTGGTTTTATTTCCCTTCGTTGTATCTAAGCGTATTATGTACAGACCTACATAGTAGTCTGTTCCAAAAATTAAAAATTTAAACTAATGTATCAGAAAAAGTACCTGTGGTGTGGATGCCGATTTGTAGTGTCCCTTACAAGTTGAATGCTTTAATTTGATTATTTAAACCTGACATTAAAATTTTAAATCACCGTAGAGATGTTTTTCATTTGAAAATGAGGTTAATTTGCTCAAAAAGGTAATAATATAATTCAAATAATAATTTGATTGTTGGAAGGATTGTATTTTTAAGAAATAACTACTGAGCAAAATAAAATCCCTTTGTTCTAAAAAACCTACTTATAATCAGAATAATCTAAGAATCGACTGCTTCGTTGGTCTAATGATCGCAAGCGTTACTGATGTCGCGGGAAGGTACTTATGGGTCACCGAGGCCCCCGCAACACAGGCAACAGGAAGGAATACGGGTGGGTTTTAGTCAGTAAGAGTCTGACACACCCTCCCGCTCCGCTTAGAGCGGGAGAAGTTATTTGATGATTTCCCACCAAAAAAAAAAAAAATAAAAAGAAAAAAAAAAAAAGCGTTACTGATGAGCATGAGGTCCTGGGTTCAATTCCCAGGTCGGGCAAGTGTTATTGGATTTTTCCATCTGGAATTTCTCAGTAACAGCCTGGAGTCTGGATTTGTGCCCGATTGATGGCAATAGGCTCGCCCTCTATTACATGGGACTTAAAACATAACCAGCGAAATGTGGCTGTACTATAGGTACACTTCAGCCTAGCTCTTCGGGGAATAACGGCGTGATGTTATGTATGTGTGTATAATCGCTACACAGCCTTGAAAGATCATTGACACCATCCTACTAATATTATAAATGCGAAAGTTTGTAAGGATGGATGGATGGATGGATGGATGGATGTTTGTTACTCTTTCACGCAAAAAGTACTGAACGGATTTGGATGAAATTTGGCACACAGATAGTTTATAACCAGGAATAACACATAGGATTGATACTTTTTATCCCGATATACCCACGGGGTCAAAACGTATGCGGGTGAAACCGCGGGGCGTATCTAGTATTCTATAATAGAATTTAAAATGCGTTGCGATTATCTCTCTCCGTGGCTTGTTTCAATAAACCACAGCTCAACAAATATAAATCACAGCTCAATAAATATAAATCACAGCTCAACAAATATAAATCACAGCTCAACAAATGTGTAAATTTCTGATATAATCTCTGTAACCCGGTAGATTCGTGTCGATATCCCACGTATATCCCGCAAGTAAACCACAAAGCCTAAAATCTCGCGATCATACAGTATCTAATATTTACATTGAAACCTGCGCTTGGAACCCTGACAAATAACGTGGTATTATAGTGTTAAAAATAAACTAAGAAATATACTTCGTAAATTTTCTTCGTAAGAAAAAAATATTCTGTGGCATCAACAGACGCTCCATGTAAAATATACCAGTATTTTACATGGAGCGACTGTTGATGCCACAAAAAACAATATACTTTCGGTTAGACTGGAAGCCAAGTCGACCACTATGAAGCTGGGAAAGGATGGTAGATGATAATTGTTTTGTGAAGTCATTTTCAAGCTTAATATCACATTAGTTAGCAGCGATATCCAAGTGGTGTGGCCGTCAGACTGCCAAGTCTTAGGTCTCGAGTTCGAACCCAAGGCACGCACCTCTGAATTTTCGGATTAATGTGCGTATTGTATAATTATCTCTTGCTTAAAAAACGGTGAAGGAAAACATTCCTGAGAAATAATTCTCGACAGCATGTGAAGCCAAGTCAGAGGCCCATGGGCGGCATAAAAGCTGACACCAGTTTATTCACTAACTACACAAAAAACGAAAGAAACAGTACAGTTAAAATAAAAACTAGAACATTAATAAAGGTTTTGTTTTTTAGGAAGGTTTTATTTAAGAAATAAAGATCTGAAAGTAACTCCGTTATTTATTTTGTGAAATATTTTTTTTCATGCTTCAGAAACAACATGGTTACCAAAGAATATTAAATTAGAAAGTCTAGACTAAGAAATAATACCAAATACTTACTGCAAATTATGAAACACTAGCTTATTCCCGCGGTTTAACCCGCGTCGAGGAAAATATCTCATGGGAACGTCATCTGCCGAGCCTTTTCCCAACTGTGCTGGGGTCGGCTTCCAGTTTATCCGGATGCAGCTGAATACCAGTATTTTACACGGAGCGACTGCCTATCCGGCCTCCACAACCCAGTTACTGGGTACCACGACACCACTTGGTAAGACTGGTTGACAGACTTTCGTGCTTCTGACGACCCGTATCGACTCACAAAGATCCACGAATGATAGCCGGGACTTCGAAGGCACAGAACGGACGTAATACTGGAATAAAAATCCTATGTGTTACTCGCTTCAGTTGCAGATATATGATTTTAGTGACTTTTAAATCTGTTATTACGCCTTCATATAATGCAAGTAAGTTATGCAGAAATGTATGTTAAACTAGAACGCATACACATCAATTCTATGTGTGAATATTTAAGTATTGTAGTAAAATACTCGATGAAATAAATTCAGGAAGTAATGTCTACCCAAAACATATAAAAAAACGATACTTTCAAACTACTTAAGATATTTTCATGTTTTTTTTTTGTATGAACTAACTTAATAATTCTATCTGCGGTTTTTTTTTTCAAATATCTTCGTTGCTAAAAATAAATATTCCCTATGAAACCAAACGGCAGCGGCGCGGCATGAGCACGACGCGCATTTGTATGGCCAAGGTCAACGCGGATTACCCGATTCTTAATTGAAGCGCAACCATTTTTTACTCCTATAACTTGCTGTCGTTAGTAATAGAAGAAATCCCATCCCAAGAAGCTCTACCCATCATTTTTTAAAAGGATCGGATTTTTAACTGATCTTCTAAAATAAAAACTTATTGGCCTTCTAATGGTACACACCATTAGAAGGTCAATAAGTTTTTATCTTAGAGGATCAGTTAAATTTTATTAAATTAATGAAAATCTATTCGGGCTTCTAATGAAGACCACATGTACAAACACACGTTTTTTTTATTAATAAGCCTCTTTCTAACTGTCTGGCCTTTCCTCACAGTTGGTCACAGAAACTAAGTTAGGGTCGTTTGGTTGGGGTTAGGTTAGAAATGTTCGTGGAAGGCGCACAAGTTCCCATGATTCCCGGTCCAAGTGTGCGAAAGGAACACCGGGATGGTTTTTAATCAGTAAGAGTCTGACAGAGCCCTCCGCCCGCCCCAGGGCGAAGGACATCCATGAGGATTTACCACCAGCTCACAAAAAAAAAAAGTTAAAACTGTTACCCGAGCCGAATTAGTTGTAGTAATTAAGCTAGGCCACTCTGACCAAATGGGTTAGGATAGGTTAGAACTGTGATCAACCGCGCGTGACCCGAGCGAGCGAAGCGAGCGGATTTCGCGGCAGCGCCCGGCGAGGGCTACATCCAAGTTGGTCGCAGTTAATTGGCTATTTAGCATTTTTAGAACCCCAAGATAGAAATGATTCGAGGTACACAGAAAGAGGAGATCATTACATTAGAGTGTTCAATAATATTTTTAGGAAATCCAAATGGGAATTTTTTGAGATTCGATTAAATACATGCCTTTTATAAATCACACAATGATAAATATAACTAAACTAACATTATACTACACAGTACACTACACCACTATACTATACTATACTATACTATACTATACTATACTACACCCACCACTATACTATATAACTAAATACTTAGCCTTTTATTAAAGAACCGCATTCCTGACACTGGACAACAAACTGACACAGTCCTATTAATAAAATCTGTGATTAAAATCACAGACCGCAAAAAGGCAGAAAAGACCAGAGACAATTAAAAAAACGTCATGTCAGAACACGCACAATGAAGGGTTCCGTAGTTGGGATGAATTTGTCCCAAGAACAAACCCTTACATTCCAACTGCAAATCTTGGTTTGTACGCACAATATTGAGAGATTTACTACGTTATTTTAAGACCATACACTTATTATAGGTGTTCCAGCAATCTATAAATACATAGTTCAGTAGTTTCGGAGATAAGGGGGTAATGGTTAAATTAAATCAATTTTCTTAAATAACTTTAAATATATTTATTTTAAAATCATAAAAAAAAAAACATTTGAGACCCTCACAGTAAGCCCTTTAATGTGTTACACGGTACACTTTGTAATTCTTTGTTTTTTTTCCCCCCAAAAGTGACCCTCATAATCAAAATTAATTAATTTACGTTATACAGCCGTGTTTGGGTTACAGTAATTCATAAGTAAGTATACCAAATTTCAACTTAATCGGTCCATTAGATTTGGAGAAAATTGGCTGTGACAGATAAACGGACATACAGACAGACACACGGCTGATCCTATAAGAGTTCCGTTTTTTCATTCAGACATACGGAACCCTAAAAAAGGCCGGGAAGGTTACTTTGTCCTAACATCAGAAACAGCAAAAACAATGGTCTAACAAATTCTTTCAGTGTTATCTAAAGAATTGCTCAACATTTTTTTTTATAATTATAATTGTTTATTAATTAAAATTGTGAAATCGTTTTTAATCAGCGACCTACGTGCTTGATATGGCACACATACCTATATTTACGAAATCCTAGAAGGTAATTACCTGATTTCTACTTTGACTATGAAATGTATAAAAGTAAGTTTAATTTGTTTACGCTAAAAGTGTCAACATGGCTTCCGTAAAGTTTGTCGCATTCGCAGCTCTACTACTCGTCCTGAACGTAAGTTTTAATAAGAAATAATGATATTATATTCAATTTTAGTCATTGAAAAATCATATAAATGTAGATCACAACGAGAAACTGTAGCCAATTGACGACATAAATCAGTTAAGCCGGTCGTCAGTAGCCCAAAAGTCTGACAACTAGCCTTAGCAAAGGTATCGTGTTACCCAGTAACTGGGTTGGGGAGGTCAGATAGGCAGTCGCTCTCTGTAAAGTACTGGTATTCAGCCGCATTCAATTAGACTGGAAGCTGACCCCAAAATAATCGGGAAAGGCTAGGCAAATGACGATGACAACATTAAATCTCACTGGAATAATAAAAATAAAAACAGCCATATATAAAATCTGTAATTTATATATCTTATAATCAATGAATGAATAATACACACCTTATTCGAGGAACCGGCTTTCTACGTAAAGTAAATTTATTACAAAGAGATTTTTCGTAAAAGGAAGTTATTTGGACTTCTACACAAAAATAAATTATTTCAATTTATTCAACAAAGTGATCTTTATCATCATACCAGTTCCTCCCCGCTCATAAACTTCCCTGTCGATTGCCACAAGATGTGATGGAAACTCTTTAAAGGAAAGTATCCTTTCGATTTCATCATACCATAAAATTATAATCACCATGGTTAGGAAATAAATTGGCGATCGCCTTTTGTTTTTCCGCTCACCGACTCCACCCACCACGGGGTTTTCTGTCATTTGCCAACAAGCACACGTCAAAATATAACCTTTTTAATATCGTGGAGCTTTTGCTTTTCCTGCCTCAGCCTCCCGGGAGCTAAAATTACGTTTCCTTAGAAACACCGAATTCTAAGCCCAGCTGACGTAAATAGAAC
Organism: Atethmia centrago; assembly: GCA_905333075.3. NCBI lineage: Eukaryota > Metazoa > Arthropoda > Insecta > Lepidoptera > Noctuidae > Atethmia > Atethmia centrago. The sequence goes on from HG995369.1 coordinate 21,700,178, forward strand.
ATCAAAGGCGATCTAGATATTTCTAAACATGTGTCGCTGTGGGTGTCAGTCAGCTAAGTTGCAAGATTATGATTATGATTCTGAAGAAAATAGTAGTTTTGCAATGTGTATTGAGACAGAATCATAATTATTTTAAGGCCTTTATGGAGAAAATAACGTTGTAAACTTGTAGCTGTGTGTATCAATCATCTTTTGAAAAAAACGCAGAGGAAACATAGAATTCTTACTTCAAACAGTAGTGTAATTTAAAATATCATCTATCTTCGAGTATTTCCACAGTTAATACACTCATCAATCGATTCTGAGTATACTTCAAAACTACACACAATATCCCCGATCACTCGTAGCTAAATATAACAAGCCTCTGTTAAATTCACAGCAGATCAAACAAATATGATTAGTGTTAGCTTATCCCGCTTAGCTCCTGGGCTATTGTCAACATATTGTAATGATAAATCAGTCTTAAATGATTAATAACGTCCCGTCTTGTTCTGTTACAGATGCACTGGGCCCAGTGCCAGTATCCTGGGTACCCCGGCTACTACCCACAGATATACGGAAAGAATGACAATAATGACCTGAACACCATTCTCCCGATTCTGATCCTGGCCATGCTTGGAAGGAATGGCAATGGATTTGGCGGCTCTGGTGGTGGTTATGGTGGTGGCTGCGGATGCGGGGGGTGCGGAGGTGGATGCGGATGTGGAAGGTGTTAACAACATTGATCAAAGACAAGTTGACGACGCAGAGAAGATAGATGAGAGATGGAGGAAATATTTGAATTTAGAAAAAATAACAGCCTATTTGATTTTGGAATTTATTAACGACATTAGTGCCTATAGTTTTGATTTCAAAAATGAATTACTGTGAAAAAAATATAAAACCTACATAGTGAATGTATTGTTGTTTTATTTTAATCCAATGTTGTATTGTGACACGCGACGTGAGCCAAAATAAAACAAATGGAATTCAACATACTCTGATAACTCGAGTAATCAACGAATTATGTAATCATCATAATCAAAGCTATTATTGCCATATGATGCCACATTGCAGTAGAGATAATATGATATAATATGATTTTTATACGATAAAGCACGTCCCAAAAATGTGTAACTTTATGATTCCATTTTTGCACAACGCTTGTTCAAAACTTGCAAACATTATAAAACCAGGAATTTGTATACAAAAGTAACCACTTCTTCGTAATCTTTTGTAAAGAATGAAGGAACAATCTTGCTCATAGTACTTATATTTTATTCGAAAAATAAATAAACAACTTGTTAAAATATATGTACGACGCATCACAATGAATTTAAGATATCTTCTTCTAATTATCACGCTAAAGGTGAGTAGGTGATTGTTCTTTTGATATATTTTGTTTATGTTTAGTATTCGTTAAATTACGAATTAATCTTTGTATTATTTGTTACTAAACATTTTTTTCAGAACATCAACTGCTACAGCCCTAATGCGCATACACAAACTACATCCACGAGTAATTTCAATAACTTGAAATTAAAATCCACAGAATCCGTGATTCCTGCCAGATATAAAATTACAAGTACGATGAACTATGGAGATCCAACTATCACTCAAAGTTTTCCAGCAGAATACTTCCCGGAGATTGAATACCCAGAAAGTGTAGTAGATTCATCGAAGCCTTTCTATCTCAGCGCAAGCCCTTTCCCTAATGACGTCAAATCAACATTCAATTCCCTTGTCGCCAAAGGAAACAGTAAAGCAAAGACTGCTACTGATTATTCTTGGACCCAAAATGAAAAAAGTAAAGAAAAGATGCCAGCTACTTCGCAAAAAGTAGATGAAAATGAGATAACATACACAAAAGGAAATGAAGTCAATATTGTTGATAAGGGAACAATCGAAACGCTTCATGAAGGTATTTCGCCGTTACTCGTTAAGGACGGCATTGAAAATGAGGAGATGCCAAACTCTGACAATGATATGGCCAAGCTGGTCACAAACTGGACATTGACAGAGCAATCTGCTGAATTTAAAGACATCGACTACGTCGTAGGTTTTATTAACAACTTGGATGAAGTTATGAAAAACTTATCCAGTACAGAAACACCAGAATGCAATGAAGGTGACAACAACACAGTGCATACATTTGAAAGGGAATACTCGAACGAATTTAAATTAAGTTTGGACAGGGCGCCTAATAACAATGATTCCATTATCGAATTGAATAGACATTCAAACACTGAAGAGGAAAATCCTGAACGTATAAAGAGCCTATTATTTGAAGATTCAGACACAAACGATGCATTAACGAGCTTTTAACTTCATTATTAAATGAATATATGTAACAAATGATACTTCTGTTAAGGATTTTTGAGTGATTTTTGCAGTATTGGGCCCACTGCCAGCGAAACTAATAGTTCTTGTACAGAAAGTTAAGCTGTATATGCTGTTCTTGTTTGATGTTAAGGCAGAAACGTAGTTAAATTCTTTCAGTATTATATACCTGGGTAAGACACGAAATTGTCAATCCGCGTTTAGTTTAATCCAATTTTGTGTAGAGCAGCTAGATAGTCAATTTATTTATTCATTTACTTTACTGATTAAGTACCTAACTACTAGTAAATAAATTTTGTATGATAGTGGTATCCAGAATCCTCGTTCTAAAGTTTTATTGAAGAAAATTGTGTTGTTAAACGTGTTAAGAATTAGTATTGACAATAAATTGCAGTTCGCCGCAAATCTGTTTATATTTTTTTACATACTTACCAATTACTTATAGTCCACATCACTTATTCTACTTCATGGAATTTACCTGAAAAATAAACAAAATAAATATTAGAAAATTACAGAAATATTATGTACATGTTATTATGTGGTAATCTATCACAGTTTATGATCAAAGATAATCAAATATGTCATCATCACATACAGTTTTACTATAAGAGCAATATGAATAGATCACGTCTCGATTCATAGCAAAGATAAATGAATTGAAGCATCATACATTAAAAACGCGTTAGCTTCGAAACATTTCAATGAAATGGGACTTCGGGAAAAGGTGACTATAACCTTAGTGATAATCGCGCTAATCCAGGTAAGAACAAATTAATCTTAAATAATTTATAATTATGGGTTTAATTACTGCGCGATTCCTTTTGTCTAATTGGCCGTTATTGTTAAAACCTACCGTTCTTATATTTCAAAGTATTGTGTAGATTCTTATAGGTTATAGTGAAATTGTCTTAAAATGATCTTTAGTGCTGTTCTGTGTAAAGTTTACTTCGCACCTCAATCAAGTGTCTGCACACAATGTAGGCTCCCGCATAGAGGCGCAGCGCGAAGGTGCGACGCGATTCTGGTAGAACAATTTCGATAAAGTTTTCATAGAATTTGTTCTACTAGAGTCGCGTCACGCTGTCGCGCCGCGCCTGTATGCGGGAGCCTTAATGGAAATCAAACGCATGTGTTTTGGAATTAAATAAAAAATAATTCCGTATAATTTAAAGTTTTCTATTTTTTTTTGTTTTTTGGTTCTTCAGAAACATTTTGCACTTATAAAAACAACATCTATTTCAGATAGCGTGCATACGTTGCATGCCAAGAACGCCAAGAAAGGCTTCTTTGAAACGTTACCTAAACGATTTGAAACCTGTCAAAAATAACCCCGTCCCGACACAACACTGGCCGTCGAGAGTAAATAAGATACCGAAACAAAGATTTGGAAAGAAGAAAGCTCAAAATGGCATAATTAGCAAAGACTCTCTTCCAAAGAAATCTTTGTATAAGACATATAACTTTCCAGAAAATGAATATCCCTTAGATAATTCTCCGAGAGATCCTTTTCATATTAGAATGAACTTTAATGACAATTATCATGTGGACACTTTGCAGAAAGCTCGTAACTTACAAAGCTCAGCAATAAGGGACATGAAAAAGGAAATGAAAATGAAACGTAAACTCCTAAGTAATAAACAAGTGAATAATGAAAACAGTCAGTTAAAAACAGACATGTCTTCAATAAAATCCACATCGGACCCGGATCCCATACGCTTGCTCGGTTCAAAAACATTTCCAGAAGTTCAATATCCGCTTAATACAATGGATACGTTGGGGCCAAACTACTGGAATTATTTACCATTTACGCAGGATAAACCAGTCCATAGATTTGGACAGCAAAATTGCAACCCTAAAGCCAAAGAAGATATTAACAAACCTTTCACAAGACTGACGAAATCAAAAGCAAGTAAATATCTTCAATCATACGATAAATTAAAAGAAGAACATAGACGTATTTCAACAGAAAACTCCAAACGTAGTAACGTAGGGCAAAATGGATTGAAGTTCACAAAAACTGCGACTTGTGAAAGAGTTTCTGACGATTTCATTACCGCTGGTTTAATATCGAATATTCCCAGCAACTCAACAAAAGCATTAACATCATCTACCAGAATAACATTAAGTTCAGAAAATACCTGTCCAGTCACAGAATATCCATATCATCAAATGCCAATCCCATATAAAGTAATTGAGGAGAAAACTGAAAACATTTGCCCAGCACAAGAGCTGAAAAATAATACAAAAGAGTTGCAGGATGTAGACAATAGTGTCATTGCTCAAACATTACAAGTTATCCAAGAAATACTATTCAAGGAGGATGACACCAGTTCGGCTGTACAACCCGGCAACCTTAGCAAAGAAATAGAAAAAAATATGAATACATCTCACTATACAGTAGTCCCAGCAAATGAAGATATATCCACCACTCAGATGAATAGTGCTAAAAGCAGTACTGTTTCTCCGACTGAAGAATTGAAAGAAGTAGTTTCTGGTGACGATTCAGCTAGCATTTTACAAAACAAATTGTCATCACTTTCAACGGAGACAATACTAAAGAATACTACAGTTACAGGTTTACCTTTAAATGTCAGAATGCCACTTCCATTCTCTGATCCTATAACATTTGAGACACTAACAAATGTCATAAAACCAGGCCTGAATAATATGGCACCCTTACCAAATACTAATGCAGTTACAGGTTCTTCTTCCATAATCATTATTCCTATCAGTAACAACGGCTTTGGTCAGTCAAAATCGCACATGTTCGAGACTACATCAGATTCACCAATTATTGTCTACTTGCCGTCCACTCAATCAAGCGGCATACCCTCTCAAACTGCGCCTTCCAATCAAATTGTCTCTTCGGCACTCGATAACACCATGCCAAATAATCAACTGTACAATGTACTTTCTAATATGGCGCCACTTCAGAATGTAAATAATCCTTTGTCCACCACCCTCGTTAGTGAATTACTAAAAAGTAATTCAGACACTAGATCATCTTTGCCAATACAAGAGACGTTGCCAACAAATTCAATGTGTTGCAATAATAAGAGCAGTCCGTCATCGATGAGAGAGAAACCATTCTCAGATATTTTAATAGATAAATCATTGACAAACGATGCACCCTTTGTCGCTACAACTTGCGATGAAAAATTGTTCAACAGACTTGTCGATGAACGTTGTCCTACAGAAACTGGTGATTTAGACATGAATACTGACACTCTGCCATCAATTTCAGATTTTGAACATCCACTCTTTGACTTTTCTGGCAGTGATTTTACTTCATTGAACCATGGACCATACAACAACATCCTTTATAATGAATTGCCAATACCAGCGCGTGAAATCGATTCAGGCCAGCAAATCTTAAGTGTTTCTTTTAAAGATTTGTTTATTCCAACAGAAACTGTAACGGCAAAGCATTTGCATGAAACTACTACTCCTATGGACAGTGTTTCAGTAGACTCTTTATCTGAAGTTTCAAATGACATTCCGCCAGTGGCATTAGATAAGAACTTTTCGTCTGTGACTTCTACAGACAGCATAGGAATACTAAATACAAACATGCTCCTTCCTGAGTCTATTCCAAACTTGCAAGAGCCCGTGGATACACTTACTGAAAGTCCACCACAATCAATTGATAAAATCCTTCTATCCACTCCAGTTATTGAGACACCTGCTACTGAACTACCATTACCAACGGACGCGGCACTTACACCCGTTTCACTCTCTGCGACTCTTTCTGACAATATACCAGAAATAATGGATGCGAAACTCTTTACTACACGAGTTTCAGATACCACTACGGATAGTACGCCACAATACATAGGTAAAACGCCTGCACCTCCATTCTTGAATAGTTCTCCAATGATGACAGATATGACGTTAAAAACCGAACTTTATAAGATCAGACAAATACTTGACAAAATGCTTTCCACTGAGACTCCTACTTATAGTCAACCTATAGATACTACACTGTTACCAATTTCAGACTCTGACAGTATATTACTACCAATTAATGAGACGCCTACTGAGAGTATACCTGTGCCCGCAGTAGATAAAATGCTCTTACCCCTTCCAGCAACTGACAGTCCAATTGACAGTTTACGACAAGTGCATGAGACGCTTCCACCTATCTCAGTCGATGGAACCCCTACGGACACTCTTCCTTTACCAGGGAATGAATTGGCTACTACAAATATTTTTTTAGAAACAGACACTCTACCACTGTCGATAGATGAGACAGTCCCACCCACACTAGTATCTGACAATAAACCATTTCTCTTAGAAAAATTTGTTGCACCGCTGTCTGAAACTGTCACTTCGCGTACCAATGATACTCCTGACAATGGTTTATCGTATAAGATGGAAAATTTACCCTTAAAAATGGAAAAGTTTCCGGATATCTATGAAGTTTCTAGTGATCTACCAGTTTCAGTTGATGATTTACCAACAAAGGTACATCCAGAATATACAACAAATCCTGGAGTTTCGACAAATGATTCAACAACTGAATTGGTTGAAACCCTAACTCCTGTTTCTGAAGCTCCTGTTAGAGATCTACCAAAATCGACTGATGTATTTTCATTGCCCATGGATGAAGTATTAGAAGGTGTCTCACTTGACATTCTGAAGGATAGTGTTAAGACATTAATTAGCAGTTCTATTGACAAATTACTGCAAAATTTTCGGTCCTCTAAAGTTCGTTCTGATGGCTTGCCAACTCTGCCGATAAATGAATTCAAACTATCAGTTCATGAAACATTCCCAGATGGTCAATTTAATGAAATTCCACCTAAAGGCCCACCTCAAAAAGTTATACCGCCTTCAATGCAACAACTTATCCCAGATTTGTCCCTTTCTGATGCTCTCACTAATGAACCCTCTTTAAAAGTTTATTCACCTTCACTTGTTATCGACAGAAACTTAGAATTTCCATACTCCACCACGGACACTAAAGACCTACCACTAGTGATGGAGCATTTACCATCGCTAGAAAATTATGTAACCCCGGATATATTAGTTACTGATATTCCTACCGCCATTTCACTGACTACTAATCTAGAGGGGCTACATTCTACTAACCAAGGCAAGCCTAGTGACGAGGTGCTCTCAGAGTTTACACTTTCTGACGTACCCCGTGACGATTTACCTTTACCTGAAGATAAGATTTTATCCCTCACTGACAAATCGAATCATCTCTTATTAACGATTAATAAAACACCTTCAAATTCAAAATTGCCAATAACTAAGCCACTTTTGGAAAACGTAATTTCTGATATTACTAAAAGAGGTTTGTCATCACTAGTAGCCAAAGATCTTCCAGTTACACCACATTCGCCATTCGATAAAATGCACCACTATTTAGATGTAACATCTCCAATTTCTGAGACAAAAGACATTCCTCTACAGGCGGTAGAAAAACTCTTTCCTAATTCAGTACCATTTTCTAAAAAACCGCAAAATACTTCAATCACAGACCTTCCTTCTGAGTTGCCAATATCAATGGATGATATGCACAAAGACAAACCTTATATTCCAACCGATGATGTAGAAGACCATGACAACAATGAAACTAAACCTTTAGACAATCCTACTCATGATCTACCAATGCCCATAGATAAGGTTTCTCCTCATAAGGATACCACCAAAACACCATCCTATTCGAAATTACCAATAACTAAGACACTTATAGAAAATGTTCGGACAGATATAACGACAAGGGGTTTCTCGGTACCAGTAGCTCAATCTCTCCCAGTTACATCACCCTCAATGCAAGACCAGTCACTTTACCACGTAGAATCTCCTATTTCTCACATCACTGAAAATAGTCCTTCACTACCACTAGATAAAATCCAACCCAACACATCACTTTCTGACCATCCGACTGATAATTTACCAATTTCTACCGAAGCTACTTTGCCATTACCAATAGATAAAACATTTCCAGAATTACAAAGCTTAGATATCCCTACAGAATTGTCATCAACAATAGATAATATACGACCAGATATACCAATCATTTCAATGTATGACAAAGAACAAGATAAGATTAAAAAGCCATCTTCCGAAAACCTTACTGATGATTTTTCATCAGCATCGCCGATGGACGGTATTCTTTCTATTTCTAAAGATACGCCAAGTGACCTAACATTACCAAATATTAAAACACCGTTATCTTCAAAACTACCAACAGCTAAGGCACTGCTAGAAAATGTGTTGTCAGATATGAATACAAGGGATTTCTCATTGCTAGTAGCTCAATCTCTCCCAGTAACAGCACCTTCAGTGCAAGGCAAGACACCTTATTACGTAGAATCTCCTATTTATCACATCACTGAAAATAGTTCTTCACTACCAGTAGATAAAATCCTACCCAACACATCACTTTCTGACCATCCGACTGATAATTTACCAATTTCTACCGAAGCTACTTTGCCATTACCAATAGATAAAACATTTCCAGAATTACAAAGCTTAGATATCCCTACAGAATTGTCATCAACAATAGATAATATACGACCAGATATACCAATCATTTCAATGTATGACAACGAACAAGATAAGATTGAAAATCCATCTTCCAAAAACCTTACTGATGATCTATCATCAGCATCGCCGATGGAAGGGATTCTTTCTCTTTCTAAAGATACGCCAAGTGACCTAACATTACCAAATATTAAAACACCGTCATCTTCAAAACTACCAATAGCTAAGGCACTGCTAGAAAATGTGTTGTCAGATATGAATACAAGAGATTTCTCATTGCTAGTAGCTCAATCTCTCCCGGTAACAGCACCTTCAGTGCAAGGCAAGACACCTTATTACGTAGAATCTCCTATTTATCACATCACTGAAAATAGTTCTTCACTATCAGTCGATAAAATCCTACCCAACACATCACTTTCTGACCATCCGACTGTTAGTTTACCTATTTCTACCGAAGCTACTTTGCCTTTATCAATAGATAAAACATTTCCAGAATTACAAAGCTTAGATATCCCTACAGAATTGTCATCAACAATAGATAATATACGACCAGATATACCAATCATTTCAATGTATGACAAAGAACAAGATAAGATTGAAAATCCATCTTCCGAAAACCTTACTGATGATCTTTCATCAGCATCGCCGTTGGAAGGGATTATTTCTATTTCTAAAGATACGCCTAGTGACCTAGCATTACCAAATATTAAAACACCGTCATCTTCAAAACTACCAATAACTAAGGCACTTCTAGAAAATGTGTTGTCAGATATTAAAGCAAGGGATTTCTCATTGCTAGGAGCTCAATCTCTACCGGTTACAGCACCTTCAGTGCAAGACAAGACTCTTTACTACGTAGAATCTCCTATTTCTCACATCACTGAAAATAGTTCTTCACTACCAGTCGATAAAATCCTACCCAACACATCACTTTCTGACCATCCGACTGATAGTTTACCTGTTTCTACCGAAGATACTTTGCCATTATCAATTGATAAAACATTTCCAGAATTACAAAGCTTAGATATCCCTACAGAATTGTCACCATCAATAGATAATATACGACCAGATATACCAATCATTTCAATGTATGACAACGAACAAGATAAGATTGAAAATCCATCTTCCGAAAACCTTACTGATGATCTATCATCAGCATCGCCGATGGAAGGGATTCTTTCTCTTTCTAAAGATACGCCAAGTGACCTACCATTACCAAATATTAAATCACCGTCATCTTCAAAACTACCAATAGCTAAGGCACTGCTAGAAAATGTGTTGTCAGATTTGAATACAAGAGATTTCTCATTGCTAGTAGCTCAATCTCTCCCGGTAACAGCACCTTCAGTGCAAGGCAAGACTCCTTATCACGTAGAATCTCCTATTTATCACATCACTGAAAATAGTTCTTCACTATCAGTCGATAAAATCCTACCCAACACATCACATTCTGACCATCCGACTGTTAGTTTACCTATTTCTACCGAAGCTACTTTGCCTTTATCAATAGATAAAACATTTCCAGAATTACAAAGCTTAGATATCCCTACAGAATTGTCATCAACAATAGATAATATACGACCAGATATACCAATCATTTCAATGTATGACAAAGAACAAGATAAGATTGAAAATCCATCTTCCGAAAACCTTACTGATGATCTTTCATCAGCATCGCCGTTGGAAGGGATTATTTCTATTTCTAAAGATACGCCTAGTGACCTAGCATTACCAAATATTAAAACACCGTCATCTTCAAAACTACCAATAACTAAGGCACTTCTAGAAAATGTGTTGTCAGATATTAAAGCAAGGGATTTCTCATTGCTAGGAGCTCAATCTCTACCGGTTACAGCACCTTCAGTGCAAGACAAGGCTCTTTACTACGTAGAATCTCCTATTTCCCACATCACTGAAAATAGTTCTTCACTACCAGTCGATAAAATCCTACCCAACACATCACTTTCTGACCATCCGACTGATAGTTTACCTGTTTCTACCGAAGATACTTTGCCATTATCAATAGATAAAACATTTCCAGAATTACAAAGCTTAGATATCCCTACAGAATTGTCATCATCAATAGATAATATACGACCAGATATACCAATCATTTCAATGTATGACAACGAACAAGATAAGATTGAAAATCCATCTTCCGAAAACCTTACTGATGATCTATCATCAGCATCGCCGATGGAAGGGATTCTTTCTCTTTCTAAAGAAGATACGCCAAGTGACCTACCATTACCAAATATTAAATCACCGTCATCTTCAAAACTACCAATAGCTAAGGCACTGCTAGAAAATGTGTTGTCAGATATGAATACAAGAGATTTCTCATTGCTAGTAGCTCAATCTCTCCCGGTAACAGCACCTTCAGTGCAAGGCAAGACTCCTTATCACGTAGAATCTCCTATTTATCACATCACTGAAAATAGTTCTTCACTATCAGTCGATAAAATCCTACCCAACATATCACTTTCTGACCATCCGACTGATAGTTTACCTATTTCTACCAAAGATACTTTGCCTTTATCAATAGATAAAACATTTCCAGAACTACAAAGCTTAGATATCCCTACAGAATTGTCATCAACAATAGATAATATACGACCAGATATACCAATCATTTCAATGTATGACAAAGAACAAGATAAGATTGAAAATCCATCTTCCGAAAACCTTACTGATGATCTTTCATCAGCATTGCCGTTGGAAGGGATTCTTTCTATTTCTAAAAATACGCCAAGTGACCTAGCATTACCAAATATTAAAACACCGTCATCTTCAAAACTACCAATAACTAAGGCACTTCTAGAAAATGTGTTGTCAGATATTAATGCAAGGGATTTCTCATTGCTAGGAGCTCAATCTCTACCGGTTACAGCACCTTCAGTGCAAGACAAGACACTTTACTACGTAGAATCTCCTATTTCTCACATCACTGAAAATAGTTCTTCACTACCAGTCGATAAAATCCTACCCAACACATCACTTTCTGACCATCCGACTGATAGTTTACCTGTTTCTACCGAAGATACTTTGCCATTATCAATAGATAAAATATTTCCAGAATTACAAACCTTAGATATCCCTACAGAATTGCCATCACCAATATATAAGATACGACCAGATATACCAATTATTTCAACGTACAACAAAGAACAAGATAAGATTGAAATTCCATCTTCCAAAAACCTTACTGATGATCTTTCATCAGCATCGCCGATTGGAGGGGTTCTTTCTCTTTCTAAAGATACGCCAAGTGACCTACCATTACCAAATATTAAAATACTATCGTCTTCAAAACTACCAATAACTAAGGCACTTCTAGAAAATGTGTTTTCAGTTATTAATACAAGGGCTTTATCATTGCCAGTAGCTAACGCTCTTCCAGTAGCACCACGCTCACAGTTAGATAAAACGCTTTATTTTCTAGAGTCCCCAGTTTCTGATATGACTGATAAGAGTTCTGTTACCCCGATTGATACTTTTCCATCCTCTGGAATAAATGAGGACGTTCTAGAAAATGCAATACTAGATATTCCCACAGGTAAGTTACTAATGGACAACATCCACAATTCTAACATTTTGACCGATGACGTAGAAAAAGGAGACAAATCTGACATTTTTACCATTGATGTAGAAGATAGAAACAAAACTTCCCATTCGACCGATGACGTAGAAGATGAAGATCAAGACAAATCTGATATTTTGACAGATGACGTTGAAGATAACGACAAATCTCATATTTTGACGGATGACGTTGAAGATAACGACAAATCTGACATTTTGGCCCATGACGTAGAACAAGAAGACATAGAAGATGAAGATCAAGACAAATCAGACATTTTGACTGATGACGTAGCAAATAACGACAAATCTGACAATTTGACCGATGACTTAGAAATTGAAGACTCGAATAAATCTCTTTTTACAGACGATCAAACCGACGATATGCCAAGTTATCTCCCGTTGCCAAGAACAAAACCATATTTAGCTTCAAGAATACCAATAACTAAGGCACTCTTAAAAAAAAGTACTTTCTGATATTACTGATGGGGGTATCCACCTCTAAACCCCTAAATTATAAAGGACATATCAATGTTTGCGGACCAAATATTTGTTTCTAACTGGACGTTGTTAATGCTAAGCTATGTTATTTATTTTATTTAATTTATTTTTATCTATAAGATAACATTAATAGCTTTAAGGACGAAATTAGTAAATTAAATAAATTATTTTTGTGTTAATAAATGTCTTATGTTTATTCCTTTTATTATCATATTTTCATCGTACAATTTCATTTGTTACTAAGGTTTGCAAAAAGTAGATGAATTTAAAAGATCGTGTAAATAAATTCATAATGCAAACACAGTACCCCAGAACAACGAACAGCAGTATTGCAGACTTGCACTGCAAACACAATGTTAAATAAAATATAACATCTACCATCCATGCACCTAATGCAATATGTATTTTGTCCACTCAGTGCTTAGTCGAGCGTATAAATAAACTAGCTTAACCCTAGCGATGCATAATCTTTTTGTTAGCTTAGAACCTATGAGGTTTCACTTCCACTCATTCGACTTAGCAGCGCTAATGCATTTAAACAGCGTCATTAGCTCCGCAGTTGAGCAAATAAGTCCGCTACTACTTTCTATGTTCTAGACTTAGATTTTAAAAGAAATAAGTAGAAACACGCAGAACATAATAATAGAGAAAAGTGTGCCGAAAACGAAAACGAGATGGACGTAGATCCTCTAGCAAGTGAAGTTAGAAATGAAAAGGAATTTGTTACTGACGAATATACATTTATGGCGACATTTTTACAGATTTAAAGTAACATGGCCTTTCTTTCAACACTAAATAGTAAAAAAACAAAAAAGCAATCACAAATTCAACCTTTTAAACAATAAGGTATGAAATCTCAGATCATGGATTTGAATTCCACACATATACTTACGAAATACGAATACATATCGAAGACGAATCCGGATCTAAATAATACGATGGAAAACATGATTAAATGGTGAGTCGTAGAAAAAACTTGGTTGTATACAAATGAACCGGTTTCAGTGACAGCGCGAGAGTGCAAGTGCAGAAGACATAGTCCTAACGATAGATAATACGAGTATTCAGGTAGATCATCTAAAAAACCTGAAGGACTAAAAAAAAATAAGCGTTTCTGTGGATACATTGACATATTAATGAATTCAACACTTTTAAGTTGTTGTTCTTTGGGCTCTGTTCTCTTAGCAAGAACTTAAAGATCGTAACGTTACGTAACGTATTGCTTACAGTATTTCGGCGAGTTAATGGAGATGTGGCTATTACTACATCTCCATTAACTCGCCGAAATACTCGATTTGTTTCAAATAGCCCTGTTAGAATTTCCATACAATATCATACATTTTGCAGGAAGTTCTTGGGTACCAAGAACTTCAGAACAAGTAATTGGCCTACACAATAGACAAATCCCATTTCTTTCCGACCGGAAGATGCGTGCCCTTCATTCATTTTGATTGGTCACGCACGTGACTGTCTTCTTTTATTGTTTGGCTCTTCTGTAGCGAAGCATATCGTTGTAGCAGGCGACCTTGAGTGATTACATCATATTGACAGGCGCGCTCGGCGGCGCCGGTCGCGCTCCGCTGGTCTGCTCAGGCGCAGGCGCGGCTCTACTGCGCAGCCTGCGCGTGCGTGTGTGACTAGATCCACTGCACGGCGATATGAGCCTCTATTGATAGATGGAGCTGGAGATGTTATTGTATTAGTTTTATAGATGTATATATTCATCTTTGATATACTGGTACTCAATTTTTTTATTCAATATTATCTTTTTTGGAGCAGGTCTAGTCTAGTTTAATTAGTAATTGCATCTGGATTTTGCTTAAAAAAAATATGGCTTCTAACTTTTTATCTTTTATTATTATAATATTTAGGCCAGACGAGTTTACTAACCGGTTCACATTAATTCGAGTTCATCATAATATGTCAATCAGCGGCCTTCAATGCTTCCCTATTTGTTGATTGATTATCTGCTAATAACATCAAACGCGTCGTAGATCACCTGGCTTGACATTTGATTCTATTCAATATTTGCTTCTAATAGCACTACTAAATACGACCTATTGAAGACCGCTCCCAAAGCAATTGAATATAAAGTCATAATCACTGTTTGAAAGGCAAATTAATTATTAAAGTTGACTAGTGAGTTATATGGATAGACTCTGGCCAGACTGACTCTGGGTCAAAATATAAAGGATAGAGCCATACGCAAAAGAAAAAGGATGATGAGACAACAGGTTATTAAGCAAATGCTACTGATTTTAATGAACTAGCTGCTTGTAACGACAAACACAGAAAATGAAGTTGCAACGCTATTTATATTCAAAAACATACGTCAATCGTTGTTTACTA
This sequence comes from Atethmia centrago, assembly GCA_905333075.3. Classification (NCBI taxonomy): domain Eukaryota; kingdom Metazoa; phylum Arthropoda; class Insecta; order Lepidoptera; family Noctuidae; genus Atethmia; species Atethmia centrago. The sequence goes on from HG995369.1 coordinate 21,715,418, forward strand.
CTCTCACTTTCCACACACAAATGAAGACGCGAAAGTGAATCGTTATCTCCAATCCAGGATTAATAATATTCACCGTACTTCAAAGTAGCTCTCGAGTCATAAATCTCAATGCTTCTAAATATAAACTTAAATTGATCGAGCCATTTATCTCACGTGGTACTCGGTATACTCGGTAGGCGCAGAATCCCGCTTGCTTCATTGGAGCCGTCCTTTGTTCCATCACGGATTGTCATCCGATTGTTCTTTGTTTCTTTAAATGACTGGATTAACGTTACATTAATTTTGAATTGTGAACAAAGTAAACGGTATGGTGCATTTTGATACAGTGACTGAATTGTTGTGATTGAACGAGAGGAAACAGATTTGATATTGAGATACCAAGCCCACCAGAAGGAAATTAACACTTATTTCATCGAAGGTATAATATGCAAAGCATGGTGACATTTTCAAAACTAAGACTACAAGCCACCATAACGAATGTTATTACAAATTAATTGATATGGAATTTGCATTTTTAATTATAGTCACAGAGCTGTACCATACCAACAACTTACTAAGAAAATTCTAACATAATCGATCGTAATCATCGATGTCAACGGACGTCATTCATGCATGTGTATGTCCTTAGTAATAGCCATGTTCCCTAAAAAGCAATAATTGCTATTAATATTATTTATGATTATCGTTATATTCTTTGATTATTTATATAGCTCGATAGTGTCGCGCTGCAAAAGAACTAAAACAAACAGGCCAACATTATTATGCTGGTGTGCATGAAAGCTTTTTTTTTTGGCGTCGGAAATTATGAAGTAACTTCTCCCGCTCTAAGTGGAGCCTGACACGCTCACACGCCCGCCACGTGTCAGACTCTTACTGACTAAAACCCAACCGTGTTGCTTCCGTTGCCTGTGTGTTGCCTGAGGCCACGGTATCCCTTTCAGACATTCCCGCGACCCTAACGTCTTACACTCGTGCCACATCATTGTGCTATCATTGTGTTACTCGAGTGTGCGTGTATTTTGCTGCCAACAGTTGGACACATTTTTTTTTTGACGAGTTCACAGCTTCGACTGTCTATCTAGACATATTTATATTTGGTTATATTATTAAGCTACAACACTGTTTGAAGTTGTTAAGAAAAATCTTGAGTGATAAACGTATTTTATGGTAGGTGTCATTACTAGATGCATTGTGGTGCAACCATAGTGCATCAAAAGAGTCTCCTCGAGTGACTGTCAGGCACACCCTGGACAGTTAAGCGCGCCACCAACCCACAGACTGGTTAACCTATTGACAGCCACGTTAAAAAAGCAAAAGCGTGCTCTCGGCGCCAAACTACGAATTATTCCTTAAAATCTGTCATATAGTCGTGACCGTGGCGTGCTGGGCACATTTTGGTCTGTCATCTATACATGACTGTGGCGGTCAAAAGTTTAAACAAAAATTTGACCACGGCAAGAAGTAAAGCGTCACATAAAGCTAGTGCCGATACGAGAGAAGAAGAAGATAATCAAGAAGGCTACAACAGTGTTTATCAGAATATGATATATTGTACTAGTAGTTTATGCGGCTTGGCACAAAGCCCGTAGCTCTGTCTCAGGATCTCCCTGTGTTTGTTCAATACTCTGTATTAAGGCAGATATTGAAGCAAACAGTCTCAGATAAATTGTTTTCGCTTGTATATAAACAATACTTATTTATTTTAACCTGAAAACCTATACAAGGAGAATTTATAGTCGGAGTTTCCTCGTATGTTACACCTTTGTAAGTGTCCAATTTATGATCTAACCACATACAACTGTATATTGCGTCTCGCTTTGTGTTGTTGGTTTGTGGCGTAAACAATAATTTATCATTTGTATCTTGTAAGTTAATAGAGGCTTGGTTCGTTCCTGTATTCGGTGAAACTGGCAATTGAATCATTAACTTGCAAGTGATCAACGAAACAATGAGGACTTGAAGTTTTTCAATTGTTAAATTGGGCCATCAAAGTTCGTTGATGATCGAAAATGCTTGCTTTTTGTTAGAAACTACGTTAGGATTTGAAGGCCGATCAAAGAGTAATCGAATATCTATACCTAATGGAATGTCCCCATTATGTAGGTCATAACTGCTTCTTAAACTATCCTCTCAAAACGGTGATATAACCCTGGGAGGGTTACTTTCTATCGTTATTTCTCGAGAATAGAAGACGAGGGATATAACTCGATATAAAAGAGATCTCTATTTTCACAACTGTCATCGGTATCTGTGAGTGTTAAAAGCTGTATTTCTCGAGGGATCCTCTTTGCAAATTTTTGCGTGTCTGTACATAAATCTTTTAAAACACTTTACAAAGCTTATATGTAGAGTGAATATGTAATGCTAATCGATATTAAAAACTAATATTACTTTTGTTATTTTGGTTGTAAACTTTTACTCTGAGCTCTCTTTTATTTGCGTTAATGCTTTTTCAATTATTGTTACGAAGTAGGTATTAAGTACTTACAAGTATTCCCGATCCAATAACGTAAATGTCAAAAGAAAGGCAAATACTTATTTTTGTAACACACTGGGGCGTTGGGGACGTATTACGAAAATGATGCCTAAATGTACTAGCATATGTGTTGCTACCTCTGATATTTAAACTATATATAGATATCTTTTTTCTTCTGTCTTCGTACGTTATAGAATTTAAAGTCCGTAAGGCGTTATTGCCATCTCCACGGGCGAGAGAATTGCGGCGAGTCTCGCCTGTGGCCAAATAATACGAGTAAAACCCGCACGGGTCGGTCGATAAGGTTAAGGTTGGTCCGTGGATGGCTGACCATCTTTACATACCAAGTCCGTGCCTCGGAAAGCACGTTTAACCGTTGGTCCCGGCTGTCATTTGTAGATCTTTGACAGTTGTCACGGGTCGTCAGAAGCCCGTCTGACAACCAGTCTTACCAAGGGGTATCGTGTTACCCAGTAACTGGGTTGTGGAGGTCAGATAGGCAGTCGCTCCATGTAAAATACTGGTATTCAGCTGCAACCGGTTAGGCTGGAAGCCGACTCCAACATAGTTGGGAAAAGGCAGGCAGATGATGAGTCTCGCCGTGCTATCCGATTCTCACCGCGATGATATAGCATCGCCGTGTGGAGATTGCTTCATACAGTTTCTATTGAATTTGATGTCACGGGCGTGATTATCGCCGCGATACTTTCACCCGTGATGGCGCCTAAAAGAAAAAAGTGGCCAGACTATCTGGACACGTACCGCGAGGGCTGGTTCGAGGTGGCGTGTGAAAAGAGTTCCTGGAAGGACCTCAGGGAGGCCCTTGCCCAAAAGTGACCAGTATGGGTAAAGGAAAAATTTGCAAGAAACCTTCCACTGCAAGTAAATTTCGAATTGACGTAAATTGATAATAAAAACAGTTATTAGTAGTAACTGTTTCTTTATTTTACTGCGATGGTCCTAGTTTATCATTTGTGACTGAGTTATAGCTATATGTAAGCGGACCTGCCATTTATGCCTGGAGGGTTTTATTTAGGTATTAATTTCTGTTTCCATTTTTTTATTAAATTTCTGCTTGAGTAGGTATAGTTTTCGATGTTTTTTTTTTTGTTGTTGGTATAGTGGTGTGCTAGCTGACATATGCCTAATATTTTAATGTATTAGCGTTGTGTAAATTATTTTTGCATATTATTGTATAGAAATATTTTTTTCTAATTGAACAGACAGCTGTGCTGCTGGGGAGTTTGTTGCGAAGAGCGGGCGTTTTGAGGGACTGTCTTATGTAATTTTGACGTCCGAAAAGTGCTGATTCTCAGCCTAATTTGAATAAATGACTTTTGATTTTGAGTTTGTAATAAATCATGTCCCTTGTGTTCATAAAATGTTAAATCATGAATGTCACAAAGCAGGAATAATGAAACAAATGACGTCCCTGAAACGGCGGCGTGTGCTTGAAGGTACGTACATATAGAACGGCGCCTACCATTTAGCTGACTGACAGATATGTGGACAGAAGTTTCAATAAACACGAAGGAATTTTTTAAACATGCAGTTTTGTATATTTGGTTTGTTAAGACGCTAACAACACCTAAACCGCGGTCACTGTCAGATTGCATAGAAAAGAAAGAGAAGCGCGATGACACAACGCTTGTAATTTATTGCAAAATATGAAGCAATTATCTATTTACTCAAAATTGAGTTGAGTAATCGAAAATAAAAAACAACCAAGTTCTGCATTCAAATAAGATGTTCTTGTTATTAATTAAATATGTAACGTATATTGATATTTAATACAGATATTCTGGATTAAAACTCAAGGTAAGAGGTTAGTTTAACGTTAGTTTGTATCGAGATTTTTCTTCAAAACGTGTTTTGGTAACAACCAAGTTCTGGGAAATATGTTCAAAATTAACATATATTTTTTCTGCTACCACAAACTATACAGATCTGGCAATTTTTTTTCTTAAGACAAGCTTATTTTTGTCAATTGGGTCTTGTCAGCGCCTTCATTTGTTTTGTGATAGAAGATGAGACTTCAGAAGAAGATCCAAGTTAGTTTATAAGGTTTATCTTCTCGAAAAGCCTCTTACAGCAATTGGTTTAGCGATATTTTTGATACAATTGACCTTTTATCATTCAGTCATGAAGGGGCACCCTAGCTGCATGGCATGTGAAAAGGGTATTGTTGAGATTTCTAAACGCTTAACATTTTTAAGTGTAGGTGGAATGGGTTTCTTTAAAATTCTTTATTTTGTCTACTACTAAGTCATATTAGCCATTACCGCTCAAATTTAAAGTTTATGAGTAGTAAACTGAATAATATGGAACATTGGTGCAGATTCCCTTGTTCACAATCTAAACTAAATTTAAGTTCAGTGCATCTTTTTCTTTCTATTTCATTAAGAAAAGGACAGAAGATAAGTTTTAGTTTAATCCTGTCAAATTAATCAGCGCTTGACGTAAATTGACGTAATTTTAGTACGCAAGTTTTTAATCACGTCTAAACTTGTATGGAGTAGTGACAGGCGCTGATTAATTTGACAGGACTAAACTAAAATCTATCTCCTGTCCTTTTCTTAATGAAATAGAAAGAAAAAGATGCACTGAACTTAAATTTAGTTTAGTTTGTGAACAAGGGAATCGGCACCATTATAGAACTAAGTTATAACTTCGACATCTTCACCAAGTATATTCGAATTATTCATTCAGCGGAGTAATCTGACATGTGCTAGCAGTCACTTTGTGTAATAAAATGGTCATATTTATTGTATTCTAGACTTTTACACTCATTATTTACTGCCTCGTTTATCTAGTGGTGGCAAGCGCTACTGATGAGCATGAGGTTCTGGGTTCGATTCCCAGGTCGGGCAAAGTGTTATTGGTTTTTCCATTAGGAATTTCTCAGTAGCAGCCCGGAGTCTGGATTTGTGCCCGGTTGATGGCAATAGGCTCGCCCCCTATTACATGAGACTTAAACTTATCTGGCGAAATGTGAGTGTAGATACTTTAGGTACACCTCTGCCTTACCCCTCGGGGATTGCAGGCGTGATGTTATGTTTATGTTAATATACATTTATTTTAAACTTATATAAATTGATTAAACTAAACGATCACCATTACAATTTTATTACACAAGTGACGTAATAGCACGTCAGATTACTCCAGTGTATTAATAATTATAATTCTACTTTAGGTGTATTCGACTCTAGCCAATATGACACATAGTTGAAAAAGTTTGGTCAAGTTCTAAAGGTAAATTGCCCGAAATCTATACAAATAAATAAAATTTAATTGTACTTATAATAAAAAACAATTCCTTTAATTTTTTTTTTTCTGTCTGTCTGTTTATTCAGGCTGACCTCCGAAACGGCTGCGCCGATTTTGACGGGACTTTCACTGGCAGAAAGCTGATGTTATACGGAGTAACTCAGGATTACTTTTATTTTAGGAAAAGCCACGCGGGAGAAGCCGCGGGCAGCAGATAGTATATTAATAAAATTGGTTATTTCTAAACTGGTTACAATTCCAATCCTGCAATGTACTGACCCCTAGCACGGAAAGAACAGTAGCCGGATTGTCCGTACAATTCGTAAGGTATAATAGTATTGCCAGTCTTCTTAGTATGTAATAGTATGCTGGACAGCGACGAGGAAGAGTAAAGGCTCCCGAAGACAGGCGACGTGACATTAGTAGAACAATTTTTATGAAAACTTCATGGAAATTGTTCTACCAAAATCGCGGCGCACTGTCGCGTAGCGCCTGTCTGCAGGAGTCTTAAGTCGATTAAATAAATTACCATGCCAGTTACTTAATAATGCTGTTACAAGCACATATGAGACGAACATTCCAATACGTTTATAAAAACTTTGAACTTGGAACACAGGACCTTCAAACCGCAATCTAGCTTGTCAGATGTTTGCCAATAATACCCTCACATTCTATTGTCCTACATCAAAAATTGCAATTTTGTGCAAATCACCGAATCAAGGAGCGCGTGTCCTTACTGCACCCCTCGCCATTCTGTATTGTTTGTCCTACTGTGAATTGTCTGTGTAATAGCCGGCAGATAAGCGCCCAATTATTCCCTCGCCCACATGGCCCATACAATAGATTCGTTTACAATGGCAGTCTGTAGTTATAATCCGCATAGTTTTTCTTAGACCCGCCTTGTAGATATAAAGATAGTATTTTTATAGTAAATTAGATACGCTGATACACGTTGTTTTTATGCCTGGTTCTCACGCCGTCTAGTTAATTCTTTTGGCCCCGTTTATCATGAGTGTTATTTTATTATGCTGTAAACAAATTCTCTGAACGCATATAGGTTGTTGTAAGTCATACAAGGACTAAACAATTTACAATCATAGAATAATTTATTTTAATTTTTATTATTCTATCATAACCATCTCCATGCATGACGTATCACTTTAATGATCGCACCAAAAATCTTGACAAAAAAAACAATTGACGAACATTATTTTTCGTCTCGCTGCGGTCTACGTCCTTCGGCTGAGGTACATTCAGCCGTATAAATCTTCATTAGTGTCCGTATCGGGCACGCCGTTGACCGGCCCTTTTACTCTCCTACCAATTTATCGGCCGTTCCGTTCATTGGCTTTAACTAGATCACTCGAGTATTATTCGGGCTTAGGTAAGCCACGCACTACATAAAATGTGATACTGCGGTCGTAAACTGGCGTCGTGTATGAATGCCTAATGCCAGTGGACGACACGATCCGTTGCGGTGCATTCAGTAAATTAAAAAATATTAGACCGTGTTCAAAATTCGAATGTTGTTGTTCAATGTGTTTTGTTTTCTCACGGAATTTAATGGCAATACAATAAAAATAAAATAGGAACACCAACAATAATAAAACTGCTTTACAAGTTTGCATAACACAACTTGATCACATTAACAGAATATTGCATTTTATTTTATTCTTGTTATCTCAACAACAATCAAAGGTCGATTCACAGACTGTAAATAACTGCGAGGTAAATTAAATATTTTATGTTAGTAGGTATCTATACAATTATAGACATTTTGTAAGACGCATTTGCTAAAGGAACATATCATTAAAATAGAATGCAACTTCTTTGATAAAAGAAACTTCACTGGAACAATCTAACTACATCGTTGAAGTAGCTCTATGGTAGACAGACAGCACAATATATTTGGTTGTTGTTTAAAAACAAATGATTATATTATTCAATTTAAAAAGAAATTAAGTTAATTAATATTGGAAAAATGTTAATAAACTATTGACGAATTCCTTAAGGCGGTGACAAGAGGCAAATTACCAAAATTGGAAGAAAAAAAAAATTCAAATCTGTATAGTCTGTGGTAGCGAAAAAAATATGTAAATTTTGAACATATTCCTCAGAACTTGGTTGTTACCAAATCACGTTTTGAAAAAACATTTCGATACAGGCTAACGTTAAACTAACCTCTTATAAATGCCGGCATTTAACTTGAGCTCTCGGCGGAGTGGTGGGGGTTTATGTGCTCGTCGTATTGTCATAAGAGTAAGGTCCAAAATCGCTTAAAGTAATTAAGGATTTATACCTTGAGTTCCAATCCAAATTATCAGTATTAAGTATCAATATGTTACGTAATTAAACAATAACAAGAACGTCTTATTTGAATGCAGAACTTGGTTGTTTATTATTTTCACAATTTTGAGTAAATAGTAGATAATTGCTTAATATTTTGCAATAAATTACAAGCGTTGTGTCATCGCGCTTCTCTTTCTTTCCTATGCAGTCTGACAGTGACCGCGGTTCAAGTTCAGGTGAAAGTCTCGGAAACTAAGAATGCTAGCTTAATGAAATAAATTATGTTTAATAGTGAATCAAATGTTCCTTAAATGAAAGTAATAAAATGTGACCCTAATTCATTGCTCTCAAGTGTATTTCGAATGTAGTTTATGAGTTTACGTTTTTTACCTACCCTGCTGTGCAGTTTGAAACTGACTAGCTGGGCTAGATGGCTAGGAACAGATCTGGGCGAAAAAACGTGGCGAATTTTTGCGCGAGAATTCAACAGATTCACTGCAGCGCGCTTTTCTCGCCAAGTTATGGCATTTTCGGAATACAAGCGCGTTTCATCGCTATTCTCCGCTCAGATTTGTCCCTAGCTATAAGGGCAAGCCCTTCTCAGATCATATGAAAATGGGAAAAACGAAGAAAGCTAATTACATCCAACCCGGCCACCTGGTAAGTCTTGGGTTAATAATTAAGGAACTTGCCCTAAACTTTCTGTAGCCACCTAATAAAAGTTTGAAAAGCCAGCTGTCAAAAGTCAAAAGTTTCAATAACACTTACTCCAGTACCTACCTAATAAAAAACAGACCAATTCTTTGAATTATTTGGTATCTGCAAACAAAACAACCTTTGGGTAATATTATTTTTATTTATACGTAAAATAAATAAATATAATGGTATATGGAATGTCTGACTTGTCAAGTGAAATACTGAAAGGTAATTCGATTACGAAGTCGTAATCGTAACCATTTCAAGTTAACTTCATTAATAGTTGATGTTCTTAAAGGTAGACAGGAGCGACACGACGGCGCGACGCGACACCGGTAGAACAATTTCCATGAAGTTTTCATAGAAATTGTTTTACGGATATATCACAGAATCGCGTCGCGCGACAAGTCGCGCCAGCCTGCACGAGCCTTTAAGCGATTTTTGGTAGGAGAAAGTCTTTATGGGTTCGCGTCACCGACATGCTAATGTTTAGCTATGAGTATGACGTGTTGAGCTTGCCAGCAGTGAAAGCATATATTATATATTTTAATTAATCTTTTTTTTATATTATATATTTTATTTTTTACAAATAATGAAATTTTAATTTTGGATTCCTCAATTAATTAAAAAATTAAAAAAATGCCGTTGGTAATTCATAGTTTAAAGCTTTATTTTTCGACTTCGTGCCCACATAATTCACTTTTGGCAGTTTCATAAGACCCTTGACATTTCAAGTAATCGCCTCCGATCAGCTGACTGTCAAGTCGTGCGATGCTTGTCAGAACTCGTAGGTATGCTTACTCAACCGAAAAGCGAACTTTAAAGTTAATTTCACTTTTTAAATCTCGCTGGCCAGTGTTCTAAAACTCGTTTTAAAAGTTTAATTACATGTCCCCAAAAAGTATGTTATCGTCTAAATCTTTTTGGACGTCGCTTATCTTCGAATTTAGTACTTAGGTACCTTGATGTAGGGCCCGTTTTGTTACCATTTTAATTTAAGTCGGTACTAAAGGTATCATAATTGGATGATGGCCTTTTTGTGTTACGTAACTGAAACCGTAACAACTGAATACTCTAACGAGACAGCCAGACAGTCGACTAATGAGCAACAAACAATCCGCATTTGTAGGTTTTCTCTTTCAATAAGTCAATATTGATTTTCTTATTCTAGACGAAGATATTATTGTTTCTTCTAAATTACTGTAAATAAATAACATTTACTCGCCTGTGCTCAATATTATGCTCTTTCTTTACACAATATCTCTGTAATCACAAAATTTCATTGAAATCGGTTGGGTGGTTTCGGAGGTTGGCGTGTACAAACATAGTGACACGTGATTTTAGAATACCGGCCTAAAACTTGACTGATAATTGAAAAGTAACGCTGAGTGAAAACATTGTTTTAGCCTTTTTAGAATATAGACCTACATAAAACTCATAAAATGAAATTTATGAAGATACAACCACTCTTCTCAGAGTCTCACTGACTCCTGCAGTTACCTTTTTAAACCTGGCACAATTTTCCCACAACTTCCTTATTCCTGTCCCCAATTGCGCACTAGATTATGAAACTTGTTTCTACAATACTGGCCTAAAATAAACCCAGAAAATTACTTTTGTAAAGTATAATTTATTGCGAAACCACTCATTATCTACAAAAGATTCCCACTGACCCCTATATAATTAACTCATTAAGCCTTGCCACAACGAAATATGCCAATTTTCCCACAACTTCCTCATTCCTGTCCCCAATTGGGCACAGCTGACCTTTGCTCCGAGTGACTAGCTGCAGGTATCCAGCACATGATGCAAGCGAGTGCACGGGGGCGGCGTGGGTGCGAGGCCGCTTGCACAACTTCACTGACACTAAATCCTTCGTACTTAGTAGTTCAGTTTTGGTAAATAGAATGTCTGTGGACAAGTTAAGAGTTTTGTCGCGTCTTACGTGAGAGGAGTTTGAACATTTTGGTACATCCGTGACTTAGGTGATCCTGGTTATTCGTGTTAAACAAGGTCGAATATGACTAGAAACCCGAAATTACTACGACGTGGTAGGTATCTCGATAATCTTTTTTACATACCTGTGTAACTTGGAATTAACTTAAGGATCCTACATACTGGCGCGACACAAAGGCACCGCTTGTAGCGCTACACGCGGTGTCTTTGTGTCGCGTCGCGTCGCGCGACAAGTCGCGCCAGTATGTAGAAGCCTTTATCGTAGAAGACATCGGAAGCACGGACGCCACACATTAATCGAATTTGTATCCTAACGAAACGTCGACAGATTGGACGGCTTTCACATGGATCGTAGAGATTATTAATTGAATAACTGCTACACTCACTTTTACTTTCGTTTCCATATTTACGGGACTGGCCAAATGTATTAATTAAAAAAATATTAAGTCAACGGCCATGAGACGAATGACGAACAATGTCGAGCACGAATCATGCTTAAAAACAAGCTAACTCAGACGATTCATTTTTTTTTTATTTACCTACTTAAAACCAAAGAACTTTCTTTAAAAAGTGCCATGAAACCTAACTTTAATTACCCGTATTCCTTTTATTCCATTCATCAAGCGACGATCACTTTATTTTAATCTGTTCGAAATTAGAATCTAAACTTCTGCTTAACATTCTATGCGGCATTATAGAGCACAGGCACTGCATTCTATTCAGCCAACCTGACTGGCCCTGGGACTCATTTCGCAACTCTTTAGGTCAAAACAGGTGAACATTGTTGATCTAACTGGTTTCTGTGTTAGATGCAGATGCTTTGTCCCATATGAGGATATGCGACGTAGCTTAACGTGGGAGGTGTGTAGGCAGCTAGATATTCTTTAGACAGGACATCGATTAATGCCTTCGTTTATTGCAACACTTCCTAGATTGGCGCTGTATTGTAGATTAATTCATAACAGATAGCTTAGTATTTTTTTGTTTTCAACTCTATTTTCATGGTGGAAAGTTATTTCTGGAGACTTGAGTTGCAATAGCAATCTGTTCAGGAATTATCTTTGAGAATAGTCTGGTCTAATTAGTCAGAATTTTAAACAAAATAAAGGCAGCGGCGTGCAGACTGGCGCGACACCGGTAGAACAATTTCCATGAAGTTTTCATATACAATTTTAGCTTTTACAGATTAGTTTATGCAGTAAGTAGGTAGGTATCAATTTGTCTCGCAAAACGATAAATTACAGTATTTTTCACGGATTTGGAATAACATTTCCAAACACATAAATAAGCTTTTAATGGCTCTGGATATACAAACATATACATAAAATTGAAGTGTCTGTTTGTAATGTCAAAATAACAGCTTTTTACTAAATGCATATAAAAGTAGGCATATACGGTACTTATGACAAAAAAACTATGTCCAATGTTTTGGCTGTCTGTTTGTTCTGGCTAATCTCCGAAACGCCTGGACCGATTTTAACACTTTTTTCACTGGCAGATAGCTGATTTTATAAGGAGTAACTTTTATTCTAGAAAAACCCACGCGGACAAAGCCGCGAGTAGGCTAGTTAGAAATAAATAATCAACAATTTTATTATTAGTTCTCGTACGTGTTGCTTTAAGGCAAGTAGTTATTTTAACCATATAAAGCCACATATACCTCAACCATAAGAACAAAGTAATTAACATTACATTACAACATAAGTACTCAGGTACATTAATATGGAAATTCATTTTATTTTTAAGCAAAGCAGCAATCCAGCAATATTATTAAGCCATTAACATGTGCTTAAAGGGCGTTGTGTTAATACTTCAATAAAAAGTGTAATTAACTACAAAAGACTTTATGGTTAAAAATCCATGGGCGCACTTCTATGGTTTGTCGATTAACGTTACTTAGAACTTTGATAGCATATAATTAAATAGGTGTAAGTACGTTGTAATTAAGATAATACGATGTTGGTAGGTACAATATTTACATAAACATATTTACACAATGGTCCTTTTGTCATCATACGAGAATATTTCGCTGACCTCCTGTATAATCTCAATGCTGAACTCATATCCGAATTCTTTATAATCTGAATTCGGAAAATCCCGAATCGTACAATTTAAATTTGATACAACATACCTACACATTATCATTTCTCTACATTATGACTTACCTACCTATTATAACGTTAAGTATCGAAATTCACGAAATAGATCTAGGTATTCTGGCAATAGAGGTAAGTATACCACTTGGCACAGTGCAATGTGTCAAACAAATTAGGTAATACAGCAAAAGGACAAATTCACAGTTTTCATATTTCGTCACCTTTCAAATCATACTATGCATACTATGTCTAAGTATGATCGTGTTTCCTGAAAGTTACAAAGCAAGACACCATGATATAACTGACAGTTCAGTAACTCTAACAGCTGCGTTCAAAATAATAACCATGTCCTCACAGAATCCAGAGCCCTCTCCTTTAAATAATTTCTGAACGAGTCTGTCACCCTCGAACTTTAAGTCAAGTTGCCTTCCTAGTATTGACATTGGAAGATGTCTGCGTCTTCCATTTTGAATATCACTTTAGTCACTGTTCTCGGAATTGATAACAAGTTTGGTCATTAAAATTAGGTGTATTAACTTTGTTCTGTAGTGGAAGTTTCGACTGTTTCAAGTTAGAATTTAGAAGCATTGAATATATCAAAGTAATAAGCGCCACCAACCATACCTACTTGCCTAGTGTAATATTTTGACTGAAAATTATGACGCTATTTTTGTGCAATTTTCAGCTCCTGCAAAGAAAATCTATTTATATATTATATACAGATACTATATAGATACCTACAAGGCTCAAAATTATTATGTACCTAAAAGGCTTTGGTAAGCGATTAATTCATGACGTTCGTTCTACGTGTGGGTGATCATGTCCTGCATTATATTTTCATTATTATATTATACCTAGTTATAAATACGGAATAATATTGGAAACCATGTAATTACCTGTATAGCATACATATATCCTTCCTCATGTTAATAATTGCCTGAATTCAACTCATTATTAACTACTTATAATTACTTACAGATGTATAAAAGTTAAAAGGTATAAATGAGCGGAGGTCAATTTACATATGTACCTACTCATTTGTATAGTAATCACGTCAATTTCCTTGAAATTTCGTTTACTTGATTGATTTATGTGCGCAAAAGCCCTCATGATTGACTTCACTTTTACTTTTTAGAAGCCATTACCTACGTAAGTTACGTGATTATATTACGGCCTAGGTAAACAAAGGAAGGTCGACTTCAGACTAATTTCACAAAGGTATACTTTAGACAGCTTATGTATTCAAAATGTTAACATTTTACATAACACGATACTGCTATTAATTTTATCGCATCGCATGACGTGTAGTTGTATTTTAGCTACTGACGCATCATTGGAATCAGGCCACTAAAATAAGAATTGCGGTCTGCTCTTATTTTGCTGTATAACATCTTTTGAACCTAAAAAAAATCTCTTATTATTAGTCTTACTACTTCATAAATTGGCTGCCCGTTAATAAATAAGTATTTTGACGGTTCTTGAACAGAATATCAACTGTAGGTCACGCCTTTACATTCAAGACCGATTGCATTGAGTCATAATAACATAAATAACAAATGAAACCATAAATTAAATCAAAAGCCAGGATGCCATATATACATAAAAACATTCACCATTGTTCTTCTTTTAAAACTAAAAAAATGTAAAAACACAAGATGTGATAATCCATGATTTTTTTTAAACTATTAAAAAGTTACATTGATGATTCAAATAAAGAATGTCAGTCATGGACTTCCTAAAACAAATGGCGGCGTCATCTAAACGCCAGCTCCTTAAAAAGACGATTGTACGGTAAGAGGAAAATAATGTAGATCGCATAAATGAATGAATGCTTATGTCCTCAGCTAGCGTGGGCTCACGGTCTGAATAACATTTGATTACGTGCGGGACAAAGGCGATGTTACATCTGTATTATGTTGTTTTGCGAGCCAAAATAACGTAGAGACGAAATAAGTAAAGGCAAAATAAAGAAACGTTTTGTCTTTTATTGATCAATTAATTTCATTGTATCACACAGCCATTCCGAAACTGGGAAGTGCGGGGACGAGTCACACGAAGGTAAGCAACACAAAGAACAACTTTAGAGACTAAAATAAAAGGCTTTTGTAGAAATATCCCACAATCAGACAGTGTAAAGAACAAAATTAATAAATCCATAAACACATTAACACCTCCACTTTTGCTTCAACACGTCGCGTCGTTTTCACATCTTCAAACACTCTAGGTACCTACCTCGCTAAGCATAACCAACAATTTCACCCAAACTCGCCATCAAAAGTCAAGTACACGCATGGTTGGGCGCCATGATATCGTGTCGTGACCGTCACGGTAAATTTACGTTCCGATCTACGCTGCCCACAGTGCCCACTCTCACCGCTTTGATATTCGCTATGGTTGTATCTATGCCGTCGAACTCGTCCGTACCTATATGACCATGTAAGAGTGTAAAGGAAATTGCGTAAAAATATTTGAATAGCAAAGTTAACGATGTGAGTAATTGCTAATTTTATTGTTACAGTCAGGGTGTTTCCAAATGTAAGTTACGGCGAGTTATAACTTATAATACAATTAAATAGATATAATTATATTTAAAAAGTCAGGTGCGTAGTAGTACTCGCAACCGGCGAGCGTGTATGAAATGAAATTGTTTATTCTGTAAATAGGACATCGGAAGCACTTTTTATAAACAATAAGCTAGATGGAGATGACATTTCCTATCTAACTACACCTGAGAAGAAATAGCGAAACATACTCAAGGGTCAAAGTCTCTTTTAAAGGCAAGACGTAATCTTGGTCAGATTATGTGAGGAGAATGTAGATTGTAGATCCATATCTGAAATGGTCTTTTGAGTACCTATACGACCAAATGTTTGAACGTAAACAAAGAAAAACGACTAATAAGTTAAATGCAAAAAAGCGGGAACTTGCAGTTTAGTTCTTCGAAGGACCTGCTAAAACTCCTTTGTAGAACTTGTCTTGCTTTATAAAGCAAGGCAAGATTTTTTAAATAAAGATCTCTTGACTTGTAAGTTATAACTTATAAGTCAAAGGTTCTTTATTTAAAAAATCTACTAGGAACTTCTTTCTTACGTAGGTATAAGTTTCGTGTTATTTTTGCATCCTAAATCGACTTTGACACCCTCAACCCAAAAAAAGTGGGTAGCTACCCACTTTTTTGGGATTGAAGGTGTATATAAATTAAAGCGAAAAACACTTGGTATATAAAAGTACTTATCAATATTTATTGCGTTTCTCATTCTACTATAGACCAAGCAACATGGCTTCCACTTTTAAATTTTTCTAAGTTGGCAACTCCGCGAAATACCAAATGTCCATGCCATCTATTTCTAATTAATAAGTTCGGATCACGGAGCTATCGGCACCAAATCAATCTGAGCAAGCGATATCAAAGAGCTTACAAGATTGAGGACATTTTCTTTTTTTTATCTTTCGGCCACCTTGACTCCGTTGTTGCGCGGTTAGAGCCGCATTCGCAGTGCGTGGGTTCAAGATCACATTATAACATTGCAACAGCTTTCATTATTGGTCAAATAAATATATTAACTTCTTTAGTTCTTTTCTAAGCAAGGTTTATTATGGCTTAAAAGATTTTTTAGTTTTTAATAAAACGTGGTGTAACTCTTTTAAACGATTGTTTCGTATTTCACGGAGCGTATACTGGCAATTTGTTGCTTATTGAGATAAAAGAGTTCATATAATAAAAACTGAAGAATTATTATGCAGTATCAACTTTTAACTGATAACCTTTCTGCATGAACTTCTGAGAATAATTTACGTAAATGTGACTTAAAAATTATTTAAATTATTTAAGCTGCGTAGTCGTACAACTTGTGATGTAGCTGGCACTCAGTGCATATCTGATATAAAAAATAGAAATATATAGGTAAAGATGTCGGCGACTATAAAAGCAATTGGAAGTCAAACCGTAATTTGGTTCTATGTCCACAGACCGTTTCCCAGAAACCTTCCGACAAATCCCGGCCCAACTTAAGCTACCAGATAATAAACAAATGACAATCCTAAGTTCCTAACCTTCACCATTTCAACAATAGCACTGCACTTAACATACTGACTTTGACACACTTATCTTACATAAATAACACACGTAATAACGCCTCATATTGTTGCATCTGAACAAATACCACGAAAGAAAAGGCAGCTGTCGCGAAAGCGTACGTAATTACATATTAATAGCAAATATCTATTAATTGCTATGTACTTGCATACTGTTGTAATAGAGCGGAAAATAGTATGAGCTTGTAATTGTTGATTGAAGTGTGTTCACTATCATTTGTGACCAATGTCAATTCAGCATTTATAATGACTTAGGATACCTGGAGCTAAGCACTGTTTTTGGGGTGCAGACCACGGATAGAGTATATTCCATGACAGCACAAGATTGACAGTGGAAAACATTTTCAAGAAATTAACAAAGGCCAATAAGTTTGCTCTATCATACCCATTATTTATTTATTTTTCTTTAAGGGCCAACCAACAATTGTTTACACAGTTACACTTTCGAAATAATATTTTATTTAAATCTAAGCTTAGTGTAACAATTTCTTAAAGGTTAGCAGCGTATGCCTCATTTTTTTTTGTCCCATCATTGTAATAATTGTGCCACAAGCACTAGGTATGCGGTGTAGGTATTATAGAGCCCTAGGTAGAAATATACTTAATGAGGGTTTTCTAAAATGATGTTCACTAGGTGGCAGCACTGAGACGTCAGATCCGGGCGCCTGTCAAGTGTCAAAGCCCCTATATTTTCTTAAGTCGTGAATGAATGATGAACGAATGATGAATGTCATCGTATATTTTAAATTCGTTGTCGTAATGGAATACCTCTTGTCAAAGTGGCGCCAATTGGTAGCGTGAATTTTCATGAAAACCCTCAATGACAAACATTACCTAAAATAAATAATAAGTAAATATTTTTTTTATTAACAAACGTGAGTAGGTACCTACAACTTATATATCCTAAACAAAATCACAATATACAGAGTTTAGAGTATTTTAAAGATAGAATTAACGGCGATGTCTGTGATAGTATTAACTGTACTGCAGGCTTAGCACGAGAATCGTAGACAAACGTTTTGTCGGCGGACGAGTAGACAAATATTACGTTTCCGTGTAGACAATTGACAGTTTTCTACCGAGAAATGTAGACAAGTGATTTCTGTTCTACAGTATGAATGAATGAATGAATGACTAAATGAAATGCGCCCGGCTAGCGTGGTTAAACCAGGCGCGATTACTCGAATGAACCCAAAGATTCACACTAGCCCCTGGAGCCTCATGTTTCATGGGGCTACAGAGACCATCGCATAACAAAGAGTAGACCGGGGAGCGCGGTAATGGTAGGGAAGGCGTGCCCTTGGGATATGGAAGGATTATTAGAGCCGTACCGGATATGCATCCTAGAGTAAGCATTGGAATAGTGGAGGGACGGGTGATATTTACCCACACGGAAAAAAAGGATGTTTTAAATTAAGACAATATCCTTTTGGTCAAGATAAATATTGATTCATACTCGTATATGGGGAAAACAATATATTCTTGAATGAAGTAATTTTTTGTCTATATTTTATTGTCTTCTTCGAAGACTTAAATGAAGAATTATTAAGTTGAATTTTAAGAATATTATTTCTAAAACTAGATATTTTCTTCAATTAAGATTATTATAGTCTTGAATCAAAAATATTTGCTAAGTCAAGAATAAAAACCAAGTATTTATTATTCTTAATTTGAGTAAACAGGTTTTCTTGGACTGAGTACATTTACTTACATTAAGAAAATATTTACTTGGATTAAAACAATTTTTCTGAGAATATTGATATTCTTCGCTGAAGAGATCCTTTTTTTCCGTGTAGAGTAGAAATTGAAAGCGTCATGCTGAGCCTGCTGGAAGGACTGGTAGGTACTGCTGGTAGTGGTAGTGGTGGTGGTGTAGAAGTAAGTAAGATCTTTAGTATGTAAGGCTAAAGGCTCCTGCATACTGAGGCGATATCGTGGGCGCGACAGGCAGCAATATGCCTGTCACGCCCGCGATATCGCACCAGTCTGTAAGAGCCTTACAGATCGTACTATCTTTTATTTCTTATCTACGAGTAAATAATAATTACCAAAGAACATTTATCTAGAAAGACAATGTTAAAACATCTCTTTAATTGCATTACTCTAATAAGCCAAAACAAACCAACTATGACCTCTCAATTAAGACTTACGTAAAATTATGTTTGGCGCACACTCACGGGGCATTTCCCGTCGTCCTGCATTGTTCTCTACCGACACAGTTTCACACGCTCTACATATCTACTTACATGGAAAGCGATGTACATACAAATGCCAGTATATGGCCACTTTATACATGAGTATTCATAATTTTGTTGCATGAATGGACGCAACAGAGAGGAATTTCCATTGTCGACACGCGTCATGTGTAGCTTTCAATACATTTATATTCAATCGAGTTTTACAATACGATATGATTGTAATGAAATCGTGATAAACATACAAGTAGCACTAGCTCAGTGTATTTCGTCGAAGCCATTTTATCTCGAGACCATTTCACCTCACGGGCTTCTGAGAAAATCAATGTCAAATCGAGTACCCGTTTCGGGTTCGTCAATATTATATTAGGAGATTATACTAGTTATTCAAAGTGATTAACACTTAATCAAATTAATAAAAAAACGGCCAAGTGCGTGTCGGACCACGCACAATGAAGGGTTCCGCAGTTGGGATTACTTGGATTTATTGGAAATGGAAATGAATTTATTCCAAAAACAAACTTAACATTGTAGTTGAAAAACATGTTCTCCCATACATCGATATACGTCACGATCAATTCTCCAACTGCAAATTTAAGGTAGTCGACCATTACTCGTTAACTTGTAAAGCCTACTTAGCTGTGATACATAGTTTTCCTTTTAATTTCATTATATGTACTACTGCCATGAATTGTTTCACATCTCCATAAACAACCATTTAGCTGGCAGAGCGGGACACACTTGACTCTAACAAAAAATAGCACTTTAGAGCTTAAAATTACGCAAACGGATCCTTGAATCGAAAAATGGTGTTAACGGACCCGCAATATTTTGAACGGCCTATCCAACAATACCCGACATCATGAGATAGACGAGAAAAATATCATCCCCACATTACGTGCAAGGGAGGTAGCCTAAAAAAAACTTTTTCATGATTTTATTTTAGCACTTTGTCGGCGTGATTAATATGTATACCTATGCCAAATTACAGCTTTCTGGTACTAAGCGTCTCTGGGCTACAGCGGGGACAGACAGACAGACGGACATGGCGAAACTATAAGGGTTCCTTGTTTACTACGGAACCCTGAAAAAGACATAAAATAAAATGAACACAGACTGTTTCTGAATTTATTATACCTATACCGATAACCTCTAGACCTTAACAACGAGAATAACTTTACTATCTTCAAAAAATAAATGTTCTACCACCAAACCAACAAATAAAAGTATTAAAATACGTAGAGAAGCTCTTCGCTTAATGGATAAGAAAATTAAATGGCCGAGAAATACATACGGAGTATTCTTCATCAAAACAGAGCAATTTCTCAAGGGATTAAAGGAATAATATGTTATTGTGAGTCTAGCCGAGAAAGTTATTAAAGTAACTATAAAAATATGGACTGCGGTAGCAAACTTCGAAAGTTACATAAAGTGGAGGTTTCAACGCAAGTTAGTTTGGATGAAGTCGTAGGATATTATGAGATCCTGAACATACAAAACAACAATTTATGTAAAAGACCCGAAAACTTATTAAAATTTTCGAGCGACCGAACCGTCGACAATTTCTAGCTTTTGGAGGATCTAAGCCGTAGCCACAGCCATGTATTTCGTAATGTTATCCCAACCGAGATCAAAGGCTCAATATTGTCTTGTCTCCGAAGCATATACATAAAAATATATTTATGGAAAAACATTCATTTCCATCCTATAAGTTGGATCCGCAGTGGTAGCCCGCTCGACACCTTCTGCGAAGCAGTACTGCTCGCGGAGGAGGAGGCGGGACGGTTGAGGGAAAGGGGTTTCGCGCCCTCTCGCCCCTAGCCGCCGCAGGAGACGTCCTGGGCGTCGGGAATCCCGGGCGGATTTCCGGCCACCGTAGGCGCGGGCTTGCGGACGGTGAGCAATAGGTAGCTCACCGTCCGGTAAGGACCAGGCCCGGGTCGACGGCGCGTTGTATTCCACGCGCGCCTCAAAGAGATGTCGTCAGCACAAGTATACGGGGTCCACTAGGGCCGATGCCTGCCGGGGTCGCGGGAAGGTACTAAGAGTAAATAAGAGTCTGACACACCTTCCCGCTCCGCCCAGAGCGGGGAAAGTTATTTAATGATTTCCCACCCAAAGAAGAAAAAAAAAGAAGTGGTAGCCCCCCGCTAGATTTGTTCCATATGAGATTTGTTATTATGTTACAAAAGTAACTAAGAGAGATGTATTACGAGTAATGATTCTAATTATTATAATTCTGTAAATACATATGTGTTATGGTCGCGAATCACATTTTGATCAAGATACAATCTGACACTGACCTGCAAATTACAAAAAAACGTAAGAAAATTTGAATTTTGCAGGCACTGCGGATCCCACTTAATAGATTCATCACATTTAAAAAAGTCCAATCTCTGGACGAGTTTCAATATCATTCATTCATTGCAAAAGCAATTTGGACCGCAATCGTCTTGCGACACTTTTTTGCTGATAAAGAAGCTCAATGCGATTATTGGAGCGACCTTCGTCTCATCCATTGTTTAGACAGCTGTACTTATCAGATACCTACGTATTTGCTACATTATTTTTTGTCGTTATGTTGTAGATGTGATAAAACTGTTTTGTATTTACAAGTTTATGAATGTAGGATCGAGACACGGTTTACTCATCACCAGCCTGTAGCAGTCCACTAATAGATATATCCTTTATTTTCAAGCCTTTAGCTCATTGCTGCTTCCAGGTACTCTGCGAGGATCGTCCATCGACCTGGCCTGAGGGCGTCCTCCCTACGTTTGCCTATTCGCGATCTCCACCCAATAACGTAGTAATGGTCTACACCACCAATATGGCCGGCCCACTGCCACTCTAGCTTGCATAATTATGCTGTGGAATATTTCTATGAACAATAAACTGTACAATCTTTATAGCATTTTCAAGTAAAACATGACTGTTTTCTGCAAGTGAATAGAAGCATTCTTGGAGTGTACAAGTAACTCACTTTGTAATTTGTCACCCGCTATATTATTTCGTGTTTCCAGCACACAGAACACTTGTTCATTGTTGTGCTCAGTTGCGACATTTAAATAACATTGCAAACACACAAAAACATGCTTTACATTTAAAATTATTCCCGATTTGATACTGAATTATTTTTATTGATCAAGATCAAGACCAACAAATACTAGAAAACAAGTTATTAAAATAAGAATCCTCACAGACATGGCACAAAACTCTTCGCTCGTTAATTTACAATTTAAATACATTCTCCGGATCGTTTCTAGTAAACAGATGTATAATTAATTAATGTTTAATTAAATCGTGCTTTTACATTTTATTAACCAAATATTAATCTTTTACATAAGCCACTAAGTTTTCTAACCACATTATGTGGAGGTGGAGTCCTTTTAGACAAAATAAACGGTTTGAGTTCAGCATTGCCGCAGACCAGACTAAAAACGAAACTGTTACAATATAAGGATTTTATCGATCATCTCTTACTTATATTAATGTCTCCATTGTGTGGCTTCCGCTTATCTCGGCCATGCTTACTTTTTAGGATTCCGTACCTCAAAAGGAAAAAAGGAAGCCTTATGGGATCACTCGTCGTGTGTGTGTCTGTCACAGCCGATTTGTTCCAAATCTACTGAACCGATTAAGTTGTTTGGTACTGTCGTTCATTTGCGAGAAGCTTGACATAATTCAAAAAGAGTAGTTTTTGGGTATGACAAATTAAAAGTTTTAAATCAGCGGTCAGAATGCGACGAAGTATAAAGTCACACCTCTCTAGCTCCCTCATTTTCCTGCTCATCTCATATATACCAACGGCAGAGGCAACTGCAGCCGTCGATTTGTCGACGGCAGATGCAACTCAGCCAACTCAAAAATGCAGATTTTTCTGTTGTCTATTTTACATCTATGTATATTGTATACATAGATGAATATTGACCATTCGCGCTTATCTCCGAAACTGCGGAGTTTAAAAATTTGAAAAAAAAATACAGAGAATAGCTACTTATAGATTACAGAAAAACCTATAACAAGTATATGGTCTTAAAAAAACACGGTAAATCACTCAATATTGCGAATACAAACCTACATTTGCAGTTCGAATGTATAGGGGAACATGTTTTTCAACTACAATGTTAAGTTTTTTCTTGGGATAAATTTATCTCGACTACGGGACCCTTCATTGTGCGTGGTCCGACACGCACTTGGCCCTTTTTTAATGTAGTTTGTGGTTTTTTGTATATCAATGAGTTTGTGGGTTGTTTATGATAATTGGCTCCCGAATGGTGGCAATCAAAGACTCCATTTATGGATTAATTCTCCTGTACACAGTGGGAGATGATAGCGCATTGATTTTAATAATTTATGAACCGTTAAATTATGCATACAATATTCATAAAATTCCAAACCAAAGCATCAATTTTATGTCTCTATATTTTACAAAATAGATACAAAAAATGTTTCTCCTCACAGATTTATGTTTGAATAATATTTACTACTTTCATCGCGGGTTTTGTGATTCAATGACAGAACACAACATAACGAAGCCATTTCAATGTTAATGAACCTAAAACATTAAACATTCAGCTACTGCGGGATATCAGATTATGGGATAAAACCAACGTAACGAGCAAACATACATAATCAGCCTATAATGCTCCGACTGCTGGGACACAGGCCTCCTCTCTGTGAGAGGGAGTGGGCCGTAATCCACCACGCGGGCCCAGTGCGTGTTGGTAGATGTCACATGTCTTCGAATTTTTGGTTCTAGGACATGCCGGTTTCCTCACGATGTTTTCCTTCATCGTATTGAGAGCAGTGGTGATGAAATAATTTACACAAAGTAAAACGCCTGTCTGCGTTCGAACCTACGACCTACAACTCGTAAGAGCAAACGACGAGCAAACATAATTAGCAATAAATAGTACGTCACCAATTACTGTCCACTAGTGTTTGCAGCACGAGTGCGCTTTCGACGCCACTGGGCTTTATCAACGCGATGTACGTAACTAAAAATAAAGCTCAATCTAGTGATTCAAATAAATTAAGCGATTTAATAACGAATTAAAGAGGCTGAAAACAGCTAAACCGCGGTCACTGTCGGACTGCATAGAAAAGAAAGAGAAACGCGATGAAACAACGTTGGTAATTTATTGAAAATATGAAGTAATTATTATCTATTTACAAAAAAAAACTATTAATTGGAATAGAACACTATTTACGTTAATATGTTGCTTGTACAATAATCTGACAAAAAATCAGAATGATTGCATGTATAATAATATGGTTTTTAATCGTTAAAAGTTTTTTTTTTTCTATGTATCTTCGTGATTTTTGTCTGTCGTATCAAATTAGTTTGTATTATGTTTTCAGCATACTATCTAAATAACATATATCCTGAAGAATATCATACATTTTTCTGATTTTGTTTACTTCAGTGGGTCATATAAATATGTACTTCCAGGCATAATAAAACTTGCGTTTAGCTCCTGAGGTCTCAGCTCCAAGTGACCACGGTAGGCAGACTGACAGTTAAGGAAGAGATCAGCGCGTTTAACAATATCATTGTTCCACTGCCTTTTACGCAAAACTCAACAGTGGTTAGAAGTCCAGTCCGCCTAGAATTAGAAATACTACTATAGCACTACCCAAATAAGCTTCTTCTATATTTGCGTTCCAAAATCAGCGTCACCATCCAAATCGTCAATGTGCATTTTAAATTAACGACCGGATTGTTGACCGTCACTAGCCAGGGTAATTTTCGGTTAGCTAGTTGATGGTTTTAGTCATTGGTCAGCTACTAGATCCATGGTCACGTAGTCAGTCAGGGCAACACTTACAGATGACCTTGTCTTCTAGGGAATTACCCTCACATTAGTCAACATTTGTTTATCCAATAAAGTTATCCATTAAATTGGTACTTAAATAATGTAACCGCAACGTTAATCTGTCGCGCATTGACAAACTGAGGGCAAAACTGGTAACGAATGATGAAAATAAATTGCTTCCAAACACACTCTTAGGTACTAATAACATTGTAATTTCAAATGATTAGGTTATGGAAAGCAAGTTAGCAGGGGTTTAGGACCCCACCGGAAATTATAGGCGTGTCTAAACTCCATGTTTATGGATGGACTCCATGTTCGTCCCATGTACAGCGGTAAGCTGCCAGTGTTGCAAGAGTATAATATACTCTGAAATGTTTTATGAGTTATGGCAATACCGGTAATTGAATGGTGCACTTATTTGATTGCAGTGAGCTGCTGATTTATTTCTCTATTTTACTTTCACGGTTTTTTGTTTAACGCTCATCTGTTTGTGTTAATGATTTTTAAATGAACACGGAGGTTTTTCGTAACCTCTTTTCGCTGATTTGCGTTTTCAAACGACCTTTCACGAACTCTTGCCATTAAAGAAAGGTTAAAAGCATAATATGATTACTGCCAAAGTGCCGACCCTTATAAGCTCATCGAAAACTATCAAACTTATATTGGCAAATATAAAAACTCTGCCTCGTTGATCTAGTGTTCGCAAGCACTACTGCTGAGCATGAGGTCCTGGGTTCGATTCCAAGGTCGGGCAGTGTTATTGGGTATTTCCATCAGGAATTAGCAGCCCCAAGTCTGTATTTGAACCCGGTTGATGGTAATAGGCTAGCCCCTTATTACATGGGACTTAAAAAAAACATAACTGGCCAAATGTGGTTGTATACAAAGGTAGGTGCATCTCTGCCTAACACTTCGGGGATCACAAGCGTAATGTTATGTTACAAATGAAAACGGCTTATTGGTTGATACGCACGACATTACTCGCCCAAAATGAGCGAATCGACACTTAAACAATTTGATTTTTTCTGTAGGCGATTCGCACGAAGTATATTTATTATGAAATACGAGTACGTAAAGGCAAATGCACGCAAAATATTTTCTTTTATATTTACTCATAAACATTTGCTGAATAAAATATAAATTTCTTCAATGTAGTTTCTAGTGTACTTTTATCATAATTTTATTGCATAAAATTCAAAATGTGCCAATTGTCTAATATGTGTATATTTCTGGAGTTGTCGATCCACAGTCAAGTGAAGTTAATTTATTTGTAGGCGATTTTGCCTACAGAAAAAAATCATATTATTTAAAAATGTCGATTCGCCCGTTTCGGGCGAGTAAATTCGTGCGAATCGACCAATATGCCGTAAAAACAGTACTTACAATATTTCGTTATCAAGATACGCTACACCCACCATATTTTATTTTTCACAAGATGTTTCATTGCTCCGTATATATGAAACATCTTGTGAAAAATAAAATATGGTGGGTGTACCACTATATTTTATTTTTCACAAGATGTTTCATTGCTCCGTATATTTTTTATGACGTCTTCATTCTAACTGATGTTTTTCACGAAACAACTGACATTTGAGTGACACTACTCACAATAAAAGTGTTAATTTATTCGATATTTTGTATTATGAACACATTCGATGTTGACTTATTATAATAGCCTTGGAATCATGTCGGGAAACTCAACGTACATATACCGACTTGTAAGTATTTATATACTACGCTAAAAATAAAGGCTCCCGCAGACAGGCGCGACGCTGATAGAAAAATTTCCATGAAGTTTCCATATAAATTGTTCCACCAGAGTCGCGTCACGCTTGTTTGCGGGAAGCCTTTAGCTTATTTCGATACGCTCTTAACACTACCTAATGACACCAAATCACTTGTTTAAATAAAGAGGCTCCTCGCAGTAAGATAAAAACATGATTCTACGTAAAACTGTGTTTTACCATCTCATTACGTCATCGAAATATAATTCGCTAGTAATGATTCGGCTATAATTTCTGTTTGAGAATGATGATCTGTAATTTCTTATTGTACAGCGAACGTTTATTTCAGGAATCGAAGAGAGGACGGCTAATGACGTTGTTTTTCTTACAAACACCGTAATTGCCAGTTTCAGCCGACGATAATGAGGCTGTAACAGGCTACTTTTGTTACAACATTAGTGTTTGATTTTGTTTTAGAACGAAGTTCCTTATCGCACGTTATACATATAAGTACTCTGCACACTTGGCGCATGAAGGCTCGTGCAGACTAGCACGATAACGCGATATCGCCTCAGTCTGCGGGAGCCTTGAGAGCCAAACCGAAAAAAATATAACATTTTGAACGCCACGACACTTTTATTTTTCAATTATTTATACAATTCATCACCATAAAGTCAAGTACCACCTTAAAATTTTTGTTTGACCTGTGTCTTATGGTATAATTTAAAAGTAAATTAAGACGCTGACAACACCTAAACCGCGGTCACTGTCAGATTGCAAAGAAAAGAAAGAGAAGCGCGACGACAAAACGCTTGTAATTTATTGCAAAATATGAAGTAATTATCTATTTACTCAGAATTGAGTTGAGTAATCGAAAATAAAAAACAACCAAGTTCTGCATTAGAATAAGACGTACTTGTTATTAATTAAATACCTAATGTATGTTGATATTTAATACAGATATTTTGGATTAGAACTCAAGGTAAGAGGTTAGTTTAACGTTAGTTTGTATCGAGATTTTTTTTTCAAAACGTTTTTGGTGACAACCAAGTTCTGGGAAATATGTTCAAATATAACATATATTTTTTCCGCTATCACAAACTATACAGATTTGGCAATTTTCTTTCTTAAGAGAAGCCTATTTTGGTCAATTGGGTCTTGTCAGCGCCTTAATACAATATTTTATTTTCCTATTTTCCTTAAAAAGTTACTCGTTTTTGCTTTAAAGGCAAGTTACAGAAAATAAATCCCGATAAAGGTCTGGTTTGTTAATGTGTTTTATTATTGAAGGTCCATAGCAGTTTTTAGAAACACTTAAAAGCCATTGCCATATTTTTTTTATCGTTAGTCGATCTTTGTGGCTATTATGCTTGAGCTCTAGTTTTTTACTCTCTGCTCAATTTCAGTCATGTTCCATAAGGCCCAAGTCAACCAATGTATTAATGTATTTATATAATATTAATGTACTTGACATTATGGTGATGAATTATCAACCACTTTAGAAGCGACCAATACACAGAGATATAATAATATTTACGCACATTGAAAACGAATCGAATGCAATTATTGAGAAGACGGTCAAGTTTGTCGAGATCTGCGGTCAGGTCATAGCAGCACACATCACCACAATCGATGATAGGGAAAATTAAGGACTGCACAAGCAATGTCTTAGTACTTGATGGTAATAAATTTTTCAGTACAAAGCCCGCAGCGTTCCAGTAACCTTCTGGCTGACCCTAGTGACTTGAGTACACCAGTTCAGGGTACAATATATGTGCCTTTACGTCACTGCTAAATGGAATGATCGCACTATTCACCTTACCAATACGAGTACTACCAGGACTCCCGGTGATGATCGCCTGACACTTATTAGAGTTTACTGCAACAACAAATCTATCAGACCAGGTTTTTATGACATATGTTTTTATGTCAAGTCCCTATTTAACTTGTCGATAGCATTATGTACTCCATCAAGGGTTGATTGACAATACAACTACAAGTCATCTGCATACAGATGATACACGCTCTGAAGCTCGGAAGTTATAAGATTAATCAAAATAGAAAACAGAAGAGGAGAAGGAATACCGCCTTGAAGAACACCAGCTTCTAAATCACACCAGCATGATGAAGAATCTCCAACATGAACGGACTGCTGACGTTCCTGGAAAAAAGAGGAGAACAGTTCCAGTGCTTCGGGAGAGACCATAACATAGGACAGAATAGCTAACAGGATGTCGTGACTGACGGTATTATAAGCATTCGAGAAATCAAGCAGTAACTTTGGTGTCTTCCAGGCCTGTCCTTATATCGCCAGTCACTTTAAGGAGGGCGGAAACAGCGCTGTGCCCAAGCCTGAACCCAGATTGAAGAGACAGAAGAGTTACGGTGAACAAATTTGGAGAATCGTTTGTGGACACAGGCCTTGACCACTTTGGATAGGAAAGGAAGTATATAAATTGGACGGAAGTCGGTAGGAAGAGAGGGATTAGATACCTTAGGTAGTGGACGAACATAAGCTTTGCGCCACAGGAAAGGGAATACTCCGGTGTACAGTGAAAATATGGATAATCGCGGGTAGGAGATGATCCAGAATGATCATACCACGGGTGATATTGTCACATCCCACCGCTTCCGATTTTATGGAGAGAATTCCTGATCTCTAACGACTTAACTGCAATGAAACTAAAAGGATTAATACGATAACGCGTTAGACCAGATATTAAAGAGTTTGTTGCTTGGTTACACGATCCATTGTAGAAACAGTGGAGAAATGTTGGTTGAGAATTTGAGATCGTCTAAGTCAATTGAAATGGGAAGGTCTAAATGACGCGGTTTGGCGATACCAAGAGTTCTAAGAAATTACCAAATGTCGGCAGAAGAGGAAGAATTGATAGTATTTAGAACGTGATGGCGTTTAGCATTGCGTATCATCTGATGGCATCTGTTTTTTGCAGCCTTGAATAATGTCTAGTTCTCATCAGTACGATCCCGTTAACATTTACGGAACGCGCGGTCCTTACGTCGCATTATATAGATAGTATCAAAGGTTTTTTATCCTCTTTAACTTAGGTGGGCGTAGTATCGCCATCATCAGCCATCGTGTGCATATGATTCAGACATGAACCATCACATGCCATTTTCGGATCCGATGATACAGCAAAACCTTACGAAAAGTCATTTCAGAGTCATTGATTCGGGATCCACGATGCGCCTAATAAGTGATTACGGAAATGATAATTCAATTATTTTGGAAGCTAGACAGTAATTAACATAATAAAAACGCTATTTACGGTGTCTTCCGTGTCCAGTATTTTTAGTTTCCTAATTTAAAATTCGCATCAAGGCTGTTTGCTTGATAAATCATCTAGTAATTAAAGACCGGAGATTCTCAGTAATTCTTGCTTGTTTTCTGTGGTGGTAACTAAAATTGAAATCTCTTGGTAGAAAACAAGCTTACAAATTTTTATCATAGCGTAACTAATCATCATACCTAAGTATGCTATTTTGCATTGAAAATGAAAATAACTAGGACCCCACACCTAATAAATTCATAAAAAAATATTTTGCAAGAGGATGATGTTAAAAACATTACGTTAATAGTTTTGCAAGTAGCCTAGAGCAATAAGAACACAAGTTTTTACATCGTCAAGAGTCCTCAAGTATGGATAGTCGTGTCGAGTCGTACTCAAGAGACACATTAACATGTTCTACATGTTTACAAAGACCACAGAAAATGTAGCCACTAATAAAATATTGATCGATTGAGATTGAAGGACTCACTCGCTTGCTTACCTGTGCCTTAGCAAATACGGTTCGAAACTCTTTGCACGTGGCGGGAATTTTTAGGACCACTATGATCTGCTACTGGCAACTTAGGAAACAGCAGGATTTGATTTTGAAACGTGACCATGTCCCAAAGCAACATTGACAAATTACCTAGATACTAATCGTCAAGATATAATGTAACGCACTGTGCGTTACATTATATGTTGACGATTAGTAGCACTGAATTTTTCAGATGTGTGATTGGTAGTTCTGTTCTGTCAGTCGCCATTTTGAACTCTATTATTATTGAAGACTGCAAAACCGCGTCAAGTTATAATTAACGCACAGTAGTGTACATAGTGTATTTTTAAAATTCAAAACAAATGCGAATCATTATGGCAACCGATGTATCGCTACAGCATATCATTAAAACCGTAAAAAGTCCTACAGAGATGAATTGGCGTCTAGCCTCCGGGGAAAGGAACACGCCAAATTTTGGTCACGAACTGTTGTGAACACTACTAAGTTGTCGGGAGCGCTGACTTGCTATGCTACATAAATTGCCTCCTTGGGACTTGTTGAGACACTGCAAACAAGAGGTACCAGGTATTAACTGGAGTTTCTTCATAATCATCTTCAAAAGTTGTTCACTAAGATGATAGCAGCAGCAGTAAGAACCTTGTTTTATTCATAGAAATAAAATAAAAATCATAGGTATCTACGAATGTTTACTATTTAAACAGATGCAATGCTCATTGTTATTTATTGTAACCATAGTACTGCACACAATGCAACCTCGTTGCCCACACAGTCATTATTATTAAATAATAACCATTAAATGTTACCAGAATCCCATAATCCAAGTATGACGAGTTGCTAATAAAATAATAAGTTATGCAAGAGCCCACGGACGTGTGAAAGTGAAAGCATGACTATAAAACGTCACTATTTTAATCTTCGTGGCGCCTCGAATTGGAAGTTACGAACTCGCTTCCTCCTCAACACGTTGGTCGAATTGAATATTTGAAACTTTTTTTTAATAATTTTTATTCATGACCATAGATACAAGTCTTTCAGTCAAGTATCTGAAACTATTGCATCGATGTTGCCTTTTCAATGGCATTTTGAGTGCATTAAAAAAAAAAAACTCATGTCGAATTATTAATTCACTGTCAATCTGACATGTGCTAGTTGTTACTTTGTGTAATAAAATGGTCATATTTATTGTGTTGTTGATTGTTTACTTTAATCGATTTATTTATAAGTAAAATAAATGTATAAAAATAAGTGTAAGAGAGTAGAATACAATAAATACAATAAATATGACCATTTTATTGTGTGCGAACTGTCACTTGGTGTACAAGTGACAGCTAGCACATGGCAGATTACTCCAGTAAATATGATAATTCAACTTTGCTATGTCAATAGCATGCTACGACTCTTGACTTTGACACCCTGGGATCATCTATCTCTATGTTTTTATATCTATGTTTTTATTTATCTGGCCTATCTAACTTGCAGATCTGTATTTTTTACCAAAACATACGCTTTTATTGTGTTAGTGCGGCGTACCATTGAAGAAGAATTGCATAATATTGTGAAACTTTCATAAGTTCACAACAGCCCAAAAGAATCTACGTTGACGGCCATTTACAAAACTAGTCTTGTTGACCACCACCTAAAATAAAGTGGTCATGAAAAGCTCCACACGTCAAGTGACAATTGATTTCCAAGCGATTCATATTTTTACAAAGACTCTCAACAGGATTGACATAAGATTTTCGGTAGTTTAAGGGGCAGATATATGATTTTAGTGACTTTTAAATCTCTTATTACGCTTGCAAATAATGGAAGTAAGGTATGCAAAAAAAAATATGTTAAACTAGAACACTTACACATCAATTCTTCGTTTACCTGACCTTTAAGTCAATTAAATACATTTGTGACAACGATCATCGCTGTCGTCGATAGGATGTCACTTTGCTTAGTTCCAAGGGCATTGATGATCAAGAGGCCTTTGTCAAATTGAAACATTTGCAGACATTAAATACGTAATTATATAATACTAGATGCGCCCCGCGGTTTCACCCGCATAAGTTTTGACCCCGTGGGTACATCGGGATAAAAAGTATCCTATGTGTTATTCCTGGTTATAAACTATCTGTGTGCCAAATTTCATCCAAATCCGTTCAGTACTTCTTGCGTGAAAGAGTAACAAACATCCATCCATCCATTCTAACTTTCGCATTTATAATATTAGTAGGATTAGTACAAGATTAGATATAGGGCTACATTATACAAAGCCGACATAGGTGTATAGCTATACTCATGTACACCCAATCAATCAACCGTCACACGCTGCGATGCATGATTGATCGCCACTGCAGGACACAGAGCCTTCCGAAAAAGGAAGAAGTTTATGCATCATCACGTAGACAAGCAGGCTGGTGACCACTGCAGAAGCTTTCTGCACGTAACAGATCGTCTCAGATACTGTTTGTTTAACAATAGGGTCTTACACCCATTTTTGAAAAGTGTCTTAATAAATTCTATAGTGCTAATATTACAAAATTTATATTACAATATTACAAAAAAAAAATCACAAAATTTTTATTCAATCGATAAGTGCCCTAAAAATGCATTTAAATTTTACATTTTCAAATTTCGGGTGTAGTATGACGAAAACGCTGGACGCAGTGGATTCCATGTTGCTGTGTGGTCATGACGACACTTGGCTATGTAAACAAATGCGCTGATCTATTATCTAACTATCCGTTGACAGTTGACGTTTTAGTTTACACAGCCGTATGGCGTAATAACATGGCGGCTACTATTTCATGGTGTTTTTTAACAGATTAGAAAAACTGAAAACGTTGAATTGAATTTTAAAATTAATTTTGTTGTTTTATGAACTAAAACTAACATTTTCCGACTCCTTTTTGCCTAAACTATCTCAATAATACGAGTTATTTATAGATTTTTTCTCGTATATAATACCTATCTACCCTATTGCAATTTTCAAAGCGCTTAATCTATTCTGTAAAAATCTCACCGTGGATACTTAGGTGAAGTTAGCTTGAAGTGAGCTGTTAAGACGCTGACAACACCTAAACCGCGGTCACTGTCAGATTGCATAGAAAAGACAGATAAGCGCGATGACATAATTGCTTGTAATTTATTGCAAAATATGAAGCAATTATTTACTCAAGATTGAGTAGAGTAATCGAAAATAAAAAACAACCAAGTTTTGCATTCTCACAAGACGTTCTTGGTATTAATTAAATACGTAACATACATATGTTGGTATTTAATACAGATATTTTGGATTAGAACTCAAGGTAAGAGGTTAATTTGACGTTAGTTTGTATCGAGATTTTTTTTCAATACGTGTTTTGGTAACAACCAAGTTCTGGGAAATATGTTCAAAATTAACATATGTTTTTTCCGCTATCACAAACTATACAGATTTGGCATTTTTTTTTTCTTAAGATAAGCCTATTTTGGTCATTTGCGTCTTGTCAGCGCTTTAATGTCCATCCTTAGCATCAAGGCTCGTGCAGACAGGGGGCGCGACAGGCATAGGTATTGCTGCCTGTCGCGCCCGCGATATCGCGCTAGTCTGAACGAGCCTTCTGGTGGAATGAAAGTTCAGGTCACCTACATTTTCACGGTAGATCGTCTGGTCCAGTAAACATATTTTGAATGCGATCTTACTAGCAAAACAAGGGAGTTAGATTATGCTAGAATCACATAACGTCGTCTTGTTCTTTTGTTACTTCATGGGGAAAGGGCGTGAATGAATGCATGTGTGTATTCTTTTATAGCTGCAGTAATGAAAATACTTTTCGATACTGATCAAGATATGAGAGAATAGTTTTAACAAATTACGGCCTGTTCATAGGTAGGTATAATTCACAATCGGACAGTAATCTCATACCAAGCTACCGGCCAACCAATAAGGATATAAGTGAAAGTCACAGACATCGCTCAATTTATTTTGACAAGCCATAAATCGTATCTAAACATTCTTAATAAGATGGACAATCGTTCAGATTACTGTTACGTAATCAGAACATGTGTTCGTGTATGATATTGATTACATACACGAAAGTTTTCACATTGATCTCTCCTCCATGCTAATCGGATATTAAGAAT
Organism: Atethmia centrago; assembly: GCA_905333075.3. Taxonomy (NCBI): domain Eukaryota; kingdom Metazoa; phylum Arthropoda; class Insecta; order Lepidoptera; family Noctuidae; genus Atethmia; species Atethmia centrago. The sequence goes on from HG995369.1 coordinate 21,749,948, forward strand.
TAGCTACTCATAGGTACACCTCGTACGGTAGTGCGGTTCGACTGTTTGATTGAATGAATGTTTTTCGGTTTAAGTAATAATGTGTACTAATCTGTACAAATAAATTAAATTGAAGTGACATTGAAATGTAATGTCAAAATAATAGCTCTTTACACGACTGCCCAAACGGAGTGTAATGTGTTTAGGGTTCATGTATGTTATATGTATCCATTTCTTTGTGCCACCATAACTTTTAAACGCCCTGAACAGATTTAGATGAATGGGGTATCTTTAGAATAAATATATATTAGTTTAGTCTTGTCAAACAAATTCGCACTGATAAATTTGACGAGACTAAACTAATATTTATTTTCTGTCCTTTTCTTAATGACATAGAAAGATAAAGATGCACTGAACTTAAATTTAGTTTAGTTTGTGAACAAGGGAATCGGCACCATTGGCTACTAAACTAAAGCTAAATAGATAAATAAAATTATTATTGTTGTCGGGGAACCACTTGGATTAAAAAATGTTCCACAGAACGGTCCCCCGACAGCAATGACAATTTTATTTATCTGTTTAGTCAGCGAGTAAATGAGTGACCTTTCGCTTTGTATATACCTACAGATGAACTAATACAACTTGTTTCTTTATTTTATAGTTCGTTTTTTGGCAGGGCAGTCGTGTTTTTTTTTGTACTAAATGCTTATGAAAGTATAATAATATATACTTTCGGTACTTGTATGAAAAAAAAAACAATTATTAAATTTATTATCTGTGTCAGTCTGTTTGTTCTAGCTAATCTCCGAAAAGTCTGACCGATATTTACGGGACTTTCACTAGCAGATAGCTCATGTTATAACCTAGGCTTCTATTTTAGAAAAATCCACGCGGTAGAAGTCGCAGGCAGCAGCTAGTTTCGTATAACGTGATCCTACCCCACCCCTCCAAATACCTATATACGTTAAAAATCTCGCTTTGACGTTACAGAAGGAAAAAAATTTACGGTGCGTATGTTACGCCCTGTTTCTGTTGTCCGTGCCAGTAGATAACTTGTCACTTAAGGCGCTGACAAGACCCAATTGACCAAAATAGGCTTCGCTTAAGAAAAAAAATTGCCAAATCTGTATAGTTTGTGGTAGCAGAAAAAATATATGTTAATTATGACCATATTTCCCAGAACTTGGTTGTTACCAAAACACGTTTTGAAAACAAAATCTCGATACAAACTAATGTTAAACTAACCTCTTACTTTGAGTTCTAATCCAAAATATCTCTATCAAATATCAACATACGTTACGTATTTAATTAATAACAATAATGTCTTATTTGAATGCAGAACCTGGTTATTTTTTATTTTCGATTACTCAACTCAATTTTGAGTAAATAGATAATTACTTCATATTTTGCAATAAATTACAAGCGTTGTGTCATCGCGCTTCCCTTTCTTTTCTATGGAATTTGACAGTGACTGCGGTTTAGGTGTTGTCATCGTCTTAATGGTGCAATCTTATGCAATTTTGACATGCTATGCTAAACTTATAGCTTCGAATTTTCGCTTTAGGACCAGACCGTATTTCGTGATTATACTGTGTACTAGTTAATTACAATGCAAACAGTCTACCTTACTACTTACCTACTTTACATAAACATTATAACTATTAAATGGAACAGGAAAATATTTGCAAACAATATCATATGACTATTGTATGTGTCTTTCCAATTTACACAGTCTGACGTTTCGTTTGTTTTCAGTTTTTACACTAACGTAGTTTCAGGTATATGTGGACCATCTACGATATTAAATCGGTCCTAAAGATATTTTTAGGATCGATTGAATATCGTAGGTTGTAGGTAATTAGAAATCATCATCATACATTGTCCTGCCCATATCCCAATCTATTTGTGGTCGGCGCAACATGTCTCTTTCTTCTACTTCTCTATTAGTTGTCATCTCGGTAGTCACTCCCTTTCTAGCCATATCATCTTTCACACAGTCCATCCATCGTTTCTTTGGCCTTCCCTTACTCGTATAGCCATCCACATTCATACTAAAAACTTTCCCGGCGACATTTACCTGATTCCTCCGCATCACATGGCCCATACCATGACAAACAAGTTCCCGTGGCACCCCCAGGGGTGTCCTCCACAACTCCAACTTTTCCCACACAAAATTTTGGTCATCGGTGTCACTTTCAGACTGTCTTATTATACATATACTTCCTGCCGGGGTCGCGGGAAGGTACTTATGGGTCACCGAGGCCCCCGCAACACAGGCAACAGGAAGGAATACGGGTGGGTTTTAGTCAGTAAGAGTCTGACACACCCTCCCGCTCCGCCCAGAGCGGGAGAAGTTATTTGATGATTTCGCACCCTCAAAAAAAAAAAAAATACATATACTCAGTTCTTGTACTATCCAATCGGGTAACACCACACATCCCTCTTAGCGTTCTCATTGGGTAATTAGAAGTATGCACATTAATGTGTTAAGTACTAATGTAGACGATTATTTCCAAAGTATAAGGAAAATTCAAATAAAATATGGAAATATTCCTATGCAGTTATGAAGCATACATAATTATTATCGATGACATCATTTCTAACGTCATGCATTGCACAATAAAATGAAAATAACACGAAAAGGTTGCAACAAAAACAAACGCTTCACACATACATAAACTCAAGCCTTCTTCATACGAGTGTAGGCAAAAACTACAGAACCCCTTACGATACGATCCTTACCTCCTTTTGCTTCGTTTACGTTCATATATTTGGCCACACACACACGCCGGTAATTAATTGCCAGTATAATTAATATTACTAATTGCCAGTACTACGCACCTGACCTTTCTGAAGAACATCACCAATGAGGTCACTATATGTCCTTCTAAGGCGTCTCTTCTCTTCTCGTTCCACTCACATCTGCCTTTCAAATACGTTTTGTTAATCGTCTTTTATTCATCCTCTTAAAATGACCAAACCATCTAAGCATACTCTTTTAATTTTTTATCACTACGTCATCTTTTAAATCGCAACGAATCAATCACTTAATTTTATCAATAAGCAGTTTGAAGTCCTTACACTTAAGCGGTCGTGCACGAAATCGACTGATTTGATCAGTTTTGTTAATTGTTTGTGAGAAAGGGAAAAATAATTTTAACATAATTATTTCATTATTTGTGATTTGAAAAGTCGAGTTCTTTGAGTTGCATGTACCTAGCTAGAAGGGATTTGTCGAATAAATTAAGTAATCATGAAAAAATCCTACTAGTCGCAACAAGATTTTCGCAAAATGACACGAGACTGACGTTTGATCATCTTTTTATAAGAAACTACTTTTGATTTTGAACAATAAAAATATCATCATCATTATACGGTCTTTTTGTATGTGGCTGGATCACATTTTTCAACTTTGATAGAAAATAAAGCAGAAAAAGAATGTTGAAAAATCCTATTTGTATAACAAAACCCAGTCAATAATGTATTTATTCCTATTATTTAGCAAATAATTTAAGAAATTGAAAAATCACACATTAGTCTTCAGCTATCCTTGAAATAAAATCTAAATTTTATTTTATGGTACTAAAATATCTTCCAAAATAAAAATCAAATCAAAGGCGAAATTAACTATGTATATTTTCGAGAGCGCAAAGTGATAAAACTATTAACAGGTGCTGTCACTAACACGAATGGCACCACGAAAACTGTACTTTTATAGTCATACAAACCTAATGTTTCAATTATTTTAAGCTTTATCACAATTAGATAACAAATTGACAAAAGAGTGCTTTTTCGTGCACATGTAAGAACATCAAGAGAAACCGCCAAGCGTCAATTACGTGGTTGTCAGACTGTATCGGTCATTGACGCATATTTGTAAAACATATATCTTGTAATATGCTATCGAAATATAGGTTAACAACAAATAACACTATCTTATCTCTAATAGGCTGAATTATTATGATACAAAATTCATGCTGGCAATGGCTTAATTACATTCAGCATAAGTGCTTTTGCCTTTTCTACCTCATATTCATATCTTTATTGTATTCTATCAAATCAAATCACTTCAAAATATTTTATTTCACATAAACCTACATGGGCACTTATGAAACGTCAGAAGCTAGATGCACGGTTCCAATTGGTCGTTTCCTATGGAGAAGAGCCATAATGCTAATAAGATATTAGAAGGCTGTTTAGGTAAAATAACGGACCCTGTGAGCACAGCAAAAAGTGACATCCTAAAATTAAAATAAAATTAAGATATAATAAATGTATGTTAATAATTATTGTTATCTAAAAATGTAGTACAAAGATAAATTTTATAATAAAATATGTTTAATTAACCTCACCAGATAACTATTATGTACTGATCTCAATGTAAATTATTTTTTAGAATAATTTTTAAGTACCTACTTAATTTATGTTAATAATTATTATTATCTAAAAATGTTAAGTACTTAAATATTTGAGGTTAATTAAGCATATATTATTATAAAATTTATCTATGTACTAAATACTTACATTAAAGTGCCTAAATACAATCTAAATTATTATTCGTATAAAATAATATTTGTTGACTGTTTTCATTAATTATTATTCCACCTTCCAACAGTGTAACGACCTATAAATTATATGAAAGCTTCAGTTATTATAAGTCGGAATTGCGTGACTTAACCCTATCATAATTCTGCTGAAACAAAATTATTTTTTCCTTAATAATGACTAGTTGTATTAAATAAATAATAATATTTGCCCTTGTGAACTCAATAAACGCAGGTTATACAAGAAAACTGCGGAAAAGAAAAACTTCTTGGCATTGAAGATGTAAATATTATTTTAATCAATAAGCTTACAAAATTTCTATGAAAAACGTTAAATTGCATACGATTTCCTATGAAAGCGGTTCCGTCTATACGTTTATAAGCTCCGTCATGAAATTCTGTCATTTTCACTAGTATTTGACATTAAGTTGTCAAAAAATGCTCTGTATTTGGACAGCCCTTATTGTGACCGTTATCCACTTTCTTAGGAAACCAAAGCTTAAGGCATTTTGTTAAAGTAATACCAGAAGCAGAATATGTAAGGTTTATTAAAGTTACGGTCGTTAGTTTCATCTCACCTTCACACTACACACTAAAAAACATTTCATAAATCGTAAAGTGATTTATGAAATGTTTTTTTATATCACCATTATAGGAATAAATTGCTATACAAGGTGCAGTTACGTGACCAACTAGTTGAACTAAAGATTTGGCCACTGTAGTAATTATATCCGTTGCTTTTGCATAATTATGTCTAGTCTAAGTACCATGATTTGGTAATACATAAATATGGGATGTTTTTGTAATTGCGACGAAAACAGAAAGAAGTGAGCGGTAAATGTAGATGGTGAAGAGGTAAAAGTTATATCAATTTTAGGTAACTTTGTAATGGGTTACATATAAATATGAGGTAGTAAAAATTGTTCCTAACCAGCCAGACCTTATTTAAGATTTGAAAGAGGTTAGTTTCTACATGAGACTTTCGTTTGCATACAAGTGTCGGACTGTCGGCTTAGAGATAAAGTTAACAAAATGTTACGTGACGCAGAGTTGTAAATCCGCCACACAATCACGAATAGTGAAACTTGTGCACTTACATAGTTTAGCATGATTTCATGGCACGGCAATGAAAGGCCCTTGAGAACTTCACAACTGATAAAACAGCTATGTAAGTTTTAAAGGCCGTATAATTTAGGCTAACGAACAAGACAGTTACAATTTTACACAAAAGGGTGTGTGCATGTAGCGATGATACAAGCATCAATATTTCTCTACAACAAAACACAACGCTTCCGTGCATAACACACATTATTACAATGAACAATATTGATAAACATTTCAAGCATGAAACTATTGTTAAAGCAACTGCCATAAAATTAATAGCCGATAACGAAGCAACTTCAACAAAACGTTTATGAGCCCACAAGACCATGAGATACAAAACATAGCATAACTAAGTAGAACGTTACCGTCTAAGATAACGATTAAAATACCTATGGTAATGTCGGTAACGTTATACGTAATACAAATTAACATAATAATATTACCACTACATAATCGCTGCTATAAGATCATTATCGCTACACAAAACACTTTCTCTTCAAATTCGTACAGTGGCATTTTAACGACATTCGTTTAGAAACGCCATCAAGCACTATAGTAGTAATCTTTGAAAGAGTTGATTTTGGTAAATGAAAATATCCTGAGGAAACCTGGGTGTGATGGCCTAAAACCACCAACTCGTAGCAATCCAGCGTGGTTATCAATGCTCATTTATTTTGTTCTTTTGAGTAAAGCCCTTTCCTGAGGTAAAACAGTTTTAGCGAGATTTTGAACCAAAACTTCTGCGAAAATGTATGTATATATCAACCTGTCCTCATCAGAAAGCAACAAATAAAGAAAGTTAACGACACTAACTAGAGTTGTCCGAACATATCGCACTATTACTGTTTCCGCTGGCCCAGCATCGCGTGAGAACATGCGACCACCGGCCACCGGCCTTGAGTCCTTGCCTAGCCTAACTACTTCAAATCAACTTTTATTACTATACTATCGCTCCGGACAAGTTTCTGCTCCATACCCACTATATAGGGACCAACTCGCTTATGTTTATTTATAACCCTCTCGCTAGACAGTTGCCAACTGATGGAAAGACGAAACGTATGCGGAAGGACCAACTATTTTATTTAAAAGAGGCATTGACTTCTCAGAATGGATGTAACGTACGGAGTTGGCAGAGCCACAATTTTGCGGTAATTATTTACATGAATGGTAATGAGGAGAGACAGCATCGAATATGTCCGTATAGTACAGGGGCTTTTGGAACATGTTTTGATTTTTAAAATTGTAAAGTTAATTCAGAAATCTCTTTTAGTTTATCGACAAATATTTCCAGTGTAGTCTGCAAAGAAAGCGTCAGTGGGAGTCAATTTATCGACGTGCTCAACACGACACGTGCGAGATAAAACGCAATTGTTCTGGATTCATGACATTTGGAACTGCTCTCATTCTCGCAACATGTTGCATAACATGACGTCCCAATTACCGACGATTGCATGAACAGTCTCGCACGATACCTATGTCATACGCAACTGCTATGATTGTGAACAATCACTTCCGCCCAATTTGTCGGCCACTTCCGACCGATTATATGTAGGTGATACTGCAGTTTTGGTTTCCTGCGTTTTTATTTACGCAATTGTCATAACCTACATACAGTAGACAAGCGTGTACAAACAAAATCCGTTGGAACTGTAGAGATTTATACTGATGAATCTCTATATTCCCACTGGCCTGGCATCATTCGGATGCATTCGGATGTCGGTCGGCTCTAATCGGCTAACGCTGCTGGGCGTCAGCCAAGCCATTCCCGCCGTTTCGACGGATTTAAATTTGGACCACTTTTTTTCTGTGGCCGTAGTAGTATGACGAGGTGAATAATCTCTTTCCATTTAGTAAAAATATACAAATCACATGTGTTATGGAGTTTTGCTGTAGACGGTTTTAGGAAAGAGATGTCCCAATTTCTGTAAATAGTAACACAAATGTAGGTACTGGGTACTGCACCTTACTCTGTGACATGAATACCTCGAATTCGTACCCTGCTTGTCGTTGTTTATGATTCCACGTGCGTAAATGTAACGGTTATACGAAAACGCGTGTTTAGACAACACCTCACGAATTATAAACTTTCGTAGTTTCGGCGTAGGTACTGTTTCATGCATTTCTTTAGTGACCTGCTTCTACCCATGAGGATAACTGAACTATTCGATCACTGCTTTTGCTCGATTTTCCTGTAACATCAATGTTTACAAATTATTTCTGACTGAGGAAAATTGAATATTCCACCTAAATATAGATACCTATCGTTTGTTTACTATTCGCAGTGATTTTGTGTACATACCCACCAGGGACATAAATATTTCTTTCGGTTCTATGATGAAAAATCATAGAGGTGGTGGAAAACCAGCTACTGCATTAGGTTCTGTAAAAGTTGTATATTTAAAAAGTAAGCATTAAAAATAACATCAATTTAATTACTGTTATAATAATGAAATCCCTGGAAAAGCCACATGTTTAGCCTCGATGACACAAACTAAAGGAAAATAAATAACTGTGATGAATCTCAATTACACAGAAGATGACTGGCCACTGTGTTCATTTGACAAATACACAATATTGTTCTAAAAGCTGAGCTTGTCTATGGAGCACGTTATACGGCGTCGTGCATGCGGGACACTGTTCAACGAGGAATAAATTGGCAATTTGACAAAAATGCAACGAACCGACTCGTACAATGTACACACTCACATATGTACAGCTAGTAAATCGGAGCGCACGCTGCGCTCGATGATTGAATAACATCAAACTGGACTGGTTCATTGGACTCATTCTATTCGACAAGCTCTTCGGATTTGTCATTACATCAATCGATAGAGCGCTATCTATGCAACCGCCACATGGCGTTCAATGATCAACTCTATATATTGTCATCTCCTAATATAAAACAGAAGCTACTGAAACTGTGAAGGCGTATGAAGCAACCGTTTGAACTGTACAAACAAAACTTAGAACGAATATTAGAAGTGGGCAGATACGACCGGTATTTTCTTGTGACCTTCTGTTGATGCTCATTATGGACGAAGTCGAACGTTTACCATCCTATTCGAGTACCTCGTAATACATTCTACCTCATTTACACTTAATAACACACGTTTTTGTGCAAACCATGTCAAACATTTTGCTTAGATGTTTGCATCAAACAATACATCGTCAACATAACAAGTTTTACAAGTGTCTTCATGGAACAGAGCAGCTGATGTCACTGTGTACTTGAATAACAAAATAATCGCGATATGTATACAAATAACACCGGCTAACCTGCGTACGTATATCTAACCTCGCGCTCACAGCCGCGTCCGCTGCGTCTGTGACGCGACAACAAACGTCAATCAGTGCACAAATAATTACTATTTGCTTTGCTCCTGCCCCTGGTTTTTCTTCTTGCTTGGCTGGTCTTTACCCTCTCGACGTTTTATTATGTTTACCAAGGAGAGTCGACAGCGTGTTGAATAAAAACATAAATAAATGATACAACTATCATTAATAAAACATTGGTTAAACTCACCTGTGCTCTATTGATGACATCATGTGGTCCCCGCCAAGTGGTGGCTGCTGGAGATTTCCTTTTGGCTAGCTCAAGTGTAGCTTCACTTGGACATCGTTCAAACATAAGCACACGTTCTGCGACTGAGCCCCTTGTAAGGAAAGGGCGCACGGGCGTCACTCCTCCGGCTGCGTTGGCGGGCTCACCGGCGCCGGCGCTGGACGCGCGCCGAGCTCGTGCCTCGAACTTAGAGCGCGCTTCCGTGACATGAGAGCCCAAGGACGCCCGGCGATCGCCACTGGCGCCAGCGGCCGGTTTCCTCGCTCCTGTCTCCAGCCTGTCTTGGTATCTACTCTTGGCGTAGTCAACCAGTGACAGCGGTGGGACCACGTCTGGCCGCTCTGCAGTGCGCTCGGCCACCACACCACCGGTGCGTAGCGCCCGCAGCAGGCGCTCCTCCTCGCGGGCGACCTCGAGCCGCATAGCAGCGGGGTCGGCCCGCCTCACGCCTGCGCCTGCGCCACCAGTACCATTCCGCTCCGGTACCAAGTCCGGAGGGAGCATAACCTCTATGGTCTCTGCTTCGGGCTCGAAACTTTCGCGGCGTGTGTCGGGTCTCTGTTCTCTTCGGACGTCTGGTCTTTGTTCCCTAGCCGCGTCCGGGCGATGAACCTGTCTAATATCGGGTCTCTGTTTTATTTCGGGTTTAGGTTCCGGCCTAGGTTTAGTCCTCAGACTCTCTGCTAATTTGAGTCCAGGCGTGGGCCTGCACGATAATATTTCTGTGGGCGCAAGGCCACGCGCCTTCCAAGTCTGATATATGGCTTCGGCATGGTCTGAAATCTGTTTAGCGATGGCGGCTATGTCCTCCTCGCCCGTGTCTATCTCGCGGCGGGCCGTGGCCGCCATGACCGCGCCGCTCACAGCCTGCGAGCTAGGCAGAGGTGTTGGTACGCACCGCACCGGCAGCTCTAGGGCCGCTCCGTTAGCCCCATCTACACTCACAGCTCACAGAAACACCACAGGAAGTGCACTTATTAAACGAAACCACTGAAAATAACAGCACTGCGGCAAGTCGCGGTGCAGCACTGGGAACAGCTGTAAGAGCGCGTCCAACAATAAACAAAGGCGACGATCGCGTGCGTCAGGTGTGCGATGGCGGCACACGACGAGCCGGCGGAGGGACGGCGCGCGGACTGCGGCGCGGCGCCGGTACCCCGCGCCCGCCGCCCGTTCGCCTCACCCGCCTCCTGGTTCCCGTTCCCGTCCCACGGCCTCCTTGGTCATTCACTGACACTAATTATTAGGTATACCGTTTTCAGCTTACAACACACAGCTTTCCTGAAACCGGAAGTCAGTAGATACTCTTCAAGGACATCTTTTATTGTAACTTAGGTACTTGGGATAACTCTGGATAGATACCATTTTCTCTGAAATTGTTATCGCAGTGATAGATTTAGAACTTGAGCCTATTACAAATTCCGGCCTTGGGCTCAGTTGTTTTGTGCGGAATCAGGCGTAATGCATTTGGGCGTTTAGCTGCAGGGCGATGACAAGGACAATACCACAGGTCCACAAAGATTATAAATATCCAGACAGGACGGCATGATTATAAAATCTAAAGTGGATCATAAACCTATCACATTTTTTTTCGACCTGCAGACATCTGAATATTATGAATATAGGTCATACTACGACTTTTATACAACTAACAGATGACAAAGAAGAGCTTTAACGGCATTAAGCTTTTTATACGGCCTATAAGAATTTACAAATTATATTTCGGTTGAATCTATAGAATGCTCTATTTAATCATGTTTTTTTTTAGAACTACATCGTGGTGTGCGGTCTACGTCACAATTCCAGTGATGTCTTATCTGTGACGAGCGAATCTGTGCCGTCGTCGGGCGATGCGTCGCGCACGCGCGTCGCTGCTACAAATAGCACGCGCGCCTTGTATTTATTTACACACTCCCTACTTTTTTATTTTTTGTATCATTCTACGAAGCAACGACACTGCAGCCGGCCTGCCTGAGAACAGCCGGGAAGCTATACGGATCAGATATTCAAAACGAAACTAATTTTATTCGTTTTAAATATAAACAATGAAATCATTGTTTCTGAAAATGCGAACGGCTGGAACTATTTACAATATTAGAAATAGGAATGGTTGATATCTTAATTGAAGCATAAATGCTTTCACTCCCGATACTTTTACGAGCGGTTTTTAGTATCAATAAATAGGATAGATACCTAATTAACATTTAATAGAAGACTAAGTTAAAGTAAGATCATATTCAGACTCTATTGAATTCTATGATTGGATGGAACTGATAACGCCGACGCTGATGGGCGCCGTCAGTAGAGACTGGTCATCTCTTTGCTGCCACGGCTTATTTAATTTTTGAATTGCTTTTTTTTTTGTTAATCTTTTTATTGCGGACGCTTTTACCTACGTTTTGCATCGTTCTCACATGTATAATTTCATAATGAATGATGTAAACAATATTTTGTAACCATAATTGCCCGTTCTTCTCAATAGTTTCCATAGGTTCTCCGTAAGTTCTACTACGCTTTGAAATGGGCAACTACTCGTAGCTTCATCTTTCTTAGTGACCGACCGACCCCTTGACAATTCAAAAGTGCCTGTAATTGGATTATTTGAAATAAATGCTTTGAGTGGAGTTGAGTTAACACGAATTAGTTATTTAAATTAGTTATTTTTATTTGGTAATTTAGACGTCAGACTAACAACAAAAAGTCAACCGTACAATCTCCTAAACCATGATTCATACATTGAATAAAATCCAGGCAAACTAATGGGTACAAATTTAGGCATACAATTTTCATCTAAAAAGCACTTTAAGATATTGACGTTGTCTGCGTCAAGTTTTTCTGTTGGCGTCTGAAATCCTTTGAAATATCTTGATAATAAGTCGCTGGACGAAGATAAAAGAGAGAATGTTTCAGCGTAGCCTCGCTTATTTTGTATTATCTCTCGTTTAGGACACCCTAAAGTCATATTTACTTGAATTTTGATAATTAGAAGTTGCGCATACTTCAACTAAGCTTTTGTAAGTATTTTCTAAAGTTTTTTCTTATTAAAAATTTGTTAAGCTGGTAGAAAGTTTTTTATTTTACGGTCTTGGATCTCAATATTAATTTATTCGGTCTTAGTTACTAAGGTGATTATACCTATCGTGGGAAAAGTATGGCAATTAACGACTCAAAAGAACACATAACATCACGCTTGTATTCCTCAAAGGGGTTAGGCAGAGGTGTACCTATATTTTGCCAGTTATGTTTAAGTCCCATGTAACAGGGGGCGAATCTATTGCCATCAACCGGGCACAAATCCAAACTCCGGGCTGCTACTGAGAAATTCCAGATGGAAAAACCTTATTAAGCATAAGTCCTAGGTTCGATTCCCGGGTCGGGCAAAGTGTTACTGGGTTTTTCAATCTGGAATTTCTCAGTAGCAGCCCGGAGTCTTGATTTGTGATAACTGGCGAATTGTGGGTGGACTGGTACACCTCTGCCCAGCCCTTCGGAAAACCCTTCGGTTATGTGATAAGTGTAAAAACCCTATTATTACTTTGCCTACAAAACTCAAACGAAACAAAACAAACTCAAAAGATACTACTAATATCCCCCACTTTTGGCAAACTTTGGTGATAACAGTTCAGTAATTGTTGATTAGCATTCAAGATGCAGTCTTTAGGCAGCAAAAGATGTTTAATATCTTTTCAGAATCCTAAAATCAAGATCATAATTGAAAACTATTTGATTATTACACGTCACATTCGTACTTTATGGTGTTATTATTACAAACTGGTCCGTAAATACTTCAAATTGAAACGCGAATTTACCAAAACATCACGGTTCCAGGTACAGTGGCCATTTGATACGGCTCTTAATAAGATTAACTCAATGCAACCACTGCTTGTGTTATGTAAGCTTATGTAACGAGTCCGTTATATTTTGGTTGCTCTCGGCAGCTAAATATAGTTAAAAAACACGCTAAAACGCTATTATTAAAGCAAATGTTCACGCTCATGAGATGAACTAGTTATCATCATCTGCCTAGCCTTTTCCCAATTATGATGGCTGGCTGCCTAGCCTTTTCCCAATTATGATGGATGGTAATGGCTTCAAGCCTAACCGGATGCAGCTGAATACCAGTATTTTACATGAAGCGACTGCCTATCTGACCTCCACAACCTAGTTACTGGGTAATACGATACCCCTTGGTAAGACTGCTTGTCATGACTTTCGGGCTTCTGACGACCCGTAACGACTGTCGAAGATCTACAAATGACGTGCTTTCCGAGGCTCGGAGGGATCTCGGTATGTAAAGATGGTCATGAACTAGATAATAAAAATGTATCACGGATTGCTTCACCTACATTCCGTTTCCAGAGTACGACTGTAGTTTTTGAAGTTACAGTAAAATACCTTTATTTTATAAGATAAGTTGTAGTCACCGGAATTAGCTAGCCCGTGATTTCAGCTTGTCTTATAAAATAAAGGGTTTTTGTATTTTGGGTGGGAAATCATCAAATAACTTTTCCCGCTCTGGGCGGAGAGGGAGGGTGTGTCAGACTCTTACTGACTAAAACCCACCCGTATTCCTTCCATTGCCTGTGTTGCTAGGGGCCTCGGTGACCCTTTAGTACCTTATCACAGGCCTGTGATGCATTTTCAACCTCACAAACGTAGGTATAAATTCTCATGTTCCAGTAATTTTAGCAGGACCCACCCACTCTTCTATCTGGACTTACCAGTGGAACTTACCTAACATTGGAAGAGCGGAGTCACCTAACACAAGTATCTTCTTGCTGGTGATCCCCAAATCACGTATGTTAAAACTTGATGTAATTGAAATAAACATTTTTATTTTTTATTACTTTATTTATCTAATACTACTTGGAGATGGAAATCGAAATGGTGGTAGTAGATCCCTGGACGTTTGTTTCACAGTCACAATAAACTTTACAAGGTATTACTGATGCTGCAAACATGAATATTACCTTGCCCTATTATTATGTACCCCTTTTTTTTTGGTGGGAAATTATCAAATAACTTCTCCCGCTCTGGGCGGAGCAGGAGGGTGTGTCAGACTCTTACTGACTAAAACCCACCCGTGTTCCTTCCGTTGCCTGTGTTACCAGGGGCCTCGGTACCCCTTTCGGACTTTCCCGCGACAGTCTTTGTCTTTTGTACGAATAAATGAATATTATTATTATTATTATTATACTTGGAGGTGGAGGCAAAATATTCTAGATTAAACATTTAAAATAATTATGATAACGTAATTGGTATAAAAACAACAATACCGGCCTCTCACAGAAAACGCACGAGCATGGCCTCACACAGAGAACGCACGAGCATGGCCTCACACAGAGAACGCAAGAGCATGACTTCACACAGAGAACGCACGAGCATTGATTACCACGCTTGCTCAAGACGCGTTGGCGAATACAGACACACAACATCACGCTTGTATTACCGACGGGTTAAGAGGTGTACGCATAATGTATGTGATGTATTTATAAACGTACGGTAAGACTGATTAAACTACACTTTACTTGAATTCCTTAAAGACTACGACAATGTAGAGATGCCACTATTTCTATACCAACCCGCACTGGGCCCGCGTGGTGGATTACGGCCCACTCCCTCTCACAGAGAGGAGGCCTGTGTCCCAGCAGTGGGAACATTATAGGCTGATTATGTAAGGTAGCGCCGAGGAGGCATAAAATAACACTCGATTATACCGACATACATAAGCATAATATAAGCCAGAGTGGGTGAAATATGTGGGCCGAGGGCCATCTGACGAAGACAAAACATTTCTATACGTTCTCCTAGCCTTACACAGCGTAGGCTTCAACAATATTGATTCAACCGTTTCAAGGGTCTTTAACGTGCTGGTTCTTAATAATGTTAGGTAAATCTAGGTGTTAAAGCTACTCGGAATATATCTAGCTTTTCCCAGCATAACACATGATCGGCTGGACCGATTTAGCTAATTATTTTTTTGTTGTGTTTTTTATTGTCTGTAGAAAGTTCTTACGTAAGAAAAAAAAACCTCAACGCGGTCGAAGCCGCGGGCAAAAGCTAGAATAGTTAAAAAACACGCTAAAACGCAAAGCAAAAGCAAATATTATAATATTAACGCAAATATTATAATATTAAAGCAAATACTATAATATTAAAGCAAATATTCACGCTCATGAGACGAACTAGATAATTATCATCTACCTAGCCTTTTCCCAACTATGCTGGAGTTGAGTGTGTGTGAGAGCAGCTGAATACCAGTATTTGACATGGAGCGGCAGCCCATCTAACCTCCACAACCCAGTTACTGAGTAACTCGATACCCCTTGGTAAGACTGGTTGAAAGACTTTCGGGCTTTGATGACCCGTAACAACTGTAAAATATCCAGGAATGACCGCCGAGACCAACCCAGGCACGGAGAGGTATAGGTATGTAAACTTTGACTTTTCAATAATGGTAACTGGTCATGAAATGAAATGAAATGAAATTCTTTATTCTGTAAATAGGATATGAGAATCACTTTTACACGTCATATTAAAAAAAAAATAAGCTAGATGGAGTCGACATTTCCTATCTGACTACCCCTGAGAAGAAATGGCGAAACAAACTCAAGGGTCAAAGTCTCTTTTAAAATCCAGACATAATCTTGGTCAGATCATGTGAGAACCATGTAGATCCATGTCTGAAATGGTCTTTTGAGGAAAGAACCACACAAATTTGAGTAGACCTGTCCAGTCAGTGCAAGCATTTGTCAGTAATCGTGTAGCTCAACTCAAAACTCAAGGAACTCAACGACTCGACGAACAATACCAAGGAAAGGACATTTGGGTTGGTCGCATAAAGTACTCAAAATGCCAGACCATCATTAAGACTAAGAGAAAAAAACAACAAGAAATAAATAAAAATGACCCACACAGTGCTCATATTCACAATAATTAAAGTATTAAATTAGACAGTTCATGAAATAGAATTAATTTTGATTGTTGATGTAACTGGTGACCGAAAAGCTGGCGGCTTTCTCGCGCAACGCATCAGCATTGCAATTCAGCGAGGAAATGCCGCCAGCATCCTCGGTACAATGCCTCGAGGGCCTTTTTGGGCTTAACTTAGTTTTAATTTAATTTAGTTAATGTTAATAATCATCTTGTAATTTGGTTAGGTAAATAAATTCTAATGTATTTTGATTACAGGTGTATTTCGCAATTTGGCTGATTCTACCGTAGCTGCTACTGCCTAAGAAATAGGTAGGTACCTATATTATTCGATTTGATATCCAATTTGGGATTTATAGTAACCAATAACCTAACTATCAATCAAAAGTTAGCAAGCTTATAAGCAACAAAGGAGCCCCCCCTTTAACCTCATGTGTAGAAAAATAACATTTATTCCTTCTTTAACAAAATTTAAAACTGCTACTTTTACCACTTGACGTGTGTATATATGGTTCCATTTTTCTTCGTAATTATGTCGTCGAGGTGAACGAACAGATTTCTAAAATAACGTACCTATTCTAATATTGTTACAGATGACTCTGCCATAACTAATATGGTGAGAGAAAAGTGAAACCGAATGCAAATGAGCGGCGCGAGAACAACATGGGCAGGCGCGACTAAATGCAGACACGTATATTTTTTATAGAATATTGTAGGTATCAACTTGGACAAAACAGTAGGTAGCACTATTTGTTGTAGGACAAATGTTACCTGAAAATCAAAGACCAAAGAAAAGATGGATCAACTTTTGAGAGATGATAACGCCAGCCATAGGCGCCTGGAGCGGGGTGCAAAAGGGTACACTTGCACCTTCCTGGCTTTAAAATAAAATATAGTGTAAAAACATTCAGAGCTACAAAAATATCCGAAAACGCCTCATACATGCAATAATAGAGAACTTAACCTATTCGAGGCGAGATCCTAAAATGTTCCTCTCAATTCTAAAGTTTCTGTGCATTAGTCGATAAAGTACCGAACTCCTATTTCCGAAAACCTAATAGACCCTAGGCCTCCCGCTAACAGACCCTAGGCCTCCCGCTAACACGCTTGCATCTTACTCTATCTTAATTTTTAAGCTTTTATGTATATATCGACACACTTAGTCCTTTTTCTGTATAAATGGACAAAATAAAACCTATCATCGCATTAGAAGCGGATGCATAAATTATCGAGCTGGCTTCGCTCGCTTTTGCATCCTACATTTTCTTTATTGTTAACCTTTCTTGTATAAGTCGACAAAGTTACTCCTTGTATGAATGGACAAACGATAATCTAACAAATCCGAGGTGAACTGCAAAAATGATCAAGCTTCGTGGAGCTGAAGATGAAAATAAACTTGACGCGCCCATGAGGCCAGCCGATCTATTCTGTAAGAAAACTCACCGAGAAAACTTACGTGATGTGAGCTTGAAGTGAGCTGTCATTTCACCTGATGCTCCGTAGCATCAGGTGAAATGACATTGACATTACTGACAGCTGACTTCAACCTCACTTCGCGGAAGTTTTCACAGTGAGAATTTTACAGAATAGTACTACAGCAGGCTTAGCATGCAATGACGCTTTTTATTTCTACGAAGAATAGACACAGCTCTTTCAATACAAAGTGACATTTCGTTTCTCCATTTTTGACATCGCACCGTAGAAACCCTTCTACAATCTGTCATTTTATCTTTCGTTTCTAACGACCTTTGTCTAGGTCCTTTTTATGTAGAAGGATTTCTACGGTGCGATGTCAAAAATGGAGAAACGAAATGTCACTTTGTATAGAAAAGAGCTATGTCTATTCTTCGTAGAAATAGAAAGCGTCATGCTAAGCCTGCAGGAAGGAAGCGAACACTGAGCTTATGACTTATAAAATGTGTATTTAAGAATAAGAAGTAAAAAAATAATAATAATAAAATTCATTTATTTCAGGTCCTTGACCCATAGGTACTAAATACAAAAGCTCACAATTATGTACGTTAATTTTACAAGTGTCACTTGTGCAATTAAATAAGTAAGTAATAAAAAGTTGAGTGATTCATAAATAAATAAAGTTAACTATATGACGTAACAATATGAGTAACAGATAAATGTGAAATCAAATCAATTACCTAATGTCAAAAGCACACAGCAAAATAAAAATAAAAAATTAAATAGGGCAATGAATTAAATTATAAAATGACAATTCAAGCACCAGCAATATGCCTGCTACAACAATGGCCAAAGTAGGGGCAATCCAGTCGCTGAGCAATAATCGCCAGGACAGTGTTGGAGCTAGCCCGCACCCTGCGCACCAAGGTCGCGCACCGCTTGCGCATGGTGGCGTGGAAAAAGTCGGTGCGCGCTTCCGCAAACATGCCCGAGGCGCTGGAGAAGCGCGGAAGCCCCAACACTGCCCTGAACGCGTTGTTGTATTGGACACGAAGGGCACTATATGCAGCTTGTGAGTAAGATGACCATACGCTGCACGTACGTAAAAGTACTATGCCAAATTACTTGAAATATCTGCAGGATGCTGCTGAAATTAACTGAGAAATCACTAATTTCAGAAACATTATGCTCCAAATTAGCAGCTGCTGCTTAGTTTTGAAAGGTTTCTTTTCCAAATTAGCCTTCAGCCTGTAAGTATGTTGCGAATAACGCTGTTGATTACATAATTGTTAAGTTTCATTGTTTGTAGGTATTCTCTAATTAGTTATGTAGTTAAGTAACTGTTTCTTGTTCCAAATAAATAAAAAAAACTAACCAAAAATGTAACAAATCCTTGCATGGTCACCAAGCCAATAAGCCATGCAAAAATGTGATGTTCCTGGGAAGTGAACATCTTATTTGCTGTCAATATTGCAACTATGAATCATAAGAACTATGTAGAATGTCGTGGTAACCTATTGTCATTGTGTCACCCTCAAGATTTGCCCTATAAAAAGGCAACGCTATTTAAAAGGGCGATGACATTAATGACCCTCAAATCATAGCAAAAGAGTGAAACAAGGTATTGATTGAGTTCATTGACTTGAATGTGCCCTGGCCGCTGAGAGTATGTCATGTTGGTGGTGGCCTTTCTAGTGGATCATTAAGTTCCCTTCAAAATTGTTGAGCTGAATGGTTCTGATCCATGCGTCATGTTCGTGAACGGGCGCCGTCAGTAGGGACTGGTTATTTCTTAGCTGTCACGGCTTATTTTAATTTATTTTTACTTTGCAATTGTTTTTATCTTTTTATTACAGACGCTTTTAATGTTCATGTCTTTCTACATTGTTCTCACATGTATAATTTCACCATGAATGATGTAACCAATATTTTTGTAACAATGCTTTAATTTAAAGTGTGTGAGTGTCCGTGGAGTTTCTTGCTCGTTCTTCCCCATAGGAACCAACTAAGCTTTGCAATGGGCAACTAGCTTCAACTTTCTGACTGACCGACCCTTTGACAATTCAAAAGTGCATGTATTTGGTTTATTTGAAACAAATGCTTTGAGTTTGAGTTTGATTGTTTTCATCAGCTACCTATAGTAAAAGTTACCACACCGCTGGAAAATTCTCCTCACTGAGTATATTCGTTACTATTTCCGGTCATTCTATCACAAATCCTCTAAAAATAAACTTGGAGTTACCAAGGATTTGCAGTTAAGTTTTAGTCACACAGCTAATCCGCAAAGTTCCTCCTAATAATTAACTGCGTAAAGACGAAGCAACCTTTATCTACAGAAAACGGAAGGAAACGTAAAATAATACTTGTACCACGTTAATTAAATGTCAAATGGTGAGACTACCCACAACACCCTTGTGGGAGCGGCGAACGTTGACCCTCAGGTTAAACGAAGTAAAGTAAGTTTAACTAAATCAGGCGGGGTTGAGTTAGTGTGGTTTCAAAAATTATGTTATCTTTCACAATTTTTCTTGATGATACTTGTTTTGTTTTCAGTAAGTTTACGATCCACGGTATTATAACGCACTTGGTATTTTCTTCTTCTCTCATGTATGAAAAACACCTTTAATGATTTACCTACCTAAAGATTATAGTTTGAATCCAGGAAAGTCAGTAGAAGGACTGATTTCAGGGTCTCAGGGTGCACCACAATATGCACTTTGGACAGTTGAATTTTTTCGTAGTGGCTTTCGCTTTTTTCGTATTATTTTTTTCTCCAATGAGTCTTGTTTTAAGTGGATACTTCAAATTAAGACTTATCTAGGAGTAGCCAGCTTAGTGTGAGCTTAATTTGTTATAATAACATGGCAACATGTCAAATCATCGAGGCTTGTGTTATAAATCAGTTAAATATCAAAGTATTATAAGTATGCATAAACCTTCCGGAATACATTTTCTAAATAATGGTGAAAACCACAGCAAGATCCATAGTTTAGATTAGAACAAAGACAAAATTATGTCTAGATAGACGTGGTCAAAGCTGTGAACTCGTCGAAAAACATCGCGTCCAACTGTTGGCCGCAAAATGCACTCACACTAGAATAACACAATGACAGCACAATGATGTAGCGCGAGTGTAAGACGTAGCCGTCACGCACACCAGCATAATAATTTGTTTTATTTATGTATGCATGTATTGTATAGATATATTATATATATATATATATAAATGTTACACCACAGACCTGCAGTATTGTCTCTCCTTTCCCCACTAATCCATCCAAAGGTTGTCTTTAAAAGATCACTTTTAGCGATAAGACCGCCCATTGTGTCACCCTATGTAAAATTTCTACATTTATATCAGATTTTTTTTTTCCTGCTTTCATTTGTAGATCTTTGACAGTTGTTACGGGTCGTCAGAAGCCCGAAGGTCTGACAACCAGTCTTACCAAGGGGTATCGTGTTACCCAGTAAATGGGATGTGGAGGTCAGATAGGCAGTCGCTCCATGTAAAATACTGGTATTCAGCTGTATCCGGTATGACTGGAAGCCGACCCCAACGTAGTTGGGAAAAGGCTAGGCAGATGATGATGATATCTGTAATTTTTATGGTGTACATAATAAAAAGTAGGTATTCTATTCTACTCTTTTCCAGGTGACACTCTATCTGGACATATAAATAATGTAATTGAATTTAAGACGCTGACAACACCTAAACCGCGGTAACTGTCAGATTGCATAGAAAAGAAAAAGAAGAGCGATGACACAACGGTTGTAATTTTTTGCAAAATATGAAGCAATTACCTATTTACACAAAATTGAGTTGAGTAATCGAAAATAAAAAACAACGAAGTTCTGCATTCAAATAAGACGTTCTTGTTATTAATTAAATAAGTAATGTATGTTGATATTTAATACAGATATTTTGGATTAGAACTCAAGGTAAGAGGTTAGTTCAATGTTAGTTTGTATCGAGATTTTTTTTCAAAACATGTTTTGGTAACAACCAAGTTCTGGGAAATATGTTCAAAATCAACATATATTTTTTCCGCTACCACAAACTATACAAATTTGGCAATTTTTCTTCTTAAGACAAGCCTATTTTGTTCAATTGGGTGTTGTCAGCGCCTTAATTACTTAGATTATAATCTAAGTCACTAAACTACTTAAAATATCCTGTGTAACCTGAAGAAAAAATTGTTATCTTCCAAAACATCGGTGGACCGGGTACAATCCATACAATTATATTGTTGCTTTGTATCGGTCACGATCGATTCTAACAAGGCAAACTAATCACTTACCTGATGAAGAACCCCACTCCCCAGAGACAAGGAAACCTAGTCCCGAGCGGGTTAGCGGGCGCCTGCATTCCGTTATGAGGTCCTGAACTTGTATTAACTGTTACTATGATAAAATAAGTTTTAAGATAATAATTAATTCTGAGAATGAACTATGCTGAAAGTCGAGTATCCAAGTTTATTATAAACTGTTAACAAAACCATTGAGAGAGAAACAAATAAACGTATTATTCAAATAAAATAATAAGTTTAATGAAATTACAATAATAATAAGTTAATTTGTTTTCTCTCTCAATGGTTTTGTTAACAGTTTTATTATACTAACATATAAATTCACGCTGTTAGAGCTGCTGCTTGATTTAGGTTTTAGAAAAAACTTTAGTTACAGAGGTCACCCCTCTTAGTCGCCTCATCTGAAGTGAGAAAGTGGCAGTTTTTATTCCAATTAGTTTACTTTAAACTGCAAAGATCTCAAAACCTGGCAATACACACTTTGTGAATAATTAACTTGGATACTTGACTTTCAGCATAATTTATTATTTTAGAAGTCGCTACTATCACTAATCTATGAGTTCGGCTATCTGTCACTATCCATAAATTTCTGATAACAAGCTACATCATTAACGAATAATTATTTAATACGACCTTTTGCGCAGCTGTTAACTGCATAAAATTATACGGGGATCCATTAATTTTACAAGTATTTTAGAAAACTATAATGGGAGAAAGCTCTGCAAGTAGAAAATTGGAAAGCCAGTAATTTTCCACTAAATGTGCTCTTTAACCAATAGTAAATACTTATCTAGTCCTTAACACCTCGCATTTATATCCCCTGACTTATCCCATAGGTGTCCCTTTCAAGTGTCTGAGCTTTTCACTACGGGAACGGAGAACTATGCATAGACGTATGTTCCTTCACAAACTAGTGAACGGTCGCATAGGTATTAGTGAACTGCTATCGCGCATTTCATTAAAAGTTCCGCCTAGAATTCCACGCTTTCCCATAACCACGATGTTGCAGCGCCCTACTACCTCTTTTTTTTTTTTTTTTGAGGGTGGGATATCATGAAATAACTTCTCCAGCTCTGGGCGGAGCGGGAGGGTGTGTCAGACTCTTACTGACTAAAACCCACCCGTATTCCTTCCTGTTGCCTGTGTTGCGGGGGCCTCGGTGACCCATAAGTACCTTCCCGCGACCGCGGCAGGCATCGGCCCTAGTGGACCCCTACTTTGTGCTGACGACATCTCTTTGAGGCGCGCGTGAAATACGACGCGCCGTCGACCCGGGCCTGGTCCTTACCGGACGGTGAGCTACCCATTGCTCACCGTCCGCAAGCCCGCGCCTACGGTGGGCGGAAATCCGCCCGGGATTCCCGACGCCCTGGGCGTCTCCTGCGGCGGCTAGGGGCGAGAGGGCGCTAAACTTGCCTTTCCCTCAACCGTCCCGCCTCCTCCTTCGCGAGCATTACTGCTTCGCAGAAGGAGGTGACGGCTGCCCATGCCCTCTCGCTCCGTACCATGGCCTGAACCAGGGCCGGACGCGAGAGGTCTCTGCCGCCGATCGCCTTCACGAGGACACGGCGGTGCTCTGCCCAAGCCGGGCAGACCTCCACCTTATGCTCCACCGTGTCCTCCGGGCGATCCACACAGTGGTGACACCCGGACGTTTCCTCCCGCCTTATCCGACACAGGAACCTCCCGAAGCTGCCGTGTCCGGTGAGGACCTGCGTCTGGCGGAAGGTGAGGACGCCGTGGCGCCTCTCCAGCCACTCCTCAAAGAGGGGACTTATCGCCGCAATCGTGGCGTGCCCAGCACTGGGTTGCGACAACCGTACTTTCCATGACGCCATGAGATCCCGCCGGAGCTCCGTCCGCTGTGCCACGATTTCTCGCGGCAACGGACTTACGCCCCGGCGTTTCGCCTCCTCGCGCCACTCCCACACGTGCGCGAGGACTTTTGCCTCCAGATCCCATGGCGGCAATCCGGCAAGGAGGCTCGCTGCCTCACAGGAGACCGTGCGGTATCCCCGGACCATCCGGATGGCCATGACCCTTTGGGCCACGCTCAACCGGCGGGCTGGCCGCAGCGCCAGAGAGCGCGCCCATACAGGAGCCCCATAGAGGGCCATGGACCGCACGACCCCCGCGTAGAGCCTCCGGCAGGAGGCGTTTGGACCCCCTAGATTGGGCAGGAGACGCTTCAATGCAGCGCCCGCCCGCTCCAGTTTGGGAGCCAAACGTCGGAAATGTTCCACGAAGTTCCACCGGCTGTCGAGGACGAGTCCCAGGTACTTCATCGTCGACTCGACGCCGATAGAAACCCCTCCTACCGTTATTTGGGACCCCAACGGTGGCGCGTTCCGAGGACCATGAAAACACATGGCCTCGGACTTGTGCAGGGCCACCTCGAGTCCCAATTGCCGGATCCTTTCGACGATTGTCGCAACCCCGCGTGCCGCTAATTCGGCCGCCGCCTGGTGCGACCTCCCCTGCGCCAGGACCAACGTGTCGTCAGCGTAGCACACTACGCTGACGCCGCTACGGAGGTCGGCGCGCAGCACCCAGTCGTATCCGATGTCCCACAGATGCGGCCCCAGGACCGATCCCTGTGGGACACCGCACGACATCTCTTGCCGGTTCCACACTCCCTGGTGACCGGGGTAGATGACGGCCCTGTCCGTCAAATAGGCCTCGACCACACGACAGAGGTAGGTCTCCCTGATGCAACTCCAGGGCAGGGTATTGAAGGCATTGGCGATGTCTAGAGACACCGCCAAGACGACCCCACCCTGGGCAACAGCATTCCCCGACGTCAGGGCTCGCACACGCATGATGGCGTCCACCGTAGAGCGCCCTCTGCGGAAACCAAACTGGCTCTCCGCCAAATCCGGCCCCACCTGCACCAGCTGGCCGACGAGGCGGTCTGCAATGACTCTTTCAAAGAGCTTGCCCACCTCGTCGAGCAGCACGATGGGCCGATAAGCGGACGGGGAGTCCGCAGGGCGCCCGTCTTCCCCGTCTTCCAGCGAAGCGGGAACTGGCCCCTCTCCATGCATGCGCTTAGGAGCCCCCTAAGTCGAGGCCCGAGAGCCTCCAAGGCCAGGACCCAGGCCTTCCCAGGTAAGCCGTCGGGTCCTGGGGCGGTATTTTTGGCATTAAGCCTGTGTACCGCCGCTCTCATTTCTACCTAGGTCACCTCCAGAGCATCGTCGTCGTCGTCGGCGGTGTGGTCCGCATCGGGCACCGCAGTAGGCGGAGCCATAGGTGGGGAGGTGTGTTCCCCTCGGGAAGGGAACAGAGCGCTCACCACGTCCTCCACAAGCTGGGGCCGGAGACTCTGCGTCAGCGGGGGAGCCCATGGGCGGAGTTTATCCCGCACCACTTTGTACGGGCGTCCCCACGGGTCCCTGTCCAGAGTCCCCAGCGACTCCTCGCGGGCCAACCCCCTGGCCCGCAGGATCTCCGCTTGGATGGCGGTCTTCGCCGCTCTGTACCCCTCGTACAGCTCCGCCTGAATGGCTTCCGTATCCGGAGGTTTGATACGGAGCCTGCGGTGCCTGGTGTACCGGCGTCGCGCAGCCACGCACGCAGTGCGCAGAGCCGTCAGCTCCTGCGACCACCAGTACACCTGGTGCGAGGCACGTCCAGGCTGGACCCGGGGCATTGCCACGTCACATATGTCGGACATGGCCTCCCGGAACCACTCCGCCTCGTCGTTGATGTCGGCAGGCCTGTCCGGTGGTGACACCCAGGCCTGCACGATCGAGGCTTCCAGGAGGAGCTCCCGGTCCAGCTGCTTCAGCGCCCACCGCGGACCACTCGGGGCCCGTCGGACCGGCGCGTCCGAGGTCTGGGCGGAGACGTCGAACCGGATATACCGGTGATCGGAATAGGTCTCCACCCCCTCCATGACACGCCAGTCAACTACACGCGGCGACAGAGCGGGGCTGGCGAACGAGATGTCCACCACTGATTCACCCCGCATCCGCACACACGTGGGGACAGAACCCCGGTTTAGGACAACCAGGCCTGTCTCCAGAGCCCAGTCCTCCACCATCCTGCCCCGTGTGTCCGTTAACCGGGAACCCCAAGCCAAATTCTTGGCATTGAAGTCCCCGAGGACGAACACGGGGAGGGGACCAAACCCGACGACGATGTCTCTCAACTCCGCAAGGGAGATGGGAACTCGGCAAGAGTTCGGTTCGGAGAGAGGTAGACCCCTACCACGACAATCTCCCCGAACCGTGCTGCTACGCAGCCCCGTCCTCTCTTGACGGCCTCGAGGGACGGGGTACCGGCGGCGGCCGACGAAATTAGGGTCACTGAGCCGCTCAGGTCCTCCACCCAGTCATCCCTGGGCGGGACAAAGTACGGCTCAGCGACCACGGCGATGTTAATCGACCACTGCGCCATGCTCTGGAGCAACAGATCCTGAGCGGCGGCGCAGTGGTTGATGTTCGCCTGGAGGAGGCGTAATGGGGCCATTAATGGCACTCCATGTCAGCCCCCTCTTGGGCCTCCTTCCCAGCCCCCTGAGAGGGGCCTGCCGCAGCGGCCACGGTGGCGACGGCGACGACGGCGGTGCTGGAGGCGGCAGCGGCGGTGGCAGTGGTGGCGGCTGCGGCGGTGACGGCGGTGGCGGAGGGCTTGCCTCTGGCCCTGGCTTTGGTGGGTGGGGCGCAGGCTTTGCCCCCCATCCGGTGCTCGGCCGGCTTGCCAGCCGCCGCACATACGGCACAGTGCGGCGCGGCATTGCACGAGCCGGCCTTGTGCCCGGGTAGACCGCAGCGGTAGCAAAGACCGCTGCGGTCCACCTCCGAGGTGCAATTCGCTTGCACGTGGTTGCCCACCTGGCAGCGGAAGCACCTCAGAGGTCTGGGTTCCAGCAGCTTCACCTGCACAGAAACCCAGCCCACCAATAGCCGTTGGCCCTCCCCGGCAACTTTTCTGGCCGCCGACACGGGGCAGCTCACCATAACGGTTTGCAGCCCCGTGGAGTCAGGACGGATGATGCCTGCCTTCACCTGCTCGGCAGAGCACCCCCCGGTCCTAACCACTGCGGCGACCACTTTCTCTTCCGTCGCGGAGTCGTCCAGGCCCGTGATGCGCATGCTAGCGCATTTGGTGGGCCTGGACACTCGGACCTCGTCCGCATTTAGTGACGCCCTAAGCCTTTCGGCCAGGGCGTCAGCGGCCGGGCCACTGGCCCTACCGGGGACCTCCACCATTCAGGCCCCAGTCGCCGTCACCTTCATTTTGAGGCCTTTTGCTGCGCCGAGCTCCTCCAGGCGCACCGCCTCACCCACATTCGCCATTACCGTCCTATAGGACACGCCCTTCTTCTCCGCATCCGGCTGTAGTGTGACCACTACAGCTGCGGAATTCGGGGCGCGGAGCCTAGCCGCGGCGGTTCGCTCCTTGCGCCGCTGCCGCCTCTCCCTCTTTTTGGCCGCCCTTTTCGCCTTAGCCGCCTTCCTCTTCTCTCCGGCTACCTGCCATTCGGCATCGGCCGGAAGAGATTTAGGAGGCGGGGGCGGCCGTCTCGCCACCGGAGCCCTCGCCGCCAGGGCTGGGGATCTCGCCGCCGGGGCCGGAGTCCTCGCCTCTGGGGCTGGAGCCTTCGCGGCCCGCGCATTCGCCCCGCCCTTTGGCTGCCCCGACGACCCCGGTTTGGCCGTGGCAGCTGTGGCGGCAGAATATGACGGGGTCGCGCGCTGGCCTGAAGCCGGCTGACTCGCCGCCAACGGAGGGCGCAGGACGATGGCCTCCAGAGCGGAAAAACGACTCCGCAAGGAAGCCATTTCCTGCCGCACCAGGGTCAGAACCCGGTCCTCCACAGACACGGGCCGTCCCGGTCCCTGCTGCTGCCCCCCTTGCGGCTCCATCTGGGGTCCGGATCCTCGGAGCCCAGCCAGGTCCGCTCGGAGCTCCTCATTCTCCTTTTTGAGAAGCTCCATGGCGGCTGTCAAGCGGGCGACCTCCGCCCGCATCTCCGACATGCCGTCTGAAGGAGGCCCTAGGTGAAGGGCCTCCGCTGCCGCCACAATCGAGGCCGTGGCCGCGGATATGGCCTGGTCCTTAGAGGACTTGAGCCTCTTCACGGCCACACCCTTGATCAGGGCTAGCACGACCTCTGCGAACCCGGCCACACGCTCCGAGTTGGAGCCGCCAGCGGCGCCCGGCCCACCTCGAGAAACCTCAGAGGGAGACCCCTCTTCGGCAAGCCTCTCGGATCGCTGAGCCGACTGGGCCGGGCCAGGCAGCCCGTCCGGGCTGGCCAGCTCGGCAGGGCCAGCCCGGCCCGGCTTGCCTGCCTCCTTAGTGGGGGGCCCTCTGTTCACCCCTTTACCACCTCGGGCTCCACCCCGTCGGCTGCAGTGGATCTTCTTCTTCCTCCGCCCGACTCCCTCGTCGGAGGAAGACCCCGAGTTGGGCCGCTTCGAGGTTCGCCTGAACACTCGACTCCTCTCCAACACCTCCTTTTGCTGCGAGCTCCCAGAGCTCTCTCCGCCTGATGCGGCGTCGGACTCCGACCCCGCATCCCTCTCCTCACCTTGTCTTCCAGTTTTTAATTTTTTTGTTTCCATTCTGTTCCCACGAGTGTGGGGGATCTAAAAAGTACACCTAGGTTCACCCCCTGTCCCTAGGCAAGTGTACATTTGTAACTCAACCAGGGGGTCCACTGGTACCCTGGCTGGGGGTGCGCTAACGACTGATGCACCACCTACAACTACGGAGTTGCAGATGACACTACTCCTCAGCCATTCATATCCTCGCCGCGCACCAAAACTTGATATTAGAGGAATTTTTATAGAGGTCATCTTCCTCGCGATCCGGGCGATCAAGCCAAGATCCTCGTCCCGTTCCAAGCCACAAAACATGACTGTGGTCTCTTTACGGATTACGATTTCGACGGTTGCAGGCAGAAGAATCATTCTCCCGCTGCTTGCTCGCTGGCAGGGTAAGTGCACAGCAAGCACCGCCACTCTTCGCCCACTCGACCTGCCCTCTGTAAGCAGAGAGGGGAGTGGGTGACCGACGATGGAGCATGAAGCTCCCCGCCACGCAGAAATTCGCCACGGTCAATACCCTCTCCAAAACATGGAGAGACTATTGGCCGTGCCCAGGATGCACCGGCCCGACGACTGCTCTTTCCCCCGAACGTATTCGCAGGGAACCAGCAGCAATCAGACACACGAGGAGGTTTTCTGCACGCACCCCGCCCTACTACCTCTACCAATATAGGTCACAACTCACCACTCATTAAGATGTGTGACAACCTTAATTCATTTAATAAGTCCGTACCCGAAGCAGATATGACGTTTCTATTTTTTTTTTTTTTTTTGGTGTAAATTATCAAATAACTTTTCCCGCTCTGGGCGGAGCGAGAGGGTGTGTCAGACTCTTACTGACTAAAAACCGCCCGTGTTCCTTCCGTTACCTGTGTTGCCAGGGGCCTCGAACTTCCACGCGATATAATGACCCTAAGGTGAAGTTTAAATCAAGAATCTTGGCCTACCTACACACCAATGAAACGTAGTCGAAATTTCTAATTCTCTATCTATTTTCGTATCTTAATTTTATCTTTTCTTTTTCCTAATTAATTGTACACCTAGACTTAAGTTGGCAACTAAGCGGTAATCTGGTGTCTTTGTTGTGAATGTTGTGTTTACCTGTAATTGGTATATAATATATTAGAATATTACCGATTAACATTTGTTTTTGGATCGATTGTTCGTTGAATCGTTGAGCTGCACAACTACTGACAAATGCGTGCACTGACTGGAAAGGTCCACTCAATCTGTGTGGTTCTTTCATCAAAAGACAATTTCAGTCATGGACCTCACATGATCTGACCAAGATTATGTCTGGACTTTAAAAGAAACTGTGACCTCTGAGTTTGAAAAAAATATGATTGACGTGTAAATGTGTTTTTACAAACCTACTTACAGAAATAAAATCATTTATCATTAACATTTGTATGTATGTGTACGAGGTGCATTCAATAAGTACTAGCCTCATCGCCAGAGGGCGCTGTAGTTTCAAAAGAGTTTTACAACAGTGTAGCACATTCATTTTTAATTCTTTTTTCAAATTTTCATTCCAATCCCTTCATTTGTTTTAATTTGACAACTTATGGAAGCGAACGTGTCGATCGGTTTTACAAAAATGGAAAAAGAGCAATATCGTTCGGTGATTCGATTTCTATTTTTGGAAGGGAAAACGCGCATCGAAATCAAAGAGCGCTTGGATGCTGTGTACGGTGACTCTTCTCCATCGATGGCCACCGTCAAGAATTGGTTCAACGAGTTTGCACGTGGCCGTACGTCGGTTTTTGATGAACCACGTCCAGGTGCACCGAAAACAGCTGCTACGGAGGAAAACATTAAAAAAATCCATGATTTCGTATTGGCAGATCGCCGATTGAAGGTTCGGGAGCTAGCTGAGACTGTAGGCATTTCAGAAGGAACAGTGCATCATATTCTTCACGAGGAACTCGGCATGAGAAAGCTGTCGGCGCGATGGGTGCCGCGTTTACTCACACCAGAAAACAAGCGCAACCGTGAGACCACATCGGAGACGTGTTTGGCGCTGTTTAAGCGGAATCCAGCGGAGTTTTTGCGTCGTTTTGTGATTGTCGATGAAACCTGGATCCACTGGTACACACCAGAGACCAAGGAGCAATCAAAACAATGGATCCAGACCGGGGAACGTGCTCCAAAGAAGGCGAAAACTGTAAAATCGGCCGGAAAAGTTATGGCCACCGTTTTCTGGGATTCACAAGGTGTGATCTACATCGATTACCTCGGGAAGGGTAAAACAATTACAGGGCTTTACTATGCCGATTTATTGGGCCGATTCGACGCCGAATTAAAGAAAAAACGACCCCATCTGGCGAAGAAAAAAGTGCTGTTTCACCACGACAATGCACCGGTTCACACGTCTGCCGTTGCCATGGCCAAATTGGTTGAATTACGCTACGAATTGTTGCCCCATCCACCGTATTCTCCAGATTTGGCCCCTTGTGACTTCTTTCTGTTTCCTAATCTGAAAAAATCACTCGCCGGGAATAGATATGGATCGAATGAGGAGGTCATCGCCGCCACGGAGGCCTATTTTGCAGAGTTTGACAAAAACTATTTTTCGGACGGGTTAAAAAAGTTGGAGCATCGCTGGGCTAAGTGTATCCAACTAAAAGGAGACTTTGTTGAAAAATAAATTGCCACTTTTCCAAAATTTTCGTTTACTTTTTGTAGGCTAAGTATTTATTGAATGACCCTCGTATGTGCTGTGGTGAACCTTTAAGTAAATAAATAAATAAACACATATTTTAATCAGTCATGTTATAAGTCGCACACATTTTTATCGTTTAATTAGAATTTTTAGAGTTCTGTCTGTACCTTAAAAAGGAAAAACAACCGGACAAGACAAGTGCGTGTCGGAGTTTTTGGGATAAATTCATCCCAACTACGGAACCCTTCATTGTGTGTGGTTCAACACGCACTTGGCCGGTTTTTTCTAATAACTTCAAGTCAATGTTACAAAGGATGTTCGATCTTGGCAAATAAAAATGTTCTACTTTTAAATTTAATTCCTTTAGAAGTTTGAAAATAAAACTAGGTAAGTACTTTCTAGTTCCGGCTTCTTTTTAGCTGGATCCAAAATTAAATGGTGTGTTCTAGTTTTAGTTTGTTGTTGATATCACTTAAATCCATAGGCGGTGTAATGCGCCCTAAAGTTTTTATCACATAAAGGTACCTAAACGCCTTATACATTTTATTTTAGCACGTACAGAGCTTAATACTTGAAATGAGTCCCAAGGTTTTATACGTAGGTATGCATACAATTTTTTTTACACAATAAAATATATATCGCCGGTATATTTGAAGTGAAACTTTCTTTAGACGTGTTGAGCGATTTTTGGTAGAGGAAAACTTATGGGTTCGCGTTACCGACATGCTAATGTGACGTGTTGTGCCAGGCTGGCGACGAGCAGCGGTCTGTGTACGCGTATACGCATATATATATGACGGAGAAGGTACGTCTCTCTCTAGTTATCATCAGCCATATTTTAACTACTGTGGGCGTACAATGGGAAGTGTTGGTTATTGCACAATAGAAAAACCGTTTGCAGTTTAAATCCAATTATAATTTACGATCAAACAATCACACTAGCTATTCACACACTGTAGGTACACGAGACAACTATATGGAACGCGTGAGTTTCTTAACGTGTTCACTCCTTGACCTCCTCCGACTAACTGCCCTTAACTCGGGTCGAGCGTTATGTTGTAGACTCTGTCCAGCACCGCTTGGTGGCGCTGGCGTCCCGATTAGTCAAACGAGTGACTAACGTATTTCCGACTTAAATATACGACGAGAAGGGAGCGGTCGGGATCAAGAGTTGTGGGTCTTCTGGGTCATCAGACATCTTCAAATGAAAACCTTTTTTTACTTGGCACTTGCTTATTTTATTTCTTTACAGTATCTTACTTTACTTCACTTCAGCAACACAGGCAAAGGAAACAGACAAGTTTCTTGGCAGGAGTTCTCCCACCAAAACCTTACTGTTTCATGACGGCCTCCGACCCATTATGTTCTTTTGTTTTTCTAGAATCGCGCCAGGAGCCATGTCCAAGCGCGAAGCTTGCGTTTCCCTCGACCCTCACAGGTTTACATAGTACCACTTGATCGAAATGATTTTTTCTTAAGTTTCATTGGATAATAGAAATTATTTCGAATATGTTTGGCTCACAATTTAAGGTCTACCAAAATAAAAAATTAAATAAATTCGGCCAATCAGAATTGAGATAATTTCTCAATTCTGATTGGCCGATTACAATTTACAGTATTACAACACATGGAAACTATTCTGAAGTGTGATTGGTTGTCGGTTCGTGTTGTGCCAACATAAAAAAAAAATATTTACCTGAAGCGTAGACACATAATATCTGTCTACGACCTGAAGTAGTGGCTGATAGTCTGCCTTTGACCATCATAACAAAAATAAATCTCTTAATCACGATTGGCTGATAAGAAACCAACACACAAAAATAACAGAGAAAAGCCATCCTTTTGATAGGCTCGCATTATACATTGTGCCAACATAGAAATAATTGAATCCTTACAATTTGATTGGCTAAACAATGTGACAGCGCAATTTCGCCAACATAAGGGAATGACAATAAACCAGAGACTAAAAGAAAATTATAAGTTCGTTCAAAAGTTCACGTTGTCAAAAAGAGGCGGCATCGTCCGGATTCTACAATATAATATTGTATGTTATTCAAAGTTATAATTTTTTACTTCTATCAGCAGTTCCCATTACAGAATATTTATTTTTAATAAACCTAAACAAGAACAGAAACATTACAGGAGTGCTGCCATCCCACATACGAGCTTTCAGTTACCCGATAAGTAGTATGCTAACCCTCAATTGGTATAGTAAATAAAAGTCACAGTATCCCAAACATAAAAATGTTAATGAATGTTATACAAGTAGCAAAAACAATCTTAATAGGTCTTTTATTTAAATAAAATAAGATAAGAAGTATTTTTGTTCCAGTAAGAGTTGAAAGTGGCTGCAAAAATATTCTAATAATTTACTAATGACATGTGGAAATATGAAAATAAATGATGGCAACTCTCAGCTGTAGTGTCAGAACTGAAATACGAGAAATGTCGCGGTGTTTTCAAAAATAATATGAAAATAAAATAAAATTTATGTAGCAAACTAAGGAAAACGTTTTATATTAAATGATTACCTAGTCGACTTGCGATATTTTTATAAAACCTTTTAATAAATTTATCTATTCACAGGAGTTGATGATAGTAAAATTGTCTACAAAATCATCAGTTTGTTTATAAAAACCAGTGCAAGAAAATACACATTTCTATGGCTCCTGATATTTTAGAAAGAATCGGGGAATCAAATTACTCGTGGAACGTAAAAGCATGAACGCAGAAGAAGCTAAAGTCCCTGATGTCGAGGGTCACTGGGAATCCATCGAGATATTTTTGTTTTCAAACGGTCAGCATTACTCCCCGCCGAGAAAATATCACCTACGAGCTGACGAACTTAACTTGTGGGACGACACACTAACCCTATTGACACAGTCACATTATGGACTCCAGTAAGTAACAAAAATATCCGTTGATTTTTAGACTGTCTTAAAAAACGCTTTTTTATCAGCATTCCCATAAATAATTAAAAAGCGGCCAAGAGCGAGTTGGACTCGCACACGAAGGGTTGCCCACCACCGTACAATATTAAACACTACATATTTCTTTAACACTTTTCTTGTATAGGTACCCTCTTAAATTTTATCGGCCACAGTAGTTCACACTCTTGATCTTTGACAGTCGTTACGGGTTGTCAGAAGCCCGAAAGTCTTGACAACCAGTCGTACCAAGGGGTATCGTGTTATCCAGCAACTGGGTTGTGGAGTTCAGATAGGCAGTCGCTCCATGTAAAATACTGATGTTCAGCTACATCCAGTTAGATTGGAAGCCGACCCCAACGAAGTTGGGAAAAGGCAGGCAGATGATGATGATAGTAGTTCACCCTCTGTGAAAATTTCAAGTGTCTACCTAATACGGTTCAAAAGATACAGCCCTGTGACAGACGGACGGACAGACAGCGGAGCATTAGGTACGGAACCCTAAAAATAAGTTAAGGCGCTGACCCTATTGACCAAAATAGGCTTCGCTTATGAAAAAAAAATTGCCAAATCTGTATAGTTTGTGGTAGCGGAAAAAATATATGTTAATTTTGAACATATTTCCCAGAACCTGGTTGTTACCAAAACACGTTTTGAAAACAAATTCTCGATACAAACTAACGTTAAACTAACCTCTTACTTTGAGTTCTAATCCAAAATATCTGTATCAAATATCAACATACGTTACGTATTTAATTAATAACAGAAACTTCTTATTTGAATGCAGAACTTGGTTGTTTTTTATTTTCGATTACTCAACTCAATTTTGAGTAAATAGATAATAACATCATATTTTGCAATAAATTACAAGCGTTGTGCCATCGCGCTTCTCTTTCTTTTCTATGGAATTTGACAGTGACCGCGGTTTAGGTGTTGTCAGCGTCTTAAATTGAAATTTATTTGTGTACTTTTTTCATTCTAAATTATAACTTTCAGGAGTCCTCTAATAAATCTGTTCACTACCGATGGCCGGCTGGTAGAAGGGCCGCTGGAACTTAAGGATGGTCTGGCATATGTGGCCGTTACACCACCAGACACATTTATTGATGCTAGCTATGAGAAATATCTGATAAGAGCTTCCAGGTAAGCACAGTACCTATAAACAATTAAACAGGCTGGATTTGTGAGATGGGGCTGTAAGGGCAGGCACCTTAACCGTTGTAGCTACAGGAAAACGGTCTTAGGAGACTGTCCTTAACTTTTTGAGACATCTAGATCGGCACAGATTATGAAAAAAATGTAAGGAGCAAGAAAATGGGCAGTGTTCACAAAAACTTTTTTTGATGCCAATTGATCATGTTTCTTACAAGGATCATAAAACTCTATCGGACCAACTGAGATTTGAGTAACAGAAAATTCTAAAATCGCAAAAAAAAAAATTCTATACATTTCGTAGGAATGAAACTTCAACTTACTATTTTAAGATCGACAGATTAACCGAGAATAAACAAAAAAAATAAACTTCGAACGAAGACGCGTTATAATTTTTATCCTTCAGTTTCCGCCGTTCTGAGAAGAAAATGACCTGAAATAATTTAGAACTTTCAGACTTGTATGGGAAACGGTAAAAAAGCCTATCCGCT
Organism: Atethmia centrago; assembly: GCA_905333075.3. Taxonomy (NCBI): domain Eukaryota; kingdom Metazoa; phylum Arthropoda; class Insecta; order Lepidoptera; family Noctuidae; genus Atethmia; species Atethmia centrago. The sequence goes on from HG995369.1 coordinate 21,785,582, forward strand.
ACAAAAGTCAGAAATTGCTTAAAGTCTTTGTATGGGAAATGTTTTTTCAAAAGCAACAAACTATGAATCATCGTCTGCCTAGCCTTTTCTCAACTATTTTGGGGTCAGTTTCCAGTCTAACTGGATGTAGCTGAATACCAGTATTTTACATGGAGCGACTGCCTATCTGACCTCCACAACCCTGTTACTGGTACCACGATCGATACCCCTTGGTAAGACTGGTTGTCAGACTTTCGGGCTTCTGATGACCCCACAACAACAGTCAGACAGTTCTGACAACTGTCAGAGATCTACAAATAAGAGCCGGGAGCAACGACTTATCATGCTTTCCAAGGCACGGAGGGGTCTTGGTATGTAAAAATGGTCACCCGTCTACGGACCAACCGCGGCAAGCGTAGCTTAACTTGATTGACCCGTGCGGTTGTTATCATCATAATAATAATTAATTATTATTAATATTTTTCTCAAACCAAACTAAATTATAACGAGTATTCGTTCTAAATTTGAAGAGATTTTTTTTTGTTTATTTTGGGCCAGTCTATCCATCATAAAAAATAGATTGGAGTCTCATTTCCTATGGGAAAAGTTTTTGCGATTACTGACTTTTTAGTACTCAAACCTCAGTTGGTTCCATAGAGATTTTTGATCCTTATAAGAAACAGGATCGATTGGCACCAACAAAAAGTAGTAGTAGACTGTATTTTTTCTTTCAAAATCTGTGAATTCAAATCAATCAAATGAATATCTCAAAAAGTTAAGGACACTCGCTGCCTATTTTCTTGTAACGACAACGGTTAAGGTACCTGCCCTTACTTCCCCATCTCAAAAATCCATCCTGTATATTATCAAAATCGAATAAATCTTCTGCTGTAATCAAAAACAAAACACTCTAAATCTTATTTTATTTTAAGTTGAGTAATTAAAAACCTGTAGGATGCATGATAACAAAAAAACATTTTTTGAAGGTCCTGGGAAAAGCGACAAGCAAGAAAGAAAATTCCAGGTTAATATTGACATGTTATGTTAGTCATAGAACGTAGTTTTACGCCCCCTTGGTTTATTTTACTGTCGAAGAAAATAGGTGATTAATTCAGATGGGTCAGTATGAAAATATCTGAAACTATTCTTAAGAACCACGTCGCCAACTTAATATTAAGAAAAAACTTATTCAAAAATCGAATGACCCTTCTGAATAGATCGCCCTGTATAAACCGATTGGTTGATCATCTAGCCAGAACTTTACCCAATATCTTTACGTAGATCCATAGCATATTATTATGATCCAAAGGATAATAGCATAGTTTTGTAACTAATTAGATAAAACCACTTTGACGACACGGAGGCGCTGCTGGAATAAAATAAAACCCTTTACCGAATGCCAGCACCATTCTTAACCTCACGCATACACTCTGATGCATTCACACACCCTCACTCGCACCCACTACTCGCATGCATGCATGCTGCTTGATTAGTTTTAATTATTTTTTATTCTATACTGTCGTAGGTACTCTATGATAAAATATGATTTCATTTCTGTAAGTAGGTTGGTACAAACACTATTACACGTCAATCATATTTTAAAAACTAGATGAATACTTAGGTATTTCAAATCCGAAAGAGCTATTTGCTATATACGGAGGCTTCAATCACTACTTGTTAAAATATTTACCATTTTAAATTTTTCATAATTAGTATGCCTAATCTACATTTAATTTTTTTTACTTTGTAGAATGTGTAACCGAAGATGTATGTTGCTTATGCCCCGTAAAAGATTGTAAGTTATTTATTGAAATAGCTTTAATTTTACTGTTTTCTTTAGTCAAGAGAAGTCCACGTCTCCAAAAGGTCTACCTAGTTAAAGGACCCATTCGTTAACTAGGTATGTTGATGACTTGCTAACTGAGGGCGTGCTACCGAAAAGAGTTATTTGATGATCGGACCAAATAGTTTAAGAAGGAACAGCTGAAGGTCATCAGCTGCTTATTTCAGCAACTACTAATGCTGTGCAGCTGTTGTTTGGAATGGTCTTTAAATAATGCTTTATCACCTATATTGCAAATCCATGATACTGAGCCCCATGTGGGGCAAATCCTTTGCCTACCAGTAGACGCAGTGATTGTGCCTAGGAATAGGCAAGGGAAATTAATGAACCCGTAACATTTTTTTCATGGAATGTGTATTATTGTATGTAACTATTGCATGAAAACCGGCTACTAACCTGTGTAAAGATAATCGAGGTTGATTTTCATTCTTTCTTGCACTACACTTCACACAACTGTATAGACAATATTGATAACAGTGTGTGTCTTGTTTTGAGGGTCTAAATCTCGAAGTTGTTTAAAGGCTCCTACATATTGGCGCGACTTGTCGCGCGACGCGACGCGACACAAAGACACCGCTTGTAACGCTACACGCGGTGCCTTTGTGTCGCGACGCGTCGCGCGACAAGTCGCGCCAGTATGAGGGAGCCTTAACGCTTTCGCGGACGGTGAACGAGACACGTTAAGAACTTAGTATGGGCTGGCGTCCCATATACATATATATACGTAAATATGTGACCGTAAGATTGAGAGAACTGTTAGTTTATAATCAATCGGTATTATTTCCGTTAGATATAAACTGTCGAAAAATTGTAAACTGGGTGAAATGGGTTAGGTTAGGTTAGAATTGTGACCAACCGAGCGCGAGCCGAGCGAGCAAAGCGACCGGTGCCACGGCACACAGTGGGCCCATACTGAAAATTAGTGGACTTAGGCAACAAAGTTACCATATCGATGCGATTTTTTTTTATATGACGTGTTATAATATTCCTGACAACTTTTATTCTTATAAAATTTCTTCTAAACTTGATAGTTTGTCTTGAAAAAAATTTATTAGATTTTTTTGTATGGAGCGAATCACGTTTAATTTTTTTTCTTCAATTGTACTAATATGTTGGGTGTGTGGCGTAAGTATATGATAGCTAGGGTCATTCTCTATCCACGAAAAAAAAATCAGCGCCGGCCATCTGCGGCAGCGCGAGTAATCATTCGGTAAAAAAATAATAATTTGGAAGAATTTTTTTGTCATTTAAAATAAATTCAAAGCATATTTTTTGTCTCATTTGGCTGTTTTCACCTTCTTTTTAGTTAAATAAATAGTTTTAATAGCGCATACGTACTTAGAACTAGTAATTCTGGTAGAGATTTAGTTATTATTGCATGTTATCGGTACAAATGAGTCATCAATCACAATGCAGGTGCTCTGCATTGTGATTGATGACTCATTTGTTTGTGCGCGCATAACTAATGAGTCATCGAAAAATGCTCGTCTCTGATTGGCTGTGTTATTTTTTAACTGCACGTTATCTATTGTTGAATAAATATATCGTAATGTTTCAGGTTATACTAATTTTGTTAATGATACGTGAAATAATTTAAATTTGTACGGGCAAGTCGTTGATAATTATCTACATAATCAACTGTATGTATATTATTATAGTATAAGTTATCGTACGTATGATCAATATGAAACTGTGAAGTAATTGTAGCCCTGAAAAGGGCTGTTTGTCATATTCCTAACCCTGATGGGCTTTTATGGGAATAATTTAGAGCCGGATCACATTATTTCTTGTTCCAGAAGTGCTAGTGGGTCCGGCAAATTTTCGGACTCTGCTATGAGGCATTCTTCTTCCTCCATAATTTCACTGTCACAGGGAGGCTCAGTAGTCTGTAACAACTGAGTTGCTTCAGGCAACAACTCATTATGAACCTGTTTCATTATTTTAGGCCTTATGTAGGATATGTGGGGATCAGAGCTTATTAGAAGTCCATGGAGGATGTCTTCGTTTGTTGCTATTCTCCCCGTTTTCCGAGTGTGCCTCTCCCTGACGTTTCTGAAGTCCTTATTACGGGCTTCCGAAGCTTCTTCAGATAAGGTACCTAAAACGAATAAGTACATACATTTTAATTTCAAAACGCAATCGAGTCAAATAATACATCAAACTATATTTATTTTTTACTTACCGATTGGCAAAACACCAAAGTGGTTACAGATGTCTGCACCGTGCATTAGAAGTTTATGTACACTAACTGGCATGTAGTACCACGAATAGTGTTGCACGTACACATCAGCTGTTTCTCTACAGTATCTTCTAAATTTTTCACAGTCAATGTTTTTGCCTGATGATATGGCTTGTAGAATAACGGAAAATCTGAAAATCAGATTTTCGTCAATTCCCGTTATTCTGGAAGATCTTTTGTAATCTTGGAAAAAGCGCCTCGCTGTATTCCCGTCGTTTGTAGTTCCAAAACCCTAAAATGGGAAACAATACTGTAATATACAATACATAGAGATATAATTCACAAACAACATAAAGAGAGCGAAAATGAAATACATACCTGTTTGACTATATCAATCAGCATTCCAGTTTGTCCACGAAACTCTTGCTGTGTGGTATCTTATTTAGCTTGTTTCAAAGCCTTATGTTCGCCGCGAGCAGTCCATCGTTGAAAATCCAGATTATAAGATATATGGAGAAGACATTCCATACACCGAATCTTCATATGCAGTGAAGAAATTCCTTGTTTGTAAATTTCTTCACGAAGTGGTTTAGAAGTCAAAGCGTCTAAATTATTCATCTCACTCGGTTTTGCCAAGCAAATGGGACACGTTGCATATGATGGTACTCCAGCAATAATATTGGCCACTTTTCCATCAATCATGGTCATATGCAATTCATGTGATACAATAATATTTCCACACTGTGTAGATATTCGTTCATCAATTTGTTTTTTCATCTCAGACTCTTCAGACTTTATAAAGTCAGCTGTCTCCGAAGTGAAAGTGAACTTCACTGGTCGACAGTACAGAGTTGAGCAAGGTGTGGGGTTCTCCCAAACTAGATTTTCATTCCCAGATGATGGCCTAGTAGACACTAGCCGAAGAGGGACGATGCTTATCATGACTACTGATGAATCATCGAACTCTGTAGCTGTGTTTGACGTTTTCTGTTTATAGTTACTCTGCGACGAAGAACCATCAAGTCCCCATTTCCAGGTCAACTTGAGTTCTTCATTTTGAGACCTATCAACAGTATTTATATCAAGTAATATCCTCTCCACAGTGTGGTCCAATAGCGCTTGCAATTTAATGTGAGCTCCGTTTTCGGTAATCTCCATACTCTCTTGTGGTGGGTAACATCTTTTCTTGGCATTTACAAGCTTTGGATAAGATGGAAAGGCAGCACAGTTTTCTTCTTTCAGAAATTGTCGAAGAGCTAAGTACTTCCATTTCGAGAGCGCAACTGATGTATAAAGAGCTAAACACTTATCTTTAGAGACAGTACTTAAGCTCTGCTTTTTGAATAGTCTCTCTTCTACTTCGGATAGCGCATCTGGATTACTGGAAAGGTATTCGACCACTTTTGCCAGATTCGTTTTGCCGTTGTCTTTCAATTTTGTTATGTACCAGTGCTGCAACTCTTCCAAGGAATTTTCTTCTACTATGGAAGTAGAACGTCTTTTCTTTTGCTTATTACTTAACTCTTCGAACGGTTTTCTGTGCTCCTTTTCTGTAGATGTTCCCGCTTCCGCAGTACATACTGCAAGAGTAGGAACATGGCAATCTATATCCACAAGCTCAGATAAGGCTGGGTCCGAAAAGCCCATCACACTTCTCAGATCAACACTGTCACAAACAGGCCAGTTGATGTTTTTTTTCCAACCACTTGCGATTAATTACACGATTCATAAAAGTTTTTTGATTTCTACTTGACTCTATCCACTTTTTATTTAAATTTACACAAAAAAGTCGACAGAACTCCTTGATTCGGTTCTTGTCTTCTTCAGAAACTTCGGTAGTCAAGACAGAAATGATACTTTCATACAGAAACATATGATTTTTCAGATCACCGCCACTTCTTAATTTCACAAAAAGATCTAGGTTGGTACAAAATCCAGCCATAGTTCTAATGTAAATATAAAAATACAAGTATTTCACTGTGTTCACAAACAAGCGACAAGAGCGAAACTAGATGGACTTAATGAATGTCTTTATATTTATAGTTAGTGTTAATTACTCAAGTAGTGGACATAACAGTGAGTGAAAATTATTCAGCCAATCAGAGACGAATCATTTTTCGATGACTCATTAGTTATGCGCTTAGCCGAGTGCACAAACAAATGAGTCATCAATCACAATGCAGGTGCTACCGATAACATGCAATAATAACTAAATCTCTACCAGAATTACTAGTTATAAGTACGTATGCGCTATTAAAACTATTTATTTAACTAAAAAGAAGGTGAAAACAGCCAAATGAGACAAAAAATATGCTTTGAATTTATTTTAAATGACAAAAAAATTCTTCCAAATAATTTTTTTTTTACCGAATGATTACTCGCGCTGCCGCAGATGGCCGGCGCTGATTTTTTTTTTATGGATAGAGAATGACCCTAGCTATCATATACTCACGCCACACACTCAACATATTAGTACAATTGAAGAAAAAAAATTAAACGTGATTCGCTCCATACAAAAAAATCTAATTAATTTTTTTCAAGACAAACTATCAACTTTAGAAGAAATTTTATAAGAATAAAAGTTGTCAGGAATAATATAACACGTCATATAAAAAAAATCGCATCGATATAGGAACTTTGTTGCCTAAGTCCACTAATTTTCAGTATGGGCCCACTGTGCGGCAGCGGCCGGCGAGTGCCACTTCCAAATTGCTCGCAGCTAGGCACGCCATTTATTATTAGCGCAGGGTGCGGTACGCCGCACATAGCGTACGCGCATACTTGGAAGTGGCCAAAATTATTTTTAACAACTTAATGATACAGAATCAATAGAAACGTCTTAATTAATTTAATTGTCATTGTTTTAGTTCGTGGGTAGTCAATATTGAGTATGTTTATAGGTTCTAAGAGAAGTGTTCTTTTGGACGTGGTAATATTTATCAATTGTATATTATAAATAGCGTTGTATTATTAATATTATTATTGAACACATTATAAAAACTGTTGGGAAAAGGTACTTTAATAACAGTACTGTAGGTAATAGACATATGCACTTAACAAGTACTAAAATTAAATAATACCGGCCAATTGCGAGTAGGACTCGCACACGAAGGGTTCCGTACCATTATCTATAAAAACGGCAAATAATCATTTCTGTTGTATGGGAGCCCCCCTTATATATTTATTTTATTCTGTTTTTTAGTATTTTTTGTTATAGCCACAACAGAAATACATCATCTGTGAAAATTTCAACTGTCTAACTATCACGGTTCATGAGATACAGCCTGGTGACAGACGGGCAGACAGACAGACAGACGGACAGCGGAGTCTTAATAATAGGGTCCCGTTTTACCCTTTGGGTACGGAACCCTAAACATGTTACAGGTATTTTTCTCATGTATTTTACTATTAGTTTAGAAAGACAAAAATAATTATTAAAAACTACAGTTCATTCAGTTTCATTCCGATTCTTCACAACTTGGCAAGATTTTGTCTTCTAAATATTGTAGGTACGTTCCGAACTTTTTTGCAGTAAGTTTTCTGCGAGTATTACCAATATATCTTTCAGGTCAGAAGGGCAATTACTACTCAGTATAGTGAATTCTTGAAAATGTTCTCTCTTACAAACGCAACTTTTAGCAGGATCTTGAAATATTACCATTATATATCAGCCTACAATAAGAAAAAATAACGTCAAGATTAGCAAACTTAAGCAAGATCTTTTTCATATTATAGTAAAAGAAGGTTTCAGGTATATTTTCCTATAAGTTTTGTTGCGAACAGAAACCAACCGCTATAACTTTTACTCTCGTGAAACACATTTTATTCGTAAAATTTGAGCTTATTAAATTCACCACGCTATTATCATATTAAATGAATGCTTCGTGTAAAAATCTATAGTGTCATAAGAAACTACATACCTTGAGCTACAGAATCCTGTTTCAGAACCACAATTACTTTTGTCGTTTTGTATTTATAAAGCAATAGAGAACTGCAATTTTTACTGCACTTATCAAAGTCAACCGATTGTACAATGTTTAAACTGTTGTTAATCCTACATTTTGTCATAAACCTACCTTCATATTAACGCATTTTGATGGAGCAACAATTCAAATAATATTAGCCATAATTTTTTTACCTATCTTCAACTTTTCGAAATTGAATCTGTGCGTCGCAAGAAAGTTTGATACCGCTTCACAATTTGTCGGTTTTCCGTTTATATAAAATAATTTGCGTTAAATTGTACCTAATTGGTTTGTTGCATTTTAAAATTTTTTAACAGTTTATAATCTAACGTAAATAATACCGATAGATTATAAAGTAACGAAGTTCATAATTTTATGGTGGCATACATATGTATATATGTAGGTACTTAGTGTTTTTGTGGGAATCACGCCTGTTTTTCACAAAGGTGTGTGGGTGTTTTAGCGGGAATACTAATTTAGATTGCTAAATTAGTATTCCCGCTAGGTAATGGCGCCGATTCCCTTGTTCACAAACTAAACTAAATTTAAGTTCAGTACATCTTTTTCTTTCTATTTCACTAAGAAAAGGACAGAAGATCAATTTTAGTTTAGTCCTGTCAAATTAATCAGCGCTTGACGTAAATTGACGTAATTTTAGTAGGCAAGTTTTTAATCACGTCTAAACTTGTATGGAGTAGTAACAGGCACTGATTCATTTGACAGGACTAAACTAAAATTTATCTTCTGTCCTCTTCTTAATGAAATAGAAAGAAAAAGATGGAGTGAACTTAACTTTGGTTTAGTTTGTGAACAAGGGAATCGGCACCAATACCTACTTAATATTATAACTACTTTTTAGGGTGTTGTGATCTCCAAACGTGTTGCTTATGCCCCGAAAGAGAAGGTTAGTGAACCAAAACCAAGATACACACATCAAAAGTGTCTAAGGATCAAGCACGTTTTTGCTAGTTACAAAAAATCAGGTTTTTTAATTATATTTTTTGTAACTCCTATGGACTCCCACTTTTTAATACGTCATTTGAACAGGGAATATAGTGCGTAACTTGACGCGTGACGGGATTGGTAGCACTGAATCTTGTTCGAGTTCAAAATGATGACTGACGAACAGAACTACAAATCACATGACTGCAGTGAATCCAGTGCTACCAATCACGTCACGCGTCAAGTTATAGTGAACCCACTTTTTTTACCAATTTCGGTCAAGATATGAAAACTTCTGTCAAGTCGTATTCCTAACCTATATAATCTTGCAACGTGTTTGGGGCCAAATCAGTATTTCTGCCATACTTTTGAGTATTATCAATACAAAAGAACGTTATTATAGAGAGAGATCAGAGGCAATTTTAATGCATAGATTTACGCTGAAATTATGGTATCAGATGGTATCATTCCTTTGCGGACCCAATTTAGTGCTTCATTTCTGCTTATGCATGATAAATGATAATGTACGTCCACATACTGCCAGAGTCGTTGCAAACACACTTGCCGCAGCTAATATGAACGTCTTACCATGGCCTGCTCGTCATACTTGAATCACAATGAGCACGCGGGGGATATGCTTTAAAGTTCAAGAGCTCTGCCGAATATGGATGCCGTACACACCAGAAAATCTTTTTCGCCTGTTACAACTGACGTCGGTGGCCATTCCGCAACGTCATTTGGATGAAGTCACATTGAGTATGCTGAATCGCTGCGATTGTGTTATACGCGTTAACGGCGGAAATACAGTCTACTCACTAATTGTTTATTTTACGCAATAAAAATCTTTAAAACTTTTATTTTTATCTTTTTGTCACATGTTAATGTCAGGGTTAAACAAGGTGAAACATCCAGCATATGCAAAAATCGCGAAAAGTTTATAGCAAAGAGTAGGTCCTTCGTTGATCTACACGTACGAAAACATTTTATTTAATAAATATACATTTTTATTTAGTTTCAATAGGGTAATAAAATATATTTTAAAAATACCTTGATCCCTAGACACTTTTGATGTGTGTACATTATATTGTTAATTAATACAATTAAGGTACCATAGGCACATTTAGTTTGTATTGAGTTACCAAACCAGTCAGTTCAAAGTGCATGCTTACAAAATATATGCTTTGCCGCGCCATACCGTGCCGTCCCGTTGCTGAGCGCGTTAAAAGTGTCCTTACATTGTTTCAGATGAAGATTCTCTGGAGTCATTATTAATTGCTACTGGACACCCGGAGTTGAGGCGGGCAGCTGGACACTCCATGAGCTCAGTGCGTGTTATTTCAATACACCTTATTATAACACATAACATCACGCCTGTACCTATTCCCCGAAGGGTCGTTATCTTATTATACAAGGTGTCGTTTTGCATCCTCGTCAAATTCAAGGAGGTAACTATGCTAATGATTCTCGACATGAATCAATAATGAAATAAGTAGGTATTTTCTTTTTCTTCTATTTTTCGGAAATGCATGTGTGGGACACGCATGTTAAAACGCGGTCCGTGTGATACCGTACTGTAACTGCCCCGCATACGCAAGGGGGTGATTCTGTTCTGTGAAACTTAAATAACTAAAAAAACAAGTATGTACCTACTTATTAATTACTAAGCAGGTACCGTAATTTAATTTGATTATATATGTCTTTCATAGCAGCCTCCTGAAATTTGACGAGGATGCAAAACGACACCTTATATTTCATAGCAATCAGAAATATTCGAATATTTTTGTAAGAAAAGTATAACATTACTTCCGTTAAATCAGTTAAATACTAGGTAGCGCATCATTATAATTCACCAGACATACGACGTCTCTAGCCTGGACATAGGCCTCCTTCAGGCATCGGCCGGTTCTACCGGATACCAGCCAATAAATGAGAACTGGTAGAGAGGAGGTTGAAAATGTTAATTCAATTCAATTATTTATTTCGGTAAAAAATCATATTGTATAAGTATTATAACTTAGAAATATATGTTAGTAACATTGAAATAAAAAAAAACAGTATCCAAATTAAAACCAAAAAAAAAAAAACAATATCAAAATCAAAATAAATTCAAAATTACAGTAGAATTAAAACAAAAATTAAATTAAATTACAATCAAAACAAAATTTAACCAAAATCAAATCAAAATCAAATTAAAATTAAATCAAAACTATGTCAAAATTAAATTAAACTAAAACTTGACCATAACTTATCTTCTACATTATCAATATCAATTCAAATATCGTCGATTAAATGGAAAGATGTCATTTTCCAAAAATTTTGAAAAATGACGTTTTTCCATTTAATCGCCGATATATTTCTTCAGTGCCAGGCCCGCAGCTATGTCTACGGGACCAGGGCATCAGAAACACCGAGGCCCCCGCAACACAGGCAACAGGAAGGAATACGGGTGGGTTTTAGTCAGTAAGAGTCTGACACACCCTCCCGCTCCGCCCAGAGCGGGAGAAGTTATTTGATGATTTCCCACCCTCAAAAAAAAAAAAGGGCATCAGAAAAAGGGCAGCCTGGCCTCTCCACAATTACCTTCAGGATGCTATTGGAGCTTCCACGTATCCTACGCATCAATCAATATAAAAATCAAAATTGCAATCAAAATCAAAACAGAGACCAAAAAAAAATTGCATTAGAATTAAAACAAAAATTAAATTAAATTACAATCAAAACAAAATGAAACAAAATGAAATCTAAATTAAATCTAAAATTAAATTTAATCAAATGTCAAAATTTAATTTAATCAAATGTCAAAATTTAATTTAATCAAATGTCAAAATTTAATTTAATCAAATGTCAAAATTAAATTTAATCAAATGCTAAAATTAAATTTAATCAAACGTTAAAATTAAATTTAATCAAATGTCAAAATTAAATTAAACTAAAACATGACCATGATCTTCTAAATCAATGTCAATTCAAATATCTTTCTTCAACCCCAAGCCTGCAGCTATGTCTACGGGACCAGTGCATCATAAAAGGGCAGTCTGGCCTCTCCACAATAACCTTCAGGATGCTATTGGAGCTTCCACGTATCCTACACATTAGGGACGCCGTTCTTTTGCGCAGGATAGCCTCAAAACTATCTATGCCTGCTTCGGCAAACATGCTCGACGCACTATAGAACCGCGTTAGCCCCAGCAACACCCGAAAAGCATTATTGTATTGAACACGGAAGGCGTTGTAGGCTCTCTGCGTATACCTGACCCACAGGCAGCAGGTGTAAAACGTCTGGCAGCCTTAAACAGCGTAATTTTCCACGTCTTTAGTTCACCTAGCAAACCTGAACCAAAATTACATGGAACCGATAACGCCCTTCGCTCTCTCTCAATATCCTCGTCATCTAAAAGCTTCTCGGTCAAAATGTGCCAAAGGTATTTAAAAAGAGACACTCTCTGAAGTGCCACCCCATACAAGTAAACGGGAGGAACTATCGTCAGTTTTCTGGACGCCACACGAAACACCATAACCTCACTTTCCCTGACATTATACAGGAATTATAAAAAGGATTAATAAAAAGTCAAATTAATTAGCTTGCCAAACTCCGCGGAACTGATGGGTATCGATATCTAAACACGTTAAAACGAAAAATAAATGATATGATGTTTTTTTTTGGGGTCAATGACCGCTGTTTGTGTAGCTATTTGAAGTAATAGTTGAGGAAATCAAAGTCAAATTCAAATTATTTATTTCAAATAGGCACATAAAAGGCACTTTTGAACGTCAAAATTTACAAAAAAAAAAAAATAGAATTGATTCTAGTTGCCCCTTCCAAAGGGTTTCGTATGGAGAAGAATGGGCAAGAAACTACACCGTTACTCTTTTAAAATGTTTTACAAAATTTTGTATAGGTAATTATACAAGGTGTTGTTTTGGATCTGCACAACATTTTAGGAGGTAATTATGTTAGGGATTCTCGACCCGAATCAACAATAAAATGGGCGGGTATTTTTTTTTTCATTTTATTCTTATTTACGGAAATCGGTAAGTGTGAACTCCAAAGGGGAGTTCAGTAAAACGCGAAAAAAAAAAATTAAAATAAAAAGTATTATTGATTATTGACTTGGCGTATTGTTATATGATTATTTACGAGTTTCATAACAACCTCCTGAAATGTTTTGCAGGTTCAAAACTGCATCTTGTATAATTATATGTGAAGACGATGCACCTAGAATAAAATTACTATACCAAAATAGGTAATAAAAGAATAAAAAATTAAGCAATGACAGATAAATTTATTATATGATAGGTACATGATGCTTACTTATTTACAAACATTGTAAAAGTATACGTTTTCCTAAAAATAATAAATAAAGTAATAGGTCAGTGTGTGAGATAATGTAATCACAGAATTTAAATTTAACATTGATTTATTATTTGTATCAAACAATAAATTGTACAATTAAAATAGCAACCAGTTTGATTTTGTGTAGACTCTAGATTGTCATAAGGAACTGGACCAGCATGTTTCCAGGCATTCTTATCTTGGATATAATCCTCTAATTTGTAATATGCAATAAAAAATCCGCGTTTTGAGTTTTGTTGTGTTAATTATTTAAGATATCACCATACCTATACTTCATCTTTAGATATCGACCCATCGTTTCGCTTTAATTTTAACCTGTTTATGTCACGAATTCAAATCAAAAGAAAGGTCTACTTCATTCTTCTTATCGCATTTATACCAAAAAATAACACAAACAAACATTTTTTTTATTTCTTTCATTTTGAAAACTGACTAGGTACTAAGTTTACGTCAGATTAAGATTTGTCTTTTTACAGGCACCTTCAAAACCAGCGGCAGCAGATGATTACAGACCCAGATCAGGCAAAATTGCATCTACGATGGGTGCGCATGCAGTTAGACCGGGTGAATATGAAGCTAGCCCGGGTGAATTCGGATATACACCCGTTGAATCTCCAGCTAAATTGGACGAAAATGGAGCTAGGTTACTTGAACATGGAGCAAATCCGAGTGAACATGCAATTATATTGAGTGAAAATGGATCTAGACTGGGTGAATTTAGGACTAGATCGGATGTACATGGACCTAAACTGAATGAAAATGCAATGAGACCAGGTAAATATGTAGCTTACCCGGGTGAAAACGGACCAAGATTGAGTAAAGATGAAGCTAGGATGAAAGAATACGGAATTAGACCAGGTGGAAATGCGGCTATACCGGGTGAATATAAAACAATACCTAGTATTAATGGAGCTAGGCCGAGTGTGAATGTGGCTAGACTAGGGGAATATGAAGCTAGACCAAGTGAACAAGGAGCTCGGCCGACTGAATATAAAACTAGACGGAGTATTAATGGAGATAATCCGAGTGAATATGTAGTTGGATCGGGTGAATATGAAACTAGACCGACTTTAAATGGGGCTCAACAAAGTGAATATGAAGCTAGACCAAGTGAACAAAGAGTTCGGCCGAGTGAATATAAAACTGGACGGAATATTAATGGAGATAATCCGAGTGAATATGGAGTTAGACCGGATGAATATGAAACTAGACCGACTGTAAATAGAGCTCAACCAAGTGAATGTAAAGCTAGACCAGTTGAAAATGAAACCAGACCGAGTATTAATGGAGTTAAGGCTAATGACTATGGTGCTAAACTGGCTGAATATGAAACAAAACTGGTTAATAAAGCTATGCCAAGTGAATATGGAGCTAGACCGGGTGAATATCAAACGAGACTGACTGTAAATGGAGCTAAACCAAGTGAATATAAATCTAGGCCGGGTGAAAATGTAGCTAAGCCAAGTGAAAATGAAGCTAGACCGGGTGAATATGAAACTAGACCGAGTGTAAATGGAGCTAAGCCAGGTGAACACAGGGCTAGACCAGGTGAATATGAAAATAGACCGAGTGTAAATAGATTTAAGCAAGATGATTATAGAGCTAGATTGGGTGAATATGCAGATCGATCTGCGGAACGAAGAACCCGACCAGATGAATATGCACCCAGAACAGCCAAAGGTCGAACTTGGTCTGATGAAGATGGAGTCAGAGCGATTGTATATGAAGATAGACTGAGGAATGATGGACCATGGTCGAATGAAATTGAGTCCAAAAAAGAAGCATATGCGATTGGATTGCGTGACAATGAAAGAAGTGATGACAATTTAGACAGATCGGATAAAGATACAGTAGATAAAGATGGAGGAGAAGAATGTAAATTTCGAAAACAAAGTAGTACACTAAGCCCAATTGGTGAAAGCGATTTTGAAAAGAAGGGCGAATATGGAGTTACAGAAGGTGATCAAAGGGACAAAAAACTTGATCCCAAAGGCAGAGCTTGTGGGAATGGAGGAAGAGATGGAGAACGTAGAGTAAGTGGCGGTGAACAAAGTGCCAGAGAACACGACACTGTTAACAGAATGAGTGAACCAAGAGCCATAAAAAATGAAAATGCGCGCAGACTGAGCCAACAGAGAGAAGAAATTGAACACATACGCAGACCAAGTGGGCAAACAAGCGCAGAAATTGAGCAGGATGGTAGAACGAGTGAACTGATCAGAGAATTTGAACATGGTGGTAGAGTGAGCGAGCAGAAAGGCAGAGAAACTAATCCTGCAGGCATAGCCAGAGTGAACGCAGCTAGACTGAGTGAACAAAGAAACAAACAGAGCGATCATTTTTCATTGGGTGATCGCGAAAGCAGAGTGGGTGATCATGAAGCCAGAGCTGGTGATCTAGGACTCAGAAGTAGTGATCATGATGCCAGATTAGTAAACCCTGGCTCTAAAGTAGCCGACCCTGGTACCAGAGCAGCTGTATCTGGATCTAGAGCAAGTCCTAGAAATAGAATGAGTTCTATAATAAGAACTAACAGTTTGGGTCAACCCAAATTGGGAACACCTAGTACCAGAGTAGGCGAAACTGCAGCTAAGTTAGATGAGTCAGAAATTAAAAACAGAATGCGTTACCCTGGGGCTAGACAAAGTAGCGTTGGAGGAACAGGAGCAGCAGGGGCTTCGCACATATCTGAAGCCCAGCAACATGCACGAAGAAGTCGTTTAACTGCGGGAAGAGCACCGATTGAAAAAAAACGTTTCTCAATCGGGCAAAACTCGTCATTGCTAAGGAAACCGACTCCGATTTCTTCAGTAATTCGTAAATCAGAAGACAAACAACCTATAAAAACCAACAAAGAGATTCTCCCAAAGAAAATTACTGGTAAAGCCAGTGCTATTCCTGTCCCAGCTTCCAATCACGCTGACGCTGGACAATCAAAAACATTGCCCAAGGATACGTATAAACAAATCACGCCACCTGCCCTCGAACCACCGACTATTTCTATAACAAACCTAGTGAATTTAGCAACAAATAAAGCTCCTCTTGAAAATGCAATCGATGAAAAAGAAATAATTGTCGTATCGACACATACATTCAGGGACTCGGAAAACGAGATAAGGTCTATAAAGTTAGATTCAGTCAAAAAAGTAGTTGATGTCCTTAGGAATTCCCCGGAAGAGACACAAACGGAACTGATATATGTCGAAAAGAGCAAGGCGTCTGTTACTGTTAACAAAGGAGTCCAAACTAATACAGAAGCAGTAGAACAACATGAACAAGAAGTGTCCGCAAAGAGTAAACCAAAAGTCAACTCGTGCACGTGCACGTGCGCTCTCTGTTGTAAACAAGACCATAGACTCGCTACCGTAGATCCTGACGAAAATATTATATCAATCCAAAATAAAGGTGACGTAATCAACCTAAAACTGAATATTAAGGTTCGGAACATTGTGAGGTCAGTCTATTCTTGTCAGAAGAATGGTCTGAGGTCGCAGTCGCTAACAAACATTACGCGATCAGAAAAAAATCTCAGATATCTATTAACTATGGTATGTTTGTGCGGCGCTTCCGTGTGGTCCCGGATTAAGAATATGGCCGCCCACCTTATCCCGTGAGTGTCGTAGAAGGCGACTAAGGGAACGGAAACCTAGTGAATATCACTGTAGCACCTTGGGTCACCCGCGTATTGGTGGGTAAACCACCAACAAAAGCATTCCAAACAAACCGTTGGTGTCCGGTAGGCGGCCGACTGTAAAACTTTGCCAAAACCCTAAGCAACATGAGTGGAAATAATATGATGCGTGATAGGACTAGAGCGTACCCCACAGGCGACGCGCAGGGGCAGCACCCGGCTGCTGAGGGAAATGGACAAGGGTTGTCGCACCAGAACGGGCGGGTGCGACGTAAGACGCAAGCTCGGAGAATGAGAGAAGTAAGATTGAGGTGTGCGAGCTGGAATATAGGTACGATGACTGGAAGAGGAAGGTAACTAGCAGACGTTTTAAAAAGGCGACGACTGAACATAGCGTGCGAAGGCTAGGGAGATAGGAGAAGGATATAAGTTTTATTACTGTGGAAGTGATGGCACGCGAAATGGTGTGGGTATAAATTTGGATAATCAGTTGAAGGAATGTGTGGTGGATGTTAAAAGAGTAAGTGGTAGAGTAGTAGCTGTTAAAGTGATTGTGGAGAGTCTGGTGGTTAATATAGTTAGTGTATATGCACCCATCCTGGGTGTGAGGATACTGTAAAAGAGAAGTTTTGGAAGGACTTCGATCGGGTGATGATGGATGTGCAAGATAGTGAAGAAGTGTATGTGGGAGGTGATTTTAACGGGCATGTAGGAAGTCAGAAGGATGAGGACGGAAAAGCCTTAATAGAGTCAAAGACTGTAAAGTGCTCCCAGGTTCAAAGATTTAATCTCACAACATAGACTCCTAATAATGGAGGTAAAAGTCAGTGTCTCATCCAGAAGGCACAAGGAACGGCCCCCACCTAAAACCAGATGGCGTATTATAGAA
This sequence comes from Atethmia centrago, assembly GCA_905333075.3. Lineage (NCBI taxonomy): Eukaryota > Metazoa > Arthropoda > Insecta > Lepidoptera > Noctuidae > Atethmia > Atethmia centrago. The sequence continues at coordinate 21,803,364 of HG995369.1, forward strand.
GAAGAAGAATTTACCAGTATGTTTAAGAGTCAAGTATATAAAATGATTGAAATAAAGGATATGGAAAGATAATCTGTGCATGAATGTTGGAAAGAGATGGCGGATTGCATAAGGAGAGTAGCAAAAGATGTGTTTGGAGAATCGAAAGGTAAAGGTATGATAGAAAGGGATACATGGTGGTGGAATGATGACGTGCAAAAGATTCTTAAAGCGTTAAGTCTTTACCTCTTCCTGTTGATTATGGACGCTCTGACGTCGGACATACAGGAAGAGGCATCCAAGAGGTTTTGGAACCATAGCGCTTGATGGCGTGCTTCTCCCAGTCTGTCTGACTTTCGGTATCTCGGTTCACTCGTGCAAAGCGATGGCGAAGTAGGTCAGACGGTTAAGCATAGAGTTAACACTGGATGGATGAAATGGCAGCAGGTCACGGGAACAATCTGCGACTTCCGCATTCCCCTTAAACTTAAGGGGAAGATATATAAAACAATGGTAAAACCTGCTGTCTTGTATGGATCTAAATGTTGGGCCACAAAAGGGATGAATGAAAAGCAATTGCATGCAGTTGAGATGAGAATGCTAAGAGGGATGTGTGGTGTGATACGAATGGATAGAATAAGAAATGAGTACATAAGAGGAAGTCTGAAAGTGGTACCGGTGACTGATAAGTTGTGCGGAAATCGGTTGTCATGGTATGGGCATGTGATGCGGAGAAATGAGGAAAATGTCGTGAGGAAAGTCTTGAGTATGAATGTCGATGGCTATAAGAGTAGGGGAAGACCAAAAAAACGAGCGCCGACCCCAAATAAATTGGGATAAGGGCAGGAGAATGATGATGTTTGTGCAGCGCAAAAGTTCGTTGCAGTTAAACAATCAGTATTTTCTAGATTACGGGTACAAGAGTTCTCCAAAAGTGATGGTTGTCCAGTGTGCGGCTTGTGGAATGCTTAACTACCCGCCGCGGTGTGATCTACCGCCGTGCTGTGGTGATAACAAAAAGTATTTCATATTGTTAGCAAACTCAGTGAATGAAGATATGGATGATTGGTAAGTTGTTATTATACACTAATATTCCTTGTGGGATATGTTTATTTATCCTAAGAGTGTATAAATTATCTCTTAGAAAAGAAAGAAAATATGATATATTATTTGACGACGTTGTATAAATTAATGTTTTATTGAAATTAATGAACGACTCATGTGTCAGCCGCCCAGGATATAATGGTATGGCTTGCGAGTTTAAACTATGACAAAACATTAAGCAGTCTTGCCCACCGTAAAGCATATCCAGACTGAGTGCGTCAGGCAGCCTTGCTACATTGTTTTTCAGGATACTTAGGATATTGCTAATAACATTGACTGATTCGGATCGCATAACTGAATTGAATTCACAAATATGTAGATTAGAAGACTAAAATGCTCATATAGTACTCGAGTCTTTCATGATCCAATCATTTTCAGTTGTAATTACAATCCACCATGTCGGCCATGCGACCGAAGGCAGTCGCAGTTAAAAAAACCAAGCAGTCATGTTCCAATAAAACGGTCTTTGTCAAATATGATTTTAGATACTGTCACTACTGTTACGGTATCAGGAGTGCCATTACAGAGGCGGGAAATGGGGAATAAAACAGACACGACAGGTCAAACTGAAGAGCCACATGGCGAATGTGTGATGACCAAACGTAAAGTTAGTATTTCAGAAGACTCGGGTACGATGTGCGTCTTACAAAAAGAGAGTAACTCTTCGATATCTGTAACGACGCAGGTTGATTATCTTAAGACAAAGCACAGCTGCAGAAAGTTATGCCCACAAAAAATCGAATATGAAGATTCACAAGTGTGCTCAGAGTTTTGCCCGCCAGTAACATCATGTCAAAAAGTACAGTTAGAAGAGTGCCATCAGACAAGTCCACAAGTTCAGCCTCAAGGATGCAAGCCAGTATCACCGACATGGTCACCATGCTGTCGTAAACCACTAACGTGTATAGAAGTACATACACAAGTATGTCCCCAAGTACCACAAGTTTCTGATGCGCAGACGCAGACTCAGTGGAGCAATATTGTAGTAAGTAAAAAGTGCTTGACTCATCGTCATCTTTTATTTGTGGTTTTCACCAGCTTGATTTTTTTGTAAATATACTTTTTTAGTTACAGGCACGTCTTCACCCTGACGGTCGATACTCGTTCCATCTGCCGCCGTTGAATATGTTGAATAGTTATCCATTTTCAAAATGTATACAACATACCAAGTAAAGGGTATTTTTGTTACTTTGTTTTTACTCTGTTTTACAAGGTCTCCTTAAAAACTACCTGTATCCTGTATCTCTTTCGAGTACATATTCTGTGGCTGCAGGGTCGACATAGATAGCGATCGCTTTACGATCGAATTTGTTCGAAAAGTCCTAGACAGTCAAAATCGCTAAACAAGCGCGAAAAAATCACAATCTTGTCAAGCAATTATAACCAACTAGTGGTCCAAATCACAAAGTCCTAATGGGGGTATAAATATTGCTAGGTTGCCAAACGATGACGGTTTACCAAGACGTGTTTAGAAAATGCTACCTGGGGCTGCAGGCTCGACATAGATAGCGATCGCTTTACGACCGAATTCGATTATAAAGTCCTAGGATTAGACAGTCAGAATTGCTTGACTAACGCGAAAAAATCACAATCTTGTCAAGCAATTTTGACTAACTAGTGGTCCCCCCATTAGGACTTTGCGATCGAATTCGGTCGTAAAGCAATCGCCATCTATGTCGAGACTGCAGCCCCAGGTTACTTTAAAAAAGCATTTTTTCAAGACGTTTTGGTAAACCGTCAATCGTTTGGCAACCTAGCAATTTACACCCCGAAAAGTAACCAAAATAATGTTGAATTGTGCTAAAAACTATTATTTATTTTGTTTCCAATATAATTACAAACGAAATATACAATATAACTACTGATAATCCCAGTGTCTTCGCTGCAGGATTAGAAGCCGCAAGCTGTTGGGTTTGGTAAGCAATCAGCTTACGTGCCAGAATATTGAGCGGCTTCGGGTCCAGGTAGCGGAGCTGGATCTCTGTGATCGACTTTAGACTGTGTATTGGCATTTCTAGCATAATCTGTAGGTAATATTTTCAGGTTCTGTTAACGTAGGTGTTGCTATGCTTAAGTTATTTGACCGTATTGACGTTGGCTGGTAATTAAACCGTTGGGGCGATTTCAGTGATAGTCTACCGTCTGATCAATGGCTTCATTCGAATAGCTCACTGGAACATCACACTTTGTGTACGTTTGGTCCAGCACCCTAATTGCGTAACACAGTTTGAATCACAATCCGAAAGTTTTGAAGGATATTGATAATCCATTGCTTCATAGGTTTGAAAAAATCGTCAGCACGTAAATAACGCAATGTACGTGGGTGAACTGTCAAAATGAAACCGATTGCGATCAATTGTCATTTTATGTGTGTTACGCAATTGCCCCTCAGTTAGAAAAAAAACATTGGCGCCGATTCCCTTGTTCACAAACAAAACTAAACTTAAGTTCAGTGCATCTTTTTCTTTCTATTTCATTAAGAAAAGGACAGAAGAAAAATTTTAGTTTAGTCCTGTCAAATTAATCAGCACCTGTCACTACTCCATACAAGTTCAGACGTGATTAAAAACTTGCCTACTAAAATTACGTCAATTTACGTCAAGCGCTGATTAATTTGACAGGACTAAACTAAAATTTATCTTCTGTCCTTTTCTTAACGAAATAGAAAGAAAAAGATGCACTGAACTTAAATTTAGTTTAGTTTGTGAACAAGGGAATCCGCACCAATCTCATTAGTTTTAACTTGGACCCAAACATACGCCAAAAAGTAATGTGATGATTACAATCAAAATCCTTTTTGGCGTGTGATAACAAAATTAAAGTCCCGTTATGACGGGAATTCTGCGAGTTTTCTTACACATACGTGCAGCATATTGCTAGTGTTATTTAAGAAGTAATTATAAGGTCTTACTTGGGCTGTGATGCCAGACATTGCTTCAGGGTTTATGGCACTCAGATCAGGTCCACTGACCTCAGCTAGAAGTAAACCTAGCCGGGAGACTTCGCGCGCGCTCCAACTGTATGACTTACCTAACGCCTGGAAAAAATGTCACGGCAACGTGTTATAGTTTCTAGTTTAACAGATCAAGTATTCAAGAACAATCAACTGGTGGTACTTTAAATAGGTACTTACCAAACAGGTGCAAAACTAAAGTATCGTTAATTAAATTACACCCCAAGATAACAGGACGTTTTGGCTTACATACATTTGCATAGATTGAACTAACCTGGGTAACTAACCTGGGTTCTCATCATCATGGCTAAATAAAACCTGCGCTGTAGTGGATCACATGCTCTTATGTGGTAAAATATCTGGAAATAATATTTTCACCTCAGCACCTCAAACAAGCAGATTTTGCTGTTTAAAGACTGATCAAAATTCGATTTTGCTGCGAACGTGAAACAAAGTAACTTTTTAATTATTATTTTTAAATGCCGATTTATCAGTGCTGGGTCTACTCACAAAATTCGAAAGATTTGAACCTCACTTTGTTCTGTCACTTTCACTTCAATACGAAAAAACCGAGTGATTGTACGGATTGAAACGACTCGAAGTTTGATTTTCAAATTCCTTTCCTAGGTTACCTAGTAGGCCCAAAAAAAAAAACTTTCGGATACATATAACCGTAAAATTGCAAATCATCTGATAGGGTTTTAAATGTTATCATTATATTTTTTCAAAATAATCATATCCTATTTTTTATAATCAAATAAAGAAAAAGTTGAAGAAAAACCTACGAAGTTTATCATGTATCTACATAAATATTTATATTTCTAACATTGTATAATATTGTGACAGAATACAGTGGGTGCAGTTTCAGAACGCACCTTTAAAAAAAAGCGGGATTCAAATTTTTATTCTCGCTGCTGAGGTAAAAAGTTGTAGGTATGTGTTTTATGAGATCAAAGTTATTTGCATCGCGTGTCTTTGAAATCCCTCGCAGCAAAAACCAACTTTACTCTGTTGTTGCACAAATAACTATAATTTAGCACAGACTAAAAGGCACAAAGTGTTTAATACAGCAGATAAACAAATAATAAAAATCGAATAAAAAGTGTAAAGTGCGATGTAAGAAATGGGCAGAAAAGTGTGCCTCACGGCTGCGCTAAAAAGGCCCAGTTGACCAAAAATGCCAGACAACTAGTGCCTGACGCTAGAGACTAGAGAAGAAGCAATGTGCCTGTAACGTTTATCATAGATTTTTTTGTAGGCGCTCTTGTCCAACAGTGTTCATGTTCATGTTATAACTAACCTGGTGCGTCAGCTGAAGGTACGTGTTCTCCGGTATCCTTCTCATGAAGATCATGGGTACTCCGCACAGCAAGTTGTTCATAATGTTCAGGTATTTAACGTCCGTCCAGTGCGGGTTCACTTGTATGTACTTGTGTGCAACCACTCCTACCTAAATTGTATTAAATAAATATAATTTTAGACAGTATTACATGAGTAAGACAAAAGTGTCAAAATTGACATTATCCCAAAAAGTAGGTGTAGCAATATTAAATCTCTTAGGTCTACTTGCGCGTTTATGGGTTATCCTAAATGACACGGAGTTAACAGCTAATAATTAGTTATTTTTGCGAAATGATTTATATGATCAACCCTGAATAATTCAGGGTTAATCAAATAATTCATCTTGCGCCACCAAGAGTTAGATGAATTATTTGGTTAACCCAGAATTATTCAGGTTAACCAAATAATTCATCTTGCACCACCAAAAGTTAGATGAATTATTTGGTTAACCCTGAATTATTCAGGTTAATCAAATAATTCATCTTGCGCCACCAAGAGTTTAGTGGGAGAGTTAGTCGCTAAACTCCGGGTTAGTGTTAATAATGTCGAAATAAGAGGTAAGTACCGCATAAACTAACATATTTTATATTAGGTATAAATAATAATTGTTCAACGCTATAGTAATTGAAAATTCTCATATAAAAATAAATAAAAAAACAAATTGTAAAACATATTTTTCCTTAGCTGACGTTTTCGTCAATCAACTATATCTCCATGGAAACCACATACAATACGATTAAAATGAAATGTCGTGCTAAGAAATTCAAACTAGAAAGTATTACGTATGGTAGCTTAAAAGAGATGGGTATACAATTTCCGTTCATAGTTGTTCATACATTTTTGGTCGGATTAAATATCAGGGCATTGCAATTCTATTTTATGTTCCGTCGATTGAAATGCAATGTTCCCAAGTCAAAATAACATTATTGTCAGGTTAACTTATCCGGTGCAACTTTTTAGTGGTACAAAGCGTAATATGAGTTAAATTGTTAATTACTTGTCTCCGAATATACAAACTCGGGTCAGAGTCGGGTTAGCCCGACTAAACGTGCAAGTGGGCCTAGCTAAAGATAAGGTGCTACAAAAAAATAATATTTTGGCTCCTGAGGGGCGGGCTCAGTTGGTAAACATTCGTGAAATGGGGTTTAAAATTGAAAGCTCGTCATAGGTGGCAGCACAGTAACTGTCCGTCTACAATCCGCCATTGTTTTGTTTACGTTTACTATTGTGACGAACAAAAATTAAAAAAAAAAAACTAGATAAATATTTATGCGACTTGCAGTGTACCACTATTAAGAGACGAGATAAGGACGGGAGAAGCGTCTACCACTGGTAAAAAAGCAGCTGTAGTGAAAAGTCAATAAATTATGAGTGTTCTAAAGTTTGTTTTATATTTTTGTTTGTTGAGTTTAAGACGCTGACAACACCTAAACCACGGTCACTCTCAGACTGCATAGAAAAGAAATAGAAGCGCGATGTCACAGCGCTTGTAATTTATTTCAAAATATGATGCAATTATCTATTTACTCAAAATTGAGTTGAGTTATCGAAAATAAAAAACAACCAAGTTCTGCATTCAAATAAGACGTTCGATATTTGATACAGATATTTTTGATTGGAACTCAAGGTAAAACGTTACTTTAACGTTAGTTTGTATCGAGTTTTTTTTTTTTTAAACATATTTTGGTAACAACCAAGTTTTGAGAAATATGTTCAAAATTAAAAGTTATTTTTTCGCTACCACAAACTATACAAATTTAGCCATTGTTTTTCTTAAGACAAGCCCCTATTTTGGTCATTTACCTCTTGTCAGCACCTTAAGTTCTTTTTTTGTTGAAGACTGGAGGCGTACGACAGAAATGACCTGATCAGCTTAGGTATTCACAAAGGTACGATACGGTTTCTTGCCGTATCCAACGTCAATGTTATCGACGAAGTCCTCTAAACGCTATTCACAAATCCGAAACCGTACAATTTTGACAGTCCAAATACGGTATGAAGACATCAATTCTTCCGACAGGTATTTGCTGTCGGAAGTGATATCTGAAAATAAATATTGTTTAAAAAAAACGAATTTTGGTAGGTTTCTAACTGAAGTACTTATACATATTGTAGGTATATATAGATTTGTTATTGTTTTGACCGCTGCATAGATCCAAGGTGTGAAGTATACAGGGTGACATTGAAAACATGCGACAAATCGAAATGGGAGATTGTACTCATCATTATGAACAACTTTTACTAAGGGACCAAAGCTACAATCCCAAAAAAAAAACTGCTGTCCCCTACATTTATGTTCGCAATACCTCATCAAAATGTAGGAAAAGCAGATTTTATTTTTTTGGGATTACAGCTTTGGTCCCTTAGTAAAAGTTGTTAATAATGATGTATACAATGTCCCATTTCAGTTTGTCGCAAGTTTTCAATTTCAACCTGTATATACATATATATATATATGTATTTATATATAGATAAACTCACGCCTTCTTCCCATGATTTTTACGGTGCGATGTCAAAAATGGAGAAACGAAATGTCACTTTGTATAGAAAGAGCTTTGTCTTGTCTTTGTAGATATAGAAAGCGTCATGCTAAGCCTTCTGGTAGGAAATCCCTCCTAGCGTAGAAACGCGGTATCTGGACGCAATATAAATTGAAGCGCGCAGATCGCCTCATCTGGACAAGCTCTTAATTACTTAACTCCGAATTTACAAACAATTTTTTTTTACTAACCCGACTAAATTCGTAGTCTTTGATTAAAATTATAAGGGTAGATGAAGTACGTGATTCTATTTTTACGCGGTTAGTCTAGGCAGATTTTTTTGGGCGCCCTTCATCCCGCCCTGAGACAGCCACGGGCAACGGCCTCATGCCCTTGCACGAATGCAGTGAGCATCTGCCGCTGCTCCACTGACACTCTTTTCTGCAAATAGGTATTTTCAACTACCTACGTTATAAAAAAAATAGTAATTGTTCTAAACTGACAGAATACCCACCACACCCGTGTTTCTGGAAAAAACTTCTTTTTCACAGATAACTATAAACTAGTGGGTTTTTTTTATCCTCAAGTCAAAGTTAAAGTTTACAAAGCAATTTTATGAAATCAATTTTATTTATTAATAAATCATTGTTAACTGTTTATTTTTTTGGTTAATAGTTACTCGATGTATTATTCTATACATTACAAATCAATAAAAAAAAAAACTGACTAGTTTTTTTGCAGTTTAGTTGCACATGAAATACCGAATAAAACTCATATAAGTAGGTACCACTTTAAATTTTCTACCACACTTATCTGTTTACTACCATTGTCTAGCGTCCCTTTAGACACAACTACAATCGGTTTAAAAAAAATAACTTCCACACGGATCTGTAAATAGCGTTTTGTCAGTCCTTCGGTTCAGAAATCAGGATATTGACCAAGTGTCATTGTCGATACGGTAGCGAATTATACCTTTGTGAAAAGCTATACTGAGTTGAAAACCAACTCGAGGATGATCTTCCTGACTCAAAAACTTCATAGATGTTAATTCTAGCACTGATCTTCTATGTTATTACGAAACACACATACACCTTTACTATAATTTACATAATATCACATCTTATGTGCCTGCAGGTAAAGAAAACACACTTAGTTCTCTTGGGAGCATCACCTGTATACAAATTTCTCCCATAAAACCCTTCAGGTTTCAAAAAGATAGCACATAGTCTCGATGAAATATCGGGTTTCCGTTATTTTTTCCGAGAGCTTACTTCCACTGTTTTCGTCTTATGACATCTTTGGCAAATACATGAGTCCCCGTATTTTTGCAGTCAACAGCTGCGCAACGGGGCTTAATAATTAATTATGCGTACCTACCTGAAATAAGTCGCTTGTTTATAAAGAATGTATGGATAGTGACAGCTAGCTGCCAAATTCATAGACGCTGGATAGTAGCGACATCTGAAGTTAGCAAGTGGCAGTTTTCATCCCCATCGTTACTTAAATTGTATTGAAAAAAAAAAGATTCCTGGTAGCGTTACATAGGGTTATTATATGCGGCGATTCCAGTAAAATGACCAACAAAATTACCTGATGCCTATTAAGATCGGGATGTGTGCCAATAAACGACAGTATCTTGTTATCAGACAGGTTCAGTCTGGCCATTTCCCTGGCGTGGACATACTTGAACAGGGGGCGGTACTTCTCCAGGGTCTCGAATGTCACGTCTTCTGTGAGTGTGGAACCCTTCACGACAGTCCACGTCGCAGCAAGCTTCTCGCGCGCTACACGCATCATGGCGATTGTCCTTGCCTGGAAAATGTGATTTCTTACCAGCGGGCTCAGCACGAGCACCGTTTTGTCGACGTAAGAGTAGACAAAAATGACGTTCCGTGAAGACAGTACGATGGCAGCAAAGTAGAGTCAACTGCTTTTTTACGAAATTCACTCTTTTACATAATTCGACTCAGAATTCTTTGTAATCTAATCTAAAAAATTTAGATTAGATTACAAAGAATTCTGAAGACAACTACAATTTTTTTTTCTCAAAGTGTTGAACTACCGTATTTTGGAACAAAAAAAAATTACTGTAGTATATTGGCCTTAACCATTTCCTTGGCCATTTCCTTGGGCCTATTAACTAAATAATATAAAATATAAGAATATAGCTTTGTTCTTCTATTAATTATTACAATTTTGCGTTCAAAACGCTCTCCTGTAAAATTATGATTTTATAGATAAGCGTGGTCCACCTGCGAATCGAATCCCCACTTGCGACCAGAAATGCAGCAGTAAAATCTGTTTCTTTGGGTATGTATTACTCTTGATAATTTCCAAACTACACGTCACATCAGAAAAATCGAAACACTATTTATGGTTTCTGTCCTAATTTAACACAAAAGAGTTTTCATTCCATGAAAAAATCACATGATTGTATAGCTGGCAGTTCGGCCATTACAGTGATAAGCGAAACTGCACCATTATGGTATAGGGGACAGGGCTCTCGACCTTCTAACTTCTTATCTGAACAATAGAATTCAGAGGGTTGATATAAATGGCAAGAGATCTGCAGGATCTGCGGTCACTATGGGCGTTTCGCAGGGTTCAATTCTAGGTCCATTCTTGTTTCTAATTTATATAAATGACTTACCTTATCACATAAGGGATAATTATTAAAGTAACTTACTTTATTAATTTTCGAGCCATCTAGCGCACGAGACCTGTGTGTTACTACAAAGACTACATGTGACAGAGGGCAACTGACTGGCTTATACTTGTGTTTTAGTCGACCCTTGATCAAAAGTGAGGTGTTCAGTGGTGTACTACTGTGTGTGTACTGTGACTTTGGGACGTCTAAAAAAGTTTTTTTCTAAAACACATGGATACTTCGGCCGCAGAAGCCGCCCAAGTGGTGGCATTGCTGGATTTTGGACTTAGTCAGCGTGTTGTGGCTGAAAGATCGCATCTAAGCTTGTCGTATGTTCATAGAGTCTACAAACGCTATCGGGAGACTGGTTTGTTCACGCGCCGTTCAGGATCTGGCAGGAATCGGGTCACTTCTGAGCGAGATGATCGATGTATTGTAACAACTTCTTTACGAAATCGACGCCTTAATGCTTTTCAACTGCAGCAGCAGCTTCATGTTGTACCTAGTATTGTAACAACTTCTTTACGAAATCGACGCCTTAATGCTTTTCAACTGCAGCAGCAGCTTCATGTTGTACCTAGGGTGGCTGTAAGTGACTCTACAATTAGAAGAAGGTTGAAGGAACGTGGACTGGTACCGCACAAGCCAGCAAATGGGCCGAAATTAACTACAGGCCATCGAAAAGCGCGCCTTTACTTTGCACGTTAGCACCTAAATTGGTCATACCTCCAGTGGAACAAAGTCCTCTCTTCTGATGAGTGTAAAATTATGCTGTATGGTAACGACGGAAGGAACAAAGTCTACAGAAGAGATGGAGAATGCTTTGCACAATGCTGCATTGAAGAAAAGGTCAGCTATGGTGGCAGTTCGTGGACGGTTTGGGGAGGAATCAGTGCCGACGGTAAGACAGAGCTAGTCTTTGTGCCAGGGCCACGTCTGCCGGCACTAAACAGTCATCGGTACATCAAACAGTGTCTTGAGCCTCGCGTGATGCCCTATGCACATTTTATTGGCAATGGTTTCATATTCATGCATGACAATGCTAGGGCTCACATCGCGAGCGTCGTTCGAGATTATGTTACCGAAGTCGATATCTCCATTATGGAATGGCCAGCAAGAAACCCGGACATGATTCCGATTGAACATCTAGGGGTGAATTAAAGAGACGAATTCGTGCAAGAGATCCTGCCCCAAAAACACTTAGCCAGCTGCAAAATGCAATCCAAGAGGAATGGAATGGAATGCCACAACATTTGATCGTGACTCTCATCCGATCGATGAAGAACCGTATGGCAGCAGTAATAAGAGCTCGGGAGGGAATACAAGTTATTAAATAAACGTTTCTTAGCTTTTTTTCATTTACGTGTTTTGTTTAATCAATTGCTTTCATACTCCATAATGGGTAAAAATGACTTGTTAAACAAAATACGAAACCAATGAAAATTTAATTTCAATTTAGACATTAACATTAGAATTTGAAAACCTCATATTATTCACTATTAAACAACATTTGACATATATTCCTAAATATACACATTTTTCTGATAAATCCTTACAAAACATAAACTTGCAAGGTGTTTAGATTTTTCTGATGAGAAGTGTATTTTGTTTAGATAGCAAGACTATCTTCGTAATGATAAGCTTCATTACTTGTTTTTAATACAATTTAAGTTTAGTATATTCTTTAATTGAGGAGTACCCTTGAAGTCCGAACAGGACAAAATCCTAAACAAATTGGTCGCAGAGGTTGCCGACTTGAAACAGCAAAATCTTGAAATACTGAAGCACAACAAGGTGTTTGAAAAATCTATTCAGTTCATTAGCACAAGCTATGATGAAATGAATGCCCGCTTGGATACCTTAGAGGGTGAACTTAAGGAAAATGTGAAGTGCTGCCATGCTATGGCCAGTAATAGTGGCGATCAAAAGGTGGCCTTACTTGAACCGAAGATTGAATCCATGGAGCAGCAGGCACGTCAGTGTAATATAGAAATTTGTAATCTGCCTGAAAAGCGCAGTGAAAACTTAGTAAATATTATGGAATCAATAGGTAGTGCTGTCAATTTCCCGGTATCACATAATGACATTATATCAATTCATCGAGTTCCACACGCTCGACAGCAGGGTAGCGCGCCAAAGAATATTATTGTTAAATTAAAATCACGGATCGTTTGTGACAATATACTCAGCGCCTACCGGAAAGTGAAGAGTGTCAAGTCGGATCAGATTGGTATCGCAGGCGCTGCGGTATCTATATACCTACTTGAACGAACATCTCACTTTAAAAAATAAGGCCTTCGCGAAGCCAAAATCCTCGCTAACAAAAACAGGTTTCAATATATCTGGATCAGGAACGCGACAATACTGGTGCGTGAACGGGATGGGATCTCCGCTTTTGCAATTCGTTCCGTTGATGATCTTAAAATGATTAGCGGGAAGACCGGCAATGAAACCGCGATTTAATTATTTTAACTGTGCTACTGTTTTTTGGTCTGTTATATCCTTTCACTTGCTTTCAAATGTAGTTCTTATACCTACTGGTCTATGATTGCTTTGTAGTACGTGTGTATTTTGTTTTTGTTTTTCATTGCTTCCTGCCTCCCTATATAAAAATCTCATTACAGTATGTTTTTCAGTATTGTAGGTTCTTCTCACGTGTGTTATTAACTAACCACTGGATATCACTGTATAATTTGTATATTTATTTGTTAGGTAAATATAAATTATGTATTAAAGTATATGATAACATTGTAGATAAACATAAATTAACGCGAAAAACACTAATCTCGAGTGATGTTACTCACATCTCACAACATAATGTTTCCTCTATGTGTTCTGTGCCGTTTCGCACTGGGCCGCAAGTTTAATTATTATGTACCGATAAATGTTGTGATATTTTATTAATGTGTACTATTTCTCATCAATGTCTTCGAATAACATTGTAATTTATTACCAAAACTGCAGAGGGTCCGTACAAAGTTACAAACACTATATATGAATATAATGGCGAGTTCATACGATATCATAATATTGACAGAAACGTGGTTAATTCCGGACATCCAGGATAATGAATTTATTGACGAACGTTACATGGTTTTTAGATGTGACCGTAACCGCTCTGCGTCAAAAAAAACACGTCGGTGGTGGTTTTTTAGTGGCTGTGCTCCGCGAACTGCAACCTACTATGTTAACGACACAATTCACCCACGCAGATATAGAACAGGTTGTCGTCCGACTGCCTACTTCCCAACATAATAAATTTCATATCTTCAGTGCTACCTATATACCACCACGTCATGTGACAGGACCTTGACAGGTTGTAGGGTTTAGCTAACGATACTACTACCGAATCTTACTTTATTGTTGGAGATTATAACCTACCCGACATTGATTGGTCCGACCAAGGAGGTAGGGCTATATATAGCACAAGTTTCTCACTCGGTAGAGTCTAAATTTCATGAACCTAATTAATGGATTACAATTTAATGTCATAAAAAACGAATTGGGTCGAATTCTAGATTTATTTATCTCTAATACTGACTGTCAGGTAGCATCGTGTGATGCTCTACTTATCCCTGATAGTCACCATCCAGTTTTTTCTGCACTAACCTGTCTTAATATGAAATTCTTTCCCATGAAATGCCGTTCAGTATATAGGTAGAACTTCCATAAGGCCGATTACGTTGGTATTAACAGCGAATTTGATGAAATTGATTGGGACAAGGAACTCTCTCATCTTGAATCTGAGCAAGCTGTTGCTTTGCTCTATGAGATAATATATGGCGAAATCAGACCACATGTTCCGTTACTCAAACTAAAAATTCAAATTTTCCTGTCTGGTTTTCACAGTCTCTAATACGTATTATTAAAGCTAAAATGGAAGAAGTACAATAATCTTTCCGATTACCTAAGTTTCTCTGCCTATCGCAAACTTTTCCACGGCGAGTATAATAAGTGTTACAGAAAGTACATAGAATCTATGGAGGATAGCATTCCTAAAAATATTAAACATTTCTGGTCTTACGTCTCATCACGAAATAGAAAAGCGGTATATACAGCCTGTATGTATTTTAAAAATATTTCCTCTGGTGATGCCACGGAAATCTACAATTTATTCTCATCTTTCTTCTCTTCTGTATACGAACCCTCAACCCTCGACCCTAACAACTGGGAATCATCTAACTACTATTCAAATAACACAACTTATTTATCTGAAATATACCTATCCCCTACAGTTATCTGCTCGGCACTAAAGTCATTAGATTCTTCCAAAGGAGCGGGCCCCGATGGTCTACCGCATACATTTTTCTTAAAGACATGTGATTGCTTGTGCACTGCCTTGTATATAATATTTAATAAATGTTTGCGTGACGGAGTTTTCCCTGCTATTTGGAAACGGACATTTATCACTCCGGTTTACAAGACCGGTGACAAAAATAATGTAGAGAATTACCGCCCTATTTCAATCCTCTCCACCTTGTCCAAGGTCTTTGAGCGTTTTGTCCACAGTGCTGTTTATTCTCATATTCATCGGCTTATCATTCCCGAACAACACGGATTCTTTAAACATCGCTCTACCATGACAAATATGTTAACTTATGTCAACAATCTCTTTAAAAAAATGGATCAACGAGTTCAAGTAGACGCTGTGTACATGGACTTTCAGAAGGCTTTTGACAAGGTGGATCATGTACTGCTTCTTGAGAAGATTGAATATAATGGAATACGTGGTAACCTACTTAGATGGTTTGTTTCATATGTTTTTAATAGGATATAAATAGTTGTGGTTAATGGTTTTGAATCTTACCCTACAGTTGTCACATCTGGCGTTCCACATGGATCTATTTTGGGCCCTCTGCTCTTCACAATATTTATCAACGATATCAAAAGCTGCTTTATCAACTCAAATTTCATAACGTAAGCTGACAACATAAACATCTATAGATCCTGCAAGGACATACAAGACTGCTTGCTTCTTCAAGAGGACCTAGATAGATTATATACATACTGTAACAACAATAAACTCTTTCTCAGTCTACCCAAATGTCATGCCATCTCATTTACTAAGAAGAGAAATAAAATAAATTCTAATTATTCCATTAACAATGCAGGCTTGGATAAAGTTGGTTTCGTTCGTGACTTGGGTGTTACACTGGATACCTGTTTGCACTTCGACATTCACGTCGACAACATAATAAATAAGGCGTACCAGATGTATGGTTTCGTCATGAGATCATCACGTGACTTTATGCGACCCTCTACGTGCCTACTGCTTTATAAGACTCTGGTCCGATCACAGCTAGAGTACGCCATTCCAATCTAGAACCCCTTCTGCGCCAAATATGGCTCTAGAATTGAAATGGTACAGAATAAGTTCCTACGATCTATGAACTATAAGTGTTTCCAGTCAAAAGTTCCATATGTGCAGCTATTGAAACGGTATGGAGTTCTAGATTTGGAGTCCAGGCGGTTATTACTTGATGTCATAACCCTGCATGGTATATGTAACAATAAATTTGATTGTATCGACCTTACAAATAAGTTGTGTTACAAGGTAGTGTGCGAAGTGTTATTTTAAGGGGGGTGCGCGTTCCTCAACTATTCCACACAGATATATGCTGGGGAACGAGCACCACTTCGCCGTCTTGTTGATACATACAACACACATTTTATGGACCTGGATATATTTTATCTGTCTAAGCACGTATTTAAGAAACTGGCTCTGGATATTTTGTCTGCAGAGTAAAATTAAGTTACACTAAGCAATCTCAGCAATATTATGACAACGATTCTTTTGTTTTGTCTTGTTTATCTTTTTATTATCACTTGTCTTTTGTCACTTCTTTTAACTTTTAGTTAATACGTGGACAATGGTGTGGGGTGCATGTTTGACAATTCCTAGCTTAAGTAATTCTCTGTATTTTGTAGCATGTAACTATTTTTTGTCCCTAATAAATAAATAAATAAATAAATAAATAAATAAATAAATAAATAAATAAATAAATAAATACATAAATAAATAAATAAATAAATAAATAAATAAGTAAATAAATAAATAAATAAAATAATTAGAGTTTTAAGGCTCGTTTAGATTAGCGCGTTATTGCGACAGGCAGCAATATGCTCGTCGCACCCGCGATGTCGCCTCAGTCTGCACGAGCCTTTAAGCTTTATCTTTGATCTCATTTAACATTTTATTTTAGATTTTATACCTGTTATACCTTTACACCCACGATATACTGAGTCACTTACAGACTGCAGCACATAAGGCCCTGGTAACCGCTCCACATCCGCGAGATTCCCAAAGATGAATATGGCGAATGCATCCACGGCTGTCTGCATGTAATCCCTGGTGATCTTCAGCCTACAATGGCCTCGGTGCATGTACTCCAAGAAGGGCAGGTGGACGCCACTCTTGTCTTGAAACGTCTCCGCTCTGAGAAATAACATAAACTGACGCATTTTTCTCAAGGAGTAGGCGCATCGACACGCCTCGTGCAGACGCGGTGATTCCGTGCTCTGTTGTAAGGCAGAAAATACTGAACGACGTAGCGTTCTATTATTCTATCTCACATAATCCTATTGCTTCATTCAAGTCCATACATATAATTGTACGTAAACGTAACATCTAACTTCATATTATAAAACAAAGTCGCACCACGTCTGTCTGTCTGAACGCGATAAACTCAAAAACTACTGAACGGATTTTAATAGGGTTTTCACCAATGGACAAGGAAGGTTTAAGTGTATAATTCATTAGGGTTTTAATTAATGAAAATTATTGTTAAATATGTCGGAAAATATCATGCCGACTGGGAGCTTTACTGGCCTGTGTAATACGTGGAGTACGTTTCCGTGGGATAATGTCCGACCTCCACGCGGGTGAAGCCGAAAGCAAACGCTAATCTTTTTTTTTTTGGGTGGGGTAGGATCAAATAACTTCTCCCGTTCTGGGCGGAGCGGGAGGGTGGGTCAAACTCTTACTGACTAAAACCCACCCGTGCCCCTTCCGTTGCCTGTGTTGCCAGGGGCCTCGGTAACCCTTTTGTACCTTCCCGCCACCCCGGCAGGCATCGGCCCTAGTGGGCCCCTACTCTTGTGCTGTCTCTTTGAGGCGC
Organism: Atethmia centrago; assembly: GCA_905333075.3. Classification (NCBI taxonomy): domain Eukaryota; kingdom Metazoa; phylum Arthropoda; class Insecta; order Lepidoptera; family Noctuidae; genus Atethmia; species Atethmia centrago. The sequence continues at coordinate 21,820,986 of HG995369.1, forward strand.
GCGTGGAGCACAACGCGCCGTAGACCCGGGTCTGGTCCTTACCGGACGGTGAGCTACCCATTGCTCACCACCCGCAAGCCCGTGCCTACGAAGGACGGAAATCCGCCCGGGATTCCCGTCGCCCAGGGCATCTTCTGCGGCGGCTAGGGACGAGAGGGCGCAAAATTTGCCTTTCCCTCAACCATCCGAAGCAGCCTGTCCCGGAATTAACGCACACCACCAAACACCCCAATTAGAATATTATTTTATAATCACAACTTACTGATTTTTTATTGTTATGTATAAAAGATGGTTTATTTATTAAATTAGTTATAGTTACTGATTGTGGGACGCACTACGCACGCACACAGTCGCACACGTATAAGGGTCTAGCGTAGTAGGTACTTCGTCCATTTTGCTTTGTTTTCACTGTACAGCGCAAGTGAAACTGTAATTTACTTAGTTATAATTATTTTTGGGATAAAAATACCTATACAAGGTGTCGTTTTGCATCCTCGTCAAATTCAAGGAGGTAACTATGCTAATGATTCTCGACACGAATCAATAATAAAACAAGTAGGTTTTTTTTTCTTTTTTGAAATTTTCTGAAATCGGCATATGTGGGACATGCATATTAAAACGCGGTCCGTGTGATACCGCACTGTAACTGCCCTTTTACACACACACTACTGCATACGCAACGGGGTGATTCTGTTCTGTGAAAGTGGTGTATTCTAAAATTCTGTCAAACTTAAATAACTAAAAATACAAGTTTGTATTAATTATTGAGCAGGTATCGTAATTTTATTTGATTATACAATATGTAACAAAAACCCTGTTGTTCCTTCTACCTACGTTTTAAGAATCGGTTTACTAAGCGATAAAGCAAGTCATTTATAAAAAACTGTTTAATAAAAAAAATTAAAATAAATATTTAATTATTAATATTTGTAATGTTTAATCGATTTGTTACCTCGGCAATTCTGCATGAAGCGATGACGCGAAACCAGAAGTAGATAGAACGTTCCCGCCCTCTCTTTGATCAGCGCCGCCGCGCCGCCGATTATCTACCTATTTTTCTACACAAGTTCGTGACCTTTTCAGCTGTTGTTTATCAGTATCATTTCAACGAATTAATCTTTGAAAATCTTGGTTTACACAGTATTTATAAGCACAATTGATAATTGTTAAAACTACATTTAACACTTCACTACGTTAAAAAAAACAGATTCGCCACGTCTGTCACACGTTGGAATGCCATCGCCGACGGTAATGATCGCAAAACGTTCTTGGTAGAGTCTGCGTGCTTCTGCATAATTGCAGTCACATTTCCGAAGACACATCAACATATTAAAATATTCTACGTTAGAATAAGACATTGTCAACGTTTACGTAAACAAAACACAATTCACTCACTACGTAGGTCAACAATAACATCCATTCTGAAGTAAGGTGCGCGGGAGACTAAGGAAGTTATTCGCAGGGAGACGGGTGGCGGGGCGGCGGGGTAGGTAGGCACGTGGTACCGACCCGCCGACACGACGTCTGGGAGCTTTTGTCGGCATCTTTTGTCGCATTCAAAGAAAGCCGGCGAGCTAGTAGGCTATTTAGCGAAATAAAGATGTACTTGTAAAATCAGATACTGTAAACATTTTTTTGAATGTGTCGATTTTAATAGTTATTTGATTTTGACCTCTCGACTAGCCAATGCTTAATTTTTTTTAATTACAATTTCATCAATGTTCTGCTTATAGGTAAATGTATACGTTCCTAAAAGGAACAACAGGGTTTTTGTTACATATTGTATAAGTCTCTCATAGCAGCCTTCTGAAAGGACATTGTTCGCCGTCCATACATCGTTCGCCTAAGAACCAACAGAGACGTGAATTTACCTTCTGTGTTCTAAATAATGCATATATTCGATTGAAACTAAATTAAAATCACGGACACTTCTGATAATTGTAAAAAATCCAAAAAACTTTTGTATTTTGAGGTTATAATTAGGCCAATAGAAACATACGGCAATAACACTAATAACTGCCGCTATTAGTGAAAATACGTTGGATGTTATCTTTGAATAGATTGATGAACTATTCTTTCTTTTATTTGTAGTTATGACTAGTTTAGGGCTTTGGACTGTTTCGTTTTTGTGTGACTTAGAAGTAGGTATTGCATTTTACTACAATACTCCATAATCACATAAAATGTCGCTTGTTTACCCAAAAGGGTTAAGCAGAGCACCGAAGATATATTTATGTAGATACTGTAATACACCCAGTTTGCCTGGGTCCCGTGTAGGTAATATTTATAGGGGGCAATTTATCACCATATTATGGGTGCACATCCAGACTCCAGGCTGCTACTACAACCGAGAATTTCGAAAATCCCAATAACACTACTCGACCCAGTGATCGAAACTAGGACGATTAGCAGCCGCGCTTACGACCATTATATGTTAACACCGGCAGCCAAGTGGAAATAAACAGCCTTTTTTACTTCAGAATTAAAATAATATGGGATCAATCTAAATACCTAGGTACTCCATAAAATAAAACAAAAATGTTTTGCTTCAGAACATGTTTATTGAATAATGCCGACATTAAATTACCTATCTGGTCACATCAGGATGGTCATCTATATTGTCTACTAAAATATCGTCCAAAAACTGTGCAGGGGGGTCGACGATAGAGTTTTGATGTCTTGCCCAGCTCAAGTACCATATTATTGTCATAACATGGGCGCAGCAACCAATAGTTCTGCGCCCAACAATACAGTTGCAACAGTACTGTTTAATGGCATCTCTGCCAATTTGATTAGCGTCTACTAACACATAAACAAAGTATGTTTTTTGGCTTATATGGCGGCTACGTATTTTACCTCGAAGTAGCCATGTATTTCCTGGATTTGTTACTTGTAATTCGTGTAATAACTCCTCGTCGACCTCCCTGCATACTTCAATAATATATGAACCGTCTTGTCTCACATGTTCACCATAGTATGAGCGAGCCTGTTTAATTTGATATACTCCTAGTGGTATTAAAACTAAATCATTATATTCCATTTGTGGAAAGCCTTCAATGTTATCTCTTTCTACAGTTATACTGTGAAATTGTGCCCGTCTCCTGTTTAAATTATTTAGTTCAACAAAATCTGCCAAATAGTTATTTGTAAACATTTTTTCTTGAATTATTGATATAATTTCCCTTGCATCCTCTCTGTCTACCAAAACAGGGTGAAATCTGTTTATTAGGGCTGCTGCGACCTTAAAATCAATCATTAAATGTCTTGAGGCTTTGTTAAAATACTCCTGTCGCAGCAATTTAAAATCCCGCTTGAAGCGCCCATTAACAACTTCTACGACCCAACGACATAATGTTACTTTGCGGGATTCATTCGCATTTTCTGTCGTTAATTGAAATTCACCTTGTTGAATTGAGAGAGGGTAATGCACTGAATAATTAAGAGTTTCCAATAGGGAAATACTGTCCCGAAAGCCTCTATCCAAAATAAATGCATCACCTTCTCTAAAATATCGTCTCAAAGGATAAGACGCATCACTAAATTGGTCTGTTAAAATATCGGCATCTGATTTTGTGGCAGGATACGGGCCCAATACGTCGATTATGTGGCCATCGCAACATACTATCATGAATGGTTTGACCAGATTTCTATATTTATGAAGTGAATAAGTTTTCTTCTGATAAGAGTAGTTGCTGCTTTTTTGCACATAAATATATGTGCCATCCATTATTGCAATGGCTTTTCTGTCCTCAACATTGCTTCCAGGGTTTCCGAACAATGAGTTTGGAATGTACAAGTTTCTTTCTGCAACTCCTCCTCTTGAAATGTGCTCCAAGCCCAGATTTTGTGGCACAAAGTGTGCCACCATTACATCTCTTGCTTTATTAATATATTTGCTCAATGTGCTTCTACTTATTTTTAATAATGTTGAAATCCTTTCATCGGAGTCTCCTGTACGAAGTTTCATTAAATATGCTCCGAGTGCAATGGCACGTTTATGAAAATCGGGCAATTCGGCTTCCAATTCTCTAAATTGTTGTTTTGTGCATCCCAGCCAATACCACACAATATTGTCTTCCATTTGGTCAATTTTTTCAAAATCTAGACTGTTTGTATAATTTTTGAGTAGCTCACAAAAATCCTCTATGTGAGCAGCTGTAAAACTATGTTGGGTATTTTCAGCCTCATATAATAGTGACCACACAGAAAGTCGATCGTATTGCATAATTATATTTATATGATACTTTTTTATTTTATTTTTTACTGATAAGAGTCTCTAACCTCTCGTGGGTGAATCCAGTTTTGCACAACATTTAAGATATGCTGGTTCTGCTCGGCTTGTACAATGGAGTATCGCAATTGTGCCACAGAGTGACCACATTTTATGCACACATTTTGATGACCTATAAACAATGCAGAATCTTCTAAAGCCATTGGTGTATCATTACCAAATAATGTGTGGCATGCGTCACAAATGTAGTCAGTTGCGCTCACCTGTAACATTTAATTTTATTTGAGTGATGAAAAGCATTACTTTATTTTTTACGAATAAAGTACTAAAAATAAATTAATTACTAATCAATAAGAGGACATCAACACAAAATATAAGAAAACACTCGCCACTTGTGGCGCAACATGTTGTTGTATTTGTGATAGAATAGTATCATTATTTAAAATGTGTCGCCTCAATCTCGTTAAATCAATGTGGCAATTTGCACATCTTAACGGATTGCTGGTAGATGGAGTAGCCGATGATGAAGTTGACGGTGTTGAAAAATGCTTGGCAGTACGATCAACCCTTTGCCAGCAAGGATGGCAAATATAATGTGATGCACGAACCTGAAAGTGATACAGTATTTTACACAAATATTTAATAAACACAATTGGTGCAGAGGTTGAGTGATTGGCTGTTACTAGTTGCAGGTTTTATTCCTGCATGGTATAAATATTTTTATGGATGGCAGATATTTATTCCAGATTGGAAGTATATGCATGTATGGTTATCTGTCTGAAACTGCACCCATGGGCCGCAGCATGGGTCTATTATTTAAAAAAAAAAAACAAAAGTATGTTGGTTACCTGCAATGGCAGAAGTCTTTCCAAGATGATGTTTCTAATATGCACATGATGTACAGTGTCTGTCCTCAGTGCAATTACTTGATGAGAACGTGTACGATGTGGCAATATAGCTTGGCAAAGAGCACATTCTTTACCAATGTGACATACATTTGGAGTCTTTGCTGCAGCCCTGGCTTCCGTCCAACATATTGTACAAATAAGATCATGAGCTTGAACCTGAAAAGAGTTTGGACTTACTCAACAGTCACCACTATTTTAACCACCACCACCAGTCATCATTTTCATCAACCTACTAATGCTCCCACTTGTGGGACAATGGCCTTCTCTCTGAGAGTGATGGGGCCTTAACCCACTGTGCTGGCCCAGTGCGGGATGGTTCAATATGTTTTAAAACAGTCAGCATCTTTGTTTCAAAAAAGGAATCAGTGGAGAAAAAGAGTGGTTGTACTTACCAAACGCGGAGCAGTCCATTGCTGAATACAATGAAGAATTTGCTCATCGTCCAACACCATGGAACCAGAAGCTGATCCGCAGTTAACACAAAATACAGAAACACTTTCCAATTCCATGTTAACTCCGTAAAGTCCGTTTATTAAATGCTAGTCGTCGTTCTTAGTCGGTCCGTATCAGTCAATCACAGCCAGAGGTCGATACTTCAAGAGGAAATCACAGTCCTTTGTTCACGCCAAGTGGTTAGATAAAATCGAAACAGAATACTAAGAAAATACAATAACACAAACGAATACACACAACCAACGCAAACGCACGATGCGAGCACAGGATGCGAATGACAAAATAAACGGGACTGTCATTAATATAGAATGCCAAAGTGTCATCTGTCAATTCATCGACTGCCAGTGTCGATGTTGCTCGTTTCACACTGCGCTTTCAATCGCTATATTCTGTTTGTAACTAAAAACCTTACTCATAGATCAAACGCTGAGAGTGCCAAGGTTTGTAATTACGGTGCACACTTTAGAGCTCGATTCAAAGTTGATGGCGCCTCTCGCTGCGTGGTACCGCACCCCTCACCCCCGCTAACACATGTATTTGTTATTGCGCAGAGACTCGCCTCATGTTCCGAGTCGCCCGACTTGGCTGTATGAGCTACCTTTTGCCTATTCAAAACGTCAAATTGAAACAAAAAATAATGGTGCCGGGGAATAACAACTTGGCTGTATGAGCTACAATACCCTTTGCCTATTCAAAAAGTCAAATTGAAACAAAAAATAATGGTGCCGGGGAATAACAAAGTGAATTACTTTTTAAAATGTTTTCGAAATTATGAAGTGTCCGTTCTATTTTAATAGTTGTAACGTACATTATAAAAAAAACTAATAATTATTATAAAGGTTTCAAACGTGTTGATTCATAGGCCATTTTCGACAATGTCCTTTGACGAGGATGCAAAACGACACCTTGTATACTAAAATTACACAAATTGATTCAGTTATCGATTCTGAACAAAATACTTTCTTAACGAGCATTAATTCAGTACACATCGTAAACATATTCTAAAACAAAATCGCTTTTTGTGTCCGTCTGTGTGAACGCTTAGATCTTCTAAACCTTAGATTATTATATGTCTAGATAGAGTGTCGCACTGCAAAAGGCCAACTTTGTTATGCTAGTGCGCGTGACAGAACGTCTTAGGGTACATTCCGAATTGAGCCATAATCGCTCACAGCGCTCACATCAACAAAGTGCGTTCCGATTTCGATTTCACAATTATGACAGCTGAGAACTGTCAACAATTCGGAACGCTCGTGAACCGGCTCACAGTGCTCGCTCAATGTCATCATAACTTATTACATAACCCCAAACCTTGCACAAGAATTAACGATTAGAACGATGGGTCGTCCAGTGATGATGAGGATGATGAAGTGCTTATATTAGCGTATTTATATGCTCCTCGCAAAGATTTACCCCGTATAAAAATACCACGAATGACAAGTTACATAGATGCAACAATAATTCTATAGAATACATTAAAATTCAAAACGTAACAGCATTCCTGAAATGAGCTTTAAACTCATGCGCGTTTAAAGCTCATTTCAGGAATGCTGTTACGTCTTGAATTTTAATGTATATCACTGAGCCCTCTCGTATTGCTCTGATGAGAGCATGACAGAAATTTGTCGCCCGTTAGGCTCGTCGACTATATTCATTTGAATATTCATAGTTGGATTACAGTATTTTTTGTTTATACATCACAAACTTCTTCTTTGGTTAGGTGGCGACTGTAGCTGGAAGCATAATTTCGAAAATGCCACGTTAGTTTAAATATATGACGCGACTCAAAACAAAACAGCTCGACTGTCATTTTTGACTGCGCTCACGGTGATTTTAATTTAGGGAATGGTCGGTGTTATCGCAAGACGGCGCATGTCATGACGTCATCTATGACGATCGATTCACGGGACACGAATAACGCGCTCACGCTAATTCCGAACGGGTATAAGCACGCTCAAATCGATTACAACGCAATTCGGAATGTAGACTTACACTCGCGCCATGTCATTGTGTTATTCTTTGTGGCCAACAGTTGGATGTTATTTTTTTCGACGAGTTCACAGCTTTGACTGTATATCTAGACATATTTATATATTTTTTCTAAACTACACTATGGATTTTGCGGTGGTTTTCACCATTATTTAGAAAATTTATTCCCGAAGGTTTATGCATACTTATAAATTAATACTTTAATATTTAACTTAGATATAACACACAACTCAATGTTTTGACATGTCGCCATGTTATTAGAACAAATTATGCTCACACTGAGCTGGCTACTCCTAGGTAAGTCTTAATTTGAAGTATCTACTTATTAGAAGACATGACGTTATATTCAAAAGATTAGCGGTTCAAGTTTGACCGAAACCGCTGTACCGCGCCAGCTCAGACTTTAACTTTACTCACCGCATCGCTTGCCCCGTGGGCCAGTGCGCCAAGTAGTCTTCACCGTCTGCAACAGCGTTCAACTTTTCCTTTCTTCTTTCTATCTAGAACAAATCGAAACGGTTTGTAACTCTTGGATGGTTTTCATTTGGGAAAACATACACAAAGTTTTACAAAACACACATATTTACAATAATGAAGCAAGGTTGACACTTCCCGTGACCCAAGGGCTGGCTTTTACCTGGGCAAGAGGTTAAGCATTGCCATAGAACGTGGCAATGCCGCCAGTCTCTTGGGTACGTTACCAGTCGACACCGATGTGGATGAATTTTTTGACGCCATATTTTAGTTTGTGAATTGTTTTAGTTGAGTTAGGATATAATTTTGTTATTTTTATCAATTAATTAGGGACAAAATGTATATATACATATATATGTTAATTAAGATAACACACATAAATATAATACATATAACATTAAACATAATACATTATAAATGGAAAATGACACATGGAAAACGTACCGGCTTTGTGTCCTGGATATAAAACTTCATGAAAATTATTTTCAAAGCCGATCAAAGGATCTGAGGAATTAAAGAAATAAAATTTTTCGAATGCTAAAAATAATGATAAAAACTTAAATCGATAATTAACTAATTTTCCCTACCTAACAAAAATCGATAATTACCTCTTTTTTATGTGATGTTCATCACATAAAAAACTATTACTAACTATTATACAACATTAGCTGAACTTGAGCTTTTAACATTTATCATTATTTTGTTCACATATCTCCAGAGATATAAACTGCATATTCTGGATGACGATGATGATAAGATTATCATCATCGTCATCCACACCCCGACTGCATCCTCTGCTGCGCATAGGCCTCTTTTTGTGTAGTTACTGAGAAGATAACTAATAACTATGGACAAGAGTGTCCTAAAACTATCTTGTTGCATTTCCAGGCGTAAAGTGTCACAATGCTTGTCATGTCGGAAACGCGCTTGGAAATAGAGCGCTACAAGGTGATTTAGATGCGAGGCGAAAATCGGAACGCATGCCGCATCTTATCGGCGGCAGAGACCTCTCGCGTCCGGCCCTGGTTCAGGCCATGGTACGGAGCGAGAGGGCATGGGCAGCCGTCACCTCCTTCTGCGAAGCAGTAATGCTCGCGAAGGAGGAGGCGGGACGGTTGAGGGAAAGGCAAGTTTTGCGCCCTCTCGCCCCTAGCCGCCGCAGGAGACGCCCAGGGCGTCGGGAATCCCGGGCGGATTTCCGGCCACCGTAGGCGCGGGCTTGCGGACGGTGAGCAATGGGTAGCTCACCGTCCGGTAAGGACCAGGCCCGGGTCGACGGCGCGTTGTATTCCACGCGCGCCTCAAAGAGATGTCGTCAGCACATAGTAGGGGTCCACTAGGGCCGATGCCTGCCGGGGTCGCGGGAAGGTACTTATGGGTCACCGAGGCCCCCGCAACACAGGCAACAAGAAGGAATACGGGTGGGTTTTAGTCAGTAAGAGTCTGACACACCCTCCCGCTCCGCCCAGAGCGGGAGAAGTTATTTGATGATTTCCCACCCTCAAAAAAAAAAAAAAAAAAATGCCGCATCTTATTTTTAGAATATGCTAGCTGTGCCCCGCGGTTTCACCCGCATAAGTCTTGATCTGTGGGAAAATCGGGATAAAAAGTATTCTGTGTTCTAATCAGATCATGGTCCACCCATGTGCCAAATTTCATCAAAATCCGTTCAGCCGTTGAAGCGTGAAAGCGTAACAAACAAACAAACTCATTTTCGCATTTATGATATTAGTTTATAGGATTTCAAGTGACATTTTATAAACAATTGTTTACCAACAGCTCTGGGTCGACGTCATTCGAACGCCAAAAGGTATAGGAAAGAGGGTCATAAATGGCGCAAAATTCTGAAACCCGCAAACCTGTCGCCTTAGTGGTGGCGATGCTGATGAAGCTGAACCCCGTAGCCCCCGGAGCAAGAGAGACGCCAATGTCGACGGTTTTATTCTTCACGACCTTCAGTTTGACGACATTTTGAACGGCGACGTTGTTACTGTTTATGCCGCATTGTGACTCTTGGGAACAGAAATCAGCAACTTATTCTTTACATAAAGTGCTTTCATGATTATTGTAACTCAGACAGCAGCAACCCAACAGAAACTTTATTCTGAGAATAGATATCATTGTGAATTATACAGACTCGTCAGTGGGAGCCACTCAACAGCAACCTTATTGCAATAACAGTAAAGATCACTGTGATTTTGATAGTAATGCAAAATTCTCTGTTAAATAACTGAAAAGACTGTACCAATAATAAACCTCGGATCTTTATACACTAACGTTTCTCCAACGTAGGCATTCGATAAACTTATGCGCAGCGTCTACGCTGGAGAAACGCTAGTGTCAAGAGGTTCCATTGGGTATCTTCAGATTAACTTACCACTGATGTTCTCATAGCTGATCAACGTGAACATTCTGTTGTTATAACTAAACACAACATTTACGCAAATGGAAAATAGTGATAAGTAGTAAATCAACATGTTTCCTTCGTTTAATTTCATCTGACAATTGTCAAACTCAATTCAGTGAGGCTTTGAAATGGAATTCTTTAAAATAGGCAGGTAGAAACATGACCACTTACGAGGTTCTATGACAATCAATCGTTCGGATTCCCATCATGGAAAAAAGAATTGATAATAATATAGAGAACAATCCCAGCTAGCTAGGGATCGTCCATTAGTCACGCGAGTTCGGAGGGGGTTCGGAAAAACGTTCGAAATACAAGAAGGGGGTAAGAGGGGTGTAGTGAGATATCATGTATTATGTATTCATATTTTCGTTGAACGCGCGATTTCTAAACCGAAAAGCAGGGCATGACCTTGACTCGCCGACTTTAAATAGGTACAGTTATAAATTAGATTCAACCTTTATTTACAGATAGAATATTCTGTTTTTTTTTAGATACTTTGTACTAAATAAATACCTTGGGTAGGGGGCGGGGCTTAGTCTAAAACCTTACCACGTGTCACCGGGGTGAAGGGGAAGGGTTTATAAAGATGCTAAAAAAACATCACGTGATTAATGCACGACCCCTAGGCAAGGATGGCAGCGGGGCTGTCTATCCAGGATTTTTTTTGGAGGGATTTCATCAAATAACTTCTCCCGCTCTGGGCGGAGCGGGAGGGTGTATCAGACTCTTACTGACTAAAACCCACCCGTATTCCTTCCGTTACCTGTGTTGCCAGGGGCCTCGGTTACCCTTTTGTACCTTCCCGCGACCCCGGAAGATCTATCCAGGAATGGCATACCGACTTTAGCATTACCCCTCGTAGAGAATACGTCCCTTCTACCGTCTTAAATCGACGCACAGTGGAACGAATGTATGGGAGCGGTTGGACGTAGACATGTCCGAAAAAAAAGAGTAAAATTATGCCAAACTAATGATGCCATCTTATTCGATTACTTAATGCCTTCATAACTTGTGGTGATGAATTTCTTCATAACTCCCATATTTCGGGAGTAATTTGAGAAAATGTGAAATTTTACTATGAAAATGAGTGTATCGAGCTCTCTCCCTCCTGATTCCGGGCTTGTTTCAAGTAGCGGTCTCTAATATCATAATGCTAATACTAAGAGCTATATTTAATACTAGACACATAGTGCGCCAAATGTGCACTTTCTGGGATAAAGAGTGATGTTTATTTTATAACACAATTTTTTTATTTTTTGTTTATTTTGTTGATTAAAACCGTTTTTCTAAAGGTTTACCTTATTACAATAACATTTCTGAGCAGCCAATTAGAGAAGATATAAGCTAATTAGGATATATAATTAGGGACTTAAGGTTTACATATAAAACTGATGCACTAATGATTACTGATAAGAACATTGCTATTATTTAATTACTAAATGGCTCTTAATACACTAATTTAGCATGCATCATTTACTAATTATCACAATAACTAATTACCTTGCAATATTTAACAAAGGATACCTGGGATACCTGGATTTTATATAAATAGGTCACTATTAGTAACTTTAAAATCAGTGTTGATTTACACCTCGTTGTATCCAAGCTAATCTCGCAATGTATTTTCCAAATTTTAATACAAATCTTGATATTCACGTTGCTTTATGCGCACGCGCACATAAAGATTTACGCGACTTTAACTATTTGTTCAGTGTTTTAAAAGATAACAGTTGTGTTCAGTTATGTGAAAGTGCTGAAACAAGTTTAAAAGACTGGTGTCGTCGATTTTGCTACCGCATTTATGCAAAATGGACACAGTCTGGAAGAAGCACAGATAAGTTTCGGAAGAAACATGAGATTTGGCTACAGGCTGCAATTCAATGGCCGGAATTACAGAATGAAAATATGGAACCTTCTACAGAAAATATAAGTGACGTCATCGAGCCCATAATTTCTCCTGCTAAATCTGATGCTTCAACTTGTACACATCCTAGTCCTCGTAAATCTTTTGAGGACCTTAGTAACCGGCAAAAAAGAAGACGCACTGAAGATAGTCTTTCATGCAGCAGTAGCAGCGCTGAAATTATGTTTTCGGCCGAAAGGGCGCTTCAAAAGGCAGGACAAAGCGATACAGCTTATGTTATGAAATACTTGACGGAGAATCCAGAAGAGGCCTCAAAAATCAAAGCCTTCATTGAAGGTAAATCAATTCAGGTACGGGAAATATCCCCTTTGAAGGCATTGGCTCTTTATGTATCGATGAACTTATCGAAATGGCGCTATAACACTCTTCGGGATTTCAACACTCAAGAAGGAGCTCTTCAATACCCGAGTTACTACATGTTGGTTAAAGAAAAAATTAAGTGCTATCCGGCCAAAGAAGATCTCACAGTTACAGAGAGCTCTGCAAAAATCAAATTACAAGCCTTGATGGATTTAACCTCAAGAAGACTTATTAGGTCGTTAGAAACCCCTGTTGATCCCAATCAACAGCTCGTATTGACCAGCAAATGGGGTTTTGACGGATCATCTAGCCAAAGCATTTATCATCAAAGGACGAGTGAAGATGAGCAAATCGATCTTGCTAGTAATTTTATGATTAGTCTTGTACCACTGCGGCTCGTCTCAAAAGGTGTAACAATTTGGGAAAACGAGCGACCATCTTCCACTTCATTTTGCCGGCCAATATTGTTTAAGTTTATAAAGGAAACCAAAGAAAATGTGCAGAGAGAGATGGCTGAAATCGAAGCAGAGATTGAAGCCTTAACTCCATCCACCATCACTGATGGAATTAGTGTCAAACACCAACTGCTGTTGACAATGATTGATGGTAAAATTCATTCCATTATATCCAATACAGCAGCTTCAGTGTGTGACATATGCAAGGCTTGTCCTAAAGAAATGAATAATTTAGAGTTAATCAAAGATAAACACGCAAACGAGGACATGTATAAATATAGCTTAAGCACCCTTCACGCTTGGATTCGCTCAATGGAATGCTTATTACACATTTCCTACAAATTAGACATAAAATCATGGCAAGTAAGGGGTGATATAGCAAAAAGGCAAGTTGATGACAGGAAGAAAAGAGTTCAAGAGGCTGTACGAAGAGAAACGGGCTTACTTCTCGATGTTGTGAAACAAGGCAGTGGATCCACCAACAATGGCAACTCGGCAAGGAGATTTTTTGAAAACTACACTAAATCTGCTGAACTGACCGGAATAGATGCTATGCTTTTAAGAAAAATCTGTGTGATCTTGCAGTGTATTTCATCAGGAGAGAAGATCAACGTAACTAAATTCCGAGAGTTCTGCTTTGATACTGCTAAGCTTTACGTGGAGTTATACCCATGGTATTATATGCCTTCTTCACTTCATAAAATTTTAATGCATGGGCCAGACATAGTTCAGAACATGTCAATTGTGCCCATTGGTTTTCTATCCGAAGAGGCATCTGAGGCTAGAAATAAAGATTTTAGAAAATATAGAGAGGGGCATTCTCGAAAGCATAGCAGTATCTCATGCAATGAAGATATTATGCACAATCTTTTACTGTCTTCTGATCCACTTGTTACAAGTATCCGTCCAAAAGGAAATAAGTTTGTAAAAAAATCTTCTTTTAAGGAATTTTATGAGCTTACGGATTCTGAGAAAAGTGATATCGAATTTGTTAACATAAATGATTTAGCGGACATCGATTCTGAATTTGAATTAATTGATGATGATGATGATGACGAAGATAATTAAATGATGTTATTGTTTTAAAATGTGTAACTTAGTAAATTAGAGCTTACATCTTAATTATTTATTGTACTTTTAATGAAACTAGGTAATTTATTATCAACTTACTTAAAAGTCATACTCTCATCAGTTCTTGTGAATATTTTTGTTAATATATATTTCTGTATATATATAATATATTTATAGACCTCTTAATAAGTCTGTCTGCGGTTTAAAGTAAATACAAATGGGGAAAAAACGTTTTTTTTTTTAAATTTTCATTTCCTTTTATCCCAGAAAGTGCACATTTGGCGCACTATGTGTCTTAGTATTAAATATAGCTCTTAGTAATAGCATTACGATATTAGAGACCGCTACTTGAAACAAGCCCGGAATCAGGAGGGAGAGAGCTCGATACACTCATTTTCATAGTAAAATTTCACATTTTCTCAAATTACTCCCGAAATATGGGAGTTATGAAGAAATTCATCACCACAATTTATGAAGGCATTAAGTAATCGAATAAGATGGCATCATTAGTTTGGCATAATTTTACTCTTATTTTTCGGACATGTCTACGTCCAACCGCTCCCATACATTCGTTCCACTGTGCGACGTCTCAAAGAAACCAGTCATAAACAAATACTCTTTTCACCTATACTCTTGCTTGCTAGAGCAGCCGTAGAAAAAACTAGTGACAGCGAAATTGACAGGAACCAAGCAAGTCATATTACTCTTTGGCATATCCACACAACATTAGAGGTAAACATATTTTAAATCAAATGAGTTCTATAACGCTTTCCTATGTCTTCAACGACCTCCAGTGATTGTGATAATTGCGATTGTTCGCAATGTTCCTATTCGTTTGAAAATAATCATAATGACTACGGAAAACTTTTGATGAACAGTCGTCATATCCCGATGTATACGATGGCGCACCCCCTCGTATATTACGCTGAAGTTGTAAGCATTTGGTTCATGTAGAAAAAGGTCAATGACTGTGTCCTCGATATTAATTATAGACGATCATCATCAACTGCCTAGCCTTTTCCCAACTACGTTGTGGTCGGATTCCAGTCTATCCAGTATTTTACATGGAGCGACTGCCTATCTGACCTCCACAACCCAGTTACTGGGTAATACGATACCCCTTGGTAAGACTGGTTGTCAGACTTTCGGGCTTCTGACGACCCGTAACGACTGTCAAAGATCCACGAATGACAGCCAGGACCAACGGCTTAACGCTTTCCGAGGCACGGAAGGGTCTTGGTATGTAAAGATGGTCACCCATCTACGGACCAACCGCGGCAAGCGTAGCTTAACCACAAGCCCCAATAATTATTGACGATCACATAATTAAAACTTAGTCGAGGGGCTTGTGGCTAAGCTATAACAGCCGCACGGATCAATCGGGTTAGTCCGTGGATGGGTTACCATCTTTACATACCAAGACCCCTCCGTGCCTCGGACAGCACGTTAAGCCGTTGGTAGCCGTTGGCTGTTATTCGTGGAACTTTGACAGTCTTTCACAGAAGCCAGAAGCCCCAAAGTCTGACAACCAATCTTACTAAGGGGTATCGTATTACCCAGTAACTGGATTTTGGAGCTCAGATGAGCAGGCTGCCTATTTGACCTCCAAAATCCAGTCTTAGCAAGGGGTATTACCCAGTAAATTTTTTGTGGAGGTCAGATAGGCAGTAGCTCCATGTTAAATACTGGTATTCAGCTCTAACCGGTAGACTGGCAGCCCACCCCAACATAGTTGAGAAAAGGGTAAGCAGGTGACTTAATTAAAACTTAGTGTTCCACATACAGCCCAAGAAAACAGGTCCTCGCGAGGATAAGAACTAGCTTCATCTTTCTGACTGACCGACCGACCCCTTGACAATTAAAAAGTATCTGTAATTGGTTTATTTGAAATAAATCGCTCCCCCCACCGAATAATATGGTAATCGATAAATCTATATTTTACAGGAAAAATAAAAAACTGTTTTGCGTATATTTCAGCACGGGTAGATCGTAAGATAGACATTTATACGTCAAAACAAAGCTATTTTTTTACAATATATTTTTTATTATGATTTATTTAAATAATAATTTAACAAAATTAAGTTATTGACAAAAATAATGTTACTGAAAAAAGGGCAAAAATATAGTATGCAACGCATCATCACCATATTATTTGCGTGTAAACACAACGATATCGTAGTCAATTTTAATGCATTCGTTGAAATACGATGTCAACAAACGTAACAGCAATAATAATATGATATTACGATATTATTCGGGTGAAATCCAAGCGATAGTATATAATCTTCAAAAATATTAACTATAAGAGTGAACGACGTTACGATTTTGCATAAATAACTAACACGTTTTGTAAAAAGACATTACCAAATCCTGTAAATAAAAATAAGACATGAATACAGGTTGAAATTGAAAACTTGCGACAAACTGAAATGGGACATTGTATACATCATTATTAACAACTTTTACTAAGGGACCAAAGCTGTAATCCCAAAAAAAAAAATCTGCTTTTCCTACATTTTGATGAGGTATTGCGAACATAAATGTAGGGGACAGCAGTTTTTTTTTTGGGATTGTAGCTTTGGTCCCTTAGTAAAAGTTGTTCATAATGATGAGTACAATCTCCCATTTCGATTTGTCGCATGTTTTCAATGTCACCCTGTATAATCGTTTTATAGTTTCCGTGGAAAAAGATATGCATTTCTTACGCGAATATAATGGTAATTGTCGCTTACCGATAAAGTTAATGATTGCTTATTCTGTAATAACTTGTTACGGTATTATTCGAGCAAAAAGTACTTATCTTTAGATTTTAAGGGAATAATCTTCTTGTGTTCATTACGATACCATTGCATTTTTTGTACTTTTATAAATATACATAGAAAAAATACAAAAAAAAAATCACAAGATGGTAATTAATGCTCTAAACACCGAATATGCAATAAAACGAAATTGTCGTAGTACCACATTACCATATTATTCGGTGGGGGGAGCGAAATGCTTTGAGTTTGAGTTTGATAACTTTAAGACGAACTATCGTCACACTGCCTTATCCAACACCTTTGTCAGGCTATGAACGTTGATATTTGCTTCCTCCCAGCTTCTGTTTGTCTTCTAGACAATGGTTTAGTTCCTCATTCTGACACTCATTCGAAACGGATTGGACATTTGTTCTCCAAGCGAGTATTAGTTTTGCTGGAATTTTTCCTTATCATTACCTCTCAAACGGTTCGTAGGTTGCATATTATTACAAGGAGGGTAAATATTATATGACATCGCATTATTGTAATTTTTAGCAGCAGCCTCCAAACATGAGGCAACCTTACGACCAGCCCAGGAAAGATAATCCATTTAAGAAAGCTTTCAAATGGTACACACAGGTAAATGTTTTTAGTATCTACTTGAAATGAGAAAATAAACTTGACACACTTTTAAGTTTACCTTCCTTTTTTTTTTGGTGGGAAATCATCAAATAGCTTCTCCCGCTCTGGGCGGAGCGGGAGGGTGTGTCAGACTCTTACTGACTAAAACCCACCCGTATTCCTTCCGTTGCCTGTGTTGCGAGGGGCCTCGATGACCCTTTAGTACCTTCCCGCGACCCCGGCAGGAAGTTTACCTACCTACGTTAAACTTTTTTAACAACATTAACACAGTACTGAGGTGTAGTCGATCATGAGAGGAGTTACCAAATACCTATGGCATTACCTGTTGTAAGATTATAAAGAAAGAAAGAAACAAAAATATTTTATTTGGGACTTGCACAAGAAATACAAAAAGTTAAAAAAGAGCATTTAAAACTAAACTTCGAAAAAACAAAAAACAACAAAGAAAATCTATAAAAACGACTTGTGCGACGCCAAAAAGGCTCCTATCACAGCATAATGCTGCGATATTTAAAAAATAATTACCGCAGAGCTGGTATTCTGATAGGGCCCGCTGAGTATAGAATTAGATAGATGTAATATATTTTTGAAAAAGTAAGCACTGTTTAATGGACAGAAAAAACTACGAGGGATTTCCACGTTGCAAAATGTGTTTTGTGTGGCCCATCAGGGGTCCAATTTTGCTTAACTCATTCAACGGCCTTGTTATGAACAAACTTTATTAATTCAACGTTCAAATCCCCTTCAAAGTGTAATCTCAATTCCACTGCATCTCTATCTTAAGGCTCCTACATACTGGCGCGACTTGTCGCGCGACGCGACGCTACACAAAGACACCGCGTGTAGCGCTACAAGCGGTGCCTTTGTGTCGCGACGCGTCGCGCGACAAGTCGCGCCAGTATGTAGGAGCCTTTACGCGCCATTGATTTCCTAGCTCGTTTTCTTCAACGACTTTATCAATATTCCAAATATCACGAGTATTTTCATCTAGGAGCGTACGTGGTGCAATAAAAATGAAGTTGCCCCGGAAAGAAGCGGATTCGCAAATTGGCTGGACAACAAATATATCGAGTATCTGCGCGAGAGTGGGCAACAAACGAAGGGACCTCCGACGTCACACGAGCCCCGGACGCCGAGGACCTCCATTGCCGAATCTTGTCCTCCATGGTATATTGAACTCGGGAGTATAAGACGCTAAGACGGATCCTGGGCGATCAATTTTATTTCGCGATATCACAAGTTGCGCAATGTTATTGATCGTTAAGGGATCGGAAGGGAAGATCTTTTGGATGACAATAATAATGTACAGTAAAATGATTGCGCATTTTATTGTGGGTCTAGGGTCCACCTAAGTGGCGACTGAGACGCGGTTGCAGTACATAGGTACCCTTGCACGCTTATTGGTCCCGATGATACCAATTCACTACCCAATCCCTACTGCAAAGGCTCAACGCTCAAGAGTTTCTGCATTTATGGCCCTCTTAAACGCCCTTGGGAAAAAGTCATTATTCTGTGGATTCTTTCAGCTTGACTACTGCATTTAAAACTAACGACAACTTACTATATTTTTTGTGCATTTCAGTCCAGGAACGACAAAAAAATTTGGACGTTTCAAAAGGTAAAGTTGTCCTATAGATTTTTTCCCGTAAACCGCAGTCGGTCTGTTCCTACTGCCACTTCCTACTGCCACTCTAGGCTGAACTGGCCATCAAGTCGTGCTCAAAACCTTGTTCATATCAGGATTCATCTCTTGAGCCTATTGTAAATCCCGTTGTAAGACGCTCTTCCGACTGTTCAGGTTTCTCTAAATCTGGTGAAATTAAGTGGTGAAGGCATTGTGGGTACATGCACAGGTACAATAAATCTGATTCGATGAATAAAATCATTAATTTGTTGACATAATCATAACTATATCATATTTTTCAGCCCATGGAGAAAACGAAGACGTACAGGCAATGATTCGGGGGATGTACCTGAAAAGTCAGTATAGTTCATATACCCTTTTTAATCTTTTGACTCGTGTATGTTCATCAATTAACAACTATTTCTGAACAGGTGTCCTAATGGAAGCTGCGAATTTCTTCTAAAGCCTAAGGAATTGACGCGAGCTGCATCTGAAACTTGCAATCAGTTAGTATCTACGGTACTCTATGTAACTACAGGTTACCTATTCCGTATCAAATTACTAATGTTACTAAAATCCTTTTTAATTTTTATTTCAGGACTCCCCCTTCCGGGGGCAAATCCAATTCTACTGTGGCGTCGTCAAACTTGCCATGCAACACGAAATGCTCCGAGAGATCCCACAGCCTCAGTGACGTGGCTCGCGAGAAGAGTGTGCTGAAACATGGCGACACAGTACCTCACGCCGTACAAGAATTTCCAAATTGCCAAGACCAAGCACCGACAAAACTGGCGAGTTATGCTTGGCATCAGAAACAAGGACGAACGAAACTGCCAAAATCGATGAATGTGTGCCCGGAACAAGGTCCGTCAAAAGAACAACAGGCAAAGAATCAGCCGACACTGCTTTTTAGGTCCCCTCAGGAACAAGGTCCGTCAAACGAACAAGATGCAACGAATCAGCCGACACCGCTTTGTAAGTGCCCTCAGGTACAAGTAGTGAAAGTACAGTCAAAAGAACAAAAGGTATCGAATCAACCGGGACCGCTTTGTAAGTGCCTACAGAAAAAAGTAGCGGAAGTAGTGAAAGTACCGTCAAAAGAACAAGATGCAACAAATCAGTTGGAACCAAGTTGCAAGTGCCTACAGGAAAAAGTACCGGAAGTAGAGCAAGTCCCAACAAAAGAACAATACCCAACGAATCAGCCGAAACCGCTTCAGGAAAAAGTACCGTCAAAAGCACAAGATACAACGAATCCGCTGGGACTGTGTTGTAAGTGCAATATGGAAAAAGTACCAAAAGTAGTGCAAGTACCATCAAAATCACGAGCGGTGGCGGAGTCATGCCAGTATCCAGAAGAAAATGTAGTTCCTGTAAATGAAGAAACTCAATATGAGCCTACACCTGAATCACCGTGCAGTACACAGAATCTCGGGCCATGCTGCTGCAAAACTTGCAACAAGTCGATCCCGCCACTGCAGCAGATGCTCTGCATACCTGTCAAGGTAATTCTTTAAACTTAGACATTTTTCCCCAATGATTAAATTGGAAGTGAATTTATGATTTTTATTATTTTAGGTACAAAGCAACAAAATAAAGAGCCCTGAGATGTGTCTTACAATTACTCCTGCGCAAAACGATGTGCCCAAGAAACAAAAAGCGAAACGGTTAATCGTCTCATGTCAAAGTGGTGAAGGCCATAAATCAAAAGTTGACGATCAGCGTGAACCGTTTGCATGTTGCAAAGATACCGCCCCCAGCCAGGTAAGATTTATAGTCATTTTGACGTACTCACAGGTGTGCTCAGACCAAATCAAAAACCAAGACAGCTCTGCAAACAATACAGTGAAGACATGCCAAAACTACACCTCGCTCTGTGTATACACGCTCACACGCACACATGTATAACCCATTTCAACCAAACTACTCCTCACTATGTGCACACATGTTTACGAAACCGGCTTCACGTCACTGTCGACAGCGCTATCTCTTGGTTTTTAGAGTTCCGCAGTCAACAAGGAACCCCTATAGTTTCGCCTTGTCCGTCTGTCTGTCTGTCTGTCCCCGGCTTAGCTCAGAGAAAGCTGTAATTTGGCATGAGTATGTCACGCCGACAAAGTGATATAATAAATCTTGGAAAAAAATTGTTTAGGGTACCTACCTTACACATAAAATGGGGATGATGTTTTTTCTTGTTTCGTTCAAAAATATTGCGGGTCTGTAAAATAAAAAATTAGTAGGTACTTTAAATTAACACTTAATATTACGCAAACGGATTCCTGAATCAAAAATGGTTTATTTTTGACTCAGGGATCCGTTTGCGTAATATTAAATGTTAATTTAAAGAGCAAATTTTTGTTAGAAATGGTTGTTTTTGGATATGTGAACAAAATAATGGCGGTAGTATATATATAACGAAATTAAAAGGAAAACTATCGAGTTATAGTCCACCAACTTACATTTGCAGTTGAAGAATTGACCAAGGCTTATATCGATGTATGGGAGAACATGTTTTTCAACTACAAGGTTAAGTTTGTTTTTCATTCCACTACGGCACCCTTCATTGTGCGTGGGCCGACACGCACTCGGCCGGTTTTTATTAAGTAGATTAGGTGATAAACAGTAAATATAAGTATTATAATTTAAATGAAAATTAACGTTTTAGAATAATAGTCACGAAGTAAGCCAAGTGTTTGGTCCAATACCTACACGACGTCAATCCTACTCTACTGTTGCTATAAATGAAGAAACAGGTGAATACAGTGTAGTGAAGGAAGTAGCAGATGTGAATAAGTTCACTCGCTCCGTGACCTGTGCTTCGAATGATGCCGCGCAAACATCCGATCATTCCATTCGCTTCGTAAGTTTTTTATCACCTCTTACGTACCCTCGGCGCGTGTCGCCATGTCCATAGTGTGTTACGTAATTATGACAAACTTATTATGTTACTGTGTAGGATAAAGAAGCCTGCAGCTGTCAAAATCCGCTCTTTATCGAAATAATCTCTGCTGACATATCGAAGAATGAATGTTATATATAAGAAGTATATCAAACTACTACGGAGAATTGTGAAGACATAAATAAATAACTGTTAGATTCATAATTAAAAATAAAACAACAATAAAATATAATAAAACGTTTACTTTGTATTTTATTTACAAGTCTACAAAAACTCTTCTATTTATAAAGCACTTTGTACAATAACAAAACCTAGACTTAACCTAAATTAGTTTGGTGGACCGTAAGATATGGCTGGCTTGCTCTGTGGCAAGAAATTGAAACTGGACGCTGACTCGCCCGATTCGGAGCTAGCTGCAGCGGGCGCAGACGGTAAACCATAGTCCGTTGAAGGCACCGACGCTTGAGAAGACGATAACGATGCTGACGAACCAGATGCAAAGCTTGTAACTAAAGGTGATGTGTGGACAAAGGAGGTAATCTCCACACTGGGCTTGGCTTGCCCGAGGGCCACTCCGGACACTAAAGACTGGTAGCCTGCATTACGTGCTACGCTGTGCTCATCGTCCTTGATGATATTCTGCACACGGCCGACAACGAGTGAGTCCAGAGCGTCTCTATGTGTCTGCTCCTCAGCAGTGTTATACTGGTTGGAGTCAGCCTGGTAGCTGGACAGCACGGACTGCTGGAACTGCGGCTGAGCTTGTGGCTGATATTGCACTTGGGGTTGTTGGTATTGCACTTGGGGTTGTTGATACTGCACTTGAGGTTGTTGGTACTGCACCTGGGGTTGTTGGTACTGCACCTGGGGCTGCTGGTATTGTACCTGGGGCTGCTGGTACTGAGCCTGAGGCTGCTGGTAGTTATATCCTCCTTGCTGTGAGTATTGTTGTTGTTGCTGTTGCTGGTATGCAATAGGTTGGAAATTCACTTGAGGTTGGGGTTGAGGATGCGCTTGTATCAGTTGTGGGGCCGGTTGGGGAGCAAACACGGGTGCGCGGGCGATTGGCTGCGGTGTGCCATATGACGTACTGGGTTGTTGGTAACTAGGTTGTGGCTGCAGCTGGAACACTGGCAGTGGTTGAGGACGTTGCGGCGATGGGATGTACACCGGCGAAGGCGCGGGATGGTGGTGGTGGTGGTGAGCAGGGGGAGGGTGGGAGTGGTGCTGGGGTGCGGGTTGGATATACTGCGGGGCTGGTTGGGGCGCCTGGTAGTTGTAGCCGCCGTTAGGGCTGAACTGCTGTTGTGGCAGGAACTGCGGTGCAGGCGCCGGGGGGTAGTTGAAAACAGGCGCGTGCGCTCCCGGCCGCGGCAGGTTGTAGGGCGCCTCGCCCGCTATGGCCGCCACCACGGACAGTATCACTAACTGGAACAACAAATATTTAAGTAGAAATCCACGGTGTCCGCATTAATGAATTAAGTTAAATATGCAAAGTGTTTGTACACAGTTTCACTGGGTGTGTTGTGTGACTTGTGTCATGTGTGTCAACTCACCGTTGTCCTCATAGCTGCAAGCGTGTGCGGCTCTGTAGTGCTCCGTGTGGGTCGCTTATGGTTTTATACTCGCCACCACTTCGCCCAAAACTGGGGAGTGTCTCTGATCTTTACACATAAATAAAACAATATCTATTGTACGTTTATGATTTCAAAATGCACGCGCTTTGCGGTTTTGTCGTTACTTAAGGTTATTTCTTATATTCGATGACAGTGAAAAACTTAATTAAAAGTTTGAAAATGAATACCTAAATTAAACCATATAACTTTTACTTCGGCATAAAATTTATCGAACTTAGATCGATCTATTTCTGCATTTCTGCAATTCTTTTTTTTTGTCTGTGTATTCAATGATCAATTTTTAAAATAACGGAAAAATATTATTTTTTTAGGTCAGCAAGATGGACAGATCAGCGGTAAGTTAATAGTATCATGAACGCACCTTCTATTACACAAATGCGTACATTTGTATGCAGATATAATTTCTGGGATAACAATTGACAAAGATACCGCTAACTTATCGAAATCACTTAGGCCTTACGGTATTTTCGATGCTAACCAAAAATTCTGTTAACAACTTTATTAGGCATTTATTTATAGTTTACAGTAGTCTTGTACTTATGTAATCTTAACATCAACGGCATGTCTCGCATTCTTTTATTTCAACCAATTGAATCATTACTTAGAATAATATAGTTTTTTTCAGAGCAGATGCTCTATTAATTCCATAACATTATTATTTCCACACACTTAGCAGAGGCAAATGGCAATTTTGCCAGCTATAAGTTCCATGAAATAGAAGACCAGCTAAAGCATGCAAAACATAACTCTATGGGTAACTGTAAATAACGTACATTTTACTAGTAAATGAATGAAATAAGACTGAAAATGTTTCAGCTACAGGCTATATTCTCATATATCCATTGACCTTTCATCTGGCCTTCCTTCTGAAAAGTCCCGCAGGCTATGCCCGTAGGTATTCTAGATTCGAGTTGAGATTGGAAGCAAAACTGAGATATGTATTTATGCTAGCATCGTTCTTCATAACGGGCAAATAATTTCCGTAAACATTTCGTAACCAGTATCAATCAAAATTGAGGTAATATTTGTCCCTCTTCACAGACACCATTGACTGATTAGTTTCTCAGCATCAGTGACTACTGAATTAATTTAATTAGCGTATAATTGAAAAGTATGTCAATTAATCACTTTACTTTTAGCATAATACGAACAATAATAGTTCATCAGCCATTCAACACTTTGTTCCGTCATAGTTCGAGGACATTCTGCAATCAAATGTTATGAATAGGCTTAACTGTAATAGGATTAGGTAATAGGCCAAATAACGTGTCTCTATAGACACGTTATTCTAACGCTATCGTTAGAAACACGAGGTTGCGTTGAAGAAGTGCGTACAGCGTAAGTCAGGAGCAACAGACTTACGCTGTACGCACTTCTTCAACGGAACCTCGTGTTGCAACCGCAACAGTTTCATCCTGGACGTCGGAAGGAAAAAAATTGTGTAAGGTACAAGCCGTGCGCCCGATGGGATCTCCCATCTGCAAAATGTCGAACTTCCAAACAAACTTTAGGGAATACATTTTCAAATTGGGAACAGTGGTGGTCCAGTGGTAACGGCTTACGAGTTGTAGGTCGTAAGTTCGAACTAGGCAGGTGCTTTACTTTGTGTTAATTTATTTCATCACCACTGCTCTCAAAACGGCGAAGGAAAATACCGTGAGGAAACCGGCATGACCTAGAACCAAAAATTCGAAGACATGTGACATCTACCGCATTGGGCCGTAGGGGATTACAGCCTACTCCCTCTCACAGAGAGCAGGCCTAACTCCCAGCAGTGGGAACGTTATAGGCTGATTATGCTAGGGGATGCATTTTCGAAAATCCTTCCTTGGAGTTTATCTTCGTTACAAAATTTAATGCTAAATGCGTTGTCGGTCAATGAATTAATGAATTAATGAATTTAAGATTTTTATTAAGTAGAAGATGGGTTGTCTGCTTGATGAGTAATACCAGTAGAGGTAACTTATCAAGTCTAAAACTAGGCCTAACAATTTAAATTCCTCCATATATCGTATTATGTATGGCTCCGTCAGTTTATCTAGAACTGGACCGTCGCCAAACGGACGAATACAATGAAGAAGTCGTAATTCTCCGACTAGTAGGTACCCAACTACATACACGTAGGTATAATAAATTCCCATGTCAAAGGTCTACCTTAGACTTATTTTGCATAGAAACGTAAGCAGATAAATTATTAATGTTTTAAACAGTAATATGCATATAGGACATGTAAAGACACAAATAGATGCCTAATTACCGAATATACGTAATGTCCAATTGTACAACGGTTTAACGTCGCAAATGGATTGCAGCGGATCAATTTGTAAACGCCACAATAGCTAGTGCTATAATAATTCAATGGCTATATGTTAGTAACATATATCCATTGAATTATTCTGCACAATCGTTGCTTTAGCTAACTCGGCCATATTGCACTGTTTTAGTTTTAAACATTCTGGCTCTTGAAAAAAGGTGATTGCTTTTAAAACGATTATTCAATTGGCTTATAATAAGTAGTGTCACTAGCACAACCTTAAGTATCACATCCTCCATGATGATCTCAATTTGTCTTTGAAAGCTGAGCGCCCACATAAAGTTGGTTATTTAATCTGGTCTTGGGGATCGACCACAGAGTTGCAAAAACCTACTTTTATTTCTATTACTTTTTACTGTAACCTAACTCCTCCTTTGCTGTGAAGCACAGCACAGTCAGGGACAGATAGTTACCAGTGCATAAACCAGTGTTAATATAATAACGCAAAAATCATAAAACAGAAGGAGGCAGGACGTTCAAGGTTAAATTAGGGTTAGAACCGAGAAGAAATATATTTGGTTCTTTCAGCAAAAGCACTAAGTAACTCCGGTTGAATATTATTTTCTCAAACTTTTGAAATTATAGTATGAACAAGGCAAGTGCCCAGGGCCCCGCGACCCATGGGCCCCCCTAGTTCCTGCCAGTGCGGCAGCGTCGTAGCTAGAAGCTATCAAAAGAAAATCTAAGTAAATCTCAGACAGGGTGCTAACCATTTCGAGCTCACTTCTCATAGGTAGGTACATCCTAAGTTTTCTTAGTGCCCAAACTTCTCTGCTTAAGTCGACAAAGTAGGATATTCGAGGATTTCTGTATGAACGGACAAAATTTAAGACCGAATTAGGTCGCAAAGTCCTACTAGGGTCTCTAGACGGTCAAAATTGCTTGATTATTTTAGGACTTTGCTACCGAATTCGGTCGTAAAGCGATCGCTATGTATGTCGAGACTGTAGGCCCAGGGCCTCTTATAGATTAAAGACGGTCCTGATTATGAAACGATAGTAAATGATAAGCATAGCTACCAGTAGTAGTAATTTCTTGGTGTTGGTCAATGGATCAAGACGCATCCAGATAAAATGTCAGAATAATTATCATAGATCTTCCAATTACGCGGATAAACAAGTATTGTATAGACCTTCATTTTAGAGCTCGGCTCTTTACTTAGCGTTTGTCAATGGACAGTAGTCGGCGAAGTGAGGAAAGAAATCAAACATGGTATTTGCACACTTGTGTACCTACAATAATGCAACCTATGCTATGTCAAAGGTAAACAGTCAAAATGTCGAAGGTTTTTCAAACGGTTGATGAATTTGACCATAATATGAATAGTCTATAGGATCGCTACCATGCATAATATTTTCATGTTTGAATCTGTTAAACAAATAGAAACAGGTCATGCTTCAAGTGGTCTCACAACAATAGCCACTGAATACGCTCCAACACCCTAATTACGACCGATGGCCGGTGGAGCAGACGAGTCCTGGAGGACCGCGTATCGGCAAGCGCAGTGTGGGACGCCCCCCAGCTAGATGGACCGACGACCTTGGTGGCTGGAACAGACTGGATGCGGAAGGCGGAGAACAGGATGTTGTGGCGCAGCCTAGGAGAGGCCTATGTCCAGCAGTAGACTGTTATTGGCTGAGTTGATTGATGATTGATTGACCCTAATTACGTAACACACTATCAATCACAATTTGCATGATTTTTAAGGATATTGCATTTTCCTTATTCTAGCAAATTCAAATTTTTCGAACATATGAAGCAATGGTAACCCCATGCTTCATATGTTCGAAAAAATTGTCTGCTCCACAACGTAAATAATGCAATGAATGTTGTTGAACTGTCAGAAAGAAACCCATTGCTACTTCATAAAAAAAAAAAAGTGTGTTACGCAATTACCCCGCTGATCCAGCTAACTAAAGACTATTCAGACTACAGGTGCTTGCTGATTCGCTCGGCTTTTGACAATCAACACGTGCGATCTAACAAAATCGAGTAAATGTGAAAGCAACTGACGACCGCCGTCGCATTTTTGTAAACAAATGTGTAAGAAGCTGACAGATCTTATTGATTGTCAAAACACAGAATATGGAGCGACAATAACGATCGTAAAAAAAAATAACAAATCTGTACTTCTCAGGAATTATGTTGCCGCGTAAAGAAGGGGCTTAAGACCCTCCCGATCCTGCCGGGGTCCCGGGAAAGTCCGAAAGGATTACCGCGGCCCCTGGCACACAGGCAACGGAAGGAACACGGGTGGGTTTCAGTCATTAAGAGTCTGACACACCCTCCCCCTCCACCCAGAGCGGGAGAAGTTATTCGATAATTTCCCACCAAAAAAAAACCGATAAGACCTTACCGGTAGTCTTGCATTCAAAATGAAGTT
Source organism: Atethmia centrago (assembly GCA_905333075.3). Classification (NCBI taxonomy): domain Eukaryota; kingdom Metazoa; phylum Arthropoda; class Insecta; order Lepidoptera; family Noctuidae; genus Atethmia; species Atethmia centrago. The sequence continues at coordinate 21,849,435 of HG995369.1, forward strand.
AATTTTTAATTCCATTCTATTCTATGAGTAGTGTTCCCATTTCGAGTTAACAGCTTGTAACAAAATACATCGTTACCTATGCAATATTTACTGAAATAGTTTACAGTTACATTTCATCAGTAACATTTCTGAAAACATTGTCTTGAAATCGTTTATTACATAAGTGAGTGGATGCTTTACCTATCTTTTCTACGACGAGAAAACGTTTGAGTCGACAAATAAATATCCATGTTTGGCATTAGTAAATATTTAACGAACAACTTAATCAATTCTGAATTTTCTATAATTTGAGTACCTAAACCCTATTTCATAACGAATTGGAATTAACGTTTTAGAGGTTCCGTGCACAAACAATGAGGTAAGAGAGAAAAGTGGTCACCTCACTTCGCACCTCTGTTTTATCTAACAATTTGGTACATCAGTTCTTAGATAATAGCAAGCGTACGATGGCATTTAAAACGCGCGAAAACATTTTGTTTTTCTCAATAAAAATAAACCTATCTGTCTGCCCCCACATCTTAGCATTTTTAGAAGAATACATATCGTACCTATATAATTTTACGTTGTCAATAGTTAACTGCGAATTTTTATAACTGAGGTAGAACATTAGGCGTGGATGTGGATTTTCTGGGCTGTCGGCTGGCCTGCCAGAAATCTTAACGAGCTAAAAGCTAATATTTGCTTTGCGGTTAATTGTCAACCGCAAAACGGATATCTATTAAAAGCTGTACTATCTCTTTGACTAATAGATTTCCAATGAGTTAAGCCGTGTCAAGACGACTTATCGTTAGAAATCGGCCCATCAGATTTTCTTTGAATTATGGCTTATGACTACCGATAACAAAGGTCAGTTTAATTTGAATACAAACATCCATAGTTAATATCAATTTATGCAATCTTACCCATATTTTAACAACCTCTTCAACAGTGCGTTGCAGTAAAGCACGACATTCCGATAGCTTTGTCCACTCTAAGCTGTAATTTTATGTGAGAAAAATGCCTGAGGCTTAGACAGAGTTATTTGGTATCAACGTAATCCTGCTGGCATATAGTCAATTATTAATCATTTATCATTATTACATAAGTAATGGATTCATTAAAGAATTGTATTAAAAATACGCCTGGTGTTGTGTGAATGACTAATATTTCAACTTCTTGTAATGTCTAACGGATTGTTCTGATACAAGTGACCTGATCCGACCCGACCTGTAAAAAATGACATACTTATCTTTCTTTTTAGTTGAAACTCTTGTAACATTTGAATCACATTGTATATTGGACGTCACGTAGTTGTTAGGCCTTGTTTGCCCTCTGGCAATATTACCTATGCTCTCGTGTTTCGTTCGGTGATCATCACCGAAAATACTTCCAAAAGACTTGCTAAACGCGTCATTGAGTTTTGTTTCAATAATTTTGTAGTTTCTCCCTAAGTGGTTTGTTCCTGCAGACTTAGCATGACGCTATCTATTTTCTTTTCTTCGAAGAAAAGTGACATTTTGTTTCTCCTTTTTATCTCGTCGTAGAAATCCTTCTACATAAAAAAGGAGCTAGACAAAGATTGTTAGAAACGGAAGACAAAATGACAGATTGTAAAAGGATTTCTACGGTGAGATGTCAAAAATGGAGAAACGAATTGTCACTTTGTATAGAAAGAGCCGTGTCTATTCTTCGAAGAAATATAAAGCGTCATGCTAAGCCTGCTGCAGCAATTTCGCTATACAAGTCACAACCGCATTGGTATTCCTTCACGGCAAAACATCGCATGAATTCGGTCCCCATCACTGCTTCGCTGATCCTCATATTCATCACTTTTCAGACTTAGTGTTGGGTTGAAAAGGCAATCATCATTAAAATGGTTATTTTATTAGAATTTATTTTAACTTTCTATAAGTCACACGTTATTTTTCAGTCTCTCAAGAACCTACACATTATCCCGTCGTAAGCACTTTACCTACCCATATATTAAAATCATCCCTTATGGGTAAAGGAAAAGCGTCTAGACTATATATTTCCTTTTAGAAGGTACCCCCACTAGACTCTAGAGCAGGGATTCCCAAAGTTCCCCTTGGGGTCAAAATCGGTTTCCCAGGGGTCAACATAAACGAAAACTGATTTTGGGGGTCTTAAAATCGACCGCTTTTAATTAATACAAGTTCTTATTTGAAACTTATAAGATACTGTATAAGTTGTGTTACATGTACCAACTTGTTATAAGACTGACTAATATTTTAGTAGGAAGTATCATTGTTGTATTTTAAAATAACTCAAAAAGACGATAAGCGTGCATAAGTTCGTACAAGATGAAAAAATTGGCTATGGGGGTCTGAGATATCAGTTCATTTTAGAAAAGGAGTCTCTTGTCCAAAATAGTTTGGGAATCCCAGCTCTAGAGTGTGATGGCTACTAGGGTAGTGAAGAAATTAGCCTTAATTATGATCTTTATTGCCATTACAAACATATTTGTCTACATTTAAATGACTGTGTTGATCTCTGTTTACTTCCTAATAGGGTAGTCCCTGGGTGGCGTCGTCGGCAGTATGTGTCCCTTGCCGGCCGCCAACTGTGCCTCGCGTTGTTTGCGCTTCGTCACTATACGCTCGTGAGTGCGCTTCATTTCTAAGATCTCCTTCATCTCTTCCTTATCTTCATCCTTTGGGAAAAAATACAATTTATATGTAGTGTTTGGAGAGCAAAAGAAGTTAGCGTTTTGTTGTTCATCACTTCTTGTTTCAGTATTTCTTTACAAGTTCTTACTTTACTATTTTCGAGGACAATGGAGAATCATGGTTAAGAAAATAATTTCTTGTAGATATACGAGGTGCATTCAATAAGTACCTAGCCTCATCGCCAGAGGGCGCTGTAGTTTCAAAAGAGTTTTACCACAGTGTAGCACATTCTTTTTTAATTCTTTTTTCAAATTTTCATTCCAATCCCTTCATTTGTTTTAATTTGACAACTTATGGAAGCGAACGTGCCGATCGGTTTTACAAAAATGGAAAAAGAGCAATATCGTTCGGTGATTCGATTCCTATTTTTGGAAGGGAAAACGCGCATCGAAATCAAAGAGCGCTTGGATGCTGTGTACGGTGACTCTTCTCCATCGATGGCCACCGTCAAGAATTGGTTCAACGAGTTTGCACGTGGCCGTACGTCGGTTTTTGATGAACCACGTCCAGGTGCACCGAAAACAGCTGCTACGGAGGAAAACATTAAAAAAATCCATGATTTCGTATTGGCAGATCGCCGATTGAAGGTTCGGGAGCTAGCTGAGACTGTAGGCATTTCAGAAGGAACAGTGCATCATATTCTTCACGAGGAACTCGGCATGAGAAAGCTGTCGGCGCGATGGGTGCCGCGTTTACTCACACCAGAAAACAAGCGCAACCGTGAGACCACATCGGAGACGTGTTTGGCGCTGTTTAAGCGGAATCCAGCGGAGTTTTTGCGTCGTTTTGTGACCGTCGATGAAACCTGGATCCACTGGTACACACCAGAGACCAAGGAGCAATCAAAACAATGGATCCAGACCGGGGAACGTGCTCCAAAGAAGGCGAAAACTGTAAAATCGGCCGGAAAAGTTATGGCCACCGTTTTCTGGGATTCACAATGTGTGATCTACATCGATTACCTCGAGAAGGGTAAAACAATGACAGGGCTTTACTATGCCGATTTATTGGGCCGATTCGACGCCTAATTAAAGAAAAAACGACCCCATCTGGCGAAGAAAAAAGTGCTGTTTCACCACGACAACGCACCGGTTCACACGTCTGCCGTTGCCATGGCCAAATTGGTCGAATTACGCTACGAATTGTTGCCCCATCCACCGTATTCTCCAGATTTGGCCCCTTATGACTTCTTTCTGTTTCTTAATCTGAAAAAATCACTCGCCGGGAATAGATATGGATCGAATGAGGAGGTCATCGCCGCCACGGAGGCCTATTTTGCAGAGTTTGACAAAAACTATTTTTCGGACGGGTTAAAAAAGTTGGAGCATCGCTGGGCTAAGTGTATCGAACTAAAAGGAGACTGTTGAAAAGTAAATTGCCACTTTTCCAAAATTTTCGTTTACTTTATGTAGGCTAAGTATTTATTGAATGACCCTCGTACAATGTGGCATACATTTATTTATTATTTAAGATAATAGAAAGAAAGAAAGAAAGAAAAATATTTTATTTGGGACACGCACAAGAAATACAAAAGTAAAAAAAAAGCATTTAAAACTAAACTTCGAATAAACAAAAAACAACAAAGAAAATCAATAAGAACGACTTGTGCGATGCCAAAAAGGCTCCTATCTCAGCATAATGCTACGATATTTAAAAAATAAATACCGCAGCGCTGGTATTCTGATAGGGCTAATAGGTACATATTCACTATCTAAAATAATATTTGTGAGAGTAAAGGTGTGAAGTAGCACAATTTTATGATTTTTTGATACAATACAATGTGTTAAATATATTTTTTAACCACTAGACAAATAATAAGAATTTAAAAGAAAGTTCGTGGTCAAGATATTTTACAATTAACACATTAAACAGTCGTCATTGTACAGGCACGCCCTATGTAACGACCAACTCATGTCAAATGTCTCAGGAATCTTTCCCCTAGTTTAGATTGGCTAAACTAACATCAAGATAGCTTTAGCTGATGAAACCAGGCCACTGGCCGCTGTATCACGACTCTCATCCATACTAATCTTTCGCTTTCCACGATTGGCTGTCAACCAGTGCAAATAACGATAATTACTTTTTGGTTAATCCTTAGCACGAGTGCTCTCTTCCCATTGGCCATCGGCTGGCTATAAGCCAACAGGTTCTTAAGCCGCTGCGCCGGCGGCACACCTCGCTCCACCACCAGCACTATCCTGGCCCACTGGCGCTGCCACTCGTTCCTGGTCTCCGCTATCTTCTGATACGTGTTCCCCATCATGGCGATCAACATGTTCACCAACAGTATTGCCACTATGATCATATATACCACGAAGAGGAGCTGCAATCGTGTTGTAATAGTTACAAACATTATAACTGGTTTTTTTAAGGTGTTATACATGTTAGGTAATTTGAAACCTCTTAATTGTAGTTTAGATTAGTTAATACATAATTTATAAGTGGATGGCCGAAACTGGTTCTGTTAAAATGGTAGCAGTAGTACAAAGTGCAGTTGTCGATTTCCTCTTGAACATCTAATCAAACCTTTGATTATTTAATCAAACGCATGCGGCAATTTCATGGGACGTAAAAACATGTTCTTTGAATGTCTGTTCTTAGTTCATGTAGGAAAATGAACTAACATTTCATTTCAAATCGTAATAGGTACGTACTAATGGCTACTGTCTAGAGAATCTTTGTGTGATGAATAGATTACCTAACACCTAATGTGACAAATAGTCTAGTCGGTTTGACTCATTGATATTCTTCCAAATCTCTAATACTTAACTTACTCAAAGTTATGGTCGCTGTGGGAGCAGAAATTAGCACAGTGTCATAACTTGTCAGTTTCGGTGTTAACCAAATACGATGGGTCACCAGGCATCAAATATATATTCATATATGTATACGAGTAACCTTTAGTTGACATAACGCTACGGGAGATAAATCTGTGTGTCATGTGTGTGAGTCGATAACTGAGCCGGATGACGCAGATTAGCAGTTGACGAGAGTATGGTTTGGATTTATGGTTATGACATGTATCTACAGATGTTTGTGGCGAAGACGATACTCTTATAGGGAAAGCTAAAGATTTGCATGTGCTAAACACATTACAGTTTGACAGCGATGATCATCCTCTGAAAAGATCTAGCTAATCGCTAAGAACAGGTTTTATATATACATTTTTTTTGTTATTAAGTATATTTAATTGCTAATTAATTCATTCATTTATAAGCATAAAAATTATATATTAGGTATGTTGAAACTGTTTGTACTCCCCGTCACTTGTCCCAAAAGGTTAAAGCACACACTATTGTTGTTAAAGAATTATTTTCACTTTTTTATCTGTTATTTGTATTTTGTGTTTCACGAACTGTGTCCATAAAAAACGTTATTCTTTCTTTCTCTTCTTTTATCCTGAAGTAGGTACTCTAACAAGGCATTACATTTGTAATATGGAAGTTCATTATTAAAAACAAGCAGCATTAAAAGACACGTAACTAGTTCGGAATATCAAACTTTCTGTTTGTGTTTGGCCCTTTATGCCTGGAGGCTTTTATTTAGGTATTAAGTTTTGTTTTCGTTTATATGTTGAATTTTTATTTCTGCATGAGTACAGTTTTGATTATTTTGTTGGTTATATATTGGCGTGTGCTAGCTAACATATGGCAAGTAATTTAATTTAATGTTTTGTATTTCGTAGTGTTAATTATTTAGCATACGATTTGTATAGAATCTAGTTTATCTCACTAAACAGACAGGTGTGCTGCTGGGGAGTTTGTTGCGCCACTTCTTCTTCCCAGCTAAAGCACTAGGAAGTGGTGAAGGGCGGGCGTTTTTGGGGGACAGTCTTATGTAATTTTGACGTTCGGAAAGTGCTGATTTTCAGCCTAGTTTGAATAAATGACTTTGTATTTTGACCGCTAGAGGCTGGCCATATGATGCCTGAAAACAAATGATGATCTAATATCGATTAAGAAATGCTGCCTTGAATAATAATTAACATTTACGTACAAAATATTAATTTTAATGGAAATTTTTTTTATGTTATATACATTCCTAGGACAAACTCTGCCATAATGCCAATGCTACCGTTTCGTAATACCAAGACGTAATGTGTTAACCATGTCATAGGGTCCATGTCAGCGTGTCGAAATGTGCGAAAATCATATATTGCATAGAAATAAGTATTCTACAGAATCTATGGAAAGGGATCAAGGATGATTACAGTTTCTGTTTAGAACGTGTCACTTTTCGACACAACATTCAATGTTATTCAAACATAGTAAATGCCTTTTGATTATTTAGTTAGTTATAGAACAAGATGCGTGACATATGTCTAGTTCAAAGAGCGATCCCTTTGTCTTCTAAAAGCTTATGAATAATTTATCAGTTTCTTTTTATTCGTTTTGATCGTTATGGACCGTTTTGTCTACGGTTGTTTTTAAAGGATGAAAATAGTACCTAAACACACACAAACAGTATAAGAGCGAGGCCACACGGGCGTTGCCGGTGCGTTGCATCGCCGCACCGCTTTGATTTCGACGCATTGATTGCCACACGGACAATGCAATGTCACAACGGTGGCGGTACTACGGCGTCGCAGCGTTCTGGTGTAGAGTGCGTCATCTCTGTCTTCGAACGACAATGGAATTATATAAAGCAGAACAAACAATACTGCGCTGCGCTGCATTGCCGCTCCGGCGTTTCGACGCCTCCACCATCCCCGCTCCCTAGTATCCTTGTCCGTTACGCGTGCGCTGCGTCGTCGTACGACGTCGGAACGCACCATATGGCATACTATGGATATTTGTATGAAATACGATGGAGCGGCAACGCTTAGTCGTAGTAATGCACAGCAACGCACCCGTGTGGTATCTCTCTTAGAGAAGACATGTTCGAAGACAAGCATGACAAACCCTACACTCGAACGCTGCGACACCGTAGTAACGGCGGCATTGCGTTCTGACATCGCATTGCCCGTGTGGCAACTAATACGTCGAATCATAGCGGTACGACGACGCAACGCACCGGCAACGCCCGTGTGGAGTCGCTCTGCGAGAGTCCGTCGAAGAATAGAGCCTTAAAAACTAAAATAAGCCGAAGAGCACGTCTGGCCCCGCGTCCTACTTAAAAGCGAGCGGCCTAAGGTGGATCCGTTTGTATTTCCTGCGTCGATTTAGTCTACACTGTCCAATATTGTACATTTCGATTTCCGCATCGGAACAAAAGCAGCTCATGGAAGCAGGTCGGGACTTTTGTACTTGACATGCCTCAGATAACAAATAAGGTAATGAATATCAAGCACTTTCATCCATAGAAAGGCAAAGGAAGCGAAAGTTGGTGATTTTGTTGCCATATTCCGAATAGACACATACGTACTTTAGCCTCAATCTCATGGTCAGTGCGGTCGAAAGCTCCGTAGTAGTCGGAGAACGAGGTGAGTGACATGAGGAACATGGCCATAATGCTCTCCATGGGCGACGGCATGGGGTTCGACACCGAGTCGTCCACGCCTTCGGGGGTGTTCGGGTTATCGAACGATAGGAATATTATGTAGTACGCTGTGGAACAAAGTTGAGTAGACGATTATTAGAAAATTATTTTGAGAAACCAACGCTAATTTATATGGAACCTGTTATATTAAAAGTTTCTTGTCATTTTTCCTAGGTTTCTGTAAAAAAGATACAGAATTTGTACCTTGTGAGAAGCCCATGACAAACACCAGATAAATGCAGACGAACCGAAGTAGATCACCCATCACCATCCTGTAGATCATCACTACGAATGGACCAACAGTCTTGAAGCCTCTGCAAAAATGATTAAATTTTTACTTTCATTCTTTCAGTAATTCCAAAATATTTAAAAAATATCGGTTTGGTAAGAACTATGTTACGAAATAAAACACACCGCAAAAGCAGGTACCTGCTACACGACAGGAGAGTGGAAGTGGAAGAGGAAAAGGGGCAAGGGATTAGATTTTCTTTTTTACAGTTTCCGCCCTCTGCCTTTGGGTGCTCCGAAAGACGGATCATACAACGTGTTATTACTTTTGTCTGAAACGATTCCGTACTAGAATTTCTGTTAAGTGCCAAACGTAACAAACATATTTTGTTTTCAGTGAAAAACTACTTTAGAATATCTATTTTCTAAAGTCAATTAAAATTAGAAGTGTAGGGTCACAAATTTGGACGCAGTTGAAATAGGCCTTTGTCCGAACTGGGACAGAACAGCCTAGCATAATTTGAAGCTTACTGGAACTTAAATAGTAAATAGCACCTGCAAAAGAACAAGAAGTACGGTGCGGTGGTGAGCATGATGATAACGGCCAGATGATCTTCCTCCTCGTCGGCGCACCAAAGGCGTAGCGTTGGCAGCACCAGCATCAAGATGCAGGATAACAGGAACATTACTCTGGGTACACAGTAATCAAGAAAGTAGGTAGTGGTTTAATTTTATCAGAAAACCCAAAATGCAAATGTTATTTCCGTCCCTATAGGAACGCTCATATGTACACACATAATCAGCGTATAATGTTCCCACTGCTGGGACACAGGCCTCCTCTCTGTAAGAGGGAGTGGGCCGTAATTCACCACGCGGGCCCAGTGCGGGTTGGTAGATGTCACATGTCTTCGAATTTTTGGTTCTAGGACATGCCGGTTTTCTCACGATGTTTTCCTTCACCGTTTTGAGAGCAGTGGTGGTGAAATAATTTACACAAAGTAAAGCGCCTGTCCGAGTTCGAACCTACGACGTACAACTCGTAAGTCGCGGCCGTAACCACCACTGCTCTTCGCTCATATGTGCTAAAGTCAAAAGTCGAAGTACTTTCGCTGTCGGAAACACGGTACTTCGGATGATCATATATTACACCATTGACTTACAGTTCTGATCCACCCTGTCCCACCTTGCTGTCCTCCCCCCAGCGACGCCCTAAGCCAAGGTTATACCCCACAGGGGGTGCTCTTAGCGTGCAGTCGCATAGTAACATAAGAAATTTGCCCCTGGCTGGAGGCTTTGAGTCCGTTTAAGGCACCCACAGGATAGTCCGATTGAGTAGTCATGACCTCTCAAGGTCAATTACGAGATGCCATACACAAAAAAAAACAGCCTTGACTAATGTTACAATAATTTCTTACCGTGATGGTACTGTGCTAAGATTTTCTATAAACATTTTAATTCCTAAGAAGCGAGCTTCTCTTAGCGCAGCTCCTACATACGCAAACGCACCCACCCAGAGCAAAAGCTCGGCTGATATTCTTACCTGAAACAAAAACCCAAGCTAGTGTTGCCAAGCTCAGTTGACTACCATGGACCACTGCTGGGTCTCTGCCCTTACTTCAGTCGAACTTGGTCGTCTTTTAAAGGTTCATGTACCGTTAGTCACGTCAACGTCAAGTCGCCAATCAGTCACGTCAATTTCAGGGACGTGTGTGAAGAGATAGTCAGTCAGTCATAGCAATGCCTCGGTTACAAATTGTCTGTGTCACAATGCCACGTTTCGTTTGTAGCAATACAAGTTTTGACTTGCCGGTGACGCGACGTCGACTGAAGACTCCCGCAGACAGGCGCGACGCGACTCTAGTAGCACAATTTCTATGAAAACTTCATGGAAAGTATCGCGCTGCGCGATAGCGCGCGCCAGTCTAACCGAGCCTTGAGACGCGCCGGTAGTGACGTGACTTATGTGTCTAACCAACGTCCTACAACTTCTACGTAACTATATGTTTTGACGTCAGTGATCGGAGACTAGACGTTGACGTGACTGAGGTGTGTGCATGAACCTTTAAGCTCGATCGTCGAAATTTTTTACGGGATATCATTTAAAGATCACCTACTTTTGCTTGCCAAGACTCAAAGTTCATCAATCTACAGTCTTCAGTGAGATCTTCCCACCAACCTTCCATATCGGATTCTCTCGGTCCTAGAAATAAGTAGCACAGATATAATAGCGACACACTTATAATATACTTACCAATCCATTAAAAAAAAATAATCGATGTAAAGTAAATAGTTAAGCATCCAAAGATGATCTTCCATTACATAAATCTATACGGTCACAGGTAACTAGTGACCTGTACTGAAATACCTGACTTTACTCATCACTATTACTTTGGGACAAACCCTGAAATCGAGAATAAAAATCAGGTGTCCCAATTGTTTTTCCATTTATGTGAACACAAATGTACTAAACCGCTGATTTTATTTTCGCGTTTTCAAGTTTCGTCCCATAGGAATAGTTGTTCATGTTGATGAGTGAAGTCATGTGTTTAAGCATCGGTCATTAATTACCAGTCACCCTATACAAGTAGAGCTATTCCGTAACAATCTCACCGTGAAAATTTCGGTGAAGTGAGCGCGGAGTGAGCTGTTAGTTTTCCCTAGCATCAGTGGGATGACACTGACAGCTCACTCCACGCAAGTTTTCACGGTGAGATTTTTACAGAATCGACATGCTGGTGTCGTTTTGCATCCTCGTCAAATTTCATGAGGCTGCTGACATATATAATCAAATAAAATTACGATACCTGCTCAATAATTAATACATAGGTACTTGTTTCTTTAGTCACTTAAGTTTGACAGTATTTTAGAATACACCACTTTTACAAAACAGAATCACCCCGTTGCGTATGCGGTAGGTGCGTGTAAAAGGGCAGTTACAGTGCGATCATACGAACCGCGTTTTAACATGCGTGTCCCACACATGACGATTTCCGAAAATTAGAAAAAAAAACACCTTCTTATTTTATTATTGATTCTTATCAAAAATCATTAGCATAGTTACCTCCATGAATTTGACGAGGATGCAAAACGACACCTTGTATAGAGCTTGCTTACTTCTGAAGAGAAATAATAAAGTAATGCTTACTTTTATCTTTATCTTTTTCCTTAGAGTGACTCTTAAAGCGTGCGCACTGCGGTCCGTCTGGTTTGCTCCCGTTCATAATCTCCACAGCCCCAGGATCGAACTCCGAAACATTATGCGGTGTTGTACAATTATTGTCTACAATTAAAAATAGCTTCTGTGAACCAGTGAAGTTTAAGTACTCGTACCTGCTGGCGATTTTTTATCGCGGTCTGGAATTTCAAATCACTGCTTAGAGCGAGAGTTGAAAATCCAACAGTGTATTTTTTGACACGCTGGGATGCACTCTGTTTGATTCTCACTGCTCGTCTCAACACCGAGAGGTGAAATTCTAGTGTGCGATGAAAAATCGCCCGTGTGTACCTGGGCTTAAGGAAGGAAAACGATACAAAATATAATGTTGGAGATTTCGCAACAATTATACAACCGATGTAGAAATAAAAGCAGATTCTCATAATTACGAAAAACAAGATCGAATTCGGTCTTTAACTCGGTATCCAATGGTTCAACTTGACCCTTTGACATTCTGTTAAATTAATTCAGTAAGGGCATTATATAAATACAAACAACATAACAATCACGCTTGTATTCCCGGAAGGGTTAGGCAGAGGTACCTATAGTACACCCACATTTCGCCGGTTATGTTTAAGTCCCATGATTCCCATGATTAGTCTCGTCCCCTATTAAGGGGGTGAGTCTGTTGCCATCAACCGGACTCAAATCCAGACTCCAGGCTGTTACTGATGAATTCTAGATAGAAAAATCCAATAATACAGCTAGGAGGAGGATACAGGAATAGTGGTGGCCCAGTGGTAACGATCGCTACTTACGAGTTGTAGGTCGTAGGTTCGAACCCGGACAGGCGCTTTACTTTGTGTAAATAATTTCATCATCACTGCTCTCAAAATGGTGAAGGAAAACATCGTGAGGAAACGGGCATGAGGAAACCCGCACTGGGCCCGCGTGGTGGATTACGGCCCACTCCCTCTCACAGAGAGGAGTCCTGTGTCCCAGCAGTGGGAACATTATAGGCTGATTATGTAATACAGCTAAGCGTAAAGCCTTCCTCAAATAATAAAGCATCGAAAGGTGAAAGTGACAACGAAATGATTGTGTTTTGTGGTTTTCGAAAATAAAAGGTCAGAGGTCCGACCATTTGCTATAGCAATAAATCTAAACCTTCGTCAAATGATGTGGTATTTTTGAATACGTGGTGGTGATTTAAGTAATCCTTGGGATACAGAATAAGTGGTAACATGAAGGGCTGTTTTATTTAATTAAACTGTGTTACACAAAATGGTCACAATGAAGGGTTCGAAGTTGGGATGAATTTATCTCAAAAACAAACCGACGGTTAAAAGGTAATAAGGCATAAGCGATATTTTGGTCGAAAATGAGTTGTGAAATCAGTCCTACTTAATCTCTATTTTTAAGTAGGATGGCATTCATAACTCATTTTCGACCAAAATATCGCATAAGGCTTATTACCTGTTAATCGTAGAAACTTAATCTTGTAGTTCATAAACATGGTCTCTTATACATCGATATACGTCACGGTCAATTCTCCAACCGCGAATGTAAGTTGGTCCACTATGAAATCAGCAAATCACGCTACATTATTAACTTTGTGTAGTGTGAGGTTCACCAAGAGACAGGTTGTGCCTAATTTGGACCCGCTGTTAAATCTGTCAAAAAGTCTTCTGTTAGAATTTGATACAATTTTACTTTTATTTTTTTAAACTAAGTGTAAGTAAAATAATAAGAGAGGCTTGTGGCTAAGTAATAACAGCCGCACGGGTCGATCGATCAGGTTAATTTACGCTTGCCGCGGTTAGTTCGTGGATGGGTGACCGTGAAAGCACGTTAGGCCGTTGGCCTTCCGACTGTCATTCGTGATTCTTTGACATTCGTTACGAGTCGCCAGAAGCTCAAAAGTCTGACAACCAGTCTTACCGAGGAGTATCGTATTACCCAGTAACTTGATTGTGGAGGTCAGATAGGCAGTCGCTCCATGTAAATGACTGGTATTCAGCTGCATCCGGTAAGACTAGAAGCTGACCACAACATTGCTGGGAACAGGGTAGCAGATGAGATGTAAGTAAAATAATAATAATAAATGAAATTGAAAATCGATCAGGGGGCCAACCATCACCTCCTAAAGCAGTATTATTACAATATTACTTCACAGTGGGAAAGTGATGGAGCTATACAGGACTTATAGTTCGATCTCTTTCGCACGCTGAAGTAATATTGAAATAATACTGCTATAAGAGGTGATGGTTGCCCCCCTGGAAAGAACCAAAAATGATGCTGATCATAGTGACTTACCAACTTCCATAACCAGATCCGTATCATTAACAGGTCCTACTGTAGCGTTCAGTGCAGTGGTATTCAGTGCCCTATCGGGTGGTCCCGGTCTTAGCGTGAAACACACCAGAGAGATCAAGAAGTAACACGTGAACAGTATGAACTGCCGGTAGAAGCGGAACTTCACGAATGTGTTCCATTTGGTCTTCAGGAGATCGATCAACATTCCTTCTAGGAGGCCCAAATGTTCGTCCTTCTCCTGCAAAAGTTTCCATGAAAAAAAAATTGTCATTAAAATCATGATATTTCATCATCTCTGGAATAGCTCCGAATGACGATCCGATTATCTGCGTGTACAAATTCTGTTAAAATGGCCTATCATGATACTGAAATAGGATAAGGCATACAATATAATTCTAGATAATAATATGAAACCTTTCCCCCAATAACACATACCCCAAACGTCACTAAATTCAGCGCAGAATCCTTGCAGATGCACCCTGTTTCCGTATCAATAGTATCGACTTGTCCCAGCGGATAGGCAGCACAAGTGGTAGCGCCAATCTGCCAGTAGATCTCGCGCTCGATGTTCAGGATATGGAAGAACATGTCCGTGCGGGCCAGCTTAGCCGCCAGGGTCAGGGGAGTTAGGTTCAGCACGTTTTTGATGTTCAGAGAGGCTCCCACTTCGAATGCCATGTCGAATGTTTCCTGTTTACGGAGAAAGCATTTGTACGATTTGTTTACACCATCATTACCTACACATCATGCTATTGCTGCTAAACCTGATTTCTGAAACCAAACAATAACTGTAATTTTATGATTTTCTTGTTTTTCTCGCTAACGTATCGTTTTCTCGTTATCTTCTACTCGATCCATTGTACGTATAGTCCAGCCCCAAAAAAATTATATATACATTTTTTTGTCTACAACCATTATTCCAAAACCTTGTATCCACCGTACAGGCACAGAACATAGCACACAATTAATTTAACCAATACAAAGTAAACATTTTCTTCCAAAACATCTATACACCCTATGACCAAAACAACCTATGCAACTTTCGCAAATTCAAGATTTATATAACTTTGTATGTTAGCTTTTACATTATCTGGGTTTTCTCAATGCAGCTTTATAATGGGATTGCTGCGTGTACAGTAGGACAAAAGTCGTAAAGCCTATAAAATAAATAAATAAAAATATTTTATATTCAGACAACCAAGCCCCACAGTGTAAAAAAAAGAAACTTAAAAATTTGTTAGTAGGTACAGAGATAAGTGGAAAATAAAGTGATGAATCGATTGAACACAGTCGCGTTCAACCTATTTACTATCATTTTTAGGATGCTGTTGCTACTCCCCCGCACATTTTGGACAAGATTGACGCGGTTTTCTTCCGCATAACTGCATAGAAATCATCTATAAGCGCGTCTGCAGACATACCTTAAGCACTACAAGACCGCGGGAGCAGTGCCCTGATAATGTTATTGTATTGTACTCTGAGTTCAAAGCAAAGATATTCAAACTTGCCATCTTCTCGTAAATGACGAGCATGTGCAGCACGGTGTTGCCATTAGTGTCTTGTTTGTCGGGGTCGGCGCCGCGCGCTAGGATCAGTCGATAGCACTCCTCCTGACCCAGGCACGCTGCGAAACTGAGAGGGTACTCGCCCCAGTACACGTACCTGTAACGATATGGATTTGGCAGATGCCTCTTTTATTTCCATTCACTCTTTTCAGAGTCCGAGATATCAAAGTGCCGTAGTGCGAGCTAGTTGAATTTAGATATTTTAATTACAGAACCTGTCTAAATAGTAACTCCGTCCTAAAACACTGATCCTTAATTAATTAATAACAAAATTAATATTATAAACGCAGGCACGTTCCTTTATTAACATTGTATCGTATCCAATCTATTCAGTCTTCGAATTTTTGGTTCTAGGACATGCCGGTTTCCTCACGATGTTTTCTTTCTAGGTTTTACGAGCAATGGTGATGAATGATGAAATTATTTACACAAAATAAAGTGCCTGCCAGGGTTCGAACCCACGACCTACGTAAGTCGGGGCCGTTACCACTGCTCTCACATGCTGTCATGCTGACATGTAACATCTACCAACCCGCACTGGGCCCGCGTGGTAGGTTACAGCCCACTTCCCCTCTTTGAGGAGTGGCTGGAGAGGCGCCACGGCGTCTTCACCTTCCGCCTGACGCAGGTCCTCACCGGACACGGCAGCTTCGGGAGGTTCCTGTGTTGAGGGAAAGGCACGTTTCGCGCCCTCTCGCCCCTAGCCGCCGCAGGAGACGCCCTGGGCGTCGGGAATCTCGGGCGGATTTCCAGCCACCGTAGGCGCGGGCTTGCGGACGGTGAGCAATGGGTAGCTCACCGTCCGGTAAGGACCAGGCCCGGGTCGACGGTGCGTCGTATTCTACGCGCGCCTCAAAGAGTATTAGTAGGGGTAGTATTAGTAGTAGTAGGGGTCCACTACGGCCGATGCCTGCCGGGGTCGCGGGAAGGTACTATGGGTCACCGAGGCCCCTGGCAACACAGGCAACAGGAAGGAATACGGGTGGGTTTTAGTCAGTAAGAGTCTGACACACCCTCCCGCTCCGCCCAGAGCGGGAGAAGTTATTTGATGATTTCCCACTCAAAAAAAAAAAAACCCCACTCCCTCTCGAAGAGAGGAGGTCAGTGTCCCAGCTGTGGAACCGTCATCTTTCCTTTATATAGCTTTTTAGAGTTACGCAGTCAATAAGGAACCCTTATAGTTTCGCCGTGTCCGTCTGTCTGTCTGTCTGTCCCCGCTGTAGCTCAGAGACGCTTAAGCTGTAATTTGGCATAGGTAAACATATTAATCACGCCAACAAAGTGCATTTTTTTTTTAATGCCATCGCACCATTACGTGCAAGGGAGGTACCCTTGCACGTAATGTTGCAATGACATTTTTTTTCTCGTCTATACCATCGTCATCGATTCATGGATCCGTTTGCGTAATATTAAGCATTAAAGTGCTAATTTTTGTTAGTCAAATGTCCCCCCCCCCCCCCCCCTCTGCCAGCTAAATGGTTGTCTAAGGAGATGTGAAAATTAAGTGGGCTTTACAAGTTAACGAGTAATAGTCAACCAACTTAAATTTGTAGTTGGAGAATTGACCGTGGCATATATCGATGTAGGGGGAATATGTTTTTCAACTACAATGTTAAGTTTGTTTGTGGGATAAATTCATCCCAACTTCCCAACGGAACCCATTCATTGTGCTTAGTCCGACGCGCACTTGGCCGGTTTCTCATCTTTCACACAATCTTTCATATTTTTTTGGTATGATAGATAATTATATAGATAGACCTTACCCGCTATAGTTAGTCTCCGGCTGAACATTGACCCACTCATGGTCGAAAGAGTCATTCCGCGAAGCTTTCTGGTCCTCAGGACACATGAAGTTGCCATAACAACGTTCATGGTAGTTCGCTCCGGCGTCTAGTAGGAACTTCACCATTGTTGGATCTTCGTTGACTATTGTGATGTGGAGTACACTCTCCCCTATAGGAAAGAAGGATAATATAGCTGAATCATGTCGATGCATTTATTCATAGCCATTCTAACCATTCCAGCCATTCCAACCACCGACCACCAACCAATCAACCACCAACTAATGACCAACCACCAATATAGAGTAAACTCAGTGTGTGAAAAACTAAAAAAATCATCCATAATTTTCATTAATACAAGGGTGTCGTTTTAGATCCTCGTCAAATTCAAGGAGGGAACTATGCTAATGATTCTCGACACGAATCAATAATATAATAAGTAACTAGGTAATGTTTTTCAGAAATCGGCATGTGTGGGACACGCATGTTAAAACGCGGCCCGTGTCCCCTTTTACACACACACTACCGCATACGCAACGGGGTGATTCTGTTCTGTGAAAGTGGTGTATTCTAAAATACTGTCAAACTTAAATAACTAAAAAAACAAGTATGTATTAATTATTGAGCAGGTATCGTAATTGTATTTGATTATATATGTATGTCTTACATAGCAGCCTCCTGAAATTGACGAGGATGCAAAACGACACCTTGTATATGGAAAATGCTTTCATTTTAATATGCGTTCAGATAGGCACCTTCTAAAGTAATGAACGAACAGGATGGAAGCACTAAATCACTGTCAGATAATTTTGGGCCTTGGGCCTTGATAAACATTATCAGGCGCTCTATCACATTGACTACACGAAATTGAGCTAAATAAGCGTTTCGGTAAGTACTTGTAATGTTCCTAAAATAATAATTTCATCTACCTATAAAAAAACCTCTCCAGCAGATCTCTTCTTGACGACTCAGATCATTGGGACTACGAAAACAGCGTATGAACGGAATAAACAAAGCGTTTATTATTTTACATTGCTTATGTACTTTTATCAAAGAAAACTTATGAAAATCAAGGTCCAGTCGTTATTAACAACAAATAAGCACAAACGAGCACAATATTTCTCGTGTAAGCACTGCGTGAGTCCAAATCGATTTCGTACGTGACTTCTTGCGTGATCCAAAAGTAAGGAATTCTATATTTTTGGATTTGTATTGAAATCATGCGGACCTTGCACAGGCGCTTCGGAGCCAATCTCGCTAATATTTTGTAGAACATCATATTCTGCGGATTTTATTACCCGAATTCGATTTCTTATCCTTGCTACACAAGATAGTTGAATATACTTAAGCCCTACTCTGAAATACCATTTCCTGACTTTTGCAACGTTAGTCTCAATAAAATGTCTTTAAATATGAAAACAATTGGATGTGTCTTAGAATGGATGGATAAGCAATAAGGCCGCCCATTGTATATTTTGTAGTGTTTGATTTAGTTTTTGTTATGTATTTTTGTGGTATACAATAAAGCATTATAAATAAATAACCATTGGGAAAAGTGTGTTTGCTGAAAGTAAACTTTCATCATGCGGCTTTGAAGGATACACTTTACAGAGTATCCTTCACAGCAGCATGAGAGTTGAGATGGAAGTTTTACAGAATTCTGTAAAACTTGCACCGTGAAAACTGAGCTGAAGTGAGCTGCCAATTCTCAACATCAAAAGGAATGACAGTTCACTTCAAGCCGTTCAAGCCACGGTGTCCACGGTGAGTTTTTATTTTTTTACCTGGGACTTAAACATAACTGGCGAAATGTGGGTGTACAATGTACTCTCTATTTCTTCGAAGAATAGACACGGCTCTTTCTATACAAAGTGACATTTCCTTTCTCAGTTTTTGACATCTCACCGTAGAAATCCTTCTACAATCTGTCATCTTGTCTTTCGTTTCTAACGATCTTTGTCTAGGTCCTTTTTTATGTAGAAAGATTTCTACGGTGGGATGTCAAAAAAGGAGAAAATGTCACTTTGTATGGAAAGAGCCTTGTCTATTCTTCGAAGAAATAGAGAGTGTCATGTTAAGCCTGCTGGTACACCTCTGCCCAACCCTTCGGGGAAACATGGCGTGATGTTATGTTATGTTATTTTTACTAGAAATGTATCGCGTCACTTCTAGTCTAGAGCAGCAGCTACACTTAGTTAACACAACGATCCATCAATAAATATAATATACAGAGGAAAAATAAATTAGCCAGCGAAACTCCGCAGAGGTGATGGGTAAGTATCGGTATCTAAACACCATAAAACAGTTTTTATGAACTCATACTTCAAGTAACACCACTACCATAGGTCATTGGCCCAATAAAAATAAAAAAAACATTAATCCTTTTTAGGTTTTTATTTTATTTATTATGGGACAATATACAACTACAATACGAAATATTTACAAATAACAATAAGGCTCGTAGGTAGTATTAACAATATTGCAGCCCATGTTAGCAAAAAGTAAAAAGTGCCACTAGATTAGCATTACCCAGATATATAAAATAACTGATCATTAATATACAATACAATTAAATAATTATTAAATACGAATTATAAAACAAAAATATATAATTTTTTTTGGGATTGTTCAGTGTGGATTGAAATAAGAATTAAGACTAAAAATAAAAAAGGAAATGACAGGACAATACAATTCATTAAAACAAATAATTAAAACAGTTGTAATAGAATAAATTTAGACTAAAGGACTCACACTATTTCTTATTACCATTAGATAAGATTTATCATTTGAAAAACATTGGACTTAAATTTCGATTTAGACCATACAAAAATATCAATATCAATGAAATTGCGATTATATGATTCCACTATACAACGAACAGGGCAACGCAATCCTGAATTAGTCCGAAAGCTATTTTAATTGGGTTTTAGCTAGGGTTCCGTAAAAAACAAGGAACCCTTATAGTTTCGCCATGTCCGTCTGTCTGTCTGTCCCCGCTGCTACTAGCTCAGAGACCCTTAGTACTAGAAAGCTTAAATTTGGCATAGGTAAATACGTACATATTATTACGCCGACAAAGTGCTAAAATAAAAACAGGAAAAAAATAATTTTTAGGGTACCTCCCTTGCACGTAATGTGGGGATGATAATTGTTTTTTATTTATATTTTGTTGTGTTTAGATATCGATACCCCACGACCACGTCAAGTCTGCGGAGTTTAGCTAGCTAATTTAATTTGACCCTGTATCATCATCTGCCTATCCCTTTCCCAACTATGTTGGGGTCGGCTTCCAGTCTTACCGGATACAGCTGAATACCAGTATTTTACATGGAGCGACTGCCTATCCGACCTCCACAACCCAGTTACTGGGTAACACGATACCCCTTGGTAAGACTGATTGTCGAGCTTCTGACGACCCGTAACGACTGTCAAAGATCTACAAATGACAGCCGGGACCACGGCTTAACGTGCTTTCCGAGGCACGGAGGGGTCTTGGTATGTACAGATGGTCACCCATCTACGGACGAACCGCGGCAAGCGTAGCTTAACCTGATCGATCGGCCCTTGCGGCTGTTATTACTTAGTCAAACCTCAATTTGACCCTGTATATACTACGATTACAGATTACAGATTGCTTTACTTACCATAATACTCGTCACCCATGTAAACGTCGTTGATCAGCTTAGGATAGAACCGCAGCAGTCTTTTAGCCAGGTTAGCCAACAGTGAAGACGCGTTCAGCAGACATAGATGGAGGATTGTTTCTCCCACAGCCCCCCGCTCCTGCATACAAAGGTTAATACGAATAAGCTGCAATTTTAGGCTTTCTATAACATAATCAGCCTATATTGTTCCCACCGCTGGGACACAGGCCTCCTCTCTGTGAGAGGGAGGGGGCAGTAATCCACCACGCGGGCCCAGGGCGGGTTGGTAGATGTCACATAGAGATGGGTAATCTTTATTCCGACAAGTGAATTGATTCACTTATTCCGACTCCGACTCCGGTACCGGTTCACCTTATCGGCTCCTTCGGTTCCGTTTGGCACCGGGACTCACTCGGTTATTTTGGTTCCGCGGTTCGACCAGAACATTTTATTCATTCGGATCTTTGGAATACTTTGGATCATTTGGCACATTTTGAATTGAACAGTTTACATTACAGAACTTACAGTAGGACATTTTATTTTATTTTATTCATACGATTTAAATTTCGGACAGCGTAAATTGTTAGGAAAGAAAGAAATGAAATAAAAATAATTTTAAAATAAGTCTTTATTATGAGTACTACTTTTTAATCAGTTCTTTTTTTCTCTCTATATCTTTCTTATAATAAAAAAAATGTTTTGGTTACTTTACTTTACATGTTATGATTTAAAAATAGAAGCTTTCTAACTTTTGAAGAAGTTATTCTTGATCTTTTTTCATTGATAATTTGACCCGCTTTAGAAAATAATCGTTCGCATGGAACTGACGTTGCAGCCACGCATAATCTTTTTTTCATAAAAAAATAAATGTGCGGGTACATGGTTTTCCTCTGCTCCCACCATACTAGCGGGTCTTTGGAGCGGTGCAGGTAATCTTCTTGAAGATATTTTTGTAACTCTCTGATGCCAGCCGCTGTAGGATTTTCCGGTACTAAGTTTTCAATTTCTGAGTCAAAGTCATCCCATATTGACGGCAGTTTGGATTGGATGGATGTGGATCCGCTTGTAGATGGTCTGTCTATTGTTATGATTGAATTATCCTGCGTTTCTTTGCGTATGAGAGCAGTCAGCTTAGTCTTGAGACGATCTACAGCGCGATCATAATTATGTGGGAACTTAAACCCCTTCTTTTTGAATCGTGGATCCAAAACCGTTGCCTCGGATATTATCATATCTGTTTCCAGACCTTGGAATCGTCCAATAAGCCCTTCTTTTAAATTATCGATTAATTGTACAATTTCTATGGGTATAGTATGAGTATTTTCTAGTATCGTTGCCTCTTGTTTATTAGTATGGTCTATCATTATTCTGTAGTATAATGGCGCTTTGGACAGAGTGACATATTTTTCTCCACATACCTCTGTGGTCACCTCATAGAAAATTTTTAAAATAGGTACTGCGCATTCTATTATTGCCCAATCGTGCAGAGATAGTGATAAGTCAGGTCTAATTATTGCCAAAGTAGAAATTAGGCATTCCTTTACTTTGAGAACTCTATCTAGCATTTCATACGTACTATTCCACCTGGTAGGTGTGTCTTGTTTTAATTTAAGTTCTGGTGTACCCATATTTTTTGCCATTTCTATATATTTGGCCTTTGCTTGAGCACTTTTCTTAAAATATTGCACTATACTTTTCACTTTAGATATAGTTTCGCCAATTGTGTTGGGAATAGGCTCTGAAGATTTAGTGCCCAGGGCATCCTGCAATATAAGATTTATCTTATGGGCAAAACAGCCAATTGATTGCCAATTTCCATTTCTTACAGCTGCTAATATGTTCGCGGCGTTGTCGCTGACGATAGCTACAATTTTATCTTCTATATTCCATTCTTGGAAAACAGATTTCAAAAAAGAAGTCAAATTACTGGCCGTGTGATTACCTGAACATTGCACACAGTCTAAAACATAATTTTTCAAAATTGTTTTGTCATCAATAAAATGGGCTGTGACCGCAATAAATGAATCATTATTCATAGAAGTCCATCCATCTGTTGTAATACACACTGCTTGTGCCTTTAAGATATCTTCTTTTACACATGATTGCACTTCGCAATAATATTTAGTCAAGAGGCTGTTTGATAATGTTTTTCTTGTAGGCAAGCTATAATTCGGATTCAACATTTCCACAATTTTTTTAAATTCTACATCTTCAACAAGTCTAAAAGGTTGGTACTCTTTTGATTTAATTTTAACAAGCTGGCGATCAAGTTCAGCCGATTTTCTTACACTTAACGGTTTTTTTTGAATAAAATAATCTGTAATTGTCGGGGCTATATTATTTAAATGAGCGGAGGCAGTTGGCGACGGGTCAACTTGAGCTGATGTGCTTGGGACTGGAGCCGTAGAGTCAGTGTGGGTTTGTTCCCTGTTCATACATTCAGGATTTGTTACTGTAGAAGCTGAAGTGGGTTCAGTGGGTTGTCTCGCTTGTCTCTCCGCTACAATGCTAATTGTGGGATGCTTACGTCCCATGTGTCTCATTAAATTTCCAGACGATCCCATCGATATACTAAGTATTTGGGAGCAATACACACATTTTGCCTTTTTTTCGTCTATTTGAGTAAAATGATCCCAAACCGGACTTCGTTTTCTTCTTAATTGCACTCGATCACTCATTGTTGACTTTCACAAAAAATCAACTGATGAGGTGCTTAGTTCTATTATATAGTCTTTTTGACAAGCTCTTCTTTAAACTAAGTTCACTAAGTCTATTTAGAACAGTTTTAACTAGCGTTATATATTTACAGACACATTAGACCAACCAAGTCCATGAACTAAGTATATTTACTAAACTGCACTCAACTTATATTATTCAGAAATAACTCAGTATTTATGAAACAAAAGTACAGCAAAATAAAACACGCGCGTACGGGATAATGCTGTTTTGAAAACTAACATTTAAAAAAAATACATTACTCGCAAAATATTTGAAAATGTAAAAATTTCCGCTAGTGCATCGGTACCTGCAATAAAAATCGGGTGACCATACTTACCCTTACTACTTTTATTGGAATCTATAACGTACCTACGGGATCATAGCTAAAAAGTTTAATAAACTATCTTGTTTTCAATAAAATATAATTACAATCATAATTTTATTATATCCATTTCAATTCCTTTCCCCAAAATAAAAATAAATACGACAGTAAAATGTTAAAGTTGGCAGAAGAATATCTAATATAATAGAATAGATATTAGTAAAAGCGTGGTCACTCTTTTAAGCGACTACACTACAACAATAACACAAAAAACATGCGTGCTTTATGCGTGCCAGTCAATCCATATTAAACTCTAATGCTATAGAAATAAGAGCGCACCGTAATGTTTATTATGTTTGTCAAATCGTCAGCTCTTGGACAATTTTGAACTCTAACTTCATAGTACCAAGGACGCTTATCATGTTGTTTCGTGTCCGTGTCTTGTCTGTCTACCAACCAAACCAGTAGTAGGCAATAGGCATCGACACGACTCACGACGCACCGAGTCACTGAGTGAGCGAGTGAGCGAGTAGTGATAAGTTTATTAAGTGAACGAGTCCGAACCTGCGCTCCGCCGCTCCGCCGCTCCGTCTCTCGGGACCGGATTCATTTGGTACCGCGGTGCCGATAAGGATTGTGAGGAGTCAATAAGGTTTCCGGATCCGCGTTCGGAACCGGCACCTTTGGATCAGTACCACCGGAGTTACCCACCTCTAATGTCACATGTCTTCAAATGTTTGGTTCTAGGACATGCCGGTTTCCTCACGATGTTTTCCGTCACCGTTTTGAGAGCAGTGGTGATAAAAGAATTTATACAAAGTAAAGCACCTGCTTGGGTTCGAACCTACGACTACTCGTAAGTCGCGGCTGTTACCACTGAGCCACCACTGCTCTCAGGCTTTCTATTCAGAATAAATCTTCAAAGCTGTATTTGATTTGCAAATTTCGTCGTTGTTCTATAGGATATTGCTTTCTTTTTCTCTCTTTTCCTTGAAGAGGAAAATGCCGTAGCATTTCATACTCTTCAGATATTATAAGAGAGAAGTTGTGGCCCGAAGGTAACGGGGTACTTATAAGGTACTTATAAGTACGTTCGAACCCACGACCTACAACTTGTAAAGGTACTTACAAGTTGTAGGTCGTGGGTTCGAACGAGGCATGCATTTTACTTCGTGTAATTTATATCATCACAACTGCTCTCAAAACGGTGAAGGAAAACATCGTGAGGAAACGCGGTATGTCCCAGAACCAAAACTTCGAAGACATGTGACATACCATTATGCCTGAAGACTTTTATTTAGGTATTCAGTTCTATTTACGTTTTTTATGTTGTAATTTTTATCTGCTTGAATAGAGTTTGTTCATTGTTTTGTTGGTATACTGGCATGTGCTAGCTAACATATAGCAAGTATGTAATTTAATCGAATGTTTTATGTTTCGTAATGTTAATTACTTTGCATACGATTTGTATCGAATCAAGTTTATATAACTAGACAGACAGATGTGCTGCTGGGGAGTTTGTTCCGCCACTTCTTCTTCCCAGCTAAAGCACTAGGAAGTGGTGAAGGGCGGGCATTTTTGTGGGAGTGTCTTGTGTAACTTTGACGTTCGAAAAGTGCTGATTTTCAGCCTAGTTTGAATAAATGACTTTTGATTTTGATTTTGTTACACCAACCCGCACTGGGCCCGCGTGGTGGATTACGGCCCACTCCCTCTCACAGAGAGGAGGCCTGTGTCTCAGCAGTGGGAATATTATAGGCTGATAATGCGCACATATTTTTGACGTCTTTAACGAAAAGTAAATTCTCAAGCGGTGTTTGTACTAAAACATTTGATACATTTTCCTTGTTACCATTTTCACTTTGTTGTTTGTTACCTTGAGATCCCAACAGAGTTCCCTGAATCCGAACGGGTTGACATCATACTCCGCCTGAGTGACGAAGGGCCAGTCCTTTTCCACGTCAAACTCATCATCAGGGTTCTCCATACTCCGCAAAGGAGGTAACTGAAAAAGGTATGTACCAAAATGTACCACTAATTACTCGATACTGCGGTGACCATACATCTGCCAAATGTGTTAGTTACAGGATTATACCCTTAGGATCACTATATGGAATTATTTATATCAGGGATTCTTAGTGTTCGATATCGACCCCTTGGGGTCGAAATCGAAAAAACTTATTTTGGAGGTCGACGAGGTCTAGACCTCGTCGACCCCCAAAATTAGATTTTTTTAAATCGTCCCCTATTAATTAACACAAGTTCCTATTTGAAACTTTCAAGATACTGTATAAGTTGTGTTACGTGTACTAACTCGTTATAAGAATGACTAATACGTTAGTAGGAAGTAGGTATCATTGTTGTACTTTTAAAAACTCAAGTCGAGAAGCGTGCACAAGTTCGTACAAGATGAAAAAAATTGGCTTAGGGGGGTCTGAGGTATCAGTTCATTTTGGAAAAAGGGTCTCTTGCCCAAAATAGTTTGGGAATCCCTGATTTATATGGATAGCTAATACTCCACAGTGGACTATTAAAAAGATATATGGGAGTATCCTCAAAGCCCCTCTCCTTTCCCAGTGGTAATTTAATATCCAAAATATTTGATAAACAGGTCATCACAACTTCAAAACAGACGACAATGTAAGTCCAGTCACCGACGCTTGTGCTTATTTATTTATTTTTCTTTATTGGCCAACCAACAATACAGTGTAAACAATTATTGTTTACACTGTAAATAGTTGAATTAATATCTACCATAATCTAAGATAAGTGGAACAATTTCTTACAGGTTAGCACTGCATGCCCCATGAACATATTACGAGTAGGTGAGTGCAACAAGCACTAAACTTTAAAAATAATGTAAGTATAATAATTAAAATACTTACGCGCTGGTCTATCAAAAGTGAACTATCTAAGATAATAAATCCATTGTTATTTTTATTTGTATACCTAGATACAAATGAGTGTGATAAATGATTTTATATCTGTAATTAGGTTTGTACAAACACTTTTACACGACAATCATATTTGTTTTTTTAAACTAAATGAGCTCGGCGTTACCTATCTGACTATTCTGAGAAGAAAGGCTGAAACAAACTCAGGGGTCACAGTCTCTTTTAAAGTCCAGACATAATCTTGGTCAGATCATGTGAAGACCATATATAGATTGGTGTCTGAAATGGTATTTTGAGGAAAGAACCACACCGATTGAGTGGACCTATCCAGTCAGTGCACGCATTTGTCAGTAATTGTGCAGCTCAACTCAGAACTTAAGGAGCTCAGCGACTCGACGAACAAAACCAAAGAAAGGACAATTGGGTAGTCCCATAAAGTACTCAAACTGCCAGACCATGTTAAAAAACTCAGAGAAAAAAAAACAAAAATAAACAATGACCCTCATAGTATTCACATTTACAATAATAAAAAAATATAATACTTCACAGAGTTTTATATTATTTGAATAATAAAATCATTTATAATTATTAACATTTTAATTATAATTAATAATTTTATTTATAATTAATTATTTTAATTATACTTTATTGAATTATTATGTATTAATTCATGTCATTGCATAAACAAAAGTGTGCCTTACCAACTTATGTCTGGACCTCTCCTTGTTCCTAAGCAGCACTAGATGCGAGACAGGTATGTACCGGCCTTTGCCCTTGTTGTACAGAAAGGGCTCCACCTTCGTCTTTATCGCGTGGTCTATCTCTGCGTACTGCTTGTTCTGCAGAGCTCGCTTCATCATGTCTACTAAGAGACCACCACCTGGTGATTTAGAATGTTAAATGTCATCAAGCTTATCAATTCTTAGCATCGAATATTCTTCCCTCTTATTATCACATACATCATTTGACCACTCTTTACCGCTTTTATTTTCCCGTGGGTAAATCCTCATGGATACCCTCCGTCTGGGAAAAATGGAGGGTTATGTTGAACTCCTAATAACTCACCACAAAAAAAATAAAATAAAAAACGGATTCCTGCCGACTGAAACCCCACTGTTCCTTCTAGTACCATGAGTAGGGGGCCCGGGAGATACTTGTACATTCGCCGCACTTCCTCCTTCTACCACTCTGATTAGTAAATGTACTTATTTAGATCAAAACCCTTGACTATAAGAACATTTCCTCCACATACAGGTTCGACCTATATTTACATTAAATAAATGCAGTCTTCTTTTTTTGGTTGGGAAATCATCAAATAACTTCTCCCGCTCTGGGCGGAGCGGGAGGGTGTGTCAGACTCTTACTGACTAAAACCCACCCGTATTCCCTCCTGTTGCCTGTGCTGCCAGGGGCCTCGGTGACCCTTTAGTACCTTCCCGCGACTCCGGCAGGCATCAGCCCTAGTGGACCCTCCTACATTTGTGCTGACGACATCTCTATGAGGCGCGCGTGGACTGCCTGAACCAGGGCCGGACGCGAGAGATCTCTGCCGCCAATCGCCTCCAGGAGGACACTGCGGTGCTCTGCCCAAGCCAGGCAGACCTCCACCGTATGCTCCACCGTGTCCTCCGGGCGATCCACACAGTGGTGACACCCGGGTGTTTCCTCCCGCCTTTTCCGACACAGAAACATGAAGGGCGGGCATTTTTGGGGGACTGTCTTATGTAACTTTGACGTTCGAAAAGTGCTGGTTTTCAGCCTAGTTTGAATAAATGACTTTTGATTTTGATAATGATTTTGACAGGAACCTCCCAAAGCTGCCGTGTCCGGAAATAAATGCAGTCTTACCTTTGATATCGACGAGTTTGTACAACTTTTGCTGTGATGTCCCTGCTTGCTTTTTAACACCGCTAGTTACATTACTTTCAGTATTACCCATGGCTTCTGAATGTTTATAAGTATAAAAGTTTTTTTATTAATTTATTCTTCTTTTTAACACTTTAGTAAACTAATAAGACGTAATCACTAACAGCGGTTTGCTTATCGACAAAACATTAGCTGTTACCATAGCGATAGAATCTCGGATATGCTAGCAACCAGTGTGTAATAGTGTGTATGATATATTATGATTATGATGTATTTGATAGGGCCAAATAAAATAAAATAAGTGTTTCTATTGTGGATGTTTTATTTTATAGATTGCTTGGTGGTCGCATAATAAGATAAAATACTTCTAGCAAGCTCAAGATCGAAGCACTGAAGAACAATCCAACGATACCTCCAACAGCCACTGAAATAATAAGAAACTGTGATAAGAGAATGAAGTAAAATAATTGATGTTACCAATGATTATTTTGGGATAGGTACAAATATGCTAAAACCGAAAGCAAAGAAAATACAGATGAAACTGACCTACTAAATCCAAATTGTCTCGTATCAAATTCCTCTGGTACCGTAGTGTAGGCAGTGAGACCATTTTTACTTCCACGAGAGTACCTACACCGGGGTGATCCTTTACCCATCTCCTGTAACAATTAAAAGTTTTAAACTCATGAAACATGATCTTTTTGGAATACTCTGCCAAGGAAACATTGGGAATTCTATCCTAAAGTATACAATATAGCTTCTGCCAGCGGCTTCGCCCGTGTGCATGTCGGAAATTATCCCACGGGAACATACTACTTGGATAAAAGGTATCCCATGTCCTAATTCAGGTCATGGTCTACTCATGTGCCAATTTTCATCCAAATCCGTTCAGCCGTTTTCGCGTGTAAGCGTAACAAACAAACAAACTCACTTTCGCATTTGTAATATTAGTTAGGATACTTTTGGATAGCGTTCCGACCATCAGGGATCCCATAATACAGTTAACATAATCTAAAACAGAATAATGTAAACAAAAATATCTAGGAATGAATAAATGAATATTATTTATTTATTATCAAATAACAATAGACTCATACTAATTATTAGACACACAATTTTAATAACTATACCAATACAAAGAAATACAAAAATAAATTATAATTCAGGCACACAATTTCACTAACAAAACCAATTATAAAAATTAATTCGAATTATTAAATTACATTTTGGTCTAGTAAAAATAAAACACAATAATTATAATTTTCTATTAAATTGAAACACGGGATAGCGAAAACACAATTTTCTCAATTGTAGGTATTTATTGTATTAATTATAATCGAACAGAGTTTCGGCTTAGGCTAGGTTCTAGATCAGAATAATCCCACCAAATGCGCTGCGCGACCTTTTTATAAGATTACCCCCTACTCTAAATCGAGGAGGGGATCGCCGCTCAGTAACGCCCATCGCGTTAAGTTGACAAGCGCACGTGACGTGCTAGTCAATTGACTTCCTCTTTGCTGTGGCTGCCGTGGCGTACTTGGTTGTCATGGCTGTGGTTTTGGCTGAGGCTGTGGCTGTGGCTTTGGCTGCATCAAGACGACACGGCATGGCATGGCTTTGGCATGGCTGGCAATCGGGTGACCGTTACAGTCGGCCATCCTGAAACAATTGCTCCCGCAATGGGAAAAGGGAACACAATTAGCTTTCCAGTAAATCAATTAGGTCCTCTGTCTCTAACTGCTCATCAGAGCTGCTGGCACTGTCAGATACAGGAGCTACACTTTGGTAGGGTCGCAAGGAGTCGGCAGATACTAAACCTATAAAGTTCTTATATCCTCTCAAACCTTTTATACTCCTGATCCTGTATCTGTCCTTACCAACAACTTTTGTGACAATATACGGCCCTGAATAGAGATCATCTAGTTTAGTACTGACTTTAGCCGCGCTACTTGTAGGAGCCTGTTTCCAAAGCACTAAATCACCTTTCTTATATGTGTGACATGGCTTACGACGCTTATCAAAATGGTGTTTCATTTTAGCGCTAGCTTTTTCAATGCGATGCCTAGCTTTGGTGCGTTTCACGTGAGTCGATTCGACTACCCGCCCCGGAATAGAAACATCACATGCCGGCCTACTACTCCGTGAAAACATCAAGTCGTAAGGTTTATATCCGGTGGTGTCGTTTAAAGTGTTGTTTATACCCCAGATTACGTCAGGTAAATTATTAGACCAATTGTTCGCGGCTTCACTAGGGTCGGTAGCTCGTAACGCGTTCAAAATGGTTCTGTTGGTACGTTCAACTTGGCCATTAGCTCGAGGACAAGCTATAGCAGTTAAAGTATGCTTGAACTGTTTGTCTGTAGCAAACTTCTTAAAATATCTGCTAGTAAAGGCTTTTCCGTGATCCGACACTACTCTATCCGGGTATCCAAACAAAGCGAAAATTCGTTTTAATAACCTGACCGTCTCGATTGAGTTTACTGTCCGAGTTGGTTCCGCAATTACAAACTTTGTAAATGAATCGGTTATCACTAGCATGTACACGTAGCCTTTCTTCGTCTTACAGAACGGTCCTAAGTGATCTACATGTACTGTTCTGAACGGTTCAGTTGGTTTGGGAATAGGATGCAACATACCCTCCTTTTTCCCGTGCTCCCCTTTTCCGTAAGCGCAATGTAAACACGCCGCAACATATTTCCGAATAAACCGCGTCATTCTCGGAAACCAGTAGTCATTTTTAATAAGCTCGATGCAGCGCTTGAACCCTACATGGCCTATTTCATCATGGTGCATTTGAACAATTTTCCACCTAGCTGGTCCCGGCACTACAAGACGATTACCGCACAGAGTTTTCCGGTATAACCTATCATCTATCAGTACGAAATCCTTTGTTAAGTCGCGCTCTGCTGAACCAGAATTTAATCGATCAATTATGTTTTTGACTTTGTCATCTTGATACTGAACTGTAAAGAACCAATCAGATACTTCTATGCGATTAACATTAAGCGCGTCAACAGGATTTCGACTAAGTGCATCGACATGTCTCATGCGCTCACCCGGCCGGTATTCTACACTTATATCGTAATCTTGGATCATCAACCACCATCTGGCTATCCGCGGAATAATGTCACGTTTTGTCAAAGTGGAACGCACCGCGGTACAATCCGTAACAATTTTTACATGTTTACCAATTACATAAACGCGAAATTTTTTCAAAGATTCTACAACCGCTAGTGTTTCGAGTTCGTAGCTGTGATATACGCTTTCTTGTTTAGAAGTTACACGACTGAAATACATTACCGGTCTTAAAGTACCATCAATTTGTTTTTGAAATAATATACCCGCTATGCCTAACTTACAAGCGTCCGTATGTATTTCTATTTCTAGCTCGGGATCGTATATCGCTAACACCGGTTTGGAGCACAAACACTTTTTTAATTCGTTAAAACTCTCTGATTGTTCACTACCCCACTCCCATGCAACGTTTTTCTTTGTTAGATTTGTTAAGGCACGAGCAATTTGAGCAAATTTATGAATAAACTTACGGAAATAGCTACATAACCCGATAAACTGTCGAACTTCGTGTACATTTTTGGGCATCGGAAACTGTGACACGGCGGTTAATTTTGACTCCGCCGGTTGCAAACCACCTTCAGAAATTTCATGTCCTAAATACGTTACTCGAGTTTCTAAAAACGTACACTTTTTCATATTTAATTTTAGATTCTCGGTTTCGAATTTATTTAAAACAACCTCTAACATGTCAAGACCAGATTTAACGTCGACTGAGGGTACCAGTATGTCATCTAAGAAGGCTAAAATCTCGCATGAATCGCTACTACCGCCATTTTGGGAAAAATGGATGGAGTTTACTATTTTGTTAATTAAACGCATGAAAACTGACGGAGAATTAGCTAAACCGAATGGAACACGGACATATTCAAATTGACCGGCCTGACAAATAAATGCACTTTTATGAGTATCTTCGGGTTTTAGCGCCAATTGATGGTAACCTTGAGACATATCTAAGCACGTAAAATATTTTTTACCGGCTAACTTAGAAATATGATCTTCAATATTAGGTAACGGATATCTGTCTTTAACGGTTATGGCGTTAAGTGCGCGATAATCTATGCACAGTCTGCTATCACCGTTCTTTTTTTTTACCAATATCACTGGAGAAGCATAGTTGGACTCTGATTCTTTAATAATACCGGCTTCTAATAATTCAGAGACTCTAGATTTTACTATTTCTTGTTCACAGTGCGATAGTCTATATGGTTGTCGATAAACGGGCTTATCTGTAGTCAAAGTAATTGGCATTTGAATTAAATTTGTGCAGCCGAGATCTTTAGTGCTGACTGCGAAACTTTGTTTGAATCTAATTAGCAATTTGATTAAATCTTTACGTTCCATTTCACTCAAATTGCCTATTTTTATGTCGTCTAACAAAACTCCACCTATGCTCAGATTTGAATCTTTATCCACAGACAAAACAAAAGGCATATTTTCCGGCACAGTTAATTTAGGCAAATCACATGAAATAGGCAGATCAGCAGACTTTAAAGGCAGATATGGCTTGGCTTGGCTAACCTGACTTATGGTGGGTGATGTGTCGCAGCTCTCGGCGCGTGTGAGGACCCGGCCAGCCTCCCACACGATGTCCTCAGCCCCGGTGTTGATGACCTTGATGTGTCCGCTGTCGCCTCGAAGGAGAGTGGCGGGCAGGGAGTAGGAAACTCCTTGAAGCTCGTAGTGGCGTGCAGCGGTACAGATATCGTTGTTCTGGCGGTTGCCCACTATCAGGACCTTGATGATTGAAGCTCCTGGTGGCAACGTTTCTCGCATTGTCGTTACAATCTTGAACTTGTGGAGCTCTTCAACCACATCTTCCTTTGGCATGGAGTCAGATTCGCGTATCAGTGTGGCTGTTCCGTTGCTTACGACGAGTGCAGTGTCGCTGGCATTGATGATGGGTTGACCGATGAGTAAATGAATGTCACCCATCTCGATGTCTGTCAGATTCGCATCACAAGTAACTTGAATACCTTCTATTTCCAGATTAAATTTTACTTTTCCACGGGAAGTAATTAACCCGCCGGCAAAGCCTTTTAGGATCGTACTCGTAGGTATTACGTCGAGAGATAATAATTTGGAGATCCGACTGGTCATGACGTTCACCTGGCTTCCGGTATCGATGTAGGTCTTCACGTGGACTCCGTTGATCTTGGCTATTTTCTTGTAGGTGTCATTGTAGTTTTGGATTATCTTAATGTCTCTGATGCTGTTGTTCACATCAAACGTAGATTTTTGAAGAGTGGTTGCAGATAAATTATTGCAGCGGGTGGCGATGTGGCCTTGCTTACCACATTTAAAGCACACACGTTGATCGGGAAGCGTACAATTTCGCAACATGTGACCCGTCTTCTTACAGCGTGGGCACGGATCATTCTCCGTAAAAATCTTCTTTTCGGCAGGCATTGGGCGAGGATCCTTACTCGCTAGGCGAATTTCTGGTGCGGGGCCGCGGTAGTCGTCGAGGGCACAGAGAAATGCTTCATATAGTTCATCAGGGCGTTCACATTGGAAAGCACGTGCATTTGGTTGCAAAGATGAGGGTAGGCCTCGAATGATGCACGAGACACTGGCGCTGTCTGATAGCTTACAACGGAAGCACAAGGATACTTTATCCTGATAGTACTTGGTCATTGTTTCGTTAGTCATCTTCCGTCTTTGCATCATCTCGTCTAACAATGCACTGTAGTCCCGATGTTTTGGAAAAGCACGCAGTAGCATCTGTTTCCACTCGTCCCACGAGTAATTGTACTCGTCGAGTCGGTTGTACCATTTGCGAGCTTGTCCCCGTAGTTTGTCTTGTAGATGGAATGCCTTTATCTCATCGCTCCAACGATGTATGTCGCCGAGTTGATCGATTTTTCTTAACCATACTGATACTGTATAATCTTCGCCATCCGGGTCGAATTCAGGAATGAGGGACGCAGCATGATGATTTTTGGATGTACCGATGTCTGAATCCAGTTCGCGGACGGCCTTGTTGACCTCATTTTGCAGGAGGTGCTTCAGAATTTTTCTAGCGGGCGGTGGTGTGGAATCGCCGTCTTCATCTTGCTCGGTGTCGCTCGAGGGGTCCCATCCGGGTGGACGCACCCCACGTCCATGAAGTTCACGGCGATTTCGCTTCATCCCACTTCTGAGTGAAACACGGGATAGCGAAAACACAATTTTCTCAATTGTAGGTATTTATTGTATTAATTATAATCGAACAGAGTTTCGGCTTAGGCTAGGTTCTAGATCAGAATAATCCCACCAAATGCGCTGCGCGACCTTTTTATAAGATTACCCCCTACTCTAAATCGAGGAGGGGATCGCCGCTCAGTAACGCCCATCGCGTTAAGTTGACAAGCGCACGTGACGTGCTAGTCAATTGACTTCCTCTTTGCTGTGGCTGCCGTGGCGTACTTGGTTGTCATGGCTGTGGTTTTGGCTGAGGCTGTGGCTGTGGCTTTGGCTGCATCAAGACGACACGGCATGGCATGGCTTTGGCATGGCTGGCAATCGGGTGACCGTTACAAAATATAAGTGAATGAATGAAATATAAGTACTTAGCATAATGTATAGTTTTGAGTTCACTCTCGACGCATGAAGGAACGCAGTCTTCTCTAGCATTCTTAAGTACACCTACTTTAATTTTGTGAGCTGAAAATTAAACATCCAGCTAATAAAGTACATTGACTTTGATGTTAAAATTACTTTTGTGTTATACGTCTACCTTCATATGCATTCCAACAGTTAATTCCAGTGTAATTGCAGAACATCTTCTCGTCTGCAATAAAATAAAATGTTTAAAAATCAGGAAGCGTATCAATTTTTAACTACTTCATTCCTTAAGCATGTGTTGTGTTTACAAAGTCCTTCTGCAGTAGGCTTAGCATAAAGCTTTCTATTAGTACTCCATTGTAGAATAGAAATCGCTTGTCTACATTTCTCGGTAGAAAACTGTCAACTTTCTACGTCATTTTTGTCTACTCTTCCGTCTACGAAACGCTTCCTTACTGTTCTCGTGTTAAGCCTGCTGGTCTAACAAATTTTATATTTATCGTAGTACGAGTAACTTTAACGATGCTTCAACGCCTAAGCCGCAGCGCTATCAATACACCGCTATATATGGCTATACGATCACATCCTATTCACAGGCGCTGCCATACTTACAGGTAAGATCTCGTGCAGGATGTACGCATCCACATTGTTGATAGAACTCCTCAGTGGTTTGAGCTAGCCGACAGGCTCCGTAAGAGTATACCTGGGAATATCATAGTTGAACCTATAGTCGAATTCTTAATTCACTGGAGTACCTAATCTGTCATGGGGTAGTTGTCACTTTGTGTCTTCGATCAATGTGCTATTATTGATCGAAGCTTTGTGTAATAAAATGATCATATTTATTGTAAGGGTGATTGTTTAGTTTATTCAATTTATATAAGTGTAAAATAAATTTATAATAATAAGTGTAACAGTCTAGAATACAATAAATATTTCCATAATAGTTGACTAAGTGACAGCTAGCTTCGTCAGATTATTCCAGTTCTTTTAATAATTCACTGGAGAACATTTGGAACAACCGGGTAGAACATTTTTGGTAAAGGAACTATGATAGATGGCCATTTATTTACTAATGCGACAAGATAAACTGATTGCAAACTCAAACTCAAAGCATTTATTTAGCGTAGGAGAAGAACGGGCAAGAAACTCCACGTTACCGGCTACAAAATATTGTTTACATCATTAATTTTAAAATTATACATGTGAGAACGATGCAAAACGTCAGAAGCGTCCGTAATAAAAAAAAAAATAAGGCGTGGCAGCTAAGAAATGACCAGTCCCTACTGACGGCGCCCGTTCACGAACAAGACGCATGGATTAGCACCATTCAGCTCAACCATTTTGAAGAGAGCTAAATGATGTGAGCACGACATACTCCCAGCCGCCAGGGCACATTCAAGTTGATGAAAGACGTACCCAATAAATGGCAATTTTATAGTAGGGACATAGTACTCACATAACGTGCTATAGCCGGACTTAAATTCTATACTATTGTTAACAGAAAGGTTATCATGATTCTGAATTTTGTCATTATTTAGTTTAGTCGATAGAAGGCTGAAAAGTCCATGGTTCTCGGAGTAATGCTAGGAACCATAAGAGGACCAAAAAACGGTGTGTTTATGAACTACATTGAATGCGTTTCATGTTTTCAATTTACTCGTAGTACCGATATACAACCATTTCTTCAATCATTATTACCGGATAATTGTGAAGCGGATCATCAGGCACTTCATGCAGGTAGCGGCACCCCCTGACCTCAATACTCTCTCGCTGCAGCTGGACATCGTTCACGATCTCCACCACAGAGAACAGTACTTCCACTCGGTTCTCACTGTACGTGTGAATAACGTGCTTTAGCTTCACGTCCAAGTTGTTCGTTGATAACTCTTCTGGACTGTGGATTGATAGCTAGAATGGAAATGAATTAATCAAATTGCCATGTCCTTGATCCAAATTTATCTGATGTTTCTATTTCTAAATACTAAAGCCAGAAAGCCTACAATCTTCGAGTTTTGGTTTAAGACAGGATAGGTATTCAATAAAGCAATTGTTAGGAGTGAACATTGAGTTGTTTACATTAAGTTTATTCAAACCGTTTTAAATTATTTCTTAAAATATGATGAACTAGCTGCGCCCCGCAGTTTCACCCGCGTAAGTCTTAATCCTGTGAGAATGTCGGGATAAAAAGTATCCTATATCCTACTCCAGGTCCTGGTTTATCCATGTGCAAAATTTCAAGCAAATCCGTTCAGCCGTTTTAGCGTAAAAGCGTAACAAACAAACTCACATTCGCATTTATAATGTTAGTTAGGATTAATGAATGTGATAGTGTAAGCCCAATGGCCAATGGGTATATTTTTGAGCAAGTTAATATTTTGTACGATCTGTTACCAAAAAACACACTAATAAATGATTTGAACCAGCAAACAACCCTTGCTCCAGGTCCTGAACTAAGGCAAGCGACAACAATCTACGAATTCAAATAGAGTCCAACAAAAGTTATCAAGCGGGGCGAAAAAAATTTGTGCTTGCAAATCACTTACTTCAGCATTAGACAGCAAGCGAAACATCAATACCCCAGGTCCAGTAGTCATGTTCAAAACAAACAAACGGTTTTCTCCCCTGAAATTGTTTTAACAAACAATGTTCCGTAATTAGGCGTCCGTATCAGCTGCACGATAATCTTATCATTGTACACAGATTAGATTGCTCACTTGTGCTGTAATGTGTTGAAGGAGAAGCAAGGCCCGTACTCGGAGTCCACTAGACGAAAATATTCGCAACATGGAAATACAACATCGTTGTAACTGCATTCAGACACCATTTCTGAGCAGCTTTTGTGTACCTGGGGTCATGAATAACTTCCTTGAGAATGTAAAGGTGCGTGATAGCTATATTATTTTTATAAATATTTTTAAACTATTTTTTATTGTTGCAATATTTTTTGGAAGTGTTTTATTTAGTTTTTTTTTTTTAAGATACAACAAAAGTTAATCCCTAAGTTCATTCGGAAGTTAAAAATTCTACAGAAAAAGCCTGAAAAGTCTTGAATAATGACATACATATAATTAGTGTGCCATAGACAAGGTGTAAATGCAAAACGAATAAACCTCTTAAGGGGTCATTGTAGTCATCATTATGAACAACTTTTACTATGGGACCAAACCAACCAACAGCTGTTCCCTACATTTTGATAAGTTAGGCGAACATAAATGTAGGGAACAGCTGACATTTTTTCGCGATTTCAGGTTTGGTCCCTTAAGATGTTTCTTGGTTTTGCATTTACTCCTTGTATATGCAATACTGGTATTCAGCTGAATCAGCTAGACTAGGAGCCGACCCCAACATGGTCGGGAAAAGGCTACATAGGTGATGAAATCCTATATAAAATCCCAGTCATAACTTCCAGGAATTCAAGCTCAAATAAACTTTAGTTCCTGCTCCTACTGACTCATATAGTTCCTATTTCTTGGGGCTGCAGTCTCGACATAGATACGCGAGTGCTTTACTACCGAATTCGGTCGCAAAGTCCTAATGGGGACCCTAGACGGTCAAAATGGTTTGACAAGATTGTGATTTTTCCGTGCTTGTCAAGAAATTTTGACTATCAAGTTACCCCATTAGGACTTTGCGACCAAATTCGGTCGTAATGCGATTGCTATCTATGTTGAGACTGCAGCCCCTAGGCAACATTATGCTTCCGATATCTTTCTACGAATAGGTTGCACCTAGAACTATGGATCTACATACTTGGGTATTGTGTTTCCTATTTTAGTCACTTCACAACACAATCTTTACTGAAGGCCATTAAACGTACTTTCCCTTTATTCAACGTAACTATTAATAGCAACTTGTGTTTCCTACCTCGGATAAAATTTACATTACGAAACTAGTTGCGCAAACTTAGTCATCCAATGATACGTGTAAATAGATAATTATTTAAACGTGAAACTATCAATTAATAATAATAGTCCTCCAGACCTAATTTCGGCCATGGCGACAATCTCCGCGGAGACCAGCCTTCGGCGCGGAAGATACGCGGATGCACCCGTGTGTGCGCAGACACAGGTGCACTCTCTCTTCCCACAGTCTCATAGTGCGATGGGACGGTAATCCGACACGACCGGAGAGAGATCAGGCGCAAGGCCCACGGCTTAACGTACTTTCCGAGGCACGAGGGTACCAAATTTTTGAGTTGAGCTACACAATTACTGACAAATGCTTGCACTGACTGGACAGGTCCACTCAAATTTGTGTGGTTCTTTCCTCAAAATACCATTTCGGACATGGATCTACATGGTCCTCACATGATCTGATCAAGATTATGTCTGGACTTTAAAAGAGACTTTGACCCTTGAGTTTGTTTCGCCATTTCTTCTCAGGGGTAGTCAGATAGGAAATGTGACTCCATCTAGCTTATTTTTTAATATGACGTGTAAAAGTGATTCTCATATCCTATTTACAGAATAAACAATTTCATTTCATTTCAAACCACCAACGTCCAAACTCCGAAATGCCTAAACCCAGGACCCCACGATCAATCGACGATCGATCGATTGAGGATCAATGAATAACTAAATTTGGGCAACTAGTTTCGTAATGTAAATCCGGATTTAGACAAAACTGGTACTACCCTTACTTAGTCAGATACCAATGATGAACAGATAATTCACATACTTCATTATTAGATAGATCTTCTTACATGTTCAATGATACTCCTCCATGGTACATCGCAAGCTACAGTAGTGCCGCATGGAGCACATTGCGTGCTGCTGCACTCTCCGCGTGCAAACAGTACATCCGTTAAATACCGCCGGTGATTGTAGTTCAGGGAATCAAGTAGATCCGCTAAAGTATGAAAAGACGCCAAATATTAATTGCCACTTAAAGTCGAATTATTAATTCACTGGATTAATCTGGCATGTGCTAGCTGTCACTTTGTGTAATAAAATCGTATTATTTATAGTATTCTATACTTTTACACTTATTATTACACATTTATTTTACACTTATACGTATAAATCGATTAAATGATAAATGATAAATGATAAAGAGATGGAGCTATACTGGACTTATAGCTCCATCTCTTTCTCACGCTGAAGTAATATTGAATTAATACTGCTATAAGAGGTGATGGTTACCCCCCCTGCTAGCAAGTGCTAGATTACTACAGTGAATTAATAATCCGACTTTAGCAATAAGTATTAAACATACCTTTAACTGTGTATTTATAAGCGTTGCTTAAACGTCAAAAACTGTACGGTTTAGCAAACGTTAATAATTCGGTAAAAATAAAGGTTTAAAATAAAGGGGTTCACGTCTGACAGAGAGCTCATTTGTAGCACACTGTTTGGGAATGGTAGCCAATTAATTCATAGTGATCGTTTTAATTTGTAACATGGACAATGTTGACAAAAGATAATAAATCGTTGCGGGACAGTTTTGTTACCCCTTTAAAGTTTGTTTACATTTAAATTTCAGTAGAGTTTGAAATTCATTAATCAAGCGCACGTGCAGATTTTAGCTATACGATGTGAAAATATCCACTGTATATTGAAGCCATTGAACCCTGTGCCATGTTGAAAATGAATTGTTATTATATCAAATCCAATAAATTATGCTTTATTAGGTTTTATTTAAAGTCAAATTATTTATTCACTGGAGCAAACTGACATGTGCTAGCTGTCACTTTGTGTACGGAAATCGTCATATTTATTGTATTCTAGACTTTTACACTTATTATTATACATTTATTAGACACTTATATAAATCGATTAAACTAAACGATCACCGTTACATTAAATATGACCATTTTATTACACAAGTGACAGCTAGCACATGCCAGATTACTCCAGTGAATCCATTCGACATTACGTGCTTGACTAACATAAGAGTTGCAGTATTGCTTAAAGCAAACTTTTAAAGTTTAAACTTTAAACACTAAAACGTTAGAAGTCATAAGCATGAGAATGCAAAACTAATCATACCTAATCATTTATTAATTTGCGAATATGGGTACAAAATAAAAGTTCTTAAACAAACAAACAATAGTGTCCATTAACCATATCCTACCGTAAGGCATGCAAATTTACACACATTATATCATATGTTTATCTCGTTGAGTAATACCTACGCTTTTTTTAGTAACAGTGTTTTGATATTGTTTTAAAATATAGATACTTATATCACTTATCTCCAGGAATGAGTTTGGTAAATGGTTATAT
The DNA here is from genome assembly GCA_905333075.3 of Atethmia centrago. Classification (NCBI taxonomy): domain Eukaryota; kingdom Metazoa; phylum Arthropoda; class Insecta; order Lepidoptera; family Noctuidae; genus Atethmia; species Atethmia centrago. The sequence goes on from HG995369.1 coordinate 21,890,912, forward strand.
GCGTGGAAACATACATTATTTCAATTAAAACGTAAGTTTACGTGCAGGTACCTAATTAACTCATTAAGGTATCATAATGAGCAACAATTACCTATTTATAAATCAACAGTTCGCCCTGATTGAGCATTAGGTAGGTACCTAATAAGAACCGCAGCAATGCGAATAATTAACACAGAAACCGCAAAATCTGATTGATGACGCATTTGTGTCAAGATTGCCCATAAGTACCTATCAATGCGAAGGTCCCCTTAAGGAAATTCTGCTTTTATGGGTTTGTACTGACCGCAATCAGTGATGAATAGGAAAACACGCAAATAAACACAGGTAGGCCTACTCGCTATTCAAACTCTTAAACCGATAAAGTCTGTTTGACCGAATTATAATAAATAATTTGGTGTCCTTCACGTTGCAAGAACATGCATGCAACTCCATCGAACATTTAGTCGATAGTTCATTCGTGCATGCAAAAACATGAATGTCGAATTTCGTGCCAAACTTAGTGGAACTGTAAAGTTTCGCCTTATTGTATGGCAATGAACTATATAAACACAACTATAAAAATATTAACTCAAACATTACATTACATCCCATTCAAAATTTGGTCCGAATTCACACATGCCTCCCATGTTTGCGTAGAATCATCAATTACATTTTTAGTTGCACTGGTACTTCTGGAACTTACTACAAAATACAACTAGAGAGTGAACACATATCAGGCTTCTGCTAGATAATTAATTCATCTTATCAAATTCCTCTTCTTCATGGTCAAATGGTCCACTTAACACACAACGCTATTGTCCACAATAATTTCCGCTCGATATATGTATAATCCTACACCCACCCACTTAGGCGCCTGTCCCGCGGCAGATTAACTAAAAACGCGTCGAGCTAGCAAATCACACATAATCAGCCTATAATGTCCCGACTGCTGGGACACAGGCCTCCTCTCTCTGTGAGAGGGAGTGGGCCGTAATCCACCACGCGGGCCCAGTGCGGGTTGGTAGATGTCACATGTTTTCGAATTTTTTGGTTCTAGGACATGCCGGTTTCCTCACGATGTTTTCCTTCACCGTTTTGAGAGCAGTGGTGATGAAATAATTTACACAAAGTAAAGCGCGTACATCTCGTAAGTCGCGGCTGTTACCACTGGGCCACCAGTGCTGCTCTACTGCTCTTTCCGCTTTCGGTTAGTTAGTTTATTATTAATTTTTACTGAAAGCTGAAAATTATTAAGGATGGCTCCATACGATATTAATTCGATGGTGGGCAATCAATAAGTTCAAATATCGATTAAACTACAACTGTGAATCGGCGACCACCAGATGTCGCCTCTAACTACCACTAGCAAATCTACTCGAACTAAAAACCGGCGAAGTGCGTGTCGGACCACGCACAATGATGGGTTCCGTAGTTGGGATGAATTTGTGCCAAAAACAAATATAACATTGCACTTGAAAAATATGTTCTCCCAGTTGATACATTCAAACCGCAAATTGTGTAAGTTGGTCGACTATTACTCGTTAAAGCTTAATATTTCGCAAACGGATCCCTGAATTGAATCCTAAATTGCTCTTGTCTCTCTCTTAATAGCTCTTGTCGCTGCGACAAACGAGTACTCGCCGGCGGTGTCTATGTCAGTGATCAACAATTAATATACATGTATCTCTTTTACTTACGATACATCTCAACGAATCTCCGTAAGGCAAACTTAGTGGCATGCTCTTCACACAGTGTCACTCCTGGGAACGTAGTGGTCCAGTTCAAGTAGCGGGTGTCAGGTGTGAAGTTCACTTCCATGCCGAGATCCCGTGCATGTTGCATCATCAGGTAGAGGCAACCCAGAGACGCTATCAGAGTCAACAGCCAGAATAACCTGGATCCAAAAAAGAGATGTGGAACTAAACCCATACTCAAGCTAAAAGCATTTATTTTAATTAAACAGGCACTTTTGAATTGTCAAGGAGTCGGTCAGTCAGAAAGATGAAGCTAGTTGCCTATTCCAAAGCGTAGTAGGTACATATAGAGAAGAACGGGCAAGAAACTCCACGGACACTCTTTTAAATTGAAAATTGTTACAAAATATTAGTTACATCATTCAAGTTGAATTTGTAATGTGAGAAGGATGTAGAAAGACGTGCACGTTAAAGGCGTCCACCGCAAACAATAAAAAAATAAGCCCTGGCAGCTATGATATGACCAGTCCTGACGGCGCTCGTTCACGAACATGACAGCAGCACCATTTAGCTCAACCATTTTGAAGGGAAACCAATAATCCAACACATGCGCCACCATCAGCGAGAGATTTGAGTGAGCATAACATACTCTCAACTGCCAGCGCACATTCAAGTCAATGAAAGACGTACCCAGTAAATGGTAGATTTGTAGTACTCACACATGTGATATGCAATTACGAAGTCTTACAATCTTCAGCAGCTCCAACAGTATTTACAAATGTCAGTTTAAGCGCCCTTGTGCAGCAAGACCAGCATTGAGCCAAGTATTTTTATCAGTGATGTAATCTCCGACCGTATAATATGATGGCTGCAGTATGCCTTTCATACTTCAATATCGTTCATTCAGTTGAAGTATGAGGGGAGGTATTTTATTGTAAAGACTCTACTTTACTGTCTAAAACCTGGTTAAACTAATTGGTACCGATTCGAAGTGCCATAATTGTGTCTTTCACCTCTTTTATTTACTAAAATGATGTAGATTTTTTCTAAAGTTGTAGATGGTGTTTCATGCTGTTAATATCATTAAACAGTTCCCTTAGAGAAACACGCCTGCGGAGGTTATATACGGCTCTGATGGCCCTTTTCTGCAGAATAAAAATAGACTCGATGTCTGCAGCCCGTCCGAGTGTCCATAGTGATATACCGCAAGACATGATACTATGAAAGCAACTAAAATAGACTAGCCTCGCTATATCTACATCAGTAACTTGACGGTTTTTTTGAACAGCATATGCTGCTGAACTAAGCCGCCCTGCAAGAGATGTTAAATGAGGACCCCATTGTAGCCTTCAGTCGACCATGATACCTAGAAAAACAGTTTTAACGACGAATTCTAATTTCTCTTTATTGAATACTATGTCACAATCACTACTTTTGACTTCATCAAAACAAATCTTATGCTCTTTGTTTTTCCCTTTTTAATACTAAAATTATTAGCAGTAAATCAATTTTGAACCTGCAACCAGAAATAGTGTTGTGATAATTTGTGGTTGGTTTTTAATAATATACTAGCCTTTGTCCACGGCTTCGCCCGGGTGGAGGTCGGGAATTATCCCACGGAATAGTACCTTTCGGGATTAATTTATCCTATGTGTTAATCCAGGTATCTGTGTGCCGAATTTTATCCAAATACGTTCATCCGTTTTTTCTATCGTATTAATAGCAGAGGAAAATGTCGTTGACTCCCGCGCCGCCCGTCAACCATAATTATTTTCTTACGCATAATTTTGAACCTGTGATATCTTTTAAAGCATTCATTTTTCAAGGACGTGATGTTGTTTAATCTAAATTAAATGCCCAATTTAAATAACATATTTTATTGGATAAGGATTAATAATATACCGGTCAAAATAGCTTTGGAAATGACAATGATTTTTTATCAAATTCTGAAAGATATGGATACGTATGGGTCATCCTTAGAAGATAGACTATCGCCCAATTTTTGTTGAACTATTTAAGATGCACAATCCTGTACAACATTAATTTTATGTATTTCTTACGGTTTACGCGGCGCACACCAATAAAACTGCCAATCGCCATGACTTTCCCGACATCTTTAACATTAATCGTCATATTTCAGCCAATTTACACAAAACCTAATGAATTATTACTTAAACCTTACTAATGAATTACTCCGTCCATTGGTAAAACCGTATGATTATTCGTTCGGTAGTTTTTGAGTTTATCGCGTTCAGAGAGACAGAAAGACGCGAGACGCAGCGTAACTTTGTTTTATAATATTTAAAGATGGGTAGATCATTAACATATACTAAAAAGAGGAAAGGACACAATATAGAGGCTTGTGGAACCCCCATTTTTCCATGAGTTTATGTAGATCAACTTCCGATTTATTTGTGATTTTTTTTTTTTGGATTGGAAATCATCAAATAACTTCTCCCGCTCTGGACGGAGCGGGAGGGTGTGTCAGACTCCTATTGACTAAAACCCGCCCGTATTCCTACCGTTGCCTGTGTTGCCAGGGACCTCGGTGACCCTTTAGTACCTTCCCGCAACCCCGGCGGGCATCGGCCCTAGTGGACCCCTACATTTATTCGTGATTTGAAGCCAAAATGTGACATCACACCATTGAGCTCGCTTCTATCCCATCTTGTCTGCATAATCTAATACCGGAAATCCATATAGTCTGGTATCAATTACAAAAGATAGCATGTAATATGCTAAGCCTGTCTTCTTTAGATAAGTATTAGAAAGCCAAGGATATGTAAAGTTATACCTGGAAAGCAGACTTCTGTCGGCCTCAAACACATAATGCAGACCATGTACGCCGCTGTTGCGTCCGAAGAATATAAATCTCTTTCTGAGACGTTGAACAACTTCAGCGCCCCGCATTTTCGTGACAAGGCGTTACTCCAAACAGTTTACTACACAACTTTAGAAACACTAACTTACTAACTTAGTGATTTATTACTATAACTTGTACTAAACAATTGCGTGCTCACCAGGGCATGATTAAAAAGCTCTGCAATAACTTTAAAAGCTTTAATAGGTAACGGTTAAGTGGCGTGTAAATAAATAATGGTGTTGTACTTGTAGGTAATTATAAGTATTTAATTCGTTGAAGTACTTAAATAACCCTGTTATATGGACTAAATGTTTTTTTCATGACATGTATACAGAATGTCCCGGAATTAACGCAAACCACGAAACACCCCATTTAGATATTATGTTATAATCATCATACATATACTGAATTTTTACTATTATGTATAAAACATTGGTTATTTATTAAATTAGTTATAGGTACTGACTGTGGGAGAATATTGTGGTTACATTACAAAACTACGCACGCACACAGTCGCACATAATGGTCTTTTTTTTGTGTGGGAAATTATCAAATAACTTCTCCCGCTCTGGGCGGAGCGGGAGGGTGTGTCAGTCTTACTGACTAAAACCCACCCGTATTCCTTCCGTTGCCTGTGTTTCCAGGGGCCTTTAGAACTTCCACGTGATCCCGGCAGGACGTAGGTATAATGGTCTAGCGTAGTAGTTACTTCGTCCATTTTGGTTTGTTTTGACTGTACAGCGGAAGTGTGACTGTAATTTACGTAGTTATTATGTTTGGGTTAAAATACTTTCATAATGTGCATGAATTCAGTTACACATTGTATATACGAGTAGCTACCTAATTCTAAAGATGGAAATTAATAAAATCAACGCTCACATAATTCTAAGGTAATACTTTTATTAAAACTGTAATATAAGACTAATAAAATTAATATTTCTATGAGTATCAATAAATATATAAAATACAAATGCAAGATAATCTAGTTGACTTTTGTTCATATAAAAACAAAAGTCAACTAGATTCATAGAATCAGTACATGATCAATAGTAAACCATAGACTACAGGCAAGACGAGATTTGTTCAATTAGATAGAACAATTGAGATCCTTTTCATTCTAATGAGATTATACAAAATTTCAGAATATACAGTCCTGACCCAAGAATCCGACCTAACTGGTCGGATTCTTGGGTCAGGAAGCAGGTATATTCTGCTCTTCAAGCTACAGAATATTTTGCGGAGAATTCAGAGAAAGATATGAAAAAAAAAAAAACTTTTAGTTTCTAAAGTCGAATTATTAATTCACTGGAGTAATCTGACATGTGCTAGCTGTCACTTCGTATAATAAAATGGTCATATTTATTGTAATGGTGATCGTTTAGTTTAATCGATTTATATAAGTGTAAAATAATAAGTGTACAAGTCTAGAACACAATAAATACAATAAATATGATCATTTCATTACACAAAGTGACAGCTAGCACATGTCAGATTACTCCAGCGAATTTATAATTCGAATTCAGTTCCCTACACACAGTTACCTAAATCCTCTAGCAAGTTTCCTGCAGCTACCGTCATCAGATCATTGGTCCCCCTTTTCATTTGCAATTTACACAAAAATAATAATTTAGTATTCATAAAAACATTTGGCTTTCCTAGAACTTCATAATCGTAAATAATACATAATTACACGCATATAAAATTAGTTTTCAGTCAGTCCCAAAGGTAATCCAGTCTTGTCTTAAAAAAGAATTCTATATTTTTCCTGTTTATCCGAACCACCTCCGGAACCAGCTGCTCTGTGTGGTGGTGGTGAATGCGGCCACCAAGAGACTCTTCCCCATAGGGTCCGCGTAAAACGAAGAGTCCGTGGCAGGAGCCCTCGATGGGCTTTTCAGCCTGTCCAGAAGGAATCCCTTTCGAAGGTCTACCAGTAAATCAGGTCGCGGGTGACGACGCTCCCATTCCGTTGCTTGAAAGACAAAGATTTTAAAGTTATGATTATTATTCAACTGTTCGCCTGCGTGGTGGCCGGAAATTCTCTCACGGGCATGTACTACCGGGACAAAAAGTGGGACCACGCGTAGACATTGTGGAACTCTTTGCAAGCTGCAATATGCAATTTTAGGATGTCGTTTCGGAAATAAGGAGATGGTCAATTTTCATCTATTTTCTTAAATAACTTTAAAACTGTTTATTTTGAAATTAAAAAAAATATATACAAGATGCAGTTTTGAACTTGCAAAACATTTCAGGAGGTTGTTATGAAACTCGTAAATAATCTTATAACAATACGATACCAAGTCAATAATCAATAATACTTTTTATTTTAGATTTTTAAATTTTATTGTTTTTCAGAATAACTTTCTTAATAACCCTATCTAAGATCTATGAAAGAAATGTCGATTGCGTTTGTTTGTCTGTGTGTGAAAGCGCAGTTTAAGGACACGTACAGACTGGCCGCGTTTTAAAAAGGGGAGTACACACTTACCGATTTTCGTAAATAAGAATAAAAATGAAAAAAAATACCTGCCCATTTTATTGTTGATTCGGGTCGAGAATCACTAACATCAACCTCCTAAAATGTTTTGCAGATCCAAAACAACACCTTGTATTTGAGACCCTCACAACAAGCCCTTTCATTGGGTATGTCACACGATACAGTTTGCAAAACTTTTTTTTTTCCAATTAGGCCCCCAAGGAGACCCTCATATTCAAAAATCATTTATTTACGTTACACGTTCGTTTTTGGGGTCACAGAAATTCATATGTGTACTAAATTTCAACTTAATTGGTCCGGTAGATTTGGGGCAAATCGGCTGTGATAGACGGACAGACCGACAGACACACGAGTGATCCTATAAGGGTTCCGTTTTTTTCTTTTTAAGGTACGGAACCCTAAAACAAGATCATTTAGGTTGTTGTAACATTTGATCAAAGGAGCCATTAATTCTCACATCAAGCAGGTGGCTCAATACAATACCCATCATATAACCTTATCAATTTTGGCTCTCATAACAATGCAGAAGCAAACGTTATTGACCGAGTACTTGCTTACGTAGCGGAAATCATTACATGCCCTTGATGAATATAACCGAGATAATAAATGAACAACTAGAATTAAATAAAAATATCTCACATGTAAAATTACTGCTGTTTTTTTTTGTATCGCTCATTAATCGTCTATATGTTGTTTTTAACGTAAATGGATTTGTTTGAAAGTGTAAAATCTACTTTAAGACGCTGACAACACCTAAACCGCGGTCACTGTTAGATTGCATAGAAAAGAAAGAGAAGCGCGATGACACAACGGTTGTAATTTATTGCAAAATATGAAGCAATTATCTATTTACTCAAAATTTAGTTGAGTAATTGAAAATAAAAAACAACCAAGTTCTGCATTCAAATAAGACGTTCTTGTTATTGATTAAATACGTAACGTATGTTGATATTTGATACAGATATTTTGGATTAGAACCCAAGGTAAGAGGTTAGTTTAACGTTAGTTTGTATCGAGATTTTTTTTTTCAAAACTTGTTTTGGTATCAACCAAGTTCTGGGAAATATGTTCAAAATTAACATGTATTTTTTCCGCTACGACAAACTATACAGATTTGCCAATTTTTTTACTTAAGAGAAGCCTATTTTGGTCAATTGGGTCTTGTCAGCGCCTTAAGTATTTTGCCACGCTGAGATGAATACCCTTCTATCATCCCATGCCCATAAATCTTGAGTCTCGTCATCAGTAGATACAGAGAGTGCCTCATACCAAAAGGCTTAAGTAATTATTTCATAGAGTTGATTTTCAACATCATTCAGCCAAATGACTTCGACATGGGCTTCCGAACATCAGCCAAAACAACCGGTCCTGTGCATCCCGCATAATCAGCCTATAATGTTCCCACTGCTGGGACACAGGCCTCCTCTCTGTAAGAGCGAGTGGGCCGTAATCCACCACGCGGGCCCAGTGCGGGTTGGTGCATGTCACATGTCTTCGAATTTTTGGTTCTAGAACATGCCGGTTTCCTCACGATGTTTTCCTTCACCGTTTTGAGAGCAGTGGTGATGAAATAATTTACACAAAGTAAAGCGCCTGTCTGGGCGACCTACAACTTGTAATTCGCGGCTGTTACCACTGGGCCAACTGCACAGCGCATTCTCGCGACCTTCATAAAAAGTAGTCGGTGCAAAAATCACGATAATAACATTGAACTTACGACAATAAGGCTCCTTGTCTGTGGTCAGCACGAAGTAAGGTCCATTCGCGCGCGGCACTCCGTCCATTCCGATAGCTTTGATGCCCATCTCCGAACATGAGTCAACTCTGTCACAAGCTGCCTCGAGACTAACGTTAACCCTGGAAGAAAAAAAACATATTCATGATCAAGATCTCAACGAGAAATGGCAGGTTTGGGACCGTTATTGACATCAACAATATTTGCAAACTAACCCTGCGTATGTCAAATCCCATTTGTGTCCCCTGAAGGAACAATTGTTGCTTATCAATGACTCGGTGAAGAGCAGATACGCGCGTCCATGACTGCAAATAGCTTGCTGCAGTTCTGAAATAAAACGAATTCAGTGAAGTACTCTCAAACGACTTAACGAGCAAATGCTGTAACAGAAATCCTGCCTGATCCTACTCGGCTATATAATGAAAGAAATCTAAAGCTACTAGATACATAGCTCCTTCGTTGTGTTGTTGGGATGCATCATACGAAACATCCAGTGCCGGATTAATCATGTAGCAAGAGTAGCAATTGCTACGGGCCCTGCGAAACAGGGGGCCCCGCGTATCCGATCCCGCCCCACCTCCGTCTAAGCGTATTTTCAAAAGTAAAGTCAAATAAATTCAATATAATCACGTCAATAACACGTGGTATATTGAATTTATTTGATGTTACAAAAGCATGAAACGTAACGTTTTCCGAGTAAGACAACCGGTAACCGATTATTTCGATGGCGAAAATAAAGTACAGAATTTCATAAGGTAAACGCACAAGTTCTACAAAAAGTCTGACGTGTACGAGCACCCTTACTCGAAGCTCAGTGTGGATGCGTAGCAGAATTGAAATGGCTCGATTCAAAATGTTGGAACTGTCTATTTATTTGTAAGACAGTTATAGTTACAGTCTACATTATTTTTATTATAATTTAGTAATCATAATAATGTATACCAAAAATGTATTTTCTTTTACCCTATTTTTTTACTAGTTTATACTTAACCCATTGAATGCCGAAATTGGCTACACGGCCAAAGTTGGTTGCCACCATACATTTGTCTATTTACGGATATATACGTATATGGCATCAGCGAAAAAAAAAGCAGCCCGGGTGCCGGTATACGTATAAGTACGTATACGTATAATTACGTAGATTCGGCATCCTCGGTACTTACCCACCCCGCACTCGTTCCCGCGAGTCACGCGCCGCGATCATAGCTTTTTGTACTGTGCAAGCGATCGAGGGAAGACCCCGCGTTGCATGCGCGTTCTCGCCGGTCAAAATGTCTCGTAATTCTCAACGGCGACGACGTCCTGTACGTGATGAGCCAATTTTGCATATAATATCAGATTCAGACTCTGACAAAGGTGATTTTTCTTCTGGTTCCGGCGAAGAATTTTGACCAGGACGTGAAGAACATAGCAATTTGTCTACCTCTTCGTCAAGCTCTAGTGCCAATGAATCCTTGGTCGAAGCACTGTCATCTGAACTGGACCCAAAATATCTGTGGATGCATCCACAGATATTTTGGGTCCAGTTCAGATGACATGACATGACCAGGCATCTTCAAGAACGAGTCAGTTGGTTTTTACAGGTGAGCCAGGCATAAAAGTAAATACAAACTTCACACCGGCGTCATTAGCAGATTTATTCTTCTCAGAAGAGTTCGTCAAAACTTTAGTTGATGCTACTAATGACTATGTCAACCGAACAGCTCGACCTTTACAACAACATTCACGGTTCAAATATTGGAAAGATACCAATCCTCACGAAATGAGAAGGTTCATCGGGATGTTACTTTATATGGGCATTGTACAATTACCAGTGATTTCTTACTACTGGCGATTGGATAAACTTTACAATTTGCCGTTATTTCGATCCCTCATGAGTAGAAACAGATTTCAGTTGTTGCTACGATATTTTCACTTTTCGAAAGATGATGATAAAGCTACGAATAATCGCCTTCAATAACATTGCGATGGTATAAAAAGTTGGCTCTGCATATATTTGATGTTTACGTGCAAAATGCGCACAGGCGTCTTCGAAATCAAGATCGAACTTCCAAGATGAGGCTGCTAAAATTTCGTGAAGAATTTGTTACACATCTGTTTGGAATGTTGAATATTGATACAGAAACTTCTACATCACGGACGTCCATGTCATCACAATCAATCCATCCAACAAATCAGATGTCTAGGGCTTCTCCAGATAATTTCCACTACTTGGAAAAGATACCTCCTACCGAAAAAAGGAAGATCCCTGGTAAACCATGCAGAGTTTGCACTAAACAAAAAAAACGCAAAGAAAGCTGTTACTTTTGCCCTGTATGCCCCGAAAAGCCGGCCTTATGCATTCTCGAATGCTTCAAAATATATCACACAGATCCTAGATTTATGTAGCCTGATTTTATTAGTTCTTTTTTATGTATTTGAGTCCCTAAATATATTTTAAGAGTATTACAAAAGGCTGATTAGAAGTTACGATTATGATAAATATTTCTGAGTTACTAAAATGTAAGACTGATTTCGTTTTGTCGGAAAAATAATTATGTAAGTTTTAAGTTTTTATTTTTTTATTTTAGTGTTTGCGCCAATAATCAGCAAATGCCAAGTCGTTCTTTGATTTTCAGAACAAAAATTGAGGTTCTAAATTACAAAAAAAAGTATTACTATTAGGTCTAAAAATGTCCAAAAAGCTTTTGAATTTTTGTGTTTTCTTCTTACTTATAGTCAATAAAGTTACTCTTTTATTAAAGCTTGTTTTATTTGAGATGCCATCCTATATAAAAATACCTTATTGGTGAGGCCAGCTACTGTAGATTCTATTGAAACTCGTATAGAAGTCCTACGTATCTATCCGTAGTCGGCGTCCTGCATAGAAACCATATACGGATATATCCGTAGTCGGCATTCAATGTGTTAAGAACCCATAACAAGTCAAGGCCCCCCTCGATAGAATTTGCTACGGACCCCTCGCTTGCTGAATCCGGCACTGAGAACATACATCTCCAAGTCCAAACGAAGCTGCAAAGAAAAACTAAATTCGATCAACTTACTGGCTGGCGAAAATGGTAAAAGTTGCCACATGGAGCTGGATTCGTTGTAGCAGCCCGGCTGCTTCATGCCGCCATTTGGATAGAAATCAGCATGGCCTGAAACATAACAAAGAAAACTGATCAGTGATCATTCTGTAGTTCAAAGTTTAATAAAATAGAAATATTTCTGTAATAAGCTAAAAAATTGGACGTTCTGATTCGTTGCCCGTGCAGTCTTTGGTCTTTGCCCCTTTATAGGGTTCCGTAGTCAACAGGGAACCCTTATATTTTCGCCATGTTCGTCTGTATGTCTGTCCGCGGCTTAGCTGAGAGACTCTTAGTACTAGAAAGCTGTAATTTCGCATGGGTATACATATTAATCACGCCGACAAAATGGTAAATTTGCGTAACATTAATTTGTAAGTGTCAAGTGTTTCAAGTAGTTCTAAATTATTTGAGGTCATTTTCTTCTCGGAATTCACAAACTCAACTCACAACTATTTATTTTGTTCTTAAAGCAAATTAATGTATTACGCGTATTCGTTCGAAGTTTACATTTTTTGTTTATTTTCGGCTAATCTGTCCATCATAAAAGAGTAAGTTTGTAGTTTCTATGTCGTATGGAAAACTTTTTTTGCAATTTCTGACTTTTCTAGTAGGTACTTAAACCTCTGTTGGTCTAATAGAGTTTTTTGATTCCTGTAAGAAACAGGATCGATTGGCATCAAAAAATTTTTTTGAGAAAACTGCCTATTTTCTTCCTGACTGTACATTTTTTTTCAAAATCTGTGAATGCAGATCTAAATGTCTCAAAAAGTTAAGGACGGTCACTTAAGACCATTTTCCTGTAGCTACAACGGTTAAGGTGCTGCCCTTACTGTCTAAAAAATCCACCCTGTTTAAATAACGAAGTTAAAAAGAAAGCTATCATAGCTAAGTAGGCTTTATATTTGCAGTTGGAAAATTGACCGTGACGTACATCGATGTATGAGAGAACATGTTATACAACTATAATGTTAAGTTTGTTTTTGGGATAAATTCATCCCAACTTCAGTACCCTTTATTGTTCGTGGACACGCACTTTGCCGGTTTTTTTGGGATAAATTCATTCCAACTTCGGAACCCTTCATTGTGCGCGGGCGAAACGCACTTGGCCGGTTTATTTATTATATTTGAAAAGAATTGGCTAATTAAACTAACAGTAGATATGTAAGAAATAAAGAGCCCTAGGAGATCATTTTTGACATAGAGATTGTCCAACCCAAATCTGAATTTTATCAGGCAATAATAAATAACATGGGTCTATGTTATTTATTATTGCCTGATAAAATTCAGTACCGGTACGATCAGGAAAGCCGAAGCCGATTCTTGACAGCAATCGTCCGTTAGTGTGGATAATGTCCACGTAATCTGCGTCAGTGGCATCCAGGCGCTCAGTAGAGTCGGTGGTTCTGAAGCAAGGCTGGGCGGGATCCAAACCTGGAATAACAAATATGTGGAAGAACTAGAACTTAACCAATAAGAAGATTTTTCAATAAATGTAATTTGGAGGAATACTGCGAACCTACAAATTTTACCAACATACCTACCAGAGCTAAATTAAATACAGCTCAAATCTGTAACGTCAAGGGCAAATACGTCTCAATTGGCAGGAGACTTGATTTTATAAATGTTTTTACTTCTATAAGTAGGTTTGCAGTTACAAACACTTTTACACGTCAATCGTCACAGAACAATCAATCACATGGTACACCTCTGCCCAACTCTTCGGGGAAACAAGGCGGGGAAACATGTTGTGTCATATTTTAAAAACTACATGAGGTCGGCGTTTCCTTTCTGACTACTCTGACTTACATACTAACCTGTTATTCTCGCAACTTTTCCTAAATGATACGACACGTATGACGCGATGTGAGCTCCTAAGCTGTGCCCGACGAAATGCATGTCTTTGGTCCTTACTCCAGTCGCCGCTATCAGCTGACGCATAAACCTAGGAAACGTCAAGAGAAAAAAACAATAAATGGTGGGCCTAATTTTGCGCTAAGTACTTCATTTGAAGAAAAAAAAAGCAAATACGTTTATTTGCAGTAAAAATAACGCAAAAAAACAACACAAACACAAAATAACAAATTGGGGAAAATATACGTCACATCCGCGCAAAACGGCCATCGTTCAGCATAATGCTGCGACCCTAAGTGAGACAGACCCCCGCGCTGGTTTTCACCGATAGCCGAGCGTCAAGCATGTTCAGTACCATATTAAATTCCATACCCAACAATATCGGATCCAACTCTTCGCGTGTTCGCCACTGCCCGCCAGTACTTCCACGTGTTCCCGCCTCCGCTCCAATCTACTGCAATGACATTAACATCCGACTGAAAAAAAAACAATATTCTTAAAATGGTGTACATATTCAAAATGTAGAATGTTCGATATCCGAACACTCTTTCTTGAGGGCAGATGAAACATATGCATGCGTTATAAGTAATTCAACTAACGATATCTTGTACGTACTATTAATGTCTGTGCCAGTGCTGTGCACTTCTGTACCTAAGTGACGAATTTACAATTCCTAAAACTGTATATGATTTTTATTTGTGTATGTCTTAGTGAGTAAGTTAAGTCGTTGAAGTGCTTTTAGTGCCATATCTTTCTAATATATAAAAATCTCGTGTCACGGTGATTGTGGTCACAATCCTCCGAAACGGCGCGACCAATTTTTATGATTTTTTTTATGTATATGTGGCGGCATCTACATCGCCACATGCGAACTACGCAAGACACGTGACGTCACGCAAAATTCGGCATCGCGCAAGCAGAGTTTACCGCTTAACTAGCATACATACAACATCCCGACATCAACCGTGGGGCAGTTGCCCACCAGACACGATACCCGTCTGGTCGGAGGATACTCCCTTTTCTATGGAGAATGAGTAAACTTTACACCCTGTTCCTCATGCCTTTATATATGTATATTTGGTAGGTATGAAAATTGGTCGTAAATTATATTTCATCTCGATATTCCCACGGGATCGAGACTTACGCGGGTGAAATCGCGGGGCGCAGCAAGTAAATAAAAAAAAATAAGAATGACGGAAATCAACATACCATTGCCAAAAATGCCCGGACCATATTATTGACCCAAGAAGCGTTGCTGTGACTCATAAACCCATGCACTATCATGACCGTCTTTCTGTTCGGTTTGAAGTCAACCCATTCGAGGCCGAACTGTGGACCCGGGAAAACCTGAAAACAATTAATCTTATAACGTGCGTTCATGTCTCATGCCCTTGGGAGGTAAATTAAAGTTGCCGGTATGAAGTCAAAGACCCTAATCTCCCAAAGAAACAACGTAAAGAATGACAAACAGGAGTTTTAACCTTCGTAGAGCTTTGGCAGTCGTTACGGATCGTCTGAAGCCCGAAAGTCTGCTAACCAGTCTTACCAAGGGGTATAGTGTTATCTACTAACTGGGTTGTAGAGGTCACAAAGGCAGTCGCTCCATTTAAAATACTGGTATTCAGCTCCTTCCGGTTAGACAAGAAGCCAACAACATAGATGGGAAAAGGCTAAGCAGATGACGATGATAATCCATAAAACATGGTGTCGTCAAGGTTCCGTATGTACCTACTTGTAAGAAACAAAGAGCAAATAAGAAAGCATTTTATCCTTACCTGAACTCTGGTAGTCATATTGCGTGAAGAGAAGTAGAAGTGCGTGTTAACAGAGCTGGATGAGTCGGGCTTCATGTTGAAGATACTCATAACCTGCCGCGACAGTGAGCCTAGGCCAAAACAGTCCACGTTGTCGGGCACTGGCAGGCTGGTCGTGGTATCCTGAATAATTTGACTTCAATGTAATTAATCAATAATTAATAAGAATAGGTACATCGTTAACGAACTTAGAGATATAAATGTGAGTAGGTGAAATATTTTCTGCTAGATAGTTGTATTTTGTTACTAATATAAGTAGTCGAAAAGACATTTAGCAGATATTCTTTCTTTAAAACCTCGTTGTTCTAGTGGTCGCATGCGTTACTGCTGAGCATGAGTCCCTGGGTTCGATTCCAAGGTCGGGCAAAGTGTTAATGGGTTTTTCGATTAGGAATTTCTCAGTAGCAGCCCGGAGTCTGGATTTTTGCTCGATTGATGGCAATAGGCTCGCCCCCTGTTACATGGGACTTAAACATAACTGGCGAAATTTTGGTGTATTATAGGCACAGCTCTGCCTACCCCTTCGGGGATTACAGGTATGAAGAGTTATGTTATGCAAAAAAAAAAGGTAAAACATCATACCACGGGGTCAGCGTGTAAAAAAACATCGTTGAGGCCTTCTTTTGTGGTGCTGGTGTTCTGCATATTCATAAACTCGAGCAGATCTTCTGGATTGATGTGATTCTCCACTGTGTGAACAATTTTTATGGTTAAAAGGAGCCTTGAAAATAGGTACAGATCTTCTAATTTTATATTGCGCTATATTTTCTACAGAACAGAGATATTTTCTATTCAGATATTTCAAATGTGTACTCCGTACGTAAAGCACTTACAAACAGTGAAGTGTCGCATACTTTATAATGAGCCGATTTATAGGTGTACACATTATATTGTTTAAAAATTATATTATCGTCATCGGAAAGAAAGGGAAACGTTATATAAGTATTCCCTGGGAAAAAGGGAAACTAAGTAGCTATATTGGTTTTAATTCTGATCCCGTTTCAATCGTTTTTATTTCAGTAAAGGAAAAACTTTGCAAGAAAATTGTAAAAAAAAGCACAAGATGGTTTCGTCTATACTCGTAGTTTACACCAAATCAACGGGTTTTTTTTATTAAAGACTCTATGGAAAGTTAGCACTGCCTATTCTACAGATGTACCATTAGCTTTCACACCCCTTTTAGTAGCACGCTCGATAGATGGCGGTGAATCGCGCTCGGCTGAATCGCGCCATTGTTTAGACAACTCACTAGATTTAACTCACAGATTAAGTAGTACTATGTATTTAATTTTTTTTTTTTTTTATCTCTTCTTTGGCAACTGAGCCGATGTCGACTATTCTGCCAGCGTCATGTGGTGACGACAGGTGAGTCGTCGAACTTTGCACTTTGTGGTAGTTGTCTAGGTATGTTATTTGTTAATAGCTGAAAGGACGAGACAATTTTTGTTAGTAAATCTATCTACAAAAATAATAATAATATATATATATATATTTTAAAACACTACAAATCAACACATATTTTTACAAGGTTATTATAACTACACACCAGACTACATCTTGATATCATTTACATTTAAAAATTTTGATAGAACTTGGATTAGTTTAGGAGAAAAGTTAGTCAGTAGGGAATGGAAGTTAGTAGGAAGAGGGATTTTTATTTTGGGGAGCTTATGGTACAAGTCGAAGGAATGGGAATTTAGAGGACATGAGAAAAATATATGATCCAGAGTACCATCGTCAAGACCGCATTCGCACAAGGAACTGTCACGAACACGAATCTTGTTCAGGAATACTGGACTGCAGCAGTGACCAAGTCTCAGTCTGCACAAGGATGTAACAGTTCTTTTGGACAGTTTGGGGCATTTAAAAAACCAAGGTTTCCGCTGGATGTCAGGTTGAATACTGGCGTAATACGTCCCTTTGAGTTTCGAACTTACTTGCCATACCGTTGACCACGAATTGTACAACTTGTATTTGGTGTCAGTTCGTAGGTCGTAACTTTGCATCATGTAGTGCTTCCGATCCACCGGGTTAGATGAAGCAAATTTAGCCAGTGAGTCAGCGCACTCGTTGCCACCAATACCCGAATGACTGGGCACCCAAGCTATTTCAATGCTTAAACCTTTGTTCGAGCAAGTGAATAATAAATTTAGTATGTCGGAAATGATTTTACTGTGAATTTTGGATTTTAGTTGACACTGAGCTAAGGCTTGAATGCTACTGCGAGAATCTGAGAAAACTACCGATTTTTTTATATTGTGGGTTAAAATGAAATTGATGGCTTCTAGTATACCGATACATTCACCCGTAAATACGGAAGCCTCTGGTGGGCATTGGAATAAAAGAGCAATTTTAGAGTTCTGGAAATATGTTGAAACACCTGTACAACCAGTTGACGATAATTTGGATGCGTCTGTGTAAAATAAATTCCAACCCTCCCAGTATCTCTGAATGGCCCGATCAAAGTCGCCCTTTACGTCCTGGGAATTTTTAGAAATACCAAGTCCCAAAACGACCTTTGGCCTGAAATGGACCACCTCATACGCGGAAGAAAATACAGGAAGAGAGGGGTATTGACAAACAGGTGAGGAGAGGTGTTTAAGCTCTCTGTACCTATTCATCAACGGAATAGATTTATTATTCCAGTAAGAAGACGCGTTAAGAGAGAGATAGATTTGTTCCAAAATGGGGAGTAAAGGATGGGACGAAAGGGAGAAAACTTTTGACAAGAAACGATCCGCTAAGTATTGTCTTCGAAGGTTAAGAGGGGGTTCTGCACATTCAACCTGGAGAGCATTTATGGGGGAGGATTTCATGGCACCGATTATGATCCTCAGACATTTGGACTGGATAGAATCCAGTCTACGCAAAGGTTCCTTGTTACAGGGCTCAATTAGGAAGCTTCAATAATCCAACACGCTTCTGACCAGTGCATTGTAAACTAGCTTTAAGGTGTATGGGTGAGCTCCCCACCAAACACCTGCCAAAGCCTTGAGGACCGAAACCGAGCGCTCACATTTTTTTAAAGTGGTGTTAATGTGATCCATTCCCGACAATCTGTAATCCAGGGTAACTCCCAGAAACCTGGCCTTCTCCTCAACTGGGATAGCTTGACCGTCAATATTAATATCAACCTGGGGGATAAAGCGTCTACGAGTAAAGATAACTGCGGTACTCTTTGGAGCACTTAAAGATAGCCCGTGATCTAAGAGCCATCGGTTTAATGAGGACAGAGAAATGTTAATGGAGTGAGCGGCATCTTCGATGGAACTGCCACAGACCAATAGTGCAATATCGTCAGCATACTGAAGTACTTTACAGTTAAAATTTAGGCACGAAGGAAGATCAGAGGTATAAATATTGTATAAGGGGGGGCTAAGTACGGATCCCTGAGGTAGGCCTCTCCAAACCGACCTCGGTTCAGAGCCCTCCCCTGGAATCCTGAGTTGAACGCTACGATCAGAAAAAATGCTGCAAATGATTTGCCGAATCCTCGCCGGGATTCTCAGCTCTTGCATTTTCTGCCTGAGAACTGGGAGGAGGACAGAATCATAGGCAGCTGAAATGTCTAAGAAAACGGCTACCACAGACTCATTTCTACTGAGGGCCAGCCGGATCTCTGAAGTGAGGGTACCCACACTATCAGCAGTACCCAGGCCTTTCCTAAAGCCGAATTGAGTCGTTGGCAGCAGCTTCCTGTTTTCGACAAACCACTCCAGTCGGTTTTTAATCAAGTGTTCTAATAGCTTAATAAGTATGGACGATAGAGCAATTGGTCTTTAAGAAGAATGGTCACTAGGATCTTTACCAGGTTTTAGTATGGGGATTACGACTTGAACCTTCCAATCGGGAGGAATATAACCGGAGGTAAAACAATAATTGACTAAATCCAGATAATATTGGTGGGTCTTGTCACCAGCTTTAGTGATGAAGGAGTAAGGGAATCCATCCACTCCAGGAGCTGAATCCTTTACATGGGCGAGGACCGATTTAAGTTCCTCCAGAGTAAATGGTCTATCCAGAGGGTCATCCGATATCAACTGAGAGCCTGAAGCGACACATTCATCCATATGAGGAACATAGACTGGAGCGAGCTTACAGAAAAACTGGTTACCCAATTCCGCAGCCAGCACGCTCCCGGAGGGCGGCTTCAAACTATTTCTGTAACATTTCAGTTTACGCCACACTGCTGACACTGGAGTGGATGGACTCAGTGAGCCACAATACTTCCGCCAACCTTCTCTCTTCTTATGTTTTAGTAATTTCTTGGATTTAGCCAATACATGTTGAAAAGCAATGATATTATCCAGGTTCATGTCGGAATTGAAATTAATTTCAGCCTCATTCCTGGCCCTGATCACAGCAGAGCATTCCCTATCCCACCATGGCGGGGATGGGATTTTGTCCGTTCGCGGTTTTTTTGAAGGGAAGCAGTCATCGGCTGTAGAAGAAATGGTGTTGGAGAATGACGAAAAGCATTCCTGAGCAGTCTCAGCGTTAATGGATGGAAGAGAAGAGACACGTAAGTCCAAAATTTTTGAGTAAAGGTCCCAATCAACTGAGTTCAGCTGGTATTTTAATAAAGGAGGGGAGATTTTGTCAGGGATAGTCTTGGAAGGGATTTCAACCATGATGGGATAGTGATCACTCCCATAAGTCATATTCAAGCGACTCCAATTAAAAATGCTGGCTATACTAGATGAACAGAACGTCAAATCAACGCAGCTGTTATTCTGCCCTGGAGCAGACCTACGTGTGGGACTGCCATCATTGATTACACATAGGTTAAGCTCATCTATTATGTCCACCAGGCCTATACAAAAGTTGTCGCAGGTTTCTGATCCCCATCTAAAATGATGTCCATTAAAATCACCCATAACAAGTAATGGGCCTTGTACATTACTCAGCAAGCTTTTAATTGTAAAAAGATCTTCAATTTGTGGGTTTGCAATATAAAAACAAAATATATTTATATCCTCAGCCTTAACAGCAACAGCATTGATGTTGTCACCAACAAAGGGTAGAGGAATTGGGGAGAATGGTACTTTGTTATTGATGAACAAAGCACATCCTCCATATCCATCTGATCTGTCATGACGAACAGCACTGAAACATGGAATCCTGAAATTACTTTCAGAACGGAGCCATGTCTCAGCGATGCCGCAGATTGATGGTTTAAATTTATTAATTAGGAAGAGGAGGTCAGGCTTCCTAGGAGCAACACTCCTCACGTTCCATTGAAGGAATGCCAGGGGGTGGAACATTGTGGATGTAATTAACAATGGATGTCAGCTTGTCGGCAACGTGGTCAGGTAGGGATTGAATTGGGTTTGCTAATACAGTCATTAGCATACTGGATATAATATTCAGAATATTTTCTGAGTTGTCAGGACTGATTGCACTTTCCCTAGGGTAAGCGCAACCGTTTTGGGAAGGGGAGAAGGAGTAGTTCTGTGTGAGGGCTTGATGTGCCTGCTTATCATAGCTAGGTGAAAGAGGGGCATGGGATTTTGGTTTAAGGAATACCGTTTTGCGGTGAGATTTTGGAGTTTGGGGGAGAGGACTGGGAGAATGAGAGGGACTGGTTACTAGTTTGGTCTTTTGAGATATTCTTGACACTTCAGCATATGATCTTGAAACCGATGGAAAGACCTGACTTGCTTCCGCATATGAGACTGACTTCTCTGCCATGAGAGCTTTTATGCCTTTCTGTCGCCACAATTCAGGGCAAGTCTTATCGTTAGCATAATGATTGCCAGAACAGGAAACACAAAAGGCACAATCAGAGGTAACTTGGCATCCATCACCTGGGTGGTCTTGACCGCATTTAAAACAGCGGGGTTTTGAGCGACATACTGTGCGTGTGTGGCCATATCGACAACAGTTGAAGCATTGGATGGTTGGGTACATGTATGTCTCAACTGAGAGAGCAGAGTAGAAACAAAAGACTCGCTTAGGTAAAATTTGGCCATCAAAGGTTAAAACAACCGTTTGAGTGGGTTTCCATTCGGTAACACCCAGAGAAATCACCTTACGGTTCATTCTCCTAGCCTTAATTACAGGGCCGCATCCAGTGGGAACCTTGATGTTCTCTATAACTTCTTCCTCAGTCCATTCTATGGGAACGTCTCTGACAAGACCTAAACGAGTGATGTTAAATTGTGGGATTGAAGCAATGAAATTATTTTTAAGTAAAATGGGACTGATTAAAAAACTATTAGCATCCTGGTGAGACTTGAACTCGACTGAAACCCGGTTTCTTCCTACGCGTTTGACACTGCCCAGGAGTATGTTGCTGTAATTATTTTGTGTCAAGAACATACCAAATTTAACAGGGTGCAGAACAGTACCTGGGGTCTGACCATCTTTTAAAGATATGTGTACTATGTATGGGGGGTAATCTCTCATTGTGTATATCTGTCTTCCAACTATGTTTTTAGCTAGCTTAGGAGGGTTAGTTAAAGTAGCCGGGGGGGAACCAGCTGATCTTTTCCTATTTGCAGATTCTGAGTCCATAATATCTAATTGCACATTGTCGTCGGGGAGAGTAACTGTTAGCATCGGAGAGAAATCAAAGGGATCAGGGGGGTCGGGTGGTTTTTTGGCATCCATAGTGGACGCCAGTTAAAATCTCTAAAAATAATCTAAATCAGTGTTAAAACAAACCTTACGCCAAAACACAAACACAAAAAATGATCTCGATTGAAGTTCAAACCAATAAAAACCACTAAAATCTAAAAAACTTGTAACACAAAAAAAAGCACGTGTTAAGCCTTCACCACTACCAACAAAAGTCATGTATTTAATTACTTGTTTAGTGAACATTGACTGTTGACAGACAAGTGACAGCATATTTTTATTACACATAAGTTCACATATTTTGTAAAATTGTGAAAACTGGTTGTACTCGTAGTATTATGTTTCTATACAAGCCTATATAATTTTTTAAATTGATTTTATCTCCAAAGAATGGTGGACAACAATTAGATGACCCGACAGACGTCCTGTCCAAACAATAATTCATAAAAAACACACATAACACATAATCAGCCTATAGTGTTCCCACTGCTGGGACAAGGGCCTCCTCTGTGAGAGGGAGTGGGACGTAATCCACCACGCGGGCCCAGTGCGGGTTGGTAGATGTCACGTGTCTTAGAATTTTTGGTTCTAGGATATGCCGGTTTCCTCACGATGTTTTCCTTCACCGTTTTGAGAGCAGTGCTGATGAAATAATTTACACAAAGTAAAGCGCCTGTCTTGGGTTCGAACCTACGACTTACAAATCGTAAGTCGCGGCCGTTACCAACTGCTCCACCACCACCTGCTCTCTCATAAAAAACACACATAGATAAAATCACTTTCAGTTTTTCCCGAAATTTCCATTTTCCGTACAACTTTTAAATTTTTTCTTTCTCTTAAAACCATTCAGACTATAATGAGGACCACTTAAAAACAAAATCAAATTGGACAGATTTGCCGGTGTCAAATGATGCGCTTACCAAAGGTATTTCATTTTTAGGGTTCCGTAATCAACAAGGAACCCTTATAGTTTCGCCATATCCGTCTGTCTGTCTGTCTGTCTGTCTATCCGCGGCTTAACTCAGATACTCTTTAGTACTAGAACGCTGTAATTTGGCATGGGTATACATATTAATTACGCCGGCAAAGGGGTAAAATAAAATCTTGAAGATAATCATTTTAGTACTTGACTCTGCCCCCTGACAGCTACATGGTTGTTTTTGCATATGCGAAAAAAATCACGGTAGTAGTATTTAGCAGTTAAAAGGAAAAGTATCACAGCTAAGTAGGCTTTACAAGTTAACGAGTAATAGTCGACCAACTTACATTTGCAGTTACAATGTATCGGAGAACATGTATTTCAACCACAATGTCAAGTTTACGGAACCCTTCATTGTGCGTGGTCCGACACGCACTTGGCCGTTCGCGGGCAGAAGCAAGTATGTAGGTATAGATCATAAAATGATTCACATAATTTTAAGCTAGATTTGAAACGATTATCATCGTGAACTTTTGATTGGGAGGGGAAATTCGTATTTCGAAAATTTTGAACATATCCTGGCTGGCTTACTATCCTTGGCACATCATGTAACACTAATATAGCCCAGCATTAACGTATTTTCTTTTAAAAGTTCGGTAGTCAATAAGGAATCCTTATAGTTTCCGTCTTTCTGTCTGTCTGTCTGTCCCAGGCTTAGCTCAGAGACTCTTAGTATTAGAAAGCTGTAATTTGGCATGGGTATATCTTAAAGAGCAGTGGTGGCCCAGTGGTAACGGCCGCGACTTACGAGCTGTAGGTCGTAGGTTCGAACCCAGACAGGCGCTTTACTTTGTGTAAATGCATCACCACTGCTCTCAAAACGGTGAAGGAAAAACATCGTGAGAAAACGCGGCATGTCCTAGAACTAAAAATTCAAAGACATGTGACATCTACCAACACGCCCTGGGCCCGCGTGGTGGATTACGGCCCACTCCCTCTCACCGAGAGGAGGCCTGTGTCCCAGCAGTGGGAACATTATAGGCTGATTATGATGATGATGATGATATCTTAAACATCCCGACAAAAAGGTAAAATTAAATCTTAAAAAAATTGTTTAGTTTGGTTTTGAGATAAATTCATCCCAACTACGGAACCCTTCATTGCAGGTGATCAGGGGGGTAACCATAACCTCTTATAGCAGTATTACTTCAATATTACTTAGCGTGAGAAAGAGATGGAGCTATAAGTTCTGTATAGCTCTATCACTTTATATAATACTCATTATAATAATACTGCTATAAGAGGTGATGGTTACCCCCCCTGACACGCACAAAAAAAAAAAAAACCGGCCAAGTTTTTATTTTTTTCTTCCATTACAAAAAGTTTCATCTCGTGCTGTTTGTTCAAGCGGGGTATCAAGTGTGACCAACGAATAGCTGTATGTAAAGATGCGTGAGGAAGACACTGCCACCCCGAACCACTGTAAAGTTGCGTGGTTGTTTTATTTATGTGCGTCCTTGGATCAAAACGAGCGCAGTTTCCAAGACGACGGCTTGACATTTTCCTGACCTCGACCAAGTAATGCCGTGAAGACATATTGAATAAGGACAGTTTCCCGCGAAGTAGCTCGCTGCACGCCAGCCACGCACGCGATGCGCTCGTAGATAGGTACAAGTCTTCCAATACTTAATTAACAGTTTGCGTCGCTGCGACCCTCGAAAAATCGAATCATCATACAGTATTGCAAATAGTTTTGCCAGTTTATTTAAAAAACGGCCAGATTTCATTTAATTTTGATGTACAGTTAACAAACGAGACAGTGTTCCTAAACCCCGTGTTTTTGTGCTAACGCAAAATGTGAACATTCTGTGTAAATGTTTACTTTTATAAGTCCAGTCTCTTATTGCTGTTTGTAAGTAGATATTAATATTTATGTGTTCTCACACAATCAACATCTATCGTACTGCATCATGAGACCGTGACATGCCATGAATAAAATTAGTGTCTTACAATACCCTGACTCTGAGTACCTACTACGTCAGAACGACATGGCTTATTACCAGACAGTTTTGTTTATACTTTTTATTACCACTGAAAATGGTATTGTGAGTCATTTTTAGCGGCAGATAAAATTAAGACTGTCTGATTGATCGCTTTGTGCCTAGGTTGTTTGTTAAGGTGGATCCGGCAGTGGTAGCCCGCGAAAGTCACATTTTCATACGTTTTCTGCAATTTGCAGGTCGTGTCTTTAGTGTGTTTTATTTTGATACAAATATCATTCGCGACAATAACAATTAATATGTAGGTATTTACAGAACTATAATCATTAGAATAATTAATACATCTCTCTTAGTTAGGTTTGTTCCTTAAGAACAAATCTGTTATGGATCTCTTAAACGTCGCGTGATACACCATTGTTGCTTATGAACTTAGGAATCCGGATTCTGGCGTTCAAATCTAACAATAAATCTAAGAACAAATCTAACTTAGAGAAATGTATTAATGATTATAATTCTATAAATATATATTTGATAAGCTAGCGAATCATGTTTCAATCATGATACAACCTGACACTGACCTGTAAATTGCAAAAAAACGTAAGAAAATGTAAATTTCGCGGGCTATGACTGCGGATCCACATTAAATAGTAGACAGGTAGGTACGTCAAACCTACTTTTACACTAACCATACCCAAAACAGGTTACGTAAGTACTCGGCCATAATGCACTGCAGCTGAACCGTGACAACCTGTTTAGTATTTCCGGTATCATAGACTAAAATCGTAACGTAGATAAATTTAGACCAAGGTTTGGTTTGGTCTACTGCTGATTTGTGTACTCAAACGAATAGAACAAGGGAAGTCGTAACATAAAACACTCGCGATACTTTTTTAGGAAAATACCAAAAACAAATGCTGGGTGACCTGAAAAGCCGCCAACAAAAATGCTTACCCTGTCGAAAACAAAACACAGGACAAAACAAAATTATTGCAGTCACATCTTGAATTATCATCATTTCACATAATTACGTCTAATTAACTTTAGGCTCCAATTAGGTGACATTTCGTAAATCTTCACCTACTCACTCACATAAAAATTAACTATATTTAATAAACTACACAGGCACGACTTTAGACTCTTATGATTAATCTTACACTGCCTTTAATTACGTGAAACTAAATGAATTCGATTGTTGTTCTTCTTAGCACATAATTAAGAAGTTAAAAATTATATACACGAAGCGAAACACAAGCATTATTCAGACGTTTACTTCAAATTACTGTAGATTTAACATTCTTATCGTGTTCAATTGTTCAATAAACGAAGGTAAAACAAAAATAATAATCAGTCGCCCCACCAATGTTCATGTCAAGGACGACTAATGGTAATGAGGTATTGTGGTTTGGTAATATTTAATAAATAATTATTTAGTTAATAACTAATAACCCCGTCAGGGTATATGTGTTCTGTGCTAATAACTTACGTTCATCGGTAGTCACCCACGCACGTTGAAAACTTTCTTCAATATTTAACAAAAACATAACACTAATCAACAACACGTAACGACTAACACGCTCCATTTTTGAAAAGCTTCCTTTTTTTTATTAGTGCTGGCGTGGCGGTTCGTGCAAAATTGTATTTATTTTTTTAATTGGATAACTATATTATTGCACAAACTCGAGCACGAGTATGGCGCTGCCTGCCTTTGACATTGACTACGGCAAACAAACGCTTTTATACAATGATTCGCATGAGACACCTAATAATTATAGGTATATAAAGCTCTCAATATCAGCGTCCTTCAGGACATCGAGGTACCTATTTCTCGATATAATTACTCAGCAAATATTGTCTGATTAATACCAACGTCAGCCGAGACCTTAAGGGAAACCCCTAGGCCGCATAAAATTATTAAATTTCGAACGATTTACGAAAAGTTCCATAGTAGTTCTGGCAGGAAGTTAACGCGAGATAAAACGGTTTATGAATCACTAAATGACTGAAATCGGCCCCTACTTCTTATTAAAATATAAGATAGTGGTTATTAGTCAGAATACGCTTACAAGTCTACACTTATGTTTGGGATTAACCTTTTCCATGGTGTCTCATGGCAAAAGAAAAAGATTTTTAAATTGAATATAAACAAGAAAACTACAGGTATTTTAATTGAACGCCAAATGACAATTCTCCTTTGGCGTTCAATTCTCAATTCCATTCTCAATTCTGTATTGCGTACCATAGTACTATACAGGGTTACTGGTAACTCGACGTATTCCTTGCAGGACGTCATAGTAGGGTTAAAATGCA
Source organism: Atethmia centrago (assembly GCA_905333075.3). Lineage (NCBI taxonomy): Eukaryota > Metazoa > Arthropoda > Insecta > Lepidoptera > Noctuidae > Atethmia > Atethmia centrago. The sequence goes on from HG995369.1 coordinate 21,918,224, forward strand.
ACAAATTAAGCCACCAAATGTTCTACCGAAATTGATATTTGCCAAAGTTTTAGGCATTATTGAACTTTTAATTATTAACAAAGGTCTGCTACGGCGTCAACTATGATAATAACTTAAATTTCAGTACAGTCGCGCCGTAAATCATTTTTAAATTGGTTTCAAATGGTTTAATCTGGGATTTTTCATTAAAAAACTAAAACTCTTAACTAATTCAAAAACTACTGAATTTCGGTAGAACATTTGGTGGCTTAATTTGTTGCATTTTAACCCTACTATGACGTCCTGCAAGGAATACGTCGAGTTACCAGTAACCCTGTATACTCGTAGTTGGTAGAAAAATAATTATATTAGTCACAATTATAGAACCTGATCAGGCACAGCAAAGATCAAGTAGGAGAAGACTGGCTGTTTAATGTGTTAAGTGATACATTTTATTATTAGTTATGTATTTCATTATTTTATATAATATACTGTTTTATTAATCATCGTCATCATCATCTGCCTGCCTTTTCCCAACTACGTTGGGGTCGGCTTCCAGTCTAACCAGATGCAGCTGAATACCAGTATTTTACATGGAGCGACTGCCTATCTGACCTCCACAACCCAGTTACTGGGTAACACGATACCCCTTGGTAAGACTGGTTGTCGGACTTTCGGGCTTCTAACGACCCGTAACGACTGTATGCACGAACTTACAAACTTCAAATATATAGAGGCAGGGTAGGGATAAAATCTTTAGTACCTGAAAGTGGGGTTTACAGCTATCGGTGACTTCAGTATTTACTAAGATTGTAATTGTTTTTTTTTTATGATAAATAGCGTGGGCGCGTCAGTGCTGTTGCCCCATTAGATGACACCGTATTTGAGCCATGCGTGTACGCGTAGTACGTTACTAGTGCAGTTTGAAGGTCTGTAGTTTTTTTGATCTCGCGGAAGGCGTATGAAAATTTAGATATTTTTGCTCTTATCTTCTGAATGTTTGGCTTCCAATTTATGTGCGTAATTATCAATGTTTAGGCCTAGTAGGGTGAATTTATCAACTGCTTCTAATTTATTGGTAGTTTTTGGCGAGGGTGGAATGCAGTGGCGGATTTACACATATATCAAGCATATGCTGTAAAATGGTCAGTTCCTGGACTATTTTTATAATCCAACAATTTGGTTGAAATTGCACAAAAAATAGTTTTTGGGTATATTTCTGAGCTAATCAAAGTTCAATCATATCCGACTAATAAGGCACCCCGCCTTAAAGCCAGCAAATGCTAATGTGTACTTATTAGTGTACATTCGGTTAACTTATTAAATAATCTTTAATGCGATTACAAACGTTATAAAAGTTTCTTACAATACCCTTTTGCGCGATTTTTTGTTGGCATAATCATGGATGACATCGTCGCGCGTCGTAAGTAATCTTGTGCATTAATTCAGACTACACAAAAGAGGTAAAGCGTTTATTTTTTCTTGACTTATGGTCGGTTTCAGTTTTTTTCTCTGGTCAATCTCGAAATTCCAAAATTTGCCGCCCCTAAAATCTGCCGCCCTAGGCTCAAGCCTACTCAGCCTGCTGGTAAATCCGCTACTGGTAGAATGAAATTCTTTTAGTTTTATTGAAGTTGATTTCTAGGTTGTGTTCAGTCATCCAATTTATTGTAGAACCTAGTATGGAATTTAATTTATCATTAAAATTCGTGTCATTTTCGCATGAGGTAAGTAAGTATAGATAGGTTCAATTCGCAGCCGGCGTCCATTACATGCTGTGAGACATCCTGACGTAAGGAATCTTAGAATTCTTAAAAAAAAACTATATATCTGTGGACCCTTCTATTTAGTGCAATAGAAAGCTCTACAATTACAATTTTTAAGATACTACCTATGCCAAAATGTTTAAATATGCCCAAGGTCTCGTAGAAACGTACATCCGGAACTTCGGTAATTTTGTTTGTTATCAGATTTTTACAAGCCAAGCCATAGATTTGAAATGTGTTTATGGCTAAGCAGGACTCAGAGACTTTTATTCAAGCTAGGTATAAATTCCGACATAACTCAGCCCGAGTTCATGAACGAAAGAAATTTAGCGTGCATTCTCCTAAAAGCCGATTCAGGGCCTTTCCAAGTCCCACACAACAGATTTTTAATCGTGACTTGAATATCTGATCCCTTTAACACAAGTTCTAACAGGATAAAGCAATTTCCCACTCTGCAAGGGTCACTGCGAGTAAAATGTTTCCTCAAAAACTCCCGCTTTGGCAACATCGCATAGCCTTCGCGATCTCCAAACTCAAACTCAAAATATTTATTTTAAATAAACCAATTACAGGCACTTTTGAATTGTCAAGGGGTCGGTCGGTCACTAAGAAAGATGAAGCTAGTTGCCCATTCCAAAGCGTAGTAGGTACCTATGGAGAAGAACGGGCAAGACACTCCACGGACACTCTTTTAAATCTATTTTACGGTTACAAAATATTGTTTACATCATTCATTTTGAATGTGAGAACGATGCAAAACGTAAAAGCGTTCCTAATAAAAAGATTAACAAAAAAAAAAGGAATTCAAAAATAAAAATAAGCCGTGGCAGCTAAGAGATGACCAGTCTCTACTGACGACGCCCGTTCACGAACATGACGCATGGATTAGCACAATTCAGCTCAACCATTTTGAAGGGAGCTAAATGATCCAACACTCGCGCCACCATCACCGAGACATTAGAGTGAGCACGACATACTCCCAGCCGCCAGGGCACATTCAAGTCAATGAAAGACGTATCCAGTAAATGGCAGCTTTACAGTACATAGTACTTACATAACAATGTGCTGTGCAACTATACAATGCTAAGAGATTGAGTTTATACAATGCAAAGATAGTTTTTGAAATCTTCAGCAACTCCAACACTATTTTCAAATGCTAATCAATTAGTTTTTGCGTTCTTGTGGAGCAGGACCAGCATTCAGCAGTCCAGATTTTTGATCCCCATAGACTTTTTGTATGGCAAAATATTTTAGGAACAAAGCGTTCCACGATGTCAAGGGCAATAAATAGTTAGATCGTCTCTATCTTTTCGTGGGTGTATCGCCTACGGGTATCGTGTTACCCTAGCTTGGTTGTGGAGGTCAAATAGGCAGCCGCTCCATGTGAAATACTGGTACAGCTGCATCCGGGTAGACTGGGAGCCGAACCCAATTTATTTGGGAAAAGGCAGGCAGACGAGGATGGTGCCAAGATCATTTCTATCACCAGAATTCAGCACGAACTAGCAATGGCTTCTAGTGAGTAAACGTACAAGAAGGGTGCTACTGCCGTCATCGTACATCAAATATACGGGGCGCCCAAGTTAGGCGGAGCGGGAGGGTGTGTCAGACTCTTACTGACTAAAACCCACACGTATTCCTTCCTGTTGCCTGTGTGTTGCCAGAGGCCTCGGTATCCCTTTCGGACTTTCCCGCGACCAACGGCCCTAGCGGCCCCCTACTAGTGATGGGTAACTCATCAATTTTATTTGAGGTTGAGGGAGGACCTCACTTTACCTCGTGAGGTCCTCACGAGGCACCCCTCATTTAAGTGAGGAATCGTCAACGACGTATTCACCTCACGACTCGTGAGCCCGAGCCGAATTCGGCCGCACGTGCGTACGAGGGAGCGAGGCGGGCGGGCGCGACGACGACTTACGAGTACTTACGAGTCTACTCACTCGCGACTCGCGAGTACTCGCGAGTCACTAACTCGTTTGCCTCACCCCTCGCCACGATTTCATATTGTCAATGTCAATTTTTGAGGACGCGTGAACGAGTGAGATGTGGTGAGGTGGTTCATTGAGGAAACTGGAGCAACTCTTTCAATTTGCGATCATGAGTACCTCAAACGAGGGACCTCATGAGTGAGTGACTCATCACTAACCCCTACAGTTGTGCTGACATCTCTTTGAGGCGCGCGTGGAACACAACGCGCCGTCGACATGAATACAATTACTTATAACACCTTTAGAGACTCATCCAAGGCGATGTTATAAGTCACTATGTTTACCCAGAATTAAAAAAATAAAATGACCTGTAAGCAAAATTACAAATATGACGACTTTGTTGTCTGACCTCTTTCAATTTATTATTTGAAATATTATTCAAAACCTCAAATTCTTGACACAGCTTTACGACTAGCTACGCCACTGAAGGTAATATTTAGGCAATGATGAGTATGATGTTTAAAATTATCTGAATACGTAGGTACCGTAAAACGGGGTGAATAGGGATACAGCTGTGCTATTTTGTAAAAATATCACCGTGAAAACGTAGGTGAAGTGAGCTGTCAATAGTGTCATACCTAGCACAAGGTGGAATTACAGTTCACTTCGCGCTCACTTCACCTAAGGTTTCACGGTGAGATCTAAACAGAATAGACCGGCAGGTGTGAATCGGGACGAAACTTTAAAATGGATTTTAACGTTGAACAAATACAGTTTACTGCCAACAAGGAAAGTTAGTCGTTAATTATTATACCGTAAACATATTAGAATCCTTTATGGCAACAAACTATATTATTTCAACGTTAAAATCCATTTTAAAGTTTCGTCCCGATTTACCATTGCCTTAGGTATGCACCCTGTTTTACGGTAGATAGATTTATTCCGTTGAATGAGTTATCATGAAATCATGACATTGGGGAACAAATCTAACTTAGATAGATGTATAAATGACTCTAATGATTATAATTCTGTAAATACATATCTGTTATAGTGGTGCAAAACGGTCCCCATATTTGCCGCCTCTAAAGTCTGCCGCCCTAGGCTCAAGCCTACTCAGCCTGTTGGTAAATCCACCACTGCAAACTCTTAAGTCGTAGTCGCGGCCGTTACCACTGGGCCACCACTGATTCTTATGGGCATTAATTATTACCAAAGCGTTTCTAAAAACCGGCTAAGTGCATGTCGGACCACGCATAATGAAGGGTTAAGAATTGGGATGAATTTATTTATCCCAAAAACAAACTTAACATTGTAGTTGAAAAACATGTTCTCCCATACCTCGATATACGTCACGGTCAATTCTCCAACTGCGAATGTAAGTTGGTCGACTATTACTCGCTGTGATAGTTTCCGTTTTAACTTCGTTATATACATATACTACTGCCATTAATTTTTTCACATAACCATAAATAACCGCCTAGCTGGCAGGGGTGACACTTGACTCTAACAAAAATAAGCACTTTAGAGCTTAATATTACGTAAACGAATCCCTATATCGAAAAATAGTGTTCACAGACTCTCAATATTTTTGAACGGACTATCCAACGATACAGCACACCATGGGATAGACGAGAGAAATAAAAAATATCAATATCACCCTAAGAAAAAAAAAATATTTTCTAGATTTTATTTTACCTCTTTATATATACGGCAGCGTGATTAATATGTACCTACCAAATTTTAGTTTTCTAGTACTAAGCGTCTCTGAGCTAAAGCGAGGGGGACAGACAGACAGACAGACATAGACATGGCGAAACTATAAAAGTTCCTTATTGACTACGGAACCCTAAAAAAAAAACAAAAAAGGACAAAAGAACATGTTTACCAGTGGAAGTTTACCAGCAGTTATAGGATTGGGTAAGTAGGTACTTCGGGATTAGTTAAATCTAGTCCTTACATTTATTATACGAGTAATATTACGTAGTTATTAATTAACAGGAAGTGAGCCTACACTCACAGCGGATATGGCCAGATAATAGTAAATTTTATTTAATAATAATAAGTTTTATTAAACAAATAACTGATCGCACCACATTCGCAAATACAAATAAATAATGGGTAAACAATGGTGACGCAAGACTTTAAAACAATCAACATTGCTTTAATGAAGACAGCAGATAGATGATATGAACCCATGACCTACTTCTTGAAGACAATTTAGTAGGGTACCGAGAAATCTTACTTAATAACAAATCATACTAAGTCCAAAATGGGGGTATATATACACACAATAATACCCCATTACTTAATTAGTTAAGTAATGGGGTATTATTGTGACCGATGAACGGTGGTAAACGGTGACAATTCTGCAGGTGATAATTACCAATAAAAGTACATAATATGACTACAATTATTTTCTCCTACCAGACTGCGCTGATGCCGCATGTCGCAGCGAACGATCTACCCAACTAGCATTCCCAATGATACATAGACGGATAGTAAGGAGGGACACATCAACACATTATAGGGAAAAGGCAGTCATGATAGTGGCCACAGGCACGATAATATTATCTATACATGTCATAATCAGATGTTCCCACTGCTGGGACACAGGCCTCTCTGTGAGAGGGACTGGGCCGTAATCCACCACGCGGGCCCAGTGCGGGTTGGTATAATGTCACATGTCTTCGAATTTTTTAGTTCTAGGAAATGCCGGTTTCCTCACGATGTTTTCCTTCACCGTTTTGAGAGCAGTGGTGATTTAATAATTTCCACAAAGTAAAGCGCCTGTCTGGGTCCGAACCTACGACATACAACTCTTAAGTCGCGGCTGTTACCACTGGGCCACCACTGCACCAATGCAATATTATCTACACAGTATTGTAAACTCGGCCGTATCTTTGAAATAAATGCCTACAGCCGCGCGGTACGTAATCATGCGATAGGGCTGCCCGCCTCCAGCATTTTAATTACATTTGCCTAATTTGTGTTTCCATTTAGTGTTGTGATTGTAAATATACTTTTTTATATAAACAAATAAAATACTTTGTGAATTGAATAGGAAGTGTTCAATAAAAATGCGTGTTGTATTTTGATTGGTAGATTTAATTAAAAAAACATGTTTATGTTTGAATGACAAATCGGTGTTATAAATTTGCGACCGAAAAATATTTGCGCCTCGACTGAGACGTACGAAATGCTTTATTATTAAATTTTAAAGTATAAAAAATCCGCATTCTAATATAAAGCTAATTAATTAATAAAAATAACAAAATGAGATCCTATCTTAACTAAAACTATACACAAACAAAAAGGCGGAAGAGCACATTGGGCATCAAAAAATTCGTCCGCATCGCTGTCAATGGGAAAAGTGCCCAAAAGGCTGGCAGCATTGCCACGTTGGATGGCAATGCTGATTCTTTGGGCTAGAAAAAGGCCAGCCCTCTGGTCACGTGAAGACTCTACCAACCTTTTGGCGATATCCCGAAATACTCGATGGGCACTCGGACCCCAAGGCCCTAGTGTTTCAACCCCAAACGGCTCAAACATATAGCTCCCAATAAGGTTGTTATATTTGCGCCGTTTGAGGTTTTCTGCTCCTGCAGCAGCCGCCCCAGCACAGCCCGCCGTGCTAGGAAGATGGGAAGGCGCGAGAGTTTCGACACAGGTTGCATCCCACACGAAAGGCCTACCCAACTTCCACGGCATTATGGTCATTCCGTCTGGCCTCTTCCCATCATCACGTGCCAAGCCATTGGATTCTAAAACAGCTGGCACCCCGGTGGTGACAAGAGCCCGACGGATGAAGTTGTTAATGCTGGCGTGCCGTGCTATTCGACCAGCACTCTTACTGCAGGATAGGCCATGATGTCCGAGGCAGTCGACTCCTTCAGCGCATTGACAGCGATGTGGAGCCCCGCAAGGAGCGCCCAGACGCAAACATGTAGCGAGCCGGAATGTGGTGTCACCCAGCATGGTGCCTATGTTGGGTGACGGTAGCGCCTGAAGCCAAAGGCCCGACTCCCATTCACCCACAAGTAAAGTATAATTTTAGTATAGTTTTAGTTAAGATAGGATATCATTTTGTTATTATTATTAATTAATTATATAATTATGAATCTTGTAATTTGGTTAAGTAAATAAATACCGACATCTCAATAGTCTAAAATATAAAGCTTAATTAAAAATTGTTTTGGGAAACATGGACAAGGTGGAGAAAAAGGAATATCTTTTACTTGGTTATAGATACCTGCAGCTACTTTACAATTTATGGGTTTGGTTTTAAATGAAGTTCGGAATATTTCCTCCATTTCTTCTATATATTCCACAAAATCATCGCTGGGTACAATCAAAAAAGTTTGCGAATTAATCTTATTGTACTAGTAAGTAAAATTATTTTATCTTTCTTTATTATGTCTTACCTTTCAGTTTCCAGGTAATCTAAAAAAAATTATCTCTGGATGCGTTATTGACGAATTCATGCATTCAAAAACAGCACAATATATCCTACTCGTCATATTAAATATGGACTTGAACATTCAGTGAAAAAATCGCGCGGTTATTGTTAAAAAAACAACACACCCTCCGTTCGTCACTGCGGCACAGTCGCAACTGTGCATGCCGAGCGCATGCCGAGATCGAGGCGCGTAGGCATAGCTCGCGCTTCGTCCGTTTGTATGAAGTTGGAATACTGTATAGATAACTAGATGCGCCCCGTGGTTTCACCCGCATAAGTTTTGACCCCGTGGGTATATCGGGATAAAAAGTATCCTATGTGTTATTCCTGGTTATAAACTATCTGTTTGCCAAATTTCATCCAAATCCGTTCAGTACTTTTTGCGTGAAAGAGTAACAAACATCCATCCATCCATCCATCCATCCTTACAAACTTTCGCATTTATAATATTAGTAGGATATTACCGTGCCACAGGGCATGGCTGGCCCAATGTACACCGGGCATAGTAAAATTAACATTCATTAATTCATTTCTAACCAATACTACACATCTTTGCCGCCCCATTAATTATGTTGTAAATCCATCTCATTCATTTTCAGTAAGAGAAAATGAGAAAGAGATATTGAAGCTGTTGACGAAAGTGTTGCAAGATAAAAATTGCTATACCTACTAATTTGGCAGTTATTTCCCTAAATAATGCTAATAATGAGATTTTGATTTTGAATTGCCAGCTAGTCGCCGGAGACTGAAATCGCTGCATGTGTATCTAGCATTATAAATTCAAGTTGGCCTGATCGGAATAGGAAGTGAGCTCGCAGATGGCGCCACCTAAACATAACGTAAAAAAGGTGGGTTTCAATATTTTCCGACTTACTATCTTCCCTATTAGTTTGTATGTGTGGTTAAAAGAGTGCTAAAAGGTTAAAAACAGTCAAATTATTTTTTTAAACAGATGTTTTAACACAGCAGGTGATACGACTCGGCCCCCGGTCCTGGAGGAGCCCGAAACCTCGAGGAATATTTTTTGATCAAATCCCAAACAGGGGTAAAATATGTTCAGTAATTAAAAGGCTGTTTGTAGCACTTATATAAACGTAGGGTGCTAAAATTTTCCAACTCGCTACGCTGGCATTCTTTCTCATTTATTCTCTTTTTTTTGCAGTTTTCTGCATAATCCGACAAAGTAACTCATTTTATCTATAATCATCCTAAATTCGTCTAAAGCTCTAACTTTTCTTTCTAAAGTCGACAAGATATCTCCTATTTCTGTATGAATGGTTAAAAATAAACTTAACTTTTAGAAGCAGCGTGATAAAAATTTCGAGCTCACTTCACTCTCGCTTACATCCTACATTCTTTTCTACATATCTGGGCGGGGAGGCTCATATATTTTTATCACTCCGGGCCCCCGACAGTAGATACATACTTAGTCGGCCACTACACGTACCTACAGCAATTTTTTTAGTTTCCTATTTTTTATTCATGCTTCCATGTTGGCTCCACCACTGCTGTTTATAACCCGTGCTTGCGAAGCTTCACAATTTTAAAGCGTAAATATGTCTTCATTTAAAACACTTGCACAAAATTTCACACTGCAAACGACTAGTTTTTCAGAAAAAAAATAATCCTAAAGTATCCGAAAATTCAACTTATTTACTTATTAAAATTGACATTTTACCACAGATAGTCTACGAACTGCACCCCTAGGTTGTTCCGTTTTACGTTATTTCTTATTAGTATTAATATTGAACGGTTTTAACTTTAATTCATTTTTAAATAGCTGCTACTGCAATGAATTAAATTATGAAGCAAATAATATAATTAATCAAATTAAAAATAATAGTGTTATTTGTACTCTTAAAAGATCATGGGTAACGAAACGTAATCGAATGTAAATGAGGGATGCTAATGTTTGACTGCTGTCAACGTATTACTCACGTAAACAATTAAGTTGGATTAAAATTGCTTATGGGGAGTACGCCTTACTACACATATTTTTATTTGTTTATATTTGTTTTATTTGACTTTGACCTTCGACGCATTTCACATTGACCTTGAAGATGTCATTAACCACATTTTTGATTGGAAACAAACTTGACCCTAGACATCATCTTCCCACCCTTAATCAGGGCCGGATTTAGGACAGGGCAACAGGGGCACTGGCCCCGGGCCTCCACAAAAAAGGGGCCTCCACAATTGTTTTTTTTTTAAGATAGGATAAAAATATATCCTTTGTGTAGGTACAACAAAGAAATAAAAGTTCACAATCATCAAAGAAAAAGAAGTTCACAGTCGCAAGATAGGTACCTTTTTTTAAATTGTTTTTTTTTTCTTCTGTTCCACAAATTTTTCGGAGCCTCCACTATTGGTTGCCCCAGGGCCTCCACACCTGTAAATCCGGCCCTGCCCTTAATACTTGGGAGTATTAAGGGCAGGGCCGGATTTACTATCCCACTAATCCCGAAATAAACATTTTGCGATTTTTTTCTCGGCGCCTCGCCTGTGGTTTTGCGCACTTTGAGGATTTCAAATATACACTAAGAAGGGTATATTCTACCCAAAAAAAAAAATTACAACTGTAAATAAGCGACGGGTTATAAAGTGCAGTTGTTCCTTTATTTTTGTTATACAATTCAAAAATATAAGAAAATCAAATACAATTTTTTAATAAATCTATTTCACACAATTAATTATTATTATTTCTTTCTTTATTTCAGTTTCTTTAGTTCAGTCCTTTTTATAAAAGTGAAACATTTTTAGTAGAAATCTCAAAATTACCAGTAACAATTTCGGTAGAAAATGCTATTCTGTTATTGGACGAACATCGCAAACCGTTCAAACAGCCTTCAAAGTTGCTTCAAAGTTCAAACGTATGGCCGTTTGAAATCTCCTTTGTGAATTTGTCAACAATCATCAATAGTTTATTGTTAATCTTAACTTAATTTGACTTGTAATTTTATATTTTAAGCTAGTTTAAAATGGCGTCCTTAAAAGAAGACGAAAAGAAGGAAATTCCGGAAATTATACATGATCCCCAAACGACCTGCACCTATCAGAGGTTACGATTTTTTGGGAAGGTAAGTTTTCCTTTATTTCTTTCAATATTATCATTGGCATTTGTTTTTTGTGAGTAAATTCGAAGTAAAACAGTATAAATGAACAATTTGTGTGATTTGAATACTCAAAAGTTAACAAACTTGCAACGGTGTTCGCACCTGTTGTTAGAAAAATCTAAACGTATGTAACCGTTAAATTATAATAATAAATAAATTCGTTAGCCCTTTGGTCATTTGTGTGTATAAACGGTGACCGTAATTATGTTCTTAATTACTGATTACGAGAAAAACCGTAATTGTCGGTTACATTTCAAATTCATCACAAGTTGGGCAACAGGTGCACCCTTTTATCTTTGCTAAACAACACGAATGTATATTAATTACACGCTTTGGGGCTTCATCATAAGCTTAACATATCTTGTGTGTTTACTGTAAGTTTTAGTAACTGACAAACTGCAAACTACACCTCTTTTTTTGTAACCGAAACTAAGTTTTAAAGTCTCAGGTAAACATAACCGTTCTTGTAACTCAAATTGCCTAAATTGAAACTTCTATTAAATATAAATAAGGAGAAAATAATTACAAGCCATATGTCCTTTAAATGGTTGAATAATTACTTTGATTCACTATCATACCATGTAGGCACATTAAAATTTATAACAATCAGCTGTAATATGTAATTAATGTAATGAGAACTACACATCAGACGATTTTCAGTTGTATATCACACTACACTATTTCTAATACATGTATTTTTAGGGTGGCTTTGCAAAATGCTACGAGATCCAAGACATCCAGACCAACCAGATATGGGCGGGGAAGATAGTTTCCAAGAAACTGATGGTGAAGTCGAGTCAAAAGGAAAAGATGGCTCAAGAGATCTCCATCCACCGCTCTCTGCAGCACAAGCATGTGGTTGGCTTCCACAGCTTCTTTGAAGACTCACTCAATATCTACATCATACTTGAACTGTGTAAGAGACGGGTAAGTCATTGAACTTAATGCCTCAATATTTTATATTTTGTTAAGTTCTCTGTGTTTAATAACTCTTACTCATGTTTTCTATATTTGCATCATTTGATTGGAGAGGTCAAGTGAATAGATTGATTCTGCTTTATCTTTTTATAGATTTATTTCAAATCTTACACTTTTCTTTTTCAAGTTAGCTTTTATACTCATGTCTGTCTATGCCATTTTCAACAGACAAAAACTAATCTATTCATCACATCAGATAATTAATCATACTTATGTTTATTTCTTTTGCAGTCAATGATGGAGTTGCACAAAAGAAGAAAAGCTATCACCGAGCCAGAGACACGGTTCTATATGCACCAGATACTCCTGGGGGTGCAGTACCTGCACAGCAAGCGCATCATACACAGAGACCTGAAGCTTGGCAACCTGTTCCTTGATGATGACCTCCATGTCAAGATAGGAGACTTTGGACTTGCTGCTAGAATTGAATATGAAGGTTTGTGTTCATTGACATAATAGGAAATGTTTTATTGTCCAGCAGGCTTAGCACGAGAACCATAGAGAAGCATTTTGTTGATGGAAGAGTAGACAAAAATGACATCTCCTTGTGGAGATATCATTTTTGTTTAGTCTTCTGTCAGTACATTTGTTGGTAGAAAACTGTTAACTGTCTAAACATACAGTTGACAGTTTCCTAAGCATGCAGGTAATACAATAAGCAGGTTCACAGGTTATCATCAAGTTGAGACAACATGAGTAGCTTAAAATATTACCTACAACTAGGTCACAATATATTATTTGCCAGTAAGCCCCAAACTAGATGTTAGTTTGTTTCTTGGGGCTCGAATGAATAATTTACATACTATTGATATTCCAATCAATTTTGCCTTCATGGTTCATTGACTTGAACATAAATTACCATGTATGTAGTGTTTAGGTTGTAGTGTTTTATTATATGACCATTTACTATATTGGTTGTGCCACCTCATTTTCTGAGTTGAGCTGCATGAATACTGACAAATGTGTGCACTGACTGGACAGGTCACCCAATCTGTGTGGTTCTTTCATCAAAAGACCATTTCAGACATCAACCTACATGGTCTTCGCATGATCTGACCAAAATTATGTCTGGAATAAAAGAGTCTGTGGCCTCTGAGTTTGTTTCAGCCTATTTCTCAGAGTAGTCAGATAGGAAACTCCAACCTCATCTAGTTTTTAAAAATATGATTGACATGTAAAAGTGTTTGTACAAACCTACTTACAGAAATAAAATCATTTATCATTTAGGGAAACAAACAACAACAAACAAAACTTAAACACAAAAAAGAAGGAATATAAGGCTGGGTTTGTGCAGTCAAACTAATTATTTCAAAACGTTATACATAATATATGTGACATCATTACAGTGGTCAAATAAATACTATCATATTAATACTTATTAACATTACAGGAGAGAGAAAACAGACACTATGTGGCACACCCAACTACATAGCGCCGGAAATACTGACGAAGAAGGGGCATTCCTTCGAAGTGGACATCTGGAGCCTGGGCTGCATCATGTACACACTGCTTGTTGGCAAGCCGCCGTTTGAGACGTCCACGCTCAAGGACACCTATAAGAGGATCAAGCAGTGCGAATATAGGTACCCACAAAAATATATACCTACTTTAAACAATCTTCTACTAAAAGTTTTTACTATAGCATTCTACAAGGAGGTCAATGATCAAAGCAAGGATCCCGTAAAGGGGCTGTTTAGGAATACTGTTAATGTCTTAAATATTTACCTAAGAGTGTTGAATTTGAGTTTGACATTTATTGGCCAAAATTGAAACAGGTTACCACAAAATAATGGTGAATGTTGTGTGTGCTTACGCTGTAAATATAATATTAACAGCGGAATAGCGGTTGTCCGACTGCGGCTTGGAAAAACCAGTATCTTTCGTAAATGTGTTTGAATATCAACAAATTATAATTAATGTGAAATTAGTTACATTAATCATAATTTTTATGACTGAGTAAAGCTCATTGTATTATTTGAGAATAATTAGTATCCTCATCAAACATATACTAATGTTGTGGAAGTGGAGATCACTCTTTCTTGATCTTCTTTCTTCAATCAATTTCATTGGACTTTCCTATGACTAGTGAGATGACAACTTATAAAGAAGTATGGAAGAAAGCGACATGTTGCGCCGACCCCAAATAAATTGGGATAAGGGCAGGAGAACTCAACATCGTATCGACTTGCAAACAAATTAGTTTATCAGCCCATTAAGCTATCGAAAAACCCACCGTACATAATGCTTGTAAAATAATAAAGATATACTTTGTATTGTCAAATAGCGAGGGAGCGCACCTAGCGATGAGCGTATGTTGCACGGGCCCATGGCACTCGTTGGGTAGTCGGTACGCGCGCGCATTAGTCAACGATAATACCGTCAACCAGCGATACAGGTGGTTACAGAACTTATGGTGATGGTGACGCGCCTCGTGTGTAACGTGTAACAACCATGGACTCATACCTACTGTTGCTAATTGTCGAGAAAGACAATTATTATTATTATTGCTTATGTGGTGCATCTAAAACCGTGTGACTTCATTCATCACTGTTGTGTTAATAAGCTTTTGTGTAATTTTGTGTCTGATTTTTAATGTTTATCATTATGTCAATTTGAAATCACTTAAATCAGGGATTCCCAAACTATTTTGGGCAAGAGACCCCTTTTGCAAAATGAACTGATACCTCAGACCCCCATAACCAAATTTTTTCATCTTGTACGAACTTGTGCACGCTTATCGACTTTTGAGTTTTTAAAAGTACCTACAACTATGTTACTTCCTATGAAAACATTAGTTATTCTTATAACAAGTTGGTACACGTAACACAACTTATACAGTATTTTGAAAATTTCAAATAAGAACTTGGGTTAATTAACAGGGGTCGATTATTAGACCTCGTCGACCCCCTATATCAGTTTTTGTTTATGTCGACCCCTGAGAAACCGAGTTCGACCCCTAGGGGTCGATATCGACCACTTTGGGAATCCCTGACTTAAATGGTTAATCAAATTACTAATACACAAAACTGAAATTGCACTCTCAAAATTAAAACCTCCCTAAAAATTAACCAGCTCTCCCAAAAATACACTCAAATCTATAAAAACGAACTCGTCACAGGATCCCGTCATCGCTGCGCAAGCCAGCCGCGTCCATGATAGTGCTGCAGCTGCAGTCGAACCCCGCGCGCCGGCCGTCCGTAGACAAGCTGCTGCAGCACGAGTTCTTCGCGGCCGGCATCCTGCCCGCCGCGCTGCCGCTGTCGTGCCTCACCACCGCGCCGCGGACCGACCAGCTCGAGGGCATCGCGCTCCACCGCAGACCTCTCAACGAGGTTAATACTAATGGTAAGGATACAAACATTTACGAGCGTATAATGGTCGAAGTCACAATTCATGTCTTTAAAAAGGTTGTCTGGTAGATGCTATTAGCGATAGACCGACCGTATAATCATAGTATTTATTTATTAAAACTTTATGCACAAGTAAAAAAAAAAATACCGTACAAAGGCGGACTTAATGCTGAGGCATTTTCTACCAGTCAACCTTAGGGTGATGCAGAGAAGACACATGGCAGGTGCAACTTAAAGGATAGATAACACGAAAATAACTATACAATACAAGAATAGATACGTAGATACATACATATAAACAATAAACTTTGTCAGGAGAAATAACGATCGGTAGTGGGGAAATAAAGACCAGTAGAGGAGAAAACGTATTCACGTTATTCGTTTGTATTTCATTCAATCAATCACAGCCTATTGCAGTTCACTACTCGACATAGGCCGCTCCCATCATCATTCATTAGTAAATGCAAAAGTTTATATATTTCCCATTGAAGATAACACATACAAAACATTTCAAGGTTTAGATCACGTGGCTATGGCAGTGGACTCACCAGTGAAATGCAATGTGATCGCCGCAGAACCACGCGCCGTGGAGCCGACCTCGCACCGACAGAACCTTATCGCACTGCGCGATCAACTCAACTCCCTGCTTGTTAGCAAGGTAAGAACTTGAGACCAACCTATCTGTATACATCAGAAATTGCTGATCCTAACATCTGTATTCCTCGAAAGGGCTAGGCAGTGGTGTATACTGCCTGCCACAGTTTTCCAGTTATGATAAGTGTGTTTTCCAGTTATAAGTGTTTGCATAGTAAATTCTCGTAAGTAATTGTAATTGAAAACAATCATCTCACTTATCATATTGTTGTTTGACAATGGAAATATTTCTGATTCAGTATTTACATTGAAAACTGAAGATTGATCAAAACAGTTACTTACTGCTATTATGTCATCTATATACCTGTATTTTGCTAACAAAAGCAACTTCACCAAACTTCTAATTCTTTCTGCAGCTGAAATGCCGTCCCGAATGCCTGACAGACGAGTTGAGCGACCCTGCTGCCCAGCCACTGGTTTGGGTGGGCAAGTGGGTGGATTACAGCGACAAATACGGCTTCGGTTATCAGCTATGCGACGAGAGCGTCGGCGTCATGTTTAATGATACCACCAAGCTTATCATGCTGGCTAATGGACTGTGAGTACAGCTGCATACATACTGTAGTTTACTTTTATCATTCGAAACTAGAAAAGAAAATTGAATAAGACGAACTTATGGCAAATCACTGCACTACTTTGCATTGACGTTTTCATTGTTTTCTGTTACTTAACAAACAAGAAATGTGCTTTAGTTTAGTATGCACCCTTTACCTAGCTAGTTGACGAACTGGCTAAAGTGGGCATAAATTCATGAAGCATCTGTGAGGATGGATGGATGTTAGTTACTCTTTCACGCAATAACGACTAAACGGATTTGGATGAAATTTGGAATACAGATAGTTTATAACCTGGATTAACACATAAGATACTTTTTATCTCGGTAGAATGTTGCATGCATACAAGACTATTCTGTTCACGACACGTTGTGCCCAATTTCTGAGCAGTGACTTAACAAAAAGTACTAAGCTTGCATGAATTAAAAATAGTATTTCTATCACTAGTATTATGCTACTAATAGGATTTTAATGAAGTTTGGCATACAGATATTTTATATTATGGATCTGGATGAACACAGGACACTTTATCCCGGTAGAACGTTTTCGTGGTATAATTACCGACATACTCGCGGACGAAGCTGCTGGCTAGGCGAAAGGCTAGTTTGTTATATAAATATGCAATTTACTAACGGACTTCTTTTGCGTACAGGAACGTGCACTACATCAACCGGCAGGGCCAAGAGCAGTACATGACGATGCGCGAATACCCACAAGAGCTCGACAAGAAGATGAAACTCCTCACTTACTTTAGGAGATATATGACTGAGCACCTCATGAAAGCTGGTAAACCATTACAACTATGCATACATAATGGTACAAAGATCTTTTGGCGCATTTTCAAATCGGAACTAATACCTTGATTTTTTACCTATTGACCGCCACGTCCGCCACGTCAAAGACGTGCCCTCGGCGCCAAGCTACGAATTATTCCTTAAAATCTGTCATTTAGTCGTGACCGTGGCGTGCTGGGCACATTTTGC
Organism: Atethmia centrago; assembly: GCA_905333075.3. NCBI lineage: Eukaryota > Metazoa > Arthropoda > Insecta > Lepidoptera > Noctuidae > Atethmia > Atethmia centrago. The sequence goes on from HG995369.1 coordinate 21,935,985, forward strand.
TCTGTCATCTATACATGACTGGCAGTCAAAAGGTTAATATAATTTCCGTTTTCAATTTCGGTCAGTGGGTCATCTCAGGGGCGGTCACAAATGCGCCTAAACATCTTAGTAGTACTACACTATTTAACTAATTGAGTAAAAAATAGACATTTAGTAAGCTTATCATCCTAGGACTTCTGATTACCAAGTTGACCTGAATGCATTAGTCAAGTTTTGTTTATTAATCCCAGGTGCATCAGTACCAGTGAGAGAAAGTGACGGACTGTCTCGACTGCCGCATCTGCACCAGTGGTTTAGAACCACGCTGGCAGTCATCATGTACCTGACCAATGGAACACTACAGGTAAATTTATACTGAGTACATATTTACATATTTATAACGCCATTTTAATCTGTTTTGTTGTTGAATACATTTATATATATTCAACAACAAAACAGTTTATATATATACAATATTCTAATAATCCGTTTTCGCCAACAGATAAACTTCCAAGACCACACAAAGATAATCCTGTGTCCGCTTATGCAAGCTGTCACATACATAGATGTGGAGAAGAACTTCCGAACGTTCCGCTTCAGCACGATCGAAGAGCACGGCTGTGATAAGAAGCTTTACACAAACCTCACGTACGCACTAGAAAAACTCAACAGTGTACTAGCCAACAAGCTCTGCTAGTCGCCACTTGACTGCCCAACTGGTATAATAATTAATTAATATTGCCTATTGCCCACATGAATCTCTCGCGAGACTATTAAGTCTCGCGAGAGATTCATGTTCTACGTATAGTGTTACTACACTAGAGGTGATTCTACGCCCATTGTTTCAATTATTAGTTTATTAGCAACATACATGATTTTGTTATAGTTTATTTCGTCTCTTAAATCAATTTCAGTAGTTTTTTTTTTTTCTAAAGAATTACTTTTATGTCCACCCATTTTTTCTCTTATTATTTATTCTGTCATATCATAAACTAAGCAATGTTAGTGTGTGCCTAGTGTGAGTTTTTCTACCAAAAAATTGTGATTGCCATTATTATCGCAAGAAGGCGCTATTTCCATTCTCTAATCTATTTAAAAAATGAAGTTATCGATAACGAGAAAAACTCGAACTAAGCACTGAGGTTAACATAAATGCTACTTTATTTTACTTCAACCACTAGAGCACTGCTGCTCAAGCTTGGACAACTACATTGTAGCTACTCTGTCCAGTAACTGCCTTCTTAGATTTTGAGTGTAAAATCTAAGTAAATGTAAAAATAGTGAATAAATGTATTCAACTTCACTATTTCCGTCTGTCCTGTCCTGTTATCTTAGAAACTCCACACCATGAGCGGTGCAGTGCGACGCGTTGTCGTTTCTTGACCGTGACTCCCATTTTGTAGGAAACCCTCTATACAAACCGCGCCGTGCCGCACCGCGCTCGGTATGTATGGCTTAGCTCCATAGGGATCTAATTTATAACATGATATTCTTATGGACACCTCGTCGCGTTCGTGATTGCGTTAGATAAGTTAAATTTTAGTAGAAACTCTTGACATATGTGGTAGATTGAGAGCACCATGACTGAGGGCTGCGGTGCGAACGGGTTGCGTTTGGAGTTTTTTTATTTAGTTTTATAGCTATATTTTGATAACTTGTTTCTGTGCTTCAGTAACATCGGATAAAACGTGGTACGGTGCGGCCAAACCAACAGACATGCGTCCGCAAAGGCGCGGTTGTGATCGCGGCCATCACAGGACGCGCTGGTGTTAACCAATCCAATACCTACAGCTATAAACAGCTGAGCGTCACCGTGCTCGCTATCGCGGACGTTGAACGCGTAGGTATGGCCGTAACGTTAGTTGATTTACATAGTAACATGCACCATCGCGAAGACTATGACACTACACCGTTTATTTCAAAATTATGCCAATCCTTACAAGCAGGAGATGTGAAGCGTCAGTATTAAGTATTACAAATTCGATGGTGTTGAAGCACTAATACTAATTTGTAAACGAGTTCTCAGGGGTATGTTACCTCACTCATTGTATATTATAATTACAAACTATTTGACAATAAAGTTATTAGGAAAATTAAACTTGTTTGTACTTCTTTAATATTTTAATTATTTCCAGCCTTATTTCTGATGTTATCATTATGTCAAATACTCATTTGTATAAAGACAGCAACGAGTTGCTACATTAGTGTTTGTATGAGTATCATAGTCTTGCCAAAATTTTGGAATGTAACTTTATGAACTTTATTGCTGTCATGACTACTCAGAAATGAGGAAAACAATAGCAAGATATATATGTGTGACTGAAACTGGCATGGTCACCATCGGGGATTTTATTTTGATAACATAAAAAAATTGTCGCTAATTAGTCGCCAAGTATCAGAATTAGTGGGTCACTGGTTCAAAAGTTATAAGGGTTTATAGCTGGCCGATCTGGGTAGCGCCTACCTCAGCTTGGCCCATTTATATCTCAAAAACTACGGGACCTAGCGAAGATCTGTTTTTTCCCAAACTTAGTCGCGTAATTTTGTGTTATCAAAATTAAAATGCCTGATGGTGGCCATGCCAGTGTCAGTCACACAAACAATAGCAAGAGACGATATACCACAAACAAATGACTTGGCAGAATATCCTTGTGCCTCTCATATCTACATATTTATCACTGAGGGTTTGTTTATTGAAATAATAAAAGTAATAAATTAATTAATCAAAGATAAAACTGAAATTAGTGACTCTTGAGATAAGTACAGTTATGTAGACAAATTACAATAATTCGTCTCTAATTATGTACACAATGATCAAACAAACCTCGAATATACAACCTAATAAAATTACAAAACATTTATTACACAATAAATAATAAGTTACAATTATAATTCAGAATGTATTGCGTGTTGGTGGGGCATTAGTTCTCCAGGGTGAATGAAGAGCCCCTCTTTGGCTTGCCAGTCGGTGTATGCGCCGTACTGAGAGTTGATCCCGACGATCTCGCCCTGCCCACTGATTGGTCGCCCGAATGTACGCCCAGATCCTGCAAGGAACCTGTAAGAAAAGTAAAAGTACCTACTTTAGTAAGGTCCCCAGAATTATGTTTAAAAAAAAAAGGTAATTTGATAAGGCAACTGATTCGTTACCCCTCTTGAGCCTAGATTATAGACAAACATCATTTCTAGGGAGTGTTATACAAGTGGGCGATGAAAATTTCTATGTCTAATTTTTGAGATATTTGGGAAAAACTACTACAGGTGATTCCAAATTTTATTGGAACTTGGAATGGCTTGAGTTTATTGAAATTTTTTGGCAAAGGTCTAAAAGGTAATCCCATTAATATGGTAGACAAGATTCCAGGGGGTGATATACAAGGGGGAGTTGAAAATTGTTCAAAACACACTGAGTTCACAATTTTTTCAACAAATTTGCGAAGTGTAGTAGAGCAACATCATAAATAGTTATTTAAACAGCAAAACAGATGTGAGATTATGTATGAGAGTCTGGAATAGATAGCTGTGTGACATCACATTTTACTAGTTCTATTTCTCATGTTGGAGGTTTTATTGGTGAAGATGTTACGCAAGGGCAGGGACAGTTTAAAATATTTACTCTGGCTTTTCTAGCTCCACAAGTCCTGTAATTGCAACAATATCAATCAAACTTGATTTGATCTCATTAAAGTCAGAAGATAAGATACTTACGCCCCAGTATCAACGTGTCTAAACTTGACAGGAGTGTCTCTCCTCCAGAAATCATTATTGCACACCACAGTCCAGTGATCACCGCTGTCTCCTTCACCATCCTCATCACCATAACACGAAACCTCTTGGTTGCCCGACAGTGGAGATGAGAAGTAGTGAGAGTGAAGATTCTTCTTAGTTGATACATGTTGCATACGGATGTTGCTGTTACATTTTATAGGAACCCTGGAATATTGAAAATGGACAATTTTATTAATGCAATATTTTGTTGAATTGTTTCATAAAGAAGCAAGTAGGTAACAGGGAAAGAACTTGTAAATGAGGTTTTATTGAATGAAAAGGATTAGTTGCAGTCAATTTATGAAGCTGAAACCAGCTGTATTTTCCCACCAACACAAAGGTATCATGGCAGGTTGGCAGCACCTTACCCGCGTTTGCACGACTCGGCCATGGGGGCCCGCACCAACCAGTGGCTGTTGTAGTCATCAGCAACATCCACTGCCGTCACTGACTGCTGACCGGAGCCCGACCCATACTTCACGTCGTGTGAATGAAGTCGTAATCTCAGGTCCGTGTTTACCATTTTCAAGATAGAGCCGCATGTTACAAATTCTGCCTTTGATCCTGAAAATCACAATTAAGCTGAGTTAGAACTCCTAATTAAGCATGTTTTAATTCATAACACCTTGGTTTTTTATCTAAATCTCGTATCCTCCCATAACAAAAGGCCACGTAATTTTTTACAACCAACCGCTATATGTTAGAAATAGGTAACAAAATTATTGGTTATCCACTATACCTTGTGAGTTTTGTACTGACATAAGGGTGAACAATAGAATAGATAAAACATTGTGAAATACGTGGGAATTTGTTGAAAAAGCCATAATTCCGCTTATGTATTTCTCTCACATTCACTGCTGGGCAATATCGCAGTTTGACTTTACGAGACAGTCAGTGATAATGATAATGTCAAATTGACAAATGACCGCAATGTTGCCACATCAAAGCATGTCAAACCGCGTCACATGAGGTTACGTATGACAATTAATTGCGTATCCGCTTGTTTCTTGTTTCTTCGATACATATAAATGTATCGAAGTATCTAATGCGCAATTAAAAATAAAATATATCCTGTGCATATAATATCTATACGTGTCTCATTTTACTAACCCAGAAAGAAACCAATCTGTAGCTCACTATCTCTGAATCAGACTGTCAGCTGTCATTTCTGTCAGTTTGCCAATCAATTCAAGACTTCTAAAGTCAAAAACTTGCAGTCTAAATAAAAATTGAGCCTGTGTGTTACATTTTACAATATTGCTATCTTTGTAGCTTAATGTGAAGACAAAATTAAAGTATCACTGTTGAAAAAATTAAAGTATCATTGATTGTATTTGTGATTTCATTGCTACCTAAAAATGAATAGCAGCGGTTATACTCCCAATACAGGTGTTACAGGTGTGTAACCAAAACAATACGATACTATTAAAAAAAAATGTCTTCTTGTTTGCATAGCTGAAATTGTTAGGGTCATCAATTAGTATAAACAAATTTTTATTTTCCAGCGCCAATCGACCCCGGCTGGAACGACCCTCCGAAATTTTCTTATAATCCGCAGACTACACCGAATAAGCCGCGAAATATTTTGAATAAAAGAGTAGCATTTCCCTTATCAAGCGCCACGTCTAGTCCTGTTGCCATGCCACCTGTGAATATACCACCAATTCCTGCGGCATTCCCTCCTGCACCACCTGCTCAGATTCTTAGCATACAACCACAAGAAATAGATGTGGACAGTGAGAATACTCTAAAGGAAGTGAAGGGAATACTTTTGGAGCTCTTAGACAACAGCAGTGAGCTCGGTGTCAAAGCAAATGATATCAGAAGAAGAATAGGTGTGATGGAGGAAATGTGGTGTGCTGGGAAATTAGATAGTAGAATATTTGTGCAAATTAAGAACCTGGCATATGGTGAGTTCATAATCTTTTATGATTTAATAAACAAATCTTGCTTGAGAGCAGTGGGCAGCCACCACTGCTCTCAAGTGGTAACGGTTGCGACTTACGAGTTGTAAGGTCGTAGGTTCGAACCCGGACAGGCACTTTACTTTGTGTAAATTATTTCATCACAACTGCTCTCAAAACCGTGAAGGAAAACATCGTGAGGAAACTGGCATGTCCTAGACCCAAAAATTCGAAGTCATGCGACATCTACCAACCCGCACTGGGCCCGCGTGGTGGATTACGGCCCACTCCCCCTCTCACAGAGTGGAGGCCTGTGTCCCAGCAGTGGGAACATTATAGGCTGATTATGTGAAACAAATCTTTGGATCTTCTTATGAATTCTTTATCTTCCTTTTATTTTTGTTTGTAATCTAAATTGCTGTCACAGTGAGGCCACACAAGCGTTGCTGGTGCGTTGCTTTGTCTTCGCACTGCTATGATTTCAACGCACCGAGTGCCACATTAGCAATGCGGTGTCACAACGCACCGCTTAGTATGATGTTGCAGCGTCTCGATGTTGGGTGTCTCAGTTTTCTTTAGTATAAAAGCAACACTGCGCTGTGCTATGATGCCGCTCCGACAATCGGCATCGCACCGCAACATCCGTCCCCACTTTGTTTCTCATTGCACGTCGTGGCAACAGACAGTGTGACATGTCACTGTAATTTGTATGTTGGATGACACAGCGTCACCTGAGTGACGCTGTGTCATCCAACATACAAATTACAACGTCCGGCAATGCATCGTGTAGCTTTGCTCTTAATCTGAGTGTAATTTTGTTTTTGTGAGATTTCTCACAGACCAGTTGAGTCATACTGTTATTGATACAGCTAAGACCTACATTCACGCACACTGAACATCTAGGTAATGTTCCATTACTTTCCCTTTCAATATAAGTTACGTAACCACATTGCTAACCAACTCTCACAGTAAACAATGCCTCATCAATATTTAAATAGAATACAAATTAGTTTAGCCTATTCACAGTTGACACTCGACTTTTAAGACCTTTAAAAAAAAACCGGACAAGTGCGAGTTGAACTCGCGTGGTGAGGGTTCTCTACAATGAAAATGTTATCTACCATGTCTTTTATCCCAAGAACAAAGTTGAAAAACGTGTTCTGCCATACATTCCAACTGCAAATGTATGTTTGTACGCACAAATATTGAGAGATTTATCATGTTATTTTAACACCATAGACTTCTTATAGGTTTTCCTGTAATCTTTATGTAAAGAACTAATTTCTGTATTTTTTCAAAATTTTGGGTCAGTCAGTCAGTAGTTTCGGAGATAAGGGCAATTGTCATGTATTTTCTTAAATAACTTCAAAACTATTTATTTTAAAATATTGAGACCCTCAGAACAAGCCCCTTTCATTTGACATGTCACATGGTACAATTTGCAACAACAAAATTGGCATTATGATGATAATGCTGATAAATCAATAATTTACCTATTTGTTTCAGCACTCCGGGATGATACTCCAAGGAAAGCGGATGACATACACAGAGAACTGATGGTTGACCATGTGAGTGCTGTTGGCACATGGATGCCAGGTATCAAGCAGTTAATACACAACTGTATCGCTCGCTCGGAACTGCTCTCTATTGACAAGGAATAGACTTATAAACTAATTTCCAGCTGCTATTTTCCATTTCGCATTTTGAATTACTATAATTGCTTCCATTCTTGCTTACACCATTGTATCCCAAAACGTGGATCCACTGGATACACAATGGAAATTTTATTATCTATGATAGTGGCATGCAAGAGCTTATCCTAAAAACAGAGTATTGAAACATTAAGCTTTATGAAAAGCAGCAGAAGGATGCTTTTTTAGTAAAGTAAATGTTTAAGTGAATGAGTAAACTTAGTTTCTCCCATAATAACCAAAATCCGTAATTATTTTGGAGAAAAAAATAATATAAATATTTTATTTAAGTAACCCTGCAATAAAAATGTATACTTATCATATTTTTAAGGAAAGTATTGTGATGTATGTAATTAAGTTAAACTTCTAAGTTTGCCATGCGAAATATGACGTACAATATAAGCTGTGTTGTGTTGTGTTGTAAAAGTTGTAAATAAAATAGAAATACTATAATTATATATCAATACTTTATTTGTTCTTATTTCTAGATAGTCCATAAAGTAATATTCGTGATCCTGAACATTCTTACAGTCACTTATCAAAATATAATAATTATATGAGATGTACTTGATTCTTCTCTGTACTTTACTGAATTATCGTTTCCGCGAAATAGAATCGTAGTTTATTTGCAAATAATAACCATATTTTCCACATCTCTCGCTCCATTCCTTTAAGAAACTCATCAAAAGAATAATTCCTAATATTCTTTAATTTAACCTGACGAGTTCCGTAAATAATACTTCTCAAACCCCGATTTCCCTCCGTGTCTATGGTCTAAATGCCTCGTTTAATAGGCTTGGGCGCGACAGTGACTCGCACTGGCCGACAAAGCTCTATGAGCTGCGCTGGCTCGCGGCCGCCGCCCTCTTCCACCGCGAGGCACACGGAGATGTCCACGCCGCAGGGCTCCGTCCACACGCCGTGCGATATCAACACCTTGGTTAGGAGACGCACGTTCTGGGTACCGTCGTCATCTGTGAAAACGTTCATTATAATTTGATTTGATACACAAGATTAGTCATGCTTTTTATGCGGATATGCAATGATGCAATTTCTTTTATAAGCTTAGCATATAACTACTCAATATTGTTGCATTTTAAATATTGAATATTTATATGCTAACTGAAAAAAAAACTTGCATGCTCATTTGCAAAGGACAGCAAACCAATGTCTAGGGTGCAATTCATTGTCTTCAAAGAAATTTAAAAAAGAAAGAACCATTACAATTATTTTAATTTCTCCTTGGCACCATCAGTGATCACAACGGGAATAATTTGTTTCTTATTCCTTTGTGACTAGGCTAAAGGAATATGTTCCTTATTCACTTTGCAATAGAATTCTAACTTACTAGTATTATGGTGGTCGAGCGGCCTCAGATGGTCCTTGTGCGGCACGAGCGCGTGCACCCTGGTGTCAGGATACGCCACACGCACTCGCAGCTGGGCGGGGTTCCGAACGCGCAGTACTTCGGCCTCCAGTGCCACGCCTGCGACCAGGCCGGCACTGAACCGCACGACGGTGTCGTTGTCTGCGGCTGGTTCTAAGATGCTTGCTGTGCACATGCGGATCTGTAGACATCGAAACGATATTTTAATTTTTTATCTAGCTTTGTTCGCGACTGCTGTAAAAATATTATTAAAAATTGATGAAAGTTGGTCTGTTAATAATGTATTCTTGAAAATACAGCACATTTTTACATTTCTATTTGTAAAATGTGTCTGCCCAGCTGTAGGGCACAAAACAAGGTAATAAAAAAGAAATTTAAAATTTTAGTGCGCTGGTTTCTGCTTAAATTCTGAGGAAAAAGAATATGAATTTATTTATTTTACCTTTTTTTAAGCAACTTACAGCTGTTGAAAATGTGTTTCACTTTCGATTACAGACTGAGATTAGAAACTATCGCCACATCACCTCCTTCATGAACATACCTTGATGTTAGGTTTAGGTATGACCGGCAGCGGTGCGGACTGTAGGAGCGGCATGACGGCGCGAGCCAGCGCGGCCGGCTTGTGGTCCGCGTTCATCGACAGCTGGCGGAACACGGCGATGGTGAACGGGTCGGGTTCCACTCCTGTACAAGGAAAATGTCAATAAACCACTTTATCAGTGAACAACTCGCAAAAAAAATAAGAGTGACAATAAGTGCTAATTCCTATCGTCTTTTCATTGAAACTGACTCATCATTCAGAATCAGCCTATAATATTCCCACAGCTGGGATCAGGCTTCCTCTCGGTGAGAGAGTGGGCCGTAATCTACCACGCGGGCCTAGGGCGGGTTGGTAGATGTCACATGTCTTCGAATTTTTGGTCCTAGGATATGCCGGTTACCTTACGATGTTTACCTTCACCGTTTTGAGAACTTAATGAAACTAACCCACGCCATTTTATGTCTCACGTTAGAAGGAATGGTATTGTAATATATTGGGTAGCCCTCGAATGGCGCTAAGGAAAGATGACATCAAAGTAATCTAAGAACTCAGAAAATATCATAACATCACGCCATTATGCCCCGAAGGGCTAGACAGGGGCCTGTAAATTATATAATTAAATAAAAATAAATGTTCATCTCGTAATCCCTCCTGTGGTCGCCATATCTCTACGTTTTATAGCGAACACAAAGTTCAAACATCTTTACCTGCAGAAGCCAGCAGTCGATCCAGCAACTCAGCATGATGCGTGAGCGCTGCAGCGGCTGACAGCGCGGCGGCCTGGCCGGGCCCCGCGGGCGCCGCGCCGCCGGGGCCCGCGGGCGCGCCCGGCGCGGGAGGCGACGCTGCTGCACACAAGCGGGCTGCACTCACGCGTAAAGCGAGTTGCCACACGCAGGCGCTTTCTTGTTCTGAGACACCGCTGAATTGGTGCTGCAGCCTGAAATGGAATCACGAGTTTAAAATCTACCAATTTCAATAATAAAATAAAAGGACCACCACTAATACGTCACTACTTCTATGTACATACCAATACATCAATGCGTGTTAAACCTATTGTGTGTACTAGGTGCAAAAAGTTAAAATCAAATCAATTCACATAAAACGCACTTTTACGTGAAAATTAACAAGGAAAAGGAACTGATTCATTCCAAAAGGTAGTTTCGTATGGAGAAAAATGGACAAGAAACTCCACCGATACCTGTTTTAAATGTTTTACAATATTTTGTATAAGTTCCACAATAGGGTATTTTACTATATACGAGAAAAATCTATAAATAGATAATTGAGATAATTTAGACAAAAAGGAGTCGGAAAATGATACTTTTTGAAAAGGTAATGTTTAATCAAATGCTCAATCATTTTAACACCAATAAAATCTTACACGATCAACAGTATGGCTTCACCAAGGGACGTTGTACGACTGACACCGGTGTCACCTTATTAAAACACATATTTACGGCGTGGGAAGAGGCCCAAGACGCAATAGGAATATTTTGTGACCTCTCCAAGGCATTTGATTGCGTCGACCACGAAACATTACTCTTGAAACTTAAGCATTACGGACTTGGAGACCTTGCGCTCAGTTTAGTAAAATCTTATTTATATGATAGACAGCAGCAAGTTCAAATAAATGGTGTCAATTCACTCGGCTTAAAAGTAGAAATGGGTGTACCGTACCACAAGGCTCGATATTGGGGCCTTTCCTCTTTTTAGTATATATTAATGATCTACCCCACTTGTTAAAAACGCAACCACATATGGTGTTATTTGCTGACGATACTTCCTTAATTTTTAAAATTAATAGACGTGCATCAAATTTTGACGACGTAAATAACGCCCTATTGCAGGTCCAAAATTGGTTCACTGCTAATAATTTAGTATTAAATGGGAAAAAACTAAGTGCATAAGATTTTCTTTACCAAATGTCAAAAGTAGTATTTGTGAGATAGTATTGAATCAAGAGAAATTAGAATTCGTCGATAAAACAGTTTTCCTGGGGATTACGCTCGACTCAAGGCTTCAATGGGGGCCTCATTAACCTCCCTTGCAGGACGGCTACCGCACGGCTAGTATATTTTAGTTACTTTCATAGTATTATGTCGTACGGTATTTTACTATGGGGATGGGCTGCAGCCATCGAGTCTATTTTTATTCTGCAGAAAAGAGCCATCAGATCCATATATGGCCTCCGCAGGTGCGACTCTCTAAGGGAACTGTTTAAAGAAATTAACATCATGACGGTACCTTGTCAATATATCTATGAAAACATCATGTACGTAAGGAAAAATCTACATCTTTTTAGTAAAAGAGGTGAAAGACACAATTATATCACTAGAAATAGGGACCAATTAGTTCAACCAGGTTTAAGGCTGGCTAAAGTAGACTCATCTTTCATGGGGTACTGTTTAAAATGTTACAATAAAATACCTCCCCACATACTTCAACTGAATGAAACAAAATTTAAATCTAGTATAAAACGCACACTATGCAGCCAAGCATATTATAAATTGGGGGATTACATTGCTGATAAAAATGCTTGGCTCAACGCTGGTCCTGCTCCACAAGGGCGCAAAAACTAATTGATCAGGTATTGAAAATAGTGTTGGAGCTGCTGAAGATTTTAAAAACTCTCTTTGCATTGTATAAATTCAATCTCTTAGTATTGTATAGCTGCACAGCACATTGTTATGTGAGTACTATGTAGGTACTATAAAGCTGCCATTTACTGGATACGTCTTTCATTGACTTGAATGAGCCCTGGCGGCTGGGAGTATGTCGTGCTCACTCTAATGTCTCGCTGATGGTGGAGCGTGTGTTGGATAATTTAGCTCCCTTCAAAATGGTTGAGCTAAATGGTGCTGATCCACGCGTCATGTTCGTGAACGGGCGCCGTCAGTAGGGACTGATCATCTCTTAGCTGCCATGGCTTATTTTAATTTTAATTTTTGCATTGTATTTTTTGTTGTAATTTTTTTGTTTTACGTTTTGCATCGTTCTCACATGTATAATTTCAAAATGAATGATGTAAACAATATTTTGTAACCATAATACGTTGATTTAAAAGTGTGTCCGTGGAGTTTCTTGCCCGTTCTTCTCCATAGGTACCTACTATGCTTTGGAATGGGCAACTAGCTTCATTTTTCTGACTGACTGACCGAACCCTTGACAATTCAAAAATGCCTGTAATTGGTTTATTTGAAATAAATGCTTTGAGTTTGAGTTTTTAGTTCATAAAATAACAAAATAAATTTTAAAATTCAATTCAACGTTTTCAGTTTTTCTAATCTGTTAAAAACACCATGAAATAGTAGCCGCCATGTTATTACGTCATACCGCTATGTAAACTAAAACGTGTCAAATGTCAACTGATAGTTAGATAATAGATCAGCGCATTTGTTTACATAGCCAAGTGACGTCATGACCACAGAGCAACATGACGTCCACTGCGTCCAGCGTTTTCGTCAAACTACGCGCGAAATTTGAAAATGTAAAATTTAAGTGCATTTTTATGGCACTTACGAGTATCGATTGAATAAAAATTTTGTGATTTTTTTTGGGGCATAATAGCACTATAGAATTTAATTAAGACACTTCAAAAATGGGTGTAAGACCCTATTGGTAAAAAGAATGAAAAATGAAGCAATGACAGATACAATAATTATGTGATAGATACCTGGTGCTCATATATTTACAAACATTGTAAAAGTAGACGATTAAAAAAAAATTAAGTAATAAGTTAGTGTGTGAGGTAAAGTAATCTAATCACAGAATGTAAAATCATTGTCATAAATATAATAAATTATACAATTAAATTAGCAACCAATTTAATTTTATCTAGACTCTAGATTGTCCTATGGAGCAGGACCAGCATGTTTCCAAGCATTCTTATCTTGGATATAATCCTCTGATTTGTAATATGTTTGTTTACAAAGTGTACTTTTAATATGAGTTTTAAATTTTCATTCATATTTAACTGCAATATATCACAAGGTACGAGGGCGGCACTGAAAATTTCGGGAATCAAGGAAGTGACACAACATTACTATTTAAAAATGTATTTATTGCTTTTCGAAGTATTCTCCGCGAAATTTGACACATTTTTCCATACGATGGAACCAATCATTGAAGCAACCATTCCATTCGGAAGTTGGGGTCTACAAAATGGCCGTTTTGTAGGCGTCCACAGCTTCTTCAGGAGATGAAAATCTCTGTCCACGCAATTTATTCTTTATTTTGGGGAAAGTATAGAAATCATTAGGGCTTAGGTCGGGGCTGTACGGCGGATGGTCTAATAATTCTATGTTTTCTTGCTCTAAAAACTCTTTTGTTCTGTGCGCAGTGTGAGAACTCGCATTGTCGTGATGGAGGATGATGCGGCGGTTGCAGTTCTCTTTACGGAGTTCAGAAACGACTTGTGGCAAACAAATGCTAGCATACCATTCTGCATTAACCGTTCTTTGTCCCTTAAGAGGAATAGTCGTAACATGGCCGGTTTTGGAGACAAACGTGGCCACTATTTTTTTTGCAACACTCCGTGAACGAACCATTTTTGTGTGGCTTTAACTCATTTTCGAACACCCAAACTCGTGACTGGTTTTTTGTTTCGGGTTCGTACGCGTATATCCAGGATTCGTCACCGTTCGTTGATACGATGTTGTATACAGCATTTGAGGATCCTGCGTGGAATCTTTCGAGAGTTCTGACGCACCAAGTAACGCGAGCCGCTTTTTGCTCTTCACAGAGCGAATGCGGTATCCATCGGGAAAACAACTTTTTTACACCTAATTGTTCATGCAAGATTATTTCTATTTGACTCATGCCAATGTCTAAAGTTGCCTGAATTTCGCGGTATGTCACATGTCGATCTTCCTCAATCAGCTTACGCACAGCATCAACGTTTTCTTGGGTGACTGCAGTTTTTGGACGACCTTGACGGGGATCATCACTGAGCTTGACACGTCCACGTTGAAATTCAGCAAACCAGCGATAAATTGTGGTTTTGGATAGGGCTTCATCACCAAATGCAGAAATCATCCGATCAACACACACTGTTTTTGTGTTAAAACACTTCGAAAGTCATAATAAATCATCGCTCTTGAATTTTCTCGAGTCAATTCCATTTTCTCATCGACTAAACAAGTTTGACAAAACCTTGTGACAAGACCGAGAATCTTTTTTTAAATAAATAAGTGGTGGTTCGATTTTTAAAACCAAGGAGTTTTCAATTAAAAAGATTTTAATATGAAAGGAGCAGTGGAAATATTCCATTCCCGATACTTTTAGTGCAGCCCTCGTATTTTCTTGTAACATATAACACAGTACCCCTTAAAAGATGTACTTTAGATGATATGAAAACTGGTTGAACAATTTTATCTTTATTTTATTAAAAAGATCTTGATTTTTTCTTACTTATATAATATTTTCATAAATTAATTGGCAAGGTACCGTCATACATAATATTAATCCTTTCAAATAGTTCCCTAAGAGCTACGCGGCGACGTATATTATAAAAGGCTCTAACAGCTCCCTTTTGCAAAATAAAGTGGATTCATTGTCAGCAGCCCAAACACACAGTAAAATGTTATATGACATAATGCTGTGGTAGTAGCTAAAATAGATAAAATGCGTGGTTTTAACATCTTTTCACTGTTATATCTTTCTAACAGCATCAGCGGCCGAGCTTAGTCGTCCCGCAAGAATTTTTTTACGAGGTTCCCATTGTAGTTTCTCGTCTAGTGTGATTCCTAGAAAAACACTTTGATTAATAAATTTCAGATTTTCTCCATTAAAATTTTTCACATTTATTCGCTAGTTCTAACATTAGGTAATTTAAATCTAATGCATTTGTTTGTTTTTTTTTTTCATTTAGTTCCATATTATTTACCGTGAATCAATCTAAAAAATAGAGCTATTCATGTCGTCAAGATTTTAAGACCGTCGATCTATTTTAAAAATCAATCGTGTGTCATCTGCAAGTAACACCATCTTCGGTTGATTTTGAAGTAATTGGGGTAAATCATTGGACCCAATATAAAACCTTGAGGAACGCCCATTGTCATTTCAGACCTAATGAGTTTATATGCCGTTTACTTGAACTTTAACCTTTCTATCTTTCAGGTATGAACTTAGTAAATCAAGAGCTGTATTCCTAATCCCACAGTGCTCTAGTTTCAGCAGAATTGTCTTATGGTTAACGCAATCTCACGCCTTAGAGAGATCGCAAAAGATTCCAATAGCATCGTGTACTCCCCCTCCCAGGGGTAAAAAATGTTCATCATTAGGGTGACACCGGCTTCAGAAATACAGCACCCTTTGGTGAAACCGTACTGTTGTTCACGAAAGATGGAATTTTTATTAAAGTGACGTAACATTTGGTTGAACATCAACTTTTCAAACACCGTACTGAGAACTGGCAGAATTGACATAGACCTCAACAGTTATGTTGAGTTCTTTACTATAGTTTGACCGAAACCGCTGCACCACGCCTTGGGTATGGGTGGTATGGCGCAGCTCACGGGGGGAGTGCGCCGCTCATTCATCAACACAGCGTCCCGCGTCCCGCCTCGCCGCGCATTCCTAAGGCGCGGTACAGCAGTGTCACTCTTTTGAGTATCACCGGATTTGAACAATGGAACTACTGTGTTTCATGAGTTCCTGAAACACTCCTTGGTCTACACTGGTGTTAAATATGACAGTTTCGATGACAGATCTGCAGACTTTTACAGACATTTCCCAGGGAACTTCTGTTGATTTAATTTTAAGATCTTTAAAAGCTTTTATAACAGCCACAGGTTTGTATGCTGAAACCTGAACTCCAACTGGCATGCCTTTGCATTATTTCTAAGGCAGCAGAAGGCGCGGGTGAGGAATTTAAAGCTTCTGTAGTTTTAAGGGGAATATTAGCAAAAAACTTTTCAAATTCCTGAGCTATTTCTACATCTGAGTTGATGGGGCCATGTGCAGTCTAAATTAAATTCAGTATTACGCTGTTATTTCCTACCTGTTTCATTATTTATTATTTCCTTGTTGTTTCTAATTTATCATCAGCAGATTTTATTTTATTGCAAATATAAAGCACACACACTTTTAAGTTTTGAATATATTGCGACATACTAATGAAAGCTTGTATTATTCATATGTTGCTTTAGGCTATAAAGCTCAAATTTCCCTGCTTTTACGAATACCTGGAGTCGCCCAATCACTAAATAAGAACTTTGTGTTTAAACTTTTATTCTTTAGTGGAAAAGTGTCATTAAATTGCGTGTTTAATAATGAAAAGAACACCACGTAGAACTCATTTGGGTCACTCTGGTGGTTATTAAAACTCTGAACTTACTGGCTAGCGAATATTTAATTTATCTAAATTTTGACATGTCATAAACCTTATTTAAACTTTTTGCAAAGGCATGTAGGAGCTAAATGTTATTGTTTGCCTATTGTGATCTGATAACAACTTATTTACAATTTGTCACAATTACAAAAGTATTAGCTATAAAAGTGGCAGAATAAGCTGTCACTCGGGTTGGTTCAATGAAAACATTTGACAAATCAAAAGATTTAATAATCTTACAGTCTACAGTCAGTCAGAGTTATTTACTAATAAATTAATATTAAATCACCATATATGGTTATTACATCAGATAATATACACCATGTATTAGAAGCAAGACCCGACGGGTGTATTAATTGTGGTATTCAAGCAATAATAACGTGTATTGGATGAGGTCCTACGTCTAGGTATCAAACAAATGATTAAAGTCATTATTTTGCATATAATACCTGATAATGAACCTCTAAGTATTCTTGAAGAGAAAACTACTTTAGCCACGTTGAGTGATTTTTTGTAGGGTCAAAACTTATGGGTTCGCGTCACCGACATGCTAATGTGTTGCGCCAGACTGGCGACGCGCGACGGCCTGTGTACATGTATACGCATATATACACTAATACACTGTATATACTCCACTATACAGTCGAGTATATATAAATTAACTGAGTATATATAAAAAAATCTAATTTAGAGCAGCAAGTATGTATATAAATGAGATTTTTTGAGAGAAATGAATGAATAATAACAATAATATTTGTACCGGTAAAATGCTGCAACTTTGCCGTAGTTTTATAGTAACATTGACATATTTCGAAAAATTACAATCAATTTTCACCCTTGTCAGGTTGGGGATAAAGCTTATATTAATGGTCATTGGCAGAGTACTTAGAACTATGATTATTCTGTATCATTTTCGAAATATAACAGTCTTAATCACTAGGCAAAGTTGGGCCACAAAACTGTAACATTGCCTGCTTCAATTTTGACTGTCTAAACGACTTAAGTACATCATTCTTGCACTGGAAGTTAACCCTTATTAGTAGGACTTAGGGATAAGAATTGCAAGACAGCCTCTTTTTGCTTATACCACTAGAAACAATGCTAGGCAATGTTGTGTTCTTTTTAGGCAATGTTGTGTTCGGCTATCACTCATTGCGTTTGACAACTCACTGTCATGTGGTTTCAAAGAAAAGAAACACGGCGACGGGTTTTTCGTATTGCCAGGTAATGATTTAAATAACTACCAACAATTTGAAGTTGCTACAACCAATATTTAAAAAGATATTGGTAAATTTATATAATAGGCAAAGTTGGGTATGCGAGGCAATGTTGCAGCGTCTGACGTATTTTCATTATTCCAAATTCTGGAGACTGCCTATTTTTTTTAATACTTTCTAATTTAATGATTAGAAAGTATTAAAAAAAAACTTTTCATGTTCGTTTTGGTCAATACCAAAAAGTTTCCAGAACAAACATATTCTAAAAGCTAAATCACTTCAGACCACGAGACAGGTCCTATTCATAAATTATATCATCATCTGCCTGCCTTTTCTCAACTATGTTGAGGTCGGCTTCCCGTCTTACCGGATACAGCCGAATACCAGTATTTTACATGGAGCGACTGCCTATCTGACCTCTACAACCCAGTTACTGGGTAACACGATACCCCTTGGTAAGACTGGTTGTCAGACTTTCGAGCTTCTGACGACCCGTAACCGTAACGACTGTCAAAGATCTACAAATGACAGCCGTGACCAACGGCTTAACGTGCTTTCCGAGGCACGGAGGGGTCTTGGTATGTAAAGATGGTCACCCATCTACGGACCAACCGCGGAAAGCGTAGCTTAACCTGATCGATCGACCCGTGCGGCTGTTATTACTTAGCCACAAGCCCCTCTATTCATAAATTATACTGACTCAAAAAAAGGTTATAAATACCTGAGACAGTCAGTAGTTAAATGTGCGAGTGCATGTGAAGGCGGCCCGTTAGTACTGTGCAGCGCTGAGTTCAGTGCGAGCACGCAGCGAGCGAACACCGACGTGAACTGTGCCGCGCCGGACGCCGCGGGCTCCATCTCCGCCAGTCTGAGGAGTACGAATGAGTTTATTCGTTTATTACATTGAAGAACGTAAGCAGTTCAGTTTAGGGGCACTTAAAACGTGCCCGTATCGGATTGAGGGAAAAAATACGAAACGCACGCGCGCACGCACGCACTTATAAAATGTTTTATTGTTATTACATCCAATCTGCGCCCGCAGTTTCAACCGCATGAGTCTCAAGCTCGTAGGAATATCGGGATAAAAAGTATCCTATATCCTAACCCAGATCATGATCTACCCATGTGCAAAATTTCGTCCAAATCCGTTCAGCTGTTATAGCGTGAAAGCGTAACAAACAAACAAACTCACCTTCGCATTTATAACATCAGTTAGGATTACGTCTGGCGTCAGGCAATGTTATTGTTGCCGAATTCAGTGATATTCCACATCTACGCGAACGCTATCGCGGACATAGCTATTTATTATTTGGTGGAGTGTTAATAGACCGCATAAAATCCACTTTATCACTACGAGGACACATAACACAGACGAGCTACCTACGCAAAGATTATTAACAATATAGAGGGGTTATTATTATCTAATACTAATAACTGACTGAGTTAAGCTGCTCCACAGCCGACTGCAACATGTTGAGTCTCACGTTGGTGGACAAGGTGACGTTGTCGATGTGTTGCAGTACTGAGTCGAAGAAGCGTCGCACTGCGCTGTCGTCCATCGCCGACTCGATCTTCTCCGCGCTCGATTGCTATAAAAAATATTGATAAACTTACTTGTTAAGCTGCTCCTCAGCTGACTACAACATGTTGAGTCTCACGTTGGTGGACAAGGTCACGGTGTCGATGTGTTGCAGTACTGAGTCGAAGAAGCGTCGCACTGCGCTGTCGTCCATCGCCGACTCGATCTTCTCCGCGCTCGATAGCTATAAAAAATATTGATAAACTTACTTGTTAAGCTGCTCCTCAGCTGACTACAACATGTTGAGTCTCACGTTGGTGGACAAGGTCACGGTGTCGATGTGTTGCAGTACTGAGTCGAAGAAGCGTCGCACTGCGCTGTCGTCCATCGCCGACTCGATCTTCTCCGCGCTCGATTGCTATAAAAAATATTGATAAACTTACTTGTTAAGCTGCTCCTCAGCTGACTACAACATGTTGAGTCTCACGTTGGTGGACAAGGTCACGGTGTCGATGTGTTGCAGTACTGAGTCGAAGAAGCGTCGCACTGCGCTGTCGTCCATCGCCGACTCGATCTTCTCCGCGCTCGATAGCTATAAAAAATATTGATAAACTTACTTGTTAAGCTGCTCCTCAGCTGACTACAACATGTTGAGTCTCACGTTGGTGGACAAGGTCACGGTGTCGATGTGTTGCAGTACTGAGTCGAAGAAGCGTCGCACTGCGCTGTCGTCCATCGCCGACTCGATCTTCTCCGCGCTCGATTGCTATAAAAAATATTGATAAACTTACTTGTTAAGCTGCTCCTCAGCTGACTACAACATGTTGAGTCTCACGTTGGTGGACAAGGTCACGGTGTCGATGTGTTGCAGTACTGAGTCGAAGAAGCGTCGCACTGCGCTGTCGTCCATCGCCGACTCGATCTTCTCCGCGCTCGATTGCTATAAAAAATATTGATAAACTTACTTGTTAAGCTGCTCCTCAGCTGACTACAACATGTTGAGTCTCACGTTGCTGGACAAGGTCACGTTGTCGATGTGTTGCAGTACTGAGTCGAAGAAGCGTCGCACTGCGCTGTCGTCTATCGCCGACTCGATCTTCTCCGCGCTCGATTGCTATAAAAAATATTGATAAACTGACTTGTTAAGCTACTCCTCAGCCGACTGCAACATGTTGAGTCTCACATTGGTGGACAAGGTGACGTTGTCGATGTGTTGCAGTACTGAGTCGAAGAACCATCGCACTGCTCTGTCGTCCATCGCCGCCTCGATCTTCTCCGCGCTCGATTGCTATAAAAAATATTGATAAACTTACTTGTTAAGCTGCTCCTCAGCCGGCTGCAACATGTTAAGTCTCACGTTGGTGGACAAGGTCACGTTGTCGATGTGTTGCAGTACTGAGACAAAGAAACGTCGCACAGCACTGTCGTCCATCGCAGACTCTATAATCTCAGCACTCGATTGTGATGATAATATATGGATAAACTGACTTGTTAAGCTGCTCCTCAGCCGACTGCAACATGTTGAGTCTCACGTTCGTGGACAAGGTGACGTTGTCGATGTGTTGCAGTACTGAGTCGAAGAACCGTCGCACTGCGCTGTCGTCCATCGCAGACTCGATTTTTTCAGCACTCGATTGTTGGGCGTCACCTGAGGCAGTTTGCGAATTTATGAAAGTAACAAACCAGTAGTTTTAAGTTTATTAATTTAAAAAAATATTATTATTATTATTTTAACCCTTTGACCGCCACGTCAAAAATGAAAAAACGTGCCCTCGGCGCCGAGCTACGCATTATTCCTTATAAATCTGTCATGTAGTCGTGACCGTGGCGTACTGGGCACATTTTGGTTTGTCATCTATACATGACTGTGGCGGTCAAAAGGTTAAAGATATATTGTGTTTCATCCTGTACTTGTCCATTATTTTGTCAATAACCAATCTTGTGCTCCAAACCATAGAACAGTTTTATGGCAATCAAAACGAGAGTCCAATCTCGACATCTCGAAATCAACGAGAGCTACTACAGAAGCAAAATATAGATATTTACTTATTTATTAACTTTAATTAAAATGGTTAAATACAAATTACAATCATAAAAAGAGAATCAACTTAAAAACAGTTTAGTGATAGCTTTCTTCAAGTCAGGATTAGCTATAAAAACTGGCCAAGTGCGTGTCGGACCACGCAGCATGAAGGTTTCCGTAGTTGGGATGAATTTATCCCAAGAACAAACTTAACATTGTGGTTGACAAACATGTTCTCCCATGCATTCCAACGGCAAATGTAAGTTGGTCGACTATTACTCGTTAATTTGTAAGGCTTACTTAACTATGTAGCAGTGGGGGACATTATAGGCTGATTATGTAATAATGTTGTTGGTTCGTTGATTATGTTTGTTAGTCCTTTTACTGGTTTAATTAATCTCACCTATGGGTAGATAGGGCACGAGGTGCGGCATGGTGTCTCGGAGATAGGTGTAGTGTTTGATTGTGTGTTCTTCAAACAGAGGTAGCATGGTGGTGCAGTGCTGCGCCGCGTTCAGTACCAGGATCAGTACGCACATGTCTGTGTGTGTGTTGTTAGTCAAGGTATTATGCGTTTAAAAGTCATTTTGACCTGGAATAACCACTATTATCCGTTTGATAGTCATTTTGACCTGGAATAACCAGTATTATGCGTTTAATAGTCTTTTTGACCTGGAATAACCACTATTATGCGTTAGTCTTTTTGACCTGGAATAACCACTATTACGCGTTAGTCATTTTGACTGGAATAACCACTATTATGCGTTTAATAGTCATTTTGACCTGGAATAACCACTATTTTCTAGGATGTATTCTGTTTTTTTTTTAACTGAACATAGGGTCAAATTACATTAGCTAGAGAAACTCCGCAGACGTGATGGGTATCGATATCTAAACATGATAAAGCAAAAATAAATGGGGTCATCAACTGCATGTACTAAACGCCCGGGTGTCACCACTGTGTGGATCGCCCGGAGGACACGGTGGAGCATACGGTGGAGCTCTGCCCGGCTTGGGCAGAGCACCTCCGTGTCCTTGTGGAGGCGATCGGCGGCAGAGATCTCTCGCGTCCGGCCCTGGTTCAGGCCATGGTACGGAGCGAGAGGGCATGGACAGCCGTCAGCTCCTTCTGCGAAGCAGTAATGCTCACGGAGGAGGAGGCGGGACTGTTGAGGGAAAGGCAAATTTCGCGCCCTCTCGCCCCTACCCGCCGCACTATGGGAAAATCGCGTATGTTTCGTCTCAAAACTCCGTATCTCAGTTGTTTCAAAACTAATTGAGCTGTAATTGCATGCACACATATTCTTGGATGTATAAAGTTTAGTGTAAATAATTTTAATTTTGAAAATTCTGTTTATTAATTAATTTGAAAAATAAAACTTAAAAAAATACATGCATTTTATAAGAAAAAAAAAACAAAAATGTCTTAATTTTAAATTTACTTAAAATAGTTGTGTAAATTTACTTAAAATGGAATAATTAAAACAAACGAGAAAAATAAAATACAAAATTCAGGAAGTTCCTACAGATTTTCGTTGATAGCAAGCAGGGCCTTGGCTTCATTTAAAAGTTCTTTCGATATTGTTTCTGAGGTATTTCTCAAACTTGATATATATGGATCAGAAGTGTTCAATAAGGTATGGAACACGTCTTCATTGGTAGCCGCTCTTGAACACTTTCTAGAATGATGAAGTCTAAACTTTTTGTAATCCTTATTTTGGGATTCTTGCGCGTCTTCGGACAATTGTCCGATAGGTAAAATAGCATAGTACTCAATGATTTTTTCTCCGTGAATAAGTATTTTATGCACGGAGGAAGGCATATAATACCAATTATAAATATTTACGTACAGTTGGGCTGTACTATATGCGTATTCACCAAACTTTTTGAACTAATAGCCATTCCACATGACAGTTTGTAGTATTATGTACATTCGTTTTATAAGTTCTACGTCTACACCTGTAATGTCTGCAGAGCAAGAGTAATTCTGAAAAAATCTCCGAGCTGTGTTTCCTTCATTACTATTTCCAGTGCCTTGTCGAGGTTTATCGACATGCAGTCCCATTTCCTCCCTAAACCGCTTTTGTACCGTTTTTTTCTTTTCGTCTTTGTTTTTTTTATTTTCCGGTGTAGTAGCTGACCACTTTTCAAAAGACAAGTTATAAGAAATATGTAAGATCATCTCCATACTCCTAATCCAAGCATGTAGTGTTGACAGTCCGTATTGAAATGAACTTTCGTTCACATCTCGTGTCCTAACTGCTTCTAAGTTATTAATTTGCCGAGGAGTAGCACCACAAACTGTACAAGAAGCGCTCGAACGAGTTTCAGTTAAAACTTGTGCCACTTTACCATCAATCATGGTTAAAAATAGGTCATGAGTAATTTCGATTACCTCGCTATTCTTATTTATCAGGGAAGGAGACAGATTTTGTATTTGATTGTTGATATCAGCCACAACAGACGCGGTTTTTTCAGGAGTTTCTTTGGCAAATTCTAACAATATAGGTCTGCAATATCTTACAGATGAGCAAGTTTCATTCTTCCAAACAACAGTATTAGTTGTCTCATCTAGGAGTCTAATGGGTACAAGTGAAGCAATAAAAAGGTTTGCATCTGATATAAAATCGCTTTCTTCGGGCAAAACTTACTTGTACTCACTGTGCCCTGATGACCCGTCACAACCCCATTTACAGAATAGTTTCAACTTTCTTAAACCATTTTTGTAAACTGAACCAATTAGTAATATACGTGCCACAGTATGATCCAACAAGTCCTGCAGATTGACTTTTGCACTTATGTTAGTAATGGTTATGCTCGAACCTGGTGGGTAACACATCTTCTTCGCTTCGACTAAAGTTGGATAAGAAGGAAACACTGAGCAGTTTTTGTCCGCCAAAGTTTCCCATACTGTTCTTTGTTAAGGTCTAAGTCAATAAATGTCCGTAGTGCTTCTTCCTTTGAAAAAGGTGTAACATCTTCAGGGTTCTCAGTTATGTATATAACAAATTTTTTCTTATCGTTTTTTGAAGCAGTTCGTATAATATTAACGATTGCGGCCTCCTCCGTCTCACCTATAGACCGTAACTCCTGAGCATATGCATTGAGCACACAGTCCAATCCGTACTCTTGTATTAATTCCATGTTTTTTCGTTTTTTTTGTTTTTTTTCTGAAGATTCTTCGTATGGTTTTGAGGGTCTGCCGCCACTACTTCCAGGCATATTAGGGTCATTAACCGTGACCCGATACTCTAGTGGCACACGAAATTGACCATCTAACCAGCTGACGTTCTTACTTTCAAAGCGGTCTTTCATCCGAGATGCATTTCTCCAGCGTTCGTTACATTTAGATACCAAGTTTCTTTGAATGGAGGAGACACAGTAGCCGTATCCTCTGGTGAAAAATTGAAATTTTCTTGCAAGTAGTCTTCTATATTATACCCATTTATCAACAAATTGCACAACACTCGTTTACTACAAACAAATTCACCCATTATTCAAATTAGTCAACTTTGCAAATAGTTGAAAATATGATATTGGTGCCGATTCCCTTGTTCACAAACTAAACTAAATTTAAGTTCAGTGCATCTTTTTCTTTCTATTTCATTAAGAAAAGGACAAAAGATAAATTTTAGTTTAGTCCTGTCAAATTAATCAACGCCTGTCACTACTCCATACAAGTTTAGACGTGATTAAAATCTTGCCTACTAAAATTACGTCAATTTACGTCAAGCGCTGATTAATTTGACAGGACTAAACTAAAATTTATCTTCTGTCCTTTTCTTAATGAGATTAAAGAAAAAGATGCACTAAACTTAAATTTAGTTTAGTTTGTGAACAAGGGAATCGGCACCATTAACTGCTTTTTAGAGCAACTGAATGTTTGACCAACAACTGTTAATGTTTCAGGGCTCACAATCCTTTTATAGGCCTATGAAATAGTGCTATGTGCAAAAAGATAAGATACTAATAATTTGCACTCTTCCCATAACCAACCTGTTTTTATTTCGACCCTAATAGATAAGTGACCATATTTTATCAAATAAGGTGGTCAAAACTGTATCAAAACCACAAAGAACTATTAATAATAATTATCACTCTAATGAAAAGTTTATCAATTTGATATATATACAGATATAGAGTTATATCAATTTGACCTTATTAGATATATTAAGGTCAAATTGATAAACTTTTCATTAGAATGATTTTATGAGAAATAAAAAGAACCTGAAAAAAAAATATAATTTTTATCTCGCGATGTTTTGGCACCGTGTCAGAAAAAGTGCATGTGCAATTTTTTTTTCTCCTTGCGTAAACTAAAGTATAAAGATCTTAATACAATAAATATCTCGACAGCGGCAAGTAATGGCAAAGGGTAAATGACTCGTTAAAAAAAAATACCCTAAAAACATATCATCTTAAACTATATTGGTTAATTTTATTTTATCAATGCAATATATATAATATTAATTATGAAACATTATAAGGAGATTATAAGCATTCCAAAAATGTATAATACTTGTAATGTCTTTCGAGTAATGTGGCGTTGCATTGCAGTAACGTATTGCGTCAAAATTACGTTATTGAACAAGAGTTAGCTTTGATGCCTATTTATTTATTTATTTTTTGTTAATCATAATACATTATGATTAACAAAAAAAAAAAATGCGAATAGAAAGCTTATTTATTAGACTATATTAATTTATTATTTTTATTCCATAACAACGACTTTCACGTGAAACGGTTTTGAGACGGCTTTGTATCGGGCTTTCTCATAGTGCGCCGCAGGAGACGCCCTGGGCGTCGGGAATCCCGGGCGGATTTCCGGCCACCGTAGGCGCGGGCTTGCGGACGGTGAGCAATGGGTAGCTCACCGTCCGGTAAGGACCAGGCCCGGGTCGACGGCGCGTCGTATTCCACGCGCGCCTCAAAGAGATGTCGTCAGCACATATAGTAGGGGTCCACTAGGGCCGATGCCTGCTGGGGTCGCGGGAAGGTACAAAAGATGCGGGAGAAGTTATTTGATAATTTCTCATAAAAAAGGGTAGTGTAGACACTTGAAATATCAGTTAGAACAAGCAGTTTTTTTTGTGTAAACTTCACAGACGTGATGGGCATCGATAACTAAACACGATAAAATATAAATAAACAGTTTTTCCAACTTATACTACGAGTAATAAGACTACCAGCGGTCATTGACCAAAAAAAATCTCTTTAATTTTTATTTTTTCGTTTCTAGATTTCGATATCCATCACGTTTGCGGAAAAACGCTAGCTAATTTGATTTGACCCTATTTATAACAAGGAAATCTCAAATATTTGAGCTATATTTGTTTTTAAGCTATATCAAGATAATCAAGCAACATAACACAGAAACCATTTAGTTTGGCTTAGAATTGTTGTGTAAAGATATGAAGAGGTTTCATGGAGACTACACCCTCTACTACACCACTTGTAGGTACAGCCAACCGTATGGGCGTGGCTACGAAATGATTTTTTTTCCTTTATCTCGTAGCAGTAAGGGCTGTTTTCGTAATTCAAATGTTACCACTGACATGCAGTTGACCGTACTGTTCTGTCCAAAGAATGTTGCAAAACCGATGCATCTCTGGGCGCTCTGGCCCAGTATACATAGAGTCACAAGATCTGTAGTTTTGTTATTGATAAAGGATACAAGCTGGGTCTTCCACATCAGGCTCGGGCATGTCGAAGAAGGGATGTACGGCGAGCAGGCGCGTGGTGAGCGGCAGCACCAGCGCCGCGTGCGAGCTGCCCAGGCGCTGTGCGCAGCGGAATGTGGAGCGCTTGTCCTACGCAATCATATTAAAGTAAACAGCTTTGTTTCACGTAGTTACAATGTATAAGCAAGGCCGGATATAAGGCAGGGCAAAACAGGCCCTGACCACGGGCCTCCAAACTTGTTTTTTTTTTTTTTGTAAAAAAAAAGTTCTCATTCACAAGAAGCTTTATCGAAGATGAAAATTATAAAAAAATTACACCAGACTACAATGACACAAAACCGTCTCTCAAAGTTATTCCTACTGAGTATTGAAAGTGATTTACTTGGAGAACTGGATTTCACAGGAATTTTTCGACGAAAAAACCTCGCAAAGTTTCACTCACCTAACATGTTTCTTTTGTATATTTTTAGTACTGCCTCGTTGGTCCAGTGGGTGCAAGCGCTACTGCTGAGCATGAGGTCCTGGATTCGATTCCCGGGTCGGGCAAAGTGTTTCTAAGAAGGGTTAGGCGGTGATGTACCTGTAGTACACCCACATGTCGCCAGTTATGTTATTTAAGTCCCATGTAATAGGAGGCGAACCTATTGCCACCAACCGAACACAAATGTTGACTCTGGGCTGCTACTGAGAAATTCCTGTTGGAAAATCCCAATAATATTTTGCCCAACTTGGGAATCGAACCCAGGACCTCATGCTCAGCAGTAGCGCTTGCGTCCCTAGACCGATGAGACAATCCCACCAATTTCTTGACATTCTTAAGCAGCCTTGTATGAGTAACCAAGCATTTTGTATAGCACTTACCTGTGGGTACCTCTTCAGATTCTCCAATATCTTGTCGATGCACATTTCGAGGCAGGTCTTAGAAGCGACCGTGCACGAGCTGAGCATCCGGTGGAGGCCTTCTCTCACGTCCATTGAGTAGTCCTGAAAACAATGTTACTGGATTAACTTATAAAAAGATATTGACTATAATTGCTAACAGCTATCGCCACTTTATACTGCAGCAAATTTAGTGCCTCAATTATTCAATGAGATTTAAACATAACTGGCGAAATGCGAATAATTGTGTGCTTTCGTAATAGATCAGTAGTAATAAATGGTAATCAATCGATTACCATTTATTACAATTGTGTCAATAATACGAGTTCCCTAGAAATACATCATCTGTGAAAACTTCAACTGTCTAACTCTCAGGGTCATGAGATACAGCCTGGTGACAGACGGACAGACAGACAGGCGGACAGACAGCGGAGTCTTAGTAATAGGGTCCCGTTTTACCCTTTGGGTACGGAACCCTAAAAAGTATCCTATGTCCAAATCCAGGTCATGATCTACATCTGCCAAATTTCACACAAATCCGTTCAGCCGTTTTAGCGTGAAAGCGTAACAAACAAACTCACTGTAGCATTTATAATATTAGTTAGGATTATGTATACCATAAAAATACAGACATAAATGTAATGGGCGATGGACAATGTTTAAACTTTAATTTTTATATTTTATCATAATCTACCAAGCTACACCAACCTCCAAAGCTCCCAGTATAGTCTCGAGCTGATCTTCCCTCAGCACGATATGATGCGCGATGCGCGTGAGACTGTCGATGGCGCGCAGGCGCACATCTTCGATCTCGTCGTTGAACATGTCCACCAAGAAGTCCAGTGACGTGGTCGCGAACACTGAGTTCTCCATCGAGAGCTGGCAGACTGCGTCTACGGCTGCCGTGCGGACCTCTGAATAAGAAAGTAAAATGTTACTTTTGAAATATTTACAGTTTAAAGTGACACAAAAACAATTGAAGAAATATATCTTCTCCAGACTGACATCACTGACAGACTACGAACATCCTCAACCGCTGGATCTAGACACTTGAAATCGCGTGCTCGTCTCTGCACCCCCGAATGCGAGAAGTCGGTGTTGCCCCCGAACGCGAGGAGTCAGTGCTGCCCCCGAACGCGAGGAGTCAGTGTTGCCCCCGAACGCGAGGAATCGGTGTTGCCCCCGAACGCGAGGAGTCAGTGCTGCCCCCGAACGCGAGGAGTCAGTGTTGCCCCCGAACGCGAGGAATCGGTGTTGCCCCCGAACGCGAGGTGTCAGTGTTGCCCCCGAACGCGAGGAGTCAGTGTTGCCCCCGAACGCGAGGAGTCAGTGTTGCCCCCGAACGCGAGGAGTCGGTATTGCCCCCGAACGCGAGGAGTCAGTGTTGCCCCCGAACGCGAGGAGTCAGTGTTGCCCCCGAACGCGAGGAGTCGGTGTTGCCCCCGAACGCGAGGAGTCAGTGTTGCCCCCGAACGCGAAGAGACGGTGTTGCCCCCGGACGCGAGGAGTCGGTGGTCCCCAAAATTGGGGACCGGTCATTGGGTTTCCCTCCCATGGAAGGGGGGTGGGAGTGCTCTATTGCACACCTAGTCTCTCAGGGGTTTGCCTCCCCTCAGCTTACTGAAGTGTGTTTCTAGGGTGTGACTGTAAAAGTGTCCGAAGTGCTTCACGACGCCCGTTCGGCCAGACCCCTGTTGGATGAGATCCCTAGTTCCCTAGGAAAAGCCCGGTAAGAGCCGATCTAGCAACGAAGGCGTCGGTTTTGGTTGGCGCTTACCTACCGTGGATGCTGTCCTCGCGAGAAGCTTGAAATTTTGCACAAGAGTTCTTTATATACTGAAAGTGAGCATGAAGGAAGGATTTATGAAAATTCACCACCTAAAGGGATTAACGAGAGAAAGAAATTTTGTTTGGAAGATCATCATTTTTGCCCATGCACATAGCTTGTAAAAAAAACATAGTGTGGTTTTATGAAACCGATGCAAGTGAAACTTTTTTCGGATCATAGGCATTTAACAGAATTTTTTTGGAAAATGGGAATGATAATATGAAATCAATAATAGACAAGATATCCAACTATAAATTAATACACTGATCAAAACACACAAATACCGAGGAGCACTTGCACGAATGAGTGAGAATATACGAGGTATACGAGGAAACGTTTTAGAACTATTTAAATCTTACTTAACTGATCGAAAACAAGTCACACAAATTACAAGATTTAACATAAATACCAAATAGGAAGAACAATACCAATCCAAAGTAAGATACGTTAGATATGGTGTTCCCCAAGGCAGCGTAATAGGACCTACGCTATTTATTACCTACGTCAACGACCTCCCTAATGCAACTGTGCAACCTATGACATTATTTGCAGATGACAGCACAGTAAATATTATAGGTAATGATAAAAATCTATTTGAAAAAGACATAAATAAAGCACTATCATCTATAATATCATGGCTAATCAATAATAATCTAAAAATAAATATAAATAAAACAAATGTAATGAACTACAGTCAAAGACCTCAAAATTCAAATAAATTTAAATTAATATATGATAATAATATAATAAATCAAGTAGAAATTCCTCGGTTTAAAAATTGACAGTAGAATCAATTGGAAATGTTACACAGAAGACCTTTGTACAAAAATAAGTAGTTTATCTTTTGCGATGTACAAACTGGCACCAACAGTGAGTAGAAACGTATTATTCATGGCATATTATGGACTTGTTGAATCGGTGCTTAGATACGGTCTAATATTTTGGGGTAATTCGACAAACTCCGACATGGTGCTTAAAATGCAAAAGCGTTGTATTCGGGCTATGTTTAAGATAAAAAATACCGACAGTTGTCAACCATTCATAAAACACCATATACTTACACTTCCGTCACTATATATCTTGGAAATAGCTTTATTTGTCAGAAACAATCCTCACTGGTTTCCTCTTTTGTCAGACAATGTCACTAGAAATAGACATACTAAATATAAGAACCTTCTTACAGCCTCACGCTGCGAAAACAGCACTCCTTCATAAAAGCGTGTTTTGTATGGCACCAAAAATATATAATAAAATTCCAGAGGATATTAAAAATATAAACCAGCCAAACTTATTCAAAAGAGAACTTAAGAAGTTACTTACTGAAAAATGTTACTATTATGTTAAAGATTTTTTAAATGATAGTTTCTAATCTGTTTGTGTTATATTTCGGTTTTGTTATACTTTTTTTTTGTATTTCTTAATTGTGTTACCATATTTCAAGTTTTTATAATTAATTTTGTACGCCAATGGTGGCAAAACATGTTGAAACTCAAAGATTTTCACTTTTACATCCACATTTGCATTTATATGTTTAATGTTACACATGTTTACAAATAAATATATCTTTATCTTTATCTAATATAAATGCTACACGGTTAGCTGATGCGAGCCATGGGCGCCGCCATATTGGCCTTGGTTGCTCTACCGAGCGCCTTTCACTTTACCCCTACTCCACGGCCAGCTGTAATGCGACATGCAATAGATGGACGAAAAAAAATTGAGGCAATGGAAAAATATCTCCATGTTTTATCAATTCGTAAATAAAGACAGAAAAAAGTCGTAAATAAGAAAGAGCAGGAATCCGCTGGTTGCGGGAAGCACAAAACCGGTCGAAGTGGCGGTGCTTGGGGGAGGCCTATGTCCAGCAGTGGACGTCTTTCGGCTGAAATGATGATGATGTGAAATAAAGACCATGCGAAGCAGCGGCGCCGCGGGTTTTAGGAGTTGAAACAGTCAACCGCACTTCAACGGACATGTCCAGTGGGTCACAGGAAGTAACTTGTTTTCAATGCTAACATGAAACATAATGTACGTCATTCATTTCAGGAAGAGTGTATTTAAAGAATGTTTTAGTTCATAGTCCTGACGTGTATGTAATTAGCTGCAACCTACGGTTTCACCCCATAAGTGTCGATCTCGTGAGAATACCGAGATAAAAAGTATCCTATATCCCCTAATCCAGGTCATGGTCTACCCATATGCCAAATTTCATCCAAATTCGTTCAGTCGTTTTAGTGTGAAAGCGTAACAAACAAATTTCACAATTAGTTAGGATTACGGGATAAAATGGAACGTCAAAAACATCAGAGGCGATTGTGAAAAAACTTTTTTTTAGAATATTATTCTGCAAGCTTAAAAGGATTAATAAACCCATAGTAATTGAACTTCAATTTTTAAATCATATTGTAAAACCCACAAGCCTGAACATTACCCGTAATCAGAAGGCAGAAACGGGACATGTCCTTTACATTGACAGTGTTTTTATGTAGTAGCAGTAAGAGACGCTTTCGTAGTTCAAGCGTTACCTCTGCCGTGCAGTTATGCGCACGATGGAAGTGCATTCTGCTAGTAGCTTGGAATCTTTTGAATGGTTGTTAGTTTTTTGCAATCTCTCTTGCAGAGAAGTGCCATTTTTTTTTACTTGATATGAGCTATACGGTTGTAAGTTATAGTGAACGCCAGACCCATGAGCTCGTCCTCCAGGCCGTGCACGAAGGCGCCGGCGGCGCCGCCCGGCAGCAGCTGCACGGTGGCGCTGTGCAGCAGCTGGCCGGGCGCGTCGTCGGCCCAGCGCCGGCCGGACGCCCAGGCGCCGCTGCGGACTAGCTCCGCGCCGCGCTCGTGGGCTGTGCGCTTTTTCTGTAATTACAAGCTTACTATTAAGAAAAATAATTGTTTTTTGTTCGTAGAACTTACTTAGTTTTCATAGATAAACACTAAATTAAAAACCAAGAAAGTTGTTCAAACAAGAATCCAAGACATACAATTTTTGAAATCATTAAAGGTTAGATAGACAAGTTTGTAAATTCCAAGAGTCAACTTAGGGCTGGCGCCCACTGACACATGACATGGCAAGGGATATTTATGCGACGAATAGAAATATAACTTTTATGTAAGACAATAAAATTTTAATGTCAATGATGATGCCTAAGGACGTCGCGGCATGCCTAAGGATACCGCGGCATCGTTGCCGTTGAAATTTCAATTTTATTGTCATACTGTTAAGTTATATTTCTATTCATCGCATAAAATTTCCTTGCCATGCCGTACCGCCATTGGGCGCCAGCCCATATATTCCCTTTCAATCAACCAGAGGACACTTTTATTGTCTACAAAGAAAATAGATCAAAATTTACTTTTGAATACTTACATTTAATTATGAGAATTGACCCTTCATCCATAAACTCAACTTTTGCAATTTAACATGGCAAATAAAATAAAAATGCAATTTGTTGTAGACGACCTACCTTCATATTACTCATAAGCTGCTTATCTAACGTCTGTAGCAGGAAACGATCCGACACGCCACGCGTAGTACCGAGCAGAGTACAAGCGAGCGCGCGGACCTGCATACACAGGTCGTTCACAGCCGAGCATATGCGCACGAACGCATCGTCCACCAGACGCATTGTGGTCTCGCCGTCGCAGAGCGTTATTGTGCTGAAAGGATAAATAGGCACATAGGTGATGATGGGTGCTGGCTATAGTTATGCTGGCATTTGTTATCTATCTATCTATATATATAAAAATCTATCGCTGGTCGTTCGTCTCGCTAAAACTCAAGAACGGCTGGGCTGATTTAGATGATTTTGGTTTTGAAATGTTTGTCATAGTCCAGGGAAGGTTGAAAAGGTCAGAGATAATAGGGTAGGTAGGGTAGGGGTTGTTAGGGTAGGTAGGAAGGGTAGGGTAGATACTTAGTGCAACCCATGCGAAGCCGGGCCAGGTAAAGCTTGTCAAAGATAAATGAATGGCTTGTTGGGATACGTAGATTTTCATTTAATGAAAAATTTGAAGCCTGAAGTAGGAATCCAGTTGCATGTAAGCCTTAAGCAACACTGTTACACGGCAAAAACATAGCCTGTTTTTGTTAGGTCTGTTATCAGTATTTCCTACAAGCAGTTCCTTTTTACAAAAGCTAAAGAAAGTACTGAGACTACCTAGCCATTTTGTTATGTATGCTTCTCTCATGTCTACTAAACTCATTTATATTTAAAACCATTTTGAACAAGTAATAAGAAAATTGTGACATTTATTGCAATATGTGTACTATTGTTTAATGAATATGGTGATGAAATAAAAGATCCAGTGGACACTTACTTCTCAGGATATTTATTGCCCAACACCCACACAAGCTTGAGGGCGACCTCCCTCACAATTTCATAGTCATCTGAAAGAGCGATGCACACCAAGTCATACAGGGCTGCGCTCAGTGTCTGTCCCCTCTCATGCATTGTAAGCAGAGACTGGAATGCTCCAGAACGTACTCTGGCATCCTGGAATGTTACAATTTGAATAAAGAAAAGTTTTTTTTAGCTTGTTATAGATTTCAGATAATGGATTTTCAGATTCAAATAATAAAACTGTAAGTACAATCATTTTGTTCCTCATAATAATGAAATCTACCAACATTGAAATAGTAGGATCTAAAGGCTTGGCTCAGCAGCTAATCCAGTAGCCAGATACTAAGGCCTGTATTACCTCACTCAAGACACAATCATTACTTAAAACTAGTTCCATCCAATACAATGGCTTTAAACCAGTTTAAGCGAGGTTCTGTAATTCAGGTCTAAGTATTGATTTTAAATTAAATACACTAAAAGCCAAATTTTTACATTAATGTTTGTCTAAGTAGTAATTTCAAAAAATAATAATATTTATTTTATACTTCAGCATGTGAATAGTCTCCAAGTAGTTTCACAATGGCATCAGCTTCAGTGGCCATTTCTGTAGTCCTCTCAGATTCAGGGTGTATGGGGTACAGTTCACTGATGAGCTGGAGGCAACGGCACTTCACTTGATGGCTGGTATCCTTCAGGTTGTCCTTGGCTACAGCTACCAGTCTCATCATCAGGATCTTGTCATCACTTAGCTTATTGCCAAGTTTTAGTAGAGTGGCTACGCCTTGCGCTATAACCTGTTCATAGACATACAATCTTTTAGGCCGGCCACATACAGACGAAATTCAATATTTAAATATTGATTTGTAATTTCGTCGACAGAAAATCTATACAAAATCAAGGATCTATCACAAACGCTCTTCGAAATTCCGCATGGTAGTCTGTGCATCCAGAATCCTGCATGGAAAAAAGCCGTTACGAATGCAAGTCTTCCATAGATTTTGTATGGGTCACTTCATATTTCGCTCAGTGAGCGTCGCATGACCAAAGCGAGAGAGGAGGTGAGAGTGGAGTAGAGGTGTGTGTGTGTGTATTTGGAGCTCCTATTTCTGAAGCTCTTCGCTTATTTTGCTGAATAATTTGTTGAACAAATTTATAGACATCCTGTAACATTTAAAGAATTTCTCTGGATCGGCTAATACTTTGGGTCTTTTATATAAAATTGGCGATCTTGCATTGTTTTGTCGTTTTTTTAGCAAGATAGAGCAACAATGCAATTGCAGTCAGAAAATCGTTGTCAAGGTCCATATTTGCTGCCAGATCGTCTGGACTCAGTCCTAGTGTCTCAAAAATTGAGACTTGTTGTTTCAATGGAAATAAATGAAAATGTGTGATACATGTATATGGAATCTAAAATTGATATTTGGAATAGTTAATTTGAAACAAAATTCCATATGTATGTGACCAGCCATAAGTATATTATACATATGTGAGATGTGAGAAGTTTAAAGTCAAGTCTTGAAGCTAGTTCTCAATATTTACTCTTTAGTAAGGTTCCTTAATATTTTTTTTTACTTCCTCCAAATATTGGAAAAATATGGGGGAGGCTTTTGCCCAGCTGCAGCAGTGGGACAACATAGGTAAACTAAAAAAGAGAAAACAAATTGACATAACAAAAACTTAAACTCGGATCATAATAACACAATAAAGATGTCACACATATGATAGGAAAAATTTCACCCTATTTAAGATAGCAAATATGTTGACCTAATGTAGAAGCAATCAGAAATTCTTACCTTGTGGGAAGTTTCGTTTTTAATCAAGTGAGCTGTCTCATCAATCAGATTACTCAGGTTGGCTCCAGGACACTCCAGACCAATGTCACAGAACAGCCACAGTATCTTCACTCTCACTACAGCTTCTTCTTCCGACTGGAAATGCTCCGACAGCTTCTTTATGGCCTCTTCAACATCAGACTCTTGGAACTGAAGGCAATCTGAGATGCGCAGTAATAGTTGCAGTGCCTCGTCACTAGACTTGCATTTTTCTAACAGACCAACAAAAGCAGCAGCCGAGCTCCCTATAAGGGGCTTTTTAACAAGGTGCAACTTCTTCGTAGGAGGACCATCCTGAAAACAAGTCGTTAATTTTATTAAAAATATCAAATAACCAGATTGGTAAGTTAGTAACTACTGCCGCAAGGTAAGGTTAGGGCCTTACTTGAAACGATTTGTTGTACTCCGCCAATGCTCTCTTTTTTAATACTGCTGCCATTTTATATTTTCAGATACTTCTTATGTTGTTTAGTTCGTAAATACAATAGGAAAACTGAATTATGCACAGTTCAGCTCATGTTTATATTTTCAGTAAATTTGACAGACGTTCATTCATAGACTACTCTAGATAAATCGTTCATTCTGTTTATGGTAGAGGACTGTTAATAAAATATCGATATATCGAATTAACGATGTATCGAAATATCAATATGATTATTTAAAAATATTGATATTAATATTTTTTGGACGATATATCGAAATATCAATATTAATTACTAATATTTTTTTGGGCAATATATCAATAGTTTGATATTGAAATATAGATATCGACGGTTGATATTTTTTTTTATATTTTTTTTCCTCGTAAATTATTGAAACTACAACATGATCGTAAACTTGCTGCAACTGTACTTTATATGCACTATATTATGTTTTTCCTCTTTCTCTAGTTTATTAATTTGCTTATTATCAAAACGAAATGTAATTTTGTATAGAATTTGATATCTGTGGTATAAAAATTACTATAATCTATGATACCAAATGCCTATTTTAGCATAGACCTAAATCTCAATGCTTAAATATTGTTGTCTCTTTAATCAAATACGATTATTTTATTAGAAAAAATGAGACAAAACGATATTTCACATTCTGCATCGTATTTCACTCATATTTAAAGGATAACGTATATAAAGGATAACGTATATAAGGTAACGTAACAATGTATATAAAGGATAACGCGGCGCCTCCATGTTTTTCCTAGCTCGATGTATGTATTTTAGTCACTGTTGTTGTTACTTGTCACTGTCAGCGTTAACAGCTTACTTTATTTAGTCTGTGGTTAATAGCGAGAGGTTATGTAAAATTATCAATATCTTATTTGTTTTATTTAAATTGGATCCGCAGTAGTAGCCCGCGAAATTCAAATTTTCTTACGTTTCTTGCAATTTGCAGGTCAATGTCAGATTGTATCTTGATCAAAATATGATTCGCAAACATATGTATTAACAGAATTATAAACATCAAAATCATTAGATTTGTTAGTTAGATTTGTTCCCTATGAACAAATGAAAAAGTTTATAACTTAGCGAGATGTGGTATTATTTTAATGATTATAATAGGGTATTTTACTATATACGAGAAAAATCTATAAATATATTATTGAGATAGTTTAGGAAAAAAGGAGTCGGAAAATTGTATTTTTAGTTCATAAAATAACATAATAAATTTTAAAATTCATTTTACGTTTTCAGTTTTTCTAATCTGTTAAAAAACACCATGAAATGGTAGCCACCATGTTATTACGTCATGCCGCTATTAAACTAACACGTGTCAACTGTCAACTGATAGTTAATAGATCAGCGCATTTGTGAACATAGCCAAGTGACGTCATGACCACAGAGCAACATGGCGTCCACTACGTCCAGCGTGTTCGTCAAACTACGCGCAAAATTTGAAAATGTAAAATTTAAATGCATTTTTATGGCACTTATAGATTGAATAAAAATTTTGTGATTTTTTGTGGGGCATATTAGCACTATAGAATTTAATTAAGACACTTTTCAAAAATGGGTGTAAGACCCTATTCTGTAAATACACG
The DNA here is from genome assembly GCA_905333075.3 of Atethmia centrago. Taxonomy (NCBI): domain Eukaryota; kingdom Metazoa; phylum Arthropoda; class Insecta; order Lepidoptera; family Noctuidae; genus Atethmia; species Atethmia centrago. The sequence continues at coordinate 21,973,948 of HG995369.1, forward strand.
ACAGACACTGACCTGTAAATTGACCTATAGTTCGTTTTTTTAATCCCAGAGATTAATTTGATATTTCAAATGATTGTTGACCATTTTAACAATTTGGAGTTTGACATTTGCATGTGTCCATTTAGTCTCCAAGATTAAAAAACAGACTAAAGCATTTTCATACATTTATAATTTAATTGTTTAATACATATTTATATACTGGATTATAAAATAGGTAAGTCATTTTTGAGCTGACTAACAATTGCTTTTTTTTTAATAAAGCCGATACATCGAAACTTCGATTTTTTTTCGATATAATAATATCAAACTCTGTCTAATTAGAAATATGGATATATCGAAATTACGATATTTAAAAAAATATTTACAGCCCTAGTTCATGGTTCACAGACAAATAGTCTCAATAAGAGAGGTACAGAAACCCACAGGACAGCATGTGGCAACTTATTGGGTAGTAGCGACTCCACGAACCCTATCTCTCGGGAGAAGTCTTGTTCCTCCCTTTGGCTTGCCTTTATTGACCAGCTGGAGTGAACATTGACTAGGAACAGAGCTCCTACCTCATTCTTGCCTTTATTGAGCAGCTTAACTTAGATAAGCATTGTGCCAAGTTTCAAATTTATGTGGTGTTCACAAGAATCACTTGGGTTTGGGTTTAGAGTAAAACCACCGAATTATCAGTAAGTACACAACAACTCAAAGGGAACGTCTAGTCGCCACAGGGGATAGAGCGGGATTCTCTTGAGGCACTACCATTGAGTTGTGTACTACATTTAATAGTATATCACATCTGTACTCAACAAATAAGATTTTTAAAACAAACGAAATTCCTATTTTCTCCCTTAAAGGTTGAGTTTCAAAAAAGAACCCTTGTGCTAAACTTCTGATGTCAGTCAGTCAGCATTTCGCCCGCGACTTCGTTCGCATGGAATCCGTACTTTTCCCTATATTTTTTTTTTTTACGTAAGTTTACCCCCCCCCCCCATTCACCCCGAAAGAGGGTGATAAAAATATTTTGTGACATTTCCATTATTTGACCCCGTTAAGGGTAGATTTTCCAAAAACCGTGATACACATTATCCTTTATTTTGGGTTTGTATACCGAGTTTCAAGTTAAGCTCATCACGCGTTAAAATTCTAAGTTTAAAAAATAAAAAAAATACAAACTGCACTATTTGCTTAGATAAGTATTCGTGCCAAGTTTCAAATAAATTATCTCGAGGAATAAGATTTTTCACACGAATTTCCCCCTCCCCTTTTTCATCCCCAAAGGGTTTAGTTTTTGAAAAGTGGTTTGCGGCTTGTTTATTATTTGACTTATAGGTTATTAGCATTAGTTTTTTTTTAATTTTATTTTTTTTTTATTTTTTTTTATTTTTTTTATTTTATACTACCCCCTATTTTAGAAAATTAAAAAAATGGAAATTTTAATTTACCTAGCTAAGTATAGTTTATAACCTGGGTTAACAATTAAGGCACTTTTAATCCCAGTAGTACGTTCCTGTGAGATGTTTCCGTTATCCACGCGGGCGAAGCCGCGGACAAAAGCTAGTTAGTTATAATAATATGTGCTTAATAGTTACTTAGATTATAATACTTGGAGTTTCACTTTCGCTCTTCGATCACAACTTCACGCAGCTTCTACGCGTAAGAGGAGATAGGTGGAATACCTTCCAAAAATGAATGATGAATGTCCCCAAAAATGAATGCAAATGCTTGAGAATTGACCCACACCTTGTAGCTTGAAGTCTTTGTAAGCTATAAACAAATAACGTAAATTATGATGTATTCCTAAATTCATCATGGGTCCCATAACAATAATAATTAGAGGTTTTGGATAATATTTTACTAACATACGTCAGGGGGCCCCATGCCCATACCATTGATACGGCTTATTCGATGGTAGCTACGGCCCTGTGAGTCTTTTACGTAAAACGTTGATCTGTCCACGGTAAAACCCGTTTAATCACATCAAAGCAAAGTATGCATTCGAAGCATGTAACAAAAAAACTTTGCAGAATGGAAAAGTGTCAATATAACAACATTTATTATTTGTCAATTAATTTGTCATGTCACTGTCACTTTGTCAAGTTGCATGGTCGGGATGTTCGCTTTTACTCAGTGAAAAGCATTTTATATTATTAAATCTAAATTAAGCATTATTATTTCTTTCACTTAATGAACACTAACATAATAGTGTTTTGATAAACCACAAGTGTAGATGCCGTGTATTTAAGAAATAAGAATGAAGCTATTAGCTCTTCATCCCACACGTAACAATTTATATAATTTATTTAATAATTGTAGTTCGTGAAAGGTAAGGTATTCAATCATTATGTAACTAAATTGCCTTTAGTGTCTATAACTCGTATACATGGAGGTAGGTGCACTGAAGTTGTTTAAGATGCACTATTCGTACACTCAATTTTTATCACCGAATCCATCTATTAGTATTCATAATGGCTTTCTTGATAGACGTTGTATTAGGTTGTATAAAAATTACAGTGAATTAACAACGTTGTTATTTTAGATCATGGAAGACAAAAAATAATGTCATGTGAAGGCAATGAGCAGGAAATGTCTGAACGGCATCTCCTGGAGCGCGCGTGTCTCGGGGATGGCAGCGTCGCCGTGCCCGCCGTGCACAAGCGCCTCTCACAGCATTGGAAGGAGTTTGTGTGTGGCGGAGGATCTGCATTCTGCAACATACTCTTCAGCTATCCTCTGAATAAACTCATATTTAGACAGGTAACTTTAAAGCTGATTTACACAGCCTATTGTTCATACCTACCTCCTTATATTCATATAGACAAAAACTAAATCACAACATTAATTATAATAAGGAAAAACTTATTGTGTTCAGTTGGCACAATCCATTGAAAAAATGTTGTCATGATCATTGTCACAATACTAATGGTTTCGTTTGCTCCAGTCAAAATGCTCCCCAGTCTTTTAAAAATATTGTTTAAGACACATGACAGGTATGACAGGCTCTGGGGGCATGTCTTATCATTAGAGTGATAAGGTTATCTTATCAAAATTTACGTATGCATGCTTAAAATTTTAGCAATTAAAGAGCACTTTGGTCTTCATACATTATAATTTTAAAGTACTTTAATAAAAAAAATAATACTAAATATTCCATCAAGAAGACAAACATGGCTACAATAGTGTTTGTGATACATTTTTTAGATGATGCATGGAGTTGAAACAACATTTGCCTTACACCAGTTGCGGAAGGAAGGCCTGACTTTCCTCTACCGTGGCATGCTGCCACCACTGATGCAGAGATCACTGTCAATGTCCTTAATGTTTGGTGTGTATGATGAATGCCTACAACCAATGTTAGAAAGACAAGTCAATCCCTACTTAGCAAAAACATGTGCAGGAATGGTGGCCGGAGCCTTTGAAGCAACACTCATGCCTTTTGAGAGGTTACAAACATTACTCATACATCCAAAGTACCACAATGAATTCAAGAACACTGCAGAAGCAGCCACTTATGTCGCCAAGCACTACGGTATCAAAGAATTTTACAGAGGATTAATACCAATATTATTTAGGAATGGCCCATCTAATGCAATGTTTTTCATAATTCGTGATGAAGTGCGGGTAAGACTACCAGTGCAGGAGAAAGTCCTCTATCAAGGCCTACAAAACTTCCTGGCAGGAGCTTCAATCGGTGCATTTCTCAGCACACTTTTTTATCCTTTGAACGTTATTAAAATTGCGATGCAATGTGAACTTGGTGGTCCTCACAGGACAATTATATATGAATTTAAATATATTTTACGCAAGCGAGGCTCAAAGTTCACCAACTTCTACCACGGTGCGTTACTGAACATCTCCCGTGCATTTCTAAGTTGGGGTATCATAAATGCTTCTTATGAAGTTTTAAGAAAATTTTTATATGCCTAGTCAAGTTGTTTTTATCTTGTACAGATAGTTATTTACCCGTTTCAAATATTGTTGAATCAAATTGTTTTTAAGTTTGTTTCGAAATATTTATATTTTTTGGGAATACATGCAATTCAAGCACAAAAATGACAAACAGAGGAATCTGTTTTCTGCTATATCATGTCAGCATGAACCTTGTTTTGTTCCTTTATGTAAACATACAAGGAAAATAATGAAAGTGAACACTGGAGTAACTGTTATGAACTTATGAACTCCACTGACATGCAGATTACTAAATATTTCATTACTAATCCATGTAAATGTTCTAATAAGTTCAGTCCTCAATCAGTTAAACTGTGTACATTCAATTATGAAATTCTGAAACGAAAATCAATATTGGAGTTGTTTAATATTCCACCTGTTATGTATAAGTTATTTATTTTTGAGCTTATTTGGGAAAACCAAGGGGTAAATCTGTTATGTGCTGTTATAGTTTATTTACTGTATATGTTATTTTTAAGTAGACAATGTTTTTTATACATTTGGAAGCATTTACATGAATGTTATTATTATTACAATTATCTGATTAGCTTTCGATCATGGTTAATTGTGATCGCTCTTGTATGATATTTTGTTAGTGTGGCTCAGGCAACTAAATACTGGATAAATAATGGATGTTTTGACAATAGTTCCGTCGATGCTTGTAATGCATTATAGCCTATTTATTACATATTGCAGTATTTTACGTGTCTATACCAAAACCCAAATACATAACAGTATATTGATCTGTGTTATATAATAGCTGAATTAATGTAGGTTCCCACCTATCTGCGCTAGTTAATCTAAAAGAAATAAATGCAATGAAACAATGGGGTATTTGTTATTTTGAGAAGCGCACTCCTACGTAACGCGATGTAAAGTCAACAGTAGTCTATTTCTGGAAAATAATAATGTACCTATGTTGATGAATGAGCACCCTGGTTTGTAAGAAACACGAATACCTAGAAATGCCGACCGTAAGGGAAGTATACAGCTACTTACAGCAAAAAGTACAAAGAAAGACTAAACAAACACAGCAACACGTTAGCTAAAGATCTACTTAAAAACAAAGACCACATAAAACGCCTTAAAAGATGACACATACTGGAGCTCGACCAAAGGAACTGAAGTGTTCCCACGTGTAGATCGTGCTATTCACTGGAATGGCAATCAAACAAAAGAAACCACCCCAGACCACACCTAATTATGGCTAAACCACGGGCTAAACAGCCGAATGTGACTAAAGTTATGTATACCTGTGGCTGTGTGAATAATAGCAGAAATAAGGCCATGATGTCATTAACACTAGCTGGTAAGTATCTAGATATAGACAGAGAGGAAAATAACTCAAAAAATGCCCTAAACTAATTGCTAACCGAACATTTGTAATAGATAACATTTTCTAAGCTACCTATTTGAAATTTATATGTATATAATATATTCTATTTGAATACGAACTTATCAAGTTATTTCTACATTTGTTTACGAACAGCGTGTTTAACATAATTTAACAATATTATCAAATCATTTCTACCTTGAAGATGACGATTATAGCCTTGTTCGAATTTATTCAGCGAGTAAGCAGTTATCTTAAGGCCGTTTGTCCACCGCCACGTTAACGGGACGTCGTCGAGAACGGGATGAATGCGCCGAAGCAGCGATACATGTTTACTTTACTATGGGCATGGCCGCGTGCCCACCGCATGTCGTCATCGGGACGTCACGACAAACAGTAACTATTCTAATCAAAACTCGTTCGTCACGCAATTGAAATTTAAATGTGAATTAATTAATGAAATGCACCGGCCCCAGCGTGGTTAAACCAGACTCGATTGCTCGAATGAACCCAAGGATTCACACTAGTACCTGGAGCCTCATGTTTATTTGGACTACAGAGACCATTGCATCTCAAAGAGAAGACGGGGGGCGCGGTAATGGCCAGGCCTGATGATTACCGGAAGGATTATTAGAGCCGGACCGGATATGCATCCTAGAGTAAGCAATGGAATAATGGAGAGACTGGTGATATATCTATGGGAGGCCATCTTTTAACACCGTTGCCGCCAGGTTGGCTCAGGTCCAGCTTCAATGGGTCCAGGGGTGACGGACTCGGAGACATCTGTCGCCCCCCCCCCCACACAGCAGGACCCGAGGTGGCGGCGCATAGTGTCCCAGATCCCCTCTATTACTCTCGTCGAAAGTGACGCATCGAAAGGTTCTGTCGGCGAATCGTTCGCCGTTGAAACGTACTATCGGTGAAAAAATTAAAAGTGAATCGTTCTGTCGGTGAACCGTTCAACGGCGAAACGAATGTCGGAGAAATGTTTCAGAATCGATTTAAAAAAATTAAGTGCTTGTTGCATGAACCTATATAATAGGTTGGGGAAAAAGTTTCTTCGCATTTTTTAAGAAAATTCAAAACATTTTTTAATATAGTTTATTTACATTTAACTAAAGTATGTAGGTACCATTTTGTTCGATTTGCCATCTTGTAGGTAGGGACATGATCCCATTGCTATAGAAATTTCGGGACTTCTGATCAAAATACCGCGACAAATAGTTTTGACAGTCCACTCGTGATGTCAACCTGACACTGCCTAAAGAATTCTGAAGAGACCGAAACAGGTGAAAATCTGAAGGTGCAAGGTCAAGACTATACGGCGGATGCATTAACACCTCCCAGCCAAACTCTCTTAATTTTTGCTGAGTGGCTAAAGATGTGTGAGGTCTAGCGTTATCATGATGAAAAACCACACCCCTTCTGTTGATTAATTCCGGCCGCTCTCTCTCAACTTCTTGCTTTAATCTCATCAGTTGTTCGCAGTAGAGTTCAGAATCGATGGTCCTGCCTGGTGGTAACAACTCATAATGAATAATGCCCTTCCAATCCCACCACACACACAGCATCACCTTGTTGCGAGTTAACCCGGGTTTCGCCACAGTCTGTGAAGCCTGACCGGCCTTTGACCACGTCCTTTTTCGCACGTTCTTGTCGTACGTGATCCACTTTTCATCACCAGTTATCAGTCTTCAAAAATGGTTCGGTTTCATTACATCGTAATAAAGAATCACAAATGAGTACACGGTTCATTAGGTTTCTTTCAGTGAGCTCGTGAGGTACCCAAATATCGAGCTTTTTTGTGTACTTACCCAGTTTTTTTCAAATGCGCCAAAACTGTTTTGTGGTCAATTCCCAGTTCTTCAGCTACGTCGTAACTACTGATATCTATATCGATCTAGCTCCACTTTTTCAAAAATGGCATCCATTTTATCCGTAATAGGGCGACCAGAGCGACGTGCATCTTTGACATTGACCGGATTGAAAACGCTTAAACCTAATTTGTGCTACTCTCACAGACACTGCACTAGGTCCACAAACATCGCAAATTTTTTTCGCGGCTTGCGTTGCTTTTTTACCTTTTTTGTAGTAAAATTTTAAAATGTATCGTATTTTTTCATTAGATTCACTCATCTTGACGGTACGAAAAACAAATGAATATCACACATTTTCCTAATTTGAATTTGGAATTATGTTCTTTAAAATTTAAACTTTCAATGATACCAAAACCAGCCAGATACAAATAGTATACCCAAAGAGATTTTATTACAAGTTCATACATACTATAATGCGAAAAGACTTTTTCCCCAACCTAATAGTTCCGTATTAAGAATTATGGATATTACTAGTTCCATTAGGTAGTCGTGTAGGCGCCGTTAGTACCACGTTAAACCACTGGTATATACCTAGCGTCGCGTGGTTATGTAGGTAGCAATAAAATGCTCTGATCTGAAATCCAATACCTAGCGAAAAGCCCTAATTCTTACAGCTATTAAAGCCGAGGCCTGGACAAGTGGAGTCCAATCACAATCAGTAATGCAACGCTAACAATGTAAAGGATGATCCAATTCGAGGTTCCTAACCTTTTTTAGGGTTCCGTAGTAAACAAGGAACCCTTATAGTTTCTGTATATTTGGCATAGGTATACATATTAATCACGCCGACAAAGTGCTAAAATAGAATTTAGAAAAATCATTTAGGGTACCTTGCACGTAATGTGAGGATGATATTTTTTTTTCTCGTCTACCCTATGGTGTGGGATATCGTTGGATAGGCCGTTGGATTCAAAAATATTGCGGGTCCGTGAACACCACTTTTCGATTCAAGGATCCGCTTGCGTAATATTAAGCATTCAAGTGCAAATTTTTGATAAGAGTCAAGTGTCGTCGTCGTCCCCCCCTCCCCCCGCCAGCTAAATGGTTTTCCAACATGGCTTCCCAACTACGGAACTCTTCAATGTGGCCGGATTTTTTTTAATCACACGATTTAGGCGGCCAGTTGACGTCACCGTACGTGAAATAATGCGACCTCTGAAAGTTTCACGCAAAACATTTAACGCTAACACAACAACTCAACAATCAAACGCGTTGAGCAACGGTAAAGCAATTATTTTTTTTTTTTTATCTCTTCTTTGGCAACTGAGCCGATGTCGACTATTCTGCCAGCGTCATGTGGTGACGACAGGTGAGCCGTCGAACTTTGCACTTTGTGGTAGTTGCCTAGGTATGTTAGTTGTTAATAGCTGAAAGGACGAGACAATTTTTCTTAGTAAATCTATCTACAAAAATTATAATAATATATATATATTTTAAAACACTACAAATCATCACATATTTTTACAAGGTTATTATAACTACACACCAGACTACATCTTGATATCATTTACATTTAAAAATGTTGATAGAACTTGGATTAGTTTAGGAGAAAAGTTAGTCAGGATGGAAGTTAGTAGGAAGAGGGATTTTTATTTTGGGAAGCTTATGGTACAAGTCAAAGGAATGGGAATTCAGAAAACATGAGAAAAATATATGATCCAGAGTACCATCGTCAAGACCGCATTCGCACAAGGAACTGTCACGAACACGAATCTTGTTCAGGAATACTGGACTGCAGCAGTGACCAAGTCTCAGTCTGCACAAGGATGTAACAGTTCTTTTGGACAGTTTGGGGCATTTAAAAAACCAAGGTTTCCGCTGGATGTCAGGTTGAATACCGGCGTAATACGTCCCTTTGAGTTTTGAACTTACTTGCCATATTGCTGACCACGAATTATACAACTTGTATTTGGTGTCAGTTCGTAGGTCGTAACTTTGCACCATGTAGTGCTTCCGATCCACCGGGTTAGATGAAGCAAATTTAGCCAGTGAGTCAGCGCACTCGAGCAATTCATTTTATAAATATGTTGTTACAAATTAACATTTGACGTTTGAAACACGCGCCATTAGTAACAGCTGTCAAAATTACTGTGTTGCCAATAGAGGAACCTCGAAACGGATCACCTTTTTATATTCGACATTAGAATAGAATAGAATACTTTTTATTATATACACCATAAAAATTACAGATATAAATGTTGAAAATGTAAAAAAAATGTTAATGTTAAATGCTGATGTTGTTGTTGTTGTTAGATTCTTTGATCTACTTTTCCCTCGAGGTTGTTTATACACACTGCTTTCACATATTTTTATCGCTGTCCCAGCCATTCTATTTTTCCGGGGATACCGCACGGTCTGCTGTGAGGCCTACTTGCCGGATTGCAAAGGCAAAAGTCCTTGCGCACGTATGGGAGTGGCGCGAAGAGGCGAAACGCCGGGGCGTAACTACGCTGCCGCGAGAAATCGCGGCACAGCTGACAGAGCTCCGGCGGGATCTCATGGTGACATGGAGAGTACGGTTGTCGCAACCCAGTGCTGGGCACGCCACGATTGCGGCGATAAGACCCCTCTTTGAGGAGTGGCTAGAGAGGCGCCACGGCGTCCTCACCTTCCGCCTGACGCAGGTCCTCACCGGACACGGCAGCTTCGGGAGGTTCCTGTGTCGGATAAGGCGGGAAGAAACGTCCGGGTGTCACCACTGTGTGGATCGCCCGGAGGACACGGTGGATCATACGGTGGAGGTCTCCCCGGCTTGGGCAGAGCACCGCCGTGTCCTCGTGGAGGCGATCGGCGGCAGAGATCTCTCGCGTCTGGCCCTGGTTCAGGCCATGGTACGGAGCGAGAGGGCATGGGCAGCCGTCACCTCCTTCTGCGAAGCAGTAATGCTCGCGAAGGAGGAGGCCGGACGGTTGAGGGAAAGGAAAATTTCGCGCCCTATCGCCCCTAGCCACCGCAGAAGACGCCCTGGGCGTCGGAAATCCCGGGTGGATTTCCGGCCACCGTATGCGCGGGCTTGCGGACGGTGAGCAATGGGTAGCTCACCGTCCGGTAAGGACCAGGCCCGGGTCGACGGCGCGTTGTATTCCACGCGCGCCTCAAAGAGATGTCAGCACAAATGTAGGGGTCCACTAGGGCCGATGCCTGCCGGGGTCGCGGGAAGGTACTAAAGGGTCACCGAGGCCCCTGGCAACACAGGCAACAGGAAGGAATACGGGTGGGTTTTAGTCAGTAAGAGTCTGACACACCCTCCCGCTCCGCCCAGAGCAAGAAAAGTTATTTGATGATTTCCCACCCAAAAAAAAAGCCATCATATTTAGTTTCTCACAAAGGTATCGTGGATTGTATTTACAACTATAATGAAATATCTATAGGTAAAGCAAATATTGATGAGAGCGGGAAAATAACCCGCGACACATTGGATAAAAATAAATAAACTAAACCCAATAAGTACCTACCTAGGTAAATAGAATTATTACCGTGGAACTTATTAGGAACTGAGCTTCCGAAATATTTAAAATACATTTTCGTGAGGAAACCGGCATGTCCTAGAAGTTCTAGGATACGCCGGTTTCCTCATGAAAATGTCTAGGTTATATCAATCGTGCGGGATAATATTATTTACACTTTCACTCGCACAATAATACTATTTCTCTCTCATTCGTGCAATCCCGCCCTTCCACACGTCGCCCCTTTTTCGTGCTAGGTGCGCACGAAAGCACGTACGTCTAAATGGACCCATTTGTAGCAGCTAACTTCTAGCACTTATGTAGGTACCCACTTTTATTTATTAGGGTACAATTTTCAATCTTAGAACCTATAAAAATGCGGCATCGGCAGGATTTTGTTCACCGAAAGGATTATATTTTTCTAGGTTTAGTTTCAATGCTTGAACTGTGAGGTCCCACAGCTGGGCAGCCTGGGCACCATCTTGGCATTGATTAGATGGCTTAGTCACCGCACAGTCACTGAAACAGACAGAAACATTTAAGCTGCAGGTACCGCTAGGTATTGGTTAAAAACATATTTTATTTTGATTGTACGCCACGTAGTACAAATAGGACAATTATTTTACATTCCTCTGTAAGATGTTCGCCTGATACAGAATGCTATTTTTTAAAGTATTGGTTTCTGTGATGATGTATTTCTCATGTTGCCGCTATAAAAACAAATACTAAAAAACAAAATAAAATAAATATTTAAGGGGCTCCCATACATGATTATTTTTTTTGCTGTTTTTTTAGATAATGGAACGGAACCCCACTTCACGTCCGACTCACACTTGGCCGGTTTTTTTTTTAATAATACACCCCATGTTGCTAAAATCGAGCTAAGTCATGACTGCAGAGTGCATTAACATAGTTTCAGTTTTCACCTGAAGTCCCAATAAATCAAATAATAAAGCGACAAACGTACGCTATTATGATTAGACTCTCAGCCCTCTTTTTAGCTCTTTTTAGTTCAGGGGCGACCTGTATCCTGCTATACAGGTCGCCCCTGAACTGCGTTGGCCAAGATGCAGATTGGGGAATAATGGGTATTCATTCGTAACAGAAACAAAATTGAAAAATGAACCTTAAGTACCTGTAATAAAGGCCGCTCTCCTCAGCACAGGCCTCGTCAATGGCGCAGTAGATGGAAGTCTGCGCGCCACACTGCGGCGACTTAAGGAAGCATCCGAGCACGTTGTTGAACAAGAACGACGTGCCATAGACAATGGTCTCGTCAAAGTGACGGCTGATCTCCGTGCGGATGACGCCCGGGTGCAGGCTGTATGTCGTTACGTTTGATATGTTGTGTTCCTGTAAAAAAGATGAATTAATCAGCGCTTGACGTAAATTGACGTAATTTTAGTAGGCAAGTTTTTAATCACGTCTTAAGAGGCCTATTACATTTTGACCGTGATTTTTGCGTTAAATGGACAACTTTGGCGTTCTCATTCTATGAAACTGAAAGACTTCGACAAGTATGACTTATTGAGTAGTGGAGAATAGTTATTATTATAGTTCATAGCGGCCTCACTTTTTGTTTTTTTTTTTAATCTTTTTAAATAAAGCCAAAATTCCGAAGCAAGTTTTTCATAAAATGCGCGACGGCACTTTTTCGAGCTCGTGGATTGAACTATTGCGTAGAAGCAAATGAAATAAAAAAAATATAATAATATCTCTTAAGAAGTGGTTTAGTACATAGCGGCCTCAGAATTTTGAAATATGTATGGAATAACTACAAAGAAAATCAAATTCAAAAACATAAAACTAATAAAAATGCTCAGAATTAACTGTGAATTTCTCCTTACTACATTAATATTACTAAATAAAATTTATACCAGAATATACGTTAGTTCATAAGAAATTAAGATTTCATAATTAAAAAATAAATAAAAATATATAAAACTCAAAATAAAAGTAATTACAACCTGCCAAATCGCTTTATAATACGATGTATCGACTGCTCGTACTCAGTACCGCGCGAGCGCTATTTGAGGTTGGACCTATGCCGAAATTTTTCGCGGCAAACGATCGAGCAGAAACCGTATAGTAGGACTACCTATTTTGATAATGTAAGTATTCTTTGTAACACTTGTTATATTGAACAATTATTTTATATGGAAAAGTTTATTGTTGACTCGTTATAATTTTATTTTAAATACGAATCGTTACTTACTGTTATGTTTATTTCTAGCATGGGTCGAAAAGGTTCCGTATATAGATGAGTTAAAAAAAAAAGATATGCATCTACGTTAAGAAATGCAAATGAAGCAAGGTACCTACAGCAGTCCTCTATGAACTTATAACATTTTATTTTCTTGTGTTACTTTTCATTCATTTATATAGTAATTTATGGGAATGTTTCAGAAAAAATAACGGTTCCGCCTAAAAATCATTTCCATCTCCGGTAAATACAGAAAACATCGACCCAGAGAATGCGGTAACAAACCTTTTCCGTTACTTTTTAGCACATAATATAAATTTTCTTAATTATAAGTATTGTAATTTTATGACGTATTTTTTAACCAGCGAAGTTCCTACGTCATCTAAAAATAATTCAAATATAACAGACGAACCGCTAATCCCAGCACTTGATGAGATAGATATGACGATGACGATTGAAATGGAATCCGAGAACAGTACCGTAAGAAAAAACCTATTGATTTTTATAATAGCTTTATAAAAATAAAAAAATAAGTGATTATTCATTTCTTCTATTTCTATTTGTTTCAGGAAGCAGATTACGTAGTTCAGGGACGAAGAATAATAGATGTTCAGTTCTTTTTAAATCAATTGTTTGATATTGAGAAACATAGTGAGAAATTTGGTTGCAGACTGAGTAATATGATATTAATTAAAGAAAAACAAAATGGACTGATATCAACATTTAATTTAAACTGTCGTATGTGCGGTTCTATTTTTAATTTAAAAACGTGCAACGATACTGATTTGAAATTTGACGTCAATGCTGGAGCTATATCAGGAGCTATTCTAACAGGAATTGGACTATCGAGTCTCAACGAGCTCAACGCCTCCATGGATTTACCATCGATTCCATTTCGTTTATTTAACTCTACACATAATGACGTTGCCGAGATATGGCGAATTACTGCTGAAAAGTCAATGCAAGAGGCGGGCAAAGAAGAAAGAGAGGCTGCAGTATCTCGTGGTGACGTCAATGGTGCTGGAATAGCAATGATACCAGTAGAAGCTGATGCATGTTGGCGCAAGCGATCTTATAAAATGAATTATTCAGCTTTATCTGGATGTGCAGCAATCATTGGGGAACATACCGGAAAGGTTCTGCACATTGGAGTCCGTAACAAATATTGCGTTATCTGCGTTCGTGCTTTTTCTAAAGGCGTATCACCAGGAACGCAAGATTGCACGAAAAACCATTTTGAGTCATCCACCAGCATGGAGCAAGCAATTCTGGTTGAAGGTTTAAGGTGTTCAATAGAAGAAAGAAATCTTATATACAATGTGTTAATAGCTGACGGTGACTCATGCACACACAAGAGCATTCTCGAAAGCAGGCCATATCCAGAAGTAGCTGTACAAAAAATAGAGTGTACCAACCATTTGTTGCGGAACTACAATGGCAAAAATATGAACTTGCAAAAAGATACTACGGTCCCTCTAAGTGAACGTAAACTTTTAACAGGAGATCGCCTTACTAGGCTACGTACTGCTATTCGTTCTGCAAGTAAGTTTAGAAATGGACAAAATCTTTCTACAGAGACAAAAATACTTAATTTGCAAAAAGATATACTAAATAGTGCACGCCATGTTTTTGGAGATCACGCCGAATGTGAAGATTATTACTGCACACCGGAATGGAAAGCTGAAGAAAATCTGATTCCGATATTATCAACTTTAATGTTGAAATTACGAAAGAACGCATCTCAGTTGGCATTTAATTCCAGGAGCCTCCTGCAAAATTTCACTAATAATCGTGCCGAACAATTTAATAGTATGGTAGCGAAAGTGGTGGGTGGCAAGAGAATCAATTATTCTTTAAAAGGTTCATACGAAGCACGCTGCTACGTAGCAGTAGTCGCTTTCAATAGCGGTAAACCGCAATACACATTATACAAGACATTGTGGGGCAAGAGCCCAGGAAAGTCTATAAAAGAACTAGAACGCAAACGACATGCCCAAAGAACATACTATACAACTCCTCCAAAGCGCTGTAAAACAAAACTAAATTTTGGTAAAACTGATAAACATTATGGCAGTGAATGTCAACGTCCAGATATGAAACAAAATGATTTTGACAATGCAAAGAAGCTATTTTTAGACAACATTAAGCAACAGACATTAAACCGTTTTGAGATCGAGCGCAATACTATTCTGCAAGCAGAAAGTGCATTATGGGTCGAACTTCGGAGATGCATTTTGACGGCATCAAATTTTTCAAAAATCTGCAAGAGACGTGCAAACCAAAATTCTGCCCCACTGGTGAAATCTTTTTTATATAGCTATAATTTAAGTCATGTTCCTTCTATCAGACACGGAACAGAAAATGAAGTCAAGGCCTTGGAACAGCTGGGTGTACAAGAAAACATTCAAATGGAAAAAATGTGGGCTATTTATCGATGATGAGTACAGTTTTCTGGGAGCTTCTCCTGATGGCATTTGTGAAGAAGGACTAGTTGAGATTAAATGTCCCTTTTCCTCATTCGGTATCGACCCAGAAGAAGCGATTGCAAGAAAAAGGATTAAATGTTTCAAAAGGAACCATTCCGGCGTACTTGCTATGAATGAAAAACACGATTGGTTTTACCAAGTCCAAGGTCAACTTCATATTGCGAATAGGAATGTCTGCTTATTTGCAGTGTGGACGGGTCCGGATTTTACAATGAAAGTAGTGAGGGTTCATAGAGACGATGATTTTTGGAAAACCGAAATGTTACCCAAGTTGACGCGTTTTTACCATGAATGTATGTTCCCAGAAATAATCGACTCTCGAAAAGCCAGATCGATGCCACTGAGGCACATACGAGTAGTTTTCTAATTTATTTTTTTATTCAGTATAAATAGTAAATAATGTCATTATCATGTCAACTGAAAAACGCCCACTGCTAGACATAGAGATAATAAATACCATGCCTAAAAGAAATATCACATCTTTTTTATTGAATTGTTTTTGCTGGAAATATTTTCCTACTTATTTGTTATATAAAACGTCAACAGACATTTACGAAGTCATAAAACAATTTCTATCGAAAAAAAAAACAACAACAATACTAATATCACGAAATACGCAAGAGAAGCCGCGGGCTAAAAGTTGGTAGACAGCAACATACACATTATAATTAGAAAACGTAGGTATGTTTTTACAAAACTAAAACTGTATGCCTAAATTACGTTATTAAATCTATTGATTTTTTTAGATACCTAACAGTTTTAGTCCCTCATCTAATTATTCAATTACTTTTAATATTACCAGTATTTTAAGTAATATATATTAGTAAAAAACGATAAGAAAAATAATAACAAATAACTCAATAATAGAAAAGTATCAAAGTCGTTTAGTCGTAGCTACAGTACAGCGTCGTGAACACGTGACACCGAGCGAGTCGTCGCCGTGCTTCAATGTACCTAATCTGTGAGAACGCAATTTTGTGATAGGGCTCTTAACTTGTATGGATGAGAGTGACAGGCGCTGATTAATTTGACAGGACTAAACTAAAATTTATCTTCTGTCCTTTTCTTAATGAAAGAAAAAGATGCACTGAACTTAAATTTAGTTTAGTTTGTGAACAAGGGAATCACCAATGTACGCGGCCTACCAAAGAATAATTTAATTTAAAAACGTTTGTACTCGTACTTTGTTTTTTGTAAGTATACAGGGTCAAATCAAATTATCGAAACCCGTGGAAAATATAAATACACAAGGCCATTTTTTTGGGGTCAACAACCTTAGTTATTGTAGTTGGAGGTTTTGCCAGCTAATTTAATTAGGCCTTGTATATTCATATTTTGACTAACGTTATAACTGAAACATTCCGTTTAATCATACCTTTAGTTTATCGGCAAGAGCTCTGGCGAATAAAATGTTGGCAGCCTTAGTCCTGCAATACGCTTCGAAGGCGTTGTATGGCTTCCGCTCAAAATTCAGGTCATCCAAGTCTAGTTCATGTTCTGAAAACATTGATAAATGATTTATTTTCTGCAAGTAGGTTTGTACAAACACTTTTACACGTCAATCATATTTTTAAAATAAAGCTAGATGGTCGATGGTCGGCGTTTCCTATCTGACTACTCTGAGAAGAAAGGCCGAAACAAACTCAGAGGTCAATTAGATTATACATTAGTAGTAGTAGTAGTTGAAATATGGGGTATTCAGATCACAGATTTGTGATCTGAATACCCCATATTTCACAGTTCAACCATTCGAGTATTCCTATATTTCACTATTCGAAATGAGACTTTAACTGAATTCATTAAAATATGCTTTTAATTAATTCAGTATTGATCAATTTAATAACATGTCTTCATGTGAATTAAAAGACCAGTCAGTTTATAACTATCATTGAACAGTTCAGTAGGATTAGTCTATTCAGCTATCAATATGTTAGGAGTGGAATGTGCATCTTGATATACTGAACGAAAATGGTGCGATGAAATGGAAACCCTAGACATCACGGCGTCTAACATTTTATTGTTTACTGTAAATATATCGACGGTTAAAAGGTAATAGGGCATAAGCGACATTTTGATCGAAAATAAGTTATGAATGCCATCCTACTTAATCTCTATTTTTAAATAGGATGGCATTCATAACTCATTTTCGACCAAAATGTCGCTTATGCCCTATTACCTTTTAACCGTCGATATATTAATAAAATGAATACTTTATAAGTTTGTTCACTGTATTTTCTTCATACATTTTATTGAGAAGATATAGCAGGCAAAGTCATTGTACGCTAGTAGTATACCATTAATCATGAGTTTTGCAATGTAAGTAATTCTGTATAAGGAGACTGATCAAAACAAAATAGCAACATAGACGCAAAGTAAATAGGTACAGGGCGTTACAGCTCCTACATCGCGTGCAAACGGGCGCACACACACACATAGACGTGTACTTACAGGGATCTCAGCAATGTATGCCGGTCGTAACGAACAATGACCACTCGCTTATGTGCACTGCGCTCCACATCTATGTGTGCGTGAGGTATCGCTCGTTATAGGAAGCTGGCTTTCTATACCTAATTATTTTGTGATATAAACATACTATTGCTACGCTCGGTTTTACTTACTACATTATAACTAAGTAGTATTATAATGTTAATTAAAAGACACATTAGTTTTAACTGTTTATTATCTCTAAATTATTAATTAATTACATTTGCTTTAGTAAAAATACATAGTGTATTACAATCATTATGTCTTAGGTATATTGTACAAACTTAACTATATTTTTTTTTGGATTTTATTTATTATATCTTTAGCACACACGTATATATCATCAGTAAAAATATTTTCAACAATATGCTGAGCACATACTTTAGCTTTACAATTGCATAATTTAGAACCATTGAGTTGTTCGCCATCAAAGATTTGAATACGTATTATTTTACGGTGTGGGCCCTTTACATACTTTTTAACATACGAATACATCTTTTCGCTCCCTCGTCTTTTATTGTTGATGTTGTTACGGGTATCGGCGCTGTTCAACCTTTCTTCTAACTGGGGTGGTGTTTCCCTCTGCCCATTTTGATACAATGGTGGTGAAATTGGAGAGTATGATGTAAACGGTCTCTCTCTTTCCAAATAGTTCATCACATTTTGACGTAATTGTTGTACTGCTGGGTTCGGTGAGTATGGCGGGGTTGAAATGAAAAGATTCTCGGATTCCTGAAACATAAGGATAAATAAGGTAAGTACAAATATTAAATTATAATTATTAATATCGGTTGTCCAACTTCGTCTATATTCATAAAAACTTAGATTGAAATAAGTTATCATAGAAATTGCGAAAAATAGCTAATTTAATAAAAAAATGTAGCTGATTTACTTACCGACATTATTGATGTAGAAACGCTAACGAGATTGTGATTCTTTTTTTAGATTGTACTGGTTTTATACTTGTTCTAAATTATTATATTGTTTAATAAGGTTCAAAATTATAAGATAAAAACAAGCTTATTCTTATATACCGAAATATGAGATTCTGACTCGTCATATCTCCATTCCTCCACGTGTCTAGGAGTTGCATGCGAGCGTGTAAACCGCAGCGTTTGTACCGCCGGCGTCGAAAACACTCTGCCAAAACAACAACCTTTAAACTTTTTTTCTAAGTTTGAAATTCCCAATTATTGATTTAAGTGAGTACCTACATAAGATTCAAAATCGCTTATCATTCGTCTTATATAAAACACCGTAAACTTAAAACCTTAACTGCTACGATTTATACGCTCGTGTACGCAATTGACAATTTTGTTGCAAGTATGCAGTTTTACAAATTTGGATTGAATGACGTGATTTCAGGCCTATAAAAACGCCTCGCAAATTAGTCTCCGGTACAAATCCTCTCTGGAACGAGTACTCTCTGCAAGGAATCAACGCTCCGAGCTCCTAATCAAGCTACCTGTCTAAGCATCAATCGAGAATGTAAGTACCTATTCATAATCATATCTAACTATTGAATGGTCAGAGTAATGTATTGATTGATATTGGTGCCGATTCCCTTGTTCACAAACTAAACTAAATTTAAGTTCAGTGCATCTTTTTCTTTCTATTTCATTATGAAAAGGACAAACGATAAATTTTAGTTTAGTCCTGTCAAATTAATCAGCGCTTGACGTAAATTGACGTAATTTTAGTAGGCAAGTTTTTAATCACGTCTAAACTTGTATGGAGTAGTGACAGGCGCTGATAAATTTGACAGGACTAAACTAAAATTTATCTTCTGTCCTTTTCTTAATGAAATAGAAAGAAAAAGATGCACTGAACTTAAATTTAGTTTAGTTTGTGGACAAGGGAATCGGCACCATTATCAAGTATTAAAATGGTGACCTTCAAGAGTTAGCACGCTTAGCTCAGAGACTGAGTGATGCTTTTCCTGTGCTGCAGGTTCGATTCCTGCACAGATCAAATGCTATGTATATTATTCATCTACTCAAATAGATTTTTTTCAACACGGTCAGCACAGTGGCTGACTGATCGATTTTTGTAAGCATTTTGTGTCCTGGATCGATTCCTGCACTAATCAAATAGTATTTATATCTGTTTTATATAATTATTTATCTTCGTCACGAATAGTTCCTTTTCAAAATGTAGGAATAATAAAGGAAATAGATTGATTGCAATGCACTAATAAATTCAAACATCAATTCATCAATTCAAATCAATTCAATTCATCAATTCAATTATCTTTTTTTTTTTTTGTTCACAGGTCGAAACTACTTAGCAACGACCTTTTCGTCTCCAGCGATGACTCTGAACGAGAGGCGAGGCGGAACAGGAAGACAGAGGAAAGAAAAACGAAGCGGGAAAGGTCCAGCAAGTCGAGAGAAGAGTCAACAAGCGCAAAAAAATCGAAGCCGATCGTTTCGCCAGTAACTCCGCCAGCTCGAGTTACAGCTGGTGAATTATTCGGTGAAGACAGTGATAATGAAGAAAGCGTCACTCCAACACAGAGATCCCACAAAACTGGTAATATACCACCACTATACTCATATTTTACTAGAAGGATGGCCAAGGGATATTCTCGACAGATAAGCGAGACTAAAGATGGAAAATATTATGTAGAAGTGAAAATTTATAATACGGAAGAAATAAAAAAAATAATGCCTATAAATAGATGGCGCTCGGCTATAACTACCATTAAGACAAAATTAGATGAAAATAAAGAATCTTGGTCCCACTTAAAGGAGTTTGTTAAAGCAACTCAAAATGATTTTAAAAACTGTGCTATCACCCACATGGGTGCCTATGATACTTAAGGGCTGTATTTGATGACTTAGGTGTCAGTCAATATTTACTTATATACTCGTACATACTTACTTTAAATTGTATCTTCTTTTAATTGTATTTACTTACATACTTAATATAATATGTCTTATTAATAATTGTACTTATTAGAAGTATGATGTTGTAGTATAAATAAATAAATATTATATAAGTAAGTAATCTCGTCATTGGTTTTCTTTTTTACAGTTACACACCTCAACAGCAAATCGAGATCTAGAAAGTCAATAACCTGTCATAAATGTAAAATTGAAATACCAGAAAATCAGTATTCCTATCATATGAGAACGAATATACACAAAGCAAATTGTTTATTGAATACTAAGTTCAAAGATATTCATATTATTGCAACAGCATTCAAAAACAGATTAATGACATACAGATTGAATGTTACTCAGGAAGACGAGTACTTCGGTTTAGAAGCGTTCCTGCGTGATCATCTAACAAATATAACAGAATTGATAAATATGTCACTTAATGAACACAATGGCATAAAATTGAGTTTTGAATTATTCGCCTATTTTATGTTATCAAAATCAGACGAACAACAATTGAAGTCGTTTAATACCAAATATGAAATTATATATAAGAACACTGAGTTGAATGAATTATTAACCAAAGTAATAAGTAAACTAAATAATAAATTAACCGAGTTCCAGCACTGTCAATCTGGTTGGACATTGGTTTCTATGAGTCATCTTGAAATTAATATAAACAAGTATTCCCCTATGAGAGGTGGGTCTTATATAGAACTGCCATCAGCTATTAAGCACTCGAAAAGCTGTATAAATATTAAAAATAATGATAATTGTTGTTTACTATGGAGTATAGTTGCTGGATTATACCCAGCTAAAAATAATGTATGCAGAACAAGTTCATACCCCCATTATACCTCTGTTTTAAATATTGAGGGTATTTCATTTCCTCCTACGATAAATGATATTAAAACGTTAGAAAAAAATAATTCTAACATCAGTTTAAATATATATGGTATACAAAATAATATTGTGACTGGACCTCTTTATGCAACACAAAATAGAAGACAACATCATTTTAATTTACTTTATATCGAAAAAAAATCTATCGGACACTACTGCCTAATTAAAGATTTAATACGTCTAGTGCGACGTCAAGTCACTCGTTCTAAAGGAAAACTTTATTTATGTGATGCATGTCTACAACTATTTAGTAAAGAAAATAGACACAAGACTCATAACTGCTCTAAGATTTTGACTATATTACCTGAAAATAATTCTGTACTAAAGTTCAAACATTACGAGAGGCAGCAAAAAATTAATTTCTTAATTTATGCTGATTTTGAATGTATGTTAATAGACTGTAATGAAAGTAACTCTTTGAATACTCAGATACTAAAAAAACATCAACCTTCATGTTTCGCTTATTATATTTGTTGCGCACATAATGATCAATTAAACAAGTATGTTTCATATCGAGGTACAGATTGCGTGGAAAAATTTGTTAAATATTTAATAAAAGACGTTAAATATATACATAAGATTTTAAGTAGTAAAAAGCTAATGTCCCCATTATCAGCTCAACAAGAGATGGATTATCGAAATTCGACGACATGTTACATATGCAAACAATTATTATTGAATGATAAAGTCCGAGATCATGATCATATCACATCTGAGTATCGTGGGGCAGCGCACTCCCATTGCAATTTGATGTATAGAGTTTGTTCATTCATTCCTGTTGTCTTTCATAATTTGTCTGGATATGACTCACATTTATTCATTGAAGAGTTAGCAAAGTATGAAGGTTCTATTAATATAATACCGAAAACTAAAGAAAAATACCTTTCAATAATAAAAGTAATAAATACGGAAAAAAACAATCATCCTATACAAATTAAATTTATTGATTCCTTTCAGTTTCTTAATTCTAGTCTAGATGCACTAAGTAAAAGTTTGTCAGAAAACGATTTTTTAAACTTATCAAGAGAGTTTACTGATAAAAGACAATTTGATTTAATGCGAAAAAAAGGTGTTTATCTATATGATTATATTGATTCTTGGTCTAAATTTGATGAGACGAAACTTCCCTTAAAGTATAATTTTTATAACAGTCTGTGCGAAAAACATGTAACTAATGAAGAATATTTACACGCTCAAACAGTTTGGAATATTTTCGAAATAAAATCTCTTGGTGAATATACAGATTTATACATAAAATGTGATGTGCTTTTACTATGCGATATATTTGAAAAATTTAGAAAAACAAGCTTACATTACTATAAGTTGGATCCGGCTTATTATGTAACGTCACCGAGCTTAAGTTGGGATGCAATGCTTCTATATACCGACATTGAACTTGAGTTGATAAGTGATTTACAAATGTACGAGTTATTAGAAAAAGGAATTCGTGGTGGGCTAGCACAGTGTTCTCTACGTCATGCTGTTGCAAACAATAAATATTTACCACATTTTAATGAGTTCGAACGAACTAGTTTTTTAATATATCTTGATTGTAATAATCTATATGGCTATGCTATGATGAAGAAACTTCCAATGAAAGAATTTAAGTTCTTGAGTCTGAAAGAAATTAGCAAGTTTGATGTAAATGATGTGTCAGATGATAATGATTACGGTTATATTTTGGAAGTAGACTTAAATTATCCAAATTATTTACATTACAAGCATAAAGACTTACCTTTTGCAGTTGAAAAAATAGTACCTCCTTATGGAAAATCAGTAAAATTGGTTGCAAATCTCTATGATAAGCAAAATTATGTAATTCATTATGTCCACTTGAAAGAATGTTTGAAAAAAAGGTCTGATTTTAAAAAAGATTCATCGTATACTTAGCTTCAGACAAGAATGCTTTCTCAAAAAATACATTGATCTGAATACTAGTCTTCGTCAAAATTCCAAAACTGCTTTCGAGAAGGACTTTTTTAAATTATTGAATAATGCCATATTCGGAAAAACTATCGAAAATAAACGTAAGCAAGCCGATGTAAAATTAGTTTCAAAATGGTCAGATACCAGAAATAAAACAAATAAGCATCTTGGCGCTGAAAAATTGATATGTAAACCTAATTTAAAAAGTATAACAATTTTTTCAGAAAATTTCGTAGCTGTGGAATTGTACCGTGAAAAGGTCGTTTTAGATAGACCTATTTATATTGGATTTACCGTTTTGGAATATTCAAAGCAACATTTATACCAATTTCATTATGACGTTATTAAAACTAAATACGAAAACAATGCTGAGTTGTGCTATACAGATACCGATAGCCTATTATATTTAATTTATACAGATGATTTTTATCATGATATGCATGATGATCTTACTATGTTTGATACCAGTAATTTCGGAATTAATAATCCATATCACATACCGCAACTTAATGCTAAAATTCCTGGATTATGGAAACATGAAGTTGGTGACGATTTAATTACAGAATTTACCGGTTTAAGAGCTAAATTATATTTCATAAACAGTGTGAAAACTGAAATTAAAAAAGCCAAAGGTGTTTCTAAGTCTGTAACGTGTAACCTAAAATTGAATGATTACAACAATGTACTGCTGACAAATAAAGCGCATAGATGTAAAATGAATATGATAAAATCAATTAAACATGTTTTATACACTCAGCAAGTAGACAAGCAAGTTTTAGAAAGAAACGATGACAAAGTTCAAGTATTACAGGATCAAATTCATACATTACCCTGGGGGCATTGTGATTCTATGTTTGTAGATTATTCCAGTGATGTGTAATCTGGAAATGTGTATTATTTTTATTACTAATAGTAAACTACTTTACGCTATTTGTACACAATTTAGATTAAAATTGTTACTTTGTTGTAAGCACCTACTAATATAAAATTATTGCTTAGTAAATCTTTAATATGTAATAACTAGGAATTTTTATTTTAATTTCCATTTACACAATATTCTTCATGCTTTACTTACAAGTTAAGAATTAGTATAAAAATAAAGCATTGCACCTTTTATTAAAATAGTATATATAGTCAAGTCATTTCTTATTGCCTCACATTTCACAATGAAGTTCGTTAAGCAATCACAGACTTTTAAAGTCAATAATATAAAATTAGAAAACCGTTCACAAAAAGTGAGACATAGCACACTCTTACCTAACACCATCAGATGTATTATATGTGGTCCATCTAACTGCGGAAAAACAAATATAATGCTTAATTTAATATTACATGAAAATGGAGTAAAATTCAAGAATATTTATTTATACTCGAAGACAGTTTTCCAGCCGAAATATTGTTTTTTAAAACAAGTCATCCGTTGTATACCGAATGCAAACTTATTTATCTTCCATGATAATAAAGAAGTTATACATCCTAATGATGCCTTAACCAATTCAATAATGATTTTCGATGATGTCGCATGTGAAAATCAAATAAATATTCGTAACTACTTTGCAATGGGGAGACACAAACAGATAGATTGTTTTTACTTATCACAAACCTATTCCAAAATACCTAAGCAACTAATACGAGACAATGTTAATCTTTTGTTAATCTTTAAACAAGACGATAAAAATTTAAAACATATATACAATGAACATGTAAATACGGATATGGAGTGGCTTCAATTTAAAAAACTTTGCTATACTATATGGCAAGATCGGTTTGATTTTTTATTAATAAACAAAGATTGCTCTCTAAATGAAGGTAGATATAGGCGGGGTTTTGACATATTCGTAACTTTTGAACATACGTAATATAAACCATATTACTGTAAAATATGATCAATCGTAGTCTACTGTCTGTAAATAACGGTTGGATATTGTTGGAAAGTATTATGGAGGCCAATATAAAAGAACAATTGATAAAATCAGTAGATAGTATAAAAAATAAAATTAAAACAATGCAAAATGCAGAAGATACCGATAATATAAAATTTAAGAAACTTTTCAAGCCAATAACAGATCCTCTAGAGACTTTAATTAAAGTGAATGATAAGAGTAGAACCATATTGGATACGAGTAAAGGTGGGAATGATATAATGAGAAGATGTAGCTCATCCGTAGATTTTGAAAATTTTAAAGAGTTTATAGAGAAATATTCAAATGATGATTCTGAATCCTATAGCTGCACAGATAATAATAGCGAGAACGATACATTTATGTCACTTAATAAAGAAGATATGATTGAAATCTATGATAATAACATGAATGTACCATTTGGAATTCGAAGTGAAAACAAAAATTTGATGATGGGGAACTCTAAAGTATCATTTTCTTTTACAAAAAATGTTAATAATTCCCTCAAATCAATTATAGCCACAGTTAATGACAAACATTATGAAATAACTCCTGGACTCAAAGAACTTTTACTACGTAATAGACCTGACCTCAGTCTGGTAACTGAAACTGATAAGATTGTTTACAAAGATATGCTCAGTGATACAAATGCTCACAAACGCGACTTTAATCCAAATGGTCAACTAAAAGGTGACAAAGGTTTGAAATATCGTCAAATAATTAAACCTTTATTTTCTGAACAAAGCTACGTTCAACATGCAGAACAAGTCATTAAGTCAAAAAGTGGTGGCTACTTACCTAAATTGAAAAAGAAGTATAAGAGTAATACAGATTATGTGTATTGGGATGATCCTAATGAATTAATCGATAGATTAAGACTGTTAATTGCTTCAAAAAACGCCGGTAATACTAATCATGACAATGAAATTATATCAATTGTTGAAGAGTTAAAAGAAGCTGGTGTAATAAAAGAATAAAAAGCATTGTAACTAATTTTATACTTAGTTATTTAACGCGTGTAGACCATGAAGGTTCATAGAATACAAACATCGGTATCTATTAACGAAATAAGCTCTGAGCATATTGAGATCTTAGAAAAATCAACTGAAACTAAATATTGCAAAGACATTAATAAATTCAAAGTTGAAATATTAATGAAAATAGAACAACTGAACAAATTAATTACTAGTTTAAATTGTAGATTAAATAACATTGAAAAGACCATTGATTTAAAAGAAATAGCAGGGAAGTTAAGCAAGCATTATGAGCAAAATAGACGTCATAAATGAAATCCATAAAAACGCTAGAGTTAATTTCCCAAGAAGAAATGTAATACTTAAAGATATAGATGACCTTTGGCAAGCAGATTTGATGGATATGCAAGCAATTTCAAAACTGAATGCGAGTTATAAATACATACTGGTGATTATAGATACTTTTTCAAAATATGCTTGGGCAATTCCACTAAAACAAAAAAATAAGCAACAGGTATCAGAAGCATTTAAAACAGTAATTGAAAAAGGACGCGTTCCAAAAAATTTGCAAACCGATCTTGGAAAAGAGTTTTATAATGATCAATTCAAGAGTTTTGTTAATAAGTATAAAATTAATCATTACTCTACTTATTCTACTAAAAAGGCCTCGATTGTTGAAAGATTAATAAGAACGTTAAAGAATAAACTATATAAGGAATTTAGTTTGAATGGAAATTATAAATGGTTTAACGGTATGTTAAAAAAAAAGTTACATGAATACAATAATGATGTACATAGAACTGTCGGCCAGTCACCTGCTTCAATAAATCAAAGGAATAAAACAAATATACTACAAAGATACTTAGACGCAGCTCAGTCTCGAAAAAAAGTGGTGTGCAAGAAATTTAGTGTAGGAGATTTTGTGAGAATAAGTAAATATAAAGGATGTTTTGATAAAGGTTACTATCCAAACTGGTCCACCGAAATATTTAAAATAAAAAAAATCCAAGAAACAAATCCAACTACTTACATAATAGAAGATGATAGATTTCGACCAATACTAGGTGCATTTTATGCACAAGAACTTCAGAAAACTAATCATCCTGATATATACCTCGTTGAAAAAGTTTTGAAACGAAAAGGAAAGCGAGTATACGTTAAATGGTTGGGGCTGCCGACCAGTGAAAATAGCTGGATTGATAAATTAAATGTATTATAACTCCTGAATGATATTTAAGCAATTTACAAATAACTATCTAGTCATTTCCACTTTGTTCTTAATGTAATAAAGACATAATATATCAGTCAATTGTATGTTAAAACAATTCTAAAAAAAAAAAAATAATAACAATGAATAAAGCACGAGGACTATGTACAAGCAATAAAGAAATGGCTGTTTTATCATCTGTCAAAATGAGCAAAGTAAGATCTGGAGCGGGTTTTAGAAAAACACTTAAAAATATTGTATCACATACCAAAAAACACATCAAGAAACTAAAGCCTACCTGTAAGAAAGCATTAATGGAATTAGCCTGCGCTGCAGCTCAAGAATTTGCATCTGATTTACCCATAAAATTACCCAGAATTATACCAGTACCTAAAACTGGAGGATTTCTTCCTTTAGTACCAATATTTGCTGGTTTATCTGCCGCTGGGAGTTTGGCTGGGGGTGCTGCTGGGATCGCGAAAGCTATTAATACATATAAAACAGCTAAGAAACAGTTACTTGAATCGGAACGTCACAACAAGCAAATAGAAGCTTTAATGATTGGAAAAGGATTACATCTTAAGCCTTACAAAGAAGGCTTAGGAATTTATGTTACAAAGAAGAAAAAAAACTAAATTGTCGGCTACCCAATAGAGCTTTAACTAATATTGATATATTGAAGCATTCAAATAATATCCCCTTCTTTCGAGGTGTATTTATGAGAGATGAATTACCAGATGACCCATTACCATTAGAATGTGGAGTGATTAACCTTGATATTTCTAAAAACTCTGGCTCTCATTGGGTAGCCTTTGCCAAAATATACGATCACATTGAATACTTTGACAGTTATGGTAACTTAAAACAACCCAAAGAATTGATCAAATACTTAGGAAACAATATTCAGTATAATTATGAAAATGTACAACATGATCACTTATATAATTGTGGGCACTTATGTTTAAAATTTCTTAAATCATTTTGGAAAAGTAATAAAGGAGCTTATTAATTAATTGGTTGATTTTTATTTCTTATGAATCCAAATTTCACTAAACAAGAAAACTATATCTGACATTGCTGGTTCATGCACGTGCATTCTTTGGTTGTTGGTGATAACAATCACTAGTGTTGTAAAAGTATTTTTTTTATTATTTAAAGTAACCTCCTCCGTTTTATTCGTACTAATATCATGCTAGTTGTTAATAAAACTCCCAAAGAGAGAGGAAAATATAACATAAGACTACCAATATCCAAAGAAGTGAGACGTGTCAGTGCAGTGAAAATTAAAAAAAGTTTCGAAGGAAAACAAAAGATTTCTTCAAGATATTGGTTTTAAAACATAATATGCTTCAAATTACAGATTTACCACAATATGAGACCTCTATTGAGGCTTATGAGATCCATAGCTATAATCCATATAATAATAGCTTTAAAGAAAATGATGAAATTAGAATACCCATACAACAGCAAGATTTATATGTATTACCATCAGGTAGTTCCATTTATATAGAAGGATATGTAAATGTGTCAACTAGAGATGCAGCGGGAAAATTAGTAAAAAAAGATGTTGATTTCATAAATAATCCAATTTCATATTTGTTTCAAGATATTAGGTACGAAATAAATGGTGTTGAAATTGATCGCATTAAAAATGTTGGTATTACAACAACCTTAAAATCGTATGTCTCTATGAATGAAGGTGAAAGTAAAGCTGCAGCAGTGTGGGGATGGAACTTAGGTGGTACGAAATTAAGAAACAGATATTTTAGTGTTATCGTGCCATTGAACAGAATACTGGGATTTGCAGAAGATTATAACAAAATAATAATCAATTGTAAACATGAACTTATATTACAACGAAGCAGCTCGACATTGAACTGTGTGCTTATAGACAAAAATGATAACGTAGAAATAGATATACAAAAAATACAATGGCGTGTGCCGCATATTAAAGTTTCTGATCGTAATAAATTGTTATTGCTTAAAAGCCTGGAGAGAGATCGTTCTATACAGATAGCTTTTAGAAATTGGGATTTGTATGAATATCCATTACTACCAAAAACAACGAAACATTCCTGGTCAGTAAAGACAACTTCCCAGCTAGAAAAACCGAGGTTTGTTATATTTGGTTTACAAACAGATCGAAAAAATAATAAAACTAGAAGTTCTTCGATATTTGATCACTGCAATGTAAGCAATATTAAATTATATTTGAATTCTCAATACTATCCGTATGACTCACTTAATCTGAAATTTGATGAAGGTAAATATAGTATATTATATGAAATGTATGCTAATTTTCGTCAGTCGTATTACAACTTAGGCATTGATCCGTTGCTTAGCTTAAACCAGTTTAAAGAAATTGCTCCGCTTTTTGTGATTGACTGTTCAAGACAAAACGATTCACTTAAAACTGGACCAGTTGACGTGCGATTAGAAATTGAATGTTTTGAAGATATCCAGGATAATACATCTGCCTATTGTTTAATAATAAACGATCGACTGTTTGAATACAAACCGTTGAGTAATATTGTGAGAAAACTATCATGAATGTCATCGTAGATGTTCAAGGGTTTAAGAGTGAAGGAAACGAGTTTATTCCAAAAGAAATAGCCATAATGTACAAAGGACATATACAAGTACTGTTGATAAAACCACCACGACCATTTTATGACTTGACGAGGAAAGAACGGTTACAAGTGGCTTGGATTGAAAAAAACAGAGGAATAAACTGGAACGAAGGCTTTGTATCATATTTTAATTATAAAGCAAACTTTGCCAATTTTTTAAAAAATAAATCTATATTTACTAAAGGAAACGAAAAAGTGTTATGGTTAAAAGATATATTCCAAATTAATAATGTATACAATTTAGAAAGTAAAAACTGTCCAAGTTTAGTAACTTTATATAAGAATTATTCAGATTCATCTGACATTATAAGTTGTATGCATCATACCAATATATGTGCCTTAAAAAATGTGTTTTGCCTGAATAAATGGTGTGAAGAAAATAAAGTGTTTTGTCAGTAAGATAAGATAAGATAAGAACGATCTTAGTTTACATATTAATGATTATAGAATGTTAAACCTACTTATAAATCGAGGTGTGAATGTCTAATCTATAAACTTACCTTTATTATATTATTTAGGTCAGTGAAAATGTAAATAATAGTAATAATGTAAGAAATGTATCATTGCTTTTTAAAAAATGTATCTGATTAAATGCTGTGTACAAAATAAGAATTTTATAATTATGTAGAAATAAATATCTAAACTTGACTTACTTATCAGTTTTATTTCTTAAACGCCTAGCATTATAAATATAACAGTTAACCGCCTGCCAACCGCATGTTATTAATAGTTCGACATCGAGAGTTCATACTGAACAGCTTGTTTTAATGAGCAGTTCATATTGAACTGCTCTGTTCATTTACACACACGAACAGATGCTGTTGATGAGTATGCTACACTACACACAGGATTTTAATTAAACAAATGTTATTGAATAGACAATTCTAAAATATTGTTAGTAGATTGAAAAACTAAGGCATAAACTGAAATGAATATTTTGAATAATTAAATATATTATGGGGTTACAGAGCAATAAACTGAAATGATTAAGGGGTTACTCGAATAGTCACCATTCGAGTATCCCTATGGATACTCGAATGGTTGAACTGTGAAATATGGGGTATTCAGATCACAGATCTGTGATCTGAATACCCCATATTTCAACTACTTACATTGTATTAAAGCAGTAATTAATGGGAAGTAGGTACCTACGTACCACATTTTAGAAAAGTATAGGGGCGCTACAATACTATTGCTAAATCGAAATTAGCTAGGGCTATTTAAAATATTAGTTAATAAATTAAATTCGTTATTTTCAAACTCACTCGCATGAACGTATGATGAAACGAACACAACCCTTGACGGGCCACTTTGAATGAGTAGCGGCAGTAGCAGTAACGTGAGCAGCGCATGTCCGAGGTGGTTGGAGGCGAGGTGCGTCTCGAACCCATCGCACGAGCGGCCCACGGGACACATCATGACGCCGGCGTTGCACACCACGCCGCGCAAGCGCCCCGTGCATGACGTCACGCGCGCACAGAACGCACGCACGCTCTCCAAGCTGCACAGGTCCAACTCCTCCAACACTAACTCTCCTGTGCCCTGCTCAGTCTTTGTAAGTTTTTCTATATCTTCTTTAGCTGCTTTAGCTCTGTCCATGTTTCGGCAAGCCATAATTACGCGCCCTCCTGAAAATTAGCATTTTTAATTGTAAAGAAACTCATCGTTCCAATTTGTCTTTCGGGTCAAAAAACCTACACTGTGGTTATCAACGCAGAGTATTATTTTTTAATTAAACGGAACGGGGATAGAGGCATTATAAGCGTCCCTATCCCGCTCTACGTTATCCAAAAATAGTGTATAGGTATGTTATGGTCCACTAACCCACACTGGGCCCGCGTGGTGTATTATGGCCCACTTCCTCTCACAGAGAGGAGGGATGTCTCCAAGCAGTGAGAACGAGATAACTTGGCTGATTATGCTAGCAAGACTTACCTCTCTTGTACAAATCCAAAGCAGTTTCTTTGCCGATGCCCGTGTTACTGCCCGTCACAATGATCGTGCATCCATCCAGGCGCTGCTGACTCTTGCACCAGCCGCTTAGGTAATCCATGATTCAATATTATATATTTGTATCTAAAACAATGCTAGACAACGAAACGTAAACAAAATATAGCAAATTTATTCATACACGACAAATACAAGATAATTTTGTCATAATATTTGATATGTTGTACTTTATATAGTTATATACCGATTTTTATTACCTACAATGAAAGATAACTAAACACAATAACAATTCACTGCGCAGGCCCTGTCGTACTGGACTGAAGCGCAAATTACACGATAAATATTAGGTAAGTAGACACACACGCGATTATTAATCGTAGGGCTAGCGAACCGCGGCTTTAAAAGATAACCGAAATAAAAACGTGATTATCACAGTGTTAGAAATACATAGGAGTTAAAATAGATAGCGTAGCTACATAAAGTAAGCATTGCGAAATTGTTCCCCTCCAAATAATATAATCAAATGGCGAGGTCGCGGCGCGGCGACCTGTCGCACGTCGGTAGACTAGTAGACTCGTGTCGCGGGCAGATGGATATGTCGACCAACAATGTACGTACTAGTAGGTAGGTCAATATTACATTGGTAGAACAACAAGGTACCTACATACTTCTAGTTAGGTAAGCCTATAATTAAGTTAGTAACAAAGCTACATATTGGTGCCGATTCCCTTGTTCACAAACTAAACCAAATTTAAGTTCAGTGCATCTTTTTCTTTTTATTTCGTTAAGAAAAGGACAGAAGATAAATTTTAGTTTAGTCCTGTCAAATTAATCAGCGCTTGACGTAAATTGACGTAATTTTAGTAGGCACGTTTTTAATCACGTCTAAACTTGTATGGAGTAGTGACAGGCGCTCATTAATTTGACAGGACTAAACTAATATTTATCTTCTGTCCTTTTCTTAATGAAATAGAAAGAAAAAGATGCACTGAACTTAAGTTTAGATTTGTTTGTGAACAAGGGAATCGGCGCCATTGCGAATCTAACTAAACACGTGTTTAGATTATACTAACTTGAAGTTACTTACATTTAATACCACTGTTCAGTATTGATATGCTGCGAGTACCTACCTATTGTAATGAAGGTGAGCACACTGAGTATTACTTATGTGAAGAATAAGATTGAGGAAACGGATCCAAGGATATCTAGTGATATAAAGATAGGGCCTTGCACTCTCAGATATATGAATGCACTCCGGACGAGTGAACATCATAATTCATGTTCATGAATAGTACTGCTTATTTAAATAAAGCCATCACCTTGTTTACCGGTAAAAAAAGGCATGTAGTATGAGGATCCTGGATTAACCAAACTTATATGGTCACCATGGAAAAAAACATTAATAACCAGAATTTTATTTCTGCGGGTCAAAGGTAACCCCATACCTATCCACCGACACACGTCTCCGCCCGTTGTGGTCCATTATTGTGCGGGACGGGCGTGATCGCTGGGCGCGAAGGGTGTCTATGGAGTGTGTAATGCCTATCCAGGTTTATCCCGGTGTGAGGGTAGGCCGCCCTGTACATGCGGCGCTGACGTCCTGCACCTATAGATTCCAGATATCTTCAAGACAGCTACCTGCCCCTTCTATACGGCTATTATATATATCTTCATATGTAGACCTACCATTGTTTTTGACTGGGAAGGGTTTTTGACTATCTCCTAGAGGAGTAGGTTTTGACAACTGCTAAAGGAGTATTTTACCTGAATAATAACACAACTCTCCACGAATCTTCAGGAAGCAACTTTCGGGATTAGTCAGGGACACTTCTTTGAACTACTTGATGATTTTGAAAATATAAATAATACCTTGCCGATGACTACGAATTGTTCTGTTATACATGTTTTCTTAGGTAGTGGCTACCTTTACCGTAACGAGAGCCGCTAATTGCTTCCTGTTTTAGAGTTTTATTAAAGGAACTTTTTCATTTTGTGTGCGTTACTATTAGGGGGAAGTCCCATAGCGCCGGACGGCACCTACCGCCGGACACTCGTACTATTCAAGCAAGTATAAACCGGTTCGATTCAAAGTACAAGTAAAAGGGATGCGGGGGACACACAACAACAGGATCACGCGCCGTGGCTCGCCAGCGACGCGCAAGGCCACGGCGGGAGCGGGCGTTTGCTGATTTTGCCGGGAATTACGGCGTCACGTAAAAATCAATGTAAGTAATTCTGGCACATTTATGCACTTACATTTTAATGGTATTCAAAAATAAAAGTAGTACTTGGTTGTTATCCGTAAACTGATAGAATATTATTAGATTTTTTAACTAATTTTAGTAGGTACCAACTAATGTACGAAATCGTCTGTCCCTTAGTACCGGACACTAAGTCGTCTCTTAGCACCGGACAGTAAACATATTGATATTTTTCGTGAAAATTAACGTTACTTATTCTAATTGTTTAATTTTGTTTTAGAACATAGAAGAATGAATAGAATTGAAATGGAAGAGAAGAAAAAGAAAGGATCGTGGGAGCCACAGAGCTTACAAACTGCTATCGATAAAATTTTGTCCAAAGAACTGAGTGTTAAGACAAGCTGCAATGCGATACAGTATTCCTAAAAGCACTGTACATAACAAAATAAAGGCACTAAATCGAGGAGAAGAAGTAACGATGAAACCAAAGGTGGGTAGGTTCACTAGCACCTTTTCAGCAGAGTATGAACAAGTTTTGGTGGATCACGACAAAGATTTATCTAACAGGTGTATGCCGCTCAAAGACGGAATTAGGATCTAAGTTTAAAGCAGCAATTGGAGGCAAAGGAAAGCAAACCAAAGGAAAGAGCGTAGACAAAGGAAAAGAAGCGAAAGACGTGGAGCCCAAAGAAAAAAATGGAAATAAAGTGGAACCATTAACTGAAACATCTAACACTAACACAACGATTTGCGTGGTTTGCTTAGAAGACACTGAGGAAGGCTGGATCCAGTGCTCATCCTGTCTTGGGTGGGCATATGAAGCATGTGCAGA
This sequence comes from Atethmia centrago, assembly GCA_905333075.3. Lineage (NCBI taxonomy): Eukaryota > Metazoa > Arthropoda > Insecta > Lepidoptera > Noctuidae > Atethmia > Atethmia centrago. The sequence goes on from HG995369.1 coordinate 22,009,119, forward strand.
CGTCCCAGAGTCTGGAGATGGCTACATATGTGATCGATGCAGGCTATTCTGAGACGTCCAGTGCTTTTGGTATGGCACAAATATCCGTCCGGTACTAGGTGCCACTTTTATAAATTACATTTTTTGTTACCAAAGTCTGATTAATGGTGTTAATTATTTTTAAGCAGAGGTTGTGTTTTTTTTAGTTTTAATTTGATTTCTAACTTTGTTATCTATTGTAAGTCATAAATAAATAAACATTCCTTAAAATATTTTTAATTTTATTTCTAAAAAACCTTAAGTGTCCGCCACTAGGGGACTTCCCCCTACGCTTACAAACTCTAAACTATTAGGATACATAAGGCATGTTTTATGTCATTTCATTCCCCGTAAAATTCCCCGTCTCTTGAGATATCTGTATAGGTTTTATCTGTTTCCTGTGCTGAATCGATTTTTAAACTAGTTACAGATACCTCAAGCCGGTCTACAGACCTAAAACCATCTGATATTTAAAATATTACAGCTAAATGTTTCAGGGTGTGACGCGCCCTGAAATCAGGATTGGTTAAACTAAAATAACAATGTTTCGGGGCTAGGTCTCGGTCCAAGCTACCTGGACACACCGAAAACACTATAAATTATGGCTATATGCTTAAACTAGCACTGTTATCCCTTGTGAATCTACGTTATTGTCAATAACACTATGGTGACCACTATGGTCACGAACACTGAATTAAAGTTACTTTCAAAAACACTACGAAAACCACTATCTGACGACGTATCGTCACGAACAATTATGCTGTAGATAACTTTACCTCATTTTTCCGGTTAGCGCCCACTGCGCCAAACATACTTTTTGTTCTTAGCACATTTGAAGTTGCATATCCCTAACTTAAAAAATGATAAATTCCCCATACTAACATTCATCCCCTATATCACCCCTTTTAGGATTATTTCTGAGACAAAAACTAGCTTATGTCCTTCCCCAGGATGTCATCTATCTCCTTGCCAATTTTTATCGAAATCCGTTCAGTGGTTTAGGCGTGAAAAGGTAACATACAGACAGACAGATATACAGACAGAGTTACTTTCGAATTTATAATATTAGTATGGATTTCCGAACTCAGCTGTTAAATATATCAACTCGACTAAATAAAAATCTGTCTGACTGAAGACAACACAAAATTAATTGCTAGTGCCGCGCAGAGTACCTGACGCTGCCGCCGACAGCCTTAACAACTAGAGAAATCATTTTTCTGTCTCAGAATTTATTTAACAGGTGTTGACACTAAAAAAAAATTGCATTGTTAAATTAGCAGCTTATTAATTTTAAACCCATTTCTAGCTCAAGGCTAGCCTTACACTCGTGACCACAGGATGCTATCTCCGAGATGAGACAGGAAGAACGGTCTCCTTGACCCCTTCTTTTGTATGTTAACCATTCTTTTATAATAGTGATATTTTTTTATGTTCAGGGTGTCGTGCCTCTAAAGGAAAAAAAACCGTACAAGTGCGAGTCGGACTCGCCTACCGTTTTGAAGGTACACCCGGCTACATATCAAGCTATACATTTCCAGTATACAGCTGATCTCGTAATGTATAGGATTTAAATACAAAGAGAAGTCAGCTTTAACTGGAAATGTATAGCTTGATATGTTGCAGTGTGTACATATTATAAATAGTTCAGGATTCGAGTCCCGCAGTTTTTTCCGAGCTTTTCCCGGAATTCGGTTTCCAAAACCTATAATTACTTATATTATTGTTAAACTAACAGTTCATTACTTGCCAAATTTCTTAGTTCTAGGTCAACGGAAAGTACCTTATAAATTTGGATTCCCTTGAGAGTATCGAAATATACGTCTTTTGCGGCATAAACAGCCATAACTTTTTTTTTTCGTGAACTTAGAAGATTGATTTTTTCACAACTTCAAGGGATTGTAGACTTGAGTATATGGTTTTAATTTCAACTCGATACTTCCAAGCATTCCCGAGATAAAGGCTCTTGACAGACAGATGGACAACAAAGTGTCCGTAAGGGGTCCGTTTTTTTCTTTTGAAGTACCGAACCCTAAAAACGGAAGCCTTATAGGATCACTCGTGTGTCTGTCTGTCTGTCCGTCTTTCACAACCGATTTGCTCCGAATCTAACGAAATACGAACGTGTAACAGAAATAAATGACTTTTGAATATGGGGTTCACTTTTGGTGGAAAAATTAGAAATTCAAAAAAGTTTTGCAAACTGTACCGTGTGACATATCAAATGAAAGGAGTGGACGATTTCAAATATATATTTTTTATAATTTAAAAATATAGGATTTTAAAGCTATTAACGGAAATAGATGAAAATTGACTATTTTCAGGGTTAGCCGTTTCGGAAATGAGCGGCATCTCCGAAACGGCTTACCCAAAAATTTGGAAAAAAAATACAGATAAAATTTCTATACTTATAGATTACCTACAGGAAAACCTATGAAGTCTATGGTCTTAAAATAACATGGGAAATCTTTAGAATATAGAAAGGATCAGAATCCGCGTTCCACTGTCATTGCAAGCCGCACGCTGTGTCCAAAATCAAGACAAGCATCTCGCGCCCGCCTCACTTCCCACCCGCGTAATGTTGCTAGCTCGGACATTATGAACTCGTTTTGGGGTAAACGTTGAGAGTGTTGGTAAGATAATACAAATAATAAAATCACAATTGGTATTTTCATAGATACATAATTTCATACACCCGCCGCCTCTAGAAATCCTAATAGTCTAACATAGTACCTATTATGAATGTTATACAATTCTAACAAAATCATATACACAATCGGGTTGCATTGATAACCTTTCTTTTTCAAGACGGGTTTTTTTTTAAAGTTGTTATTAATTTAACACTACAACGAATAAATGCCCTCAGTAGGTAATCAAAAGAAGGGAAAATCAAAACTCTTATAGGTACTGGCAACACTAACAATATGGATGCATCATTCTCTTTGACACTGGTGTCGATTCCCTTGTTCACAAACTAAACTAAATTTAAGTTCAGTGCATCTTTTTCTTTCTATTTTATGAAGAAAAGGACAGAAGATAAATTTTAGTTTAGTCCTGTCAAATTAATCAGCGCTTGACGTAAATTGATGTAATGTTAGTAGGCAAGTTTTTAATCACGTCTAAACTTGTATGGAGTAGTGACAGGCGCTGATTAATTTGACAGGACTAAACTAAAATTTATCTTCTGTCCTTTTCTTAATGAAAGAAAAAGATGAACTGAACTTAAATTTAGTTTAGTATGTGAACAAGGGAATCGGCACCAATTACAAATTGAACAATTTATTCAGTAATTAAATAAGACGATATTTGAATGCGCTATTTACACGTGAAATGTGATCCCATCCTGTATATTTTTTAGCCCGGCTGCATTTTTACAGATACCTATGAACGACACAAGACGGCATAATTAAATTAAATTGCACACCGGTAAAACACGTTACTCCTCTCCTAAGGCCTCTTCTCACCTCCAACGAGTTAAAGCCCAACGTCCCTAAAAGATAGTTGGTAGAGTACATGAAGGGAAAGAAATCGTATAACCTTTGGAATAAACACCTTAAAAAAGTTTTCTGTACCTTTTCCGGCATCAATGTTTGGGTCGTGACATAAGGGTGCCAAACACAGGCACTGGACTCGAGTTTGCTACGAACCAGAGCGGAGTACAAAAGCCTAATAACATTTGTATTGTGAAAGTCTCGAGTATTTCGCAGAACAAATCCCAGCCGCCTGAAAGATTCCTTCGCAAGGGTAAGAATGTGATCTCTAAAAGTCAGACAGCGGTCGAAAGTCACTCCCAAGTCCTTTATGTTGGTGACACGATCGATTAACTCACCACCCAAACTGTAGTCATAATGGATTGGTCGCAACCCTCTACCGTAAGTCATGACGCAGCACTTGCCTGTGTTAAAACATAACTTGTTCGCAATGCTCCACTCATAGATGGCATCAATATCCCTTTGTAGAAGGTTGCAATCCGCGTCCGTTCGGATTTGTGCGACTAACTTAAGGTCGTCGGCATATAACAGGCATTTGGCAAACTCAACATTGGTAATCAGGTCATTGATCATGATCAGGAACAGAAGCGGCCCTAACACGGATCCCTGACTTACACCTGAGCGTGTATTGTAAGGCTTCGACTCGAAGCAGCCATGTCTTACAAACTGCTTGCGATCGCGCAGATAGTCGGAAAAGAAATTAAGAAGACCGGACGAGAAACCGATGGCCCCCAGCTTTGTCAAAAGCACATCGTTATCAACTCTGTCGAATGCTTTTTGGAAATCGAAATATAGAGCGTCAACTTGCCTACCCATATTAGAGCCACGGGATATGTAATCTACTTGAATCAGTAAATTCGAATTTATGGAGCGACCCGGCCGAAAACCGTGTTGCGCATCAGTTAAGGACATATTTACGCGTTTGTAAATGAAAGCGTGGAGAATGTGCTCGAAAACCTTGGCAAGGGTTGGCAAGATAGCGATGGGTCTGTGTTCCTCTACTGATGTTTTGTCACTGGTTTTAGGGATGGGAGTGACTCGCGAAGTTTTCAATTGCTCAGGGTATACGCCGGACTGGAGGGCTAGGTTAAAGAAATGACATATAGGGGCTGCCAAGATATCATGACATCCCTTAAGGATAAAGGCTGGAATGTTGTCAGGGCCAACCGAGCTACAGGGTTTTAGTTTAGCAATCGCTTTAACTACTTCCGGTGGGGTTAATAAGGGAAGAGGGATGTTATCTCCCGTACTACTCACATTTAATTTTTTAGGGTCTAATGCAGGCGTACCAGGCAGAAACACGCTAGCAAAATACTGAGCAAATGCCTCCGCCGCTTTGACACCCGAACAAGTCTCACCATCGTACACCACGTTTGGTTCGAAGCCGCCCTTTGATCGCAGGCTAGAAACATGCTGCCAGAACTGTTTCGGATTTTTGCCTATGTTATTTTCTAAAGTATTACAATACAGTCTGTAGGCGTCGTGGGTTCTTACTTTAAGATCCGATCGCAGAGCACTAAACTCCGCATATATAAGATCACAGCGTGACACTCTCCATTTATTATGTAGTTTGGTTTTACGCTGAGTATCGTTTACAAGGTCTTTAGTAAACCAGACTGGATACCGCCTATTTCCAGCGATCGTTCTCTTCTTTTTTGGAATGGAGGAATCAAATAAGTTATACATTATTCTGTAAACTTACCAGCAGCGGAGGACGCTTCATTGTAGTGAAGAACGTCTTGCCATGGAGCAGAACGAATTAGTTCGGCTAAAAGTGTGTAGTCCCCTTTAACAAAGTTCCAGTCCCTACTCCGATCAATGTTGCTGGGGTCCAATTTTATCTATGACTATCTACCAATCTAGCTACATCCGGTTCAATATTGGTGAGTTGCAGCCTTAAATCTCCACGTTCGTTGATTTTCAAGCGGTTTCTTTGTTTCGTCAAAATGTTTGTTACCACACTGAAGCTTTTTTCAACTAGGTATGATGATGGAAAAGCGATAAGGTATTTTTCAGCAATGTTCCACAATGTAGGATACTGTGTTTCAATGTTGCGTTGCAACCAGCCTTGCTTACTTTTGATAGCCTTGCTTGAACTTCTGCTTACGCTCTTCGTCTGTGCTGATGGTAATCAACTCTTCTTGCATTATCACATTGGCTTCTTCTATGGCTGTGGTATTGTACGGATTTATTATCCATTGAGGAATTTGTAAATTTAAAAGATCCTCAAACCTCTCCGTAAAATCCTTGTGTAATGCGTCCAAGTGAGTGACATACTCGTATAATAAAATGTCATCATCTTGAAGCATTTCTGGTAATTTTGACAAATGCAGAAACTGCGAATATTTTTTTCTGCCTAAATTTTGTTTATAAAGGATTAATTTACCCACGAAGGCCGATATTATTGATTTTGTTTTAATCAAGTTAAGATCGTCACCCTGCAGCTGCAAATTAACTTTGTTGAACATTCCAAAGATACGAGTATCAGTCAAGTAATAAATATCTGTTTTACAATTGTTCAGATTTTCTTTCAAATTCGGATCTTTTTCTTGTAAAAACTCCAACACAGATTCAAAAATGGCTGATAATCTTTCTAAGCAAGAGCCTCTTGATAGCCAGCGAACTTCAGTGTGCAGAAGTAATCGAGTAAAGACTTCGTCGTTTTCCTCACATAGCTGAGCAAATAACCGAGAGTTCAAAGAATTGCTTCAAATCTTGTTGATAGCATTTATTACATATTGTAAAGACTTATGCAATCTAGGACTCAGCTTTTTTGCTACTAAATGCTGCCTGTGAATCACGCAGTGAATGACCAGTACATCAGGCAGTTGTCGCTTTAAGTGAGCTATAAAACCACGATGACGACCAACCATAGACGGTGCACCATTTATCGCAACAGAAACAATGTTCTTCCATGGAATAGCTTTGTCAGTAAAAAAATGTTCCACGGCCTGAAAAATCGATTCTCCTCTGGTATCAGTCTCTAAATATGTAGCAAAAAGCAGTTCTTGGCACATATTTTCATCTTTGATATATCGAACATATCCTAACAACAGAGCTTCATTGCCGGGTAATGTAGACTCGTCCAACTGGAGAGAGAATCTGTTGGTCTGTAAGAACTTGCATAAAATGTTTTCCACATCGCGTCCCATCTCGTCTATGCGTCTCTGAACGGTATTATTGCTCAAAGGTATTATCTTTAAAATATCATGTGCGGGTTTGTGCAATACATTGTTAAGGACCTCCGCAATGGCTGGTCAGATAAGCTGCTCTCCAATTGTGTGGGGTTTCCCCGACTTCGCTATTAGTAAAGATATATTATAGGACGCCCGTAAACCATCATCGTCTTTAATAGATGATGACGCAAACATCGATCTTATGGATGGCCTTTTGTCTAGTTTTTCTTTAAGTGCTTGAAAAAATGACAAGGGCTTACTTTTTTTGTCAGCATGTACTCTTGATAAGTGGTCATCCATTTTTGAAGGCTTCATAGCATCGTTACTGTATACTTTTTCACTTAGGAGACACATCGGCAAGTGTTGATTTAATGGAGATGCAATAAATCCGAACTTCAAGTAGTCCAAACTGTATTGTCTGCTTTTTTTTTTGTGTCCGCCATCATAAAACTCTCAGTAATCCTGCAAATAAAAAAATAAGAAACTACCTAAATAAAAAAACCACAATGTATGCCTCACTGTATGGCAATGCTGATGTGCTGTGCCGAATAAAAACTGTTTGGTACTTACCCTGTTAATTTTTCATAAACTGCAGATATTGTATGGTTACGCTATTAACTCGCGTAGGGAGCTCAGCATTTTGTAAATTCTTTGTCAGTCACTTTACTTCACTTATTAGCTATGTAATAACTTTGTAATCTCTTGAAATAAATGAGTACTTATATGAGTTATTATCGTTCAAGCTCCAACGAATTTCAAAACGCAAATGAACTTTCAACCTAAGTGCAAGCTCGTTAAATAGTAAAATATAAGGATTTGTTTGGACTTGCAACTTGATCATGAATTCGTTCGTGTTAAATCGCGTAAGCGTCAAATAGAGAGCAAGTCAAAACGCGCCTGAAAGACGTACGCTCGAACTCATTATCTTGCACAAACTTGTCGTGAAAAACTCGGCAAGTCTGCCGAGTTTTTCATCTTGTACGAACTTGAGACTTTACATTACTACAACAATGCTATTTCCTACAAAAATATTAATTATTCTTAGTATACGTAACACAACATAAACAATACAGTACCTACCTACCTATCTTGAAAGTTTTAAATAAGAACTCTTGTATTAATTGAATACGGGTCGATTTTTAGACCTCGTCGATCCCCAAAATCAGTTTTCGTTTATGACGACCCCTAGGAAACCGATATCGACCCCAAGGGGTCGATACCAACCACTTTGGGAATCCCTGGTCTAGATCATGAAGATTCTTATTGTTTCAGAGTTTAAACGTCACGTTGAATGTTGTTAGTGATTTTCAAGAATTGAGTATCTTGGTGTAGTATTTATCTTATAATCATTTTACCTGAAATAGGGGAGATTTCTGAGATAGTCAGTCTATTTCCGGTTTGTTATCCGTGACAGGATTATTAGTGGTGGCGTCTATTTGCCCTTGAACACGCTTGAGTGATACTTGAAAACTTATTCCATGTTTTAAAAGGTAAGGATTTTGTGGTAATAGTGCTTAGAAGTGGTCTGTGAGCCCTTCCCTGGTTGTTAAAAGGATATCCTCGTGATCCATGGATATTTATTACAGGATTCCAAATTGCGCATACGCAGACCCCTGCCCAGCCAGTCGAGGATCTTACAGTCAAGAGCTTATTCCATAAGCCAACCGTGAGTATTTCACCTGCTGACTATGTACCATAAATATGCCATAGGATATTCCTCAGTGTTTGTTAACAATGGTATTAAATTCTTGTTCAGGGGAACGCAACAAGTGCTTGTTGTGGAGTTGATGGATGCCACATGGGTAATCCTCATTCCTATTGTCCCACCGCTCAGGATCAGGCAAACAGAAGTCGTAACTCCCTATGTTGTATTTGAAACAAGGCCATGTTAACCGGCTAATGTGTTAGCCTTTTAGATTTCCAAGCTCAGTCACCTCCAGCAAGGTACATTAGTTTCCCTTATATTATTAGGTCTCCGTATTGTCAATTCCAGGAGAGGCACCTCGAGAGATTCGTCTCGCCGCCAGGATCCAGAGGAGTGTCTGGGGCCTGGACGCGAAACCCGTTACTCGAGTCAGCTCGAAGCCTCTTGTGGAGACGACTGTGCGGCTGGCAGAGCCCGTCTAGCGACAGCGCAGGCGGGACGGTTTTTTTAATACCTTAATATATTTCTTACTTAATAATACGGTTTCCGTAGGAACCATTGTTTAACGCAGTCCGGTTTTCAATAGTGGAAACTGGTCTTGCAACTAAATTTAAATTGAGGATCTTGGGTTCGACATTATATTCATCCAGAAGTATATTGGACGCCTTCGTCGGGTCCAGGTTCCGGGACTCTCAAAGTCCCTGGCGCCCATTTAATAAATATTAACATTCTTAATAACTGGAAGGTTAAACAGAAGATTAAACAATAATATTTAAATCAATAATATTAAATTAGAACTTTTAAACCAGAGACTTTGAGAGTCCCGGATCCTGGACCCGACGAAGGTGTCACAATCACTAACAACATTCCATCGTGACGTTTAAACTCTAAAACAATAACAGTCTTACTACAAAAAATAAATAAAACAACGTTTAAACACGTGTTTAGTTAAACAGTGTCTAAAGGAGAAACACTGCTTAAACAAGTGTTTAAAATTTCTTACCACAAATACATGTATATCTTTTAGAACTAACAAAACACTGCCTAAACTGACGTATCCTTGTGTTAACTTGGCAATCCTAAGAAACGTTTCGTTTACGCAGATTTCATCTGTTGAGCCCGTAGCAGCTGGCATCAACGTCCGCGTGATGTGCGCGTTGGCATTCAACTAACGCTGCATTTTTTTTTTTTAGGTGTGGCATCTCGTAGTTGACATTGAGAGGTCGTGACTACTTAACCGGACTGAAGAATGAAACTAAATTTTTTTTATGAATGACATCTCGAAGTTGACTTTGAGAAGTCGTCTCAAGGTCAACTTCGAGATCGGACCGGACCAGTTCAGGTTCAGTTCGACCGGACTATCTTGTGGCTGCCTTAAGCGAACTCAAAGCCTCCAGCCAGGGGCGAATTTCTTAAATTACTAAGCGACTGCACGCTAAGGGTACGGACCCCCTGTGGGGTACGGACCTGGGCTTAGGGCGTCGCTGGGGGGAGAACAGCAGGGTGGGACAGGCTGGATCTGATCAGAATTATTATTATTCGGGGAATTTAAAACTACAGGCTCAGCTGCGGCGTGGGCTGGCGCTTCGTCGAGCAAGGGTCGGGGGGGACAATTACGTCGGGGTTTACGCGAGGGACCTCGGCGGCGAGGTCGGAACGTAGGTCGGTGTGTTTTGTGCACTGTACTCGTGGCCCTACTGCTTTCCTGGAGGAGGGTAATGGGGTCATCGGGGTCGGTGAGAGTATGCCTTGGACGGCGAATAGAGCTCATGGTGGAGGGCCTATAACTGGCGGCCTACACAACCAGAGGGTTGCGGTGGGTGGCGGCGGAATCGAAGAATCGCTTCGTGATGCGCTTCATGAACTGCTTGATGGTGGGGATTTTAAGATCGAGATGGAGGATCTCGTTTCGGACGAACCAGGGGGCTCCCGTTGCCTTTCGGAGGAAATGGTTTTGGAGGTACTGCATCCTGTGGATGTGGTGGGGCTTAGCATGTGCGAAGACTGCACAGGCATATGTCATAATGGGACGGATGCACGCTGTGTAAATACGCAATTTGCCCTTAAGGGACAATTTGCTGCGCGCATTTAAGACGGAGTGTAGTCTACCGAGAGCGAAAGCGGCACGCGAACGCACCTGCTTAATGTGCTCTGAGAAGGAGAGATGGTGGTCAAGGGTCACGCCTAGGTATTTGGCTCGCTTCTCCCAAGGGATAGGCTTGCCGAACATGGTGAGCGGTCGGGGGGGGATGAGTTTTCTACGCGGTTTGGTGAAAAGAACCGCCTGACTTTTGTCGGGATTAACTTCGATTCTCCACTTTATAAACCAAGCGCCAAGCTTGTTGACTTCGGTCTGGAGAGTGCGAGATATCTGATCGTGGACTAACCCGGTGTAGTAGATGGCCGTGTCGTCTGCGAACAGAGCCAACTGCGCCTTTCTACTTTTCGGGATGTCGCTGGTGAAGAGAGTGAAAATGAGAGGGGCTAGTACAGAGCCCTGAGGGACGCCTGCACGGATAGGATGAGGGGAGGATAGCGCTCCTTCGATGCGGTAGCGGAAGGTGCGGTTTGACAAGAAGTCTCGTAAGATGAGCACGATGATGATGAGCACTATCGGGCACACCGAGTTTGTAGAGCTTATATAATAAGCCGTTGTGCCAGAATTTGTCGAACGCTTTCGCTATGTCGAAGACCACGTTGAAAGCCGTAGCTTATGTGTTCTACGATGCGGTGGACCTGTTGGACGCAAGTGTGTTGGGATCTAAAACCGAACTGCTGGTCGGGGATGAGGCCCTTTGTTTCCGCAAAATCTCTGAGGCGCTTAAAAATAAGCCTCTCATAGACTTTGCCGAAGACATTGAGCAGACTGATGGGCCGGTAGCTAGTGGGCTCCGTTTTCGGCTTACCGGGCTTCGGTATGCCGATGACGGTGGCCTTTTTCCACTCTTGTGGAAAGATGTTATTGCTCAGGGCTCCATTGAAGATGGTGGCCATGAGTATTATGAGGTGAGCGGGGAACAGTTAGAGCACCCTATTGGTGATTCCGTCTGAGCCGGGGGCTTTGCGAGGTTTTAGACCTTTGATGATATCGTGCACTTCGTCTGGAGTGACGGAAGGCAGAAGATAATCAGGGTCAACGGTTCAACGGGCGGGATAACGCTGCAACGCGATGCGCGCTTGTTATATTCCGAGCAAAAAACGACCTGGCCATCGTGATTGGTCAATGTAAATAATCTACGTAGCTAGCCATCCCGTTTCGTAAAGAACGATATTGTATATATAAACTAGCTCTTAAAATATAATTTAAGTCAATCCGAATATTGTTTAATTTTATCTCCTGACATCTGGTAAAGTGGTGACCCCAACGAACAGCATTAAAATGTCAACCAACGACGAAGTAGCTACCGTCTGCTTAAAGTCACGCATACCAACGTTTTTGCGCGACAAACCACTGCTCTGTTTGCACAATTTGAAACGGTAGTCAACCCGCAGAAGCCCGGCGATGGAGCCAAGTTCAGCCTCTTAGTAGCTCACCTAGAGAAGACGGACGTCGAGCAGATAGGCGACATCATCATGAGCAAGTCACGCGCTGGCCGCTACGAGGAAGCGAAGAAGAGACTGTTGTCCGTTTATGAAGTGTCCGAGACAAAGCAGCTGCAAAAGCTGCTTACCGAGATGGAGTTGGGAGACCAGAAGCCGTCCCAGCTATTGCGTAGCATGAGAGAACCAGCACGTGACAAGATGCCCGATACCACTCTGAAGATACTGTGGATGAGCCACCTGCCTGCCTCCACGCGTGCCGTACTATCAGTTAATGAAGAAGCCACACTGTGCTTGCAGCCATGGCCGATAAGATGCACGAGCAAACCCGAGAAGTCCATTCGGTTTGTGCGTGCAAACAGCCGTCAACGTCTACGTCACGACACGGAAACAATCACTCGCATCCAGAGCCGGACCTTCTAGAAGCCATCATGCAACTCACGCGGGAATTTCCAGAACTGAAAACGGATAGATCAAGACAAAGAAGATCGTCATAGAGATCTTTCCGCTCACGGTCTCGTTCATTATCTCGAGGCCGACTGAATACTTACCAGCAGACGTCAGGCGATATGTGTTTTTACCACGCACGTTATGGTAAAGAAGCACGCAACTGCAGATCTCCGTGCAAGTTCAAGCGTCAGGAAAACTAGTCGCAACCTTGGCTGCGACGGGAGCCGAGGTTAACGAAATATCACCATACCGCAGTGGCGTGCAGTGGTTCTCCACAGAGGGTAGGCCATGCATACTGACACCAAAAAAAAAACTAATTCGCGCAACATCACAGCGCGGCTCTACATACAAGAACTCACCACATTATTCAAGGTTTAAAAAACAATTTTCTAACGATGCAAACAGAAGAAAGATTCGGCCACCTCAAATATCATAACCAAGTGGGTGGGTGATAATTACAGAACACGTCACTTGCATGTAGGGATTGCAATCGTATATACGAATATTCGAATTATTCGAATATCCATTTGAAATTCATATTCGAATAGTAAATTATGAAATATTCGAACATTCGAATATTACCACAGCAATTAAGGTTACAACATAATTGTGTTGATTACGGATGCGACATCAAACGCGTGGTCGTCAAATCGCGGAATAGATCGGCACTGCTCGAATTGACGGCCATTCGTCCAATCAACGGCTTCCATTCCTCTGCTGACTGCCACTCGCTGGGCGCTTACCGCCATTTTGAGTTTACTTCATAATCACCAGTTCAGTACAACAGTCGCGTAGTTTCTTACAACAGAGCGGTACATTTTGTTGTTTTGTGATGATGTTTAATAATTAAGATGGTTTTGGTGAGTATTGTAGTCGATCGGAATGTGGTTTCCAGAAGTGAACCCAATCTCAATGTCAAATACAAAGATCTGATTGACAAAGTAAGAAAAGTAGTGAAGTTTTCAAGAAATCTCCAACCAGGACAGAAATCCTGAACAAATATGTTCTTGATGAAAACAAAAGCGCGGGCCTGGTATTAGACCGTAAAACGCGGTGGAATAGCATGGTGGACATGGTTTCGAGATTTTTGCTAATGAAAGATGCAATATTAAAAACACTGATTGACTTGAAAGACAAAACTATGTGCAACACCTATGAGCTTGCTCTTTTGCAGGATTTATCTACGTCTCTTACTATCGTCAAATCTACTGTGGAAGCGATATGTCTAGAAAAAGCTACTTTTTTAACTGCGGCGACAGCCCTTCAGTTCATGGTTACCAAACTGAACGCAGAGAGACCAATGGGTTTATCAGTGGTAAACTTCTTCAGGCTCTAAAAACAAGGATTGCTGACTGCCGACTAACAGACCTCGTATGTACACTGAAGTACTTGCACAACCCAAACAAATCTACCAGGAACCGTGTTCTTCTATCTTCCCTAAAGAAGGAAATTATGTTATCACCAAAGTCATAGTTAACATTAAAAAAAAATATTTCAATCAAAGACCTGCGACAACTAACACTGGCGTTTCTGTTAACGAAGATGACATTGCTATATATTAGACCTTCAGTTTTCAAAATGAAGAAGCCTCAAGAATCTAAAAATATGTCAATAAAATAACAGTTGCAGAAAAAGATAGAGGACGAAATGAGTGCAGTGCCTTCCACATCCACAGCAACTTGTGAACATCATTATCTAGAAACATCCATAAAAATGCAGATGGCTCTATATGATACAGGTACGCCAAGACAAATAAGTCAGGCCTATGACGTGCTATGGGTCTATTCACCAACTAGCGTAGAATGCGAAAGGGTACTTTCTTCTACAAAATATGTTTGCAATCATCTGAGATGTAAATTAAATAATGATTCCATTGACTCTAAGTTTTCTTAGGTCCCACTTTCAAAGGATCCGTAAATAAGAATATTTTTTTTACTAGTTTTTACTGGCAATAAAAATGTGACAAATTATATAAATACTTTTTTTTCTGAAATATTCGAATATTATTCGAATAATTCGAATAAGGCTGAAAAAGTATTCGAATATTCGAATACCATAAATGATCGAATATTTGCAATCCCTACTTGCAAGATATCCGAAGTCATGAATTATCATATTTATGGATTAATTTTCGTAATTCGGGCACACATCTACCTTTAGACACAACTTGAATCTTATCATTAAACGACAAGTGCGACTAACCTAACCTAACCAACACATTATCAGCGCAAACTTCACAACAGAACACCATTCTTAGGTAAATAAACAAATAATAACACAACACATAATCTTTACACTACTTTACGTTTCAAAACCAATTACTTATAACTTAATAAGATCTAAAACAGCAAAACATTCAAGATCACATATAAATTACGTGTCACTGTCACATGAAACAAACACTACCAACTAAAATTGTATCACTGTCATACCGTGTTCTTCCACAAAAGGGACTATCATATTTTGCCGGATAACACTGACACACTGGACTGTGTTGCCGAAACTTATTTTCCTAACTCGCCACAAACCAAGCGAAATTTCCCAAATATGAAAAGAAAAATAAAAAATTATGAAGTTTTTAATTACTTTCATAGGGCTTTTGCTATTCCTTACAATTTATAATTTTTTGGAAGGTATAAATTCAACAATACCACCCTTTTTTTTAATTGTCTCTAGTAGTCTGGTAGTCATGAAGGAAACTTCCCCGCAATTCGGGAAATTGTCCAAAAATTGGGAACCCTGGTCTTCAATATTTTTCATTCATTAAATCTTCACTTTACACACAACCAATGAGGACCAAGCTCCTGCCCTGAGTTACGCCCCTAATTTAAACCATTTCACTATTGTGTGCCGTTCATACACACGAAAATATACACGAGTGTGCGTAAATTCATGAACGAAATGTAGGCGAAACGAATCCTTGCCTCGCGTCCGTAAGCTCCGTCGAACTGTGAGTCACGTGGCGTCTGCGACAAGTTGCTATAAGAGTTTTAACAGGAGTTTAACTTTTTTTTGTAATATTTTGTGTTATTGTATTACATAGTTAAAATAAATGCATTTGGTAGTTGAGTTGGCGTTGTTGGTAGGGTAGGCTAGGCCTAATTGCCTCTATGGACGTCACGCCCCTGCCATACCGTCTACACATTTGCGATTATCAACATCACATGAGATTCCTTGTGGACACCGGAGCCAACGTGTCAGTCATTCCTAACACAAAAGTAATGAAACGGGTTGAAGAAGTGCTGTACGCGGCGAACGGCACCCCGATACACACTTACGGTGAGAGAAAGCTGGAACTCAACCTTGGTCTGCGCCGCCCCTTATCATGGCAGTTTATCGTTGCTGCCGTGAAACGACCGATCTTGGGTGCCGATTTTTTGCGCCATCACGACCTTCGATCGTTGACCTACGTGCGAAGAAACTTGTCGCTAAGAAAACAGGATTGGAAATTGACGGTTGTATTGCAAGCACTGAAGCTACCCCCACTGTGCTCACTATTAACCTCACCGACCCTTACCACAACCTTCTCCAACAGTACGATGAGATAACTTTCCCGAACTTCAACAACATGAAGAACAGCGAAGTAGATCATCATATTGTCACTCACGGGCCACCGGTGATCAATAAAGCAAGACCGTTGCCACCACACAAATATCAAGCAGCGAAGAAGGAGTTTCAAGTCAAGCTTGAGCAGGGAATTTGCCGCCCATCAAAGTCACTAGTCATACAGACCGTGTGATTACCGAAGACTAAATGCCGTCACCAAACCGGATCGGTACCCCATACCACGACTCCGTGACTTCACGTACCATCTCGAAGGGATGAAGATCTTCTCGAAGATTGATTTGAGGAAAGCGTATAATCAATTGCGAATACGGGAAGAAGACATTGAGAAAACGGCAGTCATTACGCCGTTTGGGCTCTTTGAATTCCCACAGATGTGTTTTGGTCTATGCAACGCTGGGCAAACCTTCCAACGACATATCAACAATGTTCTCGGTGACATGGACCACGTTTTCCCATTCGTCGATGACATTCTCGTTGCCTCACCAGACCAAGAAACCCACAGAAGACACCTAGAAAATCTTTTCAAAAGACTCAAAGAACATGGTTTAAAAATAAACGTGTCAAAATGCGTTTTTGGGTCCAAAAGACTGGAATTCCTAGGCTACATGTTGACTGAAGGCGGCATCCAACCAACAGAAGATCGTGTGAAGACAATTTCCGACTATCCTGAACCTACCACAATTCAAGAATTACGACGATTCCTCGGTATATTGAACTTCTATAAAGAAAATATACCGCCCGCTGCACACGTTCAGGAAAAGCTATATAAATATCTACGAACATGCAAGAAAAACGACAAGACTGAAGTGAATTTCAACAGTGAAGATAAAGAAGCATTTCAAACCTGTAAAAGCAGCATCAAGAACGCCGTCACCTTGTCACACCCATCAGTTCACGCTCCGTTATCACTCATGTGTGACGCCTCCAACACCTGTGTTGGAGCCGCGCTTCAGCAACGTATAGGAAACAGCTGGATACCACTCGGTTTTACTCAAAAAAACTAACAGAAGCGCAAAAAAAATACAGCACGTTCGATCGAAAGCTACTGGCGATCTACCTGGCAATACGACACTTTCGGCGCATGTTTGATGGTAGAGAAATAACGGTTTATACGGACCACAAGCCGTTAACACATGCACTACTACGACTAAACAGTAAGACTGAAACACCATTACGCACAAGATACTTGCACTATATCAGTCAATTCACTATGAAGATATGCCATATTGAAGGAAAGGACAACGTTGTGGCCGATGCATTATCAAGAATCGAAGCAATATCCACTCCATCACCAATCAACTAAGATGAGCTAGCCCGTTTTCAACACAGTGACAAACAACTTACTGACGTCACGAAAAACAATTCGCTCCGATTCGAACGGCTACGTCCACTCAACGTAAGTAAGCGAATTCTGTGCGAAACATCAAGCGGCCACGTTCGACCGTACCTGCCACTAGAGTTACGAAGAAAAGCCTTCGACGCCATTCACGAGTTGAGTCACCCCGGCACCCGAGCAACCAGAAAGATGATCACACAACGTTTTTCTGGCCAAGCATGAACAAAGACGTCAGTATGTGGACCAAATGTTGCATAACCTGCCAACGAACTAAAGTACAGCGACACACGGTATCGCCGCTAGAAGAGTACTTACCAGCAGATCGACTGTCGCACATACACATAGATATCGTCGGGCCACTACCAATATCAGACGGAAGACGGTATTGTGTTACCATCGTCGACCGAGCAACTAAATGGCCAGAAGCATTCCCAGTCAGCGACATGGAAGCCAAAACTATAGCCACGGCCATCTACGAAGGGTGGATTGTGCGATTTGTTGCCCAGAAAGGATCACAAGCGACCAAGGAAGGAAAACACTGACCACTGCCTACCATCCACAGGCGAACGAAATGGTTGAAAGGTGGCATCGATCATTCAAAACAGCATTAACGGCACGACTACATAACTCAAGCTGGACGCAAGAATTGCCAAATGTATTACTGGGACTTCGCGCTGCAATTAAAGAAAACACTGATGTGTCATCAGCAGAAGCGCTAACCAGAAAACCGCTACGTCTACCCGGTGAAATGTGTGGAGAATCGTCACTATACACAAACATAAATACACACTTCAGCGACGTCATAACCAACGCAATGAAAAGATACAAGCCGTCCGCCGCAACACCGATCGCCGCGCGATGTTTATACATTACGACCTACATGTATGTACGTATGTATTCATACGTACCGACGCCTACCGCCAACTGCTGACGCCGACCTACGAAGGTCCGTATCGTGTCTTGAAGGGACAAAACAAAGTGTATACAATAATAATCAAAGATCGGCAAGTAAACATCAGCATAGATCGACTGAAGCCAGCATTCCTACCTAACACCGAAGAAGGAGCCAGTCGTTTAGGTGAACAGTCGACCTACGTCACGCGATCCGGCCGCACCTCAAGACCCACCGAGCGCTTCGCCCCGTAGCAGCATAACTTTACGTCCGGCCGAGACGGAGCCCGGCCGGCTGGACAAGAAAGAGAAGTGCGATGACGCGACGCTCGTAACTTATTACAAACCCTAAAGCAATTAATTACTTAAAAATAAGTTGAGTAGTCGAAAATAAAATACAACGAAGTTCTGTATATACGTAATTGTTATTAATTTTACCAACGTACGTTGATAAGTAACACAGATATTTTTGTTGGTAGATCATTTTAAGTGGTTAGTTTACCATTTTTTTGTACCGAGAAAACTTTTCAAAAACGTATTTTGAATACAATGATGTTATCAGAAATATGTTCAAAATTAACATATATTTTTTCCGCCGTCACAAACTGTATAGATTTGGCAAACAAAATGTTTGAGACAAGCCTATTTGGGTCTTGTCAGCGCCTTAACCACGAGAAACGATTCAATGAGTACCTATCATAAAACTGCAGGGATTTTTTAGACGTCTGACCCGCCAGACGTTGTCCCGTCAAAATTAGAATTTAATTTTTTTTCTTATTAACGGTATAAAATATACTTTACGACCTATTCTCATACCTACCAAATATACATAAAAAATTACCTATAAATCGATCGAGCCGTTTCGGAGGAGTGCGACCCAAACACCGTGACACGAGATTTTTATAATGTTAGGTAAGTACCTAAGTTTTCTCACACTTAGAATCCAAAAAACAGAACTTTTGCTGGCGAGCAGGCAGTCTCTCCTTGTCTCGAATTCATTACGAGAGAAGCAGTAGCGAGTGATTTTAGTAAAACCATCGCTGATGTACCTTTTTAACCCAAAATGTACCTTTTCAGCGATGGGTATGTACCTTTTGGGAACTCAGTTACGGCAACACTGATTAGGTAGACCTACGTCTTAGACGTCAAGCCCGGCGGGGTCGTCTCATTGGGTAAACTTAGGAATGCCTACGGGGGCTAGACCTATGTTGCCATGTTCTCCTCTATTATGTGAGACCTAAAAACTTCGGTCTTCAATAATGACGTTTTCAAGGATGGCAACATAACATAAACTAAAAAGGTTCATAAATGTTAAAAAGCTACCATTTGGTAGTTTTATCAACATTTTTGTTTTATTTGTTAACCAACAAGTTAAGCGATTTATTATTTCGGTTATACATTAAATCAATGTTAATATTATTAAAATTGGATAAATAAAAATATAATGTATGTATAATATAATAGATATACGCTCGTATAGCCTAAGTTTGTACTTATAAATAGACAAAAGAGTTATCCAATCAAGCCAATACAGAAATAAATAATTAATTTTATTTACTGCAATGCATCGGGCAGAGCGCGGAGACTCCTTATTTTCTAAAAATAATTTAATAAAATTTAGTGGGTAAGATTTTGTTAAATACACCTGGCAGCCCCAGTTCACAAGAAAAATGTCTGCCGGCGTGAGCGCATGATAATCTAGGAACGCAATTATTTAATTTAGATGTTATTTCTTGTGAATTCGCTTTTTGCAACGTTAAGTGTTATCCTCACCATTAGCGACGTTGAGTCTTTGACTTTTACAAATCAACCACTAACTTATGATTTTGTTGTTAAAAGTTTTCTATAAGCAAGAATACATTTTCTCCTATTACTTTAGATGTTATTTCTTGTGAATTCTCTTTTTGCAACGTTAAGTGTTATCCTCACCATTAACGAAGTTGAGAAGTCTTTGGATTTCACAAAACAACCACTAACTTATGATTTTGTTGTTCAAAGTTTTCTACAAGCAAGAATACATTTTCTCGTATTTACCTTTTTATGTTAATTTCATCAATAAGGCTGCTTGACCACCAAAGCGGAGCTGGAAAATTTTAACCTGTGCTATTGCGCAATAATTTAACATCGGTTACAGTTTCCCAGTTCTGCTTTCGTGGACAGGCTTATTTATAAGTATCTCAAAGAAATGCGATTTTGAATATCCCGCTTTCGCGAGTTTTCGAGGGCGTCCACCAGGAGGCGCCAAAAACCGTACCATTTTATTTGTTCGTAGTTGTCATTCTTCTCCTAGTAAATATGTTCCTTGCGTCAAGCCCCAACGACACCGATTAGGTGCCCTCGGGGCGCGCGATTTATAAGTCAATTATCATATCTAAATAAGTGCTAATATCGTTTGGAGGCGATTTTACTAGAAGGTCTGGAAGATATTCTCATAAACTAAAGGATTTTAAACCAAAAATATACGTCGACAACATTACAAAAATATTAATCGAAAGTGACATTTAGTTGTGATCGCGAGTGTGTCTCTTGTGTTATTTCGGTTTTGTTCAGTTTTTGTGTGATAATTCAACGGTAAGTGGGTATATTTTCATTTATAAGTTGTTCTCAACTTATAAATGAAATCGCATCCTGAAATATTATTTTTGAGCAAAGAAATGATATGAGAAAAAACCGTTAGGACGCGTACATTTTGGGATGAATTTAGACTGTTTTTGTGTGTAATCGACTGCAAATAGATTAATATTCTTATACAAGTACTTATTACGTCGTTGTCGATAATAATTGCACGAAATCCCATCATAAAATCTTATTTTTGAACATGATGATTGAGATGATTTCCGAGCAAAAATCGATAGGACAAGACGTACATTTTATGATGAAATTGGACTGTTTTTACCCGACTGCCTCAGGAGGGTAATGTTTTTTGAGTGTTATCGACTGCAAATAGATGAGTATTCACTTGTATATAAGTACTTATTACATCGTTGTACATGATATTTACATTAATTATATCTTATATACTTAAGAAATGTTCCGAAAAAAAGCCTTTGTCGAAAGTTATCTTTTTACCCGACTGCCCCAGAAGGTGGGTAATATTTTTCGAGAGTATGTATGTATGTCTATTTCTTTGGCACGCTCTGTAGCCTAAACGGCTTGATGGATTTTAATAACATAAGAGGTGTCGTAGGATTCGTCTTCATTGTGGGAGTGACATAGGCTATATAATATTTATATATTGCGTCTGCAAATACAAAAAAAGGGGGGATTTTTTTTTTTTTAAATAAATTATAACAATATTGATATCAAATCAAAGCTAGTCATGAGTCAATTCCATATATATATAGTAATAAAACTATAATGCTTTAAATAAAACAAATTATTTTAAAAACAAAAAAACCCAACTGCAAAAAACATAACTGAAAAGAGAAAAACAAGCATTATAATCTAAGTATAGAACTTTGGTAACGCAGGTGGGGAGAAACCAATAACCTGAAATATGGCGTAACTTTTGTTTGTTTCTCTTATCAGTTAAGATTTTTGCAGTGGGGTTTTTTGTTTTTTAAATAATTTGTTTTTTGTTGATGAATTTCGACTGTTTTACAATGAATTGAGTGTATATGTAAGATTTATAAAGCTCTAAAACTAATAATAACTATATGTTTTGGTCAGTTGAGGTGTATTACATACTATATTTTATAAATTTCGATCATTTACATGATCCAGTGCCAACAACAACAAGGTCATTGATTGTTAACAGTTGACTTGATGCAACTATGCTGTCCAGTCGTATCGATAGATGTTTTTGATAAAATCAATGTGTGTGATTTATTGTTTCAAAATAAAAAAAATTATGCCCATGTTGTAAACACATAATATCACGCCTGTATTCCCCGAAGGGCAAGCAGGGGTGTGTAATACACCCACATTTCGCCATTTGTGTTGTGTTCACATGTCGTAGTTGTATATACAGTTTATAATATACTGTATATTTTTTCTCTCCAGATAGCCATCTGGAACATTGGCAGTGGGGGTGGCCCTGACAACTACGTTAACATCCTCCGGAACCCGGAGGATGACGAGTTTGAGGTTCACCCTGCCGAGTACCTCGATGACGAATTCGCCGAGCAGAGCAACTCGACGAGGAACTCGGCGAGGGTTTCGTCATCGAGTATTTGGAGGAGGAAGCTGAGGGGCCTGCCGAGGCCGGAGGTGCCGCCAAGGTGGACCTCGAGGCTAACCCGAATTTTGTTGTAATAAATCAACTACTACTATGTCAACAATTTTTCTTTCAGCAAACTTGATGCAAGCCTTGGTTTGAATGTCTGTTTGTTGTTCAGCTTTTGTGTGGTTTGGTTCGGTGCTGGACTTTTAATAAGTATAGTTAGCCACAAGCACGGTGGCCAAGAATCTAACGTTATCAATTTTATTGTAGTTATTTTATTTAATTTCAACCTCTTATTTTTTAGTATGTCGAACCAGCAACGGCTGCGGGCCCCCCTCTGGCGACAGCCGAAAACGGAGTCCGGCTACCCGTGACGTGAGTAATAAGTAACAGTAATATATTTTATTCTAGATGCATCGTCTTCACCTGTTTTTCGATTCCGATCAATTGAACGAATCAACCAGTTGATCAAAGTGGAAGTCGATTCAGGCATAAGTTCCTATCGAATCAACTAGTTGATGCAATACATTTTTTACTAGAGTTTCTTTCCTTTTTGTTCCTATCGAATCAATTTTTATTTTAAAATAATAAAACCAAGATAAACTTTTTGGCTGAATTCGTCTCATCCATTTTATTTTTTAACTGTCAAATGTCAAAAGAAAAAGGCACATTGTAAAAATAAGCCTATAATAACGAGGACATCACAGAGTAGATGCTTAAGTGCATTATCTTAATTTTTCGAGAGCGTGTCCAATAGTGATCTCTTGAGATAAATGTTGAATCATGGTCTGTCTAATGTAGTCATCTCGGATAACATATTTTTGCTTTCGCTGTTTTGGAATCTGAATGTCGATGAATGTCTCATTATCAACAATTACATTTATTAGACGTAACAATGTTACGTTGTTTTTATTTATACATTTATTAAGACTGGAGTGGAATGATTCCAAGACATTGTTAGTTCGGTGACGTTGCCCAAAGGCGCTGATTCTATCAAGACGTTTTTTAAGTAACTTTTGAACATATGCCATAAATTCACACATTTTCAAATTAATAGCTTCATATTCTGATTGTATGTATTGCCACCCATCTAACATTGATTCTTTAGGAAGAAGTGGCAAAACTGCACACAGTCCTATAATACGTTTTTTATCCTTGCTGTTGTGTTTTTGTTTTTTTCCCATGCGCCACATGTTCCGGGTCCAGTGATAATAGCAACCTATTATTTGTGCGTTTGGGTAAAATTTTAGTAAACCATTCCATAGGGCAATCTCGAAGTCGCAATGCATCGTTTTAATTTCTAAGTCGGGCAATGTTTTTTTAATCAAGCGGAATACCTTGTTATCTGTTTTTTATTGGGCATCAAAACATAAATTAATGGTCTTGTATTAGTCGTAAATTCAGAACTGCCGAAGTCACCATGAATGCTCAATAGCTGATAAAAAGGCTTAGGACAACTGTAAAAAGTGGCATCCACAAAAAATTCTTTTGTTGTCTTTAGAAGCCCTCTCGACTCTTTTGAGCAAAAATACACAATACAAATTTCCTCATCAACGTATTCGCACAATGAAAAATCAGTAAACTTTTTTGGTATTTCAACCTCTTGGAAATTCTTAAAAACAGTTTTTTTAACACCAGCTGCTTTGTTTCTAGCTTTGTAAAGTCCACTTTTTAAACTACCTAGAGAAACTCGGTATATTAGAAACAAGTTAAGACCTTGATTTTTCATATCAATTTTTGTTCTTTTGTAAATGGTTGGAATTGGAATATCAGTTTCTGTCGCTTTTCGTTTGAGAGCACTTTTTTCTTTTAGTAGAATATTTATAGAGGTATCCAATAAACATGTATGACCTTTCTTGGCTATAACGTTGTTATCCTGTAAGTAAAAAGTCCGCTTATCAGTTTTCTATTGCAATTCTGTAACACTTGGAATCAAATAGGAGTAGCCGCATTGGCGGAAAAAAATCGTGCGGTAAAATCTGTGATTCGATTTTTCCTATCTCTGCTAACAAAACCAGCAGTCTAGATATTACATTATAATGGTGTAAATTTTACTTACTTTCTCAGTAATGCTTCCGTTACACTTCGGGTTCTTTTTATGGTTTATACATCTTAAAAAAGTAGCACCACTTTTATACATTCGGACTTTCGTATATTGATAATTTTCGTACAGAAAGACTTTGCCACCATTTTTTTCAATGACCTCCATGGGAATAAGTAATAATTAAACTTTTAAGAATTATGAATTCAGCGGACAACTATTATTATACCATGGATCAGAATAGAAAATTTTATCTTATTATTTATAATATTTTCTATGACAATGTCAATGCTTAATACAAAGAACATTTTATCTATCATTTACAAGTGCAGTGGACAGTTCTTAAGAATAATACTCATAGAAAAGGTTTTACCTATATCACTCGATTAAGTTGTTTAGATAGGAACAAACAAGGAGAATAACAAATGTTCCTATCGGATCAACTAAATGGTTGATTCGTCGGGAACAAAAAATAGTAGATCCGTTTCAGTTGATCGGTTTAGTTGATCGGAGTGGAAAACT
This sequence comes from Atethmia centrago, assembly GCA_905333075.3. Lineage (NCBI taxonomy): Eukaryota > Metazoa > Arthropoda > Insecta > Lepidoptera > Noctuidae > Atethmia > Atethmia centrago. Next base: position 22,033,955 of record HG995369.1, read on the forward strand.
CGGTCTTCACATATAATTCTATAAATGTACCTATACAAAATATTGTAAAACATTTCTAAAAGAGTAACGGTGGAGTTTCTTGCCCTTTCCTCTCCATCCGAAACTACCTTTTGGAAAGAGCGACTAGAATCAATTCTATTTTGACATTCAAGTGCCCTTTATGTGCCTATTTCAAATAAATACTTTGACTGAGTAATAAAATAAATAGGTAGTGGTTTTTATAAATGGTTTTCTGCATAACCATAATAAATGAAAATCATTTATTTGATAGATCAAAATCATCAACTTTGCCGTCGCCGCGTGCTTCGACTTCTGCTGCTGCTGGCTCAGGCTGCCGCCGCCCGTTCTTGAGCCGTAAGTGTTAAAACTTGTATTCATTGGTCTTCTACCTTTTTTTTGCCAATTACACGTCATCATCATTTCAGCCGAAAGACGTCCACTGCTGGACATAGTAGGTCGCAAATAATTCAGCAGAGAATGCGTTGGGTTTCACATCAATAAAACCCAATTACACCCAAAACTCGGGTTTTCCCATTTGTATATAATTATATTGACATTTTGTAGTTATCAGTACTTGACCATTATTTTGAATACCTACTATTGTTGTAAAATATATATAAGTATTACATACAATGTTTTTTTTTTTTGAGGGTGGGAAATCATCAAATAACTTCTCCCGCTCTGGGCGGAGCGGGAGGGTGTGTCAGACTCTTACTGACTAAAATCCAGCCGTATTCCTTCCTGTTGCCTGTGTTGCCAGTGGCCTCGGTGACCCATAAGTACCTTCCCGCGATACATACAATGATTGACTATCATTTCAACTAAAATCCTATTCATGGAAACCAGCTGGGAGAATCATTATGTCGGCCATCTTGCCGTAATTTGGACATCGCAGGCGGTATCAAATTGGTGAGGGAATGGGGTGTTTGTTTTGGTTTTTTCGTGTGAGAGAATGAATGAATGAAATTGAACACATACTTAGTGTTGCCATTTATATAGGTATACGATTTTATGAAGTATCTAGTAGAGCAATGAAATCAGACTCATACATAATTTATGATTGTTTTTTTTGGTAGTAGGTAAGTAAAAGAAAGAAAGAAAATAGGTTTATTTATAATAGAAACACATGCATACAAAAAAGTAGTTTGTGTCACTGACACTGGCATCAGTGTCAGTGACACAAACTACTTTATACTACAAACTAAGCCTAATATAATCAAATGAAATATCATTTTACACATACACACGATTATCATCACGACCTATCTAATAAAATAAAATAATCATAATAACATAATAATATATTATCAAAAAACAATAATATGGTAACATTATTTTGTTTTGTCATGCATTCACTCGTTCAAAATGTTGAGACGATTTAAATTTGACACTGACACATTCCACTTTACCGGGAAACCTGCCACGCCGATCAACTCCGACGCTTTATATATAAATTATCTTTCGGACTTCTGACTACCCGTAATGACTGTCAAAGATCTACAAATAACAGCCGGGAAATTAAGCCGTTGGGCTTAACGTGCTTTCCGAGGCACGGAGAGGTCTTGGTATATAAAGATGGTCACCCATCCACGGACTAAACGCGGCCAGCGTAGCTTAACCTTATCGATCGACCCGTGCGGCTGTTATTACTTAGCAACAAGCCCCAAGAATATTTCATGTAAGCAATCTAAATTGTATTACTTATTATTTATTTCATATTTATATTTTTCATTTTAGACCGATTTATGAATATGTAGAGCAGCTGCACCACCACGGCCACGGCACGGTGAACTCGGTGCAGATGGTGATGGAGGCGGTGGACGAGATATATACCGTTATTGATTGTTTTCTCATTTTTATGGTCACTCGAAACGCTACGCGTACGCACCTATACAGAAGAAAAATGATTTCATTATTTGTTTTACTTCGACAGATACGGCGATTGGTAGCTCCAATCGCCGACGTGCCGGATCGCATGCGGCGATTGGAGCTGTTCTTACACCTGCTGCTGGTGTACAGGCCAGAGGACGGGGAGTACATGAACATGATGTGAATACATACTTAACTGCACATACATGATCTTCCAAGATCATTCGTGGTCCCTGCCGTAGTCCCCGAAAGGAACCACAGGTATTTTTTTTACCCGTGATCCCTCTGAGAAATACAATGCTGCTGAATCAATTATAAACAATAATACAATTTTAATTCAGCAGCTATGTCTTTCTTGAAGGGACTGTACCTTCCAGGGAGTACGGGATCGCTACTTACTACACAATTTAATTCAGCAGCATTGTATTTCTCGAGGGAGGGACCATGGGTAATGAACAAAATATTTTTTACATTTTGGTTTTCAATGTAGGTTCATATTCACAAGTTTTCTTTTTTATTTACAAATCATAATTTACAGGAACGGACCCAGCCTGCACCAGTAGCACCAGCACAACCACCGTCTCGCAGCGTCTGGCTCCAGTGGCTGACAGAACGTGTTGATTATGGGGAGCCCTGGTGATAGTTATTGTCCAAACGACTCATCAGGCTCCCCCAATATACCATGAACTTTCCTCAAGTGTTTTTTATTTTATTGTCATTACCCTTCGGTTGGCATGGTATGGGCATGTGATGCAGAGGCATGAAGAAAATGTCGTGAGGAAAGTCTTAAGTATGAATGTCGATGGCTATAAGAGTAGGGGAAAACCAAAGAAACTATGGATGGACTGTGTGAAAGATGATATGGCTAGAAAGGGGGTGACTACCAGGATGACAACTAATAGAGAAGTATGGAAGAAAAGGACGTGTTGCGCCGACCCCAAATAAATTGGGATAAGGGCAGGAGAATGATGATGATGAGTATGTTGTCATTTGCAATTTAGGCGTTAGCGTAAAGCCCGGCGTGACACCGATTCGGTGTCAGACAATAGGAAATCAATTGTGTCTCATTAGCTGTCCTTGACCGATTAAAACACAACAACAAATGGAACTTGAAGGAATTAAGTATTTGAAGTCTTTCGACTAGCATGAGTGTCGTTAGACATCTTCAGGTAGGCGTGGATTATCGGGTAGGGCGGTATTTCAATAAAATAGCTATCGCAATAATCACTACACTTATAAGTCTTGATCGTACAATAAATAATTCCAATAATTAATGAGAGATCACTAAGATTAAAGCGGATTAAAATGTGACGTCCACCGAGCTCGTGGTCGCGTGCGCACTCCACCGTGGTTCAACACTAAGTGTCCATTTTAAAAGATGGCCGCCTCACCAGTGCTCGGTGTTCGTTATGGACATTGACATTTACGTCAATTGACAGCTGACGTTTTGAGAGGCGGATGCGCCGACATGTATAAAGGTGACAACTGACGTATTGAGAGGCGGATGCGCCGACACGGCCAATCCTGATAGTGGCACGACCTCGTGCGCATAGTGTCGTACATTTGCATCTACAAGCTGGGATGTCCACCTGTTCCAACGAAAAAGTAAAGGTTATTGTGTTCCTTTACATACGCTCGGTCCTTCCTGACCAGACTGATTACTTGTATCGGGTGTGCTAGGCCCTTTCATCCGAATACTCAACTATGGTCCGGGCGTGCTAGGCCCCTTCGACCCTATCTTGTAGTGTGGTCCGGGCGTACGGGGCCCCTTCAACCAACTACCAAAGCGTGGCCCGGGCGTACGAGGCCCCTTCAACCAGCTTAACGTTACAAACTACCAAAGCGTGGCCCGGACGTACGAGGCCCCTTCAACCAACTACCAAAGCATGGCCCGGGCGTACGAGGCCCCTTCAACCAGCTTTACAATACAACACTAAAACAGGAATGCCATACCGTACAAATCGAAATCATTTACTTCGGTGTACTTTAGCTTTGTCTACAACTATGCGAAAGTCGTCTTTCGAAGCCAAGAGTTTGTCAGAGCTGGCAGTGATGGTTTTTTCACTAACGTTGGACGCTGTCTCGGTATCGATGTCTGAGGATTCTATTAGGTCAATTCCATTTTCGTCGACCGCCGACACGTCATCCTCGTCATTGATTAACGTTGTAGATATCTCTACCAGGCCCTCAAAACCCCTATAATTTCCAGACACCGACGTAGTAACTTGATCGAACAAGGTAATCGAATTTACTTGCATGACATCGTTTGCGGTCACCTCATTACGAACTATACGTTGGCAGTTACCGGTCCTAACATAAGTAATACCTTTCCTGTTCAGTACGTCTGTTCCAGTTATGACTGGTATACTCTAATTATTGCCGTCTACAATACAAAAACTTATTTCTATGGTTATATCGCTAAACTCAACGGGCAGCGTTACAAATGATTCCGATCTAATTTCCATACCACCCAGGCCGCGTAATAGCTGGTTAGTAGGTTTTAATTGACACGGAAAATGTTTAGCAACAGTTTTTGACATTAAGGAAACACATGAACCACTATCGATTAGCAGGTCTAACGGTATTCCTAATATGAGAGCAGTCGTCACATCACGATTTTTATAACTACCCCCAATTTCGCGACAAAAATTGACACCATTATTATTTCGTGAGTTTGTACGTTCCTTATCAAAACAAGTAACCTCGGAATGACCCACTTTTTTTTTGCAAAACGTACACTTCAACGGTTCGCCTCGAGATGTCGCCGGTAACGCAATTGCTTTTTCGTCGCTGTTACTCGGGGTTGTATTCGACCGTTTGTTATAGTTAACACTCTTATGACCAAATTGATTACACTGATAACACTTAATTGATTTTAAATCTTGGGAATCATGTTGACGTTTTAACGGTTTGCGATTTGAGTTACTACTATTGGAAGACCTATCAGATCGATTAGGACCATTAGGAAACGCTTTCTTGCTAGAAGGTTTAACAAAGCTCGATAAAAACTCCACTATAGATTCAGGCGATAATTTAGCGTTAGTAGCCATAGCACGAATTTGTGGATCGGCAATTCCACGAATAATAATAGCGGTAAGCAGCTCGTTACTTAGACCTTTAACTGTGCGTAACCTTAAAAGCGATTTACGAGCATACTAAGCGTATGTAGAGTATTTATCGGACTCTGTCCGCATTACATCATAAAGAATGTTCGCGACATCGACAGAACGTGGGCATAAAGCTTTTAGTTCTAATTTGAAACTGGACCATGTGCGAATATTGCTTGTCCATTGGCTAAGCCAGGTGCGAGATTCGCCCTTTAGATAATGTCCGACGCGAGCAAGGCATTCTCTGTCATCCCAATAGTTCATCGCACCACGTGTCGAGGACATGAACACTCGGATCAAAATCAGAGACAAAATATCGGTTGGATCTGACCTGAGCACAGCTGATAGCGGTCAAAAGACGCTTTGCAGCGTTCGTCACCACGACTTCAGACTACGTTGATTCCATGATGCTAGCGTGTGGACTCAGCGGCAGCGTTCCCACTTGCACGGACACAAGCTCGCGCGGCGCATCGGTGCTTGGGGCACCGATGCCGATGGTGTCGTGTTTGGCAGCTCGACGGCGCTGCTAAGGCCAGCGCTGGTCATAGCAATGGCTTGCGTCTCCACTGACGCACGCGACTGATCCTCCAACACACGTAGCCTCCTCAGGATTTTCTCCATAGTATTGGGCGAAGGAGTTCGCCTACGGCGTTTTCGTTTGTTGCGTTGATCGTTGGCAGGCATCGCACAGACGAAAACTCCGTCCGAATTTTAAATGACCAAACCACGTGGAGGTATACTAAGTTTTTCTTTATAAAACCAGAAATGCGTCTCAACGGCTTTTCAGCCTTCGAATCCCACTTCTGATGAAGTCTTTCGACTAGCATGAGTGTTGTTAGACATCTTCAGGTAGGCGTGGATTATCGGGTAGGGCGGTATTTCAATAAAATAGCTATCGCAATAATCACTACACTTATAAGTCTTGATCGTACAATAAATAATTCCAATAATTAATGAGAGATCACTAGATTAAAGCGGATTAAAATGTAACGTCCACCGAGCACGTGGTCGCGTGCGCACTCCACCGTGGTTCAACACTAAGTGTCCATTTTAAAAGATGGCCGCCTCACCAGTGCTCGGTGTTCGTTATGGACATTGACATTTACGTCAATTGACAGCTGACGTTTTGAGAGGCGGATGCGCCGACATGTATAAAGTGACAACTGACGTATTGAGAAGCGGATGCGCCGACATATTCATATATTTTTATAAGTACAAATACAAAGGTTTCATGAGTTCACTCTCGAGGCCAGACCCCAGCGGCGGAGAAGGAGCTCCGGCGAAACCGCGTCGGAGGAGGCGAAGAGGTACTGCCACGACCCGCCGCGGCCACAGTGCGAAAGTGCGCCGCGGGGCCGGGGGGCGCCGAAGTCGCCTACCTTCTCCGACGTGGTGCGCCGCACACCGCCGGCGTCACCGCTACCGGACGGAACATCTGCAGGGGTAAATGTAACACGTTCATCCCCTGCCCCCCCTGCAACTACAGCTGCCCCTGAGGCCACCCCCGGCACCGTTCCAGCGACTACGCCGACCAAGCAGAAGCCGGGGAATAAGAAGCTGCGATACCCTCCGTTGGTGGTGGAAAGGCTGCCAAACTGGGCCACTCACTTTAGGGCCACCAGTGCCAAACTGGGCCTCCTAACGCTCGACCTTACGGGAGTGGGGTCCGCTTCACTCCCGACAGAGAAGTCAGGTACCTCAGGACCAGCCTGTACTTTTCAGTACAGGCTGGTCCAGAGGTACCTGACTGGCCTGGAAAAGGACAGCGGCGTATCTTGGTTTGCCTACTCACTGCTATTGTATTAGGACCTATTGAAGTGTTTTATATTTAATTAAATAACCTTTAACCGGTGCATTATTTTGGTTTTTTTATTGCACAACTAATTTCTAAGAAGTTATGTAAAAAAGGTGATAAGAATCCGCTAAACCGTTTCAGAGATCCAGCAAAACCACAAACCTTACTCCAGCGGGATCTCGAATAACTTCGCAGCCAAAGAAAGAACAAATACAAAATAAGGTGCAACATTTACCTCGTCTAGACAACTAATTACATAGCTAATATTTGTTTCAATATTCCCATTAAAAAAAAATGTCTGGCTGCGGTAACGTTATAAAAGTTACCCCAGCAGGAAATGTTTTTATGAAATAACTAAAAAACTATAAGTGCAACAAATTTAAAAATGTGCGCAACAATTACAGAAGCTGGGCAACTAATTATCTGTAAGATTTAAATGACTATTTTCGACATTATTTTGCTGGGGTAACGCACACAAAAAGGCCAACCCTCTGGTCACGTGAAGACTCTACCAACCGTTTGGCGATGTCCCAAAATACTCGATGAGCACTCGGACCCCAAGGCCCTAGTGTTTCAACCCCAAACGGCTCAAATATACAGTTCCCAATAAGGTTGTTATATTTGTGCCGTTTGAGGTTTTCTGCTCCTGCAGCAGCCGCCCCAGCACAGCCCGACGTGCTAGGAAGATGGTGAGGCGCGAGAGTGTCGACACAGGTTGCATCCCACACCAAAGGCCTACCCAACTTCAACGGCATTATAGTCATTCCGTCTGGTCTCTTCCCATCATCACGTGCCAAGCCATTGGGTTCTAAAACAGCTGGCACCCCGGTAGTGACAAGAGCCCGACGGATGATGTTGTTAATGCTGGCGTGCCGTGCCATCCGACCAGCACTCTTACTGCAGGATTGGCCATGATGTCCGAGACAGTCGACTACTTCACCGCATTGACAGCCATGTGGAGCCCCGCAAGGAGCGCCCAGACGCAAACATCTTAAATTACTTGTATTTTTTTATTTAAGTATTTTGTCCTTCGATCAATAATCTATTATTGATCGAAGATTTTGTCGAATATTGGCTATATTAATGTATGGTATATCTGGGGCGTGTAGACGACAAGATTTAGCCAACATATAGGTATGTGAGCGATATTGAAAACCATGGGGACTTATTGCTTGTATTATATATATATATATATATATTAGAATAATAATTTTAATTCAAAATTATTATTGCAATTGCAATGTTGATGCGTTGCGCGAGAAAGCCGCCAGCTTTTGGGTCACCAGTTACATCAGCCAGACATTTCGCGATTTCCGCAAATAACTTATGCGCACTAGGACCCCACGAACTGAGGGTCTCGACGCCAAAGGGCATAAAGTTGTACTCTCTGCCAAGGCCTCTATATTTTACAAGTTTCAGATTTTCGGCAATTTCCGTCGCTGCACCCGCTTTAGAAGTAGTCCGTTGGAGGTGGGACGGTGCCAGTGTGTCTACATAGGTAGCGTCCCACACAAGCATCCGCCCCAAACTCCACGGAACCAAAGACACCATCAGGTCTTTTGCCATCATCTCTGAAATATATATTTAGTTTTTGTAACTGAACAAACCCAGCGGTTTGTTCAGTTACAAAAACTGCTGCTGGCGTTTGTTGCGGCACTTCTTCATCCCAGCTAAAGCACTAGGACTTCGTAGTGCTTGTTTCTAGTGCTGGTGAAGGGCGGATGTTTTTAGGGTACCATTCTTATGTAATTTTGACGTTCGAAAATTGCTGATTCTCAGCCTAGTTTGATTAAATGACTTTTGATTTAATTTTTTGATTTGTGATACCTGAAACAAAAACCGAAATCAAAACTGCTGATTCTCAGACTAGTTTGAATAAATGACTTTTGTTTTGATTTAATTTGATTTGATTTGTGATACCTGACACAAAAACCAAAATCCCTCGTACAGTCGCCAGCACATCAAGTTGCCACAAACTGTCAAATTTTCTTATTTGATTTTGAACTTAGCCATAGGTTTAAAATCATTTGGTTAAATTTTACAGTTCGTGGTAACTTGATGTGCTGGTGACTGGACATTCACCAAACATGTTGAGTTTTACGCAATTATCAAGAAGTATCAAGCTCTAAACTACAAACGCAAAGAGTAACAGATTCTTTCAAAAGTACCAAAACGACGAATACATGCGGCAAGTTAGCGTTAACAAAATCGGTAGTGTACCAAAAGAAATAGCCACATTCTTGAAATTGGAAAATCCGGCTATTTATACAGCTTTACAAGAACCTCTGCAACTTTACTAGCAAATTCGGGAGCCGATATCATTACACTGAAACGCCACGGAGGATGGCGCTCTAATAATGTTGCAGAGGGTTATATTCCTGCCGGGGTCGCGTGAAAGTCCACAAAGGTCACCGAGGCCCCTGGCAAAACAGGCAACGGAAGGAATACGGGTGGGTTTTAGTCAGTAAGAGTGACACACCCTCCCGCTCCGCCCAGAGCGGGAGAAGCTATTTGATAATTTCCCACCCAAAAAAAAAAAGGCGCTGACAAGACCAAATTGACCAAAATAGGCTTCTCTTAAGAAACAAATTTGCAAAATCTGTATAGCTTGTGGTAGTGGAAAAAATATATGTTAATTTTGAACATATTTCCCAGAACTTGGTTGTTACCGAAACACGTTTTAAAAAGAACATCTCGATATAAACTAACGTTAAACTAACCTCTTACCTTGAGTTCTAATCCAAAATATCTGCATTAAATATCAATATACGTTACGTGAGCAGTGGTGGCCCAGTGGTAACGGTTGCGACTTACGAGTTGTAGGTCGTAGGTTCGAACCCAGACAGGCGCTTTACTTTGTGTAAATTATTTCATCACCACTGCTCTCAAAACGGTGAAGGAAAACATCGTGAGGAAACCGGCATGTCCTAGACCCAAAAATTCGAAGACATGTGACATCTACCAACCCGCACTGGGCCCGCGTGGTGGATTACGGCCCACTCCCTCTCACAGAGAGGAGGCCTGTGTCCCAGCAGTGGGAACATTATAGGCTGATTATGTTTAAGTTACGTATTTAAATAATAACAAGAACGTCTTATTTGAATGCAGAACTTGGTAGTTTTTTATTTTCGATTTTCAACTCAGTTTTGAGTAAATAGAGAATTGCTTCATATTTTGCAATAAATTACAAGCGTTGTGTCATCGCGCTTCTCTTTCTTTTCTTTGCAATCTGACAATGACCACGGTTTAGGTGTTGTCAGCGTCTTAAAGGCTCGGTGCACGATAAAATTGAAATAGGCGACAAGATATCAAAACTATAAATATATATAATGCTGTGGAACCGCGTCCTTCTACCTCACGCGAAAATGTCCAGCCACCGCCACCACCCGGCCGTCGTCGCCGACGTTTACATTCTCCAGTTCAACACAATACTTGTGAAATGAATAATGGTGCCGATTACCTTGCTCACAAACTAAACTAAATTTAAGTTCAGTGCATCTTTTTCTTTCTATTTCATTAGGAAAAGGACAGAAGACCGCTTGACGTAATTTTAGTAAGCAAGTTTTTAATCACGTCTAAACTTGTATGGAGTAGTGACAGGTGCTGATTAATTTGACAGGACTAAACTAAAATTTATATTCTGTCCTCTTCTTAATGAAATAGAAAGAAAAAGATGCACTGAACTTAAATTTAGTTTAGTTTGCGAACAAGGGAATCGGCACCAATGTCAGTCTGTTAGTTAAGCTTCCAAAGCAGCAAATTTTCAATAATTGTTAAAATTTTACTATTAATTTCCAAGAGTAGTGACCTACCTGTATAATTACTTATTTGCTATTAAAAATAGTTTTTCATAAGTTTGTTTGATTACCTATTTGTACTGTTTTTTCGCAAATGTGTTGAAAAACGTTGTATGACACACGTGCGGTAATCGGTTACAAACTCGTGACTCCACTAATGGCATTCGTCTACTCGTTTTTAGAAACCAACTTAACGCACTAGTATTATAAATAACTAACTATTGTTAACTCGAAATCAATGTTGACTAAAAACAAGTTGATAACTAAACATTGGTGCCGATTCCCTTGTTCACAAACTAAACTAAATTTAAGTTCAGTGCATCTTTTTCTTTCTATTTCATTAAGAAAAGGACAGACATTTTAGTTTACTCCTGTCAAATTAATCAGCGCTTGACGTAAATTGACGTAATTTTAGTAGGCAAGTTTCAAATCACGTCTAAACTTGTATGGAGTAGTGACAGGCGCTGATCAATTTGACAGGATTAAACTTAAATTTATCTTCTGTCCTCTTCTTAATGAAACAGAAAGAAAAAGATGCACTGAACTTAAATTTAGTTCAGTTTGTGAACAAGGGAATCGGCACCATTGTATATGAAAATAATATCAAACATAACTCTAACGCTTAATATATATGCTTACCATTACAATTTTGTTTTTAATGTTAATAGGGAGGTACTAAACTTTGTCCTGAACATAAATGTTCAGGACAAAGTTAAGATTATAACATAAAATTCTAATTGGGGTGTTTGGTGTTGTCCGTTAATTCCGGAACATGTACCATTCAAATATAAAATATTTATGGTCTCCTAAGCCGTAAGTTAAATTGTCGTCAACTGAGATGACTGACTGCAGATGGTTGTATCTAATCTGAATTCTGAGGAGACGATGGACTGCTGTTATCTGAACACATTCATTGATTTATCATATAATATTATTATTACTAAAGCATGACCGCTAGCTGTGATATTAAACGCGTCTTCTTCATAATTTCGTGCAGAATTATTAACCGCACAGATTTAGTACAGTATTGTAATAAGCGCCTAGTTTTGACTGAACTCTTTGCGACTCTGATATGCACGAGATCTGTGTTCATACAAATGTAGGCGTGTAATGTGGCCCTCGTAGTCACTTATACAACAAACTAAACAGGGCTTGCATCACCTTTTGGCAGTGCAAGAAAATGATAGGTAAGAAGTGGGACCTATCTCCCAAAATTTTACTATGGCTGTACACGGCGGTAATCCGCCCCATGATCACCTACGGGGCCGTGGTCTGGTGGCCCCGCACCAAGCTAGTCACAGCCTCCAATAAACTACAACGCATGCAAAGACTTGCCTGCATGGTGACCACGGGCTGCATGAGGACAACTCCGACTGCAGCAGTCGATGCCATGCTGGGACTGCCACCGCTCCACCTGTTCATACAGCAGGAAGCGACGATGGTGGCAGTACGCCTAAATGCACTGAATCTCGGGGGCAAGAGAGACACACTACACACGGCGCTGCTTGGGGGACTCAATAAAGAGTTCCCCATTACGAAAGCAATAAATGACCAGGTACCCAAACAATTTATCTATGATAAAAAATACAAAATCCAACTTCACAAGGATCGCCGACTTCAACATACGCATTGCCACACCATTGGGGGTCCATAACACAGTATTCCAGGCCGAGTGCATAGGTATTTCTCTGGCCGCCTCAGCCATCATGCCAGACAGCATGGCTGTCCTGCAAGCGCTAAACAGTCACACAGTTGACTCTGGGGTAATATACGAGTACCACCAGCGCCTCAAACAGGTGGGTAGCCTCAACAACATAACCATTCAATGGATTAAAGGACACAGCGGTTCGCTAGGCAACGATGAAGCCGATGAACTTGCCAGAAGGGGGTCGAGCATGGCACCAATGGGACCTGAACCCATCGTGCCACTCTCCTTCGGGTACTTACGCACTCTGGTAAGGAAACGCACCAGAGATAAACATCTCAAACTATGGTCGGACCAAGGTGAGTGCAGGCAGGCCAAGGAAGCACTCCCTACAATTGATGGTCGCCTCACTAAACTGCCCGGTGGTCGCCACATACAGGGCAACGTACTTCGGTGGTGCGTGGCGTGGTGGATCGAATAATTGATTTCCCACCCGTACGCAAAATACGCGCATTGACGTGGAGTTGCGGACACCAGCCCGTTTTACCTATTACCTACTAATGTGGCCCTGATGATAGTTTATTCACCAACTGAATCATCAGTTGGTGTTGATGTTGGTTGTCAGGTCGCTTCATCGGAAGTGACCTGACAACCATAAATAAACAAAAATACAGGGTCCAATTAAATTAGCTACCTGCTCTTGCAAATAAATATTATTATTATTATATCGAAAAACGATTTTAAAAAAAATATCTTAGTTTCAAGTACCGTACAGCTGACTACGTAAGCGTAAAGCATAATTTCAAGTACTACCTACACTAGTACACTAGTAGTTACCTTCTTGAAATTATGAGTTAAGAACATCTCTTTCTTTATCCCAGCATGTTTCTGAGGTTTCGTTCAATTTGACCCTGGTATCCAATCTTACAAATAGAATAGAATAGAATAGAATACTCTTTATTATGTACACCCTAAAAATTACAAATATAAGTGTAGAAATTTTACATAGGGTGACACAATGGGCGGTCATATCGCTAAAACCGATCTTAAAACAAATATCCTATCTAATATCTTAAGAGTCCAGTTTATCTAATTCTTCAATTCTATTGACGACTCCTGTCTGAAAGGGTCGTAGTCCTGCAAGTTCAGCAGTTCAATGGTCACGTTCCACAGTTTCTTCGCTTCGCTCTCACTCTGGCATTGTCTTGAAGGCGTATTCTTTGCACAGTCGCTGGAAACAAAGGAAATAAAACATGTACAGAAGCAAAGTAAAACAACTGCAAGCATTGTGGCCCCTGATTATGCATTAAATCATTTGGAAAACTTAACAATCTCCATTTTGTTTACGTTATTTAAGGTATTTGAAAATTTCATAGAGATTTTTGTGTTTCGAGATTAAAGTAGAAAGTTAGTATTCATTCTTTTCCGTTACGTGAAAATAGAGTTGGTGGAAAACTTTTCTTTTCCGTAAAACTCAAGCTGGCCATCTTGCTAAGTTTGTAAAATTAACTATCAAAAAACTGTTAGTACCTACTGTTAAAAGTACCTATTTTATTTTACGATAGCTAAAATCTTGTGTGATCGTTGTGAAAATGGACAAAATAATCGAGTCAGTGTTCGGTTTTTTTTTATCCGAGTGGAATCGTGATCACTTAAAAAGTGATCACGATTCCACTCGGTTATAAAAAAGTGGAAAAAATGTAAATACAAATGTGCCGCCAAGTGCGTCAAGCTCAACGTCGAACTCGATGATGATGACATCATCGAATTCAAGTTCGAGCGAGCAGGATGAACCGTCAACAAGACGGCACCAGATTCGATCACATGAGTCATTTAAGAGAGTTTTTATCAGTGACGCGCAGATATCTCGTTTAATTCCCAGGCAAGTCCAATGTTCAATAACATTGGACTTGCCGATCCAGAAACAATTTTCTGGATCGGCATCAAACCTCGTCTATAGTTAGGTACACAAACCTGTAATAGAAACCACTCTCGTTCTCACACTTCTCGTCAACAGCACAGTAGATGCTGGTCTGTGCGCCGCACCGGGGCGTCTTCCAGCACCAATTGAGCAGAAAGTTCTGGAACCCGTACGTGACGATGCCCCATGCCGTCTGCGGGAAATGCCGCCCGATACCGGTCTTCACGATACCCGGGTGCAGGCTGTATGTCGAGACACCTTGTATGTTGTGTTCCTGAAAATTAATAAGTAAGTACCTACCATATTTGAATTCATAATCTCAAATAGTTTACATTTCATCGCCGCGCCATTATCTAAAGGTGCATCCACACCGAAGTTACTTTGTGGGAAGCAACGTTTGCAAGTTTTAGTAGGTAACAACGGATAACATAAAGTTATAGAAAAAGCCGCAAAAGTTATAGAAAACTGACTATGGGTCATGGGTGCGTTTCAACTGACGCGGAGTTAGGCGGAGTGGAGCGGAGAAGAGCAGTGAAAATTGGCACTTGCCACTTTTCACTGCTCTTCTCCGCTCGCCACAAACAAGCGACGTCTAAAATCGAATTATTAAATTATGAATTCACTGGAGTAATTTGACACGTGCTAGCTGTCACTTTGTGTAATAAAATGGTCATATTTATTGTAATTGATAATGATTTTTAGTTTAATCGATGTGTATAAGTGTAAAACAAATGTATAATAATAAGTGTAAAAGTCTAGAATACAATCAATTATTGATACGTATCGATCGTTAACAGGCGATAGTAAAGATCGCTAAAATCGAACAAATATGTAGGCACCTGTGACGCGTTATGGAATTTTGTTGTCTCCATGTTAGCAATAAGTATTGGTGTTTGCTCTTGCAACAAAATTATTGTTAAAGAAAACCGGCCAAGTGCGTGTCGGACGACGCACAATGAAGGGCTCCAACAAACTTAAGAAAAACATGATCACCCATATATTCTAACTGCAGTTGGTCGACTATTACTCGTTAATTTGTAAAGCCTACTTAGCTGCGGTAGTTTTCCTTTTAATTTCATTATATGTACCTACTACTGTCCTGATTTTGTTTACATCACCATAAACAACCATTTAGCTGGCACTTAAAGGCTCCTACATACTGGCGCGACAAACGCGACGCGACACAAAGACACCGCGTGTAGCGCTACAAGCGGTGCCTTTGTGTCGCGACGCGTCGCGCGACAAGTCGCGCCAGTATGTAGGAGCCTTAACTCTAACAAAAATTGCCACTATACTTACTAAAGCAAAATATTACGCAAACGGATTCTTTAATCGAAAAATGGTGTTTACAGACCCGCAATATTTTTGAACAGCCTATGTCTATTGGAAATCCATATTGTTATATTTGAATTTTCTTTCCACATTTGAAAATGGAGCCATAGGTACTGCCGCCATATTGATTTCTTTTCAAAAATATTTATAGCCTTTGTCACTCGGGATGTTGTAAGGATTCTAACGATACCATCTAAATCTGTTCAGGCATTTCTAAGTTATGGTGGCACAAAGAAACTCACATACGTGAACATTAAACATATTACACTCCTTTTGAGCTACTGCCTATCTGACCTCCACAACCATACTGGGTAACACGATAGGTACCCCTTGGTAAGACTGGCTGTCAGACTTTCGGGCTTCCCGTAACGACTGTCAAAGTTCTACAAATAACAGCCGGGACCAACGGCTTAACGTTTCTTTAAATTGCACAACACGTGGTCAGTAGTGTGGCAAGTTCAAAACTCAAGAGGGCGTACTACGCTAATATCCAACCCGTCATCCAGCGGAAACCTTCGTTTTTTAAATGCAATAAACTATCCAAGAAAACTGTTTCATCCTTGTGTAGACTGAGACTCGGTCACTGCTGCAGTCCAGTATTCCTGAATAAGATCCGTGTTCGTGACAGTTCCTTGTGTGAATGGTAATGTATGGTAATGGTACTCTGGACCACATCTTTTTTTCATGTCCTTCAAATTCACAATTTTTTTATTTGTACCATAAGCTTCCCAAAATGAATATTATCCTTCCTACTAACTTCCATTCCGTCTTGACTAACTTTTCCACTAAACTAATCCAAGTCCTATCTAAATTTTTGAATGACAATGATACCAGAATGTAGTCTGATAACTAATAATAATTATAACTTTGTATATGTTTGTGTGTCCTTATCTCTAAGGACACACAAACATAATATACAAAGTTATAATTATTAATATATAATTATTACTCTCGTAATAATTATATATTTATAGAAATCCATGTTAACTAACAAAACTTGTCTCGTCCTTTCAGCTACTAACATTAACAACTAACAACTACCACAAAGTGCAAAGTTCGACGGCTCATCTTGCAGTGCTGCCGTCACTACATGACGCTGGCAGAATAGTCGACATCGGCTCAATTGCCAAAAAGGAATAAAAAAAGTTTCTTTAGCAATTTTCGCATGTATTTATAATTAATTCTATTGGACACGAGTCAAGTATATAGCTCATATACACACACATTGAACACAAATCAGTGCGTAGCGTAGGCCGTAGCGCATGGCTCATCAGGTCACCACGACTGTCCTTCTAGTTCGGGAGTTCTGTCACGTAATTTCGCATCACGCAGCCTCTGCCTTGACATAAACACATAATTATTATGTAGCAGGCCTCAGACAATTAGCATAACCTATACCTAAATGCCTAAGTGGGTACTTAAGTACCTGCCCAGACCCACACTGCAAAAGTACCGCATTGAGGCATCGGTGTTTTTGGTACTTTTTCACCGATTCTTCAAAACCTTAATAGGTAGAGTTGCGAATTTTTATTTATAAGTACCTTTTTAGGATTCCCTAGTCCATAGGAACCCTATAGTTTTGCCGTGTCCATCTGTCTGTCCGCAGCTTAGCTCAGAGACTCTTTAGTAATAGCACGCCGACAAAGTGGTAAAACAATATCTTGAAAAAAAAAGTCCTTGTAGGGACTAAAAAAAATATTATCATCCCCACTTTACGACTATTACTCGTTAACTTGTAAAGCCTATAGCCTAAGGGAGGTATCCCTTGCACGTAAACTGTGGATGATATTTTTTTTCTCATCTATCCCATGGTGTGGGGTATCGTTGGATGGGCCGAAAAAAAATATTATCATCCCCACTTTACGTGCAAGGGAGGTATCCCTTGCACGTAAACTGTGGATGATATTTTTTTTCTCATCTATCCCATGGTGTGGGGTATCTTTGGATGGGCCGTTCCAAAATATTGCGGGTCTGTAAAAAACATTTTTCGATTCAGGGATCCGTTTGCGTAGGTAATAATTAATAAGCTTTAAAGTGCAAATTATTTTTAGAATCAAGTGTCCTCTCTCCCTGCCAGCTGTGGTTGTTTATGAAGATGTGAAAAAATAATGGCAGTAGTAGATACAATTAAAGAAATTAAAAGGAAAACTATCACAGCTAAGTAGGCTTTACAAGTTAACGAGTAATAGTCGACCAACTTAAATATGCAGTTGGAGAATTAACCGATATCGATGTATGGGAGAACATGTTTTTCAACTACAATGTTAACACGTTGACGGACACGCCGGTTATGACATTCATTAGGAGCTTGCGCAGAATGACGCGCCGGTTATACCCTTCGATATTTTTTTGTACTCTACAAGCACAACTGCTTTAGCAGACGAATTTCCATACTGCTACCATATAGTTCATCATCAAGTGCCCCCAAATTAAATTATTCGAATTGCTAGGTGTCACATAACATGTCTTTTTACTGCTTCCAACGTACTACTACCTACTTGGAACATTTGTGTGCGCACTCACACTTACGCAGCGTTCATAGCAGCGGCCATTGTAGAAGGCGAAGGATTGGCGAAGGCTATGGCCGGTGCTGTCTTATTTAAATACTTTGCCTTTTTTACCGGTGACACTACGGCTAAAGCCTTTCATACAAAAATCTTGTGTCAAGATAGGGTTACAAAATCAAGCAAAGTGTCCGCGAACGTGTTAAGTTTGTTTTTGGCATAAATTCATCTTAACTTCCCAACTACGGAACCCTTCATTGTGCGTGGTCCGACACGCACTTGGCCAGTTTTTTTATGCTTTGGGTTGACATTACTTCTTGAATTTATGTCAAAGTATTTTACTAGAATACCTATATATAATTGATGCGTATACGTTCTAGTTTAACATATATTTTTTGCATAACTTACTTGCATTAAGGCGTAATAACAGATTTAAAAGTCACTAAAATCATATAATGTCAGCGCCTTAAATACTCGTAGCTACTCAATTAGTACATACCTTAAGTTTGAGATCCAAAGCCTTGGCAAACAGAATATTGGCAATTTTGCTGTTTGAATAAGCTTGCAGTGGGGTGTACTGTGCCTTCGTAAAGTTGATGTCGTCTAGGTCCAGTTTGTAAACTAAAATGAATTTAAGTACAAGTCAAATGACTGTAAGCAACAATTAAGGGTCTTATAAAAGCGTAATGCGTAAAGCGTAAAAAGTATTATGCCCGTTTTCAGTTTCACTAACTAGTGTTTGTCAAAACGGGCATTAATCAACCAGCAGCAGGCTTAGCATGACACTCTCTATTTCTTCGAAGAATAGACACGGCTCTTTCCATACAAAGTGACATTTCGTTTCTCCTTTTTTGACATCCCACCGTAGAGATCTTTCTACATAAAAAAGGACCAAGACAAAGATCGTTAGAAACGAAATACAAGATGACAGATTGTAGAAGGATTTCTACGGTGAGATGTCAAAAACTGAGAAACGAAATGTCACTTTGTATAGAAAGAGCCGTGTCTATTCTTCGAAGAAATAGAGAGTGTCATGCTAAGCCTGCAGGACGCCTACAGACACACTATACGGCAGTGCCGCTGCGCTGGGAGGATTGATGCTCCGCGGCTTCTACACAGTAAGCCGGCGGCCCATTAATGGCGCATAAGCGTTGGCACCTCGTTGAGTGAGTGATGCCTTAAGGAACCACTCACTCAATGATATTCACTTACATTGGTGAATACGAGACGATACGAATACAACCCTCGACGGGGCATTTTGAATGAGTAGCGGCAGTAGCAGTAACGTGAGCAACGCATGTCCGAGGTGGTTGGAGGCGAGGTGCGTCTCGAAGCCATCGCGCGAGTGGCCCACGGGACACATCATGACGCCAGCGTTGCACACCACGCCGCGCAGAAGCCGCGCGCTTGAGGTCACGTGCACACAGAACGCGCGCACGCTCTCCACGCTGCACAGGTCCAACTCCTCCACCACTAACTCCCCCGTGCCCGGCTGCCCTCGTGAGGATTGCTCTATATCTTCTTTGGCTTCTTTCGCTGTTACGATGTTACGACACGCCATAATAACGCGAGCGCCTGCAGAACAAAATTTATTAATAAATAGTTGCTTTTGGAAATAAGGACGATCGTCCGTTACTCCAGCAAGAAAATCTCTTCTAGAATGAATTGAGTTCAACGAATAATTAGAACGTAATCTGCTGTACCTAAATGATCGCCAAATAAAAAAAAATGTGCGTGATGTCGTTTTAGAAAAAAAGGAAAAACTAATCCTGGTGGAGTAACGTTGTTCCAGCAGGATGATTTTAAACGAATGACCGGAGAGATAAATAAAGTACATGGGCGGATAGCTTATATTTGTACGTAAATGAGCGCAGAAAATAAAATCTGCTTGCTGCAAAGGCACCGGAAATACCGCTTAAAAGCCTAGGCTGTTTATGTATGTAGTGAAAAATATATAATTTAAAGAAATCATGATAATTTCGATGATTGATTAATACCTAAGCAGTACCTAATCTAAAATAGTTTATTTATTAACAAAAATATTCATTGTTTTTAGACATAAAAACTCTTACGAAAAGAAAATGTAGAGTAAAAAACACAAGCGTGGTAATGTAAAGTAAAAAACACGAGTGTATAATAAGCTGAATTATGAACCTAAATGCGTTGTCATAAGTGTCACTTTACGAGCGTGTATTACAAGTAATCCGCGCGACCGCACTTACACCCTCTTTTGAGGCGCGACCACTGCAGGATTATCTAAGCTTCACAAACTACACTTACCTCTTTTGTATAAATCGGCAGCAGTCTCCATGCCCATCCCGGTGTTGCTACCGGTCACTATGATAGTGAAGCCCTCTAGCCTTCTCTCACTTTTACACCAGCCGCTCAAGTAATCCATAATTAATCCTTGAACTAATCACTTTATAATATTTCGTCACACGATGTCAATTAGTTGATGCTTACTTTACATTGTTTTCTATACTGAATAGACGACTGGCTTGTATGGGTATTTATATGAGGTGGATGGGCGGGGCTCAAGGTTAAGGGCGTATTTACATTAAGCAATTGTATTAGATCTATCTTTGTAGCGTTTAACCGTGAACCGATCAACTGGCGGGGCCGTAGCGAAGGGGGGCATTATGGGGCAATGCCCTACCTTAAAATACCAATGGCCTACCTTGATAAAATACCATCAACTAATAATAAACAAAGTACTGTGAAGTTAAATTATGACGGAAAAAAATACTAGCGTATAGTATGACATCTAAATAATTCCGAATCATCTTTCAATCTTATTATACATAACATACATAATCAGCCTATAATGTTCCCACTGCTGGGGCACAGGCCTCCTCTCTGTGAGAGGGAGTGGGTTGTAATCCACCACGCGGACCCAGTGCGGGTTGATAGACCTCACATGTCTTCGAATTTTTGCCGGTTTCCTCACGATGTTGTCCTTCACCTTCACCTTCAGTGGTTACGGCCGTGACTTACGAGTTGTAGGTCGTAGGTTCGAACACGGACAGGCCCTTATCTTTATGTAATCATATACTAATAACTATTCTGCTTAATAGATGGCATTTGAAGTGTGTGCGAGAGTTGTTCGTATTGCAGTCTATGGAACGGGGAATACCCTAGCCTAAAGTCTTAAGGGGATTCCCCTTTTAAACTAAAACCCTTTAACTGGCGAGCACCTAAATGTACGGTCAAGTTTGGTAACGCCCCATTTCGGACCACTTCCGAACCCCGATTCCACGCCATTTTACTATGAAATCCTAATATGCAATCTATACAATATTTCCTATTGGTTGTTACGACTTTTATGTAATTTGGTTTACAATAAATCGAGCATGTTTCAAACTAAAAATTGGAAAACACATTCCGAGATTTATACACGTAGCAAGAGGCTTTAAAATTCAAAGATACATTTGAACTTTATGCATCTATAAGGCGCCCATAGGATGTAGCACTGCTGTGTGCGAATCTACATTTTCAACTTTAACTGCAATCGATCGGTCTCAGAGGCTATATTGATAGGGAACTTTTTATTGTTATATTGAATACTAGATGCTCCCCGCGGTTTCACCCGCACAAGTTTTGACCCCGTGATTATATCGGAATAAAAAGTATCCTATGTGTTATTCCTGGTTATAAACTATCTGTGTGCCAAATTTCATCCAAATCCGTTCAGTACTTTTTGCGTGAAAGAGTAACAAACATCCATCCATCCATTCATCCTTACAAACTTTCGCATTTATAATATTAGTAGGACTAGATTCTCCCCGCGGTTTCACCCGCATAAGTTTTGACCCCGTGGGTATATCGGGATAAAAAGTATCCTATGTGTTATTACTGGTTATAAACTATCTGTGTGCCAAATTTCATCCAAATCCGTTCAGTACTTTTTGCGTGAAAGAGTAATAAACATCCATCCATCCTTACAAACTTTCGCATTTATAATATTAGTAGGATGATTGGAGAAATCCTTAATATTGTAAATGCTAAAGTGAGTTTGTTTGCTTATTTGTTTGTTTGTTAAGCTTTCACGCTAAAACGGCTGAAGAGACTTAGATGAAAATGGGCAGATTGGTAGACCATAACCTGGATCAGAACATAGGATACTTTTATCCCGGTATTCCCACGGGATCGAGACTTCTGTGGGTTAAACCACGGGGCGCAGCTAGTAATAACATAAATCAGCTTTATTTACAAGCTTTTATTTAACTTGCAATGTATCTATGTATGTAACTATATTCGTTTGGGTGGAATGTTGCAACTCAATTTTGAAGCACATATCTTCCTACCGATTGAGCTGAAATTTTGTACATTTCCAAAGACAATAAATACATTTTTATGATAAACATGAGCTGGTTCAATACCCAGGATTGGTTTCAGAAGAGAGAACTCCGCAACGATCAACAGTATAGACATGAAATTTTATATACGCTTTAATTATGATAGTCCGTTTTAAAGTCTACCATGACCTGGCTGCTGCATCCATGATTGTCTCCACACGAAGGAACTCGTCGAAGGTACATAATACAGACACGAAATTTTATTTACGCATTTAATTATGATAGTCCGTTCTACAATCCGCCGTGAACTGGCTACTGCATCCAGGATAGACTTCAGACGACGGAACTCCTCAACCGTCTACAGCACAGGCACGAAATTTTCAATTACAGCAGAAAACTCCGTCGTATTTAGTTTCAGTAGATATGTATTGACAAGTAATATTACACAAGATGGAGTTCAGGGTCTGATGATGGAGCCGGAAGGTGGCCATAGAAACTCCTCGACCAAACAAGATAGCTCTCTTGTGTTTGCGGTCGTTGGGTTTGTCTTGCCAAGTACTATAGCCCAAGTTGTAGTCCAGGGCTTCATGATGGATCTGGAAGGTCACCAGGAACTCCTCAACTAGACAAGATAGCCCCATTGTGCTTCGGCCATTTGGATTTGTTTGGACAAGTTGGTAGGTTAGCCCAAAGTGTGGTCTAAGATCTAATGATGTAGCCAGATGGAATCAATAGGGACTAAACAAGATAGCCCCGTTGTCTTCTGGCTATTTTGATATATCTTGATACGTTAGCCCAAGATGTAGTCCAAGACCTGATGATGGAGCTGGAAGCACGCCATGGGAACTCTTCACAAAAACGAGATAGCTGCGTTGTCTTTCGGCTATTTTGATTTGTTTTGATAAATACTATAGCCCTGGTTGATGTCTAGAGTGATGGTGGAGAGAAGCGGGGGGAAGATTTTGATCGCGAACTTTTTCAATTTGACAAGCTACTTGGTGTCAATTCCTTTACGGAACCAAAGAATCAACGCTGAATCAAACTCAAACACAAAGCATTTATTTCAAATAAACCAAATACAGGCACTTTTGAATTGTCAAGGGGTCCGTCAGTCAGAAAGATGAAGCTAGTTGCCCATTCCAAAGCATAGTAGGTTCCTATGGAAAAGAACGGGCAGGAAACTCCACGGACACTCTTTTAAATTAAAATATTGTTATAAAAATATTGGTTACATATTCATGTTGAAATTATACATGTGAGAACAATGTAGAAGGACGTGCACGATAAAAGTAGCTGTAAGTAATAAAAAGATAAAAACAATTGAAAAATTAAAATAAGCCGTGGCAGCCAAGAAATGACCAGTCCCTACTGACGGCGCCCGTTCACGAACATGACGCATGGATCAGCACCATTCAGCTCAACCATTTTGAAGGGAACTTAATGATCCAACACAAGCGCCACCACCAGCGAGACATTTGAGTAAGCATGACATACTCTCAGCCGCCGGGGCCCGTTCAAGTCATTTAAAGACGTACCTACCTACCGAGTAAATGGTAGCTTTATAGTAGGTACCAAGTGCTCACACATGTGCCATGCAATTATACAATAATAAGAGAATGAATTTATACAATGCAAAGATAGTTTTTATGATCTTCAGGAGCTCCACCAAATATTGTCGAATGCTAATCAATTAGTTTATGCGCCCTTGTGGAGCAGGGCCAGCATTGAGCCAAGCATTTTTGTCAGCGATGTAATCCCCCAAGTTATAATATGCTTGGCTGCATAGTGTACGTTTAATACATGAATGGTATACTACCAAACACTTAACAAGGACAAACAAAAGTTACACCATATTTCAGGTTATTGATTTATCCCCGCCTGCGATACCGAAATTATATCGATTATAATACTTGTTTTTCTCTTTTCAGTTAGGTATCTATGTATTTTTGCAGTCGGGTTTTTTGTTTTTTTTTTTAATAATTTGTTTTATTTCAAGCTTTTTAGTTTTATTAATATATATGGAATTGACTCATTACTAGCTTTTATTTTATATCAATATTGTTGTAATTCATTAAAAAAAAAGTTTCCCTCCCTTTTTTTGTATTTGCAGATGCAATATATAAAAATGATATAGCCTATGTCACTCCCACAACGAAGACGAATCTAACGACACCTCTTATGTTATAATCCATCAAGCCGTTTAGGCTACAGAGCGTGCCAAAGAAATAGACATACATACATACATACATACATACATACATGCATACATACATACATACATACATACATACATACATGCATGCATACATACATATATACATACATACATACATACATACATACATACATACATACATACATACATACATACATACATACATACATACATACATACATACATACTCTCGAAAAACATTACCCTCCTTCTGGGGCAGTCGGGTAAAAATGTCTAAAAGTAATACCATCAGTCCATATCTGATAATGATAATTCTAAAACATGTCCACCTTGTGTTTAGATACTACTTATTATAGTTTGTAAGCGTTATACTTTTTATACGACTTGATGTTTAGCTTTTGAAAGATACACATTCTTTAATCTTACTTTGTATGTAGCTAATAATGTCACTGTCAGAGGCCTCCAGGACTTTAATATCTGCCGCACGGAATTTACTGTCCGGTGCAATAGAAACACGACCTTTTTGGCTTGAAAAAATTGTAGGATGTCGATTTTTTTTTATTTTGCACTAATTTCCACTTATTATTTGGTTCACTCACCACCATTTTAGAGACAATTTTATCACAATTATCTATCGACGGCATACTCGCAAATTGCACTGATGATTCATTCGACGCCATCGCATCCGTAGCAGCTGACTCACTGGCCTCTCCGCCTCTGTGACACTGGTGATGGTCACTCGCTTGCTAGAGGTCAGAGGTGGGGTAATTGACGGGCGTATGCGCACAGGCAGCCGGGCCCGATACACCAACCGGTTTGTACGAAACCACGGTGCTTGTTGTGGCCTCCACACGCTGTAATTGTCGGGCTGTCTCGCTCCCGTATAGACCGCTCTCATCAAATTTGCACGTCATGCAGTCGGTCTCGCTCGCTTCCTTCGAAACCGCAGTAGCGATTTGGGCCTCCACATGCCTGCAATGCTCTGTCGCTGTGTTATGTCCTTGCAAGACAGAGAAGTAATTATTACCGCCGCCGCGCCGCTGAGTAGTGTGACTAGTGATGGATTAATTAGCATTCGCATTGACTGTTAGCAAATGAAATGTAGTTGCGAAATTCTGTGAAGTGCGAAGTGAATTTATCGCTTCGTACTTTTTATACTATCATACGTCAGAGCGTCGACGCACGCAGCGGTAGCGTGCGCTCTCCGTCGCACCCACGGGAAGTCGGGAATGCTAAATCTATCGGTTTCTGTCTTCGTGACCGTGACTTCGTTCGTAAGTGAAATTTATTAGCAGGTGCTGGGCACTTGCGAATAATGGGTTAAGCAATTGCCATCTTATTATCTTTGATTTTTTTTTTTTTATGCGCGTTGAATGCTTGTGATTGTTAATTTATTTAAATTATTAGCATTAGCATTAGCCGGGTGGTACGAAGAATGATGTTTAGCAATTATTACCTTGTTGACTTTGATTTGCGCGTGCTTAGGATCATGTATTGATTGAATGACTGCGTGATTGTTTAATAATAATTTGATTGGCACGCGCGTGGCGCGCGTCGTTTTGTGTCAAATTTCCGTAGGTACGTTTTGAAGTGATAGTGAGAGTTTAGTTTACGTATTCGTAATACAGTAATTACATTATTTCGTCTTGTGCTTATTATTGTACTTAGATAGATAACTAAATTCACATACTTCACTATTATCAATTATCGTCATATTACCAAATAGCATAGCAATAGCAATTAGCTTGCTAATGAAAAAATTGCCATTACTATTGATGACGCATCTGTAAACATTCTTTGTGTACATCTCGGAAAACGTTTCCTCACACAAGTAGGTAAGTAGTACCAAAAACTGAAAACGACCCGCGAGCAAATTTATGCAAATTATCAAATTGTACCAGTGGAAGACTCTTTTACAATTCTAACAGATTCATTTTGATATTTGTTCTTAATCATATCACTGCACTGTAAATCAATAATTTCCATTTGGACTTCCGGAGCCAGGGTTTCAATGTCAGAATCAAAAAGATTTTGAAAAATATTAATTTCATTCGCAATGACAAGTCTGAGAAACGAGTATCAAAAATCTCTAAAGCACTCAAAGTTTCAATTGCAAAATCGACGCGTTCCAGCCTCTGTAGTGTGGCTGAATATTTCACATGTTTTAAAATGTGTGAAACATTTTTTACGTAATTGCGAGTAAAACAGTATTATTTCTGCCTGAAGGATTTTATATTGGTGTATAAATCAGGGAAAGGCTCATTTTCTCCTTACAATTTCAATTACTGCCATCTCGAAGTGATCGGAATACACTAGCCAGAACCAGAACTTTCTCGAAGCAACGCGGAAATTCCCAAATTAAAAATGAATTACCACCTGATAGTGGGTAGCTGAAATAGATAGGTAGTACATAGGTAGTATGTACAACACATACATATACATACATAGTATCACTACTCGCCACTAGATGTTGTTAAGTGTCACAATACACAATAGTACCTAATACATACATACATACATGCATACATACATACATACATACATACATACATACATATATACATAGATACATACATAAACTCATGCCTTCTTCCCATGGGGGTAGGCAGAAACTATAGAACGCCTCTTACGCTCCTTACATACTCCTTTTGCTTCGTTTACGTTCATACATTTGGTCATACTAGCACGCCGGTTGCGAGTACTACGCACCTGACCTTTTTGAAGAACATCATGTCTTTCTGGGGCGTCCCCTATTTCCACTCACATCTGCCTTGTAAATACCTTTTGTTAGTCGCCTTTCATTCATCCTCTCAACATGACCAAACCATCTAAGCATACTCTTTTCAATTTTTGTCACTACATCTTCCTTTAAACCGTACCGTTGCCTTTCACATCATTTTTCAGTTTATCATTTATAGTCACACGACACATGCTTCCCAAGGAACGTATTTCCACAGCATTTACTCTACTTTCATGCTTCTTTTGCCACACCCAACATTCACTTCCATACATAAGTGTAGGCACCAGCACACCATTATGAACAGCCAGTCGAGTCTCTTTGGGTATCGACTGGTTGGTCACCATCGCATTTATAGCACCATTCACTTTATTTCCCGCATTTACTCTCCTTTCCACATCTTCATCAATCTTTCCATCCCTTGTCCAGATTCCCCAAATATACAAATTCACTTACTTGCTCTACACTCTTATCATTTATTTTCACATCACACACCGATATATCCTCTTCTCTCTCAAACACCATGACCTTCATCTTATTCACATTTATATTCATCCCTTTCATCTTATATGCTTCATCCATCACAGTCACCATGTTTGCAGCTGTTCTGCTGACCATGCAAGTAAAACTTGATCATTCTCAATCCGCACTTTTAAATCTATCAAACAACTATCCATGTACAAGTTAAGCAGCCACGGTGACGCTACACAACCCTGTCTAACACCCCTTGAGATGCAGAACCAGTCTGTGTATGCCCCATTTATCCTAACACAAGCACTGGAATCCTTGTATAAAGATTTCAGTGCCCGTACCAAGCGCCAGTCCACACCATACATGAATAGTGTCGACCACAGTTCTTCTCTCCACACACTGTCATAGGCCTTCTCCAAGTCAACGAAAGCACAGTAGACAATAGTAATTGAAATGCAAAAAAGCGTATGTTTGCTTAGGTCGCACACTTTGCGACTAGTCTAGAAATATAGAATTAAAACTATTTTGGCCCTTGGAACATACTGAAAAAATCATTATGGCCCTAAAGGTCTCTGCACAAAGCGGGCACGGCGCGGCGGGACGGGACGGCGACGCGACGCTGACCAGTTGTAATGTACTAGATATTACGGACGACGCCACACAGAGCAGTCCCGCTCGACGCGACGGTAACCGTCGCGCCACGCCGCCGCCGCACCGAGCGGGAATACAAGTCAGAAGCGGTGGGGCGGGGCGTGGCGGGATGCGAGCGCAGCGCCGACAGGATGCTGACGATTTTTGTTGTATTGTTTACGTATATAATAGTCACACTGCCGGCGGGGCGTGAACACGTCACGTCGGACGCGACGGAGCGTGAATCTGTTTTTGTATTGTTTTACAAAAATAGATGTCGAAAAACTAATCGAATATGTTTGTGCTCACGTTTCTATGTTTGTACGATTTGGGCCATGAATCGCTCAACATCTTTTTGATGAATGACACGATCGGGGTAAAGGGGCGCGGCGGGACGAGACGTGATCGCGCCCGCAGTGTGACCACTGCCACGCCAGTGCAGCGTCGCCGCCCCGCCACGCCACGCCCCGTCACGCCGCGCCCGCTGTGTGCAGAGACCTGTAGGCTTCAAAGTTTGGAGGATTTTACCGCTGGTCTAGTGTAAAGCTGGTGTGTGTCAGAATGGCTGGTTGCCTGTGGCTTTGGTCTATGAGAGTTGATTAGAAAATTGCTACATTATTGCTTATATTTCTGCCATCCTGACGTTTGGTTGGCTGGTCGTCTCCTAGTTTAAAGCCAAGCATGCAGAGTTTCCCGAAATGTATTGCGTCAATAATTGCTACATATTTGCTTCATTTATCTAATTTAGTTGTATCTTCAAACATATGTTAAATAAAGGATGTAGCAATTATTTTAATTATCCCAAGGAAAAGTGCCTGATAAAACAATAAAGGCAAATAGTTGCAGTGTGTCTTCAGTCAACGGTATTGCTACTTTAGGAGGCTATTATTGCTACTTTATGTTATGAGTAGGTAAGTGGAAGTGGTGGCAAGTGGAAGCACATTAAAAGGATATCGTAAATAAAAACGTCGGGTCGTTCATAAGATTCATTTTAATAATATTACAATTTACTTAAAAAATATTCAACTATTAATTTACTTAATTTCCATATTATTTTTTCACATATATTATACAATGTGGTATTAGCTTCTTTTTACTCTTCGTAACTTTTTTCGATTGGTCATCGTAACATTTCCATTCTGAATTTCGTCTGCAATGAGCTTTGTAGTGACCAATTAGTGTTTCACATACTGGGGGCTCGAATTCTATTATAGACAGTAAATCAAACTCTGATCCTTGTAAAAAAAGAGATGTTGATGTATCATCTATTGAAATGAATTGATTGGAATGAAATTCAAATGCAATAAGATCTCGTAAAGATACACTAAATGATTTAACACCTTTACATTTACTACGTCTGTAAGTTCTTGAGAATTAATTAAAGTATTTGCGGCTTCTTGTAAATCATTAATGGTTGAATTTATATCAACGTGTAGAACAGGTATCTTACGATGAACTCTATTGATTTCACAATGTTCACTTTCATCTGCACTGTATATACAATCTATTAAAATGCGTTCAAATATATTATTTACATTGCACTCACATCTCACTTCCACAGAAGATTCTTGTTCAACTTTTGAAACTTGACTTGACTTGCGCCATTTCAGATCTTATTTTGTATACTTCTTCTGTATCTTCCCCTCATGAGTTTGACAAGTTTACAGAATAAATTTTCACTGTCATGTATTGTTTGACTTATACGATAGCCATCGATATATGCTATAGCTAAAGCCTGACATACCGAATCAATCGCGCAAGTATTTCTCAATATAATATATTTTTTACCAATTTGTAGCCTGCTTCCGTTAGACAAAAAAATAACTGGCTTCAAAGTTTTTCTTTTTTATTAACATTTCCTTTCCCTTTCCCTTTCCAGTTTTCGATGAAGGTAGGGTCCTCAGCAAAAATAGAATCAGCAGTAAACTCTTCCTTAGGCTCCTTAGACTGTAATTTACTTTTCCGCGTAGATGTTATGGATTCCCGTTTTATTTCCTTCTTAGGAAAATCTGCTTCAGTATTTCTTTGTACAGTAAGATTCGGCAGTAACGATATTGTCGGTGCAACTTTAATCTCTCCTTTTAAGAATTCTAAAAGTTTCATAATGAATTCATCTGTTCGTAGTCTGTGAGATTTGGTGCTTAGATGTAATAGCAGTCTTTTTATAGTTTTAAAATATGATTCAACATTTGAAGAAGTAGGTGCCTCAATATCGGAATCATAAATATTCTTCATTACGTTTGACCACAAAGGAAACAAAGTCAGTAAATGTAATAAAATTCCTATAAAAGCAGGATAATGGTACAAATTGTCATGACTGCCTATATCTTCAGTATCTAGTGTTACGAGTAATTTTTCTGTTTCAATTTTTGTGGTAAACCATTTAGTTTGTTCTCTTCACTTAATTTGGTATTGGTTTTATTTTCAAACACTGATTTTTCCACAGCTTTAGGCAGATCATTTATTTTATTACTATCCTGAATCACTATCTCTGTATCCAAAGTCTGAAACTGATTCAATGTCTTTAATCGACTCTTAGCCAACTCACACCTAGAAGGAGTATTAGATTTATTAATGCCGTCGTGTTCATTCAA
The DNA here is from genome assembly GCA_905333075.3 of Atethmia centrago. Taxonomy (NCBI): domain Eukaryota; kingdom Metazoa; phylum Arthropoda; class Insecta; order Lepidoptera; family Noctuidae; genus Atethmia; species Atethmia centrago. The sequence goes on from HG995369.1 coordinate 22,064,828, forward strand.
ACAAACTGTAATAATATCTTTCATAAATTTCTTTGGCTTTTTCAAAATTTACGCATTCCTTCAACGCTAACAGACATTTAATATAAAAGAATTTTACTCTGCTGTCGACATGTTTAAAACAAGTTAAATTGAAAATGATTTTAACAAAATGACTAGTGTCTATTCTAATGTAGCAATCGTCACTTTTTTCGTCTTCCTCCAGTTTTCTGTAAGATTCTGTAACATATTCTTTAGTAGAGTTATGTTTCGTAAATGCTTTTACGCAAGCACCAATCAGCGCGGATGACTCATCGACGATGATTTCGTCTGGTTTTGGATTGCTCACGAGCCATGCTTCCAGCCATTTGTATACAGGTTGAAATTGAAAACTTGCGACAAACTGAAATGGGGCATTGTATACATCATTATTAACAACTTTTACTAAGGGACCAAAGCTGTAATCCCAAAAAAAAAAAATCTGCTTTTCCTACATTTTGATGAGGTATTGCGAACATAAATGTAGGGGACAGCAGTTTTTTTTTTTGGGATTGTAGCTTTGGTCCCTTAGTAAAAGTTGTTCATAATGATGAGTACAATCTCCCATTTCGATTTGTCGCATGTTTTCAATGTCACCCTGTATAGTGTCCATAGACTGGCTTTCTGATACCATTTGGGTAAGTGGGATACTACTGTGACCTTCGTATGTTTTCATGACACATACATAAAACAAAATGTGTTTGGTGATTGTGACATTATTTAAAGGGCCAAATGGTTTGAAAATGCTACCGGTGGCGTCTATACTAACAATCAATTTAGCAGCTTTTTTAAATTCTTTGCAATATTGATCTTGGCAAGGGTCCCAATAATAAATATAAAATGGATACACTGAGATATGTTTAATAGCTTCTTTGTAAGGCGATATTTGGGTCATTAGCCATAATGAAAGTATTTGGTTTCGATGAAAAAGTGAGCTACTATTATGTTCGTGTTTTATTTGACGTAAGCACCCTGTTGTTGGTAAATGAGTAGGTTCAGGCTCATCGGAATTAACAACTAAATTTGCCATTGAGTTACTATATGAAATAGCGGATACATGTTTAAGTTCTTCAGCTATTTCAGTTCGTTTTACAGGTAATAGTTTTATTTATTTCATTGGAGGATGAATTTAATTTTCGTCGTAATTAGTTATTATGCATTTGCACTGAGCTATTTTATCCGAAGGCCAGCTAATAATAACTTTCGCATCAGCTTCACATTGTTTACAAGATCCGATGCACGTTATATTGGTGTTCATAGAAATAGAATACTGTTTAAATGTCCAAGTGTGTGCTATTGATGGACCTCCCCAAATTTTTTCACGCAATTGATGGGCCCACTGATGTTTAGGCAAAAGATTTCTCATTCTAAAAACAGACTCAGATCCTTTATTTAGTTTTATGCGTTTAGCTATTGGTTGCAGACGCTCCCATTGATACGTATCAATTAAAAAATCATAAATGACTGTTTTTCCAAGCGATTTTTTGTTCACGTCTTTGCATTTTTTTTCTTCTCTATTATCACATTTATAAAAAGTAAATGGGCTTGGTTCTTCACAGCAAATATTATCATTTGGGCTAAAGAAATAATCAAAATTTTTCTTCACCGAAAGGTACAGTGCCTGTTTCGTAATCTTATTGTCTAAGGCAGTACTAATTACACTAAACAGTGGATCAGTAGATGCTGGTAAATCTGACTTACTTGAAAAGTACTTTTTGTATTGCAAGAAAACCTTTTTTTGCTCTACAAGTGGCACAACGAACTTTCTTCCCCTCTTCATCGTCACAAACACCAAAACCACAGATTATATTATAATAGTTACCCAAAACACGAATTAAAAATTGGTTCTTTATGTAGGTACTTGTTCCTTATACTAACATAGATCTATTTAAATTGTCGAATAAAATTAAATAAGCCTAGACTGTGATTCCAATACGATATCTGCACTAGCAATGACTAAGAATAATTGTTATAATGATAATTATTGGATTATTGAGGGTAGGTACATATTTTTTTAACGCAAGAATCGCATTACTTGCACTGTTGCCAGAGCCTAAACGATTAAACCGATTCAACATAAATAAGTATTTGCCTTTATTGTTTTATCAGGCACTTTTCCTTGGGATAATTAAAGTAATTGCTACATCCGTCCTTTATTTAACATATGTTTGAATATACAACTAAATTAGATAAATGAAGCAAATATGTAGCAATATTGACGCAATACATTTCGGGAAACTCTGCATGCTTGGCTTTAAACTAGGAGGCGACCAGCCAACCAAACATCAGGATGGCTGTACAAAAAAATATGTTATTTCTAAATATATATAGTATGTAGCAATTATTTATTAAATGTAGCAAATATAAGCAATTATGTAGCAATTTTCTAATCAACTCTCATAAACCAAAGCCACAGGCAACCAGCCATTCTGACACACACTAAAGCTGTTTTGTAAACATGCTCCGCTTCTCGCAATAACATAATCAGTCTTAACAGTAGGAGTATCGTGTATTAAAGATGCTTGTGTAAGACTACTCACCTCTAGTTGAAGCGATTGAAACTGCTCCTTAGATACGGTATTGTCTTCTAAAACGCTGATCTTGACGATCCTGACGGTCTGTGGTGATGCGTTTGCGCCCGGTTCTCGGTCTATTTTGATGTGATCCGGTAGCAGAGAATCGCTTAATAGCATATCGCACGGATCGGCGCGAACATTTCATAGTTTTGGAAATCTCTACTTGTGATTTCACGTTTTTCTAAAAAAGTTCGTTTCGTTTTGGCATATTGCAACGATAACACTTAAAACTTGGAAATAAAATATTAAAGGCGCACTAGATCACTGGATGTGTTCACAACGAGCGATGGTAGCGAACTGATAAATAAATACAAAAATTGTAAGACACATTTTAACGCACACATTTTTTGTTTTATTGCTAGCTGCGGCGTGGGTCATTGTTTTTAAATCTTTGTAGATGACCGACAAAAGAATATTTCAACAGTAGATTTGGTTTTCTCCCATACTTACCGTGAACGAGCGAAATTTGTAAGGTGCTCAATACTTTTGGCCAAGGCTGTATTTTTTTAATTATACTGGGTGTTTGGCGCATGGACCGACTCAATTTTTCGGGGGGTTGGCAGGGTCATTTGCGAGGTTTCACCCAAAGACCCCATGTCCTAAGTCTCATGGTTGTAACCGCACGAAAATTCCTCTAACAAATGTATATAGGGTATACATTTGTTAGAGGAATTTTCGTGCGGTTTCGGAAAACGGGACTATTTTGCGTCCCGGAGCTTTGTCTGGGGACAACGGGACAGGTGACTGAGAAAAGGGACAGTCCCGTTCAAAACGGGACGTATGGTCACTTTAAGTATAACTACTAAACCCGATTTGCATTACACGGCTAAAATACGAACAGTGGCAAGTGGCTCGTCAATAAAAAGTCCGAGAATGTATGTACCTAATGAGATAGCAATTAAGGCCATTTAATTTGAGGGTTTAGAGAAAAGTGATATTTAGTGACGAATTCCGGGAAATTTAAAAAAATACATTAAAATTGGGTTTTCTCGAATTCCATGAATTTTCGCCTTGGCTGGGGTTCTTAATTGATGCAAATGGGTCATACTATCACGTCCTACAAGGAATATCCCGACAATTAAGTATTAACTGACTCACACGTGTTCACAAGTCAAGAATGCCTAAAATAGATTGACCAGAACAGATCAAGTAACATTTTTACTTCCGCCCTACGTGTAACAACAGCAGCCCTACCTTATAATCAAGTCTAGCTACGGTCCTGTCAACCGCACATCAGTGGTCACACTTACTTCTTAGTTTATTACTGATACTAAACCACCAAAAAAAATTTGCGCACTCTTTAATTTTTTTCCTGTATATAAGGTAGGCACTTCCCGTTGACCTAGAATCATGAAATTTGGCAAGGTCTCACCGCACAAGTAAAGGAAAAGTTCTAAAATCGTTAATTTGTAGTATTTATTTATTTATTTAAACTTCTCGAACACAATTAAGTACAAAGGCGGACTTAATGCCTTAGGCATTCTCTACCAGTCAACCAAGGGTGGTGAAGAGATAAGATGGCAGGTGCTCTGAGAGGAAATAAAAATAACGAAAAATATTAAAGATAACATAATAGATTATAAATAGAATAAGTACAGAAATACATAAATAGGTTACAAGCATAAAATACAAATACATACATATTTACTACAATATATACCTACATTATACATATATATATACATACAAATTCAAGGAAAAGAGATACATAATTGAGATGACTCTACGCTATTTGTTTTGAAAATAACTCTGCAATTTCCGCTTAAATGCATACCGACTGGTGGCCGTCCTGATATCAAGAGGAAGCGCATTCCAAAGAAGAATGGACTGAATATGAAAGGAAGAATGAACAAAGTCAGAAGTATGAGAAGGACAGAGTAGAAGAAGATTGTTGGAAGAACGCAGACTTTTAGCGTGCGAAGAACATAGATATTGGAAGTGAGACATAAAATAAGAAGGAGGGGTGGGAGAGTTGAGAAGGGAGAAAAGAGTGGTCAAAGCGCGCAAGCTTCTTCTTTGGCGAATGGACATCCATTTGAGCTCAGACCTGTAGCTCGACACATGGTCATATTTCCTTAGGTTGAATATGGATACCATTGTTAAGTAGTCTGTCGAGCTTATCCAGCAGAACCGCGTTCAAGTCAAAGTAGCACACGTCACCATAGTCGATTATAGGGAAAATCAAAGTCTGCACAAGCATAGTCTTCGTCTTAGCGGGCAAAAAGTTCCTTAGACGATACAGGGATCGCAGAGTACCGTTGACCTTTTGACTAACACTAGACACCTGGCGTTGCCAGCCCAGCGTTGAGTCAAGATGCAAACCGAGATCTTTAACCGTAGGGGTAATGGGTATGACGGTACCATTAAAAATAAGAGAAGGAAGAGAGCTAAGTGCCACCCTACCCATCATGCGCGAGCTTCCAATTACAATGGCCTGGCACTTTGAGGGGTTTACTGACACCCCAAAACTATCAGACCATTTTTGATAGCGTCTAAGTCTCGGTTTACATCTGCTATAGCGTCCGATAAACCTTCTACCCGCTCAGCTTCGCTCAGCTCGCTTCTATCATTTATCATCACATATATATTTTTTCCTGATTACAAACTTACATTTCCAGTTGGAGAATTGACCGTGACGTATATCGACGTAAGGTAGACCATTTTTTGAACTGTAGTTGAAAAAATGTACTCCCCTACATGTTATGTATGTTAAGTTTGGTCTTGGGATAAATGAATCCCAATGGAAACCATCATTGTGCGTGGTCTGACACGCACTTGGCCGGTTTTATATGAATAGAATAGCCGCTACAAAAATCAGAAATTGCAAAAAGAAATCCCATACAAATCTAATCATTCACAAGTATTTGAAACCCTATTTTTTTTTTGTCAGAATGTCAAAGCAAATAAAATTATAACGCGTATTCGTTAGAAATTTTCGTCCAGTCTTCATTGTAGCGGCCAGTGTATATTTAATTGGTCAAGGACAGCTAATGAGACACAATTGATTTTCTATTGTTTGACTCCGAATCGGTGTCGCGCGGGGCTTAACAGGTTAAATGTCAGGTGACTATTAATCAGAAATCCCGTGTAATTACAATCTACTGTATTATTTTGATGATAGCCGTTCCTCCTGAATAATTTGTAAGAATGCATTAGTACCTAAGTGTACCAGTGTTGTGACACTAGGTAGTATATGCAGGAACGTAGGCGTTCATTAATTCACTAAAACCTTCGCAAGCAATGGGAAATTGCTACTGAAGACTGCAGAGTCGACCTCAGGACTAACTGCTTCTCACACGGACAACTATACTTCGCTTGCTTCCGCGTCACCAGTACCGAGTCTCTGTATATTTTGGCTGCTGAGACCAAAACTACAAACGCAGTATACAGGGAAGTTGTATAAAAATAACACAACCTGTAAAATAACATAAATATCCCCGAAGGGTAAGGCAGAGGTGTACCCACATTTCGCCAGTTATGTTTAGGTCCCATGTAATTAGGGGCGAGACTACTGCCATTAACCGGGCACAAATCCAGACTTCGGACTGTTACTGAGAAATTCCAGATGGAAAACCCAATGAATCTGCCTGACCCGAGAATCGAACCCAGGATCTCATGCTCAATAGTAGCGCTTGCGACCGCTAGCCCAACGAGGCAGTTTTTTTTTTATAAAAATGTGGCTGTTATTTTAGTATATTGTGGTGTCTTACGACTTCCACGCGAATGAAGTCGCGAGTAGAAGCTACTTACAACAGCTAAGTACAAAATAATAATGCTTTACAAACATACAAATATATTTTAAAGTGTAAAATTGTAAAATACTCATTTAATAAATGCGAAAAAATCTATACCTAAATCAATTTTAATTGCACAAGTAGATTTTTGAGCCTTAGTTTAAAAGTAGGTAAATAGCAACAAATAGGTATGAGTATAAGTCAATAAATACAATAAAGTCTAAAACGTCATCAACACATCACAGAATATCAAGTCAAATATAGAAATTCTATTACTTATACCAAACCATTTTAAACCCAACCACAGATTATTTTAACAATGACATGATTCTAACCATATTACAAAAAAAACTTTACAGTTCAAAAAATCGTATAAGTACTTAGAAACTAATATGTCCTTATTAATAAACTAACGAGAATCAATAGCTCGAGGTTGCTGATTCCGCCGCTATATATTTATACTATCATAAAAATCTAATTTGGATTAGCCTAATCCAAATTGGACGGATTCGTTTTGGTGACTTATTTTGGTTGGCTGTTTAAAAAATTGCTTAAAAATGTACGTTACCTATTTAAAAGCGATCGCCACGCCAATACGCGATCGTCGCGTGCATAAGTCACTTTTGATTGGGAAAACCCGTAGACAGATAATAAGGGTAGACAAGTCCTCAGCGTATGCAGTATGAGATAGCGATAGTTCGACATAGGTACATTACTACTGCTATGTGCAATTAATATTGCCATACTTAGACCTTTACCCCTATCGTGTGGGTAATCTCGTATTTATTCGAGAATTTCTTTCATTCATTCATTGTCATCAGTTATAAATTCGCCACTCCCTCAAAGGTTAACCTTTCAGGGAGTGGCGTATTTATAACTATGACCAACTCTGAAATAGCAAATAAAAACATCAGTTTCATGCATTTTTGAATGAAACTGCAGATATTTATCAAGATATTTCAGGTTCACATAGCAAAACGTTATAACCAAGAGTGCTTTCAACGCCTGAAAGATAATTAGATAATAGTAGTGTGGCAAATAAAAACAAGACGCGCGTGAACGAATGCGTCCGGGGTGAAGGTGAAGCGCGGAAACAAATGAGTTCTAATTGTTATTTTATTACAATTTCATAAGACATATTTATTTTCACCTTAATATGTCAATAGTATAGTTAGATAAATCATAATTATTACATTTATTAACGCGCTTTATCTCAGGCCCTGAATGCATTCAGTTGGTGCGCGTAGACTTGCTATAATTTAATAGATGCAATAAAAAAAACTTTGGATTAAGTATAGTTTAATATTAAAACTTTGAATGACTAAATAATATTTAATAAAATGGTACTAAGGATGATCTTAGTACGAAAAAACGACCGAGTCTAATTACTTGTTATGCAAGTTAATTGGATACTAATTGACCTTTAAATAAAACTAATTTATTATAAAAATTTCTGATCTTATCACTTTTTTCTGAAACCTTTTTAGTTGCATAATGAATTCGAACTGTAAGATATTTTAAACTTATAGCCTTAATTAAGAGCGAATAGTGACAGTCAAGTAAAGTTTGGCTATCAGTCGTGAGCAGATTCGGGAGTGACGACTTGGATGCCAGTTATTTCGACCCGTACACTCAGTCCAATTATTTCTTAAAAATGGTTCATTCGCAAAACTAAAAAAAAAATATTATATACGTTTAGTGGTAAAAAAAAACCAAGTGCTGGTAACCCCGTCAAGTTATTATCCGACTATTGACAAATGACACTTAGTAACATAGATAACAAACTAACATAAAATGCCTCACACTTTGGTCGGTTAGTGCAAAAAACAAGTTAGGATTTTATCGTCTTTTTAGATATAATTACCGATAAATGTTGCTTATTATTGACAGAAAATAGTCATGAATACAATAATCCTTTGATTTACTTGCTGTAAATAGATAAAAATGCTGCTTACCGATGAAAGGTTATGTTTGGTTGATTTTGTTCGCTACGGCTATTACAGCCAATACAACAATTCACCATCACTTCACACTAAATATTACCTTTTGGAATATCAATTAAATCACAAATTACACGAAATAAGTGTTTCACAGGTATTATCAATGAAAATCTTTTGACACCACAACTTGTCTGCCATCAATGACTAGTGATGGCAAACAACAAAAAACCGATACGCAAATAGAGATAGAAAACTTATGCTATGTCCTGCTCACACATACACATTTTCACATATGCGTCATCTCACTTTCCTAATTATTATTATTCTATGAGCATGTCTACCCTTATTATCTGTCTACGGGAAAACCGGATAACGCCTTCTGTCGGCGCGACCACGCGTTCAGGTTCACCGAAATAAAAGTGACATATGAGCGCGACGATCGCTTTTAAATATGACGCGGCCTTGTACAGTCCTTTTACAGTTATTTTACCTCTGACAGCAGAAAACCTTATTATAACGAAAATAAGGACTTGCCATGGCAGCAACTCAACAGCGACCTTATTACTGCGATAATAAAGATCACTGTGATTTTGACAAACTTTGCATGGGAGCAACCCAACAGCAACCTTATTGCTGCGACAATAAAGACCACTGTGATTTGCATAATCAAAGGTAAAAATAAAAGTGTAAGGACTGTAATGTTGCAATACACTGCCACTAAATACACTGCCACTAGAACATATATGTCAATACTGCTACAATCACAGTGAAGAAATTTAGGAACAATCGGAAATGGCGCATGTCGTTATGGACCGACGTCGGGCCCTAAGTCATACTATGGGTTGAAAAGTTTGTGAACGAAGTCGAGAGTGGCCTTCAGAAATTGATCTGTAGTTTGAACTTTGTCAAAACACAAAAAAATGTTTGTGGTCTATTATTGCCGACTTTATATATTTGGACACTAACCATACGATTTTAAACCCACATATTGTGTCGATAGAGGAGAAGTGGCTTAAATAGACATGACTGCATTGCCTTCTGAAGCAAGGTAAAGATAAATGATAAAAGATTTTATTTCTGTAAAATCATTTATCATTTATTTATCATTTCTTTTTCAGATCTCAACAAGTAAAAGTATCCTTAAAACGTAAAGTAACTTAATGCTTATAGAAGATTAAACTTAAATTAAACAGTTTTGACTCCTGGATCATTGGCTGTAAAAGGGTCGTAGTCTCCTAACTTCACCAGCTCGATGGACATGTCCCACAGCTTCTTCGCATATTCGTCGTTTGCGCCATTCGATGCAGGAGCGGTTACTGCACAATCACTGGAAAAAAGGAGTTAAATTTAATATGTGCCAAGAAGCTCTGCTTGCATGACCAAATGTACTGAACAGAAATTATTTTACCCGTGATTGCTCATGATTTTATTTACATGTTTGTTTCCACTTATGAATGGCCCTATTTGAGTCCGAAATTAAATTAAATTGTTTATTCTCTAATAGGATATCAGAACACGTCATCCTTATCCTTACTAATATTATAAATGCGAAAGTGGGTGTATTTGTTTGTTACGCTTTCACCCTAAAACGGCTGAACGGATTTGGATGAAATTTGGCACATGGGTAGACCATGACACACGTTAGGACATCATCCTGATACTTTTTACCATCATCGTCATGATACTTTTTATCCCGATATTCCCACGGGATCGAGACTTACACGGGTGAAACTGCGGGGCGCAGCTAGTATTTAAATAAAATTAAATAAGTAAAGTAAAAGACAGATGGAGTCCACATTTTCTATCTGACTACCCCTGAGAAGAAATGGAGAAACAAACTCAAGGGTCAAGGTTTCTTTTAAATCCTCCAGACATTGAATATCAAAAATATTGTGTAACAAAATGCCGTCACTTTTGAGTTAAGTACCAGAAAGAGTTTGATTAAACTTGTCCCAACAGACGGCACTAGGTGTGCCAAAGAAGAAAGCCCGAGTTGAACTCGCGTGGTGAGGGTTCCATACAATAAATATGTTATCTACCACGTTTTTTATCGCAAGATAATTTATCCCAAGAGCAAACTTAACATTGTGGTTGAAAAACATGTTTTCCCATACATTCCAACTGCAAATGTCAGTTTGCAAGTACTATATTGAGAGACCATTTACCATGTTATTTTAACACCAAAGACTTCTTATAGGTTTTCCTTTAATCTATAAGACGTAAAGAACTATTTTCTGTTTTTTTTTTTTTTATTTTAGGCTCAGTAGTTTCGGAGATAAGGGTAGAATGGTCAGTTTTCATCTATTTTCTTAAATAACTTTAAAGCTATTTATTAATTATAAAAATATATATTTGAGACCCTCACAACAAGCCCTTTCATTTAATACGTCACACGGTACAGTTGGAAAAAAACTCTTTTTTTGCCCCCAAAACTGACCCTTATATTAAAATTTCATTTATTTACGTTACACGCCCGTGTTTAGGTCACAGAAATTTATTTGTGTACCAAATTTCAACTTAATCGGTACACGAGAATCGGAGCAAATCGATTGTAACAAACGGACAGACAGATTATACACGAGTGATCCTATATAGGTTCCGCTTTTTCCTTTTGAGGTACGAAAAATGTCAAATGAATACAACAACCAAAATGACACTTAGGTGTCAAAGTATTCGTCCGCATCGCTGTCATCCGGAAACGTGCCCAGAAGACTGACAGCATTGCCACGTAGAATGGCAATGCTAATTCTTTGGCCAAGGAACGACCCAGCCCTCTGGTCACCTAAAGTGTCGATCAATCGGCGAAAAATTCCTTAAAAAGGAGACGCGCACTCGGGCCCCACGACCCGAGCGTTTCGACCCCAAACGGCTCAAAACTGTAGTTATAGGAATAAGGTTACAGTATTTGCGCCGCTTGTGGGTCTCAGCAGCTGCAGCAGCGGCTCCAGCACAGCCAGCCGTGCTTGGAACATAAGATGGCACAAGGGTGTCGACACAGGTTGCGTCCCACACCAGAGGCCTACCCACCTTCCAAGGCAACAACGTCATACCACCTGGGGGGGTAACCATCACCTCTTATAGCAGTATTATTATAATATTACTTCACAGTGGGAAAGTGATGGACCTATACAGGACTTATAGCTCCATCTCTTTCTCACGCTGAAGTAATATTGAAATAATACTGCTTTATGAGGTGATGGTCATGAATGAATTAGTTTCTTTTTAATTTAAGTGTTCCGTTTGAGTCTAAAACTAATCCGGCCAGTCGTGTAACATACACGAAACATAAAAGTGTGATAGATAACTGATTATACCTATATTATTTAGAAAAAAAAACCGGCCAAGTGTGTGTCGGAACATGCACAATAAAAGGTTCCGTAGTTGGGATGAATTTATATTAAAAAAAAAACTTAACATTGATTGTAGTTGAAAAACATGTTCTCCCATACATCGATATACGTCACGGTCAATTCTCCAACTGCAAATGTAAATTGGTCGACTATTACTCGTTAACTTGTAAAGCCTACTTAGCTATAATATTTTTCCTTTTATTTTCACATATCCAAAAACAACCATTTAGCTGGCGGGGCACACACACACTTGACTCCTAACAAAAATTTGCACTTTAAAGCTTAATATTACGCAAACAAATCTCTGAATCGAAACATGGTGTTGACAGACCCGCAATATTTTTGAACGGCCCAACGATACATAGACAAAAGAAAAAATATCATCCCCACTACGTGTAAGGGAGGTACTCTAAAAAAAATGTTTTCATGATTTTATTCTACCACTTGGTCGGCGTGATTATTACATGTATACCCATGCCAAATTACAGCTTTTCAGTACTAAGAGTAGAGACTCTTAGTACTGAAAAGCTCAGAGAAGCTAAGCCGGGAACAGACACACAAACAGACGGACATGGCGAAACTATAAGGATTCCTTGTTGACGACGGAACCCTAATAACAGGTGAAGTTCTTTTTTTTCACAAGCGCGAATCTATCCTTGTAATCTAAATCTTTAACTCGCAACCACTTTATAATTACCTGTAATACAACCCAGTCTCATCCGCACACTTGTCATCAAGCGCGCAGTATATTGTGGTCTGCGCGCCCAGCTCCGGAGACTTCATGAAGGGCGCCATTACGAAGCCGATGATCTTGCGCGCGCCCCAGAACAAGGTCTCGTTGAGGTGGCGACCGAGCTCAGTCTTGATCACGCCCGGGTGCAGGCTGTATGTGGTTATGCCTTGGATGTTATGCTCCTGGAGTGGAAAATAGCAATGGCCATTAAAATAAAAGTAAATAAAACATAATATTTTTTAGAGATCAGTGTTGGACGGAATTTCGTTTTCGGTTTTCATTTTCTGCAATTTACGTTTTAGGGCGAAATAAACATATTATTTTCAGCCGTAGTAAATCAAGGGGATTCAGAGAAATTCAAATACTTTAAATTAATTTATTCAGAGAATATCGATACTTGCAACAACTAAAAACACATTATATCAGTGGAAAAGTAGAAAAACATGTATTTTCTCGCATACAACAATAAATTATTTGATTTGATCTAAGCTAATATCATAAAGAGAAAAGATTTGTGTATCAGCGAGTAACATGGGATGTATTTTATATTTAAAAAAATTTAAGATCGCCATGAAAATTGCAATAATGTAACTAAAGGCATCAAAAATTTGCCTATAAAAAGTCATTTTATGGCATGCGAAAACTATTGTTGATAAAATAATGTACCAGATGTTTTTAGTACTCATCATGAGCGAAAAAATAGAGCGCGAGGCTAAAAAATGTATAACTACTCGTATTATAGTTAAGTGGGGCAAGTAAGCAAAATTGCCTATCTTCAATTGGAATTTACAACAGCCAACTCCACGTTCATTTGAAAGTTCGTGCTGGAGATTTTAGATCTTATTGCGATTAACTCAGGATCCAAATTCGGTTAGTCCCACTTTTGTTGACAATCTCCGTGTGTAACCATTTCAAGCGAGTTTTGACCATCGCCTAAATCAAGTTGTAACTCGATATTTAGCATAAAGGTAGGTACCTAATTGGTACATTATTGTTATTGGAGAATATGTATAAGAAATAAATTGTAAAACTAAAATGTATGTAATGGGTTTATTGTGGACAAAAGTACGAAGTTGTGTGCATGGGACTTGAAATTATTCATACGCATAGTGTTCTCATGATTAGCCCCTGTTGATCCGGCTCGAAGGACCAATGATCGCGACGATAGGTCGTGGTGGAGTTGAAAGAAACGAGTGGACTGTATAACATGTATAATAACTAGATATTGATTAAAAAGAATATGAAATAACAAGGATGTCGGTTATTTGCCAAACAAGAATTAAAAAATGCCCAAGCGCAGCCGTGCGTAGAGGCCTGCAACAGCTGACTCGTGAGGCGCGGGTGCTCGTGCTCGGCCGTGCGGCCGGCTGACACGTCGCTGTCCCCGCACCCCTGGTTCACTGCCGCCAGCGCGCGGCGATGTTGAGAGGAGCGGTCTGAACAGCCCCCTTTTTATGGCGGGGACGAATAAAGGTCGCGTGTGGTCGTTGTGATCCACAATGAGATTGTCGGCTTGGCCGATAAAAGTATTGAAATCATTTAGATTTCAATTCTTTTATCGGGTGCTAAGTTTTATAGCGTTGAAAGAAAGTCTAAAGGATATGTAACATGGCAACTTTTCAAAGCTAAAGTTTCAACAGTTAGAAACGGGGAACCTAATAAACTTTCGACTTACTTTGGCGCCCATTTTAATTCTTTTATCGGTGAAGCCGACAATTCTTACTTCTCCTCTTAACCTCTTTTTAAAAAAATGTTTTTGGCGGGGATTATTTTTCTATTCGCGCTTCGCGCAGGAAAGGTTTTCATGCCATATGCAATTTTTGCACAATACAGTGCAAAATCCACGATACCAATATTATTTTTTATTTGGGTAACACAATTACTTAGACGACCTATTTTGACAATAACTCGTCCGGTTAGAACACAGACTACGCAGGCTGAAGTTGGGATGAATTTATCTCAAAAACAAACTTAACATTGTACTTAGTTGAAAAACATGTTCTCCCATACATCGATATAAGTACATCACGGTCAATTCTCCAACTGCAAATGTAAGTTGGTCGACTATTACTCGTTAACTTATAAAGCCTACTTAGCTGTGATAGATTTCCTTTTAATTTCGTTATACAGTGTGTCCCTGGATAAAGTGCACAAACGAAATTGGGTGAAACTAGACCATAATTAATCGACAAAAAAGATAGATTTTTTTTTTAAATCTTAAAAATAATTATCGATTTTTTAACTTTTTTATTGCCTATTAAAGACGCCTGTTTTGAAAATGTAATTACTTTTTATTAGTTGAGGGAATTTCGTTAAAAGAAAAACAATAATGTTGACTGATAATTGATGTTGCATAGTAAATACAAAGAAACCCCTTAAAACACAGCCATCAAGTAAAAAAATACGTTTCTTTGATTGTTTTTGAAAATATTGTCTAAAGTTTTTTTAGTTTTTTTAATTTAAACGATTTTTTTTAATTCCAATTTTTTGGCGATGAATAATGGTCTAGTTTCACCCATTTTCGTTTGTGCACTTTATCCAGGGACACACTATAGTGTCCCTGAAAAAAAAATCATGGCTGTAGTATACTACAGCCATGATTTTTTTTACATATCCAAAACCAACCATGTAGCTGCAGGCTTAGCATGACATTCTCTATTTATTCGAAGAATAGACACGGCTCTTTCTATACAAAGTGACATTTCGTTTCTCAGTTTTTGACATCTCACCGTAGAAATCCTTCTACAATCTGTCATCTTGTCTTCCGTTTCTAACGATCTTTGTCTAAGTCCTTTTTTATGTAGAAAGATTTCTACGGTGGAATGTCAAAAAAGGAGAAACGAAATGTGACTTTGTATGGAAAGAGCCGTGTCTATTCTTCGAAGAAATAGAGAGTGTCATGCTAAGCCTGCGGGCAGGGGAGAGGACACCTGAATAACAAAAACTAGCACTAAGGCTTAATATTACGCAAACGGATCCTTGAATCGAAAAATGATATTTGAACAGCCCATCCAACGATACCCCCGCACCATGGACGAGAAAAAAATATCATCCCCATTTTACGCGTAAGGGAAAAAGTATTCAAGATTTTATTCTACCACTTTGTCGGCGTGATTACCATGTATACCACATCTGCTAGGCATTGACAAATGTATCGATCGGTATTAAGTGGTGGCAACCGTGGTCCCGACACAATCTCAAGGCCAGTTTTTCCTTCGGTGGAAATTCCGCCCGGGCGCCCCACTCTGTCCATCACCCACCGCCATAAACTCACCTTCTCTTCAGTACAACACTGATGAAAACGTTCTCCCTGTCTCCGGTAGACTTTCCTACGTCCATCATTGCCATACAGAATAATCTTGGTTTCATCCGTAAAAAGAACCAGGCTCCATTGACGTTGAGTACAATGCAAACGTTCGCGTGCAAACTGTAGGCGTCATTCTGTGAGCTCGCGTCGGTTTGAGACCATTGACTGGCTTATGAGGTTTCAGACCAGGTTTCTTCGAGTCTCCTTCTAACAGATTGAGCGCAAACAGTCAGTCCATGAAAGTCTCGAAGCTGTTCTTGGATCTGTACTGAGGTCAGGTGACGATTATACAGACTGGTGGCAAACATAAACCAACCTTGTCGTGCTGTAGTGACCCGGATTCGTGGTCCTTCTGGACAGCGCACGAAACCGCCAGTCACCAGGTATCGATGGTAAATTCTTTAAACGGCAGAACGACTTACATGAAGTTGTGCTGAAGTTTCGCTGGAGCAGCTTGCGCGGCTACTTCAGGTGCAATATCCATAATTTGAACGTCAGAATGGATAAACAAATAAGAAAAATTATTTCGATACTCTTTTTATGCAAAATAAAACAATTAACGAAATGACTATTAACTTATAGGTGCTCTAACCAAAGCGTGTTGCTTCTTTAAGAGCGAACAAACTCCCAAGTTTCGTCTCTTTTTCAAATTCGTGAATTCAAATTTAGAGCAATGGTGACACCATTGTTCTAAATTCGAATTCACGAATTACATAGCAACTTTTTCTCTGACTTATAATTATTTTAATGTTTTAGGCCTATATACATAAAAATACACGGTGCCTCGATTTAGGAGTCCGGGAGTGTATTATGCGAAAGAAATAGTCTATGATTGGAAAAAATTGGTATACCTTCAGCTTCGCTGCTAATTCTCGGGAGAACAATACGTTAGCTAGCTTGCTCTGCGAGTAAGCCTCTGCTGGGCTGTAAGGTCGCTTCTTGTAATTCAAGTCCTCGAAGTTGATGCCATACCCTAAAATAACAAGTTGACACTCAATATAACACAATCTTATACAGTAACCCAGCGTTAATATGAGACATGGAGCTATCAAAAGACACTGCCACACAGGTTTGAGCGTCAGAGAGGACGCTCTACAAAAGCTGTACTGTTCGAACATTTTTTTCTGTTCTCCTCCATTAAAATAAAGTGTGAACTTACTGATATGCGCTCTAGACGAAACAGTAACGATTCTCGCCGGCGTGCTATTCTTGATACGCGGCAGGAGAAGCATGGTGAGCAAAAAATGCGCCAAGTGATTTGTTCCAAACTGCATCTCAAACCCATCATCTGTCTCACTTTTAGGGCACATCATGACCCCAGCATTATTCACGAGAATATTTATCTGTGGTTCCGTATCTAGAATACTTTGTGCGAATTCTCGGACTGAGTTCAAGGAGGTGAGATCACATTTCGCTAGGACAATGTTGCCAGTATCTGGCAAATCCTTGCAAACTTTCTCAATGTCGGTTTTCGCCTCTTCCGCCCTTTCCATACTGCGACACGCCATTATCACCTTGGCACCTATGGAATGTAAACCTTTTACATTGCAAAGTCGAAAATGGAATTAAATTCATGGCTTTATTGGGTTTCTTGAATTTATTATGATATGACATCACTATTACAAATAGTAGGTACCTACGGATTTGATTACTATATTTTTCATAAGTTTTTTACTCATAAATCTTTATGAGTACCTACTATTAACAATCATGAAAAAACAAGTGAGAATTATTTTTACTAGGTACTCATAAAAGTTCATGGAGGCAAGGTCCTTTTTTACCCGACTGTGGTGAAGCCAAAAAGGAGGGTTATTAACTCAATGATTCAGTGTAGGGTAGGCAATATGACATGATGAATCTGAGGTCAACCATGAAAGCCAAAGCCATTGGCACCCCATCTCTTTTTGAACACAGTGCATGCCTTGCAGCAGATATATTTTAAAATCTATTGTTGCCATTCAATATGTTCAGTATTATCATTAGTTTTTACTATTTTTGATTTATGTTTTCAAATAGGCACATAAAAGGCACTTTTGAACATCAACATTTATAGAAAAATAGAAATGATTCTAGTTGCCCCTTCCAAAGGGTTTCGTATGGAGAAGAATGGGCAAGAAACTCCACAACAACAAGGTATTTTGTTGTAACATTCAACACAGTAGTACTTTAGATAATCTGAAAAATGGTTGATCTATTTTATTTATCTTTATTCTAGTATTAAAATTATGTCTATCACTTACTTTAATAAATGGATCTAAACATTTATAGCATTAATTTTGACTACGTCCAGCATTGAATGCCTTTAGAAACAATGTCTGAATTACCTCTCTTATAAAAATCCAGCACAGTTTCTTTCCCTATCCCGGAGTTACAGCCGGTCACTAGGGCAGTCTTGCCGACCAGCTTGGCTGTGCTCAGACATCTCCCACTGAAGAAGGGCATTATGTGTTCTGAAAGCCTACAATAATAATACATGGAATTATATAATTGTAAATAATATGTACGTTTATGAATAGACGATTATTACAGTGATTAAGTTCTCTTCTCTAAGTCTTATTTTACTATAATACGAAATATAATAATAATAAAAAATACGAAGTTGTTGTGAAAGAAAGAAAAAGATAAAAAAATACCGGTCAACAGCGTGTCGGACCACGCACAATGAAGGCTTCCATAGTTGGGAAGAATTTATCCCAAGAACAAACTTAACATTGTAGTTGAAACAATGTTCTCCCATACATTCCAACTGCAAATGTAAGTTTTTAAGTACAATATTGAGAGAATGTTATTTAAAGACTATATAGACTTCTTATAGGTTTTCCTGTTAAAATTTTTGAAAAAGAAAATATTTCTTTACTTATAGATGTATAGATCTGTTCTTTTTCAAAAATTTTGGGTCAGTAGTTTCAGAGATAAGGGGGGTCAATTTTGATTTATTTTCTTACATAACTTTAAAACTATTTATTTCAAAATTATTAAAAAAATATATTGAAGACCTCACAGTAAGCCCTTTCATTTAATTCACACAGTACATTTTGTAAAACTTTTTTTTTTTCATTTATATTTGTCCCCAAAAGTGACCCCCATGTTTAAAATTCATTTATTTACGTTATTCATTCGTGTTTGGGTCACAGAAACTAATTTGTTTTTCAACTTAATTGGTCCAGTAGATTCGGAGCAAAGCGGTTGTGACAGACAGACTGACACACAAGTGATCCTATAAGGGCTCCTTATGTAGCTTTGAGGTATGGAACCCTAATCCTTTTGTACCTTTGAGGTATGAAACCCTAAAAAAAAAGTGTGTAGTCTGGGGACCCCCGTCAGGAACGAAGTGCCGTATGCGATTCACACACACACACACACTTATATAATAGAAAGAGGGAGAAAGACAGGAACATAACACTATTTCCATATGTGATGCTTTCTACCAGTCAACTCCTACCGCAAATCGCATTAAGGGAACTCATTTATAGAAAAAGGTCATCATGGTGGTCATATATGTTATATTAAAATCATTGTAAAAATAATATCATCCAGTTTTTCCAAGAAAATGTATAGATTAGACCTACTTTTACACGATGGAAATGGATATAACAGAACTAATTATTATCATAAATTAACTGATTCAAGTTAAGAAGTGGTACTTGTTTTTTGAAGTGAAAACTTTTCTAAGCGCATTGAGCGATTTTTGGTAGGGAAACTTATTGGTTCGCGTCAGCGACATGCTGTAGTAGCAGTAAGTGGAGTTAAATTGTTAATTGTTAAGTTAAAACTATTTATGCGCGTTGAGCGATAAGTTTTCACTACTGAAGGCAGATCCCATGACTGCCTATGTTTTTTTTTATCAGTAATCTCTAGAAAGATTAATTAAATTAGTGTTGATAAGTTACTTAAAATTAAACTCAATCCCTTTTTTACTCATAAAACTTTTCCAGCAAGTACCTACTTAGTTGCTCTACTTTGCCGACCGCGAACTAGAGCATTAATTTGTTTAGATAAATATGGAGGTACTCACGTTCACTCTGTTCGGTGTTATAAAAGTTACGATTTATATTCCGTGAACTTCTGTGGAACCGAAATAAAATAAATTCCTCTTCGTGACAGTTTGCGACGCGCACTATAATATCCGATTAATTCCGATCTAAAGTGAATTTTGTCAAATTGATTGTCAATATTGACATTGACATATATGACAAGATATTGACGTGCTTATTGTCAATCATCTGATATGTCATTTTAAGTAACCGGTGAAAAAAAATTACAGCTGCTGTTACCACTGAACATTATTCACAGTTCTCAATACAGGTTGTTTGGTGCATCGTGTGCCAAATTGAAATGGTCTACTGAAGGGGTTATCTCCTAACCTTACAGACCCCTTAACACCTCTCATGCCCTGTGGATTTTTTTCAGTCGACTTTTTATTGTTTTATTAAAAAAATCCACAGGGCATGAGAGGTGTTAAGGGTTCTGAAATGATAGCAGATCACCCCTTCAGTCGATCATTTCAATTTGGCACACGATGCACCAAACACCCTGTATATTATTGATTATCTTCATGATCAGCCTTACAGAATTTAACCTATGGAGATGGCAAGTAGCGAATAAATATACACAGATGTTTCACGTGAGTTTTTTAAAACAATTTGTTACCCAATTACCCCGCAGGTCCCTTAGAATGAGCGCTCTAAGGATAAGAACCTGCGGGGTAATTGCGTAACACATTATCCGTAGCAATGGGTTTCGTTTTGACAGTTCAACAACATTACGTGCTCCATTTCACCGGCTTCACAAGGTTCATAACTCGTTTGTTGGGCTTGGTATTACTTTTTATAACAAGTTACCATCTTCTTTGCTAGATTTGCCTTTTAATGCGTTTAAAACTAAAGTAAAATTCAAACTTTGTTCAAGGGCATACTATTCTATCAACGACTACTTAAATGATAAGAATTGTTGGTCGCTGTGATTAACTCAAGACAATGTTTATGTTCTTTCTCCAGAATTAGCCTACCTAGTGACAGGTTAGATGAGTTCATATAATTGTTTATTTTATTTGACTGTATAAGTCAATTTATTTTAAATTTTATTTTCGTTTATTATTGACATAATCTTCTCATTACAATGTTTTTTGTTGAGTTGTATTGCAATATGTGGTTAGCTAGCGACCTCGATAACTGATTATATTATTCTTACAACCGGCAGCAAGTTCGTCATGCTCCCTTAGTTGTCACTGCTTGCGGTAGCATCGGGGGTCGGGTTACCTCCTTCCCTCTAATATGGCGAGGGGGGTAATGGCTGATTTTTGCGTTATGCTCGTGAACGGGTGCTGCTTGTGGTGACTGGTCGTCTTGCTGACCATTGTTTTGTTTTGTTATTAGTAATTAATTGTTTATTTATTTTACTTTGATGGTCCTAGTTCATCATTTGTGGCTGTTACAGCTATAGCTATATGTAAGCGGGCACGCCTTTTATGCTTGGAGGCTTTTATTTGGGCATTAAGTTCTGTTTACGTTTTTATCTCTGCTTGAGAATTAATAGTTTTCGGTGTTTTGCTTTTCTTTTTTTTTGTTGGTATAGTGGTGTGCTAGCTGACATATGGCTAATAATTTAATGTTTTATGTTGCACGTAATGTAAATTGTTTTGCATACTGTTGTATAGAATCCATTTTTTTCCCCTCTAACTGAACAGACAGCTGTGCTGCTGGGGAGTTTGTTGACCACTTCTTCTTCTCAGCTAAAGCACTAGGAAGTGGTGAAGGGTGGGCGTTTTGGGGGACTGTCTTATGTAATTTTGACGTTCGAAAAGTGCTGATTCTCAGCCTAGTTTGAATAAATGACTTTTGATTTTGATTTTTGATTTTGATTAATTACGATAATTACGTTGTTGAGGAGACAAATTTGTCGAACATATGTATTATGAAGCAATGGATTAGCAATATCCTTCAAATTCATTTATATGGGTGCTGACTTGTTCAGATACATACACAAAAAAAAAACTAGTTACTGAACATACCGACTGAAAAAGTCATTAATTTTATCAATCATTCAATCAATCACGTAGTCCCAACACTATGCAAATCCCTTATCAAATAAAGACTTGGCTAAAAAGTTCCAGCAAACAAGCCCATGAAATAAAAAATAAAAAATCAAATCAAAATATTTTATTTCACTTAACAGAAACGTCAGAAGCTAGGTGCACGATTCCAATTGGTCGTTTCCTATGGAGAAGAGCCGGCAAGAAACTCCACGGTTATTCTTTTAAAAATAATTGGCTTTTACAGTGTTTTCAAATCACATTGTTAATAGGTATGGGAGGACAGTGTAGGCACTGTATGGTCGTATGGCCAATCGACTTTGGCAGAGAGATTGGCGCCGATTCCCTTGTTCACAAACTGAACTAAATTTAAGTTCAGTGCATCTTTTTCTTTCTATTTCATTAAGAAAAGGACAAAAGATAAATTTTAGTTTAGTCCTGTCAAATTAATCAACGCCTGTCACTACTCCATACAAGTTTAGACGTGATTAAAATCTTGCCTACTAAAATAAAAGCGCTGATTAATTTGACAGGACTAAACTAAAATTTATCTTCTGTCCTTTTCTTAATGAGATTAAAGAAAAAGATGCACTAAACTTAAATTTAGTTTAGTTTGTGAACAAGGGAATCGGCACCATTGGCTCAGCTATGTCATCTCTATAGGTTAAATGTTCTAAGTGCCTTTAGCAGTCCACACCTTATTATAGGTCCCTCGTCACCTTTTACCTAACACGGTTATTTACAATTGTTTGCTTGATCCACATGGATCTCCTGGGAGCCTCAATACTTAATTGGCCGCAGTAAGAAAATCAGCTTTTATGCCGGTTCCACACTATCGTCCAACATTCTAAAATGACCCCAGTCTGTACCAAATCACGATTGATCAAAAAATCGATCAAACATGCACGAACTAGCTCTCCACAAGTAGAAGGTTGGACGAACCGTTGGACTGTTGGACGATAGTGTGGAGCCGGCATGACACAACAATGTCAAAAACTACTAAAATGACATTTTGACAATGCCCAGTTTCAATTCTGGATTCTGTCAATAGTGTCAATGTCTTTCAAAAATTGTCAGAGACGACAGAGACGACGACCGTGCGACGACCAAACCATTCAGTCAGGAGAAACTGAATTGTGAATTTGTTATTTAATTTAATCTCATTAATCATCATAGTCTGCGTACTTCGTCATTGTAGCTCTTTAAGTTAAGCTTTATTTGAAACCAATGAATGACAAAATATTGCGCAGCGTTTTTGTTGTACTCACAAACACGTTAAGTGTCTAAACATTCAATGATACTCGTATTTCTTCCTAATGTGAAAGCAAAAACAAACATGTATTGTAGTAGGAGATAAGTGCTACTATTGTGTAACTAACAGTGTAACATCATCTTTCCTTCATCACAAGGTTTTATTGTCACTTGTGTAAAACCTTTGTCTAATTTTGTGGATAGCCTTATTTATGTACTCAATTATTCGCGACTCAGTGCCAATGGAGTATGATAACGATGAGAATACGTGGCGTAGGCCTTCGACGCCTAAGGTGGAGCGCTCAGCTTGCGGCCAGATCCCTAAGCGGTCATCAACTGTGGCTGTTGTGGTACTTGGACTAGCTGTACTTAGCTGCTTGCTCGGTTATTGTGTGCTCAGCGAGACTCTGCCCTACGAATCTAAGACCCTGCGTCTTGTTATTATTGTAAGTGTTCAATGTATTATTTGCCAAATTTTTTTGTAAAGTTGTTTCAGGATTTCATTGAAACCATTCATTACAGATTTTTTTTAGTTAAATTAAGTCAAGTTTTCTGTGTATCAAATGACTGTATTCAGTCATTATTATACATTGATTTTAATTTATATTACATAAGACAGTCTTCTAAAACGGCGTTTTGGGGGGACGTCACCACTTCCTAGTACTTTAGCTGGGAAGAAGTGCTGCAACAAACTCCCCAACAGCATAGCTGTCTGTTGAGTTAGAAGAACTTGGATTTAGTATTAATATTATTTGGGCAACCCTCTCCTAAAAAAACATAACTTACTTTAAAAAAATATTAGTTAGCAATGGTGTTAATCAATTTATTACAGGCATCCTTAACTGTCTTATGTTTTCATAAATCTTTACTCAATATCCATTATTATTACTTTCCCAGCTGTTCCGCCATGGAGCCAGGACCCCTGTAGAGACCTACAGCAGTGATCCATACAGAAACTATCAATGGCCTGATGGGCTTGGCGGTCTCAATAATGTAAGTAAAATTGTGTATAAAAAAAAAAGAAACACTAAGGGAACTGATGATGTTAACTTAAAATAAATATAATGCTTTGATTTACAGAAGTTTTTGATATGAATTTATCTAGTTTATTCATCACCTTCATCAACCTATAGTAGTTCATTGCTGCACATACCTAGGTCTCACCAGGAGCTTAATGCTATGCCATACTCATAAATTCAGTAACAACCACCAAGATTTCTGTAATATTACAAAGTAGCTGCTGACCGGCGGTTTCGCCCACATGGCTTTTTCGAAAATTAAAGTAGTCTTAGTTACTCCTTATAACATCAGCTATGTGCAAGTGAAAGTCCGGTCAAAATCGGCCATTTCGGAGATTATCCGGAACAGGCGGACCGCAGAC
Source organism: Atethmia centrago (assembly GCA_905333075.3). NCBI lineage: Eukaryota > Metazoa > Arthropoda > Insecta > Lepidoptera > Noctuidae > Atethmia > Atethmia centrago. The sequence goes on from HG995369.1 coordinate 22,089,146, forward strand.
AGAAATAAAATATAATAATTGTTTTTTTTTGTTCTATGTACCATAAATACTATCTTATGCATTTAGTAAAAAGCTGTTATTTTGACACTACAAACAGACACTTCAATTTTACTTATTTGTATAGAAGTTATAGCTATAATTAATCAAACATGATGGAACATTGTGTATGATATTGCGTCTTGTTTGTTAAATTTAGTTGAGATAAGAAATACTAAAAACAACAACTGCTTTATAAAAATAAAATCAATCAATGTCAGTTTAATACTTTGTTAACCTTCTGGCCGCCACAATCATGTAAGTATACAAAAGGTTGACTGGTAGAAAATGCCTATGGCATTAAGTCCGCCCCTGTACATTTGTGTGCGTAAAGTATTAAATAAATAAATAGATGACAGACCAAAATGTGCCCAGCACACCATGGTCACGACTACATGACAGGTTTTGAGGAATAATTCGTAGCTTGGCGCTTACGGCACGTTTTTGCTTTTTTGACGTGGCGGTCAAAAGGTAAAGGCTAATATTCCGGAAACTAGAGTCCACACTTTTAGAATAAGGTCAACTGTTGTAAAATAAGTAGTTTTTTTATTATTTAATATTGTTGCTTTTCTAGGCTGGCAAGCTTCAACTGTATGAGTTAGGCAAGAAGTACAGAAGTTACTATGCAAACTTTATCCCTGAAGAGTACTGCGAGAAGGACGTGTTTATACGCAGCAGCGACAAGTCCCGGTGTCTCATGAGCGCGTACACATTCCTTGCGGGCCTGTATCCGCCTACAGAAAGGCAAATGTGGCATCCAGAGCTACCGTGGCAGCCGGTACCTGTACACTCGCTGCCTAAGGAACTGGACAATGTAGGTCATGACAGTAATGAGTATTTAGTACTTAGTCATATCTTTTAAAAATAATATCGACGGCAGCTAGACAGTGTGGCTGAAATAGAATATTATCGTACTGCCATATCAAGTGGGGACAGGCGAAGGCGGAAGCTGGAATCGGCGAATGTTGAACCTGCTTTCCAGCTGCTCCATATTGCAGCAGGTTTAGCACGAGAACCGTAGAGAAGCGTTTTTGTTGACGGAAGAGTAGCCAAAAATTACGTTTCCTGAATCAACAAGCGATTCTAAAAGAAATCGCTAAACCTGCAGGCCGCAATCACAGCGCACAAATCGTAAAATTTACATAAAAACTAAATATAATTTCTATTCCAGATAGTTGCAGCAACAAAACCATGCAAAGTATGGAAATCAATGTATGAAGAGCTACTGGCTGAAAAGAACGCCGACCCGAAGTTCACAGAGTTATTCGACTATTTGAGTAAACACACGAATCAGAGCATGCGCAGTGTATTGCCAGTGGATTTCTTGTACAGCACACTATTAGCTGAGCAGGAGGCGGGACTCAAGCTGCCCGAGTGGACCAGGACTGTGTTTCCTAGTAAAATGCGGACTCCATTCATGCTGAGTTTAGCTTTACTGTCTTATAATGAGACCTTGCAGAGGCTACAAGTTGGTGAGTTGTTAGTATAATAATATTAAGGTATTGTCAAGACACATAGTTTTAATATAAACATGTATAATCAGGGCCTTATCAGAAAAGTCTCAAAACATGCAAACTCAGTGCCTTATCAGAAAAGTCTCAATTATTTGCCATTCGATGCGGTTTAATAGCTTCATCAAATTAATAAATTCAGTGTGTAATTTCAGGTCCACTTCTAAAAGAGATAAAGCAGTATCTAGATGAGTCCGTCGCACACGAGAACGTGGACCGGTCCCTATACGTGTATTCTGGGCATGACGTCACAGTCGTGTCGGTCTGGCGCGCCTTCGGGTTTAACGACCTGCTGGAGCCCGAGTATGGAGCCAGCGTCGTGATTGAGTTGCACGAAGATGTTGAACAGGAGACATTCTTCATCAAGGTATGTCCAAAGAGTTCATACCACCATAAAATCAAGTCATTTATATAATACGAGGGCTGCACTAAAAGTATCGGGAATGGAATATTTCCACTGTTCCTGTCATATTAAAATCTTTTTAATTGAAAACTCCTCGGTTTTAAAAATCGAATACCATTTATTTATTTAAAAAAAAGATTCTCGGTCTTGTCACAGGGTTTTGTCAAACTTGTTTAGTCATTGAGAAAATGGAATTGACTCGAGAAAATTCAAGAGCGATGATTTATTATGACTTTCGAAGTGGTTTAACACAAAAACAGTGTGTTGACCGGATGATTTCTGCATTTGGTGATGAAGCCCCATCCAAAACCACAATTTATCGCTGGTTTGCTGAATTTCAACGTGGACGTGTCAAGCTCAGTGATGATCCCCGTCAAGGTCGTCCAAAAACTGCAGTCACCCAAGAAAACGTTTATGCTGTGCGTAAGCTGATTGAGGAAGATCGACATGTGACATACCTACAAAACGGCCATTTTGGAGACGCTACTTCCGAATGGAATGGTTGCTTCAATGATTGGTTCCATCGTATGGAAAAATGTGTCAAATTTCGCGGAGAATACTTCGAAAAGCAATAAATACATTTTTAAATAGTAATGTCGTGTCACTTCCTTGATTCCTGAAATTTTCAGTGCCGCCCTCGTAATAGCTTTTGCCTAAGGCTTCGGCCGCGTGGAGGTCGCTAATTTACCCCAAGGGATTTTAGGTACTACCAAGTTAACCTATTGACCGCCACGTCAAAAAAGCAAAGACGTGCCCTCGGCGCCAAGCTACGAATTATTCCTTAAAATCTGTCATATAGTCGTGTCTGTAGCGTGCTGGGCACATTTTGGTCTGTCATCTATACATGGCTGTGGTGGTCAAAAGGTCAAAGTATCCTATGTCCTAACCCAGGTCATGGTCTACCCATCATGTGCCAAATTTCATCTAAATCCGTTCAGCCTTAAAGCGTGAAAAGGTAACTGAAAGACAATAACTTTCGCATTTATAACAATAGTACGGATATATTTTGACGTTCGAAAAGTGCTGATTCTCAGCCTAGTTTGAATAAATGACTTGATTTTTATACTCCAAATTCAAAATATAACATAACTAGCTGCGCCCCGCGGTTTAACCCGCATAAGTCTCGATCTTGTGAGAGAATCGGAATAAAAAATGTCCTATATCCTAACCCAGGTCATGGTCTACCCATGTGCCAAATTTCATCCAAATCGGTTCAGCCGTTTAAGCGTGAAAACGTAACAAACTCACTTTCGCATTAAACTGTTAAGCCCCGCGCGACACCGAATCGGAGTCAAACAATAGAAAATCAATTGTGTCTCATTAGCTGTCCTTGACCAATTAATAATATTAGTTAGGATATTATCGCGCCTGTATTTCCGGAAAAGATAGGCAGAGATGCCCTCTTCATAAGGCACTTTTCCCATGCTAGGTTGAGCAAATTAGTGCGTAAAACAAGGGCGATGATTCCTTCAAAATTTGATTCAATCTGTTATAAAGGCGGATTTCTCATAATTTCAGACATTTTACCGCAACAACACTAAGGTGGAAGTTCCCTTGGAGCTCAAGTTACCATTCTGTGATGATCCGTGTACGTACAGTCAATTTAGTACTCACGTCAGCAAGTTTATATCTGACGACTGGGAGGCGGAGTGCGGCAATACAGACAAGTAAACTATAACTATAGACATTGCAAATCACGAGCGCATTTCATGTGACTTATGTCATTGACATAAGGTTTTAATTGCAATGGTTGACGCGCGCTTGTGCAATGCAAAAACTATACAGGCTATACTATTATTATTTACGTGAAAGAATTATACCAACAGTCCAGTTGCTAGTGTAAGTGAAGTCCTAAAATTACGAATATTATCTTTTAATATGTATGTAGAGAGTTTTGTAAAATTTGCCCCAACATAGTTGGAATTGTTGGTAAGAAGCTAGATGATGGTCGTTTGGTAACCCACATCTGCAAAAATGATCGGTATGCTCAATTTCTTTCATAAAGTAGTATCTCTTAATCCTACCAATCAAATGCAACCACAGATTGCAGATTGGGTTCGAAATTGTGTCGTCACTCGCTCTTCTAAATGAATTTGTGATTAATTATTTTTTAATGTTACATAGATAGGTATAGATCTGACAGAAACAGTAATGAATCTTATTTATTCATTTATTAAAACTTTATTCACAAGTAAAAAAAACTACCAAGGCGGATTGAATGCCTGAGGCATTTTCTGCCAATATTCACATAGACTAGCACTGTACTCAATCAAATTAGTGTAAGTTTTAGTTTATATATCACAATGCCATAGTTATCATATTTGCCAAAATTTTAGTAGGTACCAGAAGTGTTTTCTAAGAAGACATTTCTTTTATCACAATTTGTTATCACAAGCTTATTTTAAGACTCAAGTATAGTAATAATGATATGCCAAAATTGAGCCTCTTGTGTGGCGATTTAGTAAGTTAGAGCAGCTAAACAGGCTGAATGGTTCCAGACATACCTAGATATCTATATTAATCTAGGGTTCTAGGTGTGACTAAAGTATGCTATTTACTAAATTTATGTATTAGAATTTTTGTATTACTCACGTTGATATTATACGTATTTCGATCTACATTTAATGAATATTTCTATTGTGTACACTACACTCATATATTGAAGAACACTTTAATTAATTGTCTTCGCTATTACCGATCCAAGGGCGAGCCGCTCAACGGTACGTATAGTGAATGTACGAACAAGTTCGTCTTGGTCTAAACCGTTCTAGACGCGCGGCCTTATGGTGCATTCGAATTTAAAATAGCAAACATTAGAAATTAGTAATGCTTACTACCATTAAGCAATTTTATTGATACACAGGTGTGTACCAGATGCATTCCATAACGTGAACACTCTGTGATTTCTAAAGTATTTATATGTGTGTCCACTTTTAAATCTACACAATTTTTGTCAAGACTGTATTAGACACGTTTTATTGATTTTAGCGGTGATTGATATTTTTCTTAGACTCCTTTAAAGAGATTATTTTTTAAGAATATGCCTAAACTTATGAACATTTGATAAAGTATTAAATTGTTGTTGTAAAGAATTAGTTTATATTTAAGATACATGTTTAAAATTGTCATATTTTGATATACCTAGTAGGCATCAGCAAATATTTTTAATCAATGTTAACATTCATATAAAACTAAAGATTCTTTATCTCTACACTGACAAATTACATGATGCACAGATCTGAAGATACCTATCCTTTTTTCTCCCACTTGATATTACTTAGATCCAAGTTTTATATGACTATGTATAATCACAGATAATATGTTTAATGTAGAGAATGCCTATCTTACATATTTGTGTAAATCTAAGTGGTTTTTACTATTGTTATACTGTAATCTTCTTCACACAAGGTATTTTATCTCATAAGAATATATGAAATTGAACATTAGCAGAATATTTCATTCAGCTCTTATAAGTATTGTACAAAGTATTTAGCCTGCAAATGTGTCTCAAATTCTATTTCAATTGTTTTACACAAATGTAGATAATATTGATGTTGTATTTGAGGAGTCATGTTTATGCGGAAGGTATAATCGAAATATTTAAGAGTCATTTACATGGAGAGAGTTTTTCAATTGTTTTATGGCGAGAATGTGCATAGGCGATTAGCTACCGCACCCATGTGTTGAAATGTAAGACTTATAGACACGGGGTGAGCGTTTCGCCACGATTTGTCGAGGCGACAAACTCCGTGTAAATGACTAGAGCCATTACTCTTTGTAATTATTATGGCGCGAGCTGCTGCTACCAAGTGACTTTATTGAATTGAAAGAAGTTAGGATCTTGTTGTCTTTGATATTACACAAGAAATCCCTATACTTAGGTACTTTATTATTCATTGAGAATAAATGTTATAGTTTAATTAATCGTAACGTTATAATGTTGTTGTTTTTGTAATGTTTACTATTAAATGTTTTATGTGATATTTTGGTATTTTCTTTTCTTTTAAAAAAAATACAAACAATAACCCTTAGTAATTAAAAATTTAACAACAGGAGCACAGAGTACTTCCACAGGAGTAAAATTAGGAATGTACATAATTATAAATTACTTTGATCATTTATTTTTGTAACATTTTTGATTGGTTCTTGTAAAATACAATTAAAAATAAAAACATAACTTACATCTAAGTACAATAATTGGACGGCACATGGACGACATATAGATTTTATAAAATACATACAATGGAATGTATATTTTAGTAAAAATCTTAATAAAATAAATGTATACTTAGCTTAAAATCTAGATAAATGGACGAACAATTAGATTACAAATACATTCAATAGTAAAAATGTCAATACCAAAAAAGTGGTAATAACAGTAATATTAAATTGTGATTAATGTAATTATAACTAAGTCGGTCACGTATTCGGTGGAATGTTAATTTGTTACGATGCTAATAAAGCTAATATACAACATTACGGTTTAAAGCTCAGTCTTCGCTACCTGACTCGTAAATCTATGGCTTATCTGGTAATGAAAGTAGGTACATTATCTTGTACAGGAAGTTACATTGTTAGAAGTCAAATCTATAAAGTTCGTTGTTCGGAAATATTCTTATTTCAAGGCACTGAGACATAAACGCAAGTCTCTTTTAATTGTTCATTCATGGTCATACAAAAACTAATAGAAAACAGCTAGCCTTTGCTGTTTTATGCAATATCAGCTGCTTACTAAGCTTGTAACGTGAGTTACTAAATCATCCAGCTAAATATATATTTTATATAATTTCAGAAATATATAAAATATATATAATATATTACTGAAAAAATATTTTTGATGTGTAACATCTTCTCGCCTTCTGTGACAGTGATTTCGGGAAAAGGGACAGAAGTGTGTCTACACACTTCCGTCCAGAAAGTGACAGCTTAAGCATGGAATAAGTACTTTATAATAAATAGCATGGAATTAGTGTACTCATGGAATTAATAAGTACTATATAGGTTAGTACGTAGAGGGCGGGGATTGAATTTCGACCAGTGGGCGACCACTAGTAATGAATAGTTATTCGAATAAATATTTCAGTACTTAACTTTTTAAATTCTGAGGTCAATTTCTGTCGCTGCTCAGTTGCTTATAACCAAGGTAAGATGTCAGATGTTACACATCATACATATGCGACTACTGTCAGGCTGGCTCGTTTTTTTATTCAGTTGCCACAGCATGTGAGTACATGCCGCTCTTTAAACGCTCTCAAGGCTGTGTATACAACAATTGCTACCCATACACCTACAGCCGCCCAAGCGGTGATGACAGCTATGTGTAAGGCGACACCAGTATTAATGAAGTCACCTCGGCGACTGTTCGGCGCGTCCTTCTGTAGGTAGTCCATAAAGTCGTAAATCGCTTGGCATGCTAGACGAAAGTGTATCGCGGTCGCGTGGTCCCCAGTGGCACGAAGCTCCTGCAACACATTATAATGATAATTTGAATTATGTTGATTAACAGTCATAATTGCTACTGTGCAATTATAAAGGACTAGCTTCTGCCCGCGAGTTCGTTTGCGTGAAATTTCTTGTTCCGTCGACCCACTGCGTCGCATTGTATCGCACGCCCGCGCTATTACTTCGCTTTCGCTTAGCATTCTATCTGACTTTTTTTTTGCTCGGCCTTTAAGCGTCGTAGCGTCCTGCCGGGGTCACGGGAAGGTACTTATGGGTCACCGAGACCCCCCACCCAAGGGAACGGAAGGAATACGGGTGGGTTTTAGTCAGTAAGAGTCTGACACACCCTCCCACTCCGCCCAGAGCGGGAGAATTTATTTGATGATTTCCCACCCAAACAAAAATAAAAGAGTCGTAGCGTGATGTTAGCCTATACCTTTCTCAAAAATTGGGTAATCAAATCCAAAAAGCATTTTTTAAATCCGACTGGTAGCTCCAGAGATTACCCCCTACATACAAACATACAAATTTTACCTCTTTATAATATTAATAACTAAGATACAAAGGTCTTGATTGCTCACATTTAACAAATTGAAATATTACTTCCTCATGAATTACTAATAGCTTTGTGAGACAAACTACTTATATCAACGGTAGTTGTAAGATTTAAACAGGTAGGTACGTTACACGTTGCATTCAAAAATCCAAACAATAAAAATGGAAACCAGCACCCTAATTGCGTAACACAGTTTTAAATCACAATCCGAGAGTTTTGAAGCATATTGCTCATCCATTGCTTCATAAGTTTGAAAACTTTGTCTGCTAAACAACATAAATAATGCAATGTACGTGGGTGAATTGTCAAAATTAAACCAATTATGATCAATTGTCATTTCATGTGTGTTATGCAATTCCCGCTGGAGGAGATAAAACTAATAGAGAATGCTTACCATACAGGGTAGGCTTTTGGTGACAACAAAATCAACCAATGATGTCCCCAGTTTCCAACTGCTGAGGACATCATCAACATCCTTTTTATTTTTTTTCCTTGGCCCATATTGTCAATTTAATTTATTAAACTCTACAAATAACAAAATTTATTTATTCTTACCCTGACTAAGTATCCTCTGTACTGTGTACAGGTTCTGAGGAAGCCATCAGTCAGAATGGCAGCATGAACCAGAGAATACACGGCAAACAGAACTGCTATACATGATGTGGGGATCCAGCAGTAGATGACTGAGTCATTACTCCTACTAACCCTGGTCCTTGTACTCACTACAATTGATTCACCCTCTCTGAAATAATGAGTCATAATGCTAACAAACTGATACTGAAAACCAAGATTAGAGTATTTTTCCATGTTCATCAATCTTAGTTATTGGTATTAGAACACTCACATTTCTTCCATGGTTGTAGATTTCTCGTCCTCATACTGGCCAACATTATTGATACACACTCTGTACATATGAAACAATGCCATGACTACTGCATACACAATAACAGGCAGCGGCGCGAACACCGCATACATGCAGTATGAGTTGTGACCACCATTGAAGTACTGGAATGTGCTGACCCCATATAGTATGCAGCCGCAGTTGGTATTCTCGAAGTAGCCGCCCGGGCAGACGTCCAGGGTCGTGCGCCAGTGGTTGTAGGGTATCCCAATACTTAGAACTGACACAGCGAGAAACACCGCCACCAATAAGTAGCTCCAACAAAGACGTCGCTCTGTAGCATACTGATTCATCGTGAATGGATTCTTGGAAAAAAAAAAAAATATTTTTAATTTTTACATATTGCCACGGTTTGATACTGAATAATATAAACACTTCCTGTAAAACATGGATGTGAACAGCAATAATAACTTACTCAACTATAGGTTGACACAAAAACCATTTATTAATTTGATCTATACTGAGTCTATTAGGTCAGCTCATATGCTAAGTAGTTTTGTTGATAACGATTTTATAGGGCAACGCAAAAATAAGATTAACCGCTCAACATTTGCTACGATAAGATTCCGATAAGACAACGTCAACAATGGACGCGGAATCGCCGATTGTGACCACAGATAACTATATAGTAAGTAGTCATTTTGACTGTTTGACATTTGGGATGGGCATTGAGATAGGAAAAACATGGAGGCGCTGCGTTATTTCAATAGATACATTTGCTTATACAAATATGACTGAAATACGATACAGAATGTGAAATATCGTTTTGTCTGATTCTTTTTAATAAAATAATCTTATTTGATAAAAGAGACAACATTATTTAAGTTGTTGCTCATTATGGTAACATTTTGTCGTGACGTAGTGACAGTTGTAGGTAGGTGGCATATAAGCCATTTTATGCGTCAAGTTTCGTGGTAGCTTTGCTGTCAGATGAGGGGGCTGAAAGCAAAAGTGCCACTGTCCAAGATTTTTATTTGGCGACAAGTAGGAAAAACTGTTTATCGTTTACAGGGACTTCAAATTAGCAGATAACTGAATTGTCTAAGATCATAGATCATTTTAATAGCCATTAAAAACACTCAAACCATGGAAACAAGCGTATTTTTATAGAAAAATTTAAATTTATGACAGGACAGTATTGTTTTTGCATCTGAGCTATGGAAAGTGTAAGATTTGCATCCAAACGCTTGGACAGTGGCGCTTTTGCACGTAACACATTTTCATTTAATGTATGGTTTACAGCTAGCAAAAAAAGAAACCAAATAAAATTATTTATTTATTAATCACAAATTTTGTACCTACTAATTATTTATTCTAACAAAAAATATTTTTGTATAGTTTTCAAGGACAAAGAATTATTATTACAATACATTTTTTTTAAACTACACGATATATTTCATTTAATCGTCCATGTTAAACTAAATTTGTTACTAAACTCTCATATTTGTTTCTGGTAATGCTGCATCACAAATATCTTCACCGAAATGTTTTTGGAGAAGTTTCTTTACATTCCAATTGTATGTCTGCCTTGAAATTAGAGCACAAGACAGACACTAAACATGTTAAAATAATACATGTTTGTTTATCAAAAAATATCGCAGAGTGTAACTGCATTTTTCTGACTGACCTTACTAGCGCTTTTGTTATGAACAAAACACCTAATTTTGAACCTTCGCTTTGCTCTTTGTCACTTCTGCGGAGCCCTGATTCTTTACCTTGCCTTATTGGGAGGCACTTCTGATACGTTATCTTCCTTGGTTTTTTCGTTTAATACACTAATAACTATTAAAACCGTAAAAAACACGACTTTACTCACAAAAATCATCCACTGCCATTTCAAAAGTGTCATGGCCGACCGTTCTGTGATGGCTGTGATTGGTCACTTTGGATGGTAGCGTATTTGCAATTAAACTGTTGAGGACAGTATCGTTTATGCTTCTCAACCGACTTTTTAAACTCTATTATCTATGGAATAGTGGTAACATTGCATTCAAACGAATTGAACCATCCGAAAGGTTTCAAAACACTCTACCAGTTGGCGTTATTAGTTCAGTTAAGCAAAAATGGACAGTGGTGCCGATTCCCTTGTTCACAAACAAAACTAAATTAAAGTTCAGTGCATCTTTTTCTTTCTATTTCATTAAGAAGAGGACAGAAGATAAATTTAGTTTAGTCCTGTCAAATTAATCAGCGCCTGTCACTACTCCATACAAGTTTAGACGTGATTAAAATCTTGCCTACTAAAATTACGTCAATTTACGTCAAGCGCCGATTAATTTGACAGGACTAAACTAAAATTTATCTTCTGTCCTTTTCTTAATGAAATAGAAAGAAAAAGATGCACTGAACTTAAATTTAGTTTAGTTTGTGAACAAGGGAATCGGCACCAATGGCGCTTTTGCTTTTAGCCCCCTCAGATGGTTGTTTACTTCTTGTATTATTGAGATTTGCGAGAAAATTACGAGGAGTTTACCTTTAAAACTGCATGTGACTGTTGGAAAACAGCATTTCAACATGCCTGTGTGTTGTTTTGTGAAATGTAGTGCAAGAAGGAATGAAAATGAAAGTCGATTATCTTTACACAGGTTAGTAGCCGGTTTTCATGTAATAGTACATAAAATAGTACACATTCCATGAAAAAAATGTTAAATACAATATCAAGAGTCATATGTTTTGGTGTGAAACAAGCAACATTAAAAATCTGAAGATTCTGGTACATCTACTGTAATGCCTCTATTGCAGTTACCCCATCGAATTGTGGACACGGTGCATATTTCACATTTCCTTGCATTGATCATTACACACTTGTATCATAATGTACTAGTGTAAGCCTACTTTTCTAATCAAACGTTATACTATAATCATTATCACACCAATAATCAATGGTATAAAAATAATTCTTATTTAATTTTTAATCCACTACTCATTAACACATAATATAAACATTATCTTCTCCCACCAGGGAGAAAATAATGAAAGCCGCGAAGCCTAATGAAAAACAACATAATCACTAGATTTTCATTAGATTTTCTTGTGTTTAATTAGGCTCCGCATACCTAACAGAAGCTACTGGGCTTGGCCTTCCAACGGACCTATATTTTATTCTCAGGTAACAAAACGTAAGTTAACCTACTCATGTTTTTCTGTTACAACGGACTATAAGTATGTAATTATGATCCAAACGAGATATCTAGTAAAACTAGTATCGATACTAGTTATAGTAACACCCATGTCCCTTGATTGACACAACGGCCTACGGCAACGACCCTAGCAACAGCAGCCATTTTATGCGCCTATAACGAGTTGTAGGTATGCACCTTTTTTTGTAGGTATTTCCAGTCCATATATTTATAAGTAATATACAGAGTGGAATTTTGTAATGCCACCTGGAGGGAAAGTACTCTTAATACTGCAGATAGAAAATTTTACTCAAAGGAAACATTCCTTTATTTTTGAATAGAAAGCAAACTGCATTCAAAGGTTTTCGAAAATTCTCTTCTCCCACACCCGGGAATCGAAACGGCTAAAATCTGAAAAAATTATACCCTGTACTTTTATTGCATCGATCGTTAGGGTCAATTATAAGGATGAAATCTCTCTAACAAACATGATAAATTAAATGAAAGGAAAACCAGGAAATCTGAAGTTACAAATTCAATGAGTCAAGTTTTTGGCGATATCCCGAAATACTCGATGGGCACTCGGACCCCAAGGCCCTAGTGTTTCAACCCCAAACGGCTCAAACATATAGCTCCCAATAAGGTTGTTATATTTGCGCCGTTTGAGGTTTTCTGCTCCTGCAGCAGCCGCCCCAGCACAGCCCTAACGATCGATGCAATAAAAGTACAGGGTATATTTTTTTCAGATTTTAGCCGGTTCGATTCCCGGGTGTGGGAGAAGAGAATTTTCGAAAATCTTTGAATGCAGTTTGCTTTCTATTCAAAAATAAAGGAATGTTTCCTTTGAGTAAAACTTTCTATCTGCAGTATTAAGAGTACTTTCCCTCCAGGGTGGCATTCCAAAATTCCAGCCTGTATATGGGGTTGGGTGACAGCATAGACATAGTGACAGCCATATTTATGTCTATGGGTGACAGCACAGAGGGTGACAATGTCAATTTATCATAGACATATAAATACCTAGCTCCATAATACTAATCCATACTCTGTCTACGACTAATCCACACAACAGATTTTTTTTTGGTCATTCGTTTTGTAATTGGTTGAAAGGAAAGTAATAATTTCCACGGTCCAGCAGTCAAGAATCAAAGCTCGTGTGAAGAATGATAAATGTTCTATGGATAAATGAGTGAGAAGAGAAAGAAGAACAGACGTGAATCTTTTTTTATATAATAATGCTAGCTGCGGTCCGCGGTTTCACCCGCTTAAGTCTCGATTCCGTGGAAATATCGGGATAAAAAGTATCCTATGTCCTATTCCAGGTCTTAGTCTACCCATGTGCCAAATTTCATTCAAATCCGTTTCGGCCGTTTTAGCATGAAAGCGTAACAAACAAACAAATAAATAAATAAACAAACAAACTCACTTTCGCATTTATAATATTAGTTAGGATTAATAACACTTGCATAGTGAGAACAGCGTAGACAGAATACTTTGTCTAGGTGCGAACAGGGATAAGATAATCGTTGGTTGGGGCTTTATTTCATTAAAAACGTCTAACGGGCCTGTGCGAGTAGGCTTTGGCCCCTCGTACGCCTTCCAAAGGTCCGGCAGGACTGGATGGCCTGCACAATTTCTGAATTAAATGGCTGCAAAAGTCACACGCCTGCTTAACCTTGCAATTCCAATCATATTTATGGACTGGATCGCTACCACTATTCTTTACGACCTGCTCCATAAATCGGGTATTACTGCGGAACCTAAAATCTGTAGAACAATTACATGTTCACCGAAGGTCTATAAAGTTCTTACATCCATTCTTAGGGCAAAAATTGCACACCATATTGATAGAAACTCTGTAGGAACGGGTCTCGTGGTACTAAGGAGCTGCTCCTTATAGACGTAGCTATAGCATAAGCCAACAGGTTAGTAGATCCCAGAAGGATTTGTGGAAGTGTTGGATATATGGTGGCATGAGGAACAGGGTGTAAAGTTCACTCATCCTCCATAGAAAAGGGAGGATCCTCCGACCAGACGGGTGTTGTGTCTGGTGGGCAACTGCCCGACGGTTGATGTCGGGATGTTGTATATATGCTAGTTGCGCGGTAAACTCTGCTTGCGCGATGCAGGATTTTGCGTGACGTCAGTGTGATGCGTAGTTTTGTATGTGGCGCTGTAGATGCCGCCACATCACTCCCCTCCGGAGACCGGAGGTCGATAGTGGGCTGAGTCGTGTATCTTGCGATGCTTGCCAGTGCCAGGTGGGGTTCCAGTGGGTCGGAACCGGTTGTCGCATAGTTCGCGGTGGGTCGGAACTGTCTGCGGTGATGCCCCAGTGAGTCGGGGTGGCGCTGCGTTATGCTCCAGTGAGTCGGACGTGGTACAGCGCCGGGTTGAGGGCTGACTGCTGGCGTCGACCAGGAGAGCGTTGAAGAGCTCTGCTTGTTGACCGGCCGAAAGTGCAGTGTGCTGTGCCAAGGTTGCTGATGAGGCTTAGGGTGATGACCAGGTATGCGCGGTCGCTGCATGCTGGTGGTCAGGATACCCGTTGAAGCCGTGGGTGCTGGCTGGCTGTGTGACTCGCCGCTCGAGAGCTTGAGGAAGTGTAGATGATGACGTCACGCTGAAGTAGTTGCACGAAGGCTGCGCTGACGTTCATATTCGGGGTCACCAGTATGGTGGCATGAGGAACAGGGTGTAAAGTTCACTCATCCTCCATAGAAAAGGGAGGATCCTCCGACCAGACGGGTGTTGTGTCTGGTGGGCAACTGCCCGACGGTTGATGTCGGGATGTTGTATATATGCTAGTTGCGCGGTAAACTCTGCTTGCGCGATGCAGGATTTTGCGTGACGTCAGTGTGATGCGTAGTTTTGTATGTGGCGCTGTAGATGCCGCCACAGATAGATTATAAGAAGGCCTATGACTCGGTGCCACATACATGGCTCATTAAGGTGCTGAAACTAAACAAAATTCACACACTTCGGTTTTGCTTAGCCTTGAATCCTTTAAGCACACTGCTGGAAGAGTCTAGGCTATCGGTTGAGAAGAGGTGGTCAGATGATATCTCACCTCCTTTACATGTATGACTTGGAACTCTTGGCCCCCAAAAATTTGCGACTGATGGAGCTACTGAAGGTAACAGTAACGTTCAGTAGCGCCAACAGGATGGAATTTGGTGTGGACAAATGTGCAGTCATACATGTAAAGCAAGGGGGGGATTACGGAATCCGTGGGAACTCAACTCTCGGATTCCATACACCCCGAAACCTATAACTATTTGGGTATGTCGGAAGCATTGGGCATCAATGCTGCTGACATGAAACAATCGTTGAGGGAGCGCTTCTTTGGCCGCCTGAATAAAGTGTTAAATGGTATTTTTAACCCCCGACACAAAAACGACGGGGTGTTATAAGTATGACGTGTCTGTCTGTGTGTGTGTTGCTAATTTAGATTTTGTTTTTTTTTGTTTGAAAGGTGACTTATTCGAGAGTGTTCTTAGCTTGGGTCAAGAAAATCAGTTCAGTCGTTTAAAAATATCAGCTCTTTTCTAGTTGATATTTAACTCGCTCAACAAATTACAGCGCAGTTATCGTGTTTGGGCTCATTGTACTGGTCTTAATAAATAGGTTATAGCTAGATGGTGATCAGGGTCTGATGATGGAGAAGGAAAGAGAAATGAGGGTAAATCAGTAAGTACCTTCACTTTGGGATGGCTAGAGAAAACGTCAAACAGACGAGGCTTATACCTAGCAATAATTAATGTATGCTATTGTAGAAAGAATAGCTGCTGTTAACTTCCTATTTTCTTTCATTAGCCGTCCCCCGACTCGACGACCCTTGGCTCAAAATATTACCTAAATTTATATTAAACTTAAAGGGCCCAATACATATAATATTTTGTTACTTTTAGAAGTTTTTGTCAGTGACGGGGGTTTTTTAAATTTTAAATTTTACTTTTTATCAGGCGGAAACAAAGTACCTACGTGCCCTCAACGGTTGGGCCATGCTGGTTTTGATGTATTCTTTTGGCGTATTCAATTGAACTCAGACGGAACTTGACGCTTTGGATAGGAAGGTCCGTACATTAATGACAGCATATCGAGAGATGAGATTGTATATCCCGCAGAAGTGTGGGGCTCGAGGTTTCATAAATGTTAAAACCCTCCACAACCGCGAGATTTGTAATCACAGCGAATATTTCCTTCAAACTGACGTGGGGATGCACCGAGATCAAAATCAAAATCATTTATTGAAACTAGGCTGAGGATCAGCACTTTTCGAACGTCAAAATGAAAAATGTACCCCAAAAACGCCCGCCCTTCACTACTTCCTAGTGCTTTAGCTGGGAAGAAGAAGTGGCGGAAAAAACTCCCCAGCAGCACACCTGTCTGTTTAGTTATTTAAACTTGATTCTATACAAATCGTATGCAAAGTAATTAACATTACGAAACACAAAACATTAAATTAAATTACTTGCCATATGTTAGCTCGCACACGCCAATATACCAATAAAACTATGAAAACTGTACTCAAGCAGAAATAAAAATTAAAACATAAAAACGTAAACAGAACTTAATACCTAAATAAAAGCCTCCAGGCATAAAGGGCGTGCCCGCTTACATATAGCTATTGCTGTAACTCGAAGTGAGAAATGATAAACTAGCACCATCGAAGTAAAATAAATAAACAATTACTAATAACAATTAAAACCATGATCAGCAAAACGACCAGTCACCACAAGCAGCACCCGTTCACGAGCATAACGCAAAGATCAGCCATCACCCCCCTCGCCATATTGGAGGGAAGGAGGCAACCCGACCCCCGACGCTACCGCAGGCAGTGACATCTAAGGGAGCATGACGAACTTGCTGCCGGGTGCTCAGGCAAGAATAGTATAATCAATTGTCGAGGACGCTAGCTAACCACTTATTGCAATACAGCTCACAAAAAAACACATTGTAATGAGTAGATTATGTCACTAATAAATTAAAAATTTAATTAAATTAAAATACATTGACCTAAACCAGGTATGGGCAACCTTTGACATGTTGAGGGCCAAACTTTAGCGTGCAAATACGTTCGCGGGCCGCGTTTAAAAGTAGGTAAGTACTTAGTGCATTTTTAAGTAGTGATCATATTTTTTGCGATAGATGTTAGACATGAAATAATACGACAATGTTATTATAGTACAATTTATTAAAATAACAAAATGAAATTTAAAAAACTGGTACATTATAATTAAATCGTTAACTTTCGTAGTTTGTAACAATTGCAAATTTAAATAAGTACACCGAAATCAATGAGACACTTGAGCTTGAATTTGGGAAACTAATCCATCGATATTTGGATTAATTCGACTGATACAAAGACGTAAAGAATTTTCCAAATTATCGTCAGTCAGTCTTGTACGATGTGTTGATTTATTAACTTTCATCAATGAAAAGAACTGTTCGCATTTATAAGTACTGCCAAACGCACAAATCAATCTTCTTGCGAATTTTCTAAGCTGCGGAAAATTGTCTTCTTCAGACTTCTTCTAGGTATTTTTTGTAGAAATCGCACAACTCTACGTCTTCAAATTTGGATTTTAGGAGTGAGTTTTCTTGAATCTCGATCAACTCTATTTGTAAATGTATTGGAGCATTTTGTACATTACATTTTGTAGGAGTAGCAAATAAACTGAAACAGTCTTACATGTTTTTGAAGTCGCTAAATCTGTTCGAAAATTGTTCCGACAGTAACTTGAGTTCTTCAGCATATTGATCATAAGCAATATTTTCATACGCAGAGAGCGTGTTGAAATGGTTAATTTTGACCATGGCAAGCCTAAACTTGTGAATACCTTTTGAACTTCAATAAAAATATCCTCTCCTGTAGTGGTTCCTTTAAGCGGCTGTAAAGCAAGCAATTCCTCAGTAACAGTGAACTCCTTATCAACACCTCGAATAGCCAGTTGAGCTGTGTCAGACAAATCGGTGCTCTCGTCTAATGCTATGGAAAATGATTCAAAATACGGTCAGTCAATGTTGTTTTTATATCATTAGACATCATTTCTATACCTACGTCGAACACTGTTTTTCCATTCCGATCAATTGAACGAATCAACCAGTTGATCAAAGTGGAAGTCGATTCAGGCATATGTTCCTATCGAATCAACTAGTTGATGCAATACATTTTTTACTAGAGTTTCTTTCCTTTTTGTTCCTATCTAATCAATTTTTATTTTAAAATAATAAAACCAAGTTAAACTTTTTGGCTGAATTCGTCTCATCCATTTTATTTTTTAACTGTCAAATGTCAAAAAGAAAAAGGCACATTGAAAAAATAAGCCTATAATAACGAGGACATCACAGAGTAGGTGCTTAAGTGCATTATCTTAATTTTTCGAGAGCGTGTCCAATAGTGATCTCTTGAGATAAATGTTGAATGGTCTGTCTAATGTAGTCATCTCGAATAATATATTTTTGCTTTCGCTGTTTTGGAATCTGAATGTCGATGAATGTCTCATTATCAACAATTACATTTAATAGACGTAACAATGTTACGTTGTTTTTATTTATACAATTATTAAGACTGGAGTGGAATGATTCCAAGACATTGTTAGTTCGGTGACGTTGCCCAAAGGCGCTGATTCTATCAAGAAGTTTTTTAAGTAACTTTTGAACATATGCCATAAATTCACACATTTTCAAATTAATAGCTTCATATTCTGATTGTATGTATTGCCACCCATCTAACATTGATTCTTTAGGAAGAAGTGGCAAAACTGCACACAGTCCTATAATACGTTTTTTATCCTTGCTGTTGTGTTTTTGTTTTTTTCCCATGCGCCACATGTTCCGGGTCCAGTGATAATAGCAACCTATTATTTGTGCGTTTGGGTAAAATTTTAGTAAACCATTCCATAGGGCAATCTCGAAGTCGCAATGCATCGTTTTAATTTCTAAGTCAGGCAATGTTTTTTTAATCAAGCGGAATACCTTGATGTAAGTTGTCTGTTTTTTATTGGGCATCAAAACATAAATTAATGGTCTTGTATTAGTCGTAAATTCAGTACTGCCGAAGTCACCATGAATGCTCAATAGCTGATAAAAAGGGTTAGGACAACTGTAAAAAGTGACATCCACAAAAAAATATTTTGTTGTCTTTAGAAGTCCTCTCGGCTCTTTTGAGCAAAAATAAACAATACAAATTTCCTCATCAACGTATTCGCACAATAAAAAATCAGTAAACTTTTTGGTATTTCAACGTCTTGGAAATTCTTAAAAACAGTTTTTTTAACACCAGCTGCTTTGTTTCTAGCTTTGTAAAGTCCACTTTTTAAACTCGGTATATTAGAAACAAAGTTAAGACCTTGATTTTTCATATCAATTTTTGTTCTTTTGTAAATGGTTGGAATTGGAATATCAGTTTCTGTCGCTTTTCGTTTGAGAGCACTTTTTTCTTTTAGTAGAATATTTATAGAGGTATCCAATTAACATGTATGACCTTTCTTGGCTATAACGTTGTTATCCTGTAAGTAAAAAGTCCGCTTATCAGTTTTCTATTGCAATTCTGTAACACTTGGAATCAAATAGGAGTAGCCGCATTGGCGGAAAAAATTCGTGCGGTAAAATCTGTGATTTGATTTTTCCTATCTCTGCTAACAAAACCAGCAGTCTAGATATTACATTATAATGGTGTAAATTTTATTTACTTTCTCAATCAATCAATCAATCAATCAGTTTATTTGCATAATATGGGTTTAGAAAGATGTTACACAGGTACGGTTTCACCATATTCAGCTTGTTAGCATGCAAATTATAATATAGTGTCATAATATGTAAACAATTAGATCATATCCTTAAAAATATAAATTATACGTTGATAGTCAATCCATTACAAATAGTCATAATGATATTAAAATAAAAGGTCAAATTCAGTAAGAGTAAAATTACTTAGATTAATTTAAGAATTATGCTGGGTATATTACAATTATTTCAAGCGACAATTAAATTTTGGATTACTATTGATTAATTATTAACAATGATTGCATTACATTTTATCTTCTAAGTACTCCTTAACTGAATAATAAGCCTTATCTATAAGTAAAGCTTGAAGTTTCTCAGTAATGCTTCCGTTACACTTCGGGTTCTTTTTATGGTTTATACATCTTAAAAAAGTAGCACCACTTTTATACATTCGGACTTTCGTATATTGATAATTTTCGTACAGAAAGACTTTGCCACCATTTTTTTCAATGACCTCCATGGCAATACGTAATAATTAAACGTTTAAGAATTATGAATTCAGCGGACAATTATTATTATACCATGGATCAGAATAGAACATTTTATCTATCATTCACACGTGGACAGTTCTTAAGAATAATACTCATAGAAAAGGTTTTACCTATATCACTCGATTAAGTTGTTTAGATAGGAACAAACAAGGAGAATAGGAAATGTTCCTATCGGATCAACTAAATGGTTGATTCGTTGGGAACAAAAAATAGTAGATCCGTTTCAGTTGATCGGTTTAGTTGATCGGAGTGGAAAACTCGGTCGAACAACAGTTCGTCTTGACAAACTAATTTTTTCAAATTCATTTTTCTTTTCGGGACACAAAATACTGCAAACTTCTAACATACACTCCTTGATAAATTCTCCTTCGGCAAATGGTTTTAATGCCTTTGCCAATTTTGAGCTAACTATAAAACTAGCTTTCACAACATTATCAAGTTGTGTTCTTTGTTTATGAAACATTTGTTGCTGTTTTTCGAAATTTGCGGTAAGCTTCTGGATTTTGTCTGTTCTTAATTGTCCTGTCAGTGAGTGCAGCGTAGCATGCTTAGTTGAGTAATGGCGCCGATTCCCTTGATCACAAACTAAACTAAATTTAAGTTCAGTGCATCCTTTTCTTTCTATTTCATTAAGAAAAGGACAGAAGATACATTTTAGTTTAGTCCTGTCAAATTAATCAGCGCTTGACGTAAATTGACGTAATTTTAGTAGGCCAGTTTTTAATCACGTCTAAACGTGTATAGAGTAGTGACAGGCGCTTGTTAAATTGACAGGACTAAACTAAAATGTATCTTCTGTCCTTTTCTTAATGAAATAGAAAGAAAAAGATGCACTGAACTTAAATTAAGTTTAGTTTGTGAACAAGGGAATCGGCGCCAATGGCGCCGATTCCTTTGTTCACAAACTAAACTAAATTTAAGTTCAGTGCATCTTTTTCTTTCTATTTAATTTAAAAAAGGACAGAAGATAAATTTTAGTTTAGTCCTGTCAAATTAATCAGCTCCTGTCACAACTCTATACAAGTTTAGACGTGATTAAAAACTTGCCTACTAAAATTACGTCAATTTACGTCAAGCGCTGATTAATTTGACAGGACTAAACTAAAATGTATCTTCTGTCCTTTTCTTAATGAAATAGAAAGAAAAAGATGCACTGAACTTAAATTTACTTTAGTTTGTGAACAAGGGAATCGGCGCTAATGCCTCCTTATATTGAATTCTTTAATTAATGAAATGGATTAATTACACAGCAAACAAATAGGCTTACCATTGTGCAAGATAAAAAGAATTCTTCAATCCATTTTTCTTGAAACTGGTGACCCTCTGCATCTACTTTTAGTTTCTTTCCACCAGACATCATTTTTGTTTACTTTTCGTTCAATAAACTTAATAACAAACTATAGTTAGTAACCACTCAAGATGCACACAAACTCACAAAGCATGTTGACGGCTCGAGCAGTTCGCTAGGATATCGCTTGTCCAAGTTATCACCTCGGTAGCTCAAATAGAACTGAACTAACGTTCGGGCCATTCACCCACTTATACAAGGTGTTGTTTTGGACCTGCAAAACATTTTAGGAGGTAATTATGTTAGTGATTCTCGACCCGAATGAACAAAAAAAAAAATTAAAAAAAGAAATAAAAATAAAAAGAAAAGATAAAATTTAAAAATCTAAAATAAAAAGTATTATTGATTATTGACTTGGTATCGTATTGTTATACGATTATTTACGAGTTTTATAACAACCTCCTGAAATGTTTTGCAGGTTCAAAACAACAGCTTGTATAGGCAAAATGAAGGAATAATCTGGAATAAACTAGTTTAGAATAATTGAGAAGCAATAAATCTTTTGATGTGTCGCCCGTGAGGCGGCAAACCTCAAAGAATTTGATCGAGCAAGCCGAGTGACGGCGATTCCAAAAAGTGAGGCGGCTAACATCAAAGGATTTGATGTTTGGCGCCTCACTGTCACTCCCGTGAGTATAAGTGGCTAAAGTAATATTTTTTAAATTGGGTTTTTTCAAAATGTCTCGCGGGTCGGATAATATCTTACAGCGGGCCGGATCTGGCCCGCGGGCCGGTTGTTGCCCATATATGACCTAAACAGTCAAATAAAAAATAAAAAATTATATGAACTGATATAACCTGTCAGTAGGAAAGCTAATTCTGGAGAAAGAACACAAACACTGTCTTGAGTTAATCACAGCGACCTACTATTCTTATCGTTTAAGTAGTCATTGATACAATAGTATGCCTTTGAACAAAGGGTGGATTTGACTTTAGTTTTAAACGCATTAAAAGGCAAATCTAGCAAAGAAGAGGGTAGCATATTATAAAACGTTATACCAAGCCCAACAAATGAGTTATGAACCTTATGAAGCCGATGAAAAATGTAGCTCGTAATTTTTCCTTATTTCTGGTGTTACCATTGTGAATATCACTGTTTTTAGTGTATAAGTGTATATTTTGCCTAATATATAAGATGTTGGCGAAGATGCGATGCCACCGTGAGAATAACAATATCTTTAAAAAAAATCTCTCAGAGAAACTCTGGCACCAAGCTGGTAAATAGCTCGAATAGCTCGTTTTTGAAGAATGAATATATTTTGAATATCAGCGGCTTTGCCCCACAGCAGAATACAGTAGGACATACTTAACGCTATGAAAATAACAAAAATAAACTAATCGAGCTGTATCAACGTCAGTGTATTTATTGTCTTACTTTTCTGACGCGGCGTAGGCGGCCGAACTGAGGCTTGATATATGTGGGCCCCACTGAAGTTTGGCATCTACTGTTATACCAAGAAAAAGCACCCCATTATCTAAGACGATGTTGGGACCTAGATTCCTAACATTTGGCAAGGCAAACTTTATTCATTTCGTTTTCTTGGCATTGAGAACTTAGGTTATTCATCGTAAACCAATCCGTAACCATTGATAGTGCACTGTTTACGTCATCAAAATCTTGTTTATTCCTGTTTACTTTAAAAAGAAGTGAGGTGTCATCTGCAAACAATACAACGTCACAGATACCCTTTAAATAAAATGATAAGTCATTAATATACACTAAGAACATGAATGGACCCAGTATTGAGCCTTGAGGTACACCTAACTGAACTAGTAACCCGGAAGATTTCACACCATTCACATCTACACATTGGAACCAATTATGTAAATAAAAATAAAACTTTGAGAGCTTCATTTCGGACACCATAATGACGGTTTACGCAAAAGCGTGTCATGGTGCACGCAATCAAAGGCTTTGGAGAGATCACAGAAAACTCCAATAGCATTTTGCGAGCTCTCCCATGTGTCACATATGTGTTTCAGCAGTGCAACACATCCGCATCTGTAGTCCAACGACCTTTTGTAAAGCCATATTGTTGATTATGAAGGAGGCTGTTCAAATTAAAACGTCTTAGCAATTGCTTGAGTATTAACTTTTCAAATATTTTGCTAAATGCAGGTAAGATAGAAATAGGTCTGAAATTGCCAACGTCATTTTTATTACATGATTTAAATAAAGGTATGACTTTACTACTCTTTATGAGGTCAGGAAAAGAGCCTAAATCAACACATTTATTAAAAGTAACAGCTAGATAGGGGGCTACGATTTCTATTATATTGTTAATAGTTTAATCGAGATACCCCAGATATCACCAGTGTTAAAAACATTAACTACATCACGAGGAGTTACAAGTTCGAAGCTAAATAAGCGACTACATTTAGGCACACTACTATGCAAAAGGTGTTCAGCTTTAGACGGGGACGAATTTAAGGAGCGAGTCGTAGTTATAGGTATGTTGGCAAAAAAACTCATTGAAACTTTAGCTACGTCAGCTGCTTTATTAACTAATTTGTTGTCGATCATGATCTCAAGTTGTTTTTCTTATTTAACCGACTTACCCGTTTCATTGTTAATAATTTTCCAAGGGGTTTTTACTTTA
Source organism: Atethmia centrago (assembly GCA_905333075.3). Taxonomy (NCBI): domain Eukaryota; kingdom Metazoa; phylum Arthropoda; class Insecta; order Lepidoptera; family Noctuidae; genus Atethmia; species Atethmia centrago. The sequence continues at coordinate 22,113,344 of HG995369.1, forward strand.
TTATTAGATTTTTTTTTATTGTATTGCTTAAAAATTTAGATTTAGCAAAAACACAAATCTTTTTAAATAGTTTTGAATAATTTTTGACATACTCTAGGAAAGTAGTGTCAAACCTGTATTTTTTAAACCGTATAACTCGTATAGTCGCGCTCTACTTTTGTAAATACCTGGAGTAGCCCATTGGTTAAAGCCAGCGGGGGTGCCATTAATGTTAATGGTTTTGGTCTTGAAAGTAGATTGGTACCCTTTTTGCACAACATCAAAAAGGGCTCCTTATATATCATTAGGATTCTCGTGTTCTACTATGGATGGTGTAACTCTATGAGCTATATTATTTTTAAACTTGTCGCACCGACTAGCTGTATAAGGCCTGCATTCTATTTTATGCAGCTTTTTATGTAATGGCATAGGGAAGCTAGCTAAGAAACCACAGTGGCCAGACGTTAAGTTACTTAACACTAATTTATTTTTGGCATCACAATCACTAAAAATATTATCAAGACAAGTCGACGAGGACGCCGGGATCCTAGTAGGTGAAAAAAACAAGTTAATTAAATTATAAGACCCAAACAGATTGAGAAGCCTAATACTTAATGGAGTAACGTCTAAAATATTAATATTAAAATCTCCACATAAAATTATACTTTTGTTACTACTTTTTAAACTATTGAGTGAATCCTCCATTACCGATTCGAAACGAATAAAATCTCCAAAGGGGGGTCGATAAACGCAAATTATAACGTATCGCTCGAGTTCAACACAAGACAACTCAATAGTGCGCTCGATAGAAAGATTAATTAAGTCTAAACGTTGTTTCCACTTCAACTTGTTTGAAACAAGAACTAAAGATCCACCGCAGATGTAGTCGTTGTGGGCAAGAGCCTCATCCCGCTCTCCTTGGCGAAAGAGAACTGGCGCAAATCTCCTTGACGGAAGTATGACAAGGCAAAATGATTCACGGACGTTTTTTCCTCTCCCTTTATGGGCCTGGTGTAGACTTTTTGGCGTCTGTATCCTGGCTGCGTTTTGGTGACCTCTTCGGGGAAACCGAAGGTTTTGTCTGCGCATGAAGTTATCATGAATAATTATCGGAAATACATTGTAAAGGACGGTAAGGTTGACATGTGTCGCGCATGCCACTTTCCAGATGAATTAATCCGACATATTGTTTTAGGTTGTTCTCGTCTTGTTAAGGGCGAGTACTTGCACAAACACCACCGTGCCCGACCCAGTTCTCAAGAATGGTTACGGGATCGATCTATCATCACTGACAGGACTAGTGTAGACAATGAGCCTGATATTGTGGTGATAGATCGACGAGAGCGCCATGCAATGACTGTTGATATCGCTGTCCCTGATGACGAGAATCTCGTAAGGCTGAGAAAGAAAACAAGTATCTTGACTTAGCACACGAGGTTGTCGACATGGGAGATGTGGAATCTGCAATAATTGTACCGATAATCGTTACGGTTAATGGCCTAATAGCGGAGAGCCTCGACCTTAGGAGCCTCTCATTCTCAAGGGATTGGTTCAGAGAGAATTGGCTCAGAATGTTATATGTATGCAGACGACCTTAAATTCTCTAGGATAATCGAATCTGAAAATGATAAAACATTACTCGAGAGGGACTTAGACTCGTTATGTAACGGTGTAACGACAATGAAATGAGCTTAAACGTAAAAAAGTGCTACCACGTGAAATACACCCGGAAAAAGAAATTGACGGCGATCATGTGGGTCCTAACGTCATCCAAGAGGTGGATTTTCCTATCTCAATAGATCAAATAAGGGACTATTGAAAGTTCGTGGGGATCACCCTGATTAGGATAGATTTATTGGATGGAATCAAACACGGCAGATGCGACATGATGACGGACCTTTTTTATTGTTGACAGATGTCACAGATAGACCACAGATTACACAGTTCATTTTGACACGGAGTACACTACTGTTACATTTTAATGAATATGCCACAGGCTAACTTATATATACATTAGATGATTACAGAGCAAATATTATGTTCCTTTACATAAAAAATATTTAAATGCGATTTTTTCTGATAATGATCTCAATACGTCTAGCGCCACACACTTTTCTGTGTCAAAAACAGGAACTAATGAATGTTGCCACTTAATTTTTAACAGGGACTAATAAACAAAGCTGTTTTTGACAACGCCTTGACATTTGTACCTCATGTTGACGGCGTTATCAAAAGGGCATCTAGAATGCTAGCCTGCTAGGATTTGTTCTAAGGAATGTTGCTGGTTTTAAGCGCAGTCGGACAAAGATCTTGTTGTACAACTATATCGTTCGTAGTATCTTAGAATGCTGCAGTACAATTTGGAGACACCATTACTCCACGCACATCCTTCGACTGGAGCGAATACAGAAGAGATTCCTCTGGCATCTGGCCTATTCTAGCGAAAATGCAAAAACGATACGATCCTATGAAGCCCGACTGTCTTATTTTAAGATGGTCTCATTGGAGAAACGTAGAATAATCATTGATTCCTTATTCCTTTACAAGTTAATTCGATGCAAAATTGATTGTCCCCTATTACTATCCAAGTTTCAGTTTCGGGCCCCTGCTAGACTCCCTCGTGCTCCTATTACTTCTTTATACCCTCCACTCCACAGAACAATACTTGGTGCTAACTCTGTCGTTCCTCGGGGCCTAAAAAGGCCGCTTTGGCAGAATCATAATAGGATAATAATTATTATGAATCATATTAAAAATCGTAAAATGGTCACAAACTGACATAATTCATATTATGATCTGCGTACAATTCATATCACGCAATTCACCTGTTTGACAGTTTTGTATGGAGATTAGTAAAATGGTCCACAAATTATGAATTGCTTTAATGAAGTATAATGTCAAATAGCAGAATCATAAGAAGTTAGTCAAAAGCAACATCTTACAATTCATATTAAGGATTTGGTGAAAATATATTGTAAAAAAGGCACGTTTAACCCTTTAAGAAAATTTCCTTGAGCAGGCGCGGGTTATGGAGACCATTTCGTATCGCCGAAGAAGTGCAGCTCTTCGTAAAATGGAATTAGCCTTCGAAATGCCGGACCTCGAGTTTATTGTCTTAGATAGGCTCGATAAAAATGTATGTCGCGAATCCCTCGTCCACGAGCTGGAGTCGTACATATCCCCGTACCGTTATACCAGTACGTTGGTACTGGTATAACGGTACGGGGATATGTACGGCTATATGGCCGCGATGGCATAAGTAATTCCTCCAAGGCAAGTAAAAGGATTGTAATAAAAGTAGTCTGTTTTAATTAAGTAGTTCTCTCTTCTCTATCTATTGTAGAGGTTTACCCTGTACCCCTTTGATGAAATAAAAACTTTGATGATACACCTAAATTACAACTTACTACCAACGCTTACTATAATCTTTTATTCACCTGGATCAACCAGAGGTTTATAGGAGCTAGTGCACCAAGATGCACTAAGTTAGCTTATCTAACTGTGTAAGATCTCTTAATAATAACCATTTCTGGAGGAAATATATTCATTTTCCGCAAACTCCAATCAGAATGGAATACCATCAAAACTGGATGAGTAAAAATAAATTTATTAAATCACTACAATATCTACATTAGGAATACTTGAATAACTTAGTGTGGGGATATGCAACTCCTCCGGTTTTTACTATAGAAGGAACCTATCATGCAGGACTAAAAGTGGCTGCACATATACATTGTTAAGCTTGCAGAATATGAGAGGGTTTTTAACCAATACCTATATCACTCTATAGATGCTCAGATTGTGAGCACCCTCCTCGTACAGTTACCAACTGTTTTTGCAGACATTAACCTTTTGACCGCCACAGTCATGTATAGATGACAAACCAAAAAGTGCCCAGCACGCCACGGTCACGACTACATGACAGACTTTTATACGTAAATAAAACTCATAAAACAACATTGTTTTTTTTATTTCCTTTGCTAATTATGTTCCTTGATCCTAATTTAGATTAGTTGAACTTCTTTCTGTATATTTCATGTATATTAACATAAGATGACAAAAACTAATACCCAGTAACAAGTTCGAAAAACATACTGCCCTCGGCGCCACAGTCACCATATCATGACACGTAGTGATGTAGGTAGCAATCATTATAACAAGCATATCGACCTCGACGATAACCTACGTTATATTTAATTTCTTTAAAATTAGTCCTCAATAAATAAATAAAACTTTTGATATTGTAGTTTTTATGATTGAGAAATCATGAAAATTGTATATTACTGAACTCTCTGCTCAGGAAATGTCGGTGTCAGTTGATTATCGATAAATCATAATGACTGTAATGCCCGTCTCCATCACACTGTCATATTTTCTATGCCTGGAACGCCACAGTCATCTAATCATGACAATCCCATGACGTCACACGCGGGAAATTTTCAAATAGAGCTGTTCCTTTATTATTAATAGTAATAACAATGGATGCCAATAATATGAGTACTGATGAGTTTAAATAAGATTAAATTTGATGTAACATTTTGCAATACGTACAAAGTGTGTTAATTAAGTCTTCTTATTAAATAATAATATCCATACGTACTGATGAACAATGGCATACATTGTTTTAGCTGAGATTAAATTTCTACGTCTTTAAAGTAAAAATATCTTCACTTTCTTAATTAGTTTGTGCAAGATTTTTTGTTCGAGAAGGCTGAGAATAATAAATATCCAGTCATGAACTTTCGTAGGTTATTTCAATGGTAACTTTTATATTCCAAATTGACGAAGTAAAATGGCAATAACACATATATCGTATTTTCCTTACGTAGTTAATTCATAATGAAATGTCTTGTAAAATTATTGTTTATGGTAGGTAATCCCAGTGGTTCTAAATATTCTTTGGCCTTACTTTAGGTAAGAAAATACTTTGAAAAATCTTAGCCAAATAATGGAATTTCTTTCGTCACTTTTAGACGCTCAAATTCAAGTCAGCTAAGATTTCGCCGTTCGGTCTCATTAGTACGCCGCACGGTGGATCGAAAATCTGCTGTAGAAAACATAGGATCTCGATTTCTTAAATGTTATTTTTTTTGCTGGAAATGACTTCTGCTGATCATTACTGTTCTATAAAATGTCATATGAAGTAATTGTGTGCACAAATGGAAGAGTTATAATTTTTATAAGAAAAAAATGTATGGAGCTGACATGAAAAATGAGAATATCTCTGGAATCGCAAGGTTGGCCGTTATATCCTTGCACACTGTTATAGTACTATTTATTTGTGAATTTTTGACATACTCAATATCGCGGCATCACTTGCGATTTTTTTTTTTTAAATCTTCAAAATTAAAAAAAAAAAGTATATGATACATTTTAATGCTTAAATATGGCTATACCAAGTGTAATTTACAATATTTTTTATGCTTAGATCAAAACATTCTAAGAAATCACAAAGTCGTGTTACCTACTTATTTGAAATGACATGGTAATTATGAATTACGTAATACGTAATCTTGTCTAATGCCTCAAGTCCACATTAGCTAATGATTAATAAAACTTAATACCTATATACCTAGTTAAAAGGATACGTACCAAAATAATTTGGGGTACTCGCTAATTTAGCAATTAGTGCAGTATTAACTTAATGAAAGTAATTAGATAAATGTGATACCATCATTAGTCAATAACAATAAATAGTCAAACATTGGATTCACAACTTCAGTTCATTTAGAGCATTTCTAATACTAACATCTATCCTACCGTGTCTTTTTACTCAGTGATCGTGAATAATGGAAAGCATTATTACAAATTTGGATTTGTTTGTTATTCTGAGCAATCAGGATGCTTCGTCTTTCGATCATGAAATATTGTTCAACAAACTTGTTATTCGACTGGGCTCTAGCCTTTCAGATGAAGACAGTGTTACCGTGAAAGAATTTTGTCGAAGATTTACACGGGCAGTTCAAAAGAGATGGTTACGATCCCACAGGAAAAGTGAAGTTTTTAGACGTGATTACAGTAATTGGCTTGAGGCAAATATTGACTGGCCAAACTGCGTGCAAACCAATTTGCTCATTCAAGAATCAACAAGTGAAAATATTTCTACTGAACCTGTACCTGAACCTGTACCATCAACTTCAACAATGAAATCAACTTCAACGATGACAAAAAGATCTCGAAAGTCGTTTGAAGATCTAAGTAACAAGCAGAAGAAGAGACGATCTGATGAACATATAGGCGATGACCCTAATGAAGTAGCTTATTCAGCTGCAGCACTTTTGAAAGGAGATGGTCGTGAGGATATTGCATCTGATATTGAACATATGCTCCAAAATCCAGAAGCAGCAGCAAAAATCAAGGAAATGTTGAACAAACCAGCTCCTTCAACAATATTTTCACCAGAAAAAGCACTGGGTTTGCTACTTTCATTAAAACTATCGAAATGGCTATATATCACATTATGGGAAACGACTATTCGAGAAGGTTCAAAGGAGATATATCCGTCTTACTATAAAGTGCAAAAAGCTAAGCTACAGTGCTACCCTCCGAAGACATTTGTGACTGTAACGGATTCATCTGCTAAGATTGCACTACAAGCGTTACTAGATTTAACAGTGAACAGAATTTTTGAAACTATTCGTAGTCCTGATGCGATAAACAATTGATATTAATATCAAAGTGGGGATTTGACGGTGCATCTAACCAAAGTAGATATAAGCAAAACATTGAGAGTGGTCAAGATGATTCCAGCATATTTATGACCTCTTTGGTTCCATTAAAGTTGACAACTGACGGTGATACCGTATGGGTGAATCCAAAACCCTGCTCACCTAGGTATTGCCGTCCAATCCAGTTTAGTTTTGTGAAAGAAACCAAAGACGTTGTCATAAATGAAAAAACTGCAATGGATAACGAAATTGAAGCTCTCGTTCCCCCAAAATGTCAAGGACATGAAATTAGTCACAAATTAATGATGACGATGATTGACGGCAAAATTTGTACATATCTGTCTGAAGCTAAGTCAAATGCGGCCTGCTACCTGTGTTTGGCTAAGCCTACAGAAATGAATAAGTTAGATGTCATTGCGTCAAAAACCATTTCTTCTGGTGTGTATGAGTTCGGATTATCATCACTTCATGCCCGCATTAATGTGATGGAATGTCTTCTACACATAGCGAATCGTCTCGACTTCAACACTTTGCTGTGATTCTGCAAGCTATCACATCTGGAGAGATTGTAGACGTGCCGAAATTTAAAGAATACGCTAGAACAACCGCAGAAAAATACGTGGAACTGTACGATTGGTACTACATGTCATCAACCGTCCACAAATTGTTGATTCACGGAGGGGACATAATTGCAGAAAATGCTATTGTACCAATTGGAAGTCTTTCGGAAGAAGCTTCAGAGGCCCGAAACAAAGACTTTAGGAGGTTCAGAGAACACCATTCGAGGAAAAAGAGTAGACAAGCATCAAACAAGGATATCCTCAATATGCTTATCGTCTCTTCTGATCCTCTAATTTCTTCCACAAGACCAAAATTAAATGCTCACAAGAGGTAGACATACTTTAAGGAAACAGTAGAACTACTGAAACTTCAGGATCAGGAAGCTCCGACAGAGTTCTTAGAAGTTATATCTATTGTAGAGCCTGATTCTGAAGTGGATTCTGATGGTGACGAAGTATAAAATAAGTTAACTTTTATTGTTTATGTTAGGTTAGGTTAAGTTAATATTTTTTTTAATAATTTGCTTTTATTTTTGATCATACAATAGTTTACCATTTATTGTTATTGACTAATGATCACGTTTATCTAATTACCCTCATTATGGTACGTATCCTTTTAACAGGTATATAAGTATTAAGTTTTATTAATCATTAGCTAATGTGGACTTGAGGTATTAGACAAGATTACATATTATGTAATTCATAATTACCATGTCATTTCAAATGGTAGGTAGGTAATACGACTTTGTGATTTCTTAGAATGTTTTGGTCTAAGCATAAAAAATATTGTAAATTACACTTGGTACTTTACATATTTAAGCATTAAAATGTATCATATACTTTTTTTTTCTTTTAATTTTGAAGATTTAAAAAAAAAATCGCAAGTGATGCCGCGATATTAAGTATGTCAAAAATTCACAAATAAATAGTACTATAACAGTGTGCAAGGATATAACGGCCAACCTTGCGATTCCAGAGATATCCTCATTTTTCATGTCAGCTCCATACATTTTTTTCTTATAAAAATTATAACTCTTCCATTTGTGCACACAATTACTTCATATGACATTTTATAGAACAGTAATGATCGGCAGAAGTCATTTCCAGCAAAAAAAATAACATTTAAGAAATCGAGATCAAATGGCCTGCGAGATCGCCAGATCTCACCCCATTAGATTTTTTTTTGTGGGGATATGTAAAAAATCAAATTTACATGAAATCTTATGCGAATGACAACGAGTTGAGAGTTGAAGTTCAGAATACGATTTATAATATTCACCACAACACTTTATTAAAGGTTACTAGAAATGAATTCGTTAAAAGAATAAATTTGTGTATCCAAGAGAATGGAGCCCATTTCGAGCAACTAATTAGTTAGTTTACCATTTTTTGTAAATAATTAAATTAATTTAAGATTTCCTGGTTTTCCTTTCATTTAATTTATCATGTTTGTTAGAGAGATTTCATCCTAACGATCGATGTAATAAAAGTACAGGGTAAAATTTTTTCAGATTTTAGCCGGTTCGATTCCCGGGTGTGGGAGAAGAGAATTTTCGAAAATCTTTGAATGCAGTTTGCTTTCTATTCAAAAATAAAGGAATGTTTCCTTTGAGTAAAATTTTCTATCTGCAGTATTAAGAGTACTTTCCCTCCAGGTGGCATTACAAAATTCCACCCTGTATATTTAATGTTATCTTACTTCCATGGGACACAGGCCTTATTACATGGGACAACATAACTGGCGAAATGTGGGTGTACTAAATATATACCTCTACCTCACCCTTCGGGGATATATAGGTGTGATATTATAGGTATGTCATGCTTAACAATTGTCATATTATATTTTGATATAATATTGCTTATACCTAGCAAGAATGAATGTATGCTATTGTAGAAAGAATAGCCGCTGTTAACTTCCTAATTTCATTAGCCGTCCCCCGAATCGACGAAGCTTGGCTCAAAATATTACCTAAATTTATATAAAATTGAAAGGGCCCAATTATTATTATTATTTTGTTATTTTTAGATGTTTTTATTAGTGTCGGGAGTTTTTTAAATTTTGAATTTAATTTTATTCTATTGAATTTTACTTTTGCTGTATTTTTTGCTATATTTCATATCGTAATTTTAATTTAAAGTTGCTAATTTATTATTATACTTACATTAATTTTATAGTTTAGTGCTCGTGGCACACGCACACCTAATATGTTTAAGGAGCATGCGGTGCTAACCGGTAACAGGCACGTATACAGAGGGGGGGATAGTTGGGATTTATTCCCCCCCGAAGTCTGACTGAAAAAAAAAAACGTTTTAAGCCATCTGTTTATTTATTCGCTTGCGTGTTCTTTCAATAAGTAGGTAAAATAAAAATATAGATAGATCTTGATCTGATTATGTAAGCGACGTTACTAGTAGCGCCATCTAACCTATTTAGAGAGAAACCGAGAACGAAAACAGTAATGAACGACATCTATCGTCGAGTAGAAAAACTAATAGTAGAAAGATCGTCGCGTTGAGTAGCGAAATATCGAGAAGCTTCCATAACTTTCTGCTACCAGGTAGTAGATGGCGCAATATTCCACAGTGTTCCAGAATACGAAAATGTAGTATAAATACGGCGGGGGCGGGAGTCCGGGAACCTGCATGTCAGTTTATTTCGAGAGCGATTCAAGTGAGAATCGAGAGCGACAAGCGAGAAGAAAAGTGAAATACCTCTGCAATAGTGACAGTATAGTGCAATAGACCAGTTTATTTTGATATTGGTTTCAGTTTCATAGAGAGTAGAGTAAATTCCTTCCGACTTGGTTCACCTGATACTTTGCCCGTGCCGTGAAATAACGGAAAAAAACTTCAAAACCACTGTTTTCATTGGATTCGCCAAATCGCCAGTCCGTTACGTACGTGAGATAGTGTTGGACAATTTTGGACCTGCAGACGTCATAATTTGTTGGACCGTTCGCCCTATCCATCACAGATTACTTAAATAAAGTAAAGTAATATGTGAAATGTGAGTGCTTCTTGATTTGTGCTTGTTTAAACGTATATAAATTGCTGCTGCTAAAATGAAGAGAATTGACAACTTTTTCAAGCCAGTGGCAAAAAAAATTGTTACTACTAGCGAGGAAAAAACTACTCCAAGCATGGCTTCTGCTGTTGATAGTAGACAACTAGAAACAACTTCGTCAAAATTTACAGAAAAAAATGTGATTTCAGCCGAACCGGCTGGAAGATGTAGAGATGAAGGAGAATGTTCAACTTCAAAAACGTGCAGTTTAGATACAATGATTATAAGTGAAACTTTTCCTGATATCGGCGTGGTTTCTAATGCCATATATAACACACAGTATCCTCCTCTTGTACTCACAGATGAACAGAAAAAAAATATTATTACACAGCCGTTTGTCCCAGATGCGTCATTTTCGTTTCCGGCTAGTAGCTTTGGAAAGAGGAAACTTAGATTTCGAAGAGAATGGATGGGATTATGGGAATGGTTAACATATTCGCCGAGGAGGAATGGTGTGTTCTGCAAATATTGCGTTGTCTTTTCATCAGGCACCGCTGGAAAAGGTTCCCACCAAACACTTGGAAGTTTTGTCAGCAAACCATTTGATAATTGGAAAGATGCAACAGAGAGATTTCGCGAACATTCTGCTGCTAAATATCACCAGTTTTCTAAGTTATGCGCAGAAAATTTCTTACGCGTAATGGATTCAGCAGCTATAGACGTTGCATCGCTGCTTAATGATCAAAGGCTCAAAGAAAAGGAAAGAAATAGAACAGCACTAAAACCTATAATCGAAACTATCATCTTCTGTGGAGAGCAAGAGTTGCCGCTTCGTGGAGACAAAGACAGTGGACCATTGACTTTAGAAAAGCCACTTGGTAAAGATGGAAAATTCAGGGCTCTGCTACGATACCGAACAAGCTATGATAATATCCTGAAAGATCATATCATTACAACCCCTAAAAATGCAACGTATTTTAGCCCTATTATTCAAAATGAAATAATAGATACTTGCGGAAAGATAATTCAGAAAAAAGTTGTGACACAAATAAATAGTTCAGAGTGTTTCGCGATTCTTGGCGATGAAACTTTAGATGTGAGTGGAACTGAGCAATTGTCTTTATGTGCGAGATACGTTTATAAAGGTATTTTGAGGGAGGACTTTCTCAGTTTCATTGAAATACACGACCTAAGTGCCGAAAATATAAGTGCAGAAATTTTAAAGAAATGTCATGAGATTGGTTTGAATCTCGATAAACTAGTTGGTCAGGGGTATGACGGAGCTGCTACCATGGGAGGACACATCAGTGGTGTGCAGACGAGAATCAGAAAAGAATTTCCTAAGGCCACATACGTACATTGCTCAGCACATCGTCTGAACCTAGTTCTTTCAAAAGCTCTTTCAGTTCCCGAGGTGAGAAATTCAATAGGCGTTGTGAAGGAAGTCTGCAATTTACTTCGCAACAATGCAATGGCCGGGAAACAGTTCAAGGAAAATGTGGAAAAGCTCACACCAGAAAGTAAGAAAAAAAGACTGTGTGACACTAGATTTATAGAACGTCACGACTCTATAAATGTATTTGGTGAGTTACTCGAACCTATTGTCATTACATTAAGAGAACTATCTTAAACAAACAGAACTGTCGCCCAAACTGCCTCTACACTCATAGCTGCGATGGAAAAGAGTAGTTTCTTGATTTCTCTAAAAACCTGTGAAAGATTTTTCAGTTATACTCTCCCACTGTCAGCATATTTGTAGAACCCTACACACGACCTGGCCTCTGCTATGAAATTTTCCGATGACATTATCGGAAAACTAAAAGAGATACGTGACGATGTTAACCCGGTATTCTCAGAAATATATAACGCATGCTGCAAAATAGCGGAAGATGTCTTGCAAATAGAAATTCAGCGTCCTCGAGTTACTGCCCACCAAACTGCACGAAGCAACCCTCCCAGCGATACTGCTGAAGAATACTTCAGAAGAACTATTTTTATACCGTGCTTGGACGATTTGATATCTGGCATGAATGATAGATTTGCGAATCAAAGAGAGCTGCTTTCTTCTTTAGAAATTATTCTTCCGAAAAATGTGGACGAGAGGAAAATAACTGAATTAGAAAATATGAAAATTTATTGGGAAGAAAGTGTTGGAGAATCACTAATAAAAGCAGAGTACAGTATGTGGTGTGCCAAGTGGAAAAACACAGATAAGAAACCAGTCGAAATTATGGAAATTTTAGACACGTGTGACAAAGTTTTCTTTCCTACCATTAACAGGCTAATACATATTCTGGCCACCCTTCCGGTTTCAACGGCATCTGTGGAGCGGTCATTTTCATGCCTAAAGAGAATAAAATCCTTCCTAAGGAATAGAATGGCGGGCGAGAGGCTTACTGGTCTCGCTCTATTGTCTATTCATTCCGCTTTGGCGCCAGATCCTGATATGGTACTAGACCGACTAGACGTAATGGCTGCCAGCGGAAACAGAAAAATACTTATATAATTATAGTAGGTATAGTACAGTGAAAATTATAGTACAGTGATTACAGCGATTTTCACACAGTTCACATGGTTGTTTCAATGTTTGTCCCCCCCCGAACCAAAAGTCTGGATACGTGCCTGACCGGTAAAAAATTGTTCCACTTATCTTAGAAATATTACTTCTGTAAACAATCGTTGGTTGGCCATTGGCCAATGAGGAAAAATAAATAAAGAGAGCTGTACTCCTAGATAGCCTGGACAGCGAGAAAACTCCTCACTATGCGTGCACGCATAGTGAGGTGAGGAGTCTAGAGTCCGACAGCTTGGACCCTGTTCCTGATGACGATGGGCAAACTATTTTGTTATATTTCTAAATGTTTTTTTATATATTATTTGTAAAAATATTTTAAAATGTATTTAATAATATGTAGGTATGTATATAACTACTAAAGGTAATATTAATTCTTTTATTATCAGACAAACAATAAATTAAATAATTTAAAAAACAAAAAAACCCGACTGCAAAAACACATAACTGAAAAGGGAAAAACAAGCATTCTAATCTATAGAATTTTGGTACCTATCGCAGGCCCCCGACAATCAAAAGTTACACCAAATTTCAGGTTATTCGTCTGTCCCCGCCTGCAAGACCAAAATTATGAAGAGACCAAAATTATGAGACTAAAGTATGAAGGTACCATTTTGTTCGATAACTTTTTGCCATCTTGTAGGTAGGGACATGATCCCAGGGTTGGATCTAGTATCGTTTGGCAGGAGTTGGGGGGTAAAAGGGGCTAAAGTTGGTAGGGTTTGGGTCCCCGATTATAACGTTACCACTCTTATTAAAAGGTAATGCATATTTTTCGAGAAATGAATAAAAAATGTTTCTAACCTCAAATCCGATAAGAAGCGAAAAACGAAACGTTTCAAATGGGCGATTGACAACCAAATCTGCCCCAGCATCTGTAGTCAGTATCCAGTATCCAGTATCAGTATTTGTAGTCAGTCCATGGTATAAAATGTCGGGCAAATTCGATAACACGGAACGTAAACAATAAAACAGGTATGCCATTTGCGTCATGTGTCACTGTCATTTGTTTTCGATCGTTCCGTTTCTCCTCGAGTTGCGTGAATTTTTTCTCTGTGTTTGTACTTCCACTGATCGTATATGTGTACAAAAGGCAATGTTTCTACTGTTACTAGGAGAACTTAGGATGCAAGAGCGAGCGAAGCGAGCTCGGGACTTGGGGCACCCCGACTCGGACAGGTTAGGTTCGAAGGGGATGGCGGGGTCTAGTGAGCGAGCAGAGCGAGCGAACTCAGACCCCGCTATCCCCTTCGAGGTTATTTTTTTTAAACCCTAGAGACCCGCGAAGCGGGCCTCATACTACGCCTTTTAATCGACTTTAAGTTTTTAGAGGTTAGGTTACAATAATTTGTTTTTCTCAAGAACGGTGCTTTACCTTTTCATGGGAGTGGTGCCAGGGAGCAGGGAGCACCCCTCCCCCAATCTCCCCCGCGAAGCTGGGCTCATACTACGGCTTTTTAAGCGACTACGAGTTTTGAGGTTAGGTTACAATAATTTGTTTTTCTCAAGAACGGTGCGTTACCTTTTCATGGGAGTGGTGCCAGGGGACAAGGTGCACCACCCCCCAACCTCCTCCCCCACTCCCACCCCCCTTCTCCTGCCAAACGATACTTGATTTTACCCCAATTGCTATAGAAATTTTGGGACTTCTGATCAAAATACCGCGACAAGTGATTTTCTCAACATCTTGCTTTAATCTCATCAGTTGTTCGCAGTAGAGTTCAGAATCGATGGTCCTGCCTGGTGGTAACAGCTCATAATGAATAATGCCCTTCCAATCCCACCACACACACAGCATCACCCGGCGTTAACCCGGGTTTCGCCATAGTCAGTGAAGCCTGACCGGCCTTTGACCACGACCTTTTTCGCACGTTCTTGTCGTACGTGATCCACTTTTCATCACCAGTTATCAGCTTCTTCAAAAATGGTTCGGTTTCATTACGTCGTAATAAAGAATCACAAATGAGTACACGGTTCATTAGGTTTCTTTCAGTGAGCTCGTGAGGTACCCAAATATAGAGCTTTTTTGTGTACCCAGTTTTTTTCAAATGCGCCAAAACTGTTTTGTGGTTAATTCCCAGTTCTTCAGCTACGTCGTAACTACTGATATGCCGATCTAGCTCCACTTTTTCAAAATTGGCATCTATTTTATCCGTAATAGGGCGACCAGAGCGACGTGCATCTTTGACATTGACCGGATTGAAAACGCTTAAACCAAATTTGTGCTACTCTCACAGACAGTGCACTAGGTCCACAAACATCGCAAATTTTTTTCGCGGCTTGCGTTGCTTTTTTACCTTTTTTGTAGTAAAATTTTAAAATGTATCGAATTTCTTCATTAAGCCAACTTGCCTGTATCGTTAACAAAACCCAATTGGTAGTTAAACAAAATAGCCTATTCCTATTATTAATGAGTAACGTCGACTCAATCATTTTGCTTTCTCCTGCATAAGTACTGTAAAGTCACTTAGACCATTTTGCCTGCTGCTGATTAGTGACAATGTTGGAAGTTGAATCATTTTTCTTTACTCTAAAAATAAGGCGATACAGATTATTTTGTATTAAGCGACATTTATCTTGGAATTCTTAACTGTTTTTTTTATTGAAAATTATACCAAAACGTTAAGGGATTTTTTTGCAATAAAGATTTGCGATCCCCATTAAAGTAAGAGCAGTAGTTTTTTCATAACGATTTTTTTTCCAAATTTTGAATCTTTAAATGGCTCTCCTGTAAAGTTCGTAAAATGTCGCTTCAAACAAATAGCCTTTCACCCCTCGATATGTTCTGTGATATACCTACTTATTGAAAAAGAACATCGATTTAACGGGGAAATTTTCTAAAAATATTTGCACTTTTACGAAATTCTAGGTACTGTTTGTGTTTTATTCATGTAAATACTAAACAAGGAACAATATTTCTGATGTACAGTCGCCAGCACATCGAGTTACCACAAACTGTCAAATTTCTTCAAATTATTTTAAACACACCTCTGCCCAACCCTTCGGCGAAACAAGGCGTTATGTTATGTGTTTATGTTATTTTAAACCTTAAAATGTTGATGGTTAAAAGTTCAAAATCGAATGAGAAATTTTGAGAGTTTGTGGTAACTTGAGGTGCTACTGGTGCTCCTGCCGGGGTCGCGGGAAGGTACTTATGGGTCACCGAGGCCCCCGCAACACAGGCAACAGGAAGGAATACGGGTGGGTTTTAGTCAGTAAGAGTCTGACATACCCTCCCGCTCCGCCCAGAGCGGGAGAAGTTATTTGATGATTTCCCACCATCAAAATAAAAAAAAAAAACCCTGGGTGCTAGCGACAATACAATCACAAATTTTATAAAACATCAATAAACACGAGGCTACTTTTTCACGTCTCTGAATTCCAGCAGATTTAGTCAGTGGCGACAACGGCAACACCGTTGTCGCCTTCGGAAATATATCGTATTTGATACATTTTCGATACTTGATATTTTATATCGATGTACCAATATTCTTTCTGCAAGCCTAGTTGATGTTACCAAAATACGTCACATTGTTGTGCTCAGGCCCGGACTTAGAAACCCAGGGCCCCTAGGCACTTAACATTTTAGTCCCCCGATCGTTTTGCCATTTCGGTAATTTAGCAATAAAATCCACTTGTGCAGAAAATAACGTTTTTAATAGTCTTAATTAAATTACTATAACTATCAGAAATAATGCAGTCTATGCTATGTCACCATGTGCCATATTTACTTTCATGGTCGTCATAAATCGACGTTTCTTATCATATACGTTCTTTTCCTCGCATTCCTTAGCACTTTAATTACCTACTTGACCCAACTTACGTTCTTCAAACAACACTAATTATAGTAGTTTTATAAAACCTACACAATTGATTTTTTCGTATAGCTGGTGCCGGCAGTGATTGAATGGTGATCTATCTAAGAGAACTTTGGATGCAAGAGCGAGCGAACTAAGCTCGAAAATTTTAGAACCTCGGATAGGTCAGGTTGCTTTTGACTATTCAAACATTAAGGTTATCGACTTATGCAAGAAAGATTATAATAAGAATCAACAGTAACTAAGCGTAATGGCGAGCGATGCGAGCTCGAAGATTTTATGCACCCTGCCTCGGAGAGACTACAATTTTTTTAACAATTTAATGTAGAAATAGGAGTAAGGTACTTTATAGACTTATGGAATAAAGCTGAAGAAATAAGAGAAACAATGATGCAGGAGCGAGTGACGCACGCTCGAAAATTTTTAGCATCCATCCTCACAGGTCAGATTTGTTTTTCTTTCCTACAGGTGGTATATAGTGAGACAAGTGTAAAATCAGGTTTATAGGTTTAAATAAAAAACTATTTTGTTAATTGTTGAAATTTTATTGGAAAATTATTTAGATCAATAATATAAGAAGTTATAGAACATGATAAAAGATCTGTTTGTAACTGCCATATTTAATGAGCAGAAGCCAATTCCATATTACTGGAAACAGCAAGACATTGCCCAGATATTTATACATATTTCAAAATGGACTATTTAAAAAAATCTCTATAAAAGTGATTGTATTGGAAGAAAGTCTTGTTCTTATTACGTTAACTGTGCAATATGTATAATGTTTCTTACAAATAGAAAAGTTTAACTACATTTATAACTTACTAGTAATTAAGACAACTTACTAACACTTATAATATTATAGTTGAAATGCCTCCATGTTATCACAAAGTTCATAAACACTATTTGGAATACACTTTGTTCTTGTAGTTAATTCTCTAATAGAACATTGACTCTCATAGTTCTGACTTGTCTGACTTGCCTCGCTCACCCTTAGCAGGGGTCAGCTGCTCAGTCAAGCATGAGTCATCAGCACCCCTCAGGGCATGTTGGGTACACAGGTGTTTGGTTAGATCAATCTCTCCTTGGTGATTCCAATACCAATCCTCAACAGCACTTTCATTCTCCTCCAAAAGACTCTCACATTGTGTTTTCATATGTGTTATCTCAGCAGATGGTTTATCCCACAACTCAAGTGGAATACCGAGATCCACCTTCACCCCCTTGTCAACCAACCCATGTAGAGTTTTGAACGTTTGACTCATGCCTTTGGCAAACCTTGTACTATCCTGACGTTCTTTGTGGATGTTATATTCCAAAATTTTGTCACACACGCCTTCTAACGATTCTATCAGTCTCAGCTCTGATTTCTGATACTTTGTCTTCTTCTTAGGTTGCACGTCGTCGAGCGAGTATCCAATTTCGATGACATCGTGAACTTTACCGGTCTCCTCGAGCCTCCCTTGCAACTCGGTAGCTAAAATCTTGCATACCTCACACCGGTTTGCATATTTTACGCCTACGTCTTCTTCAGACCTGACCTCTGTTTCACCTCGACATAAAATTTGAGTTGTAAATAAAAAGTACAAACAAATAACTTGGGAAAACATTTTATAAAATCTTTAGATTGTGTAAATCGTGATTGAACCAACCACGGTAACCACACGAAATAAATATTGACAGCAGCCTGAGAAGAGAATGTGACGGCAGGCGTCAATTGAATTTGACAATCCAAAAACAAAAATATGAAAAAATCGTACGTGCTCTGTCTATTAAAAAGATGTGAGCTTCTACTGCTTCTTATGTCAGCAGTGTTGCCACATCTTATTTTTGTTTACAAACTGCAGTGGGAGTTTCTGCGCAGAAACGAAGGGCCTTATCACACTGGCGATTTGCCAGCATGTTTCCAGCGAGGCGAAATAACTGTATTGGAATAGTATTTATTTTGATAACTATGTGTCAGTGACACCAAGCACCGAGTTCGCTTTAGGTATTGGAATGGTTTTAAAACAATTTATTTTGTTATGAAAAGACGCTGCTGATACTGAGTTCGGGTAAAATCTTTGAACGTTTAATCGGTAATAAAAATAAGCTCAACAAAACATTTTTGAGTAAATTTACTTTCCTTCATAATTCATCCAATCTTCGGACTTTTAAACACGATAAATTAGCCTTGTGTTCCAGTTCATATTATTTCGGCAGCGCTCGGCTTGGTCCGGATGACACCGCGGACCGTATCCGGAATCGGACATCAATCAGATCTTTTCTCTAGTATTCGGTGTTTCGTTGTCGCGTATCAAGCGAATACATAGTTTGACGCAATACATAGTTATTGAAACTATGGTTTATACCACCCATCTCTTAGTGTCGACTGTGTCGAGCTCATTAAAAAATCACCTATTCGCCTCGCTGGCAGCTACATATTAGTAATCTGTGCTCGCTGGAAACACGCTCGCAAATCGCCAGTGTGATAAGCAAGGAACATATTTACTCTAGGTGATAAGGCCCGAAGATAAGGCTGGCGTGATGATATGAGTGGTGGATTGGTGGGGTAGCACAACTACACTGTAGGAAATGTTTGAAGGAACAGTATGTAGAAGATCAAAGTCAAATTTTTGAAGTCAGCAGGCCTTTTTTAGGTTTCCCTACCCAAAGGGTAAAACGGGGCCGGAAACTTTAAGACGTTTGTGGTGCGCATACCAAACTGCTACCTGCGCCAGGTGATGGAAGAAAGCTTTTGGCCACAGGATGTGGTGCTCCGCCGCTTTCGCATACAAGTGCCACTGGAACGCACAAAGAGATAGTGCAATTATGTGATACTAACATATTTTTAAGTTTTATTTACTAAAACAATTGTATACTTAGGTTAAGGTATTCATCTATGGGTCTTTGTAACCTGTTAATAAATGGTTTATTATTACTAAGACTCCGTTGTCTGTCTGTCTGTCACCAGGCTGTATCTCATGATCCATGATAGAATAAAATAAATATTTTAGGGGGCTCCCATACGACACACATGATTTTTTTGTCGTTTTTATAGATAATGGTACGGAACTCTTCGTGCGCGAGTCCGACTCGCACTTGGCCGGTTTTTTTTTTGTTCTTTGGAAAACAAAAACTATTTTTTTTACACTAAATGAACAATAATTTGCTTTAAACTTTGCAAATGTAACTCAGAAAAAGAGGATGTTTTGGTTGTCCCATTGCAAAAATAGTTTGGGACTATGAAATCAAATTTAAATAGTTTTTTAAAATAGTTTTACTTAGGTGGCAGTAAAGAACACAAAATATAAATCAACTTTTATCAACATGTTTGTATTTCATATTGTGCTTCTTTATTTAACCATTTTATCCATTCTTCATTCACTTTCTTCTCTAAAGTAACTTCTTGGAACACTTCACTTATGGACTTTTCCTGAAAGCCTAATTTGTAAAACATTTTGATACTGATATTGTTGGTCAGAGATATTTTTGCTTCAATTAACTTTAGGTTTATATGTTCAATCCCATAGAGGAACATTAAGATTACTGCTTCCCATCCAAACTTTTTGCCCCGAGCTGATTCCTCTGCTATCATTATTTCTATTTCACCAGCTGCAAATTCATTGTCGGTTATGAATATGTTTGTGTCTCCAATCATTGCATCTAGAAGAAAGATGTTTTGTTAAAACAATATTAGTTGGATAAGTGACCATTGAGATTAGCTGGAGACTGGTCTAGCTGGCCTACCTGTTTCTTCATTATGTTTATCAAACATGTGTTTGTCTAATATTATGAAAGTGCACTCTGAAAATAAAATTATGTTTTTAATCACTTGCTATCACTCGACTTAAGTAAACCACAGAATTAGAATTCAGTAGCTATAAGTCTAGCACCAGTAAATACTAGGAATAAAACACACTATCTTCATCTTCGCGCCACGACTTTTGCATATCATATTCCTCTTCCAATGTCAATGGTTCTGATGCGGTGAGCTTCTGGAGTTCTACAGACTTCATCCATTCATGGTACCTGCAGAAAGTAACGGACGTTAACATAACACAACACTAAGAACAGCAGTTAACTAAAAAGGAACACTTACTTACCTGGGAACATGATATTCTCTGTATGGTACTAATATTATGTTCTGTCCGACAATTCGAGTATTACTATTCAATTTCATCTTGAATTTTAATTTATTGATGATTTATCATTTTGTTTGTAAGCACAAGTTTATTTTTGGAATTTTGACATTTCACATAAATTAATCAGCTGTCCTGTCATTATCTTTTTTTTTTTAAATGAAATGTCTGACTATAATATTAGGTTGGGGGAAAAGTCTTTTCGCATTATAGTATGTATGAACTAATAATAAAATCTCTTTGGGTATACTATTTGTATCTGGCTGGTTTTGGTATCATTGAAAGTTTAAATTTTAAAGAACATAATTCCAAATTCAAATTAGGAAAATGTGTGATTTTCATTTGTTTTTCGTGCCGTCAAGATGAGTGAATTTAAGCAACGACGAACATTCTTAATAAGTTGTTTGATGTCTCAGGTTTCGAAAGGAGTTTATACAATAATATCTTGGTTGTTGATACAAGTTAATAATGACAGATTTATAGTAAGTTAAGAGGTTGTAGTATTGAAATGGGTGAATAATTACTATGTCAGGAATAAAAAAATAGTTCTGTTAATTATATTTTGTTTATTACGTATCTTTAACTTAATTAACACTCAGTCTTAATGAGATCGTAAGTTTCCTTATATAAAAAAATATTTTTTTTTCATACAAGCTTATTCTATTCGGTCTTATCCCAAACTACAACAGCGCGCGTCCTGTCTCCCGCCACACTCACGACTGACTGATGCGCCCGCGCGGGGCGGGACAGTAATAATACTGCCACGGTTTACGAAAACTATGCCAACATTTATTTGTTTTAAATTACATAGATTGTTATTGTCGTATTAAAATTGGATGGTTTAAAAGACAAACTATTTATATTATGATAAAGGAAAAAAAAAATAATCTAACCACTTGGTATTAGATTTATCTTAAGTGACGTATTTAAAAATGTGGATACTTACAAACTGTTCAAGCGACTAAGGAACCCAGTTTTGAGAACAGAAATATTGTTTGAAGCTCCAAACAGAGTGCAAAACAGTTGCAGCGAAAAGGGTTGAATCGACATGTCTTAATGAATTTGGCTGATGGCAGATTGGTTAAAGAGACATTGCATAGTGTAAGTAGTCGGAAGCAAAATGTATGAAGGGACTTTTCATCTAAAGTTAGCTATATCGAAAAACGATTTATCTGCCATCGAACTGAAATTTTAGGACGAGAATAACGGCTTATGCTCCGATTCTATGTTTTTGTGTACAGCTTAAATGAAATAATAAAAAAATATGGCAAATTTGATGTCGGATCATACATCATGATTGAGAATTATGCACTAAAATTGCATTGTTTTAAGCGCCATAAAAGTGCTCAGAATTGTACGAAACCCGGCACAGCCGACGCAGAAAAATTCGCTGAATCCGAATATGTATTTAACTCAATATCGACCAAAATGTCGCTTCAAACAAATAGCCTTTCACCCCTCGATATATACCCATCGAAATCAGTAGGTACCTATCAAATATAAATATATTTAATATGAATATTTTTTTTAAATATCGATGCGATATATAGATACATTTTGGCACTTCTTGGATCCTTAACATCAACTTCACCAGCATTTTGTGC
Source organism: Atethmia centrago (assembly GCA_905333075.3). Taxonomy (NCBI): domain Eukaryota; kingdom Metazoa; phylum Arthropoda; class Insecta; order Lepidoptera; family Noctuidae; genus Atethmia; species Atethmia centrago. Next base: position 22,135,667 of record HG995369.1, read on the forward strand.
ACAACCACTGGCACGTGGACCACGTGACGTGGTATCTAACAAGGGTTGCCAGATACAGGGTTATAATTTTCGGGATAATTTTTCGATTCAGGGATCCGTTTGCGTAATATTAAGCTCTAAAGTGCTTTTTTTGTTATTGACTCTAACAAAAAATACTTATCCCATATACACTTGTCCCCCCTGCCAGCTAAATGGTTGTTTTTGGATATGAGAAAAAAATCATGGCAGTAGTTTAAATAATGAAATTAAAAGGAAAGCTATCACAGCTAAGTTGGCCTAAGTAGGGCTAAGTAGGACAACAACTTACATTTTGCAGTTAGAGAATTGATCGTGACGTATATCGATGTAAGGACTGCGGAACCCTTCATTGTGCGTGGTTCGACACGCAATTGGCCGGGTTTTTTTTAAATAGAACAGAATACTCTATAAATCTTTCTTTTCATTTTAATATTTAACACTGGATTTCGCCATTTTTACGGATCCCGGCGTAGGTACCTACATGGCGGTTGGCAGCCGTGCCGTGCGTGTCGTACTGGCAACTCTAGTTATACTCCTAAAGTTGTGAAAAAAACAAGTAGGTGTCCGAATCCAGGACAGTAGTCTCATTACTGGACACGGGACAAGACGCAAAATTCCGTGACATCCCGGGATTTCCCGGCTATCTGGCAAGCCTATGTCCAACACAATTGACAGAGGGCATGCATGCATAGCGGCATGCGCATGCGTCACAGATTACTTTTATACTAGGTACCTACTAGACTAAGAATACCGGCCAAGTGCGTTTCGGACCACGCACAATGACGGGTTCCATAGTTGGGAAGTTAGGATGAATTTATTCTAAAAACAAACAATATATTAATGTTGAAATCTCCACAGACAACAAGTGTTTTATTACATTGTTGTTGAAAACATGTTCTATACATCAATATACGTCACAGTCAATTCTCCAACTGTAAATTTAAGTTGGTCGACTATTACTCGTTAACTTGTAAAGCATATGTAGCCTTTAAAATTAAAAGGAAAACTATCAAGACTAAGTAACTGAGATAGTTTTCTTTTTAACTTAATTATATGTACCTACTACTGCCATGATTTTTTCACAGCTCCATAAACAACCATTTAGCTGGCAGGTTCAATTCTCTTTGATCATCGCCTATCCATATGCCTTTGATCCAAATCCGTTCAGCCGTTAAGGAGTAAAAAGGTAACAGATAGACAGATAATAAATTGTAATAACTTTGGACCGACGTCACAGTGGACTGTTTTTAATGAAATTAAAACTAAACGTTGTCTTAAGATATGGACTAGTGACTATATTTCTAATATAACATTTCTTTTAAAAAGTGGTATTACACAAAAGTTTCTATATTAAAGTCCATATTTTACCTGCTTGGGGATGAATTCACAAAAACGAACACTTAATTCTTTAGTTCTTACCAAAAGCATGAATTGAATTTTCATATGCTTAAGTTAACAAATGCTGAATTTCCCATAGCATCTCGTTCGTCCCCTATACTCGTATCACTCCTTGTACTGTAGGCGCGCGATCTGAGTGCAGTCGGGGTATGAGGAGCGGGGCGGGTGCAACTCCCCCCGCCCGTCGACACCTCGCCGCGGCCGCCTGTAGTTTCACATCACACACACACGTCACATCACTAGCGCATTCCTCAGAACTGCACTCAGATCGCGCGCCTACTGTAGGTCCTTCCCCAGGATGACAATCTCCTCGCAAATTTTGTCGATATCCGTTCAGTGGTTTAGGGGTGAAAGGGTAACATACAGACAGAGTTACTTTCGAATTTATAATTTTATAGCTTATAGTAAGCAAGCTGAAGTGGTAGTGGGCCGGCCATGTTTGTCGAAGGACCGATGGCCGGTGGAGCAGCCGAGTCCTGGAGTGGAGACCGCGTATCGGCAAGCGTAGTGTGGGACGCCCCCCAGCTAGATGGACTGACGACCTTAAAAAGGTGGCTGGGTCAGATTGGATGCGGAAGGCGGAGGACAGGGTGTTGTGGCGCAGCCTGGGTGGTGTACGTTACCCCAGCAGGAAAGTGGCTTCTAGAGTGATATGAGTGGTAGGTACGTATAATTAGTGCGTAATCTGCTGTAAATGTGCGGCAAATAAAAAAAATTGTACGCTTTGTCGTTTTGGAAGAAAATGATTCCTGCTGGAGTAACGTTGTTCCAGCAGGAAAATTCTAAACGAATGATCGGAGAGAGAGGAGCCACTTTCCTGCTGGGGTAACGTACACGCCTGGGAGAGGCCTATGTCCAGCAGTGGACTGTTATAGGCCGAGTTGATAGTATATAGTATGGATGGGGCCATTCAGACGCAGTAAGCGTACTCTATGCGTCGCATGTCGGGCTTGCCTTCGTTTAGTTAGTAAGTTTACAAAATAAAACAAAATAATCATTAATAAGCACCTTTTTAATCGACTGTCAAAAAGTGTCACCTAACTTATTTTATAGCACTGTGTGACCTAAACCCGCACTTGAGCCACGCTTCTCCGTGACTTAAGTAGTTCATTTTTACACCATGTGTAAATGAACCCATATTTTATTTTCCACGTTCTTTTTTTTTTAACCGAATTTTTTTATGAATGTTGTCAATATAAGTTTGTTGCAGATCGAACATGTAGTTTTATTGCGAAAACGCGACACGAATCTTTGCGCGACAATGTGGCCATAGCATCATTGTGTCTTAACAAAACAAGATGGCAGCCCTAGTTCCGATTTTGGTCATGCGCCTAAATAGCCTTGTGGCTTTGACCCTTGTCAAAATATTGTTGGGTGTACAGTTCGTGTCACGAATTTTGTCATCTATGAATTCAGACAAGTGCAATCGTAAGTTGCGTCCTAGCTTGGAATCCCCTTTTTGAGTTTTTATCATATATCTCAAAAACTAGACGTCCTAGGTCAAAAACAATCCCCCTTGTGTCAACACCCCTCCGCAATTCTTGAGTATAGATTAATGGATGACCTCTAATTAACCGTGACCTTTTTCAAAATATGTTTGAATATTTGACCTGCGGAGTGTATTGAGATTATAATCTGTGTGTAATTGCGTTATATTAACGTGACTTATAACACCTAAAAGCCACTGTTTAACAGTGTCCTTCAGGGGCTCCGCTCCCCGGACCCTCTAGCCCAGGTATGAATATTATACGTGTTGACCGCGTGCCTGTCCTTACCTCCAATTTAAATCAATAAATTAAAAATATGGCGGGTTTATGCCACACGAGCTATAAAATAGTATACGATACTTATGACATAAGTCTATTTAATGCACGGCGTTTACCACCGTCGCTACGCTCAGGCGCTAACTTCACGCCGTGCAATAATGGACTACTTAAGTCACACGTATCGTAATGTACTATAATAAAATTAATATCTCAACTTTATATTTATATTTTTTTGCACCAGTTATCTTACACAATGGTATTTATAGGTGCCAACAACATGCAGCCATCCTGCAATCATATTGGGGCGAGAAGGAAACTAAATTTACTTAACAAGACAAATAAATAACTATAGGATTAAGGTTTTAAGATTTCATATTATGATCACATAATATTAAATACATTCGCTCTTGTACTCAACGCGCATACAAAATGTTAACGACGTGATTCATACTATAATTTATCTCTTGAGGACACCGAGAGGGCCGTGACGCGCGGGGCGTCGTATTGAATCTCCTTGCAGCCTGCTGGGGCGGCGCCCTACAGGTAGGCGCTGGTGTCCTGGAACTCGTCCTCGCTGTCGGAGCCGTCGTCCGTCAGCTGGCGCTGCGCGGCCGCTTCCGGGTCGCCAGCGCACTCAGAGCTCGATGCATCTGTGGACAAGCAAGTAAGTAAGTCTCCTGTGACCAAACAGTATTGCAAACCATGGAGTTTAATTATGTAGTGTTGTTAGTACGCATTTTTTATTTAGAGGCCCAGAGCACACGATCATCAGTAAGTGGTCAATGTAAACCGAACATGGCGTAAGTTCCGTTTGCATTAGTAGCGACTGGCGACAGCGATGACAGCAACTTATCGACTGTGCACATATAACTCGCTGGATCTCTATGAAAAAGCCAAAAGTTAAGTTTGTTTATGCTTGCATGGTCACTGTACTATTGCGTACATTCTAAAGCAACAGTAAAAATACTCATCACTTTAAAGTATTTATTTTCTATATTACACACTATAATGTCAAATGAATGCATGCAAAAGATATTTTAACAAAGTGATGCCCACGCATCACTTTGTTAAAATATCTTTTATTTCTACAGAGTTGCTTGTGTACTCGATTCTATAATAATACTATACTTTTCTAATCAAGACATACAGTTTAACAATATTATGGAATTAAAAAATATCTTACATTGTTCTCACTTATTTTTTGTCATGATAACATCATAATGATATTTTATCATTAGGAGTTTGAGAGAGTTGCACATTCTTCTAATGAATTTACGGTTTTAAGTGAACTTTATAGCAAACTTCTCTCAAACTAGAGAGAGTTTGAGAGAAGTTTGCTATAAAGTCTCTTGACAATTCAAAAGTGGTGTAATCGGTCAAATTGGACTTTTATAAACATGTAATTTAAGGAAACTCGATTTTTATAATCGATTATGTCTCTCGATGTTTATAATCGATGTCCGAGCGCATCCCTAGGCAGGTGACTGTGAGTGTACCGTGTACTGTCGCGTTACAGTATCTAATACAAGCGGTGCAATAATTACCCAGTTACCTGCTTGCTGTTCATACAGTGTTTCGTAGCGGCGTGACTTTGGCGGGGGCGGTGACACTGAACTCCGGCTACAATAGAAAAGATTTCAGTTAGATTTTTTTCTATTTCAATTAGACATTTCTGTATGAAGAAATGGTCTGAGTTTGAATATTTTGATTTCAGTTCACAAGAGGCAGGTCCATATCAAGATAAGCTTGGCTTATGTTGTTAAAATCGTGGCCTGTTCTTCAATAGTCTGCCAATATCAAATATGCTATTTCCCCGAATTACATTAAGCCTTGTGACTTGATGAAATAAATACACAGCGCAAGTCACATCTCATTTATTTATAATAGGCCGAGGCTCAGAAACTTTTGGACCAAAGAAGTTGCCCCCAAAACACCCCGCCTTTTACCACACTATATCACATTACTAGAATACCAGACAAACAAATACTTTGCACAGCCCATTGCCACTAGCTTACAAAAATCAACAAAAAATACTACAAGCGTGCACCAAAGAACATAATAGTGGTTAAAAACATGCTTATTAGATCAAAAAGCTACAATAAACTGATCAAACAAGATGTAAAGTACCTGTGAACAAGGTCATGCGCGTCTCCATTCTCGCTGGGCGACGGCGAGCCGCGCGGCGAGGGCGGCTGGCTGAGCGCCTGCATGAGGCGGCCCTTGGACTCGTTCCAGATGTTGGACAGGCGCCCGTCGGGCCCGAATAGCAGGAGGAAGGCGTCGATCAGCTCTCGGGACTTCTCCTCCCATTTCGTTAGGATATCCACTCGCTTTTCGCCTATGTTTGTCATCACCTGGAAGGGAGTAGCTTGGTTATAGAATTAATTAGTTCAGCTGTTTGTCCTACTGCATGAAAGCAGTATTTTTCGAGCAACAAAGTCGATCCGAAGCAATTGCTACAAATTTTGCTTTCAATCGTTTCGTGCCGATCGGCAAACTCCGTTCATCATCTAATGTTCGGGTCGGCTCCGAGCGGCTACATCCCGAACATTTATAACTACATATATTCGGTCTTGTCGCCCGACTGTGCCGAATCATGCCGACTATAACATGTGAATTAGCGAGTTCATTCTATTTCTGAACTTCGTTTTGCTATAAATAATAGATCAATGAGAACTGATTCATTAATCGACGTTTTATTATACAAACTCAAATGATGACTCGTGAAAGAATATAATAGAATAGAATACTCTTTATTATGTACACCATAAAAATTACAGATACAAATGTTGAAATTTTACAAGGGGTGACACAATGGGCGGTCTTATCGCTAAAAGCGATCTTTTACAGACAACATTTGGATGGATTAAAGGGGGGAGGAGAGACAATACTGCAGGTAGTCAGTGGTGTACCAGTTACACATACAATAAATACCTAAAGCATATACTATACATAACATATATTATACACATATATATATCGACACGGGTAAGGCGTCTTGCTTTCAGAACATCTAACTATAACTAAATATTTCCTTCTCTCTAACATGGCTACAGGAACCTTTTAAAAACGACTTATCAATTCACCCTATCATTTCGACCTCGATCAAGTTCACTAACACTCCCAAGGCACCCGTGATTCGTTTGTTTACTGAAAAAGTTCGTTGAATCGGCAACAGGTCCCTGTTGGAAACAACGCAAGGTCAGACGCCATTCTATTGGCGATATCTTGCTATTTTTGTAAAGAGAACGTTAACCACTTAAAGCTTTTGTTCAAAAGTGATAATACAAGGTTAAATGTCTCGAACTTGTAATCGCTAGTTCGGTATCGCTATTATTACCTAACTTGAGATTTGATCAAATAAGAATATTTTGGGAGTAGGCGCACTTTAATGTAAATACTCGACCATAGATAATGTAGTCTCTCCGCGACTCAGATTTACGAAGAAAACCTTGCTCAGTCTTCTTTCAGAATTTACACTACCTTGGCAAAATACGCTTAATAGTTGAATCGGACACAGGTGGAATTTCCAAATGCTGCCATAATGCAAGAAGTGCACACCCGGTCCCTTATGGAAACTCACCCTCCGAATATCAAGATTATTTTATTTAATTCCCTATTGAAGAAAATAATCTGCGCAATCTTCCTGTTACAGAAAGAATATATTTGTGACACTCACTTTTTTGCCCTTTTCCTTGAGGTCATCCATCTTGTTCTGTAAGCGGAACTTCTTCTCGTTGAGGAAGCCCACGTTGAGTTCCTTGGCGGAGTAGCCCCGCGCGAGGTTCCGTCGCACGTAAATGTCGTAGTCCCGCACTATTCGCGCCACGATGTCTGATGTTGATACGCCTGGAACAACGAGCATTGTTGGTTAGATTCGTAATAAGACGGAATAATGATGTCGTCCTGCAGTATAAGAATAGAAAAACCGGCCAAGTGCGTGTCCGACCACGCACAACGAAGGGTTCCGTAGTTGGGAAGTTGGGATGAATTTATCCCAAAAACAAACTTAACATTGTAGTTGAAAAACATGTTTTACCATACAGCGATATATGCCACGGTCAATTCTCCAACTGCAAATTTAAGTTGGTCGACTATAACTCGTTAACTTGTATAGCCTACTTAGCCGTGATAGTTTTCCTTTTAATTTCATTATATGTACTACTACCATGCAGTTTTTCTACATCTCCATAAACAACCATTTAGCTGGCAAGGGGGACACGACTCTAACAAAAATTAGCACTTTAATGCTTAATATTACGCAAGCGGAAGCTTGAATACAAAAGTGTTGTTCACAGAACCGCAATTTTGAACGGCCTATCCAACGATACGCCACACCATGGGGTAGACGATAAAAATAAATATCATCCCCACATTACGGGAGGGGATGATCCTCGCATGCAAGGGAGGTATACCCTAAAAAAAATATTTTATTTTAGCACTTTGTCGGCGTGATTAATATGTATACCTATGCCAAATTACCGCTTTCTAGTACTAAGCGTCTGTGAGCTACAGCGGGGACGGACAGACGGACATGGCAAAACTATAAGGGTTCCTTGTTTACTACGGAACCCTAAAAAGAAACAACAATATAACCCTGACGAGTTTCAAGTTACCATTGAAATTGTTATTTCGCATTTTTTTATTGCGAAATAACCATTTCAATGCGATCGATCGAGGCGTATGATACGCCCAGTTTACACAAATTATAGTATTTTTCTATAGTCTACGGGTATACTCGGGCTTGGCAAGGAAACCAAAGTTAGGTAGTCAGCTGAAGGACTATGGCAATGTATTTGGCGACACCAGTGCATAGCATCCCATTATATGATTCTTATACAAAAATTATCCTTTAATTATCGCACAACAGTATAATTGAATTTGACTAAGCCTTGGCCACTCTTGATCCTTACATCATTTTAGAAAGTTATGGACTATGGACCTCTAAGGTAACCTTAGAAGATTGCCACCTTGACGGTTATCACTCATGCATGCACAGCGACCAGTGATGCTCAAACTGCCGCCGAACTATATATGCGGCCCATCAATTTTAACCGTGTCACGTAGATTGATGTGTAGACTCTGACCATAAAAGACTAAATACTCTATTAGAACACATACCATAAATGCGGCCAGCGAATTGTAAAGATAAGGATTTTTCGATTCACAAACAAATATTTAGAACATTGCCTACTGCGATGTTTTATAAACATCACGTTAGAATTTCGAATACCGCGAGTGCCGCTTTTTTAACTCAACTGCGTCAGAAGAAGGGTTATTTTTCAAATAAGAATTCGAATGACGAGTGTCATCAATGGTGTAAAGTTGACACGCACTTTGGTATCATTTTTCAGATCGAATTCAACTAATAAAGTCTAGACAGAAATTGATATACCTAGCTAATGTCATAGAAATATTGTTACGAAACCGGCGGCTTTTTGTTATCTATTCTTGACTATCTACGTCAAAGCGTAAATATAGGTAAACATTTTTATGATCATCGCCATTCCCAGTATAAGATGAAGTATCGGGATCGATCGCAGAGTTGCTAGTGACTATTTCTCTGTTATCAGTTGGGTGCACAACCATCTATAATTTTTAGGGTTCCGTACCTCAAAAGGAAAACGGAACCCTTATAGGATCACTCGTGTGTCTGTCTGTCTGTCCGTCTGTCACAGGCGATTTTCTCCGAATCTACTGGGCCGATTTAAGTTCAAATTTGGTACGCATGTGAATTTCAGTGACCCAAACACGGACGTGTAACGTAAATAAATGACTTTTAATATGAGGGTTACTTTTGGGGAAAAAATAAAAATAAAAGTTTTTCAAACTGTACCGCGTAGGCTTGTTGTGTGGGTCTAATTTTTTTTTAATGATATTGTGTTTCTACAAAGGTGTTAATTTCGACTAAATGTCTAGAGCCCAAATAAATGTCTCTATCAAAAAATCCTAACCCTTGTTTGGCTTTGCCGTAGTCGGGTAAAAAGGTATAAACAAGTACAAATGAATGATGAGCACCACGTACCTTCCGTCCTCTCAGTAGCAACAAACATGTCTTTCGCCTTAATAAGCGCGTACGTGTCCTCGCAGTCTTCCGTCGTGTAGGGAATGTCGTCGTGTGCCACGAAGTCTATCTTGTGCTTCTCTAGGAAATTCTCGTCGTACTCCCACGGCGCGTCTGTTACGACCTGCAAACAAGATGAAGGAACATTGAAACAAGAACAATTGTTTGAAGGCAAATAGGAAACCAAAGTAAGTAGGATCTGATTCGTTCATGAAGAAGTATTCACCTGCCCATCACTATTCCCTCAATTATACACATTTTAACAAAAAAACTGAAGCTAAATTTAGAGCATAGATTTAGAATAAGTGTTTTAAGCATAATCAACACACAGTAATAAATGAGAGACGCCTATTAACCGTCAAATGCTTTTAGTTAACGGTGCATCAGTTATTTTTAATATTCATAAAGTACTTTACAGTATAATTATGAGGTGTATTTCTCATTTCTGATTAGAAATATGAATGTAAGCAGTTGAATGACAAGAAAATATTTGTAGGCAATTTTTGATTTGTTTTTAAATCTCTATCTGACCCACATACAAGGTGTCGTTTTGCATCCTCGTCAAATTCAAGGAGGTATCTATGCTAATGATTCTCGACAAGAATCAATAATAAAATAAGTAGGTCATATTTATTTCTTCTAATTTTTGGAAATCGGCATGTGTGAAACACGCATGTTAAAACGCGGCCCGTGTGATACCGCACTGTAACTGCCCTTTTACACACACACTACCGCATACGCAACGGGGTGATTCTGTTCTGTGAAAGGGGTGTATTCTAAAATACTTTCAAACTAAAGTTACTTAAAAAAACAAGTATGTATTAATTATTGAGTAGGTATCGTAATTTTATTTGATTATGTATGTCTTTCATAGCAGCCTCCTGAAATTTGACGAGGATGCAAAACAACACCTTTTAATTATATCTACTGTTCTAGAGCAGGTCACTAAGAGCATGCTCTGGTACACTGACTGGGGCCCAAACGGCCCGAATCCCGCCCAGGAACATCACAAGTTATAGAAATGGATGTCAGCATTCTATTACTGTCCCTGGTGGGTCACCCAGCTCGGACTACCCGAAATACGGAAGGCCCTAACCTTAACCTGTTAAACCCCGCGCGACACCTATTCGGAGTCAAATAATAGAAAATCAATTGTGTGTCATTAGCTGTCCTTGACCAATTAATGGTGTTAATAGACCGTTATTTTTTATTTTCATTCATAGTATATATAATTCATTAGCAGATAGATAATAAGGAAATTATTTGAAGTGTAACATTATTTTTATGTGAAGTAAAATATAATGAATAAATGTCGAAGGCGATTTAAATAATACGGCGTGCTGGGTGTCAAAGTTCACCTTATTTCTATTTACGGAAGTTATTCGAATCCAGCTGGAAAACTGAATTGCCAACTTCGTGTTTAATGCTTACTCATGGAGTTATAAAAGTAGAGTTATCAAATTGCTATGACGCAAGTACTGTAATGAATAGGAAATCGGTTTCAAGTTTTGATTATAGCTGACAGACTGCCTATAAAAAACTTGAGTAGGTACATAATGGTACAAAAACAAGCAAATTTGGCGCCCCAAAAAAGTTAAGTAAAATTGGACGTAGTTTAGTACGACGTAGGAATTTTGTTATTTTTTAAATGTATTAGGTATTTTTGTGGATTTGATCCTTTTCGTGCAATTACGTCCAATTAAACACATGAATAGCATAAAGATTTAGTATAAGCAAAACATATTCAACACAGTAATGAATGAGAGACGACTCTCTACTATCAAAAGCTTAGCTAACTGTGCATTAATTAATTTGTAAATCAAATGAGGACAATACTTTAGTTCTTTTTATATTCATAAAGTATTTTACAGCAGAGTATTAGATGTATTTCTTATTTCTGTTTAGAAATATGAATGTAAGCAGTTGAAAGGCAAGTTAATATTTGAATGCAAACCGTGACGGTAAAAGAGCACAATAACTTAACAAAATTATGCATAATCTTCATTATAGAGGTTTCACTTCAAGGCGAACAAAAGGAACGGAATGATTCCAATTGAGTTTCAAAAAGCAGCCTTTAAAAGCAATCTTTTCATTGACGTCAGTAACTTGGAATACCCTCGCCCTCGCTGTGCGGATTAAATTGCTCCTTATTGAACGTGATTGGGCACAAATTATCATAATATATCTTTATCTTTTTTATTTCTCCCCTTAAGCCATAATCAGTACTTAACGGGAGAAATAAAACAGGTTATTTTTAAATTTTGTTACTATATGAAGCTGAAACTATACCTGGGAGGTAACCATCACCTCTTAAAGCAGTATTATTTCAATATTACTTTAGCGTGAGAAAGAGATGGAGCTATAAGTCCTGTATAGCTCCATCACTTTCCCACTGTGAAGTAATATTATAATAATACTGCTATAAGAGGTGATGGTTACCCCCCTGTATAGTTTCAAGTTGTCTGCATTACGTAGGTATGCAAATGTCGATTTATATTATTCCATATGTCCTCATGTTGTAATATTGTTCTATAGTCAGATATGCATAGAAGTGATGACCTTGACGTTTGTCATTTTCAACCGGTTGTTAAACTTTACAGAATGCAAAGAGGAAAAGCCCCTCTTAAATAAATAAAATGTTTTCATCAATAAATTTAGATTATACAGTCTGGCGGAGTTCACTGGCGGAAAGACTCTTTAAACAGCGACTAATTGAATTGACATTCAATGCATAAAATGTGCAAAACCCTTCTAATAATATAATTAATCTTATTACCTCAGATTTAAGATTCAGTCTAACAACAAGTCTGGTATCTTATGGTAGCGCAAGCGCATATCCGACACAATGCCTGCAGATAATTATAGACAGTCGTATGACAACAATATACGTGTTCATGATAACAAAAAATCGTTTTAAGCTTGAGATTTTTCGTTTAAACTTAAGGGGACTACAGGACCTAAACGCAAATTTTGTAAGTTTTATAATGCCTAAAAGTATATGATCCACCGCAGTAAACAAAATCAGAAAAATATATGATATTTTTCAGGATAAATGCTAGTAGTAGATAGTGTGTTGAAAACATAATACAATTTATTTGATACGATAGAAAAAAATCACGAAGATACCTCTAAAAATTTCTTTTAACGATTGAAAACCATACTATTATACATGCAATTATTCAGATTTTTTGTCTGATTATTCTACAAGCATAGTGTTTTATTATTTTTGTCCAATTAATAGATTTTTTATAAATAGATAATTACTTCATATTTTCCAATAAATTATCAGCGTTGTGTCATCGCGCTTCTCTTTCTTTTCTATGCAGCCCGACAGTGACCGCGCTTTAGGTGTTGTCAGCCTCTTAAGATGTATGTAGTTTTTTTCCCCATTCAGTGGCACAATAGAGCTCTTTGACCCGGCATCATAACTGTTGGTACATGTGACTTGGAGGTCAAATAAAACTGACGCAGTCAAATGAACCGTATAAATCTCACCCGATAAGAAAGAAACGTGTTATTGATTAACTATCTAAATCTTAATAATGTTACATTTTTGCCAAGCAAACTTGGACTTTGTAGTCTTGGTACTTATATCACCTTTTTTTCAAGTATTGCATTGTGTCAACAAATTATAGCATCAATCGTACATACTATCATTCTTAGAACAGAGTTGAGGACGTTAGGTCAAAGATATAATTGAGAGCAATGATGATTAATGACATTGGTTTCATTGTTTTTAGTCCAAGCGCCACCATTTAGACACGTGCATCAAGGAATCTTAGTTGAGATGAGATTGAGTTCAATACTATTTTATTTACCTACATTATCAACTGCCGAGTCTTTTCCCAACTATGTTCCGCCTATGTCGGCTTCCAGCCTAACTGGATGCAGCTGAATACCAGTATTTTACATGAAGCGACTGCCTATCTGACCTCCACAACCCAGTTACTGGGTAACACGATACCCCGTGGTTAATATTAGACTTTCGGGCTTCTTCTAACTACCCGCAACGACTGTCAAAGATCTACAAATAATAGCCGCGACCAACCGCTTATCGTGCGTTCCCAGCCACGGGCTAACCGCGACAAGCGTAGCTTAACCTGATCGATCGACCCGTGCGGTTACCTAGACCTTTCTTACTAATTTTGTGTGTACGACATTTTCGTCTGGTTATCATTTAACCTTTTTTTTATTTGTATGAAGTGCATTTCATCCTGTATTTAATTTTGGTATGAGATAAGTCTTTATTAGCAGAAGCGCAAGCGCATACCGGGACATGAAGTGAATAGTGAATCACAAATAACAATTACCTCATCGACGTATCTGCAATGCCTGACAGCCTCATACCTCTCGTCCTCCGTCATTACTGTGCGACCCTTGCGACTGTGTGTTAAATTGTCGCTACATACTGAAAACAACAAATAAATCCATATTAGTCATATAGCTAGACGATTACGGGTTCTAAGTTAGCAACCTTAATTAAAGTTATTATCTGATAAAATTCCGCAATGTTTTCCTTCCTGATAATTAAATTAATTTACACATTTCGAGTGTAGTTTTTATAAGGTCAGCGATTCTCAACATGCGGCCTATAGCTAGGTCCTTTCCGACCGGCCCGTTGACTAAAAGCTCAACAGATAATAAAGTCCGCGAGGCATACGGGTGGATCAAATAATAAATTGTAATATTGCACAGCAAAATTAAAGAGTTTGGGAAAGACAGTCCGAGTACCTAAATATTGCGCGTGCCAGTGGCCGCTTTCAAGGACACATAGAATTGATTACATTAATCTATTTATCGGTAATTAAACATGAAAGGGTATTCTTTAATAATACGTACAGTATTATCGGCAAATGCTAATTATTTTTAGGGACTGGGGCATTTTATTTATTTATTATCAGAATCGCATTGTTTACGCTTTACCCGTGCGTAATCGGTTGGTCATGTATCGTACGACAGATCGACCAATAGAGTCGTTTTATTTTTATCTTAATTGTGGAGCCACGCGGCAATTTGCCAGGTAGGCCGAACACTGCACGGTGCCTTGCTGTTTAAATTAAAAATAAGACTGGCACTCGCGATTTATTGGCAGATTGTGTAATAGTTATCTCAATGACATTTCGTTGCATTGTTAAACTTTTCTCTATTCAATTAAAGCAGGAAGGTACTTCATTGCGTGTGGTATACTAAATAGTATGATGATTGTTTTTTTCCAAGCGACATTGATATTTGAATTGGGGTGAATGATCGCCTTATAGTCATCGGTCTATTGTATTCGGGTACTTTGCTAATGGGTATTTAATTTTAAGAATACAAGTCCAAGGGCACTCTATTTGTAACAGTATGTACTGCGAACACAAAGCTACTATTAAATTTAGACCGTAACTCGGTCAGGCAGTTACGGTAACGTAACAATTATTTATTTACATCATTATTTGTAGCTTGTGGGCCGACTGTGACTATGTTTATGTGTACTAATGTCGTTCATACTCGCGATGAAAATGTTCCCAGGTAATTGTTTACCCAAGAAAAAGTGTTATCCCCGTAGTTATTAGTTCCTATTAATCTGGCATGAATGGTTTACTTAGATTCGTTACTTGGCTTACAGACAAACATCGTTCGATAGGCGCTATCATTAAACTGACATTACGCATCGCAGACCGGGTCATACGATGCGCGAGGACTCAATGAGTCAGGATTGAATGTTTTGATGCAATAAGTACAATGGGCAAGGCGGAATAAGATAAGGATGCACTCACCACCAACAATTAGGTAGACATTAGGGAAGACTGTTTTAGCCTGTTGCAGTTGCCTGGCGTGTCCTTGGTGGAACATGTCGTAGATGCCGTCTGAGTAGACGCGCACCTTGCGGTGTGCTGTGCCCGCCACGGCTGCTGCGCGGGGGATGCGGCCATAGTGACATTTTTCCCGTTCTGTTATTGCATCTTGGTCTGTACTGAAAGGCGCCGCTTGCCTTAGTGACTGTAACAAAAGAAGAAAAGAGTTTTAATTACCGTGAATGACAAAAACTGGTTACGATAAACTCTTGGGATGAATATTCTTTATAACCAAGTTCTAGATACGAATGCCGCCCACATAAAACACAATAAAGCGAATGCAAATTGCGAGACTCTATCAACAATAAATACTGCTAGCCAGAATAGAATAAGTATTCAATATTGTATGTCAGAATGTTCAAAGCTCTGAAATAAATTTAGTTTCCTATTCAATATCGGATAATTATGAATGTAATGATACAAATGCTATTGATTAGCCGAAAAATATGATTAGAATAGATAGAAATGAATTGAATAAATGAGGAATGAGGAGGATGATAAAATTAATGAGGGGCTTGTGGCTAAATAATAACAGCCGCACGGGTCAATCGATCGTTAACCTACGTTTGCCGCGGTTGGTACGTGGATGAGTGACCATCTTTACATACCAAGACCCCTCCGTACCTCGGAAAGCACTTTAAGCAGTTGATCCTGGCTGTCATTCGTGGATCTTGGACAGTCGTTACGGATCGTCAGAAGCCCGAAAGTCTGACAACCAGTCTTACCAAGGGGTATCGTGTTACCCAGTAACTGGGTTGTGGGGGTCAGATAGGCAGTCGCTACATGTAAAATACTGGTATTCAGCTGTATCCGGTAAGACTGGAAGCCGACCCCAACGTAGTTGGCAGATAATGATGAGATAGAAATGAATTGTATTCAATTAATTGGAATCTTAATTCGCAGTCCTTATAAAATAATTTATTATTTAATGAAGAGTAAAACAGGTTGTGTAGATATGAGTAAACCAGATTACGCTGTATTATTCAGGCGTCAAGGTTCAAACGGTGCTCGATGTCAGCCGCTAAAGATAATGAAGTGGCGTGATGTGACGTCGCACTAGTGCTCGGCATAGATTAACAACAACGATTCATGGTTTGTTATCTAAACGTGCATGAGTGAGTCGGTGCCTCTATCAGCGGACATACTTATGCAAATGACACTGATTAGTACTATGTTGATATTCATTTTATAGGCTCCTACGTACTGGCGCGACTTGTCGCGCGACGCGTCGCGACACAAAGGCACCTCTTGTAGCGCTACACGCGGTGTCTTTGTGTCGCGTCGCGCCAGTATGTAGAAGCCTTATAGCTCAGTCAGAATTCAAGGGAAACCTTTAAGCAGAAACCGAAAATAAAAGCTTATATGATGCAAAGCCTTTAGAAATGATAAAGTAGGTACTTCTTTCTTAAGAGGCAGTGCTGGTGATAATTAATTGATTATATTATTGGTTATTCAGCATCACCTCGGTAAGTAGGTACATATTATGCATTTTCTTAGTTGTGTATTAACTGTTTATAAGAAGTTGCAGGTGCCGCAATGCATTGGATAATAAGCCCAATTGAACAATACACCCACGCGATAAAACAATGCTTGCTATATTTTATTACATTTTTATTGAATACCTATATTTGAGACTCAAGTCATTACTCCACGTAATCCCGAGTGTGACAAATAACATTGTTTTACACTCAAGAAGACTTTCTACATGCGGAAATATTACTAAGAAAGATCAATATGTATGGCGTTTACACATAAGCTTAAGCTAACGACACCGACCGACACGACAATGCGGTAATGCCCGTACTAAAACTCTGAAAGCTATTTAGCATTTTACATAACTTTGACACAAAGATAAAGAAGTAAAAGCAACAAAGCGTTGCGATATTGCATGTACCTGTCTCCAATTTGTTTAAATATTTCAACATTTCTGTTAACACCGTGTTAAAGAATGCAGGCAAACATTTTTGCAAAGTGCATACCCGGCATTCCACTTCAATTAAAAGCATTTACTATCATGTGATCATCGGCAACAAAAGTTTTACTTATGTCGTGACGAGACTCAGCAATCGCGTCGTTCAAGTTAGACGTTAATTCGGGTCACCTAGCTATTCACACAGACTGTTTAATCTAACATTGCACAATGGACGCAATAATTTTTATAGTGGGGACATCATAAATTCAATTTAAATTATTTGTTGTAGTAGTACGTAATTTAGACCCGCACCCTAATTGCGTAACATTTTGAATTACAATCCGAGAGTTCTGAAGCATATAGCTAATCCATTACTTCATAGGTTTAAAAAAATAGTGTGCTCAAAGACGTAAATAACGCAATGCACGTGGGTGAAACTGTCAAAATGAAACCAATTGCGATCAATTGTAATTTTATGTGTGTTACTCAATTACTCCTCAGGCCGCATAGGAATGCCAACGGGCCGTACATGACGAGTTGACGACACACCTGTCACAATGCGGCCCGTTGCCTTAATTTCGTCGTGCGTGCGGCCCGTTTTACTTAGCCGTTTGGTTCCACAGTCCGAAAGATTATTAAACATTTAATCGTAATGTACGAGAGGGAGACACTAAAAGTTTTTATAACTGGCCACTTGTAAACGATATAATAAAAAAAACAGTTCAAATTTTGAAAACGGAACTCTGCCAATATTATTGTTTATGTATTTTATTCATTTGTCATTTGTTTACGATTTGGCAGCAAATTGAAAATTGTCTATGTCACGTCAGCATGAATTTAATGCGAGAAAATTTTCGAACAATATTTTTTTATGACTAAGTCAACAAGAAAGTTATGACTTCGATTGGCCTTTCACGATGAAGCCCCATCTCGTGCCACTGTTTACAACTGGTTTAATGAGTTTAAACGTGGTCGCACTAATCTCACCGATGATCTGCGTGAGGGACGGCCTTCTACGGCGACGACTGAAGATAACATCAGTGTTGTGCGGCGTATGATAGAAAGACTGACAAAAGAGTGACTTATCAGCAGATTCGGACAAGCTTAGGCATCGGTATGAGTCAAGTGCACAAAATCCTCCATGAACATTTAGCGGTCAGGAAGCTTTGTGCCCGGTGGATACCACATAATTTGAGAGGCCCAAAAACTCTGTCGTAGTGATTGGTGTCGTGAAATGGTTCAAAGATTTAACGGCGGTGACTCAAATGCTGTGTTCGACATACTTACGGGTGACGGAAGCTGTATTTATTGTTATGATCCTGAAACTAAGAGACAGTCTGCTGTCTGGGTGTTTCCTTCCGAGGAGTTGCCAACTAAAGTGAAGGGACGTCGAAGCGTGGGGAAAAAGATGGTGGCCTCGTTCTTCGGAGGGACAGATCATCAAGCAATAATTGTTTTAGAGGATCAAAAACAGTTACTGCAGAGTGGTACACTAACAATTGTTTGCCACTTGTCTTGTAAAAAGTTAGGGAGAACCGACCTCGCAGTAGGATCCTCCTTCACCACGACAACGCCTAGTCGCACACCGCCAAGCAAACAATCGACTACTTGGCGACATCAGACGTGGAATTACTGGGTCACCCGCCCTATAACCCCGACCTCGCACCTTGCGATTATTATTTATTTCCGAAAATAAAAGAAAAACTTCGAGCAAAACGTTTTATGGGCGCCGAGGAAGCAGTTGCTGCTTTTCAAAATGCCGTCGAAGCACTTTACCCACTACGCCTACCCCTACGGACGAGTGGGTAAAGTGCTTTTCTCAGTGGTTCCATCGGATGCAGCGATGTATTGATGTAAATGGACACTATTTTGAAAAGATATAATAAAACTAATAACTTGCTAGTTTGTTCAGTTTTTGATTTTCTAAGAACTTTCAGTCACCCTAGTATTATGGACCATTTACACAAGGCTAATATTGACGAGCCATTTCACTAAGCCATGACATTATTGGCGTTGTGTAAATAGAGACCATTACATCATTAGAAGCCATTATTACAATGGAGTGTCTTCTGGCCATTGATAAAGACAATCCATTAAATTACAAAGACTTCTAATTTTTCGGTAATGGCTTGGCTTAGTGGAATGGCTCGTCAATTGGCCTCGTGTAAATTGTCCTTTATGCGCTAATATGGAATTATTACAGGAAGCTTCAATTCCGCCTCTGATAAGATAATTTAATATTTAAATTTGATGATTAATATGTGTAAGTTTCAACTCTATATTATGAATTTATAATATTCAGGTTAACCCCATAGTCAGCTTTTGTTTTATAGGAAATTACTATGTAAAGGAGTTTTTAAATAAGTTTTTAAAATGACTTCCTTTGTTTGCTCATCTATATTCATACATATAAGAAAATCGTAGCCAAGTCAAAACTGTACATTGAAGATTTTTGAAAAAAGTAATAACTACGAGGTCTGGGAACGATTCTAATGCCGATAATATAGTTTTTAGAATTTTTGTCTGTTTGTCTGAATATAAATGTTCCAGCATCACGATAATACTATCGGATAGGTTATGTTAAAATTTTGCATATTTCCCTATAAGTCTGGTCAGTTGGCTGGCTATAAAATATCACGCTATTTGCTATGGGGGATGTGCAATATTGCAATTTGTTCATATTCTTCTATAGTTTATCGCAAATTTTAAAAAGACGAGCCAAACGGTAAGAATTTTGCAGATAGTTACAGATTTAACCTTTTAAATGAATGTCATCTCGCTATACGTTTATGAAGCAAAGCATTCAATCATGAGTCATGATATATACAGGACGGATTTTTGAGATGGGGCAATAAAGGCAGAGCATCTTAACCGTGGTCGCTACAAGACAATGGTCTTAGGAGACTGTCCTTAACTTTTTGAAATATTTTGATCCGCATTCACAGACTTTGAAAAAAATGTGCAGTCAGCATAAAAATTATCAATTTTCTCAAAAACTTTTTTTGATGCCAATCGTTCCTGTTTCTTATAAGGATTAAAAAACTCTAACCGTCTTATTACAAAACAAGGATTATCTTTAGACCCAGGTTTAAACTATTGAGCCATTTTTGAATTTCGAACTTTATTCCGTCTACGTTAAAGTTCTTAATGCAAAACTGTCAAATTAGTACCGGACTAAGTAGTCAGTTTTGTATAAAGAACTGTATTTCAACCATAGTAACGTACTTATTACAAAAACTGGCTCGATGGATTAAACCATGTCCAAAAGTAATTCTTGTTTTGTAATAACGCCGTAACTGACCAACGGAGGTCTGGTACTTGTACTTCCCATACTCAGACCTCCCAACTTCCCATACATAAGACTGACATGAGAGAACACAACATGCCAGTTTGATGTGTATGATAACAGACAATTTATTCTTAATTAATAATTACTTCACTGAGCTGAATAGGGAATGAATATAGCAGTCAGTTACAGATTTAACCTTTTAATTGATTATCATCCTGCTATACCTTTAAGGAGCTAAGCAGTCAGTCATGAGCATGACTCATGACTTATTTAAGTTTTTGACATTATATTTTCACTATTTGACATTATATACCTACAATTTATATTTCAGACTTAGTATTATTAATATTATTTTACATGAATTCTTGTGTACGTTGTGAATGTGAGAACGTTGTAGGCTTAATAGACTAGATCTTTTGTAGACCGTTTTCTTTTCTGTTTTTGTTTTGTTAAGTACTTCTCGACAGGCCTACACTGTCCTCCCATACCTAATTTGTGTAATTTGAAAACATTGTAAAAGCCAATTATTTTTAAAAGAGTAACCGTGGAGTTTCTTGCCGTCTCTTCTCCATAGGAAACGACCAATTGGAACCGTGCACTTAGCTTCTGCCGTTTCAGAAGTGCCCATGTAGGTTTATGTATAAAAATATTTTAATTTTGATTTTGCATTTAAGAACGACTATTTTAGTTAACTTTCAACAAAGCAAATAGCTAAAAACGGATAATTTGTTGTGAAATTGATATGTTTCTGCTTCTTTTTTTTTTCATTTTATTATACTATTAAATGATAGTTCGTAGAACGAACACAGAAAATCAAAGTTTAGGCCTCTTCCCTCACCTTTGGTTATAATAAAAACCGGATAAGTGGAAGTTGAACTCCCATTCCCTACCCCAACATTCCCAACAGACGCGAGGCGGCACTAGGTGTGCCAAAAAAGAAAGCACGAGTTGAATTCAGGTGAGGGTTCCGTACAATGAATATGTTATCTACTATGTTTTTTATCCCAAGAACAAACTTAACATTGTAGTAAAAAACATGTTACCCATACATTCCAACTGCAAATGTAAGTTTGTACGCACAATATTAAGAGATTTACCATGTTATTTTAAAACCATTGACTTCTTATTATTTACAGGTCACATAGGGAGACGTCGTTGCGTCATTCTACAGGTAAGTAGTTGCCGAAAATATAAATAGGTTTGTCCAAAGACACAGCGTTTTGCTGAGCAACGACCTGGGCCTCAAGTCTGCTATTACAATAGTGTCAGAATGGTCTGTTCCGATCCTTATTAATGACGCCATTATATTAGTAGATTACCAAACTTGTCAAAATCATCGATTATAAAATCAATGATAGACCATTCTGACACTATTGTAATAGCAGACTTGAGGCCCTGTTCTTGCACAGATGCGATGCACGGTTCAATTGTTCTTGTTATAGTTGTTTGTTGGTTACAAAAGTAGTCATTTTCCCACTCTGCAGTCGGCATTTTGTTTTGATTGTTTGTTTGTTGTCGTTTGCCAGTGTCGCAACACAGAGTAATTATTACGCAATGTAAATTGTCTTTGGTCCCTGGCCCAGTCATGGAGCAATGGACAAGATTGTCAAACTTTTATAGCTTGGATACTAAGCTTTTGGCTACTTTGTATATGTGTACTTTTTTTTGTAATGTGCGTTTTGTTTATGCAGAATAAACAATTTTTCTTTCTTATAGGTTTTCCTGTAAGTAATTTAGAAGTAAATAGCTATATTCTGTTTTTTTTTTTTCAAAACGTTATGCTGTTAAATAACTATAAAACTTTTTATTTTAAAATTATTAAAAACAATATTTGAGACCCTCACAACAAGCGCTTTCATTTGAATAGTTTACAATATTTTTTTAGACATTCTAATTTGTCTCCAAAAGTTACCATCATATTCAAAATTTATTTATTTACGTTACACGTCCGTGCTTCGGTCACAGATTTTCATTTAAGTACCAAATTTCAACTTAATCGATCTATTAGATTCAAAGCTCATAGACTGTGACAGACAGACAGACACACGAGTGATCCTATAAGTTCCGTTTTTTCCTTTTGAGGTACGGAACCCTAAAAATAAACATATATGGTTAGGAGAATGTTAATGACAAATACCGTGTGTTTACAATCTACTGTTACATTATTTTAGTGAAAGCTGTTCGTCAGGAATAATCTGTAATGCATCAGTCAGTGTCTCAGTGTTGTGCCATTAGGTATATGCAGGAACGCAGGCGTTCATTAATTCACTAAAAACGAAACACTTCGCAAGCAATGGGAAATTGCTACTGAAGGCTGCGGGTGTCGATCCAGAACGAGCTGCTTCTCACACGGACAACAGGGGGCCAACCAATACCTCTTATAGCAGTATTATTATAATATTACTTCACAGTGGGAAAGTGACGGTGCTGTACAGGACTTATAGCTCCATCTCTTTCTTATGCTGAAATAATACTGCTATAAGAGGTGATGGTTGCCCCCCTGTACGTCGCTTGCTCCCGCGTCACAAGTCCTAACTCTGTATACTTATTTTGGCTGCTGAGACCAAAACTACAAACTGTAAAAATGTGGCTGTTCTTTTAGTACCTATATTGTGACTTCCACGCAAACGAAGTCGCGGGCAGAAGCTAGTTTTAGAATTTGTAGAAATGTTTGCTGGATTTGAGAGGAAAGGACGAATTCTATATGTAAATAATCAGTTAAACATGCCAAAGATGGAACATGAACTCCTGAACAAGAAATGCCTCTCGCTATGGAAGACAAATTAAAGTCAGACAACATTTCCATGTATACGTTTGCTCGATAAAGGCCGAGAAAGATGAGTTCAATCAATTCAGATTACACAGTGTAGGTACCTATTTTGAATGCGTAAAAAAATAACAATTTGCGTGGCAGATAACGCTGTAATACACCTGGTCAAGATTATTAGCCTGATCGATTGGCACTACACAATTAATAATTATTTATCTATTTAAAAAAATAATAAGACTATCTCGAATTAATAACACCTATAACATCAGCTGATGTGTCTACCTGAATATCTACGTAATAATTTAAAATTTATCTATAAATTAGGTATTGCTTGAGATAGTCAATTTCTGCGTCAATGTAAGTTCATAAGGTGCAAAATCCTTTGCACTGAATGTCACATGCGAGTGAAGCTTGCTTATGTAAATAATTGCGTTTGATAACAGAATTACAGCCGTTACTGACAACACTTATTTTAATTCAGTACTAATTCACAGTTAGGTACAAAAAACTATAATTTCATATTAGGTATTATTTCCGATACATCATAAAATATAAATCTGGCGATTACTTCAAAAGTTCAGTATAGAAATAGTTTAGGGAAACTTAATGAAATAGTCGATAGGATAGTTAATTATCAAATTATTCTCAAATAAATTCAACACATAGACATTTTATGAATTATTAATAGCTGAAACTGTCACATCATAATTGCAATTAATTAACTTACAAATTACTTAATGTAATAACTAATAAGTCAAGCACATACCATTTATAATTATAATTTAATCTATTCCACAAATAAGTTGATGATCGATGCTATACGATAATAATAATAAGACCTTGCCTATCGGGCGAGGCTATGAGGAAATAGCTACAATTGCTACGAAGCAATATTCTTTAATAACTCCTACGAACAGTGGTTCGATAACTGAACGCGCAGAAACTCGCATTTTAAAACATTCTTTTATCAAGCGTTTAAATTTTTAATTGGTCATTTACTTATTTACCCATTAATTAAAAGGATCATAAAATTAATACTTAGTATCAAGTCTCAAGTCCTATTAAAATTTGAGCAAGATGAGGTCCATGCAATATTTTTTTGAAAATTTACTTACTACATAGTTCCACATGGAGTAAAGAAAAAGCATTAGGAAAAACTTTATTTAGGGGCATTAGTCATACCTACAGCAATAATGAAATGTATTTAATAATAATTTTCTGTAAATGACTGTTGCGTCATCATAACCAGATATGTGTCCTGTGACCACAACACTCCACGCCATAAATTACCTCGTTCAAAAATAACTAAATTACAAAATATACTATTTACGTGAAGCATGCTTGAATTTATAACACTGGCAGGTCATCAACAGTAATTTTGTGATTATTTTGTAAAAATAATGTCGGACTGTCATCTAGGAGATTCTTCTGAATGAGCCGGATATACAATCAATCAAGGAATAAAATACCCCGCTGATAGCCCGACATCTAGCGGGGTCACTTATGTTAAAATCATTTAAAACTTTACTAATTGAATTGTACCAAATAATTATTAGGAATATATACTTATGTAAAGTTCCTGACTCCTAAAACTTATTAACCACTGAAATGTCGATAAACAAGAAAATGTAGCAGTTATAAAAATATAACAATCTTTATATTACTGAACATTGATTTAGACTACCTAGGCAATCGTCCATTGTCCCACTGGACGTGTCCTTTCCTCATAATTATAGACGTAACTTCAATAACTAACAACCTGTTACTCTGAGAATATTCTGAAAGTTTAGACCTCGATAAGCAAAGTCATTGAAAGTCAGTGAAGCGTGAAAACTTAATCGACTACTTAGCTGCCTATTGTATAATGTTTTAGAATTCAATGGCAGCGGTTACAGTTTAGGCAGCACCGTATTTAGCTCAAACCTCCGGTTGAGTTGAGACACCACGCGAAGTGATTCATTAATTTTGGCATTCATGCGACGACTAGTTACCGATACAATGATGATTGAATTTATGGGTCAGGAATGCATTGGCGTAGGATTTTGATTAGAGACCTCCATCTGGAAGGCAGAATATGGCCGCAACCGCTAGAAAATAGTGCGGTATGACTGAATGCGGAACGCACAAGAACGTGATAATTGCAACCTCGATTAAATCTTCTGCTAAAGAAGAGATGCATTACTTTATGATGTGAATTAATGAAGCATTTTAAATACTGCTAGTTATTTGATGCCCTACGGTAATTTACATTTCACATGAATTACGTGTAAGGTGATTGGAGGATATTGCAACTACGGAGCTAAAGCAACCAACAGCGATATCTTCTATTATATTGTTTTTGTTAAATACATTGCCATCTATTGTCCTGCAGGCTTAGCATGACGCTTCCTATTTCTTCGAAGAATAGACATGACCTCTTTCTGTACAAAGTGACATTTCGTTTTTCCATTTGTGACATCTCACCGTAGAAATCCTTCTACAATCTGTCATTTTGTCTTTCGTGTCTAACGATCTTTGTCTAGGTCCTTTTTTATGTAGAAGGATCTCTACGGTGAGATGTCAAAAATGGAGAAACGAAATGTCACTTTGTATAGAAAGAGCTGTGTCAATTCTTCGAAGAAATAGAGAGCGTCATGCTAAGCCTGATGGAGAAAAATTATAGTTTAACTTATAGTTATAACATACAGACAGATGGTGTCACAAGAGTCAAAACTGTTTGACTTAGAGCTTTTTTGTTAGTCGCCATTATGATCACGTGTTTGTTAGGGAGCGTCTCATAAATTTTAAACAAAAAAAATAGTTTTCGCGCAATTAAAGCAAATTGTTATGCAAAAAGGAAGAAAAGGTAAAAGTAAGTACTCTTTACACTAATTTTTATAACGTTTTATTTTATATTTCGTAAGTTAATAGTTACATTAGCCTCAATCTATCGCATTGCGGGGCTATTGTGTCTAGTTTCTTTAGTTACAATAGCACCTTCGTATTTTTACCAAAAAGATAAATGTTAGTGTTGTCAAATATCGATAACTGTAAATCGATATACTTAGAGCACAGGCTAGAACATACAGGGTGACATTGAAAACATGCGACAAATCGAAATGAGAGATTGTACTCATCATTATGAACAACTTTTACTAAGGGACCAAAGCTACAATCCCAAAAAAAAACTGCTGTCCATACATTTATGTTCGCAATACCTCATCAAAATGTAGGAAAAGCAGATTTTTTTTTTGGGATTACAGCTTTGGTCCCTTAGTAAAAGTTGTTAATAATGATGTATACAATGTCCCATTTCAGTTTGTCGCAAGTTTTCAATTTCAACCTGTATATGAGCTGAATGCATTCGCAGCCTGAGGCAAATTGCGCAAATTAATGAATGACAATTATAAATTTACATAATCAGCCTATAATGTTCCCACTGCTGGGACACAGGCCTCCTCACTGTGAGAGGGAGTGGGCCGTAATCCACCACGCGGGCCCAGTGCGGGTTGGTAGATGTCACATGTCTTCGAATTTTTAGTTCTTGGATATGCCGGTTTCCTCACGATGTTTTCCTTCACCGTTTTGAGAGCAGTGGTGATGAAATAATTTACACAAAGTAAAGTGCCTGTCTGGGTTCGAACCCACGACCTACAACTCGTAAGTCGCGGCCGTTACCACTGGGCCACCACTGCTCCTCCTTATAAATTTGTTTTATTACAATTTCATTTAAGATTTAAATCTATTTTCCCTTTAAGACGTAAGTGGTATGATTATAAACATAAATTAGCAGTTTACCTCAGGATTCGCCTGTGTATTCAGTTCGCCGGTGAACTATACGTATCTACGAGTAAACTATGTTAAAAGCTGTGAACTTATTTGATATTTGACTTGTTTTAGATGATCCAAAATTATATAAGGAAAATGAAAAGATCTACTCCAAAGGAAAGGCCTCTCGAGGCGGTTGAACTCGGTAATCAAAATTAAATTTATAGTTATGAAGCAGCAAAAAAATAATATCCCGAGATTTTAAGCAAATCTCTTTTTGACATTATTTTAGGTCGAAACTAATCTCCGATAATTAAAATAATTAAAGGTATACATTTAAAATATTATCCAATAAAGTGCGGTGGACATTTTTGCCAAAGGTTAAAGATTTTTTTTTTTTTTAATTGTTGCAGTAGCTTCCATTAACCTTATTATACAGAAAAAGTGTTTAGTATCAGTCTAAAAGGAAAACGTTTAGGGTAAACGGGTTTAACAGCTCGGACAAAACTTTACATCATCACTAATAAACAACATAGAAGCCACAGAAGTTTAAGAATAAATAAATGAATTGGAATTACTTCTGTTTCCTGATTGCAAAGTATTTTTAAACATTACATAGGTGTGGAAGCCACAATTACAGGCCGCAAAGTTAATTATATATCTACCGATCATAATGAATATTGGAAGCATAGGCACTGTAGTCACGCTATACGCTATTCGATTCTTAAATCCTTAGAAAAAATATTCGTTAACCTTGCCTTAAACTAGAAGCTTTATGTCTTTCACAAATCACGACGAGACTTTTCCTAAAACATACAACGTACTCGAACAAAGACGAAATAAGTTATATTTTATATTGTATCTTCAAAGACAAACACTAAGCAAAGATTGTTGACAAACGAAGTCTTAGCTATAAACTTGACCAAGATGTGAAAGCCGCTTTGGCCTATTTCAAACAAATCCAAGTAATTTACCAGCTGATACATCTGACATTTGCTGTGAGAAATGTTATCGTTACGAATACCGTGGTTGGAGGAGAATGCTGTCTGATTGACGTCAAAAGATTACGTAACCTTCAGCATAAACGACAACTGAAAAAAAAAGGTGTTTTACGAGGCACAAACTCATAAGCTAGTCGCCAAGGTTTAACGAGAATAGTAGATGCAAGATGCAATAACATTAAACACATGGCCAAAATAAACGAAGAACTTCGACATCCACCATCCCGTGACATCGAACTTGAACCTGGTTATTTTGAGCGTGAAGAAATCGACTGCATACGTAATCCAACCATAACACTT
The DNA here is from genome assembly GCA_905333075.3 of Atethmia centrago. Taxonomy (NCBI): domain Eukaryota; kingdom Metazoa; phylum Arthropoda; class Insecta; order Lepidoptera; family Noctuidae; genus Atethmia; species Atethmia centrago. The sequence continues at coordinate 22,163,769 of HG995369.1, forward strand.
GGGAAACAGCAACCTTGGGCAGCAAGGCAACAACCTGTTCTAAAGATATTCAAGATAATGTAACTCGGTTTAGTACGTGCACCCAACTTAGCATGTCAGCAACAACAAGACACGCGGCGAATGCCCTCGAAAATATCAATTACTTAACTTGGCATTTTTTGTTATTCATTTAAATGAGTATTCCACGATTTACGTCACGCTGGTTCATGCAAATTATGTTTGTGAATACATTGTGGACAAACTTTATTTTCAGCGAAACATGCGCCTATGAGGAGATAACTAATCCCAATGATGTTATTTGCAGTTTAAATGTTGAAATGTTTGTTTAGCTGGTGGTGAGTGACGCAGCTCGCAGGTGTAATTAAACTTTATGTAAACTATACCTAAGACTTCACGTGAATGGCGTTTTGGAGCCCGAAGTTGAAAACTATTTCTCTTGAATCTGTTGTCTAATTCCGGAAAACTGCGTTCCGCGTTAAAGGCTACCCAATAATCGCTCAACATGAAAACACCTACGTTATCCCACGTAATTTTATAATTGTGTAGCAATGATATATTCAACTACTATAATCACAGTTGACGATAACTACAGGTTTCATAATCATCATGGTCGTTATGTTTACTAAACGCCACTAGATGGTCTGGTGCGTCAGATATGACTGTATAGGTATTTATTTCACTATCATATCCAGTCTGCTTAGTGTCTAGTATATTTTTCTTTCATAAATATCGTGATCTCAATTTTCGTTTCCTTCCTACCATATGCTTAGTTTTCTCCTTTCTCAGGTATGTTATTTTCTTCCAGGCATCCAAATTCTTTATTATGTATATTCTTTTAACTGTGTTCCTTTCAAACTTCCGCTTACTTATTTATTCCAAATCCATTCACTTACTGGTCTATATCTAAACTTATGTCAAGTATATTTTAACTTTACAAGAATCAACTTCGTGGAATTAACGCCTACTGTTAAACTCTTTAGCGAGAGATGTACGTCTGGGATCTTTTTAACCAAGTCAACCCCAGGAATGCCAAGGAAAAGTCGAATACAAATGAATTTAAAAGGCTGAACCTTGCTCTAGGTCAATTTTACTTGTGGTTCAATAGTTTGTCCTCAAATCATAAGATACTCTCCACCTTGACAAACACACTCTTCACACTCTTTCGTCAAAACTTACAGTGCAGTTTAACCTCTATCTTGAAGCTGGATTTAGAAAGTGTAATAAAAGCCTCGGTTCTTGAAGAAAGAATGAACTAATATTTTTGTATTTCTTGAGTAACTAAAACACTCCCGGACTCCTAAATCAAGCCACCGTGCATTTTTATGTTTATAAGTATAAAACATTAAAATAAGTAATGATTATTCAGAGAAAAAGTTTATATAAGAAAATCGGAGTTCGGTCGCTTCAAGCTTTAATTAGAACATTATAACTTTATAAGTCAATAGTTATTTCATTACCTATTTGTTTTGTTTTGCATAAAAAGAGTATCGAAATTGTTTATCCTTGTTTTTTAATCCATTCTGACGTTCAAATTATGGATATTGCACCTGAAGTAGCCCGCGAAAGCTTTGGCACTTCTTCAGTCTGGGCTTAGTCAACGAAACGTAGTAAGTGCACAACTTCAAGTAAGTCGTTCTGCCGTTCAAAGAATTTACCATCGATAGGAGACATCCTGGAGACTGGCAGCTTCGTCCAGGAGGACCACGAAACCGGGTCACTACAGCACCAAAAGATCGGTTTATCTTTACCACCAGCCTGCGTAATCGTCACCTGATCTCAGTACAGGTCCGAGAACAGCTTCGAGACTTTCATGGACCGACTATTAGAAGGACGCTCGAAGAACGTGGCCTGAAACTTCATAAGCCAGCCAACGGTCCCAAACTGACACGTGCTCACAGAATGACACGCCTACAATGTGCACGCGAACATTTGCATTGGACTCAATTCACTCAATGGAGCCAGGTTCTTTTTACGGATGAAACCAAGATGATGCTGCATGGTTATGATGGATGTAGGAAAATCAAAGAAGATTTTGATGAAGACAGGGAGAACGTTTTCAGCAATGATGCATTGATAGGAAGGTGAGTTATGGCGGTGGGTGATGGACAGTGTGGGGCGCCCGGGCGGAATTTCCACCGAAGGAAAAACTGGCCTTGAGGTTGTGACGGAACCACGGTTGCCAACCCTTAATAGCAACCGGTACATTCGTCAATGCCTAGAGGCACATGTGATGCCATTATGCTGGCCAGGATTTCATTTTTATGCATGATAAGGCGCACACTGCAAGAATTGATCGAGAATACCTGCAGGACGTTAGTATCGCAGTAATGGAATGGCCAGCAAGAAGCCGATATGAATCTAATAGAGCACACTTATGGGATGACTTGAAGAGGCGTGTTCGAGCTAACCAACCAGCTCCAGAAACTTTGCAGGAGCTGAAAACTGCCACACTGGAAGCATGGGAGAACATTCCACAGCAGTGTCATTCATTAATTCTATGCCGAATCGAATGACGGCTGTCATTGCTCTTGCAGGTAACATAAGCAACTAAATAAACGTTTTCATAATATGTAAACCATTGTTTTCTCCAAAAAACCGACGCTAATTTTGGCCATACGAAACGTGAAAGAAGACTATTGCAATAAAAACAGTTTTTTTTTGTATTCCGATTTCAAATTTGGAACAATAACAAACGGAAATGATAGTGATGGACTGGCTTCAAAACCACTCTTTCCCCTTTATTTAAATAAAAAATATGCAGGGTGGCTCGATTCAGGTGTCCAGGAGTGTATATGCTAATGAAACAGTCGCTTATTTACATTCTCCTCTATACAGTAAAAGAACATTGTCTTTGATATTGTTGGTAAAAAATGTTAGCAATTTAAGATGTTTGTACACAAGTTCTATTATAGCATTATGAAGTGTTTGCTATGCGCTTAACCATTATTTATGTGCGAGAATTTATGTACGCACTTTCTATGGAGTATTCAAACATAGACAACCTACTGTGGAGCAGTGGGTGGCTCTAACTTTCACTCATACTTGAACAAACAACGTAGTCTGCAAGTTATCGTTCACAAGATTTCCATTTCATGGTTTAACCAACTGATTTATTTGTCACCTTGTATATCTCTGATGCAGAATGTAATGTCAGACTGTGTGATAATGATAATGTAAACATTGATCAAGAGGTACTTACAGTGTGATCTTTTATTTCCAGTTTCACAAATCCATTTTTTCTGTATCCATTGAGGGAAGTCTCCAACTGACCGTTGATGTGCCCATGCCCGTTCGTGAGAGTCGTGGTTATCGTTAACGCTGACATCATCAACTATTTTATATTGTCTTTCAACTTAAACTAAATAACTTTTCTGTGCGTGATATAAAAATATTAAAGCTATAAAACTTGCATTATTATTTTTGATTTATTTTTTTTATAAAAATATCCGAGGTTTTTTCCAAAATAAACAAACTTCAAATGTGAGTGAAGTAAAGATTGACAAGTTGCAATTTATTTTTCAGTTATCATATGTTTCGGGCTATGTATTTGAGAACCGGTATTTTAGGTAAACAACGGCACACGCGAACTCCACGAAACTATACGACTGACTAAAACAATATAAAGCGCGCAGTCGGCGTGAGGAATGTTTCTGGTGCAAGCGGCGGGTGTGAGCGGGTGAGTGGTGGGCGCGGGGCGGTCGATGCCGGGTGGCGCGACGCCGACGTGGAGGCTCGGCAGACACGCGACGCTCCACGAGTCGCCCCGAAGGGGACTTTACTTCACATTACAAGCCGACGAGCGACGAGCGACGACGTCGCCCACGGACGACCCAAGCAAATAATCGTTGTATGCAATGCACCCAGACCAGACAGTCATAATCGCATTCGCACGACACAGCGCAAAGTGCAGATTGTTTTATGAAATCTGTGCATCTGAGCAAGCAAGACTTGCTGCCTCATGCACGAGTCATTATAGTCTCAAAAATTCAAAAGAAAACACATTTTTCTCATTAACACTTGCATTAAGCTTTGTATTAGCAAGTCAACTACCTAGTGCTTGTTGGGCTGCTGGTCCAGCAGAATACACCTAGGGGACTCGGAAGATGAACATTAGCAGCGTCACTTGCACTGGCAAACAAGATTGCGTCAGCTTGCCGATGCACAGCCGTGCAACCAGATGCCATTAACAAGAGCAAAAGATAGCTAATAAACCCAGAATTTAAAAAAAAATGTGTTCCAATCGTTTGCGTAACACGTAATTACAAATTCAATATACATTCATCACAACATCGTACGATGTTGATAACACGTAAGTACATAATTATAAAATGATATCAACACCCGTCTTCACAAGTGGTGGTGTGATGACACATTTTAATTTGTTAATTCCTGTGGGGCTGAAGGCAGCCGTATAACAGCTAGGAAGTGTGTGAATACTGATAACATTAAATGGATAATGTTACAGGATGTTTTATATCCTGCTAAGTCAGAAGCCTTTGCTTGTGCCCTTTTAAACAATTTCACAGATGGTAAGCGACTAAACCTGTTCTTAGGCTTTCTTGTTATGAAATACTCTCCATTCATACTAACATGTGTTTAACATTTTTCTGTTTGTATACTATGTCATGGTGTGACAACGCAACGTGTCCTTGCTCTTATTTTCGAGCACACATCGCATGAGCTGTGAGTGCATCGTTTACCGAATCGATATTTTCCATCATCAGATCGGCACCAATGAGAGCACAGCAGTTCTTGACCAACATAAATACTGCGCTTGCACATACAATTTTGAAATACTTTTGACAAATTGACAAACAGACGGCCAGCCAAATTCTCCCGTCTATTTTAAAACACATACATCTTGCGCATAATGACTGTACTTATTGGTAAAGTAAGACCTGATTTTGAAGGAGGCCTTATACTTTTAGAAGTACTGTACCACGAGTACCTACATTTTAGACCTGAAGTACGTGATTTGGATGAACAATTTACTTCCTCGTCTCAATTATTGCAGACTGTCGTTTTTCAATTGCTCGCAAATAATTATTTACTAGAAGTGCGAAGGCAAAAGGAACGTAATCTTATGGTCACATCCAATTTCAATTAAAAGGTCTACAAGAATGTAGGTATGTGGTGGTCAGATGGTAGGAGCTGCTAACAAGCTAGGTGGTGCTAACAATCGTTCGTATTTTGCGATTTTGCGATAATAGCCAGTTCCACTGAGCATAATTCAAAGCACCACGGTACTGGCTCACCTACTTCAGTTGGCGCTTATTATCTTTTCTAGTTCAGATCACCCAAATCTCAGTATTTCTCATTTGAATTCGCACGTCTCATGCGCGTGCCGTTAGCCCAAGAATTCTGACGTATACAACCTCCACCTCGCCTGTTATTAAAGTTGGCAACCTTGAACCGCGGAGGACACTGCATGCTGCCTACTCGATAAACGACAAGGTAATATCAAAAGAGAACCATTTACACAATACGCCTAGACAATAGACAGGATTCCTGATAAGTCCGTCAGATAGCGTAGCAGATGAATAATAAGCAAAATAAATTCCTTTAATTCTACAGAGACAGCTGTGTAGCTGACGTTACTATCGATTTTATCGGTCGTTTTGTTTCAGTTATTCAGTGGGCGTCACATGCGAAGACATTTCTCAGGTATTTTATCGATTTTCTAAGCAACTTTTTGAATTAGCATTTTCTTTTCAGTTGTTTAAGTAGGTACTCGTATTTTCTAATCATCCTCAAAGTACGTGCTCAGTAAACATGTTGTCAGTTTACGATTTGTTTGCAGTTTTCATATGGCCACAATCGTTTTAAAAATAATATCTTCAAAGTCACCTTCTAAACAATGCGCCTAAAAAATAAAAGGCAACAAACCTTTTCCTCCTAATACAGATCTTAAGTACTCTTGTACATGTAACAGACAAGATTTAAGAAAATCATTGAAATCAAAGCAAGCTGTCTCAGTTGATAAAATGTGATTCAAAATCTGTCTTTTTTGGCAGTCCAAACTTCAGTTTACTTCAGTTGTTGATAGCATGTAAGTAAACAATGACACGTGTGATGAGATCAAAGTCACATTTAGCGAATGTAGTGATAATGGATTTACTAAAGATAATCTAGATAATCTCACCGATTTATAATCTGTTATCTATATTTAGAATATAGGCTGCCCTCACTAGTTAAGACTCGGAGGCAACGACCGGCACACTAACCGAGTGGTGGGCGCCAAACGAATGTCTCGGCAGTGGGCATGCTTGCCAACACTGACTTGACACACTCAAATGATTTCATTACAGATAGCCTGAAGCCAATAATATTCGTAGTCAATTTAAACTAAGTTCAGGTGCGATCCTGTACGATTGTGCAATAACACATAAAATTGCTATTCCATGTTAAAATACTACCGAAGGGGGACCCCGAAGGACTAAGTGGAACGTGCTGAAAATCGATATCTTCGTTGATGACTCGCAGGATGCAAGTCATCAACGAAGATATCTCGTTCGATCTTCTTAGTAGATGAGGAAGCAATCAAAAATAATCAAGGATGTGCCTAGCAATATTTCTAGCTTACAAATTTTCAATATATTAGGGAAGAACTTGTCGTTCTTTTTAAGCATTTTATACACTTATAACTTCCGTTTTAAAAACTGGGTGTTTATGGTATGCGCTTCATAATGAGCTCATAATGGTTCAAGGATGCATCAATTTGTTCATGGCCTGCCGCACGACACGCTTTCATGACATGATGACTGACGATAAAGTGGGAATCATTTCGTCAAGCGCGTTACGCAATTTTTATTATGATTTGATTTGCTTCTCTGGCGTTACTGATTAGCCATTTAGTTTAGTAGGTACTTAGGTATAAGAGCAAGATAATATATGTAGATAGGTGATACAGTACTACCTTTCCCAGTTTAGTTACTTGCTTGAAGAATGTTATGACGTCTTATCAATGTCATTAGAGCATGCTCAGATGAACCGCTATTTCCCTCCTATTGTTGTACTAATGACGTAACTGCAATTCGTAGACGAAATGACAGAATAGAGTTGAATGTAGTCACAGACCTACTTGAGAGTATCACGAATTCACGAGTGTAAAGTTTCGTGCTCACAATTTTCAGAAGACCAGACTAGATAACTGTCTCGAGCTCGACACGGTTAACTGACTTGACACAGATAACTAACTTATTCGTTGTTTGTTACCCTATGAACTGGATTTGGCAATAGACAAAGCGTGGGTTTTTTAGATAAATTAATAACAAACTACAATGTGCTTCCGCGACGCGCTGATGGGAAAACCAAAACAGAATATTACGTAGGCAGGCGGATTTCGATTAATTTAGCTATTAATTATTGAACTGTTTGTGTTCATGCATGGGTACTATAAATTATAATTGGCGGCAGTTGGTTTGTTGATTAGTAAATAGCTAGTTAGCTAGTCAACTAGCGTATTAGTATGTGCAGCGGAGAACGGCGCGGCGCGGCGTAGGCAAGGTACCCATATGAGTGGCACGGTCAGTAATCACGCCACGCCACATAGTTGGCGGCGAGCCCAACTATTGATTCATTTAGCTTTCATTTTCATATTCCTGCAGAATGAAAACAAAATATACGTAGCATCATACGTAGTGTCCAGTGTGCTGTGTGACCACTACGTGTGTCGTACAGTGCGCCACATTGGCGGCATGCAACGCTATTACTGCAATTACACAAATTCTAATGTTTTCCTGGAAGATTGTGCACGGCGATAATAGCAGTTGTGAGTATTGTAAGGAAATAAAGTTTAAAATTGTATGTATAATGTTTAGGTTGGTACACTTAGGAGGCTGTGGTTAGTGACATGTTGGCTTATCCTTCAACCGCCAATCACCGCGTATGCAAGCAAAACCGAATAGTTTTAGGACACAGCAGAATTGCCTCGATCAGATTATTTTGCAGCTTAGTGCAATACATTATTTTTTTGTTAAAGTTTACTTGCAATTATAACTTAATGATATTTAAAGAGCCATGCAAATAGATGCTGCCAATATAGTACTATCTATAAGAGGTATCTTGCATGATAAAGAGACTATAATTAAAAGATAAAGTTTACAGTTAAGTTGATAATGTGATTATGGTTTAGTTAGTCATCTGATAAAGTTATTTTTAACTCAAAATCCTTATTTTTAAGTTCTGATTATACTCTAAGTAATGGGGCAAGCACACCTAAACAGACATAATTATTGGAATATAAAGGCGCTGACAAGACCCAATTGACCAAAATAGGCTTCTCTAAGAAAAAATATTGCCAAACCTGTATAGTTTGCGGTAGCAGAAAAAATATATGTTAATTTTGAACATATTTCCCAGAACTTGGTTGTTACCAAAACACGTTTTGAAAAAAAAATCTCGATACAAACTAACGTTAAACTAACCTCTTACCTTGAGTTCTAATCCAAAATATCTGCATTAAATATCAACATACTTTACGTATTTAATTCGTCTTATTCGCATGCAGAACTTGATTGTTTTTTATTTTCGATTACTCAATTAAATTTTGAGTAAATAGGTAATTGCTTCATATTTTGCAATAAATTACAAGCGTTGTGTCATCACACTTCTCTTTCTTTTCTATGCAATCTGACAGTGACCGCAGTTTAGGTGTTGTCAGCGTCTTAAGGAAATGTGAAAACATGCCTAATAAACAAGATATTTTAAGGAGTAGCTAGTTTCAAGGCTGTTCTTGTTTTTAATTTGATAGGCTCATGTTTGACCACAATCTCACTAGCACCCCAATTGGGTAACACACTATCAAACACAATCTGAATGATTTTGAAGTATATTGGTTATCCATTGCTTCATATGTTTGAAAAATGTACCTGCTCTACAACACAAATAACCCAATGAATGATGTTGTACTGTCAAAATTAAACAATATTAATTAAACAGTGCGTTATGCAATTACCCTGCTGATGGTAAGTGATAATGTCTTGTCATGGTAAGTGACAATGGTGTCTGCGTGCCTAGAAATAATCTTTTCACTTGAGATTTGCATAATCCTAGGTTTTAGCTATAGGAAACTCAAACTTTAAAACTATGAAACAAAGTCTTCCATGTGTATTTATATTGGATTAACCTCAGCCAGCTTCTGTCCACTGAATAATTATGTCATAAGGTTACTGGAGCAATGAACTAAGCAATCCACTTAACTGTGCAACAACACAGAATGCATAATGGACTCAGTTTCACTGTAATTTTGCACTTTTCCTAAAAGGCAATTAAAATTTGCACTAACTACTTTATAAAAATAACTTTACAGCATTGTAATAATAATCACCGAGTAAATGATTTAAATGATGATGACCAAGTAAATGATTTGAATGATGAATATAATGTATAAATTCATAAAATAATCATCAATAATAAAGCAGACAAGTTCTTGTGAAAATCTGTTCTTATTATACTCATACAACAGATACAATGAATCATCATCACTCTCTTAATGAAGATATGTACCTAGAACATTAAAATACAGTGTGAAGGTTGCTTAGAACATTTCAGGTTGTACCAATTTGAACCATATTGCATATACACAGATGGTACAGATTTGAAAAACACATTGGTAATGTAGATACTCAACACTTTCATACAATGCAATGATATGACATGGAGAACAATTTATGGCAATTGTAACTCAAATGCTCACCCTCTGTAATGCGGTTGCATAATCTGTATGAACACATTTTTGAAGTTATTGTTATTTATTAAGAAAACATGTGATATTGAACCTTGCCATCATGGAGCCACAGTTAACCCTATATCGTGGTGATAGCATGCTGTATGGTACTAACCTGCAAAGCATCTATCGGCGTCTGAGTGGTGTCGCTGATTATACTGGTCTCATTGCCATTCTGCCCCTCACTACATCCACCTTCAGATAGTTTGGAGCTCATTTCTTCTTCGCTGCTGAGCCGGGACCTCTTGCGGGACATTATGACATTGCCTGCCGGCGTATCTGGCTCCTTCTTATTTTGCACTTCAGAACTTGGCAATAAGGTGCACTTTTTTTACAACTTTTTGGGCAGAAATTAACTGTAATCTTCCTTGTAACTGTTTATGACGACTCGACTGCCCAAGCATAGAGCTCTGACAACGTTCAAGCGGTAAGCCACCTATTTGATTTACGGTTACGAATAGCAGAATAAGAAAAATTTCAAAACGCCGAAGTCTTGATTTTTAAATTAAAGTACTCAAAAAAGTGTCAATCGGTTTTTAATCTTCAATACAGTAATTTTGAAATAGAAGTTCGAAGCATATTTTATTATTTAAATACAAAATAAAGTAAATAGAGAATTTTATGATAGGACACGACACTCGACTTTGACAGGTTAGAACCCACAGAACATATATACCGGGAAGAATGTTAACTTCATAGAAAGAAAACTGAAACGTAATTCGACTCTACCGCCATCTCTGAATGGCCCCAGTGCAACAATTGAGGCGGAAAATTTGAACCAAATTATGTGATATACAATGTATTTGGGAGACTAGAAACAATTCTGGCACTTCCAAATTACTTCAGAAAGGCCACAGAGTACTTTTAAAATATAAAGGCCCTCCCAAAGTAACCTGGAAATGACAGAATTGTTTCTAGTCCCCAATTTCTTCAAGATCTGAGGAGGGTTAAAAGAAACAGGTAATTTTTTTAATAGTTTTATTATTTTAGCAAATTGTATGTTACAAATCCATTTTACAACTGAGAAAAAATCGCATATCAACTTATAATACTTGTAATTCTTCAAAATGTTTGTTAATATAATATGTTATGCTTGGAATTATAAAATTAATGCTCAGAAAATGACTGTTTTGTTATTGTAATTCATTTTTGACAGCAAAAACACATTTGAATAGCAGGATGGTTGATTATTAAAACATCTTTCAGGACAAGTCATTTTAGATTTTGAACAATATTTCATAAGAAAACAATAATTCACTTTTACCAACTGCACTTTATGCATAAGCATGTTGATTTTTCAAACTAAGTAAACTCTTTTTATGTAGGTACGCTAGCTTTATTGGTACTATGGCAGTAAGTTTGAAATCGTGTGTTGTAGGTTTCAGAAATAAGTGTGTCCATTGATTTAATTAAGGTAAGATAAGATTCCTGTATTTTACATTAGGTGGGTTTATAGTCACATGTTAAAAAAAAGGTTTGAAAAAAGTAGCTACATCTTCGTAAATCCCTTAAATAAATCAATGAACACATTATTATGATCTCTATAATTTTTTTCTCAGTATTTGAGACTAGCTGCCATGTAGTAACAATTAATATAAATATAACAAGATAAACAAAACTGTTTAAAAAACAAACTAAAACCCGACTGCGAAATATGTAAATTCGTTTTCATTGTGCGAGTGATACAGTGATACAGTACAATGAAGACGAATCTAAAGACACCTCTTATTTATGTTTAAATCCATTATGCCGTTTAGGCTACAAAGCGTGCCAAAGAAATACATACAGTCACAAAAAATACCCTCCTTGGGCAGTCGGGTATAATGAGCTTTCCGATGACATACAACTTGTTGCTATTTGTTCATCTTTCTTAATTTTTAAAAAAAATTAAAATTTGCCACTCTTCCGAACACACTAACCACGAAAATTTATGTATTACAACATACATCACGTAATATTTGCATTATTGATGTTGTAATATATAAATTTTCCTTTTTAATGCTTTGTTAGTGTGTGCTTCTGAAAGTTGGCGATTTTTAAGCACACAAAATCGTTTGACAGTGATATAGAATATACTATTCATAATAAAATCAATATTTATTTTAAAATGTTCTTCACACTTCATTAGAAATCTAAAATTGGCTTGTTCTAAAAGTTTATTAATCATATTTTGTTTTAAATTCAAAGAATATGATGACGTTGAAAATAAACTGTTGCAGATAGTGGCGCAATTTTCAAAACATCTAACTAATTCTTGAGATGCATAGTTCAATCTCTTTTTCAGGTCATCATATTCATTGAACGCTACGAAAGTGTACAACAACTCATCAGCATCCTTTGCTTTCAAAATTGAGTCACAGTTTTTACATTTGTTTTTAAGACTTTTCAATAAAAAGCCACAAACATATGCACAAGCCTGTAGTTCTTCAGAATCAGACACACTTTCTTCAAAAGAATTCTCAATCAAAGAAAGCATGTCTGAAACAATTGGACCTTCCGTGTCACTTTCTTTGCATATGTTTGTGGCAGTGGTTTTGGTCAAAATTTGTTTGAAATTTGTCATCTTAGTCATCTTCTTTGCAATTTCCTGACCCCAAGTGAGCAAGGTTTGACAGGATAGCCGTCTTCAATCCAGCGATAAATTGTCCAGGACTCCAGTTGTTGGATTATAATTGGCACCACAGTTTCCTCTTATGGTGCCAAACAAATTTTCAAGAGGGTCCTGCTGAAGACGGCGAGTTGAAAGGGCTTTAATAGCGTGTTTATTTTTTAAATTATTAAAAATCTTTTTGATTCCGTTAAGTGTCCATATCCAACCTTGCTTTGATGGCGGCGAGCTTAGACACCCCACAAATTCGGAAGTTTCAAAGAACTTTTTCATTTTTTCAAAATGTTTTAAATGTGGAGACACATCTGTTAAATTTGTGGAATGTGGTTTTCCTTTTTTAAAATCTGCCGAGTCGCTGTTCACGCAGTCGAACAATTTGTCCATATTGGATAAAACTTCTGCAGTTACTGTTGCTTCTGTAGGTAGCAGCCCTGGAAATTAACAGAATGTAATATTATAGTACTATATTTATTTGTAGTACAACTATTTTGATAAATTCGGTCTTTAAATACGTTTATAATAAGTTAGCCATCATGGCTTTCCCTATATGGAATTCAGTTTATCAGCCGAAACAATGCTTCTGGCTAAGGCTTTACCTTATAGGAACTTGGTCTTGGAATTTTAAATGAAGAAAGACAAATTACAAGTTCATGTGGACACAGCATTAAGTTAAAACAACAAACTACAGCATCAAATTAAATAAAACCAAGTAAAGTTAAAATTATGATTAAGATTAATTACCTTGGGATATTCTGGCGAACATTCCTGCAGCTACCGAGTGACTCAGAACTTGAGCAGCAAGATTCACTCGCATTTTTTGCTTATTATTAGGATCCAGATGGTCCTTTCTTAACTTTGGAGCAAACACAAAATTCCCATCACTGTTGTCCACTTCGTAAAAATCTTCTATATATTTCCATTTGGCAATGCCTATAAAATAATGAGAAATGTATTAAAAAGGGTTAAATTAAGACTACTACAGCTGAATTACCACATGTTTTCATGTTAACTAAAAATTGAATTGACACATTTATTATTAAATATAGTATTGGCTAGTAGTACATGAAGATACAATTTATATTCTGGAAATAGCCACATTTGTTAAATAGAATATACAACTCTTTAAATTTGATAAGAATGAGCGCCGCAAAACTAAATTAATTCTACCAGCACCTAGACTAGAGATGTACAAGAATAGCACAGAATACCGAAGCATCCAAATATATAATAAGTTACCCGAACAAATAAGATGACTTAAGTCATTACCATTAGAAAAAAGTTATTATAGTATTAACAAGTTCATGGAAGATACGAAGCTAAAATAAAGCAATAAAGTATAAATGTGTGTGTGTGTGTGTATCTACATATAACATTATTTTATTAATGTTACTATACAGTTCAAATAACTTTAATTAATATAAATAAATAAGAGAGTAAGTGATTATATATTAGTAATAATAATTAATGTTGTGCTATTACTATCTAGTAGGTATGCAATGTAATGTTAACTACTAAATATTTAACCTAGGTATAAGTTAAATGTAATACTTGCTGCGCCCTAACAGGGTCATGTACTCATATGTTTTAGCCTAGCCTGTAACAGTGTACATTATGCAAATGAATAAATAAATATTTTTCTTATTTATAAGACTGAATATCAAACACCTAAAGTACTCTTCTGATAATCACTGTTACTTACCCTTGACCGCCAGTCCCTATTAAAGCCAAATCCATCAAAATTGGGTTGTATTGTCATTAATGTTTAGGTTTATAATAACAAAAAATTACCTGCTAAATATTTGTGATATCCATTAATTTTCGCGATGGCCCAGGAATGGGATTTGTGGGATGGTGTGATGGTCCTGGTTGGGCATAAGAATGATCAATTACGTGAGTTGATTGTTTCTGAAAAAATATGATTATATGTTAAATCAAATGTAGGTATTGATGATGATGATTTATATCATTATGGTTCAGTAAGTATAATATCATTGTCGTTGTGTATCACATTTTTATCAACATACAAACAAACATACAGAGCTACTATGCAATTTTCAAATCTACTAATGAATGTAAATAAATATGTATTACCAAAAATAGAAAAATGTTAAAGTATTTTATTAACTTGTTTACCTTTACTACCTACACCGACAGACTATACAAATTAAATTTATGAAGATAACATTAAAATTACCTCCACCTCTTGAGCGTCAGGAACGGCATATTTGTTCAGCTTCTTCTCAACAAAATCGGTAAATGATGTTGTTTGAAAATGTAAGCTACACAACATTCTGTGTTCAGAATACAACTTCTGCTGAAAGTCTACAGAAGACCATGATCCGTCAGGGAAACAGAATTTAGCCCACAATTCGCAACTGAAAATAAATGAAAACTTTTTATAGAATTTATTGGTCCCTTATCTAGGTTGTTAGGTTATGCTAAGATTAACTGCTCTTACCGTTGTGCATTTGTTAGCCCAGGTTTAGGGAATCGAAACAATTTGATGTGAGGGTCTGCACGAGGTGAGCTCCCACATTTGAAACATTTACGTCTCAGATTATCTCCCATGATTGCAAATTCACCCACAAAGTGTCTCTATCTCAAATTAAATAGCCACGACAACACCACTTTTAATTCAACCACAGTTACGGAGGAGAACGTGCTCAACTCGACGTAAACTCGGAAAAAAGAAAAATGGTAAATCGCAAAACGTTTTGTTTTCAACAAAACTACAAACAGAACGTCTGTCGATAAAAACAAACAGCGGCCATTTGTAAATACAATTTGGCAAACACAACACAGTCCAGTGTTGCCATACAATTGTTAAGTATGATGATAGACTTAAATTTTTAATCATACTTTACAATTGCTGGCAACACATCAATATCCCCATTAGGTAATGTTCTGTGCTCCATACAAAGTTGACTGGGCCTGTTAGAACCGATCACAAAACGATTGAATAAATTGTGTGACACTGACAGTCATTTCAGTGTTGCAAAATCAAATTTCGAAATGGATAATATTCGTTTTTTTTTTAGTATTATAGGGTTTTTAATTCGGAATATGATATTTACATCACATAAAATTCTTTGAGATACTTCTTAGAACTAGATCCTTTGCGTTTGTTTTTAACTTTTTCTGAAATAGACACGATATGCTTCTAAGGCGATATTTATTGTTCAAGATAGATATATTTTAGTGTTTATTCCACTAGAAAACTTAAAAATACCACAAATAACAAATGTACATTTATATACAGGGTGATTGGAAGATGGGTGCAAAGCTTTAAGGTGAAGATAGTATAGACAATTTAGAACCATTTAAGCCATGGTTGTCTTAGACGAAGTCTTACCAAATTTTTTTAACCAAATTTTTAAGTTTTTTTTCGGATTCTCAAAATTTAATGTAAACTGCATAATTATGGCCAAATTGAATGATAAATGAATTAATTTTTTACTTATTTAATTAAAGTAATGTGTAAGCAACCAAGCAAAACATGTTTTAGGCTTCTGTGTCATTAGACATTTTTTTACAGATATTTAAAGCTCAGAAAAAATAAAAAAATTGTACAATACGTCTTTTAAACCTTATTTTAAAAAAACGGAGGGTGCTTTTTTTGTTCAAACCTTTTTGAAGACATGCTTGATAATTGCTCTTTCTTTTGAGGTATCATTTATGCGGATATCTTACAAATTATTGAAATTAGGACCTACAAACCAATTCGAGGGAGAAATTTTAAATTTTAGGCAGTCTAACAAAACACAAAATTTTTGCTTAAAAGAATACTTTATGTGCTCGAAATCATAACATTGTTCAATTCTAAGAATTTTTGGCACATGCAGGAACCAATTGAGGGGAACCCATTGAGGGGATTCTCTAAACAATGGCCACCGAACGCGGTGCGACGGCATTTCCAGGTAGAACGCCCAATGAATAGCAAAAAGCGATAAGAGTTGGTTTTTACAGCAAAATGGTCTTAGTTACTGAGGCAACAAAGTCGTTTTTCTTTAGTCAGGGTCAGTCGGTCTGTGATGAAGCCGTTACATCTTTTACTTATTAGTCAAACTACTGCCCTTGTGAGTGGACGTTGTCGTGTTGATTCACAATTTACCGTGTTCAGTTGTAGCCCTTTGCGTTCCTGCACGTGTTGTTTGCGTTAGTTTTGAACTTTTTTGTTTCACCGTGTCCAGTCGTAGCCTCGCGCTCCTGCACGTGTTGATTTTTGACTTAATTTTGTTGAGTTGACATTTAGTGCGCTCTTACGCCGTTTTTCTTAATTGTTAAGTGACTATGGCTACTTTTTCCAATCAAGAATATGCGGATATCGTATTTATGTACGGTAGAGCAGACGGCAATGGATCTTTGGAGCGACGGATGTATCAAGAGCGCTATCCGAATCGCAGGATACCGAATGTCCGAGTGTTTTACAACACGTTTAGTCGTCTTACCCAAGATGGGTTTCACCGCGTGGAACCTGGAGTCAACCCGGGCAGACACGAAACTGCCGTCGACGAAGACACTTTAGCAGCATTTCGAGCGGATCCTACTACCAGTACTAGAGCAGTAGCTCGAAATTTAAAAATTTCTCAATGGAAGGTGTGGCATACAATGCACCAAAATGATAAGTATCCGTTCCATGGCAGGAGTGTGCAAGGTCTAGTAGAGCAAGATCCTCAAAGAAGAATTCAGTTCTGCCGTTTCCTCCTCAACAGAGACATCGAAGATGCGTGGTTTCTGAAATCAATCTTGTGGACGGATGAAAGTAAATTTTCAAGGGAAGGTATTACAAACTTTCACAACATCCATGAATGGGCCGACGCAGACAACAATCCACATTTTAAGAAGCAGGTGTCATTTCAGATGAAATTCTCTGTGAATGTATGGGCTGGAATAATTGGCAGAACATTGATTGGGCCCCACTATTTGCCTGATCCATTGAATGGCGAAAATTATTTGCAATTTCTGCAAATTGATTTACCACTGCTGGTAGAGGAATCAGGTGTCCCGATCTTCGAAAGAGACCGAACAGTCATCTTTCAGCAAGACGGCTGTCCAGCGCATTGGACTTTAAATGTAAGGGAACACCTCAACAATTGCTTTCCTGATAGCTGGATCGGCAGGGATGGACCCATCCCTTGGCCCGCTCGCTCCCCAGATCTGACCCCGTTCGACTTTTTCGTGTGGGGCCGGGCCAAGGAACTGGTGTATAACAACATAGAAATAAACACTAGAGAAGAATTGATACAAAGAATAAATTCAGCGTTTGAGACAATGAAGCAGGAGATGATGTTGAAAATAACGACTACAGAAGTTAGAAGACGGGGCCGTGCTTGTATTAGGAATCACGGCCGTCATTTTGAACATGAAAAATAAATAATTTTAATTCAAATGTTGTTTTAATTAGTCTGCCTAAAATAAAAAAATTCTCCCTCAAATTGGTTTGTAGGCCCTAATTTCAATAATTTGTAAGATATCCGCATAAATGATACCTCAAAAGAAAGAGCTATTATCAAGCATGTCTTCAAAAAGGTTTGAACAAAAAAAGCACCCACCGTTTTTTTTTTTTAATAAGGTTTAAAAGACATATTGTACAATTTTTTTATTTTTTCTGAGCTTTAAATGTCTGTAAAAAAATGTCTAATGACTCAGAAGCCTAAAACATGTTTTGCTTGATTGCTTACACATTACTTTAATTAAATAAATAAATAATGAATTCATTTATCATTCAATTTGGCCATAATTATGCAGTTTACATTAAATTTTGAGAATTTCCGAAAAAAAACTTAAAAATTTGGTTAAAAATATTTGGTAAGACTTCGTCTAAGACAACCATGGCTTAAATGGTTCTAAATTGTCTGTACTATCTTCGCCTTAAAGCTTTGCACCCATCTTCCAATCACCCTGTATTATCTTTAAAGTAAAATGAAATAACGATTTCTAAATGGTATCAGAAAAGGAGATCCACCAAACTTGCCCCAGGGCCGGTGCAAAAGAAATGTAGGTATATCTTAGATTTTAGAGTAATACTGATACGTGGAACTAAATCGGATAACGGATTTCTCAGTAGGCACTAGTCTGTGGTAGGCATTCAAAATATCGGGTACATAGGACTAATGAAGAAGAGATTAGAAAGTATACTTCATAAAAGATAGCTTGATCTCTGCGACAGCTGTCAGTAAAATCACGCCTATGAAGTCCTGAATTTCATAATAGTAAAGACAGTACCTGTCAATGTCATACTTTATGGGCATGCTGACGTAATTAGTGATAATTAATTAGGTCGTCACCTAATTTTATTAGTGATGGGCGATGATTCTTCGCAACCACAGACTAACTATCGCTATTTTAAATAATTTCTAATGACCTATTAAATTTTGGGCATTCAAATCAACTAAAACTACTGAAGACCACGAGGAAATGAATTTTGAAAACCTTAAGGAGTGGTTTTTAAAATTATTAGATAATTTAAAGGAGCCACATTGCATTATTATGCATATCGTCTCATATGACTCGGTCCAAAAGCACAAACCACCAACTTCGGCAAACAAACAAATTGAAATCAATGCATGGCTTCAAGAAAAAGGAATAGAGGCCAATGAAACTATGCTCAAAAATGAATTATTAAGACTCGTTGGTCTGCACAAACCTAGTACAAGTACTCCCACGTATGTCTTACATGATATAGCCCACGAAAAGGGTCATACCGTCATAAGACTACCCCCGTACCACTGCAAGTATAATCCGATCGAGCTTATCTAGGCCCAAGTAAAAGGTTTGTTTGCTTGAATTTCAATTAGATAGGTACTATAAGTATTAATCTTAGTAAAAATATGTTTTATATTAAGGATACCAGGGCGGCACTGAAAATTTCGGGAATCAAGGAAGTGACACAACATTACTATTTAAAAATGTATTTATTGCTTTTCGAAGTATTCTCCGCGAAATTTGACACATTTTTCCATACGATGGAACCAATCATTGAAGCAACCATTCCATTCGGAAGTTGGGGTCTCCAAAATGGCCGTTTTGTAGGCGTTCACGGCTTCTTCAGGTGATGAAAATCTCTGTCCACGCAATTTATTCTTCATTTTAGGGAAAGTATAGAAATCATTAGGGCTTAGGTCGGGGCTGTACGGCGGATGGTCTAATAATTCTATGTTTTCTTGCTCTAAAAACTCTTTTGTTCTGTGCGCGGTGTGAGAACTCGCATTGTCGTGATGGAGGATGATGCGGCGGTTGCAGTTCTCTTTACGGAGTTCAGAAACGACCTGTGGCAAACAAATGCTAGCATACCATTCTGCATTAACCGTTCTTTGTCCCTCAAGAGAAATAGTCGTAACATGGCCGGTTTTGGAGACAAACGTGGCCACCATTTTTTTTGCAACACTCCGTGAACGAACAATTTTTGTTGGCTTTAACTCATTTTCGAACACCCAAACTCGTGACTGGTTTTTTGTTCGGGTTCGTACGCATATATCCAGGATTCGTCACCTGATACGATGTTGTATACAGCATTTGAGGATCCTGCGTAGAATCTTTCGAGAGTTCTGACGCACCAAGTAACGCGAGCCGCTTTTTGCTCTTCACAGAGCGAATGCGGTATCCATCGGGAAAACAACTTTTTTACACCTAATTGTTCATGCAAGATTATTTGACTCATGCCAATGTCTAAAGTTGCCTGAATTTCGCGGTATGTCACATGTCGATCTTCCTCAATCAGCTTACGCACAGCATCAACGTTTTCTTGGGCGCCGGCAGTTTTTGGACGACATTGACGGGGATCATCACTGAGCTTGACACGTCCATGTTGAAATTCAGCAAACCAGCTATAAATTGTGGTTTTGGATGGGGCTTCATCACCAAATGCAGAAATCATCCGGTCAACACACTGTTTTTGTGTTAAACCACTTCAAAAGTCATAATAAATCATCGCTCTTGAATTTTCTCGAGTCAATTCCATTTTCTCAACGACTAAACAAGTTTGACAAAACCTTGTGACAAGACCGAGAATCTTTTTTTAAATAAATTAATGGTATTCGATTTTTAAAACCAAGGAGTTTTCAATTAAAATGATTTTAATATGACAGGAACAGTGGAAATATTCCATTCCCGATACTTTTAGTGCAGCCCTGGTATCCAACGAAACAATCAATGACGGTATCTGATTCATCAACAAAGATTGCTCTCAAAGGAATACTGGATATCACAGTAAAGTGGATAATTGACAGTTTTACTTACAATGTGCAAGGCAAGCAGTTAACACTGATTTCGAAATGGGCTTTTGATGATGCATCTAACGAAAGTCGGTACAAGAAACACACAGAAAATGGACAGCGAGCAAGTTGACTCAAGCATCTTTATGAACTCTCTTGTACTGCTAAATCTGACTGATGGAGATGAAACTATATGGGAGAATCCTTATGCCTGTCCTCAAAGAAACTATGAAACCTAAAGGACCATAAATTAAAGTTCTAAAAAATATTTTCTGATGACTTTTTCCTAGGACCATTAGTTCAGACGGTACGTGTCTTGGCAAATGACCCTATCGAATTTTTCACTCTTTGGAAAAAAATACCTATCTTTACCTAGTTGTATCTTCACAACCAATAGACCTACAGTGCTTGCAAGCAAATTTAGTTCTGCTTCACAAAAATATAGGGACAAAGAACATTAAAAACGCGTCTGTAAGTTATATAAAAAAAAACTGAAACTATTCGAGCCTCATGGGAGTACTTAGCACAAGGTTTTTAGAGTTGCAAACTTGGGTATAAACTACTCTCAGGGGATCTAGCAACAATTATTATAAAAAATCGCCGTTACATGCGCATTTGCGCTGTTTGCCTTTTTTGTGTCGATAAAGACTGAACTAATTAGTAGAGATGCCGCGAATACGCGCTATTATTCGTTATTACGCATAACATGATTGCCCGCAGATTCAGGCCTGCCTCTAATGAAAAGCCAAGCCAAGTGCACTATACTTAGTGCTTACTGCACGTATTTTTATTATTGCAGTCTGTGGGCTCATTATACTCAGAAATCATACAGCGCCCTTCGCGTTCAATACAATAACGCATTCAGGGCGCTGTTGGGGTTGCCCCGATACTGCAGCTCATCAGGGATTTTTACTGAAGCTCGCGTTCTACACTGTGATGCGGAAGCGGTCCGCATCCCTGGTTAGTAGGGTGCGGGGCAGCACCAACAGCAACCTGTTTATGGTGACAAGCAGGCTCGATTGTGCGTTTGTGAACCACTGCTGCAGGGTATCAGCTGGGCCTGTCACCTTACAGTAGTGACGTCACGTATTATTAATGTTTTACTAACATAGTTTGTAAACTAGTATATTCTTACTTACACCATGAGTCTTGTTGCTTGAATAAAATCCCAATCTATTACTATACCCTATGAATAAAATGATTATGATTTATTTATTATCATTATAATAAAAAGTTAGCCAAAAATCAGTCATGTAGAAGTTAATTATGAAAATACATTTCACACTGTTTTCTTCTCCTCAAAATAACGCCAAACATGAGATTTTTTCATAGGATTTGGCATGATGTTTTTTCTTTTTAAGTTGCTCGTTAACTATTTCAGTATTTAAATCAATGGTTTTTTTTATCAAAAAAAGCACTGGTTCTCGTTAAGAAAATTAAAACATCGACCGACGTCACGTCAAGCAAGCTCATCACGAATGACGGCTGTGCTGCCCTAGCTCAACACAAGCGAAATCGATTGGGTGGGAATTCCCCGACAGCATTAAATGCTGGGGTAGACAAAACGAGATATTCCTCGTAAAATATATTACGTACAAGAAAAGGGCTTTAGGAAACTGGTTTCTTTAACTTCGTTGTTTTCTTTTCTCATAATCTTAGATTTTTTTAGATTACAGTAATGATTGGTAAGTTCAAAAAATTACTAAAATTGTAATATTATTATTTTATAATAAATAAACATTTTTTTATGTCTAGTAATAATGGCGAGTATTCGACTATTCATCATAGGGAATGGCGATTCATCGGTCTTCGACTATTCGCTATAACAACTATTCGCGGCATCTCTACTAATTTATATTTATTTTTTATAGTTTAAGCTTAGACTTTAGTCGCTGGCGATTTCAATATATCTCACAGATTTTTTTTCAGCAGATTTCTCTAGCGATTTCAAAACGTGTGTGGACATGAGATTTTGAAATCGCTAGTCGTTGCGTGAGTAACAAGCACGACACAACACAAGCACGCTATACGTATACCAACCAATTTATTTATAGTCTACAGACTATAGTCTGTAGACTATTTATAGTCAAACTACAGGGTCAAATGAATTTGGGCAAAACATTACCCACGTGTTGGGTACTAATTCCATGAACGAAACATTCCGTCAATGCACACACGCGACGGGTGCTTAAAGCGCCACCTCCACGAGCGTGTGTATCGCCACGAGTCCGCCCTGCTACCGCCGGGTAATCTCCACGAGACTATTATTCTTCCGCCTGCATATCGTCGCAATTCGCGACGGATCGCCGCGTGTCCGCAAAAATTCGTTTCACAGTTCGGCTGCCCCATTTCAAAACCTAGTAAAGGACACTTACAAAAACCGTTTTATTGCATAATTTTGCTAATCTATTATGCAATAAAACGTGTTCACACACCCGCGGGGTAGGTATTAGCGGGGCGGCAGGACGCGTCTCGTGGCGAGCGCGCTGCGTGTAGGTTAGTCTCGCGGCGAGTTCTTATCGTTTTGAGCCCAGCGCACACCGCTGGAGGCGCGGTCGACAGACCTACACCTTCAGGTCACTCCATCAAGTCCGTAGGTAAGGTCTCATCATAACTATCAAAACGAGCCCAAACTCGGCACCCCTAGTTCTACTGGTTCACGAGTCCCAGTAGCAGACACCGAAGTACACCTTAAGGTCACTCCATCAAGTCCGTAGGTAAGGTCTCACCATAACTATCAAAACGAGCCCAAACTCGGCACCCCTAGTTCTACTGGTCCACGAGTTCCAGTAGCAGATACCGAAGTACACCTTCAGGTCACTCCATCAAGTCCGAAAGTAAGGTCTCATCATAACTATCAAAACAGGCCCAAACTCGGTACCCCTAGTTCTACCGGTCGACGAGTTCCAGTATCAGTCACCGAAGTATATCTTCAGGTCACTCCATCAAGTCAGAAGGTAAGGTCTCATCATTACTATCAAAACGAGCCCAAACTCGGCACACTTAGTTCCATTCGTCGACGAGTTCCAGTAGCAGTCACCAAAGTACACCTTCAGGTCAGTCCATCAAGTCCGAAGGTAAGGTCTCATCATAACTATCAAAACGAGCCCAAACTCGGTACCCCTAGTTCTACCGGTCGACGAGTTCCAGTAGCAGTCACCGAAGTACATCTTCAGGTCACTCCATCAAATCAGAAGGTAAGGTCACATCATTACTATCAAAACGAGCCCAAACTCGGCACACCTAGTTCCATTCGTTGATGAGTTCCAGTATTTTTTTTTTTTTATTTATTAATTCATTCATTCAGTACTTACATCTATATACATAATAAGTTGATGCAAACATAAACTCATTAGAGTTTTACCGTGTACCAAAATCATCGACCACATAATTTAAACAATCAAAACAAACTTAAGTTCATATGTTGTTTTTGTTACTGTATCATAAAATGATACAGTAACAAAAACAACATCGAGGGTAATTAGCGAAATATTTATCTATTACTTACGAGCGAACATCGATGACCAATCTGACCGTCCTTAAGACAAGAAGTGGTGGAGGAATGTGATTTAGTTTGATACAGGTTGTTCCTAAAAGTATATTATTATTAGTAATAGTTAATTTTCCAATGGTATCGTTGGCTATTATGTTTATTTATTTACTATTTAACTATATTCATTTATAACATTTATTCACTTAAATACATTAGATATTTATATTTTGTAAGAAATGTTCCTTTAATTTGTACTTTATGTTTTTAGCAGTTATTTTGTCCCTCAATGATATAGGTAGTTGATTAATAAGATATGGTATTATATACTTTAACGATCTCTTGCCGTGTAAATTGTTGTACTTAGGAAGCAACAACTTAGCATTGATGACACTACGGGTATTAATTTCATTATTATTTATGATTTTTGTTTTCTTAAGATTTTCATTAAAAAATTCTTCTTTTAATAATGTAAATTTTATTTTTTCATGTATTTGTATTATTTTACAGAATTCAAATAATTTACCGTAGTCATTCTTGTACTTCTTCTTAATGTTATGCGGGACAATTGCTTTTAATATACGTAGTTGAAGTGCGTAAATTTGATCTAGGTGAGTTTTATATGTCCTACCATAGTTCGACAGGCCATAGAATATCGTTGATTCGGCCAGGGCTTTGTAAAGCGTTAACATTGTTTGATATGGAATTTTGCATCTTATAATAGAGAATTTTGCTAACATACATCTCAGTTTATCACACACCCCATTAATGTGTTCCTTCCAATTAAGTCGGCTATCAATGGTAAGCCCTAGGTATGTTTGGGTCTCCACGAGATCTATGGCGTCACAACTGCAAGGCTTGGCTACTTTATTACGGCAGTTGTCATGCAAACACTCATGGCAGTGTGCTGTTAGTTTAGGCAAGGCAGAGCTTCTATTTTGACTCGAACTGATGTACATTAATTTGGTCTTACTAGCGTTTAATGCTAAGCCAGAGTCATGGGACCATTTAGTTAGCAAATCAAAGTCCTCTTGTAGTTGCTTTTGGGCATCACTAACACTATGTCCAGCGACTATAAGGCAGGTGTCGTCGGCGAATTGATACATTACGCACATTTTTATCACATTAACTAGGCTATTAACATAAGTGAGGTAGTGCAGTGGCCCAAGGACCGAGCCTTGCGCCGTTCCTTCCGTTACGATGACTGGTTCACTAGTCGCGTCACTGACTCTGACCATGTATTTTCTGTCATCAAGATAGTTTCCGCACCAATCAAGTAGTTTGCCTCTAATTCCGCTGTCCTGAAGACACTCTAGTAGTCGGTCATGTCTGAGTGTATCAAATGCCTTGCTGTAGTCTATAAATACAACTAGAATGTGCTTTTTTTCATCTAAGTGTTTATGAATACTATCTGTGAACGTTGATAGCAGCTGAGTGGTATTCTTTTTTGGTGGGAAGCCATATTGTTTGTCTGTTAGTATTTTATGTTTTTCATAAAATTCGTGTATTTGTTTACAAATTAATTTTTCTATTATTTTATCAATTGTAGGCAATATAGTAATAGGTCTGTAGTTTTTGTAATCTAGCCTGCTTCCTTTTTTATGAATCGGTCTGACAATCCCTGTTTTAAGTGTAGATGGATACTTGCATGTTTGTATGCATAAATTAATTAAGTTAGAAATCACTGAGGTGATTGTCGTACACAACATTTTGATATCTATGGCTCTAATTCCATCTATTCCTGGGGCTTTATTATTGTTCAAAGACATAATAGTAGCAGTCACCAAAGTACACCTTCAGGTCAGTCCATCAA
Organism: Atethmia centrago; assembly: GCA_905333075.3. Lineage (NCBI taxonomy): Eukaryota > Metazoa > Arthropoda > Insecta > Lepidoptera > Noctuidae > Atethmia > Atethmia centrago. The sequence goes on from HG995369.1 coordinate 22,189,620, forward strand.
GTCCGAAGGTAAGGTCTCATCATAACTACCAAAACGAGCCCAAACTCGGCACCTCTAGTTGTAAACTGGTCGACGAGTTCCAGTAGCAGACACCGAAGTACACCTTTAGGTCAGTCCATCAAGTCCGGAGGTAAGGGCTCATCATTACTATCAGAACGAGCCCAAACTCGGCACCCCTAGTTCTCATGTTCGACGAGTTCCAGTAGCAGTCACCGAAGTACACCTTCATGCGTTATGCGTTTTATGCGTTGCGCGAGAATTCAAATTCAAATTCATTTATTGTTTGTCACAGGTGAAATATCAGTTCTTATGGTTATTATAATAAAGGCTCGCTGCTACATACCTATAAGGTGTACAATATTTCATGCTTGTTCAATAATTGTTATTAACATTAAAATCATTATTCGTCCTAAGTCAACGTACATCATTCATCATGCATTAATATAAGTTGTTTATTCACATAGTCAGATTTAAATTATTCAGTCATGTCATACAAATTAAATTACTCGTTACGATAGCTTATCTAATGATGCAGTCACCAGTATTTTTGTCATTAAAAAAGTCATTGATTGAATAGTAGGCTTTACTTATCAAGAATTCCTTTAGTTTCTTTTTGAAACTATCAAAGGTTACATTGTTTTTTACATAATTTGGAAGTTTGTTATAAATTTTTACACCTGTACCAAAAATACTCGTTTTAAACTTAACTGTCCTACATCTAATTCCGCTTAAGACGCTGACAACACCTAAACCACGGTCACTGTCAGATTGCATAGAAAAGAAAGAGAAGCGCGATGACACAACTCTTGTAATTTATTGCAAAATATAAAGCAATTATCTAATTACTCAAAATGGAGTTGAGAAATCGAAAATAAAAAACAACCAAGTTCTGCATTCAAATAAGACGTTCTTGTTATTAATTAAACACGTAACGTATGTTGATATTTAATAGAGATATTTTGGATTAGAACTCAAGGTAAGAGGTTATTTTAACGTTAGTTTGTATCGAGATTTTTTTTTCAAAACCTGTTTTGGTAACAACCAAGTTCTGGGAAATATGTTTAAAATTAACATATATTTTTTCCGCTACCACAAACTATACAGATTCGGGAATTTTTTTTCTTAAGAGAAGCCTATTTTGGTCAATTGGGTCTTGTCAGCGCCTTAATTCATTTTTATACCGTGCACTTCGCAATGTGTCATAATTATTAATGTCGCGTTTTATCATTACTGCTGCTTCATAAATGTATAATGAAGGTATAGTCAAAATGTGTAATCTTTTAAACTCTGTTCTACACGAATCAGTCTGTTTAAGCCCACATATACTTCTAACACACTTTTTTTGGGCCTTAAAAGCATACTCTCTGTTAGTTGAGTTACCCCAGAAAAGAATACCAAATTTTATTGTAGAACCCACGTATGCATGGTAAGCGCTTAGTAATGCTCTTTCGTTAACAACTTTTCTTAGCATGTAAAGGGCATATGAAAACTGATTTAACTTTTTGCAAACATGATCAATCTGCATTTTCCAATTTAGTCCTGAGTCAATATGAATACCAAGAAACTTAGTGTTGTTCACTTCTTTTAATTGTTCGCCTTTATAATGTGTACTTTTATTTTTTTTGAATTTTTATTTGTGAAAACCATATAATTAGTTTTTTCAAGGTTTATTTTTAAATTCCTCACCCGCGCTTTCTGCTGCCTTACTTAAAAAAAATGTAAAGGCATGCCCTTTAGAGTTTAGGTTTCAGCATACAAACCCCCAGGCTGTTATAAAAGTTTTTAAAGATCTTAAAATTAAATCAACAGAAGATCTCTGGGGAATGTCTGTAATAGTCTGTAGATCTATCATCGAAACCATTGCGCCCTGTTTAGCTTTCATATTTAACACCAGTGTGGACCAAGGAGTCTTTCCAGATCTCATGAAACACAGTAAAGTAGTTCCTTTGTTCAAATCCGGTGATAGTAAAGAACCCAACAATTATAGGCCTGTGTCAGTTCTGCCAGTTCTCAGTAAGGTGTTTGAAAAGTTGATGCTCAATCAAATGTTACGCCACTTTAATAAAAATTCCATCTTTTATGAACAACAGTACGGTTTCACCAAAGGGCGTTGTACGACTGACGCCGGTGTCACCCTAATAAAGAACATTTTTAACGCCTGGGAAGAAGCACAGGATGCCATTGGTATCTTTTGCGACCTCTCTAAGGCGTTCGATTGCGTAAACCATGAGACACTTCTGCTGAAACTAGAGCACTATGGACTTAGAAATACAGCTCTTGATTTACTAAGATCATATCTAAAAGATAGAAAGGTTAAAATTCAAGTAAACGGCGTAAACTCATTGGGGTCTGAAATGGCAATGGGCGTTCCTCAAGGTTCGATATTGGGTCCATTTCTCTTTTTAGTTTACATTAATGATTTACCCCAATTACTTCAAAATCAACCGAAGATGGTGTTATTTGCAAATGACACATCATTGATCTTTAAAATAGACCGACGATCACAAAATCATGACGACGTGAATAAAAATCACTAACGCAACGATTTAAAAATGCAATTTTACACACATTTTTACAATTTTTTGTTCACACTTATAAAACCTGTTGGTTTATGATGTTAGGAAGAAACTGGAAGTTAGGAAGAAAACAAAATACTTGTTTAATTCAAATGTGTAATTTAATCCAGGGCTTGTTAACGTTACCAAATAACAAAATAATAACCGTTATGTAACGTTAATTTTAATGTGTTACCTTACTAACGTTACAAAAAAATTAACGTTACTTGTTAACATTACCAGTAATTTAACGTTAATTAACAGTAACGTAAAATATGATAATAACGTTAATTTTACCGTTAATTTTGCTACGTTGCCGTTCTGTAGGTTTACATTTTGTGCGCTCGCTTAGCATTGGATCTGTTTAGGTACACTGTTGCCGCTCTGCCGCCGCACTATGGGAAAATCGCGTGTTTCGTATAAACTCCGTATCTCAGTCGTTTCAAAACTAAATGAGCTGTAATTTTGCAAACGTTTTCTTGGATGTATAAAGTTTAATGTAAATAATTTCGATTTTGAAAATTCTGTTTATTAGTTACTTAAAAAAATACATGCATTCTATAAAAAAAAAAACAAAATTTGTCTTTTGTTGAATTTACTTAAAATTGAATAATTGCAGCAAACGAGAAAAATAAAGTACAAAATTCAGGAAGCCCCTACAGATTTTCGTTGATAGGCAAGAAGGGCCGTGGCTTCATTTAAAAGTTATTTTGATATTGTTTCTGTGTATTTCTCAAACTTGATATATATGGTTTAGAAGTGTACAATAAGGTATGGAACACGTCTTTATTTGTAGCCGCTCTTGAACACTTTCTATAATGATGATCTATAGACTTCTAAACTTTTTGTAATCCTTATTTTGGATTCTTGCGCGTCTTCGGACAATTTTATTGTCCGATAGGTAAAATAACATAGTACTCAATGATTTTTTCTCCGTGAATAAGTATTTTATGCACGTAGGAAGGCATATAATACCAATTATAAATATCTACGTACAGTTGGGCTGTAGGTACTACATGCGTATTCACCGAATTTTTTTGAATTAATAGCAATTCCAGATGACATACATTATTATGTACTTCGTTTTATAAGTTCTACGTCTACACCTGTAATGCCTGCAGAGCAAGAGTAATTCTGAAAGAATCTCCGAGCTGTGTTTCCGTCATTGCTATTTCCAGTGCCTTGTCAAGGTTTATCGACATGTAGTCCCATTTCCTTCCTAAACCGCTTTTGTGCCAATTTTTTCTTTTCGTCTTTGTTTTTTTTATTTTCAGGCACCTGACCACTTTTCAAAAGACAAGTTATAAAAAATGTGTAAGAGCATCTCCATACTCCTAATCCAAGCATGCAGTGTTGACAGTCCGTATTGAAATGAACTTTCGTTTACATCTCGTGTCCTAACTGCCTCTAAGTTATTATTTTGCCGAGGAGTAGCACTACGAACTGTACAAGAAGCGCTCGAACGAGTTTCAGTTAAAACTTGTGCCACTTTACCATCAATCATGGTTAAAAATAGGTCATGAGTAATTTCGATTACCTCGCCATTCTTATTTATCAGGGATGGAGACAGATTTTGTTTTCGGTTGTTGATATCAGCCACAACAGACGCGGTTTTTTCAGGAGTTTCTTTGGCAAATTCTAACAATATAAGTCTGCAATATCTTACAGATGAGCAAGTTTCATTCTTCCAAACAACATTATTAGTTGTCTCATCTATGAGTCTAATGGGTACAAGTGAAGCAATAAAAAGGTTTGCATCTGATATAAAATCGCTTTCTTCAGGCAAAACTTGCTTGTACTCACTCTTCCCGGATGACCCGTCGCAACCCCATTTACAGAATAGTTTCAACTTTCTTAAACCGTTTTTGTAAACTGAAGCAATTAGTAATTTACGTGCCACAGTATGATCCAACAAGTCCTGCAGATTGACTTTTGAACTTATGTTAGTAATGGTTATGCTCAAATCTGGCGGGCAACACTTCTTCTTCGCTTCAACTAAAGTTGGATAAGAAGGAAACACTGATCAGTTTTTGTCCGCCAAACAAAGTCGAAGTTTACTATACTGTTCTTTGTCAATAAATGTCCGTAGTGCTTCTTCCTTTGAAAAAGGTGTAACGTCTTCAGAGTTCCCCGTTACGTATTTAACAAAAAAAATCTTATCATTTTTTGATGCAGTTCGTATAATATTGACGATTGCGGCCTCCTCCGTCTCATCCATAGACCGTAACTCCTGAGCATATGCATTGAGAACACAGTCCGATCCGTACTCTTATATTAATTCCATGTTTTTTCGTTCTTTTGTTTTTTTCTGAAGATGCTTCGTATGGTTTCGAGGGTCTGCCGCCACTACTTCCAGGCATATTAGGGTCATTAACCGTGACTCGGCACTCTAGTGGAACACGAAATTGACCATCTAACCAGCTGACTTTCTTACTTTCAAAGCGGTCTTTTATCTGAGATACATTTCTTCAGCGTTCGTTACATTTTGATACCAAGTTTCTTTGAATGTAGAAGACCACAGTAGCCATATCCTCTGGTGACAAATTTAAATTTTCTTGGAAGTAGTCTTCTATATTATGCCCATTTATCAACAAATTGCACAAGTCACGTTTACTACAAACAAATTCAACCCATTTTTCAAATCAGTCAACTTTGCAATTAACTGCTTTTTAGGGCAACTGAATTTTGACCAACAACTGTGAATGTTTCAGGGCTCACCATCCTTTTATAGGCATATGAAATAGTGCTATGTGCAAAAAGATAAGATACTAATAATTTGCACTCTTCCCATAACCAACCTGTTTTTATTTCAACCCTAATAGATAGTGACCATATTTTATCAAGTAAGGTGGTCAAAACTGTACCAAAACCACAAAGAACTATTAATAATAATCATCACTGTAATTAACTTTTTATTAATTTGACCTTAATAGACATATATAACAAATGATTTTATGAGAAATAAAAAGAAATTGAAAAAAAATATAATTTTTATCTCGCGATATGTTTTAGCACCGTGTCAGAAAAAGAGCAAGTAAGAGCAATTTTTTTTTCTCCTAGCGTAAACTAATGTATAAAGATCTTAATACAATAAATATCTCGACAGCGGCAAGCAGCGGTAAAGGGTAAATGTCTCGTTAAAAAAATAACCTTATAAACATACCATCTTAAACTATATTGGTTAATTTTATTTTATCAAAGTAATACAATTTGTAACAAAAACCCTGTTGTTCCTTCTACCTACGTTTTAAGAATCGGTTTACTAAGCGATAAAGCAAGTCATTTATAAAAAACTGGACAATAGAAAAAATAAAAATAAATATTTAATTATTAATATTTGTAATGTTTAATTGATTTGTTACCTCTGCAATTCTGCATGAAGCGATGACGCGAAACCAGAAGTAGATAGAACGGTCCCGCCACACTCTTTGGTCGGTGCCGCCGCGCCGGTACAAACCGCCGCCCGCCGCCGCATATCTACCTATTTTTCTACACAAGTTCGTGACCTTGTCAGCTGTTGTTTTTCAGTATCACTTAAACGAATTAATTTTTGAAAGCCTTGGTTTACACTCTTTTTAAGCACAATTGATAATTGTTAAAACTACATTTAACACTTCACTACGTTAAAAAAAAACAAATTCGCCGCGTCTGTCACATGTACCTATTTACAAACCTATTGTCAAACCTGATGTACCTATTTACATTTTAATGCATTAATTTATTATGATATCTACTTGACGGCCACGGAGTTGCTGTTCGATATGACCACCTTGTACCTCTACACTTCTTGGCTCATAGTCGGAGGGAAGTAGTGATTGGACGCGACAATAGTGAAATGGGTGCTGGCCATCTTCTTTGAGTACTCTCCTAACGCGCATAAGGTTTACTCCGAGTTCGTGTCCCACTGAGCGTGTACTTCGCGTTGGATCGTGCTCAAGCAAGTCCAAGACTTCTGTCTCGAGTCTTCGGTCTGCCTGCGTCAGCTCGTTGTTGGTCTCGCCCGTGCACACTGCCGGTATTGTACGTACGTATGTGCAAACGTTGGAATACCATCGCCGACGGTAATGGTAGACTCGCAAAACGTTCTTGGTAGAGTCTGCGTGCTTCTGCATAATTGCAGTTACATTTCCGAAGACACATCAACATATTAAAATATTCTACGTTAGAATAAGATATGGTCAACGTTTACGTAAACAAAACACAAGTCACTCATTACGTAGATCAATAATAACATCCATTCGGTAGTAACGTGCGCGGGAGACTAAAGTGATTCGCAGGGAGACGGGTGGCGGGTTGGCGGTGTAGGTAGGCACGTGGTACCGACCCGGGGCACGTGCGCGGCGGCAGTTTTTGGCGGTATCTTTTGTCGCATTCAATGAAAGCCGCTGAGCTCGTAGGCTATTTAGCGAAATAAAGATGTACTTGTAAAATCAGATACTCTAAACATTTTTTGAAATGTGTCGATTTTAAAAGTTATTTGATTTTGACCTCTCGACTAGCCAATGCTTAATTTTTTTAAATTATAATTTCATCAATGTTTTGCTTATAGGTAAATGTATACGTTCCTAAAAGGAACAACAGGGTTTTTGTTACATATTGTATATATAATATTAATTATGAAACGTTATGAGGAGATTATAAGCATTCCAAAAATGTATAATACTGGTACATTTATATCAAAAACTTTCGAGTTATGTGGCATTGAATTCCAGTAACGTATTGCGTCAAAATTACGTTATTGAACAAGAGTTAGCTTTGATGCCTATTTATAATACATTTAATTTTAATAAAAATGCGAATAAAAAGCTTATTTATTAGACTATATTATTTTTATTCCATAACAACGACATTCACGTGAAACGGTTTTGAGGCGGCTTTGTATGGGGCTTTACCATAGTCCGGCGGCACGGTAGTCTGTTAAATCGTGCATGTGTAAGACGACTATTGTAATAAATATTAATTAGAGGGGCCTGTGGCTAAATAATAACAGCCGCACGGGTCAATCGATCAGATTAAGCTACGCTTGCCGCGGTTGGTCCGTGGATGGGTGACCATCTTTACATACCAAGACCCTTCCGTGCCTCGGAAAGCACGTTAAGCCGTTGGTCCCGGCTGTCATTCGTAAATCTTTGACAGTCGTTACGGGTCGTCAGAAGCCCGAAAGTTTGACAACCAGTCTTACCGATACCCCTTGTATTACCCAGTTACTGGGTTGTGGAAGTCAGATAGGCAGTCGCTCCATGTAAAATACTAGTATTCAGCTGCATCCGGTTAGACTGGAAGCCGACCCCAACGTAGTTGGGAAAAGGCTAGGCTGATGATTTTGAATCAATAATTACCTTGACTATTGTCTTCACTCATAGATATTGAATAAATGATCAGTTATCACTGACTAAATCAGCTCACTATACTATCAGCACTTCTCACGCGTAAGAATCAGGCAAGGCAACGTTTTGATCGGCACGATATCAGCGCGGTGCGAGGGCGCGCGGCGGGCGGCCTACCACGCGCCTCAGGCCCCGCTACTTCCACTTTACCCGTTTAAAAATAACGATAAAAGTAACGTTAAGATAAAATTAACGTTAATAAAAATTAACGATAAAATGAAGCATAAATAACGTTAAATCTATTACCGTTATTTTAATATTAACGGTAACGCTGTCAAATAGAGATAACGTTATGAAAAATTTACCGGTATTTAAAGCCCTGATTTAATCGCCGGGCATAAGGTGCATATTCCCCTTCATGAACATTAACATATTGAAGTTCTCGTCTGAAAGGGAGGCTCGCTTTATATCAATAGTAGCTGTACCCATTGGATTAACGATTAACGGACTTCTGACTGATGTTAACGGAAGTTAACGTGTCCGTTGACATTTTTAAAAGTTAACTTAAAAGTTAATCCGTTAATCAAAATATTAACTTCGTTAATTAACGATTAACGGATTTACGAGTTAATGCCCAGCTATGTGTAGGTAACACCTGCATGTCAAAACGTCAAACAAATAGTTTTCTGACAGCTGCGCGCACAGATTAATTTAGGCCGGCGGCGCGTACGTCGTTCTCGTCGTTACGGAATGTTGCCATTTTAATTATTTGTATTTATGTTATTCATATTGCAATCTCACTGTGTGCTGCACCGGTCGAAGTCATCACGTCAACGCCAGCTATCGCTGAAAATCAGCGCTGGGGCTCTGTCTCGCATAGGTTCGCAGCATTATGCTGAGCGTTGGAAGTTTTGCGTGGATGTGACGCATATTCTACCCCAAATTGTTTCTTTTTTGTATTTGTGTTCCTTCTTTGCGTCATGTTTACCGCAAATAAACGAATTTTCTTTCTTTTCTTATTTTGTTTACTGCAGTGGATCATATACTTTAACCGCTCAGGCCCGTGGCTCAATAACGTCATCTCTCAATCCCAAAAAAAACATTTTTATTCTGAAGGTGTACTTCGGTGACTGTACTGGAACTCGTCGACGAATGGAACTAGGTGTGCCGAGTTTGGGCTCGTTTTGATAGTTATGATGAGACCTTATCTCCGGACTAGTTGGTGTACTTCGGTGACTGCTACTGGAACTCGTCGACCAGTATATCTAGGGGTGCCTACTCGTCAACCAGAGCCCAAACTCGTCACCCCTAGTTCACTGGTCGACGACTTCCAGTAGCAGTCACCGAAGTACACCTTTAGGTCACACCATCAAGTCCGGAGGTAAGGTCTCATCATAACTATCAAAACGAGCCCAATCTCGGCACACCTAGTTCCATTCGTCGACGAGTTCCAGTACAGTCACCGAAGTACACCTTCAGGTCACTCCATCAAGTCCGTAGGTAGGGTCTCATCACAACTATCAAAACGATCCCAAACTAGGCACCTCTAGTTCTACTGGTCGATCAGTTCCAGTAGCAGACACCTAAGTATACCTTCAGGTCACTCCATAAAGTCCGAAGGTAAGGTCTCAACATTACTATCAAAACGAGCCCAAACTCGGCACCCCTAGTTCTACTGGATGAGGAGTTCCAGTAGCAGTCACCGAAGTACACTTTCAGATCACTCCATCAAGTCCGGAGGTAAGGTCTCATCATAACTATCAAAACGAGCCAAAACTCGGCACACCTAAATCCACCGGTCGACGAGTTCCAGTAGCAGTCACCGAAGTACACCATCAGGTCACTCCATCAAGTCGGAGACGAATAGGCATTCATAAATCCTCTTAACTTTTAGCGAAAAAGAATATTTTTATAAAAAGCTGTGGTTATAAAAACATCGTATCAAGTATCTAATTTGGTTTATCGAATACAGCGATCTTTTTCAACACGAGGCGCGGCTAACAGGCGATACAGTGTCCACTCACGACAGCGGCCAAGCGCGATATTAATCTATGCAAGCCAGTGTTGCCAGACGCCCAAGGCGTGTCCTCGTACAGATATGGTCTGAAATCTCGTATTTTGTCAACACAACCTCGTACATACCATTTATTTAATAAATTGCTTAAAACCTATTGATGTTCTAGTCAACTATCTCATAACCAAGCACTCTACAATGCAGTTTCGTCAAAAAGTACTACAGAGCAGTTTATACAAGTTATTCAAACACACCGCTCTGAACAATCTAGTGTCCATGGTCGCAGGTGGCAGGTCGTACAACCGGAATTTAGCTTTGGATACTGTATGCAGTATCCGAACTGTACCTACTATAGTGGACGTGGAGTAGAGTAGAATTAACATAGACATATTTTCTACGTTAACATAACATCCTACAGAAACAAAACAGGTAAAATGAATGAAATGAAACGTTTCGTACGTCCACACCATTCATTCATTTCGTATAATCAGAGGCGCGTTCCAAAATATGACTTGTATCAACGAATCTCGTACAAAATCGTACGAGGATTGATGTAAGCTCGTACCTCGTACCAAGACCACTAAATCTCGTACATGTACGAGAAACCTCGTACGGATGGCAACGCTGATGCAAGCGCGGACTGAGGTTGCATTCGAAACGTTTGCGCAATATAGCAAGACGAACAAAAATTAAATAACCCCTAATGCAACCGATTAAGATTCATCCGTAATAGAAAAATATGTGAAAAAATAAGTTCCGTTTTTAATTTTTTCTGCGACTATGTGTGACATTTTGATATTTTTTTATACTAGTTTTTGGAATTTAATATGTCTGCCTACTTCTAGTATTTTTAGAAACCTTAAAATATGTTGATAATAAAACAAAAATGTACCTAAACTCAACCCGGTATCGTTAATTTTGTGAAAAATGGGAACAGAAATCGTTTTTACATTATAAAAATCTATAATTTTCAACAAAATGGTGGTTACTATTATTTGAAAATGAAGAACCATTTTATATGTGGTAGTGGTGCCGATTCCCTTGTTCACAAACTAAACTAAATTTAAGTTCAGTGTATCTTTTTCTTTCTATTTCATTAAGAAAAGGACAGAAGATACATTTTAGTTAACACGTTCACTGTCCCCAAACAAAATTTTTCAATAACCCCATGTGTCCAAATCAATTTTTGTAATATTCTGTCTCAAATCGATACTGTTGACAAGTCCTGACAAATAGAGCAACTTACACACAAGTCCATGAAGTTAGAGCTCATAGAAAGAGACAGGGGCGAGTGTACCGTTTACGGTTCACGGACGTGATGGGTCCACGCGGCGTGTATTGTATTCGGTACACTAGACAGCTAACGTGTTAAGTCCTGTCAAATTAATCGGCGCCTGTCACTACTCCATACAAGTTTAGACGTGATTAAAAAGATGCCTACTAAAATTACGTCAAGTTACGTCAAGCGCTGATTAATTTGACAGGACTGAACTAAAATTTATCTTCTGTCCTTTTCTTAATGAAATAGAAAGAAAAAGATGCACGGAACTTAAATTTAATTTGTGAACAAGGGAATCGGCGCCAGTGATTAGTTATATTTGATTTGGTTAATTTTGTCACAATGTACCGAAAAACAGCACTATTTTGTCTGATTTGCAAACGCGCCCTTAAATTGTTCTCCGCCGCGCTTCCAGCGGTGCGCTGGGCTTTGCTCGTCATTGGCGCCGATTCCCTTGTTCACAAACTAAACTAAATTTAAGTTCAGTCCATCTTTTTCTTTCTATTTCATTAAGAAGAGGACGGAAGATTAATTTTAGTTTAGTCCTGTCAAATGAATCAGTGCCTGTCACTACTCCATACAAGTTTAGACGTGATTTACAAGTTTAGGACTAAACTAAAATTGATCTTCTGTCCTTTTCTTAATGAAATAGAAAGAAAAAGATGTACTGAACTTAAATTTAGTTTAGTTTGTGAACAAGGGAATCGGCGCCAATGTTAGGTACTGTCGTGATAGTATCGCTCACTTCATATAATTGTGATTGAATGAAGTGGAAGTGGTAGGAAAATATCGCCGCGAGGTGGCGCCTAAGGGTTGCATCAAGATGCTTGGGCAAAGTTCAATGCAACAGCAAAATAAAGGGAAAAGTTACTATTCGCTGGGCAAGTCAAATTACGACAGGATGTTTCAATACTACTCTGCGGTACTGGCTTCTGACATATTCCAATATAAGCGTTCTACGAGGGCCAATCTTTTTACGCAAAGGTTAAAAAGTGTTTTGCTGTCATTTTCGTAGGGCCTTGGTTTTGCTTTTTTTGTAAAAAGACTAAATGAAAACTTCACATTAGCTAGATGGACCGGCAATATTCATGTTTTTTGGTTGACTGTTTGGTAACTAGTGCTTTGAAATGTTTTCTACAAAAACAAGCAATTAATGTCAAATAACTTTTATTTTAGTTAAACAAAGAAATGTATATATAATATTATATATATTTATTGAATAAAATTATATCTTATAAACAGATATGACGCCTCGTCCTTTGCGAGAAACAGCCACCAAGTTCCCATCATAGCCGAAATATGGCAAACTATATAATAAAACGTAAATGCAGACGGCCCAATTGGTTCCAAAACATTTATTTCCATAATAAAGTCACGAAGAACACGAGAAAAATGTTCTACAACTAAAATGTTAACCTAGCTGCTTTGCCTTTAGGCCCAACACAGTCTTAGCTTCCATACAAGAGCCCTCAATTTGCACTAACATTTTTCCATTATGAAAACGATTATCCTAAAGCATAATGCACCAGTGTTAACTTTCTAATAAGAAATAACTATGGTTATAAAAATAGCGAATATACTTAGAAACAATATATCAGTATGTTTCACTGTTGGTACATAATACAACATAATAATTATAATGCGTATACGCTATACTTCGATAACCACTCACAATACTTTTTCATTTAATTAAAAAAAATTAAATAACGTCGATAACCACTCAAATACTATTTCATTTCATAAAAAATTGGACCATCCCCATTTTGGTTGCTTACAAAATACCGACATTTAAGAAAAACAACTACATATAAAGACAATGAATATGCTCAAAGAGGTACTAACACTTTTATGGCTCAAGCATGAAGTAACTTCAAAAATTAGTATAAAAATATATCACAGCAATTTAAGTTAGCCCAACTGATATTTTGCTGAGTGAGATCGAAGAAAAATAATCCTCGAAAGGAAAGAACAACTCGTTAAATACAGTTACAATATTATAATTTATCTGTTATCAGTCATTTTATGAAACTGGTTTGAAACTCGTCTAAATGACAAAGAGATATATTTTCAATCATTACAACATACAACTTTATACATATAGTAATAGTTGGCTTAAGGCGGTCATGTTTAGTGATGCGCGAGAAATGGGCGTGATGAGGAGAGAGTGACTGGCAACGGAGGAGCGCAGGGTGCCGAGAGTGACGAGTGGCGATAATAAATATGTAGCTCGCGTGCCCGCCATTAGGTGGACAGAGCTAGCTGCAGAGCTTCCTTGTGCTCGCTGCTCAGCTGTATCAGCACGGTGTTGAATAGCTCCGCATTGCTCTGCAACAACATGTGTTTTTAGATACTGGTTGCTATACAACCCTAACAAATGTTTTGATTTGTTGGAGATGCCCACCTGTATTTGTCTGACGAGAGCTACCATCTGCGCATAAACAGGGTTGTCCGAGGGTACGGCGTCTCTAAGGAATGCTTCTGCAAGTGTGGCGATGACGTGTTTGGGCGCGTCAGGTGACGCCAGTGCCGCGTGCCCGCTCGCCGCTAGTTCGCACAGCAGAGAGTATACGTGTGGCGCTTCTTCGGTGTCTTCTGTTACTGGCAACCATGTGAGCCTGTACAATGGAAAATTAGTTTTAGCGAATTATTTTATGCGATTTGGCAATAACAGTTTGATATAGATAATTGAATTCAGCTGCGTTTTTTTTTCAGTTTAAGGTCGTCAAGGTAGACTCACCAGTGCCTAATAATTTCATCCCTGTCGATCTGCGAGTGGTTATATTTGATGATCTTGGCGACGGCGGAGATGGCGTTCTCGGTGGCGTTGAGGTTCTCGAGCGCGCGCGCGCTGGGCTCGGCCACGAGCGCGGCCAGCAGCGGCGCGGCGCGCGCGGCGGCCGGCGCGAAGGCGGCGCCGCCGAACTGCGCCAGCACGCCGCAGCCGTACGCCGCCGCCTGCCGCACCTCCGCCTCCGCCGAGCGCAGCCCGCCCAGCATCGGCTCCAGGAATATGTCTTGGTACTTTATGCACGAGGGGCCTGGGGGAGACGTATCTTAGTATACCGATATTGGATACGCTCGGTGCACTCTCGAACGTCGAGTCGGGTAAATTAATTGATCAATTTACTTATCGGAGAACGAAATATAAATTTGTGACAAAAAGCAGCGATGTTGATGTTTAGTAAATAGCTAAGCAACCACAAATTCACAAGCCTTATGTTAGAGCCATCCTCACCTCCAAATTCAATAACGTCGTCAAAAATGCATATAGCCCATTGGCGGTCTGAGTAGGGGCGGCCGGGAGCCAGTAGCTGCACGAGGTGCGGCAGCAGGGTGTCGAGGTGCGGGAAGAAGGACTCGCGGTAGGCCGACATGAGCGCGTGCAGCACGTCGGCCACGCGCGACAGACCGTACACGTCCTCGTTGTCCTCGTCTGCTAGCTGCTCCTCTACCACCTAAAATACGAATAACATATAAAAAAATCACGAAATATACGACATAATTTCACGCCTGCATTCGCAGAAGGAGCATGCAATCTCATGTTTCCCGACAAAACCTGGGAAACTTTTATTTTGTAAATCCTCAATAACACTGGCTGATATAGTAATTCACCTCAGAACCGTAGTCGCCAGTACTTTTTTGGGTTCAAATTCGGTAACTGTACTCACCTCGTCGTAATCTTCGTCAGCGCGCTTTTGACGACGCTCAGTAGCTCGTTCGAAATGTTCTGTGAGTAGCTTATTTAGTATGCGCAGCACCTCGGCCATCATCTCGTCTGGGAGACAACCGCCGCCCAACAGCTCAATACACTGGAAACAATAATTACATTATCGCCTTGATTCTATCTTAGTTCAGTCACTTGACCAACTCCGTATACAACCGATTTTTAAGCTGACACCAAAACGCGACACACAAGGCCTGATAATGGCTAGTTGACAGTAACAAAATACTTTATGAATTTTGTATTGTAAAATAGTCGTGAGCTGAAAATGACTTTATATTATTTTTTTTTTTTTATTCGTAAAAATAAAGATAATCGTTTCTCAGAAACAGTCAACTAGCCTATTCTAAAATTTTTATAGGCGTAAGCACACATATTTCCCATAAATATCAAGTCTATAACAATCAGCTTCAAAATACGACCGCACATACCTTAGCGAGGCTGTTGAGCAGCTCAACCTGCACCTCCTGCTCTGGTTCAGAGTCGATGGCCTTCAGTAGCTCTGGCAGGATGTACGCCCACATGCCCTGGATGTACTGCGGGCCGCGGATGCGCGCACACTCCAGTAGGTAAGGTAGAGACTCCGCCGCCGCCGTGCGCACGTTGTCGTGGAAGTAGAACTTCAGCATAGGCACCATTAGTTTTACAACGTCTTCGGCGTATTCCGCGAAATCCTCTTTTAGCTCGCGAGCGTAGCATACGAGCATGTCACATGCGGATGCCTTGTCTTCGAGACCTGGGAATAATCTTATTTTTAAAAAAATTGTTTCCAAAGTCCAACTGTTAGTTCTGCAGTTCCATTGTTTTATACATTTGCACTACATTTTGAGGCACATCAAATTCGAGCAGTTGATTGCAGAGGTCCATGAGAGCTATGTTGATGTTGTTACTTACAAATCAGACACTGATTAACAGCTCTGTTCTGGGGGGGTAACCATCACCTCATAAAGCAGTATTATTATAATATTACTTCACAGCAGGAAAATGATGGAGCTATACAGGACTTATAGCTCCATCTCTTTCTCACGCTGAAGTCATATTGAAATAATACTGCTATATGAGGTGATGGTTACCCCCCTGTACTGTTGTTTGGCTACAACCCATAATCACTACACATAAATTAAAGTAGCTTTTCGTATCTGTGGCAAATGGATTTTGAGGTGGTTTTCAACATTATTTTGATAATTTATTCCGGAAGGTATACACTACACAAAACATTAATCCCAAACTTACGTATGATAAAGAGATCTTGTCGGGTAAAAATTGCGGGTCGCAATTTTTAGTAGTAACTTTGATAAAATGATGAACATAGTGTTACCGGCAGTCTTGATGCCGAAGTTCTGTTGTTCCCCGAGGGTCACAAAGTGCCAGTCGAGGTCTCCCTCGATGGTCTCCAGGTCATCGTTGTCGAGCAGCGCCACCTCGGGCTTCATGGCGGCTGTGCGCATCACCGGCTCCATCACCATGGGCAGGTACTGAGCGAATTTCTTGCCTATAAAATAAAATACAATACGATATGCATCAATTATAGTTGTACTGAACCATTTTAGCCATAGAAAATTGTTTATTATCCATGTAATACACAAACAGGTACACAGATTAAACACAAATTAAAATGCCCTATGAGGCTTTAACCTTTTGACGGCCACAGTCATGTATAGATGACAAACCAAAATGTGCCCAGCACGCCACGGTCACGACTACATGACAGATTTATAAGGAATAATACGTAGCTCGACGCCAAGGGCACGTTTTTGCATTTTTGACGTGGCGGTCAAAGGGTTAAACATTACCTAGCCAGGTTACATTAGTGTTAGTTGCCAGTGAGCCCAACAAGACAGTCGGCGTGTTATCTTGTTAGTAGGCATTTTCGCGGCTTCTAAATTCAGAACTTGAAATCTAGACTATATATTTTTTTTGGAAATGTTTATCTCTGGAAATACTGCTGATTGTAAAATTCTTTCGCTGAAAGATAGCTACACTATTCCTAGGATACTTTTTATCCAAAACGCAAGGTTCCTATAGGATAGAATATAGGAGTGAAGCCACATTTTGCAATTTTTTTAATAACAACTTCACGTCTGTGTTCCCCGAAGGGTTAGGCAATGTGTACCTATATAATCCTACTAATATTATAAATGCGAAAGTTTGTAAGGATGGATGGATGGATGGATGTTTGTTACTCTTTCACGCAAAAAGTACTGAACGGATTTAGATGAAATTTGGCACACAGGTAGTTTATAACACCGTCCGGTAAGGACCAGGCCCGGGTTGACGGCGCGTTGTATTTCACGCGCGCCTCAAAGAGATGACGTCAGCACAAAGGTAGGGGTCCACTAGGGCCGATTCCTGCCGGGGTCGCAGGAAGGTACTTATGGGTCACCGAGGCCCCCGCAACACAGGCAACGGAAGGAATACGGGTGGGTTTTAGTCAGGAAGAGTCTGACACACCCTCCCGCTCCGCCCAGAGCGGGAGAAGTTATTTGATGATTTCCCATCCAAAAAAAAAAGTTAGTTTATAACCAGGAATAACACATAGGATACTTTTTATCCCAATATACCCACGGGGTCAAAACTTATGCGGGTGAAACCGCGGGGCGCATCTAGTTGTTTGTAACTAACTATACGAGTACTATAGTGACTGGAAGCCGACCCCAACATAGTTGGGAAAAGGCTAGGCCTAGATGATGATAATAGTATAATAATAACAATCAATTTATTTATTTCCAAAAAGTTAGACTTATTTAACTTTGTTAACAAGGAGTTATATACTAGCTAGTTGTAGGAGGTAAGTACCTACAGAGCAAATAACCTAGGCTGCAGGAATCTGTAAACAATAATTGGTGAGCCCTGTCTCTTAAACTAGGGTTAATCTTAACGAGACATGGTGTAATGTGTACATACCCATAATTCTACAGATGCGTGACCAGGCGGAGATAAGATAAGAGGTCTGCGGGTCGTCGGCAGGCAGTTGTTCGCCTTCTGTGTGCGTCTTTAGCAGCAGGTCCATGATCTCTGACGCGTCTGCCGTGAACTTCTCTTCACCTACGGCCAGACCTAGGAACACATGAATACATTTTTTTATTATCTCATTCATTAAAATTTATATATTATTCGGCGACATGTGTCACTCGGTGTTCGGTAGCTAGTCTTAGATTTGCCGGATCATTACAACTATCCGCTAAAAGCCTTTCAAGAACTTCAAAAGATGTTTTGTCATTCACGGCGCCAGCATTCAAGTTCGATTTTATTTAAATTATGGGGGATGCTCTAAGTTAGCCCGCGAAATTCAAATTATCCTAGGTTTTTTGCAATTTACCGATCAGTATTAGGTTGTATTGTCCGCTTGCCGATGACGTGCATCGGCAAGCGTAGTGTGGGCCGACCCCCAGCTAGATGGTGGACCGACGGCCTTAAAAAGGTGGCTGGGACAGATTGGATGCCGAAGGCGGAGGGGACAGGGTGTTGTGGCGCAGCCTGGGAGAGGCCTATGTCCAGCAGTCGACTGTTATAAGCTGAGTTGATTGATTGATTAGGTTGTATGAAATGTAATGATCAAATTATGATTCGCGACCGTAACAAGTATGTATTTACAGACTTATAATCATTAAATATCTTGATCTTGATTTTAACGTTTATAATTAAGAAAATTTGAATTTCGGCTACCCAGGCTCTTTCACCTTTAGTGAAAAGATAAACTGACCTATTAGGCTGACGCATTCGATAGTCTTCCCGCGGAGCATCTTGAGCTCCTCAGTGGTGGCGTTGGCGATGATGTATTTGAGGCAGGGCATCAGGCGGTCGTAGTACACCACGAAGTCTTTCTCCACAGTGTCGGCGACCGACGCGATCGTCGTCACTATCTGTTCTAGCACCAGCTTTGTGCCGCGTTCCACTAGCTATAAAAGAGATTGTTAGTTAGCATTATCATATTGATAAATAAAACAAGGTGTAAAAAGACCCATCACATAGACGTCACCTACGCATACTGTACATCAAACTAAGTTGCTTGGAGCAAAAATTATTGTAGGGAAAAGTGTTACTTTTGGTGTAACAAATCTGTTTACGGCAGCGCGCACTGTGTCGCACACAAAACATTGTGCTTTTGAGTGCACGCAACGGTAATATTTCAGCCATGGCCGACAATCTCAGCGATGACTGCCCATCTACGCGGGAGATGTTATAGTGCACTGACACAGGTGCACTCTCTCTTCCCTCATTCTCATAGTCCGATGGGACGGCAATCCGACACGACCGGAGAGTGATCACACCCAGGACCAACAGCTGAATGTGCTCTCCGAGGCACGGTGGTATCACACAGTCGACTTCCAAACTGTGAGCTGTTACTGAGAAATTCCTAATGGAAAAGCCCAATAACACTTTTCCTGACCAGGGAATCGAACCCAGGACCCCACGCCCAGCAGTCGCGCTTGCGACCACTAGACCAACGGGGCAGTTCAACTACCAACGGTACAGGGAGTTAATTAAAGTTATAACATTTGGTTTTCGTGATTAAAAAGGGAAAAAAATGAGTTGGAACTTTAACTTTCAATATCACCAGAACCAGGACGAACCAGTACAGAAAAAAAAAATAAAAATACGAGAAGTACAAGTGACTCTCAGCTTCGTTAACCTTTTGAACGCCAATGTCGGCTATAGCCGACATGAGCAAGCGTGCCCTGTGCGCCAACGACGGCTATACTCGACATAAAACAGGTCGCAGAAAAATACAAAATAAACCTATTAAATCATTACTTTTATGTATTTTATTGATACACCTTGAAAGCTGAATGTCTAAACATTATTTAGTTGCATACAGTAAACAAAAATGCATATTCCTCATTTAAATATTTGATGATAAAAAGTAAAATAATTTATGGTTAAAAAAGTAAGTCCCATGACGCCAATGTCGTGCAGAGCCGACTGCTAGTGATGTAGTATCATGTTGACGTATATTATATTCTTAAATTAATTTAGGTAACTTAAGGTATTGTAATATTTGTCATTACAGTTTTTATTGTTCTAACAAAATATAAACGATTGTAAGCACTGAGAAAAAAGTAGTTTTACTATATTAAAAACTGAAACATAGTTGCGTAAATACATTTTCGATATTCCCTTATCGCCAATCATGCGCATCCCTAGCAAGCTCTCGATAAGCAGTCCCCTCTGCGCCATTGTCGGCAGAAGTCGACTGACTCGTGACGTCGTAAGCGTATAAAGTGAATTTTAGTGCGGGAAATATGGAACAACAAGAAGTATTTACCACTGAACAATTATTACGTATCTTGGAAGGTACTGAAGACGATGAGTTTTCTGAAACTTTAGATGAAGATGATTTAGAGGTAAGTTAATTTTAATTTAAAGTTATGTTTTGCTTTACATGTAAGTATGTACATACTTAATTGGTTATTATATTCTAAAGAGTGCTCTCTTATTTCGCCTACTCGCTTACATTTTGTAAGGGTACCTATATAATCATATTCAACTGAGCTTGAGAAATTACGAAAACAATTTTTACCCACAATCAATTTTTACCCACAAATTAAAATTAGCTTATGGCACAATTCAAACCAAACGGCCGGCACTGTTACTAGCAAACGATTTTAAGCTTTACCTCAACTGCAAAATGCGCAGTATCGCCTGTGAACTCTCAAGGTCTCGCGGAGCCGCATGCCTTTTTGAATTTTCAAGCGATACTGCGCATTTCCTAGTCGAGATAAAGCTTAAAATCGTTTAACAGTAAAAGTGCCGGCCGCTGCGCTGCCACTTCGGTGTGAATCTACCGTGTTTCATAAATCAGAAACAATTATGAATAGTTTACATAAATATGCATTTGTAGTTACTAACAAATGAAATGAAACAATATTAGAAAGTTCCTGTTATAAAAATTGTTGCTATGTAATAATATCACGTGATAATATTATTCATAAGTGACATGTAAGTAATATGATCTCAAAGTAATTATTAATAATATAACTCAATAATTAAACTAAGTGATTGGTAAATAAATAGTTTTATTTGCATTCAATCCATTAACAACCCAAATTGTTGCAATAAGTGTAAATTTCAAGAATAATAAAAACAAACTACTGTGGCCTTTGAATTTAATTAGATACTAACATCGATAAACTGTATGACACTATGGTACAACTCTAATGTACATGCAACGATGTCTTATAAAAGACTCGTCGACGGCGCCAATGTCGGCTATTCCCGACAGTGAGGTACATCAGTACTGAGAATAGTGCTGTACCTAGAGTTATTTTCATTTTAACTGTTGTGTGTCTTAATCATTGTTTTTATGTTATTAACAACTTCGGAACTACTTGAGTGGAACGTTGTAAAATATTTAATATTGGAATGTTCTTTTTAACATATTAATGATCGACCATTTATCTGGCAAGTATTGATAAAAAAAATAATAATAATGGGTATCGATATAATGTTGAAATCCCTATTTTTTTGTAGGTATTTAATTAAGATTTTCGGGCTTGGCGTACAGGGCATAGGAATACCGATATGGCGTGGCGGTGAAAAGGTTAAGCGTCTTTTTACACCCATTATCCTGTTATGTCCAAATTATAAAAGTTTTAATGTCTGTGAACTGAGATCCATGACTGTCTATGAAGACAGAAACGGAGCAAATGCCACATTTAATCTGCCAATGCTATGGAAGCGATTTAACCTGAGAAATAGTTATACCACTAACGAACATTGGGTAAAGAGACAGTATAAACAGTAATTAACGTTACCTCTTTGAATTTAGTGGTCAAGATTACTTCAAGCTTGCACATCAAGGGGTCAAGGTACTGAGTCAGAATTGGTTTGGGGCAATCTTCACTGAAGTTTACTAAAGCAGCAGCCGCGTGAGCCTGTGAAAAAAGTAAAGATATGAATACAGAAAAATTAACGATATTTTGAATGTACGACCTATTTTTTTATTTTGTGAGGTAAATCATCAAATAACTTCTGGGTGTGTCAGACTCTACTGACTAATACGACGCATATTGGCCAACTAACTTTCTTGGTGTTGCAAGGCTCTTTTATGTGTTTTATTATTGTGGATTCGCTAGAAACAAAATTAAAACTAGTCGTATATAATTGGCAATTTATATACATTTAATGAACAATAACTTAACTTCTAAATGCGAAAGTGTGTTTGTTCTTCACGCAGCAACAGAGCATAGGCTCATTTAACTCTGAAAAATCGCGTTTCGTAAAATATAGTGTGTACCTGCACGCGGGGGTTAGCATTGTCGTCGAGCACCATGAGCAGGCCGGGCACCACCTTGTCGTGGAACTTCTTCTCGAACACCGGCGCGAAGTCCGTCGACATCTGCCCCACGGCGTTGCATGCGGCGTAACGTACGCGCGGGTGCTGGAATAATTACATACTTGTTGTAGTTTTCTTTTCATTTTAATGAATCCTGCAATTGCAATTGGCTTTAGAAACCTCTTGGCAATTGGCGACTTCTAGTAGTAGTCATGTCATCTTACGTTGCCGTGCAGTGAAAACCTCGTGATTGCAATTAACATTATTTTACGGGGGAAGGCTGCTGGAAAAATGGCCATCAATGATTTTCTCAGAGTTTCATTATCATCAATAGAAGACATTCTTCTTAGCGTGTTGATGGCAAAAATAACATCAAATATAAGAAATATAGTAAAATATAAATAGGAAGCATTAGAAGAACTTAGAATTGTCTGTTTGTTCTAAATATGTATTAGAACATTTTCTACACCGTAATAAATAAAAAGAAAAACAATTTTTTTTTTACGAGCTTTTCACTGCACATTGACGCTGAGTTTGTTATAATGTTTGTGAACTGAGATCCGTAACTTTCTATGAACTAGAGAGAAATGGAGCAAATGCCACATTTAATCTTCCAATGCTATGGAAGTGATGTAACCTTAGATATGGTTATATCACTAACGAACATTGGATAATAAAACAAAGTAGACGGCAAACTGCTGGACCAGATGTTTGTACAACATTGGTCAATCCTAGGAATGATATTATTACGTTACAAGTCTTATTGTTGTTCTGGTGTAAAGAGAGATGAAGCTATACAAGTCGATCGAAAGCAAACAATAGAACATTGATGGCTATAACACATTAAACCAAAACAAATTTCATCTCTCCCTGTGAAAATCCATACAAGCGTACTATACAAACGATGGTGGATCATCTGTTAATACCTATACATAGACTTACTGGGTCAGTAAGATAGTTGAGTACTGCAGTGACAACTTGGTCCAGCATCTGCTCCATCTGCTTGTGGCAGCCTTCGCCGGCAGACGACACGGCCATGAGCGCGGCGTGGCGGCGGCGCCAGTCTTCGTGGTGCAGCATCTCGGGCACCTGGCCCACGATCAGGCTCAGCATGATCTTACCGCCGAGACCGCAGCACATGCGGTCTAAGGCTGACTCGGCGGCTACGTAGTTTCTGTAAGGAATTTTGGCTAATTTTGAGAATCGGACTTTTAAACCACCTGTATTGTCAATATTTTAGTAGCAGCCTCAAAAGCAGTGAACTGGAGAAGGTTACGTTCAAATCGGCATGAACCCACGGCCCGTGTTCAGCAAGCAAACTGGGATGTCTAGGTTGGAATGTTACCAAGGGACTGACACTCAAATGTATAAGGAACACCGAGTGCTAATTATCTTGTTATTTACTCTAGTAAGAATCTCTATAGCTGAACCATTAAGACTGAGCTGTAAAGAAAGAATCTTACATCATGAGGATTAACTAAAAAAAAAAAAAAAGTAAAGTAAAGTAACTTCTGATAAAATTATTTGTTATGCTGCAGTCTCGACATAGATAGGGATCGTTTACGACCGAATTCGGTCGCAAAGTTCTAACAGGGTCCCTATAAGTGAAAAAAGTTTGATTTTGCTACATTACGTCGGACTTCGATCCCCACAGCGTACGGCGTAAAAAACTCGGTGTTTGTCAAGCAATTTTGACTGTCTAGGGACCAGTGGTTCCCTAAACGGTCAAAATTGCCTGAAAAAGGACTTTGCGACCGAATTCGGTCGTAAATCGATCGCTATCTATGTAGAGACTGCTGCCCCAGTTGTTACTGTAGATGAGGTTACAAGATCACTACTGTTTAAGAAACGGCCGTTCACACAGTGCTGTATTGTACAATATTTTACTGTAAAATTTTGGGAAGAACTTATACAATACAAAGGTTTGGTCAGAAATACCTTTTGACCTGTAAGCTCGACGCTAAGACGCATTAGATAAACCAGTAATATCTGTAATGTTCCATGCTCCTGGCAATAAACAATAGCCCGCTAAACGATTGGCTACATTAATGTGGTAAGCTCCAAAAGATTTTTCTACCAAGTTAGTGTGTTAACCATTTTCAAAATGCAGGTAAAAGCTGCTGCGGTACTTCGTGGTTCCCTACTGGTGGAAGCGCATGACATGAGGCAGTGGCTAATTAATGTAGCCAACACAGTTTGATGTGTTAACTTACGCGGAACGACGCAGCTGTGGCAGAAGAAGCGTTGTTTTCATTAAATGATATATTCGAATACTGACTGTTCATTGTCGTCTTCAGCGGCGTCGTCCTGCATGGACCAGTCGGGCTCGTCGTCCAGCTCGCACATCATCTCCAGCACCAGCGGCGTGAGCATGCTGACTCCGTTGGGCACCTGCTTGCGCACCATGGCGGGCGCCGTCTCGCACAACGTCACCATTGCTTCGAGGGACAATTGGCGCCAGTTGTCCTCTGCGTCTTTGTCGCCTACCACCTAACAAAAAACGGCATTGCAGTATAAATTAAAAAAAGACAAGCTATAACATACTTATAAGCTATATTTATTAAAATACAAGTTTGTTTTATACTTTATGTGTTAGTTTGTAATGTAAAAGGCCTATGGGTGATTGTGGCCTGTAATAAATGTTTATTATTATAATATAAAAACACGCCTGTATTCAACGGTGGATAGGCACAGGTGTTGCACTTCATTCATTACTTATGTTTTAGCCCCACTTAATAAAGGTCAAGCCTTTTGTCATCAATCAGGCACGAATCAGGCTACTACTGAGAAATTCCTGATGGAAAATCTCACACTTTGCATGACATGGAGATCGAACCCAAGACCTTATTTATCAGTGTTGCGTTTTGGAAGTTGCGACTAATGGACGAACGTGGCAGTTATTGCATCTCAAAGACAAAAGAAAAGAACATAAACAACAAACCGACACGGGTTTTATACATTGTCTATTTCTGCGCGTGTGATGTCGCACATGAGCCAATTTGAATAAAAGAATGTTACCAAGGGACTGACACTCAAATGTATAAGGAACACCGAGTGCTAATTATCTTGTTTTTTAGTCTAGTAAGATTCTCTATAGCTGCATCATATAAATATAGCCAGTAAGGAGTATCTTACAAATTATTAAAATGTATTAGAACAGCATGCAAATCTTGATTTATATTTCAAGTTAATCAAATAAAAGAAGTGACTTAAATAAATATCAGAAAATGGCATTATATTAAACAAATCTTTTGTTTGTTTATTATCAAAGTAAATCATCAGAATGGCATGCAAATCTTTATTCATAAAATCATAATCCATGAAAGCTGATCAAATACAAGAAGTGATTTAAATAAAAATCAGAAAATAGCATTAAATGAAACAAATATTTTGTTTCATTCAATCATTTCATGAGAGCGGTGGTGGCCCAGTGGTAACGACCGCGACTTACGAATTGTAGGTCGTGGGTTCGAACCCAGACAGGCGCTTTACTTTGTGTAAATTATTTCATCACCACTGCTTTCAAAACGGTGAAGGAAAACATCGTGAGGAAACCGGCATGTCCTAGAACCAAAAATTCGAAGACATGTGACATCTATCAACCCGCACTGGGCCCGCGTGGTGGATTACGGCCCACTCCCTCTCACAGAGAGGAGGCCTGTGTCCCAGCAGTGGGAACATTATAGGCTGATTATATAATCAATTCATTGAATAAACGCGTTAGGTATTGCAACAATAACCCAAATTCGCCACAACTGTGTAATTACAATAAGTCAACTGAATCACCCGCCTCAAGGCCGAATTATTTGCGTCATGGATGAAAATCGTCAAAAAAGTAATCGAAACATTAAAGCTCCTCCCACACAGACGCGAGGCGACCTATCTATATTATTATGTATTCCTAACCTTACGTTTTGTGGGGAAGTCGCGTGATCGTACTTACGGCGGCGTCGTCTACCCAGGCGGGAAGGTGGGCGAGACTTTATTACCCTACAAAGCTTATATTAATTTATTTTTTGCATTCCATATAGTATTATAGATGTTACAAAAGGCTTCTAGCTTTTTCGTAGCTAGCATTCATCAAAGACAAATCTTTAAAAACAATGTAGTACCAACCTTTATGCAGACTTGGAAGATGGGCTCCAATTGTGGGCGCAAGAATTTCGGAGCAGACTCGGCGAGTTCAATAAGCACTTTCAGGGCAGAGTCATCGTCACTCTTCTCAATGGACTGAACAACAACCTGTTGAAATCCACCATATTATAAATAAAAAAAAACCTTATAATTTTGATTATATTACACACTATAAGATAGAATAAATGTCTTGAGAGGTACTATCAAACTCCATCCTATTGAGAGGGCGGTGTTAGCGAATTCCCAATTTGCTATTGCACATTCTGGCAGTAACACATTTTATAGTAAAATGTTTACGTAAATGATGTGCTGAAGCTAAATTAAAACATTTTAAACTAAACATAAAACACTTGTGTGCGACCATTAATCTTTTATGTCCACAAGGCATTCATGTCGGCAGTTTTTACCCGACTGCGCGACAGAAAGAAGGGTAATGTCTTTATCAGCCCATAAATATATGTATTTAAGTATGTTCCTTTGTGGCGCTCTAGATACAGGAGATACCAAACGCGTGCCCGCCGATTTTGATGATTCTTACGTCAATCGATTTGTCTTAATCTTGTGAGTGTCATCATCTGCCTGCCTTTTCCCAACTATGTTGGGGTCGGCTTCCAGTCTTACCAGATACAGCTGAATACCAGTATTTTACATGGAGCGACTGCCTATCTGACCTCCACAACCCAGTTACTGGGAAACACGAAACCCCTTGGTAAGACTGGTTGTCAGACTTTCGAGCTTCTGACGACCCGTAACGACTGTCAAAGATCTACAAATGACAGCCGGGACCAACGGCTTAACGTGCTTTCCGAGGCACGGAGGGGTCTTGGTATGTAGACAAGCGTAGCTTAACCTGATCGATCGACCCGTGCGGCTGTTATTACTTAGCCACAAGCTCCCTTTGTGAGTGTCAATAAATAATTCAATATGCCAACAACCAGACGCCATTTTGTTTAAAAAAAAAATATCGACGAACTATGTCAAGTGGGGTATCATTGAGGTCTTTGAAAATTATCTAAGTTTCATTTTTAAAGACCATTTACCAAAGCGAAAGTTCTTATAATAATATAATCGTATATCGGTCTTATTAACGTGAAAAATAATTATTTTAAGTAATATTATTCATTTTAAAATTCTTAAAATCTGCTTTGAAAGATAATTTTAACGACCGATAACTAAAGTGAAAAATAATCCTAACTAAAAAGTGTAAAATAAAAAAGTAAATTAAAAACACGACTGCGTAAAAAGAGAACTTTTAAAAGATGTAAACAAAATGACCTGATCTCATGCAGTCGGAGGAATCTTCTTAAATTTGACAATAAAGACTTATTGCGGGTTTTTTTTATCAATTTACTTTTACAATATAAAATACAAGAGAAAAAGATTGCATGTTATCTCAGATTCTGAGAACAAAACAAGTGTTATTCATCAGTTTCGAACATATCAAGTTCTAACGGTATCAATACAACAGAGTGATAAAAATCAACTATCAACCACAGTCAGTCTAAAAATAGAGCCAATTGTGATCATTCAATGTCGAATTCATGGCGCTTTGAATTACAAGTGGCCAATTGCAAATTGCGTGCTATAAAGTTATGATTTCCAATTTTCTTTTTATTAAATGATATGTACGAGTTTCCCACAAGCGTATTTTTAAAAACATTTTCAAATAAATAGTATAGTGAAAATACTAATGTCTGACCGAAAAACGATTTTCCGAAACCGTAAACGAACCTTCGGCTCCTTTCTAGTTTCGGCCGAAACCGAAACTTATGAAGTTAAGGAACAGTTAAATGCCATTATTTTCTGAGACCCGTCGTTTTGTAGATTTGTTACAATTAATTTGAGTAAGGGCTGATTTTGCAATTTTCCGATTGCTTTTATCCAAAGAAACGAAAATACTTTTGCCAGATTTTGTGTGATAAACTGCAAGGGCTTAGCAGATGTAATACTGTTAAGCTTTTGCGATTCGCGATTTAGTCATTTTTCTTTATAATTCTTCATCTCTCCGCCAAACAATTCATTTTTTAAACCGTACTCAAACGGAACCAGTTGCCAAAACGCGATGCATCTGTTGTTGCCTTAGGCTTTGTATGAATATTTCAGAAAGCGCATTAATTCCTACTTGCTGACACTAAAGGCAGCATGTTGTGCTAAGAACCTAAATGACTTCTATTTATAAGTAAACACATTTTATATCTATCTCTCTGTCAGTCGTTCGTATTCTATCAAAACCGAACCGACCAGAACTGGATGCCAGCCGAAGATTTCGTCACTCTTTGGCCGACACTTGAATTTTTGGTCGAAACTGGCCGAAACCGAACTTTCGGTCGGTTTAAAAATACTCGGTAAGACTAGTAATCTGATTAGACTGGAAGCTAAATCTCAGAAAAAAGATTTATGATGATAATTTCAGGATCCCTGCTAAACATAATGTAAAAAAATCATAACCGTCCTTTGCCGTAGTTGGGTAAAAATAATACAATTTCGTCAAATAATAACCTAATAAATAACTCACCTGCATCAATGGGAGTAACAAATCACTGAAATGTTTGTGTATGGCAGGCTCCTTGTCGTGTAGCAATATGAACGCTCCCACGGCCTTCACGGCTTGTATGCGGAGAGCCTCCGACGTGGACTGGAGTGCAGTCAGCAGCATGCGCTTGATCACTACCAGGTTCTCGTTCTGACGGTGCCCAAACACACCAGGCACTGACCTGTTCCGTACACAATACTTTACAAACTGTTTTTTTTTTATGATTGAACAACAAGCAGGGGGGGGGGGGGGGTCACGCCTTCCCTATCCTGTTGGAAAAGGAATCGCTTCAATTCTATATAAACTAAATTCTTGTACATAATTTATTTCCAATAACAATTAAATGAGCTATATTTATTACCTAGTGTGAATAAATTATTGAACTTGGCATTGAGCCAAACTTTAATAAAACAAAGGAGTATTATACGGAAGGTCTAAAATAAATGGATGTCTCAAACATTTGTTGAGTACTTAGACAAAGATAAATATTTGGATGCGACTATTTAATTTAGGTTTTTATAACTTACGTGAACATTCTAATGCCAGCCTCTTGGATGTTGGGGTCTTGGGCACCAGCACAATTGAACATAAACTGAAGGAATTCCGGCCATTGGTTAACGCCATCGTCATCTATGTGGTTTCTGGCCAGTTCTGATACGACATCGCAGATCTAAAGGGGAAATTATAATTATTACGTCGCGATATAAACGGAGTTTTTTTTTAGGCCACACTTCAGTACCAAACATCGCAATAGGTAGGGTATAATTTACCTAAACTTCAAGGAAGTAACTAACAGAGTGGATAATACCTCCCTCTAAAATCATGACCTTTTCATCTTGAGATGTAAGAAATTACAAATTATTTATTGCACTTCGAATACATTCATAACCAATTATTATTTCAAAGAACTAGGGTTCTCAAATAAAAAAAAACAAAACTCAACTGTTAAAAACAAAAACCAGCTAGCTAAGTTTTATTTTCCTATACCTACGTATAACATTTAAATTTGGTGCAATTTTAGTACGGAACTCTAAAAAACGTATTTTGATTCTTCGAAACCATATTTTGTTAACTATGGCAATTAGACTCTTACCTATTCCGATCTCTGTCCACAGCCCTCGTGCGCAAGAGAGATTTTTTTACGCGACGATATTTTTATCGCTCTGGATTTTCAGCGCACTGTTTAGCGCCGAAACTTGAAAATCCAACAGTTCGCTTTTTTGACGCACTGGTATGTGCTCTGGTGGATTCTCAATGTTCGGCTCAATATCAGTTGAAAATCCAGTGCGCAATCAAAAGATGTCGCATTAAAAAATCGCCCGTGGTACGAGAACTAACACATAGTTCATTTATTAATTAAACAAATGTCTTGAGAGGTACTATCAAACTCCATCCTATTGAGAGGATGGTGTTAGCGAATTCCCAAATTATTTTTGCACATTCTGGCAGTTAACATTTTAGAGTAAAACGTAACGTAAATGATGTGCTAATGTAAGAAATGTGAGAATGAAAGTAAAATGTGCCTATAAATTAGGTCCTATGTTTCGTTTTTAATAACAATAATGTAATATAATAATCTATTTAAAAAAAGTGTTATACATACAGTATGTTACAATAAATATGATTTAAATTTAGGGAAAAATCGTAAAAGAGAGTTGCAACGTAATTGAATCTGACGTCCTAGCTAGGTTACATGGCAACCAGAGCATTACATAGAAAATTAAAGCTGTAGTAATATTGAAGTGATTTTCATTTTACCATCAGCAAAATGATACAATCACAAGCTGCCTTGCCTTAACACAGTGCAAAGTTTGAAGTACACAGGACAAGTACCGTAAAACGGGGTGAATTGAAATGCAGGGGTGAATCGGGACGAAACTTTAAAATGGATTTTAACGAAGAAATAATACAGTTTGCTGCCAACAAGGAAAGTTAATCGTTAATTATTATTCAATAAACACATTAGAGCCCTTTTTGGTAACAAATTATATTATTTCAACGTTAAAATCCATTTTAAAGTTTCGCCCCGATTCACCCCTGCATTTCTATTCACCCCGTTTTACTGTAATGATAAAGTTATAATTAACTTAGCAAAGTAGAACTCGTGACCCTCATCTAATTCTTATAGCTTACATGTGAAGATAAGATACATTGAAATTATATAAAATAATTACTTGATAGTTAAATCTGAGAGCCATAAAATTGTCTACATATTACATTACATTAAATTCTCAAATACATTCCATATTGAACTTTTAATTCTTGTGAATGATATGGTACATTTGTTTAGCTGACAGATCTATGTTAATGATGAGTTTTTATGGCTTCCAGCTTCCTAGTAGGCAGTTGGAATGCGAATGAGTCATCACTTAGTTTGTACTATACATAGAATGATATGAAATTAGATTATAAGTACCTACTAAACTGATTCAGTGCATGACTCAATAGAGCAATTAACATATTATGCATCTAATAATTATGGGGAAATTACTTGCATCTAGTACCCTTTTTTCATGCAGTTTTTATACTTGTATGTTTATACAATTCCATGTTTTTTCATGCAGGCTTAGTATAGTATTTAAAAATCATAAAATTAAATTCTTGCTAAGAATATCTGAATAATGATACAACTATTTCTGTATTTTAAAAGCTAGCAAAGAGATAATAAAAAGCAGCTTCAGCTTTTATAATTCTTGAAAAAAGAAAATTCATACTGCTTTTAAATTGCAGTCTTGACCTAAATAGCTAAGTATTTGATGCATGCTAACAAGTGTTCATCACTCAGACTATCGCTTCACCCTTTATGTCAAGTGTCAGACTCAAAGGCAAGAATCACTGCTATAACAGTGCCAAGTTTTGTTAGTAAAAATATACATTTTATTAGTCCAAACTGTTTTTAAAAATAAGAACACTCATCATTTTGAGGCAAAAAATTGATTGCTCTTTTTTCATCATTTCATTTGCAACAGATGTGCAACAATGAGTTTGACATTTTAATATCAAAGTCATTGTTGCACATATATTGAAAAATACTATCATTTGATTTTTCTAATGATAGTATTTTATTTATATTATGATCAATAAACTAACCTTGCGCCGCAGCTGTTGGCTGACTTCCATCTGCAGTGTAAGCAGTAGCTGTTCTCTGAGTACTGTCTGCTGTTCAAATGGCAACTTCGGGAAGAACTCAAAGAACTCTGCACTAAACAATCTACGGAGCAGCACAGCGGCTGTTTGGCGTCCTTCTTCACCAACATCGGCATGTTGGATTGCGCCCACGAGGAGTACCACCTTTGTCTCAGTTGGGATATTATTGTATGCTTCCTGTACAATAAAAATAAAGACCTCAGCAAAATTGTTGATTAATGATGTTTTTATATCGCCGATAGGTTCATGCAGAGGCCTTTGTTACGTTGTATTGATAGTGTTTACTTAGTAAACCCATTTTTGTGATAGAAAGCATAACATTTATAAAAATAAATTTAATCTTCAGGTTTTAGCAATTTTTCCAAGTGTGATGTTTTGAGACCTGTATTTTTTTATTTCCGCTCTATTATTTTTAGGTTGATCAAATATCCACAATTAGATAATGCGTTATCTACCTATCCTTGTTCAGAACTCATGAAAATTACCTAGGTACAGTATCAGCATAATCAACATGGAAAATTGCTACAAATATTTTGGTCTCTAAATACCGCATGTATTTTTTACGAATGGAACGTTAGCCCGGCCGCAACAATAGAGTCGGTTAGAAGCCGTTTTGTAATATGTAAACATAAAAGGATTTATATAAACTACTAGCACGGGTTGTGCGTAATTCAGTTTTTCATCAGTATTGCAAGTTACTATGGCATTGTCAGAACATACATGTCATTGTTTTAAAAGTAACATTAAAAATCCTCCATGACCACGTTTTGACACGAGGCTAGCAGAAAACGTTCACAATAGAGACCGGTCATTTTGTATGTTTTTTCGCAATTACACTAGCAAAACATTGAATACAACAAGTACTTACTTCTGCTTGGGATCTTATGTCGTTATCGGTTGATAATAAAGTATTTAGTAACTGGTAAAATTGCGCCTGATCTCCTGCCATGTTGAACCTCTTCGAAAAGGCCCAATTTTTTTTCATAAACTTTTATCTGGCTGGTCACTTCACTTCAGCAAGTCGTGTTGCCAGTATTTTTTCGTCGATATGTTTAGTCGATTTATCTATTGTAAAATGTTAAATATTTTACTTTATTATGGATCGAATGGGGGCTCTAGACTATCAGTCTAGAATCAGAACTCAGAATTGGAGATCATTCTAGAATCAGAGTTCTGATTCTTTGTCTTCAAGGCAATGTGGCAAATTCTCGAACATAAAAACGTCAAATACAAATCGCAATTTCATATGCAACATTCAATGTCAACTATTGTCAAACGCGTGGTAAATTAAAGATTTGAAAAATGTGAACATTCCTTTAGAATAAATAATTCAAAAGTTATTTGAAAATGTCCCATCAAAAAAAAAAATGGCGGGTGAAAAGTGTTACCGATTTATTTTTATTTGAGAAGAATATATCTTGCTTGGTATCTAACGAAAGGCTTAAGAACCAAATACCAAGGGTGTAACGCAGTAATTGGGTCGTGGAAGTCAGATAGCCAGTAACTGCATGTAAAATACTGGTACTCAGCTGCAAAAGGCTATGCAGATTGATTGAAATTAAGGGGTAACAGGTTAGATACTAGCACTATACGTGCTTGTATCAAGAACATACACGGCGGCAGGCTAGAAGATAAGTACCTAGTGCTAGTATAAGAGAATTAGGCAGACAATGAGGGATGGACTGCGCCGCGCGCCGCCCCTCGCAGTCTGCTGCCCCGGACATGGCCCTCTTGGCCATAGAGTAAATACGTCACACGGAAGAAAAATCCGACGCTCCAAAAAACGGTTGGTGCGTGTGGTGCGCTTGGCTTGCATTGATTTCTATGAGTCACGAAATTTTCGGCTAAGAAATTTATATATTTTGCAGGCGGAGGCATAACAGTTTTAGTCGATTTATCTATAGACATAACATCCATTGACAGTAGAAACCGTAAACATCAACTTCACAGACTTTCCTTCACTGAACTGTCATATTCAATGAATAAAATGCGTTTTACTCAAATAAATTGTAACATTTATATTTTTGGTGAAATATAGATAAAGAAGTATGTTTGTGTAATTTTTAAAATTCCTAGCGATCAAACAAACAGTATAATAAGTGAAAATAATACTATTGAGTTATGGTATGTATGAACCTCGTCCTGTTTTAAACATTTGAATGTAACCTCTCGATTTAAATTCATCAATACCTATTAAATTATTGATTTAATTACTCGAGATAAAACGTCCTATCTGCTCAGCTTTCTAATTGAGAACTGACGATTGCCCATTTTCTTCCGATAAACTTCTATTGCAGTCTGCAGTCTTTGTAACCTTATTTTGCATAAATAGCTAAAACATGTCTTTGTAATATCTACAGGCAAGTTCAGTCATTTTAGCGGGCTTAGGGATGGCAGCAGTTGGTTTTGCTGGCCGCTACGTTCTACGACAGATGCCTAATGCCAGTTCAAAATTCGCCGAAGCTGTGAGAAATTTACCGAAATTCGACGCCGAAAGTTTAGCACACTCAAAGTATTACAAAGGAGGATTTGAACAAAAAATGACTAAAAGAGAAGCTGCTTTAATTCTGGGTGTGAGTCCTACAGCAAACAAAGCTAAAGTGAGTACATTATTTAGTCCCCTATGATGACCCTCTGACCAGTATGGTATATAGATACTGTATTTCACAGACTGGCTTATCTAGTATTATAACACTAGACTTGTTGTTAATTTGCAGATAAGAGATGCTCATCGGAAGATTATGTTAGTGAACCATCCGGACAGAGGGGGCTCACCATTAATTGCAGCCAAGATTAATGAAGCCAAAGACCTGTTAGATGGTGGGAAGTCATAATGCATGGTTATAGACAAAATTTGAGTGTAAATAGAATGAACATTAGAACAGATAGTTCAGCAGTTATGTGTAGCTATTTACCTGGAAGATTGTAGTTACATATTGTTATTTTAAGGGTAATCATAAATAAAATTCATTTGAACATCTCAGTAGTCTATTCTGTCACTATGAACATCCAAACATGTATTATGGCATATCCTAACACAGTTTATTGGAATCAGGCAGAACAGCTAATCACAGCACAATACTCAAGGATCCAAGAGAGAAACCATCAAAAGTGTATTTTATAAAAATACATTTATATATTTCTATAATAATAAAAATGTAATGAAATTTTATGATAAAATACAATTTTTAAACCCTACTTACTAGTTATCTTTGAATTATGATGAGTTCTATGATCTTTATTATTTGAGAGCAAACAGCTTGAAATATATGACTAAATATAACATCCTTAATGTTTTGTTGTTCAAATGGCAAATACTTTAAATATATATGTTTCTGGGATTTAGACTAATGGTCAATGGATATGTGAAAATTATTGTCCATATTATATTGTGATACTAAATGACAGATGGCCCTACGAATAGATAGGTGGCCTAAGCTCCATACAGGTTGCAGAAACACTAATGCTTGTGCAAATGCTCAGGCAGTCTGTTCCATGAACAAAAGAGCAAAGATGTATCCTTATATAATGTGAAATATTGTAATGGCGCAATAAAGCCTATACACATATCTAACACAGATAATTTTTGAGCAAATAATTTACTAACTGCTTAACAAAATATTTTTCAAGCCATTTAAAACTAAGATTAAATTAGCATAGAACTATGTTCTGCGAAGATAAAACGGATAAATAGGCATTCAAGCATAAAATAACAATATTGTCAAAAATTCATCAATTTCCAGATTTAGGAGCAGGAATATCTCTAGATTTTAACTTCGTTGAACTATTTAAGCAAGTTTTTCATTCATAGACTATAGGATTTGCGTAGCTACTTTGTATTAACGTACATAAAAATATAATACCTAGCACCTAATTTATTCAAATGACATATAGAAAAAATATATGCATTATGCAAATAAATAAAAATAAAAACCTTAAATTGATAAGGTCGGCAAAGCTAAAACTAGATATTACTATGAAAAATATCATTTAATTAGCCTATATTAATAACTAACAATGGATTTTTATTAACAAAGAAACTAAACCCCATTGAGTAATAAATATAATTTTAATGTTGCTTCTGCAAATGGCAGTTACAAACTATTCAATCAACATATCATTTTATTTAATTTAGAAACTATTTAGCTAATAAAATGCTCACTTTGTTCATACCCTACTAAGTTATCATTACAGATACAAATCTAACAAAAAAACCGACACAGTAATGAACAACAAAAATAATACTACAAACAAAAATACTTTGATGATAATATGCCAAACAACATTATAACTTAATACTAACTTAGCAAAAAATAATTTGCAAATATGCAGGTAAGGCTAAGAGCACACTGCATCGGCTATAACCAATATTATGGAATCCACATAGATAACCAATGTTTTAGATGAAATACACAATAAGGAACGACCATTGGTGTTAGCGATAATGTAGTGGCCACATTAGCTTTGAAGTTTGTCATGATTATAGGAAATAAAAAGTCTTGTCAGTTAAATTCATTTCTTCGCCTGGTTCGAATGAATAGCTACTAAGCATAAAAGACTAGTAAGGTTTGTACAAAATCGCAACAAGCTACATAAATATATTTTTGATTCATAATAGGGGCGAATAAAACACGCGCCATATTACAGTAAAAAAGCCTTCAAAATAATTTGGCAAGCTATCAATGTAAATAATTCAATAGCGTATTGCTAATATTACAAATATTCTAATAATCCAGGGGCAACATAATTTCGTGGTATTTGAAAAGACCTCGTTTATTTGTTGTTAAAAATAGAGATCTAAAATATATGTTGTCGTAGTTTGTTCTAAGTGGAGTTGTTATGTAGTGTATGATGTACAATTTGGTTGTGTTTGAGATCAGGACTCGAGCGCCGGCGTCGGTGTTCACCGCTTCGGCTCCTTCTGCTGTTGCTCTCGGCGCTGCTTCGCGAACCGCGCTCGCAGTTTGATTATTGTTGCGTTAGATAGGGTACCAGGTACTTTGAAGATTGACTGGAAAACAAAAACATTTATGTCTAAATAGGTAAGTAATGACTCGAGATACGCCGAGAAATATCATTTTGGAATAAAGAGAATAATTTACAATATTATTTATTACTAGCTGCGCCCCGCGGTTTACCCGCATAAGTCTCGATCCCTTGAGAATATCGGAATAAAAAGTGTCCTATGTGCCAAATGTCATCCCAATCCGTTCAACCGTTTGCGTGAAAGTTTGTGACTATGTATGTATGTATGTATGGATGTTTGTTACAAACATAGTCACAAACTTTCGCGTCTACAGCTTCGTGATAACTCCCGATATACAAAGAGATAAATTTATTGTTGAGCAACATGACACCCTACATCAATTATTTGCCATGTAGTACTCATTTCATCGTCATCATCATTTCTACTGACAAAGAAGGATAAGGCTTTTGTGATTTGCATTTACGGGCAATTTAGGTTGATAGCCAATTTGCTTATTATTCAAGTTCTTTGACTTTACATATCTAAATAATTCGCTAGAAGTCTCATAAATACTACCGAATGTCAAACCAACCTGCATAAACTCATGACAGTGCAGTGCACTGGCGTTCTTCACGATTGCCTTGAAGCACTCCGCCAGGGAGGTGAAGTCATTACACGACATAATTTCAGCTCGGTTG
Source organism: Atethmia centrago (assembly GCA_905333075.3). Classification (NCBI taxonomy): domain Eukaryota; kingdom Metazoa; phylum Arthropoda; class Insecta; order Lepidoptera; family Noctuidae; genus Atethmia; species Atethmia centrago. The sequence goes on from HG995369.1 coordinate 22,227,270, forward strand.
TTTTTTATCAGCGTCAGACACACTCGGAACAGGATCTTCGAGCCCTCATAGAATAAACAGTCCCATATCCGTAATACTGTCTCTACAGGGAGGACTTCGGCGAATAGACAGACAAACCATTTGGTTGTTATTACAGCCCATGGGAGACCTGGAAATGTTTATGATGATTAGAAAATGCAGGAAAATTAAATGGTTTCAGTTTGGGGCCTCCACATGTGAGCTGTTTATAATTGTAATAATAATAAATAAAGCATTGGTCAGGTAAGGGTCATAGCCTTTCTATAGTCTTAGGAAACCGATCCACTATAGCCTCCCAAACCCAATATGTTTTGTTCCCATGTTCTGCAATAGTCCTGCATCAACCGGGGGTTATCCTTGGGTGCACCTTCATAGAGCAAACAGGGATAATCGTCGGTCGGTGCCTCATGCCATTACAATTGTCCAAGTGGCCTCTGCGAGTTGGCTTCGGCCCCTCGTATGCCTTCCAAAGGTCCGGGATCCCATGGTCCCGAGATATGTAAGGACAATAATAATAATATAAGGGCCACCCTGATAAAAACACAGGTGTAAAGCTGTAAAAACTGGTATTATTAATTTTAGAAAGCAGTTTGTATATCAATAGAAAAAGAGTAAATGAGACATCTCATTTACACTTTCATGAGGTACAAGAAATTTTAAAATGAAATTGTTTATTCTGTAAATAGGATATGAGAATCACTTTTACACATCATATTAAAAAAAAAAATAAGCTAGATAGAGTCGACATTTCCTATCTGACTACCCCTGAGAAGAAATGGCGAAACAAACTCAAGGGTCAAAGTCTCTTTTAAAGTCCAGACATAATCTTGGTCAGATCATGTGAAGACCATGTAGATCCATGTCTTCACCATCAATGGTCTTTTGAGGAAAGAACCACACAAATTTGAGTGGACCTGTCCAGTCAGTGCAAGCATTTGTCAGTAATCGTGTAGCTCAACTCAAAACTTAAGGAGCTCAACGACTCTGCGAACAATACCAAGGAAAGGACATTTGGGTTGGCCGCATAAAGTACTCAAAATGCCAGACCATCATTAAAACTAAGAGAAAAATAAAAATGACCCACATAGTGCTGACATTCACAATAATTAAAGTAATATAATACTTTTCAAGGTACATAAATATTCACATAATTTTGTTCATAATATTCATCAATGTGAATATAAATATAGTAATAAAAAATATAGTTGTATATAATGAAGATTTACTTTGTATATAATGATTTACGTATGAGTATGTATATTTCGTCACATTCAAGTTATGGCATGATTATCGTTATATCTCAGAACACCTATCAAGGATAGCAGTTATCAATACATGTCAGATTGACTATTTTTTTTCTTTTTCTTGGTAATTGAGCCGGTGTCGACTATTCTGCCAGCGTCACGTTGAGGCGGCATTGACTATAAAAATTACCATTTTATTACACAAAGTGACAGCTAACACATGTCAGATTACTCTAGTGAACCCAAACTATATTGATTATAGGCTTATGTTGAAAGACACTGATTTCATGCACCTTCAAAGTTTGAAATTATAAACATATTTTTATTTTTATAAATATATTTAAAAATATGATTGACGTGTAAGTGTTTGTACAAACCTACTTACAGAAAATAAATCATTTATCATTTATAAACCGTTAAATTAAAGCTTTGGCAGGGTGACCTAAACACACTAATAAAGACTGGACATTATTAGCACAACACTGCAGTTTGGGAATCAAGGGAGAGGCCTGGCAGTGGGATGTTATGAGCAAAAAAAGGATATTATCAGCAACTTGAGTAAAGTTTTTACATACCCAAGTTAATAACATGTTGGTGCACATCCGGCACCTTAGACTTGACTAGTTCTGACAGCACCTCAATGTCCACGATGAGGCCATCCATTGTCCTTGTGTAGTAGTCTGGCAGGATCTTCTCAACTAGTACTTTCAGCAGCCAGAATGATGTCTCCTCGTTTTTCGTTGCTAGTAACAGCAAACCTGAAAGGTAACAGATGGGAAATGGTTAGGGATCTTTTCCTCTAGACAAGGTGGAAAGATATTGTAATTTTCTAAAAGTATTTCTGCCCTAAATATTAGGCTTTTTATACAATTTAAGTGAGTTGGTTCTATTACTTTTTTTCATTTCCAGTGTTTAAAGTAAATCATGCATTAAGCCAAGCGCACATTACAGCCGCAACGCAACGCATTTTGATACAAAAAAGTGCGGTGCGGCCCGCCTGTAATGTGTGTTGGTTCATAGAATATGTACGAAAGTGACGTTGCGGCGTGGCCCACTCGAGTCTACGCTAGCCTTTAGTCACCAAAAACATTAACATTAATCAATCTATAGTATGTTAAACTATCATATATTATTGTATTTAGTTAGGTACATAATCCGTTCATAGTTAGTTTTATTTAACTATCTATAAGCAGTCGTGATTCCCAAAGTGGTCCAGTGGTCCAGGGGTCCACGGGAGACATGACGGGACGAACGAAGACCTCGTTGGCGCGAAAAAAGTGGGGGTTTACAAGTTGTAATTTTATCAAAAAAAAATATCTGGTATCGATAGTGAAGAACCAAAATGTTGGCTTGGATTTGCCTATCAATGTAGGCACATAATAAACTAAAAAAAAAAAAATAACACTGACAGCCGGTTTTTAGCACGCATTCCCTGGTATGCCGGGCATTTTTTAAGATATTGTAAGATTTAAAAAAAATAACTGTAAGTGCTATAAGCATATATTTTTTTAATTTCTTTTGTGTATTATCTAAACTATATGAAAGTTGATCACGTACGTGACCGGCGTCCTGTGGAATGAGCGGCATCACGTGGTGACTACGTGAGTGGCTGTCAGTGTTGAGGGAGCAAAATATCCCGGGCGGATTTCCGGCCACCGTAGGCGCGGGCTTGCGGACGGTGAGCAATGGGTAGCTCACCGGGTCGACGGCGCGTTGTATTCCACGCGCGCCTCAGAGATGTCGTCAGCACATAGGTAGGCCGATGCCTGCCGGGGTCGCGGGAAGGTACTTATGGGTCACCGAGGCCCCCGCAACACAGGCAACAGGAAGGAATACGGGTGGGTTTTAGTCATTACGAGTCTGACACACCCTCCCGCTCCGCCCAGAGCGGGAGAAGTTATTTGATGATTTCCCACCCTCAAAAAAAAAGGGAGCAAAATATAATTCCAATTATTTCGGTGATTTTTGACAGGCTGTATTTCAGTGAAAAATGGTCGTATTGAGACTTTAACAAAGCATTTTGAAGCTTTAAGATTCTAATTGTTTTCCTTCACATTTTTGACGAGTTTTGGGAATATGGTAGAAATGTAGCAGGGGGGGGGGGGGGGGGGGGGGTGGCCAACGTTTGGGAACCTCTGATCTATAGATTGCGTTGACAATGATAACAACAGCACATAATCTGGCAATCCATTATGTTATTATCATAATGAGATAAGTATGAGTTGGTGGACAATAATAATGTGGTATTACGTTAATTAACTTGGTAATTAAGTTAATTCTGTTTAGTGTGAATTGCATTAGTTGCAAGGAGAGAATCTACATACATTAGGCAGAGTTGACTAATTAATTAACTAGTTAATTGATATAAATATTTTATAATTGATGAACTTCTGTGATTAACTATATTGTTACCTTGGACTATTGTAAATGGGCTAAGTGGATTATGGACTTATTAGCAATTTCATGGTAAATGGTTAGCTAACATAAGATTTTATATTTTATATAAAACAAAGCAAAATCGGTTCAGCCGTTTGGGACCTACAATGCCACAGACAGACACACAGATACACATGTTAAATTTATAATTCCCCTCAGTTTCCCTCAAATAATGTGTTCACAACTGCCTCTGAGTATTTTTTGGATAATTGCTGCCTAAATTAGCAGCTATGTATGTATATGAAAATATTTGTATTACATATTATATAGATGGCCATATTGATCAAATTGTTAATGATCAACAAGATTTCTATTCCAAGTCAAATTGATTTCTAATTATTTTTTTTGCCGAAAATTTAATTCAGTTGCTTTTCAGTCAATCAAATAAAGATTTAAGTATTTTTTTTTCAGTTACATTGCAACAGTATTGAGTCATACCTGAAAATTAACCAATTGGCCCCACTTGGCTAGTTGACCTGAGATGATTGACATGAATTTAAAAGCCAAATGTAGAATCAGTGTAGGTAATAGGTTCAAGGCCACAGACTAGAATCTGTAGTTATGAATAAAAAGGTCTTGGTACTGTACAATTTTTTGAATTGTCATGATTTGGATGTAACAAATCATGACAACTCAAAAAATTTGATGTCTTCCTGTATAGTAAGCAGGATTTTTATTTATAACACCTTTCTCATTACCTTGGAATATGGTGAAGGATTTGGGTAGGTAGATCCGCAACTCCACGTCAATGCGCGTATTTCGCAAACATAAGGATTTGGGTAATGCTCGACATCTTAATTATATTGTTTACAAATTATTCTTGTCGTAAAAACTTACCTGCGATATAATTGAGCCCTTGACAGTATCCAACAACCCTATTGTTGTGTGCGTATGCTATGAGTATGTTGAACAAGTGTGTCTGATGGTTGGCCTCCTTAGTGAAGTATATATTGTCAGGAAAGGTGCGAGGCAGGTCCGTCTTCACAAGATCAACCAGCTCCTTCTCAAATGGGCCGTCTAGTATTTTCTGGTATAGGTCTGGACCTTGTTCTTTCATAATTTCTGCTTGGGAGATAGCCATCCATACTGACGGCCGGTGTTCACCTAAAAATATTACGATTTTAATACAGTTCATGACTCATGGTATTGACGACGAGCGACTCAGAAGCATGCGTGACGTGTGCGTGACTATATAGATGGTGTTTGTTTTAATAATCTGAGCTACGCGGACGATATGGTGCTGCTGGCTCCCTCAATCAATGCTCTCCGAAAGTTACTGGCTGTGCGTGAGTCGTATGTCTCATGTCTCATGGGTTGATATACAACACCAAAAAGACAGAGTATATCATCTTCAGGGCTGGTGCCAGATGTCCATCTATGGTCCCGCCTCTGTTACTTGTATACATACACTCTGTACTTACTTACTATTTATGTACATTTCAATATTTGGGCAATCTGGTAACAGATTCCCTGAAAGACGATTCAGATTTGGGGAGGGAGCGCAGAGCTTTATCAGTCCGGGTGAACATGCTGGCCAGCAGGTTCTTTCGATGTACAGTCAGGGGCCCTGTGGTTCAGATATACCCAAAGGGCTTGCAATGCTATGCCTCTGCATATCCAATATAACAATGCATTCAGGATCCTGTTGCAATTGCCACGTTTCTGAAGTGCTTCGGCGATGTTTGCCGAGGCGCGCACTGACAGCTTAGACGTAAAAAATCTGCCTTGTAACTTTGCAGGTTGCGGGACAGTCCCAACATCATTCTGCACTTCATAGCGGCTCTGGCAGATTGTCCACTTGTGTGGGCGTTAGCCAATCAAAACAAGAACTGTTTTAGTTATTAAGTACTAACATAGGCTAAGTAAGATTGTTACTAACACAATGGACCTCACTTGTAGTCTTAAGAAATAAATGATTATTATTATTATTGCAGCTGATTACAGTTTCAATGCAAGTTTTCCCCAAACAGTGTAGGGATGAATTAAACGAGCATGAGCTACGGTCTGTATATCAGTAAATAATACCATGAAATTACAGTGGATTGGTAAATTACTGCAACACTTACTTTAGAGTAACAATAAATTATAATAGAAAATAAATACATACATCAGTTACCCTACACCAAGAATAGGATCCAGACACTGCATGGTATTTAAAAACTTTAAATACAAGACACTAAAATGAAAGTGCGGTAAAATTCACACGGCATATAAATGTAAACAAAGAAAGACACTCACTGGGTACTCCTTTACGGACGTATCTTTTCACAGTGTTGGTGCGTTTGACCGACTTTCCTTCGCCAAGCAGCATGGCCCATTTCTGCGCCCTCGTTGCCAGTACCTTCAAGTAGTTCGACATGAAGTCCTCATAGCTCTCATAATCGAAGTCCTCGTGCCTCTCAAACCCGTATTCATCGACCGCACTAAAACCAAAAGTAAATGTAACAAACACAATGATAATAGTAAGCTAAATTACTATTAATACCTTTTATATGGCAAGCGTAGTACCTGAAATTAGATTGAGCCATGGTGTTGTCTAGTCTGGTTTAGTAGTCACTTAAAAACATAATAATTAATAGTTTAGGAATTACAGTTTTAATTTTTGTTAGATACGCCCCAAATACCCCACTTCGATCACCCCCACATGATGATGAATGAATGAAATAATCACAGAAATAAGGAATGGGGAATGATTTATTTGACATTTTTGACAATCGTGATATATAAATTTACGTCCAAAAACCCACGCCTTTTAAAAAGGTGATTTTACACTTGATTACGGTTTTAATTTCAGCCTAGATTTAGTTGGTTTTCCTTGGCTACATCAGCAGCAGGCTTAGCACGAGAACCGTAGAGAAGGGTTTTGTTTACGGAAGAGTAGACAAAAATGACGTTTCCTTGTAGACAGTAGAAGGTTTTCTACTGTCTTTAGCATGGCGATTACAAAATGCCAGCAGCGCGATCCCATTTTCCGTTGTCAAATGCGAAATGTCAAATCACTATAATGTTTTTGTGTGTATACGTTCTGTGTTAATATTTCAATATCTGTGTGTCAAATTGACATACGATGATTTGTTTTGTGATTACGATTTCTCTAAAAAATATTTAGATTTAGTTAAATAACAAAATAACGAATTCAGTGATCTGAACTTGTTGAAATATATATTGTGCTTTATTTAAATCCACTGAAGCCCTAAAATATGGGTCCACCGCCTGTAGTAACAGGAATATCTCCAAAAGAAGGTCCCCCAGGAACTAGGGTTACAATACGTGGAGAATTTCTGGGCACTAGCGTTACAGATTTAATAGGTAAGTAATATACAACTACAATTATTCCCTAACATTGAAGTTACGGAGGCTTATCTCTAGCAGAAACTATGTTTAGAAGGTGGGCGTAACATTTGACTTTGAACACTTATAGGGTTGAAGATATGCGGCTGCGACTGCTTACTGTCTTGTGAATGGAAGAGCAAGAACAAAATAGTGGCGCGGTCGGGACCGTGCAAGGGTCGAGGAGACATCATAGTCACTACTCGGTCTGGTGGAGAAGGAACATCCACTGTGCAATTTAGAGGTAAACAAACATTCCATCCATAGTAAGTGCCTTTGTCAAGATTGCAATGACCAATTTTACGACAGCATTATTAGTCTCTAATGTCTCATACTGCTGGGATTTAGGTTAGCCTCCTCTATGTTAGAAGGAGTTGGCCATAATCCAAAGTTACATGTTTTCATGATGTTCAAGTTTATAACATGTTATTATGAAACTGTTGTAGTAATTCTAGACATTAAAATAAATGGAAGCGCACACCAAAACCTACATTTTAAGTCATTTGTATTGATACCAAATATTATTTTGTAGGATACCATGAATCAATAGGCCCTGTAAAGGAGAGTGCAGTATGGGTTGAGGAGGCAGCTCCACTCTCATTGCCATGGGGCCGGCGACCCATGTCACCTACTGCCTACACACCTCCTGACCCACTGGGGCTGTCCACTGAGGGAGATGAGTTAAAGTTCCCAGAGGAAGAACTACATGAAATGTTCCCAGATGGGTAAGTAGAATAAAGACATTTCTTACAGTTATACAAATCCTTGATTTGATATGCTTATTAAGACAAAATGGTCCAATGACTTTGGACTAATTTAACTACTCCTTTTGAAACAAATACATTGTATATTAAGTAGTTTTCAAGGCCTAAAACTGAATATTTCATTAAACTCCACATCTGAACGAATTTATTCAACAGAGTGGTAAACAAACAGACTACTTAAAATTGGTTGATAATAATTATGTTCCAGTTCTGGCAAGCTGTCTGATGATAACTTCCAGCCTGGCTGGTACCTGCTGGAACATCACAGCAACACTTCCTATGAGGACCTCAAAGCTGGAATGGTATTTCTTCAAAGAAAGGTACATGCAATATAGTCTTCTTCTTTACTCCTACCTAGTATTTACCTTTATCTCGATCATATCTAGAAGCCTATTAATATTGTTGTCTTATCCATACTGTTATCATAATTATGGACTCCAAATTAGCAGTTTAGCCATATGTTTGACTTGTATAATTTGTTGTTTTACTTGTATAACTTATATACATGTCTCATTATATGGGATATCATTATTCATTGTATGGCATAATATGAAATGTCTCTAAATGTAAATAGCTGAACACTATCCCCTGAGATACAGGTTCCCGCCTAGTTCAGGGGGTAGGGTCAATACTCTGTGCACCTCATTATAACCACCACAGAAAAAACAATTGTAAAATAAACAATTGTAATAATTTGATGTACCTACTAAATTGTAATTTTTGTGTTTTTAATGGTGAGAAATAAACAATTTTTATTTTCACACTATTGTCAAGTTATCTCATATAATGAGATAATCTGTTAAGAAGCAGCTGATATTTCCAGGTGGAAAGTCAAAAGGAAGGCCAGCTGAGTTTCTTGAAGGCTAACACAGGAGCTGTGATGGACCAACTGGACAGGCTAGTTCTGCTCAAGAACATGTATGAAGAGGATGAGAGGAAGAATGGCAAGGAACCGCTACCTAGTCTACAAGCTGCCATAGAGGGTAGGTCTAGTGTGACCATGGTATTGATTACTCAATCTTCATAATGTATTGTAAACAGCAATTTGTTTCACTTCACTTTTGTGCAAAATGATTTATTAATAGCAATAAAATACTTATAACTAAAAACACTTTTGGCCATAAGAGTTCTCATTATGATTCCCTGTGTAACATAATTTTTGTAGTGTACACATGGCTACATATCAAGCTATAAATTTCCAGTATAAGCTGATCTCGCATTGTATAGGATTTCCATACAATGAGAGGTCAGCTTATACAGGAAACTAATAGCTTTATATGTAGCCATGTGGACAATAAAGAGTACTTTCCTATTACATTTAATTGGACCTTCCATGTTTTAATTTCAGAATCGATAACGCTAGCAGACTCGCTATTCTCCGAGATACTATCTCGCAAAGACAACGCTGATAAAACCCGCGAAGCACTCTCATTGTTGACGCGTCACAAGTTTCTGTTCCAACTGCCTGCATCCATCGATAGAAACATTCGGAAGAAAGAGTATGATCTAGTGGTCAATGACTACACTAGGGTGAAGAATCTGTTTGGAAATACTGATGTTAAGGTTAGTTCCACACCTCATAAAACCTGCTTCTATGGTACAGCGGCGTCCTCCACGACACGATTGAGCGCGTAATTTGCGTGAAAAACCAACTTGCTTTGACTTGACTATAACTTGACCAAGGTACCCAAAAAGTGAGTAACCATACTCTAAAGTTGATATGTTTTTTTACAGTTATTCCAAAAAATTCTTACTGAGATTGACAAGAAAATAGAGGATTTGAAAGAAAAGTTGTACACAAGAATGAAAACTATGCCCATTAATGTACAAGAGCAGACCAAGTATATTAGGTAAGGGATTTTAATGTTCTCTGTAAGGTTCTGACTAAGGCAACCAATTACATGTTTAGATTAACTAATATTTTTTGCTCATTCTTAGTGCGTTTGTTAAAAAAACCTTTTGGGCAAGTAATTTTTGATTGTAGCTCTTCACACAAATAATGTGTTCCAGATTACTGATAAGTTTGAACTGGGAGGGTGATGCGGCGTGGGTGGCCATCACCAGTCGTAAGGAGTACCTCATGACTCTAATGAACAAGGTCAAAGATCACTTCAAGCAGAAGGAAGAATTGGAGTCTAATGAGAAAGGTAATTTGTAAATATATTTAGGTGGGAATCATACATGGGAAAACTGCATCATGAGAAGAAATAGTTCTGCTCAAGAATAATTAAAATATTAATAACTCTCTTAATTAAAATATTAGCTTTATTTTCATACTAGCTGTGCCCTGCGGCTTCACCCGCGTAAGTCTCGATCCCGTGGGATTATCGGGATGAAAAGTATAAGTCCTAATCCATATCACGGTTTACCTATATGCCAAATTTTTCCAAATCCGTTTAGCTGTTTTAGCGTGAATGACTAACAAACAAACAAACTCATTTTCGCATTTATAATATTAGTAAGGATATGTATGGATGAGCTGATTCTTTGAACGCGACATAATTACTCGTACTAAGGCGACGAAACTTGCCTCGTATCTGCATGCTTTAGATTTAGGTCATGTCATCACTTAGCAGAGTGGCTATAGCGTCGCTTCGATCTGTGAATTTCTGTAGCTAACTCTAGTGTAAGAAGCTTTCTAAATTTGCGATTCCACTAGAAGCAGCTTCGAGCAGCTTCAGTTTGCCCTAAGTGTCAAGAAGCAAGGTTGCCGTTCAACAAAACTAAATGTCGTTAGCCAGTTTTACAAAATCCTCTAGATTACGGAAAAAACATTCGCCAAAAATCCACTAGATGTCGCTAACCATTTTACCCGCGTTTTTTTAATCAACAACTCGCCTTTATAAGGCGCTTTCCCTTTTTTGTAAAGCCAACAAGTCACAGCCCATAGGAACAATATTTGTAGTGTGGTGGATCTCATTTGCGATTTTGGCTTCGTTGGCGCTATTAGCGTGATTCGGAACGCGCCTATAGTCAAAACTTGTAACTCATCTCAAGTAATCGATCGGATCATGTGCAGCTCATAAATCCCGATCGACCTGTAGCAGCCGTCACCCTCAACTTCAGTTAATTACTTACCTACTCTGCTTGAATGGAGTTACCAGCGTTGATTGAATTAAACTACGGGATACACGAATATTATGATTTTTAGCTAGTCCGGATTTCGTTTAAAAAATAAATAAAGTCAGCCGAGCGTCATCATGACCCGCCCTAAAGTTGCTAGAATACGCCAAAAAAGTTTTAGCCGCTATACCAGAATCTTGTCCACTAACTATCCTAAATTCACCTAGTTCTTGCGAGACAACGTTGCTACAACGGCAACGCTGGTGTCAAGACAGGTTTTCTAAAGCTATCCCAGTTAGTAGATACGCAGTTAAAAAAAGGATTGAATTTGAATTGAATTGAATGATTTTAGGCAAGCGCAAGATAAAGGAGAGCTCGTGCTGCTCGGGCGGCTGGAGCTCCGTGCGCGGCGCCTGGTGCGCGGCGGCGGCGGGCGCGCTGGCGGCGCAGCTGCACGCGCTGTGGCCGCTGGCGCGCCGCTACTTCGCGGGCGAGCTGGCCGGCCAGCCGCACGCCGCGCAGCGCCAGGGGGAGCTCAAGGTGCGTAGTGCTGTAGTACCCGGATAGTAGACTGGCGCGCCGCTACTTCGCGGGCGAGCTGGCCGGCCAGCCGCACGCCGCGCAGCGCCAGGGGGAGCTCAAGGTGCGTAGTGCTGTAGTACCCGGATAGTAGACTGGCGCGCCGCTACTTCGCGGGCGGGCTGGCCGGCCGGCCGCACGCCGCGCAGCGCCAGGGGGAGCTCAAGGTGCGTAGTGCTGTAGTACCCGGATAGTAGACTGGCGCGCCGCTACTTCGCGGGCGAGCTGGCCGGCCAGCCGCACGCCGCGCAGCGCCAAGGGGAGCTCAAGGTGCGTAGTGCTGTAGTACCCGGATAGTAGACTGGCGCGCCGCTACTTCGCGGGCGAGCTGGCCGGCCAGCCGCACGCCGCGCAGCGCCAAGGGGAGCTCAAGGTGCGTAGTGCTGTAGTACCCGGATAGTAGACTGGCGCGCCGCTACTTCGCGGGCGAGCTGGCCGGCCAGCCGCACGCCGCGCAGCGCCAGGGGGAGCTCAAGGTGCGTAGTGCTGTAGTACCCGGATAGTAGACTGGCGCGCCGCTACTTCGCGGGCGAGCTGGCCGGCCAGCCGCACGCCGCGCAGCGCCAGGGGGAGCTCAAGGTGCGTAGTGCTGTAGTACCCGGATAGTAGACTGGCGCGCCGCTACTTCGCGGGCGAGCTGGCCGGCCAGCCGCACGCCGCGCAGCGCCAAGGGGAGCTCAAGGTGCGTAGTGCTGTAGTACCCGGATAGTAGACTGGCGCGCCGCTACTTCGCGGGCGAGCTGGCCGGCCAGCCGCACGCCGCGCAGCGCCAAGGGGAGCTCAAGGTGCGTAGTGCTGTAGTACCCGGATAGTAGACTGGCGCGCCGCTACTTCGCGGGCGAGCTGGCCGGCCAGCCGCACGCCGCGCAGCGCCAGGGGGAGCTCAAGGTGCGTAGTGCTGTAGTACCCGGATAGTAGACTGGCGCGCCGCTACTTCGCGGGCGAGCTGGCCGGCCAGCCGCACGCCGCGCAGCGCCAAGGGGAGCTCAAGGTGCGTAGTGCTGTAGTACCCGGATAGTAGACTGGCGCGCCGCTACTTCGCGGGCGAGCTGGCCGGCCAGCCGCACGCCGCGCAGCGCCAAGGGGAGCTCAAGGTGCGTAGTGCTGTAGTACCCGGATAGTAGACTGGCGCGCCGCTACTTCGCGGGCGAGCTGGCCGGCCAGCCGCACGCCGCGCAGCGCCAGGGGGAGCTCAAGGTGCGTAGTGCTGTAGTACCCGGATAGTAGACTGGCGCGCCGCTACTTCGCGGGCGAGCTGGCCGGCCAGCCGCACGCCGCGCAGCGCCAAGGGGAGCTCAAGGTGCGTAGTGCTGTAGTACCCGGATAGTAGACTGGCGCGCCGCTACTTCGCGGGCGAGCTGGCCGGCCAGCCGCACGCCGCGCAGCGCCAGGGGGAGCTCAAGGTGCGTAGTGCTGTAGTACCCGGATAGTAGACTGGCGCGCCGCTACTTCGCGGGCGAGCTGGCCGGCCAGCCGCACGCCGCGCAGCGCCAGGGGGAGCTCAAGGTGCGTAGTGCTGTAGTACCCGGATAGTAGACTGGCGCGCCGCTACTTCGCGGGCGAGCTGGCCGGCCAGCCGCACGCCGCGCAGCGCCAAGGGGAGCTCAAGGTGCGTAGTGCTGTAGTACCCGGATAGTAGACTGGCGCGCCGCTACTTCGCGGGCGAGCTGGCCGGCCAGCCGCACGCCGCGCAGCGCCAAGGGGAGCTCAAGGTGCGTAGTGCTGTAGTACCCGGATAGTAGACTGGCGCGCCGCTACTTCGCGGGCGAGCTGGCCGGCCAGCCGCACGCCGCGCAGCGCCAGGGGGAGCTCAAGGTGCGTAGTGCTGTAGTACCCGGATAGTAGACTGGCGCGCCGCTACTTCGCGGGCGAGCTGGCCGGCCAGCCGCACGCCGCGCAGCGCCAAGGGGAGCTCAAGGTGCGTAGTGCTGTAGTACCCGGATAGTAGACTGGCGCGCCGCTACTTCGCGGGCGAGCTGGCCGGCCAGCCGCACGCCGCGCAGCGCCAAGGGGAGCTCAAGGTGCGTAGTGCTGTAGTACCCGGATAGTAGACTGGCGCGCCGCTACTTCGCGGGCGAGCTGGCCGGCCAGCCGCACGCCGCGCAGCGCCAGGGGGAGCTCAAGGTGCGTAGTGCTGTAGTACCCGGATAGTAGACTGGCGCGCCGCTACTTCGCGGGCGAGCTGGCCGGCCAGCCGCACGCCGCGCAGCGCCAAGGGGAGCTCAAGGTGCGTAGTGCTGTAGTACCCGGATAGTAGACTGGCGCGCCGCTACTTCGCGGGCGAGCTGGCCGGCCAGCCGCACGCCGCGCAGCGCCAAGGGGAGCTCAAGGTGCGTAGTGCTGTAGTACCCGGATAGTAGACTGGCGCGCCGCTACTTCGCGGGCGAGCTGGCCGGCCAGCCGCACGCCGCGCAGCGCCAGGGGGAGCTCAAGGTGCGTAGTGCTGTAGTACCCGGATAGTAGACTGGCGCGCCGCTACTTCGCGGGCGAGCTGGCCGGCCAGCCGCACGCCGCGCAGCGCCAAGGGGAGCTCAAGGTGCGTAGTGCTGTAGTACCCGGATAGTAGACTGGCGCGCCGCTACTTCGCGGGCGAGCTGGCCGGCCAGCCGCACGCCGCGCAGCGCCAAGGGGAGCTCAAGGTGCGTAGTGCTGTAGTACCCGGATAGTAGACTGGCGCGCCGCTACTTCGCGGGCGAGCTGGCCGGCCAGCCGCACGCCGCGCAGCGCCAAGGGGAGCTCAAGGTGCGTAGTGCTGTAGTACCCGGATAGTAGACTGGCGCGCCGCTACTTCGCGGGCGAGCTGGCCGGCCAGCCGCACGCCGCGCAGCGCCAAGGGGAGCTCAAGGTGCGTAGTGCTGTAGTACCCGGATAGTAGACTGGCGCGCCGCTACTTCGCGGGCGAGCTGGCCGGCCAGCCGCACGCCGCGCAGCGCCAGGGGGAGCTCAAGGTGCGTAGTGCTGTAGTACCCGGATAGTAGACTGGCGCGCCGCTACTTCGCGGGCGAGCTGGCCGGCCAGCCGCACGCCGCGCAGCGCCAAGGGGAGCTCAAGGTGCGTAGTGCTGTAGTACCCGGATAGTAGACTGGCGCGCCGCTACTTCGCGGGCGAGCTGGCCGGCCAGCCGCACGCCGCGCAGCGCCAAGGGGAGCTCAAGGTGCGTAGTGCTGTAGTACCCGGATAGTAGACTGGCGCGCCGCTACTTCGCGGGCGAGCTGGCCGGCCAGCCGCACGCCGCGCAGCGCCAAGGGGAGCTCAAGGTGCGTAGTGCTGTAGTACCCGGATAGTAGACTGGCGCGCCGCTACTTCGCGGGCGAGCTGGCCGGCCAGCCGCACGCCGCGCAGCGCCAGGGGGAGCTCAAGGTGCGTAGTGCTGTAGTACCCGGATAGTAGACTGGCGCGCCGCTACTTCGCGGGCGAGCTGGCCGGCCAGCCGCACGCCGCGCAGCGCCAAGGGGAGCTCAAGGTGCGTAGTGCTGTAGTACCCGGATAGTAGACTGGCGCGCCGCTACTTCGCGGGCGAGCTGGCCGGCCAGCCGCACGCCGCGCAGCGCCAGGGGGAGCTCAAGGTGCGTAGTGCTGTAGTACTCGGATAGTAGACTGGCGCGCCGCTACTTCGCGGGCGAGCTGGCCGGCCAGCCGCACGCCGCGCAGCGCCAGGGGGAGCTCAAGGTGCGTAGTGCTGTAGTACCCGGATAGTAGACTGGCGCGCCGCTACTTCGCGGGCGAGCTGGCCGGCCAGCCGCACGCCGCGCAGCGCCAGGGGGAGCTCAAGGTGCGTAGTGCTGTAGTACCCGGATAGTAGACTGGCGCGCCGCTACTTCGCGGGCGAGCTGGCCGGCCAGCCGCACGCCGCGCAGCGCCAGGGGGAGCTCAAGGTGCGTAGTGCTGTAGTACCCGGATAGTAGACTGGCGCGCCGCTACTTCGCGGGCGAGCTGGCCGGCCAGCCGCACGCCGCGCAGCGCCATGGGGAGCTCAAGGTGCGTAGTGCTGTAGTATGCTACTGGAAAAGGTACAGAAAACTTTATTTAAGGTGCCTGTTCCAAAGGTTTATATGCCTTTTCTTTGCCTACATGTAACCTACCAACTATCTTTTAGTGACGTTGTGCTTTAACTCGCAGGAGGTGAGAAGAGGCCTTAATCAGCTCACGTTAGCCTGTAAGACCTTACGGGGACGTATGGACTGCCCAAAGCTCTTTTGCTTTGGCAGAAGCCGCTTATTTGTGCCCGACAAATACATCGGACACCGTCAGAGCCGCCGGCAAAATCTGTTTGCGCAAATGCCATCCAAAACTGTAGCCGCCGAATCCCCAGTCTGTCGTACTCTAAAGATGCTAAATGCCCTTCTGACTGGCAACCCAGAAAGTGATGTGTTTGCGGATGAATGGAGTAAAATTATGCGTATATGTCTGGTGTTCTGTGGGTGAAAGTATGCAAGGGAGTCCACTGTTCCATGTTAGTTTTAAATTAAATTATATACAAAGTAATTATTGTTAATATATTAATAATTGTCTCTATGTTAATTAATGTAATTGGTGCTGTACCGTTTTAATTAACTATAAATAAATAAATAAATGCTAATAATAATTTACACTTGAAATTAGTAGTTGTTATTAGCAACTGTTAAATTTGAACACAGACACATTGTTGATATAATTAATTATCATTTCCTTCATACTTTTCATCGTTACGAAGACCAGTCTTTATTTAACACTAGTTAGATATACAATTTCCGAACTCAGCAGTTAAATATATCAACTCGACTAAATAACAATCTTTTTGACTGAAGACTAAACACAAAATTAACAGTTGCTAGTGCGCGCAGAGTACCTGACGCCGCCGCCAACAGCCTGTTTGAATGACACCCATTCCACCATTCACCATTTTGACAATACGAGGGCTGCACTAAAAGTATCGGGAATGGAATATTTCCACTGTTCCTGTCATATTAAAATCTTTTTAATTGAAAACTCCTTGGTTTTAAAAATCGAATACCATTTATTTATTTAAAAAAAGATTCTCGGTCTTGTCATAAGATAACCTTATGACAAGACCGAGAATCTTTTTTTAAATTAACACAAAATTAACAGTTGCTAGTGCGCGCAGAGTACCTGACGCCGCCGCCAACAGCCTGTTTGAATGACACCCATTCCACCATTCACCATTTTGACAATACGAGGGCTGCACTAAAAGTATCGGGAATGGAATATTTCCACTGTTTCTGTCATATTAAAATCTTTTTAATTGAAAACTCCTTGGTTTTAAAAATCGAATACCATTTATTTATTTAAAAAAAGATTCTCGGTCTTGTCATAAGGTTATGTCAAACTTGTTTAGTCGTTGAGAAAATGGAATTGACTCGAGAAAATTCAAGAGCGATGATTTATTATGACTTTCGAAGTGGTTTAACACAAAAACAGTGTGTTGACTGGATGATTTCTGCATTTGGTGATGAAGCCCCATCCAAAACCACAATTTATCGCTGGTTTGCAGAATTTCAACGTGGACGTGTCAAGCTCAGTGTTGATCCCCGTCAAGGTCGTCCAAAAACTGCAGTCACCCAAGAAAACGTTGATGCTGTGCGTAAGCTGATTGAGGAAGATCGACATGTGACATACCGCGAAATTCAGGCAACTTTAGACATTGGCATGAGTCAAATATAATCTTGCATGAACAATTAGGTGTATAAAAGTTGTTTTCCCGATGGATACCGCATTCGCTCTGTGAAGAGCAAAAAGCGGCTCGCGTTACTTGGTGCGTCAGAACTCTCGAAAGATTCCACGCAGGATCCTCAAATGCTGTATACAACATCGTATCAGGTGACGAATCCTGGATATACGCGTACGAACCCGAAAAAAAAAACCAGTCACGACTTTAGGTGTTCGAAAATGAGTTAAAGCCAACAAAAATTGTTCGTTCACGGAGTGTTGCAAAAAAAATGGTGGCCACGTTTGTCTCCAAAACCGGCCATGTTACGACTATTCCTCTTGAGGGACAAAGAACGGTTAATGCAGAATGGTATGCTAGCATTTGTTTGCCACAGGTCGTTTCTGAACTCCGTAAAGAGAACTGCAACCGCCGCATCATCCTCCATCACGACATTGCGAATTCTTACACCGCGCACAGAACAAAAGAGTTTTTAGAGCAAGAAAACATAGAATTATTAGACCATCCGCCGTACAGCGCCGACCTAAGCCCTAAAGATTTCTATACTTTCTTTCTTTTCTAAAATTAAGAATAAATTGCGTGGACAGAGATTTTCATCACCTGAAGAAACTGTGGACGCCTACAAAACGGCCATTTTGGAGACCCCAACTTCCGAATGGAATGGTTGCTTCAATGATTGGTTCCATCGTATGGAAAAATGTGTCAAATTTCGCGGAGAATACTTCGAAAAGCAATAAATACATTTTTAAATAGTAATGTGGTGTCACTTCCTTGATTCCCGAAATTTTCAGTGCCGCTCTCGTAACGTTGAAATGGTGAAATGAAACTTTGAATTATAGAATAAGTTCAAATTTGTAAACATCTTACCTTTGTACTTAAATTATAATTATGTCGTATCTGTATGTACTTTACTGTGTGTATATAAATAATAAAACAAATAAATAAACATCATCTTAGTTATCATACCTCTGTGCTCAGTACCCGGGCGTTTGGGACTTCTTTTTTTTTTGCCAATCCAGACTTTATGTGCAAATCCTCCTATTTGTTATTCCAGGAGATGATAATAGCAGCAGTAGAGTTATTCTCGGATCACATGCGGTCATGTCTGCTGTCTCCGGGCGGCGGTAAGTTAGTGCCTACTGACGCTCTGCGAGTACGTCTCGTCGCCAACCTGAGGCATCTGAGAGAAGCTTATGATTCACTACTCAAGCTTGATCTGCCGTCACAGGTAAGTGTGACTGAAATAACTTTGTATTTTGTTTGGGTCTGGTTCAACAAAATAGGCTCATTTTCTTTTGCGTAAGAATTAAATACGGTGTGTTAAGTTAAACGACCGTCATACTTCAAGAGAGTGTAGTAGTGTTTTTTGTTTTCATATTTCAGAGTTGGTGCCGTAGTAAAAGTAGTTTCGTTCGCTCCTCGCTTAACCTAACACACTGTATAACTGACTATTTGTGGATGTACTAATACCTCTGCCTACCCCTTCGGGCTTCGAATTTAACATTTATAACATTGATGCAAAGCTTTTATTACAATATTATTTAACTTCAAGATAATATTAAATATATAACTTTAATCACTTTGAGATTATTTAACTCGAAGAAATAATCACAAAGTTCACTCGTTTTGACGAATCTCAAAACCGGTTTTACGTAAATCCTTTTTCGCGATCGGTATTTAGTACCGAATGTGCGCCTAGATGGCGTTGGGATCGAGTTAGATCGCGCTATCGTTTGCTGCACGGCGTTTGGTTGGGTGGCTCGGCGCAAGGTGTTCAAGTTAACTTTGCGCAGAGGCAATATCGTAACCAATGAGGTTAATCCGAGGTGCGATTATTGCTAGTTGAAAACTTTACCAATACCCCGCCGTGTGGACGTGAAATACCGTCCGCGATGGCAATTTTTGAAAGGCCGTAGTTGGCCTGATAATACCCTGTTGAATTGAAGGAGTAGTTCTTCGAACTACAAAATACACGAATTTGAAGCGCTGCTTCGATACAATTTTGGTGTTTGTTCACCAAGTAGTACTTGGCTACTTGGCAAGTACTATACAACAGTGCATTGTGCACATCACAAACACAGTATATACAGTCACGAGCGTAAATATATGAAGGACAGGCGTTTTCGGGGGACTGTCTTATATAATTTTGACGTTCGAAAAGTGCTGATTCTCAGCCTAATTTGAATAAATGACTTTTGTTTTTGGATTTTGAATAATATCTGATTTCATGATTCTTTAACCTTTTGACCGCCACAGTCAGGATGACAGAGAAAAATGAGCCCAGCACGCACGGTCACGACTACATGACAAATTTTAAGGAAAAATTCGTAGCTTGGCGCCGAGGGCACGTCTTTGCTTTTTTGACGTGGCGGTCAATAGGTTAATTAATATGTGTCAAGAAGACAGCAAATATAATGGGATCTGTTCATAGTAATATATTTATAATCGTGAATGTACTCTAGTCTTTGCTTTTTTGACGTGGCGGTCAATAGGTTAATTAATATGTGTCAAGAAGACAGCAAATATAATGGGATCTGTTCATAGTAATATATTTATGCTCGTGAATGTACTCTAAAATATATAGTCTGTTCCATAAGTATTGATGAAACTGTAAACAAACCTGGTAAAATCTTACGCAATCACTTACTAAAGGGAATTAGTAACACATTCATCTATATTTAGAAGCTTTGTTATTTAGAATAAAGATAAAATAGATCAACCATTTTTCAGATTATCTAAAGTACATACATCTTTTATGGGGTACTGTGTCAAATGCTACAACAAAATACCTTGTGATATATTGCAATTAAATGAAAGAAAATTTAAAACTCATGTTAAAAGTACACTTTGTAAACAAGCATATTACAAATTAGAGGATTATATCCAAGATAAGAATGCTTGGAAACATGCTGGTCCAGCTCCATAGGACAATCTAGAGTCTAGACAAAATCAAACTGGTTGCTATTTTAATTGTACAATTTAATAATTTATTGATACAAATAATAAATCAATCAAGGTTGAATTTAAATTCTGTGATTACTTTAACTCGCACACTGACCTATTACTTTATTTATTATTTTTAGGAAAACGTATACTTTTACGATGTTTGTAAATATGTGAGCATCATGTACCTATCTCATAATTAATTTATCTGTCATTGCTTTATTTTTCATTATACTTTTACCTATTTTGGTAGAGTAATTTTATTCTAGGTGCATCGTCTTCACATATAATTTAAAAATGTACCTATACAAAATTTTATAAAACATTTTGATAGAGTAACGGTGGAGTTTTTTTGCCCATTCTTCTCCATACGATACCTTTTGGAAGGGGCAACTAGAATCAATTCTATTATTTTTTGTAAATTTTGACGTTCAAAAGTGCCTTTTATGTGCCTATTTGACATAAATAATTTGACTTTGACTTTCAACTTTATATCTTATCACTTTTTCCATCAATTTTTGTTTGAATAACTTCATTAAATTGTAATTGAAAAATCATTGACGAAGATTGGGGTTTTTAGTTTTATTTAAATATATATTACGTCGTATATATGGAATTGACTCATTACTAGCTTTTATTTGATATCAATATTGTTGTTTTTTTTTTTTAAACCTTTCTCTCTCTTTTTTTATTTGCAGATGCTATATAAAAATATTTAGCCTATGTCACTCCCAGAGTTAAGAATAATCCGACGAGACCTCTTATGTTTAAATCCATCAAGCTGTTTAGGCTACAGAGCGTGCCAAAGAAATAGACATACATACATACAATTATACTCTCGAAAAACCTTACCCTCCTTCTGGGGCAGTCGGGTAAAAATTAACCTCGATTGTTAAATGAAAAACATCTATAAGGTCACGGTCGGTATAAGTTCAGGTTTAAATATTCAAATACCAAAGCACTCAATTTGTAAGTGGCACTACTAATTGGCATCCACAGGTACGTTTTTTGATTAATTTGTTTACATTTTCATCAGACACTTTTGAAACATAAGATAAACAGGCCATGCCGCCATGGGCCATTACCAGTTGGCGTTTCTTTAGCGTTAATTCATGCCAATTTTAATTAATTCCAGCCTCTTAGTATAGTAGAGAAGGTGATATTCGACTACCGTGTCCACGGCATGGCGGTGTTCCTACAACGCGCTCACAAGCGGGTGAAGGGACTAGGAGAAAAGGAGACGTGGAAGATCGAGGATTTCTCCGACTACGGAGCTATTACTAATCTTGTGAGTATTGTAGGAGATAGTTGCAGGATAATTTTAGACTGATTCTTTAAAATACCCTAATACTGTACCACTTTAAAGCAAATAACTACTGTTCCAGTTGTCTTTTTACATTAGGTTAGACTTAGTATCGGTGAGTAAAGTTACACAAGTTGACAAGATTTAACATCAAAAAACGGACGGACGTACTTTTGGACGTACTGACAGACGGCATTGGCTTAGTACCGTTTTCACCCTTTGGGTTACGAAACCTTAGAAAGCAGATGAGCACTAATATTATAAGCCCTCATGTTTTAAAAGCCAATGCCATCGATATTCGATGTCTTCCAATGCGAATTAATCCTGCAAAAAACTTTTGTCTTTGATAGATGCAAAGCATAATAATCCGGCTTTGCCCAGAACTTAAAGTCCTTTAGAAACCTTAACCTCATTTAATCAATCAACACATAACATGTAAAATGTTGTGTGTTGATTCATTAAATTTACATTTACATTCACTTATCACTTTCACATCTAAATACTATTATAAAACCGTTTATGTTTCCAGCCACATCTCCTAGAAACCTACATAAATGAAGCGTTCTCAGCGATTCACAAGTGTGTGGTAAGCAGCGGTCGTCGCGAGAGCCTCCTTCTGGCCGAGGGCAGTGAACCCGCCGCGACATTACAGAAACATACGCAGCAAATACTGTTGGCTTATGTGGCTGTACTGCAGGATCTGGCGCTTAATCATGCAGACCAGGTAAAAAAGAGATGGAAGAAATAATGTTTTTCACTATATGCTTTAATGTTTGTATAAAATGTGAAAGAAAGAAAATACATTCATTTATCACAATAAATAAAAGGCACACAACATGTGCAGATGTCTGATGACATCTCAATACAAAGAGTCAATTGACCTGTTTTCAGATTAACCACATGCATTCGAAGAGGCTTCGTTATATTGAAGCCAGTTGCCTCCACAAACTAATTATCCATCATTCTCTTCATAATTCCACACTAGCTAAAGTTAACCCTATAGACTATAGAGCTTTGAACCAGGTTGAGTAGTTTTCTGGTTTTTGGATGTTGGGAGCCGAGCGTTAAAAGATGTTCACATGCATGAGAGTCAAGTTCAAAGGGTTATGAAGAGGTTTTATATCACGACTCGTCAATGTAGCAACGTTGCCTCATAAACTTATCTCCACGCGCATCCTACTGTTTCCAGGAGTTCAACAACAGCAACTTATCGGTAGCCTTGGAACAACGCTTGGAGGAGGGCGGCAGTACTGTCGGCCGCAGCTGGCAGACGCGACTGCTGGTCGCCGGGGCCAACGCGCACTACACGCGACGCGTCACGCTGCCCAACATAGCCATGGCTGTAGATAAGTAAGACATTCTTCTGTAGATCATTCTAGGGTAAAAAGTTTTGGGTAATACAGATAACTTTACTGTTTACCTGTGTGTGAAGGACTGCTACTGACTAAAATCACGCGGTACCTAATCGCATTTTAAGGGCTTCCGTTCGGAGTTATATTAACGTAAAGGTTCCCAGAATTCCCGGGCAATGAAAATCAAAATGACGCGTCAATGACGTAAAACACAAATGAAACAGGGTTAAGTGTGATAAAATCCGAAGTGATCACGTTTACGTGAATCATTGTACTGTCACCACCCCACCTAATGTGAACTAACGAGTCTACCACAAACTATACGGCAGCAAATACTTTTAGATTTCACTCCATTATATTTCCAGCTTCGGGTTCCCAAAACAAACACAAGCTCTACTTGCAACAAAGGAAGCCCTCAGTACCCTCGAGACCACAATTGCCGAGACATACTTGGAGCACAAAGGAGATCCTTTAGTTGGTACCATAGAGCCAAGCATGGACATGGGGAGACATAAGACTGACTCTGATGCGGTCGTCGATGATGCCAGGCCGTATGTCTACGAGATTATCAACAATCTTATTGCTGTACATGCTGAGGTAATTATATTTTTCTTATTTAATTGCGTCAAAATGAAAAAAATTAAAAACACCGGCCGTGTGTTATGTAGTTGGGATGAATTTATCCCAAAAACAATTTTAGTTGAAAAGCATGTTCTCCCATACATTGTCACACGTCAATTCTCCAACTGCAAATGGAAGTTTGTAATCGCAAAAAAAAAAATGTGATAAAACTACAAATTAACGATTTTCGTACTTTTCCTTTACTTGTGCTGTGAGACCTTGCTTCTTGCCAAATTTCATGATTCTAGGTTAATGGGAAGTACCCTATTGGTTTTGATTTATTTGCGAGTATCAAAATATGTGGCATAAATCGCCGTATTTTTTTTATTACGTTGACTTAGAAACATGATTTTTTTAGAGCTCCAAGGGATCGTAGACCTACGTAGTTGATATTAATTTCAACTTGATACCTCCACGCGTTCCTGAGAAAAAAGGGTCTTGACAGACTGACAGACAGACGGACAACGAAGTGATCCTATAAGGGTTCCGTTTTTTTTTCCTTTTGAGATACGGAACCCCAAAAAAAGTAAGAAAGGTGCATAAGGCGTATACATAGTATTAATACTGATATAGTATATTATATGCTCATTACAACTGAGATTTTCTGAGATAAAATTTTGAACATATTATTATGTATTAAAAACAATAAATAACATAGAAATAATACTAAATTCATTGTGATCAAGTATTTATTGAACACTACTAGGCTACTAAGTTGTACCTTTTGAATTTCCCACCAACTGAATTAGTACCGAATATGCGCCTAGATGGCGTTGGGATCGAGTTAGATCGCGCTATCGTTTGCTGCACGGCGTTTGGTTGGGTGGCTCGGAGCAAGGTGTTCAAGCTAACTTTGCGCAGAGGCAATATCGTAACCAATGAGGTTAATCCGAGGTGCAATTATTGCTAGTTGAAAACTTTACCAATACCCCGCCGTGTGGACGTGAAATACCGTCCGCGATGGCAATTTTTGAATGGCCGTAGTTTGCCTGATAATGGCTTTTTCAAAGACTAGTGCAAAATGTGTTAGTTGACTGATAATATTGAGGGAGTTAATAAATAGGGGATACATTTTTGTACGAAAATCCCGAAAATCATTTGTTAAGTAAATTCAATGATTGCAATTGTTTCGGTAATTTTTTTTTAATATTTTCGTGAATTCTACCCTCTCCAGGGGGTGAATTGAGAAACATGTCTGTATGAGCAATTTGAAATTTTAGCATTTGCATTACGTATTATTATTATTATTATTAGTATTATTATATATATTAATACGTATATCACCATAGACAGTTTGACAATAATATCTAATTTCATGATTCTTTAATTAATAGCCGTTCTCAAGAAGGCAGCAAATATATATGATCATCTGTGGAAGGCATACATGTGCAAGACAAGTAGCGTTACAAATATGTGACATCGAAGAAACACCAAAACCATCGGACGAGACACGCAACGTCAAAATATACATAGGATACCGATGTGTCACCTTTCAGAATGCATAAATATCGGATATATCTTGCGTTTCAAATATCTGCCTACTCAGTTCAGTTCAGAAGAATGTGATACCTTGTTGTGATCAAAAATATCTGACGTCACTTTGGCAGCATAAAAATCTGACCGTATAATGTTTCGAGCTGTGTTCGTCTATTGCGCAATCAGTGCCATTCATAATGCAAAAATATGAGACATCCGTATGGAAGCATAAACATCCGACAGTAATGTTTGAAAGTAGAATGTCGATGATGAACCATTTTTTCCTTTTTGGCAACTGAGCCGATGTCGACTATTCTGCCAGTATCAATTACCCAATATTAGATAAGATTAGAGAGTTATGAAATGAGTTATGAAATGAATACTCACCTATTTTAAGTTTGGTTATATTTTTTAGCATTTTGCATTGAGTACGTAAAAGTGGTTGGTTCAACAAATCAACAAGGTGGAAAATTAGCTTCGCCAGCAAATCAATGACTAAAATCGTAATTTTATCGAGGAAATTACCATAAATAAACATTCAAATTGATTCGTTTTAACTGTACTTCATACAATACACTTTCAAGTAATTTATATTTGATATTATCTGAAAATATACACTTGGAAAGTAATTTCGGGAACGCATCCTGAAGTTCAGAACACTATTACTCCTAGTCCTGAAGTCTTCTTCTTATTCTTGAAAAACTAACTTTAAAAACATATTTAAATCTGTAAATATTAAACCGTTTCCATTATTTATCAACACAATTTTTAGTACTCTCTGAAAACTTCTCTAAACGCGTCGCTCAACGTGTTTAGAGAAGTTTTTTAACAGTATATATATATCTGTAACTGTAGTATGAGGCATGATCTCGGAGTGCCGAAAACCAGACTTTAATGTTAATAAATTTGATTTACAAATTATGAAGTTTACATTTTTACTAGTGTAATTGTTTTTAATCCGTATTAATATTATAGTAGAATATGTCCTGTGTACTCGTACTGAGGTCAGTCAGGCCCTTATTTAATAAAACCACACGGTGTAACTACCTCCAATTACTACAGGCCGGGGACCGGGCATCACTCGCGGTTTCGTCAACACTTACATAAGAAGGCGGGCCCCGTCGGCCCTACCGCCTATGCGCCCGTGGAGGACGGTGCGTTGTCATTTCCGAGTGGAAAAGGCCTGTTCCAATGGCCTAACATGACAGCCAAACAGAATTAACAGCTCAATAATGTATTGTTATTTGTTTCCAGGTGGACAGCGTATGCGGCGCGGCATCGTCCCGCTACGTGCGCGACATCTGCGAGACAGTGTGCGAGGAGCTGGCGCGCCTGTGCGCCTGCGCGCCGCCGCCCGCCACGCCGGCCGCCGTGTTCCAGGCGCGTCTGGAGCACGCGCTGCTGCACGTGGCCTGCGCCGAGCACCTCACGAGGAAGGCCGAGTGAGTGGCACAGGCTGAGGCCGTATCACAGAGAGTGATTAACTAAGCTCTCGCGACACGTCACCACACGGCTCGGGCACCGTCCCAGTTAAGCGGTGGACCTGTAGTACACATACTGTGGGGCAAACCAATGCTCCCACTACCAATCACACTTGGAAAGAGCGGTAGTGTCCAAATATCTGGAGTGTGCGTTTTAGAATCATCAGAAATAAGATATATGTCGCAGATGGATTGTCGAACCCGCTGTTTTACATAACCGCTAGCTGTTTTACAAAACAGCTCCTTTATGTAAAACAGCTGAACGACGTTTAGCGATTTTCCATAATTACTGAATTTTAACACGCAGAATTGCGTAAGCGTTTTTAGGGTTCCGTAGTAAACAAGGAATCCTTTTAGTTTCGCCATGTCAGTCTGTCTTGTGTGTCTGTCCCCGCTGTAGCTCAGAGACGCTTAGTACTAGAAAGCTGTAATTTGGCATATATACAGGATGTAAAAAGACACATCACAAAGCCGTCAACTACGCATACTGTACATCTAACTAAGTAGCTTTGCGCAAAAAATATTGTTGGGAACTTTTATTTTTAGGTATACAAAAATTGCTATTTTTATTGCGCACAATGTAACGCAAACCTAGGCAAACGGACTCAGTGCTGTTGTGTGAGTGAAGCCCCGCCCCTTCGCTCTAGTTCAGTTATTTGATATTCATTGCGTTTTTGTAACTTCAAATGCGTAATTTGTTAAGAAAAATCGAAAATTCAGGTAATGTTTGTTTGGAAAAAAGTTTTGTAACAACGCTTGGAATTCGTTATCGTAAAAAAGTTAAAAAAATGCGACTTTGACCTTCAATATCTCCAGAACCAGTGGATTCCCAGGTATGTTCTAGTGGAAAAAAATGATCCAAATAATGGGTAAAATATGTGGCTTTTAACACCCGATATATGTACATATTAAAAAAAAAATCATGGCATAATGAAATTAAAAGGAAAACTATCAGAGCTTACAAATTTAACGAGTAATAGTCGACCAACTTAAATTTACAGTTGGAGAATTGACCGTGGCATATACCAATGTATGGGAGAACATGTTTTTCAACTACAATGTTAAGTTTGTTTTTGGGATAAATTTATCCCAACTTCTCAACTACGGAACCCTTTATTTTGCGTGGTTCGACACGCACTTGAAGCACCACCACCACCACCACCACCACCCACTGCATTGATAAATGTCAATGCAGTGGGTCAACAACTAGAGGTTATATAAAACAGCTTGAAATGAAACGTCAAATTGTAGATTTTAGTTCTGAATTTTCTGTGTCATAACAACAATAATGGCGTCCGAAACAGAAACAAATAAAACGAGTAATATGAGTGAAAATGGGGTAATTTTCACTCATATTGGCGCCGATTCCCTTGTTCACAAACAAAACTAAACTTAAGTTCAGTGCATCTTTTTCTTTCTATTTCATTAAGAAAAGGACAGAAGATAAAATTTTAGTTTAGTCCTGTCAAATTAATGAGCGCCTGTCACTACTCCATACAAGTTTAGACGTGATTAAAAACGTACCTACTAAAATTACGTGAATTTACGTCAAGCGCTGATTAATTTGACAGGACTAAACTAAAATTTATCTTCTGTCCTTTTCTTAACGAAATAAAAAGAAAAAGATGCACTGAACTTAAATTTGGTTTAGTTTGTGAACAAGGGAATCGGCACCATTACTTGTTTAATTTATTTAACTCTAGTGTTTACAGTGATTTTAAGGATAATTTTAATATAAAGTTGGCAGAGTTTTATGAAAGTCAGTCCTAAAAATACTAAATAGTCAAGTAACTGTGTCCAACTTGAAAGTAGCGCTAGCTCAGCTCACGGGCGGTTGGTCACAGATCTAACCTAACCCAATTGGTCAGGGTGCCCAAGCTTAGTTACTACGACCGATTCGGCGTGACTGCGTGTAAGCCATTCTGCAGTATGTCTAAACGTGGGTAGCAGTTTTGATAAACGTAACGCGATGGCAATCCAGCTGAACGTTGTTTAGCTGTTTTACATAACGGAGCTATTTATAAAACAGCTAGCGGTTATGTAAAACAGATAATTAAGCAAACGTAGGCCTTCTTCCCATGGGGTAGGCAGAAACTATAGAATGCCACCTGCCACTAACATAGTCCTTTTGGTTCGTTTTATATTTAAGCTCCATTTGAAATTTTCAGGAACTACTTGATGGAAGCGTTAGCTGGCATCCCCCAAATAGAAAGCGAGGAAGAAAAAAAGTAAGTTCTTAATAAAATAACATAATTATCAGTTGCCCTACATGAGATTGTCAGTAGCACGAAGGCATTGCTGGCCTTCCTTGAAAAGCTGGGGTGGATCGAATACCAATTTTTCCACCCGTACGAAAAATACGCACTTTGACGTCATTTGCGGACACCAGCCCATATCTATGACATCAGTTACTCCTACCTACACCGCCCTAACCCCCCAATAGTTGCCATGCAATTTGGTTGCTGCCATGGTCTGCCGTGCATGTGTTCTGGCCTAGAGGGCTTTCTGGCAATTGATCATCCGGTATTCTTTCGGTGGTTTTCCCCAAATTAATGGCCGCCATGTTCTACGATTACATGTCACCTTTAGGAATGGCCGTTCATTGGGGAGCCCTTGCTAGTAAACTGGTATCCCGGAGAACAGAGGAGAACCGCTTGTGTGTGTGTGAGTGTGTGTATAAGCTATGGTCTCCTTTAAGTGAAGGAGTACGCCTAGTTAATACCTGATGTTGCTTATTATTTATGTGTCATGTATTGTGCATATCTTTTGTTGGATATCCTAAATAAATCCTCACATATTATAAAACAGAACCCGCCGCGTCTGTCTGTGTGTCTGAACGCGTAAACTCAAAATCTACCGAACGAATTTTCAAATGGTTCTCTCCTATGGACTCGGACGGAGTGATTAATGAGGAAGGTTTATGTGTATAATTAATTAAGGTTTTGTGTAAAATGGCTGAAATATTACCATTATTGTTGAAGATGTTGGAGAAAATCGTGCTGACTTGAAGCTTTACTGGCGTGGGCCAGAGATACATACAATTTATGTTCCACTGGATTGTACATCTTAAATAGTTCCAAAAAAGTCCGCGATAGATATTTCTATCTTTCAGAATTTAATAAAAATGTTATTGTTATTTCCGAAGCTATTTTGAACCGGTATATTATTAATACTTATCTAATAAAATATGTTATTTAAATTGCAATAATAATTGCATTTAATTTAGATTAAAATATGCCTTTACATCATATAATTTAAATTACATACAATACATACATAAACTCACGCCTTCTTCCCATGGGGGTTGGCAGAAACTATAGAACGCCACCGGCTACAATTATATAATATTATATAAAATATAATTTAAATGAATACTTTAAAAGATATCACAAATTCAAAATTACGTATAACAAAATAATTATGGTTGATGGCGGCGGCGGCGGGCGCAATGCGATTTCTTCGTTCCGGTAGTCCCGTGGGATAGTTTTCGACAACCACGCGGGTAAACTCGCGGGCAAGTTACTAAATAAATAAATAACATCGGTTGCCCTATTGTATTGGACAAGAACGTGGTTATGGAGCAGCTTCTATAATATGTATATGTCTTGTTTTGCAGACGAATGGACACTATAGTGGCTGGCTTCAAGAAAAGGATGGAGCTGCAGCTGGCGAGCCTGAACTGTAACATGGAGACTGTGTAACATATACATTATTGTAATTGGCATGTAGAACATATATATTATATAGGTAAGATTTTAACCAGTGCGCAATTTTTTTTTTGGTTAGTAATAGTACACTTTTTCATTATTTGTTCAATACTTTTTTTTTACCCGACTTGAAATTCTAATAAAATACCTAAAAATCGCAAATCGAACGAGCGCACAGCTGTTTAGGTACCCTCGCGCGCTCCGCCTGACGGTGCGCCTGCGCCGGCCGGCCAGTCACCATAAAACCAGTTTCGAAATAAACATCTTTCGTTGAACGATAATTTTATTTTTTTTGTACTGACATCAAAAATAAAAAAATATATATGTTTAATAAAACTCGCTTACGTTTAATTTGTCAAAATTTGCGCACTGGTTAAGTTTCCTGTATACTTGTAGTATTATGTAGACGTATTTGGTTTGAAACCAAAAGCTTTAAAATTATTGTAATGCGATAGATGCAGTGCGATGCATTCTTGAACAATTTATTATTATATATTAATTATAATTATGATTTATTTTTATGATTTTGGACAACGTAAAGACGAGGAAATGTTACGTCTAATATTTTCTATTTGTATCTTTATAAAGGCATATAATTTAAAATCATTTATTTAAAATTCATACTATAAGATAAAGTTAAATTATAAAAAAAGTTACATAATATAAAATATATGAGATATAAAATCAAATCTTCTGGGACTGTTTCATTTAGTCCCCTGACTGCATCTTCTTGTAACTCTGAAAGAAACAAATTATTATACATAGATTATAGATTATTTATACAAAACTTAACCGCGCTTATATTTGGAAGTAGTCTGATGATCGAGCTAGTGCTAAGACTTGCACGTATTCTTTAAAGTGCGAGCGGGAGACTGACCCGAAACGAATGTGATACTAAATTAGGAAAAAAACTGATTCGAAATTCATAATCATCCACCACCAGCTACATCGCCACATGTGAACTAAGCAACACACTGACGTCACGCAAAATCCTGCATCGCGCAAGCAGAATTTACCGCGCAACTAGCATAATACAACATCCCCACAACAACCGTTGGGCAGTTGCCCACCAGACACTCACTTCGAGTTACAGCAATAGCCGTATGTAAGCGGGCACGCCCTTTATGCCTGGAGGCTTTTATTTAGGTATTATGTTCTGTATACGTTTTTTTATGTTGTAATTTTTATCTGCTTGAGTACAGTTTTCATTGTTTTGTTGGTATATTGGCGTGTGCTAGCTAACATATGGCAAGTAATTTAATTTAATGTTTAGTGTTTCGTAATGTTAATTGCTTTGCATACGATTTGTATAGAATCAAGTTTATATAACTAAACAGACAGGTGTGCTGCTGGGGAGTTAGTTGCGCCACTTCTTCTTCCCAGCTAAAGCTAATGCTGGAAGTGGTGAAGGGCGGGCATTTTTGGGGGACTGTCTTAACTTTGATGTTCGAAAAGTGCTGATTTTCAGCCTAGTTTGAACAAATGACTTTTGATTTTGACACGACACCCGTCTGGTCGGAGGATGCTCCCTTTTCTATGGAGGATGAGTAAACTTTACACCCTGTTCCTCATACCTCTATAACACTAACTGCGGTCGATGACCCCACAAAACTCATCAAATTAATTTCTTTTTGTTTTATCATGTTTAGATATCGATACCCATCATGTATGCGGAGTTCTGCTAGATAATTTAACTTGACCCTGTATAAACTGGGAGATCACCTGTGCTGCCTTTTTGTGCAACAGCGATGTCATAGTAGGTCCGGTCTCGGAAACCATCTTGCAGAAATATCCCTTCTTGTTCTGTAGCAGTATATGCGGGTGGTCGAACTCCATCAAACGTCCGGCGTCTAGAACTAAAATCTAAGAACAAACATAATATCAAGACTTTTGAAGTCGCTTTTTTTATTTATATCTATATTTTCCAAGAAGTTGACTGAATGTGGACGAAATTAGGAGTTGCGGACGGGTTAATAATGCCTTACGTCAGAATAATTGTAATAGGCTAATTAAGTGCCTTAGTTCAGGGCTAAGATCTCCCTGTCCTCTTTCTGCATGTCTCTGTCTTCTGCCATCTGGTGTCATCCTTTAGATAGGAGTCACAGTTTATTACTATACTAGCTGCGCCCCGCAGTTTCACCCGCATAAGTCTCGATCCCGTGGAAATATCCGGATAAAATGTATCCTATATCCTAATCCAGGTCATGGTCTACCCATGTGCCAAATTTCATCCAAATCCGTTCAGCCGTTTTAGCGTGACATCGTAACAAACAAACTAACAAACTCACTTTCGCATTTATAATATTAGTTATAGTTCGTTTTTTAATCCCAGATACTAATTTGACATTTCAAATGATTGTTGTTTTTTCAATTTGGAGTTTGACATTTGCATGTGTCAATTTAGTCTCCGAGATTAAAAAACAGACTAGGATTTCCTTCTGGACCTTAATTTCTTTTGGAAGGAATTCATTTGAAGACCCCTCTTTTACTACAAAACTTACTTTATCAGAATCAATGATGGTATTCAGCCTATGCGCTATAGTGAGCACGGTGCAGCTATTGAAGTGTAGTCTGATGGCGGTCTGTATCAGCTGGTCGGTCTGCGCGTCCACATTGGCAGTGGCCTCATCCAGCACCAGGATCCGGTCGTTGTGGACGATGGCCCTCGCGAGGCAAACCAGCTGACGCTCTCCTACGCTGAAGTTGGAACCGCCTTCTGACACTTCTTTGTAGAGGGGACCTGTGAAGTTATTGCTTATTATATTATAGGGTTAAAGTTACAGGTGAGGAGCTTCTGGGTATGTAATAAACGCTGCACGGGTCGATCAAAGGTTAAGCTACGCTTGCCGCGGTTCGTCCGTGGATCGGTGGCCATCTTTACATACCAAGATCCCTCCGTGCCTCGGAAAGCACGTTAAGCCGTCCCGGCTGTCATTCGCGGATCTTTGACAGTCGTTACGGGTCGTCAGAAACCCGAAAGTCTACAACCAGTCTTACCAATAGGCATCGTATTATCCAGTAACTGGGTTATGGAGGTCAGATAAGCAGTCACTCTATGTAAAATACGTATATAATATATACATATTATGTATACGTAAATATGTTAAACTCAGCTGCATCCGGTTAGACTGGAAGCCGACTCCAACGTAGTTAGTGAAAAGGCTAGGCAGATGATGAATTGATGATAAGGGTGAAAGTTACAAACAACACAATAATATCCAAGATAGCGAGTTTTGCCCAGTAGCACCTTATTTGTACCATGAAACACACCATACCCTATTTTCTGGCAATAGGGTATTTTATTATATACGAGAAAAAATCTATAAATATATTATTGAGATAGTTTAGGCAGAAAGGAGTCGGCAAATGTTAGTTATAGTTCATAAAATATAAAATAAATTTTAAAAATCAATTCAACGTTTTCAGTTTTTCTAATCTGTTAAAAAACACCATGAAATAGTAGCCGCCATGTTATTACGTCATACTATGTTAACAAAAACGTGTCTAGTCCACTGCGTCCAGCGTTTTTTTTATGGCACTTATCGGTTGAATAAAAATTTTGTGATTTTTTTTTTGGGCATATTAGTACTATATAATTTAATTAAGACAAGTTTCAAAAATGGGTGTAAGACCCTATTCTAGATCTAAGAAAATATAATTAAATTTAAAGTTTTCGCGAATTCCATGAAACTTCTGACTATTAAAGAAGTATCGTAGCACTGTATGATGTAGGTATCAACTTGAATGACTTGAATTCTAGATAACAGTATGCAACCGATTACTAAAAAAAATCGGCCAAGTGCGTGTCCGATCCTACACAATGAAGGGTTCCGTATTGGGGATGAATTTATTACAAAAACAAACTTAACATAGTAGCTTTTATATCGATATACCTACGTCACGGTCAATTCTCCAACTGCAAATGTAAGTTGGTCGACTACGAGTTACGAGTGTTAACATAATGTTACACAAACGGATCCCTAAATCGAATAATGGTTTTCACAGACGCGCGATATTTTTGAACGGCCTATCCAACGGTACCGTTGAATAGGCGAGAAAAAAAATCATCCCCACTGTACGAGCAAGGGAGGGAGGTATCCTAAAATATTTTTTTTTTCACGATTTAATTTTACTACTTTGTCGGCGTAATTAATATGGTATACCCATGCCAAATTACAGCTGTCAGCTTTCTAAGAGTTGAGCTAAGCGCCGGACCTGGACAGACAGACGGACATACATGGCGAAACTATAATCCTTTCCTCCCTTCTTGACTACGGAATCCTAAAAATCCTCAACTACGACCATTTCAAATTATCCTTGGTTCGGATGATTTCATCTCATCACTTACTACTCTACATTCAATGAAGACTAGATCTACCTACTATCAGATATGTATTCTCGGGCCAACTACGGCCATTCAAAAACGGACGGTATTTCACGTCCACACGGCTGACCACAGAACATATATACCCTGCGGCTGACGGCGAGGTATTGGTAAAGTTTTCAACTAGCAATAATCGCACCTCGGATTAACCTCATTGGTTACGAGTTAACTTTGCGCAGAGGACTTGAACAATTGCTCCGAGCCACCCAATCAAACGTCGTGCACCAAACTATAGCACGATCTAACTCGATCCCAACGCCATCTAGGCGCACATTCGGTACCTACTAAATACCGATCGCGAGGAAATGCGAAGTTTGTTATTGTACTTACTTACAAAAGCCACACACCCACGCAGTCCTTAAAAACGTTTCCCTGAGTGAGAGCGACTCGATAAATGAGGAGGTTAGAAACAACAAAGGTTTGCTGCCATCACTTCAAAATAAATAATGTGTAGAAAGGTTTTGCAGTAGCAAATGACAGTTGAAATATAACATGCACTACTAACTTTCATCTCCCTCTGCCTGTAGTTCCACATTGTTCAAAGCTTTCACTAATACTGAATCGGGATACTGATCGAACGGGTCCAAATTCTTTCTGATATTGCCGCTGAATAGTACCGGCTCCTAAAATTTGAAAAATATCATATGCAACTGATCTTTACAACATCAGAACGAATTCAAGTAGAAAGAGTTTTTCATTTCTCATACACGGAAATTAGTGTTTCTGTGATCCGAGTAGCGGGTGGAAGACGCTGCTCCCCCACCTTTGGGCGGGAAAGACTCAGTAATTGCTTCCCTCTACGGCGGGAATGAATTTTAAAAATTGAACAAAATTGCTTAGATAGTCGGCTTCGAAATTTTTTACATAATTAAGAAAAATACCGATTAAAAAATATGCTGCGGTCTTGTGAGTGTATAAACAGCCAGTGTGAATTAAAAATACCTATTAAAGGTCGGGTCAAATTAATCAGCGCCTGTCACTACTCCATACAAGTTTAGACGCGATTAAAAACTTGCCTACTAAAATTACGTCAATGTACGTCAAGCGCTGATTAATTTGACAGGACTAAACTAAAATTTATCTTCTGTCCTTTTCTTAATGAAATAGAAAGAAAAAGATGCACTGAACTTAATTTTAGTTTAGTTTGTGAACAAGGGAATCGGCACCAATATAGCCTTTTTAAAATTTAGTTAGTATCCCGCCGACCATACATATTATGTATGTTCGGCGGGATACTAACTTTGTAAGATGTACTGAAATTCAAAATCTCGGTTTTGTAGACGAATATTTGATTAATTAAGAACCTTTCAAACAAAAAAAACAAAATCAAAATCGGCCCATAACAATCTACGAGTGCTACGTTTAAAGACATTCTAAATCGAATTTTCTCAATGCTACGAGCTGTGATGTTAATTTGCTTTTGACTAGTTATTATTTTATTAACCCTTTGACCGCTACGTCAAAAATGCAAAAACGTGCCCTAGGCGCCAAGCTACGAATTATTCCTTAAAATCTGTCATGTAATCGTGACCGTGGCGTGCTGGGCACATTTTGGTTCGTCATATATACAGGACTGTGGCGGTCAAAAGGTTAATAAGGTGTAGGGGTAGACATGCATTAAATTCTTACTTGCGGAATAATAGATAACTTCTCCCTCAAATCGTGTAATCCAATGCTGGTGATGTCTACTCCGTCAATAGTGATAGTTCCCTCTAAATACGCCAATCTGAACAAGGCTTGGATAACTGACGATTTGCCTGCACCTGTTCTGCCCACAATTCCAATCTGGATCAATGAGGCAAATAAAGAAAGGCGTAAATTGATTGTTAACTTGTTACAACAAGACAAATGTTGACAAAGGCTCTATGGCGACACAAAAATGGTCCTCGCTATGTACAACGAAAGAAAAAGCTAAGAATTATTTTATGAGATGGCGAAATTTACCTTTTCTTGTGGTTTTATGGTAAAGTGCAACCTTTGCAGCACGTAACTTCCTTCCGGGGCATACTTCAAGCTCAGATTGTCAAACTTTATCATTCCTTCTGCAGGCCAGTCGGCTGGAGGCTTCCTTTCTTGGGACTGCAAATAAAAAAAACAACATGCACACAGTTAGAAGAAAGAATTAAATAGCATAATTAGGTACTACGCAGGCACCACCTACCTAATGTGTATTCGACGGCCCCCACGTAAAGTATTGAAACTGCAAAATATCTACTTTACAGGAGAGCGATTTTAAGTTTAGATTTAGATTTTTGCTAGACATAAAATTCCAAAATTTTATATTACCGATGTATCTTAAGTGGAAAATTTGACTGTTTTATACTGTCTACTATAGTTTTTGATAATTATTATACTTTTTCTAATATTACACATTCGATACTTTACTTGGTTACTGCTGGTTACTTTTTTTATCGAATATGCCAATTTCGATAGTTATCTATGACAAAATATTCTAGTCTAATATCGAATGTGCCCGTTTCGATACTTTTCCGCGGCAACAATTTCTAGTAAACTATTGAATGTGGTAGATTCGATTGTTTTCTTTGTTAAATTGCTCAAGCCAAGGTAACATAACACTAGATTCGATTTAAGATACCTTCCTACTACTTATTTATGTCAAGCTTTTTCTGGGAAATGAAGAAAAACACGATCAGACATTTAATCAAACAATTTGTATTAAAAATAAAGAATTAAAAAACACAAATACTTAGTTACAAAGCGGCTTTTACCTTGTAGATGACATTTCAATGTTTTTAATGTTTTATCTATTAGAATTTTTACAAGATAATTCGTTTTCTAAGAGTAAAAAGATAAAATGATGTTTATGGCACAATGCTTTTATAAAGCAATTATAGTACAGAACATAGTACTAACTCTATACTAAGAATATGAGTCTATGTAAGTCTTATGCTCTTGAAATTACAATCTACATAATCGTTTGTAACAAAAAAAGAAAGAAAACTTAACACACTTATCAATCATATCATATTAATTATAAGAGATCATCACGAGATGATTATCACAACATTTGCTTTATGTACTATTAAACTTTCTTAAGTTAGGTACTCAACATGCTTTAGTATTAATCAACAATCAATGTAAATAGATAATAATTATTATTTAGGTACTGAGCTTTTTTGAGCTTACACTAGAAAGTAAGTATTAAATGAGATCGTCATTTTTTTTAGTAATTACGAGTAGATTATTATATAAATAATAGCAAATAAAATCACAATCTGTTTTTCTTAAAACTCTAGGTAATAACAAATTAAACATGAAGTTGCTTAACAAGGCTATTAGTTTTTTTAACATTCTTCTAAATCTCAGTCACAATCAGTTCCAATGTTCTTAAAATTCTACAAATAATGGTAAAAATAAACTATTCAGTCCTCTTCGTTAAATTCTTCATCATTGCTTTGAGAAATTTGGAGTGTTTTGTAAAAATTATGGTATTGCTTTGGAATGTGTCCAGCATTACAAAGTGACAATAAATCTTTATATTTTGCTTCCGATATCGGCAAGCTGCTAGAATATAATGGCGACAATTCACTTTCTTGATTTCTAACCAAGGTTTTTTTATTTCGACGGGTTCGAACTAAAGTATTTAGTGTCATATAGTCTGAGTCCAGGTCATATTTGTAAAGAATAGTATTAGGGTCATTTTTTTTTACATGAATTTCTTTCATATTATTCCACCTCACATCTTGATTTTCAGTGTTTTTCTTCCAATTTCTGTTGTCTAACAAGGTTTTAAAATCAAATAACATATCTTGAGTCACTTCAGTAACTTTGTAAGGAGAACTGTTTGTTTTCGCCCAACGAACTAACGCGTACCATTGGTCAGGGGTATAAATTATTTTGCCTTTGGAAGATCTCTCAACAAGAGCATGCACACTGTCTGCTTCTTGTTGAGTGTGACCAGACTCTAAAAATCGGTGTGTGATGTCGATGTTGAATTTTCTGCTAGCGTACATATAGAGGCTGTAGACAACTCTGTTACGGTTTTGTCCGGCGCAGTTATCCGACCAAAATCTGAAGTCTTGTGCTCCATCTGTTACTTTAAGTTGAATAAAATCTAACAAGCAACTAGCAACCTCGTTAGCCCCACGTTTAGCGATATTTTCAGGCCACATGTAGCATGATGCTTCCTTCTTTCCAGCATCGAATACTGTCAAATGCATAAGTGACAACTTCCTTTTATAATAAAACAAAGAAACCTCTCCACTAGGGCAGTTAAGTACCTTCTGAAAGTCATAAGTTGCACATACTATTTGACTAGGATTTTGAATAGCTAGTTCTTTATCCTCAGCTTTGTATTTTCGTGCAGTTTGCTTGTTAGAAAGATGCTTGGCGTGAGATTCTTTTTCTTCTTCGGTAGGATTTTCTATGTT
Source organism: Atethmia centrago (assembly GCA_905333075.3). Lineage (NCBI taxonomy): Eukaryota > Metazoa > Arthropoda > Insecta > Lepidoptera > Noctuidae > Atethmia > Atethmia centrago. The sequence goes on from HG995369.1 coordinate 22,266,027, forward strand.
ATCAAACGCATGACACTTGTTACATAAATCTTTTTTCGGCATATAAAATGCAACGTTCATGTTGTCGTTTACAATAGTGCGATATTGCCTTTCCGTTTGTGCTGTATTGTTGTAGTTTTGCAATTGATTCCATTCTTTGTATAACGCAAACATCTTAGCAAAACTTAGATTGTTATCCAAGTACAATTTACTGCTGCTTTTCCTGGTATAATGGGGCTCAACAGGCTGAAATGACTTCACGTGATCACAAACACTACGGATCATCTCGGTGTCAATTTTTTTAGGGTGATTAAGATGTTTTCCCCTGTTATCAGTTCCAGTTACACCACTTATGTCTGCTTTTCTTTGCTGCTTTTCTTGCGTCAGCTTATGTCAGCTTTTCTTGCGCTGTACGTATGAATTGGTCTGTAATAGCCAGAGTGGCACAAAACATTTTAAGCACACTTTTATTGGTTCAAAGATATTGGAATCTGCGTTCGGAACAGGTAAGTAATAATTAGTAGTGAACTTCCTTCTCGATGGTCCTTCCTTAGTTTGCCTCTTTTTTTCAATTTTCTTAGTAAATTTGTTAATATACTCCCATTGCTTAGAGTGGTCTGAAAGTTTCCAAAACTTATCGAAAATAAGTTGTCTTATTTCTTCCCTAATATTAATGGAGCATTTCAGCTTGCAAGTCAATGGACATGAACTTTTCAGTATTTTGGCTGGCATTTCCTTACCTTTTTTGCTTATGTGTTTTTGTCCAGAATTTTTCAGCAATTTCCTACGAACATCAGTCCATCGGTTTACATGCCTCTTTCTTTTCTTACCCGGATCTTTCTTGAGGGTCCTTTTTCTGCTGACAGTGTAGGTATTGGGTGTTCCTGGTTCAGATGCTGATGTTGATATCAAAGAATTTACACTTGGAATGTCACAAGGTTCTTGAACATCGTTGGTACAAGATTGTTCGGTTGGGTTTATTGGGCAATCAAAATCTTGAATAGGATTTACACTTGGAATGTCACAAGGTTCTTGAACATCGTTGGTACAAGATTGTTCGGTTTGGCTTATTGGGCAATCAAAATCTTGAATAGAGTTAGGAGATGGAACCGGAGTACATTCATTGCTATCAAAAATAACGATATCAGAATCATTATGAACAATATTCCCATCAACCGCATCATTTTCATCATAAATGTCATTTAAATATCTCCACTCCTCGTCGGTGAATTGACACCGCATAGGAGATACTGAAAATACAAAAAAAAAATCAAATTAATACAATATAATATCGAAAATGCAGGGCTTTGTCGTAGTAAAGTATCGAATGTGGTACATTCGATGTGTTCATAGCAGAAAAAAGTATCGGATGTACCACTTTCGATAAATTTGCTAGTACAAATACCAGGGAAAACTATCGAAAGTAGTACATTCGATGGAACAAATTTACTCTTTGTACCAGTATAGTATCGAATCTACCACTTTCAATAGTTTAAAATCAATTATTCCAAAACAATTAAAAATTGACTAATTTTTGTCATAAATAGACCGTCACTACACAGGTTCTAATAACAAATTTATATATTTTTTTACATTTTAGATTTTAAACAAACAAAAACGCGTAAAAGAATGAAAAACTTTAAAACTTACCGGGTTGATTATCATTTGTTTCGGAAGTAATATTATGTTCTGGTGCACCTTCACTGCGTTGTTTTATCATATTTATCATTTGTAAACCTCTTCTATTCATTTTGAACTGAAACTTATAAAAACTAACCTAAACCTAACCTCAAAATCCACGCGTGCGTTCCGCTCACATATTCGATTCGGGTAACACTGACGAAACAGGTAGTTTCGTGTCGCGCCCGCGCACCGCTGACCACGTATAATATCGAAAGTGGCAAGTTCGATGTTTTAGTATGTTCATTTTATGTATTTTCGATTTTGTTCGATTGAAAAATAGTTGAGGGTATAAAAATTGGTACATAATTTTTATATAGAATTATACATCTTAATCTCTACTTGCAATTAGTGCAATAAAACGAAAATGGCTTTTTTGCAATTTCGATAGTATACGTGGGGGCCGTCGATTGTATGTGTGCGATATAATTTTCATTGCTCACACTCTAGTTTCGCCAAATTCTCTTATTATCCTTAGTTACCGACTTCCCTTCAGAAACCCACCGGCAGGCATCAAATCAGTGGCAAAATAAGTGCATATATTTTATTTTATTGTGTTATGGGTGGCTTACAGCTAACAATACAAAAGTAATGGTGAGGTAAGCCATTAAAAAGCCACACAGTTAGCAATACAGTAGGAGTAGTAGTAAATTATAGCTAATAAAAACCGGCTAAGTGCGTGTCGGACTACGCACAATGAAGGGTTCCGTAGTTGGGAATGTTGGGATGAATTTATCCCAAAATCAAACTTAACACTGTATTTGAAAAACATGTTCTCCCATACATCGATATACGTCACGGTCCATTTTCCAACTGCAAATTTAAGTTGGTCGAATATTACTCGTTAACTTGTAAAGCCTACTTAGCTGTGATAGTTTTCCTTTTAATTTCAATATGTGTACTACTGCCATGAATTTTTTCACATCTCCATAAACAACCATTTAGCTGGCACGGGGGGGGGGGGCACTTGACTCTAACACAATTAGCACTTCTGTTAAGCCCCGCGCGACACCGATACGTTCATTCGATACGATCATTAGCTGTCCTTGACCAATTAATATTACGATGCAAGTGGGTCCTTGAATCGAAAAGTGGTGTTCACAGACCTGCAATATTTTCGGCCTATCCAACGATATCCTACACTATGGGGTAGACGAGAAAAAAAAATATACCTATGCCAAATTACAGCTTTCTAGTACTAAGCGTCTCTGAGCTACAGTGGGGTCAGACAGACAGACAGACGGACATGGTGAAACTATAAGGGTTCCTTGTTTACTACGGAACCCTAAAAGTGTTTATCTCGATTTGAACCTGCTCCGTCCAAGTTATAACGGACACGGTCCAAGGTACATCTGGGTTGTTGTACCTAGGACAGTTTTCTCTTTTTTTTCAAGTGGCTAGTGGTCCCAGGTTTTCGAAAATATACACAGTTTTATGAATGAATTATGTAGTTAATTAAATGATCTTTACATACATGTACACTGGACAGGTGTAGCTATGAATGAATGAATGATACGCACCGACCCCAGCGTTGTTAAACCAGACTCGATCTCGATTGCTCGAATGAACCCAAGGATTCGCACTAGTCCCTGGAGCCTCATGTTTCATGGGACTACAGAGACCATTGCATATCAAAGAGTAGACCGGGGGGCGCGGTAATGGTGTGGAAGTCGTGCCCTTAGGATAGGAAGGATTATTAGAGCCTACCGGATATGCATCCTTGAGCAAGCAATGGAATAGTGGAGAGGCGGGTAATTTATCTATGGGAGGGGGCATCTTTTAACAACGTCGCCGCCAGGTTGGCTCAGGTCCAGTTGCTTAAGGAGGCTGCGGAACGGGAGCGGGAGATCTCTTCCGCTCACCCGGCCCGCAGCAGGCGCACCGGGCGTTGGCAGAGGGCAGACAACGCCCTCTTCCGGCCCCCCTAAATGGGTCCAGGGACGGCGGACTTGGGGACGTCCGCCGCCCCCCATCACACTGGACCCGAGGTGGCAGCGCGTAGTGTTCCACGCGCGCCCCTTTCAGACGTCGCGGGGGGGGTTTAAACACCTCACCCCCACCCAGACTTGAGGTGGCCCGCAGAGGCGGGCCGGCACTAGCCGGGGATCGTGGAAGTCGCATTAGATCCCATGATCCCCGGTGCAAGTGTGGGAGGGGAACACCGGGGTGGTTTTTAGTCAGTAAGAGTCTGACAGACCCCTCCGCTTACCCCAGGGCGGAGGACATCCATGAGGATTTTCCACCCCAGAAAAAAAAAAAAAAAGGTCCAGTTGCTTTCTCGACTCTTTTCTGTGTCACTGCTATGCCGTGTGCACGTTGCTGTTTCCAATGTCTTCATCTGAGGTCTCGCTACTATCCGTTTCTGATTTCTTGTAAATCTCGCTAGCAGCCTTCCAGATCTTGTCTCTATCTTCAGCCGTGTCCATCCAAAAGTTGGTTTCCTTGTCGAAGTAAGTCATGTCTTGCTTTATGTTGGCATTCTTTTAACACCGTTGCCGCCAGGTTGGCTCAGGTCCGGCTTTACCGGATCTTGAATGAATGATGAGTGAATTAATCTTTTGGCGCGATTTAACTGCTTTTTCGACGCTTTTCTGTCACTGCTATGCTGTGTTATACGTTGCTGTTTCCAATGTCTTCGTCTGAGGTCACGTTACTATACGTTTCAGGTTTGGAACTAAGTTTTTTGACGCGGTTTGCGGTAAGAGTTGACTGGTAGAAATCGGCACGTAATGAAGAGCGCGTTCACACTTCCGTGGAGTCTACGCTAAACCGAATATCGCCAAGTTGGAATCCTGAGTAAGACGAAAACATTGCGTAGACTTCGCATGTCGCAACCTATAATAACGTCTTATTCGGAATTCACCGACTGTTGCCTTTCGCCTTTATTCTATCCTCACGACCCTTTTCTTGCAATGTGCTGGGTACTACGGGCTACCTGAGCACTTGAAGCTGGTCTATGACAATGTCTAAAATTAGAATGGGCCTTCACAAAACGAACGATTTTGGGACACTATCATATAACACTTTACTGCACATAATATTATTATAATTGTCACACACAAGTTAGGTACACTATTTGTTTATCACACATACCTAATTAAGCCAGTAGGGACAGTATAACTAGTAGCTTAGAGTGTCGGACCTAACAATCTTTACTGGCTGCCAAACGCCAACACTTGGTAGGATCACCAGGCCACCCGGTACCTGAGTCGAGCCTGCGGTGCACCTTGCCCCCTGGCACCACTCCCATGAAAAGGTAACGCACCGTTCTTGAGAAAAACAAATTATTGTAACCTAACCTCAAAACTCTTAGACGCTTAAAAAGCCGTAGTATAAGCCCAGTTTCGCGGGGGAGATTGGGGGAGGGGTGCTCCTTGCCCCCTGGCACCACTCCCATGAAAAGGTAACGCACCGTTCTTGAGAAAAACAAATTACTTTAACCTAACCTCAAAACACTTAAAGTCGATTAAAAGGCGTAGTATGAGGCCGAAAAATATGCATTACCTTTTAATAAGAGTGGTAACGTTATAATCGGGGACCCAAACCCTACCAACTTTAGCCCCTTTTACCCCCCAACTCCTGCCAAACGATACTAGATCCAACCCTTTTGGGTTGTTACTGGAATTCAACAGAGTCGGCCTTTGACGCCCGGCGGACATGGGTTTAATACAAATTGATTTACGACCTTTCAAAAGGATCGGTAATTTGCTTAGCTAGTGACTTTTGTAAAGCTAAAGAGGCCAAATAATAAGTTTGTTTAGGTAAAGTAGTTTCTGGGAATTTAGTTTAATGTTATAAATATAAGGTACAGAAAATTCCTTAGTTAGTTAGAACAGTTATGGTATCATCCCTCAACTGCCCAGGGTAAATGTTGAGTGTTGAAGGATTAAGGAATAGTAAAGAGTATTAAATTGGCTAAGCGGAGCTGTTCGGCAGATCCCTAAAAGATATGGAAAGATCTCACCAGATTAGCTTGGACGGGGTCAGGATCATCCTTCGTATGCACTAGATCGCTCGCCTGAGATCAGGACCCGGACTAGGCCTAGGTAAAATTGCAAAGGTAGGGTTACCTTTGCGATTTTATTTAACGACACAACCACACAACAAAAAACAAAAAACACTGATCGGTTTTGACGGCGTCGCGCTCAAATTTACAACATGTGGCGCGCACACTGCGCACGGTAAAGATATTCTTGGAAATTTGACGGAGGACTATCGATACGTCCGTTCACTTCAACGTCCACCGAACGACCTGCACACTGGACAGGTGTAGCTAGCACCATTATTAAAAAAAAAAAACAAAATTAAAAAAACTGGCCTAGGTACAACAGGTTGTATAAGTTTTGAGTTTGTGTTTTTGAATTTTGATATTTAATGTCTTCACATGAACTAGTGCTGCCGCTGGTTTCTGCCTACTACATTGATTTTTAAAGGACCCCTGCGTCCCTATAGGTTATGTATGCTTACACTTCTCAATGCAGATTCTTGTGGTAATTTGGTGTACTCCATCACTCTTTCGACGCTGGTCATTTGGTTCTCCATCTCGGCTGATTGTCGCATCCCCCATTGGAAGATACCAGTTAAGGATATGGACTGGGTGATCGCTAGGCCAACGTTGCTACCGTTCATGTCTAAAATATGCAGTAATAGTAGATGAATCAAGCCGTATAAAGCTACAAAAAGCAAAGACTTTCTACTGGTGGTAGTCTTTTGGTGGTAAAAATTCAAGTTACAGTGAATTGAATTGGTATCCATCATTCGGAGGTGGTGGCAAAATCTTTTGGTCACCCCTCATAATTTCAGCCGAAAGCCGTCTACTGCTGGACATAGTTTCCCCCAAGCATCGCCACTCCGACCAGTTCTGTGCTTCTCGCATCCAGCGGATTCCTGCGGCCTTCACTGCAAAGTGCCCTGTCCATTGCCACTTAAGTTTTGCAATTCGTCGGGCTATGTCGGTTACCGCGGTTCTCCTACGGATTCTCAATCTCTGAATCGGTCACGTAGAGAAACTCCAAGCATTGCCCTTTGTGTGAATTTCAACCTTCTAATGAGGCCCATTGTAAGTCATCACTGCAAACACGCACGGGCACTTCTCAAAAACATTCATTTTGAGACACTGTAGTATGTGAGACGAGAAGTTATTAAGTAGCTTCCCGAGCGCTGCCCAGGTCAGTCGGATTCGACGACGGCTGTTTCTCGAAGTTGAACCTACCTCACTGGACAGTTTGTCCTAGGTACACATGATCGTCCACAACTTCGAGTTTAAAGTCCCCGATCTTCGTAAAGGTGGGACATGGGCATGCTTAATGCTGTGGCAGGCACTGGAGATTGTGCGATCGATGGCCCTGTATGAGGCCCCGATCTGGGCGGCTGACCTGACGGCCGGCAGCATCACTGTCCTGCGAAAGCCACAGAGAGCGATGGCCGTCAGAGTCATCAGGGGATATCGCACGATCTCCTACGAGGCGGCTTGCGTACTGGCCGGATCCCCGCCCTGGGACATACGAGGCGATAGTACTCGCGTCGCTGTACCGGTGGCGCGAGGAAGCGCGGTCGCGGGGCGAGTGGCTGATGCAGCGACATACGGAGTTGCGTCGGTCACAGCTCCGCGCAGCCCTGGTGGCGGAATGGCGGGACAGGCTTTCACGCCCTGCCACCACGTCCGGCCAGTGCTCGAGCCCTGGCTCGGGAGGAGGCACGGCTCCCTGTCGTTTTGGGTGACGCAGGTGCTCTCGGGGCAGTGTTGGCCCAAAGTTAATCTGATTAACGATTAAAAATCATAATCAAAAAATTTGATTAAGATTAATTAATCATAATCAAATTTAAAATTATTAAAATTATTAATCATAATCTTTAATCGTTAATTTGATTAACTTTTAACTACTTATTTATTTATTTAATTTATTGGAAGAGCAAAACAATTAATTAAAAATGTAAACATTCCTTATTCCAATTTCACAGACTACTTTTATGGCCTATTTACTGCATAAACACCGTGGAGTGGGTGGGACTGAGGTACTTCGCGTTAGCTTCCCTCTCTCTCTCTCTCGTCTTTTATAGCACTTAACTACTTTAGGCACGTATAACACTATCTGGCTGACAGACGCTCGCTCGCATTCGGTTGGCGCTAATTTTTTCAGATTTTGCGACATTTTGTGATATTGTTTCACTCAGTGATTAACTTAAAAACAGACATGAATTGAATGCCGTCCTCTGGCTCGGTAGAAAGAATGTTTTCTTTTGCAACTATGCTAAATAAACCTAGGTCACACAAATTATCTGACGACTTATTTGAAAAAAAAGTAGTTATGAAATATAACTTGAACATCAAGAAATCAGAAATGTAAAGATCGGAGGTTAGTTGATTAAAAATATTCTTCAAAATTAGAATTCAGTGTATTTGAACATTAGAAATAATTGTTTTGTTCCTTGAATAATAAATAAAAATATTTTAAGAAATGTGTGTCATTATTTTTCATCATTTCTTTTATATAGAATTAATAACATTGATGGATGTACTAGTTTATAATCAAGTTAATCAATTAATGATTAGTGATTAATGATTAACGTCAATAATCATGATTAAGATTACTTTTTTAATCATGATTATTCTAATCACGATTAATGTAATCTGATTAAAATTAATCAAATTAATTAATTGATTAAAAAATTAATTGATTAATGCCAACACTGTCTCGGGGCATGGTTGCTTCGGGAAGTACCTGTGTCGCATAAACAGGGAGCCGGACGCCCGGTGTCACCACTGCGTCGAGTGTCGGGAGGACACGGCATGGCATACGCTGGCAGAGTGTACCGCTTGGGAGGAGCCACGCCGTGCCCTCATCTCAGAAATGGGCAGTGACCTGTCGCTGCCGGCCGTAGTCGAATCGATGGTCGGCAGCGAGGAGTCCTGGGACGCGGTGGTATCCTTCTGCGAAACAGTCGTGTCTCAGAAGGAGGCTGCGGAACGGGAGCGGGAGATCTCTTCCGCTCACCCGGAAGCAGGCGCACCGGGCGTCGGCAGACAACGCCCTCTTCCGGCCCCCCTAAATGGGTCCAGGGACGGCGGACTTAGGTACGTCGCGGGGGGGGGGGGGTTTAAACACCCCCCCCCCCCCAGACTTGAGGTGGCCCGGCACTAGCCGGGGATCGTGGAAGTCCCGGGGTGTTTTTAGTCAGTAAAAGTCTGACAGACCCCTCCGCCTATCCCAGGGCGGAGGACATCCATGCGGATATTCCACACCGGAACAAAAAAAAAAGTCACTGGAGATTGTTAAAAATACTTAAGGAAATGTCTACTAACCTGTCTTCATCAAACAGCTAAAAGTGACACATATGATGAACAGCAAGCAGACGAGGTCCAAAAAGTAACCAAACGCCCGGCTGCAGGTGATGAAGAGGTACCAGGCAGCGCTGTGCAAGTCTTGATGGAGATCGAACTCTTCGGCTAGAAGGAACTCGGCCCCGAAAGAGCGGATTGTGGCCAGACCGAGGATCGTGGCGTTCACATGGCCAAATACCGGGCTACGAGCTGGTGAGAGTTTTTTGTAATAACAAGATAATGTTAGATGTCGATGATGCTAAATTGGAGGAAGTATTAACTAAGTAGGTAGTAAAATATTTTATTGTTAGAGAATATGGTTTCAAAGCTTGGGAAAAGCACGTCTGTCACGCCCGACAATCAAACGAAGGCAAAGACCGGTCATGCTAATGAGACAGAATCTTATACCGACCAATCAGACTGGTAGTCTAAAAATACTGGTGGTGGAAAATGGAAAATGTTCACTACTGGAAATATTGGGAAATATAACTAAGTCATGCTTACTGATCCCTTCCAGCCGTTTGACGGCTCCAGTGGTCCTGATGTAGATAACGCGGAAGATATAGAATAAGACCATTGCAGCAGCAATCGGAATTAGGAGTGTGATGTCTGTCATCAATATGATGATGACAACTCCTACCAGGTTCAATATTATCTGAAAATAAAATGGGTAGACTAGACTTCTAAACCATGTTTAATAAGAAGAAGGTCACATTCGTTACGACTTGTCAGAAGCCCGAAAGTCTGACAATCAGTCTTACAAAGGAGTATTGTATTACCCAATAACTGGGTTGTGGAGGGCAGATAGGCAATCGCTCCAAAAATACTGGTATTCAGCTGCATCCGATTAGATCGGAAGCTGACCCCAACATAGTTGGGAAAAGGCGAGGCAGATGATTATGATAAAGCCCAAGGTTAGTTTATTAGCCATACATAGCAGTATTATTCAATGTTACGGTGTTACCTGAAAGCAATCAATCATGGCTTGTGGTAGCATCTCATCAACAGCGCCCATGTCTTTGCTAAATCTATTGAGGATTCGTCCCGATGGGTTGCTATGGAAGAAACTCATTGGAGACCGTGAAATCGATTCAAACATTTGGTCGTGTAATCTAGATGAAACAAATGAGTTACTTACGTATCGATCGAAGTGTTTATGTGTAGAATGCCCGTTTTCACTAAGGCGCCACCTCCACGGGTGAGAAAATCGCGACGATAGTCTCGTCTTGCCATCAAATTCAATAGAAACTCTATGAATCAATCTCCACACGGCGGTATCGTCGCAGCGGAGATGGCGCCTTACCGTAGGTGACACCGAAATGAATGCCTAAATAAAAGCGTGTTGTTGGATTTTTACCATTCGGCGCTAAGCCGAGCGTTGAAAATGCAACAGCGCGCTGTTATTAAGACTCCTTAGAGTTAGAGAAAACGGGCATAAGGGCTAATAAACACTTCTTTGTTACTGACTTGATGGAAGATTTCATACACAAGGAGAAGAAGAAGAAGGCTCGTATTAAAGCGACTATGATTGTCGCTACTGTTATTATGCCGAAAATGAGCACAAAATCTCTTCGCACCAGACCCTGCTCTGCCCATATAAGTACGTCCATTGTTGCGTCGCCTGATAATCTATCTTCGGCGTTACTCCTGACACAAAAAAAAAACGATATAAGTACATAACCATAAAAGTATTGAAGACATACAGTTTTTAATAGCTAACGTTCCTGGGGAGACCATGCATGGTTCTAGGCAGTAGGTAGCTTTAGAAAATACACCAGCACTACAAATGGTTTTCAATATTGTATTGTAACTGAAAAAACAACTTTTTACAAAAAAAAAAAAACAACCGTCTTCCAAAAAAGTTTTTAATTGTTCACTGTTTTAGTGGGTCAGTTTGTAATTTATCTAAGTTACAATAACCTAATGTCAACTGCTCATCACCTTTTACAAAATATTGCTTTCCCGATGCAGGGACGTTAATTGTTGAGGAGTTCTCCTGGTAAGAACCAGGACAGTCACTTACCATATAAAAAGAAGAAGAAAGAAAATACGTTTATTTATATACATTGTAACGAGCATCAATTGGCTTAGCAATCATATTAAAGTATCTAATCGAATCGCAACTTGATACTTATTATTAAGTAGTTCCGGTGGCCATCTGTAGTCTTCATCATCAGTTCCACTTCACTAAATGGTGCTTTCCGAGAGCAAATTCACAAGTTACTATAAAAAATACCCAAATCGCTATAGAATAATATACATTAAAATTTGAGGATTTCCCTCGATTTCCATTGGATGGGGATCCAATGGAAATCGAGGGAAATCTCATCCGATTACGACTTGGTGACAATAGGACCACCTCGGGAGCATACCCTCTCAAACAAAAAAGAATTTTCAAAATCGGGCCATAATTGACGGAGAAATCGGCGAACGTACATAAAAAAAAACATATAAAAATCCGAAATGAGAACCTCCTCCTTTTTGGAAGTCGGTTAAAAATACTCATGCAGGTATACCGGAGACTATCGCCAAGGCCTACCACATTCACACAAACGGGGAGAATAATAATATAATCAAAATTATAACGTGAGCCTTACCATCGACTGATCCAATAATCGCAAGCGCTGGCACAAAACTGCGCCAGTAAGAACAGCAAACAAACGATGACTACGAAGCAACAGGGAGCGCCTGCCATGAAATAGTCGCGGTACACAGAGCCATGCACTCGACCTATTGTTTGTATCTCTGCTTCAGGCTTTTGATCCTAGAAACATTAGATAGCTTTCCTTTTGACACTATAATCACACATTACAATATGCAGATCACATTATAATATACTGCAGAGATTGCTAAACATTATGCAAATCCCATCTTCTAGGTGTAGGTTTCAAGGTGAATTGCTATAGGACCTTGTTTTGCAAGCATAAGCTTGACCCAAAGTCTTGGTTATCATGTGACTATCAAAGGTGGTGGTCACGCTAGGAGCCCAAAACTCGACTTTTTGAAATCCATTATTTTTCAGACCAGCGTTTCCACTAGTCAAGATACTTTTAAAAAATATCAGTAATCTTACAGCAACGCTCAGGTCGAGCATCATAGACCAATGTCGTCTGTGCAAGCTTAGAGTACTCTGTTGGAACAGCATCGATGCGCTCTGGACGCTCGGGATATTATCCTCCTTGTGCACTTCGCGCGTATTCTCGTTCATTAGTTGAATTATCTTCAGTTCTTTTTCCTACAAAATAATATTTCGGGAAAAATCCAATATCTTTTCCAGAAGCTCTATAAAATATGATAGGAATAGCCAATATTCTCAATAGCTCGCCCCCTATTCAATCAATCAACTCAGCCTATAACAGTTCACTGCTGGACATAGGCCTCTCCCAGGCTGCGCCACAACACCCTGTCCTCCGCCTTCCGCATCCAGTCTGACCCAGCCACCTTTTTAAGGTTGTCGGTCTATCTAGCTGGGGGCGTCCCACACTACGCTTGCCGATACGCGGTCTCCACTCCAGGACTCGTCTGCTCCACCGGCCATCGGTCCTTCGACACACATGGCCAGCCCACTGCCACTTCAGCTTGCTGACTCTGCAGGCTATGTCGGTAACTCCGGTTCTCTTCCGGATAACTTCATTTCTGATCTTATCCTTCAAAGAAACTCCGATCATAGCCCACTCCATGGAGCGCTGAGCGACCTTTAATTTGTGGCCCAGCCCGACTGTCAGTGTCCCCGTTTCGGCACCGTATGTAATAACGGGCAGGACGCACTGGTTGAAGACCTTATATAGTCTTCAAACACTGCGGGATTGGCGACGAGAAGACTTGACGAAGTTTACCAAACGCTGCCCAACCCAATCGGATCCTCCTGGCGGCTTCTTTCTCAAAGTTGTGTCTACCGAGCTGGATAACTTGTCCTAGGTCGACGTACTCCTTCACAACTTCAAGAAGCGACCCTTCGATGTGGATTGGTCTCGCCCCCTATTACATGGGACTTAAATATAATTGGCGAAATGTGTGTGTGATTACAGGTGTAATGTTATGTTAAGTTCTCTAGACGTAATATAGTTCTGTCATATACGTCTAATATTATATTACGATAGTAAAGTAATTGTGATATGTACGTCTAAGTCTTCAAAGGCTCCATTCCCTATAATTTTTCCTTTGTCCATTATTACAACTTGATCGACAGACTTGATGAACTGTAGTTGATGAGTCACCAGCAGAACTGTCTTACTGACCAAGTATCTGATCACAAAAATAATCCGTTATTGAATCAACTTCAAAAAGTCTAGGTTCAAGTTATAATTAAAATCAAAAGATGCTACGTTACCTTTTGATGCATCGTTCGAAGATATGTTTAGCGACTTGAGTGTCCACAGCCGAAAGTGGATCATCGAGCAAGTAGATGTCGGCCTACAACAATAACGTTATGGCTTGTTAACAATACCAACTTCCATTTTATATACCTTGAATAACTACTTTTTCAACACACTTGCTCATAAAGTGGCTCTATGGTCACCGCAATTAGGCACAGAATGACACCCATAATCAAACTATGATTTATAATAATATTTCATTGCTATAACTCACTAGTGAGTTATAGGTTTTTTTTTTAAATTTTATTGGTTGAGTTGCTTTGTTCTTAAGTTTTTATTCAAAAAGAAGATCGTGTTCAATAGAACAAATAAATTAGGAACCAGTACCGGCAGCGAAGGCACAGCCAATAAATTAATGTTCCTATTGCTTGCTCATTTCATGCAACTTCTTATTTAAATAGATAATTTTAACTCGTATGTGTTTAATAAATAAAACTTTCACTCAAATATAACTTTTGTTTTCTCTGTAATAAAAGCAAACTTTAAATTCCCCATTTTGTACGTGGCAAAATAGGCGCAAACCCTATGCGCGGAAAATAAAAAAAAAACTCATCTCTTTAGTCTGTGGTCGATCGCAATGCGCGCGCTTAGGAAAACTGATTAATTTTTCCCGCCATAGCGAAACATTTTTCACAACTCGTTTTCACTGTTGAAATTATAGTTATTTATTAATTAAAATGTCTACAAGTACTAGTTCCGAAGAAAATGATTTATGTTGTACACCGCCCGATATAAGACGTGAAGCCCTTAACGTTATGGAAAGTTTACTACCTGAAAACTCCAAGGAAAAATATCTATTAGCGTACCAAAATTTCATAAAATGACAAAACAGCAAGAATACGCAGTCTTTTTCAGTAAATGTGTTCATGGCGTACTTTAAAGAATTATCTTCAAGTACAAACCTAGCTCTTTGTGGTGTTTATACTCAATGTTAAAAAGTACAGTCCGAACAAAGAATGGAGTGGACTTAAAAACATACTCTAATTTGTCAGCTTATATAAAGAGACTATCCGATGGATTTAGAAGCAAGAAATCAAAGGTTTTATCGTCTGACGATATTGAAAAATTTATAAAAGATGCTCCAGATAACCAATATCTGGCTACTAAGGTTAGTTAAATTAATTTTAAATATCTACGCGACTTCAGCCTGTGTTGTGTGTTGAACTTAATTATTGTTTCTTTTTTTTTCAGGTTGCTTTAATATTTGGTGTAACTGGTGCCTGAAGGATACAAGAATTAACAAATATAACCGTAAAAAAACATAGTAAACCATGGCCAGATGCTTTTATACCTACCACGAAAAATAAAATACCGAGGTCATTCACCATACACGGGACCGTGTATGGTGAATGATTCTATGAAATTGTTAAGAAGTATGAAAATTTGCAGTCACCAAAAACAAAAACTGACCGTTTCTTTCTAAATTACCAGAATGGTAAATGTACCTGTCAGCCTATAGGTATAAACAAATTTGGATTGGATTTTTTAGGATTAGCAGATGCTGAGAGCTACACTGGAACTAGTTTCAGAAGAACATCTGCTACATTGCTAGCTAATTCAGGAGCTGATATAATGACTTTGAAGCGTCATGGTGGGTGGCGATCTAGCAATGTAGCAGAATCATACGTAGAAGATTCCATACAAAACAAGAAGGAAATTTGTGCAAAAATCACAAAAAGAATAAAACTTGATTTAAGGCGCTTCCTACTGACGAAACACTAAGTACATCCAATAATTGCATTTCACCTACCTACACGAATAATGAGCCATCTCAAATTACAATAGAACATGAAAATATTTCAATAAATAATCTATCTGATGAGACCGCTATGCCATCAAAAACAGTTAATTATAATTTTATTATCTGCACATTTACTAATTGTTTCTCTAAATAAACTTTTTACCTACTAAATAAAATTAGTTTTTTTTGTTATTTTATTCACAAGTGTGATAAAAAACGTATGATACACGCGTGTATAGTTGCCGGCATTTAACTTGAGCTCTCGGCGGAGTGGTGGGGGTTTGTGTGCGCATCGTATTGTCTCAGGAGTAAGGTACAAAATCGCTTAAAGTAATTGAGGATCAGAGCTCAAGATAAATGCCGGCAACTATATTGATGATTACCGTCCTCGGGTCTCAATGGCGCCTCAGCGGTAATCACCAATGTTACACACTAGTACCATAATGTACTATTGTTATTTTTATTTTGTGGCTGTGTTGTTACCTCCTTATAAACCGCTCTGGCCAGATTAATCCTGGCGCGTTGTCCTCCACTGAGGGAAACGCCGCGCTCCCCAACAATAGTCTTGTCTCCATGAGGAAAGAGAGATATGTCTCGTTCTAGTGCACACACCTTGCAGACCTCCATATAACGTTGTTTATGGAATGACTGTCCAAACAGAATATTTTGTCGGACAGAGCCTGTAAAAGTAGAGAGGACCACATTCAAAATTCCGACCATTTCACGTTTATTAAGAGCATTGTCATGACTGGCCTTACCCACGAAGAGCCATGGGTCCTGACTGGCATAGCTGACGGTGCCGTTGGTCTGCATAGTTCCACTGGAGCAGGGTAACTCGTTCAGAATCATGTGCAGTAGCGTAGACTTGCCTGCGCCGACTGCTCCGATCACAGTTGTGAGAGAGCCAGCAAAAATCTGGAAATTGGGTAGGTATAGGCTTAACGACCGGGAAGTTCGATCAAAGTTTGAATAATAAGAATTATATTTGTAGACAAAATGGTCCATTTACGCTGGCTATGAACCTATAATTTTCCGGATAGTCACCTCCGGTCATAGTCTTTCCGGTAGTCTCCTCAGATATCGCTAGAAACTACTTGGAAGAAATTGATTTAGCTCGCACTCGCACATACTTCTGAATAGTTCTGATATATTTAAAGTATTAATTACCTACCTACTAATCAAGTTCTTTATCCTACTTGAAATTAATCTTACCGACAACTCCAAATCTATAACGTCGTCTTCATTCGAAGATTTGAGCCATCTGCTGGATGCATTGTCAAACTTTATTGCTATTTCATCTTTACGAATTTCTGTATAACAAAACAAATAAGTGTTTTTATAACTATGATAAAAAGACATAAAAAACATTACTTTGTGAATTTACCTTTAACTTTCTGTTTCGGATTATCATTATCTTTTGAAGTGCTAGGCTCAGCAGTTCGGTTGTTTATTGTCGGTTCTGCGTAATACATAACATTTTAAGTGGTTTTACGATCAGGACAGTTGTTTAACTACTTAATTAATACTTTACAAATGTTACCTATGATGGTAACTCGTTTCTTCCGCGTCGATGGCAAAGTTGCATCTTGCGTGTTGGCATGTACTCTAGAAGGCAGTGTACAATCTTCGCTCAGTAAATATTCTCGAATTCTTTGTACCGCTACGTTCATTTCTGCTATCTAAAATAACAGAGGGAACTATGCAGTCTTGCATCGACATGCTAAAGGATGATCAGCTGTAACCCAATCAATAGGACTAGTTTTCCTTTAGGAAATCGATGAAACTTCTGGACTGATTATACTTTCCCGGCATTGTTCATTGCTTCAAACACAGAAGGTAAAAAATATATAGAAGAAAGCAGAGTGTTACCTGTCCAACAGCCTGAGGAAAATACAACGTCATAGTTTGCTTTGTAATATTATAGTAACAAGTGAGAAAGAAAACGTTCTCAACGGTGATACGGTTCACATAAGTCACGTAGAGTAGCACGGTGATAAAGATTCCGAAACGCGACGTGAACATGATGAAAGACATGACAACACCTCGAATGTATGATGTCATCTTTATATAGAAGATTTCGTGTCTGTTGGTGATAAGAAGAAATGTTTTGTTTGTAATAAGTTACTTAAAAATAGTCATTTATGACGTACTATTGTGAGCATAGTTTCCATTACTTCTGATATTGTCATGATTTCTTTGTTGGTATGTTTACCTAGCCTATTGCAGTAATCAAACATCTACACATAATAGGAGCTCCTACTGTATTGCTATTTGCTGCTAAACATAATTCTGGATTTAAATTTTCTTCGATAACCAAAATCTAACACTGAACTGCCTTTAGTCACGTATTTATCTACTCACCGTCGAACAGTATCAATAATTTTCCTAAACGGTGTCTCCCAGGTGTACATTTTGATCACTTCCATTCCCATTATGATTTCTTTCATCAGTCTCACTCGTTCGTCTGACTTCTCCGCTGTCCCTCGTCTATAGTAAGCAGTGTTTGTTCCCAAGTATACTGGAATGCAGGATATTACTAAAATATCTTCACAACCTTACGAAAATAGGGGATGTGTCCATATCTCTATCTCTATTTCTCCATTTAAGGATGTTATAAATCCTAGTTAAGTTTTAGTTTTTCTATTTGCTTACTCTGAAACGGAATGACTGCTGTGATGATCAGCGATCCGTATACCGCTGGCATTCCCATGTCCCGGTATATGTAAATTGTCATGAGCTGCAAAAAAATTGAAATATTGATATGGATGGCCAAAATCATTACCTACTTCATTTTAAAACTTGATTTTTACCATAGTTTCTAGTGGTCCTATCCAGAGGTAGTGCGCGAAGAGTGGTCCAGTATCAAAGCGGTTGACGTCATTTGCCATCAGATTAAGGACCAGGCCACCACTGCTCTCAGACGTGGCCTGGATATTTACTTTTAGAGCCTGAAATCATATTATTTACGTTTTGACAGCCGATAGGAAACCAAATAACCTAGTGCCTACTATTTAGGATATTTGGTTTCCAATCATGTTGCGTGTTTATCCTTATCTATCTTAACCGGTGGCAACCGGTGCTCGAATTCATATCAACCCCAAGACACATACTTACTTCATATGGATCTCTGACTTGGGTGTTACAATGAGTCTCCCCTAAGGCCGTTTGTACACGACCTGGTTTCTTTACGGTATGGCGACGTATAAATCGCGCCGTAGAAAAAATCGTGTCTGTCAAGAAGCTTCCATAGTGATTCATACAAACTAAACGACCGTGCCGACACACGGCGAATAAACCGTAGGTTTTCACGGCAAGAAAAACGTGTGTGTACAACGGGCCTAAGAATGTATTAATACATACCTTTCTATAAATAAGACTGCAGACGCCAACCCTCATCTTCATACCCATGTGCATGGCTCCCATCATGAAGGGATGCTGCACCATGATGTTGAAGGTGCTGCAGAAGATGATGCCGAAGGCGAAGAACACGGCCTCGCCCCAGGACACGCTGCCTTCCATATCGTAGTAGGAGAACAGGCGGGAGAGGTACGTCGAGTTGCTTCTGAAATTTCAGATGGAGTTTGAAATGCAGTTGAATAAAAGCTAAGTATAGGCACATTTTTGTAAAAAATGATTTGGTACCGGCTTTGCATCCAATTTTATGGAAAATTATAAGGTAGCTCTACGTGGCTACACTCGATCTAAGGAAATTAACTGAAATTTAATATCCCAACCGAACCAAAGTTGAAATTCCAAAAGTGAAATTGCATTTTTTGTTGATCATTTTAATTAGGTACCCGAATCAAGTTAGAGAGAAAATCGATTGCATTATTTTGTTTTACCGAATTCAATAATCCGTACTTCGCACCTCCAATGTTTTTCTTAGTATTCAATCAATTTTGTTATTACCTAATTATATACTACTTGGAAATTACTTACACATTATTATCGTCTTGAACAGGGCTGTAGTAACGAAGCAACAATCCAAGAAATAAGGGTTGCTGCAACCTATTACAGGAAAACTTTAGATTAAGTACAAATCATTCCATCACCACTTATCGTATCACAACCACTATCTACACCAGGGATTTCCAAAGTAGTCGATGTCGACCCCTCGGGGTCGAAATCGCTTTCCCAGAGGTCAACATAAACGAAAACTGATTTTGGGGGTCCAAGAGGTCTAAAAATCGACCCCTATTAATTAACACAAGTTCTTATTTGAAACTTTTAAGATACTGTATAAGTTGTGTTACGTGTACCAACTTGTTATAAGAATGACTAATATGTTAGTAGGAAGTATCATTGTTGATTTTTTTTTAACTCAACAATTCGATAAGCGTGCCCAAGTTCGAACAAGATGAAAAAAATTAACTGATACCTTAGACCCCCGTCTGAGGTATCAGTTCATATTAGAAAAGGGGTCTCTTGCCCAAAATAGTTTGGGAATCCCTGATCTACACAGTGATGACTGAACAATCTAAAACTAAGAATTAGTCTCCCGAGATTATTTTCTATCTATACAGTACATACGTAGTCGGGTTCTGTCACATAGGTAAAGTTTCGAATTTAGAATACAAGCCGAGGAAAATATTATGGGCATTCGAAATGGGAAAAAACAAAGGGTTTCTGGAATTTTATTCATTTTCTAAAATGGAGTAGACGCGCAAAGAAGACAGTCGCAGTAATTTCATTGCATCGTTGCGGTCACGCGCCAACTGAGATTTTCAAAATGCTGAAAAATTTGAAAATTCCAGTGAGATTTATTTATCGTACTATCAAACGATTCAGGAAAGATTCAAGATTAGAATATAAACAAAGGAGCGGTCGACCACGTATTGTTCGGACTCTAGCGGTCATCAAAGCAGTGAAGGCGCGAATCCAACGAAATCCTGTCCGCGAGCAAAGAATTTTGGCTCTGCAGATGGGACTAAGCAGAACTACTGTTAAAAGAGTGTTAAATGAAGACCTAGGACTGTGTGCTTATAGGAAAAAAAAAACAGCACATCTCATCTTCTTAACGAACGGCTGAAGAAAATCAGACTCGAAAGAAGCCGGGTTTTGTTAAGGCGGTACGCGGGAAACATATACCGCGAAATACTTTTTTCGGACGAAAAAAATTATAATGTTGAGGAGAGTTTCAACAAACAAAATCATAAAGTGTATGCACACTTTAGTGAAGAAGCGAGCAGACGTGTGCAACGTATTCAGCGTGGTCATCACCCTTCGGCATTCGTGGTTTGGCTTGGGATGTCCCATTTGGGTCCAACGGAGGTGTTTTTTGTGAAAAAGGAGTGAAAACCAGTGCCCTCGTATATCAAAACACAGTACTAACAAACATTGTGGAACCTCTTTCACAAACAATGTTTGAAAACAGGCACTGGGTATTCCAGCAGGATTCTGCGCCGGCTCATAAGGCGAAAAATACCCAAAACTGGCTCACGACCCGTGGAATCGAGTTTATCAGGCACGAGGATTGGCCCTCATGCAGTCCAGACTTAAATCCCTTGGATTACTAAATATGGCAGCACTTAGAGGAGAACGCGTTGTATTGCGTAACTTATTGTGTAATTTATTTAACTTTCCATAAGTGACAAAACTTATGACCAGACTACGTATATAAGAGACTCTGTTATCTGCACTAGCGGTAGGCCTACCTACCGCTAGTGCAGATAACAGAGTCTCTTGGGGTGAGGAAACCTTGTTCTTTGAGAATAACAGTTGTAAGCAAAGGGTTGACCTGATTAGAAACTCCATAGCAGCCAGGATAAGGCCATACAGCATGAGCTCAGCCCCGAATACTTTGAAGAGAACTCTCCAGAGACTTGGCTTGCATCTCTCTCCACGCCGCCGAGCCTGCTGCACTTCGCGGTCCCATGCTTTTTGTACGGCATCACCTTAAGTATGGGGGGCATGGATTGAAATCCTGCTAAATACCTCCTCAGATAGTAGGTACCTACTATAGCATCCAAAGCCAGGATTATTAATGAAGTTTTAGGCTTGCCTCTTTTAAATGAGAATAGGACATAGCGGCAGGAAAAAGTGGGTTTGCCTTTTGTTAGGGAGGTTCTATCCAGTACAGGCGTGATATTATGTTGTTAGGGAGGTTAGGTTAGAAAATCTAACCTATCTGAGGGTGCAAAATTTTCGAGCTCGCCCCGTTTCTCTTGCATTCTACATCCATATAAATGCTCCATGTTGCTGCTTCTGAGAAATTCTTGATGGAAATCGAATCCAGGAACTATGGCTCAGCAGTAGCGCTTGCGAACACTAGATCAACAAGGAGATGTACCTTCCCAAAAATATTCCTCGGCATCATGGTGACCCCCAAAATCTTAGGTTGTGACCGCGCCTGGATATTATGCTGTTTTAGGGAGGTTCTATCAGGCGTGATATTATGTTTCGGAATACAGTTATACCTTTGACCAGCTTTGGGTTTTCCTATAACCAATTCTAAATGCTTTGACTCGTTACCTAGCACATTGGAGCGATGCTCAGGAAGGGGTGCATAAAGATCGGCGTCTTTGATATCGCGACTGTAGCCCATTTTAAATGTTTCTAACGTCCACCTTTAGGAAAACACACCTCATTCAAATATAGGTACAAAAATAAACAGTTGAGATTCAGGACTTCTGTCAGAAAGATGGCGGTCAACTCGAACAACCCTCTGAACAGCCACCTGGGGTTTCTACTGGGTCTTTTGTAATTTCTACCACTAAAAACATAGTTATTTTTCGGACATGGTTTCCGAAAATGTGTGTAGGTAACTTTTTGAGTGTTTGCCATTCTTCCTAACACTGTCTTCTACATACCCGAATGTCAAGATCGAGAATAAGTTAGCTCCATGTCGAGGATTCACCTCTCTTCTCTGTTTTGGTCCAGTATCCATTTTAATAGAAATTATAAAATGATAACGACCTTAATATAACCCCAATATAATTATCTTAAGTTAATAACGCAATCTAGACAGCTACGGCAAATCAGTTGCACTTTATAGGTAAACACTAGGGATGGGCCGAATATTCGTTTTATATCGACGGTTAAAAGGTAATAGGGCATAAGCGACATTTTGATCGAAAATGGGTTATGAATGCCATCATATTTAATCTCTTTTTTTAAGTAGGATGGCATTCATAACCCATTTTCGACCAAAATGTCGCTTATGCCCAATTACCTTTTAACCGTCGATATGTATTCGGTATTCGGCAGGTTTACCGAATATTCGTATTCGGCCGAATATTCGGCTATATCACCGAATGTTCGGCAAAGTGGTACTCAAAGTTTTTACAGTATTGAGCCGTGTATCATGACTCGAGTGTTAAATGTGTTATTTTTATCAGGTTAAGTAATTTACAGTGCAGGTTTATGTTTTTGTCGACACTATAGCTTTATTTCCAATAACAATAGTTAAACAAGATGGTTATTAAAAACAAAATATAAGTATGCATAGCTGTTTTGGGATTAAGCTACAGTGAACTCTTTATAATAAAATAATATATTAAAACCAGGTCTTTATTGTAAGAAATTAAGCAAGTTTTTTGTTTTTATCAATATTTATTGTAAGAAAGAGTTGCATGATTAACAAAATTCCAGCAGATTATGAATCAAGTTTGTTTCTACTTAGTGTAGCGAAAATTATTTATTGATAATAAACAGAAAAAAAACACTTTTATAAGTATTCATTTGAGAGATCAATTACTCGTAAACAAACAAAAATACTCAATTATATTAGTGACATAGTAGGACAAATATGAGATCTTTATGAGACCAAATCAAATATGATAATATAGGAACATAACCTTAAGCAATCACATTTTTATTAACTTTTAATTTAAGTTACATGAGGGTAATTTTTCTATAAACTAATAGAAATCTAACAATTTAAATCTTAAACAAATCACTTTAAGTTGTATGAAAGTAGAATATAATAAAAAAGAAAACACACACTAGGTATTACATAATTGTCAGAAAAGTGTGATTCAATATTTAAAATTCACAAGAGGCAAGTTGTGGTGCAAAAAAGCAATCTGCTCAGCTTTATTTGGCAACAGTTTGTACCGTTTTTGCTCATAAACGTTGCCCGCTTCGGAAAATAAACGTTCACTGTAAACCGAGCTTCCTGGAGCTGAAAGAAACATTTTTGCCAAGCTACTCATCACAGGAAATCTAAATCTATTTTTGGACCACCACCTGTAAGAGCACATATCTCGGGACAGCAAGCTATCTGCAATGTATCTGTCTAATTCGATAGCTATTGAACTTTTTGGTTCTTCAATTACAGGCTGCTTTGCTGATGCCAATTCTTCATAGCACGTCCAAAGAGCTTTATGAGTAGCTTGCTGTGACTGCAGGTCATTTGACGTTGACGGAGCTGGATTTTCACACTCGTTCTCACTACTAGTTGAGCTGTCCATATCTGCACTTCTCCTAACGTGTTCTAAAAGGAATTGGCGTCTCACCCATGGAACTTTTTCTGGAGCGAAGAAATTCATCTTGTACCTTGGGTCGAGCAGTGTGGCAATAGTGTAATACTTTTCATCTTCAAACTTGCTGGCCCGTCTTTCTAACTCTTCTTTCAGTGCCACTCGTAATGGATCCAAGGGGCTGCACGTTCTCTGAATCTTAATTAAAAACTTTTGTAAAATTTTTGTGTGTGGGATTACCTCTGAAATGCATGAATATGTAGAGCTAACTTTTTTGGTGTACTCTTCAAAAGGCTGAAATAGAATCACACACTGCCGCAATAACATCCACTGTCTTTCTGACAGATTTTGAATATTAATGGAGCCACTGTTGTCTGAAATGTACAAGCTGATAGCTCGTTTTTGTTCTTCAAGATGTTCACACATGTAATATTTACTATTCCATCTTGTGATTACATCTTGCACAAGTTTGTGTTGAGGCAAATTTAGCTCTTCTTGAATTTTGCTGAACTTTTCTTGTGCTTGAGTTGAGTGATGAAAATGTGTGACTATTTTTCGTCCTTGGGCAATAGTTTCCTCAACATCCTGTTGGACTTGGTAAGGCATCGACAATGACGCGTTGTAAAATATGTAGAAAACACTTCTGACCGGTGAAAGGGCTGTCTTTAACCGCTTTCACAGTGTTACTTCCGCTGTCTGTCATTATAATATGGATTTTTGACGTTATTTGCCAGACGTCTGCAATTTTCTCAAAATATGTGCGTATGTTGTCGGCGTTGTGTTGGCCGGAAAATGACTTCATTTGAAGCACTCTGTGCTGTAGTATTAAGTCGTCATCCAACCAGTGGATAGTGAAGCTCAAGAAGGATAACAAATTATTTATGTTTGTCCACAGACATGTGGAAAAACATAAATCTGACAAGATGTGACCGATAGAGCCTTGGCCTTAGACAGCTCACCTTGAATAGTTTTTTTCAATTTTTCATAAAGTTGAGAAATAACAGTTTCACCTACGTGTTTTCGGCTGGGTATTTGGTATTTGGGCTTTACCAACTGCATAAGACGATTAAAACCTTTATTTTCGATAACAGAAATTGGTTGGTTGTTTTTTTTTTTGAGGGTGGGAAATCATCAAATAACTTCTCCCGCTCTGGGCGGAGCGGGAGGGTGTGTCAGACTCTTACTGACTAAAACCCACCCGTATTCCTTCCTGTTGCCTGTGTTGCGGGGGCCTCGGTGACCCATAAGTACCTTCCCGCGACCCCGGCAGGCATCGGCCTACCTATGTGCTGACGACATCTCTGAGGCGCGCGTGGAATACAACGCGCCGTCGACCCGGGCCTGGTCCTTACCGGACGGTGAGCTACCCATTGCTCACCGTCCGCAAGCCCGCGCCTACGGTGGTGGTTGTCTACTGCTATCATTTCAGAAATTAAATTTGTAATCGGGACTGATCTAGGGTCGTCTATTTTCCATTTGGAAATAAATGAATCTTCTAGTGTGCTTTGAGTTGTTGCAAAAGTTTTAGGATTTGAAGGTTGAGCACCACTGGTAGACGGTTGGTTGTCATGTGCAGCCGCAGGCTCTTGCTGCATCGTCTCGTCATTTGGAGAATTTTGGCTTACCTGACGCACAGGTATTTCAAGACTAGTAAATTCCGTAGGGTGCTTCAATTTAATGTGGTTGCTCAAAGCTGAGGATGAAGCCTTTCGGCCGCTGCCTCCCCGCGAAACTATTTTTTCGCAAATCGTACATTTTACTTTGCTTGCTTTGGTCTTCATCACTTTCTCGAAAATAAGTCTATATACTCGATCTCCTTCTTCCGCTCATTTTTACGTACACAACAATTAAACCAAACAAAAAAAACTCAATGAAGTAGACTTTTCAAATAAAAAAATAACCATAACAACCGCACGTGTGAAGTTTTACTCCTTACTAGATGATGCAATAACAACACGGGTACAGCGGGGGTAGCGGGCGGGAGGGCCTGGTGCCAATCCACGCACTTTGCGTAAACAAGTTTAGACCTGTATTGTTTACGTAAGGGAATCAAAAATGCCGAATATTCGGATGAATATTCGGTTCGGTAACAGGTTTACCGAACATTCGGCCGAATGTTCATATTCGGTGAAACCCATGTTCGGCCCATCCCTAGTAAACACATCGCCCACGACTTCGTCCGCGTGGATTTCGTATCTTCAACTACAAAGTTCAACACTCTCTCCATCCCGTTTAAAAGATAATTTCCGGAAACGAATGATTTCAATCTAGAGGAGGTCGGAATTTATTTCACGGGTTCATACTATCGGGATAAAAAGTATCTCCTATAAATGGCCTAACGCAGAGGGGTAGTTGCGCAACACACTATTAGTAACAACGGGTTTCGTTTCGACGGTTCAACAACATTCATCGCCTTATTTACGTTGTTGAGCAGACTTCCGAACATTATTATTATTTAGTTTGTCTTTGACATACTCGTATCTCTTATCTCAGTACCCTGGGGTCCCGGACCGTTGGAAGGCGTACGGGCTGCCGAAGCCAACTCGCAGAGGCCCGTTGGACGCTTTTAATGAAATGAGGCACCAACCGACGATTATCCCTGTTTGCTCTATGCAAGTGAAACATGGAACCAAAACATATTATATACGCTATAGTGGATCTAGGAATAGTCATAGGTAACCAATCCACTATAGCCACCCAAACCCATAGCCCAATATGTTTTGGCTATGGAAAGGCTCCCCTGCCTATAATTATTTATTTATTTCTAAAACACTTAGCTTACTTCACAGTTTGGTTTTCGCCACACAACGAAAACCTCTCAGGGTTTATCTGTGTGCTGGCGAGCCGCTCAATTAAGCAATGGTATAGCAATATACTTCAAAATCATTTAGATTGTGATTGATAGTGTCTTACGCAGTTAGGGTGCTGTTCGTCCTGCCGGGGTCGCGAGAAGGTACTAAAGGGTCACCGAGGCCCCTGGCAACACAGGCAACAGGAAGGAATACGGGTGGGTTTTAGTCAGTAAGATTCTGACACACCCTCCCGCGAGCGGGAGAAGTTATTTGATGATTTCCCATCCAAAAAAAAAAAAATGGTGCTGTTCGTGGTCTACCCATGTGCCAAATTTCATCCAAATCCTTTCAGCTGTTTTAGCGTGAAAGCGTAACAAAGAAACAAACCCACTTTCGCATTTATAATATTAGCTAACTAATATTACCTATAAATGTCGCTCTCTTGTCGAGAGCGAAATTGCAGAAAATATACTGGGTGGAAGTGACATCGACGCGCAAACTGTTACCATGATTCTAGACCCCCGGAATAGTAAATTTTCTAAAGGTTTTTTTAAAAAGTTTTATTAAAAGCAAATTAAATACAAAAATGGCAATAGCTACACGATCAAAATTGATGGAAAACTGATGGAAAAGCAGTTTATTTTTATGATAACCGATTAAAAATTTCTACTCTGGGGGTCTAGAATCATGTACTGAATTTATAGTAACAGTTTGCTGGACGGTGCCACTTTTACTCTTACCCAAAAACTATTTTTTGTGCCATTTCAACCAATTTGTTAGATTGTTAAAAATCTGAAATAGAAAACCAAATTGTAGAGGTAAGGGCGGCAAAAATTTGACAGCCTATACTTGAAAATGAGTAAATCCGCCACTGCTCTCTCGTTTGAATGTGGAGCTTAGAACGAATAGATTGATTTTGCTTAGCTACCTACTACGTGACTATAAGCTTCATTTTAAATTCCAATTAATTTAGAGGATTGATATAAATAATGAAACTATAATTAAGTACATGAGGTTAAACCTACAAATGATGTCGCAAACAAATGTATAAAAGCCTAGTTCTAATGACACACGATTATGTGTAAACAATGCTCTACATTCGAATTACTTGTCTCCTTGTAAGCATTTGTCTGTGTGGGGTAAGTTTTCTAATAATTTTAAAAATTAAGAAATATATGTACGAGTAACTGTGGCGGAAACTTGCAAGCAAAAGCTTGTCCATTTGTCTGTACGACGAGACCTTGCTACATATGTTTCGGTGAACCGTGGTAAAAACAGAATTTACTCAACATTTCTGTATAATATTCAAGACTTCCTTCCTAACAGCAACCTTTCCCAGGAACCAAGGATATCAAAATACATAACCGCATAGCTTAACGAGACGGGCTGGTGAGGAGAAGATGTCCATATCGCTGCATCCTAATCACGAATCAGTACCCAGCAACCTTCACGTCTTCTACAAAGTCCACCTTGCAGTCTGGTCAGGAACCAATCAACGTCAAAACACCACAACAAGTTGAGACATGGCTCTAAAAAAAGCTGCCTATTAAACAATTTTTAAACAATATGCTAACCAACAGAGGACCACATTCGTACGCTTAAAAGGGTCTTGGACAAAGAACGGCGAGCAGGAAATAGAATTTATGTACGGACCTTAAGCCAAATAACAAGCAATAAACGTGCCACGGGCACGCGCAGGGTCGCCTCAGGTACCGGGTGGCCTAAGTATCCTACCAAGTGTTGGCGTTTGGCAGCCAGTAAAGATTATTAGGTCCGACAATGGCTTAATTAGTTATGTGTGATAAACAAATAGGGTACCTAACTTGTGTGTGACAATAATAATAATATTATGTGCAGTGCGGTGTTATATTATAGTGTCCCAAAATCGTTCGGTTTGTGAAGGCCCATTCTAATTTTAGACTTTGTCATAGACGAGCTTCAAGTGCTCAGGTAGCCCGTTGTACCCAGCACACTGCAAAAAAAGGGTCGTGAGTATAAAATAAAGGTGAAAGTCAACAGTCGGTGAATTCCGAATAAGACGTTATTATAGGTTGCGACATGCGAAGTCTACGCAATGTTTTCGTCTTACTGAGGATTCCAACTTGGCGATATTCGGATTATCGTAGACTTCACGGAAGCATGAACGCGCTCTTCAATGGCGCCGATTCCCTTGTTCACAAACTAAACTAAATTTAGGTTCAGTGCATCTTTTTCTTTCTATTTCATTAAGAAAAGGACAGAAGATAAATTTTATTTTAGTCCTGTCAAATTAGTCAGCGCCTGTCACTACTCTATACAAGTTTAGACGTGATTAAAAACTTGCCTAATAAAATTACGTCAATTTACGTCAAGCGCTGACTAATTTGACAGGACTAAACTAAAATGTATCTTCTGTCCTTTTCCTAATGAAATAGAAAGAAAAAGATGCACTGAACTTAAATTTATTTTAGTTTGTGAACAAGGGAATCGACGCCATTACGTGCCGATTTCTACCAGTCGAACTCCTACCACAAACCGCGTCAAAAAACTTCATTCCAAAAACCTAAAACGGATAGTAACGTGACCTCAGACGAAGACATTGGAAACAGCAACGCAAAACACAGCATAGTAGTGACAGAAAAGCGTCGAAAAAGCAGTTAAATCGCGCCAAAAGATTCATTCATTCATCATTCATTCATTCAAGATCCGGTGAAGCCGGACCTGAGCTAACCAGGCGGCAACGGTATTTAAAGAATGACAACATAAAGCAAGACATGATTTACTTCGACAAGGAAACCAACTTTTGGATGGACACGGCTGAAGATAGAGACAAGATCTGGAAGGCTGCTAGCGAGATTTCCAAAAAATCAGAAACGGTTAGTAGCGAGACCTCAGATGAAGACATTGAAAACAGCAACGTGCAACACAGCATAGCAGTGACACAGAAAAGACTCGAGAAAGCAACTGGACCTGAGCCAACCTGGCGGCGACGTTGTTAAAAGATAGATCTATTAGATATCCCATAGATAAATTACCCGTCTCTCCACTATTCCATTGCTTGCTCAAGGATGCATTTCCGGTAGGCTCTCATAATCCTTCCTATCCTAAGGACACGTCTTCCTCACCATTACCGCGCCCCCCGGTCTACTCTTTGATATGCAATGGTCTCTGTCGTCCCATGAAACATGAGGCTCCAGGGACTAGTGCGAATCCTTGGGTTCATTCGAGCAAGCGAGTCTGGTTTAACCACGCTGGGATCGGTGCATTTCATTCATTCATTCATTCAACTGTGGCGGAAACTATATTCAAAAATTATGTTCCTTTCCAAAACAAATTTCCTTACTTTATAAAATGAAAAGCTCTTGTTTTATTGTTATCGCAGGCGCAGCAATGGGTATACCCAATAAGCACGGTGTACCCAATACGATGCCGGTATGAGTCGTGCAGCTCGGCACTCGA
Organism: Atethmia centrago; assembly: GCA_905333075.3. Taxonomy (NCBI): domain Eukaryota; kingdom Metazoa; phylum Arthropoda; class Insecta; order Lepidoptera; family Noctuidae; genus Atethmia; species Atethmia centrago. The sequence goes on from HG995369.1 coordinate 22,295,774, forward strand.
AGACCTCAACGTGTTACTGCAGCTCGCAAAAGTACTCGAGGACGACGACAAAGAATGCTCCGGGCAGAATGCTCCCCAAAACCAACATAATAGCGGACTCAGCGATGAAATCATAATGAAGCTGGTCAATGCACTCATATATACAGCTACGCAGAACTGTGGTCCAAAGCGTGACGATGGTGACAATGGAGGTTCTGGTGGCCAAGGTGCAGGAGGAGGCCTTGGGGGTGGAATAGGTGGTGGACTAGGTGGTGGCATAGGCGGTGGACTAGGTGGTGGACTAAGCGGTGGCGCAGGTGGTGGACTAGGTGGTGGACTAGGCGGTGGCCTAGGCGGTGGACTAGGCGGTGGACTAGGCGGTGGACTAGGTGGTGGCGTGGGTGGTGGACTAGGCGGCGGCGCGGGTGGTGGACTAGGTGGTGGACTAGGCGGCGGCGCGGGTGGTGGAGTAGGTGGTGGACTAGGCGGCGGCGCGGGTGGTGGACTAGGCGGCAGCGCGATTGGCGGATTAGGTGGTGGACTAGGCGGTGGTACAGGTGGCGGACTAGGTGGTGGACTAGGCGGTGGCCTAGGTGGTGGACTAGGCGGTGGACTAGGCGGTGGACTAGGCGGTGGACTAGGTGGTGGACTAGGCGGCGGCGCGGGTGGTGGACTAGGTGGTGGACTAGGCGGCGGCGCGGGTGGTGGAGTAGGCGGTGGACTAGGCGGCGGCGCGGGTGGTGGACTAGGCGGCGGCGCGATTGGCGGATTAGGTAGTGGACTAGGCGGTGGTACGGGTGGCGGACTAGGTGGTGGACTAGGCGGCGGCGCGGGTGGTGGAGTAGGCGGTGGACTAGGCGGCGGCGCGGGTGGTGGAGTAGGCGGTGGACTAGGTGGCGGCGCGGGTGGTGGAGTAGGCGGTGGTGCGGGTGGTGGAGTAGGCGGTGGATTAGGCGGCGGCGCGGGTGGTGGAGTAGGCGGTGGCGCGGGTGGTGGAGTAGGCGGTGGACTAGGCGGCGGCGCGGGTGGTGGAGTAGGCGGTGGACTAGACGGTGGCGCGGGTGGTGGACTAGGCGGTGGACTAGGCGGCGGCGCGGGTGGTGGAGTAGGCGGTGGACTAGGCGGTGGTGCGGGTGGTGGAGTAGGCGGTGGACTAGGCGGCGGCGCGGGTGGTGGAGTAGGCGGTGGACTAAGCGGCGGCGCGGGTGGTGGACTAGGCGGCGGCGCGGGTGGTGGAGTAGGCGGTGGACTAGGCGGCGGCGCGGGTGGTGGACTAGGCGGCGGCGCGGGTGGCGGATTAGGTGGTGGGCTAGGCGGTGGATTAGATGTGGTCCAAAGCATGACGATGGTTACAAATGAGGTTCTGGAGACCAAGGTGCAGGAGGAGGCCTCGGAGGTGGAATATGAGGAGGGTGAGATGGTGGGGTGGGCCGTGGACTTAGCGGTGGCGCAGGTGGTGGACTAGGCGGTAGACTAAGCGGTAGACTAGGCGGTGGACTAGGCGGGAGATAAGGCGGTGGGCTAGGCGATAGACTTGGCGGTGGCGCGGGTGGTGGACTAGACCGTGGGCTAAGCGGTAGACTAAGCGGTAGACTAGGCGGTGGACTAGGCGGTAGATAAGGCGGTGGGCTAGGCGATAGACTTGGCGGTGGCGCGGGTGGTGAACTAGGCGGTGGCTTGGGGGTAAATTACGCGGTGAAATAATCACCACCACCTTAGGTGGTGGCGCAGGTGGTGGACTAGGCGGTGGCGCAGGTGGTGGACGAGGCGGTGGCACAGGTGGTGGACTAGGCGGTGGACTAGGCTGTGGACTAGGCGGTGGACTAGGCGGTGGACTAGGCGGTGGACTAGGTGGTGGCGTGGGTGGTGGACTAGGCGGTGGACTAGGTGGTGGACTAGACGGTGGACGAGGTGATGACGCAGGTGGTGGACTAGGTGAAGGACTAGGCGGTGGACTAGGTGGTGGCGCAGGTGGTGGACTAGGCGGTGGACTAGGTGGTGGACTAGGTGAAGGACTAGGCGGTGGACTAGGTGGTGGCGCAGGTGGTGGACTAGGCGGTGGACTAGGTGGTGGTGCAGGTGGTGGACTAGGCGGTGGACTAGGCGGTGGACTAGGCGGTGGACTAGGCGGTGGACTAGGTGGTGGCGTGGGTGGTGGACTAGGTGGTGGACTAGGCGGCGGCGCGGGTGGTGGACTAGGTGGTGGACTAGGCGGCGGCGCGGGTGGTGGAGTAGGTGGTGGACTAGGCGGCGGCGCGGGTGGTGGACTAGGCGGCGGCGCGATTGGCGGATTAGGTGGTGGACTAGGCGGTGGTACGGGTGGCGGACTAGGTGGTGGACTAGGCGGCGGCGCGGGTGGTGGAGTAGGCGGTGGACTAGGCGGCGGCGCGGGTGGTGGAGTAGGCGGTGGACTAGGTGGCGGCGCGGGTGGTGGAGTAGGCGGTGGTGCGGGTGGTGGAGTAGGCGGTGGATTAGGCGGCGGCGCGGGTGGTGGGCTAGTGTTAAATATTGTGAAATATAAAATATATAAATACAATATTTTGGACTGAAAGTGCACAGTTCTTTTATTATAAGTGACAACATCAAAGTATAAACAACTGTATCTTAGGAACTACTGGTCTGCCATAGATACTTCACATCCTCGGAACTTTTTAGAAGAATATTAAGGTAATATATTCTTCAATCCCAATGCTGGACTTAAATTATGCAGCCTGGGGCCAAACAGTGGTTTGGTTAACATATCAGCCAACTGCTGCTCCGAAGGAACATGCGTTACGTTGAAGTCTCCGTTGCTAACACATTCTCTTACAAAAAAATGTTTTAGCTTGATGTGTTTAGTGCGCTTGTGATATTCATACTTTGGATTGTGCGCAAGTTTTACAGCTGATTCATTGTCCAGGTTCAGTACTGGTTTCTCAATTTTAATCAAGTTATTAATAAGGCGACTCAACCATAAAATCTCTTGTGCCGATTCGCTTGCTGCTATAATCTCCGCTTCAGTCGAGGAGCTGGAGACTGTCGTTTGTTTCTGGCTTCTCCAGCCAATAGCAGCTCCAGAGAATAAGCACACCATTCCAGATGTCGACTTTCCCGTAGTTTGGTCTCCTGCATGATCTGCGTCGCTGTAGCAAACTAAGCGTGGAGGCGACTTTTCCGTATAGGTTAGCCCATTCTGTTGGGTCCCGGGATTTCAAGTATCGGAAGATGCGTTTTACCAGCATGATATCTTTGTTAGTAGGTGCTCCGAGGTTTCGAGATGCGTCACCCAGAGCATATGAAATATGCTTGTGCCTACTGATAAGTATGCCAAAGCACCCACGGCTTGTCTATATTGGAAGCTCGCGTTGACATCCTCTTCCTCTGCCGTCTCATTTTCTTTGATGATTGGCGTTGGTGCTGGTTTGCAATTGGACATCCTATATTTTTCTAACACTTTCTTTGTGTAGGCCTTTTGACAAAGTGAAATGGTCTTGTCCTTACGGACATTAATTTCCATTCCAAGGAAGTATGTCTCAGGTTTCGTAGTTATCTTAAACCTTGTTTTCAATTCCTTGATAAATTCGTCTCCTGCTCTGGTTGTATTATATGCTACAAGTCCATCGTCAACATAAAGACCAATAAAGACTTTAGATTGTCCTCTGATTCGAACATACGTATAAGCATGGATCCGCTTCACTCTGTTGGAAATCAGAATTTATTAAGAATTCGGCAATGCAGGTGTTCCAGCAGCGCGGTGCTTGATTCAGACCATAGAGGCTGCGTTTCAGCTTGCAGACTCGTTTGGTGCCATCCTGATAGCCATCAGGCTGTTTCATATATATATCTTCCTTTATTGTGCCGTTTAGAAAAGCAGTTGAAACATCAAACTGATGTAGTTTCAGATTTTCTCGAGCAGCTATAGCAAGCAATGCTCGTACGGTGCTCAGACGAACCACTGGACTGAATGTTTTATCATAATCAACTCCAGGTTGTTGGGAGTAACCCTTGATAACCATTCTGGCTTTATACCTATCGACGGTACCATCAGGATTCATTTTAACTTTATACACCCATTTGCAAGAGAGGGCTTTTCGTCCTTTGGGTAAATCAACCAGATCCCAGGTTTGGTTGTCATGCAGCGAACTTATTTCATTGTGCATGGCATCTAGCCATTTTGTTTTGTTGGGAGATTCCATCGCTTCTTTGAACGTCTCAGGCTCTTTAGGCTTGTGAAGATTTTCGATTTCTTCAGCTGCTGCCAAAATAAAATCATCGTAGCGCTTAGGAGCTGTGATTTTTGACCTGTCTTTTAAAACCCTCGTTTGAACGGTCGCATTTTCTTCAGCATCAGCATCAGGTTCATTATCATCGACAGCGGTAAAAGATCCGGAAAGAGATTCGTATTCACTTTCATTTTTCGCTGGGTCCACTTGTCGAACGTCTTCAGTACTACCAACCAAACTTTGTTGCAGTGATTTATCTTGATCATCTGCGTCATTATCACTATCATGTTGCTGATCATCTCCTTCATTATTTTCAAGTTTAATATCCACTCGCTTGCGTGTTTCATTAGGTTGTTCGTGTGAAAACTCTAAATCGGTGAGAAGTCTGGAGATTGCATTTTTATTCGATTCATCATAGAACATAGTCTTCAATACTCTAAAATCTTTTGAAGTTATGATGCTGTTCTTCGATGGTATGAACACCCTGAAAGCTTTAGACGTTTCAGAGTATCCCGCAAACATGCCAGGAATTGCCTTTGGTGCAAATTTGTGACCGTTAGTGCCTTTCATCAGAACGTAAGTCTTGCTACCGAACACGTATAAATGATTAATACATGGCTTTCTCCCAACCCATCGCTCTAATGGCGTTTGGTTCTGAACGGCGCTGTTTATACTCCTGTTTGATAGGTAGTTAGCAATGAATACTGCTTCGCCCCAGAATTTTAATGGTGCCTGTGCGTCAATCATCATTGATCTCGCTTTCTCCACAAGGGTACGATTCTTTCTTTCAGCAACTCCGTTTTGGTTCGGGGTGTAGGGTGCGGTGAGACGTCTCTGTACCCCGCAACGTTTCAGATAAGCGTTGAACTCTTTGTTCACATACTCAGAACCATTATCTGATTGTATGAATTTGATTTTGTTCCCAGTGTGCGTTTCCGCTAACTCCTTGAACTCTTTAAACTTTTCTAATACTTCGTTCTTGCTTTTAATCATGTAAATTCGACTGTATCTGCTATAGTCATCTATAAAAGTAACGAAGTATTTGTTTCCGCTTACTGTGGGCGTTCTGATAGGTCCACATACATCGCTATGAACGATTTCTAAGCGTTCTGTTGTTCGTTGAGTTGTTTTTTCACGGGGGGCAGGAACACGATGGAGTTTTGCTTGGATACAGATTTCACAGTCTGCCAAGGTTTCAGAAGCATCAAAGTTCAAGCCAAGCAAATTATTGTTTTTGAGTGCATGTTTCAGATCTTTGGCGTTCATGTGACCAAGTTGAGTGAGAGTGAGAGTTATACCATCTTTTGGATTGTTGACCGTCGCTTTAGTGTCTGTGAAGAGGACAGAACAGCCAGCATCTGTCATCTTACTGACAGACATCAAGTTGGTGCACAGACTAGGTACATATAGAGTGTTTTGTAGCTGTGTAAGGGCTATACCATTACCATTTTTTGTTACAAAGGAGACAGTACCTTTTCCTTTAATCTCTGCAGTTTGTTTCTTAGTTGCAAAGTTTAGTTTTCCGGATGTTATCTCTATAGTCCTAAATAAGTCTCGTTGATAAGTCATGTGAGACGAGTACATCCGCTATCCAAAACCCAAATGCTGTTTTCAGATTTTTCGTTATGGGTAAGAAGACACTTTATAGCAAAATTGTTCTTATGAGAACAGTTAGTATGTTTATTAGGCTTCTCACTGTTTTTCTTCCAGCAATTGGTACAAATTTTGTGATTCTTGCGTTTGAAGATGTTTGCAAATAAGTACGTTTGCAAATTTTACAGGACGTGTATAGGGCTTCTTCTTGAAAAGAGGATTCAGGTTCGTCGTTATTGGTCATGTTTTGGCTATGACGTGCTTCACATTCTTCTATTATTTTAGTTTGAAGCTCCTCTGGCTTCGGAAGAGTGTCTCGCGATTCTATAGCGACTCTGAAATTATCAAATTCATTTGAGAGACTGTACAACATCATGATTGTTAACAGATCCTCATTAATAGCAACGTCCATGTCTGCCAATTTGTCAACTATATCCATGAACTTGTTTAGATGAGTTCTTACATCGTGTCCTTCTAATTTCGTTAGGATAAGTTGCTTTAATAGGGGATGCCTTTCGTGCAGGTCCCTTACTGGCGTACGTGTCTTTTAATTTTTCCCATAATGCTTTAGCAGTAGTGCAATTTTTTATTTGTTTAAGCTCAGAAGGAGCGATTATAAGTATGAGTTCAGATCTCGCCTGTCTATCGCCTTCTTTATCAACCACTGCAGTATCCGTCTCGATGTATTTCCATAATTTGTGTCGTACGAGAACAGCTTCAGCCTGTATCACCCAAGTGTCGTAGTTCTCTCTAGTTAGAGGGTCAATTTTAGTGCTCGACATTTCGGGTACTTAAAACTTTTTATTTCGTACACGCTCTGCTACCATGTTAAATATTGTGAAATATAAAATATAGAAATACAATATTTTGGACTGAAAGTACACAGTTATTTTATTATAAGTGACAACATCAAAGTATAAACAACTGTATCTTAGCAACTACTGGTCTGCCATAGATACTTCACAGCTAGGCGGCAGCGCAGGTTGTGGATTAGGCGGTGGCGCGGAAGATGGACTATGCGGTGGTGTGGGTGGTGGACTAGGCGGTGGACTATGTGGTAGCGCCGGTGGTGGACTTGGCGGTGGCGCGGGTGGTGGACTAGGCGGTGAATTAGGTGGAGGCGTGGGTCTTGGGCTAGGCGGTGGCGTGGGTGGTGGACTAGGTGGAGGACTAGGCGGTGGACTAGGTGGTGGACTAGGCGGTGGACTAGGCGGTGGACTAGGCGGTGGACTAGGCGGTGGCCTAGGCGGTGGATTAGGTGGTGGTGCAGGTGGTGATTAGGCGATGGATTATGTGGTGGCGCGGGTGATTGACTAGGCGGTAGCTTGGGGGTGAACTAGACGATGGCTTAGGGGTTGAACTAGACGTTGGCTTAGGGGGAGAACTAGACGATGGCTTAGGGGTTGAACTAGACGTTGGCTTAGCGGGTGAACAAGACGTTGGCTTAGGGGGAGAACTAGAGGGGTAAACTAGACGTTGGCTTAGCGGGTGAACTAGGCGGTGGCTTAGGTGGCGTCATGATAGAAATAAGTTTGGAAAATATTTGGTGTCATTAAATCTTTAGAATGATACAAAAAAATATGTTTTTGAAATAACTATGCAAAACTATTTATCATGAAATAAACTTTACAAAATATCTATAGTCATAGATAATAAATACTTGTTTTGTATTGTATTGTAATGAATTGTATAACGGGCTGGTGTCCCCAACTCCACATCCAAGCGCGTATTTTGTGTACATCCTTACAATACTTAATTATAATACATTGGTAATAGTCAAAATTGTAAAGGTTGTAAAGATCGGCGAAATGTTACGAGTCCTAATGCAAATAAATAACATACCTACGTAAATATGAGTTTTATTTATTATTTATAACCCATAACGTTTATTTATTTTAGTATGTACCTACTTATTTAATTTGTATTGACCCATACGTTGTACATACCTCTATAACTGTAAATCTGTGCATTCATGACAGCGATGTTTGCCGAGATAAACTCAGGACGCTAATAGCGGCCACTACCTACTAGTATTATAAATGCGAAAGTTTGTAAGAATGGATGGATGGATGTTTGTTACTCTTTCACGCAAAAAGTACTGAACGGATTTGGATGAAATTTGGCACACAGTTAGTTTATAACCAGGAATAACACATAGGATACTTTTTATCCCGATATACCTACGGGGTCAAAACTTATGCGGGTGAAACCGCGGGGCGCATCTAGTCTAAGATATATCATGGGTACATTGTGCAGATTCCATAGGTAGGTTGTTTGACCGTCTCCCCGAGTTGCCCCATACGACCATGTCACAATACCCTATACAAGATGCAGATTTGAACCTGCAAAACATTTCAGGAGGTTGTTATGAAACTCGTAAATAATCATATAACAATACGATACCAAGTCAATAATCAATAATACTTTTTATTTTAGATTTTTAATTTTTTTAATTTTTTTTTATTTTTTTTTAAGAAAATACTCACTAAGTTTTCATTAAGTTGCAACCCAATAGGTGCAAACCTCAATGTGTCGAACTAAGTACCTAGCCGCCTATGGCACAGACAAGCTTAATAGTGTTTTGCTATAAGCGTTATGACATCAATCAAGGTGCAATGGCCACTGGCCAGTCGTCACGCCCTGCGCTATCTTGACAAGCTTGTGCCGCATCGTGGCGTGACACACGCCAACTTTCAACTGCCCCCAATGTTACAGTAAAATGGATTACGTATGAAAATGAATCCGCCTCAAAATGTCTGAGACACGAAATGTCGGTACCGTGCCGTCGCGATATCGTGTACGATGATAAAGCTATTTAATTTTTAGCAATAAAAGATCGCTACATGAAGATAGAGCTTTGAAATAATTAATAGGGACGATTTAGTTGAAACAGGACCTTTCCGCTCCGCGCAGCCCTGGTGGCGGAATGGCGGGACAGGCTTTCACGCACTACCGCCGGCCTCGCCACCATCGAGGCGGTCCGGCCAGTCCTCGAGCCCTGGCTCGGGAGGAGGCACGGCTCCCTGTCGTTTCGGGTGACGCAGGTGCTCTCGGGGCATGGTTGCTTCGGGAAGTACCTGTGTCGCATAAACAGGGAGCCGGACGCCCGGTGTCACCACTGCATCGACTGTCGGGAGGACACGGCGCGGCATACGCTAGCAGAGTGTGCCGCTTGGGAGGAGCCACGCCGTGCCCTCATCTCAGGAGTGGGCAGTGACCTGTCGCTGCCAGCCGTGGTCGAGGCGATGGTCGGCAGCGAGGAGTCCTGGGATGCGGTGGTATCCTTCTGCGAAACAGTCGTGTCGCAGAAGGAGGCTGCGGAACGGGAGCGGGAGATCTCTTCCGCTCACCCGGCCCGCAGCAGGCGCACCGGGCGTCGGCAGAGGGCAGACAACGCCCTCTTCCGGTCCCCCTAAATGGCGGCACTAGCCGGGGATCGTGGAAGTCGCATTAGATCCCATGATCCCCGGTGCAAGTGTGGGACGGGAACACCGGCGTGGTTTTTAGTCAGTAAGAGTCTGACAGACCCCTCCGCCTACCCCAGGGCGGAGGACATCCATGAGGATTTTCCACCCCGGAAACAAAAAAAAAAAAAAAAGGACCTTTTATTTTGGTTGATAAATGCAGTTGTGTAATGGAAATTTTTCAGTATTTAATATTTTTTTTTTTTGATTCGGGTCCAGAATCACTAACATAATTACCTCCTAAAATGTTTTGCAGATCCAAAACAACACCTTGTATATTGGGATATGGTCGTGTGGGGTAATATGTCACTGTATGATTATGAACATCATTAGTTTATAATCTATCTAGCGAGATTATAAACTATCGAAAAATTGTGAACTGCAACAGACCATTTACAATTTAACGCATTATTGTTCGATAGTTTATACCTATCCATGGCAAACCGGCTAATTGCGAACTGGTATCAACCTTTTGCTTGCGATGAACGCACCATTCGCTAATACTAAATAGCCAGGAATCTGCGACCAACTTTTTTTTATTTTATTATTTTTGGTGGAAAATCCTCATGGATGTCTCAGTGCCGGATTAACCACGTAGCAAGAGTAGCAATAGCTACGGGCCCCGTGCAAAATGACACACGCTCCCGCTCCGCCCAGAGCGGGAGAAGTTATTTGATGATTTCCCACCCTCAAAAAAAAAAAAAAAAGTGCCTGTAGGTAAAGAAAACAGACTTAAACCCATTCTTCAGGTTTCAAAAGGATAGCACATAGTCTCGACGAAATATCGGGTTTCCATTTTCGTTCAGAGAGCTTCCTTCCACAGTTTTCGTCTTTTAACATCTTTGACGAATACATGGGTCCCCGTATTTTTGCAGTCAACAGCAACGGAGCTTATTAAATAATAATGCGTAATAGAAATCGCTTGTTTACAAAAAAATATGTATAGTGACAGCTAGCTGTCAAATTCTTAGACGCTGGATAGTAGCGACATCTGGAATGAGCAAGTGGCAGTTTTTATCGTTATTGAGAAGAAATGTGAATGCTTTTAAATATTAATAAAGCCCTACAAATAAACAAGTTTCTATATTATTAAATACTTACAAGCCCCAACTTAACCCCTGATAGACACATATCTAAACAGTATTGCTCTCCAGACAATGAGGGTGAAAAGTACCCAGTACTAATATCTCGACTTCTAATGAAGCTGGAGAGATTTTCTTTATCAAATTAAACTTCAAACAATTCTGCGTAAGATATTTAGATTATTGAAGTGATTTATTTAAATTAAAATAGATAAAAAAAACATTGAAGTTGAAAAAAGAGCCGTTTAGACTTTTTGTTTGAAACGCTATATCTTTAATTCTAATTGGCTAAAATAAAAATAAAATATAGTGATTGAGAAAGCGTACTAAATGATGGCGTAATTTGTTTTTTAATCCACTCGAAAAAGGTTCATTATTTTGCCATTTGAACGCATTAAAGTAACGTATTCTAAAGAGTAGGTAAAAGACAGGCTTTCAAATAAATCAATTTAATTTTTACTTATAGTTTTTTTTATTTTTCTTTACAAAAAATATAAATAAACCCAAAAAAAATATTTTACGCAGAATTTTCGTTACAACACTCTGCACACATACATAGGGCATCATTGCTTTTTACGCATTGGCTGTTTGCGTTTTGGACACATCGTTGTTGTTTTAACGCCTAGTGTGTAATGACAATAAGAACATCTTGTTTTAATCGCAATAGCTCATCTTGTGTAAGATGAGCTATTGTGCTTTTAATATTTTTTCGTAACTGTTCTATTATGTCCCGTATCGTCTAATCAGTATAGGCTTAATTAATTCAAACGATAAGTCTTTCATAAAAGTCAGTCTAATCTTCTTTTGCTCAACGTGATTAAGTTAAATAAAATTGTTGAATTAACATTTGCTGCGTTTAACATTCCATAAAAAAACTTTTAATGGCCATCTTCTAGTCCGACGTGCAACAGTATACAATAATTTGCAAGCCTGATCGAAAGAATCAGTACCGCCTTTGTGTTGATTATACTGTAATACTAATTTTGGTTTTTTCGTTTCTTGATCAATTTCAACTGTACTATCTTTGTTGTTTGTTTGATTGTTTATCTTTGTTTTTTGCTTGCAAGTATCAAAACTATTTTATTTCGTTTTGAAACTAGTTGATGGCTGGAAGATAATTTATATGGTAATTTATATATGTGGTTGAACGGTTCACCGACAGAACGATTCACTTTTCATTTTTTCACCGATAGAACGTTTCAACGGCGAACGATTTGCCGACAGAACCTTTCATATGCGTCACTTTCAACGAGAGTAATAGCGTTAATGGTCACTGTTCTAACCTAACCCAACATTATCCTTCGCTATATGAAAGGTTCTGTCGGCGAATCGTGTGTTTATTTGAAATAAATAATTTGACTTTTTTTTTACTGTTAATATTCTGTAATACAATTGCCATAATAGTTTGTTACTTACCTGTAAAAAGAAATTAGAAAACTAACTAATTAGAAAAACACCCGCAGAGCTCGAACAAAAAATGTTGTGCACTTATTTAACTACATCCAACCGACAAATTGGGTAAAAAGTACCCACAACCTTTCTAGCTCACTGCGTAGTAACAACTGAATCTTAGCAACGACAACGACTACTAAACACGCTTCGCCAAGGTGTTAAAAATTAAGTGGCAACATTCATTAGTTCCTGTTTTTGACACAGAAAAGTGTGTGGCGCTAGACGTATTGAGATAGAATCATTATCAGAAAAAATCGCACTGGAATATTTTCCCTCCCCGAAGTCCGAATGTAAAGGAACATAATATTTGCTCTGTAATCATCTAATGTATATATAAATCAGCCTGTGGCATATTCATTAAAATATAACAGAAGTGTACTCCGTGTCAAAATGAACTGTGTAATCTGTGGTCTATCTGTGACATCTGTCAATAATAAAAGCCCCGCCATGTAGCCGTCATCTGCCGTGTTTGATTCCACCCAATAAATCTATCCTAGTCAGGGTGATCCCCACGAACTTTCAATACAAGGTCTCCACAGAATATCGGTGGAGGGGAAAGCCCTTGGTATAATAAATGGTTAAATTACAAAGTACTACTACACAATAACAAAGTAGTACTATATCAATAAATACATTTGGGATGGGTACTTTTTACTCAGTGTGTGTGTTAGGGGTTAAGGATAAAGGCTTATATGGAGTAAGTATAAGAAATGTACCTACATATCAAAATATGATGAATATAAATAGAAACATATATAAATTTGCCAATAATGAAGGCCAATTAATAAATAGTCGACCGATTCGAGTATTTCGAGTATCAATCGTCTCGAACATTCGATCGTTAACGTTGCTACACTTGCTACTCCTCACTACTCGTTACTGCTCTTGCTTGGCTCCTGTCATCAAATACGTTGAATGACGTTTGTTTGTTTGATTTTGAATTTATAGGCTTTACTTACAATACTTATTTTGTTAGTTTAGTTGTAGTTAGGTTAAACAAACTAATTAATTTTGCTAGATATGTAAATAAAAACTTATTTTCGTCGAGTCAAACGTCAAGATGACTTCAGAGACCGAAGCTATAAAAACAAATGAATTTTTACGACGACGAAAGCTGAGACTTCAACAGGTTTGAATTATGTTACGATTGTTATTTTGAAATATATATAAATAAAAAATAGTCCAGTACCGATAAAGTATACAATGCACGAGAAATTTTAGGTCCGCGAGCAGTCTAAAGACATCGCAAAGAAAATAAGACAGCGCGCCAAGGTTGAAAAGTTACGACAAGTTGTCGATCTAGACGCGAAGAAACAAAAGGAATATTTTGAATGTCAAGAGAAACTGGTCAAGCGACTGGAGGTGCTTTATGCGAAAGGGTTGGAAAACGTTGGCGCGAGTCATCATAGTGCATCCAAATTGACACAGCAAGGTGAGTAGGGTTAGATATATGCTGTTGTGATTTATACTGGTACAATTTACTACCATCCTTCTGATCCTCCTACCCTTATCTCAATTTCTTTGGGGTATATGCAGCATGTTTTCAATACAATCTACCTACCTACCCCAATCAACCTCTTTCTGAATGTAGTTAAAATATTTGGGAATATTATTAATAGATTAGTTGGTAAGATATCAGTTTTTGTTAGTAGATGAAGTAGCAAAGACAGACTTGTCTAAGTTGCGTGGTAAGGAGGCTACAGTTGAACTGAGAAAGAAAAAGCAGGAAAAATTAGATCAACAGAAAAAATTGCTGGACAGAAAAGTGCTAGCCAGGTGAGGATATCATAATTATTGTGCTATCTATTGAAGAACCAATTAATTATTTGAGTGATTGTGTGAAATTATCTTGAGTCTTTTATTTTGATCTTTAATTGGGTTGAACTTCTTTTGTTAGTTGAGCTTTTTGTAGTGAGGAATACAAACAAGGCAAGGCATTAAAAACAAGTTTACTGTACAATATAAGCTGACATTACAAGAATTTCAAACATTACTTGATTTAAATTCAATTGAGACAGTTTTTCTACATGTTACCATTATTTTTGGTTTCCACAGGGAGGTTGCTAATGAAATTAGCCGAGACAAGTCGTCAGTTGTAGCTAATAAGTTTTTGTCCAAATCATCAAGCATAAAAGTTTCTGATGATTCTTCCCAGAAGGCAGGAGGTTCCTCAGAGCTTACAAACTCAAAGGAAAATGAAAAAGATGCAGGAACAAGTAACAATGAAGCAGAGGCTGTGAAGACAAGTGACATGGCCACACAGTGGGACATGGAGACCATACCTGAGTGGGAACCTTCTGTGCCAGGACTCTCGCTTCCTACAGACAAAGACACTCCAAAGGATTCTGATGATTTTATTGGAAGTAAAACTGACAAGAGCAATAGAATAGACTTGTTTGCCCTCAGCAAGGATATGCCATCCAGTTTACGAGGCAAGCATACACATGAAATGAAAGATAGAGAACCAGGAAGACCTTCCTTGACAATAGTTTCAGAATACCTGCAGAACAGAAAACTGCGCCTACGAGAAACTGAACCAATATTCACAAAGAAGAAGACACCAGAAGATATGCAGAGCTTGAAACAGACAATAGAACGCACAAGAACGGCTAAGCCTGAAGGTATTCCTTTTAATGTTTGCCAAGTGCATGACCAACAAATCATTCCTGTGCCTGCCTGGCGAGCAGAAACGAGTTGTCAGTTTTGTTCTCACAAAGTTAACTATGATAGTCCTGCACCTAGTAGACAGTTTAAATCCGTGACTAATGCTCAAATTAACCAGATCTTTAGTTCCATAAGACCTGTGCAGCAAGCCAATATACTACCAAGCCCTGTAGTCAGAGGGAGAAGTCCATTTAGGAGGAATAAAGTTGGTCCGACAATTTGTAAGCAATATTGTGATGCAAATAATAAGCAATAGTGGCTTTGTAATCCATTGGAGTTGGGTCCATTACATCTGATATTCATCTTTCACTTCTACCATAACATTACATTAGTACTTCATTTCACTACCCATTGTAAATGTTTCATTATGTATAAATCAAGTTTTAAAGACATGCATCAAGCTTACTTGAAGGATTGGAATCAATTAGAGCATCATCAATAAAATTAAGATAATAATATTATGCCACTTACAGTTCCAGGTAAAGTAGCTGCCTCCAACAACAAAGCTAAGAACATTCCAGAGAATCCTGGCCACAGGAAGAGCTCTGTTCTAATGTACAACCACTCCACTAGAGATACCAGGGACTTGCCTTATGCAGACAAGCTTGTAGTCAGAGACCTGCAGTCTGAAGAGGATGCATACTCCCAGGCCATGAGGGAGGTGTCAGCCCTCGGTGTTAAAGACAAGGTTCAAAGGAAAGTCCAGGATATGAGGAACAAGGTTGCAGTGACTAAGCTAAATGTTGAGAAAGAGTATAAGGACACTATGAATTTTTTGAACTCCTTGCCCAAGGATAAGACTAGTAAAGTAATTGTAAGTATTATGACGAGGTTTTTACTTAAGATATATTTTTTGCAGTATTCAATTCTTATACATAATTATTAAAACTTGTGGAGGAGCTCGAGGCTAGGTAATAACTGCCGCATGGGTCGATCCATCAGGTTAAGCTACGCTTGCCGCGGTTGGTCCGTGGATGGGTGACCATCTGTACATACCGAAAATCATCGGAAAGCACGCTAAGCCGTTGGTCCTGGCTATCACTCGTGGATCATTGAAAATCGTTATGGGTTGTTCGAAGCCCAAAAAAAGTCCGATAACCAACCAACGCCTACGTAACCTTACCTAGTAACTGGGTTGTCGAGGTCAGATAGGCAGTCTCTCCATGTAAAACACTGGTAATCAGCTGCATCTGGTAAGACTGGAGGCTGACCCCAAGATAGTTGGGAAAAGGCTAGTTTGATTGTTCGAATTATTAATACTCTATAAAAATTTTAGAAGACTTTCTAAGGTGATGGTTTATTATTTCAGAAAAATGCTTATATAGATGAGCGTCGGCAACAAATGCAGCATGAGAGTCGTCAGCAAAAGATGCGACAAGAATACAAGAAAATAGAAAAGGAATGGAAACAACATAACTGTTCGGTAAATATTAAGTTTGACTCAAAAATTATAAAATGAAATCTTTGAAAACAATATAACATGCTTTTATTTTCAGAAAAGTCGCAGCCAATCTAAATCGCCTGATAAACGAGACATAGATGACAATTTTGACAGCAGAGACTTCCAATACTCTTGGATGCCTGTGCCCGAGGCTGACAGCAACCTCGCCATCCATGCAATACCTAACACAGTGAAACAAGGAAAGTCTGGCAACAGTGTCAAGTTTAGCCAAGTTGATAGTTACCACGAGTACAGGTCACGTCATAAGCACACGCCTCCAACCAAAGACACTTCCCAGGACAAATTGCCTGGCAAAAGAACAATTGACACTGTGGTAATAGATAAGAATACCACTGACTCTTATAGCTCTTCCATTTCCTCAGACACAAGTTCATTAGTAAATATGAGAGTTGAAAAGAAGAGGAAACATAAAAAAGCTGAGGAGATAAATCAGAATCTATCGGATGCTGAGAGAATTATAATATATAAAGTACTAGATTCAAAAACTGAAAAAAAAACAAAAAAGCAAACAAAACTTTTGAATGAAATTGCCAAATCTTTGACATGTATTGGAAAAGTTCAGCAGCAGCAAACTGAACATGCATCAACTAGCAAGAGTGTTGAAAATGCAGTGTCATTTGAACAAGTCAATGAAGGTATTTTATTCACCCTAATTATTAGATGTTAGAATGCTAAACCAGTAAATAAATTACTCATGTAGCACTAGCGGTTAATAGTAAATTTATCACGAAAAATATTTTTTAATATCCAATGTCTGCTAAGGCTTGTGAAACCCATTTTTAGGCAAACTAAAACATTTCTTGGACCAGCTCATGAATTTGTTTAGATGAATACCCTTGCTGAAGAAGATGTAGTGACAAAAATTGAAAAGAATATGCTTAGAAAGAAGGTTTGGTCGTGTTGAGAGGATGAATGAAAGGCGACTGACAAAAGGTATTTAACACGTTTGGTGCCCAGCACCCAGCATATTTATTATTTATTTATTTAATACTTTACGCACACAAATGTACAGAGGCATTTTCTACCAGTCAACCTTTGGGTGATGCAGAGACAGACAGCGGTAGGTGCAATAACGAAAACTGTGGAATAAATATTTATTAAAATATAAGTATATACATACATATACCTATTAAAAACATTATATATAATACATATACCTAATTATACATAAATATAAGACCAAATAAATACACGAATATACTAACAGATAAGACAAACAATGGGAAAATATTACCGTTGTGATGATACTGCCAGCTTCTTACGAATGTGCTCGCGAACTTTAAGTTTAAAGGATAATCGGTTGGTTGCCATATGGGTCGAACAATAATTCGTTCGTGTGCCCACAACCCGTATCCGAGTCGTCGTTATAATTAGCTATAGATGACTTGTACTCATGCCCAGATCCCGACTAGCGAGTCGATAGTTAAGAGGGGACGCCCTAGGGCGACATATTGTGACCTAATTGGTGATGTTCTTCAGAAAGGTTAGGTGCGTAGTACTCGCAACCGGTAGCGTGCGTGTATGGCCAGATGTATGAACGTAAGCGAAGCGAAAGGAGTATGTAAGAAGCGGAGCAGGTGGCGTTCTATAGTTTCTGCCTACCCCTATGGGAAGAAGGCGTGAATTTATGTATGTATGTAATACCGTTGCTGTTGAAAATCAGAGACTATACATATATTAAACTATATTTAGTTTAAAATTAATAATTGAAAATACTTTCTCAGGTATCTACAAGATGGTGGAGGAACAGGGGTGAGTTTACATGGATTTTAAATGACTAATGATTCCATCCCATCCCTCTTCCATTCCTACTATTACCGTTTCCTATCCTTCTGCAGGGCAGGCTACAAGATGAGTTGTTGCACTACTAATGTTGAGATGTGGCGGTCTACCACACCTCACAAACCTTGGTGGTAAATTATTAATACTGTTAACTTTATTAATTCATATTTACATTTTACTATTATTTAATAAATCTTGATAATAAATAAGTAGTGTATTGTTTGGTCATATTAGTGTATTCTTTAACATACATAGTGCAATAAAGACTCGCCTCTGAATTCTCAAACGACACTTAAGGCGCTGGCAAGACCCAATTGACCAAAACAGACTTCTCTTAAGAAAAAAAAAAATCCCAAATTTGTATAGTTTGTGGTAGCGGAAAAAATATATGTTAATTTTGAACATATTTCCCAGAACTTGGTTGCTACAAAATAACGTTTTGAAAAAAAATCTCAATATAAATTAACGTTAAACTAACCTCTTACCTTGAGTTCTAATCCAAAATATCTGTTTTAAATATCAAAATACGTTACTTATTTAATTAATAAGAAGAACGTCTTATTTGAATGCAGAACTTGGTTGTTTTTTATTTTCAATTACTCAACTCAATTTTGAATAAACAGATTATTGCTTCATATTTTGCAATAAATTACAAGCGTTGTGGTCATCGCGCTTCTCTTTCTTTTCTATGCAATCTGATAGTGTTCCTAAACCGCGGTCACTTTCAGATTGCATTGTCGGCGTCTTAACTTTAAGAGCCATACCTCAACGGGACGCCATGGCGACGCAGCCAGATCGGAACAAAATGTATGGTTGGCTGCGTAACCTACCTAGGTGGACCACCTACTTTATAGCTGTATACATTTAGTTGGCAGCGTGATCTGGCGACGTCGCCATGGCGCACTATGGGACCAAACGGTGCGTTCCATCTCAAAATCTATAACTTTTTTGTTTCTTGACATTTGGAATTCAAATTTTGTTTAGGTATTCCTGAATACTTATGCTATTGGATAATTAATACACTACCACTCCAAAAACTATATTTATTTAGTAAAAAATGACAAAGTAAAATGTTGATTTTTATACAAGAATTAACATAACATAACATCACGCCTTGTTTCCCCGAAGGGTTGGGCAGAGGTGTACCTGTAGTACACCCACATTTTGCCAGTTATGTTTTTTAAGTCCCATGTATTAGGGGGCGAGCCTATTGCCATCAACCGGACACAAATCCAGACTCCGGGCTGCTACTGAGAAATTCCAGATGGAAAAATCCAATAACACTTTTTCCAATAATACAAAAATTCAATTTAAATAATTTAAAATGATTTATTTGCTTACATTAGCTTATATTAAAATTATTTATAAGTTAATAATTACGCATTTACATGATTTTAAACTGAAAAAAAAAACCATACGAGTAATGAAAAACAAAACATCTACTCATCACTTGTCATTGACAAGACATAGCAAAAGAATTACATATCGAAACTAAAGAGCTTTTATTATTGACTAATACTTGATTTATTTAAGCTAGATATATAGGGATCAGAAGTATACAACAGTATGTGCAGAACGTCTTCCATTGTGGCTGACCTGGAACACTTCCGAGCGTGATTTAACTTATACTTCTTATTCTTTATTACGACCTTCGTGAGCATCTTCAGATAATTGGCCTATTGGCAAAATTGCAAAATGCTCGATCATTTTGGCACCATGTATAAGAATTGTGTGGACTGAAGATGCCATGTAGTACCCGTTATATTTACTCACATGTCAACTGTGCAGTCCCCAGTGTATATTCACCAAACTTTACTGCGTTTATAGATAATCCCGATGACATGGTTTGCAGAATTTTGTATAATCTCTTGATCAACTATGTATTAGAATTATGTATAATTTACTTTGTGTAAATTATTTCATCACCACTGCTCTCAAAACGGTGAAGGAAAACATCGTGATGAAACCGGCATGTCCTAGAACTGGGCCCGCGTGGTAGATTACGGCCGACTCCCTCTCACCGAGAGGAGGCCTGTGTCCCAGCAGGGGAAACATTATAGGCTGTTTATGCCCTATGCTTAATCAACTCTTCATCTACTTCATCCATTTTTGGTTACAACTCGATATCAAATTTCTTTGTATACTTGGAATGTCCGCATTCACATACTATTGTTGATAAGTAAATGGAAATTGTCCAACAAATATGTTTCAATATCTGAAGTGCTTTTCCCGCTTATTATTTGAGCACATATCGCGTCGAACACAAACGAAATCACTCATTTTAAACTTTTTTCAGCAATTGCACTGAGCATGCTGAAAGCCCGAGTATTTATAGGACCCTAGTTTCAGTAACTTGTGCAAAACCAATGAGAAAATTGTTTAACATAGTCTTCACATAAACGCTTAACCAATACTGATTACAATTACAACAATAGATAAGAAATATGCAACATCTATGTGTGGTATGTGTGGTTGTGCATATTCTATGTGTGGTTAAAATAATCACCGCAAAAAAAGAAAATCATCGGAATATATTTTACCCTAGGTCGACATTTTTGCTTCTAGCTATTATTTCCTTGTTTTACAGAATAGTTAAGTAATCTTAAAATGTCATTAGCTCGACATGAAGGAAACTTCTACTTGAAAAATAAAGTCGGAAAATTTCCCTGTGACACTTAAAAAAATAAAATTAAAAAAATATTTCTCATAAAAACATAACGTACATGTAAACTAGAGATTCTGAGCAATCCAAAAAGATATAATGATATAAAAGATATAAAGATATATGAAGAACTTCGAAAATATGTTAAGTTGAACATCCCTATTGGGTAATCTAGTTAATATGAAATTATCGTTAAAAGTTTGGGTGTAAGTTTATATAAGTACCTAAAACTGTTTTTTATTTTTTATTATTATATCGGATAGCACATGTATTTCAAAATATAAAATTAAAACGGTTTCAATAACACTACTTTTGTCCGAACCCTTTTTTGAGACGTTAAATACCGTTTGGTCCCATAGTGTGGCGTCTTAGTGAGGTATGGCTCTAAGGCTTATATTATATCTCACTAAGACCAACCTTACATAAATGTTGGCAGTGCGACCATGGTTACGCCACCACTGGTGTCCTAGCGAGATAGGGCTCTAAGATATTCTGAATGTCCTACAGTAGCTACCTTTCAGTGTCAGAGACAACATTGGAGAGCTTGGCCTTAAGTTTATTAATTGATTCTACAGGGACAACGTAGCGTCTATGTACTATGACGTGCGTGACAAGGTGGTAGCTGCACGTTCCGAAGACGCACATTTTCGGTCCTGTCGCTGTAAGAGTCCATGTAAAAGTCAACAGTGTGATAGAGGTTTGTATTATTAGTTGGCCAGTCATGCTCAATAAAGTCAGCGATGATTTTTAAATCTTATTTTTATTTTGTTCAGGTACTATCCTTCATTGGGAAAGCGGCGATTGTCTTGCACCTGCATCGTAAGTATTTATTATTCTTTTGGGTTTTAAATTCTAAATGGGAATAGGAAGCATAATGTGTGTACTAACAATAATGGTCCCTATGTTGTTCCGAATAAACACAATTTATTATTATTATATAATTGATAATATAAAACGATGGTCTTTAGGACAACTAACGGGAGTCAGTGTCCAGGCGCGTCCAAAGAAAAGGCGAGTGACCCTCCTCCAGCTATGCAAACTTCTATTGCTCCATCAACATCATCATACACAACTGCCACCAACGACAAAGGCGGTACATCTGAAGGTGGGTATATTAAATTAGTTAATGAAACCGGTCAGGCGGCAGGGAAATTCTTCATAGATTCTTCTGGACTCCTTAATAATAATGCTTACGAAGTGGTCATACAACTTCGAAAGAAAGATCAAGCGCAACAAGAAAGTATACCTAATGACAACACAGTGCTCAATCAGAACAAACAGTCTGAAAGAGAAATGAATAATATTAGTAGTGAAAAGAACCGACCTGCCAATTGTGAGACCGTTGTAAACGATGGGCAGGCAACTTCTGACGGAGACGTGCGCAGCGTTCGGGGCTACAGAAGCGATGTTGATAACCAGTCCACTAAAATTCCACCTCAACCCGAACCCACAATCGCAAATGCCTTTTCTGAAGAACCAAATATGCTGTCTCACAATAACGAGAAACATCAAATTAAAAGTAATACTGAAGGAAGTGATGATATATTTTTTGTACAATCTACTTCAGAGGATAAAAAAGATATATGTGAAAAAGGTATGCCTACATGTTTAACTGAAGGACCAAAAGTAGACCAACTCCCCAGACCGTCAACAACTACATACACACAAACTACCTTAAGCTCTCCAATTCACAGACCTGTTTTCTTTCACATGAGTTCCTCGACTTCCACTGCTTATATGAGCCCACCAGAAATAATTTTACCTAAATTCTTAAGACATGATAGTGTCACAACTGATGATGATACATATGATCCAATACATACTATTGAGCTAATTGAAAAAGAATACCGCGAAGAATTTGCAGACTGTATATGCCGAAAATGTATGCTCGCTAAAAAAGTGGGAGTAAACAAAGTAAATGTATCAGCGAAATGTAGGAAGAAAACATGTGGAAATATAGAAAACATGACAGCACCAGATACAGCAAATAATACTTCTGAACGAAGGAAAGCTCATGATGGTATAAAAGAACGAAATGTGCCCAGCAAAAGTGCAACAATTGACAAACCAAAATGCAAACATCATAATCGTAGAAAAGATGTTGATTATATGAAAGGACATTGTCATAGAAACAAAAAACACTCAGCGGAAGGTTCTCGCTCGTCCCGAAACTTTAATACGCTCGTCGGTATAGACATGGCTTCAAGAAATAGATACAAATTTACAAGTTCTTGTCGGGATAAAAAACCGGACCAACCTAGCTTAAATCCAATTATTAGAGACTACGTGAATAAATTATTGGCTCTGAACAGAGAAGGGCTTAAAGCAGTTGAAGTAGCAGATCAAGAATGCAGCTCGGTAGGCACTCCAGGCAGCTCAATAATTAATGTACCATTTAATGTTGATGAGAGAAAATCTTCAATATTGAATACGATTTCATTACAACAAATAAAAAACTTGTTAAAACGGCAAATAATGGAGGAGCAACTAACAAAAACTATAAATTGCCCACAAAATTCATTTGTTAATAACAAGAAAAATCTTAAATATTCTTCATCTCGAACATTCCGCAAAAAGCCTGTACACAAAGTAAAGTCCTTAAATATATCCAAACACTTTCTAAAGCAAATTAAAACAGGACAGGAAAAGCCCAAAAAACCTTCACCGCCGTCGTCGACGGAAGGAAAAAACAAACTGGCTGGAAGTCGTACACTGAAAAACATACGCAGCAAAAGCCCACCAACACCGAGGCAGGTTTATATGGAGCCGTACTCCAGATTCAATGACTCTGAATCTACAGCGAAACATTCTAGAGGGATTGAAAGAATCAAAACACGCACCAAAACTGATTCTCCTAAAAAATCGGTAAACAAACCAGATTTGAAGCGACATCAAGCTACCGCGACTGATTCAACAGTTGATTCGGAGTCAACTGGACACTTCAACTCAACAGACGTTCCTGTAAGTATGTCTACGCAGACTACCCAAAACATGGATATTAACACTGATACAAACTTTATGAAATTGGCAGAAGATAAATTGCAAAACATGGAAAAAATTGCTGACCTGACCGAAAAATGTACTAAAAGATTATCGAACCTTGCTAAAGTATTAGAAGAAGTACGAAAAAACAAATCGCTGGCGTACAGCCAAATTTCATCTGCTGAATCAACTGACTCTCAATCTGATAACCCAGTGGTAAGCCCTATTGCTTTTGACCCTAACGATGTTCCACAGAGATTGGAAACTAAATCTCCTGAATCAATTCAGGATAAGGACACTGTCGAAAACGAATTACTGCGGTCAGAGCATATTAGTGTCTTGGCAGATATTCCCAAACCAGCTTTTAAAGCATCGGAGACGAATTTACCGCAGTGCCCGAAAACTGTTGATAAATTCGATTCGCCTCTACATGTATCTACAAATACGGCGGATCTGTTAGTAAAAAGTAGACCAAAACCACCACCGGCGTTATCTCGACTTAGTTTAAAACATGGACAAGAATACATAATTCCGCACGAACTATCAACTGTCATAGAAGTAGACTCCCCTATGAGTACGAAACACAAAACTCAGTCGGCGCGCAACGATGCCAAAGAGGCTTCCAACAATTCTAACAGATCCTCCTCGGGGGACAAAACTGTAGATGATAACAGGAAAAGTGAAATTGAAAAAGAATTCACTGTAAACCCTGACCTGCTTCAAACTAAGTCACATTTATCAAAAATGTATCAATTTTCGTCAACTGAGTCGTCCGACGATTCTAAATTTCAAATGATAGATCTAAAACAGTTTAATGAGATAATGTTGGAGCCTTTTATTAGTATTCAAGAATATGCAAAAAAATACAACATGGAACCACCAGATGAAGGTTCTAATCTAGATGATATACAGAGAGAAGATGCTATTAATGATGACATAAGTTCTTTACATTCAGATGGTAGTTTACCAGATGTAATAGCAGAATTATTGAAACGAAATATTATTACTGAACCATTCAAATTTGACACAGTGTCCAATATTAACTCTACTACTATTTCTTCGGAATCTACGTTATCCATGTTAGCTTTGTCAAAAGCACGCAGAAGTAGAAAGAGACCGAATTTTGTTTGCCTAAATAAGGAAAATATCGGCGAAACGTCTGATACTTTGAGCTTTTCTTCAAACCCAGACCTAGAAAATGCTTTTAAAAAACTTGGCATGGGCTGGGCATCTTCCACTTTGAAAAAGACAAAGGAGCGTTTAGCTTTATCGTCATCATCAAACACCTCTAGTTCTAGTTTATCTCAATTTAAAACGAAAAGTTCCCACCAGGAAATACCAGCCCTAATTACAGATTCTGTTTCATCTGTAGCAAATGTAAAGGGCACGCAGAATAAGAATATTGTAGACAATTCAAAAAATGCTGAACAACAAACTACATTCTCTAACTCAATGACCGTTAAGGAATTTTTGAGAAATGAATTAGCAAAGAAAATTACCTTTACAAATAAATCAAATGTTAATGATACTCAAGAAGAATTTGTTTCTTTGTTTGAGACAAAAATGCCTGAGGAAATGAAAGAATCACCCCAGGTAAATCGCGATGAGCGCTCCGTAGACAGTGCGCGCAGCGGTGCTAACAGAGCGCGGACTTCCACCCCCGTACAGCTATTTAAGTCCTTGACCTACCGCTCGAGCTCCAGTTCGAACATTTCTAACGGCTTGTTCAGTAACGCCGATGACCTATCATCAGTTAAAATAACCTCCAATTCCATTAAAAATCATTCCACATCTGATAAAGATGACTTGACCATTCCTACCTTCAGTCTGAGATTAAAAAAGAATTCTGACTGTAGTAAAAGTGATTGAAAGAAATTTGTTGCTTGTTATATTTATTTTTGTGAATTAATGTGAAAAATAGAATGAAGAAAATATTTATGTATTATTATAATTATATTGTTTGGACTTTATGTATATTTTAAATAAATCAAATGAGTCAAATATAATCAGCTTTTATTAATATTTTTCAAGAAATAGGTACAGCAAGTAAGGTAATATACCGTATTTGTTTTTTATTGCTTTCACAATAACACTTGGCAAACACAACATTCCATAAGATCTTTATGTATAAGTACAGAATCATATTATAATTTGAGATTAATAAACAGATTTTTTTAAAGATACCTTTGGTATATTATGAGAACAGTGATTACTGTTGGTCTGCAGTTAAATAAACTTTGTAAAATGACAATTACTTACTTGTAAGGTAATATACCGTATTTGTTTTTTATTGCTTTCACAATAACACTTGGCAAACACAACATTCCATAAGATCTTTATGTATAAGTACAGAATCATATTATAATTCGAGATTAATAAACAGATTTTTTTAAAGATATATTTGGTATATTATGAGAACAGTGATTACTGTTGGTCTGCAGTTAAATAAACTTTGTAAACTGACAATTAATTACTTGTGCCTTATATAATTATTTTACAACATGTGTTGAATTGCTGGCAGCAAAAAACTATAATTTTTGTCAGAGATCCAACAGAAAACAAATTTAGACCAATGAGTGCTATTCACTATGTAATAACTTAACCAATAAATAACATATTATTACATGTAAATTAATACCTGCTAAATGATCACAGAACAAAATTAGCTCCTAAACTATACTAGCTAGGGAAACTTGCAAAGTAAGTATTTACATGATAAAAGTAGGATTTTTGAGATTATATTGTGAGATTTCTGACCATTTAAGTACAGTATCTAAGTGTTAACAAAGTTCCCCTGACCATGTACATACAGTATCTAAGGGTTAACAAAGTCTCTCTATATAATTTAGCTAAATAATCTTTTTAATAATATTATTCTTTTTTCTTATCAACCTTTAGTATATGATCCCTCACCAGTGTATATGCTAGTCCTAATGTTAGTGCTGACACAACAGTGCCTTGGGCTGCTACTCTTAGCTGCATTAGGAACACACTGGTGCTCATTTTACCCCTTGTCTTGTATTTGTATGCTCCAAAACCACACACACCCAATAAGCCCAGGATACCTGAAACCATTAAAGTTTTATTCATTTTAAAACTTGAGAAGTTATGAGCTCTATAGTATGTTGAAGCTTCATTCTCAATGATTGCCATTTATTTCTTGGGTACTGATTTTAAATATAAATGGACTCATTCAATATAATTATCACCTGCATAATTTTAGACAAAAACATGGATGAATAAAATATATTTTTTGTTACATTGATGAACCACCAGCCTTACCTATGATCATAAAAGGTGAGTCTTTAGACTTCCGTGCTAGTCTATCTGATTGAGATTCATCTCTGTAGTCAAATATCTGCCGTGGGTTAGACATTGTGCACCTGAAACATTAAATACATAACCTTCAATCAAAATAAATGGACATACAGGTACAGGAAAATTGTACATGGGTAGGTATTTTATAAGATGAAAGACTATATTGGTTAAATAGTCCCCTGAATATTTGTTACCGTCATCTATGATACAGTATCCTGAACATCAAAGGCAATCAATTCTATTATTTTGGCTCTAAATTGTCAAAATTAGTATAAACAGTAGTTGCTCTTAACAAAGGTCACAACTGAGATCTTGTTATGTTATTATATCCAAGACTTATCTGTTAATAATTCCACTCACAAAGTTATATAACTTAAAACATTTTTTACATATATTGCATCACAATTACACATGAACACTTACACACTGTGACGGCTACTGCTACTACTAGGCAGCAGTGGTCTCGAACGTCATAGAGCAAGATCGGTAGAGTTGCCAGCTAAAATCGGTATATTTGTACCCAAAATCGGTATTTGACAAAAAACAAACAGTATTCAATCAAATTCGTTTATTTATTGAAAACAAAAACTTACAGACTAATTTATATACAATCACTTACAGACTAGTTTATATAATCATTTTTTATACCAATATTCTTTGGCCATAGCCGCGGTCATCTTCGAGTTGATTTCAAAGTCATAACAGTTAGCTGTATTAAAGAGTCGTTTTGCGTGTAATAGACCAGTGATTGATTCAGTAGACAGCCTATTTCGCTGTTTTGTTTTCAAAAGATTAATATGTGAAAATATGCGTTCAACGTTAGCGGATGAATGGGGAAGTGATAAAATATTAAAGATGAAATTAGATAACAAAGGAAACATTTGAGTTTCATCGCCACGCTTTAGTAAACTTACTTCATCCCAAAATAGTTCTACATCATCAGGAAGTGTTTTGATTTGTTCACAATTTCTTAAAATGCGCCACTCTGTATCAATTTCCTGGAAATCATTGCTCTGAACAATATTGGGAAAAAGCCTACTCATAGGAACTATCGAAGAGGTATTGCCAATTTTAACATTTTTTGGGTCAATTATGTCTAAACCCTTTATTGGATTATTTTTCAATGGAAACCGCGTGGTTATTTGCTTACAAGCTTCGATATAAAAATCTAGGCATCTGCATTTAAACAAATTTACTTGATCTGCGTTTAGATTTTCTGAACTACTTAGTAGTGTATTAGACGCAGCAGCACCATAGTATACGGCGTCAATATCCATAAAATTTCTAGGATTTTTAAAATCAACATTTTCGATTGGTGTGCTAGTTAAATATTCTCTTTTTAAAAAACAATCAAATATAGTTTTTAATGTTCCAGTTATTTTTTCATATAAAGTATGAATTTTCGGGTGTTCTGCTTGCATTTCTTTATTTAAATCGGTAAATAATGGTAATACAAAATCTAAAAATTCCAAAAATAATACCGTAGTGGGATCTTGGAGCTTTTGTAATATATGTTCTGCAGCTAAAAGATGATCATTATTAGAGATTTGGTCTATAAAAAATAGTTTTAGAGCAGAGAGTTGTTCCAATATTCTCTTCACTGCTGCATGTACTGATAACCAGCGTGTTTGAGAGGGGTGAAGTATTCTATGTACTTTTAAGTCGCAAAACATTTGAAAGTTTTTAAACTCTGCTACTCTTTTTGGACTAGAAGAAAAGTAGTTGTAAATGTCCCTTACTAGATCCTCTATAAAGCGTGGCAATTTGGTACAAGCATATGACGCGCAAAGATGAAACGAATGGCAGGTGCATTTAAGTATAAAAATGTTGGGAATTTCATTTTGCAGCAATGTTACAACAGAATTATTACGTCCCATCATTACGTTTGCCCCATCAGATGCAAACCCTATTAGATTATTTTGATATGGAATATCATTGCTGCTAAAAAAGTTTACTATGTGTTCAAATAAGGTTGCTGCATTAGCTTCTTCTAATGGAATAAGAGCTAAAAAACAATCTTTAATACGATTCATTTTCGCATATCTCACGACTAAGCACAAGTGTTTGGTTGTACTAAGATCAGTGGACTCGTCAATAATAAGCGAAAACTTAGTTTGCCGCAGATCTTCACATAAATTATCGAAACTTTCTTTACCTATAATATGATCAATTATGTCGTGAGTTTTCGTCGAAGAACATTTGATTTCTTTGCCAATTTTTGAATCAGGACAAACGGCTTGCATCAGCTTCGGTAGGTGCTCCATAATAGTGAATGGTAGATTGTGTTCAGCAACAAACGAGGCTAATCTTATTTCACCTGAAATTAAAATTTAGAATTAAAAATTATGTAGGTATATCTAGTAGCGATTAGGGTCTAATTATATCCACTGCTTCTATTTATCGATAACTAGAAAACAAAATAATATAACAATCTAAATAGTACCTAACAAATAATTAAAAAGAAATTACCTTGCTTAACCAGTGTATCAGTTTTTTGAGTTTTGGTCACAGTAAATGATGATATCTTCGGTTGAGATTTTATATTCTTTGATGATACTGAGTGTGTTTGTGAAGAACTATGTTTCTTTAAAGCGTCTTTTCCTGATGTGATGTTGATATCTTTATCACAACTCTTACAATAGGCATAGCTTTCGCCTTTACGACTATCTTGCAACCAGCCTGGAAATTCTTTTTCCCATTCTTTTCTATAATATTGTAGATATTTTTTTCTTCTTACACTCGCACTTGTGCTTGGCTCCTCGTCAGACGACATTTTAACTGAATGGTCTTCTCACGCACTCTTTAGGATAAGTACTCTACTATCTCTTCAAAGTTAAGAAAATTAATGAAAAAAATAAAACCGAATTCCTGTTTATATAGACTAGACTGGTTACAGGTAAATTCCCTAGCGGGAAGCCCCTTATAACATCGAGTTGTAAGACAACAAGTTGTAGGAACAAGGGTATTCCCCAAAATATATGGAACATTCTGCACTAGGCCCATACTTACTATTGAGGGCTTCCCCGTCCGTAACATTAAATTAAACATAAATGAAAAGGGTTGCCAACTGAAAAGTGTAAAATCGGTAGAGAAATCGGGAGAATTTCCATGTGCATCCAGAAATCGTAGAAAATTCGTTATATTTCGGTATTTCGGTAGCACAGAGCCCATATCGGTATAAATACCGATAAATCGGTAGGTTCGAGAACACTGCTAGGCAGTGGTCTCGAACGTCATAGAGCAAGATCGGTAGAGTTGCCAGCTAAAATCGGTATATTTGTACCCAAAATCGGTATTTGACAAAAAACAAACAGTATTCAATCAAATTCGTTTATTTATTGAAAACAAAAACTTACAGACTAATTTATATACAATCACTTACAGACTAGTTTATATAATCATTTTTTATACCAATATTCTTTGGCCATAGCCGCGGTCATCTTCGAGTTGATTTCAAAGTCATAACAGTTAGCTGTATTAAAGAGTCGTTTTGCGTGTAATAGACCAGTGATTGATTCAGTAGACAGCCTATTTCGCTGTTTTGTTTTCAAAAGATTAATATGTGAAAATATGCGTTCAACGTTAGCGGATGAATGGGGAAGTGATAAAATATTAAAGATGAAATTAGATAACAAAGGAAACATTTGAGTTTCATCGCCACGCTTTAGTAAACTTACTTCATCCCAAAATAGTTCTACATCATCAGGAAGTGTTTTGATTTGTTCACAATTTCTTAAAATGCGCCACTCTGTATCAATTTCCTGGAAATCATTGCTCTGAACAATATTGGGAAAAAGCCTACTCATAGGAACTATCGAAGAGGTATTGCCAATTTTAACATTTTTTGGGTCAATTATGTCTAAACCCTTTATTGGATTATTTTTCAATGGAAACCGCGTGGTTATTTGCTTACAAGCTTCGATATAAAAATCTAGGCATCTGCATTTAAACAAATTTACTTGATCTGCGTTTAGATTTTCTGAACTACTTAGTAGTGTATTAGACGCAGCAGCACCATAGTATACGGCGTCAATATCCATAAAATTTCTAGGATTTTTAAAATCAACATTTTCGATTGGTGTGCTAGTTAAATATTCTCTTTTTAAAAAACAATCAAATATAGTTTTTAATGTTCCAGTTATTTTTTCATATAAAGTATGAATTTTCGGGTGTTCTGCTTGCATTTCTTTATTTAAATCGGTAAATAATGGTAATACAAAATCTAAAAATTCCAAAAATAATACCGTAGTGGGATCTTGGAGCTTTTGTAATATATGTTCTGCAGCTAAAAGATGATCATTATTAGAGATTTGGTCTATAAAAAATAGTTTTAGAGCAGAGAGTTGTTCCAATATTCTCTTCACTGCTGCATGTACTGATAACCAGCGTGTTTGAGAGGGGTGAAGTATTCTATGTACTTTTAAGTCGCAAAACATTTGAAAGTTTTTAAACTCTGCTACTCTTTTTGGACTAGAAGAAAAGTAGTTGTAAATGTCCCTTACTAGATCCTCTATAAAGCGTGGCAATTTGGTACAAGCATATGACGCGCAAAGATGAAACGAATGGCAGGTGCATTTAAGTATAAAAATGTTGGGAATTTCATTTTGCAGCAATGTTACAACAGAATTATTACGTCCCATCATTACGTTTGCCCCATCAGATGCAAACCCTATTAGATTATTTTGATATGGAATATCATTGCTGCTAAAAAAGTTTACTATGTGTTCAAATAAGGTTGCTGCATTAGCTTCTTCTAATGGAATAAGAGCTAAAAAACAATCTTTAATACGATTCATTTTCGCATATCTCACGACTAAGCACAAGTGTTTGGTTGTACTAAGATCAGTGGACTCGTCAATAATAAGCGAAAACTTAGTTTGCCGCAGATCTTCACATAAATTATCGAAACTTTCTTTACCTATAATATGATCAATTATGTCGTGAGTTTTCGTCGAAGAACATTTGATTTCTTTGCCAATTTTTGAATCAGGACAAACGGCTTGCATCAGCTTCGGTAGGTGCTCCATAATAGTGAATGGTAGATTGTGTTCAGCAACAAACGAGGCTAATCTTATTTCACCTGAAATTAAAATTTAGAATTAAAAATTATGTAGGTATATCTAGTAGCGATTAGGGTCTAATTATATCCACTGCTTCTATTTATCGATAACTAGAAAACAAAATAATATAACAATCTAAATAGTACCTAACAAATAATTAAAAAGAAATTACCTTGCTTAACCAGTGTATCAGTTTTTTGAGTTTTGGTCACAGTAAATGATGATATCTTCGGTTGAGATTTTATATTCTTTGATGATACTGAGTGTGTTTGTGAAGAACTATGTTTCTTTAAAGCGTCTTTTCCTGATGTGATGTTGATATCTTTATCACAACTCTTACAATAGGCATAGCTTTCGCCTTTACGACTATCTTGCAACCAGCCTGGAAATTCTTTTTCCCATTCTTTTCTATAATATTGTAGATATTTTTTTCTTCTTACACTCGCACTTGTGCTTGGCTCCTCGTCAGACGACATTTTAACTGAATGGTCTTCTCACGCACTCTTTAGGATAAGTACTCTACTATCTCTTCAAAGTTAAGAAAATTAATGAAAAAAATAAAACCGAATTCCTGTTTATATAGACTAGACTGGTTACAGGTAAATTCCCTAGCGGGAAGCCCCTTATAACATCGAGTTGTAAGACAACAAGTTGTAGGAACAAGGGTATTCCCCAAAATATATGGAACATTCTGCACTAGGCCCATACTTACTATTGAGGGCTTCCCCGTCCGTAACATTAAATTAAACATAAATGAAAAGGGTTGCCAACTGAAAAGTGTAAAATCGGTAGAGAAATCGGGAGAATTTCCATGTGCATCCAGAAATCGTAGAAAATTCGTTATATTTCGGTATTTCGGTAGCACAGAGCCCATATCGGTATAAATACCGATAAATCGGTAGGTTCGAGAACACTGCTACTAGGTTTTGAAGGAAAATCTGACTCGATACTGGCTGGTATGTTCTCGCTTCGTTGCTTTTCACGTCAAATCTATTTCTGTCTCTACTGATTTTCATCAATGGAAAAGGATGAAACATCAGAGTAGTGACGTAGTTCAGAGTGAAAAATTTCCAACTTCTCCGTAACCGTCAAAACTGCTGAAGGGCTTGAAGGTCACGATTGTCAAACTGTGCGTCACTTGACATTGACATTTCTAAATCCGTGAAATCTTTTTGTTCAGAAATGAGAAATTACGTTTCTATTATGTATAAAGTGATAGTTATGTTAAGTACCTATAAAAAAGAGTTACCTATTCATGAATATGAATCACATTGTTCGAAATATCAATGCTGCAGTCTGCATAGATATCTAGCTTCCCATGTAGGGATCTGCTTTCGATTTTCTTTCATATAATTCCGTCGAAGAGATAATTTTGGCATGTGACCTATCTCAAAATACCACAGTTATGAACTTATTTTAAGGGCACGTGTAAAAGGTATAAGTTATGCCGCTTAGCAAGGCCATGGCCAATCGAGTCAAATTAGTTGGCCCATTCATCCTCTACGTATGCATTTTATACAAATTCTATTGCTACGGGTAATGCGCATGAGTCTACGACATTAATGTCGTTGGCATGAATGAATAACTTTATAGGTACTTACACCATGTTTTATGTATGTAAATAAATATTATTACTAACATTATATATTATTCTTATTACATTTTTTCTTCGTTTTTATTTGTAGTTACTTACATGCACTGGACGAAAAAGAAGGGTAGAGGAGTTTATGAAATAAATAGGTGTGAAACAGATTATAAAAACTATATTTTTGGTCCCAAAATCAAAGGCATGACTTAAAAAAACAGCTGTTGACAATACATAATAAATAATTACTTAGAAGCAAAACCTTATTTTAATTTCTAGGCAAACAAAAGCACAAAAGTCAAGTAAAAAGAAACGAGTACATACAAATAAGCGATATCTAGAGATACGGTCATCAACGAAAGTTGATTAACGTAACTTAACATCTATACTAATATTATAAAGAGAAAAAAAATGATTTTTTGTTGGTTTGTTTGTAAACTGATTTTAAAGAATTCTTTCATCTATAGAAAACTACATTATCAATGAATCATGGGCTGCATTTTATTTAAAAAAAAATGAGATCCCTACGAAAATTACTGTAACGGTATTAATTAAAACAAGGTATCAAAAATTTGCCTATAAAAGCCTATTTGCCTATCTATCTATATGTAGTCTATCTTTTTGGCGTGCGCTGCGAAAACTATCGATGATACATAAAATAGTGTACATGTGTTTATAGTACTCATCATTAACCACAAAAAATCCGTGAGGTTATATGTCAACAATTATAGTTATGTCACAATAACCGTTTTTGTTCAAATTAGTCAATCAAAACACGGGTAAAATCGAAAGATGATGACATTCGTATCATGATAAACCAACTAAGTAGTTTAATTATCAAGGTTGATTATGTACATGTATTAAGTACTCTTAAAATTATTCGAATCGGACCTTTCGCTTAAAAGTTGTGACGGGTATGAAAATTCTAAAGTAAAATGCCGCGGTGTGAACGAACAGCCCTACGCTTAGTCTATTATTTACCTATACATTTTATTTTTTGTATACTAGAAACAACTGAATAGTAGTATAGAATACATAATGAAGGTTGTCATAATATAACAAAAAAAAAAAATCGCAATCATTTGTTTTCGAAAACTATTTTAAACGGGATGGGGAGAGTGTTAAACTTTGTAGACGAAGATACGAAATCCACGCGGACGAAGTCGTGGGCGAAGTGCTAGTGATAGAATAAAATAAAAGTTTTAATTTCGTATTGTGTTCAATAATAATTAGATTTATAAGCCAGAAGTGCTAATCGACTTTCGTTGCTGACCACCACCACCAGTCCACCCAGTAGGAAGGTAGTAGGTACCTACTTCGAAATTATTGTCACAAACTCGTGTTCTAATTAAGTATAAAAATTGTGACATGTGATTCTGGTGTATGCTATGATAGTTATATGGAAAATTGTGTAGAATGTATTAGTATTTTCGATCTTTACAAAATAAATTATACCCGTATTTGACAATACGGAACGGCGCGGCCCACGAAATTCAAATTTTCTTACGTTTTTTTGCAATTTGCAGGTCAGTGTCAGGTTGTATCTTGATCAACTTTAGTTTAGTCCTGTCAAATTAATCAGCGTCTGTCACTACTACATACAAGTTTAGACGTGATTAAAAACTTGCCTACTAAAGTTACGTCAATTTACGTCAAGCGCTGATAAATTTGACAGGACTAAACTAAAATTTATCTTCTGTCCTTTTCTTAATGAAATAGAAAGAAAAAGATGCAATAAACTTAAATTTAATTTAGTTTGTGAACAAGGGAATCGGCACCATTATGAATGATTCTAATGATTATAATTATGTAATAGGAACCCTTAAGTAATAGGAACATCGAATGACTCCCAGGCGCACAGCGTCCAATTTTTCGTGTTGCTGCTAACCATACCACTCTAAAAGTCTTAAAACTACATAATTAAGGCCTGTGACGAATAAGAATAATAGTATGACAATAAAATTAAAATTTTAATGACAGGTACGCCTAACCTAACCATACCGCAGTTTTGTATTTTTGTACCTACGAAGATCATTGAAATTTCAATTTAATTGTCATAATATTGTCCTAAGGCCCTAAGGCGCTTCTTAGCTGCCTCCACAAATAACACACATTAAAAACATCGGTTCATAACTCCGCGTTTACACCAAGTGATAAAACATGTGTCAACTGTTAAAAAAATATATATATAAACACCAAATTTTTGACAAGTCCTAAACAAAAAATGTTAAAAACAAGTATCACAACTTTTACTAAGGTTGTAAACGCGGGGTAGCCCAGACGCACGGGCGATGTTTTAACGTATTGCTTAGCGCCGGAAGTTGAAAATCCAAGTGTATTTTTTGACGCGCTGGAATACGCTCTGTTGGATTCTCAATTCTCGGCTTAACACAGAGAATTGAAAATACAGTGCGCGATAAAAAATCGCCCGTGGGTACGAGGATTTATGATTTCCTCTTCTCATTTACATTTAAGTCGCTGGTAATGCCGGCTAAAAGACTATGTGACCCGAAAAATGCAGGCAAAATACTTACGAAACCGAAAATGCTGAGCATGAGTATTATAAAAGTACTAGGAGTAAAATCTTCTGACTTCAGCCAGTATCGACTCGTAAGATGACTCGTCGATGATAATGAACCGCTTGGCCCGCCTGCTGAAGTAGTAAATGTCCCCCGTGTAGATGTCGAACCACAGCGCATGAATGTGGAGGTCATGTTTTTCTAGACGCTTCTTTAGCATTCCATAGGATGCGACGTTTTGTAGCTGTTGCAGAGTATTCACCTGGAAAAACAGTAATTAACCATTAGGCTTGTGGCGGCATCTACATCGTCACATGCGAACTACGCATCACACTGACGTCATGAAAAATCCTTCACATCGCGCAAGCAAAGTTTACCGCGCGACTAGCCTAAATACAACGACCCGACATCAACCGTCGGGCAGTTGCCCACCAGACACGACACCCGTCTGGTCGGAGGATCCTCCCTTTTTTATAGAGGATAAGTGAATTTTACACCCTGTTCCTCATAGCTCTTTCATTTTTTAAATCATAATTAGGTATCGCTTTTTGCTCAGTGCAAAGATTCGAATTTGAGGCCAATTCCCCTCCCATCTCAAAGATTAATCCCTGCATCCAAATGTCCCCATAATGTAAACTTAGTCAGAGGGTGAGGGTGAAAAAAAATCCCGATGGCAGTCAACAGTTTTTGCTATTAGACTTTGCTATCGGTGTGCGACGCTCAATCTCAAAGTTAATTTATAAGTAAAGCTTAACAATAATGTGGTAGTGCAAAGTTACCTGTGATAGTTTGTCTTCTGTACAGAATCTGTTGTCTGGGTCTATATAAGCTACGAATTTTCGTTGCGGTGTTTCAGCCGTGAAAAGCATAGGCTTCGTAAAATCACCATTCATTGCGATGAACTTGTCCAAACTCGTGTGAGCATGCGTACACAACCACGATTTAAGAGGAGACAGTCTCCTTTGTTCCTAAAAACAAATATATAATCATTTAAATTTGAGGAACCCGATTTAAACAATACTAAGTATTGTTTAGCAAGATCTTTGTCAGCAACTCTGCAACATTACATGTTGTGCGACTGCTTCCCATAAATTTGGGGTTTTACTTTTTTTTTCATTTAACACTGCAGATAATTAAAGACAGTCATCACACAAACAACAAAACTGGGTTATAAAGGTCAGATAGGTCGTTCCATGTAAAATACTGGTATTCAGATGCATATCCGGTTAGACTGGATGTCGACTCCAAACTATTTGGGAAAAGGCTAGGCAGATGAAGATGAGTCATCACATAACAGTCAATATGTTGTTATTGTAATATGTTGTTGAGAGGGTAGGCAGAGAGCAGAGGTGTGTATATGACACAGACACACACTCCCACTGTCATCCACATTATAGCCCATTTTTTTTTTTTGGATGGGTATTCATCAAATAACTTCTCCCGCTCTGGGCGGAGCGGGCGTGTATTCCCGTTCGTCCCCCCGACTTCGTCCACCTAGTGGGACAAACGAGAATTTAAAAAAATAATACTCAAGTTGTTGCCGATCGTCCCACTCGGGATTTTAGAGGGACGAATGGGAATATGTTCTTAGATTAGTGCCATTCGTCCCCCTAAATAATATTGTTCAAATGTGAAATGTTAATCGTGTTGTTTTACAGTTTACTTTTCAAATTACTTGGTTGGATTTAATAATTATTTTGCAAAATAAATTGTTTTGTATAAATATTACATGGCTCGGGCGAGATGCACCGGCGATGCCGCTACTCAACAAAAGAGTGCCAATAACATTGTTACATTTGCGTGAACCCTATTGAACAATCAGTCCAAAATTATTTTGTGGGACCAATGGGACTCAAAACAAATTAATAAATTATTCCCGTTCGTCCCACCAACAAAATCAGTGGGACGATCGGGAAAAAAAATAACGAATTCCCGTTCGTCCCCCTAGGTGGACGAAGTCGTGGGGACGAACGGGAATACACGGGAGCGGGAGGGTGTGTCAGACTCTTACTGACTGAAACCCACCCGTATTCCTTCCGTTGCCTTTGTTGCGGCCTCGGTGACCCATAAGTACCTTCCCGCGACCCCGGCAGTACATTATCACCCTTATAATATTATTTAAAGATTTATGGAGATACTAACTATACTTGATTCCTCTTTACATTTTAGCTTATATAGAAGATTCATCGCTTTACAGTCGCTGTGCCCACACACAATAATGTGTCTTATATCGTTCAATATACAACCAAGTTCCAAAGCGGCTGGCTCACAGCTGGTCATCTCGTCAACAAAGTAATGTGAGTGAGGTATTACATTCCCAGCGTTTCGAACTGAAAATTAAAGATTAATTTATTCATTTGTTACGGAACTCAAGTTAAACTACTTCAAATCAAGTAATCTTATTTACAAACCAACAAACATATCGCCAACACTAGTCTCTGTGAATCTTGTCGGAATCATTCTGCTGTCCATGCATGTGTAGAACACTGCTTTAGGCTGAGGTGGAAAATAGATTGCCAGATTAATACAAAATAGAGCTAATTCAGGATTCGTCAAGGCAATCTCTGCAGAGGGCTTATAATTTAGACCGGGTTTAGGCTGAGGTAGAAAACAGAATGCAAGACTAATACAAAATAGAGCTAATTCAGAATTCGTCAAGGCAATCTCTGCAGAGGGCTTATAATTTAGACCGGGTTTAGGCTGAGGTAGAAAACAGAATGCAAGACTAATACAAAATAGAGAAAATTCAGAATTCATCAAGGCAATCTCTGCAGAGGGCTTATAAATCGGACCCCGCATCACACCTCGCATTAATACAAAATCTAACATAACCCTCAGCTGTTCTTGCAACTAGTAATGCACATGCAAACATTTATTCAGGTAAGTACACAAATAATGATTACAGAGATTGCTAATGGTGCCGATTCCCTTGTTCACAAACTAAACTAAATTTATGTTCAGTGCATCTTATTCTTTCTATTTCATTAAGAAAAGGACAGAAGATACATTTTAGTTTAGTCCTGTCAAATTAATCAGCGTCTGTCACTACTCCATACAAGTTTAGACGTGATTAAAAACTTGCCTACTAAAATTACGTCAATTTACGTCAAGCGCTGATTAATTTGACAGGACTAAACTAAAATTTATCTTCTGTCTTTTTCTTAATGAAATAGAAAGAAAAAGATGCACTGAACTTAAATTTAGTTTAGTTTGTGAACAAGGGAATCGACTATTATTGACTTTATTATAAGGTACAACGCTACAAGGTTATTTTGGCACGTGGCCAAAATCGGAACTAACACCATCATCTTGTTCTGTCGATACAATTTCTCAATATTTACCAATAACGCCCCCCATCTTTCGTCATCTTTTGGCGAATTGAATGTCGTCAATGGTGCCGATTCCCTTGTTCACAAACTAAATTAAATTTAAGTTCAGTGCATCTTTTTCTTTCTATTTCATTACGAAAAGGACAGAAGATAAATTTTAGTTTAGTCCTGTCAAATTAATCAGCGCCTGTCACTACTCTATACAAGTTTAGACGTGATTAAAAACTTGCCTACTAAAATTACGTCAATTTACGTCAAGCGCTGATTAATTTGACAGGACTAAACTAAAATTTATCTTCTGTCCTTTTCCTAATAAAATATAAAGAAAAAGATGCACTGAACTTAAATTTAGTTAAGTTTCTGAACAAGGGAATCGGCGCCATTGTCATTTAGACCCCAGAAGAAAATTCTTGTAGCACTAATTTCTAACTATCCCTTGAGAATGGACTGAGCGTTCCGTATTCAGTTGTGCAGTGAATAGTAAAGAGTATTGGTCGAATGATGTTTAGGCCTCAATGTAGGTATCATGTTTTATGCTTGTAAAATATCAGCCTAATCTTTGTAATCGATATATTCATAAATAATCAATCAAATAAAGCTATCAAGACTTAGTTCGCCTTCTAGAAGAGAAAAAATACATTTTTCATCCCATCTATTCAAAAAGAGGCGAAGGGTTCCTCGATAAGTGCGAGCAAAATGGGGCATTCCGGCGCACTTATTAATTGGGCGGGAATATCATTCAGTCAGTGACGAAATGACTTTTGAATTTGACACTATTTTATTAAAAAGTTTGAACGCAATTCGCTTCGATAAAGTCCCAGACGGTGATAAAAAAGCGCGCCTGCCGACGCGGCATTGAACAAACCAATAAAAAAAATACATGGGAACTTCTTATTCGTTTTTTCATTACTTTTTGTCAAAATATTACAGACAATTTTAATTTTATATTAAAAATGTGTAATTTGGTTATGTAAATATAAATATTCGTCAATACTAAAAGCAGAATTAAGGATCTTCGACAATCGTTACGGCTCGTCAGAAGCTCAAAAGTCTGACAACCAGTCTTACCAAGGGGTATCGTGTTATCCAGTAACTGGGTTATGGAGGTCAGATAGGCAGTCGCTCCATGTAAAATACTGGTATTCAGCTGTATCCGGTAAGACTGGAAGCCGACCCCAACATAGTTGGGAAAAGGCTAGGCAGATGATGACTACTAAAAGCATCTCTTATTTATTTTTCTCATAGAGCAGAGTATGCCACACGGTACCAAAATTATTTAAAGTAATTTAAACTCAAGCGACGTACTTTGAATCCCTCGCTACGCTTAGGATTCTACTCTAGAATCCCTCGTTAAGTCGGGATTCTACTTTAGAATCCTTAGCTTCGCTCTGGATTCAAACAATCGCTCTCGCCCTCAATACCTTATTTTGGTCCCTTATGACACAATCTACTATTCTATTATATTATAAAAAATATTTTTTTAGGTTATAATATGTTTGTCTCTATGTTTGTAATATTTGTTTATGTATGTTTTCTCCGTCAAATATGGGCCGATTTTGAAAAAAATAGCCGATTTTGAGAAAATAACCTACAAATTATAAAACATTAATCATTTATTGACTTTTCCACTACAGCTGCTTTTTTACTAGTGGTAGACGCTCCCCCCCCCCCCCCCCCCAGTCCTTAACTCGTCCTTTAATAGTGGTACACTCCAAGTCGCATACATATTTATCTAGTTTTTGTTTATTTGTGATCTGCCCTACAGTTAACATAAACAAAACAATGGCGGTTTGTAGACGGACAACAGTGCTGCCACTTATGAGGCCTATGACGAGCTTTCAGTTTTTAACCCCATTTTTACAATTCCTACTTACATATTGTAAAATGATCGTTAGTAATGCCTAAACATATTGTACAAAAAGATATTAAAAAAAACTCCGTAAAATATTGAGAGTTTCATACTTTGGTTTTTTAGTGGTAAATATGAATAAACAACTATTACAACAATGTTGCCAACTTAATGCTTTTCGCGCCCGATCTAGTACTTTTTTTTGGTTTACATCGCAGTTCGCAGTTATGTCTGAGAAATACCTACTAGGTGGTGGTGGTGATGTGTTAAATAAATAAATAAATTGGCATAAACAATATACCTATTTATTTTTAATAGGTTGTCGTTTGAGAGATGTAACATTTAGTTTTTGTATTATTTGTCCGAAAGAATGATAAAAATGGCGACTCAGACTGCATTGTTAGCAACACTGACAGTGATAGCACTCTAGCACAGATACTCTTGATGTTGTTGTCGTTGTATTTGGAGTTTCGTGTGTATTTTAGATTGGTTTCGATTTTTTTGACCCGGACTGTTTTATGGACTCTCGATCGATTCTTCGTCTGTGTGACCCGTGTGTGCTTTTGGACTATGATTATCTTCCTTGCGTGGTGACATTGTGCTTTGTGCGGAGTCAAAACAAACTTAAATGTAGTTTCATCCCGCCAAAACGACAAGTCTCAATATCTATTAACAACGGAGTTTTTTGTTGAAAATCTTTTCTAATATAAGTCTAGGAATTTATTACAAATATTTTTCGGTATTTTTCAAGAATGTAACAAGCTTTTTTACTTGAAATAAAATGATTTATGGGCACCTGCCATTGTTCAAATTCTTTGAACGCAACTTCTTTTTTTCTAATGTTGGTATTGATTGATGACAAACAGAAAAGCCAACCTTCTGTCAGTGAGAGTGAAATAAAATGTCAAAATATAATTTGGTCAATAATTTTGTTGAAAATATTTAAAACGCAACGCAATAGATATTTATTGAATTACATAATTGCAAAGTCACATTCCTATCATTTTTATTTGCCAATTTAGCCCCCATATTTGCGTTCCTAAAAAGGTCAGTAGAAATTAAACTTACCGTAGGATTGTTTTTTACTTCTTGAAACTGTTTTACCATACTTGCACGATCTAAAACACGATATCTCATAATACCTCTTAGTATTTTTTCCATGATTGATGATTGTTGACACTCACATTAGCTTTTCACTGTACATAAAATGATACAAAATAAAGAAGCAAGCCTAGGTTGCATGTGGTTAAACTAAGATTGACGTCTGTGACCTTCATTAGCGAAGCTTATCGCGTCCGCAGCGGACTTGTTTCACAGAGGTAATACTAAATTATTGTGGGTCCAACGTACACACGGTATTAATTATGTTACTGGTAGCAACTTTTGAATTTAGGTCATTCGACAACTTTAGCAAAGTATATACTATGTTGAAATATATCAGAGAAATAAAATTAGTGTGTAAAATATTTTTATTTTACTCTTTTGATATCATTTATTTTAGATGAATAACGAAACTGTTATTGGTGATGTAGCGGGGAAGGATGAGAATATTCCTCCAGAATTACCTTTGAACCATCGGTTTCTGCAACCTGAGAAAGCAGTTAAAACACTCACAGACATGGCTATATGGGAGAAATCAGAAGCATATATGGAATACACTGGCTTCATAGCTACACTGAATGAAGCTATAAAGGCTAAGCCACTAACAGTAGACTGCAAGATCTCAACTAATGTAAAGAGACTACTAGATGTGCTTGAGTTGATTGATAAGCTCATAGAGGAATTTCCACCTATTGAGCAACCACAAAGGTTTGGTAATATTGCTTTCAGGAGCTGGCTCTCCAAGCTTAAAGGGAACAGTACATTGTATCTACAAGATTCTCTGCATCCTAGAATACACTTGGCTATACCTGAAGTTAAAGTGTATTTGGAAGAAAGTTTTGGTAATGCCACAAGAATTGACTATGGAACAGGCCATGAAATGGCCTTTGTCATGTTTCTCTGTTGTTTGTATAAAATAGGCCATTTAATAGCTGAAGATAATGTGGCAGTAGTATTCTTGATGTTCAATAAATATTTGACTATAGTAAGACGGTTGCAGAAGACATACAGAATGGAACCAGCTGGCAGTCATGGTGTGTGGAGCTTGGATGACTATCAATTCATACCTTTTATTTGGGGTAGCTCACAACTTATTGAGCAGCCAAGAATATATCCACCTGCCAAGTTCTTGGAAGATGACATTATTGATAAATATCACAGTGAATACATGTTTATATCATGTATTAAGCATATTAAGGAAGTGAAGACAGGTCCCTTTGCAGAGCATTCTAATCAGTTGTGGAGCATTAGTGCAGTTGGCTCCTGGACCAAAATCAATCAAGGTCTCATTAAAATGTACAAAAAGGAGGTTTTATCGAAGTTTCCTGTGGTCCAACATGTTCTCTTTGGCTCCCTGCTTCCCATAAGGAGATTCCCTATCAGTCACTAGAGTAAAATGAAGTTGAGAATTGTGAGTAATTGAAAATGAAGATTGGCAATATTATGCACTACTTTAAGTGGAAATATTGGGAATGAACGGACTAACACAACATGTGGAGAAAACGTTGAAAGAATGTGTTGTTTTATTTATATATCCAACCATATTAATGCACTGTTACTGCCTTAAGACTTTTGTCTTAAATTTTGTGTGTATATTGGTATAAAATGTCAGTATTATGTTTTGTGCAATTTAATATGAGTCTCTTAATAATTATTTACCTAATTTGTATGATATTAACATGGATATAGGTAGCAAAATGGGCGAGTAAGCAGGCGGGATTAGGCAGATTGACGTCAGATGTCTTAACACTTTATCAGATAAAAAAAATTGGAATTTAGTTAGTTTTCCTGATTTCATGCTTGTTTATCTATGTAGTATAGTATCATATAAGTAGTGTTAGTTGAGCACAAATACCTTGACCTGTGCACTCCTTAATTGAAACATACATTTCGTTTTTCAGTAGATAAGTTTTACAAACCTACTAGGGAATTGTTGAACAATGTAATACATTATGTACGTACTTTGTCCAGCCTCATTATTATACAATGGTTATCATGTCTACGTACATTTATTATTGTTTTCGCTTAATGCTTTCACTTTACTATGTTGTGTGATACAATTATTGTTGATTACCTTTGTCGATAATTTTAGCATTTAACTAGGTATAATGTCTTGTCATTTATTGCAAATAAAATATGTACTAGCAAAGTCTGTTGTGTTTCTACTTTTATACCCATATCTGGGACAGGGGTACCTACTGGCTAAAATGAAGTAAAACAAATTAAATTGGCAAAACTCCAATACATCATACATTAAATATTCATTTATTAACGCAAAACGCATAAATTAACACAGCCATTCACTTTACACCACTTGCAATTAAATAATACATAAATAAAAGCGTTGCCACATAGATACGGAGCAGCAGAGTTTAAAAGAAAGGGTGCATTCATAATCTGATCATTTAGGCTCGAGTACCCAACACGTTCATGACCTTTACATGGTAATATCGGTCCAGAGCTTAATGTCCCAATAATATCTCCTCTAAGAAAACTTATTTGCCGCCATATCACTGACCTCGACGTCGTAATCTATCGGATGCTCACGATAGTAACGAAATTGATAGTAGATAGCTCGAAATAAAAGATAATGTGTAGGTAATAAGCTGCATCGAAAAGTAGGCACCAGTATTGAAATAAATGTTCGATTTCGAATGACCAACACATGATATAGGTTAATATTCAATTAATTGCACTGTTTCTATCATTGTTATCTTTGGGTAGAACATCTTGGATAAAATTCACTACTAGGTACGTGATTTGATTATATAACACTCTGTGATTGTTACATTTCTGTTTG
Organism: Atethmia centrago; assembly: GCA_905333075.3. Lineage (NCBI taxonomy): Eukaryota > Metazoa > Arthropoda > Insecta > Lepidoptera > Noctuidae > Atethmia > Atethmia centrago. The sequence continues at coordinate 22,340,659 of HG995369.1, forward strand.
CTGATTGCCCACATCCTGTACAAAAAAAAACACGAAACGTTGGTCAGTGGGTCGTCTTAGCGTCTTTTAGGAACTTCCAACAGTGATCATGTGTTTTCACCAGTATAATATCGCAGTTACAGAATATAACAGCTCAGTGGCTTCACACAAGATAGCCACGGTGACATGCGTAACAAGATTAGACCATCTAAATATCTAATTATTCTACAACAAATTACTCGTACTTAATGCTAGTTAGATTTCGGTAATATGTCGAGGTTTTGCTTAGGTTTGTTGAAGTGGTTGTTGTATAGCGTGTAGATCATGCCCGCGCAGAGGGCGCCTACGGCGGTGCCTTGTGCGATGACTCGGAACTGCATGAGGAAGACACTGGTGCTCATCGTGCCGCGGTTCTTGTACGCCCAGCCGCCATAGCCTACAGCTCCCGCACAACCGGCAATAGCTGCGAAATAAACAACAACTTGAAGGGTAATTGCGTAACGCTATCAGTAGCAATGGGTTTCATATGGACAGTTCAACAACATTAATTTCGTTTTTTACGTTGTTGAGCAGACAAATTTTTCGAACTTATGAAGCAATGGATTAGCAATATACTTCAAAATCATTCAGATTGTGATTGCTAGCGTGTTACGCAATTAGGGTGAAGGTAACTCGTAAAACAAAATTAAGAACAAATGGGAACAGCTAAAGAATATAGACTACATTCTTGCTGGACCCTTGTGCACCAAACCCAAACGGAAGCTCGAATGATAATGGGTTACGGTTACGAACGGTATCTAACGGTAACGGTAGCTTCAGCCCTAAATAGCGCTAAACTGAAACACTTTATCCCATGAGACAAGACAACGAAAGTAGGAAAAAATACATTAGGTAGGTGAGCTACCTGGGCGTTAATAAGGCACATCGAATTTAAACAATCTTGTTACAAGCGTATTTACTAAAATATACATTTAAAAAACATTGATTTCACTTCAAAATCATGAAAAAAAAAAATACCAATAGTGAAAACAAAAACCGGCCAAGTGCGTGTCGGACCACGCACAATGAAGGGTTCCGTAGTTGGGAAGTTGGGATGAATTTATGCCAAAAACAAACTTAACATTTTAGTTGAAAAATACGAGTATGTTCTCCTATACATCGATATAATTATGCCACGGTCAATTTTCCAACTGCAAATTTAAGTTGATCGACTATTACTTGTTAACTTGTAAAGCCCACTTAGCTATGATAGTTTTCCTTTTAATTTCATTAAATGTACTACTGCCATGATTTTTTTTTACATCTCCATAAACCATTCAGCTGGCAGGGGGAGACACTTGACTCTAACAAAATTAGCACTTTCATGCTTAATATTACGCAAACGGATCCTTGAATCGAAAAGTGGTGTTCACAGACTAGCAATATTTTTTGGCCTATCCAACGATACCATGGGATAGTTGTTAAATCTGTTTTCTTTTATTTTATCGTGATCTAGATATCGATCGATACCCATCACGTCTGTGAACTTTACACAAAAAAAACTGACATTTCGAGTGACTACACAAACTGCGGTCGATGACCTCACAATTTTTATATTATGGTGAGATATTAATATATCTTACGTCGGCGGAGTTTCGCTAGCTAATTTAATTTGACGCTGTATAGAAAAACTAAGATTACATATTAAAAAAAAAATATATTTTGTTAGTTTTATGTTGTTTTTGCCTGTGCGTGTCCCAAATATTTTTTCTTTCCTTCTATCTACTTATCAGCATGTTCTATATACCTAAGATCATAAAGGGAGATTCCTTCGTCTTGCGCTTCAGCTTCTCGCCCTGGCTCTCGTCATGGTAGTCGAACACGGGTTTTTCCTGCGACATGACTGCGGCTGAAATAAGGAAATAAACAAGTTTCATTCTCGTCATTCATTTTATGACGTCAATCCATCACATCCTAACTAATAATATAAATGCGAAAATAAGTTTGTTTATTTGTTTGTTACGCTTTCACGTTAAAACGGCTGAATGGATTTGGATGAAATTAAACACATAGGTATACCATGAGCTGGATTTGGACATAGGATACTTTTTATCCCGATATTCCCACGGGATCGAGATTTATGCGGGAAACCGCGGGGCGTAGCTAGTGTTTTTTTTATAAATGTCGAAAGGATAAAACTGCACAATGTACTGAGCTAGATCCATAGAGTCCTAGAGTGGAGACCGCGTATCGGCAAGCGTAGTGTGGGACGCCCCCCAGCTAGATGGACCGATGACTTTAAAAAGGTGGCTGGGACAGACTGGATGCGGAAGGCGGAGGACAGAGTGTTGTGGCGCAGCCTGGGAGAGGCCTATGTCCAGCAGTGGACTGTTATAGGCTGAGTTGATTGATTGAGATCCATAGAGATACTTTTTTACAACTACCATTTCCACTGCTGTTGTTTGAATTTTGCTAGATTTACTTAAACAGGTACTTACAGCTTTTTGTGTGTAGGTAAGCCAGAGTTGGAAATGGTCTCTTCAACCCTACAAGTTACTGGCTGCTGCATCAGTTATAATTGCTAAGGAGTTTCTTGCCCTTTCTTTTCCATAGAGATCTACGTTTTAGAATGGGTCGTCACTAGCTTAACTTTGACAATAGTGTCTGTAATTGGTTTGAAATAAATGCTTTGAGTTTGAGTTTTGAGTCTACTTGCGGGTTGTGAGTGCAGATCTTGAATCCGTGCTAAATGCTTGCAAAGGGGTGACTGCTGCCGCGGTTTCCTCGCGGGATATACCTAGTCCCTTTCGTACTTAGTATAAAACTCACGACAAGCAGAGTGTCTACGTGAGCCTTATCGGAGACGGGAGTAGTAAATCAGTTTGCGATAAGTCCGCGTTAAGGAAATGATACTACCTACTCATATCTAATCGGCAAATATTCAATGTTCTTTAACAATATTGTTACATAAAGTCTCCAGAACTGTGTTAGTACTTAGTAGTAGAAATAGGTCCTAGACTAATCCTCCCATGGAAGTTGGGTGATACCTGTACTACGACCCCGGAGACTAGAAGACAACTTTCAAACAACTTTCAAACAGCTTTATAATATTTTAATACACACGTTCTAAAGAAAACAGATGACTGTATCATGTTTAGCTTCTTTGATATTATTTGATAGACAAGGTGTGTCTATTTTGAACCAGTAGTAACGTTTATTAAACTAACATAACATGTTTCACCAGTCTCATGGTCGTCTACGTTTAGTCGACGTATTCCCACCATAAGAATGTTCCTGTATAAGTAGGTACCTACCTAAGTACAAAATAGTTTATTTACTGAGCTGTCACAGTAGCTGGCTATATGGGATATCTTATCATGGTCCATCACAAGGTACTTTTCAATTACCTAATAAAGATCTATTACACAATAGGAGTAATAAGTAGAAATAGGTAGTTATCACGGCAACGCGACGTCACAGTCCTGTAGTAAAACATGATGTACGTACCTACATGTAGTGGTGCCGATTTTCACACATTAGATAATTTTTCAAATATTTTAAACAAACAATTAACTCTTGTTATGACCACACATATACCTACCTAACACTAGTTTCTACAAACAATTAGTTTACACACCAATTTTATAAATTAAAACGACCAAGATTAAATAAAAAAGATTGCGTCACAATTCACAGAATAACACACACGATAACTAACCTTGTTACAAATCAAGGACACTGAAATTAAAGCACTAGATATCACCACGACACCTACACGTCGAGTCTGTCGCCTGAATGTGGAATGAGCTCTACGAAGTAACGAACGAGCCGCACTGCGATCGATGATATCACTGGCTATTGCTACTGGGGATTCACACGGCGCAGGATAACGAAAACAAACAATGGGTAGTACAATTAATTATCCTACCGTACCGTTACTAAGAAATACACGTTCTATCACGTACCTTGAATGTAACTGCGGTAAGGCTGGAGTCTCAATGTAGTATGCGTCGCTGCATGCCCGAATTCCGTTCACATCGCGTGTGCAGCTGCTAGCGTGCGCGAAGTGGCAAGACGTGTGCTATGTGCACTCGGTACTACAACTTCTTGTATAATTTACGTCATTTCTAATTTACGACGAACATGTTAATTTTGATGTGACCCAGCTAAAAGTGTTGGCAGGATGACAGGAGTCTGGTTTCCTTTATCGTCCTAATATATTTTTAAATCGTAGGTAGGTACATCTCAATACCTAAAAACATCGAAAATCTAATTTTTAAATCTCTCGCATTTAATAAAAAAAAAAACGTTTATTTCGACCAACAAAAGGATTATAGGTAAGTACAAAAAAATTACAAAAAAAAATAAAATAAATTATTTAAAAAACAAAAAACCCGGCTGCAAAAACACGTAACTGAAAAGGGAAAAACAAGCTTTATAATCTATATAATTTTGGTATCACAGGCGGGGACAATCAAAAGTTACACCATATTTCAGGTTATTCGACTGTCCCCGCCTGCAAGACCAAAATTATATAGATTATAATGCTTGTTTTTCCCTTTTCAGTTACGTGTTTTTGCAGTCGGGTTTTTTGTTTTTTAAATAATTTATTTTATTTCAAGCTTTTATTTTTATTAACATATATATTTGAAAATTACTCATTACTAGCTTTTATTTGATACCAATATTGTTGCAATTAATTAAAAAAAAAAAACCCTTCCCCTCCTTTTTTTTGTACTTGCAGATGCAATTTATAAACCAATTTATAAATTTTCCACAATTAAGACGAATCTAAGGACACGTTATATACTTTAAAATCCATCAAGCCGTTTAGGCTACAGAGCGTGCCAAAGAAATAGACATACATACATACTCTCGAAAAACATTACCCTCCTGAGGCAGTCGGGTAATAAGAAAATAAATAAATAAATACTAAACAATTATAAATACCACACCATAGACATATTACAGACTTCGGTTGCTCAGTATGTGAACCATACAGCAATGGCAATCGATCTCAGGAATAATTAATTGTGAATATTTTTTTCGAACAGTTTTAGCTAAAATGCTGGGCTGGCTTTACAAAATCTAAATTTTCCTTCTTTAGAATGCAGAGGCTTCAGTACCTACCTACCTAATAGGTAGATAATAGATTTAATAGCCATGTTTTGTTTGTGTAACAAACAATAATGTTTATGGAATAATTCGTGTGGTGAAGGTCACTATAATAATAACTCGGTAGTTTATCGTGATTTTTCTTAGAGCTCGGTCGAGACCTTGAGTCTGAGAGGAATCATTCGCAGCTGTTATGATGAAGCTAGGTTTTTATTGATTTTGGATATCATCAACGTTGATTATTATTGCCAGAATAGAATGTTCAATTTACAAAATGTTCTAGAGCTGTAAAATTTATATCTCTACAAAACTTAAAAAGTCTGTGTACTTACTTAATTTTTCATTTGTTTGATTATGTAGGCACAGCCTAGGTAGGTAGGTATTACTGAGTATAATCAGTAGTAGTCATACAATCACTTAGTTGAGTCATCTCGAGTGTTTATAAAATAATGAAAGAATATTCAAGCCGTCGCTATTGTGCCATGCAAAAGTTTCGAGTGTCGTAACTTTATAATTTATAATAAATGAGACGTCATGTAATAATAAATATCAGCCTAATAATTATCGTCCCACTGCAGGGCTAAGGCCTCTTCTCTTATAGAGAGAGTACAAGCTTTGATCACCACGCTTGCTCAAGTTGTGCTCGTGTTGGCGATTTCAGACGTATGTACGTAGAGTGTCTATTTTTAGTAACGCAAATATGGATATTTGAAAAAAATCACAGATTGAATTATAGTTATTGAAATAGTCTGTTCACACAAAAAAATATAGGTATCTTAAGTTTGAAAGTGATATCGTTTTTTATGCTTTAGGTAGACACTACTTCCTGAATTTATTTCATAAAGTATTTTACTACAATACTTTAATATTCACATATAGAATTGATGTGTATGCGTTATTGTTTAAAACATAAATTTTTTGCATAACTTACACACATTATATGAAGGCGTAATAAGAATAACAGATGTATATACAGTGAGCAGTTATTTATACTAATCTTTATGTAACAATATAATTTAAAAGAGTAGGTATCCATGGAGTTTCTTGCCCGTTCTTCTCCATAGGTACCTACTACGCTTTGGAATGGGCAACTAGCTTCATATTTCTAACTGACCGACTCCTTGACAATTCAAAAGTGCCTGTAAATGGTTTAATTGTAATAAATGCTTTGAGTTTGAGTTTGCAGGGCACATTGCTCACAGAACAGATGGCCGATGCGAACTACAACTATTGATTAATGGAATATAAGATATGAATTTTCAAGTCATAAAAATGTAAGATAAGTATTAACTACCAGTGTCGAAGCTTGACATCTCGTAGGAGGGGGAAATCCGATAAGAAATTGATTAAACATAACATAACATATTCAGCTTATAATGTTCCCACTGCTGGGACACAGGGCTCCTCTCTGTGACAGGAAGAAGGAAGAAATTTATTACGTCTTCATTCATTTATTTACCTACACAGATATAAAAATCATTATTTTACTTAATTTAATTTAACACCATCTGGCGTCAAGTAGCAGAACCAATGAGACGCTATCAATACACAAGCAAAAACTTCGGCGTTTTTGTTGTTTGGATATTATGGTGTATATACTTGTAGTTTGTCTATATTATTTGGCAATCGTAGACACTACTGAATGTGCTATTTTTCAATGGAGGAAGTTGCTCTTCTGATCGTCCGAATGGAAGCCGGTAGGAATGGAGTTGTTAGCGCGTTAGGCCTCTGGTAACTCTTGTCTTTGTGATAATAATGAACGATAAGCTGTGTCAATGTACCTACCTAACGTGCCAAATAATTCTACTTATACAATGTGTTTTAAGACAAACCATCTTAAGTTATAACGGATCACAAAAAACAATGGGAAATTTTATCGATTTAGAATTTATAAGCAGATGTATTCAATGCAGCAAACATCTCGTGCATTTTTAGTCAGCTGTTGCTATGATTTGCCACAAAACACGCCACGATCACGAACAAACATTGTCAATCGCCATTCGGTAATTTCAGGCACTTGACCTTATGACCGCCGGCGTCCGTCGACGTTCATACACATTGAGCTAATAATGATACAAAAAGGTTGAATTAATATTATGTTTCTGCCCACACCAAAATTTGATGCATAGGTATAGACCAGTGATGTTACGAATGTCATATTTTAGACATTCGCGAATGCGAATGCGAGTGTTTGGAAGGCGAATGTGCGAATGCGAATGCGAGTGCGAATGTTGAGAAGGAGCAAAAAAGAAATATCAAGGTATGATTTTAATCATCGATTTTTATTTATTTATGGTTATACAGTGTATATATCTAATATACACAATCAAATTAACAACAAACATATTTAATATTCGAATTTCAATAGGGGCAGATTATATTTTAAAAACAATAATTTAGCTGCTTTATCACCCATGAGACGATTTCGTAAAGGCTCATATATCAGGCCAGCTGCACTAAATAATTGCTCACTTGGTACATTGGCAGGAGGAGCGCTGAGGTACTTACGAGCACGTCCTGTCAATTTGTCAAATTTGGATTTGGATTTCCACCACTCCAATGGATTTTCCTCAAGAGAGATTCGTTTTTCTTTTAAATATGCTTTTAATTGGAATTTTATTTCACACAGCATCGTGCCTTCTGGTTCACATTCTACATCGGAACCTTCGCCATCACTCGAGGAATCCAGAATTCTCGCCAGATTTGTTAGGAGGCTTTTAGTAGTACCCTACTAAAAGCCTCCTAACAAATCTGGCAAATCTAACAAATCTTCTACAAGTGCTGATTACCTCAGCACTTGTAGAAGGCTCATTATCATCAATGGATGTCGTGTTTTTCGGCCTTTTACCACTTGAAATTGAAGGTATACGATCGTGATTTAATAAATCAAGCGGAAGTTTTATGATCTCTGTAATTAAATTATCCTTCACAATATCAATAAAGAATTTGTTCTTGTATCGCGGGTCCAAAAATGTCGCAATTGTAAACAAAGGGTTTTTTTCCAGATTGCAAAACTTCTTGTTTATTTCAGTTTTTAACACTTGAATAAAGTTTTTCATAATATTATTAACAGCGTCACCTACAATTAGTAGATTTACGTCTTCAAACTCTTTAATACCTTTTTTTAACATGTAAATAATCGGAATAACAGATGAAATCAAAGTATGCGTACTGCTTAAGTTACGGGTAGCTTCTTCAAATGGTTTAAGTATTGATACACAATATTCTATAGCTTTATATTCATCGGATGATAAGTTGGGGATATTATTGCTAATACCATATACAGCCAAAGAATCCTTTAGTTTTAAGTACCTTTCAAACATATAGAAGGTGCTGTTCCATCTTGTCGAACAATCTCTTATAACAGTTAATGGCACTTGATCTGGGTTCAGCCGCAACTGGACTTTTGATAATTGGTCTTGAGCAATAGTCGAATGATATAATGAACAGCAATCTTATTACATTTCTGAATCAGGGTTACCAAAAACTCTTGTGAATTTAATGCACTTTTTATGTTTGTCTGTAACTTATGAACAGTGCAATCAATATCTTTGAAACCGGCCAAAGACATAGCACGCTTCATATTTGAGCCTTCATCCCTTACCATGCAATGTGCTTGATCCTTAGTGATGTTCCATTCATTCATCATCGATTCAAATTTACTTGCAATTACATCACCCGTGTGTCGTTAATTAAATTCATCACATTTTAAAACAATGCTTAAACGATCATAGTTAACTGTTATACCGTGGCAAGTCAAACTGAGGAGTGATACGTTGGCAGCTGGCTCGGACCAAATGTCGGTTGTGAATGACATGAATTTCAAATCACCCAAGAGTAATTTAACTTTGTTTGCCACTTTTACATACAATTCTTGGCTATGCTCAGTAAAAAAATTTCGTCCTTTTAAGGTATATTGTGGCGCCACCAACTGCATTAATCTTTGGAAACCCACGTTTTCAACGAAGTTAAAGGGTAAATTGTCTAAAGCTATCATTTCACTTATTCGGCAATCAATTTTTTGCGACAATAGATGTTTAGCGTCCTACTGCTTCTTTTTCATTATAGATTCTTCAATAGATAATTGCCTTTTTACCTCTGTTAGTGACGTTTCCGGAGGAATGATAATTTTAGAAGCCTGGATCTCTGTTTCAGCACGTATTAACAATTCGAACTCCTCGGCATGAACGGCTTTCAACTGAGTTCGCAGCCCCGAAGTAGTACGCACAACGCGAGAACATACTTTTTCACAAATATTACATTTCGTATGATCTCGATCAATAGGTGTGAAATATCGCCATATATCACTTTTCTTCCCCGGCGCCATAATACAAAAATAAAGTTCTAAATAACTATTTATAATAACGTATCCTAGCTTAAAATAACCCACAACTCGAAACTGTGTTAATTCACTTAATCACAATACCTGCTTATTGATTGATCGACAAGTGACAACTAGAAACAAATTCAAAGTAACAAACACGCGATGATGACCCGCTAAGCTCCGTCCACTTCTACTTGTCTCGACCTGCATACACTCGCATTCGCTAAACATTCGCATTGTTTGATGCGAATGCGAGTGTTTGAAATGATGCGAATCATTCGCATATGCGAATGCGAAAGCGAACATTCGTAACATCACTGGTATAGACATTATAAATTGAAGTTTTTTCGAGTCTGGCATGTGTGACCAAAAAATATTGGCATAAGTAGTGTGTTATAAGCTCCATCCACAACAGATTTTGACATGTGCGTAAATACCTACAGCTTCCTCATGGATGATATAATAATTCTACTTATGCCAATATTTAACCTTTTGACTGCCACAGTCATATATAGATGACAGAAACCAAAACGTGCCCAGCACGCCACGGACACGACTACATGACAGATTTTAAGGAATCATTCGTAGCTTGGCGCCGTGGGCACGATTTTGCTTTTTGACGTGGCGGTCAAAGGGTTAAGGCTATAGCAGCAGTCAAAGTTCCCAGTCTTAATTTAGTAGCCACAAAAACTTCGCTAATATGAGCCGTTTACTGTGTGTTAGCTGGAGAGACGCCACCCCAGCTTCCTCATACAGTATAGGCAAACCAGTGAGGTTAGGGTTTTGGACTATAGTTAGAAAAATAAGGCATAATATCAGCTCGAGGAAGGAAAGAGATAATAATTAAAAAACCGGCCAACTGCGTGTAGGACCACGCACAATGAAGGGTTCCGTAGTTGGGATGAATTTATCTCAAAAACAAACTTAACATTGTAGTTGAAAAACATGGATACATCGATATACGTCACGGTCAATTCTCCAACTGCAAATTTAAGTTGGTCAACTATTACTCGTTAATTTGTAAACCTTACTTATCTGTGATAGTTTTCCTTTTAATTTCATTATATGTACTACTGCCATGATTTTTTCACATCTCCTTAAATAACCATTTAGCTGGCAGGGGAGGGGGGAACCTTGACTAACAAAAATTTGCACTTAATAATACGCAAACGGATCCCTGAATCGAACAATGGTGTTCACAAACCCGCAATATTTTTAAACGGCCTGTCCAACGATACCCCACACCATGGGATAGACGAGGAAAAAAATAGCATCACCACATTTGTGCACGGGAAATACTCAAAAAAGCTGTAATTTGGCATAGGTACCTATACATACACATACGTATACATATAAATAACGCCGACAAAGTGCTCAGGGGGGGGGGGGGGAGGCTGCCAGCTAAACGGTTGTTTATGGAGATGTGAAAAAATCAAGGCAGTAGTACATATAATGAAATTAAAAGGAAAACTATCACGGCTAAGTTGGCTTTACAAGTTAACGAGTTATAGTCGACCAACTTAAATTTGCAGTTAAAGAATTGACCGTGGCATATATTGATGTATGGGAGGTTTTTCAACTACAATGTTAAGTTTGTTTTTGGAATAAATTCATCCCAAGTAATCCCAACTACGGAACCCTTCCCACGCACTTAGCCGGTTTTTAATAAAATCATACTTAGCCACAGCCCACCGCACTATGGAAAATCAAGGTCTGTTTCAGATCAAAAATTTATACGAGGGCTGCACTAAAAGTATCGGGAATGGAATATTTCCACTGTTCCTGTCATATTAAAATCTTTTTAATTGAAAACTCCTTGGTTTTAAAAATCGAATACCATTTATTTATTTATTTAAAAAAAGATTCTTGGTCTTGTCACAAGGTTTTGTCAAACTTGTTTAGTCGTTGAGAAAATGGAATTGACTCGAGAAAATTGAAGAGCCATGATTTATTATGACTTTCGAAGTGGTTTAACACAAAAACAGTGTGTTGACCGGATGATTTCTGCATTTGGTGATGAAGCCCCATCCAAAACCACAATTTATCGCTGGTTTGCTGAATTTCAACGTGGACGTGTGAAGCTCAGTGATGATCCCCGTCAAGGTCGTCCAAAAACTGCAGTCACCCAAGAAAACGTTGATGCTGTGCGTAAGCTGATTGAGGAAGATCGACATGTGACATACCGCGAAATTCAGGCAACTTTAGACATTGGCATGAGTCAAATACAAATAATCTTGCATGAACAATTAGGTGTAAAAAAAGGTGTTTTCCCGATGGATACCGCATTCGCTTTGTGAAGAGCAAAAAGCGGCTCGCGTTACTTGGTGCGTCAGAACTTTCGAAAGATTCCACGCAGGATCCTCAAATGCTGTATACAACATCGTATCAGTACGAACCCGAAACAAAAAACCAGTCACGAGTTTGGCTGTTCGAAAATGAGTTAAAGCCAACAAAAATTGTTCGTTCACGGAGTGTTGCCGAAAAAATGGTGGCCACGTTTGTCTCCAAAACCGGCCATGTTACGACTATTCCTCTTGAGAGACAAAGAACGGTTAATGCAGAATGGTATGCTAGCATTCGTTTGCCACAGGTCGTTTCTGAACTCCGTAAAGAGAACTGCAACCGCCGCATCATCCTCCATCTCGACAATGCGAGTTCTCACACCGCGCACAGAACAAAAGAGTTTTTAGAGCAAGAAAACATAGAATTATTAGACCATCCGCCGTACAGCCCCGACCTAAGCCCTAATGATTTCTGTACTTTCCCTAAAATAAAGAATAAATTGCGTGGACAGAGATTTTCATCACCTGAAGAAGCTGTAGACGCCTACAAAACGGCCATTTTGGAGACCGCAACTTCCGAATGGAATGGTTGCCTCAATGATTGGTTCCATCGTATGGAAAAATGTGTCAAATTTCGCGGAGAATACTTCGAAAAGCAATAAATACATTTTTAAATAGTAATGTTGTGTCACTTCCTTGATTCCCGAAATTTTCAGTGCCGCCCTCGTAACTTCTTTATTTTACAAGAAAGACGCTTGCATTTTTGCACATGCATACAGTATTAAATAAGGCTTTAGATAAAGTTCAGATGCTATCATTTTACTAAAGTATAAATATAAAAAATAAATATAATGAAAACTTTTACAAATGGTCTTTATTTATTTCCTTAGGGACAACACTATTTATATTGTGAATAAAAATGTATGATTACATTAGGTTATTATAAAACAATAGTAATATAGCTCTTTAGTATTTAAATAAGTAATTAAAATTATTATTACAAATATTTATCTCTTAAAACATTAAAAGTTACGAAATTTCTAAGTAAAATTAATACTTGCTTAATTATAGGTATTTGGTGAAATTCGGGATCCAAAATGAATTCGTTCACTTTTAAAAGATCCAGGGTATCTTCATCAAGTGACTTCACACTTTTTCATAATCCTTATTGCGGGATTCTTGCGCATCTTCTGAAAGTTGACCAATAGATAGGAAGCACAGCAAAATGCTTAATGATACTTTCACCATGAATTAAAATTGTACACTGAAAAAAATTAAACGATACTCTTTGCTGTTGTTGTACAGTAAAAACAAACGGTTCAGGAAACTTATTTTTATGTTAAAATAATTGATTACTGACAGTGCACTGAAATGGGCAAAAACAGTAAAGTTTTGTAGTAGTATTACCGTCATTGGTAGTACTACTTACTTGTCGTGGTTTGTCGATGATCATTCCTAGCTCCTCACGAAAACGTTGTTGAACTAGAGTTTTCTTTTCTAGCTTTTGTCGCTTCTTTTCTTAACTTGAGGCAGACCATGTTTGAAAAGAGAGGTTGTATGAAATATGTAATATCATTTCCATACAACGAATCCAGGCACACCGGACACGGCAGATTCGGGAGGTTCCTGTGTCGGATAAGGCGGCAAGAAATGCCCGGGTGTCACCACTGTGTGGATCGCCCGGAGGACACGGTGGAGCATACGGTGGAGGACTGCCCGGCTAGGGCAGAGCACCGCCGTGTCCTCGTGGAGGCGATCGGTGGCAGAGATCTCTCGCGTCCGGCCCTGGTTCAGGCCATGGTACGGAGCGAGAGGGCATGGGCAGCCGTCACCTCCTTCTGCGAAACAGTAATGCTCGCGAAGGAGGAGGCGGGACGGTTGAGGGAAAGGCAAATTTCGCGCCCTCTCGCCCCTAGCCGCCGCAGGAGACGCCCTGGGCGTAGGGAATCTTGGGCGGATTTCCGGCCACCGTAGGCGCGGGCTTGCAGACGGTGGGCAATGGGTAGCTCACCGTCGGTAAGGACCAGGCCCGGGTCGACGGCACGTTGTATACCACGCGCGCCTCAAAGAGATGTCGTCAGCACGAGTGTAGGGGTCCACTAGGGCCGATGCCTGCCGGGGTCGCAGCAAGGTACTAAAGGGTTACCGAGGCCCCCGGCAACACAGGCAACGGAAGGAATACGGGTGGGTTTTAGTCAGTAAGAGTCTGACACACCCTCCTGCTCCGCCCAGAGCGGGAGAAGTTATTTGATGATTCCCCACCCAAAAAAAAGGCATGCAATGTAGAAAGTCCGCATTGATATGAATTTTCATTTGCAGGCCTAGCAGTCACTTTTTATTCATTTGCCGTGGAGTAGCTCCACAAATTGTACATGTGGAACCAGAAGGAGTATCCGTTAGTTAATACTTGAGCTACTTTGCCATCTATCATTGTCAGAAAGAGTTCGTACTTCATATTCACTCCTTCGCCTTCTTTATTAATCAATGACGGATCCAAGGAAATGATTTGGTTTTTTATTTCATCCACAACAGCTTTAGTTTTTTCAGGAGTTTCTTTGCAAAATTCTATTGATAGGTATAGGTCGGCAAAACGGACTGACGAAGGCACTGGATTTTGCCAGACAATATAGCCCGGTAGCTCTAAAGATGTAATAAACTTTACGTCAGAAATCAGTTCTGACTCCTCTGGAAGTTTTTGTTTGTACTGACTCTGACCAAGTGAACCATCACGTCCCCATTCACTGAATAAAACTAAATGACTCCATCCAGTCTATAGCCAAAATCCTAGCTGCAGTGTGGTCCAATAAATCTTGAAGATTCAGTATTTCTGCATGTGTATTTGTAATTTCTATTGCTGAAGATGGTGGATAACATCTCTGTTTGGCTTCTTGTATTTTATAATAAGGTGGAAATATAAAACAGTTTCACTTGCTAGATAAATTCCTTAAATATATTGTGCTTTCGTTAAATCTAAATCAATGAAAACACTTAATGCCTCTTGATCCGTTAGCATTGTAATCTGGCTTGCGTTATCTAAGAGATTAAAATATAGACACTTTGTATCACTATCAGCAAGTCTTAGTTTTTCCACGAGATTTGCTTCTATTCCTTCTCCTATTGAACGTAGTCTCTGAACAAAGGCATTGTAGATGTGTTCAAAGCCATATTCACTAAGCAGCACAGTATTTTTTCTATTTTTGGTTGATTCTGACGGGTCCCCATAAGAGACACAGGGTCTTCCGCGTTTCTCAGAAGAAGTAAATGGAGTCCCATCAGGCGTTACTTCATCAGAGTTTGGTAAACTTACAAATATTCTGAATCCAAACAATTGTTGTTGTGAATCCTTTTTCCTCGACGCTTCTGCCCATCGTCTATTAAAGTTGGGAATAAGATTCCTTTGAATGTCACTGATAATAAACCAGATGTTGTCTTCAGAAACATGATAGTTTTCATTTAAAACTGTTGTTAAAGCTTCAAGTTTTTTTCCTCCTTCGATGTATGGAAGTAATAATTCACGCTTAGAACACTTGAAAGTTGTAGTCATTTTGAAATTCAGCGAAGGTACGTAACAGTCAAACGTCTGTTTAGTTTTATTACGAATTCGTAATAGCGATATTTAATGAATCCAGTCTTTATATATTATTTGATAAATAGGGGTAGTGTGTATTTTGTTGATTAAAGTTATACCGCAAAATGAGTGCCAAACTGTCGATAGTACGCCCTATTATCAATAATTAATTAATATTTAAATAAAATATACCGCAAACTAATCAGTGAACTATTCACATTAGAAACCGCAAAAGATAGAGGGTTTCTGTTCCCTGACTTGTGTCATACTTTTCACGATAACTTCAGAAACCGACGTACCCGCAGCCATTTTTTATAAACAATATTTATGAATATCTACGCTACAAAACAACATGAAATGAAAAACATCGGGAGACATCGGTAACTCAAAAGTCTCGAAGTAGTATTGTATTTTTTCCCTCACTTATTGTTAACTTTTTTTTAATAGAAATAAAATCATAAAACCTACATACAATGGACTTTTTAGAAATGTATAACACTTTATATGTATTACCGCAAATTTTTGAAAGAAATCAATTTTAAAATAATGAAGCGAACAGCAGACCTGAAATAGTCATTTTTTAAATTGACTGTGGTGCCGATTCCCTTGTTCACAAATTAAACTAAATTTAAGTTCAGTTCATCTTTTTCGTTCTATTTCATTAAGAAAAGGACAGAAGATACATTTTAGTTTAGTCCTGTCAAATTAATCAGCTCCTGTCACTACTCCATACAAGTTTAGACGTGATTAAAAACTTGCCTGCTAAAATAACGTCAATTTTCGTCAAGCGCTGATTAATTTGACAGGACTAAACTAAAATTTATCTTTTGTCCTTTTCTTAATGAAATAGAAAGAAAAAGATGAACTGAACTTAAATTTAGTTTAATTTGTGAACAAGGGAATCGGCACCACAGTCAATTTAAAAAATGACTATTTCAGGTCTGCTGCCGCTTCATTATTTTAAAATTGATTGCACCACTGTAGTATTAAAAAATATATTCCAAATTTAATTCAAGCAAAATGACTACATTATTATATATTAAAGTTCCACTCTTATACTATTAAAAACAAATTAGAGTGGGTCAGTAACGACATTAGTATAGGAACACTATCGATTAAGTGACCTTTCAAACAAAAAAAAAACAAAATCAAAATCGGTCCATGTATTCGGGTGCTACGATGCCACAGACAGACACACACACAACACACATACACAGACACGTCAAACTTATAAGGCCCGGTATCCACCAGAGCGGAGAGGAGAGGAGACGAGAGGAGGTGTGCTACTTAGTGGCATGTTATTTCCACCAAAGCGGAGAGATCCTTAGCGGACAGGAGATGTGAGCTGTGTGGTCGACGAAATCAGTCAAGTGCTGTCTACGAAAGGAAGACGCCATGTTTTTAAGTACTCAAAAGTGTATTCCGAAGACACGGATATTTTGCAAACTTAACTGAAAATATAAAAATACGGACGGGCCGACTCTTGCATTCAAGGTCAGTCAATCGACTGACGCTTTCGGGTGTGCGAGGCGTGGGGAGAAAGTAGCGGGGAAAGAAGCGCGCTAGCAAGGGCGCCGCCTGGTCAGTGGAGCTGTGTGTAGTCACAGTCAGTCACACACATCTCCGCTCTGCTCCGCGCTGCCTTGCTCGCTTGCGGCACAAAATTCTATAGAAAAATGAGACGTCTTCTCTCCTCTCCGCTTGATCCATTTCCACCGAAGCTAAGCGGAGAGATGTGGAAATAACGAAATCTGGTTGGTTATTCAAAACACGTCTTATCTCGTCTCCTCTCTTCTCCGCTTTGGTGGATACCGGGCCTGACACCCCGTCGTTTTTGCGTCGGGGGTTAAAAACGATTTTTGATATGCCGTTGTTCTACCATTTTCCATAGTGCACCGGTACAATACGATAGATTTATCGCCTACCTGCAATTTTAAATAACAGATTTGCTTTATTTTTGTTGATATTTTTGAACGGACGGACACACAGTGGAACGAATGTATGGGAGCGGTTGGACGTAGACATGTCCGAAAAAAAAGAGTAAAATTATGCCAAACTAATGATGCCATCTTATTCGATTACTTAATGCCTTCATAACTTGTGGTGATGAATTTCTTCATAACTCCCATATTTCGGGAGTAATTTGAGAAAATGTGAAATTTTACTATGAAAATGAGTGTATCGAGCTCTCTCCCTCCTGATTCCGGGCTTGTTTCAAGTAGCGGTCTCTAATATCATAATGCTAATACTAAGAGCTATATTTAATACTAAGACACATAGTGCGCCAAATGTGCACTTTCTGGGATAAAGAGTGATGTTTATTTTATAACACAATTTTTTTATTTTTTGTTTATTTTGTTGATTAAAACCGTTTTTCTAAAGGTTTACCTTATTACAATAACATTTCTGAGCAGCCAATTAGAGAAGATATAAGCTAATTAGGATATATAATTAGGGACTTAAGGTTTACATATAAAACTGATGCACTAATGATTACTGATAAGAACATTGCTATTATTTAATTACTAAATGGCTCTTAATACACTAATTTAGCATGCATCATTTACTAATTATCACAATAACTAATTACCTTGCAATATTTAACAAAGGATACCTGGATTTTATATAAATAGGTCACTATTAGTAACTTTAAAATCAGTGTTGATTTACACCTCGTTGTATCCAAGCTAATCTCGCAATGTATTTTCCAAATTTTAATACAAATCTTGATATTCACGTTGCTTTATGCGCACGCGCACATAAAGATTTACGCGACTTTAACTATTTGTTCAGTGTTTTAAAAGATAACAGTTGTGTTCAGTTATGTGAAAGTGCTGAAACAAGTTTAAAAGACTGGTGTCGTCGATTTTGCTACCGCATTTATGCAAAATGGACACAGTCTGGAAGAAGCACAGATAAGTTTCGGAAGAAACATGAGATTTGGCTACAGGCTGCAATTCAATGGCCGGAATTACAGAATGAAAATATGGAACCTTCTACAGAAAATATAAGTGACGTCATCGAGCCCATAATTTCTCCTGCTAAATCTGATGCTTCAACTTGTACACATCCTAGTCCTCGTAAATCTTTTGAGGACCTTAGTAACCGGCAAAAAAGAAGACGCACTGAAGATAGTCTTTCATGCAGCAGTAGCAGCGCTGAAATTATGTTTTCGGCCGAAAGGGCGCTTCAAAAGGCAGGACAAAGCGATACAGCTTATGTTATGAAATACTTGACGGAGAATCCAGAAGAGGCCTCAAACATCAAAGCCTTCATTGAAGGTAAATCAATTCAGGTACGGGAAATATCCCCTTTGAAGGCATTGGCTCTTTATGTATCGATGAACTTATCGAAATGGCGCTATAACACTCTTCGGGATTTCAACACTCAAGAAGGAGCTCTTCAATACCCGAGTTACTACATGTTGGTTAAAGAAAAAATTAAGTGCTATCCGGCCAAAGAAGATCTCACAGTTACAGAGAGCTCTGCAAAAATCAAATTACAAGCCTTGATGGATTTAACCTCAAGAAGACTTATTAGGTCGTTAGAAACCCCTGTTGATCCCAATCAACAGCTCGTATTGACCAGCAAATGGGGTTTTGACGGATCATCTAGCCAAAGCATTTATCATCAAAGGACGAGTGAAGATGAGCAAATCGATCTTGCTAGTAATTTTATGATTAGTCTTGTACCACTGCGGCTCGTCTCAAAAGGTGTAACAATTTGGGAAAACGAGCGACCATCTTCCACTTCATTTTGCCGGCCAATATTGTTTATGTTTATAAAGGAAACCAAAGAAAATGTGCAGAGAGAGATGGCTGAAATCGAAGCAGAGATTGAAGCCTTAACTCCATCCACCATCACTGATGGAATTAGTGTCAAACACCAACTGCTGTTGACAATGATTGATGGTAAAATTCATTCCATTATATCCAATACAGCAGCTTCAGTGTGTGACATATGCAAGGCTTGTCCTAAAGAAATGAATAATTTAGAGTTAATCAAAGATAAACACGCAAACGAGGACATGTATAAATATAGCTTAAGCACCCTTCACGCTTGGATTCGCTCAATGGAATGCTTATTACACATTTCCTACAAATTAGACATAAAATCATGGCAAGTAAGGGGTGATATAGCAAAAAGGCAAGTTGATGACAGGAAGAAAAGAGTTCAAGAGGCTGTAAGAAGAGAAACGGGCTTACTTCTCGATGTTGTGAAACAAGGCAGTGGATCCACCAACAATGGCAACTCGGCAAGGAGATTTTTTGAAAACTACACTAAATCTGCTGAACTGACCGGAATAGATGCTATGCTTTTAAGAAAAATCTGTGTGATCTTGCAGTGTATTTCATCAGGAGAGAAGATCAACGTAACTAAATTCCGAGAGTTCTGCTTTGATACTGCTAAGCTTTACGTGGAGTTATACCCATGGTATTATATGCCTTCTTCACTTCATAAAATTTTAATGCATGGGCCAGACATAGTTCAGAACATGTCAATTGTGCCCATTGGTTTTCTATCCGAAGAGGCATCTGAGGCTAGAAATAAAGATTTTAGAAAATATAGAGAGGGGCATTCTCGAAAGCATAGCAGTATCTCATGCAATGAAGATATTATGCACAATCTTTTACTGTCTTCTGATCCACTTGTTACAAGTATCCGTCCAAAAGGAAATAAGTTTGTAAAAAAATCTTCTTTTAAGGAATTTTATGAGCTTACGGATTCTGAGAAAAGTGATATCGAATTTGTTAACATAAATGATTTAGCGGACATCGATTCTGAATTTGAATTAATTGATGATGATGATGATGACGAAGATAATTAAATGATGTTATTGTTTTAAAATGTGTAACTTAGTAAATTAGAGCTTACATCTTAATTATTTATTGTACTTTTAATGAAACTAGGTAATTTATTATCAACTTACTTAAAAGTCATACTCTCATCAGTTCTTGTGAATATTTTTGTTAATATATATTTCTGTATATATATAATATATTTATAGACCTCTTAATAAGTCTGTCTGCGGTTTAAAGTAAATACAAATGGGGAAAAAAACGTTTTTTTTTTTAAATTTTCATTTCCTTTTATCCCAGAAAGTGCACATTTGGCGCACTATGTGTCTTAGTATTAAATATAGCTCTTAGTAATAGCATTACGATATTAGAGACCGCTACTTGAAACAAGCCCGGAATCAGGAGGGAGAGAGCTCGATACACTCATTTTCATAGTAAAATTTCACATTTTCTCAAATTACTCCCGAAATATGGGAGTTATGAAGAAATTCATCACCACAATTTATGAAGGCATTAAGTAATCGAATAAGATGGCATCATTAGTTTGGCATAATTTTACTCTTATTTTTCGGACATGTCTACGTCCAACCGCTCCCATACATTCGTTCCACTGTGGGACATGGCGAAACTACAAGGGTTCCTTGTATAGGTAGAACCCTAAAAACGTAAGCATATATTACAAATCGTTAATTCTCTAGGTGCCTATTAGGCACGTATGTTAATTCTATGCCTGCCAACCTAGGTAGGTACCGACCTCATATCTGAAAGATGACTAATAATAATTGATACGATAAATGGACTTGTAGTGAGGGTCTCAAATATTTTTTCTATAATTTTAAAATACATAGTTTTATGGTTATTTAAGAAAATATGCAGATGAAAATGACCCCCCCCCCCCCTTATCTCCGAAAATACTGAGCCATTTTTTTTAGAAAGATACAGAATAATGTTAAAGGAAACCTATACGAAGTTTATTGTATTAAAATAACATGGTAAATCTCTTAAGGAATTTCAAAACGCAGTATTAAATATAAAAATCTTTTAATAGGCTTGTGGTTTAAAAATCAGCAACTATTATTGCTGACCATACAATTGTGCAACATAAATATAACGGACACATAGAACATAGTCTTGTATGCTGACTCTACTGCAATAAATAGTTTCATATAATTTAAATGAACATAAACAGACTGTTCATACGAACGATCTTAACATCTAAAACAGATAAAAATATTTCTTTAGAAATACAATTTCAGGATATGATAGGCCAAAGTTAAGCAACTGATACTTACCTGTCTGAGTATAAGCATTGAACATGAAAGCCAGTGATTTAAAATGTCAGTAAAATGAGTTTATACTTGTATGAGATCGTATGAACCACATCATGTACTGAAATTGTAATACTAACACAATCACAGTTACATAACTTACATTTACAGAGAAACGATAAAGCAGCAACTTCACTTTTAACATAATAATATAGGTACATAAGTTACAAAGATATTGTGAATTGGTTGGGCTTGCTCTGAAGAAATTACGATAATTAGGCCCCCCGCGAACCGATATAGGAGTGCAGGGCAAAAGATTTTGTATGGTTATAATTAGCATTCAGGTCAAAAGAGAACGCATTAGTGCGCTCCAGAACGTCAAAAGAGCAGTTTAATATCTTTGTCAATGTTCGTCCAACTTTGCACTTTATGATACTGATTTTAAAGTTGATTTTTCAATGTCTTTAGAAATATTTTACTCTGCGTTACAGCTTGATTCAAATTTGAGTGCGGCTCTGAAGTGCGCTACTCGCTGCGCAGTACCGTACCCCTCACCCCACTGACACCTGAATTTGTTACTGCGCAGCGACTCGCCCCATGTTCGCGAGCCGCCATAAAGTTTGAATCGGGCTGCACTATTTGGTCGGCGGGGAGACTAAGAAGCCCAATCCACCTAAAATAAGGCTCATGATGCATGTTGCATATTTCTAGTATAAACACGAGTTTCTTCAATTTAAACAAGGCGAAATACCAATTTTAACTGACCAAACAAGTCTGTACAAATATTATGGTTAGCGATGATATTTTGATGCTAACGAGTTTCTTCAATTTAAACAAGGCGAAATACCAATTTTAACTGACCAAACAAGTCTGTACAAATATTATGGTTAGCGATGATATTTTGATGCTAACGAGTTTCTTCAATTTAAACAAGGCGAAATACCAATTTTAACTGACCAAACAAGTCTGTACAAATATTATGGTTAGCGATGATATTTTGATGCTAAATAAGTTTGTGTTTCAGCTGAGATATGAGCATTTCGTTAATAAAATGAATATTTACCTACTACAATTTGAGTAGTATCACAGCTCCTTCTGGAAGAGTTCGTTTGGTGTAGGTTCATTATACCAATGACTACCTTAATGTAGCTTATACTGTAGTAATCTCACATGTGCTAGCTGACACTTTGTGTAATAAAATGGTCATATTTATTGTAATGGTGATCGTTTAGTTTAATCGATTTATATAAGTGTAAAATAAATGTATAACAATAAGTGTAAAAGTCTAGAATACAATAAAAATATGACCATTTTATTACACGCAGTGACAGCTAGCACATGTCAGATTACTCCGCTGAATTAATAATTCGACTTTAGTGTTCTCGGCATTGAAGTGTAATAATAATTTTACTTCAATTATTCATCTATCTATTCTAGATTATTGATAAAAAAGCTGAAGTTTGTTTTTCATTTGTTTGAACGCGCTAATCCCCGGATCTATGTCTGATTTGAAAAACTATTTTTGCTTTTGATAGCCCATTCTTGAAGAAGGCTTATAGGTTTTAGTTAACATCACGCTAGGACCCTCAGGAGCCGAACAAAAAGAAAAATAAGTCAAAAAGAACGCTAAGCGAAAACGAAGTATTAGCGAGGGCAGGCGATGCGATGCGATGCGACGGGATGGGTCGGAGCAACAAGTAATTTCACACGGACGAAGCAGTGGGCAGAAACTAGTAATTAATATAATTGTAGTAGTTTTAATAATTTTGTAGTGGTACAATTCTGTAAATTACGATCTCAAACGAAGAAAAATCCCACTATCTAGGCTATGCTCACGGACCACTTTCCGACCGTTCATAATTTTTTTAGGGACTTGCTGTACATACCCTCCCTTATTTATAAACGTTGCTTAAAGTAATGAATGCTTTCGTGCGCACCTAGGGCGAAGGGGCGACGTGTGTGGAGGGGCGGGCTTGCGCGAGTGAGTCAGAAATAGTATTTTTGCGGGAGTGTAAAAGTAAACAATATTATTCCGCACGATTGCGCGAAGGAAAGCGCGTATGTCTAAATAAAACGTCCCAAAATGTATGACTAAGCACACTTATGGGTATTAGTGTGCTTAGTCATACATTTTTGGACGTTCAAACGTCTCTTAACTTTAAGACGCTGACAACACCTAAACAGCGGTCATTGTCAGATTGCATAGAAAAGAAAGAGAAGCGCGATGACACAACGCTAGTAATTTATTGCAAAATATGAAGCAATTATCTATTTACTCAAAATTGAGTAGAGTAATCGAAAATAAAAAACAACCAATTTCTGCATTCAAATTAAGACGTTCTTGTTATTAATTAAATACGTAACGTATGTTGATATTTAATGCAGATATTTTGGATTAGAACTCAAGGTAAGAGGTTAGTTTAACGTTAGTTTGTATCGAGATTTTTTATCAAAACGTGTTTTGATAACAACCAAGTTCTGGGAAATATGTTCAGAATTAACATATATTTTTTTCCGCTACCACAAACTATACAGATTAGGCAATTTTTTTTCTTAAGAGAAGCCTTTTTTGGTCAATTGGGTCTTGTCAGCGCCTTAAGCTATTTTTATAAATAAGGGGACAATGGCGCCGATTCCCTTGTTCACAAACTGAACTAAATTTAAGTTCAGTGCATCTTTTTCTTTCTATTTCAAGAAGAAAAGGACAGAAGATACATTTTAGTTTAGTCCTGTCAGATTAATCAGCGCCTGTCACTACTCTATACAAGTTTAGACGTGATTAAAAACTTGCTTAGTAAAATTACGTCAATTTACGTCAATCGCTGATTAATTTGACAGGACTAAACTAAAATGTATCTTCTGTCCTTTTCTTATTGAAATAGAAAGAAAAAGATGCACTGAACTTAAATTTAGTTTAGTTTGTGAACAAGGGAATCGGCACCATTAGCCACCTGCTCGCTCAAAGCGAGTTGCCCACGTGCAAGTGCCCTAAGAGCTTGGAAGAAACTACTAAGAAGTTAACTGTCATTATGTGTTATACAACATGTCCCGGACTTAACGCACACCACCGACCATCCCAATTAGAATATTATGTTGTAATCTCAATACATATACACAGAATTGTTACTATAATGTACAAAACATTGTTTATTATTGATTTAGTTATACTGATTACAAATCTGCACGCACACAGTCGCACCCGTATAAGTGTCTAGCGTAATAGGTACTTCGTCCATTTTGGTTTGATTTGACTGTACAGCGAAAGTGTGCTGTAATTTACGTAGTTTAAATTACTTTTGAGATAAAAAATTGCCTATATTAAAAATTACAAAAATCGATTCAGTAAACAAGATTCTGAAAGTCTAATTTTATAATTTGCATTAATTCAGTTACACATTGTATATCAAGAATCTGTTTCAACTTGAAATAAATTTAAATTGGTTAAATAAGGTTAAATTATAAAAAAAAATACATATAAAGACAAAGTAAGTATGTCAAATACGTTGCCGTACAAGAAAACCACAGTTTGTGGCATAAATATATTAAAGCCAACAAATAATGTATTAGCTAAGTATTGTCTCCGTCCATTTTTTATAGCACGATTTTAAAGTCCACGACATCATGACTTGGTGGCATCTCACTTGGAGGATAAAAGAAGGAATAAAAGTCGAATACTATACAGTTGGACCGTTTTGAAGTGAGTCGTGGGGTCATAAACGTCAGTAACAAGACAATCGCTACTATTACCCACATCACTAGCGCGCTCCGTAAGCCTAACGAGTCCGAGCGAGACAGATAGATAAAAGATTTATGGCCCGACGACTCAGTTCAAAACGTCCCAAATACGGTGGGGTTTGAGGATAATATAACATCACGCCTGTATGCCCACAGCGGAGCAAAGTGTGCGCAATAGCCTTACACTTTGTACTATAGTTTGACCGAAACCGCAGCACCGCGCCTTAGGTATGTGCGCGGCTCACGGGGGCACAGTGCGCCGCTCTAGGTTTGTAGAACGATCGATATTTTTTGGTGATATCTATTATTTCGATACATCGATATAAAATATCGAAAATGTATCAAATACAATATATTTCCAATAGCCACTGACTAAATCCGCTGGAATTCGGAGCCGTAAATATGTAAAGTTATTTTTACCAATGTTTTATTAATTTAAGATTGATTTGTATTTATACGAATAAAAAATAAACACTATAGAATTTCAAAAAGTACAAATACTTTTTAGAAAATTTCACCGATATATATATTTTTTTCCATATATCGAAAAAAATATCAATAAAAAAAAATATCGATTCGATATTTATCGATACTTTTTTGCCAATTCTTGCATCCCTACGGCACTGATTCGTCAACTCTCACGGCGTCCCGCCCCCCGCCTCGACGCGCATTCCTAAGGCGCGGTACAGCGGTTGCGGTCAAACTATAAGGGCCCATTGCGCGGGTGCAAGTTTGCGGCACATATTTGTTTAGTTTTATGAAAGTCTTTTTAGTAAATATGTGTGTCTTATCATGTTAGACAATATGATTGGTTGATCAAAACAAAAATATTATAAAATCCCTTGATTTGAATCTTGACGACAAATTAAATTGAATAAATTGACTTTCAAAATTGGAGGAGGTAACAATATTAGAGACATAGCTGAAGTTTTTAATTAAAAGCTTATAATGTATTGAAATTATATCTCTTATCTAATAACAGTTTTTTGGGTAAAATGAGTTCATTGTTTTAAAGTGTTTTAGTTTTGAAACTTTGGTTTTTTATAAAATATTCATTTAAAATGAAATAAAATACCCATTTATTTGGAATATTGTTATTCTTTTTCTTTATTTTGTTTGTCGCAGCTGTAAGTATGATATGGGTACATTTGTACTTGAAATAGACGCTGTTATTATTAAGATATAATTATTTGTTGTTTGAAAATATTTCTACCTGCAGCTATATTAAAATAATTTTCCGGAAAAAATACTTCCATGAAACAATGTTAAATATTAAACTAAACGTCCATATTTGCCTATATTAACAATCCGTAAAGGCTCATACAAAATTACTCGACTATTTTCGAATACTTTGACAGATAGCAACTGCACAGTTTGCAAACACCTATATTGTGTAAGTGCACAGACACATAATATGCACATACACATATGATAGACTAATGCACATGTGTCAGCTTCTATTCAAAACGTAATTATCGAGCAATTTGACAAACGATACCTACCTTAACTTCACCAGAAATTTAACTAAACCTGGCGATAATAATAACAAATTCTCTAAACCACGTCCACACGGCGTAACAAACGGACTATCACTGACTTGCTTTGGCAAGACCCCAGTGCTTCGCACTCCAACTTGTATATAAAAAAATTAACTACACAGTTCTGCACAGTTTTGCACAGTTGCACACATTTGCACAGTTTCATTGGTAGTCGCTGGGGGCACTTGAGGACACTTTTTCAAGCTTCTCGAAGTGTTTGCGCGCGTTCCTGATGTTGATGAGGGTCGCTTCTGACGGTATCTTGGGGTCTGACATTTCTACCATGACATATGTGTTGCTTGTGAACCCGTCTATGAACGCTGCGAATACGCTGTTGCGGACCTAGAATGAAGAATGGAGTTATTGTAGTTAGATTTCCGATTTACGGTAAGAAAACAAACACTATCCAGCCAGACTGGTGATTTTGTAAAGTATAAGGTTCAGATCAAATAAAAAAGCGATACATAGCGCAGTCACAGTGACTTCAGGCCGGTTTCGTAGACATTTAGTGAGGCGTAGTTTGGTTGAAATGAGTATAAATGTGTGCGTGTGAAGCGATACACGCTTCACACCCACGAGAGCGAGGTGTAGATTTGGCATGGCGTCACTGTATTGTTCGCAGCGCTATGCCTTGGTTTTTTATTTGGTCTGACTGCATAAGGACTAATTTTGTGAAGACAGTAGTTAGTGTGGCATCGCATGCTTACTTTCTGTAGATCGGGACACAAAATGATTCTTAATTAGCGGTACATTTGCAGCATTTTTGGTTTACACTGCAAGCGTAAATAGAGGGAGAGTAATTAAAAAATATAGTAGCCGAACACAGAAATCAGACTACTGGACGAGCAGCTGGGTAGGTCGCATTCCAATCTAATCATCTCTCAGTGATCTTTCTATTGTAATTATTCTTTCTATAGTTCTATTGTAATTATACAAATTCACGGAAAAAAAAAAAGGATCTCTACAGCGAAGAATATCAATATTCTCAGAAAAATTGTTTCAATCCAAGTAAATATTTTCCTAGCGTAAGTAAATGTACTTAGTCCAAGAAAAACTGTTTACTCAAATTAAGAATAATAAATACTTGGTTTTTATTCTTGACTTAAGCAAATATTTTTGATTCAGACTATAATAATCTTTATTGAAAAAATATTCTAAGAGAGAAATAATATTCTTAAAATTAAACTTAATAATTCTTCATTTAAGTATAATGTCTTCGAAGAAGACAATAAAACTA
This sequence comes from Atethmia centrago, assembly GCA_905333075.3. Taxonomy (NCBI): domain Eukaryota; kingdom Metazoa; phylum Arthropoda; class Insecta; order Lepidoptera; family Noctuidae; genus Atethmia; species Atethmia centrago. The sequence goes on from HG995369.1 coordinate 22,368,483, forward strand.
AGACAAAATTTTACTTCATTCAAGAATATATTGTTTTCCCCATATATGAATCAATATTTGTCTTGACCAAAAGGATATTGTCTTAATTTAAGACATCCTTTTTTCCGTGAAGGGCTTAAGTTTCGAGATATCAATCTCCCACCCACCCTTTTAATAATCTTAGATTATTATGTCCCTAGACTCTGGTTAGAAATCATAATCCTATACACTAATGCTCTGAAAAGAATGAGTTACAGATATGGTGTTGCCAGCAGACTGCCTTATTTCTGATTTGGACACGAAACTTTTCACTTCCTCCAAATATTCGCGGCACACACAATGGTGCCAAATTTCATCCAAATCCATTCAGCTGTTTTGGCGTGAAAGCGTAACAAACAAACTCACTTTAGCATTTAGAATATTAGTTAGGATAACAAGGTTGCTACTGAACACTTCCACACAATAGGCATAACGGAGTCCTCTGTGCCGGTTGTGCATGGAGTCTGAAGAAAACGTTGCGCAGGTGCTCTTTGAATGCACAGGCGTCACTCAGATCAGAACAGAAACCTTTCGGGTCACCCAGATCCTTTACAGATATCCTAAACAGACCAGGAGACATAATCAGCTTCTGGAGGGAGGTGGACTGGTTGGAATAACCACCGACGGCCGCCATGGCCCACGCACAATAGTCCACTTGAAGGACAAAGTGCGGAAACCAAACATACAATATACTTTTTGTATTACCAACTCAGGCGTACGCTCACCGCTGCATCGACATTAGTGGACACCTACAATTCTCAGTTTAGCTCAACTGATATTATATTTCTCAGCAAGGCTATATTTAGAAAAGAAAAATTGTTAAATGATAAATGATTTTATTTTTGTAAACTAGATGAGGTCGGCGTTTCCTATCTGACTACTCTGAGAAGAAAGGCCGAAACAAACTCAGAGGTCACAGTCCCCTTTAAAGTCCAGACACAATCCTGGTCAGATCATAAGAAAACCATGTCGATTGGTGTCTGAAATGGTCCTTTGATGAAAGAACCACACAGATTGGGTGGACCTGTCCAGTCAGTGCACGCATTTGTCAATAGTTGTGCAGCTCAACTCAGAACTTAAGGAGCTCAACGATTCATCGAACAATACCAAAGAAAGGACATTTGGCTAGGCCGCAAAAAATATTCAAACTGCCAGACCATGTTAAAAACTAACTGAGAATAAAACAAAATTAAACAATTACCCACATAGTCTTCACATTTACAATAATTAAAATAATATAATAAATACTTCATAGAGCAAATATTACTACTACGAGGGCGGGTCAATAAGTCCGTGACTTTTGGAATAAAACACAGATTTTTTGATAAAAAAATAATTTTATTTTTCAACGTAGTCTCCCTTGAGCTCTATACACTTTGTCCAACGCTTCTCCAATTTTTCTATCCCTTCCAAAAAAAATGATTTGTCGAGGTCCTCAAAATAGGCCTTTGTTTGCGAGATGACTTCATCATTGGAGTCAAATCTTTTTCCACCAAGCCATTTCTTCAGGTTTGGGAACAAGAAGTAGTCGCTCGGAGCCAAATCTGGAGAATAGGGCGGATGAGGGAGCAATTCATAGCCCAATTCATGGATTTTTGCCATGGCAACTGCACATGTGTGCACCCTTGCATTTTCTTGGTGGAAAAGAACTTTTTTCTTGGCCAAATGAGGTCGGTTTTTTTTCAAATCGTCATTGAATCGGTTCAATAAATTGGCATAATATTCCCCATTGATTGTTCTTCCCTTTTGAAGGTAGTCAATGTGGATTATCCCGCGTGCATCCCAAAAAACAGTCGCCATAACTTTATTGGCTGACAAACCCACCTTGGCCTTCTTCGGCGCCGATTCACCCTTAGAAACCCACTGTTTTGACTGTTGTTTGGTCTCTGGTGTGTTGTGATGGATCCATGTTTCGTCCACGGTTACAAAACGGCGCAAAAACTCCTCCATATTGCGATTAAACAACGCCAAACCTTCCTGTGAAGTTGTTACACGATTGCGTTTGTGGTCGACTGTGAGCAAACGCGGCACCCATCTTGCGGAAAGCTTTCTCATGCCCAAGTGATCATTCAAAATTGAAACCACTGAGCCATGCGAGATCCCTACGGCTTCCACAATCTCTCGCACTTTCAATCTTCGGTCGGCCAACACCATATCGTGAATTTTTTCGATTGTTTCGGGTGTAGAGACCTCAATTGGGCGTCCAGGACGTTCGGCATCTTCAGTGCTTGTACGGCCACAACGAAATTCAGTAAACCACTTTTTTACCATTGAAATCGATGGTGCAGAGTCCCCATAGTATTTATCAAGCTTAGCCTTGGTCTCGGTAATGGTTTTTTTTCGCAAGAAATAATGCTTAATAAGCACACGAAATTCACTTTTTTTCCATTTTCTCCTCAAATTAGTGAGTAGTCTGATAAAAATAGCTGTCAAACACAAACTAACTGACGCAGCAAGTTTAAATTTTGACAGGAGTCAACTGACAGATGCCTGTTGACAGGAGCAGTGTTGCTGTTTCAGTAAAGAGGTCAGAAATTCAAAAAGTCACGGACTTATTGACCCGCCCTCGTATTTTAAGTGTTACTTTTGTTCTGTTTATTTTTTATCGTTATTTCTAACAACTAGTAGATCTGTTTAGTAATATGTGGATAATGTTGTGAGTGGTGCGTTTGTTATTTCTATCATTATGTTCTAACCTATGTTTACTTATTATTACACTGCTGTTTGTTGTCCCTAAATAAATAAATAAATAATTAGAACATAGGTTGCTACTGTCAGAGGTAGAATAACTGTGAATGGACTGTAGTAAATCTAGACACCATATAATCTAAGTAAGTATACCTCCATGCTCTGGAACTGCGCGGCGAGCTTGGAGCAGGACAGCTTGAACTGCTTGACGATGTTGGACACCTTCTCGAAGCGGTGCGCGTCGCGGTGCGGCCGCTGCTGGCAGTGCGACACCACCAGGAACGTGGCGCGCTCGAACAGCAGCACCTGCACGTACACAGAGTTCATGTGTGCTCACTATTGTCTACATTTCTTTTTATTTCTCCTTGCGAAGGTCTGCTGGAAGAAATTTCTTAAGAACTAAGCAGCACCTTTGTACTCAAATTATAATTATGTCGTATCTTTGCGTATTTTACTGTGTCTACATACATAATAAAATAAATAAATGTTCGTTTCAAAAGTATCTGATGAGTGTAAACAAATTCTGTTCAGGTTAATCATTAGTAGCAAGTTCATCTGTATTTGGAAAATTTCAACAATTATTGTTTCAAAAACATTAATAAATTGTAAGTAAACTCAACTGTCAAAAGAAAAATATAATTTAGCTAGCTGATTTCAAATTAGAATTTCGGGAGTTATTAAGTAGTCCGGTGGCCATCTTTGATCTTCATGATCAGTTCCGCTTTACCAAATGGTGCTTTCCTACGGCAATGCACGTGTTATTATAAAAAAATACTCAAATCGCTATAGGTGTGCCTATAAAATTTGAGAATTTCCCTCAATTTCCATGGGATCCCCTCATCAGATTTTGATTTCGTGACAATGGGACCACCTATCCTTTCAAACAAAAAATTAAAAACTTATACTTTTTAGTTTTTTTGTTTGTTGGTTTTGTCGTCTTCATTTATATGAAGATTACTTTACCTCGTCTGCGTCCACGATTTCGGCGAACTGTTTCAATGACGACTCTAACGCCTTCACGTTAGGTATTAACTTGTACACTATGCTCGACCACGCCCTGGAAATAATACAATCGGACATTAGTAATTGTTACATTTTATGTTCGTGAATGGGTGCTGCTTGTGGTGACTGGTCTTGTTGACCAAGGTTTTGTTATTGTTATTAGTAATTAACTGTTTATTTATTTTACTTCAATGGTCCTAATTTATTTGTGACTGAGTTACAGCTATAGCCTTATGTAAGCGGGCACGCCCTTTATGCCTGGAGGCTTCTATTTAGGCATTCATTTTTGTTTACGTTTTTATTTCTGCTTGAGTATAGTTTTTGATGTTTTTCTTTTTTGGTATTGTGGTGTGCTAGCTGACATATGGCTAATAATTAAATGTTTTGTGTTGCGCGTAGTGTACATTATTTTGCACCAATAGAATTCTATTTTTTTTTTCTAATTGAACAGACAGCTGTGCTGCTGGTTTGTTGCGCCACTTCTTCTTCCCAGCTAAAGCATTTGAAGTGGTGAAGGGCGGACGTTTTGGGGTATTGTCTTATGTAATTTTGAGGTTCGAAAAGTGCTGATTCTCAGCCTAGTTTGAATTAATGAAAGTATTGAACAGTGTGTGTTTCCTACACACATTGTTCAAAATATGTCTGTGTACGTCTGTGGGCAGCGTTTGGGAAGCTTCGTCGAGTCTTCGCATCGCGTATACCACAGAGCCTAATCAGTGCGTCTTGCCTGTTATAACTTACGGAGCTGAAACGTGGACATTTACAGTACGGCTGGTCCATAAATTCAAGGTCACTCAGCGAGCTATGGAACCAGTTATGCTTGGAGTCTCTCTGAGGGTTCAATCCCGGAACGAGGTGGATACCGCGAATCGGCAAACGTAAGGCAGGACGCCCTCAGGCTAGGTGGAGCGATGATCTTCACAGGGTGGCTGGTCCTGCCAGGGTCGCTGGAAGGTACTTATGGGTCACCGAGGCCCCCGCAACACAGGCAACGGAAGGAATACGGGTGGGTTTTAGTCAGTAAGAGTCTGACACACCTCCCGCTCCGCCCAGAGCGGGAGAAGTTATTTGATGATTTCCCATCCACAAAAAAAAAAAGGGTGGCTGGTAGCAGCTGGATGAGAGTTGCCGAGAATCGAGCTGAATGGCTTGCAGTTGGAGAGGCCATGCCCAGCAGTGGACTGCTATGGGCAGATGATGACGTCTATGATAAGATTTATAAGAGGGACGAACTATAGGAGTACCTATGAATTAAGGATGTTGCATGTGGCGTTCTATAGTTTCGATAAAAGAAGGCAAGAGTGTATGAATTAAATGTCCGAACTTCAGTTAATAATTACTTTAATGGCTGTTAGGTCTAGGTGTGAGCCTATCGTATTTTTTGTATATTATAATTTTAAATCGCTGTCTATGATATTGCCAATTTAAACTAACCAATCAAGCCCCCAGACAGGTACAAAATCAGCTGCTTTTATCCCGACCTACGCCATTTCTTACGCCCTTACCACAATGCATTAGAAACGCTGTATGCACACTCGTTAACATACATACAGCCATCACGTACCGACACGCTGATGGCGATAAGGAGTTACGACTGTTTATACCGCATTATTTTATTACCGCAGGCTTTTCCTAAGACTTGTGTTACTAAGGGAAACATGTACTGCAGTTTTTAAGGGGATAATTTAACTATATTAAATTCTACTGTTTCCTTGATCAGATTATAATAATTAATTGTATTCTAAATGTTTATTATAAAAAAAATGTATTCTATAAATGGTTATTTTGTATGTAATACCGATTTTAAATTCTTATATTGTTAAATAGTCTATGATTCTGGGTAGTTTTTTGAGTTACCATAACCTAACTATATTACCAAAAACACACTAATAAATACTTTGACTTTGATTTAGTAATTAGATTGGGTAAAGGAGATTTATCGTACTGAATACTCGTGTTTTATTACTATTTTGCAATTAGAGAGAAATGCCTGCAAAAAAAATCGCCCAAATGCCTTCTTAATAAACACATAGCTCTGACGAATAGACTAGACCTATTCTTGACATCTCTTGGGACTCTAATTTAGGGTAGTTTGCAAATTGCTCAAAAAAAAACATCCCTCACAACAAATCATACGCAATATTATACTCAAACTGACATTCAACGTTTAGTTCTTGTATGATATGAAAGAAAAAGGAGTGAATGATTGAATGACGGCTGACACGGCCGACCGTGAGCTGCGCTGACCCCAAGTAACATGGGACAAGTGAGGAAGATGTCAAGATGATGATATTTCGTTTTTGGAACAACTATTGTATAAATGATCCTTTATTTGCAAATAACATGTAGGTACAATTTTAGTTAAGTATGCGAATAACGAGCAGTGGTGGCCCAGTGGCGTTGCCACTTACAAGTTGTAGGTCGTAGGTTCGAACCCAGACAGGCGTTACTTTGTGTAAATTATTTAATCACCACTGCTCTCAAAACTGTGAAGGAAAACATCGTGAGGAAACCAACATGTCCTAGAACCAACATTTCGAAAACATGTGACATCTACCAACTCACACTGGGCCCGCGTGGTGGATTACGGCCCACTCCCTCTCACCGAGAGGAGGCCTGTGTCCCAGCAGTGGGAACATTGTAGGCTGATTATGCATTCGAATAACAGACTAGGCTCTTTGAAAAAGTACTTGTAGCATTAGAAAACTCACTTGTATAAAGTTTCGTCCCATATACTGGTCCTGAAGCAGGTGCACTCAAGTGGTTTGGATAGCCTCTTCAGGTCCTCCTCTCTCTCCTTGAAGATCTCCTCGCGCTGCTCCTCTGGCACCAAGTCCATCTTGTGCACTAGGCAGAATATCCTCGCCTCTGGGGAATTCTGTGGAATAGAACAATTATATGAGTGTCTTGATTTGATTGTAACAAATCTTCATGAAACAGTCTGACAGTGGTCAAAAGCATAGCTTTTAATATGCATTTTAAAATAAAAAATCTGAATATTAGCTAAAATGGTCATGGCAGAATAGTACCATATCATCATGCATGGGAAATGGATGCCAATGCAATTGGGTTAATTGATAAAGGATCTCTGCTGACTTGCAGAACAGAACATTCTTTGTTGACCATTTGCAAACTCCAGGAGATGACGAGAATTATCTACTTAATATTCTGCCGGGAATTACCAGTCATTAATTCCATGCAGTGCCGGATTAACCACGTAGCAAGAGTAGCAATTGCTACGGGCCCCGCGCGAAAGGGGGCCGCGCGCGAAAGGGGGCTCCGCGTACCAAAACCCGCCTACCTTCGCCTGAGCGTAATTTTTTGAGTCAAACTTATTAAGACGTGGTATATTTAATTTATTTCATGTCACAAAAACGTGAAACGTAAAATTATTTTTATTATAATTTAGTAAACATATACTATTTTTTTTTCTTTTATCTACTTTTGTTACCACTTTGTACTTAAAAACCCATAGCAGATCAAGGGCCCCTTGATAGAATTTGTTACGGGCCCCGCGCTTGCTTAATACGGCACTGATTCCATGGATGACGTAATCGAGACGAAAATATCGTGATACAGCAGCATCCACTTAGTTCTAATGACTAAAGCCTCTGGTCTGCCTACCCAGCGTGAGAATAGCAAGAATGTGCACAGTCCCACACCATAACATTAGGTTACATAACCTATGCATAATAGCAATTTGTTTAATACGTCTGCTGATAAACTAGTTACAGCTGCCTGCTAAATTATCAAGTATTTATTTAGCAATTGGATTCAGTGTATGGTAATATTATGTGATTTGAAATGGAATAATACATAAAGATCATATTATGTATTATTCCATTTATTATCATATTTATATTACATTACCCTGCCTCTTTGGTCTAGCGGTCTAAGCGCTACTGTAGAGCATGAGGTCCTGGGTTCGATTCCCGGGTTGGGCAGTGTTATTGGGTTTATTTCTTTTCTTTTTTTTTTTGTTGGAATAGTGGCTAGTTGACATATGGCTAATAATTTAATGTTTTGTGTTGGACGTAGTGTAAATTGTTTTGCATACTGTTGTATAGAATCCATTTTTTTTTCTTTAACTGAACAGACAGCTGTGCTGCTGGGGAGTTTGTTGGCCACTTTTTCTTCCCAGGTAAAGCACTAGAGGAAGTGGTGGAGGGTGGGCGTTTTGGGGGCCTGTCTTATGTAATTTTGACGTTCGAAAAGTGCTGATTCTCAGCCTAGTTTGAATATATGACTTTTGATTTTATCTGGAATTTCTCAGTAGCAGCCCGGAGTCTGGATTTGTGCCCGGTAGATGGCAATAGGCTCGCCACCTATTACATGGATATTACATGGAACTTACACATAACTGGCGAAATGTGGCGTGTGTGGAAACAAGGCGTGATGTTACGTATTACATTACTAGCTTCTGCCCACGACTTCATCCGCATGAAATTTCGGCCCCCTACCCTCCGCGTCGCGTCCCATCCCGCCCGCGCTATTACTTCGTTTTGGCTTCTTTTTGACTTTTTTTTTTGCTCGGCTCCCAAGGGTCGTAGCTTGATGTTAAATAGCTTTTAACCTTTCTCAAGAATTGTGTTATATAATGAAAAAATATTTTTTCAAATCCGACTGGCAGTTCCAGAAGGTCATCGCGCAACATCTTTCTATTTTACCCGTGTTTTGATTGACTTAACTATAATAGTTAGACATATACCTGGCAGACTTTTTTGTAGGTACTATAAACATGTAGTACATTATTTTATGTATCAATAGTTTTCTTCGCAGCACAAGACAAATAATGACTTTTATAGGTAAATTTTTGATACCCTAGGTTCCATTATTGTAATTTTCATAGGGATTTCTATTTTTTTTTTAAATAAAATTCAGCCCATGTTACTCGCTGATAATGTAGCTTTCTATAGGTGAAAGAATTTTTAAAATTAGTTAAGTAGTTTTTGAGTTTATCCATTATAAACAAATAAAACATCAAAACTTTTCTCTTTATAATATTATTAGTATAGATATAGATTAGTTTATGAAAGATAAACATAACATCATGCCTTTATTCCCTGAAGGGTTGGGCAGAGGTGTACCTGTAGTACACCCACATTTCGCCAGTTATGTTTAAGTCCCATGTAATAGGGGGCAAGCCTATTGCCATCAACCGGGCACAAATCCAGACTCCGGGCTGCTACTGAGAAATTCCAGATGGAAAAACCCAGTAACACTGCCCGGCCTGGTAATTTAATCCAGGACCACATGCACAGCAGTAGCGTTTGCGATCACTAGACCAACAAGGCAGATTCTGAAGGACTATTGAATTAATCCGCTAACATTTCTCAACTCAGATGATTTGATTGGCTGTTGTCAATTTTGTCAACCAATCACACCAAGTAATATGAGATTTATAAGCAGAAAGAGGGGATTTATTTATAGATAGCCTGACTGTCATTTGCATGGTGTAAAAGGCATTGAATAAAATAACTTACTATGGTAATGTTTACCTAAAAGACTTTAAAATAGTTTTGTTTTTTGAAATCACAAACTTTTTACCTTTTGCTAATATAAAAAAAAATTGGTTGCTATGTTTTTAGTATTGATGTGGTGCATATGCCCCTTGGATTATCGTAAGAATACACAATATTTAAGGCTTGATAAGTTACAATAATTAAGAATACCTGTAAAATAGCTTCCAAACAAGACTGATAGTAATGCATATCCTTTTCCATCTCCCTGCTTTCAACGTCAAACACGTAGATCAGTACTTCCACGTTCCTGAAGATGTTGTCTCTCTGTGATGCAAAGTAGTTCTCCATGAATGCCTCCTGCCCCCCGCAGTCCCACAGGTTGAGCACCAAGTTGCCAAGGAAGCGGACATGTGAGTGTTCTACGTCAACTGCAAATAGCAATTAAATATGATTGTTTTGTTTTTATCATATAAAGGCTGTCCCAAAATTGAAGCAAGATTTGAACTAAATAGAAAACACAATTTTATTTTCGTTTATTATAATTTTTTTATTGAATCATAAAGTTCCTAGGATAGGGTTATGTATGGAATAGCGCATTGGGCAAATGGCCTCCACGGCTTAGCTGGAACATACGCACTCTTGTCGAAAATTTCGTTGATGCGGTATTGAAACTCCTCCTTCCATGTATGAAGGTTGTCTGTAAAAGATCGCTTTTAGCGATAAGACCGCCCATTGTGTCACCCCTTGTAAAATTTCAACGTTTGTATCTGTAATTTTTATGGTGTACATAATAAAGAGTATTCTATCTATCTATCTATGAGTGGTTGTGGGCTTGTAAGCATAGACATTTGACTTTAAATAGCCCCATACAAAAAAGGGGTGTGGTGTTAAATCACATGGTCTATGGGGCCAATTCTGATCACTAAAACAAGAGAGCACTTGAAATGGAAAAGTCTCATGCAGCAATCAATTTGTTTAACAGCTAAGCCATGGAGGCCATTTGCCTGATGTGCTATTCCATACATAACCCTAGCCTATGTACCTTATGATCAAGTAAAAAAATATAATATTATACAATGTAAAAAGTATATGGCTTTTATCTACACAAATTGTTAATTAATAAACAATAACCTTTTTGTATTATCTTTTGTGTGATAATAGATTTTGTCAATGTCATCCATTATCAACATAATCTATAGTTTTGGGTTTCAAAGGGTCTTTATTGATTTTTAAAGAGCATACTTTTTTTCAATGAATCCAAAAAAGCGTAATATATGCATTTCTCCAAATTACTTACAAATTTTTGTGTGTGAAATTGGTGCATCATATTTGCTGTTGCTATGTACTGTGGGCATGCATGGGTAGAGTAGAGTAGAGACTATATAATTATGTACCTACAGTTCATGTATGAGTCAACAGATACAACAATTCATCAAACAGATAAACATTGCTATATCTAACAATATTTCCACTCAACATATACACAAAGATGACCTTCTGACCTAAGGTTCTTCTCATAGTGTACTCAGTCCTCAAGACTTTATTCTTTTTATGAATTTTAAATTAATCAAAGGGTCCTAAATTGCACCAACTTACTTGTAGCACCCAGTCGTCTCGTGTCTCTGGCGATGTAGTTGGCAAATATAATGGACCTCATGCTCGTTTTACCCGAACCACTCTTGCCCATCAATAATACCTGAAAATGTGAAAAATATACTATGTACTTTTTAATGTTAGGAAATAGAAACCACCATGTTTTTCAGTCCTAATGACGTCTTTTGTTTTGAATAACAAATTATGCGATTAGAATCAAGTTTATATATTTGAGTACGCACCTTCTTCTTCATGTTGACTAAGTTTTACTAGGTCAAGGGACTAAAACTTTATGTTTTGGTAATTAAATGCCTCGATTTAAACACAATACAATTTCCAATTAAGATTATTAGATCATCGACCCAGAATTAATTCTTATGTTTAAAGATCACAAAAAAACTTGAAAAGCGAAGGGAAAAGTAGGCGTAATTTTATTCTCATTCACGACAAAGCCAATGAAATTGATAAATGACAGATGATACAAACAACTGACACATGACGATTGTCGGCCTGACGTATACTATGACATTTAAAAGATGGATACTTTGATGCTGGTTCGGAAACTAATAGAAAACTAACTAAAACATTTTTTGATTACCTAACCTACATTCAATGTGTATGTAGTAATATGCAAAGGTCTGCCCTTCTTCCTTCCAAATCTCTCTAATTTATGCGATCTCTGAATGTCGGCCGTATCAAAACATTCTTGTTATTTTATTTGTTCTTTACTTAATTTCTTGTTTAGTAATTGAAAACCGTCAACTGATCAATTAATTAATTTGAATCATCCAATGTTCCCTTACTCGGGTCAATTTCTGGTAATTTGTTGTACTGACCAAAAAACTTTTGATCATTTTCTAAACGAATAACTCACCAATAAACAAAAGTTGCATTCTTACGAATAAGTAGATTTTAAAGATTTAGTTTGCCTTTTTTATTTATTGTTATGGGAACTAATAATTTAGTTGGAGCCACTTAACAAATACAAATAGTATTTTCCAGCTATATCATGATATTTTTAAGCTAATTTTCAGTCATTGCTAATTTCTAGAATATGAACGTATTGTTTTCATGTATGTGTCAACCTATCATTTTTATGTCATCTATCTGAATTAAAAAATTGTCAAAAAGTGTTTGAGGGTCTGGAAACGTGTGAATTTTCCTGAACTATCCTGCAATATGTTTGCTATTAAGAAAAACTAGATAATTGATACGAGTCTTCAAAATGGCTCGTCACCGCGATATTAGAAATAGGAGTTATTCCGACGACTACGACGACGACGATGTTTACGGATATTCTGTGGAAGAAGATAGCTGCATGTCGCCGAGCGACGCATCACAGTGGATTTATGACCGAAATCGTAGCCAGCAGGTAGATCTCTTGCAGAGTCACAATGACATACAAGAAGAGCCTGAAGAAGAGAATATAGCAGACACAAGTCAACCCGGACACGAGCGACGCGAGTCTATGGACTTCCGGAGTTTGAACCTCGATGAAGAGGATGAAGCTAAGCTCATGTCGTGCCTAGACGAACTTAGAAATGTTATAGGTGACACAGTTTCAGAAAACATTCTCATACAAACTGTTATAAAGCACAAATTTGACTTCAGTAAGTCCCTTGATGATATACTCAATCGGAAAAGTAGAGACCGTGAGATTCCTAAAACAGAACCTGTGAAGCCTGTAATCATTGTAGATCCATTAAAAGCTCCAATTATATCAACTGTAGATAAAGCTCCAAAAGTTATAGCTACTAATGTAGAACCAAAGACTGTTGGAATAGTGAAAGGGTTTAAAGTTGGGCAGGATGGCAGCTCTAGTAGTCGTCCACAGACCCCAAGAGACCAATCACCTTGCCCTGAAAGGACATTTAAGACTGATCAAGCTGATGAAATGAAAGTTACACCTAAAGTGAAGGAAAACAAACTGGATGCCAATACACAGTATGCTAATGAGAGGGGATCAGACAAGGAACACTTGTACATAGTTGTCATAGGTCACGTTGACGCCGGCAAGTCTACTCTGATGGGCCGGCTGCTCTGTGAGCTTGGAGAAGTTAGTCAGCGAACTCTGCACAAATATGAACAAGAGAGCAAAAAAATTGGTAAGCAGAGCTTCATGTACGCATGGGTGTTAGACGAAACTGGAGAGGAGAGGGTCAGAGGCATCACAATGGATGTGGGGAGAGCACAATTTCAAAGTAAGACAAAAAGGGTAACTATATTAGATGCACCCGGTCATGCGGACTTTATTCCTAATATGATAACTGGTGCTGGTCAAGCAGATGTGGCATTACTTGTAGTGGATGCCACGAGAGGTGAATTTGAGTCAGGCTTTGACTTTGGAGGCCAGACCAGAGAGCATGCTTTGCTAGTGCGTTCACTAGGAGTAAGTCAACTTGCAGTAGCTGTTAACAAGCTAGACACAACTAATTGGTCTCAAGAACGATTCAATGAGATCACCAAAAAACTAAAAGCTTTCCTGAAACAAGCTGGTTTTAAAGATTCTGATGTTACTTACGTGCCTTGCTCAGGATTGACTGGAGAGAACTTGGTGAAACCTCCAGCTGAAGCTGAATTACTTAAATGGTACAATGGACCGTGCCTACTGGATGTTGTTGATAAATTCAATGTGCCTGAGAGGCCTGTGGCAAAACCTTTCCGCTTATCTATAAATGATGTGTATAAAGGTACTGGTTCAGGATTCTGCGCGGCCGGACGTATTGAAAATGGCTTGATCAATAAGGGTGACAAGGTTTTAGTGTGCCCCACTAGAGAAATAGCTGAAGTTAGAATTATAAGCATCAATGAAATGACAACTAATGTTGCGTTTGCTGGAGACCAAGTCAGTGTGACATTAACAGGCGTAGACATGCAAAATGTTTCTGTTGGGTATGTACTGAGTGACCCAATCCAACAAGTACCTGTCACCACAAGGTTTGAAGCCAGGCTAGTAGTTTTTAATATCAAGGTTCCTATCACAAAAGGTTTTCCAGTACTTATTCATCATCAGTCTCTAGTTGAATCAGCAAACATAGTAAAGTTGAAGTCATTATTGAACAAAAGCACCGGTGAGCTAGTGAAGAAGAAGCCTCGCTGTTTGGGCAACAACTGTGTGGCTGTGGTTGAGATCGAGGTGTGTCGTCCGATCTGCGTGGAGCGGTACAAGGATGTGAAGGAGCTCGGCCGCGTGATGCTGCGCGTCGGGGGCACCACGATAGCCGCCGGGCTCGTTACGAACATCGTCAACACCTGATCGATCTGATAAGCTTTATCATTGTTTAAACATTATGGCATCTTACATAAATGTAGCCTTGACATTAACGTAGGTAATAAAGGCGCATAAAGACGATTGTTTTTAGTATAATTTTTTATAGTACATTTTTCTGTCTTCCATTCCTTATTATGGATTTTAATTACCTCACGCTGACATAGCTTGGCTATCTATTTGCGCCATATTATGTAAGTAACAAGTATTTGTAAAAAAACCCATGACGTAATAAGAGCTTCAAATTAATTTACAGTAGCTACATGACTGTGGCCTATATTTTGAGCCGTTTTCAGTGATAAATAAATTTTATTAGAAGAATTATTCTTAAATTGTCAAGTTGGCGTTAAAACTTTATGTAATAATTGCCATAACAAGTATTGCAATGCACATGAACAGTGTCTAATAATGTATTGTGCTACCTATAAGAAATGGTTATATTTTAATTATTACTTATTAAATATTATTTATAATGCCAATAAATTTGTTGTCATAGTTAATGCATTTTATTAATTTTCCTTGTAGGTGTAATAAATATATGTAATTCATCATCTCTTTTGATAACTGTATAGGTCTAAGGAAATGCTCCTATGTGCATATTGGCGCCGATTCCCTTGTTCACAAACTAAATTAAATTTAAGTTCAGTGCATCTTTTTCTTTCTATTTCATTATGAAAAGGACAGAAGATAAATTGGACGTAGTTTAGCAGAAAGGACTCAACCCACAAAAAGTCATTTTTGAGTTATCGGGGTTTTAACTGTAGGTGTGTATTGCTGCAATGATGTTGTATTTGGAAAATTTTGAAATATTGTCACTTATGGGCAAATATACTAATATTTTTACGAGTCAAGTTTTATTACATAAACTATCGCATTTTTCGAGTTATTGGGACAAATGTGGGTTTGAGTCGTTTCTGCTAAATTGGTTTTAACATTATGGACTGTTTCTTTTAATTTCTCAAAAAGGATCCAAGTAACAAAAAATTGTGAACAAACTGTTATTAAAAAAAAACTGATTTATTATTTTGCAAAAAACGTATTTATTCAGAAAGTACAATGTTCTTAAAATCAAATTTTTATTCTTCCCCATCATTTTCATCACCCAGCTCCTGCTGCACCTCGAAATCTGGCGCCGCTCCATACCCATCCACGTCTTTTTCACGTTCCTTTCCTTTTAATGACTTGTAAAAGTCCAGGCAGTCTTGTGGTATGAGATGGAACATTGATTTTAAGTCGTCCAATTTTGCCTGTGCAATTTCTTCGCCATCAGGCCAAAGAAAACCGAAGTCATCATCTGAAATATTGAATACTTTTCCCCTAACTTTTTTTTCAGTATTGAGCTCTTTAACTACTACATCTATTTTCATAAAAATGGAATGTTTAAAATTTTTTTAATACAAATTTCTTTTGTATTTAGCCAATTTACCTACTTTTTCTTTCAAAATAAATGTTTGTTTGTTTACTATTTTCTTCTCAATTTTAGACGTAGACAAAAAATCCTTCATCTGCATTCTGTAAACTATAAGAGAATTCTTCTTTTTGCAGCTTTTCATAACGTTAATGTAAGATTAAATTATAATCGGCAGTATATATTATTTCATGGAATTTAGCTGGTATTCTATTTTGGAGAAATCGGTACCTATCATTCGGTAAGAATGTGTGGCCAGACTCTAGGTATTTGAATGTGATGGTTTCGAGACTAGGGTGTGTGTTTAGTAAAGCCTTAAGCATTAAAACTATTTAAATTTTGTGATTTTGGCCCCCGCAACAGTCACTCCATAGTGCCAGATCTTCAACTCTTGGGTCAATATTATTTTTATATACCTATCGTACCAAACAGGATCCGACCTCTTGTGCTCCTCGACCGGCTTCACCTTCCAACCATACTTTACAGTGGCCGGTGTCATTGGAGCCAGCATGTATGCCACTATTGTAAAGCCAAAGTTGGCGTTTATAAAAAACAATATTAGTAGGGATGCGTGGCAATGGGAGAGTTTTCTCAAGGTCGAATGCTAGACATTCAAGGGTTTTGTCTGTATTGGTTCGTGCTAAATCGTCATTCATGTATTGTCGCAGGTCTTGTGCTCATTTTAAATTAATGATCTTCCTTTTCTTTCTCCAATTTCAACTTTTCATCGGCCAATGTGCAGTTTTTAATCTTTAGTGTGAAAGTATCACACTTATTGCACGTGTCTTTTTTAACGTTTTGCAGCGCAAATTAAAACATTTAGAAAATATTCTTTTCAGGGTTACAAATGATACAGGCTTCTTAGATTCGCCGTGCAGTATTTTGTTTTCTTCCAGATAAAATTCGAATCCCACACAGTTTGAGTCCTTTTAGTAAAATGTACTAGTTTCTACGAAGGTAATTTAACTGAAACGACTCACATAGCTTGGGTCGTTTTAGCTGAATGCGAAATCAGCTTGTTTCTTCGTAAGTAAATTATTAGAAATGACCCACACAATTTGAGTCCTTTTAGTTGAATAAAAAAATGTACTAGTTTCTATGAAGGTATTTTAACTGAAACGATTCAAGTGTTTTGAGACAATTCTGTTGTATTAAAAATATAGACCTGCTTCTTTCAAGTTGTATTTATTAAAAACGACCCAAGCAGTTTGAGTTATTACAGTGGTTTGTAGAAAGATACCCGTCATCATGTGGGTTGGTTCGCATCATTGAAAAATCAAGCTTATCTGTGTAGTATCATGGATCTTTTTTGCTGAGTGAAAGAACCAACCTTTGGGACCTCTTTGGCATATATAACTCATTTTTGACCATAGTGTGGGTTGAGTCCTTTCTGCTAAACTACGTCCAATTTTAGTTCAGTTCTGTCAAATTAATCATCGCTTGACGTAAATTGACGTAATTTTAGTAGGCAAGTTTTTAATCACGTCTAAACTTGTATGGAGTAGTGACAGGCGCTGATTAATTTGACAGGACTAAACTAAAATTTATCTTCTGTCCTTTTCTTAATGAAATAGAAGGAAAAAGATGCACTGAACTTAAATTTAGTTTAGTTTGTGAACAAGGGAATCGGCACCATTAAGACGCTGACAACACCTAAACCGCTGTCACTGTCAGACGGCATAGAAAACGGCTTGTAATTTATTGCAAAATATGCAGTAATTATCTATTTACTATAAATTGAGTCGAGTAATCGAAAATAAAAAACAACCAAGTTCTGCATTCAAATAAGACGTTTTTGTTATTAATTAAATACGTAACGTATGTTGATATTTAATACAGATATTTTGGTTTGAAACTCGAAAGTAAGAGGTTAGGTAGGTTGAGATTTTTTTCAAATCGTGGTAACAACCAAGTTCTTAGAAATATGTTCAAAATTAACATATATTTTTTTCGTTACCACAAACTATACAGATTTAGCAATATTTTTTCTTAAGACGCCTATTTTGGTCATTTGCCTCTTGTCAGCGCCTTAACTGCTCATGTATCTGTTGTTTTGATTGGGTCTTTAATACCTACCATGGTCTACTGTCCATGATTGAAAACTGTATTATGGAAGGTACTTGGGGCTATTGGCGTGGGCATGCAAGGGGATTGTACCCAACTGGATTGAACATATTGTTTCTAAAGAGTAGGTAATATAATCGAGTCTAAACAAGTTTTTCCCTAAGTAGGTATAGTCAAAAAATAGTGTCGCTAATAAAATCTACAACCGTAAAGTAGTCAAGAGTAGGTATTTAGGTTAGCAGGCCACCGCCAATAGCGTTGCAGATTGTTATCCGCCAATCGTTATCCCTAGGTTAGTCAAATGAACAGGTGGAGACCGCACGTTTTCCGATAGTGCAACGTACGGTCAACGGCTTGGTAACAATTTGACATTGGCAGTCGTTTATTTAGTAGGTTTTCGTAACGAGTTTTCGTGGTACAAGTGGTCACAACTGTCATCCGTACGTGCTCAAAATTTTTAGATACCTACCTAGATAGGTACGAACGGAGCGAGTTTTTTATTTTCAAAATTGTGTGAAAAATACAAATCTCAGTGTTCACGCTTACAAATAAATACTCCAGGAAAGAAAGTAATCTAAATATTGGTACTAAGGTAAGCTTTTATTGTTTTATCAAGTACTAATTACTTATAAGTTTCTAACTGAATGGAACAAATATGGCACAACATGCAGAAATATTCTTTCTTCCTATGTACCTTATTTGTGCCAACATTCACTAATATGATACTTGAAAATGTAAAGTTGTTTAGCTTATTTTGTGGTGTACCCTCTTATTTTGTTATTTACGTGGTTTTATGCTTATTTAATCGAACATCTATTTACAGGAAACTTGTGACATGGATCCACGTCGATTTTACGGAGGTATTCATTCAATTATCCAGGATTTTCCTGAAAGTAGCAGTGACGAAGACCTGTCCGAAGATGAACATCGGGTCAAAATCAAAATCAAAATCAAAAGTCATTTATTCAAACTAGGCTGAGAATCAGCACTTTTCGAACGTCAAAATTACATAAGACAGTCCTCCAAAACGCCCACCCTTCACCACTGCCTAGTGCTTTAGCTGGGAAGAAGAAGTGGTCAACAAACTCCCCAGCAGCACAGCTGTCTGTTCAGTTAGAGGGAAAAAAAAAATGGATTCTATACAACAGTATGCAAAACAATTTACATTACGTGCAAAAATAAAACATTAAATTATTAGCCATATGTCAGCTAGCACACCACTATACCAACAAAAAAAAAAGAAAAGCAAAACACCGAAAACTATTAATTCTCAAGCAGAGATAAAAACGTAAACAGAACTTAATGCCCAAATAAAAGCCTCCAAGCATAAAAGGCGTGCCCGCTTACATATAGCTATAGCTGTAACAGTCACAAATGATGAACTAGGACCATCAAAGTAAAATAAATAAACAATTGATTACTAATAACAAAACAAAACAATGGTCAGCAAGACGACCAGTCACCACAAGCAGCACCCGTTCACGAGCATAACGCAAAAATCAGCCATTACCCCCCTCGCCATATTAGAGGGAAGGAGGTAACCCGACCCCCGACGCTACCGCAAGCAGTGACAACTAAGGGAGCATGACGAACTTGCTGCCGGTTGTAAGAATAATATAATCAGTTATCGAGGTCGCTAGCTAACCACATATTGCAATACAACTCAACAAAAAACATTGTAATGAGAAGATTATGTCAATAATAAACGAAAATAAAATTTAAAATAAATTGACTTATACAGTCAAATAAAATAAACAATTATATGAACTCATATAACCTGTCACTAGGTAGGCTAATTCTGGAGAAAGAACATAAACATTGTCTTGAGTTAATCACAGCGACCAACAATTCTTATCATTTAAGTAGTCGTTGATAGAATAGTATGCCCTTGAACAAAGTTTGGATTTTACTTTAGTTTTAAACGCATTAAAAGGCAAATCTAGCAAAGAAGAGGGTAACTTGTTATAAAAAGTAATACCAAGCCCAACAAACGAGTTATGAACCTTGTGAAGCCGGTGAAATGGAGCACGTAATTTGTCCTTATTTCTGGTGTTAATATTGTGAATATCACTGTTTTTAATGTATAAGTGTATATTTTGCCTAATATATAAGATGTTGGCAAAGATGAATTGTGATGCCACCGTGAGAATACCAATATCTTTAAAAAATCTCTCAGAGAAACTCTGGCACCTAGCTGGTAAATTGCTAGCGGGTAAGGAGAGCTCAACATTTACCTCCTCGATATATTCCTGGATCTGACGAATCCGACTCAGAATCAGACGATAGTACTCCTTTGTCCCAATTGCCATCTTCGTCAAACAGAAGCGCAAGAGCTGACAAACCTCGGCTAGTCGTATTCCGGGGTACAAAGTTCCTGCTGAAAAAGATTTGAAAAAAAAGGGGAGAGGTGCAACTGTTGAGGAACTGGCCACTGTAGAAGATATAGATGTGTCTGTGGTAACTTGGTATGACAACAGAGTCGTGAACTTAGCTTCGACCTACGTCGGAAGCAAACCGTCTTCTGAAGTTCGACGTTACAACAAAAAGGAAAAGAGTTACCAAATTGTACTATCGGCCCAAGTTAAGCATGCTCACTTAAGAAAATATTCCTGCGAGAGCGCAGCTAGTGAAAAACCACACCCCTTCCTAGTTTCCCCCAATTAGAGACAATATGCATTTGTGTGAGTAATGAGCGAGTAACATAAAATAACAAACATTAGCTAGAGCGCGGCAGTGCCAATTTGCTCTCGCTAATTGTTGACGCTTCCCTTAAATTCCTATCGCCATTTCATTTTACGACCTGTTTATTTCTATCGGACTGATTGCCTGCCTAACTGTGACCTCTGCTTGTATACCGGACTGTGATCGAAAGCCTCTTCTTGACCCTAGCTTGTATCCTGGACTGTGTGTGTATTGTGTGTGGGCTGTGACTAACGTGGTGCAACCATGACGACCCGAAACCTGATTCAGGAAGAAAGGAATCAAATTATTGTTTTGCATAGACAAGGGTTAAATATATCCCAAATAGCAGTGGAGTTGAACATGCAAGTAAGTTATGTTTTTGTATTCAGATAGAGGGAGAGATATAGAAATAAATAAAGTGGTAGTAATATTATTATTTCATAGTTTGCATTTTTCCTTATATTGCAATTTAAAAACAAATTCCATGAAAAATATTGGTATTCAGCTGCATCCGGTTAGACTGGAAGCCGACCCCAACATAGTTGGGAAAAGGCTAGGCAGATTTATATATAAAAATAATAAAATTATTATAACTTTCAGATGGATTCTTTTTAAAAGTCTCATAAGATATTACCTACTTATAGTAATGCATTCAAATAAGATTGTTCTTTTTATTTATTTTTGCTTTCAAAGACGTTGTTGGAGCCTTTTATGACCCGATAATAAATCCTAAACCAAAACAACCTAAACAATGGTGCCTTATCTCACAGCGTCGTTGCCGCATTTTAATTAGAAAAACCAGAGCGCATTCGTCGCATTTCTAGAGGCTTGATCATTATATTTCAAACTACAATTTTTTTTCGCCCAAGCACAAGATAATTGTTTTTTATAATTATTTTTAACATTTATTTTATCATAATACTGCAGATGGAAAGTAATTGACAATAATGTAAATTTTTGTTAGTAGTGCTCGTAAATACTTACCAAAAAAACTTAAAAAAAATTGCACACATAGTTTTAAATACTAACGATTTAGTGCTTGGCTGGCCGATAAAATAGCAAGTACTTACTATTTTTTCGGCCAAGCACTAGATCGTTGGTATTTAACCACGAAAAACCTTTAGAAATGCCACGTTGCCAGCCCGCACGGGATAAACACTTTTAAATAGTAGAGATAAAGCACAAATTTGCTTGGGACAGTTTCATACAATGTTGGAATTTACGCTATGCCATTTTTCTTACTCATAGGTATACGAGGTGTAAATTGCAATATCTGAAAACCTCTTAAGGGGTCATTGTACTAATCATTATGAACAACTTTAACTACGGGACCAAACCTGAAATCGCGAAAAAAAACAGCTGTTCCCTACATTTATGTTCGCGTAACTCGTCAAAATGTATGGACCAGCTGCTTTTTTAGGTTTGGTTCTCATAGTAAAAGTTGTTTATAATGATGAGTAATGACCCCTTAAGAGATTTTCAGTTATTGCATTTACAACTTGTATTTTAAAATATAGTTAAGAATGTTATAACTACTTAAATTAGTTATAGAAAAGTTAAGAGTTTATTTATCATGAAGTCAACCAAAATGCACACCTTAAGTATTTCAATACTTATAATTTTTATTTATAGTGTACTAGTTGTGCCCTTTGAATAAGACTTTTGTAGTGTACTCGTATTATTATACTTAGTTCCTATATTATGTAAAAAATCGATGCTGATTGTTTTTTTTTTTTTTTTTTCGTTAGAGAACAACGGTGCGCCGCTGGGTGCGAAGATATGAAGAAGGAGAAATTACAGAACGCGTTCGTGCACCTCGACCCCGGGCTATACGAGTTAAATAATATGATAGCCACGTATGAAGAGAACCCGTTCACACCCACTCGCAGTTTCGTACAAGAATACGAAGTTTCGATGCAAACTATTAGAAACGAGTTGCATCGAGCTGGAGTCCATCACAGACGTCCCGCAAAAAAAAATATTTTGACGCAGGAGCAGAAAGCTGCTCGCGTGCGATTCGCTCGTGACTACAGGAACTTCGATTTCTCTTACGCCATATTTTCTGATGAAAAGTGCTTTAGGTCTAGCCAACAAGGTCGTCGGAATTTATGGCGTGTAGATAACACAAGATACGAACCTCGAAATGTGAACCCAAATGCAGAATCGGGAAGAATTGTAGTGAACATGTGGGGCTGGATGAGTGCTGCTGGACCAGGCGAGCTCGCTTTTATACCAGGGAGGGCAAACGGCCAAACGTATTTAGAGGTGCTACAAACCATCATGGTACCCACAGTGCGCACGGTGTATCCACAACTGGACGTGCCAGAATTTTATTTTTTCCAGGACAATTGCCCGATACACCGTGCGCGGGTTGTTCAAGAGTGGTTGCGAGGGCAACCACAAATTAAAACAGTGCCATGGCCCTCCCGATCGCCAGACTTAAACCCCATTGAAAATTTGTGGGGTTTAATGATCCAGAGATGGGATAGTAGAGCAGAAAGAACGAAGGAAGCACTTGTCACACATTGCGAACAAGTTTGGGACACATTCAGAGGTTCGAATTTGTGCGAAGTCCTGGCTAGGTCCATGCGTAGCCGTTGCGATGCTGTGATAGATGCGGGAGGAGCAGCGACGAAATATTAAGTTAATATAATTTTTAACATGCACTATGTTAATTAACGAAAGGCGTTCCCGTTAACCCGCAATAGTCCAAACATGCTACAATTAATATTACCATTTAAAAATTCGCGAAAAAAAATCAGCTGCTCCCTACATTTTGTTAAGCTAGGTATGCGAACATAAATGTAATGAACAGCAGATTTTTTTTCGTGAATTTTCGAATGGTCATATTTTGGTAGCATGTGGACGCTATACTATTGCGGGTTAACGGGAACGCCTTTCGTTAATTAACATACTGTATAATTACATTATACAGGGTTATTTTTCTAACACCTGGTAGGACTATATTAGTACAACCACTTTTGATCTATGACTTTTTAGAATACCAAAAGTAAACTTTCAAGTTTTTGTTGTAATATTTGTAATAACACTTTTTAGATCTGTATTTTGTAGTAAGTACCACTGCGACCCTGCATTCGCAACGCACTGTTTGTTTATTTAACTACTTACATATTTTGGTACCGCGTAGAGTTGTTCAAATTTAGAGCGATCAAAATAAATATTTTTAATTGTATTATGAAATTATTTTTTTATGAATTATTAAAAGTCATACAACAAAAGTTGTTATTTATGATGTTAGTATTATAGTCCTACGAGCTTATTAGTGTTTTATCATCAAATGACTTCTCCCGCTCTGGGCGGAGCGGAAGGTCGTGTCAAACTTTTACTGACTAAAACCCACCCGTGTTCCTTCAGTTGCCTGTGCCAGGGCCATGGTATCTCTTTCGAACAACCCGCGACTCCGGCGGCTTGCAAATAACCCTGTATAGCTATTTTTATTAGGTTTATTTTTATTATTCCAATTTGTATTATATTACTTCGTTGATTAATGTCACAGGGTAGACTGTAGACCGTAATCATAGTTTAAAATATTGCCAACGATTTTGAAGTCTTCTTGTAAAATTATTGATGTCAATTTAGTGTCATGTTGCCTTTATTGGTGGATTTGTTGTTTTATTTACAATCAATGTTGTCATAAGCCCCGATCTCGTTAGTTTGTTATTTTACATATTCAGTAGTGTCATCATATCCGTCCACCTCATAAATAATTGATCTCATTTGCTTGATAAACCTAGTCTGTAGTGTAATGTAATTATTGCAAATTATAAAAATTATTAAAATTCTTAAATTGTACTAATCTTAAAACTTTTCAATTTCATTAGAACTGCACGAGCAATATTCTCCTAATCTTATTTACTGACAGGCTTTTTGCCTGTTGTTGTTGTGTTGTCTGTTTGTCATTGTTGTTGTGTTGATTTCATATTTTGAACTTTACGATATAAGTGTAGATAAATACAGTTTATAAATGATATTATGAGTAAGAATCTTTTCACTTATAATATTTTGCATTTTGATGATAATTTCTGTGTAATTTTTTGTTATAATATGTTAATTTCTGGATGAATCTTTAATGTTTTGAAAAAGTCTATTAAAAATAAATTAAGTTACTTATATTGTTTTTTTTTCTACAACAGCAAATCCTTAAAATTGTTCTCAAGTAGATTTTAACTAACTGTTTATTTTTTCACACTGAGATTACAGCCGATAGTTTCATACAAAAAGCACTTACTATACATCTTTTATTATACAGATAAGATTTAAATATCAACCTAAATAAATCTTTAATCCTGCATAATGTTAAATGAACACAAACTAAAAATATATATTTCACTAGTACCCAACATTTTATTTCAATCCTTTCACTCTCACTGCTGCCAAGGCACAAATTATAGTTCAGTTTAATTACTTGATAAGCTTCTGAATTTTAAAGTGGCGTAGGAACTGAATCATTGTTAGATTTGTCAAAAAAAAACTTGACATGCATGATTTCGCTTAAAATCATGAATTGTCAAACTATGACTAGAGCATGAATTATAAAAGAGTAAAGTGTTGGTTTGATTATAATCCAGTCTTAAAGTGCTCATCCTGCACGGCATGCCTGGGCATTTTAATTGCAACGATACCTTGTTCGTTATACAGGCTGAAATTTAATTCATGGGTATCCTCTTAAGGGGTCATTGTACTCGTCATTATGAACAACTTTGACTATGGGAACAAATATGAAATCGAGAAAAAAAAATTGCTGTTCCCTACATTTTGTCGAGTTATGCAAACATAAATGTAGGGAACAGCTGATTTTTTTTTCGCGATTTCAGGTATGGTCTCATAGTTGAAGTTGTTCATAATGATGAGTACAATGACCCCTTAAAAGGATGCCCATGAATTCAATTTCACCCTGTATTATTTTAATGAAGTAGGCAGAGAGTACAACTTTGTGCCCTTTGGCGTCGAGACCCTCGGTCCGTGGGGTCCCAGTGCGCATAAGTTATTTGCGGAAATCGCGAAACGTTTAGTTGATGTAACTGGTGACCGAAAAGCTGGCGGCTTTCTCGCGCAACGCATCAGCATTGCAATTCAGCGAGGAAATGCCGCCAGCATCCTCGGTACAATGCCCCGAGGGCCTTTTTTAAGCCTAACTTAGTTTTAATTTAATTTAGTTAATGTTAATAATCATCTTGTAATTTGGTTATGTAAATAAATGATATTTTAATGAATAAAAGGTAATATTACAATTACCTACTGTTAAAAGTATTAAACCAAATACAAGGAACAACTGCAAAACATTTGAGATAATCCTAAGGTAATAAAAAAACGTATGGCCCTTGTATTAAGCCGTCCTCTATTGTTTAACCGAATTTCCAGACATTCCCACTAAATAACAATGGGTCTTAGATAATGAACTTATTTTTATTTCAGTTGCAAGAGTTGTGCGGCTTGCGGCCGGCCTTGCGTTAGCTACAAACAAAAAGCTCTGATAACATTGTATGAACTGCGCAGAGTATTGGTTCAAATATTACTGTAATTTTCAAGTATTCCCAAATTGCCCAAGTATAAACAAACACATAGAAATTTAGATAGTTATTTACTTTTAATAAAGTCGATTAAACACAAAAAATTTCAATATAAACATTTGATACCTTCATGCAGTGCCGGTCAACGCACCTATACCTAACGTATTCAGGGAGCCGTGAGATAAAAGGTAAACAAACCATAAATGTCCGTTCAATCGATTTTGAATGCTATTGTGTTGGTGGCATGACAAATGGCAGCTGCAGTAAACAGTTGGTATTGTA
The DNA here is from genome assembly GCA_905333075.3 of Atethmia centrago. Lineage (NCBI taxonomy): Eukaryota > Metazoa > Arthropoda > Insecta > Lepidoptera > Noctuidae > Atethmia > Atethmia centrago. Next base: position 22,394,481 of record HG995369.1, read on the forward strand.
ACCACTTTTTTGCCTTTAATGCCATCCATAAGCCTACGGAATAGAAGTCAAAATCGGTGGAACGGACTGTAATAAAACGGTTCGTTTCAATGTCTCATCTTATTGTGAAGGGAATATGGTGCGGTTGCTGCGGCATGCGGCATCACATAGGATATGGTGAAAATTGGAGAGGCAGTGAAAGTGTTCATAAATAACCTATATCTATAGACCCGATAGAGAGAGGAAAATATTAAAGTGGATTAATACATATAAATTGTAGTTTATTAGTTATTAAGTACAAATTATTTTTGTAAATACTGCAATATCAATAATACATTTTCTAAAACAAACAAACAGAAGATATGAGTACTAAAATTAATTCTTGTCAATAATAAAATAACAATTCAATTCAATAACAAAGAGCTCACGCCGCCGCCGAGCCGCGCTGGCCGTGCCCATTAAAAACTCGTCTCTTAGCAGAAACAAGTGAGCATAGTACGCTCCTAGTGTGAGTGTCACACATTCTATACATGATTATACTAATACGAACACCACTAAAATACGCTTTGTGCATCCTATTGGTCAAAACTCGTGCATTGTGCGATCGAGTCGTGAGTCGTGCTATGCGATTATCGCCTTTAAGGTGAGCATGCGGAACTTTGGCCGATAGTACCATGTCCAAAGGCAATGATGACTTATAATAGACACATGGTAGGAGTGGATCTATTAGACGCACTTCTTGGTTATTATAGAATCCAAATTAGATCCAAAGGTTTTAACACCTTATATTCTTCCATATGGTCGATATGACTGCAGTAAACGCACGGCTTTTATACAGGCGCAGATTTGAAAACACTGAGTCGTGGCTGCTTTTAGCCGGTTTCAAGTGCGCGGTAGGTGAAGATTTGTGCTATGCCAATACACCTATAACAGGTAGTAAACCTGGTCGACCATCTTCCAGTGTCATGGAAAATAATATTCTACAAAAAAAAAAAATGAGAGGGCCCATAGCAATAATGCCATCTCAGGACATTCGTTTAGACAAGATAGGTCATTTGCCTGTCTGGTCCACTAGACAACGTTGTAAGTTCCCTGAATGCAATGGTAGATCTCATGTGGAGTGCCGAAAATGCAAAGTCAACCTTTGCCTCAACGATACACGACGTTTCGAATTATTCCTTATTACATAATTTATCTTCATATTACGTTATTTTTTTAATGTTCTTTTTCTGCTCAATGTACCAAATATGATCCAAAGAGAAAAAGTGTAAAATTTCTTTTTTGCTCAAAGTACCAAATGTGATCCAAAGCGGAAAAGTGTAAAATTTTCTAAAACTATTCAATAAAATGAAAAATCCTGAAACACGTGTACCTTTAATTAGTGTTTCCTACCACATATATTTTTTCCTAAAATAAATAAAAAATCATGCAGTAAAGGGTTATGGGAGGTTTTCATTTTTCATAAACGCTTTGCCTGGTTCTACAGCTTTATTAGTAATAACTTCCTTTAATTACTGAATAGGAACCCATACCCACAAAGCCGGTCACAAAAACATTATTTCCTATTATGACATAAGGAGGCTCAGTAATATTATTTTGTGGAGTTGTGTAATAAGAAGTAAAGTGCGGCAAGGAAACAGTTTCCCGCCAGGACCAAGAGATTTAATTTAGATAAGTAGTTTGCCGACGACAGCTTGTTATGTGCGCTGCAATCAACAGAGCCTGAACGTTTTTAGCCATCCCAGCAAATATCATTTTTATTTTTTGTGTAGTCGAAGTCTTTATACAGATTTATACCTACCTCAGAAACCTATGAAGTGGTTCGGGTTAACCAAATTGTTTTTAACTAATATCCTAGTACTGCTCGGAAGATCGGATTTACCTACCCTTATTATTACATCCCAGATCTATAGGTAACCAATGTTGATTTTTTCTTAATTTTGAACGCTCAGTACCTACGCGAAAAGTGCTCTAGTCTATTCTCCGTCTGACTAAAAAAAAAACTAAAATGGTCTTAAAGCAGCGGCCAAAACATTTTAGTATTTTCCACATCTTAATGTACATTTTGGAATAGGTAAAGAATGCCAGAAGCAGCAGTGCGCAGCGTTGCGCCGTGTCAACGTTTGTTCGCCGAGCGGTGCCAAGTGTCGCGGCGCGGCGTGGCAGCAGTCGTGAAATTTAATTTCCTACTAATTTCCCAACACTCGGTAGTTCACCGTTTACTCGCTCAACTACGGCGTTAGCGTCCCCAACCTTTGGCGCTTTTGAATTCTGTTCCATCGATTTCCATTTACATATTTTCCCATGTTCCTATTCGTGAACTTCTCTGGTAATTAATAACTCCAACTTTTATCCTCAAAGAGAAGCTAATTCATTATTCTTAATGGTTTCGTGAATTGCATGAGTTCTATTAATTAAAAGTTGAAGCCTTTTAAAGTGTTTTGGAAGTTGTTACTAACTTAACGGTTGGAAATTATGGAGCAACTGAAACTTTAATTGCAGAAGTCATAGTGGGTGGCGAAGCGCCTCTTAAAATGTTTTGAGCAAGAATTATTACGACCGCTCAACTTGTAACTTGTACAACTGAACATGCAATTAGAACTGAACCATCTGGTTTATATTGTTCTAAAAGTAAAAAAAAAACCGGCCGACTGGCCAGCTTCACGAAGCTCAATTATTTTTGAAGTTCACCTCAAATATGTCAGGTTATTGTTTGTCCATTCACACAGGGAATACTAACTTTGTTGATATGCAGGAAAGTTTACCAATTGAGAGAATGTAGGATGCAAGAGCGAGCGAAGCGAGCTCGATAATGTTAGCACCCGCCTAGGGTCGATTACATAATCATCCTATAATGCTCCCACTGCTGGGACACAGGCCTCCTCCCCATGAGAGGGATTGGGCCGTTATCCAGAACGCGGGCCCAGTGCGGGTTGGTGGAGGTCACATATCTTCGAAGTTTTGGATCTAGGACATGCTGGTTCCCTCACGATGTTTTCCTTCACCGTTTTCAGAGCAGTGGTGATGCAATAAGTTACACAAAGTTAAGCCTGCTTGGGTTCGAACCTATGATCTACAACTCGTAAGTCGCGGCCGTGACCACCTAGGGTCGATTAGATTTTCGGAAATAGGAGTTCGATACTTTATCGACTAATGCACAGAAGCTTAGAATTCACAGGAACATTTTAGCATCTCGCCTCGAATAGGTTCGAATAGGGTCTGCTATATCCGAAAACTCCTAATACCTACAGGTATTAGGAGTTTTCGGATATTTTTATAGTTCTGAATGTTTGTACACCTATATTTTATTTTGAAACCAGGAAGGTGCAAGTGCACCCCTGGCGCCCATGTGCACGTGTAAAAAGATTGACAGAAGGCTCTAAAAGGTAACAGGTTTACATCTGTGGTACATCGTGCGTATCTACGGGCCAACATATTGCAGCGGACTGCCAAAGCCCTCCTTTCCCTCTCTAGATATTCATCGTCTTGTAGCCGATCTGTATGCATGTGACCCAAATATTTAGACACTCTCATGAGTGCTGAACTGCTGACCCACCGATCTTAATTAGTGGCACGTTTAAGGGAGCCTTGTTCCCTGCTTTGTATAGCATAAGAACACTTTTACTAGCATTATATTTGAGTCCATCTGACAGGATTCACAAGTACCCAGAAGTCTCCTGAGCGCACTTACTGACGGGCTCAACAGAACCATGTCATCCGCATAACTAATATTGTTGATAATTCTTCCATCTATTGAGCATCCGACCATAGCTCCACTGAGTCTGCCGATCAGCTGATTAACAAACTCAGGGAGGTCAACCCGCCTTGCCTAACACCGCATTTCAGGTTATATTCCCAGGGCTATGCGTGTTGGCTAACTGACAGCATTCTTTTGATCACTGTACCAATATTTGAAGAGAGATTCAAGCTCAGTCGGCACAGTGGTTTCTTCAAGCAGTTTATGCCAAAGAATATCATAAGACACCAAGTCGAAGGCCCTCGACAGATCAAGAAAACGAACGCGGAAGAGAGAGGCGTGTTAAAAAGAGTACTTATTTGCTCTTAATCTCTACATGCTAGTTTATTAGGAGAACAAGAAGCGGTCTAAGCGGTAGGTGTAGAGGTCGCAAGCGTGACGGCTGAGCATGAAGTCCTAGGTTTCATCGCCTGATTGGACAGTGTTATTGGATTTTTCAACAGAATTTCTCAGTAGCAGCCCGGAGTCAGGATTTGTGCCAGCGCGGCTAATGGTAAAATGCTCGCCCCCTGCTTCTTCTGGGTGTTTTATAGACAGGTACATTTCTGCCTATCCTTTAGGTATTGTTATATGATATGTGTACAACTGTTTATTTCCAAGTAGTAGGTTGTAATAAGTCGTCTAACAGAGCAGATATAAGTGGTCTACCAGTCACAAACGGTCGAATGGGATTATACATAAATATTAGGCTCATAACGTGTAGTTACTGCTACCACTTCGGCTCGCGCCTGGTTGTTCACAGTTCTAGTTGTCCTTCAGCTATTTAATTGGGTGCCGGCATTTAATGAACAGCCTAGGTGTCCAATTAGCTGGCTAATTTAACCAGATCGCTGCGACAGTCACACCGTGACATCAAATTCTATAGAAACTGCATGGAGCAATCTCCACACGGCGATATCATCGCGGCGAGAATTTGATGGCACGGCGAGACTATCGCCGTGATTCTCTCGTCCGTGGAGATGGCGCCATAAGATGTTAAAAGTATAATTATTAATTATTTGATGTTATGAATGAAGAGGGACACTAACACTAGGTTATAGGTACCTACAGGTGAATTAAGAACCTCGTCTTTATTGATGTCAAGTGCATACTTTTTGGACAGAGAGACTAAATATCAGTGTCGAATATTAATTCCTAAGTACTTGCTAAATTTATACCTACCTACTAAACCACCCATAAAAAAATAAAGTGCAGTCACCTATTTTCAAGGAAGCCAGTTCACTCTTAGTAGTCGTTTATTCTGGAAACATAACATTATACTTTAGTTCCATGATAAATATTATGTTGACTGATAAAATACGCATTATTTCCTCCCTGCCTCTAGTCATTGGCTGGAATTACAATGAATATCTATACTTTGGTTGCAAAGCTATTAGGTATAGATATCTATTTTGAATTTGGAATAATGGACATGCTTAGTAGATTAGGGATTCTTCTCTGGGGAACCTGTGCGGACATTAATACCGTCTTTGTTTTACAAAAAAGGGCTGTTCGAGCCATTTACAACCTAGGTCCAAGAGATTCCCTTCGAGAAAAATTCAAAGAAATAGATATTCTGACTGTAGCCTCTCAATATATATTTGATAATCTTATGTATGTACACAAAAATATATCAAATTTTAAGAAAATGTCCGATATCCACAGTTTAAATACCAGGAATAAACATAATCTTGCTGTACTTCATACTCGCCTCCACAGAGTAGGCAACTCGTTCATGGGTCAATGTATACGCTTTTACAACAAACTTCCTATTGCTATTCGAAATTTACCCATTAAAGGATTTAAAAGCTGTATTAAAACCAAACTTTGTAAAAAAGGGTACTATAAAATTTCAGATTATTTAGAAGACAAAAAAGCTTGGGATTGAGCTGCTCGCTCTGATAAGCTTTGTGCTAAAACCATAAAATTTGGTATTAAAATTATGCAAAATCATCATTATATACAACTATATGTACATATTGACATTGATAAATATTATAAGTAAAATTAAGTGAATATTTATGTACCTTGAAAAGTATTATATTACTTTAATTATTGTGAATGTGAGCACTATGTGGGTCATTTTTATTTATTTCTTGTTTTTTTCTTTTTTTCTTTCTCTTAGTTTTAATGATGGTCTGGCATTTTGAGTTCTTTATGCGGCCAACCCAATTGTCCTTTCCTTGGTATTGTTCGTCGAGTCGTTGAGCTCCTTAAGTTTTGAGTTGAGCTACACGATTACTGACAAATGCTTGCACTGACTGGACAGGTCCACTCAAATTTGTGTGGTTCTTTCCTCAAAAGACCATTTCAGACATAGATCTACATGGTCCTCACATTATCTGACCAAGATTATGTCTGGACTTTAAAAGAGACTTTGACCCTTGAGTTTGTTTCGCCATTTCTTCTCAGGGGTAGTCAGATAGGAAATGTCGACTCCATCTAGCTTATTTTTTAATATGACGTGTAAAAGTGATTCTCATATCCTATTTACAGAATAAACAATTTCATTTCATTTCATTTCATTTCATTTCAGTAAGTAGGTTCTTTTCTATCATAATTTATGGTCATAACTTTTACTGGCTTTCGCATTCTGCATGATATCTCTTCACTGCGGCAAAAAAGTCTGTTAAACCCCGCGACACCGATTCGGAGTCAAACAATAGAAAATCAATTATGTCTCATTAGCTGTCCTTGACCAATTAATTTGGTAGAAAATATTTAAAAGTTCCCTAATAAACTGGCCAAACTTCACCCCCGTAATCAGCTGTAGCTATTGTAATTGTATTATTACAATTACAATAGCTACTGCTGTTTCAGCGGTTATTTTGTTTTATCATGATTAGATATGATAAAACAAAGCAAATGATGCGTAGTACTCGCAACCGGCGTGTATGACCAGTGTATGAGTGGTACTACTTAGTCTATGGTATGAACGTAAATGACGCTGTTTAATTTTTAAGCCTAAGACGCTGACAAACCCTAAACCGCGGTCACTGTTATCGTATACTAAGTAGGTAGGTTCTAAGATGTGTCTTGTCATTAGATTAGAATAATAGTTCGGTTGTGGGTACATAATAAAAATCAGTCTTGGTCAACCCGTCTTTTATTTACAACAACTGTCAGATTGCAAAGAAAAGAAAGAGAAGCGCGATGAAACAACGCTTGTAATTTATTGCAAAATATGTAGCAATTATCTGTTTACTCAAAATTGAGTTGAGTAATCGAAAATAATAAACAACCAAGTTCTGCATTCAAATAAGACGTTCTTGTTATTAATAAAATACGTAACGTATGTTGATATTTAATGGAGATATTTTGGATTAGAACTCAAGGTAAGAGGTTAGTTTAACGTTAGTTTGAATCGAGATTTTTTTTCAAAACGTGTTATGGTAACAACCAAGTTCTGGAGAATATGTTCAAAATTAACATATATTTTTTCCGTTACCACAAACTATACAGATTTGGCAATTTTTTTTTCTCAAAAGAAGCCTATTTTGGTCAATTGGGTCTTGTCAGTGCCTTAAATCCTCATAGATTCTACAGTGACAGAAGTCGTATTTGGGGTTCTCTAATTAATATGCGCTAAGGAAGCCCGCGAAATTCAATTTTTCTTTGCAATTTGCAGGTCAGTGTCAGGTTATATGTCTATGTTAATTAACATATGTCTCGCGACTGTAACAAATATAGCTTTACAGAATTATAATAATTAGAATAAAAAATATAGATAACTCCTTAAGTTAGAATTGGCCTCAAATGTCATGATTTCATGAAATAGTCATTCAATAGGGTACTACCGTACTACGAACTTAGAGAGTTGTATCGATGATTTTTATGATTATAATTCTATAAATAAATATTTGAGACGGCCGCGAATCATATTTAGATAACAACCTGATACTGACCTCCAATAGCAATAAATTTAAGAAAATTTGAATCTTGCGGGCTACCTTAAAGCTTTCGCCTTAAGCTTTAAGGTAGTTAAAAACGAGAGCTCTTCTAATGCGATACTTTCTAGATTCGTACTAAATTTGGTATTTGAAGCTATTACAGAATTGAGGGCGCGTATAAATCAGTGTCGGTGTCGGCCGGCCACCCTCGTAAAACGGCTGTCCGCCACTGTAATAATGTTACTCAAACAACCCTACGCGCTGCGGCCTCATCCCTTAAGGCCTGTACACAAGATGCCTTGCGGCGGCGCACAGTGGGCCCATACTGAAAATTAGTGGACTTAGGCAACAAAGTTCCTATATCGATGCAATTTTTTTTTATATGACGTTTTATATTATTCCTGACAACTTTTATTCTTATAAAATTTCTTCTAAAGTTGATAGTTTGTCTTGAAAAAAATTAATTAGATTTTTTTGTATGGAGCGAATCACGTTTAATTTTTTTTCTTCAATTGTACTAATATGTTGAGTGTGTGGCGTGAGTATATGATAGCTAGGGTGATTCTCTATCCATGAAAAAAAAAAATCAGCGCCGGCCATCTGCGGCAGCGCGAGTAATCATTCGGTAAAAAAAAAATTATTTTGAAGAATTTTTTTGTCATTTAAAATAAATTCAAAGCATATTTTTTGTCTCATTTGGCTGTTTTCACCTTCTTTTTAGTTAAATAAATAGTTTTAATAGCGCATACGTACTTATAACTAGTAATTCTGGTAGAGATTTAGTTATTATTGCATGTTATCGGTAGCACCTGCATTGTGATTGATGACTCATTTGTTTGTGCACTCGGCTAAGCGCATAACTAATGAGTCATCGAAAAATGCTCGTCTCTGATTGGTTGAATAATTTTCACTCACTGTTATGTCCACTACTTGAGTAATTAACACTAACTATAAATATAAAGACATTCATTAAGTCCATCTAGTTTCGCTCTTGTCGCTTGTTTGTGAACACAGTGAAATACTTGTATTTTTATATTTACATTAGAACTATGGCTGGATTTTGTACCAACCTAGATCTTTTTGTGAAATTAAGAAGTAGCGGTGATCTGAAAAATCATATGTTTCTGTATGAAAGTATCATTTCTGTCTTGACTACCGAAGTTTCTGAAGAAGACAAGAACCAAATCAAGGAGTTCTGTCGACTTTTTTGTGTAAATTTAAATAAAAAGTGGATAGAGTCAAGTAGAAATCAAAAAACTTTTATGAATCGTGTAATTAATCGCAAGTGGTTGGAAAAAAACATCAACTGGCCTGTTTGTGACAGTGTTGATCTGAGAAGTGTGATGGGCTTTTCGGACGCAGCCTTATCTGAGCTTGTGGATATAGATTGCCATGTTCCTACTCTTGCAGTATGTACTGCGGAAGTGGGAACATCTACAGAAAAGGAGCACAGAAAACCGTTCGAAGAGTTAAGTAATAAGCAAAAGAAAAGACGTTCTACTTCCATAGTAGAAGAAAATTCCGAGGAAGAGTTGCAGCACTGGTACATAACAAAATTGAAAGACAACGGCAAAACGAATCTGGCAAAAGTGGTCGAATACGTTTCCAGTAATCCAGATGCACTATCCGAAGTAGAAGAGAGACTATTCAAAAAGCAGAGCTTAAGTACTGTCTCTGAAGATAAGTGTTTAGCTCTTTATACATCAGTTGCGCTCTCGAAATGGAAGTACTTAGCTCTTCGACAATTTCTGAAAGAAGAAAACTGTGCTGCCTTTCCATCTTATCCAAAGCTTGTAAATGCCAAGAAAAGATGTTACCCACCACAAGAGAGTATGGAGATTACCGAAAACGGAGTTCACATTAAATTGCAAGCGCTATTGGACCACACTGTGGAGAGGATATTACTTGATATAAATACTGTTGATAGGTCTCAAAATGAAGAACTCAAGTTGACCTGGAAATGGGGACTTGATGGTTCTTCGTCGCAGAGTAACTATAAACAGAAAACGTCAAACACAGCTACAGAGTTCGATCATTCATCAGTAGTCATGATAAGCATCGTCCCTCTTCGGCTAGTGTCTACTAGGCCATCATCTGGGAATGAAAATCTAGTTTGGGAGAACCCACACCTTGCTCAACTCTGTACTGTCGACCAGTGAAGTTCACTTTCACTTCGGAGACAGCTGACTTTATAAAGTCTGAAGAGTCTGAGATGAAAAAACAAATTGATGAACGAATATCTACACAGTGTGGAAATATTATTGTATCACATGAATTGCATATGACCATGATTGATGGAAAAGTGGCCAATATTATTGCTGGAGTACCATCATATGCAACGTGTCCCATTTGCTTGGCAAAACCGAGTGAGATGAATAATTTAGACGCTTTGACTTCTAAACCACTTCGTGAAGAAATTTACAAACAAGGAATTTCTTCACTGCATATGAAGATTCGGTGTATGGAATGTCTTCTCCATATATCTTATAATCTGGATTTTCAACGATGGACTGCTCGCGGCTTTGAAACAAGCTAAAAAAAATACCACACAGCAAGAGTTTCGTGAGCAAACTGGAATGCTGATTGATATAGTCAAACAGGTATGTATTTAATTTTCGCTCTCTTTATGTTGTTTGTGAATTATATCTCTATGTATTGTATATTACAGTATTGTTTTCCCATTTTAGGGTTTTGGAACGACAAACGACGGGAATACAGCGAGGCGCTTTTTCCAAGATTACAAAAGATCTTCCAGAATAACGGGAATTGACGAAAATCTGATTTTCAGATTTTCCGTTATTCTACAAGCCATATCATCAGACAAAAACATTGACTGTGAAAAATTTAGAAGATACTGTAGAGAAACAGCTGATGTGTACGTGCAACACTATTCGTGGTACTACATGCCAGTTAGTGTACATAAACTTATTATGCACGGTGCAGACATCTGTAACCACTTTGGTGTTTTGCCAATCGGTAAGTAAAAAATAAATATAGTTTGATGTATTATTTGACTCGATTGCGTTTTGAAATTAAAATGTATGTACTTATTCGTTTTAGGTACCTTATCTGAAGAAGCTTCGGAAGCCCGTAATAAGGACTTCATAAACGACAGGGAGAGGCACACTCGGAAAACGGGGAGAATAGCAACAAACGAAGACATCCTCCATGGACTTCTAATAAGCTCTGATCCCCACATATCCTACATAAGGCCTAAAATAATGAAACAGGTTCATAATGAGTTGTTGCCTGAAGCAACACAGTTGTTACAGACTACTGAGCCTCCCTGTGACAGTGAAATTATGGAGGAAGAAGAATGCCTCATAGCAAAGTCCGAAAATTTGCCGGACCCACTAGCACTTCTGGAACAAGAAATAATGTGATCCGGCTCTAAATTATTCCCACAAAAGCCCATCAGGGTTAGGAATATGACAAACAGCCCTTTTCAGGGCTACAATTACTTCACAGTTTCATATTGATCATACGTACGATAACTTATACTATAATAATATACATACAGTTGATTATGTAGATAATTATCAACGACTTGCCCGTACAAATTTAAATTATTTCACCTATCATTAACAAAATTAGTATAACCTGAAACATTACGATATATTTATTCAACAATAGATAACGTGCAGTTAAAAAATAACACAGCCAATCAGAGACGAGCATTTTTCGATGACTCATTAGTTATGCGCGCACAAACAAATGAGTCATCAATCACAATGCAGAGCACCTGCATTGTGATTGATGACTCATTTGTACCGATAACATGCAATAATAACTAAATCTCTACCAGAATTACTAGTTCTAAGTACGTATGCGCTATTAAAACTATTTATTTAACTAAAAAGAAGGTGAAAACAGCCAAATGAGACAAAAAATATGCTTTGAATTTATTTTAAATGACAAAAAAATTCTTCCCAATTATTATTTTTTTACCGAATGATTACTCGCGCTGCCGCAGATGGCCGGCGCTGATTTTTTTTTCGTGGATAGAGAATGACCCTAGCTATCATATACTCACGCCACACACCCAACATATTAGTACAATTGAAGAAAAAAAATTAAACGTGATTCGCTCCATACAAAAAAATCTAATAAATTTTTTTCAAGACAAATTATCAAGTTTAGAAGAAATTTTATAAGAATAAAAGTTGTCAGGAATATTATAACACGTCATATAAAAAAAAATCGCATCGATATGGTAACTTTGTTGCCTAAGTCCACTAATTTTCAGTATGGGCCCACTGTGCGGCGGCGGAACGGTATCGCTGTGGCGTCCTAACGTAAAAATATCCATGGTACAACACAAGGTGCATTCCGGCGTCGCACCGCACGTGTACACCGGACGTGCAACCCGCGAGACGAGGCGGGGAGGGGTGCACGCGTTGCGCCGACACCCCGGAGCGGCACCTCACAGTTGTTTGTGCGGCAGAAGAAAGGGCAAAATATTTTCGGCGGCGCCGCAACGGCCGTGTGGCCGCCAATGCGATGAAATCTTGGCGATGCGGTCCCGCAACGCATCGTGTGAACAGGCTCTTAGCTTGAACTTACTTACCAATGAGTTTTGAGCTACAAAAACTACTTTATTAATCATAATAAAATACTGGTTAGAATACGCGAAAAAAAAGGCAAAAAGGCATAAAGTGAAAAAACGAAAGCTATTTACTTAGTTTTTAATTTGAGCTAAGTTAATGGCGTTTTCACAGTTTTTCGTGTCACATGGAGTGGAATGGATTCCGTAGTCAACAAGGAACCCTTATAGTTTCGCCCTGTCTGTCTGTCTGTCCTCCTGGCTTAGCTTAGAGACTCTTAGTACTAGAAAGCTGTTATTTGGCATGGGTTTATTACCTACATGTTAATCACGCCGACAAAGTGTAAAATAAAATCTAAAAAAAAAAAATATTTTTAAGGTACTTTCCTTACACGTAAAATGGGGATGATCATTGTTTTTCTCGTCTATTCCATGGTGTGGGATACGCCGTTCAAATATAATGCGGGTCTGCGAAAACTATGTTTCGATACAGGGATTCGTTTGCGTAATATTAAGCTTTAAAGTGCAAATTTTTGTTAGAGTCAAGTGTCTGTGTGAATATGTGAAAAAAATCGTAACGTAATGAGGAGTATATAATAAAATTAATGAAATTAAAAGGAAAACCGGCCAAGTGCGTGTCGGGCCACGCACAATGAGGGTTCCGGAGTTGGGATGAATTTATCCCAAGAACAAACTAAACATTGTAATTGAAAATAGTCTATGGTCTTAAAATAACATGTTAAATCTCCCAATATTGTGTGTACAAACTTACACTTTTTGTTTTTGCGTGGGAAATTATCAAATAACTTCTCCCGTTCTGGGCGGAGCGGGAGGGTGTGTCAGACTCTTACTGACTAAAACCCAACCGTGTTCCTTCCGTTGTCTGTGTTGCCAGGGTCATGGACCCTGGCAACACAGACAATTATTCAAATAACAGAAAATTATCAAATAACTTCTCCCGTTCTGGGCGGAGCGGGAGAGTGTGTCAGACTCTTACTGACTAAAACCCAACCGTGTTCCTTCCGTTGTCTGTGTTGCCAGGGACCACGGTATCCTTTTCGGACTTTCCCGCGACCCCGGCAGGCATCGGCCCTAGTCGACCCCTACACTTGTGCTGACATCTTTTTGAGGCGCGCGTGGAACACAACGCGCCGTCGACCCGGAACTGGTCCTTATCGGACGGCGAGCTACCTATTGCTCATCGTTCGCAAGCCCGCGCCTACGGTGGCCGGAAATCCACCTGGGATTCCCGACGCCCAGATCCTCTCCCTCACCCGTTCCGCCTTCCCCTTCGCGAGAATTACTGCTTCGCAGAAGGAGGTGACGGCTTCCCATGCCCTCTCGCTCCGTACCATGGCCTGCGCCAGGGCCGGACGCGAGAGGTCTCCGCCGCCGATCGTCTCCACGAGGACACCTCCACCGTATATTCCACCGTGTCCTCCGGGCGATTCCTCCCGCTTTATCCGACACAGGAACCTCCCGATTACCTACAAACTAATACTTGCAATTGGAATGTATGGGAGAACAGGGTTTCCTGCAATCTATAAGTATATAACTGTTTTCAAAATTTTAGGCTCAGTAGTTCGGAGATAATGGAGGGAATAGTAAATTTTCATCTATTTTCTTAAGCGGCCGACAACACCTAAAGCGCGGTCACTGTCGGACTGCATAGAAAAGAAAAAGAAGCGCGGTGACACAACGCTGGTAATTTATTGCAAAATATGAAGCAATTATCGATTTACAAAAAAACTATAGATTGTATAAAAAAATAAAACACTATTGTGGTAATATGTTGCTTGTAGAATAATCTGAGAAAAAATCAGAATGATTGCATGTATATTAGTACTTATGGTTTTTAATCGTTAAAATAAATTTTTAGAGGTATCTTCGTGATTTTTTTCTATCGCATAAAATTAGTTATATTATGTTTTCAACACACTATCTACCTAGCATATATCCATACGAATATCATATATTTTTCTGATTTTTCGGTTTACAAAAAATATACCTACACAATCACCCAATGTTGATCGTCTTACGAAGAAACTGAGTTGCCAGGATTGGTTGTGTCAATGTATCAAAATGTTGAATTTTGTTAAATAAAACCTAAATACTATCCATTACTGGTATATTTTTTAATACACTACTGATTTAAGTACTTATTATTTTTCTGTTAGCCATTCGTTAGGAATAATCTGCAAAGATTGCATTAGTGTATCAGTGTTGTGCCATAATAATAATATCCAGGAACGAAGGCGTTCATTTATTCTCTAAATGAAGGGTTCCGTAGTTGGGATTAATTTATCACAAACACAAACTTAACATTGTAGTTAAAAAACATGTTCTCCCATACATCGATATACGTCACGGTCATTTCTCCAACTGCAAATTTAAGTTGGTCGACTATTACGCGTTAACTTGTAAAGCCTACTTAACCGTGGTTTCCTTTTAATTTTGATATATACACTACTGTCATGAATTTTTTCACATATCCAAAAACAAACGACCTCATCTAGTTTAAAAAAAATATGTTTGACGTCTAAAAGTGTTTGTAAAAACCTACTTACAGAAATAAAATCATTTATCATTTAAACAATTAAGCTGGCAGGGGGAGGGGGTGACACCAACAAAAATTAGCACTTTAAAGCTTAATATAACACAAACGCATCCCTGAATCGAAAAATGGTTTTCACAGACCCATAACATTTTTGGACGGCCTATCCAACGATATCCCACAACATGGGATAGACAAGACAAAAAAATATCATCCCCATTTTACGTGTACGGGAGGTACCCTTAAAATTTTTATTTTTCAAACTTGTATTTTAATGTTTCATGCTGCATAAGTGATGTTAGATATTTTTGATCACAAGGTATCACATTCTTCTGAATTTAACTGAGTAGGCAGGTAGGTGACACATCTTTTTGAAATCGATGCAGCCTCTTATTTTTTGGCGTCGGCGTCGTTGTCTCGTCAGGTAGTTTTGATGTTCCTTCGATGTCACATATTTCTGCTGCCACTTCTAATGCCTTCCAAAAATGATCACACTAATATTTGTTGTTATCTTGACGACAGATATAATTATGATGTTGAATCAGATATTACTGAGCTGCTCTTATATATATTATTATAATATACTAGCTGCACCCCGCGGTTTCACTTGCATAAGTCTCGATCTCGTGAGGATATCGGGATAAAAAGTATCCTAATTCAGGTCATGGTTTACCCATGTGCCAAAGTTCATCCAAATCCGTTCAGCCGTTTTAGCGTGAAAGCGTAACAAACAAACAAATATACCAACTCACTTTCGCATTTATAATATTAGTTAGGAAGTTAGGATTTATGCTCGTGATTGTACGGTATTATGAACACGTGTCATTTCAATTCGAACCTTATCACCGCCAGCGTGAAGCAAATATTTAAGTAATAGTAGTAAAATCATGTAGATTTATCTCGGCCTCCTACGTTTACCTTTGACAGGTAGGTACGTAACGTCTTAATACTTGGATTTCAATGGACTTGGAGGACCATCCCTTACTTAAAGGTAAATAAATTATAGCCAGTTTACACCAACACTAGTTAACACCTAAATGAAAGACTATCAACGCTCGGCTCAGCATCGAAAGTTGAAAATCCAACAGCACGCTTCTATTTAGGCATTCAGTTTGGTCTCGCCTAGTGTCAGTTGAAATTAAAATTCAAAACGGACATTAATTGGTTTATCATCCAACCTTAGTAACCAACCGTCCCACAGCTGGGCAAAGGTCTTCAGGCCTTCATATTCTGTCGTACTTTTCGGTCAGACAGAAGTGTTTTGAACCTACCGAGTTTCTTCTTTTTTTTAAAATCTTTATTTATTAATGGAGGTTTGTTCATATTTGAAGATGTCACCCCATAAAAATAAACATGAAAATATACACATCACAATACTAAAATTAACAACTTATACAAATCATAGTGTTATTAAGGTGATCTATTATTAATACTTATATGTGTAAGCTTATACAGCAACCTGGTCTCCTCCGAAAGAGGAAAAGACAAAATGCTATTACACCATCCAACATTGAAAGGAGACACTGCTTTTTGAATTACTATATAACTAAATGCTTCGTTACGAACACACTCCATCAAGATGTGATATACGTCCTCTATAACATCACATTCAGTACAAGTCGAAGAGTTGACCTTTCCCATCAGGAATCCAAACTTATTTAATGGAATGTGCCCTGAGCGAAGTCTAAAACTCGTCACAATGTCATACCTTTCCATATTGCATTTTTCAAACCAAGGGACTCGAGGCAAAGCTGGTTGCAAAGTTCTGTACCAAATTCCATTGGTAAGTGAAAACTTTTGTCAAAATATTCAGATCACAATTTGGTCGAAAACTCTTTAACAGTAAGTACCGATTAAGTTTGTGTATAAGGCAAGTAATTGAAATTAATACCATCAACCGCAGCTTCTCTGGCCAATTTATCTACAGTTTAATTACCAATTAAACCAATACTTCGTCGTGTCGATGGCACGACGACACGTAAACTATGTTCAACCTCTTATCCTGCCCGATGTGCCCTAAAAATTGCAGCCATAGTGACCTCTGCGTTCTGCGTGAGAAGATCTCGTGGCTAAGTGCACGGGTCGATCCATCAGGTTAAGCTGGTTAAGTTGATCCGAGGATGGGTGACCATCTTTACACACCGAGACTCCTCCTCGGAAAGCACGTTAAGCCGTTGGTCCTGGCGCGGCGATCATTCGTGGATCTTTGATACTCGCTAGGGGTTATCAGAAGCTCAAAAGTTTGACAATCAGTCTTATCAAGAGTTATCGTATTACCCAGTTTATATTACTGTTTATTTTTTTATTACTGGGTTGTGGAGGTCAGATAGGCAGTCGCTCCATGTAAAATACTGGTATTCAGCTGCATCCGGTTAGATTGGAAGCTGACCCCAACATTGTTGGGAAAAGGCTAGGCAGATTGAGTGACCTCTGCGCTGACACCGACAATACCCACCAAGCTGAAGTAAACAAGAACAGGCAAAAAGAGAGAAATTAATCAAAGTTGAGGTCAAAAAGCAGTTTCCTGAAAGTTCGAATTAGATCTTTGAACTGAATAAGTAATTTAATATTTTCTTTGTCCTAATTTCAGCTTAGTCACCTTTTCATTGAACTCTAAGCCGTCGATACGAACAAAGCAACGAACAAAGATTATTCAAATAGTTTCAGTCATCCACTTACGTTATTTGCTTTAAGGTTTAGAGTAGTTTATAAAAAAACCGGCCAAGTGCGTGTCGGACTACGGACAGTGAAAGGTTCCGTAGTTGGAATGAATTTATCCCAAAACAAAACTAACATTGCAGTTGAAAAACATGTTATCCCATACATCGATATATGTCACTCAATTCTCCAACTGCAAATGTAAGTTGGTTGACTATTACTCGTTAACTTGTACAGCCTACTTAGCTGTGATTGTTTTCCGTTATATAAACTACTGCCTTGAATTTTTTCACTATCCAAAAACAACCATTTAGCTACTCTGATTGACTATAAAAAAACATAGCACTTTAAAGCTTAATATTACGCAAACAGATCCCTGAATCGAAAAATGGTTCTCATAGACCCGCAATATTTTTGAACGGTCTTTCCAACGATACCTCACACCGGGATAGACGAGAAAAAAAATATCATTTCCCCTTTTTTTTTTTTTGGTTGGGAATTCAGCTAATAAATAACTTTTCCCGCTCTGGGCGGAGCGGGAGGGTGTGTCAGACTCTTACTGACTAAAACTCACCCGTATTTCTTCCGCTTGGGGCTAATATTTTTTTCGTGCAAGAGAGGTACCCTACAAGGACTTTTTTTTAAAATATGTTGTTTTATCGCTTTGTCGGCGTGATTAATATGTATACCCATGCCAAATTACAGCTTGATAGTACTAAGAGTCTCTGTGCTAAGCCGGAGACAGACAGACAGACAGACGGACATGGCGAAACATTAAGGGTTCCTTGTCGACTACGGAACCCTAAAAAGGGTTTATTTTGTCTATTTTCAGATGTTATTTAGTTATACTCAAGGCAATTTTGATTATTTTAGATTTACTTTAACTTAATCAATATGGCGGCATTTTTTATTGATACCTGCTTCAATAGAGGCAAGCAAACGTTCTAAAACGATACAGTACGTAAACCTAACCTATGTTTAAATAACAGAACAGTAAGTTCGTTTGAACAAACTGGGCGACCAGATCCAACAAACCATTTAAACTGCAAAAGAAAACAAACAAACCGTCGTCGTTTCGTATATTTTTTCAATCTATCGGTAGAAACGTAGTCTGTCGAGACGAGACAGTGTGACAGACAAGTCCGTCTGTCTGGTAGTCGCGCCGTCGCACAGTGGAACGAATGTATGGGAGCGGTTGGACGTAGACATGTCCGAAAAAAAAGAGTAAAATTATGCCAAACTAATGATGCCATCTTATTCGATTACTTAATGCCTTCATAACTTGTGGTGATGAATTTCTTCATAACTCCCATATTTCGGGAGTAATTTGAGAAAATGTGAAATTTTACTATGAAAATGAGTGTATCGAGCTCTCTCCCTCCTGATTCCGGGCTTGTTTCAAGTAGCGGTCTCTAATATCATAATGCTAATACTAAGAGCTATATTTAATACTAAGACACATAGTGCGCCAAATGTGCACTTTCTGGGATAAAGAGTGATGTTTATTTTATAACACAATTTTTTTATTTTTTGTTTATTTTGTTGATTAAAACCGTTTTTCTAAAGGTTTACCTTATTACAATAACATTTCTGAGCAGCCAATTAGAGAAGATATAAGCTAATTAGGATATATAATTAGGGACTTAAGGTTTACATATAAAACTGATGCACTAATGATTACTGATAAGAACATTGCTATTATTTAATTACTAAATGGCTCTTAATACACTAATTTAGCATGCATCATTTACTAATTATCACAATAACTAATTACCTTGCAATATTTAACAAAGGATACCTGGGATACCTGGATTTTATATAAATAGGTCACTATTAGTAACTTTAAAATCAGTGTTGATTTACACCTCGTTGTATCCAAGCTAATCTCGCAATGTATTTTCCAAATTTTAATACAAATCTTGATATTCACGTTGCTTTATGCGCACGCGCACATAAAGATTTACGCGACTTTAACTATTTGTTCAGTGTTTTAAAAGATAACAGTTGTGTTCAGTTATGTGAAAGTGCTGAAACAAGTTTAAAAGACTGGTGTCGTCGATTTTGCTACCGCATTTATGCAAAATGGACACAGTCTGGAAGAAGCACAGATAAGTTTCGGAAGAAACATGAGATTTGGCTACAGGCTGCAATTCAATGGCCGGAATTACAGAATGAAAATATGGAACCTTCTACAGAAAATATAAGTGACGTCATCGAGCCCATAATTTCTCCTGCTAAATCTGATGCTTCAACTTGTACACATCCTAGTCCTCGTAAATCTTTTGAGGACCTTAGTAACCGGCAAAAAAGAAGACGCACTGAAGATAGTCTTTCATGCAGCAGTAGCAGCGCTGAAATTATGTTTTCGGCCGAAAGGGCGCTTCAAAAGGCAGGACAAAGCGATACAGCTTATGTTATGAAATACTTGACGGAGAATCCAGAAGAGGCCTCAAAAATCAAAGCCTTCATTGAAGGTAAATCAATTCAGGTACGGGAAATATCCCCTTTGAAGGCATTGGCTCTTTATGTATCGATGAACTTATCGAAATGGCGCTATAACACTCTTCGGGATTTCAACACTCAAGAAGGAGCTCTTCAATACCCGAGTTACTACATGTTGGTTAAAGAAAAAATTAAGTGCTATCCGGCCAAAGAAGATCTCACAGTTACAGAGAGCTCTGCAAAAATCAAATTACAAGCCTTGATGGATTTAACCTCAAGAAGACTTATTAGGTCGTTAGAAACCCCTGTTGATCCCAATCAACAGCTCGTATTGACCAGCAAATGGGGTTTTGACGGATCATCTAGCCAAAGCATTTATCATCAAAGGACGAGTGAAGATGAGCAAATCGATCTTGCTAGTAATTTTATGATTAGTCTTGTACCACTGCGGCTCGTCTCAAAAGGTGTAACAATTTGGGAAAACGAGCGACCATCTTCCACTTCATTTTGCCGGCCAATATTGTTTAAGTTTATAAAGGAAACCAAAGAAAATGTGCAGAGAGAGATGGCTGAAATCGAAGCAGAGATTGAAGCCTTAACTCCATCCACCATCACTGATGGAATTAGTGTCAAACACCAACTGCTGTTGACAATGATTGATGGTAAAATTCATTCCATTATATCCAATACAGCAGCTTCAGTGTGTGACATATGCAAGGCTTGTCCTAAAGAATTTTTCAATGGAATGCTTATTACACATTTCCTACAAATTAGACATAAAATCATGGCAAGTAAGGGGTGATATAGCAAAAAGGCAAGTTGATGACAGGAAGAAAAGAGTTCAAGAGGCTGTAAGAAGAGAAACGGGCTTACTTCTCGATGTTGTGAAACAAGGCACTGGATCCACCAACAATGGCAACTCGGCAAGGAGATTTTTTGAAAACTACACTAAATCTGCTGAACTGACCGGAATAGATGCTATGCTTTTAAGAAAAATCTGTGTGATCTTGCAGTGTATTTCATCAGGAGAGAAGATCAACGTAACTAAATTCCGAGAGTTCTGCTTTGATACTGCTAAGCTTTACGTGGAGTTATACCCATGGTATTATATGCCTTCTTCACTTCATAAAATTTTAATGCATGGGCCAGACATAGTTCAGAACATGTCAATTGTGCCCATTGGTTTTCTATCCGAAGAGGCATCTGAGGCTAGAAATAAAGATTTTAGAAAATATAGAGAGGGGCATTCTCGAAAGCATAGCAGTATCTCATGCAATGAAGATATTATGCACAATCTTTTACTGTCTTCTGATCCACTTGTTACAAGTATCCGTCCAAAAGGAAATAAGTTTGTAAAAAATCTTCTTTTAAGGAATTTTATGAGCTTACGGATTCTGAGAAAAGTGATATCGAATTTGTTAACATAAATGATTTAGCGGACATCGATTCTGAATTTGAATTAATTGATGATGATGATGATGACGAAGATAATTAAATGATGTTATTGTTTTAAAATGTGTAACTTAGTAAATTAGAGCTTACATCTTAATTATTTATTGTACTTTTAATGAAACTAGGTAATTTATTATCAACTTACTTAAAAGTCATACTCTCATCAGTTCTTGTGAATATTTTTGTTAATATATATTTCTGTATATATATAATATATTTATAGACCTCTTAATAAGTCTGTCTGCGGTTTAAAGTAAATACAAATGGGGAAAAAACGTTTTTTTTTTTAAATTTTCATTTCCTTTTATCCCAGAAAGTGCACATTTGGCGCACTATGTGTCTTAGTATTAAATATAGCTCTTAGTAATAGCATTACGATATTAGAGACCGCTACTTGAAACAAGCCCGGAATCAGGAGGGAGAGAGCTCGATACACTCATTTTCATAGTAAAATTTCACATTTTCTCAAATTACTCCCGAAATATGGGAGTTATGAAGAAATTCATCACCACAATTTATGAAGGCATTAAGTAATCGAATAAGATGGCATCATTAGTTTGGCATAATTTTACTCTTATTTTTCGGACATGTCTACGTCCAACCGCTCCCATACATTCGTTCCACTGTGCGTCGGCCCGTCGGCATGCGGGCTGGCGAGCATTGTGTGCACTAAATACATCACGTCCTGTGTCGATTAGATAACCATCGCTAAAGGAACTTGTGCCGGCTCTGTCTGTCCCAATTCTATTACATTCTTATAGTTGGCTTGCTCCATTATAATACTTGGGTTTGATACTGAATCGGAAAGATATATGAAAAGTCTTGACCACCATGTCATATAAGTAGGTACTTAATTAGTTACCGTAAACTGGGATGTATTGCAACTACTGGGGTGAAAGACAACAGTTTTAAGAAAAACGTTTGTCATCACCTTTACCATTCTCTATAGTAAATTTGTATATTAAACCAATTATTGCCTTATACAAATTTACTATAGAGAATGGTACTCGTAAATGTTGCCGTTATGATGACAAACTTTTTTCTTAAAACTGTTGTCTTACACCCCAATAGTTGCAATTCACCCAGGGGCGTGCCGTCCATAGAGGCAATTAGGCCTAGCCTACCCTACCAACAACGCCAAATGCATTTATTTTAACTATGTAATACAATAATACAAAATATTAAAAAAAAAGTTAAACTCCTGTTAAAACTCTTATAGCAACTTGTCGCAGACGCCACGTGACTCACAGTTCGACGGAGCTTGGTACGGTAGGTATGCGCGATTTATTAGGCAAGCACTCGGCTAGCCTATATACCGTTGATAAATTTACGCACACTCTTGTATATTTTCATGTGTATGAACGGCACACAATAGTGACATGGTTTAAAGTAGGGGCGTAACTCTGCGGCAGGAGCTCGCTACCCATCGGCTGTGTAAAGTCAAGATTTAATTAATGAAAAGTATTGAAGACCAGGGTTCCCAAATTTTGGACAATTCCCCGAATTGCGGGGAAGTTTCCTTCATGACTACTAGAGACAATAAAAAAAAACAGGGTGGTATTTTTGAATTTATACCATTTAAAAAATTATAAATTGTAAAGAATAGCAAAAGCCCAATATAAATAATTAATAACTTTATAATTTTTTATTATATTCCTCATATTTGGTAAATTTTGCTTTCATTTTTGGGGAGTTAGGAAAATAAGTTTTGGTAACCCTGGACTGTATTATTCGGCAAAATTTGGTAGTCCCTTTTGTGGAAGAATACGGTATGACAATGATACAATTTTAATTGGTAGTGTTTGTTTCATGTGACAGTGACACGCAATTTATAAAGTTTTATGTAATTCGTTTTGATACGTAAAGCAGTGTAAATATTATTTGTTGTTTACCTAAGAATGGTGTTCTGTTGTGAAGTTTGCGCCGATAATGTGTGTTTGTTAGAAGTTAAAACCAGTAAGTTTTCGCAATTGTCGTTTAATGATAAGATTCAAGTTGTGTCTAAAGGTAGATAGATGTGTGCTCGAATTAAGATATTTAGTCCAAAAATATGATAATTCATGACTTCGGATATCTTGCAAGTGACGTGTTCTGTAATTATCACCCACCCACTTGGTTAAGATATTTGAGGTGGCCGAATCTTTTTTCTTTTTGCATCTTCAGAAAATCGTATTTTGAACCTTGAATAATAATTTGGTGAGTTCTTGTATTTAACTTTTATTTTTACAGGATTATTTTCAATGTTTTTTTTTTCAAATATTATAAATCAATAGTGACTACTTTGAGGGTCATCATATGTAGAGCGACACTGTGATGTTGCGCGAATTAGTTTTTTTTTTGTGTCAGTATGCGTGGCCTATCCTCTGTGGAGAACCACTGCACGCCACTGAATATACCCCAGTTTACGGTACATGAGTCGATTCAATTTGTGATACCTATCTATTTTGTGTTTACAGTAAAATAACATAACCACACGCTTGTATTCCCCGAAGGGTTAGGCAGAGGTTGCTGTTAGCCACATTTTACCAGTTACCTACGTTTAAGTCCAATTAAATAACTGCATTATTTACAGCGTTACAAAGAGCCCAAGATGTTTGATCTTCAGGGGCTGTAGTATCGACATAGATAGCGTTCGCTTTATGACCGAATTCGGTTGCAAAATCCTAATGCGGTCCTAGACAGTCAAAATTGCTTTACAAGCACGAAAAAATCACAATCTTGTTCAAGTAAATTGATCCTCTAGGGATTCCATAAGGACTTTGCGACCGACTTCGATCGTAAAGCGATCGCTATTTATGTTGAGACTGCAGGCCCTGGACTCTGAGTAAAGCCGTTCCAATTTAACGAAACGTGGGAAACGACAAACGTTCCAGAGAATTACCATTTCAAACTTCAACCCTAGACCCAAAAGTATCTTAATCGTATTACCAGACAACTGGACGCCATTTTCAGCTTCAGCAGAACCTACCAGCTTACGTAACACTGTTCCAGCTTACGCAATCAAGCGCTGCACATTCGCGATCGTAATTCAGTCTTTTCATTATCCGTAGTTGTCCGTACACTGATTAATTAACTCGACAAACCGGACGAGTAGTAATTACCGGACGGTGAGCAGGGCCGGGTCGGAGCCGGCCCGGGCACGACCCGCTCCACTCCTGCCTGATTAGCATTTCGTGCTAAGCCGCTTACGTAGGACTGAGTGATAAGTCTCCTAACTGTTTGTTGTGGTAGGTAGCGGGTATAATGTAATGTCCCAAGCCTTAAATTATAATGCTTATAGTAGACCCTCTTTTGAGCCTTTAGAATACCTTGGGTTATAAGTATGGTTAGCTTCAAAACGAAAAAAACGAGCAAACCTACTGTAGTAGTCGCATATTATGTGATCGCATTACATATCTGACATCTCACCTTGGTAATAAGCAACTGAGCAGCGACAGAAATTAACCTCAGAATTTAAAAAAGTTAAATAGAAATATTTATTCGAATAATGATTCATTACTAGTGGTCGCCCACTGGTCGAAATAAATTTAACCCCCTCTATTTACAATCTAGTACTTACTAATTCCATGAGTACATTAATTCCATGCTATTATAAACATAACACATAACATCACGCCAGTAATCCCCGAGGGGTTGGGCAGAGGTGTACACCCACATTTCGCCAGTTATGTTTAAGTCCCATGTAATAGGGGGCGAGCCTACTGCCATCAACCGGGCACAAATCTAGACTCCGAGCTGCTAATGAAAAATTCTTAATGGGAAAACCCAATAGCACTTTTCCCGACCTGGGAATCGAACCCAGGACCTCATTCTCAGCAGTAGCGTTTGCGACCACTAGACCAACGAGGCAGTAGAGGGGAGTGCTATTATAAAGTACTTACAAATTCCATGCTATTAAAAAGTAATTACTTATTCCTTGCTCAAGCTGTCACTTCCTGTCTACATACTTCCGTCCCTTTTCACGAAATCACCACCTACCACAGAAAGCGAGAGGCAAGATATTACACATCAAAAAGGCCCTGAGGATCCGGGGTATTACTAGCGGATTAAAACTTGCTTTCAAATGAATATTCCAGACGATCACGTAACAGGGGGCCAACCAAGTATTATTTCAACATTACTTCAGCGTGAGAAAGAGATGGAGCTATAAGTCCTGTACAGCTCCATCAATTTCCCACTGTGAAGTAATATTATAATAATACTGCTATAAGATGTGATGGTTGGCCCCCTGAGCATACATTGTCTACATAATGTAGATCCAACAGCCTGACTCTCAACGACTCAAAGTTGGCATAAGCCATAATCAACACCTTTGAGAAACGCAACGTGAACATTAATTTACTGACAACTACCGCTGCAGCTACAGCCAAACGTATAATATCTGTTCATTAGGCACATTTATTTCATGAAATGCCAGTGCCACTGAAAACTTAGTCGAAGACGTGTTCAATGTTGACATGGACCGTGGTGTAGATACCGTGCATTTCAAACACGTGTTGCATTTCCAAAACAAACTAGAAGCGCTGAATGCACTGCAAAAATAAGTACAACAATATATTTTCAATTCTCAAATATAACCTCTATTGACCAAAATTACTTTCTTTGCGATATCTATCCGTATTCAAGCTCCTTTGCATGATATTGTGATCAATTTCCCCCAAGTGCGAATATCGTACGTTCATGAATTTTGCTTGCGAAGAAATAGAGAATATAAAGTTCTCTCTATGTGTACCTAGTAATGAAAAAACATGACGCAATATACCGCCCGATCAATATAATATTGGATTTGTGTGAGACGTGCTCTGGATTATCTCAGAGAATATCTAAGTTCTTCTACGACTGAAATATATTTGACTCCTATTTCATTGTTTTTTTTTTCGCGCTACTCTTGAAGACTAAATATTGCGTGAAAATGTGAACACGGTTCCAAAGTTATACGCAGCGACGAATTTTTTACTAGACCTTTTTGAGCGAAACCTTATGCTTTCCAACGGTTCCAAACTCAGATTTTTCTTCGTAAAGAAAAACCTGAGTTTGGAACCGATGTTCGGCGTCGAACGTTTTCAGAGGAAAGGAAACCGAATTTGTAGATTTTAGGAGCGCGTAGGTACACTTTTCGCGAGTATCTGTTTTTCAACGGTTCCAAAGTACGGTTTTTCTTTACGAAGAAAAACCCGAGTTTGAAAACGTTCACTGCTGAACTAAGACTGACTACTTCAATTATTGTTTCACAGACCTGTAGATTCCCAATAGACAGACTGCTGAATGTAGAATGTGCATGTGCCAATGGTAAGTCAGGTAATCAGGTAAAAAAACCGATGTCGGTCATCTTTGGCCATGGGTTGTGTTGTTTGGGCACAACCACTTTAATTTATCCAAAAAAATGCAAATAATATGAAGGCGCTCAGTAGTCTTTCTGACATATATTTCGTCGAGACCTTCCAAAGCGTGCTTAATCCTCGATAACATGATAAAGATGTAAGATAACGTTACTACAATAATTTGATGTTGTTTTGACATGCTACACGGAATCAATCATCTACGTGCCTATTACGTGGTGGTATTAAGTTCTAAGAATCTTCTTCTAAAAAACATGAGTATTCACTACATGGCCGAAAAGACACAATTGAGTTATGGCATAAAACATTCTTCCATTCTCTCTCTTTAAACAAAAACTCTAATGTTAGTTAGCACATGTTTTTAAAGCGGCCATTTTAAAAATCAAGCGCTGTAGGTAAATAAATACTCCATCAATAAACCGCGTTCCAATCGTTTGCATGCTTAAAGTTCATCGCAAATATGAGGCGGCAGGGCATAACGCGAGCGAACTTTGTTGGTTCGTTAGATGAGATGTTAATGTTCAAAAGTAGTTAAAGTGTTATCTATGCGCGAGTCTTAATTGCTAGCCAGCCAAAGTTGCCGTCTCCTGAGGCTAATGTTAATTTCAATAGCGTTGAATAACGTCACGGAGGCGGCAAAGGAACTTTTGTGGTTCGGCCTTAAGCTAAGAACAGATTTTGAACACGCTACGCGAATTACTCGTGTACCGACTTTTATAGTGTGAAAAATGTGTTCGCGGCTTTATACAAGTAGAGTTTTAGCGCCACAATATAAATGAGATTCATTATTCAAAAATCATTTGGCGTTTGCTTTCGTTAACCGAATTTTTAATAAGAAATGTCGCTTTAACGCAGGAACGCGTTCTGGTTTCCAAATTAGATGTTTTGTTCTAACAAAAAACAGTAATTGGTTCCGAGAATGATTAGAATCTAACTTGAAACCAATTACTGTGTAGGGTGGCGAGCTGCTTCCGTCACCAAGTTGCTTACACAAGAAACTTGTGTAAAGGCCTAATTTCAGCATTTTCAGTTTTATAGAGGAAAGAAGTTTCCAGTCTGTTTGGGCGAACTTACACCTCTTACGACCATTTACCACAGATTAGATAATACGGTCAAAAATTCTTCTCGTTAGAAAATAGTAGGTTAATAAGCGTCGTTTATCATGCGATGCACGCATGCCTGCGATAATTATGATCTGCTCACGAATGGATACGTGCTAGTACTCATGATTATGTACTTTGGTATTCGCTACAAATGTAATATGATATTCTCGTTAGTACACGCCGAGTACGCGAAAACTTGTTGATTACCTCGGGTCGGATTTGATTAGATCTTACACTCAATGTCTGTAATAATTGTCGACAACCTGTATGGTTGTTGTAGGTACCTACGTACTACGTATACCGTGTCGCTTTTTCCCTTTACATGGGACACTGGCGTCTCTGTGAGTCCACTCCCTAGTGGGCCGTAATCCACCACGCGGGCCCAGTGCGATTTGGTAGATGTCACATGTCTTCGACACGCTTCTAGGACATGCCGGTTTCCTCACGATGTTTTCCTTCACCGTTTTGAGAGCAGTGGTGATGAAGTAATTTACACAAAGTAAAGCGCCTGTCTGGGCTCGAACCTACGACCTACACTCGTAAGTCGCGGCCGTTACCACTGGGCCACCACTGCTCTCGACATTTTCCCTTTGCTTTTGTTGAATTTCTCATTGCATATTTTCTGAACGTTGCTAGATGCTTTACCACGGTATTGTTATGCCATCTCATAATTATATTTGTTAAAAATATTATACTTGTACTATTAGGTATATTTTATGTCATGCTGATCTACGGCTACAAAATGCAATCCATGACTTTGACTTTAAAGCTAAGGATCTTTTGGAAGCTTCTCTGTAGGAACATACATCTATTGTTTTATCATTATTTAAATCTTTAAGTGTTAGTGTGTGAGATTCAGCCTTTTTAAGATTTCTTAAATATTTAGAAGTTTAAGAATTGCCTACCTAAGCCAGATTCAGTAGAGTTTATACTTTTTATTAAGCTTCGGGAGGCAGGTCTCAATCCAGCATTATGTCCCCGTAAACCCGGGAAATGAAGTCGCTGCCGGCTAGACCGTGCTAAGCTCGAGGGAAGACTTGCAATTTCACACCACCCACCCCACCACACACCCACTGGGAGTAAGACTGATGAAGAAATAACTCACGGTGTTAGGTAATGTAATATGAACGTGTTTTTCTTCAACTTCGTTTTGTAGAAAAATATGGGATAACGCGACAATAATTGTGACCTGGCGAGAAATCCTAAGCGTTTTAATTGGTCTCTTATTTTGTATGACCCGCTGCCGCAGTTTTTGATAATACCTATACCTACTTAACAAAAAGGAATAAGCTTGGGCTTTTTACATCTAATCCTAATAATATAAAGAGGAAAGATTTGATTTTTGTTTTGTTTGTTTGTTTGTAAAGGACAAACTCAAAACTCCTTAACTGATTAAAAAAAAAACTCTTTCACCTATAGAAAGCTACATTATTAGCGAGTAATATGGGCTGAATTTATTTTCGAAAAAGTTAGAGATCCTTACGAAAGTTACAATAATGTATCAAAAGTTTGCCTTTAAAAGTCATTATTTGGCGTGCGCTGCGAAGACTGTTGATGATACATAAAATAATGTACTACATGTTTATAATACTCATCATTACCCACAAAAAAGTCCGCGAGGCTATATGTCTAACTGTTATAGTTAAGTCACAATAACCGTTTTGTGTTCAAATTAGTCAAAAGTACAAATTTATAGTTTACTTTACTTTTAATCCCGGTAGTACGTTCCCGTGGGATATTTTCTGCCATCCACGCGGGTGAAGCCTCGGGCAAAAGCTAGTGACTATATTAAAGTACGTTTTTAGGGTTCCGTAGTCAACAAGGAACCCATATAGATTCGCCACGTTGGTCTGTCTATCTGTCTGTCCGCGGCTAACTTCAGCGACTCTTAGTCCTAGAAAGCTGAAATTTGGCATGGGTATACATATTAATCACGCGGACAAAGTGGGAAAACAAAATCTTGAAAAAACATTTTTTTCTCGTCTATCCCATGTTGTTGGGTGTCTTTGGTTAGGCCGTTCGTCCCCCGCCCCTGTCAGCTAAATGATTGTGGAGATGTGAAAAAATTAATGGCATGCAGTAGTATATATAATGAAATTAAAAGAAAAGATATCATATCTAAGTAGGCTTTACAAGTTAACGAGTAATAGTCGATCAACTTAAATTTGCAGAATTGACCGTGACGTATGTAAATGCGATGTATGGGAGAACATGTTTTTCAACTACAATGGTAATTTTGTTTTTGGGATCAATTCATCCCAACTTGCCAACTACGGAACTATTCATTGTGCGTGGTCCGACACGCAGTTGGCCGGTTTAATATTAATAGTTTTAAGTATACAGATTACGGTCGAAACTTTTCATTCCTTTTAAGGTTTTACTCGCCTCGCTGTGAAATCACGGTCAACCGCTAGAGCAGTTAATCCCATCCAAGTCTCGTCTTTAAAGCAAATAATTTATTTAATAAATAAAATGTGGTCAGATTTGTAGATTTTGTGTGGAATTTGAGGCCTTTTCTATGTATATGAAAATACCTGGTAAGCTGGGTAAATGATTAAGGGACCGCAGAGTTTTTTGCAATTTTATTAAATGTCACTACTTATTTAGTAACTGGTTTCTGCCCTTCGTTCACTTCGTTCGTGTGGAAGTCGTAAGACACCACAATATAGGTACTAAAATAACAGCCGCATTTTTATAAAACTTCCCTGTATACTACGTTTGTAGTTTTGGTCTCCATGGACCCATGAGCAAGCGACGTACAGTTGTCCGTGTGAGAAGCAGTTAGTCCAGGGGGGTAACCATCACCTCTTATAGCAATATTATTATAATATTACTTCAAAGTGGGAAAGTAATATTGAAATAATACTGCTATAACAGGTGATGGTTACCCCCCTAATGTCGACACCCGCAGTCTCCAGTAGCAATTTCCCATTGCTTGCGAAGTTTTTCGTTTTTAGTGAATTAATGAACGCCTGGGTTCCTGCATATACCTAATGGCACAACACTGAGAAATTTGCATTCTTACAGATTATTCCTGACGAACAGCTATCCCTAAAATAATGTAACAGTAGATTGTAAAGACACGGCATTTCTCATCGACAGTCACCTAATCATAGATATTTATTTATTATAACCATAGATAACAGAAGAGGCCTAAACTTAATGTTTTTCTTTGTACGTTCTACGAAATATCACATAATAGTATTATAAAATGTAAATATAAAGAAGCACAAAATATATCAACTGTTGGGAATCGAACTCAGGTTTCAGTCAGCAGTCGCCGAACCACTAAGCTAAGCCCTAAATATAACTTTTATGTATCAAGTCCCTTGGAAAAGCCCATTTAACTGAGTTTGTATGTCGTGTTACTTTAGTAAACATTGTTATTTTGGTTTAACCAATCCTGGTTTCAGGGCGCGTCACGCCCTGAAACATAGCTGTGATATTTTAAATATCAGATTGTTTTAGGTCTGTAGACCGGCCTGAGGTATCTATAATTAGTTTGAAAATCGGTTCAGTAGTTTTCCGGGAATTCACAGAACAAAACTGTCATAGTGGAAAATTGCAATATTTTGTATGTTTCCCCTGAAATATGCTTTCAGTGGAAACAGATAAAACCGACACAGATATCTCACAAGACGGGGAATTTTACGGGGAATGTAATGAATGACATATAAAATGCCTTATGTATCCTAATAGTAAAGAGTTTGTAAGCGCAAATGTAACGCAAACTATATGAAAAAGTTCTTATAATAAAACTTTAAAACAGGAAGCAATTAGCGGCTCTCGTTACGGTAAAGGTAGTTAGTACCTAAGAAGACATGTTACAAAGAACAATTCGTAGTCATCGGCAAGGTACTTATTTATATTTTCAAAATCATCAAGAAGAAGAAAGAAGAACGAAAGAAAGAAGTCCCTGAAGAGTCCCGAAAGTTGCTTCCTGGAAATTCGTGGAGACTTGTGTTATTATTCAGGTAAAAAAACTCCTTTTAGCAGTTGTCAAAACGTACTCCTCTAGGAGATAGTCAACCCTTCCCAAAAACATAACTAAACAAATATGAAGATATAATAGCCGTATAGAAGGGGCATGTAGCCGTCTTGAAGATATCTGGAATCTATAGGTGCAGGACTTCAGCGCCGCATGGACAGGGAGGCCTACCCTCACACCGGGATAAACCTGGATAGCCATTACACACGTCCAGCGATCACGCCCGTCCGGCACACTTGGCACTACAAGAACAGATGTACAAAAAGGGTCAATGTCTTACACAAAGGAAAAGCTTTTCTATTTATTGTACATTATTAACTACCCCTACATATCTACATATACAAATTTGGTACTCAGAAAGCTCCCCAATTTATATGCACGAAATTTAAATAGTTTGTCGGGTAAAATATTCATAGTATCGAGCACGGTCGAGTAACGCACGAGGAAGGAGCTCGGGTCCGACGGGCGGGCCCGCATATCCGCATGAACAATGTTCTACGGTACTAGATTAAATTGAGTCCAATCTCACCCACTATTGCATGGATTACTCCTTTGATACAGACCCTTCACTTCCTAGATCCGATGGTATGGAACACGCACACATGTCCAACAATTGTTTTCGTATCCTAAATTATATACCTACCACATTAAATACTATATCCATATTAAATATTATAAATTCGAAAGTAACTCTATCTGTCTGTATGTTACCTCTTCACGCTTAAACCACTGAACGGATTTCGATGTAGGGAGTCAAAGTTTGTATGGAGAACTTAGCATTTGAACAGTTTGTGTTTCAGCGTTTTTGTAAAATCATCCCCCAAGTGGGTAAAATAGGGGTCCGTATGTTGGGGTTATATTTATTTTAGTATTTATTTCATTTAACTCGGTCCATCCGCTTAAAAGTTATTACAATTTAAAGTTAAAGCTAATTTGTAGATACTTATTACGTGGTCCATGGCGGCGCTAGATTGGGTAGGTATTTCAAAATAATGATGAAAATATTAAAATTAATTAATATTATTTTTAAGTTAGACATTTAGAATCATAAAACCTGATAATTTAAAAAAAGACGATGATTTGCATTTATTATTATTGCACTCACTGTAAATTCTTAGAAAAATGTAGTTCAAGTTTCCTTATTTCGCCTTTGAATTCCTCCTAAACTAGCGTTATGTATGTGGGAGTGCGTAATACGTCTGTCTATCGGTTGGTTTCGTAGTTATCTTTGTCAAGGGTGAGCGAGAGCATCAATCACAGGACGTCAAGAGTCCATTGTCTAAACAATACATTATTGCCCAATCGAAATCGGTGCGTGGGAATACATAGTTCTTTTTGTGTCTGTGTGTGAAGGAAGTTTCGCAAGGATTGGTTTTTTTTTTTTTTTTAATCTTTATTTGTTTACAGGGTTTTTTCTATACAGAATATGTCACCCCGATTATTGAATACAATAAGTATAACAAACTAGCCTACCCGCAACCTTGTACCCATAATAATAATATGATAAAGTGATCTGGCCTCATCTGACAATGGTGAGGCCAGAACACTATTATAGAAGCCTACATTAAAACTATTGTCAAAAGCTTCACGTCTTTGGACTCCAATACGACTACATTCGGTCAAGATGTGATGCACATCTTCTATAACTCCACAAACAGCACAATTAGGTGAATCAACTTTGCGCATCATAAAACCAAAACTATTGAGAGGAACGTGGCCGGATCGGAGTCTCAAAGCCATCACAACTTCTTGCCTATTCATTCTGCCCTCGCTAAACCAAAGCATACGTGGAAGAGATGGTTGAATCGTCTTGTACCAAATGTCCTTCGTCAAAGATCTTTGATCAAAATATTCTGACCAAGATCGAATACATCTGTCTCTAACAAGGGGTAATAGTTCAGTATGCCACGGAGGACAAGCATACAATTCCCCATCAGACGATAATATGGAGGCCTTGGCAGAGAGTACAACTTTGTGCCCTTTGCCGTCGAGACCCTCGGTCCGTGGGGTCCCAGTGCGCATAAGTTATTTGCGGAAATCGCGAAACGTCTAGTTGATGTAACTGGTGACCGAAAAGCTGGCGGCTTTCTCGCGCAACGCATCAGCATTGCAATTCAGCGAGGAAATGCCGCCAGCATCCTCGGTACAATGCCCCGAGGGCCTTTTTTAAGCCTAACTTAGTTTTAATTTAATTTAGTTAATGTTAATAATCATCTTGTAATTTGGTTATGTAAATAAATGATTTACTGTGACCGTTGCCCAAATAGGGTTACTATGGTGAACCGTAGGGGTTGATGGGGAAACATAATCTGGTGTTAAAGAATTCAAAAGATTGATGGCACTTTGGGCGTCCACAAAATGTCTAGGTGAACGGTAACCTTTCAGCCATCTCATTTTGCGCCACATTTCACTAGACGATGTAGTGTGATCGACTGTAGAACAAATATTTTGCCAGTTCACTGCCCTAGCCTGCCGGATTAACTTCTGCGATGTATTTATCCTACTGTTGAGAATATCAAGATTTTTGGGAGTGGGATTACGCCTAAATTTGGCTAATGCTAGCCTACGATGAGCCACAGCGTGTGACAGTTCTGAAGTCCAGTACGGCTTTGGAGTAAAATCGGAAGAAGGGTTTTGGTTAAATTTAAACATCGGGATGAATTTATTAGCAGCGTCATTCAAAATATCCAAAAATAAATCATAAGCTTTTTGAAGGTCAAACGGTAAACACAAATGACAAAGTCTTTGTTCCAGATATTTTTTATATGAAGTCCAATCTGCTTTGCCAAAATTCCTTTTAATAACTGAAGGCAGGTATGAAGTACACAACGTTGAGATTTTAATCATTAAATGGTCACTGCCAAGATTTTCATTTAAAACGGTCCAATTAAAGTTAAGCGCAATATCTGTAGAAACTAGCGATACATCTGGAGAAGTCTGTTGCAAGTTGTTGTCAACTAAACGAATTCGCGTATGTGCCCCGTCGTTCAAGTAAAAAAAGTTGCTGTCTATAAGCGAGTCGTGAATAAGACTGCCTCTGTGGTCAGTTTTATAAGACCAACTGACGTGATGGGCATTAAAATCACCTAGAATTAAAGTTTTAGATGGCCATAATGATAACAAGCTGTCCCAATCCTGCTGAGTGGTAACGATTCTAGTTGGACAATAGACAGAAACAATATTTACGAACGGATCACAGTTAAATAATTGAACGCACACTACCTCGATACCGTTATTGTTCACGTGGACGCGCCTCTGTTGCACTTTAATAGATTTGTGTACGATGATAGCTACACCGCCGTATGAGTCATCCCGGTCCGCGCGATAAACATCATATCCACTAACTTTAAAATTACTTTTTGGTTCGAGCCACGTCTCACTAAGGGCAGCAATATGTACTTTATCCTGACATAAAATTTCATGAAACGATGCTAACTTAGGCCTAATACTTTGGGCATTCCACTGTAAGATGTTTAATTTAACTGATTTGTTAGCCATTACAAGGAATGAAAAAGTTAACTAATGCTTTTATCCACGGCCATTCTGAAACAAAACTCGCTGACACTAAGGTTAACCATTCTAGGCACAATTGGTAGACACACCTTATCTTAAAAATTAAGCTAGTCTTTTTGAGGTAAATAACTTCCTTTATCCTGGACCACAACTCATTGAAAGATGGACATTCGTCGTTACCCTCTCCATGATCAGGTGAATGATGAAAGTCTTTATCGTCTGCATCTGAATTCCAAAACATCCAATCTTCTTTTTGTGGATTGTTTTTATTTTTCGGAGACTGTACTTTAGGTTTTGCAGGGTCATCACTAACCGTAGTAGTAGTCTGCACTTTGTGTACAGTAGCCTTAGTGTGGATAATTTCGGCAAAATTATGATGAAAAGAGGCTTGGAGGTTGCCTGCAAAAGGTGTAGAAGAGACACGATTTTCTGCGGCTACCGGAGCTTGAGGGAGAACGACAATTTCGGGGGGACCAGCATTTTCGGGAGGAACATAACATTCTAGGGCTTTCCTGTATGTGCAACCAAACTCAGCCATAATCTCCCTTAGCCTTCTCTCCTTCTTATACACTGGACAAATCTTACTTAGAGCAATGTGGTTACCACTGCAGTTGACACAGGTACCTAAACAATAAAGTGTCGCAATTTTCATGATGCCCACCACACTTCGGGCAAACTATGTTTTTCGAGGGGCACATTTTTCGCGTATGGCCTAACTTCCAACATTGGGAACATTGGGATACCTGGTGTATGAAAGGTAAAACTTTTATGTTTATATCACATACACGTACTGATGACGGTAGATGATCACCGTCAAAACAAAGTCGAAGGGTTTCACTGGGGCACCAACCACCTTCATCCCTATTGCGACGGTCCAGCCTCTTGAATGATAAAAGCTTGGCGGGGGCCGGACATGAAATATTTTGAAGAATCTCCTCATATGTAAAGTCTAGATCTACATCCTTGATTAGGCCATAGCAGACAGAAAGCTGCATAGCCTTCTGGAACCTCCATCCTTTCTCTAAAAGTTTCTCGCACATTATAAGGTTCTGCGCAGCCGAGTCACATTCAAATTGAAAACGTATTTTAAAAGGACTTAAATATTTAACTTGGCTAATTTTTGTTATGTTATTTTCTTTTAAAATACGTGCCATCGCAAACTGTTTCGGAAGGCGTTCCTTGGATGACACATAGACCTCATACTTTTCTTCTTTTACAGAGTTTTTGCTACCGAGACATATCTTTTTTTTACTCCCCTTAACTTCTGTCCAACCCTCTTCGTCTTCAGTACTGTCCTCTCTTTCTCGTTTTTCTGCTCTTAACAGCTCCTTATTTTTACTATCTTCATCTGCATCCATGTCCGACGAATCATTTAACAGACTCTGTACATCATTCTTGAATACGGGCGTATCACAGCGCGGTGAAGCACTTACGTTATTAGCCATGGCGCAATCACGTAAGGCACACGGTAGGACCGCGAGCCGGGTGGTCCGGCGCACACCTATAGCGCGTGGCAGTACGTAAACAACAATGCGCGCAGTGGGATAGCGATTCGATCCGCGACAAAAAACACAACCAGACCGCACGAGTGCCGGTACGGTTATGAAGGATTGGTTAGTGGGAACTTACTAAAAACATAGACTAGAAAGATTTCTTGTAAGCTGCTTTGTTCCTTTCTTATTAGTGCCGATTCTCTTGTACATCGAACTAAACTATCACTAAATTTTCATATTTTTGGTTAAGAGAACCTTAAAAACTATTCTGAAAACAAGATTCTCTAACCTTAAAAACAATTTTGACACAACTAAAATCGTGTTTGACAATCGCTAAGCTGAGTAGACCATAGACCAAGATTTGACGGAAATTAAAATAAAGAGTGAATGAAATGAACCTGACTAAAATCATAAAATAATCTTTAATTGTTTATAAATAATTATTTAAATGAAATACAGGGAGCATAATGTCGGCATAAATCTATATTTTTGTTTATATTTTAATAAATTAAGATGCATTATCCTGTATTTGTTTTTATTATCTGTGGCCAATGTGATTCTGCTAGGGTTGTACACCTAAAACGATTTAGAACTTCGGCGATACTTTTTGGTTTTTTGTTATTGAAATAAGAAAAAACTTTAAATTTTATTCAAAACGACAAACTACAGCATTTAAAAAAATATTCAGGATGCACGATTATCTTGCTATTTATTTCAGCGTAATAAAGCTAATTTACTGATAAAAATGTGATCTCGAGAAAAGAACATCCGGTTTATTTATTTTTATTAAAACTTTATGCACAAGTAAAAAAAAAAATACCGTACAAAGGCGGACTTAATGCCTGAGGCATTTTCTACCAGTCAACCTTAGGGTGATGCAGAACTCGAGGTGGCCCTGCACAAGTCCGAGGCCATGTGTTTTCATGGTCCTCGGAACGCACCACCGTTGGGGTCCCAAATAACCGTAGGAGGGGTTTCCATCGGCGTCGAGTCGACGATGAAGTACCTGGGACTCGTCCTCGACAGCCGGTGGACCTTCGTGGAGCATTTCCGACGTTTGGCTCCCAAACTGGAGCGGGCGGGCGCTGCATTGAAGCGGCTCCTTCCCAATCTAGGGGGTCCAAACGCCTCCTGCCGGAGGCTCTACGCGGGGGTCGTGCGGTTCATGGCCCTCTACGGGGCTCCTGTATGGGCGCGCTCTCTGGCGCTGCGGCCAGCCCGCCGGTTGAGCGCGGCCCAAAGGGTCATGGCCATCCGGATGTTCCGGGGATACCGCACGGTCTCCTGTGAGGCAGCGAGCCTCCTTGCCGGATTGCCGCCATGGGATCTGGAGGCAAAAGTCCTCGCGCACGTATGGGAGTGGCGCGAGGAGGCGAAACGCCGGGGCGTAAGTCCGCTGCCGCGAGAAATCGCGGCACAGAGGACGGAGCTCCGGCGGGATCTCATGGCGTCATGGAAAGTACGGTTGTCGCAACCCAGTGCTGGGCACGTCACGATTGCGGCGATAAGTCCCCTCTTTGAGGAGTGGCTAGAGAGGCGCCACGGCGTCCTCACCTTCCGCCTGACGCAGGTCCTCACCGGACACGGCAGTTTCGGGAGGTTCCTGTGTCGGATAAGGCGGGAGGAAACGTCCGGGTGTCACCACTGTGTGGACCGCCCGGAGGACACGGTGGATCATACGGTGGAGGTCTGCCAGGCTTGGGCAGAGCACCGCCGCCGCGCCGTGTCCTCGTGGAGGCGATCGGCGGCAGAGACCTCTCGCGCCCGGCCCTGGTTCAGGCCCTGGTGCGGAGCGAGAGGGCATGGGCAGGCGTCGGGAATCCCGGGCGGATTTCCGGCCACCGTAGGCGCGGACTTGCGGACGGTGAGCAATGGGTAGCCCACCGTCCGGTAAGGACCAGGCCCGGGTCGACGGCGCGTTGTATTCCACGCGCGCCTCTAAGAGACGTCGTCAGTACATAGGTAAGGGTCCATTAGGGCCGATGCCTGCCGGGGTCGCGGGAAGGTACTTATGGGTCACCGAGGCCCCCGCAACACAGGCAACAGGAAGGAATACGGGTGGGTTTTAGTCAGGAGAAATAACGATCGGTAGTGGGGAAATAACGATCAGTAGAGGAGAAACGAATCTAGCAAAATATCAGCGCTGGGATGTTTCTGCCAACTTCTTACCTATATGTTCACGTGCCTTCAGTTTAAAAGACAACCGACTGGTCGCCGTCCTGATGTTCAGAGGGAGCGCATTCCAAAGACAAAGAAAGAAGAGTGAATGAAACCAGAGCGGTGAGAAGGACACCGAAGAAGACGATTGTTGTTGAAACGAAGATTTTTACTATGGGCAGAGCACAAGTATTGAATATGGGAAGTCAGGTAAGAAGGAGAAGTGGGTTTGTTGAGAATAGAGAACAACATAGACAGAGCCCTCACCTCTCTGCTCTGACAAATGGGTAACCATTTGAGAA
Source organism: Atethmia centrago (assembly GCA_905333075.3). Classification (NCBI taxonomy): domain Eukaryota; kingdom Metazoa; phylum Arthropoda; class Insecta; order Lepidoptera; family Noctuidae; genus Atethmia; species Atethmia centrago. The sequence goes on from HG995369.1 coordinate 22,433,630, forward strand.
GAAAACGGTGTGCGGATACATGGTCATACTTACGAAGATTGAAAACGAATCGAAAACTCGACGAAGAGTCTCCAGCATGAACAGACTGATAAGAGGAAAACCATTCCAATACCTGTGGATAGACCATATGATAAGAAAGGATGGATAAAAGGACTTCATGACTGACGGCATTAAAAGCATTGGAGAAGTCAATTAACACTAAAACTGTAACTTTAGTGTCTTCCATTCCCCGCCTTATATCGTCAGTCACTTTAAGGAGAGCTGAAACGGTACTGTGCCCGGGCCTGAAACCGGACTGAAAGGGATTGATGAGGGAGTTGTGGTGAACAAAGTGGGAGGATTGTTTATGAACACCGGCCTCCAGCACTTTAGACAGAAAGGGAAGGATGGAAATTGGGTGAAAGTGACTAGGAAGAGAGGGGTTGGGTATCTTAGGCAGGGGTCAAACAAGGGCTTTACGCCAAAGGGAGGGAAAACACCGGTGTACAGGGAGAAGTTTAAGATGTGGGAGATTGCAGGAAGGAGTTGATCAAGAACCGTAACGATCATATGCCGACTGATATTTCGCAGCCCACGGCTTTGGATTTAATGGAAAGGTTTTTTTTATCTCTCCCGGGTTAACTGGGGTGAAGACGAAGAGATTAATATTGGGGCGTGTCAGACCAGCAAGGTAGTCAAGGGTTTGACATTTGGTTAGACTCTATCTATATATATATCTAGCGTGGGAACAGTGGAGAAATAGCGATTTAGATCGCCTAAGCCAATTGTGTTAGGTTTATCGTTCAGTAAGTTGAAAATATTCGGTACTCTCGTCGCCGTAGAAAAGCCCTATCAAGGACATATTGAATTTGTCTGTTTGTCATGTCAATTGGTTGGTTGTCTTCAGCAAACTCCAGATCTAGGGAGTCAATTTGGAAAGGATTGGAACGACCGTTCCAACCCATTCCAAATGGCTGAAGATAATTCGAATGAATTTCGTATTGTAACTTAATTAATTTATAGCAATCATTTTATTATTTAACTTTCTGCCGAATCGACAGAACTAGAAGAGAAATGTGCCTTGTGAATTTTAGTTCGCCTTTTTAATCGCGTATAAAATTAGTCTGATTTAGTTTGACAATCAAAATTCTAGGTGAAAAACGTCAAATTCAGAATAGCAAAATTACCATTTTCACTAAATTGAACGTCCACTTGAACGTCCCAGCTACCATAGTAGCCCAGAAAAACACTTTTACGACGCGTCCGGCTACCATGGTAGCCTGGACGCTTGACTGCAAACTAAGCGATTTCGTGCCGCAATCACACTGTACGGCTTTTAAATGATTTTACGAGATGGCGCTGTATTAAATTCCGCCTCTTTACGTATGCAACACTCGGTATCAGACCAAAGAGAACATATTGAAAAAAAAAGATTTCGTCGTTCAGTTGGCTGTCATTGACATAATGAAAACATGCTCATTTTTATTTTTTTAACTTATTTAATTAGAATATAGTGAATAATCCAGTGTACGAGTGTTATATTCCATAAGAAACCTCTTTAAACAAGGTTTACGAATATCTACAAGTGTCCAAGGTTGTGAATGTGTTGTGTTGTGATAAAATCGTCAGGAAAAATTTGGCGCATGGCGACACGCTGTGCTTCGGCATTTTCGTATTAATTACGTAAGTTTTACTAAATAATGTAATAGATTAGTGCTTATTTTAAGGACATATGTTCATAATTAGTATTTAAAGACGTTCACACCGTTAAAATACTACAAAAATAGTTACGATTAACCTGATTTACTTCGTCCCGCCGGACATTTTTTTATCAAATTTGTGAGGGAATGGGGGATTGTTTTGATTTACTGTGTTACTCTGAATAAACCAATTAAGGGCTTAAGGGTATCAAAAAATGCTTAGATAGTCTAGTTTAATTATAAATAGGACCTTACTGACCCAAACCAAAAAATTCTGAACAAAAATTCTGCAAGAACAAATATTTTACGGAAATTCACACACGTTCTCAAGTTTAACTTTTTTTTACGGTACTTTGGGCTATGAAGGCGTAATTAAGTTTTAACACCTATTGATTAAGTATACTTTCAGCTATACACATGATTTTTTATTAAGGAATAGCTACAGTAGTTTTCTAGTTATTACGTTTTATGCAGGACATTTGTTATAGGCGGTATTAAATTGGTGAGGGAATGGGGTGTGTGTTTTGGTTTATTGTGCTACTCTGAACAAACCAGGGTATAGACATATGGGTATGAAAAGAAAGCTTAGATAGTCTAGTTTAATTATAAATAGGTTTTACTGACCCAAACCAAAAAATTCTGAACAAAAATTCTGCAAGAACAAATATTTTACGGAAATTTCAACACGCGTTCTCAAGTTTAACATTTTTTTACGGTACTTTGGGCTATGAAGTTGTAATTTAGTTTTAACACCTATTGATTCTGCATAGTTTCAGCTATACACTTGATTTTTTATTAAGGTATAGCTGCAGTAGTTTTCTAGTTATTACGCTTTATGTTGGAGATGACCGACGCGGAAACCGCGCGTGCGCGCTCGTGAGAGTTGGGACGCGTCGGAGGGTAGTTAGGTGCAAAACTGGGACGTTCAAGTGACATTAGTGCTGTCAAACTGTAATAAAGTTAATTTGTGTCACTTTAGTCAATTTCTGAAAGGGAACCGTCGTTTGACAGGAATAAACTTAATTTTGGTGATTTTTAGTCTTGTTTAGAGAATTTTGTGACAAGAGAATCGGCACCATTGATTTATATCAGAAACCTAAAACTATATAGCCCACAACACTACCGAAGAAGGCTGACCGATAATGTGTGGCAAAACAATCAATCTGCTTTAAAACTTTATGCACCTCGCCACCCTATCTCTATTAGTCATAATTATTAAAACAGAAGTAGTTAGGTTAAATTAGTTTTCGGGCAGCACTGCGTCCATCTTGTACAATTTCTACTCGGGTTTATAATTAGGTAACCTAGTATTTTCCTCAAAATCTAATTACTCTTTACCCTACTTAGAGTGAGGTCTAAAACTACGGTCCACACAGCCGTAACAAGAACATCGTTTTAGTTTAGTACGCCTTAAGAAAATGTCTCTTACCCTTACTATTTTGAATAAAACGGTGCTTTATATGGGACCAATAGTCCCCATGGTATACAGATTTGATACTTCATTAATATGTATAACCTTTCTCTGTACATGGGTTTGGTTTAGTAGGTAAATGTTTGTGCAAGTGACGCACGGTTAAGTTAAGCCCGGAATCACAGTAACAGCTATTTCATGGATGTAGTAAATACTTTGATTCCCGGGTCGGGAAAAGTGTTATTGGGTTTTTCTATCAGGAATTTGTCAGTAGCAGCCTGGAGTCTGGATTTATGCCCGTTTGATGGCAATAGGCTTGCCCCCTATTACAAGGGACTTAAACATAACTGGCGAAATGTGGGTGTTCTACAGGTACACCTCTGCCCAACCCTTCGGGGAAACAAGGCGTCATGTTATGTATGTATGTAATAAATACTACGTGATTATTATTTTTTGTCCTGTCACTCCTGTCACTATAAGCTGTGCACGCAGTTTCCTAGCATTATACAATATAAAAACTTGCTGATGCGTAGGCGCCCTGCTACGCGCACAGGCGTGCTGCTACGCGCATAGTTTTGTCGCGCGTAGTGCTGTACGCAGAGCTACTCGCGAAATCGCAACGGTAGCTTGCGAACATGTGGACGTAGAACGTGCACCGCTTGCTATAGATATCGGTCCGTGTGGAAACTCCCTAAAACTAAACTGCTCTTAAACTATCCATAAGTTATTTATGCGTATTATCTGCAACGAAATGACATCAAGGCAAACATTTATGCACTTTAAAGTGAAGTAGAATGTCGAGTAGATTTGTATTAATTTTCATCCGCACAGCAGACTGCACGCTTCATGCACAAAGTTCATTGGACAGAAGTTACAATTTGTACAATCAAACAGTTTAGCAAAACAGCTCAATTCCGGGGAAGTAGTAGGTCGTTTCAAAGTGTAAATTTAATATTTTCAAGTGGCATTTACTACTTTCTTTGGCGTTGCGTTAAGTAGTTTTTTAGTTCTTTCAATATCAGACAGCCTGCGGGCCTTCTGTGTCACTTTTAGGGTTCCGTACATCAAAAGTAAAATAACGGAACCCTTCTAGGATCACTTTTTTGTCCGTCCGTCTGTCAAGAGCCTTTATCTCGGGAACGCGTAAAGGTATCGAGTTAAAATTAAAACCATATACTCAGATCTACAGTCTCTTCGTTCTACTAACTTCTAAGTTAACGTAAAAAAGATACAGCCGTTTGTGCCGCAAAAAAAGTATATTTCGACACTCTTAAAGGAATCAAAATTTTTAAGGGTACTTTCCGTTGACCTAGAACTATGATATTTGGCAAGTAGTATCGTCTTATAGTACAAGTTCGGAAGTCGGGAATCCCGGGCGGATTTCCGGCCACCGTAGGCGCGGGCTTGCGGACGGTGAACAATGGGTAGCTCACCGTCCGATAAGGACCAGGTCCGGGTCGATGGCGCGTTGTGTTCGACGCGCGCCTCAAAGAGATGTTGTCAGCACAAGTGTTGGGGTCCACTAGGGCCGATGCCTGCCGGGGTCGACAGGGACAAATCTGAGAACTATACATTTGTAATTAATCATAAAAAAATATAGTCTTTATTTAATACCTACAAATTTCTCTCGATTGATCGAGACTCGCACTTGCGCGGTTTTTTTAACTTAATGGATCTTTTTTAGTCCGGCGTGTATCACTGATATTTTATTTATTTTTTAGGCTTCTAGCAGGATAATAGCAGTTCTAGCAGGCATACATACATATTATGTTATTTTTAAAGTACAATGCATCCATTTTTAGCGTTCCGTTCCTAAGGGTTTATTTAATTCTATTAAATACTTACGGCATCGGCAGTCGGGCCCCTGTTTCATGATTCCTTTAACATTACATACTACATTAAGAATTCATGTAGGTATTTACCTATATGCCTAATAAAATAGTCATCAACTCAACCTCACACAGTCCAGAGAGTTTTCCACGATAGGTATTAATTCTCGGAAATAACAATGTGACAACGCATATTTCCTAAGAAAGTTCCTAGAAGGTTTTGTCTCTACATGTCTGGAACTGGAACGCGAAGCAACTTGTTAGAAAACTTTATACAAAAAAACCGATTTCCAAAAAAACGGCGACTTCCAAAAAGTCGGTGGCAAAAAACTAAAATACAAATCCTAAGACACCGACTTCCGAATTTAAAATTATTTTTCACTTTGTGGTGTTTTTTGGAAGTCGGTTTTTTTTTTGTAAAAAGTTCTTTATTTTTCACTTTTTAGCGGGTCAGTTTGTAATTTATCTAAGTTACAATAGCCTAATGTCAACTGGTCATCACCTTTTACAAACTATTGCTTTTCTTGATGCAGGGTCGTTGAAGAGTTCTCCTGGTAAGAATCAGGAGAGCTGCCACTCACCATATGCATTGTGAAGAGAAGTACCTAATCGAATCGCAACTCGTTCAATTCATCTTATTAAGTAGTTCTGGTGGCCATCTGCAGTGCCGTAAATAGGGCGGTGCCACCGGTGCCAGGCACAGGGCGTAGACTCTGGGGGGCGCAAGAATGACCAGACCAGGCAGGACTATAATTTTTCGGTTTGCTCCTGATAAGTTCCTGCTACGCCCCTTAAGCTTTAAACATGCAACTGCCTCAAATCTGGCGCGTACTAAAGATTTTAACTAACCAACGCAACGATTACAATGAAGAAACAATAGCTACAGCTAAAAGCATTATGGGTCTAATAAACTATAATATGTAGGTACTCTGCAAATCAAGTTTTGGAGTCTGTTGATAGGGTGAACGAACCTTCACAGTCAATAACTATTGCTATCGACAAAGACTCTGAATTAATCAAGGGATTAGCAAGGCATATTCGCGAGACTGTAGATAACGTTTTCGAAAAAGCAAAAAAAGTTTGTGAAGAATGTGAAATTGAAGACGATTTTCCGGAAAAACGTAAAAAGCGCGTAAAAAGACACGACCTAAGAGAAAGCTCAGACGCCGGTTACGATATTACACCACAGCAAAGTTTTAAAATTAATATGTACTCGTATCAAGCAATTAATAAAATGATTTCTGAATTCACATGGCGATTCTAGATATTTCACAACATTCACCACCTTTTTAATTTTTTGACAATAGAACAGATTGCTAATTATCCAGCTGAAGAACTAAAAAAACATGTCGTTGATTTGAGTATCAAATATTAATATAGCAGATATTAATGCTACTGAATTTTGGGTTGAATTAAACAATTTAAAGAGTCAAGTTGAAACGTCTATATTATTTGATAATTCTGACCGTAGTTCAAGTCTGGGTCTTCTAAAGCTATAGTCGAACTAGATTTAAAAGAGATGTTTCCCAATAGTAGTCGCTATAAATATTATTTTAACAATGTCAGTGACTGTAGCTTCCTGCGAAAGATCATTCAGTAAGCTCAAATTAATAAAAACTTACTTGCGCTCGACGATTGGCCAAGAAAGGTTGATCGGCCTAGCGATTTTGTCGATTGAACGCGACATAGGACGGTGCTTGTCGTATGAAAAGGTTACCAACAATTTCGCAATGAAGAAAGCGCGAAAAGTATTTTTTTTTAAAGTTTATGGCTTGTTTTAATAAATCTTTACTATCTGAACTCATTCATTTGTGTATTGTGTAGTTGTGATCAATCTTGCAAATATTTTCGTATAAACGTTTTTTCACTTAAAAGCAATTTATATTATGCTACCTTCCTTATTCAAAACTCAAACATACCAAGTACTTAAAATTAAATTAATTTACAGTTTACTGAAACTTTGCAGGGTGTTATTTTATTATAGAAGTAGGTATGAAGACCATAGATGGCCCAAAAATTAAATCTTTAATTCCTTGTGCTTTATTTTAACACCCTGATTGAAATAAAGTAGGCCTATCATTGATCTAGGGTACCTATAATATGTAAAGGGCGACAAGGGCGCAGTTATAGAAGCTCGCACAGGGCGCAGAAAAGGCTGTTTACGGCACTGGCCATCTGTGGTCTTCATCATCAATTCCACTTCACCAAATGGTGCTTTCCGAGAGCAAATGCACAAGTTAATATAAAAAATACCTAAATCGCTATAGGTGTGCCTTTAAAATTTGAGCATTTCCCTCGATTTCCATGGGATCCCCTCATCAGATTATGGCTTGGTGACAATGGAACCTTCTTCACTTTCAAACAAAAAAAAAATAAAAAAATTAAATTCCGTCTAAAATTGACGTAGAAATCGGCGAACACACATAAAAAAACTATATACATATACGGTCGCATTGAGAAACCTCCTTCTTTTTAAATGTCGTTTAAAAAGCCTTTATCAACTTATTACGAAAAAATACAAAATGATAGACAGGCGAACAGTGTGTCGTACGTTTTTGCTTTTTGCGTCATGTTCCTAAAATGTTAAAGAGCAGTAGAGCCCTTTTTGTGTTCGTCCGGAACATTCGACTATTACATGGTTTTCACATTTGCTCACTTTTCTGTATTTTCGCTTCTTGTGCCGAGTATGCTCTCGTCTTTGTATGTTATTTTTGATGGCGAGAGAATATTAAAATGGAGTCGTCGAAGCCCAGCTTCACTTAAGCTTAGCGGCCAGAAATATAAGCTCGTTCTATATTTGAAAAAGATCCTATAAAAACATAATGGCTGACGTTACTAACATTCATATTTTCTTTGGCGATCGAGAAGTCTGATATCAAATGATCGGATTTCAAAACATTCAGCATATATGAGCATCGCCCATTCATTAACATTTTCTAATGTAGATCAAATAAAGATTGAGATAATTGATTCCATAAAAATACTAACGTCTATTTTTAATTTTATTGGCGATCTTATCAAGCTCCTTTAGGCATATTAATGAAAGGTATTCAATTAATTAAGAAATTAACATTTTTATTTATTAAACTAGCTTCTGCTCGCGACTTCGGTCGCGTGGAAGTTGTAAGACGCCACAATATACAAAAATGATGGATTTAGTAGGTAACTGCCAAATTTTTATAAAAAAAAATGCCGCCTTGGTCTAGTGGTCGCAAGCGCTACTTTTCAGCATGAGGTCTTGGGTTCGATGCCCGGGTCAGGCAAAGTGTTAATGGGTTTTCCATCTGCAGGCTTAGCATGACGCTTTGTATTTCTTCGAAGAATAGACACGGCTCTTTCAATACAAAGTGACATTTCGTTTCTCCATTTTTGACATCCCACCGTAGAAATCCTTTTACAATCTGTCATCTTGTCTTTCGTTTTTATCGATCTTTGTCTAGGTCCTTTTTTATGTAGAAGGATATCTACGCTGGGATGTAAAAAACGGAGAAACGAAATGTCACTTTGTATAGAAAGAGTCGTGTCTTGTCTTCGAAAAAATAGAAAGCGTCATGCTAAGCCTGGTGGAAATTCTCAGTAACAGTTGGCAAGTCTGGTTTTGTGCCCGGTTAATGACAATAGGCTTGTCTTCAATACTATAGGTGCACCTCTGCCTATCCTATCCTTCGGGGAATACAGGCGTGATGTTGTTATTTTTATAAAACTTCCCTTTAGTTTACGTGGGTAGTTTTGGTTTCAGCAGCCAAAATATACATATGCAGAGACTCAGGACTGGTGATGCGGAAGCAAGCGACGTAAAGTTGTCCGTGTGAGAAGCAATAGCAATTTCCCATTGCTTGCGAAGTTTTTCGTTGAACACCTGCGTTCCTGCATATACTACCTAATGTCACAACACTGATACACTGACTGATGTATTCTTACATGCAATTGTTGTGGACATACAGGCGCGAACCTTCAAACGAAAATAAAAATAAAATTAAAAATTATTCCCAGAAATTTAGAAAAATAATAAAATTGACCCAAAAGGCGCAAAATAATTATTTTATAAATACGTCAACAAACAAATCAAAAGCTTCATGGCAAATCATAAATAATAATCCACGCACTACTGAGCAAATTTGTCAAATTAAAACCCAAGATACAATCGTAAGTAATCCAAAAGACATTGCAAACGCCTTTAATAATTTTGCTATCGATCAAATACAGACAAACACTAAGATAATACCTGTAACTACTAATATATTAAGCAATCCACATTCAATGTTTATGTCTCCTGTCTCACCCCAAGATGTCATGAGAACAATAAAATCTTTAAAAAATAAAAATCGTTTCGGACATGACGGGATAGCCACAAAAGTAGTTAAATTTGTGTCGGATAATATTGCCTCACACCTAGGTCACATTATAAACTCATGCATAAGCTCTGGAGTGTTTCCAAAAGCGTTAAAAGTACTTATAGATACCGGCTAAGTGTTGTAATTACTTAGGATGAATTTATTCCAAAAACAAACTTAACATTGTAGTTGAAAAACATGTTCTCCCATACATCGATATACGTAACGATAAATTCTCTAACTGTAAATTTTAAGTTGGGTGACGTTCGTTAACTTGTAAAGCCTACTTATCTGTGATAGTTTTCCTTTTAATTTCATTATATGTAATACTGCCATGATTTTTTTCACATCTCCATAAACAACCATTTAGCTGACAGGGGAAACACACACACACACACACACACTTGACTCTAACAAAAATTAGCACTTTAAGGCGCTGATAAGACCCAATTGATCAAAATAGGTATCTCTTAAGAAATAAAATTGCCAAATCTGTATATTTTGTGGTAGCGGAAATAATATATGTTAATTTTGAATATATTTCCTAGAACTTGGTTGTTACCAAAACGCGTTTTGACAAGAAATCGCGATACAAACTAACGTTAAACTAACCTCTTACCTTGAGTTCTAATCCAAAATATCTGCATTAAATATCGGGTATCATTTAAGCTATCACCAATTTAATTAGTTTTGTGTTTCTTAAATAATAGGGTTTGTCCTCCAAATAGTAGATCTGTCACCAAAATGTAGTCACCAAACAATGCAAAATCAGTTCCACAATAAATCACCTAAAATCCTGAGATATAAGGTCTAGTACCAAATAAATGTTTTTGTATGTATTATAATAGGTGTGTCCTAATAAGTATTTAAGCAAACTAATTTAAAGAGATCACCAATAAATCATATTATGTTACTAGAAAATTGCATTAAGTTCAAATAAAAAATTAGGGTTGTCATCATCGTTTCAACCAAAAGATTCTGCTACTTAACTAGACTCCCAAGGTTTTAAATTTCCACTGGTAGTATAAATTATATTTAAATAAAATTTTTAGCAGAGTAGTAAATAAAACAATTAAAGTCAAAATAATCAATATTTATTGTTTAAAATAATTACCACTGAACAATCAGCGCTGGTTTAAAATAGCTGGCTTATGGCTAGCAGAATAATAGATAAAACACTTAATTAAAGTTAAAATAATCAATATTTATTCTTAAAAAACAATAATCACTGAATAATCAGCGCTGGTTTGGATTTCGAAGGGCGCCCCCTTTTTCTTTTCTGGCCGATAAGCACATTTTTTGCTTCTGGTGGGGGGTTGGCCAGCTTTAAGCGTATGGCTAATCCGATAATATGTTTGCACATATATTTCTTGTAAAACGCAGGGCAGTTGCATTTCCCATGCATCCAATCAATATTGTGCGGTAGATCCACTCTCCATTTGCTGAACCATTGGACTTTGTATTCATCAAAATCAGTCCATGTATTTTCAAAGTTTTGTATTTTGTTTGCCTTACCAGCCGGTACTTCGTAGTGCTTAAAAGCATCGTCACTATACGTCAGTATTACTTCTTTAGGCAACTTAGCCCATTGGTAGGCTTCTGTCCAGTCTTTCAGAGTCATAGTTGGTAATGTCGCAAATACTTCATCGACAGCTAACGACCATCCATTTACAAACTCTGAAGCAACTGTCAAAAAACGAGACAGTGGCAAACGTTCACGGAGCGTGTATTCATCTTTGATTACTCGGTTATGTGATTCTAGTGCATTATTAGTCGCTGGTGAACCTATGTGAGCCCCCAAATACCAGTTACGGTTTTGTATGAGCCATTGCTCCTTAAAATACTGGATGAAAGTTGTCTCATCCTCCCATTTCCATAATAAACGATTTCAGCCCGAATGGATGAAATCGTTTATTTTTGTCTGTACTTCCAACGACAAGAACGGGGAATCCTTGCCACACCAACTTGTATGTAGCATCAGCATGAATAACTTTTACGTCACGTGCTTTTTGCAGCAAATATTTTGTTGATAGTACAAATCTAAAGCGTGGTGAACTAGTTTCTTCAATCACTTCATACCCAATAACATAAACTTCATGTTCGTTGTCAGGAATTGGTGAATGAGACCTTAGCCAAGCTTCCAATTCGCCTAGGCTGATCGTGGGCTGTCCGTATTTACAACGGCGTCTGTCAATTAAATACGTCCTTACTTGGGACAATTTTGGCACTTTAATACCATCAATTTTAGTCAAATTTGCAAGTATGGCTTTTGGTTTGAGATGTAAGTCGTATAATTTGTTTATTTCTTCCTTTACTCTGTCACTAAGCCCATAACAAGCGAGCGTTTTTGAATCGTGGTCATGATCAGAATCTGTCCGAAACAACAATACTTCATCCGAGAATGAGTACATGAGTAAATACAACTGAGCTGAACACTGTGGTCCCTTCCGCACCACTTTATTACATCTAAAGTACTTTTTTCTCCCTTCCTCTACATCATGCGTTCGCAGAAAAGACCAAATTTTTTCAGCCTTTATATACTCCTCAGCACTGTGTTTGTCTTCAAATTTTTTAACGAAAATCCAATCCTTGCTTTGCGACCGTTTCTTCTTTGGTATGGTGCCTTCATCAGTGTCAGTACCTTCCTCATTTTCCTCATCAGACTCCAATATCGGCACTTTCTCCACGAATGATTGCTCGACAAACGACGATAAACTTTTTGAATGACTTGCATTACCACTACTTTCACCACTACTTGATGCCATAATCAAAAATAAACATTTAAGAAATTAACTAAAACAACAAATTATCCACAACGATAATAAAATGCACCTACAACAATGAACGTGAAATCGCGAATGAAGTAAACTTGCATCTCTCTCGCACGCCGCCCGCGTCGCGCATCGTGTGATCGAACCTAGTTACCTACAACCCATCGTTGAGGCCGGATTGGTCAATTTTTAAAGCGCGCCAATTTGTCTCCGCCCCTTTGATCATTTTTTCATTAAAATTATAAATTGATGTATTAAATTGGTAACGAATACTATTAATTTAATATCTGAACGAAATAAAATGTTACTACTGTATTGGTGACAAAATATCAAATAAAAAGGAGTCGCAGTCAGGGATCGATAATCGATTTATTTGGTGACAGATCTACCATTCTGAGCACAGAGCTATTATTTAAGTAACAAAACTGTTATTATAAGAACGAAGTTTATATTCATGTAATGCAATATAATTTTATTGGTTATCGATCTCTTATTTTACACATAAATATTAACATTAATTTGATAATTCATACCTGGGAACAATTTTTGTTTATCTGAGAACGAAAATATTTCGTGGCGATAGATCTATTTATTAGGTGATACAACTTGATGACAAATATAAATTTTGGTGATAGAAAATATAGTTCCTTAAATATCAACATACATTACGTATTTAATTAATAACAAGAACGTCTTATTTGAATGCAGAACTTGGTTGTTTATTATTTTCGATTACTCAACTCAATTTTGAGTAAATAGATAAATGCTTCATATTTTGCAATAAATTACAAGCATTGTGTTATCGCGCTTCTTTTTCTTTTCTTTGTAATCTGACAGTGACCGTGGTTTAGGCGTTGTCAGCGTCTTAATGCTTAATATTACGCAAGCGGATTCTTGAATCGAAAAGTGGTGTGACAAACTCGCAATATTTTTGAACGGTGCTTGCGCGCTGATCGACTGAAATTATGTATTGTCATTTCCTTAGTTTTTTTTTGTTGGTATAACTAATTAATGGGATTAGGTTGGTTTTACCGCACTCCTCTCCCCCTATCCCATTCCTGCACATTGCCTTTCACCCGCATGTGAGCGAGACCGCTACACCAATCAGCGACAACCCGCGGAATGTCGTCGAAAATCAAGATGGATTCGATTTTCGTGCGTCTTCGCATGCGCACCCCATTGCGCCCAAAATTCATTTAACCAAGTGAAAATTCGTGGAAATCGCTTGTATCTTCATGACGGTGCATCATCATCGCATCAAATAAGGTATCGTGCCACCTTCCTTTCGCCAACTACTGATTTGTTACCTAATTTCTGTCCTAACAGTGGCTGTGCATTCGTCCATACCTTTTGTCGTAAAACAAATTCCAAAATATCGATTAAGTGTTGCCCCGCGCATCCAAACGGCCTATCCAACGATACCCCACACCATGGGATAGACGAGAAAAATATCATCCCTACATTACGTGCAAGGGAGGTTGTTTTAGTAAACAGCACTTTGTTGGCGTGATTAATATGTATACCTATGCCAAATTACAGCTTTCTAGTACTAAGCGTCTCTGAGCTACAGCGGGGACAGACAGAGAGACAGACGGACATGGCGAAACTATAATAATATTAATATTACATTTTATTCGTTTATAAGGTAAAATTATGATTTACGTTGTTTACAACCGAGGAAAATTGTATTCTTAATGTAATATAGACCTCTCTGATGTAGGTCTATGAAAACCTGTGTTTCAGGCGTATCAATTTACATCACACATTTAAAAAGAAGACAACAATAAAAGCTAAATAAAAAGAAGATATAATATTTTCAATGACTTAAAGAGTAACCATTTGGGTATATTATTTCAAAACTAGATTAAAGACATACCTGTTAACCCCGCGCGACGCCGATTCGGAGTCAAATAATAGAAAATCAATTGTGTGTCATTAGCCGTCCTTGACCAACTATGTTTAAATAAATGAACGAATAATATTAAAGTAGATAAAGTGGAGACTATTATTAATTAGGTAAAGGTCGAGACTTATATTAGAGTAGGTGGATAGAAATTCTAATTTACAATTTCTAGTAGTTTTTTCCGTGTCTGCATAATTGAGATTTGCCAAATATAAAACTATAAATCTTTAGCACCCTGTTAAACTGGTTATAGAAGTAGGGTCCCAAAGATAAATAAAATCGATAAGCAAAAGCATGTCTAGTCTGAGAGTTAGCAGAAACCAAATTTTTTCTTCTCATATCTGAAGGTTAAAATAATTTTCAGTGTGTTGGAATAAAACTACATTCAAAACAATAATTGACGTAATGTTAGCACCTTACATGTCATATAAAGCTAGTGTGTAGGAAATCGAAATGGACGAAAAGTAGCAACCTTTAAAACTGCTCTTTGGGCGCGTTCTAGGTGCAGTAAAATTGATTTAGCGGCACCACCCCAGGACTTTATGCAGTAGGTAATAATAGATTGACACAAAGCTAAATAAACCTGTCTAATTAATTTAAATCCGGAAATGTTACGTAAATTTTTTAAAATGTAGATTAGTTTACGGTGACGCCTAGATATTTGATAAGGTCGGTTTTAACTAAAGTGGGACAAGTGTCATAATGTAAATTACAATTGTTATGCGCCAGAATGTTTGGGTTAGTAAGCGTTGGATTAGTGTTTCTCATTGTAAATAATAGGTACTTGGTTTTATAAAAAAAAAGCCAACTACAGACCCATTGCTTTAATTCCAATTTTTTATAAAGTCATCGAAACGATTTATTTATGAATCAATTAATAATTTAGATAAAGGAGTATGTAAGGAGCATAGCAGGTGGCGTTCTATAGTTTCTGCCTACCCCCATGCGAAGAAGGCGTGAGTTTATGTATGTATTAATATTTTTTTGTATAAGTATAATATTCTATGTAATTAACAAAAGGGGTTTAGGATTAACAAAGGTGTTAATTTAGCTATTTATGCTTAATGTAATCTTAAAAATGTTGACAAAAAAGTACCAATATGTGCAAATCTCACTGATATGACAAAGGCTTTCGACTGTGTCCATCATAAAATCTTGCTAACTAAGCTTGACATGTACGGCATAAGAGGAAACGTCCTTAATCTTGTCAAATCATATCTGAGTGAACGTGAACACGGAAATATATAGGACATGTACTCGTATAAAAAGCTAACGCGAAAAGAAATACTTTTCCGAATACAGAAATGTCAAACACGGCGTACCTCAGGGTGGGGTGCTAAGTTCTCTTTTCTTTCTGCTTTATATAAACGACTTACCGCGGCACATTAAAGACACAATGATTTTGTTTGCTGATGATAGCACCGCATTAATCAGTTGCTCTGATGCAAATAAATATGAACAGGACATAAATAGTACATTCAGGGAAATTGTGAATTGGCTTGACGACAGCAAATTAGTAATTAATTTAGGAAAGACTAACATAATACATTTTTATCAGCGGACATCAATACCAAATTTAAAAATTAAATTTAATAGAACTAAAATAGATCAAGTACAAAAAGCAAAATTCTTAGGCATAGTAATTGACAGTCAAATGACGTGGAAACCTCAATTAGAAGAGGTATGTAAAAAATTGAGCATATCTGCTTATGTCCTATTCAATTTGACTAAGAAAGTTAACATTACCACAACTTTGATTGCATACCATGGTCTCGTAGCTTCCATTCTGAGATACGGTACAATTTTCTGGGGAAATTCTTACCTTCGGGAACAGGTATTCAAAGCCCAAAAACGTTGTTTGAGGTCGATGTTAAATATGAAAACGACTGATCGTTGTGTTCCAGTGTTTAAGTCCCTTAAGCTGTTAACATTTCCGGCACTGTATATTTTAGAAATGGCAATTTTTGTTAAACGTAACATGTATCTTTATTACAGTATCACAAACTAGTAAGAGACCAATCAGAAGCCAGTACAAAAACCTTTTACTAGTTAACAGTTCATCATAAAAAAACCGGCCAAGCGCGTGTCAGACCATGCACAATTAAGGGTTCCGTAGTTGGGATAAATTTATCCCAACAATATAACTTCAACGTGCTGTTCGAGCTATTTACCAGCTTGGTGCCAGAGTTTCTCTGAGAGATTTTTTTAAAGATGTTGGTATTCTCACGGTGGCATCACAATTTATCTTCGCCAACATCTTATATATTAGGCAAAATATACACTTATACACTAAAAATAGTGATATTCACAATATTAACACCAGAAATAAGGACAAATTACGAGCTCCATTTCACCGGCTTCATAAGGTACATAACTCATTTGTTGGGCTTGGTATAACTTTTTATAACATACTGCCCTCTTCTTTGCTAGATTTGCCTTTTAATGCGTTTAAAACTAAAGTAAAATCCACACTTTGTTCAAAGACATACTATTGTATCAATGACTACTTAAACGATAAGAATAGTTGGTCGCTGTGATTAACTCAAGACAATGTTTATGTTCTTTCTCCAGAATTAGCTTTCCTACTGACAGGTTATATGAGTTCATATAATTGATTATTTTTTTATTTGACTGTATAAGTCAATGTAATTTAATTTAGTTAAATTTTAATTTATTAGTGACATAATCTACTCATTACAATGTGTGTTTTATGAGTTGTATTGCAATAAGTGGTTAGCTAGCGTCCTCGACTATTGATTATACTATGCTTGCCTGAGTAACCGGCAGCAAGCTCGTCATGCTCCCTTAGATGTCACTGCCTGCGGTAGCGTCGGGGGTCGGGTTGCCTCCTTCCCTCCAATATGGCGAGGGGGGTGATGGCTGATCTTTGCGTTATGCTCGTGAACGGGTGCTGCTTGTGGTGACTGGTCGTCTTGCTGATCATGGTTTTAATTGTTATTAGTAATTGTTTACTTATTTTACTTCGATGGGGCTAGTTTATCATTTCTCACTTCGAGCTACAGCAATTGCCTTATGTAAGCGGGTACGCCCTTTATGCCTGGAGGCTTTTATTTAGGTATTAAGTTCTATTTACGTTTTTTTATGTTGAAATTTTTATCTGCTTGAGTACAGTTTGTTCATTGTTTTGTTGGTATACTGGCGCGTGCTAGCTAACGTATGGCAAGTGTGTAATTTAATCCAATGTTTTGTGTTTCGTAATGTTAATTACTTTGCATACGATTTGTATAGAATCAAGTTTATATAACTAAACAGACAGACGTGCTGCTGGGGAGTTTGTTCCACCACTTCTTCTTCCCAGCTAAAGCACTAGGAAGTGGTGACGGGCGGGCATTTTTGGGGGACTGTCTTATGTAACTTTGACGTTCGAAAAGTGCTGATTTTCAGCCTAGTTTGAATAAATGACTTTTGATTTTGATTTTGACGAAATAAAAAAATACAACCATTTATGCGAATAAATGGTTGTATTTTTTTATTTCGTTGATTCAGAAGTTTGAAGCTTGATTTTTGTTTTCACAATTTTGTTAATTTCAGTGCTCTTTTTTATCGTTGTATTTAGTGCATGTCGCAAATAAACTAGTTTTTCTTTCTTTTTGATTCTTTTGGACCTCTAAAGGACCGTAGACCTACGTATTTGATATTAATATCAACTTGATACCTGCACGCGTTCCTGAGAAAAAGGGCCTTGATAGACAGACAGACGGACGGACGGACGGACAACGAAGTGATTCTATAAGGTATTCGTTTTTTCTTTTGAGGTACGGAACCCTAAAAAGTATGTTGGAGTCTCATTTGCAACGAAATGTATGAGAAAACTTTTTGCGATTTCTGACTTTTCTACTACTCAAACCTCATTTAGTTTACTAGAATTTTTTGATCCTTATAAGAAACAGGATTTATTGAAATATTTTTTTTTGTCAAAATCTTTATCTGCAGATCAGAATGTCTAAAGTTAAGGACAGTTTCCTAAGACCGATTTCGTGTAACTATACGGTTAAGGTACCCCTTACTGCCCCATCTCAACAATCCACGTTGTATATAGCTTGATGGTAATCATTTATCATCCAAAAGTTTTTCTCGAAAAATTGGAAAAGTTACTAGATAGAGTCGCAAATAAACCGAAGAAGGTAATTATTTGTGGGGATTGGAATTTGGATACATTAAAATAAAAGTTGCCAAGAACTCATAGGGTTGTGGAAAAATTTAAATATTGAATTGCATATTAAAACACCAACACGAAAACAGTCATGTTTAGATTTATTTGCAAGTAATATCAAACAAGCTAAAGGTGAAGTTCATCACCTGGCTCTGTCTGATCATGAGACAGGGCAGACCCTGACAGTGTTGACTAATAAACCTAAATCTATACAAAGTTGGTTTGAGTACAAAAGGGACTATCATAAAGAAAACATACAAAAGTTTTGTGACTGTATTTCTGCGCTTTCATTCGATGACATGTATCTTTTTAAAGATAAATTGGAAGATGCATTTCGGGTATTTTATGGTACATTACAACTGTTTTATAAACTATGTTTTCCCATACAAAAGATACAAAGGTCGAACGGAAAAAAATAATACTCTGTGGTTGACGAAAGGTTTAAAAAAGTCATGTGTACGGAAACGTTATTTACATTTAAAAACTATTCATAATAAAACAAACAAAAGTAGATTAACAAAAAAGTACAAAAAATATAGTGACATACTGAAACGTTGCATTAATAAATCTCAACAAATACACAACAAAAGATATATACAGAATATGAAAAGCAAATGCAAGGGTACGTGGGATATTATCAATAAAAAATTGGTGACACACAAAAATGTAATGACATAAAACAAATATTAGTAAAAACCAACGACATCACTGACCCTCAAAAAATTTGTGACATGTTTAACGAATACTATATCCAATTGACAAATAATAATGAATTTACGTATAATATTGACGCTATAAATAGAACTATGGACATTGATCACAATAATACAAAATTTCTGAATCCTACTGATCCTATGGAAGCGTTCAGGGTAATCCAAAATCTAAAAAATACTGCGTCCGTCGGTTTTGATGAAATAAGTACAACAATTATAAAAGCTTGTGCAAATCACTTAAGCAAACCGTTGAGCTTCTTAATTAACATGTCGTTCTCAGAAGGCGTGTTCCCAAGCGCACTAAAGAACTCGATAGTCAAACCGATATTTAAGAATGGTGATACATGTGACATGACTAACTATAGACCGATAACATTAATTCCTATAGTATCAAAAATATTTGAGAAGACAATATTAAAGAGACTATATGACTATGTGGACAAGTATAATTTGCTTAGGCGGGAACAATTTGAATTCAGGAAAAATAGCACAACCACTTTAGCTTGTTTTAATTTAATAAAAACAATAACTGAGGCAATGAATGACAACATACCTGTAGTAGCAATTTTTTTAGACATGAGTAAAGCCTTTGACTTCGTCGATCATAAGCTATTACTAAGCAAATTAGATAAATATGGCATAAGAGGTCAAGCGAATGACTGGCTTAAATCGTACCTAAGTGACAGGCATCAATGTGTGCAAATGTCAAAAGTTGTTGATGGAAACAAAGTAGAATATAAATCTAATTTTAAAACTAACGCAGTAGGAGTACCCCAAGGCAGTGTGGTGGGATCATTTTTATTTCTGCTATGTATTAATGACCTCCCCAATGCAACGCGCCATAAAACAATCTTATTTGCTGACGATACGACACTAATAATAAAATGTAAAGACAAAAATAAATTGGAACCGGAAATTAATGAAGCAATCAAAGACATCATAATTTGGCTGAATAATAACAATTTAAAAATCATTATCAATAAAACAAATATAATTCAATTTCAAACTTATAAATCAAACTTTAAGAGTCTTAGTATAACATATGAAGACAGTATTTATAGAACAAGTAACAAACACAAAATTCTTGGGCATAATTGTGGATCAAAACTGTAACTGGAAATCACACATTAATTACGTATGCGATAAGCTAGACAAATTTGTTTACGCAATAACATTTCGGGTACAAAAAAAGTGTTTTAGGGCAATCTCTGGTGTCTGGTTTTTGGACAGTTGTAAACCTTTATTTAAAAAACTTCACATTTTACCTTTACCCTGCATGTACATCAAAGAACTATGTATGCTAGTAAAACAATATCCGGACTATTTTCGCATGCAATCACAAGTGAGCCACAAAAAGGCTGTGGCTAGAGATAGGTATAAATTCGAATTAAATGTACCGCAATGTAGATTGCAATTATTTAGGAGGAATGTTTATATTAATGCCATTCAGGTGTATAACAAGTTGCCTAACTCGTTTAAGGAACTTCCCATCCCCATGTTCAAAAAAAGCTGACAGATTGGTTATTAGATAATTGCTTTTATGACATTGCTGAATATGAGGAACATTGTAAAAGCCCAAGATGACATGTACTTAATTTTAACTAACGAATACATAATTTTATATAATTCATATTGGACTTATTGTTGGACATTTATTAGACGAATCTTAATATTAATTTGTACTTAGTTAATAATGATATTGTATATTTGTGCACCATATGTTGTGGTAGAATGTATAGAACTAAATAAATATTAACACCATACGATGTAATACTACATTCTTACAAATAAATAGAATACTAATTCTAATTTAAAAGGTTAAATCTGTAATTATCTGCATTGTTATATAACCGTTTGGGTCGTCTTTTTACAATTTGATGTTAACTATGGAGGAATAAAAACATAATGCAATATTGATCATCCTCCATAACAAATAGCGTGATAATATATAGCTTACCAACTTTATAGGGGATATCTATGCTAAATTTGAACAAAATCTATCTGGTAGAATTTGAGTGATGCTAGAACATACATTCAGACATACAGACAAATTCTAAAATTTGCGGCATTAAAATCGGTCCCAGACCTCGTAGCAATATTTTTTTCAAATATATTGAATGCACAGTTTTGACTTCGCTACGATTTTATTATATGTATGTTTAGATTGTTGCTTTATTGTTTGATTTTATTTTTTACCGGCAAAGGTTGTTTTTGTGCCTCACGTATTTTAAGAGGCAGATTTAATTTCGCTGCCTCGTAAAATCAATGGCGGTGTCGCATGGCCAAGGAACCGCGCTGTGCGGCCTTTTTATTTTTTACGACAATCTTACATCGCATTTAAAATATAATGATACTGCCTTACAACTTGACCTCATGTATTGTAAAGCGACGCCTACGTCTGGCGAATTTGCAAAAAAGGTCAAATGGACGAAAAATTTCTCAGGATGATATTTCGCAAAGTTTTTCGTAAACAAACTTGGTCCTGATTTCTAGTTAGGTTCTGTGACTGACAGGCGTAACATTTCAAATAATATACTTGACGTCGAAGTAAATTGAAAGTTAACTCGCATTCAGTTTACTTCGACACAGGCTTCGTGGTTTATTACTCAGACAGGTTTTGAATTTGATTATAACGTTGCCTACTTCGAATCCATAAATTAATTAGTTAGTTTAATGACAAACTAATTTCAGCAGGTGCTCGAGCGTTTACGTCTTCCCCTAAAATAATTGAAAGCCTTCCAAAGTGAGAACCTAAGTCGTTGTACCCATTTTCATACTTAGTACTTGTTAGTATTTTTGTGAAACAATAAGTAATGAATTACAATACCGTAGACGAAGGAATCTATCTTGCTAATAATAATAATTGGTGATAATCTGCAGCAATTTGGTATTAGCCCTGATATCGAATTTGCCCAATACGTTGTATTCGATTTTTGGCAAAATTAGGTAACTTTATATTGGCCGGACTTTAGCAGCTGCAGTTTACAGAGCGAATCATCTGTTTAAAAGTTTTTTCCCGGAAAATTGGAAATGGCTGTCATCGTTCACCACGAAACATGCAGTATATCTCGTGTCGATTTTTTCCGTAAATGTGCCCCAAACGTAATAAGTGTCTCGCGCTGTTACCGAGCTCCGATTCAGATTTATTTGCAATCAGCCCGTTCGCTGTGAAATTGGCCCACAATCACACTCACGTTTAATCAACTCTATTTCTCTGTGATTGAAACGGATACCCGTCACTATATGCGAATGTAACCACGTAATTATATACCAACGGATATATATGAGCATTTAGATGAGCTGCTATTTAAAACGCCTAAATTACCTGTAGTTACGAGGCTCTCTGGCCTTTCTGCAATGCAGGATCATTAGCATTAGGACTGCTTTTGCAAGAGGGGCTTGTGGCTAAAAAAAAACAGCCGCACGGGTCAATCGATCAGGTTAAGCTACGCTTGCCGCGGTTGGTCCGTGGATGGGTGACCATCTTTATATACCAAGACCCCTCCGTGCCTCGGAAAGCACGTTAAGCCGTTGGTCCCGGCTGTCATTCGTGGATCTTTGACAGTCGTTACGGGTCGTCAGAAGCCCGAAAGTCTGACAACCAGTCTTACCAAGTGGTATCGTGTTAACCAGTAACTGGGTTGTGGAGGTCAGATAGGCAGTCGCTCCATGTAAAATACTGGTATTCAGCTGCATCCGGTTAGACTGGAAGCCGACCCCAACGTAGTTGGGAAAAGGCTAGGCAAGTAGGTTATGCATGTAATTAAATTAAGCACCAAAGTCGAATTATTAATTCACCGGAGCAATCTGACATGTCATCAGTGCTAGCTGTCACTTTGTGTAATAAAATGGTCATATTTATTGTAATGGTGATCGTTTAGTTTAAATCTAGTGATGAGTCCCTCACTCATGAGGTCCCTCGTTTGAGGTATTCATGATCGCAAATTGAAAGAGTTACTTGAATTTCCTCATTGAACCACCGCACCACACCTCACTCGTTCACGTGTCCTCAAAAATTGACATGAAATCGTGGCGAGGCGTGAGGCGAACGAGTTCGTGACTCGCGAGTACTCGTGAGTCGTCGTAGCGCCCGCCCGCCTGGCTCCCTCGTACGTTCGGCTGAATTGGGCTCGGCCTCACGAGTCGTGAGGTGAATACGCCGTTGATGATACGGATACGAGGGGTGCCTCGTGAGGACCTCACGAGGTAAAATGAGGACCTCCCTCAACCTCAAATAAAATTGATGAGTTACACATCACTATTTAAATCCTTTTAAATTAGTGTAAAATAAATGTATAATATTAAGTGTAAAAGGTTGGAATACAATAAATAGATACTATTGATATGAACATTTTATTACACAAAGTGACAGCTACTTCTTGTCAGATTTACTCCGGTGAATTAATAATTTGACTTTAGGTAGGTGCGATGTTGTAAATTGTGCTGTAATGTAGCTGCTCAATTATTATTAAACGCCTACGCCTTAGGTAGGTACTGTAGATAGGTTGACCACTGGATTAAGCACGTTGACATTTGAACCTGCTTGGGAGGTAGATAGACTTTTGAGCATGATAATTGATAAGGTTTCTTGTGGCCTAAGATAAGCGAACAAACTTATCAGTTATTTTTATTTAAAACTAAATTAATTCGCTCTTTAATTGAATTTGATAACATTACGATTTAAATTAACTACTAACATGGTCAAAATGATCAGACTTACTAAAATATTATGAAGTGAATGACTGCCATTATTTGTATAAAGACATGGTGATAACCGGATGCAGTGTTTTAATGTTTAAACATGAGACAATTTATGCTTATTAGCGGCAAAATTTATCCGTCGTACCCGTCCGACGCTCCGTACTAATTAATGTATAGTTCGCTTATCAGACAGGCTCAATCAAGATGCATTCATTCAAGATAAGAGTATTAACAGTTTTTGTTATTATAAAATGCGGCGTCGCCTTCACTTCGTAAAGTATTTATTTTTGTTTTATTTCTTGCTGATATTTTATCATTATTTTGGTGGCTTAATAAAGCCCGATGAACATGAGTTTAGCAATCTCTTCTTAGCGGGTTATTACATGGTGTATATATGGGTACATGTGCTTGATTAAAATAATAAAGTATCATGTTATTCAGGTTTCGGGGACCGCTTTTGTGTTTCTTTCATTTGGCTTTGATGCGAATTAATTAGGTTATTTAGATTCAGTTGTTTTCTTTGCTTTTAGCTTCAATCTATAAGGACATAACTTTTCATAGAATAAAGTGTAAACTTAACACGAGCTTTAAATAGGGAACTATAATAATAATAAACATTTTATTTCTCTTCCACAAAGGAGCCTTAAAAGAAATATGAATATTATAACACCCAATAAATCCTTTGTGGGAGATTGATATCTGCACTAGGAAAACCTGAAAGAAAGATAATAATAACAAATTATTTTAACCTTTGGTAGAAGATCATAGTAAACAAAAATAAAAACCAGCCAAGGGCTTGTCGGACCACGCACAATGAAGGGTTCCGTAGTTGGGATTACTTGGGATGAATTTATTCCAAAAACAATCTAAACATTGTAGTCGAAAAACATCAATTCTCCAACCGAAAATTGTAGTTGGTCGACTATGTAATAGTCGACCAACTACAATTTTCGGTAGGGGGAGGGGGACACACTTGACTCTAACAAAAATTAGCACTTTAATGCTTAATAATACGCAAACGGATCCTTGAATCGAAAAATGGACAGACAGACCCGCAATATTTTTTGAACGGCCTATCCACACCATGATGTGATGTTATGTGATGAGATATGTTGTGATGTGTGTGATGTGATGTGATGTGATGTGATGTGATGTGATGTGATGTGATGTGATGTGATGTGATGCGATGTGATGTGATGTGATGTGATGTGATATGATGTAGTGTGGTGTAGTGTGATACTATGATATTATCATTTTAGCATTTCCCAAGCAAGTTCTGGTCGACTTTCTACTTCGAGAGTAACTAGAAAGGCTGTATCAGCATTAATAAGCGCAAAACTAATTGTGGTAAACAAGCAGCTGGTTAAGTTGGAACACAGTTGGAACTGGCGATGGCTGGCCGATAGTGGGCCAGTCGAGGGCGGAAGCGCGCGAGATAGTGGCGGTGAAATATATCGACGCAGCGTTGCCCATAGGCTGTGTGTCTATTGTTTGTGTCGCTTGTGTAATTAAACCTGCTTTGAACTGTGTTTGTCGTGGAGTGTGCTGCCGATGTTGATTTACTGTGGTTTTGCTGTTAAAGGAGCGTGATTCGTGAAAAGAGCGGTTTTTGATACTGAAACCATGCCTTTTGGAGATTTCATCGACCAAAAGCTAGTTTTATGTTGGCTACTTTTTATTGTCTAAAGCAAATAATAGAAACTAGGTCCCAGTTTTGATATTACATTGTAAATCACTGCCTTGTGTAAAACTCCATCCATTATGTAGATTCCTTATTGCGATAGCCTAAATAAACCTATCAAACCCTTGATAAAGATCTATTTGTTCTTACATCACCCGTACACGAACAAAATCTAGATTCTCACCTTCGTCAGGTAAGGTCACGATAATAGAATAATTTACTTATAAAATAAATCCAACTAATTGTTTATAAATGTGAAAGTTTGTATGTTTCGATGTTTGTTACTCGATCATGAAAAAATGATGAACCGGCAACCACGCGGGTGAAACCGCGGGAAAAAGTTGGCCTCAGTATTATATATTTACACGAATTGGTGTTGATTTCTCTGCTAACATGATAATGATACCACAAAAGCGTCGAAACCTTAATATAACTATCGAGTTGCACGTTATCAACGGATGTACAAAGCTAATGCTCGCTACATTTTGGTGTGAATAGATGTCCGGGTGTCCGGGGCGTCCGGCGAGAAGACGGCATTGTGCCCGTGTCCGGACCGGACGCTAGAAGACAGTTTCATGATTAATTAATATTCCTAATGCTTCCGTGCGAACCGGCCTTTACAAAACATTGAGTTTATGTTATTTGAGCATATGTGTGTATGAGATGTTTTAGGGTATATGTGTGTTAGTACGAGAAAAGGGATATGAAACAAAAACGCTGTTTCATAACCGAGAGCTGTGATTTCTAATTCTGCTCGGAATAAATTCTCTGACTGCGAATAAACGTAGATATTCCTTTTGTAGCCTAAACTGAAAACCAATGGGTTATAGCCCACAGATATAGTATATCTATAATCAGCCTATAATGTTCCCACTGCTGGGACACAGGCCATCTTCGAATGTTTGGTTCTAGGACATGCCGGTTTCCTCACTATGTTTTCCTTCACCGTTTTGAGAGGGTGATTAAATAATTTACACAAAGATAAGCGCTTGTCCGGGTTCTAACCTACGACCTACAACTCGTAAAGTCGCGGCCGTTACCACTGGGCCACTACTGCACTCAGCCAAACATAAACATTTTGAAAAATACTCTACAACCAATGAATCTATTTGTTGTAGCGCATTTTGAAAGCGTTATTTTATTAACTGCAGCTAGGGAATGCAATCTCGAATCTTGCTAGATCTCGAGCCTATTTCAAGGGTCAATCTCGTGGAAAGTCAATGTCGTTAGCGATCTCGACCGTATTGGTTGAGATCTCGAACAAGATATTGAAGACTGATTGCGCACTATGTTTTTCAATATGATCATTAATGGATTTATAGAGCGCTTGATGTATGTGTGCTGATTTGTTGCTTATGTACGCGTAGTGCAGATGGATAATACTTAAATAAACCTTGATTTTTATGTTTTGAGATTCGATTCATGTTTTTTATTTATAAAATATTGCACGATGGACTCCGCTATGCTATGGCCTGCGCGTGAGAAGTCTTCACGTAGAAGGCTTTTGCAAAATGTCACAGCTAGCAAACGCATAGTTTTCGAAACAAAATCCTAATGTTTAAAAACTCAACTTATTTAAGTAATAAAATTGGCATTTTACAAGAGATAATGGTGCCGATTCCCTTGTTCACAAACTAAACTAAATTTAAGTTCAGTGCATCTTTTTCTTTATATTTCATTAAGAAAAGGACAGAAGCTAAATTTTAGTTTAGTGCTGTCAAATTAATCAGCGCCTGTCACTACTCCAAACAAGTTTAGACGTGATTAAAAACTTGCCTATTAAAATTACGTCAATTTACGTCAAGCGCATGGCCTGGACCAGGGCCGGATGTGAGAGATCTCCAGAACACAGTGGTGACACCTGGGCGTTTCCTCCCGCCTTATCTGACACAGGAACCTCCCGAAGCTGCCGTGTCCGGTGAGGACCAGCGTCAGGCGGAAGGTGAGGACGCCGTGGCGACTCTCTAGCCACTCCTCAAAGAGGGGACTTATGAATCGCCGTAATTGTGGCGTGCCCAGCACTGGGTTACGACAACCGTACTCTCTATGTCGCCATGAGATCCCGCCGGAGCTTTGCCCGCTGTGCCGTGATTTCTCGCGGCAGCGGAGTTTCACCTCCTCACGCCACTCCTATACGTGCGCGAGGACTTTTGCCTCCAGATCCCATGGCGGCAGTCCGGCATGGAGGCTCGCCGCCTCACCCAAGACCGTGCGGTGTCCCCGGACCAACCGGATGGCCATGATCCTTTGGGCCACGCTCAACCGGCGGGCTGGCCGCCGCGCCAGGTAAAGCGCCCACACAGGAGCCCCGTAAAGGGCCATGGACCGCACGAACCCTGCGTTGAGCCTCCAGTTTGGGAGCCAAACGTCGGGAATGCTCTACGAAGTTCCACCAGCTGTTGAGGACCAGTCCCAGGTACTTCATCATCGACTAGACGCCGATGTGAACCTCTCCTACCGTTATTTGGGAGCCCGACGGTGGCGCGTTCTGAGGACCATGAAAACATATGGCCTCCGACTTGTGCAGGGCCACCTCCTAATTGCCGGATCCTGTTGACGATTATCGCAACCCTGCGTGCCGCTACTTCGGCCGCCGCCTGGTGCGACTTCCCTTGCGCCAGGACCAATGTGTCGTCAGCGTAGCACACTACGCTAACTCCGCTATGGAGGTTGGCGAGCAGCATTCAGTCGTATTCGATGTCCCACAGATGCGGCCCCAGGACCAATCCCTGTGGGACGCACGACATTTCTTGCCGGTTCCACACTCTCTGGTGACAGGGGTAGATGACGGCCCTGTCCGTCAGATAGGCCTTGACCACGCGACAGAGGTAGGTCGGCATCCGGTGGTACCGGTGTGCCTCCCTGATGCAAATCCAGGGCAGGGTATAAAAAGCATTGGTGATGTCTAGAGACACCGCCAAGACGACCCCAACCTGGGCAACAGCATTCCCCATCGTGAGGGCCCGCACCCGCATGATGGCGGCCACCGTTGAGCACCCCCTGCGGAAACCAAACTGGCTCTCCGCCAAATCCGGCCCCATCCGCACCAGCCACCCGATGAGGCGGTCTGCAATGACTTTCAAAGAGCTTGCCTAACTCGTCGAGCAGCACGATGGCCCGATAACCGGACGGAGATTCCGCAGGGCGCCCCGGCTTCTTTTTGAGGACCAGTTTCCCCGTCTTCCAACGAAGCGGGAACTGGCAATCATGTGCTTAGGAGCCCCCTTAGTCGAGGCCCGACAGCCTCCAAGGCCAGGACCCAGTCTTTCCTAGGTAAGCCGTCGGGTCCTGGAGTGGTCTCGAGGGATGGAGTAACGGCGGCGGCTGACGAAATTAGGGTCACTGAGCCAGTCAGGTTCTCCACCCAGTCATCCCTGGGTGGGAAAAAGTACGGCTCAGCGACAATAATTTCGTCGGCCGCCGCCGTTACTCTATCCCTATGTTAATCGACCACTGCGCCATGCTCTGGAGCAACAAATCCTAAGCGGATGCGCAGTGGTTGATGTTCGCCTGGAGGAGGCGTAGTGGCCCATTATTGGAACTCCATGTCAGCTGCTTCCCGAACCCCTACCGCAGCGGCTATGGCGGCGACGACGACGGTGGTGGAGGTGGCAGTGGCGGCGGCAGTGGCGGAGGCTGCGGTGGTGACGGCGGTGGCGGAAGCTGTGGTGGTGACGGCGGTGCGGAGGGCTTGCCCCTGGCCCTGGCTTTGGCGGGTGGGGCACAGGCCTTGCTCCCCATCCGGTGCTCGGCCGGCTTGCCAGCCGTCGCACATACGGCACAGTGCGGCGTAGCGTTACAGGAGACGTCCTTGTGCCCGGGCAGACCACTGCGGTAGCTGAGACCGCTGCGGTCCACCTTCGAGGTGCAATTAGCTCCCACGTGGTTGCCCACCTGGCAGCGGAAGCACCTCAGAGTCAGAGGTCTGGGTTCCAGCAGTTAGACCTGCGCGGGCACCCAGCCCACCAATAGCCTTTGGCCCTCCCCGGCAATCTTCTTGGCCGCTGACACGGGGCGGCTCATCGTAACGGTTTGCATCCCCGTGGAGTCAGGATGGATGGGTTTGCCCTGACCTGCTCGGCAGAGCACCCCCCCAGTCATGACCACAGCGGCGACCACCTGGCCCTCCGTCACGGAGTCTTCCAAGCCCATAATGCGCATGTTAGCGCACTTGGTGTGCCTGGACACTCTGGCCTCGTCCGCATTTAGGGACGCTTTAAGCCTTTCGGCCAGAGGGTTAGTTTCTGAGGCCCTTGGTAGCGCCGAGCTCCTCGAGGACCACCACTTCACCCACCTTAGCTAGCATGTCCTTATAGGATACGCCCTTCTTTTTCGTACGCGGCTGTAGTGTAATCTCTACAGCTGCGGAATTCGGGGCGCGGAGTCTAGCCGCGACGGTTCACTCCTTGCACCGCTGCCGCTTCTCCCTTCTTTTGGCTGCCCTTGCTGCCTTACCCGCCTTCCTGTTCTCCCCGACTACTTGCCATTCGGTATCGGCCGGGAGAGATTTAGGAGGCGGGGGGCCGTTTCACCACTAGGGCCGGTGTCTTCGCCACCAGGGCTGGGGCCCTAGCTCCCGGGGCCGGGGACTTCGCCGCATTTGACCCGCCCTTGGTCTGCCCCGACGAGCCCGATTTGGCCGTGACAGCTGTTGCGGCAGAATACGACGCAGCCTTTCGCTGGCTCGCCGCTAATGGGGGTGCAGGACGATGGCCTCTAGGGCGGAGAAACGATTTCGCAAGGAAGCCATCTCCTGCCGCACCAGGGTCAGAACCCGGTCCTCTGCAGGCACGGGCCGTCCGTGCCCATGCTGCTGCCCCCCATTGCAATTCCACCCGGGGGCCGGCCCCTCAAAGTCCAGCCAGGTCCGCTCGGAGCTTCTCGTTCTCCTTTCAGAGAAGCTCCATGGCAACTGTCAAGCCGGAGACCTCCGCCCGGATCTCAGACATTCCGTCGGATGGAGGCCCGAGGTGTAAGGCTGCCATCACAATAGAGGCCGAGGCCGCGGCTATGGCCTGATCCTTAGAGGACCTGAGCCTCTTCACGGCCACAGCCTTGATTGCGGCAACCACGACCTCCGCAAACCTGGCCGCACGCTCCGAGTTGGAGGAGCCGCCAGCGGCATCCGGCTCACCACCTGAGACCTCTAAGAGGTGGTGCCTCTCGGTTCGCTGGGCCGGCTCGGCCTGGCTGGCTTGGCTCGACTCACCGACCTCCCTGGTAGTGGGCCCTCTGTCCACGCCTTTCTCTCCTCGTGCTCCACCCCGCCGGCTGGAGTGGATCTTTTGCTGCTCTCTCTGGCTTGACCCACACGTCGGAGGACGACCCCGAGTTGGGGTGCTTGAGAGTCCTGATGAACTCTCGGTTCCTACCGACCACCTCTTTTCGCTCCGAGCTCATACCTGAGCCCTTTGAGCTGGATGCAGCGTCAGCCTCCAACCCCGCATCACTTTGTTTTTTTGGTTTTTCCTTGTTTAATCCCACGAGTGTGGGGGATGTAAAAAGTACACCTAGGTTCAACCTCTGTCCCTGGGCAAGTGTAAATTTGTAACCTAACCAGGGGGTCCACTGGTATTCTGGTTGGGTGTGCGCTCGCAACTGATGCGCCATCTGCAACTAAAAAGTTTCAAAGCCAAGATCCGCGTCCCGTTCCCGGTCACAAAACATGACTGTGATCTTTTTACATAATCAGCCTATAATGTTCCCACTGCTGGGACACAGGCCTCCTCTCTGTGAGAGGGAGAAGATCGTAATCCACCACGGGCCCAGTGCGGGTTGGTACATGTCACATAAAATTCGAAGACATGTGATCTCTTTACGGATTACGATTTCGACAGTCGCAGTCAGGAGAATCGGTTCTCTCGCTGCTAAACCCGCTGGCAGGGTGAGTGCACAGCGACCTACCCTCTGTAAGCAGAGAGGGGTGAGGACGACCGACGATCGAGCATTAAGTTCCCCGCCACGCAGAAATTCGCCACAGTCAATACCCTCTCCGATACATGAGACTATTGGCCGTGCTCAGGGTGCACCGGCCCGACGACTGAAATATCATGGGTAACGAAACGTAATCGAATGTAAGTGACGCTAATGTTTGAAAAGTTGTTCTTTTTTGTTAACCTATTACATTACACACCAAACCAACATAATATACAAAAATAACATATAGATGGACTTAGTAAAAACGCAATGAGAACTTAGAATTATTAATTAGAATGCAAGAGCGAGCGAGGGGAGCTCGGGATTTGGGGAACCCGACTTCGTGGTTATTTATTTTTTAACCATTCAGAAATAGGAGCTCCGCGAAGCGGTGCTCGTCGACTACGCCTTATTATAAAAGACTCGCCACGTGATCTTCTCCACCCTTTATTATCCCACTATCCCACAAATCCCTAAAGAAACTTTGGCGATTTTTTGTCGACAACTATGGGTTTTACTAGCTTTGGGGTTTTAAAAAATACACTATAAAGAATCTATTCTAAAAAAAAATGCTGCTATTAAAAAACTGGGCTATGAAGTACAGTGCTCCGCAAGATTACCCTGGGTAGCTGTAGTTTTCATTTTAATAAGTTTATGAATTTATGATTTAAAAAACATTATTTTAAAAAGTAGGCGAAATCTTGATCTCGATAATCTTGTCGGAGAGCCGGGCGAGATCTCGAATGGTAAATCACGAAAACAGACTCAGCACGCGAGATTCATGTTGCCAATCTCGACACGAGATTTCCTAAGTGCCGCGTCGCTGCCTATTTCAAAGCAAAAACCAAGCAATTTCCTTCCATTTTCATATAATATTCCACAAAATAAACACGTAAGCCTTAGTATCAAGTAACAACATCGTTAAATGTAAGTTTTTAAGATCGCAAAGTGGATGTAATAAATTGCGACAGTAATGATCCCGTTCGAAGATAAATGGAGCCAGGGAGGCTTAGCTAGAGCTGGCACAAGACTTTTTATTAGACAATTAAATCCCATGCACTTTTCACTTAACTTCGATGATATGTAATT
Organism: Atethmia centrago; assembly: GCA_905333075.3. Taxonomy (NCBI): domain Eukaryota; kingdom Metazoa; phylum Arthropoda; class Insecta; order Lepidoptera; family Noctuidae; genus Atethmia; species Atethmia centrago. Next base: position 22,465,831 of record HG995369.1, read on the forward strand.
AGGTAAGGTAACTGTTTGTAGAGTTTATTGGTAAGTAGCGGCTTGCCTCTGCTTCGAACGGTTTTTCAATCAAAATCAATCAACTCAGCTTTTATAAGCTGAGTTGATTGATTTTGATTGAAAAACAGTTTACTGAAAAAAAGTCCACTGCTGGACACAGACCCCAGGCTGCGCCACAACACCCTGTCCCAGCCATTCCGCATCCAGTCTGTCCCAGCCACCCTTTTAAGGTCGTCGGTCCATCTAGCTGACGGTAATGGTTTTTACGACCTGAAAAACTTCGAGATTTCTTTATTATATTATATGTAAGTTTAATATTAATGTGTTATACACATAAACTTCACGGACGAAATTTTCTAAACGATGGTGGAAGGCGGTCACACAGACAGACACTAAAAGCGACTTTAATTTTATATAATGAAATTCCATGCACTTTTTACATAACATTGCTATTGCTGTTAAAGTTAACTTTAAAGCTAAATGAAGGATAACTGTTTTTAGTTTTATTGGTAATTTGTAGCTAGCTGTTTGACGTAAACCTACTGAACTATCGGCAGCTAGTTCACGCAAGCTCATCGTACGAATCCGTTAGGAATTTATGTAAAGCCCCGCGCGACTCCGATTCGGTGTCAAACAATAGAAAATCAATTGTGTCTCATTAGCTGTCCTTGACTAATTAAAGAACATTTTGATGCTCTGTAAAAAAGAGTTTTTCTAGGACGATTCTATTTACCTGTTCTTTAGAATTTTGTTTTAGGTATTTTTTTTATTTCTTAGGACGCTCTAGTCCTATAGACTCAGGTCTATTTATATTCTCATGTTTCCATTTGATGATATTTCGTCTTATACTACGGCTACATTGTCGCGCTAACTAGAATTACACTTCGCGCCCTCTCTCTCGCACACTCCTCGGCGTCTCGCTGTACAACAGAGAGCGTGCGAAGTGAAGTTCGCATTATCGCGACAATGTAGCCGTAGCATAAGTGTAGATGAAAATCAATTTTATGCGAGTGCAAATCAAGTCGATTTCATAATGACTAGTGGGTAGGTTAACCTACATTGAAAAAGTCATAAAAATGTTTTGATTTATAGCGCAAACTGAACTTTATTCGTGGGTATTACAGCTGTTTTCTATAAACACATAGTTGTTTATATGAAAACTAAATCGCAAACGTCTAGCCGCCGCAGGAGACGCCCTGGGCGTCGGGAATCCCAAGCGGATTTCCTGCTACCGTAGGTGCGGGCTTGCGGACGATGAGCAATGGGTAGCTCGCCGTCCGATAAGGGCCAGGCCCGGGTCGACGGCGCGTTGTGTTCCAAGCGCGCCTCAAAGAGATGTCAGCACAGGTGTTGGGGTCCGCTAAGGCCGATGCCTGCCGGGGTCGCGGGAAAGTCCGAAAGGGATAACGTGGACTCTGGCAACACATCCAACTGAAGGAACACGGGTGGGTTTTAGTCAGTAAGAGTCTGACACACCCTCCCGCTCTGCCCAGAGCGGGAGAAGTTATTTTGGTAATTTACAACCCAAAAAAAAGGTTAAATTATCAATATGCAACACAATCGACGTTTAAATGAAGTATTCTTTGATTCTATCATGTGGAATAGCCATAGCCATACCCATGTCTTCAGGGGGCAGCAATAATCGGAGATCTGCCGAAAAAAAATACCGATTTGGTAGATCAATAACAACCCCTAATTTATGGAACACCATACATTATCGTCATTATTGAACTACGTAGTACGTTATAACAGTTCTCCCTCCTTCAAGGGATATACAAGCGTGATGAAACAGATTACGTCATTACATGGATAACCACCTAAACAGTACATAATTTATACCCCAAAATGGGATTATATCACGAGCGACAGCTACATATAAAGTTTAGCGTTTACAGCAATTTGTGTCGCACACTTCTGTGAATTACATCACGGGAACTAAATTATGTACCCATTTGTGTAATACGAACTGTGGAACTGGATTTAGTTTAGGTAACGACGTGTTATTTTATTGAATTGTTCTTTACGCTCGTGCTGTCTGCTCACAAACTCACTTTTGTCTGCTTTTAACAATAAACTGCAATAATTATTCTGTCTATTAACCCTTGTAATTAAACTAATAATTAGGTAGGAATCCTAATTTCTCGTTTGTTTTTTTTATCGTTTAGTTCACTACTGACCCAGATGACAGTTAACTATAAAAGATCTTGTAAGCGACGCAACTCGCATATGTACTCTTTGTTATAATTTTTTTGTAAAGGTCAAATATTTTTGTTTTCTTTTTAGTCGTCAAATTGATGTGCATTTTTTATGTTGTCAGTTTTCGTCGATAAAAACGATAATACTAATTGTTCACTTATTTTTACTAATTAAAGTTATTTACCCGTTTACATTGTAAATCCGCTATGTTATTTGATGTTGAGCCCTTTAGGACCATTAGGTACAGGTCTGTTTCAGAATATTCACTTTGAAAGTTACAATATACTAACGGAAACTACCAGAAAACTAGACCACTACACTGGGAATCGGTGACGAACTTACCTACCTCCTTATTTTGAGTAGGTATTCAAGCTAGAAAAATGCTGCAGTTAAATAGGTAAACGATACATAGAAAAACACTTTTCACCTCAAACAAGCAAGATTTGCTGTTTAAAAAAGGCAGTGAGGAAAATTCGATTTTGCTGCGAGCGTGAGACAAGGTAACTTTTAATAGAAAATAATTGAATGCCGAGAACAGTGCTGGGTCTACTCACAAAATTCGAAAGATTTGAACTTCACTTTGTTCTGTCACTTTTAATTCGTTACGAAAAAAGCGAGAGATAGAAACAAGTCGATTCGAAGTTCGATTTTCAAATTCCATTACACACATAATGCGCAAAAAACAAACAATATTAATACTAATATTATAAATGCGAAAGTTTGTAAGAATGGATAGATGGATGTTTGATACTCTTTCACGCAAAAAGTACTGAATGGATTTGGATGAAATTTGGCACACAGATAGTTTATAACCAGGAATAACACATAGCATACTTTTTATCTCGATATAACCACGGGGTCAAAACTTATGCTGGTGAAACCGCGGGGCGCATCTAGTAAAAAATAAAACGTTCAGATGCACATATAACCGTAAAATTGCAAATTATCTTAAGGTTTAAGGTTTTAAATGTAGGTAATTATTAATTGTATTAAAGAGATTATTTGAAGAAAAAAATACGAAGTTTATCATGTATTTATGTAATTATAGCTTTACCAATCTTTAATATTCTGTCAGAATACTGCGGGTGCAGATCGAGAGATGCATTCTGAACACCTCTCAAAAATAGCGGGATTCAAAATATTATTCTCGCTGCTGAGATGAAAAGTTGTATGTGTTATACTAGACCAAAGTTATTTGCATCTCACTGATCTCAGGATTCTAACCTAGAATCACTCGCTAAGCTCGTGATTCAAAATCAACACTGCAGCAATAACCAACTTTGCTCTCTTGTTGCACAAATAACTATTTTACAAAAAAAAAAAAAAACATCCGTCTTTCAAAAAAACACTACAAAGTGGAAAATAGCTTTAATTTCGGAAGTCTGTGTGTTCGGTATTTTAGTTTTTTACACCGACTTCCGAAAAAATAAAGTTATTTTTCACTTTGTGTTTTTTTGTATAAAAGTTTCTTATTTTGAGTTTTTTTGATATTGGTACCTACCCCACACCAATTCGTATACCACTACTTGCTATATAAACAACAGTGACAGGAAGTGTTATAACATCATCCTGATACACAAAGTGGATTAAAGGCGTAAGTTAATACAATTTATAAGGGACGACTGCGCAAGCTTTCTGTACTAAATAAAAAAGAATTTTCAATATTGGACCACAATTGACGAAAATATCGATGAACATACTTACATAAAAAAATACATACAAACGAACATAACCTCCTCCTTTTTTGACGTCGGTTAAAAACAAGGTTGACTTAAGAGCTTTTAGAAATCCATAAACTTGTACCAAATTACACCTGTGCCAAACCCTTCGGGGATTACAGGCGTTATGTTGTAATAATATATGTACCAAATTAAATATTGAAATAAGAAGCAGGTAGGTACTCATGCAGAAAAGCGCCACGCCATAGAATTGAGACATCAACAGATTTATTAGAGTTATTTCGTTTAATTCGATCTGTGTGGGCAGCGGAAACGCGTGTTTTCGAATGAAAATAGCCGGCCAAGTGTATGTTGGACCACGCACAATGAAGGGTTACGTAGTAGGGATGAATTTATCCAAAAACAAACTTTATATTGTATTTAAAATACATGTTCTCCCATACATCGACATAAGTCACGCTCAATACTCCAATCCAAGTTGGTCGACTATTACTACTTAACATGTAAAGCCTACTTAGCTGTGATAGTTTTTCTTTTAACTTCGTTGTATATATTACTGCCGTGATTCTTTACATTTCCAAAAACAATCATTTAGCCTGGCGGGGGGACGACGACGGCGTGCGTGCAGAAAACCTCCTCGTGTGCCTGATTGCTGCTGGTTCCCTGCGAATACGTTCGGGAGAAAGAGCAGTCGTCGGGCCGCTGCACCCTGGGCACGGCCAATAGTCTCTCCGTGTATCGGAGAGGGTATTAACCGTGGCGAATTTCTGCGTGGCTGGGAGCTAATTGCTCGATCGTCGGTCCACCAGGGGATCGAGGAGTCGCTGGGGACTCTGAACAGGGACCCGTGGGGACGCCCGTACAAAGTGGTACGGGATAAACTCCGCCCATGGGCTCCCCCGCTGAGCGCTCTGTTCCCTTCGCGAGGGGAGCATACCGCCCTGCCCATGGCTCCGCCTACTGCGGTGCCCGATGCGGACCACACCGCCGACGACGACGACGACGACGATGCTCCGGAGATGACCGAGGTAGAGATGAGAGTGGCGGTGCGTAGGCTGAATGCCAAATATGCTGCCCCAGGACCCGACAGCTTACCTGGAAAAGCCTGGGTTCTGGCCTTGGAGGCTCTCGGGCCTCGACTAAGGGGGCTCCTAAGCGCATGCTTGGAGAGGGGCCAGTTCCCACTTCGTTGGAAGACGGGGAAGCTGGTCCTCATAAAGAAGGCAGGGCGCCCTGTGGACTCTCCGTCCGCTTATCGGCCCATCGTGCTGCTCGACGAGGTGGGCACGCTCTTTGAAAGAGTCATTGCAGACCGCCTCGTCGGCCAGCTGGTGCGGGTGAGGCCGGATTTGGCGGAGAGCCAGTTTGGTTTCCGCAGGGCGCGCTCTACCGTGGACGCTATCATGTGCGTGCGAGCCCTCACGATGGGGAATGCTGTTACCCAGAGTGGGGTCGTCTTGGAGGTGTCTCTTGACATCGCCAATGCCTTCAATACCGTGCCCTGGAGTTGCATCAGGGAGGCACTCCGGTACCACCGGATGACAGCCTACCTCTGTCATGTGGTCGAGGCCTATCTGACGGACAGGGCCGTCATTTATTCCGGTCACCACGGAGTGTGGAACCGGCAAGAGATTTCGGGCGGTGTCCCACAGGGATCGGTCCTGGGGCCGCATCACACGTATGGGAGTGGCGCGAGGAGGCGAAACGCCGGGGTGTCACTCCGCCCAGCTTGGGCAGAGCACCGCCTTGTCCTCGTGGAGGCAATCGGCGGCAGAGACGTCTCGCGTCTGGCCCTGGTTCAGGCCATGATACGGAGCGAGAGGGCCTGGGCAGCCGTCACCTTTTTCTGCGAAGCAGTAATGCTCGCGAAGGAGGAAGCGGGATGGTTGAGGGAAAGGCAAATTTCGCGCCCTCTCGCCCCTAGCCGCCGCAGGAGACGCCCTGGGCGTCGGGAATCCCGGGCGGATTTCCGGCGACCGTAGGCGGGGGCTTGCGGACGGTGAGCAATGGGTAGTTCACCGTCCGGTAAGGATCAGGCCCGAGTCAACGGCGTGTTGTATTCCCCGCGCGCCTCAAAGAGATGTCCTCAGCACAAGGGGTCCACTAGAGCCGATGCCTGCCGGGGTCGCGGGAAGGTACTGAAGGGTTACCGAGGCCCCTGGCAACACAGGCAACAGGAAGGAATACGGTTGGGTTTTAGTCAGTAACAGTCTGACACACCCTCCCGCTCCGCCCAGAGCTTGAGAAGTTATTTCATGATTTCCCACCAAAAAAAAAGAAAAAGGGGCGGGGAGACACTTAACTCTAACAAAAATTAGCACTTTAAAGCTTAATATTTCGCAAATGGATCCCTGAATCGAAAAATGGTTTGGTCCCACACCAAGGGATAGACGAGAAAAGAAAATATCATCCCCACTTTACATGCAACATTTTTTTAAATTCAAGATTTTATTTTAAAGTGGTAAAAAATCAATCAATCAATCAACTCAGCCTATAACAGTCCACTGCTGGACATAGGCCTCTCCCAGGCTGCGCCACAATACCCTGTCCTCCGCCTTCCGCATCCAGCCTGTCCCAGCCACCTTTTTAAGGTCGTCGGTCCATATAGCTGGGGGGCGTCCCACACTACGCTTGCCGATACGCGGTCTCCACTCTAGGACTCGTCTGCTCCACCGGCCATCGGTCCAAAATCATCAAATAGTCATCGGTAAAAAATACCTACCCTAATATAAAATGTATTTTTAGATTATGTTTTACCACTTTGTGGTGGCGATTAATGTATACCCATGACAAATTACAGCTTTCTAGTACTTTCTTATACTAGTTATGTAGTAACTCAGAAGCTAGGACATAGCGAAACTATAAAGGTTGTTGTATAAGGAATAACGGAACCCTAAAAATTACACACTCACCTCTGCCCCGGGTAATTGTTCGTCGTCCAATGTCGCAATGTGCATGGGACATCTGTCTGAATGAATAGTGGCCATTTGTTTAGGAAATCTTTCTTTAATACCTCACACGTAGGCGAAATGAAATAACTTTATCTAAGAATTTGAATAAAGACATTAGTTTATCGCATGCACGGACAGATAGAAAGACTGAATTGACATGTTGTAATGTTAGCTCAGTTAGGTTAAATTCTCGGATGTCGTTTTCCGATAAAGTAAAATCCCTTGATCTTATGAACAGAAATAGAATCCAGATTTACGAATTCTCAAGTCGGCGAAAAGTTAATGGTCTTCGTTAAACGACTGGAATCGAGCGCGCTTCTCGACACAAACGATCAATTTTAAATAATACGAATTAATAAACCTAATTTACATACAAGAAACCTTTTAGATCACAAATAAATGTGTTATAAATGAAATCATTTTTGTTTCAGTAATCGAATAATTTGTAATCTGGTGTAATTTTTGTATGGGTGTCCAGGATATAAAATTCACACCATTACAAATGATTCTTTAATTATAAATTATTTTATTTTTTATTATTTTAGATGTAGTGACAAAAATTTAAAAGAGTATGTTTAGATGGTTTGGTCATGTTGAGAGAATGAATGAAAGGCGTCTAACAAAATGTGTTTACAAGGCAGATGTGAGTGGAAACGCACCAGAAAGACATAATTATAGTGACCTCATTGGTGATGTTCTCCAAAAAGGTCAGGTGCGTAGTACTCGCAATCGGCGTGCGTGTATGAACATGAACGTAAACGAAGCAAAAGGAGTATGTAAGGAGCGTAGCAGGTGGCGTTCTATGGTTTCGGCTTACCTTCATTGGAAGAAGGCGTGAGTTTATGTATGTATGTATGTAAATTATTACAAAACAATAATATTAAGTACACAATAGATAAGGTATTATTTTAGCTGGAACATTAATTGCTTTACGAAGAAATAGTTTACCTCGTAGGTATATGGCCCTCAATATTCCATTGTCAGATATATGTATTCAGTTCATAAAGGAGGCCTGCGACTTTCTCATGCATGACTGCGTAAAAATCTACCCTGCTTTTCCATATTTTATTATAAGTCCTAAGATAGGTACGTAGCTCTCATTTCGTATGACATGGTCACAAGTTGGATTGGTATTCTTGCGAGGGAGCGACTGCTTTATTTATTGAACTGCTTATGAATACATCGAACGTGTTATTGTGAATGTTTTAGCCAAGCCTTTGCAACTTAATATACCTACATCAGTTTACCTATTTCAAAGTGTACTCGTAATAATGTAAACAAAATAAAGATGGCTGTTGATCATAATTCAATTTTGTCTTGTACCAGTCAAGTTGGAAAGGTTGGTGGAGAATGGTTCTTTACGCCTGTGATCTTACTACTATTAAACTCTATTTATCTGTCATACGGAACGCGGAAGATTTTTACTTTAACAGTACCTAAAGTCAAAAATCGAAGATCCTTCAAGATCCCACCATTTAACGGGTTTTAACCCTATATCAAAACTTGTGTACATTTTTGCGAAAGTGAAATATAACCAACCCCATCAACCAACTCCATCGGTATGCAAGTAGTTCATACCCTGCACCCTGGGGAAGATAACTGTCAAAATAGCACTGTCGGAGCTAGGTCCCAAAAACAAGCTAATAACATAAGGCGAGAGGTGGTTTTATTTTATGTTTGCGAAAATTATTCAAATCACTAAAAATAACGTAATAATAAAGTAAAACAAAACTCATGAATGTACCATTGAATGAAGATGAAATGGAATGAATGACATTGAATGGACGTTATGTCAAATTTGATATAGGCTTGAGGGAGCTATGGTCATGCCATCTACAAATATATTTTATTGTTAAGACGCTGACAACACCTAAACTGCGGTCACTCTCAGATTGCATAGAAAAGAAAGAGAAGCGCGACGACAAAACGCTTGTAATTTATTGAAAAATATGAAGTAATTATCTATTTACTCAGAATTGAGTTGAGTAATCGAAAATAAAAAACAACCAAGTTCTGCATTAGAATAAGACGTACTTGTTATTTATTAAATACGTAATTTATGTTGATATTGAATACAGATATTTTGGATTAGAACTCAAGGTAAGAGGTTAGTTTAACGTTAGTTTGTATCGAGATTTTTTTTTCAAAACGTGTTTTGGTGACACCCAAGTTCTGGGAAATATGTTCAAAATTAACATATATTTTTTCCGCTACCACAAACTATACAGATTTGGCAATTTTCTTTCTTAAGAGAAGCCTATTTTGGTTAATTGGGTCTTGTCAGCGCCTTAATCCATTGCTTCATATGTATGTTCGAAAAAATTGTCTGCTCATCTGCTGTCCTAAATAATGCAATGAATGTTGTTGAACTGTCAAAACGAAACCTATTGCTACTGTAAAGTGTGTTACACAATTACCCCGCTGCGCTGGTAATGTATTGGAAATACTATTAATGGCCCCTTCACTGAAGATCGTTTGGCGTGTCGGGCGTCGACGCCCAAATGAGACGCAAATATCGAGTAATAATATTGCGAAGTGCTTTTTAGAGGGCTTGGTACTTAAAATATGATAGAATAGGTACCTTCGAACTACTCTGTTAGGTATCTATTGTTTTAGAGCACTAAAAATGTATAGGTAGTTTACTAAAATAGCTGCCGTTAGGCCCGCATAATGGCAGCTATTTTAGTAAATGGTTCCTGTGATAATAAATTCAAGGCAATTTCTAGTATTAAGGTGATGCTTATTAGAAAGGTCGGTGACTATAGAGCACACTGTTTAAGAACCCGTCTAAGGAAATACCATACACATTAATTTTAGCTAAACTTTTCTTTGAGTATTTAAAAGGTAATGAAAATTAGGCTCATTTCATCAACGTTTAGAGTTAAAGGTGGATGATAATTTAAATCTTTAAATACTTAGAATATAATGTTGCATATTAGATACAACTAGCCAACCCCTTCAGTTGTGCTAAATGTGCTTGTGTTAGGTGTCGGTTCACCGCAGCGGTGCAAGTGGGGTTAAATCAAATCGCTATTGGAGAGGTCGGTTAGTAATACTAGAGTATACCATCGATATAATTGATGGAACACTACAATACCTTCTAATAGGTATAATGGGACAAAATGTCAAGTCAACATTTCATTTGGTCTAAATAGGTTTTTATTAATATTGTACATAGATTCTTTTATATTTTGTGAATGTGAGAACATTGACTAGATTTGTAGACTATTTATTTTTTGTTAAGTACCTGGTACTTCTTGACAGGCCTACACTGTCCTCCCATACCTATTAACACTGTAACTAAATACATTGTAAAAGCCATTTATTTTTAAAAGAGTAACCGTATAGAGTTTCTTGCCGGCTCTTCTCCATAGGAAACGACCAATTGGAACCGTGCACCTAGCTTTTGACGTTTCATAAGTGCCCATGTAGGTTTAGGTATGTGAAATAAAATATTTTGATTTTTGATTTTAGTTGAAAATATAGGTAACTAGTTTTTGCCCGAGGGTTAGCCTGCGCGGAGGTCGGAAATTATCCCTGGTGAACGACGTACTACTGATAAAAAGTATCCTATATCCTAACCCCGATCATGGTCTATCCATGTGGCAAATTTCATCGAAATCCGTTGAACCGTTTTAGCGTGAAAGCTTACCAAACAAACTCACCATCGCATTTATAAGGACTTAGGTGGACAAATTACTATGGACTATGTACTACATAATTCAACTGAAATCAATCAATCAATCAATCAGTTTATTTGTTAATATGGGTTTACAAAGATGTTATACAGGTACGGTTTCTCTATATTCAGCTTGTTAGCATGCAAATTATAATATAGTGTCATAATATAAAAACAATTAGATCATATCCTTTTTTTTTTTTTTTTTTGGGTGGGTAATCATAAAATCACTTCATCATCAAATAATTTCTCCCACTCTGGGCGGAGCGGGAGGGTGTGTCAGACTCTTACTGACTAAAACCCACCCGTATTCCTTCCTGTTGCCTGTGTTGCGGGGGCCTCGGTGACCCATAAGTACCTTCCCGCGACCCCGGCAGGCATCGGCCCTAGTGGGGGGTACTTTGTGCTGACGACATCTCTTTGAGGCGCGCGTGGAATACGACGCGCCGTCGACCCGGGCCTGGTCCTTACCGGACGGTGAGCTACCCATTGCTCACCGTCCGCAAGACCGCGCCTACGGTGGCTGGAAATCCGCCCGGGATTCCCGACGCCCTGGGCGTCTCCTGCGGCGGCTAGGGGCGAGAGGGCGCGAAACTTGCCTTTCCCTCAACCGTCCCGCCTCCTCCTTCGCGATCATTACTGCTTCGCAGAAGGAGGTGACGGCTGCCCAAGATCATATCCTTGAAAATATAAAATTTTAAATTGATAGTTAATCGATTACAAATAGTCATCATGATATTAAAATAAAAGGTCAAATTCAATAAGAGTAAAATTATTTAGATTAATTTAAGAATTATGCGGGGAGATTATAATTATTTCAAACGACAATACAATTTTGGAATACTATTAATTCATTATTAACAATGATTGCGTTACATTTTATCTTCGAGTTACTCCTTAACTGAATAATAAGCCTTATATATATAAATAGAATTACATTTCTTGAACTGCGTTAGCATATAATTAAGGGTAGTTTATTATATATATATAGTTTATTATAAATTGTAACAAAACTTCAGTTTTCTGTCTGAAGTTACGACTTTTGATAAAAATGGAGGCAGAAGTAGAGAAACAAAGGAGTATGGATCGTAGCAGGTGGCGTTCTGTAGTTCTGCCTACCCCCATGGCAAGAAGGTGTGAATTTATGTATGTAATTCACAATTATAGATGATGACAATTCAAGATTGTATCTCTTTCGTCAAGACTGTGACTAATCATAAATGTGTATTATTTGCAGATGACATTTCAATTATTGTGACATCTGACAAAAAGTATAAAACTCAATCTGATCTTGAGACGGACATTAATAATACTATTGATGACATTATAAAATGACTGCAGACAAATAAATTAAAAATTAATTTAGATAAATCTAATCATGTACAGTTTAATAAATCAAAACATACTAAATACAATTTGAAACTTAATATTGACAGGTTAAAATAAGTTCAACAAAATAAATTCTTAGGATTACTCATAGATCAAGATCTGAATTGGAAAGTATATTTGGATAATTTGTGCAGTAGGATTAATAAGTTTGTTTATGCTCTCAGACAAATAAAGAATATAACCAACAAAAAAACAGCAATTACAACATATCACGCCTATATAGAATCCATCTTACGATACGAGCTAATTTTTTGTGGTAACAGCACGGATAGACACAGAACATTTATTGCGCAAAAGAAATGTATCTAAGCCTTTCGTGGTAGCCGTCCTGACGAGTCATGTAAACCGTTATTTAAAAAGCTAGGTATAGTACCACTTCCTTTACTCTACATTTACGAAATCTGTATTTATGTTTATAATAATAAGGGATTGTTCAAAAAAGCTTATCAAATGAACTCTCGAAATAGAGATCCATGCAGACTTGTGTTGCAGGATACTCCTAAATCAGCCAAGTATGCGAAAAGTTTCCTAGTCATGTGTATACGCATTTATAACAAAATTCCAAAAGACACAATTGTTATATAATATTTAACTCATTTAAAAACAAATTATTGAAATGGCTGAAAGGACATATGTTTTATGACATTAAAAATTTTTTTAACTACTAAATTTTTAATAAACTATACATTTTTGGACTTTTGTCGTTGGAGATAATGCTAAGATAAAACTATTATATTATTGTATTGACCGTATACCTGTAACATTGAACAACAATTAACTAATAATTATTTTTTTGCATGCAATTGATACATAATCCTGTATAGCTAAACATGTGGACTTTAGATCAATACCTGACTGTAACAACTTTATACCATGTTTAAGGCAAATAAAGAATTATCTTATCTTATCTTATCTTAAGAAAATAATAAAAACAATTAAAAACTACACGTCCCACAGTGGAACGAATGTATGGGAGCGGTTGGACGTAGACATGTCCGAAAAATAAGAGTAAAATTATGCCAAACTAATGATGCCATCTTATTCGATTACTTAATGCCTTCATAAATTGTGGTGATGAATTTCTTCATAACTCCCATATTTCGGGAGTAATTTGAGAAAATGTGAAATTTTACTATGAAAATGAGTGTATCGAGCTCTCTCCCTCCTGATTCCGGGCTTGTTTCAAGTAGCGGTCTCTAATATCGTAATGCTATTACTAAGAGCTATATTTAATACTAAGACACATAGTGCGCCAAATGTGCACTTTCTGGGATAAAAGGAAATGAAAATTTAAAAAAAAAAAACGTTTTTTCCCCATTTGTATTTACTTTAAACCGCAGACAGACTTATTAAGAGGTCTATAAATATATTATATATATACAGAAATATATATTAACAAAAATATTCACAAGAACTGATGAGAGTATGACTTTTAAGTAAGTTGATAATAAATTACCTAGTTTCATTAAAAGTACAATAAATAATTAAGATGTAAGCTCTAATTTACTAAGTTACACATTTTAAAACAATAACATCATTTAATTATCTTCGTCATCATCATCATCATCAATTAATTCAAATTCAGAATCGATGTCCGCTAAATCATTTATGTTAACAAATTCGATATCACTTTTCTCAGAATCCGTAAGCTCATAAAATTCCTTAAAAGAAGATTTTTTTACAAACTTATTTCCTTTTGGACGGATACTTGTAACAAGTGGATCAGAAGACAGTAAAAGATTGTGCATAATATCTTCATTGCATGAGATACTGCTATGCTTTCGAGAATGCCCCTCTCTATATTTTCTAAAATCTTTATTTCTAGCCTCAGATGCCTCTTCGGATAGAAAACCAATGGGCACAATTGACATGTTCTGAACTATGTCTGGCCCATGCATTAAAATTTTATGAAGTGAAGAAGGCATATAATACCATGGGTATAACTCCACGTAAAGCTTAGCAGTATCAAAGCAGAACTCTCGGAATTTAGTTACGTTGATCTTCTCTCCTGATGAAATACACTGCAAGATCACACAGATTTTTCTTAAAAGCATAGCATCTATTCCGGTCAGTTCAGCAGATTTAGTGTAGTTTTCAAAAAATCTCCTTGCCGAGTTGCCATTGTTGGTGGATCCACTGCCTTGTTTCACAACATCGAGAAGTAAGCCCGTTTCTCTTCTTACAGCCTCTTGAACTCTTTTCTTCCTGTCATCAACTTGCCTTTTTGCTATATCACCCCTTACTTGCCATGATTTTATGTCTAATTTGTAGGAAATGTGTAATAAGCATTCCATTGAGCGAATCCAAGCGTGAAGGGTGCTTAAGCTATATTTATACATGTCCTCGTTTGCGTGTTTATCTTTGATTAACTCTAAATTATTCATTTCTTTAGGACAAGCCTTGCATATGTCACACACTGAAGCTGCTGTATTGGATATAATGGAATGAATTTTACCATCAATCATTGTCAACAGCAGTTGGTGTTTGACACTAATTCCATCAGTGATGGTGGATGGAGTTAAGGCTTCAATCTCTGCTTCGATTTCAGCCATCTCTCTCTGCACATTTTCTTTGGTTTCCTTTATAAACTTAAACAATATTGGCCGGCAAAATGAAGTGGAAGATGGTCGCTCGTTTTCCCAAATTGTTACACCTTTTGAGACGAGCCGCAGTGGTACAAGACTAATCATAAAATTACTAGCAAGATCGATTTGCTCATCTTCACTCGTCCTTTGATGATAAATGCTTTGGCTAGATGATCCGTCAAAACCCCATTTGCTGGTCAATACGAGCTGTTGATTGGGATCAACAGGGATTTCTAACGACCTAATAAGTCTTCTTGAGGTTAAATCCATCAAGGCTTGTAATTTGATTTTTGCAGAGCTCTCTGTAACTGTGAGATCTTCTTTGGCCGGATAGCACTTAATTTTTTCTTTAACCAACATGTAGTAACTCGGGTATTGAAGAGCTCCTTCTTGAGTGTTGAAATCCCGAAGAGTGTTATAGCGCCATTTCGATAAGTTCATCGATACATAAAGAGCCAATGCCTTCAAAGGGGATATTTCCCGTACCTGAATTGATTTACCTTCAATGAAGGCTTTGATTTTTGAGGCCTCTTCTGGATTCTCCGTCAAGTATTTCATAACATAAGCTGTATCGCTTTGTCCTGCCTTTTGAAGCGCCCTTTCGGCCGAAAACATAATTTCAGCGCTGCTACTGCTGCATGAAAGACTATCTTCAGTGCGTCTTCTTTTTTGCCGGTTACTAAGGTCCTCAAAAGATTTACGAGGACTAGGATGTGTACAAGTTGAAGCATCAGATTTAGCAGGAGAAATTATGGGCTCGATGACGTCACTTATATTTTCTGTAGAAGGTTCCATATTTTCATTCTGTAATTCCGGCCATTGAATTGCAGCCTGTAGCCAAATCTCATGTTTCTTCCGAAACTTATCTGTGCTTCTTCCAGACTGTGTCCATTTTGCATAAATGCGGTAGCAAAATCGACGACACCAGTCTTTTAAACTTGTTTCAGCACTTTCACATAACTGAACACAACTGTTATCTTTTAAAACACTGAACAAATAGTTAAAGTCGCGTAAATCTTTATGTGCGCGTGCGCATAAAGCAACGTGAATATCAAGATTTGTATTAAAATTTGGAAAATACATTGCGAGATTAGCTTGGATACAACGAGGTGTAAATCAACACTGATTTTAAAGTTACTAATAGTGACCTATTTATATAAAATCCAGGTATCCCAGGTATCCTTTGTTAAATATTGCAAGGTAATTAGTTATTGTGATAATTAGTAAATGATGCATGCTAAATTAGTGTATTAAGAGCCATTTAGTAATTAAATAATAGCAATGTTCTTATCAGTAATCATTAGTGCATCAGTTTTATATGTAAACCTTAAGTCCCTAATTATATATCCTAATTAGCTTATATCTTCTCTAATTGGCTGCTCAGAAATGTTATTGTAATAAGGTAAACCTTTAGAAAAACGGTTTTAATCAACAAAATAAACAAAAAATAAAAAAATTGTGTTATAAAATAAACATCACTCTTTATCCCAGAAAGTGCACATTTGGCGCACTATGTGTCTTAGTATTAAATATAGCTCTTAGTATTAGCATTATGATATTAGAGACCTCTACTTGAAACAAGCCCGGAATCAGGAGGGAGAGAGCTCGATACACTCATTTTCATAGTAAAATTTCACATTTTCTCAAATTACTCCCGAAATATGGGAGTTATGAAGAAATTCATCACCACAAGTTATGAAGGCATTAAGTAATCGAATAAGATGGCATCATTAGTTTGGCATAATTTTACTCTTTTTTTTCGGACATGTCTACGTCCAACCGCTCCCATACATTCGTTCCACTGTGCGTCCCTAACACATAAGTACAACAAAACAGAAGCAACGCGTTAAAAAAGAAAATAATTAACGACTTTCGACATTTTCAAAACCTTCACCTTTCATAAGAATGGATGCAGGAGTTGGGAGGAAGATTGATGATAAATGATAAGCAGTAGGGATGATGGCTGGGTAAAAAAAAAAGAAATCCTATTTAGTTTATCAGTCAGATAATAAAAAAATTCACACTTATTTTTTCCTTTATCATATTAATAAAAGAATACTTATATGAAACGCATTAAAGTTGGAGAGTGGGGGCTTGCTACGTCACAATCCGTAATCTTTTGATTACGTAAAAAAAGAAAAACGCGTGTCCAATATTTTTTTGAATCCTGGTACCTGACGGGCAAAAAAAAAATGTCATCGTCCCTATTACTTACAACTTTGCATATTGTAACCAGTCCAGCGACACGTACAGAAAAAAGAGGCCAAAAATAAAGTTACACGATCTTGAAAAACATTCCAAATGACAGTCTACCCTTACTTCATATCTAACATGAATAATGCAACAGATAAAATAAACTGAACTATTAATACAAAACAAACACTTTTAAACAAAACAAAAATAACAATGCCTTTACAAAAGTATACGAGTAAGTATTAATTGATAAGTAAATTAATCTCTTAGATATTCTTAACAAAATAGGGGCTTGTGGCTAAGTACAAGCTTGTAATAACAGCCGCACGGGTCAATCGATCTGGTTAAGCTACGCTTGCCGCGGTTGGTCCGTAGATTGGTGACCATCTTTACATACCAAAACCCTCCGTGCCTCGGAAAGCACGTTAAGCCTTTGGTCCCGGCTGTCATTCGTGGATCTTTGACAGTCGTTTCGGGTCGTCAGAAGTCTGACAACCAGTCTTACCAAGGTGTATCGTATTGTAAAATACTGGAATTCAGCTGCACTCGGTTAGACTGGAAGCCGACCCCAACGTAGTTGGGAAAAGGCAGGCAGATGATGATGATGATTCTTAACAAAATAATATAATGGAACTTACAAACTCTATCATTTTGTAGGTATTTAAACATCGGTACTGTCACCAGCACATTAAGTTACCACAAACTGTAAAATTTCTCCAAATGATTTTAAACCTTAAATGTTGATAGTTAAGTTCAAAATCGAATGAGAAAATTTGACAGTTTGTGGTAACTTGATCTGCTGGCGACTGTACAATAAATGACTCAAATGGCAACAACAAATAAATTGATCAGTGTGATGTTAAACAAACTCCTACATAATTATATCTAATAAATTTAACCAAGATATTATTTAATACGATGCAGCCACACCTAGGCATGTCAAGACTAACAAAATAAATAACTAAGCTGTTTTAGGGTTCCGTTTACTACGGAACCCTAAAAAAAGCTTAGTTATTTATTTTGTAACAAGGAACCCATAAAGTCTGTCTGTCTGTCCCCGCTGTAACTCAGAGACGCTTAGTACTAGAAAGCTGTAATTTGGCATAGGTATACATGCCAGCTAAATGTTTTATTATGGAGATGTGGAAAAATTCATGGCAGTAATACGTACTCGTATAATGAAATTAAAAGGAAAAGTATCACAGCTAAGTAGGCTTTAAAAGTTAACGAGTAATTTTCGACCAACTTAAATCTGCAGTTGGAAAATGAACCGTGGCGTATATCGATGTATGGGAGAACATGTTTTTCAACTACAGTGTTAAGTTTGTTTTTGGGATAAATTCATCTAACTACCCTTCATTGTGCGTGGTCCGACTCGCACTTAGCCGGTTTTATACCATAAACTACTACGAAGCTCGCACCCCATTACCTGAACTTATTCATTTCAATTCCCGATCCAGTCATAAAAATGAAATGGCTTTTCAAATAGCGGATTTGGTATCGCATTTAGTGATCCAGACTCGTAATATACTGGACGAGGATATTTACTGAATCCGTGGATACTAAGGCCTTATTTACATACATATATTATGTACCTACATGTGAATAGGAAATACAGGGAATGACAGGCGGAATGGCCGTTATTAATGTTTGTATTTAGAATTTTAGACCAGTCTTGCCTCTTGAAAATGGAAAACTATACAATGGTTGTAGAGTTGTACAGTTTTCCATTTTCCGCAATGAAAAGTGCTATTTCTTCTTTAGATTGTAATCGATGTTGAAATTCTGAAAACAGACTTCTTTTCCACGTTTTATTTTAATTTTGCTATTTCGAACTCTCTACGAGCAGCAGTGGCCCAGTGGTAACGACCTCGACTTACGAGTTGTAGGTCATAGGTTCGAACCCTGAGTAACCCCTGTGTAAATAATTTCATCACCACTGCTCTCAAAACGGTGAGGAAACCGGCATGTCCTAGAACCAAAAATTCGAAGACATGTGACATCTACCAACACGCACTGGGTCCGTGTGGTGGAATACGGCCCACTCCCTCTCACAGAGAGGAGGCCTGTGTCCCAGCAGTGGGAACATTATAGGCTAAGTATGCTAAATTATTTCATCACCACTGCTCTCAAAACGGTGAAGGAAAACATCGTGAGGAAACCGACATGGCCTAGTACCAAAAATTCGAAAACATGTAACATCTACCAACCCGCACTGGGCTGGCGTGATGGATTACGGCCCACTCCCTCTCACAGAGAGGAGGCATGTGTCCCAGCATTGCGAACATTATAGGCTGATTATGAACTCTCTATAAAATTGGTAAGAAATGTACGAGTAATAGTTACATCAATAAAGTTTACCCAAGATTTGCACTATATGTGCTGATCTACCCCTGTACAATGGGCTAAAGTTATAAGCACGAGGCTATTCATATGTAAAAGACCTCTGCTCATCTCAATTACTTAGGATAATTCATCAATATAGTATAGTAATGTACTATTATCTGACCAAAATTATGCCTGGACTTTAAAAGAGACTGTGACCTGAGTTTGTTTCGGCCTTTCTTCTCAGACTAGTCAGATAGGAAACGCCGACAACATCTTGTTTTTAAAATATGATTGACGTGTAAAAGTGTTTGTACAAACCTCCTTACACAGAAATAAAATCGTTTATCATTTATCAATACGATGTCTCTGTAGGGTCGTGGATGACCTGCTGCTGCGGCTGGCCGGAAATAGGCGTTCGGGGTCGCGCGAAACACGCGTCGCTGTATTACGCACGGAATTGGGCAATCAAAGTTGTTCCTTTCAAAACACCATGGGAAATCATCGTAATATGCAAATAAATAAACGACTAAATATGAAGATAAAAATACCCAGACAGACTGTTTATAATAATTTATGACTACCTAAATATTTGAATACACATTGTCAAGCCATTATAGCAAGAATGAGCGTGTTGACAAAAATAAAATTATATATAAAGTAATATAATGGAAATCTATAATAACGGTTTATATATTAACACAAACAAAAAAACCGGCCAAGTGCGAGTCGGACTCGCACACGAAGGGTTCCGTACCATTATCTATAAAAACGGAAAAAAAATCAGGTCTGTTGTATGGGAGCCCCCTTAAATATTAATTTTATTCTGTTTTTTTAGTGTTTTAAATTTCAACTGTCTAACTATCACGGTTCATGTGATACAGCCTGGTGACAGACGGATAGACAGACAGACGGATAGCGGAGTCTTAGTAATAGGGTCCCGTTTTACTCTTTGGGTACGGAACCTTAAAAACTAGCTATATCATCTTGTTAAATCGCGCTACAAGCAATGCACAGTAGGTCCCTCATAATTTTGTGTTTTACTTCTGTTTTAGAGAGATATTTGAATAATTTACATAGGTGTAACAAGGGGCGAGAGGAATTTGAGTAGCAAACAGTATGCGATCCTCCTCAATTAATAGTGTCGGGTGTGACAGGTCCTGGTCACCTGGCGCCGCCACCCGACGGTCGAACATAAAAATTTGCGGCGTATCGCGGTCCATTTAGAACCAAAAACTAAAACGATGTTTTACAAAATTGAATCGCAGCCCGATTTACAAAAAAACGTCCGCGCGGAGACATTCGCCTCGGGTTGAATGGATGGGGATAACGACTCGGTGACCACTTTTTGGCCACAAACTCGTTTCGGCTGATCGTTCAAAAGACGCTATCTGTCGCGGAATCTCGATATCGATATAAAACCACATACGTTTTGCATTGTAACTTCATATGTGTGCAACATTATATCGCGATGGGACGGCAACAAGTGAATCACGTTTTAAATGACTCGCCCGTTATTATGTTTTTATTTTGGGTCCGTCCGCTAAGTTATGCGACTCGACATCGGACCTGGCATTTAAAACGACTAAATAACAATAACTTTTCTAAAAAACCCTTTTCTGACCTCATGATTCCACGACGTGCTACTTATATTAGTTACCTAATTTAGTATGTTTTCAACTCTTCACACAGTTAAAGAAGTTGATAGACGACAAAAGAGATTTTCCTAATTTGGTTTCGTGTAGCAATAAAGTAAATCTTATCACAAATTAGGGGTTTAGACAACAAATTTATTAGTTTACATCAATAAATTTCTCGGTTATTTGCATAATGAAAGCTCGTTATGATTTCAAAATGCCCAATAGTGTTGGTTAAGAAGGATATGTCGGCTTAACGTCATTCGTGGGAGCAAGAAACGAGATGCTCGGCTTAGATGAGTACTGACATGTTCTTCCGCTGAGAAATCACCGACGACCCCGACTGATCATTAATAAGGAGATAGTGAAGTAAACCCCGTTTTCAGAATACCGACGAAAGACTGATTTATTGTAGATAATGATTTTAGCGATTTAACTACACTGAAACATGATGATGGTTATAATGTAGCAGGAGAAACGAGTATATATCTGTAGAAGATAGATAAGCAAAGCGAATTAATTTAGGAGCAAACATTCAGTCTCATAAATAAACTCCAAACGTTAGAGAAAATCTAGTTAAGCTTGAAGCGATTAACCACGACACAATTACCGGAGCTACGCCATTTGATTTCCAGTTCCAAATAGATTTATTTGTAACAGCCTGCCTTCTAATTTAATGTAACCTGCCCCAAGCACGTAAATAGTTTTAATCTAAATTCGAGCAAACGTTTTGTTTTAACATAGCAATGCAATATTACTAGATTTCTGTGGAATGATAATTAAAATTGTAAGCGTAACTCTTAAGCTAGTAAATTATATTAAGAGACTGGTGAATAAATACTTGAATATATAATATATGGTCAAATGACAGGTATAATAATAAAACTCGCAAGTTTGTGTAGTTTGATCTGTAGTTTAAATGTCTTTGACACAAATATAAAAAATAAGCACCAATAAAAATAGATGTAACCGTTTGTCTAACAGTGGCAGTGGAAAGACGGCCAAAGCATAAATATTTAAATTACGAGTGACGCAATTTCGCTCTCGGAGGGCATGTCACTCGAGACCATAACAATTTTGGAAACACCCAAAATTGACATTTGTCGCATTATAGCATCCACGTGCCACAGACACAAAGTAATTTAATCTATTATAGAATGGAGAATTTATCGCCACATAAGAATCGAAAGGTCAAGATGTAGTTTCGAAGTTTTATGAACTTTCTGCCTCTGTTTTGAATTTTTTATAAGGTCGAATGGGCGGCGTTCATCATAAAAGTCTACGTAGATGGCGGTGGTTATTGTGATCGTTGGAAGTTGTGCGACACTGAATTTTACGAGTGTGTCGCTGTCGCAAAGGTTATGGCGGTCGTAGTTACTCAGGCTAGATAATACAGGTATCAGTTTCCTGTCGCTGTGTATTTGCCACGGCCGGACTTCGGACTAAGATCTGGAGTTTCGATTATATGGAACGAAATAAAACCGACACTATTTTACGTTTATTAAGTTTGGCCCCATTGCGATGTCGAGACCATTTTTTTTAATTCTAACGAGCATTTATGAATTCATGTAGTTTTTAGGAAAAAGCTATTTAATTTCAGTTTGGAAATAAGTTTTGGTACAGTTAAGTAGGTGACTCATTTATATAAAAGATGAACCACA
This sequence comes from Atethmia centrago, assembly GCA_905333075.3. NCBI lineage: Eukaryota > Metazoa > Arthropoda > Insecta > Lepidoptera > Noctuidae > Atethmia > Atethmia centrago. Next base: position 22,488,126 of record HG995369.1, read on the forward strand.
TTAGCGCCACTTCATTTTCTTTACCTTCCAACAGAGTAAAGCAAGGTCAAGTGGAAAGTATGAAAAAATCATACTTTCCACTTGAAACACCAAGATTCTCTATTACTTATCGGGTAACCAATAAATCTCAATCCAAAAAGAATTATCAATTACAAGTGAATGCGCATTCACACCACACATTACCGCTCACACGCTGATATCGACAACATATCCTTTCAACGCTCATATTTCATCTATCGTGATGATTATTGACGGCTTGTTTTACCCACAATAGGATCGCCGCTTCCTTCTCTTTGTGAATCATCTGCCCCTAGTACATCAAGGGGCTTTGACCTAATATTGAAATTTTGTTTTTCGTTTTTGTATATTTTGTGTGGGCATTTTCTCTGTTAATGAGTATGAACAATGGTCGGGCATCAGATTGCATCTTAGTGGGCGTCTGAGGTTCGTGGGTGTAGATATTATGTACTGACGCTTCATTAAAGATAGGAAATACACTCATCATTGCTTCCCACTCGGGCTTGGAGAGTTTCAATTGCTATTATGAGAATTTGCGATTTTATAAGTGTATTTTATTAGGCACTGTTTTAATGTTGTTCCCTTTTAGACATGTAGATGAAGAAGGAATAGTATAACTAGTATACCACATAGAACTGCTCTGCTGGGCTAAAGTTTTTCAGGAATGACATTTAACATTTACAATAAAATACCAGCAGTCTTAGCATGACGCTTTCTATTTCTTCGAAGAATATGACACAGCTCTTTCTATATAAAGTGACATTTCGTTTCTCCTTTTTTGACATCCCGCCGTAGAAATCCTTCTACATAAAAAAGGACCTAGACAAAGATCGTTAAAAATGAAAGACAAAATGACAGATTGTAGAAGGATTTCTACGGCGAGATGTCAAAAATGGAGAAACGAAATATCACTTTGAATAGAAAGAGCCGTGTCTATTCTTCGAAGAAATAGAGAGTGTCATGCTAAGCTTGTTGTAGACATTTTAAACACCAAGGAATTCCCACTATTCAAATATATATTGCGTAATTTTATAATTGACAAAGCTTACTACACGATCCAAGATTATCTTAATAATTAGTACCTACTACAATCTGTTACCAATACTACAATCTGTCACTAATTCTTATTTTGTAAGGTTTGCTTTTTAGGTGATAACTACATTTTTTATACTGCATGTTGAGATGATTTATTATTATATGCCTACTAGGCAGGACATAATGGATCTGTAATTTACCTAACATCTGTATGTTTAACCTCCACAATAAAAATATTTGATTTGATTGGATAAGTCTTCCAATATTGTCGTGTTCAAAAATTTCGTTCACTTTACCTTTAAACTCTGAATCACTGTTTGACACAGGATACATGACACTTCTCCTTAGGAACGTCTTAGTTTTTCCCAATAAAAAATATTCTCCCAAAGTTTTTAGACTGTCGATTTCACTAACTTAACTTATTTGTGACTTTGTTAGTCATAAATTTGCATTTAGCGCTGTAACTTGTGAAACTTTGGCACAAAAACGGTTGGAACGCAAAGCCCTGACATGCAGTTTTCGAAGTTTGAGTTATGATCCATCAAAATGTATGAGATTATTTAGACAACTAAGATGGAATGAAGGAAATGTATTACAAATGAGAAAGCAGATTGCTATTTGTTATGCTATATAGATATGTTGATGGAGAAACACCAATATTATAGTACCTACCTAATGTTATGCCTACTAAGCCCACATGGGCACTTTTTTTAACGCGAAGTTATTCACCGTGCTCTGGATTTTCAACTCTTGGCGTCAAACCGAGCGTTTAGAATCCAACAGTGCTCTGGCGCATTGAAAAAATGCACAGTTGGATTTTCAACTCACGCCGCTAAGCCGATCGTTGAAAATCCAGTGCGCAACGAGAAACGTCGCGTTAAAAAGAGCGCCCGTGCGAACATAGGCTTAGTCTAACTTAAGCATACTTTTCTGACTAGCAGAAACAAACCCTATTTACTTATAAATGTGGTTTGTTTCAGAAACGAAACCAAGAAGCAGCGCGTGTGAAACTGAACACATTGGTTTCTTATCTTATTCTGGAAACTATAGTATTATTTGAGATAATTATTGTTTTATTTGTAGAATAGAATAGAATAAATACTCTTTATTATGTACACCATAAAAATTACAGATATAAATGTTGAAATTTTACAAGGGGTGACACAATGGGCGGTCTTATCACTAACCTTTCAATATTTCTGCAAGAATGATTAGTGTAGATACTCGTATTTCGGGGACATCTACATTTATGTCCAACAGTCGACGATGTGGGCTGTTTTTGGCTGATTTGTTGGTGATTTTTCGTTATAAACCATATCAAGTTGAACATTTTTTTTTGGGTGGTACATTGTCAAATAACTTCTCCCGCTCTGGGCGGAGCGGGAGGGTATGTCAGACTCTTACTGACTAAAACCCACCCGTGTTCCTTCCGTTGCCTGCGTTGCCAGGGGCCTCGGTAACCCTTTTGGACTTTCCCGCGACCCCGGTAGGCATAGCCTAGCGGCCCCTACACTTGTGCTGACATCTCTTTGAGGCGCGCGTGGTACACAACGCGCCGTCGACCCGGGCCTGGTCCTTATCGGTCGGCGAGCTAACCATTGCTCACCGTCTGCAAGCCCGCGCCTACGGTGGCCGAGAATCAGCCTGGGATTTCCGACGCCCAGGGCGTCTCCTGCAGAAATTTTCCCTCTCCCTCAACCGTTCCGCCTCCTCCTTCGCCAGCATTACTGCTTCGAAAAAAGGAGGTGACGGCATTCCATGCCCTCTCGCTCCGTACCATGGCCTAGACCAAGGGGCCTACTCTCTAAGCACTAAATCCATAGTTTCGCCCGAAGTTACGGGCGTTTCCTACTCCGTATCACCTACGGACATAAGATTACTTCGGAGCCCGAACTGAGAATGAATGACAACACGATTTGACAGTTTTCCCTACTCGCAATGCACGCATGTGTTTGTGTCCGTTCAAAAAATTGAATTTGTCACTTGTTTTGATGGATCAACCACTTTCGGACGGGCCCGTATCTTGGTTGGCGGACTTAAAGAGTAATCCCCCAGAGCCGGACGCGAGAGATCTCTGCCGCCGATCGCCTCCACGAGGACACGGCGGTGCTCTGCCCAAGCTCGGAAGACCTCCACCGTATTATGTTCCACCGTGTCCTCCGGGGGATCAAGTTGTACCTTTGACTATCATTACATTCTTCAAAAGTCCGTTGTCATAGTACACCACCAGATAAAGCATAATCCTATTTCAATCATATTCGTCCTTAATTGCCTTATCCAAGACCTACGGATTACGGTGGATACGCAGTGGTAGCCCACAGAATTAAATTTTCTTATGTTATTTTCTATTTGCAGGTCATCATCATCAAATCATTAGTACATCTCTCTAAGTTAATTGTTCCATAAGAACTTCTCCATAAGAGATTTTTCTTAGGGATCAAATCTCTAGAGAACCAAACTAAGAGAGATGTGTTAATGATTCTGATGATTATAATTTTGATCAGGATACAAACATATATATTATATTTATTGCTGATAGGCTGGACTGCTGTATTGTAAGTCGTTGCTCCAGTATCTCTGCTGGAATGCTGATTGATGATTATGTTGTATTTTTAACCCCCGACGCAAAAACGACGGGGTGTTATAAGTTTGACGTGTCTATCTGTGTGTGTGTGTGTGCGCGCGCGCGCGTGTGTGTGTGTGTGTGTGTGTGTCTGTAGCATCGTAGCTCCTAAACGCATGGACCGATTTTGATTTTGTTTGTTTTTGTTTGAAAGGTGACTTAATCGAGAGTGTTCTTAGCTATGGTTCAAGAAAATCAGTTCAGTCGTTTGAAGATTATCAGCTCTTTTCTAGTCTGATGATGGAGAAAGAAAGATAAATGAGGGTAAACTAGTAAGTACCTTCACTTTGGGAAAAATACCTACAGGGGCGCAGATTTCGGCGAGATACGTATCGATGGCAGCGTGTCTGACCTACTAGTAATATATAAAGTTTAAAAAGTAGGTAATAAAAGTTAAATTTAAAATTAAAAAAAAACCCCGACACTAACAAAAACCTCTAAAACGAAACAAAATAATACGTATTGGGCCCTTTCAGTTTAATATAAATTTAGGTAATATTTTGAGCCAAGCGTCGTCTAGTCGGGGGACGGCTAGTGAAAATAGGAAGCTATCAGCGGCTATTCTTTCTACATACATTCAGTGTCACCTGCCTTGAAGACGTAAAAAAGAACGTATGAAAAATTGAATTTCGTGGGCTGCCACTACAGATCCACCTTAACACTGGATTTTATATTTCAAACCATGTTTCATTTTCCACATTTTCATTTAAACAACATTACTAGTACTATTTCAAACCAAATATAAAATTGATTTACGCCGTCGAGACGGGGTGTGTCTAGTACAGTTTATGCACAGCGGGAAGGTATGAACAAATTCATTGTGCGCTGCTTACGAGGCGTTTTGGTCTACGAGTCGTTAACAGAAACTATGGACGTTCAAGTGTTTCCGTCATAATGTTCGGGAAGTGCGGTTCTTACTGTTATGTGTTTTAGCTAGAACTGAACTAATTTAGGATGCATTATTAGTTGTGGAATATATTTTTAGAATTGGGTGAGGCAATTTCTCGCTATTTTCGCAAACATTTAGGTAAGAACGTCATTTTAAACAATTAGAGAGTATATCTAAGAATTCAAATTGAATTGCCAGAATTAGCGAGTGAAAAGTAGAAAAAGTTTCAATGGGATTATCGAAAATAAATAGAATATACCTAATAGAGCTATTGGATAATTTGAGATAGTTTCCAAAGTAGGTACCTACACTTTTTTTTTTGTTGGGAAATTATCAAATACATTCCCCGCTCTAGGCGGAGCGGGAGGGGACTTAAACCCACCCGTGTTCCTTCCGTTGCCTGTGTTGCCAGGGGCCTCGGTAACCCTTTCAGACTTTCCCGCGACTTCGGCAGTCTTTCTCGCGACTCCGGTACCTACCTTGTTGTACCGATAACTTATTGTAAAATTATGGTACTTATAAGAACTAGGTATTTGCTCTGACAAGAATGTCACTTGAGAAAGTGTTCTCAGAAAATTCAGCGTTTATGGGCGTGGAATGAAAGCTGGCCCATATTTTTTCTTTAAATGGACAATATAATAATTGTTACATACTTTTAAGGCTCGTGCAGATTGAGACTGAGACTGAGTGCTAGCGCGATATCGCGGGCGCGACACGCAGTAATATCGCCCCAGTCTGCACGATCCCTTAATCGACTCTTGAAAGCCGCTTTATCGGCTTTAATTGTTGCTTTTGAAATTACCCCAGTTAAAAGACATATTTTGCTTCGCAAAAATGTGTCTTGTTGATGGATATGACCTTTGGGTATGTACATCCAAAGTCATCACTATCCTCCCTTTCCTAACCTTTCTTCAGGGGCTTAACTCTCAACTGCCTTACATAAAATGCGCGTAAAAATCGATATACTTTTACACGTTGCTTTGACTTGTGTGTAATATTTACTACATGATACTAATTATACTTATTTCTAGATAGAGACTCTTTTTGTAATAGTCGGCTAGTCAGCTACACAAGGTATACATTCCGTTCAATTAGAGTACGGAATGTTAAAACGTGTCATCATGACGTATTAGCTTACCTACATGGTGTAGAGACGTGCTCTTTTTTACCCGACTGCCCCAGAAGGAGGGTAATGTTTTTCGAGAGTATGTATGTATGTATGTATGTATGTATGTATGTATGTATGTATGTATGTATGTATGTATGTATGTATGTATGTATGTATGTATGTATGTATGTATGTATGTATGTATGTCTATTTCTTTGGCACGCTCTGTAGCCTAAATGGCTTGATGGATTTTAACATAAGAGGTGTCGTTAGATTCGTCATCATTGTGGGAGTGACATATGCTATATAATATTTATATATTGCGTCTGCAAATACAAAAAAGGGGGAAGGTTTTTTTTAAAATAAATTATAACAATATTGATATCAAATCAAAGCTAGTAATGAGTCAATTCCATATATATATATATATATATATATATATATATATATATATATATTAATAAAACTAAAAAGCTTGAAATAAAACAAATTATTTAAAAAACAAAAAACCCGACTGCAGGGTTGCACCCGGTGCAGACAGGCGGGGAGAAACCAATAACCTGAAATATGGCGTAACTTTTGTTTGTCCCGCCTGCGATACCAAAATTCTATAGATTATAATGCTTGTTTTTCTCTTTTCAGTTATGTTTTTGCAGTCGGGTTTTTCTATTTCTTGGTCCCAAAATTCCAAGAGTTATGTCCAGCGATGTAATAGTACTGAAAACTTAAAATTTTCCGGGATTAAGGCGCAGATATATGATGTTAGTGACTTTTAAATCTGTTATCACGCTTTCATATAATGCAAATAAGTTATGCGAAAAATTTTAAACTCTAACGCATACACATCAATTCTATTGAGGAATATTTATTTTTAGTAACGAAAATATGAATATTTGAAAAAAATCACAGATAGAATTATAGATAATAAAATAGTCTGATCATACAGTCGCCGTCAGATATATTGTAGCAGACAAGGTGACCAAATACTTTTGAACAATTTAAAATGTCAACTAACCAAAACTATCTGAACACTTACAACGTCAAGTGTATCTCAAGTGTGACCCCTACGCTTACGACCCCTACCCTAGTTGTTTGTATAGAAATTATTGACAAGCATCTGCTCAGATATTAATGAACTAATTAATGTTCAAATATTAATGGTAACTTGTAGTGTATGGAACTTATTGACATTTTAAATTGTTCAGAAGTGTTTGGCTACCTTGTCTGCTACAATATATCTGACGGCGACTGTACAAAAAAATCATGACAATATCTTAAGTAGTTTAAGAGTAATATCGTTTTATATGCTTTGGGTAGACCTTATTTCCTGAATTTATTTCATAAAGTATTTTACTAGAATACTTAAATATTCACATACAGAATTAATGTGTATGAGTTCTAGTTTCACAAACATTTTTGCATAACTTACTTCCGTTATTATGAGGTCGTAATAACAGATTTAAAAGACACTAAAATCCTACTCCTTAATAGTAGATTGTGTAAGGGATTAATATTATAAGGGACCAAAATAATTATTGAGGGCGAGAGCGATTGTTTGAATCCAGAGCGAAGCGAAGGATTCTAGAGTAGTATCCCAAGCACAGCGAGGGATTCTAGAGTAGAATCCTAAGCGTAGCGAGGGAATCAAAGTACGTCGCTCGAGGTTAAATAATTTTGGTACCGTGTGGCACACTCTGTTTTTCATCCACCTCTAAAAATAAGAGACGCTTTTAGTAGTGACAAATAATTATATTAACAAAACCAAATTACAAATTTATTATTGATATTAGATACGTTTTCGCAATTTTGGAAGTTTATTGTAACCGTTTTGTTGGGAACAGAAAATGTCGTTGAATTTATCACTTGGGTATTTTTAATAACTTCAGACTCTGGTTGATGATCATGTTGAGTCAATGGTGACATTTCACACTGTTTTGCAGTGGATGGGCGTGGCCACAAAGGTTGAATCGGTGGATCAACTGAGGAATTTAATACTTTCAACAAGGCGCTTGCTAATTTTTGCCTTATTTTCGATCGAGTCCTCGATATATCCTTCCGCGACACCACTGGACTTCCATCCGCCATGGCGCTTCAGGGTGGTTAAATCAGCTCCTGAATCTGCTAAAAGAGTCGCAGAAGTCGAAAACAGTATCCTGTAGAAAGATGAGAATCTGGTAGCTTGAAATAATTTGCTATTACTTCTGGCATCTTGGAAATTTTATTTTTCCCAATATGTTGCTTGAAACATTTTCCGTTTTGATAACGGATTTTTGGCATTTGTCCACGATATTTTCATATTGTCCACGAATGGTGAACCAGCGGTCAACTTTTGTTTTGGTGTCCGTCAAATTAACTAATAGAAGCTGATCTGAGTTTTCCACGTTTTAAATAGTCATATTTAAAAGCTACCGTCTACGACATGCTCCGTGGATTCCGAAAATTAAGGCCGATTGATATAGGTATCAATAAAGAATATGAATTAGTTATGTGGATATTAGTACTCAGCATTGGTAACTCACAATTTAAACAGGCACTCATCTTCGGTTGTAAGTAAATGTAAGTGTACACAGAGTTTATTCAATTTATTCAATAAATACTTACTTTTATAGCGAGAAAATCGTTATCAGCCGCCTCATTCAGGAAAGTCATTTTGGCTGGTAAGCACTTTTGATTTCTTTGATTTGTGCCCTTCAGAGAGTCTCTTTAGATATGCAATTAATTTGGAATATGTCACAATCTTTAACATCGAATATATGCTCTATAGAGTAGAAGGTTGTTTGGTCTTCGCTAAATGTTGAAAATATGCTAAAAATACAGTTTCTGAAAATGAATTTGCTTCTTTTTCATTTTTCCATGTAATAAAATGTTCATAGGCTTTTCGATATTTTTCTCTCGATTTGTTTGGTAGTAAATTGTTTATGACATTTCTGCGTTTAAGTTTACATTTTCTGGTGTTAATATATCACTTTCACTGCTAGAACTCATACTTTATTCAATTTGTTGAATCAAATTAAAATTGTCTGTAATATTTTGACAAAAAGTAATGAATAAATTAATATGAAGTTCTCGCGTATTTTTCGCCTCTTTTCGAATAGATGGGATGAAAAAGAACTTCCCAACCTTTCACAATATCCAAGTATTAAACTTATTCCAATTACGAAACTATTTACAGAAAATTTATGATTTATTATTAAGTCGTAATAGCACTAGCAACACGTTTGGAACTTGCGACCTTTTAGAGTTTAGCATAAAATAGCAATAACGCAACGATATGTACTCCCATAAATTGTGTGTAAAACTAATAAAAAGAGTATAAAAGCGGTTGTCTGCGTTCGCACAATGCTGCCCGCATGATCGACTCTTGCGCAGATATCTATACTTCAAACCAGCCCTGGAATGCGGGAACACTAAAGTTATTGCTTCAAGTTAATATATTTTACGTTTTTATTGTATGTGTAAATGTACTGGTTTAGTGAATAATGTAACTTTTATGTAAGTATGTGTTGTGACTTTATTTTTTTAGCCTGAATGTGAAGGGTGGACTTGATTATTGCACAGCAACATGCGTAGCTGACGGTCGACCGTACGTAGACGGGTGAAACGGCTTTGGTTTTTATTTCAGTAAATACCAACATAATATTAAACTTAAAGATTTTCATAATACCCAACAGCAGGCTTAGCACGACAATCGTAGAGAAGCGTTTTGTCGACGGAAGAGTAGACAAAAATGACGTTTCCGTGTATACCTACAAAATCAAAATCAAAAGTCATTTATTCAAACTAGGCTGAGAATCAGCACTTTTCGAACGTCTAAATTACATAAGACTGTCTCCCATAACGCTCACCCTTCACCACTTCCTAGTGCTTTAGCTGGGAAGAAGAAGTGGCCAACAACTAGCTGTAACAGTCAAAAATGATGAACTAGGACCATCAAAGTAAAATAAATAAACAGTTAATTACTAATAACAAAACAAAACAATGGTCAGCAAGACGACCAGTCACCACAAGCAGCACCCGTTCACGAGCATAACGCAAAATTCAGCCATTTTTCATTAAAATCAGCCATCAGCCTCGCCATATTTGAGGGAAGGAGGCAACCCGACCCACGACGCTACCGCAAGCAGTGACATCTAAGGGAGCATGACGAACTTGCTGCCGGTTGTAAGAATAATATAATCAGTTATAGAGGTCGGTACTACAGTATATAGATCATTTTCGGTAGACAGGCGATTTCTATCCTACAGTAGAGTAGAAATATAAAGCGTCATGCTAAGCCTGTTGAAAAACCATAGCAGTAACTAAATCAATAAGGACGAAAAAGAGTGGGCAAAAACAATTTTTTTCATCTTAATTGAATCAGTTCGTAACTATATTTTAGATGTAGCTTAGTTTCTGGAAAATAACCTCAAGAAAATTAGAGCTTTTCATTCCGTAAAATGAAATTCCTTTTTACATAGGAAAGCTTGGAAGTACCTGGTATTAAAACAGAATCTTAAATTAATAAAATAATAATAAGTAGAAGAACATTTTCAAAATGATTACATCGTGCAAAAGAAACAGGTGATGTTTCTTTTTAATTACCTAAGTTGAGTGCAGATGGTAGTCTTCATGACCAGTGTTGTTATTCCGTGCTGTCTGTACCTCGCCTAAAATGGTTCTAGTTAATTCACGCCGCGGGCTGCAAGGAGGTCCTATGACCAAGTACAGTGCGTGACTCATTAACCGTTGAACCTGAGTAGTCAATTATAGGTAAGAATCAGAAGGTAAGGTCGATAATACGAAATAATGCATCAACAACCATTGGGCAGTACCCCACCAGATAAAACAACCGTCTAGGAAGAGGATCCCGTTAACTGCCCCGTTGGTCGCGTGGTTGCTGAGCGTGGGGTGCTGGGTTCGATTCCCAGGTCGGGCAAAGTGTTATTGGATTTTTCCATTAGGAATTTCTCAGTAACAGCCCGGAGTTGATCGTCCCGAACGGATGACCGCTGGGGTAGACGTATTCTTGAGTGGAGACTGCGAATCGGCAAACGTAAGGTGGGACGCCCTCGGGCAGGTGGAGCGACGATCTTCACAGGGTGGCTGGTAGCAGCGGGATGAGAAATGCCGAGAATCGAGCTGAATGGCGTGCAATTGGAGAGGCCTTGTCCAGCAGTAGACTGCTATGGAAGATGATGATGATGAGCCCGGAGTTTAGGAGTTGACCGTGTGATAACCCCGTGCCTCGGAGCACGTTGAGCCGTTGGTCCTGCGCCCGATCTCTTTCCCGCCGTGACGGATTGCCGTCCCATCGGACTATGAGAGTGAGGGAAGAGAGAGTGCTCCTGAGTCTGCGCACACACTTGTGGACTATAACATCTCACGCGTAGATGGCTATATAGTCTCCGCTGAGATTGGCTGTCATGGCCAAAATTCTCCAATTTCAATGGAGGAAGTTCACGCGTTGTTTCTTCATCTCCAAACTGACTCCCCAAAGGTGTTCGTCAGCCCTAAATAACCCATTCCTTCAGTCTCAATCTCAATTGCTGAAAGTTCACCCCCAGCATGAACTACCTTTAGAATGAATGGCATTGACTAGAACTTTTGGCAGACGGATAGCTCATTGTCGTATCATCACTTTGAAACTACGAAATCCGATGAACGGTATTATTATTTTTTGATTAATATGAAATAAGGTTACTTGGCTATTTAGGTTCTAAGGAAGTAGCAGCTGCACGGTTCGATCTATCAGGTTAAGCTACGCTTTCCGGGTTCGATCCGTGGACCATCTTAACATATTGAGAATCTTCCGTCCCGGCTGCCATCTTTGACAGTTATTACGGGTCGTTAGAATCCCAAAAGTGACAACCAGTCTTACCTAGGGGTATCGTGTTACCCAGTACGGCCGTCGCTCCGTGTAAGTTACTGGCTGCAGCCGCTTAGACTAGAAGCCGACCTCACCATAGTTGGCTAAAGGCTAGGCAGATTGATGGCATAAGACTGTGACTGTCTCATTGGTCTAGTGGTCGCAAGCGCTACTGCTGAGCATGAGGTCCTGGGTTCGATTCCCGGGTCGGGCAATGTGTTACTGGGTTTTTCCAATCTGATATTTCTCAGCCCGGAGTCAAGATTTGTGCTCGGTTGATGGCAATTGGCTCGCCCTCTATTACATGGGACTTAAACATAACTGGCGAAATGTGGGTGTACTATAGGTACGCCTCTGCTTAACCCTTCGGGATACAGGCCGTATGTTATGTTCAGACTGTATTCGTATCAAGCTAATCAACAATACAGAAAAAGACTACTGTAAAAGCATATTTGTACTGCAAGGTTTATTTGGGTATTGTTTGAAGTGGAAATACTGCATCCATCTTTATATTTTAAAGCGTTATACTCCAAGATAGTGAGCGATAAGACTTGTCCTCGACCAAACGTGGTAACATCGTAATGTACAAATAGGAGACAATGAAGATGATTCTATATTTGGTCAGAGTTTCTTAGCGATGCCAACTATGATTACTTAAGAATTTACGTCGAAAAAGGTGACATCTATTAATGATTTTATAGTTTTTGGAATTCGTTCCATAATTGTAATGAAATTAATTGGCTTAGCGTCGTGTTTGTTCGTAAACAACAGATGACGTCACGCCTTGTTTCCCCGAAGGGTTGGGCAGAGGTGTTCTTAAATTACTTCCATTATAGGTACCTACAAAGCTATGAACTTATACTAACAATAGGCTTTAGAAGACGTTCTATTAGGAACTGGTGATCGAGGAACTTCATTTCTGTAATATCAACCCTTAGACGCTTTTTCTTCTCAAACTTTTTTTTTCTTAGACTTTTTCATCAACGAACATAACGTAATAGCATTGGCTACATCCACAATGTCGGTACAAAATAATTTAGCGAATAAAAACAAAAAAACATTAAAAGTCAGTCAGGCAGTTCGTACATATAATTTCACTTAAATTGTCTTCAGGTACAATATTTTTATATTGTACTTGTTTTTATTTTTATATTTGTATATTATACAATATTTTGATTTGTGTATTGTATGTTTATTTTGTATATTGCACAATACGAAAGCAATTTATGTGAAATTATCTATGTACAAACAGCCAGGGACTGACTTCGGGTACAACATTTTTATTCTAGGCCAAGGAGATTCATAGCTAGAATGTATTCCTGATTGACTGGTACACTATCCATAGATAGGTACAACCAATATATTTTACTAAGTATAAGACCCCGCAACCCTTTTTAGGGTTCCGTAGTAAACAAGGAACCTTTATAGTTTCGCCATGTCCGTCTGTCTGTCTGTCTGTCCTCAGACCGCTGTACCTCAGAGATGCTTAGTACTAGAAAGCTGTCATTTAGCACAGGTATACATGACATATTAATTACGCTGACCAAAGTGCTAAAATAAAATATTGAAAAAAATTAACATAATAAAAAAGATACATAGGCATTGAATTATGGTGAATTAGTCACTTACAGACGTACACAGCACTTACATAAAAAATAGCTTCTTGAATATACGTTTTTTACTCGTAGTGATGATAGAAAAAAATATTAGAAACAAAGAACAAAACATTAAGTAAAAAACAAAATCATAACCGAAAGTAGAATTAAAAATTAAAATCAATATCAAAAATAGTATTAGAATCAAAATTAAAATTAAAGCAATATGATTAAAATTAAAATTTTAAATAAACAATAAAATTGAAATTCAAAATTCAAAACGGTAGAACGCGATAACTAGTGCAATAAGAGAACATTCCAAAATTGTTAAAGTGGCAGGCATATTTGACTAAAAACCAAATAAATTAAATAGTAAAAAAAAAAATAATTAAAAAGTAGGTTATAAAATTATGATTCGTCGCTAATAGTTGTAAGTTTTCTGCGAAATTGGGAAATTGTGTCTGTAAATATATCTATAGTGTTACAGATATTATTTTATTGAGATGTGAAAAAATCATGGCATATTTTAATGAAATTAAAAGGAAAACTAACAAGCTAAGTAGGCTTTACAAGTTAACGAGTAATAGTTGATCAACTTTTTGCAGTTGGAGAATTGATCGTGACGTTTGTCGATGTATGGGAGGACATGTTTTTCAACTACAATCTCAAGTTTGTTTTTGGAATAAATTCATCCTAAGTAATCCCAACCACGGAACCCTTCATTGTGCGTGGTCCGACATGCACTTGGCCGGTTATTTTACCACATGGAAATGACCTTGGATGAATTATCTTCAATTATACCTATTGACCCATCTCCATTGAATAATTTATACCATACATACCGATACGGCCAAGGTCGGTAGCCTGTCGTTCCAATCAATACTATTTAATTATGCACGACAACCCAAACGGGTGGCACCATGGGTACTTGTACCACTACACCAGCCTACATTATTAACATAGGTACTCTGTTGTTCACGTAACTGCATATATTATTGTATGTATATAATAATATTTAATATATCTTGTTACAGTTGTAATGGCAATCATGTCGTTTGGTTTAAAATGGCTTTTAGGGTTCCGTATCCAAAGACTCCGCTGTCCGTCTGTCACCAGGCTGTATCTCATGAACCGTGATAGTTAGACAGTTGAAATTTTCACAGATGATGTATTTCTGTTGCCGCAACAAACACAAAAAAACAGATTAAAATTAATATTTATGGGGCTTGTAAAGTGTATCAGTATTTAATTAGATTTTTGTTTTTTTTTTTTGTGATTGATATTACATTGCATTTAGGTAAGCTAAGGTGAAGTTTATTATGTGAACAATAATTGGAAAGTCAGTTGAGGTCTTCCTGAAGCAGCAAGCAGTCTTGTGTGTTTTTGCACGACTTATAGATTTTAAAGTCGTCGGCATGCATACATTAAGAAAACGGGAGTTAATAAAGCAGCGTTGTATGTCGTTCACGAACAAATTCAAAAGCACAAAATGGAGCCGCGGCACATTTTATTCTTTTTTATTTTGTGAATGTGAAAACGCTGTAAGCTTAATAGATTGTAGATTTGTAAACCATTTTCTATTTTCTTAAATAACTGGTACCTGTTGACAGGCCTACACTGGTGCCGATTCTGTTGTTCATCGAACTTAACTAAACTATCACTAAAATTTCTTATTTTTGGTTAAGAGAATCCTAAAAGCTAAGTTGAGTAAACCATAGGCCAAAATAGAGGTGACAAAATGCGTTCGGCACAGATTATATTCAAAATAGTCGAATAAAAAACAATAAATTGGTCAAATCCATGATTTTTGTACCTGTCGTGACTTCGACAGACAAAAGTAACCCCCCCCCCCACCCTGGGGGCTGGGGGGGGGGGTTACTTTTGTCTGTTTTTGGGGGAGACCTATGTCCAGCAGTGGACGTCTTTCGGCTGAAATGATGATGATGATGAAACCTCGACAGACGCCTTCCTTGGAAAAAATACATTTTCACTAAGAAAGTTCTTCTGCTAAAACAAAGCTATAATCGAGCCTTTATCCCTATGGCATTCAGCTTTGGGGAACAGCATCACACTCTAACATAGAGATATACAGCGATTTCAGAACAAGCTTCTAAGAACAATCACAAATGCCCCATTGTTTGTACCAAATGAAGCTCTACACCATGATATAAAAATACCGACAGTAAAGAGGATATAAAAAGCTATCTCAAGTCGTATAAAGAAAGAATTACTCGGCACCCATATATCCTGGCTAACCACCTAGTAGATAAAAAAGGAATGCACAGGCTAAAACACAAAATTCCACAGGATTTCATTGGACAAACTTAGCTTGTTGTTTCATATCTACTAGGATGTGTCAAAGGACATTAGAACATGTCATAAATTGTCGAACGTAAAAAGGTATTTATCTCTGATTTTATATCTACTTACTAGAACTGTATTACTTAATGTAAACTGACCAAATAAAGTTAAAACAGTAGCTGATATTAGCTATATATTTTCATGTCCTATAAGCTTGTTAACACAAATATACTATTGAGAAATATATGTAGGTACTAATGTCTATTTTACATTACTTCCTATTGCTATTGCACCAGGGTTTCAATGCCTTTTAATAACAAATTATACTTTTTTACAGGTACGAGTTTGACTGCTGCTATGAAAGCCACACCAAACACCAATACTATTCAACCTCACAAAGACAGCGAGGGAGGAGACCATTCTACGAGTATGTGAAAAAAATGAGGAATGAGGGTGGCATGAAAAAAGAACCAACCCATGTCATTAGAGGAAGAATATTGGAAATAAAAACTTAATGAATAAACAAAAATGTAGCTTTATTTATAAAAATATATTGTTTTCTAGAAAAATGACTTGTTATTTGTGTGTAACTACCACAACGTGGCTTTAGTTCTGCTGTTCTGTTGAGCTGGCGTCATAATATGGGTGCATGGGATAACACATTGGATAATCACTATCTCCGATGAGCTTCCTCACTAACTCAATCCATTCAAACCTGAGCACCTACTGAGCCTCCTCCTGATTGGGCTTTCTCTATAAATCTAGTTTATCGTTCAGTAAAGTTTCCGGTATTCTCGTCGCCGTAGAAAGGCCCTATCAAGGACATCTTGAATTAGTCTGTCCCAATCTAGGGAGTCTAAAAATCTTTTTTCAGCCATTTGGAATGGGTTGGAACGGTCTCGCAATGTTTCCGACTGATAGTTGAACTCTAATAATAACTGAACTCTTTCTTGATAGTTAAAAAAAAAATAGTTTCTTATTTCACAGAATCTGGAAATGGATTTATCCACTTGTTTTCCAAATTATACACATACATAAACTCACGTCTTCTTCCCATGTGGGTAGGCAGAAACTATAGAATGCCACCTGCTACGCTCCTTACATACTCCTTTTGCTTCGTTTACGTTCATACATCTGGTCTTACACGCACGCCGGTTGCGAGTACTACGCACCTGACCTTTTTGAAAAACATCATTAATGAAGTCTTTCTGGGGCGTCCCTTCCTGGCATTTCCACTCACATCTGCCTTGTAAATACCTTTTTTTAGTCGCCTTTCATTCATCCTCTCAACATGACCAAACCATCTAAAAATACTCTTTTCAAATTTTGTCACTACATCTTCCTTTAAACCGCATCGTTGCCTTATCACTTTATCATTAGATGTTCAGTACAAAAATACCTCTAAGTTATCACGAATGAATTTCGTATTGTGTTCTAATATCAATAATTTTATTATTTCTTTCTGCCGCATCGACAACAGCTGCAATCACTTATGCGTCCTTACTGATCTAAGATTTTCCAAACCCACAAGCATCCAAACTTTCAAGGAATCTAAGAGAAATGTGGTTTGTAAGTTTTAGTTCATGACAACTAATTTTATTCCACACCTTTTTAATCGCGATTAAAAATAGTCTGATTTAGTTTGAAAATTACAATTTTAGGTGAAAAACGTCAAATTCAGAATAGCAAAATTGCCATTTTCATTAAATTGATTAACTAAAATGACATTAGTGCTGTCAAACTATAATATAGTTAATTTATGTCACTTTAGTTAATTTCAGAATGGGAAACGTCGTTTGAGAGGAATAAACGAAATTTTGGTGATTTTTGGTCTAGTTTAGAGAAATTTGTGACAAGAGAATCGGCACCACTATCCTCCCATACCTATTAACTGTAATTTGAAAACGTTGTAAATGCCAATTATTTTTAAAATAGGAACCGTTGAGTTTCTTGCCGGCTCTTCTCCATAGGAAACGACCAATTGGAACCGCGCACCTAGCTTCTGACGTTTCATAAGTGCCCATGTAGGTTTATGTGAAATAAAATATGTTGATATTTTGATACTCAATTCCCAGATGGACCTGCTTGATAGTGAAGTGACGACTCACATTACCTACGTCATTAAAATGTATCAAGAAATGTCGCGGATGATAGCGTGATCTTCAATTTATTTGACACTCCTTCTTATTGATGGTAACGTGGCTGGTGTTAGATGATCTCTTGTAATAAGAAGGATCTTCAGCGTAGGGGGTCATCTTAGTATGGTATAAAAGCAAGGCGTATAAAAGCATGGAGTCGAACGATTTGCGGAAATTACTGTTTAATTGGGTATGGGCGCGTCGCACGCGCAACCGGTTGGTAGCGGATGCGCGCTGCCTGCGATTGTCTTGTCGTATAATCGCGTCAATAATGAAGCTACACGATTCGGTCGGCTACTGTCATATCGACTAGCGATCAGTGCCCGTAATGGAACTGGATCCAGTCGACGGTGCGACTCGAGATTTTAATTAATATTAAGACCTGTTCAAAAAGGGTTCAAGTTGCTTGTCTTATAAATTCGAGCGCTGGGGAGAAATCGAATCCTTCCTTGTGCACGATAAAATAGCAGTCGCGTGCGAATAACTCGGCCAAAGACTTGCTTAATGAAACCTGCAACAGTCATTTGATGAGTTGACTGAAGATGAAACAAAATAATGGAATTCTGCAATTGAAATGATACCTTAAAATGCAATAATTAAGCTCGCCACATCGAGTTTAAATATTGATTAAAAATAAACATGATTTATTGGTCACATTTGGGCGCCGGCACGAGCGACATAATATATCGTCGGGTTATTTAGTCACACACGACTATATGAATTATGGCCGCATTACGAAGCTCCTGACTGAATGTTTTATACAATAACGTAATTTGTGAAAGCCATTATGCTAATTTATTGACGTTTTTATCGTCTCCGGCGCTTAGATGGCGACGCGCGACTTTTTGCGTTCAAACGTCGTCTTCTTGGTAAATAATTATAATACTGTGACTGTAAATGACATATTAAACCCGTCTTATAGGTCACCGTTAACACTAGCCTTTATACTAAGCTAATTGCTAGATATATACAAAAATGTTATAGCGGATAATATTTTTATTAGCTGTAAAATTATCAATGCCTGTTTGCAACGGAAACACGATACTTATGGATGATATCGTGTTATTGTAAAACTATAAAATTAGCAATTTTCTTTGAGTTTATTCCTTCACTGCAGTAACATGTTTTCTGTAGCGTTAACCTTAGGGGCTTTATTACAATTAATTACTTGCAGTTAACCTTATAAATTAATGAATAAAATAAATTAACCTTATTCATTTCATTGTTTAATGTAATATCTAACTAGCGACGTTATTTTTCCGCAATCAATCGACACCAGACATTAATTTTTTACATTAAGTTTAGTGTAGACCAGGGATTCCCAAACTATTTTGGGCAAGAGACCAAAATGAACTGACACCTCAGACCCCCATAGCCAATTATTTGTCATCTTGTACGAACTTGTGCACGCTTATCGACTTGTTGAGTTTTTTAAAAATACAAAAAGAATACTTCCTACTAAAATATTAGTCTTTCTTATAACAGGTTGGTATACAGTATCTTGAAAGTTTTAAAAAAGAACTAATAGAATAGGGGTGATAAGAATAGGGGTGGATTTTTGGACCTCATCGACCCCAAAATCAGTTTACGTTTATGTTGACCCCCTTTTTTTTTTTTTTGGTGGGAAATCATCAAATAACTTCTCCCGCTCTGGGCGGAGCTGGAGGGTGTGTGACTCTTACTGACTAAAACCCACCCGTATTCCTTCCTGTTGCCTGTGTTGCGGGGGCCTCGGTGACCCATAAGTACCTTTCCGCGACCCCGGCAGGCACCTTTGTGCTGACGACATCTCTTTGAGGCGCGCGTGGAGTACAACGCGCCGTCGACCCGGGGCTGGTCCTTACCGGACGGTGAGTCCTTACCCATTGCTCACCGTCCGCAAGCCCATGTTGACCCCTGGGAAACCGATTTCGAGCCCAAGGGGTCGTAAACGTAATTTTTGCTTAGTGGAGGTGAAGAATCATCTGCCAAACTCAAGGTATAGTCGCCAGCACATAAAGTTGCCACAAACTGTCAAATTTTCTCATTCGATTTTGAACCTAAATATCAACATATTTTGGGTTTAAAATAATTTGGAGGAATTTTACGGTTTGTGGTAACTTGATGTTTTGGGGACTGTACAAAACCTACCTTAGCACATTCGAGTCCACACACTTTTCATAGAGCTCATAAATGACATGCCGCCATACATATTGATAAGCTAGGACTTATAATTAGCTGCAGTAAAATGACACTTGTTACTGTCATTTCATCGATAACTTTTAACATTTTTTAATGAATTGACATTGGCACCATTGCCATAGAGAAAAAGTGTTTTCAGAGGTCTTGTCGCTCCAACACAAGTGTATGGGGCCCGCTAGGGCCGATGCCTGCCGGGGTCGTGGGAAAGTCCGTTAGGCATACCGTGACCCTGGCAACACACAAGCAACGGAAGGAACACGGGTGGGTTTTAGTTAGTTAGAGTCTGACACACCCTCCTGCTCCGCCCAGAGCGGGAGAAGTTATTTGATAATTTCCCACCCAAAAAAAAAAAACGGTACTTCTCGCTATACTTAGTATCTCTGAGATATTTTCACGTTAGGCTTACGGCTTACGTTAGGCTAGACGCCCAGAAAAAAATCGTAGCCATTTTACCACCGTAATTTTTTTTTAGCTTAATATCATTACTAAAATGATTACTTTAAACATTCAGAGTGATTATTTCAAACATCTATGCAACATGATGTAAGTTCAAAAAATATGGATGTCACGTGATCAAATTCGAACGTTAATATCTCGGAAACGCGACACTACGGGGTTTGGTCATATTATGTTTTCTGTTTGCGTTGATGTGAGCTAGGTACCAATGTATATAGGTTTCATGTGTGACCGCCATTTTGAAAAACAAAACAAAATGGCGGACTGTAAGTATGCCACGGACATTTAAAGCCCTCTAAGGCGGACTAGCTTTGCTCGCAGCTTCCCCCGCCGGAAACTGGAGGTCGGAAATTACGTCACGTAGTACCGGGATAAAAAGTATCCTATGTCCTAACCTAAGTCATGGTCTGGTCCATGTGTCAAATTTCATCCCAATCCGATCAGCTGTTTTAAGGCTCCCGCAGACAGGCGCGACGCGAAAAGGCGACGAAACACTAGTAGCACAATTTCTATGAAAACTTCATGGAAAGTGTCACGCTACGCGTCGCGCTGCATGTCGCGCTCGCGATATCGCTCCTGTCTGCTCGTGCAGACAGGAGCGATATCGCGAGCGCGAGCGCTTTTAGCGTGAAAGCGTAACAAACAATCTCACTTTCGTATTTATAATAATTATTTACGATAGTTAATTAGGATATCAATCGCCGCAACACCATGTCCAATACCATGAAATAACATCCAAATGGTGACGATTTAAAAAAAAAACTTATGTCAAACATCTGTCAAATTTTGCATATTTTCGCCGCCTCTCAGGTTGTTTTTATCGTAGCTTAGCAGTTATGAATTTAAAATGGCATCTATTGTGTTAGCCGCGTGACACTAGGTATAATCATAGAACATTCGTTACGGTTTTTTGTCTAGTCTACGAGTAATAAACATGGAGGTCAACGTTCTTAATCTTTCTTTTCGAACAAAATACGGTACGGGCTAGTTGATTTTTGAATACTAGAATTAAAATATAATAAACCTGTAGCGGGAACAACATTGTTATTTTATTATATGGTTTTAAGAACCGGTGTTCATGGATTATAAACATGATTGAATTACATCTTTTATGGGTACAAGAGATGAAAGAGTGTTTTAGTTTCGCCATGTCATGTGTCTGTCTGTCTGTCCGCGGCTTAGCTCAGATACTCTTAGTACCTACTAGAGAGCTGTAATTTGGCATGGGTATACCTACAAATTATACATTTGCCTTTCGAAAAGTGTTGATTCTCTGCCTAGTTTCGATAAATGAGTTTTGTTTTTGATTTTTGATTTAATCAGAGCCGCCGGAAAAGTGGTAAAAAAAATAAATACTTTAGGGAATAAAAAATACTTTTACTCTTGCACGTTAAGTCGGGACCTATTTTTGAAGTGAAAACTTCTGTAGCCACGTTGAGTGATTTTCGGTAGTGGCAATAACTTATGGGTTCGCGTCACCGACATGCTAATGTGACGTGTTGCACCAGACTGGCGACGCGCAGCGGGCTGTGTACATGTATAAGCATATACGTGCCCCCATGCAAAATAGTTCGTCTAGTATGGAAAGTAGCGCAAAGCGTAAAATATAGAAAGTAAATATTGGTAAAATAATTAAGAACGTTTAATAAAAAGTAAACCACAATTTGAGGAACATTTTAAAGTTTATTTTAACATAACTGAAATTCTTTCATGACTTTACATAACATAAAACTTTTAAAAAAATATTCTAAAATACATAACGCAAAAGTATTCGTCTACCCTTGTCACTCACGCAAAATAGTTCGTCTACCACTTAGTTGTGTTGCATTTGCTCTCAATGACAGCTTTAATGCGAAGAGGCATGTTTGCAACCAACACTGCACACTCCTCAGGCGTAATTGACTCCCAGACAGCCAAGAGTTTAGCCTTTAAGTCGCTCTTCGATTTTGATGGATTTTTACGGAGAACTTTTTTCATTTTCCACCATAGGGTTTTGATCGGCGACAAGTCCGGGCTGTTGGATGGCCATTCGATTGTAGGGATGCTTTTCGCCAGTAGCCACGTTTTTGTTGTCCTTGCAGTATGGCAGGAAGCACCATCCTGTTGAAAAATGAAGGAATCTTGATGCTTAAGTGACGGAATAGAGGGCAGTAAATTCTCTTCCAAAAGGTTTTGATACCTTGCAGCATTGATAGAACCATCCACAAACTGCATACCACCAACACCTTGTGCAGACATGCAGCCCCATATCATAAGAGACGCCGGAAACTTCACTTTGCGTTTGAGACAATCAGTATGAAATGCCTCATTTTTGTTCCGAATCACTTTTTTCCTTTCATTGCCGACTGTCACTTCAAATTTGGACTCGTCGCTCCAAATGATACTACGCCACTGATCGGAAGTCCAATTTAAATGATCACGAGCAATCTTCAACCTCTTGTTCTTTTGTACAGCGGTCAACAGTGGTTTCTCCTTAGCGGTGTAAAATCCGTAACCCATTCTTTTTAGGACTCTTTTGCAAGTATCAACTGAGACTTCTTTGTGAATCATGTCCTTCCATTACACCGTGAGTTCTCCAGCTCGAGCACGACGATTCTTTTTGATAATTTTCCTCAGGATTCTGTTTTCTACTGCACTTGTGATGCGTGGTCGACCAGTTTTCTTCAAACAAGAAGTCGTTCTATTCTTTTTATAGTTCTGAATGATAGATTGGACTGTAGATCTGTTGGCCTGGCAAGTATCCAGTCTTTAGATATTTGGTAACTTGATTTGCCAGCATCGACCCCACAAACTATTCGCTTTCGAAGCTCTTCACATACGGGTTTGCCACGACCCATTGTTATTTGAAAACTAATGAAAAAAACTGAAATTTTCAGAATTTATACTGTCTCACTTTTTTTTTTGGATGGGAAATCATCAAATAACTTCTCCCGCTCTGGGCGGAGCCGGAGGGTGTGTCAGACTCTTACTGACTAAAACCCACCCGTATTCCTTCCGTTGCCTGTGTTGCGGGGGCCTCGGTGACCCATTAGTACCTTCCCGCGACCCCGGCAGGCATCGGCCCTAGTGGACCCCTACATTGTGCTGACGACATCTCATGAGGCGTGCGTGGAATACGACGCGCCGTCGACCCGGGCCTGGTCCTTACCGGACCGTGAGATACCCATTGCTCACCGTCCGCAAGCCCGCGCCTACGGTGGCCGGAAATCTGCCCGGGATTCCCGACGCCCAGGGCGTCTCCTGCGGCGGCTAGGGGCGGGAGGGCGTGAAACTTGAGGGAAAGGCCCTCAACCGTCCCGCCTCCTCCTTTGCGAGTATTACTGCTTCACAGAAGGAGGTGACGGCTGCCCATGCCCTCTCGCTCCGTACCATGGCCTGAACCAGGGCCGGATGCGAGAGATCTCTGCCGCCGATCGCCTCCATGAGGACACAGCGGTGCTCTGCCCAAGCCGGGTAGACCTCCACCGTATGCTCCACCGTATGCTCCACCGTGCCCTACGGGCGATCCACACAGTGGTGACACCCGGGCGTTTCCTTCCGCCTTATCTGACACAGGAACCTCCCGAAGCTGCAGTGTCCGGTGAGGACCTGCGTCAGGCGGAAGGTGAGGACGCCGTGGCGCCTCTCTAGCCACTCCTCAAAGAGGGGACTTATCGCCGCAATCGTGGCGTGCCCAGCACTAGGTTGCGACAACCGTACTCTCCATGTCGCCATGAGATCCCGCCGGAGCTCCGTGCGCTGTGCCGCGATTTCTCGCGGCAGCGGAGTTACGCCTTGACGTTTCGCCTCCTCGCGCCACTCCCATACGTGCGCGAGGGCTTTTGCCTCCAGATCCCATGGCGGTACTGTCTCTCTTGACAAATGACACAGAATTACTTTTACAAATTTAAATTATGTAACATAATTGTACAATGCATCGATTAACAATTGTCGACGAACTATTTTGCTTATAACTTCTTCGAATTTAAAACAGGATATGTATAAAAATTTAAAAAGCTAAAATAGTTTATTGGTTCATAATTAAAAAATGGCATAAGTAACGCGACATGTTATAGTAGAACAGCTTAATATTTTGTATAGATATACAAAAATAATGACATTAGAAAAAATCTCACAGAGAAAATTTCACACTAGACGAGCTATTTTGCATCGGGGCTCGTATGTATTATATATATATATATATATAATGCCAAAGTTTTTACTTCTGTCGGCAGTTCTCATGAATGACTATTTTATTTAAAAAAAGACTTCTACTGTGTTTTCACATAATAGGGTCTAACACCCATTTTTGAAAAGTGTATTAATTAAATTCTATAGTGCTAATATGCCCCAAAAAAAATCACAAAATTTTTATTCAATCGATAAGCATTTAAATTTTACATTTTCAAATTTCGCGCGTAGTTTGACGAAAACGCTGGACGCAGTGGACGCCATGTTGCTCTGTGGTCATGACGTCACTGGGCTTTGAAAACAAATGCGCTGATCTTTGTATGATAATTGACACGTTTTTGTTAACATAGCCGTATGACGTAATAACATGGCGGCTACTATTTCATGGTGTTTTTTAACAGATTCGAAAAACTAAAAACGTTGAATTGAATTTTAAAATTTATTTTGTTATTTTATGAACTATAAGTAACATTTTCCGACTCCTTTTTGCCTAAACTATCTCAATAATCTATTTATAGGTTTTTTCTCGTATATAGTAAAATACCCTATTATGTGACCTAAGTTGTTAGGTATATCTAGCTATCGTAAAGGCAAAGGTCCTACCTACCTCTCCCATTTACCACGAAATTCTGTCTTTTGCTAGGGTCGCCGATGTTCTTCCGGTAGGAGTCAAGCTCGTCCTGCCATCTTCGTCTCCGCCTGCCGCGATTTCGTCGTGCTCAATGAGACCTGATCGGTGGTTCTCTTACCCCATTTGTCATCTGACATCCCCCAGTCGCACTTAGACTTAGCGGCTTTCTGTCATCAATAGGGATGATGACATTTTTTTTTGCCCGTCATATACCAAGATTATTAAAAAAAAAATATTGGACACGTGTTTTTTCGTTTTTTACCTAATCAAAAGATACATTGAGTTAAACTGTGACATGACGTCACGCCTTGCTAGATTTTATACTGAACTAGATGCGCCCCGCGGTTTCACCCGCATAAGTTTTGACCCCGTGGGTATATCGGGATAAAAAGTATCCTATGTATTATTCCTGGTTAGAAACTATCTGTGTGCCAAATTTCATCCAAATCCGTTTAGTACTTTTTGAGTGAAAGAGTAACAAACATCCATCCATCCATCCATCCTTACAAACTTTCGCGTTTATAATATTAGTAGGATTGTACGTAGCGAGCACTCTCCAACTTTAATGCGTTTTATCTAAGTATTTTTTTTATTAATATGATAAAGCAAAAAATAAGTGTCTAATATTTTTTTTATTATCTGACTGACGAACTAAGTAGGATTTCTCCTTTCTACCCAGGCATCATCCCTATTCTAAATAAAATTATCATTGAAATGTTTGTGGCCACTCCTAGTTTTCCGTTCAGTATTCCTAGTGTCTGTACAGTGCCAGGTCGGAAGTGCTATAAGTCCTACATGACGTGTGAAATAGCGGTGTCGCACAGCGCGCGTCGCAGCCTCCCTGTCTCTAATCACTTCCTCTCTGGTTGAATCTACCTACGTACATAGCTACTGTAACGTGTGCAAATATTCCTAAAGTCTATTTTTTTATTCACTAGAGTAATTTGACACGTGCTAGTTGTCACTTTGTATAATAAAATGGTCATAATTATTGTATTCTAGACTTTTACACTTATTATTATACATTTATTTTACACTTATATAAATCGATTAAACTAAACGATCACCTTTGCAATAAATATGACCATATTATTACACAAAGTGGCAGCTAGCACATGTCAGAATGCTCCAGAGAATTAAAGATTCGACTTTACAGAGTACCTAGGCACTAAAATTACCACAATAAAATATTAAAGTTTTTGAGTTAGCAGACTAAAAAATGAATTTTCTAAGTATTCATTTACTTATTTTGGAAACGGTAAGTACCTACTTAAGTTAAACAAATATTATAAGTTCTTATGCTACGGCTACAACGCGAATTACACTTAGCTCCTTCTCTCTCGCACACCGCTCGACGTTTCGATGTACAACAGAGAGCGCGCGAAGTAAAGTTCGCGTTATTGCGACAGTGTAGCCGTAGCATAAGGTACTTGTAACTGTTTCTGTTTTCATGAAATATTTCGTAAAATTTCTGCCTGAAATATTTAGAACAGAAATAAGAGAACAAACAAGTCTGCAAGCTCCGTAGTTTCTTATTTACCTTCCGCATTTCCCCTGAGGTGCTCCTTAATATTTGAACGAACAATGAGCGACGTCTTCCTTGGAAGTTTCCAGCAGAAAGTTCATGTCAAAATGACAAATTGGAAACATGTTTTTGGCAAATACGTCGTGTTTTGTTTTTAACGTCCATTGAGGACGACCATTTGGATTGATAAATGATAAATGATTTTATTTCTGTAAGTAGGTCTAGATGTGGTCGGCGTTTCCTATCTGACTACTCTGAGAAGAAAGGCCGAAACAAACTCAGAGATCACAGCCTCTTTTAAAATCCAGACATAATCTTGGTCAGATCATTTGAGGACCATGTAGATTGGTGTCCGAAATGGAAAGACCATTTCGGAAAGAACCACACAGATTTGAGTGTTTCTTGACCAGTTCATTCCTGTCCAGTCTCCTCGCGCACGTATGGGAGTGGCGCGAGGAGGCGAAACGCCGGGGCGTAACTCCGCTGCCGCGAGAAATCGCGGCACAGCGGACGGAGCTCCGGCGGGATCTCATGGCGACATGGAGATTACGGTTGTCGCAACCCAGTGCTGGGCCCGTCACAATAGCGGCGATAAGTCCCCTCTTTGTGGAGTGGCTAGAGAGGCGCCACGGCGTCCTCACCTATCGCCTGACGCAGGTCCTCACCGGACACGGCAGGTTCCTGTGTAGGATAAGGCGGGAGGAAACGTCCGGGTGTCACCACTGTGTGGATCGCCCGGAGGACACGGTGGAGCATACGGTGGAGGTCTGCCCGGCTTCGGCAGAGCACTGCCGTGTCCTCGTGGAGGCGATCGGCGGCAGAGATCTCTCGCGCCTAGCCGCCGCAGGAGACGCCCAGGGCATCGGGAATCCCGGGCGGATTTCCGGCCACCGTAGGCGCGGGCTTGCGGACGGTGAGCAATGGGTAGCTCACCGTCCGGTAAGGACCAGGCCCGGGTCAACGGCGCGTTGTATTCCACGCGCGCCTGAGATGTCGTCAGCACATAATATAGTAGGGGTCCACTAGGGCCGATGCCTGCCGGGGTCGCGGGGGTTATGGGTCACCGAGGCCCCCGCAACACAGGCAACAGGAAGGAATACGGGTGGGTTTTAGTCAGTAAGAGTCTGACACACCCTCCCGCTCCGCCCAGAGCGGGAGAAGTTATTTGATGATTTCCCACCCTCAAAAAAAAAATACATACATTTTAGCTTCTCGAACGTAACAAAAGAGATGACGTAAATAATTAAATGAAATAAAAGTATTATTAAGTAGTAGTTATTATTAAGTTATTTTGTTGATACTAACACTATGGACTCATTGTCTGAAATAAAGAATTTGAATTTGAAAATTAATTTATTTTCAGACAACAGTGATCCATATTGTGTTAGTATTACAAAACAACTTAATTCTGGTGTTAGTAGAGGTACCTACTGATATAAAATAATGTAAAATAATGCACACTCCACGCAGAGGACGACCAGATAAGAAGGCATGTTTCCTCCGAGCAACCTCCGCATAAAATGTCTGATATTCGGAGTAGAGCTTTCCGCCTAGCTAGTTTTTCTCAGGACATACCGCATGCTTATTGGAATACGAGTACTGATTTAACTCAAAAAAGACGATTTTTGGGAAATCGCAAAAGAAGATCTTGCTATGAGGACTTATCCTACTTGAATTATATTAATCATGATTGCTTGTATTTATATAGGTACTATTGATGAGATCTGAGTAAAAAATGAAAAACGGAAATCATTATATCTATTTTTAAAAAATATTATAAAAAGTACTTTCTAAGTTAAGTCAGTTTTTTATAAAAGTAAAGCAAATATTTTAATATGTAAATGTTCCATTAAGATTTAAGCCTGTTTCAGTTTGAATAATGTATTATTTATAATGACTAATTCAGTATTTAGTCTGTACATGATTACTTTAGAAAAACACATTTAGAGATTGGATCACTTTATTCAAATTACCAGGCCGCAAATAAACTTAATATTGGCGTTTTTTAAATAAATTAAAAGACATAAATATAATCATCAATCTTTTATTGCAGCAACTTTCACAAGTAGCAGATAAAAATAAAATTTTAACGTAACAGTCTTATATAGGTTCTATAAATCAACATAAATGAACCCGGAGGATTGCTCCATTATACAAAAAAAAAAACTAAAAGTTCTAACTTACTTTAAAAAAATAAACCCACTCTGGTGATCCAACCTGCTAAATAAAACAATGTCATAATCAAATTTAGTTAAATCTTTATAAAACAAAATATAAACTTCTAAAGCAAACATAATTAAACTTAAGGAACTTTCTTTTTTAATTAACTTTGGTATGTAATCAGTAATCAATGTTAAGGTAGGTACACTTTTAAATAAGAGTTATAAAAATCTGCATAAAAATTTGGGATCAATTTTTTTGATAATAGCTCTCTCAGATCTTTCTTTTTATTCTCATTTAGTTCTCGCTTATTTATGTAGACATTAGTTGGTACAATTTCACATAGAGGAAGCATTTCTTTCCTTTTATTTCTGATGCTCACTTCCTGGTATTCACTATCTTTCTTTACTTTTATTAAAATTAAAACCCCAAACTTCTTGCGGCAAGTCTAAAAACGACTCAAATGTCAGTTCACGTACTGAAAATTTCTTGCCAGACTTCTTTGCGTTCTTAATTATGGCTACATATTGGTGAGGGGAATATATTGGACCGGATTTTAGATTTTTTGTAATCTCCTTTTCTATGAGGCTATGGATATTATCACCCTCGTTTTGTGTATGACCTTTTATTAAGAATTTATGAGTGATAGATTTAATATTTAGGTGAGTGACTGCATACAGGTAAAGTGCTATTATAAATTTATTTTTATTTTGACCGGCACAATTGTCAGAATAAAGAATTAAATTACACCCGTTGTCATTTGGTGACTCCGCTGAGAGCTTCTCAAAAACTTTTAGTAAACAAGATCCGATTTCGTTGGCCCCGCGTTGAGCATCGGTTTCGTTCCAGAAGAAGCAGTGTACATCATCATACGAGTCTTTAATATGGCCGTCAACTTTTTTGTTTAACATCGTAGTTGTTAAATTGTAACTATTTAATTTTGATTTGTAATAAAATCCTGAGGTATCTCCTCTAGGAGATTGCAGAACAGCTTGCAGATCAAACACAAGAACTTTATTTTTGTCGTTTATTTTGCAGCGATCATCGTGTTTTTCTTGGCGGCTCAATGTTTTTTCTTCTAAATGGGCATCGTACGATTCTTTGAGCAATACTTTTTGTTCAGGCGTCGAGTTCTTGTATTGCAAACACAAATCACATTGATCTTTTCTGGGACAAAAAAAATAAATATTATAATCTTGTGTAAATACTTTATAAAATGTGCAATATCTACCAGCTGCTTTGTTATTTTTATTTTGATTTTCTTTAAAATCTCTAAAAAGATCTGAAATTGTTTTCCCACCATCAATGTATTCACGAGTAGAAAATTGCCTAATATAATGGGATTCGATTCTTGGTATTGCGTCTATGAACTGTTTGATGTCGTTTAGTAGTTGTTCATCAACCCTTACATGGTTGCTCTGCTGTCCTCTCAGATCTTGTGCTAGAATTCCATGTTCATCTATTTTGCTCTTGACAGTACGTATAACGCGATCAGAAATATCCAAAGTTTTCATAAAAAACGTTTTAAAGACTCGTACCGATTGCCTTCTACTAAGAAATGGAATGCTTGATTGCAATTTCTTGGATTACGAACATTTGTATATTTATATCATACAAAACATAATAAACGATCTTTGAGCATCAAAAATTATTTGTCTTTTATCTACAGTTATCTATTCACAGCATTTGAGCCTACACTTATCACCACAGGGTGGTTGAACAGAACGGGGTTTGATTGCTTTATGTTTCTTGCCAATTAGCTATATTCTGTTTCTAGCTTTCTTCACTCCGTTTACGTTTCCTTCCCTTCTTCTTTTCTTCTTGTGGTGTAGTATTTTCTCCAATTTCTTGATTTAGTGAAACTTAACAGAAGTTTCACTAAATTGCAGGTTCATTAATGTTTATTTGCTCTAATTGTTTTTCTGCCGTTACCTGAACTATGTTATCTTGTATTTTGTTCTGTTCATCACTAGAGTCTGTATCGGAACTATCACTGGAAGATCCTGAAGATGATGAGGATGAAGAAGACGTAGAAGACGAGGAACTTCCAGATGATTTTGATCGACTTGGATATACTGGTATTTGCCTATGCTTTTTAAACGGAGCTTTGTATGTTGGATCTTGATCACTTAAATCGACATCACTATTTTCAGATTTTGAATGTCTCTCATCAGTACAATTGTGGACGACTGTGGTGTTATGAAGGTGATTTTCATTGCTGACTGCAGCCGCTTCCAAAGTTTCAAAATATTCCTGTACGTTTGAGTAACGCTGAAATTTCGGGCTTGTTTGTTATATCAGCTAACCTCTATAAAAAAAAACGTATTTTAGTAGTAATAAAAAAAATAAGAAATTAATACAAACCTAATTTTTAAAGTTACTTGAAATTGTTACCTCCACTTCAGTTGATGGTTCGATTCATGTTCTTTATCTAGTGTTGCCGGTTGTGGGGCCGGGTTTCGAACCTGAACAAGCTCTATCATCTTTTTCGACATATTGGATGACATTATCAACCTAAAACATAAATAGTAATATTATGCCTCTTGTACAAATAAAATATTGTACGCAGGATTTAGACCAACAATGACTTAACATAAAACATTTACAGGCAATGAAAAAATTAAGCATTATATTACATTCATTTTTTTTCAAACAAAGACTCAGCTAATATTGAGGCTCCTAAGTAACAATAAATTTAGTAGTAAACAGACTTATACTTGAATGTTACAAAGTGTTACCTTTAATAATGGATAGGTTTTAATAGTAAACAGACTTAACTCGTAATGGGCCTCGAAAAATATAACAACGTTCAATGATGAACTGGCTTAAAACTGAATGTTTCACGCAATATATTGCTAAAATAAGAAGTAAACTGACGTAAAATTTACACAATAGTAATATTGAAACAATACTGCTATAAGAGGTGATGGTTCCCCCTTTTTTTTTTATTTTTCTTTTTTTTTTTTTGGGTGGGTAATTATCAAATAACTTCTCCCGCTCTGGGCGGAGCGGGAGGGTGTGTCAGACTCTTACTGACTAAAACGGCCTCGGGGGCCTCGGGGCCTCGGTGACCCATAAGTACCTTCCCGCGACCCCGGCAGGCATCGGCCCTAGTGGACCCCTACTTTTGTGCTGACGACATCTCTTTGAGGCGCGCGTGGAATACGACGCGCCGTCGACCCGGGCCTGGTCCTTACCGGACGGTGAGCTACCCATTGCTCACCGTCCGCAAGCCCGCGCCTACGGAGGCTGGAAATCCGCCCGAGATTCCCGACGCCCAGGGCGTCTCCTGCGGCGGCTAGGGGCGAGAGGGCGCGAAGCGAGCCTTTCCCTCAACCGTCCCGCCTCCTCCTTCGCGAGCATTACTGCTTCGCAGAAGGAGGTGACGGCTGCCCATGCCCTCTCGCTCCGTACCATGGCCTGAGCCAGGGCCGGACGCGAGAGGTCTCTGCCGCCGAATGGTTTCCCCCTGGAGTCAACTTTCAACTGAGTTTGCGACCACCATTAAGCTCGCTAAGTCATGATCATTTCAGCAGCATAAACATGACTTAGCGGGATGTAAGTACACAGATAATTAAAATGTTGTACCGCATTCAGTAATTAACGGTAGTGCTTCCAGTGTTTTGTTCAAGTGATTTATATTCTGTGGCCGCGAATTAATTGCGTGGAAGCCGTTAAAGATTCTTTGAATAAACAAAGCGTTCTTATTTAAATTTTTGTTACGCTAAATATACGAATTTACGAATTTGGGAGTTGTTCGTAACTTCTAGGAATAATTTTGTAGACTTGCTAAGTTGCTGTTCAAGATAATATGAAGGTGGAATGTCTGAAACAAGGCTTGTTGATTAACCTTGGCTTTGGTGGCCTGTAATTACAGTTAACTTATGATCTACAAATCTAATCAGAGGACTGGCTCGTTCTTTGAATTATCATTGTCATTCAATGTGGTAATGCTGCCAGTCTCCTGAGCACGTTTCTGGATGACAGCGATGTAGACGAGTAAAAAGATAGTTGGTTATTAAATTTAGTACCTAGTGTAATTAATAATTGTGTTATATATTGTATTATATAAGTATTTTAACTTGTCACTAAAGACAATATTTATTTCTAAACTGGCTGCTGCCCGGCATCGCCCGCGTGGCTTTTTCTAAAAGAAAATTAGCTTTAGTTACTCCTTCTAACATCAGCTATCCATGCCAGTGATAGTCCCGTCAAAAACGGTTCAGCCGTTTCGGAGATTAGTACAGACAAACAGACAGACAGACAGGCAGTAATACTGTTTTTTTATACGTACCGTATATATTTTCTTAAGCATTTAGTAAAAAGCTGTTATTACGACATTACAAACAGACACTTCAAATTTATTTATTTGTTAGGAGACTAGCTGCGCCCCACGGTTTCACCCGCATAAGTAGCGATTCCGTGAGAATATCGGGATAAAAGTATCCTTATCCTAATCCAGGTCATGGTCTACCCATGAGCCAAATTTCATTCAAATACGTCCAGCCGTTTTAGCGTGAAAGCGTAAAAGACAGCCAAACAAACTCACTTTTATAATAGTTAGGATAGGGTAGGAAGGAAGTTATTACGTCTCGTATTGCAAGTACCTTCTAATTAAGTATTTAAAGCGTGTAATTTAAGTAAAGGACTAGTTTTGTTGTGTATTATTTAGTACCTAGAAACCGAGTTTATGTTTAATTAGGACATTCGTGTTACCCCTCACGTTCTAGATTTGCTTATAATCTTTTTGTTTTTAGTAATCAATATTTTTGTAAAAGGTTTCTGAAACTCTAATAAACACAAAAATGTATTAATATGCTATGATTGGTTGACCAAAATAACAACTATTTGACAAAATATTTATATAAATAGCCTTTATGAAACTTACGACGCCGACGGTTAGCCATGTTAGATTAAACTCTCGTGCAGACTGGGCCGATATCGCGGGTGCGACACGATCCCTGTCGCGCTCACGGTATCACGTTAGTCTGCACGAGCCTTAAGTTACACTCCATGTTTATTGAGAGCAGTGGTGACGAGTCGTAGGTCGTGGGTTCGAACCCAGGCAGGCGCTTTATTTTGTGTAAATATTTTTATTACCTCTGCTCTCAAAACGGTGAAGGAATAACATCGTAAGGAATGTCCTAGAACCAAAAAATCGAAGATATGTGACATCTACCAACCCGCACTGGGCCCGCGTGGTAGATTATAAGTAGTCCAATCCCTCTCACACAGAGGAGACCTGTGTCCCAGCAGTGGGAACATTATAGGCTGATTATGCTTATGCATGACTGTGTATTGTGTTGCGTGTCATACATAGTCCTACCTACGTAACGAGGAGACAAATCGTCTTGATCGTCCATCGTCCGATGACCCTTCGTTCAAGTCCGCATTGTCCGGCCGTCGCTAAACGCTGATGGCATCTAGAGTGGTGCCGCCAGCCTAATGGGATCCCGGGGTTACGCTTAATGCTCTTAATAATGCAATCGCGGGACTGACAAATTGTAGCGTTCCCGCGGGATTGGGGATGGAATCCATTGCCGTAATCGGTTTAGAGGGTAAACAATGTGAGAGTGGTGAAATAGGTTCGAGTGTTGCTTGATTCTAACTTAGTAGATCAGTTACTTTGTAGCATAATCAGCCTATAATGTGCCCAATGCTGGGACATAGGCCTCCTCTCTTCGAGTGAGAGTGGGCTGTAATCTACGACACTCGCCCAATACTTTGTAGCACATTATTTGTATTTCCTAATTGATTTTACACTCGCCTATAAACTCCCGGAAAGGATAGGCAGAAGGGACGACCCGATGCTTTATGACTCAAACCTACAAGAATTGTGACCACTTGAAAAATTACGCATCACTTTTTATTAAAGGTCGGGTAATTGCCATTGACCTAGGCCATACAAATGTGCGTCGCACTCACGCCGCGCCGCTCGGTTTCATCTGCATACATACATGCAGGTAAATAAAACTGGAGTGTCTGTTTGTAATATTAAAATAACCGCTTTTTACTAAATGCATATGGATGTATACACGGTACATATACCAAAATAACATTTTTTACAATTTTTGTCTTTCTGTCTGTCTGTCTGTTTGTTCCGGCTAATCTCTGAAACGGCTGGCAGGTAGCTGATGTAATAAGGAGTAACTTAGGCTACTTTTATTATAGAAAAAGTCACGCGGGCGAAGCCGCTAGTAGAGAATATTTAATTACCTATAGTAACGAAAATAAATAAATAAATACATATATATATATATATATATAAAATAGGTACGTATACGCATATTTAAAAAAAATCACAGATATAATTAAAGACAATAAATAGTCTGTTCATACAAAAAAAAAACATGAAAATATCTTAAGTAGTTTGAAGGTAATATAATTTTTTATGCTTGTTGCAAAAATACTTTATGAAATAAATTCAGGAAGTAATGTCTACCGTTACTTCCTGAATTTATTTCATAAAGTATTTTTCTACAATACATAAATATTCACATATATAATTGATGTGTATGCGTTCTAGTTTAACATACATTTTTGCATAACTTACTTGATTTATATGAAGGCGTAATGACAGATTATAAAGTCACTACAAACTGCGACTTAAAACTGGCATTAAAAAAGTAGAACAGCTTGTTAAAAATCCACAGACACTTATCGCACAAGATATTGTCGTGTAACTGTTATCTCATCTGTGATATTATTACATTTTGAACTTTCATTCCTGTATCCGGGAAGATATTCGACATCATTGTGTACAGTTGTACTACGATACCTTTCTGTTCTGCGACAGATTCAAGTAAAAACTCCTCAATAATTCTAGAACTACACAGCGGACAATGCTCAAACATTTTGGTCGCGATCTTACTTCGAGAGCTGTCAGTTTACTGGTCAAGTATGTAAAGGCGTGTACGCACGAACGAAGAAGAACAAGGTGAACACGAACATCGAACACTGAACATTTGGTTCGAACGTGAGGACGTAAATCAGCAAAGTGAACCTGAACACCATATTCTCCGATCACCGTCCACGAAAAAACGAAATTGGATCGACACGAACATTTCTGACGAACACAGTGTTTGATGTTCATTGGTGGTACGCAAATGCGAACAAAGTGTTCAATGTTCGTGTTCACCATGTTCTTGTTCATTTGTGCGTACACGCCTTAACGGTCACTTAGCTATTGTGCTGGTGACGTCAAGATGACAGGTAGGTGATGACAGGGATCACTTAAATGTGAATTGTTTTATTGGTCAAGTGATGTTTGGGAGTAGTATTGGAGAATGTGAACTACCTACATAAGTAGTATGTGACATTGAGGCTTTAGGAAACCATTAATTATTTACCTCACTATACTTAAATTTGTTCGGCACATGGTTTTAGGGTCACACAAAATTCGATCTGCTGATAGCTAAATATACGCGGATCCCTTGCAGAGATATCTGACAGAAGTCTTGATACTTGTATTGCAACTTGTGTCACAGTGTGGACGAGTTTGAAGAGGAATGAAGGAGGTTCAAGTGTTGCTTTGATTCGGAAAATTTCTCTCGATGTTCTATGTCTGGCAGTTGAAAAAACACACTTTAAAATTCGAATCCGCGAAAATAAATTCGAATGCTTCTTCAAATGACTAAAAAACTCAGATCTCAAAAAAAATCGCGTACAGCACCGTAGGTACCGTGTGAGAGACAAAGAGAGTTATATCTTTCTTCTCTCTCATATAACGAAATGTGCCTAAACGTGACGCGTCCTTGAAATTTCACTCTTCATTCTCGTCCAGTTATCAGATCGCCGCCTCAGAAGTTTTAAGGCTCCTACATACTGGCGCGACTTGTCGCGCGACGCGTCTCGACACAAAGACACCGCGTGTAGCGCTACAAGCGGTGCCTTTCAAGGTATTTCCATTTCAGCTCAGTAACGATAATGTAATCAAAAGCCCGGTATTCTAAGGTTAATTACGATATTATAACTACAAAGGAATGTTCCTAACCTTGATCGATTTTATTGACAGCTCTAGGGAATAAAAGTTAAGAGACGTTTCAGTTTACAAGTTTCAGAAGCAGATAATAATAATGCCTATTAATTGTCTAGTTTGAAAGGTCACTTCACTAGGCATCTGAAACACAATATTCTTATCTTAAAACTTAATAAAAATTACGTAAAATATTCATATGTTTTCATAATAGAAATCAAAATTTGCATAACCATCAGAAGTAGAAATAGACGCCAATTAACAAACCAGCCAGAAGAATTTAATCCTCTGATGCATTTTCAAGCGTTTTTCGTAACGTTGTACTGCCACGTGCAGACGATAAAATAAAAAAAGAATGATGGCCGCCTGGATACAGAATTTTAAAATGCATCGTTCTCCTACTCATAGTGTTGTTGTCTTTTTATTGCTAACTGGGGATATAGATAAAATACTAGCTACTTTTTGAGAGTACGCACTAGACGGATGGTAAATTATGCTACATTTAATCTGAATTTTAATTTCCAAACTAAAGCTTATCAGTATCAGAACGTACACGTTCACTGCTGAACATGTTCCTATCACGAATGTTTTCCCAAAATATTGCTTGTAATTCATAATCATTATATTAATACGTGAAGCAAAAACTTATATCCTAACTATCTAACTACTAACTACTATATAACTTGTATCCCTTTTTACGAAAATTACGCGGACTAAGGAGTATGAAATAAATTAAATTAATATAGACGATATTCTGTTCACGACACGATTTGCACAATTCTGAGCAGTAACAAAAAGTACTTGGCAAGCATGAATTCAAGATAGAGTTTCAATAATGTACAGATGTGAAATGACTTAAAACACCCACGAGATTTAAATACGTATAATTTTGTAAAAAATATAAAAAGCACTGAATCCCTAAAATAAACTAATGTAACAGATTTTAAATAAAGGCATATTCCAAAAATACAAAATACATATTTATAGTATAGATTCTCCTCATGCCAAAGCAGATATATTTGGTTGAGCTTGAGCTGAACTTGAGCGCGCGAGCTACAATTGAAAGTTTAAAACGTATTATGCCTAAATTAGTTCCCACTAATCATAGGATTTCGATGTTATTTGGCACAAAAAGTACTAGGCTTGCATAAATATTTATTTGACACGTGGTCAAGGCGCCGGCGGCGGCGCTAGAGTATCTCATACATATATTTCATATAATAGTCGGCGACCACTAGTAGGTACCTACTTATAAATAGGCATCCTAACTTGAAACACATGTTATATTGTCATATACTGAATTATTATGTATTTAATCCACGAAAAACTTGTCTCTATGTGCTTTCGTGTTTGAGGTTGTGGAAATAACTGGCATGAAGTGGCCGCATTCTATAATGACCTCTCTGCGTCCATATTTTATACTATCTTTTGTATTATAGAATGTTCCACCTCATCGTCGTGGGCGATTATGGTCTGCCACACGATGGCCCCATACCTTGTAGAAAACATGATCGCTTGACCCCATGGCGCCCCGTGCCGGTTTCAAAGCGGTAGTAGGTATTCATTTGTAAAAGCATATAAATTCCATAAGGTTAAGTGGTATGGGTGACTCAGATTCTAAATTATACCAGTGTAGTGTTAATTGTGACTTATTGTATGCGAAATATATAGCTTTTTGTGACCTCTCGCAGATTAAATTGACCTTGTGAATCTTGAGTTCGTTAAGCTAATTCTCAATCAACAGTTCTTTTATTTATATTTAAATCTGACTGTTATTTATAATAGTTTTGTTCTGTTTGATTCGCTTTGGTTATCTGTAGCGCTATCTCCTCGTCTCGGCGTTTGGCCTGGCTTGCTAATTAAATTGCGCAGTGGGGTGTGATCTAATTATAATTGGTCAGATTCGGCTTTAACTTAATTTGTGGTTCAGCTTTGTGTTGCAAAATTCTTTGCTATCGTACATTTCACTAAACTTTCAGACTAGTGGTGGCACAGTGGTAACGGCCGCGACTTACGAGTTGTAGGTCGTAGGTTCGAACCCAGACAGGCGCTTTACTTTGTGTAAATTATTTAATCACCACTGCTCTCAAAACGGCGAAGAAAAACGTCGTGAGGAAACCGGCATGTCCTAGAAGCGAAAAATCGAAGTCATGTGACATCTACCAACCCGCACTGGGCCCGCGTAATGTAGGTATTACGGCCCACTCCCTCTCACAGAGAGAAGGCCTGTGTCCCAGCAGTGGGAACATATAGGCTGATTATGTAAACTTTCAGAACATGTTTTCAAGAAGCGCAAGAAAAGTTATAAAACAAATTAACAACCTATGCCGTAGACTATTGAATTGTTAATCAGTTTATTAATTACAAGCCTTGCTAACAAAAGATACAACCAGCAGCAGGCTTAGCATGACGCTTTCTATTTCTACGAAGAATAGACACAGCTCTTTCTATACAAAGTGTCATTTCATTTCTCCATTTTTGACATTGCACCGTAGAAATCCTTCTACAGTCTGTCATTTTGTCTTTTGTTTCTAACGATCTTTGTCTAGGTCCTTTTTTATGTAGAAGGATTTCTACGGTGCGATGTGAAATGAAATGTCACTTTGTGTAGAAAGAGTTGTATCTATTCTTCGTAGAAATAGAAAGCGTCATTCTAAGCCTGCTGAAGTAGAAGAGATACATTATTCAAAGAATCCTTTAATCCTAATCAAGTGCTAAACAAAAGCTAGTAACTGAACACTTCACAACGTGGCTGCACACGTTTGTTTCAGTGAGACACAAGCATGCCCTTGCTTCGTGATTAGTAGGAGTTAATCCATACAAATGTTGTCCCTAATTGGAGTAATAAATATCACGTTACACTCTCTTCCTCGTTCTAATGTTACAGTACTTGTAAACTTGTAACTGGATGTTTCGTTACGTTTTATGGGCCGAGGATCAGACTCAAGTACTTTTTAAGTGCTTGTGTACCTAAGGTCAACCCTAGTGCCTGGGATCGGAGACCTAATAAAAGAGCTTGAATAAAATATGTTGGGAAAGAAATGCTGTGTTTCAAAAATGCTTTTATGACGTTATGTGCTTGAAAAAACTCTACATAAATTTACAACAGCGAATCATTCCATCTTTAAATGTTCTCATAGATCCCTGTCAAAAAAACTCACCCTGATAGCGAGCATCTCCTACAGTAGGTACCGACCTAATCAAATCTCGGTTTATGATTGAAAATTCGTATAAAAAAACCGGTCAAGTGCGTGTCGGACCACGCTCAATGAAGGGTTCAGTAGCCGGGATGAATTTTTCCCAAAAACTAATGAACATTGTATTTGAAAAACATGTTCCCCCATGATATGAGTCACGGTCAAATCTCCAACTGCAAATGTAAGTTGGTCGACTATTACTCGTAAACTTTTTTTTTTTTTTTGGATGGGAAATCATCAAATAACTTCTTCCGCTCTGGGCGGAGCGGGAGGGTGTGTCAGACTCTTACTGACTAAAATCCACCCGTATTCCTTCCGTTGCCTGTGGTGCGGGGGCCTCGGTGACCCATAAGTAGGTACCTTCCCGCGACCCCGGCAGGATTACTCGTTAACTTGTAAAGCCTACTTAGCTGTGATAGTTTTCCTTTTAATTTCGTTATAGGATACTACTATATTTTCACGTATCCAAAAACAACCCAAAGCTTATCCAATGATACCCCACACCAAGGGATAGACGAGAAAAAAAATATCATCCCCACTTTACGTGCAAGGGAGGACCCTAAAAAAATATATACAAATTACAGTTTTCTAGTCTATGAGTCTCTGAGCTAAGCCGGGGACAGACAGACAGACGGACATGGCGAAAGTATAAGGGTTCCTTGTCGACTACGGAACCCTAAAAATTCCTTTGACCAGCCCAGTCGAAATGAACGAAACGTCTGCGAATTATTGCAAAATTAAATGCGTAGTCTTTGAGCTGTCATACACAGTAGTTTCCAAAGACAACCGCAAACCATACCATAACTTTTAATAATATAGGAGGCAATATTTAGAATTATTTCAGTCTAGGATCAATAGGTACTGGATAGGGTGGTACTGGCTGTCTGTGTTACGTATATTAAAAATAATGAAAACGAATGAGTATTGAATATTATGATGAATGAGTAAAAATGATGTATGGAGCTTGTATTAATGTTACTTTGAAGTTTATGTACGAATACCTTCTACATTTTACAGAACGATTGTTGTATTAGCGTAGGTAACCTATTGAATGTCGTTTGATGTCATGAAATGTCACTGGTTTACTCGCATGGTTTAGATGGCGAAAATCAGTTCACAGTCCAATTAAATTCAGCGGATTGATATTCGACCGATGACTTTACATTACAATTTCTGATGAATCCTTTGTAAAATGACAATTTGAAATCCTGCTGGGTAATTGCCAATTGCGTATAGCGTTGCCAGGCGTCCGGATAAAGCCGGTCACTGTCAGGCTTTTTGGTTGCGTGTACGGCCAAATTAGACGGTATTCGGCCTGTCCGGTTAAATTTGCTCTTTTTACTTTAATTTGTTTTCCATTGTAAATCAATATTGTAATGAATATTGAAAGATTTAAAGAAGACTGATTCATTCAATTTTATTGTTGTTTCATTAGAATTTAATTTTATGATTTGATTTTATGGTAAATGATAAAAAAGCCATGTTTTACTTTAAACAAAAAATTGTCGTGTTATACTAAGACTAAAAAATCAAGGGTGTCCGGCCTTTTTACCCAAATGTCCGGCTAAACTGGCTGGTCTGTCCGGCTTTCGGTTTTAAGATCTGGCAACACTAATTGCGTAGCACATTAACAATTGCAATGTCTTTAATTTTGACAGTTCGATAACATTCATTGCGTCATTTACTTTGTCGAGCAGACGTTACGAAATTAGGGTGCTGGTATGCCGAGGATCAATCTAATTCTAATTTTGAACGGTGTAAATCACGATGAAGTTCAAGTGTAGAACTTTAATTGAATAGCGAGGCACATGACCATGGTCGGTCATCTATGTGACCGGATTATTGGGGGAGGCTTATGGCCAGTTGTGGACATCTTGTGGCTGACGTGATGGTATTAAGTACCATGTCCTCTACTCAAAGGTCGTAAAAGCATTAATTAGTAGGCCGCATGGTTCTTGTGTCATCTGCTCATAAAAATCAACTGTGATCACTAATCAATTAGTTATGGATTTATCTTCTTGTAATACTTTTCTTTGATTGTACATTAATAATTAGCATAGCAAATAGGACAGTGAACAGTTTTATTATGGGTTAAAATATAATTATAAGCATAATTTTAAATGTAAATTACTTAAAAAAATCGTTAATCCAATTTTAATATCTTACTCGACTATAAAGCAGAAACATATTAATAAAATCCAAATTAGACATTTACCGTAGTAATAAAGAGCCTGATAAAATCGCTTTAAAGATAATTTACAATTCAAAGTGAATCGGCGACTTAGTATTAACATAAGAATAGGATCAGCCATTTTATAATAATTTATAATACAAAATTTGTAATTGTAGGTAAATAAGACGGTCTGAATGCTCCACGGTAGGTATCCTGATGTAACTGAGAATTCATAGCATTTGAATTCAAGGAATTTGATCTTTGATCCATGATGATAATAATATAAAATACAAAACTTATAATTTTTGGTAAATAAGACGGTCTGAATGCTCCATGCTAGGTATCCTGACGTAACTGAGAAATTTTAACATTTGAATTCAAGGAATTTGATCTTTGATCCTATGATGTAGCGCACCCATATAATGTCTGGTTTATTATCTAAAATCGATTGAGAATTGGTGTTTTAGAGGATTTTATGATACATATAAATGACCACTACTTGGTTTTTATTGTGTTATTAAAAGTAATTTATTCAGTATGAAAATGTCTGAATTGTGGCTTTAATTTAGGTCTGTCAAATGTGTTTTGTTCAGTGATAGATCCATCTTAAATAACAATAACAATAACTATAATCGTGCAATTACGAGGGCGACACTGAACGTTTTTAGAACAGGGCCTCAAGTCTGCTATTACAATAGTGTCATAATGGTCTGTTCCGATCCTCATTAATGACGCCATTATATTAGTAGATTCCCAAACTTGTCAAAATCAACAATTATGAAATCAATAATAGACCATTCTGACACTATTGTAATAGCAGACTTGAGGCCCTGGCCACTTGTAAACGATATAATAAAAAAATACCGTTCAAATTTTGAAAATGGAACTCGTTGCCAATATG
This sequence comes from Atethmia centrago, assembly GCA_905333075.3. Lineage (NCBI taxonomy): Eukaryota > Metazoa > Arthropoda > Insecta > Lepidoptera > Noctuidae > Atethmia > Atethmia centrago. The sequence continues at coordinate 22,531,047 of HG995369.1, forward strand.
TTTGTGTTGTAATTTATTATTTTGCCATTGTTTACGATTTGGCGGCAAATTGAAAATTGTCTGTGTCACATCAGCATGAATTTAACGCCAGAAAATGTTCGTAGAATGATTTTTTATGACTTTCGATGACATTTAACACTTTGACAGCCAATCACGTAGTCAATACGTGATGCCGCTCATTCCATAGGACGCCGATTATGTACGGAATACGTGATCAACTTTCATATAGTTGAGATAATACATAAGAGAAGGAAAAAAAAATATGCATATAGCACTTACAGTTATTTTTTTTTAAATCTTTCAATATCTTAATAAATGCCCGGCGTACCAGGGAATGCGTCCTAAAAACCGGCCGGCTGTCAAAGTGTTAAGTCAACCAGAAAGTTATGATAGACTTCGATTGGCCTTTCACAATGAAGCTCCATCTCGTGCCACTGTTTACAACTGGTTTAATCAGTTTAAACGTGGTCGCACTAATCTCACCGATGATCTGCGTGAGGGACGGCCTTCTACGGCGACGACTGAAGATAGCATCAGTGTTGTGGGGCGTATGAAAAAGACTGACAAAAGAGTGACTTATCATCAGCAGATTTGGACAAGCTTAGGCATCGGTATGAGTCAAGTGCACAAAATCCTCCATGAACATTTAGCGGTCAGCAGGCTTAGCATGACACTCTATTTTTTCGAAGGATAGACACGGCTCTTTCTATACAAAGTGACATTTCGTTTCTCCATTTATGACATCTCACCGTAGAAATCCTTCTACAATATGTCATTTTGTCTTTCGTTTCTAACGATCTTTGTCTAGGTCCTTTTTTATGTAGAAGGATTTCTACGGTGCGATGTGAAACGAAAGATGTCAAAAAAGGAGAAACGAAATGTCGCAGGAAGCTTTGTGCCCGGTGGATACCTCATAATTTGACAGAGGCCCAAAAACTCCGTCGTGTTGATTGGTGTCGTGAAATGGTTCAAAGATTTAACGGACGATGACTCAAATGCAGTGTTCGACATACTTACGGGTGACGAAAGCTGGATTTATTGTTATGATCCTGAAACTAAGAGACAGTCTGCTGTCTGGGTGTTTCCTTCCGAGGAGTTGCCAACTAAAGTGAAGAGAGGTCGAAGCGTGGGAAAAAAGATGGTGACCTCGTTCTTCGGAAGAACAGGTCATTACCCAACAATTGTTTTAGAGGATCGAAAAATAGTTACTGCAGAGTGGTACACTAACAATAGGGTATTTTACATTATACGAGAAAAAATCTATAAATATATTATTGAGATAGTTTACGCAAAAAGGAGTCGGAAAATGTTAGTTTTAGTTCATAAAATAACAAAATAAATTTTAAAATTCAATTCAACGTTTTCAGTTTTTCTAATCTGTTAAAAAAACACCATGAAATAGTAGCCGCCATGTTTTTACGTCATACGGCTATGTTAACAAAAACGTGTCAATTAAAATACAAAGATCAGCGCATTTGTTTTCATAGCCCAGTGACGTCATGACCACAGAGCAACATGGCGTCCACTGCGTCCAGCGTTTTCCTCAACCTACGCGCGAAATTTGAAAATGTAAAATTTTAAATGCATTTTTATGGCACTTATCGATTGAATAAAAATTTTGTGATTTTTTTTGGGCATATTAGCACTATAGAATTTAATTAAGACACTTTTCAAAAATGGGTGTAAGACCCTATTGTTTGCCACTTGTCTTGAAAAAAAGTTCGGTAGACACGACCTCGCAGTAGGATCGTCCTTCACCACGACAACGCCTCGTCGCACACCGCCTAGCAAACAATCGACTACTTGGCGACGTCAGACGTGGAATTACTGGGTCACCCGCCCTATAGCCCCGACCTCGCACCATGCGATTATTATTTATTTCCAAAAATAAAAGAAAAACTTCGAGGAAAACGTTTAATGGACGCCGAGGAATCAGTGGCTGCGGTTCAAAATGCCGTCGACGAGACCCATAAGTACGAGTGGGTAAAGTGCTTTTCTCAGTGGTTCCATCGGAAGCAGCGATGTATTGATGTAAATGGACACTAAAGATGTAATAAAACTAATAACTTGCTAGTTTGTTCAGTTTTTGATTTTCTAAGAACTTTCAGTGTCACCCTCGTATAATGTAAGATATACCTAGAACCTACCTAGACCTATTTATCCAGTTCTGACTTTTTAGAATTCTGAGGAACATAAGTACTAATAGTATAAATAATGAGGAAGTGTAGCTCTGGCGTGGATGTACAAATTGAAAGTAGGTATCCTGACTTCCTAATTAACATTATAAATGCGAAAGTGAGTTTGTTTGTTTGTTACGCTTTCACGCTAAAACGGCTGGACGGATTTGGATGAAATTTGCCACGTGGGTAGACCATGACTTGGAATAGGACATAGAATACTTTTTATCCTGATATTCCCACGGGATAGAGATTAAGTGGATGAAACCGCGGGGCGCGGCTAGTTTTCTATAACACCAAAAATTTCAACAACAAAAAACTAAAAAAAATACCCAAAATTTGCCCACCAGCCTAATCTATCTTAACTCCGAATTTTTTTCTAAATTCCCCATCACCCACTCCCCATACCCTCAACTAACAGCTATAAAACGGTACCACAAACAAGACCCCCATAGCCTTGTATCGGCCTCTGATCCACTAAGGGATGGGCGAGGCCGAATGCCGTGCTATTTGAATACCGAATGACGCCGCGCAATTGTCAATATCCGGCCGATATTGGGATATTATTAAGTTGCTTTATGATAAAATGGACGATTCATGCTGCTGGCTGGTAGAAGGGTGAATGCATCGATTTATTTTATGTTTTTCTAGGAGTCGGATAGTATCCCAACTCTGTTTGTTTAGGGTGCGGGAATTGGTCTAATATTTTAGCGAAGTTATGACTGTGTTAGCGTCTAGTGTTTGCCATTTTGAAAGGGCATTTTTGTGAGTGGTCCTTTGACCTTTGTTTTAATGGTATAATAACATTTACTTAGATACCGAACTTTACTAAACCATGAGGCGTACGACACCGTCAAAGTCGCAGCAAACACAACTGGTAATCCCTTTCAAAGCGTTTTGTGTTTCTACAACGACTTTCATCAGGATTGTCGTAAGCTTTTCGGTAGCTTATTTATATGTCAATCTGATACATTTTTTACTTTTCCATCATCGCTCATAGAATTTTACTTTGTGTTGGTCCAGAGGACCCTCTGGACGATGGACTTACAAATTCGAGGAGTATGGCGGAAAGGAAAGGAAGCCTTTACCCAGTATGGGTCAGTCTGTGCTAAAATTATGATGATGAAACTTCTCTAAAGATTGATTTTATTACATTATTGAAAAGAAAATCTCGCATTGCACGCCCTTTAATTTCACACAAAAATGTTTAGTAACGAATAACGCCATCTATGACGAGTTTGAAAAACTTGCAAACGAACATACGAGATTTTCAATTTACCAACAATTACATTGTTTTAAATAATAATTATGTATAGGACTTTTTCGATTATTATTTGCCATACGCTTCTGGAGTTACTTATTATTATAAGTTATAGTTAAGTAAGGCAACGAAATAAAATAGATTTATAAAACGTATATCGTTTTTAGGGTTCCGTAACAAACACCCTAAAGCCACCCTTATAGTTTCGCTATGTCCGTCTGTCTGTCTGTCCCCGCTGTAGCTCAGAGACAAAGTGCTAAAATAAAATCTTGAAAAACATTTTTTTTAGGGTATCTTCCTTGCACGTAATGTGGGGATGATATTTTTTTTTCTCATCTACCCCGGAGTATTGTTGGATAGGCCGTTCAATAATATTGCGGGTTTGTGAACACCATTTTTCGATTCAAGAATCCGTTTGCGTAATATTCAGCTGCTAGAGCCAAGTGTCCCCCCCTGTCAGCTAAACGGTTGTTTATGGAGATGTGAAAAATTCATGGAAGTAGTACATATAATGAAATTAAAAGGAAAACTATCACAGCTAAGTGGGCTTTACAAGTTAACGAGTAATAGTCTACCAACTTAAATTTGCAGTTGGAGAATTGACCGTGGCATATATCGATGTATGGGAGAACATGTTTTTCAACTACAATGTTAAGTTTGTTTTTGGGTTAAATTTATCCCAACTTCCGACCTAATTCGTTGTGTGTGGGCCGACACGCACTTGGCCGGTTTTATTATATAATTTTTTATTGATAAACTTGTAACTGCCACCAGCAAACCATATTTTTATTTTGAAAATCTCGCAAGTAGCCTTTTACGCTTTTTTTTTCTTATGCATCTGAAAATGTATTCAAATTGCACACTGAAAAGGCCCACCCATACGTATTAAAAGAAGTTGTGGTAATAAAATTTTCCAGGTCGCAGTTTGTTCTTCCTCCTGTAAACTTACCTTTTTCGCATATATGAGGTTTTCACTCTAAGGCGACGATAGAAGTTATGGCGCAGATATATGATTTTAGTGACTTTTAAATCTGTTATTACATCTTCATTTAATGCAAGTAACAATACAAAAAATATATTATGTTAAATAAGAATGCATAAACTAAGCGAATAATACATGCGAATATTTCAATATTGTAGTCAAATACTAAGAAATAAATTCAGGAAGTAATGTCTACCGAAGGTATAAAAACGACATTACTTTCAAACTCCTTATGATATTTTCATGATTTTTTTGTATGAACAGACTATTTTATTATCTATAATTCCGTCTGTGATTTTTTCAAATATTATTCAAATTTTCGTTACTAAAAAAAATATATCTTAAATCAATATTTTACCACCGTTCGATTTCATAGGGAATATTTATTTTTAGTAACGAAAATATGAATATTCGGCGCAGCGTGAGCGCGATGCGTATTTGTATGGCCAAGGTCAACGGCGATTACCCGACCGTTAAGATACACTATTTGCATTTGCAATTACTGCAAATACTGTCTACATATCCACTCAAGCATGCTCCATAACTAATTTATGATTGCCTTCCAGTCGCGATCATACGTGATCCTGATCAATCAAAGCTTAATTAACGTTAACGAAGAACAATTAGAGGCCGATCATCTCTTAGTTACTCCAATTAGTGTGTGGCTGACTTTGCGGATTGCGAGACACTTGGTAGTCTGTAAGGAATGAGTTTTTTTAAAGGATGTAGAGCCATGCCTTATGGGTAGATTTGTCTGAATAAGAAGTATCTGACCGTTTAATTTTGTTAGAGAACATAACTTAACATAACCTAATATAACATCATGCCTTGTTTCACCAAATGATTAGGCAGAGGTACACCCACATTTCGCCAGTTATGTTTAAGTCCCACGTAATAGGGGGCGAGCCCATTGGCATCAACCGGGCAAAAATCTAGACTCCGGGTCGCAGCTGAGATTCCAGATTAACACTGCCTGACCTGGGATTCGAACCCAGGACCTCATGCTCAACAGTAGCGCTTGCGAACACTAGACCAAGAAAAATCAAGTTATTTATTCAAACTAGGCTGAGAATCAGCACTTTTCGAACGTCAAAATTACATAAGACAGTCCGCCAAAACGCCCGCCCTTCACCACTTCCTAGTGCTTTAGCTGGGAAGAAGAAGTGGCGCAACATACTCCCCAGCAGCACACCTGCCTGTTTAGTAATATAAACTTGATTCTATACAAATCGTATGCAAAGTAATTAACACTACGAAAGACAAAACATTAGATTAAAATTACTCGCTCTATGTTAGCTAGCACACGCCAATATACCAACAAAACTATGAAAACTGTACTCAAGCAGAAATAAAAATTACAAAATAAAAACGTAAACAGAACTAAATAAAAACCTCCAGGCATAAAGGGCGTGCCACATAACAGCGTGTTACATAAGGCTATAGCTGTAACTCGAATTGAGAAATGATAAACTAACACCATCGAAGTAAAATAAATAAACAGTTAATTAATAATAACAATAATAAAACCATGGTCAGCAAGACGACCAGTCACCACAAGCAGCACCCGTTCACGAGCATAACGCAAAGATCAGCCATCACACTCCTCGCCATATTGGAGGGAAGGAGGCAACCCGACCCCCGACGCTACCGCAGGCAGTGACATCTAAGGCTAGGTCTGAAGAAGGACATATTTAATCGTAACTATCCTAACTAATATTATAAATGTGAAAGTCAGTTTGTTTGTTACGCTTTCACGCTGAAACGGCTGAACGGTTTTTGAAGAAATTTGGCCCTGGATTAGGACATAGGATACTTTTTATCCCGATATTCACACGGGATGGAGATTTATGCGAGTGAAACCACGGGGCGCAGCTAGTTACAAATAAATTATACATTTTTCCAGATTAAAGGCTAGTGCAGACTGCCGCGACAGGCAGCGCGACACTTTCCATGAACTTTTCATGGAAATTGTGCTACTTGTCGCGTCGCGCTGTCACGTCGCGGCTGTCTGCGGGAGCCTTAAGGTATACAGAAAATTTTGAAATCAAAAAAAGATCAGAAATCAGTTTACCTTGCTTTTATAACTTAAGTCTAGGCACTTAAGTTATATAAGGTACTCTGATTTCTGATCTTTTTTTGTTTACCTTGCTTTTATAACTTAAGTCTAGGCACTTAAGTTATATAAGGTACTCTGATTTCTGATCTTTTTTTGTTTACCTTGCTTTTATAACTTAAGTCTAGGCACTTAAGTTATATAAGGTACTCTGATTTCTGATCTTTTTTTTTATCTGTGAAGATAAGGTACCTGAGGTAAATAAGGCCCACGTTTCAAATTTCGCGGAAAAACATTTCTATTGCACTTCACTGTTTACGCACGCGTGGACAATAGCGCCGCTATCGTGCTAGTGACGTGCGATGCGTTGATGAAGTGACTGGCTACTGTGCAATTTTATAATTTTACATACCAAAAAAACTGTAAGTATTTTACGTTTAATTCAATAATTGACTAATAACGCCGTATCTATTATCGTAAGTATGTCTTGTACAATACAATGGATGTGGTTTTTATATTTACTTTTATTTTAACTTATTTCTAGGTAAATTTAGGACGATTTACTGTAAAAATAATTGCTTTATTTTTACAGTAAATCGTTTTTACAGTAAATCCTAAATTTTTATATGGGCTTTAATGTACTACCGTAGTATAATAAGGCCCCTGAGAAGGGTTTTTAAAAAGTGTATTTTCTTATTAAAAAATATGCTTTTCTTAATTGTTTTACACCATTTATTACAGCAACATGTACAAGCTATGTAAACAATATGTTTTTGACTTTTAGGTGGGCCTTAATTGCCACCGGTACCTTAGAATACCTACCCATTTTTTTGTACTTATGTAGGCATTCTATCTTCGCTGAGAAAATTTCAATTCAAATCAACCTTCTCACAAATCTCGCACACTGCGGCCAGATTTTTGCGAAGTGTCGCATGTACCGCCACATAAGTCTTATGAAATTATTTATGTAGGAACACGTGCCGAGGTGCGGAGAACGTGACGAGCCTCTGCTAAACTCACACGGATCGTGAAACTGACGAGATGAGGAATACGGCTTCTGTCAAGTTATTATCTTATCGTTAGTGAATAATAAGATTCCGTTGTAATTTAGGTACTTAAAGTAATATATTGATGAGAATTTTTGAATAAAGTAGGTAAGTGTCACTATTAAAATACCTGATAAGACAACATCATCAGATTACGAGGTTTTAATTTTCGTTGTTTCCATTGGTTTTCGTGCTAGGTGTGAAAACAGCGATACAAAGTACAGCGCTACAAGATTCTTTTGCCATCTTGTTTTGTCAATACAATTTCTGTGACAATTTCACAAATGTTTACCAGTAACGCCCCCCTGTCAATGTCATACAGAGGTCAAAATACCCTACCTATATAATGCACCATTGTATATCAATCAAGGGCACCATACTAGAAAACCCCGAACAAATCACTTCGATATGAGAGAAATTCCTTGTCGAAAATCGATCTTCACTAATTTCGCGACTTGTCGTAGGTGTAAGTTCTAGTATGAAGGATTGGCGACTACGTCTCATACTTCTGGGACAAACGTGAGGCTGGTCGCCAGTCATTTGACATTTGTCTGACAGCTTTATCCTATTATGCGCACTTAATTCACGACGCGTATTTACATTCTATTGTGACTGTTTGAAAAAAGAAGCAAACAATTGAAAAATGTTTATTTTTTTTAAATACTTCCTCTTTTGTTGGAATTGCGTTGTGGATTGTTTATGGTCAGTATTTTTCTTTTCTCAGGGCTTTTGTTGAGCATGAGAACTGAGAAATAATAATAACTTGCAACGAGTTGACTATTTGTAATTTTAGAACTACAAATTCTATTGTTAAATAAAAAGGATGAAAGTTGTGCAGCTTCATCTTATTTCATGCTGAGGAGTATATCAGAATGTTATTATTTTATATCCACTGTATCTAGAAGCTTGATTAGACACAGACCGTTTGGAATACTTTTCGCTGAAACTGTGCTGTTTAAAATTGTTTATGGAAAAAGTTTTTTTTTTACTCAGTTATGGTAATTAACAACCGTTTAGAAAAACACCTATTATTTGTCATTTACAGAATAAAACAAACCTAAGAAGGTATTTAAATTATGAGTCATTTTAAGGTTAGCCCTAGGTAACTACTTCCTTCAAAGTATAAATTCCTAATCCAAATTCCGGGTACGTTGGTCATTCAATTAGTTTTCGATTTGTTGATGGAGGACCTTCGATTTGGTAAGACGATTAAGACCCAGATAAGTCTGAGCAAAGCTCGGTCAGTGTCTAAGTAATTAAAACGTTTGGGATTAGTAGTAGTTCAGAAAAGCCTTCAATAAGTAAGACTTGAAGAATTCGATTTTTTTTTTGGATGGAAATAGTTTTTAATAATCTAGCTTCTAAATATAAGTGAGTAGCTTCAAATAAGGTAAAGATCAGTCAAAGATATTATTATGTTTTCAAAATAGCACAAACTATTTCTGTTTTGGATTCTAAGTTGTAACAATTAATTTTATTGTACCTACGTCGCGCGGTGATGCGGTATGATCAGAATTACTTAACGCTCCGTTCGCGTTCGAAATTATTCAGACAGACCCGTTAAAAAAAGGCAATAGATCCGTGAACATCAAATAATTCAATAAGGACCTCAAGAATGATTAGAGAGCCTTAGTTCCAAGTTCTTTCAGGACATCAAAGAACTTTAAAACTACAAAAATCTTGGGACTGAAATTGACGACATTCTCAATTAATCGGCCGCCCCTTTTTACACAGTCTTTATTAATTAAATGGCTGCTCCTACAGGACATTTGAAAATAAACTTCAGTGAAGTAGTTCTTGTTAAAATTTTGTTGTTTCGGACAAAAGACCTTTCACATAAAATACTTAAGCCCCAATCAGTCACCAAAAAACACAAAAAACATAAACTAAAATGCCATAAACAATAAAACGCGTGGGCGTTCCTGACGTATAGTAGTTGGTCGCACGCGCACAATTATTGATTATGTATCATCTGACGAGTCTCATTATACTTACGAAGGCATTAATCAGTCACGGCGCATTACCGGGAAACAAATTGAAGTGTGGGCTGCATGAGGAGACATTTTTACGACTCAACACGGTTTAAACTGCCATTGGATAGTTTTAAACTTCGAATGTCAATTAACACCGTTGCTCCGCTATTATATTTATCATCGGCGCGTACGCAATGTTCTGCCCACGGGCGCGCGCGTGTCGTCACGAAATGGCATTTCATCATTATTAAATGTTTAGTTTTAATTAATGATTTTCTGTTGGGTTTATTTCTTGTTGTGTTGAAAGTTTTCTACTGAATTAAGTTATGTTTCGTGCTGCGAGTTTGTAGGTTATTTTAAAAAAGTTTTCCGTTTTTTGTAATTTTTCTTTTTAGTGCTGTAGGTAAAAAAAAGGGTCACTTTTCCAGAGGTAGAGGTACCTAAGTAATCCTTTTTTTTTTGGGTGAGAAATTATCAAATAACTTCTCCCGCTCTGGGCGGAGTGGGAGGGTGTGTCAGACTCTTACTGACTAAAACCCACCTGTATTCCTTCCGTTGCCTGTGTTGCCAGGGGCCTCGGTAACCCATTAGTACTTTCCCGCGACCCCGGCAGAACTAAGTAATCCTTGTGCTATTAATTTTTGTAAAGTCCTATATTTGTAAATATTATTCAAGCAATAAAAGCATATGTGAGCAGTCGCCCCATGAAAAATACTGGTACTCGGCTGCATCCAGATAGACTGGAAACCGACCCAGACATATGTAGTTGGGAACAAGCTAGACAGATGATGAAAACCTCATTCTATTTCTCTCCTTTGTTTGCAATTTAATCTAGGGAAAATTCGATTTTCCTCCTGTTTTCGTTACACCTAGTCATTATACAACCTTTTCAGAACTTCAAACGTTCCATTAAGTTCCTAAACCTCGGGTAAAATTCTAATAAATATGTATAAAACCATAAATAAGGCAGTACCTTTAAGGTGCGGTAAGACTTTGTATTAATATTCCGTTTACTTGAAGGCGACACGTGACTTTGGCTGTAATCGTCTTCGTTCGTTTTTATCTCGGCGTGAAACTGTTCTTTGATGGCTCTATTTGCGATTACATTTTATTTACATAAGCTTTAGCAGATCTGTAGCTAAATTTTGGTTTAATCGATTTAGGTACCTACTTATGTAGCATTATAAGTACCTAAATCGATTATACCAAAATTAGTACCGTAGTAAAAAAGGAGTCAGTATGTCTGTCCCTGCTGTAGCTCAGAGACGCTTAGTACTAGAAAGCTGTAATTTGGCATAGGCATATTAATAACGCTGACAAAGTTCTAGAATAAAATCCAGGAAAAGAAAAAAATTGCGGTGCCTCTCCGTTGCACGTAATGTGGAAATGCTATTTTTTTTTCTCTCGTCGATCCCATGATGTGGGGTATCGTTAGATAGGCCGTTCAAAAATATTGCGGGGACACCATTTTTCGATTCAAGGATCCGTTTGCGTAATATTATGCTTTAAAGTACCAAGTGACGTATATCGGTGTATGGGAGAACATGTTTTTCAACTACAATGTTACGTTTGTTTTTGGAATTTTATTTATTCAGGGACAATAAACAGCTACAATATGTGTTGGAACAGAGAAAAGATAATACAAAATATTAACAATATTGCAGCCCACTACATTCATTATCCGCATATTAACAAGAGAAAATATGATAATGAGTGCCACTAGATAGGTAGTAAATAATTACATCACATTCATAATAATTAATTACATCATGCAAAATTGAGATTCTAATTGATTGTTTGGAAATAATTAACACTAAAAACAAATAAATTAAAATAAAAGAATAAATTCATCCCAAGTAATCCCAACTACGGAACCCTTCATTGTGCGTAGTCCGACACGCGCTTGGCTAGTTTTTTAACAAGTAGACTTCTATCGACTACAAAATTGTAGTCTCTTCATTTGCGGTTGTTTTAATGTGGCAAGTCAATCTGTGCAAGAATACTGATAGTTTCAGGAAGGTCCAGTTAGCCTTACAATCGCAACATAACAGTTAAGGGGCCGACAACACTTAAAGCGCGGTCACTGTCGGACTGCATAGAAAAGAAAGAGAAGCGCGATGACACAACTACCAGCGTTGTGTCATCGCGCTTCTCTTTCTTTTCTATTTATTGCAAAATATGAAGCAACTATCGATTTACGAAAAAGCTATAGATTGTATAAAAATAAAACACTATTATGCTAATATATTGCTTGTAGAATAATCTGACAAAAATCATAATGATTGCATGTATATTAGTATGGTTTTTAATCGTTAAAAGAAATTTTTAGAGGTATTTTCGTGATTTTTTTCTATCGTATCAAAATAGTTATATTATGTTTTTAACACACTATCTACCTAGCATATATCCTTAAGAACATCATATATTTTTCTGATTTTGTTTACTGCAGTAGATCATATACTTTAAGGCATTATAAAACTTATACAATTTGCGTTTAGGTCCTGTAGTCCCCTTAACAAAACACTGGGCAGATTGGTCGTCCTATATCGCAAAAAAATTAGAACACAAGCTTTGAGATTTTCGATCTGCTCAACTGGCCATTAATAAAACAAATGCATACACTTCCTCATAGCGTCGCCTTAGAGTGAAAACCTCGGGAATGTTATTTGTTCATTTTTATTTTATTACATTTTTGGAAAGTTAAACCTCGCAACGCAAGCCTAGTACCCACAAAAAAAGTTTAGTCACCTGTAGCGCCATCTATGGCGAGTTCGAAATTCTCGCAAAAGAACAGATGAGGTTTTCAATTTACCAACACTTAGCACTTAACAATAATTATTCCAGTAAAGTTGCCTTTTTCGCATATACGAGGTTTTCACACTAAGGCGACGATAGGAAATGATCCTATCCATACCACGCTTTTGCTACCGACCACAAAAGCGTCCATGACCATCAATAATAAAACCGTAACCTAAATTGTAACAGCTCTTAAACTTCCAATCAAATTACTATAAAAAAGTTTAGAACCTGCGTGTGTTCTCTAGGTGCGTAGGAGTGGACGAGAATGCACTATCTTAGTCATTATAAGTAATGGTGAGATAAGCCAGAGACAATAGATCGCCGGGCGGGTGGGTGGCACGTACGACCAATCCACTCTGACCTTACGTAAGGCCGTTTTACACACAGTGGCGCCGATTCCCTGGTTCACAAAATAAACTAAATTTAAGTTCAGTGCATATTTTTCTTTCATTAAGAAGAGGACGGAAGATACATTTTAGTTTAGTCCTGTCAAATTAATCAGCGCCTGTCACTACTCCATACAAGTTTAGACGTGATTAAAAACTTGCCTACTAAAATTATGTCAATTTACGTCAAGCGCTGATTAATTTGACAGGACTAAACTAAAAATTATCTTCTGTCCTTTTCTTAATGAAATAGAAAGAAAAAGATGCACTGAACTTAAATTTAGTTTAGTTTGTGAACAAGGGAATCGGCACCAGTATACCTCTTTTATCTGTTCTCTGGTTTTACACGACTACAGTTTTATTAGCGCTGGTTAGGTATTTCTTAATCCAGCCGTTTAAGGTGGATCCACAGTGGTAGCCCGCGAAATTCAAATGTATATTCATAAATTCAGTGCTAGATCAAAATATGATTCGCGACCATAACAGATATGTATTTACAGAATTATAATCATTAAAACTACCAACCCGCACTGGGCCCGCGTGGTGATTTACGGCCCACCCTTCTCACAGAGAGGAGGCCTGTGTCCCAGCAGTGGGAACACTATTGACTGACCGCAAAACTGAATGAAGGAAAGAAGATTTAAAAAACATTAACAAACTTAACTTACGGAAATATTAAGGAAAAATAGCCATTAAATTCTCAGAAGAAATAATATAATAACAAAAAGTAAAAGAGCCTGAATGGTTGAACAAAACGTCATAATGGTCGTGGACACAAAACAGAAGCTGTTACCGAGTATTAGCAAGTTCATTGATAGTGTCCGTAGTCTCCAATGAATCATTAATGATAACATTATGCAGGTTCCGCATTGGCTATGACGTAACTGCTCTTCAGAATTCTAAAATATTTATAATAAGTTGTCAAATTAAAGCCCCCTTGCTCTCTCCTACGGTGCTGTTCTCGACAGGATCCACAATGGTCATGTCTTTGTAAATTGGCTTATTATGTATGTATGTAATCATTAAAATCATTAATCATTCATTCCATAAGAACTTTTCCTTATGAGATGGAACAAATCTAACTAAGAGATGTTTTTAATGATTTTAATTCTGTAAATATATGGTCGCGATCATATTTTGATCAAGATAAAACCTGATAATGACATGCAAATTGTAAGAAAACAAGAACATTTGAATTTCGCGGGCAACTACGGATCCACCTTAATAATTTTTTCGCGCTCTGAAGGCCTAGTAGACGGCCATCACTTACAATAAGTGGCCATCGCTTACAAAGCGTTTCGCATATCTACAACGACTTCCAACAGGATTGACATAAGCTTTTCGGTAGCTTATGTCAATACAATACATTTTTGACTTTGCCATCGTCGTCATTGCTGATAGAAAGTCACTCTGTCGGCTCTGTCTTTGTCTAGTATTGTCTGTGATCAGTAAGTCCGTTTGTCCACCGTACCGTCTCCGGGATGTCACGTCAACGGGACGTCACGTCAACGAGAGCGAGATGACGACGCTGAAGTAGCGATAGTATACTTTATCCCACACACACACAGTACAGTACCTTTTACCATACACAGTATCTTTCAGTATCTTTTACCATGGCCGAATAATCACGTTTCTCGTTGACGTTCCGTTCACGGTGCCCTGGACTTGGAAAATCGAACGGTGGTCGTTGAGCAATGATTCAGCGATGATGTTTGTAAAAGAATTATCAAAACCGGACTACTTCGTAAAAAGTTATGCGTGGTCATACATAAAAAAAAATATACGCTTCGACTTGAGAACCTACACCGTTTTTTCCTCAAAATGAGATCGCTTGAGTTTTGAGCGGTCACTATAGAGTGAGACTTTATAGCTTTGCACAAAAATGAGGAATTAAAGTATGGACAGACAGATTGATTTTTAATGCTATTCATATGATACCAATTTTCTAATGTTTACTTATAGAACTAAATTTCCATTGGTTGCTAAAGCGGTTTCATACGTTTCAGTACACAAAATTATCGTTACCATATTCGAACTTTGAATTAGATATGGAGTTATTTATTATTATGTTATGTAAATGAGCCTTAAGGCATACTCGAGGAAGTACGGGCGGGTCCAGTTAAAGTGGTTTGTTCCTCTGCCGTGGGTGCACGTCATCAGGCCACGAAGAATGGAGTTGTACTCATTGTTGTGATCGGCAAACAGCGCAGCGTTGTGATATAAATAAATAAATTGTTTTCTAAAGATATCCGTCGAGTTTAATTGTGCGGAATATACGTGGGACGAGATAATTAATGCGTTTGTACATTATTGGAAAAAAGGTTGGTGTAGTGCCTAATTTTTATGAGTGGTCCCTTATCGTTGCTATTATCATTTTTTATAACTAACTATAGCTTTTGCCGTGGCTTCGCCCGCGTGGATGTCGGCAGTTATATCCCACGGGAATATACTACCCAGATACAACGTATCTTATGTCCTAATCCAGGTCATGGTCTACCCATGTGCCGAATTTCATTTAAATCCGTTCAGCCGTTTTAGCGTGAAAGCGTAACAAACAAACAAACTCACTTTCTCATTTATAATATTAGCTCTAGCATGTGGGGAAATGAAAAATAAGTATTTTACCGCCGAATGTTCAAAAATTTGTAATTGACCAATGAAGGTCGAAATTTGAGGGGCTTGTGGATAAGCAATAACAGCCGCACGTGTCGATCGATCAGCTTAAGCTACGCTTGCCGCGGTTGGTCCGTGTATGGGTGACCATCTTTACATACCAAGACCCCCTCCGTGCCTCGGAAAGCACGTTAAGCCGTTGGTCCTGGCTGTCATTTGTAGATCTTTGGCAGTCGTTACGGACAACCAGTCTTACCAAGGGGTATCGTGTTACCCAGTAACTGTTTTGTGGAGGTCAGATAGAGAGTCGCTCCATGTAAAATACTGGTATTCAGCTGTATCTGGTAAGACTGGAAGCCGACCCCAACATAGTTGGGAAAAGGCTACGCAGATGATGATGATGATGAAGGTCGAAATTTGGGAAAACCTGGGGCATTATATTTTCCCTCGATTATACCATTACCATTTACTATATACCATTACCATTTACTATATACCATTACCATTTTGGCATGCAAACATTGACGCAGTTGATCATAAAACATACAAACAAATTTAAAATTTATCAGCTAGAAAGTCCGATACGGAGTAGTAACATTTATTTAATAGAAATACAGTTAGTTTCTTCTTGAAAATTGTTACTGGTTCCTCTTTTATGGAATTTGGAATGTGGTTAAAAATAGCCGGTGCCATACCAAAAACACTTTTCCTCAACAAAGCAGTTCTATATCCACCTGTGCGTAATAAGTTTTGGTATTGAGATCGCAAACTTACATCTCGGTATCTGCTTCCTGGGGGATTTTTATAATATTACTTCCAGTGGGAAAGTGATGGAGCTATACTGGACTTATAGCTCCATCTCTTTCTCACACTGAAGTAATATTGAAATAATATTGCTATAAGAGGTCATGGTTACCCCCCTGACAAAGTTAAAAATAGATGTCGATTGCATTTGACAAAAAGAGCAATATCTAAAATATAAAGGGATGGAAATGTCAATAAATTATGACTTTTAAAAATTGGAACACAGCTGTCAGTAACTTTCAAACTAAATATTGCTCGTAGGCAGCGTTTTTGGGCCTTAAAAATACTCTCTCTTTCGGCACAATTGCCCCAATATATAACACCAAACCTCAAAATTGAAACGACAAGACTATGATATGCTAGTAATACTGTTTTGATATTAACTTTTTTTTTAAGGTTATAAAGTGCATATGCAGATGCGCTAAGTTTTTTACAGATTGCTTCTGCCTGTGCCTTCCACGTTAGTTGACTGTCAATTAATATTCCTAGAAATTTTGTAACATCTACTCTGTCCACATTTTGACTATTATAATTAACACTTAGATCATTGATACGAAGTCTTTGGTAAAAATGCATTATCTTTGTTTTTTGTATGTTTATTTGTAAGTTGTTCTATTTAGCCAATTTATTATAATTTTACTGATGTAGTTTATATCATTTTCATAGTTTTCGTTATTATCGCATTTTAAGAGTGCTGTACTATCGTCGGCAAACAGTACCATGGGATGGTGGATTTGGCGTGGGAGGTCGTTAATGTAAATTAAAAATAACAAAGGCCCAAGGACGCTTCACTGTGGTACACCGATTTAATTTCTCTTTTGGACGACACGTATTTTTGTTCTAATTTAGACTTGCCACAAATTTTGTAAATTTCTGTCACCTGTTTGCGACCTGATAAATATGTTTTTATTATGTTCAGGATATTACTTCGAATGCCATAGGCGTTTAGTTTTTGAAGCAGTATGTTATGGTCGACAAAATCGAAAGCTTTCGACATATCTATATATATAGCACATATAGGCGTCTTTGCATCAACATTCGACATAACAATATTCAACAGGTCAAAAATTGCCATGTTTATATTCCTGTTTTTCCTGAACCCATATGGCAAAGTATATTAAATTTAGTCAGGAAATACGACATTGCTTAAAAAATTACTTTTTCCATTATTTTTGAAAAAACGGGAATTAAAACTATCGGTCTATAGTTCGACATGTCGTCTTTACTGTTCTTTTTATGAATTGGTTTTACAATTACAGTTTTTAAGTTGTTAGGAAATGTTCCTGATGATATGCTAACGTTAATAATATGAGTTAGGGCCAGCTATTTGCAACAAATTTTATGACTTGAGTGGAAATCCCGTCATAACCAAATCGAGCAAATATATCAATATTCTATTCTATTCTATTCTATTCTATACTAATATTATAAATTCAAAAGTAACTCTGTCTGTCTGTATGTTACCTTTTCACGCCTAAACCACTGAATGGTTAAGGAGATAGATGGAATCCTGGGAAGGACTTATGATACTTTTAATCCCGGTAGTACGTTTCTGTGGGATAATTTCCGACATACACGCGGGCGGAGCCACGGGCAAAAGCTAGTTTACCATAAAAAGAGGAAACAAGCAAGAAACAAGATCCAAAATCGCCCTCAAAACAGCTACTGAGAAGGTGTGAAGAAACCTCTCACCATTTTCCAGCCATCTTATAACTTTGTCGTACTCATTATTAATGCACATCTCCATAATGTTCAGTGCTCATGAACTGGCACAACAATAAAATAACAGTTCTGCGTCAACGGGCGACGGCTACGGATCTCTCATTCATTATTCAGCGGTGACTCTACGGTTGGGGTAGAATGGAAGAAAGCTGCAGAACAACCACTAGTAATAGTACAATTAATTGTCAGAATATTCTTACAGCCTCCCAAAGTCGCGGGAAAGTCCGAAAGGGATAACGTGGCCTCTGGGAACACACAGGCAACGGAAGGAACGGGTGGGTTTTAGTCAGTAAGAGTCTGACACAACCTCCGGCTCAAAAAAAAAAAAACAGAGTTGTTACATCGTTTTAAATGTTCATAATATTCTGCGGTTTCCGGCGTACAAATACATTTTGGTTTTGGTTAGTTCTTTAGATATAAAATTGAATTAAATAAATTAGGATAACATTCAAATTGCAAATTAGTCAAATATTAAGCATGGAAATGTCAAAAAGATTAAATTAAGTCAGAGATAATAAGTATTTCCTAATATTTAAGTCAACTTTTCATGCATAAAATCATTGGTGGAGCAGTAGCAATTAGTAAGAGAATAGATTATCCATACTTTTTAATATTATAAATGCGCAAGTAACTCATGTCTGTCCGTCTGTTTGTCAATGGGTTTTGATGAGATTGTAAATAAAAAAGTAGACCATAACCTGGGCTAGGAATACTTTTTACCCCGGTAGTACGTTCCCGAAGGATAATTTGCGACCTGCACGCAGGTGAAACCGCGGGCATTTCTGATATACTGTGACTGTTCTGCTCTACAGTCGGTTTCTGTTGTCTATTTAACATGTGGCTTGTAGCTAATAGTGTGTTTTTAGAAGGAGCCTTAATAGTTTCGTTGCATTTCCAACCAGCAGGCATAACATGACACTCTAGTTCTTCGAAGAATAGACATGGCTCTTTCCATACAAAGTGACATTACGTTTCTCCTTTTTTGACATCCCACCGTAGAAATCTTTCTACATAAAAAAGGACCTAGACAAAGATCGTTAGAAACGAAAGATAAGATGACAGATTGTAGAAGGATTTCTACGGTGAGATGTCAAAAACTGAGAAACGAAATGTCACTTTGTATAGAAAGAGCCGTGTCTATTCTTCGAAGAAATAGAGAGTGTCATGCTAAGCCTGCAGCACCTAATTGCGATTGTTTGAATCACAATCCGAGAGTTTTGAAGCATATTTCTAATCCATTGCTTCTTAGGTTTGAAAAATTCGTCTACTCAACAACGCAAATAAATGAACGTGAGTGAACTGTCAAAATGAATCCGATTACAATCAATTGACATTTTATGTGTGTTACACAATGGGCCTGCAGGTTTGCTGTCAATGTTACTAACTCGCCAATCTTTTTATCACAGCATGAACCACTGAACCTATACCAAGCTCGTTCCTGTAGTAGATACTAATATGTAGGAGTTTTCATAAAGAGAGTTTGTCAATTAAATACATTTTATCTCCATTTCGCTCATAGAATCACTTGCCACAGAGGGTAGTCGGTGATCACGATTATTTGCCTATTTCATTGCTAGTAGGAAATGACCTTCGGAACTGTCCTGCTCAGTGCCTCAGCTGCAATGATGGCAGCTTCATTTATACGATGCCCTGAGGACACGGGACTGTCGTAAAGTAACAGGGATTGCTCACCACTGCGCCGCTGAGGTTTTCACTCAACTCTCCTCTTTTTATGGATGCCATTAATTGCTGTTTGCTGAGATAAGTTGCATTACGTGACAATGTTGTGTTAGTAAACTATTAGTTTGCAATTTGTTGAAAATAGAGACATTAGTTTACAAGTTTTTAATATGCCTTATATGTTATTATGCCGTGGATGTCGGGAAATATCCCACGGGAACGTACTACCGGGATTAAGAGTAGTAGTAAATCATATATCCACATTATTAAATAAACTATAAATTGGTACTTTTAACTAATTTGAACAAAAACGGTTATTGTGACCTAACGAGAATAGTTAGACTCGCGGAAATTTTTAGTGGGTAATGATGAGTAGGACATTATTTTATGTATCATCAAAATATTTCACAGCGCACGCCAAATAAGAAATTTTACAGGCAAATTTATGATACCTACCTTAAGACACATTATTATATGTTTTTTAAATCTTTTTTTTTTTTAAATAAAATTCAGCCCAAGTTACTCGCTGAAAATGTAGCTTTTTATAGGTCAGTGGCGTGCAGTGGTTCTCCACGGAGGGTAGGCCACGCATACCGACAGCAAAAAAAAAAACTAATTCGCGCAACTTCACAGCTTCGCTCTACATATGATAACCCTCAAAGTAGTCATTATTGATTTTTAATATTTGAAAAAAAAAACATTGAAAATAATCCTGTAAAAACAAAAGTTATAAATACAAGAACTCACCACATTATTCAAGGTTCAAAACACGATTTTCTGACGATGCAAACAGAAGAAAGATTCAGCCACCTCAAATAACATAACCAAGTGGGTGGCTGTTAATGCTGGTTTCAATACGTGATTTACCAAATGTATTTAACTTTAAGCAAGCCTATAGATCTTCTTCAGATAGGTCATGCTTTTCCTCCGAGGAATGAAAATGATTCAAATCAATATATCCCTCACTCCACTTACTGGAAGTATTAAACAAAATGCACGGAAAACAAAATAATTTGTTTGTGTGTGCACAGCCACACAGACAGTTATATGTTGCATAATTTTGAGGATTGAAATGACGAGTACGAGATGAATTATCATAATTTTGGATAAATTCTCGTAATTCGGGCACCTTTAGACACAACTTGAATCTTATCATTAAACGATAATTGCTAAAACTTACTGCTTTTAACTTCTAACAAACACACATTATCGGCGCAAAGTTCATAACAGAACAGCATTCTTAGGTAAATAAACAAATAATAAATATAACAAATTGAACAACTAATATTTACACTACTGTACGTTTCAAAACGAATTACTTATAACTTAATAAGATACAAAAAAGCCATACATTCAAGATCGGATATAAATTGCTTGTCACATAAAACAATATGGCTTCTCTAAGAAAAATATAATTTCTAATTTGTCGATAAAAAAACACTCATCATCTGCCTAGCCTTTTCCCAACTATGTTGGGGTCGGCTTCCAGTCTAACCGGATGCAGCTGAATATCAGTATTTTAAATGGAGCGACTGCCTATCTGACCTCCACAACCCAGTTACTGGGTAATACGATACCCCTTGGTAAGACTGGTTGTCAGACTTTCGGGTTTCTGACGACCCGTAACGACTGTCAAAGATCCACGAATGACAGCGGAGACCAACGGCTTACCGTGCTTTCCGAGGCACGGAGGGGTCTTGGTATGTAAAGATACCCGTAACGACTATCAAAGATCCACGAATGACAGCGGAGACCAACGGCTTACCGTGCTTTCCGAGGCACGGAAGGGTCTTGCTATGTAAAGATACCCGTAACGAATATCAAAGATCCACGAATGACAGCGGAGACCAACGGCTTACCGTGCTTTCCGAGGCACGGAGGGGTCTTGGTATGTAAAGATACCCGTAACGACTATCAAAGATCCACGAATGACAGCGGAGACCAACGGCTTACCGTGCTTTCCGAGGCACGGAGGGGTCTTGCTATGTAAAGATACCCGTAACGACTATCAAAGATCCACGAATGACAGCGGAGACCAACGGCTTACCGTGCTTTCCGAGGCACGAATTGTCCAAAAATTGGGAATCCTAGTCGTCAATACTTTTCATTCATTAAATCTTGACTTTACACACAGCCAATCACAACACGCGGTGGCCAGCTCCAGGCGCCGTAGTTACGCCCATAATTTAAACCAAGTCAACCATGTGTACCGTTCATACACACGAAAATGTACACCAGTGTGCGTAAATTTATCAATGGGAATTAGGCTGGTCGTCTTCCTGCCTAATAGTGCGTACCGAGCTCCGTCGAACTGTGAGTTACGTCACACGGGTTGCTATAAGTGTTATAACAGGAGTTTAACTTTTTTATATTTTGTATTACTGTATTACATAAAATAAATGCATGTGGCGTTGTTTGTAGGGTAGGCTAGACCTAATTGCTTCTATGGACGGGAAGCCCCTGCCCCAGGTGATTTTTTTTTTAATTAGTTAAGTAGTTTTTGAGTTTATCCATTACAAAACAAACAAACAAAAAATCTAATCTTTTCTCTTTAGAATATTAATATTATATATTACTATTAGTATAAGTAGATATAGATCGGCATAGTTTACAACCTTTGGGTTGTACTCGAATCTATCATATTTTTTCTGATACCATGCCAAATCCGTGACAATGCCGGCCACTATAATGACTTTGTCCACTTTTAAAATTCAGATAAAAAAACACTTTCTCTCTCCTATAGTTCTTGATCTTGTTTCATGTTTATGGCATATATATATATATATATATATATATGTATAATATATGTTATGTAGATAAGTATTGCTTTATTTATGTATGTATTTATTGTATATGTAACTGGTACACCACTGACTACCTGCAGTATTATCTCTCCTTCCCACTTTAATCCATCCAAAGGTTGTCTGTAAAAGATCGCTTTTAGCGATAAGACCGCCCATTGTGTCACCCCTAGTAATATTTCAACATTTGTATCTGTAATTTTTATGGTGTACATAATAAAGAGTATTCTATTCTATTCTATTATATAATGACTGATCCGCCTATTCATGTTCATGATTTATTTTTCAGTCTTTTGCTTCAGCTACTGGCGATTATTAAAAAACCATTTAGCTGGCAGGAGGAGGGGGAGAGGGGGAAGGACGACGACGACATTAGACTCTGACAAAAATTAGTACTTTAAAGCTTAATATTACGCAGACGGATCCCTGAATCGATAAATAGTCACATACCCGCAATATTTTTGAACGGGCTATCCAACGTTACCCCACACCATGGGATAGACGAGAAAAAAATATCATCTCCATATTACGTGCATATTTTGTCAGCGTAATTAACATGTATACCCATAGCAAATTACAGCTTTCTCTAACAAAAATTAGTACTAAGATTCTCTGAGTTAAGCCGGGGACAGATATACGGACATGGCGAAACTATAAGGGTTCGTTGTTGACTACGGAACCCTAAAAAAATTTAAAGTATAATTTTGTTCTTCTTACTATTAACAAAATACCACGAAAAACTAATTACAGCTACTTATTAATTCCCAGTTTGATATTTTCTTTACAAAATATAGCTTTACCACGAATTTTACGCAGGATTTTAAGGTTAATCTAAATCGGGAGTCTCCGTGCCCTCATATTTCTGGCGATTATATCCGATCGACTGCTCAGCAAAATAGAATATTCTCGTCGCACGTCCCTCAAATGATAAATATAATGGTGTGTCAATTGTTAATTGACTTGTACTAGAATGTGGCTCTCAATAGGTTAGGTGTGCAGTATCATGTTGCAACGCTGCAATTGATAGGTATTGGGTACAACCAGTTGTCAGAATTAGCACGGGCGAATAATCGGGTCAATTTACTGTGGCAACCTTGGTGGCTGTGGGTAAATATTATAAAACTAGCTTTTATCCGCGGCAGAAGAGAATGCTAGAAAGTATACCTTTTTATTAATTATGGGGATGTGGATACGGGTTTTTGTTCATTTCATGTCGATCTGAACACCAAACGCTAATACTGTGCCTTTTGACTCTGTGGAAATACACACATAGAAAAAGTTTTTTTTGATGTGTGTAAAATCGTTCAAAAGTACAAAACCGTACATACATGTATGTACATATATAACGGTTTTGAAGTTTTGAATGATTTTTACTATTGTAATATATTTATATTTCTTTTATAAATAATAACTAAGCATTTTTTGATGCATTAGTGACTAAAGCAACAAAATCCTTCATTCAATTGTTCATTTAATCACAATAATTAACAATATGTGTACCGTAACATACGTAGTACAAAATAAAGTTTCCAAACGAAATTAAACTTTCCATGTTTAAATTAAATAACGACATTTTTTTTAATTATTTGGTAAGTAATTCAATACAAAGTGTGACCGCCTCTGTTGTTTAAAACTTGTCGGCAACGATTTTTCATTGAATTTATAAGATTGTTTATCTGATCCTGCGGCAATCGTTCCCAATGGAATTTTAACAAGTCTTTCAGTTGTTGGGTTGTCGACATTCCGTCAAGGTTCTCCAGAACATGTCTCTGGAGCATGTCATGGGTGCTCGTTGGGATTGAGGTCTGGCGATTGTGCAGGCCACGGCAATACCCGGATGTTTTCCATTGCCAAGTACTCTCTGGTCCTCCGAGCTGTGTGCGAACGCGCATTGTCATGCATCAGCGTGAAATCTGAGCCAAGACTTTGTACAAATGGGTGAACATAAGGCCCGATGTCATTTTCAACGTAACTTTTAGCGTTCATATTGCCATCTACAAAAAAGAGCTCAGTTCGTCTGTTCTTCATAATACCCGCCCATACCATCACTATGAAGCCACTGTAAGGGTACACTTCCTGGACGCATCTCAGCCGGTCAGCATTTCCGGAACGACGATACACTCTTTCCCTACTCGTATCAGGCCTAAATCCAAACCGGGACTCACCGCAAAATAAAATTTTATCCCATTGCTCCTGGGTCCATGTCAAGTGTTTCCTAGACCATTCGTTTCGACGGGCGCGATTCCCATGGCGTATAGGTGGGCAGCTAATTGGAGTCGTGCTCGTAGGACGTATTCATGCAGCCTATTTCTCACGGTTTGGTGGCTAACAACAACACCGCTTGAGAATAGTATCTTTAAACCTATCTCCCGGGCGGTTAACATCAGCTGATGTCTTGCAGTCATTTGTACTCCTTCCACGTCCTGGGTGCTGCTCAGCAGGATTATGTGCTGTATTAACGTAACGCTGCCCAAGACGGAGATCACACTCCTATTGATACAAAAATGCCGAGATACATGGACTAATTTCTTCCCGCTTGTAGCATTCCTACAGCTCTCTGCATTTCATCAGCAGTCAAATGACGTCACTCCATGACATAAAAAATAACTCACCACAATTTTTTTTTAAAACTGTATATCTCAAAATGGTAAAATTGAGATACATACCAAATTTAACAAGCAACGAAAACACATGAACGCGGGAAATAATAATTAGCTTTTATTTTAATCAAAACACAAGTTTATATTTTTTAAATCAGCCAGTACGTATATGTTACCGAGAGCAAAAAGAGTGTATACCAAACTAGTCTGTTAAAAAAAAAAAAATAAAGAATCAATTAATAAACATGCAGTTTCCGTAAATAATGCGTGCTGCTTAGACTTTTTTGATGTGTGTACTCGTAGTTATTTGTGAGTAAGTAAAGTTGGTTTTTGCTGCGAGTGTTCATTTTGAATCCCGAGTAAGCAAACGATTCTAGGTTTGGTTAGGTTCATGGCTGTTTCCTGTGTCGCATAAACAGGGAGCCGGACGCCCGGTGTCACCACTGCGTCGAGTGCCGGGAGGACACGGCGCGGCATACGCTGGCAGAGTGTGCCGCTTGGGAGGGGCCGTGCCGTTCCCTCATCTCAGGAGTAGGCAGTGACCTGTCGCTGCCAGCTGTGGTCGGCAGCGAGGAGTTCTGGGACGCGGTGGTATCCTTCTGCGAAACTTCATGTCGCAGAAGGAGGCTGCGTAAAGGGAGCGGGAGATCTCTCCCATTATCCGTACCCGCAACAAGCGCAGGGTTGGGGTCGGCGAAGGGTGGACAACGCCTTATTCCAGACTCCTAAATGGGTCCAGGGGCAACGACTCGGGGACATCAGTCGCCCCCCACACAGCAGGACCCGAGGAGGTGGCGCGTAGTGTTCCACGTGCGCCCCGGTACAAGTGTCGAAAAGGAACACCGGGGTGGTTTTTAGTCAGTAGGAGGACATCCATGAGAATTTTCCACCCCAAAAAAAAAAGGCAGGAATTCTCGTTGCCGTCGGGAGTTCACGGTGTGGTGGACAAACAGTGTAAGCCCACAAAGCTGTGCCGTCACCGATCAACACCGTCGCGTGCCATGCACGGAGCGTCAACAATTGTCGACGAGAATATTATGTCAGTGCCGATACGGTCCGTGCATGGCACGCCAGTCGCGACGTTGCCATACCGGTGCGCGCAGGCGGCGAAATGGTGAGCATACGGGTTATAACCGTGTATGATGATCGTTCTAAACCCGTTATCAACGTGTACCGCTTGTCTTGCCACTTTTTTACCATCAGTGCAACAAGAAGCACATACGCTTTCGATGTTAAAATGGAGGACGAAAAACTAATTGAAATTGTCAGCAAATACGAATTTATATATAATTTAAAACATCCGAAATATATGGATAACATCAAGAAAGAAATTGCGTGGAAGGAAATTGGGGAGCAACTGAAACAATCCGGTAAGCATTTTATTATTTATTTTCGTATATTAAACAATGTATTAACGAAGCAAAATAAAATAATACTTGATAATACCTACGTGTATTGTTAAATACATACATAATACGCCACGCTACGCTCCTTACATACTCCTTAGTATGTAAGGAGCGTAGCGTGGCGTTCTATAGTTTTTGCTTACCGGAACTGGGAAGAAGGCGTGAGGTTATGTATGTATTTAACAATACACGTAGGTATTATCAAGTATTATATTATTTTATTTAAGCCAACAAATAGAAAATCCGGCCAAGTGCGAGTCGGACTCGCGGTTCCGTACCATTAGATAATGGTACGGAACCGCGAGTCCGACTCGCACTTGGCTGGATTTGATTTTTTCCGTTTTTTTATCTATAAAATCATTTCTCTTGTATGGGAACCCCCTTAAATATTTATTTTATTCTGTTTTTTAGTAGGTATTTGTTATTATAGCGGCAACAGAAATACATCATCTGTGAAAATTTCAACTGTAACTATCACGGTTCATGAGATACAGTCTGGTGACAGACGGACAGACAGACAGACAGACAGACAAATGGAAAGCGGAGTCTTAGTAATAGGGTCCCGTTTTACCCTTTGGATACGGAACCCTAAAAATGAATTGAAAATACTATTCTTTTCAGTGTGTTTTAACTGCATAATATTTTCATTAGTATAAGTTAAGTTACTAATGTGAGATATAAAACTATGGTTTGTTTGTAACTAAGTTTGTGGCTAAGTAGCCGAACGGGTCGATCGATCAGGTTAAGCTACGCTTGCCGCGGTTGGTCCGTGGATGGATGATTTTTAGAGCTTCTCGCAAAAGTTATTAATTTACTGTCTTTTTTTTTTAAAAAAACTTCATACGCCTCACCACAATTATAACTAAAATTAAAATAAATGAAGAGCTCATGTCTTATTAAATTAATATTTGCTCTATTTCTATCATCCCGCCACTTTTGCATTCATTACTGGAAAAACAAGGTCCACACGAAAAAACGGTTATATTCTGAGAACTCACATACTCGCATGTCTGTGTCAGTAGTGTTAGACAGCATTTTGATCCTGAAAACAGTATTTTGTATACTTTATTTTTATTCAACAGTAAAAAGTATAATGTAGTGAAAAACAGTATAATACTGTTTTAAACAACCCTAGTTGTGGAGCAGGTAGGTAGGAGTAGTGTTGGCAACCCTAGTTGTGGAGGAGGTAGATGCAGGACAGATAGGCAGTCATTCCATGTAAAATACTGGTATTCAGCTGCCTCCGGTTAGACTGGAAGCCGACCCGCTAGGCAGATGAGGATGGTTTGTTTGTAATTGTCCTACTTACTGTATTTTTAACCGACTTCAAAAAAAAGGAGGATACGGTTGTTTCTTTTGTAAAAAACTTTTTTCGCAATGTTGTTTTTCGATGTAGACAATAGATAAATATTTGTCAGTGTACAAGTAGGTAAATAATGGAGTGAGTACCTACCTATAGACGGCAATAGTGTGAGTGAGGCAAATCGTCGGTGATATTCTGAAACCGCGCAACTAACAGTGTTTAAAACCGCGTAAGGTAGCTGCAGTGAATTTTACAGGAACGAGGGAAAACGTAATATTTACTAAACCACTTGACTTTCTATTGTTTAAACTTTTAAATTGTCAAATTCCAATTAATATTGTAGGCATTGGTTATGTAAAATAAGTATTAATGCGACACTTAATGACATAATCCGCCGGTCTCTTGCCAGCATCAATGTGCCTGCTCTTCTTGAGCCGACTGGCATTGTCAGAGATGATGGCAAAAGACCTGATGGTGTGTCTTTGGTCCCGTGGAGTTTGGGACGGATGCTTGTGTGGGACGCTACCTGTGTAGACCGTCACCGTCCCACCTCCAACGGACTACTTCTAAAGCGGGTGCAGCGGCAGAAAATGCCGAAAATCTGAAAGTTATTAAATATGGAAACCTTGGCAAAGAGTACAACTTTGTGCCCTTTGGCGTCGAGACCCTCGGTCCGTGGGGTCCCAGTGCGCATAAGTTATTTGCGGAAATCGCGAAACGTCTAGTTGATGTAACTGGTGACCGAAAAGCTGGCGGCTTTCTCGCGCAACGCATCAGCATTGCAATTCAGCGAGGAAATGCCGCCAGCATCCTCGGTACAATGCCCCGAGGGCCTTTTTTAAGCTTAACTTAGTTTTAGTTTAATTTAGTTAATGTTAATAATCATGTTGTAATTTGGTTATGTAAATAAATATATTTATCTGTTTAGTATTAATGAATTAGAAAATCCGAAATCTCGATTTTGCTACTTTTGTAAATACGCGGTTTTAAACACTGTTAGTTCCGCGGTTTCAGAATATCACCGACGAAATAGAACTACTGCCATTTATAAGCCCTTTCTTAAGTTGACCGGCTTGAATAGTATTTTTAATAACAAAGCCAATTTAATTGTCCTGCTCAAGTTTAGAAGCGAATTGATTGCCTATTTACATCAAAAGCGGAAGAAATTGCAGGACCTCACATCGCAGGTTGTTGACTAGGGTATTTTACTATATACGAGAAAAATCTAGAAATATATTATTGAGATAGTTTAGGCAAAAAGGAGTCGGAAAATGTTACTTTTAGTTCATAAAATAACAAAATAAATTTCAAATTCAATTTAACGTTTTTAGTTTTTCTAATCTGTTAAAAACACCATGAAATAGTAGCCGCCATGTTATTACGTCATATGGCTATGTAAACTAAAACGTGTCAACTGATAGTTAGATAGATCAGCGCATTTGTTTACATAGCCAAGTAACGTCATGACCACAGAGCAACATGGCGTCCACTGCGTCCAGCGTTTTCGTCAAACTACGCGCGAAATTTGAAAATGTAAAATTTAAATGCATTTTTATGGCACTTATGGATTGAATAAAAGTTTTGTGTTTTTTTTTTGGGCATATTACCACTGTAGAATTTAATTAAGAAACTTTTTAAAAATGGGTGTAAGACCCTATTGTACAGGATTACTTGCCTCTGACAAGGTTAAAGGTTCCTACATACTGGCGCGACTTGTCGCGCGACGCGTCGCGCCAGTATGTAGGAGCCTATATGGATTTTCCGTGTCTTATTCTTATTAGATTATATTATACCAAATACAAGTTGAAAAACAATATTTTCCACATACTCTGGCTTTAAATGCATATGTCTATTATGAATCCGAAACTTTTTACTTAAAATTCCAAAAGCATCTTCGACTACACGTCGACCTCGGCAAAGGCGATTTGGGTTTCTTAGGATCAGTAATTGATTTCTTTGATGGATAAGGTCTTAACAGGTTATTTTTGAAGAAAAGCTTCGTCTCCTAACATATCTTTATTTATTGAATACATTAAGCACTCAAATGTACAGAGGCGGAGTTAATGCCATGGGCATTTTCTACGAGTCAACCCTTTAGGCTACCTATCCATTGAAGCGGAGCGATGCTGCGGAGCGGAGAACCATTAACCAATGGGATAAAATCTCCGCAATTTTATGCAATCCTATTGGTTAATATTTCTTCGTTTCTCCGCTCCGCAGCCTCACTCCGCTTCAATGGACAGGCAGCCTTAAACTGTCGACTCAGGAAAATTTTACTTATTTTAATTAAAAATTACTTTTACTTTCTTTTTACTTGTTTTTTAATACTTATCGCTTATCCTATTTTGATGTCGACAAAATACCACCATCACTATCTTTACCGGAAGCACCGTTAGCGGCAATAAAGTTATAATACGCGTCAATCAAAGCCAAAGGTACTATGGAAAATGTTTTTATGTAATTAAAATACAGGGCAACACTATTTTGAGGTGCTTTAATCACAACATCTTTCCCAAACATATTTGTCAAGAGCACCGCAGGAATTAGGAAAAATCCACTTTATTCCAAAATTATTCAATATTTTCTTGCCACTGCTCTGTAGTAGGCATGGGAATCATTTCCCGGAACATTGTGTTTCTGTCTATTATAGTTTCACAATCTTCAATAACTGCCCGCCTTACGCTAAGAACTCACGGAGCGGTTTTCACCCGCGCCCGCCGCGTTTGCGGGCCCGCAGCTTTTGTAGGATTTAGATTTATATGCAAAAAGTAAGAGCACATTTCACGACGCGTTTTACACTCGCGGCGCGCGCGGTTGTTTGCGGGTCCCGCGGCACCGGCGGGCAACTTGTAGAATCGCGCGGGCGGCAGTCACCCACCGCCTCGGCGGGTTGCGCCCGCGCGCTCTGCGATCGCTTGGCGGGCGACCGCAGTAGCTGGCGGGGCGGGGGGTACAGAAATCTTGTATAATAACCGCCCGTCTTGCGATCATCGCCCGCCAAGTTTGCGGGCGATGATCTCAACCGCGACGGCTGGCCGCGCTAATCACCGGTCTCATGAGTTTGGAAATAAAACCGCAGCTCCAGCACCGCGGCGGGCACGGGACAAAACCGCTCCGTGAGTTCTTAGCCTCACGGAGCTTACTAGTAATCCCATACGAAAACTAAGACTGGTTGAAGTAAAAGAATCACTAGTCGTCAAGTACCTGATATGAAGATAATTTATGAATGAACACATCATGTTTTTTTTTAAATTCTTGACAAATAATAAAAAGGGGTTTTTTCTTTCAAACTTTTTGTTGTTGCTCTGTAGCAAAAAGTTAAGTCATGACTCTTTTGGACCTCGGATGACATTTCGAGAAACGGATGAACACGATGATAGGATGAGAAAGATGGAAACACAGAATGTCTCTTATATCCCATAGTATTCATCCTTTTCTCGAAATGTCATCCGAGATCTTAAAGAGCCTTGTCGAATTAAAAAAAAGATTAGATAGACATATAAATGTGTCAAATGTGATAAAAGGTAGTTGCCAAGTGCGAGTCTAGCTTCCTGCCGGGGTCGCGGAAAAGTCCGAAAGGGTCGGTAATCCTTTCGGACTTTTCCGCGACCACTAGGGCCGATGCCTGCCGGGGTCGCGGGAAAGTTCGAAAGGGTTACCGAGGCCTCTGGCAATACAGGCAACGGAAGGAACACGGGTGGGTTTTAGTCAGTAAGGGTCTTGCACACCCTCCTGCTCCACCTGGAGCGGGAGAAGTTATTTGATAATTTCCCACCCATAAAAAAGTGCGAGTCTGGCTTGAACTATGGAGCGTAACCGGTTTCACTTTAGAGCGAAAACAAAGAGATAAAAAAAAATCTGATAACATCTAGAACATTTGTTTATTCATTATATTTGGAGAAATATTGTAAATCGGACCACATCTTGTAAAATGGATTTTAATATTTAGGAAACTTTACCCACCGTTCGTTTTTACCACCCATGTCATACAAATCTAATGTAATGTTATAATGTCATTAATTCGTTTAACGTTTTTTTTTTACAGCTGTTGCTTGTAAACAAAGGTGGCAGTGCCTTAGAGATGCATACAGGAGGGCTTTAAATAAAAAAAAAGGAAAAAGCGGACAAGCAGCTAAAAATATGAAAAAATGGAAATATGAAAATGAAATGGCGTTTCTGGTTCCCTTTTTCATGGAAAGAAAAATTAAAGATTCCGTCGAAATGACAAGCGATGATGAACTGTCTGACAATGCCGATGAAAATCATGCGATAGAATCGAACAATTTGGAAAAGCCCAACACCGGTAAGGTCAACGACAATACAGCTGATGTTAGTGATGTTAACAGAACTAGGATATCAGACGGAGTTCTTCAAAATAAGTCGCAACAAAAGAAATACAAAAAGAAGCCAAAAGCAGTAAAGGAAAAAGCAGTCCAATCAGAGCCTACAGCATCTGCTATATTAATGGCAAAATTGCTTGACCAAAACCATTTTAAGCCATCCCGGAAACATGACGATTTAGATCGCTTTTTTTTAAACATTTCTGATACTGTTAAGAAGTTCTCACATATACAAGCACTGGCGAAAAATAAGATATTTTCTCTGGTGTCTGAAATGGAATTACAACAACTTGCACCACCAAGCTCAACTCCATATGCCTTCAAGCCGTCTCCGCAGTCGGCGAGTACTAGTGCAACGCAAACAATTAACGGACAACTGGAATGATCAGACACAACATTTTTTTCCATAAATTGAATACACCCAGTATTCGGTTTACGGAAAAAAATGTTTTGTCTAATAAAAAATAAATGAATATAAACATTTTTTCGTATTTTACTTACCGTAGACACACTGCTAGTCGTCAGCACATATAGTAGGTGTCCACTAGGGCCGATGCCTGCTGAGGTCGCGGGAAGGTACTTATGGGTCACCGAGGCCCCCGCAACACAGGCAACAGGAAGGAATACGGGTGGGTTTTAGTCAGTAAGAGTCTGACACACCCTCCCGCTCCGCCCAGAGCGGGAGAAGTTATTTGAAGATTTCCCACGCTCAAAAAAAAAAAAAGAAAAAAAAAAAAAGACACACTGCTAGTTTTTCTTTTTCTGTAAGACTTAATTTAAATGTGGTGTTTCTCCTAGTGATAACATTTTAAATCTTTCTCAATAATTCATTAAATTGAAATGACGTCATACGAAAGTATATATAACATTTTTCTTCGTCATCATCTAGGTTTCTCAATAATGTCCAGTATTCTCCCTCGTCTTTTTTTTACAGAGTCGAGAACCCGTAACGTTGTGATTGTCTGATGTTTTTTGATTAAGAAAGAGATTTCTCTCTTTCTTAATCAAAAAACATCAGACAGTCACGTCAAAAAAATGGCTATCATTGCCAATTCCCTCGTGTACTATTTTCTAATAGCCATCGTGTAGGTATAGAGAATAATTTTCTAAACAAAAATATTCACTCGGTCTTCCTGCCACGTCTGCCTCACGCGAAAACACAGGTCAACTACTACAACAGAGAGAATGGGATCCGTACGGATGAGATATGCGGATGATACACCGATGCTACGGTCACTAAAACCGTTATGCACGGGTATGATACGCTGCTGATACTTTCTAGTGGGTTTAGTAGTCCATGTCATGTTTCTTTCCGTGCCTGATACATTCATAGCACGGTCATGGTCCGGTCCGGTACGGTGTAGTGGGCAGACTCCTCAAGAAGGAAACGTGATTACGTCCTTAAACACATACACATATCGACCGACACACACAGATATCGGCTATGGTATCGGGCTGGTGATTTGTTAATCACCAAGGTCTCAATTTAACTAACTGACAATTCTCTTTTCAAGGAAGGCCAGAAGTAGAAAATATCGGAATACATCATAGACATTTGCCTAAATTGTAATATGACCGACCATTATTGCAGGTATATGCAATGACATGAATATTTACTCTGTAAAGTATTATATTATTTTAATTATTGTAAATGTGAAGACTATTTGGGTCATTGTTTATTTTTCTTTTTTTTTCTCAGTTAGTTTTTAACATGGTTTGGCAGTTTGAGTATTTTTACGGCCTACCCAAATGTCCTTTCTTTGGTATTGTTCGTTGAATCGTTGAGCTCCTTAAGTTCTGAGTTGAGCTGCACGACTACTGACTAATGCGCGCACTGAACAGGTCCACTCAATCTGTGTGCTTCTTTCATCAAAAGACCATTTCAGACACCAATCTACATGGTCTTCACATGATCTGACCAAGATTATGTGTGGACTTGAAGAGACTGTGACCTCTGAGTTTAATGCGGCCTTCATCTCAGAGTAGTCAGATAGGAAACGCCGACTTCATCTAGCCTTAAAAATTGTGATTAACATGTAAAAGTGTTTGTATAAACCTACTTACAGAAATAAAATCATTTATCATTTATTTATCATTATTTTCAGTTTCACCAAACGATTTCAGTTCACGTTTTAGAAACATGACTAACCTTCGGCGTTCATCCCATTAGTTTTAAACCCTCTAATCCAGGGATTCCCAAAGTGGTCGATATCAACCCCTTCGGGTCGAAATCGGCTGAATCTGTGTCGGTTTCCCAGCGGTCGACATAAACAAAAACAGATTTTGGGGTCGACGAGGTCTAAAAATCGACCCCTATTAATTAACACAAGTTCTTATTTGAAACTTTCAAGATACTGTATAAGTTGTGTTATATGTACCATCTTGTTATAAGAATTACTAATATTTTAATAGGAAGTATCATTGTTGTACTTTTAAAGAACTCAATAAGACGATAAGCATGCACAAGTTTGTACAAGATGAAAACATTTGGCTATGGGGCTCTAAGGTATCAGTTCATTTTGGAAAAGGGGTCTCTAGCCCAAAATAGTTTGGGAATCCCTGCTCTAATCAATAGACCTATATATACTTAAATAGGATTCATATAATATATCCCTTTGCCCTCCAGCACAATATACTAAACTAGGTTACATAGACAAGATACTGTTGCCTAAGGCAGTGTGAACTTTGTACGATCTGAAACCTTCAGCAGTTGTCGTAGTAACAGAATTGGATTGAACGGTAATAAATAATACAATTATAATAGTATTCGGAACGGGCGCAAATTAAAGTGGAATGTTTGTGTAATGAATTCGTCCTTCCTTTGTTAGGGTTAGCACGCGTTTTAGGGGCAAGTAAACCAATATTTGGGGTCCTCGTGGGAGGTATTAGATTTCAAAGAGATAGGTACAAGTGGGTTTTCACAATCACACAAAATACAATCCTGTGGCTGAATGTTCTATTTTACAGATCTACTCTCCTACATCAGGTTTAGCATGACGCTTGCGATGGGCTCCCCCGCTGACACAGAGTCTCCGGCCCCAGCTTTTGGAGAACGTGGTGAGCGCTCTATTCCCTTCACGAGGGGAACAAACCGCCCCACCCATGGCCCCGCCTAATGCGGTGTCCGATGCGGATCACACCGCCGACGATGACGACGTCGATGCTCCGGTGGTGACCGAGGTAGAGATGAGAGTGGCGGTAGGTACACAGGCTGAATGCCAAAAATACCGCCCCAGGACCCGATGGCTTAGCTGGGAAAGCCTGGGTCCAGGCCTTGGAGGCTCTCGGGCTTCGACTAGAGGGCTCCTAAGCGCATGCTTGGAGTGGAGCCAGTTTCCGATTCATTGGAAAACGGGGAAACTGGTCCTCATAAAGAAGCCGTGGCGCCCTGCGGACTCTCCGTCCGCTTATCGGCCCATCGCGCTGCTCGACGGGCAAGCTCTTTGAAAGAGTCATTGCAGATCGCCTCGTCGGCCAGCTGATGCGGGTGGAGCCGGATTTGGCGAAGAGCCAGTTTGGTTTCCGCAGGGAGCGCTCAACGGTGGACGCCATCATGCGCATACGGGCCCTCACGACGGGGAATGCTGTTTCCCAGGGTGGGGTCGTCATGGCGGTGTCTCTGATATGATACCCTGCCCTGGAGTTGCATCAGAAAGGCACTCCGGTACCACCGGATGCCGACCTACCTCTGTCGTGTGGTCGAGGCCTATCTGACGGACAGGGCCGTCATATACCCCGGTCGTCAGGGCGTGTGGGACAGGCAAGAGATGTCGTGCGGTGTCCCACAGGGATCGGTTCTACTGAATCTGTGGGATATCGGATACGACTGGGTGCTACGCGCCGACCTCCCTAGCGGCGTCAGCGTAGTGTGCTACGCTGACGACACGTTGGTCCTGGCGCAAAGGAGGTCGCACCAGGTGGCAGCCGAAGTAGTGGCACACGGGGTTGCGACAATCGTAGAAAGGATCCGGCAATTGGGACTCGAGGTGGCCCTGCACAAGTGTTTTCATGGTCCTCGGAACGCGCCACCGTCGGGATCCCAAATAACGGTAGGAGGGGTTTACCTCGGCTTCGAGTCTATGATGAAGTACCTGGGACTCGTCCTCGACAGCCGGTGGAACTTCGTGGAGCATTTTCGACGTTTGGCTCCCAAACTGGAGCGGGCAGGGGCTGCCTTGAAGCGGCTCCTGCCCAATCTAGGGGGTCCAAACGTCTCCTGCCGGAGGCTCTACGCGGGGGTCATGCGGTCCATGGCCCTTTATGGGCTCCTGTGTGGGCGCGTTCCCTGGCGCTGCGGCCAGCCCGCCGGTCGAGCGCGACCCAAAGGGTCATGGCCATTCGGCTGGTCCGGGGATACCACACGGTCTCTGGTGAGTCGGCGAGCCTCCTTGCTGGATTGCCACCATGGGATATGGAGGCAAAAGTCCTCGCGCACGTATGGGTTGGCGCGAGGAGGCGAAACGCCGGGGCGTAACTTCGCTGCCGCGCAAAATCGCGGCACAGTGGAAAGAGCTCCGGCGGGATCTCATGGCGACATGGAGAGTGCGATTGTCGCAACCCAGTGCTGGGCACGCCACAATTGCGGCGATAAGACCCCTCTGTGAGGAGTGGCTAGAGAGGCGCCACGGCGTTCCTCACCTTCCGCCTGACGTAGGTCCTCACGGCACACGGCAGCTTCGGGAGGTTCCTGTGTCGAATAAGGCGGGAGGAAACGCCCGGGTGTCACCACTGTGTGGATCGCCCGGAGGACACTGTGGAGCATACGGTGGAGGTCTGCCCGGCTTGGGCAGAGCATCGCAGTGTTCTCGTGGAGGCGATTGGTGGCAGAGATCTCTCGCGTTCGGCCCCCCTGCACACCAAATTGGGTATTTTTGGATAATATGTAAAAAAATATTGTAAAATAAAAAAATGAAACAGCCTTTTATTTCTTGCTGTTTGAATTAAATAAATATAAATACTGCATGCAATCATAATTAAACATTTCAGCAGTGTTGCCGCAACTCAGTTCCCAAAAGGTACATAACCAGCGCTGAAAAGGTACATTTTGGATTAAAAAGGTACATCAGCAATGCTTTTTTACTGAAATCACTCACTCACTACTGCTTCTCTCGCTCTCTCGCAATGAATTCGAGGAAAGGAGAGACTGCCTGCTTGCCAGCAGAAGTTCTGTTTTTTGGATTCTAAATGTGAGAAAACTTACTTATCTAATATTATAAAGATCTCGTGTCACGGTGTTTGTGGTCGTTCTCCTCCGAAACGGCTCGATCGATTTTATGATTTTTTTTATGTATATTTGGTAGGTATGAGGATAGGTCGTAAAGTAAATTTCATACCGTTACCTAATAAGAAAAAAAAATAGGAAAAAAAAAATGTAATTTTGACAGGACAACGTCTGGCGGGTCAGCTGGTAATAAACGTCTAAAAATCCCCGCATATTTATGATCAATCACACGATAAAAAATGGAAATCGTGATTGTGGTTCAAGCTATATCCATAATCTGAACATTAAAAAACATACTATACATAATATGCTCATTATTGTCAGTTAAAACTAAAATAATAAATTAATTATGTTACTAATTCTACAGTAAAGTCATGCATGTATGTTGCAACAAATGCCTTCACCAAGCTTTAGTTAGCTCAGGAGATCACCAGGACGTTAGGTATGTGTTAATTATAATATAAACTTGTTAGTAAGAATAATCATTGTTTGAATGGCCTGTGGTATGGCACCACCCCACCCCCCTGAGAGTGTCGTAAGAGTCGACTAAGGGAAAAAACCGTAGGATGGTCAGCAGCGTTCTTTCCGCGTACTGTACCACCACACTGCGATCGCCAACTCGGAATGCCAAGCGTGGCGATTACGGCAAAACCCCCTAACTTGGGGAGGCCTATGTCCTGCAGTGGTCGTCTTAGTAGTAGTTAGTAGAAGTAGTGATAGAATCAAAGCCCACAGCAAAACACAATGGAACACATACACACACACAAAATATCTAGTAATAGTCTCAAGGAAGTATTTTACAAATTACCAAGCACCACAGCGAGCGAATAAAGGCACCGGTCAGCCACGGGGCCACCACGACCAAATCGAACACAGGATTCGATTAATGGAAATGGGCTTATTCAATTTATTTATTGTACACCTAAGTATATAAGAAAGAAAATCACTTCCCCATAAAGCAGAGACCAATATCTCGCGCGCTTAAAAATACAAAACCAAATGTACTTAGCAAAAGTATCCTCTTTGCAAACAAGCGCCCTGTGAGTATAGCGTGTGTTCTGTATGTGTTTGTGGTACTTAGGACCGAAGATCTATCTCGTTTTCTCGTTTTGGCGGCGGTTTCAAACATTGGATGTTAAGTTGAAAAGGTACGTCAAATGGAACCCATTACACATTATACATGGGAGGCTTAAAAGGTACGTCAAATGTGTAAAATGTACGCTAACGGCAACGCTGCATTTCAGTTTGTTTTCATTTTCTTTACACTGCCTATCTTATAATTATCACAATAAAAATATATTAAAGAAATTATTATTTTTCTATTATTAAAGATTAAGATTATTTACATTGATACATAAATCCTTCATTTCATTCATTCATTCATTTAATTTAATTTATATAAATATTTTAACCAAAGTTTTAGTAGTAAGAACCACTCTTATTCGAAGGTGAAGGCCTCCTCCAGAGATGACCAGCGGTCTGTATCTTCTGCTGTTTGCATCCAGCAAGTGCCAGCGACTTTAACGATGTCATCGCCACAGCGAGCTATGGGCCTTCCTCTCTTTCTTTGGCCCGATGGGCCTGGCCATAACGTTACACTTGAAGTCCAGCGTTCGTCTTTGAGTCTTGCAATATGCCCAGCCCATCGCCACTGTAACTTTTGCGAATGTTTGAGGGCATCTATGACTTTTGTTTTGAGTCTTATACGAAGGTGAGGTATCTTTTGAATTTTTCATATTTTCATGACACTCCTTTCCATGCTCCTTTGACATGATGTTATTTTTTTTTTTTTGCGGTTTAATTTTCATGTCTGGCAAGCATATGTTAATGAGGGCAGTAGGCAGGTATCCATGACTTTTTTCTGAGTTTTCATAGGCATACCACTTTTGAGTATTTCTTTAGGACTTCACAACTTACCCCCGTATTTTTTACTCTTTTTCAACTTCCATCTCATTGTTTTTTCGGTCAAATGATATCTGTTTTTCAAGGCAAATGTAGCTGTTGACATAACATAAAGGTGTGCTTTCGACTTAAATGGGTACTTCGGTGTGATTAGTCATGATGTTTTTCTTGCTTAGGTTAATTTCCAGACCCGCCTTTTTGCTTTCTTCATACAGTGAGGTTACCATTGACTGCAGTTGTTTTGTATCCTCAGAGAACAAGACTATGTCGTCCACAAATCTCAAATGGTTTAAGTACTTGCCATTTATATTTACACCGAGTTTTCTCCAGTCCAGTTTGCAAATGATTGACTCTAGCACCGCTATGAAGATCGTTGGAGAAAGAGGGTAGTATATATAACGAAATTAAAAGGAAAACTATCGTAGCTAAGTAGGGTGTACAACTTAACGAGTAATAGTCGACCATCTTACATTTGCAGTTGGAGAATTGACCGTGACGTATATCGATGTATGGGAGAACATGTTTTTCAACTACAATGTTAAGTTTGCTTTTGGGATTAATTCATCCCAACTACGTAACCCTTCATTGTGCGTGATCCGACACGCACTTGGCCGGTTTAAAAATATCATTATACATTAGTAATCCTAACTTTATTAATACATGCCTTACATCTTTTTCATTTACTCACGCACAATAGCGTATGACCAGATGTGAGAAAGTAAACGAAGCAAAACGAGTATGTAAGGATCGTAGCAGATGACGTTCTGTTGTTTCTGCCTACCCTTATTGGAAGCAGGCGTGAGGACGCGTTTCTAATAATCCCGTCGAAGACAACAATCGTGCAACTCCCAGTAGAGAGCAAATAATCAAACTTTTCCCGTTACTTATTCGGAGCTAATCTTTCGTCTGAATCCGATTCAATTTCGCGGGAGTATCTGTCGTCGGGAACAACGAAACTTGGAAGATTTGCTCCATTGAACCCT
Source organism: Atethmia centrago (assembly GCA_905333075.3). Taxonomy (NCBI): domain Eukaryota; kingdom Metazoa; phylum Arthropoda; class Insecta; order Lepidoptera; family Noctuidae; genus Atethmia; species Atethmia centrago. Next base: position 22,571,099 of record HG995369.1, read on the forward strand.
TGAAAAGATCAAAATCTTACTGGAAAGTGATTTTAGTTCGTTTTATGTGGGATCTATTGTTACAGGCAAGACTTTAAGTGATTTCTTAGCTTTTTTTAATTCAATCAACTCTTTAACACTAAAATTGATTGCAATAGGAACTCAACAATGTTTTAAACTATACTTAAAAGCTTTTGCCCGAGTGGAGGTCGGTAACTATCCCATGGGAACGTACTATCAGGATAAAAAATATCCTATGTCCTAACCCAGATAATGACACCCAAGTGCCAAATTTCATCCAAATCCCTTCAGCCATTTTAACATGAAAGCGTAACAAACAAACAAACTCACTTTCGCATTTATAATATTAGAGGATGCCAATAGCATCTGTTATTTTTCATTCGATCTGCATTGGAATATGAAGTGTTTTACTGTGAATGTTTATGGCTCCTGTGATTATGACGACCTGCAGGCTTAGCATGACGCTTTCTATTTCTACGAAAAATAGACACAGATACAAAATGTCATTTCGTTTCTCCATTTTTGACATCGCACCGTAAAAATCCTTCTACATAAAAAAGGACCTCGACAAAGATCGTTAGAAACGAAAGACAAAATTACAGATTATAGGTTTTCTACGGTGCGATGTAAAAATAGAGAAACGAAATGTCACTTTGTATAGAAAGAGCTGTGTCTATTCTTCATCATGGTTTTTTTTTTCATTTTTTTTCGTGCCCTCTCGTTCCTAGCCGCCGCAGGAGACGGCCTGGGCGTCGGGAATCCTGGGCGAATTTCCGGCCACCGTAAGCGCGGGCGGGACGGTGAGCAATGGATAGCTCGTCGTCCGATAAGGGCCAGGCCCGGGTCGATGGCGCGTTGTGTCTTACGCGCGCCTCAAAGAACAAATGCTGGTGGAACTGCTTCTTCCTTTCGCATCTAGTCCACACCAGAATCTTCGAAAGGTGGCCGGAGTTGGTATGTTGAACGTCCTACGCTTGGTTAACAATTCAAAGAATCGTCTGCTCGACTGACTTTCGTAAGACTTCAAGAATAACCTAGTTACAAATTCGGACAACTACCTACAATATTGGATTTATTTAAAGTAGGTTTAGTAGTAAAAGTAATTTCTTCTTGTTAATTGAATCATAAATATGTAATAACATTTTCAATAGGTCTTTACTGAAATCGTTTGATAGTTTCTCAGATAAATTGGTATTAGAATATTCTTAGAATTAATTAGTTCTACTTTTATCTTTATTTTAATTATTTTAGCTTCTGCCTGCGACTTCATGCGATTTCTTGTTCCCCGACCCACTCCGTCGTATCGCATCGCCCGCCTGCGGTATTACGTCGTCCTCGCTTAGCGTTCTTACTGAAATATTTTTTTTTATTTCAATTTTTTCTCGTCATAAGAAACTTCTTTGGACCTCAACAAATATTTGAAAAAAAAATGCCGAATTGACCCAGCCGTTCTCGAGTTATGCGCTTAGTAACACATTTTGTCATTAATTTAGATATATACATATATGACGGAGAAGGTATGTCTCGCTCGTTATCATAAGCCATATTTTAACTGCTGTGGCCGTACAATGGGAAGTGTTGGTTATTGCACAATAGAAAAACAATTTGCAGTTTAAATCAAATTATAATTTACGATGAAATAATCACACTGGCTATTCACACACTGTAGGTACACGACACAACTATACGGAACGCGCGACAGTTTCTAAGCGTGTTTACTTCTTGACTGAAAAATGTGAAAATATAGGTTTAGTTACATACATATAGATAGATTGTTGTCGATTTCTACAGTAAAGGCCTGTTCAGATATAGGCTGTCGTCGGTAGCGATACCGATTTGGTACGCAATATCGCCGCCGCGCTCGGTAGGCGATATCTCGCGGCAAACGCATCACTCCCTCCTCCCGCGAGTGTTTGCATGGACGAGTTTGTTTGAGATTGTGGCGAACTCATAGTTAAGGCGCAGTTAGACGACTTCTAATGATTTTAAATTGTACTTCACGTCTAAATGACTAGTCTTATTACTTTGAAAAAAATATATTTTATACTAGACTATTGTCTTCGTAATTTGATATATAAATATTTGAAATAATATGTTTAAAATATAGTGCAATTAATTTGTAAAGTAGACATTACTTTACAAATTAATTGCACTATATTTAACGCGGACAAAAACACGACTATTACGCAAAAAATAACGGGCGTATTTTCATGAAACTTTCACCATCTAAAAGACAATTTAACTACTCAAATGTTAGTATACGTATTCTATTTGATTTGTGTTTGATTAATCATGGTGGGTTGTTTTTTCGAATAAACTTGGTGCGCGTTGAAGCGGGGGCTCTTGCGGGCGACGGGCGGCAGTGCATCGCTGACCATTGTCACGGGTAGACGCTAACGCTCGGCGCTCTGAGCCACCATAACACGATTTTATTCGTTTTTAAAGACGCATTTGCAAATTTATAGGTAAACTACTACATTGACACGGGTCACGCACACAAGTGTACGCACGGGTAGCTACGGGAATACTCGTAGTAGTCAAGTGAACTAATTTGGATCCTTTGAGTATTTTTTTTCTTATTTCGTTATAATTCGTAGGTACTTACAAAAAATATTTCGTATTGCTCTATAGAATTTTACTAAATCATTCTTAGATACAAATACTTCAGTGACTCCTAGGCACTGGAAGCCCTCTATTAGTAGAGAGATGTGGGCTGTGGACTTTAGGCAAGTTTTATTAGTTATGATGAGACCTTACCTCCGGACTTAATGAAGTGACCTGAAGGTGTACTTCGGTGACTGGTACTGGAACTGGTCGACGAGTAGGACTAGGTGTGCCGAGTTTGGGCTCGTTTCGATAGCTGTGATGAGACCTTACCTCCGGACTTGATGGTGTGACCTGAAGGTGCACTTCGGTGACTGCTACTGGAACTCTTGGACCAGTAGAACTAGGGGTGCCGAGTTTGGGCTCTTTTTGATAGTTATGATGAGACCTTACCTCCGGACTTGATGGAGTGACCTGAAGGTGTACTTCGGTGACTCCTACTGGAAGTCGTCGACCAGTAGAACTAGGGGTGCCGAGTTTGGGCTCGTTTTGATAGTTATGATGAGACCTTACCTTCGGTCTTGATGGTGTGACCTGAAGGTGTACTTCGGTGACTGCTACTGGAACTCCTCGATGAATAGAACTAGGTGTGCCGAGTTTGGGCTCGTTTCGATAGTTATGATGAGACATTACCTTCGGACTTGATGGAGTGACCTGAAGGTGTACTTCAGTGACTGCTACTGGAACTTTTGGACCAGTAGAACTAGGGGTGCGGAGTTTGGGCTTATTTTGATAGTAATGATGAGACCTTACCTTCGGTCTTGATGGAGTGACCTTAGGGTGTACTTCGGTGTCTGCTACTGGAACTCGTGGACCAGTAAAACTAGGGGTGCCGAGTTTGGGCTTATTTTGATAGTTGTGATGAGACCTTACCTCCGGACTTGATGGTGTGACCTGAAGGTGTACTTCGGTGACTGCTACTGGAACTCCTCGATGAATAGAACTAGGTGTGCCGAGTTTGGGCTCGTTTCGATAGTTATGATGAGACATTACCTTCGGACTTGATGGAGTGACCTGAAGGTGTACTTCAGTGACTGCTACTGGAACTTTTGGACCAGTAGAACTAGGGGTGCCGAGTTTGGGCTCTTTTTGGTAGTTATGATGAGACCTTACCTCCGGACTTGATGGTATGACCTGAAGGTGTACTTCGGTGACTCCTACTGGAAGTCGTCGACCAGTAGAACTAGGGGTGCCGAGTTTGGGCTCGTTTTGATAGTTATGATGAGACCTTACCAACGGACTTGATGGAGTGACCTGAAGGTGTACTTCGGTGTCTGCTACTGGAACTCGTGGACCAGTAGAACTAGGGGTGCGGAGTTTGAGCTCATTTGGATAGTAATGATGAGACCTTACCTTCGGTCTTGATGGAGTAACCTGGAGGTGTACTTCAGTTACTGCTACTGGAACTCGTCGACCAGTAGAACTAGGGGTGCCGAGTTTGGGCTCGTTTTGTTAGTTATGATGAGACCTTACCAACGGACTTGATGGAGTGACCTGAAGATGTACTTCGATATCTGCTACTGGAACTCGTGGACCAGTAGAACTAGGGGTGCGGAGTTTGGGCTTATTTTGATAGTAATGATGAGACCTTACCTTCGGTCTTGATGGAGTGACCTTAGGGTGTACTTCGGTGTCTGCTACTGGAACTCGTGGACCAGTAGAACTAGGGGTGCCGAGTTTGGGCTCGTTTTGATAGTTATGATGAGACCTTACCAACGGACTTGATGGAGTGACCTGAAGATGTACTTCGGTTTCTGCTACTGGAACTCGTGGACCTGTAGAACTAGGAGTGCCGAGTTTGGGCTCATTTTGATAGCTGTGATGAGACCTTACCTCCGGACTTGATGGTGTGACCTGAAGGTGTACTTCGGTGACTACTACTGGAACTCCTCGATGAATAGAACTAGGTGTGCCGAGTTTGGGCTCGTTTCGATAGTTATGATGAGACATTACCTTCGGACTTGATGGAGGGACCTGAAGTTGTACTTCGGTGTCTGCTACTGGAACTCTTGGACCAGTAGAACTAGGGGTGCCGAGTTTGGGCTCGTTTTGATAGTTATGATGAGACCTTACCAACGGACTTGATGGAGTGACCTAAAGGTGTACTTCGGTGTCTGCTACTGGAAATTGTGGACCAGTAGAACTAGGGGTGCGGAGTTTGGGCTCATTTTGATAGTAATGATGAGACCTTACCTTCGGTCTTGACTGAGTAACCTGGAGGTGTACTTCAGTTACTGCTACTGGAACTCGTCGACCAGTAGAACTAGGTGTGCCGAGTTTGAGCTCGTTTTGTTAGTTATGATGAGGCCTTAATAACGGACTCAATGGAGTGACCAGAAGATGTACTTAGAATAGAATAGAATAGAATAGAATAATTATTTATTTGCATAGAAAGTAGGTACAACAAAATGCAGATGTTATATAAATTAGAGATCCTTATACAATCTACCTTAAATTAGGCATGCAAACATTTCGTAAAAGTGCTTAAGTCTAAAATACTGTCAATATGAAAATTATTAAATATGGTCAATTAAATATAAATAATTAAAGATGTCATTAAGGTTACTATACATTATCATCATTTAGAAATTCACAAACGGAGTAATAACATTTATCAATTAATAAGGCTGACAATTTCTTTTTAAACAGTGGAATGGACTCGTTTTTTATTCCATCAGGTATTTTGTTAAAGACAATCGGGCACATACATATAACACTTTTCTTTAGGGTAGGTAGGTAGGGTAGGTAGGTACCTACCCTACCTACCTACCCCACCTACCTACCCTACCTACCTACCCTACCTACCAACCCTACCTACCAACCCTACATACCTACTTACCTACCGTACCCTACCCTACCTACCTACTTACCCGCCTAGCTAAAATCAGACAGAATAGTCCTCACCATCTGAAACGTAACGTATCGTATCGTAACGTATGGTTACCCTACGAAATAGAATAGAATAGAATACTCTTTATTATGTACACCATAAAAATTACAGATACAAATGTTGAAATTTTACAAGGGGTGACACAATGGGCGGTCTTATCGCTAAAAGCGATCTTTTACAGACAACCGAAATTACGTGCCATTACGAGCCATGCGTCACCACCCGCGACCTCGCAACTGTACAGTTGCGGGGTCGCGGGGAGTGACGCATGGCTCCTCCCATTCGCACAAGGTCGCCGTCACCTAATGTCGCCTTAACTGTGAACTCGTTTCTAATGTGCGGCACTTAATGCCTAAAAGTATATGATCCACTGCAGTAAACAAAATCAGAAAAATATATGATATTCTTCAGGGTATATGCTATGTAGATAGTGTGTTCAAAAGACAATTGATACGATAGAAAAAAATCACGAAGATACGTCTAAAAATTTCCTTTAACGATTAAAAACCATAGGTACTAATATTCATGCAATCATTCTGATTTTTTGTCAGATTATTCTTCAAGCAAGATATTAGCATAATAGTGTTTAATTTTTTTATTCAATCAATAGATAATTGCTTCATATTTTGCAATAAATTACCTGCGTTGTGTCATCGTGCTTCTCTTTCTTTTCTATGCAGTCCGACAGTGACCGCGCTTTAGCTGTTGTCAGCCTCTTAAAGCCAGTTGTTGTTGAATGAACTACCTCTTTTAAAATTGGTCCAAATCACAGTTTCATCAAAATAATTCGACCTTTTCACTCGACGTATAAAACATAACGACGTTAATATAAGACGCGACAACCCTACCCGTAGGGCTGTCACGGCAACATATGTGACAGCGATCAAATATAATTGGTGCGACACTCGTTACCATAACACGCAGATCTGAGACCCGTCACGCGTGCTGTAACGAGCAATATTGAGCAATGACACGTCATCTATCATCGGAGTGGTGACGTGATTTATCAAGCAACGTGATTCCCACGGACGGTAGTTGGGAATTGACTGGTGCTAACCAAAACCAGTACTATGACCGGACACACGGCCACAGGATTCGGAGATACGAGACTGTGATTTCTGTGTTTAGTTCGGTGTTTGTTCTCAGCAATGACTATACAGCTTTTTCGTTCTTATAGTAAACGAAAAGGAATCACCGACATCATCTAGGTTTTCAAATAATATTATTAATATTTGTTATTGAGTGTATTATTGTGTGGGTATGGATTTGTGCCCGGTTGATGGCAATAGGCTCGCCACATGGGACTTAAACTTATCTGGCGAAATGATAATACACCCAATTATAGGTACATGCACCTCTGCTTAACCTTTCGGTGATTACAGGCGCGATGTTATCTACACGTCTGTAATCCCCGCACACCCCACATAACACACTTAATTATAAGTTATGTTATAATAATGATGTGCAAAAGTGTATTTATTGTTGTGTGTATTATGTATTTTGTTTTTTGTGAGTAGATTTATGCTAAATCTACTCACAAAAAACAAAATAATTCTATGGTTTTAGTTCCTGACGCACTGTCGATGTCGTTTGAATAGGACCTCTTTGAAAATGATCGATGATATAATACTCTTAGTTTACATATACGAGTATATTATACTTGGAGGCTTTTATTTAGGTTTTAAGTTCTGTTTACGTTTTCGGTCTTTTTCTTTTCTTTTTATTTTGTTCGTATAGTGGTGTGCTAGCTGACATATGGCTAATAATTTAATGTTTTGTGTTGCACGTGGTGTAAATTGTTTTGCATACTGTTGTATAGAATCCATTTTTTTCTTTAACTGAACAGACAGCTGTGCTGCTGGGGAGTTTGTGCTAGTTGAACTATTAGGAAATATTTTCAGCTACTGCAGTTAACAATTTTGAACGTTCAGGGAATGTAACGGTGATGCTGGGAAGTTTGTTGCGCAACTTCTTCTTCCCAGCTAAAGCACTAGGAAGTGGCGAAGTGTGGGCGTTTTGGGGGACTGTCTTATGTAACTTTGACGTTCGAAAAGTGCTGATTCTCAGCCTAGTTTGAATAAATGACTTTTGATTTGATTTGACGCTGGTATTTGCTGGTTATCTGCTTGGGATTGTAGACAAATAACAGTAATAACTTATTACCTCATTATTTTCAAATCGATATAATATTCTGGATTTCGAAAACCTTTTAATCATTCATCAATCACTGTCTCCATTTCAACATTTATTATACATGGCCTACTCAACTCTCTTAACATTAACCCATTTTTTCAGGGATAAGAAAATAAAGATTAGTGATGATAAAAAAAAATAAGATATTATTTTTATTAATATTTTTAACTAATTGTGCGTGGTCTGACATTATTCTATTCTGGAATTTTTAATTACTTTTTTTTTTATAAATGTTTATATATCAGAAACAATAGGTATTAATAGTTAGAATACAATAAAAAACCGGTCAAGTTCGTGTTGAACGACGCACAATGAGGGGTTCCGTAGTTGGGATGAATTTATCCCAAAAACAAACTTAACATTAGAGTTGAAAATCATGTTCTCCCCATACATCGATATACGTCACGGTCAATTCTTCAACTGCAAATGTAAGTCGGTTGACTATTACTCGTTAACTTGTAGAGCCTGTTGTATGTATGTACCTACTACTGCCATATTTTTTTTCACATATCCAAAAACAATCATTTAGCTGGCACCGACACACACTTGACTCGTAACTAAAATTAGCACTTTAAAGCTTAATATTACGCAAACGGATCCTTGGATCGAAAAATGGTTTACACAGAGCTTTAAAGTGCTATATATTGTTAGAGTCAACCCTGCCAGCTAAATGGTTGTTTTTGGAAATGTAAATAACATTGTAGTATAACGAAATTAAAAGGAACTACTACTACCAACTAGCAATATTTTGGAACGGCCTATCCAACGATACCCCACACCATGGGATAGGCGAGAAAAAAAATATCATCCCCAGATTGTGTGCAAGAGAAAAGCATTTTTAGGGTTCCGTACCCAAAGGGTGAAACGGGACCCTATTACTAAGACTTCGCAGTCCGTCTGTCACCAGGCTGTATCTCATGAACCATGACAGTACGCTATAACAACAAATACTAAAACACACAATAAAATAAATATTTAAGGGGGCTCCCATACAACAGACATGATCTTTTTTTTTGCTGTTTTTATAGATAATGGTGCGGAACCCTTTGTGCGCGAGTCTGACTCGCACTTGGCCGGTTTTTTATTTTTCAAGTTTTACATTAACCACTTTCGGCGTGAATACGCATGCCAAATTACAGCTTTCTAGTACTAAGCGTCCCTGGTCTAAAACATGGAGAAACTAAAAGGGTTCATTGTTGACTTCTGAACCCTAAAAAGGATTAAATACATATAGTAAGTACACAAAAAAGGTAGCTGTTTTTTTAAATTCAATTCAGTATTTTAAATTCAAACAAATTATGTACCCGCTTACTATAATGTTTTTGTAATATTTTCAGATTTATTTTTAATCACATGTGTTTGTTTCGGCATTGGCCGAATACAGTTTTATAAATAAGCACTTGTCAACATATTAAAAATACTCCAAATTCATTCGGAACGTCATCGATTCTAAACCATACCTATATGAATAACTCTTTCAGCTTTGCGTGTAATGAAAGCATTTGTCAATAGCCTCAAGGCTCGTGCAGACTGACGCGACGCAGGTAGAACAATTTCTATAAAACCTTCAAGGAAATTGTTCTACCTGTACCAGTCTGCACGACCCTTTAAACTGACTCTTATTCACGACCTCGTTTATTTGCCTGACACGTTGCTTTACGCCTGTAATCCCGCAGGAGTGGAAACCATCATACCGCATCCTGTATGAGGGTTTTCACTCCTACAGTACATATTAATTAACTTCGCCTATACCATCGTACAGGCGAAGTTAATTAATATGTAGGAATCTTATTGTACCCCTTGTATAGGCTACCCCCGTTATAGGCTGATTATGTATGTATAGGTACATACATAATCAGCCTATAACGTTCCCACTGGTTGGACACAGGCCTCCTCTCTGTGAGAGGGAGTGGGCCGTAATCCACCACGCGGGCCCAGTGCGGGTTGGTAGATGTCACATGTCTTCGACGTTTTGGTTCTAGGACATGCTGGTTTCCTCACGATGTTCTCCTTCACCGTTTTGAGAGCAGTGGTGATGAAATAATTTACACAAAGTAAAGCGCCTGTCCGGGTTCGAACCTACGACCTACAACTCGTAAGTCGCGGCCGTTACCACTGGGCCACCACTGCTCTCGCGGTAGGTACTACGCACAAATAGAAGATTAATTTAGCAAATTATCTATTTATTTAAACTTTTTACACACAAAAATAGCGCAAAGACGGACTGAATGCCTTAGGCATTCTCTCCCAAGTCAACCAAGCCAGTCAACCAAGGGTGGTGAAGAGAGAAGATGGCAGGTGCTCTGTTTGAGGGGGACAAATCAATCAATCAATCAACTCAGCCTATAACAGTCCACTGCTGGACATAGGCCTCTCCCAGGCTGCGCCACAACACCCTGTCCTCCGCTTTCCGCATCCAGTCTGTCCCAGCCACCTTTTTAAGGTCGTCGGTCCATCTAGCTGGGGGGCGTCCCACACTACGCTTGCCAATACGCGGTCTCCACTCTAGGACTCGTCTGCTCCACCGGCCATCGGTCCTTCGACAAATATGGCCAGCCCACTGCCACTTCAGCTTGCTTACTCTGCAGGCTATGTCGGTAACTCCGGTTCTCTTCCGGATAACTTCATTTCTGATCTTATCCTTCAAAGAAACTCCAAGCATAGCCCGCTCCATGGCGCGCTGAGCGACCTTGAATTTGTGGACCAGCCCGACTGTCAGTGTCCACGTTTCGGCACCGTATGTCATAACGGGCAGGACGCACTGGTTAAAGACCTTAGTCTTCAAACACTGCGGGATTGGCGACGAGAAGACTTGACGAAGTTTTCCAAACGCTGCCCAACCCAATCGGATCCTCCTGTCGGCTTCTTTCTCAAAGTTGTGTCTACCGAGCTGGATAACTTGTCCTAGGTAGACGTACTCCTTCACAACTTCGAGAAGCGACCCTTCGATATGGATTGGACTCGGCAAGACGTGCGAATTGTACATGACTTTCGTCATAGGGGGACAAAGTGAATTCTTTATTCAAATTATATCTAATAAGACCTACCTATTTTATTAACAATTCAATAGAATTGTTAATAAAATAGGTACACAAGTAAATAAAGAGATTATAAACTTATAATACACATGCATATATATTTACTACAGCTGCTGCCCGCGGCATCGCCCGCGTGGCTTTTTCTAAAAATAGCCTACGTTACTCCTTATACCATCAGCTACCTGCCAGTGACAGTCCAGTCAAAATCGGTCCAGTCGTTTCGGAGATTAGCCGGAATAAACAGACAGACAGACCGACAGACAATTTTTTATAATATTGTTTTTTTGTTTTATGTACCGTATATACTTTCATATGCATCTAATAAAAAGTTGTTATTTTGGTATTACAAACAGACACTTCAATTTTATTTAGATATCTGTATAGATAACATATACCTATATTATAAATTATACATATATAAAAATTCAAGGGAGAGAGATGTTGAGATGACTACTCTAGAAGTTGGTTTTTTTCTTAGGATAAAAGCTTCAATTTAAGTCTAAGGAATCCTTGTTGTTTAAGGACAAGATTCACAGAGTGCAATAACACCTTACTTGGCTAAGTACTTATCTAATGTAAGCATTTCATATGAATATGAACCTTATTCATAATAGACTAATGATCATAAATTGTGTAGCACTACATATTATAATACAAAGCCGGGCGCCAAAAAAAAAAAAAAAAAGCCGGGCGCCGCCGCCCGCCGCCGCGTCTGCGTTTCTGAATGTGATGAACTCCAAAACTACCGAACGGATTTTCATACGGTTTTCACATTGGTGCAAACCGTGCAAAACTCCGGGATTTTGATTTGATTTTGGGGACTCCGACTTTGGGACGGAGTGATTCATGAGGAAAGTTTAGGTGTATAATTCATTATAGTTTTGTGTAAATTGGCTGAAATATGAAGATGTAAAATACTGCAAGTAGTATGAACAACAGTTACATTTTAATCTAACCTTCGACGCAACAGGCTGATCCTGCACTAAGACAGAAAAAAAAAGTGTAACATCTGATATTTCACCTTGGTATAGTACTTACTTATTCCATGCTCAAACTGTCACTTTCTGTTACACACTTTTTTTTTTCAAATCAAATCAAAAATTTATTTGCATAATACATGTTAAGAAGGTGTTACAGGTATTAAAAGGTACATTGTATTAACCTAATGAGGTGTGCAAATTAATATATAAGGTACTAATCGCAACATTAAATATACACAATAAATTTTAAATTGTGTTACATAAAAAATAGAAATGTCAAAAAAATTAAAAATAATAAAAATACTAATCATTCCATTGGTGCCATTTCACATAAAATCAGTCATCTTTCATTTAAATAGTCATTAATGGAATAGTAACATTTTGCAACTTATTGTATATTTTGGGTGCCATGCCCAAAATGTTTTTATTAAATATTGCTTTTTTGTGACGTCTTACGCATATTTTATTTTTGGGTCGTGTGCTTCTTGGATGTGTATAAAGATGCATATTAGCTTTGACAAAGATCGCCACTTCATATATATAAAGACACGGGAATGTCAATAACTCAAACTCTTGAAAATGTGGCTTACAGCTTTCTGTGCGTTGTATGCCACACATTGTCCCTATGCATTGTTTCTGGGCTTTGAACGCCATTTGTCTTGTGAGTTTCCCCAAAATATAAGTCAGTAGCGTAAAGTAGATGCAACATACCCGTGATACCATTAATAATGTTGCTCGATTTGACACTATTATTTTTTCTGGGAATATGCCTGTTTCAATGCTACCATTGATAATGTGGCTGAGTATTGGTGCAACGATAGAAGATGTGGCTTTTATTACTTCGGTGGTTATGTCGTCATATCCAGCGCTTTTAGTATTTTTCAAAGAATTAATTATTTCAAATATGTCAAAGGGTACTGTGGGTGTCATAAATATTGAATTAGGATGATAGTTTAATGTTGGTTTAAGATGAAGATTAATGTCACTTTGAGATTCAATTTGATCTATAAAATAATTATTCAATGATTCTGTATTTGTTCAGGGTTATTTATAATTTTGCTGTCAATGTGTATGCTATCAATACCCTGATTAGGGTAGTTTGACTTCTTCTTATTAATTATGTTCCATGTAGCTTTGCTTTTGTTTTCAGCAGTATTTATATAGTTATTTTTTTATGCTTTTTGTGTCTGTTTGATTATGTTTTAATCTTTTAGTATAGGTTTTAAGTTTATTTTTATTGTCTAGGTTTGCTGACTTTCTATATTCCCATAGCATGTCTCTTTTACGTTTCGAATTTTTTTTTAAGTCCTGTTGTGATCCACTTTGGTTTTTTAATTACCGAAATTTTTATTTTGTTAATTGGGAAACATAGGTCATAGAATAATTTAAAAAGGTCGTGGGACTCATTAAATGCTTCATTTGGATCTGAGCATTTGTAGGCATCATGAAATGATAAACTTTGCAGACATTCCCTAAACCTTCTAATATTTTTATCACAATAGTCACGTTTGTAAATAAACCAATGAGACAATGTGCAGGTTTTTTGACACAACATTTTAGCAGTTGTGCTGTATGGTCTGATATTGCCAATTCTTTGACCTCGCAGCTACTTCCTCTAATATTATGAATGATGTTGTCAATGCAGGTCCCACTGCACAGACGTGTTGGCGATCGCGTCCCCAGAATCAGGTTATAGCTACGCAGTATATTTTGAAAAGTGGTTGACATTTTACTATTTTTGCAAATATCTATATTAAAATCTCCACATAGTATAATCCTACTATTACGTTTTAAACATATTTCGTTTAACATCATATCTAAATTATTAAAAAACATTGAAACTTTATCTTTACTATGATTTGGCGGCCTGTAGATACAAATAATCATGATGGGATGTACTTACTTCCCAAGTTGTATCGCACAGCATTCAATTTGATTAGTTATGGCCCATTTATTTACATTAATGGTTTCAAATTAATGTGTGTTTTTTACTAGAATACACGAGCCCCCGTTTCTATCTTGCCTAGCGTAGCATGCTGCTAGTGAATAGTTAGACATATGTAGGTGTTCCTGGTCATGTTATGTTCGGTTATGCATAAGATATCTATTGATTTACTTATATCTGCGAGTTCATTCAGATGTGTACTTAATAGATCCGATTTATTTATTAGGCCATTGACATTTTGGTGCATTATTATGACTATACACGAAAAAAATGTGTGTTACTATCTTGATTTAGTATGGAATGCGAGTTTGGTGATTGTGTGTCTGTAGGTATTTCAATTTTTTTCGACTGGGAATACTCTGCCTCAAAATTGACATTGTTTGGGCTATATATTGTCTTAATAAGATCTTGTAAATCTGATACTATAGCTTCCGTGCCATAGCTATTAAGTGTGCCTGAGCGCTGATTAAACATGTCATAGTTATAAGAAAGATTTAGGTTGGAATCCAGTAGATACGCATAGTTATATGCCTGAATATCCATGTATAGATTATTAAAAACTTCTATTCTACTATTATACAGAGTATTGCCATAATTTTGCTGTTTTACATAATAAGTATTATTATATTGAAATTTAAATTTATATGTCGGTAAACAAATAATAAGATTAGTGTGAGTTATTGTTATTATTTTTTCTCGAATAAACATGGTTAATTCTATATAGTTCTGAGTTATCCGGAAATCTTCTTCGCCAAAGTAAATAATACAATAGTCTTTTCTTGTAAAGTTTTGAACTTTTACGTCAATTGTCTCTAATACTTGCTTCAGTCCACATTTAGGTTTCCGATAGTGGCAAATGTCGTAGTTTCGCAGGTTAGTTTCTTCTGCACCGGTGTACAATTTATTTGATGTTTCACTGCTTAATAAACATATTTTAGGTTTACCTATAGTAGTAGTAGTAGTTTGCTTGCTGTAGGCTGTGCATGGTGATGTTACTCGGGCAGTATTAATTTATGTCGTTGGATTTGTTCTGGAATTGTCCTATCACTGCTTGTTTCCGGACATTTCTTAAGAGGAGTTGACTTGTTCTGTGTTTTAGCTGGACTATTTGTGGTACTTTTAATAAGTTGTTGTTGTTTTTGTCTGTGGGGAGTAAGCAGCTTTACAATTTTGTTTTTATTTGGAGTCCCAATCTCACTAGATAATTTTCTGGTTGCCTCCTTCATTAGTTGATTTTTAGAGTTGATGATTTGAATATTTTGTATTAGTTCAGTGTTTTCGGTTGACAGTTTATCTATCTCCCCGTGAGCTGCCAATAATTCTAACTCAAGTTCTTCAATTTTTGTATATTATATCATTGTCTTCGTGTTCTGATATTTCTGGTAGGCTATTAGTAGTGCCATCTAGTGTCGAATTATTAGAGCTAAAATCGTAGATAGTCTTTTCTGTCAATGACCGTGTTCGTGTTCTCCTCATGGTAATATTTTCACTTCCATGCCTATTCACGAAATCACTCGAAAGCGAGAGGAAAGCCTACACATAAAAAAATGGTATAATATATTATTAGGTACGTATCGCATATCCCTATTAACATCGTATATGTTTTTTTTTTCTTTTTATTTCAATAATCACTCTTAAAAAGAACATTTATTAAAATTCTGTTGATTTTTGACAATCTAATTTCTATATAAATTAAAAAAAAATTGCAATTCAAACTTTGAGACGCTCTCTTGTAATGTTGCTGATTTTCACATCCGACAATGTTAATAGGGATAGGCGGTATGCTCTGCTACCCGTGCGAAGTCGGCGCGGGTTGTTAGTTAGCGAACAAGCGATTCATACGAATATGAACTTTATTCTACGTATTCATATGAAACGCTTACTTAACACTTTGACAGCCGGCCGGTTTTTAGCACGCATTCCCTGGTATGCCGGGCATTTTTTTAAGATATTGTAAGATTTAATAAAAAAATAACTGTAAGTGCTTAAAGTATTTTTTTTTTTTATTTCTCTTATGTATTATCTAAACTATATGAAAGTTGATCACGTATTCCGTACCTACGTAATCGGCGTCCTGTGGAATGAGCGGCATCACGTATTGACTACGTGATTGGCTGTCAAAGTGTTAACAAAGTAAAGTCACGGTGCGGTCTATGAATATTTCCCTTAAATATACAGGGTTCAAAAATCAAAATCAAAGGTCATTTCATCAGGCCTCAGCCTAGTTTGAATAAATGACCTTTCTCAAATCAATTCTCAAATCAGCACTTTTCGAACGTCAAAGTTACATAAGACAGTCCCCCAAAAATGCCCGCCCTTCACCACTTCCTAGTGCTTTAGCTGGGAAGAAGAAGTAGCGGAACAAACTCCCCAGCAGCACATCTGTCTGTTTACACGAATAATTTTATACGAATATGAACTTTATTCTACGTATTCATATGAAACGCTTACTTAGCAAAGTAAAGTCACAGTGCGGTCTATGAATATTTCCCATAAATATACAGGGTTCAAAAAACAAAAGTAATTTGTTGAAACTAGCTTGAGAATCAGCACTTTTCGAACGTCAAAGTTACATAAGACAGTCCCCCAAAAATACGCGCCCTTCCCCACTTCCTAGTGCTTTAGCTGGGAAAAAGTTCAGTGAAAGGATTGTAAAACACTCGAAAATTTCATCGGTCTCACCCGATTGTATCTCTAAACTTGACTACCACTATTGCCGATGTTATATTCAATCAACATAACAACGCCTGTAGTCCCCGAAGGGATACCTATAGTATACCCACATTCTGCCAGTTATGTTTAAGTCCCACGTGATTGGGGCACAAATATGAACTTCGGGCTGCTAATGAGAAATTCCAAATTGAAAATCCCAATAACACCTTGCTCGACCTCGGGATTCGAACTCAGGGCCATATGCTCAGCAGTAGCGCTTACGACCACTAGACCGACGAGACAGTTATCTGCATATACTAATATTATAAAGAGAAAAGATTTTTTTGTTTGTTTGATGGTTTGTACCAAATAAGCTTCGAAACTACTGGACCGATTTTAACCATTTTTCACCAATAGAAAGCTAAATTATCAGGAAGTAACTTAGGACATATTGTATTTTCAAAAATATTAGAGATTCCTACGAAAATTACAATAACGTAACCCAAGGTATCAAAAATTTACCTATAAATGTTGCCTATTTAGCGTGCGCTGCGAAAACTATCAATGATACATAAAAATAATGTACTACATGTTTATAGTACTTATCATTACCCACCAAATAGTTCTTGGAGTATATGTCTAACTTTTATAGTTAAGTCACGATATCCGTTTTTGTTCAATTTAATCAATCAAAACACGGGTATAAATCGAAAGATGATGCGCGATGATCTCTGGAACTGCCAGTCGGATTTGAAAGATTATTTTTGCATTTTATAGCCTAATTAAATTTGAAAAGGCTAGATAAAGGCTATTTAACATCACGCTACGGCCCTTGGGAGCCGAGCAAATAGCAAAAAAAGTCAGAAAGAATGCTAAGCGAAAACGAAGTATAGCGCGGGCGGGCGATGCGATGCGACGCGTTCGGTGGCCGAAATTTCACGCGGAAGAAGTCGCGGGCCGAAGCCAGTATCCAAGTGCAGTTGCAACTTGAGCTCTCGGCGGTGTGGTATGGGTTTGTGTGCGCATCGTATTGCCTCAGGAGTAAGGTCCAAAATCGCTTAAAGTTATTAAGGATCAGAGCTCAAAATAAATGCAACTGTATATACCTACAAATACTCCATGTTTAATCCCACGTGTCACGTGATATCGTTCAATACAACATGAACATCGCCGCGGGGCACATACATCTAAAGAGTTCGAATCACTTAAAATTACTGTTTTTATCGCCGATAAGAATGATAAACTTTTTATAATTATTCTTTCCTAATTATAATTAAGAATGCACGTTGTAAAATTATTGTTTTTTGTATAATTATCGGCAGAGCTTTTTGTTCAAAGATATTATGTAAAGATAAGCTGGTATCAAACTGAGTTGTTACATGTTATTAATTGGTAGTTTCGAATTTAACGGTATTTTAATAATTTTTAACGACAAATTTTTGTAAGTTTGTAAATGATCAAAAATAACATTTTGTCTCACAAAAGCAGTTTTACTAAATCTTTGCTGTTAATATATGCAAGTAATTCAAAACTTATCCATTATTAAAATATACATTGTGTAGGAGTCAAGAATCAAATTCCTATTCTTTTTACATTTTTTAATGCATTACTTATTTTACAATTCATTAATTTATGTTACGTTTTTTGGTGGAACGGAACGACTCTTCGACAATGTCGGAAGTGACGAAAGAAAGTTTGTTAATATAAATCTGAAATCTCACTAAGGTAAGTAAGTGCGATTTCTGCTTGAATAAAGATTTCATTTATATGATTTGGGACTACAAACAGATAGACAAAGAAGTTTTGTGGTAAATGACGTCACATCGTTTGAAATGAAGTAGAAAATTGTTTTGCGCAACAAGCAGTAGTTGAATTTAACTTTTGATACTTTTCTTTGGTTTATATTCTTGTCTTATTGATATAGTGAAAAAAAAGTTACATGCATACGAGGACGACACTGAAAGTTTTTAGAACTGCCATGAACTGGAACTGGTTGTTTTTTTTTATAATAAAAAAAAACAGTTCAAATTTTGAAAATGGAACTCTTTGCCAATATTATTGTGTATATTTATGTATTTATGTATGTATTTTAATTTGATTAATTTGTCATTTGTTTACGATTTGGCGGCAAATTGAAAGTTGTCTGTGTCACGTCAGCATGAATTTAACGCGAGAAAATTTTCGTACAATGATTTTTTATGACTTTCGATGTAATTTAAGTCAACAAGAAAGTTATGATAGACTTCGATTGGCCTTTCACGATGAAGCCCCATCTTGTGCCACTGTTTACAACTGGTTTAATGAGTTTAAACATGGTCGCACTAATCTCACCGATGATCTGCCTGAGGTACGGCCTTCTATGGCGACTGAAGATAACATCAGTGTTGTGCGGCGTATGATAGAGACTGATAAAAGAGTGACTTATGAGCAGATTCGGACAAGCTTAGGCATCGGTATGAGTCAAGTGCACAAAATCCTCCATGAACATTTAGCGGTCAGGAAGCTTTGTGCCCGGTGGACACCTCATAATTTGACAGAAGCCCAAAAACTCCGTCGTATTGATTGGTGTCGTGAAATGGTTCAAAGATTTAACGGAGGTGACTCAAATGCTGTGTTCGACGTACTTACGGGTGACGAAAGCTGGATTTATAGTTATGATCCTGAAACTAAGAGACAGTCTGCTGTCTGGGTGTTTCCTTCCGAAGAGTTGCCAACTAAAGTGAAGAGAAGTCGAAGCGTGGGAAAAAGATGGTGGCCTCGTCTTCGGAAGGACAGGTCATTACGCAACAATTGTTTTAGAGGATCGAAAAACAGTCACTGCAGAGTGGTACACTAACAATTGTTTGCCACTTGGTTTGGAAAAAGTTCGGTAGAAACGACCTCGCAGTAGGATCCTCCTTCACTACGACAACGCCTCGTCGCTCACCGCCAAGCAAACAATCGACTAATTGGCGACGTCAGACGTACTGGGTCACCCGCCCTATAACCCCGACCTCGCACCTTGCGATTTTTATTTATTTCCTAAAATAAAAGAAAAACTTCGAGGAAAACGTTTTATGGACGCCGAGGAAGCAGTGGCTGCGTTTCAAAATGCCGTCGAAGAGACCCCTAAGGACGAGTGGGTAAAGTGCTTTTCTCAGTGGTTCCATCGGATGCAGCGATGTATTGATGTAAATGAACACTATTTTGAAAAGATATAATAAAACTAATAACTTGTTAGTTTGTTCAGTTTTTGATTTTCTAAGAACTTTCAGTGTCACCCTCGTATTTCCCTATTGCTTTTCATACTGGAAAATTGGACGACTACCAATTTATGAATCACTAATTTTTTAACATGAATTCCTATATATAGGCATACCTGCCTAACCTCTAAGTAGTTGTAAGTATTAACATAAAATGTAAACTTTTCAAGATCTCATCTCCAACAGTTTTCCAGCCGCTTAGTTTTAGTGACAAGCAGCGACCACGCACGGTAGCAAGCACCTGTCATGGCGGCGGCCACAACAGCTGACTACCCGGCTGTGCACATTGACTAATCACTGCGGTTAGTAGGGCCTGGCTACATAATTACGTTGCTATTAATAATAATCAGTGGTGGTTGCTCACACTGATGTCTGGTACCACACAAATTATTAACATCCACAGATTTTATCTTTTGAAAAGATTGACGACAAAAAGGTTCTCCTTTATTTACAGTAAAAGTTTACATAACGTAAAAACCAAACCTTAGCTAAAGCCATTTTTACCAACTTTACAGGACCCGAAAAACTTGTGCGGTGTTAATAGGCCAACCGACTTGCGTGCTGTCACACTTTTCGAATTACGGCTTCTGATTGGCTGAAATCTATATCATGTGACCAAAGGTTAGACGCGCAATGAGCAGCTCCATCTAAAGGCATTCAAATGTGAAAACCGCCAATTTTCGACTTGAGCGGTGTTGTAAGATAAGGGACGTTATGCTTCGTTATTGGCGAATATTTGAGGGCTGGGCTAGTTAAGACGCTGACAACACCTAAACCGCGGTCACTGTCAGATTGCATAGAAAAGAAAGAGAAGCGCGATGACACAACGCTTGTAATTTATTGCAAAGTATGAAGCAATTATCTATTTACTCAAAATTAAGTTGCGTAATCGAAATTAAAAACAACCAAGTTCTGCATTAAAATAAGACGTTATTGTTATTAATTAAACACGTAAAGTATGTTGATATTTAATACAGATATTTTGGATTAGAACTCAAGGTAAGGGGTTAGTTTATCGTTAGTTTGTGTCGATATTGTTTTTCAAAACGTGTTTTGGTTACAACCTAGTTCTGGGAAATATGTTCAAAATTAACGTATATTTTTTCCGCTTCCAGAAACTATACAGATTTGGCAATTATTTTTCTTAAGAGAAGCTTATTGTGGCCAATCGGGTCTTATCAGCGCCTTAAGTATGCCTGAAACCACAGATAACCGCTGCTGCCTGACTGCAACGCGCAGTAAATGCACATCAAAGGAGTCGAAAAAAAATTGCTTTATAAGTTGGTGTTCAATACAAATCTCGCTTTTAAAGAAATAAGTTTGTAAAGTCGTAATTCAAAGTTCCCGGCAACTTCAAACAATCCAAGCTAATACTATTCTCATTATGTTATTTATCATAGAACCAAGCGAGGCGACATTATGCAGCTTTTACTTAAACCCGCGTTACTTTGTGGCGGGAACCTGACTCCACAGTTTATTGCCTTTTCACTTCCTAGAAAACGTTTTTACCATAATAGGTTTGTCATAACTTGTGTTTATCTTTAGTGGTTAATATAATATGAGGGAACTGGCCCTGAGTCACGAAAACCGCTATTCTAGCATGGTGGCTACGAGCAGGTTCCATTTTTGAAAAAGACCTATGTGTGCAGTCAGCCCCATAAAGATGTACACACGGACAAGAAGCCATTTTATTGTCTACAACCATTGTTTCATAATATTGTATGATTGCGTGTAGATGTTCTGGGACAAAACGTTTACTTTGTTTTGGTAAAATAAATTGTATACCTACTATGTTTTGTACCTAAACCGTGGATACAATATTATGGAACCAATGTTGTTAACAATTACCTAAATGGTTCCATGTCAGTGTATACATCTTTTTGAGAGTGACAGGTATGTATGTCATTGGTATTATGTAGATCATCGTTTTTTTTATGTTACAGTTTGGTAAGCTGCATTGATGATCACCTCTTCGTGCCTTAAGCTTTGGTTTCCTAGGAAAGCGGGTCCGTCACATTATAACGGCCATCATAAAAATCTGTCATTTTCACCAGTATTTGACATTAAGGTGTCAAAAAACGCTCTGTATTTGGACAGCCGTTATTGTGTGACCATTCACCGCTTTTTAGGAAACCAAAACCGCTGTTTTAGGTCTCTAAAGATTAAATATTTTCAATAATGCACTCTAAAGTTTAGAGAGGGTATTATTGAAAATATTTATCAATAATTAATCATATAACTGAGCAGTGGTATCGGCCCCGACTTACGTGTTGTAGCTCAGTTGAGTTCGAACTCAGGAAGGCACTTTACTTTGTGTAAGTATTTAATTTCATTACCGCTGCTCTCAAAACGGTGAAGGGCAAAATCGTAAGAAAACCGACATGTCCTAGAACCATAAATTCGAAGACATGTGACATCTACCAACTCGCATTGGGCCCGCGTGGTAGATTACAGCCCACTTCCTCTGGAAGAGTGTAGGCCTGTGTCCCAGTAGTGAGGACATTATAGGCTGATTATGCTTATATTATGCTAATAAGTAAAAGGAAAACGAAGCAAAAGGAGTATGTAAGGAGCGTAGCAGGTGCGTTCTATAGTTTCTGCTAACCCGCATGGGAAGAAAGCATGAGTTTATGTATGTATGTAAGCTAATAATTTAGCCGAACTAAGGATATTGTTACTTCCCAGAATTGTTTGTATTGTTCTCACAGGTTGGTGGGTGTACTTAGGTACCTACACCTCTGCCCAACCCTTCGGGGAAACAAGGCTTGATGATGTGTGTGGTTCTCACAGGTCGAATGGAAGGTAAGGCTGATGAACGCAGTCTGCCATACAAAGCTGGTGCTAAGGATGCAATTAATTGCAAAGAGCTTGAACTTCAGTTGGGAGCCTTGAGTGTAAACATATACCGTTAGATATAAATGTTTACACCTATAATAATGTGGGACAGTTACAGTTAAAGTCATTATTGTCGTTTTCGTTCGATCTTTATCCCTCTTTTATGATTCTAAGATACTGTGTTGACTTTTGTCTATATCGATTGCTTCTTGCAACCGTTTTACGACTGCCATCGACTAGATATGACATCCGTCAAAGATATAGCATTATCTATAGAAACGACTTGCAAAATGGCACAGGGCTTTGTGCCCGTAACTCGGCTGCATTTCGCGGAAGCCACCGTCTCGCGTTGACACCAGTTGACCTACAGCACTGATCCTAGATACCGTAAATTGAAGTATTAATTGTTGCAAGAATTTTCTAACCTGTGACCTGCAGGGTAGTAGGTACCGTTCTAGTACACGTTCTAAGAAATGATTATGATTTGTGTTATATGTTATGGTCAGATATGCGGTAGAATCTGGTCGGTTGGGTTATCTTATACTTAACTAGCTGTTGCCCGCGGCTTCGCCCGCCTGGCTTTTTCTAAAACAAAAGTAAGTTACTCCTTATAACATGGGCTGTCTGCCAGTGAAAGTCCCGTGAAAATCAGTCCAGCCGTTTCCGAGATTAGCCGGAACAAACAGACAGACAGTTTTTTTTTTCTTATAACAATATAAGTACCTTTAGTAAAAAGCTGTTATTTTGACGTTAGAAACAGACACTTCAAAATTATTTAATTGTAAAGATAATGGATTGATTACACAACTCTATAAAGGTTGTCTGCAAAAGGGAACCTTACCGAGACGCTGGTAGAAAAATTATAATTTAGAATCGTTTTCGAAACTGAATATGCAGCGATTGTTTCCAAGAAACTACAGTTAATTATGTGATAGGCACGTAAAAGTGTGCAGGTCTTCTTCATTATTCAATATAAACATTTCCTTACATATTATAAAACAAAGTGTTCAGTTTATACATCAATCAGCTGGTTGAGGAGCTTGGTAGCACTTGTGTCGGATGCTCTATTGATGGTAAGACTATAAATAGTATAAGCTACGCTGATGACATGGTGCTTCTGAGTCCCTCGATTGCTGCGCTCAAACAGTTACTTGGAGTGTGTGAACGATACGCCTCGGCTCATGATCTCCTGTATAATGTCAGGAAAAGTGAGGTTATGGTGTTTCATGTGGGTTCCAGAAAACAGACGAAAGTTCCTCCTGTTTATTTGTATGGGGTGGCACTTAAAAGAGTGTCTCGTTTTAAATACCTTGGGCACATTTTGACTGGGAATATTTTTGATGACGAGGATATTGAGAGAGAGCGAAGGGCGTTTTCGGTTCGATGTAATATGTTGGCCCGAAGGTTTGCGAGGTTTACTAAAGACGTGAAAATTACGCTGTTTAAGGCATACTGCCAGACGTTTTACACCTGCAGCCTGTGGGTCAGGTATACGCAGAGAGCTTACAACGCCCTCCGTGTTCAGTACAATAATGCGTTTCGGGTGTTGCTGGGGCTTCCGCGGTTCTGGGGGGCAACCATCACCTCTTATAGCAGTATTATTTCAATATTACTACAGCGTGAAAAAGAGATGGAGCTATAAGTCCTGTATAGCTCCATCACTTTCCCACTGTGAAGTAATATTATAATAATACTGCTTTAGGAGGTGATGATGGTTGCCCCCCTGTAGTGCGTCGGGCATGTTTGCCGAAGCAGGCATATATAGTTTTGAGACTATCATGCGCAAAAGAACGGCATCCCTATTGCGTATGATTCGTGGAAGTTCCAATAGCATCCTGAAGGTTATTGTGGAGAGGCCAGACTACCCTTTTCTGATGCACTGGTCCTGTAGACATAACTGCGGGCCTGGTGCTGAAGAAAGATATTTGAATTGATATTGATGTAGAGGATAAGTTGTGTTCATGTTTTAGTTTATTTTTAATAGCATTTTGACATCATTTGGATTTAATTTTAATGTAATGTTAATGTATTTTTAATTTGATTTAAATTTAATTTATTTTTCTTTTTTAATTCTAATGTAATTTTGACTTTAATTTTTAATTTAATTTTAATCTAAATTTTGAATTTGTTTTAATTTCATAATTGTAATTTTGGTTTTTGGGTTTTTGATTGGAATACTGTTTTCTTTTTGTTTTTTTATTCTACTAACATATTTTTCTAAGTTTTGATACTAATACAATATGGATTTGTTTTTTCCGAAATAAATAATTGAATTGAATTGAATTGAAAGTCACCGCGTCTGTCTGTCTGAACGCGATAAACTCAAAAATTACCAAACGGATTTTCAAACGGTTTTCAACAATCGACGGAGTGATTCGTAAGTTTTTTTTTTTGGGTGGGAAATCATCAAATAACTTCTCCCGCTCTCGGCGGAGCGGGAGGGTGTGTCAGACTCTAACTGACTAAAACCCACCCGTATTACTTCCGTTGCCTGTGTTGCCAGGGGCCTCGGTAACTTCCCGCGACCCTGACAGGCATCGGCCCTAGTGGACCCCTACATTTGTGCTGACGACATCTCTTTGAGGCGCGCGTGGAATACAACGCGCCGTAGACCCAGGCCTGGTCCTTACCGGACGGTGAGCTACCCATTGCTCACCGTCCGCAAGCCCGCGCCTACGGTGGCCGGAAATCCGCCCGGGACGCCCGACGTCCAGGACGTCTCCTGTGGCGGCTAGGGGCGAGAGGGCGCGAAATTTGCATTACTGCTTCGCAGAAAGAGGTAACGGCTGCCCATGCCGTCTCGCTCTGTACCATGGCCTGAACCAGGGAAGGTTTAAGTGCATAATTCATTAAGGCTGAAATATGATGATTATTGTTGAAGATGTCGTAATCAGGCTGGGAGCTTTACTAGCGTGCGCCGCGTAAACCGTTATAGATACATAAAATTAATGATCTACTATTACGAATATATTGAGTTCCTATACCAACCTTACCAACGTCAATAGGTACATCATTAAAATCAACATTCCTAACATGAAGGAACTCTGTACTTTTCCTCTAAACTAAATACATTACTAAAGTTTCGCATTCATGAGCAGTCGGGAATCTATTAATCAACCACAATCAATCATTTTGATTCAACGGTAATTGTTTACAATTTATTGTACTAGTGGCTGCTTGCTACTTCGTCTGCCTGTATTTTTTTTTGTTAACAAAGAGTTTTAGATATCCTGAAAGCTGGTAAATTATACCTTATCGAATTAAAAAAAAAAAATTAAAGGTCGATCTTACTTCAAGAATAGGTTTAACAGTTGTTTAACCTTTTTTAGCCTACTCCTGGGAAAAACACAAATAAAGTTGGAAAAGTATGGGGAGACCCATACTTTTCCAACTTTATTTGTGTTTTGTCTTCTCGGGTCAATCGGTCAGGAACTAGTCAAATCGTCACGCCAGGCTTGCCTCGGTGATGACGCCCGTTTTCAGTTTATTAACTACTAGCTACACCCCATGGTTTCACCCGCATAAGTCTCGATCCTGTAAGAATATCGGGATAAAAAGTATCCTATGTCCCTTATCCAGGTCATGGTCTACCCATGTGCCAAATTTCATCCAAATCCGTTTAGCCGTTTTAGCGTGAAAGCGTAACAACCACACAAACTCACTTTCGCATTAATTAGTTAAGAATTAGGATTTGTTTTTCTTTCAGTTGAGACTGTTTCAACATTAGTAAATTGAACATTTTTTTAGATATATTTTTTTGGTGCACACAAAATATATTATATATACATACAAAAGCACGACTTTACACGCACTTTTCTCTTTCGATTTTTTTTTCGAATTATTGCATTTAGTTAAAACCATTCTACACGCAACTCTATCGAAAACATCTTACATTCGTAATGCACAACCTTAAAGCTCCTACTTTTAAGATTACGCAATATGATTGATGTAACTCCGCGATCGAATTGAAAGCCAATAAGCGATTATTGATTATAGATAAAGCATCGACGTACTGCTACTTACTGCCAGAAAACATGCACGAGGTAACCGAATAAAGTGCTTACTTTCCATGTTCTTCTTAGCGCCCATCAGCTTCTGTAACGTGCAAGGGACAGGACAGGCAGGACACGATATTAAGTGACCCATCGTTTGTGGAACAACACCACATCTACACTCCAAGGCAGAGTCGTCTATGAATGTCCACCTGAACAGGTTTTCCTTGCTTCGGCCAACCTGGGTGGGGAACTTATCCACGTTTATTAAAAACATCTGAACATCTGATTGGGACAGATCAGCAGTTAATTTGACAGACCATAGGTTCTGCCTAGTGTGGACACGGAAAGCTGTTTAGAAAAGCAAAATTTTGTAATAGAGAAGTGGTACCCCTCTTCTGTTAAGAGGTACCCTAATTAGGTATATTTATGACGAGGAACAAAATTGGGACAAAAAACTATCGACCACCGACAATCGTGGTCGTGTACCAGTTCCTAATTGCAGCAATAATAGCCACTAGTTAATCGAGACCATACTTGTCACGTTAAAATTACGGATGTGTCGAGCGGAAATCGAAATCGACTACACCACTGCACCGGTAACCGGAACTTTAGCACTCCATTCCTTCCTACTCTATGTTCCCGGGCCCATGTAAGCAATTGTACAAATTGAGTGGAGTCGCTCGACCTCGGGCTAAATGATCCGTGAAATGGGCGTCTGATACAGCTCTTGACTTATTCTATCCGTTATTCGATTCGATTGCCCGATTCCCAGACGATACACTAAGAGATACCAAATGTATTGGAACTTACTTATGTGGTACTTTCACTTCGGTTTTATTATATCTTGGTTGCTGGTTACGTTCTGATCGTTTTGTTTAGTATACATTGGGTTTCATATTTTTCATATTTTTCGTTGCTGCTAATAATTTAATGATGCTTATGATAATAACATGAACCATATACCTTCCGTTTAGATATCTAGCCATTATCGAGAAGCTATTTAAGTTTCTTTGGGTTCCCAATCCAATGCCTAAGCCTAGTCATTTTTCTTGTCTCAAAGAAATTGATTTAACCTCGCACTTCCCGTGGGAGTACAAGAACTGGAAAAGAAAATGTCGAAACTATTTCTTTTTGGGTAAAAACTAGGATTCCCTGGAGGTCGCAGAGGTCAGACGTTACTTGTTACAAAACTATTTATATCATGGATCAATACAATTTAAGTGAGGATAACTGAAATGGAAACAAATGTGCCAAATACAGGTTTATTTAGTTCCTAAACTTGTGTGGATAATCTGCATACGTGCACGGTTTTATTCACCAAATCCTGAAGCCGTTACTTGTAAAGCATGTACTGCAAGTCGTTCAGAGTTTCATAACGTTAAAAGCGTTGGTGGAGTGGCATATTACTGGTGTTATTATGATGCCGGGCCGACTGCACACAATGGTCTCTATGAATAAAATATACCGAAATGGGGACACCGTGTTGCCATGGAGGAGTAAGCGAATGAAATGCGGGGGAACCGCGTGGAAATTATCCCTAGAAATGCGCTTGGGACTGTTGTGATAGTAGTGTATTGAATTGGGAAAGCTGCTGATGACAAAAAGTCAAAAAGGATTTCAGCCTGTGGGAGGCGTGCCACGTCCGTTGAAAGCTGGTGAGTTTCCCAAAAGACTGGTGTATGCACCTCACAAATTTATTGTCGCCTAAAGTCACCTAAAGTTTTGTTATGATTCTGTGACTTAAATATTTATATTATTTAAATTGCCTGTACTGCAGGTTGTCCTGTTCCTATTAAATTAAACTTTTTATGCTCACCACGACCCTTGAGGGCTTTAGTACTTGTAATACCTGTAGTACCTAATGCCCACGTCTTTGAGTACTCTATTGACTACCTCGTCCGTGGCTCCTGCGCTCTCAATGCGTCCTATGCAACGCTTCATATCTGCTGCACGTCCTTTTATCGTCACTACAATGTACTAAGTACGGTTCTTTGTGTGCTTGTGTACACCTCTGTTGGTGTAACTAGGTCAAAATGTATAGCAGCAGCCTATGTACCTACGAAGACAAGTTTTCTTGGGTTTCATGCAGTTTTGAAATAAGGTTTTGTTAGTTTTATATTTATACCTATTGATATTTTTCTGTGATTTTTCCTGTAAACCATTACGTGATGACTACATTCATAGCTTGATATTATTCGCTTCTCAGGGAATATGGAGAGTTTATAAAACATACCTGTTTCCGTATTGATGTTTGATAAAAGCATTTGAGAATGTGTATTTTCCTTTCTATGTTCAATTCGATATACCGGTTGCGTGAAATCACCACGCTTTTCCAGCATAGCACATGCTCACAAAAACCGAGTTCAGTTTGTGTCAAAATTAACACTGGTTACTAATCGACTACTAAACAGTGGAACAAAAATTTCACACAAAGGGCAATGGAGAGGGCTATGCTTGGAGTTTCCCTACGTGATCGAATCAGAAATGAAGAGATCCGCAGCACCAAGGTAATCGACATAGCCCAAAGAATAATCTTATGTGACCATGGGCAGGGAAATTGCTCCCAGAACAGATGGCTGAAGGGGCCAAAAGGTTCTGGAGTGGCGACCGCGCACCGGAAGACGTAGCGTGGGAAGGCCGCGGTGAACCGATGACCTTGTAAAGGCCGCAGGAATCCGCTGGATGCGGGAAGCACAGAACCGGTCGAAGTGGCGGTGCCTATGTCCAGCAGTGGACGTCTTTCGGCTGAAATGATGATGATGATAACAATATAGGTACCTATATCTGAAATAAATATTAGTTTTAAGTGATCTGTGCTGCTTTCAAAATACGCTACATAGGCGGAAAAAAAATCTGTTTATACTAAATGGTCATTGAATATCTATACTAAAACAACAGCGCACCATGCCGCGCGCATCGGAAGGGCGGAAAACTTACGTGAAGCAAAAAAACCAGCATTTTTGAAAAAGTTCATGGTCAAGGTCAAATTAAAGTCACCCATTAATCGGTAGACAAACACCGCGGGAGGTGTCAAACAATGGGGAGATGAAATTATATTACCTATTTTTGTGGTCTGGTTTTTTAGATATTTGCGAATAACTCAAAAAGATAAAAATCTGTTACACCATAAATTTACAACA
Organism: Atethmia centrago; assembly: GCA_905333075.3. Taxonomy (NCBI): domain Eukaryota; kingdom Metazoa; phylum Arthropoda; class Insecta; order Lepidoptera; family Noctuidae; genus Atethmia; species Atethmia centrago. Next base: position 22,600,613 of record HG995369.1, read on the forward strand.
GTGATAATGTTAACACAGCTTCTTGTACTATAAATCCAACAACAATTAGTCAAAAAGACACGGCTTGGAAGCTTTTAAAGTTAAACTCATTAATAAATTACCAGTTTTGTCTACTCCTGCTGTTCCTAATCATCTATGCGATGATTTCTTTAATATATACTGTAAACAATTTCATTCCATTTTTATCAAACTCAAAGATTATTCCCAAGACTATCTCGGTTAATAATAACGCATCTTTCTGTGATTGGGCTACCAATGGTATTCATAAAAGTAGAACACGGCTTTATGAGCTGTACAATGAAAGGGCATACATAAACACTGCTGAATTTAATTTATATGTTAGAAACTATTCAAAATGATTTAAAAAAGTTTGTTGTATGGCCAAGTCGCGTTATTTAAGTTCGAACGTTCAAAATAGTAGTAATGTAATCAAAATGACTTGGAATATTATTAATAGTGAAACGGGAAGGTCTAGTAACCGAAATACTGACTATAGCCTGTCAATTTTCTATTGTTTGTCTCCGAATCAGTGTGGCGCGGCCAATCAGGAAACTCCGCCACTACGGGGTCCGGAACACCGGTCTGGATCTTCTTTCTTCATACTTGAGTAATAGGATTCAGAGCGTTGACGTTAATGGGAAAATCTCCCGGATCTAAAGTAACAATGGGAGTCCCACAGGGCTCAATTCTTGGTCCTTTCTTGTATATAGTGTCGTTTGCGGATGACACTTCACTTTTGTTTAAACTTAAACGTCAGCAGCTGGCTATTGAAGATTTAAATAGCGCGATCTCAAAAGAAGTTCACTGGTCCAATGTTAATAATTTACTTCTTAATGAAAAAACAACCAAATGCATTAAGTTTACGCTACCTCACGTTAGGCAGGTGAAAACGAATGTGTTGAAAAAAGGGCGAAGAATTGAATCCTGAAGATAGCATAGTATTCTTGGGCTTAACTTTGGATGCTAAGCTTCAATCAAAAAAACTAAGCTCCGCAGCATACGCTGTTAGGAAAATTCGTAATTTAACTGATACAGAGACAGCCCGTTTGGTGTACTTTAGCTGTTATCATAGTGTAATTTTGTACGGTATTCTGTTGTGGGGAAATGCCGCTGACATTCAGACTATCTTTGTTTTGCAGAAAAAAGCTGTTCGCTCAATTTACAAATTAAGTCCGAGACACTCACTCAGAGAGAAATTTAAGGAGATTAATGTAATGACTGTGCCCTCTCAGTATATTTTTGAAAAACTTTTATATGCCCATAATGATATTCATAATATAAATACTAGGAACAGACACAAATGTGTTGTACCTACAACAACGCTCAAGAAAGTAGGTGGGTCATTTAGATATCAATGTATACGTTTTTATAATAAACTTCCAAGCCACGTTTAAGATCTACCTAAGGTTTGCGTTACCCCAGCAAAATAATGTCGAAAATAGGCATTTAAATCTTACAGATAATTAGTTGCCCAGCTTCTGTAATTATTGCGCACATTTTTAAATTTGTTGCACTTATAGTTTTTTTAGTTATTTCACAAAAACATTTCCAGACATTTTTTTTTCAAATGGGAGTATTGAAACAAATATTAGCTATATAATTAGTTGTCTAGACGAGGTAAATGTTGCACCTTATTTTGTATTTGTTCTTTCTTCGGCTGCGAAGTTATTCGAGATCCTGCTGGAGTAACGTTTGTGGTTTTACTGGATCTCTGAACCGGTTAAGCGGATTCTTATCATCTTTTGTACATAACTTCTTAGGAATTAGTTGTAATTAGTTGTGCAATAAAAAAAACACAATAATGCACCGTTTAAAGGTTATTTAATTAAATATAAAAACACTTCAATAGGTCCTAACACTCTAAATAAGAGCTCTAAAGGCTTATTTTAAACGTTGTTTTGTAGCTTGTAACTGCCTTCAAATGTATGTGAAGTTTCATTAGTATCCTGTAAGTAACTAACAAATTATGATGATATTCAGTTCTCCACGTTCACGGTCAATATGTGCGCGGAGTTTTTTGGCCACCGATAAACCTGTATGTGGATATATAAACTGAATTTTATATCAATAATTAGTTGCTTAGTTCAATTTTATACCTGTAGAATTTCAGCGTAGTGCACACAATAATTAAGGACATAATAAAATAAAGTGCAAGACTGTGATAACCCGACCAAGTTTAGGTGGTTACAAAAAAGCGACCGCGTAGTACATTATGCTATATTTTAAAATATGTAGAATAGTGTTAGAAGTTTAGTACAGACGTGTACACAAGTGTTAAAAAAACTACGTTTCTTAAATAATTTTTATTCACAGGTACAATAATTATTTCAAATGAAATATTAGTTTTAAGTGATCTGTGCTGCTTTCAAAATACGCTACATAGGCGGAAAAAAAATCTGTTTCTACTAAATGGTCATTGAATATCTATACTAAAACAACAGCGCACCATGCCGCGCGCATCGGAAGGGCGGAAAACTTACGTGAAGCAAAAAAACCAGCATTTTTGAAAAAGTTCATGGTCAAGGTCAAATTAAAGTCACCCATTAATCGGTAGACAAACACCGCGGGAGGTGTCAAACAATGGGGAGATGAAATTATATTACCTATTTTTGTTGTCTGGTTTTTTAGATATTTGCGAATAACACAAAAAGATAAAAATCTGTTACACCATAAATTTACAACAGTGATAATGTTAACACAGCTTCTTGTACTATAAATCCAACAACAATTAGTCAAAAAGACACGGCTTGGAAGCTTTTAAAGTTAAACTCATTAATAAATTACCAGTTTTGTCTACTCCTGCTGTTCCTAATCATCTATGCGATGATTTCTTTAATATATACTGTAAACAATTTCATTCCATTTTTATCAAACTCAAAGATTATTCCCAAGACTATCTCGGTTAATAATAACGCATCTTTCTGTGATTGGGCTACCAATGGTATTCATAAAAGTAGAACACGGCTTTATGAGCTGTACAATGAAAGGGCATACATAAACACTGCTGAATTTAATTTATATGTTAGAAACTATTCAAAATGATTTAAAAAAGTTTGTTGTATGGCCAAGTCGCGTTATTTAAGTTCGAACGTTCAAAATAGTAGTAATGTAATCAAAATGACTTGGAATATTATTAATAGTGAAACGGGAAGGTCTAGTAACCGAAATACTGACTATAACCTGTCAATTTTCTATTGTTTGTCTCCGAATCAGTGTCGCGCGGCCAATCAGGAAACTCCGCCACTACGGGGTCCGGAACACCGGTCTGGATCTTCTTTCTTCATACTTGAGTAATAGGATTCAGAGCGTTGACGTTAATGGGAAAATCTCCCGGATCTAAAGTAACAATGGGAGTCCCACAGGGCTCAATTCTTGGTCCTTTCTTGTATATAGTGTCGTTTGCGGATGACACTTCACTTTTGTTTAAACTTAAACGTCAGCAGCTGGCTATTGAAGATTTAAATAGCGCGATCTCAAAAGAAGTTCACTGGTCCAATGTTAATAATTTACTTCTTAATGAAAAAACAACCAAATGCATTAAGTTTACGCTACCTCACGTTAGGCAGGTGAAAACGAATGTGTTGAAAAAAGGGCGAAGAATTGAATCCTGAAGATAGCATAGTATTCTTGGGCTTAACTTTGGATGCTAAGCTTCAATCAAAAAAACTAAGCTCCGCAGCATACGCTGTTAGGAAAATTCGTAATTTAACTGATACAGAGACAGCCCGTTTGGTGTACTTTAGCTGTTATCATAGTGTAATTTTGTACGGTATTCTGTTGTGGGGAAATGCCGCTGACATTCAGACTATCTTTGTTTTGCAGAAAAAAGCTGTTCGCTCAATTTACAAATTAAGTCCGAGACACTCACTCAGAGAGAAATTTAAGGAGATTAATGTAATGACTGTGCCCTCTCAGTATATTTTTGAAAAACTTTTATATGCCCATAATGATATTCATAATATAAATACTAGGAACAGACACAAATGTGTTGTACCTACAACAACGCTCAAGAAAGTAGGTGGGTCATTTAGATATCAATGTATACGTTTTTATAATAAACTTCCAAGCCACGTTTAAGATCTACCTAAGGTGTGCGTTACCCCAGCAAAATAATGTCGAAAATAGGCATTTAAATCTTACAGATAATTAGTTGCCCAGCTTCTGTAATTGTTGCGCACATTTTTAAATTTGTTGCACTTATAGTTTTTTTAGTTACCTATTTCACAAAAACATTTCCAGACATTTTTTTTTCAAATGGGAGTATTGAAACAAATATTAGCTATATAATTAGTTGTCTAGACGAGGTAAATGTTGCACCTTATTTTGTATTTGTTCTTTCTTCGGCTGCGAAGTTATTCGAGATCCTGCTGGAGTAACGTTTGTGGTTTTACTGGATCTCTGAAACGGTTAAGCGGATTCTTATCATCTTTTGTACATAACTTCTTAGGAATTAGTTGTAATTAGTTGTGCAATAAAAAAAACACAATAATGCACCGTTTAAAGGTTATTTAATTAAATATAAAAACACTTCAATAGGTCCCTGCACTCTAAATAAGAGCTCTAAAGACTTACTTTAAACGTTATTTTGTAGCTTGTAACTGCTTTCAAATGTATGTGAAGTTTCATTAGTATCCTGTAAGTAACTAACAAATTATGATGATATTCAGTTCTCCACGTTCACGGTCAATATGTGCGCGGAGTTTTTTGGCCACCGATAAACTTGTATGTGGATATATAAACTGAATTTTATATCAATAATTAGTTGCTTAGTTCAGTTTTATACCTGTAAAATTTCAGCGTAGTACATACAATAATTAACGAGATAATAAAATAAAAGTCATTAGGAAGCGCAAGACCGTAGTAACCCAACCAAGTTTAGGAGGTTACAAAAAAGCGACCGCGTAGTACATTATGCTGCATTATGTTAAATACATAACAATATTATAATATCTGTAGGTACTATGAAAACATTATTCTTATTATTATCTTTCGGCTACTTATTAGATAGGTATCTATTATTATGTGCACAATTGCAAATACTTACCAACAATCGACGATAACACGTCCAGGTGGGACGCGGAAGGGGTACTTCATTGTTTGCATAGCGCACTAAACTTGACCATTAGTTACATAATTCATCTTGTAGAATGCGTGTGCGCTTCCGCAATTCCGCTTTCTATTTTTCCAAATATTTAACGAGTGCGTAAGAGTTAATCAATAAGTGTGTACCTAATTACTTTTATAATTAATGTGGACAGCTCCTCTTAAGGACCATAATTATTGTGTGTGGCTTAATGAATTCACGAACAAGGTAAGCTTGCATAATGTATCTACACAGAAATAGTTGCAATATTATTATTATTAGTACATTTTGATAGGTACTTATCTAAAATTGATCATTTTTTTAAAGGCAATAGTACTAAATATTGAATTTTAACTACCTACATACTTAGTATTTAAATTTAAATAATGGAAAATGCCATAAAAGAAAAATTGCTATCTGTGATTGTTTTAAAGTTTAATTAATATTTTAAAAGTTCATTTGAAATAATTATTGTACCTGTGAATAAAAATTATTTAAGAAACGTAGTTTTTTTAACACTTGTGTACACGTCTGTACTAAACTTCTAACAACAAGACACTTCTTCTTCATACTTCTTCTACATATTTTAAAATATAGCGTAATGTACTACGCGGTCGCTTTTTTGTAACCACCTAAACTTGGTCGGGTTATCACAGTCTTGCACTTTATTTTATTATGTCCTTAATTATTGTGTGCACTACGCTGAAATTCTACAGGTATAAAATTGAACTAAGCAACTAATTATTGATATAAAATTCAGTTCATATATCCACATACAGGTTTATCGGTGGCCAAATAACTCCGCGCGCATTGTGACCGTGAACGTGGAGAACTGAATATCATCATAATTTGTTAGTTACTTACATGATACTAATGAAACTTCACATACATTTGAAGGCAGTTACAAGCTACAAAACAACGTTTAAAATAAGCCTTTAGAGCTCTTATTTAGAGTGTTAGGACCTATTGAAGTGTTTTTATATTTAATTAAATAACCTTTAAACGGTGCATTATTTTGGTTTTTTTATTGCACAACTAATTACAACTAATTTCTAAGAAGTTATGTACAAAAGATGATAAGAATCCGCTAAACCGTTTCAGAGATCCAGCAAAACCACAAACGTTACTCCAGCAGGATCTCGAATAACTTCGGAGTCGAAAAAAGAACAAATACAAAATAAGGTGCAACATTTACCTCGTCTAGACAACTTATTATATAGCTAATATTTGTTTCAATACTCCCATTAAAAAAAAAATGTCTGGCTGCGGTAACGTTTGAAACGTTACCCCAGCAGGAAATGTTTTTGTGAAATAACTAAAAATCTATAAGTGCAACAAATTTAAAAATGTGCGCAACAATTACAGAAGCTGGGCAACTAATTATCTGTAAGATTTAAATGACTATTTTCGACATTATTTTGCTGGGGTAACGCACACCTACCTAAGCCTTAATAAATTCAAATCTATTATTAAAAGTAAGTTATGCCAGAAAGCCTTTTATACCGTTAAAGATTATATTGAGGACAAAAAGGCTTGGGATTGAGCTGCTCCAATTTTTGCACACTGAAACTTTTATTTTATTTGTATTCACTTTGACATTTAATGATTATTCGAAATATAATGACATATTTACTTTGTGGAGTTTAATATATTATTTTATAAATTATTGTGAATGTGAGGACTATGTGGGTCATATTTTGTTTTGTGTCTTTCTCAGTTAGCTTTAATGATAGTCTGGCAGTTTGAGTACTTTATGCGGCCTACCCAAATGTCCTTTCTTTAATATTGTGCGAAGAGTCGTTGAGCTCCTTAAGCTCTGAGTTGAGCTACACGATTACTGACAAATGCGTGCACTGACTGGACAGGTCCGCTCAAATCGGTGTGGTTCTTTCATCAAAAGACCATTTCAGACGCCAACCTACATGGTTCTCTATACACATTGATGAATTTTATATATAAAATGACATGAATATCTACTTGTAAAGTATTATATTTTTTTCAATTATTGTGAATGTGAAGACTATGTGGGTCATTGTTGTTTTTTTTTTCTCCTTTAGTATTAATCATGGTCTGGCAGTTTGAGTAATTTATGCGGCCTACCCAAATGTTCTTTCTTTGGTATTATTCGTCGCATCATTGAGCTCCTTAAGTTCGAGTTGAGCTGCACGATTACTGACAAATGCGTGCACTGACTGGACAGGTCCACTCAATCTGTGTGGTTCTTTCCTCTAAAGGACCATGTCAGACACCAATCTTCATGACCTTCATATGGTCTGACCAAAATTATGTCTGGACTTTAAAAAGAGACTGTGACCTCCTGAGTTTGTTTCAGCCTTTCTTGTCAGAGTAGTCAGGTAGGAAACGTCGACTTCATCTAGCTTTGTTATAAAAATATGATTGACGTGTAAAAGTGTTTGTACAAACCTACTTACATAAATAAAAATCATTTATCATTATTTATCATCATTTATCATTTAATCTGTATAATGTTTTGTAAAAACAAAACAATGTTAAGTAGTCGACTACTAAACAGTGTTTTAGTGATGCAATCTGAACACCGTTTTGAAGGGTGCGGCAGGCAACAGCGGGGTAATTGCATAACACACTTACAGCAGCAATTCCTTTAATTTAGACGGTTTAACAACATTAATTGCATTATTTACGTTGTCGAGCACATGAATTTTTCAAACATGTGGAAGCACTGGACAAGCAATTTCCTGCAAAATCACTTGGATTGTCATTGAAAGATAATGGTGCGGATTCCCTTGTTCACAAACTAAACTAAATTTAAGTTCAGTGCATCTTTTTCTTTCTATTTCTTTCCTAGTCCTGTCAAATTAATCAGCGCCTGTCACTACTACATACGAGTTTAGACGTGATTAAAAACTTGCCTACTAAAATTACGTCAATTTCCGTCAAGCGCTGATTAAATTGAACGAAAAACGAGAAATACGCCTCCTAAATACATACAACCTGGATAGTAAGTTACCTAAAAATGTAGAAAAGAAAATGTCATTTGCTAGGTTTATAAACCCTTAAGCAAACAAACCTTTTAAACAAAGCGGGCTTTAGAACACAAGCTGCAAAATAAATTAAAAATGAGTTGGTATTTTTACAAAAGAGTTGCGAGTTTCATTAAAAATGAAAGAGATTAGTAACACGTTTTAGCGTTTAAAACTTTAGCACTAAAAGCTTTTTAGGGTTCTGTAGTCAACAAGGAACCTTTATAGTTTCGGCATATCCGTTTGTCTGTCTGTCCCTCGGCTTAGCTCAGAGACTCTTAGTACTAGAAAAACCGTAATTTGGCATGGGTGTATACCCATGTGTATATGTGTACACATACATATTAATCAGGCCGACAAAGTGGTACAATAAAACTTTTTTACGGTTGCACATAAAGTGGGGATGATATTTATTTTCTCGCCTATCCCATAGTGTGGGGTATCGTTGGATAGGCCGTTAAATAGGTATCACTTATCAGTTCATTTCTGTTTTCCTGACAGTCATACGAGTTGGTATAGGACATGACAGATATAGGACAGTTTTAAGACTTCTGTCGATATAGTAAATAATAACGAATACTTTATATCCCTCTTTGTGTTTAACTGTTGGTGCACAACTTAGTGAGATCGTTTAGGCGCCTATTTTCTGGTCATTTCTGTCACCCTGGTATTTTTCAAAACAACAAATGATTCAATTTCAAAACCTGTATTTTTACCATTATTGAGCTAAGGCGCCACCTAGTTTTCCAGTTCATTATTGCTTTCCTGGTAGTTTTAATATATAAACAATTAAGACAGATGAATTTTATAACATCTACTATCGATATCATTTATTACGAATCCTTCATGCTCTTCTCAGTGTTTCATCGTTGGTGCGTTTCGAGGAATAAAAATTATAATATTATTAATTTGATTTTGTTAGCGCACCTGAATGGTGCGTTTCGAGGAATACTTTTGGTGCGCTTTATTTGGTGTGTCTCTAAGTTGGTGCGCTTCGAGGAATACCCCTGCATGGCCGACACGCACTTAGCCGGTTTTTTTCGTTATTCACTTTACTATGAAGAGATAAAGTGATACACAGGAATTATTTTACATTATTGTTGTTTGATACCAAATAGTGGAAGAGAGTGGAAAGGAAATTTAACTACTGTACTTAAGTACCAACCGGCCGGCTGAAACTATTGAATAAAATAACTTTTAATTGATCAAGGACGGCTAAAGAGACACCATTGATTTTCTATTGTTTGACTCCGAATCGGTGTCGCGCGGGGCTTAACAGGTTAATAAAAGTGGTGTTTTAAGAGACCGGACAGCATGTTTTTATTTCCGTGGAAGGTGGGGTAGGCACTAAAGTGCTCGCCGGATGTGAGTATATGTTCCTTGCTTTGGTGTGGGACGCAACGTGTGTGTCGATACTTATACTTGCGCCATCCCATCTTCCTGGCTCGGCGTGGTGCTGGCGTTGCTGCTGCAGCTGCAGAAAACCTCAAACGGTGAACATATAATAACCTTATCGGTAATTATATTTTCGAGGCGTTTGGAGTTGAAACCCTCGGGCCGTGGGGTCCGAGTGCAGTACACACGGAGCAAATACAAAGGCAATACATGTTATACAAAACAAGTCCTAGGGTTTTATCAACGAAATCTCCAAACGGCTAGTTCTTCTCGTGACCCAAGGGCTGGCTTTTACCTTGGCCAGAGGCTAAGCATTGGTATACGACGTGGCAATGCCGCCAGTCGCTTGGGTACATTACCAGTCGACAGCGATGCGGAGGAATTTTTCGACGACATATTTTAGTTTGTCAATAGTTTTGAGTTAGGTTAGGTTATTATATTTTATTTCAATGTTTGTATGAATATATATTTGTGTTCCTTAAATAATGGTACTCTGGCCAGATAGCCCTGGGTGGTGGGCTACGTCATGCACTGCACCAGTTCAGAAATGTTCACTACATGTAGGTAATTAAACTTCCAGTCAGAAAAAGTTGAGAAATTATCACTAAATACCTAATATTAGATATTAACAAAACATGATGCCTCGTTTCCCCGAAGGGTATTGCAGTGGTGTACCTTTACTACACCAAGATTTCGCCAGTTATGATTAAGGCCCACGTAATAGGGGACGAGCCTTTTGCCATCAACCGGGCACATATCCAGACTCCGGGTTGCTACTGGGAAAATCCAGACAAAAAAACCCAATAACACTTTGCCAGACCTAGGAATCGAATCCAGGACCAAATTCTCAGCAGTAGCGCTTGCGAACACTCGACCAAAGAGGCAGTCGAAGCGGATTAGATATTAGTTCACAGGTAATTGCGTCGCACAGTTCTCCACCTTCTTGGCATCCCTTTGTTGCCATTTTGCAGGATATTATAACTACACAAGCAATTTTCCTACCTTGTTAGCCGTACAGCCCGATTCAAACTTTGGCAGCTCGGAACATGACGCGACTCGCTGCGCAGTAACAGATTCACGTGTTAGCGGGGCTGAGGGCTGTGGTACTGCTCAGAGAGCGCACTTCAGCGCCGCCATTAAGTTTGAATCGAGCTGTACCGAAAGAATTTAAGGCTCCCGTTGATAGGCGCGACGCGACACTAGTAGCACAATTTCTACGGAAACTACATGGAAACTGTCGCGCTGCTTGTCGCGCCCGCGATATCGCGCCAGTCGTCATGAGCCTTTGTAAATAAATAAATCTCCGTGCTTGTTATAACTCGAATATACGTCGACATAGTGAAATTTGCGAACGTAAAAGGTATAGGAGTAAGGTCGTAACTCGGAAGGAATAATATATAAATTGTATAAAACTTTTAGGGTTGTCAATAAAACAAGAACGCGTATAGTACATAATTTATTTCCATATTATATACTCAGATATAACAGCAATTGTCTCGGTTCCACTCTATATATACTCTCCAACAATATTTACATTGAGTTTTGGGTTTCATGTCGCTACAATTTATTTCGCATTTATAAAAGCATCACATACGGCTGTAATTGCGGCTGTAATCACTGCACATATCTTGCAATGAGTTTTCAAGAAAATTCACCGGTTGACGCCACTTTGACAAGAGGTCTTCCATTTCGACAATGAATATAAAATATATGATGACGTTCATCATTCGTTTCATTCATTCTTTCATCATTCAGTCACGACTAAAGAAAATAAAGGAGCTTTGACACTTTTGACAGAAGACCTGTCACAAGTGTCAAAGCTCCTATACTTTCGTTCGACGTCAGGACCTCCAGAAAACCCTTATTGTATACAGAAATCACTTATTCTCACATCTTAAAATTCTGATTCAGCCATCATAGGCCGAAACATCGGCAATACATCCTCGTAACTAAAAGGATCACGCCGAAAACTAGTGTTAGATATTGCATCCTGCACTAAAATAAAACGTGGTCTATGAATAAAGTGGCATTTAAATACAGACGTTTGCTCACTTCCACATACGTAATTAATTGGTGGCCTCGATACACGGTTCACGATTCGATGTAGGTACCATCTCAAGGCAGAATGTCTCATAAAACGAAATCCCTAGTTATGTCATAAAATATCTACGTGGATGATAAAATATCGTGCAACAAAAGTCGCAAGTGTGCCCTTTGAACAATATATTTTTACAGCGAGCTTTTTGATAGTATTTTTTAATAAAACAACGAGAATTATATCTATAGGATTTATATCGGTTATGGGATAGTTTGCGAGTCCAAGTTTGAAATCAAAATGATTAAATGTTAAGTTATTTTTTATCTATAAGGTACCATAGGTTTTATTGCAAATCGAAAGATAATTTAATAGAAAAAAAAGATAATTTAATAAAGTGGCTTATTAAAGGCTTATTTAATTTTCGTCTATTACATAATGTCGGTCAAGGTTGAGAAGTTCTTCCCTTGTTCCAAAGAGCGCAACTTCCTAAACCGACTCTTGAAACGGTCAACATACTCGAGTTTCTCGGTCGAAGCTAAGAGGCTCGGATCAAACATGAAAAGATCGCGGTGAAGCCTGTTAAAACTTTGATATACAGGGTTATTTTTTGTGACTAGCGAAAAATTGTGTTTCTGTCCCAAAAACCACCAGAATGATTCGGCTAAAAAATTGTAGTCTATAGCGTTTCGAGAAAATGATTTATTATTGAAATCCGATTTTTTTGTTGTATTAAAAGACACCACACAAGTTTTGGATGGTCAGTGAAAAATAGCCCTGTATAACTTTAAATCTGAAGTAGCGACATGAACCAACGTTCCATCCTGGTCCTCACATCAACAACCCATATCTACGATACATACAAAACGCAGCCATTACATGACCGCAACACTTTATTATAAATTCACTAATCTTTAAAGCAATTTACAAACGTATTTTATTGCTACATATAACTTATAATTTTATTTTATATTTTTTTTTCTTGTCATTTTATTTCTTCCTACATTACTGGTTTATTGAAATCGAAACTAAGTATTTATATATCAGAATAAACATGGGTAAATAGGCCTGCAGTAAATAAATTATACAAAACAAACTTAAAGCTATTTATAATAATATCTTTAAGGCGCTGACAAGACCCAATTGACCAAAATAGGCTTCTCTTAAGAAAAAAAATGGCCAAATCTGTATAGTTTGTGGTAGCGGAAAAAATATATGTTAATTTTGAACATATTTCCCAGAACTTGGTTGTTACCAAAACACGTTTTGGAAAAAAATCTTGATACAAACTAACGTTAAACTAACCTCTTACCTTGAGTTATAATCCAAAATATCTACATTAAATATCAACATAGGTTACGTATATAATTAATAACAAGAAAGTCTTATTTGAATGCAGAATTTGGTTGTTTTTTATTTTCGATTACTCAACTCAAATTTGAGTAAATAGATAATTGCTTCATATTTTGCAATAAATTACAAGCGTTGTGTCATCGCGCTTCTCTTTTTTTTCTATGCAATCTGACAGTGACCGCGGTTTAGGTGTTGTCAGCGTCTTAAATTTAATTTGTTAAGATGGAACTTTGTTTTTGCATTTAGATGTTCGATTTTAAACACTTGTTACGTAATGAATTAATAAACCAATTATATTAAAACACAAAACAATGCAACGAGTGCATCAACTTATGAACTAATCAGTATCACATAACATAATATTAGTTTAAATTATGACTTAATTAATATTATAAATAATAATATCCGTAATATTAATATGGCAACGAAATATATTTACTAGCTAAGCACCTAGACCAGTAGGATTTCAGGTATTTACACAATCTGTACACAGAATCCTTATTTAAGAGTTATCACTCGCTTCTAATCGTTATACATTTTTCTTAATAAAATTATTGCCAATCAGCTAGTGTTCAACAATGATTAAAGATTTTTCAAATAATTTATTATTATTATGACAATAAATTTCACAATCACCTCGAAGTTTTTAAATGCAGAAGTATAGTAAAGCTTCCAGTACAATGTATATTTCCACCTAATTCTAAGAAGAATCTTCAAAAAAATATTTACAAAATGAAGACAACATCGATATGCACTGTACATTAACTGGGATATGCACTGTACATTTACAAACGTTAAAATATCTTAAATGCATCGGGATTGTCGCGTGCATCGTTTAGAGATTTCGTTATAAAATCTTCTTCAATTATTTTTGTAAATACGCGGAAATCTGGCATCGGATGCTACCGTAGTTCAGGACTAGCTACAACGAACGGTCGCACTACGCATCACTCAGGTGTCTTTTGTTACGTCACTACACTATGTTCCTCACAACGAAGCTTCACCCGTCCCTCTCACGCATATGTCCACTCGTACGTGCGAGCGGACGTAGCACGAGGGACTGAACTCCGTGCGTAAGTGGCAGTCAAACACACGTTCACACATGACGTCATACAAATGATATGGTTATTCTTACGTTAGTGCGCGTGGCTTAGGTGAGGCGTGCGAGGAGTGCGGCCGTGAGCAGTACCAGGACTGAAGTGGTGGACTTGGTTGTCGCTGCGTTGAACACCTTCGGCGTTGAGGAGTCGGGGGGAGTCTCGTTAGGGTAATTTCTGCTTTCTGTTATGACAATACAAAATATTTAAAAAATGGTTTGAAAGACAGACTTATGGTTCTTAGAAGATTTAGACAGTTCTGGGTTACTGGAGCGTACCAGGCGTCATAGAATAGTAACATTTATTTAAAGATAAAAGTTTTCATCAGTCTCCTATGGTATCAGATTTCTTCCAAAAATCAGATCACTACAAGTCAAGTCCAGAGACTTGAATCTTCCTTTGAAAGACTAAGAAAGTCTTTTGAAAGTCCTGTCACCGTCTTATAACCAACAAATACTCACGTCCATCATGATCCCCGGAGCCGTCGTCTCCCGACCCTTCCGTATCGTAGTCGTCAGGGTAGCTGCGACCAGATCCTGAACCTTCTTCACCGGCTTCATCGCCCTGCATGAACGCTTCTGCGGAAAGTTCCTTGGTGCGAGAGTAGGAGACGAGCAACTGTGGAGAAAAGTGAAGATATAGTGGATATGTTTAGAATAAGAGTTGGGGGATACTGGGAATATAGAGGATTCATTATTTGCTGAAAAGTATTAAAAAAGTACAAAATGCAACAGCGCGGTCACAATAACTTCTGGGTCTTTAAGTTTGGCTTAATTGTTGTAACACGTATGGATTTCGTAAGTTCGTACGATGGTGAAACAAGGGATTTAGGCGCATCTGTGGTTGCAACTTTAATGTTTATGTCGTTCAAAGTTATACCAGGAAATTATAAAGTTTAAATTCAAGTCACTTGGGGGCAATGTTGATTGTCTGATTGACAGAATCCAAGCTAGTTAGAACGGGATCATGTATCTGATTGTTAAGCGAAATTCTCGCCAGTTACAATGAGTTCCTGGACTTCTTAATAACGAAACATAAATCTCAGTTATAGCCCATAACTGACGATTTATGTTCTAGACAATTTAAATTATGCTTCTTGCTCGAAGTCCGCAATCAAAGCACTGCGAAGCGGTACTTCGATTTTTGCTCTTGTGTTGGAACCCATCTCTATAAATGGTCCTAAGTACCTAGTTAATAAAAAAAGATACCGATGTCAATTAGCCACAAACATATACCCAAGTGTATCCCTTCTTCCGTTACACAATTTAACGTTTTCAACGACATCTTTTAACTGTGCAATTCCTTCCTGTTAAGTTAGAACCTGTTTCTTATCTTCAAAACTTGGCGCGCTACATTAGTAGTTTGGACTTTTCTGTCAACGTGTAGTCATAGAAAGTACATGGTATTTTACAGGTACTTGGTAAAGGAGATATAAATATGGACAGAGACTTTGCAGTTCCTCAGCGCAGTGTAAATTTAAACTATATAGTAGTGGATTTTGTGGACAGGACATCAATTCAGACTTGTTACAGTTGTAATGGCAATCATGTCATTTGGTTTAAATAGGTTTTTATTTTTATTATTTTATTCATATTTCTCATAGATTCTTTTATATTTTGTGGATGTGAGATCGTTGTAGGCTTAATAGACTGTAGATTTGTAGACCATTTATTTTTTTATAAGTACCTGGTTGGTACTTCTTGACAGGCCTACACTGTCCTCCCATACCTATTAACACTGTAATTGAAAACATTGTTAAAGCCAATTATTTTTAAAAGAGTAACCGTGGTGTTTCTTGCCGGCTCTTCTCCATAGGAAACGACCAATTGGAACCGTGCACCTAGCTTTTGATGTTTCATATGTGCCCATGTAGGTTTATGTGAAATAAAATATTTTGTTTTTTTTTAATTTTGATTTTGAGTGGAGATTTCATCTAAACACAGAAGTTCTTAATTTAAAATGTGTAAGTGATTCTTGTTCATTTTAGGATCGATCTATGTTATGGTACAAGATAAATTGGCTGACACATGATATCTTTTTATTATTTTAGGAAGCGTTTATAACGCGACATTTCTTTCGGAGCTATTCCTCATTGCTGAGGATCGTGACCCCATTCACAGCTGTCTTGGCATGCACTCTTTGGCACCACGTTGTTTTAAATATATTTTGTAAGCTCTATCTTTGTTCTAAGGCAAACCAAATATTTTCTGTAGCCAAATAAATCGTTGCTTGATTGAAGCACTTGACTTTTAGTTGCCTTGTTAAACTAATGGTTTTCTTATTGAATTACGTGTTATACAAATCTCTAGTGCATCTAATACCGCTGATATCTTTTTGTTTCTCGTTGCCAATTCGTAACTAAGTACTACAAAACATTTAAATATATGGTGTTTACCTGTCTGGCCTGCTGCAATCTGTCTGCTAAGGTTGCTACTCTGGAATCCTGTGGTGCACTACCGGTGATCTCCGGATTGTACTTCTGGTCACTCAGCGAAGCAGACGATACAAGGGGCTTCGTGTAACTAGATGAAAATAAAATGGATACCATTAAAATATAGAACTGTTACGTAATTAAATCAGTATGTGACAACGGTGCGCTTTGAAGTCTGCGTGCAATTTGTCAGTCAAATTGAAATGAGATTAGCATACATGACATATAAATGTCACGTTGCACGTGATTAAATAATTGTGAATATAATTTTAGAGCTCCATTCAAACACTAAAGGTTAATTAAGTTGAAGATCAAAAAATGGTATGTATAAACGTAAAGAAGAATAGCACTACCCATTAAATCTTGACATTTTATTTTTATACGATTCTGACATTTTTATCATTTTTGGACAATTTTAATTATCATTATTTAAAAAGTCTTTGATATAATCTCGGGACCCTGGGGTCCTGAATCTTTGGAACGCGTACGAGGGGCCGAAGTCAACTCGCAGAGGCCCCCCTTAAACAATTTTAAGTGTTGAGGCACAAACCGACGATTATCCCTGTATGCACGATGCAAATCCACCCAAGGACAATCCCCGGTTGGTGCAGGACTATTGCAGAACATGGAAACAAAACATAATGGGGTTTGGGTGGCTATAGTGGATCGGTAACCTAAAACTATGGAAGGACTATGTCCCCTGCCTGATCAATGTTATGTAATACACGGATAAAATGGCAGGGGATGACTTGCACACTCAATAATGGACCCAGGAAACTGTCGCTAGCACATAGTGGCGTAGCGATAAGAGGCAACATGTCCTGAGGTGCTTGAGGAGTGGAGAGGTATTCCACTGCTTTCAGAACAATCCCAGAGCCCGGAAGATGGTCAACATTACGAGCACTTACTGGAATACTTCCCTCCTTCGAGCACGTTTGCTCTTGCGAATCTTCACTCAAGCGGGCCAATAAAGGCAAGAATGAGGTGAGAGCTCTGTTCCTCGTCAGTGTTCACTCCAGCCGGCAAATAAAGGCAAGCCAGAGATAAGGAACAAGATTTCTCACTGGAGTAATTATTATTATTATTACCTATATATTTTTTTATGAGTTGTCGAATATTTAAATTTAATTAGGTAATCATAATTTTATTTTGGGCTATTATGTGTTTTTTTTTTAAAGTAATTTATAATTTAAATGTATTAGTGTAAAACTAAAGACTAGATTTATGTCTGAAATAAATAAATAATTTATTGAATTAATTTAAAGAACCTTCCCCGCCCACGACACTTTGAAATACTGACTGAAAAATCTTTTCATCACGACGAGCTACTCAGGCAAAAAGAAAAAAAAAACAAAAGAAACTAGCTACTCACTCAGCAATAGCGTTTCCATTCCAACAGCGTTCATTCTCTTCAGCAGCAAAGTCCGGTTCGTCACATAATCGATCAGCCAGACCAGCAAACAGTTTCTTAGTGTTGGCGAGGGTAGCAGCAAACTGCAGAAGTTCGGTATCTGGTGGAGGTGCCCTCAGGTTCTCCCGGCGAATTGAACCTGGTGTGAGCTGTGCGGACGAAGGGGCTGGACTATCCATTGTGGCTGGTGGACCGCATTCTTGTCGCACCTAGGTAGAAAGGAGATTAGAGTTAGTTAAATGTTTAAAAAACTCAAGCATTCTAAAAGTGATGGCGCCAAAGCTCTTTTTGGATTACTGACTACTAAGTAATCCCGTTGTTCTCGTGGTCGCAAGCGCGGTTGCTGAGCCTGGAGTCCTGGGTTCGATTCCCGGGTTGGGGAAAGTGTTATTGGATTTTTCCATAAGAAATTTCAAGCCCCTGCCCCCGTGAGCCCTGCGCCCTGATCACAATCCTGTCGTGTTGGATTGCCGTCCCATTAGACTATGAGGTGTGTAGGGTAGTGAGGGAAGAGAGAGTGCACCTGCGTCTGTGCACAAACTTGTGCACTATAATATCTCCCGCGCTGAAGGCTGGTATCTGCTGAGATGGGTCGCCATGGCCGAAATTCAGTCTGAAGGAATATTATTACTGAGTACCAAGCAAATTGATTGGTCTTGAAGGAAACTGATCTTCATGCATCGAACTCTGTAAATACTGAGAACATGTTAAGCTTTCGTCTCGGTCACGGTAAGAGTCAGCCGTACGTCAAGAATAATTGGAACGCCGTAACGATAAACCAAATTCCAAAAACATTTTAGTACTGAAACCTACGGCCGTAAAAACAATAGGGTCGAAGTTAGAACGAGCTTTAGAACAGGAGTAATCATAACTTTGTACTTAAATCCAAGTATTCCACAACATTAGGATCTGTAACATTATGTGTACGTGATCGTAAACGCAAACAAGGAATGGTGTACCGTTATCCCTATAACTAGCAAAAAGTTAGATGTAATCAGCGCGCGTTCCAGCCGAGATGAAGACAAACGACTGTGCAGCCTCGATACAGTCATGTCATTTGTCAGCGGATAGACGCCGCTGCAGCAGAGCGCTGCAGTCGCTGGATTATCACGGAGAAGATCGTGGATAGAGGTGTGAATAACCGGTGAACGAGTACCTATGCTTTGTAGTTACCTGTATTGATCGGTTTTAAATTATAGCACCTATGCTGATTTAAACCAGGCTACAAGAGTTCTTAAAAACGCATTTTTCTGTAAACAATAAAACCGATTCTGAAAGCATGTCGTGTTTTGTACTTTTGACAGTGTCTTCATCATGTATCAGGGTAAGTTATAAGATATAAGTCGAAAGTTTTCATCAGTTTTTATTTTGCATTTTTCTGCGTTTCATCTTCCATTATCCTGTACACAAACATACAGAAAATCACGCCTTCAATCCTCGAAGGGGTAAGCAGAGGTGATATTGTCCTGTATTTCCTATAATATACATGCCTGCGTCGTCTGGGATCTGACTCTCGCTAACTTTCAATCCTTCTCCGCCAATTTTCCAAAATGTCTATAGGTACGTAATCGATACAATACTCATATTAACACTCCAGTCCTCACTCACATCACTAGTCTAGATATATTGGAGTGCAGCATTACCAGCGCGTGCGCCGAGTGAACGGCCTCAACGACTCGCGACACGCAAATAAACCACAACAACGCAGACGCAAATAGGCGCATAGTTCCGACGCAATTATTGCAAAAAGTACTACATAATACCACCAGGCGACGCCACGTTTGACATTTTTCTGCTATTTATAAAATGTGGTATGTTTGGACTCTTGAAATGCAGTTTAAAATATGCTTGAAATTGAAAATGTTTTTGCTTTGCGCTAAGAGACATTTATGAGTTCATGACTTATAAAAGAGAGGTGCTAGAATGTCAAGAAGAGGCCTGTGAAATTCGGAATTTTAAATTACCGTTTATGGTTTAAGACATTTATTCCTCAAAAATAATACAATTCACATAACATAAGAAATAAAAGTTAATCTTAATACTTACACGAACTTATGAAGAACGGTATAAAGATAGAAAAACATTTGTATTAATATGTACATAAGCATATAATCTTTTCCAAACATATTAGCGAACTTTCGATCTAGCAGCTGCAGATGAAAATGAGTAGTATTTTCCCATGGATATCTTATGTATTCCAGCAAAGTTCGCTACGCAAAGATTCCGCAACTTAGAAGTAATATCATGAATCCCGCAGGATTCAGGACAAAGTTTTATTACGACTGTGACATCTGTCGCGAACACATACACGTAGGTACCTACATAAAATGGGAATATATAACTCTGCTTTTATTAATATTGGAATATATGCGTATAAAGCTGTACAAGACTTCAAGAGTTTCTCGATTTTCCACGAAATGAAGCAGGACTAGTTCAAAGAAGAGTGATTTTCGATTTTTCGGTAACTTAACTAGTTAACGAAAAATCGTCTCTCTCAACTGAAAATAAAGTGGATTCTAGATGAAGTGTCGCTTTTATGTAAATATGAGTTGTATGTTGAAAAGTTTCAAACAAACCCTCACAGAGATTTACACTAAACCAAGCAGAACACACTCGACTACACGTAACACCGCAAGAAATTAACTTAAAAACTTAATTAAATAAAGAACAGTGGTAGTGCACGTTATAAAGATCTCCAACAAAAAGCAGACATCAATTAAAACTTACTATCAGTCCAAAACTCTGACAGTCGGCACAAATTCTTAACATTATGTGCTAATTACTGAATTTTTTACCAACAGCTCTCAAGATAGGCATAAAAAGACACCGACAACTAAATATAGTAAATATTCATTATCGCATTGAGTTTGCACGACCGCAACCGGATTGTATCTACCGGCCGGTGCTTACGAAAATAATAAAAAAAAACTGTCTGGTTGTAGGTACAGTCGAACTCGCTATTTGTTAGTGTAGTGTGTGATCCGGCTGTCATTCGTGGATCTTTGACAGTCATTATGGGTCGTCAGAAGCCCGAAAGTTTGACAACCAGTCTTACCAAGGGGTACCGTATTATCCAGTAACTGGGTTGTGGAGGCCAGATTGGCAGTCGCTCCATGTAAACTATTGGTATTCAGCTGCATCCGGTTAGACTGGAAGCCGACCCTATCATAGTTGGGAAAAGGCTAGGCAGATAATGAGTGTATACAGGTACATACAGGTAGCTAAACTTTCAACTATTTTTAAACAGTGTTGTGAGTACAATGTGCTGACCTGTCAACCTGACGACCTGTCTTTATGCAATAGGCATCAGTCTTACTGCCGACGAGGAAGCAACTAGCTATCAACGATTTTCTTGCTCAAGAAACGCACAGAAGATTGTAGGTCCCGTGTAAGTAAAAGAGATACATATGTTAATACATAGTTGATCGCTGCCTGTTTATACCGCCGGCGAATACTCGTTTTTAGCAGCGAAAAGAGCTATCTAAGAGAGTACTCGTTCGCTTAACGGGTAGAACACTCGCTGAGAGACTCCCGCTTGGTACATACGCATATCAGCGAGTAACCGCACTCGCTGCTAGTTGTTCGCCAACACGTTTTTAGTGGCTAGCTCTACTCGTACTCGCTTCTCGGTAATTGCCGGCGGTGGGATTACGCATATAATTAAAATTAATTTCGACAATTTAGTGGAAATATGAATATTTTTGCCTATATACCAAATAGCTTGTTTGACTGTACATAGGTGGGTATACCGCGAGCATTTGCTTGCCGCGGGTGGGCATACAGTAATAATTACAGTACTAAAGAAACTAGATATTTCAAGCCGACATAATAAAAACGCTTGGGATCGCGATTAACGCGGATAGACAGACATTATTATGATTGCGAATTGAAACAGCAGTTGAATAACTGTGCTTTTGCTTTAATAGCTACTACCTTTTTAGCTAATTAAAGTTTTTTTAGAAAAATATTAAATTCGCATCAAAAAGGAATAGATAAATAAAATGCAAAGTCATGCAAACCATGTGATAAGGTAATGGGTGTGAATGCATAATTAATGCTTTAAAAAGGTGCGCCAACATTTCGTAGGTAGAGATGTGTTTGTTATTAAGACATAACGCCTCCATTTCACACGAGCCCAATTTACATACTTACTTTATTTGGTTTGGTGTTAAAAACATGATGCCGGAAATCGCTAATTGCTGTTTATGGCTCAGTGTACCTAAAGTCCCCTTATTTTTAATCTTTCGTGTTATACCTAGGTGAAAACATTTAGCAACTTATAAACCGGTTTCAGACCAAACACACAGCACAGTAATACGTTCTCCTGCGATTATCACACATTTTTTATTCATTTAGCGGTGCCGAAAAGCCGTGACGCGTGAACTTCGTGCGGTGTTAGCCCCGACCGACTGGCGGACTGAGAAACGGATCGAGATTTTAAAGTGTGCGTGCGGCGACGCATAGATACTTTGGCGCACACATACAAGCCGCGCACGGTGCGTTTGTATGAAGATAACGTACTTCCCCTCTTTATACTATGGTAAATTGGACAATTCAGTGTGAAGTACCTACACTAGTACTTCAAACGGTCACAATTTCGACTGGAAACCACATCACGGATCCATTGTTAATTGGCCGCCGGGACAGTCATTAATTAAACGTTAATTAATTATTAATTCATACGTGTATCTGTAACCGCTATTTACGGCAGGCTCTTCATTGAACGTCACTCAATCTACTAGATTATCATTTACAGCGAATGACTAACGCATTGTATAGATAATTGATAAATATTTTACAATAATTGTAACATGAGATCGTCTTTGTTCGTCATGAATCATACCCGATTGTGCAGTACCTATGTCATGTATGAAAATGTTATATTTGTAGCACTTAGCCAGTAATGATCTAAAATTACTCGTATTATGTTTCATTGTTCATTTAAGACGCACAGTTACAATAGAATACAGTTATTATAATAATAATCGTGTATTTAATTTATAATAGCTAAGCTGAACATAGTTAATATAATTTTAGGTTTCTAGATGAGCGATTGTTGTGTCATTGTCATGCATATGTGATGCCCAGTAACACAGAATAGTGTATTCGTCATTTATAACTACAACGAACCAATAATATCGCTAAACGATTTATTTCGAGGTAATAAGCATAATATTGGTATATAAATGGGCACGTAATGGCACCTGCGAAAAATATCGATAGGTGCCGTATGTGGAATACCTCAGGTGCCATTCACCCAGGTGCCGTTTAAGCGGGTGCCCAATGCGGAATACGTCGTAATATCATTTCAGTATATTTGCTGAATATAAAACGCAATAATATATGAGAGAAGTGTTAAATAATTCACAGGGAGGTACAAAAAACGGAGCATCCGGTGTCAAGGCAGCTCGTCATTGAATTTGAATGTCTTTTTATGAATGACATCTGTTCGTGCGACTTGTAGAATTGTATTACTGTATGCCAACCGCGCACTCACTTAATTTGCGGTTGTATTGGTACTAAATATACCCATAGAATTTATTAAAGGTGGCTCTGCAGGCTTAGCATGACGTTTTCTATTTCTTCGAAGAATAGACATAGCTCTTTTTATAGAAAGTGACATTTCGTTTCTCCATTTTTGACATCGCACTGTAGAAATTCTTCTGCAATCCGTCACTTTATCTTTCGTTTCTAACGATCCTTGTCTAGGTCCTTTTTTATGTAGACTATTTCAGAAGAAAGTTTTTATACCCAACTGTCAAAATCACACTGACAACTGACAGTTGTCTAAGATAGTGAAGACAATTTGCACTTTTCTAGTCGACGGCTACAAGGTATATGGTTATCTACAAAATCATGATTTCACAGGAGAGCGTTTCGAACGCAAACCTATGGTAATTATTAGAAGAACAAGGCTATCTTCTCCTTTTTTACATAATTTTGTTAATAGGACATTACCAAGGAAATGGTGAAAGCCAATATTACTATTATATTTATTCGTTCCAAAATACGGTGTTCGACACTTTGAGAAAAAAAAATGTAGTTGTCTTTATATACGTGACTTAATATCAGTAAAAATTGAGAATCAAACAGAAAAAAATCGTATGACAAAACAAATAATTCTGAGTTGAATTATGTAAAAGAGTGAATTTCGTAAAAAGTGCAGTTGACTCTTTCGATTTTGCTGCCGTCGTACTTTCTACACGGAACGTCATTTTCGTCTATTCTTCCGTAGACAAAACAGTGCTCGTGCTAAGCCTGCTGGAGAGTCGAGAGGTATCACACGTTTTAAATAAGATTTCGAACGTGGACTGGTGGTTGGGTATGAAAAAGTTCCGTTTACACATAAAACATGGCCACTAGAAATGTTATACACAGTACACCCATAATTTCACATTAATAATACAAAGTAATACCAACCCGGGTTTGTTTAACCCAAAACACGATAAACAACAAGACCCGAACACATAAATCATATCACATCTGAACATCACAAAAAGCAATCCGGCCTCAGTCTAACTCTCATTTTTTGCGCTCTCGTCTGTATAACTAGATTGTACGAAATAAATAATAAATGGCACTTTTATAGGTGCTCCCAACATGACAATAAATATTTTAGGTTCAAACGTAAGGTCGTCATATAAATGGTCTATCATAAATCGGCCATGCTCTATAGCCGTATCGTTTGATCAGTATAAGATTATTACTTCACCGATTTGCTGGCGAATCTTCTAAATTGCACGCATGTTTGCGCCATGAAACTCATCTAAGTGCGGTAAAATTTATTACTTGGGTTTAGTTAATATCGCTGGAAATTACGATCTATTTTACTTGAGGCGTGGAGAAGTAATAAATTACTGAAAGTGCTTTATTTCGCTTAGAGCTATTGATTTATGAAATATAATTTATGAATTTGCTGTATTAAATCAAAACGAGTTTTTATAAATGATTAAAGATCAGCCAAGTGCGTGTCGGGGCACGCACAATGAAGGGTTCCGTAGTTGGGATGAATTTATCTCAAAAATAAACTTAACATTGTAGTTCCTTTACTATAATATCATTTATTTACATAACCAAATTACAAGATGATTATTAACATTAACTAAATTAAATTAAAACTAAGTTAGGCTTAAAAAAGGCCCTCGGGGCATTGTACCGAGGATGCTGGCGGCATTTCCTCGCTGAATTGCAATGCTGATGCGTTGCGCGAGAAAGCCGCCAGCTTTTCGGTCACCAGTTACATCAACTAGACGTTTCGCGATTTCCGCAAATAACTTATGCGCACTGGGACCCCACGGACCGAGGGTCTCGACGCCAAAGGGCACAAAGTTGTACTCTCTGCCAAGGCCTCCATATTTAATAACTTTCAGATTTTCGGCATTTTCTGCCGCTGCACCCGCTTTAGAAGTAGTCCGTTGGAGGTGGGACGGTGCCAGTGTGTCTACACAGGTAGCGTCCCACACAAGCATCCGTCCCAAACTCCACGGGACCAAAGACACACCATCAGGTCTTTTGCCATCATCTCTGACAATGCCAGTCGGCTCAAGAAGAGCAGGCACATTGATGCTGGCAAGAGACCGGCGGATTATGTCATTAAGTGTTGCATGTCTTGAAAAGCGGCCTGCACTTTTTTGACAACAAAGTCCGTGGTGACCCAGTCGGTCCACGTCCGTGCCACAAGGGCATGTGTGTGGAGTGCATACCGTGACCCCAAGCCGCAGACCAGTCGCCAGACGAAGCGAGGTCGGATCCAGGAAGGTACCGGTATATGGAGAAGGATGGGCATGTAGCCAATGACCGGCCTCTCTGGTTCCGACCGCCAAAAGTCTTGCGCGATCCGGACCTGAACTGCGGCTCAGAATCGATTTGTATGTTAAATCGCAATAAATATCGTCCCAGCTCCTCTGAGATTTTAGGTTGTCTGGAAATTCTTTACCCGGGCAAGCAATTTGAAAAGCATTCTTGGCATCCTCCAAGCCCGCAGTCTCATAGTTTGTGGGCAAAGCCCTTAGGACATTACCTATGAGACGTGACGTGCTATGGGTGGACGACAAAAAGGCTGGGGAAGCAACACTCGAAATTTTGCGGATTCCTAAACCGCCAAACCGAATAGGGAGGGATGCTTGTAACCAAGATGGTTCATTGAGCTGAATATTTAAAATCGTTTCTAAACTAGTTTTGACTAAATCGTCTATTGGTGAAAGCAAATTTGGATGTTTCCAAAAAGGGCTACAGCGAAGCACATAAGTAAATTTAGGGACAAAAAGGCAAAACTTTAGAATTATAAGAGCATAATGAGGACTGATTTCGAGTAAACAATTTGCGTGACTTTGGAATTTAGAAATAGTGTTAGTAATGTAATCAGGAAAAGATTCTTCAAAGATGGGAGAACCCAGGAGGCAAAGTGACTTTCTGT
The DNA here is from genome assembly GCA_905333075.3 of Atethmia centrago. Lineage (NCBI taxonomy): Eukaryota > Metazoa > Arthropoda > Insecta > Lepidoptera > Noctuidae > Atethmia > Atethmia centrago. The sequence goes on from HG995369.1 coordinate 22,626,836, forward strand.
CTACTATTTTGATATTCGGTGCCAGAAAATTTAATTTGGATTTTAAATTATCCAAACCGTAAGAAGTTTTTTGAATGAAGAGTTCACATTTGCTAAAATTTAATTCTAAACCAATATTTTCGAAATTTGTTTTAATATCTGATAAGTCAGATAGCACAGTGTCCACATCGCCTCCCAGGGTTCCGTCATCCAAATACCAAACGTTAAATTTTGATTTTAAATTTTGAATAATCGGATTTATAGCCAAGCTAAAAATTGCTGGCCCGAGGGGATCGCCCTGCTGACAGCCGACCTCCGAAGAAAGTTCATGGGAACGGTAAATTAATTTTGAAGGTTCTGCGTAGCAGGTAAGCAGGTATTGATAGAGTTCCGGAATTTTGTTCTTAACTTCTGGCAAGGGGGCTCCCAAGGGGACTTCCTTGCCGGGGTCGTGGGAAAGTCCGAAAGGGATACCCCCTGGGGAAAGCCCCTGGCAACACAGGCAACGGAAGGAACACAGGTGGGTTTTAGTCAGTAAGAGAACACATTCTCTCGCTCCGCCCAGAGCGGGAGAAGTTATTTGATAATTTCCCAGCAAAAAAATGGGTGCCTCCTTGACTCTAACAAAAATTTGCATTTTAAAGCTTAAGACGCTGACAACACCTAAACCGCGGTCACTGTCAGATTGCATAGAAAAGAAAGAGAAGCGCGATGACACAACGCTTGTAATTTATTGCAAAATATGAAGCAATTATCTAATTACAAAAAATTGAGTTGAGTAATCGAAAATAAAAAACAACCAAGTTCTGCATTTAAATAAGACATTCTTGTTAATAATTAAATAAACGTATGTTGATATTGAATACAGATATTTTGGATTAGAACCCAAGGTAAGCGGTTATTTTAACGTTAGTTTGTATCGAGGTTTTTTTTTTTCAAAACGTGTTTTGGTAACAACCAAGTTCTGGGAAATATGTTCCAAATTAACATACTTATATTTTTTCCGCTACCACAAATTATACAGATTTAGCAATTTTTTTTCTTAAGAGAATCCTATTTTGGTCAATTGGGTCTTGTCAGCGCCATAATTTTACGGAAACAGATGAATTGAAAATTGGTTTTCACAAACTCGCAATATTTTTGAACTGCCTATCCAACGATACACCACTCCATGGGATAGACGAGAAAAGTCAGCACCGGTAAAGAAATATTTTATTTTACCACTTTGTCGGCGTCACACGCATAAACCCAAATTACAGCTTTCTAGTACTAAGAGTCTCTGAGCTAAGCTGGGGACAGAAAGACACACAGACGGACATGGCGAAACTATAAGGGTTCCTTGTTGATTACGGGACTCTAAAACAAGATTATAAAAAGGCCAAGTATGCTTACAAATAAAATACAGGGTGGCAGGGACATCGACCCGCAACCTGTTACCATGGATTCAGTACATGATTTTGAACCCCCATGCGTTGAAATTTTTCGTTAGTCAGAAAACTTCTTTAGGCGCGTTAAGTGATTTTTGGTAGGGGAAACACTTGGGTTCGCGTCACCGACATGCCCGCGCCGACATGCTGTCGCTTCACTACTGCTGTGTAGCTGTAAGTGAAGTTAATTTGTGTACACTGTGCATTGTTAAATTTTTTTTTTAGATAATCATTATTCATTTGAAGTGAAAACTTATCTTTGCGTGGTGAGCGATAAGTTTTGCACTTCAGTCGGCAGTCTATGATGACTGCCTATATTTTTTTTTTGATAACTGTCAAATAATTTGTACGCCAGTCTAGAATCATGGTTGCAGTTTGCGCGTCCACGTGTTTGCCACCCTGTATATCGTAAAGCATTCCTTTGAATATCAAATAATATATTAATAATAATTCTTTATTTATTTTCTCAAAATCACAGTACAGCACATAGTCACGGTAAATTTCATATCATAGAGCAGTCTCTACAGGTTTTACCTACAACAGACACCAGTGTGTCTGTTGTAGGTAAAACCTGTATTACAGTTCACCAGGCTTATTAACGTATGACTTATTGTACAGTAAAACATTATTAAAAACTATTAGTCATACAAGACAAAAATAAAATAAAACAAGAGTGAAAGTAAAACAAAATATGTAAAAATAAATGTATAACCAATTTGAGGGCAAAACAAAACAAATCTGAGGACAAAAAGTTACTTACACGTTGAGTTGGGGGTGTGTAAGTGAGGGTGTGTGAGTGAGAGTGTTGTTGTAAGGAGTGTGTTCGTGTTTATTGTTCATCGTTACATCTTCATTGACAAAAGCTACTTCAAGGGTTTTAATAAACTTTATGTGGCATTGTAATCCATACCCTGAAGCCAAGAACAAACTCTTCTCCTGCACTTTGTCTTAGTAAGATGGTAGATTAATAGTTTCTTGTTTATATTATTATATAAATAGGGACCAAGTAAACCGTAAAAGTTATAAGCTAAGGCGAAGGCGAAGTTATAAGGTGTAAGCTATTATTATGCTAGACCGTAGTTATAACAGGTTGTCAAGCAGACATCGGTGGTTCTTCTCTTGCCCATGAGTATTTTAGGATCACAGAAAAGTTCAAATCAAAAGTTGTATCTGAGAATGATCAGAGAGTATCTTAATATTTAACTCTATCAATAAATCACTACCACCTAAAACAAATTGACTGAACAGGTGACAATCATTGTGTCGGTAACTACAATAGAAAAAAAGATAGTGTGACGTCACAGTCCTTTTACACTTAATGGTTCGGGGCAGCCATTTGTGGGAAATGAGGCAATTACAGGGCGCGCCAGCCTGGAGCTGCCTGGAAGATTACTTAATAGAAAATAAGAAAAGTTTGCTTATTCGAAATTAATTAGGTTTAACAACTTCTTAGCAGGTGGCTTAGGGTTCTGTTTATTTCGTGAAGTTTTAGCGGCTTCTGCACTTTGACGTAGGAATTGTGGGAAACCATATTCGTTTCGACATCTAAGTAAGTTTGTTCGAAAAAGTTTAATAAGGCTCTCTGAACATTGTGTTTTCTTATAAACTGTCTATTCACTGTCCATTCCATGCTTGCCTGGAAGAGATCGTAGAAAGGGATAAGGCCGCCCATTGTATATTTTGTAGTGTTTGATTTATTTTTTGTTATGTTTTTTGTGGCGTACAATAAAGTATATGTCGGAAATACGTTAGTCACTCGTTTGACTAATCGGGACGCTAGCGCCACCAAGCGGCGCTCGACAGAGTCTATAACATAACGTTCGACCGGTGCCTAAAGGACCTAAGGGCAGTTTGTCGGAGGCGGTCAAGGAGTGAACACGTTTCTGTGTCGTGTACCCACAGTGTTAAAATAGGGCTGATGATAACGAGCAAGACGTACCTTATCCGTCATGTAAAAATAGATAAATAAAATAAACGAATTAATAATGAATCGTTATGTATGTAACATGACAAAACAAAAAATAAATAAATTTGTTTGTTTATTTTTTGGGTCATCAACCACCGCTAGTGTAGTTACTAGAAATATCAGTTTAAAAAATCAGTTTTTTTATGTAAACTTCACAGACATGATGGGTGGGATTTTTTTTCTCCAAAATAAATCATAAAATAATTTTCAATTTTCATTTTTTGTGTTTAGATATAATCCCATCACGTATGTGGAGTTTCACGAGAGTCACGTCTGTATTTATCACATGCAAGTTGCATAATTCAACACAATCATCATCATTGTTCATGTTTATAATATCACTGGACATTGTACACAAACAGCCTGACAAACGTGACATTGACTATTCAGCGCAGATTAACGCTTTAAAGCGGTAAATAGACGCTCAATGGATAAATACTTCATTGAGCGCCATTGTTATTAGGCGATAATTGTACTGCCTTTGAAGTAGTATTTAATCAAATAATAGGAACTTCCGTAACTTAAACTGGCTTTTGTTTGTAAATTGTAAATATTGAAATGTTGAGTGTGTTTTATTCATGTCCTCTAAGAAGTTTTTTTATTATTATAAGCCTATGTTGTCCCACTTCAGGGCTCCCTTCCCGCTTTCCACTTTTCCCGGCGCAGTCTTAGTAGACTGCGCCGCCGTTCGGCAACCGTGGTCGGTTGCCGACCAATCCTTGAAGGAGTGCAGCTCATTCCGCCATCTCATTCAGACCTACTGTGTAGTCGTTTGATGAAAGAAATTATGTAAACATACTCAGCCTATAATGTTCCCACTGCTGGGACACAGGCCTTCTCTCTGTGCGGGCCCAGTGCGGGTTGGTAGATGTCACAAATGTCTTCGAATTTTTGGTTCTTAGACATTTTGTAAAGAAGATTATTATGTATAGAATATTAGAAAAAACAATTAAAATATATTCAATCAAATACTTAATAGATATTGGGTTATTGAAAGTGTTGGAATATCTAGTAAACCATAAACGTAAATGATTAATTATAGTTCCTATGGATAATTTACTTAATTAAGGCGCAGCCCTATGATATTTGTGACTTTTAAATCTGTTATTACACCTCTGTTTAGTGCAAGTAAGTAATGCAAAAAAAAAAATGTTAAACTGGAACGCATACACATCAATACTTTATTTGAATATTTAAGTATTATAATAAAATACTTTATTTATTCAGGAACTAATGTCTACCCTAAGCATAAAAACGATATTACTTCAAACTACTTAAGATATTTTCATGTTTTTTTTTTGTGTGAACAGAGTATTTCATAATCTATAATTCTATCTGTGCATACACATAATCAGCCTATAATGTTCTCACTGTTGGGACACAGGCCTCCTCTCTGTGAGAGGGAGTGGGCTGTAAACAACCACGCGGGCCCAGTGCGGGTTGGTAGATCAGATGTCACATGTCTTAGAATTTTTGGTTCTAGGACATGCCGGTTTCCTCACGATGTTTTCCTAGACCGTTTTGAGAATAGTGGTGATGAAATAATTTACAAAGGAAAGCGCCTGTCTGGGTTCGAACCTACGACTTACAACTCGTAAGTCGCGGCCGTTACCACTGGACCACCACTGCTCTCAATTCTATCTGTGATTTTTTCAATTATTCATATTTTTATTACTAAACATAAATATTCCCTATGAAACCGAACGGCGGCGGAGCGCGCCGTGAGCGGGACGCGCATTTGTATGGCCAAGGTCAATGCGGATTACCCGACTCTTAACATCGCACAGCACCCGCACCTTTTAATTCGTACAGACAATGTCGATAGGAGTATGTTCCTATATAATTTGTTTATTTCGTAATTTCAGGGCAGTTAAAATAAATAACTAGTCTAAAAGCCAATTTAGGTAAACCAGCCATGAATTAAAATAAGTGGAATAGCGTGCCGATTACGCGACATAGACCCGCTTTTAGTCCCATTTGAAAACCCGAAACCCACTGAAGCTAATTACATACAACAATATCATTAATTTATTTTACGGACCAACTCCACATTTCTATTTACGTAACTGCCTAACAATCAAACCAAACTATTATAACAGTACAATTCTAATTAATCATAAGTCCTAATAAAAATACGTCAGAACCAGAAGTCGTTCCATAAACAAGTCGTAGTACCTATTATAATAAATATAGTTGGTGGGACTATACATCAGTCTGCGATTGGTCGTATCGAAGTTCTAAGTTTTCGCCCACGTGAGTCATGACCCAAGACACGAGCGGAATAATCTGCCACACGCCAAACCCACATTTTCTAATAGTATTATGTGGGAAAGGTTTAGTAGGCTCACTTCTGATAACGCACGAAAACTGACAAGAATGTTAAGTTTTCTCTTTACGAAATAGAAGTAGCGAAAACAGAAATTACCAAACGTAATACCAAAACGGACATCATGAGTTCAAAGATTAGTTGTACCTAGTAAAATTGTTTTCTACAAGTTCTGACGACCAGACTGAGATTACAGGATTGCTAAATATTGAATAAGTATTGAACTTGCTCAAATGATAACAGGGGGGCAACCATCACCTCATAGAGCAGTATTATTTCAATATTACTTCAGCGTGAGAAAGAGATGGAGCTATGAGTCCTGTACAGCTCCATCACTTTCCCACTGTGAAGTAATATTATAATAATACTGCTATAAGAAGAGATGTCAGTTACAGAAATTAGCGATGGAAAGTTCAAAACCCACATCAAACGTGTCCTTATCAAAAACGCATATTATAAGATTAAAGACTACGTTGAAGACAAGGATGTTTGGCAATAATTCCTTCTGCACATGTGGCTTCCCGGGGTCATCAGAAACGGCATAACTATGTAAATGTCTATTAACTGCACCCAAATTACGATGTTTATTATTATTATTTTTTAGACAATCTTTTTTGACATTATATTTTCATTATTTGACATTATATACAATGGCAAACATGTCATTTGGTTTAAGAGGCCGACAACACCTAAAGCGCGGTCACTGTCGGACTGCATAGAAAAGAAAGAGAAGCGCGATGACACAACGCTGGTAATTTATTGCAAAATATGAAGCAATTATCGATTTACAAAAAGTTATAGATTGTATAAAAAAAATAAAACACTATTATGCTATAATGTTGCTTGTAGAATAATCTGACAAAAAATCATAATGATTGCATGTATTTAGTATGGTTTTTAATCGTTAAAATAAATTTTTAGAGGTATCTTCGTGATTTTTTTCTATCGTATCAAGTTAGTTATATTTATGTTTTCAACACGCTATCTACCTAGCATATATCCTTAAGAATATATTTTTCAGATTGTGTTTACTGCAGTGGATCATATAGTTTAAGGCATTATAAAACTAGGTTTTTATTAAATAGGTTTTTATTTTTATTATTTTAATATTATTTTACATGGATTCTTGTGTACATTGTGATTGTGAGAACGTCGTAGGCTTAATAGACTAGATATTTTGTAGGCCTTTTTCTTTTATTTTTTTTTTTGTTAAGTACACCTCGACAGGCCTACACTGTCCTCCCATACCTATTAACACTGTAATTTGAAAACGTTGTAAAAACCAATTCTTTTTAAAAGAGTAACCGTGGAGTTTCTGGCCGGCTCATCTCCATAGGAAACGACCAATTGGAACCGTGCACCTAGCTTCTGACGTTCCATAAGTCCCATGTAGGTTTATGTGAAATAAAAATATTTTGATTTTTTGATTTTGAGGTTAGTTGAGGTAGATCCGCAGTGGTAGCCCGAAAAATTTGTTTTGATTAGATTTGTTCCCCAATCTCATGGTTTCATGAAAAAGTCATTCAATGGAACAAATGTTACTTAAAGGGATGTATTAATGTTTCTAACATAACATCACGTCTTGTTTCCCCGAGGGGTTGGGCAGAGGTGTACCTGTAGTACACCCACATTTCGCCATTTTCTTTTTAATGATTCTAATTATCATAATTCTGTAAATACATATCTGTTATAGTCGCAAATCTATCATGATACAACCTGACGCTGACCTGCAAATTGCAAAAACGTAACTTTTTTTTTTGTAATATTTTAATAATTTTTTTTTAGTTCTTACGTTTTTGCAATTCAATTTCGTGGGCTACAACTGCGGATTCACCTTAAGGTAAGAATTTCGTCACATGTGGATGTGGAGGACGGCTTACTACTTTACGTGTTCACTTCACTTGCTCAGCTTCAACGTTTCATTAGAATTTTAGGTTAGTATATGGACTTTCTTCTACTGTGATTTCCCAATATAAGGATGCTTTCTGTAACCACTGCAAGTTGCAAATGGTCGTACATTATTATGCTTTAGCGAGAATGTTCCTTGTTCAAAAGGCCTTTGTCGTTATGCATTTTATGGAATGGCTCTTCTGAACTTTTCTATCTAATTATTATAAGTATTTTATATAAGGTCGTGTGCCATATTGTTAATGTGCGTAGGCGCCGGGGAAATGCGTTGAGAAATTAATATTAATAGCTTTACACGTTACACGTTATCTTTAACGTTGTAAATTTCGATACACCTATCGAATTTCGTGATATGTGGCGGTATATTAAATAGTTGGTTAAAATATCATGCTTTGATACTTAACATTAAAGAAATTCAGTAATGTACCGGTTATTTATAGGTGCAGGGAAATCACGACATGATATAAACAACTTCAGGCTCGTGGAGACTGGCGCGATATCACGAGTACGACACTTTCCTTGAAGTTTTCACAAGAATTGTGCTACTAATGTCGCGTCGCGTCTGCCTGCGGGAGCCTTTAACATTACTAGCCCTTAGACTTGAGTGGAATGTAGGTAAGTATTTCAGGTAAATGACATGCCACCATAAGATCAAAATTAGGTATTAATCGGTCAAGGACAGCTAATGAGACAATTGATTTTACATTGTTTGGCACCACATCGGTTACGCGCCGGGCTTCATAAGTTAAAGCGCTTTAAACAAAGTACTATAAATATTAATACAATTATTATATTGGATTATATTGGTACTCCTCATCTGAACTGCAATCAACATAACTGCTGCTCTCGTTTTTTTGTATTTCTTTTTGTATCTACAGCTAATATCCGCGCCACCATATTTTACTGCATTAGGTGTTACAGAGAAAAATAAATGTTTTCTTCAAAGCTTTTCTGTCGCTGTCGTTTGCACATTGCGCCTGCGATTCGCGAGGTGAAAGCACGCACAAGCGTGGGCGGGCGCCGGCGTCTCACGATATGAGATGGGGTCTAGTACACAGACGGAGTTCATATGTACTACAGAACTATGGTTTACTCCACACGTGTCGATGACACCACTCTTTATATGCTAATATATACACGTCTTCAGGAAGTTTGCGAAAGGCTTGGCGCCACAGGAAAATGTTATATAGTCAGAGAAATTAATTGCACCCTACGTCTCTTTAACATGTTATAGCCATTTTATACGACTGTCAAGGAATGACAGTTATGATTTGAATTAGCCATTTTAATTTGGTAGTCAATTTGCTTATCAATTAAGTTCTCAGACTTTAAAAACCATTTTTGGAAATAGATGCTGAAAATTACTGATTCGTCGAAATGAATGGTAATAACTAGTAATAAGTAATACATCATTCAGTAACTACGATATAACGGGAAAAGTTGGACTCTCAATGATTGGATGATATTGAATGCATAAAATATGTTTCCAAAAATATGAAATGGTATTGCCGAGCTGGTTCGAATTTATAAGTTATATGTATATAGCAGCCTCAGCAACGAAATTATGATTACAGTATGGGAAATTCGAATGTGATACTGATTTAATTCAAAACAAGTGAGGTCGCTTTCAGATTGTTTGCGGTTACTAGAGTGAGGTTCGAAGTAAATATTAAATATTTAGGTGGGTACTGACAAATCCTATATAAATACTTTAAAATAAGTTTAAATCACGCATATGGATCCCCTATAAATGATTATAGGTATATTCTCCCGTCATTACCTCATGTCCTCAGTGGGTAGGAGATTAGCCGAGGTATGATTAGCGAACAACCAGTAAATTGCTTCGTAGGAAGCGAAGAGAGGCGATGATTACCGGTCTTGACACAGATACGTGACGTCTGCGCCGTGTGGGATCCACAGATCTACTGCTAGATATAGGTACAAGTATAGTACGTTCATTATAACTTGACGCGTGACGCGATTGGTAGCACTGAAGCTTGCAGTCTTAGTTTCAATACCAATAGAGTTCAAAATGGCGACTGACAGAATAGAACCACCAATCACATGGCTGCAAAATTGAGTGCTACCAATAGCGTCACGCGTCAAGTTATAATAAACGCACTGTATATCACTGTTTTACAGATGATAATCATGTGTATAGTCTGTATTTTTCGACGTATAAGCAAGTAGGCGTGTGGTTATTTATGGATTTTTGAATTGCATTTGATATTGTTTCAATTTTATATCAAATCTTTATACTTATGTGGATAGTTGCAGTTTATTTTAAACGTAAAACGAGGGGAAAATATAACACCTATACTATTTCAATTAAACTCATGAACTATGCTCATGAATTGATGAGTGTTTGAAACTGAAATCGAATTTAAAAACCAATACCAATTCATCTAACTTTTGCGTGCTTTTTTTTCTACATATTCCACACAGTGTTCATTTTCTTTTCCATTCCACTGTTTTATTATTCAACAATTTGTTTCGCAAATACTAACTCATTCTGCTTGATTAAAAGGCGAGTCAGCTACGTAGTTATGTAGTGCAGATTGAAAGTCAACAACCTCCAGGGCTACAATGTCGGACTTGGCTTGGTAAGTGAAAAGTTTTTATAAAGCGCCAAAGTCTGGGTAATAAAGCTTAAGTGTGTTATATTCAGCGTCGTTTATCTTTTATTATATTGCTACGGTGATAAAACAGGATTTTAGAAACTTTATTGCGGTGCACATAGCAGAGTTCGTTCTTTCTCTTTCGGAATGAAAACCTTGCCTATTTAGTTACAGTCTAGTTTTGTAGTTCTTTACTAAGTCCCAATTGAATCGGCCACAGGTAGGCTATAGGTACCAAACATTATCATCCACAATCAATATGTTTATGTAATTATTTAGATTGATTTTGTATTAGCTATTCCCGATAATAGACTCTCAGTAAACACGCAATGTTTTTTATAAAAAAATAATGAAACTTATCTCTTAAGGCGCAGATATGTATATGATTTTAGTGTGTTAAATCTGTTATGACGCCTTCATATAATGCAAGTAAGTTATGAAAAAATGTATGTAAAGGCTCCCGCTGACTGGGGCAATATCGCGAGCGCGACAGGCATATTGCTGCGATATCGCTCTAGTCTGCACGAGCCTTTAAACTAGGAAGCATACACATCAATTCTATGAGCGAATACATAAGTATTGTAGTAAAATACTTTATGAAATAAATTCAGGAAGTGTGTATGTGTCTACCCAAAGCATAAAAAACGATATTACTTTCAAACTACTTAAGATATTTTCATGATTTTTGTTGTATGGATAGACTATTTTAATATATATAACACTATCTGTGATTTTTTAAAATATTCATATTTTTTTGTTACCAAATATAAATATTCCCTATGAAATCAAACAGTGGCGGCGCGCGGCCCGGGCGGCGTGACGCGCATTTGTATGGCCAAGGTCATCGGCGATATCCGACCCTTAATTAGCTAAGTCCTCATTAGCTATTTCTCGAATATTGCATGTTTATCTATACGTTTTCCATGTTCCGTTGTTTTCTCGCAATTTAATTTACTCAACTGTTACCCCGTACAAATATTACGGACAAAGAAAAAGAACATTACTTAGATCAATATTATTATCTAGCTAACGTTATAGATCAGTTGTCTCAGCAAATAAAACATGAAGGCACAAACGTATGCTGTCACAAGTTTATTGAATCAACCGTCTGTACGAGGAAAATGATTGAGACCGAAACAAGATTACTTAGATTGGCAATATTGCCACGGCTGATTACGGAGAGAGGACACAAAATAAAATATGTTCTCTCAAGAAAATATTCACGGAGACACAACAACAGCGCGGCATTTTTTCCTTTTTATATTACGCTTAAAATAAATTGGTGTTCCGATTGAGTTACTGAATCTCTGCGAAACGGTTTTGTATACAGATGAACCTATTAAGCTGGAAGACGGAAGGAGTGTCCTTGATCCGAGGTGCGCTGTGACATAACTATATGAGAACATAAAAATAACTATTTGGTGTTGTGCCACGTGTGGTGTGAGTCAACGGGAAGTATTCTACGTGCGGCGGCAATCAGACTATCCGGAGTCATTCTGGCCGAATTTGGCTTTTACATGGCCTTGCAATAAACGCCAAAGTTACTTAAGGCGCTGACAAGACCCAATTGACCAAAATAGGCTTCACTTAAGAAAACAATTTATATAGTTTGTGGTAGCGAAAAAAATATAGGTATGTTAATTTTGAACATATTTCCCAGAACTTGGTTGTTACCAAAACACGTTTTAAAAAAAAATCTCGATACAAACTAACGTTAAACTAACCTCTTACTTTGAGTTCTAATCCAGAATATCTGTATTAAATATCAACATACGTTACGTATTTAATTAATAACAAGAACGTCTTATTTGAGTACAGAACTTGATTGTTTTTTTATTTTCGATTACTCAACTCAATTTTGAGTAAATAGATAATTGCTTCATATTTTGCAATAAATTACAAGCGTTGTGTTATGGCGCTTCTCTTTCTTTTCTAGCAATCTGACAGTGACCGCGGTTTAGGTGTTGTCAGCGTCTTAAAGCCTTTTATTACATTTTGGAAATCCGTTTTTATATGAAAGCTATTAAAACAGACGTAAAGTAAATGAAAGTGCGATGTTAAAGAGTCGTTCCATAATAACCGTAAGTTATATTTCTGCAGTATTAATATTCATGAAGCGAAACGCATGTTATGTGATATTTTAACGCGCTGTGGATGCATACCGCTAAATAAAGGGAGGTCTTTATGAGCCTCGTTATTTCTAATAAAACGACCATGAACCATTCTAGACTGCGCTTAAACCCACGAAATGTGAGCGACATTAGACGAGCGACGGGAAACGAACGAAATTAGCCATCCAAGTAAGGACATAATACAAAAAATAGACTGCTGAGGTGAGCCCGAATTTTATTCGGAAATCGATCTTTGATGTAGGTATTCGAGATGGGTCAATTGGTAAAATTGATTCAATCAAATCTTCAATCTACTTGATTAAGCATTTAATTTCGAATGTATTAGGTATTTCATTGAAATCGATTATCGGTTTTGATTTAAGTTTTTTACTACCAGTGATCGCTTTGACGCTAACTCACTTTGAGCGTTAGATGCGAAGATAAAATGCTCACTTAGTGTAAAAGCAATTTTCTTTGTTTTAAGTGGTGGGTGCAGGCGGGCAGGCGGGCCGGCTCGCGACCCGCGCCCACCGCTGACCCGAGCCCGGCCTACGTCGCTTTTAACTGTTTATGGTCTCGTAATGCCTTGTAAACATTTAGACAGAGAGATGCTTCACTATACGACAATCCAATAGATATCGCCGTACTAAAGTAATTGAATTCTTGTACGGATCGAGTTCTAGTACGTAAATACCTGAATGCAAATCGTCGACAGTACTTTCAGTTCGAACCAGCAGTAACTAAGGAATAATTGAAATGTCTCGTTGGAGGTATTCGGGGCACGTGTGGCGAGCTGCCAAACTGTAGGGCGCGTCCGGCAACTTTATTTTATTCAAGTTCTCGTGTTAAATTAGAATAAATTTTCTCATTTGATTGCTCTATGAGCGGGAAGTAACGGTGCTACATTTCATAGCTTATAGTTGTGATAGCAATTTCATGCTAAAATAGCGCAAAATGTGGAACTTCAATTGGCTACCAGTGCATCGGTAAATCAAACAAAATTATAGTTAGTCGTCGTGAATTTATGGCCATATTTTATCGTTGAGGAAATTATCATGTTGAATCGAAGTCGAAAGTTGTCCAATTAGAAAGAGGGCGTTGATCAGATTGACCTGTTCATCGAGGTATCATTATCTTTTAAAATTGCTTCTGTATGTAAATATTATTTTGTGCCTTAATGTGTTAAGATCAACATGACCTAAATCATCAAGTTTTTAAACAGTTTTATTTTGATATCTTAATATTTTATGTTTAAGATAACTGTTGGTTTATCATATTGAGACATCTTTAAAGCTTTTTTTTATCTTACCTTATTCTCGGAGACAGCCCTGTTCTCGAGCGCGTACATGATGGCCTTCGAGACCTTGGTCTCCAGCTCCCTGAGGGCCACATCTGCGTCCACTTTGGTGAGTCTCTCCACGCCTTCCACGTAGCCTGCCCAGGGACCATCCAGCTCAGACAGCAGAGACCCTATGCACCTGTTGAAATAATAATTAGTTATGAGAACTTGTCTTACAACGCGTAAACATTCAGTTGATGTAAGGATATATCTATGTTAGCTCAAATATTTGGTAGAAAATACTAGTAGCGAAATGCTAATAGCAAAAAGGTTGATTGGCGTGCCCTGAGGACTTGCTGGATATCAATGCTCAGTGTGTCCTCTCAATTGCCGAAGGACACCAGGACGTCAAGATTATTAAATGCCAAGGTATGCAGGCAGTACGACAAACAACAAACTTTCCTTTATAGAACTAGTCTGCAATAATAGTAAAACATGAAAAAACTTTAAAACGTTTTCTTACAGACTGCAGTTTTTCCAATTGTCTGCGAGACTCGTAAAATGTGGACACTTTGTTGCGTTTGCTGAGGAAGTTCAAATGCTCTCCGCGCCATCCTTAGTTCCCGTTTGATCAACTTTGTTATGGATTGCACAGGATCCTCTTTGAACAACGAGCGCGTGTTACATTTTGTATAAGTTTATACGCTTTGATCATTTTATAGTTTGATGCAATTAATATAATTTGCATTAGCTGCCCTGTTTTCGCATAGATATAAATACTTAATATAATTTTAGTATAGAGGCATGAGGAACAGGGTGTAAAGTTCACTCATCCTCTATAGAAAAGGGAGGATCGTCCGACCAGACGGGTGTCGTGTCTGGTGGGCAACTGCCCGTTGTCGGTTGATGTCGGGATGCTGTATAAATAGATACGAGTAGCGCGGGAAACTCTGCTTGCGCGATGCAGGATTTGTGTGACGTCTGGTCTTTGATGCGTACTTCGTATGTGGCGTTGTAGATGCCGCCACAGTAGAATCGCTATGCCTTTGATACATTGGTTGTATGATACGAATATTATTATATTTTCATTTCAACCTGACTACTAACTCAACTTCTCTGGGAAACTGAAACAAGAGTTGAATCTTCTATAAATGCTATCAACCGGAAAACTCAGTTCAATACTGGGGGACAACTCTATAAGTCCGTCAACGAAGATACGGGCCCGTCCTAAAGTAGTTGATCCATCAAAACTAGTGACAAATTACATTTTTCGAATGGGCAAAAACACATTGCGAGTAGGGACAAATGTCAAATCGTGTTGTCATTCATTCTCAGTTCGGGCTCCGAAGTAATATTATGTCCGTAGGTGATACGGAGTAGGAAACGCTCGAAACTTCGGCCGAAATTATGGATTTAGTGCTTAGGGAGTAGGCCCGTTGGAGCGGAATACAATGGCCAACTGGACTGTATACGACCACTGTATCTAACAAGTCCAACTGGAATCCTACACTAGGATTTGTGTGTAGCCCTTTTTTTTTTTGAGGGTGGGAAATGGGCGGAGCGGGAGGGTGTGTCAGACTCTTACTGACTAAAACCCACCCGTATTCCTTCCTGTTGCCTGTGTTGCGGGGGCCTCGGTGACCCATAAGTACCTTCCCGCGACCCCGGCAGGCATCGGCCCTAGTGGACCCCTACTTTTGTGCTGACGACATCTCTTTGAGGCGCGCGTGGAATACGACGCGCCGTCGACCCGGGCCTGGTCCTTACCGGACGGTGAGCTACCCATTGCTCACCGTCAGCAAGCCCGCGCCTACGGTGGCTGGAAATCCGCCCAAGATTCCCGACGCCCAGGGCGTCTCCTGCGGCGGCTAGGGGCGAGAGGGCGCGAAACGTGCCTTTCCCTCAACCGTCCCGCCGCCTCCTTCGCGAGCATTACTGCTTCGCAGAAGGAATTTGTGTGTAGCCCTGTGTGGGACATATTTATCTCAATTCCCAGTCAGTCTTAGCTCAACACAGATATTCCATTTAACTTAAAGTCTTGGCTCAGACCACCGATATTCTCTCATATCAAGAGGCAGAGCCGGCATTCATGCTAAATATTTAGTTTGTATGTTTGTATGTTTAAACAGGTCGTCTCACTATTTTAATCCTCATTCGTGCTATTTATTTATTTACTAAGGCACCAAGTCCCAATATACCAATCAGAAATACATAAAATGAGCAGCTACTCGTAATTGGGATTTATTTAAAGATTTGTACAGTGCGTGAACCGCCTAAATATTTTTCATGGAAGAGCATTTCAAAGGTAGTCCTTCATTAAAAAAAAAAGCATTGTATATCTAATAATATCTAATTGCATAAGTTATTTGCGGAAATCGCGAAACGTCTAGTTGATGTAACTGGTGACCGAAAAGCTGGCGGCTTTATCGCGCAACGTATCAGCATTGCAATTCAGCGAGGAAATGCCGCCAGCATCCTCGGTACAATGCCCCGAGGGCCTTTTTTGGGCTAAACTTAGTTTTAATTTAATTTAGTTAATATTAATAATCATCTTGTAATTTGGTTATGTAAATAAATAATATCTATACATATATGACAGAGAGACAACGTATTTCATATAAGAAGTTACCTACGAAGTGACAACCTAACTTTTTAGTCTCACATTAATTCCTCTCAAATCCCGTCAGTCCTATACAGATGCTTGCACACAGTCCGTGTCTCCGCCACACAACAACAAGCCGGGTGTGTGCACCCGTAACCCGACTGCAATTAATCCGCACACACGACTAGGACAAGTGTACACCAACCCAAGCTAGTTTATTACTCGCCTTGATTACTCGCCTCGCCCGCCACAACTGATATTGAACATTTTTTTTAATGAAATTGCAATTTATTTTACTGTGCACAGTTGAGCATTTTATTTTAAATTGCTATTTGTTGGACTGTCGTTTCGTTTTACGTTTGGGATTCATGTTCGGAGAATTTATTCGGGATTTAAGCTTTGTTTTGTTCTATTGAGCTTTTGAACTGTGCTAAACGGTGGATTCAGTGCAGAATTATGAAAAGTATTTATAGGTTTCAATCAAAACAATACACAATATAACATACATTTTTATAAGACTATTTCGTTTACTTTGTTTTGACTGCTTTGTTTCGTGACTTAAAAACATAACTGGCGAAATGTGGGTGTACTACAGGTACCACCTCTTTTTTTTTTTGTGGATGGGAAATCATCAAATAACTTCTCCCGCTCTGGGTGGAGCGGGAGGGTGTGTCAGACTCTTACTGACTAAAACCCACCCGTATTCCTTCTGTTGCCTGTGTTGCGGTGACCCATTAGTACCTTCCCGCGACCCCGGCAGGCATCGGCCCTAGCGGACCCCTACATTGTGCTGACGACATCTCTTAGAGGCGCGCGTGGAATACGACGCACCGTCGACCCGGGCCTGGTCCTTACCGGACGGTGAGCTACCCATTGCTCACCGTCCGCAAGCCAGCGCCTACGGTGGCCGGAAATCCGCCCGGAATTCCCGACGCCCAGGGCGTCTCCTGCGGCGGCTAGGGGCGAGGGGGCGCGAAACTTGCCTTTCCATCAACCGTCCCGCCTCCTCCTTCGCGAGCATTACTGCTTCGCAGAAGGAAGTGACGGCTGCCCATGCCCTCTCGCTCCGTACCATGGCCTGAACCAGGGCCGGACGCGAGAGACCTCTGCCGCCTATCGCCTCCATGAGGACACGGCGGTGCTCTGCCCAAGCCGGGCAGACCTCCACCGTATGCTCCACCGTGTCCTCCGGGCGATCCACACAGTGGTGACACCCGGGCATTTCCTCCCGCCTTATCCGACACAGGAACCTCCCGAAGCTGCCGTGTCCGGTGAGGACCTGCGTCAGGCGGAAGGTGAGGACGCCGTGGCGCCTCTCTAGACACTCCTCAAAGAGGGAGGTACCACCTCTGTCCATAGATACAAGAAAGAAGTCTGTTTTTTTATATTTCTATGCCTCTGCCCAACCCTTCGGGGAAACAAGGCGTGATGTTGTTATGCTGTTTCTTTTATCTAGTGGTCGAAAGCTCTACTGCTGAACATGAGGTCCTGGGTTCAATTCCCGGGTCGGACAAAGTTTTATTGGGTTTTTTCATCTGGAATTTCTCAGTAGCAGCCCAAAGTCTGGCTGTGTGCCCAGTTGATGGCAATAGGCTCGCCCCCTATTACATGGGACTTAAACATAACTGGCGAAATGCGGGTGTATTATAGGTACCTACATCTCTGCCTAACCCTTTGGGTAAACGTTGGTGTGATATTATGATAAGTATTACTTTTGTTTGTATTTCCACACAGTTTCGGTCCTAAAACTTCCTAGAACTATCAACTATATCGACCAGTAAATTTACCGACATAGCCGGATGACTTGCGTGACGATGCGGGATGGCGGCTGCATTCCAACGAAGTGCCAATTTAAGTCAATGGAGCAGAACACACGAGCCACAGTGACAAACCACAGAGTCACTATGAAGATGAAGATCAAGTGATCACTTAATGTCACCGTCAAACACATCAATCATAATACAATTACGTGATTAAACCTACCAGTGTAGTTAAGATAGTAGAATACAGAATGTATATGTCACCGTAAGATTGTGACAACCGTTAGTTTATAATCTATTGGTTTATTTCCGTTAGATTATAAACTGCCGAAAAAATGTGAACTGGGTGAACTGTGACCAACCGCGCGCGAGCCGAGTGAGCGAAGCGAGCGGCAGCGGCCGGCGAGCGCTACTTCCAAGTTGCTCGAGCGTACCGTCGCATTTAGTACATATTAGCGCAAGGTGCGTTTCATCGCAAGCAAGTTTGACACTCCCATGACTAGTGTGGACTAATGTCTATTAATTTTGTCCAGCTCGTCCTGCCAACTTCTGCGTACCGGTGTGCCGTGATGCCTTCTGGCTGTGTCAAGGTCAGGTCACTACAATTACCACTCTATGAATACTGATCTGTCGATTTCCCATGTATAGATTATAAACTATCGAAAAATAAGGCATTCAATTGTAAATGGTCAGTTGCAGCTCACAATTTTTCTACAGTTTATATAACATTAATGGCAATAATACCGATAGATTATACATTTTATAAACTAAAGAAGTTCATAATTATACGGTGACATATAGGTATTAGAAATCTAAAGTGATTTAAAGGACAAGTCAAGTGTTCTCGTAAGTTATTAATTAGTCCAAAAAACAATAAACATATTTTAGAAAAAAACAATGAAACACGCTGTAGGTATAAACCGAATAATATGTATATGTCGCAGCCAACTAGCTTAATTAGCCGTTTAGTTAACATCCTAACTCTGTCGCAGCCATCTGGTTAAATTAGCCAGCTAATTGGACGCTTAGGCCGTTCATTAAACGCCGGCACCGACGTCACAGCCAACTAGCTTAATTAGCAGTTTAGTTAACAGCCTAACCGTTAGAAGTAGCGCTCGCTCGGCTCGCGCGCGGTTTGTCACAGTTTTAACCTAACCTAACCCATTTGATCGGAGTGCCCTGGCTTAGTTACTGCTACCACTTCAAAATATGTTTATTGATTTTTGGACTAATTCATAAATTACGAGTACAATTGACTTGACCTTTAAATCACTTTAGATTTCTAACATCAAACATTTCTATCTCGATTTTAACAGCTGCCATACTTCATTCCTGTTAAAATCCTGCCCGGTAGGTATAGATTCATCACAGATCGTGGCATACTTTTGAATATCTTCTGCCTCATTGTTGAGTTTTCTCACGAGTTTTGGGGCTCGTTAAAGTTAAAATCTCTTTGTTTGACAGAAGTTAACGAATTTAATTAGTGACGTGTTTGCAGTTGCCTACCTTCATTTGGACTTCAATAGGTGTTTTCTACCGAAATTTTGCAGAAAGGATTTTTGGTAATTATCTTTCGGTCTTCAAAAAAAGTATGCAGGTCTTTGAATTTTTCGGTAGAATAGGAATAATCTAACTTAAACCCTACTCAAAACGTAGAGAGTTAAGTAGGATTTCAGTTAGATTATTACTGTATAAAAAAAAAAGGTTCACATATTGCAAAGTAGAAATACCATGGCAAAAATTCTTGGCGACTCGAAGCTTCCGTTTGTAATACCGATTCGTATTGCAAGCGACACCCTGGACACATTCCCGGTATATTTCTTATTGACAATAGCACGCAATCCTGCCATGCCTACGCGACCAGCCCTAACATTCTGAAGCAACTGCCTTTAAATAATTACTTTACGTAATATTATTATGGAGTAGCTTTGTTCACGTTTTTGGAAACACAGGAAATTAGATTTTCCTAGACAAACTTCAACATTTACGCCTTTTTGTTTTTGTTGTGTTGGAAATTATCAAAGAACTTCTCCCGCTCTGGGCGGAGCGGGAGGGTGTGTCAGACTCTTACTGACTAAAACCCACCCGTATTCCTTCCGTTGTCTGTGTTGCCAGGGGCCTCGGTGACTCTTATGGACTTTCACGTGACCTCGGCAGGCATCGGTCCTTGTGGACCCCTACACTTGTGCTGACATCTCTTTGAGGCGCGCGTGGAACACAACGCACCGTCGACCCGGGCCTGGTCCACATCGGACGGTGAGCTACCCATTGTTCACCGTCCACAAGCCCGCGCCTACGGTGGCCGGAAATCCGCCCGGGATTCCGGCCGCCCAGGGCGTCTCCTGCGGCAGCTAGGGGCGAGAAGGCGCGAAATTTGCCGTTCCCTCAACCGTCCCGCCTCCTCCTTCGCGAGCATTACTGCTTCGCAGGATGTGACGGCTGCCCATGCCCTCTCGCTCCGTACCGTAGCCTGAACCAGGGCCGGACGCGAGGGGTCTCTGCCGCCGATCGTCTCCACGAGGACACGGCAGTGCTCTGCCCAAGCCGGGCAGACCTCCACCGTATGCTCCAGCGTGTCCTCCGGGCGATCCACACAGTGGTGACACTCGGGCGTTTCCTCCCGCCTTATCCGACACAGGAACCTCCCGAAGTTGCCGTGTCCGGTGAGGACCTGCGTCAGGCGGAAGGTGAGGACGCCGTGGTGCCTCTCTAGCCAACATATACATATATGCGCGTGATTCACTCCGGAATGGCGCGGGGTGGCGGGGTACCGAACGCGTACGCGACGGCCGCTGTGCGTTCTCCACACCACTCAGCTCACAGATACGCGCCACTACAGGCATTTCTTTGTACTGTCTTCTGTATACGTGTTCATGTGATTTATGGTATTACACCTATTTTTTTTTTAAATACAGTCCATTAATTCTTTTTTTATAAAGTGCGATTGAGCCCATTCAGGGACTATGGGGAGTCGAGCCTTGTCGAAAGCTTTCCTAATTGATAAAGGGGACATGGTATATTTTAGCATGGTTTTGGTAATGCGCAAGGAACTTCTAATATGTCTCTTGTATCATCTTCATAAACTCACGGCTTCATCCCATAGACAGGCAGAAACTACAGAATGCTTCGTGCTACGACCCTTACATACTCCTTTTGCTTGTATGTTATGTTTTATCTCTACAAAAAACGCACTACGGAGATAATACGACAGCTTTTGATAAAAATAGAAAAGAAACAACACAATATAATTTAAACGCCTCGTCCACGAGATAGCTGCTCAGTCTTTGTTCTGTACGAAGCTACTAGATTACTCTAGCTAGGACATAATACGTAGCATTTGAGTATTAGCTAAGTTAATGTCAGAGGTCTCCATCGAGATCAAAGTGCAAGTCAAGTTTACCTACAGACACTACCACGCTACCTCCTGGTAACTGGCTAATATCCACGGCATGAAATAGTCTGACGTAGGTCGTTATACGTACACGAGAGAAGAAAAATAAGTACTCACCCTCTGGCCACATTGAGGCAGTAGTTCCTGCAAGGCCGTGCATCATATCCTTCACATCGCGCACAGCCTCCAGCCCGTAGCAAGCGTTCAGCGCAGTTTTCACAGCCGCTTGCCAGCACTCGTTCCGTTGAGGCCAGTGCGTCAGCACCTACGGCTAACATCTGAAGCAGCGCCCGCGCCGCCTCCAGAGACCGCGATAGAGATGTACCCAGCTGTTGATGAGAAATATTAATCGATTTTTTGATTATCTAAATCTCTCATTTTATGGAAGCTTCACGTTTCTGGAGATAAAACACGCCTACGATTTACTGGGAGGTCTCGCGACAAAGTGATGATGATGAATAAATTATAATAAATCAAATAATCCAATTAAAATTATGCAGCTACTTACGTAACTGATGGAAAAGCTTTAAATATCAAACTACTTTTCCCTACCAAGTTGTTAAAATAACTAGGAAATGATTTATTATGGCGTCGGCGAGCGACAGATAGGTACATTGAAATAAATCCGATTTAGCGCTTTACGAGCCGGCCACCGGCGGCGCTGTAAGAAGCGCTAAGCGTCTGTCATTTTTATATGTCAGCAATGTAAATAAATAAGCCCGAAAATCTCTGAATAGTGAATAGGATTTAGTTCTATGGGACCAAGCGTTTATCGCACTTCCGCACTCCGCGTGTCCCATATCCGGGCTTGTGTTCATACGCTTGCTACCGTATAAACGTTTTAGTAACTTTCAATACATTATAATCTACTAGCTTCTATCCGCGACTTCCGTCTATCATATATAATCTATATCTACATACCTATATACTAATATTATAAATAGGTAAAATTTGTTTGGTTATAAGTTTGTATGTAGGAGGTAATCTCTGGAATTACCAGTCGGATTTGAAAAATTATTTTTGCATATGATAGCCTAATTCTTGTGGAAGGTTATAGGCTAAATTAAAATCACGCTGCAACCCTTCGGAGCCAAGCAAAAATAATAAAAAAAACAGTCAGAACGCTAAGCGAAAAGGATGTAATAGCGCGGGCGGGCGATGCAATGCGACGCAGTGGGTCGGAGGAACAAGAAATTTCACTCGGACGAAGTCTCTGGCAAATACCACAAAACCATAATTATCATATGGAACACGGCAATAGCTTAGAGACTTTATAAAATATGGAAATAGTGTAGCTTTCCATCACTGAAAGAATTTTAGTAATCGAATCAGAAATTCCAGAGAATATATCCTCTTACAATAAATTTTACAATCTGCCTAGCCTTTTCCCAACTATGTTGGGGTCGGCTTCAAGTCTTACCGGATGCAGCTGAATACCATACCATTACCATACCATACCAATACCACATGGAGCGACTGCCTATCTGACCTCCACAACCCAGTTACTGGATAATACCCCCTTGGTAAGACTGGTTGTCTTACCAAGGCTTTGTCTTGTAAGACTGGTTGTTTTGGGCTTCTGAGGACTCATAAGGACTGTCAAAGATCCACGAATGACAGCCGGGACCAACGGTTTAACGTGCTTTCTGAGGCACGAAGGAGTCTTGGTATGTAAAGGTCACCCATCTACGGGCCAATCATGTTAAGTTTGTTTTTGGGATAAATACAACCCAACTTCCCAACTACAGAACTTCCTTCATTGTGCGAGGTCTGACACGCACTTGGCTGGTTTTTATAATGGTAGTTTAAATGTATCTTCCATATCTATGTAGGTAGACATAACAACCTGAAATTATAGAGCTTTCAGAATAATCTTTGTCGCCTAGATTCGTTACGTATCACCCAAAGCAGTTTTGTAACATCTTGCAGTACCTAATCTTGTATTTAGGATACCTACGACATTATGTTTTACGTAAATGCTTGTGTTATCTTCGTGCCAGCAATATTTCGTGATGGCACAACAGTGTTCTGCAATGGTATTCATTATGCTATGCACACTGGGCTTGGTCCTGCAATCTGCATACAACGTCTTTCAAGAGACATTCGTTGTAACATCGCGACCTACTGACGGGCTTACGAGTATTGAATCTTTAGTGAACCTATGAGGCTTATCTCAAAATTGCGTTCTGAAACTCGACGCATCGCATTATGTTGTAATTTTGCAGTTGTACTTACGTTTACTTTAAATTTTCTACATTTCTTTTTACTTTTATTATATGAAATTTAATTTCTTATAAAGTAACGGTTCCTCTGGTATAAATAAGTTATAATATTAATGTAGTAAGAAAAACATTACAGTTAATTCTGAGCGTTTTTAGTTGTTTTATGGTTTTTAATGGGATATTATTTATATATATTCCATATATATTTCAAAATTCTGAGGCCACTATGAACTATACCACTATTTAAGAGATATGTATTATTATACATATATATTTAATTTCGTTTGGTTATGTATAGTAGTTCAATCCACGAGCTCGAAAAAGTGCCGTCGCGCATTTTATGAAAAACTTGCTTCGGTATTTTGGCTTTATGTAAATAGATAAAAAAAAACTGGAAAAGGGAGACTGCTATAAACTATACTAATAACTATTCTTCATCACTTAATAAGTAAAAGCTGTCCAAAGCTTTCAGTTTCTCAGAATAATAACGCCGAAGTTGGCCATTTAACGCAAAAATCACGGTCGAAATGTAATAGGCCTCTTAATATTACGAAATAAGCAGAAAATTACAGTACCTAGGCATCTTTCTGAAATTCACTTGATGCATGATTTCATCTGTCATTGGTTCATTTTTCATTCTTTTTATTCTGGTATAGTAATTTTATTCTAAGTGCATCGTTTTCACATAATATATAATTAATGTACCTATACAAAAAATTGTAAAACATTTTAAAAGAGTAACACATATGTAAATACCTTGGAACGGGCGACTAGAATAAGTTCTATTTTTTTGTAAATCTCAACGTTCAAAAGTGCCTTGTATGTGCGTATTTGAAATAAATAATTTGACTTTGACTTTGAAATTGTATCCCATGTAAAGTAAATATTTGAATTATTGTAGGACAGAGCTTATATCATTACAATACCACCTCTCACTTTGACGAAAATGCGAGAAGCTTAAAAGGACAAAATAAAAGTGAGTTATCCCTCCACAGAATGAGTATGACACTGCAAGGCACAGGTTAATTCGGATAATATCCGGGTTAACCCAATTAAGGCACATGCCAGCAGTCGAGTAAAAGGTGTAATCCACCATTACTTTTAATGACCGAAACCTCCTGCCTACCTGTTCTGCTTAACGTCGCGTGCCTCTCGGCATTGCTAAGAAATTTTGAATTTTACACACGGTTTTAGGAGTTTTATGCTTAGTATAACATTACAAACTGCCACTTCTAGGGTGCTTCATTTTTATATAAACTTCAATGCCGTGTGACGAGTCGTATTATACACTTTGCAGGGCGAGACAAGGAATTGTCAAACTTTATGTTTGAGAAAAATCTTGCTGACGCGCTTGAGATTGCAGAAAACTGTATCCAAGCATTACATAACGTTAAAGTGTCTTACAGACATGTTAGATGTTCACAGGCCACTTCACACGATAATTAAGCTATCACACGGAAATTCTCCAAATAGTTAACAAGCGTAAGTTATAATTACCTGTTGCGGCACATCCCCAAACGGCTGTACTGCGTCATACGCATCTTTGAGACACACCTCGTACTCCGAAGTGAATTGCTTCGAGTCCAACTTGAGCACATTATGATAGGCTACAGGGAACAGGTCTCTGAAGAAAGTCTTCGCGGTTACTGATAGGTCTTTAGGAGGTCCTGCGCTCAGGCTTTCGCTGGTCAGATCCCCTTCTGCTCGGAGTATTGTTCGGATGTCATCGTATAAGTTTGCAAGAGGCTGGACCGTTAGCGTCGCGAGCCCTCGGTAAAGTTGGGTGAAGAGAGTCGCAGTCTTGTTCTGCGACTGGTGTGAGAGCCCCGTTAGGTGATCTGTAGGGAAGAAAGACAAAATTATAGACAGCTAAATGAATTTCGGGAGCAGTGTTGGCTCAGTGGTAATGGCCCCGACTTGTTTGTAAACGTTTCACGAAGAGCGTGCGTTTTTAGACGTATAAAAAAACACATTGCTCTCGGTCAAAACATTATGCGTTTAGTTAATCGTCGTTCTCGTTTAATTTGACACTTTTTGTGATTTTGTGTTCGGCCGTGACTTACGAATTGTAGGTCGTGAGTTCGAAGCCAGGCAGGCGCGTTACTTTGTGTAAATAATTTCATCACCACCTGCTCTCAAAACGGTGAAGGAAAACATCGTGAGGAAACCGGCATGTCCTAGAACCAAACATGACATCTACCAACCCGCACTGGGCCCGCGTGGTAGATTACCGCCCACTCCCTCTCACAGAGAGGAGGCCTGTGTCCCAGCATTGGGAACATTATAAGCTGATTATGACTAAATGAATTTCATTTATTTGGTCCTGGTTTCAAAGCACGACTGGTGTAAAAATTTATATCATACACGTTTAAGAGACATTAGTACCCAAGTTTTAATCCTATTCTAATTAGGTACGGCTTGATTGACAGTGCCTAATTCAGCAATCCACTAAACTCTATTTCATAATAATGTAAGTGAAACCTCCAAGGGGATGTATTTACATTGCGTCTATCCAAAATTTGGATACATTTAGTTAAGAAACATTTGTGTACAATAAATTAGACGTACCTTATGTAAACAGAACCTGTGTAAATACGTTTAGTTGGTTAAACATCCCCCGAGTATTTGGCTTCATAGTTTGTGGCACCTGCTCTGGGTTATAAGAGTATCAAGCGTTATCTTACAGGAATGCAGGGCCGAGATGCGGGATTAACGCCTTGACGCATTCCTATCAACGTACATACACGTATGTATAAAGTGCTCAAAGACGACGTTATCCTACCAATACAGATAACTACAAGATATTTTTTAATTAAATAGCATTAGGCTCTTTATCAAAATGCTACTACGAGTAAATCCGAGTGGCCGTGTGTTGAAACTGTAAGGAAAGCCTACTATGTTTATACGAAGGATGAAAATCTCCTTTGATCTGCGGAGCTTGACGTAAAGCTTTTTAGCCGACGGCGTTTACCGCGTACTCGTAGACGTACCTGTGAGCCGTACGCTTGAAGGATCCATTATGATTCTAGTTATAAATCTCTAAGGATAATATGCGAGGAGTAAATGTCACATGGTTTAATTTAAGGAGGCAGTTAACTGATATTTTGTAGACTTTATAAGTAAGTAAATGAAGACTTTGGCCTACTATCACTTAAATGTGTGAGACTTTATGTTTTTAAAGACAAAGATACCTACATTTATCGAAGCTTAGAGGACCGAAAGAAGTCAAGAAAAAAACCGGCCAAGTGCGTGTCGGAACACGCACAATGAAGGGTTCCGTAGTTGGGAAGTTGGGATGAATTTATACCAAAAACAAACTTGTACTACTCGTATATCGTCGGTGATATTCTGAAACCGCGGAATTAACAGTGTTTAAAACCGCGTATTTACAAAAATAGCAAAATCGAGATTTCCGATTTTCTAATTCATTAATATATATTTTACATAAGTAATGCCTACAATATTAAGAGGAATTTATCAATTTAAAAGTTTAAACAATAGAAAGTCAAGTGGTTTAGTAAATATTACGTTTTTCCTCGTTCCTGTAAAATTCACTGCACCTACCTTACGCGGTTTTAAACACTGTTAGTTACGCGGTTTCAGAATATCACCGACGATATGCCACGGTCAATTCTCCAACTGTAAATTTAATTTGGTCGACTATTACTCGTTAACTTATAAAGCCCACTTAGCTGTGATAGTTTTCCTTTTAATGTCATTATATGTACCACTGCCATGATTTTTTTCACATCTGCATACACAACAATTTAGCTGGCAGAGGGGCACTTGAGGACATCTGCATACACAACAATTTAGCTGTCAGAGGGCACTTGACTCTAACAAAAGTTAGCACTTTAATGCTTAATATTACGCAAACGGATCCTTTAATTAAAAATGGTGTTCACAGACCCGCAATATTTTTATCCTCTAGCCTATCCAACGATACCCCACACCATGGGATAGACGAGAAAAAAAATATCATCGCCATATTGCGTGCAGGGAAGGTATACTAAAACAAAATTTTTTTTCAAGATTTTAGCACTTTGTCCGCGTGATTTATATGTATACCTATGCCAAATTACAGCTTTCTAGTACTAAGCGTCTCCGAGCTACAGTGGATACAGACAGACAGACAGACGGACATGTCGAAACTATAAGGGTTCCTTGTTTACTACGGAACCCTAAAAAGCCTCAATTTACCAGTGATGATAAAGGAAATAATTTTCCGTATTTACCCTGAATTTCGCCACAACTGTCATCAGGTGCTACAGACAGGACGTTAAAGTAACCTTCACTGTTCCCACCTGCACAATAGGGGATTGATGACAGTTCACAGTGCTTCACTGTAAATCCCCGCATTCAATGTTTCGTGGCAGAAAATCCGGAAGGTAGTGTACCACAGAAAAGAAACAGAAGGTTCACAACATCATTAGGTTACTTTAGCCTGTAAAGCCCCGCAACCAACCGCGACCAAATAAACAACGTTATTGATACTTCTGCGATAATTCCCTAAATATGTAAGAAAAGGCTCTACAGATAGAATGCCTGAGTCCCAGCAATGGGAACGTTATTATAGACGATTATGCTTTTGATGATAAAATTGCTCTAATTACCACGCCAAGTAGGAAAGCTCGCGGGAAGGTGTACTAAAGGGTTACCGAGGCCCCTGGCAACACAGGCAACGGAAGCAATACGGGTGGGTTTTAGTCAGTAACGGTGTTATTACAAAACAAAGATTTCTTTTGACATGGTTTAAACCATCGAACCAGTTTTCGTAATTAGAACTTTACTGTGATTGAAATGCAGTTCTTTTTACAAAACTGACTATTTAGTCCGGTACTAAGTTGACAGTTTTTCATTAAGAACTTTAACGTAGTCGGAATAAAGTTCGAAATTAAAAAATGGCTCAATTATTTAAACCTGGGTCTGAAGATAATCCTTGTTTTGTAATAAGACGGTAAGAGTCTGACATAAGAGCGGGAGAAGTTATTTGATGATTTCCTAACCAAAAAAAATGTAGGAAAGCTACGTGATTCGTAGACATGTTGCTTCCTATATTTTTTTGTTAGGGCACGGAGGGATTTACATCATCTCTGCATAATATTTCACACTTTAAAGTAACAAGATCCACTCCTGGATTTGTATTTTTTCAACGGGAACGAAATGCTAAATTACGAAAGCTTTTTATTTAAACAAAGTTGACGTTCTGTATCTTTTTAATTTATAGTGGCACGGGTAGGTCAATAAATAATAAGTGTCATTCGTCTTTTCAGAGGGAGACCTCCAGACGCCCTTTGCAGCGGCCGCCGAACTGGCTACATTTAACGTAACGTAAGGTATTTTACAGTTATGTTTGGAAAAGGGCTAACATGTTATCTTCATACGTTGCACTAATAAAACGGTTTGAGTTCTGACCTTTAATAAAAAGGCCACGAAAAACGAAACGGTAAAACCTGGCGTGAATTTGAATACTTAATATGAAAATTAAACAAGACGCAACAAATGTTTAATTCAAATGAAAAATACGGTTGGAAAATAAAAAAAAGAAAAACCCGCCACGTGCGTGTCGGACCACACACAATGAAGAGTTCCGTAGTTGGGATGTTGGGATGAATTTATCCCAAAAACAAACTTAACATTGTAATTGAAAAACATGTTCTCCCATACATCGATATATGCCACGGACAATTCTCCAACTGCAAATCTAAGTTGGTCGACTAATACTCGTTAACTTGTAAAGCCTACTTAACCTGCAAGAGAGGTACCCTTAAAAAATATTTTCAAGATTTTATTTTAGCACTTTGTCGGCGTGATTAATATGTATACCTATGCCAAATTACAGCTTTCTAGTACTAAACGTCTCTGAGCTACAGCGGGGACAGACAGACAGACAGATAGAGAAACATGACATGGCGAAACTATTTACTACGGAACCCTAAAAAGAAGAAAAAGCAGCTCTCAAACAAAAATGTTTTTTATTCATTATCTACATCATTCATTCATCTTTTTCGGTACATTTCAAAATTTAATGTAAATAAAGCCGACCTAATCAACGAGCTAAGCGCCCTTTACAATTAACGTCCTTTCATCAAAATCGTGACAATTTTCACCGCCCACGCTATAACACTCGCATTTA
Organism: Atethmia centrago; assembly: GCA_905333075.3. Classification (NCBI taxonomy): domain Eukaryota; kingdom Metazoa; phylum Arthropoda; class Insecta; order Lepidoptera; family Noctuidae; genus Atethmia; species Atethmia centrago. Next base: position 22,656,561 of record HG995369.1, read on the forward strand.
AAAATCATTTAGTTAAGGTGGATCGTGAAATTTAAATTTTCTTACATTTTCTGCAATTCGCAGGTCAGTGTCAGTTTGTATCTTGCCCAAAATATGATTCGCAACCATAACAAATATGTATTTACAGAATTATAATCATTAAAATCATTAATACATCTCTCTTAGTTAGATTTGTTCCATAAGAGATTTGTTCTTATGGAACAAATCTATTAAACTATAAAAAAAAAATATTTTATTTACATAACCAAATTATAAGATGGTTATTAACATTATTATTGTACCGGGGATGCTGGCGGAATTTCCTCGCTGAATTGCAATGCTAACTATAAAATATACTTGATTTGATCGCGAATCATACTTTGATGAAGATACAAACTGACACTGACCTGCAAATTGCAGAAAACGTAAGATGCCTGAAGGCCTGGTCCTTACCGGACGGTGAGCTGCCCATTGCTCACCGTCCGCAAGCCCGCGCCTACGGTGGCCGGAAATCCGCCCGGGATTCCCGACGCCCAGGGTGTCTCCTGCGGCGGCGGCGAGAGGGCGCGAAATTTGCCTTTCCCTCAACCGTCCCGCCTCCTCCTTCGCGAGCATTACTGCTTCGCAGAAGGAGGTGACGGCTGCCCATGCCCTCTCGCTCCGTACCATGGCCTGAACCAGGGCAACATGCGAGAGATCTCTGCGGGTCCACCTTAAAGAATCATAAATTACATTACAATGTAGCAGCTCAAACTGTGAATAGTCTGCGGAGAGTGGACTAATTACTTAGTTATGCAAATTCTGCTACAGAGGTTGTTTTAACAAATGAACTGCGTCAAGCCAAAGCTAAGAGTTTTTTTTGCGTTTAAAGCAATTTCATCTCGTGGAGAGCAGGACTGAACTACAGTAACGAGACTGGGCGACGGTAATTTAGACAGGATTGAGACCTGGGAAAGTGAATACAAACGAGACTGTAGGAGCTGTTAAGGAAAATATATAACCTTCCTTTATCACCATTCATTTACTTTAAAGACTAGCTTTTTGCTCACGGCTAGGTAGTTTCAGAATCTTAAAATGTTTTTGTAAAACGTCTCATCTAAGTTTATGTTAAAGGACTAACATTTAACAAAGTTTATCTTAAGAAAATCCCGTCTATTCCGTAAGTTACGAGTCTCTACGGTTCATATAGCAGGGTAGATAGAATCTTCATACCCTATAAATCTAAGGTGTACATACTATTGAAAATACGTTTAAGGAAATTTCATACCGTCGGTAGGGGGGATTATAACGTGTCAGTGGTTATTGTATGGTCGTAGCCCGGCCCACGTACCCGAGCACACAACTGCATGAATGGGACCAATACACTGCATCGTCAACTGACGGGATGAAAAGGGTTACTTTAGATATCAACAATATGTGGCGACTGTGTCTCACGTACCCATCCCTTGCGTAGTTGTTAAGAATGTAATATTTTTCTAGAAGTACCTACTTATTGTAATTATTTTAGAAAATTTAATTTTGTGTTTTCCCACGCTCCCACATCTGCAAAGCAATTTAAGTTATAACTATTGTATTTTATGATTATTTATCTTTAGTTAAGGTTCAGTGGGAAGTGGTGCCGAGCTTCGGACGAGGCAGTCAGACTGTTTCCAACTAAGATCGTGCGAGGTCCTTTTCTGACCCCGATCATTACTCGCCAAAGCTCGCCGTGATCTTGTTTATCTAGTTTTAACCTTTCATATAACATTATCTAAGTTTTCCTCTTCGTGTCAAGCATAACTGCTAGCTTTAGTTACTTGATATTTTAATAAATTTAATCGTTACTTATCTACAACTTATTTGTGTGTATTACTTGTTCACGCCGTCGCTAATCCGAACAAATACTAAAACAAAGTTTACCAAATTCACTGTTACGTAAACATAAAGCATTGAGACAAGAGCTGTTAATGAGAACTCTATTAATATTAAATGGTCTGTATTCACGTTAATGTGGGGTGCCTTCATAAAGCACAAAGGTAAATTATTTTAGTGCTCTAATGAGGGTCCGTGCGTGTGGTCCCGGGGGCCCTTAGACATTCGCTCAACAATGGTATAAAAGGAAACCCTCGGTGTGAAGCACACTCTGATTATTTCCTCCCAGGAGCAGGGGGTTGAGCTCATTGTTTCATACTTGTTAGTCGCGGGGTCGACGCACCCAATATTATATTTTTTTATAGATAATAACGCGGCACTCGTGTTGATAGGGGTCTTTGAAGAGTACTTGCAGGTAAATAGCTCTTGAAGATTCTTTTTAAAGATGAGAGAGCCTATTTAAAGATGGCTGTGGAATATAAACAACAAATACTGTCTGATTGCAAGCCATTGGCGATAATCTACGTGCGTTGGCTGATATTGCTTTTGTTTGTAGCGTATGTTATTTGACTATATATTATGCTCGCTTGGGTGTTAAACAGAGATTAATCGAGGGTTAGTCAATGCTTGGCACTACATGTATCTACGTTGCGTTTCTAGCCGATCAACAACGCAACGACTGATTATTAACAATACATTTAAAACTCTACTACACAAATTACAACTTTACAATAAGTATTTGCTATATCCACTATGGAGCTTTTGTAAAAACTTTATCACTGGTAATGCAAATAGTTGATAGATTGTTGAAAACGATCGTTAGTTAGCCGATAGGTCACTGCGACCGACCCCAGAGAAATTCCTAAGCATTTTAAAAGCCTTATATGGTGGTTAATTTATTTACGACTGTTGTAGTAAATCGTGTGGCATTTATTGGAAAACACAATTTAATTAATTTTCTATAGGCCACATGCTTTGATCATTCATCAATCGAATACAGCACGCATGGCATGGATTACACACAGTTAAGGGCAGTGAGTGAGGTAACCTTTTGGGAGTTATCACAGCGTTTAGAGGTCGACAAAATTGAAGGAGTCCGTTGGGGGCACTGGCATAATTATTAGTACTGGCTGGCCGAGTTGATCTTTCTTTGGATGTATACATTTAATTTGACTATACTCGTATATGTATATACTATTTCATGTTGTGCCAAATTTGTTAGGCAATACTGTATATTTTTCTTTCTCATCCACCTGTCAGGAATCTTTTAAGTGCAACTATTCGGGGTAGTAAATAAAAATACAAATCTTTATTGGAACAAAAACATTCGCTTAAAAAAATCGACCAAGTGCATGTCGCACCACGCACAATGAAGGGTTCTGTAGTCGGGATGAATTTATCCCAAAAACAAACTTAACATTGTAGTTGAAAAACATGTTCTCCCAAACATCGATATACGTCACGGTCAATTCTCCAACTGCAAATGTAAGTTGGCGACTATTACTCGTAAAGCCTTCTTAGCTGTAATAATTTTCCTTTTAATTTCTTTATATAATATATACTACTGCCATGGTTTTTTCCACGTATCCAAAAACAACTATTTAGCTGGCAATAGGGGGGACTAACTCTATCAAAAATTAGCACTTTAAAGCTTAATATTACGGCAAATGGATCCCTAAATCGAAAAATGATTTTCACAGACCCTCAATATTTTTGAACGGCCTATCCAACGATACCCCCAAAGAGTAAACGACAAAAAAAATATCATCCCCACTTTACACATTATTTTATTTTTTTGTTTTACTCTTTTGTACAAAACAGGGTCAAAGAAGAAAAAAATGATACTGACAATCCTAAGTTTAAAGATTCAACATTAATGTTTGCGTCGCGTCTACAGTGGTAGGTTGTTGTTAAAACATACACATAGGGCACTAGTTCTGCGTTCACTCTGCCTGCACATAAGAGCACTAGGAAAACAACCCTTCAGTTTTGTCAGTTCCAACCAGAATTTTTTGAGTGTTCGTTCTTCTAAAGAGGTTTTACTCAAATGAATACGAAGTTCTAGCAACGTGGCAGGTACAAATTAAACTTTTTCTGTTACTTCGTTTCTTCACAGTATTTTTATGTCCAGAAGCGACGCGCACTTTACTTGTGGTTACCAAGTGTATAAACACGCTATTAATGTGTGTGTAAGTGCAGGAGCTCTCGGCACCGTCCGAGACACGGGCGAAGTCAGTATGTGTGTGCGTGTGTGTGTTATGTGTTGACGCTTCTCGTCTTCAAGCATTCATTCACAGCATGTTTGTACATTGGGTTGCCACAAGTAAAGCGCGCGTCGCTTCGTGACATAAAAATACTGTACCTAAACATAGCATAGGTAAATGTTACCCATATTATGCTTGTTATTGTACGGTGTACCTACACAAGTAAAATCTATGAGAAAGTAAGTTTTCCAACCGAAATTGCTTTAGTCTCGGCCGGTTAGGACAGGCAAAGGCATAAAAAGTCTAAAATAAGCTTTCCCCAACATCTGTGTCCTACGGTTTTTTTCTCTGAATATTAATAATGATATGTGCAATCATGTCTTCATTACTAGTTTTATATAATGTAAGCACACTGCACGCACATGCAGTCATTATATCATGTTTATTGGCTGAATAAGTAAGTTTCTGTGCCCATTTCTGGAAAACACACAATAAAATATTTATTTAATATACGATGCCGCAGTGCGTTTATAGTAGCGTCTGCAATTTCAATTATAAAATTGTCTTATATTTAAATTCGAACGATATCATGTTCAACATTATTTCAACTTTCAATTATACGCTATAAATCTTTGTTTCTAATTTAATTTCTATTTTATCGAATCGAATCTAAACCTAACTTTTAATTACCGTAAATTAAAGTCGTTACATCTAGTCTATGTAATTGCAGAACAAGTTTCAAAAAGCGAATGACCAGAGGCAATCATAGACGTGGAACATACAGGAAATGAATACTCGATCAATTTTCTTTCAATGAATCGTGTATCGATGTATCGAATATTATTTGTCGTGAAAAACTAGCGTATCAAATTCTCTTTTATGAGGGCGCACGTGTATTAACAGCGTGTAAGGGTCGGTCTACACAAAGTACCCAATTTGTCAGTCGTTGGGAGTGTTTGTTAAACAATTTTTGTTCACTCGACTAACACACGGCGGCGCGGCGGGCCCGCCTCTACTTTCTCATATTTATTGTTGTAAGAGCAGCGGGCACGGGTTGATGTAGGCTCTGGGTGCCACACGACGTGCCGCATCTGCTTATAGTGCCGATTGATCTTTGCCCACTGACATAATAAACACATCTATGCGCTCGCGTCTTTCAATAACGTCTCCTTTTATAACGAGCGAACAATGAGGTTACAGATAGTGTTTATTGTATAATGCGCGTATACTATTTATAAATTAATGCATGTGTGCTATTTTTAAAGCTTGTTTCATACAAGAATGAAATATATATGTAGGGTTTTCTTTCTTTTTGTGTGGTTAATGACGAACCTGGTGTCAGAGTTTTTACGCCGCTCTCTGACTTGGCATAAAGAAATATCTCTCAGGCATTTTCCTGCCGGGGTCGCGTGGAAGTTCGAAAGGGTTACCGAGGCCCTTGGCAACACAGACAACGGAAGGAATACGGGTGGGTTTTAGTCAGTAAGAGTCTGACATATACTCCCGCTCCGCCCAGAGCGGGAGAAGTTATTTGATAATATCCCACCCAAAAAAAAAAGGCATGCCGGTTTCCTCAAGATGTTTTTTTACCGTTGTAGTTGTTGAGTTGTTGTGTTCTATGAGAAGGGAATTGTGAATGAAGTATTTGACTATTGATAACATATGTACCTATATGACGATTTGCAAAATAAAACTGACCCTCGGCTCCCTTGTAATTACATCCATTTTAATTACAAGGGAGCCTTGTAATTAAAATGATTGTTCATACAATCAAAACACTCATAATTTAGATGATCACGAGATAAAGGTTACATTATTATTTTCTATCCATTGTCAATAATTGTTATCTACTAACACTAAAGCTTAATCTATTACACGAAATCTCTGCAATCAACTTGTTGATGGAAGCGATACAACTACTCACTACTCCGCGCAGATAGCCATCACTTTGATCTCACAACACTGACGTGCAAAATTGATGGCTCGCGAGGCAACTAGAGCATAACCAGGCCGCTCCTTTAATCTAGGCACTTTGAGTTTAGACGCTAGGTGTAGTAAGAGCCGGTTGAAGGCTCGTGCAGACAGGCGCGACTCGACTCTGTTGAAACAATTTCTATGAATTCTTTACGGAAATTGTTCTACCGGTGGTGTCGCGTCGCGCCTTTAAGACTTAAGATCTCTTGGTGTTTTCGTTCCTTCTCGATTTCTTTACAAACGCGTTCAAAACGGTAAAGAAAGAACGAGTGTGCGTAAAGAAAGGTTCTTAGTTTTGTTCTACAGACGTTAACCATTTGCAGTTATAGTTTCTTTCGTTTTGGAATAGTTAAATAGAGGGTGTTTGGAACCTCGCTGTAAACACTTCAGGCACCCCTAAATATACCTACTCACTCCCAGTATACAGGGCGTCCCACGACTTTGCCACATGGAGGATGATCTTCCTTTTATTTGAGATACTATGATATTTAGAATAAATAAATTTATATGATTGAGCCTTTCGATCGGTACAGTAAAATTACAGATTTTTTTTTCACATTTAGCGGGTTCGATTCCCGGTTCAGACAGGTGATTATTTAAAATTCTTTGAATGCAGTTCGTATTGTTTTAAAATAAAAAAACGCCTTCGTTCAATCAATTTTTAAATCTACAGTATTTAAGGTACTTTCCCTCCATGTGGCAAAGTCGCGGGACGCCCTGTATGTGCATAAAACTGTGTTGGTAGGTACGTTAGACGCTCGTGATTTTACAGATTCTCACTTGTAGGTAAGGAATCTAAAATTCACCCTATTTCTTCAGCATAGCGCTTTACTTTCTTGAGTAAAGATAAACAAGAGGTCTTCTGCCTCGATGTGTTATATAATACCTAGGTACATTACGTAGGTACCTATTATTCCAAAACACTTCGTTCTCGAATGACCCTATATTTGTAAAAAATAATATTCCAACTATTTACCTTGTAACGATCTCTTGGTATTCAGCAGTAAGCTGGCAGTTCTCTTGATGGGCATTGTCGTGCTGACCTCGGCAGCCCGTCGCAGTGCGGACTGCACCTGAATCTCGCGCCCCCTGCCGCAGCACTGCCCGCCACATATTTGACCTGAAAATAAAGAAAAACGTTACAAACTATGTTCGTATCACCGTAGTAAAGTTACTATCAATGATTTAGGAGAAAATTGCTTGACACATTGACCCAATAAAAACACTTTATTCTGGATATTTCCAGCCGACTTCCGCTTGTTTGATAACTTTATTTATGGTATACTAGCCGCTGCCTGCGGCTTTGCCCGCGTGGCTTTTCTAAATTAAAAGTATTCCTTATAATATCAGCTATCTGCCAGTGAAAGTCCCGTCAAAATCAGGTCCAGCCGTTTCGAAGATTAGCCGGAACAAACATACAGACACAAAAAATTTGAAAAAAAATGTTATAAGTACCGCATAGTTTTATATGCATTTAGTAAAAAGTTGTTATTTTGACATTACGAACAAACACTTCAATTTGATTTATTTGTATAGATTTTGCATGAGGTAAGAGAACAATTACCACGTATCTAGTTTAGGAGCTAGCGACTTACAAAATATTGTTATCGAAGTTGATTGTCTCTTGCCTTCTTCCCATGAAATGAAATGTTTTGTGTCATTCTCCTTGATGGTTTATCAATACGTGTCACTCACTACGTGACAGTTACGAAATTGTGGTCCATAATCAGCCTATAATGTTCCCACTGCTGGGACACAGGCCTTCTCTCTGTGAGAGGAAGTGGGCTGTAAACCACGACGCGAGCCCTAGGCGGGTTGGTAGATGTCACATGTCTTCGAATTTTTGGTTCTAGGACATGCTGGTTTCCTCACGATGTTTTCCTTCACCGTTTTGAAAGCAGTGGTGTGCCTGGGTTCGAACCCACGATCTACAACTCGTAAGTCGGGGCCGTTACCACTGAGCCACCACTGCTCCTCGGTGGTAAAATTGTGGTGACTCCTTAACAAAAGCCACAAATGAAGAGTTAAAGTTTATGTGTGCAAACCTTACTATGTATTAATGAGGAAGCGACCCGAAATGGATGATTGGATCCGTTTCATTCTCTCATTCAACTCTGCTCGGAAATATTCGTGAAAATTATTATCAAAATAATTGGTTAGGTGAAAAGGCATAGCTGAATTTATTTGGCTGAATTTTGGTTGTTGTTGAAGAAGTTAAGTATTACTCGAAATATTGGGAATCGACCACGAACATAATTTCCGAAACATTGTGCAAAAGCACGTAGTTAATTAAATTCTCTTTGATAACAATTATTATCGGTTGGTAAAATTAATATTAATATTTCTCTCTCCACAAATCATAAAAAATATTACGTTGACCAATAAAATATACTTTATTTAATTTAATATATTTTCAGAACCTTCAACGAAATTGCCGAAAAAGTATCTGTGTACACAATACTAGACAGAATTCTTTATAGAAACCTCACAAAGAGCAGTGAAGTAGTGCTTCATTTCCAATTACTATTTAATATGAGGTCAAAGGTAAATTGTCGTAGAGTGAGGTCGCGTGACAGGTGTCGCCCGTGATGAGGGTTCCCTCCACTTAACAGCCTCAGAAACACTCGCTTTAATCACTCCTTCTATTAACTAACTCCCGGACTATAAAGATAAATTATATGTTTTAGAATCTAGCTTTTATTGGCTTGAAAACTTTTTAATTGTCGATTTTATATTTACAACCACATTTGCAATAACACGCAGCTCTATCATGAGCATGACTCTTGCAATGTTATTTAAGGCGCATATATGATTTTAGAGATTTTTTAATCTGTTATTATTACTTATTATGCCTTCTTATACTGCAAGTAATAAAAAATGTATGTTAAACGAGAACGCATACACTTCAATTCTTTATATGAATATTTAAGTATTGTAGTAAAATACTTTATCAAATAAATTCAGGAACTAATGTCTACCCAAAGCATAAAAAACGATATTACTTTCAAATTGCTTACGATATTCTCATGATTTATTTTTTGTGTGGACCGAATATTTTATTATCTAATTCTATCTGTGATTTTCTTATGGTACGACGCACATTTCTTATGGTCAAGGTCAACACCGATTACCCGACACTTAAACTGGCAGCTCACCCACCCCTGCTTCACACGGTTTTTACGGGCTTAACAAAACGTACAGAGTTCTCTATTATATGCAAGTTCAATACTAATGTATTATACACATACACCTTCTGAAATAAATTCTCTACGTCAACATCATCATCATCTGCCGCCTTTTCCTTTTTTTTGTTGGGGTCGATTTCCAGCTGAATACCAGTATTTTACATGGAGCGACTGCCAATTTAACCTCCACAACCCAGTTACTGGGTAATACGATATCCCTTGGTAAGACTGGTAGTCAGACTTTCGGGCTTCTGACGACCCGTAACGACTGCCGAAGAGACCACGAATGACAGCCTGAATAAATTCACTACATGATGGTGAAAACCGCAACAAAATCCGTTACGTAGTTTAGAAGAATAAGACTGACACACACACAGACACGACAGGCGAGTTTAATTTATAATTTATGTATAGAAGAAAATGTCAATGCGTATTGTTTACTAATGTTTCGGACTTTGGAAAACTTTTCTTTTTCTTATGGTATTTACGGCATGCTAATGACGTGTTTAAATAACGTAAATTGAAATTAAATTATTAGTCTACAGCCCGGAACTGAACCTGTGTATGTACAACTATGATTAGCATAAGATGATCAGCCTATAATGTTCCCAGTGCTAGGACACAGGCCTTTTCTCTTCGAGAGGGAATGCAAGCTACCACGCGGGCCCAGTGCGGGTTGGCAGATATCACATGTCTTCGAATTTTTTGATTCTAGGACATGCCGGTTTCCACCCGATGTTTTCCTTCACCTTTTTGAGAGCAGTGGTGATGAATTATTTACACAAAGTAAAGCGCCAGCCTGGATCTGAACCTACGACCTACAACTCGTAGTCAGGGCCGTTACCACTGGGCCACCACTGCTCCAACAACGATTATAGCATAACAGCTGGCAGACGGACATCCATTATTACGTCAGCTGCTAAACTTCCCACATAGAAATTGCAGGAATTACGGAAGCCCGTAGTGAACACTCTAATCACAAATTTAAAAAAAAATTGTCGATATAAATTGGCTAAAGTTATACGTTTAACTTTAGCCAATTTCTATTAACAAATTTTGCTGACCAATAGCCGTTCACCTTTTGTTATAAGTATACGAGCATTAAGCAACACTATAAATAGCAAGTGTCAACAACATTCCTAAGTCCGATAAATCAACACAAATTATCTAAATACAAGACACATTGACACAATAAATGACACAAAATAAAGTGTTAATCAACGCTCCTCCAGTCTTAATAACTCTAACTAAGTTGTCAAATAATATTATTCTAATATTATAAAGTGAGGGCGAATTTTGTGAGTTTGTTTATATCTGGACGGTTCTCTCCGGAACTGCAGCTCCTATTTGAAAACTTCTTTCAGCATTTGAAAGGTGCATTATTCCAGATGGACATAAGCTATAGATTATGTAAATATATACAAAAATAAGTACTTAATAATACTAATGAAAACAAATTTTGCTGACCAATAGCCGTTCACCTTTTGTTATAAGTATACGAGCATTAAGCAACACTATAAATAGCAAGTGTCAACAACATTCCTAAGTCCGATAAATCAACACAAATTATCTAAATACAAGACACATTGACACAATAAATGACACAAAATAAAGTGTTAATCAACGCTCCTCCAGTCTTAATAACTCTAACTAGGTTGTCAAATAATATTATTCTAATATTATAAAGTGAGAGGGCGAATTTTGTGAGTTTGTTTATATCTGGACGGTTCTCTCCGGAACTGCAGCTCCTATTTGAAAACTTCTTTCAGCATTTGAAAGGTGCATTATTCCAGATGGACATAAGCTATAGATTATGTAAATATATACAAAAATAAGTACTTAATAATACTAATGAAATCCTATCTTGAAGACATGCAAACCTAGTACTTTTTGTTAGGTTAGTGCTCAGAACTTGTGCACCGTGTCGTGAACAGAACACCGTCTTCATATCTGAATTGCACCCATGCAAAGCCGGAGCAAGTCGCTAGTAAATAATATAATATCAATAACGAAGTGTCGCGAGCTTGGTCCCGAGGTATTTCAACCGTACTTTCTGGACATGGTCCAACGCGGGCCAGCCATTGTACACAGTGCACATAGGAGTATTTGTACAAAAAATCCGGTCAAAATTATTGAATGCCTTTTTTATAACAAAATACGATATTTTATAGAATATGGCCTATAATAATAATAAAAAGCACAAAGAACCTAAAAACATGTCTTCTTTTTCTTTTTTCCTGTTGAAACTAATTCTTTAGATGTCATCTTCAACTTCCTCCTCGACTTCTATATTTTCACGGCTCGTATTTTCACGTGTCGATGTTGATGATTACGATTGCAACCATAAGATCAAGTGCCCTTTTGAAAACGATTATTTTCTTCATTTCTGATTTTGGTCTAATCGAGCTTAAACGTATTTAAGCTCGATTAGAACATAATATGTAGCGGTCTAGTAATAATATTTTTGTTGCAATCTACTCTAGAATATTTTCTTGCAACATCAAGTCGGTATTGTCTAAAGTTTTTATTTCGGGCCTCAGCTGCCTCCTCGGATAATTGCAGGACATTGGATTCTCTCATCCAATATTTTTTTCTTAAAAATTCTAACTTTTCTTTCCTTTGCAGTCACGCATGATTTCGTACAAATCTTTTTTGGTGAAACTAATAGTTGAAGTCTCCCAAGTCTGAAAAACAATCGACAAAAATTGACACGTTCTATACCGCTGCCAATCATAAAAAATGATTGATTAATGATTTTTATTGTATCTATTAAAACATATCATAGAAAACATGTTAGTAATAAAACAAAGGTTTGACAAAGCTTGACAGGTAAAAAACACGATTAATTGAATATTCATACGAAATTATCGCAGACTTTCGGTTCATGTTTCTTCATTTTTTTAAACACTTTAATGAGACAGAAAAAATACATGTTAAAATGATCTACGTACCTTATATTTCCTTATTACTATTGGTGTTTATCCGCAATTTAACCCCTCAAAGCAAAACTAAAACTAAAACAGTGAAAAAAAGAAGCGTCTGAAACAAAAACGTGCGGTTGAAACAATGACTGGGTTCCGACTGCTTGCACGGGAAGAGCCGGCTACTAGAGTAGAAGATGTGTCTTTCATTCGACGGACCGGTGTGATATGTGGTTTTTCGTAGAATTTTGTGTAACTTTGTAAATTCTACTTTTAACCGGATTTTGTATGCGAATACTCCTATGTGCGGTGCGTAAAAACCGTCGTCTGGTTAGTTATTAGTTGTGGTATGCCAACACATTTATTTGACTATTAACATCATGCTGTAGAAATAGAACTTAATATTCGCTGAAATGAAGCGAAATTTATGTTTGGGTTAATGACAGGATGTAACGAATGTACTAGGCTTTTTATTGCGTGAGTCGTTTAGTATCTTCTTAGTATAATTCGTAAATTAAAGAACTAAATGTGGTAATAAATTAGAAATATTTCTTAATTAATTCTATATACATTCACTTCGTCATAAATCGACACGTTTACCAAATATTATCTGAAGTAGGTAAACAATTCTAAATGAACCAAATCCATGAGTAAAGATAATAATGTGTTCTCAAACTATTGTTTATTTGATTGCTAACTTCAATTAAGGTTTAAATTATTTACTGCTGCATAAGTCAACCTACTTGCTTCTAACTTATTGAAAAAACACAAGACAGAGTGCAATCGAGGGGTTGAACGTTCTATCAATTGATTTTTGCTAGAAATGTGACTTCCTACTTACAAGGAATAACTATAGTTGTTAGTTATCAGTAGAACTTTCATCGTTCCACAGAAATAGCAACGTGAAACTAACATAAAACATTACATCATGCCTTGTTTCCCTGAAAGGTTGGGCAGAGGCGTAGGTACCTATAGTACACTCACATTTCACCAGTTATGTTTAAGTCCCGTTGTAAATAGGGGGCGAGCCAACTAATTGTAACTGGATTATCTAATAACTAATTTTCCTTTAAATTGATCCTACCGAAAAAGAGCCATTCTTTATTAAAGCCCTGCGCGAGCGACGCGACTCTAGTAGAGCATTTTTTTATGAAACTTCATGGAAATTGTTCTACCAGAATCGCGACGCACCGTCGCGTCGCGCCTGTCGGCGGAAACCTTTAATCAAATGAAACAACATTTCCCAGAAAAGTCTAGCCATTTAGATTACAATTACACTTTTTTACTTTGGCCTCGGTCCAGACAAACAAGAAAAAGACATTTTAGTGTTGAAAACATTTTAACTAGCTTCGTCCAATACCAGTGATATACGTTCGTAATTATATAAACATGTATATTAAATTACATTTGGCACAATGTCGTGTAAGAGAGCGACGCCCGCCGCAGGTTCAAGGCTGCGCCGGCGCATTGTTGTGTGACAGCTAGACGAGAGCGCACAAAGACGGCCTGCTGAAGACCGCAGACACGAGTTCTTTTTATAAATTAAACTCTTGACAAAAATTTTATGATATTCTGTTCTCCGAACCGTCTGTGTCGACTTTGTGTTGCCGACTACGTGGGCAATTTAAGACACTACAAAAACTAAATTGTGCAAAACTCTGCATTAATTTTGTTGCAAAAGACCTGTAACTGATATCGACTACAGTTACTGTTATCTGAATTTATGTCAGAAACTGTATCTCTGCAAAGCCAGTATAATTGCAAGTTTCCTACAAGAATAATGTGGTTCAATAATATCAGTGGCTTATGTAATGTTCGGTATTAATGTTCGAGCTAACAGATGTTGCGGCACAAGGCCGAGCCTGTAGACTGAACGGTGCCTAGCACACTGAGCACCCACATCCATAAAACCTATTACATAAATTGGATAAATAATGAGACTCCGCGATTAGTAGGAAACACCTACATTCGTTGTTATAAGACAAAGGTGATATATGATAATTGCGGACATGAAAGTCGTGTCGATCACTTCACTAACAAGATCATAGAGACGCCATAAACAAGTCAATTCTGATTGATGCATGCAGCTATGGCATTTCTTAGAGTTATTCCGTTGTTTCCACTCCAATTACTGTCCTTTATCAAAACAGTGGTCCGGTGTTGGTACAGTCAAGTTGAGTCATAAATTTAATATTACATTTACGGCAAATAGATCGGTAATAAAGTTGTCTCGATAAATTGCTGGCTTGGTTTAGAACGACTGGCCAATCAATCATTTGTGAATGTTTAAGTGGTATTAAAAAAGTGGGATTACTATGAATAACAACTGGTAACAAATTGATACTACCTCGAGACGGTTATGCGATAATAAACATTAAAGTGTTTAAATAAAACCGTCTTCAGCCCGTTTCTCCGGAGTCGTCCATCACTGTATGTTGTTTAAATTCGGATGAGCTACGCATGTGTAGGTATGATGAATTTTTTTCGTCTGGCATGATCGAGTATAGCGACAACAATGTGACAAATGCGTCCGGCATACAGAAACGGTACCTACCTACAATCGAGAAAAAAATTGCAACTGTGTGAAACGAATGAGACACTGAAATGAAAAACGTTGAAAACATACCAGCGTTCATACGTATTCTTTATGTTTACATTCCTCAATTTGAATTATTGCCTTTCGACCGTTTTCTTCGAAGACGGTCGTAGCTTCACTATCTGTTGACATTTTTTTTCTCGCAGCGTGGTACACGGACGACCACTAGTACCGTTTCCACTCATGAATATTCCGCCCAATTGTCTCTAAAACGTAATAAAATTAAAATTGTAACGTCAACAACATCCGCCATTAATTATTTTTACGATTATTTGACGATACCTTGTCGCGTATCTCTAATTATTTATATCTCTGTATGTTAAAATAACACTAACACAGGTGTGCCGAATAAATGAGTTAGGTATAAAAATAAAGAAATTTATTACTTTATGATAAAAAAGTAGTCTAGGTCTTTTGAATGGTGAAATCACAGTTAGGTGTTTAGTCTGGCTCTTTTTAGTGGGTGCAGAAATGTAATAAAATAATCCATTAATTTATCGACATAATTATGAGATACAGTGGTAATCAAGTAACACCGTTACCGGTTACGCCAATATTTTTAATGAATGAGATCCTTAACCTGATCTGCAAGTCTAGTTTCCTCGATTTTATTATAAGCCTGGATGCAAAAAATGCTGATTTTAAAACTAGTTTAAAATACCTATTATGATAAACGCACACTAGAATTGCAAATAAATAATAAGTTAGTTCGGTATATTCTGCACAAACAAAGAATTGCCAATCTAAACGTAAGCCACTCAGAACGCCGGGATCGCGTTGAAGTTCAAAGCGGTTACCGAGGCCCCTGGCAAAACAGTCAACGGAAGGAATACGGATGGGTTTTAGTCAGTAAGAGTCTGACTCACCCTCCCGCTCCGCCCAGAGCGGAAGAAGTTATTTGATAATTTCACACCCAAAAAAAAAAGCCACTCAGAACAGATTGCCGGGGTCGCGGGAAGGTACTAAAGGGTCACCGAAGCTACACAGGCAACGGAAGGAATACGGGTGGGTTTTAGTCAGTAAGAGTCTGACACACCCTCCCGCTCCGCCCAGAGCGGGAGGGTGTTATTTGATAATTTCACACCCAAAAAAAAACCACGCAGAACAGATTGCCGGGGTCGCTGGAAGGTACTAAAGGGTCACCGAGGCTACACAGGCAACGGAAGGAATACGGGTGGGTTTTAGTCAGTATGAGTCTGACACACCTTCCCGCTCCGCCCAGAGCGGGAGAAGTTATTTGATGATATCCCAACCAAAAAAAAAAAAACTCAGAACAGATTACAGAAGCAAAGAACGAACCGCACACGAAAGCCCTTAACTAAAGTTTAATACAAATTGCATGGTGCGAGAACTGAATTTCCCTAATGTTGGACACCATGGAGAGCAAGCGCGGCAACAGCCCGAAATAACGATAAACAAATACAGCGCTCATTAAATGTGAAAACACTTACTACACTGCTCCCTTGTGGACTTTTCCAGGCGAGAAATAAAGTAATTTCCATTTTTGCGAAGTATCTACTATATTTTTTCCTTTGTGCAACAGTTTTTTTGTTCGAGGTATAAAAAGAGTAATTTTTATTTCAACACTGGTTTTAAAAAGCGGGCAAATGTTTTTTTTTGTATCATTTTTTTTTACGATTGTGACGAGCATGTTGTATTTTAAAGTACATACTAATTCCATGGCGTAAGTGGCGAGGTTTATTTTCAGCCAGCAGTTAAAATTTTGTCTATGGTCAATTTTAAAATAAAACCTCCTTGACTTTAAAAAATATTTAATATTTTCTTCGAAACAAGATGTTGATAAGTACTTTACGAATCAGATAAAGCCAAGTAAGTAATGTAAGTTAGTATCACTACAGCTACATCGAGTAGGTAATCAGTAGTAATTTGGTAAGTGGCGTGTGTTAACTCTCTCAGCGGGAGTGGTAAATATCAACACGTTGGTGTTAACCGGTGCAAGCGTATTTGTGCACTGGAATAATATTTCGTTTGCCACTAATTTTAACTTAGAACAACGTTACCAACGTTGAATAGTTACCGTCAACATTGAAATACGAACGCGGGTTTATGTTTAAATATGGAATGTTTAGTTTTTAAATTCAGAGGAATTTGTGTTCCAGTATTTTTTATATTTTGTAATCGAATTCCACGATTTGAAACGAGTAAAACATGTGAAATTGATGAGCAAGAAGATTCTTAATTCCGGAATAAGGAGAGCACGCACGACAAGTTATGTCTTAAGATACGTCCTATGTAATGGCCATCTTCATTCATATGCAAGCCACGAGCTCAATATTACTGAGCTCCCGATAAATATTAACACCTCAGTATATTTATTATTATCCGGCTTTATCTATTTTACTTATCATAAGCTTCTTAGTTATGATCTTAAAACACTGTATTGCTTTTAACTAATATATGTAGGAGCCCAGGGAGTTTTTATAAGTTACGTTTATTTTTAAACAAACGCTAGTCCGTCCGTATTTTCCGTACCGACACAATATTAATTAAAAGCTTACAACATCGAAAATGGTTTCTGGGAACCAACAATATTAATATGTACCTACTAAAGTACCTACACACGGCTACATATCAAGCTCTACATTTTCAGTATAAGCGGACCACTTATTGTACGGAAATCCTATACAATGCGAGATCAGCATAAACTGGAAATGTATAGCCGTGTGTACCAACGAATAATAATCCAAAATACAGAAATCGGCTTCATTAATATTATATTGCACGAATTTCGTGTAATACCTATTAATAAAGGTATTTATTTTAAACCATTATCGGATAATCTTTTTCATTTACATAGGAAACACTCGCCACATTTATTTATTATAAAATACTCTTTGAATACCTCAAACATTATATTTTTAATGGAGTAGGTAAGGAAAATAATCTTAATTACACACTACATTTAATTTATGGTGCAAGACTAGCGTCAATCCGGCGCCATTTTACCTCTCAGTGTTTTATATTAAGTATTCTACATCACAAAGAACTCTCCGCGTATTGAAGAGTTCTCATAATTCTACTGAAATATCAAAGAAATAGAAATCAAGGTTTAGTAAAATTTGCATAGAAAAAGTATTATATCTTCCTATAATCAGAGCTTGGATGCTTTTTTATGGTTATGCGGCTTTATCACACTGCAACACTGAATAACACTTATTTATAAGTTATTAACAATTTTAAATGTTATGCCAAAAAATATAAAAGCTATAATCCGTGTTTGTGTACGGCAGTGTCGGCAGTTTAGAGTAATTGACATTGGCTGCCGCTAGGAGTATTGAAAATGCAAACGGTTCTGTCGCCAATTAAAGGTAATCTTCGTTTTACTACTATTGAAAGGATAAATTATTACACTGTGCAAAATTAATGCTATCCGTTTGATTCTAATTGCGTATTTATTTCTTAACTAGCAACATAAATATGAATTGATAAAGAACCTGACCAAACTATTTCCTTCCAGTCAAGCCATTTTCAAATCCAAATGACAGCCGTGTTCAGATTTTAGAATATCCGACCGTGATTTGTTTTAGTTTTAGAATCCAATCTCCCTAATAATTGAATGTTTTCCAATGCTGATATAAAAGGCAAAGGAAAAACGAAACGTAGGTACGAATAACGAACATGTCCTTTCTGTTCATTCTGCCCAAATTGTATGAGAGCTTTCCTTCACTCAAGTGCTAGAATAAAAAACTTTTTCTCACTATTGTGACACTTCTATGGTAGCTTTTGTAGATTTCTGGAAAGAAACTTAATGGAATAGTAGGATTCCGTGGATTTAGGTACTACCTACTAATATTATGATGAAGTTATTATTTAAACTTGCTAGGTAAAGGAAATCATTTTCCACCTGATTTAGCGTTTCCCTTTCTTTGGTCTTCTAAATAATATTATGTCCGTCACGTTATTGTATGGATCCATTAGTTCCTTCCCTTCCACCCAGAGCATTTATAAACTAGGAATTATGCATGTTTCCCTCATTTAAACTTTTAAGTACCCATAACATAGAATCATTAGCAGTGTCCTCAGTCCTCAAAATAGGTACATAGCTAATAACATCAACGTTAATTTAATGGCTAACTTTACGACTAGTTATAACAGCCACAGTGAACAATAAATTATACCTTTACATGTATGCAAATCGTAATGGCGGTAAGCTTATGGCACATAACACCAAGTAAAGCGGTGTGGCGAGTTTGAAATGGCATAGACAAGGATAAAGTCTGCACTAACACGCGAGGCACTATCTGTTATGGCACTGAGTTCCTTTTTTTTCAAACAAAAAAAAATTAAAGCGCCAGTTTTCGAATTATGAATTCTATTCATAATTCGAAAATTGGCTTGGTCTCGTAGTAGGTACTTAATAATAATACCTAATTAATACCTAATTCGCCTAGAGACCTCGTTCGATAGTCGAAACTTGTCAAAACATTCAAGTAACTGGCTATGGTGGATCTCGAAAAAAAACGACCCTTGAGATTTGAGCATAGCTACCTACGTTATGTCAATTCAGATTGGCTGTGGAATAAACTGGGCTCTAAAATTAATTACGTTCCCCATAACGTCTGCGCTACAGCCTGAAAAGTCAGTCACTTTTTTAAATAAATAGTCTCATAATCTAATGACCAAGAAGAAGAATCATTACGACAGTAAAATTATTCAACACACCGTTTCATAACAAACATACTTACCGAACTTTCTCCACTATTTACTTTTCAGACATAAACACGTCGAAGCAAATGTTTACGTTTTCACAAATTTCATGTACTTAGTAGGTACCTGGGTATCTACATAGCTACTTGGCAACCGTACCTCGGCGCCACACCCCTGGCTCTAAAATAAGCACAATACGCGATTGCGGTGTCTGCCTCGTGTTGACCACCCCTGGTGTGTGTACAATACATTCACGCGGGCACCCTGAAGCGGGCGCACATTGTGTTTCTAAGTGATACTGATAAATTATAATTATATTTGTTCTGTCTGTGTTAAATTATTGAGTACTGAGGATTTTGAAATTGATTTGATTTGGGAATCTATTCTAGCGTTGAAACATAAGTCTTTTTTGGAAGAGTTTGATTGAATCTATCAAATAACATAGATTCCTAACCAGGCACGTGATTGTAGGCAAATAGCAGTATATTCCACTCGTACTGCACAACAATCCATAATTAATGAGATATAAAAAAGCGAGCCTTACAGTAGTTGCATATGATTTGTAACATCTGACATCTCACCTGGGTAATAAGCAACTTTCTACAAAGAAATTAACCTCAAAATTCAAAAAAACTAAATACCTACTGATATAATGTATTACTAGTGGTCGCTCACTGGTCGAAATTCGACCCCCTCTACTTATAATCTATATAGTACTTACTAACTCCATGCTATTAAAAAGTACTTACTTATTCCATGCTCAAACTGTCACTTCTTGTCTACACACTTCCGTCCCTTTTCACGAAATCATTCCCACAGAAAGCGAGGGGAAAGATGTTACACATCAATAAAACATGCGTTTCCTACATTATATAACTCTTCATTTCGATACTAAACAGCTGGTGACACGCCACTCTATTCACTTTATTAGAAGATCGTTAAAAACAAAAGCATAACGTACTCTGCGTACTACAATCTCCTAAAATACACACAATACTCACCCCGCCTACGTATACTTTCCCGTAACACGCGTCTAGCTAGACTCCTCTTTAAGTCTGGCAGTATATTGTGCCAACCACAGATAATATTAACACTCTGTGGTGCCAACGATCAGGAAAGGTTTGAATTATATTTCGATTATGATACGGGCGAAGAAAAGTGATCTATTCACAGAAATCTCAGTATGCACGGCAGCTAGAATCCTTACTATAGTTCGTTTTTTTAATCCCAGAGACTAAGATGACATTTGAAATGATTGTTGTTTATTTTTTCAATTTGGAGTTTGACATTTGCATGTGTCAATTTAGTCTCCGAGATTAAAAAACAGACTTTAGCCAATATTAAAATCTGTTCGTTTGTGAAGATGTTTGTTAGGCCATCGTGCGTAACGTTGTCCATAAATAGACTATGTCTGACGGGATAATTACGTTAGACACTATCAGTAGCAATGAGTTTCATTTTGACAGTTCGACAACATTCATTGCGTTATTCACGTTGTTGAGCAGACACATTTTTCGAACGTATGAAGCAATGGATTAGCAATGGCGCCGATTCCCTTGTTCACAAACTAAATTAAATTTAAGTTCAGTCCATCTTTTTCTTTCTATTTCATTAAGAGAAGGACAGAAGATAAATTTTAGTTCAGTCCTGTCAAATTAATCAGCGCTTGACGTAAATTGACGTAATTTTAGTAAGCAAGTTTTTAATCACGTCTAAACTTGTATGGAGTAGTGACAGGCGCTGATTAAATTGACAGGACTAAACTAAAATTTATCTTCTGTCCTTTTCTTAATGAAATAGAAAGAAAACGATGCACTGAACTTAAATTTAGTTTAGTTTGTGAACAAGGGAATCGGCACCATTATACTTCAAAATCATTCACATTGTGATTCTGTTACGCAATAAGGATGCTGGATTAAACACATAGGGTACTTTCTGTCAACTAAACACACGTATGTGGCAAAACTTTAAATACATGAAGAAGTTCTCCAAGGACGCGAGTGGAACCGCACGTATTTGCAAATATGAACTATTTCCTGAAGCATCTCAAAAGATCACGCCCATTGTCACTAGCTAAAGAACTGGCAGCTCCAAATGATCTCTCTGAAAAACTAATGCGACAGCTAAAAAAGCCGAAAACCCGACCAAATCCTAATCTTCTAGCAAATAACTCTCACAAAGTCGTATATTTTTTGTTACGTTCGGTAACACAACCCAATTCACAAATCACTGCGGGGTTACGTTCGAATCGCCTAGAAATCGGGATGTAAGTGATTGTTAACTCTCCTTTAGGAGGAAAATCTAGGTTATTCTAGCCTAGACTGAAGGCTCGTGCAGACTGGGGCGATATTGCGGAATATCGCGCTAGTCTGCACGAGCCTTTAGTCCAACTTACATGGCACCGAAAGTAAAATCTATTTTTGATCTATTTGAGATTTGTTCAGATTAAATAAACCGTAATTGTAATGGAAATTGTTAGTTTAAACCTTAATAGTGACGGACATGTTTATTTTGAGAATATTTAAAACGGGATTTATATTGAAATTCTCGCTTGCAGTGACGTTAATTCGTTTTAGCCAGGTTTGCCAGGTTTGGATTTTATAATTAGGAATATGAGAATCAGCTGGGTACTTATAGTTACATGTTAAGGCGCTGACAAGACCCAATTGATCAAAATAGGCTTATCTTAAGAAAAAAAATTGCCAAATCTGTATAGTTTGTGGTAGCGGAAAAAATATATGTTAATTTTGAACATATTTCCCAGAACTTAGTTGTTACCAAAACACGTTTTGTAAAAAAAATCTCGATACAAACTAACGTTAAACTAACCTCTTTCCTTGAGTTCTAATCCAAAATATCTGCATTAAATATCAACATACGTTACGTATTTAATTAATAACAAGAACGTCTCATTTTAATGCAGAACTTGGTTGTTTTTTTATTTTCGATTACTCAACTCAATTTTGAGTAAATGGATAATTGGACCCTGTTAAGCATAAAAGATCCAACCAGCAATTTGTCGAAAATCGAGTTATATATATAGTTAGAGTCTACACATCGAACTTTATATACGCAAAAAAGATCCTAGCAGTCTGATCACTTTCATCAAACAAACCTCTATGACACTACATGTACCAAAACACATTTAACGTTTTAAAAGAAAAGCAAAAAAGGTTCATGTCTCTTGGATCTCAAAAAAATGAAATATATTATTTTTTTAAATCCAAACAGGTTGGATCCTTTCCGCAAAATATTTTTCTCTCTCACGTGTAATGTAATCACGGCCAAAACCGCAACATCAAGCTTACTCTTATGCTGAAAGCTTTCTTAGAAGATCACCCAACGTTGCAGCAAATAAGCATGAAGTTTTTAGAATCGGGACATAGCTTTTTGCCGAACGATACAGATTTCGGTAAAGTGGAAAATGCGTTGAAGTACCAACAAAGACTGTATGTATGTATGTATAAATGTCATGAGAACCTGCAAGAAACATAAGCCTCTTCAAGTTCACCGCATGGAATCAACAGATTTTCTTAGTTCACTTGCACTGGAGAATATTATAACTAATAGAAAAAAAAAACACTTTCTGGAGAAAAAGTATCGTGGCTGAAGACGAAAGAAATTTTGTTAAAAAGGAGGCTATGTTTTCTTTGTTCATGCGGTACAGTCAAGATGATTCTTTTGTAGAAGTAGATTGGAAAAAAAAAAATCCGCGGTAGAACACGCTTGATATCAAAAAATCTTATGCAAATGCTTTGGCCTCATGGTAAGATGATACCAGAAGCCAAGTTGAACGACATCAGAAGCTTAATGCATTTGATCCCGAGCGATGCTCAGCCGCTCTACAAAAAAATGACTAGTGACAGTAATGTAGAAGATGATGTAGGTAGACGGATTTTCGGGGGAACCTGATTTTGAGCTTGAAATGGAAGAAGATTGCGATCCTATTACATCGATTGTGGATTAAAACTTGATTAGTTGTACGTACGTACCCATTCAATTAAAATTAAAACTTACGGAACTATCGCGTTTTATTTGCTTTCACTTTATCATTATTTAAGCCGAAATTTTGGACACTATTTACGATCCTTTGCCACGGGGCAAGTGACCTAAACGTCGGGCTACATAATAAAGTAAAAGTAACTAAAAAATATTTGTTCCCTTTAATAAAGATTTTTAAACCTTCATAAATTTTTTGTTTGGATCCCCGATGTAAAAAAGTTACCGAAAATTTTCTTTTTTGCATAAAAGATCCACGGGTAGTTTTTTGAGGAAATCAGGAAAATTGTGTTCAACTTGCCTGTGGTGTTACATTTCAAATAATGCTAATTTACTGTGTTACCATTAGTAACTTTCCATTTTTGTATTCCTCTGCTTGTTAATTTTATATTCACTCCTAAATTTCAAATCGTATTTACTCAAAAGTCACAAAATGTTGGTTGGATCTTTTATACTTAACAGGGTCCAATTGCTTTATATTTTGCAATAAATTACAAGCATTGTGTCATCGCGCTTCTCTTTCTTTTCTATGCAATCTGACAGTGACCGCGGTTTATGTGTTGTCAGCGTCTTAATAGGTCTTTGAGTTAGTTGACTTTTGCTGTATTATCGCATTGACTTTCATAGATCCCTTTATTTTACCAACATTATCAGATCCCCCTAATATTCAATAATTTTGCAACTGACATTCTTATTAATATAAATTATTATGGAGAGCAGTGGTGGCCCAGTGCTAATGGCCCCGACTTACCTACGAGTTGTAGGTCGTGGGTACGAACCCAGGCAGGCGCTTTACTTTGTATTGTATAAACAATTTCATGACCACTGCTCTCAAAACGGTGAAGAAAATCATCGAGAGGAAACAGGCATGTCCAAGAACCAAAAATTCGAATATATGTGACGAATACCAACCCGCACTGGGCCCGCGTAATGGATTTCAGCCCACTCCCTCTCGAAGAGAGGAGGCCTGAATCCCAGCAGTGGGAAACATTATAGGCTGATTATGCTATTCATATTAAATACTTCATTATATACCTGACTAATCAAATCAATTAGAGCACCTATTCACTATCCAGATAATTTGAGAAGACAGAGTTACATAGGCACATAGGTAAGTAAATAGACTCCGTATATAACTACTAAGATTAGTACAAGGCAGTTTAGATTTCCACAAGATAGAACTACTCACAGTAGACACATTTCATTAGGTACGACACGTTAACAGTATCCAATATAGTCAGACCCGTAGTACCGACAACTTACTTCAGTTTTAGAGGTCTTCGTAAGCCGGGCTGTAAGTCGATTGGTCACATATGTTTCTAGGTATGTACGAATAGTTATGTAAAACCGTTTGGAAGTGACATTAGCATTTAGCATTAGCGTCGAGTGCCTCTGCCAAACTACGATTATCGTGAATGTTGAGTTTAATTTTAACTAGGACATTAGTATTCCTGTATCTAACGGGAGAAATCAGTGGTTTTAGTGTTTTGTTACTTGCTAAGTGATGGATGAATTTTACTTATTGTGATTTGGATAATTGAATGAACCAATAATGTAATAACTATTAAGAGTCCATTATGAGTACCTCAGCGCCACCTCACTCTTTATCTCGCTCGCACACTACTGCTAGCAAGCGAGACTGTGTGTGGTGGTCACACACAGTCTCGGGCGGCAGGGAGAAGGCTCCAAGACACCGATAGTTTAAGTAATTTATTTTTACGCTGATAATACGGTAATAAAAAAAAACATATTATCTGCTTTATATTGGCATGTATTTAACGCGGCGACAAACTAATTTGATTTAGGGTTTTAAAAGAAAATCGTTCGTAATTATTAACAAACTTCAAACGGAACGATTCAAAAGAGAGAAAAACTGGAAAATATTTCCAAAATTCCGAAGTGTTCCATTTTCAAAACCGTATTGTACAAGACTCCTCGTCTATCCATTTTCGCAAATCAACGTCATAAAACCATAAACTAAGGACCCTTAACTTTTATGATTACCAGCTAAACATGCTGCAACCCATTCTTAGACTATATCCACAGACGATCAAGACAATAAAACATCGGAAAACAAAACACGCGAACCTAATACATACACTGTAATTTCATCCAAATATTCATAGCATTAGAACCTTTAGTGGTAAATACAGATGGTTGATAATCGCTTGGTCGGTTTGTGCGATGGTGTAGTATGGTGTTGCCGTGCTGACGATAAGCGATCTCGTTACGATCGCATTACATATCGGAAGTAAGGGGTTGGTAGAAACAGGTTTTATTGTAATTTCAACTGTGACGTCACTGTGACAGACAGTATCAAGATAGTGGCGTATTTGTTTTGTCAAAAAATGTTGCTTTGCTCATTAGGTGTGACCCTTCATACTATTTAACATACAAGATTGAACAAGAAATTAAGGAAAATTGAGAAAGATATTGATCATATTTATTATTAAGAATTTGGAAGACTAAGGGCCAGTTCCTCGAAGCGTAGCGACGCGACGTAATAAACTAGCGCCGTGGCGCGCGCCCACGGACTGGTCACTTGCTTGCTGGCGACCGAACAATGCGGACGTGTGGCCTCTGCTGTTGTACATTGAATTGTTTTTTAATTTACCTACTCGAATACGGACTTTAATTTTGCGATTGCGACCACAATCGCAAAATTAATGTGAAAAATTGTCAATCACGCGTAAACTGATGTGATTGGTTGAATGATTTACCAACAGCCAATTGCAGCAATTTAGGCGCGCACGACAATTTGTCACATTAATTTTGCGAAAATTTTCGTTCGAGAAACTGGCCCTTAAGGCGCTGACAAGACCCAATTGACCAAAATTGACTTCTCTTAAGAAAAAAAATTGCCAAATCTGTATAGTTTGTGGTAGCGGAAAAAATATATGTTAATTTTGAACATATTTCCTAGAACTTGGTTGTTACCAAAACACGTTTTGAAATAAAATCTCGATACAAACTAACGTTAAACTAACCTCTTACCTTGAGTTCTAATCCAAAATATCTGTATTAAATATCAACACACGTTACATATTAAATTAATAACAAGAACGTCTTATTTGAATGCAGAACTTGGTTGTTTTTTATTTTCGATTACTCAACTCAATTTTGAGTAAATAGATAATTGCTTAATATTTTGCAATAAATTACAAGCGTTGTGTCATCGCGCTTCTCTTTCTTTTCTATGCAGTCTGACAGTGACCGCGGTTTAGGTGTTGTCAGCGTCTTAAGTGTCTAATATTCAAGTGGTGACTTGATATTCGACTCAATTAACATTAGCTTCTCCTCACACGGTTATTACATATAATATTCTGTTTTAACTACGTTTATCAGAGTTCAGACTAAATTATTTCTTTATATTTTACTGTACATATATCAGTAGGTACTAACGAAACTATCTGCCTCCATTCAAACAATAGGGCAATAATGGAACTACGTACACAATGCATACTCGTAACCCTAGGATAAAAATGTTAAAACTTAGAGTTATGCAAAATGTTAAAACACAAAATGGCAATAAAACCAATTAATCTGCCTGCCTTTTCCCAACTTCGATTGGGGTCGGCTTCCAGTCTAACCGCATGCAGCTGAATACCAGTATTTTACATGGAGCGACTGCCTATCTGACCTCCACAACCCAAATACTGGGTAACACGATACCCCTTGGTAAGACTGGTTGACAGACTTTTGGGTTTCTGACGACCCATAGCGACTGTCAAAGATGTGGAAGATGAGGATGATAGTCCTGACCAACGGCTTAAACGTGCTTTCCAAGAGACGGAGGGGTCTCGATATGTAATGAATTATCGCTCATCTACGAACCGACCCGTGCGGCTCTTAATATTGTTACCACGAGCCCCAATTGCAATAAGACTATAGAGGTATGAGGAACAGGGTGTAAAGTTCACTCATCCTCCATTGAAAAGGAAGGATCCTCCGGCCAGACGGGAGTTGTGTCTGGTTGGCAACGTGGCTGTCGATTGATATCGGGACGTTGTCTATTGGTATGCTAGCCCCACAAAACCTATTATTGAAAGTATCCATCAAACTGTGCCAGATAATAAGCAAAATATAAAACAAAGACAATACTCTACACAAGACATGCCAAAGCGTAATACAGAAACAGGTGTCGAATAACAAAAGTATCGTGTAACCCTTTAATACACGTTCCCTGTAGCGCAGACAACGCGACGGCGACGGGTTAAGTTACGCACGCAAACCTTTTACGAGTAAATGTTGTGTTTTTGTAAATCTGAGACCTTTGAAGTGTTACAACAGTAATGTTACACTAAATAACTGTGGTAATGGTTCATAAGTCATAACATTATCTAAAAGTAAAGCCCTGTAACTTTTATTATTTCTAACGTAACGATGTTGTCCTCCACATCCGCGTCCATAAAATGTATGGAAGTGCATGCACGTTATAACGTTATCGTGGACAGAAAAAAAGCATCAATTTATTCATTTATCATACCTACTTTATTGTACACCAGAATGTACATTACAAAAATAAAAAAAATATATACAACAAAATATACATCTTCATAAACTTCCATAAGTTTTTCGTTCCTGTGTTATCGTGATGCCGTGACATGGTCGTGGACGTCAACGATAGTATCGTCACGTTAGAAATTATAAAAGCGCACAATTACTAGGTAGGTATGGTACTACAGTTCCTTCGCAGTTATTTTACCTCTGACAGCAGCAACCTAACATAATTAATTTATCTGTCATTGCTTCTTTTTTTACCCATTTAGGTAGAGTAATTTTATTCTAGGTGCATCGTCTTCACATATAATTATATAATGTACTTATACAAAATTTTGTGAAACATTTTAAAAGAGTAGGTAACGGTGGAGTTTCTTGCCCATTCTTCTCCATACGAAACTACCTTTTGGAAGGGGCAACTAAATCAATTCATTTTTTTTGTAAATGTTGACGTTTAATAGTGCATTTTATGTGCCTATTTGAAATAAATAATTTGACTTTGACACTGTGATTTTGAATGAGTTGTCAGTGGCAGAAAGCTAACAGCACCTTATTATAAACAGAATAAAGTTCACTGTGATTTTGACAGTGATGCAAAATCTGAGGTAAAATTACTGTGCTTGGCTGTAATCGTTGCGTTTAAGTTTTTAACGTTATTTTGAAGTGAAACTTCTTAGGCGACGATTCGATAATTGGACGAGAATTGAGAGTGAAATTTCAAGGACGCGTCACGTTTAGGCACATTTCGTTACTTGAGAGAGAAGAAAGATATAACTCTCTGATATCTTGTCTCTCACACTAAATCTCTTTTATTCTTATTTTTTAAGAAGTTTCACTTCTATTACGTGTACGGTGCTGCACGCGCAATTTTTTTCATATAAATTATTTTGGGGTTTATGTATATAATTATGGGTAACCAATATATTTTTTGAAAAAACTCGACGTTTCCTGTGACACACTCGACACGATAGCAAAAAAAAACAGAGACCCCCACTTTTTTGGATATAAAATCCGTCATATTGATTTTGTCCGTATAAAATGTAGCCAACATTTCGAAGCCTACCTTCTGCAGGGCGGCCCTCACAACACGGCTCTTGTGGTAAGGCGCGTTGTCGTACAGTAGGAGCACATCCTTGATCAATTTGCCCCTTCTTTTTTTTCTGACGGCTTCCTTCAACCGCTCTAGGATTAAAACGTGGTATTCTCCGGTTATAGAGACACCATAATCTTTGTAATCGATCAACAGGATCCCTTCTGAGTCCCTCGATCGGGCGTCCTGGCCGTGGGTCGTCTTCAAGTGAGTCCCTGCCTTGCTTAAAGATGTTATTAATTTAAGACGCTGACAACACCTAAACCGCGGTCACTGTCAAATTCCATAGAAAAGAAAGAGAAGCGCGATGACACAACGCTTTTAATTTATTGCAAAATATGAAGCAATTATCTATTTACTCAAAATTGAGTTGAGTAATCGAAAATAAAAAACAACCAAGTTCTGCATTCAAATAAGACGTTCTTGTTATTAATTAAATACGTAACGTATGCTGATATTTGATACAGATATTTTGGATTAGAACTCAAAGTAAGAGGTTAGTTTAACGTTAGTTTGTATCGAGATTTTGTTTTCAAAACGTGTTTTGGTAACAACCAAGTTCTGGAAATATGTTCAAAATTAACATATATTTTTTCCGCTACCACAAACTATACAGATTTGGCATTTTTTTTTTTCTCAAGCGAAGCCTATTTTGCTGAATTGGGTCTTGTCAGCGCCTTAATTGTAAACCATAGTTTTACCCGGGCAAGAGTCCGCGTAAACGGATGACATCTCTTCCGTCAAAACGTACCTTCGTTTATCCGTTTTGCTGTGTTAATTTCTATCTGTAATTATGTATAAAGTTACGTTCATCAATTCCTATTTACTTTACTAATTACTTTATTAATTGCCTAGCTATTTGCTTCTAATTAGTAGTGAATTTTAGAGTAATTTAACGTTTAACATCGATCGTGCAGTTTGAGCTTTCCCGACTAAGTATAAAAACCGCAAGTTCATTTTAACATGGATATTATTAAAGTTCACTTGAAAATCACTGCATTTTGTGCATCGTGTTACTGGGAACTGCTTTTAGTAAATTAATTCCCATTTTGATATACAAATATCCTTTTATGTACTTACCTTCATTGTTTAAAAATCTAATTATGGTATTTTGATGTCGAATTGATTATTATTACAACGATCGATGCTCTTGATTATATTTCTATTTTGTTTTTGGAAAGAAGTTTTCTACCGCGATTTACAGTAGGAGTTGACTGGTAGAAATCGTCACGTAAGGGAAAAGCGTTATGCCCCCTCCATGCGACTGTCTCTGTGTCTCTCTCTCTGTCTCTTTCTAATTTAATACGAGTGTGTGTGTGCGTGCGGAACATCGTTCTGACGGGGGCCCCCGACCGCACACGTTATTTTTATGTTCTTTTTTTTTGTGTTCACTGATCTTCTTGAATTCACGCGTTCCTGTGCCAAATGAACCTACTTTAGTTTTTTTTTTATTTATTCGGCTCAAAAGTTATTATTTTATTTTTGTGAATAATATTTTTGGAATGAATGGCTCATTCCAAAAATATTATTCACAAAAATAAAATAATAACTTTTGAGCCGAATAAATAAAAAAAAAACTAAAGTAAGATTTGAGCCGGAATCATATATAATCTGTACGATTTATGCCCTAAATACATGACTTGACAATGACGTGTGACTCCGGCTATATGAAAACCTGTCTTGTTTATACCTTTTTAGTTGGCGTTTTCATCAGTTGGGTTTAAGTTTTTAACTTTCGTTTTTTGAACGTCAAAAGTTACTATAGAGGCATGAGGAACAGGATGTAACATTCACTCATCCTCCATAGAAAAGGGAGGATCCTCCGACCAGACGGGTGTCGTGTCTGATGGACAACTGCCCGACGGTTGATGTCGGGATGTTGTATATATGCTAGTTGCGCGGAAAACTCTGCTTGCGCGATGCAGGATTTTGCGAGTCGTCAGTGTGTTGCCTAGTTCGCATGTGGCGATATAGATGTCGCGACATTACAAAAGACAGCCCACCCTTAAAGCTCCCGCAGACAGGCGCGACGTAACTCTACTAGAACAATTCCTATGAAAACTCCATGGAAATTGTTCTACACGAGTCGCGTCGCGCAAGTCTGTGGGGTCTTTAACCACGTCCTGAGATACATACTTAAAAATCAAAATCAAAATCAAAATCAAAAGTCATTTATTCAAACTAGGCTGAGAATCAGCACTTTTCGAACGTCAAAATTACATAAGACAGTCCCCCAAAACGCCCACCCTTCACCACTTCCTAGTGCTTTAGCTGGGAAGAAGAAGTGGTCAACAAACTCCCCAGCAGCACAGCTGTCTGTTCAGTTAGAGGGAAGAAAAAAATGGATTCTATACAACAGTATGCAAAACAATTTACATTACGTGCAACATAAAACATTAAATTATTAGCCATATGTCAGCAAGCACACCACTATACCCACAAAAAAAAAAGAAAAGCAAAACACCGAAAACTATTAATTCTCAAGCAGAGATAAAAACGTAAACAGAACTTAATGCCCAAATAAAAGCCTCCAAGCATAAAAGGCGTGCCCGCTTACATATAGCTATAGCTGTAACAGTCACAAATGATGAACTAGGACCATCAAAGTAAAATAAATAAACAATTAATTACGAATAACAAAACAAAACAATGGTCAGCAAGACGACCAGTCACCACAAGCACTCGTGTTATAACTCTAGTTAGAACTCGTGTTTGCTTCTATAAGTTCTCATGTTTCCAATTATCTTCATTGATTTAACACCTTCACACAAAGATTCCTATGTCACAGAGCAGCGAAATACATTAATGGCAAGACAAAGAGAAACGAAGCATAAACGAGAAAATGTAAAGGAAATGTCGCGCTCAGATATTGAAATATCAAGTCCGGGGGATGAGAAACGTGAATGACGTAATAATGTACGGACGATGCACAAACAACACATTATATCACGCCTGTCCTGTAATACCAGAAGGGGTAGGCAGAGGTGTACCTATAGTACCGCACATTTCGCCAGTTAAGTTTAAGTCCCATGTAATAGCGGTCGAGCCTATTGCCATCAACCGGGCTCAAATCTAGACTCGGGGCTGCTACTGAGAAATTCCCGATAGAAAACCCAATAACACTTTGCCCGATCTGGGAAACAAGCCCATTGTAGCGCTTGTCCAAAGAGTCTGTCAATGCTATTAATGACGTAAAAGAATATGCGGTATTTTATGACGTAACGCACGAAAAATTCGTGTCCCGAAGCATTTTGCCGCGAAAAATGGAGAATTCAGATTATAATTGGAGCTCCCCGCTGAAAGCTTCGGAAACCGAATAGTGAGAATGTTGAATATGAGCTATCCAGTAGTTATCGAGTTTCCAATATATTTTTGCATTTTTATTTACGTTTACAAAAAGCCTTTAAGCTTAGCTTAGCAAAAAGGAATATTTAGAGTTTGAAATAAAATCATCCGTTTCCAGATTCGCTTCTTAAACTTTTTTATTCGCTAGAAAGGGCACGCTACTAGCCGAAATTCCTTATGAAAAGGAAGGCAGTTAAAGGCTGGTATCGTGATTGATAACATAACATAACATAACATAACATAGCATTAAATAACATAACATAACACAACATAACACAACATAACATAACATAACATAATATAACATAACATCAAGCCTGTAATTGACGAAGGGTTAGGCAGAAGTGTAGTGTAGTGTAGTGTGTGTGTAGTGTAGTAGTGTAGTACACCCACATTTCGCCAGCTATGTTTCGTGATTAACAAAACTAAAATAAAAATCGTTAACCATCCTAATTAAAAATAAACGTAAATAATATAACATCACGCTTGTAATCCCCGATGAGTTAGACAGAGGTGTACCTATAGTACCTACCCCGCATTTCGCCAGCTATGTTTCGTGATTGACAAAACTAAAAACAAATCTTTAACCATCCAAATAAAAAAAAATAAACGTATAGGTTTGTATTCTCATAATACTATAAAAAAAAACATTACCCTTATTTGGGCTCCGCCGCAGTCGGATAAAAACGGAAATCAACTTGTTAGTAATTTTCACTCAATTCGAAAGCAACTTTGTCCAACTTTCCATGTACTACCGGTCTGAAAGTTGAATATCATAGCAGTGGGCGCCAGGCACAGGGCTATTATATACGGCTATTTACTTGGAGCTATTTGGACGGAGCTATTATACAGGGTGTGGAAGTACTTATGAATATTAGATCGGCGTATATAATGCGATTTACTGGCCACATTTGCACTGGATTATGTAAACGATTGGGATAATATGGTTGAGAAATATCGTTTTTAGTAGGTAGGTTTAAGAAATCGAATGGATTTTGATTGAGTAACTTGTAAGTTTTGCGTTTGAATACAAAATCAAAATCAAAATATTTAATTTTACATAAACCTACATGGGCACTTATGAAAGGTCATACGCTAGGTGCACGGTTCCAATTGGTGAATTCCAATGGGAGAAGACCAAGAAACTCCACGGTTAGTCTTTTAAAAATAACAGGCTTTTACAATGTTTTCAGTGTTTTACGGCAATACGGAACAGCTAAGTAATTAGAGATTACATTATCAACAGTGGCTTCTAATTTGCTATCTAATTTAGATAACTGTATGACGATTATCAAAACTTACTAAAAATATAATATATTTTGAAAGGAATATTAAATTAAATCACATTAAACCTTATTTCCAATTCAGCAGCTCGGTAAGTTCCGTCCTGAAAATCTACCTTTGTGATAACGTAGATATATTGCTGGTATGAAAATGGGTGTCAGCGCGGTAACAAGATGGCTCGTTATTATATTGACAGGCAATCGGGGAAGTGCCCCATAATAGGTTACGTGATGGTTATCGGCACACACATTATATACACGTGTAATCTTAACTGTAGTAGCGAAGAGATTGTTATTTGTTCCAGGGAGCCTACTCTCTAAGTCCGTCAACAAATGTTACGATACGATACGGGCCCTCTCTCTGCTCTCAAAACCAGGAAACCGACACCGTCCTAGCATAGATCATTTTAATATGTTTTATGTATGTATGTATTTATTCTATATATGTGAATGGTAAACCACAGACTACCTGCAGTGTTGTCTCTTCTTTCCCCCCTAATCCATCCAAAGGTTGTCTTTAAAAGATCGCTTTTAGCGATAAGACCGCCCATTGTGTCACCCTATGTAAAATTTCTACATTTATATCTGTAATTTTTATGGTGTACATAATAAAGAGTATTCTATTCTATTCTAGAACCAAAAAATCGAAGACAAGTGTCATCCACCAACCCGTGTGGTGTTAATACACCACAATCGACCAATCGACTGATTAAGACCCACTCCCTCTCAAAGAGAGGAGGCCTGTGTCCCAGCAGTGAGAACTTAGTGTCGATAAGTAAGAGATAGGTACTAATTTGCATTGTAGTATGTATATTGATTATATCAAACAGGTTTTCCAATATTCTACAGTTTATAGACTTAGTTTGCTAGTTTCCCGTTTTAGTCCAAAGGGATCACACCGTGGAATCGGCATCTAACATCATATGGCAATTTTATTGAAAAGTGCCTGATAAATGACCATACATACATAATCAGCCTATAATGTTCCCACTGCTGGGACACAGGCCTCCTCTCTTCAAGAGGGTGTGGGCCGTAATCCACCACGCGGGCCCAGTGCGGGTTGGTAGATGTCACAAGTCTTCGATTTTTTGGTTCTAGGACATGCCGGTTTCCTCACGATGTTTTCCTTCACCGTTTTGAGAGCAGTGGTGCTGAAATAACTTACACAAAGTAAAGCGCCTGTCTGTGTTCGAACCTACGACCTACAACTCGTAAGTCGCAGCCGTTACCACTGGGCCACCACTGCTCGCATTCGCTCACTGATAAATGACCAATTCAGGAAAACTTTCTTAATTTTACTTTTT
The DNA here is from genome assembly GCA_905333075.3 of Atethmia centrago. Classification (NCBI taxonomy): domain Eukaryota; kingdom Metazoa; phylum Arthropoda; class Insecta; order Lepidoptera; family Noctuidae; genus Atethmia; species Atethmia centrago. Next base: position 22,691,460 of record HG995369.1, read on the forward strand.
CAGGACGTGCAAAGCCAATCAATCGGCCTAGCCTTTTCCCAACTATGTTGGGGTCAGCTTCTAGTCTAACCGGATACAGCTGAATACCAGCACTTTACATGGAGCGACTGCCTATCTGACCACCACAGTAACTGGGTAATACGATACCTCTTGGTAAGACTGGTTGTCAGACTTCCGGGGCTTCTGACGACCCCTAACTGACAAAGATCCAAGAATGACAGCTGAGACCAACGGCTTAACGTGCTTTTCGAGGCACGGAGGAGTCTCGGTATGTAAAGATGGTCACCCATCCATGAACCAACCTCGGCAAGCGTAGCTTAACATGGTGGATCAACCCGTGCGGCTGTTATTACGTAGCCCCGAGCTCCTCCCGCATGCAAAGACAATGTTCTTATAAAATTAAACTGTCTTAGTGCCAAATACATGTTTCTTGCATCATTTTAAATAAACACTGATGCCATTATTCATAAAACTTTGCATGCCTATTTTAGTTAAAATAGGTTTTGTCACTTTCTAACAAACACAAATGTCAAAGTGACAGATAAAGACAAACGAACTTTAGCAGCATTTCAACTAAAATAAGTTTGATGGACGTTTATGAATAAGAGCCATAATCTCTACATATATTTAACATATGTGTAAAGGAAATCAAATGCCTCTAGGAAATCTCAAGAAAGGCACATAAAGGCGAAATTCTAAACATTTTTGCGCCCCGTATGTCACAAGAGAATTAATTACATTCTCTATACGTACGAAGCTAAAGTCAAATTATTAATTCACTGGGGTTATCTGGCATGTGCTAGCTGTCACTTTGTGTAATAAAATGGTCGTATTTATTGTATTTATTGTAATCTAGACTTTTAAACTCATACATTTATTTTACACTTATATAAATTTAAATTAAACACATAAATCGATTAAACGATCACCATTACAATAAATATGACGATTTTATTGTCACACTAAGTGACAGCTAGCACATGTCAGATTATTATGAATAAAGGCTCCTACATACTGGCGCGACTTGTCGCACGACGCGTCGCGACACAAAGGCACCGCTTGTAGCGCTACACGCGGTGTCTTTGTGTCGCGTCGCGTCGCGCGACAAGTCGCGCCAGTATGTAGGAGCCTTTAATAATTCGACTTTAGGGGCAAATTATATTATTTATATGGTATTCGTGGCCCTTATTTAACATTTTTGATTTAGAGATATGCTAACATGTATTTTCGATGAAAATAATAAGAAATACAGCACAAGCTTGTTTTTATTTACATACATATGTATATAGCACTAGATGTAATATTAGGCTCAAATAATCATATTTTCTTTTCCTTCTTTCTTTCCTACTTAGGTCAAGGTCCAACAATAGTTATCCTAAGCTACACACTGTGTTTTTTATTGTAGTACCTATTTAGAAAAAGACAACAACGATTATAACTTTATTAGCAATAAATCAGACAAATTGAAAACAACATTTTAATAATTCGTACATTTCATTAGACAGCTTCCACACCATATAAAAGGTAGTGGGATGTTTCTCTCACACCAAATCGCATAAAATATCGACAGGTAATTTATAAATTGGATTCTCCGAAGGTATGGGGCATAATAAACCCTCAATGCCAAGTCAGCCGTAAAACCTTTTGACCTTTTTAGAAGGTACAGCACGACAGTGGTGAATTGGTAAAGGCGTGTACGCACGATCGAACAAAACATGGTGAACACGAATTTCGAACACGGAGCGTTTGGTTCGTACGTGTGGACGTAAATTAGCAAAACGAACACGAACACCATACGAACAGAGTTCGACTTGTGTTCGCGCTAAACAGCCCCGCTCATTTTAGTAGCCATGAATTCGCCGTTAGAAGTGGTCGACAGTGAAGTAGCCAAAATGATTTTGCTATTCGTACTGATTCACGAAATATTGTTTCCAGAGGATCCTAAGTGGTGGGAAACAGTTTTGTACGAAAAAGCGAAAACAAAATACATTAATTTTAGACTTAAAGTCACAAGAAATTAGTGAAGAACAATGTTGCATCAAAATGCTCCGAACACCGTCCACACAGAAAAACTAATATAATAATGTTTGATGTTCGTTAGAGGTACGCACATGCGAACAAAGTGTTCTATGTTCGTTTCCACCGTGTTCTTGTTCGTTCGTGCGTACACACCTTAACAAAACCAGTATAAGCTGCCCTCTTATTCCATTGAAACTCAGGACTATGCTAGGCCAGTTCTAGGTCAAAATAATACACGGCCGAGCGGTCGCCTGTATTTACTATGATAATTAAACAATTAATAATAAAATTTTATACCCCAAGCGATCATTATTAAAGCTAAGTACATACCTACTACCCATTTAAGAGGATTATGAAGATTCGTTATAAGTCTGTTTTTAATAATTTCATTACTTAACGCTGATAAAGGTGAAGATCGACTTTAATCTAGCTAGGTAGGTACTTTATTTGGGCTTAGAGGAATTAGAGCCACTGTAATTCATTTGTTAAGGTATTTTCTTGGAAAGGAAAGACTTATTTTCTTTCTTATCTTAAATTCTACAGTAGTAGGTATAATAAACAGTTTTGTTCAGTACTATTTCTCTTAAACTTGTTTGAAAAATATTTCTTGATGTTTATCATCATAATTGAAAACCTCGAAAAGATTATCTCCTGTTAGCTATATGTTTTTTTAAATAATTTGGTTTAGTTCAAGCTTTTTAGTTTTATTAACCTGTTAAGCCCCGCGCTACACCGATTCGGAATCAAATAATAGAAAATCAATTGTGTCTGTCCTTGGCCCCAAAATTGAATTTTGGTATCGCAGGCGACAACTTTTGTTTGTCCCGGTGATACCAAAATTCTATAAATTATAAAGCTTGTTGTTCTTTTTTCAGTTATGTGTTTTAGCAGTCGGGTCTTTTTGTTTTTTTTTTAATAATTTGTTTTATTTTATAAAGCGCTTTTTTATAACGCACGCCAGTTGTTTTATAAAAAAAAGACGATACAATAACACTGTCAAATGAACTAGAAAAAGCTTAAATATTAAAAGCTACGGTGTATCAAAATATACAACAAATGTCTAAATAAAAGTAAATGAATTGTTAACAAGTAGACCATTCTTTTACATAAAATAAACTCAAACGAGTAACTATGGGTCTACATAGGACGTAAAGACACAAAGCACTTTCGTATCGACTGTGTACCTATGTATTACATAAGTCTTTATTTACACGAAGCGGAGCAAAGCCTAGCCTTATTTACAAGTGTCGGGAAATCCCTTATGTAAGCATCGATCGGCTGATGTTGACTACCACTGTATAAACTAACTGTTTTCGTTGTTTGACTGTGTTTAGTAATATGATTGTAAAATATTAGTTTAGTGAAACAATCCATTATTATAAACGAATTTAGTATAGGAGGTTGATTCTTATCTATGAAAAAAATCAACTATTCATACATAGATAATCTCTCGCCTTCATCCCATGGGGTTACGCAGAAACTACAGAACGCCACCCGCTACGATCCTTACATATTCCTTTTTCTTGGTTTAAGTTCATACATCTGGTCAAAAATGCACGCCGGTTGCCAGTACCATGCACCTGACCTTTCTGAAGAACATCACCAATAAGATCACTATGTCCTTTAATCTGCGACTCCCGCATTCCCCTAAAACTTAAGGGGAAGATATATAAAATAATGGTAAGACCTGCTGTCTTGTATGGATCAGAATGTTGGGCCACAAAAGGGATGAATGAAAGGCATCAAAGCATTGGATGCAGCTGAGATGAGAATGCTAAGAGGGATGTGTGGTGTGACATGAATGGATAGAATAAGAAATGAGTACATAAGAGGAAGTCTGAAAGTGGCACCAGTAACTGAAAAGTTGTGCGGAAATCGGTTGTCATGGTATGGGCATGTGATGCGGAGGAATGAGGAAAATGTCGTGAGGAAAGTCTTGAGTATGAATGTGGATGGCTATAAGATTATGAGAAGATCAAAGACACGATGGATGGTCTGTGAAAGATGATATGGCTAGAAAGGGGGTGACTACCGAGATGACAACTAATAGAGAAGTATGGAAGATGTTGCGCCGAGCCCAAATAAATTGGGATAAGGGCAGGAGAATGATGATGATGATGTCCTTCTAGCACGTCCTCTCCCGGCGATTCCACTCACATCTGCCTTGTTAATAAGTACCATTTGTTAGTCAACTTACACTCATCCTCTCAACATCATCATACAACTTTGTGAGTTTTTAAAGACAGAACTTTGGTTAGTAGAATTGTTTCATTTACTTAAGTATATGTTACGTATATTTTGATATCGTCAATGCGAATCACATTTAAGAAAAAACCGAACCAGTCAAAAGTAAGTTCAGAAGGCCGATATTAAAAAGACCGATGGTTGGCCCCGACTAAAACCAGAAAATAAAATACGAGTGAAAAATGTGTTTGATATTACGACCTCTTCCAGTCCAACGCTAATAGCCCTCCTCGCGAAATTGAAACAAAAATAATACCCCACAAATCTTTATATAAATATACAGTGCAATATCAGTGGCCATTGATCCATATCGCCGCGTCCATCATCCCTTATAGGCCGTAAAACAAATACACGTGCCTGATATATCTTGGTAGACAGCGAAATACGGTACTAAATGTAAATATACTGCAATTGACATAATAACAGCGCCATCCGGAAGTGTCAAGTTGTACCAGACACCGTACACAGTAAACAAATCCAGTAAACAATCCATTCCAGGAATTTTAACTGTAATGAAACATTGTTTTCTACGCCATCGATCGTAGCAGGCCTACGAGCCGCCGGCTACGCGCTACGGTGCTACGCCATTACTTGTAGCGTAGCAGCGACACAATAAGGTTTGTGATTGTAACTTAGTTGTGTTGGATTTTGTTCTATTTAGGGTACTTGGGTTTTAGAAGGACAATTGAAATTAAAGCCTTCAATTTCAGTATTTCACAGTCATTTCACAGTTCAAATATCTCAGAAATAATTAGTTAATTATACATCATTACCAAGCTATGTAACGACGCAAAGTGGAATAATGTGTATTTTAAACGTTTTTTATCAAAGTAATTTACTAGATACCTAATTAGAATATGGATGTTAGGTAAATAATGGATCTGTAGGTAGTGTAAGTGATAACTAATTTTTTTAAAGAAATTATTTATATAGATATATATTTAATTTTAGTTATCATTATCACTTATAAAGCAATACAATATTCTTTTATTTGCATAACTAAATATATAATAAATAAATATAAAAATAAAATATATATAAATATATTAAGTTGGAATATGTATTTCCAGATTTTCTCATCTTCGCTAGTTCCTACACAATAACGTAAGAAAATATTAAGAAACAATATTAAAACTTCTTCGCGATCCCTTTAGTATTCAATGTTTATCTCATTTAAATGATTACCAACTTATTATTATAAGCGATACATTTTCTAGACCCACTAAAAGAAATCCAAAAGCATATTCTACGTGAAATTAAATACCTACCTACTGAACGACATTAATTAATCAAGCGTAGGGAGCAATTTATTAATGACAACCGCTTCAACAATAATACTTACCAAGAATAGACCTCATTTCTTTACCAAATAGAGTTGAAAACCGCATGGCCAAGCACCGAAACTCCAATAAAATAATTTACGCATACACTACTTGTCTCACAACATAATGACAAGAAACAATCTTAATTAACTCGCGCAGTCGAAAAACGTCGCAAATAACACAAATAACATTCCATATAAGGTTCACACCTGTGCCCCAGCGGCCCCCCCACCTTTCTTCCAACGATGCCTTTAATTATGCCACTTAAGGTCTCTTAATTAAATCCCTGGGTGACACGTATATCCGTTCAGGGGATTTATTTGCCGTTCCCGTGAAATTGTGTGAAGTGACACTTAAGTACAATGTGCAGGAATTGTTGACGCTTGTGTGTAATTAGCCGTTTTAAGGCTCTTTTACACGTTTGTAGAGTAATTACCTGGTTTGTAGTAACAAACTCTTGTCTAAACAACTAAACTAGACTGCAAAATATACTTACTTAAATCAGTAAATCATGCTTTTTAAGTAGGTAGAGCCTTATAATAATCCAAAGTTGCAAGTAGATTTAGAAGTAATGTCCGTTTCACGTGATCAAGGTACAGTTCTGTTACATTTTCTTTGATTTCCATATCCATATTCAAAGTGCAATTGCATGGAACCTTTATAAAATATGTAATATAATCAAACGGCAGCAGTAGAAGTCGTACTTACAATAATTTATATAAACTCGCTTGCTCCACAAAAAGCTTGGCGACATGCAAATCATCACTTACTTCAAACTCGTAATTTCTCATTACATGAATCCGCATTCCCGTTACTCTGATATTAACCTCCGTATTCGCAAATTACCTGGAAAATAAAAATAAAATGTTAGAAGATCAGACGCGGTAAGTCAATCATCGAGCGCTGACATATGAACACGGCAAGGGGCAGACTGTTTGGCGAGGCGCGCAGGGCATGCCGGCTCAATTCTAAATTGGTCGAGTTATATGCGTTCGCGCCGACGACGACGCCGCATGCGAAATTAGCGTCAGAGCACGCCCCGTGTCGTTACCCCGCCGCGCAGACATTAAATTATTTTGAGAACGTTTGCACATGTTCCTTTACACGTTATAACTTATAAACTTAACACACGCGACGTGATTGCAGTACAATTAGCGCGAATGTATCAACCAACTTAGTCCGCAACTTGGTTTACGAGCGCGCCGCCCGCGCCGCCGCGCGCTCCTATTGACAATGGAACGATAAATTTTAACATCGCTGCGGCTAACTTTCTATAATAAAACGCACACGACAGTTATTGCTGTCATTTCACTGGATTTAACATTTGCTTCGTCTAATTGAACGACGTACAATATAACCGATGTTTTAATGCTTGGCAACCAGACTCCGCGGCAAGTTCGATACAAGGCGGAGTTTTTTGGACGTTGGCGTGCAAAAAAGTCAACTAAGCGATACGAGGCACGCAGATTTGTAAAGGAACAACAAGATAGGAGCGCGCCGAGCTGAGGAACGGGTTCCATTCGTGAGAATGTACGCTAATGTATGCGGCATAAGAACACAATGCGCCCGCCGCGGCCGCACGAGCGCCGCACCCACACCCGCGCACTAAATATGTGCCTCGATATAATAACGCAAGAGAACTTCACAATTAAACACGAATAATAAAATCAACAAGAAAAATCTGGACAATGCAGTATTGTGGCGAGTAGTGATAACGATTAATTCGGCTAAAATGACAGCTGCACGCGCGGCCCTGTCGCATGCAACAAGAGCTCGGTTCGTTAGAGCTACAGATTTAAAATAAAACTCTTCGCGGCTGGAACAAAAAGAAGAACTTGCGGTACGAAGTAGGCGCTTGACCTGCGCGCTGAAATGACATCATCGCGGAACGCGCTGAAGCTAAAACGATCCTTGCCAGTTTGTAATAAGAATTAATTTAGCGCGACGCGGGATTCGCTTCCAGCTTTTTGCAATCGCCCGTTCCGGCTGCACTGACGTTTTATTTCAATTGTCTCTGCGGGTGGATTGCCCTATTTCGATAGTGCATTCGCGAACAATTTTCGCCCAATCAAATCTAGTGCACTTGTGATTACCACAGGCCGGCAGCGGGTCGCGAGTAATTTTCAAGTGGAAATCATAATTGTTTGAGTCCGTAGAACAATTAACATTTTACTGTAGTAGCTAACGATACTTTTTATCAGATAATATCATCTCGGAGCGGGACAACGGACAAATGTTGTCCAGACGTTCATTAAAAGCTCTTTATCTGTATTCTAGTAGATATCAAATTGTAAAGCTCCGGTTGGTTTAATGAGCGATAATCATGTTACAGTCAGGGGCTGTCGTTCGTTGATTGAGTTAAATTAGTTGTGATTGCGGATCAGGTTACGGTCGCCGGTCGCCGCAGACATCCGATTTTCTACTTAGTTGCCTTTTCCTCGCATGCAGCAGACGAGGCGGCGCGCTGCGACCTGACTAATAACACTTTACAGCGAGATTATGTAAAATAATACCAAAGTACACTCACCGACGGCTGCAGAATCTCAATTTGTGAACTCAACATGTTTTCGTACGTGATTTGGAGGAGAGCCCGATACAGATTGAGGTTTTGTTAACAGGGAATTTAAAATATATACGAGCGGTAATCATACGATGTATTGACAGATAGAGGCGAACAGTGTTTGTTTGGCAAACAATTGATTTATTAATAAGCAAACGTTGCAGGCTGGTAATAATTTACGGCGGCTACAGCCGTACAGCCGGGGGAACACGCTACAAATCTCCGTGTAATCCTGACAAACTCCAGTCAGATAACGTGTTGTCAGCGTATATCACGCCGGACGCCGCCGGACAACTCCGGGACGGACGTAGCACAATCGATATAATTCGCTCCCGCTACTTATTTACCCAAGCCAGCCTGTAATTAAAACCAAACAATGGCGCAACTTAATCAGCGGATTCAGTTTTAAACGTAGTCATTACGAGTTATAATGAAAACGTAACATAAAGGCAGTTACAGATCAGATAGAATAACAATGTTATTACTATTAGTCACGTTCTGCTGTTTAAAGGAATTAGACGTAGGTTATAACTAAAACTGATATTATACACTATCTTTAGTAATACAAGATTTCAAACGATAAGATTCTTTATTTGAAACCATTTAAACGGAAATGGCGAAATATTTTAATAAAATGAATTCCAAAACTTTATTCTATCTTACAATATTCATTTGGCTTCTATTTTCAAACGAACCAAAATCCCGAATTTGATCAAAACAAAAAATCTGGATTTCAATTTAAAATGAGAATGCTTGCCCTATAACAGGAAATATTAGGAAGACTAATTCCATCTCAATATTGCAAATACCTTTCGTGTCTTGCGATACGCGACTTGGGCTCCTCAAAATATGTACACAAGTGCCATATTAGCTTGTCAAGGTGCCGAGACTGTCAATTCTTGAATATAGCTGAACTAATCAACTAACAGCCTGGTCGAAATGACCGGCTGGCCATAAAATATTCAATGTCCGTCAGCTGCACTTTCTGTATTAATGCGAGCGACAGTATGCAAATTATTTGGAAATAACTTCAACTTTGCTAAGTACTGTTTATCACGACTTGATATTCTTGGCCGGAATAGACACATATTAATAGGCACGATGTTCGTTATAAGTCCTTTGTATTCAGTGCAGACCTTTTTACACGTCAAAAAACTCAAAATTCGAAAAAAAATTATTGTTTAAAAGAAAATCTAATTTCCATTTATTTTCGAACTCGACCTCACTCGTAAAAACCACGCAGCAAAAACTTAATTTAAGAAACTACATACTTACATAAACATGTCAAATACCTGCGCCTCGCGGTTTCCCCCGCATAAGTCTTAATGACTTGCGAATATCGGGATAAAAAGTATTCTACGTCGTAATTCAGGTCATGGTCTACCCGTGTGGCAAATTTCATCCAAATCCTTTCAGCCGTTTTAGCGTTGAAAGCGTAATAAACAAACAAACAAACAAACAAACTCAATTTCGCATTTATTATATTAGTAAGGACACCTAGAACATGATATCTACTGCATATTGAAATAAATAAATATCAGATATTATAATATTCAGTCGCATCTGCTTAGACTGAAATCTGAAACCAATTTACTCAGAAAAGGGTAGGTTGATGTTGATTGGAACATTTGAGTGCCAATTTCACCAATGAAACTGAACTGCGTTCAGCACATCTATACTGCATTCAAGAGCTGTCAGTGTTAATATTCCACAACAATGATGACACTAACACTCGACGCTCTTGAACGCGGTTTAGATAAAACAGGCCATAACGGCTTTGGATGAACCTTGGTTAGGTTAGATACAGGATACCTTTTATCCAAATTCCCGTGGAATAATTACCGACCTCTACGCGGGTAATGTCGCGGGCAAATATACATATGAATTACATTTCTATATATTTGAATTTATGCTTACCGCGTTTTTGACTCAGTGGTGAAAGACAAGACTCGGCCTAAGACAAGTAATCGTCTAGAATTTCATCGTCCTTGCTACAAGTACCAGCCGCACAGGGTGTTGCAAATTCATTAATGGTCACGTAAATGCTTTTTTGGCTGAGGAAGCGGTAAACCTTCTTAAAACTTCTAAAACTGAATCTAGATTTTAACTTCGGATAATTAATTGTAATACTTGGTTATCGGTTATCTGTAGAACTTAAGGATTTCTCGACTGCTTTTACGTCTTTCGCTTATGATTTAGTTATTCGTAGGTAGGGCAGGGAATCAGGGACAAATATTTAAATTATAATTATAATAATTTAAACGTTATGAATAAAATGAACGGACATCGTTTCTAATAAAGGCTCCTACATACTGGCGCGTCTTGTCGCGCGACGCGTCGCGACACAAAGGCACCGCTTGTAGCGCTACACGCGGTGTCTTTGTGTCGCGTCGCGTCGCGCGACAAGTCGCGCCAGTATGTAGGAGCCTTAACTCCGCCCGTTAATATTTAATATCTACATCCTAAATCTGAAAGGCCTAAATCATAAAAGCTATTTCAACACAACATTTATATTTTATGTTCCTTCCGAGCTTTTACAGAACCAACATTTAGTATTTATTAAAAAAATGTTGATGCCTGCGGCTTCGCCCGCGTGGCTTTTTATAAAAATAAAAGTAAGTAAGCGCCTAAGTTACTCCTTATAATATCAGTTATCTGCCAGTGAAAGCTCCGTCAAAATCGGTCCAGCCGTTTCGGAGAATAGCCGGAATAAAACAGACAGACAAAATCCGTCGGATAGCGTGGCAATCTATTCTGAACTCGACTCGTTCATGACTGCACCTTGCATGTACCTTTTTGTAATATTTTTGTACTAACATAGTTTGTAGGATATTTTTTGTGACTTATGAACTTTGTAAATAAATAATTTTATTATTAAAATAATATGTTTTTTTTATAAGTACCGTATAGACTTTTAATAATGTGGCGGCATCTACATCGCCACATGCGAACTACGCAACACACTGACGTCACGCAAAATCCTACATTGCGCAAGCAGAGTTTACCGCGCAACTAGCATATATATGTCTAGCATATTTATGTCGTCTCTGGTCGGTCCCTTTTCTATGGAGGATTAGTGAACTTTATACCCTGTTACTCATACCTCTATAATAAATTTAGTAAAAAGCTGTTATTTCGATATTATAAAGAGACACTTCAATTTAATTTATGTGTATAGAGAACAAATCTTCAGTCATATTTTTCCTTTTTACAGCTAGGTATAGTTAACTACATAAGCGATTGTACGTATTGGTGTCTTATAAAGCCTAGTCAATTCTAATACCTGTCTACGTCATCGTTGTCTACTTTTAAAATTCAGTTAAAAAAACACTTCGTCTCTCCTTAAACATCATCATTACTTCTCATAGTTCTTGCTCTCGTTTCATGTTTATTATTGTATTTATGTATATATATTTATGTTGATAAGTATATGCTTTATGTATGTATGTAGTTATTGTATATGTAAATGGTACACCACTGACTACCTGCAGTATTGTCTGCCCTTTAATCCATCCAGAGGTTGTTGACCGCCCATTGTAAAATGTCAACATTAATTTTATATCTGTAATTTTGTATTGTGTGCATAATAAAGAGTATTCTATTCTACGGTACCTATGTCATGAAAAAAAATAATGAAGACTCGTAACTTATACAGGGTGAAATTGAATTCATGGGCATCCTCTTAAGGGGTCATTGTACTCATCACTATGAACAACTTTTACTATGGGATCAAACCTGAAGTCGTGAAAAGAAAATCATCTGTTCCCCTTACATTTATGTTCGCTTAACTCAAAATGTAGGGAACAGCAAAATATTTTTTCGCGATATCAGGTTTAGTCCCATAGTAAAAGTTGTTCTTAATGATGAGTACAATGACCCCTTTTTTTTTGAGTGTGGGACATCCTCAAATAACTTCTCCCGCTCTGGGCGGAGCGGGAGGGCGTGTCAGACTCTTACTGACTAAAACCCACCCGTATTCCTTCCTGTTGCCTGTGTTGCCAGGGGACTCGGTGACCCATAAGTACCTTCCCGCGACTACAATGACCCCTTAAGAGGATGCCCTTGAATGTAATTTCTAAAAACTAAACTAACTACTACCTACCTACCTACTAACTACTAGACTAAAATAAAAATTAACCCATCCCATGATAGCGAAATACTAAAGAGAGTCAATAAAATAAAACCGTTTTATATCCTTAAAGGTAGGCATCGATTTTCAATTAACTATTCTACGTATACGTCTGTCACGTCATTAACCGTCGGCTGACGTCATTAACCCTCCTTGCGCTACCGTCATTCATATCTGCCTTTGTCTTTTAATGGACGGGAATGAAAGACTTTCATTAACGGTGGAGAGCCTTTTGTGTTCATTTGTACTTTCGCCTATAGATTTTGTTGGTATAGCGAATTCTATAGGCATTTTGTGATTGCATTTGATTTGTAATTTTGGTTAAAAGGCTGACAACAGCGCGGTCACTGTCGGACTGCATAGCAAAGAAAGAGAAGCGCGATGACACAACACTGGTAATTTATTGCAAAATATCATTACAAAAAATGTATAGATTGTATAAAAAAAAAACACTATTATGCTAATATGTTGCTTGTAGAATAATCTGACAAAAAATCTGAATGATAATATGGTATATTAGTATGGTTTTTAATCGTTAAAAGATTTTTTTAGAGGTATCTTCGTGATTTTTTTTTATCATATCAAATTAGTTATATTATGTTTTCAACACACTATCTACCTAGCATATACTCGTATCCTTAAGAATATCATATATTTTTCTGATTTTGTTTACTGCAGTGGATCATATATTTTAAGGCATTATAAAAATTGCGTTTAGGTCCTGTAGACCCCTTGATTTCAGATAAAATCCGGATTGAGAGATTGAGCAAGATCTGCATGGAGTGCTAACCTACTTTAAAACGAGACTGATGAATTGATTACTGAACAAGAAAAATAAAGGCTATTCTGAATACAACTACTATTTTCAGCAGTATGTTTTATTGTGTCGTGAATACTTTCTAAAAAATGCTTGCCTACAATAATTATGTAATTTCAGTTTGAAATACACAAATAACACGTTCTTGAAAGAAGATTCTTTGAAGGTGAACGGAGCGGGAGGGTTATCCGACTCTTACTGACTAAAACCCACCCGTATTCCTTCCGTTGCCTGTGTTGCGGGGGCCTCGGTACCCTTTAGTACCTAACCGCGACGCTGGCAGGCATCGGCCCTAGTGGACCCCTACATTGTGCTGACGACATCTCTTTGAGGCGCGCGTGGAATTTAACGCGCCGTCGACCCGAGCTTGGTCCTTACCGGACGGTGAGCTACCCATTGCTCACCGTCCGCAAGCCCGCGCCTACGGTGGCCGGAAATCCGCCCGGGATGAATTTTGTAAGGCTAATTCCTTATTGCATTGATCATTCATCAGTTAAATACTAATCAGATCCAAATCACTACCAGACTGTTAAGAGCACTGTAGATTGCAGGGGACTTTTGTGAGCCACTACAACAAATATCTACAGTGATGTGTTTATTTATAAACGTTGTTTACAGTTAAGTAATGATTAACTGCTTAACCATATTTTTTTATAAACCCTTTAATTGTTAGGTCAATTAAATCACATTTTTTTAAGAAAACTCGTTACATTCAATCAATTTAATTCATGTAAGGAGCAATTTATTATTCCTCCAATCGATGTCATACGTTTCTGACATTTCGTCACAACTTGATACAAAATAAACCTTCGCACTTCAAATATGGCAGTCTAATCAAACCATCGACATCTGTCCCACATCTTTCATACTCCACGATGCTTAGCACGCGATGCGCTAAGTGTAATTAAACCCATTCAGCTCAATGCGAACTGATGCCAATAAGATTTCCATTGGGAGACGCATAAGTACTGATACTGAGAAAAGTTAGGAGGTATGCCATTGACGAAGTCTTAGGCGCTAGTGATGTTAATAGATTTCGGAATTGTTAGGTGGTTCGTGATAATAATAATAATATACGGCTCGCATCGTGAGGAGGTTCTTGTGTCTGGAGCCCTAACCACCGGTAGCTTGGACCCTGCTCCCGATACCGGCGGACCACTAAGATTTTTTTAAGAAATATTAAAATGTATTTTATAAATTCATTTATAAATATTTCAAAATATATTTTATATGGCAAAAAATTGAATAAACGAAATAATAATAATAATCCATAAAAAAACACAAAATATACATAGTTACTAAATACAAAAAAAAACTACAATAAAATGGCATAAACAAAACAAACTCTCGCCTTTCTCAAAAACATTTACGCGGCTATCTCCAACCACCGCTTGGATGGATTGAGTTGTTAAGTAATTTCAATTTTTTTTTTTATATGAATCTAATTTAATTTAAATCACAGTTGTAAAATTAGTTCGTAAAAGGCATAGGCAAATGGACAGACACGTATGGTGAGATCCAAAACTACAAAATGTGGGAAACGATGCAAACGATTTAGAGTACTTGATTCTCAAAAAGACAAAAGAGCCTAAGATAATTTCAGAACATAAAATAACTTATTGTAATAAACTTACATATTCTAGGTAACGGCCACCGATACAATAGACTTAACATTATTTTGTTTTAAAATTGGTTGGGTTACACGTTCATCAGTTTTATTCTCAACTAGTAGGCTTATAACATTGTTAGTGAGTGATTTAAATGATGTTATTTTATAGTTTTGATTTAAAACCGCTGAAAGAACTTATTTTTTTTTTATAAAGGATACGTTTAAAAGGAGTGCGGATGTTTTAGGAGGTAATCAGGTACATAAAACTGAACAACTTTCCCTAAGGAACATAGGTCGCAGTCTTAAAATTGCAAATCGACTTTTCATACAAAGTGACTGGTCATGTGACGTATGTTTGTATCAAAAGTTGAATTTTATTTTTTAGATTTCCACCTAAGTTCCTTTTAAACTAAAGTATTCTGTATAGGATCGTAAATTATTATAAAATCGTGCTCCTTCTTAGGTGATATTCTTTTTAGCATAATTTGTACCTACGTATCATTTACCGTGAATTAGATACCAACATCTTTTCTTTTGCTTCCTGTTGCAAGATAAGTAATAGTATCCTATCTATTATTAGATGCTTTACTCTTTCAACGAGGAAGTCGTCAATAAAATATTGATTTCGCAGTTATGTAATAATTCCACATGAAACAAAACAAATATTAAAACCGGTTTCAATAAAACAAACAACAAGGGAACACGAGTTGCCGCATTTAATCTCACCTGCATTACTAACGAGAATTTAATTAATATGCGCGCAACATTCGCATCAAGTATGAATGATAAATATTAATAATGCGCCATTATTCGAGCCAGTACTAGTAACTAGTACTGGTACAGGTATGATAATGTAGTACTAGATATAAGTATTTACTGCTTGATGGTACAAGCATTCATTCTTTATGATTGTAAGTACGTCACGCTGTAACTCATGTAAGTGGGTACTGCAACAACAGCACGAATAATTTCGATTAGGTATCTACTATGTAACTTTATCGTAAGTGATTATTTTTTGACGTGATAACGTCTTATAAATGGATGAACGCCCGCGCCGAGCTGCACGCACGAAAAAGTGTCACGTTCCGCCTGAGTCGAGCGTGCAAGCGAGAGCCCGGAACTAGCGATAGAGAGGCACGATCGGCCTAAGCGTTTGGCTTGTGACGCATCTCCCTCTCGTTATCACGTAAAATTATCGTCCGTAAACCGACTTTACAGACAACCATTTTTTTTTGAGAGGTACTTAGTATTAGTACTAATTTTCTTTTACTAGGTAATAATTTTTCAATGTCTCTAACTCACATATTATTTATTTCATATACATTAAAAAGTTTATACTTAAATACTCGTAATATATATAACACAACTAACTATTTACTTTTCGCCAGTTATGTTTAAGACCCATGTAATCTAGGAGGCGAGCCATCAACCGGGCACAGATCCTGACTCCAGGCTGCTACTGAGAAATTCCAGCGATCTTTTAAAGACAACCTTTGGATGGATTAGGGGGGAAAGGAGAGACAATACTGCAGGTAGTCTGTGGTATACCATTCACGTATAAACAATAAATAGATACATACATAAAATAAATTAAAATTACCTATATAATATATTCAATAATAATTAATCATAAAACTAGCGCTACGAATCAAAACAGGTGCAAAGAACAAAGAAAATAAAAAAATATGTTTATGGAGAGATAGTGTTGCAGTATGTATAATCGAATGAATTAGCTATATACCTACTTACTTAGTTGGAAAAAGAAGCTGATTTAATTAATTACATTAACTTTCATGATTTCATGGCAAAACTCACATATAAAACGATGCATTACTCATTTTAAAAAAAGCTTGAGCTTGCAGTTATTTTTTTTATGTAATAAGCTGTTTGACACGAAAAATTGGGAAATGCCATAAATAATTAAAAACATAAATATTTTTTTTTTTATGCCACCTAAACATATTTTTTCGACGACCTTCAGCGAGTTTCTTTTAGTAATCCTCAATAAAAGTTTATATACTTTATAAATGACTTTGAATCTGCCTGTAACCTAGACACTACACCAAGTTGTACCTCTTGCGATAAATAAACCACTATTATTATTACTATTTTTTCTTTATTCCATTTAAAAAAATATTATTTACATTTTTAAATATTTTTATAAAAATAAAAAAAAAAACATTTAAAAATATAAAAAAATAGCAGCCCACCGGTATCGGGAACAGGGTCCAAGCTACCGGTGGTCAGGGCTCCTGAGAGAGGAACCTCCTGACGATACGCGCCGTGTCCAGAAGTACCGCTCTCTGGATTAAGCCCTTGATCCAGCTGCCTAGCGAGAGCCTCTTCAGGTGTTGGTCGAGGCTCTTGGCTATTATGCCATTGGCCGTCACGACTATCGGCACAATGATTGCTGTATCCACATCCCACATGTCGACAACCTCGTGAGCTAGGTCAAGATACTTAATCTGCTTATCTTTTTCAGCTTTTACGAGGTTCTCGTCATGCGGGACCGCTATATCAATAATCATTGTGCGACGCGTTAATCGATCTATCACCACTATGTCTGGCTTATTAGCAACAATAGTCCTGTCAGTGATGATAGATCGATCCCAATACAACGTAATATTGCCATTTTCGAGAACTGGGTCGGGCGCATACCTTTGGTACGGTACTTCCGATTCCACAAGACTGTATTTCAGAGCAAGTTGCTGGTGGATAATCCTGGCTACAAGGTTGTGCCTGTGCAAGTAGTCTCCGTTAGCCAGACGAGAACACCCAGAAATAATGTGTCGGATTGTTTCCCCCGGACGGTGGCATGCCCGACAGATGTCAACCGTGCCGTCATTATAACTTCATCCATAATCGCAAAGACAAAACCTTCAGTTTCCCCAAAGAGATCACCGAATCGCAACCAGGCGGGTAACCATCAGCTCATATAGCAGTATTATTTCAATATTACTTCACATACACACATAGAGCTATAAGTCCTGTATAGCTCCAACACTTTCCCACTGTGAAGTAATATTATAATAATACTGCTGTACGAGGTGATGGTTACCCCCTGGATACGGACGCTAAGAGGTCTACATCGGGTCCATGTAGGACGCGGTAAAAGCGCCCGTGTAGCTCTTTGCTCTGCCATACCTCCTTTTTTTTTTTTTTTTTTGAGGCTGGGAAATCATCAAATAACTTCTCCCGCTCTGGGCGGAGCGGGAGGGCGTGTCAGACTCTTACTGACTAAAACCCACCCGTATTCCTTCCGTTGCCTGTGTTGCGGGGGCCTCGGTGACCCATAAGTACCTTCCCGCGACCCCGGCAGGCATCGGCCCTAGTGGACCCCTACTTTGTGCTGACATCTCTTTGAGGCGCGCGTGGAATACGACGCGCCGTCGACCCGGGCCTGGTCCTGTGGACGGTGAGCTACCCATTGCTCACCGTTCGCAAGCCCGCGCCTACTGTGGCTGGAAATCCGCCCGAGATTCCCGACGCCCAGGGCGTCTCCTGCGGCGGCTAGGGGCGAGAGGGCGCGAAACGTGCCTTTCCCTCAACCGTCCGCCATACCTCACTGCGGTCATTAGTATCTAATACTATAGGTCTGCGCCAGTTCTCGTCAGCCAAGGAGAGCGGGGTGAGGCCCTTATCCACTGAGACCACATCTCGGTGCACCACCACGTCGGTTTCTAGGAAGTATTTCCTGAGACTGCATATCTCATTATTACTATTACTATTATTATTACAGTTTTGTCAAATGAAATTAAGGCGCTGACAAGACCCAATTGACCAAAATAGGCTTCTCTTAAGAAAGAAAATTGCCAAATCTGTATGGTTTGTGGTAGCGGAAAAAATATATGTTAATTTTGAACATATTTCTCAGAACTTGGTTGTCACCAAAACACGTTTTGAAAATCTCGACACAAACTAACGTTAAACTAACCTCTTACCTTGAGTTCTAATCAAAAATATCTGTATTAAATATCAACATAAATTACGTATTTAATTAATAACAAGTACGTCTTATTCTAATGCAGAACTTGGTTGTTTTTTATTTTCGATTACTCAACTCAATTCTGAGTAAATAGATAATTACTTCATATTTTGCAATAAATTACAAGCGTTTTGTCGTCGCGCTTCTCTTTCTTTTCTATGCAATCTGACAGTGACCGCGGTTTAGGTGTTGTCAGCGTCTTAAATGAAATTGTTTATTCCGCAAATACTTATATACAATATTTAACACAATGATTCTAATACGTCATTGATAATAATTAGCACAACTGACTATTTACACTAGTTACTAAATTAAATGATTAACTAGACAAATAAATACAAAATAATAGGATACCTATCGGATTCTGTAAATAGGAAATCAGTATCCCTTTCACACATAATCAAGGATGATTATGTGTGAAAGGGATACTGGTTTCCTATTTGAGAGGCCTGTGTCCCAGCAGTGGGAACATTATAGGAATAATGTTCCCACTGCTGGGACACAGGCCTCCTCTCTGTGAGGGCCGTAATCCACCACGCGGGCCCAGTGCGGGTTCTTATTACAAAAGGAGAGATACATGTTGAAAAGACATAGTACGAGTGTGTTCAAAGAGGAAAAGAATCCATAACAGTAAGCAAACATTCATCTCTTTAAGTTATTCCGAAGAAATATTATACCTGCAGCAAATGTGTTAATGGCTTAAGTTCGTGTATTAAGAGAATTAACGGCTGTTTTATAGTATATATGCTTGTGGGATACAGTTCGGTATAAAGGCTCGTTCCGACTGGGGTGCTGCCTGTCGCGCCCGCGATATCGCGCTAGTCTGCAGGAGCCTTAAACTTGTAATAGAGAAATAATTGGATACTTTTAAATGAGGCTGGAATTTGGAATTTCTTGTGATTTCTTTTGAAAGACACAATAATGTTTTTGGAAACTATGTTGTGGACTTTAGATACATAACCGACCTTCATTTTAAATCTAGGTATACCATAAAAAAACGTTATATTCAAATCTAACTAAACCACTGCACTATTCAGCTGTCACTACTGACAAGCTAAACCAGCAAATAGTTACAGAGAAAATACTAGGTACGTTATCTATATTACATACTAGCTGCTGACCCCAGCGTCGCCCGCTTGGCTTTTTCTAAAATAAAAGTAGCCTACTCCTTACAACATTAGCTATCTGCCAGTGAAAGTCCTGTCAAAATCGTTCCCACCGTTTCGCAGATTAGCCGGAACAAACAGACAGGCAAAAATTTTAAAAATGTTTTTTTTTTATTAGTACCGTATATACTTTCATATGCATTTAGTAAAAAGTTGTTATTATGACATTACAAACAGACATTTCAATTTTATTTATTTGATTATTCCATAACGTTACCTTTGTACGTACATATTTTTCTGTTTCTTTTCTGTTTTTATATGTGTGTACATAAATGGTTAAATAAATAAATTACGAAAACATAGTTCAAACTGCAACCAGTTCTGATCAGCAAAACGAATGCTTTCAAATGAAATAGCCCAGTACAAAGTAGTATAAAGTGCTACATGTTAACGAGAACATGTGAACTGCCGAGCAAATGTATGTACAGTCCGATTCAAACTTTCACAACGAACACGACGCGAGTCGCTGCGCAGTAACAAATTCACGTGTCAGCGGGGGTGAGGGGTGCGGCACTGCGCAGCGAGTAGCGCACTTCAGGGGGGTAACCATCACCTCGTATAGCAGTATTATTATAATATTACTTCACAGTGGGAAAGTGATGTAGCTATACAGGACTTATAGCTCCATTCCTTTCTCACGCTGAAGTAATATTGAAATAATACTGCTTTAAGAGGTGATGGTTACCCCCCAGAACCACCACGCATACTATACCTACCGTCGGTTTTAGAACTTTGCAAAAGTGTATTGAGTGTGGTCCTATTTGTTTTAGTCTGTTTTACGTGCTGGTAGCCTGGTACCCAATTCGGGATTTTACAAGAAAGAAAAGAAAGAAAGAAAACTATTTTATTTAGGACACGTACAAGAAATACAAAAAGTAAAAAAGGAGCATTTAAAACTAACAAAATTTACATATTTTTTCGATAAAAAACAAAAAACAACGAAGAAAATAAATAAAAACGACTTGTGCGACGCCAAAAAGGCTCCTATCTCAGCATAATGCTGCGATATTTAAAAAATAAATACCGCAGCGCTGGTATTCTGATAGGGCCCAAGCTTCCAGTAATTTATGAATATTTGTATGGGGCTTGTGGCGAAATGATAACCGAACGGAACAATCGATCAGGTTAAGCTACGCTTGCTGCGGTCTATTCGTGGATTGGTGACCATCCATTACATATCGCGACCCCTCCGTGCCTCGAAAAGCACTTTAACCTGTTAAGACGCTGACAACACCTAAACCGCGGTCACTGTCAGATTGCATAGAAAAGAAAGAGAAGCGCTATGACACAACGCTTGTAATTTATTGCAAAATATGAAGCAATTATCTATTTACTCAAAATTGAGTTGAGTAATCGAAAATAAAAAACAACCAAGTTCTGCATTCAAATAAGACGTTCTTGTAACTAATTAAATACGTAACGTATGTTGATATTTAATGCAGATATTTTGGATTAGAACTCAAGGTAAGAGGTTAGTTTAACGTTAGTTTGTATCGAGATTTTTTTTTCAAAACGTGTTTTGGTTACAACCAAGTTCTGGGAAATATGTTCAAAATTAACATATATTTTTTCCGCTACCACAAACTATACAGATTTGGCAATTTTTTTTTCTTAAGAGAAGCCTATTTTGGTCAATTGGGTCTTGTCAGCGCCTTAAGCTCCGCGCGACACCGATTCGGAGTCAAACAATAGAAAATCAATGGTCTCATTAGCCGTCCTTGACCAATTAAGCCGTTGGTCCCGGTCATTCGTAGATCTTTGACTCCCAGTAACTGAGTCTGATAACCAGTCTTACCCAGTAACTGAGTTGTGGAGGTCAGATAGGCGGTCGCTCCATGTAAAATACTGGTATTCAGCTGCATTCAGTTACTATGGAAGTTGGGGTCGTAGACGGGAAAAGGCCTATCAAATAAATATTTTTTTGTATAAAAATAACTGACTCATGAAACATTGACAAAATCTTCACATGTCAGGGAAATAGATAAAAAAACTGAAATAGAAATAAGTATAATGTATAAAAAAATCAGTCATGTTAATAGCATTTTTATGAGAAACTTGTTTATTCATTACGATGTTTTAAACAAGAAAACATCGTAATAATACCTCAGTTCCAGGAAACGAGATGCTTTTCAGTGATGATTCCTTTTACAAAAATATTCCTTTCAGTATTTTCACCCACGTGGATGAGCAAGCGAGTGAAAAAACAACAAAAATAATTTCATTGAAGTGTAGGTATTCATAATTATGTTTCAATCACTGAAATACAAATGTATTTTCATTTGTGAATAAGAATGAAAAGGAACATCATGAATCATGATCCTATTTCAATATTTGTCTAGCACTACTCTACACACCATCACACGCCCACTTATACTTATAAAATTAGGATCTTAATCTAACGTAGGAAAAAAATCCTGTAAGTAAACCTTACAATAGAATACTCTTTATTACGTACACCATAAGAATTACAGATTTAAATGTAGAAATTGTACATAGGGTGACACAATGGGCGGTCTTATCGCTAAAAGCGATCTTTTAAAGACAACCTTTGGATGGAATAAGGGTGAAGGAGAGACAATACTGCAGGTAATTGTGGTGTAACATTTAGATATTATATACAATAAATAAATAAATACATACATAAAACACATTAAACTTATCTATATAATATATTCAATAATAATCATGAAACAAGTTTTAAGAACAAAAACAAGTGCAAAGAACAAAAAATATGTTTAAGGAGACATAATAGTGTTTACTAAACTTGTAACTGTAGAATCTGCTTCGCATATACTGAATAAGATATTATCTTTAGTATATAATTCTCAAAAAATGACCCAATCCATAGACTATAGGTAGTCTGTTTTTTAACAAACGAGTACCGAAAATTTTGACTGATTTTCTATTGGTCCACGTAATCAACATAAAGTCAAAGAACAAAGAAAAAAACAAGAACAAACTTTTGGCCCCACCCCGACTAATGACTCACTGTCAATATCGGAATTATGCGAGAGACTTACTCAGTACTGATTTGTTAAAAAAAACAGAGTATAGTAACTCCGTTAAACAAGTACAACGATCTTTTGGCGCGTGTCCAAAATCAGAACTAATCCCGCCATCTTGTTATTTCAACACATTTCGCAAAACAATTGCACAAATGAATTCAATCAATCAAAATAGTTTATTTCACTCAAACCTACATGGGCACTTATGGAACGTCAGTCCGAAGCTAGGTGCACGGTTCCAATTGGTCGTTTCCTCTGGAGAAGAGCCGGCAAGAAACTCCACGGTTACTCTTTTAAAAAGAATTGGCATTTACAATGTTTTCAAATTACAGTGTTAATAGGTATGGGAGGACAGTGTAGGCCTGTCAAGAAGTACCAGGTACTTAACAAAAAATAAATGGTCTACCAATAGTACCCCTTTGTCAGTGTCATTTAAGGTCCAAAAGATTCGTGTAGCATTGTACGTACATACCCAAAGGCTTTCAACATAATATAATACAAAAAGGTTGCACCACCGACACGTGCAACTTTTCCCGCGCAAGTCATTAATAAGTTGCAAAGAGGCGAACTGATTACCAATGCAGTGAGCTCACCACGTCGCTATCACGGCAACAGTGCCAAGGGAAGATGCCTTAGGACAGACACCTGCGCATTAAGGACGTGTCTTTTGGCACGTGTATGTGTAATGTGCCGTTCCCAACTCAATTGTGGGTTAAAGGATTTAACCGACGGGTTTCGGCTTAACGCTTATATATTTTTGTTTTTTTACGAGTATTTCGCAAATTGGCAGGAAACCTTGTTTTGTTTGTATATTTCGGGAAATTAACTACTTAAATTCACTGAAAAAAAATATGTTTTGCAGTCAGGGGAATTCATTGTTAAGCCAATTGCATACCAATTTTAAGTGTCCAATTTTTTGTGTATTCATAAATCACAAGTCACAATAAGGTCTTACACCCATTTTTGAAAAGTGTATTAATAAATTCTATAGTGCTAATATGGCCCAACAAAAATCACAAAATTTTTATTCAATCGATAAGTGCATTTAAAATTTACATTTTTTCGCGCGTAGTTTGACGAGAACACTGGACGTAGTGGACGCCATGTTGATTTGTGGTCATGACGTCACTTGGCTATGTAAACAAATGCGCTGATCTATTATCTAACTAACAGTTGACAGTTGACACGTTTTACTTTACACAGCGGTATGACGTAATAACATGGCGGCTAGTATTTCATAGTGTTTTTTAACAGATTAGAAAAACTGAAAACGTTGAATTGAATTTTAAAATTTATTTTGTTATTTTATGAACTAAAACTAACATTTTCCGATTCCTTTTTGCCTAAATCTATTTATAGAGATTTTCTCGTAGGTATACAGTAAAATACCCTATTGTATTTTTGACAATTGTATCAAATGGCCATAACAGGGCAAATTGACGTAGGCAGACATTTGCAAAATAATTAATTTCCCTGACTGTACTATGCAAATGTATTACTTAGTTAGTTTAGGTTTGTAACTGTGGAGAAGTTGAACCGTAATTCTGCGAATAACTCTTTAGTTTGCACACAATACATGTTTTAATTCGAGTATAGTTTATTTACATAACCAAATTACAAGATGATTATTAACATTAAATAAATTAAATTAAAGCTAAGTTATAAATGCCTAAAAAAGGCCCTCGGAGCAATGTACCGAGGATGCTGGCGGCATTTCCTCGCTGAATTGCAACTTTCGATACTTTCATTCAGAAGCAAAAGTAAGTAATCAAACTTACTTTAGCTTTTGAATCAATACAATACATATTTTATTTTAAGTGTTATAAGTTCTAGTCTCTCGGGAAATTATCGAAGATTATTTCCACAATATAGTTATCAAGATCTAAAATCTAAAAGCTTATTCCTTTAGTAAAAGCCCTCGTTTGAAAATGGAAGTATTATTATGATTTAAGTAGAAACCTATCACTTTTCTCTCTGATTTTCTCTTCAAGATTCTCAACAAATCTGCCTGCCTTTTCCCAACTATGTTGGGATCGGCTTTCAGTCTTACCGATCTGACCACAACCCAGTTACTGGGTATTTTTTTTTGGGTGGGAAGTTATCAAATAACTTCTCCGCTCTGGGCGGAGCGGGAGGGTGTGTCAGACTCTTACTGACTAAAACCCACCCGTGTTCCTTCCGATGCCTGTTTTTCCAGGGAGCCTCGGTATCCCTTTCGGACTTCCCCAACACGATACCCCTTGGTAAGACTTTTCGGGCTTCTGACTACCCGTAACGACTGTCAAAGATCTACGAATGACAGCCGGGACCAACGGCTTCCGAGACACGGAGATTCTCAGCAACATAGATAATCTCCTTTAGTTTAAGTACACGATAACTAATGGTTTGTATCATGTCTACAACATGTCGTCAGTCCCACAGAATCTGTAAAAGTGCTCTCAGATATTAGATCGTCCATCATCGTTATCGTCTTGACACATTTCATAAGTTCTGCGGTGCTATCCCGATACGTTACGATCGTCTTATAAAATAGTGCTTTTAAATTGCTACGATTAAACACTAGATTATGATAAGTAATTTCATGAAAAATAAGAACGGTTTTTTATTTTTTTTCAGTCATGGAAGAAAAACTTTCGATACTTTAATTCAGAAGCAAAAGTAAATTTAGACGTAGGTAATCAAACTTACTTTAACTTTTGAATCAATTTTCGTTTTTTTTTTCTACTTCCTTCTATAAATTATTATTTCTAATGAGCCGTAGAAGAAAAAAAACGATAATTCAATTCAGAAGTAAAATCAGTTTACAGCCTTCTACGACTACCGCCATAGACAAGGCGTTTACTAACTACTACTACGGCCTACCGCCATAGACAAGGCGTTTACTAATGATTTAATTAAAACTTATTTTAAAGTGACAGTGGAACACAGCCGTTAAGAAACAGAGCAGCTGTTGCATCCATTCTATTATTACCCGCAGAAAGTTCACAAATAACAGTAATATAAATACATATATTAACTCGCTATAATTGTTGATGTCGCCTTATCTTTAAGTCTACTCCTCTTACAGACACACGGTCAACAGCTCTGCCTGTCCCAGTTCGTATTTATATCGTATCTTTATGCCTGTAATCTTCGTAGGATAGGCAGAGGTCCTCTTATATTGTATCCACCTCATAGTTCACTGTTAATTTAAAGAGACTGCTTCAGAGTTCAGCAATTCAACTGACACCTCTCAATCTTAGAAAGGCACGTACTCTAGAAACTTAGAAAGATGCTTTGACGTGAATCTCGATGTATAAGTAGATCAGAGTACAGGTTACTTAGTATGAAATCTATAAGCCTTCAATCAACGAAGAATTAAACTTGAATAGTGAGATATGCGATATGGATTGGTCCACCGATGCAATTTGTAGTGGCGAAAATTATTTATACAGCATACATTACAAATTCGTAACGACCTGAATAAGGTACTTACTAGAACTTACACACTATTTAGCACCTGTCTCACCATTAACCAGAAGCGAGGAGAGCTCGGGTGCGTATCGGCAAGCGTAATGCGGGATGTCCCCCAGCTAGATGGACCGAGGACCTTAAGAAGGTGGCTGGGACAAACTAAATGCGGAATGCGGAGGACAAGGTTGTGGCGCAGCCTGGGAGAGACCTACGTCCAGCAGTGGACTGCGATAGACTGAGTTTATTGGTTGATTAATTAGAGCTAGCGACTAAAAACGAGTTAGCAAACAACGAGAAGCAATTGCGCGACGGCAACAAGCGATTACTCGCTGGTACGCGTATGCACCAAGCGTGAGTCTCTCAGCGAGTGTTCTGTGCACCAAGTGAGCGTCGCTGGCCGAGTACTCTCTTTAATAGCTCTAGCCGTTGCGACAAATGAGTACTCGCCGGCGTGGTGCGAACAGTCAGCGATCAACTATTAATATTAGTATCTTTTTACTGACACGAGACCTAAGTACAATCTTTTATACCTTTCTTGAGCGAGAAAATCTTTGATGGCTGGTCGCTTCCTCGTTGGCGCTGGGATAGGTGCCTTACATTGCCTGAGTGCCTACAAACAAACGCTATTTCTCTATGTGCTTTCAATATAACATTAATACGTCGTAAAGGCACTGTATAATATGTCCAGCAAGTCTCAGTCGTTCTCATTTCATGCCACGGTTTCCTGAAAGCGGTTACGTTATCTAAAGGTCGGTTTAGACAGTAGACCAGAGCGAGCGCACATTCTATCCCCACTCTACCAAATTACTTTAGTGTAAACAGAGCATTCTCTCGTTGGTCTATCCATACTAATACCTCAAGAATATCAAGAAAATAATGTTCTTGCTCTTGTTCTGGTTCTGTGTTCGTTAGGTTTAAACCCGCCTTAATATAGGTACCTACTTATAAATACAAGGTCGACTAGTGTAACTATACCATTGTTTTTAATCCAAGACTTTTTGTAAACTTTGAGGTCATGTCACTTTGACAATGTTCTTCAAATCTTTATTGTTTCCACAAAAAACGCTGAGATTAATATTAAGTATGCTACACTGTGCAAGTCTGTACACAAGTACGCTACAAACGTGTATGAATAAACTGTATTTCTCTAAATTCTAGAACTCCGTAAATGATTTATCAAGCGTGTTTTTAAAGAGATAGAAGAAATATTAATCATTTAGACAGCAGTTTTCTTCCTAGAGCTTCTTCGTAAATAAAAAAGCAACAATATCAACTGAGTAAAAGTCTTCTCAAGTCTTTTGTTTTGACATAGAATGTAAGTACTTAGAGACAATTTATTGTACTAAAAAGCTTTTTTCTATCGTAAACGAAGCGATTTAAGCAAAATCACGATATATTTACGTACAGTCGCGTCCAGCCGTCCAATTTAGATCCGTAATAAAATAATAAATCACTAAATAAAAATGAGTTGGCGTTTAAAAGTGGGTGCATCTCGTGAGTTTGTCACACACGGGAAACGCGGGGAAACTCTCAGCTTTATAAATAAACGTAAACTATCTCATTCACAACGTTATTTCGGGCACACGTAACGCGAATGCACGTAATAGTCGCCCGCTACTCGTGAAGCCAATATTTTAGTACGAGAGCCAAGATCAGCGTTGACATCTTGCTGGTGTTATGACATATTGGAAGATTAAAACGTATTTTTTAGTTTTTCTTTACGATAAAAAGAGAGGATATTTGAATTGGATCGTTTAATAAAAAAAAACTCACTATTTTTTTCGAATTGTTTAAATTGAACGACTGCTTGAAATTTACATGAAATACATATTTCGATTTTCGTGAGCGATTGATGAACTCCTTATTCATCATAATTGAGTCACTGTCATCACTTTTTTTTTTTTTTTTTTTGGGTGGGAAATCATCAAATAACTTCTCCCGCTCTGGGCGGAGCGGGAGGGTGTGTCAGACTCTTACAGACTAAAACCCACCCGTATTCCTTCTTGTTGCCTGTGTTGCGGGGGCCTCGGTGACCCATAAGTACCTTCCCGCGACCCCGGCAGGCACTGTCATCACTAGAAGTTCCCAATTACAAGATTACGTTAACAATGTTAACAACTTAATCCATTTACCAGGCACGACAGTCCAGATCCCGGGTGCAATACTATCGGTGTCCTCCATTTCGGTAATGCTGTCTTTTGTCCGAGTCTCGACATTTTCTTCGTTTTTTCTTTGACGTCCATGGAAATGTTTCCATTGAGAGAAGGATTAATTTAAACAGTACCCTAAAAGAGCGGAAACCCTCGTAGATTATAAGATTTTGCACTTAAACAATAATGTGATTATTAATTTAAATAAATAATAAGATTCCTCAACAAATACAAATAGATAACATATCATGATGATCAAAGTTCTAATCATGCCTATCCATTAATCAAACAGAGTGTATTATTATTTGCAAATAGGTTTTGGTCCGTCTCAAACTCAAATATTTATCTATTTAACAAGATTTACAGTAGGTTCAAATAAGCGGAAAACTAAGCAAACAAGATCTTTGCGAAAATAAACATTCCATAAGTGCCTGAATACGAACATTTTAATTGATACGAAAGTTTTAATTGATTTTTTATATTGATTTAGCACTCGGGACAAAGCTACACATTTCCTGCAAAATAGTCCACTTATAATGTTTAAATTACAAACGAAAAGGTCAAGACAGCAACATTTTATGTCTAAGTATGATCAGATCTTAACTATTGCTGGTTGAAGTAAGATGAAAACTAACTACATACTTAAATAAAGAAAATACAAATCTACAGTCGTTTTACTAGCCAGTCGCCATCTTCGAGGCCACACCTCAATAGACATCAGCGAGTCATTTGACGAGAGTGTCATTACCGCTCCAAAGCTATTTCTGAGAGCAATTCCGAAGGGTTTCTTGAAGGGTCACACAATCGAGTTGCACGACACTCCCGACACTGCTGACACTCTTGAAACAATGCCAGATTGCATTGACAGTTGTTAATGATTCGCTATGATTGACATGACACGGAAAAAAAGAATCGGATTTTGTTGAAATACTTTTTGTAAACGACTGTACTTCCAGTAGAAACTGGTCATTTGAAAAAAATAGTTCAATCTTCCTAGGTTTTGTAAAAGTGATCGGGATTCTAATAATAGCTGTTGTCCACTTATATTCTACTATTCAATACAAAGTCTAGAACGTCAATTAAAATTAATTTCTTGATAATCAATTCAACAATTATCTACAGTGACAATCATTCAAGAGTATGACAATTTAATCCCTTGACTAATCTTATTAAATCTCAGGCAAGTATCATAATAATTGGCTCACATTATTATAGAAGGAAACCGATTAATCTAACGCTTCGTATTAATTACAAGGAACACGTAGATACGGTAGTAACTACACTTCAGAGTTTAATCGAAGTTTCTCCTTCACATAGCTATACGTAGGATTCTAAGAGATGAGTTCTCTATACAAACTTTAGATCGAACCGTCCATGTACCGTCATATTGTTTGTATTGATTATACTACGTTGTTGCAGCGAACAAGTGATAACATTGAAATTTAACATTTTATGCTAACTCTGGTAGTAGCTTCTTGTTTTTTCGACCACTAAGCAGCGTTGCTGCAAACGCATGAGGTTCGCATACATTTGCAAACTCCTTGACTTGCAGGTACAAGACTTGGTTTGGTGGTTCTATAGGCAGCAATAACCACTTGCCGTCATGGCTAGTAAACCTATTGACAACAGCGTGTTCACTATAACTTGACGCGTAACGCGATTGGTCGCACTGAATTTTGCAGTCATGTGATTGGTAGATATGTCCTGTCAGTCGCCATTTTGTACGATTCCGTCTTATTAAAATGGTCGTCATGAAAATATGTCATTTTCACCAGTATTTGACAATAAGGTGTCAAAAAACGCTCCAATCACTGGACAGCCGTTATTGGGGGACCCCTCACCGCTTTCTTAGGAAGCCAAAGCTTTACTAAAGTTAGTCCTATTTGAACTTAAAACCGAGCAATTTTCAGGTCCCTAAGGTCATTAAACACATAACAAAATGTCTTGTCCCACATTGCAGAGCACTTCAAATTTGACACAATATAATGTTGATAAATAACAATTAAAATATTTACCTACATCCAACAGATATGAATTATTGTTTGTTGTATTAAGAATATCATACATTATTTACACAATCGGTGCAAGTAATGATTGATTATTTTTATTTACGCAGTACAAGTATCATATTTATTCATATTCATGCCTCATCATCTGCCATTCATTTTAAATGGCGTTCCTTTTAGTGTAGGTAAATATATACATAGTGTAGGTAACTATCTAAATATTTTCTTTAGGCCCTCTTTGGTCTTTCGGTATAGTACGCGTCAAACTTAATGGCGGCTATGAAGTGCGCTATTCGCTGCGCAGTACCCCACAACTCACCACCACACACGAATTCGATCCTGCGCAGCGTTTCGCCTCATGTTCCCTCATGTGCCGTAAAGTTTGAATCGGGCTGTACCTACCTACGTCTACGATTCAACTCAATAAGGACCTAAATGTTGAATATCAATGAACCATTACGAAAAGTACGATACAGTTTTGAAATTCTGTTCGTCAATCGTCATATCATCATTTTATAATTATTACCGTATCACGTCTTTATGTTTATAACTAACAAGGTAGTTTGTAAATAACCGCTGGCATATTCATGAGTCTTGTTTGACGCAATAATAATACCATACACTAGTTGGAAACTTAGATAATTGCATTGAGAGCGTAATTGTGACAATAAAACTGCCAATTATCTAGGACTGCCAAGTTTGTGTTGGTTCACGGTGGCCCTGTCAGGTGGCGCTGCTTGCTAAGGTAAATTTCAAGTGCAAGCAGTGAAAATTAAGTGTCCGCACTAATAAACCTTTTTTGTAAAAGGGTTTGTTCTGTTCCCGTAGAAAACCGTGAAAACGGTTTTGCTGGGCATAGTTCTTAAGTAAAGATTTTTTTTAAATTTGTTTATGATAAATAAGTTCCAACATAAAACACCCATTTTACGGAACTTGGCATATTCACTTTATATGTATATCTAACCAATTGTATAAGAAAAAGGTTATAGATATATTGTCTTATGTATACTAAATTAGTTTAATTAAGTTAAGTCAAATTAAGCCATCACAAGCTAACCATTGCCCCAGTCCTAAAAATTAAATATTAAATTTTATTTATCCGTCTGTTGGTTCCGGCTAATCACCGAAACGGCTGGACCGATTTTGACTGGACTATCACTGGCAGATAGCTGATGTTATAAGGATGACGACCCGTAACAACTGTCAAAGACCTACAAATGACAGCCAGGACCAATCCCTAGATCATATATCCTGCCTCGCATATGAAAGTATACCTACGGTGCTTAAAACAAAAACAAACAATTTTTAAATTGTATCTATTTGTCTGTGGGTTCCGGCTAATCTCCGAAACGGCTGGCCCTATTTTGACGGGACTAGCTCGCCGGCAGATAGCTGATGTTATAAGGAGTAACATAAGCTGCTTTCATTCAAGAAAAAGCCACGCGGGCGAAGCAGTAGCTAGTAGAAAATGTAATACTAGTTAATGCCAGTTGATATAACATACGAGTAAGTAGTCAAATCTAATAAATATTCAAAGAACACAATTTGCTGCCGATGTCTGATTGATATCATCCTCCGCGCGACGCACAAGTAATCATAATAACTTGGTAGGTACATAACATATGCTATTGTTTTATTAATTAGCTCTTTGTTGACCTGAGGGCTAGGTCGATAGTTCAGAAGTAACATTTCCTTTAAGAGACAATTAATATTCTGCTGCGTCAACAACAGGAGACCTTTGGTTTATCACTAAACATAACCTGAAAAGGTACATATAATGTACTAAAAGGTACTCTAGCAAAAATAACAAATTATTTTCGTTGAAGTTTCTTTATGTAAACTCCACCATATCTTTTATCATAGACAAAATCAATAAAACAGTGTTAGCCTCGAGCAGAAAACAAAAAAGAAAACATTCCCCTTTGAATTTGCAACATCGTAAATCTCTAAGGCCTTGGTCTGTTTGCTGGATTCTATGATAGCGAAAATTTCAATTTGTGCAGTCCCATTTTTATAACAAAAGCCTGATATTACCTTACAACGGCCGCTCGTAAAAAGAATATAAAACCGCTTGCTATACTCTTAGACATTTTAGGGCTTTCTTACATAATGTTTAGGGTATGATTTCACATAAAAATGGGGCGTAATTGAGACCAGCCAGAATAGCGAAAGTAAAACAGGACTCATTTGCATTTATTTTTATGTAAAAAATATCTACCATAATGTTTCTACGCGAATGCTTATTTTGCAAATAGAGAGCCTTCAGGCAATGAACATAAACAGGGAGTATTTTATAAGAGCATGCATTGTGGAGAGGATAAGTCCTTTTATTTTTATAAAAAAGTTATACTTAGCCCGTACTAAATTTTAACATTCGCCACCAGCCATACAGTGATATTTTAATCGTTACTAGGTTTTATACTAATTCATCAGAACTACACCTTTATCTCCAACTAATTGTCTGAACAACAACTGGTCGTCAATTTATCTTTCCGTTATAAATCAATGGTATATTGATACTTGATAGGCGTCAATACATAATTGAAACCTAACAAAACTGTTCATCTGGTGCTCCCTGCTAATTGGCAATCAACGACGCATCGCCCGCCACCCCAGACATAACTATACTGGAATGGACGTCAAATGCAACTGGCAATCATATATTTTATAAACGTGTGAATTTGGTAAAAACTAGTCCAAATTATTTAGACATAAACGAGATTTGCAAAGGCCTCCTTTCGTTCAAAAAGAAAAACAGCAATGCTCTCTGCGCAATGAAGATTTCTGATTTTGTCCACAACAATTTTTCTTCATCGTAAATCAGTGGAATTCACATCGGTCCTAGTGCATACTCATGAAAGAAGTTGGTAAACTTACAGTCAGAGAAATTAATCGTTTATCAAATTGGCACGCTACGTCAATTTGCGGTGTTAAAGCCATTTCATATAACTGTCAAGAATGACAGATGCGATTTGAATATACGGGCAATTTTTGTTGGCAGTCAATTAATTTCTCCTACGTTATTAGCCAATCAGCAAAGTATTAGCAATTTATGCAGAATGGCGAATTACCCTGTTGATAACCAGTTTTATTGTAACTAGGTCATCATCTGCCTAGTCTTTTCCTAAACATGTTGGGGTCAGGTCAGGATGCCGCTGAATACCAGTATTTTACATGGTGCGACTGCCTGTCTGTCCTTTATCTACCTCCTCACAATCCAGTTACTGGGTAATACGATACCCCTTGGTAAGACCGGTTGTCAGACTTTCGGGCTTCTGACGACCCGTAACGACTGTCAATGATCTACGAATGACAGCCGAGACCACCGGCTTAACGTGCTTTCCGAGGCACGGAAGGGTCTTGGTATGTAAAGATGGTCACCCTTCCACGGACCATCGCGGCAAGCGTAGCTTAACCTAATCGATCGACCCCTGCGGCTATTATTACTTAGCCACAAGCACCTCTAACTTTCATTGTAACTAGGTATAGTATTTTTATGTAGCCCCACGTTCACCTGAGTTTATAGGCACGTTGTTCAACGTTACCTACAGCTGTTAAACATCCCACGGAGGCTCGTGTTTGAGTTGGGGAAAAGTGCTACAAAACTAATTGTTACTCTGTTAGTCCGGGAGAGCGCACAAAGTCTCACTCTGTAATACAAGGGGTATTACAGAATGAGACTTAGTACGCTCTCCCACCCCTAGATAGGAGAGCGTACGAAGTTTCCTACCTATTTCGATTTTTAATCCCAGAGACTAATTTGACATTTCAAATGATTGTTATTCGTTTTTTCAATTTTAAGTTTGACATTTGCATATGTCAATTTAGTCTCCGAGATTAAAAAACAGACTTTAGGTACCTATACTTCATACAAAGCACTTGTACTAAATGTTTGCATGCCTAATTTAAGGTACAATGTATAATCTCTAATTATAAAAAATCTGTATTTTTTGTGCCTACTTTATAAGCAAGTAAATAATTATTCTATTCTATTCTAAAGTAAATGTCATAAAAAAAATTTGCGCCAATTCCGATTTTGGCATGTATAACAGAACTAAACGCATTCTTCTCTCGGCTTATTTGAGATCTTCTACTCTTTATTAATGAATTAGCAACCAGCCAGTGCTTCGCACGGTTTTTCGACTTGACAAAACATCGAGATTACAATATTATGTTTAAATTTTATATTTATTTATTACACATATAAACCTTCCGGAATAAATTGTATAAATGGTGGTGAAAACTGCATCAATATCAGTAGTTTAGAAGATCAACTCGGTCACACAGACAGACACGAAATGCGACTTTAATTTGTAATATTATGTACAAGTTAAAGAGATCCTCGGTTCATGAAACTGGAAAGTAAAACATTGACAAGTGACGTAATACCTACTCATTATAACGTTAAAAAAACAAGCGCTGAGTACGTCAAACTGATTTTTTAATTAAAGAAAAACAAAACCGTAATTAAAACTGATTTTGTTCCAATAGTTTAATTATTATAATCAATGCCACACACATGCCACACATTAACAACATGTTTGTTTTAATTAAACGTAAATCAGCTTCAAATATATTGCACACGTTGATTACTAGCACTAGGTAATTAATTAATATAAAAAATAGGAAAAATAAATTAACCCAGCCAAGTTCGCTATCAAAATAACGGACATCATTAGATAGACTAAAAAAAATATTATTTATTATTATTATTGTATGTACTAACTACTATGTATGCTAATTAATTTTGTGTTGGTACTTCATCGACTTAAGTTAGTGTCATTTAATTTGATAAAATATTTGTGTAAGTGCCTAACTATTTATGGTAAAACTATTTATGAAAACAATATTTTAACAAACTTATTTTTTGAGGGGCTTGTGTGGCTAAGTAATAACAGCCGCACGGGTCGATCGATCAGGTTAAGCTACGCTTGCCGCGGTTGGTCAGTGGATGGGTGTCCATCTTTACATACCAAGACCCCTCCGTGCCTTAGAAAGCACGATAAGCCGTTGGTCCCAGCTGTCATTTGTAAATCTTTGACAGTCGTTATGAGTCGTCAGAAGCTCGAAAGTCTGACAACCAGTCTTACCAAGGGGTATCGTGTTTACCCAGTAACTGGGTTGTGGAGGTCAGATAGGCAGTCGCTCCATGTAAAACACTGGTATTCAGCTGTATCCGGTAAGACTGGAAGCCGACCTCAACATAGTTGGGAAAAGGCTAGGCAGATGATGACTTCATCTACATATGTTAATGTCCTTTAATTTGATAAAATATTTGTGTAAGTGCCTAACTATTTATGGTAAAACTATTTATGAAAACAATATTTTAACAAACTTATCTCTTTGACGTATCTAGTGAATTAACATCTCAGTGTTTAGAACACAGCTGCGTGTCCTGCGCCTGAGTGCGTACAGAAGTATCCGCGACAGCTCGCATGCGCAGTGTGGCCTTAGCACACATACTGACCACCTGTTTGTCATTACACATAATTTCATTGGCAAATACGCTTATTTCTATTTACGCAGATAATTTGCCGAGTACATCAACATTACGGTACATGATTATGTTTAATTGGTAAATAATGAATTAATTTATAGGGTTATTCTGCTTCCTTTACATCAAAAAGTGTAGGAATTCAATAATGATATTAGTTTGGTCATTTACCCAAGTCGACTCGCTTAACGACACGGAGCAAAACGACGTTCATAAATGTATGGGAGCCAGGGTTTGACGAACATTTAAAAATACTTAGTGCCAACATTAGTCTAGCCTTTATATTCATCATACAGTTCCGCTACTCAATTTGGAATGACTCACTAATAGAATGTCAAATATTGTGACAAAAACAGTTATTTATAATTATGGTATTTTTTTTTTGTCTGATTAAAATTTTATTCAAATCATTTGACATTGTCACAGAATCGTATCTAGCGATCTATGAATCACCGATAGGCCTTTATTTGCAAAACTAATAAAAAGTTCATTGACGTCTTTTAAGTAGGAACTTAAACATTTCACCTTTTAGCAACAAACAATCACTTTACATCTTCTCAAACTAAGCAGGTTCCTCAATCTTCCTCAAAAACTCGTTTAAATAAACGACTATACACAAACAACTACAAACAGCTTTGGTAGATAATTTCGCCATAATTCGGAATCACGACCGTCCGTGTTCGAGCCCCAATTACCCTTTCCGTGATAAATTATCTCGCACGTGTCATTAATTACAATTGTTTTGAGAATAACCATCGCTGCGGTTCAGTTTCATTATTATTATTGCTAAATTAGTTTTTTGGAACTGCGTCATCATCATCACCATCACTCATCATGACAGAATTGTTTTGTAGACACTCCGATTCGTTTAATGTTAATCGTCTTTTTATCGTCCACATCTTCAAATGATTAAATATTATAAAAATATATTTATTTACATAACCAAATTACAAGATGATTATTAACATTAACTAAATTAAATTAAAACTAAGTTAAGCCTAAAAAAAGGCCCTCGGGGCGTTGTACCAAGGATGCTGGCGGCATTTCCTCGCTGAATTGCAATGCTGACGCGTTTCGCGAGAAAGCCGCCAGCTTTTCGGGCACCAGTTACATCAACTAGACGTTTCGCGATTTCCGCAAATAACTTATGTGCGCTGGGACCCCACGGACCGAGGGTCTCGATGCCAAAGGGCACAAAGTTGTACTCTCTGCCAAATCTAAGTTAAATAAAAAACGCACGCTGTTTAACATTTGGAAAACGCGAGCAACTTATTTGCGAACTCTATTTTGTATCCTGCACATGTTAATTAGTACATATTATACTAATTGTTTTGTAAAACACAATGATTGGATCAACCCACACTGTAAAACGTTTACCAACACACTCATTGCGTTAAAAAACAATAACTACCGTGTAATGACATAATAAAACCGCTAAAATAGAGCGGTGCTTGTGTGGGTGTGTTGTCTGTGGTCCTATTACGTCAATAAAATAATTACGCGTTCCACGAACAGGCGATACGATCCACATCTCGATGTAATCGGTCAGCTTTTCCTGTCACGCTCCTGGTAATCGTCCACAATTAACATCTAGCTGCACGTTTTTTTCTATAGGTACCGGTTACAGATTCATTTACATTGATAAAATGTGAATGTCATTGTCGAGCACATTTGTTTAATGGTGCAGTTATTTATTAGGCAATGGAAATAGAGTTATTCAGTTTTTCTGTCAAGATTAATTCAGATCAATACACTTTGGAAAACCTGTTCAATTTTTTTTTAGTCTACCCCTGTTTTAAAGATAGTTCCCCGGGATGTAAGGCGGTCCGTTGCTCTAACGCTTGATGCGATGTCTCCGCCTTGCGATCCAGCAGAATTCTTATAGTGCCTGGGAGTAACTACTATTATCTGTTTTCAATACCTTTCACGAGAGACTTATGTCCACATGTACAATCCAAACTAAGTGAAGGTGACACCAGGGGAGAGGCCAGGGTACTGTTCAGTAGTGATGTGGTGGCGCCCTACTCTCCAGAAACTCTTTCAGCCCTGGAGAGTAAACATCCAGCGGATGGTCTCACCTTGCTACAGGCACCCATCATAATTACTTTATAGAGACAAAGTTTTTTAATCTGCAGTCGGATGACACAAGGTGATCCTCTCGGGCCAGCCATTTTCAGTTTCGCTATCCATCCCATAATACAACAACTTAATTCAAAATTTAATGTGAGGTATTTAGATGACGTAACTCTAGGAGGTGACGTAGACACTGTTCTAAAATATCTCCAATTGCTAAAGCAGCAGTTCCAATCCATCGGCCTTGACCTCAACTACTCAAAATGCAAAATTTACGACATTCTACCAAAATATCAAAATATTCGGATATCAAAATTATGGAAAAAAGTTTACTGCACCTGCTGGCTGTGCTGGGGCGGCCATTGGAGTTGCAAAAACCTTAAACGGCGCAAATATACCTTGTTGAGAGCTATATGTTTGAGCCGTTCGGGGTTGAAGCACTAGGTCTGTGGGTCCGAGTGGTAATCGAGTATTTTGGTTGATCGCCTCTTCACGTGACCAGAGGGTTGGCCAATTTTCAGAATTGCCATCCAACGTGGCAACGCTGCCAGCCTCTTGGGCACTTTTCCCACTGACAGCGATGCCGACGAATTTTTTTATGTCTAATGCGCTCTTCCCTGCTTCCTTCTTTTTTTCCTATAAATACTTGTAAATATATATTTTCGTGTTAGATTGTATATATTGTATTTAAGATTTGTCCTAGAGCAATTTAAATCAAGATTATTATCACCGCAATTGCTCAGTGATTGCGTTTATTTTAAGACTGATTCACGATTGTTATGCGAAGTCACGTAATTTTCTGACAATGCCTTATTCAAGTGTCAGAAAATATCGGTCACGAACACACCACACAACTACACAAACAGCTTAATTAAACCAGCTGCAATTTTCCTTATTTTTTTAGCTCAAGATTCCTCGTTAAGTAATAAAAATCAAATTAAAATCAAATCTAATTCACACAGATTCGATAAAATCATAAATTCCTTTTATTAACACTTAATTAAAACGTTGTTCAGAGCGGCGCCTGCGCAACAAACACAACGACAAAAAAAGCGAGTTCATTAGTTGCATTCGCACGGTGGCCTACAGGTATGCAAAAATATAAAAAAACTTAAAGTTGAAATGTGGCTAATTTACATAAAATTCCTTTGGTGAGTTATCTTAATGCTGGGTTCTCCGGCGTGGCTCGAGGTGTCAGATTGTGTGTGTTGTGAAATATGCGGCGCGCCTGACAAGGGTTGTTTTAATTTAATTCAAAAGATAAGCCGCCGCGCCGTTGCTCGAGTATCGTATATAAATCGCTCGCAGATAATGACGAGAGATAATCACGCGCGAACTTGGCTCACTCTACCGTTGCCGTCTTCATATTGGGAGCAATATGTGAGCTAATTATTTGTGCAATAATGTATGTTGGGTTTATTCCTAATTAAATAGATGTTAGTCATTAAGTAGACTTTAAACGTTATTAGCAATAACATTAAGAGAATATTATCCTTTGTTAATCTTAGATTACTTATAACGACAAGGCACAAATGTTTTGACACGACTACATTTAAAAAAAAACAAAACAGCAATGACAGCTGTGAATGTAACGTTACACTACATTTTTTTACACAAACAATTACCTATTTTACGTATACTTGTAATACCTAACAAAAACATTCAAACGAACTAAAACACTGGACGCAATAAAGACCGTTACCAATTTTCTTACCCTGAAACATTTAAAAAGAGTTATCAGGGAGGTATGACGACAGAGATGAAGACGGGGTCATTGCCCTACCGTCCTGCGAGCCCGAATCTCGGGCTCGCAGGGCAGGTGAAGGGCACTTTAAGTCCTTCATTTGCCCTAAACAAACCCCTTACAGATGTATGTAAGGTAACTAAATCATGTCTGAGCAAGAAATTACCTTTGGTAAATATATGAGAACTGGATTGTGATTGCTTACGTCAACTTTGTGAGAATTATTTTATTACCGCATTTGTACCGAAACGAAAGACCGA
The DNA here is from genome assembly GCA_905333075.3 of Atethmia centrago. Lineage (NCBI taxonomy): Eukaryota > Metazoa > Arthropoda > Insecta > Lepidoptera > Noctuidae > Atethmia > Atethmia centrago. Next base: position 22,731,496 of record HG995369.1, read on the forward strand.
AAAGTTTACGCTTACTTTGTGAGAACAAAGACTGGTAGAAATAATGAGTAACATAAGACTTAAGAGCACTTAATAGGATAAATTGCAAAGATGTCACACTAATAGACCAGAAAAATAAAAAAATACGCCGTTTTAAATGGTCGTAATATGTTATTTTGTATATAGGTTTTATTATTTATGTTCTTACAGTTTCCGAAAAAAAAAATCATTAAGTAATTCATCTAAGTTAGATTTGTTCCATATGAACTTTTCCATAAAAAGATTTGTTCTTATGGAACGAATCTTACTAAGAGAGATGTATTAATCATTCTAATGATTATAATTCTGAAAATACATATTTGTTATGGTCGCGAATCATATTCTGATCAAGATACAACCTGACACTGACCTGCAAATTGCAAAAAACGTAAGAAATTTTGAATTTCGCGGGCTACCACTGCAGATCCAACTTAAGGGTCTGATTATCGCCATTGAAATTGGCCATACAAATGGGCGTCGCACTTAAGCCGCGCCGCGGTTCTGTTACATCGGGAATATTTATTTTTAGTAACGAAAATTGGAATATTTAAAAAAACACAGTTATAGATAATAAAATAGTCTGTTCATACAAAAAAAAAAACTTGAAGCTTTAGGTAGACATTTATTCCCTTTCTAAATTTAATTCATGAATTATTTTGCTGAGGCTGACAACAGCTTAATCGCGGTCACTGTCGGACTGCATAGAAAATAAAGAGAAGTGCGATGACACAACGCTAATATTATTGCAAAATATGAAGCAATTATCTATTTACAAAACATCTATGGTTTGGATAAAAAAATTAAAACACCATTATGCTAATATATTGCTTGTAGAATAATCTGACAAAAAAACAGAATAATTGCATGTATATCAGTATGGTATTTAATCCTTAAAATAAATTTTTAGAGGTATCTTTGTGATTTTTTTCAATCGTATCAAATTTGATGTATATTTTCAACACACTATCTACCTAACATATATCCTGAAGAATATCTTTTTTTCTGATTTTGTTTACTGCAGTGTATCATATACTTTTAGGCATTATAAAACTTCCAAAATTTGAGTTTGGGTTCTGTAGTCCCCTTAAAAATTCATATATAGAATTAATGTGTATGCGTTCTAGTTTAAACATACATTTTTTGCATAACTTACTTGCATTTATGAAGGTGTAATAACATCTAAAAGTCACTAAAATCATATATACGAGTATATCTGCGCCTTAATTGACGATAGAATAACATTTCGTCAAAGCCATTACGGCTTTGCCTGTCAATTTAATTCAATATTTTACGCCCCGCAGCTGCTAATAACAACACCTCTTAACCATTTATGGGAACTTATAATTATCAGATACCCATAAAGACCTGCCGATTGGTCTTTCCCACCCACCCACTGCCATCCAACTGGAAAATGATAGTCCAGGTCAAAAGTCAGACTCGTAAAATTCTCAAACCCCAGAAACAATATTCATTTCATATGCGTGTTAAAAATTTTATAAAAAATAAAATCTTCAGACGTTTTTAATGAAGTTATTAGCATATAGAGATTGCCAGAAAGATCTCAAGGTTTAATACTTAATTATTATCGCAGTGAGAAGATTAAGTCGAATTACTGAGGCCAATGCACTGGCGTGGGTCGTACCTAATAAGTGCTGATGAGTGCATCTAATGTGCATTAAGGCGCAGATATATGATTTGAGTGACTTTTAAATCTGTTATTACTCATATAATGCAAGTAAGTTATGTAAAAAATGTATGTTAAACTAGAACTCACACACATCAATTCTATCAGTGAATATTTAAGTATTGTAGTAAAATACTTTATAAAATTCAGGAAGTAATGTCTACCCAAAGCATAAAAAACGATATTACTCTCAAACTACTTAAGATTTTTTCATGATATTTTTTATGAACAGACTATATTATTATCTATGATTTTATCTGTAATTATTTTCAAATATTAATATTTTCTTGGCTAAAAATAAATATTCCCTATGAAACCGAACGGCGGCGCGGCGTGAGCGAGACGCGTATTTGTAGGGCCAAGGTCAATGGCGATTACCCGACCCTTAAATTATCTGATGTGTCTTTATAAAGATATCGTGGCTTGCGCAACACTTCGGGTTGATTTCCAATCGTATTCGACGCGGGAATTGCGATGATTGGTAATATTTAAAAACCGTCCAAGTGCGTGTCCGACCACGCGCAATGAAGGGTTCCGTAGTTGGGAAGTTGGGATGAATTTATCCCAAAAACAAACTTAACATTGTATAATACACCACGGTCAATTTTCCAACTGCAAATTTAAGTTGGTCGACTATTACATACTCGTTAACTTGTAAAGCCTACTTGTTTCTGATAGTTTTCCTTTTAATTTCATTATATTACTACTGCCATGATTTTTTTTCACATCTCCATAAAGAACCATTTAGCTGGCATGGGGGGCACTTTACTCTAACAAAACTTAGTACTTTAAAGCTTAATATTACGCAAACGGATCCAAGAATCGAGAAATGGTGTTGACAGACCCGCAATATTTTGTACGGCCTATTTAGTGATACCCCGCACCATGGAATATACGAGAAAAAAAATTACATCCACACATCACATTACCTTAAAAAATTTTTTCAACCACTTTGTCGGCGTAATTAATATATATACCTATTACGAAATTACAGCTTTGTAGTACGAAGCGTGTCTGTCTGCCTGTCCCCACGATAGAGTGGGGACAGACAGACATACAGACAGACAGATAGACGGACATGGCGAAACTATACTCCTTGTTTACTACGCAACCCTAAAAATGGAATTGAAACAAATGACGTCTCAATGTATAGAGTCTGTTAATAAGAGTGTTGTTTGCCAGTATTGCCAACCAATTTGGGGCTAACAGGCGTGTTAAACATTTCAATATTTTTTCTCTGAATTATGTTGATTGCTTTCGGTCTTAAAATGGTTCTATTTTAGAAGGTTACGCAATTTTTTTAGAATGCCTAGCTAAATACAAAGTCTTAAAATATTAAAGTCCTGTGTAGGTAATTGAATATTCATAAATTAAGGGACTGAATATTTATACTGTACCTCTCAGGCACTAGATTTAAGGGTTATTCAAAGTTTAAATATCTTAAACGTATTAAAATATTTACTTTTCATACCTAACAGGAGAAGGTTACGTCATTTAAAGATCAGAATCATTCAATACTTGCTAATGATATAGTCAAACATTAGTAACTTCAAAAAACATTCATCAGGCTCCAAACAGACAGAATCGACGCGACAGCGCGATCCGACTCTAGTAGAACAATTTCTATTGAAACTTCATGAACTTCAACAACTTTTCGACTTATTATGTAGTTCAAAAGACCAAAATATCAATAGACAATTGACTACTTCATTAAAAGTTTTAAATACGTACCTACGTGCTGAAAGTTTTACAGGAAGTTCCGTTACACACGGCATATTTTGTAAACCCCTCGACGCATTTTCGCAAACCTGTCTTGGAACTTGCAACTACCGTAGTCAAACAGCAAAATATCTACAAGATGAAAGCATGACGCGTCACTTCGTTGCCTGTCTCGTTGGCACTGTAACAACGTGTGCCGTGCTTAACGACACACGTTGAGGTAATAACATAAGCCAATTACAAAGTAGCCCGTGCTCCTGCGTTTATTTTAACATCTTCGCAGCATCCGCTGTAACGTTTCATTAGCCTAGAGATGTTTTGTCCTAACTGATATTATAAATGCGAAAGTCAGTTTGTTTGTTACGCTTTCACGCTAAAACGGCTGAACGGATTTGGAGGAAATTTGGTAGATAGGTAGCCTGGGACCTGGAAAAGGACATAGGCTACTTATTTTGCAGACCAAGTCGCAGGCAACAGCTAGTAGTATTATAAATGCGGATGTGAGTTCATTTGTTTGTTACGCTTTCACGCTTTTTTTTGGGTGGGAAATTATCAAATATCTTCTCCCGCTCTGGGCGGAGCGGGAGGGTGTGTCAGACTCTTACTGACTAAAACCCACCCGTGTTCCTTCCGTTGCCTGTGTTGCCAGGTGCCTCGGTAACTCTTTCGTACCTTCCCGCGACCCCGGAGGCTTTCAAGCTGAAACGGCCGAACAGATTTGAATGAAATTTGGCACATTAGTAGACCATGACCTGGATCAAGACATAGGATACTTTTTAACCCGATAGTACGTTCCCGTGGGATAATTTCCGACCTCCACACGGGAAATCCGCGGGAAAAAGCTAGTAGAAAATATGCAACTAGCTGCGCCCCGCAGTTTCACCCGTATAAGTCTCGGTCCCGGGGGAATTTCAGGATAAAAAGTACCTATGTTCTAATCTCTCCGACCAATGTCCGAACTCCGTTCAGCCGTTGAAGCGTGAAAGCGTAACAAACCAATCTTACTTTCGCATTTATAATATTAGTTAGGATTATATGAATGAAGGCTCACGCAGACAGGCGCAACGCGACATCGCGACGCAACACCAGAAGCACTATTTCTATGTAAAAAGTGTCGCGCTGCCTGTCGCGCTCGCGATACCGCGGCACTCTAAACGAGCCTTGAATATTAGATTAAGTTATGAGTCAGAATTAAACAAACTCTTATAAAGGCTCCTGCAGACTGGGGCGATATCGCAGGTGCGACAGGCATACTGCTGCCTGATATCGCGCTAGTCTGTACGAGCCTTAATTTTTTAGCACAGGTTGTAGCACGTACCTATACGTATAAAAGCCTAATGGAGTTAAAAATCAAATAGTGTGTTTATAGTTATTCATTGAAATACAGCCTAATCATGGCATTTAGTTTATTTATCATCATAAAATATAGAAGCCTGTAACCGTTAACTGCGACAATCTAAACAGAAGCACCCTTACCGCTTTGAAGAACAAATCGTAGAAAATTGTCATAATCACCAAGCACAACACGAAATTGATAATAAAATACGGGAAAAGAGGGAATCCATCCCCCTGACACCTTTTATAACATTACGGCAAGAAAGAGGGTGACTTATTCTTTGCACAGAGAGAATTGCTCTAGTGAAATTAATAAAATCAGTGTTTTACGAGACGGGCGGAGCATGTTAATGAGAACCAGCCCCTTCTGCCCTCGCCTCGTTGTCCTCGAATACCTTCTCTGAGGGCGGCACGTAAAATAGCCGACTTTAAGACTTCTCTGAAAGGCAATTTATATAAACTTCAAACGAAGAAAGGTTAAAAAAGAACTTTTTAGGGTTCCGTACCTCAAAAGGAAAAAACGAAACCCTTGTAGTATCACTTGTGTGTCTGTTTGTCTGTCACAGCCAATTTGCTCCGAATCTACTGGACCGATTCAAGTTGAAATTTGGTACACATATGAATTTCTGTGATCCAAACATGGACGTATAACGTAAATAAACTAATTTTGAATATGGGGGTCACTTTTGAGGGGCAAATTAGAAAATTTAAAAGAAATTTTTGCAAACTATATCGTGTGACACATCAAATGAAAGGGCTTGTTGTAAGAATTTCAGATATTGTTTTTAATCATTTTAAAATAAATACTTTTAAAGTTATTTAAGAAACACAGAACATAGTTCTTTACCTATAGATTACAGGAAAACCTATAAAAAGTGTATGGTCTTAAAATAACATTATAATTCTCGCAATATTGTGCGTACAAACTTACATTTGCAGTTGGAATGTATGAGGGAACATGTTTTTCAACTACAATGTTAAGTTTGTTCTTGGGATGTGTTCATCCCAACGGAACCCTTCATTGTGTGTGGTCAGACACGCACTTCGCACTTTTTTTTTATATAAACGGAGTAAATAAACATTACCTTCTTTGTTCAAAGTTGTAAATTATCCTCAGCCACGCCTCGCTTAGATAACGTTTAAATAAAACTTATTTGTCTAAGATTTATAGTGTTGTTCACTTTAGGATCTCGGTCGCTAGATTATAATTATAGTAGCTATATATTTGTATGCTCTTTACAATCTCATCAAACTTGCCACTCCTTGTAGCATTAAACGCGGTGACTTTAGCAACAGTATCCTGCAGCAGACTTAGCATGACGCTTTCTATTTCTACGAAGAATAGACACAGCTCTTTCTATACAAAGTGACATTTCGTTTATCCATTTTTGACGTAGAAATCCTTCTACATAAAAAAGGACCTAGACAAAGAAACGAAAGACAAAATGACAGATTGTAGAAGGATTTCTAAGGTTCGATGTCAAAAATGGAGAAACGAAATGTCACTTTGTATAGAAAGAGTTGTGTATAATCTTCTTAGAAATAGAAAGCGTCATGCTAACTCTGCAGATGGTTGTATCTCGTGCGGATTGCCCTATCCAGAACAAATGGATGCATATTATGATGGGTGTTGACTAACATAGTGTATAAGATTTCACTAACACCATAGGTACCTATAATTTAATAATTTTTTTCTCTGTATTATTCTCCATATGTTTTTTTTATAATTTGTAATTGTGTGGATTGCTTTTATCTGAAATAAACTGATAAAAATACAGTGCGAAGAAACGTGATGCAACAACTATCAACCGAGGTGGGCCGGCTATAACTCTAACGGCGATAAGAGAGGCAATTTAGAAAATAAATATACCGTTTTATTATCCATATTATCTCAAATATCACAATGACTACAATACAATAACAATTTAATATTATGTGTAAGATCGCTCAACGTGTTCATAAATCGATCGTTTGAGATCGATGGCACGCCTCCCAAATTTTGAATAGTGGGTGTGTTAACATAGTGTAGATTGTTGGGGTTTTATGTATAGTTAACTTTAACACTTTTAACAATTCACATATATTCGTGAGTGAAGGAGTGCCGATCGCCACAATAAATATCGTGCGACTATCCAGCCAACAATGTTAATTAAGCAACTATTTCCTTGCGAGAAATACTAACTGTTAACTCGAACAATTTTCTCTGCAAAGCGCTAATTGATAAACAAACTTTCGAAGATTGGAATCTTACTCGTATATTAGATCGCGAATGTTCCTAGGATTAATACCTAAGTAGGTGAGACATTTATAACTAAAGTCTCGGATAGTTTTATAAACTGTAAAGGCTCGTACAGACTGGCGCGATATCGCGGGCGCGACATGCAGCGCAACGCGTAGCGCGACACTTTCCATGAAGTTCTTCATAGACATTGTGCTACTAGTGTCGCGCCTGTCTGTGGGAGCCTTACATAGGTTTCTCTGAATTCAAGATTACATCTATCAGTTTACTTGAACATGTCCATAGAACGACAAACATTCGAACGCCTCTCTCAGTCTGTAAAGACCATATTTACTTATACCGTCACAAAATAGCAGCGCAATATAGCCAACAAGGTATCCTTTGTAATATTTCATAAGCTTACCTACGGCCAGTAAAATAATTGCGCCAGTAAAATTTCATAGCGGACTGTAGCACTTAAATGACGGGGAGTGCCGACGGACGGACGACGGGAGTGATGGCCACTGAGTCACCGCCACGACCTCGCTGTTTCAAATCATCTGATCATTGGTCGCCGACCCTGTCTAGCGAAATTCGCGATTCATTAGAAGTATAGACAAGTTTTATTGCAAATTAGTATGTTAGACGCATATAAAAAGATGTAGAGCATCCGGTTTTTTTCATTGAGATTACGCTCTGATAGTTTTTTTTTATAGTCCATTGAGCTTTTTTGCGTAACGATCCCGATTTTAAAGGAGAGTAAACAGTCGATTTTCAGCTAAAAACATTATGTTCTTCTCTAATTTCATAATTCACACAGGTTAATACATATCGATATAATACATCAACGCCAACTCGGTTCATAAACAAGGCATTAAATAAATAACTTGACACTATTATGGTGTAGGTAAAAAACATAAATAACCCTAAAATGTGGCTTGCGTGACGAATGTCCCGTGCGTTGGTAACACGGTGTGCCGCTGCTTATTGCAAGAAACGGATTTATGAGTAACTAGGTCTTTCCTGTGGCATCGCTTACATTAGCTCGTTGACTATGAAGCGAAGGTGACCTTCCTTCTTGCTTATTCTGTAACTCAATGGCGCATTATGGGCAGTCATGGCTAGATAGCATTTTATGTGACATCAAAATAAAGCCCAATCTGATGCACAGAGGCTTTTTGTTTTTTTTTTATTTAAGACGCTGAGAACACCAAAGCCGCGGTCACTATCAGACTGCATAGAAAAGAAAGAGAAGTGCGATGACACAACGCTTGTAATTTATTGCAAAATATGAAGCATTTATCTATTTACTCAAAATTGTGTTGAGCAATCGAAAATAAAAAACAACCAAGTTCTGCATTCAATTATGACGTTCTTGTTATTAATTAAATACGTAACGTATGTTGATATTTAATACAGATATTTTGGATTGGAACTCAAGGTAAGAGGTTAGTTTAACGTTAGTTTGTATCGAGATTTTTTTTCAAAACGTGTTTTGGTAACAACCAAGTTCTGAGAAATATGTTCAAAATTAACATAATTTTTTCTGCTACCAAAAACTATACAGTAATTTGTATAGTCTGTGGAAGCGGATTTTTTTTTTTCTTAAGACAAGCCTATTTTGGTCATTTACGTCTTGTCAGCGCCTTAATTCTAAACGTTTCCTCCATGACAAAATACCGACAACATAATCATGGCACGGCACATTTTTCCAAAAAACTGCACATTAAACTCATCTAACCCGGTTCCATTTTTATTAAATGTAAAAGTTTTACAGCTAAACAGCCATTATTAGAGTTTCCGCGATAAAAAGTAGTTATAAATGTATATAGCGAGTTATTACGCTGTTCGCTCGTAATATCGGCCACAAAGGAATGTGGAAGCATTGTTGCAAACTCGTGAAGCCGTGCAGATAAGTGCTTTTTAATATTAGGTAAATATTATCAAAAATGTAAGAAGAAATATCTTTCCATCATATGCAAAAGCTAGAGTAATTGAAATGAAACTACTTCAGCAGATTACTTTGAGAGTTGGACTCTACATAATATTAAATCTCGGTACTTTGAACTGCAGTTAAGGCGTTAATAAAAAGTTGGTTTAAAAACTGACCTTTTCATTCCTTTTCTAGTTAATGCAAACACAATTGCGAAATGTTTAGCCATTGTAACGAACTAACTCTGTGAATGCAGATGAGTTCACAGCGGGTTCAACACTCGCGCTGGTGACATTAGTTGTAAAAGTACAACTGTGGAACAAAGCAGTGAATTAAATCAATACACCGCTCTATTTTTGTATTTATCATAACTGGCAACGTACATGACAAACTTTGCACAGTTTATTAAAATCTAATTTCCATCTACAAAGAAAACGTTAGGTATGATCCTTACAAAAATTGGTTAACACGTTCGCTGACAGTGAGCACTTACCCTGACACCACATTACGGCAGTAGAATTTTCCATACTAAATGACAAGCGTTTCACAACGTAGTGTCATTTTGGCCATATGTTTGCCTGCCAAAATTTGGTACTACGTCGATGGACGTGAACGTTTCTCGACGTTGTGCTATATTAGGCATGTGTTTGCTTGCCCAAATGCGACTCTACGTCGACAGACCTGGACGTCCCTCGACGTACTGTCATAACGCACTATTTTAATTTCCCACCTAACAACGTACTGTCAGCGAACGTGTTAAGTCGCTGACAACACTTAGAGCGCGGTCACTGTCGGACTGCATAGAAAAAAAGAGAAGCGCGATGACAGAACGCTTATAATTTATTGCAAAATATGAAGCATTTTTCTATTTACTCAAAAATTAAATTAAAACTAAGTTTAGCCTAAAAAAAGCCCTCGGAGCATTGTACCGAGGATGCTGGCAGAATTTTCTCGCTGAATTGCAACGCTGATGCGTTGCGCGAGAAAGCCGCTAGCTTTTCGGTCACCAGTTACATCAACTAGACGTTTCGCGATTTCCGCAAATAACTTATGCGCACTGGGACCCCGCAAAATGAGTTAAATAATCGAAATAAAAAAACAACCAAGTTTTGCATTCAAATAAGACGTTCTTGTTATTAATTAAATACTAACGTACGTTGCTATTTAGTACAGATATTTTGTATTGGAACTCAAGGCAAAAGGTTAGTTTACCATTCATTTGTATCGAGATTTTTTTTTAAACGTGTTTTGATAACAACCATGTTCTGAGAAATATGGTCAAGATTAACGTACACTTTTCCGCTACCACAAACCTTCTTAGATCATACATATACCTCTTGTCAGCACCTTAAGAATAATAATAATTATCATAAGAAGGATCTTGTTAGTGAATAAGAGCATTTTATACAAACTACATTGTTTTCCTTGAATCTCGAAATCCCTTACAAGAAATGAGGTTCGAGGAAAATCTTATAAGGCGCTGGTCACATTAGGGAATGACTTACTCATCGTTACGTGTCGGTGGCACGTGTGTATAGATGTATCCTCGCCTTAAATCACGGGCCGAGGTAGCGTGTCCCCATGATTGGACTATTATCCGTTTGGCGACTCGGAAATGCGTCGGCCGACTTGACTTGACTTGATTATATTTTGATTATTTTTTTTATTTTACTCGTAAGGAAATTTCTTTTTCAACGTGACCAGGAAAATTTTCCCTAGAATGCCAAAACTAAAACGTGACAGTGCCCTAAATGTAACAACGGTGTACACTTGCACAAATAGAAAGGAATTAATCAAACAAGACCCTAGATAGGTTTTCTATTCGCAAATACAAGATAAAACTCCACAACTTCAAGTAATTTGTTAAATTCACATAACAAGAGAAGACTCTCCGATCTGTACAAGCGACTTGCACATAGAATTCTGAACAAGCAAAATGTCAACGTTTAAGACCCGGGAGCCACAGCCAAGTTACAAAATACGTTTGTAAGAGGGCAGTTGCAGTCACTGACATCAATTGTGTGTATGGATGCTGTATGAAAGGTCACTCGGGGAATGCAACACAATACACATTTCGCAACTCGCTGCACGTACAAACTACCACTAAAGTTTATCACAGTACTTACGGAACAGCGAATTGAATAATGCTAATTCCAACTTAGATAACGACGAACTTTATCTGTGCACTGTATCTAATCAAGTTGGGAGTAAGTACCGGTTAATAGACACTTGTGTTTGGATTAAGTTAATATTGATTTATATTGTTCAGATAAAGTGCATGCTGAAAGTACATCCCACTATCAACTACACTACAACCGACTTCTTAAAAAGGAGGTTCTCAATTCGTCTGTATATAAGGTGTCGTTTTGCATCCTCGTCAAATTCAAGGTGGTAACTATGCTAATGATTCTCGATACGAATCAATAATAAAATAAGTAGGTCTTTTTTGTATTTCTAATTTTCGGAAATCGGCATGTGTGGGAGATGCATTTTATAACGCGGCCCATGTGATACCGCACTGTAACTGCCCTTTTACACACACACTACCGCATTCGCAACGGGGTAATTCTGTTCTGTGAAAGTGGTGTATTCTAAAGTACTGTTAAACTTAAATAACTAAAAAAAAGTATGTATTAATTATTGAGCAGGAATCGGAATTTTATTTGATTATAATTATATGTCTTTCATAGCAGCCTCCTGAAATTTGACGAGAATGCAAACGACATCTTGTATAGGGTGAAATTGAATTCATGGGCATCCTCTTAAGGGGTCTCTTAAGGGGTATTTTTTTTCGCGACTTCAGGTTTAATCCCATAGCAAAAAATGTTCATAACGATGAGTACAATGACCCTTTAAGAGGTTGCCCATGAATTAAATTTCACCCTGTATATGTTTTTACTATTTTCTCATACATATCAGAAACTTAAGTCAATTTATGACTACCCAGGAATTGTATTATAATCAATAAAATCAGTTACACATAAAAAACACGTAATCCTCATTGTTCTAACTTGTTTGACACGCTTATTATTAATTAAAACATTGTAAGCGTAAAATTCAATGCCAGCCCTACATTGTAGGGTATGTTAACACAGTCATTGTTTCAAAGCACGGTGACTAGTCAATGAATACTTACACTGGCGATAATGAGGATTAGTAACAACTGTACCGTGTATCAACGGATGACGCACTTCAATAGCGTATTGGATTACACGTCCAATTAGATTAATTTTAAAACTTCCACACGAGCTTCATAAAGGTACTCCGTACTACGTGTTTATTTTAAAAACATTAATAAGTATTCAGCCCAGCAACTATGACCTCAGGAAAAAGCTGACTAAGCAGACTTCTGGCAGAGAATAATGGAGGTAATACATAAACTCACGCCTTCTTCCCATGGGGGTAGGCAGAAACTATAGGACGCCACCTGCTACGCTCCTTACATACTACATTTGCTTCGTTATACACGCACGCCGATTGCGAGTACTACGCACCTGACTTTTTTGAAGCACATCACCAATGAGGTTACTTATATGTCTTCCTGGGGCGTCCCCTCCCGGTGTTTTGACTCACATCTGCCTTAATACCTTTTGTTAGTCACCTTTCATTAATCCTCTCAACATGACCAAACCATCTAAGCATACTCTTGTCAATTTTTGACATTACATCTTCTTTTAAACCGCACCGTTGCATTATCACATCATTTTTCCGCCTATCATTTATAGTCATACCACACATGCTTTGCAAGGAACGTATATCCACAGCATTTACTCTACCTTCATGCTTCTTTTTTATGGAGACCAGTCATACAAAAATACAGTCACCTTCAGAACAAAGAAGAAAATAGTAAATTACCTATCTATCCATCATCAAAACATTATGATCTCAATGATTAAATTCATAACATGATGACCACAATGGGTAGTAGGTACACACAGCTACATATCAAGCTATACATATCCAGTATAAGCTGACCTCTCATTGTACAGAAATCCTCTAAATGCGAGATCAGCTTATACTGGAAAAGTATAGCTTGATACGTAGGTGTGTGTACCTATCGCTCTACACGTGTTATAAATGGCGGCTAATATCTACTAATAACAAAATCCTGCTGTAGACAATGCATTTGCCAAGCCTATAGATATATCCTGCCGGGGTTGCGGGAAGGTACGAAAGGGTTACCGAGGCCCCTGGCAACAAAGGCAACGGAAGGAAGACGGGTGGGTTAAAGTCAGTAAGAGTCTGACACACCCTCCCGCTCCGCCCAGAGCGGGAGAAGTTATTTGATGATTTCCCACAAAAAAAATCTTTAAAGAAAGAAAAAAAGAAAGAATAACGTTTATTTGGGCACAGTTCGTGAAACACAAAATATAAATACCAGAAAAAAAAATGAAAATAATGTTTTAACAACAATAGTGTGTGCCTTACGGCAGCAGGCTTAGCACGAGAACCGTAGAAAAGCGTTTTGTCGACGGAAGAGTAGACAAAAATGACGTTTCCGTGCAGACAGTTGACAGTTTTCTACAGAGAAATGTAGACAAGCGATTTTTATTCTACAGTAGAGAAGAAATAGACGTCATGCTAAGCGTTCTGGACTTCTAAAGTAGTAAACAGTGTAGATAAACACAAAAAATGCGGATTTATTTCCTATGACCATCGATTTCCCGTTCGAAGGACAAGAGGTTGTCCGGTCCACGGAATCCAGTCCTCCTTCCTCGTTATTCTTTTCTCGTCATATTTGTTGACGTCACAGCACTTTTCAATACGATCTACTCCAAGTCAATTCTCATTGTGCTTCCATTGTGTGTCCGTTCCTTCGTGATATTTCAGAAAATTCTATAGAGTAGAATTTTATATGACAAGCAATTTTTGAGTGAATAGATTACGACTTTTATCTTTTACGTTGACCTATTTGGCGTTTTAGAGTTTACTTTCTTTTATATTTGAGTGTTTTTAGAAAGAACAATAAATATATACTTATTACAAACGATTTCCGGTAGCGACTTCAAAGCATTCAGTTCACTGCGAGGTTTGGCGGGGTTCCATCACCACGCGACCTATTCTCGCGAAAGGTCAGTGCGAGTCAACACTTGAATGTGATGTGATGAGAGTTCCGGAGTATTAGGGACGACGTGGATTTAATGTACGAGTTTTGTTTGTATTTATTACGATAGGCCTGAATGGAGGACTAAAGCAAACTGCGTGCGATTGCAGTTCATCCTGTATTATTAGAACTTATGAAGATTTATCCAGAACTTCAGTCACACACTATTATTTAATGACTGAGAAACTATAAATCGTCGTCAGGTAGCGATAGTTCTAGTTTAACCTATTGACCGCCACGTCAAAAAAGCAAAAACGTGCCCTCGGTGCCAAGCTACGAATTATTCCTTAAAATCTGTCGTGACCGTGGCGTGCTGGGCACATTTTGTTCTGTCGTCTATACATGACTGTGGCGGTCAAAAGGTTAAAGCTACGATAAGCAGAGACTTTTTAAGTTTCCACAAATTGTGGCTATCTTTTAGCGGACATAACGCTGTCCCTGCCTGTCCAAATGTTCTTACAACATCTCTTAATCGTGTTTCCGAACCGGACTTCACTTAAAATTCGTACCAGCACTTACAATTTGATCAGTTATTTATGACATGATAATAGAACCGGCCACTGATTCGATTAAATAATAAATTAGACTATCGACGATCTGCCTCAATAAAGTGCAAATTGGATCTAATCGATAAATAGGCGTTACGCTCGATAGAACCAGATATTTCTATTACAGTGCAAATTAATACGTTGAATACCAGTCTAGCAACATGTAGAAACTGAGAAATTTCGAAACTGTAACTACCTGAATATTTGAGCCCTTATCTTGGGATCTCGATCGCCAAAACACATAAAATGTCGTATTTTGAGAGTTCAGAATTTCGGCAAAGTATTCGTAAGTATACACACTGTGTGTGGCACCTATCACTTCACGTCACTTCACCACATTATTAGTCGCTTCGCCCACAATTTTCATATAAATAAACATCTTATTAACGCCGCGCCAACCGAAAGTTGACCTCACTAAACGAAGCCCATACTAAGTAATCTGACCGTACAAGGCATGCGTAGGCGCATGTCACGTGGGTGTCCGAATGCGACGACTAAGCCCCGTAACACGGTACATCCGCCAGGTATCGCGTAATCATAAAAAGCTTTCGCATTTTCCAATTATAATAACAATGCTGTACGAATACATAATTTATTTCGTTATATAGATAACGAAATAAATTATATTATTTTACAGTTTTGTGTGCGACTGTACTCGCTTGAATTTCAGAATAAATGGATAGCTGAGATACGAGATACATAATCAGCCTATAATGTTCCCACTGCTGGGACACAGGTCTCCTCTCTGTGAGAGGGAGTGGGCCCAGTGCGGGTTGGTAGATGTCACATGTCTTCGAATTTTTGGTTCTAGGACATGCTGGTTTCCTCACGATGTTTTCCTTCACCGTTTTGAGAGCAGTGGTGATGAAATAATTTACATAAAGTAAAGCGCCTGTCTGGGTTCGAAACTACGACCTACAACTCGTAAGTCGCGGCCGTTACCACAGGGCCACCACTGCTCGGAGATACGACTTATGATTCTTTATTTTATAGCATCATAATATTTTTCTTCTAAACCCAAGTTCTTGAAAACAGACAAAAGCTCTGAGAGACGACGTTTATACAAAATGTGTATGCGATATCAAATTGGAAAGTCATATTTTACAGACAGACACAGCGTTGCTACATAAAATTAAATTAAGTATTCGGCGATAATATAAATCAATTGCTCCAAAACTTTAATGTATTCGAATACTAATTGAGACCGGTAAAGTGAGGGGCGGAGTGTGCCTAAATAGCAAAGTCAATACAAGCGAGATATGACAACCGATCAGCTGTCGGATACTCGGATATTACCGATACCAAAGCCAGATATTTAATTTCAATTCACCAACAGATTTATGAAATTTGTACTAACAGAAATGGATATATTTCCATTTAAGTGGCTCAAATTTATACCAAGTCGATTCAGTGTTATATAAATTTACTTTAATCTTGCTTGTAGTGTTATTGCCGGTTAATGAAAGGGTAGTGTTGTCAGTAGCTTTAGAACAGTATTAAAGTAAAAGCAATTTAATAAGCACAAGATCTCAAAGGAACAATAACATAAAAATATTTGTAGTCCTGAAAAAGACCTGTAATAAATTATGGTCGAATGTGTAGATCTGTAGTCGATATAAACAGTTGTATCATAAAAACCTCATTTAAAAATAAATTACGAGTACATGATTACCTCTTTGATAAATTTTGTCAAAGCCTCGCTGCACTGTAGAGAATTAATAATAATTGTTTGTGTGTTTTATATATTATATGTATTATGGAATGCGAGAATAGTTTTAGTGTTTTATACATGTATAATGGAATGCGAGAATCGTTTTAGTGTTTTATACATGTATAATGGAATGCGAGAATAGTTTTAATCTGCGAAAAATTTAATTACAAAAGTCATTATAATATCTACATAAAACATAAAATAAAAAAAATGGAGCTACGTCTGCCAACAAACTGCTATGCAGTTTGGCGGAGGTAAATGTCATTTATAAGTATTTCAGTGAATAAACACTTTCCATTTAATTTTTTTTTTCATTTACTTAAAGTCCTAGACAGTTGAACAAACAGTTGAAGATGTTGTACGCATAATATTGAAAGATTTACTATGTTATTTTAAACTATAGGCTTCTTATAGGTTTTCCTGTATAAGTAAAGAACTACTTTCTGTATTTTTTTCAAAATTTAGCCTCAGTAGTTTCGGAAATAGGCGGAAATAGGGGGTACCGGGGTGTACCATGTGATTTCAGATATTTTGTTAATTTTATAATTTTTGATATCTTTTTATTTCATCTATTTTCTTAAATAACCTTAAAAGTATTTATTTTAAAATTATAAATCTGAAATCCTAACACCAAGTCCTTTCATTTGATATGTCACACGCGAAACATTTTTTTTTTAATTTTCTCATTTGCCCCCCCCAAAAGTGACTCCCATATCAAGTCATTTATTTACGTTACACGTCCGTATATGGGTCACAGAAATTCATATGTGTACCAAACAACTGTCAGTCAAATCAGTCCAGTAGATTCGGAGCAAATTGAGCTGTGACAGACGGACAGACAGACAGACACACGAGCGATCCTATAAGGGATCCGTTTTTCCCTTTTGAGGTACGGAACCCTAAAAAATAACATTTAAACTAACAAAATCATGAAAACAATAAAAAAAAACATTAAAATTAACAAGATAGTGAAAACAAAAAAAAGAAGACTTGTGCGACGTCAAAAAGGCTCCTATCTCAGCACGACGCTCCGAAATTAAAAAAAAAAACCGTAGCACTGGTATTCTGAAGGGCCTAATTAATATGTATTATCTGCATCATAAGCAGCACACATTAGTAAAACCTTCACATCGTAAAACTTAACTACAAATTGTAAGTCGTAACGTTAAAGCGATCGTTAAAAATATCGTTAATCGATCGTTAATTGTAGTTAATGAAGTTGACCATAGATTTTACTAACATGGTAATTTTCCTGTGACAGATATATTGCGACATTCACCGGCAAATAAACTGTTCTCACGTAACATTCATTATACAAGAACTTCAGACTGCAGCCATAAATTCTTATCTGCTGGACACTGTTGGTTTTGTAAGTCAAATTCAGTTTTAAACCTGCTATGATCATGTTAAATTTATAGAGGAACAGTTCTCTAAAAGACCATAAAATCTTATTTACAATCATAGCTTTTACCATTTGGAAAAGTACTCGTATGTCTTCTATCTTCTGCCCACTTCATTGTGTTAAGCTGTAAACTATTGTTAAATATATCTTACATTTGTCAGCTGGTTCTTACGGAGATAAGCCACATAAATTACCTGTAAAACGAAAAAAAACACCGTTAGTAATAAAGCCAAAGGTTATCAACAAAATCAAAAATGTAATCATTACGACTTCATTTGCGTAAAACCAAAGCCTGTGCGCAAAGTTCGTGAATTTCTAAAACATAACTGTCGACTAAAAGGAACTTCTCGTTTGACCGCGAAAGTTTCATGGCTTCAATGAATAATTCAACATTTTTTAAGTTTCATGTCTCCTTAAGTTTTCATGCTGAAAACACGGTTATTTTATGAATAGCATCTCATTTAAAGTCGAGGGATCGTCGCCCAGAGCAAGTTGGCGACTGAATTAGAGAAGGCTTCAACGAGTACTTAAAGAAAGGAAGATGCCAATCTTATTTAATTAAGAATCCTGCTGCAAATATTCATTTTCAATTAACTGTTAGACAAATAAACGTCGACGTAGGATTATGTCAAGAAGCTGCAGCTAATAAAATAACTGATGAACAACGATGTCTTTAAAACACAAAACTCGACAAATATAGAATCGTAAATAGATTCGCCATACAAAAACTAAGTAACCCCAACAATAATTAGAAAAGAACTTGATGGCGGACCAAGTTTATCAGCGTAAACACGAGAACAGAACTTTTTAATGAGGAAGTTCTTCCGAAGTTCATTTGTTAAGTCTGAACAATCGCCGAAAGCGGTGCTCCACAACTTTAAGCACGGTTGTAAATGAAAAATTGGCTGCGTACCACCAACTACTTAATGTTCTTCTTTTTCGTTCTAGTTTTCAGTTAAAGAAGACGGAATCGCTATGCTTTAAGAAGACTTGGTGGGGCAAAGGTTTATGCATAACGTTGACTAGTTTTTGCACAGGCCTGAAACTAAAACATATACCTATTAATGAATATAGATCGACGAGAGAGTTGTAGACCACACTTTATTGAACAACAAAATCCTACACTCCCAGCAGTATATATACTTACTGAAAAGTTGGTTATTCGTTAGAAAGAATAGGCAACTCTTCCAATCTAATATCGAGCTAAATGAAAACCATAACCGACGGAACAAGAATAGATTAATACTAGCCAAACTCAACACTAGCTAACATATTTAATAAGCTACCAAAAAGTTTAAAATCCGTACCAAATGACTAAATTTTCTCAAAACAGTTGAAATTTCTATTAATACAGAAAGGCCGTTGAGGAATTTAAAACTGACAAATTGTGAATCAATCCACCTTGTAAAAATATGCTTGACGTAAATGTGAAATAAGAGAGACCCGTTGTTTTCAATTAGGTAACAGATAATTAGATTTAGCAAATTAAATTACACTTTAGACGTTCGGAGATTAGCAATATCCTGCAAGCGTTATTACTTTGCAGGTTTCCTAACAATGAACCATCCTAAGATGATAATATTGATTACAACGGAAATTTAAGAAATAAATCGAAGATGATTTTGTGAGATGCGGAAGTGTTAATAGCCAAATAATTTAGGATATTCGCACACGATCGATTGAATTACGAACAGTTGCTCGGTCGATGATCTTCTTTCGCAAATAAGCGTCTCAAATTATTATTTGCGGCTCTTGTTTTATCAACTAAGATAAAATATATATTCGAGAAATATCTAACCAATCGTCGGTTAGATACCTATGTGTTTTTTTTATTGTTTTGTCAATGAGTCAAGCTCTGTGGAATGTAGCAACATTTTACATTCATTACTACATAATTATTGTGTATATTTGCTTCGTTTATTTGATAAAAATAACACGGATCATATGACACTATCAAAATTCTAATTGAGATGAGGTCACTACCAAACGTTTTAATAAAAACCTAATGGAACTTCAGCTGTCCATCTGTTTGTCATTTATAATATTTATAAACCATAGATTGCATTATAATGTACGAGAGTTTTGACATTTGGATGTAATTCGACCGACAATTCTTCAGCTGTTACGTTTTTTGCACGATATCTTGCTTGGCAATCTATTTGGCTACATGCAGAGCTATAATTCGTATTAATATTTTTTGCTGAATACGCTTATGAGTTTTCATGAGAATATGTATGCGGTGACTACACTTTGATAATGATGTTTCATTATCCAAGTCGTGGCATGTTTGCTGTAGACAATACGATACTGAGTTCAAGGCTCAAATCACAGATGTTCAGATACGCCTTAACCGACATGAAATCAAGTATTTTGCTACATTACTTAAATATTCTGCCTCGTTGGTCCAGTGGTTGTTGCAAGCGCTACTGCTGAGCATGAGGTACTGGGTTCGATTCCCAGGTCGGGCAAAATGTTATTGGGTCTTTCTATCTGGAATTTCTTAGTACCAGCTCGGAGTCTGGATTTATGCCCGGTTGATGGCAATAGGCTCGCCCCCTAGTACATGGGACTTAAACATAACTGGCGAAATGTGGGTGTACTACACCTCTGCCCAACCCTTCGGGGAAACAAGGCGTAATGTTATGTTAGTTAAATATTCACATATAGAATTGATGTGTATACGTTCTAGTTTAACATATTTTTTTTTAAACTTAGGTACAATTGCATTATATGAAGGCGTAATAACAGATTTAAAAGTCACTAAAATCATATAGCTGCGACCAAACGACGAAAAGCATTGATTGATTGATAGAGGAAATATCGAGAGTATTCACAAAATTTGCACTACAGTGAGAACTACCATTAAAAATAAATAATACGGTACTGAAAATTACGAAGGCAATTACAATTTGCTAATCCCTCTACGATCTGTATGCACGTGCATGATTCGCCTCACAGTGATGTAACAAGTAACAAACATCACCATACATTTAGCATGTTCACTATTGAACATAAAATCTATTATTATCGACGATTACATACGCCCGTATTCTTCGAAGGGTTAGACAGGGGTGTCCCTGTAGTACACCCACATTTCGCCAATTATATTAAGTCCCATGTAATAGGGAGAGAGCCTATTGCCATCAACCGGGCATAAATCCAGACTCCGAGCTACTACTGAGAAATTCCAGATGAGAAAACCCAATAACACCGATTGGCCCGACCAGGGAATCGAACCCAGGATCTCAAGCTCAGAAGTAGCACATGCGATCATCAGACCAACGAAGTAGTCGATTACAATATGTAAATAACGATCGAATCAGGTGGAATACCTAATCATTCGATCGTGTTTAGTTTTTGTGCACATTGCGATTTGTCAGTCAATCAGGCGGACATGGCGGACACGGAATACGAGGACCATAGATATAATACGCACAAAAAATAGTGTAAATGTAATTAGAGATAGATTTTGTCGCGTCAATAGCCTGTAAGAAGTTGGTGTGGTCACAAATAAAACCGCATGTCATTTATAACAAATTCGTTTTTTTTTGTGAGAAAATTCGCTAATGTTTGTCCAGGGCTAGTTTTTTGCCTTCTTTTGATCCTGGCTGTCAGTGACGACTTATTTTGGTTATTATCGCGTTGGGTATGACATATACGAGTATTATATATTTTTTTTATTGCGATTACAGACAGTACCTAAGTAACGCTACGCATTATGTTTATAATACGTTCTGTAAAAGAGAGTTTGCACACATTTTCAGAGTTAAATGTTCCTTTTAATAAAACACCAGTCATATTTTCTTTCCAGCATGATACAAATAGTAAATTCAGCTGCAAACCCAGGCCACGTTGCAGAAAAATAGATTATTGAGGAACACAGCACTCGTACTTACACGAGCGACAGTTTCTAAACCATGCATTATTATTACACGTGCAATACTAACACACTTTCAATTGAATACTAGTACCTAGATCAAGTATATTTATAATTGTATAGTCAACATAAACGGTTCGCCATCGACAAATGTGTGGAAGTTACAATACCTACCTTGTGATACAATGGTGCCGATTTCCTTGTTCACAAACTAAACTAAATTAAGTTCAGTGCATCTTTTTATTTCTTTTACATTAAGAAGAGCACAGAAGATGGATGAGCGCTTGATGTAAATTGACGTAATTTTAGTAGGCAAGTTTTAATCACGTCTAAACTTGTATGGAGTAGTGACAGGCGCTGATTAATTTGAGTAGCTTTTCTTTCATAGCATCTGCCTCATTGGTATGGTTCGATGCCTGGGAAGGGCAATTCAGATACACAAATCGGGGCAATGTCACCGAAATTTCCGTTAAGGTTTCTCGAAAGCAGCTCAGGTCACCCTATCCAAGTGTTACCGACCGTTATCTATTGGTTAATTTCCAATTCCTAAGATACCATCAAAGTCTCCAAGCATCGGGCGATTTAATAAGCAAGTGCAATGAAACAAAACAGTGGGGAAGATGTTCACTCTCTACATGAATATACCTAGGCCGGAGGACCCAGCACGGTCGCGCGACTTAAAAAAAAATCGTAAGTAAATTCGAATGATTTTTTTATCGAAAATACAACTAAGTATCTTAAAGTATTTTGGTTTTTGCGTCAAGCGCAATTAGAATTCCCCATAGATAAGTATAAAGTCTTAAAGCATAGCATAACATAATCAGCCTATAATGTTCCCACTGCTGGGACACAGGCCTCCTCTCGGTGAGAGGGAGTGGGCCGTAATTAATAATTAACGCGGGCCCAGTGCGGGTTGGTAGATGTCACATGTCTCGATTTTTTGGTTCTAGGACATGCCGGTTTCCTCACGATGTTTTCCTTCACCGTTTTGAGAGTAGTGGTGATGAAATAATATACAAAAAGTAAAGCACCTGTCAAAGTTCCAACCTACGACCTACAAACTCAAGTAAATATTGTGTATGAGTATTTTAAATTTTAAAATCGCCCCAATTAACGATACGTTAAGGTACTCCGCGCGTTCGTGTTAGGCCCACCTAACTCTTAATTCCCAACACCTACTGAGCACATTTGTGTGCCCACAAAACCCCGAAAAAGTACGATAACACCCGAACAAGCGTCGGTAATAACTCGGAAACGTGTCATGAATGCCGTAAGAAGGCATGTCGCAAGCCAGTCTCCAGTCCGCCCACGCAATGCTGATACTCCAATAGCTTTTAAAAATACTTAAAATCGCCCTTATTAGTATTAAATAGGGTAATGTCGGGTAATGGTGACAAATTTGTCGGATAAAACGAATGTATCTTGAATATTAATTTCTTTTAATGAAAATTCCTTGCCCTACGTATTCCGTAAGAGGTTAATTCCAATCGAACATTTATTCGGGTCGTGTAATAATAGTCATTTGGATGACGATAATTTTAATTGTAAAGGGTGTCCCAAATTTTTTTATTAATTAGAATACAGCTTTTTTTTCTTTTATTATAATTCCTTATAATTTCAATAAAGAAATTAAAATAAAAGAAAAGAAAACTGTTTTCGCGCTATTGCACGGCAGGCTAATGGCCCCGGATTAGCTGGCGCATACGCACTCTTGTCGAAATTTTTCCATGAAAATGTGGCTGAATTTCTGTGATGCAGCGTTGAATCACCTCCTTCAATGCACGGGTAGTTGTGGGGTTTTTGGCATAGACCTTTGACTTCAAATAACCCCATAAAAAGAAATCAGTTTGTGTTAAATCACATTATCTAGGGGCCAGTTCTGATCACCAAAACGAGAGAGTACAGAACCAGGAAATTCTTATGGAGGTTTAACAGCTTAGCCGTAGAGGCCATTTGCCTGATGTGCTATTCCATAAATAACCCTAGCCTATGTACTTTATGATTCAATAAAGAAATTATAAAAAAAAGAAAAAAAAACGGTGTTTTCTATTTAATCTAAATCTTGAGTAAAATTTGGGACACCCAGTATGTGACTTTTTGGTGCGTGATGGTATCACTATGGCCCGTTACAGTAATTTGGAATAATTACGGAATTTTAATTATGTTAATCCGATACGTTACCTTTCCCTACCTTGGTGTGAAAATGACTTAAGAAATGTCATAAAACCATCTAAACTCGAACCATTTGAATTCTAATCAATTTACCTGGTGCTCATTCATCATTCATGATCATTGATCATGTACAGTACTGTAGATCCGTGGTAAAAACTGCCGTCAAACATAAGTGCCACTACCAAACAGGTACATTTGTAACAGCGGACGGACACGATCGAACCAAATACGTCAAAATCAACGCGTGTCAATTTTATAAATGAGCTGTGTGCCTTTGATCGCAGCCGCGTGGCTCCGACCGGGACCGTGGGACACACGGCCACGTTAGCTCTCGGCCCACATAGCCTGGCCAAGTGGCCACAATGACGTACATTTGGGACAACAAGTATAGTTAACGTGGTAAAATGGGTTGTTATGGCGCTCGTGGGCGGCAGACGGACAACTTTTATCAACGTAATTGTGGTGAACTTTGATCCAAGTTACTGCTTAGATGCCGACGGCAACGGAAGCGAAACGGGTTATTTTATATCACACTTCTGATCCCTGACAGGTTGAGCTAAGATTATAGACATATGTTTAAAGTCCATTAATGTTTCTTGGGTTAAAAATATATTATGCTTAACAAAATCAAAAGCCTTTTCCGCTATAGAAATCGGTCAAACCGATTCAAACGGGACTTCCATAAAGGGAGCAACCAGGAACATAAAAATACATTCCACTCCGACATTTACATAAAGAAACAAGTCGCAGCGCAACTTAAAAATCAGGACGTGTCACGAAACGTCTAGCAACACTGGGCCCGTCGACCTTCGCTGTCACTGATTGATATTGATAGAGGAAGCCCTAAACCTCAGCGGCGGCCCGGAGCCCCGGATCAACCACGCCGAAGATTGATACGGTGACCCTACGTTTCCTTGGGCCGTCGCTAAACAAATATTGCGAGACTTTCAATTACGAAATGCCTGGGACATTCCTGTCTGTTGCAGTTACTGTGTGAAGCTGAGAAGGAAAATGTGGGTTGATTTTTATTGTTGAACTTGACAGCTTCCGTGTTGGGTTACGAAGTCTTTTTAGCTGTCAAGTGGTTCTCAGAAATGATCTCTACTTCGTTTATATTTTGCAATTTCAATGTGAAGCACACGTGATGTAAGAGCAGTGGTGGCCCAGTGTTATCGGCCCCAACGTACGAGTTGTAGGTCCTGAGTTCGAACCCAGGCATGCGCTTTACTTTGTGTATTTAATTTCATCACCACTGCTCTCAAAACGGTGAAGGCAAACATCGTGAGGAAACCGGCATGTCCTAGAACCAAAAATTCGAAGACGTGTGACATCTACCAACCCGCACTGGGCCCGCGTGGTGAATTACAGCCCACTCCCTCTCACAGAGGAGGCCTGTGTCCCAGCAGTGGGAACATTATAGGCTCATTATGCATAGACTACAATGAACAGCCCCTTTATTGCGTACCACACTATCAATCACAATTTGAACGATTTTGAAGTATATTCCTAATCCATTGCTTCATATATTGGAAAAATGTGTCTGCTGGGCCCGCGTGGTGGATTACGGCCCACTCCCTCTCACCGAGAGGAGGCCTGTGTCCCAGCAGTGGGGACATTATAGGCCGATTATAATTTCAATGTACGTTGCGAGTGTTTTCTCTTTTATCCAACTGCTTTTAATTGAAAAATTCTTAACTTAGAAAATTCTTAACTTCTTGGAAACAAATCATACAAAGCTGTAATGGTAACGATTTTTCAGATTTAAAAAAATCTTTGCACCACTTTGTCGACCGTACAAGGTTGATACGATCAATACAGCTATAGGTCACACGTGGCGCCTAAATTGATGTCTGAAATGCCTGAAACCCCGGAAAGTTCAATCAATCTCATTTAAAGCCAGGCTTGGTGGTACACCTATAATGGATGTCGTATCGAACGACATTGCCGAGGTTACGTAAACCGAACACTATCTACTGCTGTGTTCAGAGTATACATCGATTAAAGGCTCCCGCAGACAGGCGCGACGCGACAGCGCGATGCGACTTTAGTAGAGCAGTTTCTAAGAAAACGTCATGGAAAATGTTTTACCAAAATCGCGTCGCACTGTCGCGTCGTGTCTCTGCAGGAGCCTTTTAACCCTTTCCCTGTCCCATGAACCACTGGTTCAGGTTAATTATTTAACTATTGTGTCTACTTTGTGGACAGTGAAAGTGTTAAGTATATTATGTACCTACGTAGGTACATAATGTGTGCCAGGCTTCGTTTGGATAATATATGGGGCACGCGTATGTTCGGCAACGGATGTGATAAAGCTGATACGATGATGAGACGTGCTTGTTTTACTTTTCCCAACCACCATTTAAAAACATTTCACGAAATACAGACTAGAAAACTGCTGAATGGTTCACAAAATACCTAAGTATTACTCAGACCGGCTAGATTAGCCAACAATTTAATATCAAGATTCTACCTCAATACTGGATAGCTTAAAATAAATAATAAGACTTGGTGCACAACGTCGCTCTGCCTTTTGTTTTACTGGCCGCATCGCTTGGGGCGACATCTGTCTGCGGGCAGACGACTCATTAGCATTGTTACCGAGACTGGCAAAATTCAGTTTCTACGCTAGCCAACTATTGCGGTGTCACTAAGGGCATATCTTACAAAACCAGAATCTGCATTGCTTAGAATAATGAATAGTAATATTATGTATATCTAGTTCTGTATTGGTGCAGGGTTTTTTTTTTGGGTGGGAAATCATCAAATAACTTCTCCCGCTCTGGGCGGAGCGGGAGGGTGTGTCCGACTCTTACTGACTAAAACCCACCCGTATTCCTTCCGTTGCCTGTGTTGCGGGGGCCTAGGTGACCCTTTAGTACCTTCCCGCGACCCCGGCAGGCATCGGCCCTAGTGAACCCCTAAATTTGTGCTGACGACATCTCTTTGAGGCGCGCGTGGAATACAACGCGCCGTCGACCCGGGCCTGGTCCTTACCGGACGGTGAGCTACCCATTGCTCACCGTCCGCAAGCCCGCGCCTACGGTAGCCGGAAATCCGCTCGGGATTCCCGACACCCAGGGCGTCTCCTGAGGCAGCTAGGGGCGAGAGGGCGCGAAATTTGCCTTTCCCTCAACCGTCCAGCCTCCTCCTTCGCGAGCATTACTGCTTCGCAGAAGGAGGCGATGGCTGCCCATGCCCTCTCGCTCCATACCATGGCCTGAACCAGGGCCGGACGCGATATTGGTGCAGGGTGCTACCGTAGTTCTGAATAGTTATTTTCAGTGAAATGGATTTCCTAATCGACTACGGCATACTTATTTAAAAGATTTTCTATGCACAATCGCTAGCACAACAAATTACCACAAACTGTCAAATGTCTGATAATTTTAAGCTTTAAAATGTTGATGGTTAAGTTCGAAATCGCTTGAGAAAATTTGACTTAACTAACTTGATATGCTGGCGACTGTACCTGCACCTTTTCTTATATAAATGATACAGCAAAAAGTAAACATTTCTTGGGTCGGTTATTCAGCTATTTTATGTCCCATAATTACATTCAATACGCGGATAATTACTCAAACATTTATTAGATTCAGATAAACATCTCTGGCGTTTACATAAAATATACTGATTATGTTTATAATCTTCATATTTTACGAGCCAGTATTGCAAGATAATTGCGACAAAATCTCTGATAAACATGTCTATTCTTAAGGCTCCTACATACTGGCGCGACTTGTCGCGCGACGCGACGCGACTCAAAGACACCGCGTGTAGCGCTACAAGCGGTGCCTTTGTGTCGCGACGCGTCGCGCGACAAGTCGCGCCTGTATGTAGGAGCCTTTAGTTTTTAACTTACTAATTCCAAACTCTTCGTAATTAAATACAAAATTCATTCCCCATTTTTGCCAGACCGATAAAAAAGCCCCGTGGGAGCGTGTATGGCTTTATAGTTAGGTCGTTACGGTTTCAGCGGTGAAGCGAAACTTTTATAGAGCACCGAATAAGAGCAAAAACTTGTGAACGATGCCGCCTCGGCTTACCGAAAAATGACATGCCGAGCGATAGGGATGTCCAACGAACACTTTTAAACGGAGCACTTCAAACTTAATACTCCGCAGAAATAAAACGCAAGAGAAACCCGACACGAAACACTTTTAGTATAAAATGTAAGGCCATCCTTAAAAAGCGTATTTACGTTGAATATTTACGAACGCTGTTGAATTCGAGCCAAATGGATTTAAATTATTCGATTAGTTGGCAGTTTTAATCGGGTCCACATTACGCAACGCTCGTTCATTGCTTTGATGAATATGCTATTTAACGTCGTGATACAAAAGACATTAAAACGTGCCTTCTGAATGAAGCAAAATGGCCGGAGGAAGTTCATAGCACTTCCAACGTGACGAAAGTGGAACACTCGGGGAATATATTACTGCTCCAGCTGCGCGCAGCTCGCCCTTCTGCCAAATATTTGTTAACTTCGTAAGGTCAAGGTGGGCGGAAGTAGGCCACGGCGTGAGATACAGCCCATAAATCCGGCCCTGGCTGGTGTTGTCCCTTCAGTACTTCAGTCGTAAAAACTTCGACGTATTTGGAATTTATTTCAACTATTCTCATAAATATTATATTAGATCGGAGTAGAACTCTTCCTCACATATCAATTACCATAAATTCCGGGAATTATGCAGCGAGTCGTCAGTGCAAATCGAATGTTTCCAAATAGGGCAGTCGCTTCGTAATGATGCGCATTCAAACCACATTACGTCCCGCGCATGCTGAGCGCGTATACGCGCACATTACTTAACGCGCATTTTCTATAAAACTCGCCCGTTTACATCCTTAAATAGGGTAACTTGGCGATTGGTTGTCCGCAGCAATCAAATCACATAACTATTCTGTATTCCACAAACTCAAACCATATCTCTGTGTGCTCAATTTGATTTCCCACGGGACCTTCACATTTTCTCTATTACGTCCGCTTTATCAAATACGTAAAAGAAAATATTGCAATACAAGACTAGTGTAAACACGATTTTATTACTTCAGAAGAGCAAGAAAAGTGAGAAATATTTTCAAATCGCAGACGTAAAATTGAAATAGTTGTGTAAGAATTTATATTGAAGCTATATAGTGCACGATCGCTGACTCGGCCTTCCACCCTACCTAAAAATCGAACAAAAGAGAGCATGAATCGATATCGCTTGCCGTCGGGAAGTGAATCGGAACGAAGTATTCGAGGTATCGCAATATTTATATCGAGTGACAACTCGATCGGCGAAGTGGCTTGTCACGCACTGATTTACAAGGCATGTGACCTGTCGTGCTCCATTATGTATGTACATACATGAATGTTATAACTTCTCATATACCAGTATCGAGACATGCACTTAATACAGCAGAAGAACTTTGTATCCATTTTCTTTATTTTGAATGTAAGAAAACCCAAGCAAAAACTGCACCATTTCTATTTCGTTTCGTATGTTATCTTAAGCCGGATTTACATAACAAAACTAGTAACGCAAAATATTATATAATTAATTATCTATTTACACGTTTTCATTAGGTTCGAACCCAGAAGGCACGTTACTTTGTGTAAATTATTTCATCACCACTGCTTTCAAAACGGTAAAGGAAAACATTGTGAGGAAACCGGCATGTCATAGAGCCAAAAATTCGAAGACATGTGACATCTACCAACCCGCACTGGGCCCGCGTGGTGGATTACGGCCCACTCCCTCTCACTGAGAGGAGGCCTGTGTCCCAGCAGTGGGAAGGAGGAGGCCTATACGTTTTCATTTTCATACTGTTTTGCGTAGCAGTAACAAAGAAAGATCTATTTTAATTCCAACTTCCTTTACCATTTTTCCTCTTCACATAATTATCTCCTACTAGGAGGTAACCGCGACTCTTCCTAAGACGATAATATTCGCACATGTGGTTTTCCGCGCAGCGTGACGCGGCCGGATCTTCTAAATATATATTTATGTTCAAGCGGACGCGAATACAGGAAAACGGTGAGACACACGTGATCGTAAGATACGCACTTTCTAATACAAAACCCTTCAAGGCCACTGAATTTCACTGAATATATAAGGCGTGAAATGGAATGCAGTAAGAAAAAAATTGAATTGCGGATTCATGTAAAGTTAGGAAAGATGAAGTTTCTTATAGATTTATAGTAAGATTCTACTCGTCATACTAAACAACTTTGGCTATGAACATCGTGAAAAAAAACGAATAAAACAGTAGATAGACTATTTCGATGAACGTAATAGAAAAGATGTTTAGTCTGACGAGTAGAATCTCCCCCTTAAAGAATTTATTCCTGCACATGTGAAATCATCGGGGCGGTCGGCTTCCAGTCTTACTGGATACAGCTGAATACCAGTATTTCACATGGAGCGACTGCCTATCTAACCTGCACAACCCAGTGACTGGGTAACACGATACCCCTTGGTAAGACTGGTTGTGAGACTTTCGAGCTTCTGACTACCCGTAACGACTGTCAAAGATCTACAAATGACAGCCTGGACCAACGGCTTAACGTACTTTCCGAGGCACGGAGGGGTCTTGGTATGTAAAGATGGTTACCCATCCACGGACCAACCGCGGCAAGCGCAGCTTAACCTGGTCGATCGACCCGTTCAGCTGTTGTTACTTAGCCACAAGACATGACAACTGTCACTCCGGCCATTATACAAGGTGTCGTTTTGCATCCTCGTCAAATTCAAGGAGGTAACTATGATATGCACATGTGACATTTTCCCTAAATATGCGGGTGAAACTGCGTTCAACAACAAATTTGTTGGTACCTGTACAACATTTCAGTGTCAATCCACCTTCAAGCGGTGGAGAAGACAAATGTTCTGCAGGCTTACCACGACACTCTATTTCTTCGAAGAATAGACACGGCTCTTTCTATACAAAGCGACATTTCGTTTCTCAGTTTTTGACATCTCACCGTAGAAATCCTTCTACAATCTTTCATCTTGTCTTTCGTTTCTAACGATCTTTGGCTAGGTCCTTTTTTATGTAGAAAGATTTCTACGGTGGGATGTCAAAAACTGAGAAACGAAATGTCACTTTGTATGAAAAGATTCCTGTCTATTCCTCGAAGAAATAGAGAGTGTCATGCTAAGCCTGCTGCGATGAACATCTTTGAACTAATAAAGACTGCATATACGTCGGTATGCACACAATTGGTGCAAGCTGCCTGCACCAGCGTTCCCGAGCTGAACTTCTAACTAGTTAGAGAACATCCAATTAATTAGTAAAGTACATGTGAACTCCAAGTTACTTTGAAACCATGTTGAATTTCGATGTCTCTTCAATACTAGAACCATGCAACATTACAACCATCTACAGTAAAAAAATAATTAGCTATTATTGAAATTACCGTGGTAATTATAATGTACCTGCGGGATAATTACGTAGCACACTTACAGTAAAGGATTAGGAATATACTTCAAAATCGTTCAAATTGTGATTGATAGTGTGGTACGCAACAAGGGTGCTGTTAATTGTAGTCTACGCATAATCAGCCTATAATGTTCCCACTGCTGGGACACAGGCCTCCTCTGTGAGAGGGACTGGTCTGTAATCAACCACGCGGGCCCAGTGCGGGTTGGTAGATGTCACATGTCTTCGAATTTTTGGGTCTAGGACATGCCGGTTTCCTCACGATGTTTTCCTTCACAGTTTCGAGAGCAGTGGTGATGAAATAATTTACACAAAGTAAAGCGCCTGGCTGGTTCAAACCTACAACATATAACTCGTAAGTTGCTGCCGTTACCACTGGGCCACGTCGCTGCCACTGGGCAACCACTGCTCTCGTAGTCTATACTACTTTATCATTATAAAGAGGTACAATTTCTTGTGTTTGTGTGTCCCTGGTAATCTTCGGAACTTCTGAACCGGTCCCGAAAATTCTTTCACTAATGGGAAGGTACAGTATTTCCCGGTGTCATGGGAATTATTTTATGTTAAAATAAAACAAGAAATTTTACACGGACAAAATCGAGGGCAGAATTTAGTGAATCATAATTTCATAAAGCTTGTAGCCGACTACTATTGAAAAATGGTTTCGACATAAACCATTACTTATGAGGATAGGTTATGGTGATCATTTTAACGATAACTTAACCTAGTTTGTAAGTCAAAGTCAAGTCAAATTATTTATTTCAAATAGGCACTTTTAAAAGGCACTTTTGAACGTCATAATTTACAAAAAAAAACAGAATTGATTCTAGTTGCCCCTTCCAAAAAATAGTTTCGTATGGAGAAGAATGGGCAAGACTCTCCACCAAAATTAAAAAAAAAATAATAATAATTTAGAAAACATTTTTTTTTCAAAATTTACAAAATGTGTAGGTATACTGATCCATTCTGTGTCAAAATTTCTACCGGCCAAGTGCTGACACACACTTGGCCAGTAGAAATTTGTTTTTGTTTCTTGACTAAGGACAATAAAGGTTACCGTAGTTGGGATGAGTTTATCCCAAAAACAAACTTAACATTTTAGTTGAAAAACATGTTCTCCCATACATCGATATATGTACGTCACGGTTAATTCTCCAACTGCAAATGTAAGTTGGTTGACTATTACTCGCTAACTCGTAAAGCCTACTACTGCTATGAATTTTTTCACATATCCATTAACTGGCAGGGGGCCCGGAGACCGACAGACGGACATGGCGAAACTATAAGGATTCCTTGTTGACTAGGGAACCCTATAAATGATACAAAAAGGAAGGACCGACCTCTGCCTATTAGGCTATTGCTAGCTTCACTAATAATCATATAAATAACTTTATTTATTTATGAATCAATCAACTTTTTATTACTTATTTAATTGCTCAAGTGACACTTGTAAAATTGACATACATAATTATGAGCTTTTGTATTTAATATGGGTCAAGGACCTGAAATAAATGAATTTTATTTTTATTTTATTTAATAATAGTTCTCGGTACATAAAGCCAGTTTTATAAATAAATGAAAAATGGTCCTGTTTGGGCCTCTAATAAACACGCAACTCGGCCTACAAGTTGCGTGTTTATTAGAGGCCCAAGCTGTATCTGGAATCTGTATCATCACCCTGTATCTGGAAGCAATCAGAAAGATGACTCCGTCGGTAGCGATTTGCCATCGAGATTTGTATGACGCGCCCGCAGTCAGCCACTCAATTTATCGCTTGATTAGATTAATTTAAACCATCACACTGAAATGGCCCTCTTCCTGTACCATCGGAACTTGCCATCATACCTCGTTAAAGATAAGAATTCGACCGAAAATGACGGGTCCCAGTTGAATGGATGGATGGAATGGGCTTGGGAAAGTTATTGAAATTCATTTTTCGTCTAAGATTACCCGGTTACTGGAATCTTGGGTGCGAACCCAAACACGTCGTGTTTAAGGGCCTTTATCTTCGCTTTTTAGCATTCCAAGGAGGTGCGAACAAAAAGGTCCTGTTTTAATCTCAGATTCGTAAAAAAAAACAAATTGAACGTAAAGGCTACCGCAGACAGGCGCGACGTGGCGGTGCGACGCGATTCTGGTACCTATAACAATTTCCACGAAGTTTTCATAGAAATTGTTCTACTAGAGTCGCGTCGCGCTTGTCTGCGAGAGTCTTAACGTGACTTAAATAACCAGAAAAAAAAATAGCGCAACTTAATTTAGCCTTAAGTAAGTCAGTATAATAAGTAATTTTGTTTTGTTTCTGTCAGCAGACTAGACCCAAAATTGCTATTCACTGTGCGTCTTAAACAAAAGTTTTTAAGTAATAAAGATTTGTTAAAACTCTGGACATTATCTTAAGTTCTTAAGTGCCACTAAGTTTACAATATGGGGAATACTGAAAGAGCTTTTGTCTCGTTAGTTGTGAGAGAACTTAGTCATAAGTCACAGGTAAAGAGCCTATTTTAACAGGTACCTTCATCATAATAAATATGTCAGTTCCTACGAAGAAATATAAAAAAAGTAGATTAGAAGTTTTTTACTAAGGTTATCGAAGCAAGAATAATGTTGATAGAGCCAACGAACGTATAGCTGGTAACTAACGGAGAGCCATCGGAAATGGAGCGGACACGAGCGAATTAAAACAAGCTCACACATTACTGTTTATAGTGTTTGTGACTAACAGGATGAACAGGATCTGGAGTTTGACGTTAAATATACCAAAATGTATAGCGTGCCTACATAGCGTTGCCAGGCGTCCGGATAAAGCCGGACACATTCAGGCTTTTTAGTTGCGTGTACGGTCAAATTAGACGGTGTCCAGCCTGTGTCCGGTATTTGTTAGGTTTTTAAATTTGACCATTTTTTTACAATAATATCTATTTGACCATTTTGTTTTAATTTGTTTTCCATTGCAAATTTCAATAGTAGTTACTGCTAACTAGTATTGCAAATATTAAAATTAATATTGTAATGAATATTTAATTATTAATAATAAAGAAACTGATTCATTCAATTTTATTGTTTCATTAGAATTTAAGGTTTTATGTTAAATGATAAAAAGCCTCGTTTTACTTTTTATTGTCGGGTTATACTAAGACTAAAATATTAAGGGTGTCGGGCCTTTTTACCCAAATGTCCGGCTTTTCGGTTTTAAGACCTGGCAACCCTATGCCTACATAAGCATGCATAGGAAGCAGTCGTAGCAAGCTGTCAAAAACGTGGAGTTTGATAGACCTTATCCGAAGTGACTAATGCCTGTATTAAAATGAATATTAAGGTGGATACGCAGTGATAGCCCGCAAAATTCAAATTTTCTTAACTTTTTTGCAATTTTCAGGTCAGTGCCAGGTTGTATCTTGATCAAAATATGATTGAACAGTGACCTGCAAATTGCAAAAACGAAAAAAAACAATAATCCACGGGGTACGACTGCGGATCCACCTTAAGTAAGTATACTTAAAAATAACGAATCCGTAGGAGAACCAAGGTAACCGAAATGGCCTGAAGAATTGCCAAACTTAAGTGGAAGTACTACTTTATTGTATTTATACATTTTGGAGTGCTTTTATATGTAGAGGCAAGGATATTGAACCTCCTGAGGTAAAGACATTGTTCTTAGTAGGTAAAACCCAGTGTTACATTTAAATATGATACTACCTTTTAATTACATGAGGTAAAATAAAAATATAGATACCTAAACTTTATACAACGGACCATTCAAATAATGTTGAATAAGTACGTAAATAGAAACAAAATATCTATTGATATGTGTTTACCATGTTTAAGGATCCTGCAGACAGGCACGCCGCGACAGCGAGACGCGAGTCTAGTAGAACAATTTCTATGAAAACTTCATGGAAATTGTTCTACCAAAATCGCGTTGCACTGTCGCGTCGCGCCTGTCAGCAGGGGCCTTAAATAAGGTAAACACATAACAAAAGCTACATAAGTTTTTGAATCTATCGTATGCCAAGTGTGGTGATTGCATATCCTATCAACAAGAGGACAACGGGACTTAGGGGGCTATCTGTTAATAGTCTGGTATTTCAGAAGTTTGTGAGTGAATATTTGTCACTTCATCACGACTTAGATTAAATTTAGCGCGAAGGTTATACTAAACAACTTTTCCTATGAAAATCTGAACAGATGGCCGAAGGGGCCGAAACGTTCTGGAGTATCGACCGCGTACCGGAAGACGTAGCGTTGCCAGGCCTCCCACAAGGTGGACCGATGACCTGGTGAAGGCCGCAGAAATCCGCTGGATGCGAGAGGCACAGAGCCGGTCGAAGTGGCGGTACTTAAGGGAGGCCTATGTCCAGCAGTGGACGTCTTTCGGCTGAAATGATGATCAGACATAAATATCTGGTATCAAAATGGATCAAAGGGTTCTTTTGATGTTGTTATCCACAAAATAAACATGTAGGTACCACGTAAATGTTATTATTTTTAGTATCAGGTATAAAGGCCTCATTAGTTTCTGGGTCACTAGAAGCTTTCGAGAAGATTTGGAATCCTTAACCTGGTTTTTACTGATGCTATGTTAGTAAAAGATGAATGGATATAAATATACACGTTTCTTAATCACCAGGCACTTAACTCCTTGGCCTTCAACATTGGATCTAAATGGATGGACTGTCATACACGGTGCCTGCCTGAAGACTGAATCATATTCTGGCTGTTTCTGGGACCAGCGAACATTAATTCCTGTTTGCAATTGTTTGCAACATCAAGTCAACAAGATGAATTGTATACTCGGGGAGACTCTAAATGCGTAGAATCTGGCTCTATAAAAATTCGAGAAGACAACTCGAAATATTTTCGATCCCCAGTGGCAAGTGGGTTTCCTGTTGAAAGCTTATCGATAATATAGATGTTAAACAAACACACCATAATTCAATTCGATAGCTAAGTGCCATCTGTTAGAAGACAGGTCCTCCTTTTCGTATGTCTCCATGTGAAGTCCATGTGAAGAATGTCAAAATGTCGGGCAAGTCCCTGAAGTTTGTACCTAACAAACTTCAGGGACTTGCCCGACATTTTCAGTTCCTTCCCTAGTAATTAGCTAGTAGTGGAACAGGTGGTCGAGACTCGTCGGCTCGGTCAGATTGTGTGGTGACCCGGACACTATCGGTTTCACATCAGACCGCTCCGGGGCTTCCCGGCTCCGATTACTTCGACCACAATGACTCACAGGGTTAAACTCAAAGGACCGATCGATGGGAATTGCCTTGCTAACAATGACCGAAAATTGTGTTCCACGCTTCTGCGTGGAAATCATCAAAAAATCATCGAAATCATGGTTAAGGCGCTGACAAGACCTAATTGACTAAAATAGGCTTCGCTTAAGAAAAAAAATTGCCAAATCTGTATAGTTTGTGGTAGCGGAAAAAATATATGTTAATTTTAAACATATTTCCCAGAACTTGGTTGTTACCAAAACACGTTTTGAAAACAAAATCTCGATACAAACTAACGTTAAACTAACCTCTTACTTTGAGTTCTAATCCAAAATATCTGTATCAAATATCAACATACGTTACGTATTTAATTAATAACAAGAACGTCTTATTTGAATGCAGAACTTGGTTGTTTTTTATTTTCGATTACTCAACTCAGTTTTGAGTAAATAGATAATTACTTCATATTTTGCAATAAATTACAAGCGTTGTGTTATCGCGCTTCTCTTTCTTTTCTATAGAATTTGACAGTGACCGCGGTTTAGGTGTTGTCAGCGTCTTAATTACAGAAACCATTTCTATTATCTACTGATAATAGAAATGGTTTCTGTAAATAAATTAGGTATTTCTATAAGTTGGCTCATTTGCATTGGAAGGGAGGCTCCTATATATTCCGCGCTATCTCGCAAATATATCTCCCCACCGGCACCGCACCGGCACAACACACATGTTTGTCTGGCAACAAGAACAAATTAACCTTTATTTAATCTAACATCGGTACATCGTACGGTACATACCTATGAGAGAGTATGTCCGCTCTGAACCTTGCCGATAACCCGCGCCTACCGCTCTCAGATACAAACGGTCCGGAGGACCACGCGAATAATTAGCACAACTGTCTTATCGTAGTTTAATTAATTCTTTTGGGAGATTGGGACTACTCGATCGATGAGGACTACTGATCGGGTTATATTAAATTACTTCCATCTCAAATTCTCAATGTTTTTAATATACGATAATGATAATAAATGATGAGGAATATGTACCTCCATGTTTAGGTAAACGTACTTGCCATTAATTCAGACAGTTGTCCAATAAAAAAGCTGTTAACGTTTTAATTGCTCGTAATCACGCTATTAACTAAGCAAGTTCTTTTAAATGACGGCTGTAAATATCAAAACACATTCATGGTACACCAGAGGAAAGTATATCATGTGTCCCATGAATAACAATCAGACTACCCCCCACCGGAAGCTCTTAGTATAAATGGTTATTAGACGCAACTTCCGTTATAATTCCACCTTCTTTAACACTATTCCTTCAATTTATTCCGGTTAATGGCTATTATATACAGATACGTTTCGCTTCAGAAGCGATACTGAGAAGACAAAGGGATACAAATGTTATAAAGATAGCACACAATAGCCGGGTGCCACCCTTGTTGATAATAACACTTTTTAACGCACAAAAGTTTGTCAAAATGTATAAACAAAAGTTTGGCTGCATCTCAGGGCCGCGGCCGTGGGTGTACCTGCGCTCAGGTAATGGCGGCGCCCACAATGGCATTCCGAGCATCCGAAATGAATCAAAATTCGGCCCAACAACGATGACTAACGCCTCGGACCCTTCTGATAAATTACAATAATAATGGCCACCTCTATTGTTGTTATTGGGGATGATTTCATTAGGATGCGCCCGCGCACCTGCCCCCCGACTCGACCACGACGCTCCTAAACGTTACCGTTAACTGTCAAACATATGATTAGTGTTTCTAGTTAATTGGATAACAAAAACTACCAGCCGTGACTTTAAATTACGAGTCAGTTAATAGCAGCGGGGTCGGGTAGGGCAGCGCCACGGAACTAACGAGTGTATCCATCCCTAAATGTCATTTATGGACAGGTCAGACGTGTTTATTGGAGTGAGCCAACAAGTCGTCCCTACTAAAACGACTGGTTCCATTATTTGTACGCGGCGGCGACCTCCCGCGCCGACGGGAACAATGAAAGTGAGAGAGGGCAGGAATGCAGGCGGGGGTGAGGGCAGGTGCGGCGCGCGGGGGGCGCAGCGTTCCCGGTTCCCAGGCGAGGAATGCCAGCACGAGCAACAAAGCCTACCCGCCGCCATTCACCCCGCGCCGCCCTCCCCGCGCCGCTAGCGGTTCCGTCCCAGACACGTAATTTTTCGTGACTTTCCCCTAAGTAGCTTTTACGATGCCGTGAATCGGTACTCGATACATTCGATATTCAAAAATCGTCGCGTGCCCCATTCGTTAGACCGCAAATTCGCTTTATTTTTACCTACGTGATCGGCTAATAAATTATGTACGACTTGCAGTCTACAGCTACACTATACGGAATTCGTTATGAATCGGTGTCGCGTCAGGACTCATGCGACTCGCTGTTATGTAGCGCAAAAATAATGTACATACTGTGTGATTATAATAAGTGTTATTGTTCCATTCATGCAGACCGGTCGAGGTTCAGGGTCGGGTGTCGAATAGCGAACAGCTGACTCTTAATTTATTAGAATTTCAATAATACACACATAGTCCTACACAGCCATATACTGTAACTAGGTTTTCTTGAAATACAGCGTCATATTATTTAAACAATGGGCATCAATTTACAGAACGCACACATTACTTTAATTAGCACATTTTTAGAATGAATCGTTATAATAATAGTTACACAACATACATAATATAAAGGCGTAAGTTAAAAACCAAAACGACTGTAAAACCCACCCAAAGTTATTTCAGTTTAACTATGTTTGATAGAATACTTGATTCAAAAATCATATTTTTTTTACCTACGTTATAAAACTACCAACCAGCTATTACAGATATTTTTAGATTTCAATCAGTATGCCATTATTCTTTTTTTGAAATTCTCAGCGGGCAGTGGCCAGCATTGATTCAAATGTTACCATAAAGTTATTAAACGCGTTCGTTCCATTTGCTTTTTTAATGGAAATACGTCATGAATTTTGGGTAGGTACTTCTTTTGTTTCGTTGTTGCCAGGTTGTCAGTTGTCATTATAATTAAGTTCCAACATTAATTTTATTTTTGTTTAATTTAACGCATTCGTGGTTGTCTTCTACTTGTAAGGACAGTTGACGATTTTAGTTTTATTTCCATAAACAAAACCTAATTCGTTTATTATGACAGTTTTTTTTTTCCCGTTATGTTTGCAGCGTTAATGTTGTAGTCCAAGCAGTTAAAAATGTCCTTAAAAAGAAGACTGATGTGAGTTTTACGAGCCGAGGGACAGTAACGATGTTTTTATCGGGAGCCACAGATAACTGACAGGTGAAAACGTTTTAATTTTAAAACTTTTTACTTAATTTGGCTATCGCGTCGGTGCTGCCACTATGTTTACCGAATGATTCATGTCAATCATTATCTGTCTGAGAATGTTTTACATAATAAGTATAATTATGTTAACTCTTAATCAAGCGTTATCAGGAGTTATGTAAATACATTGTAATAGATGCTTGTTGCTAAGGGCTCGTTTGATTAAATATTAAATTCGTGTCTACATGAAGAGGCTTCAAACTTATGTTCCACAATTTATTATTTTTGCTTTTTAATGAAGGAGCTAAAGCCTTAATCTTGAACAATATAAGCAGTCATCTCTCATAATCTCAACAATAAAAGTT
This sequence comes from Atethmia centrago, assembly GCA_905333075.3. Classification (NCBI taxonomy): domain Eukaryota; kingdom Metazoa; phylum Arthropoda; class Insecta; order Lepidoptera; family Noctuidae; genus Atethmia; species Atethmia centrago. The sequence continues at coordinate 22,771,519 of HG995369.1, forward strand.
ACACATAAACATACGAGTATTGATCTCACATGACATTGAAATTGTTAGATATCATTGTAGATGAGTACAACAATCTCAGACTCATCACAGAATCTTTGATTTCGTTAGCGCAACAATTTCATTCATGCAATTTGGTAATGATCGATAACAATTTGACAGCAATCAACATCTTCAATCAGCATGATTGCGGTGTGGTAACTTTTGACATGAACTACTTTCATGGCCTTCCAAAAAAGGAGGTAAAGCTCCTTGTCTCTGCCTGACAGTATGCGATGTCACTGATTGGGTACCATGGAGAGAAATCGACCTCTTTATTCATGTAAAACAACTGACAATCAGCGCACCGCTTGTCATACATAACACAAGACAGAAAAGTGAGGTTTTTTGTAGGTAGAGATGCACTGAAACAGAATGTTTATATTACTGATCCCCGTATTCAAGTTTTTATGCGAAAAAAGTCACGAGCAATAGCAGGTGTAACAAAAAATGCAGAAACCATTGTTGTTCCACCTCCTCTTCTCTTCAGTCAAAACCCATGATGGTAAAAAGTTAGGCACTATTGGGACCTGTCTTTTGTTCAAAATACGCCAATTTTAGTATTTTTTTTTTTACTAATTTTTAGGTACCTACAATCCACCATGATAATCATCATAATATATGGTAGGTAGGATAACCAAAGTCCATGTCTTATAAGGGCGAGACCGGAGATCAGCGGGCGGACTGAAGTGTGCGACGGCCACCTGACTCCTGGTAACCCAGACGACATTGATATTACCTATCTGTTAATACTCGAGACATTGGCTACATGATCGTTGAATGTGGAACTAAGACATTCTAATTGAACCGCGGTTTCCTCAATTAAGGGAATACTTAAATCGAAACTAATCGATGATACCCGGTAGGTACTTACTTATATCGATTTTGAAGAAAGTGAGCTGGACGCGTAGCATGACTGACCACCGTAGAAACGAAAGACAAAATTACAGATTGTACAGTCCGACCGTCGAGAGAATGCGTTCCTAACATCTGTCAGCTTCATCTTAACTAATGTGTTTTGTAAATTTGATCCTTATTACAACTAGAAATTGTCCAACTAACAGACGTCAGGAACTCATTCTCTCGACGGCCCGACTGTAGAAATATTTCTACGGCGCGATAACTGAAATTAAGAAAAGAAAAGTCACTACGAGTGTTGGAGAACCTCAATGTCAAGGTCTCGAAATGTTTGTTCACAAAAGTATAATATCTTAAACGCACCGGACAACACATCGAGGAATTGATTGGATTGATTTGGAAAAAGTCTATTCCAATCAAGCGTCTTACCAATTAATTAATTTACACCTCACTCACTTAAACTGCGAGCAAGAGAAAGAAACTTCAGGGGACCTAAACGCAACTTTTATAAGTTTTATAATGCCTTAAAGTATATGATCCACTGCAGTAAACAAAATCGGAAAAATATATGATATTCTTAAGGATATATGCTAGGTAGATAGTGTGTTGAAAACATAATATAACTAATTTGATACAATAGAAAAAAATCACGAAGATACCTCTAAAAATTTCTTTTAACGATTCAAAACCATACATGCATTCTGATTTTTTGTCAGATTATTCTACAAGTACTTAACATATTAGCATAATAGTATTTTATTTTTTTTATACAATCTATAGCTTTTTTTGTAAATCGATAATTGCTTCATATTTTGCAATAAATTACCAGCGTTGTGTCATCGCGCTTCTCTTGCTTTTCTATGCAGTCCGACAGTGACCGCGCTTTAGGTGTTGTCGGCCTCTTCAGATGGGTACGTAAAGTGTGCATGTATTGTGCAAATGTTTCTGACACGGTTGAGAGTTAAGGGCGATCAATAATGTGACGAGAGGGAACCAAAAGACCCGAAGTGTGACCATCAGTTGAAAAAAAACAGACAGGAAGATGGTTGAAGCACTAAAATCGAGGCTACAAGCCCAAAAACCTGAAAATTAGGATGAAGGATTGGAAATGGAGAAAATTTAGTCTAGACTCCAAAAATAGCCCTTGTTTTCCGAACAATATCGTTATCTAATCATTTCATAAATAAAATAAAAAAACGACAGTGATCAATTGATGTTTTCAATGTTTCATTATGTGGGTAACTATGGCAAATCAGGGAAATTTGTACAAACCTACTGATTATGACAGCATCCCCCTGGGCCCCAAAGTTATAACTTTTAACTGACAGTTTCGGTTACTTTACTAACTCGACTGCTACAAGAACTCTGGCCATTTGGAAAACTGCTCAAACTAAAAACGCAGAAACTAAAATTACAAATCTTGGAATGTTTTAAGTTGAGCATGCCAAGAAGTCATTAAAGTAAGAAGTTTTACACTTAACCCTAAAACGCCAGTTGTAAAACATAAGTTAAACGCGAAAGCCTATGGTTAAGTTAATCGCTCCTGTAATAACTACATGGGCTCTTAAACATCAGTGTATTTCGAAGGAAGTAACAGTCGCAAATACCAGTTAATTTTACCATTTACTGCTAGAAACCAGAATTAAAGTACCACGTATTGGGTGCTTAAAGTACCACGCAGTAAGCACTAAAGGACCAGGTACAGTATGCCGCATGTCAGTGGCAACACTTTGGCCTTGAGCTGGCCTAGCGTTGTACGAAGTTGCAATAGAATAAGAGGCAAGCTTATACTGGTTTCTTACCAATAACGTGCGGCCTACTGTACTAAGAAAACATGTAGACTGGTCGTTGAAAATTCACATTTTCATCAAAATATGTAAGTAATGGAATACACAAAAAGAAACGAAAGGTAATCAAAGACAATAATAGCTCTACGTAGAGCAAGGGAGAGGGATGAAACTGGATTTCCCGTTGCTTGCAAAACGCAGCCTAACGACTCTATGGGGAGTCGTACCCTAATACCGGCAAACAATGTATAATACATTACGTGCAATATGCATATCGTCGCATATAGTCATACATTGTACTGTGAACTACAACTCTATAATCTACTCGTTCATTGCACCTTGTAATAGTTAATGTAGAGATATCTCTGGTGACCGATAGTTTCGACCTCCCCATACATTCTGATTTTTTCCTCTAAATTAGACTAACTTTAATAAACTCATAGGTAGAAAAGTGTCCAAAAATATCAAAAGAAATTAATCATCGAAAAAATTATTGTAGAACCCTTAAATCCAAAAATCTTCATTCAAAACTTATAGCCCAGTATAAAACTTGGCAATCTGGAAGCTTTCCATTAACGCCTTCACTCAGAATCCCAGAAAATTGGAAGGTGTTTGTACAACCGCACCTGGTACATCGTTATCATCAGCTGTTACGTTGTGCCTCAAGAAGAACTCGCCGGATAGGGCGCAGGGCACACCGGCGGCTACGGACAGCCTGCCACACGCCACCACCAACAATATCACCACTAAACACCTCATGGTCACCAACACTTAAAAAGACTAAAACAAAGTTCTCAAATAAACTCAGTTCTGTGACACACTCGCGAGCGCGCGTTCGTCTTGTCGACCCGAGAGCGCGGCGCGTGCTCCCTCATCGATGCGCCTTCCCGGACTGACGGCCCACAGCCATGAGCCAATGAGTTCCGCCAACCGCAACGCGCACAACTTTTATTGGAACTCAAATAAAATAAAGCTTTTTGAATTCCGAATCTGGCATCAATTTAGCGATCGGACAATTATCTTGATGACGTCACGATCCGTATAAAATTTTTAAGATGTAAAAATTAAAATGTTGCTAGAATTAACGGAGCATCACGAATTGTCGAATTTTGGTACGAATCATTGAATTGATGATCGTCGGAGCTTTTCATATGGCTGTAAAGTGTAGTAAAAGTGTAGGTATCGTAGTTTTTTGTGTGTCGGTGTTGTTTGTAGGATTCTCGTCAGACAGTTGGCCGTGTCGTGTCGTGGCTCTGCGGCGATGCGCGCGCACGGATATCGAGCGTCGGGGACACTAGTCGCTCATCCACGGTGAGACACGGCGGCTGCTCAACGCTAGAGTAAATAAATATTATCACTAGAACTAGTATTGTCTTTGATTGTGAAGCTAATCAACTACAATGATCATTTTTGGCGGTAATCATCTTGTATTGAAGGAATTTCTTTTTAAAACTTCCCGTACAACACTAAAAAGAGAAAAGGAAAGGAGGATGAAAAAGGGGAAAGGAGGATGTTTGGAAGAAACATCCTCCTTTCCTTAAAAATAGTTAACAGGTAAACGCGGAGTGGCGATAATACCATAAAATCAGACGCTCACGAGTCGTTAAGTTTTTCTCACAATTAATTCTAAACAATTGACAAATTAACCATGAACTCCCAAAACACAAGCTGTACAAAGTAATTAAAATTTATTTCATCAAAATAATCAAGTTAACAACTTCTAAATCGTAAAAGTTATGGCTGTATCATAAACAGTTTATCTTTCATCTACATAGCTCACCCAATGTTCTGAGATATGACGAATATAATGAGGTAGACATGCTTTGAATACCCAACACGATAATTAAACGTTCTAAAAGCCACAATTTCCAATGTCAAGGCTGGAGACTCGGCCTGCATACGAAACTATAGACTAAACTAAACCAACCAGCCTTCTCCTTTTAACTTTTTTAGGGTTCCGAGCCCAAAGGGTGCCAACGGGACCCAATTACTTAGGCTCCGCTGTCCGTCCGTCTGTCACAGGGTGTATCTTTTGAACCGTAATCTTGAAATTTTTACAGTCTTTACTATTATGGCCGCTACAACAACAAATAATAAAATTTAAATATAGTTAACAATTAAAAGGGGTTCATGGAAAGTGTTTTTTTTTTTACTCAAGTATTTAAATTTAAAAAAAAGTGTTAAATATTGTACGGTGATACGGAACTCTTCGTGTGCGAGTCTAACTCTTACTTGGCCGCTTTTGTGGCTTTTTTTGTAGTAATAGACTATGGTGGAGCGTCGAAACTGACCCATTCGAGCATTCGGATGATGAATGCGTGGAGATGGCATATTTTTAATTTATCACCGATTGATAATACAGGTACGTTCATTGAGTTTCTTTGGTCGCGTCGCCCGCGCCGCCCACCGCGCCCTATTGTCAACGAGCGGCCCGTGGACAAGGCATAAGAGATAGCGAGTGCTATTTTTGAAATTGAAAAAAATATTTATGAAAGTTTTTAAAGTATTTATTTGAACAGCAAACCAATTGCGTGGCACACTTTCTTCCTAAGGAAATTCCTAATCCAGTGATTAAAGTCGAATTATTAATACACGGGAGTAATCTGACATGTGCTAGCTGTCACTTTGTGCAATAAAATTGTCATATTTATTGTAATAGTGATTGTTTAGTTCAATTGATTTATAAAAGTGTAAAATAAATGTATAATAATAAGTGTAAAAGTCTAGAGTACAATTTATACAATAAATATGACCATTGTATTACACAAAGTGACAGCTAGCACATGTCAGATTACTACAGTGAATAAATAATTCGACTTTATTCCAATGTTTGAACAATTCGCTTGCTCGAACAACGTAATAACGCAATTAAAGTTGTTGAATAGTCAAAAATAAAAGCATTGCAATTACAAGTCTGTTACGCACAGCCGTCACCTCCTTCTGCGAAGCAGTAATGCTCGCGAAGGAGAAGGCGGGACGGTTGAGGGAAAGGCATGTTTCGCGCCCTCTCGCCCCTAGCCGCCGCAGGAGGCGCCCTGGGCGTCGGGAATCCCGGGCGGATTTCCGGCCACCGTATGCGCGGGCTTGCGGACGGTGAGCAATGGGTAGCTCACCGTCCGGTAAGAACCAGGCCCGGGTCGACGGCGCGTTGTATTCCACGCGCGCCTCAAAGAGATGTCGTCAGCACAAAGGTCCACTAGGGCCGATGCCTGCCGGGGTCGCGGGAAGGTACTTATGGGTCACCGAGGCCCCCGCAACACAGGCAACAGGAAGGAATACGGGTGGGTTTTAGTCAGTAAGAGTCTGACACACCCTCCAGCTCCGCCCAGAGCGGGAGAAGTTATTTGATGATTGAAAAAAGTCTGTTACGCAATTAACCCGCTTATCAGAGTACCTTAACAAGGACCAACAGAAGCAGAAGGATTACGGTTTAAAAAAATCCCACTTAGAAGCTGAAAATAGAATAACAACGAATATAACTAGAATCGGTATTCTGTTAACTTGGAATCATAATTACCACGCTTAACGGATTGATTATCACAGGTATCGACCGACACCTTCGTGTGTTGGAATAATTAACTTAAGTAAGTTATACGAATTCCTCACGAAGGTTACTTAGCGATAGGTAATTATTATAATCGCCATGCTCTGTAAGAGGATTACTGGAAAAAATATTTTTTAGAGTTCTGTACCTCAAAAGGAAAAAACGGAACCCTTATAGGATCACTCGTGTTCGTGTGTCTGTCTGTAACTCTGTCACAGCCGATTTGCTCCGAGTCTCTGGACCGTTTAAGTTGAAATTTGGTACATATATAATTTCTATGACCCAAACGCGAATGTGTAACGTAAATAATTGAATTTTGAATATGGGAATAACGTACTTTTTTTTCACAAATTAAATGTAAGGACTTTTTATGAGGATTTCAAATATATATTTTTACATAATTATTATTTTTAAAGTTATTAAAGAAAATATATGAAAATTACCATTTCTACCCTTATCTCCGAAACTGCTGATCCTAAAATTTTGAAAAAAATACAGAGATTTGTTCTATACTTATAGATTACAGTAAAACCCAGCCCTATAAGAAGTCCATGTTCTTAAAAAAACATGGTAAATCATTCAATATTGTGCGTACAAATTACATTTGCAGTTGGAATGTACGGGGAACATGTTTTTCAACTACAATGTTAAGTTTGTTCTTGGGATAAATTCATCCCGACTAGACGCAACCCAAAATTGTGCGTGGTCCGACATGCACTTGGCTGGTCTTTTTGTGTAATGTAGTGTGCTACGCTGCTGCTATTCTCATTACGACGATTACAAAGTAGCTACTATAAGTCCAATGTAGCGATAAGGTAAGTTTTTGTAAAAAAAAGTTTAGTAAAATTATGTTGCTTTTATTTTTGTTTCCGATAAATGTCAGAGCAGTTTATTGTTAAGCAAGTTGTCACCCGACGTCAATTTGCCATTTTATAACCATTTCATACAACACTGACAAAGAATGACACTGTTGTGGTTGAAATAAACGGACAATTAATTTAGTAGTCAATTTGCTAAAGTTTCCTTGCCTTCTATAATTATACATAATAGAAAATATAGTAAAAAAAGAAAGAAAAAAACGAAAAAAAAAATAAAGTCGATTTTCGTGTCTGCCTCTGTGACCGCGTTATTCTTCTAAACTCGCAACGGAGTTTGATACGATTTTCAATCATCATTTAGAGATTTCATTTCCATCATTTAGAGAATTTATTCCGGAAGGTTTATGTGTATTATCATTAATACCCCGCCCATTGTATCACCCTATGAAAAATTTCTACATTTATAGCTGTAATTTTTATGGTGTACATAATAAAGAGTATTCTATCTATATAGCTATCTATTAAACTTAGGTACATATATGTACAAAGAAATCCCAGTTTCCTCAAGTTATAAAAACCGTGCGCTGCAAGGCCAAGTCACTATTAATAAAATAAATAAACTTTCCCAGTATCGCTTATCCATTGCACCTCACGTCAGTATATTTATGTGGTCCCAAACGACAGTCCGCACCGCGGCCATGAGGCCATGACTGTTACCCGTAATAAAAGGGACGTCTCATTTATTATTGACAAATATTTCGCGCTGAAAAAACTATTGTGCCCTAACGGAAGGCGCCACATTCTAAACTTTATTGTATTTATTACATGTATAATATACGAGGCACTTTGGCGGCGCACTTTTATGGTATAAATAATAAAAGACAGGAAATTATATCAATTCTTCGTCAGTTGCAACGCGGGGCGCAAACGGAGGCATTTCTCGAGTGCGTTTATGTCTTTTGTATGTAAGAGCGCCGGCGCATCCTTAGATGTATTCTGCATTCTTTGTGAATGACTCCTTGAGAACGATTACTGGGTTATGTATTTTATTTATTGAATGGGTGATAATGGTGAGTTTAGATGAGACTAGATTGAAATAGATTATTATCTTAGTTTAATTTGAATGCGGGAAAATCCGAAAATCATTTTCCTATCGTAAATGCCTTTTCATTAAAGCATATCTAGACAGGGTAGACAAACGCTGTACTAATTAAAATTGGGGCGAGAGAACTTCTTTCAACAAAGCTATATTAATCAAAAAATCTTTATTATTTTAACTCATACTTTTTCATTCTTCAACCTGTTTTCCAAACACCCCTATAAATTGTAATCAAATTAAACGGTTCCCATATATTAAACATTTGAATCGCGTGAGACGTGTCGCTTCATGTCGACACAAGTCTAAACGATTAGCACTGGCCGGCGCAAACGCATAAAAACTTTTTGAAGTAAAAAATAAGATGAAAGAAAAAAAAACGAACCGTGGACAATGGCCGGTGATACCGTGAAAAATGTTCACAAATAAAACAAGTCTTAGATCACCCGGGAAGACGGTTATACGGTTCTCAATACGTGTGATACTTGTGGAGACTTGAAGATATGAAATATTTATCAGCTTAACTATGTTCTTCTATGAGGATTTTAGAATTATGTGCCTAAAACGGATTGAGTAGGTAGACAAGTAAATAAGAGACAAATGAAGGTACGAGTACTTAATAAATAGTGGCACTTTTTTAAATGCCAGTGGTCACGCATAATGAACAATAGTCGACCATTATAATATAAACTGTTAGCATAGAAAACAGAAAGTTCATGATCAGAATCATTTAAGTCTTTATCATAAACGAAACGTTGCTATTGCTACCCGGTTTTACAATTACACTCCAGAATTTGCATGAAAATGTAACAAAACCGAACCCCCCTTCCTTTCTCAAACGTACCACCCACCTCCCATTGCCAATCAAACACAGCCAGTAAAGTGCCAAGCTGTGTGGCACCACCACGTATCCGCAAACACGCCGCGTCATCATTCACCTCCAAACAGAGAACCTGATGTGCTCACAATCACCCCAGAATGCTAATGGGTTACTTACCCAAAACCTTACCTGATCACTCGCTTACTCGACAACTTCACATCAATTAATCATTCGAATACGAAGCTTCAATTTTTGACAACTAAAAGAATTTTAATCGAATTCAATACATTGAAAACGATTCCGACATTCTAGTGATTCACAATCGAATAGTTACTCGATGAATGGGTATTTTAAATCTTTTGTGGCGATGTGTTTGGGCAATTTAGTTGGTGCACAAATTAAATATACGAATACCGTTATAATTGGATACAACACTCATCAAAAATATGTGTTTGGTTTACATTTCTTTTTCTCGACTGATTCAATGTAGAAAAATGATTTCATTGCTGCAAGTGTTTCTAATAAACATATTAGTTATTTACCTTACAATAATAAAAAGTCAATTTAAAACAGTTCTCCAGTTCTAAAAAACATTAAAACGCCATTGAGATGGTTTCAATACTTTAAAGAAACACAAAAACAAAAGTGAAGCTTGTCCAACAAAAGCTCCGCCGCGAGCACAAAAAAGATATTATTACGGTGAATTTTTCCTTGTAACTGTGTCACTGCACTTAAATGCAACAAAACCAGGATAAAATGGCGGACTGGAGGAAATTTAACGACGATGTCATTGAACTGGGTGGTCCGTAAGAAATAAAACACCTCATATCATCTTCGATCAAACACAGGAGCGGCTGATGGCAACGTTTGAGGGAGGCCTATGTCCAGCAGTGGACGTCTTTCGGCTGAAATGAAGATGATGACGATGACATCATATTTGGATATTGCCACGTATCCAAATATGATATCACGTATTCAGCCACGTGTCGAGTAGATTAGATACCAAGGTGGCAGTGCCGTCTATACGTAAACGGATAATGCCATATTTATTTGGAACATTGGCAGTAGAGTTTCCAAGGAACTGTAGACCATGCTGTCTGTCCATGAGATAAAAGTGAGAACGGGAAATAACTCTCATAATGTGGCTATAACAATACATTCCCACCTTCCATTATCGCCGTCTCTTGAGAAGGATCACTTCATTAGTAAAGCAAACTATCAATAGGCAGAGAGCTCTCAGCCTCAGAACAAGCGACTATATTTCACGTCACTGGCCCGCATAGCGACCGTCCAGTTAACTGTTACAAATGTTTTCCTATTGTTAGGTTGCCTGACTCATTAATTTTGCACTGAACGTTGAAAGAAATTCGGCCACTAAGGCTTCTGATACAATCGAGACTTTGCGACTTGTCGCCACTAAGAAAATGTAGCGATTCATCGATGACAGAAATTGAGAGCACAATTAAAACCTCCATGCTTCTTAGTGACCTTCTGAACATATGCCTCTTTGCAAATCCGAAAGTCACCAGTATATGCAAGCAGGTTGGGTAACTGCTTTGCAGGGAAAATGCAGGTCCTCAGATTTCAAGACAATGATATCGAACACGTTTTCATGTTCCAGCGGTGAGTGCTACGAGTCGTAGAAGCGCCATCGACGTTCTGACATCTACCCTACACCTTTTTTAGGGTTCCTTAGTAGACGCGGAACCCTTACAGATTCGCCATGTCCGTCTGTCTGTCTGTCTGTCCCCGGGCTTAGCTCAGAGACTTAAAATTGTTGCGTAATGTGGGGATAATTTTTTTCTAGTCTATCCCATGGTGTGGGGTATCATTGGACAGGCCGTTCAAAAATATAAATATTGTGGGTCTGTGAAAACCATTTTTCGGTTCAAGAATCCGTTTGCGTAATATTAAACTTTAAAGTACTAACTTTTCTTAGAGTCAAGTCCCTACCAGCTAAATGGTTGTTTTTGGATATGTGAAAAAAAAAATAATGGCAGTAATACATACAACAAAAGTAAAAGGGAAACTATCACAGCTAAGTAGGCTTTACAAGTTAACGAGTAATAGTCGACCAACTTACATTTGCAGTTGAAGAATTGACCACGACGTATATCGATGTATGGGAGAACATGTTGTTTGTTTTTAAGATAAATTCATCCCAACTACGGAACCCTTCATTGTGCGTGGTCGGACACGCACTCGGCCGATTTTTCAAACTTGAGATTCGGCGCATTCGACAATCGCGATGGCCGCGGCCAAAAGTATTGCGTGCTTCGGCCCTAACTCATGAAGACGTTTTGTTTGAAGCTGCCAAACAAAGAAGCACTTGGTTTAAGACATTGTTTCCCTTTTTATTTACTCGCCAGTTTACTGCCCTTTTAGGAGCTTACTCTTATTTGCTTTCATTGCGCAAAAAATATTTATGTTATAATTCTGCGATTATGAGATTATGCTACGGGTCGAGTTCTGTTTGTTTGCCCTGATTTCATGTTTTATTATTACGCTACAAACATTTATTAGGGACTAAATGTACAAATATTTGTTCAGTGTTTGTGATTAATATTACTGACTTGACCTGGTTTTAAAGAATTCATGCTGAACATAATTTTGCATTCATTGATTAATCTGCGCGAAACTGGTTTTTGTCCCCAGACGTTTTTTAAATAAGACAAAAATACACTATTTTTGTCTTATTTGCTATCTAAAACATCAAATACCTATCTAATAATGAATCTGCCAACCTTCGATCAGTAATATTCCGGAAAATTACCTAGAACTAATTAGGAAACCCGTAAAACTACCATAAGCGCCCTTTCAATGTAGCCCAAATACAGCACTACCAATTCACCAATTACAACAGCTATTCACAATTTATTAACACTACAATATCACCTACTCAGCACTGGATCATAACAAACAGGAGAAGGTACACATCCCAAGGTGCCTTGGTTCCACTAGCGGACATTATCACTCTATCATCACCTCAATTGATGGGCGTCATTTATCAGGCGGCGTCGGCACCACACATAATGCTTCTGATCCCATCCATGCATACAATGTTACAGTGTGACCGATATAGGCTATATGAGCTGCTTGGAAATAGATAGCTTTTTATAGTCGCCACAATAGTTGCGTGGATCAACACATAGAAATTTAAGTTAACAGTAACAGTTTGTATTGTCTATACAAAAAAGTTTTACCTTAAGACGCTGCCAACACCTAAACCGCGGTCACTGCCAGATTGCATAGAAAAGAAAGAGAAGCGCGATGACACAACGCTTGTAATTTATTGCAAAATATGAAGCAATCATCTATTTACTCAAAATTGAGTTGAGTAATCGAAAATAAAAAACAACCAAGTTCTGCATTCAAATAAGACGTTCTTGTTATTAATTAAATACGTAACGTATTTTGATTTTTAATACAGATATTTTGGATTAGAACTCAAGGTAAGTGGTTAGTTTAACGTTAGTTTGTAATGAGTTTTTTTTTTTGAAAACGTGTTTTGGTAACAACCAAGTTCTGGGAAATATGTTCAAAATTAACATATATTTTTTCCGCTACCACAAATTATACAGATTTGGCAATTTTTTTTTCTTAAGACAAGCCTATTTTGGCCATTTGCGTCTTGTCAGCGCCTTAACAGCGTCTTCATTATCATTTCAGCCGAAAGACGTCCACTGCTGGATATACGAATAGGCCTTTTTTTGTGGGAAAATGTTTATGGATGTCCGCCGCCCTGGGGTGGGCGGAGGGGTCTGTCAGACTCTTACTGACTAAAAAACACCCTGGTGTTCCCTTCGCACACTTGCACCGGGGATCATCATGGGATCTTGTGTGATATCCGCGATCCCCGGGCTAGACATAAGCCTCCCCCAAGCACCGCCACATCGACCGTTTCTCTGCTTCCCGCATCCAGCGGATTCCTTTTAAAACAACGTTTCAAAAGACCTCAAATTGAGGGGAATTCATTGTATGGACTTGGTTCCATACAATTACTAATATGGTCCATACTGATCGGTTTGGCATAGCAGAAAATTCACCTCTACACTTATACCGACCAATTAATTCATATCAATTTTAAATATTTCGCGAGATGAATTCTTAAAATTCCAGAGACTACTTTATAATTGGCGAATGTAAGATGTACAGGCGTCGTGAAATAAAACCCCTTAATTAATGAAAATGTTGATTGATTTCGCGGCGAAACAACAAAAGAACTTTCTCGGAGGCTGCGCGGGCAGGCCACAGCCACAACTACCCAGCAAGGAAACTTGGAATCTTGTTGAGAATTCATCAACTTTTACGAACTAATTAGGTACACGCGGCTAGCACCTGGCCGCAAGGGTACCTTCACAAAACATTGCATAGTATGGTAATTAAGTATTTATTTCGTTTATTATTTACAAGAAGAAGGTTTAGATTAATTCATTGTATGTATGACGAGTATGAGTATGACGTGAATCGTAACGACAAACAGACACACTTCCCAGCGGAAAGCACGACACGCACTTTTTTAATTACATTTTGTGTTATATATATCAAGGTATAAAAATATGTATATAGGTAATGAAATAAAATTACGATACCTGCTCAATAATGAATACATACTTGTTTTTTTTAGTTATTTAAGTTTGACAGTACTTTAGAATACACCACTTTCACAGAACAGAATCACCCCATTGCGTATGCGGTAGTGTGTGTGTAAAAGGGCAGTTACAGTGCGGTATCACACGGGCCGTGTTTTAACATGCGTGTCCCACACATGCTGATTTCCAAAAATTAAAAAAAAATAAAATAAAAGAGACCTACTTATTGATTCGTGTCGAGAATCATTAGCATAGTTACGTCCTTGAATTTGACGAAGATGCAAAACGACACCTTGTATAGATTGTAAGTAGAGGGGGTCGAATTTCGACCAGCGTAATTATTTAATTACTAGTGGTCGCCCACTAGTAATTAAATAATTATTCGAATAAATATTTAGTATTTACCTTTTTTAAATTCTGAGGTAAATTTCTGTCACTGCTCAGTTGCTTAATACCAAGGTGAGATGTCAGATGTTCCACATCATATGCGATGCACTGTAAGGCTCGCTCGTTTCTTTTTTAAATTCGCTAGGTAGCACCAATTTCTCTTTTTAACTGCCCCGGTGATGGTCTTGTGGTCGCGACTACTGAGCGTAGGGGTTTGATTCCCGGGTCGGGCAAAGTATTATTGGGTTATTTCAGTAGGAATTTCTTATTAACAGTTTGTAAGTTTTCGTGTGATACCCCCGTGTCTCGGAAAGCACGTTAAGCCGCTGGCCCTGCGCCTGATCACTCTCCGGTCGTGTCGGATTGCCGTCCCATTGGACTATGAGAGTGAGGGAACAGAGAGTGCACCTGTGTCTGCGCACACACTTGTGCACTATAATATCTCCTGCGCCGAAGGCTGGTCTCCGCTGGATTGGTCGCCATGGCCACGCCATGAAATTCGGTCTGGAGGACTATTATTATTATTTATTAGTACCTACCTACCTAATTAGCAGTAGTTACGTAGACTCCGTAATTCCAACATTCAACCCCTAGATTCAACCCACAGTAGTAATCAACAGTTTCATTCAGTTTGAGAGCAGTGGTGGCCCAGTGGTAACGGCCGCGACTTATGAGTTGTAGGTCGTAAGTTCGAACCCAGACAGGCGCTTTACTTTGTGTAAATTATTTCATCACCACTGCTCTCAAAACGGTGACAGACAACATCGTGAGGAAACTGGCATATCCTAGAACCAAAAATTCTGACATCTACCAAGACGCGCTGGGCACGCGTGGTGGATTACGGCCCACTCCCTCTCGCAGAGAGGAGGCCTGTGTCCCAGTAGTGCGAACATTATAGACTGATTATGTACGTAGACTCCGTAATTCCAACATTCAACCCCTAGATTCAACCCACAGCAGTAATCAACAGTTTCATTCAGTTTTCCATCATAATCAGCTAAATTGTCGTATTATGGCAACAGTTACAACAACTACAATTCAGTTCAGTCTAGCCGCATTTAGCTCTGTCGTCGTTCATTACTTCGTTAGGTCTAATTTGTATTTAATTACTTTGTCCTAGGGTACTTTGTCCCTTGCAAAGGGTACGGCAAGGATAATTGAATCAACCTCTATAGTCTCTACATTTTAAACAGGCTGGTAAGATTTAAAAAGGAGTAGATTTTAGGGACGAAAGCACATCATTTTAGGGACATCTTTTTTTTTTTTTGAGGGTGGGAAATCATCAAATAACTTCTCCCGCTCTGGGCGGAGCGGGAGGGTGTGTCAGACTCTTACTGACTAAAACCCACCCGTATTCCTTCCTGTTGCCTGTGTTGCCAGGGGCTCGGTGACCCATAAATACCTTCCCGCGACCCCGGCAGGCATCGGGCCTAGTGGACCTCTACATTTGTTCTGACATCTCTTTGAAGCGCGCGTGGAAATCGACGCGCCGTCGACCCGGGCCTGGTCCTTGCCGGACGGTGAGCTACCCATTGCTCACCGTCCGCAAGCCCGCGCCTACGGTGGCCGGAAATCCACCCGGGATTCCCAACGCCCAGGGCGTCTCCTGCGGCGGCTAGGGGCGAGAGGGCGCGAATCATGCCTTTCCCTCAACCGTCCCGCCTCCTCCTTCGCGAGCATTACTGCTTTGCAGAAGGAGGTGACGGCTGCCCATGCCCTCTCGCTCCGTACCATGGCCGGACGCGAGACGTCTCTGCCGCCGATCGCCTCCACGAGGACACGGCGGTGCTCTGCCCAAGCCGGGCAGACCTCCACCGTATGCTCCACGGTGTCCTCCGGGCGATCCACACAGTGGTTGTCACCACTGTGTGGATCGCCGGACGTTTCCTCCCACCTTATCCGACACAGAAACCTCCCGAAACTGCTGTGCCCGGTGAGGACCTGCGACAGGCGGAAGGTGAGGACGCCGTGGCGCCTCTCTAGCCACTCTTCAAAGAGGGGACTTATCGCCGCAATCGTGGCGTGCCCAGCACTGGGTTGCGACAACCGTACTTTCCATGATGCCATGAGATCCCGCCGGAGCTCCGTCCGCTGTGCCGCGATTTCTCGCGGCAGCAGACTTACGCCCCGGCGTTTCGCCTCCTCGCGCTACTCCCATACGTGCGCGAGGTCTTTTGCCTCCAGATCCCATGGCGGCAATCCGGCAAGGAGGCTCTTTAGGGGCATCTAACTTTTTGTTTCATTTTTACGTACCACTTAAGGCGCAGATATATGATTTTAGTGACTTTTAAATCTGTTATTACACCTTTATATAATGCAAGTAAGTTATGTATGTTAAACTAGAATGCATAAACAACAATTATATATGTGAATATTTAAGTATTGTAGGAAAATAGGTACTTTTTGAAATACATTCAGGAAGTAGTGTCTACCCAAAACAAAAAACGATATTACTTTCAAACTACTTAAGATATTTTCATGTTTTTTTTTTGTATGACCAGAATATTTTAATACTTAAAACTGAGTTTTTATTTCAAATATCATATTTTCGTTACTAAAAATAAATATTCTCTATAAAACTGAACGTTGCCGCGACGTGAGCGCGACGCATATTTTGTATGGCCAAGGTCAACAGTGATTACCCGACTCTTAATGCGTTATCTTTATATGTATTGCACTGTAAAAGCTTTTTTGAACAAAAAATATGTAAGCATGTACATCGTGCCGTTCAATTTTAATTAATTATTTAACTATTTATTTATTTCAGACTTAAATCTATCCATACTTTTACACTAATACATTGAAATTATAAAATACTTAAAAAAACGGATAAAAACCCAAAATAAAATCATTATATTAATTCACTTTAAATATTCGACAACTCATTATTTTTTTTTGTTAAATTTGTCAAAAAATTATAAAAATGTCAGAATAAAATTGTCAAATTGTAAAATGTCAAAATACATATTAAAACAGAAATTCAATTCATTTTAGTTTCCAGTTTAATTCATTTGGTGTTGCTTGATTAGTCTTTTTGAGGTTTTTTTCCTACTATAAAAATCCGGTCATAAACGGTGCATTACCAGATCACTCAGATCAGTCGATAAGTGAATAAAAGCTCCCGAAGATAGGTGCGACGCGACACTAGTAGAACGATTTCTATGAACATTTCATGGAAACTGTTCTACAAGAATCGAGTCGCGCCTGTCGGCGGGAGTCTAAACAGTTGATTTAAACTTCTAATTCTGTCTCTGTGCTTTGAAAGTTTCGTTACGTAACATTGATTGACTTTCGACAAGTCTGTGAGGAAAGGTCAAGACGTTTGATTTAGATTGGGATGGGTAGGTAGGTATATCCTTTCTTATTGTTTTGGGCTTAACTTAGAATCTATTATTAAAGTTGAGAAATCCTTGGGTCGCCACCCAAACTTAATCAAAACGACAGATCGTTTGATAAATTTAGGAAATCGCTTATTGAATCTTATCTTGATATATTTTCCAATATGAATGATTAACGTCAACACAGTTTAAATGTAATATAGGTACATGAACATATTCAGCCTATAATGTTCCCACTGCTGGGACACAGGCCTCATCTCTGTGAGAGGGAGTGGGCCGTAATCCAGCACGCGGGCCCAGTGCGGGTTGGTAGATGTCACACGTCTTCGAATTTTTGGTTCTAGGACGTAGATGACCTGAATCTAAATCACCAACTGATAAGCACGTTTCGGTCATCTAACTAGCCAGCTAGCCTCAACAACCATCGAAGTAAATGCACAAGTATAAATCCAAAAGTAATACAACATCATACTATACACACGTAGCTACACAACAGAGATAATTTCCCAAATTCACACGGCGTCCAAGCTATGAATTACAATATTACAATAAAACCGTCACAATACAATCTAATGTAAGTCCGTGGCTGAATGGAGCGGGTTGACGGAAGGGTCCCACAAATCATCGCCGCCTCATACGCGTGTAATTATCCTGAGCCGGACCCGCCCGATAAGATCTCTATACCCGCTAATCTCTGGAGAATAACGTTGAGAAGTTCCACTCTTAGATGTAGAAAGCCGTGAGGTAGGGAACTTTAACATATAAGGATGTGGCGTCATAATTTAATCAATTTAAGTCAAGGTTATAATAGATGTTATATTATAGGTTTTACCCGGGGACGGAGATCTTAGTGCATAAAAAAAGTTACAGGACTCAGTATAGTCTCAGTGGGGGCCCATGCAGTCCGGCCATCGAAGTCACAGATATAATTTCCAAATCAGAACTTTCCAATTCATGGGATCCTATCCAGTAAGGCTCATAACTTTTGTGTAGAGGTATTGACTAGTCAAGACCTCTACACAAAAGTTCTAATCTAATCCAGAAGTAGTCTAATCCAGACTACATATATATATTTCTTGAACAACCGAATTACCGAAAAGCATGGGCTTCGTTGAGTCTTTTTTTTCGACCTCCTTGAAATTGTACTGCGTAATCCTGTAGGTAATCCTGCATAGCAATAGGTACAGACCTTCTGTTCCTCATTATTCGCTGCCCCTAATCCAACGGTTGTGTGACTAAGGCGGCAGGAATGTGCGCGGGCGACGGGTTGTCCCCCGGGAACAGCCTGCGTTTTTACACACAACAGATAAGTTTAAAGGGACTACTCCGTATTGACAAATTTGGCAGGGCATTGGCAAGGCATATGCTTTCCTAGTTAACCGTTATGATAAAATACTTATCTGACAGTAAGGCGTAGAGAACATTTAAAAGAAGGACGTCTCGAACTGCAATTCTGCAGTCCCACGAAACAATTTTCGATATCAAAACCTAATCGGGAGAAATGTTCATCAGCAAACCTAAAAGGCTGAAAATATGCTAGATTTTGCATTAGTATAATATCAATAATCCCATCTCAGAAACTGCTGAAAGACTTATTTAATTTCCGATTTACAGAACTGCGGTTCATTTTACTCTTTTAATTCAAGATGAATGAGCCTTTTATCATAAACTTTCTGAACCTTCTTACTTCCTTAGAGAGCGGTATGCGCCTGCGCCTCGCGATCGAGATCCGCCGCGCATTCCAGTCAGTCGCGATCCCACTCTACAGATGAAAGGACGATCCTTTATTTTTAAGGATTTATAAACTTGTCTTACCGCTGGGATAAACGCATTTTTATTCAAATAGGTATTGCTTGTTTTATTTCATTCACGTTTTCTACAGCAAAATGACAATATCTGCAATTCCAGTTCATGAGTCAAGTGGGAGCCTCATAAAATGGCCACCCTGTCTGTGTATGGTCTTGTGAATGCAAACTAAACTTAGGTTTGTACTAATTGGTGTTTGTCATCTGAGTTTATTCCAGGTTCATAAGAATTCTCTTAATTTCAAATACGTCCGCGAGAGTTTTCTTAAAGAATCTTCCTTTTCGCAAAAATTCTCGCTAGACCACTTGGCGAAAATCCCAGTGTATTTTCCTTGTAATTCCTGGTTAACTTTCGAATTTCTGCTGAAACAGCATAGGAAACCTGCATCTAAGCCTGCCTAGTTTTGAACACTACTGATTTAAACACACAAACTACAACTTCACACCCAACCCAATGACCTGCAGGCTCAAGTAAATTGACGCGACAAAATTGGACGAGTACATTACCAACGTACTCCCTATGAGTCTCACATTTTCCACCAAGAGCATCCGCACCCAGCGACCGACAAACTCCAGACATAACAAAACAACTTATACATGTACATTATTGTACTAATGGCGAAATTGTTTAGTATACAGGGTACAACATAGCTTAAAGAAGACGCAGACAATTGCAATCGCTTAATTTAAAAATAGTTCATTATAATTTTCAAATCAGCGCGTCAACACATTATTTGAGAGAGGAAAATGCGACCATAATATCATGTTTGGCAGATCAATGGGCGATCATTTAAATCGTATTAAGACGCTGACTACACCGAAACTGCGGTCACTGTCAGATTGCATAGAAAAGAAAGAGAAGCACGATGACACAACGCATGTAATTTATTGCAAAATATGAAGCAATTATCTATTTACTCAAAATTGAGTTGAGTAATCGAAAATAAAAAACAAAAAAGTTCTGCATTCAAATAAGACGTTTTTGTTATTGATTAAATACGTAACTTATGTTGATATTTAATACAGATATTTTTGATTAGAACTCGAGGTAAGAGGTTAGTTTAACGTTAGTTTGTACCGAGATTTTTTTTCAAAACGTGTGTTGGTAACAACCAAGTTCTGGGAAATATGTTCATATATTTTTTCCGCCAACACAAACTATACAGATTTGCCAATTTTTTTTTCTGAAGAGAAGCCTATTTCGGTCAATTGGGTCTTGTCAGCGCCTTAATAGGGAAGACGGCAAACCTCTGCTGAAATGCAATCGAACTCATGTAGATCGAAATCGAGCCTTAAGCCATTTACCAACTTTATTTTATAACCACCTACAACAACAGTAAACAATATTCTATTCTAAACATCCACTGTTGAAAGTGGGCCTCCCGATGCCCCCGTTGACAAGAACGGAACTATGAAACATCGAAATAACAATTTTTTTATCCAATGAATCCTCCTTTTTGTGCTTATGACAACACTCACGCATTCACAGATACAAAGTTCTTCTTACAGGAGCCACGTGTTAAAACTTTTCTGCGTGAACACTAATCTCTCTTGCCATGTGCACATGGACTGTAAAATATGATCGAGAGAACTTGCAAACAATAGAACTATAAGTCGTCGTAACAGTGACGTTATATCATTGAAACAATCACGACATACCCGCACAATGGACCGAAGTAATTGCGACTCGGTAACGGGTTTCACCTATTGTGTTAAAACTTTAAAACCTGTATAACTGTCGAAAATAATGGGGGAATTTGTTAAATGGTCAAGATGACGTCAAGACTATGTTCTTTGGCGGACTTTACCTACCTACTTTTTTTTCTTCAATCTCATTATGAGACACCGAATTCAATATCTAATACGTGACGGGACTAAGAGGAACCTGCAGGATATAATCACGCTGTTCAAGGAGACCGACCAGGATGACGCGCGACGTGCCGACGTTTGTGGCGAAGGAGCTACACAAGCTTCCTCCTGTCACCTTCGACTACGTCGATGTAACGAGCCTTCTGAAGGACATCGTTTTTCTGAAGGCCCGCCTCGCGGATGTGCTGACGTAATTAAATACATCCCAAAACACCGTCGTCGCTGATTTGAGCAAATAAGTGAGCGAGTTGCGCAACAGTGTGGCGGTAATTAGGTCACCTGTCGATGCGTCAAACATAAACACATGTCGCGGAGCCGACCTCGATATATCGTCTTCGAATTCTGCGCCAGCAGTTTCGTCGCCAGCGCATCCGTCGATTGCTGAGCTTGCAGAGCGCCGCGCCAGCGCACCCTGCAACCCCGTGCTCGTCACCGCGGCTCCTCTTCGTAGCGGCGCCCGCGCCCCTCGCCCCGTCCCGCTGTTAGTGTCTGCAGCCCTGGCGTCACTGCGAGTGCCCCTGGCGCTCCTAGTATCAACCCCATGCCAGAAAAGGCGCCGAATAGGGCTGATAATGATGAAGGTTTCGTAACGGTGCAAAGGAGGAAGCGCCCTTCGCGAACGATCAAAAACCACTGCAGCAAAGCTCCTACGGTGCCCGAAGTGAGCCTGCATGCCGCAAAGCCGAATACTCCGGTGTACGTCTCCCGCCCACACTACACCACCAAAGCCGAGGACATCGTGGAGTACGTGCGCCAAACGACGAGGTATACGCCGAGGGTGCAGTTACTGGAATCGCACCGGAACGTCAACTTCAAGGCGTTCGTCGTGCGTGTACCGAAATTTTATTTGCCCCTCGTCATGGAAGAAGACTTTTGGCCGCAGGACTTGGTGTTCCGTCGCTTCCGGGGACAAGTTCCACAGGACAGCACAAAGTTAAGTAGTGCGAAGTTAAGTACTACTAATATAGTATTAAGCATATTATTTATCAACCCAAGTTTTGTTTATTAAAATATGTATGTTTAGGTTAAGGTGCTTTTCTATGGGCCTGTGTCGCCTGAAATAAATTGTATTATTATTATTATTAATACATCTATTTGGTCTTTGATCTAAAATATCTTTCTTTGGCTACTTCAATATACCTACTTAGGTACCTACCTACCAACAAAGACAAAAGTTACAATTACGAAACTCGCCCGAGTAATTGACACCCTTTTAAGCATCATAAGTGGCGTTTGAGTACTTATAATATAGCCTTGTCGAAAAGACGTAGAGTAAAAGTTTAAATTCATTAAATTTCACGAAACAAGTAGCTTCGTAATGGATTTCAGACAAGAAGTCGAAAGGTTTCGACACACTCCACTACACGCCTAAGTATCAACAATAACTGTCCTTACAGAGCAGTGGTGGCCCAGTGGTAACGGCCGCGACTTACGAGTTGTAGATCCTATAGGTTCGAACCCAAGCTAGCGCTTTACTTTGTGTAAATTATTTCATCACCACTGCTCTCAAAACGGTGAAGGAAAACATCGTAAGGAAACCGGCATGTCCTAGAACCAAAAATTCGAAGACATGTGACATCTGCCAACCCGCATTGGGCCCGCGGGCCCCGTGGAAAATAACGGTCCACTCCCTCTCGCCGAGAGGAGGCCTGTGTCCCAGCAGTGGGAACATTATAGGCTGATTATGTAACTGTCCTTACAATCAAAGATTTGACTGCCGCGTTCTTCGATCATTGATCGAAAGGCTTGTTGATCTAGTGATCACAAGCGCTACTCCAGGGGGGTAACCATCACCTCTTATAGCAGTATTATTATAATATTACTTCACAGTGGGAAAGTGATGGAGCTATACAGGACTTATAGCTCCATCTCTTTCTTACGCTGAAGTAATATTGAAATAATACTGCTATAAGAGGTGATGGTTACCCCCTGAGCATGTTCGATTCTCGGGTCGGACCGTGCTATTGGGTTTTTTCTGGAATTTCTTAGTAGCAGCCCGGAGTCTGGAGTTGTGCCCGGTTGATGGCAATAGGCTCGCCCCCTATTACATGGGACTCTATCACAACTGGCAAATGTGGGTACTCTGCCCAACCCTTCGTATACAGGCGTGATGTTGTCTATCATCATCTGCCTAGCCTTTTCCCAACCATGTTGGGGTCGGCTTCCAGTCTTACTGGATACAGCTGAATACCAGTATTTTACATGGAGCGACTGCCTATCTGACCTCCAAAACCCAGTAACTGGATAACACGATACCCCTTGGTAAGACTGGTTATCTATGTTATGTTAAAATAAAATATTTAACAGATTGATAATCGCAGTTTATTTTTACTAGCATGCAGGAGGCTTACCGCTGCTCATCCCTTTGAAATAATTCCCAAGTAACTTAAAAGACATAGCTGAGGAATGCATTGAAAACATTTGCTGGGACATTCAGGAAACACTGACCAAGCCCACACTAGTTAAACTTCAGTTCTCTTGCACGTAGAATCCTTGCAGCCAGACAGCAATCTCTCCCAAGGCCAAGGTTGCCGTCTTATCTACGCCCTGATTACGATGTAAACGGTTTTTAAATTGAAAAGCTAAAGCTAACAACGTGCGTAATTTTATTGTAATCAAGTGCTGTATAAGCTAATAATGGCAAATCGATTTTATGTAAATTGTGGAATGTAGATACATAATGTATTATTAATATTTTTCATCTTACTGAAGAAGCTATTTTGCCTCTCCTTGTCTTTTTCGTACCATTTTTAGGGCTCTGTACTCGTAGGAACCCTTATAGTTTCGCCATGCCCGTCATTCTATCCCCGGCTTAATTAACTCAGATACTCTTAGTACTAGAAAGCTGTAATTTGGCATGGATAGGTATACATGTTAAAAAAAAGATAGGGTATCTCCCTTGCACGTAAATGGGGGATGATACTTTTTATCTCGTCTACGTCTTTCTCTAATATCTATCTATAATATTTTTTCGATTAACGGATCCGTTTGCGTAATATAAAGCTTTAAAATGCTATTTTTTGTTAGAGTCAAGGCTTTACAAGTTTCCTCGTGGAGGCGATCGGCGGCGGAGAACTCTCGCGTCCGGCCCTGGTCCAAGCCATGGTACGGAGCGAGAGGGCATGGGCAGCCGTCACCTCCTTCTGCAAAGCAGTAATGCCCTCGAAGGAGGAGGGACGGGTGAGGGAAAAGCAAATTTCACGCACTCACGCCCCACGACCCTAGCTGCCACAGGAGACGCCCTGGGCGTCGGGTATCCCAGGCGGATTTCCGGCCACCGTAGGCGCGGGCTTGCGGAGGGTGAGCAATGGCTAGCTCGCCGTCCGATAAGGACCAGGCTCGGGTCGACGGCTCGTTGTGTTCCACGCACGCCTCAAAGAGATGTCGTCAGCACAAGTGTAGGGGTCCACTAGGGCCGATGCCTGTGGGGGTCGCGGGAAAGTCCGAAAGGAATACCGAGGCCCCTGGCAACACAGGCGACGGAAGGAAAACGGGTGGGTTTTAGTCAGTAAGAGTCTGACACACCGGAGGGTGTGTCAGACTCTTACGGCTCCGCCCAGAGCAGGAGAAGTTAGTTGATAATTTCCCACCCAAAAAACAATAAGACATTACAAGTTAAAAAGAAAAAAAAAAGAAAGAAAGAAAAAGTATTTATTGGGACTCGCACAGGAGATCACACATTAAACTAAAACACACTCATAGAAACATAAAAAAAAAAACAATTTAAAATAAAAACAAGGCGTACCTTGTAGGTACGAGGCCAAAACGCTCCTATCTCAGCATAATGCTGCAGTACTTAAGAAAAGAAATAAGTGTCGCAGCGCTGGAGTTAAAGAGTAATAGTCGACCAACTTACATTTGCAGTTGGAAAATTGATCGTGACGTATATCAAATATGGAGAACATATCTTTCAACTACAATGTTAAGTTTTGTTTTTGAGTTAAATGCATCCTAACCACTAGTGTTGCAACAGAACTCTGCTTCCGCTTCCGCAACTGCAGAAGTTCCGCATTTTTTTTCACTTCCGTTTCTGCTTCTGGTTCCGCAAACTTTATAACAGAACTCTGAACGGAAGCGGGGACCCTTATGTGGTGGAATGGAAATGCGCACAAATACCCCCATATTTTGCCAATAGTTCGCCAATACTTATCAGCTCCCCCCACCAGTGTAGCCAGCGAGCAATTATTTAGCGGAGCTGGTTTAATATATGAAGAACATCGAAATAGGCTGAAAGGTGAAAAAGCGGCCAAGTTACTCTTTATTAAATATAACTTGCCGCTGTTTAATTTTGACTACTAAAATACAAATTTAATAAAAAAAGTTTTAAATGTACAATTGTGCTTTTTTTTTTCATAGTGTTAACGCTTCCGTTTCCGCTTCCGTTTCCGCTTCCGTTTCCGTTTCCGCTTCCGTTAAGATTTACTTTTGACATCTGTTTCCGTTTCTGCTTCCGTTATGCCAGTTCCGTTGCATCACTACTAACCACCACACCCTTCACTGTGCGTGGTCGGACACGCACTTGGCCGGTCTTGATGTATTTTTTAACGTATTTATTGGCCGGCCCCATTTACATCATGTTTCACGTGAGCATCTACCACTGAATAAAACATCGATTTCATTCAATTAGGTACATGAAAAAACCGGCCAAGTACACACGGCTACACATCAAGCTATACATTTCCAGTTTACGCTGACCTCGCATTGTACGGAAAACCTATACAATGCGAGATCAGCTTATACTGGAAATGTATAGCTTGATGTGTAGCCGTGTGTACGTACCACGCACAATGAAGGGTTCCGTAGTTGGGATATATTTTATCACAAGAACAAACTTAATATAGTAGTTGAAAAAAAAATCACCCATACATTCCTAAGTTTGTACGCACAATATTGAGTGATTTACAATATTACTTTAAGACCGTAGACTTCTTATAGGTTTTCCTGTATTCTATAAGTATAGAACAATTCTATGTATTTATTTTTTTTTGGCTCAGCTGTTTCAGATAAGGGGTGAATAGTCAATTTTCATCAATTTACTTTAATAATAAAGTTGAATGAAAGTAAACTAATTAATTTGAAATCCTTATAATAAGTCTCTTCACTTGATTTTTTGTTTCTATTTTTTTCCTTAAAAGTGTACCCCATATTCAAAATGAATTAATTTACCTTACACGTTCGTGTTTGGGTCACAGAAATTGATATGTGTACCAAATTTCATATTAATCGGTCCAGTAGATTCGGCGCAAATTGGCTGTGACGGACGGACAGACACACGCTTGACCCTATAGAGGTTCCGTTTTTTTTTTCATTAAGAGGTACGGGACCCTAAAAAGTAACAAACAATAAGTGAGAACAATGCCCTTTTTCCTTATTTTCTTTCTTAGTCTCTTGGGTATGCTCACAGTCATACACACACACCTCAATTCTACGGTCTAAACTAAAAGGAAGTATACAATGCAGTATATTTATATATACAAGTATACCTACATAACCATGCTAAAAAAAATATTAATAATACTCGCAATTTCTTCAAACGCCAAAATGAAGGCGCCGATAAAAATAAGTTGCCATAACAATTTCCTAACGGATAAATGATGAGTTCGAAACACTTTTAGCCATGGCAACATTTTCGTACCTTTCTTACGGAAGCCAGGTGTAACTCGAACCGAAGAGCCAAAGTAAAAACTTTTTCTTTGCGTCATTAATCATTGCCAAAAGTCCGCTCAACACTCGTTGAAGAAAATGACTGTTTCACAGTAAAGGAGTTATTTATACTTTTAATTTTCAGCCGCTTCTGTGTAGTTTGTTTGAGTTACTTGATACTTTTGGAAAATGTGTGTTATGGGAATATGACTAGATGGAGTTTACCTACATATGAAAATTAAGCTAAGTATATTTATTTATTAACACAAATAAGTACAACATCTTACAGTTTCCCAAGACGATGTTATACATACATATCAAACTATTTATATCTATAAAATACACTTCATAAAATTAACAATAAACATACAAAAAAAAAATGAAATCTCAAATATTTACGCCTTTCTCAATGCACCTTTGTGCTCCTGATTCAATTTTCGGCAGGCCATCGAAAACATCTTCCGTCGGCATATTATTAATAATACGTGAGGCCCTTGACAAAGGGGCAAACTTTAATAAATTTGTCCTAGCCCATGGCACCTCTAACAAGGCGGGGCGCGCCCCCACATACCCGTCCGGGACACGCAGCCGCAGCGCCTCCAGCACTTCTGGGTGGTGCACCAGCCCGCGCAGCACCCTCGCTACGTACTTAACTAACGCGACGTCCCTCCTAACAGCCAGCCTAGTGTACCCGACCATGCCCAACACAAACAGACTCGGATACATCAACGAGTAGAATGGGTAAACCCCATATTGTTATATGAGCACTCTATTTCAATGACCTACCCCCACATGCGCAAACAAAAAAAAAGGAGCACAAAATTCGCGAATGCGTGTGGAGGGACAGGCGTATAAAATAGCCGTGTATCCTTGCGGGTCGAGGACGACAGAAAAATTATTATCTGGAATGCATAATAATTCAATTTGCCTTTTTTTGAGCAAACTATCAAAGAGGAATTGGTGACGGTCAGGTGGCGTTTGTAGCCTAACTCCAGCAAATAATGCAAAGGCGGTACCTGTGCTTCTCCTGGCGAAAGTCTTGAAGAATCCTTCTGGGCAGGTGGCCACCTTGCTTGCCCGTACACTGGTCACTTGAAAGTCTATATTCTGGATTTAATCGGACGCGGGTTATTATTTTTAATTTTGAAAACGTAGCACAGTATATCCCCAAGGATTACGGGATAACGTAATAAAGTTTGCGGTTTTGCGGACGCGATGAACTGAGATTGAAAAAACGTGGTTTGCGGTGAGACGAAATGCTTCCGTTCGGCGCCGGTGCACTATGACGTCTGACAGCCATCATTAGCTGTCACTAGCCGCAGGATTCTCTAAATCCCGCGACACACAATATCCGCGGCTGCAATATAAGCCTAAGACAGACTACAGACACCTTATAAACCGTCCACAATCAAAAAAATGTAAGGGGCAATAACTTGCCACACCATACTCCCCGCCTTGAAAGGTCCCGAGCTTTCAAAGATGATAATCTATACGCTTAAAAGCTGGTGCGGTTGGGAGGATGAGATGATGTTTATATATCTGGCAGTCTGAAAGCACCAAGAGAATCCCAAGCAGCAGTTCAAAACACCATTACTAGGAAACGGCGTTCGAAATTAATTATCAGATTCCAAAGAATGAAATTGCAGTTTGATTAAATTAAGACAAAGTTGAATTACCAAGCTAAATTATAACTATGTAATGGCGTACCATTGAGAAAATATACTATTGTAAATTATAAACTAAATTAAACTACGAAATAATATAGTTCTATTGGGTTGGCAAAGGATATAACTTGGTGACAGGACGTTTATATGTACCTGACGCGGTTTTTACTGAAGCTACTCGAATTACACCATCCGATCCCGGAAAAACTTCCACTATGATGCCCAATGGCCAAGTCAATGGTGGTACGTTATCTTGACCCAAGAGAACGACAGTACCGATCTCTATAGGGCGATCGGGAGTGCACCATTTCTGGCGAACTTGCAACGTGTGCAAGTACTCAACTCGCCATTTCTTCCAGTAGGATAACACAAGCTGATCCAAAAGCCTTTTGCGGTTTGTTAAATTTATGTTTTCTTCTGTCAATTCAGAAGAAGGCAAATGCTTAAGTGGACTGGACATTAGAAAATGCGCAGGCGTGAGCACGTCCGGATGCGGGTCTGATGAGAGAACACTAAGCGGTCGAGAATTTAAAAGGCACTCGATTTGTACCAGTACGGTAGAGAGTTCCTCGTAAGTGAGAAGCTGCTTTCCTATGACTCTATACAAGTGAGTTTTAACACTCTTAATGTTCGACTCCCAAATACCTCCGAAGTGCGGAGCTCGCGGCGGTATTCTTGTCCACTCAATGCGAGATTTTAGAAGCTCATTTTTAATATCTGTTTGAACAGACGAGTTCAATAAGAAAGAATAAATATCATCAAGTTGCGCCTTAGCGCCAACAAAATTGGTACCATTGTCTGAGTACATGACAGACACTGGACCGCGGCGAGAAATAAATCTTTTAAATGCGGATAAGAAAGCCTCGGATGTGAGGTCCGATACGAGTTCGATATGTATGGCTTTAGTTACCATACATATGAACAAACATATATAAAGTTTTTGCGAACGTTGACCTCTACGGCGAATAGGTGTGTAAGCAAGCGGCCCGGCGAAATCTACTCCAGTGTGCACAAAGGCTTTAGTATCACGGACACGGTATCCAGGAAGTTCAGCCATTTTGGGTGTTAGACGCGTAGGATTTAGACGGAAACAAGTGTTGCATTTCCGACAGCGGGAACGTATGACTGTTCGTCCATCTAATATCCAAAACCGCTGCCTTATAATAGACATCAATAATCCGGGGCCCGTGTGGCAGTACGTATTGTGATAGTGATCAATAATTAGATCAACTACGCGGTCACGTTTAGGTAAAAGCGCGGGATGCTTGGCTTCATATGGTAAGTCAGATTTAGACAATCTGCCCCCAATACGTAAGATTCCGTAGTTATCAATAAAGACAGACAAACAGCGCAACTTCTTAGATGGAAGTTCGCCTGCTTTAATTAAATTTAATTCGTTAGAAAAATGCGTATTTTGAACTATTCGAATAATGAAATTTTCGGCGGTTTGTATATTTTTAACAGAGCTATGACTAAGTAGTCTGTTCGTAAATTTAAGAATGTACATAAATACACGTAACAATTTATTCCATGAACAAACACGGTCAGCTATTGTATCTAAAATACGCGGTTCAGTATTTGATGTTTCTACAAGAAAAACCTTTGATTTAAACTCTGGCAATGTTTCACATTCAGTAGGAGAGAATTTTAAAGGCCACTCGCTAATGGGTCGATGGAGCCAAGTAGGACCGTTCCACCATAACGAGTGTTCAATTAAATCAGATGGCAGCATGCCGCGGGAGAGACAATCGCTAAGATTCTCCTTTCCGGACACGTGATTAAAACTAGCGGCAGGTAGGTTTTCCTGTATTTTAGCAATGCGATTACTGACAAAAATAGACCATCTATGGGGAGATGAGTGGATCCACGAAAGAGCTATGGTGGAGTCCGAGAAAACGTAGACACCTGCAATAGGTACACGAGCGGAAAGTTTATCTTTGACCACGCGAACAAGCTTAGACAGAAGTAAAGCGGCGACAAGTTCTAATCGAGCTAGCGTTGTTATTTTAGCGGGGGAAACTTTGGACTTTGCACATAAAAGCCGAACGCTGATATTGCCTTTAGAGTCAGTTATGTGTAAATAAATACAACAACCATAACCACTAAAGCTGGCGTCGCAAAAGGCTACGATATTCACTACAGCTTCTCTAAAGACGCCAATGTGGCGACGAACCTTTAGAGAAGAGAGTGAGGGGAAATCGCGCAAAAAAACGGAACACCGATTGGTGATGGAGTCCGGAGGAACCTCATCCCAACCTATTTTAGCTAACCAAAGTTCCTTAATTAGGATTTTCGCGTACAACACGACGGGTGCTACGAGGCCAAGTACGTCGAAAAAGCGGGCAACTAGCGATAGAATCGCACGCTTAGTGCATTTATCATCTACAGCGACTGTTGTCAAAGAAAAATAATCATCAGCGGGTTCCCAGGTTAATCCAAGGATTTTGAAATTATGTTTATCATTATCCATGCCAGAAAAATTAACTGGTAAGCGGTGAGACTCTGGGAGAATCTCCAACAAAGCGGGTGAGTTAGTAGCCCATTTGACCAGGTCAAAGGATCCTAACTTAAATAACTCAATTAAATCGCGGGATAATTGTATAGCAATCTGTTCATCAGGAACAGAATAGACATAATTTTCACACTCTAATTCGTCCGGACTAATAAAACGCTGAGATGGAATTTCCTCTAGCTCAAAAAACTTCTGCAAACTTGACTCGACGTCAATGCTAGCAAGCGCGGTAAACGAAGATGTCATGTGTGTTACGTCACTACTATGACAATCAATATCACCCATCAGTACATATCCGAAACTAGTCAGTATAGCTGGGGGTGCGCGGGTGCCTGAGTCAACCCTATCACCTAAATAAATAAAAGGGAACAGCTGTGCTCCAAGCACAACATCGATTCTACCAGGTACATTCCAGGTTGAGTCAGCAAGCGGTAAATTATTTAAATATGACATATCGTCATTTAATCTGATAAAACTAGCGGGAAGTCTATCTGTAATGCAATCAACAACTAATGCGTGTATATAATACTTATTGTGAGGATTAATCCGAGATTCTATATTGAGATAAATAAAGCCGTGTACAGGTCGTGAGGTCATACCAACACCTTGTAAAGACGAATTGCGTAATTTAATTATGGGTGAGTTCAAACGTTTACAACAGTCCACAGTAATTAAATTATTTTGCGATCCATTGTCTATTAAACACCTGACAACAAGCTTATCTCGGCCGCTGCTATCATATACGTATATCTGCGCGGTAGGTAACAAAATAGTTGTCTCTGTCGGTAAACATATTTTAGCGGCGGCACTAAGCGAGACAGACGTAGCGGCAGGCTCGCTCGGCGTTGAATCACTTTTTACTTCGGAGATATGTAACAATTAATGATGTGTTTTCTTACAAGTTTTACAAACACTCCGTGATTTACATTTAACCAAAGAGTGGGATAGACTTAAGCAATTTACACAGCCATGTTTCTTTTTAATAAATTCGAAACGAGCTTGCGGAGAATTCATATTTTTAAATTGTGGACAATCAAACAGTCGATGATCGACGTTATCGCCGTCACACAGCGGGCAGCGGTTATTCGAAGCTGGTTCGCTACAAGATACAAACGCTTTAGCGGTACTTTGAGTATTACTTCGATTGTTAGCTAAACTAGACTTAGCACGCGATTCCGTCTGTGCATTATTAACGTGTGAGCGCTGGAGTACCTTAACATAAATATTATAAACTCCGTATAGGAAGGCAATTCCTTGCCACTCACACGGCTTTCAAATTGTTGAACAGTTTGTGAGTCAACCTTTCTTAAACCACAGTGTAATATCACAAAATCTAATAAGTCTGAAATGTCTAACTGCTTCAATGCAGCGACAGACGCTGAATATCGTTCTACAAATGCATTCAGACTAGCAGCATTGCCGGCGCATCCTTTAATGTCCAGTATATTATTGAGATAATGAATACCTAAACTACGTTTATCTTGATACCTTTTGACAAGACTGTTCCACATAACACTGTGTGTATCTCCTGTGGGAACAATGCCTGCAGTTAGTTTTAAGGCATCATGAGTTAATTTACTTATTAAATACTGCACACGCTGCGAATCCGTCAGATCAGTATTTAAATGAACATTAGTAACTTGCCGCGCTTGACTCGGTGGAACGCAGAGCTAAGAGGCTCATTGGCGACGTAAATCTGGTGGATGCCAAGCTTCACAGTTTGGCCCATCGTCGCAAGGTTGCCTGCTTGTCGGTCTTCTATAGATTGTACTTCGGAGAGTGTGCCCAAGAACTCCACGACCTCATTCCACCGGCCCCCTTCTATTATCGGTCATCTAGGCGCACTTCAGGTTACCATCCCTTCCTGGTGGCTATCCCACCAGCTCGCACTAAGCGTTTCCAAACTTCTTTTATAATGCGCACAGCAAAGGAATGGAACTCTCTGCCTGCGTCTGTGTTTCCGAACGCATACAACCCTAATCTCTTCAAAGTGAGAGTGAACAGGCTTCTTCTGGGTAAGCTCGCTCCATCGTCGACTTTGTTTCTGTCACCTCTGACATAGACTAAGGTCAAGAGCAAACCCATCACAAATAAAAAAATAAAAAAAATAAAAAAAGTACGGAACATTTCATAAAACATGGGCCAATTTTCAGTTCTACCGTCGAACGATGGTAACTCGATTGGTGGTAACTTTATGCTTCTACCTCCCTTCTGATCTGATGTTAATGTTTTGCCACTTGAAAGAATGAGATTACGTTTGTATTTAATAGTTGAATATAAGTCTTCAATAGAA
Source organism: Atethmia centrago (assembly GCA_905333075.3). Lineage (NCBI taxonomy): Eukaryota > Metazoa > Arthropoda > Insecta > Lepidoptera > Noctuidae > Atethmia > Atethmia centrago. Next base: position 22,804,581 of record HG995369.1, read on the forward strand.
CTTAGACTCCCATAGTCGGGTGGGGTTTCATCAATTTCAAACTGCAACTCATTGATCTGGTCAATTATTGTTTCAAACTTGCTGTAAGATTCACCAATAGATTCAGACTGCGCTAGGAATAACTCGTTCGAGCGTGAATCATAATTACATATACTTTTGGAAGAATTATACAAGCGATTAACTCGCTCAAAAATTACTTCTTTTTTAGCAATAAGCTGAGCTAATTTAGTTTCTTGTTTTTGAGTTGCCATTATAAGGCACTATCTAATATTAATTGCTGTAAATTATCGTAAGTACTTGCAATGACTTGTACTTATTTAACTGATACCTATCCAGGCTCGAATGGACCATAAGTATGGAGGGACAGGCGTATAAAATAGCCGTGTATCCTTGCGGGTCGAGGACGACAGAAAAATTATTATCTGGAATGCATAATAATTCAATTTGCCTTTTTTTTGAGCAAACTTTCAAAGAGGAATTGGTGACGGTCAGGTGGCGTTTGTAGCCTAACTCCAGCAACTAATGCAAAGGCGGTACCTGTGCTTCTCCTGGCGAAAGTCTTGAAGAATCCTTCTGGGCAGGTGGCCACCTTGCTTGCCCGTACACTGGTCACTTGAAAGTCTATATTTTGGATTTAATCGGACGCGGGTTATTTTTAATTTTGAAAACGTAGCACAGTATATCCCCAAGGATTACGGGATAACGTAATAAAGTTTGCGGTTTTGCGGACGCGATGAACTGAGATTGAAAAAACGTAGTTTGCGGTGAGACGAAATGCTTCCGTTCGGCGCCGGTGCACTATGACGTCTGACAGCCATCATTAGCTGTCACTAGCCGCAGGATTCTCTAAATCCCGCGACACACAATATCCGCGGCTGCAATATAAGCCTAAGACAGACTACAGACACCTTATAAACCGTCCACAATCAAAAAAATGTAAGGGGCAATAACTTGCCACACCAGCGTGCTTACTTTGACGTATCACTCACTGCAATATTATTTGAATCAGTTTTTTTTTTTTCAATGTATGCTATATGATTGCTGACCTTACTTGATACTTGTCGCCCGAACCTGCATACGTAATATGGGCTGGTGTCCGTGACTGAACGTGAATTGTTTTTGTTTGTTTCTATTTGTTGTACTCTGGACGCTTTTAACGTGTACGTCTTTTTTTTACATCGTCTTCAAATACAGTTCATCATCATCTGCCTAGCCTTTTCCCAACTATTTACAATCCCTATTTAGTGTGTTCTATAATATTGTATCAATGTGTACTGTGTAGCTACAATTAAGTACCCAATGTGAAATATTATGTTTTGTGGCTTTGACATCATCGGGTCGGCTTCCAGTCTAACCGGAATACCAGTATTTTACATGGAGCGACTGCCTATCTGACCTCCACAACCCAGTACCTGGGTAACACGACAACCCTTGGTAAGACTGATTTTCAGACTTTCGGGTTTCTGACGACCCGTAACAACTGTCAAAGATCTGCAAATGACAGCCGGGACTAACGGCTTAACGTGCTTTCCGAGGCACGGAGGGGTCCACGGACCAACCGCAGCAAGCGTAGCTTAATCTGACCGATCGACCGTGTAGCTGTACCTATGACTTGGCCACAAACCCCTCACAGTCTTCACATACCTACAGTTATAAATTCTAAATTAAAGATGTAACTAATATTTTTGTAACAACATAATTTAAAAGAGTTTCTTGGCCGTTCTTCGACATAGGTACCTACTACGCTTAGGAACTAGCTTCATATTTCTAACTGACCGACTCCTTAACAGTTCAAAAGTGGCTGTAAATGGTTTAGTTGATATAAATGGTTCGAGTTTAAAGTCAATACGCGTACTTTACGTACCCGAACATAGATAACATAACACAGAGAATGAATATGACGAAATGAAGGGTTTACCTACTCGGTACAATACTTACAGGGCTTCCGTAATTAATAGTTTAGGTCAACATGAAACCCCAAAAAAGCCGCTTCTACCGAAACCCAGACTTACGAGTACGTTTAAACTAAACATTTTCGTGTAATTAATCTCACTATTTTACGAGTTGAATGGTGAGACGGGGAAGTATTGAACTGGGAATAAAAGAAAAGTTTCATGGTTCCCTGGCAGGCAGGCAGGGCCAGATGCAATACAGAGCGGCGGCCCACCAGGCCCCGACCAGTCCGCTCCGGTCATAAAACTCTTTAAATTGCTTTCTTTTTACATTTAAATAAATGGTTGTCGTGAATATTGAAGTTTATTTTATCAGACGGTATGCTAGTTCCATAAAATACTTTTTCATGAAGATAAAATTTTTAGCGCTCTGGGGTTTATCGCAGGCAATTGTAGGTACTACGTGTAAGTTTATTTCTTAGTAATTTATTGTTCAGTTTGACCTATTTATTTACTTTGTTTGGGAGGACGTTGTTTTATGCTTAACTAGCTTTTGCCCGCAAATTCGCCCGCGTCGATGTCGGAAAATATCCCATGGGAACGTACTACCGGGATTAAAAGTACCCTATGTGTTAACCCAGGTTATATGTTATGCTAATGCTATGTGCCAAATTTCATCCAAATCTGACGAGCCGTTTTTCCGCAAATCCAGAACATACATCCAGACAAACGGATAAAATTGCTAAAAAAAAACTATATTTTCGGCATCAGACTCGTTGCCACACCGGGAAGATTTTTTCATTCATAAATACCTATTCGTTGTACAGTTTTGACTTCGTTATTATTGTACAGTTAAAGAAGATACAGATAATAATTATAGATCTAGGTAGGCACAGAAGAAAGTGCAAATAAATATAAATCTATTGCATTTTTAAACGTAAGATCATTGCAATACAAAGTGCGAAGGCTACATGACATACAACGTAATATCAAGCAGTGAAGGTCGTCTCAAATTCGTCCCTGTTTGCGTTCCGGTTTCAGGTGAGGGCGGAACTCTTCACCTTTGAACTTCGCAATCTCTCGGCCGGCACGAAGCCTCTTTTCTTCAAACTTTACGAGTATGTAATACGTTTCGGGCTCGTGACCTGATTTTGAGTATCGCTCAAACTCATACATATTTTTTTGCTATCGGTAAAGAGGTAGGTACTCGCGGATAGAATATAATAGTTCTTTTCAAGTTTAGAAGTACCTGTGACTCGTAAAGGAATTTCTACGTGAATGCTTTTTAATAGAAATATATTGCAAATGTTGTACCTACCTGAAGTTTTATATCTACGAGTCTGTAACAGTTTGCGTACTCCGGAAATCAGTCAACCGTTGTGGTAATAAATTTCAATCCTTTGCTGTATGCATGACACGAACATTGCTGCACAGCTGAAAAAAAATAAAGGTTAGGGATAGGTTATACCCTTTATTACCTAATACCTATTGTGTAATCACTTGACTGACAAGTGACAATACACAAAAATATAAACACATTAAGTATTCCCCAAAGAGTTAAGAATAAGAACGCTAAAAATACAGGTTTTGCCAGATGTAAATATTGTTGGTTTATGCGCAGTCCATATTTTGCCTGTTTAGGGCATTCAAAGTGGTTATACATTAATAATACCTAATTAGGTACTTATTTTAGTAAAATGTACAACTATGTTGTAATATAAATTACAGACACACGCTACAAAACTATAAAATATGTTCTAATAGAAATTACAATTCAACAACATTTTTTTTCACATTTTTATCTTAAATAACAATTTTTCTCTGTGTTGCATAAATTCTTGTAATGCATAAAAACAATTTTCAATTAACCATCTGCGCAGTTTAACTCTAAAATATTTAAATAGGAATTCCCTTATATTCTTTGGTAATTTATTAAAGATAGTAATGCACATATGGTAAACATAATTTTTAATTAATCTTGTACTACAAAACGGAATCAACAACGGAATATACTTCCTTAGAAAAACCGATAACTCATACAAATACATACCGGTCAAGTTCAATAGTAGTTTTTGAATAAAGGCCTACAAGACTCAAGTGGATCGACACCGCATATAGCTCTTACACATTTCTTATCTACAGTAAATGTATTATTATCATTATCTGTTGAATTGTCCTTATTATAAGTCTGTATGTTAAAATTGATTCAACATATCCACTACCTATATGCTATGCAGACTGTTTTTTCGTCTGAAATGCATAAATTTGTGTATGCATTAAGAAATTTAGTTTACTGCATATCTTGCTATTGGTGCCGATACCCTTGTTCACAAACTAAACTAAATTTAAGTTCAGTGCTTCTTTTACTATCTATTTCACTATGAAAAGGACAGAAGATAAATTTTAGTTTAGTCCTGTCAAATTATTCGGCGCTTGACGTAAATTGACGTAATTTTAGTAGGCAAGTTTTTAATCACGTCTAAACTTGTATGGAGTAGTGACAGGCGCTGATTACAGGACAGGACTAAACTAAAATTTATCTTCTGTCCTCTTCTTAATGAAATAGAAAGAAAAAGATGCACTGAACTTAAATTTAGTTTAGTTTGTGAACAAGGGAATCGGCACCAATGTATTGTTTCCAATTACAAAACGAGTCTAAACTTATACGAGTATACACATCTCATCAGAAAAATCGAAACACTTCCGTTTTTATGGTTTCTGTCCTAATTTAACACAAAAGAGTGTTCATTCCATGAAAAAAATCACATGACAGCAGCATGTGAGCTGGCAGTTTGGCCATTACAGTGATAAGCGAAAATTCAAAATTAGAATTTCATTCGTTTATCCTATAAATAGAGCAGTGGTGGCCCAGTGGTAACGGCCGCGACTTACGAGTTGTAGGTCGTAGGTTCGAACCCGGACAGGCGCTTTACTTTGTGTAAATTATTTAATCACCACTGCTCTCAAAACGGTGAAGGAAAACATCGTGAGGAAACCGGCATGTCCTAGAACCAAAAATTCGAAGACATGTGACATCTACCAACCCGCACTGGGCCCGCGTGGTGGATTAAGGCCCACTCCCTCTCACACAGAGGAGGCCTGTGTCCCAGCAGTGGGAACATTATAGGCTGATTATGTATGTTATGTATCCTATAAATGAAATGATTCACTGTTTTGAGACAAATGTGTGTTTAGAGTTGGAGTACATTTCACCTAAAAATTTGCGCCTATCTTAAAACTTTTGCTCTGTGTTCCGTACACTATGTGTGTACTGTGACTTTGGGACGTCTGAAAAAGTTTTTTTTCTAAAACATATGGATACTTCGCCCGCAGAAGCCGTCCAAGTGGTGGCATTGCTGGATTCTGGACTTAGTCAGCGTGTTGTGGCTGAAATATTGCATCTAAGCTTGTCGTCGTTCATAGAGTCTACAAACGCTATCGGGAGACTGGTTTGTTCACGAGCCGTTCAGGATCTGGCAGGAATCGGGTCACTTCTGAGCGAGATAATCTATTTATTGTAACAACTTCTTTACAAAATCGACGCCTTAATGCTTTTCAACTGCAGCAGCAGCTTCATGTTGTACGTAGGGTGGCTGTAAGTGACTCTCAATTAGAAGAAGGTTGAAGGAACGTGGACTGGTACAGCACAATCCACCAAGTGGGCCGAAATTACTGAAGACCATCGAAGAGCGTGCCTTAATTTTGCACGTGAGCACCTAAATTGGTCATACCTCCAGTGGAACAAAGTCCTCTTTTCTGATGAGTGTAAAATTATGCTGTATGGTAACGACGGAAGGAACAAGGTCTACAGAAGCGATGGAGAACGCTTTGCACAATGCTGCATTGAAGAAAAGGTCAGCTATGGTGGCGGTTCGTGGACGGTTTGGGGAGGAATCAGCGCCGACGGTAAGACAGAGCTTGTCTTTGTGTCTGGGCCATGTCTGCCTGCACTAAACAGTCATCGGTACATCGAACAGTGTCTTGAGCCTCACGTGATGCCCTATGCACATTTTATTGGCAACGGTTTCATATTCATGCACGACAATGCTAGGGCTCACACCGCGAGCGTCGTACGAGATTATGTTACCGAAGTCGATATCTCCATTATGGAATAGCCAGCAAGAAGCCCGGACATGAATCCGATTGAACATCTATGGGATGAATTAAAGAGACGAATTCGTGCAAGAGATCCTGCCCCAGAAACACTTAGCCAGCTGCAAAATGCAATCCAAGAGGAATGGAATGCCACAACATTTAATCGTGACTCTCATCCGATCGATGAAGAACCGTATAGAAGCAGTAATAAGAGCTCGGGGAGGGAATACAAGTTATTAAATAAACGTTTCTTAGCTTTTTTTTCATTTACGTGTGCTGTTTAATCAATTTCCTTCATACTCCATACAGGGTAACCTCATATTATTCACTATTAAACGACATATATTCCTAAATATATACACATTTTTCTGTTACTCCTTATAAAACATAAACATACAAGCTGTTTCGATTTTTCTGATCAGAAGTGAAATAGAAATAAAAATAAATTTAATTAATTTTTGTGCGAGTCGCATTGTTCTCCTATAATCAATATTCTTCGTCTGTTTTGTTTCAAAAGGTGTGTACATCCACATTTCGCCAGTTATGTTACAAAAATATAAATAAATATATATTATCAACCCATAGTAGGTACAAACTACTAAGCTACGAGTCTACGAGCGCGCTACGAATCTGCTACGAATCTCGCCTATTTATATTTTAAAACTTTACCTAGAACTCAATTTATCCAGTGTACATACTTCATTGCATACAAAATACCGCACGGGACGGTGAGCTCGCCATACATACATCTATGCTAATATTATAAATGGTAACATTTGTTTCTTTGTAAGTTTGTATGTAGGGGGTAATCTCTGGAAGTACCAGTCGGATTTGAAAAAATATTTTTGCATTGATAGCCCAAATCTTGAGGAAGTTTATATCTTCGGACCCTTCGGAGCCGAGCAAAAAGACAGAAAGAACGCTTAGTAAAAACGAAGTAATAGCGCGGGCGGGCAATGCAATGCGACGCAGTGGGTCGGGGGAACAAGACATTTCATGCGGACGTAATCGCGGGCAGAAACTAGTTCTCAATAAAAAATGAACATTCTAAATAGCCACCCACAATGAACTATTTATTTTATAGTCCGCCAAACCGAATTTCGACCTTGGCAACCAATCCCCGCGGAGACCAGCCTTCGGCACAGGAGATATTATAGAGTACAAGGGTGTGCGCAGACACAGGTGCATTCTCTGTTCCCTCGCTCTCATAGTCCGATGGGACGGCCATCCGACACAACCGGAGAGAGATCAGGCGCAGGACCAACTTACGACTTTACGTACTTTCGAGGGAGTATCACAACGCCAACTTCCATGTTGGTAAAATTTCCAATGGAAAAACCCAATAATACTTCGCCCGACCCGGGAATCGAATCCAAGGCCCCACGCTCAGTAGTCGCGGTTGCAACCACGACACCAACGGGGCAGTCAAAGGTCAGTATTTATTTTAGAATCCGTTGGGAATAAACACAAAAAGTTGTCCTATCGAGTAACAGAGTCTGACACACCCTCCCGCTCCGCCCAGAGCGGGAAGTTATTTGATAATATCCCACCCAAAAAAAAAAGTGTGACTGGTTGGGATTTTTCCGATTTTTATTCACAATTTTTCAGTCAGTCAGTGTGACTCGTTGGGAACAATCGATCATTACGCTTGCTTGTCTCCTGAAAACACCATGATTGCCAGAGGGGCAGATAGAGGTAGGTAGGTACTGGGTGATATAACGTGCATCCGCGAGTATGCGAGCCGATGCCGCGATTTATGCGAGTACTCGACTGCACTATACCCAGGCCAACGATACGAGATAAATACATTAAATTGCAAGTTATACATCAACTTTAAACTCAAGTGATCTAAGTTGCTTTTTGAATTAAAAAACTGTCGCTAAACTTCATAAAATAATTTTCGTTGCAATGGAAACTGAACCATATGCAATTAAGGCGCTGACAAGACCCAATTGACCAAAATAGGCTGCGCTTAAGAAAAAAAATTGCCAAATCTGTATAGTTTGTGGTAGCGGAAAAAATATATTTTAATTTTGAACATATTACCCAGAACTTGGTTGTTACCAAAACACGTTTTGAAAACATAATCTCGATACAAACTAACGTTAAACTAACCTCTTACTTTGAGTTCTATCCAAAATATCTGTATCAAATATCAAAATACGTTACGTATTTAATGAATAACAAGCACGTCATATTTGAATGCAGAACTTGGTTGTTTTTTATTTTCGATTACTCAACTCAATTTTGAGTAAATAGATAATTACTTCATATTTTGCAATAAATTACAAGCTTTGTGTCATCGCGCTTCTCTTTCTTTTCTATGGAATTTGACAGTGACCGCGGTTTAGGTGTTGTCAGCGTCTTAAGTTAAAGTTTTAAATCCTTAAGCATGAAATTTATCTCGTCTAGTTAGCTTTAGTATAGTATATAAATAATACATACATAGGTCAATGCAATACCTATATTTTATACAACCTATGGATCGTAAGTAACATTTAGAATAAGTTTTACCTACTCGGAGAAATTGTCTTCAACGTTACCTAGGTATGTCCAAATATCTCCTGGGATGTAGGCATTCGCTCCTTGTTATAGACTGGTATTCAGATGACTGAAAGCCGACCCCAACATGGCTGGGAAAAGGCTAGGCAGACGAAGTCTGAAGAATGCTGATACGCCAAGAATACCTTCTGGCCGAGATCATGTTTATTAAGCACAATAGCTCCGTAATTAACTAGATCCATTCATTCATTCAGTAGTGATTGAATGAATAGTCGTAATCGCACAGTAAAAGGCTCGTGGCAGACGTGACGGGTTACGAGTTGGAGTAAGCACAAAAAGTTAAAGAAGGTTCACTTTCGCTTTAATAACGGTTTTGTACAAGTTTTACTCACAATGAGACGCTTTTAGGAGTAGAGATATTGCAGGATTATAAAGAAAAATCTCCTGTTCCATACAAAAGTGGAAAACTAAAAGTTAAAATGTATGGAGCAGCGGATTTATTTTTTACTTGTCTGACCGTACATTTTGACTGTGACAAGATTGTGATTTTTTCGTGCTTGTCAAGCAATTTTGACTGCAAAAACCGAATTCGGTCGTAAAGCGATCACTATTTATGTCGAGACTGCAGCCCCTGCATTAAAAGTTGTTCGTATTCATGAGTAGGTAGGTACGGTCTTCTGTCAAAGTTTGTCCACGTAATTTGTTTGGACCTAATATAGGAATTTCGCAGTTACTATAGCCTATCATCGTCTTAATCAAAGTAAGCCTACTGCTTCTACATTACGGTGTAACGGCCTTTCGTATCGTCTGTCTGGAGGGCGTGCAATGTCGGCTTGCAGACGCTCTAAGAACACAAAATTATGATAAGCTACTTACTATATTACGCGTTTGCATTTATAGTTGAAAAAAAAGAAATGCACATGTTTGTTGAAAGATTGCAGTATTATTTTTAAAGGATTGGATTTTGATAATGTAAACAGAGATTGAAGATGTATGTATGTAGCAAGTAGGTGATTAGGTACTGAGTAAGCGTCAAAGCAAAATGATTTGTACAGTCAAGGGCACATCAGTGATGAAATTCGAACTTGATGTGCTGGCGACTATACGTACCAACACCTCCGGACTCTTCGCTCAGCTCTGCCTCCCCGCCGCCGGTACCCAACCCTACTGTGAGTGCTGTGACGACACCGGTCGCGGTAGTTGCGTCGAGCTCGAGCGACGAGTATTTCTCTCCGCTCACGACGCCACCACCTGTTCGTCGACGGGGAGGACGCCAGCTGCCGGACGGTTTAGGACCTCGAGGCCCGGCCTCCGATAGGGTCCCAGCTCCCGGCGCTAGTGTGCAGCGCATGAGATGGACACGATCTATCAATGAGAACGTCATGCGCTCATACTATGGGGCTACAGTGGGGAAAAAATCTGACCGCGTACCGTGTTCGGATGCTCTCTCTTTTTCAGGTGCTTGAGCCAGCTGTCAACGTTTCGGCACAACGAAGGTCGGATCAGGTGCGGGTTATCCAGCGTAATCATATGTTGGATGACACTGCACTTGATCGCCTGCGAAGTGAAATGCAGAGTAGCCATGTCATCGCCCCCCCGTCGCAGACTGTTGTAGTTTCACCTCAGTTAAACACAAATCAAGCTGATGAGGGGAGTGATGAAAGGGCTACAGACGTAAGTACCCAGTGTTGCCCATGCATAAGAAAAATAGGGCGCTGGTGGCAGTTCTGGATTCGCAGATGTCAAACTATTTTGATGACTGCGAAGACCTCACTGATACCTACTCATTTGATTCTGTACTGCGCGGATGTAGCGGTATGTCGTGAAGCTCACGTCATACTTGCTAATGATTCTAGAGCTACACGACCTAAACCAACCGTACCAGCTTGGCAGTGACGAATTGAACGCCGTATTGGTGGGGCCAGAGCGCTTATCGGCAAACTTATCTGCTTCAGGGAGGGCAATACTCGCCCTAGAGTGATGCTCTTTGTGAGGCGGGCGTTCTCAGGGACTGATATCAGCCCTCAGGACTATATGTCCCGTGTCACAGAGCGCATCGACTTTATGAAGCAGAAAACACTTTCTGCTCGCGAATACGGTTCGCCCATGCATGCATACATGCATGGGCGAACCGTATTCGTAGGTATAAGCGGCGTGTAGAGATACACTCAGAATCGCACCTTCCAGAGCGATGAAAGATGGGTTTATAGGGGTTGGGAGCGACGGGACCAAGGTGTGACTGACACGCGCCTACCGGATGACGATGTCATGTGTTCGTTCTGGCGCAGTATCTGGTCGGTGCCTGCCAGTCACACCGAAGGTGATTGGACTCCTAAGTCGAGCGATCCTACGATCCAATACCAGAAATGGGGGCTATTGCCATCTGCCCCCAAAATGTAGCTCGTGCAGTCCGTCCGTTACCTAACTGAAAGTCCCCAGGGCCGGACGGGCTGCACAACTTCCGGCTCAAATGGTTTTTAAGGTCGCACGCTCGCTAGGCGGCTCAGTACCAGACTGTTTTGGAATCTGGTTCGCTACCCCAATCCTAACGACGGGCGTTCCCCACCTGCTCCATAAATCAGGTAGCACCGCGGAACCCAAAAATTATAGGCCGATCACGTGTTTACCGACGGTCTATAAAGTTCTTACATCCATTTTGAGAGCTAAAATTAACAAACATATAGACACAAACTCCATCATGTCTGCGTCTCAAAATGGATGAAGGAAAGGGTCCCACGGTACTAAGCAGCTACTCCTCATTGATATGGCCACTAGCCAACAGGTTCGTCATTCCCGAAAGGATCTATCGACATGTTGGATAGATTATAAGGAGGCCTATGACTCGGTGCCACATACATGGCTCATGAGGGTGCTGGAGTTGTATAAAGTAGATGCAACTCTGCGCACCTTCCTGATGTCGTGTATGGGGCAATGGAGGACGGTCCTTCGCTATCCAGGATGTCGAAATATCCAGAGGAATAACGAACCGATAAGGATCGAGCTAGGCATATTTCAGGCCGATAATTTGAGTCCGCTTTGGTTCTGCTTAGCCTTGAATCTTCTAAGCACACTGCTGGAGGATTCAGGTCTAGGCTATCGGTTGAGGAGAGGTGGTCAGGTTATATCTCACCTCCTCTATATGGATGACCTAAAACTCTTTGCCTCCAATAATTTGCAACTGATGGAGCAACTGAAAATAACAGAAACTTTCAGTAGCGCCATCAGGATGGAATTTGGAGTGGATAAATGTGCGGTCATGCATGTAATGCGACGGGAGATTGTGGAACCCAACTCTCGGATTCCATAAACCTTAGAGCCCTCTCCGCATCCGAAACCTACATGTATTTGGGTATGTCAGAAGCGTTGGGCATCAATGTTACTGACATGAAGCAATCGTTGAAGGAGCGCTTTTTTGGCCGCCTGAATAAAGTATTATAGTATTATAATAGTCTTCTATCAGGCGGAAACAAGGTGTGCGCATCCAACGGTTGGGTTATTAGATTTGTTGTACCGTACCTACTCTTTCGGCATACTCAAATGGACTTATACCGAACTCGACGCCCTGGATAGGGTCCGTATGATGCTGACTGCATATCGAATGCATCACCCACGGTCATCGGTAATGAGACTGTATATCCCGCGAAAGTGTGAAGGTCGAGGCTTTTTAAACGCTAAGACCCTCCACAATGGCGAGGTATGCAGTTTCAAACAATATTTCCTAGAAGCCGACGTGGGGATGCATCGAGATGTGGTAGCGGTAGACAAGGGCCTCGCCCCACTCTCCTTGACTACAGAGAACTGGCGCAAGCTTGCAGTGCTTGACACTAACGTTCGCTTGTAGGTATGGCAGAGTAAGGAGTTTCACGGACGCTTTTTCCGGGCCCTACATGATCCCGATGTCGATTTCCCAGCGTCCGTAGCCTGGCCACGTTTCGCTGACCTCTTTGGGGAAACCGAAGGTTTTTTCTGTGCATATATGGAACGTTATGATGACGAAGAATTACCAGCGATTTGTTGTAAGGACGGCACGGTTGACGTGTCGGGCATGCCACCGTCCGGAAAAATCAATCCGACACATTATCTCCGGGTGTTCTCGTCTAGCTAACGAAGAGTACTTGCATAGACACAACCTTGTAGCCAGGATTATCCATCAGCAACTTGCTCTGAAATACAGCTTACTTTCACCATGTAATTTTATGTGAGGTTGTGTTTTGTATGGAAGGATTGTATATGTTTTGTGCGTGTGCGTGCGATGCGAGTGTGTGTGTTTGTGTGTGTGTGTGCGGTTTGTACAGGTTTGCGCATGATATACATATAAAGGGCAATTGGAAAATTAGTTAAGTTTTTACATATGTTTCTAATTCTTTCTAAGTGAGTGTATGAAGCCGTTTTCCGTGATCTTTCGACATTCTCGCAAGGTCAGTGGATATATATTGAGCTGTTTATTTACTCGATTATACAAAATGGAGCTGAGAAAGTGATATTGCCGCCGGACAACTCGAACTCTGGCAGATTCCACCTGGCAGACTGTCAATTTGCGTTTTTGGGTAACGACAACAGGATCGAATGGAAGGTCTGAGTGTTTACGCAGCACTACAGCAAGAAGAAATTACTTGTTTCATTCAAATTAATTACTCCAGAGGCCTTATTTGGTACTACTTATTGGATAAATCCTTATACCTTGAACGTATTCATGGAAGCTAATCCTACGAGCGGATGAATGAATAGTCGAAATTGGTCAAATTATTCCTCTGGGACCAAGTACAACAATTAAACACAAAAGACACAATCATGAGACCCTCTCACAATCTTAACTACGGACATACACCATTAATGAATAAATAAACAAAAATACACGTACCTAATACCCTTAATTAGTTATGTACTCCAAGCCGCTAATAACCATTTTTTTTATATAATATTATATATCAAACTCATTCTCGTGCCTACATACTACAAGACAACACACTTTACAGCTTAAACAAAACGTATAACACGCAAACTCTTGCAATATAACGCCATCAAAAAGTTAGCGTCTGCTAAAAAACAAAATAATAAAAGCGAACGCATTGTCGGGACAACTTCTTCACAAATCTCCACGCGGGAGGGCCATACTTACATCTGCGCTAAGAGATATTACTTTCATAAGAGTAGCTCGGGTAAAACAAATTTATTACGCCACTTTCGCCCGTGTACCATGTCCTTATAGTCATACGGTAGCAGGTAAAGGGCAGGAACGCGAAAAAACAACCTTTCCTTTATGAAGGCAGGAATTGTTGTAATTTAGTGGAAGAGTAAGGAGCTAAATGGATATTGCTAGCTATTATTTTTTAAAAATCGTATGTTCTAATGCTACGGCTACATTGTCGCGATATCACGAACTTTACTTCGTGCGCTCTCTGTTGTACGAGACGTCGAGCAGTGTGCGAGAGAGCGCACGAAGTAAAGTTCGTATTATCGCGACAATGTAGCCATAGCATAATCGAAAAGAAATGTGTTAATAAATATGGATTTTAATGGTATAGATAGATATAATCATCATTAATACGCTTACCCGTCGACCAAATAGAACAGTACTTTTCCTAAACATTCTTCATTCAAGAATGTATTGAATTTAGTATTTAATTTTAGTAAGTATTCAAATGTGTGAAATTCGATGTGCTACCTTTTAAAAAAGAAGACAAATAAACGATCAAGTATTTTTGAAGAAAAACCTCAAAAACTTACGAAAGGAATAATACCAGCCTATTATTGTCCCAGAGAAGGCACGAGCATTCATCACCACGTTTGCTCAAGATGGGTTCGAGATTTCAGACTTATATTAATGAAACGTCATTATTATTAGGAAATAACTTTATTAATAATTAATTATAATAATAATCCGCAATCAAATCGTCATGAGTCTTAGACAATACATCAGGCACACTGGAACACTTATAACTAGTAAAGTAGAAAGGTACAAAACAAATCATTGGTGGGTCTACATCTTCTACATGAATGTGATCTTGGTTCGCACTTGGTTCACTTGCCAAACGTTGAGATTCTCGTACTCCTCGATACAAGCGTCCACCTACACAAGAAACAAGGTTGGCATTTTAGTACTTATACATATTTATAATTTATTTTAACTATTCTAAGTGCCGATTTGATAATTAAGAGTCGTAAAAAAAGGTTCAAGGATCGGTAGGATCATGGAGATCGACGTTAATATTTATATTGCTTATGTATTTTCAAATATTGATTTAATTTGGCAGGTCGCCGTTATGTACCGAAAACCAAGTTATTAGACTGCGCCCTAACCGAAAGCGATCCCCGCGCTCTTTCATAATCGCGATCAATCAAGTCACGTTACTCGTATAATACGTCATAATACATACCAACGATGGCGTCGATCGCGTACTCGCGCGACTTTCGCTTCCAGTTAGAACACAGGGTTAAGAAATAGTAAGATACGAAAGTACACTGGTTTAACAATCACTCCCAATCTGGAATTATGACCTTCCATTAGGGAGTTTGAAGAGCAGTGACCGAGTGCTAAAAAGTCTATGTTATTGTGAAAACTCACTTGATCAGGCTTGAATCCCTTGTCGACGCAACGCTCGATGACGTCGGCGATCTTGACGGTCTGGTTGGAGCCCGCCAGGTCACGCACGATCGCGAAGATTCGGTCCGTAGAGCTTATTCCCCTGAACAACGAAAATAGATTAGTTTAAGACAGGTTACTACTTGATATAACATCGAGATATCTATATCATATGTAAGTTTAACCTATTGACCGCCACGTCAAAAAAGCAAAAACGTGCCCTCGGCGCCAAGCTACGCATTATTCCTTAAAATCTGTCATGTAGTCGTGACCGTGGCGTGCTGGGCACATTTTGGTCTCTCATCTATACATGACTGTGGCGGTAAAAAGGTTAAAATCAATGTAATACACGTAAACTTCCTTTGTATTTTTTTTATTATTATTAATTGGTTATGTAATTCACTATGTTTCCTTTGTATAATTTTCGTGTTAAGTATTTTGATTTATTTTAATATTTTACCTTGTCAACCTTACTGTACCTAGATTATATGTAAATGATGTGGTCTCCTATAATTGGAAGCGCTTACTTTTGCTTACGCTTACACTTGTACTTTTGTCCCTATTTTATGCAAACGTGCATGTAATTGTGTAGCCTCTGTTGGAGATCAAATAAATAAATAAACCTTCCAGAATAAATTCTTGAAATGATGGTGAAAGCCGTATCATAATCCGTTGTGTAGTTTTGAAGAACAATGCGTCACACAGACAGACACGAAAAGCGACATTAATATATTTCATCATCTGCCCAGCCTTTTCCCAACTATATTCCAGTCTTGTCGGATACAGCTGAATATCAGTATTTTACATGGAGCGACTGCCTATCTGACCTCCACAATCCAGTTACTGGGTAACACGATACCCCTTGGTAAGACTGGTTGTCAGACTCGAGCTTCTGACGACCCGTAACGACTATCAAAGATCTACAAATGACAGCCGGGACCAACGGCTTAACGTGCTTTCCGTGGCACGGAGGTCTTGGTATGTAAAGATGGTCACCCATCCACGAACCAACCGCGGCAAGCGTAGCTTAACCTGATCAATCGATCCGTGCGGCTGTTATTACTTAGCCACAAGCCCCTCCGACAATAATATATTTATAATATAATATAACATAACATCACGCCGTGTTTCCCCGAAGGATTGGGCAGAGGTGTACCTGTAGTACACCCATATTTCGCCAGTTATGTTTATAGTCCCATGTAATAGGGGGGCGAGACTATTGCCATCAACCGGGCAGAAAACCAAAATCCGGGCTGCTACAGAGAAATTCCAGATAGAAAACCCCAATAACACTGCCCGACCCCGGACCTCATGCTCAGCAGTAGCGCTTACGACCACTAGACCAACGAGGTAGCCAATATTTATAATATGTATAGATATAATATGTATCTAGATATAATATGTATTTATATATTGAGAGCAGTGGTGGCCCAGTGGTAACGGCCCCGACTTGCGAGTTGTATGTCGTAGGTTCTAACCCAAGCAGGCACATTTCTTTGTTTAAAATCAAAAGTCATTTATTCAAACTAGGCTGAGAATCATCACTTTTCGAACGTCAAAGTTACATAAGACTGTCCCCCAAAAACGCCCGCCATTTACCACTTCCCAGTGCTTTAGCTGGGAAGAAGAAGTGGGGCAACAAACTGTCCAGCAGCACACCTGTCTGTTCAGTTATATAAACTAGATTCTATACAAATCGTATGCAAAGTAATCAACATTACGAAACACAAAACATTAAATTAAATTACTTGCCATATGTTAGCTAGCACACGCCAATATACAAACAAAACAATGAAAACTGTACTCAAGCAGACAAAAATTAAAACATAAAAACGTAAACAGAACTTAATACCTAAATAAAAGCCTCCAGGCATAAAGGGCGTGCCCGCTTACATAAGGCTGTAGCTGTAACTCGAAGTGAGAAATGATAAACTAGCACCATCAAAGTTAAATAAATAAACAATAATAAAACCATAAACAATTTCATCACCACTACTCTCAAAACGGTGAACATCGTGAGGAAACCGGCATAGTCCTAGAACCAAAACTTCAAAGACTTGTGACATCTATCAACCCGCACTGGGCCAGTGTGGTAGATTACAGCCGAATCCCTCTCGATGAGTGGAGGCCTGTGTCCCAGCAGTGGGAACATTATAGGCTGATTATTTATATAAATATAGATTAGAGGCCGAAACTTGATATTGTTATATTACCTCTGCACGTTCTCATCAACAGGTGACAGCGACTGCTTCGACATCTCCACTAAGCGGATAGCTTCCGACACGTCCTCTTTCTCCACGACGTCAGACAACCTGCAAACAAATCAAATCAATCAATCTGCCTAGCCTTTTCCCAACCTTTTTGGGGTCAGCTTCCAGCCTAACCGCATGCAGCTGAATACCAGTATTTTACATGGAGCGATCTGACGTCCACGTCCTACGTCCTACGTCTTTGGTAAGACTGGTTGTCAGACTTTCAGGCTACTGAAGACTCCTGACGACGGTCAAAAAATCCACGAATGACAGCCGGCACCAACGGTTTAACGTGCTTTCCGAGGCAAGGAGGTGTCTCGATATGTAATGATCTTAGATATAGAAAAAGATTTTTTGCGATTTCTGACTTTTCTAGTACTCATACTTCTGATGGTCTAATAGCATTTTTTGATGTTTGTAAGAAACAGGATCGATTAGCACAATTTTTTTTTTTTTGTGAAAACTGCCCATTTTCTTGCTGACTGTACATTTTTTTCAAAATCTGTTAATGCAGGTAAATTGCTGTTAATGCGTAAAAAAGTTAAAAATGGTCTCCTAAGACCATTTTCCTGTAGCTACAACGGTCAAGGTAGCTGCCCCTTACTGCACCGTCTCAAATTTCCACCCTGTATGCTATCAAAAATAGTTTTTTTTTTGTTATGTTCCTATTTTTATGACATGTTCATACTCTTGCCACTTTTCTCTTTCTTTCTAGTCACACCATCCAGACATTTGATCCCAAGTATTCCTAATTAAAAAATTAACATACTGGCTTACCTAATCAATGCACACATTGAACATACAGAGACTGAATTTTTCCAAACTCTGAGCCAAAAACTCCAACAAGTGAACCAACACACATTCTGGAATTCCAGGTGGTGATTTATAAATACAATAAAACTAATTGTGTACGTGTTTTTCATTATACCTGAGTCTGGCGAGCGCGGTGGACAGTCGTAGTATAGCGAGCAAGTTCCTCGCCGACGTGAACGTGACGTCACGCGCGTTGCGCGCCTCGCGACGGAGCTCCACGTATGATGCTGAAAGTAACGTATCGCTTAGTAAGGTGGGACTTAGGGTGCGTTTCCACTAACGTGGAGCTGGGCGGAGTGGAGAGGAGCGGACCGTAGTTTAGCCAATCACAGTGCTCGAAATCTGCAGAGTGGATATTTCTTTGGATAGTGGAGCGGAGAAGGAGAGGAGAGGCGAGGAGCTGTGTATCTTAACCTCGCTCTGCTCCGCATAGATGAAAAACATTTTATTGGTTATTGGCACAGCTCAGCTCCGCTCCGCTCCTCTCCTCTCTTCTCCGCTCCAGTGGAAAGACAACCTTAGTAGTTTACAGTAAAATCTTGTTGATATTTTCGAAGACTTAGAAGACTGTGCTAATTTTAATATCGTGCGAAATCAATGGCATCTACTTCCTTAAACATTTCATAAAAACAACATATGTAGACGAAAGCGCCAGGGTAGCCCGGGAAATTCAAATTTACTTACGTTCTAATTTTTTGCAGGCCAATATCAGGTTGTATGTTGATCAAAATATGATTTGCGACCGTAAGAAACATATATTTTCAGAATTATAATCATTAAAATCATTAATTCAACTCTTGTGTGACATTTGAGGCTAATTCTGTAAATACATGTAAAGGTGGTATTTTTATAAACATACAACCTGACATTGACCTGCAAATTGGGAAAAAAAATTTCAAATGATAAATTTTTCTCCATCTTGTCCCATGACAAACATCGAATGTTTCCTGCCGGTTTCTCTCCATTGGACCAACCTTAACGGGGAAACTCTTGGCCTTCATCTCACCTGGTAAGTGATGATCAGGCCGAAGGTGAAAGCGAGCTTCACCCGGAATCCTCAACCACAGAGGAACTGGCTATCTTAACTCTATCTGCCGAAACACAACGATGCTGTTAACATTGTTGTTATTTCGACAATCTTAGATAAGACGGTGGTAGCTAACCAGGTGGACTTAGAACAAGCCCTACCACCAACCAAACCTGGGACCTCTGGGTCTGAGACAGGTGGTCTTAACGTATCAAGTCTTGTCTCATATGTACTATGGTTATCGTACGGACGTGTGTTATTACAACTTAGGTAGAAGGTATTATACTCACAGACGATGTAATCGGCGAGATGGTTGGGTACAGACGGATTCTTCCTCTTAGTGAGAGCCACGTACCGCCGCACCAGGCGCATGGGCAGCGCGCGGACTTCTGTCGGGGGTTGCGTGGAGTGCTGGTGCACGTATGCTATGTGCTTGGCCAGTTCCAAGTCTTTTTCTCTGTGGGGAAACATACAGGTCATGAAATTGAGTCTTAAGAACAGCAATAAATATTTTAGACTATTTTAAACTTGACTTAACTTGACGTTCGAAAAGTGCTGATTCTCAGCCTAGTTTTCATAAATGACATTTGATTTGATTAGATTCTGATTTGTTTTGATTAGACCTCAAAAATCAGGCTCCAAATAAGGCAACTGGGATGGATTAGATGCAAATTCTCAATTTGGAAGAAGTTTATGAACAGGAATCTGCAATATCCTGAGTTGGTACAGTCTGGTTCAAAAAGATGTATTCAGCAATAAGAATTCTGATTATTTACAATTCCTGTTTAGTGTGTTCTATAATATTGTATCAATGTGTACTGTGTAGCTACAATTAAGTACCCAAGGTGTATTATGGGTCGTGGCTTTTACGAAAAAATTCGTGCACTGACTGGACAGGTTTACTCAAATCTGTATGGTTCTTTCCTCAAAATACCATCTCAGACATATTTACATGGTCCTCAAATGATCTGACCAAGATTACTTACTCTGTGAAGACTGTGGGTTATTGTTTTTATTTTTTTTCTCAGTTATTTTAAATCTTGGTCTGGCAGTTTCAGTAATTAAAGCGGCCTACCCAAATGTCCTTTCTTTGGTATTGTTTGCCGAATCGTTGAGTTCCTTAAGTTCTGAGTTGAGCTGCACAATCACTGACAAATGTGTGCACTGACTGGATAGGTCCCACTCAATCTGTGTGGTTCTTTCCTCAAAAGACCATTTCAGACACCAATCTACATGGTCTTCACATGATCTGACCAAGATTATGTCTGGACTTTAAAAGAGACTGTGACCTCTGAGTTTGTTTCGGCCTTTCTTGTTTCAGAGTAGTCGGATAGGAAACGCCGAGCTCATCTAGTTTTTTTTTCTAAATATGATTGACGTGTAAATATGTTTGTACAAACCTACTTACAGAAAATAAAATCATTTCATTTCATTTCATTACAATACTTGACAATATATTTTTGCAACAAAGATTGTAGACACTTCAATGAATGATTAGGCTGACTATATTATCAACTCTGCCTACTCCTTCGGGTAATGCAAGCGTGACTTTATAAATATGATGTAACTAGCTCCTGTATTTAATTTATGAATACAGCTACATACCGGTTAGGCTTGTCCTGTATGAGCCACAGCAGATCAAACCGCGACAGCAGCGCGGCGGGCAGCTGTATGTTCTGCTCGATGGTGCGCTTGGGGTTGTAGCGCCCGTACGCCGGGTTGGCCGCCGCCAAGATCGACACGCGCGCGTTCAGGCACGTCATTATACCCGCCTGGGGGGGACAGCGGAGTTGTTGGTTACTTGTTTACAAAATTCAAAACCAACAAGTTGTTAGAAAACGACAATAATAAAGAAAAGTGAAAAATATGTTATGTCTGTAACCAACTTTATAGAAACCTTTTTGACAAAGTTTCTGTTTAATAAATGATTTAAATTTATTGAGGCTCAGTTCTTTAACATGTCTTGGGAGTTTGTTGTAAAAACGTATACTTTGGCACTTAAATGAATTTAAAAAAAATTCCTAGCCGTGGGTACAATATGTTAATCTTTCTCTCTATTATTTATGCTATGAATGTCGCTGTGTTTAGTATATACATATACATTCACTTTTACATAAATCAGGTTCTCATATACATATACATATTGAGATGCAACTGTAAATTGTTTATTTCCTTAAATTTATCCCTCAGAGAATGCATATAACTTAGATTATAAATTGCTTGAATGGCTCGTTTATAGATCTCGTTTGTATAGATGACACAAACAACTAACAGTGCCAGTAGTCTAGAAAATCTGGAGTGTTTGGACATCAAAGGCCTGCTATAGGCTGGTGGTTATGATGAACAGTAAGTAGCACAACTTACCTTGGCAATGCTGATAGTCTGCTGCTCCATGACCTCGTGTATGGCGGTGCGGTCGTTCTCCGCCATCTTGTCGAACTCGTCGATGCAGCACACTCCTTGGTCAGCTAACACTAGAGCGCCGCCTTCCAACATCATCTCGCCGGTGAACGGGTCCTGTGCACAGAAAACGTTTATTCAATCATTGGTCGTCAAAACTTACTTTGAGCATGTGGCCAAAATACTAAAAGCTGATCAAAGTCAAATTATTTATTTCAAATAGGCACATAAAAGGCACCTTTGAACGTCAAAATTTACAAAAAAAAAATAGAATTGATTCTAGTTGCCCCTTCCAAAAGGTAGTTTCGTATGGAGAAGAATGGGCAAGAAACTCCACCGTTACTCTTTTAAAATGTTTTATAAAATTTTGTATAGGTACATTTTAAAATTATATGTGAAGATGATGGACCTAGAATAAAATTACTTTACCAAAATAGGTAAAAAAAGAATGAAAAATAAAACAATGACAGATAAATTAATTATGTGATAGGTACATGATGCTCACATATTTACAAACATTGTACAAGTATACGTTTTCCTAAAAATAATAAATAAAGTAATAGGTCAGTGTGAGTTAAAGTTATCACAGAATTTAAATTCAACCTTGATTGATTATTATTTGTATCAAATAATAAATTGTACAATTAAAATAGCAACCAGTTTGATTTTGTCTAGACTCTAGATTGTCCTATGGAGCTGAACCAGCATGTTTCCAAGCGTCCTTATCTTGGATATAATCCTCTAATTTGTAATATGCTTGTTTACAAAGTGTACTTTTAACATGAGTTTTAAATTTTCTTTCATTTAATTGCAATATACCACAAGATATTTTGTTGTAACATTTGACACAGTACCCCATAAAAGATGTATGTACTTTAGATAATCTGAAAAATGGTTGATCTATTTTATCTTTATTTCTAGTATTAAAATTATGTCTATCATTATTTTATTAAAAAGATGTCGATTTTTTCTTACATATATAATATTTTCATAAATGAATTGGCAAGGTACTGTCATAATATTAATCTTTTTAAATTGTTCCCTAAGAGATTCACGGCGACGTATATTATAAATGGCTCTGACAGCTCGCTTTTGCAAAATAAAGATGGAATCAATGTCAGCAGCCTGACCCCACAATAAAATGCCGGACGACGTAATGCTGTGGAAGTAGCTAAAATAGACCAAACGCGCGGTTTCTACATCTGTCAACTGTCTTATCTTTCTAACAGTATACAGTGTTTTCTGATTCGCCTTTCGATTACGCTTTCATGAGGCTTTCAGAAACCTTCAACCTTTACAACTTTTGTGTAAAAGTCTTAGGATCTTTTCTGATAACTTCCTATCAAGACCTAGAGGTGGCAGTCGATATAGTCTGAAATGGTCTTTAACCTTTTGGCCGCCACAGTCATGTACAGATGACAGACTAAAATGTGCCCAGCACGCCACGGTCACGACTACATGACAGATTTTAAGGAATAATTCGTAGCTTGGCGCCGAGGGCACGTTTTTGCTTTTTTAACGTGGCAGTCAATAGGTTAAATTTTTACTTTGTTGATCATTTTCTCACCTTCATAACAGCGGCAGTGAGCCCGACACCGGAGGAACCTCGCCCGGTGGTGTACTGTGACCGCGGCGCCAGGCGGTCGATGTAGTGGAGAAGCTGAGACTTGGCTACACCGGGGTCGCCCATCAGACAGATGTTGATGTTACCTCGGATCTTCATACCGTTCGGACGTCTAGACAATAAAGATAATAAAAGATATTTTATATCTTAAATTGACTATAATAACTCAGCTTAAAGAAGACCATAGAAGAAAACTTCGATAAATTGATTGGTATCCTCTTTAGGCCAAGGAGAGTGGTTCCGCCGTGCTTGCGATAATGGCAGTAAGTATGATTTTTTAATGAATTGGGTTGAATAGCGTAAGCGTAGCTGATTCCGAATCTGTACTCAACCCAATTCATGAAAAAATCATACTTACTGCCATTAACGCAAGCACGGCAGGGTTACCCTGGGTTTTTACCCGCGATCTTTAGTGTGTGCTGCAATGCGGTAATGTGTAATTGGTTTTTGGTTGTAAACTAATACGGAACTTAATTCCTTACTTATCGACTCCTCCAACGAGTAGTAACAGCAGCGCTTTCTTCACGTCCTCGTGGCCGTATATCTCGGGCGCGAGGCTGCGAGCCATGCGCGAGTACAAGTCTTCATCCGCTAACTCCGCTAGTTCCTCTTCTGTTAACGCCTCCGCCATCTCACTCTCGTCTGCATGGTTTAGGCAGTTAACAGACTAGGGAATGAGAACGAAAAATTAAATAATGTATGGAATCAGAGTCTCTGCTATTCACACGCGCGCTATAGTTTAGACCCGAGAATAGTAAAGAAAAATTTCGACCTAGCCACTTGAATTTATTCCTCAGAGCCCAAAACAACAGCTGGGTAGCTGTTGTTTTGGGCTCTGAGTAATACAGCTGGCCCTACATTTTGTGGCACCACAAAATGTAGGGCCAGCTGTATTATTCAGTTACATCTGAGAGATGGATGTCGACCTAAGGTAGCTATTGTATCATTGCCATCATAACATCACAGCCGTTTTCCCTGAAGTGTTAGGCAAAGGTGGATCTATAGTACACCCACATTTCGTCTGCTGAAGTCCCATGTAACAGGGGTGAGCCGTATTATCTTTAGTTGATTTTAGGTGTTACATTTGTTCATTTCATTGCGACTTTAGTTTATAGTATACTAGTACATTTTATAATAGCCTGTAAAGATAGATAAATACCTTTTTTTTTTGGGTGGGAAATCATCAAATAACTTCTCCCGCTCTGGGCGGAGCGGGCGGGTGTATCAGACTCTTACTGACTAAAACCCACCCGTATTCCTTCCGTTGCCTGTGTTACCAGGGGCTTCGTTGACCCTTTATTACCTTCCCGCGAAAATAAATACCCTTGTGAGTTTACAAACTTTTTTTTTCTTTTCTTTGTAAACAGTATCAAATCACATGTGCCTCCAAGTACGTATCAGACAATAGTCTCTGAACCATCTGTCGGAAGCCAGAGGACAGCAGAAGCAGGAACCCGCCAGTGACTGCGACATTGTCTTCAATACAAACATTATCTACTCACATAATAATAGGTAATAGGGGCTGGTGTCTGCAACTCCAGTTTTAAGGTTAGTTTTTACTAGATTATTTGTATATTAACAAGCGCTTCTCGCCATCAAACTGGAAAGTTTGGCGACTAAAATTGTAAAAACAACTGAAAAATAATTAACTTTAACGGTGTTATTACAAAACAAAGATTTCTTTTGACATGGTTTAAACCATCGAACCAGTTTTCGTAATAAGAACTTTACTATGATTGAAATGCAGTTCTTTATACAAAACTGACTATTTAGTCCGGTACTAAGTTGACAGTTTTTCATTAAGAACTTTAACGTAGTCGAAATAAAGTTCGAAATTCAAAAATGGCTCAATAATTTAAACCTGGGTCTGAAGATAATCCTTGTTTTGTAATAAGACGGCTAGTGTCTAGCTCAGTGTCCTTGAAAGCGTTAAACATGACTCGAACACTACATCCACCAACCCACACTGCCCGCGCGTGTGGGACTACGACCTGTGGGTCGTAGTCCCACACGCGCGGGCACGCGCGGGCAGGGACACATGCCTCATCTTTGTGGAAGGGTGTGCCCTTCCACAAAGATGAGGCATGTGTCCCAGCAGTGGGCACGTCACAGGCTGATTATGCTTATGATATCCCTGTTTTATGTGAGATTATTATAAAAAACTGTTTCTCTTGCAGGTGGAGTTTGTGGAACAGCTGTTGGCACGAATGTGTCACTATCAACATGGGCACATCAATGCTTATCTCAAACCTATGCTACAGAGAGATTTTATCAGCATGTTACCTAGTAAGTATTAGCCTTTATTAACGCAATGTTTTGGACTGTGCTCTGGATTAAGAGCGCCCGTGCGAACGTAGGAACGATGAAGGAAAACATCGTGAGGAAACCGGCATGTCCTAGAAACAAAATAACGCCCAATTGCGTCAGACCACGCACAATGAAGGGTTCCGTTGGGAAGTTGAGATGAATTTATCCCAAAAACAAACTTAACATTGTAGTTGAAAAAGATGTTCTACCATGTATCGATATATGCCACGGTGAATTCTCCAACTGCAAATTTAACTTGGTTGACTTTACTCGTTAACTTGTACAGCCTACTTAGCTGTGATAGTTTTCCTTTTAATTTCATTATATGTACTACCGCTGCGGTGATTTTTTTTCACATCACCATAAACACCCATTTAGCTGCTGGCATGGGACGACGACGACGACACTTGACTCTAACAAAAATTAGCACTTTAATGCTTAATATTACGCAAGCGGATCCTTGAATCAAAAAGTGGTGTTCACAGACTAGCAATTTTTTTGAACGGCCTATCCGACGATACCCCACAGCATGGGGTAGTCGAGAAGTCGGGGTAGTAGCACTTTATGGGCGTGATTAATATGTACGTGAGAGCGTATTTTGCGTACGGGTGGGAAAATCGATTATTCGATCCATCCCAGCTCCTCAAGGAAGGCCAGTAACGCCTTGGAGTTACTGACAAAGGGTACCTGTGTTACCGAAGTACTTTGCCCTGTATGTGGCGACCACCGGGCCGTTTAGTATAGCACGTGTGCTGCTGTCTCGTCATCCTCCATGCAGGTCCTGCACAGCAGACTGTCTGTGATTCTTATGACAAAGCGGTGTTTATTAAATGACCTGTGGCCAGTTATAGCTGTTGTAACTGTTGTTTAGTTAGTCGGAGAACCTGTTTCGAGAGGCGGCCATCAATTGTCGGGAGTGCTTCCTTGGCCTGCCTGCACTCACCTTGGTCGGACCATAGTTTGTAATGTTGGTCCCTGGTGCGTTTCCTTACCAGAGTGCGCAACTTCTGGCACCTCCTCCACCTCCGATCCTCGTGAACTATTTATCAAAGATAAATTGTTTAGGTATGTACTTACATGCGCCTCTAGGTACGTGTCCGACAGCAGCCCCTGCACGAGCTGCCGGAAGCCCGCGGACAGCAGCGGCAGGAACACGCCCGCGACCGCCACGTGGTCGCCGGGCTGTGCGCGCCGCGTGGTCTCGCCGCGGCAGTACACGGACAGCTGGCGCGGGATGTGGCCCACTGGGACCTGGTCTGACTGTAATAATGTAGTGAATTAGTTTTTAGAATAAGTGCGCCCACAAAATTTATTCTGAAATAAGAAATTTCAAACTGCCAAAAGTCTACAAACACCAACAGATTTATGTACACAGGCCTCTCAATATCTGCTGCTTCAAAATCAATGGCAGATGATAGATAATTGCAGTATGGGCCAAACAAATATTTTACATGAAAAATTATAGAATTGTAAAACAAGTTACTGAGCTTACAATAGCAGTTGTTGTCAAGGCTCTAAACTTAATTTAGTGTTTCTGTTCCTAATGTCTAAAAGAACAGCAGATTCACATTAAATCACTAAAAACTTTTTCTATGATTACTGACAAATGCGTGCACTGACTGGACAGGTCCACTCAATCTGTGTGGTTCTTTCCTCAAAAGGACCATTTCAGACACCAATCTACATGGCCTTCACATGATCTGACCAAGATTATGTCTGGACTTTAAAGGAGACTGTGTCCTCTGAGTTTGTTTCGGCCTTTCTTCTCAGAGTAGTCAGATAGGAAATGCCCAGCTCATCTAGCTTTATTTTAAAAATATGATTAACGTGTAAAAGTGTTTGTACAAACCTAGTTACAGAAAATAAATCATTTATCATTTATGATGAAGGCTTTAGGAACTGGACATTGCTAGTTTAAAATCATTCAACACATACATGCTCCTGAATCTTCAACTCCTGGAACTTCTGGAAGCGTGAGCCCCTGGTCTGCAAATGCAGCTGGCCGGCGGTCTTGTTGAGGCGGCAGTCGTCGGCGGCGCACGAGGCCGGCGGCGTGAACTGCAGCGCGCGCACGGGCTGGTAGGTCTCCGCGCCGCACGCGCTGCACGAGTACGTGGCCACCACCAGCAGGGGCTTCACGTCCGTGCAGCGAGTTACTATGCCTGGGAGGGACATTCAGTTCTATTATGTCAATTAATGTTACTATATTTCTTCAAATTACTATAATAAATTAAATTAAATATGTTAGAAAGAGATTATATATTAGTAATTAATGTTGTTATATATGTAGATATCTAGTAAGTATGCAATATAATGTTAACTTCTAAATATTTAACCTAGGTAGATATAAGTTAAATGTAATAATATTTAGTGCGCCCTAACAGGGTCATGTACTCATAAGTTTTAGCCTAGCCTGTAACTGAGTGTACATTATGCAAATAAATAAATAATATTTACTTCAAAAGCAATGATTGGTACTAAGAGTATCAAAGTTATAACTTCGAAAAACTTGTTATTCTTTATTAGATTGGGATCTTGTGAGTCAGGTCGTTTGAGTGTTATGTGATACTTATCCATACTTGTAATATTATAAATGCAAAGGTTACCTTTTCACATCTTAACAGATTTCGGTGAAATTTGGCACACAGGTATACCATGACCATGGGTTAGGACCTAGAGTACTTTTTATACTGGTAGTATGTCTCCGTGGGAAAACTTGGACAGATTGGGATTTTCTTTTCCCTACTCAAATCATTCAAGCCTAGAAATCACATTATGTAATTAAGAGGCCTATTACATTTTGACCGTGATTTTTGCGTTAAATGGACAACTTTGGCGTTCTCATTCTATGAAACTGAAAGACTTCGACAAGTATGACTTATTGAGTAGTGGAGAATAGTTATTATTATAGTTCATAGCGGCCTCACTTTTTGTTTTTTTTTTAAATCTATTTAAATAAAGCCAAAATTCCGAAGCAAGTTTTTCATAAAATGCGCGACGGCACTTTTTCGAGCTCGTGGATTGAACTATTGCGTAAAAGCAAATGAAATAAAAAAAATATAATAATATCTCTTAAGTAGTGGTTTAGTACATAGCGGCCTCAGAATTTTGAAATATGTATGGAATAACTACAAAAAAAATCAAATTCAAAAACATAAAACTACTAAAAATGCTCAGAATTAACTGTGAATTTCTCCTTACTACATTAATATTACTAAATAAAATTTATACCAGAATATACGTTAGTTCATAAGAAATTAAGATTTCATAATTAAAAAATAAATAAAAATATATATAACTCAAAATAAAAGTAATTACAACCTGCCAAATCGCTTTATAATACGATGTATCGACTGCTCGTACTCAGTACCGCGCGAGCGCTATTTGAGGTTGGACCTATGCCGAAATTTTTCGCGGCAAACGATCGAGCAGAAACCGTATAGTAGGACTACCTATTTTGATCATGTAAGTATTCTTTGTAACACTTGTTATATTGAACAATTATTTTATATGGAAAAGTTTATTGTTGACTCGTTATAATTTTATTTTAAATACGAATCGTTACTTACTGTTATGTTTATTTATAGCATGGGTCGAAAAGGTTCCGTATATAGATGTGTTAAAAACAAAAGATATGCATCTACGTTAAGAAATGCAAATGAAGCAAGGTACCTACCAGCAGTCCTCTATGAACTTATAACATTTTATTTTCTTGTTACTTTTCATTCATTTATATAGTAATTTATGGGAATGTTTCAGAAAAAATAATGGTTCCGCCAAAAAATCATTTCCATCTCCGGTAAATACAGAAAACATCGACCCAGAGAATGTGGTACCAAACCTTTTCCGTTACTTTTTAGCACATAATATAAATTTTCTTAATTATAAGTATTGTAATTTTATGACGTATTTTTTATTTTAGATACCTACCAGCGAAGTTCCTACGTCATCTAAAAATAATTCAAATATAACAGACGAACCGCTAATCCCAGCACTTGATGAGATAGATATGACGATGACGATTGAAATGGAATCCGAGAACAGTACCGTAAGCAAAAACCTATTGATTTTTATAATAGCTTTATAAAAAAAAAAAATAAGTGATTATTCATCTCTTCTATTATTAAAAAAATAATATTTGTTTCAGGAAGCAGATTACGTAGTTCAGGGACGGAGAATAATAGATGTTCAGTTCTTTTTAAATCAATTGTTTGATATTGAGAAACATAGTGAGAAATTTGGTTGCAGACTGAGTAATATGAAATTAATTAAAGAAAAACAAAATGGACTAATATCAACATTTCATTTTAACTGTCGTATGTGCGGTTCTATTTTTAATTTAAAAACGTGCAACGATACTGATTTGAAATTTGATGTCAATGCTGGAGCGGTATCAGGAGCTATTCTAACAGGAATTGGATTATCGAGTCTCAACGAGCTCAACGCCTCCATGGATTTACCATCGATTCCATTTCGTTTATTTAACTCTACACATAATGACGTTGCCGAGATATGGCGAATTACTGCTGAAAAGTCAATGCAAGAGGCGGGCAAAGAAGAAAGAGAGGCTGCGGTATCTCGTGGTGACGTCAATGGTGCTGGAATAGCATTGATACCAGTAGAAGCTGATGCATGTTGGAGCAAACGATCTTATAAAACGAATTATTCAGCTTTATCTGGATGTGCAGCAATCATTGGGGAACATACCGGAAAGGTTCTGCACATTGGAGTCCGTAACAAATATTGCGTTATCTGCGCTCGTGCTTTTTCTAAAGGCGTATCACCAGGAACGCACGATTGCACGAAAAACCATTTTGGGTCATCCACCAGCATGGAGCAAGCAATTCTGGTTGAAGGTTTTAAGTGTTCAATAGAAGAAAGAAATCTTATATACAATGTGTTAATAGCTGACGGTGACTCATGCACATACAAGAGCATTCTCGAAAGCAGGCCATATCCAGACGTAGCTGTACAAAAAATAGAGTGTACCAACCATTTGTTGCGGAACTACAATGGCAAAAATATGAACTTGCAAAAAGATACTACGGTACCTCTAAGTGAACGTAAACTTTTAACAGGAGATCGCCTTACTAGGCTACGTACTGCTATTCGTTCTGCAAGTAAGTTTAGAAATGGACAAAATCTTTCTACAGAGACAAAAATACTTAATTTGCAAAAAGATATACTAAATAGTATACGTCATGTTTTTGGAGATCACACCGAATGTGAAGATTATTACTGCACACCGGAAAGGAAAGCAGAACAAAATCTGATTCCGATATTACCAACTTTAATGTTGAAATTACGAAAGAACGCATCTCAGTTGGCATTTAATTCCAGGAGCCTCCTGCAAAATTTCACTAATAATCGTGCCGAACAATTTAATAGTATGGTAGCGAAAGTGGTGGGTGGCAAGAGAATCAATTATTCTTTAAAAGGTTCATACGAAGCACGCTGCTACGCAGCAGTAGTCGCTTTCAATAGCGGTAAACCGCAATACACATTATACAAGACATTGTGGGGCAAGAGCCCAGGAAAGTCTATAAAAGAACTAGAACGCAAACGACATGCCCAAAGAACATACTATACAACTCATCCAAAGCGCTGTAAAACAAAACTAAATTTTGGTAAAACTGATAAACATTATGGCAGTGAATGTCAACGTCCAGATATGAAACAAAATGATTTTGACAATGCAAAGAAGCTATTTTTAGACAACATTAAGCAACAGACATTAAACCGTTTTGAGATCGAGCGCAATACTATTCTGCAAGCAGAAAGTGCATTATGGGTCGAACTTCGGAGATGCATTTTGACGGCATCAAATTTTTCAAAAATCTGCAAGAGACGTGCAAACCAAAATTCTGCCCCACTGGTGAAATCTTTTTTATATAGCTATAATTTAAGCCATGTTCCTTCCGTCAGACACGGAACAGAAAATGAAGTCAAGGCCTTGGAACAGCTGGGTGTACAAGAAAACATTCAAATCGAAAAATGTGGGCTATTTATCGATGATGAGTACTGTTTTCTGGGAGCTTCTCCTGACGGCATTTGTGAAGAAGGACTAGTTGAGATTAAATGTCCCTTTTCCTCATTCGGTATCGACCCAGAAGAAGCGATTGCAAGAAAAAGGATTAAATGTTTCAAAAGGAACCATTCCGGCGTACTTGCTATGAATGAAAAACACGATTGGTTTTACCAAGTCCAAGGTCAACTTCATATTGCGAATAGGAATATCTGCTTATTTGCAGTGTGGACGGGTCCGGATTTTACAATGAAAGTAGTGAGGGTTCATAGAGACAATAATTTTTGGAAAACTGAAATGTTACCCAAGTTGACGCGTTTTTATCATGAATGTATGCTCCCAGAAATAATCGACTCTCGAAAAGCCAGATTGATGCCACTGAGGCACATAGTTTTCTAATTTATTTTTTTATTCAGTATAAATAGTAAATAATGTCATTATCATGTCAACTGAAAAACGCCCACTGCTAGACATAGAGATAATAAATACCATGCCTAAAAGAAATAACACATCTTTTTTATTGAATTGTTTTTGCGGGAAATATTTTCCTACTTATTTGATAAATAAAACGTCAACAGACATTTACGAAGTCATAAAACAATTTCTATCGAAAAAAAAAACAACAACAATACTAATATCACGAAATACGCAAGAGAAGCCGCGGGCTAAAAGTTGGTAGACAGCAACATACACATTATAATTAGAAAACGTAGGTATGTTTTTACAAAACTAAAACTGTATGCCTAAATTACGTTATTAAATCTATTGATTTTTTGAGATACCTAACAGTTTTAGTCCCTCATCTAATTATTCAATTACTTTTAATATTAACAGTATTTTAAGTAATAATATATTAGTAACAAACAATAAGAAAAATAATAACAAATAACTCAATAATAGAAAAAGTATCAAAGTCGTTTAGTCGTAGCTACAGTACAGCGTCGTGAACACGTGACACCGAGCGAGTCGTCGCCGTGCTTCAATATACCTAATCTGTGAGAACGCAATTTTGTGATAGGGCTCTTAAGTATGCTGAATAATATGCAGGGTGGCAGGGACATCGACGCGCAACCTGTTACCATAGATTCAGTGCGTGATTCTGGGCCCCAATGCATTAAAATTTTTAGACAGTATAAAAAGTAATCAGAATCAAGCTCAACAGTCTCGCTTGCGACCACTAGGCCAACAAGCCGATAAGTCTACGCAAATATTGTTCATGAATTAAGGCTTCCTTGTCACAATACAAAATGCTTACAGAAATTAAATACAAACATTATATTTTTACAAAATGAAAAAACACAAAGCCTGCACAACCTGTTGCTTTGGATTCAGTACATGATTGTAGAACAAGTAGCGTGTAAATTTTTTTTCAATTATTAAAATAGATAAAATGCGGGGAGCATAGGTATTCCACTTTTGTACCAAACAGCCGA
The DNA here is from genome assembly GCA_905333075.3 of Atethmia centrago. NCBI lineage: Eukaryota > Metazoa > Arthropoda > Insecta > Lepidoptera > Noctuidae > Atethmia > Atethmia centrago. Next base: position 22,837,534 of record HG995369.1, read on the forward strand.
TTTACAAAAAAAATACTGACGAAAAATTTCAACACATAACTGACGAAAAAGTTCAATACAGTGGGTTCAGAATCATGTACTTAATAACAGGTTGTTCATCAATGTCCCTGCCACCCTGTATGTAACAGAACTTTACCTCTGAGTGTAACTAGCTTGCCAATGTGCTCAGCCTTGACCTCTCTGATGGGTAAAGACTTTGATGAGGACAAGTCCTTGAAGTAAACCTCACTGCAAAAGAAATATTACAATATTTTAGTTGCCCTTTAAATCATCCTATGAGTCTTTTAAAGGGGCCAAAGACAACACATGTCAACTGTCATAAACCAAGCTAATCTGTAGGCACCTTTACAGAACATAAACCTCTTCACACCCACAATCTTGGTAAATGATAAAATTAAGTATAATCAGAAAATAAAATACTTGTTGTTATTATAATGATTAATCATGAATGCTGCACTTACAATCTCCTGATAAGTTCTGGTGGGTATCTGTTGCGGGGGTCTCTCATCTCTCCAGGGATCCTGTGGTTCCTCGCCTCCAACAGGATCCTGTGCTCTATGTACACGTCCAAGGCATCTTTGGCAGCCACCTACAAATAGAGATTAGTTATTTGTGGTCTAGGTCACTAATGAATATACAAAATGTTATTAAATGTAAAATCTATATTTTAGTAAAACCCTTTGTCTCAAGGACACACTTTAAAGAGAACTGTTCTGCATTATAGTTTTTTTTAACATATATTTTTTGGACTTTTATTTCAGTGTTGCTGAGTTGTTGGCCAAATAGGATATTTAAGACTGAGCTTTTGAATTTGAATATTTTAGTAAAACAATATTTCATCTGTTCCGTCCCATGAACCGCTTATTGTGGTTCTAGATGAGTTGAAGGTGGTGTTATTTAAGTGCAATAAACACAGTGTAAGTATAAAATTGGTGCATTCTTGTCATTTGAAATAGCAGAATCAATGAAGCTTTATGGATCATTAAGTACTATGTTGTTTCATTGTTACCTCTCTATGTTTATAATCAGGCAGCATCTCATACACAACATCTGACACCATGCTGGTATACCGCCTCGTGTTCTGTCTCACGGCCTCCGCCAGTTCCTCATTGGTCTCATGCAGGTCATCAAGCTCCACAATAAAGGCATTCTGAAATATTTTATATTGAATACCTACATTATTCACTATTTTATGGTTCGCATTTGGTAAGCATTGATAACTTCACAGAATTCGTGATCTTCGAAAGTAAGTATACATCATACTAACAGTAAAATTAAAATCACAACAACAATGACAACATCACGTTCTCAAGTTACAAATAATTTGATTTTACCTGTTCCCTGTGTGCAACCCTGGTGAGCTGTTCAGCGTATTTGAAGTTCTTGTTTCCCTCATCGTCGGTTTGGCAAAAGTCCACAAAGAAGTTCTTTAATGACTCTGAAAAATTAGTTTGGTTGTTATTTTAGGTTAGACGAAAAAAGAAACAAAGTGTAAGGTAAACAGAAGTTGTTATTACCGCTATCTGCTGCATAGTCACGCATAGCCATTTTTAAAACTATTAGAACGAACTTTTAACGATAAACTAGTAGGTAACAGAAAGTTTCGTAAAATATTTTCTTAGCAAACAAGCATTCCAGTCAATTTGTTGTTGACAGTTTCACGAAATTGGCGCGAAAATGATCGTTGTGGGATTACTAGAGGTGGATTGGATAGTAAGGTTTAAGAATAACCATAGACAAAATATCCGCCTTTGGACTAATAGATATGAGCTAGCGGTAGGTGCCTAAATTCGGCCATCCTATCCCATCCCTATGTTCGTTTTGTTTTCGTTCTCTTTCTCCTTTTTGCCGCCAATCTAAACGTCAATCAAAAGTGCTGTCGAGTTTCGCTGACTTTATTCTATAAATTAAAAATTGTAAATGTGCGAGTGAAATTATAAACAAAACATGGCAGATTCCTTAGGTAAATTCAGTGAACGTGAAAGTTATGCCATTTATGGAATAAGAGCCACATATTGTATTGTTCAATGAAACAAAATGTAACCTTTGTTTTCAGCTGGTCAAAGAGCCAAGAGGCAGAAAGTGGATAAACACGGTCGTTTATCGGCTTTCGAGAGGCTGAAACAACTGAAAGGCAAGGGCGTAAAGAACAAATACGATGTGGACGAGATGGAGAATGTCTACGATACGGTGGACGAGAGGGAGTATTCTGAGCGGGTGATGCAGCGCCAGGACGATGACTGGATCGAAGACGATGGTATATACTTGATTTCTTATCTCATTTCATAGTTCTTCCACTATAAAGTCTAGCAAAATTGTTTCACGAGCTTACTGAATGTTTGTTTATTTCTCAGTTGAAACAATGTTTGGTAGAATGTACCTTTCTAAATAATACCTTAGCTCTTTATCTTCATCTTTTTAATTTCAATGCAGGCACTGGTTATGTGGAAGACGGCCGTGAGATATTTGATGATGATGAAATTGATGACACTTATGTGGCATCTAACAGCAAAGAGTCTGGACGAGGGCAGAAGAGAAAGGCTAGAGTTGCACCTCCAACATCTGGCAAAGGAAACATTAGGAACCTTTTAGGATCTATGCCTACAAAGAAGAAAGAGGTATTGCCACATTTCTTTAAAGTTATGTTTCACACCTTATCATTTTGTAACTATTACTTAAGTGCTGAATCTTTTCTTTTGTACATTTTTTATACTATACACCATGCTCTTATTACGGCTTACTAGTTTTTCAAATCTCACATGCAAGGGCCAGTATGACTCATATTACCATTGCAAATGTCAAAGAAAAGTTATGAAAATTTAAAAAATATTATTTTGTCTGTTATATTTCAGGAAGTGAAAATATCAGAAGACAACATTCTGTCGGACATTATGTCTGACTTGGATGGCAATGCATCAACAGCAATGAAACCAAAGCCAGTTGTCACTAAAACTAACATAGTGGTGTCCAGTAAGAGGGATGCACAGAACTACTTTAAAAGTCTGTCTTCAGCTGCTAAGAAACCTACCACTACAACTAGCTTGAGTAATAAAGAACAACCAATTGTTAAAAAAGAAAATGTGAGTTTGGGAATACAAACTTGATTTTCTCATGTCTTGTATTTAGTAAATCAGCAACCCTATGCTGTGCAGTAGTGTTTTATATTATACTTACTGAATCAATCTTTTTTGCAGAAAGAAAACCTGGTATCTCCTGATAAACCTGATGAAATGAAAGTAACAGTAAGTTTAACATTTATTATATTACACTTTCTTTATGTTAGATCCCTTGATCTAATTGCACAATATGTACTTTTAACCAAATCATCTTCCAAAATTACAGATACAAAATGGCGAAACATCCAAACCTGTCATAGAAAAACCAGTCACAAAGAAACCAGAATGGAAGATAGACAAAGAAATAAAGCAAGAATTAGAAGACTCAGCCACACAGAACATTGAAGAATTCCAGACACAAGACCTGGACTTTGATGATGACTTCAGCAATGACACCACACCTAAACCTGAGGAAGTTAAAAAGGAAAATATTCCCAGCACTGCAGAAACTATTGGAGATGTTGCTGAGGAGTTTTTGAATGAAGATTTTGACATATTCCCAGCTAAAAAGGAATCTCCTAAACAATTGAAACCTTTAACAAGTACCTGGTCTGATCAAATGGGTGACAACCAGATTGCAACTGCAGTGCAGCTAGATGGAGAGTTACCTCTTCATACAAACGAGAATGGGGAGAAAGTATTAAAGTTCTACTGGCTTGATGCTTGGGAGGACAGGTTTGTAAAGCCAGGAGTGGTGTATTTGTTTGGGAAGGTGTATGCCAACCCATCTAATAAGAAGGCTGGCTGTGTGTCGTGCTGTCTGGTTGTCAAGAATGTTAATAGGCAGATGTTTCTGTTGCCTAGGGAGTATGTAAGTATTGACTACTTTTGTAACATGTTCTTCTTTCTTTCAAGTTCTTTGTTGTGTATCAAAACAATAACTGTAATATTATTATCAAGCTTCACAAGATAGGTTAAAAGGCTGATTATCGTTTCAGCATTATAGAGGGTGGATTTTTGAGATGGGGCAGTACAGGCTACCTTGAAAACTATCGGACCAACTGAGGTTTGAGTACTAGAAATTGCAAAAAACTATTTCCATACATTTTGTAGGAAATGAGAATAACTCAAACCTCTCTTGGTCCGATAGAGTTTTTTGATCCTTATAAGAAATGGGATTGATTGGCATCAAAAAAAAGTTTTTGTAAAACTGCCCATTTTCTTGATGACTACACTTTTTTCAACATCTGTGAATGTAGATCATAATATCTCATAAAGTTAAGATCAGTCTCCTAAGAACATTTTCTTGTAGCGACAATGGCTAACATACCCCTTACTTAAAACCTTTTATTTCTTTCCATGTCTGCAAAGTTTAATTAGGATATAAATGGTAAGGTATACACTGCTGGTATAGTCATCAGTTAGACATCTTTCCATACACTTCAAGATCTATAAAAATATGATGATAACTGATTATATTATTTTGTTGTAGAAATTAGACCCAGTAACATTAGAGGCGACAGATCAAGAAGTGACAATGATGGATATGTACGCCGAGTTCAACAGTGCGGTCGCCAGTGATCTGGGACTGAAAGAGTTCAAGTCGCGGAAGGTCACAAAGAACTACTGTTTCAATCTGCCAGATATACCTGCACAGTCAGACTACCTAGAAGTTAGATATTCTGTAAGTGTGGAGATAATAATAAATGAAATTGCATGTTGTAAGATTGTGGACTCACTTCCACCCAGCATTCGTGATTTTAAAACTGTTTATTCAAATATTAAGTAAAAGAGCATTACCTTTCCGAGAGGAGGTAATGGTAATGGTATGGTAAAGCATAATACTCACAGCTTCTCAGCTGTGAGTATTATTTATATATAATTATGCTTTATATATTTATTGAAATATATGTAAAATTTACATATATTTAAATAAAAATACATAATTGTGTTATATGTGTAGGTATATTTAACATTTTAGTTTAAGACTTGACATATTCATATTTTTCCCTTCTTGTTCTCACACACTATTGTGTATATTTCTTTAACATATCTCCTTTCGCAGGTCTGCTGGTAGAAATTTCTTAAGAAATAAGCAGTACCTTTGTACTAAAATTATAATTGTCGTATCTCTATGTATTTTGCCGTGTAAGTACATAAATAATAAAATAAATAAAATATTGAAATTTCAGTACTTCTGGACACGGCGAGTATAGTTAGGAGGTTCCTCTCTCAGAAGTTTTAGACCTCTGTCTAGATGAGGTGTTCTACGCGCGTATACCTACTGGACGCTAACAAAGTTGAATCGCGCGTTAAACAGTGTGCATGTAGAATTATTTTTTTAGCTCCTAATTTAACGGCTACGCGCGTAAAACGCCTTATTTGGACAGTAACCCGTGTTGCACACGTGGGGAATTTTGAAACATGTGTCAATGCGCCATGGATATATTTCAAAAGTTGAAAGTGTAGGTACTGGCGATATACTGGTATTAATATATGTCGCTCTTTTTTTTTTGGTTGGAATATTATCAAATAACTTCTCCCGCTCTGGGGGGAGCGGGAGGGTGTGTCAGACTTACTGAGTATAACCCACCCGTGTTCCTTCCTTTGCCTGTGTGCTGCCAGAGGTCACGGTATCCCTTTCGGACTTTCCCGCGACCAAAATTCGTCATCATACGTCAAATTTATTTTAGCTTAAGTCTTATTTTGAATGTTGTATTTGTAACTTCACAGGCTACATTCCCGCCGCCTCCAAAAGACAAGAAATACCTAACGTTCTCGCACATCTTTGGCGCGACCACTTCGTCTCTGGAAACCTTCCTGCTGGAGCGTAAGATCAAGGGTCCCTGTTGGCTGGAGGTGAAGCAGCCGGAACAGGTCCAAGCTAAGGTGTCGTGGTGCAAGCTGGAGGCCGCCTGCGATAAGATGGAGCGTGTTACTGTTATCAGGGATGGTGCGGATTTGGAACCGCCGCCTATTGTTGTGGCTACTGTGAGTAGAGATACATTTTATATTAATTTAATTTTTACCTGACTGCGCGACGGCAATGACGAGGTTATTAAAACACAATAATAGGTTTATAATAACAAATAAATGAAAATTATCATAAAACACAACTGTAATTAAAAAGTTCATAACAAGATCACTTTTCAAGCAGTTGTTGTTGGTGGCAGATGTTTAATAGTTTGTATAAGATTTGAATTTTTGGTAGCTTATTTTGCAGGGTGACAGAGTATGTGTGCTCTCCTACCTTTAAATAAAACTAAACGTGACATTGGCTAAATGCACAAACCGTGCGAAGCCAAAGAAAAAAAAAAAATAACAATGTATTAGCCATCCCTCTGGTGTTTGTAAATTCTGTAACCTACCAAAATTTGTCAAATAATGGACCATTTGAAAAATTAGACATTACAGCCAGTTTCATCAGTTTTTAGGGTTCCGTAGTAAACAAGGAACCCTTATAGTTTCGCCATGTCCGTCTGTCCCCGCTGTAGCTCCGAGATGCTTAGTACTAGAAAGCTGTAATTTGGCATAGGTATACATATTAATGGCGCGCTTCTCCCAGTCTGTTCTGACTTTCGGTATCTCGGTCCGCTCGTGCAAAGCGATGGCGAAGTAGTTCGGACGGTAAAGCATAGAGTTAACACTGGATGGATGAAATGGCAGCAGGTCACGGGAACAATCTGCGACTCCCGCATTCCCCTTAAATTTAAGGGGAAGATATATAAAACAATGGTAAGACCTGCTGTCTTGTATGGATCAGAATGGTGGGACACAAAAAGGATGAATGAAAGGCAATTGCATGCAGCTGAGATGAGAATGCTAAGAGCGATGTGTGGTGTGACACGAATGGATAGAATAAGAAATGAGTACTGTAATGAGTCTGAAAGTGGCACCGGTGACTGAAAAGTTGTGCGGAAATCGGTTGTCATGATATGGGCATGTGGTGCGGAGGAATGAGGAAAATTTCGTGAGGAAAGTCTTGAGTATGAATGTCGATGGCTATAAGAGTAGGGGAAGACCAAAGAAACGATGGATGGACTGTGTGAAAGATGATATGGCTAGAAAGGGGGTGACTACCGAGATGACAGCCAATAGAGAAGTATGGAAGAAAGCGACATGTTGCGCCGACCCCAAATAAATTGGGATAAGAGCAGGAGAATGATGATACATATTAATCACGCCGACAAAGTGCTTAAATTAGCAGTTGTGGCATACTATCTGAGAACATGTTTTTCAACTACAATGTTAAGTTTGTTTTTGGGATAAACTCGTCCCAACATTCCCAACTACGGAACCCTTCATTGTGCGTGGTCCGACACGCACTTGGGCGATTTTTTTAATACAAAGTAAGCTTCCTGTCATTATAATATTACCAATGTTTCAGATTAACATGAGAACTACAATGGACCCCAAAACAAGGAAGACAAAGATATTGATGCTCAGTTGTTTGTCACACACTAACTTTCATTTACACAAGCCTCCTCCGAACCCGCCATTCCAGCAACATTTCTGTGGTAAGCAATACTTAGTCAACAATTTAATGCATAAACCTGTTGAACTAAAGAAATATACAAAAAAGAAACAAATATTATATATATTGATTTGTTAGCATCTTATTCTGGAATTTATGTTTTGCAGTAATGACAAAGTGCAATGAAATCTGGCCACTGGACCTAAAACAGTCCCTATCTCAATACAAAGCAACAAAACTCACCAAATGCGACACAGAGCGAGAACTACTCAACTATTTCATGGTGCAGTTCTGGAAGCTGGACCCAGATCTCGTGGTAGGCCATGACCTACAAGGTTTTCAACAAGATCTACTGATTGGGAACATTCTCGATCTTCATATACCTAACTGGTCTCGATTAGGACGACTCAAGAGATCTAATGCTCCTCAAAGGAAGTACGCGGCTAAGGACGCGTTCCTCGGTCGCTTGGTCTGCGATATCAAAATATCTGCTATGGAAGTAATACGGTCCAGAAGCTTCGACCTTGACACTCTCTGTGTAAATGTACTGAAACTGAAAGAAGGCGAACGTGTTGAAGTGGCGCTTGAAGACCTGCCCAGATATTATGAGAAAAGTAATGACTTGTTCCAACTTGTGTCGCTAAGTATGCAAGATGCGTCCTACATACTCAAAATGATGTGCGAACTGAACGTTATACCGTTAGCGTTGCAAATCACGCAAATCGCCGGAAATATCATGTCAAGAACTTTGCTTGGTGGGCGGTCCGAAAGAAATGAGTTTCTATTACTTCATGCCTTCACTGAGAAGAACTATATCGTACCTGATAAAGTTTATGGCAAAAGAGTCGCAGCAGACGACGATAATGACGAACAAGAGGAAGGTGCCACCAATGTATCCAAAAAACAAGGGAAGAAAAAAGCGGCATATTCTGGAGGTCTCGTTTTAGATCCTAAGAAGGGGTTCTATGATAAACTAATTCTTCTCATGGACTTCAATTCCTTGTATCCTAGCATTATTCAGGAATACAATATTTGCTTTACAACTATTAAAAGGAAAGCGGCTGGATCGTCTGACGAGGATGTCGCTAACCTTATCTTGCCAAAGAGTAACACAGATCTCGGTGTACTACCGACACAGATCCGTAAGCTCGTGGAGAGTAGGCGAGAGGTCAAAAAGTTAATGAAAACTCCTGACTTGTCGCAAGACCAGTACATGCAGTACAACATCAGACAGATGGCTCTGAAGCTCACAGCTAACTCCATGTATGGTTGCCTCGGTTTCACTCACTCCAGGTTTTATGCAAAACCCCTCGCAGCCCTAGTCACCATGAAAGGCAGAGAAATTCTCATGGACACCAAAGATATTGTCCAAAAGGCTAACTACGACGTAGTCTACGGAGATACCGACAGTTTGATGATCAACACTAATTGTTTAGATTATGACAACGTTTTCAAGATTGGTGTGGATCTGAAGAAAGAGATCAACAAGAAATATAGACAAATAGAGCTTGATATAGATGGGGTATTCAGATATTTGCTTTTACTGAAGAAAAAGAAGTATGCAGCTGTGTTAGTTACCAAGAACAAGAGTGGCGAGTTTGTCTTTACACATGAGCATAAAGGTTTGGATATCGTTCGTCGTGATTGGTCACAGCTGGCCGCAGAAGCCGGTAAATTCATATTGAGCCAGATTTTATCAGAACAATCTGCAGACGAGAGGCTTGGGAGCATTCAAACGCATCTTAACAAACTCAAGGATGACTTGATGAACGGCAAAATGCCTCTCTCAATGTTAACAATTACGAAACAGCTGACCAAGAACCCCAACGAGTACGCAGACAAACACACGCAGCCACACGTACAGGTCGCTCTAAGATTGAACAATAAAAACAGCAGAAGGTTTAAGAAAGGAGACGTAGTTCCTTATATTATCTGTGAAGACGGCACCGCTAACTCAGCGACGCAGAGAGCATATCATATTGAAGAGCTAAAGAATTTAGAACATCTTAAAGTTGACTTCAAATATTATTTAGCGCATCAGTTGCACCCTGTAATATCCAGAATATGTGAGCCCATCGAAGGCATGGATCCGGCCCGTGTTGCGGACTGTCTCGGCCTCGATCCCTCGGGATATCGACAAATAGTTAGAAGAGATAACTCCAACACAGAAACCTATGAAGTCGAAAACGAACAAGAAAAATATAGACAATGTAAAGATTTCGTGTTTGTCTGCGTCAACGAACACTGCAAAACTGAGAACAAGATCAGAGAAACAGTTGTGAAATTGGATAAAGAGAGTGTCACATTTTTAGATAAATGTCAGAATGATAAGTGTACTTTGAGGCCAGTAGATTACTTGGCGAGTATTCAGAACCAGTTGAGCCTCCAAGTCCGCCAGTACCACGCTCAGTACTACGCGGGCTCGTTGTCATGTGAGGACCCCGCATGCGGGCACCGCACGGCACGTCTTCCGCAGACCTTCGCCGGCGGATACCCATTGTGCAGGTTATGTGAGAAAGGCGTTATGTTCAGAGAGTACACTGAAAAAGACTTGTACTTGCAAATTAACTTTTTCTTATTTTTGTTTGATCTTAGCAAGAATACTAATTCAAGTAAGTATGAATTATGTAATGTTAAGGTTCGTATTACAGAATTTTACTCAAAGATTCAAGCATTACTTAAAACTAGTTTCAACCAATCAAATTGCTCTGAACGAGTTTTAAGTAATGCTTGGGTTTTGAGTGAGGTTGTGTAATACGGGCCTTAAACTTATGCATTTTACAATATGTATAAGAATGTAAAAGTTCTAATACGTTTTTGCTTTGTTACAGAAACTCGCATGTCGCCTCCAGTCACGAATGCTTTCCAACAGCTAAAAGAAATGGTGGTAGAAGACTGGCTGGCACAGTCCGCGTACTCGATTATAAACCTTTCAAAACTCTTCAGATTCTTTACCATAGACTCGAAAGCAGGCAACAAGGTGAAATCAGAACCGATTGAAATCGATATTTTACCTGAGACTGAGCAAATAGATGCACTATTGGAGATGGGCGTCTATTAGCGTTTGTATATATATATTTTTTATTAGAATCATGTCAAGTATTATAAGCTGTAAATAATAAAATATTCTTGTAATACATCCCATTTGTTTTTCTTCATTAATTCTTACGTGGATACCTTCAGCAACAGAAACAAAAGAGAAGAGTTACCTAATATTACTTAATTTGTGTGCCTTTCCAGTTGCAGTAAATTCATGACAAGTAGTAATGGCAATTAATGCGATTTGGAATAAATTTCATTAACATGTTAATTCGTGAGTCTTACCATGATAATTGCTATTGCTATGCTATTTGCTAATATGACGATAATTGATAATAATGAAGTATGTGAATTTTGCTAAATTATGCCAATTAAAAAGCGCGTTCGCCTTAGGACGTCTCCTAGCGTGCGTTTAGTTTACACGCCGATAACGATTTATTTGTGCTAGTACACTTGCTTATGTAATGTATTAAGATTTATCACATAATTATCAGCATTCTGCACCTGACGCACCTGTACCGAACGGGACCGAGTCGGTTCACATTTGACTAAAAAGTTATTGTAATGGCCAATGTGTTTAAGTTTTAGATGGGTTTTTAAATTGGTGATTGATGTTCGGTAAGAAAGGTTTTTAGAGCACTGATTACAGTTAGCAATTTTATTTTCACTAACAATATTAAAAAAATAATCCCATATAGGATTAGTTCGGTGAGACATTGTCACGTCCAAGTCCGTTCAACAGTTTATTTACACTAAAATATTTATATACTAAACTTAAAACTATTATTTACACTTTTATACATGCCACTTCTCACTACTGTTTACTACCTCCTATTATTTACAGGTAGGTATTGCGTTGACGCTATTATCTATATAAGTACAATATTATGCACAAAACGAAAGAATGTAAGTACTGTATAACGAATACGTAAACCAAAATCTCACTATCACTTGCCAAAACGTAAACAAAACGACGCGTACCACGCAAATATATTATTAAACAATCACGCATTCATTCAATCAATACACGACTCTAAGTACGAGCAAATCAAAGACTAATAAAGAAAGGTAATAATTTCTAAACATCATTCTTCGCACCGTCCATAATTTAAATACATTAAACAAGCACAAGCATTCATTCAATATACAATCTTAAGTACGCACAAATCAAAGATAATAAGATAACAATTGCTTAACCCATTATTCGTAAGTTCGCAGCGAACAAGGTCACTGTCACGTGAAACCGATATATTATTATTTAGTATTCCCGACTTCCCGTGCGTGCGCCGACGCTCTGACGAGTCTGACGTATGATAGTCATTAAATTAAAAAATTACGAAAATTCATTTCGCATTTCACAGAATTTCGCAACTACATTTAATTTGCTAAACGCTAAATGAACGCTTTCGCATGATTAATCCATCACTAATGACAAGACTGAAATTAAATGGGCTTTAATTCGCTACGGAATCTGGATTTGTACTCAGGGTAGTCGGAATAGGTTCGCCGTACTCTGTGCTTATCGCGCTCGCTCGCCGTCGGCTCGCGCGAATAATACCGGCTCGAGTGCAGTGAGTAACCAACATACCACACATATTTATATTTTTTGTTACACGCCCTATACTCACAGAAATTCATATTGTCTCTAATTGGACGAAACCAGGAAGGGGTGTGGTTTGTCACTAGCTGCGCTTGCCGCAGAAATAGTTTCTAAAGTGAGCATGCTTAAGTTTTGCCAATAGTACATACCTATGTAGAGACTTTGTATTTTTTTACTGTTGTGTTAATTGGCTTTTTATTTATAAAATGTATCTGTAGGCTTCTTTTGTGTAGTATTCATCACACATTTCTAGGAACACTATTGTTTTTGAAAAACAACCGCCAATCACATTTTTGGTCTTTATAGTGCTTTTTTCTACTAATATTATAAATGTAAATGTCTGGATGTATGATGTCCTTCGTTCACACAAAATACTGAATGTACCTATTTTAATGAAATTTAGATTTAGGAAGATAGCTTATACCTATACCTTGGAATAGCAGTTTGGCTACTTTTATAATGTTCTAATCACGTGCAAAGTCACGGAAACAGGTAGTAGAATATAATCCAATAACAAGTTTATTTTTTTACTTCTTTTCTACTTCAGTGTACTCAGGCACAACACTTGTCAACCGGTTCGTGAGTAAAGTTAAGAAGGTCATCGATATGTATGAATCCGTCGCTTTTTTGTAGTCATTCTAATTTGGTCGGATAACCAGTCGTTGTTTACAGGTTTCGTTTTTTGTTTATATCTACTTAATGCGAAACATTCCAAGCTAAATATTTTCACTACATATTTTTGACTAAACTCACTAATTTTTGGTTTACACCTACACATCTTGGATTGAGTTGGTTTCGTGTATTTTACCGTCAAAGTTATGACACCGTGGTTTTGACTTTTAGCAATATTATTCATTATCGCATGCATGTACACTTTTGAAACTTTTTATGGTTATTATAAGCATCAAGAAGGACCGAATACAGTTTTCAGCGAGCTTATTTGTTTTCTTATTTAGGCGCTGCGATATTTTTTCGGGTTTTAAAAAAAGCGCTATTACTTGAAAATTATAAATATTTTCTTAAATCTAATTCTGTCACAAATACTCACAAATTAAGAGCTACTCGTGTATGTTTATTCTACAGGCGCACATACAATGGTTTTAGAGATACACGATTCTGCAAAACGTTACTCCAGCAGGAAACGCAGTATCTCGAAAACCTGAAGTCGCACAAATTATATTTTGGGCGCACATTTTTGCACAAATATAAGCTCTCTGCCCATGCTCAATATTTCTCTCTCCAATAATTCGTTTAGAATTTTCCTGCTGGAACAACGTTACTCCAGCAGGGATCGTTTTTTCGTTTTTTTCCAAAACCACAAAGCGCACATTTTTTTTTATGTGGCGCATTTTTACAGCAGCTTACGCACTAATTATACGTAAAACTCATATCACTTTAGGAGCCACTTTGCTGCTGGGGTAACGTACACAATTTTTTTTATGTGGCACACGTTCACAGCAGATTATGCAGTAATTATACGTTCCACTCATATCATTCTATTTTTTTAGGAGCCACTTTCCTACTGGAGTAACGTAAATCCGAAACGTGGGTGTCCTGATACAGCTCTGCCTAATGCCAATCCCTCCCAGTGTGATATTTGTGTTCTGATAATTTCTGTACGTAAAGTTTCATTTACATTGGGCTTATTTCTTACAACCATTCGTTGTAGAAGAGCATTAGGAAAAATATAAGAAAGAAACAAATCCAATAATAGTATTTATTGACACAAAATCTTATCGCATACAGTTAAAATACATTGAGGTTCTTATACCAACTCAGAAATACGTGAAAATACATCTATCTAATAAAATCTAATTGCATGAGCAATGGTAATTTTAAATAAAATGATACTTCATTTACTCACAAGCAAATAAAAACCCAGTACGCGGCCGTAAATATGGCACATCGAGTTTAGAATATCGGCTTTTTAGAAAGTTTTTCTGTCACTAATATCTGTGTGATGGTCTATTTTTTGGATTTGCCATGTTAACAACCGGGTACTGAACAAAATTTAATAGTACCCTCGGCCACGACCCCTATTGGGCCCGCCGAAGTTTCCCCTGCCGCCCCCGCGACCCCTGAAATTGTTTTGATTATTATCGTAGTTATTGTTACCAAACTGTTGGTTCATCTGAGGCCGCGTATCATAGTTATCTTGGCCCCTGCCTTTTATGAAGCTATTTCTAGGACCCTGGTTGTATGGAGCATTAGGTCCGAAGTTATCAGGGGCGGGTGCCCTCATGGGCGGACCTCTGTTTTCCATCGGGCGTGGATTCCACTGTCCTTGGTTGAAATGATCATTGGGCTTGTTTCTGTTGTCGTTAAAATGTTGTTGTTGCTGATGCTGTGGCGGTTGATATTGTTTTTGATGCTGCGGAGGTTGGTACTGCTGCTGATGTTGTGGCGGCTGGTTACGTTGCTGGTTTGGTGGTAGCAATTGGTTGTGCTGCGCTCCTTGATTATGTTGCTGATTTTGCGGCGTAGGCTGATAATTCTGCTGTTGCCCCTGATTATAAAGTGGCTGTTGTTGGTTCTGCTGAGGTGGTTGATAATTTTGCTGTTGGTTCTGCTGAGGTGGTTGATAATTTTGCTGTTGGTTCTGCTGAGGTGGTTGATAATTTTGCTGTTGGTTCTGCTGAGGTGGTTGATAATTTTGCTGTTGGTCCTGCTGAGGTGGTTCATAATTTTGCTGTTGGTTCTGCTGAGGTGGTTGATAATTTTGCTGATTCTGTTGAGACGATTGGTACGTCTGCTGATTCTGTGGTGGAGACTGATAGTTTTGCTGTTGCTGCTGTTGCGGACGCTGCTGTTGCTGCTGTTGCGGACGCTGCTGTTGCTGCTGCTGTTGCAGCTGTTGTTGCTGTTGTTGCTGTGGCGGCTGAAAACGTACTGGAGTGCGTAACAAACCTTGCAGACTTTGGAACGGAGTCGGTCCTGATCCTGACCCTTGAGTTTGATTATTGAATGAATTTATCAGCGGCGCGGGTGTAGCTGGCGCACTTTGTAGTGGCTTCAATAGTTCTTGGGTAACCGTTGCCTCAGGCAGGTCTCCGAAGGACCTCGGTTGAGTGTTACTGACCACGACGTTAGGTGAGCGCGACAATGGCGCCGGCGTGGCGGCCAGCGTAGACTTGATGCTCGCTTGCACCAACGCGAATAGGTCAGTCGCAGAGCTAGTAGACAAACTCTTTGTAATATCCGCAAGCGAATTCTCAAGTTTCGCCGACTCTACTATGGTCTCTGCTTTCGTCTCTTCTAAAGATTTCTTTACAATTTCCATTTCTTGACGTATTTGATCTTCTTTTACTTTCTGCGTTGCTGATTGGAACACCTGGAGATAGGGAATATTTTTACATACTGGCCTGTAATAATTTGACATGAATGACAGCCGGGACCAACAGGATAACCTATGTGTCTTGTTCAGTGTCTTGGAAATGTTTAATAGTTTTTAAATATTTTTAATACTTTAATCATGAAGTAAAAATGATAATTATAATGTTATGTTTAGGTATCGATACCAATCACGTTTGTGATGTTTACACAAAAAAAAAGGATGTTTTAAACTGATATTTCAAGTGACTACACAGGGGCTTGTGGCCAAGTAATAACAGCCGCACGGGTCGATCCATCAGGTTAAGCTACGCTTGCCGCAGTTGGTCCGTGGATGGGTGACCATCATTACATACATAAGACCCCTCCGTGCCTCGGAAAGCACGTTAAGCCGTTGGTCCCGGCTGTCATTTGTAGATCTTTGACAGTTGTTACGGGTCGTCAGAAGCCCGAAAGTCTGACAACCAGTCTTACCAAGCGGTATCGTGTTACCCAGTAAATGGGTTGTGGAGGTCAGATAGGCAGTCGCTCCATGTAAAATACTGATATTCAGCTTCATCCGGTTAGACTGGAAGCCGACCCCAACATAGTTGGGAAAAGGCTAGCAGATAATGATTTCAAGACACTACGTAACTGCGGTCGATGATCCAACAAAAAAAGTCATCAAAAAAAATATTTTTTTGTTTTATATTGTTTAGATATCGATACCCATCACGTCTGACGAAGTTCCGCTAGCTAATTTAATCTAATCCTGTATACCTATTTAAAAACTCATTATTAGTGTTGACTGGGAATGTGGATGGCTATGAGAGTAGGGGAAGACCAAAGAAACGATGGATGGACTGTGTGAAAGATGATATGGCTAGAAAAGGGGTGACTACCGAGATGACCACTAATAGAGAAGTGTGGAAGAAAGGGACATGTTGCGCCGACCACATATATATTGAGATAAGGGCAGGAGAATGATGATACCTATATTAAAATGGATTCTGTCAACTCTGTCACTGTGGACTCTTCTGTCAATAACCATGACTTAGTTTTGATTTAAGCTTCTCTTATTGTAAGAGGATTAATATTGAGAGCACTGTCTGTTTGATTATATTTATGTGACTTAATTAAAACATGCGTTGCCGTGTAGCAGCTGCGGTGTCAAACGTTCCCTAAAATACGCTTATTTAAAACTATAGTAGGATATTGTATTAACAGATCAACTTTGTCACCTCTTCAACAGTATAGTCATCGTCGTCACTCTCGACGACCACGGCATCCGCCAGCTCTTCTTCGGGCTCCATGTTCTCAGGCGTCGGTTCCTTGGGCGCGGTGGAGGCCGCCTCGCTGACATATTGTCGCAGTCGCTCAACTCTCTCAGGTTCTTTAGCTTCCAACTTCTTCAAGTACGCTATAAGGCTGTGCTGTTCTTCAGCTGATAACTCGTTGAAGTTCTTTAGTAGGGTTTCTAGGTCTGAATCTGAGAGGCCGTCCATGGCATCAGGAGCGTTGTTTTGCTCCACCCTGGTTGGACAAAAGGGTTAAAGTGATATTCATGTACCATAAAATTCAATTGAATTTAATTTAATTTACAGTATCCATTCAAATAAAAGAGTAAGTTAGCCGAAAATATAAAGCGAGAAAATAATTATTACAACCTGGTTAGACAAACAGGGTTGATCGTTAAATAGGGTTTTATTGATTACCACAACTTCAATCTAATTTACATTATCTACTCAAAGGTGGTTCTAAAATAAAACAAAGAATCACAGCAAGTAAGCCGAAAATATGAAGCGAAAAAATAATGATTATTTTATTGAACGAGGATTAAATTGGTGCCTTGTAACGAAGTCATTAACAACTTACTTCTTATCATTCTCATCGTAAGCCGACTGCAGCATTTGCAGCGCAGACGCGGTACCACTTTGCTTGGGAGGCAGTGGTTTCATCACCGGGTCTTTTGCGGGCGATGGCACGACCACCTTTTTCGTCTGCTCGGCCGCGCGTTTCTTAGCCTCTGCCATACCCACGACAGCGTCTACCAGCACTGCCAAGTCTTCAGAAGACACGTCAGTCTTGCCCTGGGCTATTAATGCTTCTGCCATTTGTTGGGCTATTTGCGCGCGGTCTACTTGACCCACGCCTGCTACTGCTACGGGCACAGCTTTCGCTTTGCTAGGGCCGGTAGCTTGCTGGAAGGTTGAGAGTTATTTAGTGAATAAATGTATCGCTAAAATTTGTATTAAAAATTAGAAATGTAATTATCTAAAAAAAAAAATACATATGATTAATTGATACTTAATCAATCCTCTTTTAATGAAGATAGTTTCTCGACGAGAGGCGAATTTAATGTAACGGGTATTTTGCACATTTAGACTTTGCAGCGTTAAAATGAAGTAGCTGTGTTTATCAGTGGGAGGCCGCACCTGCAGGCGGCTGCGCTTGTCGGCCTCGTGCAGCGTGGCGGCGGCGCGCACCACGGCGGCGCGCAGCGCGGCGGCGGCGCCGGCGCCCACCAGCCCCGCCTGCACGGCGCCCTTCAGCTTCTCCTTCGCCGTCTCGATCAGCACCACTGCGCTCTCACGCACTAGGAGCTCTTCCGATGAATTCGCTTTCTCCTGGTAAGGGTTAAATACGAAAACGTCAATTTACATTTCAAAAGTAATTTATTATGTCACCGTAAGATAGTAATCGTTAGTTTATAATCAGAGATCGGATATTCGGATGCATATTTACCTAAAGTTAATTTTTAGCTATGAAAGTATGGAAGCGGCTTCTTAAAAATCTTTTTTTTTTAACAGAGGCCACAAACAACGGAAATGCATAACTAGTCCGGTGTATAGTATGGAAGCGACTTCTAAAAAAAATATTTATTAAAAAAAACCCGGGATTATTGGATTGCATGTTTATTTAAAATTAATGTTTCTACCTACTTTACATCATAATATTAAGTAGGTACATATGCATCCAATTACATATGTAGTCAGAAAAAAACAAAATTTGTCGATTCGGGAATGGCGGGCGGGATTTTTACGATCGATATAAAAGTGCATTCCATATAAGCTAACATTTGAAAGTAAGTTAATATACAATCGACTCGATTCTATAATCAGAAACCTTTGTATTCCCAAAGCCGCGGGATTTTGCGATACAAAAGCGCATTCCATATTAACCAACATCTCAACTTTAGGTGAATATGCATCCGAATATCCGATCTCTATTTATAATGTATCGGTATTATTTCCGTTAGATTATAAACTGTCGAAAAAATGTGATATGGGAGAAATGGGTTAGGTTAAGTTAGGTTACAACTGTGACCAACCAAGGTGCGATACGACGTCGCAATCAAATTGAATAATTTGTCGATTCCCATGGATAAATGTAAACTTTCGACAAATAATGCATTAAATTGTAAATGGTATCTTACGGAAATAATAGCGATAAATTATAAACTAACGAAGTTCATAATAAATTATACGGTTACATACACATCGTGTATCAGAAGTTTGTGGTCATATTTAAGGGTGGTACAGACCATAAACTGAACAACTTTCCCGCGGGACCAACATCGTAATCGCGAAAAAATTATCAGCTGTCCCATACATTTGGGTCGAGTACGTATTAAAGTTTTGTATTAAATATTACCACGCATTTCTGATACACGTTATATACATACTATAAATTAAAGCGTGTCTATCTGCGGAATGGCTTCTAAATTACACAACGGGTTTTGATGTGGTTATTACCATAAGAGAATAGAGAATTTATTCCAGAAGGTTGTGTTTAATACGACTACAGGTTGAAATTGAAAACTTGCGACAAACTGAAATGGGACATTGTATACATCATTATTAACAACTTTTGAAACAGAGGCGGGTTGCTAGTATCCTTGTTATTAATATTTATTAATAAATATTATAATATTATTACTACACACACACACACACACACACACGTCATTACATTATTTTATTATTTATTATTATTTTAATTAATTAATTCATTAATCAATCAAATCAAATTCATTATTTATTTAATAATTTTTTTTTTTTTTAATTATATTATTTTTTTTTTTTTTTTATTATTAGAAATGAGTTTGTTTGTTACGCTTTCACGCTAAAGCGGCTGAACGGATGACATTTGGCACATAGGAAAGCCATGACCTGGGTTAGGACATAGGATACTTTTTATCCAGATATTCCCACGGGATCGATAGTTACGCGGGTGAAACCGCGGAGGGCTGCTAGTAATATACAAGGTTTTTTTTTATATCCCATAACTCTAGGGTATGAATGAGACCATATCAAGGAATCAACTGGCATATGAATTATTTGTCATAAATTATCTTTTCTTTTTGTTTTCTTTTTTCATACAAAATAATTCGACAAAGTCACGATTATTAATAATAATATATAAATAATAATAAATAATAATAAATAATATTAATAAATAAATAAATTATATTTTATTTATTTATTTTATTAATGTAAAGCACTCTTACGTAAAATATGTCAATGTCGCATTTTCTTAGCTTTAAATATGGTTGCTTTGAATGAAAATTAATTGCTCGTATTTATCAATGAAACTTAGATACCGACACACATCGAGAATCTAGTGTTAGTATTATGATATCTTCGAAACTATGCATTTTCGGACCACATATTCTAGGACTTTTTGTATTATTTTTACTTATAGAATATAACCTCAGGGTTATGGGATATAAAAAAAAAACAAGTTGTATAATGGCAAACAGCTTGAGCATGCACGAAAGTCGATAATACGGTGTCATTGGACGAACATCAGAACATTTAAATGTAAATTATTTAACTTTCTTTTAAGCAAATCTTATTTATTACTCGACTGATTCTATGAATGAAAAAATTACCTAAATATTTGACATTATTGTCGATAAATCATATTTTATATCCTTGACCTAATTGATTTTTTTCTTACATAATTAATCTTTTTTACAACTATTGTTCAATTTATTTAAACTATTTGTAATTCTATTTCTAATGATTTATAATTTAATTTAAATGTAATGATGACCCATAATTTTACAAACCTTATTTGTACGCCGGAAACGGCAGAATATTATGATCGTAATACACACATAACAACTTCGTACAATATTCTGACAAATAAATGCATTTTATTCTATTCTAAATATGGAGCGCGAGGGCGCGTTTCCATACTAATCAGAACCTGCTTGGTTTTATTACGTTACTCCAGAATCACAAGTCATACCTTCTCCATCTTTAATGCATCAGCTAGCAGATCAACAACTTTCGGTCCCAAGCTTCCAAGATAATCCTCTAACGCGACCAGTTGTCTCAGCGTGGCGACCACATCGTCGGCCGCGCCGTCCACCACCTGTCCGGCGCCGTGACCGCCGGAAACGGACCGCCGCCGCCGGATCTTAGAGCCGCGTGACACCATGCTGCCGGCGCGCGACAGGTCCGTGCGGGTTTCCGGCCCGGAAATCACGGACTCTATGTCGTTATCCGAGTTCCATGGCGAGAGGCCGTCGTCACTGTAGTTGAGGAAATTGTATTATAAAATGTGAAACTCACTACAGAACACTATGTTATTACAATACAAATATTAGGGCAGAAACAGATTTATAATACGCCATGCCACGAGACGTCAAATGGCGTGCTCGTTGGCCACATTTCCTTAAGCCACGTTTCGGCATTTGGCCATAGATCACGCCAAGTATATTTGTGTGCTGCGACCCTTATCGTGTCCTATACCTGAATTCAGAATCTTAATTATCTACATGCACTGCCACTTAACAATATTTTAGCGTTATGTGGTCAAAGTTGATTTTTAGGTGAAAATTTGTAATAAAAAGCGCCTTTCATACAACTTAGTTGCAAAAGAATTTAAGTTTGCGGTTCCATAACACACATTGTTGGTAAACATTTGTGAAATTGTGACAAAAATTGTACTGACAAACCAAGATCCTGAATTCAAGTATAATTTGTCTATAATAACTCACGGCTTGAGCTCGTCGTCGGATATAAGCACGGTCTGCATGGAGGGCGCCACGGGCCTGGAGGCGTGGTCGGGGCTGCGGTTGCGTTGCTGCTCGCGCTGCGACAGCGGACTGCGGCTGCTGCGCCGGAGCGACTCCAGCGCGATGTGCGTGCGGGCGGGGCTGCGTCTGTTAAGTACTCGTCGTTAAAGCTATCTCTCGTATAGGCTATAGTCTGTTTCAAAAGTATCTGATGAAAGTGTAAACAAACCATATTCGGGTTAAATTCTTACGGAATCACTCACTAAAGGGAATTGAGATATTAGTGTATGAATAATATTATTAAATTGTACTTTTTCAAAAAATCGACAAAAATTGAGGTTATACCTCAATTGTCAAATGAAAAATATTTTTAATTTGTGATCTAAAATTAGAATTTCGGGTATAAGTATTCAATTAATCTTATCAAAGCACTGAATTTGTAAGTGACACCACAAATTGGCATCCACAGGTACGTTTTACTATTATTACTATTAGTTCACATTTCTCCAGATACTTTTGGAACAAACTATAAAATATATAAGAATGCTCGTGCCGTGGTAAAATGATTAAACAGTCAAGTCATAGTCAGCAAGTTGGTCGACAGACTGCCCAAGATGCGTCGGACGAACGCTTAGTGCAGCCACTTGTCAAGGCTCACACGAGTACCTCTCACATGGCCAGTTCTACCGTTCAGCTTGATCCACCTGATACTCTGATCAGACCAACATCCCTACTAGTGTGACTGTTTTGGCATCAAGGTTGATCGCCTATGACGGCCGGGACGATTACTACGCCTTTAGCTTTAAATGTTTGAGTTTTAGCTAATTTGTTGAAAAACTTGTATATATGAGGGAGTTCATTTATACAAGTTTTACAACAAATTACTTAAAAATTTCAGTAATACAACGACATTTAAAAAAGGAAATTTCATTCTCGCGTCAAAAATGTTATAGCCAACAATTACAGTGCCGCTAATTGTTAATGTAATGCTCCCAACCAGATTTTTGGTATTTCCAAACTCACATAGCAACCTGGGGTTTAATCGTACGTTCCTTGTATACGATATTATATTCGATAAATAACTTGCTGATAAACATACCTATTATAGTTGTAGCCTTGCCGTATTTTTACGGGCGTCCGTGTCATTTTGCTTGTCGAGGGCAGACTTTATGTGAATAGAAATAAGGTATATTTTAAAGAGAACGAACTACTAAATGACTTAGGGGGTATGCTTAGTGTAATTTTTTTAAACCGAAATGTCCAATGGTCAACCGACGCCTTCTATAGTCATTTAAATCTATACGAAAGTAGCTATGCCATGATGGAAACATAAGTCCATCACAAGTTTTACACAAAAAGTGCCAGACTGATGCTCGACCACCATGATTTGTAAAAAGTTAATTAAGGCCTTAAACCGGCCAAGTGCGTGTCGGACCACGCACAATGAAGGGTTCCGTAGTTGGGAATAATTTATCACAAAAACAAACTTAACATTGTAATTGAAAAACATGTTCTCCCATACATCGATATATGCCACGGTCAATTCGGACCCACAATATTTTTGAACGGTCTACCCCACACCATCACGAGATAGACGAGAACAAAAATTTCATCATGTTTACTATGGAAGCCTAAAAAGTGCTCCAAAGATATATAGAGCGTCAATATGGCATATGGAGTTTTAGAAAGAGACCGCCACACAGGTGTGAGTGACAGAGTACACGCTATCCAAAAGAATCTGCAGAAAATATAAACAAATGTGGATGTCAATTTGTAGTACCACTTACAAAATGAGTGCTTTGATTTGATTATTTGAATACTTAAATCCGAAATTATTATTTTTAATCAGTTTATTGATGTTTTTCATTTGACAAGTTTATTTTAAAACCTCAATTTTCGGCGATAATTTTTCAATTACAATTTAATAATTCAAACAATAATTGTTGGAAAAAGTGGTGGAATTAGTTACACAACTAATTTTAACTTTAGTAAGTGACTAGCTTTTGCCCGCGGCTTCACCCGTGGATGTCGGAAAATATTTAACGGGAACGTCCCCGCGGGATTAAAAGTACCCTATGTGTTAATCCAGGTTAAAGACTTCGTTCATATTTTCACTCTTTTTTGAAACGACCATCTAATCTAAAATCCGATAACTCAAGATAAAATTACTTTGTTATTCACAGGGGGTTAAGACTATTTATTTTTTGAGTTTATACTTAAAGTATTTTATATATACTAGTACTAGTACTTTATATACATGCGCTTAAAAACACAGTTTTTAAAAGTTAGTTTTGCACTAAAAAGTACAATTCAGTTGTATCGTAACCGGTCGCGGCGCTTGTGCTAAACGTGTTATCTAGGCAAATGTTGCAATTATAATGAGGTGGCTCGTTTTTTTTTTTAAATTGGCATCTCGTAGGTCAGCCTAGGAGGTTGTAGTCTGCTTAACCGGACTGGATGCCTCAATAAATTAAGGCCTCCATGCACGGCTTACAAACTAAGCGACTACACGCTAACGGCACCCCCTGTGGGGTAAGGGCCTCGGCTTAGGACGTCGCTGGGGGAGGACAGCAAGGGACAGGCTGAATCGGATTAATATTATTTGGGGACGAATTTAAAGCTACAGGGTCAGCGGCGCGGGCTGGCTGGAGCAACAGGGGTCGGGGCGGGGTGGGGTGGACGGGGACGTCGCGGCGGGCCTCGGCGGCGAAGACGGAAGGACGGCAGCGGCGATCGGATTATGTATTTGTGCACAGTGCTGGTGGCCTACTACTCTCTTGAAGGAGGGTTGTGGCCCTGGAAGAGGGCTCGCCTTCTCGCACTGCTTAATAGTATCCGAGGAGCGACGCGCGGATTGATATATGATTGCTGGAGGATAAAAAAATTCTAAAACCTAACTAACAATAGTAACGGAAAGGAAAATTACCACCTTGCATGCCAAATTTGAAAGCAACTTTAAAGCGAAAATATAAATCCTCGTTATTTCCTATCCCATGGAAATTTCGAAAAAAATAGTTACCCAAATAATTACAGGTAATTTTAAGGTAAATCTAAATTTACAGGTAAATTTAAATATTATTTCTCATTTGATCCCTTAGTAAAGTTATTGTTATTTGAATTACTAGTGTCATCGGCGATGGCGAAAATCGGGCTGAGTGATTACGGTTTTCCCATACAAACAATCATCCCCTATTTCACCCTCTTATGGGATGTTTTTTCAAAAACGCTGACATATGTGATTATTAATTACCAACAAAAAGGCTAAAATACTATTTTTTATGGTTTGAACTACAAAACTAATGGGTTTCCCATAGGAACTTTCGTCCCCTAAGGCGATAAAACCCCCTTAGGTGATGATTTTCTAAAAACGCTTAAACACCTGTTTTAATTTTTTAATCAGAATGCTGAATCTGAATTTTAAACTACAAAAATGACGATTTTCCATAAAAATTTGTAACCCCTATTTTACTCCCTTAGGGATTGAAAGGGGTTTCTAAAAATCCTGCCTTATTCCTTGTCTACATTTTAAAGGGAACCTCTGTTCTGCTTTTAATTATAAAGGGAATCGCTGTTCTGTTCACTTCAACTTTCTAGGTCCAAGGGCAGGGCTTTGATGAGTCAGTCAGTCAGGACCATTCTTTTTATTTATATAGACAGATTGCGTCTGAATTTAACCGGAACAGGGTTTGTTTACAATTTCATCAAACACTTTTGGAACAGACCATACATAGTCGATTTTTTCCTCAATCTCCATTTACCATATTGACGGCCGAGTTCTGTACTTGCGTGAGTGTCAATAATAGTTACCTGTGCAGTGGACTCCTGGAGCGCGTACGTTTGTGGTGCGGCGGCGGCGGCGAGCGGCGCCGGCCCGGCGGCGACCTGCGGGCGGGCGCGACAGTGGCCGGACTATAGGCCTATTCAGGTAATCAAGCGATAGCGCTGTCGCGCTCGGTAGCGATACTGGTTCGACTTCTGGTTAGTCACTTTGGACCAGTATCGCTGCCGAGCGCGACAGCGATTTCACTTATATTTGAATAGGCCTTTAGTCCTTTAGGAAGGAGAGTGATGCAAAGGACTTTGGGCTAAAATGTATGGAGCTTGGTCCAAATGTCCACCACTAACGAGACCTTTGTCACTGACTAGTCTATTAAATAAAATAACTTTTACAAAGACACCTATGAAAAAGAAACTGTCATAGAAAAGTTATAGCTGAATAAAAATTATTGTTTTAATAATTTTAGTCCAAACAGCCTGATTGATTTTAACATATTATGCGTTGATGTCACGAGTGACACTGAATAAGATTTTTTTGAAATTTGTATCTATTTTTTTTATACCAATGCTATATAGACTACTTTACTACACAAGACATTATACAATGATTCCTAAAACATTATTTTTATCTCACCTACGATCCCGTCTAAAGTCCGGAGGCGAGCGCCGTCTCGGTAAAGGCTCCCGAGGTCGATGGTCCGGCCGGTCGAATCGGTCGGGGCGGTCGGGTCGGTCGGGGCGTTCGGGTCGGTCGAGACGGCGGCGGTCGGGCGACCGGCGGCGAGGGTCGGGCGACCGACGACGGGGCTCGGGCGACTTTCGTCGAGGTTCGGGAGATTTCCGCCGCGGTTCGGGTGCGCGGGGCTTTTCAACTGACTGGCGAGGTTCCGACGGCCGCTTGCTCATGTCGGGAGGAGATAGGCACATACGGCGGTAGATCTCATTCACTTGGATACGTAACTCTTCTTCGTGTAATTCTTTCATGCGCGCCGTCCAGAATACGATCCATTCCGGTTTGAAATCGTGCTTCGATGGGTCTTTTCCCTCTGAAATAACAGCCATGATTAATACTGCGAATGTGCGAAAAGCGAAAGTGGAGGTTATATAGATAAAATATTCCTTATTATGTACACCATAAAAATTACAGATATAAATATAGAAATTTTACATAGGGTGACACAATGAGCGGTCTTATCGCTAAAAGACATCTTTCAAAGACAACCTTTGGATGGGTTAAGGGCGAAGGAGAGACAATACTGCGGGTAGTCTGTGGTGTACCATTCACATAATTATACAATAAATACATACATACATACATACATACATAAATAAAACATATTAAACTTATCTATCTAAATATATTGAATAATAATCATTAAACAAGTGCAAATACCAAAAAAAGATATCTTTAAGAATTATTAAATCTAAATAGTGTTCTTTTACCATAATTTAAAAAATGGACAAAGATTGAGCACGCCTTTTCGACACGGACAAGGCATTCCTTAACCATAGTGCTTGAACTGTAAAAGATTTATCATAGAAACTGGTCTCTTCCGATGACCTCAGGTATCTGTGTCGTGAAGGAACTTGCAACTTTCTTTACGATAAAACGCCACCATGGGGTACGGGTGTACCGCAGAAGTATTAAACACAAAAAGAGCAAAACTCTTCTATGCATACACGTTGCCGACGCCCATACAGGTAACTACGACACCAGGTTAGCTATGCAATTGGTTACGTATAAAGTAAAACCCAACGTTTTCGACTGTTCCAAGTTTATGACATGATTTCGAAATGAGGATTAAAGAAGCCTGCTGGGCTGATAAGAATTCACAAGTTTATTAAATAATAAAAATGCCATACCCAACCCAATCATAAGATATTTTAGGGCATACACACGATCCACGAGAAAATATTGACTCCAACTTACCGGCTTGTATCTCCTTGTACCGCTTGTTCCAGAACTTCTTCCACTCCTCGGGGTACAGCGGGTGCTTCTCCGGGTTCTTCCCGTGGTAGGCGAGCGTCTTCTTCAGGGAGTCTTCAGACGACATGCGCTTCTCTTGAGCGAGCTTTACCTTGTACTCGTAGTTAGGAGGCCGTTGTTGCTGTGGGTTAAGATACTTCATTACGTACAGATATACTAAGAATTAATTTTCAGCGGCAGCCGGACTTCCTAATTACATCTTGCAAATAGGTCCGCTCGGCTGCATAAAATATTCAATCAAGATCAAGTACAGTCACATCCAAAATATGTTCGTCACGTTAAGGGCTATTTTTCGGGTCGACGGCGCGCTGTGTTCCACGCGCGCCTCAAAGATAACAGCAATCAACACAGCACAAGTGTAGGGGTCCACTAAGGCCGAGGCCTGCCGGGGTCACGGGAAGGTACGAAAGGGTTACCGAGGCCCCTGGCAACACAGGCCAACGGAAGGACACGGGAGGGTTTTAGTCAGTAAGAGTCTGACACACCCTCCCGCTCCGCCCAGAGCGGGAGAAGTTATTTGATAAAATCCCGCCCAAAAAAAAATGGCTATTTTTGTCTACTCATTGCACGAAATAATCTGCTTTAGCTTTACCAATTCAGCATTATAATTTGCGTCGTAATGTCTTAACCGCGGAATGACATTCAGTAATCGTCTTTATATGTGATATGATTTTATTTATGATTTATTTTTATAAATAAATTCATAAAAAATCAATAGTACCATTTGCTAAAATGCATATACAACGCATATAAGTAAGTAGAGTCCGTACCTTCTCCTGCAGCTTGTGCGGCGCGCGCGGCGCGTGGCGGGCGCGGAAGGGCGAGGCGCCGCGTCGCTTGTCGTAGGGCTCGAAGCGGCCCTTGTTCAGGGAATCGTGCCTGTCCCTGGAACAATAGCTTATTCAAACAAATGTCCAAGAAGGCCCGCAAAATTCTAATTTTCTACGTTTTTTTTTTTTTTGCAATTTGCAGGTCAGTCTTAGGTTTAATGTTGATCAATACATGATTCAAGACCATAATAAACAAATACTAACTAATACTAACTCTTTAAGTTAAAATTGACCTCAAATGTCATAAAATGGCCTTTTGGTAGGGTAATTTGAACTTAAGAGAGTTGTATTGATGATTCTATTGATTGATTGAAACCAACATGGGCACTTATGGAAGGTCATAAGCTAGGTGCACGGTTCCAATTGGTCGTTTTCTATGGAGAAGAGCCGGCAAGAAACTCCACGGTTACTTTTTAAAAATAATTGGCTTTTATAATGTTTTAAAATTTCAGTGTTAATAGGTGTGTAGGCCTGTCAAGAAGTACCAGGTACTTAACAAAAAATAAATGATCTACAAATCTAGTATATTAAATTAAGCCTTTGACGTTCTCACATTAACAAAATATAAAAGATCTATGTAAAATATTAATAAAATGATAAAAATAAAAACCTATATAAACCAAATTAATGTTTGCCATTACAACTGTAACAAGTCTGAATTAATAATCTGTCCACAAAAGCCACTAATAAATAGTTTGAAATCAAAATTGGTATATAATGGTATATAATGTCAAATAATGAAAATATTATGTCAAGGAAGTACATGAGTATAAAAAAACATCGTAATTTGGGAGCACTTAATAGACATTTACATAGTTATGCCGTTATGCTCTTAGATCATTCAACCTATGGACTTGTAACTTGTAACGCGCTTAATTCTACGAACAAAAACGTCGGTCTTTTTGGTGGGGGACGAGGTACACAATGCTGCCAACCACACTCCAAACACTGCTGCCAATTTACTCAAAAACAAAAAGTATCGATATTTTATATTCCTTCCTTTATCGATAGATTCTTTAAGGAAAGAAACTCGCATAAGATTCTTCCCAACTATGCGTCAGATATCGGTTTAAATTTTATGTAGAGCGTCTAGAAATTATATATTATTACTGGTTTATTTAAATTATTGTTCAAAAGTTGTTAGTGAAGGAGGGTTGATTGTTGTTACCTTGAAACTCTCTTGTCCTTGACGGGGTCCCGCCGGTGCTCGGAGTCCATTTCGTCGCTGATGTCGGACAGCGACTCCACCGAGCCCGCGCGGCGCTCCTGCCGACCCGCCGGCCGCTATAATCATACTTATTAATACTTACGCTCAAAGGACGAAAGTTCACAAAGACCGGACACCTAGCGGATCTACACATTTCTTTTAATTATTTACTAGCTGCGCCCCGCGGTTTCATTCGCATAAGTCTCGATCCCGTGGGAATATCGGGATAAAAGTATCCTATGTCCTAATCGAGGTCATAGTCTACCCATGTGCCAAATTTCATCCATATCAGTGCAGCCGATTTAGCTTGAAAGCGTAACAAACAAACAAACTCACTTTCGCATTTAAAATATTAATTAGGACAGGATTTATTTAAACTTCTCGCAAACAATAAGGTACAAAGGCAGACTTAATGCCTTCGGCATTCTCCTCATTCATAATTTCATTGTTTTGTATTGCAATGCTCGCAATCCCGATGGCTCTAGTCACACTCATTAAGTAGTTACGCTCGAAGGACTAAAGTTTACTAAAACCGGACATATCCCCAATGGCTGGATCGAAAGACCACACATTTGTTTCGCTTAATAATCTTTAGTATTTCAATGGTCGCGGTCAGACTTACAAATCAAAGCATGTGTCCTGCCTTTTATCTAAATATCACATGTTCGTTTATTCTGGCTAGTTATTTCGAATGAACGTTTCAAGTGTGAACATCGACTGTCTCTCACGTAGATTCAGGTACTGTTTCATTAACCAACTAACGCTGTTTCCAAAAGTTAATCTGATCCAAGTTACGCAATGAAACTTTTAATGATTTATGATTAATAATAATTGATAATTAGATAGTTGAAAATGATGTAGTTGTCTCAGTGCCAAGCCTCATACAAAGTTTTATTTGCCTTTCTTACTAGATTTAAAATCCAATCGGAATTGAATGTACGGTACATTCAATTCCGATTGAATTTTAAATCTCCCAAATCAAACCAGGCCAACCAATGTCCGAACCGAGCCGCCCACGGTCTATTAGTTCTGAATGTTCTAATATTGGAAACAATAACACAAGTTTCTCGAAATTGACAGCGTCATGCCTATTACTATTGTAACTTTCGAGGCATGATTATGTTGTTCATTTAGAAAAACATGTATTTTAGAGGCATGATTATGTTGTTCATGTAGAAAAACATGTATTTTAGAGGCATGATTATGTTGTTCATGTAGAAAAACATGTATTTTAGAGGCATGATTATGTTGTTCATGTAGAAAAACACGTATTTTAGAGGCATGATTATGTTGTTCACTTAGAAAAACATGTACTTTTAGGGTTCCGTAGCCAAATTACAAAAACGGAACTCTTATATTTTTGTCATTTCTAATTCTTTACTTTTTGATTAAGCCAAGAGCTAGATCGCTTTTTCTAAAGAAGCAACCACTTTAAAAACCAAGTACACTAAACACCTCTGCCTAACCCTACGAGGACTACAGGCGTGATTTTAGGTTATATTTAAACGTTACATAATTATCCCCTTACATCTGCGACCGATTTTGAATAAATCGGTGGTAGCGGAGCCTCGACCGAAGAAATTGTGGCAGATGGTCCCAGCGTGGTCGGGGCGGACGGGGCGAGAGGGGGCAGGGCGCCGCTACCACAGCTGGGGTTCAGCTTCACGGGCACTGTGCCGCCCGCGCTTCCCTTCGACACTGAGGGAGACCCCGTGACCGATTTAGAAAGAACCAACGGTAGTGGCGTATTTTTTTCAGTGTTAACTTTGGTAGATGGTCCGGGCAGTGTGGCCGTGAGAGGGTTGAGCTGCTGGTGCTTGGGCAAGCGGCCGCGGCGGCGTGTACGGGGCCGAGTACGGGGCCGGGTCCGCTTGGTGCGCGCCTGCCCCTTCTCCCCTTCGGCCCCCAGGGGACACACCGCCAAATCCACTTGTTCAACGACGTCCGGATCCTACGACAACGAGTATCCCTATCTATAGTCTGTTCAGAAAAGGATGGGTTGTATGACACATGCCAAATACATTCGCAATTCAAAGTAGGTAAATCGATAACAGATTGTTTGTCATAATTTATTTTTATCGATTTGATTTAACAAGTTAAGTAAAAAAATAAGTGAACCGTTAATTTTGCAAGTGTCTCGCAATCCATCATAGAATGAACAGAGTATGTATGTATGCAACTTGTGTTTTATAAATCGCGAACTGAATCTGAACATTGCACATTACATCTTATCGGGAATTTAACGTGGTAATTTTCGATTAAAATATAAGAAGAAACCATGCCCGTCTAACACCCGTGTGGCAGGAGTAGCGATTGGATTTTCTTTTCGTTAGTAATTACAAAAGAATAACAGAAACGCTACGAAAATAGCCAATTAGCCAGTAAAATCGATAACAATCGTAAAAAGAATAATCGACGACATGAGTATGTATGAAGCGATCCTCACAACGTAATCGATGGTTTATCGATGAATGTAATCCGGCTGCCCTGTACCACACTAGGTCGATCTGAACGGTCGATATCATCGATTGTCCGCAATCTAGTTGACTTGAACGCGAAAATAGCTAGTAATACTTAATAAACCCCCTAAGTGGTCGTAGTATGTTAAACCCTATTAGCACCCTAATTGCGTACAACACAATCTGAATGATTTTGAAGTATATTGCTAATCCACTGCTTCATAAGTTCGAAAAATTTGCCTGTTCAACAACGTAAATAACACAATGTTGTTGAACTGTCAAATTGAAACTCATTACTACTGTAACGCAATTACCCAGCTGGAGCTTTCAGTTTATTACGATCATTCTAACAAGACTACCAAAACGATTTCATACTTTTAAATCAAACTATATCTTTGAAACTTGTAGAATTTGTGTAATTTTTTTGACGTGTAACTTCTTTCCTCTAGCTTTCTGTGGGAGTGATTTCGTGAACAGGGACGGAAGTGTGTAACAGGAAGTAACAGATTGAGCATGGAATAAGTAAGTACTATATAGATTGTAAATAGAGGGGGAATTTCGACCAGTAGGCGACCACTAGTAATGAATAATTTAATCGAATAAATACTTCAGTATTTAGCTTTTTTAAATTCTGAGGTTAACTTCTGTCGCTGCTCAGTTGATTTTTACCACGGTGAGATGTCAGATGTGTGCGACTACTGTCAGGCTCGCCCGTTTTTTTTATAATTAGGGTCTTGTGCGAAAAATACTGCCTCTTTAACCACTGTGTAACCGTGATCTTATCGCCACCTATAAGTTTTGCATAGATATTATACCAGAGAAATTTTAAACTCAACAAGTCTAGTGAGAAACTTGTAACTATGAATAACTATGGCACATCGAATTATAAAAACAGTTAGATTTTATTGATTTTTTTTTTTTGGAGTCTTTTTTTTTAATCTCCCTCGATGTAACATATTAAGGCCCGGGTACTGTAGCGTAGATATGGATCTAAGCTCGATATGGGACTATGTACTTGCTAGGTGTACTGAGAAGGTGGCACAAATGAGAAATGAATTAGAAGTATACTTGATTTTTTCAAGCAACTATGATTCGTCAAGACTTGTGGTTACTAGGCATCAACCTTAAGAGTCTACAACACCTGAAATTGCTTAGCATGATCCTCCGTTAAATCTAAAATACTGCAGCATTAATTTTGAAGTAAATAAAATTGGTAAAGTTGAGCTTGAGGATTAATATTAAGTACTATGTTTGACGAAAACACGATTCCATAACATTTTCTCGACAGAAATAATTACAAAGTTACCTAGAACCGAACAATAAACCACTAGTACTAAAAAAAAACTTCTAATTAGATCATGTAACTTTGCATGATAACTCAACTAAATATAAAGCAGTTACCATGTTATGTTTTTTTTTTTAATTACCATTATTTTCACTGTAAAAGAAGTTGCCTAAACTATCAGCGCCTTGGAGCCTTCTCCCTGCCACCCTGTCTCGCTTGCTCGCGTAACCACGAGCAGTAGTGTGCCAGCGAGATAAAGAGTGAGGTAGCGCTAAGGTATAATGGATCCTTAATAACTGTAACGTGTCAGTACCAATTTTCAAATTAAAGATTGATGTGTAGCGAACACAATAGTCTATTCATAACTATAAAGCTTGGTTCACATCTGCGGATACCATGAATATACGTCGCAGATTCGTAACAGGATAGCATTATTGGCAACACTGACTGTCAGAAATTTAGAATATATGATAACTTTCGTCTGTGCCTTCTACGTTACGTGCTGGTAGATGTAGATCGAGCTTAATACTTTCAAATAAACGAAATGAAATGGATTATTCTGTAAATCGAAAATATCAGAAAGTAATATATATCGGAATCAGTTTTTCACGTCATATTATATAAAATAAAATAAATAAACTAAATGAAGTCGATATTTCCTACCCGACTGAAATAAAAAATTGCGAATCAACCAAATGATAGCGTTCTTACCGAGAAATTGTTAAACAGAGGTCTTGACGGCGCGTGTACTATGGGCGGAGACGGCTCTCTCTTCTCTCTGAAACATAACACACACATTTGCACATAGGAAATATTGATAATATAGAGTAAACACGCAGATATATAATTTAAGTGACTTTTAAATCTATTATTAATGCAAGCCTTCAAATAATGCAAGTAAGTTATGCAAAAAAAAATATATTAAACTAGATCGCCTCAATTATAACTACTACTAAGGGAATACTTAAGTATTGTAGTAAAATACTTTATGAAATAAATTCAGGAAGTATTGGTGCCGATTCCCTTGTTCACAAACTAAACTAAATTTAAGTTCAGTGCATCCTTTTCTTTCTATTTCATTAAGAAAAGGACAGAAGATCAATTTTAGTTTAGTCCTGTTAAATTAATCAGCGCTTGACGTAAATTGACGTAATTTTAGTAAGCAAGTTTTTAATCGCGTCTAAACTTGTATGGAGTTGTGACAGGCGCTGATTAATTTGACAGCACTAAACTAAAATTTATCTTCTGTCCTTTTCTTAATGAAATAGAAAGAAAAAGATGCACTGAACTTAAATTAAGTTTAGTTTGTGAACAAGGGAATCGGCGCCATTGTCTACCCAAAACATAAAAAGGATATTACTTTCAAATTATTTAAGATATTTTCATGTTTTTTTTTTTTTGATTAACTGACTATTTTACACACGGCTACATACCAAGCCATACATTTCCAGTATAAGGTGATGTCTCACTGTACGGAAATCTTATAAAATGCGAGATCAGCATAAACTGGAAATGTATAGCTTGATTATGTAGCCGTGTGTACTATTTTTAATTATACGATATGTGATTTTTTTCAATTATTCATATTTTCGTTACTAAAAATAAATATTGGTGGCCACGCGGGCTTAGGGAAACGCACAGTCCAGTCGCACAAGGTCACCCGCACTTACCGTCCCCTTAAATAGTTTGACTTATTAAACAGCTAACGACCCGCCCTTACTACGCGGGGGTGCAATGGTGACATGTTAAAACATCGATGTTTCTGTGCTATATTATGTGTATAATACACATAAACCTTCTGGATTAAATGCTCGAACTAAATGATACTGCAAACAATATCAAAATCCTACGTAGTTTGGAAGATCTAAGCGGTCACACAGAAAGACACGAAAAACGACTTGGTTTTATATTATGTATAGAATGACGAAAAACAGAAAAATATCTTACTTTGCCACAGTCTTGGCTTTACTTTCTTCATCTGAAACAAATACAAAACGCATGTTAGATTTCCCTTTTAACGCAATCAAAAGGTTAGATATTTTATTATAATAATGTATTAATAACTTACGGGATTTATGCAGCGAGTCGATCAGTCCAGTGTCAACAACTTCAATGAAGGTCGCTCCATCCTTCTCAGAAAAGTGATGACCTCGGAACACCCACTCGTGGATTTGCACCCTGGAACAATTTATTTGCTTTGTTATTCGCGTAAAGCATTAATTATTATGAATGTGCCCCAAGAAAGCTAATGATATAAAAATATAATAATTTATGAAATTAAAAAAAGAGAAGATAGTGAAGTGCTTTATTCATAGGAAAAAAAAGTGCACCACAATGTTTCAGCAACATGTTTTTGTGATACGGGAAACATGTTGAATAGAGATCCCTCTCCGCCCATAGAATGTTGCAGTACTGCTGGCAAAATATAAAATCAATGTAAACAGAAGTTGCACAACTTTTTTTCCCGGATTAGATGTTATAGCAAACAATATTTAGCAACTGCTTCTTAGTTTTGTTTACCATGATGACGAGTTGTTTGTTTTAGTATATTCGTGTTTTATATGTATTTATTTGTTGTTATATTCATTTACAGGTTGGCGATTTAGTCACCTGTCAAGGGGGTAATTCTGGGTCACCGAGGCCCCCGCAACACAGGCAACGGAAGGAATACGCGTGGGTTTTAGTCAGAGTCTGACACACCCTCCCGCTCCGCCCAGAGCGGGAGAAGTTATTTGACGATTTCCCAACCAAAAAAAAAAGGGGTAATTCTTCCCGTCATACTAAAACAAGTTTCGCTATGAAACTCATATCCGACTTCGGGAAAAAAGAACTTATTCCTATAAAACAGTAGACAGACTATTACGAATTTCGATGCATCTATGAAAATATGTTTTTTTTTTACGAATCGGATACGAGTTTCATAGCAAAAGTTGTTCAGTATGACAGGTAGAATCACCCCCTTGACGGATGCAGGTGACTGAATTGCCACACTGTATAATTAGGCATATACAGGACGGATTTTTGAGATGGGGCAGTAAAGGTACCATAACCGTTGTAGCTACAGGAAAACGGCCTTAGGAGGCTGTCCTTAACTTTTGAGACATTTAGATCTACATTCACAGATTTTGAAAAATTGGTACAGTCAGCAAGAAAATGGGCAGTTTTCACAATTACTTTTTTTGATGCCAATCGACTCTATAGGACACCAATGATTTCTTTGCACGCTAACATCCTCGTGTCACAAAGGCTTAAAAGCCGCAACAGCTTTTTAAAGTGTGTCCTCGGGAACTCACTTTCGAACGGTCTAAAGGAAGGCTGAAGCTGTGGCGAAACAGGGCTTCCCTACCCAACCCATTCGTTCCACCTGCTGAAAATCCCAACTGGACATGAGCTGCCACGGCTTACCTGGAAGTCTTTAAATAGACTCCTGATTCAGATAGGCCGAAACAAAGAAAACCAGCTCAGAGGAGATTCACAGATGACTCCGCCTTTTTTTTTTTTGGATGAGGAATTTTTTAAATAAATTCTCCCGCTCTGGGCGGAGCGGGAGGGTGTGTCAGACTCTTACTGACTAAAACTCACCCGTGTTCCTTCCGTTGCCTGTGTTGCCAGGGGCCTTGGTAACACTTTTGGACTTTCCCGCGACCCCGGTAAGATGACACCGCCTTGGAGTGTAAATGTGGCGCTGTCCCAGAAACTATGGGGCACTTAATATCATCTCTAGCGTGCTCTGTTTTCTGCACGCTTCAGGAGCTGATGGACGGTACTGAAGGTGACAAGGTCGTAGCCAAATTCTGGGCTGACTATAAATAGATTGCGATCGACACGCTAAGAAGAAGAATTGGATAAACTACACAAAAGTTCAGCGACACTCACTTATCTTTCTCATATTCCTCTTTGTCGATGTTGACGGGTCGCTTGCGCCCGTACTTGTCCTCGATGCGTTGCGCGAGGCGGTTCATAATGACACCGACGCCCTCGCGGTACTTGGGCTGCGCGCGGTACGGCGTCAGCAGCCCGCATGCCAACGGGAAGTGACGCACCTGCAAAAAAACACAATTAATTGTTTTCGCGGAGTTTTCGGTTTTCTTTTGGACATTACCGAAATCGGTGAAGGAAAATATCGTGAGGAAACCAAGTCCGTCTCACGAAAAAAGTCTCGCAGACGCGGCGTTACAGCCATGCGACGGAATCATAAATTTTTATTTATTTATTTAAGCATCATACACAGGCGCTGGTTAATAAAATGCACAATCTTAAACAGAGAAAGGTGTTTGAGGTAGGAGGGTTGTTCAACATTCCTATGAATGTTGCTACTACTCAGGGCCAGAACTACTATGGAGCAACCGTAGGCCGGTTGCTCCATAGTAGTTCTGGCCCTGAGTAGTAGCAACATGCGTTTCATATACTGCTGGATAGTGGGAATTTTGAGGTCGAGATGGAGAGATCCGCTTCGTTTACTTTGCGAAAATAAGTATCATTTATAGTATAGTTTAAAATTGATTTTTGCAGCAATAAACCTGAAATCTTGAAATGAAAGTGAAACGCGTTTACACAAGTAGCGTCCAAAAAGGCAAGAGAAAAAAGAAAA
This sequence comes from Atethmia centrago, assembly GCA_905333075.3. Classification (NCBI taxonomy): domain Eukaryota; kingdom Metazoa; phylum Arthropoda; class Insecta; order Lepidoptera; family Noctuidae; genus Atethmia; species Atethmia centrago. The sequence goes on from HG995369.1 coordinate 22,875,176, forward strand.
ACAAGAACTTCAATTGAACTCTAAAAACATGCTACGCTCAATTCTCCAATTGCAAATGTAAGTCGGTCGACAATTTTTTCACATCCTTCATCATCATTTCCATAAACAAACATTTAGCTGACAGGCCACCAAGTTGACTCTAACAAAAATTTACACTTTAATGCTTAATATTACGCAAACGGATCCTTGAATCGAAAAGTGGTGTTCACAGACCCACAACATTTTTGAACGGCCTATCCAACGATACCCCACACCATGTTATAGACGAGAAAAAAAAAACATCATCCCCACATTACGTGGGATTTTTTAGTCTCGATTATGGATGTACAAACTTTGAGAGTAAAAATCAAAATCAAATTGACCGACGATCTATGGGAACTACCCCCATAGATCGTCGGTCAATTTGATTTTGATTTTCCGACAAGCTTTAATACTAACCGAAGCGTTGAAACCGAACTTCCGAAGGTGTATCTCTAGCCGCACACATCTGTGCTTTCTCAAGGACGAGATCTTTTGTTAGTATTTACTGAATCTCTGGCGCTAACAATAAGTGTGTGCACGACTTAAATGTACTGACGCATTGTAATTTTTTTGGGCACCTCTCTGACTTAGCACGCATTTGTGCTGTTTTACGACAAGACTGGCGGCACGGCAGTCATAATCATAAAACGTGCGAGTGAGATGGTGAATATAAAGACCTCACTCGCACATTTTATGACCGCGCCTTTCACGAACGTTGGCGTTTACTGTTTAGTAAGTTGACCTTTGGCAGGATATGGCATCATCCTACCACTGTACTGGTGAAAATTATGCCTCGTCACAATAAAGAGGTACACTGCTAGTTTATAATTTCTCACTATGAGTTACAGCTACAGCCTTATGTAAGCGGGCACGCCCTTTATGCCTGGAGGCTTTTATTTAAGTATTAAGTTCTGTCTACGTTTTTATGTTGTAATTTTTATTTCTGCTTTAGCACAGTTTCATAGTTTTGTTGGTATATTGGCGTGTGCTAGCTAACATATGGCAAGTAATGTAATGTGTTGTGTTTCATAGAGTTAATTACTTTGCATACGATTTGTATAGAATCGAGTTTATATAACTAAACAGCCAGGTGTGCTGCTGGGGAGTTCGTTGTGCCACTTCTTCCCAGCTAAAGCACTAGGAAGTGGTGAAAGTAGGGTGTTTTTGGGGGACTGTTTTATGTAATTTTGACGGTCGAAAAGTGCTGCCTGGTTTGAATAAATGACTTTTGATTTGATGTGACTCACGAGGTACTGATAAATTAAATGAATGTTTATTTATATTATTAACGGAGTATCAGTTATATATTTTATTTCACCATTTTAAATGAAGCGTTTTAAACATATCAATTTCATAACATAAAATTATGTTCCATATCCATGAACTAAGTATATTCGTAACTTTAAGGTTTTATTTATTTTATTAATACTTACGAGGTAGTTGAACCGATGCCAGAAGCAGGTCATGTGGTTGATGATGGTGCGCGGGTGGCCCTGCTTGGTGCACAGCGTGCACATGTACGTGGGCTCGTAGTGCGTCTCCTCCGGCGGGTGCTCGATCAGGTACTCCACGCCGATCAGCGGAGCCCTGGCGATTGAACATGCGTTAGTAACAAACAAACGCGAAAGAAAATACATTTATTTGCGCTAAATATGACGCAAAGAAAAAACACAAACAAACAAGTTGGAGGAAAATACTCGTCACATCCACGCAAAACGGCCATCGCTCAGCATAATGCTATGACTCTATACGAGACAGCCATAGCGCTGGTTTCCAGGGACAGCCGACGTCGACGTGATGACGTGAACCACACAGTATAGCAATGAAACAAAACAGCGCTCGATGTTGCTAGGCTTTTTTTTTTTGGGTGGGAAATTATCAAATAACTTCTCCCGCCCTGGGCGGAGCGGGAGGGTGTGTCAGACTCTTACTGACTAAAACCCACCCGTGGCCCTTCCGTTGCCTGTGTTGCCAGGGGCCTCGGTTACCCATTTGTACCTTCCCGCGACCCCGGCAGGATGTTGCTAAGCTGGACAGATGAGTAATGGCGAGTTTCAATACCTCTGGTTAAGTATCGGTTTAAATTACGTATTGGGCAAAAAATGTATACAACCACTGTTTTTTAATTTATCAGGTTGATAATGGGATAGGCCTGCAAGTTTAGAGTAGGATATATATAAGAGATATTACGTGTGATGCTGTTTCACTACAGTCTCACTCTGACACGTCATTGCAACCCGTGCTTCGTGTTTTGTCCTGGGTGGAGATGTATTGTAGTTTTAGGTTTTACTAACTTTAAAATGTCGTATTTACTCACTTAACGGCATCCAGAGAATCCTGGATGTGACAGTTGACAGCCCTGTACTTGGTGTACTTTTTGTCCAGGTCTGATGAGTTCCTATTGTGATTGTCTACCTCTTCCGCCATCCTCTGAAGAACTTTCTCGGTTGCTATAATAAGATCATATAAAATTAGAAACGGTTATAATTCTTCATGTAGTTAAGCCTAAAATTTTAGTAGTCGATTAGTTTTTCAATAATATTGAACCATTTTTAAGTAGACTTTATTGAATTTTACACACACCGGTATACATGAGTAGTCACTATGATCATTTGTAAAGTATGCACTTACCAACAGTCTTGATAGCAGTCTGGTTGAACGGATGATCGTCAAAGATGCTCTTTGGCCAGATGGTTCGCATCGTCAGCTTGATCTTGTGTTTCTTCCCTGATATATGAGTCTGAAAACAATAACCACAATTGAGGTAAAAGAGATTGGCAGAAACGTACAAAAGATAGTAGGTCCCGTGTAAGAAAAAGAGATACATATAGTTGATCGCTAAGGCTAAGAACTCACGGAGCGGTTTTCACCCGCGCCCGCCGCGTTTGCGGGCCCGCAGCTTTTGTAGGATTTAGATTTATATGCAAAAAGTAAGAGCACATTTCACGACGCGTTTTACACTCGCGGCGCGCGCGGTTGTTTGCGGGTCCCGCGGCACCGGCGGGCAACTTGTAGAATCGCGCGGGCGGCAGTCACCCACCGCCTCGGCGGGTTGCGCCCGCGCGCTCTGCGATCGCTTGGCGGGCGACCGCAGTAGCTGGCGGGGCGGGGGGTACAGAAATCTTGTATAATAACCGCCCGTCTTGCGATCATCGCCCGCCAAGTTTGCGGGCGATGATCTCAACCGCGACGGCTGGCCGCGCTAATCACCGGTCTCATGAGTTTAGAAATAAAACCGCAGCTCCAGCACCGCGGCGGGCACGGGACAAAACCGCTCCGTGAGTTCTTAAGCCTTAGTGTTCACACCGCTGGCGAGTACTCGTTTGTTGCAACGACAAGAGCTATTAAAGAGAGTACTCGGCCAGCGACGCTCGCTTGGTGCACAGAACACTCGCTGAGAGACTCACGTTTGGTACATACGCGTACCAGCGAGTAAACGCTCGACGCCGCACTATGGATTATCGTAGAACAAGTGCTGATCATAAATACTTTATTGAAATGTTGCAAATTGTATACTTTTTTGGTTTAATTTTTTTCTTAAGGAGTTGTACTATTATAAGCAACGTTTTTTATCCATTTAGTACACAAAACAGTGACAAAATCGCATTAGAACTCGGCAGTATGGAAATTCAACGAATTGTATTCCGAAAATTACATATTTTCAGAGTTAGATATTGAACACTGGTTAAAAAAGTAGCATATAGTGTGGTATACAGGGTTTTTTTTTGTAATGCCACCTGGAGGGAAAGTACTCTTAGTACTGCAGATAGAAAATTTTACTCAAAGGAAACATTCCTTTATTTTTGAATAGAAAGCAAACTGCATTCAAAGATTTTCGAAAATTCTCTTCTCCCACACCCGGGAATCGAACCGGCTAAAATCTGAAAAATTATACCCTGTACTTTTATTGCATCGATCGTTAGGGTCAATTATAAGGATGAAATCTCTCTAACAAACATGATAAATTAAATGAAAGGAAAACCAGGAAATCGGAAGTTACAAATTCAATGAGTCAAGTTAAAGCTCTTTAACTAACATCCATCTTTTGTAATGCAGACTCCTTTGCGACATACTCGTAGCTGCGTGTATGAGGTAATTTAAATATGGAATGTTACATTAAAATTTGAAAATTAGATTGTCATAGTTGTTATTCACATTTGATTGTTTTTACAACTCATTTCACATTTTGTCTCACGGTGAAAATGGCTTATCAAGAACAGTTTGATTTAATGGAAGCTTATTTTTTAAATAACAAAAACGTGAATCTAGCTCTGCGGTGGTATGGAGAGAGATATCAAGACCGACAGGCACCAACTCGGTTCGTATTGAAAAGAATGGTAGAAAATTTAAAGAATACGGGTGGTTTCAAGAAGAGACGGCAAACTATTCAGCAAAACTATTTCGATTTTGAACTAGATGTTTTAACATACTTTGAATCATTTCCAAAGGCTTCAAGTAGAGATGCTGCCGATGAATTAGGAACAACCCACACTCGCGTACTTAAAGTGCTGAAAAAGTATAAGTATAAATGCTATCGTCAAGGTAACAATCAAGTAAGATTTTCTTTCAACGTTTGGTGCGGAATTATGAGAAATAATGTAGTGTTAGTCCACGTGTACGAAGGTCATTTAAACACTGTCAAGTATATTGAAATACTGGATCTCTTAAGAAACGAGTTAAATGGTTTCCCCGAGGAAGAGCGAAACCAAATAATTCTACAGCAAGATGGTGCTCCAGCACATAACAGCAGAATCACTACTGCCTACATTAATAACCATTTTAATACCTGGATTGGTACAAACGGCACAATCAGATGGCCTGCGAGATCGCCAGATCTCACCCCATTAGATTTTTTTTTGTGGGGATATGTAAAAAAAACAAATGTAAGTACATGAAATCTTATGCGAATGACAACGAGTTGAGAGTTGAAGTTCAGAATACGATTTATAATATTCACCACAACACTTTATTAAAGGTTACTAGAAATGAATTCGTTAAAAGAATAAATTTGTGTATCCAAGAGAATGGAGCCCATTTCGAGCAACTAAATAGTTAGTTTACCATTTTTTGTAAATAATTAAATTAATTAAAGATTTCCTGGTTTTCCTTTCATTTAATTTATGTTTGTTAGTTAGAGAGATTTCATCCTTATAATTGACCCTAACGATCGATGCAATAAAAGTACAGGGTATATTTTTTTCAGATTTTAGCCGGTTCGATTACCGGGTGTGGGAGAAGAGAATTTTCGAAAATCTTTGAATGCAGTTTGCTTTCTATTCAAAAATAAAGGAATGTTTCCTTTGAGTAAAAATTTCTATCTGCAGTATTAAGAGTACTAACCCTCCAGGTGCCATTACAAAATTCCACCCTGTATATTTAGAAAGAATATTTTATGTAGAATAAGAAGAAGTTATTTTAATTATAATATGGGTTAAACTAAAACCATATATTGTCATATTTTTTTACGTAAAACGATGAACAAAACATGGTTGTTTCATCTTCAACGACTTCTATGAGTTAGCGAAGCTTGCCTAAGTTCTAAATTTAATCTTATTTAGTGCACAAGGTATCTACGTAACATATCCATTAAAAAAAACTTTCGGATTTTTGCGGTTTTGGGTGTTATGAAGCATCATGTGATAAAAAGTCCGAAATGCTTTATCATGAGAGCTGAATAGATAACTATTGTAAATGGTTTTTGTGGTAAAATTTTGTGCACACGTGTTATGTGAGAATAAGTTCACCTAAGATAAGAATGGTATATAATGCATACCACCCTTATTAGATTTTCCTATAAAAAGCTTGGCCATAGAACACATTTTACCATAATTGTTATTAAATCACAATACAGGGTGTTTGGTAGATGGGTGCAAAGCCTGAAGGGGGTGATATCTTGGACCATTTAGAACGTATTAAGCTAAACTTGTCTTAGAAGAAGTCTGTTCCTTGTATTTTTTTTGAAACTCTAAGGTTTTTAACAATAAAACCCATTCCTCCTGCCAGATAATTTAAATGTTAAAAACCTTAATTTATTTTTTTAAAAACCTTAAGAGTTTAAAAAAAATACAAGGAACAGACTTCGTCTAAGACAAGTTTAGCTTAATACGTTCTAAATGGTCTAAGATATCACCCCCTTCAGGCTTTGCACCCATCTACCAAACACCCAGTATAACTTTCATAATGAGTTTTTTAATTGCTCTAGACGTAAATTGATACTTTTTTATATGGAAAACGGTAAAAATGTGTCGGCCCTATCAACATTTTTACGTGAAAATTATCAAATGTCAGGAGATAACATACAAGTAGTAATAAGTGATTTTCAAAAGACATTATTACCACAATTCAATAATCGGTGGGCTCAAGCACGCAAGAAGGACCAATTTCTTGAAACCAATTGGCTTAATACAGAATATTCTGTAACTCTGCCTGTTTCAGGAACAGATGATGGATCGTCTCTCTGCACGCCTCAAACTTCTAACGCGAAGCGAGGTAGCCCTTGTATTCCTTATGAAAACTCTTCTGAATCAAGTATAAGAGGCGTAAAAATACTACATTACTCAACGAATATGGATTCCAACACATTTATGACGCATATTTGCAAGGATTACGATCAATGACCGAAGGAATTGAGGCAAACCTTATTGAAGTTATTAGATCTGCAGACAAACAACATAAGAAAATCATTTTGGACTCGATTGGTTCGGAAAACATCAAGTGTGTACAATGACTTGGATCTTACCAAATCACAGTATTTGTACCTGAGAAATCTAACAAATGAAAGGAACTGTTTTTTTCTGCCACCATATTACAAAATACAGAACTGTAAAGAAAGTTGCTATCCACCTATTACATCGATGGAAATTACCAATACATATGCGAAAATTATTTCTTTACAAGACTTGTTGGATCATACAGCAGCTAGAATTTTATTGATTGATACTGTCAATGTTACTGGATTAAAAAGCCTAATTTTATCCAGCAAGTGGGGATGTGATGGCTCATCTGGTCAAAGTGAGTACAAACCAAATCTTCCAGAGGAATCTGAACTGGTTTCAGATGCCAATCTGTTTATCACTTCTTTTGTTCATATAAGGTTAGTGGATGAAGCAAGTGGCGCTATTGTCTGGCAAAACCCTGTACCGTCACCTGTAAGGTTTTGTCGGCCTATTACAATCGAATATTCAAAAGAAACTCCCGACAAAACAAGAGCTGTTGTTAATAATGTTCAAAGCCAAATTAACAATTTAAACCCATCATTGATCAATAAACATGGGGAAGGAATACAGGTAAAACATCAACTTTTCCTTGCAATGATAGATGGAAAAGTAGCTCAAGTATTTACTGACACTTCCTCAAGCTCCACGTGTAGTATATGTGGTGCTACTCCCCGGTTAATGAATGATTTAGAAAAAGTCACTGTCAGACCAGAAAACGCAAATTCTTTCCAGTACGGTTTATCTACATTACATGCTTGGATTCGTTGCATGGAGATGATTTTACATATATCATATAATCTTTCATTTGAAAAATGGTCAGCGAGCAATAACGAAAACAAAAGACTAAAACAGGAAAAAAGTTTTAGTCCAAAAACGGTTTCGCGAAGAGCTGGGCTTAATAATTGATAAGTTAGTGGCAACTCTAATGACGGTAATACAGCGAGAACATTTTTGCCAGTTGTTCTGCAGAAATAACATAATTCTACAAGCTTTATCATCAGGAATTATGATTGATGCTAAAAAGTTTGGTGACTATGTTTTAGAAACGGCAAGAATATAAGTTACTAAATACAATTGGTATTATAGGCATATAATACCAATTGTATTTAGTATCATCAGTACATAAGTTATTGATTCATGGAGAGAGTATCATAAATCACTTTCAATTGGACAACTTTTAGAAGACGCGCAAGAGTCTCGCAATAAATACTACAAAAACTTCAGACTACATCACGCGAGAAAATGTTCAAGATCGACAACAAACGAAGATGTTGTCCACACATTATTATATACATACAGATCCATACATTACAAGTATTCGCAAAACATATGAAAAGAATGTTAAAGAACTGGACGAAGATACTCTGCATCTCTTGAAAGTGAATCAACTAATCACGGATCATGAGGTTGTTCAGGTGTGATACCTACCTATATGTATTTATTTATCTTTCATATATTATTATAATGTTAAGAGTTATAATGTATAATAATTGAATTTGGCAATTAAGGTTATTTTGATTTTTACTATATCATAATTTCGTTTTAAAAAAGGTGTACTTAATAAATATTTTTTTATTTTATTTAAAAGTGTGTTTTATTGTGTTTGTATTCCTTTTTATTTTTTAGGGTTTTAACAAGAGACAAAAACTGCTTTCAAGTGGAATTACAAAATACGTACGGCTTTTTGAGAGCGTCGCAAATTAAAACGCAAGTAAAACCGCGAGCAAACCCTAGTGCTTATTAAATTTATACTTAGTTAAATATTTATAGTATGTACTATATTGCTGAAAAATTTCAACTCATTATCTTGAAAAATAAAGAAGATATAGATTTTTAATCAGCAAACGACCCATAATTTCCATAGTGCGCCCCGTCGCGCACTCGTTGCTCATTGCTTGCTAACTCGTTTCGTTCGCTCTACTCGCTTCTCGTTAATCGCCTGCAGTGGGACAAGTGCCTTCATCTGAATGCTATTTTAGAAATTCTTCTGAGAGACGACTACAAGCAAACTAATACGAAATAACAGTATTTTGTACCTTGTTACGAAATACTGTTATTTCATAAGTATCAAAACAGCATCATAAGTACCATTCCTGATAGGATCTAAGATACTTAAACCACACCTGTACAGCAGTAAGGTGACGTGAACGTGAGACCTCACCTGCAGGATACTCTCGCCGCTGCAAACGGCGGCGCAGGGGTAGCACAGGTAGATCCACTTGCCCGAAATGTCGCGCCCGCGCCGCTCCACCATGCATCGCGACTCGCCATCCTCCAGCCGGATCTTCAAACTGTTCAGATGCTCCTGGAACTCGAGCTCCGCCTACAAAACAATCACAAATATCACTACCATATAACTCATTCGTCACATGTACAAGCCAGTATAACAACTGACTAGTCGTAAATTCTCATCCAACTGATTACCAAAAAAGTTTAAAATCGATACGCCCTAATTATATTCATCAAGACGTGGGATAATTCAAAACAAATAAAACAGTTTACAATGTTATTTTCATTCGTTTATTGAACGTATTTTTATTTTAAGTTATTTTTCACTATGTTATACTTACCGGGGTACCGTGGCACGGAGTAACAAATGTAAGCGTTTTTACACTTAATTAATATTATTGTGTGATACGATAACTTAATAAAAAGAGAACGTAACGTAACACATCGCGGAAAAGTTAAGATAAGCACAAAATAATTTTATTTTCCCATTTTCCAATATTTTCCGATCCCTTTGTACACTTCGTATGGGCAGAGGTTTCATGTGAACGGCGTTTTGTGTATCAATAAAGGTGTCATTAAATCCCATGAGAAATAAACTACCAAGATAATCTAGCGATTAACAGGTGCTCCACTCACTCGAGGATCTCGAGGAGGAAGTGAGACGGTGAACACCTGTATACACATTATACACCTGTCGAGCTAAGGTACAGTCTTGGTCGAAAAAAAAATATATTTATTTTTAAATTATGTAAGTTCTAGCATGTATCATTGGCGGAAGTCGAGGAAAAGTTTTCAACAAGCTATGCTTTCCTGAATTAAATTGAGAGAGCACAGCCACAAATAGAAAACCGGCCAAGTGCGTATCGGACCACGCACAATGAAGGGCTCCGTAGTGGGGATAAAGAAGAGAAATAATTATCCCAAGAACAAACTTTTCATTGTAGTTGAAAAACATGTTCTCCCATAAACTGTAAATGTAAGTTTGTATGCACAATATTGAGAGATTTACCATGTTATTTTAAGACCATAGACTTCTTATAGGTTTTTTAAGACCATAGACTAATTATGGGTTTTCCTGTAATCTATAACTATACAACTAACTATTTATTGTTATTTATTCAAAATTTTAGGCCTAGTCGTTTCGGAGATAAGGGTAAATTTTCGTCTATTTTCTTATAATTTTAAAACAATTTATTTTAAAACTATAAAAAAAGTATTTTTTGGGACCCTCACAATAAGCCCTTTCATTTGATATGTCAACCGGTACAGTTAGCAAAACTTCCCTTTTTTTTCTTATTTACCTCCAAAAGTGACCTCCATATTCATAATTCATTTACTTACATTGCATGTCCATATTTGGATCACATTAGCTGTGACAAACAGACACGAGTGATCCTAGGGTTCCGTTTTTTCCTTCTGAGGTACGGAACCCTAAAAAATGATTAAAGACTATTATGGAAAAATGCAGGTTTAGTAAATGATAGATTTCAATTTTTGGTGGAAGCTAGAACTGTCTAGATATCTGCACAGATTCACTTGCCATAACAGTACTTATTATTTATTTATGAAATACCTACAAAAAGTTTAAATGAATATCTTTCACCCAATAATTAACTAAGGCCCACTTGCATGTTTAGTGGAGTTAATTAAGAAATGTAGAGTTTGTAAACTCAGAGTTAAGTCATTAGGGTTTTACTAAAATTCAGTGGGTACCTATTATGAATTTTCTTCTTTCTTCACATCATCCATCAAAAGAAAAATAAGTGGCAAGGGGAACTTGTGCCTAAGAGTTTTGAGGCATTATAAAGCTTATGGTATCTTCCTTAAATATAATATAAACACGCTGTATCCATATCTTCCATTACAACTTAAGAACCACTAATCCGATTTATGCAATTGTTTAATTTATAGATATTATTATATAGCACATATATGTGAACAGCTCCACAGGCTCACACTGTACATTACTTACCACAAAACTTAGCAGTATTGATGAACTGATTTTAATTATTTTGTTAGTTACTTAAATAGTGTAGCCATGATGAAAACTAAAACTAAGCATTTCACACAAAATTATAATAAATCAGACTACACAATCAACACCATCAAAAATAACTGATGTGGTGGTTATATAAGGTCTTCCTTGCTCATATTAAACTGCATAATTCTAGTTCTAGGCATCTCTACTTAAAGTATGGTGGGCAAAACAGTTAAAGGCACTTTGCAACTCTTTTCTGAACAAAACAGGTATGTATGGAGTCATAGATAAAGGAAAAAATATTGGAATACACAGAAACGGTAATCTGTCTTTGTATTCATGTTTGTGTTAAGTTCCAGAATTTTAACTAAATTATTAATCCAAACAATTAACATTAATATGTAGTTCATATTGAAAGCCATTACAAATGATTGCTTAAGCATTTCTTAAAGAATGAATTCATGAGCAAATATTGTGTGAACAATTGTGGCTTCGTTCATGTAACAACGTAAAGTAACCAACATACTCCTGCAAAGCGAGCGCCTAGAGAACTTTTATCAGCTATACAAATGTGCATTGTAAACTAGACAATGCTCGTATTCCGTGCACATAGCATGTGCTGACACGCATATACGCCTGCCCCTCAGCCTTTAACTAACAAGTCTCTCTTTCGTATTATGTCTATAAATTATGAAATTAATATTTACATGTTTGAATAGGAAGACTGTATTCAAGTAATTTCATGAAGCATTGAATTATAGCTGTTAGTTTAAATAGTAATAAATGGTATTTGAGAGCTTTCCACATTTTTTTCCTAACTGTATAGTGTCTTCATGCAGTAATTCGTTTATTATATACCTTAGGATTAATAGGGGAAATAGGAGTTTGTTGTTCAACATTAAGCTCTCATAACTGTAGCAAGGGGTGCTCTTTAGTGTCTGAATTGAGGATAATAAACAGTTGACATTAAAATTAAGATTTATTTGAGATTTATTACTTCAGTATTGTATTTATCTAATAAGTAAAAAAATAATATTTACCTTGGTACAAGAGGACTCTTCAACTTCAGGTTTCCTAGGTACTTCGGTGACAGAATCCTGATACCCCTCTGCCCCCGGAGGGCAATCTGGAAGGTCCATCTTGAAGCACTACACTTGGTAGTTTATGACCAGAAAACGGTCATAAACTTTTGTCACTATTCTTAAGAAATTCTTCTTTCTTCTTAGTCTTGAGTCACGCACAACTGTAACCCAAATCATTTGATATCAAACTAAATAGCCATTTTTAGTTAATCAAAAATCTTAGTTATAAATAAATAGATACTTACAACAATCCAATATAATGCATACTTACATGTGATGAGGTTGTTTCTAAGCACTCAGCTATTTGACTGCACACATCAAATGTGCATGGTTGTGACTGATATGGTATAATTTACAAAATCACACAAATCAGTTATTTTATAGCTACATTATCATTTGATCGTGGAATAAAGTGGCCTGTCCTATTTATTTAAGGTTATACAGTTTCAGATACTGTATTGCTTTGTCATCGTCGGAACAGGCAAACATATTGATGGAAATCATAACACCGCAAATAGCATAATCTCTGACACCATTTTAACGTTTTTGACAATGAAGTTGAGGTTTTTTAGTGTACCTATATTTTACAGTAGAAGTCAAATTCCTGTTATGTATTCATTTAAGTACATAACTGTTTATTTCGAAATAATAATGATTACAATACATTAATGATAAAACAAATTATAACATAAAATCAAATTAGGACTAAAAAAGGAACTAGGTACCAACTTGTTTGAGTCAAAACTCACTCAGAATTGTTTAAGGATCTTTGTTGTAACAGTACTACAAATAATATAGTTGCACTTACCAGTTAAACTAAAATGTCATAATGAGTAACCGCTATTTAATAAGTATGTAAACTATAAAATGTAACTAATATTTTTCTAGATATTTGAACTTAGCTTCATCAAAACGAGAAGTATTGAGCACACAATTTGTTAAATATTTATTTCACCAGTTGAAATTACCTAATTATCTTTTTTTTCCTATTCTCTAGATTGGTTTCTAGTCGCCGCTGAAACTAGCCGTTTAATGGACTAACACAAAGGTTTTGTTATAATTTGTACCTATTGAATGATAAATTCGAAAAAAGTTAAATGTCTCGCTTAGTTATATCAAATCGTATTCGTACTTTAGATAATATCAAATTAAATGTGTACTGACCTTTTGAAGCAGATGAAACGAAGAATTCCGTCAATTGTTTATAGAATCAGAATCTGTGTTTGTATTACCAAAATTGAATACATCTCAGTGATAGCTGTAGGCTAACAATCTCAATAGTAGATGTAATTATCGCACACGGCCTACAAAATTATAAAACTATTGATTTCATACACGCTCCTTTTTGCAGCAACCATCACGATACAAGTGCAAACAATTTGAAATGCCTCTTTTGTTTAAAAAAAAAGAGTCAGCAACATGCTATGTCCTCTTGAAAGTTGAAACAAAATATGATTAACTGTCACATGAATTGCCACCCCATTTAGTCGCGTAATAATACCAAGTGGCAGCACCATAGACAAGGGCAGCAAAATGCCACAGCACTGTGCCACAGCCAGCGAGATACCTCTTTGTCTATGATAATTGTTTAGGCGCGTTCGCCCTGTTTATTCGAATGAAACTCGATCCATTTGTAATAAGATGTGTATTTATATCAATCACAGCACACTAGCGGAGTATCCAAGCGACAGCAGGATAATGACACAGAGTATAGTAATAATAATAATAATATGTTACCTAAGTTTTACATTCAGATTCAAAATAACAGAACACTATTACTCTGGAGTTCAAAATCCTTTAATCTTCTTTGAACCATCGACTAATTGCTCTAGACCAAAATAGTGTTCTCCTTTAACAGTGGACCAAACCGAACCATAGATAATTAGTTGGTTCGCCACACCAACCCCCTTTTTTTTTTCTTTTTTGGGTGGGAAATTATCAAATAACTTCTCCCGCTCTGGGGGAGCGGGAAGTTGTCAAGACTCTTACTGACTAAAACCCACCCGTATTCCTTCCGTTGCCTGTGTTGCCAGGGGCCTAGGTAACCCTTTAGTACCTTCCCGTGACTATCGCATCGGCCCTAGTGGACCCGTACACTTGTGCTGACGATATCTCTTTGAGGCGGGCGTGGAATACAACGCGCCGTCGACCCGGGCCTGGTCCTTACCGGACGGTGAGCTACCCATTGCTCACCGTCCGCAAGCCTAAGCCTATGGTGGCCGGATAACCACCCGGGATTCCCAACGCCCAGGGCGTCTCCTGCGGCGGCTAGGGGCGAGAAGGCGCGAAATTTGCCTTTCCCTCAACCGTTCCGCCTCCTCCTTCGCGAGCATCTATGCTTCGCAGAAGGAGGTGACGGCTCCCCATGCCCTCTCGCTCCATACCATGGCCTGGACCTGGGCCCGACGCAAGAGATCTCCGCCGCCGATCGCCTCCACGAGGACACGGCGGTGCTCTGCCCAAGCCAGGCAGACCTCCACCGTATGCTCCACCGTGTCCTCCGGGCGATCCACGCAGTTGTGACATCCGGGCGTTTCCTTCCGTCTTATCCTACACAGGAAACTCCCGAAGCTGCCGATTCCGGTGAGGACCTGCGTCAGGCGGGTGAAGATGGCGCCTCTCTAGCCACTCCTCAAAGAGGGGACTTATCGCCGCAATCGTGGCGTGCCCAGCACTGGGTTGCGACAACCGTACTCTCCATGTCGCCATGAGATCCCGCCGGAGCTCCGTCCGCTGTGCCGCGATTTCTCGCGGCAGCGGAGTTACCTACGCCCCGGCGTTGCGCCACTCCCATACGAGTGCGAGGATTTTTCCTCCAGATCCCATGGCGACCACCCCCCTACGGAGAAATACAAGGTACACACACAGAAAAAATAAAATAAAACAATATAAGATAAAAATATAATTAAAAATGTAATTAATAATAATGTAATTAATTAATGTGATTACGCATCACCTTTGTACGTATTTTTCTGTTCCTTTCTTCTTGTCTGTTTATATGTGTGTACATAAACTGTGAAATAAATAAATAATAAAAATTAAATATGTCCCTAAATTTAACCCGTCTGCCAGTTCTGGTGGTGACAGTGCCTGAAGGGGATGGATTAGTTGGCGTGAAGGGAGTTGGGCATGTGGAAGGAGAAACTGGAACGGGAACTGAGGTGGTGAGGAAACCAGTTCAGAGTCCAGGTATTCTGGCTTAACACGGTCTATGCTAACCGTAGCCTCTCTTCCATTCATCTTTAAGGTAAGGTTTTCTCCCTCCTGCTCGGGATGCGGTATGGACCCATGTAAGGAGGTTGCAGAGGCCATGTTAGACATGGGTTGACGTCACCAAATCTTTGAACACGAAGGTAGGTCGAGAGCGTCGTGAGGCTGGTATTGGACGTAAAATTTCCATTCGGCTGCTCAAACTCCGTGACGAAATCGGTTATATCGTTTGGGCTCCTGGGTTCTTCTACTGGCTTGACAAGTTCTCCAGGAAGTCTTAGAGGTTCTCCATAGACCAGCTCAGCGGACGAGGTGTTCAGGTCCTTTTTGAGGGCAGTCCTCATGCCAAGGAGTACCAGTGGAAATGCTCCATGTTTGGGGATAGCACATTAAAGCTTTTAATTGACGATGCATGCATTCTACCATGCCATCCGCTTTGTTACACGTTGAATACACGTTCATAATGCACCGAAACAAGGCGAATTCAAACTGACGAACCTGGTCCGTCGTTACGGTACTTGGCACCCCGAAACGGGATATCCAACCAGTCACCAGCGTGTTTGCCACTTCTTTCGCCGTGATAGATGTCATAGGCCACGCTTCGGCCCAACGCTTAAATCCGTCAACCGCGGTCAGACATTATGTGAAATGGTCTAAAGGCGGCATTGGTCCAATGATATCAATTTGAAAATGACAAAATCTGTTTGATACGATCGGAAAAGACATCAGCAGTGCAGATGTGTGCCTGGTCACCTTACTGCGTTAGCACTGTAAGCATGACTTCGCCCATTTTCGGCAGTGGGTGTTAATATGCGGCCATACGTATTGCCCAGCCACCAATCGTAATGTTGGTCTCACGCCTGGGTGACTGAGACCATGCAGTCGATCAAAAGCTACTCGACAGAAGGGTAAGGTGAGGTACGGGCGAGGTCTACCTGCCGACATGTCGCGTATGAGAGGATATGTTGGTTCCAGAAACAACGATTTTTCTCAATTTCAAAGAAGTAGATGAACCCGCTTCATTGAGTTCCTCGTCTCTCTCTTGCAACACTGCAAAAGCTTGGTACGAGTAGTCCGCCTCCAATGAAATTGACTCAACCTGCGACAGACCATCTGCGCCTACGTGGTCAGTTCCCTTAATATATTGTATGTCAGTGGTAAATTGGCGAATAAAAGTTAGTTGGTTGAGTTTTGTTGGCGGAAGCTTATCACGACGCTACATGAAGGCTTACACCAGAGGCTTGTGGTCAGTAAAAACTGCTGCGTTTTGCACTTCTTGTATATACCGAAAGTGTTGAACGCTCTCGTACATAGCCAGAAGTTCCCTATAATAAGCAGCCCACTGAGATTGTTTCTCGATTAGCTTTTTACCGAAATATGCTAAGGGTTGCCAGTTTTCGACTTTTTGCTGTAAACATGCACCTGTGTGCATGCTGGACGCATCAGTAAAAATACCTAAAGGAGCCTCACAATTTGGGTGCGATAGAGTGGTAACATTAGCTAGGCTCTTCTTGCAGTTATCAAAACATTATTCGAGCTCGGGCGTCCATGAAATTGATTTTGCGCCTTTGCTATTAGTTGCAGCGACTGCGTCGAATAAGGGAGCCTGATACTTGGGCCCCAAGTACACACTTCGCCGGGTTGATGACTACTCCATACTGGTCTATTCGGTGAAAAAAAAGCCTAAGGTGATCAACGTGTTGCTAAAGGTCTCTCGAATACACGAGGATATTGTCGAAGTATGCGAAACAGAAATCAAATCCCCGCACAACTTTTTGAAATGTCTGTCCGACATTTCTAAGGCCAAAGGTCATTCAAAGGGAATTCAAAGAGTCCAAAAGGTGTGATTATGGTTGTTTTACAAATATCATCAAAATTTACTGGAATTTGCTGATATACTTTAACTAAATCTGGGGTACTGAAAACTGAGGATTCAGACAAGTTGTGACCGAAATCCCCTATATGGCGGACAGGGTAGCAATCCGGAATTGCGCGAACGTTCAGTACACGGTAGTCACCGCTCGAACGATAAGTCTCGACTTTCGATAAGCGCGAGATGTACCGAGGAGGACCATGAACTGCTGGACGGTCGAGCGGTGCCCACGCGAATCCCCTCCTCGAATTCTTTCTGAGCAAGTTGCTTGTTGGTGTCATCAATAGATGATGATGATGCCCTACCTGCTGCGTAGACATTTATTGATTCCGGGTTGATTTCTTGCAGTTTATCAGCTAACTCACCCAAGTCCTCGAAGGATGAATGTTTTTTGGCAGCTAAAACGCCTTGCATGTCATGGGGCAACCAATTCATCCAAATAGTTTAGAGGAGTTGCTCTGTAAAAGAAGACCCAGCAAGAGTTCTGAGGTGACGCAAAAATGACGAGGGCTTCCTATCCCTTATCTCGTCTTTCTCAAGGATCCTCCTAATTTTTTCCTCATATGACTCAGATAAACGAGAGATATGAGCCTTCTTAAAACAAGTGTAAGGTTGATACCTAAGTGGCTCGATGATTGTCTTAACTTCAGTTGCAGATTTTGTGTCGAGCTGACTTACGGCATAGTATTATTTACTATACTAATAAAGGAGGAACGCGGATGGATACTCTATCGACTAATATAGGTTGAGATCTAGATGTGGAAAGGTCAACAAACTGTTTACCGCCAGTTCTAGGTTCAGGATCAAGGAAAATCTCCTTTCCCGCAGTGGCCATTGCGTTACCATACAACATATTTATCTCACAAATAAAAACACACAATACTAAGGAGAAGAATACAGCATAACTTACACAATAGTAGCACAGCAGTAAAATCAAAGAGTTAAATAACTACGAGGGCGGGTCAATAAGTCCGTGACTTTTTGAATTTCTGACCTCTTTACTGAAACAGCAACACTGCTCCTGTCAACAGGCATCTGTCAGTTGACTCCTGTCAAAATTTAAACTTGCTGCGTCAGTTAGTTTGTGTTTGACAGCTATTTTTATCAGACTACTCACTAATTTGAGGAGAAAATGGAAAAAAGTGAATTTCGTGTGCTTATTAAGCATTATTTCTTGCGAAAAAAAACCATTACCGAGACCAAGGCTAAGCTTGATAAATACTATGGGGACTCTGCACCATCGATTTCAATGGTAAAAAAGTGGTTTACTGAATTTCGTTGTGGCCGTACAAGCACTGAAGATGCCGAACGTCCTGGACGCCCAGTTGAGGTCTCTACACCCGAAACAATCGAAAAAATTCACGATATGGTGTTGGCCGACCGAAGATTGAAAGTGCGAGAGATTGTGGAAGCCGTAGGGATCTCGCATGGCTCAGTGGTTTCAATTTTGAATGATCACTTGGGCATGAGAAAGCTTTCCGCAAGATGGGTGCCGCGTTTGCTCACAGTCGACCACAAACGCAATCGTGTAACAACTTCACCGGAAGGTTTGGCGTTGTTTAATCGCAATATGGAGGAGTTTTTGCGCCGTTTTGTAACCGTGAACGAAACATGGATCCATCACAACACACCAGAGACCAAACAACAGTCAAAACAGTGGGTTTCTAAGGGTGAATCGGCGCCGAAGAAGGCCAAGGTGGGTTTGTCAGCCAATAAAGTTATGGCGACTGTTTTTTGGGATGCACGCGGGATAATCCACATTGACTACCTTCAAAAGGGAAGAACAATCAATGGGGAATATTATGCCAATTTATTGGACCGATACAATGACGATTTGAAAAAAAACCGACCTCATTTGGCCAAGAAAAAAGTTCTTTTCCACCAAGACAATGCAAGGGTGCACACATGTGCAGTTGCCATGGCAAAAATCCATGAATTGGGCTATGAATTGCTCCCTCATCCGCCCTATTCTCCAGATTTGGCTCCGAGCGACTACTTCTTGTTCCCAAACCTGAAGAAATGGCTTGGTGGAAAAAGATTTGACTCCAATGATGAAGTCATCTCGCAAACAAAGGCCTATTTTGAGGACCTCGACAAATCATTTTTTTTGGAAGGGATAAAAAAATTGGAGAAGCGTTGGACAAAGTGTATAGAGCTCAAGGGAGACTACGTTGAAAAATAAAATTATTTTTTTATCAAAAAATCTGTGTTTTATTCCAAAAGTCACGGACTTATTGACCCGCCCTCGTATCATGAGTATTTATTATTATTATTTTAGTACTGCATCCATTTTATTTTTTCTTTTTTTTTGTTCCGGGGTGGAAAATCCTCATGAATGTCCTCCGCCGTGGGGCAGGCGGAGGGGTCTGTCAGACTCTTACTGACCAACAACCACCCCGGTGTTCCCCTCCCACACTTGCACCGGGGATGATCACGGGATCTAGTGCGACTTCCGCGATCCCCGGCTGGTGCCGGCCCGCCATTGCGGGCCACCTCAAGCTCGCGGGGGGAGTGAGGTGTAAAACTTCGCCCGCGACGTCCAACAGGGGCGCGCGTGGAATACTACGCGCCGCCACCTCGGGTCCTGCTATGTGGGGGGCGACGGATGTCCCCGAGTCCGTCACCCCTGGACCCATTACGGGGGCTGGAAGAGGGCGTTGTCCGCCCTCCGCCGACGCCCGGTGCGCCTGCTGCGGGCAGGGTGAGAGGAAGAGATCTCCCGCTCCCTTTCCGCAGCCTCCTTCTGCGACATGACTGTTTCGCAGAAAGATACCACCGCGTCCCAGGACTCCTCGCTGCCGACCATGGAGTCGACCACGGCTGGCAGCGACAGATCACTGCCTACTCCTGAAATGAGGGCACGGCGCGGCTCCTCCCAAGCGGCACACTCTGCCAGCGTATGCCACGCCGTGTCCTCCCGGCAGTCGACGCAGTGGTGACACCGGGCGTCCGGCTCCCTGTTTATGCGACACAGGTACTTTCCGAAGCAACCATGGCCCGAGAGCACCTGCGTCACCCGAAACGACAGGGAGCCGTGCCTCCTCCCGAGCCAGCGCTCGAGTACCGGCCGGACCGCCTCAATGGTGACGATGCCGGCAGTAGGGCTTGAAAGCCGGTCCCGCGATTCCGCCACCAGGGCTGCGCGAAGCTGCGACCGACGCAACTGCATATGTCGCTGCATCAGCTGCTCGCCTCGCGCCCTCAGAGGGTTGCGATGAATGACGGCAGAGTCAAAGAAACGCTTGGTAGTGCGTTTCATGTACCTACCGTTGGATAGTGGGAATTTTGAGGTCGAGATGGAGGATCTCGTTTCTAACGAACCAGGGGATCCCGTTGCCTTTCGGAGGAAACGGTTTTGAAGGCACTGCATCCTATGGATGTGGTGGGGCTTAGCATTTACGAAGACTGCACAGGCATATTTCATGATTGGACGGATGCACGCTGTGTAATTGCGCAATTTGTACTTAAAAGGGACAATTTGCTGCGTGCATTTAAAACGGAATTGAGTCTATCGGCATGCGACCGCGCCTTCTTTATGTGCTCTGAGAAGGAGACGTGGTGGTCAAGAGTCACGCCTAGGTAGTTGACTCGCTTCTCCCAAGGGATAGGCTTGCCGAACATGGTTAGCAGTTGGGCGGGGACGGGGTTTTGTCGCGGTTCTGAGAAAAGAACCGCCTGACTCTTGTCGGGATTGACTTCGATTCTCCACTTTCTAAACCATGCGCTGAATTTATCGACTTCGGTTTGAAGAGTGCGAGATATCTGGTCATGCTTTAAGCCGGTGTAGTAAATGGCCGTGTCATCTGCGAACAGAGCCAACGCTGCGCTTTTCTACTTTTGGGGATATCGCTAGTGAAAAGAGTGAAAATGAGAGGGGCTAGCACGGAGCCCTGAGGGACGCCTGCGCGGATAGGATGCGGGGAGTATAGCGCTCCTTCGATGCGATAGAGGAAGGTGCGGTTTGACAAAAAGTCTCGTAAGATGAGCACGAGACGATCAGGCACACCGAGTTTGTAGAGCTTATATAATAAGCCGTTGTGCCAGACCTTGTCGAACGCATTCGCTATGTCGCAGAATACACCACCAG
Source organism: Atethmia centrago (assembly GCA_905333075.3). Classification (NCBI taxonomy): domain Eukaryota; kingdom Metazoa; phylum Arthropoda; class Insecta; order Lepidoptera; family Noctuidae; genus Atethmia; species Atethmia centrago. The sequence goes on from HG995369.1 coordinate 22,896,372, forward strand.
TCGTAATTGATCATGTTGGAAACCAACGCTTATGTGTTCTACGATACGGTGAACCTCTGGGACGCAAGAATGTTGGGTAATTTGGTAATAGCCCCCGCAAACTACAAACTGCAAACTACAGACTTTCTATCGGCCGATAGTTTGGTAGGGTTATGGTTGTTGTATAATTGTATGGCACATGTGTGAGCGCTTGGTACACACGCCTACATATCAAGCTATACATTTCCAGTTTAAAACTGATGTCGCATTGTACAGGATTTCCGTACAATGAGAGGTCAGCTTATACTGGAAATGTATAGCTTGATATGTAGCCGTGTGTACCTACTCTAAAGCTACCATTTACTGGTTAGTCTGGTTACGTCTTTAATTGACTGAAATGTGCCCTGGCAGCTGAGAGTATGTCATGCTTACTCAAATGTCTCGCTGGTGGTGGCGTGTGTGTTGGATCATTAAGTTCCCTTCGAAATGGTTGAGCTGAAAGGCGATCCATGCGTCATGTTCGCGGACGGGCTGGGCATTTCTTAGCTGCCACGCCTTATATTAATTTTTCAATTGTTTTTATCATTTAATTACGGACACTTTTAACGTGCACGTCTTTATTATTTAGTATTGAATATTTTTTTAGGGAGAATTGAATATTGAGTTCTAGGTGTGCACCTCTCAAGATATACTATCTAAAAAAAATAGTGACGGAATAACACAGAATATTTTACATGCATGCAAGCCTTTGAGAAAAGAGTGAGTGTCCAGTTACTTCATGGTGTCCAGTATATTTTGGTGGTTATTTTAAGCATCTAACAAAAAATTTTGTATAGCGTTTAGAGCCCCTGCAGACTATAGACTTTCTATCAGCCTTTAATTTGGTATTAGCCGAATGCGCACATTCGGAATCGACCGATAAAAAAGTTAGACGGGATGCCTATACACGATTGCCTGCACAGAGGGTTAAACACAAGCTCTTATAGTACAAACTAATTATTTTAAAATCTTCATGAAAATCAATTTTGGGAACGCCAAAAAATAATAATATAATAATAATAAAACGTTTATTTTCACAAAACTTACATAGATAAAAGAAAAGAAAAAACATATACATATGTGTGGAACTTAAATCAAGATAACTTTTATCTATGCGCAGACAATGTAAACCCTGCCTCTTACACTAGGGAAACCTGTATTATAAGAGACAGTGGTTCGGCCATATTATGATTTAAGTGACAAGGGAAGCGTGACGAAATACATCAGGGGGCGAGGTCTACAAGCAGGGACTTGAAAACGGAATGAATTTCGTTCCGTTACACTAAATGTTATCTTATAACGTTCCAAATTTGTAACGATATTAAAACCTAAAAATATAAATAACGTTACAAAAAAAAAAGTTATAGAATTTCGTTCTCGTAGAACAATATTTTACGTAACGTTATAGGTATCAGTAACATTATTCTTATCCGCTTATAATAACGTTACAGGTGAAACGTTACAGATTCATTTGTAACGTTATTCTTAAAAACTTTTCCCGCTGACCACCGCGCCGCTCCGTCGCGTCGTCGTTGCCCGATTGCCTCGGCACACGCCACCGCTGTATTCGTTCAAAAGCGCGCATCTTTTCCAAACAGTGTTGTGCGTTATGAATGAATACTGATTAACTGCCTACTTTTATATATTTATGTGATTGTGTCAACTTTAACTTTTTTTTGTATGTTTACGTAGCATCGGTACATTCTATTATTATAATGGGTAAGTACCTATCATTTTAGTTATTTTATAATGGATACAATTGTTAATGCTGTCTCATTGACCCTGTGGTCTACAAAAGTACAAAATATTGAAAAGTTTAATAATACGTACAGTTTTTTTTTTTATCTCACACAAAGCAACGCGTGCTTTACTTGTTAGAGATGCACCGAGTAGGTACTCGTTTATTCCTAGGTACTCAGCAATACTCGGTCATTTTATTAGTACTTACTCGTTATCGGCCGAATAACTCGGTTAGACTGCCGAGGTACTCGTAAGGAACTCGTAAATTTATAATTTGAACTCTTTAGATTTTTCTCCTTCTATTTCGTCATAAAATCTGCCTTGGTGGCACAGCGAGTGCGACCTGCTGTGCAGCAATGCTATGCTCATATTAGTAATGATTTTATAATTATGCGAACATACGTAGATAGATTACCTACCCAACATTCGATCTTCAAAAACGGCACAATATTAGATGACACGTGGAGGTAGAAGGATGGCATGTCATACATAATCGGGAGCAAAAATAGACAAGAAGAAGAAATAGTAGAAACTTGGCTAATTAGCCAAGTTTTCTACCTCTTTTTACTTATAATATCATTGATGGTTGGTCTCGGGTTCGATTCCCGGGTCGGTCCAAAAAGACTTGAGTTTTTCCGTCAAGAAATTCTCAGTGATTGCCCAGTGTAGTACGGGTGTGTAGTTAGGAACATAATATTATTAATTATTTATAGGTGACAGTGACGATGATAGTATATTCCAAGAGAATAGTCATCTACTTTTTACGGAGGTCCATAATGATAATGAGTTTAGGAGCAACGTGAATAGCGACAACAATGGTAAGTATTTAAATTTGTTTAAAGAATCACTAGTAGTATGATTTCGTGATATCAATCAATTGATCTATTGCTAGTACTTAATAGATCGCCTGATATTACGGAAACACACATAGGTGTTGGTACTTATCCGTTTATAACCGAAACGAAAGGATTATATATAGATTATATTTCTTTCAGGCATAAAACATTCTTCTGATGAAAGATATGACATGTCACAATCTTTATTGCTGCCAACTAGTTCTTTAAATAAACTAAAACGTTTACAAGAAAATTATGACAAGAGGAGGGCAAAATGGATAATTGACGGTAATAAAGAAAAAATACCAGACAAATGCGAAAAGAATTCACAAAGTTTATTTGAGAAAGTGAACATATAATACAGCGCCAGTTAAATAAGATTAGAAAATAACTCTGAAGACAACTCTGAAGTTCAATATATTCATTGCACTTTTGATAAAGAATTAGATAAACGTGATTATTATTTTGGTAATTTACTTATCGGAGAGCTACAATTGTCACTTCCATGTATGAGATCTAACGCTTATATCAATATTTTGAAATATGTTGATACACTAAAACAGAAGCATGTAAATAAATCTTCAGACTAAGAAATAATCTTCCACTTTTAAAGTGCACACAAAAGTGTAGTTTTTAGTAAGTCAATTCGGAAATACATTCTTATATGCTGTTCTTCAAAACTGCTGTGAGTAAAGCAGTTTGTGCCGTATACTGATAAGAAAATGATCTATAAGGTTTTGAACAATAAATGTAGCACAAACGTGTTTATTCGAGACAAATTTGAACAACAACATTGTTTTATTGAAATGCGAAAGATTATATATTATAATACCCGTATGATACTTATACTGATATTATATTTGTTGTGTATTTATTGTAATAACAACAATAATAAATAATTTATGTTTAAGTAGTTATATGTAAGACCCCCAAAGAGTCGAGAAGCTTCCTTTAATTAAAGCCTGGAATACACGTGCTATGTAGTAGCACAAAATCATGCTAATTTTGAGCAAATGCTACCTATCTAAACACAAATAGAGAGCATGCTGTAATGAGCACATTACTCACTAGCAAACAAGCATGCTTCTTAAGGGTGATGCACTCAGCCCGCGAAATTAAAATTTTCTTACATATTTTGCAATTTGCAGGTTGGTGTCAGGTTGTATGTGGAATTATGATTCGCGACCCTAACAAGTATGGCTTTACAGAATTATTTATAATCATTAGAATCAACAATACAACTCCTTAATCGCTTTAGGCCCGCGCGGCGTATGACAATAATCCTCAAATGACATGATTTCATGAAAATGACTATTTCATGAAATCATGTCATTTGAGGATTATTATAGGATTATACGAACTTAGAGAGAATTGATGATTTTTATGATTATAATTCTATAAATAAATATTTGATACGGCCGCAAATCGTATTTAGCTCAACATACATCATGATACTGACCTGCAAATTGCAAAAAACGTAAGAAAAGTTGAATTTTGCGGGCTATCCTGAGCTTTCGCCTAGCTTGTTGAGTATTTCAGCCTTTAAGGAAGTTTTACGTGATGCTAGAGATTACTAGTCCACTCACGAGATATTTTTGGGAATCGTAAATGGAATCTTTAAACATGAGCTGGTTTCGCGGTGCAGTCGCGGATCGAAATGTCTGAGCTAGCCGAATAGACCCGAAAATATTCAGTGAGCCGATGAACAGTAATTAATTATCATCAGAATCATTAATTATCATTTGTTTAATCAAAGCGTAGATAAAAAAATATATTATTTCTTTTCATTTAAATAATGTAATTTTTATACTTGGAGAAAAAACCCGTTTAATTTCTGTATAACACTGATACAAATTTGACTTCCGCGGTGTTAGAACTTAAACGCCAAGGTAGCACGCGAAATTCAAATTTACTTACGTTTTTTGCAATTTGCAGGTCTGTTTGAAGTTGTATATTGAATAAATATGATTCGCGGCCGTAACAAATATGGCTTTACAGAATTATCATTAGAATCAGCAATACAACTCCTGAATTGGCCTAAAAAATGTCAAGATTTATTGAACTTATTTATATGAACTTATAGAGATGTATTGATGATTTTTGTGATTAAATTCTATAAATAAATATTGGCTACGGCCGTGAATCATATTTAGATCGACATACAACCTGATACTGACCTGCAAATTGCGAAAAACGTAAGAAAATTTGAATTTTGCGGGCTACCCTGACACTTTCGCCTTAAGTACTAACACACGGTATAAATATTGAATTATAATTATAGAATAATCATGATTTATTATTAATTGTTATTTTTTTTGTGCAAATGATTACTTCGAATAAACAAAATATCTTCAATAATATCATCTTTCAAATTTAATCTTAAGTCAGACACAATGAATTTCATTGATGAAAACAATCTTTCGACGCTTACTTCAGTAACCGGTGTTGCTAATACAATTTGAGCTACCTTGTACAGTGATGGATATTTTTCTTTCTTGTGTTCCCAAAAATTTAATATGTCTGCAGAACAATCTAATAAGGGCTCTTCTAGAAACATGCTGAGTCCCTCTTTAAGTTTTTGCACACATTCATCAATAATTCCAAGTCTCGGTTGCAGCAATGTTGAAATATTATCATGTTTTTCCATGTAACTATTATTTAAGAAATTTTGTAATTTGTTCTGTACATTAGATCGATTTTCTTTGTCTGATTCATCAGGTGGGTCTGAAACTCCTCTCGTAACTATTTCATCTTTGCCTTTTTCAAAATCATTATATTTCAATAATCTAGTATACATGGAGGTAATCTGACTTTTCGCAGCTTGTTGTTGGTCTACGTTCAAGGTGGAGTTTATTCGTGGGTCCATAATAATAGCATTTATAAACGCTTCACTGTAAAAAAACATACTTTCTCTGTTTTCTATATTACTAGTTATTTCGTTGGCAAATGTAGTATTTAAATCCGATGTCTCAAGTTTGCAGGCTATCCAGGATATGTAGCAGTCACCTACTGTTAACTGTTCTGATTGTAATTTTATCATCAATTTTTTCGCTGGTTTCAGTGCAGCAACTATTTCTTCTAACATTTTCCATGTCGAATCAGGTAAAAAAAGATTTCTAGGATCTGAGGAACATATATCTTTAAGGGTAAATAGACTCTCAATCATATCTATGGTCGAATTCCATCGAGTGGGACAATCCAGAATGGGCTTATTTTTGTTATGTGCTCTGAGTGCCATACTGTAATTTGGAGTACGTAGTTTTTTTATAATTCTTCGAGCAGATGCAAAAGACTGTTGTATTTCAGGACTTTTGCAGGCGTCATTAACTGCCAATTGCAACGTGTGTGCAGCGCATTTGACAATACAGATATGGGGTCTAATTGTTCCAAAAGAATATTAAAAATTTGTGATCTCGTCTAGTCGTGCTTCTATTTCGCTCTCATTAATGTTTATATCGCTATCGTTTTCTTCATCTGATTCCGAAGTCAAACCCATATTATTTGAAGAGCCTGGAGAAGGATCATCTAAAACATTCATTAATCTACCCATTTTTATCATGTTGCTTCCATTATCAGTAGTTAAGGAATAAATTTGATTTATGTCAATGCGAAATTTACTTAATATAAATAAAAGCTTCTCCTTTAAATATTCGGATGTATGGCTTTGGTGTAACTCAATGAGGCCAATATGTCTTAAAAATATTCTTCCGTTTTGTATAAATTGCAAGTTGACACCCATAAAACCTCTTGTAGAAATCGATGCGATATCGACTTTAAGACTGATAAATTTTCCACGCAACTCATTTGCTAGTTCCATCCTTAGCTCATATGCAGTTTGGGCCACCTGATGTCTAATGTTATAGGAATTAATTTTTTTATTTTCGATTTTTTCTGGAACTAGCGATAAAATTTTCTGAAAAGCCTCATCATCGATTAAGGAAAATGGGCGTCCATGAACAGCAACTAATTTTACACACTCTTGGGATATTATAGTGAGGATATCTTTAGATTTTTTTTCAGAATGGCTACTTGAGCCGCTTTCATTTTGTTCGCAAACTATTTTGTACTCCTGTGGATGGTATTTTGATAAATGTTTTGCAAGATTTGAACCGTGTTGTGTCTGTAACAAATAATGACCATTTCATACATTCTTGAATTTGTGTATTCGAACATTGCAAAGCGAATGAATAAAGTTGCGCCCTAATGAACTGAAGTAAACGGTATAACGGTAAATTAATGTCCAGTCAAAATATTGCTCAGAAAGGCGTAATTACTGTCCCACTAAAATTATTAATGCAAATAAAAAAATTCTCGCCGGGACTTTAGGTAGGTATATTAAAATCCGAAAATTAAATAAAATGTAACTAATGGAATCAGGCGTTACTTTGCGGAAATCGTTGATATAAGTACTGTTGCTTATACTTTTACAAAATCTATTTTGAATTATTTACTTATTTATTTTATTATTTAAGTATTAAACTTGGATGCAGGTGTGAATAATATACCTAATGCAACAAACAACCCCAACCAGTACGACCCAGTGTCTCACATTATATGTAACAGGGTTCAGGCGGTACGCTAATGGGAATTTAGTGCAGCTTGTTTCATTTCAGTTCAAAGGAATGCGCATTATTATTAACTAAAGCGAGATAAATGTACAAAAAAGGGTAAGTACATAATATTTTGATCAGAATTTAGCATTTTCTTTTTTTTTTACACATATTTTTTTAATAAAGATGTAAAATCCCCGCTAAAACCAGTTTCACCGATTTTGTAAACGAAAATCCCGAAAAAACGGGTTTTATAAACAATCCGGTTTTTCCGTTATTTACCTAGATACTTAATACTTAAGTCTCAAAACCAGAACAACAGTATGTGAGATGCGCCGAGTACTCGTTTAATACTCGGTACCTACCTACTCGGCATACTCGGCCATTTTGTTAGTACTCGTTATCAACCGAATAACTCGGTTTGACTGCCGACCAAAGTACTCGAAAAGAACGCATAAACTTATAACCTGACCTCTTTAAATTTATCGCCTTCTATTTCGTCATTAAATCTCCAAATCAATGATATTTTGCGCCCACTCAGCTGTCAAATAGTTACAAACAAACTCACAATAGACAGTAAGTACTTAATTTAAAATTTACCCTAAAAAGTAAAAACATATTTTGTAAATACGTAACTCACTCCGTGCGTGTGAAATCTAAACAAATGGCAAGTAGTAGATACTAGATGCGCGCGGGCAACGGCCGGCAGTTTGCGAGGAGCAAGGTACTGCTCGCTCGCCGCCACCGCGCGAGCCGCACGTTGCGATTTCGACTTGCGAGCAAGTTTAAACCTGTTTTCGTGGCTTATTAACGGCGTCAACTACGTCGAGTTACTCGGCAGAGTACTCGCTAAAAGTTGTACACGGCGCATCTCTACATGTAGGTATTTAAAAAACACTCACGACAAACCTTTTGTAATTGTAAACATCAAGCAAGTTTATACCTGTTTTCGTGGCTAATACCTGCGTCAACTACGTCGAGTTACCCGGCAGAGTACTCCGAAAAACTTGTACACGGCGCATCTCTACATGTAGGATTGTAAACATCACTTTGCTATCGCGGACGATAAAAACAAATCAAAATCAAATGAGCGAGCGGTGAGCATATGAATTAAAAACCGATCATGTTATCTTTTCATCTTTCATCGATAAATAATATTAATAGTAAGTAGAAGATGGTACTTACCCGAAGAGTTTTATTACAACTTGGAACATCACATTTTGACGACTGTTTGTCGTCGCTCAATGAAAAGTATCTGTACACAAAGTTCTTCTTCTTACGGCCCATGATTTAATTGAAAAACTGTCGAAACTCAAACTATACGATTGAAATCAGATAATGTAAATAAATAAACACGGCGAAATGCTACGTTGCCATACTGCGCTCGGGAAACAATCTTAGTACTAGTAGGGACGCGTTGCGTTTGTGTGGCCGTACGCAGTCAAGGTGATGAAGCTGGCAACGTTGCGTATCGAAATGAATAACGTTATTATATCGTTATATTAATAACGATATGTTTTTAATATTGTTATTAAACATTTTTACATTTCGTTCCGTTTGTCAATATCGTTATAGCCAAGGAATGAATTTTGTTACGATCCTGGTGGAACGATACAAATTAACGTTACCGGAACTACGCGTAACGTTATTTTGAGTAACGTTTCAAGTCCCTGCTTAATTTGCTATAATTTCATATTTTGTAATATTACAACAATTACATTTGTAGAACCAAAGCCCAGGGTAACAGAAAGGTATAATTTCAAGTTGTGTGTGTGTGTGTGTGTGTTTGTTTGTGAGTGAGTGCGTGTGTGTGTGTGTGTGTGGTGTGGTGTGGTGTGGTGTGTGTTGTGTGGGGGGGGGAGGGGTGTATATGGGTGTGCATTTTTTGTTTATTAATTGTTTATTAATATTTTACGCGATGTAGGTTAGTAAAGACTCAGTGTTAGAGTAGTCCTGTTGTAGCAGCCAGTTAGTGACCTTAGATTTAAGTTGGTGACGGTTTAAATCTAGTATGTTGAGAGTTTTATGGATTTTTTTGTATATGTGTGAGCTTAAGACGTAGAACTGGTGTTTGGCGAAAGAGGTCTTGTGCTGAGCACCAAAGGGGAGGTTTGTACGTTTATTTGGGTCAGATTTGGGCAACGTAGCATGCTTTCTGAGAACTGATTGAAGGACATACAATTGCCGGACTGTGAGCACCTTGATGTCAGCATAAAGTTGGGTTGTTGGGTATCTATAAGGTTTTTTCATCATTACCTTCAAAACTGCTCTCTGTGCTCGTTCTGCTCTAAGGAACCTAGTTTTCCCGGCACCACCCCAAGCTGTGATACAATAACCGATTACTGACTGACACAGTGCGAAGTAGACCATCTTGATAGTGTCAAGATCCGCTGATTCCCTAAGTCGTTTGAAGACATGAACCGGTCGCAAAGTCCTTGTTGTGACAGTGTCAAGGTGAAAGTCCCATTTGAGCCCTTCATCAATTTGTACTCCCAAATATTTGACAATGGCGCCGATTCCCTTGTTCACAAACTAATCTAAATTTAAGTTCAGTGCATCTTTTTCTTTCTATTACATTAAGAAAAGGACAGAAGATAAATTTTAGTTTAGTCCTGTCAAATTAATCAGCGCTTGACGTAAATTGACGTAATTTTAGTAGGCAAGTTTTTAATCACGTCTAAACTTGTATGGAGTAGTGACAGGCGCTGATTATTTTGACAGGACTAAACTAAAATTTATCTTCTGTCCTTTTCTTAATGAAATGAAAAGAAAAAGATGCACTGAACTTAAATTTAGTTTAGTTTGTGAACAAGGGAATCGGCACCATTGTTCGTTCTAGTGAGGGGCAAGCAGAGGCAAGGTGTTTCTTGATCAGAGCAGGTGTGCGCAGTTAGAAGAAAAGAGCTGGGTGGTTTGGAGTTATTTCTCAGTGCAAAAGGGATGAATGCAGTTTTGTCAAGGTTTAGCGTGAGCAAGTTAGACCTCAGCCATTTTATTACTTCCGACATCGCATGTTCAGCATTGGCTTTAACTGCTTCCCATGTAGGACCGTAAACAATAATTGCCGTGTCATCGGCATAAGTGAAAATCTTGCTATTTGGCAGTGACATGCGACATAGATCATTTATGTAGATCTGAAACATGGTAGGGCCCAAGATACTACCCTGAGGGACTCCGAAAGTTACTTTTTGCTCATCACTAAGGTGTGTGTCTACTTTAACTCTCTGTGTACGATTTTTAAGGTAATCCTTAAAGATATCAAGTGTCACTCCCCGAATACCGTGACGTTCCAACTTGGAGATTAGAATGGGAACAGAGACTGTGTCGAATGCCTTGGATAAGTCTAAGAAAATTCCCAGACATTTATTTTTCTGGTCTAGGTTCTTGGCAACACATTGTGTCAGGTCTACAACGGCATCTTCGGTTGACACACCATGCCGAAAACCATACTGATTAGCAGCAATGATGTTGTATTTGTCAAGAAAACGCGTCAGGTGCTTATTCATTATCTTTTCAAAGATTTTGGATAGTGAAGATAGGACTGAGATGGGCCTATAGTTGTTGACGCAGTCTCTGCTCCCACTCTTGTGAATTGGATATACAATTGCTCCCTTGAGAGAATTAGGGAAAACCCCTTCCTGTATACAGCGATTGTATGTATGAGTCAGGGGTCGAAGCAATGACTTGCGAGATATCCTTAACACTTGAGATGGTATTCCATCCCAGCCTATTGCACAGTCACTACGTAGCTGCATAATAGTGGATTCAATCTCTGACTCGTCGACTTCCAACAGAGCAAGAGAATTTGTAGGGGTTTGTGAAGTACCGTTACCAGCTAGAGGGGGTTGGTCAATGGATGTGATGGTGGAGGTGTCAGGACATGGAGGTTGGATTTTAGCAGCCAGTTTTGCACCAATGCCACTAAAAAAGTCACACACTTTATTTAAGGATGATTTCGGACAGTCTGATATTTTCAAAAGGTTAACAGGACTTGTGGAGAGTTTTTGCGTGCCAGTGATTTTTTTGATTGTACTCCATAAAGCCTTGGGATTGTTTTTAGATTTCTCAATTTCGCTTTTTTCGTAGGCTCGTTTTAGTTTTCGGAGTAAGGCATTGCAGAAATTTCTGTATCTAGAATATGTGATTTTAAGAATTAAGTTGTCAGGGGACTTCTTAGATTTTACGTGCATCTTATCTCGGTTTTTAATACATTTAAGTAAGCCAGGCGTTATCCATGGTTTGATTATATTTTGTCTTTTAGAGGTTTGTATAGTATAAGAGTGTTTACTTATAACCGATTGGATAATTTCTATTAACTTATTCATAGACAAATTTGGGGCTTCTAATTTATAGACATCTGTGAAATCAGTATTTTCTAGCTCGTGTCGGATAGCTTCGTAATCTAGTTTAAGTTTAGGCGCAGTGTAGTTTTCTTTATAAGGTAGGTTAGGATTCGAGATAACTAATATGACTGGCTTATGATCTGTTATATGGGAATCTAGTATTAAAGTAATAGTGGGTAGCTTTGTTTTGACAATGATATGATCTAAACAATTATTAATTCTTGTCGGTAATAAATGGGTAGGCAAAAGACCGTGGGATGCATTGAGGAGAAGGTATTCAAGACTACGATCGGTACAGTTATCCTGCCTTATGTCTATGTTCAGATCTCCCACAAGTGCTATATTCGAGTTTGTTGAGAGGTTTTCATAGACATCATTTAGGCTGGCTAGAAAGTTGTCAAAGTTGGATTTCGAGTTATAGGACGGTGAGCGATAAATCGCTACCACAGCTAATTTATTTTCAATCTGGCATATGAGACAATTTGCGTCCGTAAAGCTCGGTTCTCGTACAGTAAGTGGCAGACCTAGCTTTGAGTAGATTATTATTCCTTCATTTTGGTTAGAGTTTTTGTTAGTGCAGTAATATTGAAAACCTTCTAAAACAGGTAGGATTGTAACTTTACTTAACCAGCATTCAGTCAGTACGAGAATATCGAAGTTAATTTTTGTTCGATGTAATAGGACTCGTAGGTTGTCGAAATTTTTGTTTACACTACGAATATTTATGTGTAAAATTTTTATTTTATTATCTAATTGATTAAAGTACGTGACGCTATCCTCCGGATTATAGAGATAAGAGTTTTCTAAGTTTAGATTATCTATTTCATTATTAATATTGTTTATGGTAGCCATTTGAATTCATAGTATAAAATTGAAGCGTGACGCAGAATAATAATGGATGGTACATCGCGAGTTGAGTTTTGTATGTGGATATGTGTGAATGTGGTCTATTGTAGTAGTATGTGTGAGTAAGTTTGTGGAGTATGTAAGATACAAGATTAAGTTTTTTAAGATTAAGTATAGATAAATAGCCCATATTCTGCAACATTTGTGCAAGGCAATATGACAGCAACATAACAGAAAAGTAGGACGAGTATAGTCACTTCTTATTGTCTAAATCTAAAAGACACTGTTCACCAGTCACTAGGATTTGTTTATTGCCTTCTAATTTGCGTAGGAATAATCAAGAAATAGTCATAAATAGTCACCAAGGTCAAAAAAAATAGTCGCTTTATGATTCCGAAGTTATAGCTAAAAGTTAGTAAGGTTTGTGGGGTGATTAGGAGGTGGGGTCTAATTAGAAATTACGTAGAGAGAAATTAATTCCTAGTGGATAGGCCTGGGGATGAGTCGCCCTCCCTGTCGGATGCAGGCAGGGAGGAGAGTAACTATTTATGAGCCCTAAGCTTGTGATCCCGGTGCCAGTCTTATTTTGCAAGGGGGCCCAGACCAGTCTAACACGAAGGGTGTAGACACACCCTAAAGACACTAGGTGAGTAGCTGTGGAAGAAAGTAATACACCAGAGCCGACTAGGAAATCCCCCAAGGCCGATTAACTCTAGGACCCGTCCAATTGACTGCCTAGCCCAGAAGGGGTTTGGCGGGTGTGATGGGAGGACAACACCCCACTTGGTTTCGTTGGCACTGTATGGTATCCACGGACGACAACGAAACAGTGGTTTTGGCCCAGAGGGGGCTTATGAAGCTACTCAGACGTTTTTAATGTTAAAGAAATATTCTGCCTAGAAAAAAGCACTTTTTGTGATCAAATACGGTCAATTGATAAAATTAATTAACCGTGGATTGAATGTAGTCAGGCGACTACCGGCTGTTACGCAGCGTAACGATCCGGTTCGGCGGGAGCGGTGACAGGGCGCAGATTATAAAGTACTCTGTGGGGCGCAGCGAGCGGGGACAGCGGCAGCACGTCTTTCACGGTGGGTGGCGAGCACGGAATGCGTAAACGAAACGCTCAGCAACTACGCGGCACCAAATATATCACGTTTTCCATCCGGTTGTGTTAAAAAAACCAGTACTTTTACGGTAACTGTCAAATTAGATACTTATAAAGTTCATGACTACCCTGATAGAAAAATCATTTGAAGCAAATCACATACTTTCAATTTTATATTTAGTAAAATCACTACAAATCTTATTAATATTAGGCATAACTCAAACTCAAAGCATTTATTTCAAATATACCAAATACAGGCACTTTTGAATTGTCGAAGGGTTGTTCAGTCAGAAAGATGAAGCTAGTTGCCCATTCCAAAGCGTAGTAGGTTCTTATGGAGAAGAACGGGCAAGGAACTCCACGGACACTCTTTTAAATTAAAATATTGGTTACATCATTCATGTTGAAATTATACATGTGAGAACCATGTAGAAAGACGTGCACGTTAAAAGTGTCCGTAATTAAAAGATAAAAACAATTGAAAAATTAATATAAGGCGTGGCAGCTAAGAAATGCCCAGCCCGTCCGCGAACATGACGCATGGATCGCCATTCAGTTCAACCATTTCGAAGGGAACTTAATGATCCAACACACACGCCACCACCAGCGAGACATTTGAGTAAGCATTACATACTCTCAGCTGCCAGGGCACATTTCAGTCAATTAAAGACGTAACCAGACTAACCAGTAAATGGTAGCTTTAGAGTAGGTACACACGGCTACATATCAAGCTATACATTTCCAGTATAAGCTGACCTCTCATTGTACGGAAATCCTGTACAATGCGACATCAGTTTTAAACTGGAAATGTATAGCTTGATATGTAGGCGTGTGTACCAAGCGCTCACACATGTGCCATACAATTATACAATAACCATAACCCTACCAAACTATCGGCCGATAGTTTGGGGGATGTCCTAGTCGGCTCTGGTGTATTATTTTCGTCCACAGCTACTCACCTAGTGTCTTTAGGGTGTGTCTACACCCTTCGTGCTAGACTGGTCAGGGCCCCCTTGCAAAATAAGACTGGCACCGGGATCACAAGCTTAGGGCTCATAAATAGTTACTCTCCTCCCTGCCTGCATCCGACAGGGAGGGCGACTCATCCCCGGGCCTATCCACTAGGAATTAATTTCTCTCTACGTTATTTCTAATTAGATCCCACCTCCTAATCACCCCACAAACCTCACTAACTTTTAGCTATAACTTCGGAATCATAAAGCGACTATTTTTTTTGACCGTGGTGACTATTTATGACTATTTCTTGATTATTTTTTGGCGTTCTCAAAATTGATTTTCATGAAGATTTTAAAATAATTCGTTTGTACTATAAGAGCTTGTGTTTAACCCTCTGTGCAGGCAATCGTGTATAGGCATCCCGTCTAACTTTTTTATCGGTCGATTCCGAATGTGAGCATTCGGCTAATACCAAATTAAAGGCTGATAGAAAGTCTATAGTCTGCAGGGGCTCTAAACGCTATACAAAATTTTTTGTTAGATGCTTAAAATAACCACCAAAATATACTGGACACCATGAAGTAACTGGACACTCACTCTTTTCTCAAAGGCTTGCATGCATGTAAAATATTCTGTGTTATTCCGTCACTATTTTTTTTTAGATAGTATATCTTAAGAGGTGCACACCTAGAACTCAATATTCAATTCTCCCTAAAAAAATATTCAATAGGCGTTTTTATTTCTCTACGCAAGCAGGACATTTGGCGGAACAGCACCACATTTGCACTTGCACATGTTTATTGTCACGAGATTGTCACCATCATTGACAACCTCAGTCCAGCCACTGCTAAGTTCATACCTAGGCCAGTAGGCCTCCTGCCTGTCTCATGCGGCTTCCCTCATCATTTACCTCGGCTCGGCTTCCCAATCTAACCGGCTGCAGCTGAATACCAGTATTTTTTTTCACAGGTTTACTATCTATTCCCTACAAGACAAAACGATACCGTGACTGAGACTGATTGTAAGGCTTCTGTAGAGTTTCTGACTGGGTAGGTGATACCTACCAGAGTATAGATACCCATGTAAAGACTTACATAACGCTTTCACTGGTAAAAAGTTATCAGACCTAATGTAGAGCCAAGCCCCTAACTGCCTACAGTGGTGGCCATCATGCGCGTGCGGGCCCTCACGACGGGGAATACTGTTGCCTAGGGTGGGGTGTCTTGTCTCTAGACATCGCCAATGCTTTAATACCCTGCCCTGGAGTTGCATCAGGGAGGCACTCCGATACCACAGGATGCCGACCTACAGCTGTCGTGTGGTCTAGGCCTATCTAACGGACAGGGCCATCATCTACCTCGGTCACCCGGGGATATGGAAACGGCAAGAGATGTCGTGCGATGTCCCACAGGGATCGGTCCTGAGGCCGCATCTGTGGGACATCGGATACGTCTGTGTGCTGCGCGCCGGCCTCCCTAGCGGCGTCAGCTTAGTGTGCTACGCTGACGACAAGTTGGTCCTGGCGCAAGGGAGGTCGCACCAGGCGGCGACTGAAGTAGCGGCACGCGGGGTTGCGACAATCATCGAAAGGATCCGCCAATTTGGACTCGAAGAGGCCCTGCACAAGTCCGAGGCCATGTGTTTTCATGGTCCTCGGAACGCGCCACCGTCGGCGTCCCAAATAACGGTAGGAGGGGTTCGCATCGGTGTCGAGTCGACGATGAAGTACCTAGGACTCGTCCTTGACTGCCGGTGGAACTTCGTGAAGCATTTCCAACGTTTGGCTCCCAAACTGGAGCGAGCCGGGGCTGCCTTGAAGCGGCTCCTGTCCAATCTAGGGGGTCCAAACGCCTCCTACCGGAGGCTCTACACGGGGATCGTGCGGTCCATGGCCCTTTACGGGGCATCTGTGTGGGGGCATTCCCTGACGCGGTGGCCACCCCGCCGGTTGAGCGCGACCCAAAGGGTCATGGCCATCCGGCTGGTTCACGGATACCGCACGGTCTCGGTGAGGCGGCGAGCCTCCTTGCTGAATTGCCACCTTGGGATCTGGAGGCAAAAGTTCTCGCGCACGTATGGGAGTGGTGCGAAGAGGCGAAACGCCCGGGCGTAACTCCGCTACCGCGAGAAATCACGGAACAGCGGATAGAGCCATAGAGCTCCGGCGGGATCGCGGTGCCATCCCACCTTCCTGACTCGGCGTGCTGTGCTGGCGCTGCTGCTGTGGAAAACCTCAAGCGGCGAAAGTACACACATCAAAAAAGTCTAAGCAACACGCATTATTTACAGAAACTCCCCCAACTAGCACAAACTGTTGCTTAAGAGCTTTGGAGCTAATCCGATTATTCCCAAAGGCGCCAAGCTCAAGCGCCAGAGCGTGCACTGCAGACATTATGCAGCCGCTTTGCAGCCAAAGGGGCACAACTTTTTGCAATCTACAGTTCCATTAGAACTTCATAATAGTGGCATAAAAGCGCTACAGGAGCTGCAACTAATAATTAACACCACACTAAAGCTCTTGTGGCGCTTATTGAATGAATGACATGTTTAACTGAACGAATAAAGAATCACTAATCATTCACTTTGTATCTCATTTGTTAAATACATTTTTTTTGAGTCCGTTGTTCCGTTCCGTTGTTACCGAGTCAGACATTACTGAATACAAATAAATAATAATTTTAAGTGAAGTGAATGGTAAGTGTTTTTGAGCTATATTTTGTATTATATGGAAGTGGCTAAAAACGCAAATCAGTTTATAGTGCATATAGTTGATATTATTGGAGTATTTTTAACGCGCCTCAATAATTACCTCAGAATATCGTAAAATATGTAAAATATTATTATATCACATACCTACACGATATTGAAATAACATACATGACTACATTTGTATTTAGTAAGTTGCTGGTTCTATATTTAGTTATATTTTACTACAAATTGTGATAAAAACCTATCAATTTCTCAAGTAATGATAAATAATTGTCTTGTAAACATGGCGTCTATGAGAAGCAGCTTTAACTTGCAACTTCAACCTTAATAATTCCTCTCTGCGCGTCAAAGCGTTAAGTTTCAATCTTCTGAAGGTCCAAATAATACCTGTACCACTAATACAGTTCAAGTCTTTACAATCACTTTTATTCCGTACTGACTGCAGATATCGAACCACTAATGGTTATTTGTTTAGAGATCCGTAAAACTCGTTAAAAACCCTAAAATACGATGATCGTTTGTAGCTGCTTCTATATTTTTCGCTCTTTCAATTGTTTTACACTTACTATGTCTTACCATGTTTTCAGAATGCCTTTCAAAATAATTCAAACTTATAATGAACAACAAAATATACAAGAACTTTGCATCTGTCCATCTAAGTGGGAAAAACATGGAGTGTTACACTGGCCGAACAAAAAAAGTAAAAAATATGTAAAATAGAGGATTCAACTACACAACCAACCTGGACTAAAATAAACTGCATTTTTAAAAGGATCAATATTATGTCGTTAGAAATTGCTGACATGCAGTTGAGAGAAATGTTAGATTGTTGGACAACAGAACAAGAAGCCACAGAACTCTTACTAGCGCTCTTGCTACACCTTATTGGACCAACCAACCAACTTGAAAATTCTGTGAACATGTTGATTTTGATTCAAATATTTGGTCTATTTCAATTCAGCATGTCAGACACATGAAAAGACACAATGTTGTGCAAATATTGTTTATACTGTTGTTATTTTAGAATTTACCTAGTTTAATTATTTTAATAATGTCAATTATGGGCCAATTTGCCAATAAAACAAGTTGATTTTATCTCGAATATTTTTTTATTTCAATTTACCAATATATATAATATATTATACAAGAGGCGCTTCGATTGTACTCTTGTGTAGTAAAGGAACAAAATATAAATCCGATTCATATCGAGTGACCACAAGTTTACATTTAACATCACACGGCGAACACGTATTCTGAACTTAACTAATGTATATTTGCTTTTGAAAATATTTAGATAAGAGGAGAAGATTGGAAGGTCAAAAGCATTTACTAAATTAACAAATTTCTTACAATAAATATACATATATTTGATTTTATTCAACTTTGATACATATCACCTCCATCACTTCTTTTTTATTAGTTAAAAAATATTTATCTGCCTTTTGATTAGATAAAATAAAATCATTGAAATGTAAAATTAAATTCTTTGTGCTTTTTTTACATACGGGTAATTAGAATGTGTCTGGTCAATAAATTGCTCATGATCCAAAATTTTGTAGGTACTATTTAAGTCTTTTATCAATTTGAGATAGTGGTTTATCACCTTGTCTTAACAATTTTTTTATAAAGTATAATTTATTTTTAAATTTATATGCATTGTATGTTTGTAACATTCCGAAACGTCGAACTTCAGCAACAACATGAGTTAAGTTGTGAACGTTGCTAGTTACATAGTCAATACCGTAAAAATCCTTATAATGTTTCGTAAATTATTCCAAAAGTTCCTCTGCCAAGGGTCGCAATGGAAAGTATTCCTCACTAGAACATATTGTTATTGCACAAAATAATGTGAGAAAATGTTGCATAGCATCTTTATTTAACACTTTTTGTAATATCGCCACACTTAAAAAATTAAAGAAGGTTCTAAACTCTGATCCTTTCCAATGACTTAAACTGTCCAAACCTCGAACAGCTCTATGGATCTCAGTTGGAGTTTTGCAGTAGTTTAAGAAAATGTTAACTGCGAGAATGTCACTCGAACACCATTTAGTAACCTTTTTACCGAAATTGCCATCTCGCCATCTAACGAGCAATCTTTTTACTATACCCAAGTCAATCAAATGCAGGGAATCGGAAACAGGAAATGCTACTATCATGTCAATCGGTAGTTTTAACAATGGTGAGTTGAACTTGTGATGGTTTCCATACTTCTTTTCTCTAAAGTCCTTGTCATTCCGTAATGGACAGTTGGTGTCAGGAAATATCACAGTGTGCGAAACATGCGAATATTCTCCCACAACTGTACACTTAAGGCAACCATGTTTTCCATTATAATTACACACACCTGGAAAAAAAACATACAAGAGAGACTAGATCCGAAAAACTGTAAATACTAGTAATCTTGAATAAACACGGCGGTTACAATAAAACACCATAATCTTTTGACTTGATTTGAGAGAGTTGGGAAAGAATAACGAAATCTTCTCCCTACTGGCTAATATAACATTATGGCAGATAGCAAGTAGATACAGGTGTATATAGGTATACACCTGTATCTACTTGCTATCTGCCATAATGTCCGGCCAGAAATATGATAAAAGGTAGGCCTTTTATCATAGCTCTGGCCGGAGAATCGCATACAAAGCATCTAAATGACACTGATTTTTTTTCTATTTAGTTTGTTAATGCCATCGTGAAGCATAATGCCCATTTCTTCAATAAAAACTTTAAAAATTCATGCAAATCTTTTGGTTTAGCTGAACCTAGATAAATTCCACAAATAATAGGACTTAAGTGAGACATTTCA
This sequence comes from Atethmia centrago, assembly GCA_905333075.3. Classification (NCBI taxonomy): domain Eukaryota; kingdom Metazoa; phylum Arthropoda; class Insecta; order Lepidoptera; family Noctuidae; genus Atethmia; species Atethmia centrago. The sequence goes on from HG995369.1 coordinate 22,916,285, forward strand.
AAAATACTGCACAATATAGGCCAAAATTGTTGTTTGGAGCTTTTGTAAATAGGTACTCCGTCTATGTTTACTAAAATCAATATTTATGTTCCAGTAAAACTTTAGAATTTTCTAAATTTTTCAAGTTATTGTGCCAGTATTCCTGGATCGACGAAGTTTATTGTAATTTCTTTTGGTGTACCCAGTAGTGAGCGTGGATCTCTAGGCATAGCGTTAGGAGTAATTTGGTTTAAAATGTGAAATAAGTCTTTTAAAGCTACATTTGTGACTACATTTGTGTTTCAGCGCCCAAATTCATATATGCTCGCGATAGCTTCATTTTCTTTCACATTCGACATACTGTAGTTTTTATTCAGTATCGCTGTCGAGTCCAGTCTAGAAGAAAAAAGCAAAAAATTACACAAGGAAGTTTATTTTACTTTATTTTTATGATATGCCACACCAAGCTATAACTTACTTTTCCTCTGTAACTGGTCCGTTATCAGCAATGGAGAAAACAAAATCTACGCGACCCTCGCTTGTGTTTGTTGAACTCGAACTTGGCGCATTATTTAGGTTTGTTTCCAATGAATCCCTTAAAGAATAAATTAAATGAATAGAGTTTTATAAATAAAAGCTAAATTACTCTCACGTAATTGAGTTAAAAAAACTTACGTGTTATTTAATATTTCAATTACAGAATTCTCACACAGTTGCCTTTTTAATTTCTGCATATTCTGATAAACTCTCAGTACTTTCTTGCGATATCTACCAGTTCTTTGTTTGAACTTCCATGCTTTCAGATCCATATTTCTTTTAAACTGGCTCAAATATTTCATAAAATGTGATTTCTCAAATAAAAATAACAGAATGTATCCAAATGAGTAGGCTATATCTATTGCTCTCCTGCTTCTATTGTGAAGCCTTAATGTCGCTATTAGTAAAACAGTTGATCAAATTCTTACTTAAGTCTGCGCAAAAGTACAAATCACTTTTGCAATTAAACTATCAATGGCAAAACAGTGATAAATATAATTATCTTTTATACAGTTCCGTTAAAAAGTCTACAATTAATGTCTTTATGCAGTTCCGAAGCGTACAGCAGCGGCAATAGAAGCTTTTTTGCAGTTTTAAGCTTTTACATACATGTTATAACTCTCTTTTAAAGCTATAGACGGCAAATGGGTTGTAAAATGAACTCTTATAAAACCTAGAGTGGCATTTGTTTCAGTTTCTGCTACCCCTAGTGATATTTACAGCTATGAGCAGTTACGGAAGCAATAGTAGAACTTAAAACCACTTTCTGAACCCCTAAAGCGCTACTGTACAGCTAAAAGTTGCAAAATAGGCTGCTATTTCCACTAGTGTGCTAATTGGGCCATGTTTTATTAATTGATACTTTATTTTTTTCTTAACAAACTAGATTGGTATACAATCTTTTTGTTCTCGGAAACATAATATACTGGCTGATTTTAAAAATAGAAACATTTCGATTGTTTTGTTTTCATTAAAATAAAAGCTAATTATTTTTTCCCGATTTCGTTGCTTGATACATTTGGTATTTAACACACTTTTATAATTTTGAGATAAACAGTTTTTGGAAAAATTGAGTGGTTGGTGAGTCATTTTTTATGTCACGGAGCGACGCCATTTGACTGCTGATGAAATACAGAGAGCTGTAGAAATGCTACAAGCAGGAAGAAATCAGTCCCAGGTATCCCGGAATTTTGGTGTCAATAGGAGCGTGATTTGTCGTCTTTGGCAGCGGCAGCGTTACGTTACAGGGGTCCTGTATCCCGCTGAGCATCACCCAGGACGTGGAAGGAGTACAACTGCTCGACAGGACCTATACATACAACTGACTGCACAACTGACTGCAAGAAGTCAGCCGATGTTAACCACTCGGGAGATAGGTTTAAAGCTGCAGTTCCCAAGCGGTGTTGTTGTTAGCCACCAAACCGTGAGAAGGCTACATGAATACGGCCTACGAGCACGACGTCTAATTAGGTCCCTACCTATACCCCATGGGAATCGCGCCCGTCGGAAAAGAATGGTCTAGAGAACACTTCACATTCACATGGACCCAGGAGCAATGGGATAAAATTTTATTTTGTGATGAGTACCAGTTTGGATTTAGGCCTGATACGAGAAGGGTAAGAGTGTATCGTCGTCCTGGAAATGCTGAACGGCTGAGATGCGTCCAGGAAGTACACCCATATAGTGGGTCCATAGTATGGTTTAAGGTACAGTATGGTATGGTATGGTATGGGCGGGAATTATGAAGAACATACTACATACTGTAGAATTATTAATTCTACAATATCTTTTTTGCTATTGATCCTTATTAATAACCTCATGTTCAACCTTATTCGCTAGCTCGGACCTTTCATAATGTTTTTCTTCTTTTGGAATGATGTTCGAATTTTTATTATTTTTAAATTATTTTTGTTTGTCAATTTGTTTTGGGGCGAACTCATTCCTCTGCCGAGCTCTGCCATAGTCGGTTATATTAGTTTGGTCAAAAAAACACCAAAATTTGTATTGTTTAAAATAGTGCTCCGTCTTACCCACTAGATAAACGTGGTCACGATTTCAAGGTGTAATATACATAGATGTGATGTGCAGTCAGGAGTCTGTACTGTTGATTTAAGACATTTTATCTCAAGGAACTGGTATGCAAATTTTCTTATTCCATTTATTTTATATCTTCAGAAACGTGGCTTGGTGAACTGAACTGAAGTTCCATCAAGCCAGGCCTTTTTTTTCTGGTTTTATTATTTCCCTATTCAACCTACCAAGTGTCTTATGGTACGAATTTACTGAACTTCTGCTAAGCTGACCGTTCGGAGGACGTAGTTCCAGCAGCTATTCGCCGGAATTTCGGTAACCCAAGGTGATTCGGCGAAGTCTACGCCACATTCGCTTCAGGAATGCTATACCAGCTAACTACTTTAATTATTACTTTATTTCATTGTGACCTAAATTTTGACCCTGTAGTTTTGAAATGCACGTCAGATATTAGATTGCCTGTTTCTGTATATGTCAGGACCACGAACAAGGTTTAGAGCTTAGCGCAATTTTTTTGCATTAACATAATAACCTAATCATTCAAGCGCTTTCAATGATTTTTAGGGATAAATATTAAACTTTCAGTCCTAGTTCGAGCGTATACGTTCTAAATCTGTTAAGTAAAACCAATTTTTTTTTTAAACTAGTCCAAAGGAATGGGGAATTTTTTAACGTGTAATTTTTAATATTTAATCTGAGATTCATAATTTTGTTATTTTTTTTTAGGATTTTTTTTTATATTATGTACTAAATTATACGTGTAAAATGTCGCGAGTGTTTTTTTTTTTAATCCTTCCACACACACATACAACATACGAACTGAGCTCCTTTTTGTAGATGGCAATATGAACGCTGAAAGTTACGTTGAAAATGTCCTCGGGCCTTATGTTCACCCATTTGCACAGTCTTGGCTCAGATTTTACGCTGATGCATGACAATGCGCGTTCGCACACAGCGTACTTGGCAATGGAAAACATCCGGATATTGCCGTAGCCTGCGAATTACAAAATAATTAAAAAAATATATTAATTTTGTAAACATGAAAAGCGTAATTTCGGGTTGGATCTAGTATCGTTACTTGGGGGGTAAAAGGGGCTAAAGTTGGTAGGGGTTGGGTCCCCGATTATAACGCTAGCACTCTTATTACAAGGTAATGCATATTTTTCGAAAAATTAATAAAAAATATTTCTAACCTCAAATCCGATAAGAAGCGAAAACGAAACGATTAAAATGGGCGATGGACATTATGGACAACCAAATCTGCCCCAGTATCTGTAGTCAGTATCCAGTATCCAGTATCAGTATTTGTAGTCAGTCCGTGGTATAAAATGTCGGGCAAAATCAATAACACAGAACTTATACAATAAAACAGGTATGCCATTTGCGTCATGTGTCTGTTGTACTTTCACTGATCGTATGTGTGTACAAAAGGCAATGTTACTACTGTTACTAGGATAACTTAGGATGCAAGAGCGAGCGAAGCGAGCTCGGTACTTGGGGCACCCCGACTCGGACAGGTTAGGTTCGAAGGGGATGGTGGGGTCTAGTGAGCGAGCGCAGCGAGCGAACTCAGACCCCGCCATCCCCTTCGAGGTTATTTTTTTTAAGCCCTAGAGGCCCGCGAAGCGGGCCTCATACTACACCTTTTAATCGACTTTAAGTGTTTTGAGGTTAGGTTACAATAATTTGTTTTCCTCAAGAACGGTGCGTTACCTTTTCATGGGAATGGTGCTAGGGGGCACGGGGCACCCCCCCCCCCCCAATCTCCCCCGCGAAGCTGGGCTCATACTACGGCACCACACCCGAACCTCCCCCCCCCCCACTCCCACCACCCCCCTTCTCCTGCCAAACGATACTAGATTTTTACCGTAATTTCGTTTTAACTTTATTTTATACTACGTATGTTACGGTTAGGGCTTCCAAAATTACGGAAATGCCAATTACGTAACTAATTACGCTACTTTTTTCTCCAATTCCGTAATTACGTAATTTTTCCTATTTTTTTTTAATCGACTATGAATAATACGTACAATACATACATACATAAACTCACGCCTTCTTCCCATGGCGGTAGGCAGAAACTATAGAACGCCACCTGCTACGCTCCTTACATACTCCTTTTGCTTCGTTTCCACCCGTATTCCTTCCGTTGCCTGTGTTGCGGGGGCCTCGGTGACCCATTAGTACCTTCCCGCGACCCCAGCAGGACGTCTGTCTAAAGTAAACAAATATCCTTCGTGTAGCAATAGTCTTTTATTCTTTTTAGATAATAGAAATTGTAAGTGCGCCATCATCACTGACCGCAACAAGTATTGTAAGAACGGGTAATACAGCTAATATGGATTCCCATAAAGCCTCTAAGCAAAAATATAATTATTTGGTTGATTGACACATAATATGACATTTTTTTTCTAAAATGTTTGATTTGGTTGATTGTTATATGAATAAAGACTTTTTACGATGACTTTTAGAGGTTTAGTTATTCGAGATTACATGGCTACGGTGTTCAGTTTTTAGTGGTAGCGTGCATTCTTTAAGTGTTTCGAATAGGTGAATTAGAGATTTAGTTATTCGAGATCGCATTGCTATGGCGTTAAGTTTTTCGTGGTAGCGTGCATTCGTTGTTCGTGTTTCGAAACCGTAAACACGGGGACGTGATATTCGGTGTTACACTTTTCTAAGTCACGTATCACACTCGGTTGCGAGTACTACGCACCTGACCTTTTTGAAGAACATCATAAATGAGGTCATATATGTCTTTCTGGGGCGTCCCCCCCTCCCGGCATTTCCACTCACATCTACCTGTTTTTTTGTTTGGAAATCATCAAATAACTTCTCCCGCTCTGGGCGGAGCGGGAGGGTGTGTCAGACTCTTACTGACTAAAACCCACCCGTATTCCTCCCTGTTGCCTGTGTTGCCAGGGGCTTCGGTGACCCTTTAGTACCTCCCGCGATCCCGGCAGGCATCGGCCCTAGTGGACCCCTACATTTGTGCTGACGACGTCTCTTTGAGGCGCGCGTGGAATACAACGCGCCGTCGACCCGGGCCTGGTCCTTACCGGACGGTGAGCTACCCATTGCTCACCGTCCGCAAGCCCGACTCACGTCTGCCTTGTAAATACCTTTTGTTAGTCGCCTTTCATTCTTCCTATCAACATGGCCAAACCGTCTAAGCATACTCTTTTCAATTTTTGTCACTACATCTTCCTTTAAACCGCACCGTTACCTTATCACATCATTTTCCAGCCTATCATTTATAGTCACGCCACACATGCTTCTCAAGGAATGCATTTCCACAGCATTTACTCTACTTTCATGCTTCTTTTGCCACACCCAACATTCACTTCCATACATAAGTGTAGGCACCAGCACACCATTATGAACAGCCAGTCGAGCCTCTTTGGCATCGACTGGTTGGTCACCATCGCATGTATAGCACCATTAACTTTATTTCCCGCATTAATTCTCCTTTCCACATCTTCATCAATCTTTCCATCCCTTGTAAACAAACTCCCTAAATATACAAATTCACTTACTCGCTCTACACTCTTATCATTTATTTTCACATCACACACCGATATATGAATAATATACGAGTATTTGTAAATATTATAGATAGAGTATCTACAATTTTAACAATTAAGTTTTACTATTTCAAATTCAAGGAATTATCATAATGAACACAAAATTTAAACAAAAAAAATGATTGAAGAATTTATCATCGTACACCAGTTAAGTCAAACCATTTTTTGTCTTCCCAAATATAATCTTTCTTCTTGAAAATGTGATCTCATAAATGACAAGGCATTTAAAGTTTTTTCACTACAAAAATATCCGGCGGATGAAAAGGCTCGCTCGGCTTCAACACTTGTAGGCATTATCGAAAGCAAATAATTATACGCTGCAGTCAAAAAAACTTCGCGACCGCCGCCAGCGCTGTCGTAAATGCACATTTCTACCCTAATAAAATAATGGAATGGAGATCTGTGTTTACTGTTGAAATTGGTTTATTTACAGTCACTTTGTTTATTTCAACGTATAATACTTTTTTATTGGTTGACTATTTTGATTGATTTATGATACCAATAATTACGTAAGTACGGAATTGACATCTTCAGTTACGGAATTGAAAATAGTTTAAAATGAGTTCGTAATTACGTAATTGCGTAATTACGTAATTACGTAATGGAAGCCCTAGTTACGGTACACATATTGTCAAGTATTATTGTGATTAAATGAACAATTAAATTAAGGCTTTTGTTGCTTTAGTCACTAATGCGTCAAAAAATGCTTAGTTATTATTTATAAAAGAAATATAAATATATTACAATGGTAAAAATCGTTCAAAAGTTCAAAACCGTACATCATGTTGCTTAGACTTTTTTAAATTATATTTTTTAAGCCTTTTGGGGTTGAAACCCTCGGGCCGTGGTCCCGATGAGCATACGCTCATAGTTTGTTCAACGAAATCTCCAAACGGCTGGTTGACACTTGATACATCTGAAGCTAAAGAGGCTAAGGAACGGCTTGATAGGTTACTGAATGATTCCACTGAGATATCCACAAATAAGGAAGATATTGAAAAAGCTATATTTAAAGAAGAGATTTCAGATGACAATGAGTTAAATAAATTGGATAACACAATTTGTTTTACGTGGTATGACCGAATAATCGAATCTAATAAAAGCAGCGATATATTGGAAAATGCAAATAAATATCTGCCATTCATTTCGACTCTAATCTGAAGACTATTGTACAAACTGCCGTTGTGGTCTAACTTACTTTGTTCGCCTTTTATGTCAAAAAATAAGTCTCCTTCCTCGTCAGCTGTTGAGAACTACTTCAAATCTTTAAAAATATTAATTTTTAAAACTAAGATAGAAAAACACAGGATAGATCAGTTCCTTAAAATTAATTTAGACTATCTAGATGGAGAGCTGAAAATCGCACTAGGTGATTTATATCAGGACAAAGTTAACAAAAGAACTCCTGCTAACACACGCTCAAGAAAACGTAAAAACCGTAAAGATTTGCTTAATAAAAAGCGAAAGCGAACTAAAATTCCAAAATGTGATACTGATCAACGATTTCCTTTAGATTCTATATTTTCGAATGAACCATCTTTTTTTGAAAATTGGAGAGGAAAAGTGCAAATGACCATTCTTGAAAAACGGTAACCTGTGTAATTACGTCTCTACCGATAGTAAAAATAGAATAAAACTAACAAACACGTGTGCTCTAAATACTCTGTGATATAATAATAATAAAACTTTATTTGCCAAAATGTAGGTGTACAAAGTAGTAAGTATGATGTTATTATAAATGTGCAAATATTTCATTTCAGAATACATTCAATTACTAAAAATGTCATAATATTCCTTCAGTTATCACTATAATCGTTACAAACAGTCAGATTAAATAAATTCATAGCAAATATTTAATTTCACAATAGGTACATTATATAATTTAAAAATGTCATATCATTACATCAGTTACCAATATGATCTTTATAAAGTGTCAGATTGAAATGATTAATATCCATGAATATTGTTAAAATGTCAAAAATAAAAATAATAATAGTAAGTAAATGTCAAATTAAAAAACAAAATTTAAATAAACCAAGTATAATGACATTACTTTCTTTCTTCGACATGTGACACAAATTCATTAACAGTGTAAAAACACTTTTCTTGAAGCCACTGAATCAGCTTTTTTTTAGACATAAGCAAAGGTAGTTCTTTAAAGGCGTTTGGTAATTTATTGTATATCTTAATTTCTTTTATATATAGCTTGCATTGTGGCAAGCAGAGCCTATGTTTATCTCTAGAGGCAACATTCCTTTTGGTTACATCTCTATGCTTAATAAAATTTTCAGGATGTTGTCGTACTAATAGGCACAATTCTTTAATATACATGCATGCTAACGGTAAACTGTTGTACTTTCTAAACAGTGGCTTACAGCTATCCATGTACCCAGCTCCAAAGATTGCACGCACACATTTTTTCTTTTGTAACTGAAACGCTTTGTTGACATCCACCGAATTACCCCACAACAAGAGACCGTATGAGGGTACGGAGGAAACGTATCCGTGATATGCACAAAGAGCCGCTTCAGTTGAGACCGTGGCTCTTAATCTTCTTAGTGCATAAATAATTCTGTCCAGTTTGTCACAAACATATTCGACATGCTTTTTCCAATCGCAATTTTGATCCAATTGTATGCCCAGAAATGCAGCACTTACTACTTGTTCTACAGTAGTGTCATTATATTTAACAGTCAGCGTTAATGGGATTCTCCTGTATGTTTGAAATTGCATCATTTTCGTTTTCTCCATATTAATTTGTAGGTTATTGGAGTTCAACCAGTATATTATATTTTTGATGGCTTCATTAATCTCATACTCATAGGTGTCGGCTCTATCACACTTCACGACAAGGGTCGTGTCATCAGCAAATAAAATGACTGTATGGCGAGTGATATATTGGAGGTCATTGATATAGAGAAGGATTAAAAAGAGGCCCCAATACACTGCCCTGCGGCACTCCGAAATTATTTTCCTGATAGTCGCTTCTATATGACACTTTTTTTCCATTATGTATTCTGGAGATTTCTACACATTGTTGTCGGTTTTTTAGGTAGTTTCTTAACCAGTCGTTCGCTTTCCTCTTATTCCGTATTTTTCTAATTTGTGTAAGAGCAGTTCGTGATCTACAAAATCGAACGCCTTGCTCATATCCAAGAGGATTGCCGCTACTGGTAAGCCGTCATTTATCGCCTGTGTGACATTCTTCATCAAATTGAAACAAGCCAAAGACGTGGTACTGTTTTTCCTAAACCCAAATTGTTCGTCTTTAAGTATACGATGACCAATCGCAAACTCTTGGAGCCTTCTCAGCATGATTTTCTCCAAGATTTTTGACATGATTGATATCAGAGTCACTGGCCTATAGTTCTTCATGTCAGATGTATTACCTTTTTTTAAAAGTGGCTTTACTATTGATTTTTTTAAAATCTCTGGGAATGCACCTTCTTCAAAAGAAAAGTTTATTAAATAACTTAATGGTTGGCAAATGCACGAAGCGCCTAATTTAATTACCTTTGTTGTAATACGTATTAGCTTTGGGATATTTTACGAACAATAACGTTAATGGCTATATAGACTTATTCAAAGATATTCTAGTTACAGAATACGTCAAATGTTTATCTTATAAAGACACGAATAAGGATGATTTCAAATTGCGGTCACGCATAGCACTTCTGCAATTCAGAAGTGAAAATGTCGACGGTGAATATGTCAATGTTGATTGTGCTGTTGAATGTACTGTCTCATTTATATTTGAAAATGTATTAATTAATAGCGTTATTAGTGCTACTGTCACTAAAAAGTGCTTGAACAAATCATGTAAGTCATGTAAGATAGTGAGGAAGACTGCATTCCTGCCCATCAATATAGATATGCTTTCCATTTTCGGCATTTCTATCTTAGAAAAAGCAATCTGTTTTATTAATGAAACGCTAGTGTGAGGTTTATAGGTCTCACATTAGTGCACTGGATTGGAGGATGTTACTACTTTGTTCACTTATTAAAACTCTTTAAACTTGAAGACTATTTATTGTTCTTGCTGATCGTAATATCTGGATTCACAAAACACAGTGATTCGAGAGCTTTTTTTTTTTTTTTGTGTATGCCATCTCGTAGTTGACCTTGAGAGGTCGTGACTACTTAACCGGACTTTCCTGTGGCTGCCTTAAGCGAACTCAAAGCCTCCAGCCAGGGGCGAATTTCTTATAGTACTAAGCGACTGCACGCTAAGGGCACCCCCTGTGGGGTACGGACCTCGGCTTAGGGCGTCGCTGGGGGGAGGACAGCAAGATGGGACAGGCTGGATCTGGTTAATATTACTATTATTAATCGGGGAAAGCTACAGGCTCAGCTGCGGCGCGGGCTGGCACTTCGTCGAGCAAGGGTCGGGGGGGACAATTACGTCGGGGTTTACGCGAGGGACCTCGGCGGCGAGGTCGGAACGTAGGTCGGTGTGATTTGTGCACTGTACTCGTTGCCCTATTGCTTTCCTGGAGGTGGGTAATGGGGTCATCGGGGTCGGAGAGGGTATGCCTTGGACGGCGAATAGAGCTAATGGTGGAGGGCCTATAACTGGCGGCCTGCACAACCAGAGGGTTGCGGTGGGAGGTGGCGGAGTCGAAGAAGCGCTTCGTGATGCGCTTCATGAACTGCTTGATGGTGGGGATTTTGAGATCGAGATGGAGGATCTCGTTTCAGACGAACCAGGGGGCTCCCGTTGCCTTTCGGAGGAAACGGTTTTGGAGGGACTGCATCCTGTGGATGTGGTGGGGCCTAGCATGTGCGAAGACTGCACAGGCATACGTCATGATGGGACGGATGCACGCTGTGTAAATACGCAATTTGCCCTTAAGGGACAATTTGCTGCGCGCATGTAGGAAGTCTACGGAGAGCGAAAGCGGCACGCGAACGCACCTGCTTGATGTGCTCTGAGAACGAGAGATGGTGGTCAAGGGTCACGCCTAGGTATTTGGCTCGCTTCTCCCAAGGGATAGGCTTGCCGAACATGGTGAGCGGTCGGGGGGCGATGAGGTTTCTACGTTGTTTGGTGAAGAAAACAGCCTGACTTTTGTCGGGATTGACCTCGATTCTCCACTTTCTAAACCAAGCGCCAAGCTTGTTGACGTCGGTCTGGAGAGTGCGAGATATGTGGTCGTGGACTAACCCGGTGTAGTAGATGGCCGTGTCGTCTGCGAACAGAGCCAACTGCGCCTTTCTATTTTTCGGGATGTCGCTGGTGAAGAGAGTAAAAATGAGAGGGGATAGTACAGAGCCCTGAGGGACGCCTGCACGGATAGGGTGAGGGGAGGATAGCGCTCCTTCGATGCGATAGCGGAAGGTGCGGTTTGACAAGAAGTCTCGTAAGATGAGCACGAGACGATCGGGCACACCGAGTTTGTAGAGCTTATATAATAAGCCGTTGTGCCAGACCTTGTCGAACGCTTTCGCTATGTCGAAGAATACAGCACCGGTCGTAAGACCACGTTGAAAGCCGTAGCTTATGTGTTCAACGATGCGGTGGACCTGTTGGACGCAAGAATGTTGGGCTCTAAAGCCGAACTGCTGGTCGGGGATGAGGCCCTTTGTTTCCGCAAAATCTCTGAGGCGCTTTAAGATAAGCCTCTCATAGATTTTGCCGAAGACATTGAGCAGACTGATGGGCCGGTACCTGGTGGGCTCCGTTTTCGGCTTACCGGGCTTCGGTATGCCGATGACGGTGGCCTTCTTCCACTCTTGTGGGAAGATGTTATTGCTCAGGGCTCCATTGAAGATGGTGGCCATGAGCATTATGAGGTGAGCGGGGAACAGTTGGAGCACCCTATTGGTGATTCCGTCTGAGCCGGGGGCTTTGCGAGGTTTTAGACCCTTGATGATATCACATATATGGAGTGACGGGAGGCAGAGGTCAGGGTCAGGGTCTTCAACGGGCGGGAGGGAGGCTCTACGTTCGACTTCCGCGTCGACCTGGGACAGGTGAGCTTGGTCTACTGGTTGAGAGCTAGGTGAGCATTGAGCCTCAAGACTATCGGCTAGGCATTCCGCCTTGTCGACGTCATCGAAAGCGATGGTCTTGTCGGGGCGCACCAGGGGGGGCATTGAGACGACTTCATCGGATTTGAGTTTCCTCTGAAGGTCCCAGAACGCTCGGTGAGTGGGCTCTAACTCGCTCAGCATCTTGTCCCATCCAGCGTCACGCAGCTCCGATAGGCGTGTCTTTACAGATTTCTGTAAATAGCGCATATGGGCTTTGTTCGCGTGGTTGGGAAAGTTACTATACGCACGGACAGCCGCGTTCTTCTCATTCAACAGTTCGCGCACATCGTCCGGGAGCTTCCAGCGATGGTCGTCCATCGCCGGAACCTCCCTTGAACAGTCGTTCAGGACTGATTGTACGTGTACTGTGAATGAGTCGATCGCGGCTGTCGTGTCAGCGATAGAGTCGAAGTGGTCGGGAATGGAGTCTAGTCGGGGACCTAACAAGGTGGAATTCAGGCAGTCGCTTACTTTCCTAAAGTCTGTAACTAACTTGGTGAGAGGGGGTCTATCAGGGTCGTGGAGACCTAGGCGTGGTGCCAGCTTTACAACAACTGGACGGTGGTCAGAGGAGAGTTCGTCAAGCGCCTCTATAGAATCCAACCGTAGGTTGATACTCTTCAGAAGCGCTATGTCAAGTACGTCGGGGGTATGGCTAGGGTCGTGGGGAAAGTGAGTGGGAGTCATCGGGGCGATGATGTCGAAGTTGAGGATGGGACATAGGTCTAACAGGTGTTTGCCTCTGGTGGAGGTCCTGGTGCTGTTCCAAGCATGATGTTTGGCGTTGAGATCGCCCGCTATGATAACGGAGTCACTCAGGCCAAGTAAACACCGAACACAGGGCTAACTCCGATGAGCAAACGGGGGGAACATAGGCCGATACTATGGTGATCGGTTGATGGCCAGTCATGCCTAGCTTACATATGGACACTTCTAAACGCGAGAGAGGGGGCGGGTCCATTGGGATGCAGTGGAGGGACGTTCTATAATAGATTAGGGTGCCGCCCTTGTGACATCTAGTCCTGTCATTGCGAACTATACGATAGTTGGCAATTGACGGGTTTCGACGGCTGGGCTTTAGGAAAGTTTCCTGTAATAGGAGAATATCAATTTGGTGGTCGCGGAGGAAAGCAGCGATTTCATCGCGTTGATTAATCATGCCATTGGCATTAAAGAAACCTAACTTTAGGGATCGGGGTTTGGTACGTGCTTTGGGTTGTATATCCATTACTGGGGTCCCTTAAATGGAGTCGAAAAGGTTATCTTAAAGGATATACCTAAAACTATTTTAATAAGAAATAGACAATACAAATTGGGGGGGGGGGGGGGTATTGAATTCGTTCCTGGAATGGGTCCTAATAATCTCAGCCACTACAAAGGACATGGTTTTATCAACAATAAAATGGTCTGCTATGATGATTTAGCGGAAACAATGTACAATAGTAAAGATGGTCCTATTATTTTACACTCTTTATCCTACGGTCTTTTAGATTTAGAAAAGAAAGATGTGACTCCCACCGACATCTAATCAATATCTACTACTACTAGCATTAGCAATTACTGTTACACTCTTTCTAGTTTGTCTTGTAATAAAATCTTTATAAGAATAAAATTATTTTTATTTTTTTTGTATGCATGGTCACCCTACACAATTTTGTCGCTTAGAAATATAATAAAGTTGATTATTGTTAAAATTAAGCGTTCACAAAAAAAGAAAACGTGTTAAACTTTAGTGACAACATTTTCACAATTTCTGATGTGGCCGCCGTTTGTATAAAAGTTCTGGTTAAATAAATAAACGCTGCAACATGGAACACTCAAACGGTAAATTGAACAGAAAATATTTTTCTTATTTATTATTTACTCTTTAACTATTAAGTTTTACGTCAAGGTTTTTGTTTCACAAATTGATTCTGAATTGTACTCGTAAAATAGAGTAAGAATATTAAGAATTTATTTAGCCAAAGTTTGAGAGTTTTGGTACACTCCGTCTGCACCGTAAGAGGATTGAGTGATATAAATAAACCTTTATAAAATCCAAATAAACCGTTAAAATCAATTTAATATTTGTGAATAGTTTTCACAAATTCAATACAATTATTCCACATAAAAATGTTAAACATATAATATCTAGAATATTTTGAGACACGCGTTACAGTATGATCTCAGGTTAGCAGATGTGTTCTAGTTAATTGACCACGAATTTCTCACCATAGATTCCACAATTTTTTTTATCTTCACCATGAAGTTTTCACAATTATTTCCTAAATTCTTCCTTGATTTCGTAAAAATATAGTTAACTTTTAAAAAGGAGCACTCAATCCACACGCACTCAACCCAAGGGCTGGCTTTTATCTTGGCCAGAGGCTAAGCATTGTCATAGAACGTGGCAATGCCGCCTGTCTCTTGGGTAGGTTCATTACCCGTCTACAGCGATGCGGAGAAATTTTTGACGCCATATTTTAGTTTGTTAATAGTTTTAGGTTAAGTTACCAAATTTTTAAACTAAACTAAAGTTTAGTTAATTGAAATCCAATGCAATGAAATTTTATTTATTTTCCTGAATAGGTACTTACATAATAACATGGTAAAATAATTTTAGTCTCACTATATTAGACTTCACTATAGTCGTGCAAATATTTCTAGTACATGGGTAATAATATCTTGAAATTACATCAATCATAATAAAATTTACAGTCTTGTTTCGTTAATATGAGTTAGGCACATACATTATAAAATATTTTAAATTAGTTTATTGGATTATATCTCACAGTCAAGACAGTTCATCAATTTATAAATAATGACAATAATTATAATTTATAATAAGTGTGCGTAAATTTATATAGTTACATCATGTCTGTTTAAAATTTAAATAATCATCTATTGAATAAAAACATCTGTCACAAAGCCAATTGTTTAAAGTTCTATTAAATTGTAAGTTATTAATTTTTCTTGCTGTTTCTGGTAATTTATTATAAATTTTCACCGCCATGGTGTAGCAGTTGCTGTTACATAACTTTAATCTGCTTCGAAGTACCACCAGAGGTTTTATACTATTTTCCTTTTAAATTGGGCCTTATCATCCTGCTCAAAAAGTGATAGGATTACACATTACAGAAACGTATAGGGATGGAAGTGTAAGTAAACGTTTGTCACTGAATATTGGTCGGCACGAATCAGTCCACTTGACAGTATAAATTGCCTTATGCATTTTTTCTGGGCTATAAAAGCTCTCTGAGCGTCTGTGGAGTTTCCCCATATGATTACCCCATACCTCAATACTGAACATACATGACTGTGGTAAGTATACCATTAATGGTGTTTCTTTATTACTTATACAAGGTGTCGTTTTGCATCCTGGTCAAATTCAAGAAGGTAACTATGCTAATGATTGAAGAAGGTAAAATTAAAGAAGAGGTAGATTCAAGAAGGTAATTATGCTAGTGATGACACGAATCAATAATAAAATAAGTAGGTCTTTTTTTTACTAATTTTCGGAAATCGGCATGTGTGGGACACGCATGCTAAAACGCGGCCGGTGTGATACCACACTGTAACTGCTCTTTTACACACACACACTACCGCATACGAAACGGGGTGATTCTGGGGGGTAACCATCACCTCTTATAGCAGTATTATTTCAATATTACTTGAGCGTGAGAAAGAGATGGAGCCATAAGTCTTGTATAGCTCCATCTTTCCCACTGTGAAGTAATATTATATTAATACTGCTATAAGAGGTGATGGTTACCCCCCCGTTCTGTGAAAGTGGTGTATTCTAAAATATGACAGTATTTTAGAATACACCACTCAGGGCCGGATTTATAGGTGTGGAGGTCCTGGGGTAACCAAGAAGTGCAGGCTGCAAAAATTTTGTGGTACAGATGAATAAAAAAAAACAATAAAAATTAAGTAGCTTGTGGTAGTGATTTTTTTTTTTTTTTGATGATTGTGAACGCTTTTTTCTTTGAGGACTCAAAGAATGTATTTTTTTTTTCTTATCTAAAATAATCTAATTGTGGAGGCCCCTTCTTCGTGGAGGCCCGGGGCCAGTGCCCCTGTTGCCCTGCCCTAAATCCGGCCCTGACACCACTTACACAACTTAAATAACTAAAAAAACAAGTAGGTATGTATTAATTATTGTATGGTCGTCAACGTAATCTCTTATAAATATGTATTCATTGCCATGATTTTGTACATAGACTAAAATAAATTTGTAATTTTAGGAGTGATAAATAAACTATTATTATTATCTTTTTTGTCCTTACATATCTCGGGACCATGGGGTACCAGACCTTTGGAAGACGTACGAGGGGCCGAAGCCAACTCGCAGAGGCCTCTTGGACAATTGTAATGGAATGAGGCACCAACCGACGATTATCCCTGTTTGCTCTATGATGGTGCACCCAAGGACAACCCCCGGTTGATGCAGGACTATTGCAGAACATGGGAACAAAACATATTGGGCTATGGGTTTGGGAGACTAAAGTGGATCGGTTTCCTAAGACTATAGAAAGGCTATGACCCCCTACCTGACCAATGCTTTATATAAAATACACCGATAAAATGGCAGGGGGGGACTTGCACACTCAATAATGGGCCCCCGAAAACGGCCGCTAGCACATAGTGACGTAGTGACAAGGGGCCAACACTTCCTGAGGTGCTTGAGGATTGGAGAGGTATTTCACGGCTAGCAGGACAATCCTGGAAGTACGGTCAAGATCCCTACCAGCATCTTACTGGAATACTTCCTTCCTCCGAGCACGTTTGCTCTTGCGAATCTCCACTCAAGCCGGCCAATAAAGGCAAGAATGAGGTAGGAGCTCTGTTCCTCTTCAGTGTTCACGCCAGCCGGCCAATAAAGGCAAGCCAGAGATGAGGAACGAGACTTCTCCCAGGAGATAGGGTCCGTGGGGTCGCTACTGCCCAACAGCTCGCCACATGCTGCCCTGCGGGTTTCTGTATCTCTCTTGGTTGGGTTCCGACCCAGAGCTCGGAGCGCGCAAGCCCCACCACGACGGCGACGACGTCAACGTAGAGATACAGCGGTGGGGTTATTATTATTATTATTATTGAGCAGGTATCGTAATTTTATTTGATTATATGTGTCTCTCGTAGCAGCTTCCTGAAACTTGACGAGGATGCAGAACGACACCTTGTATATTTTTATTTTTTTTATGTAGTAGGTACTCAGAAGTTTCACTGATGATTAAATCAAATACTATTATAAAGTGGCACCAATCTTAATCAAGTTTGATGATTATAATTTTCAAACGATCGGGTAAAACTTGCACTGTGACCGTATGACGACAGTCTACACCGGTAAAAGCATATCCCCACAGCTTGCGGCAAGTAAAACCGGATTTAAAGTGAAGCGGTTAATTATATAAAAAGTGTTCCGTATTATTAAATCAATTTTGTTGTTATTCATTCGTGAGTGGACTCATTGCAGTTATGTCCCGAGGGTATTTTCTGGGCATAATCATTATAACTGCGACGAGCCCACGCCTTTTATTGGTACGAGTAAGAGTATTAGTTCCAAATAATAAGGTGGTTACGTTAGATAAATATATTCTTAGTTACCATTGCAGAGTATTATAGATCCCTACCTAAAAGTAAAACGCTAAAATATATTGGATCATGCTCTTATTGAAATCCTTTTTTGTTTATTTTAACTGAATACCTCAGGGAGCATCTTCAAACAAATAACTGTCTGTGGGTAAGGTAATGAAAACATCAGTTAGGTCAACCTGATTTGAAGAGGTGTTCGGTATTCGGTCAAGAATCTCATTAAGTAAGTATAGCATGTACTTGAGTACGTTGTACGGACAACAATGCAACATATAAAACAATTCGCACAAATTCGCCGAGGGCATTCACCGAAAAGTTCGGGGTCTCAATGCTAATTAGCCTCGAAGATTAGCCCAAGCGCCTCGGTGGACCCGTAGCCGTAGCCCGTGGTCAGCGAAGCGCGTTCACAACCGCGGACAACATGCGTGCAAACGGTCGCGTGCCAAGTTTTCGTTTGCCGAGCGCGATCTTGCGCGCCGCTTCCATTTACGCGTGTATCACAGTTGCTGCATCTTCAGAGTACGGTGTTCCAATAGAAATAAAATTATGGGATACTGGAAGAACGCCTTTAGCTCATATGGTGGATGTAACGAACGAGTTTGGTTTGAAAGTGCTGGCGGAACACAACTTTTTAAATGATAACAACATAGCGTTCTCGCCGTACGGACTGATGGGGATCATGGTGGCTCTGTATGAAGGAGTGGATGGGGAGGCCTCGTATCAGATCCAGCGGGGGATGCAGCTGCCGTGGAACAGGAACGTCATGAGGATAGGCTTTAGGGATATACATCGCACGTTAAAAGTAAGTCACAAAAATATAACAAAATTATTTGCCAATGTAGAATTACAAGTGGAGCTTGTTCAGGCGTCAAATTTTTCAGCCTCCGTCCGATTTTTTTAATATTTATTTCAGCAGATATTGAGGTAGGTTCATGCGTTTTGTGCCTGTATAGTAGATTACAGTCATAAAATCCTGTTGAAATAAGAGTGACCTGCCAAATAAACAAATCGTTAGGAACTCTCACCGGTGGTGCGGTGCTATTGTTTTGTTTTAATCTGTGACTAAAATGTAACAGTTTGTAACTTTAGGAAGTACGGCCGGCATTTAGAATTGTTGCGATCACATAATATCCCTTTCGTTTTCAGGCTGTGAACTTAAACATGATGGACAAAATGTTTTATTATTTGGGTACTGTCAGCGACAAAAGTCCATTAACACTTTAGTTTTCTAAATCTTAATTATTGAGATATATTAACTCTTAGCTAATACCCACATGAAATAATTTCCTCTCATCTTGAATAATTTTGTGTCAATTTAGATGATGTGTAAAAGTAGTAGCAGCATAAAATCGACGTCTGTCGCTGACCGTACCTAGGAAGCATCCTAAAATAATCTACAATTTTTATAACTTTCTATAGAAATTACTGTTATCGACCTACCATGTGGGACAACCTACAGAGCGTTTTTGCACTGCATCCCATCCGGATCCGAATCTGAGAAATGTCGGTCCATACTCATAGACATAGTACCTACTATTTGTATGAGGGGTTGCGCACTAGATCCGAACTCTGTCCGTCCGAATTAGAACATTTCCAATTCGGATTGAATTTGGATTCGGATCGGATGCAGAGCAGAACCGCTCTGAGGGTCTGAACTTGTCCGATGGTAGTATCAGTAAAACGTTTAAAGGTCGGGTAATCGCCGTTGACCTTGGCCATACAAATTCGCGTCGCGCTCACGCCACGCCGCCGCTGTTCGATTACATAAGGAATATTATTATTTTTAGTAAGTAACGGAAATATGAATATTTGAAAAAAAAACACAAATAGAATTATAGATAATGTAGACTACATTATCTATAATTCTATTTGTGATTTTTTTTTTATTTGTGGTTCACACTAAAAAAAATGAAAATATCTTATGTAGTTTGAAAGTAATTTCGTTTATTATGCTTTGGGTAGACCTTACTTCCTGAATTTATTTAATTAAGTATTTTATTACAATACTTAAATATTTACATATAGAACTGATGTGTATGCGTTCTAGTTTAATATACATGTTTTGCATAACTTACTTAAATTATCATTCCAGCCGAAAGTCACGCCACGTCCACTGCTGGACATAGGCCTCCCCCAATAGGTTGCCATAATTGCCACGCTTGGCAGGCGGATTGGCGATCGCAGTATGGTGTTAAAATACATAGAGAACGCTGCTGCCCATTCTCTAGTAAGTCCCTTAATCGCATTTTACGACACCCACAAGAAGAAATGGGCTATTCTTTAAGTCCGGCACCACACTTAAATTATATGAATACGTAATATCAGATTTAAAAGTCACTAAAATCATATATCTGCGTCTTAACTAGACAGTAGAAACAGCATAACCCTTGGCGGTTTTTGCTGCCGCTTAGTCAGGTAATGGCTCTTATTAACCGACTGCGTCACTTGCGACTGTTACTACTGTATATAGTATACAATGGTTATACTGGTTAGACTCTAGAGATCTCAAACGAGCCTTAAAGGTGAAAGCGCGAGCCTCTGCCTCCTGGCATTTCGACAGTAAGAGTCTGACCGCTGACAGACCCCTCTAACTGCCACAGGTCGGAGGAATACCACATCCAAACGAAAAATAAGATCATAATGGTGTAAGTAATGATAATAGACGCAAAACCAGCCGGTCGATTCTGTAAAAATCTCACCGTAAAAATATAGGTGAAGTGAGCTTGAAGTGAACTGTCATCTTACCTGACGCTAGGGAGTCTAGAGATGGAGCTCACTTTGAACTCACTTCACCTAAGTGTTCACGGTGAGATTTTTACAGAATAGCACTACTGAGCCGTGCGAGCTTATCAAGCGCGATTTAACACTCAAATCTAATTAGATATTAGATTTGTGTATTAAATATGAAAATGTTAAACAGACACACTTTCGCTCGACCGGTATTCGAACTCATGTCGTCAAAATCATAGCAGTTCTAATCTGAGCCATTTAAAGGCACCTACGCGTTAATAATTACAAATACTCACAAATCGTAGTCGAAAGTAAAGTCGAGCTTGTCGAATAATGTTTGTAGCTAATAAATGGGTAGGTACCTACAATTTCGGCTACACCTACGATATCTCTAAATTGTCAACCGCCAATCCGATCACGATATACCTACATGACAGTAATTTTATCCATTTCAGACTTATTTCGTACCGGAAGAGGGATTTCTAGCGGGGTTAGCGTTGAACAATGAAAATGTCACTTTCAACGAGCCATACAAAAAGATTCTGCGATTTTATGGTTTTGATTTAGAAAACGATCAGTTGCCAACACTTGCACCTGATAATAACAGTACTTCAAATGACACGAATCCAGCGACCACAACATTTAATCCTGCAGGGTCCAGTGACGCTACGACAACGACTGTGATGATGACGGCTGAAAATAAACCAGCTCGAGAAGATGCTAGTACTACTCCACCGACTAGAGAAGAGACTACAAGAACAACCAATCCAAATGCGGAGACAATAAGCACGATAGATATAAGAGGAGCAACATCGACCACTGCAAACCCGTCCGCTGCGCCAAACGCAGAGAGCACGCCCATGAGCACTGTCACCACAACAGAAACAACCACTGAAAGAATTACAGAAACAACTTCACCAATAACGACTACATCGCAGGTGGTGAAGACCACCACACAGGCTCCAGCCCCTGACACAGAACCGACCACCACTACAGTAGCCCCAAGCACGGCGGCTGAAACGGAACCAGTTTCGATGAGTTCACAAGTCACAAATGCCTTAACAAATGAACCGACCACAAACAACGAAGTGGATACGTCTTCAACTCTTGAAACTAGCACAGTACCAACTACTACTCTTGATGGAACATCAACTACAGCACAGTCTAGCACGCTTGATGCAAGCTCAGCACAGACTACCACGCTTGATGCAAGCTCAGCACAAACTACTCTAACTGATATGACACAAACACCATCGTCAACGGTGGATAGTTCTACAATAACATCAACGTTAACAGAGAACACCCCTACAGAGAGTGTGATGACCACAATGACTGAAACACAGCAAACAGAACAAATTACTATAGATGACATGAGGACTACATTAAATTCCGTAACACCAGCTAATGAATCTACGTTAGAGACTCTTGAACGAAAGAAGAAGTCGATAGTGGATTTTATATTCACAAATCCTCCGTACATAGATGACTACTTGTACTCATACAGATCTTATGATATTGGTCCTGATGCGTCTAATCCGAGCTTTGACGACAAAATGTTCTTAGCGAACGGTTTGAGAAGCGTTCAGGTAAGTCCTCAACTGCACATAGCTGACACAGCCAAGTTCGAGTCTTGTTGGGAATATTTATTGCACACCATAACTTTTTTAAATTGGCAACTCATCCTATTATCTGACCACACTAAAGTTCTCTGATTTAGCTAAATTATTTAATAGCATTCGGTACGCTCTTGCGCCATATCATTAAAATGGCTATAGTTCGTGAATCGCGCATCCTAGCGACATTGTAAATACCCTTGTTATAATGGTTACCGTAACAACACAATTTGCATTATAAATTTGCCACAGCATTGCTTTTCATTATTCAAATTGATGATGGGTCAATTATTTTCAACAGGTCACGTATATGCGATACGATACAGTGCTAGAGCACGCCTATCTGCCGCATTTGGAGGCCTCAGCCTTAAGATTGCCTTTGGACAGTGATCGTTACTACTTGCTGGTCGTTCTGCCCACTCGAGGGGGCTCACCTGAGCTTGGGCGGCTGCTGTCCCGAATGGCGCGGGAGTCAGACTTGTCGGACATTTACTCGGTGTTGCGCCCGCGCCGTGTGAAGGGAATCGTGCCGAGCTTCACTGTTAAAGGTCATGTGACCTTAACTACGGATTTACAGAAGGTAACAAATTTTATCTTGGAGATCGTACCTAACAAATGAAATTGCGGTATTTTTAGAAGTGTTGTTTAAAACAGGAATTAGGAATTTAAATTCAGTGTCCACCGGCTGCTACTTTTTTTTCTAATTTCTAGTACAATAAACGACCTAATACCATAAAGGCACACAATACCTACGATTACTTAATGACCTAGTTTCGGTCAGTGTGTAACAAAAAGCAGAGATTATGGCGCTATTAACATAATAATTAGTTTTGTGTGCTAGTATTTACATACTTACATACACCGAATAAGTACCTGACGATGACGCGATGGGTGACACAGACAGTTGTTCCTAAAGCGGTACTCTAATAATTGGTGGTAACTAAAATGAAAAGCTGCGTGTTAATAAGATTGTTCGGTACCTATATGACTTTTTCACAATGTTTATGCATTTTGTCCATTGTGATATGATCACATATTACATTATTAGTTTGGCCTTTAAGCTAGCTGAAGGTTTCTTTGACAAAAGACTTGATAACTTAGATGGATATCTAATTGCAGCTTGGCATTAGAGACGTGTTCGAACCTCGACAGCGCGACTTCACGCTCATGACGAGGCAACCGGGCGTGTACGTACGAAGCATTGAACAGGCAGTGTCCGTCGCTATACGCAAGTACCGGCCCGACGACCAGAAGAAAAATAGTAAGTATCCAACAGCAAACAAAGAAACTAAGTACCTTATGTCGTTTTTATCCCCCTCGATAGATCTCTCTATGAATAAAATATGCTTGATTATAAGTTGAAACGGAGGCGTGGTAACGAGGCCCGGGCCCTATTACCAACGCCGTTCCGGCTTGATCCATTTAATTGGCTAATCGGCTGGATATGCCGTAGCTATGTGTGCGTGCGTGGTCACCCACAAGACTGGGGTCACTCGTCGCCGTCACGGACCGACGCCGACGCGGCATGATACGCCCGCCGCGCCGCCGGAAAATCCTTGAGTGACATTGATGTGCTTCGAAAATCTACTTAATTGATTTTCCACAATTAATTGAATTGGCGACCGTGTAGAACACACATCACATCATTGTATTGTGTGAAAACCTAAGCTCCAACTAATCGCACCAACAACAGCACTAGCAGAGCCACTTGTGTACGGTTACGAAACCGTTGCATTATTATAATCGGTGCTCTATACAACATTCTTAAATGCTAACAACCCGCGAAGACAGATTTCGCGTCCTCGTTTTCCGGCGCAGGGACTGAGATAATTGTTACCAAAAGAGTGCGAAGCTGAGGTGTCAAGTGGCGAGAGCAGGCCGGTCGCATCCATTGTCTGGCGGTGGTGGCGCAACGCGGCGACACGCGCATCTGCGTCCATTGATGCGCGCGCGCACTGCTCTCCGTACGCCATCGACAATTAGGGAAATCACCTGCTGCAACATCAATGCGACCTCAATGCTTAATCGCGAGATGAAAATGATGATTTGCAGATAGTCCGTCATTTCAATTACATAAATGAGTTTAACTGAAAAAATCGCTAGATGATTGTTTCCGGTGGCTACAGTTGGCTTATTCTGTTTCGATTGTTATGATAAGAGCCCCGTATTTGGGCATTTTCACTAAAACTTGCACCCTTCACTTTTACGCTGTCCCACGTTTTCGAAGTTGTATTGTGTTTTAATATGAAAGTGTATAGTTTTTATTTTTTAATGAATCGATCCCAAATGTATTAAATTTGTTTTTGATCAACAATAGTTCTGTATATATACTTAATTAATTTAATTATGAATAATTCGAATACTAAAAGAAGCCATTTTTTACTTGTCCCAGTGCTTAACCACTTTGAGTAAACCTAAATTACCGGAAATTTTCGTACAAAAACGTTGTCAAATTTTTGTTCTAAATATAGTAGATTCCTTTTTCCAACTCACTAATTAAAATTAATAGTAAAGCCCTAATATTATAGGCGTAAATTACATTTTTGTAAAGGACCTCAAAACTCGATCCGACCGGACATGTCAGCACAGTGACGGTCCAAATGCAAGTATTTTTTCTACTAAACTCGTTATAATTCTAAAAACTTGCAACACTACCCACTAAGGATCATCCACAATTTTTAAAACCTGTCAGTTTGCTAAATTCGTGAAATAAAGAGGGTGTTTTGTTGGTGTTGGTGGTTGGTCGCAATTTGGTAAGTCATGTTTGAAGCCTTTTTTCTTATTACGTATTTGTGTCACAGTATTGAACTACTTTCCATTGATTTTTGGTTTTATTCAAGAAACGGTTTTATTAGTAATTTTAGAAAAATATAATTTTATTTGGTGCGAAAGGATTTTTTTTTGCGTTTAACTTGGATAATGTGACAGTCAGTTCAGTGACGTTTTGTGTTGTCACATATAGGGCGGACCACTAAAGTCACCAAACTGACTCATAAGGCTGGTTCTACATCATTAATTTTTTTTAAGGTACTTTAAAAAACATCACAATGCCACTAAGTGGTGCTGAAAGAACTCAACGATATAGAGAAAGGCTTAAATAAAATCGTCCTGACGAGTTTGAAAGACAGAAAAAACAGAATTTAGCTAAAGTTAAGTCGAAAAAGAAAAAAGTATCAGAACTCACACCAGAGGAAGCCGAAATTAGACGAGAAAGGTGGAGAAAAGAAAAAAGGAAAAGCCGGCAAAAGCAAGGGAAAGCCAAGAAACACGACTTTTCTCAAAATAACATTAGTTCAATACCCGAGCCTAGTAGTGTTACACAACAAGAAAACTTAAAATATAATTTACCAAAAGAAAAATTCATACAAAGTCTGAGAAATAAAAACAAATTCCTTGTAAATAAATACAGAAATTACACAAGACAGATTGAAAATTTAAGAAAAAAGAACGATACTTATCGGAAACGATACCAAAGGTTAAAACAAAAGAAGGATAAGGAGATCAAAGACCTGAATTTACAAATATTGAAAATGAAAGCGAGAGAAGAAATATTGGAAAATACTCTTAAAACGACCTACCAAAGTTGCTTTAAAATAGAAGAAAAACGAACCCCCAAAAAATTGGCATTAAATTCAGGTAATAAAACGATGATCTCAAAAATGTTGGGTCTAAAAGACAAAGTTAGACAAAATAAAAAGAAAACGAGACGTTGTGAGAGACAAGAGATAACTAAATTTTATACAAGGGATGACATTAGCCGTATTACTGCCGGCAAAAAAGAAGTTAGAACAAAAACAAACAAAAGGTCCAAATCCGATATTTGCTAGAGACGCTAGTTAATACTTTCCAAAAGTATAAAGCTGAAAATGGACGTTACGGTTTTACTACATTTTATTTATACAAGCCGTTTTTCGTATTATCGCCTGGCTTATCCTCAAGATCTACTTGCTTGTGTATAAAACAAAGCAACTTTGGATTTCTTCATTCTTCTATGGCAAAACATGGTTTACTCACAGGCAGTATACAAGATATTTTAAGCCAAGTATCATGCGATATGAATAACTATGAGTGCATGTGGTCTAAATGTAACAAATGCAAGGACAAAAAAGTACAGTATCATCAAATGAGCGAAGAGGAGTTTAAAAAACAAGTAGAATGGCCACGTTGGGAGAGATTAGATCACACATATCAGAAAAAAGACGGTGAAGCGATAAAATAAATTACAACAAAGAGAATGGCAAAAGCAGCAAAGAAAGGGACTCTCAAAGAATTGAAAAATGATTTTGAAAAAGACTTGATTTTATTCAAAAACATTATTTCAATACAAAACATCAGCAAGGTCAATATCAAAAGGCAGTATTAGAGCTCAAAGAGAACGAAGCCTTGATAGTTTGTGACTTTTCTGAGAATTATCAATCCAAACTCGCTGAGGAAATCCAGTCAATGCACTACGGGGCATCGAATCTTCAAATATGTCTGCATACGGGAATGGTGTTTCTGAAAAACCGTTCTCAATCATTTTGTACATTATCGGATAATACTAGCCATCAACCAGCAGCGATTTGGGCACACTTGACACCTATTCTTGACATGGTAAAGCAAGAGTTTCCTGAAACGACGATAATACACTTTTACTCAGATGGACCGTCTGCACAGTATCGACAGAAAAATAATTTCTATTTACTGGTTTATTATACAAGACAGTATCAGTTTCAATACACCACCTGGTCGTTTTATGAAGCTGGTCACGGTAAAGACGTGGCAGACGGCATAGGAGGCAGCATCAAACGCACTCTTGATCGAAAAGTGTGCACTGGTAAAGACGTCATAGACGCAAAGGATGCTTATACATTGTTAAAACGATGTTTAAAAGTTACCAAAGTATTCCTGATTGACAGCGCAAATGTGGAAAAAGTGGCAAAAAATTTGCCTGCAAAAGTACCGGTACTAAAGGGCACGATGCAACTACACCAAGTATCGACCAGCCTAAATAGAGAGTCGAACATAATACAATATAGAGATATTGGTTGTTTTTGTGGGGACTTGAGAGGTCTGTGTACCTGTTTTTCACCAAAATCACACGTTGTAGTATTTGGTGGAGTAAATGATGATCAGTTACCTATAATTCGACCTGAGACTTCAAATAATGGATATCAAATATGCGATATAGTCGAAGATCCTTGTCTATTACTGGACTTTTCGGAGCAATTTAATAATACCGTTGAAAATATTGACCACGACGCTATTGATGAAACGGATTTGATCTTTCGGGCAGAAGACGCTGAACATCCGTCACAGGCCATTAGTGTCGAAAATACTCAAGGGAGTTCGGTATTTAATACCGAGATATGTTTTTTTTGGAAATGCCGTTGCTGACACTGTTCTCAAAAATGCAAACATATCTGAGCCTTTGAAAGTTGTCAATGTGCAGCCTTTAAATATAAAGGCAGAAAAAAAATTTTGGAGTCAAAAACAGATACAGTGTACTAATAAATTTCAAAGTCATTATGTTGACCCAAAGAAAGAAGTGATTACAATACCACCAAAAAGAAGACCTATAGAACTATTAGGACCCATTAAAGATCATTCCCAAAAACCTTCAGTTATAATTCATAATAATGTCACAGTATCATATCGTCCAACAGTTCCTTCTACAGCTAAAAATAAAGTCACTACTGAGAATCATAGTACTATTAAAGACAAACAGATGTGTCAAAAACCTAAATATATAAAATGCCACAAATGTCTGTCTTCTATATTTGGAGAAAAAGCGAAATGTATTTCATGCAAAAACTGGTTTTGCTCTGAATGTATAGGAGGATCTGAAGGCTCTGATTATATATGCGAAAGATGTCTGGAAGGTAGTATTATTCACTTCCTCTTCTTTATTCTCTTTTATTAGAGATTTTATTGATGTTTATTTTTGTTTCAGATTGATTAATCAAGTAGGTACAACGAACTGATCCAGATACATTAAAAATACAAATACAATATCAAATTGGTCAAAAATATGGTTGTACTTTATGATGTAGACAAAGTCCTGACCAGGTATGATTTGGAGAAGTTTTATTTTGATGATGCCACATGGCCCTGGCCCATAACTCATTTCGTTATAATGGAAAATTGTTTTGGTTGTCAACAAAAGGTGAATAATTCAACAAGACAAAAACATTTTACTCTGGCGATGATTAAAACTGATATTTGGAATTTATTGCAAAGTTCCTATTTCTGGTGTGATTTCTGTGATTTTTTGGTCTATGACCATTTTACTGAAGATGAGTGCTATAATTGTTGGTAATAATATTATTCATTTATTTTTTATTAGATAAGATTTCAAAATTGTATTGTCAAGTAAATATACTAATATAATGATTAAATTTTTTCATTATTTTAGGTATCAGTCTTAAATCAACCAAGTGACATCACACCGACGATGTCACTTGGTTGATTTAAGACATCGGTGTGATGTCACTTGGTTGATTTAAGACTGATACCTAAAATAATGAAAAAATACAATACTTGAAAATGCCAAATCTTTACAATTTTGACAAATTTATTTTTTAGATAATATTTTAATGTTTCATAAAAGAGTTGGTAGCTAAGATAATAAAAAATATATTTGTTATTACCATTGCAATTTACTCATACTGTATTAATATCTTTATTATTTGAATTATACCTGATACAGAAAAGTTTCTTATGTTCCAAGTGCCATTAAAAGTTTAAGACTGATTTTAATTTTAGACTACTTATAGATATTTCGAGACTGATTTAAGAAAGTACAAGTTTTGTATCTTACTGTGTATTGTGATTCCAACCCCGTGTATAATGATTAATTTTTTTCATTATTTTAGGTATCAGTCTTAAATCAACCAAGTGACATCACACCGATGTCACTTGGTTGATTTAAGACATCGGTATGATGTCACTTGGTTGATTTAAGACTGATACCTAAAATAATGAAAAAATACAATACTCGAACATGCCAAATCTTTACAATTTTGACAAATTTATTTTTTAGATAATATTTTAATGTTTCATAAAAGAGTTGGTAGCTAAGATAATAAAAAATATATTTGTAACCTTTGTAATTTACTCATACTGTATTAATATCTTTATTATTTGAATTATACCTGATACAGAAAAGTTTCTTATGTTCCAAGTGCCATTAAAAGTTTAAGACTGATTTTAATTTTAGACTACTTATAGGTATTTCGAGACTGATTTAAGAAAGTACAAGTTTTGTATCTTACTGTGTATTATGATTCCTACCCAAAGACTTATTATAACATAAAATGTTATTAATAGATAATTAAAACAAGAAATAAAAGTTCCTACATAAAAACATGACTTTTATTTCTAATTTGTATATCATGTAGTCTCGACCTAAGAATTTTAGATGTGTCAATTTGGTGACAGTCCCAATTTTCACGTGGTTTGTTTTACTGATTTAATAATTTTGTTTAATGCTTACATAATATATTTTTTTCTTATAATGTTTCAAATACTTTAAGACAGAATATACAAATTATAAATTTAAAAACAGGCTGTTAAACACTAAATTAAAAAGAAAATAATGATCGCAATGGAATCACTTGTCACAAAACCGAATTTAAAAATTAATTTTAAGAAATTTTAAACCATTTCTATATTACCATGTATTTTTTTTTATGATAAATTCAAGTATTTGAAACTAATTAAAGGTGAAAAACGTCATAATTCCCTTTATTTTAATTATTATAACCGTTTTTCAATGTCACCAAACTGACCATTATTTTGCTATAGTGTCCACTTAAAAATTGTTTTTTACATAGAAATTAAGCTATTTGTCAGAAATAAAGTGTAATTTTCAGTTTGTAATAGTAACAAAAATATAGTGAAAACCTCAATCAACTCAAAAACACACTTGTAAAAAATCTCCTCAGTTTTCAGACGGGTGCATTTTTAAGTAAAAATGCCCATTTGCATAGCAAGGACGTTCAGTATGAAATATAAACAACATTATTTTAGCAGATAGGTACGTTCGTTCATGAATTGTAGACATACATTTGTACACTTATAAAAATTATCGCATTGGGTTTTTCCTGTAATGGTAGATGTAAGAAGATAAATAAATAAATAAATAAATAAAAAAGTCAACCAATGGCCCAATTAAAACTGACCGAGTTGATTAGTGATTTGCTGACCGAAACCTTCAGATTTTCAGAAAGACATTGGCGCCGATTCCCTTGTTCACAAACTAAACTAAATTTAAGTTCAGTGCATCTTTTTCTTTCTATTTCATTAAGAAAAGGACAGAAGATAAATTTTAGTTTGGTGCTGTCAAATTAATCAGCGCCTGTCACAACTCCATACAAGTTTAGACGCGATTAAAAACTTGCCTACTAAAATTACGTCAATTTACGTCAAGCGCTGATTAATTTGACAGGACTAAACTAAAATTGATCTTCTGTCCTTTTCTTAATGAAATAGAAAGAAAAGGATGCACTGAACTTAAATTTAGTTTAGTTTGTGAACAAGGGAATCGGCACCATTGACGTTGGTTCGAGTAGGTACTAACTCTATAACCATTTTAATTTATTCGGCGCTCACCAG
Source organism: Atethmia centrago (assembly GCA_905333075.3). Taxonomy (NCBI): domain Eukaryota; kingdom Metazoa; phylum Arthropoda; class Insecta; order Lepidoptera; family Noctuidae; genus Atethmia; species Atethmia centrago. The sequence continues at coordinate 22,946,958 of HG995369.1, forward strand.
GCTGCGGTGCGTCTTGGCTTGGCAAAGGATTTTCTTAAGCGGAAATGATTTGGAGTCTTATTTTCATACCCTTAGCACTCTGTGGATATGGGAAAGGGAGGCCTTTGCCCAGCAGTGGGACATGACGGGCTAAATAGATAGGTAGATAGCACTCACATTTCGTTGATATCGTCTCGGGAGTGAGGTATACCGAGGGAAACTGCGGTATACCGCGGAAGAAGGTATAGCCGGGCCATACAAAATGTTAATGCTTTCCTGTGACATATGCCGTGTCTTGCCGCCCAGTGAGCGCTCGCCTTTATAACTGAAAACGAGTAGCCAGTAGAAACTTCTGCCAAATGAAACCATGAGCTTAATGTATCTCTGTAATTTAACAATTCAGTTAACAAATATTAAAAAAGGACTGCCGACAGAAGTGAAAACGTATCGCTCAACGCGCTTCAAGTTTACACTTCAATAAAATAATGATTACCTAAAACAATTTAAACAATGCACAGTATACCTACACAAATTAAACTTTTCTACTACAGCATGTCGGCGCGGATATATCAGTGACGCAAACTCATAACTTATTCCCCCTACCAAAAATCGCTCAACGCGCCTAAAGAAGCTTCCATTAAAAAAAAATCGGAACTCGTAAAATATTAAATACCTTCATAATTATGTAACAAAAATATCATTTCCAATAGTTTTTTGTCAAACTGAACATGGGAATTGAAAGCATAGATCTACGTGTAAAAGTACCTATGTACAATAAAAATAATAATCGACTTCGTTGCTGGCTATAGGTAAATTTGCATGCGGCTCGAGCGTATCTCTCTACAATAGCACCCACCATTATTACCTGTGGGCCGTCCAGTCGCTAGTCTGTCGCCTAATCTACCAAGTACGAAATCACGGAAAAATATTCTCTCTCGTCTCGAGAGTTGTGAGCGCTGAGCACACAAATGCCGCCGATATTCAGACAATTTTTGTTTTACAAAAAAGGGCAATCCGTTCAACTTATAAATTAAGATAGATACCTACTCCCTCAGAGAAAAATTTAAAGAGATTAATATAATGACTGTAGCTTCTCAGTATATTTATGAAAATCTTTTGTACGCACATAAAAATATTAATTTGTTTGAAAAATACAGTGATATCCATAATGTAAATACTAGGAACAAACACAAATTTGTTGTTCCTACAACCAGGCTCAAAAAAATAGGCAGCTCGTTTAGATGCCAATGTATACGTTTTTATAATAAACTTCCTAGCCACATTCAAGAACTAAGCCTTAATAAATTCAAATGTTTTATAAAACAGAAACTGTGCCTAAAAGCCTTTTATACTGTTAAAGATTATATTGAGGACAAAAAGGCTTGGGATTGAGCTGCTCCAATAAACTTACAGTGAATGTTGTTTTTTTACTCTTTTTATTTTGCTAGCTATTTATATTTTCATCTATAAGTATAACACTCTATAAAAACAATGACATGAATATTTACTTTGTATAGTATTATATTATTTTCATTATTAGGAATGTGAGGACTATGTGGGTCATTGTTTGTTTTTTTTTTTTTGTCTCTTACTTTTAATGATGGTTTGAGTACTTTATGCGGCCTACCCAAATGTCTTTTCTTTGGTATTGTTCGTCAAATCATGAGCTCCTTAAGTTTTGAGTTGAGCTGCATGATAACTGACAAATGCGTGCACTGACTGGACAGGTCCACTCAATCTGTGTGGTTCTTTCATCAAAAGACCATTTAAGACACCAATCGACATGGTCTTCACATGATCTGACAAAGATTATGTCTGGACTTTAAAAGAGACTATGACCTCTGAGTTTGTTTCGGCCTTTCTTCTCAGAGTAGTCAGATAGGAAACGCCGGCCTCATCTACTTTAAAAAAATATGTTTTGACGTGTAAAAGTGTTTGTAAAAACCTACTTACAGAAATAAAATCATTTATCATTTATCATAAAATCATTTATCATCAGTTAAACTGATGTAGTACAGTACAGCCTGGAGGGCTTACTTTTGCATAGTACTAATTGGCTTACCTTTGCACTTTGTGGACCCACCCACCACTGGGCCATAGGCATAAAGTTAACCACGTGTCTGTCGTAACAATATATCATTGACTTCGCCTTTATGTCGTAGCATAAAGCCCCATTTACACGAAGCAAATTTCATGCCTGTGGCATACAATCAAAATGCAACAAATAATTACTTGTAAACACTGTTTAGAACAGTTTAGAAGGTGCAACTTTTATTGTTGCTTCGACTTATAGCATGCCACAGGCAATTCAATCGCACCGTGTAAATCAGGCTATTAAGGCAATTTTCGTAGTGCTGTTTCGTGCGGTTACTGTATAACACCCCTTCCCCTTCCAATAAATTGGAAGCCTCACTTCAGTAGAGATGGGATTTTTTTTTTTTGGTTGGGAAATCATCAAACAACTTCTCCCGCTCTGGGCGGAGCGGGCGGGTGTGTCAGACTCTTGCTGACTAAAACCCACCTGTATTCCTTCCGTTGCCTGTGTTGCCAGGGGCCTCGGTAACCCTTTTGGACTGCCACGCGACCCCGGCAGGCATTGGCCCAGTGGCCTAGTGGACCCCTACACTTGTGCTGACGATATCTCTTTGAGGCACGCGTGGAATAAAACGCGCCGTCGACCTGGGCTTGGTCCTTACCGGACGGTGAGCTACCCATTGCTCACCGTCCGCAAGCCTGCGCCTACGGTGGCCGGAAATCCGCCCGGGATTCCCGACGGTCAGGGCGTCTCCTGCGGCGGCTAGGGGCGAGAGGGCGCGAAATTTGCCTTTTCCCCAACCGTCCCGCCTCCTCCTTCGCGAGCATTACTGCTTCGCAGAAGGAGGTGACGGCTGCCCATGCCCTCTAGCTCCGTACCATGGCCTGGTTCACCAGGACCGGACGCGAGAGATCTCAACCGCCGATCGCCTCCACGAGGACACGGCGGTACTCTGCTCAAGTCGGGCAGACCTCCACCGTGTCCTCCGGGTGATCCACACAGTGGTGACACCCAAGCGTTTCCTCCCGCTTTATCCGACACAGGAACCTCCCGAAGCTGCTGTGTCGTGTGAGGACCTGCGTAAGGCGGAAGGTGAGGGCGCCGTGGCGCCTCTCTAGCCATTTCTCAAAGAGGGGACTTATCGCCGCAATTGTGGCGTGCCCAGCACTGGGATGCGACAACCGTGCTCTCCATGTCGCCATGAGATCCCGCCGGAGCTCCGTCCGCTGTGCCGCGATTTCTCGCGGCAGCGGAGTTACGCCCCGGCGTTTCGCCTCCTCACTCCACTCCCATACGTGCGCGAGGACTTTTGCCTCCAGATCCCATGGCGGCAATGCGGCAAGGAGGCTCGCTGCCTCACAGGAGACCGTGCTGTATCCCTGGACCACCCGGATGGCCATGACCCTAAACGTTAAAAAATAATAACAACCTTAAATGTTAAAGCTAATAATAATTAACATTTCAAATTATTAGTTATTTTTAGCAACTGTGAAATTCAAACACAGACATATTGTTAACATAATTAATTCTCATTTCCTTCATACTTTTCATCGTAACGAAGATCGATCTTTATTTACACTAGTTATGTGTAACATTTCCGAACTCAGCAGTTAAATAGGTATATCAACCCGATTAAATAACAATCTGTCTGACTGAAGATGAAGACTGGACAAAATTAACTGTTACCAGTACCGCGCGGAGTACCTTACGCCGCCGCCAACAGCCTGTTTTATTAATTAGTAAAGGCTCCTACATACTGGCGCGACTTGTCGCGCGACACAAAGACACCGCGTGTAGCGCTACAAGCGGTGCCTTTGTGTCGCGACAAGTCGCGCCAGTATGTAGGAGCCTTTAAGGTATTATTGTTCTTAGCTGTGTTCAGAGTTGTGACTGTTAAATTTAACAACTATCTCAGAATTTATTTATCAGGTGTTGATACAAAATAATTTAGCAGCTTATTAATTTTAGAACCATCTCTACACTTCACGTATTGCTGTTGTTTCAGGGTACGTATCAAGTCGTGATCCAGTCGTATTCTCGGCCACCTACCCTTTCCTGTACTTCGTGATGGACGCCAACATCCACGTGGCGCTCATGGCCGGCAAGATGGTAGACCCGCTCAATTCTAGGATATTATAGTCATGCTCAAAATCTATAGTCGTTTTATTTCTGAACCTAACTACAACCATTAAGATTTTAGGTGAAATGCGCATGCGTAGCAGGAAGATGTTGGTAACTTGGTATTGCCCAGGCTCATGAGTCATGACGATCACGATCTACACCTACACGATCTTAGCTCAGGGTAACAGCACAAGTTTTGGGTTGGATCTAGTATCGTTTGGCAGGAGTTGGGGGGTAAAAGGGGCTAAAGTTGATAGGGTTTGGGTCCCCGATTCTAACGTTACCACTCTTATTAAAAGGTAATGCATATTTTTCGAGAAATTAATAAAAAAATGTTTCTAACCTCAAATCCGATAAGAAGCGAAAAACGAAACGTTTAAAATGGGCGATTGACAACCAAATCTGCCCCAGCATCTGTAGTCAGTATCCAGTATCAGTATTTGTAGTCAGTCCATGGTATAAAATGTCGGGCAAATTCGATAACACAGAACGTAAACAATAAAACAGGTATGCCATTTGCGTCATGTGTCACTGTCATTTGTTTTCGATCGTTCCGTTTCTCCTCGAGTTGCGTGAATTTTTTCTCTGTGTTTGTACTTCCACTGATCGTATATGTGTACAAAAGGCAATGTTACTACTGTTACTAGGAGAACTTAGGATGCAAGAGCGAGCGAAGCGAGCTCGGGACTTGGGGCACCCCGACTCGGACAGGTTAGGTTCGAAGGGGATGGCGGGGTCTAGTGAGCGAGCGGAACGAGCGAACTCAGACCCCGCTATCCCTTTCGAGGTTATTTTTTTTCAAACCCTAGAGGCCCGCGAAGCGGGCCTCATACTACGCCTTTTAATCAACTTTAAGTGTTTTGAGGTTAGGTTACAATAATTTGTTTTTCTCAAGAACGGTGCGTTACTTTTTCATGGGAGTGGTGCCAGGGGGCAGGGAGCACCCCTCCCCCAATCTCCCCCGCGAAGCTGGGCTCATACTACGGCTTTTTAAGCGACTAGGAGTTTTGAGGTTAGGTTACAATAATTTGTTTTTCTCAAGAACGGTGCGTTACCTTTTCATGGGAGTGGTGCCAGGGGGCAAGGTGCACCACCCCCCAACCTCCTCTCCCACCCCCACCCCCCTTCTCCTGCCAAACGATACTAGATTTTTACCCAAGTTACAAACGCTAGCGCAACGAATGCTCACAACCTCTGTATAAAGCGAATCTGCAGAAAAGCCCTTTATATGGGCTCCGCAGGCGTGATTCTTTAAGGGAACTGTTTAAAGATATTAACATTATAACGGTACCTTGTCAATATCATGTACGTAAGGAAAAATCTAATCTTTTCAGCAAAAGGTGTTCTTTACCACACAATCCTCACTTTTTAAAACTTCATGAAAATCAATTTTGAGAACGCCAAAAAATAGTCATAAATAGTCACCAAGGTTAAAAAAATAGTCGCTTTATGATTCCGAAGTTAAAGCTATAAGTTAGTGAGGATTGTGGGGTGAACGTCTCCACATAATCCTCACCTCAGTGCAAGACGGCTGGGTTTACGACTTGGTTTCAATTCCAACAACCGGTCAAGTGCGTGTCGGACCACGCACAATGAAGGGTTCCGTAGTTGGGATGAATTTATCTCAAAAACAAACTTAACATTGTAGTTGAAAAACATGTTCTCCCATACATCGATATATGCCACGGTCAATTCTCCAACTGCAAACTATATGTACTACTGCCATGATTTTTTTCACATCTCCATAAACAACCATTTAGCTGGCAGGGAGGGGGGGAGGACACAGGACTAACAAAAATTAGCACTTTAATACTTAACCCTTAATCGGGCCGAACAAAAAATCCACGTTTCATGGTTTAAGTGTAAGTTCTTGTATCAAGTTCGTTATCAGCAGTGATAGGAATAGGTAGTGCGTATTTGCCTAAACTTCGAAGAACAGAGACAAGAAACGGAGACTTCCTTAGGACTAACTTTTTTTCCGAGACATCTGTCCCGAAATTTCGAGACAACACATAAATACATTTAAAAAAAATGTTATTTGGAATAAGTAATTCGTCTATATTTACCTAAAGTTTGCGACTAGATATATCATAATAAATAACATACACAGTCGTTACAACCATAAAATTTTCTGAATTTTTTTTGGAGAACATTTTGTAAATGACTTGTTGATCGTAATACACAATGAATCACAATGTTTGAATAAGAAGCCGTACACGTTTCGAAGTAAATATCTTCTTTCTAGCTCACTCTCGGCTACGTTTAATGAGATTTCTAAAGTTCAAGTGTAAAAAAGGCATTTAAGTAATAAGTATGTGTAAGGCATAATATGATTTAAAAGAGTGTCCATGGAGTTTCTTGCACGTTCTTCTCCATAGAGACCTACTCTTTGGAACGTGCAATTTAGCTTCACTTTTCTTGGACTGACCGACATTTGACTATTCAAAAGTGCCCGTAAATGGTCTATTTGAAATAAATGCTTTGATTTTGATTTTATCAGTATTTAAAATAAATAAATAATTCATTTATTTGCCAGAATGTAGGTATACAAAGTGGTATGATCTTAATATTAATGATGTCCCTTTACATTCTACCGTTATACATGATGTGCAAATATTTAGTTACAAATGAAAATACAAATACCTTTTTTTCTTTCATCTTAATGAAATATATTTCTAAAGTATATTTAAAAATGTGCATGATATTAAAATAATTGCATAATAATGGTATCACATTATCACATTTTACGGCAGCGCGTTTCGTTATCTATTCTTAGAAATTACAAAAGGTAACCGCCATGGTCGCATACCTGTGCGGCGCGGGGACCCTACTCCTTACCGCCCCGCGTGCGCGCAGGTTACCTTCACTTCAATCCTGTACTTCGGTTTGTTAAGTGCGCATCTTCCTGTATTGTTTTTGTGAATATTGTTTTTCACCCTCGCTCGTTTTTTGGTTCATTGGATCTTCTTAATACGACTACTTTGGCTTGAATTTATGGATTACGATTTGCTGCAATAACATTGTTCCTGTCTGTCTACATCAAATAATACGGTAAGTCAACATTTATTACTTTTTAATGTTTTGGCTAAAGTTATTTATTTTATTTCTTGTAGGGAAACAAACAGTAAGTTAGATATAAAGAAGAACATTAATGTATATATTAATTTATCTTAAACTAGCAATTTGACAGTCTAGATTGATATGCAATTGTATGAACTTGATATTTTTTAGTGGAGTTTTTAAGATAATTATTGTGTATGAAACGTAGTTAACCGATAAAGCCCCAATGGCTCCGAATAGGAGCCCTCGCGGCGCGCGATTTGAAAGTAGTTATCGAATAAAAAAGTTTTTTTTGAGATTGAGAGATGACGTTATTGAGCCACGGGCCTGAGCGGTTAAAGAAAAAAAACATACGCATTTAACTTTTGGTTCAAATATAAAAGTGAACTTCAATACTACCAAGCATAGTAATGTTATATCTTTGGTGTCATAAAGAATTGCTAAGGTGAACGAATTCTATCAAAATATATTATTTTTCTGGCCGGTTCTTTTAATATTTGAACCAAAAAGGAATATGTCTTTTGCGCATTGACTAAAATGCGAAAAAAACATTTCAATAACAATGATGTTACGCGTGTTCATATTATCTAACCGTTTTTCTTTATTAGAGCGTAAAATGAAAGAATAAAATCTTTAAATCGATACAATCGATGCACCTAGCTGGAATGCGCGCACCTCTCCCGCTTTCCTTTCCACCTCCCTGTATCTATAAAGGTTCGTTATTCCTTTTGAGGCATGGAAAACTTAAAATTTTATTTTATTTTAGGTACTTGCCATCGTACATCTTTTTGGAGACCAGTAAAGTAAGATTGGAGATGGCGAACAAGCCTAAGAAAGCAACAGTACAAAGTTGGATTGGACTTCATCCTGAATTATATTACGACCCGGCCAGTAATTTGATTTACTGTTCTAAGTGCGAGAGCAGTATAACAGCTAAACTTAGTAGTGTCAAGAGGCACGTTAAAGGTCCGAAACACAAAGGGTCAAGTAAAAAACCAAATGAAGAATTTTATTTGGACCTAGTACAATTTCTCATATTATGTAATATACCTTGGATTCAAGTAAACAACCCCGCTTTCAAAAAAATCTTCCATAAATGTATTTGCTGCAATTGTACAAATCGACAAAAGCTTCCTGAGCAATCATTGCTGAGAAAAGTTTATTTAGATAAAACTAAAATTGACTCGATTTATGAACAAATTGCAAATCAAAAGCTGTGGGTATCTTTAGACGAGACAACTGATTTTTTAGGCAGATACATGGTACATTTACTTGTAAAACCTTTAAATGCGATCACACAAAAACCATTTTTAGTTGCTTGCAAAGTAGGTACTAGAAATTGTTAATGGGAGCACAATTGCCCAATTTGTAATAGGCTGCTTTGAAAATATGTGGTGCGATTTGTATGAATCCAAAGTAGGAGACGTTGCTGTATTATGCACTGATAGTGTAGCATATATGCTAAAAGCGGGACGTGTGCTGAAAAATTATTTGCCCAACATGATACACGTCACTTGCTTAGCACATGCACTGAATCTCGTGGCAGAAAAAATACGATACGAATACTCAGATGTAGATGAATTAATTTCAAACGTAAAAATTTTTTTTAAAAAATCACCTAATAGAGTGCGCTTGTTAAAAAACACTTTTCCCCACATGCCGCTTCCTCCAGAACCCGTTATTACAAGATGGGGTACTTGGTTGGAGGCAGTGTCATATTATGCAAAATATTATGATCAAATTAAAACAATTGTAAATCTTTTAAGAAGTTCCGACGCGCTATCTATTAGGTGTGCCAAAAATGTTCTTCAAAAGGAAAACTTGAAATCGGACTTGTACTACATTGAGGAATATTTTAAAGATATACAAATTGGATTAAAGAAATTACAAAAATCGAATTTAACTCTAACGGAATCCTTTGAAATATTTGATCACGTGAGAACTGTGCTTAGCTGGTGTTCATCTGAGCTTATAAAAAATAAACTCGTAAATGTCATGGACAGAAATCCCGGTTTAGATAAAATTAGAGACATATGTGAAGCGATAACAGCAGGAAAGGATGAGCGATCATACTATATGTACGCGCCTTTAACCTCAGTTGATGTTGAATGGTCATTTTCAACTTATAAATGGATTCTTAACATAAAAATATAGTCAGGCGATTTGCCTGACAGTTGAAAATATAGAAAAAAATATGATTGTGTATTTTAACTTAGATGACTCATATGACAAAGAAAATTTCGGTTCTGATACTGAACTTGACGAATCGAATCACGATGATTAAATTAAAATCGTTCTTTATTTTTTATGGTATTTGTAACACAAATAAAGATTTTCAAATTCTTAGCAATTTTTGATGCATCAAGTTCTTTATCAAAACCGAACAGTTAGTAGTTCAGTATTAAAACTGATTGTCCTAAATGCTTCAAATATTAATTTGTAAACTTCAAAGGTTAATTTGTACTTTGATTTGAGTAAAAATTGCATCCTTCAACGTCAGTAAAATAAATATGACATAGATATTTAAAGATAGATAAACATAAATTTGTTTCTTAAATCTTTCCTTCTGTACATTTTGTTTCATGGTTTCCAATTACGTCATATTTTAAAATAATATAAATATACATATATTTGTTACAACAATATTCTATGTGTTTTATTTTTCCTTTAGAGCCCATTAATTATTTAATGAACCTAGAGCGATATCGACCGGCGATTTTTGAGCATTTTTTCTTTCGTTTTTTTTTGCATAGAAATCTCCAAAAATCGCCAGACAATATCGGTGGTGTGAAAGGATCCTTACTTTTTTTTTTTAACTAGTTAATGCCCGCGGCTTTTCCCGCGTGTACTATTGTTTTTGTATCCCATGGGAACTATACTTTTTTTTTTAATAGGAAGTAGCATATGTGCTATTCCACACCTTAATCTGTATCACTACCAAAATCAGCATTTTCAGTGGCTTTGAGTAATGGACATCCATACAAACTATCACATTTATAGACAAACTTTAGATAAATATAGACGAATTACTTATTCCAAATAACACATTTTTTTAAATGTATTTAAGTGTTGTCTCGAAATTTCGAGACAGATGTGCCGGAAATAATTTAGTCCTAAGGAAGTCTCCGTTTCTTGTCTCTGTTCTTCGAAGTTTAGGCTAATAGGCACTACCTATTCCTATCACTGGTTATCAGTGTACATAAAATACAATAAAAATTACTGAAACTGAAAAAAAAAGGTTTTTTTCGTGTGGGGAAATGATTTCCCTTTGCCCGATTACGTCTATAAATTTTAATAGTCTAGTAACTTACCCTGACTTTACTTTTGAAGTTACTCAAATAAATGTGCACAGAGTTATATATATATATAGTTATACTTTTTTTTTTGGAGGGTGGGAAATCATCAAATAACTTCTCCCGCTCTGGGCGGAGCGGGAGGGTGTGTCAGACTCTTACTGACTAAAACATACCCGTATTCCTTCCTGTTGCCTGTGTTGCGGAGGCCTCGGTGACCCATAAGTACCTTCCCGCGACCCCGGCAGGCATCGGCCCTAGTGGACCCCTACCTATGTGCTGACGACATCTCTTTGAGGCGCGCGTGGAATACAACGCGCCGTCGACCCGGGCCTGGTCCTTACCGGACGGTGAGCTACCCATTGCTCACCGTCCGCAAGCCCGCGCCTACGGTGGCCGGAAATCCGCCCGGGATTCCCGACGCCCTGGGCGTCTCCTGCGACAGCTAGGGGCGAGAGGGCGCGAAACTTGCCTTCCCCTCAACCGTCCCGCCTCCTCCTTCGCGAGCATTACTGCTTCGCAGAAGGAGGTGACGGCTGCTCATGCCCTCTCGCTCCGTACCATGGCCTGAACCAGGGCCGCCGATCTCTGCCGCCGATCGCCTCCACGAGGACACGGCGGTGCTCTGCCCAGGCCGGGCAGACCTCCACCATATGCTCCACCGTGTCCTCCGGGGTATAGTAATACTTGGAAGTGAGGCGGCGGGTCAGTATGCGAACGAGAAATTCAATGAAAAAGAAAAACAAAGTGAAAAAAGAAAATTCAGCCAAATGAAATTGTTTGAAACAGCCTTGCGGGCATAATGAAACCTTGCATGTGCAGCACAAGATGTTGGTGGGTTTTTCTTTAATTTTTGTGCTGCAATATCGGCACCTTTTGTAGGTAGCCCCTTTTTCGGGGAGATGCACACCGACATTTTGGAGCCGAATTTCATTCGGAACTCCAAAATTCCCCGCTTTCTTAATTTTATTAATAATTGTATCCCTTTTCGTGTCTTTGTAATTATTAATTAACCCTCGCGCCAGCCGTAGCCTAGTCTTTATGTGAATCGCTCGTAATCCTATGGATAGTTGTGTATATTATATAAGATTTTTTATATTAAAAGACATGATCTAAAACAATTAAAACCAATAAAAACAAGTCAAACACATAACCCTCCTTTTTAGGCTTCACCGCATTCGGGTAATAAACAAAATTACATAAACAAAAATAAAAAAGTCGACAGAAATAAATTCCTACATTTTTTATATATTGACGCAATATGGAGTTCAGAAACGGGCCAATAATAGTTAGTCAATATCTGATCAAATATCTACATAACAGAATCGTTCTTGGCGACCCTGGTTTACTATGTAGAAGTATATTACGTTGCGTGCACTGACTGGAAAGGTCCATCCCAATCTGTGTGGTTCTTTCATCAAAAGACCATTTCAGACACCAATCAACATGGTCTTCACATGGTCTGACCAAGATTATGTCTGGACTTTAAAAGAGACTGTGATCTCTGAGTTTGTTTCGGCCTTTCTTCTCAGAGTAGTCAGACAGGAAACGCCGACCTCATCTAGTTTTAAAAAATATTTTTGACGTTTAAAAGTGTTTGTAAAAACCTACTTACAGAAATAAAATCATTTATTCCTGTAAGTATGGTATGGTATGCTACATTCGCGAACACTAAAATTGAAAACTATTTTATTTAAATTGCTTTATATTAATTTAAAACGGTAATAAAATATTGTAGTTATACAGAGGCATGATAAACAGGGTGTAAAGTTCACTCATCCCGCATAGAAAAAAGAGGATCCTCCGACCAGACTCGGGTGTCGTGTCTGGTGTCAGACGGATGAATTTATTTTTTTATTAATTTTATGAATGGCATCTCGTAGTTGACCTTGAAAGGTCGTAACTACTCATCCGGACTATCCTGTGGCTGCCTTAAGTGGACTCAATGCCTCCAGCCAGGGGCGAATTTCTTAAGTTACTAAGCGACTGCACGCTAAGGGCACCCCCTGTGGGGTACGGACCTCGGCTTAGGGCATCGCTGGGGGGAGGATAGCAAGGTGGGACAGGCTGGATCTGAACTGAATTATTATTAATCGGGGAATTTAAAGCTACGGGCCCAGCTGCGGAGCGGGCTGGCACTTCGGCGGTGTCTTCGCGAGGGACCTCGGCGACGAGGTCGGTCGGCCCTACTGCTTTCCTGAAGGAGGGTAGTGGGGTCATCGGGGACGGTGAGCGTATGCCTTGGACGGCGAATAAAGCTAGTAGAGGAGGGCCGATAGCTCGCTAGCTATCGGCCCTCTGGCTGTGAAGGTTGCTGGCTCTGGTTGTGAAGGCCGCTGCCTTCACAACCAGAGGGTTGCGGTGGGTGACGGCAGAGTCAAAGAATCGCTTCGCGGTGCGCTTCATGAACTGCTGGATGGTGGGGATTTTAATATCGAGATGGGAGGATCTCGTTTCGGACGAACCAGGGGTATCCCGTTGCCTTTCGGAGGAAACGGTTTTGGAGGCACTGCATCCTGTGGATGTGATGGGCCTAGCTTGTGCGAAGACTGCACAGGCATATGTCATGATGGGACGGATGCACGCTGTGTAAATACGCAATTTGCACTTATGGGGCAATTTGCTGCGTGCATTTAAGACGGAATGTAGTCTACCGAGAGCGAAAGCGGCACGCGAACGCACCTGCTTTATGTGTTCTGAGAAGGAGAAATGGTGCTCGAGGGTCACACCTAAGTATTTGGCGCGCTTCCCCCAAGGGAAAGGCTTGCTTTTTCGCGGTTTTGAGAAAAGAACCGCCTGACTCTTGTCGGGATTTACTTCGATTCTCCACTTTCTAAACCATGCGTCAAGCTTATTGACTTCGGTTTGGAGAGTGCGTGTCGTCTGCGAACAGAGCCAACTGCGCTTTTCTACTTTTGGGGATATCGCTAGTGAAGAGAGTGAAAATGAGAGGGGCTAGCACGGAGCCCTGAGGGACGCCTGCGCGAATAGGATGGGGGGAGGATAGCGCTCCTTCGATGCGATAGCGGAAGGTGCGGTTTGACAAGAAGTCTCGTAAGATGAGCACGAGACGATCAGGCACACCGAGTTTGTAGAGCTTATATAATAATCCGTTGTGCCAGACCTTGTCGAACGTTTTCACTTTATCGAAGAACACAGCACCGGTCGTGAGACCTCGTTGGAAACCAACGCTTATGTGTTCTACGATGCAGTGTACCTGTTGGACGCAAGAGTGTTGGGTTCTAAAACCCAACTGCTGGTCGGGGATGAGGCCCTTTGTTTCGGCAAAATCTCTGAGGCGCTTATAAATAAGCGTCTCATAGACTTTGCCGAAGACATTGAGCAGACTGATGGGACGGTAGCTCAACAAATCACGCACATCGTCCGGAAGCTTCCAGCGATGGTCGTCCATCGCTGGAAACTTCCTTGAACAGTCGTCCAGGACTGATTGTACGTGTACCGTAAATGAGTCGATCGCGGCTGTCGTGCCCGCGATAAAGTTGAATTGATCGGGAATGGAGTCTAGTCGGGGGCCTAACTGGTGGATTTCAGGCAATCGCTTACTTTCCTCCAGTCTGTAACTACCTTGGTGAGAGGGGGTCGGTCAGGGTCGTTGAGACCTAGGCGGGGGGCCAGTTTTACGACAACTGGACGGTGGTCTGAGAGCCCGACGGTTGATGTCGGGATGTTGTATATATGCTAGTTGCACGGTAAACTCTGCTTGCGCGATGCGGGATTTTGCGTGACGTCAGTGTTTTGCGTAGTTCGCATGTGACGATGTAGATGCCGCCACAGTTACATTATGTTTCCTGCTATTTCATTTCTACACATTTACTTCCGGTCGCTTTGGCAGAACTGAATAACCTTCCTTATGTAAATATATTTTTTTTATAATATTTAGTCTTGTTTATATTGAAATTCAAAATCCTTTTATGTTTTGACAACTTTAACCTCATAATACATTTGCGTTTTTCATTCAACCGTTAATCAACATTAAACATGTCATGAATCCAGTTTTTTTCTCACATTGCTTTTATGACGTCGCCGTCTCGCTACGCCTCGTTTTTATGTTCTTAAAGATCAAAATATACGTCAAATCAGCAAAATTTACATGCACTTGACATTCGATTACGTTCTTTAGTAAAAAAGGTAGCGAGACTACCGTAGGGTTGAGGTCATGTTTGTCATGATTTATTGAAAAAAAAAAAAAATGTGTGATTTTACATAAGATAAGAACCGAAGCTAAGGGGCTTACAGAGTTCCCGGAATAATTGTGTAAGCATACCTTTTTTTTTTTTGCAATAAGGTTATTTTTTGATAAGCTTGTCATTTAAAAAAACGCATAGAGATCTCTGTTCTTTCTTAGAGTATTGTAAAGAAGTGTGGTTTTAAGAAAGTTACGTATTACCTTTTGGACTTTTTGCTTTTGTTTTATAAATATGACGATATTTGTACGAAAAAGTCGCTCACGCTACTTTCAACTTCGAATTAGCAATAGATTGCAAGGTGAAACTGCACTAAACCCTATATTACCTGGTAGCTTATTTCATATACCAACAACAATGACTAGGTAACAACTTCAATGACTAGGGGTTTGTAGAGCTACGATGCGTATTTTCTGAGTTGTCGTAGTTTTAGTGAACGCTCGCGTGTCAATTTTACCGACTATCGTAGCATCGTGACAGGATGTCGATTTAGAGAATTCAGGGGTTATGAAACCTCGATGCAAGTGAAACTTTTTTCGGATCGTAGGCATTTAAGACGCTGACAACACCTAAACCGCGGTCACTGTCAAATTGTATAGAAAAGAAAGAGAAGCGCGATGACACAACGCTTGTAATTTATTGCAAATTATGAAGCAATAATCTATTTACTCAAAATTGAGTTGAGTAATCGAAAATAAAAAACAAGCAAGTTCTGTATTCAAATAAGACGTTCTTGTTATTAATTAAATACGTAACGTATGTTGATATTTAATACAGATATTTTTGATTACAACTCATGGTAAGAGGTTAATTTAACGTTAGTTTGTATCGAGATTTATTTTCCAAAACGTGTTTTGGTAACAACCAAGTTCTGGGAAATATGATCAAAATTAACATATATTTTTTCCGCTACCACAAACTATATAGATTTGGCAGTTTTTTTTCTTAAGAGAAGTCTATTTTGGTCAATTGGGTCTTGTCAGCGCCTTAACTGAAAATTTTCGGAAATTATTCGATTTGGGGTATTAAAATTGCGTTTTTAATCTTAACATAATAATTGGAAAATTAAGATTGGAAATCATTAGTAGACAAGATATCCAACTATAAATTTTAATTTCAATCTGCGTATGGACTGGGCGCCACCATATTGGGCTTGGCTGCCGAGCACCTTTCACTTTACTCTGCGGCTGTAACAGCTGTAATGCAACATGCGATAGACGGACGAAAAAATTTGAGGCTATGGAAAGTTTCAGTTTTCGGTTTTTTTTCCAAAACGACAAAGCGCAACATTTTTATGTGGCGCGCATATTTACAGCAGATTACGCACTAATTATACGTTCCGCTCATATCACTAAGCCACTTTCCAAATGGAGTAACGTATACAATGCAGAGTACCTATCTGGACATGCACCTGCATGTGGACGGAAAATATACTGGCAACTAATCGCCTACATGTCATGATCAAAATCGTTATACAGGCATGTTTGTTGTGTATGTGTACCATCTTCTAAGCCATCTATTATGCCAAGTTTATAAGTAAGCATTAGCAATTTGTATGCTTTCAATCAGTACTGGAGTAAACTTGATCAGTTTTTAGTGTAAATGGGCCCCCATCCCATCATTTATACAAAAAACTGATAAAGATCTAGGCAAATATTAAATAATCAGTTTTTTGTATAAATGAAGGACCCATCATTTATACCAAAAACTTTTTGTGTATGTGTACCATCATGGTATGTTGTGAACATTAAGTTTTATCTATGCTGTCAATCAGTACTGGAGTAACTTATTAGTTTTTGGTGCAAATGATGGGCCCCCATCATATAGACAAAAAACTGATCAAGATCTAGGCAAATATTAAATAAAAAAGAAAAATATTATTTTACATTTATTTTTACATCACACTTCTCACTTCGCCCTCTTGGATTTGATCTTTCTTAAGTAGAACTCAAGCTCCTTGCCTTCCAGGATGTAGCCATCAGCACGGCCGCACTGGCCAGGCCGACTGGCCACACACGCTGCAAATAATACACAGTCTTAATAAGCATGCTCCAGTTAGGAGCAAGATATTTATTTATTGAATATTATTCTCAGAGTAACTATGACAGAATAGATCATACAACCACTAGACTGTTCCCAAAACGGTACCAGTCCATGATGCAGTCTCAAAACTTCTCGATCTCATCATTGAGGAATACGACAACAAATCTCCCAAAGATGTGTTTTATGGTAAACCAATTAACTTGAATGTGTAATGCTAGCTTGGCGAAAAGACCATGTTTACTAAACAAATATTTTAATAAATCTTACCTAACAAGCGTCCAGTATGGAACTGCTCCTCCAAACCACCCTCTACCTTTGAGAGGCGTTGCCTCGCCAGGTACTTCTTGGCAGTCTTCTGGCTGCGTTTCTTGTTGATGATGGCATCTTCTGCCTCGGTCTATGTCCATAGAATATCGTGATTAGTTTTGAATATGGTAAAATCATTTCTAGATGTTCATAACAATGATGGTGCCCCTCAGTTTTTGCAACAATCACTGTTCACTCATCTGACACGCAAACTATCATCATATGGCTGTGCAAAAAAGGTAGTATTTTGGTGTAAACTACCCAAACAGGCGCAAAAACATGAAGAGTATAAAATGTTAAAATTTTGTTTTTTTTCTTCAGTTCATGTGATGGTCATCAGTAATGTCTAATGGTAAGACCAAGTGGAATGTAATGACACTATTTAAAGGCCATAAATATTTTACACAGGTGAAGTTATAAGAGCAACAAGTGCAATGACAAAATACATACACAATTTCTGTTGTATGGCATATATTGTTGGTGTCCAAAAATTTCAGAAGACCACAGTACAGGTGATGAATTTAAGACTTATGCACTCTCCTATCCCACACTCATCTTTGATGGACACAAGCATTACTACTTTACAGACTGCATTTCTATTAACATTTAACATTAACCAGCCTGGGATGTTGGAAATAAGAGTTAATCATAGCTATGTATGTTTATCTGCCCCAATGAAGTCTTTAATTACATGAAAATGTGTTCTTACGCAGTGTTAAACATAACCATTCTAACTTTGATGATCCTTGGATTTAATAAAATTATAGCTTCCATTAAACAAATCTATAGAGAACTTTCTCTGTAGTTTGCCTATGTCTTAACCAATATATCAGATTAGGATAGAAGTATGGTATTATTATTGTGCTCACCAGTTTGGCACCCTTCTTTCTTCCAAGTGGCAGCAGGTAGTGAGACTCATACCACTGCCTGAAGGGTGTAGCATCCACCACAACAATGGCGTTCTTCACCAGTGTCTTAGTACGCACCAACTCATTGTTGGAGGCATTGTACACCACATCAATGATACGCGACTTGCGGGTGGAGCCTGCAAATAAAATTGTAACAGATTAGGTCAGCATAATTACTTATTATTTGTTAATAATTAAATCTTTATTAAAGCTGTGGGATTGTGGATTCCAAGATCCTATACATCACACTTTCACCATTGGCAAGTTTGTATATACTCACATTCTGATCCCCATGAGAAATTTCCAGTGTCTAAACGCAGTGCACGATATTTCGTGTTGCCACCGCGGGAGCGCACCGAGTGAATGCGCTGGGGGCCAAGCTGCAAAACAATCACATTGAATTATAAGTATAACCTCAAACTCGAAAGGAAACACTGATGTTACTTTGAATAATAGTAAAGGAACTTTCATCCAACACATGGTTGAAATAAATAACAGAACTTGTCAAAATAGGTTATGTTTCGAGGTGCTCACCTTAGTGTTGGCAGCCGGGCGACCCAACTCATACTTCCTCTTCTTACGGATGGGCGCGCGCTTGCCGCCCGTAGCTCTCCGTTTATGCCAATGATCACGACTGATACCTGTACCACACAAACATCATCATTTCTGACATACAACACTTCACCGATAACCCATTCTTTTAATCACAATCTTGCGATTACACAGTATATAACACAAAATACAAACAAAACTTTGGTCACTGAGTAATTCACAATAGCATTAGCGATATGATTAATATGAAAAAGAAGCCATGGTGAGGATATTTCCAGATATATTTTATTATCACTAGAACTAAAGTTACTCACCCATCTTGGCTGGGTCGGAAAAGAAAAGATTTGTTTGACAGACGGAACTTCTATCTATACCTCTACTACTCTGTAGTCTGTGGTTGGTAGTCTATACGCGACCGCAAGAATCGCTTTCAAACAGGCTTTTTAGTACACTCCGATATTATATTACAAAGACGAAAGAGATTAATATTATGTTTTCTTCGAAAGTTCTTATAGTAAATTGTTACGCAGAAATAATCTTTCGAAGACATTAAATTATTATTTTCGAGTCGGAATATAAAGGACCGCGTCCACAAGGCGCCCCTTTGAAATAATTATAAACTTCACTTAAAGCAAAATTTCAGCTTAGATATTAACGCAAAACATTATAATACTAGTATTTAGAAATTTACATAAATTATTCCACAAAATACAATAGACACAGTACGCACACGTTCAGTCACGACAAAAAACAAATGCAATTCAAAAGAACTCTAACGTCAGCAATTTGAACTAAGAACAGGGTTGGTACTTTGATCTACTTTTCAGTTTTTAATACTTTTTGCAGAAAAAAATTGCGCCCTCCAATTTATAAGACAAAAATATCAAGTTTTCAGTGAAATGACGACATCCTGCCGGGCTCTTGGAGTTTTTTTTTCAGATTTTCACGATTATTTTCGATGCATCGTCATTTAGTGCTAGGCAGCAATCTGCACCTGCGGTAAATTTCAACTCAAACTCAAAGTATTTAGTTAAAAACTTACAGGCACTTTTTAATTGTCAAGGGCTTGGTCAGTCAGAAATATGAAGCTATTTTAGTTACCCATTCCAAAGGTTAGTATGCACTGCGATTGCGGTTGCACGAAACTCTAGAGACTTGGAGGACCATAAAGAATAAAAAATATTGATATATTTTGCTCCTCCATGTCTATTAATTTATGTTTAAAAAATATCTGGACAACTTTTAAAGGTCGTAAAGGAACATCCATAAAATATGAGATAAAATATCTGCTGCTTCAGTTAATTTTGTTAATTATTATTTTGATTTAGACCACAATTTGACTACAGGTATAACTGCACAAACATTCTTTAGCACGTGGCCAAATTCGGAACTAATGCCGCTATCTTGTGTTTTTAATACAGCAGTGCCTCTTTGTCAACGTCATTCAAGCGCCAAAAGATCACTCTCAATCATTGAACTAAAAATATATGGACTGGAAATACCTACAAAAAAAAGGTGCTTACCTACAACTTGATATTGGCGCATAAAATGGCTGCCGTTGCTAGGGTTGTGTCAATCAAGGAACATGGGCGTTACTATAACTAGTATCGATACTGGTCTTTCTAGATATCACGTTTGGATCACAATTACATACTTATAGTCCGTTGTAACAGAAAAACATGAGTCGGATAACTTACATTCTGTTACCTGAGAATAAAATTTATTTCGTGTTGATTTCTGCACAGAAATAAAAAAACGCTTTATTGCATCGCGTTTACGTGTTTAAGTGAACAGCAGGAAGAGATAGATCCGTTGGAAGGCCATAGCCCAGTAACTTCTGTTAGGTATGCTAATGAAAAATAAGAAAATCTAGTAATTATCTTGTTTTTCATTTGGCTTCGCGGCTTTCATTATCTTCTCCCTGGTGGGAGAAGTTAATGTTTATATTATGTGTTAATGAATAGTGGGTTAAAAATTAAATAAGAATTATTTTTATACCTTTGTTATTGGTGTGGTAATTATTATAGTATAACGCTTGATTAGAAAAGTAGGCTTACACTAGTACATTATGATACAAGAGTGTAATGATCAATACCTACAAGGTAATGATCAATGCAAGGAAATGTGAAATATGCACCGTGTCCACAATTCGATGTGGTAACTGCAATAGAGGCATTACAGTAGATGTACAAGAAACATCAGATTTCTAAATGTTGCTTGTTTCACATAAAACATATGACTCTTGATATTGTATTTTGGCGGGCACATGAAAAAATTTGGTACCTATCAATATTATGATAACCACTTTTATTTATTTTAGACCGGGGCCGGGCTATTATTAATCAATCATTTTAATACACACTTGCCGCAAATACTGTGGGAACAGAGTTATTATGTAATCTCATTACACCAAGTGTTCTATTGAAACAGCTATCTTCAAAGTGAAGTGAACACAGGTACACATATAAAGAATGGTACCTTTCTTTATTTCAGGGATTAATAGTTTCTTCACCAATAGCCTCTAGCCACTAACTTTTTCTTTAACCCTTTATTTTTAGGAAAGCTATAAAAAAGGCAAGTATTTTTATCAATAATTAATTTTGGTTAGAGCTGCGGAACTAAACAAATAACAAAATGCTGACGTCTTGTTTTAGGATCACTTATAACTCTGTGGGATGGTCTCTCAGACCGTAAACCACGGGCCGGACCTAACAAGGTCATTCGGACCGATTAAGACACGCAGAATAATTTCTGTTAACATCGCAGATTATAACCGATATAGTTTCAGCGGAGGATTTATTCGGAAACTATTACGGTACGGCGTCGCCTTGCATCGGTACAACACTATTCCACTCTGACATATTATTGTAAACAAACGAATGAAATAATAAATATTAAAAAGGTCTGGTATAGGGAAATGATCCCAAATATCAATACTTTAGCGATAAATTCATGATCCCGTAACATTTTTTTCATGGAATGTGTATTATTGTATGTACTATTGGATGAAAACCGGCTACTAACCTGTGTAAAGATAATCGACGTCGACTTATTCTTTCTTGCACTACACTTCACAAAATCTGCTTGCGCGATGCAGGATTTTGCGTGATGGCAGTGTATTGCGTAGTTCGCCTATGGCAATGTAGATGCCGCCACAAACCTATAAATTATAAAACATACATAATTTATTGGCTTTTCCAATGGTTCCGTGGGTACCAATACTTGCTACTACTTACTACTACAGACTGCGCGAAAGCAAAAACAGGGTTATGTATTTTTCATGCGTATCTTCATCCTAACAGCTGGATGGTTGCCGTCGGGTTTTTATATATTACTAATCTATTTTTCTGGTCGGATGGCCGATATTAGGGTTCGAGTTTGAACTAAGAAAAACATTTGCACCATCACTCTCTCACGTCATCTATTGAATGGCATCATCGGTCGATTGTCTACGGTTGTTTAGACGTTAACTTCATTCATTCATTCATTCCTTCAATGAAAGCAAAGCATTTTGCCGGATTTGCTCTGAATTTTCTCTTTGCTTGATTGCTTTTTGTGCAACTGTACAGTTGGCGTGGTGTTAATTTGAATTAATGAAAGTGTTTGCCTATAAGATTTATCTCCAATAATGTCTTCAGATTTTTATATACGTTACTATGTTGGTCATAAGGGAAAATTTGGCCATGAATTCTTAGAATTCGAATTCCGCCCTGATGGCAAACTCCGGTATGCAAATAATTCTAACTACAAAAATGATACAATGATTCGTAAAGAAGCATACGTACATCCTTGTGTAATGGAAGAGCTGAAAAGAGTCATTGTTGACTCAGAAATAATGCACGAAGACGACCGTTTGTGGCCACAACCAGACAGAGTGGGAAGACAGGTACCTTATAAAACAATAAATAAATGACTATTTGAGTGCAACAAACCTATTCTACTACTTTATGCTGCAAAAAATAATAATATCGAAAGATTGTTCGGCCAAACATGTTTACCCTGCAACATGAACAAAAACAAGCCAGAAATATTTTAGAAACTTAGGTTATAATTTTTGTTCAGTTTTATCTATTCGGTGAATACTTTATTTTATTGAAGCATATTTGAATTTAATCATGATAAATAATTTTATTTCTGTAACTAGATTTCTACAAACACTTTTACACATCAATAATATTTTTTAAAACTAGATGAGGTCGGCGTTTCCTATCTGACTACTCTGAGAAGAAAGGTCGAAACAAACTTAGAGGTCACAGTCTCTTTTATAGTCCAGACAATCTTGGTCAGATCATGTGCAGACCATGTTGATTGGTGTCTGAAATGGTCTTTGATGAAAGATCCACACAGATTGAGTGGACCTGTCCAGTCAGTGCACGCATTTGTTGTCAGTAGTTGTTCAGCTCAATTCAGAACTAAAGGAGCTCAACGATTCAACAAATAATACCAAAGAAAGGACATTTGGCTCGGCCGCAAAAATACACATGTTAAAAACTAACTGATAATAAAACAAAATTAAACAATGACCCACATAGTCTTCACATTTACAATAATTAAAATAATATAATACTACACAGAGTAAATAATCATGTCATTGCATAAATAAATAAAATTCATAAATTCATCATGTGGGTTTTAATACACTTATGCAAAATATTCCTTCTCCTAAAACAATGTTATCTAGGTATGGTCATATAGGAGCGACATTCATCATTTTTATTTTATCCCACAGGAATTGGAGATAGTTATAGGTGAAGAGCATATTTCCTTCACTACATCTAAAACTGGATCACTAGTGGACGTGAATCAGTCTCGTGATCCTGAAGGACTCCGTGGTTTCTACTACTTGGTACAAGATCTCAAATGCCTAGTATTCTCCCTCATCGGTCTCCACTTTAAGATCAAACCAATATAAGCAGTATGTCTAATGTATTTTAAGTGAAATAAAAATTTACTATATTTATGCCTATTATTTTACACAATAATTTGGCTCTACACTGGAAAAAACTGGCCAAGTGTGTGTCGGACCACGCACAATGAAGGGTTCCGTAGTTGGGATCTATTTATACCAAGAACAAACTTAAGATATAGTTGATAAAAAAATCCCTCACAGCATAATAATATTTTTTTCCATTTGTAAGTTTTAAGTTAATAGGTGTTATTTGTGGAAGAAAAATAAACATTTTTATTATTATTATTATTCCAAATGCAAATGTAAGTTTGAACGCACAATATTGAGAGATTTACCATGTTATTTTAAGACACGACTTCTTTATAGGCTTTCCTGTTATCTATAAGTGAATTTTTGTATTTTTCTTTCATAACTGTGGGTCACAGGAATTCCATCTTAATTGGTCCAGTAGATTCGGAGAAAATTGGTTGTGACAGACTGACAGACGCAAGTGATCCTATAAGGTTTTTTCCTTTTCGGTACGTAACCCTAAAAATTATCAAATATTGTCTTGGACCATTATAGAAAAATGCAGGTTTAATAAATGATAGATCTAATTTTTTACGAAATCTGGCAAGATGTCTCCACAGATTCTCTTGCCATACCAGTACTTATTATTTATTTATAAAATACCTAGGTACATAACTCAATAATTAACTAAGGCCCACCCAAAAACGGAACTCGTAAGGAGGGTTCCGTTTTTCCTTTTCAGATACGAAACCCTAAAAATCATAAAATATTGTATCTTAAAATGAAGGAAGCTCATGAAATATGAGTAATAACGAAAATGGTTAAAGAAGATGTTCTATTTGCTATCTGTAAAGACACCCCTTGACTTATTGAATTTAAATGGTTTAATAAACGAGTAGATATTTAAAATGGTGTCCTAAAAATACCGTATTTTTTCAATGTATTTTGATGGCTGTATCAAGATTAGCACATTTGAGTCCACCCACATTTTATAGAGCTCATATTATGCCATCCCACCATACATATTGCCAGGGGAACCTCCAGCGAGGGTCACCAGTATTACGTTTGCGCTAAAGTAAACCCTCGATGAGGGTTCTTGGCATTAGGTTTAAAAATGTGTAATAAATGCACTAGTGGTTAGTGGTGGAAGTGGGCCTTTATATTGACGTTACAATGTTTTAGTCTTAAGTATTTTTTTTCCAAATATTAACCCGCATTGAAAGTTTGAAACTACAGTGTAAACTCCACGTAAATTCACTCGATTTAACGACAAACTCTTTATAGCGTCGAAATCAAGCGACTGGTTGGTTTAGCTTGTCTACCATACAATGATACACTCTACATAGCATCACACTCACTCTCATTAACGAAAACAATTGAGTAATAAAAAGTACCTTTTAAGTTGCTAAAATTAGTAAAAACTGCACAGCTGCTAAACTTTTTTTGTTGCTTTGTTATCCTAGCCCGCAATAAACTCTATTGTCGGCATCATATATACCGAACTTTCTAAGAAATTCATTCTTTTGTTTACAAATTCGGATTGCTTGCACGTGTAGACTGTTTTTGACCATGACTAATAAGAAGGAGTCATGGATCATCTATACCTTATCTATGTATCATTATTCTCAGTTGCTTACAAACTTTCAAGCTGTAAACATGGCGCAATAGCATAAGATTATTTTTTATGTACATAACTAAATAACACTACTCTGAAATAAACTTTTTATTTTTCTAATTCTGATTTTTCTTCTCTCCATTTAACGACAACTCTCTATACCGCCATATAATACACAGTCCCTTCAGTGTCGTTATATAGAGTTTACACTGTATTTTGAAAAGTAGCTTGCCCGAACCAG
This sequence comes from Atethmia centrago, assembly GCA_905333075.3. Lineage (NCBI taxonomy): Eukaryota > Metazoa > Arthropoda > Insecta > Lepidoptera > Noctuidae > Atethmia > Atethmia centrago. The sequence goes on from HG995369.1 coordinate 22,972,234, forward strand.
GAATCGAACCAACGTAAATGCGTTAAAAACAATGGACAACGGGACAGGTGATTGAGAAAAGGGCTAGTCCCGTTCAAAACGGGACGTATGGTCACTTTAGTCATCCACCATCTACATTAGCGAGGACGACGACGACGTCTTTTTAACGTCATTTAAACAACTTGCTATACAATGCATTGCGCGCAAGTTGCCACAGTTTCGACATCCATTGTGGAAAGGCAAGCGACGTAGTGCGAAGCGGCACGAGTAGAGCAGTGTGAGGGCAGAGAGGGCAACATTGCGGCAGCGCTAGGAGCATAGTGTTGCAGCGGTATAAGGTCCTGCTACAGCTGCGTCAATGCTAAAAAATTCAGCACGTCGAACAAGTGGCTACATTTAGGGGAATGCGCTAAGGTAGTCAGTAAAATTAAATTTATTTACGTTTTTGGTAATTTGGAGGTTTTATTTTGATCAAGATTATGATTCGCAACGTGACAAATATGTATTTATAGAATTATAATTAAGTATTAGGATCATCAACACTACTACTCTCTAAGTTAGAATTGGCCTCAAATGACGTGGTTTAATGAAATACCTAGCCATTTATTGGAGTAATTTGAGTTTGGCCTTTATTCGGCGCGTGTGGCGCCACAGGTTAAGACGCTGACAACACCTAAACCGCGGTCACTCTCAGATTGCATACAAAAGAAAGAGACGCGCGATGACAGCTTATAATTTGTTGTAAAATATGAAGCAATACTCAAAATTGAGTTGAGTAATCGAAAATAAAAAACAACCAAGTTCTGCATTAAAATAAGACGTTCTTGTTATTAATTAAATACGTAACGTATGTTGATATTTAATGCAGATATTTTGGATTAGAACTCAAGGCAAGAGGTTAGTTTAACGTTAGTTTGTATCGAGATTTTTTTTTCAAAACGTGTTTTGATAACAACGAAGTTCTGGGAAATATGTTCAAAATTAACATATATTTTTTCCACTACCAGAAACTATACAGATTTGGCAATTTTTTTTCTTAAGAGAATCCTATTTTGGTCAATTGGGTCTTGTCAGCGCCCTAAGTGGTAAGTACTTGTGACGCAGAGAATGAGAGCGCTAATGTAGCCAACGTGGTTTGATGCGTTATTCAACGTGCTAAAAGCTTTTCATAAATTATTATGTCAAAAAGGCAAATTATTTAAAATTCAAAAATTTTGGCTGATTTTAAGGTTTGGCAGAGTGTACCTCTAGGAGTAGTACACTCGCATTTCGCCAATTATGTTTATGTAACAGGGGACGAGCCTATTGCCATCAACCGGGTACAAATCCAGACTCCGGACTGCTACTGAGAAATTCCTGATATAAAAACCCAAAAACAATGCCCCACCCGGGAATCGAACCCAGAACCTCAAATATTTGGAATTGACTCGTTATTAGCTTTTATTTGATACCAATATTGTTGTAATTTTTTAATTAAAAAACCTTCCCTTCCCTTTTGTTATTTGTAGATGCATTATATAAATATTATAGGTAGGTATAGCCTATGTCACTCCCACAATTATAGGTAATAGGTAAAACGGGCCGGTGTCCGCAACTCCACGTCAATGCGCGTATTTTGCGTACGGGTGGGAAATCGATTATTCGATCCACCCCAGCTCCTCAAGGAAGGCCAGCAACGCCTTGGTGTTACTGACCATCTCACAGAGGGTACCTGGGTTACCGAAGTACTTTGCCCTGTATGTGGCGACGACCGGGCAGTTTAGTAGCACATGAGCTGCTGTCTCGTCGTCCTTCATGCAGGCCCTGCACAGCGGACTGTCTGTGACTCCTATGATAAAAAGGTGTTTGTTAAATGACCCGTGGCCTGTTATAGCTGCTGTAACAGTGCGCAGCTGTAGTTTAGTTAGTCGGAGAACCCGTTTCGTGAGGCGACCATCAATTGTAGGGAGAGCTTCCTTGGCCTGCCTGCACTCACCTTGGTCCGACCATAGTTTGAGATGTTTATCTCTGGTGCGTTTCCTTACCAGAGTGCGTAGGTACCCGAAGGGAAGTGGCACGATGGGCTCAGGTCCCACTGGTGCCATGCTCGACCCCCTTCTGGCAAGTTCATCGGCTGCATCGTTGCCTAGCGAACCGCTGTGTCCTTTAATCCATTGAATGGTTATGTTGTTGAGGCTACCCACCTGGTTGAGGCGCTGGTGGCACTCGTATATTAGCCCAGAGTCAACTGTGTGACTGTTTAGCGCTTGCAGGACAGCCATGCTGTCTGAGAGAATGCGGATTGAGTGGTCCTTAACTTCCCTGGCCATGATGGCTGAGGCGGCCAGAGAAATACCTAAGCACTCAGCCTGGAACACTGTGTTATGGACCCCCAATGGTGTGGCTATGCGTATGTTGAAGTCCTCCGAGAAGATTCCAGCACCTGTGCCACTACCTGTTTTGGATCCATCTGTGAAGATGCGCAGCTCTGCGGGGCGCAACCCCTCGCATCGGCGATCCTCGTGGAGTTGGATCTTGTATTTCTTATCAAATATAAATTGTTTGGGTACCTGGTCATTTATTGCTTTCGTGATGGGGAACTCTTTATGGAGTCCCTCAAGCAGCGCAGTGTGTAGTGTGTCTCTCTTGCCCCAGAGATTCAGTGCATTTAGGCGTACTGCCGCCATCGTCGCTTCCTGCTGTATGAACAGGTGGAACGGCGGCAGTCCCAGCATGGCTTCGATTGCTGCAGTTGGAGTTGTCCTCATGCAGCCCGTGGTCGCCATGCAGGCAAGTCTTTGCATGCGTTGTAGTTTAACTCCCACAATTAAGACGAATCTAACGACACCTCATGTTAAAATCCATCAAGCCGTTTAGGCTACAGACCGCTATCTTCCTTCTGGGGCAGTCGGGTAAAAAACCGCCACCACAATCTATGTTATCGAAGGAGGCCTCTAAACGCTGTTTACAAATCCGAAAATATTGACAGTTTAAACCAAATAGATGGCCACTATTCTTCCGACGCACAGACTGGTAAAACGACCAAAAACTTGGCCAAAAATATTTTGTTTCTTTTTCTTTATCAGATAGGTAGCCCATGACGAGAAATGATATTTTTCATAAAAAAATATAATTTTGAAGATATTTGGAGAAGGAGAAAAATAAAAAATATAATTAAATAGGCAAAATTTTTGTTGTAGTAACAAAGAATAAAATATACGTTAAAATACAGTGAAACTATGACTTCTTCAATTCTAGATTTACAAAAATAAACAAAAAACTTTAAAAATTAAATAAAACTAAAAGTGTAGGTACAAAAATCATCATTCATCATCACCGGGAGATGTAGGCAATTGGAGTCAGTTGGCAATGGTGGTCACCCATTATAACAAAAAACCGAACGCGAGCGAACGATTTCAATGATATCACTCGGTAGCCGAACGCTAGTAGCGCGTCCGGTCGACAGTTCACTCAGTTTGAACCACGCGTGTGAGAGCCAGCGTTGCCGTTAGCGTACATTTTACACATTTGACGTACCTTTTAAGCCTCCCATGTGTAATGGGGTCTATTTGACGTACCTTTTCAACTTACCATCCAATATTTGAAACCGCCGCCAAAAACGAGAAAACCAGATAGATCTTCGGTCCTAAGTACAACACACAGGCAGATACGATACAAAACACACTGTCTGTGACTACTCTACTCACAGGGCGCTTGTTTGCAAAAAGGATAGTTTTGCTAAGTACATTTTGTTTTGTATTTTTAAGCGCGCGAGATATTGGTCTCTGCGATAAGGGGAAGTGATTTTCTTTCTTGTATACATAAGTGTACAATAAATAAATTGAATAAGCCCATTTCCATTAATCGAATCCTGTGTTCGATTTGGTCGTGGCGGCCCCAAGCGGCTGACCGATGCCTTTATCCGCTCGCTGCTGTGGTGCTTGGTAATGCAAAATACTTCCTTGAGAATATTACTAGATATTTTGTTTGTGTGTTGCATTGTGTTTTGGTGTGGGCTTTGATTCTATTACATTTCTATTAACTACTACTGAGACGTCCACTGCAGGATATAGGCCTCCCCAAGTTAGTGGGTTTTGCCGTAATCGCCACGCTTGGCATTGCGAGTTGGCGATCGCAGTTTGATGGTACAGTACGCGGAAAGAACGCTGCTGCCCATCCTACGGTTTTTTCCCTTAGTCGTCTCTTACGACACTCTCAGGGGGGTGGGGTGGTGCCACACCACAGGTCATTCAAATAATGATTATTCTTACTAACAAGTTTATATTATAATGAATACATACCTAACGTCCTAGATCTCCTGAGCTAACTAATGGTTGGTGAAGGCATTTGTTGCAACAAACATGCATTTGTTTCTTTTTGATTGGGAAATCATCAAATAACTTCTCCCGCTCTGGGCGGAGCGGGAGGATGTGTCAGACTCTTACTGACTAAAACCCACCCGTATTCCTTCCTGTTGCCGGTTTTGCCAGGGGCCTCGGTGACCCTTTAGTACCTTCCCGCGACCCCGGCAGACATCGGCCCTAGTGGACCCCTACCTTTGTGCTGACGACATCTCTTTGAAGCGCGCATGGAATACGACGCGCCGTCGACCCGGGCCTGGTCCTTACCGGACGGTGAGCTACCCATGGCTCACCGTCCGCAAGCCCGCGCCTACGGTGGCCGGAAATCCGCCCGGGATTCCCGACGCCCAGGGCGTCTCCTGCGGCGGCTTGGGGCGAGAGGGCGCGAAATTTGCAACAAACATGCATGATTTTACTGTAGAATTAGTAATATAATAAATTTATTATTTTAGTTTTAACTGACAATTATGAGCATATTATGTGTAGTATGTTTTTTAATGTTCAGATTATGGATATAACTTCACAATCACAATTTCGATTTTTTTTATCGTGTGATTTCTCCATTATATTAACCACGAGAAACAATTCAATGAGTACCTATCATAAAACTGCGGGGATTTTTTAGACGTATAATACTAGCTGAACCGCCAGACGTTATCCTGTCAAAATTACAATTTCATTTTTTCTATTTTGTTTTTCTTATTATCGGTATAAAATATACTTTAAGACCTATTCTCATACCTACCAAATATGCATAAAAAAATACATAAAAATCGATCGAGCCGTTTTGAAGGAGTGCGACCACAAACACCGTGACACGAGATTTTTATAATATTATTTACGTAAGTTTTCTCACATTTAGAATCCAAAAAAAATACATTTGCTGGCGAGCAGGCAGTCTCTCCTTGTCCACAGATAACTAATATGTAGCAAGCTATCCTTGTCTCGAATTCATTGCGAGAGAGCGAGAGAAGCAGTAGTAAGTGATTTTTTTTAGTAAAACCATAGCTGACGTACCTTTTTAACCCAAAATGTACCTTTTCAGCGCTGGATTTGTACCTTTTGGGAACTCAGTTGCGGCAACACTGGTGAGAGCAGTGTTGCCGCAACTGAGTTCCCAAAAGGTACATATCCAGCGCTGAAAAGGTACATTTTGTGTTAAAAAGGTACATCAGCAACACTTAACTAAAATCACTCACTACTGCTTCTCTCGCTCTCTCGCAATGAATTTGAGACAAGGAGAGACTGCCTGCTCGCCAGCAGAAGTTCTATTTTTTGGATTCTAAGTGTGAGAAAACTTACATAACTAATATTATAAAAATCTCGTGTCACGGCGTTTGTGGTCGCACTCCTCCGAAACGGTTCGATAGATTTTTGTTTTTTTTTTTTATTTATAGTTGGTAGGTATGAGAATATGTCGTAAAGTATATTTCATACCGATACTAAGAAAAGAAAAATAGGAAAAACTTTAATTTTAATTTTGACAGGACAACGTCTGGCGGGTCAGCTAGTATTATACGTCTAAAAAATCCCCGCAGTTGTATATTAGGTACTCATTGAATTGTTTCTCGTGGTTAATATAATGGAGAAATCACACGATAAAAAAATCAAAACCGTGATTGTGGTTCCAGTTATATCCATACATACTATACATAATATGCTCATAATTGTCAGTTAAAACTAAAATAATACATTAATTATGTCACTAACCTTTAGATAGCTCAGGAGATCTAGGACGTTAGGTAGGTATGTATCCTATCCTACTAATATTATAAATGCGAAAGTTTGTAAGAATGGATGGATGGATGTTCGTTACTCTTTCACGCACAAAGTACTGAACGGATTTGGATGAAATTTGGCAAACAGATAGTTTATAACCAGGAATAACACATAGGATACTTTTTATCCCAATATACCCACGGGGTCAAAACTTATGCGGGTGAAACCGCGGGGCGCATCTAGTTTATTATAATATAAACTTGTTAGTAAGAATAATCATTGTTTGAATGACCTGTGGTGTAGCACCACCCCACCCCCCCTTTTTTTTTTTTTTGAGGGTGGGAAATCATCAAATAACTTCTCCCGCTCTGGGCGGAGCGGGAGGGTGTGTCAGACTCTTACTGACTAAAACCCACTCGTATTCCTTCCTGTTGCCTGTGTTGCGGGGGCCTCGGTGACCCATAAGTACCTTCCCGCGACCCCGGCAGGCATCGGCCCTAGTGGACCCCTACTTTTGTGCTGACGACATCTCTTTGAGGCGCGCGTGGAATACGACGCGCCGTCGACCCGGGCCTGGTCCTTACCGGACGGTGAGCTACCCATTGCTCACCGTCCGCAAGCCCGCGCCTACGGTGGCTGGAAATCCGCCCGAGATTCCCGACGCCCAGGGCGTCTCCTGCGGCGGCTAGGGGCGAGAGGGCGCGAAACGTGCCTTTCCCTCAACCGTCCCGCCTCCTCCTTCGCGAGCATTACTGCTTCGCAGAAGGAGGTGACGGCTGCCCATGCCCTCTCGCTCCGTACCATGGCCTGAACCAGGGCCGGACGCGAGAGGTCTCTGCCGCCGATCGCCTCCACGAGGACACGGCGGTGCTCTGCCCAAGCCGGGCAGACCTCCACCGTATGCTCCACCGTGTCCTCCGGGCGATCCACACAGTGGTGACACCCGGACGTTTCCTCCCGCCTTATTCGACACAAGAACCTCCCGAAGCTACCCCACCACCCTGAGAGTGTCGTAAGAGTCGACTAAGGGAAAAACCGGAGGATGGACAGCAGCGTACTTTCCGCGTACCCTGTACCACCACACTGCGATCGCCAACTCGCAATGCTAAGCGTGGCGATTACGGCAAAACCTCCTAACTTGGGGAGGCCTATGTCTTGCAGTGGACGTCTCAGTAGTAGTTAGTAGAAGTAGTAATAGAATCAAAGCCCACAACAAAACAATGCCACACACACAAAATATCTAGTAATATTCTCAAGGAAGTATTTTAAGGCTCCTTCAAACAGGCGCGACACGCGACGCGACACAAAGGCACCGCGTGTAGCACTACAAGCGGTGCCTTTGTGTCGCGTCGCGTGTACGCGCTTGTTTGTAAGAGTCTTTACAAATTACCAAGCCCCACAGCAGCGAGCGAATAAAGGCACCGGTCAGCCGCCCGGGGCAGCCACGACCAAATCGAACACAGGATTAATGGAAATGGGCTTATTCAATTTATTTATTGTACACTTATTTATACAAGAAAGAAAATCACTTCCCCTTATCGCAGAGAGCAATATCTCGCGCGCTTAAAAATACAAAACAAAATGTACCTAGCAAAACTATCCTCTTTGCAAACAAGCGCCCTGTGAGTAGAGTAGTCACAGAACTCACAGAGTAGTGTGTGTTCTGTATCGTATACCCAATATATTACTTTCCTCTATGGTATCGTATCTGTGGTACTTAGTACCGAAGATGTATCTCGTTTTCTCGTTTCAAATATTGGATGTTAAGTTGAAAAGGTACGTCAAATGGACCCCATTACACATTACACATGGGAGGCTTAAAAGGTACGTCAAATGTGTAAAATGTACGCCAACGGCAACGCTGTGTGAGAGTAATACACGTAAAACGATTTTGCGTCGTTGTGTTCTAATTTTTCGAGTGGATAAATATGAAGGTAAGTCTCAAACTATTTAGTGTTTGTTTCTATGCTTGTGATATATAATGATCGTAGCATTTAAGATTGTAATTTGCAACTTCGTTTCCCCTTATAACCTCAACTTTTTTATTAGGTTTTGTTTTTTTCGTTTTCTCCTTAGTGGGCAATCGGAGTCGGGTGACCACATTGCTAACTTCGAAAAATTTTTTTTTTTTGTTTTGCGGATGCCGAATGTTCGTCCTAGACAGATAGATAAGGCTGGCTGGTCTATGGACCACCTTGAAAAGGCGGTGGAACTCGTAAAAAATAGTGGTTATTCAATGAGGAAAACCGCAAAAACGATGAATATTCCATTTTCCGGTCTTCAAAAAAGGTTATCCAAAAATAAAGATAAGGAACCTCGTCTTGGACGTACTACTGTCTTCATGCGTGAGATGGAAGATGAATTCGCGAACACAATAAAAATGGCCAATGTTTTCTACAGGTGCACCGCAAACCATCTAGAAAGCGGCATTCGAATATGCTAAAGCTTCCGGTGCGGTTTCCGTGCACTTCTTGTGGTTTTTAGGCTCATGCAGATTGCACTGGATGGGACTTAGCCCGCAATTATGTATGCGATATGTGATGACTATCATTGTCCACACGCTGATCACCATTGCCAACCGATGTTGGCAATGGTGATTAAACATGTTTTTTTTTTAATTTAATGATAGTTCCTTAAATAGTAAGCCAAAGTGATTAAAGATGATCTCAATTGATAGTTAGATAACCAAAGTTTGTTATACGACTAAAGCAATAAATAATTGATTTATAGATTTCCTTTTATTTCAATTCTCGCTTAAGTGACTCCCATTACCTACATCTCCCCTATTGTCTCATCTTCAGGTATAAAGAAAGCTGCTGCTTCTTTAAGGCTCCTACATACTGGCGCGACTTATCGCGACACAAAGGGACCGCTTGTAGCGCTATACGCGGTGTCTGCGTCGCGTCGCGTCGTGCGACAAGTCGCGCCAGTATGTAGGAGCCTTTAGTGAAAGCCTGTTTATTTTTATTCCTCTTTTTCTCACTCTGTCGGCTACTTATGTCAGATGTCAGAAGAAGCCGGTTCAGCACATCTTCATTGCAGGCTTTTCTAGAAAACTTCCTAGAGAAGCTTTCCCTATATAGTCGGAAGTGCTTGTTGCGGGCCTCCGCAGCCTCGTCTGACAATTGACCAAGGCAGAAGCGCGTGAGATATTACACTTGAGGAGTGTACCAATATTTTATGTACAGTAGGACTCATTGGTTGCCAGCTGTACAAGTTAATGTAGTAATGCGCTACATCCATAGTGTAGGCAGATTTTTTTTAAAATCTATTTTATATCCTGACGATATGACTTCTAAAATTGTTCTAAATTTTTTAATAAGGTCTTCGTCAATACACATGATGGATGCTGCTGTTTCTGGGTCGGAAAAGAATTTGTGAGAGGTATTCCCGTCATTTGTGTTTCCGTAGCCAGCCTTGGGAATATCTACTTGTAAACCCATTTTTTCCCGGAATTCTACTTGTATCGCTGACTTGGCGGTTCTTCTTGTCCAAATCTTGGAGCTTTCCGTCAAGCAATCGCTGCGGACTAGCGCTAACTAATTCATGAAGCTCTTTCCTATTCATAGATATGACATAATGTAGAGAGTCTGAAACAATCAAAATAATTGTTAGAAAATCGCGGGTAAAGAGACAGTTTTCAGAGTAAAAATTATCTTTTATGTGAATGTTTTTGCTACCTAGTATAATTGCACATATTCTCTAGTTTATTGAAATATTACTATGATACAGTTGCGATGAGTTGCACATATTTAAAAACACGAATTTATCAAAAATTTAAGGAAAAATTCAATATTTTTAGGCATGTTGATATACTGCAAAGTAGGTCATGAATAAGCTCTCATAATAAATAAAACGGATCATAGAATTTAGTACATACCTTGATTGATAGAATCCATAGCACTTTTTGTATCTTGAATCACTTTGCAAATAAACTATGGTACGGAGAAATAATGTTTTTTTAGAGTTGCCACGAACAGAGACGAGTGTTGCCAACAAGCACTAAGTTCCGACTGCCCGTGTAGCGGACGGGGACTCGGAAGCAGGTAGAGATTTTACCTAGTGACGCGTGGATTATCTACCTTTTATGGGATATAGTTTGAAGTCTAGTAGACCATTTCGAGAAATTTGATTAATGCCCAGGTTTTGAGTCGTTTTACCAGTCTGTGCGACGGCTAGTTGCGGTCGGGGACTAGGGAAATCATAAGCTTTCAAATGATTGGAAATAGCTATGCGAAGGTAGGAACTTAGGACATCGGATACTTATCCCGGTAGTACGTTCCCATTGGATAATTCAATCTAGTCTTTTGAAACTTGTAACGTAATATATTATTAGCCACACCTGCGTAATGTCTCTTATTAATATACGCGTAACGACGCAGGTGTGGCAGAGATGCAAAACGGATTTTAAGAGTTCTAAACCATTTGGTTTTAAACCGCCTTTTTAGTATAAAAAGATTTAAAACCAAACTGAACAGTTTAATAATGGTTTATTTTTTTTTAATAGAGTGCTCTGAGGCTTCGCACGAAATGCACAATTACTACCTGATTTAGGATATATCAAAGGCAATATAAAACTTAAAACTGGGTACAGGGTCAAATTAAATTTGCTAGCGAAACTCGGCAGACGTGACGAGTATCGATATCTAAACACGAAATAATAAAAACCGGCCAAGTGCGAGTCGGACTCGCCCAAGAAGGTTTCCGTACCATTATCTACAAAAACGGCAAAAGAATCATGTCTGTTGTATGGGAGCCCCATTAAATATTTATATTATTCTGTTTTTTAGTAATTGTTGTTATAGCGGCAACAGAAATACATCATCTGTGAAAATTTCAACTGTCTAACTACCACGGTTCATGAGACACAGCCTGATGACACTGATGACAGACGGACAGCGGAGTCTTAGTAATAGGGTCCCGTTTTACCCTTTGGGTACAGAACCCTAAAAATGAAAAAGACTGATGATTTTTTTGAAGTGAAAACTTCTTTAGGCACCTTGGGCACTTTTGGGACGGGGAATAAGCACTGACCTCGCGTGACCGTCACGCTCAGATACATATACAGGGTGGCCCAAAAGTTGTGGATCAAACGCAACTAGGGGTTAGATGGGGTCATCAGCTGCAAAAAGTTGTACTACGGGAGCTCCTTAAGGTGAACCCCTGCAGAGTTATAATTTATTTTGTGTTTTTATGAGAAAATTGACTTTTTTTAACTAATTCTTATTAAAATTCGAAAAAATCTACATCCTGTATGTTTTTTATAATTTTCACTAGATTGGTACTGATGAGTCCTTGCGTGCATGCTATTTATGGTTGTTTATTGAGTGTGTTGAAGATAATAATTAAGTTTTACGATTTTTTTTTTCTCAAATCATAACTTTTTATTTACTTCGGACCCCACTGTGAAAAAAAAATACTCTACCGAAAAGTGACCCTGTATTACAAGTTTTGGCGCATTTAAAAGGGATTCTGAAAATGTATTACACATGGCTATGCGTGGCTTTGATATCTTTCAAGGACGATTATTCGTAGCAAGGCCAAAGTTAACCCAACCATAAAACTCGGTTAGGCTTATTTAAAAATAAACTGGAACTAATACAATTAATGACAAAGACTGTCTGCCTCTCTTTTACACTAACTATTTAATCCTTTGTCAATAAAAGGCCGGTTCGCCCGTCAGTTCAGGTAGCGATATCTTTTCTAGGAAACAAAAGGCCGGGGCGGGGGCCGGGGGATGCGCGTGAGCATGTTTCTTTAGAATGTTTAGTGTTCTTTAGTGACTCGCTTCCTGCCTGTGAGTACGCACGTGTTCTTTTTCTCGGTTTTACGACGGTTTTACGAGACCAGTGGTGCAATTTGAAAATGAAGATGAAGTGCTGAGAGAATTAAGGTTGGATCCTAGTATAAGTCAACGCCAAATATCCCGTAATCTCGGGATTCCAAGATCGACGGTGCAACGTGTCATTAACAGAAACTAATATCACGCCTACCACGTGCAAAGGGTGCAACTGTGCAAGCTTTGCTGCCCGGTGACTATGAACCTAGAGTGCGGTTTTGCAGAGAGATGCTAAGATACCACAGAGAGGATCCGCAGTTCTTCAACAAGGTTTTATGGACGGATGAGTCAACTTTTAGAAGAATGGGAGTAGGTATTCAATATCCACAATCTACATTTTTACTCCAGAGTGAACCCCCATATCATAAGAAATGATCGATTCCAGCATCTGTTTGGTATTAACATGTGGGCTGGTATAATTGGCCAGCAATTGGTGCTGCATGAAATGCCAGCAAGGCTGAATGGTGCTCAGTATTTAAATTCTTATTCTTAACGAAGCTGAAGTTCCAGAAGAAAGAATAGCAGAAATGTGGCTGCAACATGATGGCGCCCCGCCTCACTACGCTCGAGCAGTTAGAGATCATTTGAACGAGCGCTTCCCCAACCGGTGGATTGGTCGAGGCGGACATATTGCGTGGCCACCCCGGTCGCCCGATTTAAATCCATTAGATTTTTTTTTGGGGCTATTTTAAAGAAAAAGTTTACCAAGGAGAGAACAATAGCGAACAAGAACTACGACAAAAGCTCGAATTTGCTAGGGTACAAGTTACTAACAACAGAGGTGCATTCCGTAGGTTACGTAGGAATTTTATTAGACGGTGCAGATTATGTATTATGGTCAGAGGCAGGAATTTTGAGCATTTATTGTAAAATGTTTTGCTTAATAAAATAATTATTTCACAATCGTTGTTTTGTTTTTTCGTCCTAGAAAGATATTAGAGCCACTCATGGCCATGTGTAATACCTTTTCAGAATACCTATTAAATGCGCCTAAACTTGTAATACAGGGTCACTTTTCGGTAGAGTATTTTTTTTTCACAGTGGGGTCCGAAGTAAATAAAAAGTTATGATTTGAGAAAAACAAAATCGTACAACTTAATTATTATCTTCAACACACTCAATAAACAACCATAAATAGCATGCACGCAAGGACTCATCAGTACCAATCTAGTGAAAATTATAAAAAAGATACAGGATGTAGATTTTTTCGAATTTTAATAAGAATTAGTTAAAAAAAGTCAATTTTCTCAGAAAAACACTAAATAAATTATAACTCTGCAGGGGTTGACCTTAAAGACCTCTCGTAGAACAACTTTTTGCAGCTGATGACCCCATCTAACCCCTAGTTGCGTTTGATCCACGACTTTTGGGCCAACCTGTATACAGATGTTTACAAGTTTGTGAAGCTAAGAACTTTTCACTTTTGACGTGCAGTCCTACGACTGACAGTTTTTTTGTGGTCAACGACCGCTAGTAGTATTGTTACCGTAAGTATGAGTTGAGAAAATCTGTTTATTTTTATTTTATCGATTTAGTTATGGATACCCACCACGTCCGTGAAGTTTACACAAAAAAAAAACAGATTTTTTTAAACCGTTATTTCAAATTACTACACAAGGGCACGCAGCAGCGGTGGCGGGCATTTTTTTTTTCTTCTTTTTGTAAGGTATAATTAGGACTTTGGTGTACAATAAAGTTGTAAAATATACGTATAAATGCGGCGGTTGAAGACCTTTTCAGTTTTATCATGTTTAGATATCGATAGATTTGGATGTATGGGGTACTTATCGTTAGAATCCTCACATCATCCTGAATAACACTGGCTATTTTTTTTAACGTACCAGGTTAAAAAAAATAGCCAATGGTGCCGATTCCCTTGTTCACACACTAAACTAAATTTAAGTTCAGTGCATCTTTTTCTTTCTATTTCATTAAGAAAAGGACAGAAGATAAATTTTAGTTTAGTCCTGTCAAATTAATCAGCGCCTGTCACTACTCCATACAAGTTAAAATCAAATCAAATCAAAAGTCATTTATTCAAACTAGGCTGAGGATCAGCACTTTTCGAACGTCAAAATTACATAAGACAGTCCCCCAAAACGCCCAACCTTCGCCCTAGTTTAGACGTGAATAAAAACTTGCCTACTAAAATTACGTCAATTTACGTCAAGCGCTGATTAATTTGACAGGACTAAACTGAAATTTATCTTCTGTCCTTTTCTTAATGAAATAGAAAGAAAAAATTGCACTGAACTTAAATTTAGTTTAGTGTGTGAACAAGGGAATCGGCACCAGTGTTACTCGGGATGATGTAAAGATTTTAACGATAGGTACCCCATACATCCAAATTTATTCAGGCATTTAAAAGTTATGGTGGAACAAAGAAACTCATATAGATACATAGGTACATACACACATACATAAAACCAGATAACATTTACACTCCTTTTTTGGGCAGTCGTGTAAAAATTGTTCTATCACTATTTGCCAAGCGTAGATATTTCAAATCGTATTCATTAATGAAAATTCGGTGTTTTATCGCATTCATGTCGGACAGACATGTGAGGCCTCGGTTAATAATAGGACTTAGAAAAAACAGTTTTATTTACTTTTACTACACACTGGGTCACCGGTTGCGAGAAATTGTGGATGCCAGAAGTTGTGAACAGAAAGACGGACATGGTTCGGACGCAAGCTGGGAGTTTGGAAGTGATCACGATCGAGCAACTTGCTGTGAAAGCCGGAGTGCTCGCTACTTATATCCCGCATGGACATTATGAATTCGCTTGCCATACCCTTGTCGACTACTAGGATGAAATGTGGATACATCTAGCTAAGCCGCAACCACTAGTGGCTAAATATGGATACGTTTAGATAAGCCAAAACTTCTCGTGACTACGACCCGTGGCGCATTTAGCCATTAACTGTAGCCATTGGCAGCATCCAGTGGTTCTGTGTGGCCACCAGTGAAGTTCACTGGTAGTCATCGCCACCGGTGCAACCTGCTCTACTCTGGGCCCGCGGCAGCAACTACTAGTGCACCGGCTGTGTTTCAACATTTGAAAATACTGTTGGAGCAGCTGAACATTGTAAGACTATCTTTGCATTGTATAAATTCAATCTACTTTGTATTGTATAATTGCATTGCACAGGTGTGAGTACCATGTATAATAGAGCTACCATTTACCGGTTATGTAATTGACTTGAATGGGCCCTGGCAGCTGAGAGTATGTCATGCTCACTCAGATGTCTCGCTGATGGTGGCGCGTGTGTTGGATCATATAGCTCCCTTCAAAATGGTTGAGCTAAATGGTGCTGATCCATGCGTCATGCTCGTGAACGGGCGCCGTTAGTTGGGACTGGTCACCTCTTAGCGTCCTCGGCTTATTTGTAATTATTTTATTTAGAAATTGTTTTTGTTTCTTTTTCTACTATGGACGCGTTTTTTATTTTACATCGTCCTCACATTTAGTTATAATTTCAACATTATTTTTGTACTAATCTTTATGTATCAATTTAATTTAAAAGAGTGTCCATGGAGTTTCTTGCCCGTTCTTCTCCATAGGTACCTACTACGCTTTGGAATCGGCAACTAGCTTCATTTCTAAGTGACCGACTCCTTGACAATTCAAAAGTGCCTGTAAATAGTTTAATTGAAATAAATGCTTTGAGTTTGAGTTTGTGTACCGTATTATTTAGTTTTTGCTTAGGACATATTTGTTCTATTTCATGAAAAACGTTTTTTTTTTGGTACTATTCAAATAACCGGAGCTCTGAGAGAATCAGAAAGAAAAAAATATATTTTAAGCTGGCAATACACTAAAACAGCAAAAAATAACAACTGAAAGTTGAAATGTTTACTTTCTGTGGATTATTTGACAACTAAATTGCGTTTCTTTTTACTTATCAATCTGCTTATCAAACATAAATCAGTAAAAATATTTATAAAAATCTAAAAGAAAGTAGACAGTATCGATAGGAATATGCTTTTTTAGTTTTTAAGATAATAAATACATACCTATTGTCCTCTTTATATGCTTCCTTGTTACATAACAGAATTAACATTTTACTATAGTTTGAAAAAAAAAAATAAACTGGATTATTTTAAATGCTCAGTCATTTTCTTCAAAAAACCTGACTGGGTGTTAAAATTCTGTGCAAATTGGCATAATATTATATTTATTATTTGAATAAAAACTTGTAGAGGAACGTGTCTGGCATTATGTATTTATGTTTATAGTATAGTTTTGCGCGTTGCGCGCGCATCGCATCTGCCCGACCGACCGATTATGGCGGACAGGCAGTGAAGAATGTTTGTCGTCTTTTCTAAATCAGAAAGTATCGACAGCAGCCAATGGCATAAACCGGGTTTTTTGTAAAAATTGTACATTGTAAATAGTTCTGTGTACATATAGTAATTATATTTGTGCTCGTTTTGTTTAGAAATTCTGTGAATAGTGTATTATTTTGAGTGTTTATTCAGTTCAGTTTTCGACGCCGACTAATAGCTATATGCCTATATCCTAACGTTAGTACATTAGTAAAACCCATATAACTTCTGAATTCGATAATCTAGTAATTTTGTATCCTAGAAATCATTGATTTCACTTCTTGTCTTTGTTTCGATCCGTCAAGGAGACCGTTGCAGTAGGTGCAATATTTTGGTTTCCCTTAGCGGCTGTCATCGTGCTTTGATAAAACTACTGTCATTACAAAGACAAAAAGACAGATTTAGTCGCCAAATGTATTCAATATTGAGATCAGGTTGCTTTATGTAGTCTATTTGATCATGTAAATCGGTTAAATTACACATCTGGCTGTATTATTATTGGAAGTAGCGCTATAATATCTATAAAGAGTAGACAGATCGCGAGACATTTTGTGTTTACGGTTACGAAGGATCGAAGTGTTGTGAAACTGAATGCTCGAACCCCACGGTAGCCCAATGAAGTGGCCGGGATCGGGAGCGGAAGAAGAGCCGGGTGAAGCTGCTTTGCAGAGCACGCGCGCTTCCCAGGCTCGAAGCCAGGACGATGCGACTGTGCATTACGTGTTCCAGCGAGAACCACAAGAGGGCGAGCTGCCCTCGCTAGCGCCAAAACAGCGTTGGGCCGTTGGAGACGATACTATTGTTGAGGTTGGTTGATATCTCAATCATTATTCTGATGTACTCTGAGACATTATAACCTAAAATTGTCAATGATATGTTAATGTTTTTCATAATCTCAAAATTTGTTGAGTTACCATTGTTTATATGTTTATGTCAGTGAATTCAATGTTTATTTACTATCATTTCAGAATCAAGATAAATGGAAGAATACCAATCCTATGACCATGAACAATATGCACCAGCAAGCTCAAGTGCAACTTAAAAATTCTCAAGCAAATCAACAGCAGTACATTAACCAGGCTATAGCTTCATCAGTTGGAACATTAGCTATGAATCCCTCAGTTATTGGGAGTCACCCGGCTCATTTGACCACCAACATGGTACATACCCAGTTGGCTCCATTGCAAAATCCAACACTTGGAAACAATTTGATGCAGAATAGTGCAGTGATGCTGCCACAGTTGCAAGGCATGCAAAATGCTCCACAGTTGGGACAACAAGGATTGTATGACATTCACCAGCATCATGGCAATCCTATGCAAGCTATGAATGGTATTGGAAAGAACACTGAACACCTCATGTATTTGAGCCAAGCTGGTATGCTAGCTCCAGGTACCAATCAGTATCTTCAACAAGGACAAAACCAACTTGGTCTGACACCAGTTGCTGCCATCAGGAACCAGGTAAGAAGTGCATTATTATTGCTTACTTGTAGTCAGCATGTGTTTTTGCATGAAGGTATTTGTAGTATACCCATACATAGTTCATTGTAAGAATTTGCATGGCATGTGTATTGCCTATTAGTTCATATATTTTTGATATGGCAGAATATACAGTATCGAGAAATTTGAATTCATCTTGTTATATTCAACCGGCTATTGTAGACCATAGTCTGTTGGGTTTGTATTAGTTAATATTTAAAACATATAATAACAGTGAATGATTAGAATGTCATAACATGCATAAAGAATGGAAAGATGCATTTGATAAAAATGTAAATAAAAAAAATTGCTGTATTTTAGCAATTTTTATTTTTCGAATAACTTATATTATTGACAGCAAGCTAAGATACTTGAGGTGTTTTCGTTAGCATTACTACAAAAATTTTTAAAATTGCCTTGGCATAGTAAATTGTACATTAATGCGCTGACAAGACCCAATTGAACAAAATAGGCTTCTCTTAAGAAAAAAAATTGCCAAATCTGTATAGTTTGTGGTAGGGGAAAAATTATATGTTAATTTTGAACATATTTCCCAGAACTTGGTTGTTACCAAAACGCGTTTTGAAAAAAAAACTCGGTACAAACTAACGTTAAAGTAACCTCGTACCTTGAGTTCTAATCCAAAATATCTGTATTAAATATCAACATTATGTTACGTATTTAATTAATAACAAGAACGTCTTATTTGAATGCAGAACATAGTTGTTTTTTATTTTCGATTACTCAACTCAATTTTGAGTAAATTGATAATTGCTTCATATTTTGCAATAAATTACAAGCATTGTGTCATTGCGCTTCTCTTTCTTTTCTATGCAATCTGACAGTGACCGCGGTTTAGGTGTTGTCAGCGTCTTAAGGACAATATTGTAACATATTTACAGACAGTATCACATTAATTTGGTAAATATTTATTGTTGTCCTCAGTTCATGTCTTGGTCACTGTATTTTGCATTATAAAAATTAGTCTATTATTTCTATAACCTTTTCTTTATTTAATTGGTCAAGGACAGCTAATGAGACATAATTTATTTTCTATTAACTCCGACTCGGTGTCGCGCGGGGCTTAACAGGTTAAGCAGTGATAACTAAATTCTTCAGTCCAACTTCCGCCTGCTAGTACCGCAGGAAGTACCTGTTCATCCTAGGTTGGGCCATATTATTTTGCCAAACTTTTCCTATTATAACAACAAAAAAGTGAAGAAAAAAAAAAGCTGGCGTATGGATAAAGTTTTTTATTTTTTACTTTTTAGTGGGTCTGTTTGTAGTTCATAGATAAATTACAAACAGACCCACTAAAAAGTAAAAAATAAAAAGCTAGTTAAAATAGACTAATGTCAACTGCTCTTCGTCTTTTACAAAATATTGGTTTTACTGATGCAGGGACATTCATTATTGTTGAGGAGTTCTTCAGTAACTTCACCATCAGTTCCACTTCACCAAATGGTACTTTCCGAGAGCAAATGCATGATTTACTATAAAAAATACCCAAATAACTATGGGTGTGCCTATAATATTTGAAGAGTTTGCTTGATATCTCAAGGATCTCATCATTATTAGATACTGACCTGATGACAATAGGGCAACCTAGGAAGTAAATCCCTTTCATACAATTTTTTTTTTTTAATTGGTCTAGCCATCTTCGGGCTAAAAATATAAATAAATAAATAAAATATTCCAAAGAACTGAGAACCTACTCCTTTTTTTGAGGTCTGTTAAAAACGCATGATTCTGAGAATTTTCAAAATCATTGTGTCATGTATTGCAGTATTGCTCATTGCTATTAGCAGTATTTTGATTAGTTTTAGTGCTAGTAGTAATAAAGTATGACTAGGAAGTGCTACATTTTGTTTGAATGTTTTGTATTCAGTCTAGAATATGATCTGTGTAAATTATTTTCGAGAACTTATAATATGTGGTGGATGTTTGGCCCACACTTAACAAGTTAAAGTCAATGGTCTTCACAATGGCCTTGGTTCTCTTGTGATTTAAATTAATTCATAGTACCACAGAAGTAAATAAGAGCCATCAAATTAAGACTAAAATTTTCATACAAAGATTGCGACAACTCTAGAACACTGCTCAAAAACACAAGCTATAACTGGATTGAAACCTCTTATGATTAGCAGAATCTTAAGCAATGATATATTTCTGTATAAATGTATAGAAATCATGTTGCTGTCTTGCTATAATTGTATTTTGGGGTTGTTTATGAGTCACCAGATGCATTGTCCTGAATCTTCATAGCAATTTCACGGGATCAAATAGAAAAAAAAAGTACATGTTTTCCATTCTATAACTATTTAGAAAATAACTCATTTTATACCACATAACATGGTGTTGCAACAAAACAGATCCAGAATCATTTTATAATCAATGAATAGGCTGCATTAATTTTAAATGTCGATAATATGTATATTTTAGGGACAATATTCCAGTTAAAATATATTTTTTAAAGATTACTAGCAATGTGAGTTTTCCATCAGTATTTCTGTAAACCCCTCTAATCGTTTGATATACATGTAATAGGAGTGGGTTAGTTACATACATAATAATAATTTTCTCAGTTCACCCTGCTCATATAAACAAAACAGGAAATAACAAATAAACAAACTACTTAGGCTTAAAGTTTGAGTTGATACAATGGTGCCGACGATTCCCTTGTTCACAAACTAAACTAAATTTAAGTTCAGTGTATCTTTTTCTTTCTATTTCATTAAAAAAAAGGACAGGACAGGATTTTTAGTTTAGTCCTGTCAAATTAATCAGCGCCTCTCTCACTACTCCATACAAGTTTAGACGTGATTAAAAACTTGCCTACTAAAATTACGTCAATTTACGTCAAGCGCTGATTAATTTGACAGGACTAAACTAAAATTTATCTTCTGTCCTTTTCTTAATGAAATAAAAAGAAAAGATGCACTGAACTTAAATTTAGTTTAGTTTGTGAACAAGGGAATCGGCACCAATATCTCTTCAACAGAATTAGAAGAAGGTAATCCATTTTAAAGAGCCTGCAGAGCACTTTCCTTGGAAAATGTCAGCAGTTGCTGATTATAAAAACACATGCTTTGAAATAAATAAATAGATTTCTGCTTTCCTCTTCTATCGTGTCGTGACGTACCGTGCTACGGTAAATTATAAAAGCGGATCCATTCTTATAAATACCATCACACTGAAGTGTTTACATGAAGCTACAAGGCTTATTACAATATCAGTCACAATACGAACTCCATTGACATATTGCGCAAGATCTTAAGATCGTTACTTGAGCCGAGAACTCTTGATGGCCGGCATCACACACCGGGAGAAAAGCAGTGTTGCTTCCAATACCTCATAAAAACACCTCGTTCATGTTCTTTACACTGCGTTTAGTTTTTAAACTTCACTTACCGCGTAATGTAAAACGCTGACTATCGAAGTCGCTTCGGGAGAACGCTCAGGCCATAAACCTGCGCGTGCGCTTCATGTTCATGTTAAGCAAGAGTTTTGTTTGTGTGGCCCAGCGATGGTTTTTATTGTTTTATCTATTATTCCGTAAATAATTAAAAATTTAATGGTTGAGAATAGATCTCAAACCCATATTTAGTAGTAGTAGAGTACTACCACCATACGTATTACTGCCGCCAAGCAGCGCTTCTGTGTTCCGGTATGAAGGTTACGCTGCCGGTTTAATTAATTAATTTATTAAAACTTTAAGGCGGACTTTAATGCCTGAGGCATTTTCTATCAGTCAACCTTAGGGTGATGCAGAGACATGATAGATATGATAGACATGATAGATAACTCGAAAATCAAAAATATACTAATACATAGATACTACTAATATATACATACATGTAAACAAAATAAAAAGTTTCAGGAGAAATAACGATTGGTAGGGGAGAAAACGAATCAGCGCTGAGATGATTCAGCCAACTTCTGACGAATATATGCCCGTGCCGTCACTTTAAATGATAATAGACTGGTTGCCATCCTGATGTTCAGAGGGAGCGCATTCCAAAGAGAAACCGCCTGTACAAAGAAAGAAGAGTGAATGAAACCAGAACGGTGAGAAGGACGTAGAAAACGATTGTTGGTGGAACGAAGATTTACTATTGGGAGAGCATAAGTATAAGTATTAGTAGTAATATGGGAAGTGAGGTAAGGAGAAGTGGGTTTCTCGAATAGGGAAAACAACATAGACAAAGCCCTCAACTCTCTACGCTGACGAATGGACAACCATTTCAAAACCAAACCATCCAATCGGTGCGCGGACACATGATCACGAAGATTGAAAACGAATCGAATGCAGTTATTTAGAATGCGATCAAGGCTTCTGACGACCCATAACAACTGTCAAAGATCTACAAATGACAGCCGGGACCAACGGCTTAACGTGCTTTCCGAGGCACGGAGGGGGTTTTGGTATCAAAAGATGGTCACCCATCCACGGACCAAACGCGGCAAGCGTAGCTTGACCTGATCGATCGACCCGTGCGGCTATTATTACTTGGCCACAAGCCCCTCTTCATTCTCACACTGATATAATATTACAATAATACTGCCAGGCCGTGGTTGCCCCCCTGAATTCAGGTCATAGTAACACACATCATAATAGTCAATTATGGGAATGATTAGGGATTGTACAAGCATTGCTTTTATGTGTGATGGGAGGTTTTTCAGTCGATAGAACGACCGCAACGTTCCGGTGACTTTTTTACTGACTGTCGTGACCTACTTCCGCCAGTCAAAACAAGTGTCGACATGCAGACCAAGATCCTTAACATCGGAGCCAAACGGGATGATTAAGTTGTCGAACATCGCAGGTGGCACAGTTGAGGCATTCAGATTCCTCATACTGTGAGGGCTCCCTACAATGATCGCCTGACACTTGGTAGGGTTAACCGCCACCCCAAATCGATCAGACCAGTTTTTAACCACAACAAAATCCCGATGTAATTACAGCACATAAAATATTTCAGCTGTCTCTGGGATGATAACGCATGTGCAATTAATTACTCTTGAATTGTAGGTTTCCATAGGCGGCGGTAACTAATAAACATCAGATTAACCGTCGGCTTATTTGCCAAGCAATAACATTTAAAAAATATTCAATAATTATGATTTTCTCTTGTTTGGCATTTGCTAAACCCAGTGATCAATATTGTTATAGTATACAATAAGATACTACTGCTTACCCTTTTTATATATAAAAAGACAGCTTATTTCCGGGAACCCAGAGCCAAGTCTGTTTCGGAACTTGTTCCAGCAAGAAGCAGCTTACACTATCTTGACTATTCGTGGCAATTAACATTTTGGAGTGAGAGAGAACAAGTCTCGTACTTGTGCCAATTAATCATCATTATTATCGCAAACGGAATGTCTTCCTCTCCCCTTTAATCCATCAACATTTATATTCATTTCTCTTTTAGGCACATGCCTTTTATCCCTCCTCATCACATGCCCATACCAAAACAAACGATTCCCTTAAAACTTTTCTGTAATTCGCCAATGCATACCATAGTAAAATACTTTACTTGTCGCCATAGTTGTTTTTTGAACTAATTTACATATTAATAGGGTATTTTACTATATAGGTACGAGAAAAAATCTATAAATAGATTATTGAGATAGTTTAGGCAAAAAGAAGTCGGAAAATTACAAAATAACAAAAACACTTTTAAAATTAAATTCAGCGTTTTCAGTTTTTCTAATCTGTTAAAAAACACCATGAAAATTTCATGGTGTTAATAGTAGCCGCCATGTTACATGCATGTTATGTCATACCGCTAAGTAAACTAAAACGTGTCAACTGATAGTTAAATAATAGATCAGCGCATTTGTTTACTAGCCAAGTGACGTCATGACCACAGAGCAACATGGCGTCAACTGCGTCCAGCGTTTTCGTCAAACTACGCGCGATGTTTGAAAATGTAAAATTTAAATGCATTTTTATGGCACTTATCGATTAAATAAAAGATTTGTAATTTTTTTTTTTGGGGCATATTACCACTATAGAATTTAATTAAGACACTTTTTAAAAAATTGGTGTAAGACCCTATTAAACATAACAAGTGATTCAGAGCAAGCAGGAGCAGGAGCATGTAAAAACATAAATGAGAATGTGAGAATAGAGGCAGACCAAAGAAAAGGTTTTTCTTTCTTTCTTTTTACTAAGAAGGAAGTTAATTCTGAGATGACGACTAACAGATGTATGCAAGAAAAAGACGTGCTGCGCGGACGCCAATTAATGGGATGGAGAAAATGGAATAAAGGCAGGAGGATAATGCGCCTGTATTCGCCAAAGGGCTAGGCAAAGGTGTATTGAACACCCACACGTTACCAGCAGGCTTAACACGAGAACCGTAGAGAAGCGTTTTGTCGACAGAAGAGTAGACAAAAGTTACGTTTCTGTGTAGACAATTGACAGTTTTCTACCGAGAAATGCAGACAAGTGATTTATATTCTACAGTAGAGTAGAAATAGAAAGCGTCATGCTAAGCCTGCCGTTATAGCAACTCCCATGTATGTACGATGTAAAAGGTGGCGATGGCGAGCCTATTGCAATAATCGGCCACAAATGCAAACACACTGGGCTGCTACTGAGAAATTGCTGATGAATAAATCCTAGTAGCTACTTGCTTATACTACAGCATTGTCAGCAGAAGCGCTTGCGAACACTCTGCCAACGAAGCAGGCACAAAAAATGAAGGAAGAACGTTCATCATAATCTAACTAAACAATAAATTGCAAGCATGAACTTTCGACAACCGCGTTTGTATCATCATCAAAGTTTCAAAGTAGTCTGCGCCAACGTACCCTGAAGCAGGAATATAGGGGAAAGCTCGATTCCCATATTCTGCAGACATCGCACTACCATAAAAATATTATGAGACAGAACATGCTCAGACCGTGTCCGCAATTCTGCTTATATACGGCCTAGGGGCCTATGCTAAACTAACTGATGATAAGAAACTGCAGATATCAACAACACATTCTGGGAGAATGTGTTGTTGATATCTGCAGAGACTACGTGTGAAAATTACAAACGTGGCATAGGTACTTAATGCGTGTGAAGAGGTACAGAACTCGCCCCCATACGTGCCTCAAATGACACACCGTCATCGTATCGTTTTTCGCGAATGGTCGCGAAGTTATTTGCCGGCACCAGTACTGATAGTGACGTGTATACCGTGGAAGCTCGAGTTCGAAAGTAATCATAACCTGTTATCACCATAAACTTTGATAATAAATTTGCCCACTGCTCAGTAGGGCTAAAGCTACTGTTTCCTAGAAGAGCGGCGACCGCCACAAAACGGCCGCAGTGACGGCTGTCATGAAAATGATGGCAGCGGGGTTTGACTTTACGGTGTCAAAAAACGCTGTCTAGAAAAACACGCCAACTTACTTTCTTGAATATCGTTTCAGTGACTACAATCGGCGGTAAATTGCAGACGCCATGTTGCAGCCACCGCTCTTCTAGGAAACAGTAACTTTTCCGTCAGTCATCACCTCATCATTCCCTCTCTTGTCATGAATATGGACCGTATTTTCTTTGGTCTTCCTCTCTCGCTGACTAAGCGAATCGAACCTTAAGTTCTTATCGTGTAGCCCTGACTCGAGGGGCAGTTCCGTAAAATAATAAAACTAGTTTCAGTTCTGTATGTACCCAAGGTACCAACATTTTTTTTGTTGTTTGTATCATCATCAGTTTGTTGTTCACAGTTTTCACAAGAAAAAAAAAATAACAAAACATTTTTTTAAACTGATATTTGTAAAATACTAACAAAATTATTACTTTAATTTATAATTCGTATAAACCGCTACTCTAAGCTGTTCTAAATCACTACCGTTATGACTATGTGTAAAATAACATTGGCTCTATTCTAAGAGCACTTCCGGCACTCTACGACCATAGACTAGACTAAAATCATTCCTCAAAAGAACGCGGCTCCAGAAGTTTAGGTTCTATGGTTACCCAGTTTTGGTTTGCACGCCATCTATCAAATGTGAACACTAAACTTCGCTCCGTGCGACGCTCCCTTGTATGGGGAATTTTAACGCAGGCGCTGTGGTCGGCGTACGTCCTTTGTTCGAAACAAGTCAACATTGTATTATTTGAGTTTGGATCTTTCTAGTGTTATTTCGCAGCTTATGAGCATTTTAGTGTAAGAAATGTGCTTTTTAATTGTTGTGGTTAGTGTATATGTTATATAGAACTAGTGTTTCACGTAAAAAGTGTTAATTTCTCACGATAAGCTTTCGTTGTAGTACATGACTCGAGCTTTAGGCGGATTGTACGCATGAAACCCTTGAGCGACTTTTTTTTCGAATCTGATGTTAAGGATATGGGCCCCGACATGGTGAGTTTTATAGTTTTATACAGTAGAATATACAAGTTGGTTCCAGTTTTAAGTCATGAAATTACTGAATTCCTGGTTTTTTCGCGCAACAGGTCCGTTTTTGTTTTGTTTACTTGTCACCGGCGTCCGCCATTTCTGATTCAGAATTTGTTCACCGGTTTAGATACTTTCGTTTTTTTAGGGATGTAGCGTGGAAAGTCGAACTTCTATGAAGTATTGCGTGGATGTTATCTTATTGATATCTTTCAGTCATTGATTTTGAAAAAATGTTCGTATATTTTCACAAGATAAGTCTGTTATTGTCGCCATTGATGCGACAGCGGTGTGACCAATTAATTACCCATGTACTGCTCCTATCTAGTTATTTACTATCATCATTGTTAGGAATTCGATTTTCTTCATGAATGCTCTGTTCACATTGTAAATACCTATTTGCAGGTTTTCAATGACAATAGAAAACATAATATTTTGTGAAACATTGAATTGTTAGATAACATAATAGCATTGAACTGTTTCCTAGTCAACAATGAAAAATGTTTGATTTTCAACTAATTAAATTTCTAAAATACCTACAATGCATTGAAGTGGATTATGGTGAACTGAAATAGCTGAATGAACCGTAAATTTACATGTAACTCGAAATTTTCTCAGTAAAATTGTAAACCATGTCTTGTTCCTACTTCAACATTGTGTTCCTTTTCAACCAATATTGTATTGATGATAAATTCATCAATATAATATTGGTTATCTAACCTATTTGGCAGAGCGCATGAATGAACCCGCAAGGTAGTTTTGTTACTAAACTAATTGTAACTATAGAATTAGGTACCTATTTGTTGAGATTTCAGTACTTCAGTTTCTAACTCATTTAAGTTATAAATTGATGAAAATGTTGTCTTAATTTTGGTTCTGTACTTGCATGTTCAATGTAATATCTCAATAGTATTTTGGAAATTATGATCTTGTTTGTGGTTTAACCTGAATCAATATTAAAATAATACACCTTCACAATCACAAAGCTTGTGTTTACTTCTTAAAATGTTAATTCAAGGAAATGTATTTAGTACCTATCCATCTTGTATGTATTATTCCTTCACTATACATTATGATAATAATAAGTGATAACACATGCATAAATTAATACTGAAAAGCATATCCATACATAACCTATGTAATACTGTAATAGGTAGGTCAGGTTACATCTTGATAGTGCCACTGCATCATAATGTTACAACTTCCTTCTCTTTGACTTGAAACTTTTAACAACTCTAATAGCCATTACAACACAAGCATGTGTGCCTCATTTCAAAATGATTAAATAATAATTATGAGGTATTATAATTTTTTCTAATGTTATAAATGCAAAAGTGACTTGAATGGATTTGTATGAAATTTGGCACATGGGTAGGCCATGTCATGTTTTAGGATATAGGACACTTTTTATCCCACTATTCCAATGGGCTGAGACTTATGTGGGTGAAACCGCAGGGCGCAGTTAGTAAACAATAAGTCATTTTTTAATTAGTTCCGGTGAATATTGAATCCTGGGAACTTATAGCTTATGCAGGGCTTAGACTAAACATGTAAACACTCTTGACTGAACTTAATTATTTGCCATGAAGTTGCTGAGTACAGCCATAATGGATCATGGCTGTGTATGTTGTTGGGCTTATTGCTTGTTTTGTATCACACAATTTCATTAAAAAAGTTTAGTGATCAAACAGCTGTTATGTCTTAGCATAGTTGATTAGTATACCTAATCAATCAGGCTGTATGGTTGTGCTCTGGTTGTGCATTTTCTCTGTCATTAATATTGGTATTGGTTGTTTGGAACTGCCTCATTGGTCTAGTAGTGGCAAGCGCTACTACTAAGCATTAGGTCCTGGGTTCAATTCCCGGGTCGGGCAAAAACGTTATTGGATTTTCCATCTGGAATTTCTCAGTAGCAGCCCGGAGTCTGGATTTGTACATGGGACTTCGAAAAAAACAGAACTGCAAAATGTGGGTGTACTACAGGTACACCTAAGCCCAACCCTTCGGGGAAACAAGACGTAACATTATGTATGTTTGTAATATTGGTATCTTTTTGGTTTTTTTTTTTTTTTTAATATTTCACTAAAATCACAAAGTATTTAAGTTTCTAAATAACTTTTAGGGAATCAATAATTAAGCAGAAGGATACATGCACTGAAACTTTCATAGCTTGGTCTCATGTCCAGGATGCATTAAAAAATTCTGATACAAATTCAAAAACAAATGTGACAGCAAAAATAAATGCATAAACATATTTTATTTACATTAAAAATGTTATACATTTGCTTAGCTTTTGCATACCTAACAAATAACATTCCCAAGCTTTTTTTAACTGGGATAAATAGTAACACTGAGTTTGATTTAAATGAAACCACATTGCAATAAACACTGAATAGAAACAAATTCAAACAAAACAGTAATAACTACATTTGCTGTAACATTGTCAATTAATATTGGTTTTACTAAACCATGTAAGTAATAAAGCAGTAACCAGTTTTGTGATATGGAACGAAAAACATAAAGCCACTATTACACATGCCGCTAACTTGCTCAAAAGTAGGCAAGTAGCCATAATACATTCTGATAATTAAATGTCACAATGGCATGCAAGCTGATTGCACACTTGTGCAAGTTATTACAGGCATGTGTATGCATGCTTTAGTTCTTGAGTTTCTTATCTACATCTCTACTGAGGGAGCTTAGTAAGATTTTATCAAAACGATATTGAGTGGAGGCACTGTAGGTGATGTAAGTCTCTGTGTAGTGTGCTTTGTCAATGGTAGAGTTGTTGAGTCTATGCTGTCCTAGTGCCATTGCACAGATGTCTGCTCAACAAGTATTACATTAGATTGCCTACTTGTACAAAATAAATCTGTTCATATGTGTAAGTGCATGTCTTTAGTATTTCTAATGTCTCATAATCAATTATGTTTTTTTTTTTATTGTCATTGCCATCATTAAGTATGTTAATTTTATTGAAAGGTACAATTACACTTGGTCATTCACCCGATTTGGATGCCTATGGATTTTGGACTAACAAGTAACAACCATGTGTAAATGAGAAGAAAGCCTTTAGAAAAAACCATCTGCTACATAATTGCTACTGCTAAAAATCATTTTTATAAAGTTAATTCATAAAATCCTGAGCTAGTTTTAAGTAGCTTATAGCTGATGCATGCCAAAGTAACATACATATATACTTCTAATATACTTTACTATATAATGTTCCTAAATATTTATTGTTTTCCCAATATTTTATTTTTAATTACATTTTGATCAGGCAATTTTTAACCGACTGTTTTCATGGCTTCTGTATGATTTTTTAGAAACTGTTATCGTTTTTAGATAGCACCTGCTGCAAAAAAACTATGGGACAAAGGCCCCGGCGCTGGCGGCGACAGCAAGGGCCCTCCCCACCTGCCGCCGCTACAGTTGAACCCCGAGCAGATGTGGCGTGATCCGACCTGGTCCGCACAAGGTTTGTTACTCTTCCATGCTATTCATATATGTTACTTCATTGGAAGCTATGACGATACTTTTATGCTACTGAAAATAACTACTTACATTATCTTTGAAATCGGTTTTAAAGTTATTTTAGCAGTATCCTTTCTTTTTCATTTCCGACGGTACATCTGTGTTACTCATTCTGTTTGGGACCAGTAGTTGGAGTATCAGTATCCTAGGAAGCCAATACTTAAATAAAAAATAAACTTTCCTCAGATGTATCTTTGTATAAATTGGTCTACACATCTTCATACTAAACCTGTTTATTTGTTAAATAAAATGGTATTATTATAGCTGTGGAACACAATGTAGGCGTGCCAATGATGGGCACGCGACGCGGTGTCGCGTTCCCCGGCGGCGATGCCGGCAGCATTCTGTCACCCCGTGACACGGCCGGACTCGGCGTCAAAATGGTCGAATATGTACTTGGTGGATCTCCTACAGGTATGATCTTTGCCAAAGCTTATTGTTCTTTGAAAATCACGCCAGACCCCCCCCCTGCCCTATCTTACATTATGTTTGTTTATATACGTTCTTGGTAACTTGTAAAGTCAACATTCTTAGTAAGTTCCCTATAAAATCATGTTCCCGAATTTAGTTTAGATTTTACACACTATGAAGATAATAATGTCTATGTACACCACTTTGTTGCAGTTTCATCAAGAATTAATTATTCACATCTCGTAGAAGCAGGTGGCGTAGCTACTGGCGGAGGTGAAAAAGTACCCGGAGTGGTCGCTGGATTACGAGGCATGGTCCTTGAGGAGCGTCCTGAAGACAAATCAGCCTCTCCATTCGAAAAGGATTTGCACGAAATGCATGAACATGGATCTCTACCCAATGGACTACATAATGGACAAGAAGATGACAAAGCTTTCAAGTAAGTATTTCAGTGAAATCTGATGAATTTATTCCTTCTGTTTGTGTTCTAATTGTAGGCTTAAGACGCTGACAACACCTAAATCGCGGTCCCTGTCAGATTGCATAGAAAAGAAAGAGAAGCGCGATCGCACAACGCTTGTAATTTATTGCAAAATATGAAGTAATTATCTATTTACTCAAAATTGAGTTGAGTATTCGAAAATAAAAAACAACCAAGTTCTGCATTCAAATAAGACGTTCTTGTTATTAATTAAATACGTAAAGTATGTTCATATTTGATAGAGATATTTTGGATTAGAACTCAAAGTAAGAGGTTAGTTTGTATCGAGATTTTGTTTTCAAAACGTGTTTTGGTAACAACCAAGTTCTGGATTTATTTTCAAAATTAACATATATTTTTTCCGCTACCACAAACTATACAGATTTGGCAATTTTTTTCTTAAGAGAAGCCTATTTTTGTCAATTGGGTCTTGTCAGCGCCTTAAGTGTCTGAAAAAACTTCTCTTGATATCTATCACAGAGAAGTTTTTTTGCGTTTGTTTAATAAGTAGTAAATCAACCTTGACTCACTACTTATTAAACAAACGCAAATAGCAAGGAAGAAACGGAACCCATATAGGATCACTAGTGTGTCTGTCTGTCTGTCTGTTCTGTCTGTCTGACTGTCCGTCCGTCCGTCTGTCACAAGTTCACAACCGATTTGCTCCTAGTCTACTGGACCGATTAAGTTAAATTTTTTTACACATGAATTTCTGTGACCCAAACACGAACGTGTAACGTAAATAAATGAATTTTGGGGGAAAATCTAGAAAATGAAAAAAAAATCATTTTTTTGCTGTCTCGTGTGACATATTAAATGAAAATACCTACTTGTTATGAGGATTTCTAATATTTTCAATATTAATTATAAAATAATAAGTTTTAAAGTTATGAAAGAAAATAGACGAAAATTGCCATTCCCTCCCCCCCTCATCTCCGAAACTGTTGAGCCAAAATTTTTGAAAAATTTTCGGAGCTATATTTATTAATTACAGGACAACCTATATGTTTTTTTTTTTGTGGGAAATCATCAAATAACTTCTGCTCTGGGCGGAGCGGGAGGGTGTGTCAGACTCTTACTGACTAAAACCTGCCCGTATTCCTTCCGTTGCCTGTGTTGCCAGGGGCCTCGGTAACCCTTTAGTACCTTCCCGCGAAGTCTATGGTCTTAAAATAACATGGTAAATCACTCAATATTGTGCGTACGAACTTACGTTTGCAGTTAGAATGTATGGGGGAACAGGTTTTGAACTACAATGTTAAGTTTGTCCTTGGGATAAATTCATCCCGACTGTAGAACCCTTCATTGT
Source organism: Atethmia centrago (assembly GCA_905333075.3). Taxonomy (NCBI): domain Eukaryota; kingdom Metazoa; phylum Arthropoda; class Insecta; order Lepidoptera; family Noctuidae; genus Atethmia; species Atethmia centrago. The sequence continues at coordinate 23,004,053 of HG995369.1, forward strand.
ACGCGGTCAGACCCGCACTTGGCCGGTTTTCCCTTTTTGACTAATGTTTTATTTACTAATTAACCTAAAATCGGTAAAGCAACTGTTAGAACTCATACGCAACCAATGACGCAAAGTTAAAGCAATTTAAATTAATAGGCATTAATTATTAGATGCACGTAAAGGAAGTTGAGGAGCTCGTGGCTAAGTAATAACAGCCGCACGGGTCGACCCATCAGGTTAAGCTACGCTTGTCGCGGTTGGTCCGTGGATGGGTGACCATCTTTAAATACCGAGACTTCTCCGTGCTTCGGAAAGCACGTTAAGCTGTTGGCCCCAGCAATCATTCGTGGATCTTTGACGATCGTTAGGGATCGTCAGAAGCCGGAAAGTCCTACAACCAGTCTTACCAAGGGGTACGTATTACCCAGTTATTGGGTTATGGAGATCAGCTAGGCGGTCGCTCCTTGTAAAATGCTGGTATTCAGCTGCATCCGGTTAGACCGAAAGCCGTCCCCAACATAGTTGGGAAAAGGCTAGGGAGATTGACATGTAAAGGAAGTTCAGAACTGTAATTATATATTAATATTATTATTTATATTTTTACTGTGTATCTGTAACTGTGTACTGTGGGTTCCGTACCTCAAAAGTAAAAACAGAACGCTTACAGGAGCACTCGTGTGTCTGTCTGTTTGTCCGCATGTCACAGCCGATTTGCTTCGAATCTACGGGACTGATTAAGTTGAAATTTGGTACACATATGCATTTATGTGACACGGTCGTGTAACGTAAATAGATGAATGTTGAATATGAGGGATCACTTTAGGGGGCAAATTAGAAAATTAAAAAAAAAGTTTTGCACGCTGTACTGTGTGAAATATCAAATGAAAGAGTTGTTGTGAGGGTCTTTAAGTTATTTAAGAAAATAGATGAAAATTGATCATTATCTCCAAAACTACTGAGCTCTCAATTTTGTGCGTACAAACTTACATTTACAGTTGGAATGTATGGGAAAATGAAAATATATGTTTTTCAACTATAATGTTAAGTTTGTTCCTAGGATACGAAACATGGTAGATAACATATTTATTGTACGGAACCCTGACCACGCGAGTTCAACTCGCACTTGTCCGGTCTTATTAATAAAACTTATCTAATCAAAATCAAGTCATTTATTCAAACTAGGCTGAGAATCTAAAAAGGAGAAAAGATAAAAAGTTACATAAGACAGTCCCCCTATGTGGTTTTCTTGTTAGTATTGTATGGCGGGCGAACTTGACAAGTTTGTCATAATACCAGCAGTTTGAAATGAAGTAATAACAATTAACTTATCTTATTCTTAAATGAGTAACTGTGATGCTATTTGGTATGCAAAACTGGTAATGATTAAAGTTGAGATGTAGACCGGGTTTAGTAAAAGACCATCAGACGACGCAAACTCAGTGGATTTTGTTTTATATGCAATCAAATTAAGATGATAATGTATTTAATTCGCAAACAATAAACCAACAAAAAAATCGCTGCCCGAATGATAATTCTAATCTTTATCAATACACAAATTACTACGAGTCGTTGATACGTAAGATCGTCGCGAAGGCCATCGAGTGTCGAGCGGTAAACCGTTCGACGCAGTGGCGGAGGTACCGAGGTAGCGACGGAGCGGCGTGCGTGCGGCGGGCGGCTCTGGCGGGCAATAACCGCGCGTGGATCATGGCCTCTGTCAATGCCACTCGCCGCACGCCATACAACCTGCGCGCCCGCACGATCGGGACACTCCTAATGTTTTATCGAGCGTCGAGCGCCCGCGACCTATGATTCACACGGTACAGAGATTTCCTCTAATAGAGCTGCGGCGTTTGAGTAGCCATCGGTCTGCTATCTTAAAGGTTTATGTGGTACTTAAATTCAGAGGCTAGTTTTATTTGCTTAATTAATAATAGATGCAGGGTTTCTTAATCGTAAATCCCAAAGTACAAGTCAAAAGTGTTAAAAGAAATTTAAACAAGATTGAATAAACATGCCTTACCAAATGCGAATCAGTATAGGTACTAAGATGTATCAGTAGAAATGCAATTTCATAATGTAAATCTGATCGATGAACTCGTTTGGCGTCATAATATAATAGGGTATTTGACTGTTCTTTTTAAATTTGATTTTTCGATACCTAGAAAAAAATTAAGCCACAGTAAAAACAAATTTGTTTAAATATCTAATAAAATGGCGAAGTTGTTTGCGTTTTAGAGTCAATGCTAGACAGAAACAGCACTACTAGCATCTGACGTCACAACACAGGAGAGCCATAGCAACTTCACACCATTCAGTAAAATGATCGTTTTGTGTGACAAGGATAGAAGAATGATTTCAAAAGTAATTTCTCTATTTTTCCACTGATTTTGTTTTTTTTACAACACGTCTCTGCTTAGTAACATATTTAAAATAAGTATTAATTCATGTATTTCTTTGATACTAGTCAAATACCCTATTAGCGATTCTACAATATTCACCCTGCCGTTATTCACCCCGCGGGTCAGGGCGGGTCGGTGGACAAAATAGTACTGTTTATCTACTTCGGTATTTTGCTGCTTTCATTTTTGCCGTACTCATGTCCGGTACCCCTTTTTAGGGTTCCGTACCCAAAGGGTAAAACGGGACCCTATTACTAAGACTCCGCTGTTTGTCTGTCTGTCCGTCTGTCACCAGGCTGTATCTCAAGAACCGTGATAGTTAGACAGTTGAAGTTTTCACAGATGATGTATTTCTGTTGCCGCTATAACAACAAATTACCTAATACTAAAAAAGATCATAAAATAAATATTTAAGGGGGCTCCCATACAACAGACATTATTTTTTTGCCGTTTTTTTTGACGTACGGGGCACCCTTCGTGCGCGAGAGTGACTTGGCCGGTATTTTTGTGAAACCATTTTCTAATTTTCTAAACATGCCGACTGAATTTAGTGTAGTTTCAGAATGATCCTGACAATATATTTGATTAGTTTCTGCCCGCGGGTTAGCTCGCGTGGATGTCGGAAATAATCCCACGGGAACAAACTACCGGGACAAAGTATCCTATGTCCTAACCCAGGTCATGGTTTATCCATTTATCTATCATCCAAATCCATTCAGCCTTAAAGCTTGAAAAGTTAACAGACAGACGGATAATAAAATATGCAAATAATCTTCTTTTCTTAAAAATTGAACAGGTTTTTATGATTCTAAATTTCTTAACTTAAAAATAATAATAAAACATTTTAATACGAGGTGCATTCAATAAGTACCTAGCATCATCGCCAGAGGGCGCTGTAGTTTCAAAAGAGTTTTACCACAGTGTAGCACATTCTTTTTTAATCCTTTTTTCGAATTTTCATTCCAATCCCTTCATTTGTTTTAATTTGACAACTTATGGAAGCGAACGTGTCGATCGGTTTTACAAAAATGGAAAAAGAGCAATATCGTTCGGTGATTCGATTCCTATTTTTGGAAGGGAAAACGCGCATCGAAATCAAAGAGCGCTTGGATGCTGTGTACGGTGACTCTTCTCCATCGATGGCCACCGTCAAGAATTGGTTCAACGAGTTTGCACGTGGCCGTACGTCGGTTTTTGATGAACCACGTCCAGGTGCACCGAAAACAGCTGCTACGGAGGAAAACATTAAAAAAATCCATGATTTCGTATTGGCAGATCGCCGATTGAAGGTTCGGGAGCTAGCTGAGACTGTAGGCATTTCAGAAGGAACAGTGCATCATATTCTTCACGAGGAACTCGGCATGAGAAAGCTGTCGGCGCGATGGGTGCCGCGTTTACTTACACCAGAAAACAAGCGCAACCGTGAGACCACATCGGAGACGTGTTTGGCGCTGTTTAAGCGGAATCCAGCGGAGTTTTTGCGTCGTTTTGTGACCGTCGATGAAACCTGGATCCACTGGTACACACCAGAGACCAAGGAGCAATCAAAACAATGGATCCAGACCGGGGAACGTGCTCCAAAGAAGGCGAAAACTGTAAAATCGTCCGGAAAAGTTATGGCCACCGTTTTCTGGGATTCACAAGGTGTGATCTACATCGATTACCTCGAGAAGGGTAAAACAATTACAGGGCTTTACTATGCCGATTTATTGGGCCGATTCGACGCCGAATTAAAGAAAAACGACCCCATCTGGCGAAGAAAAAAGTGCTGTTTCACCACGACAACGCACCGGTTCGCCGTGGCCAAATTGGTCGAATTACGCTACGAATTGTTGCCCCATCCACCGTATTCTCCAGATTTGGCCCCTTGTGACTTCTTTCTGTTTCCTAATCTGAAAAAAATCACTCGCCGGGAATAGATATGGATCGAAAGAGTAGGTCATCGCCGCCACGGAGGCCTATTTTGCAGAGTTTGACAAAAACTATTTTTCGGACGGGTTAAAAAAGTTGGAGCATCGCTGGGCTAAGTGTATCGAACTAAAAGGAGACTTTGTTGAAAAATAAATTGCCACTTTTCCAAAATTTTCGTTTACTTTTTGTAGGCTAAGTATTTATTGAATGACCCTCGTATTATCACCATTAATTTGAAATACTCTAGCGCCGCCATTGACCACATGATATCTTCATATTAGCTACGACTTTAAATTGTAATAACTTAAGCGGGTGAACCGAAGTTAAGGCGCTGACAAGACTCAATTGACCAAAATAGGCTTCTCTTAAGAAAAAAAAATGCCAAATCTGTATAGTTTGTGGTAGCGGAAAAAATATATGTTAATTTTAAACATATTTCCCAGAACTTGGTTGTTGCTAAAAAGCGTTTTGAAAAAAAATCTCGATATAAACTAACCTAACCTTGAGTTTTAATCCAAAATATCTGTATTAAATATCAACATACGTTACGTATTTAATTAATAACAAGAACGTCTTATTTCAATGCAGAACTTGGTTGTTTTTAATTTCGATTACTCAACTCAATTTTGAGTAAATTGATAATTGCTTCATATTTTGCAATAAATTACAAGCGTTGTGTCATCGCGCTTCTCTTTCTTTTCTATGCAATCTGACAGTGACCGTGGTTTAGGTGTTGTCAGCGTCTTAATAGAATAAATACTAAAATAAATGTTACCTCAAGATACGAACTCTGAATCCTTTAAATCTCTTAAAAGGTACACAAAAATTTCACTAATCATGTGAATTTTAAAGTCATCCCTTATTTTAGACACTTGGGGTTCATCATCTGCCTGCCTTTTCCCAACTATGTTGGCGTCGGCTTCCAGTCTAACCGGATGCAACTGAATACCAGTATTTTACATGGAGCGACTGATTCGCAGGGGTTGATTTTACAAAAACGCTGAAACCCGAAATTTTTTGTTTTTTACCAAAAGCATAAATTTGAGTTTTCATATCCCTTACTTAAGAAACGCTAAGTTTCCCACAAACTTTCATCCCTTATATCACCCCTTTTCCCCTCATAGAACATAGAACATCACCCCCTTTAGGATTCTTTTTGAGACAAAAAGTAGTCTATGTCTTTCCCCAGGATGCCATCTATCTCGTTGCCAAAGTATATCGAAATTCGTTCAGTGGTTTAGGCGTGAAAAGGTAACATGCAGACAGACAGAGATACTTTCGAATTTAATATATATAAATAATATTAGTATAGATTGTAATGAGATATCCTCGTTGATTGTGACTACCTCGGATTAGTGGTCGCAAGCTCTACTGCTGAGAAAGTGGTCCTAGGATCGATTCCCAGGTAAAAATAAATTTCTGATGGAAAAATCCAGTAACACTACCCGTGTTACTGAATTTTTCCATCAGAAATTTCTTAGTAGCAGCCCGGAGTTGGGATTTGTGCCCGGTTGATGGCAAGCGATTTTAAGTATAAGAGACTTAAATATAACTGGTGAAATATTAGTGTAATAAATAATAACATCTCTGCCTAACCTTTCGGGGAGTACAGGCGGGGATGTTATGTTATGTGTAATGAAATGTTTTTTGCTGGTCATGTGGTATATTATAGTGAGGTGGTCTGGTTCCCCTGCAGCCGCACGCCGGGCTCGCGCCAGCCGTCGCCGGCGGAGGAGGAGGGCGCGCCGCGCAACGGCGACGCGCCCGCCTTCCCGCTGCTGCCGCCGCACGCCATGCCGCAGCCGCAGCCGCAGCAGCTGCACCACATGCCGCATCTGTCGCATCCACAGGTAACGAGCTGTGCCCCACGGCCAGGCCTGCTTGCACCATGAATAACTAAATGCGTTAACACTAAACATATTTAAAACAAAAAAAAAAGCAAAAGGAGTACATCCAGCTCCTCCTTCCTGGAGGAGCTGGTGGTGTTATATAGTTTCTGCCTACCCCATGGGAAGAAGGCGTAATTTATATGTATGTATGTATGTATGTATGTATGTATGTATGTATGTATGTATGTATGTATGTATGTATGTATGTATGTATGTATGTATGTATGTATGTGTGTGTGTGTGTGTGTGTGTGTGTATGTATGTATGTATGTATATTTCAGTGGCGTGCCTAGGGTTTCAAAATAACGCAAGCCCAATAAAATTTTAACCGATTTCAAAAAAAGTTCAGTTTTCGACTGAGTATGTAGGTACCTACGTATCTACGTATGTATCATCGCAATTTTCTCATAAACTACTGGTTAGGTACAATAAATTCTCTATCGAGCATTTTAGTAAGGCATGGCCGGGCTTTTGGGCTTATAAGAAGGTACCGCCACTGGCATATTTAAAACATCATTCTGTCTCTTCATCTTCAATCGATTTACGGACACAGAACCACCAAAAGACAAAATTATAAATAATTTCATTTCTCTGTAACTCTTTTGTTTTCTCTTCTTCCGACAATGACTAGTTACACCACCCTAATTTCAAAATATTTCATGTTGAAGACGTGTTAACGAAGTTAAGAGTGCTACAGGTCCGAGGTCTACTGGATATTCTGTGTGATTGTGTATTAGTTGGACTCGTGATTTATCTGATTTATTATGTCTGTTTCAGCATCATCCAGGAATGTTAGGTGTGGCCCCTCTGCAGGGTCTGCCACACCCACAACACCAACAAATCCACCCTGGTACGTAACAAATTAATAAGTATATTATTTGCATGATGACTATGGTTAGCAGAGTAAAATACCACATTGAATTGATTTCAGGTATGACATTGAACGACTCTATGAATCAACACATTGAACTCGTTTTACAAATGGAGCAGCATCCACAATTCGACAACAATAGTTTTGCAAGCACACAGCAGGTTAGTTTTAACTTATTTCTAAAGTACATACAATGAAAAAATATCTTGGTCAAGACCTCCTGTGTAGGTGCTTGAAGAAAAACGAAATTTTCTTACTAATAAATGGATAAATGGACAGCACTTTGCTGTATATAAAATTATTTATCCTTTTATAAATCACGCCTAATGTAAATAATGATACATTGCGACTGATGGAGCTGCTGACTAACAAACTTTCAGTAGCTCTTACACGGTGGAATTTTGGTTGGACAAATGTGCATTTGCGACTTTCGAATTGCACACAGTAATCCCTCTCCTTAACTGAAACCAAAAGTATTTGCGTACGCCGGAACGTTGCGCATCAATGTTGCTGACATACAAGCAGTCGTCGAAAGAGCGCTTCTCTGGTTGCCTGAAAAAGTATTAACTAATCTCTTCTCATGTAGAAATCAGGTTTTGTCTTCAACAATTGGATTATCCTAACCGGCTTTGATTATACTCTTTCGGCAAACTCAAATGGACTCCTAACGTATCTTGACGCCCTGCATAGAAAAGTACGCATATATTTGAATGCTGACAGCATATCGGATGCATCACCCACTTCATCAGTGATGAGGACTGTATTTAGATTCAAATAAGGTTAGACGCGCACTGTTGCGGTTGCAGCCGCAGCCACGATCCGGCTGGCTGTATGCGGCCAATAAAACCTTGCAATTTAGTATAGAAAACCAGGTTGTGACAGGCACGCATTTATTGTCTCTTTCCAGAGATCATATCACCATAATCAAAAATAATTTATTCAAAATAGGCTGAAATCAGCACTTTTTGAACCTCAAAATTATATAAGACAGTCCCTCAAAATGCCCGCCTTTCACCACTTCCTAGTGCTTAAGCTGGGAAGAAGGAAGTGGCGCAACAAACTTACCAGCTGACCAGCAGAACAGCTGTCTGTTAATTTAGAAAAAATCGATTTCAATATAAAAAATATGATTGTGAGCTAGCACAGGCCAAATATGTACAAAGAAGAATATTGATAAGAAAACTACTCAAGCAGTATTAAAACTCTACTTAATACCTGAATAAAAGCCTCCAGTCATAAAGGGCGTGCCTGCTTACATGTGCAATGATAGATTATGTTCATATAGCTGTAACTCATACTCAAAGCATTTATTTTAATTAATTATTTACAGGCACTTTTGAATTGTCAAGTAGTCGGTCAGTTAGAAATATGAAGCTAGTTTCCCATTCCAAAGCATAGTAGGAGGTACCTATGGCGATGAACGGGCAAGAAACTCCATGGACACTCCTTTAAATTATATTGTTACATAAAGATTAGTATAAATCATGTTTAATTTATAACTGTGAGGACGACGTAAAAAAAATAAAATGTCATAGTAGCAAAATAAACAAAAAAAAAACAATTTCAAAATAAAATAATTAAAAATAAGCCGAGACAGCTAAGAGAGGACCAGTCTCAACTGACGGCGCCCATTACGAACATGAAGCATGGATCAGCATCATTCAGCTCAACCATTTTGAAGGGAGCTAAATGATCACGTGTGCATGACATACCTTCAGCCGCCAGGGCACATTAAAGTTAATGAAAAACATATTAACCGGTAAATAGTAGCTCTATTATACACAGTACTCACACCTGTGCTATGCAATTATATAATACAAAGGAGATTGAATTTATACAATGCAAAGATAGTCTTACAATGTTCAGAAGCTCCAACAGCATTTTCAAATCTTAATTAATCAATTGGTTGTGGTTGTGGAGCAGGACCAGCATTCAGCCAACCATTTTTATCAGCTATGTAAACCTCCCCTAACTTTGTAATATGCCTGCCTGCATAGTGTGCGTTTTATACAAGATTTGCATTTCATCTCATTCAGTTGAAGTACAAATGATACTAGGAAGTCACAGGGGCTTGTGGCTAAGTAGTAACAGCCGCACGGGTCGATCAATCAGGTTAAGCTACGCTTGCCGCCGTTGGTCCGTGGATGGGTGACCATCTTTACATACCGTGACCTGACCCCTCCGTGCCTCGGAAATCACGTTAAGCCGTTGGTCCCGGCTATCATTTGTAGATCTTTGACAGTCGTTACGGCTCGTCAGAAGCTCGAAAGTCTGACAACCAGTCTTACCAGGGTGGATACTCTGAAACGCGTGCTTTCGTATATTATTCCGAGTGTCTCCCTCGGCTATGCAATCATTTAGAGAAACATGATAGAAACTGGCCCAAGATACTTACTAGACATTAACATACCTACAAAAACACATACTTTTTCTTGAAATGTCAAAGATGAAATCGTGTTTAATTGCAAATGTACATAAGCCCCGCGCGACACCGATTCGATGTAAAACAATAGAAAACCAATTGTGTCTGACTGACCTCATTAGCTGTCCTTGACCGATTAAAAGAGACGAATTTATCCAGGATACACAAAACGTCTACTCACTATTGAAATTAATGCTGGTTATTTCCTGGACATATTGCAGAATTTCAAAATGACATATTAATATTATTTAATACGAGGAAGTATTTTTCATTTAAATAGTGCTAGTATAGTTATGTATATAAAATACGTAATAGTTATGATTTGTTTAAGTTTGTGCTTATTAATAATTTGTTACTGTGTATGAGTATATTTTACTGTTGTATTGTTTTTGATGTCTGTACTTGGGGTAAATATTCGGAAAAACAATCAAAAGTGAATTCCGATTTTCTGATAGATGAACACTCGTTTCAGATTATCTACCCCTTGAGTGGATATATAACCGGGATTCCGGGGGGTTGGTCTTTTGAGATTTGCAGTCTCTGGGAATATTTTCCAAGCCAATATGGAGACAGACCGTTGCTCTCTAAGCTGCAGCAAGTTAGGGTGCTTGATACTAACGGTTGCATGGAAGTTTGACAGACTAAGGAGCTACATAGACCCAATTCTGTATGATAGTATTTTGTAGTTTGGCTTCCAGCCCAACTAGATGCAGCTGAATAAAACACTACCCTTATGAAATGAAGTTATGATAAATGAGTACTGGAAATCATGCCACTGTTCACCACATTATCACCGGTTGTTCTCGTTATGCTTACAGCGAATACTTGCACAGTCATAATCTGGTAGGCAGGATTATCCATCAGCAACTAGCTCTAAAATGTTTTATTTTTATTGTGGAAGTAGATGCAAATATGGCTTATAAAATATGTTTAGACTCAGTCTTAATCATCTGTCACATTTTTTCCGAACAACGAACGTAAGTTGCCACTGCCACATTGAGACTATAAGGTACCTAAGCAGCAGTTCTGGAACCTGGCTGAGCTACACGAGCAGTTCACTTCAAGTTACTTCGCGTCTCTGTGACAGCTAAAACATGCAATACGAGTATTCGCCTCATTCTACTAATCGAAAATAGTACAACTCAGGGTATTTGAAGTATTCAAGTTTTTTTTTATTAATCTTCTGCCATGAAATATCCGAAAGCGAGAACGCTTTAATGCACGCGTGTACGCGTACGTATCCCTTCATTTGGGGGGCTCTGCGGCAAAGTGGTGATCTAGAGACTAATATACAAGTAGAAATGGCAGAGAGCGATAGAGGTAATTCCAAATCCAAACATCTTTTACACGCATACGATTTTTTTATATCTAATATGGAACCTGATAGGGTCAATCGATCGATGGATTCTGCTTATCGCAGTCGCAGTCCAATGCTGTACTTGAATGGTTCTCGGCCTTCCGTACCCAGTCTGTCCCAGCCATCTTTTTGCGGTCCATGTAGCTGTTTACGCAATCCTTTTTTAATTTGGTCGAAGACGCGTCCATATACATTATATTAACTTTGTTCGAGTCATTTTAGAGTTGGCTTTTTTAATTTTTTAATCCAGTTCGTCTTATTAGTTCACATAAGTAGTGTACATGAATGTGTGTGAGGTACTGCAACTAATAGTGAAAAATAAACACTATAAAAAAAAACTACGTAAAAAAAAAGCGATATTATATTATTATCTTGTTGGTACCTATGCAATGTTGTCTGTTAAGCATAACCTAGCTATATGTTACCTGTTACTACTTGCTGCGCTCTAACAGGGTCATATACTCATAAATTTAGCAATTAGAGTGCATATTTTTTTTTTAATTAAAATAAAAAACCTTTTTTGTAGTCAGTTTAAAATAATAGATAGATAGATAGATAGAAAGAATACTCTTTATTATGTACACCATAAAAATTACAGCTATAAATGTAGAAATTTTACATAGGGTGACACAATGGGCGGTCTTATCGCTAAAAGCGATCTTTTAAAAGACAACCTTTGGATGTTAGTTTCGGAAGTACTAATGCCTTATAACTTATACTTTAATCTACTTTTATTTTGTTTGTATAATGGTAGACCTTATTATAATAATTTTACACTGCTGCATTGTTGATTATCATTAGATGTACAACGTAGGATGGTGGTACTTACCTTTTTTTTTTAATAATAAGGTCCTGTTGTAATTTGTAAATACATATTCTCAAAAATAATATGCAATCAGTAGAAAAACTGAATAATAAAATAAACCTGAAAATATCTCTAATTCTCATCGCACCTGCTCATAGTACCCTTTTCATTTCCCAATTCAATTAATATTTAGTTGTAGCGTTGTATGAAAAAGATGATTGTGTTTACTTCGGTGTAACTAACACGCGTACCGCGCGGTGCAGTATGGTGGCGGCGTCGGCGGCGTTGGAGGGGTGGGCGGCGGCGCGAGCGGCGGCGTGGGGGGCGTGGGCGGCGTGGGCGGCGTGGCGGGCCAGGGCGCCAGCCTCGTCAACGGCGCGTCCGTCGTGCAGCAAGCACCCGACTCGTCACAGCATCACCAACCCTTCGATGTACAGGTTAGTGTCTTAAGAGCGGCCAACCCGTCATACTTTTCATACAAACGCTCGTATGTGATTATGGCGCTGTAACACATCTCCCTTTGAAATTTTTGAAGTAATAGGTATCTTATGCACTATATCTAGGTTTCTATGAAAGCAAAAAATAAATATTTGGAGAAATGAATTCAGTATAAGCTTGAAAAAAAATCTGCTTTTTTGCACAAATTTTACCTGAACTTTGTTCCTTCCACATACATGTGCGAGGTTTCTACGAAGATGTTTTCTTGTGATTGCAAATGACAAACATTTATTTCACAAACTTGTAAGGCTTTCTCAAAAACACGTATTTCGTGGAACAAGGTTTATGAAATTTCCGCACACTATTTTTCGTTCAATGTTATCGCGTTGTCACTTGCTTGTTTGTAGTTGTCACTTCCGCTGAATGAAACAACAAGCTTTTCAACCAAGCTCGCGTTAACGTTGGATGGACCGGGAAGGGCCCTCTTAACAGTCGAAACGCACGTCCCTTGTAACAATTTGACGGTGACGAGCGTGGTCTTCGTAATTAATACAAGTCAGTGACTGATGTGCGGGGTTGCCCGTTAACGCCCGGGTACTGGCGTTAATTTAACACATCGAGTTTACAATAGCATAGGTATCGGAGAGAGACGATCCTCTATAAAGTCAAACGTTATCTTACTCGATGTGCCCGTTAATCTGTAGTCTTGCTACGCCACAGTAGTAACTTTCCAAATCAATTGCTGCAAATAAGCCAAGTAACAATGATCGTCTATCGCGTATCAAAGTTTATACATACCTGCCTATTCCTGCCGTGACTATGACGAACAAAGAAAAGCTCTTTTTTACGGTTTTCCTAGTTGTCTCTAGTCTTTTTGGTTTTAAGGCAACTTAAAGCGCAGTATATAAGTTTCTTCCCTCAGTGAGCTCTTAAATATTCGATACGTATACTACGAAACCAACACTGAATGAATTTGCATTGTTTCATACTTCGCTATTTGTTTAGATATGATATGATGTTCGTCGATAAGCTGTTGCCAGCTACACCACCGCTGTATACAATACAAAACTATTATTATACAGGCTTGTATTAATCTGCATAAAAGTTCGTTGGATTTCTAGCCAAAAAGCTTTGCATTTTATTTAAAGAGCTTATGGTTCTTGTAACCACTACCAGTGGCGCAGCTTCTCATTAGGGAAGCCGGAGAAAAAATAGTTCAGTTCTCATAAACTCTACATAATATCAAAATTAACTCAATAATGTAAGTCATTCCTTTATTTTTCTTTATTTAACGCCATCTATGGTCAAGTTACATAACAAAACAGACGCTATCACTACACAAATAGAATAGTCAATGTATTACAAAATTAAACGATAATATTGCCGATTATAGTTTAATTTCTGAAATACATTATATTACAAAAATATTCTAAAATGATGTTATAACGTATAAAATTAAACACAAAATACACATGAATTTATCTGTCAAGCAATCAACACAACAATCTACAAAATAAAAATTGCAAAAAAATAAAAGAAAAGCATTGAATAAAAATGCATTTGCGGTAAACGTGATGCAATGGAAAAACAAAACGAACAATCATTCATTCTATCTCGTTCTAGCCTACGTACTTTTCTATTTATGTCTCTGTCATAACTCGCTGTAGTTCGGCTACATTAGTTACCTACTATACGCTATGCTGCGGGACACGAAATCTCGGTGTGTCCGTTCCTACGAATTTAGTACCGCATTCTGACACACAAGGGCCGGCTTATTTTGATGCTCATGTTATCGAAATGCTTTGTTGAGACAACTTGAAGGTGGCATTTTTGTAATGTTTTTAGTCTCTTAAGATGTATTAAACTGGTATTCAATATCTGTAATGTGATGTGTGACACACAGGTGTACCATATTATTTGGCAAAAGTAGAAACTAAGAAGAGTAGTTATTTCAAAGGGAAGCCGATAGGACTCGGGTTGTATTAAGGCTGCGCCCCTGCTACTCTTTTAATATAGTTTTGTTTTGCACTGAAGTTACATCACTAAAATTATAATTAAAATATATTGGCAAAATCTTACCAACGTTGCTTCAAGTAGTCAACACTGTCAAGACGTGGAGGGGCTCTCGTTGATGTCTTTCATATTTGCATCTCAGTGATAGCCTAGTTCTGATTAAACTAACGGTTTTTACTAACAGCTCATTTTGGCGCGTGTTTGCGTGCGCTTTACGTGAGCGTTGTACTCCAGTTTCTAGTTTTCAAAGCGTGTTTTACGGTTAGGAAATTATAACTTTCTATCTTTTTTATTAAAAGTGGCTAAAAAGCTCAGCAGCATAATAAAATTTATGTCGATAACAAATTAAATCTATCGATACGTGTAATTAATCGAACCTGTCCAGTCCTGGTTTTGGCGCTTATGACTACGTTAAGCGTACATGCATTTTGAGTGGTCCTACCGAGGTACATGTACCTTGGTTAGGGCCAGTCAAAATAGTTCGTCCTACTTGGTCGTGCTTCAGCTAGTTAAGAGAATTATTTCAGAGCAGCAAATCAATCATCAAACTTCTACGTGTTAATAATGCTTGCACATATCCACGTATAATTTGGAGCCTGTATTCAAATACAAATTGATTAATAAAAAAATAAATACTTTTCTCGTATCTTAGAAAGAGACATTTGATACTTCCATTTTTTTTCCTACACAATAAAGATACACATGAACAGTCTCTTTTTGCTTCGCTGTTCATATCCTGTTCATCGCTAATCAGTGACAGGTTTCAAGCAAGTTTAAATCAGTTTTCTGGAACGTGCGGCTTAGTAATCTCGGCGTATTTAGTTAGATCCTGCCTAACAGGAGTAGCAGTGGTTAGGGTAATAGTATCGCGTGCATGTCCCATTACAACGTCTAGTACCGTTTTCTAACCAGTATACCTACCAAATATATGTTACGTCATTGTTTAGGTTAATATATTCTTGTGTAACTTCGAGGGCCATTTCTTAGTCGTGGACCGGTTTCGGCACGACATGTGCATTAAACTAGACCTTGGGTCATATCCAAGCGCATGTCGAAACCGATTCGTCCGTCGAGAGACTAGATTAAATTATGCTTGCAATATCTATTTTCCTCATAACGCTGTTAGGCGAGTATTTTAAGTTGTAATAACACTATTATAAATTATCATAACTTTATAAATACGCTATGTATGTGTTTATAACCCGTCCGTATCAAAGAGGCCTAAAAGCAAATGGTTCTAATAGCAAAAAACGACCTGTAATCAAAACGACGCTTTAGCAAAATGTCTTATTAGCAAATTATCCTTTAGGCAAATAGTCCTGAAAAGAAAGGAACTGAAATAATCCGCTCGAGGCTATAAAATAATAACTGGGGTGTACTGACAGGCTATTCAACTCAAAATGAAAACATGATTGACAAAATATGGTTAGAACAGCTTTTGATTTTTCACCTCTACCTCCGAAGGTAGACGTGAGAAATCAAGCTGATCTAGCATGCGCAATGGGGTGTATCAGTTTTTTTTTTTTTTTTTTTCTTATTTCAACTTAGTGGTTTAGGCTTTATGCTGTCTGTCAGTCACTCACCGAACTGTTCTATATGAATAGAATAAAATTAAAAAAAGTTGATTTTAAATATGTATATTAAAAAAACTAATTAGGTGCATTTTTAGTTACTGCGGCCAGTTGCACGATTTAATTTTCTCACATTGTAGTATTTTTCAGTTAGCTGGTCACGAATTCGCTTCTGTGACTGTTTGTAGCGGTCACAAGTAGATTAACTTTGTAACTACTTCCTTCAGTGTTGAACTTGAAGCATTCCAAGTTTGCTTCAAACGAGTGGTGGTCCTTGGGAAGCAGCGCCAACCTTAGGTATTACTGACCTCTGAATATTTCCTAGTGGTCCTTGGGAAGCAGCGCCAACCTTAGGTATTACTGACCTCTGAATATTTCCTAAAATCCTATGTATCTGTTTAACAACTGGAATTCCTGTGTGAGCGGTTTCCAATATAAACAGCAAATTCGCAGAGCACTTGGCAATATTACAAATTAGAGTAAAAACAGTGTATCTCAGGTCATGTCGTGTCGTGCCGTGAGAGTAAGCTGACAATTGTAAGTAACGCGTCGACGTGTTTTATACACGCGCCTTGTTCATAGAGACCATGGGAAACCTTTATTTATGATTAGGTCCCAATACTCGATACGAAACAACGTGACCGCCAAATAAAAACGTTTCTGGGCAACCATGTATGCTTGCATGCTAGTTGAACCACGTTTTAACAAAAGCGTAGAAGTCTGTCAGTTAACCGCAGCAAAGACCAAACACTGCTTCGGGCAAATTCAGCCAAACTTATAAATCTATGTTTTCTATTATTAAATTTTGAATATTTTCATAATTTTTCTATGCGAAAAATTTTTCAGACGTCAATTTCATTCCATGGATAAACTCAGCCTTCGACTGACAAACCTTCAGACTCGGACTTTGGTAAAATTAGTCTGTAGTTTTATATGTAATGATCATGGAAAAACTGTTGTGACATGGATTGACAGGATCGTAGGACGAAGTCTCATCATGAGACCGTGTTTCATCTCCTGCGCATAAGTTTCTGTTAACTTATCTGGCAAGTAGTATGTATCCGGATATCATGAAACAAACACTAAGAATAATCAAATTATACAATGTACTTACAAAATGATTATGTATTTGGCATTGGCACTGTCGACAATTGCGGAAAGTCCTCGCATACTATTTACGTGGCGATTTCTAGTCTAATGGGAATAAGCCATAATTGGCACTAGTTGATTAGTTTCATCTCCTTCAATATCTCGCATTGGAATATAGGATGTTTTATTTTGACATAAAATACGTAATGTACGAAGGTAATTTAGTTTAGCTCGTCTTATCTATATGAAAGTTTGTATAATATACCTCTTTTTTTAATGTGAAACTGCTTAAAGGCTCCTGCATACTGAGGCGATATCGCGGGCGCGGCAAGCAGCAATATGCCTGTCGCACCTGCGGTATCGCCCCAGTCTGTGAGAGCCTTTAATACTCACTATCCTCCTCCCACTCTCACTCCTATTCTATCACACTATCGTGCCCCGCCCCGACCCTTGCTCGAGCCAGCTCGCACCATTGAGCCAATAGCTTTATATTCGTCCCCAAATAATATTAATCCGATTCAGCTTGTCCCTTGCTGTTGCTCCCCCAGCGACGCCCTAAGCCGAGGTCCGTATCCCACAGGGGGTGCCCTTAACGTGAAGTCGCTTAATTCATAAGTTTATGCGCCCTGGCCTTAATGTATTGAGGCACCCACAGGAAAGCTTGGTAAACCAGAAGACAACCCCCTAGGTTGATCTAAAACTATTGCGCAAGAAATGCAACGACATAATCAATGAAAAAGTGAAAATGCATGAATATAAAACAAGTATTATAAAATTTTGTAGCCTTAATTTATTGAGGCGCACACCCACAGGAAAGTTTGGTTAACCAGAAGGCAACCCTCTAGTTTGATCTAAAACTATCGCGCAAGAAATGCATCGATATAATCAATCAAAAAGTGAAAATGCATGAAAATAAAACAATATAAAATTGTGTATCAGTAAGATGCATATTTTGTTTTACGTGAATTTAGGTTCTATCTAATATAAAGAAAATCTTGGTTCCAGTAAACCAACGTAAATTAAAAGTGAAAGAAAGTGGTCGGTTCCTTAAAAAGTTCTTGTGTGTGCGCGGTATCGCCCCAGCCTGCACAAGCCTTTAGGAATACTCAACAGTCATCAGTTGAAACAAACATACGTGTATCATCAAATAATTTAGAAAATGACCATCGCAAATACGTGAAATCACACTTCAAGTCAACGGATGCCAACAGAATAAACGGTATTTTTGGGGTTATTGCCTCATTATGAGATCGGAATAGGTACAGTATATTTACCTAAACTTCGCGGGAGTAAGTAACATAGAGTGGATAAACCTCCTCTAAAATCTTGGAACGATGATAATGACGTTTTAGTCCCGGGATTAAAAAATCGCGAATTATTTATTAGACTTTTTTTACAAGTTATTGATTTGAAGAATCATATAACATTTTTTAGAGTTCCGTAAGTTCAAATGTTTTGTTTTTAAAATAAAATTAAACTGGCTGGTTTAAGTGCTTATTTGTATAAGTGAATACAAGGTAAATTAAAACTTGAGCTTTAAATACATACCTAAAGTCTGTTTTTTTTAATCTCTGAGACTAAATTGACACTTGCAAATGTCAAGCTCCAAATTGAAAAAAAAAAACGAACAACAATCATTTGAAATGCCAAATTAGTCTCTGGGATTAAAAAACGTACCATACATACATTTTGTTGA
This sequence comes from Atethmia centrago, assembly GCA_905333075.3. Taxonomy (NCBI): domain Eukaryota; kingdom Metazoa; phylum Arthropoda; class Insecta; order Lepidoptera; family Noctuidae; genus Atethmia; species Atethmia centrago. The sequence continues at coordinate 23,022,499 of HG995369.1, forward strand.
ATAGATATTTGGTCATTTTTACAGTTCCTATTGTTTCAAAATATCTTTTGTACAAACAGAACACAAGAATCAGCCAACTTTTTAAGAATTTATTTTTCTTTATGTAAAACAAACCAGTTTAACAGTTTTAGTAAGGAACCCAAAAAATGTGATAGGATTCTTCAAAATAATAATTTGTTAAATTCCTAATTATTTATTGCATTTTGAATACATTCCGTATTCAAAATGCAATAAATAATTAGGAATTTCTTAAATCCCGAAACTTAGTCGTCATGTTTATGATTCCGGAATTTTAGTAAAGGTATTATCCACTCTATGTTACTTCCTCGAAGTTTAGATAAATATACTTTAATTCCGATCTGTCATCAAGCACTTATCGTTAGTCAGATACACGTCGTTTTTACACTATCGTAAGGTTTTTTTTTTTTTTTAGTTTGTTTACTTATAGATATTTATAGATCTATTGAGTTTTTTTACATTCAATAATTGAGTTTTCACACTTCTTTTAGAACTTTCCTTCAATTGGTTTGACTTAAACAGTGGCATGTAGGTAACATAAAATGCGTATTTACTCCCACAACAGTATTGACGTCGTTAGAAATAATTGTCCACACAATTATTATTCATGGTGGACTGCAGTTGTTGTATTACCATAACAGGTGTGTAAGGCAGCGTGTTATTACGCTACGTTTGGTGCATTGCATTGTCGCATATGCGCTTGGCAATGTAACCGTGAGTAGATAGGTGGCGCGGTTACCGTTAGTCCGCGGAGCGTCGCGACGCGTGCCCCGCTAACGAGCGCCTATCTCCGGCCCTGTTCCCACGCCGCTAGACGACGAGGAAGTAATAAACCTACACCTTAACTGCACACACCATTACCGATTGTAACGGCTCACATGTGTGATAGAATCTTCATGATCACACTGTGCCATCGACCGACAATGCGATGTATCAATAATGTCTTATCGAATTGGCGTGCCGTCACGCGGCTGGGGACTCCTATCATAACCGTCTAGTGGTTATGGCGTGCTACAAATTTTTACATTCTTTCGTATTGAATGGGGCTGCTTGAGGAAAGTTCGGGTTATACTTATATCCAAACAAATGTGTGGAGTGGTAGCTTGTCTAATAAATATTTATGAGTATTGTTAAAATATAACTCATTAATTAGACCTTACACGGCCTATCATCATTGGAAATGTTAGTTTTACAATTTATTTTAAGCACACAAATGTTTGTAGCCAATAAGTAAATCTAAACTGCCTATTCGTCTCATACAAACAAGGTGACCAACTTCTCAGAGAAATGAAGGACATCAACAGATGAAGCGGTCTATTGAGCGAATCACCTCCGCCGGCACGACTATGTATGGTTTTGTTAAAACAGTTGCAGGGTTTATTTTTAATTTTTGCTTCAATAATGTTCGGTTTTACTAACTTATCTATAATAATAGCAATTTAGAAAGGATTTTACCGTCTCAATTTTAATATTACACAAGTGCTACTGTGATAGTTTGATGAGCTCATAATGTCGTGAACCATTCAATTTCATGGATTACAACGAAACTGTTTCAAATGAATTCGATCGTAAAGATTTATTTGAAATTTTTTCAGAATTTTAAATTGCTTTGTGAACGACACAATTACGCTTCTAAACAAGACTGCAGGGTCATTGAACTGCTAGCGACAATTCAGCTAGCTAGCAGCTACCTGTATTGTTCCAAGCTTGCAATCCGTGTGAAAACTGCAATGTGGGTTATAGCCCGACTATATGAGACAATATAGCGTGCCAGTGTTCATAGACATGCTGAACTAATGTCACTTTCAGGTCTAGAACAAACCTATTTTACACAATGTTTTTTTACATAATTTTGTTCACTGTGGTTAAAGATGTTGATGATATCTTAAAAAATTCAGTATGTACGTACATAATTAACCGACGTTCACTTGACTATTCATTACTGGCAATTAATTCCCGCGGGTTGCGCTCCGCGGCGCTGAGATCGACCTCGTGGGAAATTAAACTGTGCACGGGCCGTCTTCTGCCGCCCGCCGCCACCTCTTGCACGGCCTCGCCGCCCCTACTCCACATATGAACACTTTCTCTTGCTGATTTCCCGATTTTTCCACGTGCACTTAACGTCGGTGGAAGCAAACGCTTTCAACATAATGAACTAATTGACGAAGTCATTAGATTTTCCATTGTCTTAGGACCTACGATATAATTTTTATACTTCACGTTCTTAGATTAATACAGTTTTTCAGTGAATTGGCATGTAGGTCATCAAATATGTAGACACATATTGAAATTAGTTAGCTGGCTCGTTGCTAGTTGCGAGCCCATGTGAGTGGCTCATTAAATATGGAGCTGTAATCTGTGTGGTGCTCGTAGAGTCCTCTCGTACCTCGCACTTCTCGGGCTCAACCGCACGTTCATTGTACTGTTTTGATAAATACAGCCCATTTTCTAACCAGCCGGTCTTATAGGGTACACGATGAGTTTTTTAAGTGTGTGTGGAAGGCCAAATCCGAATCTATTAAGGAATAACGAAAAATACTCAAATGAGTTCCGGGCCTATTTTGATAAAAGTTAAACTGCATCAAAATGACATTTTTTTGTTTTAGGGTGGGAAATCATCAAATAACTTCTCCCGCTCTGGGCGGAGCGGGAGGGTGTGTCAGACTCTTACTGACTAAAACCCACCCGTATTCCTTCCTGTTGCCTGTGTTGCGGGGGCCTCGGTGACCCATAAGTACCTTCCCGCGAATCAAAATGACATGAAAAGTCAATCAGAATGTAATAAATAAAACGGTCATTTTACTCATTTTTATGGACAACTCGCACTTCACCAAAAACCTACCTGGTACCTAAGAATAGTTTCCCTATATCTCCTATGGATTTGGATTCCACATAAAGTCCCAGTTTACTTAGTGTTTTAAAACAATGATTTCTTACAGAAATAAGTTCAATAAATAAATTTAATAAGCTATACATAGCTAACATGTAAGTACAGGTACGCCCTGGCGATATTAATTATACATTCAAGTGTTTGTTAACTTAATTACTATAACTACATTCCATAACTTTCCACATGAATAGAGACCTGTGTTTCTGATTAACACCAAATTTTCGTCATCAAAATTTGGTTTTAATTCCTAAAGAAATCTAAGGTGACTGACTGATTGAAACAAAAGCGCTGGTATGATATATAAAACTGTATTTTTGTTAATAAGCGTTGCAATTGAAATCGTGTTTTATTGAGTGTTATAGTGACGACGCTTTCATTTGCCTTGTGTTGTCGGAAGGGGCACGCAGTTAAATGTTGCAATGAGGTAAACTGCCGCCGCGAATCGGATCGGAATCGCTCAGCCGCGCCCGATTGCGCCGCCACGCATCAACGACCGCGGAGAAATTGAAGTATACGGACCGCTAGAATATCCACCTCGGCTAGTAACCACTTGCGAAACTTCTCGCCGCTTAATTGTCCCGCACTTGCTAAGCCAAAATTGCGGGAATTCATCGTAACGTTAACTTCGATGCGCACGAATACTCGTCGAGTGGAGCGACCGAATAATTACATAATTTTAAAAGTTAATAAGTAATGAGCTTTGTTATATGTAGTCGACGCGAACGCGGTGGTGTTTGTACAAAGAACGATCTCAGTAAGCCTGAGGGCGCTCGGCATAAGCTGGCCGTGTCGTCCGGGCCGCGGTTATGAGATTATTCTCGCTTTGACGGCCCGCCTCGTCCGCACTCCGCATGCACCGCGTTGCACTTTTAGGTTGTGCTCGTCTAGCTTACATTTAAAAACCTAATTAGCTGTTTCATGACTTGATGTTTACGCTTCCTTACATTTTCTTATTATTCAGGTAATAATTGAATATATTTTTGGAATCTGATTTTTGAACAGTTTCATCATTTTTCTGAAGTGTATAAGAATAGACCTCAACCACCAAGAACGCAAATTAATTTAATAACAGTTTTATGACTATTATAAAATGAGTCTTGCAAAATATGTATATCAGTCTTTTATTGACATAGGACATTCAAGAGGCAACCAATAACAACAAAACTGAACGATTAGTGATGTTGGGGATAGAAGCGAGAGCGATAATTTGCTCAGTACCGCCACACCGGAGATAACAGTCGCCTTATTGCCGGCGCCGAGCCTCCGCCCGCTAACTAACGCTTATTAAACTTCAACAACGCTGCCGCTGATCACTTCACCTTCTTGTTTACTCTCTAAACTTAGATTAATCGTTCGCCTGGCCTCGCACGTACAGCTATTTATCTTCGCGAATAAAAAGTAGCTACTTTTTTTCCACTTTGCTTTAAATTTAGTTAACAAATTCTAAAACATCAAACTGTTTATTAAATCTAGACTAACAATAAAACAGATATTGACTTAATGCTAACACAGTGAATATACTTACAGCACGTAACGTTGTATTACGTACACATTTTGGCTTAACGTGCAACGGACGAATGGTGAAATAGATTATCATATAAACAGCTAAAGGCTCGTGCAGACCAGCGCGATATCGCGGGCGCGACACACAGTGGAACGAATGTATGGGAGCGGTTGGACGTAGACATGTCCGAAAAATAAGAGTAAAATTATGCCAAACTAATGATGCCATCTTATTCGATTACTTAATGCCTTCATAAATTGTGGTGATGAATTTCTTCATAACTCCCATATTTCGGGAGTAATTTGAGAAAATGTGAAATTTTACTATGAAAATGAGTGTATCGAGCTCTCTCCCTCCTGATTCCGGGCTTGTTTCAAGTAGCGGTCTCTAATATCGTAATGCTATTACTAAGAGCTATATTTAATACTAAGACACATAGTGCGCCAAATGTGCACTTTCTGGGATAAAAGAAAATGAAAATTTAAAAAAAAAAACGTTTTTTCCCCATTTGTATTTACTTTAAACCGCAGACAGACTTATTAAGAGGTCTATAAATATATTATATATATACAGAAATATATATTAACAAAAATATTCACAAGAACTGATGAGAGTATGACTTTTAAGTAAGTTGATAATAAATTACCTAGTTTCATTAAAAGTACAATAAATAATTAAGATGTAAGCTCTAATTTACTAAGTTACACATTTTAAAACAATAACATCATTTAATTATCTTCGTCATCATCATCATCATCAATTAATTCAAATTCAGAATCGATGTCCGCTAAATCATTTATGTTAACAAATTCGATATCACTTTTCTCAGAATCCGTAAGCTCATAAAATTCCTTAAAAGAAGATTTTTTTACAAACTTATTTCCTTTTGGACGGATACTTGTAACAAGTGGATCAGAAGACAGTAAAAGATTGTGCATAATATCTTCATTGCATGAGATACTGCTATGCTTTCGAGAATGCCCCTCTCTATATTTTCTAAAATCTTTATTTCTAGCCTCAGATGCCTCTTCGGATAGAAAACCAATGGGCACAATTGACATGTTCTGAACTATGTCTGGCCCATGCATTAAAATTTTATGAAGTGAAGAAGGCATATAATACCATGGGTATAACTCCACGTAAAGCTTAGCAGTATCAAAGCAGAACTCTCGGAATTTAGTTACGTTGATCTTCTCTCCTGATGAAATACACTGCAAGATCACACAGATTTTTCTTAAAAGCATAGCATCTATTCCGGTCAGTTCAGCAGATTTAGTGTAGTTTTCAAAAAATCTCCTTGCCGAGTTGCCATTGTTGGTGGATCCACTGCCTTGTTTCACAACATCGAGAAGTAAGCCCGTTTCTCTTCTTACAGCCTCTTGAACTCTTTTCTTCCTGTCATCAACTTGCCTTTTTGCTATATCACCCCTTACTTGCCATGATTTTATGTCTAATTTGTAGGAAATGTGTAATAAGCATTCCATTGAGCGAATCCAAGCGTGAAGGGTGCTTAAGCTATATTTATACATGTCCTCGTTTGCGTGTTTATCTTTGATTAACTCTAAATTATTCATTTCTTTAGGACAAGCCTTGCATATGTCACACACTGAAGCTGCTGTATTGGATATAATGGAATGAATTTTACCATCAATCATTGTCAACAGCAGTTGGTGTTTGACACTAATTCCATCAGTGATGGTGGATGGAGTTAAGGCTTCAATCTCTGCTTCGATTTCAGCCATCTCTCTCTGCACATTTTCTTTGGTTTCCTTTATAAACTTAAACAATATTGGCCGGCAAAATGAAGTGGAAGATGGTCGCTCGTTTTCCCAAATTGTTACACCTTTTGAGACGAGCCGCAGTGGTACAAGACTAATCATAAAATTACTAGCAAGATCGATTTGCTCATCTTCACTCGTCCTTTGATGATAAATGCTTTGGCTAGATGATCCGTCAAAACCCCATTTGCTGGTCAATACGAGCTGTTGATTGGGATCAACAGGGGTTTCTAACGACCTAATAAGTCTTCTTGAGGTTAAATCCATCAAGGCTTGTAATTTGATTTTTGCAGAGCTCTCTGTAACTGTGAGATCTTCTTTGGCCGGATAGCACTTAATTTTTTCTTTAACCAACATGTAGTAACTCGGGTATTGAAGAGCTCCTTCTTGAGTGTTGAAATCCCGAAGAGTGTTATAGCGCCATTTCGATAAGTTCATCGATACATAAAGAGCCAATGCCTTCAAAGGGGATATTTCCCGTACCTGAATTGATTTACCTTCAATGAAGGCTTTGATTTTTGAGGCCTCTTCTGGATTCTCCGTCAAGTATTTCATAACATAAGCTGTATCGCTTTGTCCTGCCTTTTGAAGCGCCCTTTCGGCCGAAAACATAATTTCAGCGCTGCTACTGCTGCATGAAAGACTATCTTCAGTGCGTCTTCTTTTTTGCCGGTTACTAAGGTCCTCAAAAGATTTACGAGGACTAGGATGTGTACAAGTTGAAGCATCAGATTTAGCAGGAGAAATTATGGGCTCGATGACGTCACTTATATTTTCTGTAGAAGGTTCCATATTTTCATTCTGTAATTCCGGCCATTGAATTGCAGCCTGTAGCCAAATCTCATGTTTCTTCCGAAACTTATCTGTGCTTCTTCCAGACTGTGTCCATTTTGCATAAATGCGGTAGCAAAATCGACGACACCAGTCTTTTAAACTTGTTTCAGCACTTTCACATAACTGAACACAACTGTTATCTTTTAAAACACTGAACAAATAGTTAAAGTCGCGTAAATCTTTATGTGCGCGTGCGCATAAAGCAACGTGAATATCAAGATTTGTATTAAAATTTGGAAAATACATTGCGAGATTAGCTTGGATACAACGAGGTGTAAATCAACACTGATTTTAAAGTTACTAATAGTGACCTATTTATATAAAATCCAGGTATCCCAGGTATCCTTTGTTAAATATTGCAAGGTAATTAGTTATTGTGATAATTAGTAAATGATGCATGCTAAATTAGTGTATTAAGAGCCATTTAGTAATTAAATAATAGCAATGTTCTTATCAGTAATCATTAGTGCATCAGTTTTATATGTAAACCTTAAGTCCCTAATTATATATCCTAATTAGCTTATATCTTCTCTAATTGGCTGCTCAGAAATGTTATTGTAATAAGGTAAACCTTTAGAAAAACGGTTTTAATCAACAAAATAAACAAAAAATAAAAAAATTGTGTTAAAATAAACATCACTCTTTATCCCAGAAAGTGCACATTTGGCGCACTATGTGTCTTAGTATTAAATATAGCTCTTAGTATTAGCATTATGATATTAGAGACCGCTACTTGAAACAAGCCCGGAATCAGGAGGGAGAGAGCTCGATACACTCATTTTCATAGTAAAATTTCACATTTTCTCAAATTACTCCCGAAATATGGGAGTTATGAAGAAATTCATCACCACAAGTTATGAAGGCATTAAGTAATCGAATAAGATGGCATCATTAGTTTGGCATAATTTTACTCTTTTTTTTCGGACATGTCTACGTCCAACCGCTCCCATACATTCGTTCCACTGTGCGACAGGCAACAAATGTGGATGCGACTATCGCGCCCGGGATTTCGCCCCCAGTCCAAAGGCTCGTGCGCCTTTGGACTTGTTGGAAATTTGCGATCGAATCGTGTTCCGTGTATGTCAATTTAATTGCAATATTTTCTTAAATCAGTAACACTAGTGTAAAATGAGTAGCAACAATAACTTGCGTTTGTTCTCAAAACGGAGCAAAAGGTCCATTGACTGACCCCTCAGCAGGCCACACGTGGGGTTAGTTCAATACAAAACAGTATATAGAAAATTAAATATTCTCAGTAGGATTGCAACTACCTGTCTGAAGACGAGTTTTTCCCGATAGCACCTAGGAGTCTTCAAATCTTAGGTCCGTATTGCAGAACCTGACTCTAGCATTAGTTAAAACTAGCTTAAAGCCATTTGATTGTTTGTTAGTTTAAAAGGTGATGCTTGAGTCCTCACTGAGGTTCTGTAATATGGGACCTTATAGTAAATAGGTTATTTCAGGACAAGCTTGCACCATCGTCAAACGCATCATCGCTAGATGGGATAGTACTCGAACGAGAGCTTATCAATTATAAACACCTAGCGAACCGCCCTCTCACGGGTACAATGGTGATATGACAAAACATCGAGATTTTAGTGTTATCATAAACCTTCCGGATTAAATGCTCTAAATGATTGTGGAAACCACATTAAAATACAATGTGTAGTTACAATCTTCTAAGAGGTCACACGGACAGACACGACTTTATTTTATAATATGCATCCATACTAATAAATCCATACTTTAAAGTAGCTCTGTGTCTGTCACCTTTTCTCGGCTTAACGGATTGGGATAATTTCTTATACATTTGTTTGGGCAAACGGATACACCATGACGACCAGGGTTAGGACATAGGATTCTTTTTATCCCGGTAGTACGTTCCGTGGGCAACACCGGATTCATTTTATCCCGGTAGTATTTTCCGTGGGCAACACCTAGTACATTATAATAAGCAGGTCAGCCTTTTATTTGATTTGCACGACTCACAACATCATTTTATAAGCCTCTTTCGCTTATTTCTTGGAATCTTCTACAGAAATTTTTTGTTGAACCATTTTGCAAAACTTGGAATGGCCGACATAAAATTGCAGTTTTTGCTATATTAACAAAAGTACAACACTCATGTAATCTATCCGATGAGCGATTGATTACAATCAACAATCATTTGACCGGAACGCAAATAAAAATGTAGATAATTTTTTACTTCAAATGCGGAAGTAGGTATCATGTTTCATTGGCTACTTAAGGCGCTGACAAGACCCAATTGACCAAAATAGGCATCTCTTAAGAAAAAAAATTGCCAAATCTGTATAGTTTGTAGTAGCGGAATAAATATATGTTAATTTTGAACATATTTCCCAGAACTTGGTTGTTACCGAAACACGTTTTGAAAAAAAATCTGGATACTAACTAACGTTAAACTAACCTCCTACCTTGAGTCCTAATCCAAAATATCTGCATTAAATTTCAACATACGTTACGTGTTTAATTAATAATAAAAAACGTCTTATTTGAATGCAGAACTTGGTTGCTTTTTATTTTCGATTACTCAACTCAATTTTGAGTAAATAAATAATTGCTTCATATTTTACAATAAATTACAAGCGTTGTGTCATCGCGCTTCTCTTTCTTTTCTATGCAATCTGACAGTGACCGCGGTTTAGGTATTGTCAGCGTCTTAATGCGACGCCTGCTATTTGAATGCTTAAGTTTAGAGACTACTAAACTAACAAACATTCCGAAACGGCAATCTGAAATGTGGTAAAAGGATGAATCGACTTGTGACCCTAGATTGCAGCCCAGTCCAAACGCCTTCCGGCCACCGTAGGCGCGGGCTTGCGGACGGTGAGCAATGGGTAGCTCGCCGTCTGATAAGGACCAGGCCCGGGTCGACGGCGCGTTGTGTTCCACGCGTGTCTCAAAGAGATGTCAGCACAAGTGTAGAGGGTCCACTAGGGCCGATGCCTGCCGGGGTCGCGGGAAAGTACGAAAGGGTTACCGAAGCCCCTGGCAACACAGGCAACGGAAGGCACACGGGTGGGTTTTAGTCGGTAAGTGTCTGACACACTCCCCCGCTACGCCCAGAGCGGGAGAAGTTATTTGTCAATTTTGCAACCAAAAAATAAAACCATCCAGCATGTCACAGGCAATTTTGGCACACGTATTTAAGATTAAAAAAGTTTAATTACTGGGCATTTCCGCCAAATCACGCTTTTCGATGGACACGAAAAAAAATTCTGATATTTGTTTAAAAATACGTGTAATGCATTGCCATAGTAATTACAAATATTCTACTTTGCGTGTACACTAATTATGACAAACGTATCGTTGTTAATTAACGTTTTAAAAAATGGTAAGGACCCTAAAATCCCGGTAAGGACAACATTATGTAATTATTAAAATAAGATAACTGCAATAAGTAGAAAATCCACAAATAGGTTGTTGTCACTCATGTATTTATTTTTAAAGTCTACAAAACAGAAGTTATTGAATGAACGGTAAGGACATACTAAACACGGTAATGACCGTTGTTGACGAAACAGTTTTAATATGGAAAATTACCCAAAGCTTGGCGCAGAGGGCGCCACTAGCACATAAACAAACCGCCATGGCGCCAAATGTCATTGGGTTAGTTGAGAACTCTCACTGTAACCACTCTGCGAAACTCATCCAAGTTTTAATATGTTGTTTAACTCACCAATTTTTTGCCATTTATAGAATTTACTTGTCAAACATTTGTTTACGGTTTGTGCTAGTGCTGCGCTCTGACGTCGGAATATTGCAGTAATATTCCTAGTTTTTTATTGCCCCTGCTAGAATGATAACATGGAAATAGAAATAAAACAACAATTTTACGTAATCAACTTTAAACGTATATAATTCGTAATAACAAATCACTTTTTATGTTTAAATCAGTCTCAAATATTACAATAATCACAGAACAATGACTAATTTTCACAATTAAATAAAACCGATACAATTTAAACCTCCATTATACAATTAAATTACACATTTTTATAATAGTTAATAAGAACCTTGCGACTCAAACATTAAAGATGTAAAAAAATATATTAAATAAATCCAAACTAAAACATGATTAATCCTTAAAAATAATTATTGCTGGCTCATAAAATTTGTGTTGAGTAATCACTTAAATTATATTAATCACAGATTTAAAAATGTATAAAATCAATATTATCAAAGTGAAAATTAAGTTTGGCATCAATATTTGGTTCAGAAAGAACTGCCTTTATACAGTTCCTAGAAATCACCTCCCTCTTTCGTGCCTTGGGCCACCTAAATCCACCTGACATTTTTTTAAGAACTGATATCGATATATTATCACCGTATATCCCAATTATCCGACCTATATGATGCTTTTTTGCTCTGTCTGTCTTTTTAATTAAAATCCAATCGGCGACATGTAAATTCAAAAATTCAGCACTGCTAGTTGAAGGAAGTTGAAGTGGAAGTTGTTCAATATTTTCTTTGAACGTTGCCAGGCCACTTAAGCTAGTTGCAGGCACTAATTCCTCAAAATCATCATAGGTAGACGTGCAAGATTTAGAAGTTGACGGCGTACTTGATATAACAGGATCTATATTAGACATTTCAGTAAGAACATTATTAATTTGAGAATCATCTGGCGCGTTGGCAATAAAAGGAATATTAGCAATCGTATTTCTTGCTTCACCTAAAGTCGTCACTTCGACCAATTCTGTTACATCAGTTTCGCTAAGAAACCCTAGATGTGCACCGTGCTCGCAGTGAACATTCGCGTCGCAGACAAAACAGCTGAATTTTCTGAATGTTAGGTTTTGCCCACAAAATAAGTCCCATAGAACTTGATGCACATCAAGAGTGCCTTTAAAAGTTGGTAAGCAAAGAGGTAAACTTTCTGATTTTGCAGTAATGGCAGTCTCACTAACGATCTCTATTTTTATATTAGGTATGTTTTCCTTTAAAATATTATAAAAATCGTTGAAGTGACCAATATCATGACCAAAGTTGACTAGTCTATCCGCTGTTGTTTTAAGGACGGCACCTACTCCGTCTGCAGCCCCTTTTCCGTGGCCAGACTCGCTGTAATTCCAGGATAACTTATTTAAAAATCCCGCATAATCTTTATGTATTTGGGTCATAATCCAAAAAATATTTTTATTTCTATATTGGCTGCTTGGAGAGTCAGTAAAAATATGTATTGAGTCGATATTAGAGTTTATCTCATAAATATAGTCCAGCACAGGTTTAAGATGCGCCCTCACGGCAGCAGCATCATGACGTACGTTAGCGCTAATAGAACATAAAGACTTTGTTATCTTTTGGCCAGTCAATTCTTCGTGGAAATATAATACCGACGTATGTAAGGCTACTTGGCGGTGGCTACCGCCAAAATGCATCGATTGAACTTCTTCGTGATATTTCAGCTCATAGTTTTCTGACCAATCCATGTGGATAATTGCTTCATTATTACTGAGCACATCTTTCAGTTTTTTCATTTCTTTATACTGTTTCTCAATATTAAAACAATGTTTCAGAAATGATTTGATATTGGAACGTAATTTTCAATGAGGTCTATTGGTTTAGATTTTTCTTTTTTCTTTGTCGTTATGACTTTGACTTTCCTGATGTCACCGATAATAGGCTCTTTAATTTTACACCAGTAACTAAACTCTACGAGATCTTCATTATTGAACTCATTACAAATGATCTCTTTATCTTGGCATACTTCACATATTCTTAACAAACAGTTGTCAGTTTTCGGGGAACAGCACAAAGAGTTTATAAAATCATAGTCACTTTTTTCATTTATAATTTTTGCCTTATGTAAAGCCTCGAGTAATAACTTAATATTGACGTGAATTTGGCATGAACATGTTTCTCGGTTATTCGATTTCGGAAAAACTACCCAAAATGGTCTATACTTGCAAAAAGTAGAGTAGCTTATTTTTATTTGACTGGTGGTGATAAATTTACTGTAAAGGTTTTTTAAACTCATTACTAAGTACCTTTTTGTCTTCCTGATGCCTTTTCTTGTTATAAATTCTTTTTTCCCTGCTGCTTGTCTACTGTTAATATCTTCTTCATAAAATTTATGAATCTCGTTAATAATAGTTGTAAATTGTATTTTAGACTGCTTATTTCGACTTTTAACATGTTTTTCTTTTCTTAATCTATGTATTTTTACTCTGTATCTATTATTAATACTTTGAAGTCTCTGAATTTTCTGTTCATACAACTTTAGCTTGCTTTTAAGATGCACCGTTAATTTCCTTAACCTGGACAATCGGCTAGTAATTAAAGTAGAGTCATGATTGTCATTAAAATTTAGCAGTGGATCTTTGTCTTGAATGCTGGTACTAGGGTTAACCTCATCTGCTTGCTCTATATTTACTTCTTGTATCGCAGAATTTTCCTGTTTCTTACGTCTATTATTTCTCTTATTAATTATCCATGGCTTCCTTTTCGCTCTCTTTTCTCTTTCTGTCATTTCTGTAATGTTTTTCAATTTTTTTGTTTCTCTTCGCTTTTTGTAACGCTCTTTTTCTTTATTTAGTAATTCTGCATATTTTTCAGGGTCGTTGAGTTTAATAAATTCATATCGTTTCGATTTACTAACCTTCTTTCTTTCTTTGCTAGCTGACGAACTCGCCTTCGGCATTTTTGTTTGACTGTAAACAAACAGGCAATTATATTAAAAAAAAACTATAATACAACAGCAGGAAAATGATGTAAAAAAATGAAAACACCGTGTATAATTATTTTAAAACAATTGTTTAAAAAAGCAATAAATTCGCATCACAAATTAATTACATGTATATATTATTAAAAAAGCATATTTTTGGCATAATAAATAACTTCATATTTTATAAAATATGCTATCGTCCAGTAAAAAAAAAACTTGCCTAAAGTAAGTCATTACCGTTACCTCTATGTCCTTACCGTAGCCTTCAAATTGACACGGTAAGGACAGTAGTGGTAAGGACATTTAGAACGTTTTCTATTATTACGTAACTTAATTACGACTTAATTATTTCCAATCATCATGCCGATATTAATTGCACATCTACATACAACTTTCCACAGGAATTAACAAAATAAAGTTTTTACTTACCTTAAAAATAGGGCCTTGATGGTAAGGACACTTTTTATATATTCGAAAAAGAACAACTGCCCACCCCGCAATTCAAGTCACAACCACAATTCACGACGGTTGACAGCGCACTGGCGGAGTGCGGGTCGCGACACGTCATCCAAGATGGCGTACGGCTGCGTTCAAAGCATGCCAACAAACATTTTATAGTGAATTTGGTAAGGACCGACTTTCGATATCCCTTAATATTACAAGCAAAAGAACATGTGTGTAAATAATATAATTATGTAATTTTTATATCCGGATATTAGCAAGGGTTATATGACTCTAAAAATATTAGAAAAACGTCGATTTATCAGTGAATTTTCTATAAATATTTATTATTTAATGCCGAAAACGCAGTTTGTTACACTGCGTTTGGCGTCTGCGAAACTGCAAAACTTTTTTTTTTGGGCTTTTGATGACCTATTTGTTGAGCAATAGTTGTAATACTAATTAGTAAGATTGTATTTAAGATTGTAAAATTTTTGATCCGCTTAAATAGATCGAATATTAACTGCTAGGTAGTTGTTACCAGTTTTTTTGCCATTGGCGGAAATACCCTACTACTTTTGGTGGCTATTTTGCTCCTGTCCATATTGTGTTCTATTTACATCTGCACACAGCCAGTCATAGTCATTCGTCCAAAAAATGTTATGATAACGGCATCTATCATTTAATTGTGACACGTGGAGTAGTATCGACCATTAGGTTTTTTATGGTATAAGTGATATTGTTCGCGCCAGGTAAATTGCCACTTTACAAAAGTTGTGATTTATGTTCGGCTTTGAAAGTGTACGATGCGAGCTATGTGAAGAAACAAAGGAAGTCATTTAAACCGCCCGCGAGACAGTCACGCGACCGACGACGTGCACAGTGCGGTCTCCACTATCTATTGTTTTATTTCATGTTACTACCCCTTTTGATAATTCACTTGGTTGTTATTTTGACTTTCGATCTTATGCTCTGCTAGAGTTAGTACGGTTTGTCCCTGACAAAAACGGCGTAATCCATTTCAGCGTGGTAGTAAAATATAATTATAATTAATAACGAGGCGGCCTCGGAGCACGGGCTGTTGACTCAGGGGTGAGTCGCAAACTCCAGTGAAACATTGGCTCCACCGTCAAGGTAGCAACACGCACAATGGCCACTATGTTTGCTCGCCTCGGCCGTGTTGTGCTGTTGTGTCGTTTTGCTATAGCCATGAGCGATCGCCACCTAGTGTTGTGGCCTATGTGATTAAATTTACAAGGACATCAATATTTTATGCGTGTTTACTGAGCCGTTGCCTATTTATGCTAACTCATATTCTTAACCAGGTACTGTTAAAAATTGTTAAATTTCATCTTTCATTTTTCTTTTTCTCGCACTAGAGCAACGTATAGATGCTCATCTAAACTGCGAAAACAAGTATGGTAAAAATATGGTAGAATAACCTTCTCCCGTTGCCAAGGAATTAACTATATCAAGTCTAAGTGGGTCTCCTAATTATTGCATCAAAATTAAAATATCTATAGACTAAAGAATGATGAAGATTTTGCTAACTATTGTTTATGTTTGAGGCATCAATAAAAACGAGTCGGCTTTTAACACGACTAATATCGGATAGAAACCTCTTTATATGTATTTGTAGCAGATTTCAGAAAAGGATTTGTTGCCGCCAACCCGCGGTCACAGCGAGGATTTTCGTTGTCACCATTGGCACATCCCGGCTTAATGTAGAAACCCAGATTAATGAGATGAGCCTTGCTGTGCCCGCTACCCCTGTACCAGTCTCTCTTACATTTTATGAATGACTGTGCGTATTGTTTCGACGTTAAAGAGGGCTGTTAAATATCTCTAAATTTTAAACGACTAACTATTGCATAATTTCCGCCTCCCCCCCCTATTTTATTGAAAACCATTATAATACATCGCGTGATTGAGTGAAATCATTATTCGAGATATCGAGTAGTATTTTCAAAGTAGCCACGTATAGTCAGGGAGAAGCCATACTGTCCAAGTTATTTGCACGAAAGTTGCGTGTTCAAGTTGCTGTTTTTCTATACATGACCATTTGTGAACAAGTTAGTTGTTAATAGAATTGGGGACGGAAGTTTTCAATAGGCACGTACAAATTTAACACGTTTCAATTTCACGTGTTGTATTAAACTGGATTGAAGGATCGAATTATTTAGGGTAGGTTTTTCGTCGATATCCCGCCCTTACCGGCAGTTAAACACACCTATCAGAACAGTCACCATAAAGTAAATATCGATACGCTTCTGTTGTAAATACGGGGCAAAAGTAACAATTTATTTACTTTCGTCTTTAGCGCCTGTTTTACAAATAAGTTAGCAGTAACCTGCTAGGTTTTACCCGACTGAAGGATGGTCATGTGTTTTTGTTATCATGGATATCGTGTCTGACCAGTTTACGTATTCTTCCTCGTCAGAAGTAAATTATTGGTTTTTATAAAACTCAAAAAATCCTGTGATCAATGTTTTGATCAAAGTAAGTTGTTAGAATTTAATTGAGGCCTTTTTGGGTTGGTTTTCTCGACTTGCACTGTCCTCTAACTTGTAGATGAATACCAGCAAGTATGGCCCATCACCTTTGATATTATCAAACGTGTTTGTTAAATGAGTTGTAAACAAGCCTAAACGGTCAAGGTTTTAATAATATAATTTAACTTAACCGTGTTTTATCTACCATCTACCACCATGACTAATTTGATACTTGGTATAGGCATTTATTAACCTGTTTTTAGGGTTCCGTACCCAAAGGGTAAAACGGGACCCTATTACTAAGACTTCGCTGTCCGTCTGTCTGTCTGTCTGTCTGTCCGTCCTCCGTCCGTCCGTCCGTCTGTCACCATGCTGTATTTCTATTGCCGCTATAACAACAAATACTAAAAAATTGAGTAAAATAAATATTTAAGGGGCTCCCATACAACAGTCATGATTTTTTTTTGCCGTTTTTATACATAATGGTACGAAACCCGTCGTGCACGAGGCCGACTCGCACTTGGCCGGTTTTTTAACTGTTTATTTGTTGCCAATGTTATTACTCAATGCGTGTTTCAATTTCATACAAAATTATTTTCCCAAATAATAATTGTGAAAATGAAATTCTAAATGATTTATGCGACTTCATTTCATATAACGTCGTTTTCGATACTGACTGTTAGTAGGTAATGCTACGTAGATTTATGTCTATTAAAGTTAGACTCCCGGTATGCGACCCCCGTTCGAATGAATATCGGAAAACAGCTGCAAGAATAGAATGTATAGGGAATTGAGAGTCGAGACGGCTCAAAATGACCTTGACCAAGACTTCCCAAATGTACGTATCGATTGTATTACCTAAATATCAATTAGAAATAAGGCATACATATTGTACCATCAACACCCAAGGCGAAAGAGCAAGGCATTCGCCATGGGCGACAGGCCTTAGGTGAATGTTTTTTTTTGTGTGATAAACTTCTATGGTATTTTAGGGTTTCTTTGCTCAGTACCGACTTGTTCGTTGTGCTGTTTTGTTGCCCTTCAAGGAATTTCGTTTTGCGTAGTTAGACGACACGAATCACCGATTGTGACATTTAAAGTTCACACTGATATTTGCAATGGGGTTTGAAGAGCCCCTCGACGATCCATGACGACGACGTCGATGGGATTCTTTTGTGTACCGATTTATATGGCAGTTTGTTTGTATATCATTAGCGTTAACAATGAACATTTTTATCAACTGCAAATTGCAAACTTGTTAGGTTTTGTTAAAGGCTCACAGACCGTTAAGCCAGGGAAATACAATCGCACTAATTCAGTCGCGGCTTCAGATCTGCGCCGCCTAATTAGCTGAGCGTTTGCGCGACTCCCGTGCAGCCGGTCAAAGGATTCGCCGCTCATTACGCGCGTTGCCAACATCCCGGTCAACCTGAAACTGTCTGTGCTTTTAACTAACTGCGTTTTATGAAGAGTTGACGGCCCGAATTAAAGTTTTTTAAAAGTTTTAGAGCCAAATTTTATTTATGGCAAAAGAAAACTTGGCTAGGGCAAGGTAGTCACGGAACAGACACAAGCGGGCAGTGCGATGCGATGTTCGCGGAAGGCGCGATAAGATCGCGTGAGAGGCGAGCACGCGGGTACGCTCTGGCGCGCCGCCCTACAAACAGGGTTGCCTAATAAATATCAAAGAGCTCCAAGATATTACCATTAATGCGTTTAACACTATTTAATATTCTTTTAATAAGAAGTCGAATCTGACAAGAAGTTTGTTGGGAAAGACTCCTGTAATTATCTATCAACATGACGCTTTTTATTTTTACGCTGTAGAATAGAAATCGCTTGTCTACACATTTCTCGGTAGAAAACTGTCAACTGTCAAACGGATACTTCATTTTTGACAACTTCCGTCGTCAAAACGCTTCTCTACGTGTTCTCGTGCCAAGCCTGCTGGTCTGTATAGATAACTGTAAATGTTTATATGAGCTATACATACACACATACAACAAGAATAGGCCGCTATCTTTTCCAGATATACAGATATTCTGAATGAAACTTTGGGTTGCAAGTCCAGATTTAGAAGTTTGACATAGATTTTACGGCAACCCTGGGCTCGCGCCGCTCTCTGCCGGACGATTCGTCACGCTGCGTTAATGGTCGCGCAGCACGCCACACTTGACTATCTGCTTGCACCGCTATTTTCGTTTTAGTTATCGATTCGTAACAGACAATGCACACTCAAACGATTTATTGTAAAACTTAAACTAATCTGTAAGATTGCAAAAACTTTACAAAACTAAACTGAAAAAGTTTACCTACATTTTAATCGGATTACATGAAAAACTAATTTCTTATTCCACGTTGCATTGCATTTTATTAGATGGAGACCAAACCGATGTGTTTTTTCTGTTAAAATTTTACACAAGTCAATCCTTTATAGTTCTGCAACGATGTAGGCTTTTCAGTAAAAAAAAACTATAACTTTGTAGCGTCTTTTTAGATATATTGTAAATTGTAAAGGTGATTTCGCTTTATAAAACTACTAGATGCGCCCCGCGGTTTCACCCGATTTTGGCCCCGTGGGTATATCGGGATAAAAAGTATATCCTATGTGTTATTCCTGGTTATAAACTGTGTGCCAAATTTCATCCAAATCCGTTCAGTACTTTTTGCGTGAAAGAGTAACAAACATCCATCCATCCTTACAAACTTTCGCATTTATAATATTAGTAGGATTCTCCGGGGTCAAAACGTTGTCACCGTCTGAATATAAACATGTGACTATTTTTTTGTTTCGAATTTTTTTTTATATTTATTTCTGTCAGTTTTAGATATTCCTGCCACAATTCAAACTTTAAGGTTTCCTTTGTCTACCATATAAACAAATTAAATGAAACAATAAAATGTTATCTGATTCTACTACGACAACTTAACAGTATAATACCGCCACATATTTAATGGAAGTATAATTGTCTACTAATACCATATTACGATATAATAATAGGAAAATTAGTTTATAACTTGAAATGAAACTCAATAGCGAAGGCAAGCCCCCGACGGACGTAAAGATATTATCTTGAAACCGCTGAAATAAACCTAAGTAGGTACCTAGGGTTTTTGTGTGCGTTACTTATCATTTTTCAGTTTTATTGAGAAAAAAATGTAACCACATGTGGTTTGCTGTTGTAACATAATATGTGGGCGTAAACAGGCCGGCAGATGGTCGCCGACCGTACAACAGGCATAATGGCACTGATTAAACTTAATTAACTGAAGCCATTTAGACGCGGTGGGGATAGGGCGCGTCGTGCTCCCACCGTCACACGTCATGCCGTGCGTGTCGCCACGATGCCGCGCGACGCTGGCGTTACCGCCGCCCAAGCAACGCAATGTAAGGCATCGGTCACTGACATCACTTGACTGCTCAGACTGTTCCTCACGTAATAGTAATGTAACAACATTAATGCAGCACTGCCACCAGCGATAATTATAATGTCAAGCCAATTAGTATGTTTGTCGACCTTGTTTACAATGCCAATAAGCAAACAACCATAATATAGATACCGATTTTATTATTTTTATTCTAAATAAACCTTTAAGTTCATTACAAATGTATCCAGGTCGGATTCACCTAGGGAGTTGGAAAGTTAGGGGGTTGGGCAGCGTTAGTGATGGGATCGGCGTCGGTGGGGCTTCTGCAGCGGCCGCGGGCCGACACGGAGCGAAAGCGTCGCGGGCCGCTCGACGCCGCCCGCGAGATTTATCGCACGGCCGCACGCAGCTGGCGCATATTGCCCATCGCCCTCGCGCCCTTTTATCACCGAGTAAAACACGCCCGTCGCGTTAATTTGTTTGTTCGGACGCGGTCGAGCTAATGAATCGCCCCGAGCTGGACCCGTGTCCACGCGCGACCCGCTCTGAATTAAACGTTTACACCCTTAAATTGGTACGGACCTGTAAATAAATCGTTAATCACGTTATTTGATATTCATTGCTAAGATTTAATTGATGCTCTAACGAACTTTCGTTTTATTTCTTATATGACAACTCATGTTAATGTTTGGGAGGGGCAGGAGCGTGGAGATTGGCTGTTGCACATCTCTCGACGAGAGACCTAATAAGTAAAACCCAGCAGTGGGTGAAGGTGGGCTGTGTGTGTCGAAGTACCTACCACTGTGACTAGCGGTTTAGAATTACAATTTTCGAACTTTCTTTAAACATAACGTTCCTAAATAAATATGTGGAAGAAGAGAAGCCAGTACAATACATTATTTACGAGGAACTTCCAGACCCAATCGATCTGCCTAGCCTTTTCCCAACTATGTTGGAGTCAGCTTCCAGTCTAACCGGATGCAACTGAGTACAACTCGGTTACTGGGTAATACGATACCCCTTGGTAAGACTGGTTGTCAGACTTTTTGGGCTTCTGACGACCCCTTTTTTTTTGGGTGGGAAATCATCAAATAACTTCTCCCGCTCTGGGCGGAGCGGGAGGGTGTGTCAGACTCTTACTGACTAAAACCCACCCACCCGTATTCCTTCCGTTGCCTGTGTTGCCAGGGGCCTCGGTGACCCTTTAGTACCTTCCCGCGACACCCCTAACGACTGCCAATGATCCACGAGTGACAGCCGGGACCAACGGCTTAACGTACTTTCCGAGGCACGGAGGTATGTAAAGATGGTCACCCATCCACGGACCAATAGCGGCAAGCGTAGGTTAACCTGATGGATCGACCCGTGCGGCTGTTATTACTTAGCATCGAGCTCCCATACCCATGTATTGTAAATTAACTGTAGAGTGATGGATGTATCATGAAAGCAATTCGGCTTCTCTGTATTTCGACAGACAAACTCTGTTTAAATGTGGCATCAAAAGTAGGTGATGTCTAATAAATATGTTGAGCGCACTGATTTAGCGCGAGTGAATCAGCATCGCTCAGGTGAGGTCGCATTCCGGCGCGCGCCGCCCTACCTGCGCGCCAGAAATACTCCCGCGCACCGCCCGCCCGAACCAACACTGCTACTCATTTTATTTTCGGCAGACACTCGCTATTTCCACAAGCATTCCTTTGATAGCTTTGTTATTGCGGAAACTATGTCTAATATTACATAATTATTCAAAACGAATTGCTCTTCATCAGCGTCATAATTACTATTTCTTATTCATTAAAAGCAATTGGCCTTGGCGCACAGCAAGAAAATCATAAAAAAATCTAGCATACGTATGTGCGCAAAAAGTATAAGTATATTAGGTATAAAGTTTTTAATTGTATTATTACCTAGCCGACTAGATTACGTTTAAGAAATACCTACCAAATGTCATTTACATGTATCATGTTAGAATATTGTTCTTAACGTGCGCAGTTTTCACGGTTTTTGAAAATTTGGGGCTCGAATTATTTTGGTATTATTTATTGGTAAATTTTAAATGATCAGTTTGATCTGAATATAGGTATTAAATTCTTTAGCCTATTACCGCTGCTTATTTCACTGTAAACATTTATTTCATCTTGCCGGGTTCACCACTTAATTAGGTGCTGCTCGTAAAACTGTCTTCCTCATCTTATATTTACCGCGTTTGCCCTTTTTATTATCCGATTACATGGGCCGCGCGGTTTGCAAAGCGTTTTCCTACGCGAGGGGAGCAGTTTCATTTGTTTCTTCAGAAATTACTTCAGACCGTCTCGCACAGTCGGAAACGCGTCCCTTTGTAGAAAGTGAAACGACTCACTTCAAACAACACGTTAACGTTATAATTAGCTAAGATTATTGTAGCACTCGCTGCTAGTGTCAGATCAGGTAATTAATGTTCACACCGATATGATTGCGGTTGGTCAGGGGCTTATCAGGACGCCCGTTGGGAGATGCTCATGCCGCGGTGTACAGATAATGGAACTTCGCTTATTCATTTCATTGCAGATGTGTGTAAGGTATGTGGCGCGGTTAATAAATAAATTATTCGCAGTTTAATGTTTGTCATGTAAACGCGCCAGTATGAATGTGAGGGTACATACTTATTTGCTATCTTAACTAATACCTATTATAATTGCGAAAGTGAGTTTGTGTATTTATTTGATTTTACGCTTTCACGCTAAAAACGGCTTAACGGATTTGGATGAAATTTGGCACCAGGTATAGGACATAGGATACTTTTTATCCCGATATTCCCAAGAGATCGAGACTTATGCGGGTGAAACCGCGGAGCGCAGCCAATACATAATATTTGATGATCGGCTGTAGCGATGCGGATGGTGTCGGTCGAGGAATAGCGTGGCGTTGCAATTAGCAGGGCACTCGACGCGTCCCCGCAAACCATGGCACGGAGTCCACTCGTGTGTCGTCGCGCAAATTAAAACGCGACACTCGACCCGATCGCGTCCTCAAACTGCAATTCGTTCATCGAATGAATCGTTTAAACAACTAAGTAAAAAACAACTCGTTTGTAGTTAAGGGTATCGTATTTCATGGACTGATTAAACAACATTCAAATTAGTCTTAAAACTTCAACAGTGCGTATCTTTACCTATATTGTTGTGATACTTTCTACGGAAGTCGCTGATCCGGGTAGTCAGAAAACCGAAAGTCTCACAACAGTCTCCTTAAGGTGATACGTAAAAAATAAATCATAGCGAACTGGGCGGGCATAAGAAAGTGACAGAGTCAACTACTTCCACATGCGGAAAAAGAGAGCGCAACAATGCGCTGGAACCAAAATAAAACAACGTAAGAGCGCCAAAACAAATAAAAATTGTTTAAAAATAAATTAAGCTATGCATCAAAAATATTTTCAGTCAGAGTTTCCAATTACTTAATACGCACATTTTGAAAGCATTGTTGCAATATTACTTAGGATTTTAGAATTACAGAAAAATATATATAAAAAGATAAAGGTATTTTCGGAATTCAATTCTATCGAGGAAATTCGACCCAACTGCGTTTTCCTTCAGTCAAAGTATTAATCAAATAGTCAATAAACATATATCCAAAAATTAAATCCATACATGCTGTAATAGTGAAATAAATGTTACGCAAAAGCCGCCAATTTATTTTGGTATCGCTTTAATAATGCGTGTTACCTAGTAACTGGGTTGTGTAGGTCAGATAGGCAGTCGAACCACGTATAATACTGGTATTCAGCTGCATGAGCTGCATCCGGTTGGATTGGAAGCCGTCCCGACAAGTGGCCCCTAGGTATATGAAATAAATGACCTGACTTTGATTTGTCAAAAAGGCTAGACAGATCATATCATTGTGATACTTTTAGTTCACTTCATTGATGGCCAATGCAACCAACAGCTAAACGAGTTTTCTTTTAAATTATATTAAATTAACACTTTCCGGGACACCGAACGCAGACGTTATAACCATTAAACTTCTATAAATGTATAATCGTGGTCTCGGTCATAATAATCTGTGAACAAGTTCAAAGCTCATAATAATATTATGTTAAACTTGATCCAAATTCGTAAATAAATAAGCTTCGTTGTCCTTATTGTATAATTGGTTTCGTTAAAATACATAATTAAACAAGAGCACTATCTTTTCGAACGGGGCTGTATATAGCAACTGGTTGGGTTGGGCGTAAGACAGTAAGACTAAGAGATTTGTGGTTGGGCCCGGTCGGTTCGGAGGTGTTCCCACGGGCGCGCCTCTTCGTAATTGAGAGCGCCCGCGGGCCGATAATTGTGCTGGCGCGAACCGACCGCGCCTGAACCTTCTCGATGCCGCGTAAATCATGCCCGTTACTCTCCATTACCTCATAATATCAAATTGACTTGCGAGGATTTTTGCCTCATCCTCTGGCTTTTGTTTCTCTGCGAAGTTGTATTTATTTTTAAGATATTGCTTGCAGTAGAATAATTCCCCAAGGAAGTTTAACAAAAGTTGGAAGCTTAATTAACTTCAATTGTTATCAGATAGGTTGATTTTCTTTCATATAGAATTACATTTCATACTGAGAACCATTGATTTCAATTAAATCCGTTAATTCAAAGATACATATTCCGTTTTTTTTTTCTTCTCTTGAGGTAAGAAACCCTGAAAATATTATATTTATGGTTAAGTACCTACTGCATTTGCAACAATAGGGTTATAATAATATAAAGTTACGGTGTTAAATTATTGATAATGCTAGTTTACTGGGCTTTTTAAAAGCCTAGTTTTGTTCATATTAGGATGTCGAGGGTTACACCACTTGTCACGACAAGGACGTCAATGTAGTAAAGACATGCGAGCTTTTTAAACAAACTTTATCCGTCTATAAAACAGAAAGAAGGTGTGCGATAAAACGATCGCGTGACTTAGCCTCGTGCCGGAGCGTCTGTGAATGCCTTGATTAGACGAGACAACAAAATATAAAAACAACAGTTAAAACTGATGTCTGTTTTCGATTGACTGAAGCTTGCCGCTATCGGCAGCATATTGACTTGATTATGGATGTTTAAAGGACGTAATCTGTAAGTTGCATTGAAGTCGTGAATCGTAAGTGTGCCAGAGCAGGTGGTACCAAGTGGTTAGCTGGCACTATGAGCTTATCGGCGTGACGTCAGTCCAGGGGCGGTGCCGACGTAGAGGTATGTAGATCGCGAAATTGATTGCATGTTATCTGATGGGGCACGGGTTCTTCGCTAGCGTTTAATACGGGCGTCCGCCTCTAGGCACGCGATCCTTTTGACAGGAGAGCGTCCGTGCCCCAACCCCTTCGAGCGTGGTAATTACCGCCCCACAGCCGTGCGCAGCGGCGATGTCGCGCGCGCTCCTGGATACTACCCGGTAATTACCGCATACGATCTAACCATATTCGCACTACATTCTTGACTTCTTAGCTCAAAGCACCATAATAATGCATTCGATTCCCGGGTCGAGCAGTGGATTTGTGTTTTTTTCACTTGGAAATTCTCTTCAACCTGAGAGAATTTCCCGATTTATGCTTAGTAAAAAATGGGCTTGCCCTGTTATGTTATTCTTTGATTCCATGTGATAATATGACGTCTTACACGTAACATATCTATCTGGCAATTTTTGGGTGTTCTATATACAACTGCCATTACAACCAGATACTGGCACTATAAGGTATCTGCAACCATACTAGACAAAAAACGTGCGGAGACGATTCTTGGCTGCAGCAGATACCAGGTCATCTTTACCAAAATCTATATTGTCATTCGATTTGTCGAGGTTGTTATATTTGCACCAAACAAGTGAGACTTAAGTAAATAGCTTGTAAAAAACAGCACTCTGTTTGCTGTCGCGCAGTCGGGTAAAAATAGGATTTCATCAGCGTCTCTAGTGGATAAAGGTCCGTGTCGTACACATGGCTACATCAAGCTAAATATTCCAGTATAAGCTGACCTCTCATTGCACGGAAATACTTTACAATGCGAGATAAGCATATAATGGAAATGTATAGCTTGATATGTAGCCGTGTGTACCATACCTTATCAGCATCTCCGAAAATATGCTTAAAGACCTGGACACGGGAAGTCTTTAAGGTTGTGCTAGCAACCAGTCTCGTAGACACGATGGCCAACTAAATGATAAATGATTTTGTTTCTGTAAGTAGGTTTGTACAAACACTTTTACACTACAATCATATTTAAAAAAAAAAAAACTAGATGAGGTCGGCGTTTCCTATGTGGCTACTCTGAGAAGAAAGGCCGAAACAAACACGAGAGTCTTAAAGTCCAGACATAATCTTGGTCAGATCATGTGAATTCCACATAATCTGAATGGTCTTTTGAGTTAAGAACCACACAGATTGAGTGGACAGGTGCAGCTCAACTCAGAACTTAAGGAGCTCAAAGATTTGACAAACAATACCAAAGAAAGGACATTTGGGTAGGCCGCATAAATTATTGAAACTACAAGACCAAGATTAAAACTAACTGAGAGAAAAATAAAAACAATGACCTACATATTAGTCTTCACATTCACAATAATTAAAAAAATATAATACTTTACAAAGTAAATATTCATGTCATATAAAAAATCATCAATGTCAATGAGTATATAAGAATCCAAAAATAACCTTGATCGGATCATTTGAAGACCATATAAATTGGTGTCTGGAATGGCCTTTTGAGGAAAGTACCATGCAGATTTGGGTGGACCTGTCCAGTCAGTGCACGCATTTTGTCAGTAACCGTGTTGCTCAGAACTTAGGAGCTCAACGACTCGACGAACAAAACCAATGTCATTTGGATAGGCCCCATAAAGTACTCTGCCAGATTATCATTAAAACGAAGAGAAAAAGAAGAAAAAAAAAATATATGATCCACATAAGACGTCAAAAAAAAAACTGCAGCAGGTATTCAATATCTATAGTGTGTACACTTGCATACCAGTAAGCCGATGGCGACAAAAAAATTGTGGATGCTGCTTCATAAAGAAAAAAATTCTCATATCTATTATAACAACAACCCTTAAAATCAGAAACATATTCTTCGAACAAAAATAAATGATATTTTTGGTTTTCCCTTTGGTCATTAGTTGAAGTGTCGATGTTGCGACACGAATTTAAAGGTTTGTTAAGTTTGGGAGGGTGAGTGCGGTTCTCTCGCAATTTGATTGGCGGTAGCGGGCGCGGGCGGGCCGAGCGGAGAATCGTGGCGCGTCCGAGTTGCGCTAATTGCCCCGCGCAATATAGAAACAATGACAAAACTTAGGAGCGCTTCGGCCGTCGCCGACCCTCGACGTCTCGCTCTTTTATTTAAAATTCACTTACCCGCCTCGCAGATTGTTATTCAGCCGAGTTGCGTCAGACGATATGAAAACAAGAATAAACTTAATTACCTTCCTATTTTAAGTATAACACAATTATTAAAACAATGGTCCGTTAAAATGTTTTTAGGGTTTCGTACCGCAAAAGGAAAAAACGGGAACCCTTAACCTTTCGACCGCCACAGTCATGTATAGATGACAAACCAAAATGTGCCCAGCACGCCACGGACACGAACGACTACATGACAGATTTTAAGGAATAATTTGTAGCTTGGCGCCGTGGGCACGTTTTTTCTTTTTTGACGTGGCGGTCAAAGGGTTAAAGTATCACTCGTGTGTCTTTCTGTCCGTCTGTCACAGACGATTTCCTCCAAAATCTACTGGACCGATTAAGTTGAAATTTGGTACACATTCTGTGACCCAAACACGAACGTGTAACGTATGTAAATGAATTTTGAATATGTGATTCAATTTGAAGGAAACATCAGAAAAAAAAAGTTTTTAACTGTACCGTGTTACTACTTAACATAATAATATGAAAGGACTTGTTATGATGATTTGAACAATATAATTTTAAAATTATTAGTTTCAAAGTTATTAAAGAAAATAGATGAAAATCCCTAATCTCCGAAACTGATGAGCCTAAAATTTAAAAAAGAAAATACAAAGAATAGTTCTATACTTATAGATTACAGGAAAACCTTTAAGAACTCTATGGTCTTAAAATAACATGGTAAATCACTCAATATTGTGCGTACAAAGTTACAGTTGCAGTCGGAACGCACGGTCATGATCATGGTTTTCAACTACAATGTTAAGTTTGTTCTTGGGATAAATTCATCCCAACTAGAGAACCTTTCACTGTGCGTGGTCTGACACGCTAAAAACCGGCCACATGTTTCTGTCTTAAATTGGAGCATTCGATAGGCTAGTACTTAAAGTCACAACAGACACAGAACAGTCTGATTGCCTTAGTAAACATCCACATAGAGGGGTGGGTGGGTAGTCGCGGTAATTGATTGTGACATTTGATGGACATACACCAAGCGTATACTGAGCCACTAGGGACTACATTTAACTAACATCGACTCCACATGCACGTTACGTAGTAAGCTACTATAGATGTGGACTGTCTAATTATTATGCTAGTACCAAAACAAACGGTTACAACAACATTGTTGCAGTAAAAATTAGGTAATAAAACAATATAAAAAAACACCGTTATGGGTTTGGTAATTGGTGAAAGTTTAACAATGATGAAAAATGTTTACTTCTCTTACAATAATAATTAATTGGGAACTCCTGACTTTATGATGATTAGGTCGTACTTGGTCAGTGTTGTTGACATGGCCACAAAACAAACTCACCTAACCTCAAGCTTACCTTACCTCTGTAAACTAAGCCCGCCCTAAACTTTTAAGGTACGTCTAATAACGCAAGCAATTTGTGGGTCTCCCCTTGTTTGCATTCTTGCTTTACCTACTAAGGTGATTTGATGATTTTGACTTATTCAACTTGTTGGGATTGTATTGACCCTAGTGGAACAGTCGACTCCGCTTTCAAGAATTATTAATGAATTTACATCCAGATTTGTAACACTTGCACAGTTACTTTCGTGCAATTTTAAAGCAACCTTTGTGCGGCCTACCTTAGCGCAAAATATATGTTTGAAATTTCACCTGGTCTATTTTCAAGACAAACTCTTAAAAAAAAAAAATTCAATGAGTATAAACGAGCAGCGACTTCATCGTGGCGATATTAAAGCTCGGTTTCACTGCCATCGAGTGAAACCAAGAACATTTCTCTCGCGAAAGCCACGTTACCAGTCTGCCATGTACTCACACCCGCTTATAGGATAATGACTGAAGGTGTTACGACTTTAGATCGAGTACCTAAAATAACCTTAACAGCTGTAGTTGCTGCTTAACCTTAACGTCGCAGTCTTGGCTACGAGATCATTGTTCAAAAAGACGATTGACGATTGAGATGATACTATTTTTTTGCCGATATTAATAATCAAAACCTAAACTTAATGACGCAACGCAAACGACAGAGCTGACAAAAATATAAGTGATCGACAAGAACACAAGCTCATCAATTATATTATTGTCAGTTGATTGGAATACTATGCTTATGTTAGACTGCAAGTCTAAATAGTGCTGCCTAACCGGGGTCTTCATTGTCCATGTTTTAAAAGTAAGACAGTGGTTCAATAAGACAAAAGCCGTAAAGCATAACTCATTAAAAATGAGTGAGCGAAGATGAATTTCTGATGATGTATAGTAACAGTCGTAATTTTAGTAGCGGCATATAAAGATAATGGTCACATATGAGAGGTCGCAGTTATTGCTAAGTGATATTGATTGCCAGTGGTGAGGTCGCGCGTTCGCTCTTTGGAAGAGCACGCGAGGTGAGAGAGATGTTTTTATTCGTCCGACACGTCCACGGCCGCTCGTCTCGACGATGTGTCGTCCTCCCACGGGACACTGGCCTTACTTCCGAACGGAGATATTTATAGCCGCCCCAGAAGCCGCTGTTACCTAATGTAACGTTTTATGGTGGCCCTTATTACGGTTACCAGGCCTGTCTATACCTTGCATTCGTACTTCTACTCTGAAATTTTATTTATTCAATCGATCCGGATAAATATTGAGTTTTGTGTTCCTACTAAAATAAGAAGTGATAGTGCTACATAGCCTTCCTCCAAATAGCAAGCAGCGGTCACTAGCGGCTCGCAAAAATGGCACGTCGAAGATATTCTTTGCAGCAATCGTAAATTGGGCAGGTCCCCGGGGTACGCCACGGCCGCCTCCAGTGCCGCATACGCTAATCGTAGGCGGCCACCCGCCGCGCCGCCGCCGCCTGTGCTCGCGCCTCGCTTTCCTCTGTGTGCCGCGTCGTAATGGCCGCGAGAAAGCCTCTTTTGTTACGCTAGCGATTTGTTATATCTCACCGCGCTTTTCCGAGATATACCTGCTTTGACTCGCGTAATTGTTCTTTCGAATCGGTGGTTTTGTTGTGTATAAAATGCTTTGTCACATAAATCTGTTAAGTTGCCCTTTATAGTCGGTATATACTTGGTTTCATTGTTAATGATCTACATTCATTAGCATGCCGTTGAGTCGATTTAGAAATGAGTCTTCTTGTTTTTCCTTTTAAGAAAATAAATTAAGTAAAGAATGCCTTAAAAAACAACGATTTCTATTTGCACAGACAAATTAATAAAGTCAGTAGTTTGTTGTCATGACAGCTTGAGTTAGCTCAAGTATATTATGTGTTAGGTGCGAAGCCGTACTCGCCACGCTCGGCTGCGTCCGGCCGTTCAACTTGCTGTTGTGCTCGGTTTGCAGTTTGCTGCTCGAGAACCATCACTTCCTACATTCCTCTAACAACACATGCTGCTACTCATAACAGTACTCTAAGATAATTTTTAATTTCTCTCAAGTCAAGGAAAAGAGAAATCTTGCATTAATATTACGGCCACATTAATGAACTTGATTCGTGCGTACAAACGTATAATTTATTAATTAGTTAAAAATAAACCGGAGTATTATACCACCACAATCATGCTTGCATCGCTGTATTAAAAGGCATTGTTATCTTGTTGGTGATGAATTACGGGCAGCTTTGTCCTCAAGGGCGCCAACGCACCCCCGAACGTCGAAGATGCCTGTATATAAAAGGGCGGTATCCACTTTCTATCAGAAATATGTTTTTATTTGATAAATATTAATACTACATGGTCAAAAGGCCTTACGTATACTTTAATCGTATTCAGTAACTTTGCCGTTGGCTGGATACCAGATTCTGGAGAAAAAAGGGAAGTGAGGTGAAAAAAGAGCGAAATTGAATGTAATTTATATTTATTTTAATCCAATTTTATAACTATATATTCGTTTATAACATAACTTAAACAAGGATGGTAATGACTGATTTCGCGTGTGTGAAAACTGTGAAATATCAATAAACTGAACATATTTTCTGCTGATCTAATAATTACCTCCTCTTGAATTAAGCGTTATTTTGACGTAAGTATATTAAGGTTAAAAGACTGGTAAAATAAGAATTCCCAAATATTCCAATTGAACAAACGCTTTTTTAAGGGGTTTATTCGAATATTTTACCATTTATTATTTTCGCAAATTCGTTCACTACCCCGACCCGACTCTGAGCAAAATAATGTTAACATGCTACAACTGACAGTAAGTTGTAGCATGTTAACATTATTCTGCTTCGAATTGTTGACAGTTTGAAGCTAAATAATGTTAACATGCTTGCATGCATGGACTTGAGTCTATGGGCAAAAAAAATGTAAAAGAAAAACTTAATTATAAGAAAGCTCTTTCAAAGAATACGCAAAATACATTTACTTTAATTTTATTTTCTTAGGATCGTACTGAGCCCCTAAATAAATAAAAAAAAAAATTGTATATATCTAGAGAAAAGCACCTGTGACAGTCGGACAAAATGTGATCTTATAAAGGTTCCGTTTTTTCTTATAAGATCGGAACCCTAGATTTTTTTGTTTTAAATGTCACGTACTCTTGTTATTTCAGATTGTTTAATTCTTGCAGAATAAATTCTTTATTTTAAAGCAAGAAACACGTCAAAATTCTAAGAGACATCGCACCTGGCCAAATAATGATATAGCACCGTGACATACTTTGCTGTGTGACAATTTTCGCCGTAAGGGGTTGTTCTCTACCTCACGATGACTCGGCGACCGCTCGTTACTGTCTCACCTGTCCTACACGAGCCATCCCCTACATAGGCTTGATGTTTCCACTAATGATCTCGTGTCAACACATATTTTTTAATAAACCTAGCCTTGGTAAATATTTGTTTGTTTTTCTGCTTAGCAATCTAATCCTGTAACGCAATGCATACTGACTAATTACTTAGCCGCCTCTGTATGCACGCAACAACAGTATCTGCAGCCTTTTTTTACATTGTGGTAGCAAATATGCATATGATGTAAATAGACTTTTTACTTCGGCGCCACTATTCATCCCAGTTCATTGTTCTTCGAAATTGCTCTCCGCTGAGAATAGTGCTTTTGGGTCTAGTTGTTAGTTGCCTTTTTTCACCGGCAATGTGTGTACCTAAACAATCTAAAGATATTTTCACTATGTGGCCTTTAATAAACTTCGTGAGATATAGAGTTACTCTATTTCTAATACATGCATATGTGAGAAAAACCGCAGAAACCAATTTTACGTAATTCCCCATAAAATCACGCCTTTTTAACGGTAGGCAGAAACTATAGAATGACACGTGCTAAGATCATTAAGTACATTTGCTTTTTCGACGTTGATTCATCCGGAGATGCTTCTAAACCCATGTTATCTTTATTATCATCATTGCTTCCACCCAATATAGTTTCATGGGCTTGTCGTTGAGCCACGCCTCTTATCAGTACATTGTAATTTTCATTTCTAATAGCTTAGGAGAAATGGGCCAGACCTATTTCAAATGCGCATGAGTGATTTGAATATGTTCAATTGCAGTAATGACGAAACATTGGAAAAAAGTTAAATCTAAAAGTGAAGAGAAAATGTTCAAGATCACACTTTTAGAAAACTTGATAGGTACCAAGTTTACTAAAAGGAAGTTCTCTTTAATTTTCTCGCTTGTTGTATTTGGTTTTTGCGCACATCAGTGTTCTCTAGATGTGACGGGAGCTAAAATCTACTTCACAAAATAACAACCGTAACTGGAAAGGAGTTTCGTCATTCTGTGTACTAAATTATCACTAGCTTACTAGTGCTTCATTCATTAAACGTTTGCTGAATATGTGGTGCAAGCAAATAGGTCAATTCATAATTCCCTTTGTTTCATTAATTTTTTAAACGACTACAAAAAGGAGGAGGTTATGCATTCAGGGGTTTTTATGTAGGTATAGATTAGATTTCTACGTGATTACTGTCGATTATAGTGGCAAAAATAAAGGCAAAGACACTTCCGAAATTTAAGTAATAAATTATAAATATAAATTTGTAGTGGTATTTTTAAAGTTGGTTGAGGTTTTGGACAATGTTATTTCATGTTGTTATTAAATTAAATTATCACAGAGTCATCAAAGCAAAGGTATGTAAACATGTAAGATTTTTTTTTAAATACAGGCTGCAGCCAAATTTTCACGATGTAGGTACACAAACGCAGGAGTAAATGTTATGTACGTTTTTACTATTGGTTTTACATGTTATGAAGTGCATATTTTGCGATCAGCAGTTTTTATCTGCATTCGCAAATAGATAGCCGATAGAATGATAAAGTGTGTTTAGCTGTATCTAGTTGTTTACTCGACAGCGGTAAAAGGTTTGCGAGTCCCTCGCGGCGCGGGGCCGCTTGTTTTCATTTCGTTATTTACTTTTAATTTGGCAGCAAGCGGATGATGCGGTGGGTGGGGGCGTGTCGTGTGAATAATTGAGCCGACACAGAGTCGAGTGTCGGACCGTCCGTGCACTCTGCGGAGGTGGCCTGGTCGCGGTCAGAAGTCATTGTAAACGTGACACAAATTGAAATCATTCAATATACATATATTTGTCTTAAATGAAATTGCATGTAGGTAACACACATGGTTTCAGTTTCTTGTTACTTTTCTTTAAAAAAAAATCTTAGAAATTCGTCCTATTCTAACATACGTAAACGCATGTATGAAATGTATGAAACTGTATAATTGACGAAAGTCATTCCGATGACAAATACCTGTATGAAGTAAGTATTTGTACAGTCAACAGATCATAAGGTTATACGAAACTGTCAAATTACTCCAAATGATTTTAAACCTTAAAATGTTGATGGTTAAGTTCAAAATCAAATGAGACACTTTATTAGTTTGTGGTAACTTGATGTGCTGGCGGCTGTACAGTCCTTTGACAGTTATTTTACCTCTGTCAGCAGCAACTTAACAAATGTTGATGGTTAAGTTCAAAATCAAATGAGACAATTTATTAGTTTGTGGTATCTTGATGTGGTGGCGGCTGTACAGTCCTTTGACATTTATTTTACCTCTGTCAGCAGCAACTTAACAAATGTTGATGGTTAAGTTCAAAATCAAACGAGACAATTTATTAGTTTGTGGTATCTTGATGTGCTGGCGGCTGTACAGTCCTTTGACAGTTATTTTACCTCTGTCAGCAGCAACTTAACAGCAACCCTATTATAACGAGGTTTATGATCACTGATTTTGACAGACTTGTCAGTGGCAGCAAGCAACCTTATTCCTACAAAAGTAAATACCACTGTGATTTTGACAGTGATGCAAAATCAGAGGTAAAATAACTGTAAAGGCACTTGATAACTTTTATCTGAAGAATAAATGTGTCAATTTGACACATTTTCTATACTAAGGGCCGATTTTTCAATGGCTAGATAACTTTTATCTGAAGAATATGTTTGATGTTTTGACAGCTTTTCTATAGAAAATATGTCAAACCGCCGTATTTGTTCCTCAGATAGAAGTTAACTGATGATTGAAAAATCGGCCCTAAAGCTGTCAAACTACAATATTTATTCCTCAGATAAAGTTGGTCTGACTATTGAAAAACCAGCCTTAGACTTTATACATTTTAAAATGTTTTAATGAAGAAAGAATTAACCTCAATTTAAATAGAAAAATAACCGTTACAAAACCAAGCTTTAAAAACAAAGCATAATTTTAATTTCGATTTGTTATTCAGTGTCAACGGGTTGGTATACTAAATTTCAAGACGACACCAGTAACCATTGAAGAGTTGTCCCGTGCGGAGACCACACATCATCAGGTCAACTGAACCAAATAAAATATTTTGTCATCGTAACGTTACGTCTATGCGCAAAGTTTTAATTTGACAAGCCAAGAGGGAATTGTCCAAAAATGCCTTGCGTGGCTACATCATAAAAACAACTACTAAAAAGCTATAGGTAAATATAAAACACAATGATAATGTTTATTTAAATAATATCTTTCTTTTTAACGTTTCACGTTACTGTATCATAAATGATTTTATTTCTGTAATTAGGTTTGTACAAACACTTTTACACGTCAATCATATTTTAAAAACTAGATGAGGTCGGCGTTTCCTATCTGACTACTTTGAGAACAAAGTCTGAAACAAAGAGGTCACAGTCTCTCTAAAAGTCCAGACATAATCTTAGTGTTTAAATAATCTTTCTTTTTAAGTTTTACGCTACTGTATCATAATCGTAAATTATAAATAAAATAAATTGTTTAAAAAACAAAAAACCTGACTGCAAAAACACATAACTGAAAAGGGAAAAACAAGCATTATAATCTATATAATTTTGGTATCGCAGGCGGGGACAATCAAAAATTACACCATATTTCAGGTTATTCGACTGTCCCCGCCTGCAAGACCAAAATTATATTATAATGCTTGTTTTTCCCTTTTCAGATAAGTGTTTTTGCAGTCGGGTTTTTTGTTTTTTAAATAATTTATTTTATTTTAAGCTTTTTAGTTTTATTAATATATGTATTTGAAAATTACTCATTACTAGCTTTTATTTTATACCAATATTGTTGCAATTAATTTAAAAAAAAACTTCCCCTCCTTTTTTTTTGTATTTGCAGATGCAATTTATAAATATTATATAGCCTATGTCACTCCCACAATTAAGACGAATCTAAGGGCACCTCATACGTTAAAATCCATCAAGCCGTTTAGGCTACAGAGCTTGCCAAAGAAATAGACATACATACATACATACTCTCGAAAAACATTACCCTCCTGAGGTAGTCGGGTAATGATTTTATATCTGTAAGTAGGTTTACACAAACACTTACACGTCAATCATATTTTAAAAACTAGATGAGCTCGGCGTTTCCTATCTGACTACTTTGAGAACAAAGTCCGAAACAAAGAGGTCACAGTCTCTCTAAAAGTCCAGACATAATCTTAGTGTTTACATAATTTTTCAAAGTTTTTTTTTTAAGTTTTACGCTACTGTATCATAATCGTAAATTATAAATGATTTTATATCTGTAAGTAGGTTTACACAAACACTTACACGTCAATCATATTTTAAAAACTAGATGAGCTCGGCGTTTCCTATCTGACTACTCTGAAAAGAAAGGCCAAAACTAACTCGAGAGTTCACAGTTTCTTAAAGTCCAGACATAATCTTGGTCATGTCAAGGCCGTGTAGATTGCCTGAATTGGTCTTTTGAGGAAAGCCGATTGAGCACGCATTTGTCAGTAATTGTGCAGCTCAACTGAGACTTCAAGGAGCTCAATGATGCGACGAGCAATACCAAAGAAAGGACATTTGGGTAGGCCGCATAAATTAGTCAAACTGCCAGACCATGATTAAAACTGAGAAAAAAAAGATAATGTCGCACATAGTCTTCACATTCACAATAATAATAATAAAAAACTTAACAAAGTAAATATTCATGTCTTTGTGTATATAAAATTCATCAATGTCAATATGTATGTTTTATGTGTATATAAAAATACGGAAATAAACTTGGTCAGATCGTTTGAGGACCACGTAGATTGGTGTCTAAAATGGTCTTTTGAGGAAAGAACCATACAGATTTGAGTGGACCAGCACGCATTTGTCTGTAATCGTGTAGCTGAACTCGGAACTTAGCTCAACGGCTTGACGAACAATACCAAAGAAGGGACATTTGAGTGGTCCGTATAAAGTTATGAAACTGCCAAAAACCATCAATAAATCTAGGACTTTTTAAAATATACTGAGAAGGCCTTACATTAATCTCCTTAAATTTCTCTCTGAGAGTGTTTCGGACTTAATTTATAAATTGATCGAACAGCACTTTTTTTTGCATAACAAGGATAATCTGCATTTCCCCACAACAAAATACCGTGTATAGATCCGGGAGATCTTTTTCCATTAACGTCAACGCTTTGAATCCTATTACTCAAGTATGAAGTAAGAAGATCCAGAGCGGTGTTCCGGATCCCGTAGTGGCGGAATTTCCTGATTAACGTTTCTTGAAGAACGCAATCGAATGCCTTGGACAAATCACAAAAGATGCCCAAGGCATCGTATTTATCTTGCGATGCATTATAAATATGTCTTTAAAGTTCAACACCGGCGCGGCATCAGTAGTTAAACGACCCCTTGTAAAACAAAAGTGTTTGCTATGTAATAATTTATATTAATTAAAAATTCTTTGCAATTGTTCTAAAATTTATTTCTCAAAAATTTTACTAAAGGTAAAAGGCTGAAATAGGTCTATAATTTGTGGGGTCTGATGTAGTACCTGATTTAAACAAAGGTTATTATTTTACTATTTTTCATAAGATCAGTGGCGTAATGTAATCCAATTGGGATTTCTGAGTGCCATTCGATCATGTTATCCTGCATGATGATCCCGCTTTTGTCGTGTTAATGGATATAACCATATATCCATTTAACAGTTCTTCGTCTTTGTGGCTTGATATAACATCTGCATAAATATTATCTAGGCATGTGGTACTAGTAGGGGTTATTCTTGTGGGCTCCAAAAATAGGTTAACAAGATTGTAGGACTGAAACAAACTTATTATTTTACTACAAGAACCTGAGTTTTCTAATAAATTAACATTAAAATCACCGCAGCTGATAATGGACATGTTCGACTTACAAATCTTGTGTAAAACTCATCCATTACCTTGCATATCGCATTGCATTTCCATTGTTGGGACCAAAGAATTACAAAGTTCATTTAAAATGTTTCATTTAAAAATCCCGAGGAAAAGAAAGTTAATTACGTTCGCTAGAATGACAGTCGCTGTCCGGATGGACTACTTCCTAAAATCCTATAAATTGTGGAATAATTGATGATGCAGATTTCCACCATTTGTGTTTATTTACTACTTCTTACTTTTTATTTTGCATTCTTAATTGCCTATTTTTATAACAATAAAGAATATAAAAAATCAATAACAAAGTCACAAAAACTTAAGAATACAAAATTTTTTCGATTTCCTTATTTTATAGATTTCCAATCTACAAATTGGAAGCACTCCCGAGTCTGTCGGTTTTTCACAATGTATATTATAACAACTGACTATATCACTATAACAACTTTAAAATTACACAAAAGAGTTATTTTTGCGAAAAGGATTGAAAACAGGTGGACCCTAAAATGTTTTGAAAAGGGTCAAGGCATTAGTATTATTGATTAGGGTCCAAATCTAAACATATCATATCGCGTAACAAAGAAACATTTTTCCACACATCTTTTGCTGATTTATAACCTCATCTTGTTTATAAGCGTTGTATGTAAATGAAAACCAAGTTTTCGAGGTCGGGGGTGCGACGACGACGTGGCTCGCGTGCTGTAAAACATTAGGTCGCTGACTAGGAGTTCACGGGGGGCTGGCTTATTGTCTCGCGTCTATTAATACCAGTGTTTATGGCAAATTAATTTCTGCGGCATACACATTCTACTTCTTAGATGTGCCGCTACCTGAACTATTAAATTAGAGGTTATTGCGATTACTTTTCAGCTAACGTCAGTCTTTCTTTACATGTTTTTGTTTTCTTTTCAATTCCGTTCTTTTTATTCTTTGGGTAAAACAACATTTTTAAGTGTAACACTTTCCTGAACGGCATATGACCGACTGGTAGAATCGAAATATTTTTCCAAGTTTTATCATTGCTTTGAAATATCTCTAGGGAACAGTCTTATAAATTGGATTCAACTTTGAATCACGCACTTCGATGACATTTTCTTTCGCAGAGTTTTGTTTTGGGAAAAGTTATTTAAAGAATTGTATATCCTAATTATCCCTAAGGTTTGTGCCAGCGAGTTCAAACCAAGTTGCTTATGGGCCGTTAATTATTGAGAGTTCGTTAATTGTTTGGAACTCGGTGTTGTTTAGAGACGGAATGTTTGAATTATTGAAAGAAGGAGGGGCTTTAGAATATTGGTCACGTGGCGAATAGAACGCCGCCTCGTGCATCGCAAATTCGCTTGAACTAATTTTCAGGACCTTATTCAATGG
Organism: Atethmia centrago; assembly: GCA_905333075.3. Taxonomy (NCBI): domain Eukaryota; kingdom Metazoa; phylum Arthropoda; class Insecta; order Lepidoptera; family Noctuidae; genus Atethmia; species Atethmia centrago. The sequence goes on from HG995369.1 coordinate 23,061,820, forward strand.
TCCCTATTGTCTTGCCTTAATTGCTTGCCATTTAACGACTGTTTTCTTTACAGCGAGCATTTCAAAAGCATGTTCATTTTTATTGGAATCGCCTGTACTTAAGTAATCTATTCCAATGTATGAGGTACATCGGAATAGACCTGTTTATTTGTAAATATGTTGTTATGTGGGAACTGGATCCGGTTGTCACTATATTTGAGAGTTCGAAAAGTGGGACGAAAGTAGTCTGCAAAGCTTTGTGGATGCAGGGCGACCGCTGCAGCAACGGTGTTTGTTGACGAGTCTGTAGGCGGCGCGAGAGGGGCGCGGGTGGCGCGGCCCGCGGCAGGTGCGCGCCGCGCCAGTTCCGCGACTCTCGCCGCTTGGATGCCACGTACCTCACGAGAGACATGTAGCTCCGACCCGAGCTTGCCGGTGTGAAGTGACTTCGGTGTTGTGTTTTGAAACTTAAAGTGACTATACTGTTAGTACTATGGTGGTCTTAGAGGGCGGCGGGGCCCTGCTCGAGCCGGCGCTCGCGCTGGACGGTGCGGCTGCCGCATGCCTAGAGCGCGCTTATGCACAGGCGGATGTTTCGCTAAAACTTTTACCAAAACGTTATATCAATTTACACCAGTGGTTGTCGCCAGTGACGACGTCTGTCACAGCCGCCGCTGCTGCTGGAAAAGATCTTAAGCTGCAAATTGTAAGAGCTTTTCCTTTTAAGTTATTAATGTGTCATTGTTTATTTACCAGTACGTATGACATTGTTTATTTACTGTCTAGAAGGTATTTGTTCATTTGGTCTCTCAAAAAGATGTTGTTAACGAATTCATTCACAATCGCTCAGTTATTTTTGCAGTGTGCCCTTTGATATTCAAAATGTGTGAGCTTTCAATACTGTGGTGGTTGGTATATATTATGTCCCCGTAAGATTATGAGCACCATTATCTATCTAGCGAGATTATAAATTAGCGAACAATTGTGAACTGTTACTATATATCGCATTCATTTTTGGTATTTTGTAATCTATCAATGTCAAATCGTCAAATTGTGAACGAACCTGCACTCATCGACAGGGTTCATTTTGGCGTACAGGTACGTTTTGGCGGTAGCCGAATTGGTCGCAGTAACTCAAGCCAAGGCACCTCGACCAAATGGGTTAGGTAAGGTTAGAACTGTAACCAACCGTGCGCGAGCTGAGCGAGCTGTGCCGCGGTAGCGGCCGTCGAGCGCTCTTTCCAAGTTGGTCGCACTTGGCTATTTAGTATAGCGCAAGGTGCGTTCGCCACATGCAAGTTTGATACCAGTTCGCAATTCAATGGTTTGCCATGAATAGATTATAAACTATCCAAAAATAATGCGTTCAGTTTTAATGGTTTGTTGCAGTTCACAATTTTTAGATAGTTTGTAATCTCGCTAGATAGATTATAAACGAACGATGTTCATAATCATTCGGTGACATTAAGTAAAAGCTAAATTAGTCATTTTCTGTTTTTAAATCACCTATACTCATATTTTACTTACGTTTAGCCTATTCTTTGTAAGTCTCCTGTTGGTATAAGTAGGTACTGCTATGTAACAGTTTGATCAACAAGTGATAGGTCATAAAAAAGTAATTCTCGTTTGATAAATTTGTTAAAATAACTTAACATGAATTTGCAACATCAAATATGTACCAAGAATATGATATCTATACTAATCGTGAGTCTTATGAACTAACAATCAAGCTGAAGAAATATTCGATTTTTTGTTCGTTTGAACGCGCAAATCTCTGGAACTGCCAGTCGGAATTGACAATTTTGATTTTGCATTATATATTTAACATTACGCTAGGGCCCTTAGGAGCCGGGCAAAAAGAAAAAGTAAGAACTCTAAGCGAAAACGAAGTAACAGCGCGGGCAAGCGATGCTATGCTACGGGATGGGTCGGGGGAACAATAAATTTCACGCGGACGAAGTCGCGGGCAGAAGCTAGCACATCATATAAGTGTAAGTAGGTACTTGCCCAAACATTTAAATGATTTGTTTTTTTACCAAGCGCGGCGCGACACCAATAGAACTATTTTTTTTTTTTAGAATGTATTATTATATTATTTATTATTAGTATTATTTAGAATTTCTATGAAAACTTCATTACCACAGGTACCTACTACGCTTTGGAATGGGCAACTAGCTTCATATATCTAACTGATCGACTCCTTGACAATTCAAAAGTGCCTGTAAATGGTTTAATTGTAATAAATGCTTTGAGTTTGAATCCAACTGCAGATGTAAGTTGGTCGACGATTACTCGTTAACTTGTAAAGCCTACTTAGCTGTGATAGTTTTGGTTTGGTTTAACTTGGTTATAATATATACTACTGCCGTGATTTTTTTCACATATGCAAACAACCATTTAGCTAGCAGGGACACATGACTAACAAAATTTTGCACTTTATAGCGTAAATTCCTGAATCGAAAAATGATTTTCACAGACCCACGATATTCTTGAACGGCCTATCAGACGATACCCCACACCGTGGGATAGACGAGAAAACAATATATCACCCCCACTTTACGTGCAAGGAAGATATACCTTAGAAAATGTTATTCTATTTTACCACTGCTGGCGTCATTAATATGTGCTTTCAATTCTAGTAATAGCTTAGTAGTAGTCTCGGAGCTAAGCCGCGGACAGACAGACGGACATGGCGAAACTATAAAGGTTCCTTGTTGACTACGGAATCCTAAAAACGAGCTTCTACAAACTATAATATCAGAATTTATCCAGATTTATCCAATTACTTTAAACCATCCGCGACGGAGCACTGTTGTGCGATTGGTCGAATCGCTCGTTTGGGTCGCTGCTAGGCTCTTGATTGGTGGAATCATTTAGTTGTGATTTGGAAACCGGTTGCAACTTTGCAATAAAAAACCAAAATAACATAAGGAAAAGGCAGAAGTGAAGAAAGGGTTGATATTTGTTCAAATGTTGATAAGTGTAACATTTTGACTCAACAAAATTTTACCTGTTTGGTACAAATTTGAAGAGACACTAACTCATAAAGTAAAGCAAGTTTTAATATAAAAAAAAATTGTGAATTTTATCACAATAACTATTATAAATATCATCCATACCATTTATTTCAGATATTTGGACTTATCATGTACCTGAAACTACAGACATTTAACAGTTTTGACTTAAGATATTTATCTCTATCGTACATTTATGTGAATTTCACAAACTAAACAATATTCTAAGATACATGGATAACTGTTACGCTTTCGTTTGTTTACTTATTTTATAACACTAAGTAGTTATCATACTCATCATAATCATGTAGACATAACTTAGTTTAGTCTTGAATATCTTGAGTAGGTATCGTAACTCGCGGATCATCTTTGAATGCACCCAATTCATTCGTATTATTTTTGTATGAGAAGATTTTGTCATGGAACCCCGATGTCCGGACCACTAGGTCCGGACATCGGGGTTCCATGACAAAGCAGCTTTAAAAGTTTATTGAGATCATTTGTTTGTTAACGAAATTTAATTATCTTCGTAAGATGTAACACAGGGTTTAATATGGGTAATATGAAGCTAGTTATTTTGTTGAATAAATTATATTAATTATAAAAAAAAATATCAACATTAATAACACTCTTGTTATCTATAAACTAAGCCTATTATTGTGCTGCCTATTTATTCATATTGGGCTTCAAAAATATATTTAATAATATATATATAAATATATGCATTGAATACTTGCAATTATATGCACCCTAATAAGTCTATTATTAAAATAAAGCTTTTCGACGTCTTATTTAAAAAAAAAAAACAATTACTCTAATGATTATCACAAAGTTAGTTAATTCCTCTACTTAGTGCACTAATTTACCTGTAAAATACCTTTACCATATACCTATATGGTAGTCTGTACTTAGACATAGTCACCCGTCCATGCTTTTAAATTACAGCACTTCTGAAATACGGTTATCATCGTTAAACCTGTCTAATAGCGTAACGTAGCGTACGTAAGGTATAGCAGTCGTGAACAATAAATAATTTTCACAAAACTTCGTCGACACTGATTTGCACATATTAATTGATCAATGACCGAAATTTGGAAATGCAACTCGTTCCGTCTTTGCAACTACTGTAGAAAACTGACGTTGTCCAGCAGTTGAATTAAAATTACCTAAACCTAAAGATTTGTTGTTATTTTCAGTCGCTGTAAAATGGAAACAGCTGATTCAACAATGCCAGTAAATAAAGTGATCCATACAATCAAATTATTCTGACTATAAGTAGCTTTTACATGAGCCGATAGTTTTAAAAACTGAGAGAAGCTTATTTAATGAGCTTTCTTTGTTTTCCATTTTCCGTAAAAGAAAATGATACATTTTGTAATACAGTATGAAAAACTATCGAGCAGTAAGAGATTGTGTTACTTTTACGGTACACAAGACTAAATATAAAATACAAAAGGGTTGTGAATTTTATGAGTCAAAACGGCATGTAGCACTCACGACGTTGTCATAAGTAGTTACATCTGATTCTGTTGTTATTAAATTGATTTAGCCCAGTAGGTGGCCACTCCAATTGCGTATTCAGTAGGCCAGTGGCCTGGTTGAGGTCCACTACGATGCAGCTGTATTTTATTGCTATTGATAGTTAAGTCGTTAGTAAGTTTACACTTAAACTGCGACAAGCATGATCCATTGCTTTACATTGCCCCGGAATGCCTTTTTTAATTTTTTATTGCTGCCACTATGTTGAGATTATATTATTATAAGTTATTTATTAAGTTATTATATTATTATAAAATTATGCTTTATTTAAAACGATTGTGATCAAGCATTTACATTCCACTGTTTATATTTTCATTAATTCCAAATACAATAATATAAGTGAAAAGTTGCTCATGAAATAGATACCTCTAAACGGATTAATTGAAGTGTATTTTCCCCCTTTTTCTTAGATAGAGTATTTGTTTTGCCCAAAATCCAGTTACGCAAATATAGGTTGCGGCTGGACTCACACGCCCAAGAAAGTTGGGAGGCTTTTGAGCCTCTGGGGCACTGGGTTATAGTTTTGTGCATTGGGTGACGTGGGTCATCCTGCAGCTTAGCCATCTCTGTCCTTCCTCTGCGAATTTCTGGGAACAGCATTCATTTCTGGGTGCACCGGGCTGGATTTTAAGCAACCAGTAATCTAAGAGTTGTAGGTATCTAATAATTAAGCATGGACGGATGGGCACCATACTGGACAGGTGTATTCATCAGCGGAGAAATAAAGCGCCATTTCAGGGGCCTTAAAAACTCACAATGGAACAACTGCAACGTTTGTAAATTAGTAGACTTGGCTCTCCGATTCTTTCTGTAGTTACGCTTAGAAAGATTCATTGACTAGGACGCTAACTACTATGGTTTATAATCTCTGTATTCTTTTAACAAATTTTTCGACAGTGTCGGATCGGAATAGATGTTGTTCCTGATACATATATTGATATATATATTGCATTTGCATCGCGACCATGGTTGCGCTACCCTGGTGTTGCAGTGTAATACAGAGCTAAGAACGGTTGTGTGACTATGTTAACTTATTTATTATAACATAAATCATGACACATCACGACATCACTATACAAAATAATAATGGCTCGCTGAGCTGACGCTGACCGTAGCGCCGTAGCGCGTAGAGTGTGAGACATTCAATTCTACAGGAGAACATTTTGGAAGAATGTCACTTGTTTAAAAGCTTGAATACTTTAAAGTAGTTCTCAATATTACGATTTTCTTATTGAATATTAAGAATAAGATTACGATTTAATTTGAATTGAGTCATAATATGCATAAAATTACTTTCACACAATCGTTGCCTGTCGGAAAGCGTTTCTGGAAACTCATTACGTAACCGTATTGATTAAATGCTCAGAATAGTAAAAAAAACACGTAGATTTTTGAGGATTATTGATTTCATTGAATAGAAAAAGTACTTTTTATTATGACATGGTTATGTGACATGTATACTATAAATAATATAATGAGATACATAGTACCCAGTGTAGCCAACTAGACACGGTTGATGGAGCCGCGATTCGCGCGCGTCCAACGCAGTCGCGGTGGGCCGCCCGCCGCCGGCCATATCGCAACGCCCGATCTCCGTATTCATCGCTGCGCCCGGAAATCGCTAAATGTAGAGATACTCCGACCAACCGCCTTACCTCCTAGCTTTTTGAGAGTTCACATTTACCGTCGAAAACTTACATTACACAAATTGGATAGTCTTTGTATTTCAATGTTATTCATAGCGGCTCCCTTGTAAGAACACCGGTGAAGTAAAATTCGACTAATAGATAACTCGAGAGATGTTAGATAGAAATTAAATCATGAAGCGCATTCGAGAAAATCAAATGTGTTCGGTGTAGCATGTCTACGATTCTACGGCTACGGCGTAGGCAGGGTGTGCGTACAAGTTGGTTCTCCGCAGCGCTCGTTTATTTGCGACTTCCTAGCTCTTTTGTTATGCTCTGTCGCCTGTGTCTGCTTTGAAAAATTGTAATGCGCGGCATTGTAGACGCGAGCTGCTGCGATTGTGCATGTAAACGACGACCTATCTACTTAGGTATATCACACCCTCAAATTTATGTTCTCGAGATTCACTGTCATCTAAATTTCACACGATATAATTACATCTAACCTTTAGCTTCGTGAGAACACATTGAGCCTTGTAGAGTATTTATTTGTTATTAGAATTGATATATTTATGTGTAGGTATTATAATATTAGTTGGATCTTAATATTCGTTAACTAAATACCCACTATGTAATCGTCATGTCAAAGTTCATGTCATTTATTTCTATCAGACTTAAATAAGAATTTACATTTTTGGCTTTCAAAAATACTTATTATGGTATATAGATTAAGAATTGTCCATTCAAAAATGCTACGGAGCAGAAAGGGCAGAAGAAACAAATAAATAGCTATTAATTATTAATAAAATGTCAATATTGAAGTCCGGGAACGCACTAATCTTCTAGATACATACATAACTGAAACAGCAGAATTTATAACAATTTGCCCGATAAGGTTCCTCAAACTTATCCGGGGGCCGTGACACAGGCCCAGTGAAATTTTCTTAACGTAACACAATCCTACCTATTTTATAAATATACGATGTAAAACTAAATAGTAAATATGCGTATTAATAAGTATCAATTAAAAAACTTGCTTAAACTCGCTACCTAGAAATACATAACATATACCTATCTTTCAATAAATCCCATAATGAGCGCAGTATTAACCCATTATACATACATATTTGACATGCATGAGCTACATCATTTCGTTCTATAACGTGTAAAAAGTTTGATAGCGTTAATTTGCATTAGGCCGTGTGTGTGTGTGTGTAGCGTGTGTGTGTACATACATATGTACAGGCGCTACGAAGTACACAAAGACGGTGTAGCGAAGGCGAGGGCGGGCGGAGTACGAGCTGCGGAATACATTAGCCGCCACCAGCGGTGTCGGCGTCCGTACACCATAATATATTTCACTAGCGGTCATTTTCGACAATTAACCACATAAAATAAGTGAAATTATGCATGCGGCCGACGACGGCGTATATCACGTCCAGTTACGGGCCACGATACCTAACTACATTCATTATTCAAAGAAATGTTTCGCTCGACCAGGTCGCGTCCGGAAGCGCCGGCTCTGTTCGTGTGATTGATGGAGACCTCTTTATTTTTACAGTCTTTTTGTGTTTAATGCAGTGTTTGTTCATAAACAATAAGTTGCTTGTTTGTTTCATCTTTTGACAGCAGGACATTGCAGGCGTTGTTCTGTACTAAAACCTATTGTTACGCTAAATGAAAATAAAATAAAACTTTAACGTCGATTTGAGAGTGGTTAGGGTACTCCTTCATTCGTCTGATTTCTGCAAAATGAACACAGTCATCTAGGAACTTACATTCCCTGCATGCGAGAGTCCTAAATACCTTTTCATATAAGGCTTTACTTCAACCGGACCTCTCAAACCGTCGGATTCATTTTCTCTTGCAATTTCCTACAATTTCCGGACAGCGTTTGGTACGTTGATGTGCTGGAAAATTATTTTCATGTAAATCTTGCTTGTGCCTATACTCTGCACATGATAAAGGTAGACACGGTGAGGATCACTTCGAGTTTTTACAAATGTTAATAAAATTATATTTGCATAAAATATAACTGAAAGAAGTGTTATTTTTTGTACTTAAATTATAAAATGTGAACGGTGTTTCAAGTTCAAGCACGAGATCAACGTCCTGCTGTGTCGGCGTCGCGGCCCGGTTGCGTAAGGCAACTAGGCCGCGCTCGACGCGCATGCATGCCTCGTGCGTGAGCCTCCGTCGCTTCTCGCTGTTTGACTTGCTATCGAACAAACTTGTTCACTCATTTACATTAGATTGATCGGTTTTACATACTAGATTCACCACTGGTGCTGGATGTTTTAAGTTGGTACATTCTCATATCAGGTTTAGCAATTTCGTTTCTCGAATTCATAAGTATGTAGCTCTCAAAACCTTGAATAAGAAATATTATGAAACTAAAATAAAATCACTGATGTATTTATAATATCATTGACACATGATTCCTGTGAGCCAGAATGGCCTGCACAATAGCCCACATATGATTGGTGCTCCCGCAAGCATCACCTTGAGGTGTGCGTGAGTCAGCAGACGGCACGACCGCACCGGTGTGACGGCAGCAGGTCGAGAATAGCGTGCGGTCTATTTAGGACTCCTCTCTGTTTGTTTGCCAGCGAAATGTGTCATTGTTAACTAATTTAAGTAACAACCACTGCCAGCTGTTACGACACCGATGATGTGTAGATGCGGTTCACATGCGAACTTCGGCATGCTTATTAATCACCTTGCGATTCTGAGACTAATCATGTGCTTATTACAAACACAGGCGACCAATATTAGAAACAAAACATCTCCATCCATTAACACCTAACATTCAAGTTATATACGAGTCCAATGATTCACGAGCCTTCGTAACGGTAAATTTTTCGACTGGTTTTATTGCTTCCTCATGCTCACCAAAAATGTATTATATACGTAGCCATTCCCTAACAATTTGCGTATTTAAGTGTTCCATACATATTAAACTTATGAACAATACATGTGACAGTCTACTTCTTTGATTAAAGTTTTCTTACTTTCCTCATTTAAATAAGCAATCTATATGCACAGAACGTTAGTGCCCATAACGAGCTCAATAATAAAACTCTTTAATTTTTTAGTGAGGTAGGTAGGCCAAGCTAATAATTTATTAATTAATATGAGTACCGTCCGCGCTGTCATTTCGATAACCAGCGACATTATCGCTGGAGAGTTACGTAAACATCAGAATGTAAAACACGATACCGTTTAGCCAGTTAATTAATTGCCGTGACCGGGACTCTGGAGCGGAGAGCGAGCGGCGGTCGTCGCGAGCTTGTTATGGAAATAATGAGTGCGACCGCTGCGCAGCCAGCCACCCGCCTCTGCACAAGTTGCTCCGCGCTTCTGAGCCTACCTCCACTTTTATTGTTACCATCGGATGCTAGATGTTTTACTAGTTTCTCCGACTACGCGGGATTATTACCCGTGTTTACCACAACAGCTTTTTGTTAGTTGGTATATTTTATTTTGATGATTTTTCACGTAATTAACGTGATTTAAATTGGCAATAATTAGTTTTTAAGATGGCGCTTCAGGTCGAAAACTGAACAGAGCTTTAGCAAGTAGTCAATCCCTTTGACCACTTTGCTCTGCTTGATTTTCGTGAAAACTAAAGTTACAGTTTGTTTTTACGGTTGCGTGGTCCGACACGCACTTGTCCAGTTTTTAGGAAACGTTTAATATCAGCCTGTATTATTGCTCCAGGATGAAAATCAAATACTACAACATCGAGACCGTTTCGGCTTTTGCCCGTGAACTGATTTTTTTTTCCATATAATAAAAGTTCATAAAACATGTCGCAAGTTTATGTTCTTGGTTTATACATAATTAATATTACAAATCGAAAGCTTTGCCTCTTGTTGCTAAAATCTAAAAATCTGTCTGAGAAAATGAGACGTGAAACGTTACGATATGGCGATCCGTGGGGTTGCATACACGAAGGCTTATTAAGTTATGCTTATAGTGCTTGCATTGCATACGTTTACGTATCAACGATCTACATACATGTAGAGTATTGTAAAGCAATGCATACACCGGATTTTTGTCTTGTTTCCTGAAAGCATTGCATAAATAACTTTTGCGAACTACATTCAGACGATCTGAATAAATATTATTTTCTATCAACTATTTTACCAGGTCTACTAACATTTCTTAATTAAGTTCTGGCATGCGAAAGAAATACAAGACATGAATTTCTCAAGCAGTCAAGTGCCTTAGAAGCCCATTTCTTCCATGGGTAATATGACATGATATAAAACATTTCCGTTTGGCACATGGGTTTATTGGGGTCGTGTGATTGAGGTAACCTGCGACGAGACGTGTCACTTGATTTAATTAAGAGCCGCTTTACCGCCCGTTCCTCCAAGCTAAAGCTTTATACGGCGCCCCGGTTAATTTCGAACAGAGTCATTCTGCTAGAGATTTATTTCAATATTGAACACGTCTTACCGTTGCTGGTATATCCATATGCCACGTTTTACGTCCTCGTCTTAGTTATCCTGTGTATAATATTTAATTAAACAAATAATTAATATAAGTTTTTCTGTAGTACGTTCAACGAAGTTAGTAATTTTTACCTTTTTTTTGTAACAGATAACAAGAAAAAGGGTAAAATGACTAACGAAAGGTGGAATCTCTTAAATCCGCTAGTGATTGCATCGTTTAGTCCAAATAGTCCTCGTATTTCAACGCAGAATCTCTGACTTACAATTTAATAAATGGAGTCCATTTGTTAGCCGGTGGACCCCGTGTTTTCACCTCTCTTTTCTGTTATGGCATATTTTTGATATCTTTCTTATTTTTCAAATAGATAAATATTATTAAAATAACTGAAATGCGAACTTTTGTTTTCAGTTTTTTGTATGAATATACAGGGTGCTAGGTTAAACGAGGGACATACTTTAAGGGACTGTAGTACTCAAGAGAATGAACAACTTTCACTATGGGACCGACCTTGAAATGTGAAAGAAAATTGATCAAAATGTAAAGAACAGCAAAATTTTTGCTTTTTTTATTTCACAGTTGGTCCCATAGTAGAACCTGCTCATTTTCATGAGTGGAATGTAGCACTTAATGTCCCTTGTTGGACCTAACTTGAGACGTACACCAAATCCGTCATCGGTCGAAGTATGCCCGTCCGTACGTCGTCTTCGGCCGCACTCGGCCGATCGAACCAAACATAATCATGTAAAAAAGATTAGGGTGTATCCGAACCGTAAGACTCTATAGCAGTAGTGTTCAAATCAATCTTTACCACTTTCTCTTTGGAAATAGCATTATCGATTTTCTGTAGCTATTCACAATTTGGTTTTACTTTAATTCGTTGTTTTTATGGTTGCGGTGAAATTGACACATTTTTTGCATTTTATTTGCATTAAGTCGCTGTCTTGAATTTAAGGTAATTCTTAAGTAGAAAGTTAGTTAAGAAGTTTTCTTAAAATATATATATATATATTTATATTAGGGTTCCGTTTTTGTTCCTTGTACTTAATGATTGATCGAAAAATGTCTGCAGGCAAAACATATACATATATTTTATAATATACAAAGTATGTATTGTTTTTTGTATTCATTTGTATATTTAGTTAGTAATTTAATTTAGTACATACCTAGTGTAAATAGTTATTTAATAAAATATCCAATCAAATGAAAAAAAAAATGTATGTAGAATAGAGTAAATATGTTTTATTTTATAATTATGCGTTTTCCCTAGATACCTAAATTGTACAATAAAATTATTGATTATTTTTATTTATCTCAGCACTAGTGTGCGAAGCAGAGGCCGGCTCTGCTTCGCATTGGTGCAATGGGGCGACATGTCAAAATATCGAAATTTCTGTGCTTTAACTAAGTTAAATATTCGTCATCTTTTAAGGATTTCGTGTTCGAAAGTCGAACGCAATGTTATAAATATTAATGTATTATAAACTATACACATACTTAAACCTGCTCCAACTAAATGATGGTGAAAACCGGCATCAAATCCGTTGTGTAGTTTAGAAGAGACACACAGATGTGAAAAGCGACTTGTTTTTTAGTATTTATATATATAGAATAAGAAAAAAATTGTTATTAATGTTTACTTCAAGATTTAATATTGAAGTAAACACTAATACTATGTTGTAAACTGCCAAACTAAGATAATTTTGATTACTTACTTAACCAATAGTTTCAAGATTCTTATATTTTGTAGTGAGCCAAGTTCGGAACAAGAAACGGTTTCTTATTGTTGATAGTACCTATACGTTATACGGAGCCTTAGCGCTTGCGACTGACTCGCACTTGACCAATTTTTATATTTTGTGAACAGAAAAAGTATGAAACAACATGTAATTAGCTTGAATTTTGCAAATTTCCTCTGTTGGCATCTAATGCGCTACTCGTGTTGGCCGTCATCACGCGTCGCGGGAGAAGTTCGTTATTAATTCACCGCCTTTCAACTCGGACACTTTTACTCGCTTAAAGCTTTACTTTTCGTGGATAGGCTCCAACAGAAACTTGAGCGTGTGTCGCGTCAAGTCGCATGTCATCTGATGTGATCGTGCTACTCGCCAAAATTGTATTCTTATTTTATACAAATCCAGCTGCCTCTATTATTATAAACCTACTTCGTTTGCAATTTTGCATGGTTTCGTAACATGTCTTAAACTTTGACTATCAAATTATCGATACTTCGATACTTGATAGCATTAAAAATGTAAAATGTTTGTGTTATTGAATCGACCGCGTCTCTTCATAATTGCAGCGGGCTCTATTGACGACGTTAAAATTTAAATGCATACGTTCTTGGTGATTATGGTGTTCCACAATCGGCAATCACATGGTGACCAAAAAGCGGCCACGCGGTGTTGATTGTGACATTGTCTGATGCGGGTGGGGCGCCGCGCCGTACGGGCCAGCGGCGCAGGGCGCGCGGCGTGGCGCATCGCGACTGCCACCCGCATTTGTGATGCAAATTGTTGCGCCCGCCGCAGCGCCTCTGTACTTCGCACCTTACCTGCTGCAACCACCGTAATTATTGTGAAAAATATTCATTTGACGCTTTTTAGACCCTCATTATCATAATGCCGCTTTTTGTTAACACGACTTTAAACTGCTTTTCGCTATTTGCCTACCTATTCTCATATCTGTGCCGTTCTATCCGTATTATTTCTTTTGTAAACTGATACCTGTGTACTGTGGAGCCCCTTAGCTATAATCGCGGGAATTCAATAGCTAACTGAACTGGCTGCAAGAACTTCGTGTGAAGTTTCGTGAGAACCTAGAGCAGCTCGGCAATCGACTGAACGTTATCATATTTCAAACGGTTTCGTAAAACGAATAAATAAGAACGGAGGCAAGAAGCGTGCGGTGAAACCGAGTCAAAGCGTGGGTATTAGAAACGCTCCGATTACCACGCTGAGACAAGACGCTGCCGCAGTCGCCACGTCCCTCCATGAGGCCGGGCCTTCCTAGCATTTTACGTTGTTGTACCAAATATAGGTACCCGATGCTTTGGAGTCACTAGCTCAAAATAAATCCCAATTTTTTATTTTTTACATCTCGTATCTTCAATAGGAGGAAGTCTTCCTGTAGTTCCTTTTGTAGACACGTATTTTTTTTTCTAACACATTATTATCGTTGACCCTGTACATTGATACTATTAAATAACACCATCATGTTTCGGGCATTTTTACGGCTTCGACTCGCGACTGAAGCATGTAAGTATTAAAAAGGCTTTGAAAGCAGTCATACTTTAAAAATAAGGAATGGTTCCTCAATATTTAACTACTAAGGCAAAGAGAGGTGTTAATGTACTACCTACTTGATAAATTTATTTTATTCTTTTTATTCTGGGAAATAGACATTAAAATCGTAAACTATGTTATAAATACACAAGATTTACAAATGATACCTACGACATTTTCCACGACATTGTCTAACAGTGCGCTATTTTAGCTGATAATTTAAAGCCTCTATTTGTACTTCGAACATCAGTTACGTCGACTTCATTGTGGTTATTTTTGTTTGGTTTGTTTGCGTACCTACTAAATATTATGACGATAATCACTTTAGATAGCGAGTTTCATTTTCACACGCGCTGCGTGCCGTTTAGCCGGCGCCAGCTGTGGCGTATAGTGTATGGATAAATATGAAAGCTTTCAAATTTACCGGCAGATTTCACCCGGTTTGCCCATATATTCGTTGCCGGCTAGCCGGCAGCCTGAACGTTAGAGTTAACAGGTGCTAAGTGTAGAAAATTAGGCGATTGCGTTAAGGTACCCTGACGGATCTCCCTTATAGCAAAACAATTAAATACAATGTTATAACATCAATACCAATCTGCGTATTTTTTCCCCATTGCATGATTGCATGGTAATCATCATAATTAGCGTAAGCCTAAATACACAATAGCAACTTATTCGTAAGTGATTCTCTAATAAAATCAATGTAGGTTACAGCTGAATGAAAGGTGACGAGGTGGCAGTGTCGGACACGGGTACCGCTGCTGGCTTGACCGCGTTCCACTAACGGTACTCACTCCGGAGTATTTCTCGGCGCGTGGCACACTTCATGCGTACATTCACCTCGCCCATCTCGATGTCTCCGCATCGCCTGTGTAACGGCACACTATCCTTGGCTCCTTCATTAGTCACTACTGTTAATTCTCTAATTATATTTTCATTAAATACTTCATATGAAATACTTAAACGAAAGGTTTGTTGACATAACTGGCTTCTAAAGTATATAACTTAACTATTACATTCTAAAGAAACGTCTATATTCAACTTAAAATATAACAATCTGACAAATTATTTATAATTCGTGCTTATGTATCCGTAACAAAGAGGTTTTTCTCGCGTTAAGCTAGCTATACTAATGAATTCGGATCTAAATACCGTTAGAGGTTGTCGAACTATATGCGCTGATGAATACATACAAACCTACCTACTGAGAGTTATACAACAAAAAAATACATCTTAGGTTTTGTAAGTTACCATCGTAAACGTACAGCGGAACATTATATTCATAGTTTGCTAATTACTGCTATCTGAATGAATGATGTCTTGCTCTAACACTACTGTATGCACTTCTCCTTCTTTACCCCACCTGGACAGTTTTATTTAAAATTGGCTTCGCTTAAATCCTAGAAGGTGCATGTGGTTGTGCATGATTGACAGGACAGGAGGTGAGACATCTGTGAAGAGGCTCCATACTGGCACTGTGTTTGGGATGGGTAAAGGATACCCCATTCGGCCATATTATTTTAGCTGCCAACCTGTCAGTAAATCAGCTTCTGTAGTAATCTGATAAAAGTTACTTAATTATAGTATTCCAGTTGTACAACGCCAACTGTCTTGTTTACTTTCCATTGGTACAGATACAAAATCCGAATAACCAACCCGTCCTCCAGTTGGTCAGAAGACCAGTGAACAGTTAAATTAGTCCCAACATTTGTTGGGACTGTAAACTTGCTTCCGATAAAGGTTAGAAATGAACAGTAAATGCTTCCTAGTTTTCGAAGGAAGTCATACCACACCAACATTCACAAGACCTTTTCTACAATAAAAGTTGTGTAACTGTGATAACAGGAGAATTAGGAAGCTATTTCGCTGTCCCTCTACCACGTCAAGCGGCATAATTAGATTGACTTTGCTCTTTCTCCTTTCGTTTATTTTCTGAAAATGAGCTTTCTATTTTAATATCTTACGAAAATTATTTTTTGTTTATCCGAGAAACAAAATTTAAAATCTGACAACAGTCGTTTAAGCATAGTAATCAGTACAACGTCATTTAATGCAAAGTATACAGTATTTCATAGTCTAATATAAATTAATATATCCCAAATTCCTTACCCGCATTAGTTTAGAGCCATATCCGTAGTTTGCTAAGCAAGTGGGTAGCAGTAAAAGCCCGGAGGTCGTTGCGTTTAAGGGTTCAGTTAGCGCGAAATTGGAGAGAAGGTGCGACCCCATGTCCTAACGTGCCACTTCATTATGTGGCCTCGTTGCCCGCCTATGTCCATACCATCACTCTATGCGATATGCCTAGCGATACGCCATAGACTAATAAACACTTACCGCTTACCCTACATCAGATACCTAGCTAGTATCATAAACCATAATGATTATAGGAATTAAATAAACAATTACAAATCTTAGGTACACCCTCATATTTAGCTGATCCTAATACGCAGACGGCTATTATATTAAGGATATTCACTACGTTTCATTATTGCTAACAAAGAAACATATTTTTCTTATAGGTATGAATGGCTCAAAATTAAAGTGTATGGAGGTGAATTATTGGTTTTAGGTGTATTATTCCTGTACAGTTATAAAACGCGCCCGTTTCTTGCGTGCGTGTGATTACATTGCCGTGTAATATATTCACATTTTCACCACCTTCGCATCCTTAATGTTTCGTTTCCTTCTTTGTTTACTGTTCCATTGCGCTGCTGCTATTTAATTTCTTTGTGTGTAGTGAGCAGTTGTGCGGTAAACACGTATTGTTGTATTAGTAGTGCAGTAGTCTAAGTGGACTAAACGAACTTAGTACTGTATCTCAAGACTTGGTTTTCTCGTCGTAAGATAACCGATGTTTCCGGAACTTCATGCACGGTACGGCCTATGAGCTGGCGAAACGACTCAGCTTCTTTACTCGTCTGCCAAATCGCCCCTATCGTGTGTCATTTACCAACGGATTTCTTTGGGACTTTGCCAGCGAATTGCAAACATAAATTACCTCTAGCAACCTAATTATTACGTGTTTATTTACAAATCAAGATTAACTCTATCAACGTTTGTTGTTTTCCACCTACCGTCTTGGTGTGTATTTCTGGAGTGATTTGTCAGGAAACGAAGGGCAACATTCACATAATAATAAAAATAATTTTTAAGGTCTAGATCTAAACTGGGTTCCTTGTATGAGTAAATAAGGGTCAGTCGATGTGAAATGCTGCGCATACAGATTACGCTGTAATCAACGCTTGTAGTGCAAGCTTTACCTCGGCCGCATGACCAACTTACTGTATCACACGTGCATTTCGGTCGTTGAATTAGGACCATTACCATTCAGATCATCTAGTGGCTATTGTTCACCTGAAATAAGGATCAAGCTGTTATTACGAAACTAACTGTTCACTACGGTAATAAACTTGCAACACATCACGAACATCCTTTGAGACGTAACCTACGTAAAACAAAAATATTAAAATAGTTGTAGGTAGGTATGTTGTGTGCATCAAATAAACAGTCCTGCGGGGTAATTACGTAACACACTTACAGTGGGTTACAGTAGGTTTCATTTTGAAAGTTCAATAATAGTCATTGTGTTATTACGTTGTTATGCAGACAACATTTTCGAACATATGTAGCAATGGATTAGCAATATCCTTCACAATCATTCAGATTGATTGTTACGTAATTAGGGTGCAGATTTCTTTACAGTCCCGAGAAAATGACTGATAAAAGAGAAAGTCACCGCGTACCAGTCAAGCATGCTCGAGAAACGAAAACAAAATCCCTGTTACTGTTTTCGCTTGAGGCTTTAAGCAGATCTCAATTCAGATTTCTTTAATAGTTTCGATGTGCTAAGAATATGTTACACATGTATGCGGTTTGTGTCAAGCTTATTTACTCACCCTCGTAGTCTGGCTTAACCGAGCTCGGCCCGAAGACGTGTTTGACTGAAGCAAGCGGTTTCTTTAACTGTGACCAACAGATCCCTTTAAGTCGTCATGCTGTTATTCGTCTTGAAATCTGCCTTATAACAATTCCGCTTAAACTTTCGTCATCTTCCAAAAGCTGGGTTGCTTCTCTTATCCCTTAAATGGCGGGTCTGGCTTTAAATGGGGTAGAAATGTTATTTTTTTTTTGTAACCTAAATATAAATGTGTGTTACAGATAATAACTTGTATAGGGTGAGTTGTTAGGGAGCGACAGCTAGGTGTGGCTCCGGAGCCGTCGTCGATGCGAGGCCGGTGATGGTGTTTTTACGATTGGGGTGCGCCGTGGCGCGGGCGCGCCTGCTAATTTTGATAAAAGCTCCGTTCGACCGCACCCGGCTACCGTCGTCACCACTGCGACCAATAAATACCCGACCATAACCGCAAACGTATACTTATAGACATGCAGTGCTGATACTAAAGTTTCGCATTGATCTGATCTTCCATCAAATATAAATGTATTGATAATAAAAAAAAACAATGATCTCATAACAAGTTCAGCTCACATCTTAAACACAATATATTATTAATAACTTATGTTACGGGCCATAATAACATAATAGAGAGCTTTTGAATTTGAATTTTATGTCCGGCCGGTAATAGTTGATTTAATATTGGTAGATATTGGTATTGGTGGTTAGATACTTTTTGTTAACAGGTGACTGGTGATTAGAGTTGCGTGGTGGTAATAGATGATAATCAGATAGATGGTGTGTACTGGTAAAAGGTAGCAGTGAATAATTGTTTGCTATCGAAATACAACAAAAATTCTTAAGAACGGACAGCGTCGTGGTCAAAGTGAGTTCATAAAAAGATGTTTTATCTATTGCTCATTCGTAATGGCCCCAGCCGGTTTTGCGTTTTGCAGTGCTGTGCCACTGGAAAGACATCCGTGTCTTTTTCGAGGACAGCGACAGCGATGCTTGTTCGCACGAGTTAATTTCCTTCTGCATTTGTCTATTGCTCTATGACACATGTCATGTTTAAACAGCTGCTCGCGTACCAGCTTGTTGAGTTTCTTTACAAAATGTGAAGTTAACACTTTCACCGCTAAGTACATAGAATACATACAAATTGGCATGCCATATAATGTTTATTGCAAATCTATAACAATTCAATCAACAGAAGTCATCTGAACAGAAGTCATCTTTAGCTACATATAGCGACGACTCGGATGCGAGTTGTGGGCACACGAACGAATTATTTTTCGACCCATATGCTGGGTGCTTGGCATAGAAAGTGTTAACTGTGTTCTTCCAGTTCGACGAATTTTTTACAGACATGCTAGTAGAAAAACCTTTGTAGGTATTGTTGGAATATAAATACTATTTTTAATTCAGATTCGTAGTTCAGCTACTTTCAGAAGATATCCTAATATTAGTTGCTATTTTACAGTATAACAAACGGGCAGGCAAATGGCGAAGTGAGTGCTGAAAAAATACCCCTGTCTGTAATGAATTGAAACGATTATTCAAACGATGTTTATGTCCAATGTCCCAGATAGACAAAATAAATTATTGCGTTTAGTTAGTTTCAAGCACGTTTTTTCTATTATTCAAGAGAAGTAATTAGTCAGCGGTGTTGCAAAACACTGTGATCATGGTTATTGCGGGTAAGTGTTATAAAATTGGGAAATTGATTTTTAAGCTGAGTAAGGCTGATTAATTGTTAAATTGACTACTAACTTAAATTTACCGTAGTTTCAAATCACAACTGTCGTTCTTTGTCAGTTTTATGAAAGCAGGGCAAATTGACGTAGGGTGTCAATTTGCTTAGCAAGTAACATCCCAGTCTGTACCTTTGCCAACACCACACTTTATCGTGCTCTCAATGACTGCACGTTTTTGGAAACTACCAAGCTTCCTCAATCCGCACGTTCATAACGGTTGTTTTTCCTACCTTCCTTTTTTTAACCAATTCAATGTGTGACTAAGATTTCAAAAAGTTTCTTTAATATTATGTATCGTATTGTTCTTTCTTTTTATGTTTTAGTGAAGCGTCATTTTGTACTTAAAAGATGGAGAAAAAATGTTGGTAGAAGGTAGAAACTAGTGCGTGGTGACAGGTTGACGTCCTTATTTAATACTCTACAAGGTTACGATCACTTGTTTTGTAATTATCTATTACAATACAATGCTTTCTTTGAGCGTCTCGACGAAACAGCAATAAAGCTTGAGATCTGAAATTAATGTAAGATAGGATGCCCCAACTAGAGTGATCGTGTTACGTAGCTTTTACAAATGGTAGACTGCTCTGAAGAAGGCCTACGTGAAGAGTTTCTACGTGAAAGAAAGATCGAAGGGTCTACGTGAAAGACCTGGTTTATAGTGACATACTGTTTTTATTGGTTTCAACTTACAAGAACATAATATCAAGTACTTATTTTATTATAATATGGGCCAGTTTAGCTCTGTTTAGCTTTATAAACCATTTATGGACGCTGAAAACTTCGTACCAGTTCATCTAACTCTACCTATATTGTTAATTACGTTTCTTAGGAAAATAATTACAATTTAATATGATATCAATAAAAAATACCAAGGAGAAATTTGGGTAGGGCGGTGACGATGTGGGCGTGTCTATGCTCCGCCCAGTCGAGCCACGCCCTCGCCCTTTGCCACCTTTTCGCTGAAAATCTGAAAGCGCTGTTTCGTGTAGGTATTCAATCAACTAAGTAATCAGGATTAAAATGGAACCTTTGTTTTTGGCAAACACTCACTCGTTCAAACCACAAACGTCCGATGTAGGTACCGACTTGAATTCAAAAGTAAAAACAACAAATAGGTATGGCTCTCTATTTAAAAAAAATACAAAGTAAAGTACTGGCGCTTGAATGATGCACTTTTTGAGCGCCAGAATTTTCCGGTTGAAGATGTTGCTGTGTAGATTCAAATAGCGATCTTCTTATTAGAAACAGCAATCCATGTTATTATTAGGCATTGGGGCATTTCCATACCTATTTCAGAAGTCATTACCTATAATAGCTAGCCATTGCTACTTTCTCATTCTAAGTCGTTCCAAAAAAAATGATGGCAATGCGATGAAAATTGATTACATTTGGCTGCTGATAAGAAAAGAAATGAACGTTGTCGGGGTCGCAGCCCGCGGGGCAGATAAACTCGTTACAGCAAGATACGCCACTGACGGCATTACAGCGCGGCGGTGGCAGCGCACGCCAGGCCCACGATATCCCTGTAATCTCGTTGTACACTTCCGACCCCTGAGTTTCCGATTCCTTTCCGAATTACCTTTTCTTCTTTCTTGATCGACAATCTAATTCGTTACAACATAAAACGCTTTTCCCTCAATTTACGGTGCTCTTAGCTATTTGGAAAACAACGGTAGTAGACATAAAACTGGGAGGTGTTGGGTTTGCATCAAGCACGTAGCACCACGTCGACGCCGCTAAAAGCTTCTTGTTGACGTAGCGTTCGATTCAAGAGGCATGAACTACGTCTTGTCCTTGTAATTGATTGCTTTGTCGCGTAATTTGTTTGTCGACGCTGCCGGGCGGAGCGTGCGATTCTCGCGGGAGCACTGAGGAGGCGCTCGTCCTGTCGTCATCTTCCTCGTAAATAATAAATAGCATCCGACGGTGGCAACCGCCCGCCGCGTGCCTATCGCCTGAGAGCCTCCGCGCCACCACGCCACCACTCGCGTACCCACTTCGTGACTCAGCACCCACATGTCTTTGTACCGTTGATGAATAGCTGCACTTTAGTTGGGGACCCGATATACACATGTTGACGTAATATATCATAATTAAAAATAATATCATTCAAATACTCGTTGCATTGGATTGCAATTCTTATTATTTCGTTCCGAGAAAAAAGAGCCAAGCGGTACGTTACAGTGGTAGTTTTGTAAAAATCAAATAGCGTATCGCAACGTCGTGGCGGGTTGAGCCACACTGGCGTCCGGGTTGAGCTGAGCACGATCGCGCGTTCCCTCACTAATAACCCCGTAATTGGTATCGAAGCTCGCCGCAGCAGGATTACTGAACGTCTAATTGAATGCGAGACGCTTACTCGCCGCCCGCACCGCCTCCTCTAGTGGCACCAGTGCCACCTTGCAGTGACACAGTAGTTGGAGCGACTTCGTTTTGTTGCGGTCAAGTTAGTCTGTTTTGCGCACGTGTTACAGGCCGCGCTTATCGTCTCGCCCACCGTTCAATTACAGCGTCTCAATGAATTAAATTGCCGTGGAATCGGGACGAAGCCGCATCAGGAGATCAAACGTTACTCCCCCCGACGAATAAGACTTTAGATCTACCCGTGACGGCAACGCAAACTTTACGACGTTAGATAATCATTTCATGTCAATTAGCTAATGAAAAATAAAATAGGCTTGGTTAATGTACTAGCACCGTAATTAAAATTATGGTGATGACTCGCTGGCATCTGTTTTAAGTCTTTAGCATGGTCTACATTAATTAAAACAATTATATTAGAACATATAGCGCGGTATTCCTGATCAATTAATGAATAACTGAGGAATGAGGACGATTTTTACAATCTTAATTAAACTCAACTAGAAATGTTCACCATTTGAGATGATTCTGAAACATTTCTCCGAACTTCGTTTCGCCGTTGAACGGTTCACCGACAGAACGATTCACTTTTCATTTTTTCACCGATAGAACGTTTCAATGGCGAACGATTCGCCGACAGAACCTTTTTTATGCGTCACTTTCGACGAGAGTAATAGAGGGGATCTGGCGTTAATGGTCACTGTTCTAACCTAACCCAACATTACCCTTCGCTATATGAAAGGTTCTGTCGGCGAATCGTTCGCCGTTGAAACGTTCTACCGGTGAAAAAATTAAAAGTGAATCGTACTGTCGGTGAACCGTTCAACGGCGAAACGAATGTCGGACAAATGTTTCAGAATGATTTGAGATCTGTCACATAATGGGGTTTACTTTTAAACGTTACTTAAAATAATGATAAGTAGTTACCTCAGCCCTTATTTAATGACTAATTAGAATCCCCCCCCCCCCCTCCTTAATCTTAGGACACCGTTGATATGAACATCACGCCCCTTTACAATGTCTTGTATTGTTTTTAAACATTTTTATACAATGATATTTTATTTTAATCTGTATACGCGACACCACGTGAATGATAATTTATGAAATCTTAATAACTAACTAAGCTTCTTTAATCCGAAACTACAAAAGTTATATCGATACGAAGGCCTAACACGCACTGCAAAATCTCACCGCGCGTTTTTTATTCCCGCTGTTTATATTCAGTGTACAGAATTGCAACGAGCGCGAATTTTAGATCGCCAGTGCGTGTAGATACATAAGACACATGTGTTACAGATTTGCGATAAAAACTTCGTGCGATTTTTAAATCCGCGGTCGAACGTGTGCGTACGAACGCGGCGCGCTCAGCTCACTGTGTTTACACTGATCACGCTCAGTCAGAAAGGCCTGGAACAGCGCCAACTAATCTCCTCTCAACAGGTAGATAAAGTCCGCGCGTTCCTAATGACATCACACTCTGGATCTATTTCACTCTGATTCACTTCATTCAAAATATTACGACTACATTACCCAAATACCTATATTTAAATAGCAGCAATGCATAGCAGTGCAGCATAAATGTGTTTTCTATAAGTATTTATTTCCAAAATTATTTATCACCAAATTTCAATCTAATTTTATTTATTTCCTTTCATTTGAATCCTAACATACATAGTTATACAAAACACCAGGATAATAAATCTGTAATTTTCTCCTCCAGTTTCCGCTAAAATGAATAAAAAAACACAGGTATACAGTCATTCGGCTACTGAGGTTGATTTTTTTTTGACGCTCACAGTAGGTGGCCGACTTTTTGACCGTTCTCACCAAAGCGTGAGTGAGAACGCGACCTAAGAGAAATTCACTAGTGTCCAGTTGCTCCTGTGAATTCACCGCCATTTTCATTAAATGTTAATTTTGTGCTTGAAGGTCTTTAAATTACTGAAAATGTTTATGCATATTATTTAATAACTGGATTAGATTAAGAATGCCATCAGGCCCAGCTTCCACGTGTATTGGACAGCGCACAGCCTGATATTAACTTTTTAAACGATTGTGTTAATTAGCGCACTTCACGAGGAATCGCCCTCGAGCGCTGCACCGCATTTTGCCGAGCAAAAAACAATAAACGATACGTTCCGCTATTAATTAAACCGCTATACGATGCACGATTGCTTCACCAATAACCGTTCGGGATAGGCAAATGCAATTAAAATATCTGTTTTGAGCCCCTACGCTAATTGAAGTTTATATGTAAACTGTTGTCAACGTAAATATGTTGTCAAATGGAAAAGTCGTATCAGTTAATAGTTTATGTCGTTGCGGAGATTACTGCGCTAGTTGGGGGCTTAAAGCAAGTTGCGGTGCGAGATAGTCCTTAGGTATATACAGAAACAGCGTGTGACACGCGCTTGAAAAGACACAATATCTTGTCAAATCCACTGTGGAATACGCAGCAATATCTTCTTGCGTATTCCGTAGACGCAGTCGTAGGCAAAAAGAAGCTAGAGTGTTACACATAAACCTTCCGGAATAAATTCTCTAAATGATGGTGAAAACCGCATCAAAAATCAAAATAACGCGGTCACACAGCAGACACGAAAAGCGACTTTAATTTATAATAATTATGTATAGCCTCGTAAGGCCCAACCCAAATTTAGGTCGATATATATTTTTATGATTAGATATATAATTTAAATGATTTTAAATAGTGTCTCGGGCCGGAGTGTCAAAATTTTTTTGTCATTAAATTAGGTCGTTGGGCCTTACGAGGATAGAGAGAGAAGAAAACTGGCCGATTAGAATTTATTAAAAAAAAAACTAGTACTTAGAGGACCCATTTGCAAATATTGCCTTTAATATTTATAGCGATTATGAAACGCTAACAAATGTCTACTCGCCGGTCTGCGCGAGCATCCTTTTTATGGTCAAGTTCAACGGCGTTATACTGGCCCTTAATTTATCACGAGTATGCAGGAATTTTGAACGTCCAATGTGTTAAATAAGTATCTATCTATCTTTTCCTTTTAAGTTGGTACCTTATGTTAATACAATAACCAGTTATATCGATGATTGTTCATTAATTAGTCTCACTATCTTTAAACCAAGCATTCAAAGAAACGCGTTATTCAGGCAACAATAAAGCAGTCGTTACCACTTTCTTACAATGCATTATTTTTGTTACAGCAATTGTTCCGGTCCCAGCAAGCTGCGGCAGCGGGCGGCCAGGCGGCGGCGGCGCAGCTGCAGCTCCTGCAACAACAGCAGCAGCAACAGTTTCAACTGCAACAACAGTTAGCCGCCCAGCAGGCCTTTACACAAGCGCCGTACGTTATCAACGCAGGGCAGGAGGGAGCGCCATATGTGAGCGCACTAATAGCGGGCGTTCCGCCGTACTACGGCGTCGCCGCGCCGTGGGGCGTATACCCCGGGCTCGTGGCCCAGCCCGCGCAGCAGCAGGCACAGCAGCCGCGCCGGCCGCTCACTCCGCAGCAAGGAGAGCAGCAAGTGAACGGCCAGGGACAGTATGTGATCCCGTACTACGACCCCGGCTCGCTAGTGATGGGCGGCCGCAACGGCACGCCGCTGCGGCTGGTGTCGCCCGGCGGCGTGCTGGCGCCGCGCCAGTACCAGCCCGCGCCCGCGCACCCCGCCGCGTCGGCGGCGCCGCCGCAGGCCGCGCAGCCGCAGCAGCAGCAGCCTGGTGAGAACTCGCACACCTCACTCACTTGGACACTCACCTTGTACTCACTGTTGCAGCTTTTTATTAAGTCCATTTAAATAAATAAACCATTCTCGTTAAATTGCCTAGGATTAAATCTATGCTTAATAATAGTACCTGCACCGAAGAGAATACTATTTCTATGGGTACTTATCAGTACCCATTGCCAAAGATGTCAGCACAAGTGTAGGGGCCCACTAGGGCCGATGCCTGCCGGGGTTGCGCGAAAGTCCAAAAGGGTTACCGAGGCCCCTGGCAACACAGGCAACGGAAGGAATACGGGTGGGTTTTAGTCAGTAAGAGTCTGACACACCCTCCCGCTCCGCCCGGGGCGGCGAAGTTATTTGATAATTTCTCACCCAAAAAACAAATTTACCCATTGCCAAATAACAAAAAATGGTGCAAAAAGGGGCTGTAGTCTTTTCCTACGATTAAATATCAATGTATTGAACAGTACTACGCAACTACAAAATTGCACAGAGAAAACCCAAGTCGGCCATATGTTAAAAGATTTGTTAATGCGTGTTCCAAGTGGTTAACAAATGAGGAACCCGTTAAATACATTTTTTAATACATTTAATTACAATAAAACGGTGAACTATGTAAGAGTGAGACCACACGGGAGCGTAAACTGCAACTAATACTAGTCTGAAATTATTAATGTATCCTACTCTTGATTCCAGTCTGTGATTGCGGCCATAATTATAACGAAATTCTATCCACGTGCCTGTAACTCAACTCGCAATCCCAATGGGTTTTGCCATGCTTAAACTGTCTTTTTTTCGTCGTCAATCGTTACTCTGTTATATGCACTCTCAAAGATCAATCTATTTTAAACTCAATCTATGGATTGATCATTGGCAAACTTCACTCAAAACGTGGATTGAAATGTTAATTTAGGTATCAAAAATTTGATTAGGATTTTTTAATAATTTCGGGCGAAAATGTATCAGTTAACTTACGAATTTGGCGTATATGAAAAGTTAGAATCACTCGCATTGATCGCATGGTTTAAATAGGTAAGTTATATAAAAATCTGAAACAGTGAGTTGGCCAAGAAGATATTTGTCTAACAATGTACATAAACTCATGTTTACATTCAATAACAACGTAATAAATACTAATACATTGCGCATGGCGTGATACGATACATTCGCTGTAGACCATTAGAACATTTATAATTAATTAATTACATTTATACAAATAATTATAAACATTTTGTAGAACCGACAGAAATTAATTATTCATCCTAATAATTATTTTACTCTCAGTAATTGTACATTTTTTTAAATAGTTGCTTCTGAATTAAGAAAGTAATAATGTAGCTATAAACACTGACGTCTTAAAAGCATACATCTTATTTTGGAATACAATGTCAGTTGCTTGATGAAGTTTTTGCCTGCTGAACTTTAACATCATAGTTTTTTATCTATTGTATTTAATTAATAAGCCAGTTTTCGTATACACTCGCATTGTCTATTAACTGTATATATGTTATACATACTTTCTCTGTTTAAGACGTATAGTTTGTGTATAAATATTGTATTTTATTTTATTGTGTTTGGGGTGGTTTTCAGGTATCAATATCTTATACAGAAGTTATAGTGAGGTGATTCACGACAAGCCATTTTACAAGCTTCCACAGTTAGCAATAGAGTATTGTTATATATTTATTTCATATTCGTCGTAAATGTATTTACTTATTGTTTGATTTTTTCAAGGTAGAAGTTTGAATTATAATACGCAATAATAATGTGCCATCTGTTTTTCTTATTTTGGAATTGTGTTGTGATTGAGCACACAATTATACATTGCAAATGAAATACAACAACGTCTCCGTATCGTTAAAGAATATGTGGATATCAGGCAAATTAAAATGATGTCCTGATATAAATTTTGTTGGTTTTCTAACCCAGACCCAGAAACATCTGGGCATTTGCAATACACTCGGTCAGTGTCGGTATTCTTCTCTTGCAAAAATAACACTATAAAAGAAATAATTTCCAATTGAGCTAGTCGGGCATAAATGGATTTTTTATTCTCTAAATTGGTTAAAGCGAATAGGGGACGAAAATCCTTACGAAAAAAAGTTGTAACTCGAGCGAGCCTGAGATATGGACTTCAAGGCGTAACCAAAGCGCTAATAAATACAGAAAAGTATTGATAAGAGCAATGACTTCATGAGATGGGTATGAGACAATTAAAACAGCTTTTTCAGATACATATTTTTAAAAAGTGCGTGGTCTGGCTCAGAATCGAAGAAAATCATACAAATCATTTAATTTTTTACCAATTTTCCACGCAGATATTATAAAATACGTATAAATTTTCATCTTTTATTGATACTGTGTCATCTTCAAGATGTTGAAACTGCATTTCATGTATCCAACTGGCAAATCCTACCTGAAATACAAAAGTCTATCTACTTACAAAATGTTGTATTTTCTAACACGATTTTACTAAGGTTTGGTGTAAATATTTTATCGTGTTATTTATTTCATAGTAACCTAGTTATCATTTGAAACTGCAATCATTTTACAATGATTGTGTCACCTACACAGTGTAGGTCTAGACTACACTGGATAAAAGGTGGTTGTTATTACAGAAAACAGGTTTTATCTCATGACGGTGTCGAGTTCATATCATACACATCATATTATGTCACCTTGTATATAACTACATCGGATCGAAACCTGTACATGCGTGTAGGGCGTGCCGGGAGCTTGCCCGGCTCCCGCGCCGACGCGCCCTCGGTACACAGGCCCGGAGACTGGAGCGCGGAGGTATGTCCTGTTACAGGCGGCGCCACGCAGGCTCGGCGCGACTCGCTGGAGTTCGGCGGTGGTGGGCCGGCCGCGGCACTGCAGGAGTACGCGGCGCGCAAGTGGGGCCCCTCGCCGCTGTCGCCGCCGCTGGGCGCCGCGCTGGGCCCCGCGCTGGGCCCCGTGGGGCTGCGGCCCGTGTCGGCCGCGCCCGGCGCCGAGACCGCCAAGTACAGGTGCTGATCTGCGGAGCTGTGCGCTCGCTCACACGTCGCCGCACCCTTTCCCGTCTGTCGACAGGCTCATCTTATACGAAAGCCGAGTTCTCACATTCGAGCTGAAATCGTTCATCTGTTGTTGCGTTCTGCCGTATGCATACGCGCTCTTCAATATCAGTTTAAAGTTATGATTGCTGCGAAAGCGCACGATCGCGCGTCATGCAAATGTTTCTGCAGAACTATCTTATCGCCGATGAATAATACCAGATGGAGTACAAACCGATAAATTCTAGAACGTGATACGCTCACGCATTTACGAATACTACAAAGATGTTAGTCCAACTCTGTGATTATGATGCAGCCGAAACAAGAATAGAAGCGACGCGATCGGGTGCACGGTGACTCTTTGAGCGGGACACTTGTATATTGTAAATACTTGTATGCCATCGTTGTTTATATGCCACCGCAGTCTTTAATTTTGTACAGATCTGCCGATGGCGGCGTTTTGAGCATGTTCGTTTATTTAGTTAAAACTCGTGCCCTATGAGAGTGGCTGTTTCCTTGAATAGCGATGTTTTTCTTTCAGAGCTGTGAGCAGTTTAGCGCAAGGTCTGACGTCAAATGGCATGTTCGGATCGTCTTCGTCACTCCTCAGCAAACTCAGCGGAGTAGGAACTATATCAGGTCTGTACGCTCATCATCATTCACAACCCTTGTACATTTTGTAAATAAATTATATTTTTATGTATAATATAATAATATTGTATGTTTAACACACTTTTTGACGGCGGTGTTCCAATCCAGACGTGGGTTAAATAAATGATTGTTTCACGGTCGATATAAAATAATAAGTTGAGCCACTAGGTCTGCTTTATTTAATAAAGGCACGAGTTATATCGCTAGTAAAATACCAAAATACTATAAATGTACGTTTCTTTAGTTTAAAAGTTCCAGCTATTAACGCCAGTGACACGTTTAACACGTTAACAGTTTATTTACTTTTATAGTATAGCATTTACCACGTAAATTATGGCAAATTTATATTGATAACACTTAATAGGAATTAGTGCAGTTTCGGGATATGTTAATCAACTATGTGTATTTTTGCAGAACTGGTGGGCGGTGGCGTGGGCGTAGGTGGTGTGGGCGTGGGAGGCGTGGGCGGAGTGGGCGTGGGCGCGCTGGTGGGCGACAAGCCGCCCGCCGGCCGCTCGCGCCTGCTGGAGGACTTCCGCAACAACCGCTTCCCCAACCTGCAGCTGAGAGAACTCGCCAACCACATAGTAGAATTTTCACAGGATCAGCACGGCTCTAGGTAGGGAATTTTACTAGTAATACATACTTATACAACAACTTTTTTTTTTATAGATTAATGGTGACAAGTTCTGGTGTCATTGTTTTGAAAGATTGCCTTTAAACGTCGTGCTTCAACATGATCTATTTACCCCTTATCAGGGACCAGCCACTCACCCATAGAATGTGTTGTTATATTTTATGGAGAAAAAAATCGGAAATAGTAGATTGTATCATCAGGAACTAAAATAATGTATTGAGGGCGAGAGGGATTTTTTGAATCCAGAGCGCAAATGCAAATATAAATATTCGTCACTACTAAAAGCATCTCTTATTTATTTTTGTCATAGAGGTGGATGAAAAGCAGAGTGTGCCACATGGTACCAAAATTATTTAACCTCGAGCGACGTACTTTGAATACCTCGCTACGCTTAGGATTCTACTCTAGAATGCTTCGCTTCGCACAAATAATCGCTCTCGCCCTCAATACATTATTTTAGTCCCTTGTGACACAATATACTATTCCGACTCAATGCTCGGTACGGTTCGGGTGGAGTAGACTTGATAGACCAACCTCATCCCTGCACCAACTATTATTATCAAACACTTTCGTTCTTGTTGCATATATAAGTAATTGTTTTTGTTACTATTCCAGATTTATTCAACAGAAATTAGAAAGGGCTACAGTTCAAGAGAAACAAATGGTGTTTAATGAAATAATCGGCGCTGCGTATAGTCTAATGACAGATGTTTTCGGAAACTATGTTATACAAAAATTCTTCGAGTTTGGAACTACAGAACAGAAAACCACATTGGCACAAAAGGTAAGACTATTCATTCACTCACAGCTACGGCCGAAATGTTGACCATTGATCCATTGTTACATTACAAGTATTTAATGTTATGAGTTCGTTCATTATTGATTAAGATTATGAATAAAATTATCTATTAACCTATTCCGCACACTACTTTTAGATAACTCTTTTTGCGACACTGAGATGTTAATCATTGCTACAGTCCCTTCTCAGTTATTTTATTTCTGATTTTGTATCACTGTCAAAATCACAGTGGTCTATATTTTCGTTACAATAAGCTTGCTATTGGTTTGCTGCAGGCTTAGCATGACACTCTATTTCTTCGAAGAATAGACAGCTCTTGTCACTTTGTATGGAAAGAGCCGTGTCTGTTCTTCGAAGAAATAGAGTGTCATGCTAAGACTGCTGCTGTCAGAGGTAAAATACCAGTGAAAAATACTTTACAAATATAAAGCAGTCACATTTTCGTGATGATTATATTGTGTTATGTAACTTGCAGGTGCGCGGGCACGTGCTGAACCTAGCGCTGCAGATGTACGGTTGCCGCGTCATCCAGAAGGCGCTGGAGTCCATCCCGCCCGAGCAGCAGCAGGAGGTGGTGCGCGAGCTGGACGGCCACGTGCTCAAGTGCGTCAAGGACCAGAACGGGAACCACGTTGTTAGTATAACAATAATACCAGCCTATTATCGTCCCACTGGCAGATCACAGGCCACTTCTCATAAGGAGAAGGCAGCATTGATCAAGACGCTTGCTCAAGACGGGTTGGCGATTTCAGAATTATAAGTCCAGGTTTCTTAACGATGTTGTTAGAATACTAGCGTTTTATTGACTGTCGATAACCCACTTAAGTAGTGGCGCTCTTTGAAAAGGCGAGGCGCGTGACGCCGAGCATTAAGTAGCTGTGTCGCAAGGAATTCTGCCATTTCATTCATATCGCTGGTGAATCTATAAAAATAAATAAAATTAAAATGTCTGTTTGTAATGTTAAATAATAGGTTTTTACTAAATGCTTTTGAAAAAGTAAGTACTGTTTTTTATCTCCGAAACGGCTTATCGGGACTCATTGGCAGATAGCTAATATTATAAGGTAGGCTACTTTGTTAGTAGGTAGGTTACTTTAACTTGGCTACTTTTATTTTAGAACAAGCCACGCGGGCTTTATCACTAGAAGTGCTCGGTAATTCTGAGAACACTTAAGAGGTGAAGAAGTGTTTAATTTGACGAAGTAAGCTATATTAGTTAAAGTCAACCACCACGTTTTTCCCACCACCAACAAAAATAGGTACGTAGGTTACATTTGATTTACCAAAAACATTCTCCTCGACTGTTTGAACCGGTAGACGGTAGACTAAACTTTCATTGATCCTCGATTCATTTAAATATGTAATGAGTAATGAGCGCCGTCCTTACAGAATTTATTAAAATACAATTATTTTTTTCAGGTGCAAAAATGTATCGAATGCGTGGAGCCAACGGCTCTGCAGTTCATAATCAGCGCGTTTGCGGGGCAAGTGTACGCGCTGTCGACGCACCCGTACGGTTGCCGCGTCATCCAGCGCATCCTCGAGCACTGCACGCCCGAGCAGACCGCGCCCGTGCTCAGCGAGCTGCACGCGCACACCGACCAGCTCATACAGGTACGACATACTTGGTCAGGGGAAATGTAAAGGTGCTACTCATACCGGGTGCATCAACACTACCCGACCGAGATCTCTGGTCTGGCGGAATCGTAATGAAAGACCACACCTATTTACACATAAAAAGTATAGACACGGTGTGGTTTAGAAAAAAAAAAACTAGTCTGCAAAGGAGCTAGACATAAGATTGTCTGTTTCCCCAGGACCAGTACGGCAACTACGTGGTGCAGCACGTGCTGGAGCACGGCGCGGCCGAGGACCGCTCGCGCCTGGTGGCGGGCGTGCGCGGCAAGGTGCTGCAGCTGTCGCAGCACAAGTTCGCGTCCAACGTCGTGGAGAAGTGCGTGTCGCACGCCACGCGCAACGAGCGCGCGCTGCTCATCGACGAGCTGTGCGGCTTCAACGACAAGTACGTTCCCCCCACGTCTGTATGCTGTCTCACTAGATCCTTTACACGTGTCGCTAGCCGCTAGTTCTATAATATGGCGTTTACGTTCACAGTGCTCTCCACGTGATGATGAAGGATCAGTACGCGAACTACGTGGTACAGAAGATGATCGACGTGGCGGAGCCGACGCAGCGCAAGGTTCTGATGCACAAGATCCGACCGCACATCGGCTCGCTCCGCAAGTACACGTACGGCAAGCACATAATCGCGAAGCTCGAGAAGTTCTTCATGAAGGCGCCGGAGCTGGGCCCCATCGGGCCGCCGCCTCCCAACGCCGTGCTGTAGTCTGTGTAAAGTATTAAACGTCCGCGGGAGTAGGCTGATGCGACGGCGCGGGTATCGCCCGCCTATTATAAATTTTGTGAATATTTGCGATTGTACATTTGTAACTATAGAGCTCGCCGCTCCGGCTGGCGGGCGCGGCCCCTGTACATACGTAGCGGCAGACTGATGTACAGAACGATACGATTTACTGTATACTGTAACAATAGTTGTACAGCGTCGACGCCGACTCCGGTGCTCGGCCGTCGCGTCACCGCGGCGTAGCGTTTATTGCGTTTCTAGGTCTTAAGTGTTCTAGTATTATTCGTTGTTCGTATGAATCTATGTATAAATATTTGAACGTCTCTCATTCTCGTGTAATTTATGAATCGAAGGAAAGCGGCGGTTTAACGGACCCCGGCGTTTCCATAATTTTAGCTCGTTGTAGATTTACTATTAGCTGGGCTAGGGGACCTTGAATCTTCTAAAGCGATAAAGAGATGCCGCAGGCAGTTCTGGACAATCGGCACTATAGTCGTGATTATTATATTATTATTTTGTACTATTCTTCAAGTCAAGCTCTCGTTTAAGTTATAAACCGGCTTTAAAATCGTACATAGCTTATCTCGTTTAGTGCCGGAGTGTATAGTTCGTCGATTATAATTTTGTGAAAATGATATTTTTGTATATTTTTTATGTAATTAATTTAAGTTATTTAGTTAATGAGTCTCCGAAAATGATTGGAGCGAGCGCTTACGAGTGGGCGATGCTTATGTTAGTGTGTAGGCGCAGCAGTGTCCCGCGCTGCGCATAGGTTATAGTGATGATTGTAAAGTCCTGTACTGATAGTTGTAGTCCCGAGGTCTACCTTGCCGGTTGCACGTCACAAGCGTAGCTACTCCTCATTCCCCCTGTGTAATTAATTTTTATAGGAAGCGTAGTTTCCTACGACACCTCAAGATTTTTTACGTTTAGATGTAATTGAAAATAAAATTATTGTATATGGCTGTACAAAAATGTTAACAAAATGATTTGTAAAACCCGTATGTGATGGAATAAGGCGAGGCGTCGAGAGTGGCGACGTGTGACTGATCGCGGCTCTGTACGTCGCGTCTTGTAGGTTGTACTAGATAACATTTATATGATGATCCATCTATTTAGACATTAATTATAATAAAGCATTTCTGTAATAATATTACAAAGAAACTGTTGTTTTAATTTTTTATATACCTATACAACCAATCATTCTACACATACATTGAGTCTTATGATAATATAGGGCTCCACCAAGAAGTCTGCACTGGAGCAACTTTTGCTGGATGCTGTTGTTATAATGCATTCCGGGGTCGTACGGCACCTACAGCTGGGTACTCACTTAGCAGTGTTGCATGTAACGTATCCACGGAATAGAAAAAAATAGTGGCAGTGCCATGAAGCTATCGCGCGTGTGTCACGAATATGCGGATCTCCTTAACACCGGCTCAGTGGGCTCAGTCGCGGTTAGTTACTTGCTCTGATACGACGTATCGAACGTAACGAAAAATATTACAAACATGCCGTCAGTGAACAGAAAAAAACATGGAAGCATTACTACAAGGGAACTAAGCGCGCATCTTGACACAAAATCCCAAACAAACTCACACATCGAAAACCCGTCGCTGATTCGCGAAAATACACAAACAATATTATTACTACTCTGAATGCACAGTTAAAAAAGAACCTTATTTCGTGATTGTTTGGATTTAAATTAACATGTAACGTATAGGCCGCTAACGACATTTCTACGACGCCGCTTCGCCCACCATTCGTCGCCCGGGATGTTTTATGTAATAAAACACAAATAATTAATCGTGATATTGATGGTATTAAAATATAGAATTATGATAAATCATATGTTTTATGAACTGGTTATGAGGTCTGTAAATAGAGCAGTGTTTAGGAAGTAATAGGTACACCTACCTATTACTTCCTAAACACTGCTCTAATTAATACTTATGCTAAAATTTATTATAAGGTAAATAAAAAAATGTGGTCTATTTTTTATTTATTTACAATTTAGGTATCTATAAATAAAATATAAATAAAAATATAAAATAAATCTACAAATAAACTGACTTTAAATAAAAACATAACTGGACTTATGGACCATTCCCACTCTGGAGCCTGGACAGTGAACCTGTTAACATACATACATACATAATCAGCCTATTATGTTCCCACTGCTGGGACACAGGCCTCCTCTCTGTGAGAGGGAGTGGGCCGTAATCCACCACGCGGGCCCAGTGCGGGTTGGTATTATATCACTACTTATTATTTGCTCAGTGTTACATACATACATAAACTCACGCCTTCTTTTCATAGGAGTAGACAGGAACTACAGACACTGGCGCCGATTCCCTTGTTCACAAACTAAACTAAATTTAAGTTCAGTGCATCTTTTTCTTTCTATTTCATTAAGAAGAGGATAGAAGATAAATTTTAGTTTAGTCCTGTCAAATTAATCAGCGCCTGTCACTACTCCATAGAAGTTTAGACGTGATTAAAAACTTGCCTACTAAAATTACGTCTATTTACGTCAAGCGCCGATTAATTTGACAGGACTAAACTAAAATTTATCTTCTGTCCTTTTCTTAATGAAATAGAAAGAAAAAGATGCACTTAACTTAAATTTAGTTTAGTTTGTGAACAAGGGAATCGGCACCATTGTTATTGCTCAGTGTTATCATGAACATAATGAACGTGAATCCCAATGTTATTACCGTCTTTGACATTTGACTATTACCTAAGTTACGTGCCTCGGAAAATTGTGAGTTTAACGAAATTTAAGGAATTCTTGAACAATACTTTGATAAACGGTATGTCGTGGGATGGGATATCAGTAGAGTACTTTAAAAAAAGTTTAATGTTTCTTTGATTTTACAGTCGGGTTATGCTCGCTGGTTAAACATTTTCCTGATTGAACTTTCATAATATTTCGTAGGATACACTCAGAACGGTAACATACTTTAAAAAAAGCTACTAAGGGATACGCCAATCCACCAGTCTTGACATATTAATTGGTGAAAATAAACATTTTGCATAATGCCGTTCCCCATAGAAAAAAAAGGTTATGTCTAATAAAATTTGTCATTATTGTCAGGTAAAAAGTAAATTGTTTGGTTGGCATAACATCATCCCCATAGATTTCGTGTCATAATTCAAACGAACTTAATTTTTAATAGAATTATAATAAATAGCGATGTATTTACACGTGAAAACTAATTCCAGCATTATTTTTATGCAAATGTGATTTATTTATACACCACTTCACTGCACGAGAAAGGCATGTTTAAATATTTAACACGCAAAAACCGGTAAATAATAGTCGACCACCGCTGTTGCCTACTGCGGACGAACTAAAAGCGTGAGCGGCGCAATCGGTAAGCCCCGCCCACCGCGGCGCAATCTGCTTTGGGTCATTTTTTAAAGCTAGGAATGCTTCCATGTTTTTTCCGTTCACTGCATGCCGTATTGTGCAATTTTTACATGCAAAATTGATAGCAGGACAAAAAATGTATCTCTTGCGGAGGTGTATCGTATCACCGGTTAGTATAAAACTATGATACATTTCAATATAATTGGTTTTTATTGACAAAACCATATTACTTTGTTGCGAACTAAAAACTACCGTAAAACGGGGTCAATAAAAACGCAGGGGTGAATAGACACAAAACCAAAAATGTTTTTCTACAGAAAATAGCCAAACATTTTGGAAGAAAAAAGTTCTGAAATGTATTTTTTTTTTAAACTGTAGTATTTTTTTTTTTTGAAATAGCAACACTGAATTGAAGTAAGGTTTGGCCAACATAATAAAAAAAGATCTTGAAGTTAGCTCCTTGAACGTAGGTTGAACGAGGTCCTATTTATTTTACTGTTTTCAATGTGAAAGAAAGTGTTTTGTGCTATCACAACTTGATAATATATTCGTTGGTTTCTTGTGACCTAGATTAATAAAAGGTAAGTGCAATTGTGATGGTAAATTTGGAAATATTTGTAAAATTGTAAACCAAGTAATTTTTATTTTTGATTGGGGTTAATAGACACGGGGAAGGGGCGAATAGATACGTAGTATGGGGTGAATAGATACGTATTATGGGTTCAATAGACATGTGAAAGGGTTCAATAGAAACGAGTAAGGGGTGATTAGAAAGATGTGTGTTAGGGCTGCTACCTATTGAAATAATTTTGTTTTTGTTAGAAAATTTTAGAATTGTTTGGAGTTTTATGATTTGAAGACGATATTGATGATCTAAAAGCATTGTTTAAAGATTTAGGTCTAGGTCCCTGTCATATTATTATGTACCTAGGTCAATGTTCGAGATAGTAGGTATTATTAAATTTCAAACTTCAAAATCATGATTATATTCCAATTTTACGTACCTACAGTGTTACTAATTAGGTGGGTCGGTGGGTGGTTAGGTGGGTGGGTGGGATATTAAATATATTCATCGCCTACATATTTTTTTTTTTGTTATAGGTACTTACAATTCATTATGCCGCGTATATACAAACCTGATCCTAGGGGGAAAAAGTATAGAAAGTACGATGAAAACATTATAAATGAAGCTGTTGCCGCATATGCGAATGGCAAGTTCTCTTTAAAGGAGATAGCTGAGAAATATGATATCGATAAATCTGTACTTTATAGACACAGTGTCAAAACTATGAAAAAACAAGGAGGGCAAACTATTTTAACAAACGAAACTGAAGAGTGGATGATAAAGTATATTAATATATGTGCGGAATGGGGATGCCCTTTAGATGCATTGGATTTGAGGTATATTGTTAAGGCTTATCTTGACCAAGTAGGCCGGACAGTGCTAAAATTTAAAAATAATTTACCGGGACCCGATTTCGTCGCGGGTTTTCTAAAACGTCATAAAAACCAAATTTCCCAAAGATACAGTCAAAACATTAAGAAAAAAAGGGCAGAAGTTTCACCAAATACGATCAAAGAGTATTTCAAGGAGTTAGGAGAGTCATTGACAGGCATAAATCCGAGCAATATAATAAACTACGATGAAACGAATTTGACCGACGACCCAGGACGCAAAAAAATCATAACTAAACGAGGATCGAAGTATCCAGAGAGGGTAATGAATAGTTCAAAGTCTTCAACTTCATTGATGATAGCCGCTACAGCCGACGGCGTTTTACTGCCACCGTATGTGGTGTACAAGGCTCTGAATTTGTATGATACATGGACTCGAAACGGACCACCAGGAGCAAGATATAATCGCACGCAATCCGGTTGGTTTGATGCAACTATATTTGAAGATTGGATTAAGACGATCATTATACCTCATTTCAAAGATAAAGTTGGAGAAAAAGTCCTAATAGGCGATAACCTATCATCGCATTTATCTATGGAGACAATAAAACTGTGCCACGAGCAAAATATATCGTTCGTTTTTTTACCGGTGAATAGCACACATCTGACGCAGCCTCTCGATGTGGCTTTCTTCAGACCTATGAAGATAGCATGGCGAAACGTAGTATTAAAATGGAAAAAAACCGACGGAAAAAACCAAGCGACGATTCCAAAGGGATGTTTCCCAAAACTTTTATGTAAGTTAATGAAAGAGCTTAGTGACAACAGTAAGACTAATATAATGGCAGGATTCAAGAAAACAGGAATATATCCGATTAATGAAGAAGAGGTTTTAAGCAGACTACCTGAAGTGCAAAACAATGAAAATAAATCTATAATAGAAAAATCCGTTCTAGATCTTCTAAAGGAGATGAGATATGGAACCATGAACATAACCGAACCAAAAAGGAAAAAGAAATTGGAAATAATACCTGGACGAAGCGTTGGTACTGAGAGTGAAGACTACATAGAAACAGAAGAAGAGGAAAGCCAACAGATAACAAAAAAGAGAAGACTACTGTCATCCAAAATAACACAAAACAACAAAGAAAATACTACAACGAATACTTACGATGGCAAAGAAAAGAATAAATATAAGGGAAAAGGTATAGGGAAAAAAACTAAAACACAAGATCAGAATATTGCTGAAAAGGAAAATATACAGAAAAACGATCAAGACACTGAAAAAATATTACTTAACACAATAAATGACTTTGATTTTATAGCAAACAATTCCATAGAAAGAATGCCTATTGTATTTGAAGACATGTTAGTATGTGGAAATGAAATTGTTATAAATAACATACAAACAAACGAGTTGCAGAATAATACCGGAATTGAAAGGATTGCTTTAAATGACATACAAATAAACGAGATGCAGAATGATACCGAAGAAGAAATGATTACTATAAATGACGTACAACTAAACGAGATGCAGTATAATACCGAAGAAGAAATGATTACTCTAAATGACATACAACTAAACGAGATGCAGAATGATACCGAAGAACAAATGATTGCTATAAATGACATACAACTAAACGAGATGCAGAATGATACCGGAGTAGAAATGACTTATAAACAAAATAATGCAACCGAAAAAAATAAAAGAAAACTGAAAATTATATCGAATGAAAAGGTATCAGATATTACTAAGATGAAAAAGTTTCTTTGAATAAGTGCAAAAAAATAAGTAAAAATTCGCGTCTTAAAATTTTAAAAGATAAAATTGATAACATAAGTCGTCCTGGTCCAAGCGGTTTACAAACTCGGCGAACATCGTATTACAAAAGCGATAATGATATTCTGAAAGATTTAATGGACAGCGATGATGAATAATATAACTTTTTATCTAATAAATTATATCAATTTATCTGACTGATAACCGACTAACTTTTACGGACAGTTTTAGATAGTTGAGTTATTATAACTCAGTTACACTTTTTAACAATAGCACAGATATAGGCAGACGCTTAGCCACTACCTATCTAAAACTGTCCGTAAAAGTAAATCGGTTATCGCGAAGACCTATTCCTATTACTGGTTATTACCTAGTCTTAAATGTTGATTTTCAAAAAGTTTATTACTTTAAATGTTAACTACGTACCTACCTAATAATGAGACTGTTTCTTAGAATTATAACTTGTTTTTTGTGTAATTAATAAACGATGCAACTGATTGATCTCGTATCTGATAAGAATAAATTATTAAAAAAATCTCATTTTTTACTTAAATGTTTCATTTGGTTAGGTACCTAACGTTTAATACTTAAATACCTTCTTTACATAGGTACTTACGTTACCAACTTAGATAGGTGTCTTTGGAAACTTAAGCTTTGGAATTTGCCAACCCTAGCATTTTTTTCTATTCACCTCATATTTCGTGTCTATTGAACCCATGTGCGGGTGCAATAGAAACGACATATATTTTTGCATTTTGTGCTGTAATTAAAGCATAAATATCAATTTATATGACTGAAAACTGTTAAAAAAGCTAAGAGACATAGTGTAAGCATAATATAATGTTTTCTTGACTATTCAAAACATATAAAAATTAATTCAAAGTTCAAAACTGTGTCTATTCACCCCGTTTTACGGTACCTTATGTCCATTGTTCAAAGTCTAAATCAACTTGCTCGCTGTCTTAAATATCAACGTATACATTCTAGAAACTTTGATGCTACTCGATTAGGGATGCGATGGGACACATTCAAATAGTTCGGTATCGATAAAATAATAAAATGTGTATTTTTAAACTAACTTTACTGAACTGAAATAAATAAAATTACTAGAAATTAGTATCAAATTATGCGTAAATGGTAGAGGTCCAAAGTCGAATATAGTGAAATCTTATACCTTACCATGACAATATGTACTCGTCGTTATTCTCGATTAATTGAAATAAATGGTTTGAGTTTGAGTACTTATGTTCTGAAAAAAAACCAATCATTCATTCATTCGCGGCTGGACGTAGGCCTCAAAAATAAGTACCTAATACTAATAAAGTATGTAAATATTTCAGTTTTTCCAAAGATCCTTTTACCAAGGCGAAATAGATAGAAGCTACGGGAAGACAGAACTGGATGCTGGCAAAATCAAGTACAATCTGTTCACGAGCATTTTGATGAAAACATTTAACAAACTTCAAAAAAGGCTACAGATTTTTAAATTATAACGCAATTCCTATTTATAAAATTCGGTCCATTACATAAGATAAAGGATTTGAATATTACATTGTACAAACATCGACATTAAATTATCGATATCTTGTCCTCATCCATAGCTATGTAGAAAAATAAATAACAGGTGCATACGAATATGACACATATTTCAATGATATTAGCGTGCTAAATAGAGTAAATTGGTTACAGCGCCCTCTAACGTTGAAAAGGTGAACTCGTTGTTGTTTGCTCGAATTTGGTTATTAGATGGAAAAATGGTCTTCATTGATTTTTACATGTAAAATAAAAACAACGTTCATGAGTTGTAATAAGACTTAATTTTTAACAACAATAAATAAACTTTTCGCCTCAGTTGCATTTATAATTCGTAGCCAATGATATCATCGTTTTCTGTGTAATGCAATGTATATTTTAATTTGCATCTGTGTGAGTTTGGCGACACTGGTTCCCGTACTAAGGAAGTCTAAGGGCACTTCCACTGTTTTTTCTATTCCGTGAACGTATCAGCAGTGCTATTCTGTAACCTTCTCACCGTGAAAACTTAAGTGAAGTGAACGTGGAGTGAACTGTCAATGTCATCCCACCTGATACTAGGGATGGACCAAGGATTACATTTACAATCATAATCGAGAAAAAATAATATTTTTATGCTAATTCTATTGATCATAATTAGTGAACTGATTAAATAAACGCAATCCCATGACCCAACCGCGATGTGTTTTGAAGAAGCGATAGTGGATTGAGTCGAGTAAAGACTGTGCGACGTTATTCAGCGTTGTTATTAACCCAAACCTATTCAATAAGAAGAGATAACCGAGTGTGTCAAGTGATCGAGTGCTAAAAGTGTGCCTGGCTGACGGACCATAAAATTTATCCCCTCAAAAACTATGTGGAAACCTAACTATATGATGTGTGTGTCTTTATACATAAGCCATTTGAATAAAAAACGTGCGAATTATTTAATAAGTACCTTTCTAATATTTTATTTTATATACCGACCCACGCGCTGCCAAAATAAATAATAAAATAATATTAATAAAATCACTGTCATCAATACTAAAACAAAATTCAACAGTTCAACTGACACTCGCACAGCGCGTGCACCGTCCGGCGGTGAGCCTAGACGGCCGCCGCGCGCGGCGGCCGGCTAGGCTAACTTCATCGAGTCCAAGTGAAGTGATGTTGCCAATATATTACTTTCCTCTATGGATGTTGCTATGGCAACGAAACTCGAGTGAAGTGATAAGATCACGACACTCGCGCGTCGCGCTTACCGCCTCACTTCACCTAGCCGATTCACTCGGGCGCGGGTGGTTACTATGGTTACGAGAATCGGGTGAAGTGATAAGATCACGCCGCGCTTGCGCGTGAGGCGCTGTTATTAATATCAAGATGAGTTTTTATTTGCCGTTTTTTATTTTTAAATGCGCGACAAACAATAATTTGGTTTTACCACCTTTATATCAAAATCCAAAACGGCAGCTACAAACATTTTTCATCAAGGGTGGCGTTTTCATAGTTTTCGGGGGTGTTACAGCCGATACTGAGGTCAAATCTAAAAAGCAAGATGGCGGCTGTGGAAATGTTCAGATTTTTCATCATGGGTATCGTTTTCATGGTTTTCGGGGGTGTTAAATCCGATAGTGTAGTCAAAATTAAAAAGCAAGATGGCGGCTGCTAAAATGTTCAGATTTTTCATCATGGGTGTCGTTTTCATGGTTTTCGGGGGTGTTAAAGCCGATATTGAGGTCAAATCTAAAAAGCAAGATGGCGGCTGCGAAAATATTTAGATTTTTCATCATGGGTATTGTTTTCATGGTTTTCGGGGATGTTAAAGCTGATAGTGAGATCAAATCTAAAAAGCAAGATGCCGGTTGCGAAAATTACCAAACCTTTTGGAATAAAAGAAACAAGTTGAATTTCTGACTGAATTTCTGTTTTGCTATTTTATTAAAAAAAAAAACCCTAAATAGTAACGTTTCAACACTTAAATACTAGTTTTGAAATAATATAAAATGATCAATAGAATTAAATTAGCATAAAAATATTATTAAAATATCGATTAGGATTATAAATGTAATGCTTGGTCACTGCCTAGCATCAGTGGGATGACACTGACAGCTCACTCCACGCGAGTTTTCACGGTGAGATTTTTACAGAATCGACATGCAGATACTGTATCAACCTGCAAGTGGGTACGGCTCGTCCACGGGCCACCGCGTATCTATCTACTGCGGATCCGGCAGCTACGAGCTGCCGGATCCGCAGTGCTCGCAACGACGTCACGCCGACATGTCTCAAATGGTGGCTAGTGCTGCGTTCATATTCATGTAGGTACAATATTTTAGATAATTATAAAAGCTCACGTCGATTTTGGCAAAGTGAAATATTCAAAGATAGAAATCGTTCTTATAATTTAATAATGGATATGAAGTCTCAAGAGATTAGTGGACATTTCAAGAATTTCATTCGTATGTCGAGTACAGATTTTGAGTATCTTATTAATTTAATTGGAACATTACATTTTGAGTATCATATTAATTTAAACATTTCATACCTTTACCAGTTCCATGACTTTTTTTATTTTAATTTTCTCTCCTGTAGCAAGACAATAAAGTGATCATCTTACTTTTACAGTTTTCGCCTGAGGTAC
This sequence comes from Atethmia centrago, assembly GCA_905333075.3. Taxonomy (NCBI): domain Eukaryota; kingdom Metazoa; phylum Arthropoda; class Insecta; order Lepidoptera; family Noctuidae; genus Atethmia; species Atethmia centrago. The sequence goes on from HG995369.1 coordinate 23,105,628, forward strand.
CCATAGCTTGTCCAATATTTTCCCAAGCATCCACTTTTAGATTTTTTTTATAATAATTTTTATCTTTAGGGTCCCACAATACTGGAGTATTTTGGTAAACCTCAATTATTATTAGTTTTAATATTTTTTCTTCAGTCCACTCCATAATTAACACGTAAGTTCGTTTGAAGCTCGCGCCTACGTACTCACTACACAAGCGGTCGTGTCTAGTGATGAGTCCCTCACTCATGAGGCCCTCGTGATCGCAAATTGAAAGAGAATCGAGTAACGATTTTCAACAATGAACCACCTCATTACCTCACCTCACCTCATTCGTTCACGCGTCCTCAAAAATTGACATTGGCAATATGAAATTGTGGCGAGGGGCGAGGCGAGCGATGTCGTGACTCACGAGTGAGTATTGAGTGGTTGAGGGAGCTCAGTGAGCGAATGAACCGATTTAAAAATTGTATAGATTAAAGAATGAGTGAGATGAGGTCTGGTCTCGAAATTTTGACAACATAGTAAACATTAACATTATGATTTTGGTATGTACCTAATGAAATAATGTAAGTATGTAATGATGTTTGTTGTGTCATGTGTGTGTGGTGAGTGTGATACTGATGTTTGGTACGATATTATTTAGATTAAAGTACGAACACAAACAAAACAAAAGTCTACGTGTCGTAATTGTTACAACAAAATCACGTGCACCTCCAAGGTCAACATTACGTACACGGTTAAAATTAGTATCTAACATAACATAGTATGTTTAGTCAAAAGGAATTTTAAAGAAAATATTTTTATTTCAGCTATGGTTAATTATTATGAACTCTAAAAGCATCAGCATTAGATTGATAATCAAGTGTCATTGATTCGTTTATTTTGGCGGTCTAAAATTTATGAGCGAAAGAAAATGATACGTGTGAGAGATTTGCTTAATCGGACGGAGAGTCGTGAGTACTCGTGAGTTGTCATCGCCCCGCCCGCCTCGCTCCCTCGCACGTTCGGCTGAGTTCGGCTCGGGCTCACGACTCGTGAGGTGAATACGCCGTTGACGATTCCTCAAATCCTCACCTCAAATGAGGGGTAGGTACCTCGTGAGGACCTCACGAGGCAAAATGAGGTGCTCCCTCAACCTCAAATAAAATTGATGATTTACGCATCACTATTACTACAGTAAAAATTTACCCTATTTAATTAGGTATATTTTTCTCCTCCAAATATCTTCAAAATTATATTTTTTTATAAAAAATATCATTTCTCGTCATGGGCCGCCTATCTGATAAAGAAAATGAAACAAAATATTTTTGGCCAAGTTTTTGGTCGTTTTACCAGTCTGTGCGGCGCGGCGATCACTTTCAGCGTGAAATAGTTTTAAACTTTATCTACATAATTAAAAGACCAGTATCACTTGAAAAGGTCGCGCGGCTGCCGGCTTCCGCCGTTCTGCTTCCGGTGTGAATGTTCCGTTCACTTATGGAAGAAACAACGACTGTTGGGAGATAACCGCGGCGCCGCAGGCAGTACCGCTGACAAGACGCGCGTTGCCGCGCGACCTTTTCATGCGATACTGGTCTTTTAATTATGTAGATAAAGTTTAAAATTATTTCACGCTGAAAGTGCTTGTCGCGCCGCTACTGCTTTCCCGGTGTGAATCGGCCCTTACAGTAGTCGCATATGTGTAAAATCTGACATTTCACCTTGGTAATAGAGGAGCGACAGAAATAAACCTCAAAATTAAAAAAAAAAAACTAAATACTAAATATATATTCTAATAATTACAATCTATGCAGAACTTACTAATTCGGTAATTCCATGCTATTATTAAGTACTTAACCATGCTCAAGCTGTCACTTCCGTCCCTTTTCACGAAATCACTCGCACAGAAAGCTTCCTCTCGCTTTCTGTGTAATACATTGAAATGTAATTTTTGATTTTTTGTTGCAATTTACCTCAATAAGCTTCAAAGGCTAAAATTCCACTAACACGACGTGAAGAGTCTTAGTGCGCATCATCGCACGATTTTGTTTCCGGCAATTCGTGCCCTACTTCTCGTTTATATGTCTATGCTCTGCTGTTGCTACATAGTATGCACTAATTTTAGCTACCTCAATTGTTTACGTAGTTATTTAACAAAATCATACGATATTGATAGGCTGGTCGTAGGAGTATCATACCTATACAGGGTGGAATTTTGTAATGTCACCTGAAGGGTACAGTATTAAGAGTACTTTCTTTGAGAAATATGGTTGTGTTAGTCCACGTGTACGAAGGTCATTTAAACCAGACAAGAATCTTGAAATACGGGATCCCCGAGCAAGAGCGAAACCAAATAATTCTACAGCAAGATGGTGCTCCAGCCCATAACAGCAGAATCACTACTGCCTACATTAATTACCTGGATTGGTACAAATGGCACAATCAGATGGACGGCGAGATCACCAGATCGTGAACCCCGTTAGATTTTTTTTTTTGTGGGGATATGTGAAAAATCAAATTTACATTAAATCTTATTATTTATAGATTTATAATATTCACCACAACACCTTATTAAAGGTTACTGGAAATGAATTCTTTAGAAGAAAATGGAGCCTATTTCGAGCAACTAATTAGATACTCGTAGTTTACCATTTTTTGTAAATAATAATTGAAATAATTTAAGATTTCATGGTTTTCCTATCATTTAATTTATCAAGCTTGTTAGAGAGATTTCACCCTTATAATTGATCCTAACGATCAATGCAATTAAAGTACAGGGTGTAATTTATACAGATTTTGATTTTTTTTCAAGCGTGTTTTTGAAAATCTATGAATGCAGTGTTCTTTCTATTCCAAAATAAAGGAATGTTTTTTTGAGTAAAATTTTGTATCTACAGTATTAAGAGTACTTTCCCTTCAGGTGGCATTACAAAATTCCACCCTGTATATTATGAATATTGACATGAATCTTTTGAGAAATATCGGCAATAAATGTTGGTCTCCTTTTGACGATTCAAGTATTTAGTTTGGTACAGCAGCTATTTTCTATCTTTAGATTATGCAAATGACTTTCGTCAGTGTTTTTTTTTATTTTTTGTTATTATTGAAATATCTGTAACCCAGAAGGATTAATTTAACTCATCATTATGATCATGCACACATAAACATAACAACACGCCTGTATTCCCCGTTGGATTAGTCAGAGGTGGACAACCTCATTTCGCCAGTTATGTCCCAAGTGATCCCAGTCCCATGTAATAGGGGCGAGCCTATTGTCAAAATTAGTGAATTGCCTTAGTACCTAAATACTTTTTACGTAACGGCACTATCAAAGTGGTCCGCTATTTTTTTTGTAGGGTGGGAAATTATCAAATAACTTCTCCCACTCTAGGCGTAGCGGGAGGGTGTCACTCTTACTGACTAAAACCCACCCGCGTTCCTTCCATTGCCTGTGTTGCTAGGGGCCTCGGTAACCCTATCGAACTTCCACGCGACCCCGGCAGGCATCGGCCCTAGTGCAAGTCCACGCCTACGGTGCCGGAAATCCACCTGGGATTTCCGACGCCCAGGGCGTCTCATGCGGTGGCTAGAGGCGCGAGGGCGCGAGATTTGCCTCCTCCTTCGCGAGCATTACTGCTTCGCAGTAGATGACGGCTGCCCATGCCCTCTTGTTCCGTACCATGGCCTGGACCAGGGCCGGACGCGAGAAATCTCCGCCGCAGATTGCCTCCACGAGGACACGGCGGTGCCCTGCCCATGCCGGGCAGACCGCCACCGTGTCCTCCACACAGTAGTGACACCCGGGCGTTTCCTCCCGCCTTATCCGCCACTAGAACCTCCCGAAGACGCTGTGTCCGGTGAGGACCTGCGTAAGGCGGTAGGTGAGGACGCCGTGGCGCCTCTCTAGCCACTCCTCAAAGAGGGGACTTATCACCGCAATTATGGCGTGCTCAGAACTGGGTTGCGATAATCACACTCTCCAAGTCGCCATGAGATCCCGCCGGAGCTCTGCCCGCTGCGCCGTGATTCCTCGAGGCAGCGAAGTTTACTACTAATTTCATGAAGTCCGCGACAAACGCCGCGCTGGCTAGCGGCACCCAACACCGAAACAAACACGCTATCTGTGTCAGCGATAGCACTGCATAAGGTTCATTATATCGAGGGGTGTCTGGTGGCCAGAAACTTTTGCAACGCAAGAAAAGTGTGAGAAACTATGGTTTTGGTGGATTTCAATAAAGAACAATGGCGTACCTAAATAAAAAATCGAGATAATTAAAATATAGGTGATTATTAAAACACGGTTTCTAATCTAAGAACCCTCTTGGGTTCACTATAGCGCCAACGTAATGCTGATGACCCCCTGGAGGGTCCATTAGCAAAATGTATGTAAAATGTAAGACATATTGCATGGTATACGAGCTCTATGAAATCTCTGACTTCTATAAGCACTTTTATAATAGGGTATTTTACTATATACGAGAAAGTCTATAAATTATAAAGATAGTTTAGGCAAAAAAGAGTCGGAAAATGTTAGTTTTAGTTCATAAAATAACAAAATAAATTTTAAAATTCAATCCAACGTTTTCAGTTTTTCTAATCTGTTAAAAAACACCATGAAATAGTAGCCGCCATGTTATTACGTCATACGGCTGTGTAAACTAAAACGAGTCATCTGTCAACTGATAGTTAAGATAGTAGATCAGCGCATTTGTTTACATAGCCAAGTGACGTCATGACCACAGAGCAACATGGCATCTACTGCGTCCAGCGTTTTCGTCAAACTACGCGCGAAAGAAAATGTAAAATTTAAATGCATTTTTATGGCACTTATCGATTGATAAAAAATTTTGTGATTTTTTTTGGGGCATATTAGCACTGAGCTCAATTAGCTTTTCAAAAATGGGTGTAAGACCCTATTCTAGCGTGACGACATTATCGTCCGCGTCACATCACGTTATCGCAAGGAAATAAAATGTATGGAAAAATATGAAGACGCTTTTTCCATCCACGATAACGTTATAACGTGCACGTGTTTTCATACATTTTAAGGATGTCCACGATAATAACGTCACGTTAGAAATTTTAAAGTGCACTATCGCTATTGTGGAATTCACTAGTAGCAATCGTCCATATCGATCGTTCATCGATCAAGCATCGATCCATACGGAATATCGAATATTTTTTGATGGATTGAAGCTGTAAATAATAATAGTTCACGTAGATCACCCGCATTCTGTTTGCACTACTACGCTGTATGGCCAGGTTTTGGTCATGTCATTGGAGAAATAAAATCAAACACATGAAACGTTTATAGTAGGTATGCTTATCCTTTATTGAAGATCCGAAGTCCCGTGCTATGAACCCGGAAAATAAATGTATAAATCATTGTTTACATTTATTTTTCTTCATCCTTTTCCTTGTCCTTGGTCTTAGGTTTGACACTACGTTCTCGGTCGCGCGACGATCGCTCGCGCTCTCGGGAGCGGTCTCGCTCGCGTTCTCGAGGAGAGCGCTCCCGCTCCCGCGAGCGCTCACGCTGGCGCGGCGAACGGGACCGCGATTTGTGACGACGAGACCTCGAACGTGATCGCTCCCGTCTGTATGATCTATAAATAAACAAAAATCATAATTAACAAAATATTTTGTTATTGTAAGTTAAAAATAAAACTAAATGTGAGAAGCTGTCTTTACTGCGATTACTAGACAAAGTAACATTGTCCGTGTGTTCATCATCATCATTCTCCCGCCCTTATCCCAATATATTTGGGGTCGGCGCAACATGTCCCTTTCTTCTACACTTCTCTATTAGTTGTCATCTCGGTAGTCACCCCCTTTCTAGCCATATCATCTTTCACACAGTCCTAAGCAACATGATTGTCCATGTGTTATTCATTAATATACTTACTTTTCTCTTATCCTGTCAGGTTTGATAGAGCGAGACCGCTCTCGTTCCCTATCTCTATCTCTTTCCTCCTGTGAAACGAAAATAAAAACCAAATTACTAACTCAACTTGTAAAATCGTACCTAACAAACACAATCAAGAAATGTAGATTACTGACCTCATCCCTTCTATCGCGGTCTCGTCTATCGCGCTCGTCTCTCTCCCGTATGCGGTCTCTGTCTCGGTCTCGCTCGCGGTCCCTGTCCCTGTCCCGCTCGTGCATGTGCGGCGGCGGGTGCGGGCGGTAGGGCGACACGAAGGGCGGCGCCGGCATCATGTGCGGCGGCGCGGACATGTGCGGCGGGCCCAGCGGCGCGCCCATGCCCATCGGGGGCCCCACGGGCGGGCCCATCGGACCTGGTGTTAGCTCCTTTATCTCACTCGGCGCCCAGCCACTCTGTTCAGGATGACCTGCAATAATTAATAAAGCATATTTGAAAAAAACTGTCGGACCACGCACAATGAAGGTTATTTGGGAAGTTGGGATGAATTTATCCCAAAAACAAACTTAACATTTTAGTTGAATAACATGTTCTCCCATACATCAATATATGCCACGGCCAATTCTCCAACTGCAAATTTAAGTTGGTCGACTATTACTCGTTAGCTTGTAAAGCCTACTTAGCTATATTTTGCTGCCATTAATTTTTTCACATCTCCTTAAACAACCATTTAGCTGGCAGGGGGGTACCCCCCCCGGGTACGACGGACCACGACTCTAACAAACTTAATATTACGCAAACGGATACTTGAATCGAAAAGTGGTGTTCATAGTCCCGCAATATTTTTGAACGGCCTATCCAACGATACCCCCTCCCATCACATAGAGGAGAAAAAAATATCATCCCCACATTACGTGCAAGGGAATATTTTTTTCCAAGTTTTTATTTTAGCACGTTGTTGGCGTGATTAATATGTATACCTATGCTAAATTACAGTACTAAGCGTCTTTGATCTACAGCGAGGACAAACGGACAGACAGACGGACAGACGGACATGGCGAAACTATAAGGGTTCTTTGTTTACTACGGAACCCTACAAACGAACAAATATTGAAATTTTACAACGCAGGGTTGGTATCATAGTTGCGCGTCGATGTCCCTGCCAGCCTGTATAGTTTTTAGAGTTTTTGTCCGTATCTGTTTGTCTGAATGCATGTTCCGGATTGGCGCTGGAGTTTTAATGATTTAGCTTCAACCACCAGCACCCCAGACTGGCATCAATCAGCGATGATCGTATACCTAACAGCCGAGGAACGGGACAATAGCTGGATCCACATCGGCCCACCCCAATTTGGATCGGCGTTCCACGTTTTACGATCATAGAGCGCCGATCGTGGATGGAAGATTCTCACGATCCGTTTAAAGAAACCCACGATGCTGCCGCGCGCTCCATGCGCCGATTCATGGATATTAAACGGCGACTTTCAGGGCCGGATTTACAGGTATGGAGGCCCTGGGGCAACCTAGAAGTGGAGCCCCCGAAAAATTTGTGGAACAGATGAAAAAAAAAAACTAATTTAAAAAAGGTATCTTGTGATTGTGAACTTTTTTTCTTTGATGATTGTGAACTTTCTTTCTTTGAAGGACACGAGGATGTATTTTTTCTTATCTTAAAAAAAAACAAACTGTGAAGGCCCGGGGCCAATGCCCCTGTTGCCCTGCCCTAAATCCTGACCTGGCGACTTTGTGCATTATACATATTGCTAGATCGCCCGATCCACATACAACCGTCCACACCGAGCGGGCCAAACGATTGAGGCGCTTTTGAGCATTGTCAAAAAATCGACAGCGCTCGGATCAGCCGCTCCACCGCGTGTGCTCGGATCGCGCGCGGCACGTCCACAGTTCACACAATTGCATCACGTCCCTGCCGCGCCCCACCGGAGCGCACGGGCGTCCGCTGTGGACCCCGCTATCGACTCCTGTCCTAGCGCCGCGCCGCTGTCAACCATTATTATTTTGTTACACGTTATTTTGAATGTGTGGATTAATACTCGTAATATACCGGTCAAAATAGCTTCAGAAATAATATAAGTTATCAAATTCTGAAAGATTTAAATGGTTTCTGTGATTCATCCTAAGAAGATAGACATAATGTTATCGCAGAATTTTTTGTTGAACTTTTTAACCTATACCTATATTTTACCGCCACGTCAAAAAAGCAAAAAACGTGCCCTTGACGCCAAGCTACGAATTATTCCTTAAAATCTATCATGTAGTCATGACCGTGGCGTGCTGGGCACATTTTGGTCTGTCATTTAGACATGACTGTGGCGGTCAAAAGGTCAAAATGTACAATCCTGTAGAACATTCATTTAATGCATCTCTTTCGGTTTACGCGGCGCACGCTAGGAAAGCTCCTAGTCGGCATGATTTTTTCCGACATCTTCAACAATCATCGTCATATTTCAGCTAATTTACACAAAACCTTAATTAATTATACACCTAAACCTTCCTCAAGAATCACTCCGTCCATTGGCGAAAACCTTATGATAATTCGTTCGGTAGTTCTTGAGTTTATCGAGTTCAGACAGACAGACGCGGCCAGGGGACTTTGTTTTATAATATGTAGTGAACAATCACTACTTTCTGATACAAATCAGAAAGGAGTGGTCTTAATTATGTAAGGGATTGGTACAGACCATGAAACTGAATAACTTTCTACATGGGACCAACATTGTGATCGCGAAAAAATATCCACTGTCCCATATAAAACTTCAATAAATACTCAACCCAAATGTATGAGACAACTGATTATTTTTTGCAATTATGATGTTGCAGTTGGTCCCATGGAAGAAGTTGTTCAGTTTGATGGTCTGTACCACACCCTTAACCTATTGACCGCCAAGTCTAAAAAGCAAAGACGTGCCCTCGGCGCCAAACTACGAATTATTCCTTAAAATCTATCATGTAGTCGTGACCGTGGCGTGCTGGGCACATTTTGGTCTGTCATCTATACATGACTGTGGCGGTCAGAAGGTTAAATATGACAACACATTTCCTAATACATGCTGTATAATGTGTAATTTTTAGTTTGTATGAACAAATAAAATAAATCCTGCCAGGCTCATGTGGCGCAGATTCATCTCTTTATGAAGCCGTCTCCGGCGTTTGCGGTATCCGTTCCTTTTTTTAACCTACCCCAAGGTTCCTCGTACGGAGCATGTGGAGGTGGCGGGTAGTAGTGGTCGCCGGGCGGCGGCCCGAAATAATCGGGCGCGCCCATTTCCCGCTGGTGACCGCTGCGTCCGTACTCACGACGTTCGGCAGTCATGACCTGGATCGAACATTAACACACCTTATGTTTATTGAAATTATTGTTTATAGATATGTATTTGTGCTAATGACAGATTGACAGTGCCTAAAAATTTGGATGCTGAATAGTATTTAAAAATAACTTACCTGTATAGTGTTTTCTCTAGATTGGTAGTTATTTGACATTGCTGGTGGCATCATCATTTCATCATTTCTTGGACCTAAATAAATAAAAACACCTCATTTTAGTAAAGGAGCTTATTCAATTTCAGTTTTATTAGTCTTATTCTGTGAATGAATCACTGAATGACAACTGGCAGTTTTTGTATGGAAAACTGTAAAAAACAAATCGCAAGAGCAGAAGCGGTGCGCGTTTGGCCTACTGAAGAAACATCATGATATGAACATGATTGAGCCAGCCAAGAGTAGTTTTCCATCCTTAATAAAAGTTTCTACCTTGACTGTTGATCAGTCTATGCTTTAGTCTTAAATACTAACTCGAACTGCATGGTGGATAACAGGCTATGGCCCACTACCTCTCACAGAGAAGAAGCCTGCTCCCCTCAGCGGGAATATTAGACAGAATTTGTATACAAATTGAATCCGCATGTTGATGGGTAAATGACGCCAACATATAGCATAGTTGGTTACCGAGCGGCCTCCTGAGGTCGGGCGGCGGGGCCCGCGGCGGCGCGCCGGCGTGCAGGCCCACACCAGCCTCGTTGACGCGCATGCGCCGCTGTCGCTCGCAGTACGCGCTCCACGTCACCTCGTTGAAACCATAGTTGAAATAATCTGAAAATATTTGTGTTATGTACTGTCTTTGCAAAAAAAGACCATTAGAAGCCCAAGCAACTAGGTAACTCATTTCATACTGCATATTATCCTGGGGTGGAGCTCCTTATACTACTACAAGAGCTTAGAAATTGCTCAACAAGTTATACTGAAAGTGAGCAATTTTAAACCAATATTGTTCCCAACAAGAACACTTTATCAGTAGTGTGAAGTCTCTATTGTTAGGCAATTGTTCATAGAAAGAATCGTTTGGAAGAAACAGGGAACCCGTTTATGACCCAATACTGACCAACAAGCACCAAAAATGACAAGGTAAGTACACAATCCTATGCGGCCAAAACATCTTTCAAAAGAAGAGTTTACACTGTTATTGCTCCTTTTCTTTACAATAAAATAAATAAAGAACTCAGCATGTATCCGCTCAACAAATCTTTATGTAAGAATGTGCATAAATACCTAATTGCCCTTTCCTATGAAGAAACAGAGAACCTGATTGTAATTCAGAGATAGTCAATGCTTTTGTTAAATAAACAGTTTTATTTTATTTTTCAGTAAGACATATTGGCACTACCCAACAACACTCACACAAAATCACGCGCACAGACTCACTCATTTTGTATTGTTTCAGTTTTTTTTGTTTATGGTCATTCATTGATGATTCACTCACTCATTTTCGTATTGTTTCAGTTTTTCTTGTTTATGGTGATGCATCTTTTTGCATGTCTATGGGGCTAATATGTATTATTGTCAATTTTGAGGGGCCTGGTACTGTATGCCTCGGCATACAGTACCAGGCCCCTCAAAATTGACAAGTATCTCGATACAGGACTAGACCTTGTTTGGCTACAGATGCTCCCATATTATATACTCCCTATCACTAGCCTATACATATGTATAATCCATTGTATTATTTTTGGTGAAATAAATAAATTCGTATTAATGGCCTGGCAACAGCCACAAGACAGTCATTAGCTATCACCTTTATTTTATTTTTGACTAGTGTGTGGCTAAATACTATCCTCTAGAATCATAGAGAATAGGAGAAAGTCAAGGATTGAATATCAAGATTCCCATTTTTATTAATTTTATTTTATTATTGTTTTCATTTTTGGGAAGAAGGCATGAGTTTATGTATAATTTTATAATTCAGAATGCTGATTCCTATAATAAAAATCAAGTAAGTTCTGAAACAAGGGGGTGTTTCAGAACTTACTTGATTTTTAGACCCTTAAATAGACAGCCAACAAAGCTTTTGATAAAAATGTGATAATTACCAGATATGTCAGCTCCAGGTTTGTTCCATGGCTTGTCTTCAATGGTATCAATGTTAAACTCAAGTGCAGGCACTCCATTGATGCTCCCCGGCCCATCCAAGTCTTCTAATGTAACTTTCCCACCGGTGGTGGTGCCACTTCGAGGTTTATCAGCAGCACCAGCAGCTACTAAACCTACACCACGCTGAAAAGAATAGTTAAGGTTGGTTGGTATGGTTTTCATAAAAATTCATGCCACCAGTTGGTGCCACTTTGACAAGAGGTCTTCCATTTTGACAGTGAATACAAAATATATAATGACATTCATCGTTCAGTGAAGGCGTAAGAAAATATAGGCGTTTTGTCAATTTTGACATGTCGTAACCTGACATCTCAGTGCTGCCAGAAAACCCTCATATCACACACTGAAAGCATTGACTTTGAGCCTCTTCGCAGACAACAAGGGACAATGTAAAAATCAATGAGCTTTGAAGTAGGTTAATAAATTCTTTTAAGTCATCCCAGCTGTATTTTCACAAGCTTTCTGTGTTGACTAAGGGGCTAAACTATTGTTAGTATGTTTATTACCTCATGTATTATCCATAAACAAAGCAATTAACAGACTCCTCGTATGTAAGGAGCGTAGCAGGTGGTATTCTATAGTTTCTGCTTACTCCCATGGGAAGAAGGCGTGAGTTCAGGTATGTATGTATTATCCATATTAAACAAATAAATTATTTGTAAATTATTTTAGACAACTTGTGCCTTCTGCAAAACCTGATGCATTGTAGGTATGTTGACCTTCTTAGAGGGAAATCTTTTAAATTTTAGTTCACTTAGCGAGAAGACCAATGATTAGGCTACTTACTTTTATAGCTAGACTAGCGTAAGATTGAGGTCCGGATTTGATCTCTCCAATAGTGACTTTAATATCATCACTGTCATCCGAATCAGAGTCTCCGTTGTTCTGGCTGTCGGCGTCTCCGTTCCGGTCATCGCCTTCGCGCCCAACTTCCGCGAAATGCTCGTCGTTAAAATGAGAGTCATCATTATTCGCCTCGTTATCCTCCTGATCTTTTTCTTCGCCTTCCTGTAAATAATAAGTTTGTATAAATAATTGTAGTACGCATCATAGTGATTCAGACTTTAAATCCAAAACATTAGATTAATTCATATTGTAAAATTACGTACGAGCCCTAAACAAAAGCAGTTAAAAATATTGAAACAGTCGCATTCCACATTAAATTACACCCGTAAACTTTCGACCAAACATTAGTATAGGTTATGTCTACTTACTGTGGTGGCATCCGCTACATCAGTCTGTTGCTGGTCTTTTTCGGTCCCTTCTGTAGGTTTATCCGATACGTGATCTGGATTTGATTCACCATACAACCAACTGTCGTCATTCTCATCTCCAGGCGCCGTTTCTACGGCAGCGTCTGCCATTTTTATTTTGTTGTAATTTTGTTTGACTGTCAGTCAGACGCTTGATTGACATAACTAAACTAAACTAGACACAGAACATATCTGTGACATAACCACAGACAATTTTTTAATTTTTTTTTTTATGTATCGCATCTCGTAGTTGACCTTGAGAAGTCGTGATTACTTAACCGGACTATCCTGTGGCTGCCTTCAGCGGACTCAAAGCCTCCAGCCAGGTAAGAAATTCGCTTTCTTACATTACTAAACGACTGCACGCTAAGGGCACCCCCTGTGGGATACGAACCTCGGCGTACGGCTTGGGGCGTCGCTGGGGGGAGGACAGCAAGGTGGGACAGGCTGGATCATAACTTAATAATTATTATTAAGTCAGGAATTAAAAGCTACAGGCTCAGCTACGGCACGGGCTGGCGCTTCGTCGAGTAAGGTTTGGGGGGGATAATTACGTCGGGGTATTCGCGAGGGACCTCGGCGGCGAGGTCGGAAGGTCGATCTGTGTGTTTTGTGCACTGTACTCATGGCCCTACTGCTTTCCTTGACGAGGGTAATGGGTTATCGGGGTCGGTGAGAGCATGCCTTGGACGGCGAATAGAGCTAATAGTGGAGGGCCTATAACTGGCGGCCTTCACAACCAGAGGGTTGCGGTGGGTGACGGCAGAGTCAAAGAACCGCCTCGTGGTGCGTTTCATGAACTGCTGGATGGTGGGGATTTTAAGGTCGAGATGGAGGATCTCGTTTCAGATGAACCAGGGGGAACCCATTGCCTTTTGGAGGCAGTGCATCCTGTGGATGTGGTGGGGCTTAGCTTAGAAGACTGCACAGGCATATGTCATGATGGGATGGATGCACGCTGTGTAAATATCAATTTGCTGCGTGCATTTAAAACGGAGTGGAGTCTACCGACAGCTAAAGCGGCACGCAAACGCACCTGCTTTATGTGCTCTGAGAAGGAGAGATGGTGGTCGAGAGTCACGCCTAGGTATTTGACTCGCTTCTCCCAGGGGATAGGCTTTCCGAACATGGTGAGCGGTCGGGGGGAACGGGGTTTTGTGAAAAGAACCGCCTGACTTTCTAAACCTTGCGCCGAGTTTATCGACTTCGCTTTGGAGATTGCGAGATAACTTAATTTGCATCAATTAAGCACCCCATAAAGCCTAGGCGAAAATTTATGGAATTTGAGAAAACCCATTTATAGAGTTCCGTGCTCATCAAGGAACCCTTATAGTTTCGCCATGTCCGACTGTCTATCTATCCCCGGCTTAGCTCAGAGACTTAGTACTAGAACGTTGTAATTTTGCTGTAGTTTGCTTAATTGTTGCAAATGGGTTGACTTGTCGTCACAATGTGACATATATGTTTAAAAATAATTTATCTTGACAGGCGACAGTTGACAATTTCTTCGGAAAAAATTGTCATGACAGGTAGACAGTAAACATCGAAACATGTCGTGGACAACTGGACAACATGTTGCAAGTTTTGTTATGCAATTTTGTCTGTAAAACATGTCAAATGATATGAAACGTCAAACATGTTTCGCGTCAACAAGTTGCGTTACCAATGCAAACGCGAGTCGATCGATACATTGACAGAAAACAGAGATTTCACAGTGAATGTATCGTCAGTGCAAACGCACAGTAACTACACATAGCAGTTTTGTAATTGCGACGTCGCATCGACTTGATTTCAAACAATAAATCTGAGAGTTTATTCCGTGGGAAATGACGGCTAGCTTGTGTGATGTCATTTAATATTTTTGGGCTAAGGACCGATTCACACCCGAACGACAGAAGCCGGCAGCGGCCGCGTGTGGCTTCCTGATACCACGAGCCTAGCCTCTTGACCAGTTTAGTTTCTACATTCGGCAAAGAAACTTGTGGGCCGCGAGCGGCTTCACGTCGCCACGGGCAGCACCGCTGAAAGACGCGTGTGGCCGCGCGACCTTTTCCAGCGATACTGGTCTTTTAATTATGTAGATAAAATGATTTCACTCTGAAAGTGTTCGCCGAGCCGCTGCTTTCCCGGTGTGAATCGGCCCTTAGTATGCGCCTTCTTAGGTTGGTCTATCGGAAGGTACAATTTGTTTGTAATTCTGTATGTAGGGGTTAATCTCCGGCGGATGTGAAAAACTCCTTTTGCATTTGATAGCCCAATTCTTGAGGAGGCTATTTAACTTCACGACGAAGTCACGGGCAGAAGCTAGTCTGTAATAATCTCACGGTGTTAACTGATGAGCTTGAACCGAGCTGTCATACAACCTGATTGGGCGGGATTGAAATTTGACAGCTCACTTCAAATTCACTTGATATTGTTACAGAAAAATAGAAATTTGTTATAGAATAGATCGGCTGGTTGGGGACTGAACGACGTCATACGACTGTTATGATGTCGTTTTCGAACGTCGAACGTTCTGAACACGCAACAAGATAAAAAAACTAAAAAACAATACTTTTTAATTTCAGCAAATTTGAATAAATAAATGATTTATATAAAATTATCAATAAGCAACATAGATGTATCACAAATCAATTTTCTGTAGACAGTTACTGAATTAGTCAAGTCCATTCCTTCTTCGTGGGTACAGCTTTTGTTCAGCTTGTTCCACTTTCTGGGCGACGTTGGCCAACTGTTCAGACGCATCGGAAGCGGCAGCGCCGCAAGTTTCTGCCAGTTCTTGGACACCGTGAGATACCTGCAGATATTGAAAATAATTACATTCAAATTTAATTTTATAAGGTCATTGATATAAGTATACAATAAACAATGTAAACTAATACACACAATAATGTCTAGGGATATTTCACGTTTATTATCACAACTAAGTCTTGGCCCCAATCGAAAAAGATTTAAACGTCAATTTGTTCCTGGCACATTTATTATATGTTCAAATGAAAAAAAAAAAAAAAGATTAGGCGGAAAATTTAACGATAAAGGAGAATGGACAACGAACTAAACTATGGGTATATGTATCTGCCCTAAGGGTGGTCACGCATCTGACAGAAGATCGATTTCCATCGAAAGATAGACGCGTTAAGCCAGGTACTCCTTAGAGAGCTGTAAGTAACCGTAACCGTTGCATGCACTGTTAACCAAAAAACAGTGAGTATGTGGTTCGCTAACAGTTTGCAGCGAGCCGACGTTTACAACGTACTCATTTCTGAACCCGTAACGTTGCACGAAACTGTAACCGTTACTGTTACCAAAAACAGTGTGTACGTGGTTCACGAGCAACTCGCAGCGAGCCGACTATTGTCTGTTTTTGCCGCGAATCAAAGGGCACACACACACTCATACACACTAGAACCTCGTTACTGATATGAGATGAGATACGACTTAGATATTTTATTGTGTTAATATAATAATGATGGTGTTTACAAGTTACTGTTTATTAATTCGTCAGTTAAAGCCACATTTATGACAATTTAATTCCGATCTGATTAGATAGGTAATTCAGACAACTCGTAGTACCTCGTAGACCGACTCGTTCAAGAAAATTGTTCCTAAATCTAGGAGGGCGATGTTTTAAACTAGACGTTTATAGGCTTAAAATATGTGTTTGCAAGGCACAGAATTAATGAAAGATTATAATGAATTGACGAAATATATATAACGCTATTGAGCGCTAGGGCAGATTAGCCCAACCTACTTTTCTACCCTAGTATGTTAAAGGTTTATCTGTTTTTAGACATGTTCGCAGGTTTGTTAGATAAATTAATTTTGGCGGTGTTTCCTATACCGTGGTTAAATGTCAGCGCATTCAACCAGAGAAGAGATGTTTAGGGCAATAACAGTAACTATCGCTAGCAAAGACCGATTTTTACAAATTACGGCGAATAGGTAGGTACAACCTAACTTTACGGCTAGGCAATTATTGGCGATCAGACTATCCGAAGGAGACTGCACGAAGGCAACCTTCATGCTAGTACACGACTTCGGAGATTCCAGCACTGCGATGAGGTAATCGTGGACGAAGATTAAAACGGGCAAACGAACATTAGGCCTTGAATGATCGTCAATGGTCTAGAGCAGTGTTTTTCAACCTTTTTCATGGCGCGGCCCACTTAGTATGGAAAAATATTTCACGACCCCCTACCCTCTGCTGTTCCTAACTTGGAATCACTACTAGTCTATTACTTTGGGTACCTTTGGGTACCTTTGGTTAAACATAAAAACAGAATAAGTACCAATAATTAACCACAGAAGGTTCAAAAAGAAAAAGAAGAAGAAGTGAAGTGAGAAGAAATGATTCCATTTGGACCTCCTACTTGTATGAGTTAACGTTTTCGTCGATGGCCCAAATAAAAGGCAAACAGAGAAATCGCCTTTTAGAAAACGACTTAATCCTACGTATACGTGTAGCAAAAACGGATCCGCGATGGGAAAAATTGATTAACGAGAAACAGGCACAAACATCACAATGTGAATGGGTGCGCCTGTTCCTCGTCACATTAATAATTCATGTGATTTGTGTTAACCCATGCCCTTTTATAACTTAAAATAAATATAGCATTTTGGACTAGTATGGTTTTATATTTATGAGCTTTAAATTTTAAAGTAACGGCGACCTCCTTAAAGAGGCTTGGCCTTAGGGGGTCGCGACCCACCCTTTAAAAAACACTGATCTAGTATTATTCTCGGATAAATCTCGGTTCGGCTTCCATCCAAATCTACGAAGAATACGATTTGTGCGAACACGTGGACGCAGATTTCTAGATCCCAGATCCCATTTTTAAAACCCGTAGGTCGACCCTGAAATATCCGTAGAAATCCGCAATTGCCTCTAGAAAAATCGGTTGATCACAGGCTTTTTTTAAAGCTATATTTCTGACTATTTGGCGCAAGACTGCCAGTCTTCCACCAAATGGTCAGACTAAGAACTCGTTTCAAGCTATATTTCTGACTATTTGGTGCAAGACCTCCAGTCTTCCACCAAATAGTCAGACTAAGAACTCGTTTCAAGCTATATTTCTGACTATTTGGCGCAAGACTGCCAGTCTTCCACCAAATAGACTAAGAACTCGTTTCAAGCTATATTTCTGACTATTTGGTGCAAGACCGCCAGTCTTCCACCAAATAGTCAGACTAAGAACTCGTTTCTAGTTGAGGATTTTTTTAAAGCTATATTTCTGAGTATTTGGCGCAAGACCGCCAGTCATCCACAAAGTAGTCAGACTAAGAACTCGTTTCATATTGAGGCTTTTTTTAAAGCTATTTTTCTGACTATTTGGTGCAAGACTGGCCTTAAGACTCGTTTCTAGTTGATACAGAAAAGCAAAACCAAATAAATGTAGGGGAAATAAGAAGTTTCATAATACGTTCTTAATTTTAGCGAAAGAATTTAGTACCGAAGATGCAACTTGATGGCGTTAGGATCGAATCAGGGAATAATTGTTTACTTTGCGCGGTTTTGTTAGGTGTAAAGTGGCTCGGCACATGGTCAGGTTAACTTTTTTAGCAGTAGTGTTACGCTGTTGCGAATGTTTTTTTTACTCAGAACTTGAAAAAAAAACCGTAGATTAGCGATTCATGTCCGTAGGCGAGTCCAAAAATCCGTAGGTTTGGCAACACTGCCTGGACTTGAAAGCCGCTAAGAAATCCCCAGAAATTCTATCATGTCCATGTGAAACAACCATTCGTTTGGGTACACGGAAATTTAACGGCTGCGAGATACCGTGACCACACTGGTTGCAAATGGGTATTTTTTGGTTATGCATGATAATGTCCACCAACATACCGCCCGAGTTGGCTACAGGAACATAATGTAGCGATCCCGGACTGGCCCGAATAATCTCCATATTCAAATACGACTGAGCACGCGTGGGATATGCTGCAACGAAGGGCTTTACAAAATATTGGTGAACTTTTTATGCATCTTTGTCGAACCTGGGACCTTATCCCAGTAGGAGATATTGTGGACCTCATTTGAGTATGAATAATCGTTGCAGATGCGTTATAAACATCCCAGGTGCTTTTACATATTATTAAATTTTGTTTTAAAATGTATGTTTCATTTAATTTTTTTTTCTTTAGTCACCAAAACCAATACCGTCTTATTTTAGCACTTTTTTATTTTTAATAAAAAAGCCTTATGGAAATAAGAAATCATTTTTTATTTAATTTCCTGTTAGAGTATAAAATACCACGGATTTTGATTTATGGATGCTTCACGAAATTCACTTTTATACACAATTTCATTAGAAGTAATCAACAATACCAATAAATTAGAAGCCTTTTCCTTTGCATTCCCATTGAGGGACCACATTTAAAGTATGAGCTTTGAATGCGTCTGCCTTTAGTAAAAGTTCTCAAACAATAAAATTGTAACTTCAGCCTCTAGTTTGTAAAAGTAGCCACTCAAAATTTACAATCGGTTAAAGGTGGTCCCTTAGTCGTGACTGACAGGTATCCATATCTCAAAACCTAGTTAAAATTTACAACTGCTATAAATGACTACTCTTAGTAAAAGATTTGTAAAACTAATTAATTGAATATCAACCCTTCCTGTTTACAGAATAAAAATAACTAGTACAAGGAAGGTGCTCCCTCAACCGATCACCATAAGTTAACCTTGAGAGGAGACCACAATTGAATTTAAAATTTACATATGTGTCTGCCGTAAGTAAAAGTACTTGAACGATTGTAAATTCAACCTCCAGTTTGTAAAAGAAGCTATTCAAAAGTTACAACCGATTTAAGGTGGTTCTTCAATTGAAACGTTTATCATAAGAAAAATCAACAGACGAATGCTAGTCTATACTGTAGCATTCGTTCGCAGTTAGTAAAAAAATACTAAAGGATCGGCAGATTGGCAGTGAATTCCACAACCGAATTGTTAAATAGCACACACAATATCCGAGAGTTCCTGCGAAGACGAATAGGGAGCCACCACTTACAAAAGTCTTGCGAAAGTTACGAAACATGATACTTTTTAAGGTTAAAAACAAATGAATACAGATATTTTTGCAAACGCTCAAGATTATTTAAAAGCTCCCACAGTGCCATCCATCCAAAAAATCCAGTCATCAATGTAGTCTATGATGGGCTAGATGTATGACTATGAGTTTGAGCAAGGGAGATTTTGGTATTCAAGGGTAAGAAGCTCTGGAGGCATTTCAAAATGGAACGTGTAGTGCACTTTGCGACTGACTTGAGCAACATGGGTAGTCCACGATAGGTAAGAGTCAAAGATAACCCCAGGTTTTTAACCTTATTTGCTTATTCAATCTGAACTCCATTCAGACAGAGTGGAGACAGCGAAGCAACTTCGAGCCTATTCCGCATTTACCTTCCGCCAATAATTATGGCCTGGGATTTCTTAGAGACCTTCTTAGTCCTGAGAAGGTCATTCGAAGAGAGAAAAGCAGAAAGTTGCTGATGAACAATGTGCTCAGGAACTTGAGAGAGAAATGGGAGGATAGACATGGGTCGAAAATCGGTTGGAGACCGGATTAGGAATTTTGGGTAAGGGCTTGTTTCCAGGCTTCAGGAACAGTACAAGAAAACAAGGAGAAATTAAAAATGTGGGTCATGATGGGAAGTAATGTGAGGAGGGTCTTTCTTTTTTTTTACTAATTAAAATGTAAAAATATGATCATCCATCTTAACTAATATCATAAATGCGAAATTGAGTGTTTGTTACGCTTTCACGCTTAAACGGCTGAACGGATTTGGGTGAAATTTGGCACATGGGTAGACCATGACCAGCACCCTATTTGCGTAACAGTTTGAATCACAATCCGAGAGTTTTGAAGCATATTGCTAATACATTGTTTCATAGGTTTGAAAAATTCGTCTGCTCTACGAGATAACGCAATGAACGGGGCTGAACTGTCAAAATGATACCGATTACGATCAATTGTCATTTTATGTGTGTTACGCAATTGCCCCACTGTATTAGGACTTCCTATCTCGATATTCCCACGTGATCGAGACTTATGCGGGTGAAACCGCGGGGCGCAGCTAGTCTATACTAATATTATAAAGAGAAAAGATTTTATTTTTTGGTTTTTAATATATAGAAACTACTTTTTTTTTTTAAACTGTACTCATTTCACCCATAGAAAGCTACATTATCAGCAAGTAACATGGGCGTTTTTTATTTTCATAAAATAATTGATATACCTACAAAAAATTTGTACAATACGTCTTTTAAACCTTATTAAAAAAAAAACGGAGGGTGCTTTTTTTGTTCAAACCTTTTTGAAGACATGCTTGATAATCGCTCTTTCTTTTGAGGTATCATTTATGCGGATATCTTACAAATTATTGAAATTAGGGCCTACAAACCAATTTGAGGGAGAAATTTTTTATTTTAGGCAGCCTAATTAAAACAACATTTGAATTAAAATTATTTATTTTTCATGATCAAAATGACGGCCGTGATTCCTAATACAAGCACGGCCCCGTCTTCTAACTTCTGTAGTCGTTATTTTCAACATCATCTCCTGCTTCATTGTCTCAAACGCTGAATTTATTCTTTGTATCAATTCTTCTCTAGTGTTTATTTCTATGTTGTTATACACCAGTTCCTTGGCCCGGCCCCACACGAAAAAGTCCAACGGGGTCAGATCTGGGGAGCGAGCGGGCCAAGGGATGGGTCCATCCCTGCTGATCCAGCTATCAGGAAAGCAATTGTTGAGGTGTTCCCTTACATTTAAAGTCCAATGCGCTGGACAGCCGTCTTGCTGAAAGATGACTGTTCGGTCTCTTTCGAAGATCGGGACACCTGATTCCTCTACCAGCAGTGGTAAATCAATTTGCAGAAATTGCAAATAATTTTCGCCATTCAATGGATCAGGCAAAAAGTGGGGCCCAATCAATGTTCTGCCAATTATTCCAGCCCATACATTCACAGAGAATTTCATCTGAAATGACACCTGCTTTTTAAAATGTGGATTGTTGTCTGTGTCGGCCCATTCATGGATGTTGTGGAAGTTTGTAATACCTTCCCTTGAAAATTTACTTTCATCCGTCCACAAGATTGATTTCAGAAACCACGCATCTTCGATGTCTCTGTTGAGGAGGAAACGGCAGAACTGAATTCTTCTTTGAGGATCTTGCTCTACTAGACCTTGCACACTCCTGCCATGGAACGGATACTTATCATTTTGGTGCATTGTATGCCACACCTTCCATTGAGAAATGTTTAAATTTCGAGCTACTGCTCTAGTACTGGTAGTAGGATCCGCTTGAAATGCTGCTAAAATGTCTTCGTCGACGGCAGTTTCGTGTCTGCCCGGGTTGATTCCAGGTTCCACGCGGTGAAACGCATCTTGGGCAAGACGACGAAACGTGTTGTAAAACACTCGGACATTCGGTATCCTGCGATTCGGATAGCGCTCTTGAACATCCGTCGCGCCAAAGATCCATTGCCGTCAGCTCTACCGTACATAAATACGATATCCGCATATTCTTGATTGGAAAAAGTAGCCATAGTCACTTAACAATTAAGAAAAACGGCGTAGGAGCGCACTAAATGTCAACTCAACACAATTAAGTCAAAAATCAACACGTGCAGGAGCGCGAGGCTACGACTGGACACGGTGAAACAAAAAAGTTCAAAACTAACGCAAACAACACGTGCAGGAACGCAAAGGGCTACAACTGAACACGGTAAATTGTGAATCAACACGACAACATCCACTCACAAGGGCAGTAGTTTGACTAATAAGTAAAAGATGTAACGGCTTCATCACAGACCGACTGACCCTGACTAAAGAAAAACGACTTTGTTGCCTCAGTAACTAAGACCATTTTGCTGTAAAAACCAACTCTTATCGCTTTTTGCTATTCATTGGGCGTTCTACCTGGAAATGCCGTCGCACCGCGCTCGGTGGCCATTGTTTAGAGAATCCCCTCAATGTTGTTCCTCTCAATTGGTTCCTGCATGTGCCAAAAATTCTTAGAATTGAACAATGTTATCATTTCGAGCACATAAAGTATTCTTTTAAGCAAAAATTTTGTGTTTTGTTAGACTGCCTAAAATTTAAAATTTCTCCCTCGAATTGGTTTGTAGGTCCTAATTTCAATAATTTGTAAGATATCCGCATAAATGATACCTCAAAAGAAAGAGCGATTATCAAGAATGTCTTCAAAAAGGTTTGAACAAAAAAAGCACCCTCCGTTTTTTTTTTAAATAAGGTTTAAAAGACGTATTGTACAAATTTTTAATTTTTTCTGAGCTTGAAATATCTGTAAAAATAATGTCTAATGACACAGAAGCCTAAAACATGTTTTGCTTGGTTGCTTACACATTACTTTAATTATATAAATAAAAAATTAATTCATTTATCATTCAATTTGGCCATAATTATGCAGTTTACATTAAATTTTGAGAACTTCCGAAAAAAAAACTTAAAAATTTGGTTAAAAAAATTTGGTAAGACTTCGTCTAAGACAACCATGGCTTAAATGGTTCTAAATTGTCTATACTATCTTCACCTTAAAGCTTTGCACCCATCTTCCAATCACCCTGTATATGTCTCCATTAGTGTCACAATAACCGTTTTTTGGTCAAAATTAGTCAATCAAAACACAAGTCAACCAAATCGAAAGATGATGATATTCGTATCATGATATTAATCCTTATCTAACTAAATAGTTTCATAATCAAGTTTTATTATGAAAATTCATCTTTAAATTATTTGATTTATTTTTGTGGATTAACACATAGGATTTACTACTTTAAATCCCAGTAGTATATGCCCGTGGGATATATCATATATTTTCTGATATCCACGCGGGCGTATCCCCAGGCCAAACCTAGTATAAAATAAACCAAACAAGATTATGCTTACAGCATCAGCCTCGACCTTCACTTCAGCAGTGGCAGCTTGCATGTTGTTAACTACTTCTTGCATCTGGGCCGCATGCTGAATGGGTTCCGACTCTAGCACAGGAGCTGCCTGGAATATAAGAAGAAAATTATATCATTAAAAGACTATTCTGCTTGAAATTATTCTATACAAGTCTATAAAATTCCTTCTATAAAATTGAGAGAGCTGTATCTCAAGAATCAATGTCTCATAATCATAACAGTCAATTTCAATTCTAATGGGATTTTACACACTCGCCAGTTTGGTTTCACGAAAGGTAGGTCGACGACTGACGCGGGAGTAAAACTCATCAGTCACATTTTGGAATCCAGGATGCCATTGGCATTTTCTGTGACTCTCAAAAGCGTTTGACTGTGTTGACCACAATACACGGACCTGTAAATAACACCACTACGGAATTCGTGGACAAGCTGCTGATCTTGTTCTGTCCTATCTATCAAACAGGCAGCAAAAAGTAAACGTTAACGGGGTGACGTCCTCGGGGTCCCTAGTAAAGATGGGCGTGCCCCAAGGTTCAATTGTTGGCCCTTTGCTATTTCTTGTTTATATCAATGATCTTCCTTCCATGATGGCAAAGTTATCGGATATAATTCTATTCGCTGACGACACTTCTCTTATTTTTAAAATAGATAGAAAAGATCCGGATGTCTCACACGTCAACGATAGTCTGGATGTTCTTTCGAAATGGTTCGCAGCTAATAATCTCTTACTTAATGCGAACAAAACAAAATGTCTTAAGTTCTCACTACCAAATATACCCCAAGTGGCTCTAAATTTAAAACTTGATGACAAGAGCCTAGATGCTATTACGCAAACTATATTTCTAGGAATTACTCTAGATTCAAAATTGCAATGGGGAGCCCACATTAGAGCCCTTTCAGGTAAATGAAGTTCAGCTGCATATGCAGTAAGAAAAATTAAACAGTTGACTGATATAGCCACAGCTAGGTTAGTATACTTTGCTTATTTCCACAGTATTATGTCTTATGGCGTTCTGCTGTGGGGATCGGCAGCTGATGTAGATCCAATTTTTATTTTACAAAAGAGGGCAATCCGCGCAGTCTATAAAATGGGTCCTCGTGAGTCCCTTAGAAACAAATTCAAAGAAATTAATGTACTCCCTCTGCCTTCTCTTTATATCTTAGAAAGTATTTTGTATGTTCGCAAAAACTATGTCTTTTCAAAACAAGAAGTGATTTCCATAATATAAATACACATAGTAAACATGAAATTGTGATACCCAAATTTAGATTAACAAAAACAAGCAAATCATTTGTTATCAACAGTATCCGCTTTTATAACAAGTTGCCAAAGTCAGTTACAGAACTTAGCGATGGAAAGTTCAAAACCCACATCAAACGGGTCCTTATCAAAAACGCATATTATAAGATTAAAGACTATGTTGAAGACAAGGAAGCTTGGCAATAATTCCTTCTGCACATGTGGCTTCCCTGGTATATCAGAACCGGCATAACTATGTAATTGTCTATTAACTGCTCCCAAATTACGATGTTTATTATTATTATTTTTTAGACATACTTTTTTGACATTATATTTTCAATATTTGACATTATATACCTACAATTTTGATTTCAGACTTGTTGTAATGGCAAACGTCATTTGGTTTAAATAGGTTTTTATTTTTATTATTTTAATATTATTTTACATGGATTCTTGTGTATGTTGTGAATGTGAGAATGTTGTAGGCTTAATAGACTAGATCTTTTGTAGACCTTTTCCTTTTTTTTTGTTAAGTTATCTCGACAGGCCTACACTGTCCTACCATACCTATTAACACTGTAATTTGAAAACATTGTAAAAGCCAATTATTTTTAAGAGTAACAGTGAAGTTTTTTTCCGGCTCTTCTCCATAGGAAACAACTAATTGGAACCGTGCACCTAGCTTCTCACGTTTCATAAGTGCCCATGTAAGTTTATGTGAAATAAAAATATTTTGATTTGATTTGACATGCAGTGTGTGTGTGTGTGTGAACTTCTGGAATCTTATTATTAGTAGAGTGTGAAGAGAGAACTTCCCAAAATATGTTACAACTTACAGTTCGTAGAGTTGTTGTTTACCTGTTTGCAGCGGTGCATGCAGTGGCAGTGATGTTTCAGGACACCCTCGGCAGCACCAACTTCGTGCATATGCATTTGATTCTGCTGCATCTGGATTTCAAATACATACATATAAATTGTGATAATTTGCTGAATTTTATGTTATCATCCTAACTATAATAATATGCGAAAGTGTGTTTGTTTGTTACGCTTTCATGCTAAAATGGCTGAATGGATTTGGATTCAATTTGGCACATGGGTAGACCATGACCTGGGATCGAGACATGCAGGTGAAACAGCGGGGCGCACCGCTAAGAAAATAACTTATTTATTCCAATAAGTTATTTTCTTAGCGGTCTTTTAAAATGTTAAGTTCCAGCATAATATTATGCTGTTAATATTTTATAATGTCCTTTTGACAGCCAAAATGTTTGTTATTATAATGAGTTTACCTAATACAATATTAGAATTGTGCATAGATTTTCAATCATAATTTAAAACAAGTAGGCTTCATGTTGCAAACGCAAAAGCAACAAGGTACGTAGTCTTAATTAAAAGTATCATACACTTTCTGACTGAGACAACAAACTTTCATGTTTCTAATGAAATAATTGTCTTACATTTTCAACGAAATTCGGGTCGGTGTAGTTGTTCAGTTCGGAGGCCATATGCATGGCTTCGGAGAGTTTCTCATGTCCAGCTGTTGCATTGTTGATAGCTTGAGCAGTATTCAACAGATTGGTGGTCGCAGTGTCTCCTTGTTGCCCATCTATGGGGGTATTCGCTGCCAGACCAAGTTTAGCTTCCAATTGCTCAATTCTGTTTTGTAAGATTGAAATGGGGTCCATTTTTCAGATGGCAGTAGTCACTGAGTAAAATTAAATAAAATAAAACTAATCTACGAAACTATTCAAATGTCGTTACAGAAATAAATGAATGTCGCAATTTTCGAATGCAAGTACAATTTTATTTTGTTTTTGACGGGTTTTGACATTAGTTAAACGTCAACTTGATGATCACATAATGGATACATTCCGAATTGCGCTGTAAAATATTTGAGCGTGATTCCGAATTACCGTGTTCGGGATAACACTGTCCCGTGAATAGTAATTGAATGTCATGCCATGCGCCATCTTGCTAGTGTTGGGTAACTCAGCATATGTACTAGCACAATTGTAGCTACTCACTTGAATAAAAAGATTCACTCTCTCTTCTGTTCACTGTCTGTTTATTTTGATGTGCTAGCACACACCACTGGGCACAAATTAGCTACACAGAACATTGGTAACCATTCTCATTTCTCTTTGCCTCATCTTCACTCGTGCGAGCTGTGTGGTGCGCTTAACCAATATGTCACCGCGTGTGCCTACTCTACTGCGTATTGTGCCGTGTCGCGTTGTCGTCGTCACGTCGTACACAAAGATTTATGTACTGCAATCCAACCGTGAGTATTCAAGTTAATAGATACAGCATATTTTAAATGAGTTTAAACTTATGCGCATAATGTTTAATTATTGTTGCATCTATGTAATTTAAAATTCATGCTATTTGCTCTTTTTCTTCGGGGTAAATCTTTGCCGGGAGCATATTTATCCGCTAATATAAGCACGTCGTCATCCTCTTCATCACTGGATTCGTCGTTTTTCTCAAAATCTGAGTTATCATCGTCGATAAAATCAATCAACAAAACAGAAGTGCCAATGCGATGAACTTCCATTTAAAAAAAAAGTATCCGATCGGTCTTTCTTGTGCAAGGTTCGGGGTTATGTTTTAGGTTTTGACGTCGAGCGATCACAGCTCTCAGTTGTCAAAATCGTGATATCTAAAGGCTCCCGCAGACAGTCGCGATGCGACAGCGCGATTCAATACTACTAGGACAATTTCCATGAAAACTTTATGAAAATTGTTTCTACCAGAATCGCGTCGCACCGTCGCGTCACGTCGCGCCTGTCTGCAATTATACAGGGTGTCCAAGAACCTGGCGTCCAACTGGATTCCCACGATGCCCCAAGTTCTAACAGTACTCAGAAAAATATTTTAAAAAATCCACCCCATGTACTTACAGAATTATACTGATTTCAAAAAAAAAGGGGAAATGAGCACCCTGTGACATACTTTTGAATGCTGTGACTGCTAATGCTGATAATTTCGATATTTCTTGGAGGTTTTGTAATCTAGGGTATTGCTGTGTCTAAATAGAATGTAAAAATAATGTACTTATTGTACCATTTTAAAATAAAATATTATTTTAACTAAAGGTGATATGGAAAACTATTGAATTTCGCAACTTTGACCGACTGTAGTGTAAAAAAAATGTACCAAAATAGTATGGCAAGTGACGTCAAATTTTGACGCGTTTATTCCTCTTTTTAAAAAGGTATAATACTTACACATTAATTTGAAAAAAAAAATTTTGATAATATTTTTACTCAACAACCCAATTTTTACGAAGTGCCTACCTACTAACGGTAACTGTCGGACCCTTTCTTATCTTAGAAACTGTTATGTTACTACTCATTTAGATAAGATTAACCAATAATATACTAGATTAATTGAAAATTCATGATATTTCGTTCTATTTCAGACCTGGATCACACAGCTGATGTGCAGTAAGTATATTTAAACTAATATTTTGAACTAAAAACTAATTTTGTGCACATGATGCAACAATACACAACAACTACTTATCTGATAGTGGTAGGAGAAGTGTACTTTTACTGTTTACAGTGCAGAATAAAAATACTTGACAAAGTAATTTTTAGTTTTACTTTTGAAAGTCTAGTTTCTTTTTAATAAAAACAAATGTTCTGATAGGTTAAATTAAATTGCACAAGTATTTTGATGTATTCGTCATTTGTTATTTTATGATTCAACAAATAGCATGCAATAATTTTGGTGTTTAGGTGAGCTGTACTAAATATTTTGATTATATTTGTAACTTCTGTATCATTTTATCTCATATATAGATTATAATAATAAAATATTATTTAAATACAAATAGTGGGAAAGTAATAAAAAAAAATTACAATCAGAAATGAACACACATATATTAACAATTTCAGGCTACATGCATGGGGCAACACCCTGAAGGAAGCATTTGAGCAGTGCGGAATGGCCATGTTTGCATACATGACGGAAATGCCTTACGTTCAGATCAAAGAAGTGCACACAATAGAAGCAAATGCAGATGATCTGATGGGCCTCCTGTACCACTTCCTTGATGAACTACTGTTCCTATTCTGCGTTGAACCATTCTTAATCTGTAAGAAGTTAGTGATAACAGAGTTTAATACACAAGAGTTCAGGATAGTTTGTAAGTGTTATGGTGAAGAGTTTCAAATCGGCAAACATCCGCAAGGTAGCGAAGTAAAGGCTATCACTTACTCGGCCATGCAGATAATAGATGAACCTAAGGATAATAAGTATGAAGTTTTTGTTATTATTGATATTTGATAATTATATTTTTGTTGAATACTTTCATGGTTTTCTGTTAGACACACTGGTATTTGTCTTATAAGGCATATGAATACTATGTTTATTCAATGCTAGCTTCAGTACGCGACTTCGTCCGCGTGAAATTTCGGCCACCGACCCACTGCGTCGCATCCCATCGCCCGCCCGCGCTATAACTTCGTTTTCGCTTAGCATTCTTTCTGACTTTTTTTCTTTTTGCTCGGCCCCCAACGGTCGAAGCGTTATGTTAAATAGCCTTTAACTTTTCTCAAGAATTGGGCTATGAAATTCAAAAAGAATCTATGAAATCCGACTGGTAGCTCCAGAGATCATCGCTCATCATCTTTCGATTTTACCTGTGTTTTTTGATTGACTAATTTGAACAAAAACTGTTATTGTGACTTGACTATAATAGTTAGACATAATATCCTGTGGACATTTTTGTGGGTAATGAGTACTATAAACATGTAGTACATTATTTTTATGTATCATTGATAGTTTTCGCAGTGCACGCTAAATAGTGACTTATAGGCAATTTTTTGATACCTTGGGTTACATTATTGTAATTTTCGTAGGAATATTAGTATAGACTAGATGATTCAGTGAACTTCGTACCGTGGAGGCAAAATATCGTTTTTTTTTTTCGTCTGTTCCTTTGGGTTTTTCCTAATTTCCCCTTTTCTTGGTTTCCTTTTTTCTTAAACCACTCAGTATTAAGTAGAACAAAAAAAATCAAATCAGTCTAGCCCGAGTTCTTGCGAGACACGCATTAACGCATGGCAAAAGATTTTTATGTGGTTAAAATTAAACATAAGTAGTTAAGGAAATGATGAAACAAATGAAAATATCTTCAAGATTTATAATCAACAAAGTTCTTGATTGTTAATTTATGGTACTACTTGCACAGAGCAAGTACATGTAGTTTTTAACGCTTTCAAGGACACTCGACGAGACACAATAAAAATAATATTGTTAAAACACATGTGGACGTTTAGTGTCCCTGAACGTGTTACAAATAAATTGTATGAATGGGTAGAAAACTTTCCATTACTTGAATTTGATTCTATAAACAGTTGATAAACTGCCTCGTTGGTCAAGTGGTCGCAATCGCTACTGCTGAGCATGAGGTCTTGGGTTTGATTCCCAGGTCGGGCAAAGTGTTATTTGGGTTTTCCATCTGGAAGTTCCCAGTAGCAGCCTAGAGTCTGGATTTGTGCCCGGTTGTTGGCAATAGAGCTCTATTACATGGGACATATAACTGGCGTACTGTGGGTGTACTATAGGTACACCTCTGTCTAACCCTTCGGGGAATACAGGCGTGATGTATTCAAATCTTTAATATTAACTAAGGAGCTGATACTGTTCTTTGATATACCATACTAATGAAAAGTATCCTCATGGGGCCACTCCCATATTCCTGGGTCTCATGGCTCATTAGGTCATTGAGGATGTTTGTCCATTTGTTTTATTTTGCAAAATTCTAAAAAATAACTGCTGCTATGTATTAAGCTCCTATCTTCAAAGTTAGGCATTTGGCTGTTCAAACTCACCACTTTCAACAAGCTTTTTTTCTAAGTCAGACAATGCTCCAGGATCCAATATTAGCAGTCTATATTATCATGTACCTGCTCTACCCGGCCCGGCTTCGCACAGGTAGCACTAAGACTTACCCTACTTCCGCTACCTACCCTACCTACTCTACATACCCTACAACCCTACCTACCCTATAATTTCTCAACTTTTAAGCCTTCCCTAGACTACGACAAACATTTCAAAACCAAAATCTGCTAAATCGGCCCAGCTGTTCTCGAGTTTTAGCGAGATAAACGAACAGCAATTTGATTTTTATATACGACGAGTATATAGATTTCCGGATTGATCGATACATCTGTTTCCTACCAAGTGTAGCTACATATTTATTATTACGATAGTCGCGCTAATTTCCGAGTAAGCCAATTCAAGCGGCCTGGTGGGCTATAGCAGCTCTTTTCTGTGCAGATTCCTCACAAATGTAGTGGCCTCGTATTTACTTAAAACGCAACTGTTCATAGGATTTCGCACAACACGCCTTTAAGGGCTTAGTGTACCTACTCATAGTAGTTAGAAAGTTCATAACATGCGATGCGTGCCTTAAATTCATATTAGAGATATATGAAGGAGTATCTATTACTTTTTATCCTTAGAAAAGCAATCTCCCATCTCCAGCACGTCGACAAGGATCATATAAAATCTGGCGTTTCTAGTCACGTCATGTGATTCTTCTGTATTTACTAAGAACAACTCCAAAAACTGACGGATGTGTCCGCCGTTATCCGATGCTGCGCCTGAGTAGCCAAACTCTTCTACTCCCTCAGCACATTATAGTCTTCTGTCTGCTGTGGTTCCATACTTAAATATTCGGAATGTTACTGTGTTTGCACAACTCGAGCATTAGGCACACTGAATAACTGACTGTAACTCATAATAAATCCAAATAGTCAATCAATGAACCACCAGAAGCCAAGGCAATGGGATGGTTATTCCCAATCTAACTCAACAACAAAGGTATTTAGTCTTTTTCTGATGATTATATAGACTGTTTTTGTCGATCAAGGACCATAAATCTTTATGATTTATGGTCCTTATCATAGACATATAAATAGCTCGATGTTTAATACCAACAACCAAAGACATCACACTATACCGAAGACATCCCGGACCTCAGCTTGTACGAGATTAGGATGGCTCTGAAGCAGCTTAAAAGCAACTAACAACAACTCTTGAAGGTCGGCGGAAATCCCGTTCTTAAGGCCCTTCAGAAGCTGTTTGATTCCATCACACTCGAAGGTAAAACGCCACAGGCATGGAGGAGAGGTGTGGTGATACTTTTCTTTAAAAAGGGTGACAATGCCCTTTTTATATCTTACTTCTGAGCCATGTCGACAAGCTGTTTTCAAGAGTCATCCAACACGAACCGTCTCGCGCGCGGGCTTACGACTTCCAGCTTCCCAAAAAAGCAGGATTCCGTTAAGGGTACCGTAGACCGCATACACACGCGCCAGTTTATACAGAGGACCGAAGAGTATAATCTGCCTCTCTACTTAGCGTTTGTGGACTATGAGAAAGCCTTCGACTATGAGAAAGATTCTAATATTTGGTCGTTCCATGGCCCATCTTGTATATAAAAGTCAAGTGTCGCGACTCTGCCGGGGTCGTGGGAAAGGCCGAAAGGGATACCGAGGCCTCTGGCAACAAAGGCAACGGAAGGAACACGGGTGTGTTTTAGTGTGTAAGAGTCTGACAACGGGGCTGAACGGGTGTGTTTTCGTGTGTAAGTCTGACAACGGGGAGAGGCTGAAAACGGGGGATTTAGTTCGTAGGAAAAATCTTATTCCTAATTGTGTTTATAAACTTGAAACTTGGTACGAATAGGTATGTACTTAAATAAATAACAATTAAAAGTTTGTGGTATGTACTGCTGCCAGCCTTTTTGGCACTTTGCAGCGATGCGGATGAATTTTTTACGCCCTATGATATTTTGCCCTCCCTTTTTATATAATTGTACATATAATTATTATTATTTTAAGTTTGTTAGTTTTTAAATGATGTAGATATGTTCAAAATAAATAATAAAACTTGCAATAATAGAAAAAAAAACTAAAAGTTTGATTTTATTCGTTTTTCAAAATTATCACTCAAAGGGGGTGTTAAAATTTGTTTAATTGCGCGGTCTGATTAATTTGAAACTTGGTACTAATAATAATCTTTAAAAAAGACTTTTATTTGAATTTCTCGAAAATCTACCCCTAACTAGGTGAAAAGCGTTAATCAAGTTATTAGGGGTGCCTACCTATTATGAAATATCGAAAGAGATATCCATAGAATTAGCCTTGCTACAAACACATTGAAAGATAACAATGTTTATCACGAATTTCCTGAATTCTGTTAATCACAATCCTTGAAACGAACTCATTTAGATATCGGCTCCGCCCCTTACCCCTTATTCAAAAGTGTTGTCTGGCCAGATCATAGTGATATACGTTGATGAAGGGTGACGTCAGAAAAACTTAACCCTCCACCCCCACCCACCTTTATGAAAACAGTCACCACTTCTGGAGGACCGATTGATAATCAAAAACGTACAATGCGAGGAAACTACTTCATTGAATTTCAGGAACACTCCCTTAATCACTTTTACGACACCCATACGCGGAGGGGATATCAAATTACCACTATGCTGTGAGGAACTAATAGGTACATATTATTATTAGTGACGATTCCCATGTTCACAAACTAAACTAAATTTAAGTTCAGTGCATCTTTTTCTTTCTATTTCATTAAGAAAAGGATAGAAGATAAATTTTAGTTTACTCCTGTCAAATTAATCAGCGCTTGACGTAAATTGACGTAATTTTAGTAGGCAAGTTTCAAATCACGTCTAAACTTGTATGGAGTGGTGACAGGCGCTGATTAATGTGACAGGATTAAACTTAAATTTATCTTCTGTCCTCTTCCTAATGAAATAGAAAGATGCACTGAACTTATATTTAGTTTAGTTTGTGAACAAGGGAATCGGCACCATTATCAGCCGTTTGTGTCTCACTGCAGGACAAAGGCCTCCCGTCCCTCCTTCTACTATCCCTATCTACTGTTTGAGGCCAATACTTATGAAAAAGGTCGAGTTCGTCCCGCCGTGTCCTGGGTTTGCCGCGTTACCGTTTGCTGCTGTTTGGTATTATTAAATAGTATGTACACGCGTGCAAATAGTTAATTAAAAAACGGCCAAGTGCGTGTCGGCCCACGCACAATGAATGGTTCCGTAGTTGGGAATTTGGGATGAATTTATCCCTAAAACAAACTTAACATTTTAGTTGGGAAACATGTTCTCCCATACACCTATATCGTCGCTCGCATGACTAACTGTCCTATCTCATTTTTTAGCTGATTTGAGTTAGGACAACTACAGTTTTCATTTCGTGACTCTTTACATTTTACACTAACCTTCGTTTCTCTATGTTATTTGGATTTCAAAATATAACCATTTTGAATGTCAACGTATCTCTATTAACCCAAAAAAAAATATTACTAAAAAGCGGAACTCATATAGGACAGTTAGTGAAAAATGAGATAAGTAGGACAGTTAGTCATGCGAGCGACGATATATGCCACAGCCAATTCTTCAACTGCAAATTTAATCCTTGAATCAAAAAGTGGTCTTGACAGACCCGCAATATTTTTGAACGGCCTATCCAACGATACCCCACACTATGGGATAGACGAGAAAAAAATATCATCTCCACATTACGTGCAAGGGACAAATCCTAAAAAAAAAAATATTTTACCTGTGCCAAATCACAGCTTTCTAGTACTATGCGTCTCTGAGCTACAGTAGGGACACACAGACAGCCGGACATGGCGAAACTATAAGGGAACGGAACCCTAAAAAGGTGGTACGAACACTATAGCGTCGCCTTAGAGTGAAAACCTCGGGAATGTTATTTGGTCATTTTTATTTTATTACAATTGGAAAGCAAAACCTCGCAATGCACGCCTAGTTTCCCACAAAAAAAGTTTAGTCAGCTGTAGCTGCGAGCGATCTATGGCGAGTTCGAAATTCTCGCAAATGAACAGACGAGGTTTTCAATTTACCAACAATTAGAATTTAATAATTATTCTAGTAAAGTTGCCTTTTTCGTATATACGAGGTTTTCACTCTAAGGCGACGATAGTTACCTAGCCTAATAATCCTATAGAAGACAACCATAAAAGGATACTGAGAAGTGAGAAGATACTGCACAGACTATCGAAGCTGGTTGCATGCTACGCCAAAACTACGACGACGCTACGAGATTTCGGCGTAGCTCGTAGCACATTGGCTGTATGCGCAATTCGGTATAGAGGCAAACATATATGATTTAAGCAATTCGGCAATGCAACCTTTGGATAATAAATAGCAAAAATATTATTTTCATTTCTCATACTTGGAAAGTACGCTTGACTAATCAGAGGTATGAAAATAGTACTTTTCATCCCTGAGAAAGGATTTGCCCTGATGTCAACAATTTTGTAACATGACCTATGTATACATATAATTTACTTTTCACTGAAGTATTATTTGATTTACATAGATTTAAGCTAAATATTTACCATCATCAATGATACAAAATACTGGCTGGTAGAATGCAGCAGAAAGAAAGAGAAACAAAATGGCGGGACGAGAGGAATGTCGAGTGCTAATTATTTACGAAGGTATACAGATATGTGTATAAAATGAGTTCATCAGATTCAGATATGGATTTAACGTCTGATTTCAATAGAGAAGAGGCTAAAACAGTAGTGAAAACCTTTTACCGCCAAAATCGACCAAAGAAAAATAAAAGTGATACTTACGTAAAAAATAAATCATAGCAAACTGGGCAGGCAAGTGATAGAGTCAAAGTCAATTACTTCCACATGCGAAAAAGAGAGCGCAAGAATTAGCTGGAACCAAAATAAAACAACGTAAGAGCGCCAAACCAAATAAAAATTGTTGGAAAATAAATTAAGCTATGTCACAAAAATATTTTCAGCTAGAATTTTCAATTACTTAATACGCATATTTTGAATACAATCTTGCAATTAAATTAATTACTTAGGATTTTAGAATTACAGAAAAATGTATAAAAAGTAGTCTGTTTGGAATTAAATTTTATCGAGGAAATTTAACCCAATCACGTTTTCCTTCAATCAGAGTATTAATCAAATAGTCAAGAAACATAAATTATATAAAAAAATAAATCCGTGCATGCTACAATTGTGAAATAAATGGTTACAAAAAAGCCCCCAATTTATTTAATCTTACGATGTGTTTATGAAACGGCGCGCTAAAAAAAGAATCAAGTCGTTTTCGGAAAACATGTTATTAACATAATATTTCTATTAATTATCTAAAAAATCATATAGATATTATCTTACAAATATTGTTTATTTATGTTTTAATAAAATATTGTTTGTTTAACTTATCAGGTTTTTATTAACTTTCCTCATATTCGGAATGAAAAGCAGTGGATAGCTCGGGTGAAAGGCCTATTTAGGGACTCGAACTACTGGCGATCTCGTGCCTAAATAAGTCCCTTTCAACCCTCGTATAACAATCTACTATTATTATTAAGGAAGAAGGTAAGTTCGTTTCATAACGCCTCTACTTATAATAACTACGTATCATGTTAAGAATTGAACCCTTAAAATATTGCACCTTAGTCTTCATAGTAGTAGTCTTCATAGTTTTTAAATTAACCATGTTAAAGATTACTCATGTAGGTAGTTAATTTTGTGACTTTAACTTTTAACTTTTAGAGCATCAGTGATTCTTAATTAAACAATTTTTTTCAAAAGTGCGCCATTTCTTTAACTCCGTCACTGCTTTGCTTGCATTGCCAAGTTTTTGTCAACACTGGTTGACTGGTTACTACCTGAGTAAAATTCACACTATAATCTGTATAAGTGGCTCGCATTGTACATTTACAGTTTGTTAAAAAATAGGGCGAAAAATAATCAATTGAAAACAGACGTACATTCTACCTAAATGAACTTAACACCTTTCTAAGAATGCCTTGACGTAAAAAATATATCTACCTGCATAACCAGGGGGATAGTTTTATCGACGCCGAGATAAAAATAAAGGTCATAGAATGGCCGGGCGGGTTAAAAAATCAATGGAATGAAAGAAAGAATAAGATGAGGTACCTAATCGGGGTGTGCCACTACTGTGTTGGAAAGAGCGCTCTTCTAACTGCTGACCGAACCTTGGGAAATAAAATAAAAGTCTTCTTTACCATAATTTTATTGCCCCTAAGGCGCCATCTCCATGGACGAGAGAATCGTGGCGTAGTCACGTTGTGCCTTCAAATTATCGCCGTCAGATATTGCCGTCTAGAGATTGATTCATAGAGTTTCTACTGAATTTGATGGCACGGCGAGACTATCGCTGCGATTCTCTCGCCCTTTTAGATTTTCTTCTCTTCTCTCCTCTGATACCTTTATGGCGGCGAATTCAATGAGAAGACGAATTTATCAAACCCCTTATGGCAATTGGTAACCTTCCTGCTTATAGAGTCCCTGTAATTGTTGTGGTGTCTAGGTCTGTAGACCCACCAAGGATTTACCTGAATGAACTAGAAAATATCACGCAATCTTGGGTTAAGGGCAGTTTGTATGGATAAAAATCTTAGTAGTAGGTAAAAGTAATTTAATAAACTCAGAAGCCAAGCCATCGGTACGGATAGCTAACCTTATAAATTGCAATATAAAAAAAACCTAACACCGTAAGGTGTTTGGATAAATGCGAGAGGCCGAGAACTGAAGCGACGTTGGTAAGCATGGGAATAAAACTATCACCCTCATTTTTTATGGAATGATCAAGTTATCAACTAAGTAGGTACTTAAATAAAGCTAATGAAGACTTCCAGCAGTATTTTGTTTTAACTGCTGGATGCTGAAACAGAAGCCTCCTGTTAATTCAATACTCAATTCTTTATCGCATTCTATCATGCAAAATTAAAACAGTAGGTAGATATAGTTACTTAGTATTAAATATGGACCCTACGTATCGAGCACAGAACACAGCATTGTTTACAGAGTAGCAGAGAAGAAGGGAGCTTATTCTCCCAGGCCAAGGCCATGAGGTCTGCCTGTCTACAAATCTGAATACTTTTCGCAAAAATCACTACTGTCAAAATATTCTTGAACTTCGTATAGATTGTAGCAAACCATTTTTATCCTCATTCGAAAGTACCTACTTATGCTTATTAAATACCACGCAAGAGTGAAGAGCCTAAACGAAAGTAGACACCCCCGCATGTTCTTTTAATGGCTGAAAAAGAGAAAGTGGGTTTTATCCTGTTCCAGTACAAAATAACTAAGAATCAAATATATTGTATTATTTTATCTCTATCCAAAAACTATCCGATTTCTTCCAGTCTAATTAAAAGCAACTGCGAACGCGACTTTGTATAATTTATTTACAAAGAAACTTTACTAAAATAAAAATAAAAACTTTAATTCATTCATGATTAGTTAGTAAAATGTAAAAAAATCTCCTTATTAGTCACTATTTCATATTTCTGAACGATTCTTGTCTATGATAGAGATGTATCTTTCATAATACGTATAGTCATTTCCGCTTTGTTCGCGGTTTCACTGACATCCGTATCCTATAATAAGGATACGTGAATAACTTATATAATCATTTTCAATTAAATACATTTAGTTTTAAATTATATTATGAAAGAAAAAAACATTGTTATTTTAAGCATAAAAATGATGTTGAATTAGCTAGATATCAATTTTACCATTTCCAAGTAAACATTAAAACATGCATGACAGGTTTATTTCACAATGGTTTATTTATTTACTACATACGTACAGTTATCTATCGGAATTATTGGGT
This sequence comes from Atethmia centrago, assembly GCA_905333075.3. Lineage (NCBI taxonomy): Eukaryota > Metazoa > Arthropoda > Insecta > Lepidoptera > Noctuidae > Atethmia > Atethmia centrago. The sequence goes on from HG995369.1 coordinate 23,144,028, forward strand.
AATCTGTTAACTATCAAAAACTCATCCAAGCTAAACATGTTTTTATAGCTCAGATATTTAATGTATAACCGTGAGATTTGATTGAACAAGACCAAACCGATAAAAAAATTGCAAGTAAAAACCATTCCCTTATTTACCCATTTACCATTCGCCTTTCCAAAATACCAACGAAATCCACTGTGATGCTTTAATTTATGGTTTAATTGTTTCATTCCTTGAAAATGAACGTATTTACTGATAATATTCACAAAAAAAATAGTGCATCAACATTTTGTAGCACAGACTGGCACAGCTTTGATCACGATTTCTCTCATTCTACAGTTTCCCTACCTACCTACGGAACCTAGATTTGATTTGTTTTTTTGTTCAAATGTTTGTAACTTCGATCTAGAATATTTCTAGATGTGCACAGCGCACCAGCGGAGTTTGTGTCAGGTAAAGTAGATAAAGTACCTGCAGTCGGTGGTTCTCGCTCGCTAGCTGAGTTTGTACGTAAAGGTAAACCGTAAATCGAACCATTTGGATATAATCAATCTTTTATTTTAGGCACAGCAACTAATCATAAAATAATGTAATAATATATTTAGAAAATTAAGACAAAACATAATCAGTAAAAAGCAACTTTTAAAATAAAATCACACAACTTGCGCGGTGCGCCGCTACAAAATGCTAACAAACTGCTATGGGCGCTTCGTTTCTCTAAACCGGTCGAACAATGGAAATTCAAAAATTCGTTACATTTTTTATGGCTTCTTGAACGAGGGGAGGAATTTGGATCGCAAAGCAGCGTCAGCTAGGGGTTGCTCGCTCGGTCGCTTCGCGCCTGCGCACGTAGTTCGCGCCACTGCTACGTCGCTTGCAAGCCAGATGTTCTGAAAAGCTTCCTGTCGCCGTTTCAATGCTCCGCATTTTTATCTAATAAGTTATTGTAAAATGTGGACTAGGACCTTTTTATTATTTTGTTTTATGAGTGAAGTAACCAGTGAATAAATATCATGTGTATTGGATAAACTGTGTGGAGTAACTTAAAATTATCGAGCGTCTCGATGTCCACGAGTTCACTCGGGACCAACAAAGCGGCGGACATTTTATTTTGAGTACTCGATAATGTAGCGTTCGCGTCGAAAACATTAATGTCGTTTTATGGTTATAAATTCGGATATCGTTCGCTTACACCTTTTGTAAGTATTGTTATTTCATAGTGGGTATTTTGTGCGTAATCCTTGAATGTGTACACTTAGGTTTAGAAGCGGTTATGCCCAGGTATCACCGCTAGGTTGTCGATATTTTGGGGAAAATGTCGTTGAAAGAAGTGACGTAAGCAAAACTGGACAGCTGGAAGTGTCGCCTTGGATCTTTGGTATTACACACAGTCTGCTAAACTTGCTATCGACCCACTCCGCTTCGGAGGCTTCTCGTTCGTGATTTCCGCGCGCGCGGCGCCCCTAACCTCTTCACTAATTGAATTGTGATGATTATGATGCCTTACTGTAGAAAAATTTAATGTTCAATAGTTCTAACATGTTACTTGTGCTATTTAACAGCGATGCCGAGAGGGGTGAAGCGAGGGCCGGCGGAGGGCGAGGCCGAGGTGGTGGTACGCGCTGGCGCTTCTCCTTCGCTTACCACGCTACTAGACGACAGCCCTAGCCAGCCCATCAGCTATCACCTGCTCGACCACGGCTATGGCGCCACGCCACAGCATCAGATCCGGCGCGAGGCGCCTACGGCACCGCCGAAGACGTCTGAAGTAAGTTCCCCATACATTTTTTTTAACTTACAAGGGCTGAGAAATTCAAGTTGTATATTTATTGGTCAAAATTGGGGACACTAAATAGTCAATTCTAAATGAATGGTACTCCCAGATATTTATATTCATCATGTTTACTTGATTCATCGAAGTTGAAGGATTTGAACTGATGTTGGAGTAGCGGGTTTACGAATGGCCCGCTGCATCATAAAAAGGCACTTGCTGTGTAATAGTTGTTCTGTATTCCTTAGCTTAACTGAACCTGGGGTATCCTATGTCCTAAATACTTGGTCCACTGGTAATTATTTTATAAAAAAGATCTTTTGTTCTGGTAACAGTTGTGGTTTATGTGGCAATGCTGATATCACATAGTACAGCCCTGATTAATAAGGCTATCAATTTTTATTTGTCTGTAGTTTCAAAATTGTAATTTTTGTGGTAGAGAATAATTTGACTCTGACTTTTCTATTGTAAGGTTTGTAATATATTTAAATGTGGATCAATACTTTATTACTTTTTACTGGTAGTACATACGAAAGGTTACACTTGTACCATCTATTGGGTTTAAAGATTCCAAGTCAAATTACAAAAAATCATCATCATTAACATTTTTATGTAAATTCTACATTAGACTGACTATTACATCATTGGGTTCCTGTATGTGATTTGACATTTGTGACTATAAGTGTTATTTAGAAGTTTTCTTTTCAATAAATACATTTTGTTACATTATGTAACAATAACAGTAATGAAAATGTTTGGTCATTGAGACGGAAAGATCTTTTATTCGAAAACATATATTATTTTGTTGACACATTTACAAAGTGTTTATTCAGCCAATGTTTTTGGTTTACTTTAATATTTTTGTTTAGTTCTGAAAGTAAGAACATTTCTATTTACATTGGGATTTCAAACTACTAGCATAACTACCACAGGAAAGTTGATAATGATCTTGTCTTCAGAACTTTTAATTATCAAAGAATATTGTTGACAATTGCAAAAAATCTAGTTCATAAGAATTTGATATTAAATCTTATCAAGACATAAATGAACTTTATTAAAAGTTCATGTCTTGATAAGATTTTGCAATCATTTGGACATTCTCAATTAGATTACTAGATAGATTATTGAATGACGATATATAATATAGACTCATATTATGCATGTAAGAGTTTTGACTTTGAGGTTAGGGTAATGAAGGTCTTAAATAAGTTACTCTTTTTGGAAAATTTAAGCAATAGATTTAACTTAAGCTGCATTATGAAAGTGTTTCAGTGTCAATCACAAATTGAAAGTATTATTTGATTAGAGACAGATGAAACAGATTAATGTGATGCAATATTAGCCATACAGCCATGGTCAAGCAACAATTCAATGATTTATGTATTTATTGCACATTTTCCTTATATATTTAAACACATTTATGCTAATGTTTATGGTACATAACTTTCATTAAAAGTCTATCACAGCTTGTTTGTAATAATAAGTATAGTTTTAGAAGCTGGACCAAACTTAGATGAGCTCCAAAATAATAATAATGAGGTCATTGATCTCTGTGGGGTCATTGAACTGGGCAAATAGAATTCTGGATGTTCAAAGAGGCTGGTTAGGATCATCTTCTACTTAATTTAATATTAATTGCAATATAAGGGGTGTACATAAACATAATTAGCTACAACTACTTTACCTTCCTAGGAACTTTATGTATGAATTAAGAAATCTTTGCTTATTTTTGCATCTTTCCTAGGATTATTTTTATCAGCAGTTTTATTTCTTCCCCAAACTATCACATGTGGTAGTTATGGTCCATTTTTATCTTAAGACTTTAATGATTAATACAATCTTTATCATGACCAAGATAACATACCTACTTAATGCACTATTGATCACTATTCTACAGTAACTTTTTATCATAATAATTTATTAACAATCTACATTACAAGTCATTTTCATGTATTGAAAATATTTCTGTTACCATAATCATATTCGTATAAAAATTATAATCAAAAGAATAATTCTATAAAATCTGAAAAATATATAAAAATATACGAATAGCACTGGTAAAAAACATAACGTTAAATTCCGCATTTCGTAATAATTATGACGAATCAAAATGGCGGATCCTAGGCGACATAATTTCGAGTGTGTAACGGTAGCGAGGCGAGTACACTGAAAAGTGTTTATAATGGGTGGGACCCTACGCGGGACCGGGTTTCGAACCAATCACAGGACAGACGCTTTCGGCTATATACATTTTCTTCGACCTCAACTCCGACATTCAACAACTCGCATTATCGAAAGTTTACTAATCTAATCTTTAAAACTGATTAATAATATTATTTTCATTTATTTTACGGTAAAAATAACGCTATGAAATTACTATATTTTCGCGGGTTTTTTTTTTACTGATATTGAATCTGCTGTGGTAACACTGATCAGTTTCATTGATGATTACTTGATTAGGCCTAGTTCACATGAAATAATAGTTTCGAGAAATACGATTTAATTGTTGTGATAGCCGTTCAGTTCACACATTTATGTATGTTAGCATCGTGCCTCATTTTTAGGGTTCCGTAGTCGACACAGACTGACAGGTCGTCTGTCTGTCTGTCTGTCTGTACCCGGCATAGCTCAGATACTCTCAAGTAATAGAAAGCTGTAATTTGGCGTGGGTATACATACATATTAATCAGGTCGAAACAGCGGTTTTTTTTTAAATATTTTTTTGTGGATAAAAAAAGTATCATCACCACTTTACGTGCAAGGGTACTTTACACGTAAAGTGGGGATGATATTTGTTAATGTGCGTTGCACAGGCCGTTCAAAAATATTGCCGGTCTACCATTCATTACCGGAAAACCATTTTTCGATTCAGGGATCCGTTTGCGTAATATTAAGCTTTAAGTGCAAATTTTTGTTAGAATCAAGTGTCTCCCCCTACCAGCTAAATTATTGTTTTTAGATATGTGAAAAAAATCACGGCAGAATATATAACGAAGTTAAAATGAGAACTATCACAGCTAAGAAGGCTTTACAAGTTAACGAGTAATCGTCGACTAACTTGCATTTGCAGTTGGAATGTATTGGAGAATATGTTTTCAACTACAATGTTAAGTATGTCCAGGGGGGTAACCATCACCTCTTATAGCAGTATTATTTCAATATTACTTTAGCGTGAGAAAGAGATGGAGCTATAAGTCCTGTATAGCTCCATCACTTTCCCACTGTGAAGTAATATTATAATAATACTGCTTTATGAGGTGATGGTTACCCACCCCCCTGAGATAAACTCATCCCAACTACGGAACCCTTCATTGTGCGTTGTCCGAGACGGACTTGGCTGGTTTTACAGATAATACCGTCTCGATAAAACTGTCACTTGATTTCTAACGGTACCTACTCAACTAGTCCCTATAGAGATTACGAAAAGATAGGTAAGTACTACCTATTTTTTTTTTACGAATGCTAAGTAGGTATGTTTTTTTGGGCTTTGATTGTGTAGATCTAAAATTAATATCCATAATAGAACGTAGAACGCGCTTTACAACTTATCTATTTAGTGCCTTGTGCAGTGCCTCGTGTCATTTATTGGTAACGAAAAACAAAATGGCGGGCGCTTCACGCCAAATTTGAGCAATACCTTTAATAGCGCCAAACTTTAACAATGGCAATTCATACCTTAGATGCTTTTTACCGTAAAAGATGCTTATAAATAAAGCCATTTAAGAGTTTCAACAAAAAAAAACAATAACAAGTATAAAACGTCGAAGGTACATAGGTACCTTCGACGTTGCTGAATGCTTAGATTCGTTTGAAGGGTTCTAAGTTGTCCAAATTTGCATTTATGTAATTGATTCAAGATTTAAATACACCACGTATTTTACTGAAAGAAGGCGGTAATAAATCGTGCATAAAATTCATGGGGAGTCTCCCCATGAATTTTATTTCTGAACCCATATTTACGTTCTTGAATATCATGGATACAACAAAGAACGACGAGCATTAGACGTTCCATTACATTATGAATTATGATTCGGAACCTGGATGACCATTATTATTTTGTTTTAAATTATGAGCCATGCAGATTTATTTTAAGGCGGTGCGTTAAAAAATAAAATAATATGTTGATTTTTTTTTTGTATTAAAATATTTAGTATAAATTATTTATTTTTTAATAATTTGCATTGCATGTGAAATCAGACTTAAACATTTTTTTCATGAAAGTCGGCTTCAACTTGGTCGTTACGTGTGGAAAGAACACAAGAATAGCGGGCGGCAAGTGTACAGGAGACACATATGTAAGCAGTAAATCATGTGAAGTGGCGTTCACCCGGCTCTCGGCCATGTGGCTTCAGCACTAGGAGGTCACGTGGCCAGGTACTTACTTCCTGTCATCACACTTGTATTGCACATTTTCGGTCATTGTCCTTAACGTCTCCTGCGAACTTAGATATTTCGCTAAGAATAAGGGGATCCCTTTTTATAATTATTAGGGTTGATTTAATTTATCAAACGTGACAATGAGTTATTTTTTTGCTCGTATCAAATTAATGTAATGTATAAGATCCCTACCAGTTGCATAATTATTATTACGCGGTGTACAGGGATTTATTGATGATGTGAGCATTTTGCGCTGACAGAAGGGATGTTTTGTCTGCTTAGATAGCGAGCCCCGTGTCACATCTGCTCCAGTTTTCTTGCTGCGCAGGCACAAAGACGCGCGGGACCCACAAATCCGGCAAATTAACAATAGCGCCTAGTTCTCTATTAATAATAACACAAATATTTCGAGATAAGAAATTGCCATTCTTTCGCCAGAGGTCCCTTCCGAGAGCTCGACGGCTTTTGTGTTGATTCTAATTTATGTCATGTATTGTTACCGGGTTCCCTCCCCACACACTTCCTTTTAGGGGCTTCGACCCCGTTGCCTGCCGAAATTGAATTTGTTGCTTGAGCTTACTGAAAATGCCTCGTGCATCTTTGCTCTCCGTGACGATTTCGGTGTGCTCTTTTCTTTATTTTTGTAAATAAATTTATAAGACGCTTCTTAGTCATAATTTGCCGATAATTATCATTGTCGCTATTAATTAACACGGGGTCAACGTACAGTTTAGAAATGAGAACAGTTGTTATTACATGTTCCGTTGAATTGTTAGGGAGTGTGAAGTAGGCGCTTTGGTTCTTGTAGTGAGTGATGCTCAATTGAAGAGATTAACAATGACTTACTTTGTGTTAAGAGTGAGTACTATTTTATTGCAACTAGTGATGTGTACAACCCGGTTTACAATGCGACACTTCGACTATTGAGTGTCTATCTTTTGTTTCCTATAGTGTGAACAGCGAGAAAATAAGTAGATAAATACCTATTTGCTAGTCTGAATTTACCTTATCCCTGCAGGCTTAGCATGACACTCTCTATTTCTTCGAAGAATAGACACGGCTCTTTCTATACAAAGTGACATTTAGTTTCTCAGTTTTTGATATCTCACCGTAGAAATCCTTCTACAATCTTTCATCTCGTCTTTCGTTTCTAACGATCTTTGTCTAGGTCCTTTTTTATGTAGAAAGATTTCTACGGTGGGATGTCAAAAAAGGAGAAACGAAATGTCACTTTGTATGGAAAGAACCGTGTCTATTCTTCGAAGAAATAGAGAGTGTCATGCTAAGCCTGCTGGAAGCCCAATTATATTTTTCTAGCTAAAAATCCCAATCATACGTCAAATTGACGTCCAACAAAAAAGTGCCTGTTGAATTTTAGTATGTTACGTTAAATCTATTGTTTTTGATAATATTTATTTTAATTAACTACCAATTCAATATAAAATCGAACATAAAACTTTAGAAATACATACGCATACGAAAAATGGCACAAAACTTTAAAAACCGAGTCGAAAGTTTTGTGAGTCTTTTATGAAAAATAAAATAAAATAAGAAAAAACATTTTTTTTTAATTTTTGCGATAAATTAATTAACTTTTGGTTACAATGATACATATTGATGCAACGAATACTACTTTTACGAATACCGATTGTACTATTCGCCGAATACGAATTCCTGAGTCTACTATAGCTGCACGCAATTATTAATCAAAGAAGGTGAAAAGAAAATTAACAACGCTAAGCAATATAAATATTTTATAATTTATTAATTAAAATTAACTATAGATACATTTTTATTAAAAAAATAACTTTTTGGCGACAAACTACTCCTTTTTTCTGTCTGTGTATTTCCCGCTGTTTAAAGGCTCGTGCAACCTACCGCGATGTCGCGGGCGCGACAGGCAACGATATGCCTGTCGCGCCCCGGTCTGAATGAGCCTTAAAATAGCTTGGCTAAATACGTGCCCACTCCTACCAACTTAGCTACTTGAACAAAAACTAAAAGGTTGCCACAATTTCTGATCATCTGTGGATGTAAACATTAAGTTATGAGAGTTTTATGATTTTATAAATTAATCTTTGTGTCTGTCAACTCGGTTGCAACGCAACGCAATTTATGGGATTTTTAGGAAGTCACAAATTACGAATATTATGAAAGTATTCGGCTAATACGAAAATTCGGTTATTTGAGGTATTCGGCGAATATGAATATTCGTTGACGAATAATAAAACAGTCACATACATATAAATATTTTGATTTTATCAACAGTTTAGATACACATACATTTTGCGTTTACCTCATATTTCTTTTTCGTCCATATTGGTCAATTCATTAGATAAGCCAGGGCTTGAAAAATCTCCTGGCTAGCTGGCTGGTTTGTGAATTCAACGTGATCTACCATCTCGTCATCGACATCCAATCTGACTTCATCTTGAGTCACACAATCTTCCTCTTCCGAGTCTGAATCCTCAGAAGGACCGTCAATACTGAACTATGATTAATGTAAAAGTTACACAAAGCCCAAACATACGTAAAAACATGTACTACACTGCGATTACTACAAAACGCTAACAGAAGACGGTTTTATTGCCTTGATAAGTACCAACTTATCAAGGCAATAAAGCCGTCTTCTGTCAGCTTTTGGCGGCTATTTAGTTAGTTCGAACTTCGAACGATCACGGAGATCGAAGCAAGCGTGAGAAAGAGATAGCCAATATGCGTTTGAGTGTACGTCAAAACGACGTAGATTGGGCTAATACGAGGGCTGCACTAAAAGTATCGGGAATGGAATATTTCCACTGTTCCTGTCATATTAAAATCTTTTTAATTGAAAACTCCTTGGTTTTAAAAATCGAATACCATTTATTTATTTAAAAAAAGATTCTCGGTCTTGTCACAAGGTTTTGTCAAACTTGTTTAGTCGTTGAGAAAATGGAATTGACTCGAGAAAATTCAAGAGCGATGATTTATTATTACTTTCGAAGTGGTTTAACACAAAAACAGTGTGTCAGGATGATTTCTGCATTTGGTGATGAAGCCCCATCCAAAACCACAATTTATCGCTGGTTTGCTGAATTTCAAAGTAGACATGTCAAGCTCAGTGATGATCCCCGTCATGGTCGTCAAAAACTGCAGTCAACCAAGAAAACCTTGATGCTGTGCGTAAGCTGATTGAGGAAGATCGACATGTGACATACCGCGAAATTCAGACAACTTTAGACATTGGCATGAGTCAAATACAAATAATCTTGCATGAACAATTAGGTGTAAAAAAGTTGTTTTCCCGATGGATACCGCATTCGCTCTGTGAAGAGCAAAAAGCGGCTCGCGTTACTTGGTGCGTCGGAACTCTCGAAAGATTCCACGCAGGATCCTCAAATGCTGTATACAACATCGTATCAGGTGACGAATCCAGGATATACGCGTACGAACCCGAAACAAAAAACCAGTCACGAGTTTGGGTGTTCGAAAATGAGTTAAAGCCAACAAAAATTGTTCGTTCACAGAGTGTTGCAAAAAAATTGGTGGCCACGTTTGTCTCCAAAACCGGCCATGTTACGACTATTCCTCTTGAGGGACAAAGAACGGTTAATGCAGAATGGTATGCTAGCATTTGTTTGCCACAGGTCGTTTCTGAACTCCGTAAAGAGAACTGCAACTGCCGCATCATCCTCCATCACGACAATGCGAGTTTTCACACCACGCACAGAACAAAAGAGTTTTTAGAGCTAGAAAACATAGAATTATTAGACCATCCGCCGTACAGCCCCGACCTAAGCCCTAATGATTTCTATACTTTCCCTAAAATAAAGAATAAATTGCGTGGACGGAGATTTTCATCACCTGAAGAAGCTGTGGACGCCTACAAAACGGCCATTTTGGAGACCCCAACTTCCGAATGGAATGGCTGCTTCAATGATTGGTTCCATCGTATGGAAAAATGTGTCAAATTTCGCGGAGAATACTTCGTAAAGCAATAAATACATTTTTAAATAGTAATGTTGCGTCACTTCCTTGATTCCCGAAATTTTCAGTGCCGCCCTCGTAGGGTTAACGTAAAAATGGGTTGGATGCATGTAAACAATATTTTTTGTCATACGAGTGAGTTATTAACCTCAAATCAGGTTACACTGTGAAGCTTTTAGTGATATTTATGTTGAAGTGAAAGTCAATGGGTTAGTTAGCAGGGACTCCCAAGAAATACGGGTGGGATGTAGTCAGTAAGAGTCAGTCAGAAAAATAGGGGCCGATATCGAGTGGTCGATATCGGCCCCTATTTTTTTTTTTTGGTGGGATTTTGTCAAATAACTTCTCCCGAGCGGAGCTGAGGGTGTGTCAGACTCTTACCGACTACAACCCACTCGTAATCCTTCCGTTTCCTGTGTTGCCAGGGGCCTCGGTAACCCTTTTGGACTTCCACGCGACCCCGGCAGGCATCGGCCCTAGTGGACCCCTATACTTGTGCTGACATCTCTTTGAGGCGCGCGTGGAATACAACGCGCCGTCGACCCGGGCCTGGTCCTAATCGGACGGCGAGCTACCCATTGCTCACCGTCCGCAAGCCCGCGCCTAAAGTGGCCGGAAATCCGCCAGGGCGTCTCCTGCGGCGGCTAGGGGCGAGAGGGCGCGAAATTTGCCTTTCTCTCAACCGTCCCGCCTCCTTCTTCGCGAGCATCACTGCTTCGCAGAAGGAGGTGACGGCTGCCCATGCCCTCTCGCTCCGTACCATGGCTTGAACCAGGGCCGAACGCGAGAGATCTCTGCCGCCGATCGCCTCCACGAGGACACGGTGGTGCTCTGCCCAAGCCGGCGTTTCCTCCCGCCTTATCCGACACAGGGACCTCCCGAAGCGATATCGACCCCTTGGGGTAGAAATCGGTTTCCCATAAATACATAAATGAATAAATAAATAATAATTAATCAGCGCCTGTCACTACTCCATACAAGTTTAGACGTGATTAAAAACTTGCCTACTAAAATTACGTCAATTTACGTCAAGCGCTGATTAATTTGACAGGACTAAACTAGAATTTATCTTCTGTCCTTTTCTTAATGAAATAGAAAGAAAAAGATGCACTGAACTTAAATTTAGTTTAGTTTGTGAACAAGGGAATCGGCACCAATGTGTTTCAATGTTGCGTTGCAACCAGAACTTCTGATAGCCTTGCTTGAACTTCTGCTTAAGCTCTTCGTCTGTGCTGATGGTAATCAACTATTCTTGCATTATCACATTGGCTTCTTCTATGGCTGTGGTATTGTACGGATTTATTATCCATTGAGGAATTTGTAAATTTAAAATATCCTCAAACCTCTCCGTAAAATCCTTGTGTAATGCGTCCAAGTTACATAATAATATAATAAAATGTCATCATCTTGAAGCATTTCTGGTAATTTTGACAAATGCAGAAACTGCGAATATTCTTTTCTGCCTAAATTTTGTTTATAAAGGATTAGTTTACCCACGAAGGCCGATATTATTGATTTTGTTTTAATCAAGTTAAGATCGTCACCCTGCAGCTGCAAATTAACTTTGTTGAACATTCCAAAGATATCAGTCAAGTAATAAATATCTGTTTTAAAATTGTTCAGATTTTCTTTCAAATTCGGATCTTTTTCTTGTAAAAACTCCAACACAGATTCAAAAATGACTGAAAATCTTTCTAAGCAAGAGCCTCTTGATAGCCAGCGAACTTCAGTGTGCGGAAGTAATCGAGTAAAGACTTCGTCGTTTTCCTCACATAGCTGAGCAAATAACCGAGAGTTCAAAGAATTGCTTCGAATCTTGTTGATAGCATTTATTACATATTGTAAAGACTTATGCAATCTAGGACTCAGCTTTTTTGCTACTAAATGCTGCCTGTGAATCACGCAGTGAATGACCAGTACATCAGGCAGTTGTCGCTTTAAGTGAGCTATAAAACCACGATGAAGACCAACCATAGACGGTGCACCATCAGTCGCAACAGAAACAATGTTCTTCCATGAAATAGCTTTGTCAGCAAAAAAATGTTCCAGGGCCTGAAAAATCGATTCTCCTCTGGTATCAGTCTCTAAATATGTAGCAAAAAGCAGTTCTTGGCACATATTTTCATCTTTGATATATCGAACATATCCTAACAACAAAGCTTCATTAATGTAGACTCGTCCAACTGGAGAGAGAATCTGTTGGTCTGTAAGAACTTGCATAAAATGTTTTCAACATCGCGCCCCATCTCGTCTATGCGTCTCTGAACGGTGTTATTGCTCAAAGGTATTCTCTTTAAAATATCATGTGCGGGTTTGTGCAATACATTGTTAAGAACCTCCGCAATGGCTGGTAAGATAAGCTGCTCTCCAATTGTGTGGGGTTTCCCCGACTTCGCTATTAGTAACGATATATTATAGGACGCTCGTAAACCATCATCGTCTTTAATAGATGATGACGCAAACATCGATCTTATGGATGGCCTTTTGTCTGAAAGACGTACGCTCGAACTCATTATCTTGCACAAACTTGTCCACACTGACTTGCCGAGTTTTTCATCTTGTACGAACTTGAGACTTTACATTACTACAACAATGCTATTTCCTACAAAAATATTAATTATTCTTAGTACACGTAACACAACATAAACAATACAGTACCTACCTACCTATATTGAAAGTTTTAAATAAGAACTTGTGTTAATTTAATAGGGGTCGATTTTTAGACCTCGTCGACCCCCAAAATCAGTTTTCGTTTATGTCAACCCCTAGGAAACCGATATCGACCCCAAGGGGTCGATATCGACCACTTTGGGAAGCCCTGGTCTAATAGAATGCTTTATGTACAGGTGATGACACCGAACAATAAAATATAGACTCCAAAAATTACAGGCTGTACGCCTGTACCTGAAAATACGTTATTGTTTAATTAGCAGGTGCAGACTCATAGGTAATTCAAATGAAGTACCTATCTACAATAATGTAAATAGATATCGAATCTCGTTCGCTTCTTGTTCGTTTACGTCATCAAAGCTAGCTACGTCATAAAACGTTACTACATTGTTAATTAAGTTCTTCTACGTATTTTCATCGATAAACTGACCGCAATATTCCATGAATTCCGTGTTCTAATTTAAAGGTTATTGATAAAAGTACATAGCATGGCACTTTAAACTTTTTATGCCAAAGGTTCTTTTCAAGTACCTACAACTTCTAACAAAGTCATTATCACTACATATTATAAAGCTAGGGCCACATTGTCGCGATAAGGCGAACAACAATTCGCACGCTCTCTCGCGCACCGCTCGATTTCTCGCTGAGAAACAGAGAGCGCGTGAAGCATAGGTTGTTCGCTTTATCGCGACAATGTAGCCGTAGCATAAAAGAAAGTCTGTCTATCTGTCTGTCTGTGTAAACGCGATAAATTCAAGAACTGCCGAACGGATTTTCATACGGTTTTCAGCAATGGACGGAGTGATTCATGAGGAAGGTTTAGGTGCATAATTCATTAAAGTTTTGTGTAAATTGGATGAAATATGATGATTTGTTGAAGAGCTTTTATCAGCGTGCGCCGCGTAAACCGAAAGGGATACATTAAATAAATGTTCTACCAGGATTGTACATTTTAAAAACATCAACAAAAAAGTCAGCAATAGCATAAATTATGTCTATCTTCTAAGGGTGTGGCCACACTATACATATAACATAACACGTTACAAAACATAGTTATGTAACATATTTCTAAAGATTAGGAATGTTAAATAATGTGGACTTGCTATTTAACAAAAGTTTATGGGATATATAATATAATCTGGACGCACCCTAAGGATGGCCCACAGTGACTATTTCTTTTTCTGCTTGCGACGTAACGCACCTTACGCTAATTTAAAAGCCTGCCTAGCTGCGAGCAACTTGGAAGTAGTTGCAGCAACGCGGTTGGTCGCAGTTCTAACCTGTTTTCTAACCTCAGGCCCGCGGGTGGGAATGAGGTGTCCCCCGCGACGTCCAATAGGGGCGCGCGTGGAACACTACGCGCCGCCACCACAGGTCCTGCTGAGTCATAGTTTTAACCTAACCTATATCACCCAGCAGGCTTAGCATGACACTCTATTTCTTCGAAGAATAGACACGGCTCTTTCCATACAAAGTGACATTTCGTTTCTCCTTTTTTAAAAATGGACCTAGACAAAGATCGTTAGAAACGAAAGACAAGATGACAGATTGTAGAAGGATTTCTACGATGAGATGTCAAAAACTGAGAAACGATATGTCACTTTGTATAGAAAGAGCCGTGTCTATTCTTCGAAGAAATAGAGTGGCATGCTAAGCCTGCAGCAGCCCACAATTTTTCAAAGAAATATTTTAGTTTGTTTACTTTTTCAAATATTTGCAAGAGGATCCTTGAATGTAAAAATGGTTTTCACAGACCCACAATATTTTTGAACGGCCTATCCAACGATACTCCACATCATGGGATAGACGAGAAAAAAAATATCATCCCCACATTACGTGCAAGGGCGCTACCCTAAACATTTTTTTTTCGAGGTTTTATGTTACCACTGTGTTGGCGTGTTTTATTATATTAATATTTATACATAATCAGCCTTTAATGTTCCCACTGCTGGGACACAGGCCTCCTCTCTGTGAGAGGGAGAATTTTTATACCTATGCCAAATTATAGCTTTCTAGAACTAAGCGTCTCTGAGCTACAGCGGGGACAGACAGACGGATATGGCGAAACTATAAGGGTTACTTTTTTACTACGGAACCCACCCTAAAATCAATTTTAAATTTTTTGTCTGTCTGTTTATTCCGGCTAATATCCGAAACGACTGCACCGACTTTGGCGGGACTTTCACTGGCAAATAGCTGATGTAAGGAGTAACGCTTATTTTAGAAAATACAACGCGGGCGAAGCATGATTGCATGGCAAAAACAAATAGGGAAGTGGTGGGCAAAAGCTGCCTAATGCAATGCAATAATTTGTGCACAAAATGTAAATCACAAAGCTTTTCTAATTTAACCAACTACTTACTGCATTTTTATATGCTGTCGGCATTTGAGGTTGCGCCAAAAACTGTCAAAAAGGTTTTAAGCCCGCGACGGATAGCTGCGTGATTTCCATAAAATATGCAATGCATTAGAGAAACGTGAATGTTAGATGTATGCCTTTTGCAATTTGAATTACTGTTTTGCACGTCATGTTCTCGGAAAATGCCAAAAGCATATTATTAGAATGTAATAATTGGAGACGTAGAAGTTTTCTTCATTTGATTACGACTTTTAACACATGAACCATGCGACGAGCAAAAAGCTAGATCCTACGTCCACACCAGTGCAGCCTGATCGTAAATCAGGCTGCACTTTCAATAGCGGTTTGCTCCGTATGATAGATAGACTGGTATTCGTACTTGTCTTAAGAGCCATTTCACGTTTTCGCGCGAATATCGCAGATTTCAGTCGCCTAATTTACCATCTTAGGTAATACTCTGACATTGGTGGATACATGTAAAAAATAGACTAATCCTTCTTTTTGACACTCCATGTAACACATTTACAAAAACTTATTTGTTTACTTTGTGGTGATTAATCTCCCACAACCAGTTTACTGAAATATCATCGCCGAGTCAATTTCAAACTCCTATATCTATCATTAATATTTATAAATTTAACTGAAAAAAATACATAAAGCATCAGAAATATAATTTGATCGACACATACAGTACTAGAATATCGATTCTTAATAACATTAATTAGTAAAAAAATAAAGTCTTATGCCAATTTTTAGGTTTTGTATCGCTAATAAATCGTGATTTTTTGGTTTAAATAAAGCGTAATTACATTTTTTTTTATTGGCGAAATAAACTATGGTTTTTAACAAACCGAATTCTAAAGTTTTATTAAAATCCCTTCATTTAATTAGACATAATATCGTTATTAAAATCACTCTAAATTAGAATAAATTCCGATGCTAAGCGGGCAACCGTTTAGTACGGCGTGAGTGCCGGTCGAGGTAGGACCTGCGCCAAATTTTCCCGCGTCTCGATTTTCGAGCGCACGTATTGTGAACGAATTATTATACTACGACTACAACATTTTGATTCACTTCGTATTTATTTTGCATAAGGTAAGAGTTTAATTTATTATCAAGTTAAGTATTAGTTTAGTAGTTTGAGAATAATTACATATTTTTGTTTTATTAGTTTTAGCAATGGAGCGAAAGGGTTGTGTATACCATTGTGTCAAAAAAAGGAAAAATAAAAATTCTGCAGCCTTAAAGAAAGCAACAGAAGCGAGATATATATAATTTGCGATTCGATTGCGATATTATGTACACAGTAATCGATCAAATAAGTACATATCGACATGAACTATAAAACCGTAATTACAATTTTAAGGATTTGTATACACTGACACTTCGACATATAAAAATATTGATGTTTTTGATAATCATTTATTGATAAAAAAAAATATTTATTCGTAGATATTGAAACTTGACAGCTATTTTGTTTTGATTTCAGAATGAGAAATCGCATGAATCGAGTAGAGGAGGATAGTACCTTTAGAAGACACGCCACCACCGTACCGGGTACAAGTGGAACGTCAGATTCGATAACAGAAATTGTATGTTTGTAACTTGCTACTTCAAAAAGATACAGCTATACCTCTAAACGAACGTAAACTTTTAAATATCGACCGACTGAAAAGGTTTTACCAAAGTTTTACCAAGATTGTGTATTGCTAGAATTTTTTTTTTTTAGGGTGGGAAGTCATCAAATAACTTCTCCCGCTCTGGGTGGAGCGGGAGGGTGTGTCAGACTCTTAATGACTAAAACCCACCCGTATTCCTTCCTGTTGCCTGTGTTGCGGGGGCCTCGGTGACCCATAAGTACCTTCCCGCGACCCCGGCAGGCATCGGCCCTAGTGGACCCCTACTTTGTGCTGACGACATCTGTTTGAGGCGCGCGTGGAATACGACGCGCCGTCGACCCGGGCCTGGTCCTTACCGGACGGTGAGCTACCCATTGCTCACCGTCCGCAAGCCCGCGCCTACGGTGGCCGGAAATCCGCCCGGGATTCCCGACGCCCTGGGCGTCTCCTGCGGCGGCTAGGGGCGAGAGGGCGCGAAACTTGCCTTCCCCTCAACCGTCCCGCCTCCTCCTTCGCGAGCATTACTGCTTCGCAGAAGGAGGTGACGGCTGCCCATGCCCTCTCGCTCCGTCCTACGCGACCCTAGAAAGGCAAAATCAATGCTTTTACGAATTCATATAATGTAAATGATATGTGATTTTTCCCAGTTCATTTTTATTACATACTTTACATAACATATATTTGTGTTTTTTTTATTAGTCTAGAAAGCTTTAGTAGACTGAATAAATAAAACAACTTTTTTCATAAATCTCTAACCATGGTGCATTACGATTATAAAGGCTCAAGACTGTTTAGTCCATCTCAACACTCGCGCTACACTGCTTGCATTGTGTATGTGTGGATAGCTGCGCACACATACACAATACTGCCGTCTTTTACCTAAACTCGAGCGCAATAATTTTGTGAAATGGCTCTTAAGCAGTGCGTGGTTATCTGAGATCTGCCCCAAATACTTCCGAGTGATTCACACTTCACCTTCTTCGACAATACGCACGTTTCTATTTCTCTTCATTTGTGGCGATGATGTTATTGCAATCTATAAATAATTGAAATTGAAATCGACACGCTAAGAAAAAGTGAAGCATGTATAAAGCAAGATCCTGAAAAAGCAGCGGATAAGTTGTTGTAACGTGCATTTATTTGGCCACGCATCGCGCAAGCAGACATAATGTTAGTGTCTCATTGTTTGCGGTACAGCCGAGGCAACCTCTGTAGCAACCCACTTGCAAAAGAACTCATTAATTCCTGCTGGCAAGCAATCGCAGAAACGGCACTTGTGCACTTGTGGTTACGCCTTGCTTCTTCAACGTTGTATTAATGCTGACAATTTGACAGGTTTATAAATATCTAGTCATATTATTAAGAAAATCGCCAGAGTCTGAACTCGTGCAGGCGATATGGACGTGTAAAGGTTGCATGCCAACCCCTATCAACCGGCACGAAATGTGCTGATCGTACCTCGTATCATTCTAGTATGCCTTTAACTTAATCACTGCTACCGGGCATGTCCAATGTGATATCTGACAATCCGCGCTTGTCCCGCATGGTGGATTACTACATTTACTGCCCACTCCCTCTAAAACAGAGGAGGCCTACGCCCTAGCAGTACGAATGATATAGACTATTATGTATACGCTTAAAGGTTCACAACTAATCATTTTATAACATTATCGTCATTTCGCATTGTTCCCAGGCGGTGAAAAGAAGACTGAACCTGAGTGAAAGCAGTTCCGGCAGTCAGGGTCACGTGGTGCCCATGAAAGCCGACTTCAAAACGCCTAAACAGAAACGCGTGAAGGTTCTCACGCCCTACAGTCGACCGTCCAGTTCCATGAAAAAGTACACCGAACGTTCCAGGTACTTGTCTCAGTGAGAGGTAAATTTCCATTTTAGAGAGTCGTTTTTTCTGTAGTTAATAGCGGCTCGACTCGAATTAAGACTTCTATGGCGAAGAGATCCAAGTTGTCGTTAAAATCGTGCCGAAATCGCAAGCTATTGGTGGCTACAGAAAGAATAGGCGTGGCCGGATACGTGTTAGAATTGAGTCTGAAGATGGAAGGCCGACCGAATTAACTTCACGCACGAGTTACTTCAAAATAGAGTGCAGCAATTAAATTCGCCATCAGCTTACATCTGTCTTTGTGGTCAAATGGCGGGCAATATTGGCAAACATAGTACAGTAATCAACAAATACTGTAGTGGCGGATGAATCCAGAATATGCTGTGAACGGTGTGCTGGAAACATCGAATCCTGTAGTTCAAAGCATCAATAAATCAGCCGGAAGATCATACGGGTCACCCCATTAATACGCCTGTCTCAAGGTTACGCCCTTGTGTGCTGGAACAGAAGCAAATCAAGTTATTAGAAAATAAAGAAAACTAGTATATTTACTTGAACCTTGAACATTTCCTAAATATCAAATTGTTTGTTTCAGGTTTGACACATCATTAGGTTTACTCACAAAAAAGTTCGTTGCGTTGCTAAAGTCATCGCCCAATGGCGTCCTAGACTTGAACATAGCTGCAGAACACTTATCGGTCCAAAAACGTCGTATCTACGACATCACAAACGTACTAGAGGGTATAGGAATATTAGAGAAGAGATCCAAAAATAATATACAATGGAAATATGGTGAGTGTGAGCTTTCAGCAAATAATAAAGGCTACATTCGTTGTTATGTGTATTTTAGTTAGAGATTGATCTTAACCCTTTGGGTTGAGAATTTTTTGACGTTAGGGGGCATCTATTAATTTCGTGAGGCGATTTTGTC
This sequence comes from Atethmia centrago, assembly GCA_905333075.3. Taxonomy (NCBI): domain Eukaryota; kingdom Metazoa; phylum Arthropoda; class Insecta; order Lepidoptera; family Noctuidae; genus Atethmia; species Atethmia centrago. Next base: position 23,163,543 of record HG995369.1, read on the forward strand.
GATTTTTCGACTCCCTTGGCGAGATGACGGTACATTTGGCTCGACCTCCTCACTCCCCTCTAATCTGAGGAGAGATTTTTCAAAATTCGTATTTTTAGTGTAAACATGTCAATATGTGCTTAATTACGTTGGACTTATTCAAATAAATATATTAATATAATTTGCTTAATTATTTTTTATAATAGTTACCTAGTTTTCTCGCAAATTTGAACTGTATCATGCTAAAAAAAAACGTGATATTTGCCCTTCTCCCCTACGTGAGATTTGGCTTGACCCCCGCCCAACTAAACGCCCCGCGTAATTATTGGACGCCCCCTTATGAGCTCTGAAGAGTCGTTACATGGATATAGTCGTCGATGTTACATGGATGAAAATTAAAAGGCATTCAGTTGCTGATCTTTATTCCATACCCTTTAACTAGGCGACAAGATTTTTTCTATTCCATATTAAAGCGTCATCAAAGTCAGTTTGGCATTATCTTCAAAGAAATATACTTTTGGGAGCCTGAAAATAATCCTGAAGAAGTCCTACGGGAAGGATACAACGGACGGACAGACGACTTGTGAAATTTTATCATGGTGCTTGGAGTGTTCTGTAATAAAGGGCTAAAAACATTGGCGAAACATACTTTGGACTCTGGAGTCCAGTCCAATGCTGCAAGACAATACGATGCTGATACAATATGTTCATAATAATTTGCGTAAAACAACAGGCAGTTCCAATCTCCAGCTGGTTATTATAAAAAGCAGTTTGCTACTGTAAATCACTGTGAAAAAGGGGAGGCCATACTTGTGGATAGTCGGATTAGTGATCACAGGATGTTTTTAAAGCTGGAGATGGTGTTGCCTGTCTGACAACAAGCTTTATTTTAAACTTGCAACTTGTTTGGTTATTCTGCCACCTGTTGGTCGTCCCCAGCAGGAAAATGTGTTTGGAAGCTGAACTATTTATTATTAAATCAATTTAAAGCTTTCATGCATCGTGGGAAGGCGTCTTTATAAACCAACAGATTCGAAGGTAAACTGTTATTAATATCAGGAAATGTTGAGCTGTGATTGGGGCACAGAGATTGTGGCACGCAATAAGTATGTTGCTGCTCCATTTTTGGTGCTAACACGGATAATGGAAGAAGTTTGACGAACCTGGGTTCGATTCTCAGAACCAGCAGTATTTTTTTGTTATGGCGCTTCAGTAGTAGTTTAAGTACTATTGCACTGAAAGAGGACTATGGATTATATTTCGTGGGTCTTGAATCATGTCTTCATTGACATGTTATTACCACGGACTGTGCATTAGTGTCATCTTCGTACGATAATAATTCACTTTGTAGTAAAAAGAGAGGCCGGTAGCGTGACTGTTGGTGGCGTCGCAGTTACCGGACCATTAGCTGTAGTGCGATGCGGTAGGTGTGGGTGCAGAAGTACAGGCATGTTGTGGCGCAGGCGCGGGCGCGGCGGGCGGCGCGGGCGGCGCGGGCGGCGCGGGCGGGCCGGCGGCGCGCGCGCGGCGCCTGCGGCGCGACGTGCGCGGGCTGGCGGCGCGCGAGGCGCGCGTGTGCCGCGCCGTGGGCGTGGCCGAGCACGCGCTCAGCGCGCTGTCGGCCGGCCACGGCGCGCGCGCCTACATCACGTACGCCGACCTGCGCTCCATCCGGGACTTCCGCAACCAGACCGTCATACCCATCAAGGCGCCGCCCGACACGCGGCTCAGCGTTAGTTCATACTTACATACTTATTATCTTTCTTACGCCCCTCGTCTTTTTCTAGCTGACGACGATGTTCTCGCAACGTCATCGTTATGAGCCGAAAAACTATAAAAAATACGCCTGGTTTCAAAAATACAGAACCTCTAAGTTGCCTCACTTCTTTTATAATGTGACTTTACTTTTTTATTAGGTCTTAATTGCAGTAATAATAAATGCATGATATTATTTACCATCGTTGCAGGTGCCCCATCCTGACGAGAAAGGCTTCATGATACATTTGAAGTCTATGTCGGGAGAAATTGAAGTCTACCTCTGTCCAAAAGAACGTCCTCCTTCGCCTGCTTCGTGTAAGTTCAATTCTTAAGTATTAAATGCAATTGAACATAAAGTATTATAACGAAATACTTCTCTAGCGCCAGAGAGGGGAGGAGAGCTAGTTGCTTGAGTAATTACTTCGTTGGGAGATTCATTGCCCGCAATTATGATGAGCAACCGAATTCCAAGGACCACGCCCCAAAGGGCGACCAGGAATGGACGTCTTTCAGTTGAATAATAATGGCAGTCTATGAGAAATCACATAGACTGTGCCATTATCTATCAGCCGAAAGACGTCCATTGCTGGTCATAGGACTCGCTCTGCTTTCCGCATCCACCAGATACCCTCGACTTTCACCAGGTCGTCGACCCGCCTTTATTTACTTATATATTGCACAATGTACACACAGTTACAGACCATGAATAATCTAAACTTATGAGCACATGACTCTGTAAGAGCGCAGCAAATAGGAACGTTTATGGGCCATACACACGCTGCGCCACTCGAGCGAGAACTGTTCACAAATTACATGTTATATTCGTTAAATGTACAACCAGTTGCCTATTTATTTAAAACTCGACAGGTGACAATCTGACGAATGTTGTAAGTCAGTTCAGTTCCTTTTTCAATCAGTTTTTGTCATATTATTCTGCTTTACAGCACCTGCCGGGATAATGTGGTAATTATGTAATTTTTTGACAAATTTGTCGCATTGAGTACTTACTACAAGGATTGTTCGGCGCGTAACATTTCTGAAATTATAATAAAAATTGTATTAAAAAAACAAGTTGGCGGCGTTATTGGCCTCGTGCCAACAGATTGCTTGTACCATACAGTAAATAGGGCCCAGGTTTTCAGTAGGTCTTCACTTGTCAATAACGTATAATGTTCGTTGTTGTAGCGACGGGCCAGTTACCAGCCGACCCGCTGCTGGAAGACAACAAGGCCCTGCTGGCGCCGCTCATAGCGCTGCTGCAGTCCAAGCCCTCCACCTCCATCACTGCTGACTTCACGTGAGTTTGTACACTTGTGCCATTTATTATTGTAATACTTATGCTAGGAGAAAATTAAGTTGCAACTTTTTTTGAAGACTTTTCAAACAGGCCGACGTTATAGGAAGTGTTTAGCTTTTGCTCGCGGGTTTGCCCGTGTGGAGGTTGAAAATTATCCCTCGGGAAAGTAAAATAAATTATCTACCGGGATAAAATTTGTATGTGCCCTAACCCAGGTCATGGTGGCCAGGTCGTGGTTTGCCCAATTTCATCGAAATTAGTTCAGCCGTTAGGGGAAAAGGTAACAGACAAACAAACGTTCGCATTTATAATATTAATATGGATTACCCACGCCCATGGACTTGTGTCTATCTAGAAGAAGAGAAGTCCGAGGTTTATCACTGTTGATGGGATGGCGTTAAGATTACCCTACTAGTTTTAGGCTTGAGCCGAGCCAGTAATTACTCCGGCTATGCCATCTTCATTAGAATACAGCAATGCTTGTTCCAAATATAGAATAGGAGCTGGATGACACAACCAGTGGCGTGCCTAGGGTTTCAAAATAACGCAAGCCCAATAAAATTTTAACTGATTTCAAAAAAAGAAAGTTTAGTTTTCGACTGAGTATGTAGGTACCTACGTATGTATCATCGCAATTTTCTCATAAATTACTGGTTAGGTACAATAAATTAAAAGTGAATTCATCCATCCATCTTCTTCTTTCCTCTTCTTTCTTCAATTTCATTCTTGCTTGTCGTGCGACCAACCAAAGCACACTGAAGGCATGCTAGTGCTAGATTGAATAATGAACATATCACAGATTAGGCGTCGGTTTTAATGAAGAAATTAACTGTTTTTTCTGAGCAAAGTTTAAAGATTTTACCTTATCTTCGCCAATCAAAACTTGAACGCATTTTAAATCCTCACAAGGTACTACTCAGTGTTGTCATTTAGGCAAAAAAAGTCGCCAGGTATATGAAAAATCTAGCTAGATGTCGCAAATTTTTTATTTTTAAGATATTGCTTGAATATTTAATTTCGTTATTTTAAAAAGTCGCTAGTTTTTATTGTTGCTAAATGTTAAAAAAGTTTCCAAACTCGTTAAAAATCTCCACGATCTCACAACGTGGCTAAAACGGCAACACTGCAGAGTTGGCAAGCTGACAAGGTCACGCATACGCGTGCAACTTCATACCGAAAGCCCTGCTTAAATCTGCCATAGTGATCGATTTGTTCTATGCACAAGGGCTAACTCGTTATACTGCACATCGCTATAAGTGCGAAAGTGACAGATATAGTATTTGAAAGCCCGGTAAAAGCCGGTGCGTGTAAGCGAGATAGCTATATGTAGATGCTACAAATGCGAAACTCTGCGCGCGAACAATCGCGACGTGTAGTAGTGTAGCATAGGTAGATACTTTGTGTTATTTTGATAAGAATTAAGCGCGCGAACTTTTAAATAGTTCGGGTTTGATATTGATTCTCTATCGAGCATTTTAGTAGGGCTTTTAGTAGCTTTTGGACTTATATGAAGGTACCGCCACTGGACACAATGAGTATTCTCATCAAGCTGCTCAATATATCAATCAATATATTGTAAATAATGTTAAACCTATTGACGCTTGGCTTTATATCAATGGTCATGCCCCCAGCTCATAAATCGACAAATAAATACTTACGACGGATAGGGTCATAAAAACAAAAAAAACGAACATAGGTTCTCAGTCGTATGAACACGACTGAGGCGGCACGGACACGACAACATTCGTCGTATTAATCCGACTGGGGCCGTCAATAGGTAAAAAGAGTAAGTAATACTAGAATTTCTTGCCCGTTCTCGCTCTTCCCTATACGAAACTACCTTTTGGAACATCTAGAATTTTCTTGTAAATTTTGACGTTCGTTGACGTTTTGGTACAAAGCAGTAGCATCAAGTTAAATAAATTAGTTATAGTCAGTTAATTAATTAAATTGGTAAAAAAATGTTTAACCTTTTGAACGCCAGAGCAAAAACGCATGAACTTGCCCTCAACGCCAGGCCACAAATTCACCGCAAATACCTACGAAAAAAATAGGGATTCCAAAACTTCATCGATAATCAATTTTATTTTCATTTTCGTCTTTAATTTCGAAATATAATGTCCTTATAACATTGAAATTTAATTCAACATTACATTTCTTCCTATTAAAGTAATAGTTATACACTATTTACAGACTTGTATAATACCGTAATAACAGATATGAGACTACAATATATTTAAATATAATAACTGTAGGTACAACACTATTCTTGATCTGCTGTCTTCATATTGTGACCATGGCGTGGACGGCCCGCCATTTTAATAACTACTTCGCTTCCGAAATAAGGATGTGGCAACGTAATATCTCGTTTATCGATGTTCTAGTACAATATTATTTTATAATAAATGAAACACGTTTTTTAAATCAGATTTATAATTCCGAATGTAACAGGTACTTAAAAATATATGATTGAAATAGGTTAAGAAGGTAAATAAAAACTATGAAAAAATAGAAAATTTTAATAAAATGTTATACAGTATGTACTATGTATACATGTTTTTAAATATTAAGTTCTATAAACCTGGCATAAAAAGTAACAAATTAAAACAATTAACCTTTTGAGCGCCAGGGTCACAAATACGTGACAAGCGAAAACTGTCCCTGAGCGCCAACGACACAAATATGTGACAAAAACAGCGGTACATTAAAACACGAAATAAACTATTTAAACATTACTTTAATGCCTATTTATTTATATACCTGTAAAATAGAAGGTCCAAAATTTATTTATTTCCATAAAACTAATTAAATTGCATTATAAATATTGAGAAATTTTACGTTAAAAAGAAAGAAATAAACTCTGAAAAAAGAATGTCCTCACACGCCAGAGTCATAACTGCGTGACCGCTAGTGATGTAGCGCATGTTGGATAATATCATTATTTCAAATCAAAGATCGATTCGAAACTTTCCTCTGGAATATATTATTTTAGGTATAATTTGGTACTAGGATAAAGCAGCATTAATTTTATAAAACCAGTCTTAAAAATCATTCAATAAGCTACATAGTCAAAAATAAAATTTGGTTGGGTCGAATTTCGATATTCACTAATCCCAACTCAAGCGCATCCCTAACGCAACCCGAATTATCAGTACCCTGTACGCCATGGTCACGACTAGACGACAATATCGTGACGTCACAAGCGCGGCGACCAGAAATTAGTGAAGTGAATGAATAATATTTATGATTAATTTACTTGTGATATCGAGTTCAAGATTTATATTAAGTGACTATTATAATGAGTGGGAATTTAATGACTACGGAAGAACTTCTTCGCATATTAGAAGGAGTCTCAGATGACGAAGAATTTTCGGAAACAGAATCTTTGGACGAATTTGATTTAGAGGTAAGTTATTTTTATCTGCTTTTATTTTAAAAATTTTGAGCAAATATTAATCTTATTAAAAATCACGATGAAATCTGTAAGTGTGGCCTGGTATTGGTGTTTGTAGACCGAAAGAAACATATTTTTTACAGAAATAAGTTACTTTTGAGAATATTATTGTTGTAAAAAAATAGATACAGCCGTTATACAGAGTTTTTAAGTTGATATATCGATCGTTGTTTGTTTACATACGATTTAATTAAGATATGAATCAGCATACAGTTACCTACTAAATGCTTGTTGTATTATTTAACCTATTGATCGCTAACATAAATAAGTAAAAATCAAGAATGATTTTGATATTTTTACTTGTGTATATGTTTAAGCGATATAATATGTTTAAATATTACATATATTTATGAAATATTAATTGCGCCTTATACCTAAGCCTGCACTCATAGGTTTCTAATATATGTATACTATTATTTCAATTAATTATTATGTATATATGTGTGTGCAGAGAACTCGACTTTTCAGTTTTGTTTCGGTAATTCGGTATATAGTTCCTATAGTGTTCGTCAAGCTATATGATCCCTCCGAAAATGTTTTTAAGATATAATTTATGTAGAGCACAGGGTTAAGAAAGAATTAAGCCACGTCTGAAAAGTATTTGAAATAAATAAATGAACGAATTTACAGATTTTATGATTTATTTGTGAATAAAGCATGAAGGTGTAGGTAAAGATGGAGTACACAGTACACACTTGAAATACCTACTTGAATTTTTATTTCTCTTCTACTGTCTGAGGTCAGTTTGTTTCAATTTCTGTAGTACACTAGAAAAAGAGATCAGACCTCAGTTTGCCTCAGAGAATAGGAGCGAGAGTATTTGACTCGAAACTTTTATTCTAAGTGTGGGCTCCATATTTACCTATAACTTCGTGGAATAAAGTCTGCCAAAAGTTCCTTTTTTAGCCACGGTGCGCGCTGAGATCGATTTCACTGTCCCCACCACCCACTTTGCACCCAGCGAATTAGATGATCAGAATGCAGGTTGCATTGTAGATTTTGTATAATTTTGTTCTATTATTCAAAAGATTTATTAGTATAAGACTGATTGGTAATTGTGATAATTATATATAATCGTTAATTGTTTTAATTTGTTACTTTTTATGCCAGGTTTATAGAACTTAATATTTAAAAACATGTATACATAGTACATACTGTATAACATTTTATTAAAATTTTCTATTTTTTCATAGTTTTTATTTACCTTCTTAACCTATTTCAATCATATATTTTTAAGTACCTGTTACATTCGGAATTATAAATCTGATTTAAAAAACGTGTTTCATTTATTATAAAATAATATTGTACTAGAACATCGATAAACGAGATATTACGTTGCCACATCCTTATTTCGGAAGCGAAGTAGTTATTAAAATGGCGGGCCGTCCACGCCATGGTCACAATATGAAGACAGCAGATCAAGAATAGTGTTGTACCTACAGTTATTATATTTAAATATATTGTAGTCTCATATCTGTTATTACGGTATTATACAAGTCTGTAAATAGTGTATAACTATTACTTTAATAGGAAGAAATGTAATGTTGAATTAAATTTCAATGTTATAAGGACATTATATTTCGAAATTAAAGACGAAAATGAAAATAAAATTGATTATCGATGAAGTTTTGGAATCCCTATTTTTTTCGTAGGTATTTGCGGTGAATTTGTGGCCTGGCGTTGAGGGCAAGTTCATGCGTTTTTGCTCTGGCGTTCAAAAGGTTAACGATTATATATAATTATCACAATTACCAATCAGTCTTATACTAATAAATCTTTTGAATAATAGAACAAAATTATACAAAATCTACAATGCAACCTGCATTCTGATCATCTAATTCGCTGGGTGCAAAGTGGGTGGTGGGGACAGTGAAATCGATCTCAGCGCGCACCGTGGCTAAAAAAGGAACTTTTGGCAGACTTTATTCCACGAAGTTATAGGTAAATATGGAGCCCACACTTAGAATAAAAGTTTCGAGTCAAATACTCTCGCTCCTATTCTCTGAGGCAAACTGAGGTCTGATCTCTTTTTCTAGTGTACTACAGAAATTGAAACAAACTGACCTCAGACAGTAGAAGAGAAATAAAAATTCAAGTAGGTATTTCAAGTGTGTACTGTGTACTCCATCTTTACCTACACCTTCATGCTTTATTCACAAATAAATCATAAAATCTGTAAATTCGTTCATTTATTTATTTCAAATACTTTTCAGACGTGGCTTAATTCTTTCTTAACCCTGTGCTCTACATAAATTATATCTTAAAAACATTTTCGGAGGGATCATATAGCTTGACGAACACTATAGGAACTATATACCGAATTACCGAAACAAAACTGAAAAGTCGAGTTCTCTGCACACATATATACATAATAATTAATTGAAATAATAGTATACATATATTAGAAACCTATGAGTGCAGGCTTAGGTATAAGGCGCAATTAATATTTCATAAATATATGTAATATTTAAACATATTATATCGCTTAAACATATACACAAGTAAAAATATCAAAATCATTCTTGATTTTTACTTATTTATGTTAGCGATCAATAGGTTAAATAATACAACAAGCATTTAGTAGGTAACTGTATGCTGATTCATATCTTAATTAAATCGTATGTAAACAAACAACGATCGATATATCAACTTAAAAACTCTGTATAACGGCTGTATCTATTTTTTTACAACAATAATATTCTCAAAAGTAACTTATTTCTGTAAAAAATATGTTTCTTTCGGTCTACAAACACCAATACCAGGCCACACTTACAGATTTCATCGTGATTTTTAATAAGATTAATATTTGCTCAAAATTTTTAAAATAAAAGCAGATAAAAATAACTTACCTCTAAATCAAATTCGTCCAAAGATTCTGTTTCCGAAAATTCTTCGTCATCTGAGACTCCTTCTAATATGCGAAGAAGTTCTTCCGTAGTCATTAAATTCCCACTCATTATAATAGTCACTTAATATAAATCTTGAACTCGATATCACAAGTAAATTAATCATAAATATTATTCATTCACTTCACTAATTTCTGGTCGCCGCGCTTGTGACGTCACGATATTGTCGTCTAGTCGTGACCATGGCGTACAGGGTACTGATAATTCGGGTTGCGTTAGGGATGCGCTTGAGTTGGGATTAGTGAATATCGAAATTCGACCCAACCAAATTTTATTTTTGACTATGTAGCTTATTGAATGATTTTTAAGACTGGTTTTATAAAATTAATGCTGCTTTATCCTAGTACCAAATTATACCTAAAATAATATATTCCAGAGGAAAGTTTCGAATCGATCTTTGATTTGAAATAATGATATTATCCAACATGCGCTACATCACTAGCGGTCACGCAGTTATGACTCTGGCGTGTGAGGACATTCTTTTTTCAGAGTTTATTTCTTTCTTTTTAACGTAAAATTTCTCAATATTTATAATGCAATTTAATTAGTTTTATGGAAATAAATAAATTTTGGACCTTCTATTTTACAGGTATATAAATAAATAGGCATTAAAGTAATGTTTAAATAGTTTATTTCGTGTTTTAATGTACCGCTGTTTTTGTCACATATTTGTGTCGTTGGCGCTCAGGGACAGTTTTCGCTTGTCACGTATTTGTGACCCTGGCGCTCAAAAGGTTAAAAATCATTTGGAGAAATTTGACAGTTTGTATTGTCAAATTTCCAAATTATTTTTAAATTTGAAATGTTTATAAGTTCAAAATCGAATGAGAAAATTTGACAGTTTTTGGTATGATGTGCTGGCTGTCCCTTTTGGTGGCTTACTTGAAATAGATTAGCTATTGTCAATTAATTAATTATAGTCAGTTTTCGTGACAGTAGCCTTATATATGTGTTTTCTGTGCAGGACGCCAATCAAACGCGAGCCCATGAGCTCGTCTTCGTCGTCGTCCCCTATGGCGGTGTGCGCGCCGTGCGTCACGGACCCCACGCTGCCGCTGGGCGCGCCCTACGCCAGCCACCGGGACACGCTCAACACTCCAGACAGTCAGTATCATAACAAAATATGTTTGTAGCAAGCTTCAACCCTGTTCGCTACTGTTTTTGTCTACAAAGACTACCGGTATCAGTGAAAGGGGTAATGGTTGCCGTCTATAGTGTATTCACGGAGACGAGTTAGTATAGCGCCTTCTCTATCGCACATTATCATACAAATGACAAAGACAAAAAAAAACTTTTTTAGGGTCAGTGGGCGTTAACAATTCCTTAGAAATGTAAATGTGCGTTCACACTGCGCTTCTTAAAAGTTCGCTTAGTTTATTCCTGCGGCTTCGTCTGTCGTATAAATTGAGAGACATTTGATAGAATTTTTTATGGGTACCTACTTTTTTATATATCTGATGGATATGAAGGAAAGAAATAAAATCGAGAGTTAATGATTAAATTTTCTTTATTATATTATAATATCTACCTATACAAGTTTATAACATATCATCATCATCATCATCATTACTCTCCGTACTATCACTACTGTCGTCGTTTCCTACATGAATCTTTCAGTCATTGCTTCCACATTTCTGTCCATGGCATCCATTTTGGGCTCAACTATTTCTATGACATGCTTTATACATTTTTCCATTTCTCTGCATCAATATTTTGAATTGATTCGTTTAATACAATTTTTAATTCTGCCATTTTGTGTGTTTTCATGTGTGAAGCTACATTTCCTTTAACTTACAAAATCCAATACATCAGCCGGTTCACAAGTAAGAGCACGTCTGCACAGTACGGGAAGTATGAGTAGACTAAAAAGTACTCGTACTGTGTACACCGCCTTAGCGTTTATCACTGACCAATCGCAGTTAAAAAATTGTGTGAGTTAGATAGCGCTCTACTAACTCGTCTCCGTGAATACACTATAGTGATGGGTAACTCATCAATTTTATTTGAGGTTGAGGGAGGACCTCACTTTACCTCGTGAGGTGCTCACGAGGCACCCCTCATTTGAGGTGAGGGATCGTCAACGTCGTATTCACCTCACGACTCGTGAGCCCGAGCCGAATTCACCCGAACGTACGAGGGAGCGAGGCGGGCGGGCGCGACGACGACTTACGAGTACTCACGAGTCACGAACTCGTTCGCCTCACCCCTCGCCACGATTTCATATTGTCAATTTTTGAACAGGCGTGAACGAGTGAGGTGTGGTGAAGTGGTTCAATGAGGAAATTCGAGTAAATCTTTCAATTTGCGATCATGAGTACCTCAAACGAGGGACCTCACGAGTGAGGGACGAAAATTGTATTCCCCTTTAGGAGAAAATCGTTTATGAATCTTAGGTAAAGTGTAAGGCATGCTCGATTATGTACTTACGTAGTACGGTTATTGGTGCTTTTCATCGCTCACCAGTACACAGTACACAGAGCCCACGCCATGTTCTCCAACTAACAGTACAGTGTCCCCGCAGACGGCGGCGCGCGAGGCCGGCTGCGCAACGCGCTCATAGCGGACAGCGACGACTTCGCGCCCACCATGGGCGGCGGGCGCTTCCAGCTGCAGACCGAGGACCAGGAGTCAGGTACCACATGCCGCGACTCTCCACATACGATTATTTAGTCATAGCAAAAGGTCGTTTATAGTCTAAAATCGCCATAGTCACAAATAGGAGATAGGTCAAACTGTACCCAGCATGCTACCACCGGTCACGATTGAAAGACGGAGATCGTAGCATGCTGGGCACAGCCTGGTTTATCTTCTGTTTTTGATTGTGGGGGTCAAAACGTTTGCTGAGTTCCTGTATTACTTTCGGATTTTGTTACTTATATTTTTGCAAATATCAAAGCAAGTTCCAAGTGTAAAGCTTCTTCACAAATATCAAGGATTTTTGTGAAGCCTTTTAAAAGGATTAATATGGCATCAATGAATGTTTGTGTTGGTTGTACAGGTTGCGTGTACACAGGAACCGGGCATATAAGATCATAAATTTTCAGTATTTTTACAAGATAGATTGATACCTTTGCATGTAATAACAAACACACCTTGCAGTGATATCAATGTATGTCATACATTATTGTATTGATAAATCATAATCAATGGTAACAATAACTGATAGTTGATAACAGCAATCCCTGGTTAATTCAAATTTGTTTAATGTTATGGTACAGCACGATTCAAGCTTTATGGCGGCTCGGAACACGAGCAGAGTCGCTGCGCAGTAACGAATTCATGTGTCAGAGGGGGTGAGGGGCGGGGTACTGCGCAGCGAGTGGCGTACTTCAGAGCCACCATTAAGCGCCATATTTTGGTGAACCAATCACTACAACTACTATAAGAATTGACAGCAGCTGACCTCTGATCAAAGACTAGGCCCCGATTTCCAGTCTCTGATGAAGATCAGTGAATTAGCTGTCAATTTTTATATAAGCTGTTGGAATTCAATAAATAAGTGGTCAGAAGATTTTACAGCCAAGTAGCAACTGGGAGTTATTTGCCATTTCAATGTTTACGGTATCAATTTAACTAATAAAACAATAAAAATCATGTTCAATGATAGTCTAACCTTTACTTATATTTCACCAAGTCATGGGTATGCTAAGTCACGCTGTAGGCAAGCGGGCCCAGGAGGGAGAGCGCACGTCTCGTGGCTAGCACTTTGGCTGTGAACTGTGTCGCAGTCACATCACAGTCAGAGTTCTAGCTACGCGGCCGTGCGGCGCGGCGCGAGGACTCACCGCATTATATATAAGTCATACGGCAGCGGGATTTACTAGGTTGGTTGGTCATTTATCTGCCCGACACACATGAAAGCGGAGCGAAGTCGCAACGCAAAAGCTGGACATTTCCATAAAAAAACGCTTTGGGCGACGTTGTCGGTTTTTGCGACGCAACGATGCAATGCTTTCTTGTGTGTTAGCCCTAACTGATTCACTGTACGAAAACACGATGGGCTAATGCTAGCTCCTTTAAAAAAAAAAAAAGCATTTCTAGTAAAAACCTTTCATGTTGCTTCAGTCTATTGATACAGCCTATCTCTAGCTAGACTCCCGAGTAAATCCTTCACTTTCACTTTTTCTTCTTATACATCCAATCTTTAGGTATTGCCATCCCAATCTATTGTAAAGTGCATTAGTTAATCGTGTTTCCGAATATTGTCATCCATGTACCAATATGTGTCATCATGTAACATACCATCGACACGCTTGTCCATTACGGTGCTCACGTCATCATCATGACTGCTTCACTAACTATGTTAACTCGATACTACGTCAGAGGGAGAAAGGAATTGTGTTCCATGTTCCTGTCTCTCAAATTGTGTATGTGGTTTATGAACTGTATTAAAACAGACTCTGTTGGGCATTGATTAGACTAAATGTTAGCTTTCGCCATGCTTTACGTGCAGATGGAAAAGGAAGGAGGTGGACTCAGACCAAATAAAAAACCAAGACAGCGCTGATAGTAATATATGAAGCCATGTCAAAACTACACCTCGTTATGTGCATACACGCTCACACGCACACATTTATAATCCATTTCAACCAAACTACACCTGACTAAGTGCAGATATGTTTACGAAACCGGCTCCACGTCACTGTTGACATTGCTATGTCTTGGTTTTTGTTTGGTCGGATGAAGGTTTGGGCTTTAAAATTAGGTTGTATTAATGAACACATCTAAATATGACAATTATTTTTTTTGGTTGTGAATTATCAAATAACTTCTCCCGCTCTGGGCGAAGGGAGGGTGTGTCAGACTCTTACTGACTAAAACCCACCCGTGTCCCTTCCGTTGCTTGTGTTCTCGGCCAGGGTCCTCTGTAACCCTTTTGTACCTCCTCGACATGAAACTTGTACAGTAACGCCAAATTTTCTCCCGTCTATTTCTAACTGTCTAAAGTTTCGTTTAGTCTAGCTATGTTCAATATAGTCATTAATAAGAACACTGTAACAGAAATGTTTTTATCCAAGATGATTTGCCTTTCAAAAAACATTATGATATGAGCAGTTTAACGTCATTTCTGTCGCAGTGTTACCAGTCATTGTTGAATTCATGTAAATAATGCTGCATTTCGGATGTAGATTAAACTGGTTTTTGTATTGTGTAAATAATTTGCTGCAACTTTTATTAACATTCCTACAGATATCCGAAACATAATTATGAAGTGTTTGTATAAAAGCACAAATATGAGACTTTTAAAGTTTTTTATTGTAAATACGTCAACTTGGTGCATGCTCACATCGCGTCACGGGCTATCTGCTAAACGTTGGCACGCATTTCCATGTGAAGAAAGACAAAAATAGTGGTTGGGTTCCTAAATCAAAAACACATTGAAACGTTCTATTAAGGCGCTGACAAGACCCAATTGGCCAAAACAGGCTTCTCTTAAGAAAAAAAAATGCCAAATCTGTATAGTTTGTGGTAGTGGCAAAATTATACGTTAATTTTGAACATATTTCCCAGAACTTGGTTGTTACCAAAACACGTTTTGAAAAAAAATCTCGATACAAACTAACTAACCTAACCTCTTACCTTGAGTTCTAATCCAAAATATGTGTATTAAATATCAACATACGTTACGTATTTAATTATTAACAAGAACGTCTTATTTGAATGCAGAACTTGGTTGTTTTTTATTTTCGATTACTCAACTCAATTTTGAGTAAATAGATAATTGCTTCATATTTTGCAATAAATTACAAGCGTTGTGTCATCGCGCTTCTCTTTAATTTTTTATGCAATCTGACAGTGACCGCGGTTTAGGTGTTGTCAGCGTCTTAATTAAATGACTCCTTTGACTCCAATAATCCCCGAAGGATTTGGCATTGGGATACTAAAGTTGACACCCGTGAGTCGATAACCCACTGAAGTACGGTTGTCGCCGACGCCGATGTGAGCCTGCGGCGGAGCCAGCGGCGGCGGCGCGGGCGGCCGGAGCTGGACCCCGTGCGGCTGCAGTGCGCATGTAGCACCATGGGATTCAGCTCACGGACGCTCGCCACTAACAGCCAACTCATCTACTAACTCCACAGACAACCATCGCCAATGTAACAACGCTCTCATGTCTAACTATGTTTGCACTGTGTCCTAACCTTCGGAAAACGTCGTTACATTCATTCGCACACCCTTCACCACCATTCACAAGAATCTTGGGATATGCTTCCATTTAATTTTATGAGTCTCAAAACCATTTCAACGACGTCTTTCGAAGTCCTAACATACTCATTTTGAATGAAAAACAATGCTACAGTAAATTTCAAACTTCATTTTTGTTTTACTACATTGTTCAAAATGGGTAGCTCAATTTTAATTGACAAGCAAAAATAGACAATCTTCTGTTTATTTTCGTTTGAAAACTTTTACTTAAATGCAATATTCACGCAACGCGCTCGCTTTATTATGCTAAGGGAATTCCATTACTAACATTTCATTCGCAAGCTTAAAACAATCTGAGGCGAATCCCGTGAGGACTTAAGCTGGACTCACGCTCTATAGCCAATCCCGCACGGGACGCGGGTTGCAAGACAGGCCGTAAAATTTTTGTAGCAGTTGTGTAGCTTCATACAACAGCTACGAAGATTGCACGAACCGTTCCAGGCCTCACGCGGGGTTCGCTAAAGTGTGAATCCAGCTTAATGCTCGACGTTCAGGATGCGTGCGCGTTGCGAGAAGTATTGCACATTTTTTTCTTCGCCTCTGTTTCGCCTGTCAAAATCCAATAACGCTTGCTCTTATTGTCCGTCTGACTGTTAGTACAGATTTTGCAGGTGATGTCGGGGTGGGGGGCGTGTTTGTAAATAATCTGTGAAATAATTGATTTGTAAAATGTTCATTTCATTTGATGTTGAGGTGAGCACACGTGTATTTCCTAGGCGCGCTCATGTCATTCATCGTCTGGTCGGGTTTATACATTAAATCAGACTGTTTTATCTGACTGATATTGTAGTCGGTGGGACCTTGTGCGCGCCTACCCTTGCTGACATTCTTTAAATTTTTCGACTTACATCATGGAATTTTGTAGTAATTTTGATCATTGTTAATTTATACAAAATGTAATAATGTGTTTAATCTTTTCAGGGTGCAATTGCGATATTGTGAGAATACTAACCTATGTAGGGACAACATTACGACACTATACTGACATGGCTGTTGTTCCGTGGCGTTTCAGAACCGCTGGAGCTGGAGCCGTTCCTCGCGCTGGAGCCGCCCATGTCGGCCACGGACTACGGGTTCTGCCTCGACCACGACGAGGGGCTGGCGGAGCTGTTCGACTTCGAGTTCTAGTGGCGCGCCGCGCTGAGCCGTGCTCGCCGCGGGCCGCGGTCGGCTCTACGTCACTGCAAATGTTTAGGGTTCCGAATGAGCTCTGTGCGCGAGTTGTGACACCCGCTCCAGGTGTTGGGGCGGCTGCGACGCTCCCAAGCCTTGAACATTTGACGCGAGCTCGGGACGACTGTAGTCTTGTTTACAGAACACTCTCAAGGTTTACATACGTTGTGGTTATGACTGTGTTGCGGGCAACATTGTGTTGAACATTTAGCTTTTATCTTAGTAGAGGCATGCACTGGTTGCTACAATTATTAAGCAGGATAAATTAAGCATTACCAGCAGGATAAATTAGCCATTAACTTAACTAGTGTTTTTGATGAATATTTTTAAAGTTTATTTCGTTACGTTGCGTATGATAATGATGCCATTTTATTTACGGGTATAACTGTCATCATGTTGAGCTTGTGTTATTTTTTATCCGAACATTGCTTTTGACTAGACTAAGAACGCGTATAGAGGCATTTCTAGGACTTGGGACAAGAAATTGGTTCTACAATAACTTGTAAGTAGGTAATGAGTAGTTCCACACAGGCTGTGTTCTTAACTTCTGCGGAATGCATTTGTATTGGATCACGAAGGTGCGCGAGCTATTCTTAATGCGAAGCGCAGAAGTGTTGGCTGCAACTTGTGTGCGAGCTCTATGCAATATGGATAAACTGTCACTGGATCCCGTGTACACTTGCAACTTTATGAAATTCATGTAAAATATGAGAGTGTTCTGTAAAAGCAATAATGTGTGGTAGTGAACATTGAACATCGCGCACTTAGTTAGTTTTATAAATTGATTTCTACGTAAATTATTTAGTTGGATTATTTGTGACGTAGATGTCGAATACTTAACTAATGCTCCGTTCTGTGGGACTGTCGCCGGCGCATCCTGTTATGATACGATAGTTTATAGCAGATCACTGAGGTTGCGGGTTTAACTGAGAATGTTGTGCAAGTTATAGAGATGGAAATAACGTAAAGTGGAATATTCAAATTTACATAACAAAATTTAATCAATAGCTACAGGTAAGTTTTCAATTTAACTCTTCCAGACTCATTGTTGTGCAGCATTCTCAGTTATTGCCACGCTTATAATTCATCAGTTTACTAAACACCGTTGATAACAACAGACAACCTCAAACAATCCAATCTGAAAAACATGGTGCTAATTTCATTTCTTCATCTATTACCGCCAACTGCAGTCCCACAGTACTGTTTCATAAACTGAACGCTTAAAATGAAAATGTTCCTTGAAAGTTATCTAATTGATTTGTTTGTGTTACTGGTATGTAGCGTTGAGTGCCGACGAGCACTACTTGTGTACCACTGTCCGAGAACACGTGGTCGGTACCTGATGGGGGCGCATACTACAGATACAATGCCTTAAGACTTTATAGAACTTTGTAAATATTATACATGCCAAGTTTTTTATGCGATCTCTATAGTTTGTTTTTCACATGTACGTAGGAGAAAGAAACTAGAATTTGCAGTATGCGTCCGCGCACACACATTGTTGCGAGCACTTAGGGTAGTTGGTGTCGTGTCGCAGAGCGGAGCGGCGCTCGGAGTGCTCGCAGCGCTCGCAGCGCTCGCAGTGCTCGTGTGCTCGCGTGCTGCAATGCTCGCCCGCTGCGCGCTCGTGTACATAGTGTCGCTCAAATCAGAGGGGCGCGGGCGGGCGCGCCGTGTACATATTACACACTAATGAACGGTGATATCTTAGCGGCCTTCGATTTTACTTGTAAAGCTAGCTCTAGTGTTCCATACGTCATACGTTCACGTTAGGCCTGTCGTTTGCGTATTGCACATTGTTCCGTTATCAATATAACTGATTAAAATTTGCCAAATATTTAGTTAATACCTGAGTTTGTCATTTAAGTTTCATTATGGGTTCGTTTAGTTGTCATTGTAAATAGTGCAGGCAGGGCGGGCGCGCGGCGAACGTCAACATTTTGGTTTCAACAAATATCATTTTGAATGTTAAGTACAAAGTGCGATGCCGCGACAGCCGTCTTACCGTAATGTTAATGTCAGGACATTACTCGAACTCGTTGGCTCGCCTCCGCTCTGCCGACTTGGAATAGTGTACAGCACAAATGTCATTGTAAAAAAAAAAAAACTATTAATAAGTGCATATCAAAATAATTTTAATATTAGAGTTAATTTGGAGAAGTGTGAGCGGCTTGAGTGAGGGAGGCGCGGAGTGTCGGACACGGGCAGGCGGAACCTGGTTGCAATACTTGTGCACGTAGTACGAACGAGGGCGAAATCATTGTTTTAACGTTTAGTTCTCATATTACATTAGTTAAATTCCGTGCCCTTGTAACAACAAACACAAGATCCCGCGTCTTCCAGGCATTTGTACATATTTAGATTTCGATGCATGCACGAGATTAGACTGAGAACGTGAATTTTAAATATCACGTTACTCGATCAACAATAATAACTGCACGTCGATGTACGCAAACTGTTCACGTCAGAGACGTTCGTCCACAAGGGCGCGGAACTCTCGCTACCAAGTGTGGACATGCGACTACGTCCCGCCAGACTACCCGCTAATAGTATTAAATCACTAATATGTTTATTTATAAAATTATTTGTTATAGGTAAGCTTATGTTCCGCGATACGATTTTATTTCACCACATCTGAACAATACGTCAGCTCTGTTGTGCTAAATTGTTTTTAATGAAATGAAATCTTGCTACAAATGAATTTTTAACATTTTTCGTTTAAAGATCGTTATGATTAAGTTTTATTTTGGTCTGATAGGATTTAAATTTTTTCGTTTTAAATATTGTTTTCGTATAAAGTAAACTCTGTTGAATACCTTTTTAAATCATACTATTGATACAGATTTTGCTTTAGCTGCGCTCGTGAAGTACCTTATTCAAAAGTGAAATTTGATTACTGCAAGATATTTTAGTTACCTCATGTCATGTTCCTTAAACATCGTTAAAAATCTATAGTAATGTAATATTATCAAGTTCGTTGATATATACCATTTTAATACTGTGCAGTAAACTATCGCTTGATAGTCGCTGAACATGGGTACCTGAGTGTCGATTTTTGAGGAACACATGCAATCGATATGTAGTTTGCTAGTTGCCTATACAAAAACTTTGTTTGGCATGGCGCCGCCTCTTGCTAGAGGTGGCGTTTTAATTTTAAATTAAATTGTTTACAACACAAATTCTGGGGCCAAACGTACGAGAAAAAGAAGTACAAATTATTAACAAAAATTTTCTCGTAATTTAGTTAAGGTTACGCTACTTTCATTGTTGACATCGATCGATGTTTCTTAAACGAATGATTTAATAAAATCATACGAAGCCATTGTAATGAACACTCATTACATTGTGTAATGTCAGCTCAGGTTTGACTCTATTACTTTCTTCCGGAGCTTTGTAACTTATTTAAATTATTTATTGTAGTCGCGCATGTCTGAAATCAGCAAATCTGAAATGTTATTTGGTGTTGTTTATTGAATTCAGGCAGTCTACGAGTGTTATTTATCTAGCGTCCGTTTAACGATATAATTAGTTTACATTACTAAATCTACCAAGGGGTAACTCGAAAAAGGTATTTATGTTCATCACCATTTTAATGACCTCCGTAAAACAGACATTTTATATTTACCTACTCTAGTAGACTGCCCATGCCGTCTCAATCTATCTGATAATAATTTGTTAAGATAACTCATAATGTTACCCTTAAACAATAGCTGTCAGTATTTTTGTAGTTCAGTTATATTACAATACATTGGAATATACTCATCACTTGTTCCACTTCGCGTCGATAGTTTGACGAGGATCTCAAGTTAAAATGTTTGTATTGTTTGTGTAAGTTAATGTGTGAGGCTATCGACGTGGGGCTCAACTTTTACAACGATTTTAGTCCGTACATAACGTCAGCTCGACGGTCCACAGGGTCCTAATGTAGTATTTCAATACAGACAATATTAAAGTTAATTGGAACTTCACATTGAGGGGCGACGCGTGACGTAGGCCTGCTGTCTACAATGTTGTCTTCACAAGAGTCATGCGGGATACACAGATATCATTGGTAGTATTCTATCTTAGTTTCTGTCTGTCGATGTACTTATTTTTTGTATAAATCTGCGAGGTAGCCTAGTGTGAACATTGTCAATGAACGGTTGTAACCAGGCTAGTTTCAGTTTGCTCGTAGAGGCAAACTATGGCTGTTATATAAAATTGAGACTTTTCGACGGCATGTTTTTGTGTAAAACTTTATCTGGTTTTTTAATGTAACAAATTGAAGGTGCAATGTTATAAATATGTATTTATAGTGTGTGTGAGCGCGGGAGGGACGCGGAGGGAGCGGAGGGACGCTCGGAGTAACGATACGCTTGTTTGCGCCATTTGTTGGTGTGAAGTCTGTTTGATTTGTATTCATTTGTGTTGAAAGACTGAGGTTGATTATTCCAGTTTTGAACGAACGTGCGAGTTATTTGTTGATTGAATTTAAATATAAAGTCATATATATAGTTAGGTTATATTTTTTAATAAATATAATATTGAGATATGTAATATATTTCTGTATTTTCTTTCGCAATTACCTGAACCCAGACATAAATTAAATTCATGAGTTGAACATTGATGACTAGTTTATAGTTATTGTATCTCTGAAAAAAAAAAATAAAAATAATGCCGAAAGTTTTGATGACTGAGTATGACTAAAATAACCCTTAATATTATCTTAAAAACAAAGTTCATATTTACAAACTGGCACTTATAAAATTCAACACTTAAAAATAACGGCTTAATCAGTCTCTAATAAAGTTGTCAATAGGGAAGTCCTTGAAGGAGTGGCTCCAGATATCGGTGAAGCCTGTGCTGACCAGGTCATTGATGAGCGGCCTGATCACTGCGAAACCGGGCTTCCATGTGGCATTGATGAGACGATCCAGCATGCGTTCTGAAAACAACAACTGATCCTTATTTTCTATTTGAGCGTACTAGAACAGTAACAACATTCTTTTTCTGAATTATATCACAATATAAAAAGAGTGTGTTTCTCTGCTGTCCTATGCTACAATCAAGATAAAACTAAGCAATTTATATGCATACTAGCTGTTGCCCGTGACTTCGTCTATAATCCAGGATGAAATTAGTAGCCTGTCATTTTCATGGTCTACCCATGTACTAAATTTCATCTAAATACGTTTAGCCGTTTTAAAGTGAAAGCGTAACAAACAAACTCATTTTCGCATTTATAATTGTGCAAAAAACAACAGTATAAGGGTAGGTATCCTTATACCTCCAGACTATAAATTCTACGGTGCAAACTATAATCATGCATGGTGCTAATCTACTCACTACCCTAAAGAGACACAGTCGTGTCTAAAAGTATCTTACGCATATAAGTACCGAGTATTCCGTTGCCCCTGACCAGGTTGCCCACGTGGATCTCCATGTCCCCGATGTGATCGACTTCTACGTGGACATCTACTCCTGTACCGTTGCGTTTGATGCGCGTCGTCTGCGAGTAGTCCCGTAATGTTAGGTTCCAGGTACCGGAGCGGAGGACACCTAGGCCGAACGCATCGCCCTGGACAAAGAAAAAGTGTTGGTGTAAGTATTTAAAAGCATGAATGAATAATAACATACAGATTGATTTTTCGGAACGAAATAAAGAGCTGGTTGGTGTGGCACAAAATTATGTAGGTATCTCTCTATCTATGGAAGGCCAGTTCAATATGGCCGAATTGCATCCGTCAATAATTTCGTTCCAGACTCGATTCTAGAGGTAATCCTTGGGTGAGCTATATCGTGAACGGCGTAGTATATTGCGCCCTGGGGCAATATTATCATGTACGTGGATGCTCTACTTAGTTTGGCTGAGCAGGAATATTGCAATTTACCTTGAACTCGTAGTCACCGTTGAGCCATTTTTCTGGGAAGTACTGTGAGTAAACTATGCGCTGGTTCTCCCAGTCGGTTCTGTAACAAGTAATTAAATTTAGAATAAATATGTAAATTGAAGATATAACTTCCTTATCGTTGCATGCAGCTGTAGTCATCCCATAGCATAGTTCCAAGTTCACTCACGTGGCGCTGTTAACAATTTCTATACAAATTCATCGTTCGGAGATCGCAACGTTACAACGGTGTCTAACTTTCGTTACGTAAAAACTCACTTGTATTTAGTGACGGTGGACTGTGACCATCCTCTTTCGTAAACGCTGGTTAGTGTGAGCGTGTATCCAATGCCGTTGATAGCGCGCGCCTGTTTGATCTCTCGCGCGAAGTGTGGATCGAACGGCGCCACACCCATCTCCGGGATACCTGAAAATTTGTACACATCATTAATATGTAGGTATGCGTATTAATATGTATATGTAAAGTAGTGATAATAATATGATAAGTATTATGATCACTACATTCTAGGTAAGTTCGCAGCCTAACTGAAAGCGATCGCCGCGGGAATACGCGATCGTCGCGTGCATAATATATTATGTCCCCTTTTAATCGGAAAACTGGAAAATAGCCTCGGTCGGCGCGACCACGCAGGTTCACCAAACGAAAAGTTACATTTGAGCGCGACGATCGCTTTTGAATACATAGGACGCAATATAGACTAGTGTCGATAATTTTTGAGGATAAAATAAATCTTAGCAGTATAGAGAAAGCGGGAAAATTTTGGAAAAATTATGCATACACGGGATAAAATCGATTGGAAAGCAACGATGACCGGAAATGGCCGGAAATGACCGGTGCGGGTGCGAAAATGTGTGTTTTTAGGGGTGAAACGCGGTTTTTCACGATTTCTGGGAAAAGTCGACCTCATATCGAAAAAAAAATAAAAGTAAAAGTTGTAGGAACTTAAAAATCTACAAATATTATTCGAACTATTTTTTTGGCATAACCTTAAAAAAATGGAGAACATCGCTAAAAACCGGTTTTTTCATTTTTTATTTTTATCATTCACAAAAATTATCCGATTTTGATGAAATTTGGTGAAAATGTACATTTTTATGTTTTTTTATTTTTACAAGCCATTAAATATTATATTTTATTTTCTACAAATTAAATTTAGAAAAACGGCCCAATTATCAATCAAAAAAGTTGACGATTTTTTAAATTTAAGGCGGCCTTCACGGCGGTACGGCTTTTTTTCGATAAGACCTCTAGGTCTTATCGACAAAAAGCCGTCCCCTCCCGCTCCGCCCAGAGTGGGAGAAGTTATTTGATGATTTCCCACCCTCGAAAAAAAAAAAAAAAAGGTAGACCTTAAGATGGTTAGTGTAAACTAATATATTATGCCACCGGTATATAATATACACCGATGTTTTTCCATTATAACGTTAAGGTACAAATGGAAAAACATCGATAAAAATCCAAAATACCAAAAAAATCCATTTTTGAATATCGATTTTTCCCTAAACTTTACTAATTCATTAACTTTCTTTGTACTGATGTTCTGAAAGTCATGCAAAACTTGAGATGTAATGTTATATAATATGTAAGGGAACTTTATGTAGGTAACAGTTTCAAGTTAGGACTGCTGAAAAAATTTGTTTAAACAATTATTTCAGCCAAGAAATCGAGGAAAAAACAACATTTTTAGGCAAGATAAAAATATTTCTACGCCTTACACCGTATACAGTTTTTAAGACCCATTCGATTAACATTCATACATTTATGTACTAATACAATTAGTAAACCAACAGTTGTTCTAATTCTGAAATTCAACCAGGTGAGGCCCTGGTTGAATTTATATATAATTTATTTCTAGTCTGCTATTACAATAGTGTCAGAATGGTCTGTTCCGATCCTCATTAATGACGCCATTATATTAGTAGATTACCAAACTTGTCAAAATCAACAATTATGAAATCAATGATAGACCATTCTGACACTATTGTAATAGCAGACTTGAGGCCCAGTGCAAGATCTCAGTGATTCGATGACATTTATGAAAAAGCAACCTTCATGCAGTGAGCGAGAACAGTGGTGGCCCAGTGGTAACGTCCGCGACTTACGAGTTGTAAGTCGTAGGTTCGAACCCCGACAGCCGTTTTACTTTGTGTAGATTATTTCATCACCACTGCTCTCAAAACGGTGAAGGAGAGGAAGAACATCGTGAGGAAACCAGCATGTCCTAGAACCAAGATATCAAAGACATGTTACATCTACCAATCCGCACTGGGCCTTTGTGGTAGATAACGGCCGACTGCCTCTCACCGAGAGGAGGCCTGTGTCCCAGCAGTGGGAACATTATAGGAAAATGAACGATTGCGGTGAGCGTCTTCGATGCCGTGAAGGCCCCTTCACGGGGTCGAAGACCTTATCGAAAATTCTGTAGAGATTGAAAATGTGTGTCTCGTGATGAACAGCAGCTTTCCAAAAAAAGAGATATGAATGATTTTTTTTTATTAATTTTATTTTAGTACAATCATGTATAGTAAAATACACGTAATAAAGTAATTTTGGACTTCTATGTCACCATAACACGTAAATATTTTTTTTCCTGCCTTAAAATGGGGGGTGCATTCCCCCCCCCCCCCCTTCCGGTCATCTGTTGCGGTCCAATCGATTTTTCCCGCCATCTGCTAAGAATTTTTATTTCCTCAAAGATTATCGACACTGCACACTGGTCTAATATTCGCGCGATAAATCAATTTGTACGTCATTATTCAGGTAAACGATCGTGTAAATGTGTATTCCTGCGACAGTCGCTTTTGCTTATGACGGGACAGAGTTTTCATTAAAATTTCACTGAGGATAATGTATCTAGTACCTACGCACCTATCAGATTTTTCCATAAAAGGTGAAGTGGTTGTACCTACCAGGCACGTATCCAGACTTTTGGTTCGGGGGGGGACAAACATTGAAACAACCATGTGAACTGTGTGAAAATCGCTGTAATCACTGTACTATAATTTTCACTGTACTATACTATAATTATATAAGTATTTTTCTGTTTCCGCTGGCAGCCATTACGTCTAGTACCATATCAGGATCTGGCGCCAAAGCGGAATGAATAGACAATAGAGCGAGACCAGTAAGCCTCTCGCCCGCCATTCTATTCCTTAGGAAGGATTTTATTCTCTTTAGGCATGAAAATGACCGCTCCACAGATGCCGTTGAAACCGGAAGGGTGGCCAGAATATGTATTAGCCTGTTAATGGTAGGAAAGAAAACTTTGTCACACGTGTCTAAAATTTCCATAATTTCGACTGGTTTCTTATCTGTGTTTTTCCACTTGGCACACCACATACTGTACTCTGCTTTTATTAGTGATTCTCCAACACTTTCTTCCCAATAAATTTTCATATTTTCTAATTCACTTATTTTCCTCTCGTCCACATTTTTCGGAAGAATAATTTCTAAAGAAGAAAGCAGCTCTCTTTGATTCGCAAATCTATCATTCATGCCAGATATCAAATCGTCCAAGCACGGTATAAAAATAGTTCTTCTGAAGTATTCTTCAGCAGTATCGCTGGGAGGGTTGCTTCGTGCAGTTTGGTGGGCAGTAACTCGAGGACGCTGAATTTCTATTTGCAAGACATCTTCCGCTATTTTGCAGCATGCGTTATATATTTCTGAGAATACCGGGTTAACATCGTCACGTACTTTTAGTTTTCCGATAATGTCATCGGAAAATTTCAAAGCAGAGGCCAGGTCGTGCGTAGGGTTCTGCAAATATGCTGACAGTGGGAGAGTATAACTGAAAAATCTTTCACAGGTTTTTAGAGAAATCAAGAAACTACTCTTTTCCATCGCAGCTATGAGTGTAGAGGCAGTTTGGGCGACAGTTCTGTTTGTGTAGGATAGTTCTCTTAATGTAATGACAATAGGTTCGAGTAACTCACCAAATACATTTATAGAGTCGTGACGTTCTATAAATCTAGTGTCACACATCAGATGACCAGTCTTTTTTTCTTACTTTCTGGTGTGAGCTTTTCCACATTTTCCTTGAACTGTTTTCCGGCCATTGCATCGTTGCGAAGTAAATTGCAGACTTCCTTCACAACGCCTATTGAATTTCTCACCTCGGGAACTGAAAGAGCTTTTGAAAGAACTAGGTTCAGACGATGTGCTGAGCAATGTACGTATGTGGCCTTAGGAAATTCTTTTCTGATTCTCGTCTGCACACCACTGATGTGTCCTCCCATGGTAGCAGCTCCGTCATACCCCTGACCAACTAGTTTATCGAGATTCAAACCAATCTCATGACATTTCTTTAAAATTTCTGCACTTATATTTTCGGCACTTAGGTCGTGTATTTCAATGAAACTGAGAAAGTCCTCCCTCAAAATACCTTTATAAACGTATCTCGCACATAAAGACAATTGCTCAGTTCCACTCACATCTAAAGTTTCATCGCCAAGAATCGCGAAACACTCTGAACTATTTATTTGTGTCACAACTTTTTTCTGAATTATCTTTCCGCAAGTATCTATTATTTCATTTTGAATAATAGGGCTAAAATACGTTGCATTTTTAGGGGTTGTAATGATATGATCTTTCAGGATATTATCATAGCTTGCTCGGTATCGTAGCAGAGCCCTGAATTTTCCATCTTTACCAAGTGGCTTTTCTAAAGTCAATGGTCCACTGTCTTTGTCTCCACGAAGCGGCAACTCTTGCTCTCCACAGAAGATGATAGTTTCGATTATAGGTTTTAGTGCTGTTCTATTTCTTTCCTTTTCTTTGAGCCTTTGATCATTAAGCAGCGATGCAACGTCTATAGCTGCTGAATCCATTACGCGTAAGAAATTTTCTGCGCATAACTTAGAAAACTGGTGATATTTAGCAGCAGAATGTTCGCGAAATCTCTCTGTTGCATCTTTCCAATTATCAAATGGTTTGCTGACAAAACTTCCAAGTGTTTGGTGGGAACCTTTTCCAGCGGTGCCTGATGAAAAGACAACGCAATATTTGCAGAACACACCATTCCTCCTCGGCGAATATGTTAACCATTCCCATGATCCCATCCATTCTCTTCGAAATCTAAGTTTCCTCTTTCCAAAGCTACTAGCCGGAAACGAAAATGACGCATCTGAGACAAACGGCTGTGTAATAATATTTTTTTTCTGTTCATCTGTGAGTACAAGAGGAGGATACTGTGTGTGATATGGCATTAGAAACCACGCCGATATCAGGAAAAGTTTCACTTATAATCATTGTATCTAAACTGCACGTTTTTGAAGTTGAACATTCTCCTTCATCTCTACATCTTCCAGCCGGTTCGGCTGAAATCACATTTTTTTCTGTAAATTTTGACGAAGTTGCTTCTAGTTGTCTACTATCAACAGTAGAAGCCATGCTTGGAGTAGTTTTTTCCTCGCTAGTAGTAACAATTTTTTTTGCCACTGGCTTGAAAAAGTTGTCAATTCTCTTCATTTTAGCAGCAGCAATTTATATACGTTCAAACAAGCACAAATCAAGAAGCACTCACATTTCACACATTACTTTACTTTATTTAAGTAATCTGTGATGGATAGGGCGAACGGTCCAACAAATTATGACGTCTGCAGGTCCAAAATTGTCCAACACTATCTCACGTACGTAACGGACTGGCGATTTGGCGAATCCAATGAAAACAGTGGTTTTGAAGTTTTTTTCCTTTATTTCACGGCACGGGCAAAGTATCAGGTAAACCAAGTCGGAAGGAATTTACTCTACTCTCTATGAAACTGAAACCAATATCAAAATAAACTGGTCTATTGCACTATACTGTCACTATTGCAGAGGTATTTCACTTTTCTTCTCGCTTGTCGCTCTCGATTCTCACTTGAATCGCTCTCGAAATAAACTGACATGCAGGTTCCCGGACTCCCGCCCCCGCCGTATTTATACTACATTTTCGTATTCTGGAACACTGTGGAATATTGCGCCATCTACTACCTGGTAGCAGAAAGTTATGGAAGCTTCTCGATATTTCGCTATTCAACGCGACGATCTTTCTACTATTAGTTTTTCTACTCGACGATAGATGTCGTTCATTACTGTTTTCGTTCTCGGTTTCTCTCTAAATAGGTTTGATGGCGCTACTAGTAACGTCGCTTACATAATCAGATCAAGATCTATCTATATTTTTATTTTACCTACATATTGAAAGAACACGCAAGCGAATAAATAAACAGATGGCTTAAAACGTTTTTTTTTCAGTCAGATTTCGGGGGGGGATAAATCCCAACTATCCCCCCCTCTGTATACGTGCCTGGTACCTACTTAAACGTTGTTTGTTAACTAGATTTTGGTAAACATATTTCGACAAAGGCTACCTACTTTATCAAGGCCTCCTATTTATACCTATCAGCTCATTTTTGTTTCATAATTAAGTTTTTAGGAAATAGCTAGCGCCCAAAATAGACTCAATATTATGACACAATTAATTTAAGCTTTCGTAGTTGTTATTAGGTACGTTACGTGGTCATTCCTAAGGCTTTTATGTGCACTCAAGCGGTCAATCTTGAGAGCTAGCGTAAGTTTTGAGCAAGACCTTTATTGGGCAAGTGTATGTTCACAAAATCAACCATTCTACGGAATTCTACGTACTTGAGTAGGGTATCTATCTACATATGTATGTATTAAGAGTGTGTCGTACTTACCTACTTTGAAATAAGGTCGCACCTTGTTAAAAGCTCTCTTGATGCAGCCATCGAAATCTGGGGACGTTTTCCTACACGCTGTGAATATTCTTTCTGAAACATAATGTAATAGATAAGTGTAGACGTTGTCTGGCTAGAGGTAGGTTTCCTGTGGAATCGACCCTTAATCCTGACAATCCATAGACATATACTATGGTAGCTACCCAAACCCGTCTACGGTTAAGAAGAACAAGTCAACAGAGCGAGCTAGTACAAACTCTACCTACTTCCAAGTATTTTTTTTTTGAGTATTTGTTTT
The DNA here is from genome assembly GCA_905333075.3 of Atethmia centrago. Classification (NCBI taxonomy): domain Eukaryota; kingdom Metazoa; phylum Arthropoda; class Insecta; order Lepidoptera; family Noctuidae; genus Atethmia; species Atethmia centrago. Next base: position 23,193,181 of record HG995369.1, read on the forward strand.
AGATTTTTGTGTACTAATCACTCAATATCACTCGCCTATTAAAATAGAATGAGACACCACCATAATTAATCATAATATCAAAATATACACTAAACATATTTTTGTAAAAAAAAGAAACATATTTTTCACCTCACAATCTCGGAAAGATTCTGTTTATCATTTGAAATCTAAGTGTAAAAGTGCATTTTATCCGCTAGTGTGGATTTTTTTTTAATTCGAACCTTTTCTAGTATTCAATAATTATCTATACGCCAGTCCCCTGAAAATGCATGAATACTTATTTCAGGTCAGTGCGGCAACCTCAGTTTTGGAATAATCGCACTGGCCAGCACGGCGACCGAATGCAAAAAAAAAAATCTTTTTTTTTTTAAAAATCATTTTTTTTTCTCTTTATTCAAGTCACTTTCCATATGAAATCACAAAATATGAGTGAGTCCAGCAGCGACCATGACATAAATTTATCACCTGCCGAGTTAATGCAAGGGGTAAATAATGCCGAATCGGGCCATGGTCCAGGCCATGGTACGGAGCGAGAGGGCATGGGCAGCCGTCACCTCCTGCGAAGCAGTAATGCTCGCGAAGGAGGAAGCGGGACGGGTGAGGGAGACGCAAATTTCGTGCCCTCGCGCCACTAGCCGCCGCAGGAGACGCCCTGGGCGTCGGAAATCCCAGGCGGATTTCCGGCCGCCGTAGGCGCGGGCTTGCGGACGGTGAGCAATAGCTCGCCGTCCAGACCCGGGTCGACGGCGCGTTCTGTCCTACGCGCGCCTCAAAGAGATGTCAGCGCAAGTGCCGATACCTGCCGGGTCCACTAGGGCCGATACCTGCCGGGGTCGCGGGAAAGTCCGAAAAGGTTGCCAGAGCCCTCGGTAGGCCTCTGGCAACACAGGCAACGGAAGGAACACGGGTTGGTTTTAGTCAGTAAGAGTCTGACACACCCTCTGGCTCCGCCCAAAGCGGGAGAAGTTATTTGATGATTGACCACCCAAAAAAAAGGTGCGGGCTTGCGGACGGTGAGCAATGGGTAGCTCGCCTTCCAGTCCCGGGTCGACGGCGCGTTGTGTCCTACGCGCGCCTCAAAGAGATGTCAGCACAAGTGTAGGGTCCACTAGGGCCGATACCTGCCGGGGTCGCAACACAGGCAACGGAAGGAACACGGGTGGGTTTTAGTCAGTAAGAGTCTGACACGCCATCCCGCTCCGCCCAGAGCTGGAGGAGTTATTTGATAATTTCCCAGCCAAAAAAAAAGGTGGGTCTTTAACCACCACTTTGCACCCCAACCTTTTTCTTATGTAGGTATTATGGTATAGGTAAGCCTCAACATAACAAACAACATAACATTACGCCTTGTTTCCCCAAAGGGTTGGACAGAGGTGTACAACATTCATTTCGCCAGTTATGGTTAAGTCCCATGTAACAGGGGGCGAGCCTATTGCCATCAAAAGGTAAGTCTCAATAATTACAATATCGTGAACCGTCCAACGAAAGGACAAAGCATGCTACCATACCGATATTACAAAACTCGTCTAAATATAGACAAGGTATTGCAAAATGCTATCAAATAACATTCTTTATCAAAAAATTCGACACACACCAAACCAAATCATTGCTAAATGCATATCTAGGACAGTTACATAGCGAGAAACAATCTACAGACGCAGTGCAATTTAACAAGATTATGGATTTTAATTAGCATACCAGCATGTCTACTTTTTTTCTTATGTAATTTATTTGTCAGCCGTTGAAGCTGCAGAATCTGTTGCTAAAGTGTCTGCAACGAAACATGGACAACAGCGAACAATAAATGTGGCCTGTTTTGAATTTCTTACGGATATTCAAAAACTTGTTTGGTTGTAAGGAAAGTACATTTTGATTACATATATATAATGGAATTACATGGCAATGAGATCGGACTTCGGTGCAGTTGTAGGTCGTCGATTCGAACCACAGCCAGGCGCTTTACTTTGAGTAAATTATTTCATCACCACTGGTCTCAAAACATCGTGAGGAAACCGGCATGTTCTAGAACCAAAAAAATCGAAGACATGTTACATCTACCAACCCGCACTGGGCCCGCGTGGTGGATTACGGCCCACTCCCTCTCACAGATGGCGATGTGTTGGTGTCCCAGCAGTGGGAGCAGCAGCATTATAGGCTGATTATGATCTCGGACTTCAAGAATCAATACGTTAAATGAAAAAAAAATATCTTTCCACTTTGTTTAGGTCCCTTGTAGATGAGGGTACCTATAGGTACCGACTTCTAGGTATGTTTCTAGAAAACTATTTAATTAGCCCGTTTCTAAAAACAATAGCCCCTTTCAAAGCAACATAAGTACCTATGTAGGTACATATTAACATAGCAAAAGCCATCTTGTAGGTAAGTACTAAGGCTTCTAAAATAAGAACAACTTAGGTATAGTTAGAGATTTATGGTATAATTTACGGTATAAAATTTATGGTATTTCAAGATAAAATTACCTAGACGCACGTGCTTCATGGGAAACCACAATCACATAATGTGAAATATAAATTGTAATGGTTATCCGAACATAATAGAGAATGGACTCTTATTATTCTACGATTGCAATTAAATGTGAGATCTATGCATTTAGTATACCTGCCTATTGTTTTTAAGTAGATAAATGGGTGTTTATAAGTTAATGCTCAGTAACTTATCATTTAAAGCCACTCCCTTTTTCCTTAGGGAAACTTCACAAGGACATGAAAATCATGAAATAACTATTTACCTACGAGTACATTTAAATAATCGGCTCACGGTCACAGCTGATGAAATTATGATTAAACCATATTTTTAGGGTACCGTATCTCAAAAGGAAAAACGGAACCCTTATAGGATCACTTCATTGTCCGTCTGTCTGTCAGTTTATCGAGTACCTACCTTTTTCCCAGGAACGCGGGGTATTATCAAGTTGAAATACATAATAAATACGTAAGTCTGCGGTCCCTTGGTGCTCAAATAAATCAAGCTTCTAAGTCAACGCAATAAAAAATAAGGCCATTTATGCGACATATTTTGATACTCGGAAATAAATCAAAACCTATAGGGTACTTCCCGTTGACCTAGAATCATACAATTTGGCAAGAAGCAAGGTCTCACAGCACAAGTAAAGGAAAAAGTCCGAAAATCGTTAATTTTTAGTTGTAACAAATAAAAAAAAATGCGATTACAAACTTACATTTGCCGTAGGATTGACCGTGGCGAATATCGAACAATGGAAGAACATGTCTTTCAATTACTATGTTAATTTTGTTTTTGGGGTAAATCATCAATCATCCCAAAATCAAAATCGAAAGTCATTTATTCAAACTAGGCTGAGGATCAGCACTTTTCGAACGTCAAAATTACATAAGACAGTTCCCCAAATCGCCCAACCTTCACCACTTCCTAGTGCTTTAGCTGGGAAGAAGAAGTGGCCAACAAACTCCCCAGCAGCACAGCTGTCTGTTCAGTTAGAGAAAATAATGGACTCTATACAATAGTATGCAAAACAATTTACACCACGTGAAACACAAAACATTAAATTATTAGCCATATGTCAGCTAGCACACCACTATACCAACAAAAAAAAAAGAAAAGAAAAAGACCGAAAACTATTCTCAAGCAGAGATAAAAACGTAAACAGAACTTAAAACCTAAGTAAAAGCCTTCAAGTATAAAGGGCGTGCCCGCTTACATATATCTACAGCCGTAACAGTCACAAATGATGAACTAGGACCATCAAATTAAAATAAATAAACAGTTAATTACTAATAACAAAACAAAACAATGGTCAGCAAGACGACCAGTCACCACAAGCAGCACCCGTTCACGAGCACCCAACTACGGAACCCTTCATTGTGCTTGGTCGGACATGCACTTGGCCGTTTTTTTGTAATCTAAGCCCAACTACTCAAGCCCTTGGCCCAGAAGGAATGCCACATTATTAGCCAAACGTTCATCTCACCTTGAATGCTCTTTGCGTCACTGTTTGTGGATGCTCAGGTGAGCAACGCATGCTGCCATCTTGCTCAATGCATCCGTTACGAAAAGTTAACGTTTCATATGGTTTCATATATCTGTCGACATGATACTAAGATTCTAATTTGTGACCTTATAACCTTTGACTAGAGCAATATCAATGTTTATTGATTGAGTTTGAGATGAACATGATGAAAAAATCAGAATATTTTGGAAGGTGGTTTATGCTCTGCTGATGTTTTTAGTTACAGCATGGTGCTTGGTTCCTGTCATCCTTTGTCCACAAAAATTATAGTTTTTAACTTACTGCCTTACTTTACTTAAAAACGATTGCTCTTTGAAAAGCTTCGGCGCTTCTTTGACAAGAAATGTGTTTGATGGCAAAGGCCTGCCCAATATTACATGGGACTTAAGCATAACTGGCGTACCTAATGTGGGTGTTCTAAGTGCACCTCTGCCTGGGAATACCAGCGTGATGTTGTTTATGTGACTATGTACCTTAATCTCTATATATATATATCACCGGTTAGAAGTTCGGATGTGTCCATCGCTCATTGGACGATTATTGCTTTATGTCCATGGCTGATACAGCGAGTTTACGGCCCTACGCGTTGATCATATAGGTACCTACTATATTATATTGACATTTTCACCATACAGAGAACTGCAATCCCAGCCTGACTAAGCTCCGGCCACCGTAGGCGCGGGCTTGCGGACGGTGAGCAATGGGTAGCTCACCGTCCGGTAAGGACCAGGCCCGGGTCGACGGCGCGTTTTATTTCACGCGCGCCTCAAAGAGATGTCGTCAGCACAAGTGTAGAGGTCCACTAGGGCCGATGCCTACCGGGGTCGCGGGAAGGTACAAAAGGGTTACCGAGGCCCATGGCAACACAGGCAACGGAAGGAAAACGGGTGGGTTTTAGTCAGTAAGAGTCTGACACACCCTCCCGCTCCGTCCAGAATGGGAGAAGTTATTTGATGATTTCCCACCCAAAATAAAAAAAAGCCTGACTAAGCTAGATACTAATATCTATAAATTTGCTAGGTACCACAACGACAACAGGAAAATCATAGTCAGCAGATAATGTTTTCACTGCTGGGGACACAGTCTCCTCTCTGTGAGAGCGAGTGGGCCTTAATCCACCACGCGGGCCCAGTGCGGGTTAGCGGTTGTCACGTGTTCGAGTTTTTGGTTCTAGGCCATGCCGGTTTCACGATATTTTCTTTCACCGTTTTGAGAGCAGTGGTGATAAAATAATTTACACAAAGTAAAATGCGTGCTTAGGTTCGAACCTACAGCTCGTAAGTCGCGGCTGTTACCACTGGGCCAGTACTGCTCTAACAGGAAAATAGCCTCCTCTAACTTTACAACACAACCAATTCGTAACGAAAGGCCACATAACATCGAACAATAACATGAATATATTAAAACGATCGTTCTAATAGTCTGGTGTCTATAAACACCAGTCATTAAATATTATAGCTCGCGGCGATATTCTGCAATATTGCCCAACTCTCACGTAACCGGTAATGTATCCGTACCAACACTATTACCCGCGGTTATGGTTGCAATACCATTAGGAACCCATTAACGGTGCACCTGCTTCTATGTCAAGGAGTCTTCGGCAAAAAGGAAAGAATAGAAGGTCTTTTGCTAAATATTATTAATTGTTTGGACTTCTTGTAGTGCCTTAATAGCCTCATATTTTTAGTTTTTTTTTTGCATAGCCCGGGAGCACGGTGCTCTTTTGATTTTGAGTTCCTTGCCACGAATGTCGATGATCTGCCAAATTGAAACCCGTTGCTCTGATAGTGTGTTACAAAATTACGCCGCAGGTCAAACAAATATCGACACGGTTGGCGTAATGGCTGAGCGATCGACTGCTGCGCAGCGTGTCGCGGGTTCGATCCCCGCACGGAACAAATATTTGTATGATCTGCAAGTAATTGTTCCGGGTCTGGGTGTTTGTGTTTGTGAGTTTCTATGTTTGTAAACGCACCCACGATACAGGAAGAAATTCCTAGTGTGGGGCAACGTTTAAAAAAAAAATACAAGGTAGGTATTTAGTATTTAAAGAATAATAATTCCTAGAATCCGTTTTAGGTTTTTAGGGTTCCGTAGTCAACAAGGAACCCTTATAGTGTCACCATGTCCGTCTGTTTGTCTGTCTGCCTGTCTGTCCCCAGCTTAGCTCAGAGACTCTTAGTACTAGAAAGCTGTAATTGCATGGGTATACATATTAATCTCGCTGACAGAAGTGGTAAAATAAAATCTTGAAAAAAAAAAGTTTTTAGGGTAACCTCCCTTGCACGTAAAGTGGTTTTTTTCTCGTCTATCCTATGGTGTGGGATATCGTTGGACAGGTCGTTCAAAAATATTGCGGGTCTGTGAAAACCATTTTTCAAAAATTTTTGTTGGAGTCAAGTGTCTCCCCCCCTGTCAGGTAGGGGAGAGTGTGCATGAAAGAGCCAGTTTTAAAAAGTATAAAAAATAATCATTTTAGGCTGATTGTTTTTAAATAAAAATACTTTTTTTCAATAATCAGTTTAATAGTTATGCTAATGGAATTAAAAAACAATGGTAATAATGTAAGAACTCTGTAATATAAGCACTTAAAAAAAAATGGGAAATCGGCTCTTTCAAAACAACCTGTCAATGAAAGAGCTACCGTGTGCTATGAAAGAGCCAGATTCCACTTTGTAGAAAAAAACTAGTTTTTTAGCAATTAAAATTTCATAATAGACACTGAAATCTAATCAAAATTAAACATAAGTGAAAATCACATAGTCAATCAGTCTCAAATAATCATCTTAAAATAATCTTAATCATTAACAATACTGTTGTAAAAATCAGTCTAAAATAATGCAAAAACTCTGATATAACAATCAAAAACATTTTTGGCAGAAGAAATTGATCATTCCTTTGTTACCACAGGACTCATGAGTCCATCCTCCACATATTTTGCACTGGTACCATTCTTCTTTGCTCTTGGAATAGTGTCCATTACACACAATACAATATTTTTTTATCTTGCTGTAAACTAATATTCTGTTTTTTAATTCTAATAAAAATATTTCATCTGAGCTTGTTAATGATGTATCATCGTGCAAAGACATGTTGGCGCTAGTGTCACTGGAATCCTCCTGTTTTTTAGAATTTAGTTTTCTGATATTTTGTTGTGTAGTCATTTTCTTTTCTGTGCCAATGCAATTTGGACAGTATTACATTTTTCTGGACAGATAGCATTTGCCTCTGCATACTGGAAAGGAAAGCTAAATTCTCTTGTTGGTTGTTTCATCAAACCGTGGCACATTTTAGATAAGAAACCAATAAGTCTTCTTGAATTTTAGAAAAAATGCGTTTGTTACCTATATTTGGGCAATGCACATACTCCTCCTCAGAATTCTTAAACTTCTTAATAATTTTCGCCAAATAGGCCCTTGATATACCAAATGATAATGCCGTTTTATTTGAGGATTGATTTCCCGCAATCACTTCTCGTACAGCCTCTTCTATTATTGCAGTTAAAAGAAAAAACGGCAAAGGCCCACTTTTTCGGTGCTGAGGGTCGCGAAGACATGTTTTTTAGTCTGAAAGATTACCAGTATTAAATAAATATCACAAACACGGCGATGTTAAACTAAAAGCTAGTAGTATATTGAAAGCGCCAATTGTTGTGCCATGAAAGAGCCGGCTCTTTCATAGACTCGACAATTGGCTCTTTCAAAACATTTTGTATTAAAAAATGTAACATCAAACTACATCTAATTTACCTTAACATCATACCAATAATATTTGCGTAAAATAATGCCAAATATATGCATAACAATACTTCATATTCATTTTATCAACCTATGCTTTACACTTGGTGTCAAAAAAACTTAAGTAAACCTAAAAATACTTACATTTTGGGTTCAAAATTTTCAATGCAGTCCTACGAAGCCATTTGGTTTCCTAGAACTGTCAAATGTCTGTAGGTGACAGCTGTCCAGTGCTGCCATATAAAGAGTGAAATTATATTATGGTGGGATTTTGTTAAGTGGGAGATAATCGCATCGGCTCTTTCGAAGCTTGGCTCTTTCATACACACTCTCCCCTACATGGTTGCTTTTGGATATTTAAAATTATTCATGGCAGTAGTATATACAGGATAAGTTTAAAAGGAGTGCGGATATTTTAAGAGGTAATCAGGTGCATGAAACTGGACATCTTTCCCCAAGGAACGTCAGTCGAAACCTTAAAATTGAAAATCGAGTTTTCATACAAAGTGACTTATTTTTATGGGAAGTTGAATTTTATTTTTAAGATTTCGACCTATGTTCCTTGGGGAAAGTTGTTCAGTTTTATGCACCTGTTGTTGTCGTTTAATTGGTGAAGGACCGCTAATTAGACACAATTGATTTTCTATTGTTTGACTCCGAATCGGAGTCGCGCGGGGCTTAACAGTGGCAACTGACCACAAACGTCTTTCTCGTGCAAAAACTTGTTCGCATAGTTATAGAAATTGATTAACACTTCAGTTTAAAAAATCTTAATTCTTGGGCAAAATATTCATAAAAAATCTGAACTGATGTAAAATTTAAAGAGTAGCTACATGAAATGCTGAAAATAAATGTATGCAATAATTTTGTATCAATTTAGATGCAGTACCTATATAAAAAGTAACAGTGTTAATCGACTTTAATACTGACCTACAATTTAAATCAATTTTAACTTTGAATTAAATCGATGTTCATAATATGTAGGTATGGGTGTCCCGGCTTCAATAGAAATAGGTAACTCAAACGTTCGCATAATCGAGAGATATCGAATCTTTCCACTATGAATGATTTTTTGTATTCGCATTTTAACTATGATGGACGAGGTTACTCAAATATTTGCATAAAAACTATTTACATGAAACTTGTTGAAGATTAAAATAAATAACGGAAGCCGTAGCCACACAAAAAATAACATCACGCCGGTTTCCCCGAAGAGTTGGGCAGAGATGTACCTAGACATCAATCATCCTACCATATTATGACTTTACCTATCTAATATAAGTTCAGTGCATCTTTTTCTTTCTATTTCATTAAGAAAAGGACAGAAGATAAATTTTAGTTTAGTCCTGTCAAATTAATCAGCGCCTGTCACTACTCCATACAAGTTTAGACGTGATTAAAAACTTGCCTACTAAAATAACGTCAATTTACGTCAAGCGCTGATTAATTTGACAGGACTAAACTAAAATGTATCTTCTGTCCTTTTCTTAATGAAATAGAAAGAAAAAGATGCACTGAACTTAAATTTACTTTAGTTTGTGAACAAGGAAATCGGCGCCATTATCAACACATGCCTAGCCTTTTCCCAACTATTTAGGGGTCGGCTTCCCGTGTTACCAGATGCAGCTGAATTGACCTGCAGTATAGTCTCTCCTTCTCCGTTTAAATCCATCCAAAGGTTGTCTTTAAAATATCGTTTTTGCCGATAAGACCGCACATTGTAAAATCTAAATTGATATCTGCAATTTGTATGGTGTGTATAATAAAAAGTAAGTATTCTACTCTTGGTCAACGTCGACCAAAAAAATAATTTAATAGGATGTGACCTGTATACAGGCAATATTTTGATTTAAGCCGATACCAAAATAAATTGGGGGTTTTTTCGTAACCATTTATTTCACTATTACAACGTGTAAGGTTTTAATTTTTGGATATATGTTTATTGGCTATTTGATTAAAACTCTGACTGAAGGAAAACGCAAATTAAATTTCGATAGATTTGGTTTCCGAAAAGACCTTTACTTTTTTTTCTGTTAGTAATTCTAAAATCTCAAGTAATTTCATTGACAAATTGCATTCAAAATGTGCGTATTAGGTAATTGAAAACTCTGGTTGAAAATATTTTGGATACATAGCTTAATTTATTTTTAAACGATTTTTATTTGGTTTGGCGCCCTTACGTTGTTTTATTTCGGTCCCAGCGTATTGTTGCGCTCTTTTTTTTCGCATGTGGAAGTAATATTGACACTGTTACTTCCCTATACCTAGTTCGCTATGATTTATTTTTTCGTATCACCTTTAAACTGTCCGTGCAAGAAACTATGGAGTTTCTTGCCCGTTCTTCTCCATAGGTGCCTCCATATGATGCATCTATTTGCCCGTTTCAAAGCGTAGGTAGTACGCGTTGGAATGGGCAACTAGCTTCATCTTTCTGACTGACCGACTCCTTGACATTTCAAACTGGATCTCATTGCTTAGAGTTTAAGTTTGAGGCTATTACTAGTGAGGTTCCCCCGAAGCCTTTATTTACTTCCTTGGCTTACTTCCTTACTCTTATTTTTAACTTGAGGGTCACCGTTTTTGTAGAGCTATCCTTGATTTCGGTTAAGTTTACCAAAATGAGTGATATTTAAAGCAAGGCAGTTTGCATCATCAACTTGAACAATATTGTAAAATCTCATAATGCACGGTTCACCTTGGCAGAATTCGCCATCGCTCCACTTAGCCAACCGGCCAATTCAGATGCTTTTACCTCAGTTTACCTACTAGAAGCCACTTGAAGATCACTTATGCAATGCATATAATTGTACAAGCTCTTGGAGTTTGTACAATTATATGTTTACTAACATTAGGTAAGTATGTTGGTTTCTATTTAACTAATTACCTTTATAGCTATTTTTATGATACATTCTGTAATAAACAAATTCAGTCAACTTATTAAGTTCATTAAAAAGCTTTGGATAAGGTAAATCCGTTCTTTGCTAAGGAAGTTGTGATAATTAGAATATTTATATCGAAATATAGAAGACGTAAGTACACTTTATGGGTCTGTAGGGGTGCCACTGGCATCCTTTTCTCTAGTCTCATTTCACAAGTATGTAGAGTTATACAAGAACATCGACCGTAAATGTCTACAATTGAACGCATGAGCCTACTACACTGCTATGATGAACAGGCGTGATGAAGCGTGAAGAGGCGTGAAACGTTTAGCACAATCAGAATCACTACGCCAGCCGATCAAATGCGGTGATCGCACTACGCTGATATCTCCGCATATTATCAAAGATGCACTTCTGCTTATCCTTACCATAATAAATTACATAAGAAATAATGAAGCTCAACATCAAAACGGTTACTTATACGAAATGTAAGGAATGCTGGGAGGTCTTTTCCCAGTAGTAGGACTGGGACCTGATATAATAATTCTGTGATGTTTATTGTTAAAAAAATAAATAATAATGATTGACTTACCGATTTCAAGAGCTTCCTGCTCGGTCCTCGTTTGTTGCGAGCAGCACACCACCATTGCACTTATGCTAATTAGCAATCTTAACGAACGCATTTTTACGGCTTTCCCCAAAATTAGACTGTTCTGTAATCACGTTACATTAATTATATAATGCCTTGCTAAAAGTATTTGGCACGAAGTTTTTGAATCGTCTTATTTTGTGTAATACAATAGAATCTTCTTTTTAAGTTATAAAGTTCATTTAAAGTTCGTTTTATATCAGAAATTTGCAAATAGTTTTTATTGTAGGCACACGAGCTGTGGTCAGTCGCAATCTGAGTGCTTCTGCGAAAGTGCATGCCCCTACCAAGTGCTGAGTTGCGCTTGCGACACTTGTCACTGAACTATCGGAGCTGTTGCAAAGCGCGTATAGACACCGCCTTTGTTAATGTAAACAAATTGTGAGGACACAAATTTTGTTATTTTTGTAGACTATATAATCATGTAGGAGTCCAACATGGTAGTCAGTTGAGGATTATCTCAAACAGTCCATCTGCATAAAAATGATTTAAAGAAAAATCATTCTCTATAGTAGGTATAATCAGGCTATAATGTTCCCACTACTTGACTTAGGCCTTCTCTCTTCGAGACGGAGTGGGCTGTAATTTACCTCGCGGCCCAGTGCGGGTTGTTAGATGTCACATGTCTTCGAATTTTTGGTTCTAGGACATGCAGGTTTCCTCACGATGTTTTTCTTCACCGTTTTGAGAGCAGGGGTGATGAAATTATTTACACAAAGTAAAGCGTCTGGCTGCGTTCAAACCCACGACCTACAACTCGTATGTCGGAGCCGTTACCACTGGGCCACCACTGCTTTCGATAATAGACAAAGTATAAACGCAAAGTTCCTGAAAAAGCAAGCTAGGTTAAAGGCTCCCGCAGACTAGCGCTAGTCTTTAAGCGTGGTACATATGCTACCAGTATTACAAGAGCATGCTACTTGGTAGCATTCAACTAGCATGTGTAGGTATACGAAAAGAGCATGAGTATTTGACAGGCACAGAGAGCATGCTACTAATGAGCATGCTACCTAGTAGCAAACAAGCATGCTTTACGCAGAGCTGCGTAACTAGAACATTACCGTGCTCTCTAATTGTTTTCACGTTGACAGAATCCCTTACCATGAACTAGGTATGATTTTATCTTAAAATATATGATTGCAAAATAATAAATAACCAAAAGTTTGCCTGCAGTTCAACTTATTACTGAAGAAATATTATATCCCAAACTACGTAAAAGTTCATTTCATACCATCTTTTTTTTTTTTTTTTTTAGGGTGGGAAATCATCAAATAGGTAACTTCTCCCGCTCTGGGCGGAGCGGGAGGGTGTGTCAGACTCTTACTGACTAAAACCCACCCGTATTCCTTCTTGTTGCCTGTATTGCGGGGGCCTCGGTGACCCATAAGTACCTTCCCGCGACCCCGGCAGGATTTCATACCATCTGGGCCTCAAGTCTGCTATTACAATAGTGTCAGAATGGTCTATCATTGATTTCATAATTGTTGATTTTGACAAGTTTGGTAATCTACTAATATAATGGCGTCATGATGACTTTCCAATGGTCAACCACTGACATTCCATTGAAAGAAATGGCATATAGAATGGTAATCTCGTACATAATGACAAATGAATGATTGGCGTATGCGGTAATCTGCTAAAATTTTGACAGTTCCTTTGATCAGTGACCTACCATTAGAACGTCATTGTGCAGTCATTGCTTTTAATAGCTCGGTTGTCAAAAAGTGTTTGCTCTCTATCATGTTTGTGGAATATTGAATGGAGAAATGTATTCACTACGAACAAATATTCTCGAGCTAGCCAACGCAGTGGATGCTAGAGAAAGAAGATGGGTGGAATGCAAAAGACGTCGTCGAGCCCGTCGCAAGTTATACAATTATTACTACCTATATGCTTCCCACTATAATTCTGCAAGGCTGCCAAAAGAAAAGTATTGCTTACCTGTTGCACTTATTTCACTCTTCTGTGATTTAATTTTGTTTAAAATTTTACTTTTATATTCAATAAAGAACTAAAAAAGTGCAAAAATTACAATCATGATACATTTCATAATGCATAAGTACCTATTACTAAATAATACTGTATTTAGGTACTTACAGTGCGCCATTCTGTCGTGTCGTTTTATTGGGGTAGTCCACCGATATCGAATTTAAAATTTGGGCGCACTGCATCCAATATCGTTTGGATAAACTTCTTGGTGGTTTTCCAGAAAATCAATTAGAGCCGAAATTTGCTCAATTAGCACCATTTTTTATAAAATGTAATAAATAAATAAAAGATAATTTAAATACACAAACAAAAATATAATTAAAACACTCAAATGAAAATAAACAACTAAAAAAACACCGACCGCTAGAAATAAAACCCGGCCAAGTGCGAGTCGGACTCGCGCACGAAGGGTTCCGTACGGCAAAAAAAATCATGTCTGTTGTATGGGAACCCCTTAAATATTTATTTTATTCTGTTGTTTAGTATTTGTTGTTATAGCGGCAACAGAAATACCTACATCATCTGTGAAAGTTTCAGCTGTCTAACTATCACGGTTTATGAGACACACCCTGGTGACAGACGGGCAGTGGAGTCTTAGTAATAGGGTCCCGTTTTACCCTTTGAACCCTAAAAACAGATTAACCTCAGTAAGCAGTAATTTAACATTTGACTTTGACAGCTAAACTGATAAAATATTATTGAGTTGTATAGTTTCACATAAATTTAATGTTTTTGCTATTTACGAACTTCTTGCTACTTCAGATTGGTTATAACACTAATAAATAATATGTAAATATAATATATAAATGAAATCGGGCGTGACTAACTGTTCAAATTAAGTAGTAGTTTTTCGAAAATCGTTTCTACTAACGGGTTTTATAATAATGGCAATACGACAATGTCATTCTACCACGATTCTATTACGAGACCATTGACCGACCAATGATCGACCATTATGAATTTAGCAGATTACGAACTTTTAGCAAAATGACAATGGGATCGTGTTGGAATGACGAGTTTATTAAAAATAGCAGACTTGGGCCCCTGGTCACATCGCAATGGGAACGACATGATATCCTCAGACACACGTTACCATTAGGGTTACCAAACATTTTAAAAGAGTAACGGTGGAGTTTCTTGCCCATTCTTCGCCATACGAATCTACCTTTTGGAAGGGGCAACTAGAATCAATTCAATTTTTTTTTTTTAATTTTGACATTCAAAAGTGCCTTTTATGTGCCTATTTGAAATAAATAATTTGACTTTGACTTTGAGGGTTTCTAGAAAAAATCGGGATTTTGGGATTATCATCAAAATGTTACTTTTTAGGGTACCGTAGTCAACAAGGAACCCTAATAGTTTCGCCATGTCCGTCTGTCTGTCCCCACTTTAGCTCAGAGACGCTTAGAACTAGAAAACTGTAATTTGGCATGGGTATACATATCAATCACGCCGATAAAGTGGTAAAAAATGTTGAAATAAAAATGTTTGTAGGGTACCTCCTCCTCCTAGTCTGTGGAAACCATTTTTCGATTCAGGATTTGCGTAATATTATGCTTTAAAGTGCTAGTTTTTGTTAAAGTCAAGTGTGCTAAAGCTTAAAAGTAAAAGTAAAGTTAAAGTCAAGTTAGCTGGCAGGGGGGGAGACCCTTGCCAGCTAAATGGTTGTTTGTGGATATGTGAAAAAATTCACGGCAGTAGAATATATAACGAAGTTAAAACGAAAACTATCACAGCTAAGAAGGCTTTACCATTTAACGAGTAATAGACTTGCATTTGCAGTAAGAATT
Organism: Atethmia centrago; assembly: GCA_905333075.3. Classification (NCBI taxonomy): domain Eukaryota; kingdom Metazoa; phylum Arthropoda; class Insecta; order Lepidoptera; family Noctuidae; genus Atethmia; species Atethmia centrago. Next base: position 23,208,231 of record HG995369.1, read on the forward strand.
TATGTGTTTTTAGTATTCAAATTGAAATAATGAAAGTATACACTTATTTTTTATGTTGCAACATATAGGTACTTGGCATTCGATTTAATTGAATCCACTAATATTGATCCTTGAGAAGTACTAAGGCAAGTTTTAAAATTCAAACAGGTTACATTAAAGTTCAGTCTAATTTATTAACTCGGCTTTTATTAAATCAATGGCCATACGATTTCTCTCTTTGGTATACAAGACTAAACACCCTTTCACAGTATTGCTTTTAGGAATTGAGAACGCGTATGATATTAGTAGTTTTGGTTGCATGTTTTTTTTATATGCCCAAATTTCGTCATTTGACATGCCCTTGTCTTTTGAAAGGAGTTCATATGTTTCCATAGGGCAGCAATAATCGGTATATAAAGCAACATTAAATGTTCACCTTTTAGAGACAATACAGCAAGCTTCTCATTTATAAAGAGTTTTCAGAAAAATCATAACTCACCCCGCACCGCACCGCAATCAATCGGGGCGTTTTGTATTTTGTCGGGACTCGGGACATCATATGAAATGTCGGGACAAGCCAGACGAATCCCGACCATCTGGCAACCCTAGTTACCAGCATGCATTGAAGCCATAGACTAAGTTACGCAACATTTGGCATTATAACTATATTCTATAGAATATAATATACAACTGGACATGTATCTATTCACTGTAGGTACGTGTATCTGTACTTTGTTTTTTTTTTTTTGATGGGAAATTCAACAAATAACTTCTCCCGCTCTGGGCGGAGCGGGAGGGTGTGTCAGACTCTTACTGACTAAAACCTACCCGTATTCCTTCCGTTGCCTGTGTTGCGGGGGCCTCGGTGACCCATTAGTACCTTCCCGCGACCCCGGCAGGATGTATCTGTACTTACAAGTGTTACATGGGGGGCTGTTGTGCAACGAATGTGTTGAAGAGAAATCATCTGTGTCCGAAAGTTATAACAGGAGGAGAACATCGGGAAGACAAGCTTTTGCTGTCGTAAGATTGTTTGTACGGTAGACTATTGATCTTTTTTCTACTTGGAATACGAACAAACACCCGAAATATAACATAGCACCGTTATCTCAGAAGGGTTAGGCAGAGGTGTACCAGAGCACAGAGAGGGGTGTGCAGAGGAAACACCCACACTATAGAAACACCCACACTTTGCCAGTTATATTTAAGTTCCATGGATTAGGAAGCGAGCCTATTGCCATCAAATCCAGACTCCGGGCTGCTACTGAGACATTCCTGATGGAAAAACCCAATTATACTTTGTCCGACCTGGGAATCGAACCTCATGCTCAGTATTAGCGCTTGCGACCGCTAGACCAAAGAGGCAGTCATTCATAATATAGAATCAGATAACAGATACAACTGATATCAGACGCTTCACAAGTGTATTATTATATTTTTATTATATTATTATTATCATTTTTGTTTCATCCCTCGTTGACACGACACCGATTTATATCAGATTTGTAATCTGGCAACGCTGGTTCATCTCCACATTTCATTTTCGATCATTCGGAGCACGACTGAAAGATGCATTTTTCACTTTTGAATCACTTTGTGTTTAACGCCATCTACCGGTTGACCCGGTTGCTCCGTGCATAAAAAGACCCTCTTGTCAATTTCTTATATGTGTGACTATAAAAGTATTGTTTTCGTGGTGCTAAACCACCCCTGGCTGGAGGCTTTGAATTTCGTTTTATCGTATCTCACTTCGCTGTCAAAAATATATTTTATTTCGCCTTTGATTTACAATAACACCTTGATTTTATTTCAAGGGTAGCTGAAGAGTAATGTTTGATTTTAATTTTTCTTGATATGGTTTTCTAAATAATATAAAAAAATACATAACTGACATTACGGGTATAAAAAGGGTTTTTTCTTTTTAATAACATATTAATTATTTTTCTGCTATATTTTGTATTGAAGTTGAAAAAAGTGGTTCCTTCCAGCCAACAAAACAAAGAACTCGTCTTTTCAAATCACAAATCACTTTGTTTAAATTCTTTTTCCCTTTCTCACAAACAATGAACAAAATTGGTCAAAATCAGTAGATTTCGTGCACGGCCTTAAGGAGAAGATGAAAATACAAGCGGGTTTTGATTTTGAGTTAAAATTCCCTAAAAAGAAACTGGCGGGACTTGGTAGTCACGCAGGATGGGCACACATAGAGGTATTGTTTTCCTGACATGCTGAGCTTGACTCCTATTTGGTGCATACCTACGTGCAACCTTGAGATGCACCATAGAGGAAAGTTATATGTTTATGCACAACGCACGTTGGTTGTTCCTTGTTTGAATTTATGTTAGTGTTATCATTACGTTTTTTTTTTAACTTCTGACATAGTCTCAATTCTTTATTTTTAATGTGTTATCTTTATCCTACTAGGTACTCGTAATATTATAAATGCGAAAGTTTGTAAGGATGGATGGATGGATGTTTGTTACTCTTTCACGCAAAAAGTACTGAACGGATTTGGATGAAATTTGGCACACAGATAGTTTATAACCAGGAATAACACATAGGATTTTTATCCCGATATACCCACGGGGTCAAAACTTATGCGGGTAAAACCGCCGGGCGCATCTAGTATTATATATTGGCACAATGGCACAGACATGCATTTTTTTATTTATATATAGATATAAACGTTGCTATAAGTTAAGTAATGATTAACATCTGCTTATAACCATACATTTTTTGACGTTTAAACGTCTCTTAACTTAAAGCAACGTTTTAATTAAATAAAGGCGTTGGTGTATAAATCATTTCGCTGAAAAAAAATGCTAACATTTTTTCAACTTGAAGTATGAGTTTAGAAAATCTGGTTTTTTAAACTCATATACATTTGGTCAAATAGCATAGTAATAACATTTAGGACGCTACGACTCAATAATTCACGTGCTAATGAAATTTATGCCAAATCGCATTAATTGCCATTACCACTTTGTCTAGGTCTAGGTCTACTTTTGGACATGGCTCACCAAAATACTCCCAATGATCGCTTTAATGAAATCCCACATAGGATATTGTTATAAAAATCTTAATATCAGTCAGGAGGACACTGTCGCCTCCTTGGTTAGCTTTCCTTTCACAGACAGGTGAAGAAGTACGAGGTTTGGCTTCTTCCTAAAAAAATCAATCTACGAAAGTTAACAGTAATAAAATAAATCTATAAATTAATTACTTTATTACAGTTGTACAATAATCCGAAAAAATATAGAATACGAAAGAGACCAATCGCGGTCGAATCGAATGTATCCTATCAGAAGTACTAAATAAATAGCTTAATATCTACATTTTACAAGAGAAAAGCTTATCCGAGATACATTACTGTATTGTATCTTCTATTAAAGTAGCACAAACACCAGTGTGTTTAAGTTCTAAAGAACTATTGTATACTCTATTTATAAAATCTGCCAGATATGTATTTCTTGGATTCGTCCACTAGTTCTATGTTTTGTCATTTTGTAGCCTTAGCACCAATAGTTAGGTTGCCATCTTTATTCTGGTCTTCATTGGTATTGTCATGTGTTGTGTGGATATCGGTTGTGAACTCATGTGATGCGGAGGAATGAGGAAAATGTCGTGAAGAAATTTTTGAGTATGAATGTGAATGGCTTTAAGATTAGAGGAAGGCCAAAAAAACGATGCATGGACAGTGTGAAAGATGATATGGCTAGAAAGGGGGTGACTGCCGAGATGACGACTAATAGAGAAGAAAAGGTAATGTTGCCAAATAAATTGGGATACCTAAGAGCAAGAGAATGATGAATGAAGATGTCATGTTCCCAAATCAAAACATCTTTCTTGTTCTTGGTTTCAAATTGACCAGTATCATCGTCATTTAGCTAGATACACGGATGCTTTTCTTCCTACGCTTCAATAACGAGCTATGCTCCACTTCCTTTCCTGGCTTCTGGGTCCCAAAACATGCAGTCAAAGTGATCTTTGCGCTGCTACCGACGACGCTGTGGAAGTGGCGAAGTTTTGGGCCAACAAGATCTAAAATACAGTCGTGCCAGCGACAGAAAGAAGTAGAAGAATAAAGATTTATCTGAAAGGTAGCTAGCTACAGCTAATTAGCATTGACAGTTTGGAGTTGAAATTCCATATCAGCAACCATAAATTGTACATTTAGCCTGATATTTACCGTTTCCCAAACTTATCAGCAAGAAATCTGACAAAACTACTAAAAGATGGCAACCAACAAACCTCTCATTTCTCACTGTATTTCTCCCTAAAACCTAATCTAACCCTAAAACCTTATCATCTAGTCCACAATCCAGTCGTCATAGGGTATCTTCTGCAGTATATTGTCGAGGAAACGCGACATCTTCTCAGCAAGGTCTCTCTTCAGCTCGGGTTTCATCTCCTTCAGGAGCTCTTGTGCGTTCGTGTTGATGAACAGATTTAGGGCCGCCTCTGTTGATATAAAACAATTGTGCATATCAAAACTCAGTTTTAGAAGTGCAATAAAATAGCTAAATTTTAAATCTTCTTTATCTATTTCACTACGAGCATTTTGTATGTTTGTAGATGGCTAAAAGCTTGAAATATATTGCAGCCACAGAGAACGAAGATTAGAGATCAAAATCATCAAAATATTATAGCGAATCTTTATATATGATATCTGGTAAAGGTTGAGAGAGGCTGGATCCTTTCCATGTTTAACTGATGTTTTGCTTCGTGGACACTGGACAGTGACAGTGCTTAGGGTTAGCAGAAAATGTGTGGCAATTTGCTGCACTTGCGCAATTGGTAAGATTGGTATCGTTGTAGATTTCCCACCTAGCACAGCGTTGCTATTCTGCAATTTCTCGACGCCCATTTGTATGTCCTTGACGGAGAAGTCTAGCTTCAGCTGCTGCAGCCGCAGGTACGTGCGCCCGTCGGCGTCGCGGGTGTACGGCTCTCCGCGGAAGTACACTTTAGCTTTCACACCCTCTGGAAATTAAAGAAGGAATTTGGTGAATAATGATCTAAATTATTGATGAAAAATGAATGAAAGAATCTTTATTCTTTGCGGAGGTATCAAAAAAGATAATACGTTTTATCACCTTATCGGGTGTGTAGAACCATTTTGGCATCATTTCATTTTATTTACCCTTAAATTTATGGCTCTTAAGTTCATAGTAGTAGACTGTGTTATAAGGAAACAAAATAATGTACTGAGGGTGAGAGGGATTCAAAGTACGTCGCTCGAGGTTAAATAATTTTGGTACCGTGTGGCACACTCTGCTTTTCATCCCCCTCTATAAGAAAAATAAATAAGAGATGTTTTAGTAGTGACGAATATTTATATTTACATAACCAAATTACAATTTTTTTATTAATATCAAATTAAAATTGTCTGTAATATTTTGACAAAAAGTAATGAAAAAAAAAATAAGAAGTTCTCGCGTATTTTTTTATTTGTTTGACCAATGCCGCATCGGCAGGCGCGCTATTTTTTATTCCGGTTAGGACTTTATCGAAGCGAATTGCGTTCAAACTTTTTAATTATATAGTGTTCCAAATTTTAAAGTCATTTCGTCACTGTTATTAAGTGCGCCGGAATGACCCATTTTGCTCTCAGTTATCGAGGAACCTTTCGTTTCGTTTCGAATAGATGGGATGAAAAAGTATTTTTTATCTTCATACATAATAAATAATGATTGCTTGTCGGCTAACCTGGGGGGTAACCTCTTATAGCAATATTATTATAATATTACTTCACAGTGGGAAAGTGATGGAGCTATACAGGACTTATAGCTCCATCTCTTTCTCACGCTAAAGTAATATTGAAATAATACTGCTATAAGAGGTGATGGTTACCCCCCAGAACAAGATTGGCATAGAAAGGAGAAAGTGAATTGACTGATATTAGTTGTTACCGTTTTCAGGATGATTTGCTTAGTACTTATATACGAGTACGTACATATTATGTCATTTCTCTTCAAATAGTTGGAAAAATAGTATAATAGTAATTAGTAGATTATAGGCACTCACCGTATTCTCCCCAGTACTCGCCACCTCCTGACGCACGTACGAGCAGCAGAACTCCGGACGAACGGTAGCGAGCGCGCGCGCTGATGTGCGGCCCGAACAGCGTCAGCTGGAACTGGTGCGTCTCTAGGTCTGATCTGTATGGAGACAAGTTTTGTTTATGTCTTGGTGTATTCGTAAATTTCTGGGTCCTGTGTGTGAACCAAGTCGGTGCTCATGCTAGATGGTTTTCTAGGTATGTATGTTGAGTTAAGAACTTTCCAAACTTGACAGAGCTGTCCGAAGCTTTACAAATTAACGAGTAATAGTCGACCAACTTACAATTCCAGTTGGAGAATTGACCGTGACGTGTATCGATGTATGGGAGAACATATTTTTCAACTATAATGTTAAGTTTGTTTTTCCGGATAAGTTAATAATCCCAACAACTTGGCCGGTTTTTATGAGGTATTTTAGCCCGGAGCAATAAAGCTTAGAAACGAATGATGAACTTAATTAACTAAAGAAGTAAAGGAATACTTAGCTATAACGCAAATGGTTAAAACATAAATACACAAATATGAATAAAATTATCAAACGTACAAGGAAGCAATAGGCGTTATTGATGAGAGAAAACATTAGCAGACGAAGAGTAAATAACAGCAGATCATTATATGTATGTAAATTAAACTAGGTACAAGAATAGTAATACTCACTAACAGTAATGTTCCTTCTACTAAGATATTTGTTTTAGAAACACCGTTCCGTGTTTATAAGCAAATGATAATTTCAAATATGTTCTTGTCTATTGTCTAGTTTTCACAAGATTTATCTGATGTAGCACTTAAAAGGAATAAATGTGGTTCCAAGAATGCAACACGTGTAGATAACAGATGTTTCATTGTATTGGTTTCTCATAATTCAACTGGTCATCATGTATAAATATTTGTCTGGAATCTTTTTACTTTCTGTTGTTATGCGTTTTGACCTCGAAAGATGGAAGGATACCAAACAGTAGGATTTACCAACTTGAAAACCAGTGGCGTACCTAATCCTAAAAGGACTTTGTATTACATTTACTAAGAGATTGTAAGAGCGAGCGAAACGAGTTCGAAAATTGGAGCATCCTAACTCCGATATACTAGAATTCATGAATACAAGAGCTTGAGAATTACATATTTTCATTGGGTACTTACATTACGGGCCTCCTAATATAAGAAGTTGAGGTTTCGGATAATATTTTACGGATTTTTGCTTACACACCCCCGTGGGGTCCCTATAGTTTGATCAACGATACAGGCCCCGTATCATTGATACGGATGATACGGCAGTAGCTAAGCCTGACCCTGCTAAAAATGAATTACATTTTCGAGTATTTGTTAATGCTAATAACAAATGCTGGAAAACGTTAGCTCGACTTCAAGTGGGTACTATCTAGCTAACGATTTCAAATTAACGTCTTTTGATTTCAAGGAGGGAGGGAACCCCAAACATTAGTCGATATTCGGTACCAAGGAGACGATCACAGTACCTACTCTCAACACCTTGAAAATACACACGCAACATTTAACCCTATTTTTTTTTTGGGTGGGAAATCATCAAATATCTTCTCCCGCTCTGGGCGGAGCGGGAGGGTGTGTCACTCTTACTGATTAAAACCCACCCGTATTCCTTCCGTTGCCTGTGTTGCCAGGGGCCTCGGTAACCCTTTGGTACCTTTCCGCGAGCCCGGCAGGCATCGGCCCTAGTGGACCCCTACGTTTGTGCTGACGACATCTATTTGAGGCGCGCATGGAATATAACGCGCCGTCGACCCGGGCCTGGTCCTTACCGGACGGTGAGCTACCCATTGCTCACCATCCGCAAGCCTGCGCCTACGGTGGCCGGAAATCCGCCCGGGATTTCCGACGCCCAAGGCGTCTCCTGCGGCGGCTAGGGGCGAGAGGGCGCGAAATTTGCTTTTCCCTCAACCGTCCCGCCTCCTCTTTGGCAAGCATTACTACTTCGCAGAAGGAGGTGACAACATTTAACCCTATTGTTGCTTTAAGATCTTATCTCAAAATACGTTAACCCTGTGTTATTTACGATATGAGTCGTCAGTCTTTGTCCCCTTCGACCCCGCTTGTAGAACTTGTATGGACGTGTCTTACGACGTGAACAGAATATATTAACTGATTATTTTCATTTCTTAACATTCCAATATTGTCTGTCTTGGTGTTTGCGGCTTTTGGAAACAACGGTGGTTTAAATTTTGTCGAGTTTGTCTTGGAATTAATTAAGACTAATAGTCATAAGCAAGCAAAATACCTTGTTATGGTCAGTATAGAAAGGTAACGGCTAGCTTTAGTTATTATGCATTAAAGAACCGTTGATTTAAAAGTTGATTTAGATATTGTAATAGATCCAATAGCCTAGGGTAAGCTTTGCAGTAGCTTTAGAGGTGTTAAATTCGAAGGAGAGACAGCGAAACAGTAAGAGCATTTTGTGATTCAAGCATTTATAAGTAAGTATGTCGAAGAAGAAACACAACAGAGTCACATGGATGGTGTAAAGCCATCTCATTAATTCGTAGGAAAGGCAAGTGAAAATAATTAAAATTTGGCCAATGCTAATGATGATTAGGGAAAGATGGTCACTCATAATTCACGTTGTAACAATAGTGTTGCAAAAACACTAATAAATTTAATCGGTCGCGCTCTTTGTTAAGTTTTTCATGTGGGAACGCTTCTTATGTAAGGGAATTAATATGACAATTCGACATAGCGCGTCGTGTCGGTGGCGCAACTTTTTATCGGCACATAACTTTTACGGTTGATTTTAGCTAAACACTAGGGTTTGTGTGTCGTGCGTGCTAATGCATACGTACCTTTACAGGTACGTTTAGTCACGGAACAAATATTAGAGGGCTATGCAAATATGCATAGCTTTTAAGCTGGTGTAGAGATAGCGGCAGTATTTTACGCTTATTTTCATTGGCTTCGTAGTTTGATCTTGTGGTTTAACACCGTTCACAAAAGAAAAGATGAGGTATGCATGGAAAGCATTTTACGCCACTGACTTTTCTTATTTGTCCCACTAAACATCAGGCTAGTCAGACATTTTAACGATGTTTTCTTTTAATATTAGTGCCGATAGAGGTAGACATTTTTTTGTTTTTTTTTTTTTTTTGAGGTTGGGTAATCATCAAATAACTTCTCCCGCTCTGGGCGGAGCGGGAGGGTGTGTCAGACTCTTACTGACTAAAACCCACCCGTATTCCTTCCTGTTGCCTGTGTTGCGAAGGCTTCGGTGACCCATAAGTACCTTCCCGCGACCCCGGCAGGCATCGGCCCTAGTGGACCCCTACCTATGTGCTGACGACATCTCTTTGAGGCGCGCGTGGAATACAACGCGCCGTCGACCCGGGCCTGGTCCTTACCGGACCTACCCATTGCTCACCGTCCGCAAGCCCGCGCCTACGGTGGCCGGAAATCCGCCCGGGATTCTCGACGCCCTGGGCGTCTCCTACGGCAGCTAGGGGCGAGAGGGCGCGAAATTTGCCTTTCCCTCAACCGTCCCGCCTCCTCCTTCGCGAGCATTACTGCTTCGCAGAAGGAGGTGACGGCTGCCCATGCCCTCTCGCTCCGTACCATGGCCTGAACCAGGGCCGGACGCGAGAGATCTCTGCCGCCGATCGCCTCCACGAGCACACGGCGGTGCTCTGCCCAAGCCGGGCATACCTCCACCGTATGCTCCACCGTGTCCTCCGGGCGATCCACACAGTGGTGACACCCGGGCGTTTTCTCCCGCCTTATCCGACACAGGAACCTCCCGAAGCTGCCGTGTCCGGTGAGGACCTGCGTCAGGCGGAAGGTGAGGACGCCGTGGCGCCTCTCTAGCCACTCCTCAAAGAGGGGACTTATCGCCGCAACTGCGACAACCGTACTCTCCATGACGCCATGAGATCCCGCCGCAGCTCCGTGCGCTGTGCCGCGATTTCTTGCGGCAGCGGACTTACGCCGCGGCGTTTCGCCTCCTCGCGCCACTCCCATACGTGCGCGAGGACTTTTGCCTCCAGATCCCATGGCGGCAATCCGGCAAGGAGGCTCGCTGCCTCACAGGAGACCGTGCGGTATCCCCGGACCATCCGGATGGCCATGACCCTTTGGGCCGCGCTCAACAGGCGGGCTGGCCGCAGCGCCAGAGAGCGCGCCCATACAGGAGCCCCGTAGAGGGCCATGGACCGCACGACCCCCGCATAGAGGCTCCGGCAGGAGACATTTTTGAGGCTTGAGGCACAATTTATCACAAGGGCTTCTGCTTCGTGTCAGCCATTATTTACCAAGGGTGCCAAAGAAATAGTATTTATAACACGTATATACCATAATAAGTAGAAGGATAAAAGATTAAGGAGAAATATGCAGTGACACATAAAGATTTCTATTCTTCATACACCATCATTGAAAAATCGTTATAGTCTTACCTGACGTTAGTAATGGTCATGTTTGATGCTCCAGTCGCATGGATGTCCTTAAAGCTGGCGCGGTAGCCATCAGGTCCGCCACCCAGAGCGATGGACAATTCATCTATCACGATTGGTTCCGACTGGAAAGCAAACAAATTTTTTGAAGATGAAGATTTGTTAAAAGCTTTCGATGTAGTTAGCTATATACATTTGATAGTTTTACCTTCGATCAATAAATGAAACTACTGGGAAATACGAAACATAGATCATTAAGATTATAATATGAAACGAACTAGGTATTCTCTGGTAGGCAATCTATTAACCGCCTAAGCTCTGTTCTGACAGTTTAAATTAGAATAGATTAGGCTAGATTTACGAGAAGAATTTGGAATTGTTGTATTTTAAATTGTATGTTGGATTTCAAACTCAAAATCAAGGCTTTTATTTCAATTAAACCAATAACAGGCAATTTTGAATGATCAATAATCAAACCTTCGTGATTTCTAAGTTATTTACGGAAAAAAGTATATATTGGTATAAATATTCTTTACCTCTTCAATGCCAAGCTCGGGCGCTCCGCCCTTCATGTATTCGATGAGCGAGTTGAAGCTGCGAAGTAAGCAGGCATCCACGTTGGGGTCCCGCCGGGAACACCGCCCACCGAATATGTCTTAACAAAGAAAGTTCTAGATTAAGCCAATGTTGTATCACATAACATCATAAAAACACGAGTGGTACATCCACATTTCACCAGTTCACCAATTTAAGTCCCATTTAACAGGGAGCAAATCCGACTCCGGGCTGACTGAGAAATTTCAGATGGAAAAATCCAATGACACTGCGATCCGGGAATCGAATTCTGGACCTTATGCTCAGCATCAGCACTGCGAGTCTCTTGTGCGCAGAGTGCGGGCCAGCTCAAATACCGTTCTGAACATGATAGCAAATAGGTTGGACTGTCCTTATTTGTGACACTGCTGTGACAGGCAAGTTACATATAGCTTGTGCGCAGAGTGCGGGCCAGCTCTAATACCGTTCTGAACATGATAGCAAATAGGTTGGACTGTCCTTATGTGCGACACTGCTGTGACAGGCAAGTTACATATAGCTTGTGCGCAGAGTGCGGGCCAGCTCCAATACCGTTCTGAACATGATAGCAAATAGGTTGGACTGTCCTTATGTGCGACACTGCTGTGACAGGCAAGTTACATATAGCTTGTGCGCAGAGTGCGGGCCAGCTCCAATACCGTTCTGAACATGATAGCAAATAGGTTGGACTGTCCTTATGTGCGACACTGCTGTGACAGGCAAGTTACATATAGCTTGTGCGCAGAGTGCGGGCCAGCTCCAATACCGTTCTGAACATGATAGCAAATAGGTTGGACTGTCCTTATGTGCGACACTGCTGTGACAGGCAAGTTACATATAGCTTGTGCGCAGAGTGCGGACCAGCTCCAATATCGTTCTGAACATGATAGCAAATAGGTTGGACTGTCCTTATGTGCGACACTGCTGTGACAGGCAAGTTACATAATAGTGCCGCACGTAAGAGACTACTATATTGAATATATTTTTATTTCTTTGTTCTTATTTTTTAAATTCTATTTTTTGTTTATTCCTTTTATCTTTACTTTTGTGTCATATATTATATTGTAATTGTATGTAATTTTAATTAATGTGACAGTGTGTGTTCCTATTATTTATAATATGAGTATATGTAACTTGAATTAAATTATTTGAATTGAATTGAATTAGCGCTTGCGACTACTAAACCTACGAGGCAGTCTATGTTTGTCAGTGTTTTATCACACTGCTGTTAAATTCAGAGTATGCCTTCGAAATCCTGATGATTCGAAAGGTGACAGTTTTCTGGAGCACGGAAGAACATTGACCAAATAAGTGCATATGTAAGTTCTACTAGGTAATTGTGGTAATGTTCCTATAATTCCTATAATTGAAATATATAAAATAAAATTAATTTCATTAAGACAATATCCATATTCCATAAAATAAAATAAAATTTCACAATACTGGAACAGAATAGATCAGAATAAAATAAAATGTCAATGCAATTCAAATAAACGAATGAATAGGTACGAATTATAAAGGTCACAGAATTACGAAAAATAAAATAAAATGCAAACTACAAAACGCATAACATTACACATACAAACACAAAACACACATACAAACAAATACATACATACAACATACACCACAAAAAACAATATTGTACAACACAACACAACACAACACAAACCACATACATGATTTTTTTTATCGTAAACAGATTTTTAATGAATAATCAAAACGAGCTTTAATTAATGAGTAAACCCACTGCACCTACGGTAATCAAAAAGAACATTCCATGAACAACGTTTCACGTTATTTTATTAGTCAGCTGTTATGATAATTAGGCTTTCGATAGTAATATGGCGACTATCATTTCATTAGTATGCTGTTGGCACCACCTAACGGTAGCCGGCATCGATGCGGTGAAAACAATAGGAATTGATAGATGGACAATGCAGGCCTCAGAGAAGCCTTGGGAGCGATCGTGCGATTAACAATGTTTTAGCAATGATGTTTCAGAGAAGAGACTTTTTGTTCAACTTTTTTTGACGAGGTTAATTACGAATGACCGTTTGATAACGACGGATGTGATAGTGTTGGAGAATGGACCATCTCTTTCTGAGAAAGGATATATTCATATGCTTTCTTTAATCTTAATGAAAGATGAATGACAAAGCATTTCGGTTATCGAATTAAATTGAAACATCGTACGATATCTGCTTGAATTGACACTCAAGCTCGATGGCTGGAAATTATCTATAAATTGACTAAATTGCAGACTCAAAAACTTTATTAAGAAATAATGAATGATAAATCAATACATACTGCTTAGTTATCTATTAGTAAAGTGAAAATTATCCTCATATGCTAATTGTGTCTTTTTGGGTTATCGTTACAAGACGTGTCAATAAAACTATTCATATGGCTCTACTGATGTGGATAATAAAAGAAATGAGTTGTAGAAACAAATGAAAGTTTAATGTAGAAACTCCTTTCACTTTGTTTAACTGTCAGAAGGCCTCTTGGAAGTGTACTAAGAGGCTAAATTACCAAGGTGTTTATGATAAATTAACTGTGTTTAAGTAAATTTATAGCAAAGCAATGGTTTATAGCTTACAGTCTAAAGAAACTAAATGGAACTAGAAACATAAAAACTTTCGCCATCACCGTTTTGGAGTACAGACAATAATCTGTACAACGAAGGCCTATAGCCAGCGGCTGAACGTGTCAGAAATAATTATGTTTTTTAACTGGTTGTGAAGTAACGGATCGTCGTAATGCACCTGCCGGGTCGATGACCCACCGCGGGACCTTGTCCGCGAAACTCGATCTCGCAAAAACCATGTACTGTTAGCTCTGGTATACTTTATCCGTCTAAATAGGGTGCACCTTCACGAGCTTGAAGCTATGTTGTTACAATGTAATCAGCATGGCCCAGGGTTATTATAGAATCCGTATTTGTAAACATGACTTGACTAATTTAAGTTAACAAGGTTTCCAAGAGTAGGTTTAGAAAAAGGGGAAAGTTTAAGTTAAAACTAACTAAGAAATAAAAGTGATTTTTTAAATTTTCATATTAATTATGGTTTATAGCATAAAAATCATAATTTGTAAATTAAAATGATTAACATTGGTCTGGTTTTCACTCTGAGCAACAACAAGCGCAACGCGTCGTACTCATAGCTACAGACATACTTACTGTTAACATTAGCATGTCGGTGACGCGAACCCATTAGGTTTATTTCCTACCAAAAATCGCTCAACGTGCCTAAAAATTTTTGCACTTCAAAAATGAAAGAAAAATTTTGGCGAGAAGTTTAGCGATTTAGCAAAAGTTATGAATTTGTACAGGTCCTAACTAACAGTTTGGAAGGGAAGAAAATGATCTAAATGTCTATTCGACATCCAATTTAAATCTACATACTTGCAGTCTCAATGCCTCTTGTCCTCTTTAAAGACGACAAGAAGGATAAAATGGTATATCGATAGGTATATATAGTCGACTGGTTTGACTAAACTTGGAGATCAATTAAACATCACCCTAGAATCTTTCGTTGTATCAACCTTAGGTCAAGGTATAGGTACTTTAGAAGAACTGGGACAAATACTGCCTGACAATAAAAGCCTCAGAAGTACTGAATCAGACAGAGTAGATACACTGACCCCAATGGAAACCTAAAATTATGTCGTTGCGTGTGAACAAAACCTAATGTACGTTAACAGCTAATACCAAGGTATTAGAGTCAATGCTATGTACCTGATTATATAACTGGCAAGGACAAAATAGTTCATATACTTACATATTTAGGACGGATATGACACTGCAAGTAAATGACAACTTAACAAGTGTCACGCTACTTAGTATGACTTTAATTAATAGCACCTTAAAGATATTTATGCTTTAAATGCAGATATAACTTAAGCTGTTTATGGTTATTTTATTCCACTATTCGCTTTTAAAATAATAAAACTCATGTTATAAATCTTTCAGACGTGCAAATTACCTCCTTGGATATTGAGGCAAATTAAATTTCGTAAAAAGGGTTTAAGCATTTGTGTTTGTCACCTTGTTAATAGCCTCAATTCTTTCTTAGATGAATGCAATAGTTATTCTGCATTAACCAGGTTCATGGATGCTCTACTAGTCAAAATTGTGCTCATATTTTAATTCAATTCATGATCAACAAGCCATATCAAAGGTGAATTAAGAAGTTTATCAAGACGAAGAAGCTGAGAACTTTAAAGCAGATTTTTTCTAAATGTCCCTTCTTGTCAATTTCAATGACTGGAGTAGGTGAGTGTTTCCTTTCACAACATAAGTGACATGCATGACATTTGAGACATGCGTAAACTAATACCAGTAACGGCCATAATAATGTAGGTATGTTTTGTCGAAATGCAAGCAACAGTCATTTAAGTTTCGACAGTTTAGCAATAAGACCGAATGTCACTAATGTGTCTACGGTATACGCGAGTGCTAACGATGTATCAAGACACAAAATGTGTTGGTTGAGCAATTTCTTTATTAAAGTAACTGATGGTAAAAAGTATGTTTGCTACATCAAACGATGAAGAAGTTGCCAAAGGAATAAGATTACGATATTTTCTTATTGCTTGTGTTTGATGATAATTTGACAGATAGTTTTGTCAACCTTCGGAAAATTAACAAGCCAGCAGATTAAAGCATCACACATACTATGAATCTATACTAATATTATAAAGAGGTAAAATTTGTTTCTTTGTAAGTTTGTATGTAGGGGGTAATCTCTGGAACTACTAGTCGGATTTAAAAAAAATTACAGTTGATAGCCCAATTCTCGAGGGAGGTTAAAGGTTATTTAACATCATATTACGACCCTTAGGAGCCGAGCAAAAAGAAAAAGTCCGAAAGAACGCTAAGCAAAAACGAAGTAAGAGCGCGGGCGGGCGATGCAATGCGACGCACTAGGAAACAAGAAATTTCACGCGGACGAAGTCGCGGACAGTAGCTAGTATTTTATAAAATATGTGATATTATCTTCGATATATCGCTCACGGTTGAAAATCAAAGAATATTGAAGCAATTTCAAATAAGTAATAAGAAATACCAGAGACTTTGGATGGATTGTGTGTAAGATGATATGACTAGAAATGGGTTGAATAGACGGCTGATATAAATACATGGAAGAAGAATACAACAAATTGAGATAAGGGTAGTAGGAAGATGATTATAATGTTGTCGTAACTGCAGTAGTACCAATATTTTATTTTAATTGTCGAAGCGAGCAGTCATTGTGACTCGTGAAACAGAGGAAACGACATGCAATTAACAAAAACGGTTCAGAAAAAAATACAATATTAATATGGCACTATTTGGCCTATAACTATCGAGCGTCATGAGTTCATGACATTTGTTGATAAAATAAATCATGTTTGTGCAATATATACAGACATGACAAAGGCGTTAGGGTTTGTGGATCATTAAATTTTACTGCAAAAATTACGTGGTTATGGCATTAGAGGGACTTAGAATCATATCTAAGTGATAGATTACAATGTACGGAAATCTCTGGAATATGTTCTATACTTAAACAAATTAGAAACCACATACATTGTCCAGTTGTGTGCACCTGATTACATCCTAAAATATCTGCACTCGTTTTAAAGTTATCCTGTATACCTCTGAAGCAAGGTACATAAAATATGGCGTGCCTCAAGGTTGATATATATACATGACCTTTCAAAAATGGTACTCTTTGCAGACGATAGTACGGCTATTATAGAATGTAATAATCCAAAAAAACATTAATAATTCTCTTATGATAATAATCTAGAGATGAAAAGAAAAGCTTGTTTGATGTTGCTCCACAGTATAATAAACTACCCGATATAAATTTATGCCATTGCAAAAATAAAGCACTTAACGGGTTAGTCCTTGAAAGATGTTATTAAACTCTGGATGAGTTTCTAAATGACAAATCTCTATAATTATGTAATACTGACATAAATTTGAATACTTTACTTAATACTGATTAAAATTGAATTGACTTTAAATTTTGTCATGAAATGAAATTGACTCTGAATTGTAATAAAATTTTATTTGCATGCATGCGTTAACAAATGTATCATTCTATTTTAATAATACCTGCCCATTTAAGCGTTTTTAATAATATTAATAATTTGTATGGTGGCAAAACATAGCGCAAATTTTTAAGATCTTTGTATATCATTAAATTACCAATGTTTCACAAATAAATTATTCTTATTGTTATTCATGATCAAAGGTGCACGGCTATGAAATCATTACAATGAAATATGTAATAACATCCTACGTATTATATGATAATTTATAGATACTCAGATAGACCTAACATTATAATAATACAGCTTTGTGTGTTAATTTTATTAGAAATAAAATATTGACTCGTTAATTCTGAAGATGTTTGTTTCGAATTCGAAAACCCATACGGATTCGTCCTTCTTGTGAGAAAAACATCTAATAGTTTACTTTGAAGAATTGTAACCGGATTTTCGAATTATCTGTGCATAACACATTTGTTGTGTTTTAGTTGAAAATCATGAAAAAAATTACTCTTCTGTAGTAATCGACCGGTAGAGATTATCGACCGGTAGAGTTTTATGGACTTTGCTCACAAACTATTTGGATTGCATGTTTCGTCTAACAGTCGTCCGCTGACATTAGTATAACCATAATGTACTAGGCTGTTCGTGCACCTATTATTCAACCGCCATAATACGCACTTCTCCCACTTTCGTAGCCTTCCGTATTTAACGCCGAGTTTACGTAATGAACAATTTGTGAACTTATAATACTCATTATTGTTGTTACTTATGTCATCATGTTGTGATGTGTGGGGATTCATCGTATCACGTTTTTTAATAAGTATAACATAACATTCACGCCTGGATTCCCCGAAACAAAAAATAATAATGTATAATAATAATGTATATGTAATAATGTATGTGTTATAATGTACCTATGTTTTACAAATAATAAATGAATTTGAATCTGAATCTGAATCTGAAGGGTTACGCAGAGGTGAACCTAGAGTACATCCACATTTCGCCAGTTATGTTTAATGCTCCGTTCACGAAAAAAACCCTTTTTTGACAATTTCTTATCTAATTATGAAGAAGCTTGAAATAATTGAAACGTTATGTCTGTTACTATAAAATACACAGTTTTCGTGGTGCTAAACTAGTAATTTATTTGAACATCCCTTTCAGCCACATGCAAAACAAAGAACTCGACTTTGCAAATCACAAATAATTTTGTTTTTTTCTTTTCTCTTTCTCAGGAAAAGTGAACAATATTGATCAAAATCAGTCGATTTCGTGCACGGCCCCTTAAGTCCCATGTTATAGGGGGTGAACCTATAGAGGTATGAGGAACAGGGTGTAAAGTTCACTCATCCTCCATAGAAAAGGGAGGATCCTCCGACCAGACGGGTGTCGTGTCTGGTGGGCAACTGCCCGACGGTTGATGTCGGGATGTTGTATATATGCTAGTTGCGCGGTAAACTCTGCTTGCGCGATGCAGGATTTTGCGTGACGTCAGTGTGATGCGTAGTTTTGTATGTGGCGCTGTAGATGCCGCCACATCACTCCCCTCCGGAGACCGGAGGTCGATAGTGGGCTGAGTCGTGTATCTTGCGATGCTTGCCAGTGCCAGGTGGGGTTCCAGTGGCTCGGAACCGGTTGTCGCATAGTTCGCGGTGGGTCGGAACTGTCTGCGGTGATGCCCCAGTGAGTCGGGGTGGCGCTGCGTTATGCTCCAGTGAGTCGGACGTGGTACAGCGCCGGGTTGAGGGCTGACTGCTGGCGTCGACCAGGAGAGCGTTGAAGAGCTCTGCTTGTTGACCGGCCGAAAGTGCAGTGTGCTGTGCCAAGGTTGCTGATGAGGCTTAGGGTGATGACCAGGTATGCGCGGTCGCTGCATGCTGGTGGTCAGGATACCCGTTGAAGCCGTGGGTGCTGGCTGGCTGTGTGACTCGCCGCTCGAGAGCTTGAGGAAGTGATGATGATGACGTCACGCTGATGTAGTTGCACGAAGGCTGCGCTGACGTTCATACTCGGGGTCACCAGTATAGAGGCATGAGGAACAGGGTGTAAAGTTCACTCATCCTCCATAGAAAAGGGAGGATCCTCCGACCAGACGGGTGTCGTGTCTGGTGGGCAACTGCCCGACGGTTGATGTCGGGATGTTGTATATATGCTAGTTGCGCGGTAAACTCTGCTTGCGCGATGCAGGATTTTGCGTGACGTCAGTGTGATGCGTAGTTTTGTATGTGGCGCTGTAGATGCCGCCACAAACCTATTCCCATTAACCGGGCATAAATCCTGCTACTGTGAATTTCCAGATGGAAAAACCCAATAACACTTTGCCTGGCTCGGGATTCGAATCCAATTACCCAATTACCTCATGCTCAGCAGTAGCGCTTGCGGCCACTAGACCAACGAAGCAGTACTAATATGTACTAGTTAAATTACTTCTATGATGTTGATGTCCATGGGTTTTTCATAGAGGGTTGAATTATATTTTCCTCTCACTTAAATGTTATCGTACCAACAAAAGATTATTTTAAATCCTCGTCAGCCTTTTGTTAAGCTTGACCTTCAGACAAATAACCTACTGTTACTGTAATTTGGAATATAAATAAACAAATGTAACCTTGCTCGCGTACACAAGATTTTCAGTTCAAATGTTTTGTTCTACTTGACTATTATGCTAATTCAGAAACTCGTGCATAAAATCATTATTTTAAGATTATGACAAGGACCGAGTATTTTTAGTCTAAATATTTTTATTCGTTTGTATATATTACGAAAAGGCCTTCCATTTTTAGGTGGATAAATTATCCTCATGTTAAAAAAAATCTTTTTCTGTGGCCCCGTAAATTGAGGATACTTTTATGATCGAAAAGATTAATTAAACATTTCTCACAAAATCATTATTTAACTTTCGTTCTCTAATCTATCAAGAGTCCGTACAAACAAACTTTCTTTGGCAAAGGCAAATACTTACCTACAGCAAAAATACGATCTGCGTGCTTACCTGCCCTGTAATGTTAACCCACATAGGTAGTCCTAGTTTATTAAAACAAGTTCTACCACAAATATCAAGGGATATTTTTATCAGACTGGTTTTATAATGTCTGATTATTTTTATCTTTATCTGTGGCTGACAGGACACTCCTACTCGTACCTCGTACTCCTTGGTGCAAATGAAAGTGCCAGAAAAAGGTGTGAGTGAAAGTTTTTGGACTTTCTCGCAATGGACACTTTTATTAAGTAAATATCGATTAATATCGACTTGGTATTGATACTTTATATTAAGGGCTGAGTTCGTCGTAATTTTTGAAAGTTACTTAGACAAACAGAGAACAAGAGTCGTTGCATGATCTCTTGAGTGATGGAGAAATAGCCCTAGGAGTCGGATAATTAAATGATAGGTAGATACGTACTCGCGGGAAGGTACTTATGGGTCACCGAGGCCCCCGCAACAAAGGCAACAGGAAGGAATACGGGTGGGTTTTAGTCAGTAAGAGTCTGACACACCCTCCCGCTCCGCCCAGAGCGGGAGAAGTTATTTGATGATTTCCCACCCTCAAAAAAAAAAAAAAGGTAGATACGTACGTTGATTTGTTTTCTGTTTTTACGAAGAAATAATTGCAAAAAGTGTAGCTTTAGCACCGACATAGTAGTTTGAATGTTATTTTGGTGAAGAAGAAGTGAATATTCTACATTTTTTACGAACGTGATTTTGCTCGTTTTCCTCAATATGATAATCATAAGAAAGAATTAAAAATATTTTTTGTGTTACCGTTATTATCTAATTTACCGTGTTTTGTTCTCAATACCTGTCACTCCAATTTCTCCGATCTCATTGACATTTAAAGTGATGCTTTTGACCTCTAAGGAGGTTGAATATTGACGCACAAACCGGTGTTGGCTGTTGGCAAAATAATTGCATTTACTAAAATAAAATCTGTTCAGATTATTGACCTTTGATCATTTTAGTTAGGTAAAATACATCTAGGTAATACAATACATGTGTTTAAGGACCTATTTAATTAATTATATGAACCAGTACGAACTTTAAAATAGTCAAACAAGTCTGTTTTAAATGTTGAGGTTCGTAAAAACTTTTAGGAAAACAAAATCAAAAATCCTACACATTTTCAGCGAATGTGAGAAAACAAAATTACAAATCCTACACATTTTCAGCGAATTATATTGGGTAGTAGTACCTAAATAGTAGTGTTTTAATTTTTATCAAATAAAAACCAATTAAATAACTAAAAGCTTCAAATGCTTTCAATGATAAACCTAAAATAAAGCTCTTGCACACTATTATAGGTACAGAAGCATGGACGAGAATTTGAATAATATCTTTTATTAGTTTAATTAAAAAATAAACATGATTGTTCAGAAAAAATAAAGTTATATGACACAAATAGTAACAGTCGTCCGACTACTTTCTTCTATCTACTTACGTGTATTTGAAGTTCCTGATGCTATCACAGCAGCGAAGAATAATACTAACACTTGGTAATGCGCCATTTTAAAATTAAATTATATAAACATTAAATCTAAACGTGAAAGAACGCGCTTTTCGGAGTATTCCACGTTTGAATTTTTGGAATTGACAATTAAGTTTTTTTTTATAAAAGTCGGCAAGCGTCCGGCGCGTGCTGCCTCGGCGGGAGCAATGGTGTCGTAAGCTGAACCCTCTCCAAGACACAAGATGCGTTGACCGCAGCAAAGGTTTCTTTCTATACATTTTTGCGTATGCGGTTTTTTTTCCTTTTGTCTCTTTGAAATGTTTGAGAATAACATTTAATCCACCTCACATTTCACTTTCTTTTGTTTGTAAAATGTTACTAATGCAAACTCTTTTTACTAGTATTCTAGGTCAATCTGACGAGTCAAAACCAAAAAGCCCCGGCTTTTTTGTTTTGGCTCGTCTTGGCACTAGGTATTTACCTATCTTTTCTTGATGCGTTTCGTCTTATTTTGAAACCCTCATAGCGTCGGCCTGGAAACGCTAGAGAGCTCAAATTCTCAGAATCGATGAGACGTAGTTTGCAGACTACTAAGTTTAATTTGTCTAACTTTTTTACTTTGGATTTCATTAATAAAAATACGTCGACTTTCGTCACTGACTTACTGACTCACTGACTCACCAAAACCTCTACGGTACTTCCCGAAGTCTTAGAAAGCTGAAATTCGGTTTGCAGGCTAGGATTTGCACACAAACAAAAGAAAAAGAAAAATAAATCTGTAACGTTCACCCTCCCGTTGTAGAGGTGCAGGTCTGTATATAAAATATAATCCTCTACGAAACCCAACGGGAGAAATCTGTAACATTCACCCCCCAACTCTCTTAAAGGGAGGTGCAAGTCTGTATATAAAATAAAACCTCTATGGTACTTACCAAAGTCCTAAAAAGCAGAAATTTCGTATGCAGGCTAGGATTTGCACAAAAACAAAACAAAAAAGAAATTTGTAACTTTCTTATTAAAGGGAGGTGCAAGTTTGTATTTTATTTTTTATTTTACGGATAATAAGTCAGTATAATATCATCGCTAAAAGAAATAGAGCACCCTACAAAAACAACTGAAATCCCACCAAAAACAAAAACATTCCATGTTAGTAGGTTCCCAGGACATACATAGCGCTTTCACTGTTAAAAGTTACCTGCGAGGTAATTGCATAACACACTATCAGTAGCAATGGGATTCATTTTGACAGTTCAACAACATTCATGGCGGTATTTACGTTGTTGAGCAGACAAATTTTTCGAACATATGAAGCAGTGTATTAGCAATATACTTCAAAATCATTCAGATTGTGATTGATAGTGTGTTGCGCAATTAGGGTGCAGATCTAAAGTAGAGCCAAGCCCTTAAATCTACAAGGCCTAACTCTACATATTTTACACCTTGGTCAAAATGTATGGCTTGGCCGTTCCATTGAAATATTGCAAGACACAACATTAAAGACCAGTGACTTCATTTCTTACCATAAATAAGTCGACTCAAAGAGTGTCTGTACGACGGCCGCGAAACGGCCGTACATTATGACCAAGGTGTAAGGTTTGTAGAGGCCCTTGTAGAGTTAGGGGCTTGACTCTACATTAGATCTGGCTTATATAATATATAAGTCAGATCTAATGTAGAGCCAAGCCCCTAACTCTTTCACACGTATGTTTCTTACGTAACGCTTTCACAGTTAAAAGTTATATATATTATATATAACTTTTAACTACCTACTTTACATGAAATGTTTCTGGTGGGATTATAATTTCAGTTAACATAATAATAACACTTTATAAAGTGGTTAGAATAAAGGGATTTTTTTCCTCTATTGTTACTTTTACTCTTTTGTTGCAATACCTAATATTTTTTTAGGAATGTTTTTCTGTTTTTTATCCACTGTGCGCGTTGTAGGTATTTAAAATGATCTACAAAAATAAATACTATTGAAGTGTCTGTTTGTAATGTCAAAATAACAGCTTTTTACTAAATGCTTATGAAAGTATATAGGTACGACGGTACTTAAACAAAAAAACAATTAAAAAATAAATGTCTGTCTGTCTGTTTGTTCCGATTTTGACGGGTTTTTCACTGGCAGATAGCAGCTGATGTGTAACTTAAAACTTAAACTAAGGAGTAACTTAGGAAACTTTTATTTTATATAAAATAAAAGTTTCCCAAGCTTGCGAGTTTGCCAGCGTGGCTTTATATAAAGCCACGCTGGCAAACTCGAGGGCAGCAGCTGCGTAATTAATATAATTCACCCATTTAATTGATTACATAGTCATTACAGTCATTAAGTACTATATAAGTAAGTACATATTTGAATAATGAATATCTAGTATAATTACTCGTATTTAGCTAATTTATTAGCTAGGTATTACCCTACTGGTTGGTACTTAATTAAGGAACAACTCTTCGCACGGTATGAGAAATTTTGACTGAAACTTACTTGACAGTTTGACACATGTCATTCATTTGTAATTACGAGTCTCTACCATCCCAAATTTAACCGGGAACTTATTGTCACTGAAGTGTTAGGAAGATACATTATATTTGTAGTGCAATGGATATTAGCTGATCTTCATCGCAATCATTACACAATACCTTCACCACAGTGCCTAATTCCGTGTGTTGAATTAGAATCGAAGGGGAATTATTTGATCGTTAACGTAAGCCAAAGCTCGGACGTTTTCAGAATAATTGAGCGATGAGAACTTTAAAAAAACATTGTGTCAAGAGATGGGAAAGATTTTAATAAGGTTTTTTATTGCTCAATGTTACGCATATGTATACTAATAAAATAAAGCTGAATAGTTTGTTTGTTTGAACTCGCTAATCTCTGAAATTACCAGTCTGATTGGAAAAAAAAATATTTCATAGTCCAATTCTTGAGGAAGGTTATAAGCTATTTAACATCACGCTACGACCCTTAGGAGTCGAAGAGAAAAGTAGAAAGAACGCTAAGCGCAAACGAACGAAGTAATAAATAGCGCAGGCGGGATCCGAGTTTTATAAAAATGTGGCAGTTATTTAGGTATGTTGTGTATCTTATGAATTCCACGCAAACGAAGTCGCGGGCAGAAGCCATTATCGTATAGTTTGCGTATGGTGAGATCGAGATGAGAAAGGGAATATTTACCTCGCGCCATTTGTGAATTGTGAGATTTTAGCTGTGCACATCAATGGTGCCCAGTGGAAACGGCCGTGTCTTTCGAGTTATAGGACGCAAGTTCGAACCCAGGCGAACGCAGGCACTTTACTTTGTGTAAATTATTTCATCACCACTGCTCTCAAAACGGTGAACGAAGACATCGTGAGGAAACCGGCATGTCCTAGAACTAAAAATTCAAAGACATGTGACGTCTATCAACCCGCACTGGGCCGGCGGCGTGGTGGATTACGACCCACTCCCTCTCGAAGAGAGGAGGCCTGTGTCCCAGAAGTGGGAACATTATAGGCTAATTACGCTAGCTGTCAAGGCCCTTTCTACTAATGTATTCTTACACCTTTTACACCTTAAACACCTTCGATTTAACGAAAAGTAAAAATAAAGTAATAGAACAGAGAAAAAGAGGAGACCAAGGAGGATCAAATGAAGAAAAAAGCCAATATAGAGACTGACAAGTACCCAGCACTCATGTTTCGAATAATGGACGAAAAGTCAACGCATCTCAACTCATTATATACTTTCAGCTTTTAGCAAATTTTTATACCTAATAGATAACATTTTTAAGTAAATAGGAAACGACGAACGTACTGTAGGCGAAGCAAAAGGAGTATGTAAGGAGCCGAGCAGGTGGCGTTCTATAGTATCTCCCCATGGGAAGAAGGCGTGAGAATGCTAAGAGGGATGTGTGGTGTGACACGAATGGATAGAATAAGAAATGAGTACATAAGAGGAAGCCCTTTTTTTTTGGGTGGGAAATCATCAAATAACTTCTCCGGCTCTGGGCGGAGCGGGAGGGTGTGTCAGACTCTTACTGACTAAAATCCACCCGTATTCCTTCCGTTGCCTGTGTTGCCAGGGGCCTCGGTGACCCTTTATTACCTTCCCGCGACCGAAGTGGCACCGGTGACTGAAAAGTTGTACGGAAATCGATTGTCATGGTAAGGTCATGTGATGCGGAGGAATGAGGAAAATGTCGTGAGGAAAGTCTTGAATATGAATGTCGATGGTTATAAGAGTAGGGGAAGACCAAAGAAGCGATGGATGGACTGTGTGAAAGATCATATGGCTAGAAAG
Organism: Atethmia centrago; assembly: GCA_905333075.3. NCBI lineage: Eukaryota > Metazoa > Arthropoda > Insecta > Lepidoptera > Noctuidae > Atethmia > Atethmia centrago. The sequence continues at coordinate 23,234,014 of HG995369.1, forward strand.
GGGGTGACTACCGAGATGACAACTAATAGAGAGGTATGGAAGAAAGGGACATGTTGCGCCGACCACAAATATATTGGGATAAGGGGAGAGTGATGATGAATGTGAGTGAGTTTATGTATGTATGTGTAAATAGGAAACAGCTAGGAAACGGGACACAAGAAACATATTACATACTGATTGCAAGTCCGTTGTAAATTATATTTTATATTATATTTCGCTTTAATGATTTTCCGAAACGATTCTCGATACAGCCAAATCGAATCTCGATACCGTTACCTACTACCGGTTTGAGTGCACTCGTGACGAGTAATATGTCGGTCATGTTTTTATGTGAGGCTCTTGATCTAAATATACTTTTATTATTTGTAATTTCTGCAATTATAGGCTGAATTTGCCTGCAATTCTTTTGTGAAACTGAAGTATGGGCTTGTACCACTGCCCTTAATACAAGTTATTTCATAACTTAGTAAGGGTGTTGGTTGCAACACCTACCTCTTTTGATAACTAGCATAAGTCAAGTGTACTTATAGACGTTACTATTTAACATTGTTATTCGATTGATTAAATAAATTATTTGTATTTATTTAAAAATGATGAGTCAATATAGAACTGCTTTGAGTTTCTGGCAATAATTGATCTAAATAAATTTGTTCCGTTCAACATGAAAGTTGATTATTTACAATTATTGATATCTCTTACAAACGCTGAAACGAGATGATTCGTTTATAGTTATTAAATATTTATCAATCAATGCAATCTGTTTTTTTAATGTCCAGCAATCTATTTGATTTCTGATGTTAGGTGTCATAACATCTCATCGTGTTAAAAAAATATAGGTAGTCGTCGGCAGTCCCCATTGCCGACAGACGTGAAAACTTATCGCTCAACGCACCAAAAAGAGTTGTCACTTCAATAAAATAAAGATTATCTAAAACACAATTTAAACAATGCACAGTATACACAAATCAGAGGCTAAAGAAGCTAAACTTAATATAACTCATCTTAAAATAAATGGCTCTGTGGCACCTGTATATGTTGCTGAGTGCCTTACTACTAAACTTTTTTATCATGCTAGGGCTTTCCAGCGGAGCCATGGTTACCAGTTTTGCTGGACTGCCAATGGTATAGTGTACCTTCGAAAAAAGGTCAATGATCCGCAAATTCGAATTACTTCGGAGTCTGATGTGGAAAAACTAAAGTGTACTGAGTGACTTGTCTTGGAAATTATTTTGTCATATTCTATTTCTAAAATGTATTTTATGCATGCTTCAATTTTTTTTACTGTCGATTTGTATGTCTTGTCCATCTACACTCTACATGAAACTACACACACACTTTAACTTATTTATTGAATTGAAGAGTAACCTTTACCAATTTCCCTGTACTCATGTTTCTGTTACGTTTAACTTTAATTTCATCTTTGGTGACTATTTTTACTTTGCCCCATTTCCTATAGAGATTCATTTTTTGTGACTCAGATAGTTTAACAAATTATATAGATAATTGCTCTGTCTCAAACGTATCTTATCAGTGATCTAGAACACTGTCATGAGTTGATCTTTTTTTCGCCTGGCAAACGTCTGACCATACTCACGTAAAACATCCGCAGCATAAATTGTAAGCTCCCTGGACTTGTATTATTACTTGATAGGTTAAAAATGAATTGTGACATAATAGTCCTCACAGAATGCTGGTTATTAAAAACGAGTGTCGTTCCTACTTTACCAGGATTCCAGTCGTTTTCTATTTTAAACAATTTTAAACAAAATGACGGAGTTATTATTTATTACAAAGACCATTGAGTTAGTGTTTGAGGAACCATCATTTCAAGAAGGAAACTGTCTTATAACGCGCCTTGGCAAACATATGGATATTGTTTCTTTATACCGCTCTCCTTCATATAAAAACATTTATCCATTTTTAAACTCTTTACACGAAGCTCTTTTACTTTTAGAAGGATCAAGCAACTTGATTTTAATAGGAGATATTAATATTCCTATCAACAACACGAAAATTTATCTAACTGGAGAGAATTATGTAACTCTTACAGCGTCCCACGGATTACTACCTGCCCATAAGGAAATTACTCACAGTGCGAGTGGAACATGTCTTGACCATGTATTGTTAAGAAGTTCCTACCGTACACATACTGTAATTCCTACAACTACTTTAACTGATAATTTTTTTTTTTTTTTTTTTTTTTTTTTTTTTTTTTTTTTTTTTTTTTTTTTTTTTTTTAAAACGTTGCCCCACACTAGGAATTTCTTCCTGTATTGTGGGTGCGTTTACAAACATAGAAACTCACAAACACAAACACCCAGACCCAGAACAATTACTTGCAGATCATACAAATACTTGTTCCGTGCGGGGATCGAACCCGCGACACGCTGCGTAGCAGTCGATCGCTCAGCCATTACGCCAACCGTGTCGTCATCATTACCCAGTGCTTGTATGTTTAGATTTTGATTTGCCACGAACTCCTACAAACACCACGTACAGTGTAACGTGTAACCAATGAGGAATCTTTAACCCAAGACATACTACGAATCGATCTAATTCCGATATTCCAGTCCAATGAGCCCGACTTTTCTCTCAACTACCTAACCAGCTCAATACAGGCCGCAAAAAAAAATACACAGTTGTTGTCAAAACATCAAGCCGTAAAAAGATTATTAAACCTTGGGTAACTCCTGGGTTATTGAGATGCATGAGAAATAGACACAGGCTATACTATGAACTAAAATCTTCACCAGCTAATGACACTCGGAAAGTAACATATACGTGATACCGGAATTTTTGTACTGAAAGTGAGACATGAATATGAAAAATCGGAGGTCGAAAAATCCAAAAAATGACCCAAAAAAGCTCTGGAAAAACAGTTCTTAAAGAAATCTCTAACACGAATAAAATTCCTACTCACCCAAATCAGCTTTAAATGATAAATGATTTTATTTCTGTAAGTAGGTTTTTACAAACACTTTTACACGTCAAAACATATTTTTTTAAACTAGATGAGGCCGGCGTTTCCTATCTGACTACTCTGAGAAGAAAGGCCGAAACAAACTCAGAGGTCACAGTCTCTTTTAAAGTCCAGACATAATCTTGGTCAGATCATGTGAAGACCATGTCGATTGGTGTCTGAAATGGTCTTTTGATGAAAGAACCACACAGATTGAGTGGACCTGTCCAGTCAGTGCACGCATTTGTCAGTCGTTGTGCAGCTCAACTCATAACTAAAGGAGCTCAACGATTCAACGAACAATACCAAAGAAAGGACATTTGGCTAGGCCGCAAAAAATACTCAAAACTGCCAGACCATATTAAAAACTAACTGAGAATAAAACAAAATTAAACAATGATCCACATAGTCTTCACATTTACAATAATTAAAACAATATAATACTACACAGAGTAAATATTCATGTCATTGCATAAATAAAATTCATCAATGTCAATGTGTATATTCGGACATAATCTTGGTCAGATCATTTGAGGACCATGTAGGTTTGTGTCCGAAATGGTCTTTTGAGGAAAGACCACACAGATTTGAGTGGACCTGTCCAGTCAGTGCACGCATTTGTCAGTTGTCATGCAGCTCAACTCAAAACTTAAGGAGCTCAATGATTTGACGAACAATACCAAAGAAAAGACATTTAGGTAGGCCGCATAAAGTACTCAAACTGCCAGACCATCATTAAAAGAAAGAGACAAAAAAAAAAAAAAAACAAACAATGACCCACATAGTCCTCACATTCCTAATAATTAAAATAATATAATATAATACGAAAGTAAATTCCTCACCCGAAAAATCACTGGACTATATAAATATATAAATCAGTATTTTGTTAACATAGGCAAAACATTAGCTGAAAACTGCTTGTACCTACAAAATACTATTGATGCTGCCTCACCGCTAGTGACGGATTTTTCCAACACTTGTGCGCAACTTAACTTGTTTGTGTTGGAGGATGCAGGTGAAGATGAGGCTTCCGCCTTGTGATGGGTCTAAATACAGAATGCACACACACAATGGTAGGCCGCGATAATATATCAAATAGATTTTTGAAAAGACATGTTGACTTCCTTGTCCCACCGCTAACTTTCATATTTAATCAATGCCTCCATACAGGTCTTTTCCCTTCCCAATTGAAAAGCTCCGAAGTTCGTCCAATTTTTAAGGATGGCGATAAAAATGATATTTCTAATTATCGCCTGATTTCTATTCTACCCGCTATCTCAAAAATACTGGAAAAGTTAGTCAACAATAGACTTACAAAATACCTGGAAAAAATATCTTACTTACAGATAATCAATTTGGCTTTAGAGCAAATAGATCTACCGATGATTCTGTATATTGTTTGACCAAATTTATCAGTACTAACCTGGACAAAGGGCGCAAATGCTTGTTTATCTTCCTGGACTTGAAAAAAGCTTTTGACACAATTTCTATTCCCTCTTAATTAACAAGCTAGAAAAGCTTGGAGTGAGAGGAACTCAACTCGGACTTTTCGAGAGCTATCTCACGGGGAGTACACAGTGTGTTCGAATAGGGAGTTGCCCGTGTAAGCGCTGATCTTCCGGTGACGTTTGACATTCCCCAGGGTAGCATTTTAGGCTTTACACTATTTCTAATTTATATGAATGATCTTACTAATATCCATATTCCCAAAGGCGACATCATATCATACGCTAATGATACAGCTCTTCTTTTCTCTGACAATATCTGGGTTGACGCCTTTAATGCTGCACAAAAAGGCCTTAATATTGTAAACCAATAGCTCAGATTTAATCTTTTAACATTAAATACTGATAAAACAAAATACCTGACTTTCAGTACACGTCATTCAAAACAAACCGGGAGCAACTACAACATAGTCCCTCACCAATGTTTCCTGTTTCCTGTGCAATAAGCACGTGTTAATGTAATCAAATACATGGGGATTCTCTTCTATGCCAATCTCAGCTTCAAAGACCATTTAAAATTAATCAGAGCTGGAGTCAGAAAGCTTATATATGTGTTTAGGAAGCTGCGGTACGTTGTTGATGCTTGGTTATTGAAACAAATCTACTTCGCCTTGTGCTAGTCTGTAATAATACTCGTATACTACATTAAATCCTGGGGAGGAGCTCCTAAAACAGTAATTTAACCTATTGAGATCGCTCAACGCGCAATTCTGAAGGTTTGCGCTTTTAAGCCTCGACTATTTCCCACTACAGAGCTATATAAATACTGTGAAGTACTTACTGTTATGTCTTACTATTATGTCGCTCTACCTACTTACTGTAATTCTGAAGCAACATCAAGAAGTCTTGATGTTGCTTCAGAATTACTGTAAGTGGGTAGAGCGGTAGGTAGAGGGTTGGGGTCATATGCTAAGTAGCATATGACCCTAACCTTAAACATAGGCCTAGGAAACAATAAGTGTGTACTCGCGAACATAAACCTGAAACTTTTTTTATTAGACGTTTTTTGTGTTTTTGGGTCCCTATGTCTATAATAAAATTAACTTTATTCTAGATGTTTACTCTCTTAATAGGGCTCGTTGCAAAGACAGTGAAAGGTACTTATTGATCTTAACTTAATACTATTAATCGTACCAGAGTAAACAGGGTCCATGTTGTAATTTTTTAACATATTATTAATTACTTTACCCCCACATGCCACTCAAGTACTCACACCCACTTACTCCGCTGACACTCAGCATTTCATACATCTTCACACGCACATACACACCTTACCACTCACCGCCTCTTACAGTGTCACTTACCACTCTTCATACATACACACCAACTCACTTAGTTTTTAGCTTTTTTTTCTTTAGTCTACATAAAGCTGTACTCGTTAGCTTAATTTTTTACGCAAATAACTTTCTGAGAGGTTTGGCGCTGTATACCGAGATACAGGTTTTTACCTAGTTCGGTTGCAGATGCTCCTACATTACATTGTATGTGTTTATAATAGCTTACTAGTTTTTAAGTTGTTTTGTACAATCTTTTTTGGTTAAAAAATAAATTATTATTATCTTTATATTTAGTTCTTTATTTTTCTTCTCTTTTGAGAGAGTTTATGACCTTACACACGGGCCGGAACCAAGTGTGTAAGAGAAAAATCAAATTGAAAAGGTGGATGATAATGTCAGGAACTTTCGGGTGATGCGACAGGTATTGAGAATGGTGGCTTTTTGGAGCATGTTAAGACTTTGTGCTGAGCCTTCGGCACTACACCGGTAGATGAAAGTACTACAGGGACGATATGTACGGTTTGTACTTTCCATTGGGTTTTTATTTCTATGGCGAGGTTTTGGTACTTACTAAGTTTTTCGGATATTGTAGTTTGAATGTTGTGTGAGTTAGGTATAGCTATATCTATCAAGTAAACTGTTTTATTTATTTTGTCATGAACGGTGGTATCAGGTCTATTGTAATGTATAGTTTTGTCTGTTATTATTGTTCGGTCCCAATGGATTTTCTGATTCCTGTTTTATAAAATGGTTTCAGGTTTGTACTTATAATATGGAAACATTTCACCTATAAGTTTATATTTGTGTGCTAAGTATTGGTGTATGATTGCGGCAACTTGGTCATGTCGATGTTTATAATCTGTCTGTGCGAGTGTTTTACAGGCCCCCGTTATGTGTTGAATGGTCTCAGAGGCACTATTGCAATGCCTGCATGTGTCAGTCAGCTGATTGGGGTCTTTTATTATGTACTTTCTTTAGTTACGAGTTGCTATTATTTGATCTTGGATCGCAAGCATGAAACCTTTAGTTTCGGAAAACAATTCGCCTCGTTTGAGCCATTCGTTCGACTTAATTTTATTGACGTGTGACTGGCTCATGTAGGCTCGGTGTCTTCCATGTAGCGCGTTTACAGACCGTGCTGCAATTTTTTGCTGTGTGCTTATGAGATTTTCATTCATTTGAGTGTTTCTATTTTGTAAGTTGAGTGATTTTTTCTGATTTTCTGATTTGTTATGGAAATTAGATCTGAGTGAAAGTATTTGTTTGTTGTGCAAATTGTGTATGTCTATTAATCCTCTTCCTCTTTCTAGGCGTGGTAGCTTAAGTCGCTGTATGCATGATTTAGGGTCGTGTTTCCTATGTTTAGTAAAGAGTGTATTGATAGTGCGCTGTAGTTTTCTGATATCAGTTTTAGACCATCGTATAATTCCATTTTGTATTATTTTGTATTTTTCCTTTTACAATTGACAAAATTTTGCATTTGTCTACTATCTGCTGCGTACAACTTTATATCATCCATATACATAAGGTGTATTGAGGTGAATTGTGTGTTATCGTTTGTCAATATGAATCCTGTATTCGTTTTATCTAGTAGGTGTGACAGCCGGGGTCGCGGGAAGGTACTTATGGGTCACCGAGGCCCCCGCAACACAGGCAACAAGAAGGAATGCGGGTGGGTTTTAGTCAGTAAGAGTCTGACACACCCTCCCGCTCCGCCCAGAGTGGGAGAAATTATTTGATGATTTCCCACAAAAAAAAAAGGTGTGACAGTGGATTGAGTGTCATGCAAAACCATAAAGGGCTTAGAGCATCGCCTTGAAAAATTCCTCGTTTTATGTGGATTGGTTCAATGGACAACCCAGTGGAGGTTTGGTTTATTTTAAGTACAGTTTGCCAATTTTGAATGGTAGATTTTAAGAACAATCTGAGTGTGGGGTGGATATTATAGATATTTAGAACGTGTAGCAACCAGCTGTGCGGGACTGAATCATAGGCCTTTTGGTAATCAATGAACATGGTATGAATATCTTTTTTGTTTTTCATTGCGCTGTTCATAGCAATCTCGTCAATAGTGAGTTGTTCCTTACATCCCTGGCTATTCTTACGACAACGTTTTTGTTATTCTGCAAGAATGTTATGTTTAGTTAGGTGTTTTTATACTACTTCACTTACACAGGCTGTCAGGACTTTATAGAGAGTTTGTAAACAAGTGATTGGTCGGTATTTGGCTGGGTCTGTGGTGTCATTCATGTCCTTGGGTATCACGTATGTTACTCCATGTGTCATGTATGTTGGAAGTACGAGTAAATGTGGTGCCTGAATAAATGTATTTAGGTGATTATAGATTAATGGGTGGATGCTAGTGAATTTCTTATACCAGTAGTTGTGAATATTGTCTGAGCATAGAGATTTCCAGTTGTGTGTGCGTTTGATGACGTCTATAAATGTGTTTATTGGTATGAGTTCAAATTCCATTTCTGGGATTTTTGGTGTTGCTTTATTAATCCAGTCTGCGTGATTATTATGGTATACTGGGTTTTCCCAAATGTTCGCCCAAAATTTTCGTAATGCTTCGGGAGGAGGTGTCTCTAGGGTTTGGTTCATGGTGTCTCTGTTATTAGATGCAAGATTCCAATAATTTTTTTTTCGTTATGATAATTTTTGTGTTTTGGACTTTACGGTTCGTACATGTGATATATCTTTTAAGTCTACTGGATGCCACATTTAATTTTTGTTTTAAAGTGTCCAGAAAGTGATTTATTTGCGTGTTTTAGTCTTCGGGTTGTGTGTGTATGTGATATTTCTTCTTTATTTCTTCTATTGCTGCTATTAGTTTCTGACTTCTACAACCATTAATAAAATGTGTCAGCCTGTGTCAATGTGTTTGCTCTTAGATTTACATTTTTTTTTTAACCTTATTTATTATTATTAAATTAAACTTTTCACGTGGTCAATTTAACTTCACTTACTGCTCTTACAGCATGTCGGCACGAGCTTGTCGGTGACGCGAACCCATAAGTTTTTCCCATACCCAAATATGCACAACGTGCCTAAAGAAGTTTTCACTTCAAAAGATTCTAACGGGATAATCTACTTATTAAAAATCTTTCATTCACTGAGAGACAACGTACAGCCTAAACCGTTGGGTCTAGAAACATGAAATTTTGTTCAAGAGTTTCCTAAATAACGAAAGTGAGACACTAAGGAAGGATTTCCGAAAATTCATGACTTACAGGGATTATATAGGGGATGAACTGGTAGCTTACGTGGCTTCTAACATTTGATACGGCATTGTGCCATGGGGCAATTCTGTTCTTATAAATAAGGTATTTATAGACCAAAAACAATGAATTTCTGCTCTTTGTGATGTGCCACTATTGACTTCGTGTAAACCTCTTTTTAAAGATCTAAATAGATTAACTGTTCCCGGTATATGCATATTTAAATACTGTAAATTTGTTAAAATTGCACTCCGAATTATTTCAACGTCTTGGAGACACTGTTGCGTTTAAATTACAAGATATTTTTAGATAATATATATAACCAAACCTTAGAGACACCTCCTCCTGAAGCATTACGAGAATTTTGGGCGAACATTTGGGAAAATCCAGTATACCATAATAATCACGCAGACTGGATTAGAGCAACACCAGAAATCCCCGAAATGGAGTTTGAACTTATACCAATAAATATTATATATACGAGTATATATATATTATCCTGATATACTAATTATGCCTTCAATGAAAAGCCACTTATATCACAAAAAATGATTTCCAATGGGTTGTAACTGTTATAGGATGTATAATAAATTACCAAAATCGCATAGGAAACTGCTAATCAATCATTTTAAGTTATTCAAATGGCTTCTAGAAAAATCATTCTATTCTATGAATGAGTACCCAAACTTTAAAGATTAACACAAAGATTCAGATTTACTATTATAATGAAACAAATCATTGACATTATAATTCTTAATATTTATTATTATTTATTTATTATTTATGTTCTAATTTTATTATCTTCATTTATTTAATTAAAGTAATCAATTATTTTGCATGCTAGTTTTAGCAAATTCAGAAAAGCTCGTGGTTAAGTACCTAATAACAGCCGCACAGGTCGATCCATCAGGTTAAACTACACTTGCTGGGGTTGGGGATGGGTGGATGGGGATCTCAAGGACGTCAAGCCGTTGGTCCTAGCTGTCATTCGTGGATCTTTGACATTCGTCAGACGCCCAGAAGTCAACCAGTCCAACCAAGGGGTATCGTATTACCCAGTTACTGGGTTGTGGAGGTCAGATAGGCAGTCGCTCCATTTAAAATACTAGTATTCAGCTGCAACCGGTTAGACTGGAAGCCGACCCTAACATAGTTGGGAAAAGGCTAGGCAGATTACAGATTGTTAGTTTTAGCGAATTGTTAAGAAACTGTTAAAAAACCCGACCATCTTTAATGTACTACAATTCTTGAAAATAAATATTATTTCAAAGCTTCTATGGAAGCTATGTATGTTCATCGTTTTTGCCGATGGGAATTTGCACCGGGCGCACGGTTTGTACCTGATAATATTAATTATTTTTCAAAGAAAGAAATAACTTGCCGCTTGTCCTTCGTTTAATTTAACATTAATCTATACTTTATCATCAAGACGATGATTCATTATATCATAAACAAAGGAATTTGAATAATATATGGGAACGTGTAGGATTCATTTTGGATGTGTCACCCTCACCGAGTAGTTACACAAAATGTTAAGACAAATATAATCACAAAATATCCTGACGATTTTTATTGATGTAATAGTAAGTACACATATTATTACTATTAAGAAATGACTACTAACAATATTTAAAAATTGAAGAACTCATCTTCATCATATTTATCATTGACAACCACCGGCTTTTTAAGAGACGACAATTTGAACCCAGTCTCCTGAATTTGATCAACTTTAGGCAACTCTTGCTTTACTAGCTCATCTACATTCATCTTATCTAGCTCTTGTTGCACTCTCTCCTTTAGCGGGCCTTCCAAACCATCCATAATTTGATACCTCAGAAGATTTGGTATAACATTCACTGCAAATTCAATGACGTAATCCATAGTGCCAGCACCGTTCCAGCGAATTTGAAGATTCCCGATGTCAAAATCGATGTCCCTAAATATAGGAGTTTTTCTGGTATCAAGCGGTTGTGCCACTATTATTCTAGCACTTATGTATTCTATTGTGAATGATGCGGTGCCAGCTCTATTCATAAGACCACCTATTGCTCCAATGTCCCATTGAGTTCTTCCTTCAAGTTTTTGAGTGCCGATTTCAAAGTCTGCCACTGCCGTATTGTTTTCCATCTTCAAAGTAATGTTACCAACTCTTTGGAAAGAAGATATTCCGGTAACCCAGGTGTTAGACAAATGGATAGTGAACACGCTCACGCTGGTATTATAATCTTGAACTCGGTATGGATCTAGCTTCATATCGCTTACTTTATTTCTGAGGTCACAAATTACCATGTCTAGCGGAGAAATTGAGTTAGGAAACTGCAAATCGCCAGCTACTTCTTCAAGTTTGTTGTTTATTTCGGCTCTGGCTTTAGGGTAGACTTCCTTGAGGATAGATGGTAAACTGGAGTCAAAGATGGCAGCCCCTCCATTGTTGATTAGACTTTGCAGCATGCCACCAAAAAAGCCTAAGTTCTCGAAGTTGGTGGCAATTGAGCTGAAACTTAGATCGACTTTTATATCTTGTGCTCGAAGTTTTCCGTCGCGCTCTACACCAACATTAGCCTTTGCTAATATTTTCAAGCCAGTGATGTCGACGGTGAATGGTCCCTTAGACGAGCTGAACAACGACGATATCGAGTAGTTGCCTCGAGCTTGCAGTGCGTCTATCCTCAGTGCTGCTGTGACCTGAAATGTTAATGAAAATATATTAATTATAAAAATATATTATATATATATTAATTTATCTGGTGACCGAAAAGCTGGCGGCTTTCTCGCGCAATGCATCAGCATTGCAATTCAGCGAGGAAATGCCGCCAGCATCCTCGGTACAATGCCCCGTGGGCCTTTTTTAGGCTTACTTAGTTTTAATTTAATTTAGTTAATGTTACTAATCATCTTGTAATTTGGTTATGTTAATAAATATAAATTGTCATTATAAAATATTATAATGACTGCTTCGTTACTCTAGTGGCCACAATTGCTACTGCTGAGCATGAGGCCATGGGTTCGATTCCCAGGCAAGGCAAAGTGTTATTGGGTTTTTTCCATCTGGAATTACACAGTTGCAGCCTGAACTCTGGATTTGTGCCCGGTTGATGACCATAGGCTCGCCCCTATTTCATGGGACTTAAACATAACTGGCGAAATGTGGGTGTACTATACACCTCTGGCCAACCCTTCGGGGATTACGGACGTGCTGTTATGGTTTGTGTGTATTATAAATAAGATGGTTGTCTTGATTTCTAAACTTTTACAATAGATATATTAAAGACACAGGTCATAATTTTTATTTGAATCCAATCTCATTACACACATACATTAAACACAATAATTTATTGATCTTTTTTTAAAGTTTTATGATAGACTTGCATCAGAATCCAATTTACAATTACACAAAAAAACAATATCACACAACCTAAGAAATAAAAATAAATTACAACGAAGACAAGCTCGTACTAAGTATGGTAAAAAAAAACATATTGTTCGAAGGAGCACAGCTGTATAATGAACTGCCAAATGACGTAAAAGATTGTAACAACATTAACTCATTCAAAATGAAACTAAAAAAGCATATTCATAAAATGTAGTCATACCTATCAATTAATGTTAGCAACTACTTACCTACCTAATATGTATTTGTATAACTTCACCAACACGCACCTGAGGCAAAATGTATTTCATTTAGATTTCAGCAATTACTTTGTATCTCATTGTAAGTGAACCTATGTATTGTTCTTATGAGAATAAATTCTTAAACCTAAACCTAAAGCATTTACCTCCAGGGCTCCAACTTCAGCATTCACGTACAAAATCCGGAGCTTACTGATGCCATAAACATTAGTGTTGGTAAGATGTAGCGTGCCTAACGACAGGGACTGCTTCATGTCTGCCACAGGACAGGGATCAGGGATTACATCTCCTGGCAGGCCAACAGGGTCGGGCTGCTTGAAGTGTTCTAGCAATAACATGATGTTGTCACTCAGCTTTTGCTCCCCATCTGCCAATCTTTCAGTCGTATCTTCGTCTGACTCATCTGAAAATATATTTCACGGATTTTAAATCATTCCTTTACCTACTTAACTTTTAAACTTATACTTTGGTAGTCTATAGTTTCGAGTACATTCTCTTTAAAAGGAGCGAATTCGATTTTTTGTCATTAAATTATTTTCGTGGAATTTTTTTGATTCCTATTTCGTTCTAATATTTTTATCACTATTTCAACCTCAACGCATGTGATGATATTTTGAACTGATATTTCTTATGAAACGAATATCAATCGTGACTATCAGAATTTTAGTCATGCTTATCAAGCTTTAACCGTCACCAACTAGTCAACTACGTCAAACAAATACGCATAAATATCTAATATTGACTCATCACACAAGACATAACCATCACAACAAGGGCACTATAATCAAATATTATCGAAAGAACACGTATAACAACTCGTTAATTAGAAACGAATCTCAAATATAAGGTCCACAAACAAATATTGTGATGCACACATTGTCTTAACCTAATAAAACACACCTTGAGCGTTCACAGCGAGAAGCACAAAGAAGAATATAATTTTTTCTAACCACATCCTCTCTTGGGTTTGTATTAACATACACTAAAATTAACCAAATATATTGTTTGGCACTCGTACTCAAGTCAGGGGTCACAATTTATCAGCACAATGACTTTATCAGTAGTGCCAGGGATTTCCTGTTTAATAATTTCGGATTCCTGCTAAGTGTTAAATAGAGTTACAATTATTATTGGCATCTAGGCAGAACTTACTGGATTGATGTTTACAAGCTTTTTCCAAGAACTGTATCATTAACATCAATTAAGAGGTCGTTGTTGTGCCATTTGTCGTTTCTATTTATTTAGCCCTATGTCTTTTGTTTTGCCTAAAAGTATATGATCCACTGCAGTAAACATCATCAGAAAAATATATGATATTCTTCAGGATATATGCTAGGTAGATAGTGTGTTGAAAACATAATACAACTAATTTAATACGATAGAAAAAATCACGAAGATACCTCTATAAATTCTTATACCAATTAAAAACCATACTAATATACATGCATTCTGATTTTTTGTCAGATTATTCTGCAAGCAACATATTATCATAATAGTGTTTTGAATTTTTTGGTCCAATCAATATTTTTTTTTGTAAATAGCTTATTGCTTTATATTTTGCATTAAATTACCAGCGTTGTGTCATCGCGCTTCTCTTTTTTTTCTATGCAATCCAACAGTGACCGCGCTTTATCTTTTGTCAGCCTCTTATGAGCTTTACTTACTTGTACTATAAGTGTGATGTTGCGTCTTTGTTTTAGCATTGACATCAATAACATTCGTGTCACTTACCTCTTTCTATTTTCAACCGTTCATTTTGTCATTTCAGGCTCCTTCCATGATTTAATTTTCGTAAATCTGGATTAAATAATAAATGATTTTTATTTTCATTAAATTTTACACAATTGAAGGTGTTCACATTACAAAAAGTGACCTTACACGATTAAAAAATATAAGGATTTTGATATCAAGGGGTTTTCTTTTCAATTTAGCTACTTAGTTGTGGTATAATTGTATCTATTGCCAAAACAAATAATGCACCTAGTTTGGTATTTCAACTTGCATTACTGTTAATGCTATTAGGAATCGTGCAGGCACCTGTTGTAAGTACACTATTCGATTATGAACAGTGTACAACTAAATAATGTGTGAATGTCTTGCTTTTTTAAACAGACTGTCATTCAAGTGACTTCTTTAGAATCAGCTTCGCAAACGAAAATGTATTTTCCACTCTTACTTTTTGTATATCGTTGTTTGACTTGCGTGTACTTTCGTATACGTATTTAAGTACCCTTGAATTTAACGCCATCTCTCGATGTTAATAGGACCGTTATAAATGTTCGTTAGAGACCTTGTTGAAAACATGTTACTTGATGATCGACGACTGTGTTTAGATCAAATGTGTACGTAATACTACAGATGTCGTGGTTGTCGCTATTGATAAAGATAATATTTTTGCGCTTAAAGCATCCTTAGTGCAATAATTATGGTCTATGAATCATGGTCGGTTAACATAGGCTCTCCGAATGTTCGCGCATGTTCACTCACTCACACTCGCCTCATGTGACCATTTGGTTCCTAAAAAATATTATTGCGCAGCTTTCTGCGCAAAGTCTAGACCGGCTATGATTCATTATGGGGATACGGGCCAAAAAGGGGTTCATATTCCGGCTCTACGCGGATTAAGATATTAGACAGCAGAGAAAAACAAATGAACGGACTTTTCAATATGTGCTCTATTTACATAGCGTTTTAAAAACTTTGTCACAAAACAGGAATTAAAGTAGAAAAATCACTGTTATTATATTTTATTCAATAAATAAGTAGATGGGCTTATTATAAAGTGAATGTTTTTTTCATTTACAGTAACTAACGCCAAACTAAAAGTTGAAAAACTCATCTTCGTCAAACGGCGTCTTTTCCGTAACTGAATCTTTAAGATCTGATAATTTAAAACCTGTTCCCTGCATTTCATCCAATTTTGGCAATTCTTGCTTTATCATCTCCTCGACATTTAGCTTCTCTAACTCTTGTTGTACTCTTTCTTTAAGAGGACCTTCCAAAGCATCCATTATTTGGTACCTTAGAAGATTTGGTAAAATATTTACTGTAAATTCAAGTACATAATCTATAGTCCCTGCACCATTGCACCGAACTTGAATATTCCCTACCTCAAGATCTATGTCTCGGAATTTAGGTTTCTTTCTAGTATCAAGTGGTTGTGCCAAGATTATCCGTGCACTTATGTATTCTACTGAGAACGATGCAGTACCAGCTCTTGATATAAGACCACCTACTGCCGAAATATCCCATTGAGTTCTTCCTTCAAGTTTTTGAGTGCCAATTTCAAAGTCTGCCACTGCCGTATTGTTTTCCATCTTCAAAGTGATGTTTCCAACTCTTTGGAAGGACGATATTCCAATAACCCAAGTTCTGGTTAAAGACACAGTGAATATACTCACAGTGGCGTTGTAATCCTTAATTTGGTACGGATCTAGTTGCATATCACGCACTTTTTTTCGAACATCAATAATCACCATGTCCAGGGGAGAAATAGAGTTCGGGAACTGCATGTCACCAGCGACTTCATCAAGTTTAGTGTTGATTTCAACCCTGACTTTAGTGTAGGCTTCTTTAAGAACGTATGGTTTGATGGAGTCGAAGAGGAATGTACCCACTGTGTTAATAATTCCTTGGAACATTCCACCGAAGAAACCTAAGTTTTCGAAGTTAACGGCGATGGTGTTAAATCCTAGATCTATTTCGATGTCTTGTGCTCGCAGTTTTCCATCTCGTTCTACACCAAGGGTGGCTCTTGCTATGATCTTTAAACCAGTGACGTCGACTTTGAACGGCCCCTGAGCCCTGTTTAGCCATGTTGACATCGTATAATTACCACGGGCTTGTAGCACATCTATAGTCATCGCGGTATGGACCTGAAATACATTTGTACGGCGAGTTAATATTTCGGTAGCTATTTTTTTGATACAAATGTTTTTTGTTTACGCTTTTTTACTTAAGGCGCTGACAACACCCAATTGACCAAAATAGGCTTCACTTAAGAAAAAAAAAATGCCATATCTGTAAGGTTTGTGATAGCGGAAAAAATATATTTTAGTTTTGAACATATTTCCCAGAACTTGGTTGTTACCAAAACACGTTTTGAAAAAGAAATCTCGATACAAACTAACGTTAAACTAACCTCTTGAAAAATGAAAATGAAAATGTTTATTTGTCCCAAATCAGTTACATGAATTATAAATGAGATGTCCCCTGTAAGTAATTAATAATACTTTTGTGTAATTAATAATACTTTTTGTTCGGGGTACCTTGAGTTCAAATCCAAAATATCGGTTTTAAATATCAACATACGTTACGTATTTCATTAATAACAAGAACGGCTTAATTGAATGCAGAACTTGATTGTTTTTTATTTTGGAGTACTCAACTCAATTTTGAGTAAATAGATAATTGCTTCATATTTTGCAATAAATTACAAGCGTTGTGTCATCGCACTTCTCTTTCTTTTCTATGCAATCTGACAGTGACCGCAGTTTAGGTGTTGTCAGCATCTTAAGCGAGGTGCATATCTATTCGTTAAGTGCCGTTTTCAACCCTTTTCAAGATTAAGATAGGTTGACGGTTATTTGCACACATTCAGCTAACAGGTTCTCGCACCTACACCAAGTATTTATGCCATTGTTTTTTTTCTATTTGAACAGACTTGTAGCATATCAGGCTCGATCTTTAGAAGTTTGGGAAGTATTTTAAAAACGCATAGTTACCTCCATTGCTCCAATCTCAGCATCCACATACAAGATGCGGAACTTGCTGATGCCGTGCACAGCAGTATTCTTGAAGTACAGCGTGCCAAACTGCAGGGATTGCTTCATGTCTGGTACAGGGTATGGATCCGGGATCTCGGCTCCCGGTAGACCCACAGGGTCGGGCTGCTTGAAGTGCTCCAACATTTGCAGAATGTTTTTACTAAGCTTCTTCTCGCCTTCCGCCAGTTTGTCTGTGTCACTCACATCTTCCTCTGTGTCTGCATCTGAAAGATTATAGGCATTTTGTTTTAATTTTGGGGCCTAAGTTTGAAAATCATTTATAGTTTAAATGAGTTCCTATGCCAGAATTATAGACAACCATGTTTTCCCAATAGCAATTTGTTATTCATCAGTATTGGGGGGAAAAGTCTTAAAATATCCTGTGCACATACCAGTAACGTATTGTACAGATGCATATTTTTTATGTAAGTTATTTTAACACTGAAGAAACATTCTACAAATCATATAAATACCATTTAATAATAATTGTAGCTGAAAATGTTATTGAAAGTAATATTTATTATGCAACCAATGCAATAGAGTAGTAGATACTGAAGGGCTTAGCAAACGATTTACGTATCACTACGACTCAAGTTTCAAATGCACGTGTTAGTTTTTGCAGCTCATTAACGACCATCAGTTTTATCTTTTACACTGAATAATCATGGAATTAAAATCTTAATCTTGATACAACACGAAACAAAAATATTGAAACAAGGGAAATACACCCAAATATTTTGATCACTCTCAAACATAACATGATATACCATGCCACTGCAGAGGAAACAGAAACACCTATTAATAATGAATTACATGATCACAAATATATGAAAAACACAATAATAACACACCTTCACAAAAAACCGCTAGAAATAAAGAGAGGAATAACAGTTTGTGTAACCACATCTCGATAGCAAGATGGTACTACTTCAACTGAGTAATGAATGGTTCCTGTCCCGAGTCAGGGGTCACAAATTATCAGTGCACAGTGCATTTATTCGTTATCTTTTTATTTGTTTATTGGTCGTTTCAATAAATATGGTTAGTAGATGATTAGGATAGCTTTGTGTTATTGAATGCATGTGCATGCTAATTAGGATTGAGGTTATATTTGTTTTTGGACTTCGAGCAACTTACAAACAAATTATGTTTAATTGAAATAAGTAAATTGTTTAGTATAGTTTGGGATAGGATATGGCTTATGAGTTTATTTGATAAAAAAAACTCTCTTTATAAATGCACTTTGCTCGTTTTCTCTCGTTTTTAAACACTTTCAATGGTTTCCAAGTAATCCTTGGATTCTAATTCAATTGCTTAGCTTCGCGAAAAACGAAAACTCATCAAATTCTTCATAACTCCTAGCTGGCTCCCTTGGGTATATCCTAAAAGGTAATTTTGCATTCTTTGTTAATCTAGTGACCTAGGTGAACCTTTGTTCCGTGACAATTTTGTCAAATAGATCAACACTTGCCTAGGTATCTATCTAAAAAGTGCTACATAGGCAAGCTTAACCAGAATCAAAACAACTAATACAAAGCTAAGACTACTGTGGTCTTAGTTTTTAATTTCATTTTTGCATTTCCCTGATTTCCTGGTCATCCAAAACCAATCGATGAGTCACCTGCCTGGCCGTTTCTCAACTACATTGGGGTCGGTTTCCAAACTAACTGGATGCATCTGAATACCAGTATTTTACATGGACTGCCTATCTGACCTCCACAATCCAGTTACTGGATAATACGATACCCCTTGGCTTGGCTTGACTGGTTGTCAGACTTTCTGGTTTCTGACATCCACGGACTGACCTCGGCAAGCGTAGCTTAACCTTCAATCGACTCGTCCGGTTGTTATTATTTAGCCACTAGCACCTCCAAAGCCAACTGATGACTATATAAATGAAATCGATTGGTTGAACGCCATCTATGTTATGTTTTAGATAGATGATTGAGGAATCGAGTATTGTCGTCTATTGTTCATAGCTTAAGTATGATTTACGATGTGTATTAGCGAGTATAGATGTCGCTTTAATCCGATGAGATTATTAACACCATGTTCAGAATAGTACCTATTATAGTGAAATAAAAATGCTGCTCCACTATTTTACACGTATATTTAAAGTAGAAAAAATGCACCTAATGGTAAAAAAATGTTTTTTTTTTTGTAGAAAGTGCATGCTTTTAGTCGGGTAAAGCGATAATAAAGATTGCCGTGTCGAAATAACGGGTTAATAATAATAATAATAACAATCGTTTGTTTGCTTAGAAATTAGGTACATTAAATAAAGGTGTTTACAAAATTTGTGATCCTTGTACAATCTACCATAATTAGGCATGCAAACATTGAAAATATTTTTATTAAAAACACTCAGTCAAATTAAACAAAACTCGTCAATCAAATTAAAATTGGCAAAAATAATAAATTAAAAATGATAAAAGATAGAATACATTTAAAGCGACCATAATAATAATAATAAGGAGGAGGAGGAGGGGGTTCCTGTCTCTGGAGTCCTAACCACCGGTAGCTTGGACCCTGCTCCCGATACCGGCGGACCACTATTTTATATATTTTTAAGTGTTTTTTAATAATTTTTCTAAGGAATATTTAAAAATGTATTTATAATAAACGACATAATAAGGAAATACACAATGTCAAATAATACATCAAAATGTAGTGTCATTTAAAAAATCGTTAATAGAGTAATAACACTTCAAGTAATAAGGCTGACAGTTTCTTTATAAACATTAGGATTGGATATTTTTTTATGATGTCTGGTATTTTGTTAAATATGGTGGGACCCATGCCGAAAATTCTTTTCCTAAGTAAAGCTGTATTGTAACTACCATTCTGTAATAGGTACGTATACTCGTATTGGCTTCCAAAGATAGATCACGACAAAAACTTAAAGAACATTAGGTGGTAAAAAGTAGTTGCGCATTTGGTTTACGAAGCCTGAGAACACGATTGTAATCGGTTTACGGTTGGCGACCACGAATAACGTAAACAACACGAATATCTATTCATATACGAACATGAGTCTTCTCGGTCAATAGAATATAAACTAGTATTATTAGCATGTTAACGCCGAAAGTAGTAAGAACAATCTAATAATAAAATAATATAGTAACTTTAAATAGGAACACGGTCGTGGCAAATGTCTCCTGGATGGTGCAGCAGGCGTCGGCTGAGTCACTCAGGATATGACGATGACGTTTAGCGCACTAGCTAGATCTCGTCGCAAGCGTTTCGTCATGGAGAAGGAGCACTCAGGTTCTATGCGGCTGGAGAAAAACGAGGCAAACGTACGTGGATTCCGGTATAAGTATAGTCCAGAGAGCGGGGTGAAAAGAGCAGAAAACCGCCCCTTTAACTTCTTGATAAGCCATTAGTTAGACGAAAATCATACACAACTGATCTCAACAATTGGAACAGCACGCAGAATATACTGGTTATAGGAACTCTCGATATAGACAGAAATTTTCATAGTATGGATCCAAAATCATTTTTATGACATCGATTTCTTACTCGTTGACTCTCCCCTGACCCTTGCTCGACGAAGTGCCAGCCCGCGCCGTAGCTGGGCCTGTAGCTTTGAATTCCGCCGATAATAATAGCTACCCAGTTCTGATCCAGTCTGTCCCATCTTGCTGTCCGTCCCCCAGCGACGCCCTTAGCCGAGGTCCGTACCCCATAGGGGGGTGCCCTTTGCGAGTAGTCGCTTAGTAATTTAAGAAATTCGCCCCTGGCTGGAGGTTTTGAGTTCGCTTAAAGCTGCCACAGGATTGATCGGTTAAGTAGTCACGACTTCTCAAGGTCAACTACGAGATGCCATATTAAAAAAAATATATATTCTTCAACGGCGACTAAACTGTTTTCTATAAAAAAAATATGACGTCGTTCAATAAAACAAATTCAAATTTTAAAATAAAACATAATTATCGTTGGCCAGGTTGCGGGCAAACAGTTATAAACCGCAGAGGTTAAAGGCTTTTGCAGACTGGGGCGATATCGCGGGTGCGACAGGCATATTGCTGCCTGTGTTTGTTAAATAATAGTTATTAATTTTTTAAATTATTTATCATTAATCATCGCACGGCGCATCATTATTTTGTCCTATGTGTGTATATAAATTTAAACACTCGTTTGAGCTACACCCGATCCGTATCCTTTAGATAATTTTCAAAAGAAAAAAAAATGAAAGTTTTAAAACATATAATGTTACAGAAACATATCTACTTACAATGATTTTCCGGTACAAATTCTTGGAATTATTTTGCTTGAGAGAAGTCCTAATATATATTTTGTCCTCGGGTTAGTTTTACAAAAGATAATTTCCTTATATAGATAATGGTGCCGATTCCCTTGTTCACAAACTAAAGTAAAAAGTTCAGTGCATCTTTTTCTTTCTATTTCATTAAGAAGAGGACCGAAGATAAATTTAAGTTTAGTCCTGTCAAATTAATCAGCGCCTGTCACTACTCCATACAAGTTTAGACGTGATTAAAAACTTGCCTACTAAAATTACGTCAATTTACGTCAAGCGCTGATTAATTTGACAGGAGTAAACTAAAATTTATCTTCTATCCTTTTCTTAATTAAATAGAAAGAAAAAGATGCACTGCACTTAAATTTAGTTTAGTTTATGAATAAGCGAATCGGCACCAATATGAATATTTGATTAACGTCGCGCCCGCGATATCATCCTAGTCTGTACAAGCCTTTATTGATAAGATAAGTAGATTTTTTAATAACATACACTTAGCTGGACCTTCCGTGGCTCAAGAATCAGATTAGTTTATTCTTATTGTATAGCAACAATATAAATAGGTTCTACAGACCAGGAAAAGTTTTGCTGTGACAGCGAGCGCTGTTACACAGTTAACACATAAGTATACATTTTGCAACTCATGCGCATTTCTTGACAAGAAAACATTTTGAAAACTTAACATTAATAGTAGTAATATCAATTGTTATGTAGACTCTGTAGACACAGGCCAATTCATAGCTCCTCCTGCTTGTACATGCAGATGGAACTTTAAGCACGGGCCATTTCTTCATTTTCTAAGGAGACTGCTTTAGAATGAAAATTGGTTAAGTTTTGTCGATTTTTTTTCGAAATTAAGCTTGCCTTATCTAGGCAGCCTAGTATCTATCTTAAGGCTTCCGCAGACCGTTGCATCACGCCTGTCTGTAAGACCCTTTATTGAAACCGTCCAAAGATTATAAAAAAAATGCAAATACTGGTCGACAGTCAGAGAGTCTCTGTTTGGTATGACTTATTTTTATATTATTTAAATTTTTCTTTACTGACACTTTTTCTATAGGTTCATAATTCACAAGAAGAAGGGGGGGAAGAGAAGTTCACAATTTGTAAGATTTGATTAACTTTTTTTATAATACGAGAATGTGTCTTATTAAAAATATGAATGCTAGATTCACATCTGGTAGATATCAATTGGACATTGTGTTGTAACTATTTTAAAGGATTTGTATGTACTACATCACTTTTGTGAATTAAATAAAAATAAAATATAAATATGAGTTTATTTATTTAAAACAATAATTCCATAGTACCTAATGCCCATATGTATAGGTAAGCTTGTGTTGAGATCTTGACCTAACCTAACCCAAGAAATAATTTTCTTGTCGATCACTTGCGACGCGCGAAGGCTTTTGATTCTTATTCAATGGGACTATAATAAATATGAGACCCTTTGAGATTCTTATCATTGGATGTAGGTCAAGTTAATTTCCAATACTTTAGTCGTGCATCTGTGATATTTTTAACATCTATTCTAAACTGAAGTCAAGTTCATTATAGCTGCTAGGGTATATTCAGATTGTGCTAGTTCTGCATTATCTGTTAATCTAATCACCTAGATGAACCTTTTGTTCTAAAACTTTTGTCAAATAGATCAATCAACCTATTTCTAGCATGTTTTTTGGATGGGAAATCATCAAATAACTTCTCCCGCTCTGGGCGGAGCGAGAGGGTGTGTCAGACTCTTACTGACTAAAACCCACCCGTATTCCTTCCTGTTGCCTGTGTTGCGGGGGCCTCGGTGACCCGTAAGTACCTTCCCGCGATACTGATCAGCCAGTGACAAGCTTAAACCCGAAAACCATTAATGAGTAGTTTTATCACAAAAAAATGAGGTCACAAACTTACATTTGCACTTGGAGAACTGCCCGTGGCGTATATCGATGTATAGGAGAACATGTTTTTCAATTACAATGTTAAGTTTGTTTTTGGTATAAATTCATCCCAAGTACGGAACCCTTCTTTGTGCGTGATCTGACACGCACTTGGCCGGTTTTATTTATTCTAACCTTCATCTTTTTGTATTTACCTCTAATTTTCATAATATTTTTAATATGCCTAAGATATTAAGGTAAATAGGTAGAACATCAAAAATTCTACTTGGATTTCCCACCATTAGTAGCCTTATCAGCCTAAATAGTTATAATAATAAGGCCTTTTTATCCTGACCATCTTTGCGTTGTAGTATTTTCAGTAGTTAGTTTACAGAAAATTCAGTGTGCCTTTTGGCAAAGGCCTCCTCTAGCAACTTCCACTGCGTCTTATCTGTCCCAACTTTTCTCCAATTTGGAACCGGTGCGAGCTTAAATTCGTCTTTCCATCTTTTATGTTGTCTTCCCCTGTTCCTTTTGCTATCTCTGGGGTATAGCCCAGAGCAATTTCTTCTATCTTTTGGACACGAATATACAGGGTTATTTTAAATTTGGTAAACTAAACTCCGCAAACGCGATGGATATCGAAATCTAAACACGATAAAATAAAAAATGTGTTTTTTGGTTAGGTCAACGACCGCTATTCTTATTGTTACTTGAAGTAGGGGTTGAGAAAAACTGTTTTCTTATGTTTTATCGTGTTTAATTATCGATACCCATCACGTCTGTGAAGTTTACAAGAAAAAACAAAACAAGATTTATAAACTGATAATTTAAGTGACTACAATAACCGCGGTCGGTGACCCAACAGAAAAATCATGATATTAATTTATTTTTGATTTATCTGTTTTAAACAAAGTTACCCATCGCGGCTGCGGAGTTTAGCTAGTCAGTTCAAAATAACCCTGTATAATATGAGAATGGCTCAGGCTGTAGTAAACATAGTATTTTTTTTTTGTAGATTTTCAAGGTAGTAAAATTGCTGGGGCTAACTGCCCAAGATTCGTTATGGTATGTATGGGTAGCCACAAAACATTAGATACATATAGGGTGCTCTAAACATCGATGCAATATTATGGGACACAGATTGTATACACAATCAAATGAATTCATTCTTGTCAATGTTTACATGTTTTTGAGGCTGACTGTACCTTCACGTGTCTCAAAAACAGATACCGATTCGAACCAACCGAAAAAAGAGAATTGAATATTCTAAGAAAAAAATAAGTAGGTACGTCGCTCTTTACCACATCAAGGAAAACCTATTGCTTGAGTGCTTAATGGAGATCAGATTGAAATATCCATACAATAATATTGTCGTAATAACTACGAGTAGTTTCCCGCACCATACTCTTAGAATATTTCCATTGGACTAGTATAAAATAATGATAACATCATTATGCTAATGGTTAAGACAGAATAGAATTGATTGCGATGTAAATGTGGATGTCAAGTATAATTATAATTGCATTGTCTGTCAGTTAACCTAAGGCCCTTTCCTCATTGGTCGATGAGCAGCAGTGCGGTATAATGTATGTAGTATGCTCTGTATACCGAAACGATACCGACGACGCTTTCTATTTCTACTCTACTGAAGAATAGACTGGTTTTGTGCTATCCGCATCTAGCGGATTCCTGCGGTCCGCCGTGTAGGAGGCCTTCCAACGCTACGTCTTCCGGTACGCGGTCACCACTCCAGAACGTTTCGTCCCCGTCGGCCGTCTGTTCTGCGAGCAATGTGCCCTGCCCACTGCCACTTAAGTTTGGCAATTCTTCGGGCTATGTCGGTAACCTTGGTTGGCCTGCGGATTTCTTCATTTCTGATTCGATCACGTAGGGAAACTCCAAGCAAAGCTCTCTCCATTGCCCTTTGAGCCGGTAGAAGCCGGTGCTTGGGGGAAGCCTATGTCCAGACGTCTTTCGACTGAAAAGATGATGATGATGATGTAGAATAGAAATCGCTTGTCTACATTTCTCGTTAGAAAACTGTCAACTGTCTATACGGAAACGTCATTTTCGTATACTTTTCTGTCGACAAAACGCTTCTCTACGGTTCTCCTGTTGACGTTATATTTTCGGCATAATTTGTGCAGTACCGCTTAAATCCTCGCGAGAACATATCGTTACTGGATGTTCTCACCGAGACGCAGTACACCGAAACGATCCCGGCCCACTCCCGCGCATACCGAACCAATTAGGGAACGCGCTTATTGAAATGTAGGCGCTCGATGAGCTTTCGGCACCGGGTATACCGAGCATGCTGGTCCCGCACCGCTCACGCACCGATGAGTAACGGGCCTAAGAGCTTAGAATGCGTCATGTTCAGCTGAGCCATCAGATAATATATTACGTAGATTAACGTCTGCCCGCGGCTTCGCCCGCGTGGATGTCGGAAATTATCCCACGAGATAAAAAGTATCCTATGTAACCACGTCATGGCCTATCCGTATACCCATCATCCAAATTAATTCAGCCGTTAAAGCTTGAAAGGGTAATAGACAGACAAACATATAATAAATGCAAATATAATCTTCTTTTTTTTAATTAAACAGGTTTATGTGATTCTAAATGTCTAACTTAAAATAATAATAATTAATTTTAATATTATCACCATTAATTTGAAATACTCCACCATTACGCCACCATTGACTACGTAATATCTACCCTACATATTAAGTAGCAATAAATTTAAATAGTAATAATTTGAACTGCGGGTGGACGGATTTTAATGAGGTAAATACCAAAATAAATATTACCTCATGATATGGACTCTGACTATATTTCCAATTCCTTAAATCCCTTAAAAAGAGGTACGCAAAATTTGCAATAATCATGTGATTTTTTAAATCTATTTTACCCCCTTGTGGTAAAATCGCTAAAACAAAAACTTTTTATTTCTTATCAAAAGCATACATTTGAATTTTAATATCCCTAACTTAAGAAATGCTAAGTTCTCCATACAAACTTTCATCCCCTATATCACGCCCTTTAGGACTATTTTTGAAACAAAAACTAGTCTATGTTCTTCCCCAGGATGCCATCTATCTCCTTGCCAAATTTTATCGATATCCGTTCAGTGGTTTAGGCGAGAAAAGTTAACATACAGACACACATACAAGAGTTACATCCGCATTTATAATGTTAGTATGGATATATAGAATTCTCTTTATTCGAGTATCCAAGACTCAAAAGCTGTAAGTAAAACTTACGACTATGTTTGTAAACACAGAATATACAAACAACACAACAAATAATGGTGGATCATTGCCGCTACAACCCATGAGTAATTGCACAGCAGCGACCCACATAAACACAGTCCAGGCGACTGGCATTCATGCTTAGGATACTGTTGGTGCTGCCCCACAACCTGCGCACCAGGGAAGCGCACCTTTTACGCATTGTTGAGTAAAAACAATCTACATGCGCATCCGCGAACATCCCCGACGCACTACAGAAGCGGGGCAGCCCCACCAGCAGTTGTAGATCTTTGACAGTCGTTACGGGTCGTCAGAAGCTCGAAAGTCTGACAACCAGTCTTACCAAGGGGTATCGTGTTATCTAGTAACTGGGTTGTGAAGATCAGATAGGCAGTCGCTCCATGTAAAATACTGGTATTCAGCTGTATCCGGTAAGAAAGACAGCCGACCCCAACATAGTTGGGAAAAGGCTAGGCAGATGATGATGTGGAATAGAAATCGCTTGTCTACCGAAAATGTTCTACTGTTTACATGGGAACGTCATTTTTGTCTACTCTTCCGTCGATAAAACGCTTCTCTACGGTTTTCGTGCTAAACCTCCTGGTAATACTTCCCCAGACGAGCTCTATCTCAAAATAAGTTGTAGTAAGTTGTTTTGTATCATTATTTTGAATTAAAATGAAATGAAATTGTTTATTATGTAAATAGGATCACAGAATCACTTTACACGTCATATTAAAAAAAAATATAAAAGTAAAGCTGGAGTCGACATTTCCTGTCTGACTACTCCTGAGAAGAAATGGTGAAACTAATTCAAGGCTCAAAGTCTCTTTTAAAGTCCAGACATAATCTTGGTCAGATGATGTGAGGACCATGTAGATTGTAGATTCATGTCTGAAATGGTCATTTGAGGGTGAAAAAAGGGTGTCCATGCGGTTTTAGACCGACTCCTTGACGATTCAAAAGTGCCTTGTTTATTTTAAATAAATGCTTTGAGTTTGGGTTGTCGTCTGTGAACTCGCAGGTAAAACATTTAGATAATACATGCTCACACAAGATTTCGTCAACCTTCATTTCTTAATGAGACGATTAGCGCTTGGACGTGACAAGTTTTCATTGTCAATATCTAAACCAAGGCAATTAGGAAGGAGTGGATTGTAAGTGATACATTCAGTTGTTTGTACTTCCTAGTTTCATCGTAGCTGGAACCTGTTTAGCAAGATCCTTTCCTGTGGAAAATTTTAGAGCGTAGGATATAGTTTTTTGGTGGAGGCCGACCGAATACGAAAACGATATTCTGCCTTGATATTCTTTCTTTTTTTCGGTCGAATAGCTAAAACGAAAAACCAAATTTTGTTTATATGTTTTTGTTTGGTAACAAGTATAATACAGGTAAATACATTTCGTGTGTTTTTGTTTATTTAACCATACCAACCGTTTAAACTTAAATTACACGAGCTGGTAGCGCCCAATTTCGGTCAAAAAAACATCTTTTTCGTTTCGCAAATCAAATACTTACTAGAGAAAAACAAAAACCTGGCGACAGCAAAAAAGATTTATATCGTTTTCGTTTAAGGTCGGTCTCCTTGTTTTGGTGATTTTAATCGTGTGAATTAGTTTTTTAGCCGCTGCTGCTGTTCATAGTTCCTACGAAGGAACTGCTAATTAAAAAAAAAACAGTTGTTCTCAAGGCAACTGTAATGTGATATAGTTTTATAAATCCTATGATGAGTGTTTCATTGATTTCTGTTAAGTAATAGATCATAATAACATTAGTAAATAATAATCATAGATTTTAATCAGTTCTTAGTAAAAACCTGCCATAAAAATACCGGAATCCTTACTTAAACCATATGTTCTATTTTAGGAGCCTCGTGTGAAAAGATTCCAGTGTAGTTTTCCCTAAGACTAAAGCTACGTCAGAAAGTTCTTTTGGTAATAACCCAAAAGAACTTTCTGACGTAGGTACTACGTAAGCAAATGAGTTGCCCTCGCTCTCACATTGTATTTTATGTAGAAAAAAGTCACAAAAACAAATCACTCGATATTATATTGTCAGTCATAAATAACAGCGAAAAAAAAAATGTAAATTGAGATTTTTAATTCGCTGTTTATATATGCTGGGTAATAAAACGGTATAGAGTCAACTTGTTCTTATCGATGTTTTTTACAAGGAAAGAATAATAAAATATAAAATAAATAGCATGTCAGTAGGCACATCATCAGCCTATAATGTTCCCACTGCTGGGACACAGGCTTCCTCTCTGTGAGAGGGAGTGGGCCGTAATCCACCACGCGGGCCCAGTGCGGGTTGGTAGATGTCACATGTCTTCGAATTTTTGGTTCTAGGATATGCCGTTTGTCGTGTTTCCTTCCGATGTTTTCCTTCACCGTTTTGAGAGCAGTGGTGACGAAATAATTTAGACAAAGTAAAGCACCTGTCCGGGTTCGGACCCACGACCTACAACTCGTAAGTCGCGGCCGTTACCACTGGGCCACCACTGCTCTCGCTCACTGGCAGTACACGAAAAAACAGGATCTCTTCAGCGAAGAATATCAATATTCTCAGAAAAATTGTTTCAATCCAAGTAAATATTTTTTTAAACGTAAGTAAATGTACTCAGTCCAAGAAAACCTGTTTACTCAAATTAAGAACAATAAATACTTGGTTTTTATTCTTGACTTAAGCAAATATTTTTGATTCAAGACTATAATAATTTTAATTGAAGAAAATATTCTAAGAGATAAATAATATTCTTACAATTAAACTTAATAATTCTTCATTTAAGTATAATGTCTTCGAAGAAGACAATTAAACTAAGACAAGAATTTTACTTCATTCAAGAATATATTGTTTTCCCCATATATGAATCAATATTTGTCTTGACCAAAAGGGTATTGTCTTAATTTAAGACATCCTTTTTTCCGTGTAGGTAGCGGTTTCTTTTGTGAAGTTAAATTATTACAAAATGATGGCTACAATAAGAAACTACTTTTGATTTATACCTTGGTTCCAAACTGGAACAGATTATCATTTTAAGCAGTTGACAATCTAATTTTTCATGTCTTGGCTAGGTAGGTATCTGCCTTCATTATAAAACAGCCCGATCTAGTGCAATTTTTATGTTTCTAATTTTATGTGGTTTCAATAATGTTAGTCTTTAAACGTTATTTGTTCTATGTCGTACGTAACACGTAAAACAATTCTTATTATCATCGCATATGTATCTCGGGGATATCTCAAGGATTCCCGTTGACGCTACGAATACCTACGGGCTACGCGCTTTCATTGATTCTTAAGACGCTGACAACACCTAAACCGCGGTCACTTTCAGATTGCATAGAAAAGAAAGAGAAGCGCGATGACACAACGCTTGTAATTTATTGCAAAATATGAAGCAATTTTCTATTTACTCAAAATTGAGTAGAGTAATCGAAAATAAAAACACCCAAGTTCTGCATTCGAATAAGACGTTCTTGTTATTAATTAAATACGTAACGTATGTTGATATTTAATGCAGATATTTTGGATTAGAACTCAAGGTAAGGGGTTAGTTTAAGGTTAGTTTGTATCGAAATCTATTATCAAAACATGTTTTGGTAACAACCAAGTTCTGGGAAATATGTTTAAAATTAACATAAATATTTTTTCGCTACCACAAACTACTAGCGCTTGCGACCACTAGACCAATGAGGCAGTTACAAACAGAGTTACTTTTGCATTTCTATGTATGGATAAATAACCCAATACATATAATCCTAAGTACTTATGTTTTGTATAGTTTTGCATACAAAAACACTATGTTCGAACAGCTCGTTTTTGAAGAACAAATATATTGTGTATGTCAGCGGCTTTGCCACACAGCGGAACACCGTAGCGATACCAAGCCGGGGGAGCGTGGCGAAATGCTCCAAGTACTCCAGCGCCCCGGCTAAAGGTAGCAGCAGAATACCATGTGGTTTTAATCAGTAAGAGTCTGACAGACCCCTCCACCTACCCCAGGACGGAGGACATCCATGAGGATTTCCACACGATTAAAAAAAAAGGACATAACGCTATGAAAATAAATAAAATAGACTAACCGAGCTGTATCAACGTCATTGTCTGTCATACATTTCTGAAGGCGGGACTGGGCGAACTGAGCCTTCCCGCTAGGCTTGATATATGTACATATGTGGGCCCCACTGAAGTTTGGTATCTACTCTTATACCCAGAAAAACTGAAGAGTTTACAGTTTCAAGCACCCCAATTCTAAGACGATTTAAGGACCTAGATTTCTAACATTCGGTGAGGTGAACTTTATACATTTTAATACAGGAAGTTTTATTTATATTAATCTTAGGTACATATAATTAAGATATCACGATTTTTGTTATGTGGTAAAAACCGTGCAGGGGTGAGCTAGTCAAAAATAATAACTAAGTATATTTTATTTTGTTTTTGTTTAGTTTTCATAAAAACTAAACAAAAACATGAGACAGCAAATTACTGGCGCTCATCGACGGCGGACATCCAAATCAGGTTTTATAATTCTACTGGATAGGTTAAGATTACTAAGATTAGTAGGTATGTAATATAGCATCACGCCTTATTTCCCCGAACGGTTAAGCAGTACACATAGTACACTCACATTTCACCAGTTATGTTTAAGTCCCCATGTAATAGGTGGCGCGCCTAATGTCGTCAACAGGGTACAAATCCAGACTCCGGGCTACTATTGAGAAATTCCAGTTGAAAAACCCAACATCACTTTGCCCGGCCCGGAAATCGAACCCAGGCCCTCTTGCTTCATATGCGACCACTAGATTAACTACAAAAAATCATGAGCTATTTTTAAAAGCTGCTTATTACCTACTAATATTAGATATATAAGCAGAATTAAAAAATAGTTCATGTTTTTTTTAGAGTCTAGACACAATCAAACTGGTTGCTATTTTAATTGTATAATTTATTACTTTTGTGACATTGATTTTACATTCTGTGGTTACCTTAACTCACACACTGACTTATTACCTTATTTTTTTTAGGAAAACGTATACTTTTACAATGATTGTAAATATATGGGTACCATGTATCTATCACATAATTAACTTATCTGTTACTGCTTCATTTTTAGGGTTCCGTACCCAAAGGGTAAAACGGGACCATATTACTAAGACTTCTGTCCGTCTGTCACCAGGATGTATCTCATGAACCATGATAGTTAGACAGTTGAAATTTTCACAGATGATGTATTTCTGTTGCCGCTGTAACAACAAACACTAAAAAACAGAATAACATAAATATTTAACGGCGTTTTTATAGATAATGGTACGGAACCCTTCGTGCGCGAATCCGACCCGCTCTTGGCCGGTTTTTAATTATTTTTACCTATTGTGGTATAGTAATTTTATTCTAGATGTATTCTTTACATAATGTAATATAATAATAATAATATAAATACATAATGTGTACAAAATATTGTAAAACATTTTAAAAGAATAACGGCGGAGTTTCTTGCCCATTCTTCTCCATACGAATTACGAAACTACCTTTTGAAAGTGCCCCTTCTAAAACTAGAATAAATTCTGTTTTTTTTTGTATTTTCTTATGTTCAAAAGTCCCTTTTATGTATCTATTTGAAATAAATAATTTGACTTTGACTTTGTAAGAAAAAATGTTCTCTAACGTCTAAATTTAAATGGTCTTCATGTGTTAAGTATGACATTTTATTACTAGTTAGGTTAGGTATTTATAATTTATGCTTGACTTTGCTGGGTCCGAATTGTAGGTACCTCCTCGTAGCTATTGTTTTTTTATTGAATTTATGGCCTAATGGCGTTGACGCTTATTGTGCCAATGTCAAGGTTAAACAAACAAATAAAAGTCATTGAATGACGAAGGTTCGTTGAGGTAGGGCACTATTCGCATCTAGCATAGGTGTACGTCAAACGTATATGCTGCCCAAACGCCACGTCCACTTTTTTAGTAGGGTGACATCGCGTTGTCACCCTCAAAACACTGAATTGGTGTATTTAACGTCGAACATAACAGCAACGAGACTCTATCAACGTGGGGAAAAACTGGGAGATGTCAAACACCTGTCAAATACTTTAGTTTTTTTTTCGTGAAGTCCATAGAGAGTCTTTTGCGAGGTATAGTCATCTTTTGGGCCACCGGGCCCGTTGTCAAAGGGCCCCCTTTACAAACATCCAACGGTACAAGTATTTTTTGGCGAGTTGTAAAAGTCGGAATTAATGCCGCCATCTTGTTTTTAGGGTTCCGTACCTCAAAAGGAAAAAAAAAAGAACTTTTATGTGTCACTCGTGTGTCTGTCCGTCTGTCACAGCCGATTTGCTCCGAATCTACTGGACCGATTCAGTTGAAATTTAGTACACATATGAATTTCTGTGACCCATAAACACGAACGTGTTACGTTACAAGTTGAACATAACACGTGTAAATAAATTAATTTTGAATATGGCGTTCACATTTGGATGAAAAGTTTGAAAAAAAAGATAATAATGTTTTGCAAACTGTACCGTGTGACATATCAAATGAAAGGACTTGCTATGAGGATTTCAAATATTTTTTTTTAATAGTTTTAAAGTTATTAAAGAAAATAGATGAAAATTTACCAATTTATTTACACGTGTTATGTTCAACTTGTAACGTACAAGTTGAACATAACCCCTGTAAATAAATAAATTTTGAATATGGCGTTCACTTTAGGATGAAACATTTGAAAAAAAAAAGAAAAAAATGTTTTGCAAACTGAACCGTGTGAGATATCAAATGAAAGTAGGTATCTAGAAGCTATGAGGATTTCAAATATTTATTTTATAATTTTAAAATAGTTTTAAAGTTATTAAAGAATATAGATGAAAATTTACCATTCCCGCCATATCTCCGAAACTACGGAGTCGAAAATTTTGAAAAAAATACAGAGAATAGTTCTATACTTATAGATTACAGAAAAACAATATAAGAAGTCTATGGTCTGAAAATAACATGGTAAATCACTCAATATTGTGCGTACAAACTTACATTTGCAGTTGGAATTTGCAGTGGGGAACATGTTTTTCAACTTGTTAAGATTGTTCTTGGGATTTACTCATCTCAACTACGGAACCCTTATTGTGCATGATCTGACACGCACCTAGCCGTTTTTTTTCAAATCAGTTTCTGTGACAGTTTCACAAACCAACAACAACATTGTCAGTCTGGCGCCATAAGATTCCTGTAGCACTATTAAAGCTAACCGAGATGGCTCTAACATTTGACCGAATGATAACATTACCTTGACATTTGCAATCCACTCCGTACGAGTACAAGTTCATGAGAACTGTAAGCTAAATTAAAGGTCAATGGTTGTTTAGACTTTTTTGGACTGACCTAGTACATATAATAATAAATTAAATGTTACCAATCCTGTTCTATGTGGAAGTTTTACGATATTGCGGACATTTATACTCCACTAGCTGTGCCCCGCGGTTTCACCGTCATATCGGTTCGCGGTCTCGATCCCTTGGGAATATCGGCATATAAACTATCATGTCCTACTTCAGGTAATGGTTTACCCATGTGCCACTGTAAAAGTCTTAACTTCTCAAGTTCTCAACTCATTTAGATTCTCATATACTCAGCTGTTTCTTGTCACACATTCCAGGTGCCATTTGGGGAATTTTACGAATATAATGACCCGCGGAGTCACAGTTGACACACGTGACTGACAAATGGAATGTTGCACTTAAGGAGCTGGAGGCATCAAACAATATTTGCAACCTCTGAAATTCAGCGAACAGTTTGCCAACACCTAAAACTTTTTCAACGAGCTGCTTGGTATTGCAGGTATCTCCTCCGATCAGGTCTTTACCTGATCGGGGGAGATACCTTAACTCAATATCCTATCCTAACTAGTCATAATAAAATTAAGAAATATATCAAAAGGAAAGGAAAAATACAAGAAATTCTAGAAAACACAATGTTTATTACTGTAAGATTAATCTTAGGAAAAAGCGTATCAACTTCCAAACGTGATTGCTTATATGGAAATGTATGTAATAATAAGTTGGAAACTATCAGACATAAGTATGATGTTGTCATACAGAACCTTCAGAAGGAATTACTGAGCAGGGAAAATTCACTAAAAGAAATCTTTTGTAAGTATGAGTCTAGTCAACAAATGTTGAGCGAGTGAGACCTGGTGAAGTGCAATGCAGAGATGTGTGAGCTACTGACAAACAATCTCACCTGTAAAGTGGGAGCACAATTATTGTGCTCTTAAGTGCACAATTAAGTAGAAGTAATTTAAAAATAATAATTAAAAACATAACTATAACTGAGCCATTTATTTTATTTATATTGAAATATTTGCGTGTAAGTATATTGAAATAAGTGCTGTGATCGTGTATGTGTGAGTGTATTTATGATTGTATTGAGAAGATCTTCAGTCTCCTGGTAATTTAACTTTAGTAATAAGGCTTTGTAATTCATTTTCGAATTTGTTTTTTTTTTTTGGTAGGTTATGCATGAATCTACCCCGGTCACCAGAGAGTGTGGAACCGACAAGAGATGTCGTGCGGTGTCCCACAAGGATCGGTCCTGGGGCCGCATCTGTGGGACATGGGATACGACTGGGTGCTGCGCGCCGACCTCCCAAGCGGCGTCAGCGTAGTGTGCTACGCTGATTACACGTTGGTCCTGGCCCTGGTTGGGGAGGTCGCACCAGGCGGCGGCCAAATAGCGGCCCGCGGGGTTGCACAATCGTCGAAAGGATCTGGCAATTGGGACTCGAGGTGGTCCTGCACAAGTCCGAGGCCATGTGGTTTCATGGTCATCGGAACGCACCGCCGTTGGGGTCCCAAATAACGGTAGGAGGGGTTTCCATCGGCGTAGAGTCGACGATGCCTGGCCTGACCTGGGACTCGTCCTCGACAGCCGGTGGAACTTCGTGTAGCATTTCCGAGGTTTGGCTCCCAAACTGGAGCGGGCAGCCGCTGCATTGAAGCGGCTCCTGCCCAATCTAGGGGGTCCAAACGCCTCCTACCGAAACCTTACGCGGGGGTCGTGCGGTCCATGGCTCTCTACGGGGCTCCTACATGGGCGCGCTCTCTGGCGCTGCGGCCAGCCCGCCGGTTGAGCGCGGACCAAAGAGTCATGGCCATTCGGATGGTCCGGGGATACCGCACGGTCTCTTGTGAGGCAGTGAGCCTCCTTGCCGGATTGCCGCCATGGGATCTGGAGGCAAAAGTTCTCGCGCACGTATGGAAGTGGCGCGAGGAGGCGAAACGCCGGGGCGTAACTCCGCTGCTGCCGCGTGAAATCGCGGCACAGCGGACGGAGCTCCGGTGGGATCTCATGGCAACATGGAGAGTACGATTGTCGCAACCCAGTGCAGGGCACGCCACGATTGCGGCGATAAGTCCCCTCTTTGAGGAGAGGCTAGAGAGGCGCCATGGCGTCCTCACCTTCCGCCTGACGCAGGTCCTACTCACCGAACACGGCAGCTTCGGGAGGTTCCTGTGTCGGATAAGGAAACGCCCGGGTGTCACCACTGTGTGTATCGCCCGGAGGACACGGTGGGGCATACGGTGGAGGTCTGCCCAGCTTGGGCAGAGCACCGACGTGTCCTCGTGGAGGCGATCGGCGGCAGAGATCTCTCGCGTCCGGCCCTGGTTCAGGCCATGGTACGGAGCAAGAGGGCATGGGCAGCCATCACCTCCTTCTGCGAGGCAGTAATGCTCGTGAAGGAGGAGGCGGGACGGTTGAGGGAATGTTTCGCGCCCTCTTGCCCCTAGCCGCCGCAGGAGACGCCCTGGGCGTCGGGAATCCCGGGCGGATTTCCGGCTACCGTAGGCGCGGGCTTGCGGACGGTGAGCAATGGGTAGCTCACCGTCCGGTAAGGACCAGGCCCGGGTCGACGGCGCGTTGTATTCCACACGCGCCTCAAAGAGATGTCGTCAGCACATATGTAGGGTTCCACTAGGACCGATGCCTGCCGGGGTCGCGGGAAGGTAATAAAGGGTCACCGAGGCCCCTGGCAACACAGGCGACGGGAAGGAATACGGGTGGGTTTTAGTCAGTAAGAGTCTGACACACCCTCCCGCTCCGGCCAGAGCGGGAGAAGTTATTTGATGATTTCCCATCCAAAAAAAAAAAGAAAAAAGATATCTAGAGTGTGTGCGTCTGTGTAGGTGCATTGTGTTAGGTGTGTATGTGTGTGCATGTGAGTGTGTGCGTGTGTATTTGTCTGTGTTAAAATATGGCCGAATCATGAGTTTTGGCCGAAAATGGCCGAAAACGAAGCTTCGGTCGGTCACTAGATATAACCGTTATTTGTCTAACGTTATAATAAATGGAGTATGGTTTACCATTCTTAAATAGCGTAGTAATCCTATTCCGATTACTTTAATTACGGGGAAGTAACGAATTACATAATCTATTTCTAGGGTTACATACACAAAGGGTGCCGACGGGACCCTATTACTAAGGCTCCGCTGTCCATCCGTCTGTCACAGGGCTGTATATTTTGAAACGTAATAGGTAGACATTTGAAATTTTCAGAGTACGTACTACTATGGCCGATTTAACAACAAATAGGTAATAAAAATAAAATAAAGTTAAAAATTTAATGGGGGAATCCCATCAAAAATCCAGTATTATTACTGGATTTTTGTATGGAATCCATACAAAAATCCAGTATTATTCAGCGTTTTTCAGAAAATATTGTTATACCTTGTTCGGTGGTACGGAACCCTTCGTGTGCGAGTCCGACCTTCATTTGGCCACTTTTTAACACCATACTTAGATTTTGAAAAGGTTTTTTTTTAGAGGAAAGTATCCGGCCAATTCCGGGTTTAGGTTTTAGTTATACTTAGACGTAGGTATGTATGCAGATAAGGGTTATCTTTGTAACTAGATCAATATCTGCCTAGCCTTTTCCCAATTACGTTGGGGTCGGCTTGCAGTCTAACCGAATGCAGCTGAATACCAGTATTTTTAATGGAGCGACTGCCTATCTTAGCTGACCAAGATTATATCTGGACTTTAAAAGAGACTGTGACCTCTGAGTTTGTTTCGACCTTTCTTCTCAGAGTAGTCAGATAGGAAACGCCGAGCTCATCTAGTTTTTTTCCTAGATATGATTGACGTGTAAAAGTGTTTGTACAAACCTACGTACAGGAAAATAAAATCATTTCATTTCATTTCATTTATCTGACCTCCAAATTCCAGTAACTGGGTAACACGAAATCTCTTGGCTTCTCTGGCTTCTCTAAGCGAAATCACTGTAGAATAACTGAAAATGGTATAGGAGTCCAAAATAAGATATTGCATACTTCGCTGGGGAAACAGTTATGATTATAATATTAAAACAGCCTTTGTACTGCAGAAACGCACAAGATGGACAATAGACTGTATCCCTCAAACAGAAAGTTGCCGTCGACATTTCATTAAGTTAGGCATACTCACAGTTCCAAGCACCTTGTACTTTTGACTAATATAAAAAAAAAAGTATTTAAAGCCTATTATTAACTTCAATAGTACAAGAAACACTAACACTAGTTGATGTAACTGGTGTCTGAAAAGCTGGCGGCTTTCTCACGCAACGCATCAGCATTGCAATTCAGCGAGGAAATGCCGCCAGTATCCTCGGTACAATGCTCCGAGGGCCTTTTTTAGGCTTAATTTAGGTTTTAATTTTAGTTAATGTTAATAATCATCTTGTAATTTGGTTATGTAAATAAATATTTTGAGAAACAATAAGGCAAAAGAGTGTTTTTGATGAGCTCTGGCACTCAATGTAAGATAATAAGATAAGCTCGTGCAATCTGAGTGAATTCGCAAGAGTTTTGTTGAATTTTGTTAGTTATATTTAAATATTAATATTCTGTGTTAAGTCTGTGTGTTTCTATTTTTGTTTGATAATAGGTAGGTACATTTAATTCTGTAGTACGAATACAGATTGTGTTTATTAATAGTTTAGTGTTGCTTTGTATTGTTAAAGTTTAGATTTTTTTTAAGTATTAGCCGTATGTTGATTTTTCAAGTATTTGGTGCGTGGTTGCAAACCCACTATTGCATTGGGGTCATCTTTTATAGATAGTGTGTGTAAGTTTTACAAATAAATAAATGATATGGCTAATAAATAATATAATATACCTTCATGAATTTGAGGTAATAGAAGAACGAAAGATAAAGGAATGCACCCGTAGAAAAGACCTTTATGATCAATCCGAACTTCAATGTCGTAAAACACAGTCCACGATACCAATCAGTAAAATGATTTTCGTGCTTTTCAGGTCTAAAGGTTCAGGTTTAATACAAAACTAAAAAAAATCCTATTGAACAAATGTCTATATGCCATTGAAGAGTTGTAGAACCTGATTATTGTATTATTTAGAATTATTATATGATTTATGAATAGAATTAATTTTGTAAGATCAATGCTCTTTGTGTTTGTTTTGTGTGTAATTTAATTTTTATTTTTATTTATTTTGTGTAAATTCAGATAGAAATTATTGTTAATGAATAATATGACTATGACTAGTTGTCAGACTATAGGGCTTCTGACGACCGTATTTGACGTAACTACTGTCAAAGAACCACGAATGACCAACGGCTTAGCGTGGTTTCCAAGGCACGACACTATCTATGTAATTAGATGCAACTTAAAATCATACTTTATTAGCGACCCACTCCTGGTTCGCGCGGTTTTTACGACTTACATGGAGATTTATATACAAGGTGTTGTTTTGAACCTGCAAAACATTTCAGGAGGTTGTTATGAAACTCGTAAATAATCGTATAACAATACGATACCAAGTCAATAATCAATAATACTTTTTATTTTAGATTTTTCTATTTTATCTTTTCTTTTTATTTTTTTTTTAAATTATTATTATTATTTTTTTTTTTATTCGGGTCGAGAATCACTAACATAATTACCTCCTAAAATGTTTTGCAGGTCCAAAACAACACCTTGTATTATATTTAATTAAATTAAATATTAATAAAAAATTAAATTCTCTAAATAATATTGAAAGCTGCATCAAAATCGTTGCGTAGTTTAAAAGAACACCGCGGGCACACAGACAGAGACGAAAAGCGATTTTATTTTATAATATGTATACTTAGTTTTTTACTTAAAATTTAATTAAGCTTGAAGTTAATTAATTATTCACGTTAGAGAGAAATAAAATAATTTTACACGGAAGACTTACACCGTCTTATTACAAAAAGCGGTTTAACTAAAAACCCAGGTTTCAACGTCTATAAACTACGGTTTATACAAAAACGATATTACAAATCATGGTTTTTCGAAAAACCATAGACCATATCATGGTCTAACGCTAAACCTCGGCGGCCCCTAGTTTAAACGATCAAACCATGGTTTAAATCGTATCTGTCAAAGTTTCTCTTTTAGGATAAAGCATCTTTTTAATTGTGTTTTTAACCCGAAAATGGCTATTAACATGGGTCATTTAATTGATATTGAGGATATAAAAGCCGCTGAGTTTTTGGGAACACCACGCCGACACAAAATAAATCGTGTTCGATTTCAATTATCCGATGAAGATTTCAGGCAAAAGTATAGGTTTAATAAACGTTATGCGATGAAAATAGTGGACTTATTAGAGAAGATTTGCCTAGAGGTTTGCGTATTACGAAGCGATTTCATGTTCATCGAAGTAATTTATGTTTACTTACTTTTTCCTCGGTACTCCAATTCTCAGATCGTTTTTTCTTTTGTTGGTCCATCACAACATAATATTAAAATTACTATAGAAGGTAATACTATTAACAAAGAGGCAATTGTTCTATTAGAGACTTCGATACTTTAAAAATCCCAAAGCTAAATTAACTTTGTTAAACTTGCGATGGTTTTGTTTAATGTTATGGTTTCATATAACGCGCCGGAATGTTACGTTTCGTTACACGTACTTATGTATTATTTAATACGACATTAAGTAATATGCTTAATAAAAACCTAGATACAAAATAGCAATCGACGAAATAACTAATATTCCATGCAAATTAACCGTCTCAATATTTTTAACACTCCTAAACATCATAATAATCATTAGTGTATCAACAAAAAGTTTTCTTTTCTGAGCATACGGAACGTTGCGAATTCTATCGCAACGTTCCGTATGCTCAGAAAAGAAAACTTTAACATGGTGAACGAATAATATTTGTATTAATCTGTGGTTGATATAAAGACCATGGTTCAAATGACGGTACTAAGCAGACCACGGTTCTTTAAAGTTTTGTAATACGGACAAATTTAGACCATGGTTTTGCAGATAAGCCTGGACTTGATAGGCCAGGTTTAAACCAAGGTTTATTTAGTTTTTTGTAATAAGACTGAAAGTGTTCAAATTTTTCATATGAATTACTTTTTTTTGAATGCGGTTGGTAAATCATCCGTTAATAACTCGTTGGTCTAGTCGCAAGCGCTACTGCTGAGCATGAGGTCCTGGGTTCGATTCCGAGGTCGGGCAAAAGTGTTAATGGGTTTTTGGTGGCCCGGTTGATGACAATAGGCTCGCCTACTATTACATGGGATTTAAACGTAACTGGCGAAATATAGGTGTACTATAGATACACCTCTGCCTAACCTTTCGGGGAAACAAGGCGTGAATTTATGTTAAGTGTGTTATGCTTTACAAGCAGTTTTGAAAACGATACCTGACATTGTTTTAATGGAAACTTGAGTTTTACATAATAATTAAATAAATAAATCACATACAATAAAATTATTCATAACCTTATATTTACGGAAGTACTAAAAGACCTTAATAATAATAATAATATAAATCTCTGCACTTAACGCCTAGATGCTGTTAAGATATCATCATACAATAAAATAATTGCAATAATTTGCACCTCAGCACGCGTTACCGTCGTCAACTTGGATAACTAAGTTACATGCGTACAAAAATCTTGAAAAAATAGCGCCTTTAGCAACCGTTCTCTGAATTATACTTGAACTGAAATGCATGCTTGAATTGCATGTATCAGAATTGTGTTCTCATTTTTAAGGCGCTGATATATGATTTTCGTACCTTTTAAATCTGTTATTACGCCTTCATTTAATGCAAGTAAGTTATGCAAAATATGTATGTTAAACTAGAACGTATATACGTTCATTCTATACGTGAATATTTAAGTATTGTAGTAAAATACTTTCTGAAATAAACTCAGGAAATAATGGCTACCCAAAGGATAAAAATCGATATTACTTTCAAAGTACTAAGGATATTTTTATGTTTTTTTTTTGTATGAACAGACTATTTTATTATAAGTAATTCTATCTGTGACTTTTTCAAATATTTGTATTTTCTTTACTAAAAATAAATATTCCCTATGAAACAGAACGGCCGCGTGGCCGCGGCGTGAGCACGACGCACATTTGTATGACCAAGGTTAACGGCGATTAATATAATATAACCCTTAAGGGACACACCATTGAATTGAACAACTTTTCCATGGGACCAACTACGTCATCGCGAAAAAAATATCTACTGTTCCATACAAAACTTTGAATACCTTCTCGACCCAAATGTGTGGGACGATTGATTATTTTTTCGCGATTACGATATTGGTCCTATAGAGGTATGAGGATCAGGGTGTAAAGTTCACTCAAACTCTATAGAAAAGGGAGGATCCTCCGAATAAACGGGTGTTGTGTCTGGTAGTTGTCGGGATGTTGTATAAGTGCTAGTCGCGTGGTAAACTCTGCTTGCGCAATGCAGGATTTTTGTGACGTCAGGTCTTTGATGCGTAGTTCGCATGTGGCGTTGTAGATGCTGCCACAGTCCCATGGAGGAGGTTGTACAGTTTTATGGTCTGAACCATACCCTTAAATATGGCCACCTTTAATACACACAAGTTGGGAATCGCCCTTTCTTCCAAGTGATACATAGTGCTTTACTATACCTACGAGGAAAATAATGAGACTTTTTAATATAGAATACAACGTCCACAAGGTAAAGGCACACCAAAATAAGACAATAATACATTTTCAGAAAAATAAGGCGCATTCTTCTGGCTTTACCACTGTAAAAATCTTCATATACCTTGTTATAAAAGCTTGGGCAGTTTCTTTTAATTCTGGCGGCGTCATTAAATCTTCACCATCACTACTACACGAGATTTCGAGTAGATCTGAAACACAAATTGAAAATTCAGATAAATAAAACAAAAGACAGCTATCCGCGCGCGCACGATTTTTACTTGTTCATTCTTTTTTATTTTATATTTTTAAATCAAAATTCAGCAAAAGTATGTGGCCAATATTATTTTGCGCTTGGTTATAAAAACTCTTTGTCTTTCGGAATTATATTATAATTAGGTTAGCTACCAATTGCCCTAAATTAAAAAAAATAAATTTTCATTTACTTTTCTGCCCGCTCAGCACGTTAACCATGGATTTTCATACACTTTTTCGACCCGCACATTAGTACAACAGTAATGACATTCTGCCTCATTTAAAAAAGTTATAAGATTCTTCCCAAGCAGAATAAAGTATTTTTTAAATCTAACACCCGTAGTTCCAGAGATAAGCGCGTTTAAACAAACCAACTCTTCAGCTATATTATATTATAAAGTATATAGTATAGATAGGTACCTAAATACCACTTTTACGCGTCAGAAAAGTTTCCCATGACTACCGAAAAATCCCAGAAGCAAACTTAATGGTCAAGGTCTCTTCCAAAGTCCAGACATTACTTACTATTATTACCTAATACATTACATCACGCTTGTATCCCTAAAAATGTATAGTTTTGCTTAAGTTTTTCATACTAAAATGTGAAGAATTAATGTTCCTAAAAGCATGAGTTCTCTTATGTTCAAATTGAAAAATTGGTTGAACTTGTGTTAACCACTCAATTAATTTAAAATTTCCTTGATTTTTTAATGAAAATTTCAAATGATAGACGCATGGAGCTCTTATTGAAGGAACATTTGCACACGCACCTCATTCGAATTTTGAACTATTCAGAGAAAAGTCGCATCACTCATAAACAATATGAATATATGTAAGTTAAGGCATTTCTTGCGCATAACTCTTGCGGTTTCAACTCAGAAAAAAA
The DNA here is from genome assembly GCA_905333075.3 of Atethmia centrago. Lineage (NCBI taxonomy): Eukaryota > Metazoa > Arthropoda > Insecta > Lepidoptera > Noctuidae > Atethmia > Atethmia centrago. The sequence goes on from HG995369.1 coordinate 23,277,837, forward strand.
GAAAAGATCGACGAATGAATGGTATAAACTGAGATAAGACAGAAAATGTTTACGTCTGTGATTCGTCATGTATGCTGGCGCGGTCGATTTGATGTTATTGAACATCTATTCTATTTTTTCCTTTCAGCTACTGACAACTAACATACCTGGATAACTACCACAAAGTGCAAAGTTCAACGGCTCACCTTGCTCCGTTGTCGTCACCTCATGATGCTGGCACAATAGTCGACATCGGCTCAGTTACCAAAGAAGAGAAAAAAAAAACAAAACTATTCTATTCTATTTTTAATATATCGTGGATGTTAATTAAGGTAAAACTCACTAAGTGACATTTTTATGAAAATTATCTGAATCTTTGAGACAAAAGTGTCAAGTTCATTAAGTATATCACTTGTTTAACAAGTTTTTCGTAAAAATGTCACTTAGTGAGTTTTACCTTTACACCCACGATAATTATATGGTGGCAAGCAAAAGCCGGTGTCGACTATCCTGCCAAGTGAGTTGAGGAAACAAGTGTGCATGATAAAAAAGTCACAGATTATCAATATTCGGTGCGCCAATTGACTAAAAAACAACAAAGTTCTGCATTCAAATAAGACGTTCTTGTTATTAATTAAATACGTAATGTATGTTTATATTTAATACAGATATTTTAGATTAGAACTCAATGTAAGAGGTTAGTTTAAGGGGAGTACAGGACTTAAACGCAAATTTTGTAAGTTTTATAATACAGTAAATAAAATCAGAAAATATATGATATTCTACAAGATATATGCTAGGTAGATAGTGTGTTGAACACATAATACAACTAATATGATACGATAGAAAAAATCACGAAGATACCTCTAAAAATTATTTTAGCGATTAAAAACCATACTAATATACATGCAATCATTATGATTTTTTGTCAGATTATTCTACAAGCAACATATTAGCATAATAGTGTTTTATTTTTTTATACAAATTATAGCATTTTTGTAAATCGATACTTGCTTCATATTTTGCAATAAATTACCAGCGTTTTGTCATTCGCTTCTCTTTCTTTTCTAAGCAGTCCGACAGTGACCGCACTTTATAAATGTTGTCGGCCTCTTGACGCAAGTTTGCATCGAGATTTTTTTTCACGTGTTTTGGTAACAACCAAGTTCTGGGAAATATGTTCAATATTAACATATATTTTGTCCGCTACCACAAACTATACATATTTGGCAATTTTTTTTCTTAAGACTAGCCTATTTTGGTCATTTGCTTCTTGTCAGCGCCTTAATCAAAATTCTTCTTGTTTGTTGTCGATCTCGTAGGAATAATGTAATATTGTCAATCGCTTCATCGTTTCAGGGACCAACTCTACTTAAGGGTCGGGTAATTGCCATTGACCTTGGCCATACAAATGTGCGTCACGCTCACGCCGCGCGGCCGCGGCCGTTCGGTTTCATAGGGAATATTTATTATTAGTAACGAAAATATCTATATTTGAAAAAAATCAGAAGATAGAATTATAGATAACAAACAGTCTGCTCATAAAAAAAATACCAGGAAAGATCTTAAGTAGTTTGAAAGTATTATCTTTTTTATGGCTCCTACATACTGGCGCGACTTGTCGCGCGACGCGTCGCGACACAAAGGCACCGCTTGTAGCGCTACACGCGGTGTCTTCGTGTCACGTCGCGTCGCGCGACAAGTCGCGCCAGTATGTAGGAGCCTTTATGCTTTGGGTAGACATTACTTCCTTCCTACTTTATAAATATTTAAAAAAGTAGTTTACTACAATACTTAAATATTCACATATAGAATTTATGTGTATACATTCAACATACATTTTTTTCACAACTTATTTGTATTATATGTAGGCGTAATAACCGATTTAAAAGTCACTAAAATCAGATATCTGCCTCTTAAATTAATTAAAAACACTTTTTTGCTGTAATTACATAAATACTGCCTCATTTTTGGTATGTTTTCAACCCTCCTCTGTGTAGCAAAGCAGTGATACAGAAAAGAGTCGAGAAAGCAACTGGACCTGAGCCAACCTGGCGGCGACGTTGTTAAAAGATGCCCATAGATAAATCACCCGTCTCTCCACTATTCCATTGCTTACCTTATCTAGGATGCATATCCGGTACGGCTTTAATAATCCTTCCTATCCTAAGGGCACACCTTCCTGACCATTACCGCGCCCCCGGTCTACTCTTTGATATGCAATGGTCTCTGTAGTCCCATGAAACATCTGCCGGGGTCGCGGGAAGGTACTAAAGGGTTACCGAGGCCCCTGGCAACACAGACAACGGAAGGAATACGGGTGGGTTTTAGTCAGTAAGAGTCTGACACACCCTTCAGCTCCGCCCAGAGCGGGAGAAGTTATTTGATGATTTCCCACCCAAAAAAATGTACCATGAAACATGAGGCTCCAGAGGCTAGTGCGAATCCTTGGGTTCATTCGAGCAATCAAGTCTGGTTTAACCACGCTGCCGCGCTGGGGTCGGTGCATTTCATTTATTCAGTTTCAACCCTCTTCTTTGTAATAGGTATAATAAGGACTGTGCATAGGCATAATAGACAGTCTGGCATCCTTCAATTAATTATTAAAGTTAGTCAAACCATAACTTACTTCAATATTGGTGCCGATTCCCTTGTTCACAAACTAAACCAAATTTAAGTTCAGTTCATCTTTTTCTTTCTATTTCATTAAGAAAAGGACAGAAGATAAATTTTAGTTTAGTCCTGACAAATTAATCAGCGCTTGACGTAAATTGACGTAATTTTAGTATGCAAGTTTTTAATCACGTCTAAACTTGTATGGAGTAGTGACAGGCGCTGAGTAATTTGACAGGACTAAACTAAAATTTATCTTCTGTCCTTTTCTTAATGAAATAGAAAGAAAAAGATGCACTGAACTTAAATTTAGTTTAGTTTGTGAACAAGGGAATCGGCACCAATATTTATGTTTTTATTAACTAAATAATTGCAGAGTAATCCGTGTGCGTGTAAATGTTGTTTTTTCGGTTACTTAGCTTTGTAATAATCGTGGTTTTTACCTCCGAACCGTTTTTTGTTGAACTAATGACCTATAATTTTGATTTTGTTTGGCGATTACTATACCTACCTAAATCATGCATTACCATGCGGTTTTTTAAATTAATGGTAGCGGCATTATTTTGTATATTTTTAATCACAACTGCTTACGGATACATGAACCAGGAACGAGGCCACCTCGGCCCTCTTTTAGCAACGATGCCTACATACAAACGACAGGTTTATTCCGTAGATCTTAGACAACTTTGTGTATGAGACTTTTGCATTTGTGTGCGCTGTACTAAATTGTAACCATAAAGCGATATCATCATTTCTGCCGAAAGACGTCCACTGCTGGACATAGGATCCCCCAAGCACCGCCACTTCGACCGGTTCTGTGCTTCCCGCATCCAGCGGATTTCTGCGGCCTACACAAGGTCATCTGTCCACCTTGTAGGAGGCCTTCCAATGCTACGTCTTCCGGTACGCGGTCGTCACTCCAGAACCTTTCGGCCCCATAAAGCGATATAGTCCGACTAAAAACATTGATGACTCAGAGGCCCTAGCTCGAACGTGCGACGTACCTACCTAATTGTAAGGCGCCATCTTCACGGACGAGAGAATCGCGGTGTTAGTCACGCTGTGCCTTCAAATTATCGCCGCGACGATGTCGCCGTGTAGAGATTGATTCATAGAGTTTCTATTGAATTTGATGGCACGGCGAGACTATCGCTGTGATTCTCTTGTCCGTGGAGGTGGCGGCTAACGTAAATTCGAACAATTTTTGAATCACCACACCATCCTATAGCATTTTCATATTTGCAAAAAGCACAATAAAACCACCCATAGATATCAACAAAGTCTTAAAAGCCCTCCCCTTTTTTTGTTTTATGTGGTGTACAGTCAACAGTTCATCAGGTTATACGAAACTGTCAAAATATTTTAAATCTTAAAATGTTGATGGTTAAGTTCAAAATCGAATGAGAAAATTAAACAGTTGTGGTAACTTGGTGAGCTGGCAACTGTACAAGTTTAAAAAAAATCTGTTTGTCGTCACGTCAGTAGTGAAAACTTCTTAGCTTCACAAATTTGTAAACATCTGTATATGTATCTGAGCGTGACGGATAAACTAGTATTTGCAATTTTAAAAATTTATGTAATGTCTGCGTTTAGGTAGGTACTCCATGCGTTCGAGCTAGGGCCAGAGGTCTGCGCATAGCCTTAGAATTTAACGCAATATTTTTCTACTGCCAAATTACAACGATCTACCTTCGATTAAACAGGCTTTTTATTCATTTATTTAACCATTTATGTACACACAAAGAAGAAGAAAGGAACAGAAAAATACGTACAAAGGTGATGCTTATTTCTAAAGAAATATCTTCCAGCATACTGCGATAGGACATTAGATAAAGAGATGTAGATGAACGTGTGTAAAAGTAGAAGAGAAAATAAAATACATAAAATAAATTGAAACAACTCGCTAATTTAAATAAAACATACAATATGAGAATATACTTATAGCATGCATAACTACTAATAAAATAAATATCACTACAATATATATAATCTTTTTGTTTCTTTTTGAAGATGATGCTCTTTGTGTCATCCAATATAAAGCAATGATTCGGCCGATGATACTGCTCGCTTGCCTAGAAGTGATTATAAAGTAGGTAAAACACTTTTAGAAATGACTCATGAATATATATTCTATGCTTGAAATTAAAAGTGAACGTAATGTTTTTCCTCTCAGGTGTTCAGGTCCTAAAGAAACAAGGAAATAAAGTTGTTTATTTAGTGCTGATAGACACGAGCGGCCCGCGTCAACAGCAGAGGCAAAACTGCACAGAACTTTTTTTTTTTGTTCCGTGGTGGAAAATTGTCATGGACGTCCTCCGCCCTGGGGCGCTGTCCGACTCTTATTGACTAAAAACCACCCCAGTATTACCCTCCCACACTTGCACAGGGGATCATGGGGTCTAGTGCGACTTCCGCGATCCCCAGCTGGTGCCGGCCCGCCATTGCGGGCCACCTCAGGGGAATTATGTGTAAAACTCCCCCCACGACGTCCAATAGGGGCGCGGGCGGGTGGAACACTACGCGCCGGACTACATCGAGTCCTACTGTGTGGGGGGGCGACTGGATGCGAACTGCACAGAAGACTATGGCAATTGCAGCCGTCGACGTCAACCATCGACGAGTGTCGACGGCTCCAGTTGCCTCTGCCGTTTCCGCGTGCCGCTCGTGTGTATGAGCACCTCTGCCTAACGCTTCAGGGCTTTAACGCGCCTGTAAAGGCGTGATGATTATGCTATGTATTATTACATAATGGGATATATTTATGAGGGTCGGACAGGCCGATGGTCAGACGAAATAATCATTTGCTTAAATGCTCATACACACGAGCGGAACGCGTTAACAGCAGAGGCAACTGCACAGAGCACTATGGCAACTGGAACCGTTAGAGGTGTACCTATAGTACACCCACATTGTGCCAGTTATCTTTAAGTTCCATGTAATAGGGGCGAGCATATTGCCATGCACAAAGCTCAATTCCGTGTGGTCTCGGATTAAAAATATGGTCACCCCATCTCATCTCGTAGGTGTCTTAAGATTCGCGGGAAGGTACTAAAGGGTTACCGAGGCCCCTGGCAACACAGGCAACAGGAAGGAATACGGGTGGGTTCTAGTCATGAAGAGTCTGACACACCCTCCCGCTCCGCCCAGAGCGGGAGAAGTTTTTTGTGGATTTCCCACCCAAAAAAAAAAAAGGTGGTTTAAGAGGCGACTAAAGGAACTGGAGACCTAGTGTATGCCATTGTAGCACCCTGGGTCACCCGTGTGCTGGCGCGTAAACCACCAACAAAAGCATTCCCAGGTAGGGTTGGCGTCCGGCAGGCGGCCGACTGTAAACCTTTGCCAAAATCCTAAACAACATGAGTGGAAATTATATGATGCGCGATATGGCTTGGGCGTACTCCACAGGCGCAGCAATGCAAGCAATGGGAAATTGATTACTGAAGGCTGCGGGTATCGACCTCAGGACGAGCTGCTTCTCACACGGACACCTGTACGTCGCTTGCTCCTGCGTCACCAGTATCTCGGTATCTCTCTATATATTTTGGCTGCTGCGACCAAAACTACAAACGTAGTACGATACAAGGAAGTTTTATATATAGGTGGCTGTTATTTTAGTATATTGTGGTGTCTTACGACTTCTACGCGAACGAAGTCGCAGGCAGAAACTAGTAACGAATAATACGATAATACGTCATCGTGTAATGTAACTGTATGTTCTAAAGATCTAAAAAGCGCACAAGTGTTTGATAAGAACTAATTGGTAACCAGGTTGCGTCATACACTTTGTTATTAGGCGACGACACATTTGCACATATTAACCGATAAAGCGCATATTGTGCAGCCTAATTCCGTAACACACTCACAATCACTATCGCTTTCATTTCGACAACATTAATTGCGTTAATTACGTTGTCTATCATTAGATTTTTCAAACATTTAAAGCATTGGATTCTGTCGAAAGGCAAAAGTTAAAGTTTTAAAACGATTATTGCGAATTGAATGTACATACAAGTATTATACTGAGTGTACGAATTCTCTTGTATGCATTTGGTATACAAGATTCCCCTTCAATATAAAACATGGACCCACTTGATGGTCCATGTTTTAAAATTAATATTGCAGTGTAGAAAAATAGGTTTGCTACGTCGAGGGTTCGAACCTCAAGGTAACTTTACAAGGTAAATTTTACTAGGTACGTTCGGGAGGGACTATCATTTTCATTCGGCAGCATTGTATAATACGAGTATTGCTCGGCAGGACCACGGGTAAAAAAAATCCGAAAAAAATAACGAAAATAAGTATTTCGGGTAGTTTTCCGTACCTTTTTTCCAGCTCCCTAATTGCGTAACACACTATCAATCACAATCTGAATGATTTTGGAGTATATTGCTAATACATTGCTTCATATGTTCGAAAAAATTGTCTGCTCCACAACGGAAATAACGCAATTAATGTTGTTGAACTGTCAACATGAAACCGATGCCATTAGTGTTTCAACCACTGAAAAAAGTTCAAAAATAAGTATTTGAGGTAGTTTCCGTACCTCTTTTTAAACAGGTAGGTAAAAACAACGCTGTTTGAAGACATGTAAGATATGATATAAATAGCTCAGCAAAAAAAGCATACATACCTAACACACCAACGATTTTCTTGCTTTTTTTTGTTTGGAGTTTTTTGTTTGAAATTGTTGTTTTTACATATGGTACTACTTAATATTATTCGTGATTTCTCATGTATGATGCCGTGTCTAGATTAATCTGATCGTAAAAACTTGATGTTTTTAGGGTTCCGTACCTCAAAAGGAAAAACCGGATCCCTTGTAGGATCACTTCATTTTCCGTCCGTCCGTCTGTCTGTCTGTCTGTCTGTCAAGACTCTTTTCTCAGGAACGCCTTGAGGTATCATGTTGATTTAATATCAAATACGTATGTCTACGGTCCTTTGGAGCGCTAAAGAAATCAAGCTTCTAAGTCAACGCAATAAAAAAATACGGCTATTTATGCTACATATTATATTTTGATACTCGCAAATACATCAAAACCTATACGATACTTCCCGTTGACCTAGAATTGAGCAAGAAGCAAGGTCTTACAGCACAAGTAATGTAAAGTTTTATCAATTAAAATATTTTTTTTTTTGCGATTTCAAACTTATATTTGCAGTTGGAGAATTGACCATGACGTATATCGTGGGAGAACATATTTTCCACTACAAATTTAAGTTTGTTCTTGGGATAAATTCATTACAACCACGGAACCCTTCATTGTGAGTTGTCCGACAAGCACCTGGCCGGTTTTTTTGTTATCGTAAGAGGTAAAAAATATAACTGTCCTGCCGTAAGTCTGTATTCGGCCCATGCACCAACTACCTACTGACATACAAAACAAAATTATTAAAACCAAGACTGTTATAATCTATACTAATATTATAATAAGGTAAAATTTGCAGTGGTGGCCAAGTGGTAACGGCCGCTACTTACGAGCGTCGTAGGTTCGAACCCAGACAGGCGGTTTACTTTGTGTAAATTATTTCATCACCACTGCTCTCAAAACGGTGAAGGAAAAATCGTGAGGAAATCGACAGGTCCTAGAATCAAAAATTCGAAGACATATGACATCTACCAACCCGCACTGGGCCCGCGTGGTGGATTACGGCCCACTCCCTCTCACCGGGAGGAGGCCTGTGTCCCAGCAGTGGGAACATTATAGGCTGATTATGTAAAGAGGTAAAATTTGTGAGTTTGTAAGTAGACCCTACTTACAAACTCACAAATTTTACCTCTTTATAATAGTCTTCGTAATCTTCGGAACTGCTGCTCGAATTTAGAAAATTCTTTCACTCTAATGGGATTGTCGAGCGTCTATGGATATATTTTATGTTAAAACAAAAAATTTGACGCGGACGAAGTCGCGGGCATACGCTAGACAAAAGATTCAAATACGTGAGAAGTTAAGGTGCAGATATATCATTTTAGTGACTTTTAAATTTGTTATTACGCCCTCATGCAAGTAAGTTATGAAAAAATGTATGTAAAACTAGAACGCATACACATGCAGCGGTGAACAGATTCGAAGAGATAACGTCTCCCTGCCTCACACCTCGCTGCAGAAGGATAGGTTTCGAGGTCTGGTCCTTGAGTTGGACTGACACAGTGGCGCTTTTGTACAGACACTTAAGCACCTCGATGTACCGATAGTCGATCTGGCACCGTTGAAGAGACTGCAGTACAGCCCATGTCTCGATCGAATCGAAGGCTTTTTCGTAGTCCACAAACGCTAAGCAGAGAGGCAGGTTATACTCTTCGGTCTTCAGTATAACCTGCCGCAGCGTATGTATGTGGTCTACAGTGCTAAAGCCTTTACGGAATCCGGCTTGTTCGGGAGGCTGGAAGTCGTCAAACCTGCGCGCGAGACGGTTCGTGATGACGCTTGTAAACAGCTTGTAGACATGGCTCAGTAGTGAGATGGGCCTATAATTCTTAAGGAGGGTATTGTCGCCCTTTTTAATGAACAGTATTACCACACCTCTGTTCCATGCCTGTGGCGTTTTGCCCCCGAGTATGACGGAACCAAACAGCTTCTGGATGGCCTTGAGAACGGGTTTTCCACCGGCCCTCAGAAGTTCGGCCGTAATTCCATCATCACCCGGTGCCTTGTTCTTTTTGATCTGCTTCAGAGCCATTCTAATCTCGTACTAGCTGACGTCCGGGTTGTCTTCGTTGTAGTGTTGGGTCAATCTAGCGCTTGGGTCGTTTGCCAGATTCATACCAGGGTTACCTGTTGACGTGTATAACTGTCCATAGAAACTCTCAATCTCTCTCAACAGCTCATGTTTGGCGGATACGATCCTGCCATCATTGGTCTTCAGTTTTACAAGCTGGCTCTGCCCAATAGACAGATCTCTTGTGAAGTCCTTGGAGCCCTTATTCCACTCTATCGCGTCCTTAATGCGGTCTATATTAAAGCGGCGAAGGTTAGAGATCCGTCTATTAAACTGGCGGTACTTGAGCGCATCGACTGAAGACTGCAGGATCATCTCGCGCCTCTCCTCCATGACCTGTATAGTAGGATCAGAGAGCTTCTTGTTTCTATTTGTACGATGGGTCTTGAAGATCTTAGACCCGACCGTATGGACAGTTTTCACGAACCCATCGTTATAATCGTCCACGGAGCTCCCTAGGCACTCGAAACGATTCTGAAGTTCGAGCTGAAAGCTCTCGGGGTTTTGGACTTGGATCGGTACTGGGCGGAGCGTAGACTTCATCAGTTGAAATCTTTCCAGCTTGATATTTAAGTTCAATGTGCCTCTTACCATTCGGTGATCACTTCCGGTTTTCACCGCGTTGATCACAGAGACATCATTGAATACTTGCTTTTTCGTCGACGTAATGAAGTCAATCTCATTTTTTGTTGCACCATCAGGGCTCTGCCAGGTCTAATTTCTGTGCTCACGTTTTCTGAAGAAGGAATTCATCATAAAGAGGCCTTCCTTATCCATAAAACTGGCTAGTAGGTGACCTCGGTGGTTCCGACGTCCAACTCCAAATTGCCCCACTCGCAGCTCCACATCGTTTCGTTTGTCCAGTTTCGTTTTAAAGGCTCTAAAAATATCCTCATACATGGTCTCCACTTCATCGTCGGGGTGTGACGAGGTCGGGGCGTAAACCTGTACGACCTTCAGCGAATATCTTTTGGATATTCTGAGTATAAGGTACGCCTGGTCGACACACTCTCGATCTTCACCACGTTGCTCACAAGGGACTTCTGGACGATAAACCCGTCACCACCTTGGGACTGTTGGTCGCCCTCCCGGAAATAGAGCAAGTTCCCGGAGTTCCCGGATTTGAGGATTATCGAGTCCTCCCCCTCTCTTCGGACTTCAGATTACCCTACTATACCCCTTCGTAACCTGCTCAATTCTTCCTCGAGTTCGATGATCTTCTCGTCGGTCCGGAGTGTACGCGTGTTGTATGTTGCCAGGTCTAGTTTTTGGTGGTTGTGGTAGCCGGATCTCTTCCGGGGATTCTTAGCACCCTTGCTCTGGTTAAGCGGGCCGCCGGAAACTAGGGGTAAACCGTATTTTTTTAGTGCTTGTTATTTGGTGGGGGGGGGGGGGGGGGGGGGGTTGCCATAATCGCAACGCTTGGCAGGCGGGTTGGAGATCGCAGTATGGTGTTAAAATGCATAGAGAACGCTGCTGCCCATTCTTTAGTAACTCCCTTAGTCGCCTTTTACGACACCCATGGAAAGAAATAGGATGGTGCTATTCTTTGCGTCCGGCACCACACGGAAAACGGATAACGGAACGGATAAAAAACGATATTACTTTAAAACTGCTTAAGATATTTTCTTTTTTTTGTATGAACAGACTGACAGAACAGAACAGAGTATTTTAGTACCATTACTTATATTTGTGATTTTTTCAAATATTCATATTTTGGTTAAGGCGTTTACAAGAGGCAAATTACCAAAATAGGCTTGTCTTAAGGAAAAATTGGTTGTATTTTATTTTAGATTACTCAACACAATTTTGAGTAAATAGATTATTGCTTCATATTTTGCAATAAATTACAAGCGTTATGTCATCGCGCTTCTTTCTTTTCTATGCAGTTTGACAGTGACCGCGGTTTAGGTGTTGTCAGCGTCATAAACATAAATATACCCTATGAAACCAAACGGCGCACAGTGTCCAGCGTAAAACAAGCCAGGTGGACAATAGTCATTATCAAATTACCGGATATAGGTACTTTCTAGATAGAAAGTAGATAGGGGCGTTGTTTACAGATGTAAACAACACCCCTAAACCCCAGATTCCAAGAATTGTTTACGTCTAACATTCCATACTGATGAGTCATCGTTTATCAAAGTAAGCTAATGAGGTCAATGCAATTAAAGAATTAGTTGAGTTGCATTTTCGCGACACTTGCACTAACATCTTATGGTGGCAGTTCTTAATTTTGTGGAAAGTTTTAGTGATGGATTTTACTTCAGAAGGTACCTATGTATTATATTTTTTTCTTATTAGAATCTTTTAATTTGGCATAAACATTTATAAAGTAGACTATCTATGAATACACAAAAAAAACAATGTTTTTCTTTGTTTTTTTAATTTATCAGTCTTGGAAAAGCCATGTATCCTCTTGTAACTACGGTGAATTTTTGATATGTTTTAGCTGCATGGCTCTACATGATTATGACATAAATATTTTTTGTAGCACACGTAGCAACCATTTTTTATTCTTTTTTGCAGAAAAGCTTTACTCTATTAGTAAAATAGAGTTTTTCGAAGAGTGGCTTATGCACGAAAAAGACGAAAGAAATTATTTCGTCTAAGAATAAGTTGTGGCTGGAAGGAGAGGAGTTAGAATTATGCATGTGATTGACTCAACCGCAACCTTGTTTCTACCTCATCCGCTGACTTTTCTCGACCCGTAAGACCTAAAAAAGTCTTCGAAGATTCGTCTTTTAAAGCTAAGAAACGTAGAGTTGAATATCTAGTTCAATCGCGGATTGTTGGGGAATTAATGACTGCTGCAGAGGTAGCTGTAAAATGGTAAATGGGGGTGTGACGGAATTTCCGGTCATAGTGCTTACAAACTAAGATTTGAGAATAGCGAAGACACTGATGAGTTCCTTTTTTGTTTATTCGTTTGTTCCTCTTAGGTTAATCGACGAAGGTAACAACACTATATGGGAAAATTCTCGTCCATCATCGACGATGTTTTGTCGTCCAATTATTTTCGTTTTTGCCAAAGAAACTACGGAGTTGACAAAAATCAAGACAAATAAGGTTTTGGAACAAATAAACAACTTTTTTTTTTTTTTTTTGAGGGTGGGAAATCATCAAATAACTTCTCCCGCTCTGGGCGGAGCGGGAGGGTGTGTCAGACTCTTACTGACTAAAACCCACCCGTATTCCTTCTTGTTGCCTGTGTTGCGGGGGCCTCGGTGACCCATAAGTACCTTCCCGCGACCCCGGCAGGCATCGGCCCTAGTGGACCCCTACTATGTGCTGACGACATCTCTTTGAGGCGCGCGTGGAATACAACGCGCCGTCGACCCGGGCCTGGTCCTTACCGGACGGTGAGCTACCCATTGCTCACCGTCCGCAAGCCCGCGCCTACGGTGGCCGGAAATCCGCCCGGGATTCCCGACGCCCTGGGCGTCTCCTGCGGCGGCTAGGGGCGAGAGGGCGCGAAACTTGCCTTTCCCTCAACCGTCCCGCCTCCTCCTTCGCGAGCATTACTGCTTCGCAGAAGGAGGTGACGGCTGCCCATGCCCTCTCGCTCCGTACCATGGCCTGAACCAGGGCCGGACGCGAGAGGTCTCTGCCGCCGATCGCCTCCAAGAGGACACGGCGGTGCTCTGCCCAAGCCGGGCAGACCTCCACCGTATGCTCCACCATGTCCTCCGGGCGATCCACACAGTGGTGACACCCGGACGTTTCCTCCCGCCTTATCCGACACAGGAACCTCCCGAAGCTGCCGTGTCCGGTGAGGACCTGCGTCAGGCGGAAGGAGAGGACGCCGTGGCGCCTCTCCAGCCACTCCTCAAAGAGGGGACTTATCGCCGCAATCGTGGCGTGCCCAGCACTGGGTTGCGACAACCGTACTTTCCATGACGCCATGAGATCCCGCCGGAGCTCCGTCCGCTGTGCCGCGATTTCTCGCGGCAGCGGACTTACGCCCCGGCGTTTCGCCTCCTCGCGCCACTCCCATACGTGCGCGAGGACTTTTGCCTCCAGATCCCATGGCGGCAATCCGGCAAGGAGGCTCGCTGCCTCACAGGAGACCGTGCGGTATCCTCGGACCATCCGGATGGCCATGACCCTTTGGGCCGCGCTCAACCGGCGGGCTGGCCGCAGCGCCAGAGAGCGCGCCCATACAGGAGCCCCGTATAGGGCCATGGACCGCACGACCCCCGCGTAGAGCCTCCGGCAGGAGGCGTTTGGACCCCCTAGATTGGGCAGGAGCCGCTTCAATGCAGCGCCCGCCCGCTCAAGTTTGGGAGCCAAACGTCGGAAATGCTCCACGAAGTTCCACCGGCTGTCGAGGACGAGTCCCAGGTACTTCATCGTCGACTCGACGCCGATAGAAACCCCTCCTACCGTTATTTGGGACCCCAACGGTGGCGCGTTCCGAGGACCATGAAAACACATGGCCTCGGACTTGTGCAGGGCCACCTCGAGTCCCAATTGCCGGATCCTTTCGACGATTGAAATAAACAACTTAGATCCTACATCTTGTGATATTGTGGTTCTGTAATTTCTGTTAAGCACAAGTTACTGCTGACAATGACCAATGGAAAAGTATGCAACGCTTTGACAGTGACACATTCATCGCAGAAATGCTATAAGTGTGGGGCTACTCCCAAAATAATAAATGATGAAGGAAGGCATTTTGATAGCAATCAGCATAATTTTGGCTTTGGTTTGTCAACATTACATGATTGGCTTCGTTCGTTTGAGTGTTTTTTGACGAAGAAATGGCACGCTAGGTCTTCAGAGGAAAAAGCAAGTGTACAACAACGATCAGACGATATCAAACAACGATTCAAACATGAAATGGGATTAATTGTGGACAAGCCAAAGCCAGGATTTGGTTCCAGAAATGATGGAAACACAGCTCGACGATTTTTCGGGAACCCCGAACTGAGTGCTCAGATCACAGGATTGGATGTTACAATCATCAAACACTTTGATGTATTCTTGAGGACATTATCTTCTGGTTTCGAGATAAATTTTGTTGAATTCAACAAACTTTAACTAGAGACAAGAAGACTTTATCTAAGTCTTCACTCGCGGTACTACGAGTACATGCCTGCTACTGTGCATAAATTGCTTATTCATAGTACAGAGGTAATTAAGACGGCAATAGTTCCAATAGGGCAGCTTTCAGAGGAAGCCCAAGAAGCGAGAAACAAAGATTTCCGGAGGTTTAGAGTGCACAACACCAGAAAGTGCTCTCGTCATGCCATGAATAGAGACTTGCTCAATATGTTGATGATAACGTCTGATCCTCTGATCAACAGCCTCCGGGAAGCACCCAAAAAAGTCTAATAAATTGTGTGCGGAGGTCTTAAAGCTCATCATAGCTCCCACTATAGAGCCTCGACTCCAACTCCAACCAAGACCTCCACAAACTCAGGAAGACTATCTTCTAGCGGAATCATCGGATTTTGAATTCGATGATTCTGATATTTAGAATTAGGTAGTTTTAATGTAAATAGATACCTCTAGTGTTAGATGTATTAATTTTGTGTATAATATGTTAGTCTAAAGAATAAAAATATCTTAATCGCTACAAATATCAACGCTAATTATATAATTAGCGTTGATGTTTGTAGCGATTTAGATATTTTTATTCTTATTTTATTTTTGAGGTGATAACGTGTTATAAATCGATGAACGCCGGCTGCACGCAAGAAAAAGTGTCACGTTCCGCCTGACCCGAGCGTGCAAGCGAGAGCGCGGAACTAGCGATAGAGAGGCACGATCGGCCTAAGCGTTCGGTTTGTGACGCATCTCTCTCTCGCCTCCTTGCCGGATTGCTTGCCTCCTTGCCGGATTGTGCCTCCTTGCCGGATTGCGCCTCCTTGCCGGATTGCCGCCATGGGATCTGGAGGCAAAAGTCCTCGCGCACGTATGGGAGTGACATAATTCAAAATAACTCTAACATAGGAGTGTAAAAATTTTAAAGTCTATCACTTAAACTAGGTCTGGCCTGTATCCTAAGAGATAGGGTAAAATAACAAGTTGTACCTAAATACGAAAATATCTAATGTTTGGCAGAGTTGAGAGAGGAAGGGTCCACTCAAATCTGTGTGGTTCTTTCGTAAAGAGACTACCTTTTTTTTTGTTTTTTGGGTGGGCAATTATCAAATAACTTCACCCGCTCTGGGCGGAGCGGCAGGGTGTGTCAGACTCTTACTGACTAAAACTCACCCGTATTCCTTCCGTTGCCTGTGTTGCCAGGGCCCTCGGTAACCCTTTCGTACTATCCCGCGACCCCGGCTGGTAAAGAAAAACCCGACATTATACACAAAAACAGAACGAAACTGTATCACGATTAAAATAAAAACAACAAGTTAATTAATTATGAATGACTTAAGCACATATCATAACATAACAGCTTTTATACTGGTCAGCAGTAAACGGATGCGTATAAGCATCAGCTGTACGCTCATAGGTATTTAGTTAAAGTCAATTATCATAACCCATTTTATAAAGAACCTATTATTATAGGATCTAATCCTACTAACCTATTATTATATTTTGTGAAACCAAAAACATAACGAAAATGACGTGTACCATGATTATATGATTCATTTTAAATACGTAAAAACGTTTTAAAACTGCCTTACTGAAAAAGAGCTTCTTTGGTAGGGCACCCATTATCTATAATAAAATACCTGATGTTGTTAAATGTTTACCTTTAACTTTAATTTAAAAAGTCCTTTCAGGGGTTTTTACTGGAAAAGTGCTATTACAGCGTAGATGACTTTTTAAATGATAATCTTCTGCAATAGAATTTGGAATGTGTACCTGTGTTATTATTTTTTCTAATCTGTGGTTTACTTGAATTTAAATTGATGACATTTTAATTTAATCCTATGTTTTTTTTCTTTGTAAGTCATTGTTTTAATTTATTATTAACGATTTTATAATTATCATTTGTAATAGTTGTCTTAGTGCGACTAATTTTGTAGGACATGATTGGCAAAACATGTAGCTACCTCTTATTATTTTTAAGACCTGTATAATTCTGCACTCATGTTTTACAAAATAAATATCTTGTACTCGTATCTTGAAAAAAAAAACGTATTAGTCTAAGAGAAATAATAATGTACTAGTGTTGTATCCATACAATAAAATAAAATTAACTTTTATTTTATTTTAGTTTATGGGAGGAGAAATGAAATGAAATGAAATTGTTTATTCTGTAAATAGGATATGAGAATCACTTTTACACGGCATATTAAAAAAAAAAATAAAGAATAAGCTAGATGGAGTCGACATTTCCTATCTGACTACCCCAGAGAAGAAATGGCGAAATAAAATCAAGGGTCAAAGTCTCTTTTAAAGTCCAGACAAAATCTTGGTCAGATCATGTGAGGACCACGAAGATGAGAGGGAGATGTCAATGTAACCATATAAACCAGTGTTCTTTTGTAATAAAGGCAGTATTGTATCAGCATTCGTTGTGTCATTTACTCATAATATCCCACATCCGTACAGACCACCTGGGACACTAATCTGCATGGTCCTCATATCAGGGCCGGATTTAGGGCAGGGCAACAGGGGCACTGGCCCCGGGCCTCCACAAAGAAGGGGCCTCCACAATTAGATTTTTCATTGATTTTTATATGAATAAAATACTTCGTTTGTGTCCTTCAAAAAAAAAAGAGTCCACAATCATAACTTCGTAAGGTACCTTCTTTGAATTGTTTTTTTTATCTGTTTCACAAATTTTTCGGGGCCTCCACTTCTTGGTTGCCCCAGGGCCGCCACAACTTTAAATCCGTCCCTGCCTCATATACCTGACCAAGATCATGTCTAGACTTTAAGAGAGACTGTGACGGGTGATCTCTGAGTTTTGTTTCGGTTTTTCTTCTTTGAGTACTCGAAGAAAATATGAATACATAAATAATAACATAATTTAATAATAATGAAAATACCTCTTAAGAATTTCATAATAATTACCTACATCATTCTTATGCAATAAATAAATTAAAAAGAACTATTATATACTATACCTACACACACAAACCTAAATACATAATCATACAACCAATTAAACACATCGCACGCTGAGAATGAAAGTGACTCAAGTCGAAATTGAACTGATTGAACAAGAACTGATTGCGTCCCTTTCATTCCGGCGCAGGGAGAGTGAAATGCTCAAAGACAAAGGGACCGAAAATACCTCTATCCCTCTCAGACCATAAACAGGCTGTTTTTTAATATAAGTCTGATAGAGTGTACTTTTTTGAGTCATTTTGTATATTTAACTCATTTTACTAAAATTTTGAGATAGGTCACTTTCGTTCTCAGCGTGCGACATATAATAATTTATAATAATATTGAATTTCTTGAATTGCGACTTAGCCCTCTCCCTCTCTCCTAAACGTTGCTGTGCCCGACAGGGTCCATATTGATCTTTTACTTTTATGTCATCTGTGTAATACATATGGAATGCAATAAAGAATTGAGAATTGAGAATTGAGTATTGCGAATTGAGAATTGAGAATTGGGAATTATGATTTTCCATTAGAAACGGCTCAGTAATAGCCCAATCAATCGGCCTAGCCTTTTCCCAACTGTGTTGGGGTCGGCTTCCAGTCTAACCGGATGCAGCTGAATACCAGTATTTTATATGTAGCGACTGCCTATCTGACCTCCACAACCCAGTAACTGGGTAATATGATACCCCTTGGTAAGGCAGTAATAACCCGGAGTCTAGAATTGTGCCCGGTTATTGGCAATACGATTGCCCGCACTAAAACGTAATTGGTGAAATATTGGTGTTCCTATCTACTTTAAAACTTTGCCTATCCCTCCAAGGCGTCGCAATTATTATTGTTACAAATAAAAATTATGTTACGTTATTATGTTATTGTGTAAAATATCAGCGATTGCGATTTGGTTTGTCATGACAAATGCAATACTCTGACCCCACCGTCGGTCGCCATGTGTGTAATTCCCTTACTAGGTAATTACCTAAGAATAAATATCATAATACATTTTTTTTTTAATTCTGATTACTTGCCAATGACTAAGCGCAGTTGTTATGGGTTTTTAAAATATGACTAGCTGCGCCCCGCGGTTTCACCCGCGTAAGTTTTGATCCCGTAGGAATATCGGAATTAAAAATATTCTATGTCCTAATCCAGGTCATGGTCAACCCATGTGCTAAATTTCATCCAAATCCGTTCAGCCGTTTTAGCGTTTGCAGTTTGGATTACTGTAATAATATTTATTTATTTATTAACTATGGATGACTTACAGCTAAAACAAACAGCACAGTACACTAACATAGTGTGAACAGCACAACACTGCACAGTACACTAACGTAGTGTGAACAGCACAACACTGCACAGTACACTAACATAGTGTGAACAGCACAACACTGCACAGTACACTAACATAGTGTGAACAGCACAACACTGCACAGTCTACTAACATAGTGTGAACAGCACTACACCGCACAGTACACTAACATAGTGTGAACAGCACAACACTGCACAGTCTACTAACATAGTGTGGACAGCACAACACTGCACAGTCTAGTAACATAGTGTGAACAACACAACACTGCACAGTACACTAACATAGTGTGAACAGCACAACACAGCACAGTACACTAACATAGTGTGAACAGCACAACACTGCATAGTACACTAACATAGTGTGAACAGCACAACAATGCACGGTATACTAACATAGTGTGAACAGCACAACACTGCACAGTACATTAACATAGTGTGAACAGCACAACACTGCACAGTATACTAACATAGCGTGAACAGAACAACACTGCACAGTACACTAACATAGTGTGAACAGCACATCACTGCACAGTACACTAACATAGTGTGAACAGCACAACACTGCACAGTACACTAAAATAGTGTGAACAGCACAACACTGCACAGTACACTAACATAGTGTGAACAGCACAGCACAACACTGGACAGTACACTAACATAGTGTGAACAGTACAACACTGCACAGTACACTAACATAGTGTGAACAGCACAACACTGCACAGTACACTAACATAGTGTGAACAGTACAACACTGCACAGTACACTAACATAGTGTGAACAGCACAACACTGCACAGTACATTAACATAGTGTGAACAGTACAACACTGCACAGTATACTAACATAGTGCGAACAGCAAATGAGTCATGGTTACTTGAATAAATAAAATAAATTGAATTGATTGATTGACAACACAGCTACCAAAAAAAGAAGAAAAAAAAAACAGTATAACATTCAAGCTTAAAGTAAATTCACATTTCATATTCAATACTAGCTGCTGCCCGCGGCTTCGCCCTCGTGGCTTTTTCTAATATAAATTAATAAGTTACTCCTGCAACATCAGTTACAATGGAACAATGCAACTGCAACAATGGCGGGTTCTAAGTTCGCTCGCTTCGCTCGCTCAGTAGACCTCGCCATCCCCTTCGAACCTAACCTGTCCGAGTCGGGGTGCTTCAAGACCCGAGCTCGCTTCGATCGCTCTTGCATCCTAAGATCTCCTAGTAACAGTAGTAACATTGCCTTTTGTACACACATACGATCAGTGGGAATACAAACTCAGAGAACAATTTCACGCAACTCGAGAAACGGAATGATCGAAAACGAATGAAAGTGACACATGACGCAAATGGCATACCTGGTTTTTTGTTTACGTTCCGTGTTATCGATTTTGCCTGACATTTTATACCACAGACTGATTACAAATACTGGTACTGGATACTGATACTGGAAACTGAGTACAGATACTGGCACAGATTTGGTTGTCAATCGCGCATTATTTTCAACGTTTCGTTTTCGCTTCTTATCTGATTTGAGGTTAGAAACATTTTTTATTAATTTCTCGAAAAATATGCATTGCCTTTTAATAAGAGTGGTAGCGTTATAATCGGGGACCCACCCCCTACCAACTTTAGCCCCTTTTCCACCCCAACAACTCCTGCCAAACGATACTAGATCCAACCCAACAGTTCAATTGAGTCACTGTCATGGTTTGCCTTAGTGGCGTATAAAGCATAACTGATTAAGAAAATCTAAATCATCACAATGCTTTTTACTCAACCAAAATCAAAGAGTTCAAAACTGCATAATGTCAAAATTGGTTTGTTACATAAATAATCTTAATGATAGTCAAATATAGATTTAATAATAAAGACAAAAATAAGAACCATTCAAATATGACGTACTATGAACAATGTACTACAAATCCTTAGTTTGAGTAAAATAAATCGCGCTGGGGCTCTGTCTCGCATAAGGTCGCAGCATTATGCTGAGCAATGGCCGTTTTGCGTGAATGTGACTGAAACGCGAAAAAAACAATTTGGGGGGGAACATAAATTCCCCGAAATTGTTTTTTTCGTGTTTGTGTTCTTTCTTTGCGTCATGTTTACCGCAAATAAAGGTATTTTTACCTTTCTTTTTATTTAAAAATAACTTTTGCGTGCGGCTTCGCCTGTTGGAAAATGTCAAAATCAAAATCAAAATCAAAATATTTTTATTTCACATAAACCTACATGGGCACTTATGAAACGTCAGAAGCTAGGTGCACGGTTCCAATTGGTCGTTTCCTATGGAGAAGAGCCGGCAAGAAACTCCACGGTTACTCTTTTAAAAATAATTGGCTTTTACAATGTTTTCAAATGACACAAATTAGGTATGGGAGAACAGTGTAGGCCTGTCGAAAAGTACTTAACAAAAAAAAAAGAGAAAAGGAAACGGTCTAAAGAAAAAAAGATCTAGTCTATTAAGCCTACAACGTTCTCACATTCACAACGTACACAAGAATCCATGTAAAATAATATTAATAATATTAAGTCTGAAATATAAATTGTAGGTATATAATGTCAAAAATGTATGTCTAAAAAATTATAATAATAAACATCGTAATTTGGGAGCAGTTAATAGATATTTCCATAGTTATGCCGTTTCTGGTGTACCAGGGAAGCCACATGTGCAGAAGGAATTATTACCAAACTTCCTTGTCTTCAACGTAGTCTTTAATCTTGTAATATGCGTTTTTGATAAGGACACGTTTGATGTGGGTTTTGAACTTTCCATCGCTAAGTTCTGTAACTGACTTTGGCAACTTGTTATAAAAGCGGATACTGTTGATAACAAATGATTTGCTTGTTTTTGTTAATCTAAATTTGGGTATCACAATTTCATGTTTACTACGTGTATTTATATTATGGAAATCACTTCTTGTTTTGAAAAGACATAAGTTCTTGCGAACATACAAAATACTTTCTAAGATATAAAGAGAAGGCAGAGTAAGTACATTAATTTCTTTGAATTTGTTTCTAAGGGACTCACGAGGACCCATTCTATATACTGCGCGGATTGCCCTCTTTTGTAAGATAAAAATTGAATCTACATCAGCTGCCGATCCCCACAGCAGAACGCCATAAGACATAATACTGTGGAAATAAGCAAAGTATACTAACCTAGCTGTGGCTATATCAGTCAACTGTCTAATTTTTCTTACTGCATATGCAGCTGAACTTAATCTACCTGAAAGAGCTCTAATGTGGGCTCCCCATTGTAATTTTGAATCTAGAGTAATTCCTAGAAATATAGTTTCTGTAATAGCATCTAGTCTCTTGCCATCAAGTTTTAAATTTAGAGCCACTTGGGGTACATTTGGTAGTGAGAACTTTATACATTTTGTTTTGTTCGCATTAAGTAAGAGATTATTAGCTGCGAACCATTTCGAAAGAATATCCAGACTCTCATTGACGTGTAAGACATCCGGATTTTTTCTATCTATTTTAAAAATAAGAGAAGTATCGTCAGCGAATAGAATTATATCCGATAAGTTTGCCATCATGTAAGGAAGATCATTAATATAAACTAGAAATAGGAAAGGGCCAAGAATTGAACCTTGGGGCACGCCCATCTTTACTAGAGACCCCGAGGACGTCGCCCCGTTAACGTTTACTTTTTGCTGCCTGTTTGATAGATAGGACAGAACAAGATCAGCAGCTTGTCCACGAATTCCGTAGTGGTGTAATTTACAGGTCAGTGTATTGTGGTCAACGCAGTCAAACGCTTTTGAGAGGTCACAGAAAATGCCAATGGCATCCTGGGATTTCTCCCAGGATTCCAAAATGTGACTGATGAGTTTTACTCCTGCGTCAGTCGTCGACCTACCTTTCGTGAAACCAAACTGGCGACTATGTAAAATCCCATTAGAATTGAAATGTGCCAGCATCTGGTCTAGCATGATTTTTTCATATATTTTACTCAATGCTGGTAGCACAGATATAGGTCTATAATTAGAGGGATCACTCTTACTACCCGATTTGAAAATTGGTACTACTTTACTATGTTTCATTAAATCAGGAAACGTACCGCTGTCTAAACATTGATTAAATATGCCTGTTAGGACAGGGGCTATTGTGTCAATGATATCTCCAAGAACCTTAACGGAAATCCCCCATAAGTCTTCAGTTTTCTTTATGTTAAGACTTTTAAATGCCCTCTTAATAGTGACAATAGAAATGGGCTTGAATTCGTCCCACCGGAACGTACTATCGGGATTTTTTAATCCCGTCACCATCCCGTCACATCACAGCCAACCGATTTAAGAACGTATAATCCTACCCATACAGTAGAAAATGAACTGTAATGTAATTTTGAAACGAAAGCGATCGCATACCTCATAGCCGAGCGCTGCGCCCGCCGCCACCGCGTCAACCATAATTATTAGGTATGTTAAGCATAATTTTTGGAGTGGAGGGGCTTGTGGCTAAGTAATAACAGCCGCACGGGTCGATCGATCAGGTTAAGCTACGCTTGCCGCGGTTGGTCCGTGGATGGGTTTACATACCAAGACCCTTCCGTGCCTCGGAAAGCACGTAAAGCCGTTGGTCCCGGCTGTCATTTGTAGATCTTTTACAGTCGTTACGGCTCGTCAGAAGCTCGAAGTCTGACAACCAGTCTTACCAAGGGGTATCGTGTTACACAGGAACTGGGTTGTGGAGGTCAGATAGGCAGTCGCTCCATGTAAAATACTGGTATTCAGCTGTATCCGGTAAGACTGGAAGCCGACCCCAAAAGAGTTGGGAAAAGGTTAGGCAGATGATGATAAGCATAATTTTTAATCTGTGTTATCTTTTAAAACATTAATTTAAATGGTATGATTTAATGGCATATTTTAATCTAAATTAAATGACCAATTTAACATATTTTATTGGATAAGGATTGATATAATACCGGTTAAAATAGCTCCGGAAATAATAATGACATTTTTATAAAATTCAGAAAGATATAAATGGTTACTGTGAAGTGTCCTTAGAAGCTATGATAGAGACATGACATATGAGATAAGAGACATATGCTATCTTAGACTTTTTTGGTGAACTTTTTGAGATGTACTATTGGCAAAACTTAAGCATGCTCACTTTAGAAAATATTTCTGCGGCAAGCGCAGCTAGTGACAAACCACACCCCTTCCTGGTTTCGTCCAATTAGAGACAATATGAATTTGTGTGAGTATAGGGCGTGTAACAAAAAATATAAATATGTGTGGTATGTTGGTTACTCACTGCACGAGCCGGTATTATTCGCGCGAGCCGAGGGCGAGCGAGCGCGATGAGGGAGTCGAGTGTGTGCGCGTTTCATACGACGGTTTTCAACTTGAGAGGAAAAAAAGAGACTGGTATTGTTATTAGTTTCGTACGCCGCTAGGTATTTCTCTCTAGATTTTGCAGGCAACAGGCTGTCACTAGCGTTTCGTGCCTAGATTAGTATTTCCGGGGGGTTAAATCTACGCGTTGCTCTTCGCTCTTCTTTCCTAATTGAAGTCAACATTTTTGATAACAATTAACCACACAATGAAAACGTTAACAAGTATTTCTGGAAAATACCGCGCTTGTTTTGTTTATCCCGCGCGCCGCAGGTGTAAATAAAGGCGCTGGAAAAACCGCTAAACAGCCTATATAAAAAATATAATAAACAAAATAATGTTTTGAATAAGCAAATTAAGGTTAATATGTAGTGAAAAATATATAATTTTATGAAATGATGATAATTTTGATGATTGATTTATCTGATGTAACGAATTTTTTTTTCTCAAAAATATTCATTGTTTTTGGACAAAAACTGCGTATATTGAAAAAAGAAATGTAAAGTAAAAATACTTCTATATAATAAGCTGAATTTCTGAGTCACTTTACAAGCAAGTGTGTTGAAGAAATATTTCGTAATTTTTTGCGACCGTATTTTATGGCCGTTCTATAAAGCCGATCTATTGTTTAACCAGATGTTCTGACGTTCCCACTGAATAACAATGGTGCTTAGATAATGAACTTATTTTTATTGCAGTTGCAAAAGTTGCGACAGCAATAATAAAAAAATCTGATAACATTGTATAAACTGCGCCAAGTAATGGTTCAAATACTACTGTAAGTAATTTTGCTATTTTAATCAAAACAGCAATAAAAGAAAGAGATAGCAAATGACAATTTCTAACAAAACTACGTAACTTGCTTCGTTTTAGGGTTCCGTAGTCAACAAGGAACTCTTATAGTTTCGCCATGACCGTCTGTCTGTCTGTCTGTCCCCGGCTTAGCTCACAGACTCTTACTAGAAAGCTGTAATTTGGCAAAGTGGTAAACAAAAATGCTAAATAAAGTTTTTTTAGGGTACGCGTATAGCAATACCAATAATACATTTTCTAAACCAAACGGAAGATATTAGTACGAAATTACTTCTTGTCAACAATAACAATTCATAAAGCGCTCTCGCTGGCCGTGCCCATTAAAAAAATGTCTTACAAACAAGTGAGCATAGCACGCGCCTAGTGTGACTGTCACACACACTATACATAATTACATTAATACAAACACGGCTAAAATACGCTTCATGCATCCCATTGGCCAAAACGCTTGCATCGGGCGATCGAGTCGTGAGCCGTGCTATACGATTATCGCCTTAGAGGTGAGCATGCGGAAGATTGGCCGATAGTACAATCCTGTAGGTAGAACATACATTTTATGTATCTCGTACGGATTACGCGGCCCACGCCAGTAAAGCTCCCTGTCGGCATGATTATTTCCGACATCTTCAATAAATAAATAAAATAAATAAAAATAATAGTCATATTTCAGCCAATTTACACAAAAAAAATAATTAATTATACACTTAATTGGTCAAGGACGGCTAATGAGACACAATTGATTTTCTATTGTTTGACTTCGAATCGGTGTCGCGCGGGGCTTAACAGGTTAAACCTTCCTCATGAATCATCCCGTTCATTGGTGAGAACCGTTTGAAAATCTGTTCAGTAGTTTTTGAGTTTATCGCGTTCAGACAGACAGACAGACGCGGCGAGCGGGGGGGACTTTGTTTTATAATATGTAAGGATATTGTATTAGCAGTACACGAGCTGATTGAGTTTGCAGGACGACTTTGTAAGTAAAACTAAACAATGCTATCGACTCTCAAATTCGACAAGTTATCTACTGTAGGTAACCACAGTCCGACCGTCGAGAGAATGCGTTCTTGACATCTGTCAGTTTCATACTAACGAATATGTGTTTTATTTATTTATTTATATATTTATTAATAGGTTAGCCTACAATTGTTTACACATTTCATTTCATTTAAAAGTACACGATATTATACATTTATAAGTGCAACAGTCAGTTACAGGCTGTCACCACATGTACTATAATTATATTATGATTTTACATTATGTTACATTATTTTACATTTTTTTACTGCAAAATAATTACTACAATTAATCGAGAATTATGGCTGATTAAAAATAGTGTAAAAACACCTAGCAATATAACATACAAATCAAGAGCCAAATTAAATTAAAATAAAAGTGTTTTGCGAATTTAGTCCCTAAAGTTACTAGAAATTGTCTAATTGACAGGTGTTAGGAACGCGTTCTCTCGTTGGCCGGACTGTAGGTAAACAGTCAAGACCTGTTAGCAGTCTTTCCGAAAGTAAATTCTGAAATTCAGCCGCAACTTGAAATTTATGCCTACTTGAAACGAATCCCTGCAAAGTAGGGACAAATGTACCTGGAGTACCTATGACGAGGAGTCGGTTTTTAACAGGATACGTTATTTATTATTTATTTATTTAATACTTCAAGCACACAAATGTACAGAGGCAGACTTAATGCCATAGTTCTATTTGCCTAAGAATTAAAAACCGTAGAGATAGAGATATACCGTAGATATATTTGTTTTGTTTTATATATTCAAGTCAACTTATATTTTTTACGTGCACGTGTTTCTACGACAAATTATTGGAACAAAGTTCTTTAACGCGGCGCAGTACGAGGATTTCCCTAAGGAAAAAAAAAGAAAAGGGTTTGACAGGTAGAAATCATCGCGTGAGCATGGGTAAGGAACTTCGTTCAAGACCGGGTCCCCAGACCGCATTAAAAAAAAAATATCTTTATTTGAAAAAGTGAAAAGTGGAGGTAATCTTCTCTCACCCACTAAGCCATTCCAGAATACTTTTTTAAATCGAAATCAAAACCCATTCACGCATTCCGAATTCAAACCTTGCATCGAATGCGAATGGAAATTTTATTTGGATGCCAGTATTATTACTTATATAATTTAAAACAAAAAAAGTCCTTACACACATTAAAACCTAAAATAGATGTGTCTACATAACTTATGGAATGACTAAATTAACCAAAGTTCCATCGCCGACGCGACGTCAAGACTTTTTGTCTGTTCATATAACTTTTATGATTTTGTTTATATTTTTATTATGTATGTGTTTGATAAGTGTGTTCTAAGTCTGGTCACCTTGGTTTTCGCTGTCTGTGGCGATTCTGTCAGCGAGGTATAAAATATCTCTGATCTCGGGGCGCGGTATAGTGGCGAGCGAGTCTTTGACGGACGCACTAAGTAATAGTTCTCTGCGTCAAAAAAGTCCTGCAGTGCAAAATGTTGTCTTTACAAAGATTTTTAATATCTTCGTTTGTTTTCTTTTGTGTTATCAATGGCGGTTTATTCAAAGAAATACGTGAGTATTTGAAATATTATTTTTGGTGGTTGGTAATAATTATTACGAAAATAGAAAATAATGAAATTAGTATATACAATAAATGACTAATTTTATTTCGCGATATGGCGTTGTGTTGTGTCTGCCTACCCCCATGAGAAAAAGGCGTGAGTTTATGTATGTATGTAAGTGTCGAGAGGAAATTTAAAAGTCAAGGATCAGAACCAGGATAAACACAGTGACAAATCTTTTATTGATCTATTTATAATAAATAAATGTTACGTTAGCTAAAATTTAACGATAAAAGTCGTATCATTACACATCTGGTGTAGGTACTGAGAGTTTTAAATTAATAAAATAAAATGAAACAACAGCGTCGCAAAAATTACACGCCAGATGAAATTTGCATTCAATTAAAACCAAGTTAATAAAAAAATGCTACAGGATATTCTTTGATGATGATGGTTAATAGGCGAACGGCAGGCTTATATAGGAATTTCGTACCGCTAATAAAATTTCGTGTTTTGGGATATTTTTTGTTTTATTTGGTAGTTAATATGATAGACAAGCCCTTTTTAAATTCTTGGATTTTTAGAACTTGGGACGTAAAAGTTATAACCAGTTTTATTTTTTAAGGTTAAGTACTAGTGTACCAATGTAGATTGTTACTTATAGGCACATAAACATTGTTTCGGTAATAAAGTATATGTTCTAGATTGCTTGTTGCTATTTTTTTAGTGTTTTTCTTACTATCAAGTAGGTAAATTGAGATGAGTATCGTACCTACAGCTGACTGCAACAGTTTGATAATGATGAAGTCCTTATGGGGTTTTGAGTGTAGGTAAATAAAACAAAACAGTTAATAGCTTTTTTATAAACATTTATTTAATTTATAATTAATTAATTCTTAATATTACTTTATCTAAGAAGGGGGCAGGTCGGGTAATATCCTCATGGCGAGCATAGCTTAAATACCAACATAACTGCGTTTAGTTTACGACTAAATTACGTGTAGTTATTAATATCTTTTTTTTTATATTATGAATTAATCCGAACTTCTAAAAATAGTACATTGTACATAAAAATAAATGGCTTAGTTGCTTTAATATGTGGTACAAATTCTAAAACAAAACAACAAAAAAGTAAGCGGTACGAAATCTGCCGTTCACCTTTCCTTATTTTGTTCACTAGTAAACGATTATTTACGTCAATCAAAATCAAGTTCTTTAGATGTTATTATCTAAAAGTTAAACAGGTTTCAAAAGTTATATATATACTTAAGGGTCCAGTAAACACCGTTGACCTTGGCCAAAAGCGCGTCGCGCTAATGCCGCGCTGCCGTTCGGTTTCAAAGCGAATGTTTATATTTTGTAACGAAAATATGAATGTTTGAAAAAAATCACAGATACAATAAACAATAGTCTATTCATACAAAAAAAAAACATGAAAGTATTTTAAGTAGTTTAAAAGTAATATCATTTTTTATGCTTTGGGTAGACATTACTTCCTGAATTTATTTCATAAAGTATTTTAGTACAATACTTAAATATTCACTTATAGAATGGATGTTTACGCGTTCTAGTTTAACATATATTTTTTTGCATAACTTACTTGCAATATTTGAAGGCGTAATAACATAGTCACTAAAATCCTATATCTGCGCCTTAATAAAAAAAAATGCTATAGGATCTTTGAAGATCATAGTTAATGTTTAAACTTCCTTATGTTGTTCACTAGTAAACACTTATTTACGTCAATCAAAATCAAGCTTTAGCTGTTATTATCTAAAAATAATAACAAGCAACATTTTATTATCATACGATAATGATTATTTTATAATAATACAATGTTCTATTAATAAAATGTGATAATCGATTTACCTCATAGAAGTTAAACAGGTTTCAAAATTTACATATAATCAACTTATTTAATTTTAAGATTATGTCGATAGTCTAGGACAGGTTATTTCCGAAGATAAATGAATGTTGTATCCTATATTTTTAGAATAATTAAATTATTTTCATGGTCATTTGTAGATCTTTGACAGTTGTTACGGGTCGTCAGAAGCCTGAAATGCAGTTTATTATATCAAACAATCAATCAAAAGAAATTTATTCAAACTAGGCTGAGAGTCAGCACTTTTCGAACGAAAAAGTTACATAAGACAGTCCCCCAAAAATGCCGTTGGTCCCGGCTGTCATTTGAGGATCTTTGACAGTCGTTACGGGTCGTCAGAAGCCTGAAAGTCTGACAAGCAGTCTTACCAAGGGGTATCGTGTTACCCAATAAATGGGTTGTTTCATGTAAAATACTGGTATTCAGAGGCATCTATATATACTGGAAGCCAACCCCAACATAGTTGGGAAAGGCTAGGTTGGATGGTCTTAATTATATGACACTGTATGAGGTTAAATAATTCATAATTGCTTTAGCATGCATACGAGTATTTATTAAGCTTTATTTTTATTTATTTTTGATAGACAGATAGATACTTATACCTAAGTCTTTTAATCTGGGTAGAAAATAGAAACAGTAAGATTTATAAGCGACTAAATTATATCATATATATAAAAAATAGTTTTTAGTAAAGCAAAGGTTTACAAATACAGGGTGTTGGGGGATTGTAATGTCAATAACATTTTTATGTACGGCATGTTTTAGTAACATAATATATAACCTAATGATTATTGTTTATCACAAGCACGATCTATTCCAATTAAGAAAATTAATAGTAAACTGTTCTATTAATAAATATTAAGTATTATTAAAATTCTATGCAAATGGTATGTCAGAATAATATCAATATAATACCTGTTATAAATAGTTCCGTGTTTAAGTGGATGAACCGGCCAAGTGCGAGTCGGACTCGTACACGAAGGGTTCCGTACCACCGTACAATATTTTTAACACTACAATTTTTTGGAAACTTCAGATAAAAAAAAACCTCGTTTTTGTATGGGGTAGCTCATTTAATTTTTGACTTTATTTTTATTATTTGATGTCTAATTTTTAACTTTATTTTTATTTTTGTTTGTGTATAGAGGCAATAGAAATACACAATCTGTGTAAATTTCAACTGTCTACCTATTACGGTTCATGAGATACAGCCCGCTGACAGACAGACGGACAGAGGGACAGCGGAGGCTTAGTTAGGGTTACGTTTGGCACCCTCCGCATACGAAATCCTAAAAAGCAGCAATGTATGTATAGTCAATCATAAGTTTTTAGTTTTAATTCTTATGTACCAAACAACGAACAAAAATGTAGGTACAGCCACTTAGAAAAACATTTTCCTAAAAGTCTTATTTATATGAAATAAAAAAACAAAAAGAAAACAGAAAAAAAATAATCATAATAAACATCGGGATTAATCAACTACTTATTAGTATTACAAGTTAAGATATTCTAAGATATTCTTTTTAAGTTCAATACCAACTAATCGAATAATTTCATTAAAATTACGCAAATTAGCAATTCACTTCCTCTATCATTTTAAAATCACTTTTACATGCATACTAAGTTTCTATTATATTATTACAATAATTCAAGTGCCACAGAGTAGCGAATTTAATACCACAGTTTAGTTAACTACTCAGCTTACCAACGAGAATGAATAGATCATGTCATACATGTGTACATTATTATAATAAGTCATTGTCGTATATGATGTGCGGTTTCTGACGCGAATAATAAGGCATTAAGTGCTGTGAAGTGCAATTACCACATAAGTAATTTTATTGTATGTGTCATAAGTACCTATGTATGTATATTGCAATGTTATGATCAAGTTTAAGGCCCGTGGGGTGTATTATTTAGGTGTTATCTTTGTTTAAAAATAATCGAAACATATACTTTGCATACTAGCAACATTTATATTACTAGAAAAAAAGTTACCAGAACTTTTTGTCTAGTAGAATCTTGTCTGTGCCATGGATTTTTTGTTCTTGTGTAAAATAAACTTTTAAATATTGGAAATACGGTTTACTGCTAAAAATCTACAAGCATTTTATTATATCAATCAATCAATCAAAAGTCATTTATTCAAACTGGGCTGAGAATCAGCACTTTTCGAACGTCAAAGTTACATAAGACAGTCCCCCAAAAATGCCCGCCCTTCACCACTTCCTAGTGCTGGGAAGAAGAAATGGCGCAAAAAAACTCCCCAGCAGCACACCTGTCTGTTTGGTTAGAAAAACTTGATTCTATACAAATCGTATGCAAAGTAATTAACTTTATGAAACACAAAACAATAAATTAAATTACTTGCCATATGTTAGCTAGCACACGCCAATATACCAACAAAATAATGAAAACTGTACTCAAGCAGATAAAAATTACAACATAAAAACGTAAACAGTACTTAATACCTAAATAAAACCCTGCAGGCATAAAGGGCGTGCCCGCTTACATAAGGCTATTGCTGTAACTCGAAGTAAGAAATGATAAACTAGCACCATCGAAGTAAAATAAATAGACAATTACTAATAAAAATTAAAACCATGATCAGCAAGACGACCAGTCACCACAAGCAGCACCCGTTCACGAGCATAACGCAAAGATCAGCCATCACCCCCCTCGCCATATTGGAGGGAAGGAGGCGCTTGTTATATATCGACGTTTGAAAGGCAAAATTTACTAAGCGACATAGGGCAAAGGAGAAACCCAAACTCCATAGAAACTTGGGCCTGGCGTTACAGGGCTGGAATTTGGCTATAAATTAGATTATTTAGGAAAGTTCCACGAGCCCAACTTTCACGTCTCCCAGCAATGGCCAAATTGGTAAAATCAGGCAATGTTTATATTTTAGGTTATTTTTATTATATATTTAAATAAAAATATTATTTTTTAAGCTTTGTAGCACAGCGCATTCGCGTTC
Source organism: Atethmia centrago (assembly GCA_905333075.3). Taxonomy (NCBI): domain Eukaryota; kingdom Metazoa; phylum Arthropoda; class Insecta; order Lepidoptera; family Noctuidae; genus Atethmia; species Atethmia centrago. Next base: position 23,310,044 of record HG995369.1, read on the forward strand.
CAGATTTACGTAGGAAACCTGGAACGCATATGCGTTGTGCTGCAGCGCCTGCAGCCTATCACGATGACGTTTTAGGTACATAAAAAGCGCTTAGAGGGTGACTTCAGATTTATCTTACTGAAAACCTCAGCTTATTAGACCACGTCCACTTACATCACTGGGTTGCGTTGTTAATGTTTTGTCTACTAGGGGATTTGATGCAATCTCGATTACAGTTATCTGAGATTGTAATAATATATTAAAATAAAAAACATAATCGTGATAAATGGTTTTATTGATCACCTTCTTCATTAGGATTATCATAATATAATAATACAGTATCCAGAAATTGTGCAAGAGACTGCCCTGGTGTCGTGCGCAACCAATATACCATATTATGCACAGTGTGGTGTGGGCACAGCGACCAACCGTTATTTTGCCAGCGATATGGGTAAGATGCTAAGATGCTATAATCCAATATTATTATATTGGATTATAGCATCTTAGCATCTTAGCACTTAGAAGTTGTCAACTAATATATCAACGAAATACATCCTATTACTAATGTGCCTGGATTTTATTCTTCCTCTTAACATCCAGGTTGAGTCCGATGTTGACAGTTCTTGCTGTAGGTCACCGTCCACCTTTCTACACAATTCTATGACTTAAGAGCTATTTTCTCTCACGTGCTCCCCATATAAAGAACGGGCCTGCTTAACTTGTTATGTGCCCAAGGAGACAAGCATTAGCTCGCTGTATGTTAATTCAGGAAACTCGCTTCCTACATCTATTGCTTGGAACCGCGCCCTACTTCGATTTGTATTGTTGCTAATCACATAGTTACTTAATTCATCAAGGGCGGCTAATGAGACACAATTGATTTTCTATTGTTTGACTCCGAATCGGTGTCGCGCGGGTTTTAAGAAAAAAATTGAAATCTACTTATTTTCTACACTTTGCCATTGTAATTGAGGCTAAGATTTAAATGGGTTAATTAAGAAAAATAGACAATTTTTTTTAGTATATATCTGATTTGTGTAACGGTTAGGCCCAGAAACGGGTTTCTCCTTTGACTTTACATTATTAAAGTCAATTTTTCAGAAAAAAAATAAATTCTTGTAATTATCCTACAGGCGTAAATCTTACTGTTTTAGAAATCTTATTTATCTAATCATAAGAATCAGAATTTGTATGATTTTTTTTCTGAAAAATTTGAAATGTCAAATTACTACCAAGGATTTAAAAACTAACTTTAGTTGCTAAAGTCGAATTATTAATTCATTGGAATAATCTGACATGTGCTAGCTGTCACTTTGTGTAATAAAATTGTCATATTTATTGTATTTATTATATTCTAGACATTTATTTTATTCTTATATAAATCGATTAAACTAAACGGTCCCCCATTAATATAAATATGACCATTTTTTTGGACACGGTCTGAATGTTGTATGGAACAACTGACTTTTTTAAAATAACTAACGAAACATTTCTTCGCTTGGGGTCTACAAGCATGTGCTAAATTCATGGTAAGAGTTAGCGTGTTAGTGGTGCCGATTCCCTTGCTCAAAAACTAAACTAAATTTTAGTTCAGTGCATCTTTTCCTTTTTATTTCATTAAGAAGAGGACAGAAGATAAATTGAAGTTTAATCCTGTCAAATTAATCAGCGCCTGTCACTACTCCATACAAGTTTAGACGTGATTTGAAACTTGCCTACTAAAATTACGTCAATTTACGTCAAGCGCTGATTAATTTGACAGGAGTAAACTAAAATTTATCGTCTGTCCTTTTCTTAATGAAATAGAAAGAAAAAGATGCACTGAACTTAAATTTAGTTTAGTTTGTGAACAAGGGAATCGGCACGAATGTCGCTTAGACCCTGATTATTAGTGTGGTGCGGTTGTGGTACGTGTGAAAACGCCCTAAGATGTAAATGTTTTCCTTCCAGCGGACTTCATCCAAGTGTGCAAGCGGGACCCGAACACGCTAGACGCCTGCGTAATCAAATCAATAGAGGCACTCAAGGGCAAGATAAGTGAAGGAATCCCGGAGCTGGATGTGCCTAGTTTGGATCCTTTCTTAATTAAAGAGGTTAGTATAACAAAAAAAAAAAAAAACAATATTAAAATTACTGGTATTTCATGCATATTACCTGCTGTTTTTATGGGTTAGTATTAAGTGTAGTGAAATAAACATGAAAATGCACCACTTTAACTCGTATAACAATTTAATGATATTTAAAAAAAAGAAAAAAAAAGCTTAAGTTTAATATTATCAAAATAGTTGCGGAACCGATAATTGGGGCTAAATGAAGAGCAATTACGAGAAAACTTAATGTACATGCGATGGCAAATCTTAGATTTTATAAAGATGAACCTAAGTTGTCCCAATCGAAACAGACCTTTTTTTTCTAGGTGGGAAATTATCAAATAACTTCTCCCGCTCTGAGCGGAGCGGGAGGGTGTGTCAGACTCTTATTGTCTAAAACCCACGCGTATTCCTTCCGTTGCCTGTGTTGGCAGGGACCTCGGTAACCCTTTCGTACTTTCCCGCGAGTTGAAACAGACCTGCGGGGTAAATGCGTGACACACTATCAGTAGCAATGGGTTTCATTTGACAGTTCAATAACATTCATTGCGTTTTTTACGTTATTGATTTTTTTTTCGAACATATTTAGCAATGGATTAGCTACTTCAAAATCATTCAGATTGTTATTGATAGTGTGGTACGCAATTAGGGACCTAGTTTAAAAAATATCAACTAGTGTTAAAATGTTAACGCAGAAAGTCCTAATAACTATAGTAAATAAGTGTGAAGGTTTAAGACGCTGACAACACCTAAAACGCGGTCACTGTCAAATTCCATAGAAAAGAAAGAGAAGCGCGATGACACAACGCTTGTAATTTATTGCAAAATATGAAGTAATTATCTATTTACTCAAAATTGAGTTGAGCAATCGAAAATAAAAAACAACCAAGTTCTGCATTCAAATAAGACGTTCTTGATATTAATGAAATACGTAACTTATATTGATATTTGATACAGATATTTTGGATTTCTAATCCAAAATATCTGTTCTGCTCAAAGTTAGAGGTTAGTTTAACGTTAGTTTGTATGGAGATTTTGTTTTCAAAACGTGTTTTGGTAACAACCAAGTTCTGGAAAATATGTTTAAAATTGACATATATTTTTTCCGCTACTATAAACTATACAGATTTGGCAATATTTTCTCTTAAGCGAAGCCTATTTTGGTCAATTGGGTCTTGTCAGCGCCTTAAGTAAAAACTCGTTCCTGACGAACTGCAACTGCAAGGCGTAGCGTGCCTAGCTCGCCGTCCGATAAGGACCAGCGGGACGACGGCGCGTTGTGATCCACACGCGCCTCAAAGAGATGTCAGCACAACTGTAGAGGTCCTGAAGGGCCGATGCCTGCCGATGTCGCGGGAAAGTCCGAAAGGGATACCGTGGCCTCTAGCAACACACAGGCAACGGAAGGAACATGGGTGGGTTTTAGTCAGTAAGAGTCTGACTCACCCTTCCGCTCCGCCCAGAGCGGGAGAAGTTATTTCAGAACTACCCACCAAAAAAAAAGGCGTAGCGCGCCTCGACTAAATCGCCGGTGACACGACGTTCATGTGTCGCACCAATATGGACACACTGCGTCTTTGAACTTCAAGGATTCTATGCGGGTGGTAAAGACGAATCAAGAGCACGCAGATTATATGCGGCTGGTTAAAAGGAACCAAGAGCGCATGCCTGGTAGATGTCTGGTTCTGGAAAAAAGGCAGATAGCGGCCCTTTTCAACTGGCTCTACACCTACGACAAATAAAATAGGGTATTACACCAGAGAAAAGGCTGAACACTCTGCTGAGATAGCAAATAAAGAAAGTACATACCTACCAAATTTGAGAAATATCTTACACCATTTGCAGAATTCAACAATCAATGAAATATGTATACAATAATTTTTACCTGGCCCAATTTTTCATCATAAAGTACGAAATGTATATCATCGACTAGATTGGACTTCTGATTCTCAGCAACTGATGTTTTTTTCTATAAAAAACTGACAACTTTGTTCAAGTCATAATCAGAAAATCAGAAAAATTAAGAATAGAAAATTCCAGCTAGAAAAAGTAAACTCCAAGCCAAGCAAGGTTCAAGCCGCAGAGGTAGCGCTGCAGTAGGTACTGAGGCGTTTAGACAGTAAAAACGCTCAACCTTGTATAAGATAAAAAAAAATAACTTTCAGGCCTCAATCACGAGGCCTGAAAGTTCGTTTTTTATCTTTCAAAAATGGTTAGTTGCTCACTCGATGGATCGTGAAATTTTTTTTTCTCACATCCTTATTACCTACAAGGTAACACGATACCCCTTTGTAAGACTGGTTGTTAGACTTTCGGACTTCTGACGACCCGTAACTATTGTCAAAGATCCATGAATGTCAGCCGGGACATACTACGGCTTAACGAGCTTTCCGAGGCACTGAGGGGTCTCGTATAATTATGTAAAGGTGGTCACTCATCCACGGACCGATCTCGGTAAGCGTAGCTTAATCGATCGATCAGTGCGACACTGTATGCGGCATATCGCGCCTGAATTAGCATTTCGCCTCGGATTGGTTAGATTTTCCTTTGACCACCCATAGTATCATAGTGTGACTTGCCTCTGGCCTCCATGCCCCCATGTGTTTTTGGATAACGATGCACTTCCTACTTATGTTATTCTAAATTCCTTTAATATATCTGAGGCCCTTTTTTTTTGGGTGGGAAATCATCAAATAACTTCTCCCGCTCTAGGCGGAGCGGGAGCGTGTGTCAGACTCTTACTGACTAAAATCCACCCGTATTCCTTCCGTTGCCTGTGTTGCCAGGGGCCTCGGTAACCCTTTAGTACCTTCCCGCGACTCCGGCATGCATCGGCCCTAGTGGACCCCTACACTTGTGCTGACGACATCTCTTTGAGGCGCGCGTGGAATACAACGCGCCGTCGACCCGGGCCTGGTCCTTACCGGACGGTGAGCTACCCATTGCTCACTCCGCATGCCCGCACCTACGGTGGCGTACTGAGGCCCTAGGCCGGTGTCTTCTTGACTTAGCAAACCTCCCTGCCCGAAGGCCCGCAAACATCACGGGCCCTGGTGCTCCGCACCACCGTATACCTTGGCGAGTACGTCACTAGAGCACAGATGAAAATATTTTTGACAAATAACTGTCTATTGACGTTTCAGATTAAAGCTCTGACAGCTGACACCACGCCGATTCACGCTTCAGGTCATGACATCGTGGTCACCGGCGCACGCGGCTTCATCCTGAAGAGCTTGCAGTAAGTTTTATTTATGTATCTATGTAGACACAAGGTAAATTAACAGAAAAAGAAGCAAAACGAAGTAGTCAAACTAATTCTACTTTTTGCTTTACAGAAAATAACATTAAATGTAAAAGCTCACCAAAAATTAGTTGTAGGTAAATGTAAGTTTAGGTTTCATGGTGGGAAACGTTATAAGGCTCTTGCAGACTAGCGCGATATCGCAGGCGCGAACAGGCGTAGATAGGCAGCAATATGCCTGTCGTGCCCGCGATATCGCCCCAGTCTACAAGAGCCTATAGAGCTACTCAACGTAGTAGGTATCTAGAGCTGCTCAATAATACAGATTATTTTTAGGGTTCCGTACCTCAAAAAGAAAAAAGGAACCCTTATGAGAACACTCGTGTGTCTGTCTGTCCATCTGTTACAGCCAATTTGCTCCGAATCTACTGGACCGATTAAGTTGCAACTTGGTACACATGTGAGTTTTTGTGACCCAAACACGGCCGTGTTACGTAAATAAATGAATTTTGAATATGGACCCTCATATTCAAAATTCATTTATTTAATTATAATTATATATATTATATAATTATATATACTTTTGGGGGCAAATCAGAAAATTAAAAGCCTTATCTCCGAAACTACTGAGCCGAAAATTTTTAAATATGTAGATACAGAAAATAGTTATTTACTTATCGACTATAGGAAAACCTTTAAGAACTGTATGGTGTTAAAATAATATGGTAAATCTCTCAATATTGTGCGTACAAACTTATATTTGCTGTTAGAATGTATGGGAGATCATGTTTCTCAACTATAATGTTAAGTTTGTTCTTGGGATGCCGCCATGGGATCTGGAGGCAAAAGTCCTCGCGCACGTATGGGAGTGGCGCGAGGAGGCAAAACGCCGGGGCGTAACTCCGCTGCCGCGAGAAATCGCGGCACAGCGGACGGAGCTCCGGCGGAATCTCATGGCGTCATGGAGAGTACGGTTGTCGCAACCCAGTGCTGGGCACGCCACGATTGCGGCGATAAGTCCCCTGTTTGAGGAGTGGCTAGAGAGGCGCCACGGCGTCCTCACCTTCCGCCTGACGCAGGTCCTCACCGGACACGGCAGCTTTGGGAGGTTCCTGTGTCGGATAAGGCGGGAGGAAACGCCCAGGTGTCACCACTGTGTGGATCGCCCGGAGGACACGGTGGAGCATACGGTGGAGGTCTGCCCGGCTTGGGCAGAGCACGGCCGTGTCTTCGTGGAGGCGATCGGCGGCAGATATCTCTCGCGTCCGGCCCTGGTTCAGGCCATGGTACGGAGTACGAGAGGGCATGGGCAGCCGTCACCTCCTTCTGCGAAGCAGTAATGCTCGCGAAGGAGGAGGCGGGTCGGTTGAGGGAAAGGCATATTTCTCGCCCTCTCGCCCCTAGCCGCCGCAGGAGACGCCCTGGGCGTCGGGAATCCCGTGCGGATTTCCGGCCACCGTAGGCGCGGGCTTGCGGACGGTGAGCAATGGGTAGCTCACCGTCCGGTAAGGACCAGGCCCGGCCTGACGGCGCGTTGTATTCCACGTGCGCCTCAAAGAGATGTCGTCAGCACAAAGGTAGGGGTCCACTAGGGCCGATGCCTGCCGGGGTCGCGGGAAGGTACTTATGGGTCACCGAGGCCCCCGCAACACAGGCAACGGAAGGAATACGGGTGGGTTTTAATCAGTAAAGGCTCCTACATACTGGCGCGACTTGTCGCGCGACGCGACGCGACACAAAGACACCGCGTGTAGCGCTACAAGCGGTGCCTTTGTGTCGGGACGCGTCGCGCGACAAGTCGCTCCAGTATGTAGGAGCCTTAAGAGTCTGACACACCCTCCCGCTCCGCCCAGAGCGGGAGAAGATATTTGATGATTTCCCACCCAAAAAAAAAAGTTTGTTCTTGGGATAAAAAACATGGTAGATAACATATTTATTGTACGGTACCCGCACCACGCGAGCTCAACTCGCACTTTTCAAGTTTTTTATTTTTATTTCATTTAAACGCGTTTCTTCTAAAAGTAGATACTTTTAGAAGAAACGCGTTTTTTATGCGAATTATTGACCGAAGGAATTATGAGCTGATAATATTTGAAGCCTAAATTTATATAAAAAGATCTCCGGGTTTTAATACTATGTTTATCTTCTATATTTATCTTCAATTTTGATGTCATATACCTAACCAACCGTATGAGAAGAAGATACAAAATATGGTTGTTGATAGATGGCGCTAGCTATCTAGCGCCATCTATCAGCAACCATATTATCTTTTGAAGGCTGGCGCTATATTGCGCACAGGCTTTCTAAAGGCTCTAATTTTAAATTAGGAAGGTCACTGTATTAGTTTAGACTCGTTAGCATAGAGGGCTCTGAGCTGAGCCCCGAATGGCACGAGACTATACATGATATGGGGCTGTGACTTCTCTAGGTTAAATAGTTCCATGGAAAAATAATGCGACTTGATTTTCTGAAATGAACAAACTACCATAGCAATGTTACACTCCAACGGCTTGTAGAGAAGGATTTCTTACAAATCAAATAACTTGATGGAAGACTAAAACCTTCTTCGTTCAATGTTGACTTAGAATTCTTTATAAATAACATAAAGATATTATCTGGGAGTTAAGGAAGGCAACCTAGGCTTCTTTTAAAAATGGGCCATAGAAGGAAAGATACCTCCAAAAAAAACGTCTGCATAATCAGCCTATAATGTTCCCATTGCTGGGACACAAGCCTCCTCTCTGTGAGTGGGAGTGGGGCGTTGTCTACCACGTGGGCTCAGTGCGGGTTAGTGGATGTCACATGTCTTCGAATTTTTGGGTTAGCATGCCGGAAAAAAAAAATAGCATAAAGAATTTACACAAAGTAAAGCGCCTGTCTGGGTTCCAACTTACGACCTATAGCCCGTAAGTCGCGGCCGTTACCATAGGGCAACCACTGCTCATGGACAAGAAAAATAGTAATTTCTGCAGCTTAATTCTGCTGATAGCAACACATGCCGACAAATTAGCAAGCCCACTGAATCAACTCATATATAAATGAGTTGATTCAGTGGGCTTGCTAATTTCACGAATCTTTTTAGCATTTGGAGCTCCTTAGAGTTCTGCTCCTGGCTGACATGTCGAATATATGTAGAGAAGATTAATCTCATTCAGCAGCATAAATCTTTGAATCAAATACACCTAGAGAGTCTATTTTCTTGTTAATGTTGACATTCAAAAGTGCCTTTTATGTGCCTAATTGAAATACCTAAATGATTTGACTTTGTCAATTGATACTGGAACTAATCACTTCCCAATCATTCCAGAGTGGATCCCGACACGTTACGGATCAAGGTGACCGTACGCTTCCCAAAGCTTCACTTCGAGGGGGGTTACAAGTTGGAAAACATCGCGATTTTGCCCCTGGCCGGAGAGGGAAAATTCATCGCTGATGCTGGTAAGACTTTCATAAAATTTCTTTTATTAGACATCTGTTCTGCCAAAATTAGTATAATATGCAGAAACACTAAAATATGGAACAAGTGTTTGTAATTGAACAACTGTAGTACTTTAAGGCAATCAGTGCCAACAATTTATCATAATTCACAAGAATACTGACCATCATCTGTTCCACTGCGAATAAAAACCTCTTTACCTACAGAGAAGACAATCACTAGCAATTCAGCGGTTTCAGACCAATTAAGTCAGATCTTCACGATATTTTCCTTTACCGTGGTGTGGAGCCTTTAGATTAATCTAAAACTATGATCATATAAAATCATTAGAACCAGCAATACAAAGTTAAGTTACAATTGACCTTAAATGTCATGATTACATGAAATAGTCACTCAATAGAGTAATATGAACTTAGAGAGATGAGACAAATGTTTGATACGGCCGCGAAACATATTAAGATCAACATACAACCAGGGCCTCAAGTCTGCTATTACAATAGTGTCAGAATGGTCTATGATTGATTTCATAATTGTTGATTTTGGCAAGTTTGGTAATCTACTAATATAATGGCGTCATTAATGAGGATCGGAACAGACCATTCTGACACTATCGTAATAGCAGACTTGAGGCCCTGATATATGACTGTATGACTTTCAAATTGCAAAAAACGAAAGAAAATTTGAATTTTGTGGGCATCCCTTTCTTTTTGCATGGGAAATTATCAAATAACTCCTCCCGCTCTGGGTGGAGCGGGAGGGTGTGTCCGACTCTTAATGACTAAAACCCACCCATGTTCCTTCCGTTGCCTGTGTTGCCAGAGCCCACAGTATCCCTTTCAGACTTTCCCGCGACCGCGGGCATCCCTGAAATTTTAATCTTAACACTATGAGATAAGCATTGATACCTTGTACAACCGATTTTCAACCCTATATTGCCAAACTAAAATCCATTATTTAACTACATGGATTTCACTTGACTGCTTCTAATTTCCAGTAAAATGCGACGCGGAGCTGGTGATCCACTCGCAAACGTTCACTAAAGACGGTCTGGAGTACATTAAGTTCAAGAAGATCGACGCTGACATCAAAATCAAGGACTACAAGGTCAAGCTTGAGGGACTCTTCCAAGGAGACAAGAATTTAGGTAAGTGTTTATTTTTATTACCCCCATAAGATTATTTTTTAAGCCAGTAAGATTTAACGATCTACCTACATCTAAAGCATCATATATTTATGTAGCTTAGGACGTTGCATGGATTGGTAAAATAAGATCCATATACAGAAGCAGTAATGTAATGTAAAAAAAGTAATGTAGTTTTTTTTGAGGACTCCGGAAAAGCCCTCCAACCCTAGCTATATCTGCCGCCAAGGAGTTTTGCGGAGTTCTGGTTTGAAGGCTACCTACGGGCCGGTGTTATTCTAAATCAAAAGTCATTTATTCAAAGTAGGCTGAGGATTAGCACTTTTCGAACGTTAAAATTACACACGAAAGTCTCCCAAAACGCCCGCCCTTCACCACTTCCTAGAGCTGCAAAGAAGAAGTGTCGCAACAAACTGCCCAGCAGCACAGCTGTCTGTTTAGTTAGAAAAACTTGATTCTATACATTAGTGTGCAAAATAATTTACATTACGCAACACAAAACACTACATTAAATTATTTTCCATTGATGTCAGCTAGCACACGCCAAAATACCAACAAAAAACATCGAAAACTATACTCAAACAGAAATAAAAATGAAAACTAAAAACGTAAACAGAACTTAATACCTAAATAAAATCCTCCAGGCAAAAGAGCGTGCCCGCTTACATAAATATAACTATAGCTGTAACTCGAAGTCACAAATGCTTACTAGGACCATCGAAGAAAAATAAACAGTTAGGTAATTACCAATAACAATAACAAAACCATGATCAGCAAGACGACCAGTCACCACAAGCAGCACCCGTTCACGAGCATAACGAAAAGATCAACTAGTAGTCCCCAGGGGTGAATTTTGTGTTAACCTTGATTAACTAAAAAAACGATGTTAATGTTAACGTAAATTGATCTCTAAGCATTTATGTCAATACGATGCAGCGTTGATTGTTATTATTTGAGATATTAAACCCATTATTGATACTTTTCAGTTACATTTTTTTTATACTATAATAAAATTAGGCTTTACATTTGAAAGTTACAGTATTTTTAGTATACACGCCTTATAAAAGGCGATCAAAACACAAAAATGGCTGCCATTCAGGAGGGGTTGGGTTTCGACCACACATGTATAACAATTTTATTGATAAAATAAGTTTGTACAGTCAGAAACTGGATATATGATACTCTAACCATCAACATCTATATTATCTGCATTCAAAGTGTTGCCAGTCAAGTCTTCAAAACTTTTGCAAGGCGTCAAAACGATTATAACAATTCGACACAAGGATAATAAATCACAATTTTCGTTTTTACAGGTGACAGCGCAAACCAAGCCATTAACCAGAACCGAGGAGAAATCTTTAAAGCCATCAAACCTCACTTGGAGAAGACGGTCACGAAGCACCTGCTGGAAATTGGCAACAAGGTCGTAGACGGCCTCACGTTGGACCAGCTCCTGCCCAAGCCCTAGATAAAATACCTAATAACGGTTTACTTTTAGCTCTATAAGCTCACTGTGATTTTTACTCGTTGGATTAAATGCTGCATTACTTTTCTTCTAGAATTTTCGGAAGTGAAATTGTATAATCATAGTTTCGATTTCAATTTGATCTTGTTGTAATCGATCTTTATGAAAAAGAAGGTAACATAATTTAGGAAACAATCCATTCCAAGTGTTCCTAAATAATTCTTCATGAACATGTTATCTTTACAAGTTTCGAGATATAGAAAAGGAGTAATGTATTAGCTGGACTTTTTTTTAAGAAACTGGTTGTAATTTGTTTTATATTTTAATGAAGATTCAATTACATTTGAAGGAAAATTGAGTTTGTCGTTTATATTTTTACGTACTGTCAACAACAGAGTATCATTTGCCTGGCCTTTTCCCAACTAATTTAAGGTCGGCTTCCTAAGCAGATGCAGCTGATTATGGGGGTGCAGAGTAAGACATGAATTTAAACATTACTTAAACAATTACATTTTATTTGCATAATACCGTTGCGTGAACCCATTTATTTAGTAAATTGCTAGTGGTTTGGCCTTTCTGTAATTATGACAAGGCGAGCTGTATGGTCTAATAACTTGTTATTAACCTAGAAATGTCAAGATCAGGTATAATATCAGCCCGTAATGATTGTCCCATTTAGGGATAAAACCTCTTCTTATGGCACTTGTCCTACCGCCAATGAGGAAGCGAGTAGCTATCAATGAGTTTCTCGCTCAAGAAACGATGGTACAAAAAAATTACAAACGGACCCGCTACAAAGTGATAAATAAAAACTTTTTACAAAAAAAAAAACAACCGACTTCCAAAAAAAGTCGGTGTCTTTGTATCTGTATTTTAGTTTTTAACTACCGACTTCCGAAATTAAAGTTATTTTTCACTTTGTAATGTTTTTTTGGAAGTCGGTTGTTTTCTTTTTTGTAAAAAGTTTTAATTTTTCACTTTTTAGCGGGTCAGTTCGTAATTTATCTAAGTTACAATCATCGATCACTAATAAATTTTATTAGTGATCGATGGTTACAATAGCCTAATGTCAACTGCTGATCACATTTTACAAAATATTGCTTCTTGATGCAGGGACGATAATTATTGAGGAATTCTCCTGGTAAGAACCAGGAGAACTGCTACTCACCATATGCATTGTGAAGAGCATAAATGGCTTAGAAACCATATTAAAGTACCTAATCTAATCGCAACTCGTTAAATACATCTTATTAAGTAGGTTCCGGTGGCTATCTCCGGTCTTCATCATCAATTCCACTCCACCAAATGGTGCTTTCCGAGAGCAAATCCACAAGTTACTATAAATAATACCGAAATCCGATAAAATAACTCATAAGCTTTTAGAAATAATAAACAGAATCCAAATCGAGCCAATAACATCGCAGATATGGCAAAAAATGTAAAGCAAGGTCACAAACGCGGTGAAAAATTCGGGCGGTCACATGCCCACGGGCGGTCTTGTCTATAGTTGATCGCTGACTGTTAACACCGCTGGCGAGTACCTACTCGTTTTTCGCAGCGCAATAGCTATCAAATAGAATACTCGCTCGGCGTCGCTCGCTTGGCGGGCAACACTCACTGAGACAGTCACGCTTGGTACATAATATGCGTACCAGCGAGTAACCACTCATCGCCGTCGTGCACTCGCAGCTCGTTGCTCGCCAACTCGTTTTTAGTTGCTAGCTCTAATCGCTTCTCGATAATCGCCGGCGGTGGAACAGGTGCAACACATTAGATACCTATACACAACCATATATAAATGCGAAAGTAAATCTGTCTGTTTGTTACCTCATCACGACTAAACGCATACAACTCAAACACAAGATGTAACCTGGGGGGTAACCATCACCTCATAAAGCAGTATTATTATAATATTACTTCACAGTGGGAAAGTGATGCAGCTATACAGGACTTATAGCTCCATCTCTTTCTCACGCTAAAGTAATATTGAAATAATACTGCTTTAAGAGGTGATGGTTACCCCCCTGGGACTTTGAGAAGTACATTGGCTACTTTTCATTCGAAGTCCGCAACATCTATTAATCAATATTAACAAAACGGATATAATCTGCGTTTCCATTTTCGGAACTTTCGATGTCGGTGGAAACTATTATGTTTTAGTGGTAGCAGTAAATGATTAATAATTAATTCAATATTTTCAATAACTTGTAATGAATTATTTTATTATTAACTTAGAGCAAGGCTCTCTGTTTTCTACCCGAAAGTGTCTAACCAACGTGCAATATCCTTCCCATAGTTGACGCGTTCAAATAAAAATCACAATATTTTATATCACATGGGCGCTTATGAAACGTCAAAACATAGGTGCACGATTTCAATATTTCGTTTCCTATGCAGAAGAGCCGGTAAGAAACTCCACGGTTACTTACTTTAAAAATTAATTGGCTTGTACATTGGTAGATATGGGAGGACAGTGTTGGCCTGTTAACAAGTACAAATCTACAGTTTATTAAGCCTACAACATTCTCACATACACAAAATATAAAATAATCTTTATAAAATATTAATTGGTCAAGGACAGCTAATGAGACACAATTGATTTTCTATTGTTTGACTCCGAATCGGTGTCGCGCGGGGCTTAACAGGTTAATAAAATAATAAAAATAAAAACCTGTTTATACCAAATGTCATGATTGCCGTTACAGCCTCATAAGTGTAACAAATCTGAATCAATATCCTGTCCAAAAAAGCCACTAATAAATAGTTGAAATTTAAATTGTAGGTATATTATGACAAATAATGAAAAGATTATGTCAAGGAAGTATGTAAAAAAAAAAAATAAACATCGTAATTTGAAAGCAGTTAATAAACATTTACATAGTTATGCCATTAATGAGGTTCCTTCTGCACATGTTGCTTTCCTGGTGAATTATTGCCAAACTTCCTTGTCTTCAACGTAGTCTTTAACCTTATAATATGCTTTTGTTAAGGACACGTTTGATGTGGGTTTTTAACTTTTCATCGCTAAGTTCTGTAACCGACTTTGGCAACTTGTTATAAAAGCGGATAGTGTTGATGAGAAATGATCTACTTACTACGTATATTTATATTATGGGTATCGCTTCTTATTTTGTTAATTTTTGCGGACATCCAAAATTCTTTCTAAGATATAAAGAGAAGGCAGAGTTAGTATACACATATCTTTCAATTTGTTTCTAAGGGACTCACAAGGACCCATTTTATAGACCGCGTGGATTGCCCTCTTTTATAAAATGACAATTAAATCTACGTCAGCTGATCCGATCCCCACAGAGAACGCCATAAGACATAATACTGTGGACATAAGCAAAGTATAGATGCTAACCCAGCTGTGGCTATATCAGTCAACTGCCTAATTTTTCTTACTGCATATGCAGCTGAACTTAATCTACCTGAAAGAGCTCAAAGTTGGCACCTCATTCAATTTCGAATCTAGAGTAATTTCTAGAAATACAGTTTCCGTAATAGCATCTAGTTCCTTGCCATCAAGTTTTAAATTTAGACCCACTTGGGGTAAAGAGAACTTAAAACATTTTGTTTTGTTAAGTATTCCGAACGAATTTACGGAATTCACGAATGCCGTAATAGTGTAATTTATAGATCAGTGTAGTGTAGTCAACGCAGTCAAACGCTTTTGAAAGGTCACAGAAAATGTTAATTGCATCCTGGGACTTCTCCCAGGATTCCAAAACGTGACTGATGAGTTTTACTCCTGCGTCGTCTACCTACCTTTCGTGAAACCAAACTGGCGGCTACGTAAAATCCCATTTGAATTAAAATGTGAAAACATCTGGTCTGACATGATTTTTTCATATATTATAATACTCAATGCTGGTAGCACAGATATAGGTCTATAATTAGAGGGATCACTCTTACTACCCGATTTGAAAATTGGTACTACTTTACTAAATTTCATTAATCAGGAAACGTACCGCTGCATTGATTAAATATATCTGTTAGAACAGGGGTTATTGTGTCAATGATCTCTCCAAGAACCTTAACGGATAACCCCCATAAGTCTTCAGTATTCTTTATTTTAAGACTTTTGAATGCTTTTTTAATTGTGACAATAGAAATGGGCTTGATTTCAGAAAGAGATCAGAATGAATTGTCTTTATACATTTATAAAAAACATTAATTCTGATCTCTTTCTTTTTGTCTCTGTATTATTATCTCTGTTTTTTCTGATGACAATGCGTTTAAGCATAATGTTCGAAAATGTAGGTAGTCCAATAACCGCTATTGCCATATATATACTCGTAGCGGTCATTGAACTACCTACATTTTCAAACATAATTTATTTCAGAAACTGAAATAAAGTGCGTTAACGTCCTGAATCAATATATATCATGATCTTCAATAATATGTTCCAATAACGTAAAATCATACAAATAGATTATTATTTGGGTTCCTACGGAGAGATATTAGTGTAAGGGCAATGACCGCTATTGTCATGCTAAAACGCGACAACTATAGTCATTTATGTTAGTCCTCACACAATTGGGAATATTGAGATACCTACACGATGGTTGGTAGACCTTAATGCCTTCCTATTTCTAGAACAGTCCAGACCTTCTAAGTTCTCTGCAACAAATCATACCATTACACTTAACCGAGGTTTTCGCTCTATTCATAACACAAGTTCGGTATATGCGTGACACAGTCTTACAAGTTTTATATAATTTATACATAATGGAGGCTATGTACCACGGGGACATGTTATACAATGGATTTACATAATTTTCATGAATACACATTTTGTTTTGATCTAGTGTTGCATTTGTGCAATGGCTGCGATGGTAGTAAATATATTTGTAGGACGATTTTTGAAGTTGCAAATAAAGGTTGTGTGGTTACAGGTAACAACACCAATATACGTGTCGAAATTATTTTAAATATTATGTAATTTAATATTAAGAAAGATAATAAAATACGATGTTTTTAATTCTTGGGTAAATAATTGATCAATTCGTGAATATATTAACCTATTACTTTAGCTAGTTTAAAGCTAAAAATAAACCGTTTTTGCAACATTTAGAATGCATACTAATTGCAAGCATTTGGCGAAGTCAAATAATCAGCTTAAGTTGGAGCGGGCCTCAAAGAGATGTCAGCACAAGTGTAGGGGTCCACTAGGGCCGATGCCTGCCGGGGTTGCGGGAAGGTACAAAAGGGTTACCGAGGCCCGTGGCTACACAGGCAATGGAAGGAATATGGGTGGGTTATAGTCAGTAAGAGTTTGACACACCCTCCCGCTCTGTCCAGAGCGGGAGAAGTTATTTGACGATTACCTAAACAAAAAAAAAAAAAGTTGGAGCTGAAGATATAGTGAGACGAATAATATATTAAACCAACAATTTAAATAATTAGATTCTCTCGACCGCGTCAAAAATTGGGTCGTTCCTGACAATTTGGATACTATTGTCTCGCTCACTCATACTGAAAATGGTATCTCGTCATGCGTGATAAGTGAGCTCACTCTTCTCAGTATGGACACATTTTCGCGCGATCCAAATACGGGCGAATCTATTTAAATCTTTGGCAGAAATGGAATAAGAACATTCATAGTTTGTTTGACGCCTTTTTCTTAATTGGTTCGCATTCCACAACCCCCAGTAGGTCGTGTTGCACAATGTTCGTTAGTCGGGTGTTGTGGAAGCTTCTGATCTTATGTAAATAGCATGTTAAATAACCATCCATGGTTTTTCCATTAAGTAGGAAGTTCTCAGTAGCAGCCCATAGTCTGGATTTGTGATTGGTTAGTGGCAATTGGCATCCCTATCATCATCATCATTTCAGCCGAAAGACGTCCACTGCTGGACATAGGCCTCCCCCAATAAGGGGGGGGGGGGTTGCCATAATCGCCACGCTTGGCGCCTGCGGGTTGGCGATCGCAGTACGGTGTTAATATGAGAACGCTGCTGCCCATTCTCTAGTAAGTCCCTTAGTCGCCTTTTACGACACCCACGGGAAGAAATGGGATGGTACTATTCTTTACGTCCGGCACCACACGGACGAACTGCATCCCTATAACTGGAGAAAATCAGAGTGTATTTTATACGCAACCCTAACACTTGTGATGTTTGTTTCATGCACATTTCTCAGTCTTCTATTAGTAAGATTGTAACTAATCTACAGTTATAACAATCACCTATTTTAATCAGATTATTGCTTGTTAATAGCGGAAGATAGAAACTAGTATAATGTTAGGTTGCGCGCACGCAGTTCCTAGATATTTGGTATTTGCTGGCATCCTGCGTCCGCCGGTGTCCATCACGCATTGGTGGAATGACCTGAAGAATTGACCTTCAATTTATTTGGCTATCTGAAACATTTTGGGGCAAACAGTTTCAGTGTTTCAGTCAAGTCCTGGGTCGAAGTGTGTGATCGAGAAACATTCAGAAAACCTTCAACTCCTGCTTTCGCATTTTTGAAAAGTTCTGAACTTTGATAGCGAATTTTTCGTTTAGATTCTGCGGATCTATTAACGGGTAAATTAACTCATAAATCCTCGGCTATAATGCCGTCCGGTTATTTTGGGCGTAATCTATAGACGGAATCTAAAAACTGTCAGTTTTATGAATCTAAAAATCGTTAAAAATATTAACTTAAGAGGTTTTATTTTAACCTCTTACGTTAATAATTTTAACGATTTTTAGATGCCTTCTTTAATATCCTAATCCTAACTAATATTATAAATGCGAAAGTGAGTTTGTTTGTTTGTTACGCTTTCACGCTAAAATGGCTGGACGGATTTCGGTGAAATTTGGCACATGAGTAGACCATGACCTGGATTAGGGCATAGAATACTTTTTATCCCGATATCCCATGGGATCGAGACTTACGCGGGTGAAACCGCGGGGCTAGTCCTAATCCTAACTAATATTATAAATGCGAAAGTAAATTTGTTTGTTTATTTGTAACCTTTTCACGCCTATACCAATGAACCGATCATCCTGAAATTTTGCATATACGTTGTCAGGTGTACAGAAACGGACATAGGGCACATGTCATCCCGCAAAAAATACTGTTCCCGAGGAAACAACAATAACGTTATTATGATATAGATGGCGCCACGTGTCGTTCGAATCATGATTGAATTGTGTTTTTATAGAAACTTTTAGTAGTGTGTTAACAGTTTTATTTTATACCTAATACATTTTGTGAGTCTAGAATGTGGATAGACCGGTTTTTCAACCCGAATTGGTTGTCAAATTCTAAATTAATGCGAGTGAAACCACGGGGCGCAGCTAGTTTACAATAAAGGCTTTGTGGTAAGGAGCATAGGTTCCACATGTACATTCCTAGGCCTTGTCTTTTGTAAGCCTATATTTATTAGTAGGAAAGGCTTATCAGAATACTGTAGTGTTGGTTTTACCAATTACCCATTCAGAATGGCAAATTCAGCTAACTATTCTGTTACCAACTACCGTTTTATCGTAACACACCGGCAGTTCGATGACCTGACGAAGGCCACTTTTATTTATATTAATAATATCATTAATTTACACGCTCTATTTCTTTTGGGGTCAGCACACCTCAAGGTATCTCAAAATTAAAAACCAGCCAAGTGCGTGTCAGACCACGCACGCGGTTCCGTAGTTGGAATGAATTTATCAAAAAACAAACTTAACATTGTAGTTGAAGAAAATGTTCTCCCATACATCGATATACGTCACGGTCATTTCTCCAACTTCAAATTTAAGTTAGTCGACTCGTTAACTTGTAAAGTCTACTTAGCTGTGATAGTTTTCCTTTTAACTTCGTTTTATATACCTACTACTGCCATGATTTTTTACTCAGATCCGAAATCAACCATTTAGCTGGCCCCGGACACACACACTTGACTCTAAGAAAAATTAGCATTTTAAAGTTTAATTGGTCAAGGTCAGCTAATGACACACTTGATTTTTTATTGTTTGACACCGAATCGGTGTCGCGCAACAAGAAAATCGAAATATTTAATAGGTTTGAACGGGCTATCCAACGATACCCCACACCATGGGATAGACGAGAAAAAAATGGTCGGCGTGATTAATATACAAGGTGTCGTTTTGCATCCTCGTCAAATTTCAGGAGGCTGTTATGAAAGACTATATAATCAAATAAAATTACGATACCTGCTCAATAATTAATACATACTTGTTTTTTTTTTTATTTAAGTTTGACAGTATTTTAGAATACACCACTTTCACATAACATAATCACCCCGTTGCGTATGCGGAAGAGTATGTGTAAAAGGTCAGTTACAGTGCGGTATCACACGGGCCGCGTTTTATCATGCGTGTCCCACACGTGTGCCAATATCTGAAATTTTGAAAAAAAAAAGATCTACTTATTTTATTATTGATCCGTGTCGAGAATCATTAGCATAGTTTTACCTCCTTGAATTTGACGAGGATGCAAAACGACACCTTGTATATACCTCTGCCAAATGACAGCTTTGCAGATAAGAGTCAGAGCTAGTTGAAAACGACCCTAACGCGCGGACAGACAGACAGGCGGTAACATGTTGAAAGTATAAGGGTTCCTTGTTGATAACGGAACCCTAAAAAGGAAGTTATTTAAGACTATGCAATCGGAAAAACAATCACGTATTTTATTGGATTGATGAAATATATTTCTAGCCTTGAATTTGGGCTGTGATTGACACAGCGAATAAATATGGCTTCATTGATTAAACATAGGTAACAACATAGCCAAGGATGTTTTTTGTTAAGCAAATTGACACCATATTATTATGTGAATTTGCGGTGACATAGCCAATAAGAATATACGGACAATTTTAGTTGGTAGTTAATTTGCTTAACAGTTTATTTACCTGACTTTGAATTATTTGACGCTGCTTATACAAGCTTCAATAATTATGAATATTTCAACTTTCTCAAAAGGATTGGTGTTTGCAAAAGTATGTACCTACTGTTTTTTCTTTTCTATCGACAAACCCAAACTGAAGTGCCAAAGTTTTTACAACAAACTCCCAAGCCATGTTAAAGAACTGAGCCTCAATACATTTATATCATTTATTAAACAGAAGCTTTGTCAAAAATGTTTCTATAAAGTTAAAGATTACTTGGACGACAAAAAGGCTTGGGATTAATTAAGCTACTCCAATGCTCGCCGTCCGATAAGGTCCAGGCCCGGGTCGACCGGCCGGCACGTTGTGTTCCACGAGCGCCTCAATGAGATGTCAGCATAAGTGTAGGGTTCCACTAGGGCCGATGCCTGCCGGGGTCGCATGAAAGTCCGAAAGGGTCACCGAGGCCCCTGGCAACACAGGCAACGGTAGGAACACGGGTGGGTTTTTTTGTCAGTAAGAGTCTGACACACCCTCCGGCTCCGAGCGGGAGAAGTTATTTGATAATTTCCCACCCAGAAAAAAAAAATGTAAAAACTATTTTATACTTTAATTAATATTTTTAATGATTTACGTGACATATACGTGAGTGAGGACTACATGGGTCAAAATTATTTATTTTTCTTAGTTAGTTTTAATAATGGTTGGCAGTTTGAGTAATTTATGCGGCCTACCCAAATGCAAAGGGCATTTTGGTATTGTTCGTTGACTCGCTGAGCTCCTTAAGTTCTGAGTTGAGCTACACGATTACTGACGAATGCGTGCACTGACTGGACAGGTCCACTTAAATCTGTATGGTTCTTTCCTCTAAAGACCATTTCAGACACCAATCCACATGTTCCTCAAATGATTTGATCAAGATTTTTTCCGGATTTTTATATACGCATTGACATATTATTGTGTATGCGGAGACTATGTGGGTCTTTGTATATTTTATTTTAGTTCAGCTAGGCTTACTCATGGTCTGGCAGTTTGAGTAATTTATGCGGACTACCTAGATGTCTTTTCTTTGGTATTGTTCGTCGAACCGTTGAGCTCCTTAAGTTCCGAGTTGAGCTGCACGATGACTGACAAATGCGTGCACTGACTGGACAGGTCCACTCAATCTGTGTGGTTCTTTCCTTAAAGGACTATTTCAGACACTAATACACCTGGCCTTCACATAATCTGGTCAAGATTATGCCTGGACTCTAAAAGATACTGTGACCTCTGAATTTGTTTTGGCTTTTCTTCTCAGAGTAGTTAGATAGGAAACGCCTACCTCAATTAGTTTTTAAAATATGATTGACGTGTAAAAGTGTTTGTAAAACCTACTTACAGAAATAAAATCTTTTATCGAACATAATGTTAGGTTATAATTTGATCTGTGTAAAAAGTTAACAGATTCTCGCTTCTCTTGGGAGTTTGTTATAAAACGCCATAAAACGTTAAGTTTAAGAATACAGTCCTATGTAGACATGTGACATATTATCTTATACCACATGGTAGTATTTTGGGTCCTACTTTATTCCTAGCATATATAAATGACCTTTGCAGCTTGTCGCTCCAAAATGGTGTTATAATGTCATATGCAGATGACACAGCTCTATTGTGTTCAGACAAATCTTGAGATGAGGTGTATAAACAAACCCAGAACGATTTTATTATAGTGTCTAAATGGCTACAAGTGGATCTCCTAACACTAAATGCAGATAAAACCAAACACATTTTATTTACTATTAGAAATACTAACCTGCCAACTACTAACATAAACATTAATATGCACATAAATTAAGAACAACTACATGCATTGTCAGCATACGTGCTGTACGTATGCTGACAATGCATCTAGTTGTCCTAGTTTAGAAAAAAACCGATCATATGAAATATCTAGGTGTGACGATTGGCACAAATCTGTATTCCGTAAACACATAGATTTATTATGCACTCGAATGCCTAATATACATTTTTATGAATTTACGATTTACATTTATCAGACTACGAATTAATAAAACAGGTTTATTTAGCTTTGTGCCAATTTAAATCAATCCTACTGCCATTAGAACGTGCGCAGAGAGCCTTAAGGTCCTTTCACCTAAGATTTCCCACACACGAGCTTTACACGGTATGTAAGGTTTTAACTGTGCGTCAACTATTTATATTGAATACAACTCAACTAAGTTTGCTTTGTCCCAATATCTACAGATAAGAGAAGCAAAGACTTGGTTTTCAAAAAGCCTCAAACTAGACATACCTTTATTGGGCACACCACAATTGCTGCGATAAGTCCCCTCTTTGAGGAGTGGCTAGAGAGGCGCCACGGCATGCTCACCTTCCAACTGACGCAGGTTCTCACTGGACACGGCAGCTTCGGGAGGTTCCTGTGTCGGATAAGGCGGAAGGAATCGCTCGGGTGTCACCACTGTGTGGGTCGCCCGGAGGACACGGTGTAGCATACGGTGGAGGTCTGCCTGGCTTGGGTAGAGCACCGCCGTGTTCTCCTGAAGGTGATCGGCGGCGGAAATCTCTCGCGTCCACCCCTGGTCCAAGCCGTGGTACGGAGCGAGAGGGCATGGGCAGCCGTCACCTCCTTCTACGAAGCAGTAATGCTCGAGAAGGAGGAGGCGGGACGGGTGAGGGAGAGGCAAATAACGCGCCCTCACGCCCCTTGCCACCGCACGTGACGCCCTGGGCGACGGGAATCCTAGGCGGTTTTATGGCCACCGTAGGCACGGGCTTGCGGACGGTGAGAATTGGGTAGCTTGCCGTCCGATAAGGACTAGACCCGGGTCGACGGCGCGTTGTGTTCCACGTGCGCCCCAAAGAGATGTCGTCAGCACAAGTGTGGGGTTCCACTAGGGTCGATGCCTGCCGGGGTCGCGAGAAAGTCCGAAATGGTCACCGAGGCCCCTGGCAACACATTCAACGGAAGGAACATGGGTGGGTTTTAGTCAGTAAGAGTCTGACACAACCTTCCGCTCCGTCCAGAGCTGGAGAAGTTATATGATAATATTCCACCAAAAAAAAAAAACTACTTTTATAAATAAATTTTATGTATTTTTAGGTCCGTTCTTATATAATAAAATCAACAAGTCTCTAAGTATATGAAAAAAATATAGTGAAATGTTGTGTGAATATTTAGCGACATTTAATTACGAGTACTCAGACACTGAAAAATTACTAGATGTAATGCAATAAGTTTGTTAGTGTTTAGTCAATATTTATTTTAAAATATTATTATTATGTATCGATGCTAGCTCTATGTTCAATAACATATTGTCCACTAAACCACTCAGCGTTGTTTAGTGGTAGCCTGAAACACAGGTTTGGTTACATCACGCAGGTCGCAATAGCCTAATGAATACAATAGTATTAATTAGGCCTTTAAGGCGCAGACAAGACCCAATTGACCAAAATAGGCTTCTCTTAAGAAAAAAAATTGGCAAATCTGTATAGTTTGTGGTAGCGGAAAAAATATATGATAATTTTGAACATATTTCCCAGAACTTGGTTGTCACCAAAACACGTTTTGAAAAAAAAATCTCGATACAAACTAACGTTAAACTAACCTCTTACCTTGAGTTTTAATCCAAAATATCTGTATTAAATATCTACATACATTACGTATTTAATTAATAACAAGAACGTCTTATTTGAATGCAGAACTTGGTTGTTTTTTATTTTCGATTACTCAACTCAATTTTGAGTAAATAGATAATTGCTTCATATTTTGCAATAAATTACAAGCGTTGTGTCATCGCGCTTCTCTTTCTTTTCTATGCAATCTGACAGTGACCGCGGTTAAGGTGTTGTCAGCGTCTTAACCAATATACACGTATGTAAGTTAGCGACTAGATTTATTTTAGACATAGTTTAATATTTTATTATTAATATTAATATGTAAAAAAAAAAAAAAAAAAAAAAAAAAAAAAAAAAAAAAAAAAAAAAAAAAAAAAAAAAAAAAAAAAAAAAAAATTTAATTTGTAATGATGTAACTTCTAGGTAATTTCTAGACTTATGAATAAAATTATCATTATAATTTAAAAGTCTTTGACACATCTCGGGAGCCTGGGGTCCTGGACCTTTGGAAGTCGTACAAGCGGTCCAAGCCAACTCGCAGAGGCCCCTTAGACAATTTTATGTGTTGAGGCACCAACCGACGGTTATCCCTGTTTACTCTATGCAAGTGCATACAAGTACAAACCCCGGTTGATGCAGGACTATTGCAGAACTTGGAAACAAAACATATTGGGCTATGGGTTTGGGTGGCTATAGTGGATTGGTTACCTAATATTATGGAAGGACTATGTCCCCTGCCTGATTAATGTTATGTAATACACGGATAAAATGGCAGTGGGTGATTCGCACACTCAATAATGGGCCCCCGAAAACGGTCGTTGGCACGTAGTGACGTAGTGACACTTCCTGAGTTTCTTGAGGAGTGGAGACGTATCCGACGGCTATCAGAATAATCCTGGAAGTACGGTCAAGGTCCGTCCGAGCACGTTTACTCTTGCAAATCTCCACTCAAGCCGGCCAATAGAGGCAAGAATGAGGTGGGAGCTCTGTTCCTGGTCAGTGTTCACTCCAGCCAGCCAACAAAGGCAAGCAAGAGATGAGGAACAAGACTTCTCCCGGGAGATAGGGTCCGTGGGGTCGCTACTGCCCAACAGCTCGCCACATGCTGCCCTGCGGGTTTCTGTGTCTCTCTTGGTCTGGCTCCGCACCCTAGACCCGTTTCGGCAAAGTAAACTCTACCAGCACAGACTTAGAGTTCAAGAGCACGCAAGCTCCACCACGGCGTCAACGTAGAGATACGGCGGTGGGCTTATTATTATATAGTTATTATAATAATGATTTATTTCACAAAAATAATCCGACATAAGGCTGAGCGCGCACGGCGGTGCCGTGGAATGCGGTGCGGCAGTTCTGCCGCATGGTAAAATAAACGCAATCACTAGTTCGCGCACTGGTGGTGAATAAAAGGCATGTTTTTCCATTCGAGCTTCACTCAACTAAAGTGGTGCCCGACGCCAGAATATGCAAACACATAGACGACGTCGTCCTAATGGAGTACCATACAGGATTAACTATCTGCATATGTTAATTGTTGCACAAGAAAAGTACCCAAACTTTATTGGGTGCATCTTTTGGTGCCACCGCAAATTTGCATTGGGCGGCCTACTGTGAATAAACCGCATGCATTTTTATTTCCACAATGCGCGCACTTCTAAGACATTCCATACTTCACAGATTATGCGTTAGCAAAAACGCACGGCAGTGCGCGCTAGGGCTAACAGGGCGACATCTCATTTCGCAAATGGATTCTTCATAGATATTTAAGTGTTGGCAATGCGTATGATATGTCAAGAGGTGCAGATCTCCTTGACCAAAGACGGTTGCTTCATCGGCGTGCGCGCCACAGCGCCCCTATGCCTTTCTCACCTCTAGTTATTTGGCATAGTTGCAGGTAACGCTTAAGAGTGATAATTTTATGAAGAGATACATTGTTAACTTACAGCCTATGGGACAGGGAACTCCGCACAAAATAGATGGGAACAAATGTTGGGTCGATATCGCAATAGAAAATTTTAAAACCGCGTCCTTATCACTCGGTATCCGAACTGAGGATTTGAAATTGGGAATTTGTCAAACTCAACTTAACATGACTTAAATGGAAACATTATTTGCAAAAAAAAAAACGTAAAGCTTAAATAAATTTTGCGTTAGTTCTCAACTTTAATTAATTCTTAATTCAGAAACCGAGTCTTAGACTTTCAATCAATGTATATAGTAAACTATACTTTCCATAAAATTCACCAACATGGATTTTACCATACATTTTGTAATGCTATGGCTACATTGTCATGATAAAGCGAACTATAGCGAGACGTCAAGCGGTGAGCGAGAGAGCGTGCGAAGTGTAGTTCGCTTTATAGCGACAATGTAGCCGTAGCATTAGGGTTTCTTACATCCAATGAAGTGGATTCATTTTTAACTACGATGTCAGTTAAGAAATGAAATTGTGCGTTGATGTCTTTTTAACTATAAAAATATGATCAATGGAAATAATTTATTGTCAGCGTAATTTTTTTATAATAATTACACCTAGCAAAAATACTAATATAATATTAATAAAAATAATAATAGGAATAACAATAATAAGCTGGCAACACCAACGTTAACAGAACCTTAAAAAATAGTTTTCACAATCTTCATATTTTTATTAATTTTAGAACAATTATTTTATTTTTATTTGAAATCCGAATCAATCGTGAAACAAATAAGATCACAATATAATTTAAAAAACAGAAAAATTAATAAACCATAATAAAAAATGCCGAATCGGAGATGACACCTGTCATGTCATCTCCGACAAAACAGGAAGTATGAGGATGAAAATGAAATTGATAATGATCAGCTCCGCCTCGCCACCGCCGCCGCGCCGGTACCCAGCCCCACCGTGTATGCTGTGACGACACCGGCCACGGCAGCTGCGACGAGCTCGAGCGACGAGTATTTCTCCCCCCCCCGACGCCACCACCTGCTCGTCGACGGGGAGGACGCCGGCCACCGGACGGATTAGAACTTCGAGGCCTCTGATAGGGTCCCAGCTCCCGGTGGAAGTGTGCAGCGCATGAGATGGACACGATCCATCAATGAAAACGTCATGCGCTCATACTATGGGGCTACAGAGGGGGGAAACCATCTGACCGCGTACAGTGTTTAGATGCTCTCTCTGTTTCAGGTGTTTGAGCCAGCTGTCAACGTTTCGGCACAACGACTATCGGGTCAGGTGCGGGTCATCCAGCGTAATCATATGTCAGATGACACGGTACTTGATCGCTTGCGAAGTGAAATGCAGAGTAGCCATGTCATCGCCCCCCGTCGCAGACTGTTGTAGTATCACCTCTGTTCAACACAAGCTGACCAGAGGAGTGATAACAGGGCTACACACGTAAGTACTCAGTGCAATGTGGAATTGAGGAGTACTTTTGAGGATGCTAGGATAGGGAGGGCAATACACCCTAGAGTGATGCGCTTTGTGAAGCGGGCGTTTTCAGGGACTGATATCAGCCCTCAGGACTATATGTCCCGTGTCACAGAGCGCATCGACTTCCTAAGGCAGAAAGTGTATGCATGGGCGAACCGTATTCGTAGATATAAGTGGTAAGTAGAGCAATACACTCAGAAATCGCGCCTTCCAGAGCGATGAAAGGTGGGTTTATAGGGGTTGGGAACGACCGGACCAAGGTGTGACTGACATGCGCCTGACGGATGATGATGCCATGTGTTCTTTCTGGCGCAGTATCTGGTCGGTGCCTGCCAGTCACACTGAAGGTGATTGGGCTCGAAAAGACGAGCGAGCCTGCGATCTAATACCAGAAATGGGGGCTTATTACCATCTGCCCCCAAGATGTAGCTCGTGCAGTCCGTCCGTTACCAAACTAGAAGTCCCCAGGGCCGGACGGGCTGCACAACTTCTGGCTCAAATGGTTTCCAAGATCGCATGCCTGCTTGGCGGCTCAGTTCCAGTCTGCTTTGGAGTCTGGCTCGCTTCCCCAATACCTAACGACAGGAGTTAACCACTTACTCCATAAATCGCGGAACCCAAAAATTATAGGCCGATCACGCGTTTACCGACGGTCTATAAAGTTCTTACATCCATTTTGAGAGCTAAAATTAACAAACATATAACTCCATCATGTCTGTAGGAACGGGTCCCGCAGTACTAAGGAGCTACTCCTCATTGATATGGCGATTAGCCAACAGGTTCATCGTTCCCAAAAGGATCTATCGACATGTTGGATAGATTATAAGATGACTCGGTGCCACATACATGGCTAATGAGGGTGCTGGAGTTGTATAAAGTGGATACAACTCTGCGCACCTTCCACCGTCATGTATCAATGGAGGACGGCCCTTCGCTATCCAAGATGTCGAAATATCCAGAGGAATGGCGAGCCAATAAGGATCGAGCGAGGCATTTTTCAGGGCGATAGTTTGAGTCCGCTTTGGTTCTGCTTAGTCTTGAATCCTCTAAGCACACTGCTGGAGGATTCAGGACCTCTCCTCAACCAATAGCCTAGACCTGAATCCTGAAGAGGAGGTGAGATAGAACCTGACCACCTCTGGTCAGGTTCTATCTCACCTCCCCTACATGGATGACCTAAAACTCTTTGCTATTTTCAATAGCTCCATCAGTTGCAAATTATTAGCAACAGATGGAGCTACTGAAAATAACAGACACTTTCAGTAGCGCCATAAGTATGGAATTTGGAGTGGATCATCAGTGCGGTCATGCATGTAAAGCGAGGGTAGATTGTGGAATCCGTGGAAACCGAACTCTCGGATTTCATAAACCGTAGAGCCCTCTCGGCATCCGAAACCTACAAGTATTTGGGTATGTCAGTAGCTTTGGGCATCAATGTTACTGGCATAAAGCAATCGTTGAAGGAGCGCTTTTTCGACCGCCTGAAGAAAGTATTTAATAGTCTTCTATCAGGTGCGCGCCTTCAACGGTTGGGTCATGCCGGTTTTGATCTACTCTTTCGGCATACTGAAATGGACACAGACCGAACTCGTCGCCCTGGATAGGACGCTACTGACTGCATATCGTATGCATCACCCACGATCATCGGTAATGAGACTGTATATCCCACGAAAGAGTGGAGGTCAAGGCTTTTTAAACGCTAAGACCCTCCACAATCGCGAGGTATGCAGTCTCAGGGAATAATAATAAATAATAAATATTTATTCAGTATTACAATTGGTAAAATATTAACATAAAATCTTCGAAATAATTTACAAAGGTATGATGTTAGATGCCTGTACTAGGATAAACCTGTATCACAGGCGGCATGAACTCTTACTTTATTATGGTAATTATAGGACGATACAATTCTTAACAATATTTAACATAACAAGCCTTGAACGAGTGACAAAATGTAAATAATTCAATATTGTATACCTAGTTTACTTAAAAAACTACTATTTACCTTAAACATAAAAAACAACAAAAAGTATTATAAACGTAAGTTCTTATTTAGTTTGCGTAAAATAGTTTCTTGCACTTTATAATCTAGTTAAACACATGACATAATTTTGCGTCAGCTGAATTGGTAAGTCAATGTAAGCACAATCACATCACGTTCGAGGCTATGTGTATATCGGATTTTTGCTGCGTGAGACTAATATACTTAGACATCAACAAAATCGAGGGTTTGTAGGCCAGTGCAGTATTTTGTTAAGTCAGCAGCATGCATTAAATACGGAAGTCTGGCCTTGAGAATGACGCTCTAGGCGCCCTCGTAGTCGATAGAGTTGATGTACCTGTTTTCCACAATTTTCCTAGCAGGACACTCAGCATCTCCTGATCTGTGGTTATTGGGCTGTGGTTTTAAAGCGTGAGCAAGATGCACATTTCGGTGTATCAACTTTCTTTGCGCACTCTGACATCGAGTGTCCTTCTTCACCGCAGTGGCCACACGTAGATTTCAACTCTCTGCATGTTTTTGCTGCATAGAGAAGAATAATATTTCCTAGAAGCCGATGTGGGGATGCATCGATATGTGGTCGCGGTGGACAAGGGCCTCACCGCACTCTCTTTGGCTAAAGAAAACTGGCGCAAGCCAGTAGTGCTTGACACTAACGATCGCAGAGAGAGGTATGGCAGAGTAAGGAGCTTCACGGACGCATTTTTCCGGGCCCTACATGAACCCGATGTAGATTTTCTAGCGTCCGTAGCCTGGCTGCGACTTGGTGACCTCCTTGGAGAAACCGAAGGTTTCGTCTGTGCAATTATGGACGAAGTTATCATGACGAAGAATTACCGATTTATTGTGAAGGACGGCACGGTTGACGTGTGTTGGGTTTGCCACCGTCCGGGAGAATCAATCCGACACATTATCTCCGGCTGTTCTCGTCTAGCTAACGAAGAGTACTTGCATAGACACAACCTTGTAGCCAGGATTATCCATCAGCAACTTGCTCTGAAATACAATCTTGTGGAATCTGAAGTGCCGTACTACAGGTATCAGACCAACCCAGTTCTCGAAAAAGGAAATATGACATTGTACTGGGATCGATCCATCATCACTGACAAGACTATTGTTGACAATAAGCCTGATATAGTGGTGTTGGATAGAACAGAGCGGTGCGCAATGATTGTCGACATTACAATCCCTCATGACGAGAACCCCGTGAAACCCGGGAAAGATAAACAGATCAAGTATCTTGACTTAGCTCGCGAGATTGTCGACATGTGGGATGTGGATTCAGCAATCATTGTGCCGATAGTCGTATCAGCCAATGGCTTAATTGCCAAGAGCCTCGACCAATACCTAAGGAGGCTCTCGCTGAGCAGTTGAATTAAGGGCTTGATTCAGAAAGCAGTACTTCTGGACACGGCTCGCATTGTTAGGAGGTTCCTCTCACTGGAGCCCTGACCATTTTTAATATTTTTTAAACGTTTTTATGTTTTTTTTTATATTCTAATATTTAAAAATATAATCTTATGTGTACATATACATACATGGAATAAAAGAAAATAATAATAGTAAATCATTTATTTCAGATTCATTCTACGATTACATCTATATTTGCTAGTACAATTGTGAGCTTAGACACGTGTGTTAGTAATAATTAATAATAATTGATTGACATATAATCAAATAATGATTTACATCTAAAATAATAACTAGAACTATCATGAAGTCTGTTTAAGACGCAATTATATAATAAATATGTACGATCGTTGAATATGGTATAATAAAAAAAGCGAGTTAATCGATTGAGTTGCAATTTCTCAGTCACGTTAAGGTATTGTGTATAAAGTGTTGTGATTATATTATTCAATCATTTTGCAGTAATGTCACATGATGATAAAATGATAGATTCATCAGATTATTATATATGTATGACGGAGAAGGTACGCCTCGCTCGTTATCATCAGCCATATTTTAACTACTATGGGCGTACAATGGGAAGTGTTGGTTATTGCACAATAGAAAAACCGTTTGCAGTTTAAATCAAATTATAATTTACGATCAAATAATCACACTAGCTATTCACACACTATAGGTACACGACACAACTATACGGAACACCGACAGTTTCTAAACTTATTCACTCCTTGACCGCCTCCGACAGACTGTCCTTAGCTCCGGTCAAGCGGTATGTTGTAGACTCTGTCGAGCGCCGCTTGGTGGCGCTGGCGTCCCGATTAGTCAAACGAGTGACTAACTTATTTCCGACATATATATATATATATATAAATTAATCCCTATTTCCCTTGGTAACGGCATCACGCGTGAACAGCTGGACCGATTTCGCACATTATTATTTTTTTGTGTTTGTTATTGTCAGGAGAAGGTAAAAGAAAAAAAAAACCTCCAGGCGGGCGAAGACGTGGGAAAGAGTTTTCATAGAGTGCATCCTAGCTGCGTAACACAATATCAATCACAATCTGAATGGTTTTGAAGTATATTGCTAATCCATTGCTCCATATGTTCGAAAAATGTGTCTGCTCAACAACGTAAATAACGCAATGTATTTTGTTGAACTGTCAAAATGAAATCCATTGCTACTGTGTGTTTCGTAATTATGGTTTTCCCGCTGTTTATGGTAACAAACACAAGTTTACCGGTGTAGACAAAACATGTAGAACACATGTTCTGTTAACTATTTTCGTCTTTTATCAAAAATGTCTGAAACAACGTCAATACATGCATGTATATCATACTTACCCTGTCCTGACCTGTTTTTGACAAGTCTTTCACCGACTTCAAAAAAGGAGGAGTTTCGATGTTCGTCCGTATGTATTTTTGAAGAGAAAACTTCTTTAGGCGCGTTAAACGATTTTTGATAGGGGAAAGACTTATTAGGGGTTTGCGTCACCGTCTTGCTCACCGCGACATGCTGTTGTAGCAGTCATCATTCTCCTGCCCTTATCCAAATTTATTTGTGGTCGGCACAACATGTCCCTTTCTTCCATACTTCTCTATTAGTTGTCATCTCGCTAGTCACCCCCTTTCTAACCATATCATCTTTCACACAGTCCATCCATCGTTTCTTTGGTGTTCCCCTACTCTTGTAGCCATCGACATTCATTCCTTCCTCACGACATTTCCCTCATTCCTCCGCATCACATGCCCATACCATGACAAGCGATTTCCGCACAAGTTTTCAGTCACCAGTGCCACTTTCAGACTTCCTCTTATGTATTCATTTCTTATTATATCCATTCGTGTACATAACATTCTCATCATTCACATTCTTAACATTCTCATTTCAGCTGCATGCAATTGTCTTTCATCCATCCTTTTTGTGGCCCAGCATTCTGATCCATACAAGACAGCAGGTCTAACCATAAATCTTCCCCTTAAGTTAAAGGGTAATGGGGGAGTCGCAGATTGTTCCCGTGACCTGCTGCCGATTCATTCAGCCAATGTTAATTCTGTGCTTAACCGTCCATTGTACTTCGCCATCGCTTTGCACGAGAAAACCGAGATACCGAAAGTCAGAGCAGACTGGGACAATCGCGCCATCAAACGCTCCAGAACTGGAGAGTTTGCCGATATCGCATATATTCAGTTTTAGTTCTGCTGAGTTTCAAGCCAACATTCTCCAACCTCTCTTGCAATTTCTCCAATCTGCCACAGTACATCTCGAGGTACCCTATCATACGCTCTTTCCAGTTCAATGAACACCATGTGCTAGTTCTGTTGTGCACGTCTGTACTTCTCGCACTAGTGGCGGAGTGCGTCCGTTGTTCTTCGACCTGGCAAACTGGTTCGGGGTAATCCCATTCTCTTCTCGCAGCCTTTTCTTTATTACTTTCTCCCAAACTTTCATACTATGTGACATGAGATTTATACCTCGATAGTTATTGCAGTCCTTTACATCACCTTTATTCTTAGCGAACTATTGCACCCTTCTTATGGGATCTCTCCTTAATGCACCAACTTACTAAAGAATATACTTCTACTGGTATATCATTTCCATTTTTCATATTTTGAACTACCTTTCCTACTTCATCCATGCTAATTTCCTTCACCAAAACCCATATTTACTTGTAACTCTTTTAGCACACCATTCCACTTATTCTCTTCGTTCATTATTAGCTTTTCAAAATAAACCTTCCATCGTTCTTTTGTTTCGTCATCTTTGAACAGAACCTTACCGTCGTTGTCTTTCAGAAATTTAATGTGAATTGTATCTCTCATCATCACCCCATTGTCTTTCTCTTGCTTTTGTGATCCGGTTGAGCTCCTTATAGTCTCTAGGGCTGTCCAGTGCCCGGGTCGCGGGAAGTTACTAATGGGTCACCGAGGCCCCTGGCAACACAGGCAACAGGAAGGAATACGGGTGGGTTTTAGTCAGTAAGAGTCTGACACACCCTCCCGCTCCGCCCAGAGCAGGAGAAGTTATTTGATGATTTTCCAACAAAAAAGGGGCTGTGCAGTGAGTTATACTCCTTCTTCCAAAACTTTTTTTGTGCCTTAGCCATCGAAATTACTAACGCCTTTTTCTTCCATTCTTTGTAAACCTTTTCTTATCTTTCTACGCCCTGCCATTCTTTAAACGCAATTTTCTTTTCTCTGAGAATCGTGGCACGTCTTCATTCCACCGCGAAGTAATATTTTCTATCATACTTTTTCCTTCGATTCTCCAAACACATCTTTAGCCATATTTATCTCTTTAGCATATGGAAAAAAATCTGTGAATGAATGTTGGCGAGAGTACTCCTTATACAATCCACCATCTCTTGCCAACATTCATTCACAGATTTTTTTCCATATTCTTCATTTCAATCATTTTATCTATCGCTTGACTCTTAAACATACTGGCACATTCCTCTTCTTCTATCATACGCCATCTGGTTTTGGGTGCTTTTAAGGCAGTTCCATCTTACTACCAGTAGTAAATTTGTGTCGCGTGCCGAACACTTTTGTAGGTTAAAAGATGCTCAATTTGTTTTTCAAAGCAAATTGAGCGTCTGGCATGAGAAGGCCGAAGCAGCTTGCATGAGTCACGAACTCACGATCGGTGTTACGGTCTCCGTATTCCCAACCACCATGCGGCCCTCTCATACCCATCCTTCTGTCTTCCAACATGTCCGTTAAAATCACCCCCACATAACACTTCTTCACTATCTTGCACATCTATCATGACCCGATCGAAGTACTTCCAAAATTTCTCTTTTACAGTATGTATGAGTGTTTAACCACCAAACTCTTCACAATCACTTCAACAACTATCACTCTTTTAACATCCACCGCACATTCTTTCAACTGATTATCCAAAACTATACAGTATTAAAACTTATATCCTTCTCCTATCTCTCTAGCTTTCGCACCATTCCACTTCGTCTCTTGCAGACATGCTATATTCAGTCATCGCCTTTATAAAACATTTGCTGGTTCCCTTCCTTTTACAGTAATCGTACCTACATTACAGCTCGCACACCTCAATCTAACTTCTCCCACTCGCCGAGCTTGCGTCTTTAGTCGCACCCACCCGTTCTAGTGCGACAATACTTATACATTTCCTCAAAAACTGGGTGCTGACCTTGCGCGTCACCTGTGGGGTACGCTCTAGCCCTATCGCGAATCATATCATTTCCAAACATGTTGCTGAGGGTTTTGGCAGTGTTACAGTCGGCCGACAACCGGACACCAACCATATGCACTAACCACCAACAAAAGCATTCCCAACCTTGGGAATGTTGGTGGTTATTGCATAGGGTTTTTTTTTGGATGGGAAATTATCAAATAACTTCTTCGCTCCGCCCGCAACAGGAAGGAATACGGGTGGGTTTTAGTCAGTAAGAGTCTGACACACCCTCCCGCTCCGCCCAGAGCGGGAGAAGTTATTTGATAATTTCAGACTCTTACTGACTAAAACCCACCCTTGTTTCTTCCGTTGCCTCTGGTCCTTATCGGACGGCGAGTTACTCATTGCTCACCGTCCAGTGCATAGGGTACTGGAGACCTAGTGCATACCATTGTAGCACCTTGAATCACCCGCGTGGTGACCCAAGGTGCTACAATGCTTAGCCACTTCCTACGACATCCACGGGATGAGATGGGGTGGCCAAATGGTTAATGCGGGACCATACGGGTATTCGGGACCATACCGGTAAATCTAACCTGGCTATTCTCTATTCTCACTATGCAACAATGAAGAGATGAAAGGTACCTATGCGCCTATTCGTACTCAAGAATATTAATTCAAACACCAGTAATCTCTTAGATTAGATAGATTTCCATAAATTATTTT
The DNA here is from genome assembly GCA_905333075.3 of Atethmia centrago. Taxonomy (NCBI): domain Eukaryota; kingdom Metazoa; phylum Arthropoda; class Insecta; order Lepidoptera; family Noctuidae; genus Atethmia; species Atethmia centrago. The sequence continues at coordinate 23,345,553 of HG995369.1, forward strand.
ACGTGTGCATTAGCATTGGCCCCAACACATCAAGGGGGGCAGGGACATCAACGCGCAACCTGTTATCATTGATTCAGTACATGATTCTGAAGGCCCTGGCGCTGAAATTTTTCGTCGGTTATTAAAAAAAACAGCTGTTTCATACAATTTTTTTTTAGTTTTCACCTCTTTAACCTTTTCAGCGTTGGATAAGGTATTTCAAATTTCCACAATATTGTGTACATACGTTGAATTATTTGGCAATATGCATCATCATTATGGAGAAACATTTTCAACATATAAGATAAATCCTTAAAGCTCCCGCAGACAGGCGTGAGTTACAAACACAATCATTTAAATATTATTGTTTTAATGACAGATATGTAAGATTAAATTAATTGACAATAAGCAACTATAAATTGAGAAACATTTTTCACCTTCAAAACATATTTTTTTATCATAAGGATGATAATAATTTATTTCAATGTTATTGTTTAAATGACAGATACAATCCTTTTAAAACCACCTTAAAGGATCGTAAAGGTGTTGAACTTTCTTCCGGTTAACCTTTTCTTGGCTCTTCCGATGTAGTGTCCATTGTGGCATATAGGGTGTGGACATCAGTATGAAAGGTCAAACGATGATGCATTACTAAAAGACCGCCGTAGTACAGTTTCCTTAATCTGAAGACATGAACAGTGAGCAGTGAGCAGTGGTGGCCCAGTAGAGCAGTGGTGGCCCAGTGGTAACGGGTGCGACTTACGAGTTGTAGGTCGAAGGTTCGAACCCAGACAGGCGCTTTACTTTGTGTAAATTATTTCATCACCACTGCTCTCAAAACGGTGAAGGAAAACATCGTGAGGAAACCGGCATGTCCTAGAACCAAAAAATTCAAAGACATGTGACATCTACCAACCCGCACTGGGCCCGCGTGGTGGATTACGGCCCACTCCCTCTCACAGAGAGGAGGCCTGAGTCCCAGCAGTGGGAACATTATAGGCTGATGATGTGATGATGTGAAGACATGAATATAAAGGTGGGTATCCATTATGTTTGCGCTCAAACTATGCTGCGCGCGTCTCCTTTGTGTTTGCATAAAATTGCCCCCCACGGCAAAGCAGGAGGCCCTAGCATGGCCGCCCGCCGTGGGGTTGGTAGTGTCGTTAATTGTAAACGACACTACTGATAGTGCGATTGGTAGTGTCCTTGCCAAAACATGGTAAATTCGAACGATTTTGAATAAAAATACAACTGTTCTACAAGGTGTCGTTTTGCATCCTCGTCAAATTTCAGGAAGCTGCTATGAAAGACATACATAATCAAATAATTTTACGACACCTGCTCAATAATTAATAATACTCGCTTTTTAGTTATTTAAGTTTAACAGTATTTTAGAATACACCACTTTCACAGAACAGAATCACCCCGTTTCGTATGCGGTAGTGTGTGTGTAAAATGGCAGTTACAGTGCGGTATCACACGGGCAGCGTTTTAACGTGTGTGTCCCACACATGCAGATTTCCGAAAATTAGAAAAAAAATAAAGCCCAACTTATTTTATTATTGATTCATGTCAAGAATCATAAGCATAGTTACATCCTTGAATTTGACAAGGATGCAAAACAACACCTTTTATAACATTTTCGTTCAAATGTTTGCAACAAATAAAGTAATTATCATCTATTTATGAATAAAGTCTTAAAATAAAACTAAGTAAATAAGTGCGAAACAACTATTTTTAATCTTGAAGTCGCTCGAATTTCCGTTACCTACGCTCACTCCTGTTTTGTCGTGGTGGCCGATTTTATGCGAACACAAAGAACATAATGAAGATTCGCAGAGCAGAGTTGGTGGGCGAACATAATGGATAGTGGATAAGGTAGAATAGAAAGGATAGGATATCTGGATCAATCAACTCAGCCTATAACAGTCCACTGCTGGACATAGGCCTCTCCCAGGCTTCGCCACAACACCCTGTCCTCCACCTTCCGCATCCAGTCTGTCCCAGCCTCCTTTTTAAGGTCGTCGGTCCATCTAGCTGGGGGGCGTCCCACACTACGCTTGCCGATACGCGGTCTCCACTCTAGGACTCGTCTGCTCCACCGGCCATCGGTCCTTCGACAAATATGGCCAGCCCACTGCCACTTCAGCTTGCTTACTCTGCAGGCTATGTCGGTAACTCCGGTTCTCTTCCGGATAACTTCATTTCTGATCTTATCCTTCAGAGAAACTCCAAGCATAGCCCGCTCCATGGCGCGCTGAGCGACCTTGAATTTGTGGACCAGCCCGACTGTCAGTGTCCACGATTCGGCACCGTATGTCATAACGGGCAGGACGCACTGTTTAAAGACCTTAGTCTTCAAACACTGCGGGATTGGCGACGAGAAGACTTGACGAAGTTTTCCAAACGCTGCCCAACCCAATCGGATCCTCCTGTCGGCTTCTTTCTCAAAGTTGTGTCTACCGAGCTGGATAACTTGTCCTAGGTAGACGTACTCTTTCACAAATTCGAGAAGCGACCCTTCGATATGGATTGGACTCGGCAAGACATGCGAATTGTTGTGGATAGCTGGACAATGTTGAATAAGTACTTCTTGACTTCTGTCAGCTTGAACTTTAATCATTAGGGGTGCAGGCCCCTGGCCACACAGGCAACAGGAAGGAATACGGGTGGGTTTTAGTCAGTAAGAGTCTGACACACCCTCCCGCTCCGCCCAGAGCGGGAGAAGTTATTGGATGATATAAAAAAAAAAAAAAAAAAAGGGGTGCAGCAACCTCGCTCACGTATGGGAGTGGCGCGAGGAGGCGAAACGCTGGGGCGTAACTCCGCTGCCGCGAGAAATCGCGGCACAGCGGACAGAGCTCCAGCGGGATCTTATGGCGACATGGAGAGTGCGATTGTAGTTTACACAAAGTAGGCAAATGTTCCGTGGTAAAAGTCACACAAAGTCCAAACAAACATAATAAAGACACGGTAATATTATCTATATAGTATTGTAACTCGGCCGTATCTTTAAATTATATGCCTACAGCCGCGCGGTACATGCGATAGGGCTGCCCGCCTCCAGCATTTTGATTACATTTGCCTACTTTGTGTTTCCATTTAGTTTTGTGGTTGTAAATATACTTTTATAAATAAACAAATAAAATACTTTGTGTATTGAATAGGATGTGTTCAATAAAAATGCGTGTTGTTTTTTGATTGGTAGATTTAATTAAAAAAAACATGTTTATGTTTGCATAAGAAATCGTTCTTATAAATTTGCGACCGAAAAATATTTGCGCCTCGACTGAGACGTACGAAATGATTTATTATTAAATTTTAAAGTATAAAAAACCCGCATTCTAATATAAAGCTTAATTAAAAATTGTTTTGGGAAACATGGACAAGGTGGAGAAAAAGGAATATCTATATATCTAATAATAGTATTACTCATACACACAGTACAATAAACAACTATTATTAATAATAAAATACCACTTCTTTACTTTGAATTATACAAACTAACAAAACAAAACACACATGGCCCGAGGTTTTAACACAAGCGTACCTACCGTATCATGATTCATGAACCGCCTATACGAGTAACTACCTATTTCACTCGTGTCAATCACTTTCCTTTACTCTATTCACTTTATTTATTAATCCAGACATCTTCTTTTTCGGGAGATAAAAGGAAATACTTATCCATTGAAAAGACACACATTATGTACCTACCTACTAGTAAGTAAAATTGTTTTATAGTCTTACCTTTCAGAGTTTCCAGGTAATCTAAAAAAAAGTTATCTCTGGATGCGTTACTGACGAATTCATGCAACCAAAAACAGCACAATATATCCTACTCGTCATATTAAATATGTACTTGAACTTATTTTTAGTGAAAAAATCGCACGGTTATTGTATATAAAACAACACACCGTCCGTTCGTCACTGCGGCACAGTCACGACTGTCTGCATGCCGAGCGCAAGCCGAGATCGGGGCGCGTAGGCATAGCTCGCGCTACGTCTGTTTGTATGAAGTTGGAATACTGTATAGATAATATTACCGTGATAAAGACGTACAACATTGCGGTTACTACAAAATGGTGGTACTTACCAAGGCAATGAAGCCTTCTGTTAGCTTTTGATGGCTACTCAGTTAGTTCGGAAGATCACGGGATTGAAGCAAGCGTGAGGAAGAGATCGCGAATATGCGTTTGAGTGTACAATCTGGTGATTGTACACTCAAACGCATATTCGCGATCTGTGACAGTTTGTGGTGGTCCACATCAAGATGCAGCACACCACAAACTGTCAAATATCTCCAAATGATTTTAAACCTTAAAATGTTGATTGTTAAGTTCAAAATCGAGTTTGACAGTTTACGTACGTCAAAACGACGTAGATTGGCCTTCTAGGATTAAGCTGTCAATCTGACTTCAGTTGAGTTGCAATAAATAAGAATTATTTTATAGAACGTGCTTACTCATTCTTGTTATGACAGTCCACTTCGGGTCAAGGCCAGAGATTATTCTTATGTTACTTAATCGTATTTTTGAAGTGAACACTTCTATAGCCACGTTGAGCGATTTTTGGAAGTGGCAACCTATGGGTTCGCGTCACCGACATGCTAATGTGACGTGTTGCGCCAGACTGGCGACGCGCAGCGGCCTGTGTACATGAATACGCATAAATACACTATTACGTTATACAGGGTGTCCGGTAATTAAAGAATAACCTTAAAAACCCCACCCGGTAATGAATGGATGGGGTTTAAAATTAATTGGGGGGGGGGAGGTAATTATACAAAAGTATATACATACTTGCTGTTCAAAATTATAATTTTTGAGAGAAATAATATTTGTATTTTCATTATTCCAAAGTTTTAAGTTTTCATTTCTGTCAGCAGTCCCCATTACTGCTTATTTATTTTTTAATACAATCTTGTGCTCAAGGGTTATTTTCCTTCTTTGTATTGGATACCAGAAATTTCTGATCGATCAAATAAATATAGATTAGTTACGCCTATTTATTGTATTCTGTATCATGTCAATGTGTTTTTCCGTTCGATTTTTCTATTTGACACCGTACTGCCAATTTGTTCAGCTTCAGCAGATTGGTTATTGGACAGGAATTTATGCTACACAAATCGATGGCACTTTGGGAAAACTTCAGAAAATTGTTCTGTAAAATGGAGACATACCTACGCTTATTTTTATTTATGACTTGCTTCTACACGCGACTTCGTCCGAGTTTCTTGTTCCCCTACCCACCGGGTCGCATCACGTCGTGATCGCATGCCCGCGCATTGCTTCGTTTTCGATTAGCATTTTTTCTTACTTTTTTCTTTTTCCTCGGGTCCTAATGGTCGTAGCGTGATGTTAAATAGCCTCAAGAATTGGGCTATCAAACTCTTCCTCAAGAATTGGGCTATCAAGATCTTCCTCAAGAATTGGGCTATCAAGATTTTAACATATCCGACTGGTAGTTCCTGAGATTAGCGCATTCAAACAAACAAACAAACTAGTCCTTATTAGAATAGATAGTCAGTTCTGCGCTTAAAATCAATATAAGGGAATTTGTGATGAAAAATAACAATACCCAGAATCCATTCTAATATCGGAAACGCCAATAAAAAAAAACAACCTAATTGCAATTAATTGGGGATGATTGCATAGAAAATAATAACAAGCGTATTGAGACATCGAATCAATGTTGTTGCAATATTAAAATGATGTATAAATGATGCACAAATAACCTTTCGCAAATAGCAGCACTTTAGATAAAAATAGATAGTGTATTTAGTTTTGTTTAAGTTGCAACACCGTTGTTCATTCAGTGTTTTCGTTTTCACGCTTTGTAATTTCGATTATTTTAAATATTACCACATCAGAATTTATGTGTTGCAAAAATGTACGTGTTATGTTTAATTCATGAATAGAATACCTAATATTTTTTTTACTTTATTTTGGATGGTAAATAATCTATTGAAAACAGGGCCTTGTAACGAAGAAAGTTGTCGTGATTTTAAGACGTCCAGAGTGCTATTCTGTAACCTTCTCACCGTGAAAACTTAAGTGACGTGAACGTGGAGTGAACTGCCAGTGTCATCCCACCTGATACTAGGGATGGACCAAGGATTACATTTACAATCATAATCGAGATTTTAATAATATTTTAATAATAATCAGTTGATTAAATAAACGCAATCCCATGACCCAATCGCGATGTGTTTTAACTGATTAAATAAACACAATCCCGTGACCCAACTGCGATGTGTGTGTGGGGTGTGTGTGTGTGGGGTGTGTGTGTGGGGTGTGTGTGTGTGTGATGTGTGTTTTTTGTTTTGAAGAAGCGATAGTGGATTGAGTCGACTATAGACAGTGCGACGCTATCCAGCGTTGTTATTAACCCAAATCTATTCAATAACTGAGTGTGTCAAGTGATCGAGTGCTAAAAGTGTGCCTGGCTGACGGACCATAGAATGTATCCCCTCAAAAACTATGTGGAAACCTAACTAAACGATGTGTGTGTCTGTGTACATAAACTATTTGAATAAAAAACGTGCGGATTATTTAATAAGTACCTTTCTAATATTTTATTTTAGGTAGGTAAATTTATACCGACCTACGCGTTGCCAATAATAAAATAATATTCATAAAATTACCGTCATCAATACTATAACTAAAAATTCAACAGTTCAACTGAAACTCGCGCAGCGCGCGCACCGGCCGGCGCACAGTGGTGCAGGTAGTACGGGCATGCGGAAAATATTATTTTTAAATGAAAAGACGTTGCGTTTCTTCATAATACTTTATTAAAATGATATAATGGATGTACCAGTTTACAAAGAGAAAGATATAACACGTATTTTTTTTTATTAACATGAAAATATTCATCAAATTTTTTCACATGAATTTCATATAATTAAATCAGCATTTTTAAATAAATAAATATTAATAAACTAAATATTAAATAGAGAAGACGAGATGGGTGCTATCCACTAATAAAGCTTTGGCATCATCGTGAAGAGGATAGTATTTTTTATTCGGTACTGCACGTAAACTGTTGATAAGGGGATCTGAGGTAGCTAAGAGCATATTCATAACATCTTCATTACATGATAGACGAGAACATTTTCTTGAATGACCTAACCTATAATTGCGGTAATCTTTATTTCGCGCTTCTTGAGCTTCCTCAGATAACATCCCAATAGGTAAGGCAGCAACACTTATTATTTCTTTGCCATGCAACAAGATTTTATGCACAGTATTTGGCATATTATACCAGCTGTACAGGCTTACGTATAGTTCAGCAGTCTCGTAACAATAACTACCAAACTTATCCGAATCAACTAATGCACTAGAATTAATTGTTTGCAATATTATACCAAACCGATGAATAAGTTCTTTATCGACTCTTGTGACTTCAGCTACAATGTCTGCATTATTGAAAAATCTTCTAGACGTATTTCCATCGTTAGATGTTCCCATTCCTTGCTTTACAAAATCCACTTTTAGACCTAAACGTTGAAACAGCTCACTTTGGATTCTTTTCTTCTCTTCATCTTTTTGTTGTTTGGTAGTTGCGTTCGTTCTCCAACTGGTAAATGACATATTGTACGCAATATGTAATATGCATTCCATAAATTTAATCCGTGCGTGAAGCGGGGATAAACCGACCTTGAGAGCCTCCGTATCCACAGTTTTATTTCGCACTTGGTCAAGGTTATTCATTTCTGATGGCTTTGACTTGCATATAAAACACACTGCACATGATGATGTGTCCGTAACTGTCTGCGCTATTTTGCCATCTATCATTGTGAACACAATTTTATGGTAGACTTTGTAAGTCTTTTCCTTTAAACTAATAACAGTTTCATTTAAGTTTGCTATTTCAGACTCCATTCTAGCAATTTCATTTTTCGTAGATTCTGTAGTTTCTTTTTGAAATTGGAATTGTACCGGGCGACAACACCTTGTAGAAGAAGGAGTTGCATTTGTCCAATACACAACAGATTTATTTTCCTTTTCATACAGACGCAGTCGAACTAATGATGTCAAAAACATATATGAATCTGACACATTTTCGTCGATAAATGACTGTTTGTACTCAGCATGACCTGATGATCCGTCACATCCCCACTTGTGTAAAAACGTTGAATTTACACTAATCTGTGTAAGGTCGTCTTCAGACATTACTTCAAATAATCTTCTGGTTGTGTGATCCAGTAATGACTGCAAACTTACACAAGCGTAGCTTTCCGTTACATCAATATCCGTGGGGTAGCATTGCCTTTTTACTTCAAGTACTTTATGATAATCGGGAAAAATATCACAACCAATACTTTTTGCTGCATTTCTCAGTACTTGATATTGATGTTTCGAAAGTGATGCATCAAGTAATAATGCCAACGCTTTTTCTGGAGTAAACTTGATAGTATCCGATGATTCTTCTTGTACGAGTACCTTAGAGGCAGCTTTCTTAATCATTTCTTCAGGAACGCTTTCACACAATCTTTTGACTTTATATCGCTTTGTTCGATCGCAACATTCATCAAATGATTTTTCTGGTCGTCCTCTATGAGAGCGTTTTGATGGCCCTGGAACATTACTGTCACAATTCACCACATCAGTCTGCACCGAAGATGTCTCAACGGTAAAAATATTTTTCAGCCACTGTTCATTTTTTGCCATAAAAGCATTTTTATTTCTCGCTGCAGTTTGCCACTTTTTTGTAAATACGGGTAGAAAATTACGACTTAACTTTTCATAAACTTGATTCCAAACACTTTCTGTAAGCTGTGGATACATAAGTTTTAAATTTTCGAGGCATTTATGTATCTCACGATTACTTGATATTATGATTTCCACTAAATCGGCATAGACAATAGTAAAGCTATCCATCACTATAATAACACTGTTATCGTAAGAGAAAATAATTGTAAGTGAAGTTAAAACTACCATTCAATGCTATTTATACTTACACGATATGATAAAATGTTAATTACCCTCATTAGAAACACTTATTAATATAATGCACTTTTTCTTAATTACAGAGCGTCATTAGTTAAGGACCTGGTATTTCCAAGATCGCAGGTTATCGCAGCCAAAACTAATGTATTCTTAATCTATAGGGTCTAATTAATATCCGAAAGTATATTATTACGTATCGGTCGATAACGGAGATTAGTTATGATCTCATGATTGAAAACAAAAGGTTCCAAATGACCTTCTTCACTAAAAATGTAATAGCAAGTAATTATTCATTATATTATAACATTATGTTTACTATTTTATTAATACACACAATAAACTTATGACTAAACTAAAAATGAAAGTTGATAATTATAGTATTTTGGTTCTATTCATACTTGAAATAACAATATTTTTTGCACGAAATTTGTAAATTCTCGATCACCCTACTTTGGCATCATATAATTAAATACTGTATAATTATTTATCCGTATTAATTTTAGGACTTGTTTCTACTAACATTCTAGTATGTGTGTACCAAATTGTAGACATTTTAAACAAGGTTGAAACAAAGGACTTTTTTCCGCCCTTGAACCAATGTGCGGCGTGCGGCTAGGCTCACTTCATCCAGCCCAAGTGAAGTGATGTTGCTATGGCAACGAGAATCCAGTGAAGTGATAAGACCACGATACTCGCGCGTCGCGCTTACTGACTCACTTCACCTAGCCGATTCACTTCGGCGCGGGTGGTTACTATGGTTACGAGAATCGGGTGAAAGGATAAGATCACGCCGCGCTTGCGCGTGAGACGCTGTTATTAATATGCAGTTGTTTTTTTTTAATTTGTATTTTTTATTTTTAAATGCGCGACAAACAAACACCTTCATATCAAAATCCAAAATGGCGGCTACAAACATTTTTCATCATGGGTGTCGTTTTCATGGTTTTCGGGGGTGTTAAGCCAATAGTGTGTCCAAACTTAAAAAGCAAGATGGCGGCTGCGAAAATATTCAGATTTTTCATCATGGGTATCGTTTTCGTGGTTTTCGAGGCTGTTAAATCCGATAGTGAGGTCAAAATCAAAAAGCAAGATGGCGGCAGCAAAAATGTTCAGATTTGTCATCATGGGTGTCGTTTTCGGAGGTGTTAAAGCCGATAGTGAGGTCAAATCTAAAAAGCAAGATGGCGGCTGCGAAAATGTTCAACTTTATCATCATGTGTGTCGTTTTTATGGTTTTCAGGGGTGTTAAAGCCGATAGTGAGGAATCTATAAAGCAAGATGATGGCTGCGAAAATTACCAAACCTTTTGGAATAAAAAAAACCAAATTGAGTTTCTGACTGAATTTCTGTTTTGCTATTTTATTTAAAAAAAATCCCTAAATAGTAACGTTTCAGCACTTAAATACTAGTTTTGAAATAATATAAAATGATCTTTTGATAATTTTATATTATTAGATTTTAATAATATTTTTATGCCAATTCTATTGAATTAGCATAAAAATATTATTAAAATCTCGATTATGATTATAAATGTAATGCTTGTTCACTCCCTAGCATCAGCGGGACGACACTGACAGCTCACTCCACGCGAGTTTTCACGGTGAGATTTTTACCGAATCGACATGCAGCTGAATGACAATATTTTCTGAAAACGTTATCAAAAAAATGCTATGTTATCTAGTATCATTTATTGACCTAAAAAGTATAGAAGCAATGACATAAGATTTACCATAAATTACCGAATTATTTCAGAATTATAAAAAAAAAACAAAACTACAGATGAAGATCTTCGTTCTCATCAAAGTCGGTTAAAGACATTACTCTCGTTCTGGGGCATAAAACGCCTAAAATCGATCAATAAAAAACTGGAGCGTGTTGTTCATATCGAGTTCACAATGGCGGAAGGTCTGCTAATGTAATCACGTGTGTAAACGGAAGGCTGCGCGTACGCATCCAGGATAGCGAGCGCGCCCGAGTTTCCCCGAAGTGGTGCAACGACGGAACTAGGTTATCATGCTGTGTTGTCGATTATTGTTTTGTACATAATGTTTGTTTTTGTCTTCCTTGATTAGTGATTTTTGTCTACCTACTGAGTTTGGTACATTCTAATATTCAATTAAAAGATTTCTTGTCCTCCATAAATCTACTACAATAGACAGCTATTTAGAGTGGAGACGTTTTAGTTCTGGGGCCCATTTGATGAAACCGATAGGCTACAATCCGACAATTTTGTAAGTTTATTTCATCGTTTTTTGCTTGATTAAACAGCACCTGTCGTAAAATTTTGACAATTTTGTAATTTTTTGGCAAATATAACGCATTATCAGTTGTAAAAATCTAAATAGGTTCTCCCTACTGTCGAAAGAAGGTAGTCGGTGGTAAGTTCTCGTATGATGAGTGACCACAAAAAAGTAAGAACGATGATGTTTAGTTTATGCTATCCGTTAGTATCAACACTCAAATCAGCAACAATAGTGCAAGTTTCCTTGCATGTGTTGCATAAATACTCATAGGTAAGCCAAATGTTCTCAAGTGTTCATTTTCTTCCAGGAAAACTCATATTATATATATGACGATAAGCATCAACGAACATTTTTGGAAACCGCTGTTATTTTTAGTCCTATGTCCAGCAATAGGTTACAGTATATGGGATTGTATAGTTCTGATGGAATATTTATAGCATTTGTATAAGCTCAAGCAAAAAGGTTTTACTATGCTTCGTTCGTTTGGTCATGAAAAAAATATTCCAATTAAAGAAGGTACGATACCGACCAATTTCTGTATGTATATATATTATAAGGGCTTATATTAAGACTTCCTTATTCTTCAAAAATGTATCAAAACAATAAGAGGGCACCAAAAAGTTCGTTAATTTTAATGAAATGACTTCCTGTCAACGGCATAACAATTCGAAGGGCGAGACGCGACCCTCGAAGTGAACCATACTAGGAAGCTTACAGCGGTGGTGACAAGAATGAATGATAAACATCAGATGGCCAGAGGACAAGTATATAGTTCAGAATAGGGCTGATGCACGTTCACATGTCCTTAGCGTTGTGCGTGGTGGTGGAGTGATCGCTGCTTGCCAGTGCCGGCCGATACAGCGACCCGGCTGGCCGATTCCACGGCTCCTCTATCGGTTTCCACATCTGTGAGAATTGAGACATAATTCTACGTATATTGTGCAAGCTCTATCGAAATGTTGGCTTCCACGGTGCTCCTGTTTGTGCTGCATTTCGTCGCCGCTGATATTCGTAAGTTTGCACAGATTTTTGGAAAATTGGGGACTGGATTATGGGATGTCTTAATTTGATTTTAAAAGTTTCGTTTAGTAAGTAATTAAATAAAAATAATCCTTGACAACTAGGAAGATTTGGTCACAGAAACGAAAAAAATGTGCATAGAAAATAAAATAATAGAAAGGTATAAATAATTGATTGCACATTGTTATTAAAAGAGGTTCATTATGATCTTTACGAAGCATTTTACTTAATTGGCCTAGATTGACTTTCTGTAGTAAGTTATCCAACATATTGGAATTTCGATTGCAAAACAATTTTAATCACGCGTTTATCTATTCTCCCATTTCTACTTTCGCAATAAAAACACTATCGTCCTCATTTACAATGACTATTTACGCAAAAACAAGTAATTTTAATACTATAGTAAAAAGTGCGTTGGTGTCTCGTAAAGTAAGCAAGCGTAGATCGAGTCCGCTCGCGTTGGGACATTATTGCAGAACGCGGTTGCGATAAACGACTATTATATAGGTACTACTGACATAGATGCTGTTCGGGTAAAAACGACTTACGAGTGATTTAGTTCAGAATCACTTGACTTTCCTACGAGTTATTGCGGTATGTTATATTTAGCACGTATTTTTAATAGGTCTTAGCAATTCAAAACGGTTTTGTACTTTCCAACATTGTACTGATGTATTTTCATTGACTTGCTCTTCTCTAGAGAGAAGTGCAAGTTGATACAAATATGTTCTATTAATACAATCATTTTTTAAATTCCTATTTTAAAAATCTCTGTTTTCTAACGTCATTTCCTAATATTTTGTCAGCTTTATGTCACTGTATCTTCTAACAATCCGATTTTCCATGTGTATTATTATGACATATTTCCTTACCGTTTTGGCAACAGCCTGCCAAAACGCTACAAAACAAAAATCCACATGATACTATGGGTGTCCGTTGTGTCTAGGACAGATAACATTGTTTCCATTTGTGACAGGAAGTCCACCTTTTTTCATAGAATACCTTTCCAACTATAGCTTGCATACGTAAGTGCTCTCGTATTCGGTTGAAACTACATATAACACTGGCTTATACCGTGATGAAATGGTAAGTCAGTCAAAGGGTTTTAGCAGAGGGCCCAGACAGTCAGTCAAATCAGCGATAACGATGACGCAAAAGACAAAAATGTATTGAATTGACAAAAAGCTACCGAAAACCGTATGTCAATCCTCTTGAAAGTCGTTGTAGAAATACAAAACGTTTTAAAAGCGACTGTCACTTGTCTTTATTTTTTTTTCTCTTTCTCAGTTAGTTTTAATGATAATCTGGCCGTTTGGGTGTTTTATGCGGCCTACCCAAATGTCCTTTCTTTGCTATTATTCGTCGAGTCTTTGAGCTCCTTAAGTTGCGAGTTGATCTGCACGATTACTGACACATGCGTGCACTGACTGGACAGGTGCACTCAATCTGTGTGGTTCATTCCTCAAAAGACAATTTCAGACACCAATCTACACGAAGCGATTAATGATTATTATTATCACTACAATCACATGATCTGACCATAATTATGTCTGGAATTTAAAAGAGACTGTGAGCTCTGAGTTTGTTTCGGCCTTGCTTCTTAGAGTCGTCAGCTAGGAAACGCCGACCGCATCTAGTTTTATAAATATGAACGGCGTGTAAAAGTGTTTGTTAAAATTTACTTACCCCCTCAGGACTAACAACCCGAAGTGTGTCTGACGTAGGTTTTTGATATCTGCCTCTGCACTCTTTACATTTAATTTTACACACCATTTTTGCGAAACATATCGAAGAATATATGTTATTTTGTAAAACTACCTACTGGTGACCAGTTTCTGAAACCGCAATTTCTTAATAATTGTGATGACACGTGTGATATCGGTTGGGTCATTGTAACTGAGAAATATGTTTTCGTTTTGCATAATTAGGTAACAAATTTGAGTACTAATCCTATGTCTTCACCTTATGGTATTCCTCGGCCTATTGCCTTGTGGGCAATTTAGCAAAGAGGTCAATTTATATGTTGTGTGGCCGGCTTACATGTGGTTGTTATTATATGTTAGTGTATTTTGTTCTTGACCTCAAATCATTAAGATTCCATTAACACACACATCTCATATAACAGAGGTCATAGGTGTGAAGGTCCTGGGCTCGAGTCCCGCGTCGAGCAAAGTGTTATTGGGTGTTTCTGTCCAGAATTTATCATTAGCAGCCTGAACTCTGGGTTTGTCTGGTTGACGGCAATAGACGTGTCCCATGTAATCCCATATTATATGGGATTTAAACATAACTGGAAAAATGTGGAGAACCCGACCCCTCTTTCCCTTTTCTTTTTCTTAGTAAGAGGGGGTCAGGTAATGCAGAGTACTGACTGTACTATAGATTCCATTAAATGCTGTTTAAATTGATAGTCTTTCCTAAGACATGTCTCATTATTATAAGTCTCCTCCTCTATTGAGATATTAAGAGACGCCAACAAGATTGTTTCTGATTCGTATTATATTTTTGTTGCGTATATTTTTGCCTCGTTGGTCTATTGTTCGCAAGTGCTACTGCTGAGCATGGGGTCTTGGGTTCGATTCCCGGGTCGAGCAGTGTTATTGGGTTTTTCTATCTGGAATTTCTCAGTAGCAGCCCGGAGTCTGGATTTGTGCCCGGTTGATGGCAATAGGCTCGCCCCCTATTACATGGGACTTAAACATTACCGGCGAAATATGGGTGTACTACAGGTACACCTCTGCCCAACCCTTCGGGGAAACAAGGCGGGATGTTATGTTATGTTATATTTTTTTGCAATATCATCTTTACATACCAAGATACCTTCGTGCCTCGGAAAGCACGTTAAGCCGTTGGTCCCCGGCTGTCTTTTGTAGATCTTTGAGAGTCGTTACGGGTCGTCAGAAGCCCGAAAGTCTGACAACCAGTCTTAGGCCAAGCGGTACCGTGTTACCCAGTAACTGAGTTGTAGAGGTCAGATAGGCAATCGCTTCATGTAAAATACTGGTATTCAGCTGCATCCGGGTAGACTGGACGCAGACCCCAACATAGTTGGGAAAAGGCTAGGCAGATGATGATATTTCTTTGCAATACTGTGTGCAGACAACTGTAAATACAGCTATAGGTAATCAGGCAAGTCTAATGTTTTCAAGTTGTCTATAGCTTAGTTCGAAACAAGAAACTACCGTTAAAAACAAAAACAACAATCGAGATTCTACTGAAAATGCACAAAGCTTCCTACTTAGATGAATTAACAAAATCTCGTGGAGGGATCACCAATTAGCTTTATTGAGGTCCGTTTAAAAAAAATGTATGAATGTAGCGGTCCGTTAGGTAGAGGATTACTAGGAACCAAGATTATAAATATCAATTAAGAAATTAAACGAAAGGATATTTTTATTAAGTGAAGAGAATTACGAGTATGTAGTGAACAAAATAACAAAGAAAAAGTGTTTTGTTTTTACTTTGAACTATCTGTCTGGAATATACATGGTGCAAGCTAAAACTAAAAAAAAAGTACAATATTTTAAAATTAAGTTTTAGTTACAATTTTTGCTGTTTATTTAAGGTCTGCAGAAAATAGGTCGGCGATCCGCCATTTGGCGACTCCTGATTTAGTGTGACAAACTTTATTGGAAGACCCGATTGACACTTCTTATTAAGCACATACTGCATTGTAGTACATTCGTAGGTATTGTTGCATTATGACATACATTCATTTAATCGTGATTAGTAGGCTATATTTATAACCTCACTGCAAGCACCATACTAAAATAATTGTATTATTCAGAGTCGTAATCGAATAAATTATCTTACACGGTCTGCTGCGCCTCCCATGTCAAACTTTCGCCTTCCGGATCAATAAAAAGAAAGATCAAATAATTACCGAACAAACTCACAACGAAAAGAAAACAACTGCAGTACCTACATTAAAATGCGCGTGCGCCGTTTTCGGAGCCGCGCTTTGTTTAGTTGTTTACGGGGAGCGATGTAACTCGGTGACATAACTCAAACACGCGTATATTATACCTGTTTTCAATCAGCGAAAGCGGGATATCTAGACTTTAGACTATTATAATTTGCTACGAGTTTTCAATTTAACATTATTTGGATAGATTCCCTATTTTACAGAAGGCAAAGGAGTATTGGTAGCCCAATGGTAACGGCCGCGACTTACGAATTGTAGGTCGTAGGTTCGTACCCAGGCAGGCGCTTTACTTAGTGTAAATTATTTCATCACAACTGCTCTCAAAACGGTGAAGGAAAACGTCACGAGAAAACCAGTTTGTCCTAGAACCAAAAATTCGAAGAATCTGACATCTACCAACCTGCACTGGGCTCGCTTGGTGGATTATGGTCCACTCCCTCTCACCGAGAGGAGGCCTGTGTTCCAGCAGTGGGAACATTATAGGCTCATTGTAGTATAGCTCAAAGTACTTACAGGATAACTTGTTTCCGAAATAAAATAGCAATAGCATGTGTATATATATTAGATATGCATGGCGTTTGCCTTTCGGTAGAACTCTTATTCTACAACTATAAAGTGCGTAATTGATTTAGATAACGAGATAATTAAAAGCAATCATGAAAAGGCCAAACAATTTTGGTGTGATGAATAATGTTGTTGCAACCTTTACTTAGGTATATTGGCAATATGCCAATTCGATACTACTGCATATTCAAATAATTTTATCTCAGCTACACAAACAAACATACTTGTTAGTATTTTGATTGCATTTGATTCTATCTTATACATATTCTACACGGTTTTAAAATAGCTGACCTTATAAGTTACTATAATAATAACAATTTTGTTGCAGCATCATATATCAAAGTATGTCAGCGGAACGACCCCCAAGTCGACAAATGCATCATGAACTCTGTGGACTTGTTAAGGCCTAAAATGATAGAGGTAAGTTGATACTTCTCTTAATGTCAGTATTTAGGTTGAATGTGATCACCCCATGGTAATATGTTGGGACCTAACCTTTCATATTCATCGTGGTAGTCTGCGAAATGAAAATTTTCTTATTTTTTTTTTGCAATTTACAGGTTAGTATCAAGTTGTATTTTGAATTATAAAATATTTATTTATAGAATTATAATTATAAAAATCATCAATACATCTCTCTAAGTTCATATTACCCTATTGGATAACTATTTCATGAAATCATGACATTTGAGGCCAATTCTAACTTAAGGAGTTGTATTGCTGATTCTAATGATTGTAATTCATATTTGTTATGGTTGCGAATCATATTTTAATCAACATACAACCTGACACAGACCTGCAAAAACGTAAGGAAATTTGAATTTGGCGGACTGCCTTGGCGCATCCCCTTTTACAAACCATAGTTCACACTCAAGGTTTAGTATGTATAAGAAGTAGCTATAAAATACTGCAGACCAACGTTCTAGTCGTTAAAATTTATCTGTTACCTTAACGATTGATTGAATAGCTAGAAAAATAGATGTTATTCAACTGTTTTTTTAATAACTTTCTATTAACTTTAATCTTAAAACAATGTTGAATTAAACTCTCTTACTTGTCTAATTTTTTATACAGTGAATATACAAACGTATTAGTTACATAGGTTTTTGTTTTTTTACGTTAAAAAAACTTAAGAATCACCGGCACCAGTCTCGGCTGCGTTGTCTGTATCAGAACTAGCTGTTGAATCATCATCACTGTTAGTGGTTCCAGCATCTGAATCTGATGTGCCTGTATTATCACCAGTTTTAGTTTCCGCATCTGAATCAGTCGCTGTCGTAGAGTCACCATCCCCACTTGTGGTCTCACCGTATGCACTAGATTCTGAGTAAGAATCATCACCCGTGGCAGCAGCGGATGAATTTGTTTCTACCTCCGAATTGGCATCGCCATCAGTAGTTGCTTCGCTTGCTCCAGCTGCAGCTGCGCTAGCATCGTCGTCTGAGGTACCGGTGGCTGAACCTGACTCTGCATTTGAGTTACCTTTGTCATCAGTGTCAGCCCTACTTACACCGGCGGCTGCTGCACTGTCTTCATCGTCAGCTGTGGTATCGTCAGCAGTGGCATCGTCAGCAGCGGGATCGTCAGCAGCAGGATCATCAGTAGCGGGATCGTCAGCAGCGGGATCGTCAGCAGCGGGATCGTCAGCAGCGGGATCGTCAGCTGGAGTAATATCAGCTGTGACATCATCAGTCGGGGTTTCACCTTTGCCATCAGTGTCAGACCCACTTACATCGGTGGCAGCTGCACTGTCTTCATCGTCATCAGCGGGATCGTCAACAGCGGTATCGCCAGCAGCGGGATGGTCAGCAGCGGGATCGTCAGCAACGGAATCGTCAGTAGTGGGATCATCAGCAGAGGGATCGTCAGCAGCGGGATCGTCAACAGTGGGATCGCCAGTAGCGGGATCGTCAGCAGCGGGATCGTCAGCAGCGGAATCGTCAGCTGGAGTAATATCAGCTGTGACATCATCAGTCGGGGTTTCACCTTTGCCATCAGTGTCAGATCCACTTACACCGGTGGTAGCTGCACTGTCTTCATCGTCAGCATCGGGATCGTCAACAGCGGTATCGCTAGCAGCGGGATGGTCAGCAGTGGCATCGTCAGCAGCGGGATCGTCAACAGCGGGATCGTCAGCAGCGGGATCGTCAGCAGAGGGATCGTCAGCAGCGGGATCGTCAACAGTGGGATCGCCAGTAGCGGGATCGTCAGCAGCGGGATCGTCAGTAGCGGAATCGTCAGCTGGAGTAATATCAGCTGTGACATCATCAGTCGGGGTTTCACCTTTGCCATCAGTGTCAGATCCACTTACACCGGCGGCAACGGCACTGTCTTCATCGTCAGCATCGGGATCGTCAACAGCGGTATCGCCAGCAGCGGGATGGTCAGCAGTGGCATCGTCAGCAGCGGGATCGTCAGCAGCGGGATCGTCAGCAGTGGGATCGTCAGCAGCGGGATCGTCAGCAGCGGGATCGTCAGCAGCGGAATCGTCAGCTGGAGTAATATCAACTGTGACATCATCAGTCGGGGTTTCACCTTTGCCATCAGTGTCAGACCCACTTACACCGGCGGCAGCTGCACTGTCTTCATCATCAGCATCGGGATCGTTAACAGCGGTATTGCTAGCAGCGGGATGGTCAGCAGCGGGATCGTCAGCAACGGAATCGTCAGCAGCGGGATCGTCAGTTGCGATATCATCAGCTGTGACATTATCAGCTAGATTTTCATCAGCTGAGGCATCATCAGCTCTGGTATCGTCAACTGTGGGATCGTCAGCTTCAGTATCGTCAGCAGCAAGATCGTCAGTTGCGGGATCACCTTTCACGGGTTTAGTGATCGGTTTGGGCTTTGGTTTAGTTTGAGGTTCTTGGACGGGAGAAACCTCCTCTTCTTTGTTATCATCGGATGGCTCATCTGAAAATTCGACTTCGCTTCCTGCTTCTGCTTCATTGCCCTCACCATCACTTGCTGATGCATCACTCGTCATAACGTCGTCTTCTTCATTTCCACTAATATCATCATTGCCCGTTTCTGTAGCTGAAGATTTACTCGGTATATGTTTTCCTTCTTCGTCCTGTGTTAAAGACACCTCAGGTTGAGCAGAAGTAGCAGGCTGAGTAGCATTATTCTTATTTCCTTTATTTGAATTACCAACATGTACTATGATATTTATATTCATTTTCTGTGGACCTTTAGGTCTTGGGTTTTCATAAGTAGTTGTTGCGTTGAGTTTTCTAGTGTCAATGATTATGTTTGCCCAGCCAGATTTGGAGGCAGTTGGAATTGATATTTTGACGGCAGCTGGTTGAAGTCTAGTATTACACCTTGGTGTAGTACATTTCTGCTGGTTGGCTAAAGGTTGGTTGTTGGCATTTACGTATGGGTACGGCATTGGAAAGTAAAAAGGATAATTCCGTGGGATATTTAAGTTTGGAATCCTGAATTGCATTCTTGTTGGTCCACGGTTGTTGCAGTTACATCTTGCAGTTTGAGATAAATCACACTGTAACAATAGTTAAAAAAAATGCTGTACGCACAAAAAATACCTCACTATAGGTTTTGAATGTCCCATTTATATATAATGCTTTATTGAAATATTGTATTTTGTTACTTAATTGAATAATAGATCACAGGCAAACCGAAAACGATATTAAAGCAAACATAAAATGTAAAAAATAGTTGGATGAAAACAAAAAACTACAAACTACACTGCTTGTTTATTTTGTTAATGAGTCTCGGCACACTTCATGTTTCGTCAGTCTCTTTGCAATTGATAGAAAATTCAGAAGTGTTTAGTTCTGAATTCAAATTATTATACACGATAAATCTAATAATTGTTGGACGTGGAAATTAGCTTTCGTTTGTATTGGGAAATGTGATGATTGCCGAGAGACATTAAGAAAATAGAATCACTGTATCTACTAAGGCTTTAAATTCCATTAAATTCAAATTCTCTATGACTTACTTGTAATATGCCTATATAGGCCACCAACACAATAGCTTGACACCACCCCATATTGGACAATTGAAAGGCTCACTTATTCAAACAAGCTTATATACCTTCGGAACAAAACTGATAACTTAAATTGACGCATTTGTCACAAACTTTGGTCATTGTTGGTGTCAAATCGGAAGCTAAAAGCACGTAGGAATCGTTTGGTTTTACTTAAAAACCGATAACAATGTCAGGTGTTTAATAAATACTTCACGAGACTCGTCTTATCGTGTGTAGTAGCGTCATTAGGTCGAATTCCTAATTCCGATAGTGGTGTCAATACGGCTAAATTGTTCTAGTTTTAGATCCATTTACACGAGGCAAAACGTAGACCGTGGTGGCTGGTAGATGACACGCTGCAACAAATGTACGTGTTCTGTCTGCAGATGATGGTTGTTCATTCGCTTAAGAGGCCGACAACACCTAAAGCGCGGTCACTGTCGGACTGCATATAAAAGAAAGAGAAGCGCTATGACGCAACTTTGGTCATTTATTGCAAAATATGAAGCAATTATCAATTTTCAAAAAGCTATAGATTGTATAAAAAAATAAAACACCATTATGCTAATATGTTGTTTGTAGAATAATCTGACAAAAAATCAGAATTATTGCATGTATATTAGTATGGTTTTTTATTGTTAAAAGAAATTTTTAGAGATCTTCGTGATTTTTTTCTATCGTATCAAATTTGTTAAATTATGTTTTCAAGACACTATCTACCTACCATATCTCCTTTAGAATATCATATATTTTTCTGATTTTGTTTACTGGAGTGGATCATATACTTTAAGGTATTATAAAACTTATGAAAGTTGCGTTTAGGTCCTGTAGTCCCCTTAATATGCATACAAACAACACTAGCTGATGCCCGCGATTTAATCTTATAACACCTCACACTCATTACTCTCATAGAAAATATGAAAATATGTCCCCTTAAGACAATAAACTATTTATTATTATTATATTATAATCTGCTTGTGTTTTTATTTCATCATTTATTTACACAAATACCCAGAAGTAGGTATATCCTTTTTATGATAATATATAATATAATGAAGAATGGATTTGATCCGTTATTTTATTATTGTTTTGTTTTAAAACTGACTGCCTCGTTGGCTAGTGGTCGCAAGCGCTACTGCTGGGCATGAGGTCCTGGGTTCAATTCCCGGGTCGGGCAAAGTGTTATTAGGTTTTTCTATCTTGAATTTCTCAGTAGCAGCCCGGAGTCTGGATTTGTGGATTTGACCTCGTCAAAAATTCGTTCGTAAAAAAGCTGTGTTTCGAAGGACAACACATAATAGGTTGCTTTTCTAGCTCTCAATCTTTGTTTTACGTTACAAGATAATTTATTACTCCCAAAGCGTTCGAAGTAAACAAAACCGCTTGATTTAATGAAAGTAAACTTGTTGCAACAGCGAAGGGACAACACACGGCATCAAGTACTGCAGAGTTGTGCAAAATCAAGTAGGCACGTATCCTTGGGCATTGAATTAGGGTGAACGGCTAGACTGGTCTGTTGGGAAACATGTAACACTTATAAATTGTTAATTTGATAGCTTGCTCTGCGCGGATTTGGTTACTGAATGGGGTTTGATGTGTACAGGTGTTCGTGTTGCTTGATTAGGTTCTCACAAATGCATTTAGTCCTTATTTTTTAACATAAAGCAGATGTAAGTATTTCTTCTCTTTGCTGGCTTTAACAATCAGATTCATCTAGACTTTGTTTCCATCACGATTTTGTTCAGCTTTGGGAACTTAAAATTTATGTTGGCTTAGATTTTCAACACGATTTCATTTAGATTTTGGAATTCATGTTGAACATTCATCTTCTTCGTCTTCTTCTTCTTTAGCCTTAATCGACCAAATATTTGGTTTACGCCTCCTTTAATCCTCTCCACTTTCCTCTGTCTTGGGCAATTAGGGTCCAGTTGCTACCTGCCACTTTTTTGATGTCATCCTTCCATTTCATCTGTGGTCGGCCTCGACATCTTTTCTGGTGCCAAGGTCTCCATTCTAACACTCTTTTACACCAAGAGTTTTGCTTTCTGGCTAGATGACCAGCCCACTCCCACTTCAACTTTGCTACCCTTTTTACAACGTCTGATACGAGTACTTTGCTCTGTTTACGAATGTATGTGTTTTCATGTTAAGACGCTGACAACACCTAAACCGCGGTCCCTGTCAGATTGCATAGAAAAGAAAGAGAAGCGCGATGACACAACGCTTGTAATTTATTGCAAAATATGAAGTAATTATCTATTTACTCAAAATTGAGTTGAGTAATCGAAAATAAAAAACAACCAAGTTCTGTATTCAAATAAGACGTTCTTGTTTATCAATTAAATACGTAACGTATGTTCATATTTGATACAGATATTTTGGATTAGAACTCAATGTAATAGGTTAGTTTAACGTTAGTTTGTATCGAGATTTTGTTTTCAAAACGTGTTTTGGTAACAACCAAGTTCTGGGAAATATGTTCAAAATGAACATATATTTTTTTCCGCTACCACAAACTATACAGATTTGGCAATTTTTTTTCTTAAGAGAAGCCTATTTTTGTCAATTGGGTCTTGTCAGCCCCTTAATATAACTTACTTGATTAAGGTTCAATGCTCACTTGAGTATGCCATCGGCCTAATAGAGGTTTACGTTCATCTATTGCCAGACACTTTGCGAATATTACCCGAACATTTCGAGTTTCAATTTACTCATAAGTTTCTAGAAATTTCTATTGCTTGGAAGGAAAATCGCCATGACCTTGGCAGGCCCGCAATCAGGGAGAAAAACGGTAAATATTTGCTTAATAGAGAATTTGAAAGTGTGTCATTGTCAGTAGTTTCAAAACAATCAATTGTGTCAAGACGATGGTGGGTGCAAAATGTTAACTAAGCAGCCTGCATCTTGTTTGATACTCGTATGTCAGTGTATTCTGTGAGTCATCGTGTGGATTTTTATATTAAGTACTAAGTTGACTTTTTTAAGTGTGTAAATAAACTTACAGTAGTCACGATACAGGAAGAATACTATATATAATAAGTGTGGCGCAACGTTTAAAAAAAAAACTTACAGTAGTAGAGAATTGTAAAAAATATATATTCTATCAACTTCTTAGATGGTCCAGGTTGTCAGTGCTCCTGGGTTTGATTCTCAAGCTTGAGCAAACTGTTATTGAGTTTATCCGTTAAGGATTTCTCAGTAGCGGTCCGGTGTCTGGATTCGTGCCCGGTTGATGCCAATAGGCTCGTCCCCTGTTACATGGGACTTAAGGGTCGGGTAATCGCCGTTGACCTTGGCCATAAAAATGTGCGTCACGCTCACGCCGTGCCGCCGCCGTTCGGTTTCATAGAGAATATTTATTTTTAGTAACGAAAATATTTGAAAAAAAACCACAGATAAAATTATAGATAATAAAATAGTCTGTTCATACAAAAAAAGAACATGAAAATATCTTAAGTAGTTTGAAAGTAATATCGTTTTTAGGGTTCCGTAATAAACAAGTAATCCATATAGTTTCGCCATGTCCGTCTGTCTGTCTGTCTGTCCCCACTGTAGCTTAGAGACGCTTAGTACTAGAAAGCTATAATAATAATACGCCCGGCTAGAAGAATCCCTATAACTTTCAAATTAATAATGGTTATAAAATATGGTTATATAAACTAATAAATTAACTTTATATTTCAGACAATTGCAATATCGTATGAAATAAAACCTGAAATGATCTACAACGTGATTAAAACAAGTTACAATTTTAAAAACCTCGAATTTGGATATAAATTCATTTCGCGGTTGTTTTATTTATGCTTGTTTTCTCACTTTTGTTTTCAATCTGTCAAATCAATATGATAAAAGGCGGTCATTGTCGGCTTTCGCCATCATTATTGAATTACTATCATCTCGCCATCACAAACACAACACACGCATCAAAAATCGTGGATGGACACATTCTTACATACGCACACGATACTGCTATAGTGTTTAGTGCTGACCGGGGACAATGTCCGAATAACTGCCGAGCGTGGACTGGCAAGGATAGCAGCTTAGCTTGACCTTAACCTTTTAACCTTAAATACTTCCAAAACCAACTTCATCTGTTGTACAAAGCACCTCTAAACCCCCTACAGAATTCAAAATTAAGATTCACAAATGCCTTGATCCTGTAAAACCTAATTGTCCTTCCTTGCACAGAAATTACTAGAGCGGAATCCACCAAATACCTAGGTATTATGGTTGATCAACTACTGTCCTGGCACAATCACACGGAATTAATAATGATAAATGATAAATGATTTATTTTCTGTAAGTAGGTCACCTCTTAGCGTCCTCGGCTTATTTGTAATTATTTTATTTAGAAATTAGTTTTTGTTTCTCTTTTTACTATGGGCGCGTTTTTTTATTTTACATCGTCCTCACATTTAGTTAAAATTTCAACATTATTTTTGTACTAATCTTTATGTATCAATTTAATTTAAAAGAGTGTCCATGGAGTTTCTTGCCCGTTCTTCTCCATAGGTACCTACTACGCTTTGGAATGGGCAACTAGCTTCATATTTCTAACTGACCGACTCCTTGACAATTCAAAAGTGCCTGTAAATGGTTTAATTGAAATAAATGCTTTGAGTTTGAGTTTGAGTTAGGTTTGTACAAACACTTTTACACGTCAATCATATTTTTATAATAAAGCTAGATGAGGTCGGCGTTTCCTATCTGACTACTCTGAGAAGAAAGGCCGAAACAAACTCAGAGGTCACAGTCTCCTTTAAAGTCCAGACATAATCTTGGTCAGATCATGTGAAGGCCATGTAGATTGGTGTCTGAAATGGTCTTTTTGAGGAAAGAACCACACAGATTGAGTGAACCTGTCCAGTCAGTGCACGCATTTGTCAGTAATTGTGCAGCTCAACTCAGAACTTAAGGAGTTCAACGATTCGACGAACAATACCAAAGAAAGAACATTTGGGTAGGCCGCATAATGAAGCGAATACAAAAATTAATCTGGACTTTCAAGACATTACGGCATATAACCACGAAAAAAAGTCCTGCTACAGATTTACATCTTACTTGCTCAGTCCGTCCTATATTGCCTACCTTTCTGGGGAGGTGCTACTAAAATTAAATTCCTAGACCTCGAGAGAACTCAGAGGTCCCTACTAAAAGTTATGTTTTTTAAACCCTTCAGATTCTCAACTGAGAACCTTTACCGGACATCAGATCTTCTGACCGCTAGAAAGCTATATGTACTTAATAATTTAATTCTAACTAAACATAAAACTCTATCATTCAACCCGGCGGTGGATCTGTTATGATTTGGGTTGGAATCTATTCAAAGAGTCCCTCGGAGTTAGTGCTGATAAAAAATGGTACGCTAACTAGTGCAAGATAAGTGGAAGAAATTGAGCATTCACATAATCACCTCCTCTCTGGAGAGGGAGTGGGCCATAATTCACCACGCGGGCCCAGTGCGGGTTGGTAGATGTCACATGTCTTCGAATTTTTGGTTCTAGGACATGCCGGTTTCCTCACGATGTTTTCCTCCACCTTCACGTTTTGAGAGCAGTGTTTGTTACACAAAGTAAAGCGCCTGTCAGGGTTCGATCCTACGACCTACAATTTGTAAGTCACAGCCGTTACCACTGTTTGACTAATATCCCGCAACATCGCATAAGAAACTTAATAAACAATATGTCAGCTGTGACACGAGCCCATGGAGGCAATGCAAAGTATTAATTTTGTTTTAAAGTTCATTTTTATGTTGTGTGTGACGAACCAACTATTATTCTTTCAAGGTAAAAATGATTGTTATTTGGTTTTCTTATGTAATTTTGACAATCAAACTAATAATGTTTCCAAAATTTGGTGTTGTTTTATTAACTGGTAAATTATCTACAACATGCAGTCATTCATGCCGCTAGCTCTATTATTTTAAGAGTAATTGTAGTTTTTAATACTGACCCGTATTCTGTGTCCTCGAGTGTACATGCTCACCTTCAATTTTAGCGCTTTTATGTATATACTCATCTAAGGTTCTATGTGTTGTGAAATTGTATTTATTAAAGGTCTTTGATTCGACGTGTGCTCTTGGGTATTCGTAGAGAGACTGCAATTAAGGGTCGGGTAATCGCCGTTGACTTTAGCCATACCAATACACATCGAGCACACGCTGCGTCGCCGTTTGGTTTCATAGGGATAATTTATTTTTGGAAAGAAAAAAGGAAAATATGAATATTTGAAAAAAATACAGATAGAATTATGGATAATAACATAGTATGTTCATACGAACAAAATCATGATAATATCTTAAGTAGTTTGAAAGTAATATCGTTTTTTATGCTTTGGGTAAGCATTACTTCCTGAATTTATTTAACAAAGTCTTTTACTACAATACTTATACTATATTCACATATAGAATCGATGTGTATGCGTTCTTGTTTAACATATTTTTTTCTTGCGTTATATGAAGGCGTAATAACAGATTTAAAAGTCATTAAAATCGTATATCGGCGCCTTAACAAAGAAATATGTATGAATGAAGAGTCAATTAAAATTCCTAGTAGGTTTGTTTAGCTACGCATTGAATATACATAGCCTTATAACCATTAACTCAGGGTCCTTACAATTTTGTATTCTGTAAACATTATTTACCTTAAAGGGCTTATGTGTAAGAGTTAACTGTCACGGTCTGTATCTAATTAATTACAGTTTATAAATAATTGTTAGTTAGGGTCTATCACTTTTTTTCAGCAATAAATTTTGTGTCAACTTTTATAATTGGTTTTTTTTTCAAAACAATTTTTTTACTAACCAGGCTAGATACACCATTAGGAATTGACACTTCCGTTCTCGCCTGATATAATTTTTATGTTTTTTTTCAAAACATTATTTTGCGTTTACGTATTATCGACTGACAATTTATTTTCTTCTGTAATTCCAGGGTATACCAGAGTTGAACGTGCCAGGTATTGAACCTCTAAGCTTAGGTCAGATCGCGTTGGCTCGAGGACCGCAAGGTGCAAAGCTGACAGCCGTCGTAAATGATGTCAAAGTCCGAGGACCCAGTAACTTCATCATTCAAGAACTCAAGTGAGTATGACGAGAATTTGGGGTTAAATAATTATTTAATGTTCAAAATTTGAGTAATGATTGCCTGTAAAATAGGGTTGAGGTAAGGTCGTTGTGACGCAACGTAAACAAACTTCTTCATACAGATATACAAAGTTATGTCTAATTTTGTAAAAGAAGTTAATATATACCTTTTTTTCACGGCGCCGATACACACCGAAACGGCAGATGCCGGCAGCGGCCGGCAGCGTGTTATTGTGTGTAGATTTCTGCAGCATCCAAATGTTTTATGTTTATGTATCTATGTTTTTAAGATTCTTTATTATTCTGCAGAGTAGGGCGATATCGCGGGCGCGACAGACATATTGCTGCCTGTCGCACCCGCGATATCGCCCCAGTCTGCAGAAACTTTAAAGAAAATTCACTTCGTTTCTCGTAGCCTAGTATGTACAACAGTACCTTGTATGAAAATCGGATGCTGTGGATCTTTTAAGAATTGAAACCGCTTTTGCAAACGAACATAGTTGGGGAAACGATACAAGAAATATGAAGATATATTCAGTTAAAGTAAATATGTGCATAATTTACGAGTATACGTGTAAAGTTTGAACTCTTCGATAGGTAAGGTAATTACTGAAAATCAGCGCAGTTGACGATAGGTTCGACCGAAGTCACAGCATTTCGCTAAGCAACGACCTGTTCTCGCACAGATGCGAGGCACGGTTTAGTTGTTCTTATTATTGTTGTTGTTTGTTACAAAAGTAGTTAAGTTTTCCACTCTGCAATCGGCATTTTATTTTTGTTTTGATTGTTTGTTATTTTAGTCCTATCAAATTAATCAGCGCCTGTCACTACTCTTAAAAACTTGCCTATTAAAATTACGTCAATTTACGTCAAGCACCGATTAATTTGACAGGACTAAACTAAAATTTATCTTCTGTCCTCTTCTTAATGAAATAGAAAGAAAAAGATGCACTGAACTTAAATTTAGTTTAGTTTGTGAACAAGGGAATCGGCATCCATGTCACAACACAGAGCAATGTAAATTGTTTGTGGTCCCTGCGCCTGACATCAAGCAATGGACAAGATTGTCAAACTTTTATGACTTAAATACGAGGCTTTTGGTTACTTTTTAGGGTTCCGTAGTAAACAAGGAACCCTTATAGTTTCGCCATGTCCGTCTGTCTGTCTGTCTGTCCCCGCTGTAGCTCAGAGACGCTTATTACTAGAAAGCTGAAATTTGGCATATGTATACATATTAATCACGCTCACAAAGTGCTGAAATAAAATCATGGAAAAAAAAATTGGGTACCTCCCTTGCAAGTAATGTGGGGATGATAGTTTTTTTCTCGTCTACCCCATAGTGTGGGGTATCGTTGGATAGGCCGTTCAAAAACATTGCGGGTCTGTGAACACCACTTTTCGATTCAAGGATCGGCTTGCGTAATGCTTGCGTTGGAGAATACAAAATAAACTTATGTCGATGTACGGGAGAACATGTTTTTAACTACAATGTTAAGTTTGTTTTTGGGATTAATTCATCCCAACTACCAACTACGGAACCCTTCGTTGTGCGTGGTCCGACATGGACTTCCGGTTTTTTATGTGTTTATTTTATGTAATCCTTTTTTTAATGTGCGTTTTGTTTGTGAATAAACAACTTTTCTTTCTTCCGTTTCTAACTCAAAGTGTATATTTCAATTAAACTAATTACATGCACTTTTGAATTGTTAAGGAGTCAGTCAGTTACAAAGATGAAGCTAGTTGCCAATTCCAAAACGTAGTTGGTTCCTATGGAGAAGAACGGGCAAGAAACTTCATGGACACTCTTTTTGCTTTCGCATTTTAATTGTATTTTATACACATACATACATACATAAACTGACGTCTTCTTCCCACGGGGGTAGGCAGAAACTATAGAACGCCACCTGCTACGCTCCTTACATACTCCTTTTGCTTCGTTTACGTTCATACATCTGGTCATACACGCACGCCGGTTGCGAGTACTAAGCACCTGACCTTTTTGAAGAACATCAATAATGAGGTCACTATATGTCTTTCTGGGGCGTCCCCTCCCGGCATTTCCACTCACATCTGCCTTGAAAATACCTTTTGTTAGTCGCCTTTCATTCATCCTCTCAACATGACCAAACCATCTAAGCATACTCTTTTCAATTTTTGTCACTACATCTTCCTTAAAACCGCATCGTTGCCTTATCACACCATTGTATTTTATTCTTACCCTTGGTTGAAAAACAAACAGTAATTTCCCTTATAAAATGTGTATGTATTACACATATGTATATTACAGGAAATTACTCTGTATTTCAGCACCTTATATAAACACTTCCTGTCTTAATCCAGCCAAAGGATCTGTTAACATTTCCGATAGTTTATCGATTTATTCGTCATTAATGAA
This sequence comes from Atethmia centrago, assembly GCA_905333075.3. Classification (NCBI taxonomy): domain Eukaryota; kingdom Metazoa; phylum Arthropoda; class Insecta; order Lepidoptera; family Noctuidae; genus Atethmia; species Atethmia centrago. Next base: position 23,375,710 of record HG995369.1, read on the forward strand.
GGCCAGGTACTAAGGAGAGAGTTCGATCAAATTAGTTGTCTTGCGAAACTTATTGGCATCCAATGAAACAGATCAATTAGCAATTTAAATTTAAAATCCCAAGTATTGGACAGGACTTGTGACCCTTTTGTATAAAAGGGCCCTTTTTGTATAAAAGGGCTTTTGTATAAAACTCAGCCGTATGGCTGAGTCATCTGCCTAGCCTTTTCCCAACTATATTGGTCAGCTTCCGTCTAACTGGATGCAGCTGAATACCAGTATTACGTGGACCGACTGCTTATCTCAAACTCAAACTCAAAGCATTTATTTCATTTAGACCATTTACAGGCACTTTTGAATTATCAAGGAGTCAGTCAGTTAGAAATATGAAGCTAGTTGCCCATTCCAAAGCGTAGTAGGTACCTATGGAGAAGAATGGGCAAGAAACTCCATGGACACTCTTTTAAATTAAATTGATACATAAAGATTAGTACAAAAATAATGTTGAAATTATAACTAAATGTGAGGACGATGTAAAATAAAAAACGCGTCCATAGTAGAAAAAGAAACAAAAACAATTTCTAAATAAAATAATTACAAATAAGCCGAGCAAGCTAAGAGGTGACCAGTCCCAACTAACGGCGCCCGTTCACGAGCATGATGCATGGATCAGCACCATTCAGCTCAACCATATTGAAGGGAGCTAAATGATCCAACACACGCGCCACCATCAGCGAGACATCTGAGTGAGCATGACATACTCTCAGCCGCCAGGGCCCATTCAAGTCAATTCCATAACCGGTAAATGATAGCTCTATTATACATAGTACTCACACCTGTGCAATGCAATTCATACGATACCCTTGGTAAGACTGGTTTTAGAGTTTCGTGCTTCTGACGACCCGTAACGACTGTCAAAGATCCACAAATGACAGCTGGGACAAACGGCTTAGCGTGCTTTCCGAGGCACGGAGGATTCTCGGTGTGTAAAGAGGGTCAACCATTCACGGACCAACCGCGGCAAGCGTAGCTTAACCTGATCGATCGACCCGTGCGGCTTTTATAACTTAGCCACAAGCCCCTTTTATACGGCTGAGTAAGCGAAGAAAATAAACCAATTCTTTCTTCTCTTTTGGGTGATTCTAAGGGTGTTTTTGCTGTACGCTGAGTGCTAATCAAATATCCTGTATTGGTGACACTGCGTTTCTCAAATATCATTGGACCAGTTAAGTAGTTAAGTAGCTAAGTAGTTAAATACAGGGGTTGTATCATATGGTTAGTTGAGGTTCGATGATGTGCATGGAATAGGATGGTAGTGCTTTTTTTTTACTGCCTTTTTGTTCTAGTCGTCGCTAGCGCTACTGCTGAGCATGAGGTCCTGGGTTGGATTCCCGGGTTGGGCAAAGTGTTATTGGGTTTTCCTATCTGGAATTTCTCAGTAGCAGCCCGGAGTCTGGATTTGTGCCCGGTTGATGGCAATAGGCTCGCCCCCTATTACATGGGACTTAAAAACATAACTGGCGAAATGTGGGTGTACTATAGGGACACCTCTGCCCAACCCTCCGGAGAAACAAGGCGTGATGTTGTTATGCTGTTATGTTTGTTAATTTTTTTCTAAACCTACATAAATCTCTTTACATTAAGCAACCGAATGACCAGATTTTACTAACCTTCCAAATAGTTTTGACAGTATTGTTTGTTTTGCGGTTTCGCGTACGCAAACAAAATATTAGAAGGCCAATGAACGAGATTTGGCATTGGTTACCATTCGCTTGGCGAAATTGGAACGTATAGCTATTTGTGTTAACACATATTATATTGGTAACTATAATGGTATTGTATAGTTGCACAGCACATTGTTATGTGAGTACTATGTACTATAAAGCTGCCATTCACTGGGTACGTCTTTCATTGACTTGAATGTGCCCTGGCGGCTGGGAGTATGTCTTGCTCACTCTAATGTCTCGCTGATGGTGGCGCGTGTGTTGGATCATTTACCTCCCTTCAAAATGGTTGAACTGAATGGTGCTAATCCATGCGTCAGGTTCGTGAACAGGCGCCGTCAGTAGAGACTGGTCATCTCTTCGCTGCCACGGCTTATTTTAATTTTTGAATTGCTTTTATTTTTGTTAATAATTTTATTACGGACGCTTTTACGTTTTGCATCGTTCTCACATGTATAATTTCAAAACGAATGATGTAAACAATATTTTGTAACCATAGTACGTTGATTTAAAAGAGTGTCCGTGGAGTTTCTTGCCCGTTATTCTCCATAGGTGCCTACTACGCTTTGGAATGGGTAACTAGCTTCATCTTTCTGACTGACCGACTGACAATTCAAAAGTGCCTGTAATTAGTTTATTTGAAATAAATGCTTTGAGTTTAGGTTTGACATGCATGTGTTTTTTTTTTTTTTTTGAGGATTGGAAATCATCAAATAACTTCTCCCGCTCTGGGCGGAGCGGGAGGGTGTGTCAGACTCTTACTGACTAAAACCCACCCGTATTCCTTCCTGTTCTTACCCGTATTCCTTTCTCTTCCTGACATGTGCTAGCTGTCACTTTGTGTAATGAAATGGTCATATTTATTGTATTCTAGACTTTTAAACAAATATACTATAATCAAATCAAATCAAAATATTTTTATTTCACATAAACCTACATGGGCACTTATGAAACGTCAGAAGCTAGGTGCACGGTTCCAATTGGTCGTTTCCTATGGAGAAGAGCCGGCAAGAAACTCCACGGTTACTCTTTTAAAAATAATTGGCTTTTACAATGTTTTCAAAATACACAAATTAGGTATGGGAGAACAGTGTAGGCCTGTCGAAAAGTACTTAACAAAAAAAAAAGAGAAAAGGAAACGGTCTAAGGAAAAAAAGATCTAGTCTTAATAACGTACACAAGAATCCATGTAAAATAATATTAATAATAATTTTATTACACAAAGTAACAGCTAGCATATGTCAGATTACTCCAGTGAATATATAATTCGACTTTAGATACATACTTTTGCTTTGCCAAAGTTTATGGATCCGGTCATACTCTTGGCTCCGATCTTTTTAAATAAAAGAGATCAAAAATTAAATCGATGTTCGAATATCAGCTACTACCTTGCTATCTAGCTCCTATTTTGATCACGATATGACCTTGATTCGGAAGAAGTCCTTTTTACCCGACTGCCTCAGGAGGGTAAGTTTTTCCGAGAGTATGTATGTATGTATGTATGTATGTATGTATGTATGTATGTATGTATATATATACATAATGATATCCATAATATAAATACTAGGAACAAACACAAATTTGTTGTACCTACAACAAGGCTCAAGAAAATAGGTGGCTCATTTAGATGTCAATGTGTACGTTTTTATAATAAACTTCCAAGCCACGTTCAAGATCTAAGCCTTAATAAATTCAAATAATTTATTAAAAGTAAGTTGTGCCAGAAAGCCTTTTATACTATTAAAGATTATATTGAGGACAAAAAGGCTTGGGATTAAGATGCTCCAATTATTGCATACTGAAACTTTTATTTTATATAAATACCATTTTGACATATTTACTTTGTGGAGTTCAATATACTGTTTGGAACTTAATATTTACTTGTAAAGTATTATATTGTTTTCAATTATTGTGAATGTGAAGCCTATGTGGGTCATTGTTGTTTTTTTTTTCTCATTTATTATTAATCATGGTCTGGCAGTTTGAGTAATTTATGCGGCCTACCCAAATGTTCTTTCTTTGGTATTGTTCGTCGAATCGTTGAGCTCCTTAAGTTCTGAGTTGAGCTGCACGATTACTGACAAATGCGTGCACTGACTGGACAAGTCCACTCAATCTGTGTGGTTCTTTCCTCAAAAGATCATTTCAGACACCAATCTACATGGCCTTCACATGACCTGACCAAGATTATGTCTGGACTTTAAAAGAGACTGTGACCTCTGAGTTTGTTTCGGCCTTTCTTCTCACAGTAGTCAAATAGGAAACACCGACCTCATCTAGCTTTATTTTAAAAATATGATTGACGTGTAAAAGTGTTTGTACGAACCTACTTACAGAAAATAAATCATTTATTATTTATCATTATATGTCTATTTCTTTGGCACGCTCTGTAGCCTAAACGGCTTGATAGATTTTAACATAAATGAGGTGTCTTCCGATTCGTCCTAATTGTGGGAGTGACATAGGCTATATAATATTTATAAATTGCATCTGCAAATATTTTTTTAAAATTAATTGCAGCAATATTGGTATCAAATAAATGCTAGTAATGAGTAATTTTTAAATATATATATTAATAAAACTAAAATGCTTGAAATAAAATAAATTATTTAAAAAACAAAAAAACCCGACTGCAAAACACACTGAAAAAGTGAAAAACAAGCATTATAATCTATATAATTTTGGTCTTGCAGGCGGGGACCGTCGAATAACCTGAAATATGGTGTAACCTGCGATACCAAAATTATCAGTGGCGGTACCTTCATATAAGCCAAAAAGCCTTACTAAAATGCTCGATAGAGAATTTATTGTACGTAACCAGTAGTTTATGAGAAAATTGCGATGATACATACGTAGATACGTAGGTACCTACATACTCAGTCGAAAACTGAACTTTATTTTTTTGAAATCGTTTAAAATTTTATTGGGCTTGCGTTATTTTGAAACCCTAGGCACGCCACTGAAAATTATATAGATTATAATGCTTGTTTTTCCCTTTTCAGTTTGTTTTTGCAGTCGGGTTTTTGTTTTTTAAATAATTTATTTTTATTCTAATGCTCTAACAATACGAACTTGTTATGTTCCAGGTCTGACCTAGACAACAACAGGTTCGACTTTAAGCTGCTGCTACCGAAACTTGACTTTGCTGGCAAGTACAAGATGGACATCCAGGTGTTACTGCTCCGTCTGCAGGGAAGAGGAAACATCACTGGAACTTTCAGTTAGTACCTATAGTACTTTTTAACTTATGGCTAAGTACAGATGTGGCAGCTAACGTTGTCTATGGTATTACAAGAGTCAGTGGTGGCCCAGTAGTGTCGGCCACGACTTACGTGTTTGTAGGTTGTAACTTCAATCCCAGGCAGGCGTTTTACTTTGTGTAAATAATTTCATCACCACTGCTCTCAAAACGATGAAGGAAATCATCGTGAGGAAACCTGCATGGCCTAGAACCAATATTTCGAAGACATGTGTCATCTACCAACCCGCACTGGGCTCGCGTGGTAGATTACAGCCCACTCCCTCTCCTAGAGACGAGACCTATGTCCCAGCAGTGGGATCATTAAAGGCTGATTATGCTTATGGGATTGTGATGGTAACCAAAGTTGTATGAGCATTTGGCTCTGAATTTAGTTTTGGATTCCCTTGAATAGGTTAAATACGTAATGGCTAGGAAATTGGTGTTTCTCTTATCAAGCTTCGTTTATCACTCCTTAGTCTTTACAAAGTCAAAGTCAAAGTCTCCCCGTGTTCGTCCTCGGGGACTTCAATGCCAAGAATTTGGCTTGGGGTTCCCGGTTAACGGACACACGGGGCAGAATGGTGGAGGACTGGGCTCTGGAGACAGGCCTGGTCGTCCTAAACCGGGGTTCTGTCCCCACGTGTGTGCGGATGCGGGGTGAATCAGTGGTGGACATCTCGTTCGCCAGCCCCGCTCTGTCGCCGCGTGTAGTTGACTGGCGTGTCATGGAGGGGGTGGAGACCTATTCCGATCACCGGTATATCCGGTTCGACGTCTCCGCCCAGACCTCGGACGCACCGGTCCGACGGGCCCCGAGTGGTCCGCGGTGGGCGCTGAAGCAGCTGGACCGGGAGCTCCTCCTGGAAGCCTCGATCGTGCAGGCCTGGGTGTCACCACCGGACAGGCCTGCCGACATCAACGACGAGGCGGAGTGGTTCCGGGAGGCCATGTCCGACATATGTGACGTGGCAATGCCCCGGGTCCAGCCTGGACGTGCCTCGCGCCAGGTGTACTGGTGGTCGCAGGAGCTGACGGCTCTGCGCACTGCATGCGTGGCTGCGCGACGCCGGTACACCAGGCACTGCAGGCTCCGTATCAAACCTCCGGATACGGAAGCCATTCAGGCGGAGCTGTACGAGGGGTACAGAGCGGCGAAGACTGCCCTCCAAGCGGAGATCCTGCGGGCCAGGGGGTTGGCCCGCGAGGAATCGCTGGGGACTCTGGACAGGGACCCGTGGGGACGCCCGTACAAAGTGGTGCGGGATAAACTCCGCCCATGGGCTCCCCCGCTGACGCAGAGTCTCCGGCCCCAGCTTGTGGAGGACGTGGTGAGCGCTCTGTTCCCTTCCCGAGGGGAACACACCTCCCCGCCTATGGCTCCGCCTACTGCGGTGCCCGATGCGGACCACACCGCCGACGACGACGACGATGCTCCGGAGGTGACCGAGGTAGAAATGAGAGCGGTGGTACGCAGGCTTAATGCCAAAAATACCGCCCCAGGACCTGACGGCTTACCTGGGAAGGCCTGGGTCCTGGCCTTGGAGGCTCTCGGGCCTCGACTTAGGGGGCTCCTAAGCGCATGCATGGAGAGGGGCCAGTTCCCGCTTCGCTGGAAGACGGGGAAACTGGTCCTCATAAAGAAGGCAGGGCGCCCTGCGGACTCTCCGTCCGCTTATCGGCCCATCGTATTTCTCGACGAGGTGGGCAAGCTCTTTGAAAGAGTCATTGCAGACCGCCTCGTCGGCCAGCTGGTGCAGGTGGGGCCGGATTTGGCGGAGAGCCAGTTTGGTTTCCGCAGAGGGCGCTCTACGGTGGACGCCATCATGCGTGTGCGAGCCCTGACGACGGGGAATGCTGTTGCCCAGGGTGGGGTCGTCTTGGCGGTGTCTCTAGACATCGCCAATGCCTTCAATACCCTGCCCTGGAGTTGCATCAGGGAGGCACTCCGGTATCACCGGATGCCGACCTACCTCTTTCGTGTGGTCGAGGCCTATTTGACGGACAGGGCCGTCATCTACCCCGGTCACCAGGGAGTGTGGAACCGGCAAGAGATGTCGTGCGGTGTCCCACAGGGATCGGTCCTGGGGCCGCATCTGTGGGACATCGGATACGACTGGGTGCTGCGCGCCGACCTCCCTAGCGGCGTCAGCGTAGTGTGCTACGCTGACGACACGTTGGTCCTGGCGCAGGGGAGGTCGCACCAGGCGAAGGCCGAATTAGCGGCACGCGGGGTTGCGACAATCGTCGAAAGGATCCGGCAATTGGGACTCGAGGTGGCCCTGCACAAGTCCGAGGGTTTTTGAGGGTGGGAAATCATCAAATAACTTTTCCCGCTCTGGGCGGAGCGGGAGGGTGTGTCAGACTCTTACTGACTAAAACCCACCCGTATTCCTTCCTGTTGCCTGTGTTGCGGGGGCCTCGGTGACCCATAAGTACCTTCCCGCGACCCCGGCAGGCATCGGCCCTAGTGGACCCCTACCTTTGTGCTGACGACATCTCTTTGAGGCGCGCGTGGAATACAACGCGCCGTCGACCCGGGCCTGGTCCTTACCGGACGGTGAGCTACCCATTGCTCACCGTCCGCAAGCCCGCGCCTAGGGTGGCCGGAAATCCGCCCGGGATTCCCGACGCCCAGGGCGTCTCCTGCGGCGGCTAGGGGCAAGAGGGCGCGAAACATGCCTTTCCCTCAACCGTCCCGCCTCCTCCTTCGCGAGCATTACTGCTTTGCAAAAGGAGGTGACGGCTGCCCCTTTCGCCCCGGCGTTTCGCCTCCTCGCGCCACTCCCATACGTGAGCGAGGACTTTTGCCTCCAGATCCCATGGTGGCAATCCGGCAAGGAGGCTCGCTGCCTCACAGGAGACCGTGTGGTATCCCCGGACCATCCGGATCGCTATGACCCTTTGGGCCGCGCTCAACCGGCGGGCTGGCCGCAGCGTCAGAGAGCGCGCCCATACAGGAGCCCCGTAGAGGGCCATGGACCACACGACCCCCGCGTAGAGCCTCCGGCAGGAGGCGTTTGGACCCCCTAGATTGGGCAGGAGCCGCCTTAATGCAGCGCCCGCCCGCTCCAGTTTGGGAGCCCAACGTCGGAAAATTAATTTTGTCTTAAGAATTTCTTGTAGGTTAATTATTTATTTCAGCCATATTTCAAAAACAAAATCAAAATATTTCACATAAACCTACATGGGCACTTATGAAACGTCAACAGGTAGGTAGGTAGGTAGGTTCCAAACGGTCGTTTTCTATGGAGAAGAGCCGGCAAGAAACTCCACGGTTACTCTTTTAAATATAATTGGCTTTTACAATGTTTTCAAATTACAGTATTAATAGGTATGGGAGGACTGTGTAGGCCTGTCAAGAAGTACCAGGTACTTAACAAAAAATAAATGGTCTACAAATCTAGTCTATTAAACCTACAACGTTTTCACATTCACATAATATAAAATAATCTATGTAATATATGAATAAAATAATTAAAACCTATTTAAACCAAATGACATGTTTGCCATTGCACTTGTAATAAATTTTAATTAATATCTTGTCCACAAAATTAAATATCTAAGCCTGAAAAAGCTCAGTCCAACGAACAGTTATTGCTGCAAAAACCCCAGTCATCTTTTATTCCAGCCATACATACATAACATGTAATAACTCGCTCATGTAAGAAAGTTATAAAACAAGTTGATCACATGAATCGATCGTGAATAACGTTATATAATCACATTTCTATGTCAAGTTCGTTCGTAATTCGATACGATTGTAATTGGTAAAAACAATGATATAACACAGTGAACCCAATTACGAATGCAAGAAATATGAGGCATACGATGGTCACGAAACATACTCTAAACTCATAAAAAGTTCGTTTTTTAATGCCGGATAGTTATATGAAATACATTTCAAAGCTTTGTTGTTTGTTTTTTAAATTTGGAGTTTGACATTTGCAGCTGTCAGATTCGAGTTCGTCGTGAATTTAATAACTAATATAAAACGTATTCCCGTTCGAAATTTGGCACACAGATAGTTTATAACCTGGATTTAACACATAGTATACATCTTCTCGGTAGTACGTTGCATGATATTTATTATTATTTCATTTAAAATTAAATATCACAAAGCGCGGGCTGGATGCGGTGGCACTGCCGCTACTTAACAAAAAGAGTGCTATATTTATTTTTATTTTTATTAGCGTGTATCCATTAATTATTTTTTTTATTAGGTTTACCTAACCTAACCAATAAAATATATAAAATAAAATAAGTTAGAAACACCGTTTATTTTTATAATAAAAAGTAGGTATATTTATTTTTATTAGATAAGACAAGCAAGTGTTTTTTTTCCCATTGATCAACCCGACTCAAATTATTTAGTTGGACAAATACAAATAACACCTAAAAATAAAATTACTAAAGTATTCCCGTTCATCCCACTAACAAAATCAGTGGAACGAACAGGACTAAATTTTATATTAATTATTAAAATCCTGGTTGTCCGACCAGTGGGATGACGGTAGTGGGATGAACGAGAATAGACGGTTAAATTTCTGTCTGGGATTAAAAAACGAATTTTAGGTAAAATCCGGGATTAAATAACAGATGACTAAAAGACAACGCACAGACGTAACAAGTAAATATAGAAACATGAAGCAAATATGTTTTATTTCAAACAGTATCTAAATGTTGATGTTTCTATTGAATAAAAGAAGTTGTGAGCAACAGGTTTCTTTTTCTAGAAGAACAATCTGAAATCAAAATCTGGGTAGGTCGAGGTCTACGTCACAAATATGTAGTATAGAGATTCTTGCTGTTTGGTATGTCAAATACAACAAAGAGCCTCCACGAGTAACGAGTCGCGTACCTCCTTATTATCTGTACAGCCAATCTAGCGGAGTTGGCTGTCTAGATCATAAACACGTAAAAGTATAACTTCCAAGGTATGTAGCGATCTACCTCGGAAAATATAGCTCATGCAGACACGAGAAGCGTGCATTTTAAAATAATTACATCTTTTTCTAAGAAAATAGTTTTTTTTTAAGTAAATGAACTAGTTTTCAGGAAGTTCATTTAATTTTTACTTTGCTATCTTAGAATCTTCTGATTACTTGTGTTTACGTTAACTGCCCAGTACGTGAAGGGGACGTAACGTAACAGTCCAAATGTAGGCGATGCGTGACATACCAAGAAAATAATTATACCTTATTTATTCTTTGTCCGTGTGTTATGTGAACAAGTAGTGCTGGTTGTGTGGAACGGTGGAAAATAATGTAATAAAAAATGACTCTTAATGAATAAGTGACTGCAGATTTATGTATAGTAAATATACTTCGTAAGATGCGAAGAATATTTATATAAATCGCAGAGAAACCATGAAAAAAGTAAATGCAAATCGGCAAAGGAGACGTTTGATTTTGGGCTACCTCTATATATACACTACATATGTAGATAAATAGGAAATAAATAGGGGATTTTCAAAAATATACAAATAAATTAATTTGAAAAAGAGTATGAAAATGATTATTTGGGAAGATTTTTATTATGATAACCCTATTTTTAGGGCAGCCATGACAGTTGTGTTTGTCATGACGTTTGACGACTTCGACAGTTTTAATTGAAAATTAATAAAATAAAATCATAAGTCCCAAGAAACTGTTTTTTTATACATATACCTGTAATGACTGTGTTCTCATCCTCTTGATGTAATACTAAGAGCTAAATAACATAAAACGTGTTTGAAAAATTGTTAGGTATTTTAAACCAACTAGGTATTTTAGTCCAACTAGGAGTTAGTCGGACTAAAATACCTAGTTGGTTTCTTCCCAGCTGTTACTGTGTAATAGTAATACTAGAATGTAGACTACTTTAACAATAACTTGCACTTGTCAGGTACTGCACAGCTCACTGCTCTCCTATGAATTAGCGAAGTCCAGAGCATATATTAATAGGCCGAAAGAATGAAGCAACATGACAGTTTTATGTACAAAATAAACGTTCACGCCATCGTTTCTTGCTGCTCTTGACACCAATCTCTAGCTGTACGAATAGTTAATATAAGATTTGCTGCCGCATTCAAGTAAAATATCCTGTAGTTCTATTTTATTAATATGACTAACAAAACCCAATTAGTTTCGGAATTCATTTGTTGTTTTTGTAAATACACATCAATCAAATTTAATTGTCAAAATGACATTTAGTATATTCCTGATCCGCCATATTTATGTTGTGTTGCTCTCCTTGACCGAGTTAATTTGAATTTACATTAAAACGAAGTAAAATTATAGAAAATTAACATTAAAAAACGGTTACTATATTGTATAGCGATATTTACATATAGTGTACTAGTGAGCTAGCCCAGGCTCCATACATTTCTGGAACATCTCCTTTCGAGACTATGGCCATCTGCCGTGTTTCGCGCACCAAAGAAACCATAGACTCTCTTTCGGTACCTACCATTTTTGTAAGCATGTTCCAATTAATTTGACGAACTTTACGAAAAGAGAATAGGAATATTCACTCAAACGTCAGATTGATGCTTAATCAGCCTATAATGTTCCCACTGCTGGGACACAGGCCTCCGCTCTGTGAGAGGGAGTGGGCCATAATCCACCACGAGGGCCCAGTGCGGGTTGATGGATGTCACATGTATTCGAATTGTTTGTTTTAGGACATGACGGTTTCCTCACGATGTTTTCCTTCACCGTTTTGAGAGCAGTGGTGGTGAAATAATTTACACAAAGTAAAGCGCCTGTCTGGGTTAGAATCTGCGATCTACAACTCGTAAGTCGGGGCCGATACCACTAAATAATAAAATAATAATAATAATATTTTATTCAAAAAATTACAAGGCAAAAAAAAATGTGTACAGTTTTGCTTAAATGTAAATTATATTCCTAAGACTTACGTGCCTGAACAAGGTAATCCTGTGTTTCAGGCGAATAGTGCTAAAATAGTCTTATAAAATTAATAAATAATCTACAAGTTGACAATAGGCAAATAAATTATAATTAAGTTGAGTAGCTTACTCTTAGTTTCTAAATTTCACTGGACCACTTCTCAGATTGATGCGAAGTCAAACAAATACTCCTAATCGCTAATAACTAATCTTTCATCACACACATTCCTCCAATACAACAAATTGAGATTTCTTAAGTGTATTAGTAAATAGTGTAATGGCAAAGTTTGTTGAACTGCGTTGCATAGGATGACGTATGGTGCTGTTGCACCCATCTGTGGCGTTATGAGCTTGCATTGCGGTCAGCACAGGCCCAAGGGAGAGAAGGGCGCGGAAAGATTTACTCGACGGACGGGCGAAATGTTTTTGACGGAATGATGATTTTATTTTATAGAAAATTAATTATTATTATTTTTTTTTAATATGATTGACGTCTAAAAGTGTTTGTACGAACCTACTTATAGAAGTAGGTTCGTACAAACACTTTTAGACGTCAATCATATTTAAAAAAAAAACTAGATGAGGTCGGCGTTTCCTATCTGAATACTCTGAGAAGAAAAGCCGAAACAAACTCGGAGGTCACAGTCTCTTTTCCAAGAAGTCTAGACATAATCTTGGTCAGAAAAATAATGTACTTAACCCCCAGCAAAATTTGGACCATTTCAGAGCAGAAAGATAAGCAAGTTTATTACTAAATTAAATATTACAGCATTGAAAATCTTTTTGTCTAATTGCAACCATGAAGATACGACCCCGTTGATGTATAATAACGGGCAAGTTCTCATTATCAATATATCCATATAATTATGCTCTTAGGCCCATCAACAAAAAGATAAGCAAAGCCACGACGCTGCTCAAAAGTTTATTATAAACTCAATTCAACAATGAGTAGGCAGAATTTCCGCCATTGAAATAGTAGCGCTGTGAAATTCTGGCTATTAACAAACTTTTGAGTAGCGTCGTGGACAACGGGCTTTGCTTATATCTTTGTTGATGACCATAATTATATGGATATATTGATATTGAGAACTTGACCGTTTATTGTACATCTACGGGGTCGTATCTTCATGCTTGCAGTTAGGCAAAAAGATATTCTATGCTGTATTATTTAATTTAGTAATAATACGGGTCAAGTTAAATTAGCTAGTGAAACTGTACAGATGTGACGAATAAATAAAATAAAAAAGATTTAATGTTTTTTGGGTCAATAATAATAATAATAATAATCTTTATTGTCATAAATTAAGGAAACATGTTTACGAATTCCTTAGCTCCTGCGCTAGTATAAACTGTATTACAGGAGCCAATGACTGCTGGTAGTGTTGTTAGTTAAAGTATGGGTTGAGAAAGTCTGTTTTCTTTTAATTTATCGTGTTTAGGTATCGATACCCATCACGTCTATGAAGTTTACATAAAAAATAAACTGATATTTCCTGTGACTGAAAATCATAGTTTTCATTTCTTTGGGGTCATCCATAAAGTACGTCACACTAATTTCGTGATTTTTGACCCCTCCCCCGTCCTTGTCACAGTTAATCACATTTGTGAGACACCCTCCCTCCTTAGTGTGCCATCACATATTTTGCAATTTTACATGTAGAAATTATTAAATTAAAGTCAATAGTCTAATAAAATAACGGCGAAGCGCGGCGCGTGTGGCGGTATTTGTCAAAGGCCGGATATGATACTAGTAGAGCAAGTGTGGATTCGCCAACAAAATAATTTAAAACTTATAAAGATAGAGTTGGAAATATTTTTAAGTATTTCGTTAATAGTTCAAATTTGGCATTTTAACACTTATGTCTTGTATGGATCAGAATGTTGGGCCATAAAAGGGATGAATGAAAGGCAATTGCATGCAGCTGAGATGAGAATGCTAAGAGCGATGTGTGGTGTGACACGAATGGATAGAATAAGAAATGAGTACATAAGAGGAAGTCTGAAAGTGGCACCGGTGACTGAAAACTTGTGCGGAAATCGGTTGTCATGGTATGGGCATGTGATGCGGAGGAATGAGGAAAATGTAGTGAGGAAAGTCTTGAGTATGAATGTCGATGGCTATAGGATTAGAGGAAGACCAAAGAAACGATGGGACAGACTGTGTGAAAGATGATATGGCTAGAAAGGGGGTGACTACCGAGATGACAACTAATGGAGAAGTATGGAAGAAAGCGACATGTTGCGCCGACCCCAAATAAATTGGGATGAGGGCAGGAGAATGATGATGATGTATTAGATTTTGAAATGTGACGTCACGAAACTTAGGACCCCTCCCACCCCTTGTCACACTTCGTCGACTCCCATCCATAAAGTACGTCACACGTTAAGGGGGGGCCTTAACGTGTGACGTACTATATGGATGGTCCCTTTTTAGTATTATCATGTATGTAAGATATCGATACCCATTACATCGGCGGAGTTCCGCTAGCTAATTAAATTTGACCCTGTATCATCCTTGATCTATAAGGTGATGTTATCTTCTCTTATGTAAATCATTACCAAATTGCTTTTACAAATATGTAATTACCCATGTAAGTAAATTAATAAATGAGTATTTGACTAGGATAATATTAAAATATTTATATTAGCTGTTACATCCTTGCGAAACAAGGCATTTTACCTTGGCCTTGCTGTTTCTCGCTAGTAATAAAATTAAAAGTATTTACTTACGTATTTAAGTAAATGCACTTAGCATCTATACTTATAAATAAAATTGAAGTGTCTGTTTGTAATGTCACAAATGGCATCAATCTGACGTTTGAATGTAACTTTGCGAAAAGAGAATAGGTATATCTTTTGGCAAAGTTCGTTAAAATAACTGGAAATTGCTTACAAAATAACAGCTTTATACTAAATGCATATGAAAGTATATGCGGTACTTATAACAAAAACAAACATTTTTACGATATTTGTCTGTCTGTCTTTTGTTCCGGCTAATCTCCTAAACGGCTGGACCTATGTTGACGGAACTTTCACTGGCAGATAGCTGATGTTATAAGGAGTAACTTAGGTTACTTTTATTTTAGAAAAAGCCACGAATGCGAAGCCGCCCGGGCGAACCCGTGGGCAGCAGCTAGTATGAAATATAACAAAAAGACCGCATTGCATATACAACTCAAACGTCCTGTCCTTGGTATTGTTCGTCGAATCGTTGAGCTCCTTAAGTTCTGAGTTGAGCTGCACGATTACTGACAAATGCGTGCACTGACTGGACAGGTCCATTCAATCTATGTGGTTCTTTCCTCAAAAGACCATTTCAGACACCAACCTACATAGTCTTCACATGATCTGACCAAAATTATGTCTGGACTTTAAAAGAGACTGTGACCTCTGAGTTTGTTTCGGCCTTTCTTCTCAAAGTAGTCAGATAGGAAACGTCGACCTCATCTATTTTTTTATGTGTGACGTGTAAAAGTGTTTGTACAAACCTAGTTACAGAAATAAAAATCAATTCCTTTTATTTCAATTCAGCCATTTACAGGCACTTCTGAATTGAAGTCAGTCAGTAAGTCAGAAAATGAATTTTAAGCGGTGCCTGTTACAAAACGTAGATCTCTATGGAGTAGAACGGGCAAGAATCTCCATGGACACTCTTTTATATAAATATAATATTACAAAAACCTGGGCACATTATCTGTAATAAGGATTATGAGTTAGTATTCAGCATACCATTACCAGGAACATACCATTATAGGAGCAGTGGTGGCCCAGTGGTAACGGCCGCGACTTACGAGTTGTCAGGTCTTAGGTTCCAACCCGGACAGGCGCTTTACTTTGTGTAAATTATGTCATTACCACTGCTCTCAAAACGGTGAAGGAAAACATCGTGAGGAAACCGGCATGTCCTAGAACCGGGGTGTTTGTTCCGCCACTTCTTCTTCCCAGCTAAAGCACTAGGAAGTGGTGAAGGGCGGGCGTTTTTGGGGGACTGTCTTATGTAACTTTGAGGTTCGAAAAGTGCTGATTCTCAGCCTAGTTTGAATAAATGACTTGATTTTGAACCAAATTTTCAAAGACATGTGACATCTACCAAACCGCACTGGGCCCGCGTGGTGGATTACGGCCAACTCCCTTTCACAGAGAGGAGGCCTGTGACCCAGCAGTGGGAACCAATATAGGCTGATTATGTATACCATAACCAAGAAATGTAATTTAAAACCTGCTTTGTCGCCTGTTGCAGTAACATGCTCTAGTTATTTATTTAAACACTTTACTGTACACTATTATACGTAGGATATAATGATTATAGTACCAACTTTGTTCTGCAAAGTCATCATAACATACATTATATGACAGCAACACGTTCTTCGCTTGCGCCGCGCCGCTACCACCGTTTACTAATGCGCCATGCAATGTTTAGCATAGGTGTTAATGTTACAAGCGTACACGTGCGTTCTCACTGTGTTACCATGTCACTTTATGTAATCTTAATGACTGGTTTTAATGAATCAATTACTGAGGACCTGATTGACAATCAATTATATATAGACCTGTACTGTATGAGGATTTAGCATTTTTTTTCTTTCTCAACTGGTACTCATCCACTGATAGATTTGGCACATTATGGTGCTGTGCTGTCGTCAATTCCGTCACTACTATTATTTTTTTAATTCTTGGTTTCCTCCGTTTCAATGTGGATTAGCTATACGCACTTCAACAAAAATCGACTGGGAAAAATTAAATCATGATGAAATTATATATACATAACATTATCTAATATCAATATTATATACTTGGTTACTTGCAGAGGAAGACAAGATCGTGTAAATCAGGAATTATCGTTGCGTAGGCGAAACTTGACTACACTTATCTAACTGCTACTTCCTACATTATGTGTGTAGCTCCAGATATGGCTCAAATTACTCATATAGACAACGTAGTTACCAACCGTGAATACCAGCGCTGCGGTGTTTGTTTTTTAGATATCGCAGCATTATCCTGAGATATGAGCCTTTTTGGTAAACAAATCTATTAAATCGAACAAACATATTGTCAATTTTGTTAGTTTTAAATGCTCCTTTTTTACTTTTTGTATTTCTTGTGCGTTTCACAAATAAAATATTTTTCTTTCTTTCTTTCTTTAATTATTAGTTAGGTTCGAGATAGGTAAAATATTTATTACATCATCATCTGCCTAGCCTTTTCCCAGCTACGTTAGGGCCGGCATCCAGTCTAACCGGATGCAGCTGAATATCAGTATTTTACACGGAGCGACTGCCTATCTGACCTCCACAACCCAGTTACTGGGTAATACGATACCCCTTGGAAAGACTGGTTGTCAGACTTTCGGGTTTCTGACGACCCGTAACGACTGTTAAAGATCCACAAATGACAGCCAGGACCAACGGTTTAACGTGCATTCCGAGGCACGGAGGGGTTTTGGTATGTAAAGATGGTCACCCATCTATGGACCAACCGCGGTAAGAGTAACCTGATCGATTGACACGTGTGGCTGTTATTACTTAGCCACACGCCTCTCACATCATGCCTATATTATGAATATTAACTTACTTAGATATTTAATATTATGTAGGTAAGTTAACATTCATAATATAGGCATGATGAAATAAATATTTTTGTCTAATGACAGAAACGTTTAAACCATTTATAAAGTGCTTGATCTTGGTAATTAACTTTTCTCTGATTATAGGTTGAAGCATATTTGTAATTGAGTGTCAATGAGTGTTTAATATATGTAAACTTTCCTGGAAAATATCATTTATTTTGTGATAACTAATCAAAATATTTATAACCTTTCAGGGGACTACGCTTGCAATGTCACAATGAGAGGACACAAAGAAAAGATCGGAGAGGAAGAATACCTACAGTTCGACCCCTTCAAAGTGAAGCTTCGTGTTGGTCAGTCCTCCATCTACCTGACTAACTTGTTCGACGGCGATCCAGTCCTGGGACCCGCCACCAACAGGGTCATCAACGAAAACTCACAAGTGTTCTTACAAGAAATCAGTCCGGTCCTAGAAAAGAGCCTTGCGGACCTCTTCACGGAAATGGCGAATAAAATAACATCGAAGTTTACTTACAAAGAACTGTTCCCGTAATTTGTGCTCATGTACTGGGGTACTGTGTAGTATTAAGTTGTTTGTGATTTTGTATGTACGTCTGTGTCTATGAATTTGTTGGCCGTTAACAGTGTCAAAGGCCTGTGGAAATTCCAAAAATAATTTTAGGGTTGGATCGTCACTCTCCACCACATTTCATTTTCATCTGGTGTAACTAACCATATCATTTTCATTAATAATTTTCAGGTGTTTCATAACTTTCATATATTCATTTCTCATACCAACCCTGCAAGACTATTTTGTACAGAGATTAGTTCCAATGTGTTAACACAGATACTAGTTGTAAGGTATTGGTTATTTAAGTGGTAAAATAAGATTGTAAATAAATAGTTTAGTATTATTTAACAGTACCTGTGCCGGCTGACGCAACAAGAGATTGTGTAAATAAATTCCTTTTGGAAAAGGATAAAGCACGCTATTTCTGACAAAAATTATTTGTTTGTTTAAATTATTTTCATCTTAACTCTCATCATCATCTGCTTAGCCTTTTCACAACTATGTTGAGGTCGGCTTTCAGTCTTACCGAATTAAGTTGTTTGTGATTTTGTATGTGCGTCTGTCTATGAATTAGTTGATCGTTAACAGTGTCGAAAGCCTGTGAAATTTCAAAAACAATTTTAGAATTGGATCATTTTCATCTTAATAATTGCTACGCGCTTAATAAATATTCATCTAAATTCTATCAAGCCATTTGCATGCTTTGCATTAATTCATTTAATTATTAAAAGTGTTCAAACGAATTTGTCCTAACAATATTATTTTTATCATTTCACAAATAATTATTCCAAAATAAATGTGTCTTTTTGGTGAGGTACTTCTAGGCAGCTAATTACCAGTATTTTTTAAATGACACCTATGCTAACTTTGCGATACATATACTTCAGAATATAGCACAATATAATAGGTATTTTCCATATCAGTTATTATCTTTGTATTGATAATCATCTCATTCAACGTGCTTATCCGTTTCTTTTCGATCTAAAACGTTTCAACTACGCTTGTAATTGTCATTACTATATCATTGACATGTGATATCAGGACATAATGTAAAAATAAATTTTCGTCAGTGAATTGTTTTTTATTATTTTCTTACGATTATTTCCTTTTGTTGATTTGGGGTTTGCAGAAAATATTTAAATGTAGAGTTTTTAAAATTAACTTCAGAAAAAGTTGGAAAAAGCTCTGCTAACTTACAGTTTTTTCTAGCTAAAGTCTCTGAAATAATACTTATGAAATGATTATTTCAGTCATTGCCCACCTCTTCACCATCCATAACGTAGTGACAGGGGACGTCATGAGTTAAAACCTATATAGTAAATCTATAAAAATCATGCATTAGTAAGACGTATTTGCTAAGCTATTGGTGAGGGTCAAAGAATACGATATATTATCGCCATAAGCCATGGGAGGCCCATAAATATTGGCCTTTCACTGACTGAAATTATGATGTGGTCGGATCAATTTCCTGAAATAAATTCCCGCAACGATTGCAGCGCCCCTGGCGGTGAGATCAACAACGTGATTAATAAAATAATTACTATACTGCCTATGTAGTTAAAGTTACTGTTGTAGTGAAGTCTGGAACCGATAGATGGCAGCAGCGAGCAGAAACTAAAGTAAATTTTATATTTAACTGGAGTAAGCAGAAGTAAGCCCGTAAAATGTTTATAACGAACATTAATTAGCCAATTGCACTATTTTTTTTAATTTCATGATCAGCTTATAACGTTCCCACTGCTGGGACAGGCACGAACATGCACACATCTGCACTAATAATTAATGTTATGTTGTTGTGGAATAAATATTATCTGCTGTTTGACAGTAAAGTTGTTGTATAGAAAATATGTCAAAATGTCATATTTATTCCTCAGATAAAAGATAATCGTATCTGACTATTGAATCTGCTCCTAGTCAATTTTCCACTCCCGTAACCCAAAATAACTTCGTTTTGATCGATATCTTTTATCATGAGGGTGTAATAATTTTTAATGTGTGAGTGAACTTCAAAATTGTGTGCAAGTGCAAATGCAATTTTTTTTTGTTTGTTGGGGTACTTTAGATTTTACGCTCTGATGCATTCTGGTTGAGATTCGACTTTGGCTTTTTATTTTTTTAGTTTGTCAAACTCAAATTCAAAGCAATTATTTCAAATAAACCAACTAAAGGCACAAGGGATCGGTCAGTTAAAAAGATTAAGCTTGTTGCCCATTCCAAAGCATAGTGGGTTCCTTTGGAGAAAAGCGGGCAAGAAACTCCAAGGTCACTTTGTGATGTATGTACCCACACAATTGCTTTGCCCATTGTGAACTTGGAGATTTTTGATTCTCTCTATGAATCGTAAAGATTTTATCCCATCAAAAACATAAAATGCAAAATCATGCCAAGTCTCGCAACGCAGTTCTTTCACTACAAAAAATTATGTGATCTCATGTAAAACCAAAGTCAGTTATTTTAATTAGTGTCTATGGAAGCACCTATTCAACAACTTTGTTATAAATTGTTATCTACTCTAATCAAACACCTATCAACATTTATAGTGACCGTATCAATATTAGGCTCCTTTATTTCAATAATAATAAATTCAAACTTCTTGCTTTATACACAACGAAGTTACAGGCGGGTCAAAAGTGCCGGGAGTCGCTTTGAGAAAAGGATGGTATGGCTGCGCTCGACTTGGCGGATTTATTTATCTAGTTCCAAAATGTTATAACTATCTATGCCTGCCATTAACATCTACCTACTAACAAATAGGCCAGAAAATATAGCATAATGTTTTCCTAAATAGGAAAGAGAGTTTGTCAGCCAAGTTTAAAGTACCAAGGGTAACTATTTAAATATTATTATGGAGGAGACAGCTTAGTTGCAATGTGTCAACAAACAATGATTGACTCTTCGTCTAGACTTTTAATTACTTAACCTAAATTCATGAACAGCGAAACAAAACTGAAGGCTCAAGTTGCCCAAGCTATTCAACAAAACAATGTCAATAACTTTATTGATCTGCAGGCAAACATTATGAAATAATCAAATAATAAACAAAGAACATGGTAGTGCAAACAAAAACAAAACTCTTGAATACCCAGAATTTAAGAACGAAATAAATTTCGTAATAAACTAGGCTGCTGACCAAATATTGCGTAGAAGTTCTTTTGAATGCACATGTCCGTTCTGTAAGAGGAAAAAATATACCGTGATTTTTTAAATATCACAAGATTAATGGCAATTCGTGTTGAGCGGTCACGGCCCAGCTAATGGCGGATGTGTTAAGTTTGAAATGATAATGAGAAAGAAGAACCAATATTTTTCTTGTCTACAGATGCTGCTTTACCGAAGTTTTAAGCCTTGTTTTTATGGTAAGCAAAGGTTGAGAAACATTTTTTTCAGCAACATGTTGCAAGTATTATTTACTCAAAAACATGCGGGAGGGTGTGTCAGACTCTTACTGACTAAAACCCACCCGTATTACTTCCGTTGCCTGTGTTGCGGGGGCCTCGGTGACCGCTTAGTACCTTCCCGCGACCCCGGCAGGCATCGGCCCTAGTGGACCCCTACATTTGTGCTGAAGACATCTCTTTGAGGCGCGCGTGGAATACAACGCGCCGTCGACCCGGGCCTGGTCCTTACCGGAGCTACCCATTGCTCACCGTCCGCAAGCCCGCGCCTACGGTGGCCGGAATTACGCCCGGGATTCCCGACGCCCAAGGCGTCTCCTGCGGCGGCTAGCGGCGAGAGGGCGCGAAATTTGCCTTTCCCTCAACCGTTCCGCCTCCTCCTTCGCTAGCATTACTGCTTCGCAGAAGGAGGATGAGGCCCTAGGTTCGATTCCCGGGTTGGGCAAAGTGTTAATTTATATTTGGAATATCTCAGTAGCAGCCCGGAGTCTGGATGTGTGTCCGGTTGATACTCGTAGCAATAGGCTCGCCCTCTATTACATGGGACTTAAATATAACTGGCGAAATGTGGGGTGTACTACAGGTACACCTCTGCCCAAACCTTTGGGGAAACAAGGCGTAATGTTACGCTGTGTAACTTTTGTTTACCATGGAAATGAGGCTTTAGTATTTAATTAGGTAGGTACACCATAATATTCACAAAAGGAGCTTTCAGTTAATTAAAAATGAGGCTTTAGTATTTAATTAGGTAGGTACACCATAATATTCACAAAAAGGGCTTCCAGTTAATTAAAAATGAGGCTTTAGTATTTAATTAGGTAGGTGCACCATAATATTCACAAAAGGACCTTTCAGTTAATTAAAAATGAGGCTTTAGTATTTAATTAGGTAGGTACACCATAATATTCACAAAAGGAGCTTTCAGTTAATTAAAAATGAGGCTTTAGTATTTAATTAGGTAGGTACACCATAATATTTACAAAAGGAGCTTTCAGTTAATAAAAAATGAGTCTTTAGTATTTAATTAGGTAGGTGCACCATAATATTCACAAAAGGAGCTTTCAGTTAATTAAAAATGCGGCTTTAGTATTTAATTAGGTAGGTACACCATAATATTTACAAAAGGAGCTTTCAGTTAATAAAAATGAGGCTTTAGTATTTAATTAGGTAGGTACACCATAATATTCACAAAAGGACCTTTCAGTTAATTAAAATGTGGGGTCTGTGAGCCCAATATGATGTCGTAGAAAGTGTTAATGTTTTAAATCGAACAAGATAGGTACTGAAGTACCTTCCCTTCTTTGCAATTCTTTAAAACCTTTTTAGAATTTTTCTAGATCGTTTTCCTGTAAAAAAATGATGAGAGCCAACATGACATTATTGTGTTTCTTCATCACACCATTCGAGGAATATCAAGAGGTCGTCGGTTCCTGATAACGAAACTGTGCGACGCAGCTGACGACGTAGCGACAACTTCAGGTTTTGAAACTGATGGACAGAAAGGAGGCGCGTCAGTTGCGACAACCGGATTTGTTTTGTTGGTTTAGGATCGAGAATTGTTAATTAAATTGCGATCTACTGCTGCAATTCATGGTATCATAATCATACCAACCGACGATTATCCCTGTTTGCACTATGCAAGTGCACCCAAGGACAACCCCCGGTTGGTGCAGGACTATTGCAGAACATGGAAAAAAAACATATTGGGCTATGGGTTTGGGTGGCTATAGTGGGTTGGTAACCTAAAACTATACTATTGTTATTATTATTATTATTAGCAAATAATAATACAATTATTTTTAATTTAAATATTTTTACACGCACTATAAAGCTGATTTACATCCGTAAGACAACCTCGTAACATAAGGTCCAGTTGAAAACCAGCGTCCAGTTGAATTCCAGGTTTTGTGTGGGTAATTTAGGAAAATACCGGTACAACTTGAAGAAACAAAATCTGGGCAAGAATTGTAAAACGAGTACCGGGAATATAATTTATTCCCAGTTTGACAAAGAGTATAAATATAATATTAAGGTCTTAAACCATTGAAGAACCTTGCAAAAAGGTACGTAGATACCCATAAAGACCTAAGATTCTTCCAAGTGGAAACGAATAAGCCCCGATACAACTAGTGTCGGATATTGCAGCACGACCACTTGACCAGTACTTCCCAATCTGTTTACGATGAGATAACAGTTGTGTAACAGTAATTGGCCACGCTGGCCGGCCAGCGGTCACAGCTTTATGCAACAGATCGCGGAACTACGGACCGGCTACTGAACTACTGTTACGGCTGATCATAAAACGGTAGAAGCATAAACGGGAGGTGAATGAGTCATCACATATTTGGCCTTGATTTAACTATGAGTGAAAATCACCAAGGGCAGAAAACGACAGTGCAGAAAATATTTATATTATAAAGAAATAATAGATGGCGGGATGAATTCAATTATTTCAGACAGTTAGTCTTAAAGCTCGATAGATAGGCATAAATGGAAGGCGGACACTAAAGGCTAATCATTAATTAAAGACGCAGCTGTGTCTTCACAAATTTTGGGACCTGCGGCTTTGTTAAACCTCTGGGGGCCGAAGGCAAAGGTCCAGCGAGCGGACCAAGAGCGAACCCTGGTTTTTTGTGAATTTTCCAGCATAACGCATTTGGCATTTTAACATTTTCGAGGTTTGCTCAGGAGGAAAACCCAATTGCACTTAAGCAGGAAAGAATATATCTACCTACTTTCCTTTTTAGGGATAACAATTTAAGTGGAAGAATGATGCGCTCCTTTGTCTAGAGAAACCCCTCCGTAAGGACAAGAAATTTTGCTAGTTACCTATAAGTGCTTATTTATTGCAATTTAATGCCTACCTTAGTTTTATTGTGATCCTTCTCATTTAAAATACAATAAGCAATGATTATTTATTACAACCGAGGATTACTTACGACTCGGTTTATTCTCCTCCTCAGGTAATATGCAAAACAGTGTAAAATGAAGCGACTTTTAATCTTATATTGACGTCAATTAAAATATATATTTAAACATACCTATTTACGTCCGTATTATATCCGTGTACCATGTACTCGTACTACTTAATTAGTAGTTAGGTAGCGCTTGCATAAGGGAAGATATCACATTTCCTGGTGGTTCATTCAGTCATTGTGTGTAGTAGGATGTTGTCCAACGATACAGTAATATTTTTAGAAAAAGAAGACATTGAGTATTTTTGATTCTCAGTAGCGGTTGGGAGGCAACTTTAGAATTAAATTAGCACCGACTCATGCCCCTTAGCGCCGAATGTTAAGTAGTTATTTATGCAACAAGAGAGCAAAGTTGGATTTTGCTGCGAGTGTTGATTTTGAATCCCTTGTAAGTGTAGGATTCTATAATTGAATCACGAGCGCAGCGAGGGATGCAAAGACAAGAGATGCAAATAACTTTGGTCTCGTGTAACACACAACTTTTCACCTCAGCAACGAGAAAATATTACCTAAAGGTAAAGGTAAATACAACATGGTGAAAATTAAACCACATGTATATTTGTAAAACAAACAATAGAAAAAATTAAAAGTTAAAATGTAATAATTACATTTAAAACCTTATCGGATGATTTGCAATTTAACTGTCTTGTGTATCCGAACGTTTTATTGTTTGTTTCTTTTTTGAGTCTACTTGGTATGGTATTTGAAAATTTTGTGAGTAGACCCAGCACTATTCTCGGCATTCCAAAAAATAATAATTAAAAAGTTACTTTGTCTCACGCTCGCAGCAAAAACAGCAAAACCTGCCTGTTTTGAGGTGCTGAGGTGAAAAATACATTTTCAAGGTTTGTCCTTAACTTTACACATCGATTAGAAAAAAGGTCCCTTAATATAAGGGTCCTTCTTTACGGCTAAACTGAGAAGAAAAAGCTTTGGAAAGTATTTTGGGAAAATTCAAAAATATTTTTATTTATGCGAAGTCGCAGGGAAAGTTGATACGTTGGAAAGCCGTTCTTAATTTGCTGCTAGTTATGACATTAGGACATGACGTTAAAAATGTGATATTACCGCCTTTGTAATTAAAGTATAATAATATGTCGTGTAATGATATTAATTACCTTATGTAATTAGTGTCATACCTAGTTATGACACTACCTGTTCAAGTCGATAGGAAGCACCTACCGTTCACTCAAAGATTCGTCTAACTGTGAAAAGATATACCCACTTAGCAAAGTTGGTGGCGAAGGAAGGTCAAGACTAGACAACTAAAAATGTATAATGGCGGCACCCGGGTAGTGCCGCCATTATACATTTTTAGTACGCGCGGCACTACCCGGGATCGGGTCGTAAGTCATAAGTCATTTATTCATTAACAATAAATTGTGTCTGAAATTACATGGTATAAAAAAAAATGAATTTCATAAGGAAATATTACAACAATACATAAATATAACATTTATAGGAATTTCGTTATAAATCTTCAACAGCATAAAGACATGTATTCAATAGGAAACTTAAGTTGATTTTTAAAAGAGCTTGAGTAGATAGCGCTTTTTAAATATAGAGGCAACTTATTAAATAATATAACCGATTGATATCTGGGACTGTGCTTCACAATATTCATAATAGGCTGTACCTTGTAACCAACAATGTCTTGTCTACGTGTGCCTTCTCTGATCTGACGTTCTTCTGCTGTCTCATATTCATGTATATATTTGGCCACGTTACTTAGAAGTACAAATACACAAATGCTCGGTACTGTAAGTATATTCAGATTTATAAAATGTTCACGGCAACTCTCTCTTTGCGAGATACGGACTACTGTGCGAATTGCGCGTTTTTGCAACACAAAAGCTCTTTTGATAATATAGTCATAACTTTTTCCCTAAAACATTATGCTATATCTAATATTTATTGATTCTACCAACGCGAAATATACCATTTTCAATTGCTCAATGCCAACTTCTGTTCTAAATGCTCTTAAAGCATAACATGCGGAACATACCGATGAGTTGTGTGAGCATTTAATTTTGTTTTCCAATTTAGCTGTTCGTCTATATGTATTCCTAAGAATTTCACTTCCTTGACGAGGACAATTTTGTCGTCATTCTAAACAACCTCTAAATCGTCCTTATTACCGACTGTTGTTCTAAATGATAGTATTTTGGTCTTTGCAGTGTTGATTAGCAATTTGTTCATAGTGAACCACACGTGAAATGCTTGTAATGCTGTATTTACAGTCTCTGTTATGTTTTATTTATCTATGTCATTTGCTGCCACTATGGCATTTGAGTTATCTGCGAAAATTACTATATTAATGTCAGGTAAAATTGTATTCATGTAATTAATTAAGTCAATAATAAATAAAAAAAATAAAACTGGTCCTAATATAGATCCTTGCGGGACGCCCGTAGTCATCATTACTGTTGCTGATTTGTAAACCTTTTTGTAGCCATTTTGTTTTTTGGCAATTTTTACGAACATCTTCTGTTTTTGAGTTAAGAAGAGAATGATTTCAAGGCCTTACACCATAATGCCACATTTTTGTAAGGAGTAGTTCGTGGTCTATAGTGTCAAAAGCAGAACTTAAGTCAAGAAAAATTCCGGCTACTCTCATTTTATTATTTATTTTTCCTATTACGTCATCAAGTAAAGTATATATGGCGTCGGAAGTGCCAACACCGTTTTGAAAACCGAACTGTCTTTGGTTAAACACTCTATTTACACGCAAGTGAGTTAAAAGTAGTTTTTTTTATGATCTTTTCAAATATTTTTGACAAGACTGGTAGCAAGGAGATAGGCTTGTAGTTTTTAGGATCAGTTCTACTGCCTTTTTTGTAGACAGGTATTACTTTGGCTACTTTACGCTGGTCCGGGAAAATAGATTCCTCAATACATCTATTATAAATATCACACATGGGCTCAGCTAGTATAGAGATATGTTCCTTAATTACGGATATTGGGATCTCATCATAACCACAAGAATACTTGTAAAAGTATGGATACATACTTTTGACCATCATTTGGAGTGACAGAAGCAATTGTCATTTCGCTATTTTTTTCGATTGTGCACTTTTGTAAAAATGCTGTATTTTCGCCTCTTTCTTGAGTAGAAGTATAGAGACGGATGTATGCTACCTAATTATGAAGATCAGCAGTCACCCAACAGTGATTTCCTTTTCGAGCATTGGACTTTTATAGGCGAAGACATCTACTACGGTAGACAGGGTGTTTCGTTATCATTGTTTAAAAAAAAATACTGCTGACGACATTTATGTATGGATTTAGACGCAAGAATGGTATAAGAGATGCGCAAGTGTCTCAGTTTCCGAGGCAAGACTCTCCCCAAAAGTTAAAATTCTTTAACAGCAGGTAAATTACTTTTCCCTTTTTGGTCGGATAAACTAATTCCTCATAATATGGTGATAACCATGTAATTAAGGCTAGCACTAACTGGTCCTCAACCAGGTCAACTAGCAACATTAAAAGGCTGGTTTTCCTCAAATGACATGATATATTATAGTTAAGTGTTAAATAACTGGCCTAATAGAAACCTGGTTAAACGTGGTAGCCATGACAGTATGCTAATGAGAAATGATTAAGTTTACAAATAAAAGTTATACTAAATACCAAACAATCAACTCAGCCTATCGAAGTCCACTGCTGGACATAGGCCTCTCCCAGGCAGCGACACAACACCCTGTCCTCCGCCTTCCGCATCCAGTCTGTCCCAGCCACCTTTTTCACCAGATTTGTAAGTACCTGGTAGTTACTTCTTGACAGGCGTACACTGTCCTCACATACCTATTAACACTATAATTTGAAAACATTCTAAAAGCCAATTCTTTTTAAAAGAGTTACCGTGGAGTTTCTTGCTGGCTCTTCTCCATAGGAAACGACCAATTGGAACCGTGCACCTAGCTTCTGACGTTTAATAAGTGCCCATGTAGGTTTATGTCAAATAAAATATTTTGAGTTTGATTTTTTACTTTTTAAGGCGTTAGTTCATCTAGCTGGGGGGTGTCCCATACTACACTTGCAGATACGCGGATTCTACTCCCGCAAGCTTAGCATGCCGCTTTCTATTGTAGAAAAGAAATCGCTTGTCTATATTTCTTGGTGGAAAACCGTGAACTGTTTCCATGGAAACGTCTTTCGTCTACTCTTCCGTCGACAAAACGCTTCTCTATGGTTCTCGTTCTAAGCATGCTGGGCTCGTCTGCTCCAACAGCCATCAGTCCTTCGACAAACATGGCCAGCCCACCGCCACTTTAGCTTGCTTACCCTGCAAGCTATGTCGGTAACTCCGGTTCTTTCCGAAGACTAAATATAGGTCCTGGCAATTATATCAGACTGACAGACAAATTGTTTGAGATTCTCGTTCCGCAGTAGACCCTAAGTCCTCGACTGAACACCGAACACCTAGTTGATTGCTACATGCAGTCTTGAAGCGGATCGTTACAAGTCGTGGTCAATGTTATCTACCATGATATAATCCACTACCGATCGTTATTTCTCCTGACAAAGTTTATTCTGTTTATATTTATGTATCTACGTATTTATTCTTGTATTATATAGTTATTTTCGTGTTATCTATCCCATATGTTGCACCTGCAATGTGTCTTCTCTGCATCACCCTAAGGTTGACTGGTAGAAATGCCTCAGGCATTAAGTCCGTCTTTGTACGGTATTTTTTTTTACTTGTGCATTAAGTATTAATAAATAAATAAATAAATAATCACCACGTTTGGTAAACCAATTATTACACAACTTGACCCCTGCCATTGATACTGTAGACCAATTACCTAAGTCAAGCCATTTTAAGTACCTATAATAGACAGGCAGTTTTATTATTTTGGTTTCGCCTACTAAACTTTTTTGTTCCAATAAATACATTGAAAAACTACTTTCAATTTTATTCAATGTTGTCATTCAATGACGTTCGAATGTTTTCAAGTTTAAAAATGGAATCGAAGGACTGCAGCTCTGCTCGCATCCTTTATTATCAAGTGCGTAGGAAAATTTTACGAATTTAATTAAACAAAAAGTGTATTGTTATATTGTTACATTTTAATGAATGATTTTTAATGTAATTTTCTCAGAACTAAGCTTCATCCGGGTGAAAACTCTAAAACTGTTAATTGAGCTACCTGTTTGTTAAAGTTTTTCAAAATCCTTTCAGCAGTATTCCTATGAAAATGTAACTGCTTTATAGTAATTGGCCACGCTATAGTAACTGGCCACTCATAACAAAAGAGTTAGAAACAAGGTAATCTGAATTAAAACGAAAATACAATAGATACACGAATATTTTTTGGCCTTTTCATTCATGGGCTTGCTTGCATTACCTTGTTTCTACCTCTTATGTTATGAGTGGCCAGTTACTATAGCGTGGCCAATTACTATAGCAGTTACCCTACTTATTTTGACCTAAACTATTAGTGTTGATGTTAATGTAATATATTCAAAATTGCAATAGTTTAAATGGAAGGAAATGTGAAATAAGTTTCGAAAAGATTTATATTTAGTGTCTTAATTCATAAGTGAATAGTGGTAGTTAAAGATAATGTGATAGTTAATTTTTGAGAGAACAATTAATCATGCTAGCATCTAGGGGCATTTCAAAATGGTTGATAACCATTACCAATAAGAACATTGTCCACTAAGTTTTCGTGTTTAAAAACTACCTTACCAAAATCAAAATCCAGAAACTTACCTACGTATCTAAATGTAAAGTCTAGGTGTTATTATTTCAGTAATGGCAGTCTTACTTTTCCGGCAAAATAAAGCATTTTCCTTACATGACGACGCAGATTTTATTATTATTTGCCTTCAAGACAAGCTAAGCTAGCTAATTATTTTATTTAAGAATGATCTTAGGAAAGATTAAGCTTAATCTTTCCTAAGATCATGCTTTAATAAAATACAGTAGGTATTATTTTCAGGTAAACGCCTTGTTTTAATTTACATACATTTTTAATATACAGAAATATTAACTGAACCCAAAAAAATAAAATCTGTTGGTATTTCCCCAAAGTATTTTCCCTAGGTTGCCCAAGCTTGGCACCTCGGGGCGGCGTTCACGACACTACAAATATCAGTTATTTCGGCGCGGGCTCACATTCGCGATCAACTTGCCGTTGCAACCTCACCAATAACTGCACTCTGCATAGTTATATCGGACAAATACAAAATGAAAGTGTTTATAGTTTTTTTGTTTTGTGTTGTCTGTGCTCAGGCTAAAGTGACGCGTAAGTATTCCTTTTTTGAATATTTTGGCGGGAATAGGACGATGCGATTTTCAGTGGTTTTTAATGTTTTTTTTGTTTCACGAAGATTTCGTGGATACAGGGCTTTTTCATTGATGTAAGAATAGAATAGGCATAATAAATTGCACAGTTTCATTATGGACTTGGAATGCTTTGTAATGTAATTGGATTAAGCAGTGTGTCCTTCACATTTCGAGCCCTTACCGCCAACTTATCGTAAGCGACATTTTTAGGAAAAGTCAATTTTTATCATAACCATATTGTTTTAAATATCGCTTAGGATATATATCGCATTTTCGTAAAAATGTCGCTTACGGTAAGTCGGCGGTAAGGGCTCGATTTGTTTACTTTGTCGTTGTTATGCAAAGAGGCTTAATTAAAACAGTGTTATTAATCGTTACACTACTTTTTACGCTAAATACGTGAACGTGATGACATTTAAATGCGTAATGATTACTTATTTTATTTTTAATTAGGGAAATGACATGAATTCCTTAAATGGTTTGCTTAAGCAATCGAGTTCATTTATTGTATTTTTATGTAGTCTGTGAGGTAGGTACATTAAAGATAAATTGTAGCACTAATAGTAAATTAAGAACACTCTTTGACGCAACAAATAAATCCTTTGTCTACTAATATTTTGTAAAGACTCGATTTCTATTTCAATTCAGATAGTGTGCCTAGTTTCTAGAAGAATGCTTTGCTCTATTTATTCGCCTCAAATTCAAAGATTGCATTGTCGCTGTTACAACATCTTGTTAGCGGCTGTTATTTGTGTAAAATTAGACAGTATACTATCTTTAATAGGTAGTGTTCATTGTGGTTGCTATAAGATTCGATATTATGTCTTTTCAGGACGGTAAATATAGCTAAGTTGACAACTCTTGACGAGACAATGGCAACAGAGAGCTTAAGGCGCAGATATATGATTTTAGTTACTTTTAAATCTGTTATAACGTCTTCATATGATGCAAGTAAGTTACGCAAAAAATGAAAGTTAAACTGGAACGCATACACATCAATTCTCTATGTGAATATTTAAGTATTATAGTAAAATACTATATGAAATAAATTCAGGAAGTAATGTCAACCCTCTCCTGCCGGAGGCTCTACGCGGGGGTCGTGCGGTCCATGGCCCTCTACGGGGCTTCTGTATGGGCGCGTTCCCTGGCGCTGCGGCCAGCCCGCCGGTTGAGCGCGGCCCAAAGGGTCATGGCCATCCGGAAGGTCCGGGGATACCGCACGGTTTCCTGTGAGGCAGCGAGCCTCCTTGCCGGATTGCCGCCATGGGATCTGGAGGCAAAAGTCCTCGCGCACGTATGGGAGTGGCGCGAGGAGGCGAAACGCCGGGGCGTAACTCCGCTGCCGCGAGAAATTGCGGCACAGCGGACGGAGCTCGGGTGGGATCTCATGGAGAGTACAGTTGTCGCAACCCAGTGCTGGGCACGCCACGATTGCGGCGATAAGACCCCTCTTTGAGGAGTGGCTAGAGAGGCGCCACGGCGTCCTCACCTTCCGCCTGACACAGGTCCTCACCGGAAACGGCAGCTCCGGGAGGTTCCTGTGTCGGATAAGGCGGGAGGAAACGCCCGGGTGTCACCACTGTGTGGATCGCCCGGAGGACACGGTGGAGCATACGGTGGAAGGCTGCCCAGCTTGGGCAGAGCACCGCCGTGTCCTCGTGGAGGCGATCGGCGGCAGAGATCTCTCGCGTCCGGCCCTGGTTCAGGCCATGGTACGGAGCGAGAGGGCATGGGCAGCCGTCACCTCCTTCTGCGAAGCAGTAATGCTCGCGAAGGAGGAGGCGGGACGGTTGAGGGAAAGGCAAGTTTCACGCCCTCTCGCCCCTAGCCGCCGCAGGAGACGCCCTGGGCGTCGGGAATCCCGGGCGGATTTCCGACCACCGTAGGCGCGGGCTTGCGGACGGTGAGCAATGGGTAGCTCACCGTCCGGTAAGGACCAGGCCCGGGTCGACGGCGCGTTGTATTCCCACGCGCGCCTCAAAGAGATGTCGTCAGCACAAATGTAGGGTCCACTAGGGCCGATGCCTGCCGGGGTCGCGGGAAGGTACTAATGGGTCACCGAGGCCCCCGCAACACAGGCAACGGAAGGAATACGGGTGGATTTTAGTCAATAAGAGTCTAACACACCCTCCCGCTCCGCCCAGAGCGGGAGAAGTTATTTGATGATTTCCGACACAAAAAAAAAAACTCTATGCATAAAACCTATATTATTTTCAAACTACTTAAGATATTTTCATGTTTTTTTTGTATTGTTTATACTTTTTTATTATCTATAAGTAATTATATCCGTGTTTTTTCAATTATTCATATTTTCGTTACTAAAAATAAATATTCCCTATGAAACCGAAAGGCGGCGCGTAGTAGCTACGAGTATCTATGTTGGTAACCCAAATCGCGGGCTATACAAGTTTTTCCCTGCAAAAGTTATTGTGACATCACAGCCATCGGAAATAATAACAAGAAAGATAAATGCATATTTGGCACAGTAACGTAAAACACGGATTACACATTTGACCAAAGTATAAAAGAAGATAAAATAAAAAAAAAATTGCCAGCCTTTCCTTAACACTTTCAATGACACTAAACGCTCATAGGCGTCATAACTAGGGTTGCCAACTGTTTTTATATCAAATATAGTATTTTCGAAGCCATTGCCTGAAAAATATAGTAGAAAAATAATATATATATTTTTTTTATTTTATTAACGGTTACTTACTTATTTTTTTTAAATTGTAATTATAAAAAATAATATATAAGAAGTATAAATACTTATTTTTTATATTTAGAGTGTAATAATTGTTAGTTATGAGAACTAATAATTATGACACTCTAAGTTAGAGTAACAAAATATCATTCAGCTTTTATGAAATTAATACCGGCCATATTGCGGTCATCTCGCCGTTTTATATTGAAAGGAAAAATATAGTAGTTTCGCCTTCTTTTTTATATTTTTATATATTATTTAGGGCTCTATATAGCAGGATACTATATTATATAGTAGGGTTGGCAACCCTATTCATAACAATAAAACGTGACCTATATAATTGTGTCTCATTCAGTGTCCTTGAAAGCGTTAAAAGCTGTTTTAATCGAAGATCATAATCATATTCATATTTATTTATTTGCGTAAAACGTGGTATACAAAGGTGTTAAGGATAAGATCATACGTTTTTTCTATTATGTTCAAAGCGTAGCCAGTTTGTTTTTCGGGCAAAGCGGGATTTTGAAACCTTTTTAGTCAAAAATACGGGATTCTTTCGTCGAAAGCGGGACATAATAAAAAAAAACCTATATAATCAGTAGTATTTCATTTATTAATACTTACCTATCCTTATAATTGAGTTTTAAATTAAGTTTACAATGTTATTAGATAGCCAAAAAATAGTTTACTGAAATAATAACAATAATTGTCTGGTTTGCTCTGTAAGGCAGTCTTCAGAGGGATATAATATAATTGAGTAAGTAATTTTGATTTTGATGCTCCTCAAAATCGGGACGTCTGGCAACCCTGTTCTACAAGGCATATAATAGGCTGACTAAATGTGGTCGCACAGCTACATACCATGAAATCAAAAGTAGATACTTTTGATTGTATACTTCGCGTTGTATACTGTAATAAATTTATACCTACAATGCCTTCATAATTTCAAGGATAAGCGACAATATGGGACAGTTACATGTATCAATCGACTCGTTACGTGCTTGGACATGTTAACTATGTGTTTAAAAGGCTTAATACATAATGTAGGTATGTATAATAAATTTCGTATTCTTGATGTGTATGCCTATATGGTATTATTTTTATCGATGATTGAACTGGAATATTTGAATTTAAATGTTGTTGTTGGACCACCCATTAAATAAAACTGAAGGATAATCTGGCAATTACTATGAAGATCTGGTATTTAAGGTGGATCTGCAATTTGCAGGTCAGTGTCAGGTTATATTTTAATGAAAATATGATTCGTGACCATAACAAATATTTATTTACAGAATTATAATCATTAGAAACACTCATACATCTCTCTTGGTTAGATTTGTTCCATAAGAACAAATCTCTTATGGAAAATTTCTTGCAAACTGCAAAAAACATAAGAATATTTGAATTTTGCGGGTTACCACTGCGGACCATAAGTTATTTCAGACGGAGAACATCTCTACCGTATGTGTACTTAGCTTCTGATTTTTCTATTAAGGCGCCGATATATGATTTTAGTGACTTTTGAATCTGTTATTACGCATTCATAATGCAAATAAGTTACGCAAAAAGTGCATGTTAAATGTTTCATGTTAGTTTCAAACTGCTTAAAATATTTACATGTTTCTTTTTTGTATGAAGAGACTATTTTATTATCTCTAATTTTGTCTGTGTTTTTTTTTTTCAAATATTAACATTTTCGTTAAAAATAAATAGTCCCTATGAAACCGGAATGGCGGCGCGGCGTGAGCGCGACGCGCATTTGTATGGCCAAGGTTAATGCCGATTACCCGACCCTTAAGTACACACCTTTGTTTACAAAATGACAGTGGCAAGAAAAATAATAGCTTAGTCCTAGAATGCAGACATTCCAATTTTCATATTGTTTTAAGCAATGATCTCGCAATATTTTGATCCGATCAACCAACCTACATTACACCGTAGCACAGTGGAACGAATGTATGGGAGCGGTTGGACGTAGACATGTCCGAAAAAAAAGAGTAAAATTATGCCAAACTAATGATGCCATCTTATTCGATTACTTAATGCCTTCATAACTTGTGGTGATGAATTTCTTCATAACTCCCATATTTCGGGAGTAATTTGAGAAAATGTGAAATTTTACTATGAAAATGAGTGTATCGAGCTCTCTCCCTCCTGATTCCGGGCTTGTTTCAAGTAGCGGTCTCTAATATCATAATGCTAATACTAAGAGCTATATTTAATACTAAGACACATAGTGCGCCAAATGTGCACTTTCTGGGATAAAGAGTGATGTTTATTTTATAACACAATTTTTTTATTTTTTGTTTATTTTGTTGATTAAAACCGTTTTTCTAAAGGTTTACCTTATTACAATAACATTTCTGAGCAGCCAATTAGAGAAGATATAAGCTAATTAGGATATATAATTAGGGACTTAAGGTTTACATATAAAACTGATGCACTAATGATTACTGATAAGAACATTGCTATTATTTAATTACTGAATGGCTCTTAATACACTAATTTAGCATGCATCATTTACTAATTATCACAATAACTAATTACCTTGCAATATTTAACAAAGGATACCTGGGATACCTGGATTTTATATAAATAGGTCACTATTAGTAACTTTAAAATCAGTGTTGATTTACACCTCGTTGTATCCAAGCTAATCTCGCAATGTATTTTCCAAATTTTAATACAAATCTTGATATTCACGTTGCTTTATGCGCACGCGCACATAAAGATTTACGCGACTTTAACTATTTGTTCAGTGTTTTAAAAGATAACAGTTGTGTTCAGTTATGTGAAAGTGCTGAAACAAGTTTAAAAGACTGGTGTCGTCGATTTTGCTACCGCATTTATGCAAAATGGACACAGTCTGGAAGAAGCACAGATAAGTTTCGGAAGAAACATGAGATTTGGCTACAGGCTGCAATTCAATGGCCGGAATTACAGAATGAAAATATGGAACCTTCTACAGAAAATATAAGTGACGTCATCGAGCCCATAATTTCTCCTGCTAAATCTGATGCTTCAACTTGTACACATCCTAGTCCTCGTAAATCTTTTGAGGACCTTAGTAACCGGCAAAAAAGAAGACGCACTGAAGATAGTCTTTCATGCAGCAGTAGCAGCGCTGAAATTATGTTTTCGGCCGAAAGGGCGCTTCAAAAGGCAGGACAAAGCGATACAGCTTATGTTATGAAATACTTGACGGAGAATCCAGAAGAGGCCTCAAAAATCAAAGCCTTCATTGAAGGTAAATCAATTCAGGTACGGGAAATATCCCCTTTGAAGGCATTGGCTCTTTATGTATCGATGAACTTATCGAAATGGCGCTATAACACTCTTCGGGATTTCAACACTCAAGAAGGAGCTCTTCAATACCCGAGTTACTACATGTTGGTTAAAGAAAAAATTAAGTGCTATCCGGCCAAAGAAGATCTCACAGTTACAGAGAGCTCTGCAAAAATCAAATTACAAGCCTTGATGGATTTAACCTCAAGAAGACTTATTAGGTCGTTAGAAACCCCTGTTGATCCCAATCAACAGCTCGTATTGACCAGCAAATGGGGTTTTGACGGATCATCTAGCCAAAGCATTTATCATCAAAGGACGAGTGAAGATGAGCAAATCGATCTTGCTAGTAATTTTATGATTAGTCTTGTACCACTGCGGCTCGTCTCAAAAGGTGTAACAATTTGGGAAAACGAGCGACCATCTTCCACTTCATTTTGCCGGCCAATATTGTTTAAGTTTATAAAGGAAACCAAAGAAAATGTGCAGAGAGAGATGGCTGAAATCGAAGCAGAGATTGAAGCCTTAACTCCATCCACCATCACTGATGGAATTAATGTCAAACACCAACTGCTGTTGACAATGATTGATGGTAAAATTCATTCCATTATATCCAATACAGCAGCTTCAGTGTGTGACATATGCAAGGCTTGTCCTAAAGAAATGAATAATTTAGAGTTAATCAAAGATAAACACGCAAACGAGGACATGTATAAATATAGCTTAAGCACCCTTCACGCTTGGATTCGCTCAATGGAATGCTTATTACACATTTCCTACAAATTAGTCATAAAATCATGGCAAGTAAGGGGTGATATAGCAAAAAGGCAAGTTGATGACAGGAAGAAAAGAGTTCAAGAGGCTGTAAGAAGAGAAACGGGCTTACTTCTCGATGTTGTGAAACAAGGCAGTGGATCCACCAACAATGGCAACTCGGCAAGGAGATTTTTTGAAAACTACACTAAATCTGCTGAACTGACCGGAATAGATGCTATGCTTTTAAGAAAAATCTGTGTGATCTTGCAGTGTATTTCATCAGGAGAGAAGATCAACGTAACTAAATTCCGAGAGTTCTGCTTTGATACTGCTAAGCTTTACGTGGAGTTATACCCATGGTATTATATGCCTTCTTCACTTCATAAAATTTTAATGCATGGGCCAGACATAGTTCAGAACATGTCAATTGTGCCCATTGGTTTTCTATCCGAAGAGGCATCTGAGGCTAGAAATAAAGATTTTAGAAAATATAGAGAGGGGCATTCTCGAAAGCATAGCAGTATCTCATGCAATGAAGATATTATGCACAATCTTTTACTGTCTTCTGATCCACTTGTTACAAGTATCCGTCCAAAAGGAAATAAGTTTGTAAAAAAATCTTCTTTTAAGGAATTTTATGAGCTTACGGATTCTGAGAAAAGTGATATCGAATTTGTTAACATAAATGATTTAGCGGACATCGATTCTGAATTTGAATTAATTGATGATGATGATGATGACGAAGATAATTAAATGATGTTATTGTTTTAAAATGTGTAACTTAGTAAATTAGAGCTTACATCTTAATTATTTATTGTACTTTTAATGAAACTAGGTAATTTATTATCAACTTACTTAAAAGTCATACTCTCATCAGTTCTTGTGAATATTTTTGTTAATATATATTTCTGTATATATATAATATATTTATAGACCTCTTAATAAGTCTGTCTGCGGTTTAAAGTAAATACAAATGGGGAAAAAACGTTTTTTTTTTTAAATTTTCATTTCCTTTTATCCCAGAAAGTGCACATTTGGCGCACTATGTGTCTTAGTATTAAATATAGCTCTTAGTAATAGCATTACGATATTAGAGACCGCTACTTGAAACAAGCCCGGAATCAGGAGGGAGAGAGCTCGATACACTCATTTTCATAGTAAAATTTCACATTTTCTCAAATTACTCCCGAAATATGGGAGTTATGAAGAAATTCATCACCACAATTTATGAAGGCATTAAGTAATCGAATAAGATGGCATCATTAGTTTGTCATAATTTTACTCTTATTTTTCGGACATGTCTACGTCCAACCGCTCCCATACATTCGTTCCACTGTGCGTAGGTAGGTAATAGTTTTTTAAGTATATATCCACACATCAGGGTCAGGACTATCCGGACTACAGCCTGTCCAGATCATCAGTGTTTTGAAGGACACTTACTCTGTCTGACGTTAATAAACACTGACCCGGTTAAGCTGGAACTGTGTAAATAAAGCTTTAAGAAAATGTGGTGTCTTGCCACCAATCATGATTATTGCATCAACAGTCGGGTAAATCTAATCTCTGGAATCTCTACCCGCTGTAAAGGTATCGGCCGCCATACATACTACCTTGCAATATGGCGTCCCTGTTCGGGCGCCATATTGCGGTTAGCCTATTGACCGTTACGTTAAACGTCAAAAAAGCAAAAACGTGTCCTCGGCGCCAAGCTACGAATTATTCCTTAAAATCTATCATGTAGTCGTGACCGTGGCGTGCTGGGCTCATTTTGGTCTGTCATCTATACATGACTGTGGCGGTCAGAATGATAATATAAGTTGGATTTGAAAAATTATTTTGCATTTGAAAGGTCCAAATATTAAGAAAGGTTATAGGCTATTTAACATCACGCTACGACCATGAGGAGCCGAGCAAAAATAAAAAAGTCAGAAACAACGCTAAGCGACAACCAAGTATTTGTATTGCGATGCGACGCCGACGCGGTGGCTCTGGGGCAGGAGTTTTATAAAAATGTGGCTGTTATTTTAGTATATTGTGTATATTACTAATTGAAACCACGCAAATGAAGTCGCGGGCTGAAGCTAGTACTGAGTCACTGACTGACTCATCAACACTCAAGAAAGCTGAGCTTTTGCAAAGAGTTTCGCTTTTTTGCTTTATGATGTACTCGTAGACAAGGAATAAGGCGGATTTTTCAAAATTCCCACGGAATGGGGAAGTCACGGGCGGAGGAAGGGGCTGGTAAAGTTCTAATATTATGCATAACTGAAAAAACGCACACCAGTGATGTTATTTTTCTACTAAAAGATCTTCTCCTTCCAAATAAATAAATTAATTATTGGTCTGAACTTTTGAAGTCATATGCCAGCCACAGGCCATGCGTAAAATCGCAAGTATAGATTAGGCTTTACAGAAAGGAAATGCATCTAGCACAAGGCTATATCCATTCACCGGGGCCCTTATTTAAAGTTTTGGCCAAAACTAGCGATTATTTGTCACTAAGTAGTGCGATGACAGGAAACTTGTATGGTTGGATGCACTTCGAAATTGGCAGTTGCAAAGGTGTTATTACGAGGCTATTGTCTTGATAAGTTACTTAATGTTCTTTTTCCGTTGCTAACTCGCTATTATCAAATTTTGATGTTATTTTTTCCGTTGTTCGTAGCTAGGTCATGTTTTTACGCTATGTTTAGGAAAAAGAAAATTATGTATTTTCAGAAAAGAGTATCTATTTTAGAAATTAATATTCCGATTCAACTTATAGCCCAATTCAGCAACATGAAAACAAAATTCAGTTTACCTCATATGCTGTTTTTAGGGTTGCGTAGTCAACAAAGAACTCTTATAGTTTGGTCGTGTCCGTCTCTCTGTCTGTCCCGGCTCGGCTCAGAGACTCTGTACTAGAAAGCTGTAATTTGGCATGGGTATACATACGTACTATATATATTAATAAGACCAACAAAGTGGTAAAACAATTTTTAAGGGAAAAAATATATTCCCACTTTACGTGCAAGGGAGGTACCCTTGCACGTAAAGTGGGAATATATTTTTTCTCGTCTATCCCATGGTGTGGGGTATTATTGGATAAGCCGTTCAAAAATATTGAGAGTCTGTGAAAACCATTTTTCGATTCAGGGATCCGTTTGCGTAATATTAACCTTTAAACTACATTTTTTTTGTTAAAGTCAGTTGCTCCCCCACCCTGCCAGCTAAATGGTTGTTGTTAGATATGTAACTCTACCGACTCTCTAATACTCTATGACTGTTTTCATCTTGAATTTCCAAATAAACGATTACGATTACAGAAAAATATAAAACCTAATTGAAACCATTTATTTTTACAGCTGACTACTTTCCATCATGCAAAAGGAGCGACCCTCAAATTGAGAAATGCGTTCTCAACGGTTTGGAAGCAATGAGGCCACACCTCAAGGGTGGCATACCCGAGGTGAACATCCCCGCCCTGGACCCCTTCACCGTGCCGACCCTGAAGCTGGACAGAACAGCTCCTAACCTGAGGATTAAGGCGACGGTAAAGCACGCGAAGGCCTACGGAGGCAGCGACTTCAAGATTGAGAAACTGAAGTAAGACACTTTAAATTGAATATGTTTTTAGTAGCTTTAAACACTGCGGCTGTAACTGAACGGAAGTGTAAAAAACAACGAAACTAGGATAACCTAGTTATCCTAAGTTAGCGTATATTTAAGTGACTAATACGTGGTGACATACAATTTAGAAATAGTATGGCAGAGAGTACAACTTTGTGCCCTTTGGCGTCTGACCCTCGGTCCGTGGGGTCCCAGTGCGCATAAGTCATTTGCGGATATTGCGAAACGTCTAGTTGATGTCACTGGTGACCGAAAAGCTGGCGGCTTTCTCGCGCAACGCATCAGCATTGCAATTCAGCGAGGAAATACCGCCAGCATCCTCGGTACAATGCCCCGAGGGCCTTTTGTTAGGCTTAACTTAGTTTTCATTTAATTTAGTTAATGTTAATATTCATCTTGTAATTTTGGTTATGTAAATAAATATTTAGAAATTGAATAACTGATGTGGTCCGATAGGGCCGATACCTGCCGGGGTCGCGGTAAAGTCCGAAAGGGATACCGTGGCCTCTGGCAACGCACAGGCAACGGAAGGAACACGGGTGGGTTTTAGTCAGTAAGAGTCTGATACGACCGAGAAGTTTTTTGATAATATCCCAACCAAAAAATAAAAAAACTTGTTTTTTCTTGAAAACTGAAGATTAGTGTACAGACAGTTACAAATAGTGCCATCCACAGACGCACCTCACTCTTTTTCCTAATCGCTTACAGTACAAGTGTGCATCCTTTCGCTAGTGTTGTAGTGCTGTTGATACTTACGAATTGCTTATGAGTGCGCACGCACACTATACGATGAATCAATCAGCTCGGATCAAACTCCCCACACCCCGCCGCCCCATCGACCAAAAAATAGTGGGGCGCGTGTGGATCGCACTATCTATACATAGGAATGAAAACCTTACGACTTAAAATAAACCAACCTAAAATAGTCTTCTTCTTTTCGAATCGATGATACAACATTCGTCTAGTTAACCAGATTACTAGGTCCCAATAAATAGCCACGTGTGTCACGGCTTCAGTAGCGTTCTTTACGTCCTCAAATGTGCAAGAGTCCACACTTTGGACAATCCAACAAATAGGCCATCGTCAGGTACTTGAATTCAAGTCTCGAATTGGAAAAAAACGTAAAATAACAGTTAACAGTTCGTCCTATGACTTCCAGACTGAACCTGAACAACAAATACGCTGGTGAGCTAAAACTGACACTGCCGAAGCTGATGGTGGTGGCCAACTACGACGTGAAGGGATCCAGACTCCTCGCCCTGGACATCAACGGCAAGGGACGCCTTCGAGGAAACTTCAGTAAGTGTCTTTTTTATGAGACCCTGGAGTACAACAAAAAATGCCATCTCATTAGCAAATGATACAAATATCCCATCCTTTTGCCTCAATAAACGCCCAGACCCAGAAAAACTATGTGTACCTAGGAAAAAAATATATTTGAAAGCTTGCACCTATGTAGGTCAGTGGCGTGCAGTGGTTCTCCACAGAAGGAAGGCCACGCATACTGACACCAAAAAAAAAAAACTAATTCGCGCATTCTCAGCGCGGCTCTACATATGCTGACCCTCAAAGTAGTCAATATTAATTTATCATATTTGAAAAAAAAAACATTGAAAATAATCCTGTAAAAACAAAAGTTAAATGCAAGAACTCACCACATTATTCAAGGTTTAAAACACGATTTTCTAACGATGCAAACAGAAGAAAGATTCGGCCACCTCAAATATCATAACCAAGTGGGTGGGTGATAATTACAGAACACGTCACTTGCAAGATATCCGAATTCATGAATTATCATATTTTTGGATTAATTCTCGTAATTCATTAATTAACACATCTACCTTTAGACAAACTTGAATCTTATCATTAAACGACAATTGCGACTAACCTAACTTAACCAACACATTATCGGCGCAAACTTCACAACAGAACACCATTCTTAGGTAAATAAACAAATAATAACACAACAAATAATATTCACACTACTTTACGTTTCAAAACGAATTACTTATACCTTAATAAGATTTAGAAAAGCAAAACATTCAAGGTCCGATATAATTTGCGTATCACATGAAACAAGATGGCTTGTCAATAAAAAAACACTACCAATTAAAATTGTATCGCTGTCATACCGTGTTCTTCCACAAAAGGAAGAACACTACCATATTTTGCCGGATAACAAACTGGACTGTGTTGCCGAAACTTATTTTCCTAACTCCCCAAAAACCAAGCGAAATTTCCCAAATATGAGAAGAAAAATAAAAAATTATGAAGTTTTTAATTATTTTTATAGGGCTTTTGCCCTATAAAAATAATTAATTTTTTTTAGGAAGGTTTAAATTCAACAATAACACCCTGTTTTTTTTATTGTCTCTAGTAGTCATGAAGGAAACTTCCCCGCAATTCGGAGAATTGTCCAAAAATTGGGAACCCTGGTCTTCAATATTTTTGATTCATTAAATCTTGACTTTACACACAACCTATGGGGACCAAGCTCCTGCCGCAGGAGCTACGCCCCTAATTTAAACCATGTCACTATTGTGTGCCGTTCATACACACGAAAATATACACGAGTGTGCGTAAATTTATGAACGGTATGTAGGCCAGGCGAATGCTTGCCTGATAAATCGCGCATACCCACCTACATAAGCTCCGTCGAACTGTGAGTCACGTGGCGTCTGCGACAAGTTGCTATAAGAGTTTTAACAGGAGTTTAACTTTTTTTTTAATATTTTGTATTATTGTATTACATAGTTAAAATAAATGCATTTGGCGTTGTTGGTAGGGTAGGCTAGGCCTAATTGCCTCTATGGACGGCACGCCCCTGATGTAGGTACTATGTCAAACCATTAAAATGATCAGGTGTCGAAAAAAAATATGTTGTGTAAAAAATGTTGGGTCTAGAAAGTATTTTAGGGTGATTGGTATTTGATTGCCATTATCAAAAGAGGTAGTTCGAATCGCGAAAAGAAAATCACGTATTAAAATCTATGGAAGTGTGATTACTTGAGGCAATTTTTAGAAACTTCTAGTTTGAATTAGCTTATCTTAAACAATGTATCTACAGCAATAACAGGATTTGAATCATTTTCATGTTATCGTTAAAATGCGATTCACAAAATTACGTCGATTAAAAATCACTTAGATTCAGCAAATAACAGGTATTTCAGCACGTATTCTCGAATGTAAATTTAATATGCACAAGTATGAATTTAATAAAGCATTGCCGTGTCTAGGTTCGAAAGGTGCAAAACCGCTTCAATTTTGAGGTTCAGAAAATGGTGTAAAATAGACTGGAATCTTTGGAAACTTCTTTTATTATCAACGTAATAATATTAGGTATCTCGAATTTGTAATTTGGTCATTATAAAGCTGAAATTATGCTCTAAAATAACGTCAAAACAAAAACGAAATTCTAACAGTTGACTGATAGTGATGTAAGAAGGCAATGTTTAAATTAGGCATGTTACCTAGCTAGCTAGAGGCTAGGTAACAGGCATCAATGTTTCCAACAATAACTGCCTCAATGCATTATTTAACAAATTGTACCAATGCGAACGAGATCTTCCATCATTGATATGATTGATCGAAGAACGAGATAGAATACGTGGGGCATACTAAAAGTTTCTGGAACTGGCCACTTACAATAAAAAAAAGTAATAACGGAATTCGAAAATGGAACTCTCTGGGAACATGTTACTTTTTAATTTGCGAGACTGTCATTTGTTTTTTTTTTCATTGTGGCGTCCTTTAGAAAATTGTGCTAATATGCCCCAAAAAAAAATCACAAAATTTTTATTCAATCGATAAGTGCCATAAAAATGCCAGAGTTGTTTAGTTTTTCATGAAATTCATTTGTAATG
Source organism: Atethmia centrago (assembly GCA_905333075.3). Classification (NCBI taxonomy): domain Eukaryota; kingdom Metazoa; phylum Arthropoda; class Insecta; order Lepidoptera; family Noctuidae; genus Atethmia; species Atethmia centrago. The sequence continues at coordinate 23,420,556 of HG995369.1, forward strand.
CAGAATCAGGTAGGTAGGGTACTTAATATCTTATGACGGATGGTTTTCAATAATAACTAATCATTCTAAAATACTTATCACAAGAAAGTATTGAATTTGGGTATAGGTACGTAGAGACTAGGGTGTTGCGGAAATTTGCATGTGCATCCGCAATTGCGAAGCTCCCGCATTTATTTAGACCTCCACATCCGCATTAATGGATGAGGAGCTCGATGCAGATGAGGGTGGAAAAGGGCGAATAAAAGTAAAATGGTAATTGTAATCATTTAAATCATCAATATAGCTCCAAGTCGTCACATTTCCACGAAATAGTCTTATATCCATTAAAAACATATCATTTCTAAAGCTATATTGTAATTTTCGCGAATTGAATTATGATCAACTTACAACTTTCAAATAACGTGAGAAATTTTGAATTATGCTTTGCCGCCTTGATCGATTAAAAAATCTTGATATCTGCATTCGCATCCGTAGATGTGAGGAACCAAAAATCTGCATCGGATGTAAAAAAAAACTGCATCCGCAACATCCTTAAAGAGACTCACAGACGCGAACAATTTGTGAAATTATTCGTGTCCGTGAGAAACAACAGGGATTTAGCAGAATAAGGTATAATACCTGGCACATGCCGCTATTTAGTGTAATCTTCACACACACACACACACATGAATACGGTGGTCATTTCAACCAGATTCATTCCATTTCCATCTGTCAAATGCTTACTTTTTTCTATTTATTGGGAACTGACATAAAAGTCTTTTTCTTTGTCACTCGAAGTAGGTACTATATACTACTGAAAATCTATTCAATTAATCTTTGTTTTTTTTTCGTTTATAGCCGGCATCACCGTGGTTGCAAAGGGCTTTGCGAAACCAATTGACAAGGATGGTGTGGAGTACCTGCAGGTTGACAAGCTCGTCTCCAGGGTCAGGATCAACCACGCACAAATCGCGATTGATGAAACTGAGAGGCCGTTAGCAGGTAACAATTTAACACATATTTATTATGATCTATACAGCATAAAATTATCTAATTTCTGAAAGTCCATCCACCATTACTTATAAAGTTATTAATTTAATAGACCTTTCTAGCATTGATTATGGATAATTATTCTTTTCAACATTAATTTTCAATCCACTCCTTTTTGTATCAGATTCCATCTCACTGACTCATTATTTTCACTTTTCATTTCTTGGTCATCTAAATACTTATGGTTTTCAAAAACCATTATTATTAGAGTCGGATAAAAAGCCGACGAACTTTTTCTGATTGGAAACTTACTATATACTTATATATACTTACTATTGGATAATACGTTAGCGAGATTCTTGAATTCTTGAAAGTGACCCTGTTCCCCAGTTGTTCAATACTGATGTTTTAGGCTAATACGAGACGATATTTGGGGTACCATAGACAAGATATTTATAAACAATCATTTATTTATTACCTTTACAGCGTCATCGGCAGCATCATTCTTCAACGCCAGCCCTAACGTAGTCCTGGACATCTTGAACCCTCTCATTGAAGAGACCACCGCAACAGTCATCAAGGCATTCGTCAACAAAATATTAGGAAGCATACCTATCACTGAAGTGCTGACAGATGATGCACCTGCCGCCTAAAATATAAATTGGTTAAGATTTATAGGTTTTATGTAGATCTGTGAGAAGCCTTTAAAAAAATACAGATTCTATATTTGAATTTGGCTCTTCTCTGGCACAATAATTTGGTTGTTCTAACCAAAAGGCCGTCCTGACCCACAAGCTTTGATCAAAAGCTGGTATGTCCCGAAATGATAATAGGGAAAATGCTTTACGTGCTTATAAAGCACGGCATGGTTACGAACCAGGACTTCTGGGGCACTCGAGTAATAAGTACACAAGATACAATGTTAATTCAAGTCAGTAATAAAATTATGAATTAATTAGCATTATTGACCAATTAGTTGGTATTTCACTGCATAATGTCGATAAAATTAATCCATATTGACTAACTCTACTACTCTTCTCACATGATAATAACTTAATTAAGACACACTAGGTAGAATATTTATTGATTACAAAAATGTATTGTTAACTTGTCAAGGAGTGTCCAACTTTACAATTATTTTCATTTTGTTGGGGACAATAAAAATCGATGAAAGTGAGACCAAAGTATCGTTTGAAATTTCGGCATTTTTAAATAGGAATCGAGTCCAGTCAATTTTGATGGTTGAATAAGCCCAATGAAATTCTCGTAACGAGAGTTCTTGCTCACACAACATATCAGAAATATAATTTTAGGAATAACCAAAAGAGCAACTAGATAACTGTTAATGTACAGTTTATGGAAAGAAGGAAGCTGTAAAGCGAGAAGTAGACACTTTACCTACATGTACGAGTATGTGAAGTTAAAATATTGAGTTTTCTCTTCTAGGCAACAAACATTTGTCTCGTACCTGCTTGATTTGGTCAAGGCTGTCAATTAGGTTAAGATTGTAAATAAATTAAAAGTTACCATTAGATATAAGATGCCTTTCATTTAATTTCACAATTGAATATCTACGAGAAAACATGAAGTTCCTAATGTTTCATAAATCATATTTTTCCTTGAATTCGAAAAATGGAACGTGTGAAAGATAATGTGGCTAGAAAGGGAGTGACTACTGAGATGATGACCAATAGAGAAGTAGAAAAGAAAAAGACACATTGTGCGGACCCCCAAAACAAACATCAATACATAAGGGCAGGAGGGGAATGATGATTTTTCCTTGAATCATCGAACTCTCATGAAGTTATGGACAGCTTATATAAGTAATTGTATCGGGGCATATGAGTACACGGAAAAAAAGGATGTCTTAAATTAAGACAATATCCTTTTGGTCAAGACAAATATTGATTCATATATGGGGAAAACAATATATTCTTGAATGAAGTAAAATTTTTTCTTAGTTTTATTGTCTTCTTCGAAGACATTGTACTTAAATGAAGAATTATTAAGTTTAATTTTAAGAATATTATTTCTAAAACTAGATACAAACTAGATATTTTCTTCAATTAAGATTATTATAGTCTTGAATCAAAAATATTTGCTTAAGTCAAGAATAAAAACCAAGTATTTATTATTCTTAATTTGAGTAAAAAGGTTTTCTTGGACTGAGAACATTTTACTTACGTTAAGGAAATATTTACTTGGATTGAAACAATTTTTCTGAGAACATTGATATTCTTCGCTGAAGAGATCCTATTTTTCCGTGTAGAAAAAAACCGGGTAAGTTCGTGTCGGACCACGCACAGTGAAGAGTTCCGTAGTTGGGACGAATTTATCCCAACAACAAACTTGAAAAACATGCTCTCCGATGTTGTATTTATTTAAAATTCGTGCCTTGCTATTACTAAACGTAACTTGTATGTCACATCACTACTGCTCTGTGGAGATCCCTAGCTACGAGTGTTGTTTTAATGCACAAGGTTGAAAAAGTTTTCTGCTTTTATATAAAATACTAGTTATTTTCATTATACCTGAACTTGCTGATGACTGTACTATACTATTTTCTGGTAAAAATAGGGACTCATATGAAAATGACATAAACAGTAGCTTAAGTCTCCGTAATAATTCAATGGCTAAATAATAACAACTTACAGATTAATTTTAATAAAACTCAAATAATGACATTTAAACAAAGAACTAATCCTGAAATTCTTGACATTAATTATGACCAAAATAAGATTATTAAAACCGAACGAACCAAATTTCTAGGTATTTGGCTAGACGAAAACATGACATGGAAAACACACATGGAAACTATGATTCAAAAATATCATCAATTTTGCTATGCTTTACACAATTTAAATAAAGTTGCAAATCGTAATACTGTCCTCACTGCATATCATGCATATGTCTCCACAACTCTTCGTTACGGCATAATATTTTGGGGCAACTCTACCAATAGAGAAATGGCATTTAAGGCCCAAAAACAATGTCTTCGAGCCACATGATTGTTAAAAACCACCGAAAGTTGCAAACCATTATTCGTTAGTTTAATAGTAGATTATTAACCAAGGGGATAAAGCAGTGTCTTCTGTCGCGGGTGATGTTTTAAATCGCGAGCGTAACGAAGGACTCGAGGTTTACTCCCGAGCGTAGCGAGGGTGTTAAAAACGTCCTGAGTGTAGCGAGGGATTTAAGTTCACCCAAGACTAAGATAACTTTATCACCGAGGAAAATACTCTACTTTTCGTACCATTTGCGAAAAAAATAACAATAATAATATGAGATAAGCATTTATTAAAAATAATGACAATTAAAAGTAAAAGTTAACATTCGAAACATTGGTCCAATTATTGATAGAGAGAGTTACTTTCTTGTTTGGTACATTTATTGTTGATGAGTTGATTTGAGTATTTCTCTGTTCTTGCGTCTGAGGAACTTGCGTTTCATTGTAGATAGTATACGTCGGAGATAGTGGTGGTGGTGCATCGTGAGTTACGGACGAATATAAGATGCCGGAAGTTGATGGTTGTGGCTCTGATGGATTGAGTTTTTTATTTTTGTTAATTTGACTGCTTAATATGGTTTTATTCGCCATTGAGCTTTCGATATAACCCTCAGATACTCCATCAGATCTCTAACCACCGTGCCTTTTTAGTGACGTAATATCCGCCCCTGCGCCTCCGCCAAGAAAGTCGCCGAAGTTCTTCTAAAGCAGTGACCGGTGTAGAGTCCTTTGGCATATTGCTAATTTTATTTTTGCCGATGGCTTGTCGAGTACTTTTCCCATTCCGATAGTTTATAAAAAAATTACTGTTTTCCATGTTGGTGGGACGAAATGCTGGTATTTATGAACGATTATAGTATATTGTCCTTGTACAATGAATGACCGATTTTTCTTTGTCTTAGTTTCCTTTACATTAATCAGCAGCAACTCATTGGAATGATTTTCAACGTCCTCCACTTTTAAGTTTACAAGTTCACATCCGCGGCAAGCACCATCAAAGCACGTCCAAAAATTAAGGCCACCTATAACAAAGATAAAAAACAGGTAAATATATAGAATAATTAGCATTACTAAGATACGAAATATTCATAGTTAAATCATGTATACTTACTTTTGTGGCCAGAAAAATTTCGTCAGGAGCTTCATTAAGAGATTTTTCCACATTTTGAGTCGTAAAAATTTTAGACTTCTTTGCGCAATGCCCTTCTGATTTTCTTTTAAAAAAAGCCAGTAATTTCGTGAATCTATTTATTTCAATGCTGTGTTTGATGCATAATGTAGCTTTCAGTTTTGAGTGTATGCACCAAAGTGTATTCGGATTCTTTGTCTTGGATAAATAATCAAAATAGACAAGAAGTACTGATTCTGAAATTGATAGGCCTTTCGCACTTCTCCACGTTGAAAATTCTTCATAAGTTTTTAAATAATTTTCCTTGGATTTTGTTGGAAGCAAATTATTTATAATTGCGGCAGCATTTGCACTGATGGAATCCGACAATTCACTGTCACTGTCGCTTTGATTTAACATCGTAACGATTTTTAGAACATTAACTTATTTATAAAAATAAATTAAAATAAACTTAACGTTTAGCTATGTATTTGAAGAAAACAAAAACGCGGCAAATTCCTAGACTAATATTTTTTCTGTCGGAAAAGCAAAGGCATCAAGCTCATACGGCCTTGTCGGTTTTCGTAATTTTATTTAATAATCATAACTGCATAATAAATGCATATTCCTTTTTCAAAAAGATGTATAATGCTTTATATACAAACTCAATGGTGTAAACACAGAAGTAGTTCAGTATAAATTTTGGTAAGTATTCCAAATTTAAATCACATTCTCCCCCTAGAGGATGAATGAAATTAAGTAAAATTTTTTTTCCCTGTTTTTAACAGATTAGAAATGACTATTGTTATGTTCGCTTTTTGTGGCATAGAATATCACTTTTTTGAGCAAGTGGTACGAAAAAATACTTACGCTTCCGTCCCTCTATATTTATGAAATGTCAATATTTGTTAAGGAGAATCTGTCTAAATTTGAAAAACTTAATACTAGACGTCACCAAAGCACACTAAAGTAAAAAAAACACAATACTGCACTTTTCTCAAAGAGTTGTCTCGGCATGGGTCCTAAGATTTTTAATAAACTGCCAAAAACTTTAAAAAGCAACCAACATAAACCAATTTAAATCGCATCTTAAAAAACTCTTGATTGAAAAGGCTTACTACTCTATCAATGAGTTTTTAGATGATAGAAGCATTAAATAAAAATGTCCGATCCACTTGTTATTCTGTCCTGTTTACGACATTACTTGTTTGAAACAGTTTTATTTAGTTTGTAGTTTTTTTTTTTTATGCCTAATTTGTACGCCTTGCAAGTCAAAACATAGTGATACAATGCAAATTTTTATACCATGTACCATAATTTACCTATGTTCGACAAATAAAATACTTTGACTTTGAGTTATTACATTCTAACTGCAAATGTAAGTTTGTACGCACAAGATTGGGATGTTTACCATGTTATTATAAGACCATAGACTTCTTATAGGTTTTCCTGTAATCTGTAAGTATAGAACTTTTTCTGTACTTTTTCAAAATTTCAGGCTCGGTAGTTTCGGAGATAAGGGGTGGAATGGTCAATGTTTATCTATTTTCCTAGTAGTAACTTTAAAATTATTTATTTTAAATTTATAAAAAAATATACTTGAGACCCTCACAGTAAGCCCTTTCATTTGATATGTTTCATATGTCACACGGTATAGTGAGCAAAACTTTCTTTTTTTCTTATTTGTGTCCCAAGAGTGACCCCGTATTCAAAATTCATTTATTTACGTAACATTTCTGTGTTTGGGTCATAGAAATTGGTTTGTGTACTTTTGAACTTAACCGGTCTATTACATTCGGAGCGAATTGGCCGTGACAGACGGACAGGCAGACAGATACAGGAGTGAATTCCTGTAAGGGTTTTTCATTCGAACATACGGGACCCTAATAGCTGTTCATTAAAATTATTTTGCTTCAATATTTCCCATGAACCTTTTCATGAAAATTCTTCGACATCACAGGTAGACCTTGAGCAGTGCAGCGCCGGGCTGCCCCTACCTTACCGACAAGCTGCTTTGCTTTCCGACAGATTGCAGAATATCAATGGCAAGAGTCAATACGTCAAGATGCATAGTTTACTTTTGTAAAGGCAAACTCTAAGGCATCATCGCCACGGGCGAGAGAACCGTGGCGATAGTCTCGCCGTGCCATCAAATTCTCGCGGAGATGACATCGCCGTGAGGAGATTGCTTCATACAGTTTCTATTGAATTGTATGAAGCAATTGTATAATTGTCACGGCGTGACTTTCGCGGCGATACTCTCGCCCGTGGAAATGGCGCCTAAGGCTCAATTTTACCAATGAAACTGAACGTGAACAATACATCTAATTCGCGTTCAAGAGCTGTTAACTCTTAAATGCGGAATTATAGAATATGTTACAGTAATGACACTGACAACTCTTGAACGCGGAATTGTGGAATATTGATATCAATATTCCGTAACAGTAATGACACTGACAACTCTTGATTAGATGACTGCTGATCGCGTTCAGGTTTTTTGGTGAAATTGGCCCTAAGATATTGTTAACATAAGACTAGATCTAGGAAACGTAGCATATAATTATAAGCTATTTTGTGACCCAGTAAGTCACTCACTGGGCAAATCATATAAGTGCATTGAAATAAGGATGTAAACAAACATCAAGAGCACGACAATCTCGTGTAAGGCTGAGGTCACAAAACTCTTTCCTTATTTCATTCACACTAGTACATAATGCGCCACTTCCTGATACAATCTACATATGTGGAGCAGAATTTAAGGACCAGGTAAAGCGAAGATGTTGGAGCAGTTTTTTTTACAGTTTTAGAGGCCATCGCTATAAAATAAGTCTGGTTTACTGAGACCGGATACAGGATAGACACTATCATCAACTCAGCCTATTGCAGTGCATTGCTGGACATAGGCCTCTACCAAGCCGCGCCTTCCGCATCCAGTCTGTCCCAGCCGCCTTTTTAAGATTGTCAACAGTGGACTGGCCATGTTTGTCGAAGGTCTGATGGCCCATGGATAGAACAGACGAGCCTTGTAGTGGAGACCGTGTATCGGCAAGTGTATTGTGAGACCAGCTAGATGATCGTATCAGATATGTAACTCCCCATTGACTCCGAACAGGAGTCGCACTCCCGAATCCTTCAGTCCCCACTGACACCGAATAGGAGTCTTGGGCCACGCGGTTTGCAACTCTATTATAATGCAATAAGGTGCTCATCCGTTATAATAGAGTTGCAAACCGCGCGCCAGATGTGGCTCACATGCGCGCCGGCGGCGGGGCTTGATGGTTTGGGCTAACTGGCATACCTCGCGCCGTTCGGGAGTTTAGCGTAAAACCTGCCAGATAACTTCGCCAAGCCGTATCTGGAGTTGGTGGTGAAAAACTGTAGTAAATAAACTGCACAATGTTTATTTTAGTATGTACATCAAACACTTTGAAAGAGAAAACAAGTAACATGATAGATTTAATTTCAGAATCTCGATAATAGTGAGATTTGCCGACGACGGGCAAATGAATAACGTCAGGACGATGCTTGAGAATAAGCGTACTTACGACTGAAATATTTATTTAAGAAGCACATCAGAGGGAATTCATAATAAAAACAAAATAAAAATAGTAAAATTGTTTATTTATCCAAATAATACACACAGACACAGTTCAAAACAAAGTGGTAGAAATACAATAGCATAAAAAATATAGCTTGTGCACAAAAGATTTAGTCACAGTCAATCAGTCACCTGCTGGGGTCGCGGGAAGGTACTTATGGGTCACCGAGGCCCCCGCAACACAGGCAACAGGAAGGAATACGGGTGGGTTTTAGTCAGTAAGAGTCTGACACACCCGCTCCGCCCAGAGCGGGAGAAGTTATTTGATGATTTCCCACCCTCAAAAAAAAAAAAAAAAAAAAGTCAATCAGTCAGTGGGTCGGTCAATTAATTACACTACAGGTAGATACGAATTGTATGCCCTGGTGATAAAATGCAAATCTAAACTCTATCAAGAACTGGCAGACCCACCTAAGTTCATCCACTTAAGCGTTATTAACTGTAATACTTATGCACATATTTGAAATGTTTTATAACTAGAAGATATTTGCAATGTAGCCCTCACGACCTTATTCGAGGTTTTTATTCCTCATAAGGTAACTAGTCATGCCATCGGAGCTTTTATAAAGGACACTTCTCCATTCAGTCTCTTAGATGGAGTAAAATTCTGAACAAGAAAGGTGTCAATATGGATTTTTTCAAGTTAATTTTGGTATTCATTTACGTGAATTGTGTGTTTGGCAGACGTATTAGCAGAAATGGGACGGTTTATGATGATTATCATAATGACAATAGTAGCTCGGATTTATGTAAGTGATAATTTGATTTAACTGATTTACTGATAATTTCTGACTTTCTCTGCAATTTTGGGGACTCAAATATAACCAACCATAAACTGTATGATCATAAACTTTAAATACAGTAGACGATGCTAAGAAACTGAATTGAATCAGGCTCCTTTTAAAAATGGTACCAATTCAAAAAGCAAAAAGAAAGAAATTAAAGAAAAATATTTTAGTTGGGAAAACACAAGAAATACAATAAGTAAAAAAAGAAGCATTACAAAACTAACAAAATTATTAAGGCGCTGACAAGACCCAATTGATCAAAATAGGCTTCGCTTAAGAAACAAAATTGCCAAACCTGTATAGTTTGTGGTAGCGGAAAAAATATATATTAATTTTGAACATATTTCCCAGAACTTGGTTGTTACCAAAACACGTTTTGAAAACAAAATCTCGATACAAACTAACGTTAAACTAACCTCTTGCTTTGAGTTCTAATCCAAAATATCTGTATCAAATATCAACATACGTTACGTATTTAATAAATAACAAGAACGTCTTATTTGAATGCAGAACTTGGTTGTTTTTTATTTTAGATTACTCAACTCAATTTTGAGTAAATAGATAATTACTTCATATTTTGCAATAAATTACAAGCTTTGTGTCATCGCGCTTCTCTTTCTTTTCTATGGAATTTGACAGTGACCGCGGTTTAGGTGTTGTCAGCGTCTTAAGTAGTATTATTGAGTAGGTAGTCGTTAATTCGTACCATATTCTTACGATAGTGTTTTACTTACACGTGCTTTAGATAGGAGTTGATTAAAACAATTGAATTACATTGTAAGATAGTTGGGAAAAAGGCTAGGCAGATGATGATAATGATGAATCACATTGTAAGATTACGACAATTTAATTGATACGTTAATCCTAAAACTCAATCCAGCGAAATCAATATGCCATTACACGGACCCAAACGTGGCTGACTGCATCCAGCGCATAGCTGAACAAGCAAGGCACCTACTGGCGCAAGGAGTACCGTCGCTGAACATTCAGCCGCTTGAGCCGCTGAAGATCCCCAGCATCAGGCTGCGGCAGCACAACATGCCGAAGAACAGCTTTAAGTATGACGCCTGGCTGTCAGATGTGGCACTCGAAGGACTTACAAATTATACCTTTAATAAGTTAGAGTAAGTATCTTAGTATCTACTTGCGTATTAATTGTATTTAACAGCACATTGGCCAAAAAATGGTTTCCAGCCAAACTAAATTTAAGAATGTCGAGGACCTCTTTTGATCTTTCCCGTTACAAGTCTTCCTAATGAGATTCCGAATTATTCTTGCATTCTTGATATAATGTCACATATTAGTTGAAGAGTCTACATCTACAAGTAGCTTCAAGATTGAGAAAAACAGAGAGATTTGCGCCATCTTCGACAGTCTTGATTCATAAATCAACGAGTATTTAACAAGGGCGTCGTTGCTAACTCATTCAGTACAGGAATAGTAAAAGTGGTTTTAAACCTTTTATTTTGCGGAAATAATTAGCAAGTTTACTATCGCAATCATCTCTTTTTACCATAAAAATTGATTAGATAAAGCCTTTTAAAATTTGAGCCGAACTAGTCCGTCTTCATATCGTCTTCTCTAAAATCTCAGTATCCCTAATTTATTTATTTATGACACTATGGAATACTTACAGCTATATAAAAACTTAACATAAACAAACATAGACAACAGAAAGCCAATTACAAGTCCTCATGTATAGAAATAGGCTAGAAATTATGTGAACACACGTCATCGTCACGTCACGTCAGTACAATGTGTTAATTTAAGGTTAATATAGTATATATATGTCTATTAGACAAGGACAGTTTAGTTATAATGAAAGAATTAAGAAAATGGGGTAATAAACTCAAATTGTAGGCTGTTTGAAAAACTTGAGGCTTAAGCACCTTCTCGCTGATGTCACACTCGTTGTGAAAGGATCCAAATTATGCTGCTTACATATCATATTGACTAATAACTGACATTCATTGTAGCGTATACCCTGAGGAGTTAAAGGTGACAGCTAACATCAGTCTGCCACACCTGATGATGTCTGGAAACTATGTGGTACTCGGAGACTTCCAGATGCTGCCTGTCGAGTCGACCGGCAAGATGGCCGCCAACTTCAGTAAGTATCTTAGATTTCGTTTTACGGTAAAGACTAAAGAGTGTCTAATATACTTTCTGCTCTACTCTCTTATCTTTTGTTTAATGTTTGAAAAGGTTATCTTCTTCTACTTTTTCCTACCCTTGGCCTTGCCTTGTCTCATGGCACTTGGGGACGACGCAACACTTTTGTTTTTCTTCCATTCTCCCCTGTCAGCCGTCACTCTATCATTAACTCCTTTTTACGGTTTCATAGTAAACAAGGAACCCTTATAGTTTCGCCATGTCCGTCTGTCTGTCTGTCTGTCTGTCCCCGCTGTAGCTCAGAGACCCTTAGTACTAGAAAACTGTAAATTGGCATAAGTATACATATCACGCCGACAAAGTACAAAAAATCTTGAAAATAAAAATTAAAAAAAAATATATATCATCCCCACATTACGTGCAAGGGAGGTACCCTTGCACGTAATGTGGGGATGATATATTTTTTCTCGTCTATTCAATGGTGTGGGGTATCGTTGGATAGGCCGTTCAAAAATATTGCGGATCGGTGAACACCATTTTTCGATTCAAGGATCCGTTTGCGTAATATTAAGCAGCCAAATGCGAATTACCTGCCAACTAAACGGTTGTTTATGGAGATGTGAAAAAATTCATGGCAGTAGTAAATAATTACATATTGAAAAAAAAATATTTTTAGGCTTTGCACCAAATGTGGGGATGATTTTTTTTCGCGCCTACCCCATGGTGTGGGGTATCGTTGGATAGGCCGTTCAAAAATATTGCGGGTCGGTGAACACCATTTTTCGATTCAATGATCCGTTTGCGTAATATTAAGCAATAAATTGTGAATTACCTGCCAACTAAACGGTTGTTTATGGAGATGTGAAAAAAAATATGGCAGTAGTAAATAATTATAATGAAATTAAAAGGAAAATTATCACAGCTAAGAGGGCTTTACAAGTTAACGAGTAATAGTCAACCAACTTAAATTTGCAGTTGGAGAATTGACCGTGGCATATATCGATGTATAGGAGAACATGTTTGTCAGCTACAATGTTTAGTTTGTTTTTGGGATAAATTCATACCAACTTACCAACTACGGAACCCCCCATTGCGCGTGGTCCGACACGCACTTGGCCGGTTTTCTTTCATATCATTCCTCACGTTTGAACTATACGTTTTCTGTTTGAACCATTTTATTATGATTCAAATGTTATATGTGTCTTCAATTACGTCAATAATTATACCATTGTAACCACTTTTTCATTTCACCATACCCAAATCTGTGTAAGGTGGTCGTGGTCAATGACTGTTTTTTAATCGCAATAATTACTCATTTGTACTTTTGATCATCCAAATGCCAATAAATCAAACACGTCTATCTATTTTCGACCTACATACATTTGTATCATATCTTACATTAAAAAGCCGCTTTTCCCAGCGTTAGGCAGGTTGGTTGTCAAGGTTTCTTACTAATAAAAAATTCGAAAATGATTTCCCGACATTCTAAATGGCTATTTTTCCACAGCTCAATGTACGGCAGCACTGGAAGCGTTGGGAGCTAAAGTGCATAAGAGGATGTTGATCCGTGATGCAACTGTACATCTGCGGTGCACTGGAGCACTGCAAGCGAGCCTCATGGAAGCACACTCTACTACTGGAGAAATGGGTCAGACACCTTTATTTTTTTACATAGGGCTTATTATGTTGAGATATCGATGTCAAGCTGGATTAGGTGACGATCATGGACAAGGATCCTTCCCTTGCATGCCTGCAATGCAAGGAATAAGATGCAGCTGCAGCTAAATATTTTAAATCATTTTAAAAGAGTAACGGTGGTGTTTGTTGCCCATGCCTCTCCATACGAAATTACCTTTTGGAACGGGCGAGTAGAATCAGTTCTATTTTTCTGTAAGTTTTGACGTTCAAAATGCCACTTTGACTTTGCTATATGACCATCCAGCTCTGGATCAGTGGATTTCAAAGAAACATAATTATAGATTTTAAAAAATATTAAAACTTCATTTGGCAGTACATTTGATTAAATAGAAGTTTCATGTCCTTCTTGGCTTTGAATGCTCAAGTTCAAACTATTATGCAATAGCTCATTATTTAATTTTGTTCCAGAAATGATAACTGACCACATTGCCCACATGCACTCAACAGAAATCGCGAAAGAAGTACAACCAGCTGTAGAGACAGCGCTCGGCATGGTCCTCGAGGACATAGCTAACAAGTTCCTCAAGCATATCCCACAAGATATGGTCTTCCCGAACTAATGACGCAGAGAACCTGAACGGTTGAATATTTTAACAGGACCTCCAAAGGATTGTTAGAGACAATATAAAGTGATCTGATAATTTATATTTCTAATGACGTAGTAGAGTGAGATGATTTAAATATACATTAGTCGTTATAGATAGGAAAATGAGCAGAATGGAAGCAGAGTCCTGCTGGCAATAGCTAAAATGGAAATAAACCTGTCCGTGTCTTCTAAACCGTGTTTCATCACAATTTAGAAGACAATGGTGCCGTTTCCCTTGTTCACAAACTAAACTAAATTTAAGTTTAATGCATCTTTTTTTTTCTATTTCATAAAGAAAAGGACGGCGCTTGACGTAAATTGCCGTAATTTTAGTAGGCAAGTTTTTAATCACGTCTAAACTTGTATGGAGTAGTGACAGGCGCTGATTAATTTGACAGGACTAAACTAAAATGTATCTTCTGTCCTCTTCTTAATGAAATAGAAAGAAAAAGATGCACTGATCTTAGGTTTAGTTTGTGAACAAGGGAATCGGCGCCAGTATTATATTTTAAACCTGTATGTAACAATGTTATTTGCTTATCATCATCTTATTGATGAGAAACATCTTACCTCCTGCTTTCTGGGGAAGTGATTTCGTAAAAAAGGGACGTAAGTGTGTAGACAGGAAGTGACTGCTTGAGCATGGAATAAGTAAGTACTTTATAACTCGAAGACATGTGTCATCTACCAACCCGCTCTGGGCCCGCGTGGTGGATTACGGTCCACTACCTCTCACGGAGAGGAAGCCTGTGTCCCAGAAGTGGGATCGTTATAGGCTGATTATGTATGTTATGTTATAATAGCATGGAATTCGTGTTCTCATGGAATTAGTAAGTACTTTATAGATTGTAAATAGAGGGGGTTGAATTTCGACCAGTGGGCGACCAATAGTAAATAATAATTCATGAGTATTTAGCTTTTTTAAATTCTGAGCTTAATTTTTTTCGCTGTTCGGTTGCTTATTACCAAGTTGAGAGGTCAGATGTTACACATCATATGCGACGACTATATGGCTCGTTTTTGTTTTCATAGCATCGTTCTTCTTACCATCTTTGACTGAAATAATTCTCATCACCATACACTTATTTATAAATAAGATTGAAAGGAATATTATTGATTTATTCATGTTATTTGTTTCTCCTATAAACTGGCCTTTTGGTCTTTTAGACTTTGGCTTTCAGTTTTTAACTTTAAGTTGATCAAATAATATGGTAGGTAGAATACAAAGTCAGTAGGTACGTAACTAACTTATATAATTTATTTCATGTATATTGTGATAGTGAATAAAAGTTTTGATTACACTTCAGTACCCTTTTATTGCACATAACATAATAATTATAAAGGTGTATTACATAAGTAATGGTTGCCATAACAGCTAATAATATAGATGGGTACCTACACGTGTCTTCACGTTCTAATAAATATTTAGTAAATCATCGTATTTCGTGTTCTGCCTTGTTTTTTGTTCTTGAGAAACACCGGATGCAGTTTCTTTAAACACTGCTCTCAAAACGGCGAAGGAAAACATCGTGAGGAAACCGGCATGTCCTAGAACCAAAAATTTGAAGGTATGTGACATCTACCAACGCGCACTGGGCCCGCCTGGTGGATTACCGCCCACTCCCTCTCACTGAGAGGAGGCCTGTCTTCCAGCAGTGGGAACATTATAGGCTGATTATGTAAGTCCCTAGTGGACCGATGACCTTGAGAAGGCGACAGGAAACTGGATGCGGGAAGCACAGAACCGGTGGAAGGGGTGGTGCTTGGGGGAGCCTATGTCCAGCAGTGGACGTCATTAGGCTGAAATGATGATGATGATAAAGTGCCTTGTTATTTAAATATATAAACCATGGCGTCGAAAAATTCATCCACATCGTTGTCGACCGGTAATAAAAGAGACGGCAATATAGCAATGCTTACCCTATGATCAAGGTATGTAAAAGCCAGCCCTTGAGTCACGGGAGGTCTCAACCTGCCGTTTGGAGATTTCCTTAAGCAGGCCATGTACACTCGGACCCTTCGGCCAAAGGGTTTCTATTTTAGGTGATAATGTGGCGGCATCTACATCGCCACATGCGAACTACGCAACACACTGACGTTACGCAAAATCCTGCATCGCGCAAGTAGAGTTTACCGCGGAACTAGCATACAAACAACATCCCGACATCAACCGTCGGGCAGCTCACCAGACACGACACCCGTCTGGTCTGAGGATCCTCCCTTGTCTACCCTGTTCCTCATGTCTCTCTCATAATAATTTAACGACGATGATGCAGAGTTTTATATACACAGAAATAAGCCATTTTCTTTTGAAATGGTACAAACATGAATAATGCACCGCTTTCTGGAATGTTCCAGTCAGAAAGTTCAGTACATCTGCTAAGAAATTCAGTTATAATTCTTGGCAAGTAAGTTAGAAATTGATTTAGAAAGAAATTGATTTTTATTTAAGCAATGAAATGAATATTTACTCTGTGTAGTATTATATTGTTTTAATTATTGTAAATGTGAAGACTATGTGGATCATTGTTTAATTTTGTTTTATTCTCAGTTAGTTTTTAACATGGTCTGGCAGTTTTGAGTATTTTTGCGGCCTAGTCAAATGTCCTTTCTTTGGTATTGTTCGTTGAATCGTTGAGCTCCTTTACTTATGAGTTGACGACTGACAAATGCGTGCACTGACTAGACAAGTCCACTCAATCTGTGTGGTTCTTTCATCAAAAGACCATTTCAGACACCAATCGACATGGTCTTCACATGATCTGACCAAGATTATGTCTGGACTTTAAAAGAGACTGTGACCTCTGAGTTTGTTTCGGCCTTTCTTCTCAGAGTAGTCAGATAGGAAACGCCGACCTCATCTAGTTTAAAAAAAATATGTTTGACGTGTAAAAGTGTTTGTAAAAATCTACTTACAGAAATAGAATCATTTATCATTTAAAAGCAGATTTACTGATCCGAAATTTAAAAGGCTTTGAGATGACATTTTCTTTCCCTGTTTGAAAACCAAATTCCCATCTTCCAAAGCAAAAGGATGCTAGTTTCATTCTCCACTATTGTTTCAGAGGTCCCACCTAATTATCGTGATAAAAGAATAGTACCTATTAATGAAGGTCCAATTTTAATCACGACAGAACTATTTTTGATCATCATGATACGATACCTTTTCAACTTAACCTGTTAAGCCCCGCGCGACACCAATTCGGAAACAAACAATAGAAAATCAATTGTGTCTCATTAGCTGTCCTTGACCAATTAAGTGGGATGCGCTAAGGTAGCCCGCGGAATTCAATTTTTTTTACGTTTTTTGCAATTTGCAGATCAGCGTCACATTGTATGTTGATTAAAATATGATTAGCGACGGTAACAGATATGGCTTTATATAATTACAATCATTAGAATCAGCAATACAACTCCATAAGTTAGAATTGGCCTCTATGTCATGGTTTCATGAAATAGTCATTGAATAGGGTAATATGAACTTAGAGAGTTGTATTGATAATTTTTATGGTTATAATTCTATAAATAAATATTTGATACGGCCGCAAATCATATGTAGATCATTATAAAACCTGACACTGAGCTTCAAATTGCATAAACTTTAGAACATTTTAATTTCTCGGGCTACCCTGTCGCTTTCACCTTAAGTTAGTTTGTTCAACAAAAAGGTTATTGTGTAATATGCCTTAAGTGTGCCAATGTGCCGACTGGGCCACGCGGTCAGGTCTACAACCAATTACATCAGACAGACTTACGACATTTACATAGAAACCTGTTGAATAAATATCAACTCTATGATTAAGCGCAGAAGGTTGTTGTTTTGGGGGCGAGAACAGATGGTTTTTAGGTCAAAGACCTAAACCATGACGATGCTAAAATGCAAGTTGCATTGTCACATCGTTTTGCTTTTGTTTTGTTACTTGTGATCGCGAGTTATTTAGTGTTTAATTAGGCTACAAATGTTTGGATACATACATGCTGAGAACTAACTGAAATAGTTGTAAGGGACAAATGATTTTATTTCTGTAAGTAAGTTTGTACAAACATTTTTACACGTACATAAATAACAAATATACCTAATTCATTAATAAAAATAACTAAAACGATACACAAACTAAAATATGTAGGGCGTCGAAAAATTCATCAACATCGCTGTCGACTGGTAATGTACCCAAGAAACTGGCGGCATTGCCACATTGTTATAAGTAGATATTATTACAATTGAGGATAAGATGCTTAGGTCTACCTAGAATTTAAATGACAATAGATAATCTATTTCAGTAAGACATAACATGTCCTGGAGTTTTACTTTCAGTAGCTTTAAGAATTATTATTTATCATTATTTATTTATTCTTATATATTTATAAAACACTTGGCCTATTTTTAGCCGACTTCATAAAAAAAGAGGAGGTTCTCAATTCGGTTGTATGTTTTTTTTTACATTTTGAGTTTAGTCACACAACGAAAACCTCTTAGGGTTTATCTGTGTGCTGGCGAGCCGCTCAATTCAATTTTACAAAAATACATACATTAACATACATAAACTCACACCTTCTTCCCATGGGGGTAGGCAGAAACTATAGAACACCACCTGCTGCGCTCCTTACATACTCCTTTTGATTCGTTTACGTTCATACATCTGGTCATACACGCACGCCGGTTGCGAGTACTACGCACCTGACCTTTTTGAAGAACATCATTAATGAGGTCACTATATGTCTTTCTGGGGCGTCCCCTCCCGGCATATCCACTCACATCTGCCTTGTAAATACCTTTTACAAAAATGTTTATTACTAAAATGATACGAGTACATATAATCATTTTATAACGATGATATTAATTAATACATACATTAGGAGAAATTTTGTGTAAGGAAACGCTTTGATTTGGACATTTGAATCAACATTATGAAGACTCAAAGTAGTTTCTAATATATCTTCTAGTCTTTAGAAAATATTTATTTAGGAGCTAAGACGATCGAAACAGGTTCAAAATTCGGTGAAGCTGGACGTGAACCCATGTGGCTGCGACGTTATTAAAAGATGTCCACCCATAGATAAATATCACCCTAGTCTCTCCACTATTCCAATGCTTACTCTAGGATGCATATCCGGTACGGCTCTAATAATCCTTCCATATCCTAAAGCCACGTCTTCCCTTCCATACCGCGCCCACCGGTTTACTCCTTGATATGCAATGGTCTCTGTAGCCCCATGAAACATGAGGCTCCAAGGGCTAGTGAAAATCTTAGAGTTCATTCGAATAATCGAGTCTGGTTAAACCACGCTGGGGCCGGTGCATTTCTTTCATTCATTCAGGAGCAAAGAAGTTAGAACCCACGTTGTTCTGCCTGGTGAAATCACCAACCCTACAGATCTATGAATCTTTTGAGAAATGCCGATTAGGACAGCTTCTTTCATAACCTTTTAAAGAAGTAGTCTTCAGTAGTTTTTGGGTGGGAAGTCATCAAATAACTTCTCCCGTTCTAGGCGGAGCGGGAAGGTGTGTCAGACTCTTACTGACTAAAACCCACCCGTATTCCTTCACCCCGGCAGGCATCGGCCCTAGTGGACCCCTACATTTGTGCTGACATCTCTTTGAGGCGTGCGTAGAATACAACGCGCCGCTGACCCTGGTCCGTACCGGACGGTGAGCTACCCATTGCTCACCGTCAAGGGCACCCCCTGTGGGGTACGTTGTTCTGCCTGGTGAAATCACCAACCCTACAGATTTACCAATCCTATGAGAAATGACGATTAGAACAGCCTCTTTTATAACCTTTCAAAGAAGTAGTCTGGAAGCCTATGTTCAGAGGTGGATGAAGGGTTGATTAGAGAAAGTACTGAAGCACTGCCTCATTGGTCTTGAGGTCGCAAGCGCTACTGCTGAGCAAAGTGTTATTGGCTTTTCTCATTAGGCATTTTTAGTAACAGCCCGGAGCCTGTATTTGTGATGTTTGTCCTGTATTTGTGCCGGTTGATGGCAATAGGCTCGCCCCTATTACATGGGATTTAAACATAACTTGCGAAATGTGGGTAAACTATCGCGGTTGTGGGTAAACCAGTTGCTACGAAGGGAAACTGTTGACACAGAACACGAGGCCCGAAGACACCGTCTACGTGACCGAGCCCGCGCACTTCGTATTCACCATCGATCGAGTCAATTTGATTTTATTATAAATCTCATAATTGTAATTTCTTTATTAAAATAAATTAGTTCATAATTAATTCGGTTTTTTTTTTGAGTCCTCCGGCAGTAGCCTACGTAATTCGCGTATCACACCACTTTGAAAACAAAATCCCGTGCTCACGATGACCACGTCTGTTTACCTCCTCTTTTTGCGATGACCAATAAAAAATAAATTATTTCGTTTAAATCAAATTCTCAGGCTCTGTTACAATGATCACAGATGTCCACCCTTTACCTGTTTTTTTTTACGATTTTGTTTTCCTTTACAAAAACAAGGGGATGAGCGTAGGTAAGTTACTATAGCGACCGAGCGCTGCAAGCAGGAATAGAACCTTACGATGCGATGGTTCGATTTACGCACCCGTGATAGTACCTACTATAAGCCAGGTCTGCCTAACCCTATGGGGTAAACAGGCGTGACGTTATGTCAAGTTAGAAAAAGTATTAAATAAAAAACATTTATTGCAGAATAACTTCCATATTTGTTAGTAACAACGAAAACGTACAAACTAGTGTCAGTAACATTTGCGTAAGGCACGCCGATCCTGGGGAATATCTACTTGACTGCGTGCAGTCGTATCCACCGCCCTAAGTTCGGAGAGTCCCACCTATCAGCCAACGTTCTAAGAATGGTGTATTGCTCAACAAATTTCTCGTCAGTCTAATCAAAAGAGAATCGTCAAGATTGATGAAAGATTTCGTCAATGATCACGCATTATCTTTACACCAGATGGCGATAAAAATTATGTTGATGTGTTATCATCACGTTTATTTTTATATTTAAATTAGAATTACAGTACTATTCTAGTACTAGTCAGTTATTAGGACGAAGATGTGGTCTGTGTTGTCTGTGTTATGGTGTTTGTCTGTGGTTCACTTTGCTGCGGGTTTTGATAAGAGCTTTATCAATTGTAAGTACCTACCTACTTTGAATCTCATATTTACTGAAATATTGGTGTAGTCTCTTGAAATGTAATTAAACTAGCGCTTGGGTAGCGTACCCACTGTTACATTTTACTATAAGCATAAGCTTAATCAGCCTATAATGTTCGCTGGGGACTCAGACCTCCTCTCTTTGAGAAGGAGCGGGCCGTAATCCATCACGCTGTACCAGTGAGGGTTGATAGATGTCACACCTCTTCGAATCTTTTTATTCTAGGACAGGCCGGTTTCCCCACGATGATTTCCTTCATCGTTTTGAGAGCAGTGGTGATGAAATAATTTTCACAAACTAAAGAGCCTGTCTGGGTTCGAACCTGCATCCTACAATTCGTATTCGTTACAACTAGGCCACCACTGCTCTTACTACAAAGATCAGTACAAAGCTAAACCACCACTGTACTTCATTAGTACGGTTAAACTAATTGATTAAATAAATTTTAAGTATAAGTATAAATTAAAAGATAAACACGCTGAAGCTGTACGCTTTAGCGTGTTTTATGTTGAGAAAGTTAATAGGTACTCTCGTTTTCAGAGGCCTTAAATACTACAAACGAGTGACTTAAATTCGAACGATTTTTGAATCGATAATACAACTTAGTATAGAATTTTGGTTCAATGTTTGCGTTAAGCACAATTTAGTATCACTCACATATGAATCTAGTTTTAAAACTATGTACATAAGTATTATGCGCGAAATAAGTATTTTGAATTTAAGGGTCGGGTAAACGCCGTTGACATTCGCCATACAAATGCGTGTCGCACTCACGCCGCGCTGCCGTTCGGTTTCAAAGGGAATATTTATTTTTAGCAACGAAAATATGAACATTTGAAAAAATCACAGATATTATTATAGACCATAAAATAGCCTGTCTATATAAAAAAAAATCATAAAATGATCTTTAAGTAGTTTGAAAGTAATATCGTTTTTTATGCTTTTTTGCTTTGTAGACAATGGTGCCGATTCCCTTGTTCACAAACCAAACTAAACTAAATTTAAGTTCAGTGCATTTTTTTCTTTTTATTTCATTAAGAAAAGGACAGAAGATAAATTTTAGTTTAGTCCTGTCAAATTAATCAGCACCTGCCATTACTCCATACAAGTTTAGACGTGATTAAAAACTTGACTACTAAAATTACGTCAATTTACGTCAAGCGCTGATTAATTTGACAGGACTAAACTAAAATTTATCTTCTGTCCTTTTCTTAATGAAATAGAAAGAAAAAGATGCACTGAACTTAAATTTGGTTTAGTTTGTGGACAAGGGAATCGGCACCATTACTTCTTGAACGTATTTCATATAGTATTTTACTACAATACTTAAATATTCTCTATATAGAATTCATATGTACGCGTTATAGTTTCATATATATTCTGCATAACTTAGTTGCATTATTTGAAGGCGTAATAACAGATTTAAAAGTCCGTGACATCATATACGTATTTGCGCTTTAAAATCGTACGCTAAATGCGTAAAATTTGAAGGCGCAGATATATGATTTGTGAGGTTTCTCCACGGTTTGTGCTAGGCTCGCAGTTCTAAACTATGCCAAAATCGCTGAACAGTCTGTATTTTGTATGAAAATCGATGTTATTGTGTTTCTTTAGTCGGAGGCTTCATATGTCCCAGAGAAGAAAGAGCGCTGGGCAGGTGTCTCCGAGATGCCCTGAACGCCTACATTCCACAACTAGCAACAGGTAGGTGGATTGTGAATGTTTCACGCTAAGTTTTTGCGTATTTTACTTGCTAGCAGTATTAATATTTTATTATTTTGAACTTAAATTCAGACTTGCAGCTGCAGACGAATCGTCTATTCTATGATTGATAAAACACTGCCAAATTTCGGTGGCACTGCCGGATGTTTTTTTTTTTTTCATTTAGGAAATGGTAACTGCCTTCTGAAGTTATTTGTTTGATATTCCTAAAATAAAATGATTATTGGGTGCAAACAGCCGCACCGGTCGATCCATCAGGTTAAGCACGCTTATCGCGGTTGGTCCGTGGATGGTTGACCATCTTTACATACAAAGACTCCTCCATGCCTCGGAAAGCACGTTGAGCCGTTGGTCCCGGCTGAAATTCATGGATCTTTGACAGTCTTACGGGTCTACAGAAGCCCGAAAGTCTGACAACCAGTCTTCCCAAGGGGTATCATATTACCCAGTTAATGAGTTGTGGAGGTCAGATAGGCAGTTGCTCCATGTAAAATACTGGTATTCAGCTGCGAACTGGAAGCCGACCCCAACATAGTTGGGAAAAGGCGAGACAGATTGTTTTTTTTTTTGACAAATAAAATAATATTGATATCCCACAATCATAATCGTTCTGTGCTTGTAAAATTATAGTTGTCTAATGTTTTAGGTAATAAGTATCACTTATTCGAGCTAAAATATCTTTTTATATACAATTTTTCTTACTTTCTTTTTAATTATGTCCAACTCACCCTGATCACCTCAGCTTCATACGAGTACCTTCCTTCCTAGCAATTTGTTTCCCTCATGTCGGCTTTGGTTCTATTATCTGTGACCGGTTAAATGTAATCCTTCTTACTATAGCATCATGTACCTATCGCATAATTAATTTATCTGTCATTGCTTTATTTTTCATTCTTTTTTACCTATTTTGGTATAGTAATTTTATTCTAGGTGCATCGTCTTCACATATAATTTTAAAATGTACCCATACAAAATTTTATAAAACATTTTAAAAGAGTAACGGTGGAGTTTCTTGCCCATTCTTCTCCATACGAAACTACCTTTTGGAAGGGGCAACTAGAATCAATTTTATTTTTTTGTTAATTTTGACGTTCAAAAGTGCCTTTTATGTGCCTATTTGAAATAAATAATTTGACTTTGACTTTATATATAACAGGAGTACCCGAATACGGTGTGCCACCATGTGAGCCCATGGTGGTGCCAGCGCTGTCCATCCAGCAGTCTACGGGACCCATCTCCGTCAAGTCCAGCTATTCTGACGTCACCGTCAGGGGCCCCTCGTCTATGCGGGTCAAAGATGTTGAGTAAGTATCTTTGGTTAACTGAACGTATTTTTGTACTTCTGAATAACTCTAGCTAGATCATGGCGGGGAGTGGCACTGCAATAAGGGATCTACCCATGGTCTTAAATAGCGTGGTAAAGCCAAGAGTTTTCTTTTTCTCCTTATGTTAGTACATTGTAGGAACAAAATCCTTTATCCGTAATGTAGCATTTGGATCTTCGTGAAGTTTTGTTTCTCGCTAGCCATTATTATTACATATTTATAGAGGCACGAAGAACAGGGCGTAAAGTTCACTCGTCCTCCATCGAAGGGATCGAGGATCCTCCAACTAGACGGGTGTCGTGTCTGGTAGACAACTACCCCACGGTTGATGTCGGGATGTTGTACGAGTATGCTAATTGCACAGTAAACTCTGCTTGCGCGATGCATCGCGCACACAACACACTGACACTGACGTCACGCAAAATCCTGCAGATTTTGCGTGACCTCAGTGTGTTGCGTAGTTCGCATGTGGCGATGAAGATGCCGCCACACATTAATCAAAGTTACTGTTAGTTCTTTATTTCCAGAAATACTTACATAGTGATGCTAGCTTCCATCCTAATATAACGACACTATGAGTATAAATACAGGGTTATTTTAAATTGGCTAGCTAAACTTCACAGACACGATGGGTGTCGATATCTAAACACGATAAAATATTTTTTTTTTGGTGATCATCTACCGCTGTTAGTGTGATGTTACTTGAAAAATGAGTTGAGAAAAACTGTTTTTTTTCTGTTTTATCGTGTTAAGATACTCGTATTGATATGCATCACGTTTATGAAGTTGACAGAAAAAAAAATATTTTGTTTAACTGATATTTCAAGTAAGTACAATAATTGCGGTCGATGACCTCCTAAAAAAAACAACAATTATTTTTTTTTTATTATGTTTATCATCGCATCAGCGAAGCTTAGCTAGCCTATTTAAAATAACCCTGTATAACGACGTCGTCGATGACTCATACTAGGACGATTTTGATGACTTTTATGTATGACGTCTTGTTTCAGCGTGGATTCCCAGCAGCACCGAGTGGTGGCCAGGCTGTACATTCCTGAGCTGAGGATGAAGGGCAACTACAGACTGGAAGGACAGATACTGATGCTGCCCATAGATGGAGCGGGACAGTTCTCCGCTAAATATGGTAACTATATTTTATGCTATGCTTAAGAGTTCAAAGATAAATCCATCGTTAAAAAAATGGTGCCTTATTCGTGCTATTCATATAAAAAGTAGTAATAGTAGATAAATAAATGGGTTCAATATTATGGATATGGACGTCTACAGTTAACAATTCTTCAAAAATGAACGAAGCAATGAGAATGTAGACCCAACCAATGGAGAAACTTATTGTGTAACAAATGAAACCCAAATCACTGTAGACATCCATATCCATAATACTGAACCCATCTACCTTAGGCAGTCGCTCCATTTAAAATACTGGTATTCAGAATCTGGATTGACTGGAAGCCGACTCATAGTTTGGAAACGGTTAGGCAGATGATGATGAGGACATTCAATCTCAATTCGAGCACTTTAGCTATTGATGGTTTTGAGTATGAATGGCTCTAGGAGTAGGGGAAGGCCAATGACGATGAATGGACTGTATGAAAGATGACATGTCTAGGATGTTGGTGACTGCTAAGATGATGACTAAAAGAGAAGTATGGAAGGAGAAGGTATGCTGCGCCAACCGCAAATAATTTGGGATAACGGCAATTAACTTTAATATTTCTATATAACATTCTATTATTGACATATTTCCTTCCCCCAGGTGATATCGACGCAACTGTAACCATAGTCCTGGGTCGTCAGCCTCGCCACAACGAGGTGGACTCCCTCAAGTGTGAGGAGCTGGACGTGTCCTTCCATGTGGGGTACGCCTCCATGAAGCTAGAAAACCTGTTTGGTAGTGATGGGGATTTGAGTACGTATACAAACATTACATGGTACGAGTAATTTGACATAACTGGCGAAATAGGGGTGAACACCGATGCCTACCACTTTTGGAGAATTCGGGCATTATGTTAGGTGCCATCATTATTAAACTATTACAGTCTGTAAATGCCACTAGTGTTCATAATTATAGACCTTCACAAAGACAGGCATGACGGAATTATAGGCACCGTATCGTGAAATGGCCAGGCTGATCACGATATGGCCATTTCTACGATCGGAATGGATATATGTATCGATCGCAGTAAGTATATTTTTCTTTCTATCATCATCTTCAGGTTGAACTTTAGAGTGAAACTTTACATTCAGGCAAACAATTTTGCGATACTTGGGTTCTTACTCAATAGGATTTGGTAAGACTATAATAGGAATTATATTTTTTTTGTCAGAACCTCTCTCCTTCTGTAGTCAAGCAGCTTTCATTTTCCTTTTACAATACCCAAAGGTCGAACCCCGCCTTGTCTTGGAGTGCGTTGCTTAACAAGTGACGTGTTCTTTTTGTAATAAATATTAATAATACATACATACAACACGCGTATGTAAAAATTGCATTGCATTTGCTAAGAATTATTATGGGCGTTATATAAGCAGCTAGTTAGGAAAAAATACTCTTAAAGGAATGTGGAACGTGGCAACAAAATGTGATAGAATTTATTTTGTGTTTTGCCCCAATACTTTACTCATGTAGAAAGGAAATGTCCGCCTCAAACACCTCTCAGATTTTATCATTTACGTTGTTCTCGCTATCAACGTAATTTAGTACATATTTTAAAGCACACTGTGGCGTCCTGTGATTGAAGAAGTGCACCAGACAAAAAGTATATTTCTTTATAAATTGTGATTTATTTGTGTACATAATCAAATATAATAAAGTTGCTAGGTACACTTACCTGATACTGTCCCACAACAGCAAAGGTTTCTGCGAAGGGATGAGTAGCCAAAAAGCCTGCAGGTTCCTACGTCATTAATCATAGTGAACAATAGATCTCGATCTACATTAAACTATACCCGTCCTAATAAATTTCAATTACTTCTAGGTAACACAATGAATCAGTTCCTGAACGAGAACTGGCAAAAGCTGATTGAAGAGTTGCAGGCGCCGATGGAGGAAGCTCTGAGGGACTTCTTGAAGCCTCTCGCAGACCATGCGTTCTCTACCCTTAACGCTGATGATATTCTCTCTAAATAGTGAAGCTGTTTAGTTACTCTAGGAAAAAATAAATTTAAAAAAAGGATGAGGATTCCCGTGACTGTAAGGCCCAGGCGTAGAGTTTAAGCAGTTTACACTTAATTATTTTATGGTGATACTTCCAGGGTTTTCATTCAAATGTAAGGATTGTTATTTATTTAATTAATTTATGAATAAATTGTAGAAAAAATATGTTTTATCTTGTTTTTGTTTTTCACTTAATTCATTGTTTTTTATTATTTATTATTCTCCTAGTACCTATCACGTAAGAAAAACAAAATAAAGTTGTAAATAATAATATATTTTTACAACTAAGTACATTTTAGTCATCACAATCGTTATTACAAATAATTAAACCTAGTGTCTTAAGTACAAAGTTTAAGGAACCTACGTCTATAGTATCGGGTGATCACTTAGTAACTTAAATAAATAAAGCTTATGCCCTATGAATGGCTAAATACCCCTGTATACAATGGCCTAAGTTTAGCTTCCATGGCCTAATTTGTATGAAACAAATACAAAAAAGCAGTAACTGATCATTCAATGTAAAACAACACTAAGCCATTGTAAACAGAGGTGCATAATATTAATTGGTATTTAGGACTGTCATTGTACTGTCCGAATTTGAACACACGTTCATACGATACCTTTAGATGGACTGAAAAGATATCGGAATTTCAATAAAGATCACAATTTAATCACTTCGACAGTACACAGTAAACGAGTAATTCGTCTGATGATGTTTGAGAGCGTTGCACAAATAAAAATATGTGTTAGTATTTTAGATTTTCTGCACGTATTAAAAAAAATAACAATTGATTTGGAGATCTTAAACCACTGGAAATATAAAAGAAAAAGCGGTGGTTGAGTTAAACAATTTCAAAGTATCTATGAATTGAGAAGTCATGGAATCTCAGAACCAGTACAATAAAACGGCATCATATCATAAAAATAGTACTCCACAAACCCACTATAACATTTCATATTTGTACTATTATCCGTTTAAACAAACTTCCATCTAGTCAAAATAAAGTCTACAAATCGGTGAATATAAATAAAGAAACACTCAGAACAGTAAATAAAACTGAACTAAACGTTAACTGACTGTTCATAAGTTAACTCACAGGTCTAAGGCGTGAGCCACACGTCGATGGGTATCTTGGAGAAGGCGATGTTGACGAACGCCTGAAAATGCTTCGCGATGGACGCGGAAGCAGCTGGTCTCATCTCCTCGATGATCTCAGCTGCGTTGTTGTTTAAAAACTGGTTCATAGCTTCACCTGGAATTTGGAGTGAACGGAGGACTTTATTATTTGAATACAAACGATAAATCTAATGAAGCTCATTGACGTTTTTCGTATGAACTATGGTAATAGTCTGGCAATCCACCAGATGGAAGAAAAAGAGGGGCGTGATATAAGACTTGATCACAATTTAGGGTGAACAAGGTTCTATTTCAATCTAAAAACCAATGTGAATCTACTTTTAGGCTAGCGTACACTATCGTCTAGCCTGTCATCGCCAAAGATATATGATCTGGTAACAGAATTATTACAAAATATTTAAGATTGGGAGTAAAAATAGATTCTGGGAATATGGCATTACATGTTATAGTATTTTCTGTTTTTTTTGTTTTTGTGTAATATTGTGTGCCTTGCCTAACCTGGATCAAATACATTTATTTTCTTTGTATCTTTTTTCTTTTTTTATACATAAACTATACTAATATTATACAGAGGTATTTGTGAGTTTGTATGTAGGGGGTAATTACTGACCAGATTTCGAAAATTCTTTCACTAATGGGAAGCAGTCTTGCCGAGTATCATAGCATATATTTTATATTAAAACAAGAAATTTCACGCGGACGAAGTTACGGGCAAAAGCTAGGCATTTATATGTAGAGAAAGGTTAAACTCACCAATAACGCTTCCATGGTTCACAGTATCCTTAACCTTGAACCGAGAGGTCCTCAGTTTGAAGTCGACCAGCATTCTGTCAGCCACCATGTACTTGACATTGTCCCGGGTGGTCTCCTTGCCAAAGATCTTCGCGATAGCCACCACGTCACCTTGAAAAGTGAAGGAGAAATTGTGTCAAATAGGATTCAAAAACTATCTAAGGGCTGATTTTTCAATAGTCTGTTAACTTGTATGTGAGAAATGACAAATATGACGGTTTGATAGCTCTTGTATGCAAAATATGTCAAACTGTCATATATTCTTCAGATAAAAGTTATCAAACGAATGAATAATCAGCGGTTAGTGAGATAATTTAACATCGAGCATTTTTCATACAGTTGAAATGCAAAAGAGTGCACAATCAATGATAGTTTATCAATAAAGCAGCCACAAGATTCGACATAAAGGAAACTATTTCCTGTGTCAATGAAAGATATGACCCTGTGAACAAAAATGACCTCCACAATAAACTTCAGCCTCAAACTACAATTATTATCATTGTCATCGATGCCATTACTCGTACAAATATACATATTCAGAACAAATATTAATAAGCAAGCCAAATAAATATTGGTCCCGCACGGAAATCGAAAATGTGACCCTGTATTTATTTTTGGCCAATGTAAGTAGGTATTGTTTTTTTCGTGTTAAAAAGGACTTTGGTGCGTTTAATTTCTGCCTTGTGTGAACCTTCTCTTTGCAGCTTATTGGTTTAATTTGTGCAATGTACTGTATAACGCCATTCTCGGCTTCTTTGTCTCTCATCAAACTCTTATCGACAAATCTAAAAGTATTATCTTCATCTATACCTATGTCTTCTATAAAAGCTGTATCTACTAATAGTTATGTAAGACTTACCGAAAGATGCCCAGAAGTCTCCCTGTGACCTGACGGGGAACAGCAGCACTTGTCCAGAGACCTCGTATCTTCCTGTAATCTCGATGCGAGGTAGCACCAGCCCCATATCAATACGCAGCTTCTTCAAATCAGACCTGTATACATATAAAATCGGGTCAGCTTACGAATTACGTTGGTGGGAAATAGAAGAGTACTTTTTGTTTTAAGTTTACGGGGTTTTATCTCTTGTTTGACGCTAGTCATATTCCAGTTTTAAATGATGGATACACTTACAATATCGTCATAGTTTCTTATTATCACCAATTCTATAGCACTCCTTATTGTAAGCATACATTATATTAAATTGTTTATTAAATTACTTAGATGATCGTTTGCGGCTTGCAGATTGTGCTACTATAGTCGAATAATTCCTTCACTGGAGTAATCTGGCATGTGCTAGCTGTCACTCTGTGTAATAAAATAGTCATATTTGCAAGGGCGTCGCCAGCCGATGACCCAGGGGAGGGCAAGTTGATATATAGAGGATGGGAAAAGTATGAATTGTACACGTTGTGCACGGTAGAGCGATCAAAATTTTCAAAGATTTTCCCGTTTCCAGAAAGGTGTTTGCCCCCCTTTAGGACATCAACAATGGTTAGATTTATATACAATTGCTGCCAAATTTTGATTTAATTTTTTATGTTCGGTAAATCATAAAGTTTGACGAATTCAAGTGAGCGGGTGCTTTGGTTGCTTTGCATTTGGGTAATTTTTATCTCTAGGGGGAGGGGACAGCTGCCCCTCCCTGCTCCTCTTTGGCGACGCCCTTGCATATTTGTTGTAATGGTGATCTTTTCATTTAATCGATTTATGTAAGTGTGACTGCCTCGTTGGTCTAGTGGTCGGAAGTGCCAGTGCAGAGCTGAGCATGAGGTCCTGGGTTTGTCGATTCCCAGGTCGGGCATAGTTTTAAAGGGTTTTTCTATCTGGGATTTCTCAGTAGCAGCCCGGAGTCTGGATTTGAGCCCGGTTAATGCAATAGGCTCGCCCCCTGCTACATGGAACTTAAACATAACTGGCGAAATATGGGTTAACTATAAGTAAACCTTTGCCCTAACCTCCAGGGAAACAAACGTGATGTTATGTTATATAAGTGTAAAATAAATGTATAATAATAAGTGTAAAAGTCTAGAATACAATAAATATGACCATTTTATTACACAAAGTGACATCTAGCACATGTTACTTCAGTGAATGAATAATTCGGCTTAAGATGAGCCTCCTATAGCATCACAATGGAACAGAATTATTTATTTCGTCTGTACCTTTGTAAACCTTCAAGTTTTACGTTACAAAATTCGGCCTTTACGCTCGAATTGTCCCACAGTAGTTCCTATTGCTTGTGAAATGTTTTGTGCACCTAATTCTGTCATTATGCCAAGCTTCCCACCATTTTGAGAGATCGAATGCAATGGTGAGTATTTCGAAACGGTGAGGAAGCCAGAATGACTACTATTTTTAGTGTACTGTACTTACTTGACTTTTTCTCTGTAAAACAATTGAATTATTTTGTGAGATACAATCAATTCGATATTGTAACCTAGTCTAAATCGGTCCTGAGGTTTTTGTATGGATTTACGCACGCGTTTTTGGTCATTAAGCCAAAAACTTGGTATGAAACATATTTTTTTGTACTAGAACCTTTCAAAGTTTACACAAATTCACATCGTCGGAAGTTACTTTCTACTATATCAGCTTTTTTAAAATTAAGCAAGTCTTTCGCAGACGTTTGCGAAAAACTTGCAATAAGTTGGCGACCGTTCTGTCTATTATGATCGTTAGTGCTATTTTATTACCGTCTGCCTTTTCAAGTAGGTATTTGGCACGAATTATTACTACATAGTTACTTAAGCATTATATTACTGAGTTCTGTCCATTCATTAATTACTGGTAAGTATGGCTTGTCTAGAATAATAAAACAGCTTACACGTACGAACTTAGTTTGAATAAGTTGGTACCTAACGCTCTTTTTTTTGGGACTTGACCGTATTTATCATTTGGTATAAACTAAATGCCTTCCTATGTTATCTATACACTAAGCTTTAGTTATTGTTTACGGTATAACCTAAGAATTTATAAGTTTAGTAACTTCCACTCAAATGACTATAGGTATTACGAAAATATTTGCATCGCCATGTGACTCAGCTATGAAGGTGTCTCTTACAACATTTTGGCAATTTTTGTACTTATCCGTTTGCAAAAGCGACTTCACAGAATTGACCTCGTTTCCTTGCTCTTAAGATTTTCAGTTTAACAAAGAAATAATATGTCTAATTAGTAGTTTCAAAATAACGCCTTGTAGTCCACCCAGAGATTTAGACATATGTATTAAATGACACCTATATCTTTTCAAAATATAAACTTATTTTGAGAAGCTACACTGCTTTGACAATGTTTGGTTCGTCGTTATATTTACCATAATTTGCAGATTCTAAAACTGCAATGACTCACTGTTTTATGAACGGGTGCTTGGCTACTCACTTAGCGTAGAACAATAAAACTAACACCTGAAAAATACCTGCGTAATAATTTACGCTTTGGTAAACATAGCTGCCAATAACAGAACAGCATTTCAGCCTTATCAGGGGAGATGAATTAATTTCCTATAATGTATCTAACTAAAATGTCATCGAAGAAGAGCAAGAGTGATCAGGCAAATGAAAATCAACGGCAGTCTTACCTGATTTTAGTAATGGTATAATTACTAGGACCGATAACGGTGATGTTACTGAAAGCTGCGGTAACCCTGACGGGACCAGCATCATTGGCCATAACCAGGCGGTCAATGTAGAGGGGCTCCACAGGAGGGACCCCCAGTTCAGGGATACCCCTGGATAGGTAGGGTCGCAGGTGGTTGAAGGAGTTCTTTATACAGGTGTCCAACTCAGCATCTTTTTGACTGCATGGTTGAATGTAATCCGCTAAAAAGAAATAGAACATTTACTGTTTAATTATAGTGCTTTGGTGTTCGAAGAAAGTGATTAACATATTTAAACAAAAATGTGTGAATAGATAGTCATAATCATGCTAAAAATGCACTCAGCAAGCACACAATTTTATAAAATTCATACTGGACCAACTGGTGAATGAACCGAAAACAAAAAAGTCTACATAGATTTTAGATTTCAATTCAACATTCATAGCGCAGGGCTTGCCTAATGACAATACTCAACTCTCGACGGCATGCCACCCAAATCAAAGGTACGTTTCGAAACAGAGTATTTGCATACAAACATAAACAATGCGTACATAAGCAAAGTAACGGTTACGTAAAGTATACAAGGTGAGGCAGACCGATCACCGAACTTTCCAATATTCCGGTCGCAGAGAAATATGCGTGCGAACTTGGAAATACTGGACCTAAATTTACTAAGTAACAAATTAAAACCAACAAAGGTCTTGTACCTACATTGTCGATAGAAAAAAAACTAATAAAGAAGAAAACCAATATACAATCTTCTTCTAATATTATAGAAAAATCTCGTGTCACGGTGTTTGTGGTCATATTCCTCTGAAACGGCTAGACCGATTCTAATGAAATTTTGTATGTATATTTGGTAGGTATGAGATTAGGTCGTAAAGTATACTTCATCCTAATATTCTCACGGGATCGAGCCTAACGCGGGTGTAACCGCGGGGCGCAGCTAGGTTTATAAAATAAAGTTACGCCATAAGCCATCTTTTGTCGCGGGAAGGTACAAAAGGGTTACCGAGGCCCCTGGCAACATAGGCAACGGAAGGAAAACGAGTGGGTTTTAGTCAGTAAGAGTCTGACACACCCTCCCGCTCCGCCCAGAGCGGAAGAATTTATTTGATGATTTCTCACACAAAAAAGCCATCTTATGTGTAGGTATTATTTCCAAGTGCACCCGAGTATACTGCGCTATGAGTAATAATAACAAGTTATGATGAATATGGAAAACTGGACAGACATATTTATTGTAATGTAACGACTGCAACACGCAGTTTTTAAGACAATTATTTAAATCTTTCATTAACAATAAAGATTGCGCGAGACTCAAGTCATAAAACCATGAGGCAGTTTAAATTTTACTTCACATTTACATTTTACACTTAGAACAACAAAAATCATCAGTCCATAATAATTAGGTACACTATGGTGCATAATGTATGTAGAAACATAAAGTAATATATGTAATTATGGTAATCTTAAAAGTATATAATTCTCATCACGATCATAATGCGAAGCGAAGTAAACGATTCCTAATCAAATCATTATAGAGAATTCTTGGCAGGGTACGGCAATAGCATACAAACATGTCAGAAGCATGTTTAAACACGGAAATAGTGTTTTCTGAATATATAAACGGGTGCCTAGCTAACGGATTTGCATAGAACTGCATTCGAATGATACGACAGAAACAATGGTTATGATAAGGATAGCAAACACAACACTCTTAATTATAATTCTAGACCATTCCGTAGATGGTCAAATATAATTCGCGATTCAGTTGCTAAGGAGAATGGATCAAAAGAACTTAAGAATCCCATTAATGATAGAACACGATGGTAAGTGATAACTGATAAAGTTACTGGTCAGTTTAAACAGTTTCTTGTATATAGAAAAGACTCACCATAACAAGAAACCTTGTTTAACAATAGACAAGAAAGCTTAGCAACTTACAAAGCCGTAGCCAAATTGTTTACTCAACCCACTAAACAATTGACTAACTAAAGAAACCCAAATACAACAGCATGAATTCACCGCAAACTACACAAACGTTAATACAAATATAATAAAATCCAAGATGAACTTGAACGCTTCGCCAGTGCTGTTTCACAAGGTCATCCATTACATAAGTCTTATACAACTGATTACCGACCTGGTAACCCACTTAGTACAATAGCGTACATTTTGAGAAACACCCATGGAAATTGTGATGGAATTCAGAATATGTACATAATCAAATTGAGTGACTTTTGTGTATTTTCGTTGTGTTAGATTTGGAACGTGGTGTTTGGATTATGATTTAATTTGATAGTTTGCTGGATTTAAGTTATTTCGGTTATGATATCATTTGATTGCGTGGAGCTTGTGGCTAAGTAATAACAGCCGTACGGGTAAATCGATCAGGTTAAGCTACGTTTGCTGTGGTTGGTCCGCAGATGGGTGACCGTCTTTACATACCAAGACTCCTCCGTGCCTCGAAAAGCACGTTGAGCCGTTGGTCCCGACTCTCATTCGTGGATCTTTGACAGTCGTTACGGGTCGTCAGAAGCCCAAAAGTCTGACAACCAGTCTTACCAAGGGGTACCGTATTAACCAGTAACTGGGTTGTGGAGGTCAGATAGGCAGTCGCTCCATGTAAAATACTGGTAACTTCCCAACGTAGTTGGGAAAAGGATAAGCAGATGATGGTGATATCATTTGATTGCGTGAGTTTCGTTTCCATTTCATACACTTCTTGTTTGTTATCTTCCACTTCTTGACGTTTTTTGTTTTTTAAACATAGAATTTTTTTCTGGGGTTTCTTATACATTTGTTGTGAAAATTGTAACAGTTTTTATAATTGCTATTGTGAGCTACTGACTACAGATATGATCAAAATATTCTGCATTTAAAGCAATTTTTGCGATGATTATGATAATCCACAGTATTTTGAAAGCCACCAGTATCCAAAATTATGTAGGTTTAACTTTTAATGGGGATCCTTATCAGGAATTCAAGTATACCTAGAAGTTCCTTCTGAATAAGTACGTATCGCTGCATAATTTTAAGTACGTTCGAATATTAATGAATCCCTTTCAAGGCTTGAGAAGTCGGAAGTAAACAATGTCATTACATTATTTATTTATAAAACAATAATAACTTTTAACCGATCATCGTAACCATCAGCGACATTGATTGACACCTTGAAAAATATTTTTTCTTAAAATATCTGTATTGTGCTTAAATTATTTTGTGGTTAAGCACTGTTTATTTTTTTAAATCCACAAAGAATGGATTGCATTACGACCTAGATAATATTTTGAATGAATTGCACAAGTGTAAGACTATATCAGACTAATTTAGTATGAAAAGATAACGGATTGGTTATCCGCTAATCCCACTGAAATGAAAACTGTGTCAACAATGTTAGTCAAAAGGCATTTAAAATAACCCTATCCCTAATAAAAACCTTTGTTACGTTGGTTCATGGGTACGTGCTCTGTAGGGATCCGCTAGGACTGACGCCTGCCGAGGTCGGGGGAAAGTCCGAAAGAGATACCGTGGCCTCTGGCAACACACAGGCAACGGAAGGAACACGGGTGGGTTTTAGTTAGTAAGAGTCTGACACGCCCTCCCGCTCCGCCCAGAGCTGGAGAAGTCATTTGATAATTTCCCACCCAAAAAAGAAAAAAAAGGGTACGTGCTACTATTGTTTACTTATAAACACTCTACAAGCCATCTTTTTGCAAAGAAATAGATACTAACAACTCGAACTACCCTACAAGGTACTTTTACTTTTTAGTTCCACTTTCGAACTTTTCCTCACCAGCTGATCTATCATCTGTCGATCAAGTGCGTGTGTTGTAACGTAACTGTATCGGTCACGTAACAGCGTACCGTGGTATCAAATGTACCTAATGTAATAGTAGACGGTACTTCTGTTCTTGTGAAATGTTTCTTACCGTGTTAGGATTTAAGGGTCGGGTAATCGCCGTTCACCTTGGCCACACAAATGTGCGTCGCGCTCACGCCGCGCCGCCGCCGTTCGGTTTCATGGAGAATATTTATTTTAGTAACGAAATAATGAATATTTGAAAAAATCACAGATTTATTTATAGATACTTACCGAAATAATCTACTTATTCATACAAAAAAAAAATCATAAAAATATCATAAGTATTTTGAAGCAATATCGTTTTTTATGCTTGGGGTAGACATTACTTCCTGAATTTATTTCATAAAGTATTTTACTACGATATTTAAATATTCACATATTGAATTAATGTATATGCATTCTAGTTTAACATACATTTTTTGCATAATTTACTTGCATTATATGAAGGCGTAATAACAGATTTAAAAGTCACTAAAATCATATATCTGCGTCTTAAGTGAAATAGAATTCTGATATTAACCGTACCGATATTGACAGCAGCGGAGCCTCCAAAGTTTATTTTTTTATTGGCTTTAAACGGTAGGTATCGCGGAAAAAAGCCCTTAATACCGTTTTGCAGTTAAATTATTAATAATCTTTAGATTTTTTTTAGATTTGATATACTATTAAGGCAATAATGGCTGATTATTTGATGGGACATACTACAACGCATAACAGCCAATGTAATTGGTTTCTTGATTAAAATCTATG
Organism: Atethmia centrago; assembly: GCA_905333075.3. Lineage (NCBI taxonomy): Eukaryota > Metazoa > Arthropoda > Insecta > Lepidoptera > Noctuidae > Atethmia > Atethmia centrago. The sequence continues at coordinate 23,457,909 of HG995369.1, forward strand.
CACACAGTTGTAATACAATGTACAGACGAGTAAAAAACGAATTTCTGAAAGCGTAATTTTAATTATTTAACCCTCAAGACAATTACCACGTTGCACAGTGGAACGAATGTATGGGAGCGGTTGGACGTAGACATGTCCGAAAAATAAGAGTAAAATTATGCCAAACTAATGATGCCATCTTATTCGATTACTTAATGCCTTCATAAATTGTGGTGATGAATTTCTTCATAACTCCCATATTTCGGGAGTAATTTGAGAAAATGTGAAATTTTACTATGAAAATGAGTGTATCGAGCTCTCTCCCTCCTGATTCCGGGCTTGTTTCAAGTAGCGGTCTCTAATATCGTAATGCTATTACTAAGAGCTATATTTAATACTAAGACACATAGTGCGCCAAATGTGCACTTTCTGGGATAAAAGGAAATGAAAATTTAAAAAAAAATTTGTATTTACTTTAAACCGCAGACAGACTTATTAAGAGGTCTATAAATATATTATATATATACAGAAATATATATTAACAAAAATATTCACAAGAACTGATGAGAGTATGACTTTTAAGTAAGTTGATAATAAATTACCTAGTTTCATTAAAAGTACAATAAATAATTAAGATGTAAGCTCTAATTTACTAAGTTACACATTTTAAAACAATAACATCATTTAATTATCTTCGTCATCATCATCATCATCAATTAATTCAAATTCAGAATCGATGTCCGCTAAATCATTTATGTTAACAAATTCGATATCACTTTTCTCAGAATCCGTAAGCTCATAAAATTCCTTAAAAGAAGATTTTTTTACAAACTTATTTCCTTTTGGACGGATACTTGTAACAAGTGGATCAGAAGACAGTAAAAGATTGTGCATAATATCTTCATTGCATGAGATACTGCTATGCTTTCGAGAATGCCCCTCTCTATATTTTCTAAAATCTTTATTTCTAGCCTCAGATGCCTCTTCGGATAGAAAACCAATGGGCACAATTGACATGTTCTGAACTATGTCTGGCCCATGCATTAAAATTTTATGAAGTGAAGAAGGCATATAATACCATGGGTATAACTCCACGTAAAGCTTAGCAGTATCAAAGCAGAACTCTCGGAATTTAGTTACGTTGATCTTCTCTCCTGATGAAATACACTGCAAGATCACACAGATTTTTCTTAAAAGCATAGCATCTATTCCGGTCAGTTCAGCAGATTTAGTGTAGTTTTCAAAAAATCTCCTTGCCGAGTTGCCATTGTTGGTGGATCCACTGCCTTGTTTCACAACATCGAGAAGTAAGCCCGTTTCTCTTCTTACAGCCTCTTGAACTCTTTTCTTCCTGTCATCAACTTGCCTTTTTGCTATATCACCCCTTACTTGCCATGATTTTATGTCTAATTTGTAGGAAATGTGTAATAAGCATTCCATTGAGCGAATCCAAGCGTGAAGGGTGCTTAAGCTATATTTATACATGTCCTCGTTTGCGTGTTTATCTTTGATTAACTCTAAATTATTCATTTCTTTAGGACAAGCCTTGCATATGTCACACACTGAAGCTGCTGTATTGGATATAATGGAATGAATTTTACCATCAATCATTGTCAACAGCAGTTGGTGTTTGACACTAATTCCATCAGTGATGGTGGATGGAGTTAAGGCTTCAATCTCTGCTTCTATTTCAGCCATCTCTCTCTGCACATTTTCTTTGGTTTCCTTTATAAACTTAAACAATATTGGCCGGCAAAATGAAGTGGAAGATGGTCGCTCGTTTTCCCAAATTGTTACACCTTTTGAGACGAGCCGCAGTGGTACAAGACTAATCATAAAATTACTAGCAAGATCGATTTGCTCATCTTCACTCGTCCTTTGATGATAAATGCTTTGGCTAGATGATCCGTCAAAACCCCATTTACTGGTCAATACGAGCTGTTGATTGGGATCAACAGGGGTTTCTAACGACCTAATAAGTCTTCTTGAGGTTAAATCCATCAAGGCTTGTAATTTGATTTTTGCAGAGCTCTCTGTAACTGTGAGATCTTCTTTGGCCGGATAGCACTTAATTTTTTCTTTAACCAACATGTAGTAACTCGGGTATTGAAGAGCTCCTTCTTGAGTGTTGAAATCCCGAAGAGTGTTATAGCGCCATTTCGATAAGTTCATCGATACATAAAGAGCCAATGCCTTCAAAGGGGATATTTCCCGTACCTGAATTGATTTACCTTCAATGAAGGCTTTGATTTTTGAGGCCTCTTCTGGATTCTCCGTCAAGTATTTCATAACATAAGCTGTATCGCTTTGTCCTGCCTTTTGAAGCGCCCTTTCGGCCGAAAACATAATTTCAGCGCTGCTACTGCTGCATGAAAGACTATCTTCAGTGCGTCTTCTTTTTTGCCGGTTACTAAGGTCCTCAAAAGATTTACGAGGACTAGGATGTGTACAAGTTGAAGCATCAGATTTAGCAGGAGAAATTATGGGCTCGATGACGTCACTTATATTTTCTGTAGAAGGTTCCATATTTTCATTCTGTAATTCCGGCCATTGAATTGCAGCCTGTAGCCAAATCTCATGTTTCTTCCGAAACTTATCTGTGCTTCTTCCAGACTGTGTCCATTTTGCATAAATGCGGTAGCAAAATCGACGACACCAGTCTTTTAAACTTGTTTCAGCACTTTCACATAACTGAACACAACTGTTATCTTTTAAAACACTGAACAAATAGTTAAAGTCGCGTAAATCTTTATGTGCGCGTGCGCATAAAGCAACGTGAATATCAAGATTTGTATTAAAATTTGGAAAATACATTGCGAGATTAGCTTGGATACAACGAGGTGTAAATCAACACTGATTTTAAAGTTACTAATAGTGACCTATTTATATAAAATCCAGGTATCCCAGGTATCCTTTGTTAAATATTGCAAGGTAATTAGTTATTGTGATAATTAGTAAATGATGCATGCTAAATTAGTGTATTAAGAGCCATTTAGTAATTAAATAATAGCAATGTTCTTATCAGTAATCATTAGTGCATCAGTTTTATATGTAAACCTTAAGTCCCTAATTATATATCCTAATTAGCTTATATCTTCTCTAATTGGCTGCTCAGAAATGTTATTGTAATAAGGTAAACCTTTAGAAAAACGGTTTTAATCAACAAAATAAACAAAAAATAAAAAAATTGTGTTATAAAATAAACATCACTCTTTATCCCAGAAAGTGCACATTTGGCGCACTATGTGTCTTAGTATTAAATATAGCTCTTAGTATTAGCATTATGATATTAGAGACCGCTACTTGAAACAAGCCCGGAATCAGGAGGGAGAGAGCTCGATACACTCATTTTCATAGTAAAATTTCACATTTTCTCAAATTACTCCCGAAATATGGGAGTTATGAAGAAATTTATCACCACAAGTTATGAAGGCATTAAGTAATCGAATAAGATGGCATCATTAGTTTGGCATAATTTTACTCTTTTTTTTCGGACATGTCTACGTCCAACCGCTCCCATACATTCGTTCCACTGTGCGTTGAAGCGAATTGAGAAAAAGAATTTGTGGATACACAATGATTGGAGATGAATGCACATTTATGTTTCCTAAAAACCAATAGTAAACAATCAGACCGAAAAAGTCTATCACGACGTATTCTTATCACAGTAAATTCTCATACATAATCATAATCAGCCTATAATGTTCCCACTGCTGGGACACAGGCCTCTTCTCTGTGAGAGGGAGTGGGCCGTAATCCACCACGTGGGCCCAGTGCGGGTTGGTAGATGTCACATGTTTTAATTTTTTTGGTTCTAGGACATGCCGGTTTCCTCACGATGCTTTCCTTCATCGTTTTGAGACCAGTGGTGATGAAATTATTTACACAAAGTAATTTACCTGCTTGGGTTCGAACCCACGACCTACAACTCGGAAGTCTACCACTGGGCCACTACTGCTCTTGGTATTCACCGTTTTGAGAGCAGTGGTGATGAAATAATTTACACAACGTAAAGAGCCTGTCCGGGTTCGAACCTACGCCCTACAACTCGTAAGTCACGGCTGTTACCATTGGCCACCACTGCTCTAAATTCTCATATTTATGTAATTTTAACGATATCTGAGGATACATTATGATACTGGGGGGAACCATCACCTCATACAGCAGTATTATTATAATATTACTTCACAGTGGGAAAGTGATGGAGCTGTACAGGACTTACAGCTCCATCTCTTTCTCACGCTAAGTAATATTGAAATAATACTGCTATAAGAGGTGATGGTTACCCCCCAGAACACTCAATTCTTTATTGTATTCCATATGTTACACAGATGATATAAAAAAGTAGAAGATCAATATGGACCCTGTCGGGCACAGCAAAGTTAGGAGAGAGGAAGAGGGTTTAAGTAGCAATTCAAGCAATTCAATATTATTACAAATTATTAGATGTGTGTGATTTATTGTATGTATTGCATAAGAATAATGCAGGCTATTGCAAGAACACAGCATCTTGTAATGCATGGGCAGCCGTCACCTCCTTCTGTGAAGCAGCAGGTAATGCTCGCGAAGGAGGAGGCGGGACGGTTGAGGGAAAGGCAAATTTCGCGCCCTCTCGCCCATAGCCGCCGCAGGCGCAGACGCCCTGGGCGTCGGGAATCCCGGGCGGTTTTCCGGACGGTGAGCAATGGGTAGCTCACCGTCCGGTCAGGACCAGGCCCGGGTCGACAACGCGTTGTATTCCACGCGCGCCTCAAAGAGATGTCGTCAGCACAAGTGTAGGGGTCCACTAAGGCCGATGCCTGCCGGGGTCGAGGGAAGGTACCAAAGGGTTACCGAGGCCCCTGGTAACACAGGCAACGGAAGGAATACGGGTGGGTTTTAGTCAGCAAGAGTCTGACACACCCTCCCGCTCCGCCCAGAGCGGGAGAAGTCTAGCGTTGCCATGACATTTCAATGACTAATATTATCATGCATTTTCACCTCCTAATTTGATAATTCTACCAAATGAAGCTGGTGTAATAAAATTATTACATTCCTCTCTCCAACACATTAAAACCGCGTGCCACTTTCTCCCCGCTGTCGAAACAGTTTCGAGAGAAGAGAACAAATTTTCCAGCAACGTTTCGCAAAAGCCTGACTGCAGCACTAATGACATTATGTGTAATGAAGGCTGGGAACCCATCTACATGATTGAGCTTGCATGTCCTGCTGCAATGGATAAAGAACATTTTGAGTAATGAATTTGTAGTTGCATGCATGCTTCTAAGAGAACCGGTAAATGAATAGTAACTAGGTTATTCTGTAAAAGGCTTGCTTTTCGCCACAACTGAAGTGTTCAATTGATGGAAAGGTGAGCTAAGTCTAACACTATTTCGACTTAGCTGGTGTGTTCATATAGTGAGTTTTTCACCAAAACTTAAATCTATATCAAATAAAGGAAATGAAACTTTAAAATGAAGAGGCAACAAAGAAATTATGAGTAGGAACGGTTGATGTAGGAAATGTTCAATTAAAAGCTTATAATCTACAATAAATATAGTTTCCACCAATAGATCAGACAAATAACTGAAGTATCTTAAGACCGACGATGCACCAACGGCTTGTCGTCAATGGTGTAACTCATTTAAAAGCAAACGTTAGTTTAAACAAATGCAACATGTACACGAGCTCAATACACTTACAACCTTTGACCAAACAAGACATGAAGAAATAATCAATATTACAATATTTTCTGAAAATGCATTGTCTTAAATAAAGATAACCTAGATTTTCCTCCTAATATTTGAATTGTAATAGGCCTGCCATTTACACCACCTATTCCATTATATCATATCAGAAATCCAAGGTTGATCATAAAGCAGGGAGATCGTGAGGTGACTTGTAACAGGATGGCGCAACGTGTGATGTAACGCCACCGCGCCGGTGTCAAGGCTGCGCGCGCGCCTACCGCCAACTGACCGGTTAATTACATGAATTTTGAATTTCGAAAATACGTCACCTATGCTATTTTGTGGCGAGTTGCTTTTGGGTTGAAATAATGCATTGATTCTGGTATTACTAATTACTACACTGTTGTCCAATCGCTTAAGTTTTTGTTGTAACCTGTCTTTAAGTTCATATGAGTAGGTAATTTAGCAATCATGCATGCAACAGTCGGTGAAGTCAATGAAGTCATTGCAAGCAACAACAACAGTAATTTTTCAAATCCAAATGTGAATTGTCGAATAAATTATTTTAAACCCAAGTTATTTAAAGACTGAATGAAAAATATTTAATTGAATTCAGATTATGATATGTTCCATTTTTTGTTGCATTTTCATGGCCAATGCAAGGTGGTTTTTATACATATATCAACACAAATTAACGAGTCATTAATTTTGACTTTTTATATTCTTTTTTTCTCTATCCAAATATTTTTTTCATTACAATTCTTAATTTGTACTGGTATATTTTAGTCCTTCTACCGGATAGAGTACCTACCTATTCTGTTTCTAAGGCAACTACCCCTGACCAATATATGCGTAAGGTTACCTGCTATCTTCCAGTCCTATCGGATATGATCCTATTTTCAGAACGTACTTATCAACAACGCACTTTAATGTGACATCGATCTCGTTATCATTATTCTTTGACTGTCCACCGCTTACTTTGTCTGAATGCTTGTTCATAAGGTAACTAGCTTCACCTCCAAAATAATCATTACTCAATGAATCACTCCTAATTCCCTGAACCTTCTATCCTCAATCCCCCTGACTCAGCTCATTAATCAAGCTCTATTGCCCAATCTGCTTCCATTCTCCCCACGTATGGCTCACCCATTAAAATGTTATATGTATCACAAAAGGTGAACCAAGGCTGTACCTGACTATCTTCGCCGGGAATATATCGATATATTATGCGAGTCAGGCGTTTGTTGGACTGTCGCAGCAATATTTCATTGTCAGTCTTTTTCTCAAGGATCATACGTTCGTAGCACGGATTATTTGCTATTGTATTATATTTAGATCTTCTGTGACTGATTTGTTTGTGTTTACCATTTTCCTGGTGTTTATTTTATCGATTATATACTTCCTGATAGCGTTGCTTCTATATCAACTAAACTCGGGGTCTTAAAGGCAAGGGGTTTTGGGCTGCAGACTTTAACTAGAATTACCTTAATGATTACAAAGTTTTAATCATGACAATTGTCTTTCTTTATTGGTATTATTTAAATGTATGGTATAATCATTAATCATTTAAAATATATTTTAGAATGCTGCTACAACGTAATTTATGTCAATATTATTATTCTGATGTCAATAAACTCAACATAATACAATAAATAAATAAATTACATTTTCTATGTCAAACTCTTTCCAGCGAGGCTTAAAGTAGGTACATAAACAAAAGACTAATTAATAGTGATAAAACTTTTCCATAACATTATTATTCGCTACTTATTTTAATTCAATTATCAGAATCCCTATCTTGTATTGACCTCTACCTAATCACGCATTATCATTGTGCTCAACACTGGCACATTTGATTTGAACCTCTCTGTGAATAAAACTTATAATAAAAAAAAAATCTAAATCAATATATCATTTGTAATCAATTAATAGTATGCAAAATAATTTACATTACGTAAAACAAAACATTAAATTAAATTATTTGCCTTTAAATTATTAAATAATATATAAAATCAGCTAGCACACGATGACGTGTGCTAGCTGACATATGGCAAATAATTAATTAATATATTAATATTAATTAATATATTATAATATTTATTAATATAATAAATAACAAAAAACCAACAATAAAACATCGAATAATATACTTTTTTGTCGGCTTTCTTGAAGACAATATAAATAGGTCACCCACATTAAATTTCGGCATGAAGATAGAACGTGCTAGATGCAGTAGTCAAGCAAGACCAGTGTCTTACCTTTAAGAGTCGGGTAATCGCCGTTGACCCTAAACATACAAATACGCGTCGCGCTCACGCCGCGCCGCTGTTTGGTTTCTTATGGAATATTTATTTTTAGTAACGCAAATATCATCATCTGCCCAGCCTTTTCCCAACTACGTTGGGGTCGGTTTCCAATCTAAACGGATGCAGCTCAATACCAGTATTTTACATGGAGCGACTGCCTATCTGACCTCCACAACCCACTTATTGGTTAATACGATACCCCTTGGTAAGACTGGTTGTCAGACTTTTGGGCTTCTGACGACCCGTAACGACTGTCAAAGATCCACGAATGACAGCCGGGACCAACGGCTTAACGTGCTTTCCGAGGCACGGAAGGGTCTTGGTATGTAAAGATGGTCACCCATCTACAGACCAACCGCGGCAAGCGTAGCTTAACCTGATCGATTGACCCTTTTTTTTTTTTGAGGGTGGGAAATCATCAAATAACTTCTCCCGCTCTGGGCGGAGCGGGAGGGTGTGTAAGACTCTTACTGACTAAAACCCACCCGTATTCCTTCCTGTTGCCTGTGTTGCGGGGGCCTCGGTGACCCATAAGTACCTTCCCGCGACCCCGGCAGGCATCGGCCCTAGTGGACCCCTACTTTGTGCTGACGACATCTCTTTGAGGCGCGCGTGGAATACGACGCGCCGTCGACCCGGGCCTGGTCCTTACCGGACGGTGAGCTACCCATTGCTCACCGTCCGCAAGCCCGCGCCTACGGTGGCAGGAAATCCGCCCGGGATTCCCGACGCCCTGGGCGTCTCCTGCGGCGGCTAGGGGCGAGAGGGCGCGAAACGTGCCTTTCCCTCAACCGTCCCGCCTCCTCCTTCGCGAGCATTACTGCTTCGCAGAAGGAGGTGACGGCTGCCCATGCCCTCTCGCTCCGTACCATGGCCTGAACCAAGGCCGGACGCGAGAGGTCTCTGCCGCCGATCGCCTCCACGAGGACACGGCGGTGCTCTGCCCAAGCCGGGCAGACCTCCACCGTATGCTTCACCGTGTCCTCCGGGCGATCCACACAGTGGTGATACCCGGACGTTTCCTCCCGCCTTATCTGACCCAGGAACCTCCCGAAGCTGCCGTGTCCGGTGAGGACCTGCGTCAGGCGGAAGGTGAGGACGCCGTGGCGCCTCTCCAGCCACTCCTCAAAGAGGACTTATCGCCGCAATCGTGGCGTGCCCAGCACTGGGTTGCGACAACCGTACTTTCCATGACGCCATGAGATCCCGCCGGAGCTCCGTCCGCTGTGCCGCGAATTCTCGCGGCAGCGGACTTACGCCCCGGCGTTTCGCCTCCTCGCGCCACTCCCATACGTGCACGAGGACTTTTGCCTCCAGATCCCATGGCGGCAATCCGGCAAGGAGGCTCGCTGCCTCACAGGAGACCGTGCGGTATCCTCGGACCATCCGGATGGCCATGACCCTTTGGGCCGCGCTCAACCGGCGGGCTGGCCGCAGCGCCAAAGAGCGCGCCCATACAGGAGCCCCGTAGAGGGCCATGGACCGCACGACCCCTGCGTAGAGCCTCCGGCAGGAGGCGTTTGGACCCCCTAGATTGGGCAGGAGCCGCTTCAATGCAGCGCCCGCCCGCTCCAGTTTGGGAGCCAAACGTCGGAAATGCTCCACGAAGTTCCACCGGCTGTCGAGGACGAGTCCCAGGTACTTCATCGTCGACTCGACGCCGATAGAAACCCCTCCTACCGTTATTTGGGACCCCAGCGGTGGCGCGTTCCGAGGACCATGAAAACACATGGCCTCGGACTTGTGCAGGGCCACCTCGAGTCCCAATTGCCGGATCCTTTCGACGATTGTCGCAACCCCGCGTGCCGCTAATTCGGCCGCCGCCTGGTGCGACCTCCCCTGCGCCAGGAACAACGTGTCGTCAGCGTAGCACACTACGCTGACGCCGCTAGGGAGGTCGGCGCGCAGATCGATTGACCCTTGCGGCTGCTATTATTTAGCCAAAAGCCCCTCCCCTCATTTAGTAACGCAAATATGAATATTTGAAAAAAATGACATAGAATATAGATAATAAAAATAGTCTGATAATGTATACAAAAAAACGTAAAGTGTGTTGCACGTAAAGTGGGGATGATATTTTTTTTTTGTCTATACCATGGTGTGGGGTATCGTTAGATAGGCCGCTCAGAAATATCGCGAGTTTGTTTGTTTGGTAAAAAAAAAAACAAGAAATATCTTAAGTAGTTTGAAAGTAATATAGTTTTTTTATGCTTAGGGTTGACATTACTTCCTGAATTTATTTTATAAAGTATTTTACTACGATAGGTACTTAAATATTCACATAAAGAATTGATGTGTATGCGTTCTAGTTTAACATATTTTATAGAATAAATTACTTGCATTAAATGAAGGCGTGATAATCACTGCATGTTTAATATAACATACTACCACACATTCGTAAAGAAATGAGCAACATAATATACGATTTAATTTTACTTTCAAAAGTTTCCCGACTTTCCGCTGAAAGGGCCATCTTCAATACATTATAGAATAATCGATCTCCCTCTCACAGAGAGGAGTTCCGTGTCGCTTGCCTGCCGGGGTCGCGTGGAAGTTCGAAAGGGTTCCTGAGGCAACACAGGCAACGGAAGGAATACGGGTGGGTTTTAGTCAGCAAGAGTCTGACACACTCTCCCGCTCTGGGCGGAGCGGGAGAGTGTGTCAGACTCTCAGAAGTTATTTGATAATTTTCCACCCAAAAAATAATAAAGGCAGTGGAAACATTATAGGCTGATTATGCTATGCTGATGAATAATAAAAATCATGAATGAATTAATGTAAATGTCGATTAGGCATACATATATTATTATTTGTTTATACGCAGTACGCAGTTGATACGACCAGCCGGGTACTTGCGTAGCACCTGCACACATAAAATATCAATTGATCGCAATGAAATGAACTCTCAAAATGGAACCACATTGACAGTTCACACACGTCAATTGCGTTCTTTCCGTTGTCGAGCAGACGATTTTTTCAAACCTATGAAGCAATAGATTACCAATATCATACAAGACTCTCGGAATGTGTTTAAAACTTTGTTACGCAGTTAGGGTGCTGAAAATGCGATTAAAATAAAAAGGTAGGTAGATATTGATAGGAACTGTAACTTTGACCTTATATATACGCACATGTAATATTATTTTGCGCAGTACTTGATAGTTTTTAGTTAATTTTATCAAGATGCTGAAACTTGACTTGAAATTAAAATAAACCTTGATTACTATAACCATAGATCGAGAGCAGTGGCCCAGTGGTAACGACCGCGCCTTACGAGTTGAAGGTCGTAGGTTAGAACCAAGACAGGCGCTTTACTTTGTGTAACTTATTTCATCACCACTGCTCTCAGAAAGGTGAAGGAAAACATCGTGAGGAAACCGGCATGTCTTTCACCAAAAATTCGAAGACATGCAACAACTACCAGCCCGCACTGGGCCCTCGTGGTGGATTACAGCCCACTCCTTCTCACCGAGAGGAGGCTTGCGACCCAGCAGTGGGAACATTATAAGCTGATTATGCTACTTTAACACATTTCAATAAAATAGTGTTAAGGAAAAACCATTACTTAATAATAGTTATACAGCCTCTGCGTGAGTTGAGTTTAAGTTTCACTTTTATTCATAAAAAAGTCATATAGATTTGTATTCTCAAATCCGCATAGAAATCCATGGTCAGATAATAAAAGTGTATTTAACCTATTTCAAATCAAATCAAAAGTCATTTATTCAAACTAGGCTGAGAATCAGCATTTTTAGAAGGTCAAAATTACATAAGACAGTTCCCCGAAACGCCCGCCCTTCACTACTTCCCAGTGCTTTAGCTGGGAAGAAGAAGTGGCGCAACAAACTCCCCAGCAGCACAACTGTCTGTTTAGTTAGAAAAACTTGATTCCATACTATTGTATAGAAAAGTCAGTGCACATTCTGTTTAAGAATAGCTCATACTCTCGTGCCATTCATATTCAGGGTTGCTTAGTCAACAAGGAACCCTTATAGTTTCGCCATATCCTTCTGTCTGTCTGTCCGCGGCTTAGCTCAGACACTTTTAGTACAAAAAAGCTGTAATTTGGCATGGATATCTATTAATCACACTGATAAATTGGTTGTTGGTTAAAAATTTGTAGGGTTTCCTCCCTTGCACGTAAAGTGGGGATGATATTTTTTTTTCTCGTCTACGCCATGGTGTGGGGTATCGTTGGATAGGCCGCTCAGAAATATCGCGAGTTTGTCAGAACCATTTCTCGATTCAGGAATCCGTTTGCGTATAATATATTAAGCTTTAAAGTAATAATTTTAGGATATGTGGAAAAAATCACGGCAGTAGTATAACGAAGTTAGAAGGAAAACTGTCACAGCTAAGTAGGCTTTACTAGTTAACGAGTAATAGTCGACCAACTTACAACCGAAATTAATCCCCAAATAAGAAAAACTCCGCTTAACAAACTTACTTAGATTAATGAAGTGTAAGATAAGAATACAGTTACCCAAGAGGCCTTGGGCAACCAAGGTAGTGAAACAAGCACCGTCGCCAGGCCGTGACGGTGCCCAGCATTAGATAACAAGGAAGACGGTGACTTACAAAGAAATGTCACGCGAGATCACGTTATATCACTGTGAATTATTCAAACTGCTTCATTGTAAAGGCTTGGTTTGATTTAGTTAATCGGAAACAATTATCTAGTTAGCTTGTGGACAATTGGTTTACATAAGTCATAATTTTAATTGGTTGGTTATTGAAGTGTTATTGAAAATGTCGAGAGGAAAGTCTTGAGTATGAATGTCCATGGCTATAAGAGCAGAAGAAGACAAAAGAAACGATGGATGGACTGTGTGAAAGATGATATGGCTAGAAAGGGGGTGACTAGCGAGATGACAACTAATAGAGAAGTATGGAAGAAATGGACATGTTGCGCCGACCACAAATAAATTGGGATAAGGGCAGGAGAATGATGATGTTATTGAAGTGAAATCTTCTTTAGCCGCGTTGAGCGATTTTTGGTAGGGGAAAAGCGTCACCGACATGCTAACCGCGTCAGGTGACGTGTTGCGCCAGACTCGCGACACGCAGTGGCCTGTGTACATACGCATAAATATATATGTTATTACAAAGTTTTAAGTTTTCACTTCTGTCAGGCAATCCTATGTTTGCCTTATTTTATTATATTTTTTATTCCGCCTCTGCCTAACCTTTTGGGGATTACAGGCGTTATGTTATGTTTAATTTATTGATTTACTACCGTATTTTTCACTAAAGAAGGTTTAAAAGTCTCGTGTTTTGAGACTGCAGTAGGCTTAGCATGACGCTTTCTATTTCTACGAAGAGTAGACACAGCTGTTTCTATACAAAGTGACATTTCGTTTTTCCATTTTTGACATCGCACCATAGAAATCCTTCTACATAAAAAAGGACCTAGACAAATCTAGTTGTCTAGGTCCTTTTTTATTGCTTTGCTTTGCTTTGTATAGAAAGAGCTGTTTCTATTCTTCGTAGAAATAGAAAGCGTCATGCTAAGCCTGCATTATTCAAAGTTACAACATCTCGCTAATTCCCGCCTGTGATACAGGTCTATCCTAGTACAGACATCTAAAATCATCAATCTTTGTAAATTATTCCGAAGATTTTATGTGAATATTTTACCAATTGTAATATTGAATAAATATTTATTATTATTTCGTTTATTTAATTTGATTTCCATATAAAATACATTTTTGAATATTTCTTAAAAAGGTATAAAAAACATTTAAAAATATAGTGGTCCGCCGGTGTCGGGAGCAGGGTCCAAGCTACCGATGCGCGGTGGTTAGGGCCGTATCGAGGAGTCATCATATCATATCATCATAATCAGCCTATAATGTTCCCACTGCTGGGACACAGGCCTCCTCTCTGTGAGAGGGAGTGGGCCGTAATCCACCACGCGGGCTCAGTGCGGGTTGGTAAATGTCACACGTCTTCGAATTTTTGGTTCTTGAAACATGCCGGTTTCCTCACGATGTTTTCCTTCACCGTTTTTGAGAGCAGTGGTGATGAAATAATTTACACAAAATAAAGCGCCTGCCTGGGTTCGAACCTACGATCTACAACTCGTAAGTGTCGGCTGTTACCAATGGGCCACCACTGCTCTCAAAAACGGTGGAGGAAAACATCGTGAGGAAACCGGCATGTCCTAGAACCAAAAATTCGAAGACATGTAAAGACATGTGTATCGAGGAGTTCCACCTTCTGAATTAGGCCCTTGATCCACCCGCCTAACAAGAGCCTCAAAAGACGTTGGTCGAGGCTTTCGGCCATCAAGCCATTGGCCGTTACGCCAATCGGCACAATGACAGCTGAGTTCACATTCCACATGTCAACAACTTCGTGTGATAAGTTGAATTATTATTATTATTTCATTTATTTATTATTATTATTAATTGGAAGAATTCAAGCGGCTTTGATGAACCCATCATTAATGAATTATAGCAAAAAGTCTGGAATGTTCACATTCATCGTTGCCCGCAGAATTTCCCTTCCCGTTATATTAACTTTCACTTTGATAAGCCCTTTCAATCTTTTTTTCTCATAACTAACCAACGCAAGAGCAGTAGTGACCTTTGGTAGACTTACGAGTTGTAGGTCGTGGGTTCGAACCCAAGCAGGTAATTTACTTTTTGTAAATAATTTCATCACCACTGCTCTCAAAACGGTGAAGGAAAACATCGTGAGGAAACCGGCATGTCTTAGAACCAAAAGTTTGAAGACATGTGACATCTACCAACCCGCACTGGGCCCGCGTGGTGGATTACAGCCCACTCCCTCTCATCGAGAGGAGGCCTGTGTCCCAGCAGTGGGAACATTATACGCTGATTATGCTAACTAAAGTAAACATCGGTTTTTCTGCAAACATGTTCAAAACCTACTGACGTACCTATTACCGTGTTTGCTAATTGTCCACCTTTGTGTGGTTTCGACAGCGGACACCAACGGGGCCTTGACACAGATGGGAAAAATCACACTTATGACTTTATGTGAACGAGCATTATTAGTTGAAATACTTTTTGACTGCGTATTGCGATATTTACAATGATTTGGATAATTTTAAACAATTTTATGAAATTGCGGTCGTGATTGGTTAAGTCTCTGTAATTGTTAGTCCTTGGCTACGTTATAAAAGGATTATTTAAATAATTCAAAATAATGTACAGTCGCCAACACATCAGGTTATACTAAACTGTCAAATTTCTCCAAATGATTTTAAACCTTAAAATGTTGATGGTTCAGTTCAAAATCGAAAGAGAAATTTGCTAGTTTTTGGTAACTTGTGTAAAAGTGCTGGCGACTGTACCTAAAGCAAGAACATAATAATGCTTTTGACGCAAAATGTAGGAGGTTACACGAAGAACAGAGAAAAATGCAAGAAAACATCGATTGTCCGATATCATATAACAAGACTAGCTGCTGCCCGCGGCTTGGCCCGCGTGGCTTTTTCTAAACTAATACCCAAGTTACTCCTTATAACATCAGCTATATGCCAGTGAAAGTCCCGTCAAAATCAGTCCAGCCGTTTCCGAGATTAGCCGGAACAAAAAATAGTTTTTTTGTTATAAGTACCGTGTATTTAATATGCATTTAGTAAAAAGCTGTTATTTTCACATTACAAACAGACACTTCAATTTGATTTATTTATATTGATCAATCTGTTGAAAGACACTAAACGAGAGAAAACAGATTTCTTATTGCTCCTATGGGTGTCCCTCAAAGTGTTAAGGCTCTAAAGGTTATCAGTTTATTAACAAATTTGGACAACACCTTGTGGGAAGCATAAATATATTGAATACTAGCTGCACCCCGCGGGTTCACCCGCTTAAGTCTCGATCCCTTGGGAATATCGGGATAAAAGTATTCTATGTATTAATGCAGGCTATAAACTATCTGTGTGCCAAATTTCATTCCAATCTGTTCAGCCATGTTTGCGTGAAAGAGAAACAAACATCCATCTTTACAAACTTTCACATTTCATAATTAATAATAATAATAAATACTTTTTATTTCTAGATTGTTTTACGAATTAAACCTAGGTTAGTTTTGAGTATAAATGAGTTAAGCATCTGTAGCCGAACTAGGCAAAACCTGTATTTCGGCTATCAGCGCCAATCCCCTCGGATAATTTAACATTAATTTTTACAAGATAATTAACAGTAAGTAGTGTTTTTTTACACATCTTATTATATTTTATTATAATATGTAGAGTATGAATGCGTGACCTGTCATTGTGTGGAATGAAGTGTGAATGTGTGAATTGAAAGTGGATGTGTATATAAGTAAGATTCACACTAAAAAAAAATAAGGAAACAGTGAAATAATGTTAGTCCTGTGTCCATAACAATTACACAATCAGCCAATAATGTTCCCACTGCTGCCGCCTGTCTTTGTAATGGCCTATGGCCTTAACCCGGGCGGATACAAAACGCATTATCTGTATTTTTATTAATTTATCTGTATGAGTAAAACATTGCCGATAAGTCCTGCTCTATTTTTGTAATACCTAGGTTTATTATTTTATATTAATAATAATATAATAAAATAATAATAAAAACGTTTTTTTTTTTTCAGATAAAATCCATAAAGCGTAATAGTAAAAACAAGACAGCGCATAAATATAAAAAAAAATAATAATAATGAATCCAGATCCTCAATCAAACAAAACTACGTGTATAGAATAAACCGGGAGCTTGTATACAGATTGAAATTGAAAACATGCGACAAACAGAAATGGGAGATTGTACTCGTCATTATGAACAACTTTTACTAAGGGACCAAAGCTGTTTTCGCGAAAAAAAATCTGCTGTTCCATACATTTTGATGTGTAATGCGAACATAAATGTAGGGAACAGCTGATATTTTTTTCGCGATTTCGGGTTTGGTCTCATAGTAAAAGTTGTTCATAATGATAAATATAGTCTCCTATCTCAATTTGTCGCATGTTTTCAATTTCACCCTGTATATTATAAAATTCATTGAGATTTCGCATTTATTATTTTTCTTGACTTTATAGAATGAATATTGGACATCGGTCGTTAAAGCCACATTTACACGATGCATTTGTCTTGCCTATACACTCAAATTCAAGCAATAAAACAGTGTTTAGACGGTGCAACTTTTATGGCATGATGACATGCCACAGGCAATAAATTGCATCGTGTAAATAAATCAACTATTTCCAAACTATGATCGTGAAGCCCGTAGAATATCATGACACCGTTGTTTATATTCATGATTTTTTATTAAATTATGTAAATATTTGTATCATTTTTTTTTAAATAGCTTCTGCTCGCGACTTCTTCTGCGTGGACGTCAGAAATAAATCCAGAGAAATACATACCTAAATACCCTCGGTCCGTGGGGTCCCAGTGCGCATAAGTTATTTGCGGAAATCGCGAAACGTCTAGTTGATGTAACTGGTGACCGAAAAGCTGGCGGCTTTCTCGCGCAACGCATCAGCATTGCAATTCAGCGAGGAAATGCCGCCAGCATCCTCGGTACAATGCCCCGAGGGCCTTTTTTAAGCTTAACTTAGTTTTAATTTAATTTAGTTAATGTTAATAATCATCTTGTAATTTGGTTATCCAGAGAGAAATTAAAAATTCAGATAGACATATCATTGCTATTATTATATATTTTGTAGCATTGCTACAGTTTAATTTCCGTGACACATTGTTCTCATATAACTCTATTCTATTCTATTGTTCCCGCAGACAAACCGTGAAAACGGTTTTGCGGGGCATAGTTCTTATGTAAAGGTTTTTATAAACTTTGTTTATGATAAATAGTAATAATAATTGGTTTACGCGGTGCACGCCAAAAAGCAAAATGGCATATTTTTTTCCGAAATCTTTAACAATCATCGTCATATTTCAGCTAATTTACACATAACCTTAATGAATTATAGACTCAAACCTTGCTCAATAATCACTCCGTCCATTGGTGGAAACCGTATGAAAATCCGTTCGATACTAAAATTGATAATCACTTCAGTGATGAAGAAAGCCTGTCCTACGGAGTGCCCCAAGGTAGTATTTTAGGTCCTATTTTGTTTCAAATATATGTGAATGACTTATGCAGAATGTCCCTCCCTGACTCGAAGATCTTTGTATATGCCGATGACACCGTGGTTATAGTTGATGGGTCAGCATGGGATAGTATTAAAAGTAGCGCGGAGTTGGCACTACGTGAAATAATAGAATGGCTCAACCTAAACCTGCTTACCCTCAACTGTAACAAGACATCCTATATTCCATTCGCCATTCGTCAAAGCACCTCACCAAACCACATATTCGATAATAGCGCACACTTGCTCACAATTGTCATCTTCATGCCAATATCCAACACTCACGCGTACCGATCACGTCAAATACCTTGGTGTTCAAGTAGACTCCGGGTTGCGCTGGAATAAACACATTGTTGCCCTAACCTCGAGAACGCTGAGACTAATATATTTCTTCAAGTCACTGAGAGTTTCTGCTAACCCTGATATCCTAAAAATGGTGTTCTATGCTCTGTGTCAGTCCGTTCTTGGGTACAGCATCACTGTATGGGGCGGTGCAGCTAAAACTAATTTTCTTAGATTGGAGAGAGCCCAGAGAGCAATACTGAAAGTGATGTTACGAAAACCTTATCGCTATCCAACAGCTCAACTCTACTCAGATTGTAAGGTACTAACAGTTCGTCAGCTCTTCGTGTTGCAATCCGTTCTTAGAAGACACTCTAGCGTCCCACCAATCGAATCAATATTCCCCCAGGTACACGACACAGAACCGCTTTTACCAAACACCAATACTTCACGTTAAGTACACTAATCCACAAGAAAATTCATAAAGAACTAAATATACTCGATTGCAATAAATTTTAATTAAAAGCTAAGGTGATGGAATGGCTTCTACATCAGGACTATGCACAAACTGAATCACTACTCAAATGCATTAACTGTAACGGGACGAAACTTTAAAATGGATTTTAACGTTGATTTAATATAATTTGTTGCCAAAAAGGGCTCTAATGTGTTTATTGTATAATAATTAACGACTAACTGTCCTTGTTGGCAGCAAACTGTATTATTTCAACGTTGAATGCATTTTAAAATTTCGTCCCGATTCACCCCTGCATTTCTATTCACCCCGTTTTACGGTACCTAATTGTGCATTATTTTGCACTTTTATTTATTCACATTACATCTCACACTCAATACTCTCATACAAAAACTCACCACACATACATCATAAACACATCCCCACACACATTCACCCATTCACTGTTACATAGGTTTTTAGATGGTATTCCATATCTACTATTTTTCCTTTTTCTTAGAATATAATATTGTATAAATGTAAATCTGACTGTTAACTCGAACAATAGATTGGCACAGTCCGCAGTTGTAAAATCCCTATTTTAAAGTAACCTCACAGCTGAACACTGTCTCTTAAGATACAGGTTATACCTAGTTTGAGAGGCAGGGCTCACAATATCTGTATACAGACTTCTGCAACGTACTTAGCATCTTGTTAATCAGTGTATACTAATGTATGTATCTTTGTGACAATAAACTATTTATTATTATTATTATTATGTCGTTTATTACATTGTTTGTCTTATAAAATACATTTTTAAATATTTCTTAGAAAAAATATTAAAAAACATTTAAAAATATATAAAATAGTGGTCCGCCGGTATCGGGAGCAGGGTCCAAGCTACCGGTGGTTAGGGCTCCAGAGACAGGAACCTCCTCACGATGCGAGCCGTATCGAGGAGTACTGCCTTCTGAATCAGGCCCGTAATCCAGCCGTCTAACGCGAGCCTCGAGAGATGATGGTTGAGGCTTCTGGCCATCAGGCCATTGGCCGTAACGATAATCGGCACAATTTTATTATTATTATTATTATTATAGTTTTTGAGTTTATCGCGTGCAGACAGAGAGACGCAACGGTTGGACTTTGTTTTATAATGTGTAGTGATTTTGTTGCTGCCATTCATTCATAATTCGTGAATTACTTAATTTGTTACAGAGTTTAGAAACAAAATGATAGATTTTTTTGATAAAATGTCAACAAGCTGGAATCAAAATCAAAAGTCATTTATTCAAACTTGGCTGAGAATCAGCACTTTTCGAGCGTCCAAATTACATAAGACAGTCCCCGAAAAAGGCCCGCCCTTGAACAATTCTGAGCGCTTTAACTGGGAAGAAGAAGTGGCGCAACAAACTCAGCAGGCTGAGGCAGGCCAAAAGGCTGGCAGCATTGCCACGTTCTATGGCAATGCTAATTCTTTGGCCAAACGAGGGAATTAAATCAACCATACATCATATATTTAATTATTTATAGATACATACCTATTTATAGATAATTCACAACAGTTTCATCTTTTCACGGAAATATTTAACTATCTTATCAAAAAACTACAAGGTTCTTTATATAAGTTTATGCCCCGGCTGGAGGCCTTAATTTATTGAGGCACCCATAGGAAACTCCGGTTAAGCTGACGACAACATCCTAGGTTGACTTTAGAGATGATATTCACAAAAAAAATAGTTTCTATAAACTTTTACAGATTTTATTTTAATAAACAAAATCTGTCCAAATTATGTTCGTACCGTATAATGTTAAAATTCTAGGGTTAATATTGAATGCCAGTGCAGCGTGTAATAAAGGTCAATATTTTTCCAAGTTAGTTGCAACATATTGTTTCAACATACTTGGGCACGCAAACCAAGTCCACACCATTTCATAATACGATATTTGAAAACAGCCTATGGCTGTATAGTCTTGTGTTCGTAGCCTTAAGTAAAAGCGGCCAAGTGCGACTCGGACTCGCAAAGGAAGGGTTCCATACCACCGTACAATATTTCCAAAAAACGCGTTGAAAAACACATTTCTTGTATACCCTTTTAATTTTTTATTTTACTTGTTGCCATAGCGGCCATACTTTGGAAATTTCAAGTGTGTGTGTATGTATTTATTGTATATAATTATGTAAAAGGTACACCACAGACTACCTGCAGTATTGTCTCTCCTTTCCCCTTAATCCATCCAAAGGTTGTCTTTAAAAGATCGCTTCTAGCGATAAGACCGCCCATTGTGTCACCCTATGTACAATTTCTACATTTATGTCTGTAATTTTTATGGTGTACATAATAAAGAGTATTCTATTTTATTCTACCTATTACAATTCAAAAGATACAGCCCTGTTTCAGATGGACAGCGGAGCCTTATAAATAGGGTCCCGTTGGTACCCTGTGGGTAACACTATAAAGTAAAAAGGCGTTAAGGTGTCAACCTTGCGGGTCGGTTGAGGGAAAGGCAAGTTTCGCGCCCTCTCGCCCCTAGCCGCCGCAGGAGACGCCCTGGGCGTCGGGAATCCCTGGCGGATTTCCAGCCACCGTAGGCGCGGGCTTGCGGACGGTGAGCAATGGGTAGCTCACCGTCCAGTAAGGACCAAGCCCGGGTCGACGGCGCGTTGCATTCCACGCGCGCCTCAAAGAGATGTCGTCAGCAAAAATGTAGGGGTCCACTAGGGCCGATGCCTGCCGGGGTCGCGGGAAGGTACTAATGGGTCACCGAGGCCCCTGGCAACACAGGCAACAGGAAGGAATACGGGTTGGTTTTAGTCAGTAAGAGTCTGACACACCCTCCCGCTCCGCCCAGAGCGGGAGAAGTTATTTGATGATTTCCCATCCAAAAAAAAAAAGGTGTCAACCTTAACGCCTTTTTACTTTATAGGGTTTTAATTGTTCACCACTTGTCCACCAAACGTTTCATTTAGGTACCTAATGAAGGTAGGCATCATGCAAATTCTACTTTAATATTACTATTTTAAATGCAACACTTCCAATTCATTGATAATTTGATTACTTATATTTATGTTTGTATGAAAGTTATCGTTTCTTTAAAAAAATATGAATTCCTCTTTTTCTTTTACCATTCACACAAAGTGTCGTATTATGTGATTGTTATTATTTACGTCCTTCGAGTCACAACTCTTAGAACTAAAATTACAGCTTTCTTGTATGTGCTTCTTGTAATGTATATGGACTTTAGTAGCATCTTATAATCAATAGCTATACAAAAAAGTATCTAAGGTGGATCCGCGTGTAGCCCGCGAAATTCAACATTTCTTACGTTTTTTGCAATTCAGAGTCAGTGTCAGGTGTAAGGGGACTACAGGACCTAAACGCAAATTTTATAAGCTTTATAATGCCTTAAAGTCTGCAGTAAACAAAATCAGAAATTTATGATATTCGTAAGGATATATGCTAGGTCGATAGTGTGTTGAAAACATAATATAACCAATTTGATACGATAGAAAAAAATCACGAAGAAACCTCTAAAAATTTCTTTTAACGATTAAAAACCATACTAATATACATGCAATCATTCTGTTTTTTTTTGTCAGATTATTCTACAAGCAACATATTAGCATAATCGTGTTTTATTTTTTTTATACAATATATAGCTTTTGTAAATCGATAATTGCTTCATATTTTGCAATAAATTACCAGCGTTGTGTCATCGCGCTTTTCTTTCTTTTCTATGCAGTCCGACAGTGACCGCGCTTTAGGTGTTGACGGCCTCTATCTCTCTAAGTTATATTTGTTCCATGAACTTTTCCATAAGAGATTTGTTCTTATGAAACAAATCTAACTAAGAGTCTACTATTATGGTCGCGAATCATATTTTGATCAAGATACAACCTGACTCTGACTTGCAAATTGCAAAAAACATAAGAAAATTTGAACTTTATGGGCTACCACTGCGGCTCCACGTTAACTGCAAGCAAAACGTGTTAATTTATCGCCTATTTCGTTTGCGACATCGTAACCTACACTTAAATAAAATATTTCGAAGCCGCCATTCAAACTTTTTGTTACATCTAACTTTACAATCGCCAGTAGGTACATACAGCATGGATAGATGTTAAGCCACAATCAAATACAAGAGAGCATTAAATCTGTGATTACCGCAGAAGCAATTATTACGCATATCTACTGTAGTTGTGTAGTAATAAGTTAATAAAATCTCGGAAAACACTGCGACACGAACTAGGCTAATTTTGACATTTTTATTATGTCACGTAGTGGCTTGTCAACAGATGCTTAATGGGTGTTAATTTTTTTTTACTTAGGTTGTTCTGGAACAAAATTCTTATCTATGTACCATGCGTCAGGGCATAGTTTTAGTAAATATAAATTTTCAAAAAAGCTCACTTGTACAGCTCATACATTATATCATAGTAATCGAGGAATCACAGAATTGTATGAGGAGATTCAACCTAGTATTATTTGAAGTTATCAGAAAAGAAAATTGACTGGTTAAAAATATATTTCAGAGAAAATTTTACTTTTATAAGTTTCCACAAAGAGTAATAAAGATATTTTAATTGCCTTGATAAACTATAATAAATAATAACCATTATTATTCAAAAAGGTGTATTGTAAATTATATTTTTTAAGATGGACTTAAGCGTCGTGGAAAATCCTTAGTAGGTACCTAATACCTATGCTTTATCATTTATAATGTAGGCAATTGTACCTGTGATCAGAATATTAACAAGTAATTATGTTTTAATGCTAGCTGTTAATGAAAATAAAATATACGAAAACTTACGTATATTGGCTGCATTCGCGTTTTCCGCAGCTTCCCCGTTGTGGCATATAACAGTCAAATATAACATCAACAGCGACAAAACACAACGGTCGGCCATTTTCATTTTTGTTAAAAATTAATGTTAATTTTATTAAGTAACAAAATTATTTTTTGTAAAAAAATAATTTAAACTTTTTTAATGCGTCAAATAATCCATTTTTCACTGAACGTTCGATTTTCGAAAAGCACTTTATTTTTCTTTTATTTGAATTCGTATTTTTTTTTTATTTATTGAAATGTTTTTTGACGTTCGAATTTTTAAATTAGCCCGCGTCCGTTGTTCGGCGGTTTTAGTTAGCAATAGGCTCGCGCTTGGATGGTAGGCGGACGGGCGCACGACTCATTTTGTTTGAGGTGAAAGCAAGGAGCTATGTGTTTTATTCGCTCAAGATTTTCGACATCCCTGAGTGGGCTCCCCACCTGCGAACTATTTACTAGCTGTGTCCGCCAGGACGAAGAAACTATAGGATTTGTGTGGTTCTTTATGGTGTGCGAGCAAGCTGACGAGTAATTGTTAAGGTTATGTCATGTGAGCAATTGCTTGAACAAAGAGGACACGTCTTGGCTAATAGCGTTCGCTTCCTATAGTTGGTCATGCCCTAAAAGTGCAGACAAACAGACGAACATCGACAATTTGCTCACTATTTTAATGACCGATTGTTTCAATGTTATTCGAGGAATGCATGACCAAATGCTTGCGATTATTCAATCCCTAATGCCTTGGATACACGAGGCTAGTTTTTCAAAGCTAGGATAGCAAGCTAGAACCTCTGTATTCTACCGTGGCTTGCTGTCCTGGCTTGGCACAAGCTAGTGCTGTTTACACGGTGCTAGTAAATTTTAAGCTAATAGCATTGCGGTGACTTAGTCCATAAAATAAATATGATCCGATTGGGTACTATGTTCGCTGGCCACGCGTGGCTAGTACACACACCAGGATTGTAAAATCGGTGGTGGGGGCGGTACTAACTCAAAAATAGCACCTCATTCTATTAAACTATCCTGGCAGGATAATTTAATAGAATGAGGTTATATTTTTGTCGTCGAGTAAGGATACGCTAGCTTACTAGCTTTCTCACTAGTTTACTAGCCTAGAAATGAAGCTAGTTCTGTATACACGAAGCCAGAGTTACTAGTTTACTATCCTAGAGTCAAAATCTAGCCTCGTGTGTCCCGGGCATAATTTTAAGTATGTGCAGGACTTAAGGAAAACTGTAGTGAATTTACTTGACGAATTTTCCGGGTGGATATTTTTGCGGTTTTGGAGTGTTGGTTTAGTTAGCGTTTGATGAATACTTTTACGTAGGTATTGTTTTCATTCTACTTACGTTAGGTAGCTACCTGTTTATTTATATACATATAGACCATGAATTTTAAAATATTAATCAAGACTACGCATTTTTTTTTTTTGGATGGGAAATTATCAGGTATCTTCTCCCTCTCTGGGCGGAGCGGGAGGGTTTGTCAGACTCTTACTGACTAAAACCCACCCGTGTTCCTTCCGTTGCCTGTGTTGCCAGGGGCCTTGGTAACCCTTTCGTACCTTCCCGCGACCCCGGCAATCAAGACTACGCTACGCTGTCAATCTCATGGTTTTTAGGGCTCCGTAGTTCACAAGGAACCCCCGTCTGTCTGTCTATCTGTCCGCGGCTTAGCTCAGATACTCTTAGTACTAGAAAGATGCAATTTGGCATGGCTATACATATTAATCAACAAAGTAGTAAAATAAAATCAATTCTTTTTTTAGCTCGTATTTCTTTTTGATGATTTTTTTCTCGTCCATCCACGTATGCGTCTATCCCATTGTGTGCAGTGTCGTTGACAAAGTCGTGCAAAAATATTGCGAGTATGTGAAAACCATTTTTCAATTCAGAGATCCGTTTGCAAAGCTTTAAAGTGCTAAATTTTGATAGAGTCAAGTGCCCTGCCAGTTAAATTGTTGTTTTTGAATATGTGAAACTATCACGACAATAGAATATATAACGAAGTTAAAGGGAAAACTAGCACTTAACTTACATTTGCAGTTTCAATGAATGGGAGAACATGACTACAATGTTAAGTTTGTTCTTGGTATAAATTCATCCCAACTACGGAACCTTTCCGACACGCACTTGGCCGGTTGTTTATTTATAGGATCTGAAGTGGCGTGCAGGTCGAACCCTACAAGGAGTTACCCTCGCTTTTTTTACGGCACCTGCTCATCCTCCCATTTTCGGTAATCATTACACGTTGATGGTAATGTTGGTCATTGTTATTTTTTATTTTCGGGTTGCTATTTTTGAATCACTAGCTTGCTTCGCCTTAATAAGAGGTTTTTTTTTATAGATCCACTTAGATATACAGGCAGATTGGCCATATAAGTAAAGGATATTTTTTTAGAAGTTTGGTTTTTAAAATGAAATAAAACACGTAAAAATAAATTTAATTGCTATGGCATATTGGCTTTGCTTAAAAGGTATTCATATGCCATTAGTGCTTAAACATGATTTCGGGCGTATGGGCGGCACGGCTGGCTCGAATGAAGCGTAATCGGGATGCCGGCCAGAATGTTACCGTCAATGAAGAACGCTATAGAGCTATGATTGCCGACTTCTTTGTTCCTCGGTTGAATGGTATTGTTGTGACAGAGCTTTGATTTCAACAAGATGGTGCAACACGCCGCGTAGCGCGCGACACGATCAATTTATTGCGGGAAATATTTGATGAGCGCATAGTTTCGCTTAATGGACCTGTGAACTAGCCTCCACGATCGTGTGGTCTCACACCTATGGATTACTTTCTTTGAGGATATGTGAAGTCATTCGTCTACGCAGATAAACCACAGACGTTGGAACACTTGGAAGTCAACATTCGCCGCGTTATTGCCGATTTACGGCCCCAGTTGCTCGATAAAGTGGTCGAAAATTGGACTTCCCGATTACGCTTCATTCGAGCCAGCAGCGTGGCGCCCATATGCTTGAAATCATGTTTAAGCACTAATGGCATATGAATATCTTTTAAGCAAAGCCATGGCAATTAAATTTATTTTTACGTGTTTTATTTAATTTTAAAAACCAAACCTCTAAAAATACATCCCTTACATACGTTCAACAACACATGGGGCCTAAACAGCCAGAAAGGCTTGTGGCTAAATAATAACAGCCGCACGGGTCAATCGATCAGGTTAAGCTATGCTTACCGCGGTTGGTCCGTGGATGGGTGACCATCTTTACCTACCAAGACCCCTCCGTGCCTCGGAAAGCACGTTAAGCCGTTGGTTCCGGCTGTCGTTCGTGGATCTTTGACAGTCGTTACGGGTCGTCAGAAGCCCGAAAGTCTGACAACCAGTCTTACCAAGGGGTATCGTATTATATTACTTTTTAATTTATGTGTAAAAACAGCAATGAGGAAAAGATTGCTGTTTTTACACATAAATTAAAAAGCTAGTACTAAATAAATGTTACTATAGCATAAACGAATATTTAATTGACAAATCAATAGAACTGACATGATTATATAAATTAATAATATATATTTGTTTTTAGATTAAATTAATAAAAATGTTACCTTAGACTAATACTTAGAATAAGTTAGTTGCATGTATTAAATAAGTCCTCTTCCTTCAAATTTTTATGTTGCTGTGCCCGTCAGGGTTCATGATTGTTACAACAAATGTCTACTTACCACCTAAGCATATACATTGTGGAATGCAATAAATGATTGAGTATTGAGTATTACCCAGTAACTGGGTTGTGGGGCTCAGATAGGCAGTCGCTCCATGTAAAATACTGGTATTCAGATGCATCCGGTTAGACTAGAAGCTGACCCCAACATAGTTGGGAAAAGGCGAGGCAGATGATGATATCATTTGATTGCGTGAGTTTCGTTTCCATTTCATACACTTCTTGTTTGTTTTTTAAACATAGAAAAGTTTGTCTGGGGTTTCGTAAACATTTGTAGTGAAGCTCTCAGCCACCAAGTAGAAAATTGTAACATTTTTTATAATTGCTTTTAATCGTTTTTAATTGTTACTCGAATGCGCAACTCGAAGGAGGGTAATGTGTTTAGTATCCCCACTTAGACCCTTGCTGATTCGGACTCTAATCGGCAATTAATATGTGGCGGTATCTACATCGCCACATGCGAACTACGCAACACACTGACGTTACGCTAAATCCTGCATCGCGCAAGCATAGTTTACCGCGGAACTAGTATATATATAACATCCCGACATCAACCGTCAGGCAGCCCACCAGACACGACACCTGTCTGGTCGGAGGATCCTCCCTTTTCTATGGAGGATGAGTAACTTTACACCCTGTTTCTCATATCTCTATAAATACTACAAAAGAAGAGAAATAACAACATAAATAATACCGCTGAACATAAAGTATTTAGTAACTATGTATTTTAATTTGCAGCAGGCTGCTTAGGCCCCATCATCTGGAGCAATACGTTCTTATTCAGAAGGAACTTCTGGGTAAACTTTAATTCCTGATAAGGATCCCCATTAAAAGTTAAACCTACATAATTTTGGATACTGATGGCCTTTAAAATAATGTGGATTCTCATAATCATACCATTGCAAAAATTGGTATAAATGCAGAATATTTTGATTATATCTGTAGTACCTAAGTACCCGGGTGTCACCACTGTGTGGATCGCCCGGAGGACACGGTGGAGCATACGGTGGAGGTCTGCCCGGCTTGGGCAGAGCACCGCCGTGTCCTCGTGGAGGCGATCGTTGGCAGAGACCTCTCGCGTCCGGCCCTGGGTTCAGGCCATGGTACGGAGCGAGAGGGCATGGGCAGCCGTCACCTCCTTCTGCGAAGCAGTAATGCTCGCGAAGGAGGAGGCGGGACGGTTGAAGGAAAGGCATGTTTCGCGCCCTCTTGCCCCTAGCTGCCGTAGGAGACGCCCTGGGCGTCGGGAATCCCGGGCGGATTTCCGGCCACCGTAGGCGCGGGCTTGCGGACGGTAAGCAATGGGTAGCTCACCGTCTGGTAAGGACCAGGCCCGGGTCGACGGCGCGTTGTATTCCACGCGCGCCTCAAAGAGATGTCATCAGCACAAAGGTAGGGGTCCACTAGGGCCGATGCCTGCCGGGGTCGCGGGAAGGTACTTATGGGTCACCGAGGCCCCCGCAACACAGGCAACAGGAAGGAATACGGGTGGGTTTTAGTCAGTAAGAGTCTGACACACCCTCCCGCTCCGCCCAGAGCAGAAGTTATTATATATATATATATAAGTTCCCACCCTAAAAAAAAAAAGTACCTAAGTAGCTCACCACAGCAATTATAAAAAATGTTACAATTTTCTTCTTGGTGGCTGAGAGCTTCACTACAAATGTTTACGAAACCCCAGACAAACTTTTCTATGTTTAAAAAACAAACAAGAAGTGTATGAAATGGAAACGAAACTCACGCAATCAAATGATATCATCATCTGCCTCGCCTTTTCCCAACTATGTTGGGGTCAGCTTCTAGTCTAACCG
This sequence comes from Atethmia centrago, assembly GCA_905333075.3. NCBI lineage: Eukaryota > Metazoa > Arthropoda > Insecta > Lepidoptera > Noctuidae > Atethmia > Atethmia centrago. Next base: position 23,487,004 of record HG995369.1, read on the forward strand.
GATGCATCTGAATACCAGTATTTTACATGGAGCGACTGCCTACCTTTGTGCTGATGACATCTCTTTGAGGCGCGCGTGGAATACAACGCGCCGTTGACCCGGGCCTGGTCCTTACCAGACGGTGAGCTACCCATTGCTTACCGTCCGCAAGCCCGCGCCTACGGTGGCCGGAAATCCGCCCGGGATTCCCGACGCCCAGGGCGTCTCTTACGGCAGCTAGGGGCAAGAGGGCGCGAAACATGCCTTTCCCTCAACCGTCCCGCCTCCTCCTTCAAGAGCATTACTGCTTCGCAGAAGGAGGTGACGGCTGCCCATGCCCTCTCGCTCCGTACCATGGCCTGAACCCAGGGCCGGACGCGAGAGGTCTCTGCCACCGATCGCCTCCACGAGGACACGGCGGTGCTCTGCCCAAGCCGGGCAGACCTCCACCGTATGCTCCACCGTGTCATCCGGGCGATCCACACAGTGGTGACACCCGGGTACTTAGGTACTACAGATATAATCAAAATATTCTGCATTTATACCAATTTTTGCAATGGTATGATTATGAGAATCCACATTATTTTAAAGGCCATCAGTATCCAAAATTATGTAGGTTTAACTTTTAATGGGGATCCTTATCAGGAATTAAAGTTTACCCAGAAGTTCCTTCTGAATAAGAACGTATCGCTCCAGATGATGGGGCCTAAGCAGCCTGCTGCAAATTAAAATACATAGTTACTAAATACTTTATGTTCAGCGGTATTATTTATGTTGTTATTTCTCTTCTTTTGTAGTATTTATAGAGATATGAGGAACAGGGTGTAAAGTTACTCATCCTCCATAGAAAAGGAAGGATCCTCCGACCAGACGGGTGTCGTGTCTGGTGGGCAACTGCCCGACGGTTGATGTCGGGATGTTGTATATATGCTAGTTCCGTGGTAAACTCTACTTGCGCGATGCAGGATTTTGCGTGACGTCAGTGTGTTGCGTAGTTCGCATGTGGCGATGTAGATACCGCCACATATTAATTGCCGATTAGAGTCCGAGTCAGCAAGGGTATAAGTGGGGATACTAAACACATTACCCTCCTTCGAGTTGCGCATTCGAGTAACAATTAAAAACGATGCTCCGAACGTGCTTATTTCATTACCGGAATCTTTTGTTTTAAAACTTTGGAAACTTTGTAGTTAAAATTCAGTATCAATGTCGGTACAATTAAAGTTAATTATCACGAAACTCGTTAAAAACGCGACGTAGGCACGTCACGAGGGTCACAATCACGACCTCTCTCGTTTTGCGTGTAGGAACACGCGACACACTAATTATTGTGTTTTATCAGTTAAGACGCGTTACAATGTTGCCTGTTTCGATCTCATAACGCCATATGCTGATGCCGCAGACATCATCACCCTTTTCCCGCGCGCGCCATCTCTTTTGGGGCCTGCTACCACAGAGTAAAAACGGACACAGGGTAAGCTACATACAACCGCGCTATGATAGGTGTGTACCTATCATATAGCGCGAGGCAACTGGCTGAACCGATATGAACCGGTTTCTCTTCGTACGCGACGAAGCCGCCAGTTGCCCGCACACACGCGTCTCATGCTTGTAGTAGTGTACCAAGCATAGCCCTGTGTCTGTTTACTCTGTCCTGCTATGCTGTATTTTGGGCCACTTACGCGGGTTTTTGAACTAGCTACGCCAACTTTTGGCCACACTACGCCAGCTTTTGGGGTTTTTATACTAGATTTTGAGCGTGCTACGTGACTTTTTACCCTGCTATGCTGTATGTGCTTTGAGAGCCACCGATTAGAAAAAACTAATCAAAATCAAAATATTTTGTTTCACATAAACCTACATGGGCACTTATGGAACGTCCGAAGCTAGGTGCACGGTTCCAATTGGTCGTTTCCTATGAAGAAGAGCCTGCAAGAAAGTCGACGGTTTTAAAAATAATTGGCTTTTACAATGTTTTCAAATTACAGTGTTAATAGCTTTGGGAGGACTGTGTAGGCCTGTCAAGAAGTACCAAAAAATTGTTTGTCTGTAAAGTCGGTTTTCGGACGATGATTTTACGTGATAACAAGAGAGAGATGCGTCACAAGCCGAACGCTTAGGCCGGTCGTGCCTCTCTATCGCTAGTTCCGTGCTCTCGCTTGCACGCTCAGCTCAGGCGGAACGTGACAATGAGTCATGCTTTTTCGTGCGTGCAGCCGGCGTTCATCGATTTATAAGACGTTATCACGTCAAATACAAATCTAGTCTATTAATCCTAGCATTCTCACATTCACAAAATATAGTCCACAAAAGTATTGATTATATTGGCGCCATGTTACATAATTATGTCGAACTCACCTTTACAAATCCGTCAATTATTAAGACGTATTCAAATAATTATACAATAAAAAAAACAAACATTCGTTGACATATGTTTTACGATACACGTGATTCTGATAGTGATCGTCTTAACAATATTGAGTGCATGTTACGAATCTCTACAAATTCAGGAATTATTCTTACTTTTTACAAATGATTAGAATAACTTCTCCCTGGACATTAACAACACGGCTATGGACGCTAGCAGATTTACATTGGGTCACTGTAGGGCCCGGAAAAAGCGTTCATGAAGCTCCTTACTCTGCTACGGCTCCCTACGATCGTTAGTGTTAAGCATTACAGGCTTGCGCCAGTTCTCTTTATCCGAGGAGAGTGGGGTGAGGCCCTTAACCACCGCAACCACATCTCGATGCATCCCCACGTCGGCTTCTAGGAAATATTCCCTGAGATTACATATCGCGCCTTTGTGGAGGGTCTTACCGTTCCACTGTAGCCTGGGATCCACGGAAAATTCTAGAGTGACGGGCTCCATTTATCCACTCTTCTTTCTTTTTCGTGTGGTTACTGCCTGACCTGGGGGTCTACTCCCTAAGCACGAAGTCCGTAGTTTCGACCGAAGTTACGGGCATATCCTACTCCGTATCACTTACGGATATATGATTAGTTGAAGGCCCGAACTAAGAATGAATGAGAACACGTTTTGACAGTTGTCCCTACAATCGATGATTATGTATTTGTCTATCCTAAAAATTGAATTTGGAACTTCTTTTGGACGGTCCCGTATAATCGTTGACAGACTTAAAGAGTAGGCTCCCTGGTGTCAGAGTCTTTATGCCGCCTATGGGTCTCTGACTTAACTTCACATGCCGTCGAGAAATATCTCTCAGGCATGCCGGTTTCCTCACGATGTTTTCCTTCACCGTTTTTTAAGCAAGTTATAATACAATACGCACATGAATGCGAAAGTCAGAGGTGCGTGCGTTGGGTTCAAACTCGAGACCTAACTCGACAGTCCGACAGTCATACCACTAGGCTATCACTAGATCCGTAAGGGCCAAATATAAAGGTTACAGTTGGGCGGTAAGGCATCGCACGGAATCTCTTGTGAAATGATCTTTGAGTTCAGCATGTAACTATTACTCGGTCCATTCAGGTGTACACACATAACATAACATAATCAGCCTATAATGTTCCCACTGCTGGGACACAGGCCTCCTCTCTGTGAGAGGGAGAGGGCTGTAATCCACCACGCGGGCCCAGTGCGGGTTGGTAGATGTCACATGTCTTCGAATTTTTGGTTCTAGGACATGCCGGTTTCCTCACGATGTTTTCCTTCACCGTTTTGAGAGCAGTAGTGATGAAATAATTTACACAAGGTAAAGCGCCTGTCTGTGTTCGAACCTACGATCTACAACTCGTAAGTCGCGGCCTTTACCACTGGGCCACCTCTGCTCTTCAGCAGGCTTAGCATGACACTCTCTATTTGTTCGAAGAATAGACACGGCTCTTTCTATACAAAGTGACATTTCGTTTCTCAGTTTTTAACATCTCACCGTAGAAATCCTTCTACAATCTATCATCTTGTATTTCGTTTCTAACGATCTTTGTCTAGGTCCTTTTTTATGCAGAAAGATTTCTACGGTGGGATGTCAAAAAAGGAGAAACGAAATGTCACATTGTATGAAAAGAGCCGTGTCTATTCTTCGAAGAAATAGAGACTGTCATGCTAAGCCTGCAGGTGTTCAGTTTCTCTAAAACAAGTTCAGTCACAAGTCTTTTGATTGCTCTGATTCTAAAGGCCGTTATTTTTACTTAATCTCTGTCTGGCCTTTTCCCCATTATTGGGCTCGGCTTCCAGTCTAACCGGCCACAATTGGATACCAGTATTTAACATGGAGCAACTGCCTATCTGACCACCACAACCCAGATGCTAGCTAATGCGATACTCCTTGGTAAGACTGGTAGTCAGAGTTCCGGCCTTTTACCCACCCGTAACGACTGTCAAACATCCACGAATGACAGCCGGGACTAACAGCTTAATGTGCTTTTCGAGACACGGAGGGGTCTTGGTATGTAAAGATGGCCACCCATCCACGAACCAACCGCGACAAGCGTAGCTTAACCTGATCGATGGCCCGACTGCCTATCTGACCACCACAACCCAGTAACTGGGTAATACGGTACCCCTTGGTAAGACTGGTTGTCAGACTTTCGGGCTTCTGACGACCCGTAACGACTGTCAAAAATCCACGAATGACAGCCGGGACCAACGGCTTAACGTGCTTTCCGAGGAACGGAAGAGTCTTGGTATGTAAAAATGGTCACCCATCCACGGCCAACCCCGGCAAGCGTAGCTTAACCTGATGGGTGTCGAACCATCAGGATAAGAAATAACAGCCGAACGGGTCGCGGTGCGGCTGTTATTACTTACCCACGAGCTCCTCCGGCCATTAGTTTTACTATCTTTACAAAATGTACAATTTACCATAAGACTTCATCCTTCTATTCTATTTCAGTTCGATTTCGTCTTTTATTTCCAAACAATTGCCCGTTATCTCAGGGTTGACTTCCTTCGTAACGATATGGCTAGGCTACCTTTCCTACAGTGCATCTATATTTTCATTAGTCTGCCCCTTTTCTTACAAATCACATTCATACTTAAAACTTTTCTTTTCACGTGCTCCTGATTACTTAACTCAATATCACATGTCCATGACAATTAGCTACGTCAGAAATGTCGCTATATACGACTCACGATTGCGATTTAACTCATTTAATAAAAATCAAATCGTTTATTTACAAAAAGTCTAATTAACAGTAAAAATATTAATGACAATAATGTTATCAGTCGCTGATATTTTCGTCTCGTTTATCGTAAGTGCGGTCGGTCATTACTTCTTCACATATTACGCCGATACACCAACTGACCTTATGTAGGAGAGAATCTTCTAGAATTTGATTTACATTGACGGCTTATTTTAAAAACACATAAAAATCACAGAGAGAGATCTATGAAAGCAGGCAATGTATATCTTTTTTTTAAATAATGATAAAAGGCCAATGATTTGTTATGAGAACAGAATACTTATTATATTGTAGTAATAATTTACTTGTTATCCAGAAAGTGATATGTCTTGACTTAGTGTCGGTCCCGCCTTCGAAATAAAAGCTCATTTAATGGGTGACTTAATTATAGTGACTGTGATTTTATTTCAACTATAATTAAATTGACAAAAAATTAAGAACTTATTCATTAAAAGGATGAATTATGTTGCTGCAGTATACAAGTTTTTGATTCTTATAACAGTGTGTGTTTTGTGCGTATTATAGAAACTGCTTAGATTTTTCTATTAATTGAATAAGACTGTAAATAATTTAGTTACAATGGGTTTTGACTTTACACGGAGACAGTGGTTGACGATTGTTGTCATATCGATAGCTGACTTCTGCAACGCTATCTGCGTTGCACTACAAGCACCATTTTACCCTCAAGAGGTGGGTAACATTACATTTTTATGTGTTTTTAAAGGAAGTTCAGATTTTTTGAGTTGTAATCAAAAATTGCTTATAGCTCAGAACGTAATAACAATGTAAGTTTTTGGTATTTTCGAAATTCTTCAACCAAAATAAAATAAAACGAAGATTGACTTCGGATACAGTTTTACAGGAGTAACATTACATCATCCCAATGTGCGCTTTTATCATTTCTAACGTGGCGATACCGTCCACGGTGGACGTTCACGTCCACGACACGGCATCACGATAACACAGGGTAGTAAAATGTATGGAAATATATGGAGACGCTTTTAAATTTCCGTCCACGACACGGCATCACGATAACACAGGGTAGTAAAATGTATGGAAATATATGAAGACGCTTTTAAATTTCCGTCCACGATAACTTTAAAACGTGCACGTATTTCCATACATTTTATGATATGTGATGTGATAATATCGTTACCTTAGAAATGATTAAAGCGTACATTAAAGTCTGTTTTTTAATCTTGGAGACTAATTTGACAGGTGCAAATGTCAAACTCCATATTGAAAAACCAAACAACAATAACTTGAAATGTCAAATTTGTCTCTGGGATTAAAAAACGAACTTTAGTGGTCTACTCAATTTTAGCTACTCATCAAAAAATAGATGGCATTGATTTCAGTTAAGAAATAAGATTGTTCATTATCCTAATTTCAGCCTGAGCCTCTTTAATTTTAAACATACATAATTACATACACTCTACGCATCATCATCATCATTTCAGCCGAAAGACGTCCACTGCTGGACATAGGCCTCCCCCAAACATAGGCCTCCCCCACTCAACGTATATATACCTACATTAAGACTGTTCTTATGAACTACATAAAAACTTACATTGAGGATAAAAATTACTCGAATTCTGCACGGTTCTCAAACCGATTGGTAATCGTGAATTCCTCAATGAAGTAAAATATAAATACCTCTTTATATAACTTTCCCAAAATTATTTAAAGGCGTGTATCCACTACTCGTCCTTGGCAGTATTAACAGTGCGGTCGATTCACTCTCTAATATTTCGACATCAACATAAGGGATCTTAAAATATGGAATAATTCTTGTAGTTAAATACCTATTGATTCCATCTACATTTTCAAGTCACTTTTCAATCCTAACTAATATTATAAAAGAAAAATTGTTTATTCTGCACAAACAAAACGCACATTACAAAAATTTACGTAAACTCACTAACTCACTCACATAACTCACTTTCGCATTTATAAATGCGAAAGTGAGTTTGTCTGTTTGTTTCGCCTTCACGCCAAAACGGCAGAACAGATTTGGATAAAATTTGGCACATGGGTAAACCATGACCTGGGTTACGACATAGGTTACTTTTTATCCCGATATTCCTACGGGATCGAGGCGTATGCGGGTGAAACCGAAGCTAGTAATATCTAATCTGAACCATGTTATTTGCAAAGACAAGTGAAAGATGATATTTATTTTATAAGACGGTAATATTCCCAAAACTAGACAAGGTCAAAGTTTTCTTTTCGACTAAGTACTCTAAAAAGCAGTGGTGGCCCAGTGGTAACAGCCGCGACTTACGAGTTGTAAGTCGTAGGTTAGAACCCGGACAGGCGCTTTACTTTGTGTAAATTATTTCATCACCACTGCTCTCAAAACGGTAAAGGATAACATCGTGAGGAAACCGGCATGTCCTAGACCCAAAAATTCGAAGACATGTGACATCTACCAATCCGCACTGGGACCGCGTGGTGGATTACGGCCCACTCCCTCTTACAGAGAGAAGGCCTGTGTTCCAGCAGTGGGAACATTATAGGCTGATTATGTAATCTAAGAAGAAATACCGAAACAATTTCAGAAGTCACAGTCTTGTTTAGTCTCGTTTAAAGGCCAGACATTATCTTGGCCAGATCATGTGAGAGCATACAGGAGTCTAAGATGGTCTTTCCTTTCCTCTGTCAGACTGGCTCTTGGTTAAATGGCTAATCAGTTTATCAATTAATCGCTGGGGTCCAGCAAGCCGTATTTGCTGCAGTTTTCATTGGCTCGCCGTTTAACACAAGGACTTCTTTGTAACTCTTTTTTTTTTTGGATGGGAAGTCATCAAATAACTTCTCCCGCTCTGGGCGGAGCGGGAGGGTGTTTCAGACTCTTACTGACTAAAACCCACCTGTATTCCTTCCTGTTGCCTGTGTTGCCAGGGGCCTCGGTGACCCATTAGTACCTACCCGCGACCCCGGCAGGCATTCTTTGTACCTCTAATAACACTTTCAAGCATAGGTCCTGCAGCTGCCTAAAAGTTACAGTCATTATAATAATATAATAATAATAATAATCTTTATTATAACGAAAACAGATTGCAGTACTTAAATGTAATAGTTTTTACAAAGTGGGTAGTACATTATTTAGTTTCTACAATCAAGTGGGTGACGTGCTGCTCTCCTTGCTAGGCTATGAAATAGCCTGTATTAAGGAGTAACAGTGCCGATCCCCTCTAATTGTATTACTACAATTTTGTTTTTACAAGCTAAACTAATTTTTATAATTTTTAATACAGGTGTTAATGCGCGAGCGCATTTTTGAGTGTGTGCGTGAGTGAATGTATGTATGTGTGAGTGAACATATGTGGAGTATGTGCGTGTATGGATCTGCGTGTGTGTCTGTGTGTGTGTGTGTGTGTGTGTGTGCGTGAGCATGAGCGTGCGGCTGTGTAAGCGTGCGTATGTAAGGGGATTAGATTAGTGTGGGTCTATGTTTTGGATGAGTGGTACAATATACAAACTTATCATAAATTAATTAAATTAAATATTTTTCTGTTTCATCGTAGGTTTTATTTTGGAGGAATGTGCGGACAGTCTTTTTACAATTTTGAGAAGACAATTTATATACTGGACATTTTTTGTTTATTGTATTGTAAAGAGACGGACCTAAATAATAAAAGAATCTTTTAGTAAACGACAAGCGGGTTTTTGGAGGAGTACATATTATATCTTTTCGGCGTTTGGTAATTTCAATGTAGGGGGTTATGCGGTGTTGTAAAATAACTGATTGTATAATAAAGTGTTGCCGCACGTTGAGGACGTTGCAATTTTTGTATAACTGATTATTTGGATATATTATTGGACGGAATGTAGCCACTTTCAGTATGGCGCGATGTGCAACTTCCAACGGTTTAAGGATAGTTTTTGCAGCACCACCCCAACAGGGAATACAATAGGTAATAATAGATAGGCATAAGGCAAAATAGACATTACGTATAATTATAGGATTAGCAATATTTCTTAAGGTTTTAAATATATATATAAGTTTGCGAACTCTGCCAGTAAGGACATTAATATGAGATTTGATTATGTATGTGCCAAAATTATGGACGTCAACCTCTTCGATCAATAATAGCACTATTAGTGTTATTATTATTAGCACTAATAGCACTATTAGTGTTATTATTATTAGCACTAATAGTGCTATTATTGATCGAAGGTCAACCTGTCTAGATAGGACAATAGGTATATACGGACATCATCATCTACCTAGCCTTTTCCCAACTATGTTGGGGTCGGCATCCAGTCTAACCAAATGCAGATGAATACCAGTATTTTACACGGAGCGACTGACTGCCTATCTGAAATCCACAACCCATTTACTGGGTAACACGGTACCCCTTAGTAAGACTGGTTGACAGACTTTCGGGCTTCTGATGACCCACAACAACTGTCAAGATCTACAAATGACAGTCGGGACCGACGGCTTAGCGTGCTTTCCAAGGCATCCCCCTGGATGGGTCAGTAGCAACCGCGGCAAGCGTAGCTTAACCTGATCGATAGACCCGTGCGGCTGTTAATATTTGACCACAAGCCCCTCATGCGGACATAACCCTCAGTAATACGGAACACGTAAAAGAAGAAAAACTAGCCATGAATAAAAAATGTAACTTGTGGAGAAGGTACCTCCTACCCAGTCTTATTAAAAGTTTCAAGTATAGACTACGGACACGGACTAATTATCGCAAAAAAAATAATATCGGTTGAGGGAGCACAGCTGTTCGATAATTTACTGAAGGAGATAAAGAAGTGTGATAGTATAAACATATTTAAAACAAAACTTAAGAAAACTTGTGACGTCACCAACACCCCAGAGGCAAATCTCAAGACAAAGATGTCCACTGCTGGACATAGGCCTCCCCCAGAGCAGAGGCAGAGGCAAATATAATAAAATAATTAAAGTTACTTAGATGTAAGGAATGTTTAAAATAATATATGACTATAATTGAATTGAATGAAAAAGGAAATGACGAAAGTTCCTAATGAATCTAAATATCTTATTGCACACAATAATTTCAGACTAATAGGTGTAATCATAACACTATTATTAACCAATTTGAACTCGTAGCGATGCCCTGTGTAGACCTTATTGTGTCCCATTCATATTCATTAAAGTAGATTCGAGACGTCGAGGCCTATGACTGTTTTGTAGAATTGAGCAAAGTACCAATTCATATTTTGATGTAATTGTATGGTCAGTAGACTAGTCTAGCTTTAAGTTCTGCAGTGCTAACGTAACAAGCGTGAGAACGCTCTCTTTCTCGATTTGTCGAGTCTATGATTCTGACGTCATCCTAATGCCTAACATGACTGTTCTGGCCTCTAGGGTTAGAGTCGGAAAATAAGTATATCAAGCACGTTAAACCAGAGACAATTTGTTTTTGCATAGACTATTCAAAGATGGTATTTTACAATGTGAAAGAGGACTTTCCCATTGGCTGACTACTCGAGAATTACAAAGAAGTAAAATGTGGCCCGACGAACGCCTGGTATTTAAAGCCTTTCGTCTTTTCCGAAAATTAATAGCCATTTCTTTTTGGGAGAATCGTGCAAATCACAGCAGCTCATAGTTAGTAGTATCGTCTGTGTGTCGTCGGTGCGATAACCTACGAGCAAAAAGTCGGCTCTTATCAACATACAATCGCTAGGCGCTCGCGCATACGTCGAGGTATACGACGATCTTATATAACTTGTGTTTAGAAAAACTATTTCGAAACTATGAATTAAAAGTTTTGGAGGTATCAAAATTATGAAATTCTTTTCGACTGACTTAAGTTGTAGAGCAAAGGGACAGGTTCATGTAGTATGCTTTAACAAAAGCAGAGTCAAAAGAGCCATATGTAACATTTATTTATTTAATATTATCTTCAAAAATGGCTACCCACATTGCATTTCATTTTATTAATACGTGAAGCAAAAACTTCAAACCCCTTGTTACGAAAATTACGCGGTCGGAAGATTATGAAATTTGGCACAGTTAAAGTTTTTATGGAGAAAGAGTGCAGAAAGCTAATATTTATATGTATATGCATTACAAATAAATTAAATGAATATAAAAACAACGTTACACACACAGTACCTACCAGGGCCATGCGTTTGACACACAAACAGTTCCAGGGCCTCATAACTTAAAGATAGATAGGTGACAGAGGTGACATTTTGAGCATTGAATAAGTATGTACTATTTAGATTGTAGGTAGAGGGTTTTTCTTATTAACGTTCAAACTTAATATATAAATGAACTATGGTCGAATTTCGGCCAGTGGGCGACCACTAGTTGTTAATATCGTACCTTACAACTAACCAACAAATAATTGTTAAGCTTGACATGGCTTCATACAAAATCTCGTGATTCGCGAGCTTAGCGCAGGTTCCATTCATTTCAGTGTTTAATCGAAAACAAATTGACACATCAGCTTTACAATAAGCCTGTATTTCAATAACGCGATTTGCGAGATTAATGCGGGTTCCGTTCATTTCAGTGTCTACTCGAAAAGAAATTGACACATCAGCTTTGCAATAAGCCTGTATTTCAATAATCTATCTGTATTTTTATATTTCTCTTATGAACTTATAGAGGCATGAGGAACAGGGTGTAAAGTTCACTCATCCTCCATAGAAAAGGGAGGATCCTCCGACCAGACGGGTGTCGTGTCTGGCGGGCAACTGCCCGACGGTTGATGTCGGGATGTTGTATATATGCTAGTTGCGCGGTAAACTCTGCTTGCGCGATGCAGGATTTTGCGTGACGTCAGTGTGATGCGTAGTTTTGTATGTGGCGCTGTAGATGCCGCCACATCACTCCCCTCCGGAGACCGGAGGTCGATAGTGGGCTGAGTCGTGTATCTTGCGATGCTTGCCAGTGCCAGGTGGGGTTCCAGTGGGTCGGAACCGGTTGACGCATAGTTCGCGGTGGGTCGGAACTGTCTGCGGTGATGCCCCAGTGAGTCGGGGTGGCGCTGCGTTATGCTCCAGTGAGTCGGATGTGGTACAGCGCCGGGTTACAGCGCCGGGTTGAGGGCTGACTGCTGGCGTCGACCAGGAGAGCGTTGAAGAGCTCTGCTTGTTGACCGGCCGAAAGTGCTGTGTGCTGTGCCAAGGTTGCTGATGAGGCTTAGGGTGATGACCAGGTATGCGCGGTCGCTGCATGCTGGTGGTCAGGATACCCGTTGAAGCCGTGGGTGCTGGCTGGCTATGTGACTCGCCGCTCGAGAGCTTGAGGAAGTGATGATGATGACGTCACGCTGATGTAGTTGCACGAAGGCTGCACTGACGTTTATACTCGGGGTCACCAGTATAGAGGCATGAGGAACAGGGTGTAAAGTTCACTCATCCTCCATAGAAAAGGGAGGATCCTCCGACCAGACGGGTGTCGTGTCTGGCGGGCAACTGCCCGACGGTTGATGTCGGGATGTTGTATATATGCTAGTTGCGCGGTAAACTCTGCTTGCGCGATGCAGGATTTTTGCGTGACGTCAGTGTGATGCGTAGTTCGTATGTGGCGCTGTAGATGCCGCCACAAACTTAAGAGTTGTTATAGGCGTGCTTTTCCTCAATATATATTATATTTTTAGGGAACCTTTATAAGATCACTTTTTTCCGTCCGACGCAGAATTTTTTAGGGTTCCGTACGTCCGACTTATAAGATCACTCGTATGTCCGTCTGTCTGTCTGTCCGTCTAACACAGCCAATTTGCTCCGAATCTACTTGACCGATTAAGGCGCTGACAACACCTAATTTACCAAAATAGGCTTCTCCTAAGAAAAAAAATTGCCAAATCTGTATAGTTTGTGATAGCGGAAAAAATATATGTTAATTTTGAACATATTTCCCAGAACTTGGTTGTTACCAAAACACGTTTTGAAAAAAAATCTCGAAACAAACTAACGTTAAACTAACCTCTTACCTTGAGTTCTAATCCAAAATATCTGTATTAAATATCAACATACGTTACACATTTAATTAATAACAAGAACGTCTTATTTGAATGCAGAACTTGGTTGTTTTTTATTTTCGATTACTCAACCCAATTTTGAGTAAATAGATAATTGCTTCATATTTTGCAATAAATTACATGCGTTGTGTCATCGCGCTTCTCTTTCTTTTCTATGAAATCTGACAGTGACCGCGGTTTAGGTGTTGTCAGCGTCTTAAGTTGAAATGTTGTACACATATGAATTTTTGTGACCCAAACACGGACGTGTAACGTAAATTAATGTTTTTTTATTATGATGGTCACTTATGGGAGAAGAATTAAAAAAAAACAAAAAAAAGGTTTGCAAACTTAACCGTGTGACATGTCAAATGAAAGGGCTTGTTGTGAGGGTCTTAAATGTGTTTAAAAATAAAATGTTTTAAAGTGAATACGCCAATCTCAGAAAGATACCTGTTCAGTGCAATAGCCAGCAGAGGAAACATCTACTCTTAGAGAGGCCTTTTGTAGAGCGAATGAAGTTGACCTTAAACCTCGTTTCCCAGTGGGGTGACGACAATCTGGTCAAGTTCAACGCTTAGAAAACACTGGCCTGTCTTTTCACTGCTAAACGGAGCCAGTTCCAATTATCTCCTACTTTTCGAGGTGCACCTGTGCAAGTTACCGACCGCCTGGAGCTTTGTGCATGGAGTTGACGCCAGATCTCAAATTCGGCTCAACAATCGAGTCAAAAGCACGTACTGCAGCCATACATAATCAGCCTATAATGTTACCACTGCTGGGTCACAGACCTCCTCTCTGTGAGCGGGAGTGGGCCGTAATCAACCACGTGGGTCCAGTGCGGGTTGGTAGATGTCACAAGTCTTCGAATTTTTGGTTCTAGGACATGCCGGTTTCCTCACGATGTTTTCCTTCACCGTTTTGAGAGCAGTGGTGATGAAAATAATTTACACAAAGATAAGCGCCTGTCCGGGTTTGAACCTACGACCTAAAGCTCGTAAACTCGCGGCCGATACCACTGGGCCACCATTGCACTGCAGCCATAAAATCTGGGTATCCTAAATAAGATGAAGCGGTACTTCACATTTTATTTTATTTATTTATTTGGCTCTGCAACAATGGGTACCTATACTATTACATTTAATAGAAAAACAATTCGAACTCAAGTTAGGTGCCCCATCACTTAAAGAAGAGTAGTACACGCACTAAACTTTACGCGTAAACTGCTAAGGAAACAATGAAAAAAAAAGAAATATTAATGAAAAATTACAACCTATAAATTATACACATTAAGTTAGGCAAATATTATTTGTACACAGTAACAGATTTTACACATCAGAGATAAGATTTTACAGATGTTTTTTTGTTTTTTTTTTTTCACATCTGGACAGCTTTCCGTTAGCCATGTTAAGAGTATACCCATTTCGCAACAATAACAATAAAAAAAAGATTAATACTTCTAGGTTAAAGGAAAACCTATATGAAGTCTATTGTTATAGACTATAACATATAATAACATGGTAAACCTCTTAATATTGTGCGTAAAAACTTACATATGCAGTTGGAATGTATGAGGGAGAAGATGTTTTTCAACTACAATGTTTAGTTTCTTCTCGGGATAAATTCATCCCAACGGCAGAACCCTTCATTGTGCGTATTCCGACATGAATTATGCATTTTTTTTAATTCAGCCTTGTCCCAGGCAAAAATTGAACAGGTCAAAGGACGAGTAAAACGAGTTTGACCCTTGACTATTGAAATCAGCTGGTTTAACAAGATAGATAATCTAAATCAAAATCAAAAGTGATTTATTCAAACTAGGCTGAGAATCAGCACTTTTCGAACGTCAAAATTACATAAGACAGTCCCCCAAAACGCCCACCCTTCACCACTTCCTAGTGCTTTAGCTGGGAAGAAGAAGTGGTCAACAAACTCCCCAGCAGCACAGCTGTCTAATTGCAACAGGTCCATTTATCTGACCTATTTGTAGATAATTGATTTAATTAATTAAGTCATGTGATTACATTTCATATCAATAATATACTATTCATTAACATGAATTGCATCGTTATGATCATAATTTTTCATAAATACCTACACAATTAGATGTTAAATGTTTTACTGTCATGTACCTATCCTACTTAATATTATAAACGCGAAAGTTTGTGAGTATTTATGTATTATGTATGGATGTTTGTAACTCTTTCACGCAAAAAAGGCTTAACTTATTGGGGTGAAATTTGGCACACAGATAGTTTATAATCTGGATTAACACATAGGACACTTTTTATTCCGATATTCTTAAGGGATCCAGACTTATGCGGGTGGAACGGTGAGGCGCAGCTAGTCTACTATAAGACAGTTTCCTAAATACACTAATCCCACTATAATAAAAATAATAATAGTGAATGTTTTGTAGGCATTTTCATCTGCAGTTTTAAAATTAAAAGTACTCTTAACTACATACATATATACATAAACTCACTCGCCTTCTTCCCATGGGGGTAGGAAGAAACTATAGAACGCCACCTGCTACGCTCCTTATACTCTTTTTGCTTCGTTTACGTTCATACAACTGATCATACGCACGCCGGAGAGGTGGTGATCCGTTTCTAAACAGTAAGACAGTGGTCAGGACAGGAGTAAGGCTGGTCTTATCCTATCCCTGGTGTTGAAGCAATAGCTGCCACGGCTTATTTTAATTTTTGAATTGCTTTTTTTTGTTTTGTTGATCTTTTTATTACGAACGACTTTACGTTTTGCATCGTTCTCACATGTATAATTTCAAAATGAATGATGTAAACAATATTTTGTAACATAACACGTTGATTTAAAAGAGTGTTCGTGGAGTTTCATGCCCGTTCTTCTCCATAGGTACCTACTACGCTTTGAAATGGGCAACTAGCTTCATCTTTCTGACTGACCGACCGAGCCCTTGACAATTCAAAAGTGCCTGTGATTGGTTTATTTGAAATAAATGCTTTGAGTTTGAGTTTGAGTTTTTGAATATGCTATGAACGAACTCTAAACTAAAGAAAATACCTAAATCAATTGTTTTTAAAATGTGTCTCTTAAAAGACTGCTTGGATCATTGACATAATCATTGATATACTATGTATGTATATAAATAAACGATTATTATTATTATTTAAAGATCTTTGACATATTTCGCCTTTGGAAGACGTACGAGGGGCCGAAGCCAACTCGCAGAGGCCCCTTAGGCAATTTTTAGTGTTGAAGCACAAACCGACGATTATCCCTGTTTACTCTATTCAAGTGCACCCAAGGTCAATCCCCGGTTGGTGCAGGACTATTGCAGAACATGGAAAATAAACATATTGGGCTATGGGTTTAGGTAGCTATAGGGGGTAACTTGCACACTCAATAATGGGCCTCCAAAAACGGTTGCTAGCACACAGTGACGTAGCAACAAGGGAGCAACACTTCCTGAGGTGCTCGAGGAGTGGAGAGGCATTCCACGGCTATCAGGACAATCCCAGAAGTACAGTCAACATCTCTACCAGTATCTCACTGGAATACTTCCTTCCTCAGAAAAAAGTTTGCTCTTGCAAATCTCCACTCAAGCCGGCCAGTAAAGGCAAGCCGAAGTGAGAAACAAGACTTCTCCCGGGAGATAGGGTCAGTGTGGTCGTTACTGCCCAACAGCTCGCCACATGCTGCCCTGCGGGTTGATGTATCTCTCTTGGTCAGGCTCCTCACCCCAGACCTGTTTCGGCAAAGTAAACTCTACCGGCACAAACCGGAGCACGCAAGCCCCACCACGGCCTCAATGTAGAGATACAGCGGTGGGGTTGTTATTATTAGTACCTATATCAACGGTTAGGATATTATTTTATGTCAATATTCCGACCTCGCCGCCAAGGTCCCTGGCGAAGACCGTAATCGTCCCCCTGAACCTTGCTCGACGAATTGCCAGCCCACGCCGTGAGCCCGTAGCTTTAAATTCCCCTGATAATAATAATTATCCAGTTCTGATCCCGCCTATCCCACCTTACTGTCTTCCCCCCAGCGATGCCCTAAGCCGAGGTTCGTACCCCACAGGGGGTGCCCTTTGCGTGCAGTCGCTCAGTATTTTAAGAAATTCGCCCCTGCTGGAGTCTATGAGTTAGCTTAAGGCAGCCACAGGATAGTCCGGTTAAGTAATCACGACCTCGGTCAACTACGAGATGCCATTAAAAAAAAATATGTCATTAAACTTTGTGTGATGAGTCCATGGGGTCATCATGAGCCGCAAGTAACAGATGTCGCCGCAGCGCTCAAACAGCAGGATGAGCTCGTCCTCGTACATGTCAATACGTCGATAACCGATGACAGTCTGATTGTTTTACACTTAAATTCAAATATTATAAAGTACTTATTAATTCCATAAATTGCTATCAAGTTTTCTGCAACTCAAAATCAAAAGTCACTTATTCAAACTAGGCCGAGAATCAGGACTTTGCGAACGTCAAAATGAAATAAGACAGTCCCCGAAAAACGCCCGCCCTTCACCACTTCCTAGTGCTTTAGTTGGGAAGAAGTGGCGCAACAAACTCCCCAGCAGCACAGCTGTCGGTTCAGTTAGAAAAACTTGATGCTACACAACAGTATGCAAAATAAATTACATTACGCAACACAAAACATCAAATTAAATTATTTGCCATTATGTCAGCTAGCACACGCTACTATACACAATACACTATAAAACAACTTCATCTTGAACTTTTTCTATTCCAGGCAGAGAAAAAAGGCTGTACAGCAACGGAGTATGGGCTGGTCTTTGGTGTGTTTGAGCTGGTGGTGTTCCTAGTCAGCCCAATCTATGGCGCCCACCTTAATAGGCTAGGCCCAAAACTACTGTTCAATGGAGGGATACTCACGACAGGCACGTGTGCCATCTTCTTCGGGTGAGTTCGGCTTTCATCACTGTAAAAATAGCTATAATTTAATACTAAAAAGTTTCCATTCTATTGTTAATTTCCATTCAATTGGCTGATATGCTTGAAAAAAATAGGGCAGCCATTACATTTTCCATGAAGAAAAAGTAAAGAAAAGAAATCACGGCGTCCCACATTTTTTTTACTATAAATGGCCAGTAATTGTTTTTATTTTACAATAAGCTATAAACAGGTTTTAACCTTTATGGAAAATTATTATCTGCAAAGTTTTTTTTGACGGGTTTCGAACGTTTGTTGATCAAAACGAAATATTTTCGCAAGTATGAAGATTGATATAGAAGTGTATTTTAAAATGTTTACAGGATGCTGGACAAAGTTGAAGGCCATGTGCCGTTCATCACCCTGAGCTTCATCATCCGCATCGTGGAGGCGATGGGCAACGCTGCCTTCCTCACTGCTTCCTTTGCGATCATCGCCAAGGAGTTCCCTAACAATGTGGCTACTATGTTTGTAAGTTGTACTTTTTAAAAGATTTATTTTATCCCAAATTATTAAGTTCATGTGATGTGTATGGATTCGTTCTATGTTTTTTTTTCCAAACGCAGCTTTGTTTTGTTTAGCAATTCGGTTTTGGATAAAAAGGTTGAATCTGAACGATTTTTAACCGACTTCAAATAAAAGAGGAGGTTCTCAGTTCGTCGGAATCTTTTTTATGTACGAGGGTTATTCAATAAATGCTTAGCCTACAAAAAGTAAACGAAAATTTTGGAAAAGTGGCAATTTATTTTTCAACAAAGTCTCCTTTTAGTTCGATACACTTAGCCCAGCGATGCTCCAACTTTTTTAACCCGTCCGAAAAATAGTTTTTGTCAAACTCTGCAAAATAGGCCTCCGTGGCGGCGATAACCTCCTCATTCGATCCATATCTATTCCCGGCGAGTGATTTTTTCAGATTAGGAAACAGAAAGAAGTCACAAGGGGCCAAATCTGGAGAATACGGTGGATGGGGCAACAATTCGTAGCGTAATTCGACCAATTTGGCCATGGCAACGGCAGACGTGTGAACCGGTGCGTTGTCGTGGTGAAACAGCACTTTTTTCTTCGCTAGATGGGGTCGTTTTTTCTTTAATTCGGCGTCGAATCGGCCCAATAAATCGGCATAGTAAAGCCCTGTAATTGTTTTACCCTTCTCGAGGTAATCGATGTAGATCACACCTTGTGAATCCCAGAAAACGGTGGCCATAACCTTTCCGGCCGATTTTACAGTTTTCGACTTCTTTGGAACACGTTCCCCGTCTGGATCCATTGTTTTGATTGCTCCTTGGTCTCTGGTGTGTACCAGTGGATCCAGGTTTCATCGACGGTCACAAAACGACGCAAAAACTCCGCTGGATTCCGCTTAAACAGCGCCAAACACGTCTCCGATGTGGTCTCACGGTTGCGCTTGTTTTCTGGTGTGAGTAAACGCGGCACCCATCGCGCCGACAGCTTTCTCATTCCGAGTTCCTCGTGAAGAATATGATGCACTGTTCCTTCTGAAATGCCTACAGTCTCAGCTAGCTCCCGAACCTTCAATCGGCGATCTGCCAATACGAAATCATGGATTTTTTTAATGTTTTCCTCCGTAGCAGCTGTTTTCGGTGCACCTGGACGTGGTTCATCAAAAACCGACGTACGGCCACGTGCAAACTCGTTGAACCAATTCTTGACGGTGGCCATCGATGGAGAAGAGTCACCGTACACAGCATCCAAGCGCTCTTTGATTTCGATGCGCGTTTTCCCTTCCAAAAATAGGAATCGAATCACCAACCGATATTGCTCTTTTTCCATTTTTGTAAAACCGATCGACACGTTCGCTTCCATAAGTTGTCAAATTAAAACAAATGAAGGGATTGGAATGAAAATTTGAAAAAAGAATTAAAAAAGAATGTGCTACACTGTGGTAAAACTCTTTTGAAACTACAGCGCCCTCTGGCGATGAGGCTAGGTACTTATTGAATGCACCTCGTAAGTTCCCCGATTACTCGAAAATGGCTGGACCGATTTGGAAAATTCTCTTTTTGTTTGAAAGGGTATACTTTATAAGTGGCTTCATTGTCATCAGCTCACGATCTGATAAGGAAATTATGGAGAAATCGAGGTAACTTCTTCAAATATTATAGGTACACCTGTATATATATTTGTTTATAGTAAGTCGTGCAATTGCTCTCGGAAAGCACTATTTGGTCAATTGGAATTGATGATGAACACGACATATGGCCACCGAAACTAGTAAATAATAAATAGGTATTTCACGGGTTTCAATTCGATTACTTTAATATGGTTGCTAAGCAATTTAAGCTTGTTACAATGCATATGGTGAAGTGGAGCTGATGGTGAAGTACCAGGAGAACTACTCCACAATTAACGTCCCTGCATCGGGAAAAGCAATATTTTTTGATGAGCAGTTGACATTAAACTGTAACTTAGAAAAATGACAAACCGACCCACAAAAAAGTTTTTTAGTCGGTGTCTTTGGATCTGTATTTTAGTTTTTTGCTACGAACTTTGGAAATTAAAGTTATTTTTCATTTAGCAGTGTTTTTTTTTTGATCTTGGTTGTTTTTTTTGCTCATTTACTTTTGCTCAAATGGTGTAAATAGTGAAAAAAATACTTTCTACCTAGCCAGCTAGAGCGCAAAATTATTTTAACTTGTTTTTACACAGTACCGGTCGGTACTGTGTACCTTCCTTGAGAGTTACGAAGTTGGGATTGGCAACTATTGCACCTTATGACTTGTAATTCGACGCGCATATTCCTTCCAGGATATTATAGTATGACTCTTTTACAACAATTGCTATATGGGGTGCGTAATTGTTACAATGGAATCATACTAGAAACTTCTAGATCGACGTCGAAGTAGTACGTCGAATTTCAAGTCACCCTGTATGCATATGAGGCCTTGAGGGGCCGACCGGACGAACGACATAGGGTTTCATCAACTCAAATATTTAGCACAAGTCTTGTAAAACATTACATCAGATTAATGTCACTTGGAAGTAACATTAGCAAAGATTAGCCACGCGGTTCGGTTCAACCGCGGGTCGCGTGATTGTGAGTCTAAACATTGATCCCGAGGAGAGGAGATAACGTGCCAGTGACCCTGACTCGCCTACTGACAGTTTAAAACATGGTCGTTTTGTACCTACAGGCGGTCCAAAAGTATTGTATACACCAGGGTCTTTACATCAGGAAATGGAATCTTATCGTTTTTAGAGTTCCGTACCCGAAGGAACCAAATGGAAAAAAGGTGCCAAATGGAACCCTATTTATTAATAGGGTTCCAGGGTGGTAGGGTTAGGTTAGGTTAGTCTGATAGCGGGCTGTATCTCATGAACCGTAATAGGGAGACAGTTGAAATTTTCACAAATTGTATATTTCTATTGCCGGTTTATCAAAAAATAAAATTTAAAGGGAGTCCTCCATACAAGAAACGTGGTTTTATCGGTGTTTGTTGCTGAATATTGTACAGGGGTACGGAACCCTTCGTGTGCGAGTCTGGCACTTGGCCGGTTTTTTATTTTTTCCATGTCCAGCCAGGGATTAAACGTTTACGTTGTAGTACTGTTTATCAAATAGATTCAGATTTCGGTGAACAAGCTAATATAGATTTTCGCTTGTTCGCAGAAATGACTAGAGTAGACTGACTTAGAGTATGGTAGATAATACTCTACTCAGAATCACTTGCGTCTATCGTAATATACATAGCAACGTCAATCCTCGCATACCTAATGCTATCTTATTTCTCACAGGCACCGAACACACGTCATTCTACTGGACTATCAATTAAAGAAACGCAATATTTTTGATACGTTTTACCTAACAACAAACCTCCTTTGAAACTTTATAATACACTTTAACAACAAACCTCCTTTGAAACTTTTTAATACTTTTTAACAACAAACCTCCTGTGAAACTTTTTAATACTTTTTAACAACAAACCTCCTTTGAAACTCTTTAATACTTTTTAACAACAAACCTCCTTTGAAACTTTTTAATACTTTTTAACAACAAACCTCCTTTGAAACTTCCAGGCATCCCTAGAAACGTTCTTCGGCCTGGGTCTGATCGTGGGCCCAACCCTGGGGGGTGCTCTGTATGACTTGGGAGGATACTCCCTGCCGTTCGCTGTTCTCGGGTTTGCTCTGTTCTGCGCAGCTGTCATGAGCTGTCTTGTGCTGCCAAAGAACCATGATGACGAGGATCTTAAGCCTAGTGGACGTAAGTAGATCGTAAGGAGCAGCCTGCTACAGTTTGAGCTATAAAAAAATGTTAATGTTAACAAAGGCTCAGTTGCACCACAATAATTAAATTCGTTTAGCGCTAAACGTAAAATCCACCCGTGTTCCTTCCGTTGCTGTGTTGCCAGGGTCTTCGGTATCCCTTTTGGGCTTTCCCGTGACCCCGGCAGGCATCGGCCCTAGTGGACCCTACACATGCAAGCAGGCCTAAGTCTTATTCTTAGTAAACATGAGAATTATAGTGTGGCCAGTTGTTTTAACCTAAAATCGATGCTGCGTGGTGGTTCACTAATCCTAATTAAAAGTTGTATCAAATCAAAAACTCGTAAAGACATAGTGGAACTTTCGGTTGAACATAGCATTGAACTGTCTTGTGTTGAGCTAGATAAGCATGTTATAGTGTGCGTTTACAGACCCCCTAATTATCAAAACTACTCGATATTTGAGTCAGTTATGGAAGATGTTTTGGCTAAACTAGCAAATGGAAATAAATCAGTAATTATCTGTGGTGACTTTAACATTAATATTTTAGAAAATAATTCAAACACCAGTAGATTATTAAATTTGTTTAAATCATTTAATTTGTCAAATGTGTTTGTGGAACCAACACGAATAACTACGACTTCTGCTACGTGTATTGATAACGTTTTTTGTTGCTGCGACTATTTAGATAAAGCCATCGTTAATTATCTCCCGTCTGACCACAGTGGTCAAACCGTAACTTTCGAGTCCAACCTAACAATAGAAAAAGTGCAAATACAATTCAGACCAATAACATCTGTTAATTTAAATAAATTTAATAGCACTTTAATTTGTAAGTTAAGCGACCAGGATCTTACAATGAACAATGTAAATATCTTGTACAAAGATTTTTTTTTCGGTAGTCCAGACCGAGTTCAATAATTATTTTAAGAAGAACACTAAAACTATCAGCCCTAGGTTTTATTTAGTGACTGGGCCACTAGAGGACTCAGGAAAAGTAGGGAAAGACTTTTCGAGCTGTATGGCCTTAAGCCTTACATAAACACTGAAACTTTTAATAGGTATGTTGCTACTTACTCTAGAATTTTTAAGAACACTTGTAAGGCAGCTAAAGCCTTGTACATTAGCAACAAAGTTAAATCAGCAGACAATAAAATAAAGACAGTTTGGAAAATTATCAATAATGAAACGAATAGGCACAAAAAGCATGATTCTGATTACACACTGGAGACGTCATGTGGTCTCATTTGCGATAGCAAAGAAGTTGCTCAAGAATTTGTAAATTTTTTTACCAGTGTCCCGCTTAAAACTACTGAAACCTTAAATTCCTCGCCCTCGCTCGCTTTTGATTTGGTAAAGGAAAACGTTTCAGCTTGCACGATTGAATTTAACTTTAAGCATATTAATCCCATAATAGTAATAAAAACTTTTAAGCAAATCAAGATCAAATTGTCTGAAGATCTTTGGGGAATGTCCATTAAAGTCTGTACCTCTATAATTGAGACTATAGCGCCCTACTTAGCCTTAATATTTAATTTGTGTGTGGATCAAGGAGTCTTCCCGGATTTAATGAAATACAGCAAGGTAATACCACTTTTCAAATCCGGGGACAGTAAAGACACCAATAATTATAGGCCCGTATCTGTGTTGCCGGTTTTCAGCAAGGTGTTTGAAAAGGTAATGCTTAATCAAATGCTCAATCATTTTAACTCGAATAAAATCCTTCACAATCAACAGTATGGTTTCACTAAAGGACGGTGTACGACCGACGCCGGTGTAACCTTACTAAGACATATTTTTAACGCGTGGGAAGAAGCGCAAGACGCCATAGGAATTTTTTGTGACCTCTCCAAGGCATTTGATTGCGTCGACCACGAAACCTTACTCTTGAAACTTGAGCATTACGGACTTGGAAAACATGCGCTCAGCTTAGTAAAATCTTATTTAAATGATAGACAACAGCAAGTACAAATTAATGGTATCAATTCACTCGGTTTAAAAGTAAAAATGGGTGTTCCACAAGGCTCGATATTGGGTCCTTTCCTCTTTTTAGTGTATATTAACGATCTACTCCATTTATTAAATAATCAACCACAAATGGTGTTATTTGCTGATGATACTTCTTTAATTTTTAAGGTAGATAGACGTGCTACTAATGTTGACGACGTAAATAACGCCCTATTGCAGGTTCATAACTGGTTCACTGCCAATAATCTAGTATTAAATGGGAAAAAAACTAAGTGCATTCGATTTTCTTTACCAAATGTCAAAAGTGGTGATTATGAGATAGTATTAAATCAAGAGAAACTAGAATTCGTCGATAAAACTGTTTTCCTGGGGATCACGCTCGACTCAAGGCTACAATGGGGTCCTCATTTAACATCTCTTGCAGGACGGCTAAGTTCAGCGGCATATGCTGTCAGAAAAATCCGTCAATTTACTGATGTAGATACCGCGAGGCTAGTCTATTTTAGTTACTTTCATAGTATCATGTCTTACGGTATTTTACTTTGGGTACGGGCTGCAGACATCGAGTCAGTTTTTATTCTGCAGAAAAGAGCTATCAGAGCCATTTATAACCTCCGCAGGTGCGATTCTCTAAGGGATCGGTTTAAGAACATTAACATCATGACGGTACCTTGTCAATATATCTACGAAAACATCATGTACGTAAGAAAAAATTTACATCATTTTAGTAAAAGAGGTGAAAGACATAATTATAGTACTAGAAATAGGGACCTATTATCTCAGCCAGGTTTCAGACTGGCTAAAGTAGATTCATCTTTCATGGGGTACTGCTTAAAATGTTACAATAAAATTCCACCCCACATACTTCAACTGAATGAAATGAAATTCAAATCTTGTATCAAACGCACACTATGCAGGCAGGCATATTATAAGTTGGGTGATTACATCGCTGATAAAAATGCTTGGCTCAATGCTGGTCCTGCTCCACAACCACAAACAATTGAATAATTAACATTTGAAAATACTGTTGGAGCAGCTGAACATTGTAAGACTATCTTTGCATTGTATAAATTCAACCTACGTTGTATTGTATAATTGCATTGCACAGGTGTGAGTACTATGTATAATAGAGCTACCATTTACCAGTTATGTAATTGACTTGAATGGGCCCTGGCGGCTGAGAGTATGTCATGCACACTCAGATGTCTCGCTGATGGTGGCGCGTGTGTTGGATCATTTAGCTCCCTTCAAAATGGTTGAGCTGAATGGTGCTAATCCATGCGTCATGCTCGTGAACGGGCGCCGTTAGTTGGGACTGGTCACCTCTTAGCGTCCTCGGCTTATTTGTAATTATTTTATTTAGAAATTGTTTTTGTTTCTCTTTCTACTATGGACGCGTTTTTTATTTTACATCGTCCTCACATTTGGTTATAATTTCAACATTATTTTTGTACTAATCTTTATGTATCAATTTAATTTAAAAGAGTGTCCATGGAGTTTCTTGCCCGTTCTTCTCCATAGGTACCTACTACGCTTTGGAATGGGCAACTAGCTTCATATTTCTAACTGACCGACTCCTTGACAATTCAAAAGTGCCTGTAAATGGTTTAATTGAAATAAATGCTTTGAGTTTGAGTTTGAGTTTGAGCAATAGTTTTCGAATCGACTGTGTGGAATATTTTATCAGGCGCTTTTAATTTTTATGTCTGCTTTAACCATGCAAATTGAAGTTGAATTATTCTATTCTATTTTTCTCTATGGCAATGGTGCAGATGTCAACAATTCTGCCAATGTCAATGTATTGAGAAAACGTGCAGATAAAGAAATAAAAATAAAAAAAGAGAATATCTTTTGTTGATAAAATAATGAATTATTGGATTTAGTGGGAAACTTGTTGACGAGTATATGTTGAATTATTAATTCACTGGAGTAATGTGACATGTGCTAGCTTCTTAGTATGTAAAAATGGTCACCCATCCTCGAACCAACCCTGGCAAGCGTAGCTTAACCTGATGGGTCGACCCGTGCGGCTGTTATTACTTAGCCGCGAGCTCCTCCAGCCGTTAGTTTTTTTATCTTTACAAAATGTACAATTTACCGCGAGACATCATCCTTCTATTCTATTTCGGGTCGATGTAGTACTTATGTACTTACTTAGTTATTTCCAAACAATTACCCGTTATCTCAGGGTCCACTTCCTTCGTAACGATATGGTTTCTGACGACCCGTAACGACTGTCAAACATCCACGAATGACAGCCGGGTCCAACGGCTTTTAACGTGCGTTCCGAGGAACGGAGCGGTCTTGGTATGTAAAGATGGTCACTCATCCACGGACCAACCGCGACAAGCGTAGCTTAACCTGATCGATCGACCCGTGCAGCTGATATTATTTAGCCACAAGCCCCTTCCTACACATAGTTTAGTTTGAATTATTATTTTGTTTGCAGCGTCAATGATATCTCTTCTGAAGGTGCCTGGCGTGGTGTTGTCCGCATTGAGTATCATTGTCACCAGTATGAGCATAGGATTTCTACAGGCGACACTCGAGCCACATCTACGTCAAGTAAGTATTCCACTATTGTGTCTATAGTAACTGTGCCCCATGTCACCTACGTAACGAATTATACTAAAATCCTAAGATATCTAAAGAGGAACATTAATATTAAAAAAAGACATTTTTATTTCAAGAATAAGTAGTACACACATAAAATTTACAGCAGATTGCAAATTATTAATTAATTATTAATTATTACAAAACAATCAATATTACATTACATTACACAATAGATAAGTATTATTTTAGCTGGAATATTAATTGCCTTATACGAAGAAATAGTTTAATCCGTTACACTTAATCAATAAACAAATCGAAAAAGCAGTTACAGAAATAACCATAGTGAAAAAAAATTAAGAGTTGAAATCACTATTTTATCTGTGAATAATTTTCACAGATAAAATAGTGATTTTCAACTGTTTATGGCACAAAAAATAAAACATGTAAAGCTATATTTTAAACATTACTCCTTTAAGAGGATTCAAATCTAACATTATTAATTTTAATTAATATTTTCTTAAATTAGGTCGGACATTCAGTAGCAAACACTTGGTATGTTTCAATTCTCTTTCATAGCTTTTTCGCCATGTTCGTCTTAATCGAATCATGTAAATGACTTAGGTTAAGAATCTTGTAATGTTTTATCTGTACGCTAGTCACCATTCTATCTTCGGATTTTATAATAAGCCTAAGCAAGATAAGGCAAAAATGAGGTTTTTTTTTTTGCAGTAAATACATAGAATATAGGCTTACTAACTTAACTAAGTGATTCTTCTGTAAGGTATCCTTTATGTTAAAATTGGGATCGTAAGTTACTTTCACCATTATGAAGATCGCTTTTTGTGTTGACCCTGAGAAAAACGACTTTTTTACTCACCTCACATTCCCCTTCTCAGTTCCAGTTCTCCTCCATGGTCTTAGGGCTGATGTTCGTGGTCAACGGCGGCGTGTACGCGGTATCCGCGCCGGGCTGGGGCTGGCTGTGCGACCACCCCGCCGTGCGCCCCAAGTATGTCATTGCTGTGGGGTGCGCTTTCGTTGCTGGAGGGTTCCTACTGATTGGACCTGCGCCCTTCTTTGACATGCAGACGTGAGTTGGGTTTACAAAGCTTATTAAAGGATCTTTTGGCGCTCAAATGACGTGGACAGGGGGGAGCGCGGTTAAACAAAAACGCGCGGTGAAATAGTTTTGTGAAATTTTATAAAATAATCAAGATGGCGGAGTTACTCTAGATTTTCGCCACGCGCCAAATGATCTTTGTACAGCTATAGTTTTATTATTTTTGTTACCTACTGTTTCATTCTTAGGGGCTGTTGAGCAAGGTCAACCTATTGCCATGCTGAAATAATTGGTCATGTATTTAACGCGGCGACAAATTAATCTGAATTCGGGTTGTAGCTGCCAACCTACTATATTTACTACCGACTTTAATTATTTTTTAATCCCAAATTCAGATTAATTTGCCGCCACGTTAAATACATGCCTCATAATGTTTAATCGCTGCCAAGTTATTTTTTTAAATAGTTTCTCACACTTTAATTTTTAGTCGCCTGGAAAATAATTAGCCAAATAATTGTAGGACCTGGTCATAATAAAAATTGTGTTAAAAACCAGGCTCAAACACTGACAATGTAAACGTAACAGCTAACTCATTCTGTTATATCTGTGCTCATTTTAGAGTTCCGTAGTAAACAAGGAACCCTTATAGTTTCACCATGTCCGCTTGTCTATCTGTCTGTCTGTCTGTGTCTTAGCTTAGAGACTCTTAGTACCAGAAAGCTGTAATTTGGTATGGGTATACATATTAAGCACGTCGTCAAAGTGCTAAAATCAATATTTGAAAGAATCCCATGGTGTCCTATCGTTGGATAGGCTTTTCAAAAATATTGCGGGTGTATCAAATCCATTTTTTGATTCAGGGATCTATCAATCAATCAATCAACTCAGCCTATAACAGTCCACTGCTGGACATAGGCCTCTCCCAGGCTGCGCCACAACACCCTGTCCTCCGCCTTCCGCGTCCAGTCTGTCCCAGCCACCTTTTTAAGGTCGTCGGTCCATCTAGCTGGGGGGCGTCCCACTCTACGTTTGCCGATACGCGGTCTCCACTCTAGGACTCGTCTGCTCCACCGGCCATCGGTCCTTCGACAAATGTGGCCAGCTTGCTTACTTTGCAGGCTATGTCGGTAACTCCGGTTCTCTTCCGGATAACTTCATTTCTGATCTTATCCTTCAAAGAAACTCCGAGCATACCCCGCTCCATGGCGCGCTGAGCGACCTTGAATTTGTGGACCAGCCCTACATTCAGGGATCTGTTTCCGTAATATTAAGCTTTATATAGTGCTATTTTTTGTTAGAGTCAAGTGTCAACGGCCCCTGCTAGCTAAATGGTTGTTTTTGGATATGTGGAAAAAATCATGGCAGTAGTACGTATAACGAAATTAAAAAGAAAACTGCCACAGCTAAGTAGGCTTTACAAGATAACGAGTAAAAGTCGACCAACTCACATTTCCAGTTGGCGAATTAACCGTGACGTATATCGATGTACCGGAGAACAAGTTTTTCAACTACAATATTAAGTTTGTTTTTGGGATAAAATCATCCCAACTACGGAACACACGGAAAAAAAGGATGTCTTAAATTAAGACAATATCCTTTTGGTCAAGACAAATATTGATACATTTATGGGGAAAACAATATATTCTTGAATGAAGTAAAATTTTGTCTTAGTTTTATTGTCTTCTTCGAAGACATTATACTTAAATGAAGAATTATTAAGTTTAATTTTAAAAATATTAGATATTAAAACTAGATATTTTCTTCAATTAAGATTATTATAGTCTTGAATCAAAAATATTTGCTTTAGTCAAGAATAAAAACCAAGTATTTGTTATTCTTAATTTGAGTAAACAGGTTTTCTTGGACTGAGTACATTTACTTACTTTAAGAAAATATTTACTTGGATTGAAACAATTTTTCTGAGAATATTGATATTCTTCGCTGAAGAGATCCTTTTTTTCCGTGCACTTCATTGTGCGTGGCCCGACATGCACTTGGCCTGTTTTTAATGAAGCATCGGCTACATGTTTTATATGGAACGCCTGCTAGATGACTTCGGCAATCATACGAGTCGCTGTACGATGTTATACATGTACGTATACCTACAAGCCGGGAGTACAGAAAGCTTCCAATTACATGAGAATTAAATCTAAACTTCTCTCCGTTTTATTTTGACAGACTGCTCCATTTGTTAGTTTAGGGCTCAGGGGGTCTACTCCCTAAGCACTACATGTAGTTTCGGCTGAAGTTACGGGCGCTTCCTACTCCGTATCACCTACGGACATAAGATTGCTTCGGAGCCCGAACAGACAATAAATGACAGCCCGATTTAGCAGTTGTCCCTGCACACGCAATGTGTTTTTGCGAGTTTGAAAAATTGAATTTGTCACTTGTTTTGACGGATCAACTACATTCGGACGGGCCGTATCTTCGTTGACGGACTTAGAGACTAGGTCCCTTGGTCTGTGACACAGAACACACACACCCCTTTTTTTTTTTTGGTCTGTGATCCGTAGATGGCAGTACGCATGAGTTGCACATTTTAGTCTTTTTCTCCAATGGTATGTGTGGATTCTTCATGATGTAAACTAAATCTAATCTAAAATAAACTTTGTAATCTGTTTGCAGACAAATGTGGGCAGTAATAGTTGGTCTTATGATGCACGGATTCGGTATGGGCAGTCAGCTGGTCGCATCCTTCTCTGACGCACTCGGAACGGCCATGTAAGTACCAACTCCTTCTTATCTCATCTTCGTATCACCAGTGCGATTTATATTGTTGAGACCCAGAAAGCTACCTACTAGTTATTAAGTAACTTTAAATTGTTTGGTCCTAGACCCTTGTCTCCTGGTTAAATGGCAAGGTTGAAGAGGTACAGAGTTACAGACTGGATCGATCTTAGAGAAGTTGTTGATACTTTTGAGAGTCTTACATTCCTAGAAATCTTCGCCACAGGATTTCATCTAACCTCAAAATTAAGGGACCAGATATAGAAAATAAAAATATGGCATTGTCTTTTTGACACATTGAAAAAGTTATCAGTGGCACCCTAATGACTCAAAACCAGTCCAAAAGAAGCAAAAAAACTAATCAGTATCAAAAGAAATTCCTCTCTAATCGAAATATAACGACCACAAGGAGCAAATTATTCACATTTTTTACTGAATATTCACCCAAAGTTGCACTCGCTATAATAATTTATCTCTTTCATTCAAAAGCAAAA
This sequence comes from Atethmia centrago, assembly GCA_905333075.3. Lineage (NCBI taxonomy): Eukaryota > Metazoa > Arthropoda > Insecta > Lepidoptera > Noctuidae > Atethmia > Atethmia centrago. Next base: position 23,518,055 of record HG995369.1, read on the forward strand.
CAAAGAACCTGTTCCTACTTGGTGCTGATTGTCCACTATTGCCTGCTTGACTATTGCAGAATTAAAACGTTGAAATGCTGTCGAAATTAAAACATGTGCCGCTGAGCTGATACGAATGGCTTATTGTTTTTTTTTTTATTTTAATGTTAATATTTTTTTATGTTAAGGCAATTGACACATTTTGAATTTTATGCAATAAAGTTATGAAAGTACACCATAAACTACATTTAACTTTTATAATATCATTTATTTACATAACCAAATTACAAGATGATTATTAACATTAACTAAATTAAATTAAAACTAAGTTAGGCTTAAAAAAGGCCCTCGGGGCATTGTACCGAGGATGCTGGCGGCATTTCCTCGCTGAATTGCAATGCTGATGCGTTGCGCGAGAAAGCCGCCAGCTTTTCGGTCACCAGTTACATCAACTAGACGTTTCGCGATTTCCGCAAATAACTTATGCGCACTGGGACCCCACGGACCGAGGGTCTCGACGCCAAAGGGCACAAAGTTGTACTCTCTGCCAAGGCCTCCATATTTAATAAAGGCCTCCATACTTTTATTATTTTACAAGTTTATATTTTATTTAGCAAATGTTTATGAGTAAATAAAAGAATTTTTTTCTGTACCAATTGCCTAATACGTATTTCTGGAGTTCTCGATTCGCCTATAAATAAATTAACTTCGTGCGAATCGCCCACAGAAAAAAAAATTAAAGTGTCAATTCGACCGTTTCGGGCAAGTAAATTAGTGCGAATCGCCCAATAAGCCATATGAATTAGTTAACCAATAATATACTTATATTATTTATCTTTACCCATTTCAAACTAAAAGTTCATTCCCATTTTTTTTTTTTGTCCTGTTACTTCATCTATTTTACTTGCTGGTTAAGTGCACAGCCAGTCAAAATGATAAATGTATTTTTATTTATGTTTGAAACTGAATTTAATTAGCTTTCAACGTTGATTAGCGTATCGCGTACTGTCTACAGTCAAGTACAACAAAAACACGATTACACTATCAACACTATTGCGAATGACACTATCAACAAAAACGCGATTTATAATTTCAACCCTCACTCCCCCAGTGCAAGCGGTCTCCCGAACTCCATAGAGACCTACGGACTGGTATCGGGCATGTGGACGTCCACGTTCGCTCTGGGCGCATTCATCGGCCCCACCGTGTCGGGGCTGCTGTTCGACTCCATTGGCTTCCGAAACTCTACCCTCTTCGTCTTCATACTGCATGTTCTTGTGGTAAGTTTTGTCTATAGGGACATCGACGGGCACCGGTTACCATGAATTCAGTACATGATTCTGAATCCCCCTGCGTTAAAATATTTCATAGGTGATAAAAAAAAATCTGCTGTTTCATAGAAAAGCAATACCTACGCGGTCAAAAATTTATGGAATAGCAATTTTATTTTTTATGTCTGACGAAAAGGTTGTTGGTTTAGAAAAATGTGATGAATTCATGGTTGTTTGCGCATCGATGTTCCTGCCACCCTGAATGCGACAAATAGTAGCATTGATCACTCACTCTATGAAATAAGAAATTAAGGAAATACAATAAGTTCCGACTAAGACAAAGCTAGGTCCTTAAAACAAATGGATTACTGCCGTGGCTTCTCTTTCTTTTCCGCCATTTGTATGTGACTGAAGTTGACGTACACTGCAGGTTCTTTTCATATTCAGTCGCACTGATTACTTGAAGGCACACAAAAGCACTCAAAGTCAGTATTTTATAACTCAACCTCTTTTTACCCACATAGATGGTGATGATGCTAATGTTCACGTGGACCTGCGACCGCTCATCCAAGATGGACGTCTCAGTCTCCGCCGGAGACTTGCTGCAGATTGATGGAACCTTGGATGAAAGTGTTCTTATTGGAGACAAGTTCCTACCTCCTACTAGGACTAAGAGGTAATTACAACGTTTAGATTCACGACATCTCAAGGATGCAGACACACTGGATCATGTTTACATGCATGTTTATCGTTTCACGCCGACTCCATGGCTGACAGGTAATCATTAGTAATATCAGTATACCGTCACGTCTTTCAGTCTTCAAAATCTTGAACCTCGTCATCTTAAAAAGCATAATCATTGCATTCTGTCTCCTGTTTGCTGATCATGACATTCTCTGCTATTTGGAAGTAAACTGTCAGCTCAAGGTAAGGCACCATCACTTGCCAAATCTGAAACATCATCGTAAGAGAACGGATATCAACATTGGCAGGCTTTTGGGGTGGACACCGACGGGTGATGGTTATTTATTTATATATTTATTGTATGTCTAAGATTTTCGAGCCGGTGCCAGGTGGAAGACCCATTGGTTGAAAACATGGTCATCGGTGACACACTACAGCAGGACAGGACGAGAAGGTATGTCCAATAGTTTGGCGTACTTTTCTATCAAATAATGAACTCCGAAATGGAATGGATACCAGTTTCTCACAATTATTTTTCGGCCTTTTCCATACTTACTAACTTTTGACCAGGGACAAGTTCCGAAGAAATAATTATTGGAGTGGCAATTTTGTGTGGCACAGATAGGACTTCTGTAGCCACATGACACTTTGAAGCTGGGTTTGATCTTTATGTGTGTTGGTGGTTGTGTGCACACCTGCTTCAATTAAACCTGTATTCATGTCAATGGCAGCTAATACAATAGCAATACACAGCACAATACAATATTCGCAAGATCTCTAACCGCGACTTCCCTTTCAGCCATCGCTGCGGCATCAGCGTGGAACAATCCCGTCCCCCTGCCATGAACAGCCTCATAGCGTGCTCTAGCTACAAGAACCGTCGCAGTCCTTGGAGCCAGCGCACCCCCCGCTACCGCCCCACGTACGGCAGCCTCGACCACAGGTACAGGGGGGCCTATAACACGTAGACCTGGAGGTAGCAGTAGGGTAAGAGGATAGGTAGGATGTTTTTTATGCTGTGTTGTGAAGTGAGCGATAGTTGGCTGGATAGTGCAAGAATGTTTTATTGTCATTTTAGTTTGTAAGTTTGTTCATACGTTCTTTCGTTTTAGTTCCAATGGCTCGTATTCGGATTCAAAATTGTAACATTTTTCGAGTATAATTTAACTCAAATGAAATTTTTCTTAAATGAAATCTAGCTCAAATGAATTTTTGCTCAAATATAATTTTGCTCAAATCTTATTTTTAAGTCCATGCATTTTCTTGTTTTGCATTCAAATCTTATTTTTAAGGTCCTTGTATTTTCTTGCTTTGCATTTTCTTGTCATGCATTTTCTTGTCTCATTTAAGTAATATTTATTTAAAGTTATTTCATATAATATTATTTTTACAGAAATATTAAGCTTATAATTTTAGTTTACATAGTACTTCTACAGTAGAATTAGTATAGTCACTAATCAATATGTTTTATTTTGTAAATAAACTATGATTATGTTTTGTAAAAATATTCTAATAAGTAATAAAAATCTATCTTTTAATTTCTTGTTTCTTTTATCTCCAAAAAGGCTTTTCCTCATGATGTGAACATTTTCTGAGCGGTACCAGTTCGACTCAGTTACGGTTAAAGATATTTATTTTCTCAAAACAATTACAAAATTACTTAAAGAGAAAACATACATATTTTAAATCAATATTATGTGCCATCAAGCGTAGCTTAAAATAACATTTTGGTACTTACACATAGTACGTATCTTAGTTCTTATACTGAGTGTAGTATCTGCTTACCTACCCTTTTCCCAACTGTGTTGGGGTCGGCTTCCAGTCTAACCGTATTTACATGGAGCAATAAATAATAAATTTAATAACAGTATTTTACATGGAGCGACTGCCTATCTGACCTCCACGACCTACTAGCTGGGTAATACGATACCTCTTGGTAAGACTGGTTGTCAGACTTTCGGGTTTCTGACGATCCATAAAGACTGTCAAAGATCCACGAATGACAGCCGGGACCTGCTTTCAGAGGCACGGAGGAGTCTCGTTATGTAAAGATGGTCACCGATCCACGGACCAACCCCGGCAACCGTAGCTTATGGATCTGTTGGATCGACCCGTGCGCCTGTTATTACTTAGACACGGATTGCAGTATATACTCCTCAATGATTGCAGTATCATTAAGATAATTGAAGATTATCCTTTTTCTAATTAATGGATACTGAAAACGTGTTATTGCGTGATTTGTCTATGTTATAACTAATATCTGCTATGAGTTGTCCTGGAACGCAGAGCATTGTCGGAGTTCAATAATGCTCTGCACGGCAGGACGGGCCCTGGATACGAATTTACATAATTCCATATACATAGGTAGTTTACCTGATCTTGCTGATATAAAATGAAATTAAATATTAATTTTAAATTATAATTAATTACAATTTAACATTCAATCATTGATATAGTATTAAATGATAAATGATTTTATTTTTGTAAGTAGATTTATACAAACACTTTTACACGTTAATCATATTTTAAAAATTAGACAAACTCAGAGGTCACAGTTTCTTTTAAAGTCCAGACATAATCTTGGATAAAGTCATGTGTAGACCATGTAGATTGATGTCTGAAATTGTCTTTTGAGGAAAGAATCTCTAAAGAAGATCTAATAAGATATGGTAACTAGTTGATGTAACTGGTGACCGAAAAGCTAGCGGCTTTCTCGCGCAACGCATCAGCATTGCAATTCAGCGAGGAAATGCCGCCAGCATCCTCGGTACAATGCCCCGAGGGCCTTTTTAAGGCTTAACTTAGTTTTAATTTAATTTAGGTAATGTTAATAATCATCTTGTAATTTGGTTATGTAAATAAATATATATAAGATATTATAGTCTAGATTCTGAGTTACTGCTAGTAATTTAAAGGGTTGATGTCTTTTTCAACCAATAACAGTAGCGCGGTCCTCTCATTGTTTTTAGCAAATTAAGGTACCTACTACTTGACCGACCTTTTAAAAACCTGTCGATAAATTATTAAACATTCTAATATTGTTCAATAAGTAATAAGAGCAGTGGTGGCCCAGAGGTAACGGCCGTGACTTAAGAGTTGTAGTTCGTTTTGAATCCAGGCAGGCGCTTTACTTTGTGTAAATTATTTCATCACCACTGCTCTCAAAACGTTGCAGGAAAACATCGTGAGGAAACCAGCATGTCCTAGAACCAAAAATTTGAATTAAAAAACCCAGAATTTACAACAAATCAGGACAAGATCATATCAATTCTGGGGGGCAACCATCACCTCTTATAGCAGTATTATTATAATATTACTTTACAGTGGGAAAGTGATGGAGCTATACAGTACTTATAGCTCCATTTCTTTCTCACGCTAAAGTAATATTGAAATAATACTGCTATAAGAGGTGATGGTTACCCCCCTGGTCTGGTAGCTAAGGTTAAGTATTCCATTCGCAGACGTAAACAACGTGTAATTTGTTAATGTAATATGATATAACTAGTGTTGGTGTGTAAACATTTTTTTTCTTTTATCCTGTAACCCCTTTAGTGCTCCCGCAGACAATAAGAGGAGGTTATGCATTCTGCGATGTGGCTAGAAAGGGATACCTACTGAGACAACTGAGTTGACGTCTATTAAGGCGCTGACAAGACCCAATTGACCAAAATAGGCTTCTCTGAAGAAAAAAAAATGCCAAATCTGTATAGTTTGTGGTAGTGGAAAAAATATATGTTAATTTTTAACATATTTCCCAGAACTTGGTTGTTACCAAAATACGTTTTGAAAAAAAAATCTAGATACAAACTAACGTTAAACTAACCTCTTACCTTGAGTTCTAATCCAAAATATCTGTATTAAATATCAACATACGTTACGTATTTAATTAATAACAAGAACGTCTTATTTGAATGCAGAACTTGGTGGTTTTTTATTTTCGATCTCTCTCAATTTTGAATAAATAGATAATTGCTTCATATTTTGCAATAAATTACAAGCGTTGTGTCATCGCGCTTCTCTTTCTTTTCTATGCAATCTGACTGTGGCTGTGTTGGCAGCGTCTTAAGGCGCAGATATACTACTTTAGTGACTGTTAAGTCTGTTATTACGCCTTCATATAATGCAAGTAAGTTATGAAAAAAATGTATGTAAAACTAAAACGCATACACATCAATCCTTTTTTTTTCAGGTTTCCTTTATTTACATAATCAAATTACAAGACGGTTATTAACATTAACTAAATGAAATTAAAACTAAGTTAACCCTAAAAAAGGCCCTCGAGGCATTGTACCGAGGATGCTGGCGGCATTTCCTCGCTGAATTGCAATGCTGATGCGTTGCGCGAGAAAGCCGCCAGCTTTTCGGTCACCAGTTATATCAACTAGACGTGTCGCGATTTCCGCAAACACGGACCGAGGATCTCGACGCCAAAGGGCACAAAGTTGTACTCTCTGCCAAGGCCTCTATATTTAATAAAAAAAATCACATCAATTCTATACTTATGTGAATATTTAAATACTTTATGAAATAAATTCGGGAAGTAATGTCTATACAAAGCATAAAAAACGATATTACTTTCAAAATACTTAAGATATTCCATGTTTTTTTGTATGAACAGAATATTTTATTATCTATAATTCTATCTGTGATTTTCTTCAAATATTCATATTTTCCATACTCACAATAAATGTATGGGAATAGGTTTTGTGATTTCTGACTTTTCTAGTACTCAGACCTGTGTTGGAGTGACAGACTGTTTTGGTTATGGTTTTTATGGTTTTTTGTTTTTGTTTTGGTTTTTATAAGAAACAGGATCGTATGGCATCAAAAAAAGTTTTGGTGAAAGCTGCCCATTTTCTTGCTGACTGTACATTTTTTCAAAATCTGTGAATGCGGATGACAATCTCTCAAACAGTTAAGGACAGCCTCGTCAGACCGTTTGCCTGATGCTTCAACGGTTAAGGTACCGCCCTTACTTCCCCGTCTCCAAAACCCACCCAGCCCACCACCCTATCCAATATTTTGAAGAACAAGATATCTTGTAGCTTGCGATTTCCGACGATCTGCAAAAAAAATAACTTCTTATAATTTTGAATTTTAGAAATGTTAAAAACGACCGCCTGCTACAAAAGACAGAAATCGCAAAAAACCTTTATATGGAAAAGATTTTTCAAAACCAACAAACTATCAAAATTTTGTTCTCAAAACAAATAAAATTATAATCGTTCGAAATTTTAAGTTCAATATTTTTGTTTATTTCGAACAGTCTATCCTTCGTAAAACAGTAGGTTGGTGTTACATTTCCTACGAAATGTATGGGAATATAGTTTTTTTATGATTTCTGACGTTTCTAGTACTCAAACCTCAGTTGGTCCAATAGACTTTTTTATCCTCATAAGAAACAGGTTCGAGAAACTTTTTTTATGCCAAGGCATCAAAAATAGTTTTTGTGAAAACTGCCCATTTTCTTGCTGACTATACATTTTTTACAAAATCTGTGAATGCAGATCAAAATGTCTCAAAAATGTATGGATAGTCTCCTATGACCGTTTTCTTGTAGCTACAACAGTTAAGGCACTTGTCGTTAATGCCCCATATCTCAAAAATCTAGCCTGTATATAAAATAGCCTAACGACTTACCATTTCCAGACACTTTGATTTGTCAGAGTCAAGCAGTTAGTCAGAAAGTTAGAGCTAGTTGCCCATTCTAAAATGTAGATCTGTATGGAAAAGAACGGGCAAGAAAGGCCAAGAGGACACTCTTTCGTTTCTTTCTCACTATGTTTCTTTCTCACTATGTTACTTACACAGAAGCTGTCAAACCGTAACCGTTCAATACATTTTATAATCACGAAAGTAGCAAGCAAAACTGCAGACATAACCTATTTGGACCATAAAATGAACTCCAACTTGCCTCACTATACTAAATTCTCGACTGGAACGGGTGATTGTTTTCTATTGCTGCTCCACAACATTCCTAAGCTTTCAACAGACTGATAAAACCATCGATGTATTAAAAAAAATTGAGTATCTGAGAAGATACTCACCTGCATTTTCATAGGTACAAGTCGTGCAGAATTTTTTTAGGGCAGGTCATTGTCGTTGTAGGTAAACGTATTTACAAGCTGAGGTTTCTCTCGCATAGGTTGATAAAGTCTGAAATTGTTTATGGTTTCTCTGGTCATACGGCTTGGAGTTAGTAAAATCTTAAGGCTGGTGGTAAAGCCATGCTCATGCTAAAACTTCAACCTAAAACAACACTAAACTTATTGTAATAAATTTTCTTTTATCGGGAAAAGTATTACGAGATTTAAGTACCTACCCACAAAAGAAAATCAGGTGTGGTTCTCAACAAAGAATTATTATAATCAGCCTATAATATTCCCACTGCCGGGACACAGGCCTCCTCTCGGTGAGAGGGACAATAATAGTCCTGCCTATTTCTGGGTATCGTGAAAGTTGGCTAAACAAGATTATTTTTCATTCAATATAGGTAAGTTAACTCAGTTCCCAATATTTTTATAATGACATATAACTAACGGATAGTATACGTTTACGAAGCTAAAAATAGTATCATAGGTAATTAACACAATACAACTTAAATATAACACAACAACATAATTGCGAATGCTAGATGACTGTGTAATGAGGACGGTCTAGTAATACTAAGACGGGTTTGCGACAGAATTTATTTATCAAATCGACAAACACTTAATTTATGATATTCATTCATATTCTATTTTATACACTACTCTGACCAGTTTTACTTACTGAGATGAGTGTGTTTGTTATTTTTGTATTTTGTTATTAAGACGCTGACAACACCTAAACCGCGGTCACTGTCAGACTGCATAGAAAAGAGAAAGAAAGAAGAAAGAAGAAGATATGAAGCAATTATCTATTTACTCAAAATTGAGTTGAGTAATCGAAAATAAAAAAACAACCAAATTCTGCATTCAAATAAGTCGTTCTTGTTATTAATTAAATAAGTAACGTATGTTGATATTTACTATAGATATTTTGGTTTGGAACTCAAGGTAAGAGGTTAGTTTGCATCGATATTTTTTTTTCAAAACGTTTGTAACAACCAAGTTCTGAGAAATATGTTTAAAATTAACATGTATTTTTTCCACTACCACAAACTATACAGATTTGCCAATTTTTTTTCTATTGTCATTTGCCTATTGTCAGCGCCTTAATTGTTTGGCTTGCAAAAAGTAGGTACCTGTATAGTTTTTCTGTTCGTTTTAATTATATTAAGGGTTTATCACCACAGCAATTGAATATATTAATGCACCATGCAATTTTTCTGGGTATTTCCCAGAAAAAGAAAGTATTTTTCAATTTTTAAATATATTCTTTTCCCATCGATGTAAATGCTTAAATGAAAACAACACACACCTACATACATGACTATAACGCTAAACACAAGACAATCTAACAAAATACACGTTACAAAATGTACAACTCTTCACACTACATCCATTGCTGGCCAAATACATCCCTTTTAACAACCTAAAAAAGCATTCAAAAGTCTTAACATAAAGAACACTGTAAACTGGATCTCCGTTAAGGTTCTTAGACATGTCATTGTCACAATAGCTTATCATAACGCATATTTAATCAATGTTGAGACAGCGGCGGTACGTTTCCTGATTTGATTAAACCTCGTATTAGTAGTACCAATTTTGAAATCGGGTATTAAGACTGATCCCTCTAATTATAAACCTACTATATCTGTGCTGCCAGCATTGAGTAAAATATATGAAAAAATTATGCTAGACCAGGTGTTATCACATTTTAATTCAAATGGAATTTTACATAGTCGCCAGTTTTGGTTTCACGAAAGGTAGGTCGACGACTGACGCAGGAGTAAAACTCATTAGTCACATTTTGAAATCATGGGAGAAATCTCAGAAAACCATTAGCATTTTCTGTGACCTCTCTAAAGTGTTTGACTGCGCTGACCACAATATACTGATCTGTAAATTACATCACTACGGAATTCGTGGACAAATTGCTGATCTAGTTCTTTCCTATCTATCAAACAGGCAGCAAAAAGTAAACGATGACGGAGCGCCGTCCTCGGGGTCTCTAGTAACGATGGGCGTGCCTCAAGGTTCAATTCTCGGCTCTTTCCTATTTCTAGTTTTTATGATGTTCCTTACATGATGACACCTCTCTTATTTTTTAAATAGATAGAAAATATACGGATGTCTTACATGTCAACGATAGTCTGGCTGTTCTTTCGAAATGGTTCGCAGCTAATGTTCTCATTACCAAATGTACCCCAAGTGGGTCTAAATTTAAAACTTAATGACAAAAAACTGCATCTAGTTTCTTGCCATCAAGTTTTAAATTTGTTACGGAAACAGTATTTCTAGGAATTATTTTAAATTCAAAATTGCAATGGGGTACCCACATTAGAGCTTTTTTGCTTAGATTAAGTTTACTTTGCTTATTTCCACAGCATTGTGTGTTATGGCGTTCTGCTGTGGGGATCGGCACCTGGCAGGCAATCCGCGCAATCTATAGAATGCGTGCGAATGAGTCCCTTTGAAACAAATTCAAAGAAATTAATGAAAAAATAATCATCGTAATTTGCTCCCAAATTACGATATTTGAACCATTTAAAACAAAACCAGCAATGTACAACATCCACTACTTAACTCTCAAGAGATGCCTCAAATTCCCAAGCGTAAAGGTCATATACCCACCGCGATGGCATAAAGGTCGCGGCCCACTTGACATGAAGCTCGATGGCTGCTGAACCGACTATTATATACATAATAATAGGATTGGTTTGTCGAGAAAGTTCTGTCGAAGATTGAATAAGAGTTAAGTTGGAGAATTAGTATACTGTAGTGTTTTATTAAAGTCTGGTGATTTTTCTTTTTCCTGAACAAGGGAGAATCGACAGTTTTTTTTTCTATTATTCTGTTAAAGCGATGTTAGGAACATTTGATGTTCAGTGCTTTTCATATCCACGCATTTATCAGTATTTTCGTACATTCTTGATCGAAGGTGTTTTATTTCAATCTCAAGACTAATTACTATCATACCCACTTACATTATTCATTCATCATTTATGTACACTGGGACTTATCAACGATGAAGTGACAAGAACTCCTAACTGACATTTTAGTGATTTAATTTTTATTTACGTAGAGCGACTTGAAATAATCGTTTCCGTGAGCAAAAGCAGCTAACTTTAAATATTATATTTTTAACGAGTTACAGATAACACAATAACTATTAAGCAACTTTTGACGACACGGTTGGCGTAATGGCTGGGCGATCGACTGCTGCGCAGCGTGTCGCGGGTTCGATCCCCGCACGGAACAAATATTTGTATGATCTGCAAGTAATTATTCCGGGTCTGGGTTTTTGTGTTTGTGAGTTTCTATGTTTGTAAACGCACCCACGATACAGGAAGAAATTCCTAGTGTGGGGCAACGTTTAAAAAAACAAAAAAAAAACTGTGTACTGTAAAATATTTTTTTTTTCTTTTCCTGCAAAACTATGTTTTAGTAGATCTTTATCTGACAAAAACCATTGTTCTTGTCACTTCATCGTCATTATAATTAGCTGCAGTAAAATCAAAGTTCTTACTGTCATTTCGTCAATAACTTAGATCATACTTAAACATTTTTTAATGAAATAGCAGTAAGCAATGTCATTTTACTGTAGCTAATTAACTGTCATTTCGTTAATTACTTAGAACATACATACACATTTTTTTTACGAAATTACAGTAAGAAGTGTCATTTTACTGCAGCTAATTAACTGTAATTTCGTGAATAACTTAGAACATACATATACATTCTTTTACGAAATTACAGTAAGAAGTGTCATTTTACTGCAGCTAATTAACTGTAATTTCGTCAGTAACTTAGAACATACATACACATTCTTTTATTAAATGACAGTAAGAAGTGTCATTTTACTGCGGCTAATTAACTGTAATTTCGTGAATAACTTAGAACATACATATACATTCTTTTACGAAATTACAGTAAGAAGTGTCATTTTACTGCAGCTAATTAACTGTAATTTCGTCAGTAACTTAGAACATACATACACATTCTTTTATTAAATGACAGTAAGAAGTGTCATTTTACTGCAGCTAATTAACTGTAATTTCGTGAATAACTTAGAACATACATATACATTCTTTTACGAAATTACAGTAAGAAGTGTCATTTTACTGCAGCTAATTAACTGTAATTTCGTCAGTAACTTAGAACATACATACACATTCTTTTATTAAATGATAGTAAGAAGTGTCATTTTACTGCAGCTAATTAACTGTAATTTCGTGAATAACTTAGAACATACATATACATTCTTTTACGAAATTACAGTAAGAAGTGTCATTTTACTGCAGCTAATTAACTGTAATTTCGTCAGTAACTTAGAACATACATACACATTCTTTTATTAAATGACAGTAAGAAGTGTCATTTTACTGCGGCTAATTAACTGTAATTTCGTGAATAACTTAGAACATACATATACATTCTTTTACGAAATTACAGTAAGAAGTGTCATTTTACTGCAGCTAATTAACTGTAATTTCGTCAGTAACTTAGAACATACATACACATTCTTTTATTAAATGACAGTAAGAAGTGTCATTTTACTGCGGCTAATTAACTGTAATTTCGTGAATAACTTAGAACATACATATACATTCTTTTACGAAATTACAGTAAGAAGTGTCTTTTTACTGCAGCTAATTAACTGTAATTTCGTCAGTAACTTAGAACATACATACACATTCATTTACGAAATGACAGTAAGAAGTGTCATTTTACTGCAGCTAATTAACGGTCATTTCGTCAATAACTTAGAACATACATAACATTCTTTTACGAAATGACAGTAAGAAGTGTCATTTTACTGCAGCTAATTAACGGTCATTTCGTCAATAACTTAGAACATACATAACATTCTTTTACGAAATGACAGTAAGAAGTGTCATTTTACTGCAGCTAATTAACTGTCATTTCGTCAATAACTTAGAACATACATAACATTCTTTTACGAAATGACAGTAAGAAGTGTCATTTTACTGCAGCTAATTAACTGTCATTTCGTCAATAACTTAGAACATACATAACATTCTTTTACGAAATGACAGTAAGAAGTGTCATTTTACTGCAGCTAATTAACTGTCATTTCGTCAATAACTTAGAACATACATAACATTCTTTTACGAAATGACAGTAAGAAGTGTCATTTTACTGCAGCTAATTAACTGTCATTTCGTCAATAACTTAGAACATACATAACATTCTTTTACGAAATGACAGTAAGAAGTGTCATTTTACTGCAGCTAATTAACTGTCATTTCGTCAATAACTTAGAACATACATAACATTCTTTTACGAAATGACAGTAAGAAGTGTCATTTTACTGCAGCTAATTAACTGTCATTTCGTCAATAACTTAGAACATACATAACATTCTTTTACGAAATGACAGTAAGAAGAGTCATTTTACTGCAGCTAATTAACTGTCATTTCGTCAATAACTTAGAACATACATACACATTCTTTTACGAAATGACAGTAAGAAGTGTCATTTTACTGCAGCTAATTAACTGTCATTTCGTCAATAACTTAGAACATACATACACATTCTTTTACGAAATGACAGTAAGAAGTGTCATTTTACTGCAGCTAATTAACTGTCATTTCGTCAATAACTTAGAACATACATACACATTCTTTTACGAAATGACAGTAAGAAGTGTCATTTTACTGCAGCTAATTAACTGTCATTTCGTCAATAACTTAGAACATACATACACATTCTTTTACGAAATGACAGTAAGAAGTGTCATTTTACTGCAGCTAATTAACTGTCATTTCGTCAATAACTTAGAACATACATACACATTCTTTTACGAAATGACAGTAAGAAGTGTCATTTTACTGCAGCTAATTAACTGTAATTTCATGAATAACTTAGAACATACATAACATTCTTTTACGAAATGACAGTAAGAAGTGTCATTTTACTGCAGCTAATTAACTGTCATTTCGTCAATAACTTAGAACATACATACACATTCTTTTACGAAATGACAGTATGAAGCGTCATTTTACTGCAGCTAATTAACTGTAATTTCATGAATAACTTAGAACATACATAACATTCTTTTACGAAATGACAGTAAGAAGTGTCATTTTACTGCAGCTAATTAACTGTCATTTCGTCAATAACTTAGAACATACATACACATTCTTTTACGAAATGACAGTAAGAAGTGTCATTTTACTGCAGCTAATTAACTGTCATTTCGTCAATAACTTAGAACATACATACACATTCTTTTACGAAATGACAGTAAGAAGTGTCATTTTACTGCAGCTAATTAACTGTCATTTCGTCAATAACTTAGAACATACATACACATTCTTTTACGAAATGACAGTAAGAAGTGTCATTTTACTGCAGCTAATTAACTGTCATTTCGTCAATAACTTAGAACATACATACACATTCTTTTACGAAATGACAGTAAGAAGTGTCATTTTACTGCAGCTAATTAACTGTCATTTCGTCAATAACTTAGAACATACATACACATTCTTTTACGAAATGACAGTAAGAAGTGTCATTTTACTGCAGCTAATTAACTGTCATTTCGTCAATAACTTAGAACATACATACACATTCTTTTACGAAATGACAGTAAGAAGTGTCATTTTACTGCAGCTAATTAACTGTCATTTCGTCAATAACTTAGAACATACATACACATTCTTTTACAAAATGACAGTAAGAAGTGTAATTTTACTGCAGCTAATTAAAAGCCCGACTAGAGCTAGAATTATAAATGAGCCAATCTGCATAATTTTATTTTTGAATACAATCAATTTAATCCTTTTATTTTTATAGGATGCATTTTGATAACTAATCAAAACTACGCAGTTTTAACCAATTATCTACATTTTTATAATTGAAGGAATTAAAAATGTCTTTATATCAACGAAAATAATCTGTTCATTAGATTAGAAATATCTTATTAATATCATAATAAATCAATCAACAGTGACATAACAATTTCGTAAGAACACTAAACCCGGAAGGCTATACAAGGAAGCTAGCTCTCGGAATATGTTAAAAATCAAAGATTTTTCAAACAAGCAATTTATTTAAGTATATTTATCGAAAACTCCAAAACACAGAATGACGCATAACGCCTTAACTTTAAAAAATACTAGATCCATATTTATACAAATAAATAAAATAATAAGTGTCTGTTTGGAATGTCAAAATAACAGCTTTTTACTAAAAGCATATGAAAGCAGATACATAAGTAGGTACATGAAGTACATACATGTATAACAAAAAAACAACTTTTAAAATTTTGGTCTGCCTGTCTGTTTGTTTGTTCCTGTTAATCTCCGAAACGGCAGGACCAATTTTGACGAGATTTTCACAGGCACATAGCTGACATTATAAGGAGTAACTTTGGCTACTTTCATTATAGAAATAGATTTTCTTACGATTAGTCATAGTAATCATTTCGTACATTCGTTCTGCAACTTTATATCGCTGTTACTACCATACCGAGCACAAACAATATTGAACAGAACAGAATGATTGAACATTATTGTTTAAACATTTTATATTAAACCCATACATGACGTCTATGTAGATGACATATTCAGATGATCTTCTAGTATCTATATTGACAAAATAATGACATTATAATGACTCTGTTGAAAAAAATAACTTCGAGGTCTACTCTCTCTAGAGAGGGAGAGAGATCACAACGCGTAAGTATAAATATGCATTTCCTGAAATGATTTTTGCTACAAGGAAGTTATTGCTACGAGGAACGATTCTAATGCCGTAAATACCGTTTTTAGATTTTTTGTCTGTTTGTCTGAATGTATGTTCCAGCATCACGCAAATACTAACGGATAGATTCAGTTAAAATGTTGCATAGTTATTTCCTATAAGTCTGGTCAGTCTGTAGACTATAAATTATCACGCTATTTGCTATGGGGATGAGCAATATTGCATTATGTTCGTATTCTTCTATAGCTTACCGCAAATTGTAAAATGACGAGTCGAAAAGGTTAGAATATTGTAGGTAGTTACAGATTTTTGTATATATATATACCTTTGTGGAGCTAAGCAGTCAATCATGACATATCTGGATTTTTGAGATGGGGCAGTAAGGGACCTTTTTTTTTTTGGATGGGAAATCATCAAGTAACTTCTCCCGCTCTGGGTGGAGCGGGAGTGTGTGTCAGACTCTTACTGACTGTGTTGCCAGGGGCCTCGGTGACCCTTTAGTACCTTCCCGCGACCCCGGCAGGCATCGGCCCTAGTAGACCCATTTTTTATATTTTGCTATAGGGACTATCAATGGTAGATAGTTCGGAGAACGTACACAGAAAAACATGAAGTTTTAAAGCCTCTTCTGTCATCTAAGGTTATAATAAAAATAAATATTTATGATTAGGTGACTGACGATGAGAAATCCCGTGTGTTTACAATCTACTGTTAATTTATTTTAGTGATAGCCGTTCGTCAGGAATAATCTGTTAGAATGCATCTGCCAGTATACACCGACTAGCTAATATGATGTGATGGCGCAACACTGATACCAGCCGGTCTATTCTGTACCAATCTCACCATGAAACAGGTGAAGTGAGCGTGAAGTGAGCTCTAAATCCACCTTGTACCAGGGATGACACTATTGACAGCTCACTTTAAGCTCACTTCACTTAAGGTTTCACGTTGCTATTATTATAGAATAGCACTGCAGGATTGTGCCATTATGTATGTACAATAATAAACAGGCGTTCATTAATACACTAAAAACGAAAAACTTCGCAAGCAATGGAAAAATTGCTACTGATGGTACGGTGGTGTCGACCTCAGGCTTCGAGCGACGAGCTGCTTCTCACACGGCAGCTGTACGTCGTCGCTGGCTCCCGCGTCACCAGTCCTGACTGTCGATATATTTTGGCTGCTGAGACCAAAACTACAAACGTAGTATACAGGGAAGTTTTATAAAAATGTGGCTGTTATTTTTTAGTATATTGTGGTGTCTTCCGACTTCAATGCGAAGTCGCGTGCAGGTGCTAGTGCCTAATAAAAGAGAACTGTTGGTTTTTCAATGCAATACATTTAGATGTCTCGTAGTGTTTATGAGAACGGGCATTATAGTCTTTAGTGTCCGGGAAAATGTATTTCTTTCCTTCTTCTCCGTTTCTTTATCTATTGCTGACTATGACTCAACTTTAGGAAAAGTCGAGTTCCTCCCGCTGTGTCTTCCTGGCCCTATCAGGGCCCACCGTTTGCTGCTGTTTGAGACCCACTCTCCATAAAAAGAAAAACTTGGTAATAATGTTTAACTGATTAACAATTATTGTACATAAACATCACGCCTATATTCCTTACAGCGATTGGCAGAGGTGTATTTACTGTACACCCACATTTCGCTAGTTATGTTTAAGTCCCATGTAATAGGGGGCGAGCCTATTGCCATCAACCGGGCACAAATCCAGACTCCGGGCTGCTACTGACAAATTCCAGATAGAAAGTCTCAATAACACTTTGCTCGACCGGGAATGAAACCCAGGATCTCATGCTCAGCAGTAGCGCTTGCTACCACTCGACCAAAAAGGCAATCCAACAACTATTGTATTGTCTCTAAAACTTGTTCCTATAACACTACGTCATCAGCTAATCTTACAGCTGACTCATTCTGATGTTTATCTCTCTCATCTTTGTTGCGCCATGTCTTTTGTGTATTCTTTGAAATCAGACGTTGAATCAGACTTGTCAGAATTTTTTGTTGAACTGAATACAACTTGAAGTCTTGTTGGTAGTTTTGCACTTGTGTGTGTGCTGGGTAAATATTAAATGGACTAAGTTAAATAAAGTTATCTTAATTCTGCACTCAATTTGTAAGGTATACATAAATGAGTAACGCTAAGAAAATAGTTATAAGTTAGACCTGTTCTGTTTATCTGCTCCTTCAACATCCAAATGGGTGTTTAATAGTATCTGAGCGTGTCTTCCGTGACTTTCATCATAAAATTATTAATCACGATACAAAAAAAAAATTAAGAAGATCGTGTTTTTGCTAAATTCTTAACAGCTTTTAAGACTGCCTTCTTACTTACTTACTTAGTATTTAATCCGTGTAAAAAATGGTTTACCAAACACCAATAATAAAAACTGATCAGCTATTAAAATTCATTATTAGCATTTTAACGCGTAGCAAAAAGATTTTTGATATTCAACAAAAACTCATGGATGGCTGAAAACTTAAGAGAAACGAACGAATCATAAGCAAAGAAAACATTCGTTTGAAAAAATATTGCAGACATTTTCAAGTTATTGTTAAAAGAGTTACTGGCATTTTACAGACATTACCATTAATAAAAAAGTTTTAAAATGACAAGCACATAAATAAGTCGCATAGAATCAAAAGCAGCAATCTGAAGTTTTAATGGAAATCGAGTTAGATATAGCCCAACAATAAAATATAAAATATTTTTGTTCATCTGATGACTTTATCACTGATAACTGTATCAAAAACAGATATTTTGAACCGAAACTTTGATTTTAAAAACTATATTAGCATCAAATACAGACGATGAGTTACAAAAACAGCAATTTGGGAGTCAGCCAGTCACAAGCGATCATTTGGTCGTGCGTCAAAATTGTGTCCGCGTTGTTTTTGTTGTGTGTGTACTATATTGATTTATAATAAAAATAACGAACTAAAAACGAATTAAAAAGTTAGTAGGTATAAAGATAAACAGACTGAACATGGATGTGTACCTACCCGCACGTGTAAATAATAATTTGCACGAAAAAAGAAAAAAGATCCCACAAAATGGAAAGCAAATATTACAAAACGTTTGAGAACATTTTTTTACCATAGGGCTGTCGTAACACAACAAATTTGTTTAATTAGTAAATTTGATTAGATTTTTATTATTAAGTAGGTATATCAATAAAAAAACATATGAAATTGTGAGTTTTATTTTTATTCTAGTGACAGCCTTAGTTACGTTTTACTATGGTACAAATCAAAGACTGCAACCTTCTACATAACAAGCAATAAAAGCAGCAATCTGATATTTGCTTAGAATCAAATCCAGCAATGTTTGAAATTCAGTATCAAAAACAGCAATCGGTAAAATTAATTCAATTAATTTGAATTTATTCTCTTGAATGTGATACCTCAAATTTAATAATATACTTCACCTGTGATTAACTTGTGAATTTGATTAAAGAGTGACATTATTTTGCTTATTTACCACAAATTAGTGAAAAGTCAGATTGCTGCTTTTGATACTGTACGACTCAAATATAACACACCTGTGTACTCGTAGTAGTTTTCACAGTAACTATACATTATCACGGGCAAATGTACGGGCAGGGCAGCAAAAACGGGGGTTTCACAAAACTAGTAAGTACCAGAGCAATAGGAAGAGGTAAGATATCATCAGTGAAGACCCGCTATGTGGGGTGGAAACACCGGTTCATCGGCGCTACATTTAGGATATCATCAATATTAGGTAAACTGGGTATTACAATGAAGTAAAAAAATAAAGTTAAATATATGAGTGATATTATAGCTAGATTATATGTCCAACACAACATTTTGTTAATTATTCTTGGCAGAACAATGGTAAAAAAAGCCAGTCTAACCAAAAAAAAACCTACAAATTTCGGCTCTGTTCCCACAACACTTACAAATTCAAAACTGATTAAAAAACGAACATTAATTCAGAAGCAACAACAGCATCATAAAACCCAAACTGCATAAAAACATACAATTTTGTTGATCTCGTTGAAAACGCAAGGTCCGATTGACCGTGCCATTAAAATTTTCGACCAATCAATTATAGTACCGACATTATTGCAGTTCACCTTACAACTGTGTCCGCCATACTGGAACCCGTCTGACGGGCCCTGAGTCACGAGTTTGGGTTCAAATTTCGAACCGTTTGGACCCTAAGACTAAATAAACTGCGAAACGTGCAAAGAGGTAAAACACTAGAGGTTGTTTAAAGTACCTTAGGATTAAATATAGCAGTAAAACTTGGACTTTATATTGGTTAAACTGGTAATAAAAGTTCAGAATTGTGATTATATTGTTTACTTTCTTTAGCACTTGCAGTAAATACATTGGAAGGCTGTTTGGTTGTTGTCAATTTGTGATGGAAGTGTCGTGAAATATTGCATTAAAATTAATAATAATTAGTTCAAGGAAAAGCTAATTACAGTAATGGAATTACGACATTCTAAATTACAATCAGTTTTGCAGTCGGAAAGGAAAAGAAAGACCTGAAGACGCAGCTGCGCAGCACACACGTAGTTTTGTAGTATCGTGGTCTAAGTGACTTGAGATGATACCGATGTCAAGTTACAAATGCCAAAGAAAGTCTTGAAGAGTGGAAAGTGCTGTCCTTTCTCTAATTAACAAAAACAAGCAAAAGCCGATTATTACTATTCTATCACCTGTCTTAAACAAAAGTGAATTCTTGAACGTATGCCAGAAAAAAAACATGAGGAAGACTGAGAGCGGCCAGTATAACTTGAAACTTCGAGGTGGCGCTGCTTGCCAAGAAAAAACAAAAACATATGTCAAATTCAGTATATTTTATTTAGTTCCTTTTTTTCCCGTGTGTATGGTTATTACTGTTTACTAGTTACCTATTCCAAAAACATTGTGAGGAGGTCAGTTGAGTAGAGTATTTTATCGAGTGTCAGTCAGCCAGTGATGGAGAGTAAGTAAGTAAGTAGAGTAATAAGTCTGGTATACCTGACATGTTGTGACCCTTTAGTAACTTTCCTCTTACAGGGATAAACAACCTTTAGTGCATTATACATTTTATTCAAATTGAATATTCTCAACAAAAGCTACTTCAGGCTACGTCGTCTTTCCAAGGACAGTTGAATATTAAATAAAACTAAATGGCAAAGTTTATGTTTATCGACTCCCGTTGTCACTTTTGAATATATAAATCATGTTATGTTCTGATTTAATCTAATTTAAAAACTAGGTTATTGAGTAATCTCTCTATGCTTATTCCTTTCAAAAAATATTACTAGAACAAAAGTTAAACTAAATACCAATCATTTACTGCCCACAACAGCTTAGCAGCAATCAATGCTAGTAATAATTTTGATCGCAAACGAATTACATAAATAATAATGTATGTTAAATCGTTAATTTATTATCAAAGTACTTTAATAGACCACTACTAAGAACATGCAAATTAAAACGAGTCTTGCATTTCATACATGTTCCTTGACTAAGTAGTTATTATAAGAACGGGTTTTTGTATCATATAAGTGTTTTTGCATATAATTTTACTCGTCAGTGTAGAAGTTTTAATCCTCATTAAAATTGTAAAAGAGAATTTTGTAATACAACGTTTAAAAGTAGATAAAAAAAACGTTTGAAGGAATTTCAAATCAAAAGCCACCGTGCATGGATTCGATATAAATTGAATTACAAGAAATACAAATCGTTGTAAGTAGAAGTGGTAGGTAATAAATAAACTATAACTATACACATAACATATCATCACACTTAGTTTCCCCGAAGGATTGGGCAAAAGTGTAAGCGTACAGCTCGATTCAAACTTGATGGCACGTAGCAGCTCTGAAGTGCGCTACTCGCCGCGCAGTACCACACCCCTCACCCCCGCTAACATATGAATTTGTTACTGCGCAGCGACTTGCCTCATGTTCCGAGCCGCAATAAAATTTAGATCGAGCTGTACCCATAGTACACCAGTATAGATTTCGCCAGTTATTTCCCAGTTAAGTTTTGCCAGTTAAGTCCCATGTAATTGGTGGCGAGCCTATTGCCATCAACCGGGCATGTTTCTTATAGTAAGATCATAGTCCAGTCTAATTATAGCCTAAATGAAGTTAGAGTTTGATTTTACTAAATGTGAATTATTGATCAATACATAGATTGATTTAAAAGCAAATTCCAAAGTCATCGTAAACACGGTAATTTTAGCAAACGGCGTGTCAACACTATTAAAAGATTAAAATCAGACACGTGTTAACTAACTCCTTTATAAAAACTAGGTACTTACACGTAACTACGTCATATAGCTCGGAGCTCAGAGGACCCCAGGACCGGTTTAACGGACCTAAAGAAGATCGCCTGTCCTTGACACCTCTCACAAATGTCAGCAAAGCTATTGTAACGAATCTGTTTGATATTATAGCACAAATATTTGGGCTGTAAGACTGTGATACTATATTTATTGATAATTATGAAAATGTAACTCAGATAATGACGCAATATTCAACTGTAAAAGGTGATAATTCATTGAAGTTGCTGATCACCAGATTTAAGAAGAACAGAAATACTACTCCAATGTCTGCTGGATAGAAGAGTAAAGTTTCTACAATAGCATAATCAGCCTATAATATTCCCACCGCTGGGACACAGGCCTCCTCTTTCTGTTAGAGAGAGTGGGCTGTAGTCCACCACGCGGGCCCAGTTCGGGTCGGTAGTTGTCACACGACTTCGAATTTTTGGTTCTAGGACATGCCGGTTTCCGCACGATGTTTTCCTTCACCGTTTTGAGAGCATTGGTGATGAAATAATAATAGTTTCTACAATAATTACTAAGAATTAGAGTAAACTGTAGCACAATTCTAATAACGAACGCCAAAACCGTTAAAAGGACCTTCAATTGAAAAAAACATGTCAGTCATAGTATGTTCGCTAGTAAAAAACAGACGTTTTTTCTATTCGATAAAAAGATATGATGATATATGATATATATATGATCTATTTTTGGTCGTTATTAGATCTCTTATATCTATTTAAAAAACGTTATCAATTTATGATCTTACAAGCAAAACGAAGAATCTTCATTTTTCATAACACAATTTGTGTAAAGAGGTACTTAGTAATAATAAGTCTTTACCTATGTAATTGGAGATTATCTATACAGCTTTTTCAGAATTAATTCAATTCGAAATTCAAATAAATTTTATTCGAAAGCCGTGTTAATTTAATTTCAAATTCAGTCATTTGTTTTTAGATAGATTTTTGTTTTTGCGAAATTTTGGTAGTTTTAGGCGCCATGGATAAACTGAAAATTATCCATATATACATACAATTGTAAAAAGACTGTCCGCACATTCCTCCAAAATAAAACCTACGATGAAACAGAAAAATATTTAATTTAATTAATTTATGATAAGTTTGTATATTGTACCACTCATCCAAAACATAGACCCACACTAATCTAATCCCCTTACATACGCACGCTTACACAGCCGCACGCTCATGCTCACGCACACACACACACACACACACACACACAGACACACACACACACACAGACACACACGCAGATCCATACACGCACATACTCCACATATGTTCACTCACACATACATACATTCACTCACGCACACACTCAAAAATGCGCTCGCGCATTAACACCTGTATTAAAAATTATAAAAATTAGTTTAGCTTGTAAAAACAAAATTGTAGTAATAGAATTAGAGGGGATCGGCACTGTTACTCCTTAACACAGGCTATTTCATAGCCTAGCAAGGAGAGCAGCACGTCACCCACTTGATTGTAGAAACTAAATAATGTACTACCCACTTTGTAAAAACTATTACATTTAAGTACTGCAATCTGTTTTCGTTATAATAAAGATTATTATTATTATATACATACAATTTTCGAATATGAGTTCCTACGTGAAAATACCGCTGCGCAAACACGAAACATTAACGACGTATACGGGCCTAACACTGCTTGCATAAACACGGCCCATTATTAGTTCAATCGTTTTAAATCTGGAAATTTTGAGTTGAAGAACGAGCCTCGCGGTCGGCCGGTGACCATTGTCGACAACGACGAATTGAAGGCGATAGTGGAAGCGGATCCAACTCAATCTACGGCTAAGCTAGCTGCGGGCCTTGGAGTTAGTGTCAAAACAACATTGAAGCACTTGCGTCAAATCGGAAAGATAAAAAAGCTAGATAAGTGGGTGACACACGAACTAAGCGACCAAAAGCGAGATTTACGCGTCGAAGCATGCATAGCACTACTGAATTGGCATAGAAACGATGAAGGGTGGATCCTGTACGACAACCGTAAGCGTTCGTCTCAGTGGGTGGACCCGGGTACAGCACCTAATTAGTGCGCTAAAAAAAATACTCATAGGAAGATGATGGTGACTGTCTGGTGGACCAGTGCCGGACTTATACATCACAGCTTCTTACCGAATGGCACAACAGTGACGGCAGATGTCTATTGCCAACAATTGCAAACAATGATGGAGAAGCTCGCTATTCAACAACCAAGACTGGTCAATCGCTCTTCCCCATTTCTTCTCCAGGACAACGCGCGTGCTCACACTTCACGACAGACCATCGCAAAGCTACAAAAGTTACAGCTGGAAGCTCTCCGTCACCCACCGTACTCACCGGACCTTGCCCCAACAGATTTCTACTTCTTTCAAAATTTAGACAATTTTTTAAATGGGAAAAAAATCAACACCCGTGAGGCTGTACAAAACGCTTTCGCTGACTTCATCACCTCCGGCAGACTTCTACAGTAAAGGGATAAACAAACTGCCATCAAAATGGCAAAATTTTATGGATAATTTGGGCCAGTACTTTGATTAGCTGAAATAAAAAAATTACCAAAATTTTTACCACAAAATTTTAAATTTTAACACAAATCTTAAGATTTGTGTTAAAATTAAATACTAAAGGTTGAGGAGCCCTGACTACCTACTTTGCAACTTTTTTTTATTTTTTTCCGAGTCTTGGAAAGGGAATGACGTAATCAGCGATTCAAGGACTCCGAGGGTGCAGAAAAGGTTCAGAAATGCAAGTCTGGATTTGAACAAAAATGCTTATAACGCAGGTATTCTATAAAAGTATTTTTAATAATATTATAACAATTGCGTAATGTTCACAATGTGTAATGTATGCTGGTAAGTAGTACATAGGTAATACGAATCACATGAACAGAGATCACGATTTTAAGGTAAGCCCAGACTGTGGTAAATATGATTAAGAGTTAACAGGATGATAAGGTTATTACAATACCCTATTGTAATAACCTTATCATCCTGTTAAATCCTAATCATATTTATCATTTTTTACTCTCTATGAGAAAAGATCTATAAATATATTATTGAGATAGTTTAAGCAAAAAGCAGTCGGAAAATTTTAGTTTTAGTTCATAATTTATCAAAATAAATTTGAAAATTTAAATTAAAGTTTTCAGATTTTCTAATCTGTTTTATAACACCATGAAATAGTAGCCGCCATGTTGTTACGTCATACGACTGTGTAAACTAAAAAGTGTCAACTGTCAACTGATCGGCGTTTGTTAGCTTTGTACTTTTATTATTTTCGTAACCAACGTATTTTAAAATTAATTAAAAGCACTCCAACGATAAATAGAATAGGTAATAACTCATTTTAAATTATATACAATTATCATACAAAATATCAGCTCATTTGTTTACACAGCAAACTGACGTCATGACCAAAGAGCAATATGGCGTCCACTGCGTCCAGCGTTTTCGTCAAATTAAGCGCGAAATTTGAAAATGTCAAATTGAAATGCATTTTTATGGCACTTAGGTATCGATTGAATAAAATTTGTATGTTTTTTTTAGTGGCATATTAGCACTATAGAATGAAATTGAGACACTTTTCAAAAATGCGTGTAATACCCTATTTTTACAAGTTCATAGAGACTACCCCAACGTTTTCATTTACAGTCGAATCAATTACGAAAATGGTCACCTGTGCCGTTTTTCCTTACAAAGCCTTTTTTTCCAAAACACAATTCGAAAGTCGCTTTCCTTTCGAGGCATACATTAAAGCTCTTACTTTAGCGTTTGGCACCAATGCCAAGGAAATAAGAATAATTTACTTAACGACACTGGAGAAAAAGCCAAACCCGTACGCGTCAGCTGTGTCCCATCCCACGCAGGATACAAATCTACGCATTGGCGGCTTGTTGTTCATGTGGGCGGTTCGACTACCGATTTGTTGTAACTAAGACAGATTATTAGAAACAGTTACAGATTTTAAGTGATTCGTAAAGGGTTTTACCCGTGGCTTCGCCTGCGGTCACTGTCAAACAGCATAGAAAAAAAAAGAGAAACGCGATGACACAACGCTTGTAGTTGATTGCAAAATATGAACAATTATCTATTTACTCAAAATTGAGTTGAGTAGGTAATCGAAAATAAAAAAAAACAAGTTCTGCATTCAAATAATTTTGGATTGGAACACAAGGGAAGGGGTTAGTTCACCGTTAATTTGTAACGAGTTTATTTTTTTTTTCAAAACGTGTTTTGGTAATAACCAAGTTCTGAGAAATATGTTCAAAATTAACATATATTTTTTCGACTACCACAAACTATACAGATATGGCAATTTTTTTTTCTTAAGACAAGCCTATTTTGTTCATTTGCATCTTGGTAGCGCCTTAAGAGTCTACATAACCTTCAATTGCTTAGCATGATCCTCCGTTGTAGCGAAAATACTTCTGCGTTAATTTTGAAATAAATATATGGTAAAGTTGAGGATTGATGTTAACTATGTTTGACGAAAACACGATTCCATTCAATTTTCTCGACAAATAAAACCAAAGTTACCTCCAAACCGAATAATAAACACCTAGTATAAAAACTTTTCAAATTATACCATAATATCAAACTTTGCATAATAACTAAACTAAATATAAAGCAGATACTATGTCTTTTTTTATTATTATCATTATTTTCACCGTAAAAAGAAATCACCTAAACTATCGGCGCCTTGGAGGCTTCTCCCTGCCGCCCTGTCTCGCTTATCGCGTGGCCGCGAGCAGTAGTGTGCGAACCAGATAAAGAGTGAGGTGGCACTGAGGTATTATGGACTCTAAAGGCATTTATAATACTGTATATAGGTACATACATAAACTCACGCCTTCTTCCCATGGGGTTAGGCAGAGACTATAGAACGCCACCAGCAGGCTTAGTTAGCATGACGCTTTCTATTTCTACGAAGAATAGACAGCTCTTTCTATACAAAGTGACATTTCGTTTCTCCATTTTTAACATTGCACTGTAGAAATCCTTCTACACAATCTGTCATTTTGTCTTTCATTTCTAACAATCTTTAGAAGGATAAATGGGGATACGAAATGCCACTTTGTATAGAAAGAGCTGTGTCTATTCTTCGTAGAAATAGAAAGAGTCATGCTAAGCCTGCTGCTACGCTACTTATATACTCCTTTTGCTTCGTTTACGTTCATACATCTGGTCATACACGCACGCCGGTTGCGAGTACTACGCACCTGACCTTTCTGAAAAACATCACCAATGAGATCACTATATGTCTTCCTAGGGCGTCCCCTCCCGGCGTTTCCACTCACATCTGCTTTGTAAATACCTTTTGTTAGTCGCCTTTCATTTATCCTTTCAACATGACCAAACCATCAAAGCACACTCTTTTAAATTTGTGTAACTACATCTTCTTTTAAACCGCACGTGATAAGGCAAAGGCCTTATCACATCATTTTTCGGCCTATCCTTTAAAGTCACACCAAACATGCTTCGCAATGAACGCATTTCCCACAGCATTTACTCTACTTTCATGATTACAATGTAATTCTATAAAAATATGAATAAAATATGAGTTTTTTAAACATTTATTATTACCAGCATTAGGTACACTTACTTAATGCATGTTGGCAATTTTTTACTACTACACACATAAGAAGCAATATCTAACATGATCATTATTATTATCCAACATGGTTTCCAAATTAGCACTAACATGAGAATACGATTTATTATTTCGTAATGACGTTATATTTTGCCACTCTGCCGGTCACATTGTCGCTTTCAAATAAACACAACAATTGATAATCAACCTTAACTATTATCGTTCAAAAGTTTATATTTGCAGGTAGTACTTTATTGAAGCCTTGCCTTGCTACATTTTGGTTTTCAGCACGTACGAATTCTTTTATTAAGCTGGGTCACCTGAGTGCTAGCCCCCAAAACCAATCAAAGCTGCTTGTGCGAAGTATCGTGTAAACAGTGCCCAGAGGCTGCAGTTTCGACATAAATAGCGATCGCTTTACGGCCGAATTCGGTCGCAAAGTCCTAATGGGGTCCTTAGACCCTTCCTTTTGGCTCCTGAACTACAGGTACTCTAACCTAGCTCTGGAGCCAGGGTCTCACATTTTTCTGTAACGTGTTTTTATGCCAATAAAGATTTATTATTATTATTATTGTTATTATTATTAGACAGTCAACACGAAAAAATCACAATCTTGTCAAGCAATTTTGACCATCTAACCGCAAAGTCATAAGGGGACCCCATTAGGACTCTGCGACCGAATCCGGTCGTAAAACGATCGCTATCTATGTCAAGACTTGGGGGCCTGGCTAGATTAGCGCCAGCTTACTACATACGTATTTTTGCAACCAGTATACTAATAACGAGTGCCGATACAGTCGATAAAAAAGATTGATAATCATGACTGAAAGGCTGGATGGTAGTGCGACAATAGTTTTTTGAATAGTTTGTAACTTAGTTCCAGCTAAGAAAACAAAAATAAGTCCCACAGCATTTTAACATAAAGTAGTCCTAATTACGCCATTAGACATAGCCAGAGCGGTCCATGCGTTACCGAATTGGAAATTACCGGCACCAGACCGACTGTACGACTTTTGGTTGAAATGGCGAATTAGTTCACACACTTGCCTGGAATCTCAGTTGCAGTCATCCTTAGAGTCTGGGTCGCTACCGCAGTTTCTTAAAACAGGCGTTACCCACCTGCCACATAAGTCAAGTAGTCCCGCGGAACGGTTTGTCGACGGTGTATAAACTTCTTACATCCATTTTCAGAGCGAAAATGTATACACACATTGACAGTAACTCAATTATGTCTGCCTGTCTAAATGGATGTAGGAACGGGTCTGCGGTAGGTACTAAGGAGCTACTCCTCATCGACATGGCCATTAGCCAACAGCTTCGTCGATCCCGCAAGGATCTGTCGACTTGCTGGATAGATTACAAGAAGGCCATGCCAGTCATGTCTGTGGCAGCGAGTCGTAGGGCTCGGTGCCACAGACATGGCCCATGAGGGTGCTGGAGTTGTACTAGATAGATGCAACTCTACGCACCTTCCTTGAGGCATCAACGTTACTGACATAAAGCAATCGTTAAAGAAGGGTTTTTTTGGTCGCCTGATTAATTAGTCTTCTTTCAGGTGAAAACAAGGTGCGCGGCTTCAACGGTTGGGTCATGTGGGTTTTGATGTACTCTTTCGGCAGACTCAAATGGACTCAGACCAATCTCGACGCCCTGGATAGGAGGGCCTGTACACTGCTGACTGCAAACCGGATGCATCATCCACGATCATCGGTGATGAGACTATACATCCCGCGGAAGTGCGGGAGTCAAGTCTTTTTAAATGCGATGACCCTCCATAACCACGAGGTGTGCAGTCTCAGGGAATATTTCCATGGCTCACCCCGCTTTCCATGGCTAAAGAGAACTGGCGCAAACCAGGTCGTCGGTACTTACTACCGACGACCGCAAGGAGGTATGGCTAAGCAAGGAACTGTACGGAGCTTCTATCGGGGGCTTCATGGGCCCGATTTCTTAGCGTCCGTATTCTGGCTACGTGTTGGGGACCTTTTCTGGGAAACTGAAGGTTTTGTCTGCGCAAATATGGACGAAGTTATCTTGACGAATAACTACCTGAATCATATTATGAATGACGAGACGGTTGACGTGTATCGGACATGTCAACGTCCGGGTGAGTCCATCAGACATATTATCTCTGTTTGTTCTCGTCTAGCCAACGGCAAGTACTTGCACAGACATAAGTGACATAACTAAGTAGCCAGGACTATTCACCCGCAACTTGCTTTGACACATAAACTTGTGGACCCTAAAGTACCGTATTACAAGTATGTGCCCATCCAAGTTCTCGAAAATAACCATGTCACATTGTACTGGGATTGGTCTATCATTACTGACTGGACTATTGTCGCCAATGAGTACACTAGTGACACTGGTGATAGATTGATTAGCGCGAAGCACAATGATGTTACCATTCCACATGCCTAGAACCTCGTGAAAGCTGAGAAAGAGAAACAAATAAAGTATCTCGACTTAGCATACGAGGTTGTTGACATGTGGTATGTGAGCTCGGCTGTCATTGTGCCGGTTGTCGTACCGACCGTCGTCGTTTCGGCCTGATGGCCGAAAGCTCCGACCTACATCTCTCGAGGCTCTCGTTAGGGGGATGGATCAAGGGCCTGATTCAAAAGGCAGTATTCCTCGATACGGCTCGCATCATTTTTAGGTTCCTGTCTCTGGAGCCCTACTCACCGGTAGCTTGGACCCTGCTCCTGACACCGGCGGACCTCTATTTTTTATATTTTTAAATATCTTTTTTATGAAATATTTAAAAATGTATTTTATTTTGCAAAAAAAAATATTATATGAAATAATAATAATACCACCACGTTCCCGACCCTCCAATATCTCTACGTCGAACTCTAGGTCTGTGCCGTAAACTCTACAGTTTACTTTGCCGAAACAGGTCTAGGTTGAGGAGTCAGACCAAGTGAGATACATAAACCCGCAGGGCAGCATGTGGCGAGCTGTTGGGCAGTAGTGACCCCATGGACCCTATCTCCCGGCTTGAGTGGAAATTAGCAAGAGCAGACCTGCTCGGAGGAAGGCAGTATTCCAGTAAGATGCTAGTAGAGATCTTCACCGTACTTAAAGGATTGTCCTAATAGCCGTGGGATACCTCTCCACTCCTCCAGCACCTCAGGATATGTTGCCCCCTTGTCGTTATGTCACTATGTGCTAGCAGCCGTTTCCGGGGGCCCATTATTGAGTGTGCAAGTCACCCCTTGCCATTTTATCCGAGCCATGATGCTTCCATAGTTTTAGGTACCCAGTCCATTTTGGTTACCCAAATCTTTGTTTCCATATCTTGTTTGCAATAGTCCTACAACAACCGGGGGTTGTCCTTGGGTGCACTTGCATAGTGCGTACAGGGATAATCGTCGGTTACTGCCTCATTTCATGCGAGTTGGCTTCGGCCCCTCGTACACCTTCCAAAGGTCCAGGACCCCAGGGTCCCGAGATATGTCAAAGACACAACAATAATAATAAGTAGTTTATTAAACAAATAAATTATTCTCACATTTCCTTAAAACTAATACAAATAAACTACTCCAAATAAATAATTGTTACAAAGGAAACATAATTTTAATATTTTAACTTGTAGACTCCAGACTAGGTCGAGCCTGTCATGAATTATTTTGTAATACGTTTTGCTACTAAATTTATATGGGGTCTGAATGAAAGACGTTGATCTAACAGAACCCATAAGTACTCGTATTTTAGAGATTCGACCTTTGTAATTTCCTCACAGGTGCAAGGGGCTGTGCTACAAGTTGAAGGGTGGATTTTAAGCTGTAAAGGAAGTTTTGTTGCTGGTGAAAGAGTTTTATGAAAACAGATGTAGTTTGTTTTCAGGGTTCCGTAGTCAACAAAGAACCCTTATAGTATCACCATGTCCGTCTGTCTGTCCCCAGCTTAGCTCAGAGACGCTTAGTACTAGAACACCGACAAACCGGTAAAATAAAATCTTGCAAAAAATTATATCATCCCCATTTTACGTGTAAGGGTACCTTACACCTTACACCTAAAATGGGGATGATATTTTTTTTCTCGTCTATACCATGGCATGGGGTATCGTTGGATAGGCCGTTCAAAAATATGTATAATATATGTATATAATATAAATATGGGTCTGTGACAACCATTTTTCGATTCAGGGTTACGTTTGCGTAATATTAAGCTATAAAGTGACAAAAGGTTATGATCGAGTTATTTTTGATACTAGTTAAGCTGGTTTGGGCTTCTTCGCGAACTATCGCCCAGGATTTACTGTGAAAAATAAAAGCTTCTGCATTTTGGTTAAAGGCGTGATGAATGTCATTAATATAGATGATAAATAGTGTCCGGCCCAGGACACTACCTCGAGGCACTCCAAATTCTACGCTACTGATGGTATCCCCAATTTTCACACATTGGCTTCTGTTAGTAAGGTAGGTCTCAAACCATTTGAGTGGTAGTCCTCTAATACCAATCGTCTCAAACTTTTTTAGGAGTATGGGGTATAGCAACAGTGTCGAAAACTTTTGCAAGGTCTTATTTTTTTTTTTTTGAGGGTGGGAAATCATCAAATAACTTCTCCCGCTCTGGGCGGAGCGGGAGGGTGTGTCAGACTCTTACTGACTAAAACCCACCCGTATTCCTTCCTGTTGCCTGTGTTGCCAGGGGACTCGGTGACCCATAAGTACCTTCCCGCGACCCCGGCAGGCATCGGCCCTAGTGGACCCCTACATTTGTGCTGACATCTCTTTGAGGCGCGCGTGGAATACGACGCGCCGTTGACCCGGGCCTGGTCCTTACCGGACAGTGAGCTACCCATTGCTCACCGTCCGCAAGCCCGCGCCTACGGTGGCTGGAAATCCGCCCGAGATTCCCGACGCCTAGGGCGTCTCCTGCGGCGGCTAGGGGCGAGAGGGCGCGAAACGTGCCTTTCCCTCAACCGTCCCGCCTCCTCCTTCGCGAGCATTACTGCTTCGCAGAAGGAGGTGACGGCTGCCCATGCCCTCTCGCTCCGTACCATGGCCTGAACCAGGGCCGGACGCGAGAGGTCTCTGCCGCCGATCGCCTCCACGAGGACACGGCGGTGCTCTGCCCAAGCCGGGCAGACCTCCACCGTATGCCCCACCGTGTCCTCCGGGCGATCCACACAGTGGTGACACCCGGATGTTTCCTCCCGCCTTATCCGACACAGGAACCTCCCGAAGCTGCCGTGTCCGGTGAGGACCTGCGTCAGGCGGAAGGTGAGGACGCCGTGGCGTCTCTCCCGCCACTCCTCAAAGAGGGGACTTATCGCCGCAATCGTGGCGTGCCCAGCACTGGGTTGCGACAACCGTACTTTCCATGACGTCATGAGATCCCGCTGGAGCTCCGTCCGCTGTGCCGCGATTTCTCGCGGCAACGGACTAACGCCCCGGCGTTTCGCTTCCTCACGCCACTCCCAAACGTGCGCGAGGACTTTTGCCTCCAGATCCCATGGCGTTTTGCAAGGTCTAGGAGGAATATTCCTTCCTGCATTCTTCATTCTCATCTAAATAAGATGAAGTAAAAAGTAAAAGTTTCGCTAAAAGATAGAAAGTTTGGCTAAAAGATAGAAAGAAGTTACTGAATCTTCTGTGGATTTTCCTTGTTTGAAGCCAAATTGCTTGTTGGATAATACATTTTTGGAATGTAGATGAGGTGAGTCACTTGTTAACATTTTTTTCGAGATTTTTGGAGAATATTGCTAACTGTGAAATGTGTCTGTAATTAGTGGGGTTTTGTTTTGAGCTGAAGTGACCTGTGCTATGTTGAGAAGTGTTAGTGTGAAGTTGTCTAGGCCTGGGTCACAGTAAGGGCGGCAAAAATTTGACAGCCTATACTTGGAAAATATGTAAATCCGCCACTGGGTGTGATCCAGGGTGTTCTAATGTATTTAGAGTCGGATGTGTTTGTACTGCTCTTGTTAAAATGTTGTGAAATTCATTGGTTGCGTTGCGTTGTTTACATCTAGTTCGGACACCAGACCAGTCTACATATTTAAGTTCCTCTATCAATGCAGAGAAATTTATTTTATTTACTTTACGCTGTTGATATTTTGAACCGGTAGGCCTGAACATGTTGTACCATAATTATCATACGGTGATCAATGATATCAATATCACAAACCTTATAACAGTCTGATATCGAGATTTATGGAATATGTGATCCAAGCATGAGTTTTGACCAGTTGGTTTCGAAATAACTTGTTTCAGTCCGTGTTTGGACGTTAAACTTAATCCGACTTTGAAACGTCTGTCGTCGATAAAAGATTGATATCTCCGGTCATAATAATTGTTTGATATTTGCGTATTGGGGTGAATACTTTATCAAGAGAGGAAATAAAGCTATCCGGTTTGCTCGATGGGGATCGCTAGATGGCAATTAGAGAAATGTTATTATAGAGTTCTACTAAAAGAGAATCAGCGTCTGGAACTGGGGGTTCTTGTTTCTTCAATTATATTCTGTACATTGATTAAGCATCCCATTAGCTCGTGCAAGCGATAAAGGAAAATCCAAAATAAATCCTCACATAAATTACAAATTCCATACATGTTTAATGACTGTGATCGGACATAGTTTACCGCATGTCAGTTGACACGACCCAAGTACATAACAAGAATATGTTAAATGCCATGCACAAGTAGGTATTCAGTAAATAGTTGACGATTTATCAATACTCGTAAAATCTGCACATAGTTAATGTAGGGATTTGCGACGTGCGTGCTTAATTTATTTGTTTTGTTGCGAGTGACTAAGTACCATTGAAGAGGTTGGATAAGAGTGACACTGGCTGATTTTCACACTGACACAGGCTGCAATTCTAGCAGAGCGTCGATGGTTGCGTGGCGGCTATCTGCTGAAGACAGAGATGATGTCAAGAGAACCGCTGTCGTACCACGTCCTCAACGAACTGCTACATTCCGGGACAATCCTGATGATATTGAAGCTGCTGCACCACTCATACGATGACGTTATATTTATCAACTGCTCGTTTTTTATAGCCCTGTAACTATAATTAAAGGCTGGTTAGGCTGGAGTCTCTTTAAAACGTCAGACGCTACTGACAGTGTTCGGTGACGTCACGGACGACCGACACCCCGTCGGTTGCCAAAATATTCGTGCCGCAGTCGCAGCTGCCCGTCGCGCCTGCGAGCGAGCGAGACCGCGCCCGTGTGTTTACAAAGATAGCATTCGGCTGTCATCGGTGACGGACGGCGACACGACGTCGGTCGCAATTGACATGTGATCAGATCCTTACTATTCACAGTATTCTCTATTAAACAAGGACCTCCCTATAAATAATTGGCCAAACACTATGCTTTGTAGACGAATTGATAACCTCAGATTTAGATTTCTGTTTATTTGCAGACAAGACGATTCTGCAGTCTATCCTCTTTACGTAATTCAAAAGAACGATTAGTTATGCTGTGAAGGGCCCGTGGCTAAATAGAGCGAGACCTCTCCATGCCTCGGAAAGCGCGACAGAGCCGTTGGTTCCGGCTGTTATTCGTAGGTCTTTGACAGTAGTTAGAAATAGTCAGAAGCCCGAAACTGACAACCAGTCTTATCAATGGATATCATGTTACCCAGTAAGTGGGTCGCGGAGGTTAGATAGGCAATCGCTTCATGTAAAATACTGGTATTCAGCTGTATCCAGTTAGACTGGAAGCCAACCCTAACACAGTTGGGAAAAGGCTAGGTAGATTGATATTTTTTATTTTCTTTGTTCTTTGCACCTGTTTTGGTTCTTAACACTAGTTGTATGATTATTATTGAATATATTATATAGATCATTTTAATATGTTTTATGTATGTATGTATTTATTGTATATATGTAAATGGTACACTACAGACTACCTGCAGTATTGTCTCTCTTTTCCCCCTAATCCATCCAAAGGTTGTCTTTAAAAGATCGCTTTTAGCGATAAGACCGCCCATTGTGTCACCCAAAGAAAAATTTCTACATTTATATATATGTAATTTTTATGGTGTACATAATAAAGAGTATTCTATTCTATTCTATTGATTATTTAAATATTGTTTAGATATGCACACCCCAAATAGATTGGAATAAGGGTAGGAGAATGATAACGATGAAGTAAGTATGCGTACAAGAATATACACCGGTAGTTCACAAATTCCATGTTTTCCAAATTTTCAAAGAAATTGTTCTACAGGTGTCGCGTCGCGCCTTTCTGCACGAGCCTTTATGGGATCGGTCTTACATCCCTCAAGCAAATTATGGTCGAGATGATTTAAAATACAGCTTCCTCCATCTATTAAATTCAATCTAATGTAAAAATGACAGCCCATATCTTCGTGAAGCTTTGCTAAGCGACAGCTTTTAACGACTATGATAGTGTATGTTAATATCATAAGTCTTACGTATTTATTGGCGACTGTTTTATCTCCACTTGTGAGAAGTTATGAGTTTAGATCTTGAGGAACCTCGTCGTCGTATAAGTGTCATCTTATACAGAAAGTTTTGACGCTTTATTTGTGACCTGACAGAACAGACAAGACAGAATTGATAAGCCTGTAATCTATAAGAGAAGAAATATTTTCTGTATTCAAAAAATAGGTTAAGTAATTTCGGAGATAAGGGTATGAGCAATTTTCATCTGTTTTTTTTTTATTATTTAAAAAGTAGTATTTTTTTTAATTATTAAAAAAATGCATCTGAAATCCTTACAAAAAGCCCTTTTACTCGATGTATCACACGGTACAGTTTGCAAAACATTTTTTTTTATATTATATTATTTGCCCCACAAAAGTGACCCCCAAATTCAAAATTCATTTATTCACGTTATAGGAACGTCCGTGTTTGGGTCACTGAAATTCATATGTGTATCCAATTTCAATTTCATCGGTCCATTAGATTCGGAGCAATATGGCTGTGACAGACGGACAGACAGACAGACACACGAGTGCGGATTATTGTTTTTATTATTTCTCTCAGTTAGTTTTCATCTTGGTCTGGCAGTTTGAGTCATTTAAGCGGCCTACCCAAATGTCCTTTCTTTGGTATTGTTAAGTTCTGGGTTGAGCTGCACGATTACTGACAAATGCGTGCCCTGACTGAATGGGTCCACTCAATCTGTGTGGTTCTTTCCTCAAAAGACCATTTCAGACACCAATCTACATGGTCTTCACATGGTCTGACCAAGATTATGTCTGGACTTTAAAAGAGACTGTGACCTCTGAGTTTGTTTCGGCCTTTCTTCTCAGAGTAGTCAGATAGGAAACGCCGCGCTCATCTAGTTTTTTTTCTAAATATGATTGACGTGTAAAAGTGTTTGTACAAACCTACTTACAGAAAATAAAATCATTTCATTTCAGTGATTCTATGAGGGGTTCCGTTGTTTCCTATTGAGGTACCGACCTTAAAATCATGAACTGCATAAAAATATGGCATACACGAATGACGGTAGGTACTTTTATATAGGTACTTAATAATAATAAATTCTTTATTGCCATAAACAGGTTACAGAAAAATGGAGACCCTGGCTCCAGAGCTAGGTTAGAGTATCTGTATTTCAGAAGCCAGTGACTTCTTCCATTTAGGTTACAGTTTAAGCAAGTATATGCAGCAAAAGGTGATAAAAAGATCTCACTTAAGATTAAGTCTTATAGTGAACATATTAATTTAAGCACTAATAAAAGTTAAATTTTAAAAACCCCCGACACAAACAAAAACATCTAAAAAGTAACAAAATAATACGTATTGGGCACTTTCAGTTTAATATAAATTTAGGTAATATTTTGAGCTAAGCGTCGTCTAGGCGGGGGACGGCTAAAGTAAACGTCAAACAGACGAGGTTTATACCTAGCAATAATGAATGTATGCTATTCTAGAAAGAATAGCCGCTGTTAACTTCCTAATTTCATTAGCCATCCCCCGACTCGACGACGCTTGGCTCAAAATATTGCCTAAATTTGTGCTAAACTGAAAGGGCCCAATACGTATTATTTACTTTTTTGATGTTTTTGTTAGTGTCGGGTTTTTTTTTAATTTTAAATTTAACTTTTATTACCTACTTTTTAAACTTTATACAGGGTGTCCAAGAACCTGGCGTCCAACTGGATTCCCACGATGCCCCAAGTTCTAACAGTACTCAGAAAAATATTTTAAAAAATCCACCCCATGTACTTACAGAATTATACTGATTTCAAAAAAAAAGGGGAAATGAGCACCCTGTGACATACTTTTGAATGCTGTGACTGCTAATGCTGATAATTTCGATATTTCTTGGAGGTTTTGTAATCTAGGGTATTGCTGTGTCTAAATAGAATGTAAAAATACTGTACTTATTGTACCATTTTAAAATAAAATATTATTTTAACTAAAGGTGATATGGAAAACTATTGAATTTCGCAACTTTGACCGACTGTAGTGTAAAAAAAATGTACCAAAATAGTATGGCAAGTGACGTCAAATTTTGACGCGTTTATTCCTCTTTTTAAAAAGGTATAATACTTACACATTAATTTGAAAAAAAAAATTTTGATAATATTTTTACTCAACAACCCAATTTTTACGAAGTGCCTACCTACTAACGGTAACTGTCGGACCCTTTCTTATCTTAGAAACTGTTATGTTACTACTATTATTTACTTCGGTTCCAAGAGTGAGCAAGAAGGAAATACACACAGGTAGATGGGTTCCCAGTAGAATAAAAGCAAAGAATGTTAGTTTAAAGATATTTTATTACAATAAATGTTCAAAATGTTGACCACCCGCGGCAATACAAGCTCTCACTCTCCTTAAAAAGGACCGCTTTATGTTTCGCGAGTAACTTTTTTGACGTATCACCTGCACTGCTTGTGTTATCTTCTCACGAAGGTCAGCGATGTCATTAATGGGCTTCGCATAAACGAGCTCCTTCATAGTTCCCCAGAAAAAAAAATCCAGCGGATTTAAGTCAGGTGAGCGGGCTGGCCACGGGATTGTTCCTGATCGCCCAATCCACCTGTTCGGGTATTGCTCGTCCAAAAACTCTCTAACGGATACGCGAAAATGTGCTGGACAGCCGTCGTGTTGGAACCACATATCTGGTGGGGTCTCTTCTAGTAAGTTTGGCAAATCATTTTGAAGAAAATTTAAATATGATTCGCCAGTCAAATTCTCGGGCATCTCAAATGGACCAATAATATTCCCACAGAGAATACCGGTCCACATGTTCACTTTGAACCGGTACTGGGATCTATCTTCTCGCATCAAGTGCGGATTTTCCACATGCCACTCGTGCAAGTTGTGTAGGTTCATGTAGCCATCCTTCTTAAATGTTGATTCATCTGACCACAAAATTTTGTCGATAAAGTTTTCGTCTTCTCGATGTTTTTGCAGGATTGTTTCACAAAACGCGACTCGGCTCGGATAGTCTCGAGGTAAAAGACTTTGCACTCGCTGTACGTGGTACGGATGATATTCTTCTTTTTGGAGAATACTGTGTGCTGTGCTCTTCGGTATCCCCGTATCAGCTTCTATTCCTCGCACAGAGATGCTTGGATTTGCCGACACCGCCTCTAAAACTTCATCGCGTATGAAGTCATTTACGGGTCGTCCTTCACCAGCTACTTGATTGGGGAACCGCCCGTCACATAGTGATCTGTGCACATTAATGAAAACTCGAT
Organism: Atethmia centrago; assembly: GCA_905333075.3. NCBI lineage: Eukaryota > Metazoa > Arthropoda > Insecta > Lepidoptera > Noctuidae > Atethmia > Atethmia centrago. Next base: position 23,557,360 of record HG995369.1, read on the forward strand.
GGTCGGGATATCGCGTAGCCCTCGGATACCTTTCTCTGTAAAGTCTCGCTGCAGCTCGTCCATTACCTCTACATTCTCCATAAATGTAGTGCATATTTGCGTATTCTTGCGGAGTGTAGGTCGCCATGGTAGCACACACAAAACACAAACTGTCCAAACACAGGCAAAGGTCGTCGTAAAGAGTTCGTTTCAAAGTCCAGAGCACAAAGAGTAATCGAGTCCAATAAACAAAGCTTTAAATCGTAGTACGTGATCAATGGTAACAATAAGAGAGAGGTGCGTAGTAACGGCAGGAGGCAGTGACGCGTACTGACCGTACTGTTATCCTAAATAGCACGATCCCAGATAGCGTCACTATCTATCTCACTCGCACCTCTAACCTTTTTCTCCCTCACTCTTACCTGAATAATGGGGTACCATAAAGAAGAACCAGCAAATCGCAAAGATAGTTTCTGTCTTGCTCCCTCCTGTTGTAATAACGAATCACTATGGTGAGATGCATGCACATACCGTCCCTTACGGTCTAACCTGTTTTTTGAGAGGCCTGTTGTTATTTTTATGAGCATACAATAGTAATTCTTTAGAGGTTAGATTCAATTCGTCGTAAATTTTTCTTTCTAAGAATTCTGTAAGACATCGTAAAAATTGGGTTGTTGAGTAAAAATATTATCAAAAATTTTTTTTTTCAAATTAATGTGTAAGTATTATACCTTTTTAAAAAGAGGAATAAACGCGTCAAAATTTGACGTCACTTGCCATACTATTTTGGTACATTTTTTTTACACTACAGTCGGTCAAAGTTGCGAAATTCAATAGTTTTCCATATCACCTTTAGTTAAAATAATATTTTATTTTAAAATGGTACAATAAGTACTTTATTTTTACATTCTATTTAGACACAGCAATACCCTAGATTACAAAACCTCCAAGAAATATCGAAATTATCAGCATTAGCAGTCACAGCATTCAAAAGTATGTCACAGGGTGCTCATTTCCCCTTTTTTTTTTGAAATCAGTATAATTCTGTAAGTACATGGGGTGGATTTTTTAAAATATTTTTCTGAGTACTGTTAGAACTTGGGGCATCGTGGGAATCCAGTTGGACGCCAGGTTCTTGGACACCCTGTATATTACTAGTAGGTCAGACACGCTGCCATCGATACGTATCTCGCCGAAATCTGCGCACCTGTTGGTATTTTTCCCAAAGCGAAGGTACTCACTAATTTACCCTCATGTCTCTTTCCTTCTCCATCATCAGACCCTGATCACCATCAAGCTATAACCTGTTTATTGAGACCAGTACAATGAGCCCAAACACGATACCTGCGCTGTAAAATGGTGAGCGAGTTAAATATCAACTGGAAAAGAGCTGATAATCTTCAAACGACTTAACTGATTTTCTTGAACCATAGCTAAGAACACGATTAAATCACCTTTCAAACAAAAAAAAAAATCAAAATCTGTCCATGCATTCGGGATCTACGATGCCACAAACAGACACACACACACACACACACACACACACACACACACACACACACACACACACACACACACACATATACACACACACACACACACACACACACACACACACACACACACACACACACACACACACACACACACACACACACACACGTCCAACTACATACAGTCGTTCACACCCCGTCGTTTTTGCGTCGGAGGTTAAAAATGAGGCTTAAAACAAAATTAAATAAAACATTGAGAACAATATTAAAATTAAAATAAAATAAAATTAGATCAAAAACTAATTTAAAATAGGGGACGGGTAAGCGTGCATGCGTGTGTGTGTGTGTGTATGTATGTATGTATGCATTTGTGCGTGTGTATTAGTGTGTTTGTGTGTGCGTATGTGTGTGTGAATACCAATTATTTTTATTCTTATAAATTTAGGTTGATTGCTGTATACTTATTTAATGTTTGTTCCAAAAGTAGGTGTTGGAAGTATAAACAAACCCTGTTCAGGTTATATTCTTACACAATCACTCACTAAAGAGAATTAGTGACCTATTCATATGTATTTACAAGGTTTCGACTTTTAAACCTCAACACTTTTTCCAACATTTATTGTTTGAATAACATTATTAAACTGTAATTGAAAAATCATCGACGAAAACCGAGATTATAAAAACGTCTGAAAAGCGAAAGTAAATATAAAAAAATCCTTTTAAAAAGATTTTTTATTTTTCGATTGTCAGTTTCTTTTGCAACTAATAATGAGGCGGCGCCTAAAAAACAATCAAAGAAGATTAATCAAGCTGCAATCAGTGTTTAATAATATTTTTACTAAGGCTGCTGTGTTCAAAGCAAAGAATAGAAACACGAATGTCTGTAGCGTTAAAAACGGCTTGTAAAATCTGAGTTCAAGGAAAAATCATGTTTTTGCTCCATTTATTATTATTTATATCCATTCAATAACGGAAAAGCATATGACCGGAAGATAGCTCAGTAAGGTAACAAAAACAACTTACGTACATATTTTATTAACTTTATATATAAGTTTTTAGGGTTCCGTACCCCAAAAGGATAAAATACAGAACCTTTATAGGGCTATCTGTCAGTCAAGACCCTTGTTCTCAGGAACACGAGGAGGTATCAAGTTGAAATTAATATCAAATACTAGTCTCTAGAACCCCAAAAAAAAAAATCAAACTTCTAAGACAACGCAATAAAAAAATTGATACGCGCAAATAAATCAAAACCCGGGTAGTTCCCGTTGGCCTAAAATCATGAAATTTGGCTAAAAGCAAGGTCTCACAGCACATGTAAGTAAAGGAAAAAGTCCGAAAATCGTTACTTGTAGTTGTATCACTTAATTATTTTTTTTTGGTATTACAAACTTACATTTGCAGTTGGAGAATTAGGCATGACGTATATCGATGTATAGGAGAACATGTTTTTCAACTACAAGGTTAAGTTTGTTCTTGCAATTAATTCATCCCAACTACGTGTTAAAGGAGGTTTTTCTCTAATCCTTACTTTTTATAATATTTTTATTTTTGCCTGTCACTCCTGTTATGTCAATAAGAATATGTTTAACTTGAAATACAATACGTGTTATCTTTTCCATCCATAAAATACCTCTCAACATGGTAGCAGAGCGTGGCATGCATGGTTTGCATGATATTCATCATCATCATCATCATTCCAGCCGAAAGACGTCCACTGCTGGACATAGGCCTCCCCCAATATTGGGGGGTTTGCCATAATCGCCACGCTTGGCAGGCGGGTCGGCGATCGCAGTATGGTGTTAAAATGCATAGAGAACGCTGCTGCCCATTCTCTAGTAAGATGGAAACATGATATTGGAAACGATTAATTAATAAATCAAGTAAGATTTTATTAAATAATTTTCTTTAAAAAAAATACATTTTTCAAATAAATTCTAACGAAGGCCTGTCAAAATGACGACTTCGTCTACGAGTTGCAAAATTGATATCGGTCGTTTAGAAGGAAAAGAAAATTGGTCAACATGGCGCTGCAAAGTACTGTTGCTTTTAAGGGGTACTCCTGGCGGGTTGGATGCTATAAATGGAAAACTTATAGAACCTAAACAACCAGCTAATACAGCAACTGCAGACGTTAAAGAAAATTATGAAAAGACTTTAGAAGCATATCATAAGATAGATAGTACGGCGATGCTTATTTTGATGGCTAAAATGTCGGATGCCACTTTACAAAGATCATGAGATTCTCAACAGCGAAACAGGTTTGGGATGAATTGCACACTTTGTTCAATGGAACATCAGAAGACAAAAATAATTCACTATGCTACAGTTTCTTTGGCTATAAAAAAGATCCCTCACATGACATGTCAATACATATATCCAAACTGAAAAATATATGGCATGAATTGAAAGTGGAACTTCAAAAAGGTGTAACGAAATATGACCTTCCAGAGATATTACTAATCTGTAAGATCTTGGAAACTTTACCCGACGAGAACTACTTCTCTTTCAAGTCCAGTTGGATGTTGATGTCAAGAAAAGATCGAAATATAGACAATCTGACAGCACAAGTATGTGCTTACGAATGTTCACTTTTGACCAAAGAAGGTAATACTAAAGCACAAGCTCTAGTTGTACAAAATAAGTATATGAATAAGAAAAAGTGTGGATATTGCGGATTATATGGACACAAAGTTAAAAAATGTCGCAAGTGGATATCGGACGGGAAACCTCCTAAAACACCTGTACCATCGAAAAGTCAAGCTAACAACACCAATCTGACCCTGTCATTAATGGAAGTTGATACAAATGAGGTTGTAAATATTATTGAAGATCTTGACAATTGGTTTGTTGACAATGGTGCTACAAGCCATGTCACCGGTCGAAACGACATATTTTCCAGCTTTCAACATTTCAGCAATAATCGAACAGTAATAACTGCAAATGGTTCAACAATTCAAGCTATTGGTAAAGGTACAGTTGATTTTATAGCTGATGTTCGAGGTGAGACACAAAACATTAGACTGTGTGATGTATGGTATGTTCCAGCAATAAAGAAAAACTTATTTTCCGTACTTGCTGCTCAAGATAAACTTGAGAAAAGTGTCTTCACATCTAAAAGAGAATTTTTCCAATTGATAGCTGATGAAAAAATAAAATTAGTTGGCAGAAGAGTCAAGAATGGAGGACTCTATAAATTATTTGTTAAGACTATAATTAATTCATCTCCTGAATTGAATTCACTGTCAACAAGAAATATTTTACAACTCTATCATGAAAGATTTGCTCACCAGAATAAAAGACACATCAAACAATTGATTGAAAGGGAACTTGGTAGAAAAGTAAAACTCGATTCTGAATTATGTACAGGATGTGTATATGGTAAAACACATAGATATAAATTTGGAACAAGAGAGCGAGCTAAAGCACCACAAACATCTGTGTGAATGATCTCTCCTGATCATTCACACAGATGTTTGTGGTCCATTTCCCAATTCATTCAAAAAGTTTCGTTATTTTGTATTATTCAAAGATGATTTCAGTAAGTATCGTCATGTTTACTTCATCAAGCACAAATCTGAAGTGAAGGATAAACTTGTAGAAATGATAAACGAGACAAAGACTACTGAACATATTATAAAGACAATTCTCAGCGATAATGGAGGAGAATTCCAAAATGAAGCTGTGAAGAAGATCTTGAATAATCATGGCATCCAACACCGTTTGACAATGCCTTATACGCCGGAACAAAACGGGTGTAGTGAGAAAGAAAACAGAACTTTGGTAGAAGCTGCTCGTACTATGATGCACGCTCACGAAGAACTTCCACTCTCCTGTTGGTCTGAGCTTGTCAACACAGCTGCTTATGTTCTGAACAGAACTGGACCGACTTTTATAAAAGGAAAATCACCATTTGAGTTATGGTTTACAAAGAAACCCTCAATCAAACATTTGAGAATCATTGGCTCTGAATGTTATGCTCATGTTCCAAAAGAAAAGAGAACGAAAATGTCCAGATAAGCTCAAAAATGTATTCTCATTGGTTATGATGGTGATGACGGTTATCGGTTACTGAGCTTAAACAATATATCGTATCCAACATTGATACGGTCAAGAGACGTAATATTTAAAGAGTCAGTCATCAGATCTATTGGATTGGAGTCAGATGTTTATGAACCAAAAACACAGAATCCAATGGTTGAGATGGAGATAAATTTTCCTAAAACTAGACAAAATCATCCAATGTTAGATGCAAGGGAGAATATTTTACAAGACGCAACTATTTCAGGTGTGCCTCAAACATTGAATGATGCTGCGAGTTTTGAAGAAACAATTCCCAATTTGCCTACAATATCGGATGAACCTAGTAGAAATGAAGACGAATCATCAAAAGTTGATTCAGATGTTGACGAAAATGAAAATTCTGTGACAAGGGTTTTAAGAGATAGATCGACATTGCGACCACCACAACGGTTTGAAGATTTTATTATGTCTGCTATTGTTAGTGATTTTGATGAACCCAAATCATACAAAGAAGCAATAAAATTTCCTCAGAAAGCGGAATGGTTAAAAGCAATGGAAAGCGAACTAAAATCTCTACAAGATAATAAAACATGGATTTCGGTGGACAAACCAAAAGACAGAAAACTGATTTCTTGTAAGTGGGTTTTCAAAGTAAAAACCAATGCTGATGGAATCCTTGACGAATATAAGGCTAGATTAGTAGCTAGAGGTTACACACAAAAGAAAGGAGTTGATTATAGTGACACATTTAGTCCTGTTGCTAGAATGGCTACGATTAGATCGATTCTTAACATCGCTACAAATGAGGGATTATCTCTAAAACAGTTTGATGTATCAACTGCATTTTTGAATGGTTTATTAGATGAATATATCTACATGAATCAGCCAGAAGGATACAGTGATGGTACGACTAAAGTATGTAGGTTGAAGAGAAGTTTGTATGGTCTCAAACAAGCTCCAAGATGTTGGAATAAATGTATTGTTGATTATTTGAAAGTTTTAGGATTCAAACAATATGACACAGATCCATGTTTGTTCATTAGAAACCGACTAAACAACAAGATCATTCTTGGACTCTATGTTGATGACGGTCTAATAGCGTCAACGAACCCAAAGGAATCTGAAATTTTTTTGTCAGAATTGAAACGGAAGTTCAGGATAACCACAAAACCAGCCTCTTACTTTCTGGGTTTGGAAATCTTCAACCACAACGATGGTTCCATCAAAGTGTCTCAAACACATTATGCTAAAAGGCTACTGGAGCGCTTTGGAATGAGTGAGTGTAAAGCCGTTAGTACTCCAATCATCAAAGAAGCACAACCATGCTCAGTAAAGGAGGATGAGATTAAATTCCCTTATCGTGAAGCCGTTGGTGGGCTAGCTTATTTAATGACAGGTACTAGACCGGACATATCATACGCTATTAATGTTGTATCCAGAAAACTTACAAATCCCTCTTTAGAAGATGTTAACAAGGTTAAACGCATACTTCGTTACATTCAGGGAACCCTAGGTACAGTAATTGTATTCAAAAAAGGATACAAAATTGGAGTCTTAGAATGTTTTAGTGATTATGATCATGGTGGAGATTTTGATACAGGACGCTCTACTTCTGGGATCCTATGCATGCACGCAGGAGGAGTAATCTCTTGGGCAAGTCGTAAACAGACTTCTGTAGCTACGAGTATCTCAAGTACCGAAGCAGAACTTGTTGCGGCTAGTGAAGCGGCTCGTGAGATTGTTTGGCTGAAGTGACTTTTCAATGAAATTACAACTTTGATAGAAGTCCCTACGTTACAAGTTGCTGCTATTAAGCTTTCACAAAACCCGGAGCTACATCGTCGAACAAAGCACATTTCCATTAGACATTTTTATGTTAGAGAATTAGTTACTGAGAAAGAACTTCAAGTGAAGTATGTTCCTACAGAATACCAGTGTGATGATATTTTGACTAAGCCCGTGCATAAACCTAGACTTTTTTTTTTAGACTGGAACTAATTTCAGGAATGGTGGGACTTATACGATAAAGATTATCGAAAAAGGGAGGATGTTAAAGGAGGTTTTTCTGTAATCCTTACTTTTTATAATATTTTTATTTTTGCCTGTCACTCCTGTTATGTCAATATGAATATGTTTAACTTGAAATACGTGTTATCTTTTCCATCCATAAAATACCTCTCAACACTACGGAACCCTTTATTTTCCGACACACACTTGGTCGGTTTTTTATTTATTAACCTTGATCAAGGATTAAGGACAAAATAAGCAATAACAAGAATGAGTACTAATGTGTCATGCAAAGGAAGTTAATGGTCGATGACCATCAACTTGGGAAATTTAGACGACCTTCAAAATTCGGCAAACCAACCTCAAAATTATATTACAAATCTGTATTAAGCGTACCTACATAGTGGGGAGTGAGTCGCCAAACTAAGAAGATGAGACAAGCTCTTGGGCTTTGACGACATACTTAGAGCTAATTTCACCAATGTAACTGATAGTTTAAGAGCTATCAGGGTCATCATTGTTATGCAATATTGACTCTGACAGCTTTGAAACGCAGTTTAGAGGTGCGTTCAGTTTAAATTGAATTTAATTTAAATTTGCTCTAATAAATGTAAAATTTAATCTTGCGGGTAATTTAAGTTACACCATTTTAGGTTAAAGTTATTTTATTTATATAAAAATAGTAAAAATAGAAATAAAAAGTATTTTATACGTACTACTAATTCACGGAAGAGCGGGGTCTCCTAATACAGGTTCGATACGCTTAAAAGGAGGCTCCAATCACCACCACGCTGATGTAAGATTAAAACTTGTTGATTCCAATAAACCTTTTTTCATTTTAATTTACAATTGTGTAACACACACACATACAAGTATTTCATTTTGACAATTCAATAACATTCATTGCGTTATTTACGTTGTCGAGCAAACGATTTTTTAAGCAAATGAAGCAATGGATTAGGAATTTCCTGAGTTTGATGGAATGGGGTGCTGGTCAATTTTCAATATTGCGTTTCCACTCTCGGTTTTCATTTTAATCATCTAGCTAATCCTCTCGATTCTTAATTTCTTCAATTTGCTGCCTTAGCTGAGTCACTGTTTAAAAAACCACCCAACGTTACTCTATCTTAAACTTTAATTATCATCGGCACACTGCTGTTTCTGTAGAATATGACGGCAGTGACTTGCTCCACTTAGTATGGCTCCTGTCTTGCGAGGAAGCGACTAACTATGGGCTATTTTCTCGCTCAAGAAACATTCAATGGATATATATTCCGTGTAAACAAAAGAGATGCATGTATTAATAGTTGATCGCTGACTGTTCACACCGCCAGCGAGTACTTGCTCCACTAGTTTGTCGCTGAGTGACAAGAGCTATCAAAGATACTCGCTCAGCGATATTTACTCAGCGAAGCTCGCTTGGCGATCAGAACTGACGCCGAGAGACCAACCAGCAGTCGAGTGAGTGGTGCGAGTAATCGCCCGTTCCACTCGGACTCTCGCTGATAACCCAGCGACAAAACTATCGGAACTACACACTTGCTGCTCGCTAACTCGTTTTCAGTTGCTAGCTCTACTCGCTACTCGTTAATCGCCGGCGGTGGGACAACTGCCTAAAGGTCCAATGTCAGTAAAAGATAGTTGATCGCAGACTGTTCACACCGCCAGGCGAGTAGGTACTCGTTTGTCGCTGCGTGCAGAGCTATCAAAGAGAGTTCTCACTCAGCGACGCTCGCTTGGCGGGAAGAACACTCGCTAAGGGATCGTTGGTACATACCCATACCAGGGAGTAATAGCTCGTCGCCGTCGCGAACTCGCAGCTCGTTGCTCGCCAACTTATTTTTAGTTGCTAGTTCTACCCGCTTCTCGTTAATCGATGGCGGTGGGACAGGACTTAAGGAGCTAAAAGCTAATGCAAGTTCAAATTATTTAATAACCTTCTACACAGTGGGTAATTGGGTATTGGTACTTTTCATACCAGAAAAATATCCTCCCCGCTGACGTATAAATAAAACCATCTTCAGGGAAAAACAAGTGATTCGAAGAACTCGTCATTAACGAAGAACACGTTTGAACCTGAGTCATTCTAAAGAAACCTTTTTATATAAATGGTAGGTAATAGGCATAGGCAATCAAACATACAACCTACCTATAGCTTGAGCCTTCGAAGTGAATCATTAGGACATAATAGAAGGCGTGAATCCGTGAGAATGTTCGGCTTATAAAAGCTACAGTGTACTAAAATTAAGTGTGTGGACTTGTGAAGCTGCTAATCTGTGCTTAAATGAATTTTGAGGTCTTTTGAAAATACCATTCCTGTCTACAGAGCAGGATTTCCAACTTGTACTAAGTAATTCAATAAGCTTGTTTTAATCGTTGGTGATCTATAGGTCGCAAGCGCTACAGCTGAGCATGGGGTCCTGAGTTCGATGCCTTCTAGAAGGAACAAAGGTAGGAGTCCAACATAACCCTCCGTTCTTCCCAGACGGAGGGTATCTATGAGGATTTCCCCACAGAAAAAGAAGGTCGGGCAAAGTGTTATTGGGATTTTCTATCAGGTATTTCTCAGTAGCAGCCCGGAGTCTGAATTTGTGGCCGGTCGGCAATATGATGGCGATAGTCTCGCCCCCTAGTACATGTAATAGGGGCGAGACTATTGCCATCAACCGGGCGCAAATTCAGACTCCATATTCAACGCCTGTGTACACCTCTGTTTAACCCTTCAGGGATTACAGGCGTGATATTATTTTATAACTCAGTAAGAGGCCGCACAGTAGGATATTATCAGATCGAAATTATAAAAAAAAATATAAAGACTGTTTTTGCCTTTGTAAAATAGGGTAAAACCATGTTGTATAGGAACACAAGCTGCCTGAGTCACACTCGTACAATATTTACCCGACACTTATCACGAGTCCAGTATTTGCAGTTCTGACAATGCTGGCTCAAGGATACATTTTGCGCACTGCATCCGATTAGAATCCGAGAAATGTTGGTCCGAAGTAGCTATTGTACTATTTGTATGGCGGTTGCGCACTAAATCCGAATTCTGTCCGTCCGAATTTAGAACAATCCCAATATGGATTGAATTCGGATTCGGATGGATGCGGTACGAAAACGCTCTTATAGTAGTAAATGTATGCTTGAGCCAGCAGTGTCAGAACTGCCAATACTGGACTCCTACTGGACAGATATATTATTTTAGTGACTTTTAAATACATATTTAAAAGTCACTAAAATCATAATTATATCTTATCTATAACTTGCTTGCATTATATGACTTGCTTGCATTATTAAATATGAAGGCGTAATAACAGTATTACGGCTTCATATAATGCAAGTAAGTTACGCAAAACATGTATGTTAAACTAGAACGCATACACATCAAATTCACTAGGTACTTAGGCGTAAATATTTAAGTATTGTAGTAAAATACTTTATGAAATTAATTCAGGAAGTAATGTCTACCTAAACTTTCAAACTTCTTAAGATATTTTCATGTTTTTTTTATTGTATGAACAAACTATATTATAATTCTATCTGTGATTTTTTTCAAATACATATTCATATTTCCGTTACTAAAAATAAATATTCCGTAACCAAACGGCGAAGCGGCGCGACGCGAATTTTTATGGCCAAGGTCAACGGCGATTACCCGACCCTTAAAACACCTACTTAGATATTAAGACCATTACCGCATGTTACACGAAGACTGCAGGAACATTTGTAATTTAATCATAAACAGGGCTCATGGTTAATCACTGCCAATAATAATAGAAATAAATAGTAATGACAGCCGTGCGGGTCGATCGTCAAGGTTAAGATACGCTTGCCGATGTCGTTCCGTAGACCCCTCCGTGTCTTTGACAGTCGTAGCCCAAAAGTCTACCAACCAGTATTTCCAAGGGGTATCTTGTTACCCTGTAACTGAGGGACTACTCTCTAAGTCCATCAACGAAGATTCGTGCCCGTCCGAAAGTAGTTGGTCCGTCAAAACAAGTGACAAGTTCAATATTTCGAACGGGTACAAACACATTGCGAGTAGGGACAACTGTCAAATCGTGTTGTCATTCTTTCTCAGGGGGGTAACCATCACCTCTTATAGCAGTATTATTATAATATTACTTCCAGTGGGAAAGTGATGGAGCTATACAGGACTTATAGCTCTATCTCTTTTTCACGCTGAAGTAATATTGAAGTAATACTGCTATAAGAGGTGATGGTTACCCCCCAGTTCGGGCTCCGAAGTAATCTTATATCCGTGGGTGATACAGAGTAGGAAACGCCCGTTACTTCGGGCGTAATTACGGATTTAGTGCTTAGGGAGTAGACCCCTGGGTTGTGGAGGTCAGATACGCAGTCGCTCCATGTAAAATAATGGTATTCTTGACTGGAAGCCAACCTCAACATAGATGGGAAAAGGCTTGGCAGACGATAATGAAACAGGGCAAGTAAGAAGTCTATTAAGATATTAGCACATTATCAGCATCGTTCCATCCTACAGTTTGGTCTTCTTCTGAGCCGTACCCAAAGAAAAAGGCCTTATGCCCCTTTTCACTAACACTAGGTGACACCTAAATCAAACCGCCCTATAGGATTTTCAACGCTCGGTCAGTGCCAAAAGTTGAAAATCCAACAGCGCGCCTTTATTTAGGCATTAATTTAGGTGTGTTAGTGGACACGGGTATAATGCTTATACATGAATGTACGACCAAGTTTACGCATTGGATTTTCCACAAATAATTTATTCAAAAAATTATAAACACCTATGTAAACTAGATGTAGGTAAGTTATAAGATTTGAGAACCTTTATAATTTTGAATATTTATTCATACAAAATCTAATCTTTGGTCGTAGCCCCGAGAATGCGCAATATCGTTGATATTGCGCAGTATCGTTATATCGTTAATATCGTATGTATATTTAATTATACAGTTTCATTTATTTAATTTTTAGGGTTCCGTAGTCAACGAGAAACCCTTATAAGTGGTAAAATAAAACCTTGAAATAAAAATATTGTGGGGTACCTTGCTTGCATTTAAAGTGGGGATGATATTTTTGTTCTCATCTATCCCATGATGTGGAGAATCGTTGGATAGGCCGTTAAAAATATTGCGGGTCTGTAAAACCGTTTGCGTAATAGCTATTAAGATTTAAGGCGCTGACAAGACCCAATTGACTAAAATAGGCTTCTCTTAAGAAAAAAATATGCCAAATCTGTATAGTCTGTAGTAGCGGAGAAAATATATGTTAATTTTGAACATATTTCCCAGAACTTGGTTGTTACCAAAACACGTTTTGAAAAAAAATCTCGATACAAACTAACGTTAAACTAACCTCTTTCCTTGAGTTCTAATCCAAAATATCTGCATTAAATATAAACATACGTTACGTATTTAATTAATAACAAGAATGTCTTATTTTAATGCAGATGTTGGTTGTTTTTTATTTTCGATTACTCAACTCAATTTTGAGTAAATAGATAATTGCTTCATATTTTGCAAAAAATTACAAGCGTTGTATCATCGCGCATCTCTTTCTTTTCTATGCAATCTGACAGTGACCGCGGTTTAGGTGTTGTCAGCGTCTTAAAGTGCTATTTTTTGTTAGAGTCAAGTGTCCGTCCCGCCTCCCAGCTAAATCGTTGCATGGCAGTAGTATATATATACGTATAACGAAATTAAAAGGGCCATCACAGCCAAGTAGGTTTTAAAAGTTAACGAGTAATATTCGACCAACTTACATTTGCAGTTAGAAACTTAACTGTGACGTATATCGATGATGGAGAACATGTTTTTCAACTACAATGTTAAGTTTGTTTTTGAGATAAATTACGGAACCCTTCATTGTGCGTAGTACGACATGCACTTGACCGGTTTTTTTTTTATTATATTTTTAGCTCCATCACATAAGTCACCATTTCTTATCTAAGTTAATAAATAACCTTTAGTTAAATCATGTTTAAATAAAAGTCCCACTATCAAAAAAGTGATAAGTTCGGGAGTTCCACAATAGCTTTAGAACCTATACCATCGCGATGAGTCGGTGAGTCATCGCTCATCGCGAGGCTCAACGGCTCAACGGTCGGGAACACCCGACAACCGACACGTTTTTTGTCTGCACTAGTGATACAGCCGAATTCGCATGTCTAGTGTATCGCTACGGAAGTGTAGACAATGCATTCTTATTTTATTTTTTTTCTTTTAAATAAGTAATGGAGAATTTCGACAATCTTGAGTCCGCACGAAGAACTTTAACACAAACATGATACAGGTATCTAGATAATGGCATCATCAATTCATCAGTGATGAGTTGATGACCGATGACAGTGATGACTCATCACGGCATACGTATTAACAACATATACAAATCTCAAAAGGATTGAAGTAAAAAATCAGTTGTCTGCATATACATAATTTCAAATAGCGGATAGATAGCAGATTAGTTCAGTCATGAGGCTTCGATAAAAATTACCGCAAAATGTCTATATAGGTTTTGTTTTTCATTAATATTATCTCTCAAGTTATCGGAGGTTTCTCAAATACCACCGTCATTACGGGAAAAACTGCTACTAAGGAGCTTCCAAATTCCAACGGATAAACTCCCACGTTTTTTTTTTCTCCTACTGATGTAAACGGGAGCGAATCACGGTTCACACGGGATTTGTCGGTATTTTGTAGAAGGCTATTCAAAAGGATTCCTGAGACTGTTGTAAAATAATAAAGACTCTTTAGTATTGGTTACGATACTGACATTGAGGAAGGAAAGAAATAACAAAAATAAAATGAAAGGAAAACTAAAGGTTTTTAAAATCTTTGATCACGTTTGTGTGATTGACAAGAAGCTCATGTTATCCTTGATATGCTAATTTTTTAAGGCTCGTTTTTCTCGTTTTTTAAACCATTATACCTAATAACAATATTAAAAGAATATTGGTGCCGATTCCCTTGTTCACAAACTAAACTAAATTTAAGTTCAGTGCATCTTTTTCTTTCTATTTCATTATGAAAAGGACAGAAGATAAATTTTAGTTTAGTCCTGTCAAATTAATCAGCGCTTGACGTAAATTGACGTAATTTTACTAGGCAAGTTTTTAATCACGTCTAAACTTGTATGGAGTAGTGACAGGCGCTGATTAATTTGACAGGACTAAATTAAAATTTATCTTCTGTCCTTTTCTTAATGAAATAGAAAGAAAAAGATGCACTGAACTTAAATTTAGTTTAGTTTGTGAACAAGGGAATCGGCACCATTATCAGCGTTTTCCTTTCAAATAACCTACGTGAAGTTAACGAAAAGGACAATGGTGCCGATTCCCTTGTTCACAAACTAAACTAAATTTAAGTTCAGTGCATCTTTTTCTTTCTTTTTCATTAAGAAAAGGACAGAAGATACATTTTAATTTAGTCCTGTCAAATTAATCAGCGCATGACGTAAATTGACGTAATTTTAGTAGGCAAGTTTTTAATCACGTCTAAACTTGTATGGAGTAGTGACAGGCGCTGATTTATCTTCTGTCCTCTTCTTAATGAAATACAAATAAAAGATGCACTGAAATTAAATTTAATTTAGTTTGTGAACAAGGGAATCGGTACCAGTGACGGATGAAACCAGTCTGGCTGCGTAGTACATGTGTCAAGAATATGAGCCGGACATCGTTCTTTAGCAGTAATAATATTTATATTGGATCTTTAGATATGGTTACATTGCTGTACTACAGAAACAGAAGCCTCTAATAGTATTCTTATCGTGTTTTAGATTCTACTGCTCTACATATAGCCCACTGCAAACAGAGCAATCGCTTTTAAAGCGCAAAAGCGTTCCATTAGAGCCATGTTTGGACTACAAGTAACGGACAGTTGTGAATCATACTTAAAAAAATACAAAATTCTGACACTCCCGACTTTGTATACATATTAATGAAACTGCCTTATTTGTTAAGTTAAATGCACACTTGTTTCCCCTCCCATCGGATACTGTTACTACTACACGGACGGATAGCCAAAACAGCCTTAAGGCGCAGATATCCGAATTTAGTGACTTTTAAATCTGTTATTACGCCTTCAAATAATGCAAGTAAGCTATGCAAAAAATGTATGTTAAACTAGAACGTCACACCTAGAACCACATCAATTCTGTATGTGAATATTTAAGTATTGTAGTAAAATACTTTATGAAATAAATTCAGGAAGTAATGTCTACCCAAAGCATAAAAAACAATATTACTTTCAAACTTCTTAAGATGTATTAATGTTTTTTTTTTTTCTTTGAATGAACAGACTATTTTATCCTCTATAATTCTATTTGTGATTTAAAATATTCATACTTTCCTTACTAAAAATTAATATTCCCTATGAAACCGAAAGGCGCGCGGCGGCGCGGCGGCGCGGCGGCGCGGCGTGTGCTCGACGCGGCCGCCATTTGTATAGTCAATGACAACAGCGATTACCCGACCCTTAATGTGGAAAATCATAATCTACAATAGCTCCGCAAGTTTATAACAAAATTCCAAAAACAATCAAAGACTTCCTATGTAATTTTAATTTTAACGATTATTTAGATAATACTTTGACATCTTAATAGAATTATAATTTTTTATACTTCGTGGGTATATATTTATTTTATTTATAATTATTATATAATTTGAGGGGCTTGTGACTAAGTAATAACAGCCGCTCGGGTTGATCGATCAGGTTAAGCTACGCTTGCCGCGGTTGGTCCGTGGATGGGTGACCATCTTTACATACCAAGACCCCTCTGTGCCTCGGAAAGCACGTTAATCCGTTGGTCCCGGCTGTCATTTGTAGATTGTTAAGCGATAGCCCATATTATATGGCAATAAAAATATATAATAAGTTTCCCAACAAGTTTAAAACTGAAAAATCGGTACCAATATTCCAAAAAAGGCTAAAACTATACCTACCTAATCCAAAAATGTTTCTACTCAGTAAAAGAATATCTAGAGTCCAACTTAAAGTAACGAATTTCTCTCATAGACCTACTTACAAAAGTGGCGATCTGTCCTATACAAACAATATTATTTAGTCTATCCTATTTAACTTCAAATAATATAATGTTATAATTTTAATTTGTACTACCTGAAAATGATGACATTAATATTGCTGATTACTTGTATTAAATTCATTATTATTGATATTTAATTTTGACATAACTATATTTTTTCAATCTAATTATACTAATATAAAATAAAATAATTAAGTAATAATAATGTATAATGCATGCTAATTTAGGATGATAAGGGCAGGCGAATGATAATTGCATTGCTTGTAAAAGGCTGCTAAGTCATAAGTACTATCTTAACATAACACTAACATTGTACCTACACTTAGTTCGCAATAAACGTTTTGACTTTGAGTTTGACTTCTACTTTGATCTTTGACAGTCGTTACGAGTCGTCAGAAGCTCGAAAGTCTGACAGCCAGTCTTACCAAGGGGTATCGTGTTACCCAGTAACTGGGTTGTGGAGGTCAGATAGGCAGTCGCTCGAAAAGGCTAGGCAGATGATGATGATACTTTGACATCCTAAACAAATTGTGTGTGTTTAGGATATTATTTTTAACTGGCATGGGTACCTACATAAAATTGTTTTTTTAATTCGTACTTACGCACTAAACTAAACTAACCTAACCTAATCATCTCTATCCTGTAATAAATGTATGTGCTTAATATTTGCACGCCACAATTGGCAGAATGTGATGATACCTACCGTTTACTAAACTGAAGACCATAACATAATGTACCATATTCTGACAAATTAATAATTTTGATTTCACGTAAGCCTCCCATAAAGATGGGTACACTTCTCCATTCGGAAAAAGCGCCTTTATTACTAGCCTTGCAATATTTTCAAACATCAAACTTTATTTTCTTACTGCAGGCTTAGCACGAGAACTGTACAGAAGCGTTTTGTCGATGGAAGAGTAACCAAAAATTACGTTTCCGTGTAGACAGTCGACAGTTTTCTACCGAGAAATGTAGACAAGCGATTTCTATTCTACAGTATAGTAGAAATAGAAAGCGTCGTGCTAAGCCAGCTGGACGATGGAAATCCTAAAATTAGACCACAGAGTTCTTATATTCATTTCTTTAAACAAAGTAGCATCAGAACGGTTGAGTGGTGACATCATTGAGGCTGAGGATTCGCTCCCCTGCACACATCCTCTCATTCATGAGCCAGGTAGATAGGTTTGTCGGATATGCGTTGTGGGTTTATTGTTTCTTTGCAGGTAGCCTTAAGGCCCGTGTACACGAGCGACTTACCGGCTATTGTGGCCCGGTAAGAGACTACGTGATTTTGAACCATTCAAAAACTTGACCGATCAAATGTGGCTGTGTGCGTAAGCCTTAAGATCGCGTGAGAATAAAAACATGCATTGTAAAAAATTGGTAACTATCCTTTCGAGGAATTTTTGCCTACTTGGAACTTGATTGAACGTTTTGCGACTTACCAAAAAGTTAAATAAGTAACTAATTAGACCACAACCGACCATTTTAGAGGATTAATATTATAAGGCTATGCCTGCAAAATTCCTTGAAAGCTAAGCCCTTTTTCCATGGTAAAAAGACTTGCTTGTACACACGGCTACATATCAAGCTATAAATTTCCAGTATAAGCTGATCTCACATTGTATAGGATTTCCCTACAATGAGAGGTAAGCTTATACTGGAAATGTATAGCTTGATATATAGCCGTGTGCTCCTTGTCGGAAAATCACACGGTATAAAGCGTGCAATAAATCCAAACTGTACGCATTAACATGGTTTCAATGCCACTTTATAATTTAACAGCAAAATTGCCTTAAAATGACCAGGTACGTGGCAAACATTCTATTTTTCACCGTAGCAAATATTATTAAAAATTCGCAGCAGTGTATTAAAATGTTTCGTGAGACATTATCTTGCATGTGTTTTGCCTGAGGCAATTCGCCGCTCCGCCCTGGCTTGCGTGAGGCAGACTGTGCAGTGTGCTCTCGCCTTTATATGAAGTCAAACTGTATAATTTACGACTAATATTTGTACTTCACATGTTTGAGACTATGCTTTTATTAGTATTTATAGGAAGATGATCTGTGGAGACCATCGGTCTATGACTATTTCATTAAAATTGACCTCTACGGCTATTCCATAGGTTATGCTGTTATTAGGATAGGCTGAACCATAAGGGTCTACTTAAATTAGCTAAAAAACAAAATTCCGCAGACGTGATGGGAATCGATATTTATACATGATTAAAGAACAAAAATATGGATTTGATGATAATTCATTTTGAGGTCAAAGACCGTATGTAGTTTATTTGCTTGAAATATCAGATCAAAAATCTGTTTTTGTTTCTGTAAACTTCACGGGCGTTATGGGCGTCGGTAGGTATGTAAACACAAAAAAACTGATTTTCTCAACTTATCCTTCAAGTAACAACACTACAAATGGTCGTTGACCTAAAAATAAATTATCATCAAATCATTCTTTTTTGTTTTATCTTATTTAATCTGACCCTGTATACTTTTCAGTGTGACTGAAAAGTTGTGCGGAAATCGGTTGTCGTGGTATGGGTATGTGATGCGGAGGAATGAGGAAAATGTCGTGAGGAAAGTCTTGAGTACGAATGTCGATGGCTATAAGAGTAGGGGAAGACCAAAGAAACGATGGATGGACTGTGTGAAAGATGATATGGCTAGAAAGGGGGTGACTACCGAGATGACAACTTAATAAAGAAGTATGGAAGAAAGCGACATGTTGCGCCGACCACAAATAAATTGGGATAAGGGCAGGAGAATGATGATACTTTTCAGTATCATACATGAGGTCCTGATACTTCTAGAAAGATGCGTACCTATACCTACTAAAGCTATAAGGTATATTCTCCTCTTAGTCGAAGTAAGAGGAAGTAGAAGTAGGTTTTTGAACCGTCATTCCACCTTGATTACAAAGAAACATGGCATCCTGCTTTAATTAGGTACAAACGTTTGGTGTGTAAAATCCGATAACCAATCAAAGCTATTAATTAACTACAAAATTAATTGTTAATTCTACCTAATTAGCAATGAATTAAGGGAGACCTTCAGCTAACATTACATAAGTTCCTTTTCGGTACTAGAAACCAAATTTGATTACCGTAACATCCTCATCATACTGACCTTTTCACTAAAAGAAACCTGGCAGAGGCACGTCTTTTTCACTTAATAATACCTACGTCTTTATTTATCAAAAATGGGCCTAATATTTTTCTATCCTCTGCAAACACAAATAATGTAGGTACCTACCTAATTAATTTTATAAAGATAGAGTTAACGGCGATGTCTACGCTAGTATAACCCGTGCCAGACACCGGCATTTTAATCACTTATTCCATTTTCCAACTGGAGTATGCAAATAAACAAACACAAACAGCAATCGACAAAATCAAACAACCAAATCAAAATCAAATCGATTTGAAGAATAGACAAATTGTTAGCTGTTTGGCCGGTAGGTTGCCCGTGACGTGTCTACTCTCTACACTAAATATACATACTTCCGAGTAGTTCCGACGCACAGCGTGAATTTGGCGACCTTACGACCAACCTTTTGTGGTAGCGAAAAAAATATATGTTAATTTTGAACATATTTCCCAGAACTTGGTTGTTACCAAAACACGTTTTAAAAAAATATCTCGATACAAACTAACGTTAAACTAACCTCTTACCTTGAGTTCTAATCCAAAATATCTGCATTAAATATCAACATACGTTACGTATTTAACTAATAACAAGAACGTCTTATTTGAATGCAAAACTTGGTTGTTTTTTATTTCCGATTACTCAACTCAATTTTGAATAAATAGATAATTGCTTCATATTTTGCAATAAATTACAAGCGTTGTGTCATCGCGCATCTCTTTCTATTCTATGCAATCTGACAGTGACCGCGGTTTAGGTGTTGTCAGCGTCTTAAGTAATAATAATAAAACAAATATTTACCCAAAATACTGTACGTCTTCCTACTGACCAGTTATAAGAAGTGGGGTAGCAGGTTGAGTGGTCGTCCCGCCTCAGTGCGCGCGCGCATCGTCTCGACACACTTGAGCGTCGCCCTCCACTTCCGGCGAGCTAAGGCGAGGGCCGAAGGGACTGATTGTCATGTGTGCGCCCTACTTAACCTGATATTTTATTATGAACATAATATGGCTGAAGAAATTGGAGGTCAATGACAAACACCATTGCGCTGGTGTTAAATACTGTAAAGATGGGTACGAACTATGGCGTTACCTAGACTTAAATTTTGTACTATTTTTTTTTACAATTTTAATGTTTTACTTTTGTTTTTTTTTTTATTTATTATTGCTCTTTTTAACCCCCCCCCCCCCCCCCCCGTATGTTCATCTCTGAAATCTAAAGCTGTCGTCTCCCTTTTGTAGGTGGGCGTTAATAGTTGCGACACAGTTTTGTAACTAATGTAGCTGTTTACGTACGCAAACAATTTGTAAAATGTGTTTATGTTCCAATAAAGATTATTATTATTTTCTTTTATTTCATTATATACACATACAATATTTAAATATTAGAATATAAAAAATTATATAAAAACAAATTTAAAATATAAAAAATGGTAGTCCACCGTTATCGGGAACAGGGCCAAGCTACAGTGAGGGCTCCAGAGAGAGGAACCTCCTAACAATGCGAGCCGTGTGCAGAAGTACCGCTTTCTGAATCAAGCCCTTAATCCAGCTGCCCAACGAGAGCCTCCTTAGGTGTTTTGTTTTTCGAGGCTCTTGGCAATTAAGCCATTGGCTGATATTAGACAAATATAATAAATACTTAGATAATAAGTCCTCCAAACCGAATTTCGGCATGGTGACCGATCTCAACGAAGACCAGTCTTCGGCGCGGGGATATTACAGTGCACAAGTGTGTGCGAAGACACAGGTACACTCTCTCTTCCCTCACTCTCATAGTCCGATGGGACGGCACGGCAATCCGATACGACCGGAGAGAGGTCAGGCGCAGTGCCTTAAAGTATTTTTTTTTATCACACAGCCAACTTCTAAACTCCAGGCTGTTACTAAGAAATTCCTAATGGAAAAACCCAATAACACTTTGCCCGGAAATCGAACCCAGAACCCACGCTGAGCAGTCAAGTTAGCTAACACAGCTGTTACAATATAGTGAAGCAAAACAAAAACAAAGAATGCAACAGAAAACCATTTCCATTACTGAAGTGACTGCACAGTACCTACCAGTTCACAAATCAAATCACAATTTCTTTTATAATTCCATCAAAAATTTCAATTAAATTTCAATCGTGATTATGGTGTATTACGGCTTGATGGGAATTTGAAAGCTTTCCATCGTTTGGCATGACTCGCTCGGAAGCCAATTACTGTAATTGAAGACATCGGCCATATGCCTTACCTTGCGTTACCTTGTTGTGACGTCTAGTTTAGCCACCTTCATGTATTTTTAAACAATACTAACTTGAAACTTCGCTATTACTTGTGTATTACTTTTTTGTATGTATTTCGAAGTCACTTGTCTCAAATACTTACTTTTTTATGTATGGCATCTCGTAGTTGACATTGAGAGGTCGTGACTACTTAGCCGGACTATCCTGTGGCTGCCTTAAGCGGACTCAAAGCCTCCAGCTAGGAGCGAATTTCTTACAATACTAGGCGATTGCACGCTAAGGGCACTTCCTGTGGGGTACGAACCTCGGCTTAGGGCTTTCACTGGGGGGAGGACAGCAAGATGAGACAGGCTAATTATTATTATCGGGAGAATTTAAAGCTACAGACTCAGCTATGGCGCGGGCTGGCACTTCGTCGAGCAAGGGTCGAGGAGAAAATACTTACTTGTCTTTGCTGCGCTTTATATTTCGGTAAAACCTGTAACCCATTCTGTATGAGAATCATCGTCACCATCGGGCAATCCTGACTAGGTTTGGTAGGTTCTCACAAACGCAGCCGAGTTGTGTAAGGACATGATGGCTTTATGATTGGACTATGAACAGCGTCATAATATTTGTCTTTTTTAATTATAATCGTACAGTACCAGAAGGAATATATAGACTCAATTAAAAAGAATTTTAACTGATATTTATTATCTGTTAAATATCCAGATTGTTTATCTCGTAGTTTATTATTTAACAGTCAAAAACACAAAAATATTCTTTGTTTTAACAAATTCTTAACCAATTGTTAAGTTTCTCATTATCATTGTTATTATACCAATGTATTGTTTATTGTATCGAAAACAAAGGACATATTACAATGGTTTTACTTAAAACAGATATAAGAATTAGTAAATCTTAATAATGGTGGATGCGTGCGTTTAAAACCGTGTGCATAAATAGATTCGTCGAAGTGTCACAAAAGAATGCGAACGATGTATCATCCAAATACAGGGAAATTGTTTAAGTAACATATTGGACTCATAAAAAGGCCTTTGCAATTACAAGATTACCTACATTATACTTACTACCTTTTAGTTTATATAAAGATGGTCTTAAAGAAATCCTGAAAAAAATCCTTGTAACAAAGGACCGCTAGTTGTATATCAATTTACTTATTACTTATTGTTATTTTCTGTTACAAAATCTAGTGTAACGGGTTTACAAATAATTATACAATATACATACAAGATATTCATCCACAATGTTTATAAAATTTAAATTTATATAATTTATTTAATTTATATATATATATATTTTATTTTAAATATGTTACCAAATAACCCGATTAAAGGCTGGAAACAAACATAGGCAAAACCCAAAAACAATCATCTAAAAATTACCGAAAACCTGAAATTCACTTTACATTAAAAAAACTCAAAATTGTGATATCATGACATCACAAAAAGCTAAAGGAAGCAACGAGCAACGTGTCGTCGCCGTCGTCGGTAAGCGCTACGCGACGTAATTCCTCAGTTCTGAGTATTTCCGAGACTTTGCGGACCGATAAGCTCATACCTGAGCGAGCTTTTGCAACTGACTGTTAACCGGACGAATTGAAAAGTTCTCCGTGCTTTGATTGGCTAGTTCTGTCTCTCAGTATTGTTTAGAATGTGTTTGTACATAAAGGGTCTGCCATTATTTTGGGAAAAAGTTGTATTAAAATTAAAAAGTGATAAGTTTTTGGTAATAGAGTAACTTTCCAAAATTACCTCCCTATATAACGAAATCATAAATAAATAACAAAAAAAAGGTAATGAGATTTTTTAATCACATAATTGCTACCATCATGTTTTTTTTTCTTTATTGCAAATCCATATATTTTAGTTTATTTACTGCCATGCACTATCATTTCCGTATCCTAAGTTAACAGGGCGCAAACTTATTGCACTTTTGGGCCGGAAATCTGCGACCAATACGGTGCACGCAATATGGCGTTATAAGACAACAGGTGGCTCTATCCACACCATAATTGAATATTTCTTTGTCATCTGTAAGGACCACTACGAAAAGGAAGTGGTCTTAAAGCAATGGAATTGAGATCATAAGTGCAAGCATACTAAAAACTAAACTTCTTAATTGTTTTCAGTTCAGGAATTGTTATAATCACGAATTTTAGAATTAAGTACCCTATCAATTACAATAGCCAGAATTAATTAAAGAAACGTATATACGTAACGGATATTGTTCTTCCGTATTAAAAACTTATTGAAAGTTCGTCTTGCAGCGACCTTGCCGTTTTTTGTAATACTTCCATTTTTAACTAATTAGAAAGGATTTGTTCTACTTAAATAAACTATACTGATTTAGAATAACCTCTTTCTATGTTTGTTGAACCGTGAAATAATCTCTAATTATGGATGTAAATGATTTAGCAATTTTCTAAAAAAAACTTTGCTTTTTAAACACTGTTTTGACATGAAACGACAATTTGGTTAACATTAAAAAAATTTCAATATCAAATTAAATTACCAATCTAGAATGTGTAATCACGAAAATCGTAGAAAATACTGTAAAATATTTGTAAAACCACCGACCCTACAAAACAAAAACTGCCAACAAAACGTCCCCCTGCTCGCGTGCCCTATTTCAAAACAATCTAACCTGTCCCTCAAGGAGTCAAGATACCAAGCTCGTCATCAAAAGGAAGCGGAAAGGGGAAAAAACCAATCGTTGGGGTGCAGGCTTTACAACTTGGTTGGGTAACAGGTGCCGCTGTGCGCCTGCACGTGACACGACGCCATTCGCGCGCGCGCCGCCATAGCCGCCGCTTCGAAAATCGAACGCGGAACGTCCGACCGTTATTTTTCAAATATTTAAATTCGAAGTGCTGTGCAACGAACATTTCACTGAGGATTTTGTGCCAGTGTTGTTTTTTTTGTGTGGTACTTTTTTGTACAGGTTTGTTGATTTTTTATTTATATTTTTTGTTATAAGTAATTAAAAGTCATTCAGTTATGCATTACAATATTTAAATATTTCTAATAAAAGTATTGCCCATTATAAATAAGAAAAAATCTTGAAAGTGATTTTTCTCAAAGCATCAGAACTTCTTAAGAAAAGATTTCAACGAGCAAGCATCGTAAGCTGTAAAAGCTTTGCCTCAGACGTTCACCAACGGAAACAGAAATGTTCTAATAACAATACTTATACATCTAATGGGCGGATTATACGAGCGATAACGACGGATTTATAGTCAAAATATTATTATTACGCTATTATGTAACGTTTGGGTTAACTAGTCAACTGATGAATTGGATACCACTATATTTCTTCAACCTCTTACTTATCAAATGCGAGTGTGGAGTGGTTTTTATTCGAGTATATTTTTACTTTTCCTATTGAATTTTTTCTTGTTTATTTTTTTTTAAGTCATAAGTTTAGTACCTAGTTTTTTTTTTTGTTTTATCTTTTGCTCGTAATAAAGACCTAGGAAAAAAGGTTTCGACAAACTCGTAACGACGGTTCCAAAACAAGACATCACAGAATTATGTTCCTGCACCTGATCAAAGCAGCTATTAACACGGAGTCGTTGCTAGAAGTAGCAAGCCTACACAGCTTAGTATGCGTGTACACGGAAAGGGTTCACAGCAATGGCTGAACGGGACAGGACTTGAACCCGTGACCATTTGATCGCTGGTCAATGCCTTCAACGTAGGACTGTTGCCTGTAATTTATTCTTGTGCACACGTTTGGTTATTATTTTTACTTCGTAGAGGTCTTTTTACTGAGTATCAGATTTAATACCACGTTTATGGTAACTTTATTTTGGCTCTGGGATTTGTGGGAAAAACCATTTCCGAATTTCGAAAGGTATTTTGGGATGATACGTCATAAATACCAGTTAATATGCGGAAACATAACCTCTATTTTCATGACTCCTTGGAAAATTCTCAAAAGGATTTTTTTCCATAAATACAATGTATTCATAAATTACAAAGTAACGAGATTAACTTTTTTGGGACGCTAAACGTTAAGCCGTGAGCGAAGATCACGCTTGCACACAAGGCACTCGTTATTTACCATTTATATAAGTAATAATTACAATATGTACGTATATTATGTACTTATGTAATAAATGGTAGCACGAAGTTGGTAGTGTATTAGGAAATAATATGAATATATGATAACATTTTAGTTGCGACAGTAATTAGATAGTGTTAACTAGAAAACTGGTAAAAGAGCGTTCGTTTGAAATAAGAACTCGACGACCAAAGCAAATATATTTGAAAAAGAATGACATCATTTCAACAGCAAGAAACCAGATAGTATTGGATTGAACTTCTTAAAATTATCAGCATTAGGTACTTCATTAACTTAACGGTTTAGGAATCAGTAAACACGTTTAGCTAAATTAATTGGTTAGCCAATGGTGCAACTGCTACTCGAAAGTAAAATGTCAAACTGTACGAAGTTATCATCTCAGGTTTATCCAATTGTTATCAAGGATGAAACACTAGGCCATAGGAAGAAAACTGGCACGTAAGAAATTACATTATTCAAATAGTAATAATAATAACTATACAAATTCATGCAAGTGAAGAACTAACACAAAATGACTCAAACGACGACGACACAGACTCAGCTATTTTCAACTTCATAGACTGATATAAACACAAAAACTCACGTAATACTAATGAATATAACTAATAACAAAACAAGCAACACAGCAGATTAATGTTACAAATGATTTATGATTTAAATCATTAACAAGCTCACGGATATAATACAGAGGGAAAGGCAAATCAATTTGTTGGTCGACTAACATTTGACAAGTTTGGGTGAGAGCGGTTACATCACAGTTAATAAGTACGTAAAAAAACCTGTAGTGACTGTCAGTCACAGTTAATACGATGATTTGGCAAATATATTCGAGATAAGTATAAGATCTAATAAGATTAATAAGACTATGATAATTGATAAGTGAAAAAGCAATAGAACTATAAAAGTTACGTGCCGAATTACAGGTCAACTTGGAATCAAAATGATGGATTGAATAAGATGAAACCGTCGACATTGCCAGCTTGTGACCTCTGACATTGCCAGCTTGTGACCTCTTTAATTGACTGGCTCTCAAAAAAGTAATCTGTAATTTAAATTTTCACAGACTTACAAAAAATAAAGACTCTCTTAGTTTATTATGTTGTCAGTAGGTATAAAAATAACACGTTTCTCATTCAAATTAATATCAAGGATAAGATTATTCGACAAATAAGGCAAAATGCCGCTGCTAAATCCAGCCACAACTATTGACAAATAAAAGACTAAATAAGGATGTGAATAAAGATTATCCACTAAACACAAACCACCATGAAATGAAGGTCAAGCTGCAACAGTGTTTGAACTTCAGAAACCAGTTTCATGTTTTGATGCAAAAGTTTCCATTCCTTATAAAATTTTGTCTGGAACAACAACTTCTGATGAATAAAGCAAAAATACATATTTATTACGATATAAATACGAGCTTATGAAACTGAATTAATTGAAATCTGCAGAAAGTACAGAAAATTAAAACTTTTAATTAGATACTTTGAACAGTGGCGTGTTACTAACAGACGCAATTCATATTGGCGATGGTCTTGATAAATCCGTGTAATTTTACAAGGCTTTTGTGAAATAAGACACATTATTAAATTAGTATTCATTAGAGCTCTAAGACTACTTTAGTAAGTACTCTCAAGTGGATTAAAATTGTTTATTCTTTACCAAGTTTTTCTCCACTAATTCACTGTATTCATGCTGGTCCTTATCGCTTTAGTACTATAAAAAAACTGATTATCTCTTCTGCAACTATTCTTCAAGTATATCTCCATAACAAATTCGGAGCTTAAAAAAAGATAGAATCAATGACCTCAGCTCATTAGTGTTAGCTTTTATCTTCTTCTACTACAAGCAAAGGCTAATGCAGAAAAACATATATAAATTATCCTGACGGTCAAATGTCGAAATTGGTAATAAATAGTCTTCGCAGATAATCTAAAAAACTTCGTCAATCTCTATTTTTTGGCAAAACTGGATGAGATTCTGCATTTAGTTGATCTGCTAATATTTGCAAATAATTAACATTAGCACGCGCATTAACATGAGCATTAGCTAATAATAATAAACGTTTTCAAATGTTTTGGTGTTATATCAATAACACCTAAACATTTGAAAACGGTCAGTTTTATTTATGTGAAATTCAATTGAACTGTTTTACCTCAATGGTTCATAAGTATGGAAACCTTATTGTTTGAAAAGAGAACAAATTAAATCATTCTTATCATTCTCAAATGACAATGGATTCCCATTCTACCTTGTTTTAGCGATTCCAAAAATGCTTTCAATTGACCACCTCTTTAGCTTTAATTCGTTTAAAAGCTTGAATAACAATCAGAATGGCGTCTAATCGCAACCCCACAGTTACATTGTGCTCACCCACCCCTTAATTCCTCATTTCCTGTATTGATATAACAACTGGTAACATTCATCACCTTTTCTCTCCTTACACATTTGCATATTATTATATCGTCCAGTCCCGCCAGGTTCTATTGCAATTATTTCATTAGTATTATGATTATAAGTGCTATTTTTCTCTAAATGTGTAGGACCATTAGTGTTACTATTTATTTCTTCTGTAGCATCTACATATTATCTAATTCTTCAACAACAGTTTGCTTTATGTCAACTCTATACCAATACTATCAATACAATGCGATTACCAAAAATATAAATAGTTTGATTCTTCACTTGATCTGAAAGTAATCTTATATCTATATATACCTTAGGGCTCTTAAACATAAAAATGATACGACGTCGCGTCGTGATAAATCAAAAATTCTAATGCATGGTGCAAATAGTTAACTGATTAACCCAACATTAATTATTGATTTACATATTTTTCATAATAAGTTTTTCTTTTTACCTTCAAATTTTCTCATGTTTTCCCTAAGAATTCACGACGCGACGTCGTATCGTGTTTATGTGTAAGAAAGAGCCCTTAGTACCTCAAACTTCTTACTTTTTGTTTATCGTACGCAATCTCGCACTCGCCTTTCCAAGTCTCAACCATTGGTCCCTGGACAGACCTTTCCAAAACTTCCCTTTTTGTAAGCCTCGGTCACAAACCTGCCTTATTCCCAATGCTGTATTTACAAACACCGCCCGTGCTCTCGTCACAGGGTGCGACAAGAACAGGAACAGTGTGCGAGAGAGATGCAACATGTTTCGGCTGTAGTGCGACTTGCAAGCGTGCACTATGCGTTTTTGCGGCTGCATTTCTGCAATTTTGCGCGTGGTGTAAGGTAGAGGAGGTTTATTGGCTTGAAAATTTTACCTTCAATCATGCTATCCCTATACAGCAGGCTTAGCATGATGCTTTCTATTTCTTCGAAGAAAAGACATAGCTCTTTCTATACAAAGTGACATTTCGTTTCTCCATTTTTGACATCGCACGGTAGAAATCCTTCTGCAATCTGTCATTTTGCCTTTCGTTTCTAACGATCTTTGTCTAGGTCTTTTTTATATAGACTATTTCAGAAGAATGTTTTCTGTCCCAAACTGTCAAAATCACACTGACAACTGACAGTTGTCTAATTCAGTGAAGACAATTTGCATTTTTCTACTCGACGCCCACAATGTACGGTTATCTACAAATTCATGATTTTACAGGAGAGCGTTTTTAACGCAAAACTGTGGTAATTAATAGAAAAACAAAGCTATCTTCTCCTGTTTTACATCATTTAGTTAATATTACTATTATTATTACCAAGGAAATGGTGAAGGCCAATATTACTATAATATTTTTTGTTCCAAAATACGGTACTTCAACACTTTGAGAAAAATTGTTGTAGTTGTATTTATATACGTGACTTAATATCAGTAAAAATTGAGAATCAAACGGAAGAAAATCGTATGACAAAACAAAGAATTCTGAGTCGAATTATGTAAAAGAGTGAATTTCGTAAAAAGTGCAGTTGACTCTTTCTACTTTGCTGCCGACGTACTATCTACACGGAACGTCATTTTTCGTCTATTCTTCTGTAGACAAAACGGTGCTCGTGCTAAGCCTGCTGGTAATACGTTAGCCTGTTCTGCTATCACAACAAACCGATCCAAACAATCCGAAAAAGAACGAGTATAAACGGAGGAACTTCTTACAGCATTTTCTAAGATATTAACGCCTCAAGTTATTTTATGACTTGTTTTCTAAAAGCATAATTAAGTCTCTGGTCAAATAAGGAAATTTGCTGTACCATCTTATGACAATTGCTCTGACTACACTGTATCAATAGGCTTTCAGAAACAGGCAATGAATCGGTATCTGCAGGCTTAACATAACTACTATTGTAGAATAGAAATCGCTTGTTTACCGTAAATGTTCTACTGTCTACACGGAAACGTCATTTTTGTCAACTCTTCCGTCGACAAAACGCTTCTCTACGGCTGCCTGCAGGAAGTGATACCCGCCCCCGCCCCCGCTGCCTCCTATATCTTGCAGCCGAGCATTAGACAAAAGCGGGCGGTCGGCCTTCGAGCGACCGGTTGCCGGCCGCTTACTTTCGTATTGCAGCCACCAAGCCGCACTATTCAATTATTGCTCCAAATCGCACGCAGAAAACTTTGGCGTCGTTTACCTCATTTTAAGTGATAGATAACTGTGAATTCCAGGTAGGAAGTAGTGACACAGAATTATTTCTATACAGAGTCAAATTAAATTAGATATGATGGTTATCATAAACACAAAAAGATTTGATGATATTATGGGATCAACGACAGCTGGTAGTGTTGTAACTTGAAGTACGTGTTGAGAAAATCTGTTTTATTTTGTTTAATCTGTATAGATATCGACACCCATCACGTCTGTGAAGTTTACACATTAAAAAAACTGTTTTTTTGTGACTACACTAACTGCGGTCGATGACCCCACAAAAAAACTTCATCAAATGAATTTATTTTTTGTTTGTCGTCGAAATTGAAGTCTGCGAAGTTACGCTAGCTAATTCAATTCGATCCTCTATGTAGTTAGAGGAGTAAGTTTGTTAGCTCTTGTATCAATATTAATATTACAGACACTTCAAGGATAGACCTTTTTTTTTTTTAGACCTTGAAGTGTCTGTATCATTCAAGGTCTATTGCTCAAACTTTCTAGTAGGTATATAATCGTTCACTAAGTACAAGACCGGTCTAGGTACCAGCAGAGTAGGTACCACATTATACACTTAACGGTACAGAGGGGTGGGTCATCCAACAACCACAGGTGTCACTAACGAATAACCGAATAATTTCGAAGCTGACGTCACTCTCAAATTCATTCGGATGACTTGGGCCTTTAAAGATTTCTGACAAGATTTGAATGAGTCACAGCGAATCTTTGTTTTTTTTTTTTGCCAAAACAATTATTTTTTCCCAATTTAGATGAGTCATGAAATAATAAAGATGAATTATAATTATGTATGAATTTTAAGATCTAAAAGTTAGCCATGTATAAAGTGCAGTCAACTTTGTGGTAATACAATGAACTTTACATAGGTACTTAGAGGATATTTTTAAATGTTTATAAGTAGGTACAAATGTTAAGAATATTTTAAGATGATTCACAGGTCATATAACTAACAAAAAACGAGCAAGCCTTACAGTAGGCGCATAAGATATGTACCATGATATCTCAGCAACTGAGCAGCGGCAGAAATTAACCTCAAAATTTAAAAAGCTAAATACTGAAATATTTATTCGAATAATTATTAATTACTAGTGGCCGCCCACGGGTCGAAATTTGACCCTCTCTACTTACAATCTATATAGCACTTGCTAATTCCATGAGTACACGAATTCCATGCTATTATAAAGTACTTACTAATTCCATGCTATTAAAAAGTACTTACTTATTCTATGCTCCAGCTGTCACTTCCTGCTACACACTTCCGTCCCTTTTCATAAAATCACTCCCACAGAAAGTGAGAGGAAAGATGTTCCACGTCAAACGCTGTAAATACAACCTGACTTATTCATTCATTTATATTTATTTTTTATTTATTACATTTTATGATATTTATTTTTTATATTTTATTATATTTATTTTTATTAATTATTAGCGCTAAATAAAGACACTAAATTGCCTTTCTAAATCTGTCAGTGGTCAACTTGAAGGAACGAACAATATTGACAGAAATATAATATCGTTTGTCTTCATACTAAGTACATGAGTATTAATCAATAGGAATTAAATTACTACACACAAAAGCCCTGACCGCGGGCACAATAATATCATGAACTTAATGCTGATTAATGATCGTGCGAGAAAATTCTATTGCTGGGACTCATCCCGCCATCATTTCTAGAATGTATGATGAATTGCTCCGTGTGAATGTTGACTAAGAACTAATTACAGGTCATATTAGATACAATGACTGATGCCTCCGTTATAGGTATCGGGATTTTTGTAGCGTAAAGGCTCCTACATACTGGCGCGACTTGTCGCGCGACGCGTCGCGACACAAAGGCACCGCTTGTAGCGCTACACGCGGTATCTTTGTGTCGGGTCGCGTCGCGCGACAAGTCGCGCCAGTATGTAGAAGCCTTAAAGGCTAGCAGACAGGCGCGACGTGACTCTCGTAGAACAATTTCTATGAAAACTTTATGGAAATTGTTCTACCAGAAACGCATCGCGGCTGTCTGCAAGGAGCCTTAACGCTATAAGCATGAGAATAAAAGTGTAGGTACCTAAAGGATTCCTCGTGATTACCAAATTGTCGTAGTGAGAAAAAACGGTTAAAATGCAAATATAGCCCGCAACTCGGTTTAAACTTTTCATCTAACTGTGCTTTGAAAGGCTCTTCCAGGTCCAAGTTTAAAAAATAATTGGACATAGATAAACAAATTAGTTTTATTTATATTGTTATGTTTTGGCAGAGGCACGTTTTCAATACAGCCTATTCACTCCTAAAATCACTCTACAGAATTTGACAACCTTACTCCAAAATGCAGGCTGAATGTGGCTTGCCTTTGCCTCACGGGCGTTCTAACAAGTTTGCTGATTGAATCACAGTGAGTTCGCCGTCTCTTGCGCAATAGCTCTAGTTTTTAACTTTTAGCACTTAGCGCCTTATTTGTATTGATAGATATATCGGTCCGTAAGAACAGACGACGCATTGTTGCAAAATATTCATACCAACTTTGTTTCTGACCAAATTCTAGGGCGGGCAGAGTATCTTTAATTGTATCTCAAGTTTTCGAGTCATAAAGTGATCAAAAGAGGTTTTTTTGCACAGATTGATTTATTTTAAACTTTGAGGGTCGTCCTATCTACTTATCATTATCTAAACTTGACACTACTTAAGACTACAATCCAACCAAAAATGCTATAAGATTACTCTTTTAAGATGCTTGAAAGCTTTTGCAAATGATAAATTTCTTAACCTAGTTGAGACACATTTATGTCATTTTCATTTTAGTGTCCCAATTTAGGATCCCCATAACGACCAGAAAATAAAATAATATAAAGAACGTGCTAGCCTTACAGTAGTCGCATATGATGTGTAAGATCTAAATCTGACCTTGGTAATAAGCAACTGAGCAGCGACAGAAATTAACCTCACAATTTAAAAAAGCTAAATATTGAGATATTTATTCGAATAAATATTCATTACTAGTGGTCGCCCACTGGTCGAAATTCGACCCCCTTTACTTACAATCTATATAGTACTTACTAATTCCATGAGTACACTAATTCCATGCTATTATAAAGTACTTACTAATTCCATGGTATTAAAAAGTACTTATTCCATGCTCAAGCTGTCACTTACTGTCTACACACTTCCGTCCCTTTTCACTCCCACAGAAAGAGACACGGAAAATGTTACATATCAAAAATTCTGTAACTCACTTAAGTTTCACTGACAGGTGTCACTTCGTAAGTAGATTCACGTGTTTCGAACATGAAAGATAACTTTTCACTTCACCCGACATCAAAAACAGTCCCATTAGATCAATTAAAGTGTTCATATCTTCCGCAAATCATACAATATTTACATAAAGAGTAACACTCGTAACTTTTCTTTAAACCTAACACCATTTAAATTATTGCGCTTCAGCATAGTGAGATAAACATAGTATTTATATTGCAGCTTTAGACGACATCTTATGGCGGAAAATCATATTTCCACATTACTACTTCTCTATTATATTTCTTTAGATATTTCCTTGTAATAAAATTTATAGTAGGTAATATAGACACTTGTTAGCAATTAATGTATGTTTTATTATTCGATACGGAAATATCATGTTTGTTTAGTTAAAAACATAAAGTAAAAAAAAAGTTAGCTATACAGCTTGTCTTAACGAAGTATTTTTAAAGCTTTTCTAAACATGGTCCCAAAAACGGCTTTTTCAGATTTTATAAAGTACCTACCGAGCTATTACATTGTTATCTACTTCAATAAATTTTGCAAGATTCATTAGAAAAAAAAACGAATATACCAACACTCAACCGATTACTGGTTTCTAGAACTTGTTATCACAAAAAAGACACTAGAATTCAATATTACCTATAAAAACAAGAAATAAGCGATCGGCTAGTACCTACTCCTGAAATAGCATATGTGAGATTTTACATAGGTACCTACCTATTTGTTATGAAAACTAGTTATTTCTTGCGACACTCTCATTCGGCAGTGATTAAAATATCTTCTGGCATGGTCATGAAAACAAAAAAATATATATATATTTGCTTGGATAAGCAAACATGTATATTATTTTTTGACATGCCGCACACCAAAGCATTTCGCAAAGACAGTACTATGCATCATTCTAAGTACCTAATTTGAATTCCTAATTTTGAAATTAGGGATTAACCAAGAAAGGTTTGAAGCTTTCTTGGTTAATTACTAGTAAATAATCTCATGAAGAGAATATTTAATTTAAACCAATCCAATATCAACATTATCACCAAAGATCGGATATTCGGATGCATATTTACCTAAAGTAATTTTTTTGATGTGAAAGTATGGAAGCAGCTTCTTAAAAATCTTTTTTTTTAAAGAGTGCGGGATGCCAGGTACAACGGGAATGCATAACTAGTGCGGTGAATAGTATGGAAGCGACTTCTAAAAAATATTTATTAAAAAAAAACCCGGTGTTAGTGGATTGCATATTTATTTAAAAGTATTGCTTCAACCTACTTTACATCACAATATTGGGTAGGTACGTATGAGTCCAATTACATATGTAGTCAGAAAAAAACATTAAATTTGTCGATTCCGGAATGGCGGGCGGGATTTTTACGATCGATGCAAAAGTGCATTCCTTAAAAGCTAACATTTGAAAGTAAGTTAATATACATTCGATTCGATAATCAGAAACCTAAATTTGTATTCCCAGAGCCGCGGGATTTTGCGATACAAAAGCGTATTCCAACATCTCAACTTTAGGTGAATATGCATCCGAATATCCGATCTCTAATTATCACTGATCACAGATAACACAGACATCATAATATTAAAAACTAATTACGAAACGCAAAGATACGGCACGCGAGTAATATCCAAAGCTTATCAGTTTTCTCATTTCTTAAGCCATGTCCACACTATTACATATCTTATAAATTACGTAAAGTTGGTAAATAGCGGCAGGTGGCAGCAGTGGGTCAACAGTATCGTGACGAGGACGTCTAGTAGCCATTTGACATTTTAAATTTGGAATCCGTCAGATTGTAGTCTAGTCGTGTATGGCAGTTAGTGACGTAAGGTTGGTAGATAAACGACCTTGTGACTTGCGATTTTCATGTGATACTTAAGTACTAAGGTGATACTTAATAGAAAGTTTTATTGAGCTTTTTGGAAATGGGTATTTGTAACTGAACTTAGATGTTACTCAATGCTGGAGTTGCCTTAAAAACGCACTAGCTTGTTATGTACTGAAAACCTAGCAATCTGCAATATATGATACGAAGGCATTGTCAATGGTCAAATTTGGGTCTGCTTTTATGTCTTCGCCGAAAACTTTACGGAATTCACAACGCAAATAAGAATCAAACTCATTGACCAAACATGGTCCCAATTCATTTGAATAGGTTTTTCACAAAGCTCATTCATAGTAACTTACCAATTTCGCGTCCCCGTTAGTTCAATTATCATGTAAAAATCATTAATCCAGCAATTTGCCAATCAATTACTTGGAACCTTCGCAACAACTGCAATTTCGACGCATCAGCGAATCTATAAGCTCATGCATCTAGTTCAAACGCAACCGATTGCCTAGCATCATGTTTGCGACATGGAATTCGTGGTTAGTCGTGCGTTTCTTACTGTTCTGTGTTGGTGTGCCTTAATAATCGATTATGAAGAATTATCGATTCGGTGGTTTCATGTGTCATGTGTCTGTTTGTTTATTTTCGTAACGCTTCTTAACTTTTTGATGTTTTGGAAATTTTAAGGCTTATAAATTTATAATATAATTAAATATATTTCAAAACTGACCAAACAATAAAACCCTTGTATCAAAACAATCGACAGTATCGATGTCGTTCGAATCACGATTCGATTATTGTTATCAAACAATCGATTAACTCGGACCGCCATTCGAAATCCGTGCGTCTAGTTGACCCGAATTA
Organism: Atethmia centrago; assembly: GCA_905333075.3. Classification (NCBI taxonomy): domain Eukaryota; kingdom Metazoa; phylum Arthropoda; class Insecta; order Lepidoptera; family Noctuidae; genus Atethmia; species Atethmia centrago. Next base: position 23,593,888 of record HG995369.1, read on the forward strand.
TTTGTGCCCGATAATTATCCATAATTACCAGACTACCAGTGCGCCAAGCCTAATTACTTCTTATGTATTGGAATGCGCATTAACACGGGTTGTAAGTATTTCATGTAATAACTGTGATAATACACGAGCTATTTGGAAAATTCCCAAGTTTACATACATAGGTAAGATGTATTATTATTGTGGTTATAAAATAATGTACTCAATTATCTTGTATTAATTTATTCTGAGCCATCTTCACGCGGACCTCTTCATGCTACTTATAAACAACTTTGCTTTAGGTATATCGTGACCAACATGACAAATATTAAGTAGTAGGTACATACAGACCTCCTTTGTATATCTTACTTGTCTTTCTGGTTTTAGATCCAGCAAACGTTAGGTTTACTTAGCTAAAAGTAGAGCTACTACACGCGTTTAGCCACTTACTGACGTCTAAAGTGTTAAGTAATTATTTGGCGAGTCTACTTGTCTGCACATGGGTACGAAAATAAGCTTAATAGTTATAGGTACAAAACAGGTAGCTGAAATCACAGCAAACTGCTGTTTTCATACAAAAAACACTTCTCAGAAATCAATCCTTGAAAATATTTGATTCTCACTTTAGCAGACGAAAAAGGTCCAAAGAAAAGTAAACAGGTATTACAAATAAACACTCATACATATACATGACTAAGTAATTCGAACAAAGAACCCAATTGAAATCACCCAAGTACTTACAGTTCTAAAACAATATTATCTCTACCAATTATGGTCACATTAATATAAACTCCAAGTACTAAACAAAAACGTTAAGTGTTTCAGTACATTGACCGCATATCAAACGTTAATTCTTATGCTAAAAAAGGGTAATACAAACACTAGTTACCATAAAAGGGAAACAAGTAGACAAAGCCACCAGTTTATAAGACTACAAATACACCGCCTCTATTCTTGTAAGTGTCCTGAAAGATGTCTAAGGATTAATAGGGGAGCTACACATTCTGGCAAAATCTGGTTCTTCTAATGCTTCCCGAGGTCAAACGGTAGTCACTCCATCAACTACAATACAAGGGTAAACATCGTTGACCTTGGCCATTCAAATGCGCGTCGCGCTCACGCTACGCTGCCGTTTCATACAAAAAACATCATGAAAATATCATAAGCAGTTTTACAGGAATATAGTATTTTTTATGCTTTGGTCTACCCAAATCATAAAAAAACTATATTCCTGTAAAACTGCTTCCTGAATTTATCACATTTAGTATATTACTACAATACTTAAATATTCACATAAAGAATTGATGTTTAAGCGTTCTAGTTTAACATACATTTTTTGCATAACTTATTTGAATTATTTGAAGGCGTAATATCAGATTTAAAAGTCACTAAAATCGTATATCTGCGCCTTAACTGGAAAATATATTATACAGATACAGAAACTCGATATATCATAGTTAAAACTGGTCACGCTCCTTTTGAACCGCGAGCCATTGACAAAGAACATGCTAGAATATAGAATGGGATAGCTTGCTGTATTATATTTATTTTACATTAAATAAGTACTTATTTTGATAACCCACAAGTAAAAAAAATAGAGGCACGAGTTTACACATTTCATGGAGGCGTAGTCGGCTTAATAGATCAAAATTGTCCACGAAATAATAGCAACAAATTGCTTGCCCATCGCCCACATTCTCATAACACGCTAAAAGGCAAACCTGTCCATAAAGCATAAATATATTCATGTCGTGAAGTTTACCATAAAATATCCTATTTTTAGCCGGAGCCAGGGGCCAAGCAAATCAGAACAAATAAAACAAGTTAGCAAGATGACACCATAATCCAAAGATTTGTAATTTATGCCCAGATGATGAGAATGTCGAACGCTGTTGTTGCAAACAATTATCGATGTGGCGGTTTTTCCTCGTGCTGAGTGTAAAATCAAATATTAAACGTAAATACAGTCTATATTTAAAGTAAAGCAAGGTTTCATGAAGTGATTGTACATTGTAGAATTGGAAGACGAGGTGACCACAATATTTTCAAGCCCGTAATTGGAAAAGGCCAAGTATAGGAAGTAGTCCTTGAGGGACGCCACCGTAAACTAATTTTCCGTATCCATAATGTTTTGGTCAGTGATCAGCTATTGTCTACACGTGTATACGAGATGGCAGAACTAATCCTAGCATCTTGACCTTGACCATTAGAATCGTTCCACACACTGATTATCAATTTTTTTTGAGCATCTAATTTAAAGAACTTTTTACACGACTACGGAACGCAAAGGAGGGGAATGTGTTTATCGGCCTACGTATGTATGTTTGTTCCTTTGTAGCGCTCGAGGGCAAAAGCGTGAGCCGATTTTGATGACTCTTAAGTCAATCGATTTGTCTTAATCTTGTGAGTGTCACTGAAGACATGACAGTAATCAAAATTTAATATGGTGACAACCAGAAACAAACAGATGCCATATCGTCCCTTAGCTAACAACACCGCATATGTCATTTTTACCAACTTTACAGGAGACGAAAATCTTGTGCGGTGTTGAGAGGCCAACCGACTTGCGGCGCTCTCACAACTTTTCGAATTACGGCTTCTAATTAGCTGAAATCTATATCATGTGACCAATGGTTAGACGCGCAATGAGTAGCTCCATCTAAAGGCATTCAAATGTAAAAACCGCTAATTTTCAACTTGAGCGGTGAGGCTAAGAGACGATATTGTGACAAAGAAAAAAATTAAGTTGACGAAATGATGTCAAGCGGGGTATCAATAGATAGTATAGATACACTACTTGACATAAGTTCGTCGACTTGATTTTTTTCGAGAAACCTAAAAATGATTTTTAAAGACCTTATGGGTCTTTAAAAATCATCTTTTTTTTGAATGACCATTTAGGATCTTTAACGGTTTGAAGTTAGTTAGCAACCATTCTCACATATATTTTCAAAACTTATAATAAAGCTATGATTAAGTTCATAAGCGGTCTTATTAACGTGAAAAATACTGATTAAAAAATGTAAAATAAAAAAAATAAAAATTTAAAATATCAAAAAATCTGACTGCGTAAAAAGTGAACTTTAAAAAATATGGAAACAAGATGACCTATTTCTACATCTTTATCAAAGAATACTATAGTATACTGGCATATATATATATAAACAATCTCATGCAGTCGGAGGTCTTTATTGTCAAATTTAAGACGATGTTTCCGACTGCATGAGGTTGTATATATAGATATACAAATAAAGGCTCGTGCAGACTATCGATATCGCCCCAGTCTCCACGAGCCTTGAGACATCTTGTTTCCATCTTTTACGCAGTCGAGGTTTTGATTTTTAAATTTAGATTTTTCTATAGGTACACACGGCTACATATCAAGCTATACATTTCCAGTATAAGCTGACCTCTCGTTCTACGGAAATCCTATAAAATGCGAGATCAGCTTATCTGTCAACTGTCAACATCTTGTCTGTCAACTGTCAACATCTTGTCTGTCAACTGAGATTGATTTTATTAAGCCCATTATCAAAACCAAAGAACTAAAAAATACAAGAGCATAGAACCAATGGCATATCTGGGACTACCGAGGTACCTTAAGAAAGGTGGCCCTATCCCACCAAAAGAATTCAAATTCAAACCCAACCCTGCACTGAATTAAAATATACATCACCCACAACAACAATGCTATATTGAAAGAGAAATAAATGCACTTTGTCATGAACATTAACTAGTCAATATTTTGCGCAGTCGCAGATTGTTTTGCATACATGTAACTCGATACACTAAGATCGTAAAACCTAGTACTAATCATTTCTTGTCACGCACTGACCTTCGCATGATTCATTTTGCATTTATTTTCTCACCACATTCGGGAATCGGTGGGAAACACCAAAAACTTCTAGATATTTGAATCTTGGCTTCGAACGATGGATTCGTCACGTCGGAGAAAGTATATTTTCTGGAGGTTTCCATTATTGACAGTACGTTTGTGGCTTCTCATCATTGTCCTGCCCTTATCCCAATTTATTTGGGGTTGGCGTGACATGTCTTTTTCCCCATACTTCTTTATTAGTTGTCATCTCGGTAGTCACTCCCATTCTAGCCATATCATCTTTCACACAGTCCATCCGTCGTTTCTTTGGTCTTCCCCTACTCGTATATATAGCCGTCCACTTTCATACTCAAAACGTTCCTGGCCATATTTGCTCCACAACACATGACAACCATTACAACCTATTTCCACACAAATTTTTACTCACCGGTGCCACTTTCAGACTTCCGCTTATACTCGCATACTCATTTCTTATTCTATCCATTCGCGTAACGCCACGCGTCCCTCTTAGCGTTCTTATCTGAGCTGCATGCAATTGCCTTTCATTCATCCCTTTTGTTGCCCAACATTCTGATATCTACCATATAACTTCTGTATATCTATCACATGAAAGATATGCCATTGCGATAACATAATCTTAACAAAACCTTTTTCATTCATCAAGATCTTTTTTAAGAAGAATACCACCAAGAACATGATTTGAATAGCAAATTCTACGTAGAGACGCAAACCTATCATATCCCCTTGAAATACTTTTAGTTGTGTGTGATTTAGTGAAGACTTTCACAAAATTCAAGTTTTTGAAAATGTTGGTTTTTTTACCAAATATTCACTAAAAGTGAATAAGTTATCCCTACTAATTCTCGAACCATTATCCATACTATTACCCTGTTACAATTATATTTTAATTTTACTGTGTGTCTACATATTACGAGTACCTTCGCGAATGACAATGCATTCAATAAAAAGTATAATGCAAAGTCAGTAACGCCAGCTGATTAAACCTTTGTTTGCGTAGACGATGTGGTTTGTCAGTACTGCAATGCAGCCTAGAGATATGGATTCATTTTTATGTATTGTGTTTACTTGTATGTTTAATATGAATAAGGTTAGCAATAATAACAAGCTAAGGAGTTATAGCTTCATTGTTTACTTTATTACTTGTTTCTTCCATAAGCAGATTCCATTTATGTCTCTTTAGAATGCTGTTTAGAAATAATATGACTACATGTTAATCTATTAATGGATGCATTTTATTGTACTTTATTCCTGTTAATTCCTAAATATTGTAGGAGTTGGAAGTCCAGCAAATTCGATAAAGAGTTAACGTTATTATGATTAATCTAATCATTTTATAATTTCTGCATAGTTCCAATTTAAGTATGCATCGATCTATAAATATTTTCTTTCCTTGTTACAGAACGCAAAGGAATTGTCGCAGATTGTGAAATGTTAAAAGAGTGTGTCTGTTAGTAACATCGAATTAATAACAATCGTGATAATCGACTAAAGTGCAGTGCTGTGTGTCCCGGATACATTGGACAAAGCTTCACTACTAGGCTGTATTGCCTTGGTAAGTCTAAAAAATGTTTATTGTTTTGTTTGTAAATCTCAAATCAATCATCAACAATGTTTTAATAATTTGGATGAACATTTTCTACGTTTGCAACGACGTGATCGGTTTTCTGCTTTTCAATACCGCATGTGATATTAAAATTATGTATTCCATTTTTAAAATGTTATAATGATAATGATGGTAGTGATGCGAAAGAATGTTGGCAGAGTGTGTATTTGCATAAAAAATATATAAGTAGTTTTCTAATGATTATTTGATACTAGTGTAGGCCTAATGTATGTTACTATGTGTAACTACATCGGAATTCGTTAGCCTAGATTACATAGAATCCTAACTTAAGCAATAGCTGCTAGATTGATAACTTCCAACTATTGCCTAGTAAAAAGTAGTGGCTTTGACGCCAGTAGTTGTTAAAAGGATAGTTGTCTAATCGGTACCTAATAAATGTATTTCAGGATTATTATTCATGAAGTCTGAGAAGACATCTTGGAATTTCAATATCTGATATTCATTAATTATTTTTATTCGTGGCAGAAGCTAAAATAAATAAAAATACTTCATTTGAAAGTTCCCTCTGAAATCCGTTGAATTCTTCGACAAGTTTGTCCAAATTATGTAATGTAATTAACTAATTATGCATAACAGTTGGTGGCTGAAGGCCTCTTCTATACCGGTTCACATATCCGGCTTCGCCTGAACTTGTACAACTTTTTACTCCTCAGCTTTTTTGATGAGACTTAGTAGATTTTTTGAGGAGATTTAGGAGATTTTTTGATGAGACTTAGTAGCGTCAAGACATTCCTTTTAATGCATTTCAGCAAAGATCTATGACAAAAAATCTTAAAATCAACTTCACCATAAATTTTGTACAAACACCATAAAATTATTTCGTTAACAAACTTGCAAAGCCAAATAAAATTGACAAATGACGAAATGAATTACAAAAAATGTTTACCTTTCATAACTTCACGGCAAATATTCACACCAATCATACAACAATACATTTTATTGTAACTACGATTCATTACAAAACAGCAATTAACAGATTACAGTATCTGTGAATCGATTATGAAACTCGGTTCGATGACAGCACTATTTCCCGCGTTTTTGCAATTATGGCGGGCAATATGGCGGCTGCGCGGCTGTCAGCGTGATGGGGCTGTTCCGGCAATGTTTCCGCTGAGTGATGTGATTACCGTCCTTGACAACAATGGCCAAGGTCGCGGACGCGTGACATACCATGAGAAATTGTTCGCGTGATTTGGGTCGGCCGCTCTGTGTTTGATGATTGGAAATAGTATGTAGCATAGGTACTTGCATATACCTAGTCATCAAATACTTTAATACTTTTTCATTAACAACTTACAACATATACTCATATAGGTACGAGGGTTTAGTTAGCCTGACTAGAAAATTTGCTTCCGCATTTTCCATACATTCATATTAAGAAATGCTTAGCGTCTGATGAAAGCATTCATACAAGTTTCAAATGGTTATTTAATCCCAATCAAATACTACTCAGGTCAGCAGTGTAATAAATTCAATATTTTAACCTAAAATTTATGACATAATCACACATCAGGCCCGCAATGGTAATGGACGTGTGTGGAAAAGGGAAAGGGAGACGTTTTCCCAACAGTGGGACATTACCGGCTAAATACATAGATCCCTAAACACATCAGAACACACATCTCTCTTTTTTTGTAAGTGCTCAAGCATGCTGGGCGGATTCAGGATAAACCCTTTTTTTTTAAATACTCTTCGATGCAGATGCGTCCCAAAGTCCCAACTTCCATGACATCACCCATGCGTGTGGTCCCACATATACTCCCGCAAGCAAAACGCTAGTGATCAGTGACCACTTATATCAACGTTGTGTACCGTGGGATCGCAGGGAAAGTACAGGGTGTGTCGAACACGGTTATGGAGTAGTACGACAAGACTGGGTATCAGAAGAGGTTGATCAGAACCAGCTGTAGATAATTATCGAGACGTTAGCATAATTTGATGTTGATGAGTAACTTCCACGTGGTAGATAAATTTTGAGATAATTCTAGGCGTGACTGCATAATATGCTCTGAATTTTTGTGATGTTCGCTCTGTCTGTTTAATAAAGGCAATAGGAAAGTACAGGTTTAAACTTATTGAGTGTTTAGCAAACTTCGTCTTCAGTCACTTACCAAATCTAAACCCAAGATTGCTTTTCCATAATTTAACAATCAACACAAAGTTATTCAAGCAGGCAACGTTAAACAGCTATTGAAACGCTCTAAATGAGAGTATTAAGTTAACACCTAGGCCTGCAACAGCAAGGTATGCACAGGCTCGTAAACTATTCAGCAGCAGTTCCGAGCGAGGGCAGGGACCGCGCGCAGAAAGCTCGCCGACCCACTTATAACCAGAACCGAACCCGTTCCAACGCTTTTACATAATTCCAACTCTCGCTACTGCCTTTACCACATACAAATATTTCCGAATTACTGTTAAAGATGGTTCTCCAACCGGTCGCCAAGCACAACCCACAGGCACGCCTGAACATTCGCGGGTCAAGTGATCTTACGTAATTCGAAAGGCGATCGAAAGCAGATTTTTAAAATAAACATACGATGAAATAATTTTGCTACGAGTATTACATGCACAATATTTGCTTCTGAATATAGCAGTGACGGCATTTGAGAAGGCCTAACCTACTAACATACAATTTTATAATCTTGAAGATTTCCATAATAGAATAGAGGATTTGATATTCGTTTGAACTCAATAGAAGAACGTGTGGAATTCCTAAAGAACCTGTTAATAGGTTTCTTAGTAATTACAACAAATAGAATGCACTATTTTCTTATCACAGCTCGCAAGTTGCAAGATTCGATCGAACTACTTTTGCTGTATGAATCTTTACAATTCTTGAATCAACTATTCATTGTATCGGTTTCAATAAGTACCAAGACCGTTACCGTTTGAAATACGTTCACATTCAAGTATTCAAATCAATACTATCTGGAACCTAATTCAGACCAAAAAAAACTTAGAAGTCGACCTCGAACTACTTTTATATAAAACTACACGTTCGCAAAACTGCAATCGCGTCAGTTTGGGCGACTACCACAGCACCAATCGAAATAAATACTTTACCAGAATCAAACGGCAAGATAAGTTTCGTCATTTACCTTTTTTGTCAACAACAGAGGTAACTGAACTAAGAAATATCTAATAACGACTCGCAGTATTCTGTGTTGGAGTTGAAATAAAATAAGCTGTAAGCGAAAGTAAATGAATTGATATTTTATTACAAAGTGTAGTGGAATATAGTAGTGGTCGAAACGGGTAGACCTCATTCCCACAAAATAATATTTCTTAGCGGGCTATATCTCGTTGAATTGTAATACCAAGTTATCAGAACAAGCGTGACTAAATGACTGAGCAAACAACTTTATAGAAATCGTCTAACAATAATAAATTCCCATCAATTTGAGCGGCAATCTTAAATCAAAGCGAAAATTGAAAAAGTTTGATTGCGCCACCCGCTGTTACCAGGACAACAGAAAGTTCTTGCAGTCAGCCGTTTTCCCAATATGGAGGTACTGCTTTCGAAGTCAGCAACACCGGCTGGAAGACTATTAAAAGTTTATTGCAACACTAAGTTGAGTATTTAACGTCTTTAAGATAATGTGATCCTCACTTTCTAGGCTTATTTTTTCGAGTACATTCCGAGTACAACGGAATTCTATGTTTTTAACGATCATCCGTGAGTGCCAATAATTTAAATTAATTCAAATAAAAGTTCGATTACAGTTTGAGACTTCTTATTTAACAGCATTATTTAAATCCTTTCCTAGATACGCACCTATTTGCTAAGTACAACCTATGTCGATAATTTGAATTCGTGTACCTACGTGCATATTGAAATGATTTGCAAACATAATTAATAAATTCACCGATTTACATTCCACAACATTTATTTTATTGATAGTAAGCAAAATTGTTTACATGTCATGGTTATGAGGCCATGTTTAATAACATACAATTTACAATGCTGTTATTTTAGTCAATCAGTTTTAGCACGGTTTTAGTATCTTACACATAGCAAGTCAATTTTAATTAGAAATGCATACGTCCATTGCCGTTTTATTTATATGCAAACAAGTCAAAATTTTAAAGTAAAATATTTTGTCAAATATCTTGCAACTGCAAGCAGTAGTCGCCATTATTGTGTATAACATACCAGCGACTTCGCCCGCGTGCTGGTCGGAAATTATCCAACGGAAATGTACTACCGATTAATTTATCCTATGTGTTAATGAATATGTGTGCCAAATTTCACCCAAATCCTTTCAGCCGTTTATTTTGTCGTAGTAAAAGCAGAAGAAAAGGTCATTGACTCCCACGCCACCGCCGTCAACCATAATTATTTTGTTACGCGGAATGTTGAATCTTTTAAAGTATTAATTTAAATGAAATGATATCAAGGCATATTTTAATCTAAATTAAATGCCCAATTTAAATAACATATTCTATTGGGTGAGGATTAATACCGGTAAAAATAGCTTCGGAAATAACAATAAATTTTCATCAAATTCTGAAAGATAAAAATGGTTACTGTGGGTCACCCTTAGAATATAGACATATGCTATCGCGGACTTTTTGTTGATTTTTTTAAGATGTACAATGCCGTACAACATTAATTGTATGTACCTCTTACAGTTTACGTGGCGCACGCCAGTAAAGCTCCCCGTCGTCATATTTTTTTCCGATATCTTCAATAATCATCATATTTTTTTCCGACATCTTCAATAATCATCATATTTCAGCCAATTTACGCAAAACCTTAATAAATTATTCACTTAAACCTTCCTCATTAATCACTCCGTCCTTTGGTGAAAACCGTTTTAAAATCCGTTTGGCGTTTTTGAGTTTATCGCGTTCAGTCAGAGGCGGCCGCGGAATTTGTTTTATAGTATGTAAGGATAAGTATTTGAACACATATGCTAATCTCGGTACTGAATCACAAAGCGAATTTGGCGATGAATGACGAATTGATTTTGTCCACATTTTCTAAAACTCGTTATAATACCTGCTCACTACGTTGTGTGATCATGTCACGTTTGCAATCCTCGAAAGACGATCTTTCGAAAACCAAATAGGACACAAACAGTAGTACGGTCAGTACTCTGCATTACCTGCAGGCTTAGCTTGATGCTTTCTACATCTAAGAAGAAAAGACAAAGCTCTTTCTATACAAAGTGTCATTTCGTTTCTCCATTTTTGATATCGCACCGTAGCTATGTCTATTCTTCGTAGAAATATAAAGATGACGCTTTATATTTCTACGAAGCCTGGTGACCGCTTTTACGAAGAAGAAGAATGGAAGAGAGGTCGGGTTATGCAGGTCACTGTACCATGATCATATACTTAAAACTTAGAAAAAGCAAACACCACCCTGTAAATGGTCACTGAACATAGTCCTCCTAATGACCGACACAATGCACGGCCATTAAATCATATGATAGCGACACAACTCGACTATATTTAGAACGCAGAAATAGAAAATAATTTGCAAACCTCGCCAATGCCATGAAAATCACGATCTCTATCTCACGCACTATTGCCACATGGAACCCCTTACTTTTCCAGTACATAGCGCAGCTGTTTACCAACTTTTACAAGTCTAGCTAAATTTTGAGCCTCATTCTAAAGTAATCGGCCTATTTTTAGGGTTGGTATGTCCGAATGAAAAACGGAACCCTTATAGGATCACTCGTCGTCTTAGTGTCGTCTGTCTGTCCATCTGTTACAGACAATTTGCTCCGAATCCAAGGGACCGATTCAGTTGAAATTTGGTACACATATCAATTTCTGTGACCCAAATAAGGGCGTGTTAAAGTGGGGGTACAAAATTCATTTGTCGTAAACAAGTGAATTTTGTATACATACATACATACATACATACATACACATACATAAACTCACGCCTTCTTCCCATGGGGGTAGGCAGAAACTATAGATTAGATCGCCACCTGCTACGCTCCTTTTGCTTCGTTTACGTTCATACATCTGGTCATACACGCACGTCGGTTGCGAGTACTACGCACCTGACCTTTTTGAAGAACATCATTAATGAGGTCACTATATGTCTTTCTGGGGGCGTTCCGGCATTTCCACTCACATCTGCCTTCTTAATACCTTTTGTTAGAATTTTGTATATAATATGAGAAAATAATATTTTATAATATTTTTGAACACTGTACTGTGTGACATATAAAATGAAAGGGCTTACTGTGAGCGTCACAATAGTTTTTTTTTTTATAATTTTAAATTTAAGTAAGTGTTTGAAGTTTTTAAGTTTGTGTTAAAGTAATTTAAGAAAATGGATGAAAACTGACCATTATCTCCGAAACTACTAAGCCTAATTATTTTTTTAATATACAGGAAATACTTATAGATTACAGGAAATCCTATAAGAAGTCAATGGTCAATAACATGGTAAATCTCCCAATACTGTGCCTACAAACTTACATTTGCAGTTTTAGAGAACATGTTTTTAAACTGCAATGTTAAGTTTGTTCTTGAGACAAATTCATCCCTACTTCATTTTACCGGTTTTTTTTAGTTAATCCTTACGTATTCTGTATGCCCACGACTGCCTTTATAAACTAGTTCAGCCAAATAGATTGCATTTGTATAGGTATACATATTCCATTCGTTACTAAATCGGTCAGCAAATTCTACTATTCACAACAATGAATCAATATCTTCGGTACCATTATTCTCTTCTATCCAAACATTATAAAATATATATAATATAATATGAATTAAAGAAAATCAAATATAAATATGAAAATGTGAATACCTTAATAATAACATAATTTAATAATAATGAAAATACTTTTAAGAATTTCATAATAAATACTTGCATTATATTTTTATCTTATGCAATACATAAAATAAAAATATCTAATAAACTATACCTATACACACAAACCTCATAATATATATATATATATATATATACATACATAATTATACACCCAATTAAACACATCTAATAATTTATAATAATATTGAATTGCTTGAATTGCTACTTAGCCTTCCTCTCTCCTCTTCCTCTCTCCTAATGTTGCTGTGCCCGACAGAGTCCATATTGATCTTCTACTTTTTTATACCATCTATGTAATACATATGGAATGCAACAACGAATTGAGTACATACATACATAATCAGCATATAATGTTCCCACTGCTGGGACACAGTGACACAGGCCTCCTCTCTGTGAGAGGGAGTGGGCCGTAATATACCACGCGGGCCCAGTGCGTGTTGGTAGATGTCACATGTCTTCGAATTTTTGGTTCGAGGACGCGTTCCCTCACGATGTTTTCCTTTGACCGTTTTGAGAATTGAGTATTGAGTACCAATTCGGTTAGTTCTCTGCCAGTTTTCTGTTATTTTGCCTATTTTTCATTAACCGTTTCATTTACCGAGTTCACTTCCGTTTCTCCATGTATGTGTAAGCAAAACTCTGATATTTTGAAAGTTACTTTTGAAACGTCCAAACTAAACATACACGTGATATACGACTATTATATAAAACTCATATCATTTTCGTCACTCAAGTCGTGAACACATCTTTAGCATCTCAAATAAACACCAAAGAAGGTTGCAAATATTTAGAAGATAGTGAAATCGCAAACATAGGTCGTGCCGGCGCGGGCACCTCGTGATCCGTTCATCGTGTGTCGAAACTACGGTTCACGTGTCAATAAGTGGCAGTAACGTAGGAATGTGATGTGCTCATTAGTTTACCTACTGTAAGTGAACTATCCAAATATGCACCCATGCATCTCATGATTTTCGAACTACTCCTGGGGCTGCAATCTCGACCTAAATAGCGGTCGTTTTACGACCGAATTCGGTCGCAAAGTCCTAATAAAGTCCCTAGACGGTCGATAAGTGCAGATTCGTTCTCAATTTGACGATTTGACATTGATAAATTATAAACTACCAAAAATTAATGCGTTATATTGTAACAGTTCACAATTTTTCGATAGTTCATCATAATCTATATCTCTAGATAGATTATAAACTAACGGTGCTCACAATCTTACGTTGACATTATATAGATTTCACAAATTACTTATACAAATAGAGCCACATACAGTCAAGAATGAGGCAGCCCTACCCACTAAAGGCAACATGTAGTGGTATTTCAAGTCTCTCAAGTGATGAGGCAGCTCCATACGCAGTGCGAAAGTGAACTGTTATCTCTTATTAGCAAGCAGACTCGCTTTTACTCAAACAACTAATTGCTAAGGTATAACCGGCCAGTAGAGTTGATTGAACTCGGCACGAGCTTGGAAGGAAACTTTTAAAGACACTAGCGAAAGAAGGTAGACGAATCTTTAAGATCAATTGCAATGAGTACATTCACTCGCCTGAAGCGTAATCGTCAATCAAAATTATATACGATATTGACCATTAACTGTTTGCTATAAGGCTGTAGCCTGGCAAATGTCGTGGCCTCCTATCTCTATTATTAGATCAGCGAGTTCTTTTGTTTCTCGGTGATTGCTCCGCTCGTCGCTCTGCTCCAGTTATGTCGCAGCCTTAGTATTCCTAATCTAGAATAACCATTGAATACATACTCTTATAAGAATATTCCAAGAAATTCGCACTACCCATTTAATTTTAAATCTACTCAAAATAGTGGTTAGACTACTCTCCGTAATGTATTGGTTTTGTATACTTTATTACCACTCAATATGTAAATTGTTCCTGTTTTCGCTTTTTCGGTTATTAGAAACAAAATATAGTATTATTATCGATAATTAAAACTTTGTGGTTTCGTATTATTGTAAGATTCTATATTTATTTCGTTTAATGTCATAACAGATGACTAATCCCTCATTTTAACAATATCAGCAGAAAGCAGTGTCTTTATATTTTCTTATAACATAAAACAACAAATACAATCATAGAGCACTCATAAAAGCTCTCATAAGAATTAATGAATTGACCTTTTAAAAGCCAGAGCCACACAGCAAAAAGATGTTCCCAGCAGCAATATAATTGGTGTTGTGTGTGAAGCTACAGATACTCCACCTGGTGTTAATACCGTAACAAGTTCCTAATAAAAACTAGAAACAGATCCATTCACTGATACCAGAGCTTTCTATAAAGCATTGTTTTGTTTTGATCATACAACCTGTTCTACTGTTACATTTTGTTAAGGATACAAATGTATACGCACTTACTGAGACTGGTAAAACTTTGAAAGAAATCATGATTATATTGGCATAGAACAGAGACAACATTGAACAGAGACAAGATAGAACAGAGACAAGCAATAGCTTCAATATTGTCATTATCATTGATCTGTGTTATAACACAGATCAATGATAATGTTTCAATGACCACGGTTAGCAAGCTGATCGGTAAATCCACGTATATTATATGGTATCTCTACTCCACCAACATTTTTCTCTACTTCCTGATGCATGTTACGTTCAACTCCTTCTTTGGTAAATAAATATGTACGTTAAACTAATAGTTCCGGCTTTTCACTGAAATTCTTTACTTGTATTGTCTTTCGCTCAGCTGCGAGCGGTTGGGTAACTAACTTTAACTTTCGTATTCATGAAGTTTTTACAACTTACACGCAAATATGGCGGTCTTCAATGCACCCATCATTATGCCATCTGTATCATGCAATATAAAATCTCGTGTAGCAATTTAAAATTCAATCAATGTTATATCGATCTAGATGCAATTTTATTGGTCATTTATTACTCTAACTTTACTTTTTACAGTTTGATTGATGGTGCTTTTTTTATAGTATTAACCTCTTAGCTATTATTTGTGGTCGTTTCTTTTTATATTTACGAAAAAAAGTTGTTTTTGGTTTAGTCAATGCTAAGTAGAGAAGTTTCGGCTTGGGCAGAGCACCGCCGTATCCTCGTGGAGGCGATCGGCGGCAGAAACCTCTCGCGTCCGGCCCTGGTTCAGGCCTGCTGGGGTCGCGGGAAGGTACTTATGGGTCACCGAGGCCCCCGCAACACAGGCAACAGGAAGGAATACGGGTGGGTTTTAGTCAGTAAGAGTCTGACACACCCTCCCGCTCCGCCCAGAGCGGGAGAAGTTATTTGATGATTTCCCACGCTCAAAAAAAAAAATAGAGAAGTTTATTCATCTAAACTATTGAAAAAACCAGCTTCTAATAATTATTTTTTGCATCATATCTTAGTTGAAGTATAGAAATTCATCAGAATTCATCTTTAATCTCTGTCACATATTTATCAATCTTTTTTACGGCAAAATAAAAGTAAAGCTCCGCAAAATGAAAAGGAGCGTGTAAAACTCACACAGGTGTACTAACGATGTTGAGTTTTCAATACTTTCCATCATTACCAGCCAGTTCTCGATCCGAGGTGTCTTCTCGTGTAGAAAGTCAGGTCCGTGACGCAACGAGCACGGACAAACATTACAGTTTACAGTGCATTATACAATCAATTTGGCGCTCGATTGCAGCTAGTTGTCAACTAGGCGGGCGAGTCAATGCAAATTAGGTGTTTGTTTTGCTCTAAGTTATTAGCAGTTATTAGCCTGCTGGTCGAGGTCCTAGGTGAGGTGCTACATGTAGCGCGTGACAGAACATTATTTTCCATCATTCCTTTGTTCACAACTAGCTATTGCCCGCAGCTAAGGCTTATGGATCATATCTACTATCGGAATTAAAAGTAAAGCCCTACCCCAGGTCATGGTCTACCTGTGTGCCAAACAATAAAATCCGTTCAGCCGCAAAAGACAGACAGGCCGACTGACGAGAGTTACTTTCGCGTTTACAATGTTCGTATGGGTGATATGGGCAATATGAGTAAAAAAGTCGTGTTGAATTAAAGATGCACATAAAGATTATCCGTAAGATGTTACTGTCTTTGGTTGGTCCATGAAAAGATCGTAAAAAGCAGTGCAATTAAAGTTACCGGTCTGTACATTTGCAAGGTTATTTAAAGAGTTTAAATTAAAATAAACCTGTCATTAAACAAACATAAGAAAGAATTAACCTTCGCGTACAAACACATGAGGAATCAGATAAATGAACATATAAAAACTATTTCCTTCCTCCGACCAACTCATATGAGTACTTACGTAGTGATTCTTAAAACAGGATCCTGTTTGTCATTGCGGATGGCATTGATGAAGTACCTACGTAATTTTATTACAAGGTTAGAATGATTTGGTTTGATACTTTAATAGATGATGGACAAGTTAGTCTTCTGCAAAATATTGTTACTATTAAAACTCAACTAAACACACACAACAACACTAAGAACACTATCTTTCCACTTCGACATAGTTGCATATGTATTTATTACTTTAAATTACATTGTATTTTTGTTTTGTATATTCTAGTGATATTTATTTTAGATGTATGTATGTATGTTAGTATATTCCCATAATATTTGTTTTGTAATTTGTTTCGATTTTATGTATTCTATTTTCTCTTCTACTCTTACACACGGTGTCTACATCTCTTTATCTACTGTCCTATCGCAGGTATGCTGGAAGAGATTTCTTTAGAAATAAGCATCACCTTTGTACGTATTTTTCTGATCTGTTCTTCTTTTCTGTTTTTATATGTGTGTACATAAATGGTTAAATAAACAAGTCTGAAAATGGTCCATAGCTCCCGTAAAGCAGTAAACGATTGTCACGATCCTGCGCTTAAAAAAAAATAAGAATGCGGATAAGGTACGCGTAAATATTAAACTCAGAAATGATTTGACGTAATTGGGTGGAGATGAAGATTACTTGACCCATCCAAATGGCTACCACATCAAAATACACATGAAAATCATCGAATTAAACTTTCACTTATCACAGCCAGACACGACTGAAGCTATTTATGTCAGTCAAATAAATCCAACACAAACATTGGACAGCGAGTACATAACACACATAATGCATACGTAATTACGGCTCTAGATACATAATGTAAAGTCATTTCTATCAATTATCCTCTTACCATTGACACAAGAAACCGAGTCACTGGTCCAATGATTATAGGCTCGGGTATGATCGTGATATTGGGCATAGTGTAATTGAATTATTTTGCAAGAAATTTCCAGGCAAACTAGAGTTCGAATTATGGTGTGTTCATAATAATTTAATGATTGCTATGTATAATGATTGAATACCTTTAAAAGTAATCGAGAAGAACGTGCAAGTAGCAGTTTTAAAAACTAAGACAGCATACCGGCTTCCTCAAGCTAATCCAGAGAATGCATCCTTCCACTTTTCTCCACTTCACTTGGTATTGTTTGATCTCAGAGGACAGAATGATGCTTGTTTTCCCAAAGTTCACAAATTTTACTACTCAATCCAGTTTTTCTATCACTATTGTAAAACACACACTATTGTAAGTCACTAAAAATAAATAAAATTAACAAAACTAACAATACTAACCTATTTATTTAAGCACTATTGTTTCTAACACTAAAATACTAACAAAACTATGGACTCAAGTCTGAAATAAATGTATTTATTATTATTATTGTGCAATTGTTCAATTGGTGATCAGCTACACAGGTTTTCCTATTGCAGACACCAGTCTCTCACAAACCATGTCACGTAGATTTTAAGCTTGTTTTTCAATATGTATATAACAAGTCATTGTTTGTGAAGACAAAATACATTATTGAATTTGAGCTTTAAATTCCTATATTTGACCTTTTTCTCCGAATATTTACTTCTCTCCCAGTAAACATTTATAACTTTGTTATACAATTTACTAAAAAGCTAATATATTGTGTAGTTTCGACACGCGACCAAAAAAAACGATGTTGGCTTACTCGTTGGCTCATTATAGTTGGCCACACCTTGGAGCTGGGTGAAGAGTATGACAAACATTCAGGTGAAAGTCTAGAAGTGTTGCCCAATCATTTTCCCTACTTAACATCATTCAAGCTCATGCATCTGTGGCATTTATTGGAAAACGAGAAACACAGTAGTAATCAGTGCCAAAGCTTATCTTACCTTGCTTGATCCGTATATTAATGTGATTTAAGTATACCGCTCGCTCCATCAAGAGCGGAGTTATGAGGTCATGAGTATGACGGACCACTACAAAGATATCGACTTGATGTTGGTTCCATGTTATATTTATGTTTACCATAGAAAATGAACATACGAATGTTTTGGTAAAAGCATTGCATTTCTAAAATGACATTAACCTACACAAATAAGTAAGAGTAGTTATCACCTCGCTAACTTCTCAGTTTCCATTTGAGTTCGGACAACAACACACTAATTTACTTAAACATACAAACTTTCACATTCTCTGCCTAAAGGGACACACCGTGACATATAGTGACATCTGCCAGCTTACTACAAATAGCACCTCATTTTTTTTGGGTGGAAAGTTATCAAATAACTTCTTTGGACGGAACGGGAGGGTGTGTCAGACTCTTACTGCCTAAAACCCACCTGTATTCCTTCCATTGCATTTGTTGCCAGGGGCCTCGGTAACCCTTTTAGACTTCCACGCGACCCCGGCAGGAGATTGCACCTCTGGGCCAAGGTCTATGATTAAATCCAACCTGGTAAAGAATTTAAATGTTTTTTATATGTTTAATATCTTCAGTTCTCGTCTGTCTTTGCCTTACCTTCTTGATGGCCGTAAGATTTCTTCTTGTGCTACTTCTTGTAAGATTAGAGGCTAATCCTATGTGATAACGTATTTTGCTGTATTCGACCCCAGTCATCATATACTTGTAGACTGCACAAGCTAAGTAAAGGATAATGGCTTCATCATCCTTTAAATTTGCCACTGATTAGCATCGAAAGCAACGCGTGCAGGAATGGCGGTTGACGCGAATTTTATGAGCTGTTACTAAGAGACCGTGGTGAGGTAATCTAATTTGTTTGAGGAGATAAAAGAGGTTTTGAAGATTAAAGACAACAGGAAACGCAAGTTTTCAAGGTAACTGAACTTTGGTCTTTCTTCTATTCACAATTATTCGATACGTTTCGGTGCAGAATCGAACGCTGTTCACAAATCCGAATCCCCGGTATCATCCCAGCCCACATTCGACCTGTTAACTTTAATTATTCACCCATGATTAATACCTGAACAATGTACATTCTCCGTAACCTCGTATGAAGTCGGCGTCACTCAGGGCCAGCGCCTACGCATCACTCTCGTTTTCAACACCACATGCGTAAGAGTTGACGGCGCACAAATGTTCAATAATAGTAAAAGTTAATAGTACATGTTAACGTTTTTATGTAGATGGATGATGAGTATGTGGATCATAGTTTATGAGTGACACTTAGAAAATCAGCTGTGGGTTTATTACTAAAATCGTGGGTAACTAATGAAACAGAACGTTCGAGGAGTTATAGGGAGTGACGAGAGCGTTTGTGATTTCATGGCAGACACATTCATGTTATTATAAACAAATTTAGAATCTTGGGCAGTAGAATAGGGAACCACGAATTGAAGAATCGAAGAGTATTATTTTAATATTGCTTCACAGTGGGAAAGAGATGGATCTATACTCCTGTACAGCTTCGTCTCATTCTCACACTAATGTAATATTAAAATAATACTGCTTTATGAGGCCGCGGTTGCCCCCCAGGCCCATAATACGCTCCGACTTGTTTGCCAAATAAGCATAACCGTCGCAATAATATTGTACATTTACAACATTGCATCTGAAAGTAAACCTTCATATATTTAATGAGTGATTATATCATTTACACACTAATGCATTATATTAAAACTGAAATATAAAATCGCCATTTAATCGTAAGAATTAGTATAAAATTTCGCGTGCTTTTTAATATGAGAAGTAATAAAATGATCGATGTTGGCTTTCAATGGCCGATGGCGATGGTTACAAAAGCCGTTCACATTTGTACATCCGGTTGCAGCGGAAGTAACGGTGCAAACGTCGCGTGCGCACTTGTGACTCTAGGGTTGGAGACTCTTAATAGTAATTAATATCATTTCTAAAAGAAAATGCTAAGGAATGGTAGGCAGCAAAATGATAAATGACGATAAATGATTTTTATTTCTGTAAGTAAGTTTGCACAAAGACTTTTACACGTAAATCATATTTAAAAAAAATAGATGTGGTCGGCGTTTCCTATCTAACAAACACTGAAAGAGACAGCACATATTACGCTTATACAGAATCTATGTAATTGCGTATTTAATAAGGTCAGGGAAATGAATTAGAAAATTGAGTACCAACTTAAATTATCCGTATATTCAAATCACAACTCAACATTCTTTGACAGTTGTATAAAATGGCTATAACATCGCAAATTGACGTAGAGTGTCATTTTGCTTAACAATTAATTGCCCTAGCTGTATATGCCAATGAAGGTATTTTTGGCATAAGGTGACATCAAAAGCATTGACGATGAAAAATCATAGTGTGAACTTTGACCATGTGTCAATATATAGATTACTAACCGTAAAAAATGTGTCCTTTTAAATAAACCTTCTGTCTATACCAAATAAATAAATAAAAATCTTTATTGCAGACCACATGACCCACAACAAAAAAAAAAGTTACCTAAAAAAAACAAAAAAAAATACAAACAAATACACAAAAAAATAACACAACCATAACGATATAAACAAATAGCAAATATTGCCTTAAAACATTTCAAATATGAATATATGAAAAATAAAATCACACAGAATTATACCTAGATAATAAAATAGTCTGATTATACAAAATATCTTAAGTAGTTTGAAAGTAATACACTATGAAATAAATATACTAGTATACTTTATGAAATAAATTCTTATAGTAAAATACTTTATGAAATAAATTCAGGAAGTAATGTGTAGACATTACTTCCTGAATTTATTTCATAAAGTATTTTACTACAAAACTTAAATATTCACATAAAAAATTGATGTGTATACGTTCTAGTTTAACATACATTTTTTGCATAACTTACATTATATGAACGCGTAATAAAGTCAGTAAAATCATATACCTACGCCTTAATCTCCACAGACAGCCCTATGCTACAGAATATAGATCAATAAGATCTGCCCACGAGGTCGGTAGGCATATTATACCAGTTCATTGTCAAGTAAAAGTTGCCCTAAGTCGTACATGTTTACTTACGCAATATAACCTGACTGTTGACCAGCCAAGTTTATTATATGAATTCTCGAACAAGTATGTTCAAAGGGGTGCAGTTTTTGACAAACACGTTCGTATAATTGGTGAAAGAATTCAATGATTCATTAAGTAAGTCATGAACTTAATTGTCCCTCAATGTTTTAATGTGTATTTATTACATAATCTTTTTTGAAAGCTGTGAAATTATTTTACAGCCCTTTCTTCTTTACCAATGATGCAAATATTTTCTTTTTAGGGTTCCGTGCCTCTACAGGAAAAAACGGAACGCTTATAGGATCACTCGTGTGTCTGTCTGTCCTTCAGCTAATTTGCTCTTAATCTACTGGACCGATTAAGTTGAAACCAAACATATATGAATTTATGTGACCCAAACACGGACGTGTAACGTAAATAAATGAATTTTGAACATGAGGTCACTTTTGAGAGAAATAATTAAAACATTTTAAAAAAAGTTTTGTAAACTGTACCGTACCGAAATTCTTACAACAAGCCCTTTCATTTGATATGTCACTTCAAATGAAAGGGCTTGTTGTAAGGATTTCAAATATATTTTCATTATAATTAGAAAACAAATACTTTTGAAATTATAAGAAAATAGATGAAAATTTACCATTCCCACCCTTATCTCCGAAACTGCTAAGCGATAAAAATACAGAAAATAATTCTTTACTTAAAAATTACTGGAAAGCCTATACGAAGTCTATGATTTTAAATTAACATGGTAAATCTCGCAACTTACATTCGCAGTTGGAATGTATGAGGGAACATTTTTTCAATTACAAAGTTAAGTTTGTTCTTAGGATAAATTCATCTTAAATACGGAACCCTTGATTGTGCGTGGTCCGACACGCACTTGGCCGGTTTTTATTTCTAAAAACACGATGAACTGAGAACTGAAAACTGATTAATAAAATACCAAAACAATGAGATCAAGTTGCAAGCAAGCAAATAATAGCTGTCGTCTATTTTATTTGAACGATAAAAAAATCGGGTTTCGGATTCGTGAACAGCATTTAGCGTGTTTTCTTGTTTTCTCCTTCGATAACATTGACTGTAGGCTTAGCATGACACTCTCTATTTCTTCGAAGAATAGACACGGCTCTTTCCATACAAAGTGACATTTCGTTTCTCCTTTTTTGACATCCCACCGTAGAAATCTTTCTACATAAAAAAGGACCTAGACAAAGATCGTTAGAAACGAAAGAGAAGATGACAGATTGTAGAAGGATTTCTACGGTGAGATGTCAAAAACTGAGAAATAGAGTAAGAAAGAGCCGTGTCTATTCTTCGAAGAAATAGAGTGTCATGCTAAGCCTGCTGGTGTTGGATTCGGCACGGAAGCGTATCGAATAGTTGTGAATAGATGGAGGTCCCAAGTTCAGTAACCTTCAAAACTTGCGTTTCCTGTTGTCTTTAACCTTCAAAACTTATTGTATATCTTCAAAAAAAATGGATTACCACACCACGGTCTTAGCAACAGCCCATACAATTCGTCTCAACCGCCATTCCTCCACGCGTTGCTTTCGATGCTAATCAGCGGCTCATTCAGCTCACTTCCATTGTGTGAGGGGGCGTGGCCCAGCGCCTGCGCCCGAATTCTTGCGCACTGACAGCTTACGGGCAAGTGTCATAATCGAGTGGTGTTTAGTCATGCGGAGTGCGGGATATTTATTAGTTGGGTTGGTGGTGTGGGCTAGCTATTATATTGAGATGTTGTATAGTGTGCACAGGTCGGGTGTTACAGTTTGATCTCAGTTTATATGGAACTTATATTATTACCCGACTGCCTCAGGAGGGTAATGTTTTCCGAGAGTATGTATGTATGTATGGATGTATGTATGTCTATTTCTTTGGCACGCTCTGTAGCCTAAACGGCTTGATAGATTTTAACATATGAGGTGTCCTTAGATTCGTCTTAATTGTGGGAGTGACATAGGCTATATAATATTTATAAATTGCATCTGCAAATACAAAATAAAGGACGGGAAGGGTATTTTTTTTTATTAATTGCAACAATATTGGTATCAAATAAAAGCTAGTAATGAGTAATTTTCAAATATACATATATGTTAATAAAACTAAAAAGCTTGAAATAAAATAAATTATTTAAAAACAAAAACCCGACTGCAAAAACACATAACTGAAAAGGGAAAAACAAGCATTATATTCTATATAATTTTGGTCTTGCAGTCGGGTTTTTGTTTTTAAATAATTTATTTTATTTTATAAATTTAATAGGAAGTCAAACACATAATCAGCCTATAATGTTCCCACTGCTGGGAAACAGGCCTCCTCTCTGCGAGAGGGAGTGGGCCGTAATCCACCACGCGGGCCCAGTGCGTGTTGGTAGATGTCACATGTCTTCGAATTTTTGGTTCTAGGACATGCCGGTTTCCTCACGATGTTTTCCTTCACCGTTTTGAGGGCAGTGGTGATGAAATAATTTACACAAAGTAAAGCGCCCGTCTGGGTTCGAACCTACGACCTACAACTCGTAAGTCGCGGCCGTTACAACTGGGCCACCACTGCTCCCAATAGGAAGTCAATCATTATAATTTACGAAAACGGAGGTCTTGATCAGAAAGGGTGTAACTTGAGAAGTACTTATTATTTTTATACTTCTAATCAATCAATCATTATAATGATTTATGAGCATTGTGTCCTATTCACAAAATATAATTAGTTAATTAGTATCATAAAATACCAAACAAAAGATTTCGTGATGATTATTATCAAATCAATCGATATCTTTGTCACATTTCCGCATAACATTCCTACCGCAATGGATGCCAGACACAAAAGGCCCACTAAGTATAACATTCTGTGTTAATATAAGACCACGCAGGCAAGTAATTTTAAAAGCACTAAGTGCGGATTTAACCAATGAAACTGAACGCGATCAGCGCTTTAATCCGCGTTTAAAACCTGTCAGTGTCATTATTCTACAACAATATTGACAGTGACAGCTCTTGAACGGGGTTTAGATATGCTGAACGAGTTCAGTTTCATTGGTGAAATTCACGCTAAGTAGTTGAATCGAAGACTAAATGCTTTTATAGCAACAGCCTAAAAAAAATGTGGTTAAGGCTCATATTCTAGAATTTGGTTGAACTCGCTATGAGGGCACAATCTTATTATGCAAGTGACACTTCTTTCCTTCGCTACTTCACTACAGACAACAAGTCGCGTTGCACTCGACAGTCGTCACGATCGATACCAACAGATTTATTGCATCGCTCGACAGGAACGCGGGTGCGGCCTTGTGTCGACTGCTTTTAGAATAGGTACATAGGACACCTCAGCACCGGTCACTTATTGTGACAAGGAAATATTTTTCCGGTGTCTAACAAAGGATTTGATTAAGCCTATCTCTTTGTTTCTTGTTAACGAGACTGTGTAACGATATGGTGAGTTTATCTTGGTAGGCGGCAACTTTTTCTCCTTTTTCTTTTCTTTTTCTCCTTACTAAATATTGACACATTCTAGTATAGAAGAGCTTCTTCTGCGTCCAACTTCCGTATCTTATATCGCTAGTATTACTTTGTAGCAGTTTGAAATTTAACAGGATTTAAATATGAAATGCTGCATTATGTTTTGTCTTAATATACAAACATACAGTAGTTTACCTGTGTAGTTATGAGTGTGCATCGTATCTGTACTTATGGTTAGATAGCATAAATCTCGTTTCTGGTTTTCACGCAGCGCCTACCATCTGAGCTCCAAAACTCCTTCCATTTTACTTATCTGTGGAAGTGAAGTAACAAATTGTAAGTGCTGCTTATCTTGCCAATATTATATACAAATGTAGGAAAAGTTCCGAGGTTGATTTTTAAATTATGTCTTAAACGAAAATAGACAAGAGTTTGTTATTTATACAACTGCCCTGCTACACTTAAGTACCATTCAATAAAATTATAACTTTTAATTGACTTTATAATGATATTATTACTCACAGAACAGCTATGAATAAAACAACATACCATAATTGCTAACCTTCCTTAGTCGCTCATAATTTACGACCTGCCTTAACTATACCATAATTATGACCATTTTAGATTGCAACTTCCAATTAATTTCTATTAACTTTGTAATAAAACAAAGAATTACTAAAGTGCTAAAGAAAACTACAACCAAAGCCTTTAACTTATTGAAAAAAAGATACTTTATGAATCTGGCGTGTTTTTCCATTAAAAGTTAAACCAGGAACTCAATGAGTGCACGTCTGTGATTGGTCGATAAATGGTTCAATAGCGGAACCACGTTCACTTTAATGCTCATGGTTGATTCCACTAGTGGATACATCTCCAAAGCGGCCGATCGTTTTTGTTTTAGGGTCGAAGTAGGTAAATTAGCATTATTAACAGTGGTTAACTTTAGAATGCCTATGAGTTTTTTTTTATGTGAAATATAAATAATTTTCTCTTTTACGTAATTTTTTCTCAATAATATCTAGTAAAATTGAAGAGAAACATCAAAGCCATGTTTATTAACTCCATCAATTTTAATATCGCCCGAAGTTTGAACCGATATTTCTCCAGCCCCGTTTACCAGCCTCAAGTCATAAAATCTGCTTCTATCTGTCGAGTTCCCTCGTAAAACTGGATGGAACGAACACATTTCAACGTCCCAATAAAACATGATTGCGCCTAAACAGACGCGATTTCGAGCCACTCCCACGCAAGAAGGTTCGATTACCTCTGGTCTCCTCATTACTGTCTGTCGCTGGACGTCTAAGGTTGTCAGTACTGTCTAAGAGACATTAATTGAATGAGGAAATTAAACGCTCGTACAAGTAATCAATGGCATCGACTTTAGAGAAAGCTTGATTTATTTGCACCAGCAGGACCTAACAGCAATTCGCAGTTTTCAGGAAAATTTTCAATTTCTGACAGCTGTTTTTGCTTTACCAATAAGCTAAAACACAGCTACTGTCAAAAATAGAAAACTGCGTTTATATTTTTCGGGCAAGGAAAATATTCCTAGCCGTCACAAAATGCAAAGCCTGGAAGAGGAGCCGGAATTTCTAAAAGAGCATTTTCTCTTAGTTAGGTTCTCTTAGTTAGTTAGTCCATGATAACAAAACATCATTTGACTTTGGTTCGATAGCTGCCAAGTTATAAGACATCAGGTAACTTCAGTTCATTTACTCCCATCCCTACTCCCTAATAGACAGTTAATCTATTCCCATAGCGCCCTGGCAGCCCTGTGGTCAGTGACCACACACTACAGTTACGCCCGAAACGAGCCGAGACACGGAATCGTTTCCGACTACGTGACCACTTCGTAATGGCGGTGATCAATCAGATAGCCGTCCGAATAAATACCGCGTAATTCGATTCACAACTATAAACACCGGATATTTCTAGATAACTGTAGTTTTTGGCGAGAAGTAAAAGCACTGTAATCAAATTATTTGAGACCTAATAACGTTTTCGCACTCGGTGTGCCACTCAGAAGTTTTTAATTTGAAAATGGAATGGCGATGTATGGAATAAGCTAAGAAAAAAACATATGATTTTGTTTTTTTAACCAATCTTGATTGCATGTAGCCTTTTTTTATTATTTGCAAATGCAATTTTTTTGTTGCAAAATAAGTTGAGGAAATGCAACTTAATATTCCCATTAATACAATTACTAATGGGAATTATAACAGTACCTACCTACTTGGAAAGCCAAGTAAGATATATCAAGCAGTAGACGTTTACCGACTAAATGATGGCGATAAAATGCAGTTTGATTAAAAACCGCTAAAGATGGACATAATTAATCAGATGTATTTCCTCTATGTGAAAACGTAATCATGAAAAGAGCTGAACTTATCCTTATTTGTCTATACTCAATTAATGAAACTACCTACTAACAATTATAGTAATTACAAGTATCCGACACAAACTGCTCTTAAGTATGGTAATACACATAATCGTTAGCCATACATAATATTACTGTAATGCACAAATATTTGCCTACTACTCCACCACGCAATGCAAATTACCTGTAATTTTGTACTTATTAAGTTTATCAATAGTGTTATTCCGTTAACGTCAAAGCTGTAGATGACTTGGGTACCAAGAACGACAGCGAATGTGAGGGATGTACCTACCTGGATTAGTATTTTTGCTCAACAGATCCGAATTAAACTCAAACTCTTTTGAGTTTGAGTTTAATTCGGATCTGTTGAGCAAAAATACTGTCAAAAAAATGCGAGATGACATACAAATATAGATAAAGTTTTTTTAAATATAATTTAAACGCGCTAACTTCAAGTAAAGTCAATTATTGTGATTTCGAAAGAAAAGAAAAAAGGTTTGAATTATTTTTATTACAAAGGAATAAAGCTATGTACATAGGTATATCAATTCATAAGAAAATAGGCGAAGGCACTGCTTGTCTCTCAAACCATTAACACAACATCAAACCAATAATTTATCTGTCAATTGTTTATTAATTCTTGAATCATTTTACAAGCAACAATTTATGCCAACACACGCACTTACTGAGAAGTTTTAGTAAAACAGAATTCAATAGATTTTCAATAGCAATAAAGTTAGGAAAGCTACCTCAAATAGTGCCAACATATCATCATTCTCCTGCCCTTATCCCAATTTATTTGGGGTCGGCGCAACATGTCGCTTTCTTCCATACTTCTCTATTGGCTGTCATCACGGTATTCGGTTATCGGTATTGGCTGTCTCCCTTTTTAGCCATATCATCTTTCACACAGTCCATCCATCCATCAACAATATGTCATCGTAAAATTATATGAATTCTTTTATTATCATCACAAATTGATGTATGTAACTGTGAGAGCGTAGTACTAAGATAACAAAAATCTGTTTTATTTTTTGTATGAGATCTAAGTAACGAGTACTAGTAGTACCTAGTATTGGTAATGTGCGATCCATCATCATCATTTCAGCCGAAAGACGTCCACTGCTGGACATAGGCCT
This sequence comes from Atethmia centrago, assembly GCA_905333075.3. Taxonomy (NCBI): domain Eukaryota; kingdom Metazoa; phylum Arthropoda; class Insecta; order Lepidoptera; family Noctuidae; genus Atethmia; species Atethmia centrago. The sequence continues at coordinate 23,622,385 of HG995369.1, forward strand.
CCTCCAAGCACCGCCGATTCGAAAGACGTCCACTGCTGGACATAGGCCTCCCCCAAGCACCGCCAGGTTGAACTATGTTTACTGCTGGACATAGGCCTCCCCCAAGCACCGCCAATTTGAAAGACTTCCACTGCTGGACATAGGCCTCCCCCAAGTACCGCCAGTTTGAAAGATGTTTACTGCTGGACATAGGCCTCCCCCAAGCATCGCCACTTCGAAAAACGTCCACTGCTGGACATAGGCCTCCCCCAAGCACCGCCATTTCGTCAGACATCCACTGCTGGTCATAGGCCTCCCCCAGGCACCGCCACTTCGACTGGTGCGAATGATTACAATTAATTCGGATGATGTTTGCACCAAGTTTTCAAAAGCTGGTAGGCGTTCTGTTGTTATAACTCTTTCAGTTACATTAAGGAGTATGATTCACTCTAAATGCTGTTTGATTTCCTGCCAACTTACAGAACAATTCGATACCTACATTTCAAAACTGTAGCAAGGCTGCTCACTGCACGACACAATGTTGACGAAGTAAGGTTAGGAAATGAATAAGTCACGCTTTTCTTCCTTGCAATGTTAGAAATCTTAGTTCCATAACAATTTCCAGGACCACTTAACCTTTAGCAAGCTATAAAAGCTTTAGAACAAGCGAGTCAGTTTCACAATAATGGGACATAATGTCCAGTTACACAACACCTCTTCAAGGCTCCGATTTACTTATTTGACATGACAAATTCTGTTCCATTTTTGAAGTTATCTGTAAGACGGTGCTTTATGTACCAGACATTGAAGAATAGGCTGTCACTACTTCTTACTTACAGCAAAACGCACTGAAAAGTACGAAATTTTCATGGTTTCTACTTACTAGTACTCATATATTTACCTATTACTACATAAATAATATGTACTCTAACTGGTAAATACACTTACACACCACGTAACATAAGTAAACCTAATTTAATTTCAGGTTCTATAATTTCGACTGGTTCTCCAAAGTCGCGGCGAGGTCGACCGGTGTCACGACACTTGACGCGGTTGCGAAACACCACTCCAAATACATGTCTTGTTCTAAATCGAATAGATTCTGTTCATCGGTACACTTGGACGCAGCTTTATATTCAACAAAATGAACTAGCACGAATATCCATATAATATAATAATATCCATATAATATCCATCACAAACTCACCTTTAGCCTATCACGTGCAACCAAGATGGAGGCTTCGGCCGCTTCCAATTTTTAGGTCAGCTTCGTTTTTCAAATGTCTTTATTTTTTTCTTTTTATAAAGCTCATCGCAAAAAGGTTTCGTGCGAGGCTATAGGTAACAAAAAGAATACATTCGGTGACAAACTTTTTGCTAGATTTTTTTCCGTGGACTTTGCTGCTGTCTCTTAGATGCTGTTGCGATTATTTCAAATTAAACATGAGCGGGTCACGTTGCATTTAAATTGAATATGTATAAGCTTTGGAGCAAACGACCAACCTTGCTTTAAAATTGTGTCAATTTCAACACCTTTATCGAAGGAATCGATTGAATGAAAGTTCATTTTAAGTAATAAGAAATCTTCTCCGTACATGGAGAAATGACGTCGAAGCGCAAAGCAATGATAATGAAAACAGAAGCTTTTACTAACTACTAGCTTCGACTTCGTCCGCGTAAAATTTCTTGTTCCCCCGACCCACTGCGTCGCATTGCATCGCCCACCCGCGCTATTACTTAGTTTACGCTTAGCGTTCTTTCTGGCTTTTTTTTTTTGCTCGTAATCTATATATAACCTTCCTCAAAAATTGGGCTATCAAATGCAAAAATAATTTTGCAAATCCGACTGGTGGTAATTCCAGAGATTACCCCTACATACAAATTTACAAACAAATTGTACTTCTTTATAATATAAGTATAAATAAACATTGAAATTACATGATTATGCTAAAGCGGGAATGAAACTGAATCAAAACAAGAACAGGCTATTCCTGAGCCAGCTAGTGGTGGCAATTAATATAGACGAGTAACCAAAGAAGTAAAAGATCGTGAAAACGAATATTACTTACGTTTCTAAAATTTTAGCAAAGAAAACCCATTTAAGAGTTCCGTAGTAAACAAGGAACCCGTATAGTTTCGCCATGTCCGTCTGTTTGTCTGTCTGTCTACCCCCGCTGTGGTTCAGAGACGCTTAGTTCTAGAAAGCTGTAATTTGGCATAGGTATACATATTACGAGTAATCTCACCGACAAAGTGCTAAAATAAAATCTTGAAAAATGTTTTTTTCTCGTTTATCCCATGGTGTTTTCGTCTTTCGTCTATCATTGTTGGATAGGCTGTTCAAAAATACTGCGGGTCTATGAACACCATTTTTCGATGGCAGTAGTACATATAATGAAATTAAAAGGAAAACTATCACAAGTAAGTAGGCATTACAAGTTAACGAGTAAATTTAAATTTGCAGTTGGAGAATTGACCGTGACGTCGGTGACGTATATCAATGTATCGGAGAACATGTTTTTCAAATACAATGATGAGTTTGTTTTTGGCATAAATTCATCCCACGTAATCCCAACTACGGAACCTTTCATTGTGCGGGGTCCGACACGCACTTGGCCAGTTTTTATTTTTTACTTTTGCATAAAAAATCTCGTATCTTGTTTAAGCTCTAAAGTATTATGTTCAATCACTTAAATACATCCCCCTCTTATCTTAAAAAACGTTTCAAGTTTCTGCATGACACACATAATAGATATATCTGAGGTTATCGGAAAACTTGAGACAAGAGATTCCGATGCATTCCACCAGCTTTTATGACAAGTCTTTTACAGTTCAAGCAGTACGGATAACCGTACTGCTTGAACTGTAAAAGACTGAAGAAGGACGCCTTATCGACACGGGTAAAGCATTCTATAAGGAATGCTTTGCCCGTGTCGATAAGGCGTGCTCAATATTTGTCGACTTTTAAAAACCAGGTAAAGAAACACTTCCTCTCTTCTTAAATATCGTTCTTACTTAATATAGTTTCTTGCTCTTGTTTCATGTTTATTACTGTATATGTATATATATTTATGTAGATAAGTATATATTATGCTTAACGTATGTAGGTATTTATTGTATATGTAAATGGTACACCACTGACGACTTGCAGTAATGTCTCTCCTTCTCCCTTTAGTCCATCCAAAGGTTGTCTGTAAAAGATTGCTTTTAGCGATAAGACCGCTCATTGTGTCACGCTCACCCTATGTAAAATTTCAACATTTATATATATCTGTAATTTTTATGGAGTACATAATAAAGACTATTCTATTCTATTTTCAAAGAAATATTCAATTATACTCAGGAAATAATATCAAATGCATATGATCAGGAATTCATTCATTTTAATACGTGTTCTAATAGCCATTAGATTTGATATTGTAAGACCGTGTTGGATAAATTATAGGAAATCGTTGGAATGACGAGAGCTGCCTTGACGAAGGTAGGCGAGAGTTGTGAATAGCTTCTGACTCACCCGACCTTTGCATAAGTTCGCACAGTTATTTGTCTGATCGACTAGCGTATACATGCGCAAGAGCCGCAGACATCCGCAATTGCTCATATAATTTCAGTAGTGAATATATGTAGTATATCTGTGAGAGATAGATTCACTATGTTTTATGAAAACGACCATCTGCTTTTTAATTATCCCTCACAGCTAGTACTAAAAGCTAATCCACTAATCAAACGAAATGATGGTGTCTGAATGAGTCTCCAACAGGGCCAAAAGCTACAAAAAACTATACAGCTTTGAGTTACAAGATTGTACAACCTATTTTAGCAAATTTTACATGCTGTTCGGTACTGTTGCCTAGTATTTAATTTCAGAACTCTGATAACAGAAATAACTAATATCAAATGCATGAGTATGAATAAAACTTAAAGGCATTACAATGAAACTTCGTGGAACGGTATGTAATAATGGTGAATTTACTCGTGAGTCATTTATATATATATGTATAAATAGAATGTATGTTGAATGTACGACCTCACGCTAAAGCTCTATTGTTTGATGGATTTAGATAAGCGGCTTTCTTAGCTGCGCCTGCGTCTGTAGGCAACTGTAAAGCTAATAATTACCTCCATCGCTTGGTATTTAAGTGTTTAGGTTAGGTAGGCTCCTATAGTTATGTTATGTGTCACGTTGGAGATGTTCTTATATATAGTTTCTATGTGAATAACAACAGAAGATCGCCAAGATAGATTAGGAGTAATACCTAATTCATTTTTTAGTGCCAGAAGCTGGTAAAATTATTCGATCCGACATCTGGAAATTGAGGTATATTTAATAGTGTTTTCGACATCCATTACAGACAGTGCATGTCGTTTAATACAACCGGAACTAAGATCAGCTAACCACATAATATGCATGCTTAGCTCATCTAATCTTTAATTTAATTCATTGCGCAAGCGTCGTACCTGAGCTTTGTGTGTGCTCCGCTAGAGGGCGGTAACTGCTAACAATTATGAACTCCCACGCACTCCTGGGAAACAAACTGCCACCGTTAGCTTTGAACAATTATCATCATTGAGAGTAAAGGTCGGTGAACAATTCATTTGCCAAAATAGTTGGATAGATGATGTTTAGATAAGGATTAATTAGCGCAAATGGGGTGGTGCTTAGTGAATTTGTTAAGACTTTAAAAATGTCTCGTACAGAGGTATTTGTGTATACCCATACACCTCAATTCTATTTATTCTCTCAATTTGCTATGCATAATCAGCCTATAATGTTCCCACTGCTGGAACACAAGACTCCTCTCTGTGAGAGGGTGGGCCCATTGCGGGTTCGTAGATGTCACATGTCTTCGAATTTTTGGTTCTAGGACATGCCGGGTTCCCTCACGATATTTTCCTTTTGAGGTTTTTTTTTAATTTCCTATATGAAGGCAAAATTACAGATTACTTAATATAAGCTGAACTATCATTTACCAATGAGCAACACTCTACCGCATTTTACTTTCGTTTTTATGCGTTCTTCATCTATTAAATTTTATAGATCAACAGCACGACACGCTATTGCATTGCATGTACGTAATCTGTCCATTAATTGTGTCGACAATTATGCCCAACTTATCTAGATAATGCTACTGGCCCATTGACCACCTCCTTTGACGTTTTTAAGCCTACGTCAGTGACATGCATGGTAAACCCGCAAAAAATATCACAAATATCTTTGTTTCTAAGCTCAAAATATCACAGCTGCCAATTTGGCAACACTAATCCTATGATCTGCTCCACATACTCCGAGCCGCCCTAGAAGGGAAAACTTAAGTTCAAACCACGAGCTTGCAAATCGAACGAAACATAATAGAACTGGTTGCCTGCGATTCACGATTGTATGTAGATGTTATGTCGCAAGGCATGATCGGAATTGCCTAATACTGCCGAGTGACTGCGGCACCGCTGTGAATCTCTGATGGGGCCAATTTGTAAACAAGACATGGCAATATAGACCTTACGGCCTTGGGGAGGCATGCGCGGAATTTCGATTGTTGTTCGAAGGCTGTATTTAAGGGCGATTGGGTAAATTGCTGAGTGTATCCTTAATATTGGTAGTTTGTTCCGAAGACGTAAATGTCATCGCCTTCGGGTTTTTTCCGATTCGGGCTGGACTAGTTTGTTAATTGATTACTATAAAGACTCGGATAGGTACTTAAGTTTAAACTCATGACAGTTGCGATATAAATTGATGCTTTCAAAGGCTTAAAAAGAAATGGTTTAAGTAGGCATGGTTCTATAGAATACATATAAATTAATCTCAAATGATTGGTAATATTAATTTACAACCCAAACACGAAATAAACCCAGTTTAAACTTTACATGCAGCACAATAAATACTGCTATTAGCATATAAACCATCATTTACTCAATTGAATGTGTAATTAGAACTACGTTAGTTAAAATAGTGGTTACCTAATAGTACATGTGTTTCTATTTTCTTCAATAATTATGATTTTAATTAAAAGCGATGTGTTTATTTACCATTAGATATCCTACTACACGTACATTATTACTAGCTGCGGTTTTACCCGCGTAAGTCTCCATTCCATGGGAATATCGGAATAAAAGTATTATATGTCCTAATCCAGGTCATGGTCTAACCGTGTGCCAAATTTCATCCAAATCCGTTCAGCCGTTTTAGTGTGAAAGCCTAACAAACAAATAAAAAAGCTCACTCAACTCACTATAATATTAGTTAGGATGACACTTTATTTATTGGCTACATGAATTCACAGGACAAAAAATAAGACAAAACATTTAGAAATAGGTGCATTTAGCAACTATTTTCAAATGTTTCGTCTTAATCTCTCCTTTTGGCCAGCACCACACTGTTTAAGACTTCTTATCGTTTATCATACAAGAAACCATTCTGTAGCCATATTATTGCAGTATTCCAGGCTTTGTAAATTTAGTGCTTTAACAGGGATCATAAAAGAAATCACCGTTATTTATTTATTTAATACTTTAAGCACACAAATGTACAAATGCGAACTTAATGCCATAGGCATTTTGTACCAGTCAACCTTTGGGTGATGCAGAGACAAACAGTGGTAGGTGCAATAACGAAAAAAGTGGAATAAATATTTATTTAAATATATGGATATACATACATATATCTATCGTTATCATCATGATCTAAGATTTACCACTTCAGAACTGCTCCAATTGGTCCAAAATAGTAGTATTATATTATATATATTATATTATATTATATTACATTAGTAAATTCTCACATATTTAGTTTTCCTTGTCACTCAGAAAACTTGGCTACTTATTTATTTAAGACTGCCTTACCCTCAATGTCTAGGACATTATCAAATTCAGGAAAAATATCTTAATACAAGATTTTCTCAATGCCTTCCGGTTGACGGGCATTTTAAATCTTTGACTCATACACGGGTTTTCCTCCTGTCTTTGTTACACTTGCGTGGTATTTCCGGATCTTACAAATGGCTGCAGTAAAACCTTAACGGTTCTGTGGAAAAATATAAATTAATGAGCCTGTGAGCAATTTTTCAATGTCAGGGCATTTTATATTGAGCAATTTGTATGAATGAGTCTATTGTGATACTTTTTTAATTACCTGAAAAGGTCAGCAATAAGCTATAAAATAATCGTATAAAACTTGCGCTACTCATTATTTATCCAAGACAGTTACAATCTAGGTATACAGAAAGAGCGTAGATTGTTTATTCCCATGTAACTTTGCAACAAACTACTTTATCGTCAAATCAGCCTATAATGTTCCCACTGCTAGGACACAGGCCTCCTCTCTGTGAGTGTAATATATTATATTTATTATTAAGCAATAAAATATCATACTTTGAACTTTCACAAAGGAATCCTGTATAAAATTGCACATTGTCACTGATGTCACCTCTAAAGATTCCGGTCACACCCGGATGCGCAGACGTACACAATCGAGCTTTTTTTACAAATAAATAGACAGGTGAGCATCCATTGAGAACGTTTTATTACCTGACAATTCTGAGGTTTTATTTTATTGCTAAAATTATATTTGAGGTTTTATTCAAAAGAATCTTGTTCAAAAGTCTAGTTAGTGTTTTGTTATTTTTGTCATCTCATTTTTTTCTTGAACTCAATTTGTGATGCGGTGAACATCGGGCTTTGGTACCTAGTTTAACTGATATTATTTTATGAGCTCTCTGCTCATAAAATAATAATTGACGTGTTATATAGTGCCTATTTTTATATACGAAGAGAATATATTTAAAAAAAAGGAATAGTTCGTCCCGACTGCTCTTTCCCCACCCTACAGTCGTTTGCTAGAAGACCGCCGAAAAGATAGATTCGACCAAAAAAAAATATTTTATCCATGTGTCACATAAATAAAAAAAAACTGCAGTAGCTTTAATACCTCCAACATCCCAAAAATCTACTAACAAGTCTTGAACAAAATATTGAGCGCTAAAGCAGCCAGGCACAAGTCTCGTGACCTCATACCTTTCACTGGCTGCAAATAATACTGAACGGTTCACTTCACCGACACAAAGGAACTACAGAGAAAACACTAATACTTATGCACTAGTTCCGTAACAGAACTTATTACGAGGACTACGTTATTATGGAGTCAAAATTAACCTTGTCATTTTTGGTAATTTTAAAAGATCTATAATATCTATGAACATTTGAATCTAAAAGTGATGAATATGGTTTTAGTTTATTTACTAAATCCTGACACGTAGGTAACAAACATGATAATGATAACATATTTTAGCTGCAACCCCCATCAGAATTATTGCCAAAACACTTAAGAAATTATATTTGCAGATTCGTAGCCAGATGGAGAAATCCTGCAATCAGAAAAGAGGAAAGGAAAGAGGAGCAAAGGAAATGCACAAAGTTTTAAGGGACAAAATGCAAAAAGGCATTTACTCCTACAATTGCATACCCTGAACATTGTTCAGTAAACATGGGCAGACACTGAGACTGTTATTACTACAAATGATCAAGATATAAAGATAGATACTACAAATGATAAAATGTCTGATGTCTACTCGTATCTAAATCTTGCATCTCTACGCTGCATCGAGAGCAATTTTAAAATATATCGAAGTCTAACCTAAGAATCTATGGAATCCAAGATGAGGACGGCCAATAAAATCATAGGCATTGGATATTCGATAGATACCTAGATAACTAGATATAATACAGCACATTGAAGATGTGATTATATTTGCTGTCATCAAGTAAATATCTAATCCCAAGTTGAGGATGCCAACAGTCTGATAAGTATGTCATAACATAGCATCAGATGCAATTATAATTCCTTGATATTACAGTAAATTATCTAATATCTTAAGCAAATCCAGCGCCACAACATATAGGTGTTGTGGCGCTGGATTTCATGCATATATTACATAGTGTTAATATCTTTAGGATGCCAGCAGAGAAAACAAAGCTCATATAAAATAGTTTGTCTATTGTTATAGAGCAGTGGTGGCTCAGTGGTAACGCCTGCGACTTACGAACTGTAGGTCGTAGGCTCGAACCCAGACAGGCGCTTTACTTTGTGTAAATTATTTCATCACCACTGTTCTCAAAACGGTGAAGGAAAACATCGTAAGGAAACCGGCATGTCCTAGAACCAAAAATTCAAAGACATGTGATATCTACCAACCCGCACTGGGCCCGCGTGATGGATTACGGCCCACGCCCTCTCACAGAGAGGAGGCCAGTGTCCCAGCAGTGGGAACATTATAGGCTGATTATAGTTATGCAAATGTGCGCATACTCAACTGCTTAGATATTCAAGTTTAGAAAATATATTGAAATATGATCCAACATAGTATATGAAATGAAAAAGAGCAAGCCAGATTGCAGGCACAGCGTTTCTTAATACCTTAAGGCTGTATGTTTACTCAATTAAAACAACGTCTTGCAAATTATCATCAGAAAATAAAAATGCACTAACGATGCTAAGAACGATTCAGTTTTACTGCCCAGTCAACGACCTAGGATTATGTAAACCGAGGACAAGCACCTTAATGTAATTTGTACTGAGATTAGTCATGATCATTAGAACGCTGTACGTTTTGCTTATCCAGATATTACGCGTCTGTGGATGACGTTATGAGTTGGTACATAAGCGTGATGCAACTTTTTTTATTTGAGAACTGCAGCAGTTGAATGGGAGAATGTATTTTTTTTTTTTAGTATAGATACTAATTCCTTCTTCGAGATTTTTTTGTCGTTTTAATGGTAAGAATCGCGCTGTCTCGATAAAGATTTATGGTCAACATTGCCGTGAATGACGTATGACACTTCTGACGTAAACACACCAACAAAGAATCATGACCAAAACGAATTACCGTTGATAAGTCAAAAACAACCGTAACGTAATAATAATAAGATTTTAACTCGATATTTCGTAAAGACACAAATATGCAGTACTTTTGTTAAACAGGGTGTAAATTTCATGCTTTATAATTAGGTGGCGTTGGGCAACTGTTGGCATTCTTGCGATGAACGTGAACGATTGACAAATTAATATTTAAACCGATGATATTTTAGATTTGACACCTAGTGGCTTGCCTCATCTAGTTCATAAATTTCTAATTCGGTGGGTTCCGTCATCGAAGATTCATTTTCTGCTTGCGATTATTCATTAACATAATTATGTCATTATAATTTATTTCAGACTGCATCGTTGGTCTAGTGGTTGCAAGCGCTACTGCTGAGCATGACGTCCCGAGTTCGGTTCCCGGGTCGGGCAAATTGTTATTGGGTTTTTCTATCTGGACTTTCTCAGTAGCAGCCCGGAGTCTGGATTTGTGCCCGGTTGATGGCTGGTGAAATGTGGGTGTACTACAGGTACACCTCTGCCCAACCCTTAGGGGAAACAAGGCGAGATGTTATGTTATGGCTTAATACGAAGAGCATAGAATAGCGTGTGCTAAAGAAGAAACTTCAATATTCTTCAAATATTTCATCAATGCCGTATCGATTTCAAGGATTTGCTCCTTGAAATCGATACGGCAAATAACAGTAGATTTCCAATTTGTTTAAGCAGTTTCCTCATAGCCTAGGTGTTACAATTTGAGTTTAGTAATAATCACTTAGCCTAGACGAATCAAAATCAAGGCCCTAGGTCTAGTGTTTTCACACAGACAGCATTTTAAGCCCCTAATTAATGTGTAAAAAATGCTGTAATGAGATAATTATTAATCAAGTACGGCAGTTATTAGTCTCTCTACCAGAAAATCGATTTCATAAAACATACTCACAGAAGATAACCACTTAAAAAATGGAGTATTAACTTTTTGCCTGTCTTTAAAGACCAGCACGACACAAGAAATGTAATTAAGTTATATTCTAAGAGCGTTAAGGCAGTCATTTAATGGATGGACGAAAACGAATCGTGCCTTTAATTAATTTAGTTGTAATTTCAACAGTTTAAATTGCAAAGAATTATAAGACGCAGATACGACAAAAGAAATTAGGTGGACAATTTAATCAAACTTCTTATAATTCCATCACATCTAATGAAGAAATCTTCTTAACTTAATATTGGATAATAGGAAAACATAACAAAACAAAAATGAAAGTACTTACCTCACTTATTATGATTGCAAACAATTAAAAAAAAACAATAGTGAGACCCTATTGGTTTTTTTTAAATTTTTCTCCCTTTCCTAGCATCAAGTACCATCATTTTCTCATAAAACATACAAAACTTTAAGAATGAAGGTGATCATAACCGGCACGATATACAGGTCGGGTTTTTAAAAATTCAACACGGACTTTAGCATTGAAACCGCAAGAAATAGCGAGACTAATCTACTCGTTGCGTGTGTGAAAGTGCAAGTTGCAACGATTCGTGTCCCTCATGTAGGTAGAACAGTACTAACGTGATTCGTATACATACGATTCAATCTCGTATTGATTTAGGAAAGAAAAACTGGGTCGTTTGAATAAGAAATGAGGTTGCAACAGATTTGCCCTGGTTGTTTGAAGGTAGTGGAATAAGGCTGTCTCTGTTGGTGCTGCATACCAAAGCGTTCATCTTCAATAGTCTATGCCAAGACGTTGTTAATGAATATCGTGCCAAAAGTTTCGAAATTGCTGAATGACACGAAACGTTTCCAACGTAGATAGAGAGGATAAACGAAAGCCAGTAATCGAGCAACTTAAAACACATTTTCAGTCTTGATGACCAATGGGAGACAATAATGAGCCATATTTTAAGAGCAATGCAGCATCTACAGACAAGATTCCGGAAAAAATGACACTGAATACCAAATCATCTCCAAAAACCCGAATAGAATTTGAACAAATTAGATCCAAACATAAGCAAAGCTAAGCTACATATCTCCAGCAGTAATTAACCCAAGTGAACAGGTGCCATCGTACGTCATAGATTGAAATGCAGTTAGTCTAGTATTTGCTAAGGCTGCTGGGCCTTTCACAACAGCGTGTTTAACATTCTTGCAATGCAGCAAAACAGCCGCGCCTGCGCCGGCGACGCTATACCGACGTGTTTTCCTTTCCCGCCGTGTTTTACATTACCGACGTGATTTACTTTACCAACGTGTTGTTAATAATACTGTTTGTTGATTGTAGATACTCATAACTTTGATGGATGATGTCATTAGTTTAATTATGAGAAATCTTCTTCATGAACAGCTGAAATTTTAGTTCAAGCAATTATAAAAATATAAAATACACTGTTAACCACTGCCTACCTACTACAAAACAGTACAAAATCAATGTCCCTAAATGTTTACGAAAATCTCTGAAAATAATAGAAATAATCACAATATTGATGAATTATGTGTGCTTTATAGTAAACAAACGATTGTGCGTCAATTTGTTGAGTGATCAGCCTATTCTTTGAATGGTAACGCATTGTACGCGCGTCGCTGTATTCTTTTAGCATGAAGTCATTAATGTTGAAAATATGTCGATACAGGATGTTAGGATTCAGACTTGTTTTATCTGCTTATAAATTTTTCTCGACGGATGTTACTTCGACCTGAATCAGTTCCACGAACAATTTTTTCCTTTGAAAAGTTATTTTACAGATGCATCAGTGGGAGGACCGTTTCATCTAAAATCCGGATCTTGACTTATTATTGTGGCAGATTTTACAATATTACTTGTGAGTCAGCGGTTCAATCGAAGCCGTTTTACCTTGACATTGATTTAGAACACGTTCTAAAATACTCAGGTGCTATGACAATCTGTACTCAGAACACCGCACTGCTAATTTCAAATAAATACTCATATCATAGTTTCATGATATTCTTAATAGGACCTAATATTGACCCTTGAGGAACACCAAGAAAACGAATAATTTGACTAAATTACGATAAACACCGCCATTTTATGGCAAAATATGCTTCTTAACGGTGCAGAAATTAATAAACAAAATATAGAGCATCCCGTACGTCGCGAAACAGAACAATATTATTGTTTACAAGATTGTTTTCTTCGTCACCTGAATACGGACGCACCGCGGGCCGCGCGCACGTCAGTACTACAACAGAATCGATCAAATAACCACATTTGTTGTGTGAAAGTAAAAAAAATGCATTATTTTCGATAAACGGTAAGATGTGAGTGAACATTCTAAAGAGTGAACCATGCCTAGTGGAGGGAACCTGGTGAGGGCCGAAAGGTTCCGTAAGGCGCCGCGTACGCCTCGCACTACGCATGCGCGCTATTACTACACAAGATCTTTGGTGTTAGATTCTCCGAATAGGAAGAGACCTAACACGCCACGGATAAGGTGAGAAATAAATGATGAGATTGACACGAGAATAAGAACTAGAAAAAAAATTCCTGAAATCAAAAACGTTTATCATTCTGGAGAAATAAAATTTGAGAAAGAAACGAAAGAAATAAATTTTTGAAATGTTTCATTAATCTTATTACTTTCATTAAAAATTGAACCATTCAACCAAATTTTAAACACTGATGACTTAAACACTACTAACAAAGTAGTGTTTAAGTCAGCAGTGTTTAAAATTTGCGATGTAAATCAACCATGACGAAAGTCGTTAGTCAATGTCACAACTGTAACCACAGATTTCTATGTAGCTTACTAGCTTTTTGTTTTAAAAGCAGAACCAAACCTACACAAGTTAATTAATTTATTAATAACCAACTTAAATTTACAGTTTGCACCATGTACAAGTTACATAAATGATAGTATTCAATCGAATTGACTATTCTTTTGACTAGAGTCACGTATTTAACTGTTGCAACACTAAAGAAGATGCCAACAGAACAGGCCTTATAGTAAAGGTTACTTTGTACGGCGGAAGCATGACTATTCATTGCTATCAGGTCATCTTTGAATTTGTAACTTCCAAAGATTAATTTGAAATTGTTAACTAGAAAACGCTTATTCAACAAATTTTCACGACATACCAGGCGGTTGAAACGATTTGGATGAAATTCAGTTCGGAGAACAATGAATAAACTGCCTCGTTGGTCGCAGGGATCGCAGCCTGAGCTTGAGGTCCTGAGTTCTACTCCATTAAAAGTGTTATTGGGTTTTCCATCTGGAATTTCAGTCCCAGCCCGGAGTCTGGAATTTGTGCACGGTTCATAGCTTGATAGCAGTAGGCTCGTCCCCTATTACATGGTGCCTAAATATAACTGGCGAAATGTGGGTACAACTCTGCCTAACCCTTCGAAGAATACAGGCATGATGATAATTATGATGATGTAATGTAAGATAACAGTATCATTTAAATGTTTGTATGCCACGTAGAACTCGACAACGATGGATAGCATATAGTCTTACACCACTTTTATAAAAACGAAATCCCAGTTCTGTATAGGCGTTTCATTGTTTCTTTTCTTTCTCCGCCCATCTTTAACTGTCATTACTTCGTACGATATATGCACGTACATAACCAACTATATCTGGTTTATTTTCTTTCTCCGCCCCTCTTTAACTGTCATTACTTCGTACGATATATGCACGTACATAACCAAGTATGTCTAGTCTATTTTCTTTCTCCACTCATTTTTAACTATCATTACTACGTACGATATATGCACGTACGTAACCAAGTATGTCTGGTTTATCTTCTTCCTCCGCTCATCTTTAACTGTCATTACTTCGTACGATATATGCACGTACGTAACCAAGTATGTCTGGTTTATTTTCTTTCTCCGCCCCTCTTTAATTGTCTTTACTTCATACGATATATGCACGTACGTAACCAAGTATTAGTAGTTTATTTTCTTTTTCCGCCCATCTGTAACTGTCATTACTTCGTACTACTCATGCACGTACGTAACCAAGTATGTCTAGTTTATTTTTACGAACATCAACACAACAGCTGTTTGTAAACAACTATTGTTTTCAACCGATCCACGAATTCGCTTTTGTCTGCCAACCTAAGCGTCAAAATATGCACTGTAATCAGCACTCTACGTAATGTCAGAAATAAGGTAGGAAGTTTATCTCGGTAGGTAGTTTTATGACCTTCATCATCTTTTTAAAAAATTTCATAGTTCCACAGATTATACCAATGTGCATGTTTAAAAAAATGTTATTAATTATAACTATTTTGTCGTGACATTTCATCACAAAAAAATAAACACCTATGATATGATACTATTTAAATCAATCAAGTTGATATTTCAATATTAGGTATCACATCGATCCCTACAAACAAAATGGCGAAAACAACACTTATATCTTCCGAATTTACACAAATAGCTACCTAAGTAGTGAGCTCAGGTGTGGCCCTGCTTGCTTCTTAGGTAGGAGTTCAGAAAAGTTATATAGTTAAGCATTTATCTCCGTTCCCAACATAGCTGAACCCCGACCTCTTAACTGGTACAGTTATCGCGGAGCACAGAGGAACACACGCGGTTCAGTAAAAGGTGGCTAACCTCGACGACTCGAGTATTGGGACTAAGGACAAACGCCTTGTTCTCAGCTCACCATTGATCGTGGGCTCATTACTTTGATACCCACGTTGTCACGTTCATGCATCTTCTCGCTAACTGCACACAGGTTAACCCTTTCGCGGACGGTAAACGAGACACAATAGAAGTTTTATTGGTATGACGTCTATTATAGACGTCAACCGCCCGCGAAAGCGTTAAGCAGCACTTTTAAACAGTTTAAAAAAAGCAAAACTATGCAACGGAATCTCACTAAGAAGTACTCCATTGTATTGTACAACTCCCTGAAGCAAAATCCATGATTTTATATCTACATCATCCTTAGACAGACGTTTCGCTCGTGAGTTAACGCATTGATCTTTACCCTACAAAGAGACACCATTGCTGCTAGACATCTTTACGTATCATAAAATAATCAGTTGACTCCAGTTACATATTTGCGTCCCAGATTGAGAAATCGGTAATCGTTTAAAAATAGACACGTAATTATAGGTAGAACTGGATGATCTTTAGACGACAGACTAATCTAACAACTAATGTTTGATGTATATAAAGCTTCAAATTGCCAAATTAAGCTGTCATTGTAGTCTAGATTGCATACCAGTTGTTGCTAGGATCAAAGGTGGGGAAAGCCTACGGCATTTTGATCAGGCCGAAGCACCGCAATCAGCGATAGCGGTATAATTTAGACAGCTCAATTTTCTTTGAAACTGAAATTAGAATTGAATTTGATTCTTATCACGGAAATTATTTTCGTCGGTGTTAGGATGAAAATTTAATTTACGTCAAGATACGATGCATAATGAATATTACTATTAGCGTTAAACGATGGTTCAACTGCTTCCTAGCAGACGGAAGTTTCCAAAGGCATCATACTTATAAATCGCTAATCATTTGAATGATGTTATTAGCAGCTGCTTATTACAATAAGCTACTGCTTTTAACGTCAATTTAGATATATGGCACCATCGCAAACCGACATTCACCGTGTTTTCTTTTCCCAAACGTTGTTATACTATAATTTATTTACCTGACTTAAAAGGAATATGGTTCGCTGCAGTTACCAACCACAGCCAGGGTTATTATTGTAGCGTACAGTGGACCGTGACCGAGTACTCCACGTTATTCGTAACATTCCAATTTGGCACGCCAAAGGTTTTTATTAGAGCTCGTTTCCGCATCCATTTGAATAACTTGAGCAATATTCAGACCAAAATGTCACGTCATGTTACATTTGTCACAGAAATCATGTGCCAATGCATGGGTAGGTACTTAATAAACTTATAAATAAGTTTCATCATGTACGTTCTTGAACTTTCATACCCTTAAAACTTCCGATTGTTCACTTTATCTTAAGTGAATAGTCATTTACTGCAATAACGACAATACAATTTGGTATATGAATACAGCCTATGACCTTTCTCACGATTATCAGTTATGCAAACATCATATTCATAGATCATGAAATCATCACACAAATGACAAGTAATTTAAAAATAGCTGTTGTTTAAACACAATACAAAGAAAACGCTTATTACACAATAACTACAATTTGTGCTAAAATAATAGCCGATACTTAGTGTAATTCCGAAGACATTAACGTAACACACATAATGTCCGCATTAATGACCCACATATGCAAATCACCACTTAAGGTGCAAATTAGATAATGACACAGTAACTTACCGAGATAGGTTCGCTTGACTAACCGTGTTCATTTGTTTGCAGATGTCAGTCCGCTCCGAAAGTCATGGATAGCCACAGTAGATCGGCTTCGCCGCGCGAGCCCATGCGGCCGCAACACCGACCTCCTTCGCCCCCATCCTCTCCTGGTGCCTTCGACAATCGGGCCTACCAACATGACGAATCAGACCCCAATCACAACGACTCCTTCTCCTCAAATGGAACACAGCAGCAGAATGGGCACACAAAAGAGCCGAATGGAGAGACAAAAACTCTGGAAGCAGTGAACTTAGAACTGATCAACCTCACCCCGAAGAATGGCAGTGCGAAGAAGAAGGACGTGGAGGTAGACATGAATACCTCGAACCCGTACGACGAGTACTTCGTGCCGGTCAACGAGCATAGGAAATATATGAGGTTAGTAGATGTTATTTTGTTTTACCTTACGCTACGAATACCACAGAGACTACTGTATATCTTATTTGTTAAGACGCTGACAACACCTTAACCGCGGTCACTGTCAGATTGCATAGAAAAGAAAGAGAAGCGCGATCACACAACGCTTGTAATTTATTGCAAAATATGAAGCAATTATCTATTTACTCAAAATTGAGTTGAGTAATCGAAAATAAAAAACAACCAAGTTCTGCATTCAAATAAGACGTTCTTGTTAATAATTAAATACGTAACGTATGTTGATATATCTAGACGCGGCGGCCAAAAGCACTTAAGTCAATTTTAGCTCAAAATTATAAAAAGTCACAGCATCCATGTTTTTGTATTATCCGTTGACTGGAAAAAGCACGTAAGTCACCGTCACTCCATTCAGTCGTAATAGTCGACTGTACCATAAAACTTAAGTCGTATCAACAAATCAAGCGGCGACACAAACCACTTAAGTTGACTTAAGTTTTTTTTTTCGAGCATTTCAATCTCTTATACATCTTCATCCCTTATACCGACTGACTTAAGTAACTTGGTAACAGTGATCCGTTTTTGCTGTCGATAAATTATTTTCAAGTATCTACCCTCACTTTACTCGTTTTTTTGAAGTGCTTGATAAAAGTTGAAGAAATCTCAGAAGTGATTTTATACTCTGATACTTGTGGAGGACAAAACAAGAACACACACGTAGCTGCAATGTTCACGTACTTGTTGACTGTAAAATCTTCAATGAAGTTAATACACCACAAGTTTATGATACCTGGGCATACACATATGGAACTTCCATATGTACTGACTTAAACCACGCAATCATTGAAAAAAAAAAGAAAGAAACTAACATACAAATTTATCACCCCCACGACTGGATGCAGTTAGTAAACAAAAAAATCGATCGATCGATCGAGTAGCAAAAAATTTACCGTGAGATAAATGCGACAAAATGATTTCTTTGATTTCGCTAGCTTATTGAAGGGTCCATTAGTAGCCCGAAAAAAAGATGATGATGGAAATGTTTTCAAGTGGCATGATGTGAAGTGGCTGAGTTATGACTCTGAGTACGGCGTCATAAAATACAAAACCACTCTTTCTAGAGACGAATCATTTAAAAGTATTAATTTCAAACGGAACACGCGACGAGATAAGGAATTTAATTTGATGCAGATTACTGACAAGCCAGTACCAATAAGTGTCGACAAAAAACGTGATATAATATCACTTTTGTCTTTAATACCGGAATGTTTCCATATTTTTTACCAGAATTTAGTAACCACTGACGATACCAAGGATGTTGATCCAGATATACAAGATTCAGAAGAGAGTGACTGTTAGTTTTCGACTTTAATGCATGCATTATTTTATAAAATTTTAATTAATAATCTTAGTTATTCATAGTTTTTATTAAAATCATAAAATAAAATAAATAAACCAAGTAGTTATAGTATGTTAATAAACACCTAAGTCTCAATTTCTTGATGTTCAAAGAAACTTAAGTCAGATATTTCAGTAAATAATAAATAAAGCCTAAATAGCCATATTCTGATATGTAACTAGTTCATCATTGTGTAAAAATAAATAATAAAAACCATAACCGTAGTACATTTTTTTCATACCAATCGAATTAAACAGTCTCCTGTAAAAATTTTGCATGCAAAAAAAATTGACTTAAGTACTTATGGCTTCCGAGTCTAGATATAATACAGATATTTTGGATTATAACTCAAGGTAAGAGGTTAGTTTAACGTTAGTTTGTATCGAGATTTTTTTTCAAAACGTGTTTTGGGAACAACCAAGTTCTGGGAAATATGTTCAAAATTAACATATATTTTTTCCACTACCACAAACTATACAGATTTGGCAATTTTTTTTCTTAAGAGAAGCCTATTTTTGTGAATTGGGTCTTGTCAGCGCCTTAAGGTTTGATTGAAACCACATTTTGCGGTAGAAAATAATCGACAGTTGACAGAATTCAACTATCAATACTATCAAGTATCATTGAATAAAATAGATGAATTGTTGCGATTCTTTCATTAATGTAGAACAAAAAGCAAAATAAAATTTAGATTTTGATTAGATTTCACCATTGATTACAAAACTCGGGAACAAATCTCTGTGCTTACCACTCTTCTAAAAACCGTTACTCGAACAGTCGTACCATGCAGTTTTTTATCGACTATATACCTAAGTTTATTCGGTATCGGACAAACCGCCGCGGCCGTGCCGCGCCGCCAGCTAGATATTTTTTTGTTCATCTTATATCAAAGAATGTGCGTACTCTTCATTTGATTGTAAGTATAGATCAATGGCCAATTCATGTGAACCTACAACAGTTATAGCTGGTACCAATTTCAGCTCGTAAACCATCTTTAATTGTGGACTGTGAAATAAATCTATAGACAAGTATTACTATTAACAAATGACATAAATACTAACACTGTTACTAAGCGAACAATCGGATAAAGATAGCCTTTAGCAAAAACGTGGGAGTTTTAGTCAAATTAAAAGTTCCTATGAGAGAATAAATTCTTCCACCTCTATGGCCGACAATCCAACATATTGAAAGAAAAACAACAAGAGCAAACAATTAAGCGTAACAATAATACTGGCCACTAAAAGCTGACTATCACGAACAAAAAGAAAAAACAACTGCTGTAGGGGCGGGATTAATCCCGTGGATGGACTTCAGCGGTACTCAACCTTTTTTGTATCGGGCCCGTTATATTACGTGTATCAACGCCGGTATCGACTGCGCCTATTAAAGAGCACAGCTGAAAATTAGCCTACCAAAAGGAAGATTATAAAACTAAGCTTGACAAACTTTAGACAGGGTTATTAATTAAGACCAGCGGGGTAAATGCGTAACACATACACTTTGACAGTTCAGCAACATTCATTGCGTTATTTTCGTTGCTGAGCAGACAAATTTTTCGAACATATGAAGCAATGTATTAGCAATAAACTTCAAAATCATTCAGATTGTGTTACGCAATTATATAGGGTGCTGAGGGCCTAGGTGGCAATCGGTTTGAAAGTGTTTCGTATATCTACGACTTACAAATGAGGTAGATTGACAATCTGATGTATTTTTCACTTCTCATCATTGTTATCGCTGATAGGATGTCACTTTGCCTATGCCTAGTGCATAGCTGATTCTGCGAAACTGGAGAAAGCTTTAATTGCCTCATCTCATCTTTATTGAGAACTTGACATGAATTCCAGCCGACAGTTGAGTATCGCTGATGTATTGACTCACTTACAACGAAAGAAAAGATGGTTATCAGTGAGTACCGTTGACCATGGATCCGTACAAATTGTACAAACTCGGCTGTAGCTGCGGTGCGAATTTGTGACCTCAACAAATTGAACACCGAACTAACTATTACATGATTGCCGGTGAAGATAGATTAGAACTGAGATGAAGGCTAGTGAACTTATACTCATAAAGATTATTGAGTAGGTAGTTTATGAAATTATGTAAAGTAAACTAAGTTGAAAACTTTTTACCAAAAAACTACCGACTTCCAAAAAAACACTACAACGTGGGAAGCCGGTGTCTTTAGTTTTGTATTTTCGTTTTTGCTACCGACTTCCGAAATTAAAGTTATTTTTTACTTTGTAGTGTTTTTTTATTTGGTAAAACAGTTTGTTATTTTTCACTTTTTAGTTGTGGTACCTACCCCATACAAATTCGTATTCCACTACTACATTAATAAAATCCTCAACATACAAAAAGTGGATTAAATACATATTATTAAAGCTAACTCAAAATCGACTCATCAGAACTTCACCATATGGGACCACCTCAGGAGTCTACCAAATCCTGCCGGGGTCGCGGGAAGGTACTAAAGGGTCACCGAGAAACCCCATGGCAACATAGGCAACAGGAAGGAATACGGGTGGGTTTTAGTCAGTAAGAGTCTGACACACCCTCCCGCTCCGCCCAGATCGAGAGAAGTTATTTTATGATTTCCAAACCAAAAAAAAAAAAGGAGTCTACCCAATCAAACAAAAAATAATTTTCAAAATCGATTCACAATTGACGAAAATATCGAAGGATGTAAATATTTTTTTAATACAGGCGAACATAAAACCTCCTCTTTTTGGAAACCGGTTTTGCTTTATTACATTTTAGTAAATTAACAATATTCAAATTCATCAAAATTGTGCTAGAAACATGTCGTCTCTTGTCTCAAATTGAGATACTTAGTTTCAAGGGACTGAACAATCAGTGTCATATTTAATGGACAAAGCCTACTCAATTAAATGACTATTGCAAACGTTTTGCGGTGCGTTTAATGTCACGGCTAATGGTTGTGTGCCTTCTGCAATTGGACAATAAATAAATAATAATTGAGACTGTCTAGACACAACTTTTTTTTTTTGGTGGGAAATCAACAAATAACTTCTCCCGCTCTGGGCGGAGCGGGAGGGTGTGTCAGACTCTTACTGACTAAAACCCAGCCGTATTCCTTCCTTTGCCTGTGTTGCCAGGGGCCTCGGTAACCCTTTTGGCCTGCCACGCGCTTACGACTACGATTACGGTACATGTAGGTACTAATATTGTAATGACTTTTGATAATAATAGCTACCTATGAAATGCGAAAAATAATGTGCTGCGAACGGTACGTCAAGATTCGGAATTGGCAATGGAAAAAGAAAGGGTTGCAAAACACTGTCACGAGACAATTTATTAAAATAAAGTTTACCACATTATTTAAATTATTGTGAAAGAATATACAGGCTACTTGTAATTTTACGTCACCCAAGCAACTACATACATATTTTTATCTTTCAAGAGTTGCATAAAATCTTGGTCCGAAAATGTATTTAATAAATCGTTGTTGTGATTACGGCAATCTATGCAACGGAATGTACAAGTTCTGGCAAAACTTTAAAATATATCGTGAGAAAAGAGCCCAACACAACCAATGTAGCTTATCCACACTTCGCTGATATTCGTCCCACAGTGTGAGATAACTTTTAATTAACCAATCAGAATGAGTTAAGGCTCGTGCAGACTGGGGCGATATCTCGGACGCGACAGGCATATTGCTGCCTGTCGCGCCCGCGATATCACGCTAGTCTGCACGAGCCTTAACTCATTCACGAGCCCTTTATGAGCATATCAAACACTTTTTCGCTTATTACAATCACTTTGGTGGTGAGCTGTGCTGAGCCTGTGCCTAAGACCATCACGATCAATTAACTCAAATAAGCGTTGCGGACGCGACTTACGTGTTTAGGACAGGAGCTTTACTTTGTGTAAATTATTTCATCACCACTGCTCTCAAAACGGTGAAGGAAAACATCGTGAGGAAACCGGCATGTCTAGAAGTAAAATATTGGTATCCAGCTGGATCCCGTTAGACTGTAAGCCGACACCAACATGTTGGGAAAAGGCAGGCAGATGATGGAAGGACTATCGTAACTAATATTATAAATGCGACAGTGAGTTTGTTTGTTTGTTACGCTTTCACACTAAACGGATTTGGATGGAATTTGGCACATTCCCATGGGATCGAGACTTAGGTATGTGGGTAAAATTGCGGGGCGCAGCTAGTCTAATCCTAAAAGGCTGCTGCTATTATATATGACACCACAATTTGCCATTCAACTTTTTACAACGCGGTTTGACAAAGGACTTAGAATTCAAGATTCACGGAGCGTGTCCCCAATTGGTCACAGGCCTGCTTTCCGCCTCAATACCGTGTCAGAAGTGAGACGACTCCTGAAAGATCTACCACAGTCAGGGGTTCATGACCGTACTGTGAAATTGGAATTAGCATTTGCTTGTTTTAAAAGCCCGTGGTCTTTCTAGTCTCAACACGTCATTAGAAAAGTGTTTATTTTTTAATATAATAGAGTTATTTATTTAGTTATGTTTTGTGTGTTACTACGTCATGTTATGCCAATTAGCAATATCTAACATCGACCTATTTTCCCTTGTATATTTTATTGAGTTTTTACGTTTCGCGGTTTATTTTTAATAAAAATCTCATCAGTTCTAAAACGTCTAAGTACAATATTTAACGTTTATATATGTGTTCAAAACTGGTGCATGCTAACTATTTAGAATAACATATAACTGATTTAACCAGACCACTTAAGTTCAGTAAAAATGCAATTACAGAATGTCTGTAAGTAGAGATACTTCCATCTTTAACGTCCCTGGTACAAACTAATATGGAAATAGAAATATTTGAAAAAACAACAAATGAAGTAATTCATCATTACAACATCCGATGAACCGTTCAATTACGAGTTCGTGCCGATGCGCTGCGCTTGCGCAACCCAGCAAAAAGGTTCACACTCCGCGACCTCTGTGGAATGTAAACACAAACTTATTATGACAAACTCAATTAAATATTCAGAATGCAATTTAGAATAGTTTGATGGTAATTTAAATAATTTTGGTATTCGAACCCAAGTTGTTGGAGGTCTTGTATTGTTAAAATGCCAGGGTGTAAAAAGACCCTTAACAGCTCACAACAGCTAAAGCGCGGCCACTGTCGGACTGCATAAGAAAGACAAGCGCGATGACACGACGCTGGTAATTTATGGCAAAATATGAAGCAATTATCTATTTACAAAAATCCATTGATTGTATAAAAAAATAAAACATGCGAATATGTTGCTTGTAGAATAATCTGACAAAAAATCAGAATGATTGCATGTATATTAGTATGATTTTGAATAGTTTAAAAAGTTTTTTAGAGGTATCTTCGTGATTTTATTCTATCGCATCAAATCAGTTGTATTATATTTTCAACACACTATCTACCTAGCATATATCCTGAAGAATTTCATATATTTATTTGTTTTTTTTTTACTGTAGTGGATCATATACTTTTAGACATTATAAAACTTATAAAACTTGCCTTTAGCTCCTGTAGTCCCCTTAACCGTTTAAAGGCTCCCGCAGACAGGCGCGATGCGACAGCGTGACGAGACACTAGTAGCATAATTTCTATGAAAAATGGAAAGTGTCGCGCTACGCGTCGCGTTGCTTGTCGTGCCAGTATGTTCGTGCCTTTATTCTTCTTTTCGAGTCGATGGCAATTGTAGAAATATTTTTTATGTGAGCTGGCCCCTGACCAAACCGTTGTCCTATAATATGTTGGACATGGTTTGGTCAGGGGCCCATACGTTGAAGTGTCCATACACCTGCACTTCTCGGGACCTAAAACTGATGCCGCCATTAGCGTGGCCACCTAATGAGTCCTCAACTCATCTTACTCATAATATGATTGTTATTTGCAAATATGTGCCAAATATGGTCTTATTTCACTTCTAGATTATGTTGTGGACAAAATCTTATGTCCTAGTGGTTACATTAGCCAGCTAATTGGACGCCTAGGCCGTTCATTAAACGCCGGCACCCAATTAAATAGCTGAAGGGCAACTAGAACTGTTTACCGAAGCCGAAGTGGTAGCAGTAACTAAGCCAGGGCACCCCGATCAAATGTGATAGGTTAGGTTAGAACTATGAACAACAGCGCGCAAAACGGGCGAGCGAAGCGAGCGGGGCCGCGGCAGTGGCCGGCGAGCGCTACTTCTAACGGTTAGGCTATTAACTATACGGCTAATAAAGCTAGTTAACTGCGACATATCCATAATATTTGCCTCTTTGTTTTAGTGTCAACACCAACTTTACCTTCTCATTTAAAAGCTCTCTCTTATCACTTCAAGTGATATCTACCATCGATTTTAACTTTGATATTAATCGATCGTTAACCAGCGACAGTAACGATCGAGAAATCGAGAAAATCTGTAAGAAGACAGATTTTATTGATCGACAACACATAAAATAATAATATCAAGCGATCTTTAAAATCAAATAAACCTGTAGGCACCAAGCGTAAACCTACACAAGCAGGTTTTTAAACCGTTTGATGAAGAATTCAATCACGAAGAAGGTAAAGTCAACAGTACAAATTACCAGAATATAATGAATATCACAAAATTGCCAGCGTGGGTAGTCTGTCATAAAGTGCGGTTCGATGCGGTCAGCATTATGCAAGCGTGCGCAATGAACCAAAACACCACTCAATAAAACACAGTATTGGTTTACTCTGACAGATTCGCGTTTTCTATTGTCTGACACCGATATTCAACTGAAGCGAGTTTTCGTAATGTACGTAGAAAAGGAACTACGTATAAAAGGCTAATTAAAATTCTATCTTCTTTAATTGATAACACTTCATTACAATCAAAATCGATGGTTTCGAACAAGCACGATTCTCTCGATAGACTAGGCACTCTAGTATCCTTGCTTTCGAAGATCTTATCTTAAATGTTATTACCACGAGTGCCCGAAAAGGAGTGTAATGTGTTTAGGGTCAATGTATGTATGTATCCATTTCTTTGTGCCACCATAACTTTTAATTGCCAGAATCCTTACATCATCCCGAGTGACATAGGTTATAAAAATATTTTAAGTTAAAAAAATAAATAAAACTATCATTGCTGCGGGGGACTAATCTAAAAGAGATTAAAAAGTGTTCCACAGAACAGACCGCAATGACAATTTTATTCATCAGTTTAGTCAGCGAATGACCTTTCGCTTTGTACAGATTAACTAATACAACTTGTTTTTTTTTTACTTTTTGACATTGATTCAATCTGCATCATCAGCCTTTAGAATCATAAGATCATATCTTCACAAACAATTAGCTACAAAATGTCAAAATTCTTGTTATTTTTTGATAAAATCAAGTTTGAAATTATAAAAGCCGTTGACGACATAAGAACAATCTGATTTGTTAATAATATTTGACCTTGGCAGGATTCCGACGCGAATAATCGTTACGTATTTAAGCGCTCCCCAGAATTGCAAATTAGTAACGTATTCTGAATGAATCTTAATCAAAATTCGCCACACTGCACTCATGTAAATCTGTCATATCAAAATGTATAAAAAAACGTCTAAGAATATTGTTTATTCATGACTCTGCCAGTTTTTATGATGATCTCGACAAAATTTTGAAAATGAATTTCCTATAAAAACTGTTATTTTTTAACAAATCAAATAAAGGTAAGTAAAGAAATACAGTTTGGTGAACAGAACGCTATGTTATGCCAGGAGGTGTACAAATATGACACCATATTTGTATGTATCTAAATATTATGAATTAAAATTAAAAATAAAAAAGATGTTTGAAAATCATGCATAATTAAAATTTCAAAATAAATCATAACAATTATATAATATTATTTAAAAAATAGGTAATATTATTTAAAAATTGAACGATGTCAGATTTAAATGAGGAATTATTTAGTTACAAATGTCTAGAAAAATAAAACCAAGTCAGAATAATTGAAAATGTCAATATTAATAATAAATTTCAACATCAAATTAGTTCATAATTTAAGTTTTTTCATATAACATAAACATTATATTGAGTCATCATTTAAAAATTCATCCAGTGTGTAGTAACATTTGTCATTAAGCAAGCTAATAAGTGCCTTTTTGATTATTTTTAATGGCATATTTTTAATACAAAACAAGTAAGTTTGTATGACCTTGACTAGATACCTACTACTACTTTATTTTGATTACTTAACATAACATCACGCCTGTCTTTCTCCGAAAGGTTAGGCAGGTGTGTACCTACAGTTCACCCACATTTCGCCAGTTATGAATAACATTCCTAATTATGTACCTACTACTACGAAAATTGTTGAATTATTTTTTTTTATTATATCTAACCTGCCTCGCTACTGCATAAACTGCATTACAAATAGATTATTACTGATTATTATTTAAGGGGAGTTCGATAGTATGTGGAAAACATAATATACTTAACTAATTTGATACGATAGAAAAAAATCACGCAGATGCCTCTAAAAATTTCTTTTAACGATTAAAATCCATACTAATATACATGCAATCATTCTGATTTTCTGTCAGATTATTCTATAAGCAACATATTAGCATTATAGTGTTTTTATACAATCTATAGATTTTTTATAAATCGATAATTGCTTCATATTTTGCAATAAATTACCGGCGTTGTGTCTTCGCGCTTATCTTTCTTTTCTATGCAGTCCGACAGAGACCACGCTTTAGGTGTTGTCAGCCTCTTAAATAAAATTGGCCAAGCTTGATAAAGCAATACACGCACAGAGAAATGGATGTAGATCAAACTGAAAAACAGTTGTTTTGACACTATCGACATCATTGTTCTTCACTAATTAAATATAGATACAATAATTAAACACATAATTTAGTTATCAAATCCTATCTTCAAACAATAATTACTAAGCACGTTTAATTAAGTAGATGACTTATCTCAAGTTGAGTGACTTAAAGTTAAACGCAAACCCTTTGTTCCTTTAAACAAAGGGTTTGCGTTTAACTTTCACGAACATTACTTTGTTATATTATAACTTAAGATATTTGCACTCCAATTAAAACTTCCCATTCCGAAGGAAATTCTCTAGGAAACTCCGTAACAACCAATATCCTTTTCCTGAAATCGACACGTAAAGAAATCTGGTAGGTTTGGAGAAATCAACGAATTAATCGTTGATTTTCGTATCCAGACATTATTACCTACCGTATGAATACTTTATTGTTAGTCGTCCTGCTTCTACGCCGTCAAAAAAACATCCATCCAATCCATTTGTTGTTTTAAAAAATTAAAAATACTTATACACTACATAATAATAATATAATATAATAAAAAAATAAATCAAATCATATCAATACACATATATAAGTGATTTGATATGATTTGATTTGAACCTACACAAAGTTACAGAATTATAAATATGCAAATAACATTTAAGTTTTCTTTAAAACTGCTTTAATGGCGCTTAAATTACGACATAAACTAGATTTCAACGCCACAGTTTTATCAAACAGTTTATCCCAAATTTGTCACGTGTTGATCAAAATCTGGCAATTTCTTTACATCGATAGCAGAGTTGTTTTATATAAAACGATCGAAGGTCGTCCACTACACAATTAACATTCTAAAAAGTAGGAACGAACACGTTTACTTGAATGGATTGTTTCCTTAGTAATTGGAACGTTGGTATCGTTGAATTTCTTGTAAAAACTCAACAGAAATAGATTTGATAATTGTGCCTTATTAAGTCGCAAACGCAACCTTTAACGGAAATACGCATTTAGCTTGAAATTGCTTTCGGTTATCATTATCATTGTAATGGACAATGAGTAATTTCCTCGGTTAGTTTAATTGATGTAACTTTGTAAAGAGGTCTTAATTTATAAGATTTCGATCTTGGAAGTTGGAAACTGCTTTGATTTTTTCGCCGTAGCTTAGTTACATTCTTGCGCATTTCCAGGGATATTAACATTAGGTATTAACTAAAGCTTTGCCACTTGTGAAGTTGAAACAGGTGGTCAAGCGAGCTCTTCTGAACTCTTAGAATGTCTTATTTATTATCGTGAAGCCAATAAAAACTTAGATTCAATTTCAAAAGCATAGGTGAAGACAGCTTTGCAAATTGAGTATTCAAGTGCAGCAATAGTTCCGTAGTTAACAAGGAACCCTTATAGTTTCGCCATGTCCGTCTGTCTATCTGTCTGCGGCTTATCTCAGAGAATCTTAGTACTATAAAGCTTTAATTTGGCATAGGTATACTTATTAATTGCTCAAGGACAACTAACGAGACACAATTCACAGATCACGCCGACAAACTGGTAAAATAATATCTTAAAATCATTTATTTTTTGGGTACCACTCCTACACGAAAAGTGGGGATGTTATTTTGTCTCGTCGTTGGAAAGGTCGTTCAAAATATTGCGAGTGTGTGAAGCCATTTTTCGATTCATGGATCCGTTTGCGAAATATTAAGCTTTAAAGTCATGTCCCCGGCCAGCTAAATGGTTGTTATTGATATGTGAAAAAAATCACGGCAATACCGTATACGTATAATAACTAAGTTAAAAAGAAAACTATCACAGCTAAGTAGGCTTGAGTAGACCCACTTACATTTGCAGTTAGAGAACATGTTTTTCAACTACAATGTTAAGTTTGTTCGTGGGATAAATTCATCCCAACTACGGAACCCTTCATTGTAGGTACGATTATTATGCAAACTTTTAAGAAAATTGTTTGTTTTTATTTTCGATTAGACCAGTGTCTTAATAAAAAAGCTTTGTTATGTCTGATCGATAGAACACGTAGACAAAGTAATGATCTAAAATATTTAAATGCGTAATTTTTCATGTGAAACAAGCCTGTTGGCATTTATTTGAATAAAAAGAAACAGATTATGGATGACTGAATCATTGGAGTGGGCGTCATTCTTAGACTAAATAGTTAGTAGCCTTATTATTAAGTGGATAACAAATATAAAATTTAAATCAATTTTAGACAAAACAGGCATCCTTCTGAGGAGTAGCCAGCGAACTTCAAATTTTCCAGTCAAATATTGCAAAAACATAAGAACATTTGAATTTCGCGGGCTACCACTGCGGATCCAGCTTAATTAATAGCTTCATACAAACGATTACCTAAATCATTTAGCAACTTTGCTAGTCATAATGCCTACTTCCCACATCGTTTAAATCATTTTATATCTAAACAATGTGTATTACACTAAAACTTTACTTTCACCGTCGAAATAATGGCAAAATATTAAACAGAACATGTTGATCCCACGACAGGTGAGTATTGTTGAAAGGCCGGAAGCCAGGAAGTACACATCACGACTTGTTTCATTACGCAACATGTTCTCTGTCGCTCGCCGCGGTCACTCACGGTCGAGCCATAAGTAAGGATGTTCAGTTATTTTGTTTTATGCTTTCTTTGTTACTTAGGAGCAGTGCCCCTTTGCCTGCTTGGAAAAGTAAGAGAGTTGTTTTTATGATTCAACATTTGAATTCTGGCAGTTGAACGAAAACAGTTGACGTAATTTAATTGAAACAGGAGCCGTTTAAAAACGAACATTCGCATTCTAATCTGTCTCAATCTGTCAAAAATACCTCAAATTATCATACATTTTTGACAAGTTAATGTCAAACATTGACTGTCACTGAGATGATATTGCGACTATATTTGGCTACGGAATTGGCCTTCAGATTACTAAACTTCTGAAATCGACTAATGACCCAGCACTAATCACATTTTTCTTTAACTGAACTCAAAATCGACTACACCACGAGCTTCCCCATTAACCTGGGTAAGATAATGTCCCAGTGGTGTTCTGCAATTTCATTATTAATTAGAAAGTTTACTCTAAGATTGCATTAATAACACGCTGCTTTCCAATTATTCTCGTTTACACTTTCCTCGGTACTTTTCAGCAGATAGTTGATTATTATCATAAACAGTTAATAATAGAATTATGCGCGTTAGTGAACGTCTATTCAAATTAATCTGTCAAAGTAGACTATGGATATTGTTAAACATACCTGAGTACTATACAAATAAGAAAACAATATTAGATCGAATGCAAAATCGATACCTATACAGAGTGTTAAGGCTCCTGCAGATAGGCGAGACACGACATTAGTAACACAATTTCTATGAAAACTTCATGAACAGTGTCCGCCCGCGATATTGCGCCGGTCTGCACGAGCCTTTACTGGTTACATGCCCAGTATTATATTTTAACAAAAGTCTGTCGACTCGATTAGTTTCCTTGACTTTCAAATTACGTGCCTGAACAAAGCGGGTTCAGGTTGCACAACCGTTGTTTTTGTAACAAATTAAAATCCGGCAGAAAGTTTTTAAAACAACCAAATAGCCTGGACTAGTTGTAAACAAAAAAATAACACGTTAGCTGTAACTATTTGTCATTGTTTCTAGAAAGCCGTTGCATATTCAAACTTGTTTCACAAAAGAGTGTATGTCGTCGGCTGAAAGAAATTCATAACAATACGAAATGGAGCTCGCTCCGGACTTAAGCCATGACGAAAACATTGGCATTGCATTTCAAAGCCTTCGCCTCACTATTGAATAGTGTAACTAACTTAGTAATTAAATTTAGATCCGCTAGGAGTCTCTTCTGTTTAGTCGATTAGTTCGTGACTCACGATGTAGACAAAAAAGTGTAACGATCAGACTTAAAAATGGTTTTCAATGACGTCTTTGTTAAAAAAGCAATGTGACAACATAATATTTTAAAACCTCTTTCAGCGACGTTGTTCAGCGTAAAAAGCTTATTAATTTTGTCCCAAAAAAACGTTTAAGAAATAATTTCATAATTATTTTCGCCTCACTTCTTAGAGTAAAATCTAAAAACTCACAACTCTCCACTTTAACGCTCGTGCAGACTGGCGCGTATCGCGGGCGCGACAGGCAACGCGATGTGCAGCACGATATTTTCCCTGAAGTTATTATAGAAATGGTGCTACTGGTGTCGCGTCGCGCTTGTCTGCGGGAGCCTTTACTACCCGCCAGCCATTTCAGTTTTATTTACAACATTTTTCGGTGCGGGTGGTTTAATTAAATAATACTAAAGAAACCAACTCAGGCTCTTGCACGCCTGTTAACTTTAAAACCAATTCTTACTCACAAATGAACTGTAAAAACATGTGATATGTGTTAAATATTTAATTAATTTCACATCAGATGCTCATTATCGTGTCTATAACCGATTCAGGCCGCGTTCATGGGTATGGGAGCAAAGAGGCCGAAACTGCCTTGCGTCGCCTTTGGGAATATAAAGTAGACCTCACATGGCGGCCCGTGGCTTATTTTCAAGTATAATGTACAGTCGCCAGCACATCAAGTTACTGAAAACTGAGAAACTGTCAAATAACCTCATTCGATTTTGAACTTAACTACCAACACTTTAAGGTTTAGCAATCATTTAGTGAAATCTGACAGTTTAGTATAACCTTTTGTGCTGGCGACTATACATATTTGTCGGTAATTTGATACGAACCTGTTTTACCACTTACATTGGCATAATCTACTTGTATCTGTAGACTATGTTAGAATTTAACAGGCTTTGAATGTTCTTTGGATGAGTTGAGTTCTTGCCACTTTACAATCATCAAAGGAAAAGATCTAGAGAAATACGGGAATTTAATTGACTGATCTAAGTAAAGTCTAGTCTAGATATCGGGAACAAGCCAAACGAAGAAAGTATGGTAGTGGAACAAAACCTAAAATACAAAACGCATTCAAGCAACAATCCATCGACTCAGCCTATCGCAATCCAACGCCACAACACCTACATTCATGCATATATATTACCTACTGTTAAAATCTTTGGGATGCCAGCAGAGAAAACAAAGCTCATATAAAATAGTTTGTCTATAGTTATAACTGTAACTGCCCCGACTTACGAGTTATAGGTCGTGGGTTCCAACTCAGGCAGGCGCTTTACTTTGTGTAAATAATTTCATCAGCACTGCTCTCAAAACGGTGAAGGAAAACATCGTGAAAAAACCGGCATGTCCAAAATCAAAAATTAGACATGTGACATCTACCAAACCGCACTGGGCCCGCGTGGTGGATTACAGCCCACTTCCCTCTTAGAGAGAAAGCCTGGTGTTGCAGCAGTGGGAGAATTATAGGCTGATTATGCTATGCTATGTTATTGTTAAAAAAAAACGAAAGAGATTCGCTGCGCTGGCCACACGGGCCCAAATGAAAAGAAAAGCTCGGTCGAAGATTAGAGTCACTTTACAGATGACTGTCCCTATGCTTAATTTGCTTGAAAAGTATAAAGGGTGAGGTATAAAATAAAACCAAAAAAGTATTAACAGGGCCCTTGTAAAAAATAACATAAGACTCAATTACACAGTTAAGCCTCTCGCTCCCAAAATAGTAACATAAAAGGCAAAAGGACTTAATTTCAATAACACACAAGTGAAAAAAACTAAAACAATACAAAAAATAACGGTAAACCTAGTCATATTATTATGTAGATCGCTTCATTTACAATATCGCACGCCCTTTTGCCGTGTAAAACGGTACTCAAATGAGATGCAGTGGCACACAACCAAATATTGTAATACAAATCTAGTCTCCAAGCAACTGCATTGATCTTTACAAACATTGGAGAACAAACACCGAAACACAGACATCACTAACAGCTCTTTAGTCGAGTTTTAAGAAACTAGAGTAAATAGTCGACTTATCGATACAGCTGAATTTGAATGACAATTTTTTTTAATCACCCAGTTATCAATCCCGATATATCCGAAAGCTAATGCAGTCTCCTAATCATTTGTTTATTTGCACAGAACACGTTAATCCAGAATTAAATACTAACAAACAATGCGGAGCACAGTTTTCTCCTAAGTTGCGCAATTCCATACGACACACTGATATTTGAGCCCATTCATGATCTGAATAGACACAGGCTTGCTCAATGGCTCGTGCTCTGATTGATCGTTGATCATGATCACACACGCGCCGAATGTGGGTCACTGCTGTTCACGGCTTTTCGGCTGAGACAAAACGGGTTTCGCACTACCTAGCTAATTGCTGTTTAAAATCGCATTTGAATATATGGAGTAATGTTTGAAGTTACGCAACCGTTGACAAGTCGGCGTGGATTTAAAATTGGCCCCATTAAACTTTTTAAGATGCTTATTGCTTATTCGCCAATTACGGGCGGATTAGTTGCTCTTTCCAAAACTGGAATATAAAACGATCGTTATCAAGTTAGTTCTAGGTTACTGTTATACTACTGTGTGTATTTAGTCTTACTTCGCAATGACTAGGTAGGTAAGTACATATCAAGCATCATTTCTCAAATGCCCATGTCCAATTAATTGAAAGCTCCCAAAACGCGAAGCAGAATCTACCACCAACAGAACACATTGATTAACACAGGACGACTATAATTTATTAAGAAAGTAACAAATCCTGGCAGGGAGTCTCACTTACACTTCAATCACTAGGGCTGAAGGGACATAAGGTGTAGGACTCGGTGTACCGGCAGGCGCGCGCGCCGGTCGGGGGTCGCGGTTCGCGGGCGCGGGGAACAAAGCGCAGGGCGACGACCCGCCGACCGCGCTCACCTCGCGACCACCGGCGGATTTTATAATAACCGACATGTCTCACTGTTCTATAACATGTCTATGGTCCACGCCGGGCCTTGTCGCGGTTGGTGTGAGAGAGAAGTGCATAGTGCATGCACAAAGTTACACAACAAAGACCTTATTTTTTAAAGAACAAATGTGTTTGAAATATCGTGGAAAATGTTGTCCCGTCTAGGTAGACTTTAAATCCACCTCAAATATTCTAAATAGTAAGGATGATAAGAATTGGTAATACGAGTAGGCCTAATAGATATTGGTGCCGATTCCCTTGTCACAAACGAAACTAAATTTAAGTTCAGTGCATCTTTTTCTTTCTATTTCATAAAAAAAAGGACAGAAGATAAATTTTAGTTTAGTCCTGTCAAATTAATCATCGCTTGTCACTACTCCATACTAGTTTAGACGTGATTAAAAACTTGCCTACTAAAATTACGTCCATTTACGTCAAGCGGTGATTAATTGAGTTTAATTGAATAGAATTGGTGATTAAGCGGTGGTTAGTGAGAGAATAGTGCATTATAAATAGTAACAGGTGCTAACCTGTTACTATTTATAATGCACTATTGCCATTTTTACAGCAAACAGAAAGCAAGATGTATACTTGTCTACACAAGCATGCGCTAATCTGTGCTTATGCATCTAATCCATGTAATTAATATGTAGGTACTCTATCATACACCCAGTACGTAATGCCAGGAATTTTCATCTTTCTGGCTAAAACACAGCGCAAAAGAGATCAAGTAGGTAGGTACTTGAGATTAGCGTGATTGATGGTTTGATGTCATTTTGACCGGTTATTTAAAATGGCGGGAATGCAAGAATTAGTAACACTTTTTTGGTAAATACTCCTAAATTCCATAGCTTGATTGGTTTCCAACATGTTCTTTTGATAAGCAACTTAATCTTAATAATGTGAATTCGTAAAGAAATTGTAATTGTACAATTATGTTACCGAGATTATAAATCTTCTTATATTTAATATGGGAAAAGACGTTTACTTTATCTGCTTAGTTTGAAGTATGTTAGCTATTCGATTTCTTATATGGCAACATTTCGTGCCAGGAATGCGACACACCCTGACTCTTGGCTTCCGACCTTCAAATAACTCAAGCCATGTATTTGCATAGGTGCATCCGAAATCAGTCTTGAAAGCCATCGTGTAGTATTATGCTATTGAATTTTGTACTCTATCCCGCCTAATTATAAGCTATTTTGGGGATTAAGGGACTACAGGAGCTAAACGCAAGTTTTATAAGTTTTATAATGTCTAAAATTATATGATCCACTGCAGAAAACTAAATCAGAAAAATATATGATATTCTTCAGGATATATGCTAGGTAGATAGTGTGTTGAAAATATAATACAACTAAGTTGATACGATAGAAAAAAAACACGAATATACCTCTTTAAATTTCTTTTAACGATTAAAAACCATACTAATATATAATACTACAAGCAACATATTAGCATAATAGTGTTTTAATTTTTTTTATCTAATAAATAGTATTTTTGTAAATAGATAATTGCTTTATATTTTGCAATAAATTACCAGCGTTGTGACATCGCGCTTCGTTTTCTTTTCTATACAGTCCGACATCGACAGTGACCGCGCTTTAGTTGTTGTCAGCCTCTTAAAGGAAAGCTTTTATTAAAATTTAGATACATATAAACGTATGCACCTTATTAAATTCCTTTGTCGAATTAAATCTAAGCACTACTACCTTTCACAATTAAACGGATTTACAAAATGTAACGTAACCAAATCGTTAAGAAAATGACGATAACTTTTTTACAAGTGGAGTTAAGAATAAACCGGTAAAACTCATAAAAACGAAATACTTAATTGTGTTTTGCAATTTATGCTACCTACGATCACCTACCACAAACTGGCAACATTTACTTTTACCAAGTAATTTCATGTGGGTAGATCATAAAATATGTCAATTAACGAAAAAGGTTAAGAATTAAATTAGTAGTTGTCCATTCATCTGTCGGGCAAAAGTGAATCGCTTCTCATCCAGTGTTAGTGGCAATGGAAATCATGGAAAATCCCACAGAAAGGCTTTTAACCTCTCGCGATGAAAACTCAGACGTTGAAGAGTGCGTATAATTAATTTCAACAAATTTTTATGCAAATCAACCATGTTTTGTGACCTCCTGGGATACGGTGGGTGATTTTGCCCACCGTGTAATTATGCAATCTATTTCGTAATTGGATAATTATTGATAGTTTTTTGTCTATGTAGAAGCGATGGTAATTATTCGTTTAGTTAAATAGTCGGTGAAGCAAGTCTTGCTCAAAATTTCGATGAAAACGGCCATGATGGTGCCTAACCTATCGACATTTTGTTTTCTTGACACGTGTGTAATTTTGTTAGAGATTTTTAGTTTTTAGGGTTCCATACCCGAACGGTACCAAACGGAACCCTATTACTATGCCTCCACTGTCCGTCTGTTCGCTTGTATATCAGCGGGCTGTATCTCATGAACCGTAATAGGTAGACAGTTGCAATTTTCCCAGATTGTGTATTTCTATTGGCGCTATAACCACACAATAAAAATAAAATAAAATAAAAAATTAAAGGGTTACAAGAAACGTGTTTTTTTCGATGGTTTTTGCTGGTATAAAATATGTAGTGTGAGGTAGTGTTAAATATTGTACGGTGGCACGGAACCTGTCGTGTGCGAGTCCAACTTGCACTCGGCCGGTTTTTTTAATAACTTTGTATTATTTTGCGTCGATTATTTTAAGGGTTGAAAAAATTACTGAAACCTTTGTCCCTAAATATTTTTAACCTATACAAAATGTTTCTTAACGTGAATCTTCATCTGTATTTTCCTTTTTCTTATTTAACAAACATTTCATTGTTTCCAGAGGTGAAAAGCTGTATGTGACGGCAGACAAACGCGGCGATAAAGGAGGCTGCAAGCGACCTCTCTGCTGGACCCTCCTGGGACTAATCGTCGCAGCCATAGTCGCCATCATCGTGCTAGCAGCCAGTAAGTACCTAACTCCTCTATTCGCCCGATCGCAATTAAGGCGCTGACAAGAGGCAAATGACAAAAATAGGCTCGTCTTAAGAAAAAAAAATTGCCAAATCTGTATAGTTTGTGGAAGCGGAAAAAATATATGTCAATTTTGAACATATTTCCCAGAACTTGGATACAAACTAACGTTAAACTAACCTCTTACCTTGAGTTCTAATCCAAAATATCTGTATTAAATATCAACATACGTTACGTATCTAATTAATAACAAGAACGTCTTATTTGAATGCAGAAGTTGGTTGTTTTTTATTTTCGATTACTCAACTCAATTTTGAGTAAATAGATAATTGCTTCATATTTTTCAATTCATTAGAAGCGTTGTGTCATCGCGCTTTTCTTTCTTTTCTATGCAATCTGACAGTGACAGCGGTTTAGGTGTTGTCAGCGTCTTAAGTCCGCATCTGACATTTATTTTTACTTTGCATAAAGTTTTAATAATAACAATTCAATGCTGAACGTGAGCTGTCTCGACAAGGAACGTACCTACTCGTACGTAGTAAACCAAGTACATGACTTGATTGCTCCAAATTGATGTTCGCACAGAAGTTCGGAATCCCCTGGTGAAGCAGTCTATACCCGCTATGTTCATAAGACTATTTAGCTGACTTTTATGGTGTAACCTCG
This sequence comes from Atethmia centrago, assembly GCA_905333075.3. Classification (NCBI taxonomy): domain Eukaryota; kingdom Metazoa; phylum Arthropoda; class Insecta; order Lepidoptera; family Noctuidae; genus Atethmia; species Atethmia centrago. The sequence continues at coordinate 23,660,574 of HG995369.1, forward strand.
CTCATAGAGTTTTTCTTAAGAGATAGCTTACATACATGAAGTTATTGAATAAGCCTCTCCTTTACTGCTCGTGGGTGTCGTAAGGCGTCTTTTGATAGTCAATTTGGTGAGCAAAAGAATCCTTTTGTCGGTTAAAGTGCTAACACCTTCTTCCATTTTGAACAATCCACACATATATAAGCGTGGTGGATGATAACACATGCTAGCTGGCGTGTTGACTTGGCCACCTCACGCTCGGCTAAAGGCTAATTATTTTCCAGGCGACTAACAACTTAAAGGGCGACAAACTATTTGCTATTAAAAAAATAACTTGTCAGCGATTAAATATTATTAGGCATGTATTTAACGCGGTGCCAAATTAATCTGAATTTGGGATTAACCTTTTGACCGCCACAGTCATGTATAGATGACAGACCAAAATGTGCCCAGCACGCCACGGTCACGACTACATGATACATTTTAAGGAATAATTAGTAGCTTGGCGCCGAGGGCACGTTTTTGCTTTTTTGACGTGGCGGTCAATAGGTTAAAAATAATTAAAGGCGGTAGCAAATATAGTAGGTTGGCAGCTACAGCAAAGGATTATTGAATTTGGGTTAGGTTAGAATAGCGACCATTAACGCCATCGATCCTCTCTATTGTTGGTGACTAACTGAGACCAAAACAAAAACTTGATACCAATTTAAATATAAACAAAGCTTACAACTCAAAATGAAGCTGCCATTTTTGGTACCCATTTTAATTTTTAAAACCCTAAATCAGATTAGTTTGTCGCCGCGTTAAATACATGCCTATTTTGAATTTGCCGGCTGGACAGCAACTTAACCTGACCTTTAAAAATTACCAGCGGGCGTCCTATTCACGAACTCGCCAACTCCTCTGGAGCAAAACAACACATCAGTCAGCTCGGCGCGGGCGCTGGGCGGGATCGGTCATGTCCAGCACGACCACGACCATAATCATGACCATGACCACGACCACAACACCAGCGGGGACCACGACCATAGTGTGGACCATGACCACAGCATGGAGACGACGGAGCATCAACACGGACCAGAGCCGCAGAGTGATGAGGGTCATGAACCCTCCCTCGTGTCGGACGAAACCAGCGATTCCTCTATGTATGGTGAGTACAAAAGTTTTTTTAATTGACTAATTCGTACGCACTTATATGAAAAAATGATTTTCTCAAGTAAGTAGGTATGTGCCTAGTCAATCTTTCTATATATAAAAATCTCGTGTCACGGTGTTTGTGGTTGCAATCCTCCCAAACGGCTCGACCGATTTTTATGATTTTTTTAATGTATATTTTAATATTTGCTAGGTATGAGAACAGGTCGTAAAGTATATTTTATCCCTATATTCCCACGGGATCGAGACTTACGCAGGTGAAACCGCGGGGCACAGCTAGTAATATATATCTCTGACTTAGATTAAATACAGCCATGAAGTACCATGGTACCATGATGCAAATTTTACTAATAGACGGATGCTGTAAATTAAGCTATTTGTAACACACTAGATGCAGATATCGTTACTGTTTCATTCCAGTAATCAAATCACTGCACAATAAATATAAGTACCTAAAAGATCTATATTCATTAATCTAACGTAACTTAAATGATAACTTACTTTTCTTTCTTCTAACTCCACAGTGCCCAGAACTGTGGAAGGCGAGCTGAAAATTGATAACGAAGTATTTACCAGCGCGCTTCAAGATCCTGAGAGCCACGAATACAGAGAGTTCGTCATGAATTTCGCTGATGGCATCAAACGAGCGCTGTTCGACAGAAACAGCCTGGACAACGGAAACAATGAAATTACTGTCGAAGTTGTACATCTCAAGTAAGATATACTTTTACGTAGAATTATATTGTCCTTTGTACGACTTGTCTGTACCTACTCAGTCTATTTTAAATTAAATTAAATTAGTACTACATTGTTGTATTGGGTTCCCACATGAAAAAACAAATGTAAGTCGTAATAATAAATAAATATTCACCTACCTAATATTGACAAGAAAATGTTAAATACCTACTGTTTTAATGTTCCGACCTTAATTAAAACGAAAAACGGAAATTTTATAAGATCATCTGTCGCAGAGGTTTTGTTGTTTATTAGGTACCTACTACACCAATTTTTAAATTACACTACATTTATTTGTTATTTACGATTTTCTTACGGTTTCCTATTTACGATTATTATTATTACAACTGTGCTAGATACAATCATAGTAGATTTTACAACAAAAAAAAATCAAAAGAAATCATTAATTCAATCAATCATTGTAAAAGAAATCATTTTATTAAAAATTAAAATTGCTCGTTTATACCCGTGCTGTAGTCTGCTTTTCACTTCGATCGCGAGAAAATGAAACAGGCATAAAGTATATACGAGTAACAGTATTCCATTGTTTTAGTTTAATCACTTTTCACTGTTCAAAAATGTTGCAAAATTGAAGAAGATTACAGCTAATTCCCGCTACGAAACTTTAAATTTTTATTTTTTTAGTTTCAACATGTGTCATTCGACTTGGGTACTTCATACTGCCAAGTCATAAAAACGTTTTTTTTACGTTTTTAAATAATAAATGACAACTATTTTATCTGGTTTTATTAAATTAACGATAAAATGAAAGCAAATGAAATAAAATAACGACTTTAATCTGCGACGTTTTATTGTGCGTGTGGCTGTTGGGCCTGATTATCTTAGTCTTAAAAAAATACTTTATGCCCTAGAGCTTAAAAAGAGACTTTATGTCGCCTACGCACAACATAACGACGAACTTTTAGAGCATGAGAAGTGAAAATAATATTTCCATTTTTATTTACAGGGAAGGCTCCGTCGTCGTCACCTACAGAGTTCACTGGAAGCCCAAGTTGCACAATGAACCAACAGAAGACTTGTTGAAGGCTGACAAACTTGAGGCCAAACTTAATGCCTACCTTAACAAGAATAACAGAATGATCAACGTTTACCACATTGCCGAAGACAAGATGACCATTAGACCAGTGCTAGATGTCTGTCAGATAAACAAGAATGGTTGTGAACATGGCTGTGAATTCGATGAAATGACACTTGACTTCGCTTGCACGTGCCCATATGGTGAAATATTAGACATGGCTAACTCCAAACGGTGTATACCGTTATTAAGCTCAGAAAATGAAAAGAGCACTGAAGATACAAAAGAGAGCGACATTACGGTTCATACAGTAAACGCCAATCCGGTCACTACTAAAATGGTTCCCGAAGAAGAAAACCCCACCACTGAATCGGTTCATCACCCCCGTCATACTTTTGACTGGACTGAAACTCATCACAGAATGCCGGAGACGACCACCGAAACTGAAAGTGACGTTAATTTTTCGCACATTTTTGGCCAATCCACCAAAAAGCTAGAGGAGTCAGAAACAACTAAACCTGATTTAAGCGAAGAGAATCCGGCTCCTGAGCCAGAACCGAAACCCGAGCCTGAACCCACACCCGAGCCCGAACCCACACCCGAGCCCACATCCGAACCTGAGCCTGAAACCACATCTGAGCCTGAACCCGCATCTGAGCCTGAACCCAAATCTGAGTCTGAACCCAAATCTGAGTCTCAACCCAAATCGGAGTCTGAACCCACACCAGAGCCTGAACCCAAGTCTGAGCCAGAGCCAGTAGCCGAGCCGGAGCCCCAAACAACTGCTGAACAAGCACCCGAACCGACTACAGAACCAGAGCCAAAGGACGACCCAGAACCGGAATCGAAGTCTGAACCAGAACCAACATCAGAACCCGAACCGGAATCAAAAGCTGAATTTGAATCAGAATCTCAGCCCGAACCCTCTCCAGAACCGAAACCGGAGCCAGAACCAGAACCAGAGCCAGAATCAGAAGTTTCATCCATAACACCGGTGACTGTCACATTGAACCCTGCCTTTATGTTGCGAGAGCAACAGCAATCAAAGGATCATACTCCAACGTCCGAAACGACAACCGAACCCCAGCCTGAACCCGAATCGACGACCGCGCCAATGGCAGAATCTTCCCCCGAAGCTAACACACAAGCTTCACACTCTATAGAAAGAGAAATTTCTCGAACACTTTTACATGAAACTGGGCACGAGTCTACTGCGGTCACAGAGGAATCTAAAATTACCACAACCGCAGATAACAACCAGCAATCTGAACATCACATTGATCAGTCAGAGAACTCAGAAGAAAAGTCAATTTTATACACTAATGAAGGCAAATTCGAATATAAACCTATTGAAGATACTCAAGAAACGACAACTAGGCGAGTTTCTTTATCTGAACCAAACCTTATAAATGAGCCCTCTTACGAACCAAAACCCGAAATTATTTCAATTTTAAGTGCCAAACAGGAAAACAAGCCAACAAACAGTCGAAATAATACAAACGATGAAACTCGCACTACAACTGAAATTACCGATTGGCTTGAACTGCAACCTCATAATTCAGCTAAATCGGTCGATCATAATCAAACAGAGTTTGACGAGCTTCTAAATAATAATGCTAATAAAATTTCACACGAATCAGAACAAAGATCGTTTAAAACATTTGATGAACATTTCTTATTTGAAACAACGACTACTACAAGCACAAACCCTGTAAACGAAAACGATACGCTTGACTTAGTCAGCAAAGTTATTGAGAACCCAAGTACCGAAATAACAAGAAGGATGGAGGACGAAAACAAAATTCCAGTTGCAATTTTGCCCTTAAACGAAGAAACATCTGATGGAGAAATTAGTAATACAGAAACAACAACTAAAACTATAAGTACAATGCCTACCGTAGAAGTGGAACCTTCCATGGGTGAAACAGAAACAGAAAATGCAGACGCGTCAGAATCTAAAACCGGATCTATGATAACTTCTATCCTCGAGGAAGCTAAGTCAATAGAAACCAACAAATCAGTACCAATTGAAACAACAACATCAGAGCCTGAAACGATTAAGCAATTTTCTATTAATAAACACTATCAAGACTCTGATGGAGATAAATTATTAGAAGTTTTAGAGAAACAACCTCATTCCGAAAATAACGAAACATCAACCGAACGCGAACCTGAAGAAGGCATGGATATCACTTTTGATGCAATAAACATGCTTTACAACCGTTCCTCTAAATCGATTGAAAAGAAACCTGATACACCCAGCAATTACAGTGGCATACAAGATACAACAGAGGATAAAAGCTTCAGCACGGATAGTTCTACTGATTCTGATTGGCTGTCAGAAGCTGTTACTGAAATAAACTACGATGAAGCTATGAACCATATGGCAAAACATGAAACAACAGAATCCAGTGTTAGCAAAATAGAAGAAATAATGAACCATGGACTGGTGAAAGATGATTTTGAGCCCGATTACTTAAGTAACATGGGCCCTAATGGTAACAAGCAGGAACAGGACGAACCGTTATACGGTATGGTGCATGACTATGATAACGAAGATACTCGTATTAAAAGAGTTAACAAAGCAGTAACAACTGAAGCAGCAAAAAATTTATCCACAGCAAGTGACGTCGGAAAAAATAATTCTGGAGTGATACATAACACAAATGTACCCGTTGAAACTACTACTGTCAGCGAATATATTTACAAAGTTGCTGAAAAGTTCACTAACGATCCGGGTGTAACCCTAACGGAGGATGAAGAAATAGTGGCCAATAACTCATTATCCCCAGTGATGGAAGACCCACCAGCAATTGATAATGTTGAACCAGCTCTATTAACGACCGAAGAACCAGAACCAGCCATTAAGGCAGAACCAGCACCCGTTTGGGAAGAGCCGGACTCTGAAAAATATTTGACTGTCAAAGAACTGCCCAAAAAAAATCAAAAAACTACTGAAATACAGCATCCTGGTAAGATCGACGAAATACAAATATCCTCTTCAACTGGTGCACCAACCACTATGGTACCAATGAACGAAAACACCGAAAATGTTACGATAGCCGAAACAGAAAATTCGGACCTTTCTGAAAACTCCCAAAATACAACACAGTTAAGTAATCTAAACGTAACTATATATGAAATTTCTAGTCATAGCGGTAATAATTCAGTACTGTTAGCGAAACCTGGAAATGCACAATCAGCGGAGTACGATGATCATGAAACTGAAATGAATCCTTTCTTACCAGAGGTCGAGAACAACAAAATCTTAGTCAAAAAACTTCAAGAAGGTCATGACCTAGAGCCTAATAACCTTACTGAGACTCAAAACGAGAACACGGAGGAACATGTCAAAAACACATCGGAAGGAATATTATCTTCAAATAATGATTCCTTAGCTGTAATAGGGAAACAAGCTGAGGCAGTTACTAACAAGCAAGAAGAGAATCTACCAAGAGCTTCAGAAGACGATACTTCATTTAATGAATTGCTCATGGGCGGGAATAGAACAGATATCACAACGACTCCAGCGACAGTAAACCAACCCGAGAAAAAAGAGACGTTACCTATTTCCACGTTCTTATTGGACACTGATGACCTAGAAACTCTAACAACACAGGTAAATAGCAACAAGGTAGATGCGACAACTTCTGTACCAGTGCTCAACAATGATGGGTTCCTCAGTGTTGTTCCCATTACAGAACAAAAGGAAGATCTGCTAGAGCATCACAACAGTGAAAACATTGCAGAGCTCAATGACATAAGTGATTTGCCAAAAAGTGATAAGAGGACATTAGATACTACCAAATTTGATTCAGTAATTAATAATGAAGCGTAGAATAATGATGCGCCGCTCAATTTTAACTCTACACACAATTAGTTTTAACGTTGCTATTTCATTACCTGTGATTCCGTTGACATCGCCGAACAAATTATTCTAAACAGACTTTTATACCAATGTAAATGCAATATTATTATATTATTAATTAATTCAATTTACTGGGTTTCGGTCCTCAGAAACTTACGCAGTACCTTTAATGTTATCGTCCTGTATTCACGTCGTGAACAATTTATTCATTAGACTAGTCAAACTAGGAAAAGTCATCGTCTTGAAAGAAAGATTTAGATTTATTTACGTCTATATAAAAATTATGTGGATTGCGTAAAAATGTATAAATAACTGGTAAAACGTATATACTTTAAGTATTTTACGCGATTCATGCTTTATGAAGGTACACAAAAATCTTGGATCTTGTAATATTAGGGCCTCGCTCTTAGAGGATTACCTGACAGTCCTATCTTGTAATTGTTACCATAGCTAAATGTATATTATTGTTATTTTAAATAAATTACATTTTAAATTAATTACTCTTGAATCGGACGCTATAACGAGTTTAAAAATAGAATGGCGTAACCGTTAGACGGCTTTTGTTATATATTCTTGTGATCGTCTGCCATGCCGTATGTGATAACTCGCAGGTAAACTACATTCCGTTCGTACTTATTAACTTAGTGATATTACACAGAAGTGAGGTCTGATTGTAAAATAATAATTAATTAAGTACTTGTTAACTAAGATAAATATTTTGTATAAATGGTTGATTTGTAAAATAATTGAATTATGTTGTAAATAAATATAAAGTTAATAATAATTATATTTGAGTGTTTATTATTTGTGCAACCTTATTATCATAGACTTTCAACAACAATAACATCATTTATAAGTATCTAGACTTTTATTAAGTACCAACAAACTATACGACTCTAAAATAGATAACAACATTAAAGTTCATAACAGTTTTGTATTTATGTTTAATCACAGAACTTTTAAATCTTTTGGTCGCGGCGTGATGTCATCGATCTCTTGAGCAGTCACTTGCTCATCTAGGATCATCCTCGCACATAGACACCCGTCACCCATCGTCCCATTCCCACTGACGATACAGTTGCCCAACACAGCCTTGCAACTATTATATGGAATAAATTTGACATCATTATTTACACTATCAACTTCTACTCTAACAGTTTTAGCTGGAGGAATATTCATTTCAAATATGTCCTTTAATTTCACAGTGCCATCAGCCTTATATTCTATTACTGGCGTGTTGTCTCGATAGTCACCAGTACTTCCATTTTGAGCCTTGTAACGTTCAGAACATTCGCAGCCTTCACAAAAGTTGCTAACGTTATTATCTACTATGCTCATGTTTATGGGTTCATTTTCAATAGGTGTAAAATCGTAGTCTTCATCAACAGTCTTAGATATTTGTGCACAAACGCATTTTTCGCCTTTATCAATCATAATACAACTGCCTAACACTAATTTACAATTGCGGACTTCATCATCATAATCGTCTATATTTCTGTTTGGTGGGTCTATGAAATCATCGTCAATTCCACTGCCTTCAAAAGTAACAACAGGTACATCCTCAGCGACATATTCTTCTTTAACATTCTGTACACAACTAAATGTGTGTTTTTCAAACTGAGACTTGAGTATTATTAGTCCACATGAAGAACAAGTTATGGCATCTGAAATTAAAAATGGGAAACAATAATATTTTCATGAACAATTGAGACATCTTTTTCGAGAAATAAACTTTAATAATAATGGACTGGATTTGACAAGAATGGACGATGGTGACATATTTTAAGTCTTTCATCAAATAAATGCGCACAATAGAAACTGAGCTGCTCAAATAAGTTCAATAAACCTTCAGAGTTTTAGAATGAAATGGAATGTAAATTAATTTAAGTTTGCAAGCTTACCATTTTCAGTTTTCTTCTTTGTCATACATGACAAATCACAAGCTGAATTAGAATCTGATGATATTCCACTGTCTGCTTTATCTAAAACAAAACCAATAAAAATATATCACACTGATAAAATTTACACTAAATCATCCATTGCTGAAAGGGCTTTCCAGTGACCGCTACTAATAAATGCTTTGGAAGGATTGCCTGATTCTCCATCATTGATAAACAAACTAGGGATCAAAGAGTTAACTTCCAAGGGAACAGAATCGAAGATGGGTCAAACTCTAAAACTCTCAAATCTATGCACAAAATCGAGATTCATGCTTGAACATTGTATTCTAGAACAATGTGCAACAATGAATCTCGATTTATACAGGTCTTAGAATTTAAAACTTATAGAAAGATAATAAAGAAAGAAAATACGTTTATTTGGGGTAAACATGACGCAAAGAAGGAACAAACACACAGAAAAGAACAAGTTGGGGGAAAATATGCGTCACATCAGAATGGTTTATTAGTTACGAGGCCAAAAGCATTAGCATTAGCCACTATGTAAAGAAGCATAAGAGCGGCATTCTAAAGTTAAAGAAAATACAGTCAGAAAAAGAAACACTTACGATGTTTAGCCAGATGTCTCTTTTTCGCGTATGGAGTGGCAAACTTCTTACCGCAGTCAGTAAATGAGCAGTATAATGAAGTATCTGCAGTGTGTGTCTTCAGATGAGTCTTCAAGTGATGGGACTGTATGAACCCTGGAATTAGAAAATTATAATAAAGATGTTGAATACAACAAAAATTTGATATCATGCACCAAATCAACCAAGTTGATATTGAACAGTCACCATCAACATAATGCTCTGAGACTCTGACTTTTTGTTACCCAAAACTGGTTTGAAGGCCTCAAACCAGTTTTGGGTAACAAAAAGTCAAAGTAAGTAGAATCAAAATATGACTCACCCTTATTACAAATTTTACAATAATGTTGCTTGGTGTTAGTATGGGTCAGCTCATGATGTTTCAAATGATGTGCAAAGTTGAACTTCTTGGAACAGCCCGTGAAGCTGCATTCATAACGTCTCTCAGAGAGTGACTTATGCGTCTTCATATGTGTGCTGAGTGCCGGCTCACTGCTGAAGACCACGCTGCATTTTGTGCATGTATATGTTCCTGTAATTAAAAGGTTATTGCAACTTTGTATTGGTTTGAGAGTCAGTCCCCAAACGTGGAGCATTACGGGGAGATCGTGTCTACGTGAATGTCGTGACGTAAATTATTATTATTATAACATATTAGTTTGTACTGTCTTGTGAGTGTGGGTGCGACCGCGCGACTATGAGTCTGTGTGTGTGGGAGTGTGTGTGTGTGTGTGTGTGTGTGTGTGTGTGTGTGTGTGTGTGTGTGTGTGTGTGTGTGTGTGTGTGTGTGTGTGTGTGTGTGTGTGTGTGTCAGTGTAAGTGTGAAAGTGTGTTATATGATAGTGCAATTATATGTGCAAGTAAGTCTTTGGTCTTGTGATAGTCTAATTGTCAGCGCCAGCCAGCAACAATGCTATTAACTCTGGGTCTGGAAGGTCCTACAATAATGAGCTTTTTGTTGACGCGGTCGTACAGTCTACTACTTAGGCTGCCAAACTGTCTACTCGCAAAAGCTGTTTTACGAGACGCAGCAAAATGCTTGTTTGTAAGTATTTTGCTGCATTTGTTTGGGTCGTGTAGGGGCACAGATAGATGTTTCCTCAGTATGGATTTCAGCACAAAGAGCTGACGAACTGTTAGTACTTTACAATCCGAGTACAGCTGTGCAGTAGAGTAGCTGTATGGTTTTTTGGTGATCACTTTCAGGACAGCTCTCTGTGCTCTCTCCAAACCAAGAAAATGCGTTTTGGCAGGACCTCCCCATACGGTGGCGCAGTATTGGATAACCAACTGACATAAGGCCAAGTAGATCAGTAGATCAGCCTAATTCTGGAGGTTCCAACTTCTATCTGCTTGTCACATCTCAACCTACTATCAATGTGCACACCCAAATATTTAACGTGGTCCACACGCTAAGTTCATGACCTGAGATGGGAGTACTGCTCTTTCCTTGATGGTGTGCTAGTTCGGACCTCAGTCGAAGATAGCTGTGTCATCTGCATTGGTGAATAGTTTGGTATATGGGAGAGATATTGAGCAGAGTTCATTTATATTCAGCAGAAAGAGAGTAGAGCCCAGGATGCTTCCTTGCGGAACGCCATAAGACTATTTTTTCGTCACTGATATGTTCATCTACTCTGCTATTAAGGTAACCTCTAAAGATATTATGAGCGATACCTCGTATTCCGAGTTTTTTAATTTTGCAATGAGAATGGGGACAGAGACCATGTCAAATGCCTTGGATAGGACAAGAAATATACATAGATAGCAATTTTTTTAATCTAGGCTTTTGAAAACTTCTTTTGTTAGGTCCTTCACTGCATCTTCGGTTGAAACACTAGACCGTATTGGTTTTTGGCCAAAATAAATGTTAGATTTGATGCACTGGCACTTTAATAGTCCATTTCTAAGCCTATTTTTTATCGTATTTCAACAATCAAATCAAACTTTGTGAATACTATTTACCTCCATGTGCATATTTGGTGTGTCTCTTAAGTAGTATGTTGTCACGGAACTCTCTTCCGCAGTCCGAACATTGAACACTGCCTGTCCTCTCATGTTGTTTCTCATGGCGCCGTAGAGCAGATCTAAAAATCATTATTTAATATTGTACCAAATAATAGGTCTTATTTCAGTTTTACCTCAGTAATCTCATTTTATTGATAGATATTTCAAATGTACTTAGGTCATGATTAAAGCATCAATGCATGCTAGAATATTGAATAAAATATTGTGTATTACACAAGTTACTGATATCACCTCACAGGTCAGTACAAGATAATTATATGAGTCATAGAGAACTATACTTTACGATAGATTTATTAACTGGACACAAGTTGCAGAGATAAGAGAAAAAATGTGCTATCTAACTCACATGAAACTAAAGTTTTTGCTGCAGACTTTACATTGGAACTGTGGACTGTGGCTCTGTTCATGCCGCCTCCTTTCACTATCGTATTTGAAGCTCTTGGAACAGTGATGACATTTCAGTACTGGCATTGTAAACGGAAGACCATAATCTGCGAAGTGCTCGTAAATCAACCCTATTGGCTTTTTCACAAACAGATTAAAAAAATAACTAGCACTTTGTCAAGCGACGCTTAATGCACTTAATATTTAATTAGGAATAGTATTATCAATAATTTTACAACATTTTGGGTAATTTGCTACCAACTACCAAGTACGACAAACTTGAGGAAATCATAACACAACAGTTGACATTGACAAGAACGTGTCAACTGATTGGCTGTCAATCGCGGTCAATTGTCAAAAACAAAATGTAGCAATCAGCTGTTAAACGTTCAGAAAATATTTATTCAAACCACCCCTACATTTTAATTTGACTGAATCTTCTGTACTTCTGTCAAAACACCTGTTTATGTTGTACACACGACTACATAACAAGTTATACTAATTATTAAAATTTCATTGGAGGAGTTCCCAACCTTTTATCATACGCGCCCCCCTAACTTTATTTTACCTTTTATCATACGCCCCGCCCCCCGAGTTAGTTCGTAGAGTTGTGCAGAAAAATTCGCGAATTATTAGAATGCAAAATGTAAGAGTAAGCAAAGCGAGTTCAAATAATTTTGCACAATTTCATACAGAAATAGTAAACCTTATTTTGTCGACTTATTCAGAAAAGCTGAAGTTCATTTTACAGCAGTCATTTGGGTTTTAGAATTAAACCTTAACCAAAAAAAATATTTGTTTTGGACCCATCCACTCTACGCCACACAACGGGGGTGCAGCCTTCCCAGGCCGCTAGGAGTAATAGTGTGCCTGGCATGTGTCATTGACGGTTTTTTGGTTAATGTAATTTAACTGTTAATCATCAATGGTCAACAGGTTGAAAAAACTGTTAGATTATTAACAGGTTTTTAAATTTCAATTGTTGGCGTTTAGCGTTAATGTATGTCAACGGTTTCGATCAATAACAGTTTTGTTGCAAACAATTTATTGAATTTTCGATCAATAACAATTTTGATGCAACTAATTTATTGAAGATTATTGTTTTGATAAGAATTAAGATTACTTAATTTCTATTTTGAACTGTAATGAGAATGACTTTCCCTTCGTACTTTTTCCAGGCTTAGGACTGGCTGGGTAAAAATAGTATCCAGGATTCCAGGCGTACTTAAATGATCATCTGATTTTATATACATTATTCATCAATTTTATGTAAAAATAACAAATTGAACTTTCTTTTCTCGCTCACACTCATAAGTCCGCCTCCAATACGTCGACGCGACAGTGTTCGCGCCAGAATCGCTAGTGTTCGGTCGGAAGTATTCGTTCCGCATACTACGTAATTCTTAGAAATGAATAAAATAATAGTTGAGTGCGTTGATGCAAATTAACAGCTTATATTTTCAATCAGTTTTTTTCGGAAATGAATAAAGTAATGTGTAAAGACGTTGAGTGCGTTGACGTAAATTAACAGCTAATATTTTCAACCGGTATTTTTATTGATGAAAAACAGTTAACTCGTTGACGAACGAAAAGTCGTTAAAAAAAAACAGTTTATTGATTCAACGCCCACCTCTATAATAGTGTTCTGTGACCCAGGCCCACCGGGTAATAGTGTTCTGTGACCTAGGCCCACCGGTTGGAAACACATGGACATGCGAGACCATGATCTCGCATGTGTCAAACGAACGAATGTGTCAATGAACGTCAAACGACGTCACGTTTGACGTTCATGACTGAGTACATGCTCCGTGTTCATGACGTTGACGTGACGATGTTGTGACGTTTGTGTTCGTCGTTGCAGATTTCATGAAAATATTTCGCTAAAACTTAAATTTAAGAGTGTGTGTGACTGTGAAGTGAATAATTGATGATACAAGAATATTTATCGAATCGAAACTGACTCTATAAAAGTATTTTGTGTGCAAAGTTTGCATAATACAATCAAGAAGATTGCACACTGATCAGCGATACGATACTGATATAAACAAAACCTGCAAAAGTGCCTAGACAAAAGCAAATCGAACAGCAGACAGCGGAAATAATTCGATTCTATGATTTACGTAAGTTTTGGCGCGAAGGACTGATGCTGGCGTACTCACCGGTGAGCGATGTGTGGAGCAAGGCGAGCGCGGTGCCGCCTCATCAGTCGGTACGCGGCACGTGAGCATATTGCACGGCCGCTCACGACCACCAAGGGCACAGTTACGCGAGCAGTTTTTTCCACATTTATTACATAAAATTGTGTTGTAAAATGCTGCCTTGGATTCAAGTGACGCTCATTTTGTGCGCTTTTGGACTACTGCGAGAGATTCGGCCATCCGAGCCATTCGTCTCAGAGTTCCTCCTCGGAGAATGGAGAAATATAACTGAGGAACAACTGAACAGGGATGTATATCCTATTGGAACTTATTCCTACCTTGGGCTGCTTGTTTTGGTGTTCCTGATAACAGATTTCCTGAGATTCAAACCTGTAATTATCCTATCAGGTGAGTATCTTAAATTGTTGACTACATGTGAGGTATGTAAGATGCCAGCAAAATGTCCACCATGACCTACACATGTGATATTACCTACATGCTTAACATCAGTGCCCTTTATCAGATTTATGAGTTGATAAATTTTATATCTTGGTATTATAGCAGAAGGTTTAACATCTACGATTTACGGTGTCGCCATCTATGTTCCTATGCCTATGTAAAGATCAGTAACTAATCACATCTTCGTCTGGATGTTGTATCTGTTGAATACCAAAGTATAGGTAAAAGATACCTACCCATCCTCTACAATGCCACATCAAGACATTCACTGACCCCCAAAATACAGACCTAGCGTCTAAGATCCCGATGTCGCCCTCATTTGTCAGATGCCTGAGGGCGACATTGTATCTGAAATGTTAAGACTTATTTGAGTTAAGATTTTATAAATATTACAATTCAATTGACTTAATTATGTAGTGTTATCAGTTTTCAGTTTATCAGTAGGTAAATTGAAATGCATTGTGTGTATGTGATTATAAGTTATTCATTATTAAAGCATTTAATTTTAAATAAATCCATTGAATTATAAATATATATCCATTATATTATAAATAAATCCAGAATTTTTAGTAGTATATAAAAGCAACTTCTTTTTGTAAACATTCTTTTATAATCTTAAAACATCATTCTTTACCAGAAGTGCTGACTAAAAAAAAAATTTACCAGTCAAGGACTAAGAAACAACACAAATCAATAATATTTATTTGTATTTATTTATGTCTGTTTGTATGCTAAGGTATATTTCAGCTCAATAAATTGTACAAAAATAGTTAGAGATAACTTGACAAACAAAAGAAAATAATCATTATTATTATTGATTGGTAGTCAGAGTCACTGACAGTTCAATCCATACTTTATTATTATACTCCAATACTATACAGGGTGTTTGGCGCATGGACCGACACAATTTTTTGGAGGGTTGGCAGGGTCATTTGCGAGGTTTCACCCAAAGTCCCCATGTCCTAAGTCTCATGGTTATTAAGAGATGATTTTTTTTATTGTTTCCCAAAACTACCCGAAATCTCGCTTTTAAATCGTCATTACTTTATTGTTTATGGTTGGAATTGCACGAAATAGCTTTTATTGTATTTTGAAATGTATTCTCATTCTAAATAAATCATTATTTGATGCAATTGGTCTGCAAAAAGTACATGTGCTCCAAAGTCAATTTTGTTTTTAAATGTGTGAAAAATGACAACTTCTAAATTCAGTATAAAAAAAACTAACAGCTATTTTGAACTTAGTTTTATTTTAAAAAGTTTTATAGCTTATACCCTTTCTGACGGTATGCTACATGTCATAGAAATCATTAATTATGTTGTAAAAATAAGGGATACTAGTTTGCCACTGCCGAATTGCACACAACAATGGAATCGTAAGCCGGTAAAAGGTTTGGCTCTTTCTTGCGCATGATTCTTGTCTTTGTTTAACATTGGTTGTATTGTAAGTTCGGGTCGGGATGTGAACACTTTTGTCCAGGTTCAGTCGAACACTGAGTATCTCAGCTGTTGGAAGTGCCCGTGAATTTTACAAAGTTCCCTTTTTTCCTTGAGTTTCGTTTGTTAAATCTTGTTATTGTTATTTCTTGTTGTGTTTTACTGTTGTGTTTTCTTGTTGTGTTTGTCTTCGCTGTTGTTGTTAAAATGCCTACCTTCAGTAACGAAGGACATGTTACTTGCTTATGGCAGCGCTAACTGCAATGCTCGCGAAGCACGAAGAATTTATCAGGGGCGATATCCTGATCGACGTGTACCACACCACGAAACCTTCTCTACAACTTATCGACGTTTGAGAGAGACAGGAAACCTACATTATCATGAACCTCGAGTGATTGCCAGTCAACATAATGTAGCCGTAGATGAAATGATACTTCGAGCTTTTGATGAGAATCCTACATCAAGCATACGATTTATTGCTGCAGAACTTAACAGTATGGAAAGTCTGAGCGGTTCTTCGGGCAGATGGGAGGCATGCATTTCATTACACCCCTGTTCAAGGTAAATAACACACTACTTACTTTTTAATGTAACGAAAAACCCGTTTTAACCGATTACATTTTTTTCAATGAGGGGTTTTTACAGGTCATTTCGTCAAGTAAAATACTAAAGTTCATTTTTATTTTTTTCGGTTCCATAATTATTTATTAAATAGCTCCGCTCCGCAGTTTCACCAGCATAACTTTTTTTTTGGTAAAACATCTTCAATTTTCATCTGTATAAATATTGGGATAAATGTCCTAGGTCATAGTCAAATGCAAAAGTAAAAGTGAATTTGTTTGTTTATTTGTTACGCTGTCACGCGAAAACGGCTAAACGGGTTTGAATGAAATTTGGCACAACCCATGTGCCAAATTTCATTCAAACCCGTTTAGCCGTTTTCGCGTGACAGCGTAACAAATAAACAAACAAATTCACTTTTACTTTTGCATTTTCTTAAGATTGACTATCTTTCTAGAAAAAAAGACTATCTTTTGAGCTATTGTTAGAATCTCATGGATTATTTTTTTTTGTTTTAGGTCTCGAAGATGGTGATAATGCTAGGCGGCTGGATTTCTGTAGATTACGGACTACTACATAAGGACGTAGAAGATGGCAACTTTTTAAAAAGAATTTCGTGGACTGACGAATCCAATTTTAGCCATGAGGGAATAGTGAATCTCCACAATATTCACCATTGCAGTAAAAAGAATCAAAATCCTCACGTTAAAAGGCAGAGTTCCTTTCAAAGAAAATTTAGTGTTAACGTTTGGGCTGGTGTTATTGGACGCCACCTCATCGGCCCATATTTTTTGCCAGAAAGGTTACATAACCAGCCTATAATGTTCCCACTCCTGGGACACAGGCCTCCTCTCTGTGAGAGGGAGTGGGCCGTAATCCACCACGCGGGCCCAGTACGGGTTGGCAGATGTCACATGTCTTCGAATTTTTGGTTTTAGGACATGCCGGTTTCCTGACGGTGTTTTCCTTCACCGTTTTGAGAGCAGTGGTGATGAAATAATTTTCACAAAGTAAAGCGCCTGTCCGGGTTCGAACCTACGCCTCACAACTCGTATGTCGCGGCCGTTACCACTGGGCCACCACTGCTCTCAGAAAGGTTAAATGGAGACATTTATTTAGATTTTTTAATCAATGAGCTACCCGATCTCGTGATGCCAGTTTTGGAAGGTGTGCCGATGGTATTTCAAAATGACGGCTGTCCGGCACACTATTAACTGGCCGTGCGAGAGCATTTAGATAATGCCTTTCCAAACACATGGATTGGTAGAGGCGGCCCTATTCCTTGGCCCGCACGGTCCCCAGACCTGACGCCTCTGGATTTCTACGTTTGGGGACGTGCAAAAGAATTGGTTTACCAGACCGAGGTGCCGACTAGGGAAGTTTTTATTGAACGTATAACCTACGCGTTTGAAATAATGAGAGAAGAAATGCGACTACATACAACGACCGTTGAAATAAGAAACTGATGTCGAGCATGCATACGAAATGTAGGAAGTAATTTCGAACAAGATTTGTAACTTTAGTTAATAAAAACATAAAATAACCTTAATAAGTCTTTTCTTAACCCCGACTCTTCTAACTAGTATTTTGACTACATAATGACTTGTTTACTATGACATGTAGCATACCCTTAGAAAGGGTATAAGCTAAAGAACTTTTTAAAATAAAACTAAGTTCAAAATGGCTGTTAGTTTTTTTTTTTATACTGAATTTAGAAGTTGTCATTTTTCACACATTTAAAAACAAAATTGACTTTGGAAGCACATAAGTACTTTTGGCAGATAAAGTGCATCAAATAATGATTTATTTAGAATGAGAATACATTGCAAAATACAATAAAATCTATTTTGTGCAATTACAACCATAAACAATAAAGTAAGGACGATTTAAAGGCGAGATGTCGGGTAATTTTGGGAAAAAATCTAAAAAAATCATATCTTAATAACCGTGGGACTTAGGACATGGGGTCTTTGGATGAAACCTCGCAAATGACCCTGCCAACCCTCCAAAAAATTGTGTCGGTCCATGCGCCAAACACCCTGTATAATTATGTATAATTAAATAATTATTATAAATGCAAAAGTAACTCTGTCTGTTACCTTTTCAGCTCTAAACCACTGAAACAATTATTATGAAATTTGACAGATAGATGGCCTGGTAACTAGAGAATGAGAAGGACATAAGCTACTTTTCATCCTGGATATTTGTATTAAAAATGATAAAATATTAAATAAACACAGACAAAAGTGGGCCACAGGTAGTTCTCATGTAAGTAACGTTTTAATGAGAATAAAGTTGTTTTAACCGAATTTATAGTAATAGCAAGAATAATTTAATAAAATTACGGTGAACAAGTAACCAAAACAAGTATATTTTGTTGTTCCCTTGTTTTTAATAAAAAATAAAGTAATTATATGATTAATTATTTAAGTTAAGAAAACATAGTAGAGGCACTTTGAAAAGATTACTGTGTTTAAAAATAATATTGACTCTATGATAATTATCCTCGACTTCATATGAATCAAATGCAATGAAGAATCAACATTATCTTATCAGTCAACTGATTACAGACCTCTATGGTTGTTTTATCTTTATTGCCTCTTGAATGAAAAATAACTAAGATTAAACTTGTGCCCGTTTTGATAAAACTGTAGGTTTCGGGAGGAATGCATTTCTCCTCCTGTTAAACTGGTCTGAAAGCAGACACTTTATAGATGATTTGTAAAAGTTGTGTTAAGTAGATCTTATAATTAGTGTCCGACCGAAAATGGATTTTCAGCCGAAAACGAAAAAGAAGCTTCGGGTTTAGTCTTATTTTCAGCCGAAAACGAAAATGATTTAGACACACAAAAAATATTAATATTTCCGCTGTACATTGAAATCTTGTTTGTTTTTTTTTACACCTTGGGAGAGAAATAACAAATATAGGCTTTAAAGAAATTAAACACGATAATTCAGAGATAATTCAATAATCACATATTTCACAAACCTTTGTCAGTTTGAGTGAAAGAAGTTCAAAACCCATTTATGTATGCGCGTGAAGAAAAAATACAAAATAGTAACCTCGCTTCACAAATTCAAAAGAATATCGCGTCCGTTTATCACCTGATATTGCCGAGCTTTACGAATTAGGCCGAATAACGCGCCACAATACACGAACTTGTGATTTTCGGCGTGACCTATCTTTCGCAGTTAATAGAGGCGCGGCGCGGCTTGGCCTGAGTGTGACGCGCATTTGTACAAGGTCAACGGCGATTACCCTGACCCTTATACTGTTATTTGCTGATGACACATCACTTTTGTTTAAGCTTAATACGACAACATACAGTTACTGATGTAAATAATGCTCTCTCTAAAATAGTACATTGGTTCAGTGTTAATAATTTACTTTTAAACGAGAAAACGACCAAATGTATTAGATTTCTGACACCTAACGTTAAGCAGGTAAAAACCAATGTACTAGTAAATGGGGCGGAGTTGGATCTTGTGGACACCACTGTGTTCTTGGGTATTACTTTGGACTCGAAGCTACAGTGGGGCTCACATATAACTGAATTGTCGAAGCGGCTAAGCTCTGCAGCCTACGCGGTCTATAATATATATATCCGTCATTTGACTGATCAAATGACGGATTTTGAAACAGCTCGATTATTATACTTTAGTTATTTCCATAGTGTAATACCTACTAATGACGTACGGCATTTTGCTGTGGGGAAATGCAGCCGACATTCAGGCTATGTTTGTGCTACAGAAACGAGCCATTCGAGCAATTTATAACCTAAGTTGTAGGCACTCACTGAGGGATAAATTTAAGGATATAAACATAATGACTATCGCATCACAATATGTATATAAGAGAATCTGATTTATGTAAAAAGGAATATATAGCGACATTCGTAGCAAATACTAGAAATAAAGACTTACTTATTGTGCCTAAGACTAGGCTAAAAAAAAAATAGTAATTCATTTAAGTGCCAAAGTATACGTTTTTACAACAAACTCCCAAGCCATGTTAAAGAACTGAGCCTCAATGAAGGCGAACGGCAGGCTTGTATGAGAATTTCGTACCGCTAATAAAATTTCGTGTTTTGGGATATTTTTTGTTTTAATTGGTAGTTAATATGATAGACTAGCCCTTTTTAAATTCATGGATTTTTAGAATTTGGGACGTAAAAGTTATAAACAGTTTTATTTTTTAAGGTTATGTAAGTACCAATGTAGATTGTTACATAGATAGGTTGTCGCTATTTTTGTAGTGTTTTACTTACTATCAAGTAGGCAGATTGAGAGCAGCGGAGTGCATTAGGAGATACCTATGCCCAGCAGCTGACTGCAACAGTTTCATAATGATGAAGTCCTGATGGGGTTTTGAGTGTAGGTAAATAAAACAATACCGTTAATAGTTTTTTTTAAGTAGGTGGGTCAAAATCACCAAGGTGGAGAATCAGCTTTACCAGCAAATAAACGTCTAAATTTAGTTTATTTAAACAAATCGTTATTGTAAATATTACTTATCTCTGTTCATATTAACTGTACATAATATTTTTATACTGAAAAAGTAAATCACATTTATTATTATTTGACGAAATAACTACAAAAAATCATTTCGAGAACGCGTCCTATATAGCAATCTTCAGAAACTAACTTTGGAAATATTCATAAAAGAAAATAAATTGAAAAGTTTTTCTTACATAATGGCCTACAATTTTATCTTATATCAATTAATTATTGTTATTACTAAATAAAGAAAAGAAAATCAAGTCAACATATTGTGTCCGGCAATGTAAGCGTCATTTTAGTGAACGTAATTTATATTCTTAGTAAAAAATCAGTTTTTTACGCAACCTTTAGTTGTCTATGGTACAGTGATGTGAACGATGTAAACAAACGGTTGTCGTCTCTCGTTTCCGCCAAAACAATTGAAAATAAGTGGTAAGTATCTTTCAATTCATTATTTATAGAGCGTACATCAATACGTCATCATACCGGGAATGCGTTTTTCAACTTGGAATATTGAAAAATAAGTTTTGTAGTGTTTTATAGCAAATAGTAACCTTAAATATTTTACAATAACAAAGCCTAACATGATGTCAAAGATGACTGCCGGCTAAAAAGGGCGCGTTTATTTAAAAAAGTCATTTAGGGAACGGTCATTTCGGGACCGTTCCCGGACTTGACGGAGCGTTCTCGAAATGATGATGACGTTCCCGAAATGACTTTTTCAAATAAACGCGCCCTGTTATTATAACTATTGGTTAATGAATTTAGTGTATGTTGTGCTAACATATTTTTTAATATTTTCTTAGCAATATGGAGCCTCACGTGGCTGAAAAAAATAAAAACATCCGAAAAAGCAAGTTAAAAAAAATAGTTCGGCTTACTTGCGACAACGAGAGAAAGCCAATGCCAAGAAAATGAATTTTTAGATAAGATGACAGAGTAAGAGAGATAAATAAAAAGGGCTAAGGATAGAGCGTACTATCAGAAAAAAAAAGCTGAAAAGAAAGTTAAAAACATTGATTAGATGACAGAGAGAAAAGCGAAACAAGAGAAAAATTTGGAAAGAAGCATAAAAAATACAGAGAAAAGAAGAATGCAATATCAAGTATAGTAAACAACTCCGCCCCATTCTGATGATGAATTAGCTACAGAACGGTCTTTAGTGAGAAGAACAGTGGGAAGAAAAAATGTTCGGAAGGATAGAGCCAAAGCATACCGTAAAATAAAACAACAAGAGAAAACAATTGCTAACATAAAACGTAAGACTAAGGAGAAAGGAAAAAGGAGAACAGGAGAAAGTTCAGGTACCAACAACTCCTAACAGCAAAGTTGACACATTGATTAAAAATGTCGACGTGCCTCCTGAAGTGCTCAAAAATCTCTTATTCAACGAAGTACTGACTGCGCAATTAAAAGAAAAGGCCTTTAAGAAAAAAATCCAAAGAGAGGGAAGTCTTCTAAAGATGTGTTAGCGGTGACATGGTACGGAAATATAAATTGCTTCATGTGGCTAAGACTTTTTTGCCAAAAGAGAGAACCAGTACATAGATTCTGAAGTCTGATACCAAAATTCGTGAGGTTGTTTTAAAGGAGGAAATTCGTAACAAAGTAAAAGATTTCTTCGAAAGAGATGATGTCAGCAGGATGTGCCCAGCCAAGAGAGATTTTGTGAAGAAAAACGGTATTAAGAAGCAAAAACGCGTCCTTTTATTCACAGTTAAAGAACTGACGTCAAAATTCGTTAGAGAAACTGGAATATATTTATCTTATGCAACATTATTAAGAGCAAAACCGTTTTGGGTGATAGCTCCAACATTCAGAGACAGAGAATCTTGTTTTTGTGGCAAACACGAAAATTTCGAATTTAAACTGAACAAATTAATCATGTGTTAAAATTCTGTTGATTTTGTTAACCTAGTTTTTATATTTTAAAAAAAGCCGGCCAAGTGCGAGTCGGACTCGCGCACGAAGGGTTCCGTACCTTTATCTATAAAAACGGCAACAAAAAAACATCATGTCTGTTGTATGGGAGCCCCCTTAAATATTTATTTTATTCTGTTTTTTATTATTTCTTATTATAGCGGCAACTGAAATAAATCATCTGTGAAATTTTCAACTGTCTAACTATCACGGTTCACGGTACAGCCTGGTGACAGACGGACAGCGGAGTGTTAGTAATATAGGGTCCCGTTTTACCCTTTGGGTACGGAACCCTAAAAATATGAGCAATTCAAACGACACGCTCTCTTGTAATGTTGCTAATTTTCACGTCCGACATTGTTAATAGAGATTGGCGAAATATTCCTGCACACCTGGTAGGTAGTGCCGAAACTTCCATAAAAAGTCTGTCGCGCTTCTGATATACGCTGTCCTTGTGCAGTCTAAGTAGGTTTACATAAGTATCTAATTTATACCAATGGTGTATCACGCGACATTTAAGAGACTCATTTTTAATTTTTAAGAGAGTATTCTCTTAAATGTCGCGTGATACACCATTGGTGCATAAGAACTTAGGAATCCGGAGTCTGGCGTTCAAAGGGCACTGGGTTCACATTATAGCAATAATCATAGTTGCACACCGCACATGGATACAAATAAATGTTCTATATGCAGGGTCATGAGACAGGCACGTTCAAAAATAACTACGTCACAGCTCGTAATGTGTTTTAAAATTGTCAATAACTTCTCGGTGTTTATAAATATATAAAAACCGGCCAAGTGCGTGTCGGAGCACGCACAATGAAGGGTTCCGTAGTTGGGATTAATTTATCCCAAATACAATATTGCGCTTTATTACGCAAACGGATCCCTCAATCGAAAATGGTTTTCATCGCAATATTTTTGAACAGCCTATCCAACGATACCCCACACCATGGGATAGACTAGGAAAAAAAAGGGGCGAGTAAGGGTACCCTACATTTTTTTTTCACTTCTCTTTGCTCTATAATCGCTTTTTATGCTCTAGTGCATAAAGTATTTTTTGTACCACATGCTCAAAAAAGTGACAATGCCACAAAAAGCGAACATAACAATAGTCTTTTTTAATCTGTTAAAAACAGGGAAAGAAAATTGTACTGAATTTCATTCATCCTCTAGGGGGAGAATGTGATTTAAATTTGGAATACTTACCGAAATTTATACTGAACTACATCTCTGTATACCGGAGGCAAACAATCATAAGTCACATTAAGCTAATTATTCAGTGCACATGTTTTAAGTCTCAATTTGAACACTACTCATTTAAGTCACTTGACTACATAATTGTGTGAACTTCTAAGTAAAATTTTATTTGTTGTTTTTATTGTACTTAAAATAGTATACCACTAAGTAGATCTATAAATGTTTGTTTCAACGACATTACAAAGTGAATGTCGAAAAAATGGACTTAGGATAGTATACCTCCGGTATACAAATCTGTGTTTACACCATTGAGTTTGTATATAAAGCATTATACATCTTTTTGAAAAAGGAATACGCATTTATTATGCAGTTATGATTATTAAATAAAATTACGAAAACCGACGAGGCCGTATGAGCTTGATTGATGCCTTTGCTTTTCCGACAAAAAAATATTAGTCTAGGAATTTGCCTCGTTGTTGTTTTCTTCAAATATAAACCTTAAGTTTATTTTAATTTATTTTTATAAATAAGTTAATGTTCTAAAAATACGTTACGATGTTAAATCAAAGCGACAGTGACAGTGAATTGTCGGATTCCATCAGTGCAAATGCTGCCGCAATTATAAATAATTTGCTTCCAACAAAATCCTTATGAAGAATTTCCAACGTGGAGAAGTGCGAAAGGCCTATCAATTTCAGAATCAGTACTTCTTGTCTATTTTGATTATTTATCCAAGACAAAGAATCCGAATACACTTTGGTGTATATACTCAAAACTGAAAGCTACAATAAGCATCAAACACAGCATTGAAATAAATAGATTCACGAAATTACTGGCTTTTTTAAAAAGAAAATCAGAAAAAAAAATTTTTACGACTCAAAATGTGGAAAATTTTCTTAATGAAGCTCCTGACGAAATTTTTCCGGCCACAAAAGTAAGTATACATGATTTAACTATGAATATTTCGTATCTTAGTAATGGTCATTATTCTTTATCCTCGTAAGGCCCAACCCAAATTTAGGTCGATATATATTTTTATGATTAGATATATAATTTAAATGATTTTAAATAGTGTCTCGGGCCGGAGTGTCAAAATTTTTTTGTCATTAAATTAGGTCGTTGGGCCTTACGAGGATATATTTACCTGTTTTTTATCTTTGTTATAGGTGGCCTTAATTTTTGGACTCAATGGTGCTTGCCGCGGATGTGAACTTGTAAACTTAAAGGTGGAGGACGTTGAAAATCATTACCATCTCTCGTTCTCAGAGCACATTAAGCAGGTGCGTTCGCGTGCCGCTTTCGCTCTCGGTAGACTACACTCCGTCAATTTTTCCTTAAGGGCAAATTGCGTATTTACACAGCGTGCATCCGTCCCATCATGACATATGCCTGTGCAGTATTCGCACATGCTAGGCCCCACCACATCCACAGGATGCAGTGCCTCCAAAACCGTTTCCTCCGAAAGGCAACGGGAGCCCCCTGGTTCGTCCGAAACGAGATCCTCCATCTCGATCTTAAAATCCCCACTATCAATCAGTTCATGAAGCGCATCACGAAGCGCTTCTTCGACTCCGCCGCCACCCACCGCAACCCTCTGGTTATGCAGGCCGCCAGTTATAGGCCCTCCACCATTAGCTCTATTCGCCGTCCAAGGCATACTCTCACCGACCCCGATGACCCCATTACCCTATTACCCTCCTCCAGGAAAGCAGTAGGGCCACGAGTACAGTGCACAAAACACACCGACCTACGTTCCGACCTCGCCGCCGAGGTCCCTCGCGTAAACCCCGACGTAATTGTCCCCCCCGACCCTTGCTCGATGAAGCGCCAGCCCGCGCCGCAGCTGAGCCTGTAGTTTTAAATTCCCCGATTAATAATAATAATACTGATCAGATCCAGCCTGTCCCACCTTGCTGTCCTCCCCCCAGCGACGCCCTAAGCCGAGGTCCGTACCCCACAGGGGGTGCCCTTAGCGTGCAGTCGCCTAGTATTATAAGAAATTCGCCCCTGGCTGGAGGCTTTGAGTTCAAGTCCGGTTAAGTAGTCACGATCTCTCAAGGTCAACTATGAGATGCCATATCAAAAAAAAAATCATTCCAATGAGTTGGTGCTGATTAATGTAAAGGAAACTAAGACAAAGAAAAATGAGGCACTCAGACGATTGCTTGAGGTTTGTGAGAGATACGCCTTGACTCACGGCCTCCTGTACAACGTGAAGAAGAGTGTGTTCATGGTGTTTGGGGTTGCTGCAAAGGGTCACAGGGCAGTGCCGCCAGTGTACTTATATGGTGTTGCTCTAAACAGAGTGCCTTGTTTTAAATACCTTGGACACAAACTAGTCGAGAATCTAAATGATGACCAGGACATAGAACGGGAACGGAGAGCGTTGTCGGTCCGATGCAATATGTTGGCCCGTAGGTTTGCAAGATGTACGAGACCGGTCAAGATCACCCTTTTCAAGGCTTATTGTCAGTCTTTTTACACATGCAGCCTGTGGGTCGAGCATACGCAGAGGGCCTACAACGCTCTTCGGGTCCAGTACAGCAACGCCTTCCGGGTGCTGTTGGGGTTACCGCGATTCTGTAGCGCGTCAGCCATGTTTGCTGATTCTACTACAGATAGTTTTTCAGCAATCATGAAGAAAAGAACGGCATCATTGTTACGCAGGATTCGTGGGAGCGCCAACGGCATACTGAAGGTGATCGGGGATAGGCTGGACGGCGTTTTCCTGGAGTATTGGACCCGTATGCACAGCTACGGGTCTGATACTGCAGGAAAATACATGAATTAAATTGTATTGTATTGTAGGTTTTATTTTGTTTGTTTTTAATTATAAGTAAGTACTAACATAGTTACGTAAGTTGTATCACTAACAAAATATGGAGCAAGTTTCCGAAATAAACGTTTTATTATTATTATGTTTATTTATTTTTTTACATATTAAATATATTTTTAAATATTTCTTGAAAAAAGGTATAAAAAAAAACATTTAAAAATATAAAAAATAGTGGTCCGCCGGTGTCGGGAGCAGAGTCCAAGCTACCGGTGGTTAGGACTCCAGAGACAGGAACCTCCTCACAATGCGGGCCGTATCGAGGAGTACTGCCTTCTGAATCAGGCCCTTGATCCAGCCGCCTAACGAGAGCCTCGGAGAGATGATGGTTGAGGCTTTGAGCCATCAGGCCATTGGCCGTAACGACAATCGGCACAATGACAGCCGAGTCAACATTCCACATGTCAACAACCTCGTGTGCTAAGTCGAGATATTTTATTTGCTTCTCTTTCTCAGCTTTCACTAGGTTTTCGTCATGTGGAATGGTAACATCGACTATCATTGCGCGGCGCGCTAATCGATCTATCACCACTATATCAGGCTTATTGGCGACAATAGTCCTGTCAGTAATGATAGACCGATCCCAGTACAACGTGACATGGTCATTTTCGAGAACTGGGTCGGGCGCATACTTGTAATACGGTACCTCAGAGTTCACAAGTTTATATTTCAAAGCAAGTTGCTGGTGAATAATCCTAGCCACTTGGTTATGTCTGTGCAAGTACTCGCCGTTAGCCAGACGAGAACAACCAGAGATAATATGTCTGATAGACTCACCCGGACGGTGGCATGCCCGACACACGTCAACCGTCCCGTCCTTCATAATACGTCTCCGGTAGTTATTCGTCAAGATAACTTCGTCCATAATTGCACAGACGAAACCTTCAGTTTCCCCGAAAAGGTCCCCAAAACGTAGCCAGGATACGGACGCTAAAAAATCTACATCGGGCTCATGAAGAGCCCGATAGAAGCGCCCGTGTAGCTCCTTGTTTTGCCATATCTCCTTGCGGTCATCCGTTGTAAGTATTACAGGTTTGCACCAGTTCTCTTTAGCCATGGAAAGTGGGGTGAGCCCCTTGTCCACTGCGACCACATCACGGTGCATACCCACTTCGGTTTTCAAAAAATATTCCCTGAGACTGCATATCTCGCGGTTGTGGAGGGTCTTCGCATTTAAAAAGCCTCGACCCCCGCACTTCCGCGGGATGTACAGTCTCATCACCGATGATCGTGGGTGATGCATCCGGTTTGCGGTCAACAGTGTACGGACCCTCCTATCCAGGGCGTCGAGTTCGGTCTGAGTCCATTTGAGTATGCCGAAAGAGTACATCAAAACCGGCATGACCCAACCGTTGAAGGCACGCACCTTGTTTCCGCCTGAAAGAGGACTAATCAATACCTTCTTCAGACGGCCAAAAAAGCGCTCCTTCAATGATTGCTTCATGTCAGTAACGTTGATGCCTAACGCTTCCGACATACCCAAATACTTATAGCTTTCGGGTGAGGAGAGGGATCTAATGTGTATGGAATCCGAAAGTTGAATTCCCTCGGATTCCATTATCTCCCCTCGCTTTACATGCATGACTGCACATTTGTCCACACCAAACTCCATTCTGATGGCGCTACTGAAAGTTTCAGTTATCTTCAGTAGCTCCATCAGTTGCAATTTGTTGGGGGCAAAGATTTTCAAGTCATCCATGTAGAGGAGGTGAGATATGACCTGACCACCTCTCCTCAACCGATAGCCTAGACCTGAATCCTCCAGCAGCGTGCTTAGAGGATTCAGGGCTAAGCAGAACCAAAGTGGACTTAAACTGTCACCCTGAAATATTCCCCGTTTAATCCATACAGGCTCATCATTCCCCTGGATCTGTCGACACCCCGGATAGCGAAGGACTGTCCTCCATTGCCCCATACACGATTCAAGGAAGGTGCGTAGAGTCGTATCTATTTTGTACAACTCCAGCACTCTCATGAGCCATGTATGTGGCACCGAGTCGTAGGCCTTCTTATAATCTATCCAGCAAGTCGACAGATCCTTGCGGAATCGACGAACCTGTTGGCTAATGGCCATGTCGATGAGAAGTAGCTCCTTAGTGCCACGGGACCCGTTCCTACATCCATTTTGAGAGGCTGACATAATCGAATTACTGTCAATGTGTGTGTTAATTTTCGCTCTCAAAATGGATGTAAGAAGTTTATAGACCGTCGATAAACACGTGATCGGTCTATAATTCTTGGGTTCCGCGGGACTACCTGACTTATGGAGCAGGTGGGTAATGCCTGTCGTCAGAAACTGTGGTAGCGACCCCGACTCTAAGGATGACTGGAACTGAGATGCCAGGCAAGTGTGTGAACTAGTTAGCCATTTCAGCCAAAAGTTGTGCAGTCCGTCCGGTCCTGGTGATTTCCAATTCGGTAACGGACGGACCGCTCTAGCTATATCTGATGGCGTGATAACGACTACTTCCATTTCTGGTATAGTTTCACACACTCGCTCGACATCCCGCATCCAGTCAGCCTCAGCATGGCAGACAGGTACCGACCAGATGCTGCGCCAGAACGCAGTCGTGGTGGCATCATCGGGGCGGCACACGTCTGTCTCGTTTTGTTCAGGTCGCTCCCAAGATCTATATACCCACCTCTCATCGCTCTGGAACATGCGATTTTGCGTGCATCGATCAACCCGCCGCTTATACCGCCGAATACGGCTCGCCCATGCACAAACTTTCTGCTTCAGGAAGTCGATGCGCTCTGTGACACGAGACATGTATTCTCGAGGGCTGATTCCTGTCCCCGAGAATGCCCGCCTTACAAAGCGCATCACTCGTGGTCGTGTATTTCCCTCCCTGAAGCAGTATAGTTTGCCTATGAGTGCCCTGGCCCCATCAATACGACGCTCGATCCTGCATTGCCAGGCTGGTACGGCTGGTTTTGGTCGCGTAGCTCCGTCACAGTTTGGGAACTTCACGTTCGCTAAACGACATGCCGCAACAGCCGCGCAATATATGATCGAGTGTGTATCAACGAGATCCTCGCTGCTCTCGAAGAAATCCTTAAGCAGCGAGTCCAAGGCACATACCAGCGCCCTATTTTTCTTGTGCATGGGTAGGCGTGGTAGTCGGGGTCTAAGTTCGGTCGGAGTGGACCTATACTCGCGAAACGCATCTTCCAGTGCGCTTCTCAATCGGACGTTGCACTGGCTACTTACTGTGGCAACCCTATCATCCTCCTCTTCAACATCGTGATTGGACCGCGGCGGGATTGCATTAATGATTGGTGTATGTGTCGCGGTTTGTGCCGGAGTTGAGACGATATGGTTGCTCAGTACCTCTGAGCGCAGCCTATCAAGTGCGGCATCGTCCAACCTGTGATTGCGTTGGATGACTCGCACCTGATCCGATAGTCGTTGGGCTGAGACGTTGACGGTTGGCTCTAGTTCCTGGAACAGAGACAGCATCCTAACACGGTACGCAGTGAGGTTAGTTCCCCCCTCTGTAGACCCGTAATATGCGCGCATGACGTTCTCGTTCATAGACTGAGTCCATCTCATGCGCTGCACACAACCACCGGCAGCGGGGACCCGGCTCGGGGCCAGTTGGCCCCTAAGTCCCAAGCTCTTCGGTGGCCGGCCTCTCCCCTGCCGACGTACAGGTGTTGGCGACGTCGGCGGGGAAAAATACTCGTCGCTCGAGCTCGACGCAACTACCGCGGCCGGTGTCGTCACAGCGCTCACGGTGGGGCTGGGTACCGGCGGCGGCGAGGCGGAGCTGAGCGAAGAGTCCGGAGGTGGTGGGCGTGCTCGTGCAGCAGATCTCGTCAACATATTTTAAATTTGATTTTCTTCTCCATCATGACAGATGTCACCGTCCTCTGATTCGGTATTATTGTAGGTAATAAATTTCATTGATTTTGCTGTTGTTGTTGTTGTATTTTTTTTATTATATTGCGATCATGAGTTTCAGGCTTGTTTTGGGTTTCTCAAACAAAAAAAAAACTGCGTCTAAAATTAATAAAAATATGGAAATTGTGAAAACAAATTTTTGACGTTCTGTTGACGTGAGTTTATTATTATTATTATTATTATTAAAAATCGGCCATTCATTGTACAAGGACAATTATACTAAAATCATTCATAAATACCAAGCATAACGTCCCACCAACATGGAAAACAATAGATTTTTTATAAACTATTGGAATGGGAAATGTACTCGACAAGCCATCGGCAAAAATATAATTAGCAATATGCCAAAGGAAATTGCTAAATATTTAAAACTTAAAGATGTTGAACTCTACACCGGTCACTACTTTAGAAGAACTTCGGCGACTCTCTTGGCGGATTCAGGGGCGGATATTACGTCAATAAAAAGACACGGTGGTTGGAGCTCTGATGGAGTAGCTGAGGGTTATATCGAAAGCTCAATGGCGAATGAAACCATATTAAGCAGTCAAATTAACAAAAATATAAAACTTAATCCATCAGAGCCACAACCATCAACTTCCGCATCTTATCTTCGTCCGTAACTCACGATGCACCACCACCACTATCTCCGACGTATACTATCTACAATGAAACGCAAGTTCCTCAGACGCAAGAACAGAAAAATACTCAAATCAACTCATCAACAATAAATGTACTAAACAAAAATGTAACTCTCTCTATCAATAATTGGACCAATGTTTCGAATGTTAACTTTTACTTTTAATTGTCATTATTTTTAATAAATGCTTACCTCATATTATTATTGTGTTAATTTTTTCGCAAATGGTACGAAAAGTAGAGTGTTTTCCTCGGTGATAAAGCTGTCTTAGTCTTGGGTGAACTTAAATCGTCACCCGCGACAGAAATCACTGCTTTATCCCCGTGGTTAATTATCTACTATTATTTTTTCTAAGACTAAGATAATCAAGCCCTATAGCCACATGCACAATAAAACGTCGCAGAGTAATTATTTTATTTATTTTGCTTTAATTGATATCACTTCCGTGTTTTCTATCGTTAATTTAATCAAACCAGATAAATTAGGTGTCATTTATTATTTAAAAACGCAAAGAAACGTTTTTATGACTTAGCAGTCAAATCAATCAATCAATCAACTCAGCCTATAACAGTCCGCTGCTGGACACAGGCCTCTCCTAGGCTGTGCCACAACACCCTGTCCTCCGCCTTTCGCATCCAGTCTGTCCCAGCCACCTTTTTAAGGTCGTCGGACATATAGCTGGGGGGCATCCCACACTACGCTTGCCTTAGTAGTATGAATAGTCAACTAATACATTTCAATTTATCCATCTTTGCAACAAGTGCCTTAATACCATTGCCTTTCGTCAAAAAAAAAACCAACGCAACATCGGTATAATTTTATGCTAATTATCTTAATTACTAGGCGACGACAATGATCCTTTATACCTAATTGGCCGGATTAGCTTGTAACTGATATTGTTATATACGTTAAGCAAAGCTCCATCGTAAATTAAGTCGCGCTTATCATCGATCTTATACAAATTGTCGTTTTGCATTCTCGTCAAATTTCAGGAGGCTGCTATGAAAGACATATATAATCAAATAAAATTACGATATCTGCTCAATAATTAATACATACTTGTTTTTTTAGTTATTTAAGTTTGACAATATTTTAGAATACACCACTTTCACATAACATAAGCACCCCGTTGCGTATGCGGTAGTGTGTGTAAAAGGGCAGTTACAGTGCGGTATCACACAGGCAGTGTTTTATCATGTATGTCCCACACATGCCGATTTCCGAAAATTAGAAAAAAAAAAGAAAAATGAAAGATCTATTTATTTTATTATTGATTCGTGTCGAGAATCATTAGCATAGTTACCTCCTTGAATTTGACGAGGATGCAAAACGACACCTTGTATAGCACATTCCACCACCAGCAAGTAGGTATTGTATTCCAGTATTTTTGCTTGTTTTAAAGCATACGACCACCAAAAGCCATGATGTGAACATACGAGGCATGCCTTTTAAGTTCTGTCGTTTCCATATTTCCCGGCAATTTTGAATTTGGAACTGTTCTATATTCGAATGTGTTTAAATTTTTAATCTCAAAACAGTTGAAAGTATCAGGATTAATGCTATTCTTTAGTCACAGTGTCGATTGGAATCTGTCAGGTTACGTACGAAAATGAATCTTTCTACGGTAAATGTTCGTGCAATAATTTTCTACAACTTTAGAAGAGGCCTGCCACGGCTTCACTGTTTTGAAGAGCTAACATCTGTGTTCAGTGATGAAGCCCCATGTCTGCGGACTGTCGAACGCTGGTATTTAGAATTCCAGCGTGGACATACTAGTGTTAGTGACAAATCTCGCGAAGGACACCCAAAATCCGCCTTCACTGAAGATAACATCATTGCTGTGAGACAACTAATTCTCGAAGATCGTCATGTGACGTATCGAGAGATAGAGGCTCTATTAGGCATCTCAGGGACAACCATTCAGAAGATCTTGCATGAAACGCTTGGTGTGAGAAAGCTAGTTCGCCCGTTGGATACCGCATCTGCTTTCCGACGATCACAAGGCGGCCCGCGTCAGATGGTGTAAGAAAACTCTGAAAAGGTTCAAACGAGGAGAGTCAAATCACGTCTACGACATCATCAGTGGTGACGAATCTTGAATCTATGCCTTTTTTTTTTTGAGGGTGGGAATTGTGGGAAATCATCAAATAACTTCTCCCGCTCTGGGCGGAGCGGGAGGGTGTGTCAGACTCTTACTGACTAAAACCCACCCGTATTCCTTCCTGTTGCCTGTGTTGCGGGGGCCTCGGTGACCCATAAGTACCCTCCCGCGACTGAATCTATGCCTACGATCCTGATTCCAAACAACAATCTACAATTTGGGTCTTTCAAGACGAGCCAAAGCCGACTAAAGTTGTTCGTTCTCGAAGCACTTCAAAGAAGATGGTGGCCACGTTCGTTGGAAAAACCGGCCATGTTGCGACTATTGCACTTGAAGATCGTAGAACGGTTAACGCAGAGTGGTATACCACAGTTTGTTTACTTCAAGTCATTGCCGAACTTCGAAAATCTAACTCAAAGCGACGCATCATCCTGCACCACGACAACGCAAGCTCACACAGCGCTCGTCAAACGATTGAGTATTTGAAGCAGGAAAAAGTAGAAATTCTTGACCATCCTCCATACAGTCCTGACCTAAGCCCTAAAGATTTCTTTACATTTCCTAAAATTAAGAAAAGTCTTCGTGGTCAAAGGTTCCAGTCCGGTGAAGAAGCAGTCGACGCCATAAAGTCAGCCATTTTGAACACCTGGGGGTGTTCAAAATGGCTGACTTGATGTGGAATAAATGATATAATAACTGGTTTGAGCGAATGGAAAAGTGTATTAAGCTACGTGGTGAATACTTTGAAAAACAATAAAAAGTACTATAAAGTTCTAGTTGTGTTTTTTTCTTCAAACGACAAAACTTAAAAGGCATGCCTCGTAACATTAGCTTATGATGAGATTCATAATAAGTTTATCCCACAGCCGTCACAAGTTGTGGTCAACACCGCAGCGTTGCGTAGGTACTTAGTTACGAAAAGAAACCGTAGATTTAAATCTTACACATTAAACCCTAGAACCATGTCATCATTTTCCTGCCTCTCCTTTTTCTAATCTGTCCTCAGAGTAACACGGAGAAAAAATTTACTAAAATATAGTTTTTTTTTTTACTAAAATGTTAAAAGAGCGTTTATTCTTCTTTACACTTCACACACATAAGGATCAAAAAGCATTTTGATCCTTATGTGTGTGAAGTTTCATTAAAATCGGTTCAGTCATTTCGAAAAATAAGGATTTGAACACGTAACCTTTTATAGAGGCCCAAGCCATTTCTATCGGATTTAAATCCGGATGGTACGGTGGGAGACAGAGAACATTGTGACCATTTTCCATCAAAATTTTGTCTACTGAGTATTTCTTTAAACGAGATTTGTTACGAGTATACCTATTTTATTATGTCGTACAATTGAGGTTTCAACATATTGGAATCAAAGCTGATTCCATTTTTGGTAAGCCACGCTTGCATGTCGGATTTTCGGGAATTAGATGTCGGAGCCATAACATATTCTTTATTGTGGTATGGGGCGTTGTCTACCACAACAACGGAGTTCGGTGGGAGATTGGGTACCAATTGAGTTCGAATCCATTTCTAGTAATTTTCAAAATTCATGTCGTCATGATAATCTCCTGATTTTGTGCCCGACTTGAAAGTTAATAATGCATTGGGCACAAATCCAGCCTCTGACCCGGCATGAACGATTACGACACGTTGGCCTTTTGAGATAGGCTTTTTCAGACCTGCTGTAGAACCGTCAACCCAGCACATGGGTTTTGCATGTTTAGCATGGACGTACGATTCATTAGTATAAATGATTGGTCTATTTTGTCTTCGATATTCTTGGAGTTTTTTTAGGTAATTGATTTTTTCTCCGAATAGCTATTGTTTCTATTAAAATATTTCGGTTATTTTCTGTTTTTTTTTCACTTAAATCCAATTATTTTTATTAATCGACCCAAACTTGTTTTGGATCCTTTAAAGTTAATATCTTGACTTAATTTTGCTCGTAACTTCTATTAAAGTTGGCAATTCTTTTTCAGTTAAATGAAAGTTATGGATACATCTCTTAATTACCCCTTTGTCAAAGTCGTCAACGTCGGAGGCAGGGTTACGGCGCGGTCTTTTTTACCAGGAGTTCTAAAAACCACTAAGAACGGGAAGATTTACTTTCTTTTATAATTCTTTGTACTGTCGATACAGACGTCTTAGTTGCCGCGGCCGTTTTTTTTGTAAGCTTCGAGTATTTTAAAATCTTGTGAAAAATATTGAAACACGTTGTACACCAAACTTCTCGACTGTCTATTCAAAGCATTGCCTTTTCCTCGCGGCATTGTGATGGCTTAAAATAGCAAATAAGTTCAACACAATAACAAATGTCAACAAAAAACTTAACAAACAACGAAACTTAACAAATAAAAACAATTTAAAACAAAGAAACACTTCTTTTCGACTGTACTCGAGAGCAGTGTGAGCGCGTCAACGCCGCGATAGACGAATAGCGACTGAGCGGCCTATTACGAGACGCGCGCACACCAATGGCGTCGCTCCGGTCTTGACGCATTCCGCCCGCGCCTCACCTCGCACATCCAAAGGGACCTAAAATATGCCTTCTGCGCCGTGGTCATCTTTCGTGAATCTTACTGTACGCGCCGGGCTTCATAAGTTAAGATGCCTATTCCAAAGGTTATATCATTTCTTTCCCTACGCGTACCCTGCCAACTATCTCTTAGGGAGGTTTGGCTTTAACTCGTTGGAGGTAAGAAGAGGACTTGATCAGCTTACGTTATCTTGTAAAACCTTACGGGGACGTATTGACTGCCCAGCGCTCCATTGCCTTTTCTGCCGATTATTTGTGCCCGACAAATAAATCGGACACCGTCAGAGCCTGTTTGCGCAAATCCAAAACTGTAGCCAGAGCCGAATCCCCAGTCTGTCGTACTCTAAAGATGCAGCTAAATGCCCTTCTGACTGCCAACCCTGAATGTGATGTGTTTGCGGATGAATGGAGTAAAATTATGCGTATGTGTCTGGTGTTCTGTGAGCGAAAGTATGCAAGGAAATCCATTGTTCCATGTTAGTTTTGAATTAAGTTATATACACCATAGTTATTGTCAACTGAATTATTATATTAAGGCGCTGACAAGACCCAATTGACCAAAATAGGCTTCTCTTAAGAAAAAAAATTGCCAAATCTGTGTAGTTTGTGGTAGCGGAAAAAATATATGTTAAATTTGAACATATTTTCCAGAACTTGTTTGTTACCAAAAAACGTTTCGAAAAAAAATCTCGATACAAACTAACGTTATACTAACCTCTTACCTTGAGTTCTAATCCAAAATATCTGCATTAAATATCAACATACGTTACGTATTTAATTAATAACAAGAACGTCATAATTGAAAGCAGAACTTGGTTGTTTTTTTATTTTCGATTACTCAACTCAATTTTCAGTAAATAGATAATTACTTCATATTTTGCAATAAATTACAAGCGTTGTGTCATCGCGTTTCTCTTTCTTTTCTATGCAATCTGACAGTGACCGCGGTTTAGGTGTTGTCAGCGTCTTAATAATTGTTTCTATGTGAATTAATGTAATTGGTGCTGTACGTTTTAATTAACTATAAATAAATAAAATGAAATTGCTAACCCATTGCTTCGTATGTTCGAAAAATTTGTCTGCTCGACAGCGTGAATAACGCAATGAATGTGTTACACAATCACCCCGCTGGGTATTGTTGTTGACTATTGCATGTTTATGTGTGATGGATGGTACAACAGTTAATACGAGACCTACTGTAAACTTCATATTGTCCCCACGGACAATATGAAGGACAACAAACGGGATTTGCAAGCGATGCGTATTTACAAAATACGGCACTCTAAACCCCACTTCGTTAGATTTAGGATCGAGTGACTACTTCGCCAGATTGTTGAAGTGCAGGCGAAAGCTAATGTGCTATTGATTTACCGATTAAGTATAATCGCTCAACCCGCATCAATAGGTTTCTCGTACATATTTTACGCATCTATATTCTTACCTTACATTTAGCATTCTTCAGTACCCAAAACCCTACTTTATCGATGCCTAGCTTTTGCCCGTGGCTCCGCTACGTCGGCGACGTCTCCGCCATGTCGGTTAAAAGTATCCTATGTGTTCATTCAGTTTATAAACTATCTGTGTGCCAAATTTCATCTAAATCCGATCAGTTGTTTTGGCGCCAGTATAAACCAACGGACAAAAATTCTAAAAACTATATTTTCGGTATCAGATTCGTTGCCATACCTCGAAGCATTTATTTTTTTCAAGTATCTTTAATGTACAGTTTTGACGTCGTTACTATTTTATTATGATTATGTATCGATGTTATAATGTTTTCTATATTTACAGGGCTGAGCGGCATAGCTGTCTACGCCATTCTACTATGGACTTCAAGTCTAGAATGGCTGCAAGCGTCGCAGTTCTTCTATGGCCTGTACATGGCCACAGAAGTCGCCTATTACACCTATATTTACGCGAAAGTAAGCTATTTATAAAGTGGTATTCCAATGCATTGTCAGACGTTACTGAATCCAATACAATACGGTTCATTAGATACAGCCCTCTGACAGACAAACGTACAGCGGAGGATTAGTAATAAGGTTCCGTTTGGCACCCTTCGGGTACGGAATCCTAAAAAATAAACTACCAATCTAACTTCAGCATACACTCGCTTTTGAGTAGCTGCGGTCATTAGGTATTCTAAAACGTAGTCACCTAGCCTAATGCCTTGAGTGCTGTGCACACCTTAAATTTTTTTTTGAGGGTGGGAAATCATCAAATAACTTCTCCCGCTCTGGGCGGAGCGGAAGGGTGTGTCAGACTCTTACTGACTAAAACCCACCCGTATTCCTTCCGTTGCCTGTGTTGCGGGGGCCTCGGTGACCCTTATAAGTACCTTCCCGCGACCCCGGCAGGCATCGGCCCTAGTGGACCCCTACTTTGTGCTGACGACATCTCTTTGAGGCGCGCGTGGAATACGACGCGCCGTCGACCCTGGCCTGGTCCTTACCGGATGGTGAGCTACCCATTGCTCACCGTCCGCAAGCCCGCGCCTACGGTGGCCGGAAATCCGCCCGGGATTCCCGACGCCCTGGGCGTCTCCTGCGGCGGCTAGGGGCGAGAGGGCGCGAAACTTGCCTTTCCCTCAACCGTCCCGCCTCCTCCTTCGCGAGCATTACTGCTTCGCAGAAGGAGGTGACGGCTGCCCATGCCCTCTCGCTCCGTACCATGGCCTGAACCAGGGCCGGACGCGAGAGGTCTCTGTCGCCGATCGCCTCCACGAGGACACGGCGGTGCTCTGCCCAAACCGGGCAGACCTCCACCGTATGCTCCACCGTGTCCTCCGGGCGATCCACACAGTGGTGACACCCGGACGTTTCCTCCCGCCTTATCCGACACAGGAACCTCCCGAAGCTGCCGTGTCCGGTGAGGACCTGCGTCAGGCGGAAGGTGAGGACGCCGTGGCGCCTCTCCAGCCACTCCTCAAAGAGGGGACTTATCGCCGAAATCGTGGCGTGCCCAGCACTGGGTTGCGACAACCGTACTTTCCATGACGCCATGAGATCCCGCCGGAGCTCCGTCCGCTGTGCCGCGATTTCTTGCGGCAGCGGACTTACGCCCCGGCGTTTCGCCTCCTCGCGCCACTCCCATACGTGCGCGAGGACTTTTGCCTCCAGATCCCATGGCGGCAATCCGGCAAGGAGGCTCGCTGCCTCACAGGAGACCGTGCGGTATCCTCGGACCATCCGGATGGCCATGACCCTTTGGGCCGCGCTCAACCGGCGGGCTGGCCGCAGCGCCAGAGAGCGCGCCCATACAGGAGCCCCGTAGAGGGCCATGGACCGCACGACCCCCGCGTAGAGCCTCCGGCAGGAGGCGTTTGGACCCCCTAGATTGGGCAGGAGCCGCTTCAATGCAGCGCCCGCCCGCTCCAGTTTGGGAGCCAAACGTCGGAAATGCTCCACGAAGTTCCACCGGCTGTCGAGGACGAGTCCCAGGTACTTCATCGTCGACTCGACGCCGATAGAAACCCCTCCTACCGTTATTTGGGACCCCAACGGTGGCGCGTTCCGAGGACCATGAA
Source organism: Atethmia centrago (assembly GCA_905333075.3). Lineage (NCBI taxonomy): Eukaryota > Metazoa > Arthropoda > Insecta > Lepidoptera > Noctuidae > Atethmia > Atethmia centrago. The sequence goes on from HG995369.1 coordinate 23,700,031, forward strand.
AACACATGGCCTCGGACTTGTGCAGGGCCACCTCGAGTCCCAATTGCCGGATCCTTTCGACGATTGTCGCAACCCCGCGTGCCGCTAATTCGGCCGCCGCCTGGTGCGACCTCCCCTGCGCCAGGACCAACGTGTCGTCAGCGTAGCACACTACGCTGACGCCGATAGGGAGGTCGGCGCGCAGCACCCAGTCGTATCCGATGTCCCACAGATGCGGCCCCAGGACCGATCCCTGTGGGACACCGCACGACATCTCTTGCCGGTTCCACACTCCCTGGTGACCGGGGTAGATGACGGCCCTGTCCGTCAAATAGGCCTCGACCACACGACAGAGGTAGGACGGCATCCGGTGATACCGGAGTGCCTCCCTGATGCAACTCCAGGGCAGGGTATTGAAGGCATTGCTATGCACACCTGCATTGACATTTAATGGTACAAAAGCACGTGTCTAAAACCGGAATATCGACTTAGTAGACAAAAATAAAATAAAGTAGAGCGGATATAAATTAAATACCTACGTATCATGTACCTATCATAAAAAAGATAAGTATATTTAACATAGGTACTAAAGATAAGATGACGGAAATTGTGCGTCAGTTTTCAGGAAAAGTCATAAATAATCGATATTTAAATTCCTGATTTGCTGAAACCTGACAGGGTCACCATCTCACATTGCAGTGACTATCAAAATAACCTCTTGACTAACCCTTCAGAAAGCTCAAAAGGACATTCAACTTTATGTCCCACTTTTTTTCCTAATCGGTGTTAATGGCTTTTTGCTGTGCTAAGTCCAAATAAACATAATTATGATTATGTAACACAAACTAGTACTATGTACTACAGTACTACTTTGTTATGTTTTCTCTAGGTGGACCCGGCGAAGTACCCGCGCGTTTCGTCCTACACTCGCATCGCGGCGCTGTCCGGCCGGTTCCTGTCAGGAGTGAGCTCTCAACTGCTCACACACTACGGTCTGATGGACTACAGGGACCTCAACTACATCACGTTCACAGGTATACCGGTAGCTTTCAGCTGTTCGCGAATATTATTTTTTTAACACAACCAACGCATGCCTAAAGGCTCCTACATACTGGCGCGACTTGTCGCGCGACGCGTCGCGACACAAAGGCACCGCTTGTAGCGCTACACGCGGTGTCTTTGTGTCGCGTCGCGCCAGTATGTAGGAGCCTTAAAGCAAAATATTGACTATAATTACTAGGTAGGCTTGCCTACAATTACTATGCCCGACAAGCGAAATGTTAATAGCAGTATTTTTTATTACATATCCAATACAGTTTTATATCTTCCTTACAGTCGTTCCTTACAGCCTTCTTCGTATTACAGTTAAATATTTCTATTAAAAAAGCATTTAACTAATAGTCATTTACATTTAAAACGAGCGAGCCTTACAGTTGTCGCATATGATGTGTAACATCTCACCTTGGTAATAAGCAACTGAGCAGCGACAGAAAATAACCTCAGACTTTAAATAAGCTAAATACTGAAATATTTATTCAAATAATTTTATTCATTACTAGTGGTCGCCCACTGGTCGAATACTTACAATCTATATAGTACTTACTAATTACGTGAGTACACTAATTCCATGCTATTATAGTACACTTACTTATTCCATGCTCAAGCTGTCACTTCCTGTCTACATACTCCCGTTCCTTTTCACGAAATCATTGCCACAGAAAGCGACAGGAAAGATGTTACACATCAAAAATATCAACGATGGCGGTTACACGACTCACACGGTTGCTATCGGCGGTCAAGAGTTCAAGACGTACACAGGAAGAGAAATCCGAAAAGCATAAATCTAACCTATGCCCATTCAACTAACATGAAGTATAAAGCACGACCCTCCTCTCGGATTCTCAAACAACACGTTCTTGAGGGCTGTCTCCGACCTATGCGCCCTTATTCCCATTGTCCCTCTCTGTCGCTCTGCAGAATCATCTTTCACTAGAGCGAGAGGGAACCGACTACGGGCGCTAGCAAGCCATCTTAGTTCTGCTGACAGCAAGATACTCAACGGAGACTTGGGCCTACTTGCACCACGAGTCACTAAATACGTTTAACGCTATTTAAAACATCATTCTGTCACTGTTATCTTCAAACGATTGACAGAAACAGAAAGATGTTTTAATGCGTTTAGCGTATTTAGTGATTTATGGTTCAAGCGGGCCTTAAAGTTTAATTTCGTTTGAGAATTCTGCAGTGAGAGTGTAGAGGGGCTTGTGGCTAAGTAATAACAGCCGCACGGATCGATCGATCAGGTTAAGCTACGCTTGCCGCGGTTGGTCTGTGGAGGGGTGACCATCTTTACATACCAAGACCCCTCCGTGCCTCGGAAAGCACGTTAAGCCGTTGGTCCCGGCTGTCATTTGTAGATCTTTAACAGTTGTTATGGGTCGTCAGAAGCTCGAAAGTCTGCAACCAGTCTTACCAAGGGGTATCGTGTTACCCAGTAACTGGGTTGTGGAGGTCAGATAGGCAGTCGCTCCATGTAAAATACTGGTATTCAGCTGTATCCGGTAAAATTGGATACCGACCCCAACATAGTTGGGAAAAGGCTAGGCAGATGATGAATTCTGCAGTGAGTAACACTACAATGTCTCAGCTCAGATCCTGGCGACGTGCTGGGCGTTCTGGCTGCCGACCGTGCAGTTCAGCATCTACTTCCACCGGAGAACGTCTGCTGGGGACCCGCCGGTCAACAAGGAACTGCATCACCAGTCTAGTGGGGTAAGATCAAACTCTTGAAGCCACAGAAATAACGTAATATAACTTCAAGCCTGTATCCCCCGATGGCTTAGGCAGAGGTGCACCTATAGTACCTACACCTACATTTCGCCACTTATGTTTAAGTCTCCAGACTCCAGACTGCTACTGAGAAATTCCCGATTCAAAACACCAATAACACTTTGTCCGGATTCGATCCAAGGACCTTGAGTTCCAGTCGTTCGTGCTTTTGTTTGACGGCTTAAGCTGTGGTGTTTCTTAGCTGGAAGAGACATTATTAGGTACGGAGCTACAGAGAGAGAAAGCGCAGTCACTTCGATGCTAATTATATCTAATAAAATTGGTCTCGTTATATGAGTGGCAAGACTTTTTTAACAGCTCCTGAACTTTGATATGTTAAGAGAATATTGCTGTTAGTTGGCTTTGTAGAGGTACAAAGCCAACTAACAACAATATTCCCTTTCTTTAATATTCTATTTCTCCTCCACAAAGCCAACTAACAACAATATTCCCCTCACATTTCCAGCAATTGATCCGCTCCAACGTGGTAGAAGCATCGACATTGATCGCGCGGCACGCCCGAGCGGCGTATACGCGGCCCAAAGTGCTGGCCTGGTCAGCGTTATATGCTGTGGCGCTGGCGCTGTTCGTGCAGGCACAGATCTATATACAGCTGCTGTGGAAACAGATACAGGACGAGAGTAACTCTCCGGTGAGTAACTTTATGGTAGTGTAACTCTTTATACGCGACTCAAAGTGCTGGCCTATTATTAGAACCTATTGTATGTTTTTTTTTTTGGGTTTTAAATTATCAAATAACTTCTTCCGCTCTGGGCGGAGCGGGAGGGTGTGTCAGGCTCTTACTGAATAAAACCCACCCGTGTTCCTTCCGTTGCCTGAGTTCCAGGGGCCTCGGTAGCTCTTTCGTACTTTTCCGCGACCCCGGCAGGAGCATTGTATGCTGTGGCGATGACGCTGTTCGTGCAGACACACCTACGTGATGTGGAAACAGGTACAGGACGAGAATTCTCCAGTGAGATATTATTATTATATTCAGCCCGTATTGCTCCACTGTTGGGTAAAGACCCCCTCCATACCTGCCATCGGTCACGAGTCTGCGTTACCTCATACTAATTCCTAAGGAAAACATCTAAGTCGTGAGTGTATTAGCAGAATAATTATTGTGTACCTACTTTTTAATTTCAATAGCCTACATTATTTCCCACTATTGGGCAAAGGCCTTATCCGTTTTCTTCTTCCAATCTATCATTTGTCCAGATTGTTGTCTTAATAGGTAAAGTTTTTATCAATATAACGCTTGCATGCAATCGTTTCCGAAAGGAAATTAATTGCCCACGGCATTTGTAATTATTTATTATTGTATGTACTACAGTTCAATCATTTTCTGTTCTACTAAACTTGCGAGGCTGCAGGCGCTAGAAAATACAAGTATACAGGGTCAAATTAAATCTCAGACTTGATGAGTATCTAAACATAATGAAACAAAAAAGAAATAAATTTGATGAATTTTTATGGGGTCATCGACATTAGTTAGTGTATGCACTTGAAATGTCAGTTATAAAAAAAAGTTTTTTTTTGTAAACTTCACAGACGTGACTGGTATCGATACCTAAACACGATAAAACAAGAGAAAACAGATTTTCTCAAGTAACAACAGTGGTACTGTTGTTACTTGAAGTATGAGTTGAGAAAATCTGTTTTCTTTTGTTTGTCTTTTGCTGTCGTTGACCCCCAAAAAATACCCACACTAGCTAATTTAATTTGACCCAGTATATCAGCATTATACATACATAAACTCACAGTTTGTTCGCATGAACGACGCCAACCTCATCAAATTTTTAAATATGATTGACGCGTGTAAAAGTTTGTACAAACCTACTTATACAGAAATAAAATAATTTATCATGGGGGTAGCGAGAGACTACAGAATGCCACCTGCTTTTTTATTTTTGGGTGGGAAATCATCAAATAACTTCTCCCACTCTGGGCGGAGCGGGAGGGTGTGTCAGACTCTTACTGACTAAAACCCACCCTTCCTGTTGCCTGTGTTGCCAGGGGCCTCGGTGACCCTTTAGTACCTTCCCGCGACCCCGGCAGGCATCGGCCCTAGTGGACCCCTACATTGCGCTGATGACATCTCTTTGAGGCGCGCGTGGAATACAACGCGCCGTCGACCCGGGCCTGGTCCTTACCGGACGGTGAGCTACCCATTGCTCACCGTCCGCAAGCCCGCGCCTACGGTGGCCGGAAATCCGCCCGGGATTCTCGACGCCCTGGGCGTCTCCTGCGGCGGCTAGGGGCGAAATTTGCCTTTCCCTCAACCGTCCCGCCTCCTCATTTGCGAGCATTACTGCTTCGCAGGAGGTGACGGCTGCCCATGCCCTCTCGCTCCGAAAGAACGCCACCTGCTACTATCCTCACATACTCCTTTTGCTTCGTTTATACATCTGGTAATACACGCACGCAATTACTACACACCTGACCTTTCTGAAGAACACCAGCATCAGCACGATGTTTGGCATTTACAGCCTAAACTTTTAAAAATTCAGACAACGCTCCTATTTAATATTGCCTTTTAAATTATGGCTGATATTCATAATGCAGTATCCCAGTTTTAACCCTTATGTCAATTGAATAAAACTCACATGACGCGCTATCGTAAAATGCATAAAATAGGTATAATAAAAAACCAGCCAAGTGCGTGTCGGACCACGCACAATGAAGGGTTTCGTAGTTGGGAACTTGGTATGGATTTATCCCAATAACAAACTTTGTAGTTGAAAAACATGTTCTCCCACACATCGATATATGCCACGGTCAATTCTCCAACTGCAAATTTAAGTTAGTCGACTATTACTCGTTAACTTATAAAGCCCACTTAGCTGTGAAAGTATTCCTTTTAATTTTATTATACGAGTATGTACTACTGCCATGATTTTTTTCACATCTCCATAAACAACCGTTTAGCTGGCACTTGACTCTTACAAAAATGAGCAGATCAATGCTTAATATTACGCAAACGGATCCTTGAATCAAAAAGTGATGTTCACAGACCCAATATTTTTGAACGGCATATCCAACGATACCCCACACCATGGGATAAGAGGCGAGAAAAAAATATCATCCCCACATTAAGTGCAAGGGAGGTACGGTTACGGTAAGATTTTATTTTAGCACTTTGTCGGCGTGATTAATATGTATACTTATGCCAAATTAGTGCTTTCTTGTACTAAGCGTCTCTGAGCTACAGCGGGGACTGACAGACAGACGGACATGGCGAAACTATAAAGGTTCCTTGTTTATTACGGAACCCTAAAAACTGTGATAAGTCTGCTGAAATCGTCTGGAACTTTGTACATTAATCATCTGTCACGTCATTCGTCTGTCGTCGTCTCTGCATATCATCTATATTTAGGTACCCACATTATTGTGATAATGATTAATAACAATCGGTGTTTATATACCTAATCTTAATTACCTTACGTCATAAGCTGTATGTCCTTGTTTTAAGTGTAATGCAATGAACAACGAATTAATCTTTATCATATATTCCAAGTACCTACATACAAGCATACTTCAGTAGGTATTGTGGAAGATTGTATGCCATGAAAAGCGTACATATTTCAAAAAGAGCAATCAGATCCTTGTTTAAACCGACAACCCTCAAAAAGGAGACGACCATTACCTGATAAGAAGATTAAGAATACCTATAATCGAATTGTGAATTCAATGGAGTAATCTGTCATGGGCTAGGTGTCGCTGTGTAATAAAATGGTCATATTTATTGTTATGCTCGTAATCGTTTAATTTAATCGATTTATATAAATGTACAATAAATGTATAATAATATGTGTAAAAGTCTAGAATACAATAAATATGAACACTTTACAACACAAAGTGACAGCTAGCACATGTCAGATTCAGTGCCTGATTTAGACTTCTGACAGCCCTAGGCTAAATATGAATATGCCCCCCCCCCCCGGCCTGTCCTGCCCGCGCCTGCCCAACCCACGAATATACTTATCTACTACATTTCTATGAAACCCTTTTTTTTTTTCATGATTTTGTTTAACCACTTTGTCGGGGTGTGTTTAATGTGTATACCTATGCCAAATTACAACTTTCTAGTACTAATGGTCACTGAGCTACAGCGGGGACAGACAGACAGACGGACATGTTTACTACGGAACCCTTAAAATGTCGTTTTAATATGTAAAGGGGTCGGTAGGTATCGCTGGAATGTTATTTTGGAATTATTTTGAAATTAATGTATAAGCATTAAAAAAAAGTCAAGAATGTAGAACTATTTATAAATTAATAAAAATGCGAAAAAAAAGTGAAAATCAACGTTAATTCTCAGCGCCCCCTCGGTCCTTGCGCCCTAGGCTCAACTAACTAGCCTGTGGGTAAATCAGGCCCCGGTCACATTACTCCAGTGAATTAATAATTCGACTTTAGGTCAGCCTACCCTTTACCAACCTCCAATCTTACCAGAGTTCCTTAGTTGGAAAAAGAACACTGAAACATACAATCTCTTAGCTTATGTGCGTATAGAAATAAATACTTGCATGATGACACTCTTAACAAAGGATCTGTGTAAATGTCTGTCTTCATAAGTCTGGTAAACAGTTTGGTCTTGTCAAAGTTTATCTTAGGATAGTTGGAGCTTATGTGCAATGTTTTCACTCGGCATACAATGCAATCTGAAAGTTTTAGTCCATGTTAAAATTACATACATTATTTAAATATTGTGATTTGAGTATGCTAGTTACGCAATGAATGACCTGCAGCCAGAGAATAGATACCCTATAGGATAATGGCTATATCTCCAAGCCATTGTGTCTGTGTTAGTCAAGAGTAGCAATTATTTTCTCAGATTGGTAGCTAATATTTACAGAATATCTAATAATATTATAACAAGAAGAATAAGATAACCTAACTGATATACTGAGCGATCGCGACTATTCACGAATTTCACCCATTATTTCCCAAACTTCTTTCAACCATTTTATTTACTTTTGCTATTTATGTAGCTTCTAGACGTAAATAAACGCAATTTTCTTTAATTTATTCTCCAGGTAGCATACAATGGCGCAGTAGAAGCGGTACAAACACTCCTCGGCGCGGGCGGCGCGCTCCTAGCGTCGATATTCGCATCGTCGGGCGCGCCTGCGCCCGTAGCCGCCGCTCAAGGCGTGGCTCTGTTTGTGGGCACCTATGTTAATAATGTGTTCGTGTCTTATGCCGGGTACATCGTCATGGGCATGCTGTTCCATTACACAATCACTATGGCGAGGTAAGTGTTATTTATTTATATCTACATAAATATACTTTATAGTTATTGTACAGTCGCTAGCACATCAAGTTACCAGCAACTGTCATATTTTGTCATTCGGTTTTGAACTTAACCATCAACATTTTGAGGTTTAAAATCATTTAGAAAAAAATGACAGTTTGTGGAGAAGAGTTGTGAGTGAATGTTTGCAAACAATTTTTAAAACCGATAACTAAGCGATATTTACGGTCTAGTACTGTAGATTACACAGTAACACGAGGTTGCTTGGAAGCCATCGCGGAAAGCGATTGTGTTTGTGATGTGTAATTTATTTTTTGTAATGTATTTTTCTGTACACACGGCTACACATCAAGCTATACATTTCCATTATAAGCTGATCTCGCATGGTATAGGATTTCCGTATAATGAGAGGTCAGCGTAAACTTTTTAAAACCGATAACTAAGCGATATTTACGGTCTAGTACTGTAGACAGTAATAGACCGTAAATATCGCTTAGTTATCGGTTTTGAAAATTGTTTGCAAACATTCACTCACAACTCTTTCTACAGCATGATTTGTCACATACATTTGGACCCAAGTACTTGAGATGGTTGGATGGGTTTTTAATGTTTGCGATTTTAAAGAAGATATCCAGAAATCTAGAATGAAATAAAATCACCATAGGTCTAAATATAAAAATTATTTAAACTTTCGTTTCCATCATTTCAGTGCAAAAATAGCAAGTCAGTTAAGTGACGAGAGTTGCTTCGGCTTAATCTTCGGCATCAACACGCTGGTCGGTACTGGTCTCCAGTCCATCCTGACGGTGGTCCTCATACAGAGCCTCAGGCTACCCATAGTCTCCCAGTACTTCGCCATCAGCGGCCTGTACCTGCTGCTGGCGTCAGTGTGGCTGCTGGGCTGGATGATCAACGTGTGCCGCCAGAAACGAAATATTAGCGATAACAATCAGTATTGATAGCATGCTGGCTTTTTATTCAATTAAGTATTTAAATCGTTGTGGCACTATAAAGTTACTTCATAGTTCAAACGCATTATGATAGTATGATTATAATGGCAGATATGCGATTTTTAGCTACGAAAGTAGGTATTTTTTTTTTTGTCGGTGGGAAATCATCAAATAACTTCTCCCGCTCTGGACGGAGCGGGAGGGTGTGTCAGACTCTTACTGACTAAAACCCACCCGTATTCCTTCCTGTTGCCTGTGTTGCGGGGGCCTCGGTGACCCATAAGTACCTTCCCGCGACCCCGGCATGCATCGGCCCTAGTGGACCCCTACCTATGTGCTGACGACATGAAAGTAGGTATGGAAGCGGCTTCTTAATTTTTTTTTTTTTAAGAGGCCACGATCAACGGGAAAGCGCCTGTCACTACTCCATACAAGTTTAGACGTGATTAAAAACTTGCCTACTAAAATTACGTCAAGCGCTGATTAATTTGACAGGACTAAACTAAAAGTTGTCTTTTGTTAATGAAATGGAAAGAAAAAGATGCACTGAACTTAAATTTAGTTTAGTTTGTGAACAAGGGAATCGGCGCCAATAGTTGTCAAATATTTCGCTGTTTTAATTATTTTGGCAATTTTACTGTATGAAAATATGAAATATCGCTAACTAGTGAACTAAAATATTGATTATGAAATGCAATAATTAATATCGTAACACCGAATGAGTACGCAGTACATACCACTTTGTACTCAGTGTACCTACTCACTTATTTTACCAATCATATGCGAATTTAAAAGACAGGAAAAAAAGTATTAAGAGCGTGCATTCTGAAAATGGGCAACGTCGCAAATACCTGTCAAATATTTCGCTGTTTTGATTATTTTGACTAATTTTACTGTATGGAAATATCGCTAACTAGTGAACTAAAATATTGATTATGAAATGCAATAATTAATATCGTAACACCGAATATTTAGTTTTAGATGTAATAAAAGGTTTTGGAAATATTCCAAATTCAGTGTTATAATTGTATTTCATTATTCATATTTTAGGTCACTAGTTAACGAAATTTCATACTTTCAAAATAAACAAAACAGCGAAATATTTGACAGCTAGTTGCGATGCTGCCCACTTTCAAAATGCACGCTCTTAGCAATTGAAACCTTTGCCCAGCAATGCATAATTGGACAAAATAGATTAATAACAATAAAACTATTTCGGGCCTTTTAGAATATCGTTCGATACAGCTAACTTTAGTTTTAACAAAGGCTGTGAGTTTCACAGATTATCTCAATCTGCTGTGCGATAGTTTTTTAACGAATGTAATTTTTTTATAGACTACTAGTAGCAACCCATTTTTTCACCCGCATAAGTCTTGATCCCGTGGGACTATCGGGATAAAAAGTATCCTATGTACTAATCCAGGTCATGGCCTACCCATGTGCCAAATTTTATCCAAATACGTTCAGCCGTTTTAGCGTAATAAACAAACTCACTTTCGCATTTATAATATTAGTTAGGATAGAACAGTTTGCTTTTTGCCCAATAGAACATAGTTGAGAGTTTAAGATAGGTACTTTTAATAGTTGTTTCAATTCGAGTAATACTAACGCTTAGATGCTTTAATACTTACATGAAAATAGGAAATCAGGTAGTTGTATGTTGTCTAAGTAATAGGTACATATCTCAGTTTAGTCAAGAAATGCATAAAGAAAGTGAGTTCTTAAAATGTGTTGTTAATTTTCTAGCAGCAAATACATAGTTAGGAAACTTGTTCCAAGTTTACACAACTGGTTTAATGTTGATTTAATTTATGCTAAATGAAATATTACTTTTATTTTATTGTTCTTAGACACTTGTTGAATATTTAAAAAATATAATATTCTGTAATAACTAGTAATAAGACTGAAGCCTTGTAAATTTTAAATGTTGTATGTATGTCACCTACTTAGTTTTAGATTTAATGGAAAATTGTATTTAGCTCAGAGATATATGTTGATACTAATTGTGGAGGAATGAGGAAAATGCAAAGTTTTGAGTAAGCATGTGCAGACCAAAGAAACGATGGATGGACTGGTGTGAAAGAAGATATGGCTAGAAAGGGGTGACTGCCGTGATGACAACTAATAGAAAAGTATGGAAGAAATAGACATGTTGCGCCAACCACAAATAAATTGGGATAAAGGCAGAAGAATGATGATATGTTGATATTAATACAAAAAGGATGTTTACCTTTTAGTATTATAATTGAATTATTTATTACAAAGAGTTATTTATTATAAAATAATTAAGATAGAAAGAAGACCTTAGGATCAGTCTATGAAATGTTATTTTTAATAAATTATTGTTTAAATTGACTAGTTTCATTTATCAAGATTTGTTTCTGTTTACTGCCCAAACCAAGTAATAACTTGAGCAATTGTTCTATGAAATAAATGGTAAATTGCACCACAATGCTGTGACCAGAGCAAAATCTTGCGAGCAAGCCTCCATCACTAATGCACACAAAAAACACATATGGGCACATTAAAACAGACACATAATTAAATAAATTTATTTTAATATTTACATTAATTTTGTCACTTTTAGAACAAGAAATTAATGTTGATATGTGGACGAATAATGTGGAATGTCTCATAGCACACTTCAAATCTTAAAAATATAGAAATACTGTGTCAATAAGTACTCAGTATTGTTTTATTATACATTACATTACTTGAGCTCACAACCTTATAGTTTTAATAAAATTTCCCAAACCAATATAAATTTATGGTACCTATTTATAATTTACTATGTACAATTTTCACACAACTTAGAGCTATTTATGTTATGCGTACTGCATCGACGTCGGCCTGGTTTTTAAGTACACGTATACGCAAATTAACAGAAAAATTACCGCGAATGTAGGCAAAACAACCGTATGGATTTGTTGTCGCACTTGAGCAAACTCCTGTTTCCTCTCACGCTTTTGCCTCGCTGTTTCTTTCACTGCTCCTTTTAGTTTCCTCATGGTGATACTGCAAAATAAACTTACATGGAATATTGTGAATTATTGTGGAGCTATGCCACGTCCAATAACATTATCAATGTTCAAAACAGAGTAGACAATTTTAAAAACTGAAACAATTTCCTGTCAGCACGTGTCAAATTTATTTAATATTCGTTCGATACCTTTGAATGCAGACACTAAACAGTCTATTTTATTTATTATTTGAATTTAATTTCATAGAAATTCTGGATAACAGCCGAAAAATACACACGTCACAACGCCACGGCCGAACGTCAGTGTGACAAGTGACAACAAATTGACACTTGGCGGTCAACTGACACATCACATTCCACGTCCAGTCAGGTTTGACAGTGACACTTTAAGGATGTGTTCAATCATTGCGCAAAATAAATCCGAGTGGAAATCACAATCCCCTTTAGTAATAAACGTTGCATGTACATAAACAACAACTTATACCAAATTAATTAATAAAAATAACTAAACTATTCACAAACTGAAATATGGCGTCGAAAAATTCATCCTCATCGCTGTCGATTGAGAATGTACCCAAGAGACTGGTGGCATTGCCACGTTGTATGACAATGCTTAGGCTGGTCAAAGTAAAAGCCAGCCCTTGCGTCACGGGAAGTGACAACCAGCCGTTTCGACATTTAATTAATCGAGGCTTTCAACACTAAGGGGCTCGAAAATAAATGACCAACAAGGTAATTAATCCGCTTGAGGTTCTCCGCAGCCGCAGCAGCAGCGCCAGCACAGCACGCCGCCGAGCCAGGAAGATGGAATGGCGCAAAAAATATCGACACACGTTGCATCCCACACTAAAGGCTTCCATGGAAATAAAGATATGATATAGTTTAGTTGGTCTACCATGATCTCCAGTTGTTTTCAAGTCGGAATGTTCAGATGTTGAGTTTGGCTCTCGAAACGATCTAGTTTTCTTTGAGCTTTCGCCCATTTTTGGTTACAAGTCAACTCGTTAACAATTTTTTTGTATAAGTATACAAAAAAATTGATAACGGGTTTGTAATCAACAATAGATGTGAATGCGGTTATTCAAAGTTGAATAACCGTATTCACATCTATTGTTGATAAATGGAAATTGTCCAACAACTATTTTTCTATATCTGAAGTGCTTTTCCGCTTATTATTTGAACACATAATTATTATAAACGAATTCACTCATTTTGAAGAATCATTTTTTCAGCAGTTGCACTGTTACTGAGGGAAGGTATCCCGACACTTTGACGAACATGCTGAAAACCCGAGTATTTATAGGACCCTAGTCAAAAGGTACCTAACTTGTGCAAAACTGAGGAGCAAAATTGTTTAACATAATTCTCACATAGCTAAATGCTTTAACCAATACTGATTACAATTACTTACCACAACAGATACGAAGTATACAACATCATTATTATCATACGTGTGGTTAAAATAATCAAACCAAAAACAAAAACAGGAAAATATTTATCCTTCGGTCGACATTTAAACCTTTGACCGCCACGTCAAAAATGCAATAACGTGCCCTCGGCGCCAAGCTACGAATTATTCCTTAAAATCTGTCATGTAGTCGTGACCGTGGCGTGCTGGGCACATTTTGGTTTGTCATCTAATGATTGTGGCGGTCAATAGGTTAAGCTTCTAGCTCGAAATGGCGCAATAATGACACAGGTTTTTTTTATTTCCTTGTGTTACTGAATAGTTAGGTATGGAATCTAAAATGTTATTAACTCGACATCGGCAGCTATCAGCAACAAGGAAACCTCTAAGTACTTGAAAAATAAAAACACGGAAAATTTCCCCGTGACACATAAAGTATAATAAAAATAAATGTAAAAAAAATATTTCTCATAAAAACATAACGTAAGTACCTGTAAATTAGATCCTGAGCAATCTAAAACTGTTTTTTGCTATTACATCGGATAGCACATTTATTTCAGAATATAAAACAATCAAAACGGTTTCAATAACACTACTTTTGTCCAAACCGTTTTTGACATGGAAAATACCATTTGGTCCCATATTGCTACGGTGCATCTACTTTCCCCATCCCCCATAAACGACACCAGGAACCTTCCTGATGTCGTTTATGGGGGAGAACGGTATTTCGCAATATAGGATTTTAATTTATCCAGAGAAATTATGATTACTTAGACACAATCATTGACAGGACAATTGTTGCCAATAAGCCTGACATAGTAGTGATAGATCGATTATAGCGTCGCACAATAATTGTTGATATAGCGGTCCCACATGACGAGAACCTCGTAAGAGCCGAGGAAGATAAGCAAATTAAGTATATTGACCTGGCTCGAGAGGTGGTCGGCATGTGGGATGTGGACGGCAGTCATTGTGCCGATAGTCGAGACGACCAATGGCATGACCTCGACCAACACCTCGTTAGGCAGCTGGATCAAGGGCTTGACTCAGAAAGCGGTACTTATAGACACGGCGCGTATAGTTAGGAGGTTTCTCTCAGGGAGAGAGGAACCTCCTAACTATACGCGCTATCGGTGCTCAGGGCTCCTGAGCCCGGACCACCGATAGCTTGGACCCTGTTTCCGATACCCATGGGCTACTATTCCTTATATTTTTTATGGTTTTTATAAAAATGTAACTTTAACTGTAGGTATTATAGAAAAACGATGAACTACGAGACAAACTAGAAACTGTCTGGGGCTGCAGTCTCGACATAGATACCGATAGCTACCGAATTAGGTCGTAAAGCAATCGCTATCTATGTCGAGACTGCAGGGCCTGGTTGGTGTTACCTACCACAAACACTGCAATAGTATGGGGTCCTGCGGGGTAATTAACCCTTTAACCGCCAAGATTTGCTACCTTTGGCTTACCTTCAGCGCCACGTCACTTTAGGTATAAGATAGAACAGTGTTGGGAATACTTACTATCGATGCATACATTATTTATTTATTTATTAATAAAATAAAAGTCGGAAACATAATCAATGTTTTATTTACACATTATTAATCTTATACATGTCATGTGCTTGTAGAGTGACAATATCAGTACTCAGCAGATGGGCACGTTGTTCTTTCTTCTGTTGGTGCGGACTCTCCACGAGCATGTCGTATTATATTAATTATCCTCATGTAAACTTCTGAGCGAATTTCTTGTCGAATTATCGAATTAAACATTAAATTAAACTTACCAAATCAACATCACTATCTGCAGAACTGTCGTCACTTGGTAATTCATTATTGGATTGTAAAATCCTACTAATATTATAAATGCGAAAGTTTGTAAGGATGGATGGATGCATGGATGTTTGTTACTCTTTCACGCAAAAAGTACTGAACGGATTTGGATGAAATTTGAAACACAGATAGTTTATAACCAGATATACCCACGGGGTCAAAACTTATGCGGGTGAAACCGCGGGGCGCATCTAGTATTTAAGAATTCTTCGTCTTCCAGCATTTTTTTTTTTTTTGCAATTATTAAAGTTTAACCTAATACGAAAAAGGCCTACAACACTAGTTACCCAGAGCGATAAAGCTTACACGTGATTTCACGGTGACGGCGCTGAGGCAACTGACAATATGGCGGGATTTAACCTTGAATGTCTTTAGCCGCACGTAATATTACGGTGACGGCGACCGGTGACTGTCTGAACTAGTGAGGTTCTGCGTTGTCGAGATTTCTATATTTTTATCGTAAAAATCAAATAATTTCAAACTTTAATCCACTTTATTGCATACAGATACTTGGACTAGAGTAACAATATGGTTATTTTGTAATGAAAGTATCCACTTTCATTGCAAGAGGTGATAGTAATTTCAATAGTGCCTTGTTTATCCTTAGGCCACCTATTAAGTATTTCCGAATTAGCCCATCTCTAGTACCCGTAAAATTACGTGATTGGCGATACAGGTAAGGCACGCAGTGATCACACTGCATTTGAACCTCAAAATTCACAGTATTTATCATTCGAAACATTGAAAAATATACTTATCAATAAAGATACACCCCAAATCTTAAAATTGACAACAGTTTTTATGGAGTTTGTGCGCATTAAGAACTTTTTCAATAAAATAACGTAATATTACGTGTGTGGCGATTCGGGCATTGTTTTCAGAGCCCGTGATATTACGGTGTCGGCGGTTAAAGGGTTAAGTAACAGTGACAACAGCAATTGGTTTCATTTTGACAGTACAACTACGTTCATTGCGTTATTTACTTTGTTGAGTAGACAATTTTTTCGAACATAAGAAGCAATGGGTTAGCAATATCATTCAGATTGTGATTGATAGGTAGCGTGATAAGGTGCTAGGATCGATCCCCAAGTTGACAATATTGGGTTCTTCCATTTATTTGTTTTTTTTTTTTTTGTTTTGTTATTCTGGTTTAGCAGTATTGGCGGCCTATTGAGGAAGTGAGAGTCCGATCTAAAGAAATAAAGTTGAAGTGTCTGTTTGTAATGTCAAAATAACAGTTTTTTACTAAATGATTAAGACAGACAACTCAGCATATCCTTTTGAAGAATACAGACTTTTGGGATCGCCCTTGCCGAGTCAATAAAAATACAATTATTTAATCACACGGTTTATTCATCACAATATAAGCTCATTAGCTTTAATTAGCACAACTATTTTTTTGTTTTTATTTGTGATTTAATTACTTACTTGGTAAATTACCTCATCACAGGATTCGAAATGTGTCGGGTTACAGTACAAAAACTTACATTTCTTAATTATTATTAAATCATAAAAAACTGAAATGGCAATACCTTTGATTTTCATTCATAGCTAAATTTCAATAATATCTTCTATTACAAAAATGAAAATTACAGGGTAGAAAAACAACTCTGCCTACCCTCGGGAATACAGGCATGATCTGAATGTGTATTATAGTTAGTATATTATAAGTTTAGATTTCCTTACTGACTGATAGTTCAGTAGGTAAATAATAGATTAAAAGATTTCAGGAAACAATATTTGGTATTAAAATACAATAATTTACACATGATATTCTCCTCCCTCGACTTTTTCATCGGACAACGACGCTACGATTGACGCGCAGGTGCCTTGAGAAAGCCATAGTAATTGCATTAGAGAACCTTCTAGGAGGCCGATCATAACTCCACATATTACGTCCAATATGTAGTGCCTTTCGGCTAGTACTCGTGTGAGGCACACCGAGCCCACCCAGGCGAGCAGCGGCGGGGCAAAGTAGATAGGGACTTCGTTGAACATAAGTATCGATACGATCATACAAGCTCGGCTCGCGTGTCCAGATGGAAAGGAGAACTTGTCCGGGCCGACTTCTAACAACTTGTTCATTGGGACCGGTCGACGCCGACGCACGAACGCCTTGATCACAGCTATTACCACGATATCCAAGATGAGTGCTGCGGAAGATACATCATAACGTTACATTTCTGTGCCAATGTTAATTTTAGATTTAGGTAGCTTCGCTTACGGGTGCTCAGGAGCTCGAAAATTTGACAACCAGTCTTTCCAAGCGGGGGTGGGTCGTGTTATGAAGTAACTGATGGTCAGATAGGCGGCTCCATGCAAAAAACTGATATTCAGTTGCATAAGATTGGAAGCTGACTAGCTATATTCATCATCTAGCCTTTTCCCAACATAGATGAGACACGTTGGGAAAAGGCTAGATGATGAATATAGCAGTCATAGCATTAAAGTTCCAAGGAAACACAGCCTCGATACTAGAATGAAGATGGGTTTTGGATATGTCAATTGAAATAATTTTGTAATTACAAATAATTGTATGCTAATCGACAAACCAACGCTAGATCGGTGAACATGCAGGGTTCATAAATAGAACTCACGCGTCACGTATCGTAAGTGAATGAAAATCTTTATAGTGCTTTATTTCTACCTACCCTTCGGAGAATATAGGCGTAGGTAACGTTATAATGAGTAACGTACATAATATTAAGGTATTTTAGTAATTTGTTCAATCTAGTTCTCTACTACTTTTTATTTTGCCTATATGCCTTTTCTTAAGTCTGTTACTGGTGGTGCGTGCGGGTGATGCCCGTTACATATTAATTATGCCATTCACGTTGACAGTGGCCGCTGCGCTAAGATTGGCGATCAAATTACACAATACGTTGACTTTTTGTTTTGGGTGGGAAACATCAAATAACTTCTTCCGCTCTGGGCGGAGCGGGAGGGTGTGTCAGACTCTTACTGACTAAAACCCACCCGTATTCCTTCCTGTTGCCTGTGTTGCCAGGGGCCTCAGTGACCCTTTAGTAACTTCCCGCGACCCCGGCAGGCATAGCCCCTAGTGGACCCCTACATTTGTGCCGACGACATCTCTGAGGCGCGCGTGGAATACAACGCGCCGTACAATACGTTGACTTGACACTGAACACACGCTATAACAAAAGTTATTTTAACTGTCTGTATTTATCTTTGTAGGATCATTTCGAGGCTAGCTTTTTAATAAAAGAAATATAGTCTTCAGCCTTATTTAATTTGCATTGTTTTACTACGAGACTCCTGAGAGTGAGATCCTTAATTCGTTGGTCTCGGCCACGAAAGATCAACAAAATTAAACAGAGTTTAATTTGCTTAGAGTTCATTGGACTGTGGTGATCCTGAGTCAGGATGGCTATCCTAATTTAGACAGGGCTGTTTACGTCCCCGGGGCCTGGGTCACGAATTCCTGGCTAATAATGTCTTTGTTTTATACATGAGGTCTATGTGTAATTAAATACTATATATAGACTTTGTAAATTCCATTAAATTATTTTGTTATGAATATCTAAGAGATTAATTTACTTATCATTTGTATCAGTGGCGTAGCTAGTATTAAAGAGGCCCTATATCAAAATGTGTTGGGGACCCTTTTTACCCAACTGCAGCAAAGCTCAAAAGAATACTAAGAGAATGTAAGAGCGAGCGGAGCAAGCTAGAAAATTGGAGCATCCTGACTCAGATCTGCTAAGTTTTCATTAGAATTGCATTCACAGCATAGAGCAAGCGAAGCAGCTCGAAAATAGTAGCATTCTGGATTGGGATTGGTTAAGATTTCATTGTAATTTTACTAAGACAATGCAAGAGCAAGCAAAGCGCGCTAGAAAATTGGAGCATCCTGACTTGGATAGGTTCAGCTGTCTTTGTGATATTATGCTAAGAGAATGAAAGAGCGCGCGAAGCGGACTCGAAAATTGAGTATCCTGACTTGGATAATTAATATTAATATTTTGCGAATAATAAAAGCAGTAGCTTGGGGGCTCCGTATCAAGGCTCCTACATACCGGCGCGACTTGACGCGCGACGCGTCACGACACAAAGGCACCGCTTGTAGCGCTACACGCGGTGTCTTTGTGTCGCGTCGCGTCGCGCGACAAGTCGTGCCAGTATGTAGGAGCCTTCATTGATAAGGCTGATACGGCGATGGCTATGTATGTCCATGATTTCTATTTTTGTACAGCATTGTTGCAATGTTTTGTTTAAAAGTATTTGTTTTGTATATTTCGTTCATTTCATCATATCTGTTGCAATATTCATGTTAGATAGTATGTAAGATTAGACAACTGTCGAAACTACAAACTGGGTTCGAAATATTTTATAAGATTGTGTAACTTAATTTCTGGTCTCTTTTCTGTATGTGTCGCTGGACGGGTAACAATATACAAAGTTGAAAGTAATTGCTCAGTTATTTATCATCAACCTTATTCCTGACACCTATATCACTTCTTTTAGTGACAATGAAGCTATACAAATGAGCCTTTCTTTGGGTTTTCTATGTAAAAAATAGGAGTTATATCTTGCACCATCCAATCCATCCAGCAATCTAGTCTTTGGGTTAATACTGCTTTCTTAAGTATATGGCTATTATAGATATTATATTATATTATATTATATTATGGCTGGTATTCAGCTGCAGTCGGTTAGACTGGAAGCCGACCCCAACATAGTTGGGAAAAGGCTAGGCAGATGATGATGATTAAGTATATGGCTACAATAAAAGTGTTGTCTTACCTATGAGTGTATTAACTTGCAACTGATAAAGTTCCTTGTTGTTAAATAGCCAGATAAAAGTGAGCCAGCCGGCCAACCAAACAATCCCATGGCAAGACACCTGCAAACAAGTATAGACAACATTACTCCATGCATTCTTCCATCTACATTTATTAAAACAGTGTTGATTTGTGATTTTAATAAGACTATCAGCTAACAGAACATGCTGTGGCCTAAATTTTATTTAACTTTTAAGTTGTCTTAGTTGAATATCCACTATTTTATAATTCTTCTAGACCATAGTTTTAACCTTTTTGTTTCTGAAGTAGGTAGTTCAAATAAAATGCTATGTGTACATAATACATGCCTCAAATAGTCTGTAATTATTGCGTAGAGATCTTGTCCAGGTAGTTTTCATCCCAAGCTCCACAAGTTTCTTTGTGAACCGTACATCTTCCTGTAATATTTTCTTCAACATTGGAGGTATTTGTCGCTTTGACTGTTGGTCTCTTCCTATTAACTGGAAATCACATAATATATAATATAGGTAATTACAGACTCAGGGATTATAATAGTACTTAAATTTTCTATTTATATAATTTTTAATGTTTCTAGTTTTATTTCAGTCCAACATCATCACTAGAATAATTATAATTTCCAAAACATGTATTCAATATCGACAGTATGTAGCTGATCATTATCATTTTTGCTCTTCATCTTTTTAAGTAGGAAATAAGACAGAAGAGGCATCCATGACATAAACAATACACAACACACATCAATTTGTCAAGAAGTTTTTGGATAGATATGTGTTATAAAGTCTGAATAATGCACTAATGCCTTTTCTAATCTAGAGTTCTATAGGACATGATTTAATCATTTTTATGAAGAACAATAGTTAATTTTGGCACAAGCAAGTAGTGTGAGTGATTTAGATGTAGGGTTATTTATTTATTTATTTATATATACTTTATTGTACACCACAAAAAATACATGACCAAAAAATAAATCAAAGACTACAAAATATACAATGGGCGGCCTTATCGCTTTCTGCGATCTCTTCCAGGCAACCATAGGATGGACAGTGATTTGCCTGGACATAAAGTGGGGCTGTCGTTGGTGTAAAAAAATAAATAAATACAATATACTAAAATGATACACAGATATACATATATATATATCCTAAATAATATATACATAAATACATACATATTAAATGTATAAGCAACGAAAATAAATGAAGACTAAAGATAATTACAGTTACGAGAACAATCTCACAGCGACAAGTAATGTTCCTTTAGGAGTCTTTTAAATGCGAGTAACGATTGCGCGCGTTTTATTTGAACTGGCAAAGCATTCCACAAACGAGTGGCCTGGACAGTAAAGGATTTGTCGACGAACGTTGTGGAATGCCTAAGCATTTTAAGCTTCAAGTTATCTGATGACCTTAAAAATTTCGTGTGGGAGTCGCCAAGAAACTGGAAACGTTCCTTGAGATAGAGAGGGGTGGAATGGGAAAAGAGGACATTATACAAAAGGGAAAGAATATGAGCATTCCGGCGAAGGCGAATTGGTAACCACTTGAGCTTCACACGAAATTCGGAAACATGGTCAAATTTACGCAAACCGAATATGAACAGGGTTAATGCATTGATAAATGATAAAGCCGGTGTGGATACAGAGATAATGAACACTACAGTAAAAATGTTCTTAGTATAAAGCTAAGACTGCGTTAATAGGTATATTAGGTGTAGCTTACCTCCTCCATGCTGCCTAGCTGTAATCTATGGAGATATTTTCAACAAGCGAACACACCTGTACAAACGTAAGTGCAAAAACTAAAATAAATAGATCAGATGCAAAAACAAACAACACTATATTTACGGCAAAGGGATTTGTTCAGTTTACAATGTATTTACACAGACAGAAGATAAAATGTCTTACTTAACACTATAGTGTCTCACACTCGCAAATATTATTAATTCTCCCAAAAATTGGTTAGCCAACTGTTCTTCACTTAGTCATTTATATTATAACTAAATGTTCCTTGAGCTCCATTCACGTAGGTATTTAATGACGTCAAAAAAAAAATGTCAAAAATAAGATATGAGTAATCAAATGACAGATAGATTGACAGGACACTGATATTTTGACAGTTTGACTCTGACTGTAGTGTTGAAGGCTTTAAGCCGTGTTTACATCATCGAATTCATCGAGCTAGAATTATAAGTCTATGGTTTACACAAGCAGTTTCTCGATTCAAATAGGCAAAATGGTGAATCTTGAAAGGAGTTTAACCTATGATTGAAATGCCCCGCCTGGAACTATTGCACTTTTCCGTCGCTTTTAGTATATAGTAGCAATTTTTTTTTTTTTTTGTTATAATATACCCTTTTTTAGCCACAGGATAGCCCGGTTAAGTAGTCACGACCTCTCAAGGTCAACTACGACATGCCTTTAAAAAAAAAAGGCTCACAGACAGTAACTGAAAGTATGACACTACTGTCGAATAGTCGACAGTATGTTCTGTGGTCGACAGTCGAAAATCCTAGTATATAGTTATCGGTGGTCGAAAACGCCATTCTTTCGAAATTACAACTAATATTTGTAACAACGAAGTCAAAAAAAAAGCGCGGGAAACTTAACTTTGTGGACGTGTGCTTTAATGTTTTTCGAGAGTATGTATGTATGTATGTATGTCTATTTCTTTGGCACGCTCTGTAGCCTAAACAGCTTGATGGATTTTAACGTATGAGGTGTTCTTAGATTCGTCTTAATTGTGGGAGTGACATAGGCTATATAATATTTATAAATTGCATCTGCAAATACAAAAAAAAGGAGGGGAATTTTTTTTTTAATTAATTGCAACAATATTGGTATCCAATAAAAGCTAGTAATGCGTAATTTTCAAATATATATATCAATAAAACTAAAAAGCTTGAAATAAAATAAATTATTTAAAAAACAAAAAACCCGACTGCAAAAACACATAACTGAAAAGGGAAAAACAAGCATTACAATCAATATAATTTTGGTCTTGCAGGCGGGGACAGTCGAATAACTTGAAATATGGTGTAATTTTTGATTGTTTGTTTTTCCCTTTTCAGTTATGTGTTTTTGCAGTCGGGTTTTTTGTTTTTTAAATATTTTATTTTTTACTTAAGTTGAAAATGATTAATTAACTTTAACTTAGTAGTAGTTTAGGGGTCTCTTTAGTATCGCGATGTGTAAACCCCTAATCAAACTGACTCGCCTGGTTGTAGAAGGTTACGGGTCCATTAATTAGTCTTTTGTTAAGTTAATAATGTTTATGTTTATTATATGGAAAACCCTTTAAGACGCCTTCCACATGGACCAGCGTACAGTCACTGGCCCCCATTCATACTTCTCGCTTGTATACATTTTTGCTTATCAAGCGTTCTGCCTTTCATGTTTACATTGTGTCCCTACAGTAGTTTTAGTGTATTATCTTCTTTAACATTTATTTTAATTTTAGTTTATATATTTTCTTCAGGAGGGTAAGTTTTTTTACTAATATTTCATAGCGGGAAAATGAAAGACCCGCCTGACCCGGGAGACTTTGTTCCCCTGGCAGGCAATTTTGTTACTGTAATTACCAATTAATCGGGCATGGATACCGATGGGTCGTCGTTGGCTCCCCATTTAAAAAGAAGCCGCGTGCATGTGTGCAGGAATTGCAATAAACGACGTCGTATCCGAAAAAACCAAGGTTCCGAGTCTTTGGGTCGTGGTTGCATGGACTCTACACCTCCCTCTCTAACTCCATCGGAGCCTAAAATAATTGTATGTAAATATATTCCAGATATTCCTGCTCCGCCTTCAGTTATTCCCACTCAGATTGGCCGAAAAACGTATGATAAAATTGAC
Source organism: Atethmia centrago (assembly GCA_905333075.3). Classification (NCBI taxonomy): domain Eukaryota; kingdom Metazoa; phylum Arthropoda; class Insecta; order Lepidoptera; family Noctuidae; genus Atethmia; species Atethmia centrago. The sequence continues at coordinate 23,723,900 of HG995369.1, forward strand.
AGCGCGCCATACGTTGTTCACGTACAAAAAATATTAGTATCACCAGATGATGGAACGTCATTTCACCCTATTACATTTGGCAAGTTCCTAAAACACAACGCTTTCCAAAATATTATTAAAGGCTCCTACATACTGGCGCGACTTGTAGCGCGACGCGTCACGACACAAAGGCACCGCTTGTAGCGCTACACGCGGTGTCTTTGTGTCGCGTCGCGTCGCGCGACAAGTCGCGCCAGTATGTAGGAGCCTTAACGGTAGCGTCAAAAAAATCGGGAGTCATAAAATATCTATTTCTTTTTCCAATTTCCTGGACGCAAATTCTTTTATTACACATAATAGCCTTGAAACATATTATGATTATTTAATAAAGCTTTTATACCTACTTTTAATGTCACTAGAGTGGGTTTAGTGTGTGGTGTTCCTGCGGAATGGTCTCCGGAGGAAGTTATTGATAATATAACGGTGCCAATTGGTTGCGGTCCAATTTACTACTATTCTACTAATAAATCTTGCCCAGAAATGTCTAGGCAAAAATTAATTAAAACATACATGGCACAAAGTTCAGTATCTTATGCTGAAGCGGCAAAACTGTATCCCCCAGTTACACTTTTATCACACCGATACACTTTTATCTTCTCCTTCCAAAAACTTTGCAGATAATCCATCTTTCCTTTAATAGAATACCTGTTTCAAGTAGCTATAAAAAAACTGTCTTCCTTAAACCACGCTCCCCACTCAAACTTGTACAAGGATATAATAAAGAGGCTCACAATGCCATTATTAACCTATTGACCGCCACGTCAAAAAAGCAAAAACGTGCCCTCGGCGCCAAGTTACGAATTATTCCTTAAAATCTGTCATGTAGTCGTGACCGTGGCGTGCTGGGCACATTTTGGTATGTCATCTATACATGACTGTGGCGATCAAAAGGTTAAAGATTTCAACAGTCCCCAACCATCAAATGGTTGTGCTTTTTCTAATCACAATAATGGACAAATTGAAGCAAGTTTTTCCATAAACGATTTTCTTTCTGCACACAATCTTCTGTCTCAGTTCAACATTTCACCGTCCAACGTTGGCCCATCTTTCAATGTATCTCAATCCATTCATAATGGACAACACATCCAAAATAATCCAGTGGCACTGCCGCAGTCTAGTAAACAAAAAGAGTGATGTTATATATCTTATAAATAAATATGAGCCATTCGCCTTTGCTTTAGCAGAGACTTGGCTCAAATCTAATCATAGTTTTAAAATTAATGGTTATTTAACCATTAGAGAGGATAGATCTGATGGGTATGGTGGAGTAGCTATACTTATCAAGAATTCTATCCCTTTCTCCACCATTACATTACCTCCTCATAGTGAGGAAGTTTATATTGTAGCTATTAAAGTGCATCATACTTGTCTTGTTTCTATTTACATTCCTCACCCTTCTTTTTCTGTTCTTCAAGAGATGAATAATCTTGTTTCTTTTCTTCCAAAGTGAAATAGATAGACAAAACCCTTAGAATATAGAAAGAACCAGAATCCGCGTTCAACTATCATTGCAAGCCGCACGCTGTGTCCAAAATCAAGACAAGCGTCCCGCGCCCGCCTCACTTCCCACCCGCGTAATGTTGCTAGCTCGGACATTATGAACCCGTTTTGGGGTAAGCGTTGAGAGTATTGGTTAGATAATATAAATAATAAAATCACAATTAGTCTTTTCATAGATACATAATTTCATACACCCGTCCCCCCCTTTTTTTTTTTTGAGGGTGGGAAATCATCAAATAACTTCTCCCGCTCTGGGCGGAGCGGGAGGGTGTGTCAGACTCTTACTGACTAAAACCCACCCGTATTCCTTCCTGTTGCCTGTGTTGCGGGGGCCTCGGTAACCCTTTGGTACCTTCCCGCGACCCCGGTAGGCAATCCTAATAGTCTAACATAGTACCTATTATGAATCTTATGCAATTCTAACAAAATCACATATACATACGGGTTGCATTGTGTTAAAAATTAAGTGGCAACATTCATTAGTTCCAGTTTTTGACACAGAAAAGTGTGTGGCGCTAGACGTATTGAGATAGAATCATTATCAGAAAAAATCGCACTGGAATATTTTCCCTCCCCGAAGTCCGAATGTAAAGGAACATAATATCTGCTCTGTAATCATCTAATGTATATGTAAATTAGCCTGTGGCATATTCATTAAAATATAACAGAAGTGTACTCCGTGTCAAAATGAACTGTGTAATCTGTGGTCTATCTGTGACATCTGTCAACAATAAAAAGCCCCGCCATGTAGCCGTCATCTGCCGTGTTTGATTCCAACCAATAAATCTATCCTAGTCAGGGTGATCCCACGAACTTTCAATACATTGATAACCTTTTTTTTCAAATCGGGTTTTTTTTTTTAAGTAGTTATTAATTTAACACTGCAACGAATAAAAATAAGGGAAAATCAAAACTCTTATATTGGCAACACTAACAAGATGGATGCATCATTCTCTATGACAATTACAAACTGAACAATTTATTCAGTAATTAAATAAGACGACATTTGAATGCGCTATTTACACGTGAAATGTGATCCCATCCTGTTTATTTTTTAGCCCCGCTGCATTTTTACAGGTATGAGCGACACAAGACGGCATAATTAAAATAAATTGCACACCGATAAAACACGTTACGCGATACGACGTTCACAGAGTAACTGATCGGCTGCGCATCAAACTACTCTATTTCGGAGTAGTTTTTAACGCTTCAGTATTAGGCGTGTTCGCGGCAAAGAGTAAAGTAATATACAGGGTTACTGGTAACTCGACGTATTCCTTGCAGGACGTCATAGTAGGGTTAAAATGCAACAAATTAACACTTTCACCGCTAAGTACATAGAATACATACAAATTGGCATGCCATATAATGTTTATTGCAAATCTATAACAATTCAATCAACAGAAGTCATCTGAACAGAAGTCATCTTTAGCTACATATAGCGACGACTCGGATGCGAGTTGTGGGCACACGAACGAATTATTTTTCGACCCATATGCTGGGTGCTTGGCATAGAAAGTGTTAAGCCACCAAATGTTCTACCGAAATTCAGTAGTTTTTGAATTAGTTAAGAGTTTTAGTTTTTTTATGAAAAATCCCAGATTAAATCATTTGAAACCAATTTAAAAATGATTTTCGGCGCGACTGTACTGAAATTTAAGTTATTATCATAGTTGACGCCGTAGCAGACCTTTGTTAATAATTAAAAGTTCAATAATGCCTAAAACTTTGGCAAATATCACTAACCAAACATTTAATTTTTTGTAATTTTTGCTATTACTTCATAAAAAATGTAGTCTAGTGCAAAAAAAAATACTACACCTGATGTACAAATTACTAGGAAAATATCCTTGTCTTATCAGTTATTCAGAAAGGTATGATTGTCAATACTTTTGCATGTGTGCCAGGGAAGAGAAGAGTTTTATGGGGGGCAGGTAAAATTGCGAGACGGTCAACCTATTGTTTCGTATTCGTATTATTCGTAGTTTTTACCTGCGCTTGAACTCCAACCACTCGGGGAGCTTTGTGATTGGTCGCTATTGTTCTCTCGGCATGACAGGGGGTGCGATTTTGCAAAATTTGGTCGTCAGCGTTAGTTAGTTTCAACTCTACGTCGCGCAAGGTCGTGTTTTGTTACTGGCTATTTCCCTAACTGTTGCTGCGTATCTTGCTCTTGTGCTGTGCTGTGCCTTCATAAGCGCTGACTATGGCTGCATATTCTAATCCTGAATACGCTGACATAATGTACTGTTACGGACTTTGTGACGGTAACGCTGCTGAGGCGCGGCGAGAATATCAACTTCGCTTTCCCAACCGCCGACTCCCCCACGTTAGTGTCTTCGGATCGACTTATCGACGAATATTTGAAACTGGCAGCGTCCAAAGAAGCAGGCAAGTTGACACTGGTCGTTCCCGGAGATACACGGCTGAGGACGAGGAGCTTATTCTTCAACGTTTTATTGACGATCCTAACACATCGACAAACATCGTAGCGCGTGAGCTTGGTATGTCACAGTGGAAAGTCTGGTCTGTAGTTCACTTGTCAGGCCGACATCCATACCATTACCAACCAGTCCAGTCATTAGAAGAAGGAGATCCACCGAGACGGCTTGAATTTTGTCGTTTTATGCTAAGTGCCGACGCCGACAGCGAAAACTTTTTAAAAAACATTCTGTGGACCGATGAGTCATGTTTTGATCGTGATGGTATCACAAATTACCACAACTTACATTACTGGGCTCCGAAAGCAGAAGCAAACCCTAAAAAACTGAAACCAACCGCATCCCAGCGAAGGTTCTCGCTTAATGTTTGGATGGGTATTATTGACGACAAATTAATTGGCCCACATTTTTTACCCCGAACACTAAATGGGGAACTTTATGAAGATTTCTTCAGAAATCATTTATCAGCACTGCTCACGGATGTACCGGAAGAAAGAAGAGCAAACATGATTTACCAACATGACGGATGTCCAGCCCACTTCCGAATCACAATTCGACAATTGCTGGATGAAAACTATCCAAACCGATGGATAGGGCGCGGTGGGCCGATTCCGTGGCCTGCACGAAGCCCTGATCTGACGCCGCTAGACTTTTACGTCTAGGGTCATATGAAAGATCTAGTTTATGTGACCCCAGTAAATTCAATTGAAGAACTAAGGGAGAGAATTACAAATGCTGCGGACCAGATGAGGGCAACAATCACCTCAAGAATAACAAAAACCGAAGTAAGGAAGCGAATAAGAACATGTATTCGAAACCGAGGGCAGCACATCGAACAAGACGTGTGAAATGTGTACACACATTTCACACGTCTTGTTAAGGTTTTTAAAGTTGTTAAAGTTTTTAATATTGATTAAAAAGAATAATAATGTTCACGATTTTGTTTTTGATTTTTCGAATAATCACCTTTTTGTGAAACGCACGCCTGTACTAAATCAAAAACGATTTTCATAATGTAGTCCATGATTTTGTATTAACTTTCATACCTTTTTGGATAGCTGATAAGACAAGGATATTTTCTTAGTAATTTGTACACCAGGTGTAGTATTTTTTTTGCACTAGACTACATTTTTTATGAAGTAATAGCAAAAATTACAAAAAATTAAATGTTTTGTTAGTGATATTTGCCAAAGTTTTAGGCATTATTGAACTTTTAATTATTAATAAAGGTCTGCTACGGCGTCAACTATGATAATAACTTAAATTTCAGTACAGTCGCGCCGTAAATCATTTTTAAATTGGTTTCAAATGGTTTAATCTGAGATTTTTCATTAAAAAACTAAAACTCTTAACTAATTCAAAAACTACTGAATTTCGGTAGAACATTTGGTGGCTTAATTTGTTGCATTTTAACCCTACTGTGACGTCCTGCAAGGAATACGTCGAGTTACCAGTAACCCTGTATAGGGAGTTCGCGGCTTCTGATATTCTAAGACAAAACCTGTATAATATACTAGGTTTGGTTATGCTTTAAATTCGACATAGAAATGACAAGTTGTATCATTTCTAGGAAATGATACAACTTGTCATTGATGATAAATTGACAATCAATAAAAAAATATGTTGGCGTATAGACGGAAGAAGTAAGGCGTTTATATCATTCTCCCGCGCTAGTCTGTAACATAATCAGTTAAAAAAGTTGGTGGTCTGCGCCAGCGGCGCTAGATAACGATTTGATACTGTGGTCTCCCTTCCATCTGGATCCGATATCCAGACCGAGTCCGATTACACATGAGTAATCCGGGTTACTGAGTAAAAGTTCCACCTCCTCAACAATTGGTTCATATTTGTTACTCCTTTGTGCTTTATTCAGTAGTACTTGGCCGGAATTTGTAAGCCAAGTTGGTATAGAAATTCCGTTAGTAGATCTCCGTGGGTGTCTAAACATTCGGCGTGAAATTAGTAGCGGCGCAAAGTAAGGATCGAATAGAGTGCAAGGCTTGCGGCAAAACTTGCTCCCACTTCTCGACTGATAAGTTTTTAGTTTTCAGTGCCAAAAGTATTGTCTTCCAGAGTGTAGAATTCAATTTCTCCATTTGCCCATTGCCTTGTGGATTGTAGGCTGTAGTTCGGCTTGTGGCGATACCTCTTTCATGAAGAAATTGTTGTACCTCGGCAGAAAGAAAAGCTGTGCCACGATCCGAATGAATATACGATGGAAAACCAAATATCATGAATAATTGTTGAGATGTTTGACCACTATTTTTGAGCTGGACGTCTGAGCATGGAAAAGCGAATGGAAATCGTGAAAACTCGTCAATAACAGTTAAAATGAATCTGTTACATGCATTCGATGGAACTGGGCCTTTAAAATCTATGCTTAAGCGTTCGAAGGGTGCTGTTGCTTTAATAAGTCTCTCATGCTCATCACTGGTATTTCGTACGTATCTCAGCTTTATTTCTGAACATGTCCGACAAGAGCTTGTCATATTTCGGACTTCTTCAAGGGAATATGGTAGATTTTTTAATCCAATGAAACATGCGTGAAACACCGGGATGGCAGAGAGCGTCATGGAGTGATATAAGTTTGGCAGTACGAGATTCTGTAGATGCGAAAACTCTAGATAGAGCATCAGCAGCGTAGTTTTCTTTGCCTGGTCTATACACGATTTCAAATTTGTAAGCAGCAAGTTCCAACCGCCATCTCTGAATCTTCTCGTTTTTAATTTTGCTTGAGTGTTTCATATTAAACATAAAAGCAACCGAGCGTTGATCGGTGACCAAGCGAAATTGCTTGCCAATAAGGTAATGTCGCCATTTCTTTAATGATTTCACGATAGCGTAAGCTTCTTTTTCTATAGCAGAATGATTTTGTTCGGTTGGATTTAGAGTTCTTGAAAATAATGCTACAGGCCTGGAGTCTTGCGTTAGCACTGCTGCGATTGAATGGTTGATGCATCAGTTTCGACACTAAAAGGCATATTTTCATCGATAGCATGAGTTGAAGATTTAGCAATGTCATTTTTCAGACTCTCAAAGCATTTATTTTGCTCATTTGTAAGGAGGAAAGATGTTGTCCTAGCAAGTGAGTGAATACGTTCTTAAAAATTAGGAATCCATCTGGAATAGTGAGCGAACATACCGAGTGCACGTCTCAGTGTCGGTACGTCTTGAGGCGCTCACTGTCAGGTTTGATAACGTGGTTGTGAATGTTGTAGCCAAGAATATTGTAAAAAGTACGGTCTGACCTTGAGTCTGCAAAAATAAAAATTTTTCAAGACTATTTCTTGAGAAAATTTTCATTTTTGCAGACTCAAGGTCAGACCGTACTTTTTGGCCGCAGTCATAAAACGCTTCAAGTTTTGTTCATGTTCTTCACGAGTAAGGCCACAAATGGTTATGTCATCTAGATAAGCGTACGTCTTTTGAAGCTTTTCTTTTCTAGTTATCCAAATCAATAGCTCGTTGAAAACTTGAGACGCCATTTGTCACTCCAAAAGGTATGCGCCTAAACTGATACAAATTACCCATAGCTTCGAAGGCGGTTTACTTTCTTTTTTCGGGTAAAATCGGAACTTGATGGTAAGCGCTTTTCAAGTCACCTAAAGATTGAGTTTTTGGCTACTTTAGAGACTAAGTCCTCTATGTTGGGTAGTGGGTATGCGTCAATCTCGGTATAACGGTTGATTGTTTGCGAATAATCATTTACCTACGAGCCGTTTCCTATGAGTTTCATTTTTCGTTATGAGGACCTGGGCTCTCCACGGTGATTTACTTTCCTCAATCACCCCATCTGCTAAAAGCTTGTCGATCTCGTCTTTAATAAATTTGTTATCTTCATCGCTGTGTTTTCTAGATTTTACAGCAATAGGTCTGCATTTAGGAGAGGCGTTTGCAAAAAATGGTACGGCCGGCACAGATGCTGCAGCTACATTACACACGTGAAGTGGCTTCTTTGGTCCACCAAATGAGAATTCTAGGGACGCATGTTCTCCGAGGACGTCATGACCGAGTATTATATCGGCGCAAAGATTTTTGACAATAAGGAAATTCATATTTTCGTATTTGTGGTCTCCAATGTTAATAGTTTGAGAAGTTTTGCCTTCTACTTGTGAAACATGGTTAAGTGAGGCCATCGAAATTGTTTGGTAGCAAGGCTTTATTTTAAGTCCGCACAGTTTGGAGAAGCTGTCATTGATAAAAGAAACAAAACTTCCTGTATCTAAGAGCGCTTCTGCTCTTATACCTTTGATGTACGCAGGCACAGTAGCTTTTCTTAAGGACGATGGTGATGCTGTTATTACGAACTATCTGAACAAAGTGTGGTTTAGAAAGCGAAGCTAATATAAGGCGAAGTCGTGCGAGTTACTACTAGCACGTGGACAGGTGGCATGCGGTGAGATTAAAACACGATATATTCAAGTAACTATTCGTGTATTCCTTGATCATCAAGTTGTCATGAATAGCAAGTCATAAAGTATACTAATTACACGGTATCAAACATAAAAGAAGATTATTCACATTAATAGGAAAGGTAAAGATGTTCACCCCATGATGACGGTTTGACAAGAGGAAGATACAGATAATAAACCATTTATAGAGTGAGAACTATCCTCTATAATCTGTGGACTAATAATTCAAGCGGATCATGCATATTATTTCATCTTTTCCACTTCCCCTTACGCTTTACATTATTACATTTTATAAAAACATGTTGAGAGACATGCAGACAAAAATAAAACAAAACTCTATATGACTCTACAGTCCTAATACATACATATGAAAGTACATACAGTCATGTTACACAACACTTATACTCATGTTCTTAATAAAATCTATATGTTTCTTAGAGCTAAGCGGTTTGGTAAGCACATCTGCTATCATTTTTTCAGTTTGTAAGTAATTTACTGTTACAATATTATTATTTATTAGCTCTTTTATATAATGATATCTGAGATCTATGTGCTTTGTTCGTTTATGACAGTACTCCTTACATTCTAACAACTTAATTGCACTTTGATTGTCATTATAAACAACTGGTCTTAATAAAACATATGTCCTTACAAACATCAGTAATTGAAATATATCCCGCCTCAGTAGTAGATAAAGCAACACAGCGTTGCTTGCGTGACTCCCAATTTATTGTATTATTACCTAGCTTCACGACGTACCCAGTATAAGACATACGATCAGTTACATCATTAGCCCAGTCTGCATCAGTATAGGCAGCCAAACTCAATTTATTACTTCTTACGAATAGTAAGCTATAATTAATTGTTCCCGCTAAATAACGTAAAACACGTTTAGCAGCTTGCCAATGACTGTTATCGTGACAGTTATTAAATTGACTCAACTGGCTACATGCATAAGCAATATCAGGCCTAGTGCATACAGCTAAGTACATTAATGAACCTAACAATTGCCTGAAATTATCATTGCTCTCGCTTACATTTTCAGCTTTCAGTAATTTACAATTCAATGGCATAGGTGTAGATACAGTTTTACAATTACCCATACCAGACCGCAATAATAATTTCTTAATATAATCAGTCTGGTCCAATTTTAAAATACATTTTGTTCTATCTCTTGTTACATTGATGCCAAGACAGCTCTTTAATAGACCAAGGTTCTTTACATTAAATTCCTTTTCTAACAAATTTAAGTATTTTTGAATAACACTTTTCTCAGTATAAAATATATAGAAGTCATCAACATACAGTGCAATAATTGTTAAATCATTCATGTCTTTCTTTACATAAACACATGGTTCACATTGACTTTGTATATAACCATTATTACTTTACAAATCATGAACTTTGCTATTCCACATTTTACTAGCTTTTTTTAAGCCATAAATACTCTTATTTAATAAACAAACCTTGGAGTCATCCCCATTAGCAAAACCAATAGGTTGTTCCATAAATATTGTTTCATTTAAGTTACCATTCAAGAAAGCACAAGCTACATCGATGTGATCTATACTGAGATTTAAATCATTCGCCAAGGATAACAAAATTCGCATAGTAGAATGCCTAACTACTGGGGAAAAAGTTTCGTTATAATCGACCCCATATTTCTGTGTAAACCCCCTGGCAACTAATCGCGCTTTATACTTTGTAAAGTTTCCAGAAGCATCATGTTTACGTTTAAATACCCATTTGGATTTAATAACATTTTTCCCTATTGGGCGACCTACGATCTTCCATACTTCATTTGCAATTAATGAGTCATATTCACTCTGCATCGCCGCACGCCACTCGGTGGCATCCGAACAAGAGATAGCTTTTTCATAACTAGATGGTTCCTCAATATTACCGACATACATTGAAATGTCATAATCACGATACCTTAATGGCGGAATTGAACGAGTACTTCGTACAGGGCGGGTATTAGCCTCAGCCCGGGGTACCTCCATAATCGTCACTCCTTCCCCTCGAACAGACGCGTCCGGCGATGACGAAGTCACTGACTCTTGGCTCACCGACGATGAGTCTGCACAGCGGGACTCATCCTCACTGCCTGTGCAGTAATGCTCCTCGTCTATGGTATTTGTAATTTGAGAACCATCATTAAATTCCAAAGAATTGGTTTTATCACTAATCTTATTCTCATTATTACATTCATTTAAATTTATTTGACTAGAAATATATATTTATTTACATAACCAAATTACAAGATGATTATTAACATTAACTAAATTAAATTAAAACTAAGTTAAGCTTAAAAAAGGCCCTCGGGGCATTGCTCCTGTCAAAACAATTATTATGCAAAATAATTTAATTATAATTAAAGTCATCATTATCCTTTTCATTTAAAAACCTATTCTCTAAAAATGCAACATTCCTTGACAATAAATTTTTTCTAGGATTCATTGGATCTGATAGTCTTTATATACCCTTTACAGGTCTCACTATACCCCACAAAAATATACTTTTTACTCTTAGCATCAAGCTTACCACGCTTATGCTTAGGCTCCAAAGAATATGCGATTCAACCAAAAACCCTTAAGTGGCTCAGATCTACCCCAGATCTCGACCATAGGTGCTCAGGAATTTGTCCAGACAAAGCCGTAGTAAGGGACCGATTTTTCAAATAAATTGCAGTATTTACCGCTTCTCCCCAATAACGCTTACTAAGACCAGATCCCTGCAGCATGCAACGCGCTTTTTCAATGAGTGTCCGGTTAAGGCTCTCTGAAACACCATTCTGCTGGGCCGAGTAAGGAACTGTAGTCTGATGCACAATACCTTCTTTACTTAAGAATCCAGAAAACATATAATTGACATACTCGCCACCATTGTCCGAACGTAAGCATTTATTCTTCAAACCAGTTTGTCTCTCAACCATAGCCTTAAAAATAATAAACTTGGACATTACCTCAGACTTGTACTTCATCAGGTATCCAAATGTTTTTCTTGTGTGATCATCTGTAAACGTAACCAAATACTTTGCACCTCCTAAGCTGTTCTCACGCATTGGTCCGCAGACGTCCGAATGTACTAATTCCAATAGTCGCTCGGCCCGCTTGCCCTCTCCTTTGGGAAACGGCTGTGTTGACAGCTTCCCCTCAAGGCAGGGTATGCAGTCCTTCAAATTGCCCTGGGTATGATCCTTAAACATTACACCAGACACTTGACCTTTTAGAATACTCATACTTCTCAGACCTAAATGTGCCAACCTGCGATGCCATAACTCAGTAGAAACAGCTACTGCAGTACTCTCTGTCTTTTGCACATTACTCATAAGTTTGGAAGAGTACACCTTATTGTGCAAAGGCTTTACAATGTTACAATCTAATTTATACATTCCTTTATCACACCCCACAAGAGCTATACGGTTGCCAGAGACTTTACTATCATAAATGCTGCACCCATTACAATTAAATTCAACAGTAAACCCACTTTCTACGAATTTACTTACTGACATTAAATTAGTGGCTATCTGTGGCACATACAAAACATTTTTAAGTTGTCTTACCTCATTTCCAAAGTTTACCATTAAATCTCCTACACCACTACACCTCAATTATTCATTATTTGCTACAGCAACTGTAGTGTGTTTTGCATTACAATTAAAGTCTTTATAATTCACCATATCTTCTTTACAATTTGTCATATGAGATGTACAATCGGAGTCGATGAACCACGCATTACTTTGATGAACAAACAAAGCTGTAGCGAAGTTTGTAGACTCATTCTTCTTGTCATTCTTCATCTTGTAGCATTTGGCCTTGATATGTCCAGGCTTATTGCAGTAATGACAGACCATAGTCCTCTTCTTGAAAGAGTTCTTCGAAATTAAAGCTTTGTTGTTATTGTTCAATGCACCATCACTTCTCCGCAGCTCTTCTTGTAAAAGTCGAGTTCGTACAATCTCGCTGGTGAGATTATTGGTTAAACATACTGTTTCAATATTAGAAACCAAGTATTCAATTTCCTGAGGTAGACCGCTCAATAAAATCGTTGCGACTTCAGCATCATCAGTCTTACGACCAATATCCGTGAGCTGCTGCACAAGGGTCATGATACCTTGTATGTATTCAGACATACTTGAAAACTGAGTATAATCAATTCTATGCAGTTGTCTCAAAAGCAGCACACGCCGTAACAAGCCTTTATTTTCAAATATATCAGCTAAGTTTTTCCATGCACCTTTTGCTGTAGTAGCATTCCTGATATACTGATAAAGTGCCGGCTTGATGCATAAAGCTATACGTGCCAAAGCACTCTGATCTCTTACCGGATCAGTCTCGGTGCCTTCAATTGTATTCCACAAGCCATCCACGGTAAGCAGCATTTTGATTGCAAATTTCCAATTCAAATAGTTTGATACTCCTTCCAATTTCTCTATAGACGATATTAAGCTATTGTTACTTTGCAAAGCAGCATTTCCATTGCTCGCTTCTTGATGACTAGGCGAGGCCATTTTGGAGCACACCTCCTACGGAATCACCACCGCACCACAGCCATTTTAACATCAAATATTCGGTTATCCTTCTCTAATAACCAATCCACCGTTGCAGTTTTACTTGATATTAATGCAGCATATGACAATGTTGTATTATCAGTTTTACTAAATAAATTAAAGCCTTACAAGTTCCATTGAATTGGGATATTATAAATTGCATATCAAATAAATAATCGCCTATCAATACATACTCATCATTTATATTCTTATTTACATCTAATAACTTACTTCACTACAAATAAACTAAATGTTTAACAAAACTCAAACTGCAGATAATTCGAAATTATACATCAATATAACATTACTTTTTTCCTCATAATGCAATACAGTTAAATTTATTTTTGTACAATAATACTACATACATAGCATAAATACTGACTGCACAGCAAATTTTCCATATCTGCAGTTTGAGTTTTGTTAAACATTTAGTTTATTTGTAGTGAAGTAAGTTATTAGATGTAAATAAGAATATTTATTTATTTGATATGCAATTTTTAATATCCCCTTAATAATCAGTTGTTGGGTTAGGTTAGGTTAGAACAGTGACCATTAACGCGCGAAGGCGAGCGAGCGAAGCGAGCGTGTCGCGGCAGCGACCGCCGAGCGCCAGATGCCCTCTATTACCAAAACAAAAATTCGATGCCAGTTTAAATTAAAACAAAGCTAACAACTGATTATTAAGCTGCTACATTGTACTTATATGTACGTTATGGGGACAACGGGAAATAAATTTAATCACGTCCCGCTGTCCCCGTAACGACTGTGACTAATAAAATGCTGTTTTATTTAGAAAAACTGCTGTACATAATATAAAAATAGAAGCTATATTTAAAAGAAAAAGAGTTAACATGTATAATGTGCATTAAGATTATTAGCTGTGCATTGATAAAAAAGCTTTTGCTTTAGGAAAAATCGCTGTACGCTGCGAAAATAAATTGTAGTGTGTTTAGTGATATTTTGAGTTGAATATTTTGCTGTGCAATCAGTAATTTTGATGGGAATTCGGAATCTTATTGCATAGAAAAAGGATATTTTTTGATTTGCGTTTAAATACTACCCCATTGAATTTGTCGAATTTCATTATTAATATCTTTACTGAACGCTCTGCTAACATATTAATAGGAGACCATGAGATATCACATCTTGTATGGAGGGGTCTCCCACAGGGTTCTGTGCTCAGTCCCCTTCTAAACAATATTTACACTTTTGATTTAGATCTATCTTTAACTAGTCACGTTAAGGTTTATCAATATGCCGATGATTTATTATTATATTCTTCAAGTCAATCTGTGGAGCAAGCTAGCTCTGCTATCAATTCTGCTTTATCTATTTTGGAGTCATGGTTACATCTAAACGGTTTAGATTTATTCACGTCTAAAAGCGCGGCTGTTTTATTCACCCGGAAGAGAAATATTCCCTTAGTAAATCTCTTTTATTATAAGGAAATACCTATTCCAGTTAAGGATAAATTCAAATATCTAGGTATAATACTTGACTGTAGGTATTCCGACCGAAACCGGTACCGACTAGGGCTTTCAATACCGGTATTCCGGGATCCCGTAATACCGTGATCACGGATTTTATTTTGGCCTTTTACAATACCGGTATTGACACCCCAATACCGTGATTACGGTATTACAAACATTAGATCTGAAAATTTTGTGATCTTATTTTCACACTTGTTTTCTACTCTCACTACTTACTTTAGCTACTTAGCTAGTTAAGCTATAGTTAACTTACTTGCATTTCTACAAATAATGATACCTATGTTGATTCTTGATTTATTTTGTTACTTGTTTAGTTTTAGATTTTTTTTTATAACTTAATTATTAAGAATTTTACTAAAATGATTACCAAATGATTGCTACTAGCTAGTTAAGGTATACTTTACTTACATTTCTATAAATAATAATACCTATATTGATTTTTACATGAGACATGATGACATTTATGTAATAATAATAAATTTATATTTTTTTGATATTGTACAAACAAAGTCTATGTGGAATGCCTTCCTGCAAAAAGAGTAGATTAAGTTTTAATTTTGTTCCTAATTCCTAGTCCTACCTAAATAATCAACCAATACCAAATTATTATATAAGAATTAAGAAAGCTATGTATGTATAACGTATTTATTTTATTATTTTCAATAAATAAGAACATTAAAGACATTTGAAAATATAAAAAGTCGTATTTTATTTGTTTTAATATTGTCCTAATTGATCTTGCGTTCAATACCGGACTACCGGTATTGATACCGGGATCACGGTATTGACTTTTCCAATACCGGTATTGATACCGGTATTGAAATAATTCGGTATTTGAAAGCCCTAGTACCGACTCGAACGCCCACCACCCTCTATGGGGCAGCGACGCACCGAATTCCAGAGGAGAGGTATTATCCAGCTATTTATTTTCTACTAATCTTAACATCATTAACCGCGGCTCTGAACCCACTTGGGTCACAGTCCAAGGACAAACTATCATAGACTTAACACTCGCTACAGAAAACGCGACTAACCTTATTATGAACTTGCACGTATCGGACGAGCCATCTTGCTCGGACCATAGGAGGATACGCTTCACAATAACTACCAATACAAAGAAACCAACACCAGGGCGGAACCCGCGGCGCACCGATGTACCCGGGTTTAAACGTCTACTAGCCTCTCTATTAGATAGGCACCTATCACAGGTAACTCTAAGAGACTAAACGCAACTGGAATACACCGTGACAAAGTTATCAGAATATATAACCGAAGCATACCATGCATGCTGCAAACTAAGAGCGCCAAAAACCAAGGGCGAGAGGAACCCCTGGTGGAACGCAGAACTTAGTAAACTCAGAGATGCATTGCGTAAACAATTCAACAGAGCCAAAAACACCGGACTCCCGGACGACTGGGAACTAAACAAAGAAACCCAATATGCATACAAAAAACAGATTAGAACCGCCAGGAGATCTGCTTGGCGGATAGAGCGGTAGAGACAAATAACGAAGCCGCTAGGGTAAGGAAGATCCTGGCAGCAGACCAGGACCGAACTCTTGGCGCGCTGAAAAAGCCTGATAATTCATACACACTAACCGACCAGGAAACCAGTAAGGTCCTTCTCGAAACCCACTTCCCAGACTGTAGACTCCTGGAGGATGGGAGGTGGGAGGCTGAACCAGAATGGACCCCAACGGATCAGGACTGGTCCAGAGCCCGCAACATAATAACAGAAGACCGGTTAAGGTGGGCTATTGACACCTTTCAGCCGTACAAGTCCGCAGGGCTGGATGGCATTTTCCCAGCCCTGCTGCAGTGGGGGGTAAATCATCTGTTGCCATTGCTGACGGAGATTTATCGAGCCTGCATGGCACTCAGGTACATACCCCTCGCGTGGTGCGAGGTGAAAGTCATTTTCATACCGAAACCTGGCAAAACCGACTATACACAACCCAAAGCTTATAGGCCTATAAGCCTCACATCCTTTCTACTGAAGACCCTCGAGAAACTTTGTGATAGACACATTCGAGACGGACCACTTCGAGCCAAACCCCTTCATAAACAACAGCATGCGTACACCACAGGCAGATCAACAGAATCCGCGCTGCACAGCGTGGTTTCCAAAATTGAATGCGCAGTGGATCACAAATGCTCAGCACTGGCCGCCTGCATTGATATCGAGGGCGCCTTTGACAAAACGATGTTCAATAGTATCAACACGGCCCTTGATAGGCACAGCATAGACCAGACCATAAGTGGCTGGATCTCAAATATGCTTAAACTGAGAGCGGTACAAGTCACAGTGAACGACACCACCAGGGCCATAGAGGCGAAGGGCTGTCCACAAGGTGGCGTCCTCTCGCCACTCTTATGGAACCTGGTTGTCGACAGTCTTATTAAAACACTCAACTATAAAGGTTACATCACCGTAGGCTACGCGGATGACTTAACCATAACAATAAACGGCACCCACGAGAATACCCTGTGCAACCTTATGCGCCAAGCCTTAAAATTAGTAGAGGTTTGGTGCAATAAGCACCAAAAATAAACCCAGTAAACCCTACAAAAACCGAATTGGTTCTTTTCACAAAGAAGAGGAAATTGCCGCTACTACAGCTACCACAATTCTTTGGAACC
Organism: Atethmia centrago; assembly: GCA_905333075.3. Taxonomy (NCBI): domain Eukaryota; kingdom Metazoa; phylum Arthropoda; class Insecta; order Lepidoptera; family Noctuidae; genus Atethmia; species Atethmia centrago. The sequence continues at coordinate 23,740,974 of HG995369.1, forward strand.
ACCCTAAGCCTATCAACTGAAACCAAATACCTGGGCATTTTCTTGGACAAACAGTTGAATTGGGCAAAACACACCAACTACATCATTACAAAAGCCAGCATATCGCTGTGGCAGTGCAAAAGACTGCTCCGCAGGAACTGGGGAATTAACCCCAAGATTACCCACTGGCTATTCACCACGGTTATCCGGCCAACTATCACATATGGCTCACTAGTCTGGTGGCCCAGGACAGACCTGAGCACAGACCAAAAATATCTCGAAAAACTGCAACGGTTTGCTTGTGTAGCAATCACAGGCTGTATGAGAACTACGCCCACCGCTGCCCTACAGGCGATGCTTGGATTGCCGCCTCTGCACCTCATCGTGCGAGAGGAGGCGGCCCTGGCCGCCTTTAGGCTTAACATAACAGGAACCCTGAGCAAAGACTCTAGAGTCAAGCACATACGCATAAGGGAGGATGCGATCAAACGAAGACTGATGATGGCATCACCCTGCGACAGAGCCCAAAAACTACACTGTTTCCAAAAGCACTACAACATAATACTCACAGAAGAACGGTGCGACTATTCAGGCCCGTGTGAGGTAAGAGTATACACCGATGGATCAAAGACCAACTCCGGAACCGGAGCTGGGGTTTTCTCACACGACCTTAACATAAACATATCCAGCCCGCTGGGAATGTTCAACACCGTCTACCAGGCGGAATGTGTAGGCATTATACAAGCGGCGTATGCCATAGAAGCCAGGAGAGTTACGGACACTCATGTACGTATACTCTCCGACAGCGCCTCAGTTCTCCAATCCCTAGGGAAGAAACATAATACCTCGAAATTAACACAAGAATGTCACAATGCGCTAGAACGTATAACGGTATTGAACCGCAACACAGTGACACTGCAACAGTGATGGGCGTAACTAGTTACTTATGTAATCTAATTAATAATTGAATTACATAATAATTTGATTAAAATGTAATCTAATTACATAATATTCAATTACATTGTATTTAGATTACTTTGGATGTGCTATGAAATTAATTACAATGTATTTAATTACAAAATAATTTGATTACAAGGTAACCTAATTACATAGTATTCAATTATATTGTAATTATAATAACTTTAAATATGAAATGTCGCATGCTTGCATCGCAATTTTTTGTATAATTATGTGTTTCATTTTCGTATTTGTCAAAAATGTATTAATTTTTTGTAAGACGCAGATATCCTATTACGGCCATTACTAATATAAATGTGTAATTACGTTTTATCAGATTACTTATAATAAGTAATCTGTTATAATGTAATTAGATTAACTTGTAATTAAATTACTTTGTATTTAATTACAGTAAGTACTCATTGCAATTAGTTACTTAAGTAATCTGTTCCAAAGTATTTTAATTACTAATTACAATGTAACTGTATTTTGTAATTATTAATCTAATTACTTTTTGCCCATCACTGCACTGCAATGGATAAAAGGACACAGTGGATCGCTGGGCAATGACGCAGCTGACGAACTAGCCAGGAAAGCATCCGACACGTCAGTCTGCGGACCGGAGCCGATCGTGCCCATCCCCTTCAACCAACTACGCAGGTGGCTACAGGAGCTCACCCACACACAAGCGGAGAGCTGGTGGTCCTCGGTACAGGGGTGCAGACAGTCCAAGGAGGCTATGCCATCCTTGGATAGTAAGTTAACCAGGCGCTTGTTACGCCTGGACAGGACCGGCCTGCGCCTGTTGACGGGGACCATCACGGGCCACTGCTCGCTAAACAAACACTTCCACACAATAGGCATAACGGACAGCCCTCTGTGCAGGGCTTGCATGGAAGCAGAGGAAACCGTTGCGCATGTGCTCTTCGAATGCACAGGCGTCACCCACATTAGAACAGAAACCCTCGGGGCACCCAGATCCTACACAGAAATTCTAAACAGACCAGGAGATGTTATCAACTTCTGGAGGGAGGTGGGCTGGTTGGAATAACCACCAAAAACGGCCGCCATGGCCCACGCACAATGGTCCACCTGAAGGACTAAGTGCGGAAACCAAACCCTCTAACATAGAACATACTTGACTGTAAATTAAGTAGTTTCCCTCATTGTGAATATATTGTTAACAAATGCGAAAATCACCTAAACATACTTAGATGCCTCTCTGGTGTGTGGTGGGGTGCACATCCCTTTTCTTTAAAACATTTACAACGCAATCATCAGAAGCACTCTGGATTATGGATTGTTCGTTCTAGAACCTGGTAGTGTTATGGCTTTTAAACAATTGGATCGCATCCAGTCTAAAGCATTACACATTATTTCAGGTGCAATGAAGTCTAGTCCCATTAATGCACTTCAAGTGGAATGCGGGGGATGCTCCTATCTTTATGTCTTAGAAGACAATTCCTATCTGACAAACATTTGTTCCGGATTCTTCAATTCTCAACTCATCCTCTCATTCCTAAACTGGACGCTTTAGTGTTGAAGACTGAATCTTCAGATTACTGGTCCCATAAACCTGTTCCTTGTTTAGTTGTAAGTTATAAAAAATTCCTTTCACTTTCTTCTCCTATTTACCGTTCCAATAAACTTCCCCTATTTAGCAGTAGTTATGAGAGTTTACAATTCAGTCCCTCTATATAATATTATAACTGTGTACCTAAGTAAATCAGCAGTGCTATTCTGTAACCATCTCACCGTGAAAACTCAGGTGACGTGAGCGTGGAGTGAACCACAGAACATATATACCGGGAAGAATGTTAACTTCATAGAAAGAAAACTGAAACGTAATTCGACTCTACCGCCATCTCTGAATGGCCCCAGTGCAACAATTGAGGCGGAAAATTTGAACCAAATTATGTGATATACAATGTATTTGGGAGACTAGAAACAATTCTGGCACTTCCAAATTACTTCAGAAAGGCCACAGAGTACTTTTAAAATATAAAGGCCCTCCCAAAGTAACCTGGAAATGACAGAATTGTTTCTAGTCCCCAATTTCTTCAAGATCTGAGGAGGGTTAAAAGAAACAGGTAATTTTTTTAATAGTTTTATTATTTTAGCAAATTGTATGTTACAAATCCATTTTACAACTGAGAAAAAATCGCATATCAACTCAGAATACTTGTAATTCTTCAAAATGTTTGTTAATATAATATGTTATGCTTGGAATTATAAAATGAATGCTCAGAAAATGACTGTTTTGTTATTAATTTTTGACAGCAAAAACTTCTGAAGTTTCATACATTTGAATAGCAGGATGGTTGATTATTAAAACATCTTTCAGGACAAGTCATTTTAGATTTTGAACAATATTTCATAAGAAAACAATAATTCACTTTTACCAACTGCACTTTATGCATAAGCATGTTGATTTTTCAATCTAAGTAAACTCTTTTTATGTAGGTACGCTAGCTTTATTGGTACTATGGCAGTAAGTTTGAAATCGTGTGTTGTAGGTTTCAGAAATAAGTGTGTTCATTGATTTAATTAAGGTAAGATAAGATTCCTGTATTTTACATTAGGTGGGTTTATAGTCACATGTTTAAAAAAAGGTTTGAAAAAAGTAGCTACATCTTCGTAAATCCCTTAAATAAATCAATGAACACATTATTATGATCTCTATATTTTTTTTCTCAGTATTTGAGACTAGCTGCCATGTAGTAACAATTAATATAAATATAACAAGATAAACAAAACTGTTTAAAAAACAAACTAAAACCCGACTGCGAAATATGTAAATTCGTTTTCATTGTGCGAGTGATACAGTACAATGAAGACGAATCTAAAGACACCTCTTATTTATGTTTAAATCCATTATGCCGTTTAGGCTACAAAGCGTGCCAAAGAAATACATAGTCACAAAAAATACCCTCCTTGGGCAGTCGGGTATAATGAGCTTTCCGATGACATACAACTTGTATGCTATTTGTTCATCTTTCTTAATTTTTTTTAAAAATTAAAATTTGCCACTCTTCCGAACACACTAACCACGAAAATTTATATATTACAATATAACGTTAAATATGTTGTAATATATAAATTTTCCTTTTTAATGCTTTGTTTGTGTGTGCTTCTGAAAATTGGCGATTTTTAAGCACATAAAATCGTTTGACAGTGTTATAGAATATACTATTCATAATAAAATCAATATTTATTTTAAAATGTTCTTCACACTTCATTAGAAATCTAAAATTGGCTTGTTCTGAAAGTTTATTAATCGTATTTTGTTTTAAATTCAAAGAATATGATGACGTTGAAAATAAACTGTTGCAGATAGTGGCGCAATTTTCAAAACATCTAACTAATTCTTGAGATGCATAGTTCAATCTCTTTTTCAGGTCATCATATTCATTGAACGCTACGAAAGTGTACAACAACTCATCAGCATCCTTTGCTTTCAAAATTGAGTCACAGTTTTTACATTTGTTTTTAAGACTTTTCAATAAAAAGCCACAAACATATGCACAAGCCTGTAGTTCTTCAGAATCAGACACACTTTCTTCAAAAGAATTCTCAATCAAAGAAAGCATGTCTGAAACAATTGGACCTTCCGTGTCACTTTCTTTGCATATGTTTGTGGCAGTGGTTTTGATCAAAATTTGTTTGAAATTTGTCATTGTACTACAGTCATCTTCTTTGCAATTTCCAGACCCCAAGTGAGCAAGGTTGGACAGGATAGCCGTCTTCAATCCAGCGATAAATTGTCCAGTTGTTGGATTATAATTGGCACCACAGTTTCCTCTTATGGTGCCAAACAAATTTTCAAGAGGGTCCTGCTGAAGACGGCGAGTTGAAAGGGCTTTAATAGCGTGTTTATTTTTTAAATTATTAAAAATCTTTTTGATTCCTTTAAGTGTCCATATCCAACCTTGCTTTGATGGCGGCGAGCTTAGACACCCCACAAATTCGGAAGTTTCAAAGAACTTTTTCATTTTTTCAAAATGTTTTAAATGTGGAGACACATCTGTTAAATTTGTGGAATGTGGTTTTCCTTTTTTAAAATCTGCCGAGTCGCTGTTCACGCAGTCGAACAATTTGTCCATATTGGGTAAAACTTCTGCAGTTACTGTTGCTTCTGTAGGTAGCAGCCCTGGAAATTAACAGAATGTAATATTATAGTACTATATTTATTTGTAGTAAACTATTTTGATAAATTCGGTCTTTAAATACGTTTATAATAAGTTAGCCATCATGGCTTTCCCTCGGAATTCAGTTTATCAGCCGAAACAATGCTTCTGGCTAAGGCTTTACCTTATAGGAACTTGGTCTTGGAATTTTAAATGAAGAAAGACAAATTACAAGTTCATGTGGACACAGCATTAAGTTAAAACAACAAACTACAGCATCAAATTAAATAAAACCAAGTAAAGTTAAAATTATGATTAAGATTAATACCTTGGGATATTCTGGCGAACATTCCTGCAGCTACCGAGTGACTCAGAACTTGAGCAGCAAGATTCACTCGCATTTTTTGCTTATTATTAGGATCCAGATGGTCCTTTCTTAACTTTAGAGCAAACACAAAATTCCCATCACTGTTGTCCACTTCGTAAAAATCTTCTATATATTTCCATTTGGCAATGCCTATAAAATAATGAGAAATGTATTAAAAAGGGTTAAATTAAGACTACTACAGCTGAATTACCACATGTTTTCATGTTAACTAAAAATTGAATTGACACATTTATTATTAAATATAGTATTGGCTAGTAGTACATGAAGATACAATTTATATTCTGGAAATAGCCACATTTGTTAAATAGAATATACAACTCTTTGAATTTGATAAGAATGAGCGCCGCAAAACTAAATTAATTCCACCAGCACCTAGACTAGAGATGTGCAAGAATAGCACAGAATACCGAAGCATCCAAATATATAATAAGTTACCCGAACAAATAAGATGACTTAAGTCATTACCATTAGAAAAAAGTTATTATAGTATTAACAAGTTCATGGAAGATACGAAGCTAAAATAAAGCAATAAAGTATAAATGTGTGTGTATCTACATATAACATTATTTTATTAATGTTACTATACAGTTCAAATAACTTTAATTAATATAAATAAATAAGAGAGTAAGTGATTATATATTACTAATAATAATTAATGTTGTGCTATTACTATCTAGTAGGTATGCAATGTAATGTTAACTACTAAATATTTAACCTAGGTATAAGTTAAATGTAATACTTGCTGCACCCTAACAGGGTCATGTACTCATAATATGTTTTAGCCTAGCCTGTAACAGTGTACATTATGCAAATGAATAAATAAATATTTTTCTTATTTATAAGACTGAATATCAAACACCTAAAGTACTCTTCTGATAATCACTGTTTCTTACCCTTGACCGCCAGTCCCTATTAAAGCCAAATCCATCAAAATTGGGTTGTATTGTCATTAATGTTTAGGTTTATAATAACAAAAAATTACCTGCTAAATATTTGTGATATCCATTAATTTTCGCGATGGCCCAGGAATGGGATTTGTGGGATGGTGTGATGGTCCAGGTTGGGCATAAGAATGATCGATTACGTGAGTTGATTGTTTCTGAAAAAATATGATTATATGTTAAATCAAATGTAGGTATTGATGATGATGATTTATATCATTATGGTTCAGTAAGTATAATATCATTGTCGTTGTGTATCACATTTTTATCAACATACAAACAAACATACAAAGCTACTATACAATTTTCAAATCTACTAATGAATGTAAATAAATATGTATTACCAAAAATAGAAAAATGTTAAAGTATTTTATTAACTTGTTTACCTTTACTACCTACACCGACAGACTATACAAATTAAATTTATGAAGATAACATTAAAATTACCTCCACCTCTTGAGCGTCAGGAACGGCATATTTGTTCAGCTTCTTCTCAACAAAATCGGTAAATGATGTTGTTTGAAAATGTAAGCTACACAACATTCTGTGTTCAGAATACAACTTCTGCTGAAAGTCTACAGAAGACCATGATCCGTCAGGGAAACAGAATTTAGCCCACAATTCGCAACTGAAAATAAATGAAAACTTTTTATAGAAATTATTGGTCCCTTATCTAGGTTGTTAGGTTATGCTAAGATTGATTAACTGCTCTTACCGTTGTGCATTTGTTAGCCCAGGTTTAGGGAATCGAAACAATTTGATGTGAGGGTCTGCACGAGGTGAGCTCCCACATTTGAAACATTTACGTCTCAGGTTATCTCCCATGATTGCAAATTCACCCACAAAGTGTCTCTATCTCAAATTAAATAACCACGACAACACCACTTTTAATTCAACCACAGTTACGGAGGAGAACGTGCTCAACTCGACGTAAACTCGGAAAAAAGAAAAATGGTAAATCGCAAAACGTTTTGTTTTCAACAAAACTACAAACAGAACGTCTGTCGATAAAAACAAACAGCGGCCATTTGTAAATACAATTTGGCAAACACAGTCCAGTGTTGCCATACAATTGTTAAGTATGATGATAGACTTAAATTTTTAATCATACTTTACAATTGCTGGCAACACATCAATATCCCCATTAGGTAATGTTCTGTGCTCCATACAAAGTTGACTGGGCCTGGAGTGAACTGTCAGTGTCATCCCACCTGATGCTAGAGATGGACCAAGGATTACATTTACAATCATAATCGAGATTTCAATATTTTTTTATGCTAATTCTATTGATCATTCAAAGCTGCTATTGTTTGTTATTATGAACCATTTGTTAACTGATTAAATAAACGCAATCCCATGACCCAATCGCGATGTGATTTGAAGAAGCGATAGTGGATTGAGTCGAGTAAAGACTGTGCGACGCATGACGTTATTGATCGTTTGAATAACACACACTTGGTTATCTCTTCATAATGAATAGATTTGGATCTATTCAATAAGAAGAGATAACGAAGTGGGTCAAGTGATCAAGGGCTAAAAGTGTGCCTGGCTGACGGACCATGGAATTTATCCCTACACAAACTATGTATGTGGGAACCTATCTAAACCTACTCTACGATGTGTGTGGCCTATCTAATATTTTATTATAGGTAGGTAAATACCTACCTACGCCTTGCTAATAATAAAAGAATATTCATAAAATCATCGTCATCAATACTATAACAAAATGCAACAGTTACTAACACTCGCGAAGCGCGCGCACCGGCCGACGGGCGACTAGGCTCACTTCATCCAGCCAAGTGAAGTGGTGTTGCTATGGCAACGAGAATCAAGTGAAGTGATAAGATAACGACACTCGCGCGTCGCGCTTACCTACTCACTTGACCTAGCCGATTCACTTCGGCGCGGGTGGTTACTATGGCTACGAGAATCGGGTGAAGTGATAAGATCACGTTAGGCGCTGTTATTAAATATCAAATTAAGATTTTTTTTAACCTGCCGTTTTATTATTTTTAAATGCGCGATTGCGCCTTTATATCAAAATCCAAGATGGCGGCTGAAATGTTTCATCATGAGTGTCGTTTTTATGGTTTTCGGGGTGTTAAAGCCGATAGTGAAGTCAAAATTAAAAAATAAGATGGTGGCGGCGGAAATATTCAGAAAATCAATTTCAGTTAGCAAAACAGAAATTGATTTTCTGACTGAACTCTTTATTTCCATGCTTTTAGATATTCCAACTGTTTTATACATTTAAAAAGTCAGTTTAGTAGGCTTCATTTTGTTTTCAACACATGGATATTAGTTGAAATGAGTTGGTAAGTTGTCTCTAAACTCGAATACGGCAATGCTTGAAGACAGGTTAGGTACATGATGGGTGCATGGATAATGACAGCGTATTCGCGCAAGCCCGTGGATCATCTCACTTCACTCGATTCTCGTTACCATAGAAACCACGCGGTGGAGTCTGCAAGCCACGAGAATCGGGCCGTGGTCTAGGTGGAACCGTTGAATTCCGTTGAGTATCAAAGGCGATAACCGAATCAACCAATACCGAATCACCAGACATTCAGCGCAATTCACGCTAGATTAGCTGAATATGGTATAAGGAGGCCTCAAGTTGAACGTAATCAACTGCACTAGCGATATCCCAAGAAGTAAAAAGGCGCAGTTGGCTCTGTTCGCAGAAGACACGGCCATTTACTTCACCGGCTTAAAGGAAGACCAGATATCTCACACTCTCCAAACCGAAGTCGATAAACTCGGTGCATGGTTTAGAGAGTGGAGAACTGAAGTCAATCCCGACAAGAGTCAGGCGGTTATATTCTCAAAATCGCGACAAAACCCCGACCCCCCGACCGCTCACCATGTTCGGCAAACCTATCCGTTGGGAGAAGCGACCCAAATATCTAGGCGTGACTCTCTAACAGCACCTCTCCTTTTTCGAGCACATAAAGTTTATATAATTATAAGTTATATAGTTGTATTATATATAGTATTTTAGTGATATTTATTTTAGAAGTATGTATTTATGTTAGTATATTCTCTTATTGTATATTTAAATTACTGAATAGTTTTTTTATTTGTTGTTTTTGTGTATTTTGTATTCTCTTCTACTCTTACACACAGTGTCTACATCTCTTTGTCTACTGTCCTATCGCAGGTATGCTGGAAGACATTTCATTAGAAAAAAGCATCACCTTTGTACGTATTTTTCTGTTCCTTTCTTCTTGTCTGTATAAATGTGTGTACATAAACTGTTAAATAAATAAATAAAATAAAGAAGGCGTTCGCGTGCCGCTTTCGCTCTCTGTGCATTTAGAACGGAATGGAGTCTCCATTCCGTTCTAAATGCACACAGCAAATTGACCCTTGTGCAAATTGCGTATTTACACAGCGTGCATCCCATCACGACATATGCCTGTGCAGTCTTCGCAAACGCAAAGCCCCACCACATTCATAGGATGCAGTGCCTTCAAAACCGTTTCCTCCGTAAGGCAACGGGATCCCCCTGGTTCGTTCGTAACGAGATCCTCCATCTCGACCTCAAAATTCTTACTATTCAGCCATATGAAACGTATTACCAAGCGTTTCTTTGACTGCCGTCTTTCATCGCAACCCTCTGGTTGTGAAGGCCGCCAGTTACAGGCCTTTACTATAAACTCAGTTCGCCATCCAAGGCATGTTCTCACTGACCCCGATGACCCATTACCCTCCACCAGGAAAGCAGTAGAGCCACGATTACAGTGCACAAACACAAACACAAACTGAAATTCCGACTTCGCCGCCGAGGTCCTTCGCGAAGACCCCGACGTAACCGTCCCCCCCGACTCTTGCTCGACGAAGTACCTTCCCGCGCCGTAGCTAGGCCCGTAGCTTTATATTCCCCTGATAATAATAATCATCCAGTTATGATACAGCCTGTCCCACCTTGCTGTCCTCCCCCCAGCGACGCTCTAAGCCGGGGTTCGTACCCACAGGGGGGTGCCCTTAGCGTGCAATCGCTTAGTAATAGAAGAAATTCGCCTCTTGCTGGAGGCTTTGAGTTAGCTTAAGGCAATCACAGGATAACCTGGTTAAGTAGTCACAACCTCTCAAGGTCAACTACGAGAAACCATCAAAAAAAAAAAAGCTGACAGACAGTAACTGAAAGTATGACACTACTGTCGAAGTGTCGACAGTCGAAAATCCCACTTTATAGTAGAGATGTTATATTACGGTCCATTTTTAGGTAATCCTAAAATTGAATATATTAGGTATATTTAGTTTTTGAATCCCGAAGACTTACTACATGTAATAATAGAGAATATATAATAATAGAGAAATTTCAAATGATTATTGTTCGTTTTTTCAATTTGGAGTTTGACATTTGCATGTGTCAATTTAGTCTCCGAGATTAAAAACAGACTAGTTAACGCATATTAGGATACCATACCTGTTACTGGATATTATTCAAATATTAGTGAACCGATTCGTTATTACCTACTCAATCTAATATTGATACCTGCGTAATATTCTCCATAATAATTAATATAAAATACATGATTCTTGTGAATATGAAGTGAAACGGTGATTAAATTTTCCTTCATACTTTAAACAGGCTTTGGACTGTAAACGTTGATTATGTTGGCGTATTTAGAAAGTTAATCACATAAGTGCAATAATTATTGTTTTTTTTTTTTCAATATTACTATTTTCTTTCTTATAAGTACAATTTTTATTTGGTTGTTTTTTTTTCCCAATCTCTAAAAAAAACTAGCAAAATAATGAATAGTTATTACTATTATTTAGATCAATCACTGCGTGCACGAGCTGTTTCCGAATCGCTGTGAGCTTTGGTGATTTGGTCACTACAAATATTATAAACTAATATCCGTATTAGCTAATACTAGACAATGCGACAGAAACAAGTGACCAAATGTTAAAAAAAACTGTTTTCATTGCTTGTTTACTTGGTAACCAACTCATGCAGCTTTAATACGAAACCCGTGTTTAACTTTATATTTACAATACACGCATTACGCACGCACTCTATTCATACAATACAATATTCATCTCGCTCACTCGCCCGCCTCGAGTCTAGTCATCTCGCTCACTCAGAGCACGCACGCTCACACGTCAGGCGCCGAGAGACATCTCGGCGCCTGACGAGTGAGATGTGAGATGGGCGCGTTTGGCAAATAATAATAGCAAAGCAAGCCCGACTAGCCACCTCGCTATTACGCGACCGCGTCCCTAATATTTGACTAATACCTGGTAACCTATTACTCTATATTCGCATATCCTACTATGAATACACATGGCTTGTATTATAATACCTGTACCTATTACGAATATATTAGTCACACCTCTAGTATATAGTTATCTGTGGTCGAAAAGGGTATTCTTTCGAATTAATAAAATGTACAACTAACATTTGTAACAACGAAGTCTTTTTATACAAATTGTTGAAATTTATTTTAAATCGAAACAAATATGTTTACTACAGAGATCTGTGGTGTGCTGTTACGAGATCAATAACTAAAACTGTTTCTGCGACCTGCATAAAAGTTGAATCTTTTATCGTGTTCAACAGGTGTACAATACACCAGAATCACAAAAAAAGAAAAACGATTTACCGTCCACAATAACATCATTCTGTTTTAACCAGTTCTAAGTCTAAAATGAAGTGTATATTCGAAGTGAATACAATTTGCAGACTATGCCTTAGAGTTGATGAAAAAGTTTATAGATTAGACAATGCACATAAGGCTTTCATCGAAAGTATAATCAGACTAAAACAATTTCATTATGTAAGTATATTCAATTTGGCGATATAGAATTTGTTAGTACACTACAATCTTTGATGAGGTCAAGCTTATTGATGCTTAGGTGCCCATAGGGGTAATGTAACAATAGTTAGTAATGAGTAGACTGGATGAATATGATTAAATTGAATCAATAGAAGGTTGACGTTAGGGTAAGTCCAAGGGTTTCCGTTTCGGCGTCCTCACCTTCCGCCTGATGCAGGTCCTCACCGGACACGGCAGCTTCGGGAGGTTCCTGTGTCGGATAAGGCGTGAGGAAACTTCCGGGTGTCACCACTGTGTGGATCGCCCGGAGGACACGGTGGAGCATACGGTGGAGGTCTGCCCGGCTTGGGCAGAGCACCGCCGTGTCCTCGTGGAGGCGATCGGCGGCAGAGACCTCTCGCGTCCGGCCCTGGTGCAGGCCATGGTATGGAGCGAGAGGGCATGGGCAGCCGTCACCTGCGAAGCAGTAATGCTCGCGAAGGAGGAGGCGGGACGGTTGAGGGAAAGGCAAGGTTCGCGCCCTCTCGCCCCTAGCCGCCGCAGGAGACGCCCAGGGCGCCGGGAATCCCGGGCGGATTTCCGGCCACTGTAGGCGCGGGCTTGCGGACGGTGAGCAATGGGTAGCTCACCGTCCGGTAAGGACCAGGCCCGGGTCGACGGCGCGTTGTATTCCACGCGCGCCTCAAAGAGATGTCGTCAGCACATATAGTAGAGGTCCACTAGGGCCGATGCCTGCCGGGGTCACGGGAAGGTACTTATGGGTCACCAAGGCCCCCGCAACACAGGCAAGGAAGGAAGGAATACGGGTGGGTTTTAGTCAGTAAGAGTCTGACACACCCTCCCGCTCCGCCCAGAGCGGGAGAAGTTATTTGATAATTTCCCACCCACAAAAAAAAAAAAAAGGGTTTCCGTTTCCAACCTCATTACTTAAGCCCAATGTTGCTGCTGGAAATAAGATTCAATTTGATAGCAATGAGAATGCTGTACTCATTTATTTATTTACTTGCTTTCAGCTCCCAACTGATGATCAATATGTTTGTTACATCTGTAATGCTCTTCTAACAAAAACTCTTAATTTTATGCAGACTATTTGGAATGCACAAGACATTGTTTGTGATATTTTAAAAACAGCAGATAAGGTATGTACTTTATTTAGTTGTAAAACTATTTCTGTTAGTGGCTCATATAAAGTCTGGCATTTTAGTAAATAGTGTTAATTTTATTTTTATATTTCTCAATTCTGACATGTATTTAAGAATATTATATAACTTGTAAACAAGTATTAGGAAAAAGAAAATGCCTGAGAACTTTGACCATAATTTAACAATAAAACTAATCCAAAAAAAATACTACAAAGTAAAAATAACTATAATTTCGGAAGTCGGAGGCAAAAACCGAAAATACAAAACCCAACTGCTTCCAAAATTATAGAAGTTTCTTTTTTTCACATTTTTATAACTTCCTGTCACTGTTATTTTCATAGCAAATTGTGGTATGTACCTACCCTCAATAGCGTCTTCACCATAAGGATACATGGGCTCCGTGCCCAGGGCCCCCATTCTCAGGGGGCCCCGAAGGACTGACAATTTCTCTCACACATTTATTCTCAAAACATTTTTGTTGGGCACATTTATCGATGACTGCGCCTATTCCTAGTCCTAGTGTACTAATTAATAATATTTTTGAACACATCCTACCTAATTTACTAAGTACACCATCTAGCGATTACTCACGCAATCCCTCCGATTCCAAAGTCAAGCAGCACCGTCTGAACAAGGCCTAACATAAATGACATAAATGTCGACATTGTCTATGGTTGGGGGAATCCCCGAATGATGTATTAAACTTTCAGTCTGAGTGGCGTTATTTTGTTTCGTTTGATATTTAAAATTGAGTAAGATAAACAGAAGTTTTGATTTGTTCGTTTAAACATTATTTCATTATGTCGAAAAGAACATAATATTTAAGTGGTTCACAAAAAAGAAAAGAAGTTATAGCTCAAAAAGAAATAACGGAAAAACTTCCAAAGCTCACTTCGTTTTTTACGCCCCCTCCCTCGGCTTATTTGTTTCTTCAACCGTAAAAATTATTCATTCTCATCACCGCAAGACAAAAGTACCTCTGAATGTCACCAGGAAAAAGAGGTTACGTGTGACGAAAATGACAAACACACATAAGATGCTGAACCATCGACTTCAAGCTACTATGAATTAATAACTGCAAGCTTAGAGAATGTATCTGTGTCTCCTGACCCTGGTACTTACTGTGACGACATTTTACCGGAAGAAGTCCGTGATATTTGGATTCGAAAAGGGCCAGAGTTTTTCCAAAATAAAATAGTGGTGCCGATTCCCTTGTTCACAAACTAAACTAAATTTAAGTTCAGTGCATCTTTTTCTTTCTATTTTATGAAGAAAAGGACAGAAGATAAATTTTAGTTTAGTCCTGTCAAATTAATCAGCGCTTGACGTAAATTGACGAAATTTTAGTAGGCAAGTTTTTAATCACGTCTAAACTTGTATGGAGTAGTGACAGGCGCTGATTAATTTGAAAGGACTAAACTAAAATTTATCTTCTGTCCTTTTCTTAATGAAATTTAAAGAAAAAGATGCACTGAACTTAAATTTAGTTCAGTTTGTGAACAAGGGAATCGGCACCAGTGACTTCTCCGAAACTTCTACAAGTTTTCCATGTTCAAATGGTAAAACGACAACTAGATACTTGACTAAAAATATTTTTATTCGTAAATTGACGAATGGTGAGTCTTTAGAAAGAAAATGGCTCCTTTATTCACCAGCAAAGAAATCTGTATACTGTTATTGCTGCCGTCTATTTAATACCACTACTGGTACTGGACATAATTTAAGTTCTCCTAATGGATATAAAGATTGGAAGCATATAAGTAACTTATTGATAGAGCATGAGAACAGTTTACAGCACTAGGAATTTATGATGAATTATTTTGCAAGAATGAAAAGTTGCTGTCCCAATATAATACAAAAATTAACTATTGGAAGGATGTGCTTAGGAGGATTGTTACAGTAGTGAAATTTTTGGCTTCAAGAGGTCTTGCTTTACGTGATGATAATGAGACATTAGGATCGCAAAATAATGAGAATTATTTGGGATGCTTAGAACTGATTAGTGAATCTGATCCTTTTCTTTCTGATCACATACAAAACTGCGGAAATCGTGGAAAAGGAAGTACATCATATTTATCGGCAAATATTTGTAATGAATGTATTAATTTAATGGGACAGCAAGTTTTGAAAACCATTGTCAAAGAACTTAAATCAGCAAAGTACTACTCTATTAGCTTAGATTCTACGCCAGATCTGTCCCACGTTGACCAACTGACTTTTATAGTTAGATACGTAAAAGACGGACAGCCTATTGAGAGATTTTTGCAATTTTCGCCTATGGATGAACATAATGCGCAATATATAGCAGATACAATTTTAAACTTTTTTGAAAGCCTTGATATTCCTACAAAAGATTGTCGCGGGCAGAGCTACGACAATGCATCAAATATGTCTGGAAAGTACTCTGGTGTTCAGTCAAGAATAAAAGAAATTTGCGTTTTACGTTCCATGTGCGGCACATTTGCTAAATTTAGTGGGTGTTCAGGCTGTTGAGTGTGTTACTGAAGCAGTAGGTAACATTCTTTCAATTTGTACAAAAATTCTTCAATTTTTTCTCGGCTTCGACAAAACGATGGAAAATTTTGACAAAGCATTTAGGTGCAAATAGAGTCCTGAAGTCTCTTTCGGAAACTCGATAGTCTGCACGCGCCAATGCTAGGTAATTTAAATATTTCTGAAGCATTGTCTTCAATCGCAAGTGACATCAATCAACCAGGAGACACTAGAAAGGAAGCCCAAAGCCTAGCAAAAAAAAATGGGAAAATTTGAGACTGCTCTTCTAACGGAAATATGGAATGAGCTTTTGGGAGTTATGAATAAAACAAGTCCAAGTTTACAGAATAGCACTATGACCATGGACGTTGTAAAGAAAGTTTACGAATCTCTGATCAGTTATGTCAATACCGCACACAGTAATTTTGATCAGTACGAAACGGCTGCTAAAGAAAAAAATCCATATGCTGACATCATCTCATCATCATCATCTCTTTTTTTGAAGGATCATCAGAGACTGCATAGTTGAGAGGCAAGGAAAAGTTTCGTGTAGATACTTTCATTCCCATAATTGACACATTTAATACACATTTAAAAAACGTTCGCATACCAAGAAATTGACAGTCGATTTAGTTTTCTTTGTCAGTTAACAACAATCGAATCTGGTGAGTTGACCAAAAAATGCAAAGAAATTGCAGAATTTTATCATGAAGACATTAATGCAGATGAGCTCAAAACAGAATGTTTTCATATAAGCCAATATTTAAAAAACATAGCAAAGCAATCAGCGGATTTAAATATATCACCTTACATAACCTAATAAAATCAGATAAATTGGACGAAGCTTTTCCCAACGTAGTAATTGCTACAAGAATATTCCTTTGCCTAATCATGGTTACCAATTGTAATGGAGAGCGGTCATTTTCGCAGCTTAAGAGAATAAAAAATGAATTGCGAACAACAATGTTACAAGAACGACTGAGTAATTTGTCAATTATGTGCATAGAAAGTGATATCCTTCAAAACATTGAATTTAAGAATATAATAGAAGATTTTGCTCAACAGAAATCCCGAAAGAAACCGTTATCGTAATTTATTTTACGTACTTAGTAAAAAATGTTATTATAAATCGCTTTTTGTTTTCAAAAGGGCCCCAAATTCTTGTGTGCCCAAGGGCCCCAGCCTAGTTTAAGACGGCCTTGCCTACCCTACACAATTTCGAATACATACAATAATAGTGGGAAAAATATGTATTATTGAAGCTAACTCAAAAACTACCCGAGCAAAGTTAATTTATATGGGACCAACGCGCAAGCTTTCTTTACCAAATGAAAAACAATTTCCAAAATTCAGTCCACAATTGATGAAAATATTGGTGAACATAATTATAAATAAAATATATAATATATACTTATAGACGTACATAGAACCTCCTCCTTTTTTTAAGTTGTTTAAAAACAAGTCATTGGTTTAATGTACCATATGGTATGTGTATTAATAAAAATTAATAAGTGCTGGATGGTTCAAGATGCAATTAAGCCTGTAAAAACTAACACTGTTATTATTGCTTTTAGATTACCAAGCCAATGCTTGAACATATAGATAGAAACAACAATGGACTAAACCCTATTACTCTGAGCTCAGTTGTAATATGTGAAAATGTGAAGGATGACAGCTGTAATGATAGCAATGCAAGTACAGAGATTGAGGAATTAGATCTTGACCTTTTAATCGATAAACAGAGTAATAAAAAGCAGAACTATAAAAATAATTGTAGGAAAATCAAAACTGAGAATCATTCCAAAAAGGAAAAATTAAGTTCCTGCAGTGATGAAGATAAAGAACCAGACAATTGTTATCTAGATGAAGTGGAAGTAGAAATAGAAGATATTAAAACAGAAAGTGGTGATCCACTCACAAAAGGTTCAAATTTGAATACACATGATAGTGTACATGATGATCCAAAACCACAACCTAAAAATGAGAACATCGCAAAAAAAAAATCTTTTGTTAAAAAAATGAAGGCATCAACTTCTGGTGAACAAGAAAGAAAACGCAAGAAAAAAGACGATGATGATGATTACCACCCTGACTCAACAAGCCACTCTGAAGATTCAGATTATGACTCCTATGATGATGAGGGAAAACCAATCAAAAGGCCAAAAAATAATAGAGTTTATCCAAGAAAATGTGACCATGTAAGTTCAAATAAGCTTTTCTAAAAATATTGTGATGATCAATATAGCCTGCGAAATTCAAAATTTGTTACGTTTTTTGAAAATTGTATTAATTTAATAAAATACCTAATACTTGAATTTATATTCCCATCAAATATAATTTACTAGCTTTTGCCCGCGGCTTCGCTCGCGTTCAGTGTCTATTCCTCGAGAACAGTACTTTTTTTTCGATGAAAGGTACCCTACGTCCTTTTCTGTACCACTGACAATGTCAATGTGTAGGTATGCATTTCATGATGATTGGTTGAGTACTTATGACGTGAAAGCGTAACAAACAAACAAACTCACTTTCGCATTTATAACATTTATAGTTAGGATTACATACCTACGTACTTACATGTACATTATTGTAGATGCATGGTGTTTGTAGGTATATAAATAGTAGCATGTTTTAATATTTGGTACTTAATTTCGTTTTTTCAGTGTAATTATGACGTGCCGAAAGCACGTGATCATTATCGTCATTATCTATGGGCGCATCCCAATGTCGAGTATCCATATAAACTGGAAAGGAATAACATTTGTTCAATTTGTGGCAAACTGTGTGTAAGTATTGATTGATTTTATGTTGTTTGCTTTTTTTTTTTTTTATAAGAAATCGACCGCTGCCCTGGGCCCTGGGGTGGAGGGGTCTGTCCGACACTCGCTTGATAGATAGTTGGTAGAACACCATTTGGAATAAGTACAATCTGAAGACTGACCAAAGTATGTATATTGCCCACCTGGTGTTCACAGTCTTAGTTCCTCTTGAGGGCCGCGCTGCTGTTACGGGTCTGTATTTTTTCAGACGACAGACTTCCAAAGTCCGTCGCCGGCAGGCCACACCCTAACGCGGCTGGATATCGGAACGCCCTTCTGCGCCCGGTGCGTCTGCTAAGCATAAGGAGGTTGTATCCTCCCATTCCCTTTTCGCCGCCTCCATCCTCGCAAAAGGAGCCGGCCCACACGCTCGCTCCCGACCGTGGACTGAAAGACACGAAGTCAGAGGTTCCCCGCAGGACCGACCGCCGGGGTGAGGTCACGGCGTCAGTTTAAGACATTAGCTTGATGATGGGTCATCAAGCTCACGATCACCCGTGTTTTAGGAGTATTTTTGCATTTAATTTTAACTCAAAAGAACGACCCTATACTTTAGCTTTAGTACTAACCGTGATTAATGGATGTTTTTTTAGAGGCGGAGAACTTAATTAGAAATAAAACACAGACAAAATGTTTTTAATATCCATGAAATTGGCTTTATTTGACAGATAATTTTATGGCAATTTTTTTTTTATTATTTGATTTTATGTTTGAATATGATTTCGGGCGTGTGGTCGCCGCGGCTGACGCGAAGGCCTAATTTACTGAAAGCTTAATTTTTGCAATTTCTCACAAAAAAGACATCCGATACCTATCGCAGTAATTTCTCATGTACTATGTTATTTACAGACAAAAGAGAAATTACGTGGGCATGAGGAGAGTCATGCTACACAGAAACTGAAGTGTCTTTTATGCTCAAATATATATTCGAATAAGAAAAAATTGTACGCCCACATGCAAAGGGTTCACCCAAAAACAACATTCACCTGTGATTACTGCTCTAAAACATTCAAGACAAGAATCGATATTACGCGCCACATTCGGGTGAGTTAAAGACAATATTTTTTGCAAATATATTAAACGTTTCTTAATACAAATTGTTTTGTGTTAATACTTATGCATATTTTTTTCACTATGTCAATAAACGACACAGAAAAGTATTAAAAGTTAAATTTAACTACTGCTTGTTGCTCAAGAAAATTATGAAACTCCAACAAATTTTCTACTAAAGTTCAAACGTCCGTTTCTGTCGCGGTCATGATTTGACGTCATTTACCACGTTGCTAATTTTTTTAAATCAGTTTTTTAGTCCCAAATCACATAAAAACAATTATTTTTTGTGCTTTATTCATACATAAATCGCACTTATTTACCTGAGTGAATTTTCAAGCACTTTGCAAACAATAGATCTTTAATCACATAGTTTTTTTTGGTCACCCCCGGCATTGTCGAAGACAACGCGTTTTGAGTTTGCGTTCCGTTCCACCAACATAATGCATTAAAAAATATATTTATTGAATAAGTTTTGAATTACGTACATATTTCCGATTATTTAGTTGTGTCCTTGCAATTCTTGTGCCTAACAGCATTTGCACTTTCAGCTTTGTTGTTAATTATACATTGGCTTATTCACAGAGTAATTGTGAATGTGCTCTGTAGTATGGTCGACCTCGTAATTGCTTTACCACTTTTGACAACAATTTCTAGTCTTAACACAATTTCAAAACAATAACAATAATTAGACTTTTTCATTTGGACTCACCCTATGAGCACACACTCGGTGGGTTTACTAGTACCCATTCAAGGGTTCCCTTATCTAGCGTCCAGATCAGCCATCAGGTCATCGACATCAGGTAAAATGAACAGGACTCTTTGAGACACATCTAATGTGCCCACGCTTGATGGTTATACTAGTAGCTATTCAAGAGTTCCGTTATATAGCGTCCAGGTCAACCATCAGACCTGGGCCTCAAGTCTGCTATTACAATAGTGTCAGAATGGTCTATCATAGATTTTATAATTGTTGATTTTGGCAAGTTTGGTAATCTACTAATATAATGGCGTCATTAATGAGGATCGGAACAGACCATTCTGATACTATTGTAATAGCAGACTTGAGGCCCAGCTCGATGGTACCATATTATTGTAATATCATCGTATTGCATACATTTCAAAATATTCAAACTTTACCAATGGAAAATAAACTATTCAAGCGTTTCGTTATCTAGCATCTGCAAAACATTGCCACAACATATTTCACACAGCTCTTTGAAATGAGCTGCCATAGTAGTTGTTGCTCTGTATTAAAATGCCTAGCTAATGATATATACGAGGGTGACACTGAAAGTTCTTTGAAAATCAAAAACTGAACAAACTAGCAAGTTATTAGTTTTATTAAATCTTTTCAATAGTTGTCCATTGACATCAATGCATCGCTGCATCCAATGGAACCACTGAGAAAAGCACTTTACCCACTCGTCCTTAGGGGTCTCTTCGACGGCATTTTGAAACGCAGCCACTGCTTCCTCGGCGTCCATAAAACTATTTCCTCGACGTTTTTCTTTTATTTTCGGAAATAAATAAAAATCGCAAGGTGCGAGGTCAGGGCTATGGCGGGTGACCTAGTAATTCCACGTCTGACGTCGCCAAGTAGTCGATTGTTTGCTTGGCAGTGTACGACGAAGCGTTGTCGTGGTGAAGGAGGATCCTACTGCGCGGTTGTTTCTCCCGAACTTTTTCCAAACAAGTAGCAAACAATTGTGATTGTACCACTCTGCAGTAACTATATTTCGATCCTCTAAAACAATTGTTGCGTAATGTCCTGTGTGTGACCTGTCCTTCCGAAGAACGAGGCCACCATATTTTTCCCACGCTTCGACCTCTCTTCACTTTAGTTGGCAACTCCTCGGAAGGAAACACCTAGACAGCAGATTGTCTCTTAGTTTCAGGATCATAACAATAAATCCAGCTTTCGTCACCCGTAAGTATGTCGAACACAGCATTTGAGTCACCTCCGTTAAATCTTTGAACCATTTCACGACACCAATCAACACGACGGAGTTTTTGGGCCTCTGTCAAAGTATGAGGTATCCACCGGGCACAAAGCTTCCTGACCGCTAAATGTTCATGGAGGATTTTGTGCACTTGACTCAAACCAATGCCTAAGCTTGTCCGAATCTGCTGATAAGTCACTCTTTTGTCAGTCTCTATCATACGCCGCACAACACTGATGTTATCTTAAGTCGTCGCCGTAGAAGGCCGTCCCTCACGCAGATCATCAGTGAGATTAGTGCGACCACGTTTAAACTCATTAAACCAGTTGTAAACAGTGGCACAAGATTAGGCATTATCGTGAAAGGCCAATCGAAGTCTATCAGAACTTTATTGTTGACTTAAATGACATCGAAAGCCATAAAAAATCATTGTACGAAAATTTTCTCGCGTTAAATTCATGCTATTTGCCGACAAATCGTAAACAAATGAAAAATTTATAAAATACATACACAATAATATTGGCAGAGTTCCATTTTCAAAAGAACTGTTTTTTTTTTGTTATATCGTTTACAAGTGGCCAGTTCCAAAAACTTTCAGTGTCGCCCTCGTATGTGCAAGTTAATGGTCCACATTAGTGTGGTAAACCAATGACGAGGTCGATTGTGACTCCGCCATAAAGTTTTTGAACAAAAATTTTTTTTTTTTATATTTTAACGTCCAATAAGCCTCCAATAACAGCTGTATAATACGTGTTTAACATTTTCAGATTCATACTGGAAGTAAACCATATAAATGTCATATTTGCGGAGATGCCTTTGCGCATAGCGGAAACAGGACTATTCACATTCGTATTAAGCATCAAAATTATAAATACGTGCCAAAGAAACCTAAACGAGCCCAAAAAAAGCGCAGAAGCAATAAACACTATTCAACCGATTCTGAAATATCGTCTAACAACGAGAAAACTCCACGAAGGACAAAAAGAAATACCAAAACAAAAATGTAAAAATAATGTAACGGACTTGAAGAAATTCAGGCTTCGGTATACCTATTCACCACCGTTCGATACGCTTCCGTGCCGAATCGAACATCAATCAATGTTATCGAAGAAGTCCTCTAAAGGCTGTTTAAAAATCCTAAATCATATTTAGGATTTTCTACCGACCGCTATTCTTCCGACATCTATCTGCTGTCGGGGGTCAAGTCCAATCAGTAATTGAAAATGTGTCATTTTCTACACGACATCCAGTCAAATGGTTGTGAATAGCTAAACAGATCTCAAGAATAAACGCTGTGATATCTATGGGGAAAACGTCCACGGAAAGTTGTTGTGGAAATGTGAGCCCAGCCTTATACCCGTAATAAGTATCCAGCTGGCGTGGAGTGTCCACATAAACGCTACGTTATATAAAATAAAATAATTGTTGCATGGCACAGCGCGATTCAAACTTTATGGCGGCTCGGAACATGAGGCGAGTCGCTGCGCAGTAATGAATTCGTGTGTCAGTGGGGGTTCAGAGCTGCCAGTAAGTTTGACGCGTACTATAGAATAACGTATAACGCTTTTACCTCAATGGCCTCAAGGTTCTATTGGCACATGGCCAAAATCGTTACTAAAGCGGCCATCTTGATCAATTTCACAAATGTTTACCAACAGCGCCACCCTGTCAATGTCATTCAGATCCTTGTTCTACCATGATTTCTGAATGTTGATTGAATTATAATGACATTTTGATTGTAATAACAACAACAGACAGCTATTAACAAGAATTAATATCTTCTTCACCTACAGACATGACGAAGCGCGGTTTTCACTGGTAAACCGTAGGGGTAAAGCAAGTCGAGCTGTTCTCAAGTGTTGTGCTTACCAACGAAAAGCATTTCATTTTTATTTATTCAGGGTCAAAATAAATTAGCTAGAGAAACTCCGCAGACGAGATGGGTATCGATATCTAAACACGAAAAAATAAAAAGATTTGCTGACTGACTATTAATAATTATATATTAGTTGATGATTTTTACCTATTTAGTTTTATAAATAAGCAGTATTAAGCAGCCTTGCTAAGCATAAAGGTCTTATCTGACATTTTTAGGTATTTTTACCATGCCAACACTGTTAAGGTACCTAGAAAACAAATACGACCTATCTGTGCATTTACTTATTCAAACTCATGTTTCGAGTTTGTCCTATCTGCCGTTTAGCACCCTGTTACAAAGGATTAAAGTCATATCTAACAATTTTCTATTGAAAGGGAATACATTAATTATTATGAGCAAAACTAAAATAGTGTTTTATATAAACAATCATATACTTTCAAACACTTTCACAAAAACATAAATAACCGGGATTCAACAATAGTAGATTGTACAACTAGTGCATAAAAGTGCGTCTGGGGGTAAAATAGCTATTTTACCCCCAGACGTTTATAGATATTTATTGGTATAAACGTCTCGAGGGGTCGTTTATGCCTGAGTTACACACTGATTTTATGTCACCTACGCACAACCTATAGATGAACTTTTAGAGCATGAGAAGTGAAAAACACGTGTTTGCCTTTCCTGTAAAAAATACATTTGGCAGTTAGAACTTATACGCTTAGCAGAGCAGAACAGAAGGATATACGTAACATAACATTCTGATCGTGTGCGGTCCCTATCCCTATTGAAACGGGAGCAAACCGCGCAGATTCCGACTCTGAAAAAACCCAACAACATTTAGCGACCAGCAGGGTAATTGCGTAAAGGTGCGTCCACACTATATGCATAACATAACACGTTATAAAACATAGTTATGTAACTTTCTAGATAGAGAGATTAGCAATATTATATAATGGTGCCGATTCCCTTGTTCACAAACTAAACTAAATTTAAGTTCAGTGCATCTTTTTCTTTCTATTTCATTAAGAAAAGGACAGAACATAAATTTTAGTTTAGTCCTGTCAAATTAATCAGCGCTTGACGTAAATTGACGTAATTTTAGTAGGCAAGTTTTTAATCACGTCTACACTTGTATGGAGTAGTGACAGGCGCTGATTAATTTGACAGGACTAAACTAAAATTTATCTTCTGTCCTTTTCTTAATGAAATAGAAAGAAAAAGATGCACTGAACTTAAATTTAGTTTAGTTTGTGAACAAGGGAATCGGCACCAATGTGGACTTGTTATATAACAAAAGTTTATAGGTTATACAAACCATCTGGTCGCACACTCAGTAGCAATGTGTGTAATTTTGACAGTTCAACAACATTCATTGCATTATTTACGTTGTTGAGCAGACAAGTTTTTCGAACATTTGAAGCAATGGATTAGCAATATACTTCAAAATCATTAGTATGTTACGCAATTAGGGTGCTGGCGTGCTGGGAATTAACCTCGAGACCCCTTAGCTCTGCTGGCTTAATATTACAGCAGGCATGTTACTTATCGAACATAGGACTCACAATAACCCCCATTATTCAATCTACCTATGCATAGGTATTTTCATATAATTCTCATAGCCGGCTTGTTTGGCCCGCGGACGTCTACCTATTCAGCAGGGCAGGATTCAGCTATCTCTGTCTCAAGACAAGTATGAAAATAATCTGCACTCTCGAGAGTGCAGATTATTGGCATACTTGTAATCCACAGGTGGCCCTTTTTACCTGACTGCGGGACA
The DNA here is from genome assembly GCA_905333075.3 of Atethmia centrago. Taxonomy (NCBI): domain Eukaryota; kingdom Metazoa; phylum Arthropoda; class Insecta; order Lepidoptera; family Noctuidae; genus Atethmia; species Atethmia centrago. The sequence continues at coordinate 23,766,255 of HG995369.1, forward strand.
ACAAAGACAGGGTTATGTTTTTACATACAACATGCCCCGGAATTCACGCACACCAAACACCCAATTAGAATAGGTAATAAGTTATAATACATACACTGAATTTGTATTATTATGTTTAAAACTTTGTTTGGTTTAATAAATTAGTTAGGTATTCCTCTTTGTAGGAGAAAGTTGTGGTCACATTACAAATCTACGCACGCACACGTATAAGGGTCTAGCGTAGTAAGTACTTCGTCCATTTTGGTTTGTTTTGACTGTACATTGGCGCCGATTCCCTTGTTCACAAACTAAACTAAATTTAAGTTCAGTGCATCTTTTTCTTTCTATTTCATTAAGAAGAGGACAGGAGATAAGTTTTAGTTTAGTCCTGTCAAATTAATCAGCACCTGTCACAACTCCATACAAGTTTAGACGTGATTAAAAACTTGCCTACTAAAATTACGTCAATTTACGTCAAGCGCTGATTAATTTGACAGGACTAAACTAAAATTGATCTTCTGTCCTTTTCTTAATGAAATAGAAAGAAAAGGATGCACTGAACTTAAATTTAGTTTAGTTTGTGAACAAGGGAATCGGCACCATTGTGACTGTAATTTACGAAAACTAATGATTTTTTAGATAAAACAAATACGTAAGTATGACAGAAATCGAATCAATAAACGATTCTGAACAAACTACTTTTAATTTGTGGTATCCGTGTAATAATTTTAAGTTGTGAGTAGACCGCAAATAAACAGTTGGTTTGTTGACTTTTTTTTTTTTTTGTCGATGGGAAATCATCAAATAACTTCTCCCGCTCTGGGTGGAGCGGGAGGGTGTGTCAGACTCTTACTAAGACCCACCCGTATTCCTACTGTTGCCTGTGTTGCGGGGGCCTCGGTGACCCATTAGTACCTTCCCGCGACCCCAGCAGGCATCGGCCCTAGCGGACCCCTACATTGTGCTGACGACATCTCTTTGAGGCGCGCGTGGAATACGACGCGCCGTCGACCCGGGCCTGGTCCTTACCGGACGGTGAGCTACCCATTGCTCACCGTCCGCAAGCCCGCGCTTACGGTGGCCGGAAATCCGCCCGGGATGGTTTGTTGACTTGGTGTTTCATTTGAGTGCGCTCCCGAAAATATTTCATAAACTCTATTATAATGTGCTTTAATATTCAGTTAAACATTATTTGTACGGGACATGTCCCGTATTAACGCATATCACCAAACACTCCAATTAGAATATTAGGTTTTAACATAACCCTATGACTACACTTGTGGCGATAACGCGAACAACATTTCGCGCGCTCTCTGTTGTACAGCGAGACAGTCGACCGGTGTGCGACAGAGAACGCGCGAAGTGGAGTTCGCCTTATATCAACAATGTAGCCGTAGGGTAACACACTGAATTTGTACTATTAGGCTAAGTTCACATGACCGCGCGAAGCCGCGCTTTTAGAGCGTTTACATGAGCATATGTACGTGCGGCCCGGCGCGGCAGTCTGGCGTCAACATTGCTTGACAATGGACGTGGAGGAGGCAATTTGCTTATGGATTTTATACTGAAGGCTGATTCGTCGCAGAAGAAGACAAAGACGATACTGGGTGCATCTTATTTTAAGTGAAAGGCTTTCTTCAAGTATGTTTGTCACTTTATATCCCAAACTAGTCTATTTGAATAGTCCTTAGAATTAAGATTCCATAGCACCTCTTTTTTCAGCTTCGTCGATGAGCAAGTCGATAGATACGATGTCGTCTTCGCTAGATGCTCAGTTTTCCTGCATCTATGCGTCTGTCCGTTTGAACAAGTGTGAGAAAACTTACCTATCTAATATTATAAAAATCTCGTGTCACGGTGTTTGTGGTCGCACTCCTCCGAAACGGCTCGATCGATTTTTATGTAACATTTTATGTATATTTGGTAGGTATCAGAATAGGACGTAAAGTATATTTTATACCGTAAATAAGAAAAAAAATAGGAAAAAAATTAAATTGTAATTTTGACAGGACGTCTGGCGGGTCAGATAGTATTATACGTCTAAAAAATCCCTGCAGTTTTATGATAGTACTCATTGAATTGTTACTCGTGGTTAATATAATGGAAAAATCACACGATAAAAAAAATCGAAATCGTGATTGTGGTTCAAGTTATATCCATAATCTGAACATTAAAAAACACTACACATAATATGCTCGTAATCGTCAGTTAAAACTAAAATAATAAATGAATTATGTTACTAATTCTACAATAAAGTCATGCATGTTTGTCGTGTATTCCCGTTCGTCCCCTCGACTTCGTCCACCTAGTGGGACAAACGGGAATTTACAAAAATATCCCACTCGGGATTTTAGAGGGACGAATGGGAATATGTTCTTAGATTAGTGCCATTCGTCCCCCTAAATAATATTGTGTGTTGGATACGGGACACGGGGATACGAGTAAAACTAGGACGGACTGTGAACGCACTGACGCTTTATTTTGTGACACGCGTGCGCGAGCCCGATCCGGGGGGCGCGGGGCGCTGCGCGGCGTCGTCTGCGCAGGCAGCCTACGTGGCCGCGCATCGCTACACACATACATCCTGCTAGTACACAACATCTCCCAACCTTATTTCTAAAGATATAATACAAGATACAATAGCATTGTTTATTTTTACCGCCATAGAATTTACTCTGCAAACACTGTTTAGATTTCACTGTGCTGTCCAGTGACGCGTTGGAAGGCGACGACAGCGGTTTTGGCGACAATAGATCCAACCTTGATCTTAGCTTGTGACCAAAAACTAATTGAGCCGGAGAGAACCCTGTCACTGAATGTACTGAATTCCTGTAATCAAAAAGATATTTTAACAGTTTGACCCTAGTGTCTTTTTGGCTGTTAGTCGATAAAATACAGGATTTAATACCTTTTTTTGCGATCTTTACGTAACTTTCGGCCTGACCATTGCTCGCAGGATTATAGGGCGGTGACGTCACGTGCTCAATGCCGTTAATTGTACAAAACGTTTTAAAATCTTGTGACGTGAAAGCCGTGCCGTTATCGCTTACAATTGTATTTGGTAACCCGAACCTTGATACAAACTCGTATAGTTTTTCTACTGCAGCTGATGAGGTCGTTGAACCACACATATCGTAAACTTCCACCCATTTCGTATATGCATCTACTACAATTAAATAATGTCTATTATCTAACGGACCCAAGAAATCTATATGCAACCGGTAGAATGGGTGAGGTGGGTATTGCCAGGGGGCAAGCGGGGCGCGCGGAGGGGTAGGTCGTAAATGTATGCAAACACTACAAGAGTTGATCATAGTTTCTATTTCTTTATCAATACCCGGAAACCAAAAACGGGAACGAGCTTCGGCCTTTGTTTTTACAATTCCCAGGTGGGAAGTATGAAGTTCGTTTAATATTTTCATTTTTAGCCTTTCTGGTAAAACCAATTTATGGCCTCTCATAACACAGCCGTCTTCATACGATAATTGATTCCTGCATGCGTGGAACGGTTTTAAAATCTCATCAGAAACGCTTCTAGGCCAACCCTTAAAAATAAAATCAATCACGTTCATTAAATTAACATCTCGGGTAGTTTCCTTGCGTAATTCGTCCCGCGTAACTGGCATATGTCCGTCTATTACGAAGTGAACATATGACGCGCGATCAATCGGGGCGGCCGCAGCGGCAGCGTGCTGAGCGCTGTCCCCCCGTTCGCAGTCCGCGGCGGTCATTGACCGCGACCGCTTATCGTTGTCGGGAAGACTTGCACGGGATAAATAATCCGCGCTGTTATTTTCGCTACGAACGTATTCGATTTTATAATTATATGCGCTGAGGAACAACGCGTATCGTTGTAATCTGTTTGCCGAAACCTCCGGTATACCTTTGTGCGGGCCAAAAATTGAAATTAAAGGCTTGTGATCGGTGCGAAGGATGAACGGGTCTGACTTACCGTACAAGTACTGATGGAATCTTCGAACTCCAAAAATAATAGCAGTTGCCTCTTTCTGAATTTGAGAATAACGTTTTTCAGCTGTGTTTAGAGTGCGGGACGCAAATGAAATAGGACGCTCGCATCCATCTTTATCGCTTTGCGATAAAATCGCACCTAACCCATTAGGTGAAGCGTCCACTGTGAGGATTAACTTTGCATTTGCGTCGAAATGCGCTAACACCTGATCCGACGTTAAATGTTTTTTTATTTCGACGAACGCTCTCTGATGTTCGTCGGCCCAGTGCCATTTAACACCCTTCCTTAGAAGATCGTATAAGGGACTTAGAATTTCGGACGCCTTAGGTACGAAATTACGGTAGTAATTTACTAATCCTAAAAATGATTGCAGTTTGCCTATATCTGTGGGCACGGGGGATTTCTCAATTGCTATTACTTTATCTGATGATTTTTTTAACCCGTCTTTGTTAATTACATACCCTAAGTAATTGATTTCATTCTTAAAAAATTCGCACTTTTCTTTTTGCAAGGTAAGTCCCGCATCTTGCAACCTCTGTAACACTGCCGTCAACCGTTGTAAATGTAAACCCGGTCCATTGGCTGTGATAAGGACATCGTCTAAAAGACACAACACACCGTCCATACCAGACAATACGTTTTCCATTGCGCGCTGAAAAATAGACGGTGCGCTGGTTAACCCAAAAACCATACGTGTATACTGAAACAATCCGCGGTGAGTATTTATGCATGTAATCTTTTGTGAGTCTTCGTCTAAAACAAATTGATTATAGGCCATGGACAGGTCTAACTTTGAGAACTGTTGACCTCCGTGCAATTTTGAAAACAGCTCGTGGACTGTAGGCAACGGGTATTGTTCTACAACTAATTGTTTATTTATGGTTACAGAATAGTCTGCACACAGCCTAACACTTCCATTCCGTTTTAATACTGGCACTACAGGTGATGCATACTCTGAGTGATCAACCTGTTTAAGTATCCCTAAGTTTACAAGGCGGACTATCTCTTTATCTACCTTGTCTCGCAATGCAAAAGCGGTGGGACGCGCTTTGAAAAATATTGGCACTGCATCATCTTTTAAACGTAATTTGACCTCGAATTTGTTGAATTTACCTAATTTTTCTGAAAATACGTCTCTGAATCTATTATGCAAGTCATCGATTGTTTTTACTTCATTTTTTATGAAATTACAGGGTGCTATTTTTAACTTAAATAAGGATAAGAAATCCCTTCCGAGCAATGGCGGGCCTTCGTTGCGTACCACGTAAGCATCTAGTGTGTGTGTGCTGAGCCTATATGTGACCGATAGGCGAACTATACCGAGGCACATAATACTACTGCCCGTGTAGGTAAATAGCCTTTTCTTAGGTGATAACAAGGGCAACCTGCTAAAACATTTTGTGTATAAACTCTCGGAAATTACCGTTACTGCAGATCCACTATCAATCTCAAATTTGATTTGTGAGCCGTTTATGGACACGATTTCTGTCATGGGTTCTCCCCGCTCTGAAGTGATGTTACAACATAAAAACTCACCATCGTCGTCCTTCTCACTCACGTCACCAGTCACAACACTCTTTACTTTGCACATTCTACGTAAGTGGCCCTTTGTATTACACTTCCTACAAGAAAAGTTCGCGAATCGGCACTGAGATGATGCATGGTTCTTGCGTCCGCACACGGAACACTTCTCCATTACCGGTTCCTTATCAGAACCCGCACTCTTGCCCTGCACCTTGAACACTGAATGTTCTTGCTGTGTGATCGACGCCGTCGTGGAAGCGCCGGCGGCGGCGCCTGCCCGCGCGCACCGGACGCTCTGCGCCAACTCCACTGCCTTGGCCAGGGTCAAGGTATCTGTGTCCTTTGTGAACAGTTTGTCCCTCTCGGGACCTGCCAACATGCCCATCACGAAACGGTCTCGTAATGCCTCTTCTACGTTGGCGAACTTGCAATGTTTCGTGAGGCCACGCAGTCTTGCCGCCCACTGCGCATGCGTCTCACCCGTTTGTTGCGTTGCCGCGTAAAATGCGTACCGCTCCCCGAATCCACACTTTGTTGGGGAAAAGTGAGTATCGAGAAGCTTATAAATGTCTTCTACTGGCACCTCCTCCAGTTGTTTTGGCAAAGCCAAGTCGGCTGCGAGCTGGTAGGTGCCGTCCGCGAGTGCGCTCAGTAGAATTGCTCGCCGTCTTGAACCCGTTGCGTCGTTTTTTTCGGAAATATCGTTTGCCACGAACCATTGCCGCAGGCGACTTTTGTACGCCTGCCATTCGTGCACTGTGTGGTCGAAATTACTTAATATACCGAAACTAAACTGAGCCATCGTGATATAGCGTGGGTCGCTCTCGTCGCCACTGTTGGATACGGGACACGGGGATACGAGTAAAACTAGGACGGACTGTGAACGCACTGACGCTTTATTTTGTGACACGCGTGCGCGAGCCCGATCCGGGGGGCGCGGGGCGCTGCGCGGCGTCGTCTGCGCAGGCAGCCTACGTGGCCGCGCATCGCTACACACATACATCCTGCTAGTACACAACATTGTGCATGAAATGTTAATCGTGTTGTTTTACAGTTTACTTTTCAAATTACTTGGTTGGTTTTAATAATTATTTTACAAAATAAATTGTTCTGTATAAATATTACATGGCTCGGGCGAGATGCACCGGCTGGCGATGCCGCTACTCAACAAAAGAGTGCCAATAACATTGTCACATTTGCGTGAACCCTATTGAACAACCAGTCCGAAATTATTTGGTGGGACCAATGGGACTCAAAAAAAAATTAATAAATTATTCCCGTTCGTCCCACCAACAAAATCAGTGGGACGATCGGGAAAAAAACAACGAATTCCCGTTCGTCCCACTAGGTGGACGAAGTCGTGGGGACGAACGGGAATACACGATGTTTGTTGCTATATTTCCAAGTTGTTACTTGGAAATATACGGCGGTTGTGACAGGAGCACCTACACGCAACATAAGCCTGTGACACGGAAGACCTTAAAAGAGAAGATTTTACATTTTTTTTAAAAAACGTTGCGCCACTAGGATTTTCATCCTGTATCGTGGGTGCGTTTACAAACATAGAAACTGACAAACACCCAGACCCGGAACAATTACTTGCAGATCATACAAATATTTGTTCGACTTAGGACAACAGCCTATGGACCAACTATACGCAGCGAGCATACAGTGTCATACGTGTCCAGTAGGTACAACAATGCGTTTAGGGTACTGCTGGGGCTGCCGCGGTTTTGCAGCGCTTCTACAGTGTTCGCGCAGGCGCAAACCGATGACTTTTACGCTATTATTAGGAAGCGGAGCGCCTCGCTATTAAGTCGCTTCCGACGCAGCACTAACAGTATCCTGAGCGTATTGTCTGAGCGGTGGGACTCGGCGCTGCTGGAGAGGTGGATGCACCTGCATGCCAGTTCGTCACCATTTATTAAGTGATCCATTTTATTTTAATTTTATTTGATTATCGATGCAATGATTTTATGCATATTCTAATTTTTAATTGATTTAATTATTTTACATTTTTAATTGACTCATTTATGTATTTTCTAATTTATAAATTTTGAAATATTAGTTGAATGTTATTTTAATTTTAATTGATTTCGGTGGAATGATTTTATGTAAATATATTGTAATTTGTAATGCTTATCTCTCACCTTTTTTATTCATTATGTGTTTTGTGTTTAGTTTCTATGGGTGTAATTTATGGACCTGAAATAAATGGATTTATTATTATAAGGGGTGGAATTTACAAAAATCCTTGCTTAGCACCACTGTATCAGGTATTTATGTGCAACATTTCCGGTTAGTGTTAGCTATGCTCTAATCCCGCTATGCCCGACTCGTAAAATACCTACAAAAATGTTTCGATATGCACGAAATCATAACATGTATTCCCACCCCAAATTACAGTTTTAGATTCTTAGTACTAGAAACTAAGAATCTTTGAGCTAAGCCGCGAACAAACAGACATGGCGAAACTATAAGGGTTCCTTGTTGACTACGGCACCCTAAAAATAGGTAGTTATGGGGACTGCTGACAGCAGGGCTTTAAATACCGGTAAATTTTTCATAACGTTATCTCTATTTGACAGCGTTACCGTTAATATTAAAATAACGGTAATAGATTCAGGCTGCATTCCGAATTGCGCTGTAATCGATTTGAGCGTGCTTACACTTGTTCCGAATTGGCGTGAGCGCGACATCGATGCCCCGTGAATCGTCATACATGACGTCATGACATGCGCCATCTTGCGATAACGCCAACCATGCCCAGAATTAATATCACCGTGAGCGCTGTCAAAAATGACAGTTGTGTTTGTGTTGTTTTGTTTTGAGTAGCACCATAACAAACAGAGCACCATATTAAACGAAGAAATTTGTGGTAAACTAACAAATATACCATCATGAGTATTGAAGTAAATATTGCCGACGAGGCTAACGGGCGACAAATTTCTGTCATGCTCACATCAGAGCAATACGAGAGGGCTCAGAGAGGTAAGTGCTAAATTTTAGCCCCCTTGCAGTTCGACTGACTGCTCAAACGATGGTGATGCGAATGTTTTACTCATCATAACTGCTCAGCTGTATGTTTGCAAAAGCTACCATAATCTGTATAGTGCATACAACCACTGTATTTTCTTTTGATCAATCATAAATGTTTACTAAACTGGTACTTGCTGTTTACAGATACTGAATATGTACAACAATTGGTGCATGACTTTGATGCAAATATTAATAGCCGAGAAACAGAGTCACAGCTGAATGAACCAACAGAACAATATGGTAAGTATTTTATATCTGGTTATGTGTAGATACTTATTAGCTGAATGTGCCTGTTGTGAATGCATAACATATCATGTTGATAACAGTTTATGTGGTCACTCTTACTCCAACACTTAATCGATAACAAAAATAAGATAAAAGTGTTCTATGGTTTTGTCATATTAGTATGTGTCAACATACTAATATGAAAATTCTTTTAGTAAATTCTTTTGGTACAAGAACTTGCTCTCAGATTCTATCAATTTAAACTTTTAAAAGCATTGCCTTTATTATATTAAAAATATCCTATGTTTTATTCTAGGGTATGTATATGTATCTATGTGCAAAGTTTCATTCAAATCCATTCAGCCATTATTGGTGAATTCAGTAATAAAAATCCTCACAAACAATTATTATAGTGTGACTAGGAAGTACTTTTTTTCTATTATTTTTTTCAGTAAATCAAGAGCCATCTCTATTCATATGGAACGAGGCATGCATTTTGTTGCTACTCACATTATACAGTGAGCACAAAGACCATTTTGAAAAAATGCGTCATAAATTGGTTTAAGACATCATAGCCAGAAAAATGTGCGATGTACAATATAAGGTTACTGGTGCCCAGTGCCAGTCAAAAATTAATAGTTTAAAAAAACACTATAAAAAGATAGTGGATCACAATGCCACATCTGGAAATGATAGGGCAACATGGCCTTACTTTGATGTAAGATTTTGTTAAAATAATTTTCTTTTAATATCTCTTTATTAAGAAAATATGTCTCATTTTGCTAAAACAAATTAAACTATAATCAAATTCTGCAGGTGTTTGTAGTGTGATGCTAATAGACCATGCTTAATGTTATTATTTTTTCAGCGAATGAATGAGTTATTTGGCTCAACTGGATGGGCTAATCCTGTAGCGCTGGCTTCAGAGATCGGACCCACACCAAACGAAAACACTAGGCCACAACCAACAGAAACAAAGAAAAGAAAATTTAATTATATATTAGAAGATTACAGAAAAGATATGAAGAAGTACAGGGAAGAAAGATTGAAGCAAAAGCAAGAAAATTTTAATAATATATATGCTTATGAAAGAGCAACAGCATAAAGAAAAGATGCAAATTTTGCAGTCATTGTGTAACAACAATAATTAAATGTAGGTTTTTGTAGATCTTTATATCTTTATAGGTTTTAAAATTTGATCAGTACCTGTTTTAATTAGTAGTATAGGTCTACTTGTGATTTTTTATTAGTTTTATAAGATTTTATCAGTACCTGTTTTAATTAGTAGTATAGGTCTACTTGTGATTATTTATTAGCTTTTAAGATTTGATCAGTACCTGTTTTAATTAGTAGTATAGGTCTACCTGTGATTTTTTATTAATTTTTAAGATTTGATCAGTACCTGTTTTAATTAGTAGTATATGTCTACTTGTGATTTTCCTAGTTTTTAAGATTTGATCAGTACCTGTTTTAATTAGTAGTATAGGTCTACTTGTGATTTTTTATTAGTTTTTAAGATTTTATCAGTACCTGTTTTGTAGTACTATAGGTCTACTTGTGATTTTTATTAGCATTTAATTGTACTGTATGTCTGTGATTTTACATAATATTTACTAAAATAGGTAAGGAATTAATATATAAGTACCTAAGAATTTTATTACTGTTGTACTGTTTGATATTTTTCTTATATTAGCATAATTAATAATTAGAAGAATGAGGCCTGGAGGGCGAGCCGGGGCCTCGCGCTCCGGGCCACATTATTCCCGCCACCTGAGGTTCAGTCTGATTAATTAATCTGTGATTCTAATTGATTGTTAATAAAAATGTTTTATTACTATTAGTGTTGAACATTATTTATATACCTATCCCAATACATGGCGCAATGGTAACAAATTCGCTTCTCATATCTTATGACGGAGAGAGCAGTGGTGGCCCAGTGGTAACGGCCGCCGGTAACTTACCGAGTTGTAGGTCGTAGGTTCGAACCCAGACTGGCGCTTATCTTTGTGTAAATTATTTCATTACCACTGCTCTCAAAACTGTGAAGGAAAACATCATGAGGAAACTGGCATGTCCAAGAACCAAAAATTCGGTGACATCTACCAACCCGCACTGAGCCCGCGTGGGGGATTATGGCCCATTCCCTCTCACTGAGAGGAGGCCTGTGTCCCTGCAGTGGGAACATTATAGGCTGATTATGTAATATGATAGAGGATGTTAAAAGTAAAACTACAAAATATAGTATACAATAATTCAATCAACATTTATTGAATGTTACTAAGTATAATTATAATTATATATTATATCCTTATTACTAAATTATTGGACAGTAATTGTCGCTTGCGCATCCCTTCTTCTCTCCCTTCGATGCCGTCGTTAATAAGGCGCCCTCTTTGCGCCACCCGTAAATGCTCTTCAAAGGAGATTGTATCTTTCTGCAGTATACAAATATTATGCAGTACTGCTAGAGCTAATAGGTATTCAGGTATTTTTTTTACTGTTACCATGGGTAAACAGTCCATTATACTGCGCCAACGAGTCTTCCACAATCCAAATGCTCGCTCAATGGACATGCGTGCAGACGAAATACAAAAGTTGTAATTATTTTGTCGAACTGATAAATGTCCATTGTTTTTAAAAGGAACCATAATGTTCCGGTGTACTCCATATGCAGCATCGCCAATAATGTGGCTGTCACCTTCAAAATAGAGATCTGGGTTCTGAATAAAATTCTGAACAGGTGACAGCCTAAATACTCGAGCATCATGCACACTCCCTGCATAACCAGCAAAGACACTGGTGAACACCATGTCATGAGTACAAACAGCCTGGAACAATGTATTAACATTATAATCATTATTATATTATTTTAATTGTAATTTGACTAGGTACATCACTAACTATCCTTACTTGCACTTGTATTGAGTGGGTTCCTTTACGGTTAATATAGGATTGTGCATCCTTGGTTGGTGCATTTATTTTAATGTGCGTACCATCAATAGCTCCCACTACCCTTGGAAATGCACTGTGCCTCTCAAACTCTCTAGCCACTTCTCTTGCATGCTCCCCTCTAGGCCATTTTATGAACTGGGGAGCAAGGGAATGGAGAGCATGAGAAACACGTCGTACACTTCTCAGGGCAGTGGCTAGGCCTATATTAAATTTCTCACAGACAGATCTGAAAAATACAAAAACACAAATTAGGTACTTGTTTTTATTATAACTTGTTTTAAGTAGCCAAAACGCATTTTCTGACCTGCGTAACTCCCTCACTTAACTGTAGGCTTAGTACTTTTTAAAATTGAAAATCACTTTCTTTCTTACATATACTTAGCAGTTTTGATAAAATGTTACTAGGCAGTACTATATTTTAAAAATATAATTTTTACCTGTAACAATCTGGTGTAGCCATCATCCAAAGCGCAATGAGAAGCTGTTTTTTAGCTTCTATAGGCTTTCTTCCAAAAGTTATTCCAGTTTCCATTATTTTTGGACCTATTAATCCCAATATGTATTCGAAAGTATCAGGAAACATTCTGTAAAACGAAAGTAACAACAATATTGTTTATAAGGCAACTTTTTTTTGTAGCATACATTAAAATCAAAGACGTAACAGCATACCTGAAATGAGTTTTGAACTCATGCGCATTATATTTATTTATTGTTGCATCTATATAATTTATAATTCGTGGTATTTTTCTTCGGGGTAAATCTTTGCCGGGAGCATATAAATACGCTAATATAAGCACTTCATCATCCTCTTCATCACTGGACGAATTGGCGTTCTCAAACGCAAAATCTGAGTCATCAGAGCCGGAAGAGTCAACCAACAAAACAGAAGTGCCAATGCGTTGAACTTCCATTTTCGAAAAAATATCAAATCGGTGTTTCTTGTTCAAGGTTTGGGGTTATGTTCTAAGTTTTCACTGTTTGAAGTTGTGAATGAGCACTGTGAGCGCGTTCACGAGCGTTCCGAATTGTAGACAGCTCTCAGCTGTCATAATCGTGATATCTAAATCGGAACGCAAATTATTTATGTGAGCGCTGTGAGCGATAATAGCATAATTCGGAAAGCAGCCTTAACGTTATTTATGCTTCATTTTATCGTTAATTTTTATTAACGTTAATTTTATCTTAACGTTACTTTTATCGTTATTTTTAAACGGGTAAAGTGGAAGTAGTGGGGCCTGAGGCGCGTGGTAGGCCGCCCGCCGCGCGCCCTCGCACCGCGCTGATATCGTGCCGATCAAAACGTTGCCTTGCCTAATTCTTACGCGTGAGAAGTGCTGATAGTATAGTGAGCTGATTTAGTCAGTGATAACTGATCATTTATTCAATATCTATGAGTGAAGACAATAGTCAAGGTAATTATTGATTCAACATCATCAGCCTAGCCTTTTCCCAACTACGTTGGGGTCGGCTTCCAGTCTAACCGGATGCAGCTGAATACTAGTATTTTACATGGAGCGACTGCCTATCTGACTTCCACAACCCAGTAACTGGGTAATACAAGGGGTATCGGTAAGACTGGTTGTCAAACTTTCGGGCTTCTGACGACCCGTAACGACTGTCAAAGATTTACGAATGACAGCCGGGACCAACGGCTTAACGTGCTTTCCGAGGCACGGAAGGGTCTTGGTATGTAAAGATGGTCACCCATCCACGGACCAACCGCGGCAAGCGTAGCTTAATCTGATCGATTGACCCGAGCGGCTGTTATTATTTAGCCACAGGCCCCTCTAATTAATATTTATTACAATAGTCTTCTTACACATGCAGGATTTAACAGACTACCGTGCCGCCGGACTATGGTAAAGCCCCATACAAAGCCGCCTCAAAACCGTTTCACGTGAATGTCGTTGTTATGGAATAAAAATAATATAAGTAGTCTAATAAATAAGCTTTTTATTCGCATTTTTTTTTAAATTTAATGTATTATAAATAGGCATCAAAGCTAACTCTTGTTCAATAACGTAATTTTGACGCAATACGTTACTGCAATTCAATGCCACATAACTCGAAAGTTTTTGATATAAATGTACCAGTATTATACATTTTTGGAATGCTTATAATCTCCTCATAACGTTTCATAATTAATATTATATATACAATATGTAACAAAAACCCTGTTGTTCCTTTTAGGAACGTATACATTTACCTATAAGCAAAACATTGATGAAATTATAATTTAAAAAAATTAAGCATTGGCTAGTCGAGAGGTCAAAATCAAATAACTTTTAAAATCGACACATTTCAAAAAATGTTTAGAGTATCTGATTTTACAAGTACATCTTTATTTCGCTAGCCTACGAGCTCAGCGGCTTTCATTGAATGCGACAAAAGATACCGCCAAAAACTGCCGCCGCGCACGTGCCCCGGGTCGGTACCCCGTGCCTACCTACACCGCCAACCCGCCACCCGTCTCCCTGCGAATCACTTTAGTCTCCCGCGCACGTTACTACCGAATGGATGTTATTATTGATCTACGTAATGAGTGACTTGTGTTTTGTTTACGTAAACGTTGACCATATCTTATTCTAACGTAGAATATTTTAATATGTTGATGTGTCTTCGGAAATGTAACTGCAATTATGCAGAAGCACGCAGACTCTACCAAGAACGTTTTGCGAGTCTACCATTACCATCGGCGATGGTATTCCAACGTTTGCACATACGTACGTACAATACCGGCAGTGTGCACGGACGAGACCAACAACGAGCTGACGCAGGCAGACCGAAGACTCGAGACAGAAGTCTTGGACTTGCTTGAGCACGATCCAACGCGAAGTACACGCTCAGTGGGACACGAACTCGGAGTAAACCTTATGCGCGTTAGGAGAGTACTCAAAGAAGATGGCCAGCACCCATTTCACTATTGTCGCGTCCAATCACTACTTCCCTCCGACTATGAGCCAAGAAGTGTAGAGGTACAAGGTGGTCATATCGAACAGCAACTCCGTGGCCGTCAAGTAGATATCATAATAAATTAATGCATTAAAATGTAAATAGGTACATCAGGTTTGACAATAGGTTTGTAAATAGGTACATGTGACAGACGCGGTGAATTTGTTTTTTTTTAACGTAGTGAAGTGTTAAATGTAGTTTTAACAATTATCAATTGTGCTTAAAAAGAGTGTAAACCAAGGCTTTCAAAAATTAATTCGTTTAAGTGATACTGAAAAACAACAGCTGACAAGGTCACGAACTTGTGTAGAAAAATAGGTAGATATGCGGCGGCGGGCGGCGGTTTGTACCGGCGCGGCGGCACCGACCAAAGAGTGTGGCGGGACCGTTCTATCTACTTCTGGTTTCGCGTCATCGCTTCATGCAGAATTGCAGAGGTAACAAATCAATTAAACATTACAAATATTAATAATTAAATATTTATTTTTATTTTTTCTATTTAACAGTTTTTTATAAATGACTTGCTTTATCGCTTAGTAAACCGATTCTTAAAACGTAGGTAGAAGGAACAACAGGGTTTTTGTTACAAATTGTATTACTTTGATAAAATAAAATAACCAATATAGTTTAAGATGGTATGTTTATAAGGTTATTTTTTTAACGAGACATTTACCCTTTACCGCTGCTTGCCGCTGTCGAGATATTTATTGTATTAAGATCTTTATACGTTAGTTTACGCTAGGAGAAAAAAAAATTGCTCTTACTTGCTCTTTTTCTGACACGGTGCTAAAACATATCGCGAGATAAAAATTATATTTTTTTTTCAATTTCTTTTTATTTCTCATAAAATCATTTGTTATCTATGTCTATTAAGGTCAAATTAATAAAAAGTTAATTACAGTGATGATTATTATTAATAGTTCTTTGTGGTTTTGGTACAGTTTTGACCACCTTACTTGATAAAATATGGTCACTATCTATTAGGGTCGAAATAAAAACAGGTTGGTTATGGGAAGAGTGCAAATTATTAGTATCTTATCTTTTTGCACATAGCACTATTTCATATGCCTATAAAAGGATGGTGAGCCCTGAAACATTCACAGTTGTTGGTCAAAATTCAGTTGCCCTAAAAAGCAGTTAATTGCAAAGTTGACTGATTTGAAAAATGGGTTGAATTTGTTTGTAGTAAACGTGACTTGTGCAATTTGTTGATAAATGGGCATAATATAGAAGACTACTTCCAAGAAAATTTAAATTTGTCACCAGAGGATATGGCTACTGTGGTCTTCTACATTCTTCTTCAACTTGGTATCAAAATGTAACGAACGCTGGAGAAATGTATCTCAGATAAAAGACCGCTTTGAAAGTAAGAAAGTCAGCTGGTTAGATGGTCAATTTCGTGTTCCACTAGAGTGCCGAGTCACGGTTAATGACCCTAATATGCCTGGAAGTAGTGGCGGCAGACCCTCGAAACCATACGAAGCATCTTCAGAAAAAAACAAAAGAACGAAAAAACATGGAATTAATATAAGAGTACGGATCGGACTGTGTTCTCAATGCATATGCTCAGGAGTTACGGTCTATGGATGAGACGGAGGAGGCCGCAATCGTCAATATTATACGAACTGCATCAAAAAATGATAAGATTTTTTTTGTTAAATACGTAACGGGGAACTCTGAAGACGTCACACCTTTTTCAAAGGAAGAAGCACTACGGACATTTATTGACAAAGAACAGTATAGTAAACTTCGACTTTGTTTGGCGGACAAAAACTGATCAGTGTTTCCTTCTTATCCAACTTTAGTTGAAGCGAAGAAGAAGTGTTGCCCACCAGATTTGAGCATAACCATTACTAACATAAGTTCAAAAGTCAATCTGCAGGACTTGTTGGATCATACTGTGGCACGTAAATTACTAATTGCTTCAGTTTACAAAAACGGTTTAAGAAAGTTGAAACTATTCTGTAAATGGGGTTGCGACGGGTCATCCGGGAAGAGTGAGTACAAGCAAGTTTTGCCCGAAGAAAGCGATTTTATATCAGATGCAAACCTTTTTATTGCTTCACTTGTACCCATTAGACTCATAGATGAGACAACTAATACTGTTGTTTGGAAGAATGAAACTTGCTCATCTGTAAGATATTGCAGACTTATATTGTTAGAATTTGCCCAAGAAACTCCTGAAAAAACCGCGTCTGTTGTGGCTGATATCAACAACCAAAAACAAAATCTGTCTCCATCCCTGATAAATAAGAATGGCGAGGTAATCGAAATTACTCATGACCTATTTTTAACCATGATTGATGGTAAAGTGGCACAAGTTTTAACTGAAACTCGTTCGAGCGCTTCTTGTACAGTTCGTAGTGCTACTCCTCGGCAAAATAATAACTTAGAGGCAGTTAGGACACGAGATGTAAACGAAAGTTCATTTCAATACGGACTGTCAACACTGCATGCTTGGATTAGGAGTATGGAGATGCTCTTACACATTTTTTATAGCTTGTCTTTTGAAAAGTGGTCAGGTGCCTGAAAATAAAAAAAACAAAGACGAAAAGAAAAAATTGGCACAAAAGCGGTTTAGGAAGGAAATGGGACTACATGTCGATAAACCTTGACAAGGCACTGGAAATAGCAATGACGGAAACACAGCTCGGAGATTCTTTCAGAATTACTCTTGCTCTGCAGGCATTACAGGTGTAGACGTAGAACTTATAAAACGAATGTACATAATAATGTATGTCATCTGGAATTGCTATTAATTCAAAAAAATTCGGTGAATACGCATGTAGTACCTACAGCCCAACTGTACGTAGATATTTATAATTGGTATTATATGCCTTCCTACGTGCATAAAATACTTATTCACGGAGAAAAAATCATTGAGTATTATGTTATTTTACCTATCGGACAATAAAATTGTCCGAAGACGCGCAAGAATCCAAAATAAGGATTACAAAAAGTTTTGAAGTCTATAGATCATCATTATAGAAAGTGTTCAAGAGCGGCTACAAATAAAGACGTGTTCCATACCTTATTGTACACTTCTAAACCATATATATCAAGTTTGAGAAATACACAGAAACAATATCAAAATAACTTTTAAATGAAGCCACGGCCCTTCTTGCCTATCAACGAAAATCTGTAGGGGCTTCCTGAATTTTGTACTTTATTTTTCTCGTTTGCTGCAATTATTCAATTTTAAGTAAATTCAACAAAAGACAAATTTTGTTTTTTTTTTTATAGAATGCATGTATTTTTTTAAGTAACTATTAAACAGAATTTTCAAAATCGAAATTATTTACATTAAACTTTATACATCCAAGAAAACGTTTGCAAAATTACAGCTCATTTAGTTTTGAAACGACTGAGATACGGAGTTTATACGAAACACGCGATTTTCCCATAGTGCGGCGGCAGAGCGGCAAGAGTGTACCTAAACAGATCCAATGCTAAGCGAGCGCACAAAATGTAAACCTACAGAACGGCAACGTAGCAAAATTAACGGTAAAATTAACGTTATTATCATATTTTACGTTACTGTTAATTAACGTTAAATTACTGGTAATGTTAACAAGTAACGTTAATTTTTTTGTAACGTTAGTAAGGTAACACATTAAAATTAACGTTACATAACGGTTATTATTTTGTTATTTGGTAACGTTAACAAGCCCTGGCTGACAGAAGGGACGGGTTATTGCTCAACGCGCCTACAATTTAAATTCACTTATTACTTCTACCAAGTCAACCTCACCTGCTCGTGTTGCACCCTGATGTATGGCAAACGAGGCTCTGACAACGGACAAAAGGCGGTGTAACCATTCTAAA
This sequence comes from Atethmia centrago, assembly GCA_905333075.3. NCBI lineage: Eukaryota > Metazoa > Arthropoda > Insecta > Lepidoptera > Noctuidae > Atethmia > Atethmia centrago. Next base: position 23,784,721 of record HG995369.1, read on the forward strand.
TAAAAACTTCGCAGCTAAATCGTACAGACTAGCGACTAGCGTCACTAGTGCGAGAATCTGCGATCGCCAACCTGCATGCCCACCGTGGCGATTGTGGGCAAACCCTTCAAATGGCAAGTCAAATTCAACTACGGCCCCCAGTTCCCGGCCGCCTTGCTATTCCTGATTTTGGCGGCGATCACGGTAACGGCAAGGTAGCGGGTGCGAAGAATCCCCGGGTTACGAATAGCCGCCAAAGCCAACTGACCTCGGCAGCCTACAATTGACGCACGTTACGGCTCGACGAAAACCTTTTTTTTTTGTTCCGGGGTGGAAAATCCTCATGGATGTCCTCCTCCCTGGGGCGAGCGGAGGGGTCTGTCAGACTCTTACTGACTAAAAACCACCCCGGTGTTCCCCTCCGACACTTGCACCGGGGATCATGGGATGTAGTGCGAATACCGGGATCTCCGGCTCGCAGAGGGAATGAGGTGTAAAACTCCCCCCGCGTCGTCCAATAGGGAAACACTACGCGCCGCCGCCTCGGGTCCTTCTATGTGGGGGGCGACAGATATCCCCGAGTCCGTCGCACCTGGACCCATTTAGCTGGGCTGGAAGAGGGCGTTGTCCGCCTTCCACCGACGCCCGGTGCGTCTGCTGCGGGCAGGGTGAGTGGAAGAGATCTCCCGCTCCCTTTCCGCAGCCTCCTTCTGCGACATGACTATTTCGCAGAAGGATACCAAAGCGTCCCAGGACTCCTCGCTGCCGACCATGGAGTCAACCACGGCCGGCAGCGATAGTTCACTGCCTACTCCTGAGATGAGGGCACGGCGCGGTCCCTCCCAACCGGCACATTCTGCCAGCGTAACGCGTAGCGACACCGAGCGTCCGGCTCCCTGTTTATGCGACACAGGTACTTCCCGAAGCAACCATGCCCCGAGAGCACCTGCGTCACCCGAAACGACAGGTAGTCGTGCCTCCTACCGAGCCAGCACTCGAGTAACGGCCGGGCCGCCTCAATGGTGACGAGGCCGGTGGCGGTAGGGCGTGAAAGCCTGTTCCGCCATTCCGCCACCAGGGCTGCGCAAAGCTCTGACCGACGCAACTCCATTTGTCGCTGCATCAGCCACTCGCCTCGCGCCCTCGCTTCCTCGCGCCAAATTTTGAAAGTACTTTAGCCTACCTGTTTTTAAACCTGATCTTACTAATTTTCATATTTAAGTAACTAAACTAACCTTGGCATACCAGTTAATTTCCATTGCTGAATATCCCGGACCTCCCTGTGTGCATGTTTAACATGTTTATTCCATCCGTACACATGTCTACCCTTCCCGACTACGCATTGCCGCATCCCCTGGTGCCTTGCTTGTTTTTCGGTAGGTATAGCTTGTCAATAACCAACCTAATAAATAAGAAAACCTATTTCATATTTCCTGTATAAGTCTGTGACCTATTTGCTACATGAACCATTTCACATGTAGCAAATACTTAGGTTTTTGTATCAAATCAATGGAGATTGGATACAATAGGTACCCTTCATCTAGCACCCAGACGAACCGGATAGCAGCAGTCAGAAGATGCATCTTGGCAGCAATTGTGTATAAATCTAACTGTTGTTGATGTCCTAAAAGGGGCAAAACCCTTTCTGGAAACGAGTAAAACGTTGAAAATTCTGATCGCTCTACCGTGCATAACGTGCACAATTCATACTTATCCCATCCTGTATATATCAACTTGCCCTCCCCTGGGTCATCGACTGGCGACGCCCTTGCTTGTGACTGCTTCTTTCCGGGTAACCTGATGATCAGGTTGCGCTTGCTAACTGCGGTAGGTAGGTGCAGGTGTAGAACAAATTTTAATATTCACAGCTTCTGAGATTTCGTTTATTGATATCCTAGTCAGTAAACGCAATCTTGGCAGTCGCTCAATTTCTATATTTGGGTCCATTGTGGCCTCACAATTTGGACGCAAGTATAGAAATTACGTCAGAGTAAGCAAAAGGCAGTAATTAGTATATAATTAGTGGCTAGTAGATAGGGTGCCAAAATTATGACTTATTAATTCTATTCGTTGACATTATGCATCTGTCCACATGTAGGTTTGATATTATCAGCATCTTTTTTCAAACGACAAAAACGCCGCGTCGCGTCGCTGTCGCTTCGCTTCACTCAATGCTCGGGACAAATAAGTTTGTGGGAACCGTACCTTTTTAGAAGTTATTGACACAATATATTGACATTACAGTTGAATAAGATTCAAATTGACCTTTTGCTTTTTAAAACTAACAATATTCTTTAATAGCTTAAATCTAAAATACCTACTGAATTTTACGCCCTTTTTATTATTTGTGATAAAATTTACTTTTTCAATTATGGAGTTCTTTGGTCTTACTATGTATGGTCCTCAGAACTATATCCACGATATGGTGATCGATAAATACAAATCACCTATAAATAAAGAAGCTGTTAAACCTTTGATGGAAAAAGTCAAGGAATATTCAACACTCCCAGAAACGGTACCTATCTCGATTTGATATTTTAAGCTACTTACGTCTTTAATGGATAACTGGCATCTGCTCGTTATAGAACAGAAGCACCCTCCTCTAACGATAACACAATAGTTAAAATGTTTCCAATTCGGCGTAGGTAGTATGGAAAAGCAGGTCGTGATCGTGACACGTACAGCCGTGTTAGTTGAGGACGCACCACGCACGATCTGCGTTTCTATACTAAATTCAAGTTTTATTGACCGCATGGGCCCAGCCGGGTCGCTAACCGTGTACGCTTCATTGCGCGTCTGGCCATGCGACCCATTCCTCCCAGTGGGATGGCTGGTCCAGAGAATTATAAAATAAAAAGTTTATTAATCACTAAAAGTAATACATTAAAATATGACAGACACTAAAAATCACAATCTTACAATAATTTATGTAAGTATTACAAAGATCTGATCCTAACTCCCAAACTAGGCCTAGGCCTGTATTTTGGGGGTCAGTGAATTTGTCTTGTTGTGGCATTGCAGAGGATAGGTAGGGTAGGTCTTTACCTATACTTTGCTATTCAACAGATACAACGTCCGGATGTAGATGTGATTAGAGTTATTGATCTTTACATAGGAAGAGTTAATGGATTTTCTTACGGCTCAGCGGAAAGATTTAAAAAAATGAAACGCAAAGGAGTTATGCTACCTCCTTTTCCTTGTGACATATACAGGTTTCCGCCTACGACTTATTGTGAGGTAAGTTTAGGTACCTAGTTATTATATTTAATCCTGTATTGCACTTTGGCCCTCCTGGGGTGTGGCAATATTACATATAAAAAAACTTTAAGTCGTAGGACTGCACGTCAGCCGCCGCAGGAGACGCCCAGGGCGTCGGGAATCCCGGGCGGATTTCCGGCCACCGTAGGCGCGGGCTTGCGGACGGTGAGCAATGGTTAGCTCACCGTCCGGTAAGGACCAGGCCCGGGTCGACGGCGCGTTGTATTCCACGCGTGCCTCAAAGAGATTTCGTCAGCACAAATGTAGGGGTCCACTAGGGCCGATGCCTGCTGGGGTCGCGGGAAGGTACTAATGGGTCACCGACGGGGGGCCTCGGTGACCCATTAGTACCTTCATTAGCAACACAGGCAACGGAAGGAATACGGGTGGGTGTTAGTCAGTAAGAGTCTGACACACCCTCCCGCTCCGCCTAGAGCCGGAGAAGTTGATGATTTCCCATCCAAAAACAAAAAAAAAAGGACTGCACGTCAGAAATGAGAACGTCTTAGCTTCACAATCTTGTAAACATCTGTAAGTATGTATCTGAGCTTGACGGCCACGCGAGTCCAGTGTTTTTTTCCCATCCCAAAAGTGCCTAAAGAAGTTTTCACTCAGTGTCTCATCATCTATACAGATCAGATACGCACAGCAGTAACGAGACTTCGTTACTGCTGTGCGTATCTGTATAGTTGGTACCTAAGTAGGTACTTATTGCTTATATAAAAGAACTCCTCAAAATTCAATCCTGGATCCCTGGCTACACATAATTACACAACAACAATTATTTGGGAAACTCCTTATATGGTTTTAGTATGGCTGGTGGCTACACGATCCGGCATTATTGAAAGAAGATTGGTATGTAACGAATCCAAGATTTCCACAACCTGCCTCACCGAATTCTTTGATTCTAGACAAAGTGCGAAAAAACAATAAATATGCAACTCTATTTTGATTTTACTATTTTAATATTATTAATTATTATTTATCATTTTGATTAATTAAATAATGTTAGAGCATTACATACATATTTATTTTAAACTAGCGTGCGTGCGAAGCCGAGCTGGGTAGCTCGGCTTCACACGCACGGGTAGCACTCTATGTACCCTACCTACCCTATTATTTCTCACCTTTTAAACCTTCCCTGGATTATGACAAACATTTCAAAACCATAATTAGCTAAATCGGCCAAGCCGTTCTCGAGTTTTAGCGAGACAAATGAACAGATTTTTATATATATTATATAGATACTCACTTATCTACCCTGTTGGCCTAGTATTTATAGTGCTCTGTGGCCTAACTGCTGTACGATGCGGTGCCCGAGTGCATGGCTTATTTTAACTAAAGTCTGTTTTTTTAAATTCGGAGACTAAATTGACACATGCAAATTTCAATCTCCACATTGAAAAAACGAACAACAATCATTTGAAATGTCAAATTAGTCTCTGGGATTAAAAAAACGAACTTTAGTGTTCAACATTTTACAACGCTAAAATATGGCATATAAGTTTTCGTCCAACCGCGATGGGTAAAGGTGGGCGATGGTCCTATTCGTTTTTCCCCCCTGCAAGAAAAGAACATCTATAGGAAACCACCTCGGTAACTTATATGGATATGGTCACTGATCACCACAAGAACGGATCTTAAGAACTAGGTATACATGGAAGTGGTTATTAAACAGGGTGTAAAGTAAAAGCAAAAGGCAAAGCGAAAGCAAACGGGGAAGAACCACGGAACAGAAAAAATAGTGGAAGTGCAATACAACAAACTCACTATAGGAACCGTTGTCGCCAAAAATAAACTGATAATCATACAATGCACTACAAATAAACAATTCGTTTGATTTGTCGTTTTAATTTTAGTCAAAACTAGCATAAGTCACAGGTCCTTCATCTGGGAATAAACCTTCAGTCTCTACAAATAGGATTTATTTTGCTTTAGTGCAAAAAGTCTTTACAACGTTTTGTAATCTATAATCAAACTAGATTCGATTGTCGAGTAAATTCCGCTACCCGACTATAGATGGCAGTTTTCTCAGTGGTCGCAATTATAAACTTTAATGTATTAAACATAAGGTTGACATTCGCGCCATAGGTCGCTATCTACTGCTACTCGACCAGTGCAGAACATATTGAATTTTGAATTACTTTATCGATATCGATTTCTTGTTTAATTCGAAAAAAAATTATACTCGTTGGGAGTTCAGTAAAGCTGTAGGACAAATAACGTAGTACGTATTATTCAAAAATAAAATATTTAAGTACTAATATAAATTACTTGCTTTATATATGTGGCGGCATCTACAGCGCCACATACGAACTACGTATCACACTGACTTCACGCAAAATCCTGCATCGCGCAAGCAGAGTTTACCGCGCAACTAGCATATATACAACATCCCGACATCAACCGTCGGGCAGTTGCCCACCAGACACGACACCAGTCTGGTCGGAGGATCCTCCCTTTTCTATGGAGGATGAGTGAACTTTACACCCTGTTGCTCATGCCTCTATACTGGTGACCCCGACGTGATTAAAAACGTTAAAATACGTGACGCGTAATCAGCAGACTGCCACGTCAGTGTGAACTCCGAGTGACTTTATACACAAGTGCAAGTAGAACTTTAACCAGCTAAAATGCAGGCCCCAGTACCACCAGGCGTAAAGACCGAAGACAGTGAATTGGCACAAATCAACATCAGATCACAGCTTCCAGAATTCTGGACAGACCAGCCAAGGCTATGGTTTGGACAATTCGAGGCCCTGATAGCAGAATCGAAACGAGGTGAGAAGACTAAATTCAACATTGTAATCGGGAGGCTAAGCAAAGATGTCGCACAACACGTGTCCGACTTAATCAAGGAACCGCCACAAGACAAACCATACACAGCGCTAAAGGAAAGGCTGCTGGGCGAGTTCGAAGAGTCGGACACGAGGAAAATGCAAAAGTTGCTGACAGAAATGGATCTGGGGGACCAAAAGCCGTCGCACTTGCTTCGCAAAATGAAAAACCTGGCAAGGGGTAAAATTCCAGAAGACACCCTGCGCATCATGTGGATCAGCCACTTACCAGCCGCGGCACGCACTATATTGACCATAAGCGGAGTTACCGACTTAAATACTCGTAAATTAGCGAAACAGGCGGACACAATCATAGAAACAACCAAACCATGCGACGCAATAAGTGTAGTCACCAGCGGCTCGGCATGACGAGATGCAGCGAGGTGAACAGAGCCAGAGAAGTCAACCGCGATTTCCGAGAAGATACAGCAACAATAACTATTCAAAACGCCGTGACAGAAAGAGACCAGAACACTGGGTGTGTTTCTACCACTTCCGTTTCGGAAATAAGGCCACCAGATGCGAGCAACCGTGTAATTGGAAAAAAGGTGAAACAGCTGCAGAAAAACGGAAGGCGGGAAACGAGCAGTGATGCGGGAAGAGGTGGATTTCTGCATCGACTCAACAAACCACCGCCTATGCGTAAAGGACATAAACACGGGTATGCGTTTTTTAATAGATACAGGAGCCAATGTATCAGTCTTACCAGTAAACAGGAAACAGTATAATATAAGTAATAGTACTAATCTTAGGTTGTATGCCGCCAATGGCTCCGAAATAAAAACTTACGGTACTACTAATTTAAAATTAAATCTTAATCTTAAGAAAATGTACAGATGGACATTTATTGTGGCAAATGTTAAACAACCTATCATAAAAGCGGATAGGTTGTTAGTAGATTTAAATGCACAAAAATTGATAAGTAAACAAACCGATTTATCAATTAATAGCAAAATTGTCAAATGCGCGGAAACCACAGTCAGCATTGTAGACAACAATCATCCCATTCGCGAACTATTATCGGAGTTTTCAGATATCACGAAACCCAGGCCATACAGGGACGATGACGCTGAGAACGAAAGAAGTAAAGTACTGCACCACATCGAGACTACGGGACCACCCGTACATGCGCGTGCCAGGCCGCTACCTCTAAACAGGTATCATAAAGGTAAGGAAGAATTTAGGTTAATGCAGGAAATGGGGATATGCAGACCTTCCAAAAGTGCGTGGGCAAGCCCGCTACACGTCGTGGCAAAGAAGAATGGGGACATCCGGCCATGCGGAGACTACAGGCGACTAAACGCTATCACAAAGCCGGACCGATACCCCGTACCTAGGCTGCACGATTTTACGTATGTGTACAGGTAAGAATTTTTTTTCTAAACTCGACATAAATAAATCGTATCATTGCGTTAGTGCAGCAAAAAACGATATAGAGAAAACGGCAATTATAACACCTTTCGGCTTATTTGAGTTCCCACGTATGACATTCGGTCTACGAAACGCGACTCAAACATTTCAACGCTACATGAACAACACCGTACTGCAAGGATTGGATTTCTTGTTTAATTTCGTCGACGATGTAGTAATAGCGAGCGACTCGATAGAAGAAAACAAATTGCATCTAAGAAAGGTTTTCGAACGATTTAGAGAGTTTGGTATCACAATAAACCTGTCCAAATGCGAATTTGGTAAATCCAACATCGATTTTTTGGGCTACGAGGTTTCCACCACTGGAATTAGACCACTAGAACACAAAATAAATGCCATCTTAGAATACCCTCGTCCGCAAACAGTAGATCAACTCAGACGGTTCCTAGGCATGGTAAATTTTTACAGTTCAAACATACCAAACGCCGCAAGTCAACAGTCAAACCTAAATAAGTTTTTGAAAGGCGCGAAAAGAAAGATAAGACCGCCATTACATGGGACAGTCAATCACTCGACGCTTTCGAGCAATGTAAACAAGGTTTAAAAAATGCAATCACGCTAGCACACCCAAAAGCGAATGTACCGTTAGCCCAAATGACTGATGCCTCAGACACCTGTGCGGGAGCTGTGCTGCAACAAAAAATCAAAAACACATGGCAGCCATTAGGATACTTTTCAAAGAAGTTCTCCAAAGCTCAACAAAAGTATTCCACCTATGATAGAGAATTGCTAGGAATCTAATGGCAATTAAACACTTTCGATTCCTTTTTGAGGGCAATCAACTAACGATATTTACAGATCATAAACCCCTTATTTATGCATTCACAAAATTACATAGCAACAACGAAACTCCCACACGCACTCGGCAGCTATTATACATTAGCGAGTTTACAACGGACATCGGGTACATACAAGGCGAGAACAATGCCGTCGCGGATGCCTTATCACGTCGGGGTCACCACTTTAGGGTTTAACGTCTCGTGGTTCGCGAGGTTACTAAACCCTATTTATGAGTGACTGTGCACTGGCCCGAGCAACGGTTCTCTCACGGGGTTTCAACGCGGAAATAAATTCGGTATTCAAGATCCGTCTATCATTGACATTCCGAGACCCCAGGGCCAGACAAAGCAGTACTCATAAATAGGGTTTAGTAATCTCGCGAACCACGAGACGTTAAACCCTAAATATACAGGGTTACTGGTAACTCGACGTATTCCTTCACGGACTGAAACCAACCGCATCCCAGCGAAGGTTCTCGCTTAATGTTTAGATGGGTATTATTGACGACAAATTAATTGGCCCACATTTTTTACCCCGAACACTAAATGGGGAACTTTATGAAGATTTCCTCAGAAATCATTTATCAGCACTGCTCACGGATGTACCGGAAGAAAGAAGAGCAAACATGATTTACCAACATGACGGATGTCCAGCCCACTTCCGAATCACAATTCGACAATTGCTGGATGAAAACTATCCAAACCGATGGATAGGGCGCGGTGGGCCGATTCCGTGGCCTGCACGAAGCCCTGATCTGACGCCGCTAGACTTTTACGTCTGGGGTCATATGAAAGATCTAGTTTATGTGACCCCAGTAAATTCAATTGAAGAACTAAGGGAGAGAATTACAAATGCTGCGGACCAGATGAGGGCAACAATCACCTCAAGAATAACAAAAACCGAAGTAAGGAAGCGAATAAGAACATGTATTCGAAACCGAGGGCAGCACATCGAACAAGACGTGTGAAATGTGTGTAATTAAAGTTTTTAATATTGATTAAAAAGAATAATAATGTTCACGATTTTGTTTTTGATTTTTCGAATAATCACCTTTTTGTGAAACGCACGCCTGTACTAAATCAAAAACGATTTTCATAATGTAGTCCATGATTTTGTATTAACTTTCATACCTTTTTGGATAGCTGATAAGACAAGGATATTTTCTTAGTAATTTGTACACCAGGTTTAGTATTTTTTTTTTGCACTAGACTACATTTTTTATGAAGTAATAGCAAAAATTACAAAAAATTAAATGTTTTGTTAGTGATATTTGCCAAAGTTTTAGGCATTATTGAACTTTTAATTATTAACAAAGGTCTGCTACGGTGTCAACTATGATAATAACTTAAATTTCAGTACAATCGCGCCGTAAATCATTTTTAAATTGGTTTCAAATGGTTTAATCTGGGATTTTTCATTAAAAAACTAAAACTCTTAACTAATTCAAAAACTACTGAATTTCGGTAGAACATTTGGTGGCTTAATTTGTTGCATTTTAACCCTACTATGACGTCCTGCAAGGAATACGTCGAGTTACCAGTAACCCTGTATATTAATGTTTTTTACTGATACTTGGGTTAAAATAAAAAAACACGTTATTTTTACTTTTTAATTCGAAGTGAACTGAACTGTCTGCGGAAAGAAATTGCACAGGAATCACGTCATCGCCTTTCTTTATAAAATTTTGATCAACTTTGTGAGTGTCCACGACTCGAGACTTCTTTTTTGGCTGTGACTTAACGTCAGAGTATATAGTATACAGCAGGTGCGTTGATTAGTATCGTATCGTATTAAGTATTTTCAATCATTATTTTTAAGTGATAAAATAAAATAATGTAACTTAGTTCATTAAAAAACTTAATGATTTTCATAGATGGAAGCGCTGTAGGTTTCGTGTATCTATATACTTTATTTGAGCATGTAGTGCTTAATTTGGATGGCATCCAATTAACTCTGCCCGTTGCATCAATCTATTTACACACCTCTTAAATTAAATTTCGTGTATGAATGTTATCCGACCATATATTTGTATTGTAATGTTTATAATAAATATTAAATTACTTATTTTTTTTATCGATATCAATCGATAAAATCCACATCTGACTAGACTGCATCACTAATTGAGTAGCGAAGAACTTTTGAGAACGAAATAGTGAATACATTCAAACCAAAATAAACTTGATTTTTATGAACATAAGGTTGATTTTAACTAGACGTTCTATTAAATTATTAGTGAATTTAAATTAACTTAGATTTTATTAGAAAACAAATAAAATCGTACCTACCGATGGTACGAAACACCTCCATTTTTAAGTTTTTTCTCCTACTATCATTTTTGCACTCCAAAATGGAACAATACGGCATAGCTACGGAAAAATAAATTTATCGTAAGACTAGCGCCTCGACGCGATGTTAGAACACGACTGGGATCAAGTAAGCGTAACAGCGCTTATTTGTGGCACGCGTGCCACGCCTACTTTGCACTTCCACTGTTTTTTTCTGGTCCGTGGGAAGAACCCTAAATATCGATGTTACCAATTTCCACTCAAAGGAACACTCGTTTTTTTTTTAAATAAATTAAACTGCATTCAAGCATTAGAAAAGTCGCCTGGATCGGAAATAGGTCACATCAATAAATAACTATCTCCCAAACATATACCTAAATATGTTTAGGTAGAGTCAAAGCTCTGAAATCATCGAAAAATCATCGTGCATTTTGTGCCCAACCGTTGGCCGCAAAATGCACGTACCAGCGTTGCCGTTAGCGTACATTTTACACATTTGACGTACCTTTTAAGCCTCCCATGTGTAATGTGTAATGGGGTCCGTTTTAAGTACACCGTTTCAACTTTAACATCCAATATTTGAAACCGCCGCCAAAACGAGAAAACGAGATAGATCTTCGGTCCTAAGGAGACACAGTCAGATACGATACAGATCACAAACTACTCTGTGACTACTTTACTCACAGGGCGCTTGTTTGCAAAGAGGATAGTTTTGCTAAGTACATTTTATTTTGTATTTTTAAGTGCGCGAGATATTGGTCTCTGCGATAAGGGGAAGTGATTTTCTTTCTTGTATACATAAGTGTACAATAAATAAATTGAATAAGCCCATTTCCATTAATCGAATGCTGTGTTCGATTTGGTCGGTCGATGTTGGCGCCGCCGCGCCAGGCGGCTGACCGGTGCCTTTATTCGCTCGCTGCTGTGGTGCTTGGTAATTTGTAAAATACTTCCTTGAGAATATTACTAGATATTTTGTGTGTGTGTATTGCATTGTGTTTTGCTGTGGGCTTTGATTCTATTACTACTTCTACTAACTACTACTGAGACGTTATTATTTTAGTTTTAACTGACTATAATGAGCATATTATGTATAGTAAGTATTTTAATGTTCAGATTATGGATATAACTTGAACCACAATCACGATTTCGATTTTTTTATTGTGTGATTTCTCCATTATATTAACCACGAGAAACAATTCAATGGGTACCTATTACCTATCATAAAACTGCGGGGATTTTTTAGAGCTGACCCGCCAGACGTTGTCCTGTCAAAATTACAATTATTTTTTTTTCTTATTAACGGTATGAAATAATATACTTTACGACCTATCCTCATACCTACCAAACATAAATAAAAAAATTCATAAAATTCGATCGAACCGTTTCTTTTCTAGTTTTTTTAATATTAGAAAGGTAAGTTTTCTCACACTTAGAATCCAAAAAATAGAAATTCTGCTGGTGAGCAGGCAGTCTCTCCTTGTCTCGAATTCATTGCGAGAGAGCGAAAGAAGCAGTAGTGAGTGATTTTAGTAAAAGCATTGCTGATGTACCTTTTTAACCCAAAATGTACCTTTTCAGCACTGGATATGTACCTTTTGGGAACTTAGTTGCGGCAACACTGGCACGTACACTAGAATAACAATGACAGCACATGACGTGGCGCGAGTGTAAGAAAGACGTAGCTGTCACGCACACCAGCCTATCAAAGTTGGGCTGTTGTAATCATCGAGCTTAGCAGATATTTATATATGTCTATGGTTAAAATTCTTTTGCAGCGCCACTATCTAGAAATAAATAATCAAAGCTACTAGCGTTTCAACTTTCTACCCTGAAGAGTGGAAGTGTATGAACATGGATATACATTTTAGCCGCCTGCAGTTTGCAATATCTTGCCGCGTATCGTCAGAATTTGCATCTACATCTAGACATAGCCCTAAAATCGGCAGGGTCACATGTTCAGTGTGTCTATAGACGTAAGAGCTGATATGGGGTCAGTTTACACCGAGACGCAAAGCGACGCGACCCTGTGCATACTTGTTATGTTTAGTCACGCCCAAGTCTGAAATCTCCTCATCCACCAACAGATTTCTCTAAAGGAAGGAGAAGTAGAAACATTTAACACAAACTAGTAAACAGAAAAATAAGTGAAGTAGTTTTTTTATTAGTCGAATGAAAAATTCGCTACACTATAGTGTAGCGAATTTTTCATTCGACTATAACTGCCGTCACTAGAGTTATTACGCAAACGTCAAAATCAGAAATCTTTCTTTCAATTCGTTGACAACGTGAAGGGAGGACAACTCTTCTACAATGTCGTAAGTAATCTGTATTTATTTTAGAAATCAATACATCTTATTCTAGTTTTTCTATTGCGATCTTCATTTACTATGTAATATAATTGATTTAACATTTAATTTTTCAATATTTTCATATGGCTTCACTTATAACCTCTTAAAAGTGATAACATGTTTATGTCTTATTTTCTCATTCTAGGTCCAAAGTATCGCGTGATACGCTTTACGAGTGCGTAAATGCCGTCCTCCAAAATTCGAAGGACAAAAAACGTAACTTTTTGGAGACTGTCGAGATTCAAATTGGTCTGAAGAACTATGACCCTCAGAAGGACAAGCGTTTCTCAGGCACCGTCAAGTACGTTTACCTGGAAAGAGCATTTTAGTGGGACATCTTTTATATAAAAGTTTCACCAAGATGAATCTGGACAGGGAGTCAGTGAAAACTGACGGGACTCGACCCAGAGTCTTAAAATATCGGGTAGGTAAGCCCCGGCTTACCGAATTAGTTTAACATGTTGAAAACACGGCTTCAGGTATGCCTCATTGAATGTATTAGTGGTAAAATGATTGAACATATTGAAATAAAATACCACATGTGGAAACACCATGCTTATTGTGATGGTGCAGAAGCAAGTTTATACAAATGATGTTAAAAATTGCATGTATTATCTGTTGATATTGATGAAGAATTTACTACTGATACACTCATAAAAGTTAGTTTAACAACATTCTCTCCATGTGTTCAATTATTGACCATGACAATGATATTATTTTGCAGGCTAAAGTACATTCCCCGCCCCAAAATGCAGGTGTGTGTGCTTGGTGACCAACAACACTGTGATGAGTCTAAGACCCTAAATGTACCCTGCATGGATGCTGAAGCACTCAAAAAACTTAACAAGAACAAGAAACTTGTTAAGAAACTAGCAAAGAAGTGAGTATTCTTTATTTATTATACTTCAAACATATAGTAAGTAGGACATGAGGCAAATTTAATCCCACAAGGCTTTGCCAGTCAACCTTTAGTTTTAAAAGAGCATAATATTGTAACAGTTACCAAAAAAACTGTTATCATTTTTTTTTTTTTGCCATTTTAAATAATCACTGTCTTCTGCCTGCTACTTCCGACTACATGAAATTTCTTGCTTGATACTAGGCAATACTGTTGCTTCCCATTAATGAAAGAATTTTCAGAATTGGATTGGATTTGATCATTGGATGTTCCAAATATTCCCCATTCACAAATTTGACGTCTTTTTTTTATTAGTATTGTATTGTAAAAGCCCAAAATAACACTAAAACTCTTTTTTCAGATATGATGCCTTCCTTGCATCAGAATCACTCATCAAGCAGATCCCGCGTCTGCTGGGACCTGGTCTCAACAAGGCTGGCAAGTTCCCTGGTCTCCTCTCCCACCAGGAGTCCATGACACAGAAGATTGATGAAGTCAAAGCTACCATCAAGTTCCAGATGAAGAAGGTATGTTTCATTTAGGGGAGGTTGTAATTTTACGACAAAACAAAAAGACTTTCGAAAAAACATTAAGTGAAAAATTACTTTAATTTCAGAAGTCTTAGTGTCTTTGGTTTTGTATTTTCGTTTTTGCCACTGACTTCTGAAATTTAAGTTATTTTTCATTTGGTAGTGTATTTTATAACTTTATCATACTTATTATTGAGTAGTTCCGGTGGCCCTCTCTGGTCTTCCTCATCAATTCCAAATGGTGCTTTTTGAGAGTGAATGCATGGGTTACTATAAAAAAATAATATCCAAATCGCTATAGGTGTGTCTATAATATTTGAAGAGTTCTTAATTTCTTCAGGGTCTCATCAGGTCCCGACCTGATGACAATGGGACCATCTAGGAAGCTTTCAAACAAAGAATTTTCCATATCAGTCTAGCCATCTTCAAGTAATCAGGGACAGGGACTGTTTAGGAAAAAAAAAGGATTCTGTTGAACTGAAAACCTCCTTTTTTGAAGTTTGTTAAAACAAGAACTTGTTGTTCAAGCAAATAGTATGTGGGGAAACTTATGAAGTGGATATATTCTTAACAGATTTTGGAAAAGATTCTCTTGATAAATTTTAGTTTATATACTAAGAACAAAATAGAATAGATGTTAAAACCTAAAGCAATCTTGATCATCATGGTTCAAGCAAATATCTATTGCTATTTTGAGTTGATTTTGCAGGACTTCAATCTATTTTATGTTGAAATTCTAATCATTTCCTTCTGTTCATTCCAGGTATTGTGCCTGTCGGTGGCGGTCGGCCACGTGGACATGACCCCCGATGAACTTGCACAGAATGTGCACTTGTCCATCAACTTTCTGGTGTCTCTGCTCAAGAAGCACTGGCAGAACGTGCGCTCGCTTCATATGAAGTCCACGATGGGCCCGCCCCAGAGATTGTACTAAACCTACTTCAATAAATATGACTTTACACTATTTCGTGTTTTTTTTATCAGGTGTTATTGTAATGCCTAAAACTAGGAACCAGAAGATGTGCATCACATCTTGACCGAATTTAGTCGTATTGGTCCAAAGACGTGAAGCTATTGACAATAGTTTTAATGTAGGCTTCTATAATAGTGTTCTGGCCTCACCATTGGCAGATGAGGCCAGATCACTTTATCATATTATTATTATTATTATAGGTACAAGGTTGCGGGTAGGCTAGTTTATTATACTTATTGTATTGAATAATCGGGGAGACATATTCTGTATAGAAAAAATCCTGTAAATAAATAAGGATTTAAAAAACAAAAAGCCTAGGTAATCGATAAACGGGTAAACGCACACGAGTCACCGGTGGCTGTTGCCTCTTGCTGCGGTGTCGAGTACCTACTGCTGTAGCGGGTGGCCGCCACCGGCCACACGTCCGACGAATCCATACAAAACTTATGAAAAAGCATGTGATCTGCTTATCGCTGGGCTACCGGTGCACAAATGAGTATTTCCATGTAAAATCCGGTCAAAAGTCGGACTTTTACGAAGTTAAATAAAAATTTAAAGCCACTGATTATTGTAGCCTATTAACCGGTCCATCGAAAAAGGGACACATTTTTAACTCGAGCACTAGCAAGCAGTCGACCCTTCCCTTACAAGCAGTCTGAACCCAGTCGTTGTCTAAACCGTATGTCTTTGTTCTTGGCGTCTGATTTTTTCACTGCATTGCGAGTTTGAGCTGTACGTTTGTTGAGATAAATTGTGGAAAAAAACGTTGTGAATATGAAAGTACAAGGTACATATGATTTTAACTTATTAATTAAATAATCTATGTTTCATTTATGTGTTTAAAAAAAATCAGAAAGATGAACCGAAAGCTCGCAATAAATTGTATAAAATATTTTATTTAATCGTGTTTTTGTTTATTTGTCAAGGCTTGTTTGCGAGTAATAAGTTGTCTAGAATGTACCTATTTAAATAAATATAGTGAAAATATGCCCCTACGCGCCCCATTTTTATTTTCAATTATTTAGATATGGTAGTTTAAAAAATATGGGTATATTTGAATTTACGTTGTTTTATTTATATTTTCAGATAATGTAGAATCAACTGTTAGTTTTACCAGAAGAGCTAATATTGTTTGTACGACATCATGGGTGACTGTAAGGGAAAAAAATAATTAAAGAAAGTTAGAACTTTTGGAAACAAAATTAGTTGAAATATCCCAATGATCTGATGATGAAAAACCTATTTTGGATCGTACTCTGAGATATTTTAAGACTGAAATAGGCAGCAGCAAGTCGCAAAGAAGATCGCTTCTTGCGCAATAACGACAAATGACTCAAATCATCTATACTGTTGCAGACATTTAGTGCAAAGCTTACATTTAGATAAACCGGGCCGGCCAAAATCGTTTGAGCGTAGTCAGCGACGAAAACCTAGTGAGATACGGGAGCAAGTACCTGCTGAAGAATATTTGCAGCTGGAGTCAGTCAACGCATTATTGGAAACACTGATGCCTCAGTAATGCTAAAAGAAATTGTGGCAGCTATTGTTCCTATTGGTCAATTGTCGGAGGAGGCGGCTGAGGACCGAAATAAAAACTTTGGGCAGTACAGGCTTGACTTTTCTAGAAAATTTTCTAGAGAAGACTGCAACAGGGACATTATTAACAGATTATTATTAAGTTCCGATGCTATTTTAAGCTCAAATCGGCCAAAACCACAATTGAAGAGAAAAAGTTTTACGAAAGAGGTGCTTGACCTTGATGGTCGCAATTGCGCCGCCATCTTTACCATCAATGTCAACAGAAGACAACATCAGCTGCAGAAATATAGATGAAGACGATGAAGAGGAAGAGGATGATTAAGATATTTTTTAGAACTTAAGTTAAAAAAAACGTGTTTTTTTTGCGATGAAAGTACTTTTTATTATAATTAAAGATTATACTACATCATATTAATACCATGTTTTATTATTAAAGAAGCCATTAAACAATTTTGACCGGATTTTACATGCCAATACTCCTATGTGCGGTGGCCGTTTGCGCCGCGTAGCCGAATGTCAAAAGATAAGGTCTTTTATCTGTTCTGTTGGCTCTTACTGGAATCTGCTGGAACGTTAAAACAGTAATCATCGATGAAATGTGTTTACAGCCAAAGACAGTCGTCTCACCGCCGGCGAGGAAGCGACTAACTATTGGCTATTTTCTCGTTCAAGAAACGTGCAATAGATACATATTCCATGTAAACAAAAGAAATGCATATATTAATAGTTGATCGCACTGTGTTTACACCACCAGCGAGTAATCGCTCCACTAGTTGTCGCTGAATGACAAGAGCTATCAAAGATAATACTCGCACAGCGATGCTCAACTATCGGCACTACACAGTCGCTGCTCGCCAACGCGTTTTCAGTTGCTAGCTCTACTCGTTAATCGCCGGCGGTGGGACAACTGCCTTAAAATAAGATTTCATCCATACTGTCATCACACCACGTGACGTGCTAGAAGTGGTGAAGCGCAGTAAAAGTAAAGCTGTTTTGACTAGGTACCAAATAAATATAAACATTTATTCTTAAAATAAAGTCGAAGGTTGATATTTGTTTACCAGTGAAAAAGGGTTAAAAAATAAATGTAGGAAGTTGATAATGATAAATATTCCTAAATAGTTACAATAAAAGGTTTTTGTTAAAAAAATTATATATTGAAATAATAATAATTCAAACAATATCACTGAGACTTCTAGAATCAGGATTAAGCATTTCATCACCCGTATCGTCACTTTCTTCGTCTTCCGGCAACTGTTCATCACAATCTTCAACAGATTCCTCACTTTCAATGCTCTGTTGAGAAGCAATTACCTCGCCATGAATATCCTTATTTTTGAGATTACCCATCCAAAATGCCTCTGAACAATTATTTGCAGCTAAGACAGCTTTCACTTTGTAAATCAAAATTTCAAGAAGCTGTCTCATGTGTGGGACTTTACTCATCAGAACAGTATCTTTCTTCAGTCTTGAATGGCAACATAATGTCTGCAAGAATCTAGTGGATTGCTGAAGAATTTTCAAAATTTCCAAAACTTCTTGATTTTCATTTTTGAACTGAATTTCCAAAATAGGGATTCCTTGCGACATAAATAGTTTAAGAACTGGAATAGATTTCTTGAAAAATGCTGCTAAGTTATTTCTGTTCTCTAGAATTTTCGCAATTTCAGACATGTTTTTCATTATTGTTGCTACGTCTTTCCATAGACCTAAATGTTCCGAGTTTGTCAATCCTTTCTCTAAGCGAGCTTTGGTTGCTTCGTAAACTGCTGTTCCTAGATTTCTATACAAAATAGGGAAACTGCTCTTGGTTATGCACTTGAACGATCTTAGAGTGTTTTTGCTTGTTTGCAGCAACTTTACATCTTCCGTAAGTTGCAAAGTCAAATTTTTCAGTGCTAGGACTTCGTTAAATAAAAAATAAATGGAAGCCAATCGATCTACACTTTGATTAAAGTGTAACCCCTTTTCTAAAATACCTTCCGGAGTTTTCCACTGTCGCGACAAAAAGCTTTGTGCTAAAGTTTTTAAAATATTAAGTATGACTCTGTTATCAGAGAAGTTTTGAATACTTTTCAGGAACTCTATTAATGATACTGCGGTTGATAATTGCAAACAATATTTCTCATGTTTCTGTAGGTACTGGGCAGCAGCTATCAGTAAATCTTTCAGTGATACTGTAGCAGTATTTGGATTTGCTAAAGTTCTCAGTGAACCCTTTAGTAAGGCACCATGCTGTTGATTCTTAAAACCTATCCACTTAAAGTATATGGTGCACAAGTTGTAGATGCAGTCCAGGCATGTAAGGAGATTGATCAAATCTGATGTATATAAAATTTCATTGTCTACTTGTGTATTCTCAGTTGTTAACTTTTCTATGCACAATGTCACAAATTTCAAATGTTCCACCAGCTGTGGTAATACTTCACTGACTGTCTTAGCGCATTGTTCAGCTTTAGTAGCATCATACACAGCAATCTCCTGTTTAGTCAGAAATGTTTTCCTTTTGATTTTAGAAATTAAAACATTCTCAATGTTACTATTAACACACTTTAGTAAGAAGGTTAAAGTTTTCACTGTTAGCTCAGTTTCTGACTCTTTGTCTTCAGTCATATCAGTGTTGATTAAATGCAGTAAATTTAAATTTAATGGTCTGAGGGGCATGTTGAGACTTATTTCAAGGCTGCTTTTTACAGAGACATTGCTCTGCGTTGCTTGCGTGCGCGCCGTTTCAGGTAGCACCGTGTCATCTTGTACTGGCTTTTTTGTCACTTTTTGTTTAGCAGATTGTACTCTAACAGGCTTTCTTTCAAATTGTTCACAAGTGTACTTGTTAACATTGAATGTACAAACAGGTGGTTTGTAAGGAATTTTCGTTTTCATAAGGATTTCTTTAACAAAGGTTTCTAACTCCTCAATTTGTAACACCCTTTTTAATGTTTTTATCTTCAAGTCATCATCATCTTGAGTAGCAAAAGCATTGAGTAATTCCCTGAACCAATTAATGCAATGGACTAAACAATCCAAGATATTACTAATTGCCACTGAATCCATGTCCTCAACTATGTCTATGTCAAACTTGGGCATCACAACTGGACATCCCAATAGTGCATCTATGCTAGATAAATTTCCTTCATGCTGCTTAAAATGCAAAGTCTGAACAAGTTGAAAAAGTGGAGACAAAATACCAATATACACTTCAGACTTTGATTCTAAAGTCATGCCTGCAATATTAATGGCAATAATTTCATCCATTTCACTGTCTGCATTAAGACAATAATGCATGGACAGCTTTATTTCACCAATTCTGTCCACTTCAATTGAATCCACTATAAAGTTTTGTTGCAAATCATTGGTCACTGCATCAGTGAGCCATGACAAAAAGTTTTTATTTATAATGGATGCAGACAAAATTACTTTAGACAATTCATCATAAAAAAATGCAATCATATCTGGAAATTGTCTAGTACTCCGGCTTACAAGTTCTATAATTTGAGCTGCTTCACGAAGATCGCCTTCTGATAAGTGAGTAACTGATCCATAACTGACATCATCTGGCATTTCCTTGGTCTGATCATCTTCTGAGTTTGCAACCATCAGGTACTTTACAGCATGAATTGCAGCTAGGATACCTTGAACTTTGATTCTTGGATTAGATGAACCTAGTTCTTTTCTTATAATCATATGAAGATCATCTCTTATAACTGAGTTTTCATAACTGTAGGCCAACCCACATAGTAAATTCATAACAGCCCGTACTTCATCTAGAGGCATGTCATCCATTCTATCCAATAGTGTAAGCATTTGAACACTCTGTGGTTTCAAAAGGGACATGTCTTTTGATGCAACATTGTTTAAGACATGCAAAATACCCATAACACACTGTTTTGAATCCAATCCCAACTGCAACAGTTCAGCAACAATTGTTGGACAACATTCCTCTAGCTCGGCAAACATAAGAGAGTACATATAAGAAGCAAATGACTCTACAGCTGGGTCCACTTTGGTCTTCAACAGGGAATTGGAAAGATCAATCAAATGTCTTAAATATTCCTTCAATATTGGTTTAAATTTCTTAAATACATCATCTAGTAACTCTTCTTTAAGAATATTAAGTTTGATTTGCTTTCTAATCAAATTTTCTACTTGTCTTTGTTTTTCTTCTGATGTTGAATAGGCAATTAGAAGTAAAATAAAATCAATGGGTTTATGATCTGTGTGCACTTTACATAAAGATACTGTCTTTAACCATGAATTGCTAATAACTTTTGATGACACCATAGAATTTCTTATAGCTGAGGCAGTGAGTACCTGACTTGTTGCTACTTCCTGAGCTTGAGCAACTGATGTGGCCCATCCCAGAGCATTCCTCAAGCCTTGGACTGCTTCTAAATATGCATTATCACTTATTCTTCCAGGTATTAGCAGAAATTTAACAAAATTTGAGAAATAATTACACTTAGAAAGACTCATTAGGAGATTTAGTGTTTTTTTCTGTAGTTGCTCATATTGATCATCAGATAAACACAGGTAAGATAGACAATCTAGTATAGCAGGAATAAGATCATGATCTTCACTTAAGATTCTGCTCATTTCAGCAGAGATGTTGTCATGCTCTTGGTCTCCGATAATGTCTGGAATTGCAGTTATTATTTCCAATTTGACCATTTTTTCTGATGCAACGTCTAAAAGGTTTATCAGATTTGTTGACATCTTATCTGTGTTGACTATACTATCTAAAGACGAGAAACATTTAAGTATCATTTGTATCCAAGGGCCGCACTTTGATTCAGCTGCTAAATCAATAGCTTTTTCAAACACATAATCAGTTAGTTTATTTTGAAGAACTGGAACGCTCAGCAGTATTTTTATAACACTGTCGCTTACTGGGAACTCTTCAGAGCTGTCTTCAGATATCCTCACAATATTTGGAAACAAGTAATGTTTGAAAACATCCAAATCATTGCATTCATTCTCCAAATTGGTGAAAAGTTCAGATAAGTTTCGTGGGTAATCAAAATGTTTTTCCAAGTTTTTCTTAATATTACGAACAGTATGAATTATTTCATGAGAAGCGACGCACTTTTCTGGTGGATGTTTTAGAATAAGTCCACTATCTCTTAGGGCAACGTGAAAATACGTACTACTAATATCCGATACTTTTGATTTCTTGCTCTGACTGATTTTGCTGCGTTGAGATAAAACTCTTTTGGAAGTCATGTTTTTGTCTGTACCACCGAAATATTTATCGAAACTGACTGAGTTGCGCTGAACCTGTGGAATAGTGGAAAACTGGAAACCGCCTTTTCAATCAAAACAAACTTGTCATAACATGTCAAACACAGATTAAGAACGCTCGATATTTCGAAAAATCAGTCCGATATTAGGTATCGAAACATCGTGAATCGATACACACTATCGATATGTTTTATCTGATATAATATGAAATATAGTGTAGTTGGTTTCACAAATGAAGACGCGCGGAAAAGTTATGGAACTAAATGAGCTAGTAAAAATACGGGCCGTTTTGTTAAAGACGTGCAGGTATTAACCCAGCAAAGACACGATTACAAGCAAAAAACCGCCCAAGTACATGTCGGACCACGCACAATGAAGGGTTCCGTAGTTCGGAAGTGGGGATGAATTTATCACAAAAACAAACTTAACATTGGCGCCGATTCCCTTGTTCACAAACTAAACTAAATTTAAGTTCAGTGCATCTTTTTCTTTCTATTTCATTAAGAAAAGGACAGAAGATACATTTTAGTTTAGTCCTGTCAAATTAATCAGCGCTTGACGTAAATTGACGTAATTTTAGTAGGCAAGTTTTTAATCACGTCTAAACTTGTATGGAGTAGTGACAGACGCTGATTAATTTGACAGGACTAAACTAAAATGTATCTTCTGTCCTTTTCTTAATGAAATAGAAAGAAAAGATGCACTGAACTTAAATTTAGTATAGTTTGTGAACAAGGGAATCGGCACCACTGTAGTTGAAAAACATGTTCTCCCATACATCGATATTATGCCACTGTCAAGTCTCCAACTGCAAATTTAAGTTGGTCGATTATTACTCGTCAACTTATAAAGCCCACTTAGCTGTGATAGTTTTCCTTTTTATTTCATTCTATGTACTACTGCCATGATTTTTTTCACATCTCCTTAAACAACCATTTAGCTGCAAGGGGTGGGGACACACACTTAACTCTAACAAAAATTGGCACTTTAATGCTAATTTTTATTAGAGTACCTAGTAAAGTGCTAAGTTTTATTATTTAGATTTGCATATTGTAGAACGCTAGAATCGAAAAATGGTGTTCACAGACCCACAATATTTTTTTGAACGGCCAATCCAACGATACCCCACACTATGGGGTAGACGAGAAAATAAAAATTCATCCCCACATTACGTGCAAGGAAGGTACCCTAAAAAAAGATTGTTTTCCAAGATTTTATTTCAGCACTTTGTCGGCGTAAATAATATGTACACCTATGCCAAATTACAGCTTTTTAGTACTAAGCGTCTCTGAGCTACAGTGGGGTAAGGCAGACAGACGGAGATGGCGAAACTATAAAGGTTTCTTGTTTACTACGGAACCCTAAAAGAGTGAATAAAATTTTGTATTTACAAGGAAATGATAAAAACTATTGGGAGTAGGGTTGATTATTTTCTTAATACTGGTAGTTTTCTTTAAATATATCTATTTTAATAAATATTTCATTCTTCTTAATTATTATTACACACTAAATAAATACAACAAAAAAATATAACCCCAACGCCACCCCTATTGATTGCCAGTAAACTAATATTTTGGCTAAAAGGTCCAAGGCAACAAGGCCATTAAAATATTATAAAAAAAAATACCAATTTATCTGATTAATGTACACGATTATACTTATCCAGACATAACCAGTGTTGACAACTTTGGGGTTTTCCCCTTCAATATAGGGGGAAGAAGTGTTATAAGGGGGATTTTCCGATTTTTCAGGGACAAATTATTTTTGGGGGCTTCAAACAAAACCTTCAGTTTTAATGGAACAACAGTAGGAATCACAGATATAGATAGACCTAGATAACGCAAGAGCATCTACATCGCGTGCCCAGCTTACGTACAAAAATCGTAAGCCGCCACTAGGCCTTGGCTGGAGGCTTTAAGTTTGCTTAAGGCAGCCACAGGATAGTCCGGTTGAGTATTGAGGACATCTTAAGGTCAACTACGAGATGCCATTATAAAAAAAAAGCCGCCACTTTCGCGCTCAGTGCCAGGCGGGGTCGTCTCATTGGGTAAACTTAGGAATGCCTACGGGGGCTAGACCTATGTTGCCATGTTCTCCTCTATTATGTGAGACCTAAAAACTTCGGTCTTCAATAATGACGTTTTCAAGGATGGCAACATAACATAAACTAAAAAGGTTCATGAATGTTAAAAAGCTACCATTTGGTAGTTTTATCAACATTTTTGTTTTATTTGTTAACCAACAAGTTAGCCGATTTATTATACCGTTAATGTAATCAATGTTAATATTATTAAAATTGGATAAATAAAAATATAATGTATGTATAATATAATAGATATACGCTCGTATAGCCTAAGTTTGAACTTATAAATAGACAAAAGAGTTATCCAATCAAGCCAATACAGAAATAAATAATTAATTTTTAAAATGGTTAATTGCGCTGATATAAATTGTAAAAACTGTACATTGCGAGGAGAAAAATAAAGTAAACTGCAAGTAATTTTTGATTAATATGCGTAATTAATTTTAAAGTCAATTATTTTTAATCTAATACTCTTAGTAATACCTGGTAATACCAAATTTGTAATATTCAAAATTCATTTGTTTAGGTTACACGTTCGTGTTTGGGTCACCACACTGGCGCCGATTCCCTTGTTCACAAACTAATCTAAATTTAAGTTCAGTGCATCTTTTTCTTTCTATTACATTAAGAAAAGGACAGAAGATAAATTTTAGTTTAGTCCTGTCAAATTAATCATCGCTTGACGTAAATTGACGTAATTTTAGTAGGCAAGTTTTTAATCACGTCTAAACTTGTATGGAGTAGTGACAGGCGCTGATTAATTTGACAGGACTAAACTAAAATTTATCTTCTGTCCTTTTCTTAATGAAATAGAAAGAAAAAGATGCACTGAACTTAAATTTAGTTTAGTTTGTGAACAAGGGATTCGGCACCACTGTCACAGAAACTCATATTTGTACCAAGTTTCAACTTAAACGGTCTAGTAGATTCGGAGCAAATTGGCTGTGACAGATGGGTGGACAGACAGATACACGCACAGAGTACTATAATAGATACACGAATGATCCTAGACGGTTTCCGTTTTTGCTTTTAGGTACCATAAAAAAATTACAAACAATATTTATGCGTTTTATTTTATGAGTTGAACGACTTGGGCAGTTGGGTACTACATCAATTAAAATTTACTTAGGAGAACCTTTATTTAGGGTGTTTTAGGGGGATTTTATAAAATCTTGGGGGAACATTTTGGTAGGGGTTGGCAACACTGGACATAACCTAAAATAAAATTTTGGGCCACAAAAATATAAACAAGAAACATGAATTTGAATATATCTGGTCTTGCAAAATATGTCTGGAAATCTCAAACTATCGCTGGATTCGGGGTTCGTTACTCATTGCACTCTTGAACGCCATCAGCTACAATAATCATCAAAGTTTTTCTAATATCTCGCAGATTCGCATGCGAGAATGCAAATTTACACAAAAAATCTTTATAAAAAGTTTACATCTTTCAGTTCCAACAAGTGAGAAACAAATGGGCTAACTGGCACATGATCCGAGACGTGAAAAGGCGGCGAATGAGTGCGGAAAACTTTCTTGAAAGGACTCGAATCAATGCGATGAGGAAAAATGATATCCTGCCTGTGGAGATTAGAGAACTTGCTGATAAAGACATTAACAAGTTTGAGATGAATGCCATCCCACTCAGAATTAACAACAGATGCGTTGTCACATCAAGGTTTGTGTAATATTAAGATACTAATTTTTAGGGAAGTATGCCACAAAAGGGAGGAGGCCTATACTCAGCAGTGGGTGGGACAAGGCTGCCAATGATGCTCATGAAGATATCAGAAAATGATTTATCCCAATCTTGATCTGTCTGTGACATAACCTTACCCTAAGATAACCCTTAGAGACCATAAGATGGTCCAACCTACCTTCTAAATTAGACTAGAAATAGGTACTAACTGTTTAAAGAACCCTATTGTAAAGATAATTCCCCAGGTTAATTTGATGTTTTAAATTTGCAGGCCCCGAGGTATAGTGAAGGAATGGCGGATGAGCCGCATAGTGTGGAGACACCTAGCTGACTACAACAAACTGTCTGGTGTACAGAGGGCTATGTGGGGATAGAAAATATGTGTGCTTAGATTATGTATAGTAGGTTAAAATAAATAAATTATGTTGTTGTTTGTTGTGCTTTTTTTATTGACCAAATGTCTTGACTTCTTAGCTACTACTTTGGTAGCAACTACACCCTAGTGACTAGGGTGTAGCTGTTGATACCCAAAAGTAAATGACACAATGATAATTAAAAAGTAGTAGTGCCCCTGAAAATTTGTATTGTAGTAATATATTGTGTTCGGTAGACAATCAATTTGCACATCAATGTGTATCAATCAAAGTAAAACTGAAAATTGCTATTGATTGTTTCAGGGACCCCCTAACAGCTTTCTAGCTGGGCTGCATTAGACACTTATGGGGTACACAATTTTACGAGGCATTGAAATTGTTTAAGTTTTGAGTTTGAATTCTCAAATCTTAACAATGTACCCTAGATTGTTTTACATAATTTACGAGAATTCCAACTAAACCCACATTATTGCAGCAGTTATTATAAAAGGTGGCAACCTTTTGGGGAAGACCGTGTGATTTTATGCTGTTGTGATTCTATTATCAGTCTCCATCAGGATGAACGGTCACTAGGCGTATTTAAGACGCTGACAACACCTAAACCGCGGTCACTGTCAAATTCCATAGAAAAGAAAGAGAAGCGCGATGACACAACGCTTGTAATTTATTGCAAAATATGAAGTAATTACCTATTTACTCAAAATTGAGTTAAGTAATCGAAAATAAAAAACAACCAAGTTCTGCATTCAAATAAGACGTTCTTGTTATTAATTAAATACGTAACGTATGTTGATATTTGATAGATATTTTGGATTAGAACTCAAAGTAAGAGGTTAGTTTAACGTTAGTTTGTATCGAGACTTTGTTTTCAAAACGTGTTTTGGTAACAACCAAGTTCTTGGAAATATGGTCAAAATTAACATATATTTTTTCCGCTACCACAAACTATACAGATTTGCCAATTTTTTTTCTTAAGCGAAGCCTATTTTGGTCAATTGCGTCTTGTCAGCGCCTTAACGTTGAATTTATGCCTTGCGAATTGTTTCCTACTCTCAAACAATTGCTTCCATCGTATTCTAGAAGAAAATATTCAACAAGTGTCTGTTCATCCTGACGGAGACCTATTATCACTAAGTCCTAACTATATTAAGACATTGTTTCAAACAGCAATTTTAATTTTGAGCTCAGGTTAAGTTACAGCTGTAACATCACCATACATGGGTAGGTACAACACTTCACAAATTCTGGGATAGACAATATTATGAAGGGGTTCATTCACCCCTGAATTCGTTACGGCAGATAGTTAAATGTACTAAGAGGGGCTTGCGGCCAAGTAATAACAGCCGCCGGGTCGATCGATCAGGTTAAGCTACGCTTGCCGCGGTTGGTCCGTGGATGGGTGACCATCTTTACATACCAAGACCCCTCCGTGCCTTGGAAAGCACATTAAGCTGTTGGTCCTGACTGTCATTTGTAGATCTTTGGCAGTTGTTGCAGGTCGTCAGAAGCCCGAAAGTCTGACAACGTCTAACAAGGGATATTTATTGTTACCCAGTAAATGGGTTGTGGAGGTCATTCATCGCATCTGTTTAGACTGGAAACCGACCCTAACATAGTTGGGAATAGGCTAGGCAGATGATGAGATAAATGTACAGTCAAACTTTACACGTCTCATGGAACAATTATTGAAATGGAATGTTATAATTTAACAACATGTGTTACCAGTAGGTAACCGCAATAAACAAAACAAAACTTAAGTTTAAAAAAACTTTATTATAAAGTCATTTAATCCTTACAACTAAATAAGCTTCATAAAGCTTACGATGGAATATTGCAGCTTCTTTATAAAGCTTTTTAGTCGAAGAGACCTGAAACAAAACAAAAACTAAATTAACATGGGTTTAAAAATCTATATTACTTTTGTTATTGTCTGAATTATCTCAGATATTTTTTTTTCAATCATTAGATTCTGAAGCTAATACATGATAAATCAATCATCATTGGAATGTGGGTTTTAATTTATAGGACAAATGTAAATACTGCCATGTTGAGGCATGTGTAATTTGGTACTGTTTGCTATTAGAGGATATTCTGTACAAAACCATGTAAGTATTAATAATTCTGTTTGATTCTTACCGAAGCCCATGTCATCGTCGGACTCCTCAGGTTCTTCCTCCTTCTTCTCCTCCTTTGCCTCGGCAGCGGGTGCTGCGGCGGCGGCGGCAGGCACGGCGCCGGCGGACGGCGCAGCTCCCACGCCGGATCCGATGTTCGTGATCAGGTCGCGCACGTTGATGCCTTCTAGCGCCTTGGCGAACAGACCCGGCCAGTATGGCTCAACATCAACGTTGGCTGCCTTCAGGATGGTGGAGATTTTTTCACCCTACAAAACAAAAACAACATCAGTATGGGAATTCGCGCCATGACTATTACCACTGCCAAGTGTTAAAATATAAGTATTTACTGATACTTTAACAGTTAAATCAGATTTCCAAATGGTTTCATGCCAGGTTTACCACGAAACAGACACGATGAAAGTGGATATTCTCATGACGAGACCGTAACCTAAAACAAAAATTATGAAAACCATATAAATACTCACAGTTACGGCAACGTCATCATCAACGAGGATGAGAGCGGAGTAAACGCAAGCTAATTCAGCCTTTGATGCCATTTTTAATTATAAGACGTGCAAGTCGCCAACAGGCCTTAGCTCTCAGAGAACAAGCACGTTTGACTTCTTGATTTGGAAGAGACACAAAAAGGTAGAGACTTGTCAAAGGCTTTGTATCTGTCAAACGTTTGACAAGGACTTGCAGTGTTGCCAGACGCCCAAGGCTTGTCCTCGTACAGATATGGTGTGAAATCTCGTATTCTGTCAACACAACCTCGTACATACCATTTATTTAATAAATTGCTTATATTCTATTATTGTTCTAGTCAACTATCTCATAACCAAGCACTCTACAATGAAGTTTAGTCAAAAAAAGTACTACATAGCAGTTTGTACAAGTTATTCAAACACACCTTACATACCGCTCTGGACAATCCAAATCTATGGTCGCAGGTCGTACAACCGGAATCTAGCTTTGGATATTGTATGTAGTATCCGAACTGTACTTACTATAGTGGACGTGGAGTAGAGAGGAATTAACATAGACATATTTTCTACGTTAACTTTACATCATAAAGAAACAAAACAAGTAAAATGAATTAAATGAAACGTTTCGTAAGTACACACCATTCATTCATTTCGTATAATCAGAGGCGCGTTTTAAAATATGACTTGTATCAACGAATCTCGTTCAATATCGTACGAGGATTAATTTAAGCTCGTACCTCGTACCAGGACCACTAAATCTCGTACATGTACGAGAAACCTCGTATGGATGGCAACTCTGGCTAACTTTTAAAAGTGTAGCATGCATCAAATGTAAGCATCTTGCATTTCGCTGAGGCCAATACTGTAGCTCATTGGTAAGAGTGAAAGAGACCTGGGTGGGTGAAATAAAATGTTGTTGTTCAATAATTGAATCAATGGATTGAAATAGTCAAATGGGATTCTGGAACGCAATTAACCAGTGTTATCAGTTAATAAAAACGCAGGAAAATGTTCTTTTCGTTCATTCGATTGATAAAATTGAAAAAAAGGTGTTTGTGTGAGATGAATAGAGGTGGACCCGCACAAGTAGACCGCGAAATTCAAATTTTCTTGCGTTTATATTAAAATATGATTTGCGATCTTAGCGAATATGTATTTACAGAAAATTATAATCATTAGAATTATTAATACATCTCTCTTAGTTAGATTTGTTCCTTATGAACAAATCTAACTAAGAGAGATGTATTAATAATTAATAATTCTTAATTCTGTGAGAAGTGGATGCGGATCCACCTAAGTTAAATAAATGATCATTAAATTTGAAATGCAAAAGTGTAGATAGATATATTTTATTTAGGTCTTGGAATAAGCGTCAAGATTGTAAAATTGATAGAATAGGCAAACAGTGCACAGGTACAATTATTATATTATGTATTTACATATTTTATAATTTGGTAGCATTCATAGAAATAACATTAAGCTTTAAAACTACGCATAACGCTAAATAAATAATTACAAGTCCCAAGAAAATAAATGATGTTTTACGAGCATGTCTCTCACTCCTTCTTTTAAGGGCTGATTTTGCGTGTCCTTTTTTAATGGAAGTTCCCAATCTGGATTTAAATTGAATCCGAATTGTGAGAGGATTCTTAATTCACATTTAATTTGTACCCATCCTGGAGAATTAATAAACGACCAGGGGTGGTACCATTTTTGAACGACATCTACGCAAGAGCATAATACTTCCAGCCATAAATGCAAAGCTTCTTCATTTAAGCCCATACAAATCAATGTACGTAATTTGACATCCATTTGGGCATGAGCGTTATCGTGCGACAAGTTGATAGCCTGGACACATCTGTATAGTAATTCTTCTGGAGTTAGAACTTTACCATCTTCATCTAAACGATAGGTTTTGCATAATACTAAGCGGCTATAGACAGAATTGAAATCTTTTTCAACTTCTCGCGATGATGCTTCTTCTATAAAAAGCCATGGGTGGCATGGGCCATCCAAGAAACTAGGACGTTTTATACCATGTAGGAGTACTCTTTTGAAAGCTGGAGCTAAAACTCCTCTGACTAGATGTGCAGCTTTTTCTGTTACAGAGTCATCTCCAGCCCTGCTATACTTAACGCCTTTTTCGTCCAGCAGCTTAACAAATCTTGCTGGAAACCAACCTCTTAAACCATTCAACTCGCCAATCCAGCAGTGTTCATCTCTTGAGCTGATCACTTCTATAACGTCATTTTTCCTAAACCCTAATTCATCTCCATCTCTTCTTTCAAAATCTAAGAGTGCTTTGGCTCGTCTCCTTTTACTTCTTGACACATTGACATATCTTTCTCGATCAGCTGCATGACTTTGCATTGTGTAGTCTGCTGTCAATTGAACCTCAGAAGCTAGTTGTGGTTCAAGGGCTAAGAAGTGACGAGCAACTTGCAAAATTGCTTCTCTGAGATCAACTAAAATTTCTGTCTGTTTGACATTCTTCGAAACAGCATCTTCGTTGTTACTATCTTCCCCAAAAAGTATTGTTTGTATTACTGACTTGCTTTTCTTAATCTGGCGTCTCTGAAGCTGCTGCTTAGGTAAGTTAGGTACGGCACTAGGATTGCCTACCAGGGCTCCCTGATCAGCCATCAAATATGCTAGATGCCTTCTTCTATGAGTATCAATCAATGTAGGACTTAAAGTGTCCCCGCAAACTTCATCAATTGTTTTAATCATAAGTTCAACATCATCAATTTCACCAGGAATGTCAGATAACGCATTAAAAATTTGTGCAGAATTTGATATTTCCGTAAATCTGTTCTCTCTAATTTTGAGCATAGCCAAGGTGACCTTAAACAGCACTAAAGACCCGTCCAAAAAGAACAAATCCCAAATTCTGAGTAAAATCTTCATGTGAACAACATTGGCATATAGAGTCAAAAACCAATGCATTGTTATCAGAGAGAGCTCAATGTCATGGGCATTTAAAACCTGATCAATACCGGGCAAGTAGGTTGAAATCAGGCTTCTCAAAACTTTTTGGTCTGCTTGGATTCCTATCAAAGTAGAAGAGTAATATGATGCTGGTAGCAAGTCTTCTACTGTTGTGCACATTATCCAAAAGGCATCTTCTTCTTCCATTAACAGCAGTAGAGATGCCGCAATCATTCCAGTTCCCTGACAGTATCCAATATCTGGGTAAAGCCATGCTAGAGCCCTCAGTATTCTACGCAGTCTTGGTACACCAGTGCTAGTAGGGTGTGAGAAGCAAACATTATTAGGTAATATTTGCACCAAGTCCTTTTCAATTTGTTTACTTGTTACCAATCCATCGTCACTTGAAGCTCGGACAATCTCATGGTATGTTATTTCGGTAGAAGCTCTTTTTTTGTTTGCACTACATAAATGCATCCAAACCTGAGGGCGGAGCGAGTGTGGCACACCATCTTTCACCATTTTTTGCAGTTTGTCAGTTTTTTCCAATTTTCCTTCTCCTTCAGAAAAGTTTATTTCTTTGCTGTAAAATTCCCACTGCAAATGGTGTTGGTCATCTTCTACAAACGCTTCTGCTAATAATTTATTCGAACTCTGTTCTGGTCCATCTTCTTCTTCAACACAAAATCCAAATTCGTCAAATCTATAATCCGGGAGTCCACCACCGTGACCTTCCGATTCTGGTTGTGCCAATTTAGCCATTATGTCTTGAGGTACCATACTAGGCGTAAGTGCTGAAAATGGTCCACCAGGTGCTGGAAGAAGCTCATCAGCGATATTCAATCCTCGTATCGCATCGATCATATCTTCAGGGTCGTCATCAGCTAATGCAGCACTTATTTTACGTTCATGGTCCTCACGACCCACATAACCCACATGATCGCGCGAACTAAACAGAGACTTTGCTAAATCCATCTTACTCAAAGTAAATTCGCACTACTATTAATATTGTTGATGCTAAGTTTTTTCTTACAAAACAGTTTCACGTACACTCATTGTTCAATATGTTATACGTCAAAATAAATAAAGGTCAAACGTCAGTCCCGATTTGAGGCCAAAGTTACATTGGACGTTGGTTTAACTACTTCTTGTAACTGTAAAATGCATGTTGTCCTTGTCACATTTCAAATAAATCGTATACTATGTTTCTTTCGTACATAACAATGATGCTACGTTGTAAGCGGTGAAGACTGCAAAATTAATTTGGTTTTTTAGTGTTGGGAGTTATCGATTTTCTTTTGGTTCAAAGACAAGTAGACAAAAATTAAGTTTTTGGCGTAATGATAAAAAGTGTTAGATCTATGAAAGATTAAAACAGTGATATTGTTAAATAACAGTGGCATTTATCAACCAAATTACATGCTTAAATATTCACGTACTAAGCATTATCTGATTCAAAATATTAAAAGTTGGAGAAATGAATAAAATTATAATATAATCAAAATCAACACCAGTATTTTTTTAGGTAGTTAGAAATTATCAAATTAATTATAGTATTAAAGTATCATATAGTTGTTTACAATCGACTAACGTCAAGATGACCAAAATGTATGAAATTTAGAGTTGGATCTAAAATAGATTGGATGGATTAGTAGGATAATATCAATAATATTTTGGGGGACAACACTACTCATCATTATTCTTTTGCCCTATCCATAAAAAGACATCTTGAGCCGTAGGGATAGCCAACAATCATACTTCTCTAGTAGTCGTCATCTCGTTAGTCACTCCCTTTTTCTTTGGTCTTTCATAAACTCTTACAGCCATACCTCGCGACATTTTCATCATTCCTCCCAGGGGATAGCAACACTATTTCCCAAAAACAACATCATAAAAACATAACTTCTCTTTGGACGTCAGTCAATAATTTTTTGAGTACAATCTGTGGTATAATGAGTAGGTACCTAACCTAAATGTGTGTTTTTGCTTTTTAATAATAAATTCCGTATAATATGTTGAAGATAACCACGATTTGCGTACAAAATTGAAAATAATTATACTCTGTTGATTTATACTACTATTAACTGTGACTATCAGGTTTGTATACTCTGATTTCTTAAAGAAAATAATTTCGATTATGTTTACCAATAACATTGTCTGTATTAACAATTAAGAAAATACTAAATAGATTACTTTTACTAACATTTTATTTCATCTCTAGCTGCTTTCACCGCGTGGCGTTCATATCCTATGTTTGTTATTTTTGTCAATAAAATAAATTAATGTTGTGAGTATTTCTACCAGCTTGCTTGGACAGGGTTTGCCATTCGTTACCTTCCGTCCTTGGGAGTCTTGGAGCACACTATGTAGGAACTCTTTAAATCAAAATTCATTTATTCAAGCTAGTCTGAGAATCAGCACTTTTCAAACATTACTAAATTACTTAAGACAGTTCTGTGTGATCCAGGATTAAAGTCCACTCTGATGTGATCCTGGATTAAACTTTTAATCCTCGCCAGCTTTACTGCTCAATCAAGGCTATGTTTTTTAGGTTGTTCAAAATTTATATATTTGGTTGATTCTAATATGGTAATCTTCCGTGGGATCTTCTTAAGTTTTACATCTAGCTGTATTACTAGACTGTTCTTATTTGAAATGATTATTGTTTCTATACTATGTAAAACAGTAAAACTAAAGCTCAATAAATTCTCACTAAGCCTATGCCACAAATAACAATGTAAACTCACTACCTATACACTGATTAATTACAGATTTAATTTGTAAAGGATATTTAACACTGTACTGTGTACTGTAACATAACTAATGACACTACAATGTAGGAATCTTGTAACACAAGTATTAGTAATAGTTTGTTTTAAATAAACATGAGAATAAATTTGTGTTTTGAATGCATGTAGTGCGTTACTGATGGAAGTGCAATAGTTTGAAATTATGCTTAATGTTACAGACTTCAGTTATAACTAGGACACTTTCATACAATAGTCTCTCTACTATCACGTTTCTATTGACTTTCACCAATAAGCACTAAATAAATTGTTAATACATCATATATCAACATTAGGATGGCTGTAAAAAAATGTTGCATTGACAACTGTAAGTCATGTTCTACAAGAAAGGAGGATAAAGGTGTAACATACCACAAGTTTCCAAAAAATGTTGCATTACGTGACATTTGGATAACCGTAACACATAATAAACACACAGACACAGAGTTGCCCAAGTTTGTGTGCTCGCGGCATTTCTGTAAAAATGATTTTCAAAGTTTCAAGGACTCTAAATACAAATTGAGAACAGGTATTTAGTAGAATGTCCGTATTGCTTGTTGGGTTATTTTTTATTATAAATGGTTTAAGTTGATTATGATTTCTATTCTTTTTGTATGTAGTCACATTATGTTATTTCTTATTTTCTTTATTGAATGGTACTGTAATTTTAGTTGCTAATTTTAAAGGGCACTAATAGCTGTGTCTCAATGTTTTCTGTCTATTTCATGGTATTGGCTAATAAAGTAAACTTGCTAAACATTCTGCAACATTTGAGTGTAAAACTTATTTTTAGTTTAGAAAAAGTTGCTTTAAATTGGATCTCTTTGATTTTCTGTCATACTTTTTGCAATTGCTGTCAGTAGACATAAGACTTATGAAATGTTGAAGTATGAAAATTGAAAATGTTGTTTACATTAATTCATTATTTTTCCAGGATGCACTAGTAGGAACCACTGCATAATAATTGCATGTTAAAGATATTTTATAAAGAAAAATACTGATAACCCAGTTGATTGCAGACGCAATTCCATCAATATTTCCATGGGATTCTGACACTGATGAAGAAATGGAAGACATAACTGCCCCAGTGGAAGGTTTTAGCAAAGATTGTGAGGTTGAGAATGTGGATGCTATAAAGAAATTTATTGAAGCACAAGAGAAGGAGATACAGGACCAGAGAGAAGCAGATATTCTGACTAGGGAAAAAAATATTGATGCAGATGTTAATAAGCCAAGTCAGGAAGAGACACTATGTGTGGCCAGCAGTGTGATAGATATGATACTCGATGAGTCTGGGCTAGAGATTGCTAGGAAGAAAGATGGAGCGAGTAAAGATATTTTAAGTCCTGTGGACAAAGGTAAGAAAAAGTGGCCAAGTGCATGTCAGACCACGAACAATGAAGGGTTCCGTAGTTGGTATGAATTTATCCCAAGAACAAACACTTTAAAACGGTTTATTTTAAAATTATAAAAAAAATATATATGTATACTTGAGATGCTCGAAGTAAGCCCTTTCATTTGTTATGTCGCGGTAGGCTGTACAAAACTTTTTAATTTTATTTTTACAAAATTTGTCTCCCAAAAGTGAATATGGGGGTATATTCAAAATTCATTTATTTACGTAACACGCGTGTCTGGGTCACAGAAGTTGATATGTGTACCAAATTTCGACAATCGGTCCATTAGTTTCAGAGCAAATTGACTGTGACAGACAGACACATGAGAGATCCTTTAAGGGTACCGTTTTTTCATTCGGATATATGGAACCCAAAAAATTTAGTAATCATCTTTTCGCAGATCTGCAATATTCATGTAAATCAAAATAACAGACATTCCAATCCTCAGTTATAAAGGTGAAAACAAATGGTTTTTTCCTATGGCCTAACATTTGTGACAATCCATCATATTTAAATATTCCTCCTCATTCTTTACAGGTAACAGCAGTATGGCACTCTCCATTGGTTCTAAAGTCGAGGTTAAGGACTTTGGAGATGAATGGCATCCTGCAAAGATTATAGAAGTCGACTATGAAGATATGGAAGTGCTCATACATTATGTTGATGTAAAAAGGTCAGTACTATATTGGTAGGTAATCGCTTGAATCTTGAATCCCACGGCTTCAACATTACCAGCAGCACAGATCATCCTGCAGCTCAAGAATGCGTACAGTGTTCTTGACCATGTCACCCTTCACCAGACAAGCACATAAAATAAAAAAATGTATACTTTGCTAACTCTTGTTTTCAGAATGGCCGTAATGTTTTACGTAGGCTTACGATAACCTCGTACAATGAAAATATTTACCAAAAGAAATTACTGAAATTACCATATGCAATGCATTAAATACTTTTTTTTTATAAAAGGCAGTAGGTACCTACCTACAGGCTGGCCACATAGAAAAAAAAAAACAATAAGAATAAAAACCAGTGTCATTAATGTCATTGATAATTGCGTAATTTTTGGGTTGTGAATTATATAATTATTTTATCGTGATTCTAATGTCTTTCTCGTACAATACACGTAATAAAACATTGCGTGAAGGACGCAGGTATATTGTTGCTTTTACTTTTTCATTCTAAGTTAGACGAATTTTTCGACATTGCTCAGTGTGCTTATCTTCATCGATTTACACCGCCTTATCTCTTAGATTTCGTAGCATAAATTTCGCAGTTTTTATCATATAATATTCATAATAGTAAATACAGTATTTGTCGTACGGACGCTAGAGGCTGATTTACATTGATCCAGTATTTCAACTCGATCTAAATTTTTCGTAATGAATTTACAAAAACTATAACCATTCAGCAGTTTGGTATCGCAGCTAGTACCACTTTTATTGCACGCTCCAAAATAGAAATTAAAGATGGCCACCACTACATATAACAAAAACAATTGCAGACATGACGAATGGATAAGCGTGAGCAGTCCACGCTTACGCCCGGTCAGTTCCTCCGCTGCCAGTAGTGTCACAACTACAACCACGGTGAAGCCCGGACCTAGTTCCGAGGAAAGCCTTACTGATACTATACCGATAGCCAATTTGAAAGAGGAACCTAAAGATGTAAAGGTTGAAGAGAAGAGTAGGCTTTGCTACGAGGTGGGGGAGCGATGCCTCGCAAGGTGGCGCGATAATCGACGCTTTATAGCGACTATTCTTAGAGATTTGGGGGATAGTGAGTATTCATTTATTACAATATAAATAAAATGCATTTGTATGTAATACACGTTTTATTTACTAGGTAGTTTTTTTATATTCGAAGATAGAAAAATCATGAGAAAATATGATAAATAAAAATAAAACGTTTTCTAAGAATCAATTCTAATATATTTGGTCGTTTCTTACGGCCCATTGATTTGTTTAAAAAAAACATACATAGTAGGTTTATTTTTTGTTTTTAATTTTTTTCTTTACATTTTTTTGACAGGCAATTACGAGATAGTATTCGACGATGGATGCCAGTGGACGTGTAACACGATTAGGCTCCACAAATTGCGCTCGAAGTCGGGCGAAGTTGACGCGACTTCGGCTCCCCTCACGTACGGCGCGGGGCCTAGCAACACCACCCCACAAACAAACACTCAGTTCCCAACCCCTGCCTTCCACACACATCTCTTCGATCCCACAAGAGACTACTTAGGATCAAAAAGTGAACGCCGCGAAATGAAACGTAAACTTAACATAAAAGAAATATTCAATATAGGACAGAAAAAGTCGCGTAAGGAGAAGATTCAGAAGGAAAAGTCGCAGAAGATAGTCGAAAGGAAACCAAGGATTCTGAAGAAGAGAAGAGAGAAGGTGGTCAAGTTGAAGCTTGAGAGTGAACTGAAGACTGAGATAAAGACTGAACCACCTGGTGAGTGCTTTTTAGTTTCTAGGCTTATATTCATTCTGCAGTTTTCAGTTTTGTTATATGTACACACACACACACACACACACACACACACACACACACACACACACACACACACACACACACACACACACACACACACATACACATACACATACACACACACACACACACACACACACACACACACACACACACACACACACACACATATACAGGGTGTCCCAGGAAACCTGTACCAGCGAAGGTCTGTAGTTAGGGGACACTAATACCTATCGATTGAACCCCCATGTATGTTCCGCGATATTTTGTAGTTTTCGAGATAAGATTTTTTTGTATTATTTTTAGATTTTTTTAAAGTGTAGGCGATTTTATTTATAACTTTTGCTGAGTGGTGTTTGAGTTTTTTTTTTGTTAGTACTATGGCTAGAATGTGTATTCACCTGCTATAAAATTTACAGTGGAATTCAACAGTCATTCGGTCAGGTGCAAGTTTTTTTTTTCAAGTTGAATTCTACTCTTGTGATCAAATTCTGAGCTATTAGTAGTTAGAATTTGGGTGTTTTGTGTTTCATAACAGGTGAACACACATTCTAACCATAATACTGACAAAAAAAATCTCAAAGAAACACCACTCAACAAAAGAAAAAATCAAATCAAATAAAAAAGATAAATAAAATCGCTTCCAATTTTAAAAAATCCGAAAATAATACAAAAAAAAAACGTAACTCCAAAACTACACAATATCGCGGATATTAGTATCCCCTGACCACAGACCTTCACTGGTACATGTTTCCTGGGACACCCTGTATATTACATATAATAAAATCGTAGCGAAGTCAAAACTGCTGTACATTGAATATTTTTGAAAAAAGTAATTTAGATGAGGTCTGGGAACGATTTTAATGCCGAAAATATTGTTTTTAGAATTTTTGTCTGTCTGTTTGTCTGAATGTATGTTCCAGCATCACGGAAATACTACCAGATGTTCAAATTTTGCGTAGATATTACCCCTCCGTATCGAGAAGTCTTAAACGTAAATGGTTGTATTAGCAAAACGACCCAAAATCAAAACGTCACTAGCAAAATGTCCAATTAGCAAACCGGGTGTGTAACGGTTGATATAATAACAAAAAATCTAACGTTCACTTGACCTAATTTCAGTTAATATACTTTTGTTTAATATAACGATCAGTTGAGATAATGAATTGTTGATATAATTTCATTTTATCTAATTTCTTATGATATAATAAACATTTCCTATAATGCACATTTGACATAATATTCATGTAGAATATTATTCATTTACTATAATATTCATAATCTCTAATAACTTTTAATATAATTTAGAAAATCTGCAATCTGGACTTTAGGGCACCCCGACTCGG
The DNA here is from genome assembly GCA_905333075.3 of Atethmia centrago. Lineage (NCBI taxonomy): Eukaryota > Metazoa > Arthropoda > Insecta > Lepidoptera > Noctuidae > Atethmia > Atethmia centrago. The sequence continues at coordinate 23,824,531 of HG995369.1, forward strand.
ACAGGTTAGGTTAGAAGGGGATGGCGGGGTCGTGTGAGCGAGCGAAGCGAGCGAATAGACCCCGCCATCCCCTTCGTGGTTATTTTTTTATAAACCATCCAGAAGAAGGAGCCCCGCGAAGCGGGGCTCCGTCGACCAAGCCCACCCTCAACCATGCATTGAATATTTTAAGATTTGGTTAGGTGCCATTTGAGTTAGGTTAGAACTGTGACCATTAAACATGAAAATTAGGTCAAAAGAACATTAGGTCAAATGAATGTTATATAAAAAGAATATTATACTTATTGAAAATTATATAAAATGAACGTTATACTAAATGTTTTATATTAAATGAAAATTATATCATGTGAAACATTAGGTCATATGAAATTAGGTTATATGATTTTATAGCATATGAAAATTATATTATATGAACGTTATTTCAAGTGAAATTAGAGCATTTGTTATTATATCATACATTACCTACACACCCTAGCAAACCGTCCTATGAGAAATTGGTCCTAAAAACAAAAGAACGAAAATGGTACACTCATACCACCCATACATATCGTCGTTGTCAAACCAAAACCTGGTATGTGCAAAAAGTATACTTTTGAGATATTGACAAAAGTTTTCCTGAAAAATTTTACATGAGAGTTAATTTTTTTAAGTATTTTATTTTAAAGTTATCATTATTATACTTAAATTCGTTTGTATGATAAACACATAAAACTAGTAATTTATTTATTTTTTAGATTAAAGAGAGAAAAAAAGCACATATCAGATTTTAAGTAGTCAAGTTTAGGGCACTTAACAGGTTTTAATAAAAATAATATTTAAATTACGTAAATATTTAATGTTGACACATAAAAAAGACTGTATCAATTAGGCTTATATTTAAGGCAATCATAAAATGGATGGTAGTCACGGTCTATAAATGGTTTTAATTCTTGAAGTTGATTAAACTTTGATTGAGTTATTTCCGATGGACCATCATACAATGGCGCAGGTTCAGGGTACTCTTGGGGAACCTGCCTCCGCTGCGGAAGATTTGCATAATCTTCTGGATGACGGAGTTTGAAATACACATCGCCAGACGGCGTGTATTTAAAGGATCTGATGTCATTTACTGTAGGATCACCCTTCCTTTTACCTGGTCTAATAGACTGGTAATTTGTCAATAGACTTTCATAATCTTTTGAAAAAATCATAGTGAACAACTCTAATATCATAAGGTTGTTTGGGCCGTGCTTGTCGCATTTTTGTGAAGTAATCCTAAGGTGCATAAATAGGAGGTTTTATGTAATGCTCGATTGCAGAATGGACACTGTCGACCTCCATCATAGTGTGTCCCTTTTCTAAAATGATTTGCTCCACTTCTACTTTAAAAAAATAAGCAAAGTCACTCAGTGCACTCGCTAATACCTTATTTCTATTTTGGTAATTACATCTGTCACTAATTATGGTCATGTGTTTATAAGCTCTGCTTGTAGTTTTAAGGTAATCGATTACACAGCATGTAAATTCGTTGGATGTAACTCCTCCGTCTGCTTTGTGCCAAAAATAAATAGTGACATCTGCGGTACACAGTGGAACGAATGTATGGGAGCGGTTGGACGTAGACATGTCCGAAAAATAAGAGTAAAATTATGCCAAACTAATGATGCCATCTTATTCGATTACTTAATGCCTTCATAAATTGTGGTGATGAATTTCTTCATAACTCCCATATTTCGGGAGTAATTTGAGAAAATGTGAAATTTTACTATGAAAATGAGTGTATCGAGCTCTCTCCCTCCTGATTCCGGGCTTGTTTCAAGTAGCGGTCTCTAATATCGTAATGCTATTACTAAGAGCTATATTTAATACTAAGACACATAGTGCGCCAAATGTGCACTTTCTGGGATAAAAGGAAATGAAAATTTAAAAAAAAAAACGTTTTTTCCCCATTTGTATTTACTTTAAACCGCAGACAGACTTATTAAGAGGTCTATAAATATATTATATATATACAGAAATATATATTAACAAAAATATTCACAAGAACTGATGAGAGTATGACTTTTAAGTAAGTTGATAATAAATTACCTAGTTTCATTAAAAGTACAATAAATAATTAAGATGTAAGCTCTAATTTACTAAGTTACACATTTTAAAACAATAACATCATTTAATTATCTTCGTCACCGTCATCATCATCAATTAATTCAAATTCAGAATCGATGTCCGCTAAATCATTTATGTTAACAAATTCGATATCACTTTTCTCAGAATCCGTAAGCTCATAAAATTCCTTAGAAGAAGATTTTTTTACAAACTTATTTCCTTTTGGACGGATACTTGTAACAAGTGGATCAGAAGACAGTAAAAGATTGTGCATAATATCTTCATTGCATGAGATACTGCTATGCTTTCGAGAATGCCCCTCTCTATATTTTCTAAAATCTTTATTTCTAGCCTCAGATGCCTCTTCGAATAGAAAACTAATGGGCACAATTGACATGTTCTGAACTATGTCTGGCCCATGCATTAAAATTTTATGAAGTGAAGAAGGCATATAATACCATGGGTATAACTCCACGTAAAGCTTAGCAGTATCAAAGCAGAACTCTCGGAATTTAGTTACGTTGATCTTCTCTCCTGATGAAATACACTGCAAGATCACACAGATTTTTCTTAAAAGCATAGCATCTATTCCGGTCAGTTCAGCAGATTTAGTGTAGTTTTCAAAAAATCTCCTTGCCGAGTTGCCATTGTTGGTGGATCCACTGCCTTGTTTCACAACATCGAGAAGTAAGCCCGTTTCTCTTCTTACAGCCTCTTGAACTCTTTTCTTCCTGTCATCAACTTGCCTTTTTGCTATATCACCCCTTACTTGCCATGATTTTATGTCTAATTTGTAGGAAATGTGTAATAAGCATTCCATTGAGCGAATCCAAGCGTGAAGGGTGCTTAAGCTATATTTATACATGTCCTCGTTTGCGTGTTTATCTTTGATTAACTCTAAATTATTCATTTCTTTAGGACAAGCCTTGCATATGTCACACACTGAAGCTGCTGTATTGGATATAATGGAATGAATTTTACCATCAATCATTGTCAACAGCAGTTGGTGTTTGACACTAATTCCATCAGTGATGGTGGATGGAGTTAAGGCTTCAATCTCTGCTTCGATTTCAGCCATCTCTCTCTGCACATTTTCTTTGGTTTCCTTTATAAACTTAAACAATATTGGCCGGCAAAATGAAGTGGAAGATGGTCGCTCGTTTTCCCAAATTGTTACACCTTTTGAGACGAGCCGCAGTGGTACAAGACTAATCATAAAATTACTAGCAAGATCGATTTGCTCATCTTCACTCGTCCTTTGATGATAAATGCTTTGGCTAGATGATCCGTCAAAACCCCATTTGCTGGTCAATACGAGCTGTTGATTGGGATCAACAGGGGTTTCTAACGACCTAATAAGTCTTCTTGAGGTTAAATCCATCAAGGCTTGTAATTTGATTTTTGCAGAGCTCTCTGTAACTGTGAGATCTTCTTTGGCCGGATAGCACTTAATTTTTTCTTTAACCAACATGTAGTAACTCGGGTATTGAAGAGCTCCTTCTTGAGTGTTGAAATCCCGAAGAGTGTTATAGCGCCATTTCGATAAGTTCATCGATACATAAAGAGCCAATGCCTTCAAAGGGGATATTTCCCGTACCTGAATTGATTTACCTTCAATGAAGGCTTTGATTTTTGAGGCCTCTTCTGGATTCTCCGTCAAGTATTTCATAACATAAGCTGTATCGCTTTGTCCTGCCTTTTGAAGCGCCCTTTCGGCCGAAAACATAATTTCAGCGCTGCTACTGCTGCATGAAAGACTATCTTCAGTGCGTCTTCTTTTTTGCCGGTTACTAAGGTCCTCAAAAGATTTACGAGGACTAGGATGTGTACAAGTTGAAGCATCAGATTTAGCAGGAGAAATTATGGGCTCGATGACGTCACTTATATTTTCTGTAGAAGGTTCCATATTTTCATTCTGTAATTCCGGCCATTGAATTGCAGCCTGTAGCCAAATCTCATGTTTCTTCCGAAACTTATCTGTGCTTCTTCCAGACTGTGTCCATTTTGCATAAATGCGGTAGCAAAATCGACGACACCAGTATTTTAAACTTGTTTCAGCACTTTCACATAACTGAACACAACTGTTATCTTTTAAAACACTGAACAAATAGTTAAAGTCGCGTAAATCTTTATGTGCGCGTGCGCATAAAGCAACGTGAATATCAAGATTTGTATTAAAATTTGGAAAATACATTGCGAGATTAGCTTGGATACAACGAGGTGTAAATCAACACTGATTTTAAAGTTACTAATAGTGACCTATTTATATAAAATCCAGGTATCCCAGGTATCCTTTGTTAAATATTGCAAGGTAATTAGTTATTGTGATAATTAGTAAATGATGCATGCTAAATTAGTGTATTAAGAGCCATTTAGTAATTAAATAATAGCAATGTTCTTATCAGTAATCATTAGTGCATCAGTTTTATATGTAAACCTTAAGTCCCTAATTATATATCCTAATTAGCTTATATCTTCTCTAATTGGCTGCTCAGAAATGTTATTGTAATAAGGTAAACCTTTAGAAAAACGGTTTTAATCAACAAAATAAACAAAAAATAAAAAAATTGTGTTATAAAATAAACATCACTCTTTATCCCAGAAAGTGCACATTTGGCGCACTATGTGTCTTAGTATTAAATATAGCTCTTAGTATTAGCATTATGATATTAGAGACCGCTACTTGAAACAAGCCCGGAATCAGGAGGGAGAGAGCTCGATACACTCATTTTCATAGTAAAATTTCACATTTTCTCAAATTACTCCCGAAATATGGGAGTTATGAAGAAATTCATCACCACAAGTTATGAAGGCATTAAGTAATCGAATAAGGTGGCATCATTAGTATGGCATAATTTTACTCTTTTTTTTCGGACATGTCTACGTCCAACCGCTCCCATACATTCGTTCCACTGTGCGGTACGAGAATTATAAATCGTAAAATTATGACACTGTAATTTTTGTTTATATACAGTGCACTGGCAAGTAATTTTGGTCCTAAAAGGACACTTTGAACGTCAACGGTTATCACTGCGACGTTTGGGTTGAGCTGTATCTATTGCTATTTTTTTAGCATGACGTACTCATCTTTTTTTTGGATATGAGTGTCATAGACCTCACCGTAGACATTTTTAACTGGAAACTTGACAGACATCGCACTGATCCTTTCTCGGTTTGTGAATAGAAATGTTATTTTTTCTAAGTACACTTAAAAAAGTATTTCTTGAACGTGGTTTTTTATTATGTTTATTGCACCAGGTTTTACAAACTGTATGCATATATTTGTTACATAGCAGTTTTTATTTGACAAAGTTTTAGCTGCTGCACATAGCACATTTTATTCTGAGGCCATAGTTCTACAACTAGTGGTCATAAGCACATAGCAGTTCTTTTATATGAGAAATAAGGCAGTGACCTATAAGCTGTGGTCAAAATCTTGAAATCTCAAAAAACCGGCACAGCAGATTTTGGTTTGACAACGACGATATGAGATTTTTAAAGGAATAATTTTATGTATTATCTGCTCGAGACTATAAACTTTAAAATAAAATAAACTTTATGAACTAAAACATAATTCAAAACTATATATGTATATATATGTATTTTTTTTGCGTTATTTAGTCCAGAAAATAGGTACGATATTTACATACATCAAAATGTATCTATAAAGCGACTACAGCAATTCAGCAGCAGCTGTAGCGATTGTCAATTTGCTGCCACACATTGTTCCATTCCGTATCTCCGAAGACTTCATAAAGAAAGGCCAGGCCTGTCACATTGAGTTATTTTTAGTACGTAGTACATTATATTATAACACAACCATGTTTTTTTTTATTTAAAACAACACAAGCACTATCAAAAACTTGGAAAGAGCCTGGAGTCATGTCATGCATATTGGATTCGTGCAGAAGCAACAATATTATAGGTATACATGAGAAAAACAAAATAACACAAAGTACACATTCAAAATAAAACAAATAAATCGATCTGTGTAACACTTATGGCAGAACAAACAAAAAACACAAATTATTTGTGTTATTTTGTTTGTTCTGCCATATTCTACAGGCGAATTAAAACCCCTCTCTTTTTTAAATTAACAAAACTAAGAATAAAATTGACGGCCAAAATTATTTTTTGTGCAATTCAATTCAAATAAATTTTGTGTTTATTACGCCATGACGATAAAAACCGATAGTGATTTTTCAGTTTTACTGTTCTGTGTACAAATAAATAGGACGTTCTGCTAATAGGACCATTTGCTCATAGGACGTTCTGTTAGGACAAACTGCTCATAGGACAAATTGCTAATAGTACATTTAGCTAAAGTGTCGTTTTGGTTATAGGTTGTTTTGCTAATAGGACCATTTGCGTTAGGAATTTTACATATGGAGGGGATATATTACCTATAAGTCTGGTCGATCAATAAATACTAAATACTTTAATATAAATCTTAAGCCGTAGATGCCGTAGCTTCCATCATTGGTACTGTAAGCCAAGAGGAACCAGTACCCACGGAAGATAAGAAAGAATTGATGGAAAATGAGAATCTGGAACTAGTTCCAGAGAATATTAAGGAGGAAGTAGAACAAGGAACCACTGACATGACGAATGAAGACGTGACTTTGCCTGCAGAGCCTCACACTACTATTGATAATGAAGACCTTATTCAGTTGGAAGACCTGAAAGGTGAACTAGACCCGGTAAGTGAAGTTTTTGTTTCTAATAATTCCATGATGTATCTTATATCGTTTTTTATCGTATAAAACTGACCGTTCCTTTTAAAGCCTGCCTCTGGTAACGAGCAAGTGAGTAGGGTTAAGGTGCGTATCGATTATGCGCGGCTTAAGGGGCTGACAAGACCCAATTGATAAAAATAGGCTTCTCTTAAGAAAAAAAATTGCCAAATCTGTATAGTTTGTGGTAGCGGAAAAAATATATGTTAATTTTGAACATATTTCCCAGAACTTGGTTGTTACCAAAACACGTTTTGAAAACAAAATCTCGATACAAACTAACGTTAAACTAACCTCTTACTTTGAGTTCTAATCCAAAATATCTTTATCAAATATGAACATACGTTACGTATTTAATTAATAACAAGAACGTCTTATTTGAATACAGAACTTGGTTGTTTTTTATTTTCGATTACTCAACTCAATTTTGAGTAAATAGATAATTACTTACTTCATATTTTGCAATAAATTACAAGCGTTGTGTCATCGCGCTTCTCTTTCTTTTCTATGCAATCTGACAGGGACCGCGGTTTAGGTGTTGTCAGCGTCTTAATCGCAAACAGATGGCTCGCGCGGTTGCCGCGCTTTATCAACAGACACTTTCAAACTTTGAGCTTTAGCAAATATTTTTTTATACGTATACAGTTATACTGTCTTTTTATAACCAGGTACTCGACGAGGAAGTGAAACTCGAACAATTCGAGAAACCAGACGACGTCAGGCACGAGGAAGTTATTGACAGAATCAAAGAGGTTATCAACAAACTAGAGGATGGTCTGAACAACGTTGAAAAGATCGGCTCCCCCAAGCTAGAACCCTCACCCAAGCTAGGACCGAAAGAAGAAACACTGTCTTCTCCAGAAATAAAACAAGAACCAAAAGTAGAAGTTAAACAAGAGTCAGAAGAGGTGACTGAACCAAAAGATAGAAGTAAGAAATTATCAAAGATAAAGAAGGGTAAGAAATTGAGGATGTTACGGGAGAAGAAAGTGAAGAAACAAGTGGAGAAGGTGAAGAGTGAGCTGGAGATGATGAAGAAGCAAATGGACGAGATGCGGCAGCAGATGCTAAAGGGGCAGGACTTGGGGAAAGGCGCGGCGATGCCGGAGTCGTTCCTGATGCCGGGCGAGTGGTGCTGCCACTGGGTCAACGGCCAGCCGGTGGGCGCCGTCAGCGAGGTGGAGTGCGAGCCGCGGCCCGAGCCCGGCGCGCGGGCGCCGCTGCCGCGGAGGAGTGTGCAGGTAAGCGGGAGACTTCGAGATCGTAGGTAGTACAGTATTCGTGAATTTATTTATTATAATAACGTAAATCTTTCATTATAGGTACAGTTTATAGTTAAGTAAATTTATTTTATGTGAATCTATTTCTTTAACTTTTTGTTTGAAGTTTGTTGGTAATAGGAGGTCAGATTTGTTTGCTACTATCTTGTTATATTATAGTGTTAGACGCAACGAGATTTCTGTGATATTCACAATGTCACGCAAATGTTAGACATAATATGACAAATGATATACAAGCGGCCGCGTTTTCGGATCAAAATACCACTATTTAACTTTGTTAACATTTATATCGTCTTGTAGTCAAACCAAAGCATCATGTCTCTTTGTATTCTAGGTCGAAGACAAAAGATTACCAGATGGTTGGTCGAAGCACATGGTTCGTAGGAGCTTCGGGCATTCTGCAGGCAAATGGGACGTTGTGTTAGTTGGGTACGTTACCTCGAAAACCTTACACAAACATCGTTTTATTTCTTTACTAGCTTTTAATTGCGTCTTTGCTCCCGTTGTCTATTCCACTTGTTCCGTGCATTTTCTGGTCCACACAGAACATGAAGATGTTCTTAACCTTTATCTTTTTCTATTCTAGCCCCGACAACCGCAGATTCCACACGAAGAACGAAATGCGTTTATACTTAGAGAACAAGCCAGAACTTATGGAGCAAGGGTACGAACACGCGCTCACAGACTTCGGCGTGCACCTAAAGATGGCGCGGCGCCTCGGCTGGATCTCGCACACGCCCGACGGAGCCCCGGGCGCCGCCCCCCTGCCGCCCGGCACGCTCAGCAGCACCTCGCCGCTCGTCAAGCGAAGGAAGCTGAGTCTTAAGAAGAAGAGAGACAGAGATAGTAAGGGCAAGGAGAGGAGGCCCAGGATAACTATTAAGATGAAGGTAACATAAATTATAAATTAAAGTCGCCTTACGTGTCTGTGTGACCACGTTGTTCTTCAAAATTACGCAACGATTTTTTATGAATTTAGAGGATTTATTCCGGAAGGCGTATATCCTCCCCGTAGAGCTTAAAGTCATTAAGTCGAAATTTACCAAAACAAGATACGAGGCCGCAAAGAAAAAAAATGAAAGAAAAAACGTAACTTTCATTTGACATTAGATATTTCTAAATTTATGATTTTACTAGATGCGCCCCGCGGTTTCACCCGCATAAGTTTTGACCCCGTGGGTATATCGGGATAAAAGTATCCTATGTGTTATTCCTGGTTATAAACTATGTGTGCCAAATTTCATCTAAATCCGTTCAGTACCATCCATCAGTTCATCCACCGTTACAAACTTTCGCATTTATAAGTAGGATGTCATTGTTATTTGATTCAGGCTTATGTTTTAATATAAAATATTAAAAGAAAATCATTTGTTTTAAACATAATTAGGAAAAACGAATATAATTAATTTTTACCCTTGAATCATTTAGTTTCGAAGTAAGTTAGTGATTTTTCGATCTGAGTTAGTGATACGCGGGCCATCTTAAAACTAATTTGATAGAATTTAAATTGATTTAGTTATAAAACTTCTTCTCTGAGAACATAATATTCTAAAAATAATAACTAAACAGAAATTTATCGCTCATAATTGTGGATAAGAAAATCATTTAAATATAACCAAGTTTACTTAAGTATTGTGTCTTGCTGATTTTAGGTAGTCATAAAATAATTAAGTAACTTAGGTATTTGTTCCCCGAACTTTAAGCTTCAACATGATGTGTTTTCGCACAAGCTAAAACGAAATCTATATAGCTTATTGGAATTATAGTAGGATAGAAATTTGCAGATAAATATGGTGAGTTTTGTCCATCCAAAGCATTTTGACCATTTTTGGACTTAGTGACTTTTCGTTCTACGGGGACGATTTATGTATAATACATTAATATTATACATAAATTAATGTATTATACACTTACATATAATAACTTACATATATTTATAAAATAACTAATATTATAAATTGCGAAAGTTTGTAAGGATGGATGGATGGATGTTTGTTACTCTTTCACGCAAAAAGTACTGAACGGATTTGGATGAAATTTGGCACACATAGTTCATAACCAAGAATAACACATAGGATACTTTTTATTCCGATATACCCACGGGGTCAAAACTTATGCGGGTGGAAACCGCGGGGCGCATCTAGTTAAAAATAAATCTCGATGTTTTGACAAGTCGTAAGGACCGTGCAATGCATGGGCGAGTTGCTAGTTTATAACTATAATATATAATCTTGTGGTCTATCCCACAGGAATCGTGCATATTTCTAGGAATAAAAGCCTTTGTTAATCTACGGCCTATAAACTTTTTGCAAAAAATCACGTCGATCCGTTGCATTTTTTTTTTATTTTTGATGGGTTTGCTCTTGACCTTAGTCTATGTCAGAGGTGACAGAAACAAAGTCGACGATGGAGCGAGCTTACCCAGAAGAAGCCTGTTCACTCTCACTTTGAAGAGATTAGGCTCGAGCCGATCAGTTACAGGAACCGATGTACCCCGAAAAGTAGGAGTCAGGTCGAAACGACTCCTTTTTGCGGTAAAAAGACACGCCTGTGTTTTGGTGGCGTTAAAAGTGACCAGATTATCATCACCCCACTGGGAGACAAGGCTTAACGTCAACTCTGTCCGCTCTACCAAGGCCTCTCTCAAGGAACGAACTGCGGCCCCGTTGGTTTTTGCGCTGGACAAGTATCTCTCTGAAACAGTACTGTCGTCCGCGTACCCAACAATACTAGTCTGTAGTAGGTCATTGATGTGCAGTAGGAAAAGAGTTGCAGAGAGAACAGACCCCTGAGGAACTCCGGCATCAATAGCCATAAGGTCAGAGGAGCAGCCGTCAACGACTACTCTGATCGACCGTTCACTAAGGAAGTCTGATATCCAGCTACAAAAATCAGCTGGGATGCCATAAGCAGGAAGCTTGCTGAGCAGACCAGCGTGCCAGACCCTGTCGAAAGCCTTCGAGATATCAAGCGATACAGCAAGTGCTTCACCATGTTTTTCGATGGCTTCGCCCCAGCAGTGCGTGACATACACAAGAAGATCACCAGTTGACCGTCCCCGGCGAAAGCCATATTGACGGTCACTGAGGAGATCATTGTCTTCGAGGTAGGTCAGCAACTTACTGTTCAGTACCCTTTCCATAACTTTGCACAGAATGGAGGTAATGGCGATCGGACGGTAATGGGCAGGGTCTGCACGGTCGCCCTTTTTGGGCACTGGTTTTACATTTGCAAGCTTCCAGGATTTTGGTACCGTTCCTTTCTTAAGAGAGAGGCGGAACAAACGTGTCAATACAGGAGACAGTTCAGGCGCACACTGCCTCAACACTCTCGCCGGAATGCCGTCAGGCCCGCTGGCCTTGTTCACGTCTAGACTGCACAATACTCTTCGGACCTTTCTAATGTGAACTGCGATCTCCGGCATCGAGGAGTCACAATGAGGTACTGTAGGTGGTTGCTTGGAGCCAGCGTGCAGACGTGAATTGCTTGCAAAGAGAGATGCAAATAAATTTGCTTACTCACTTGCGGAGTGGGCCAGCGACCCATCAGGTTTCAGCATTGGAGGTAAAGTGGGACGACAGAAATTCGCTTCAGCCGCCTTAGACAGGGACCAAAACTGTTTACTACCCGGAGGGTGCGATGCCAGCTTGGCCCCAATACGTCCGACATGGCCAAAACGTGCCTCACGTAAAACCCGCTTGCAGGACTTGGCGGCAGTGTTAAAGGCTCTCTTCTTTGCGCGAACCCTACGAGCTCTAACTTTGCGGTCGCGGGCCTTGACCCAGGCTTGGTAGGCAGACTCTTTTCGGGCCTCAGCGTGGGCGCACTCTGCATTATACCAAGGCCGGGATTTATGGCCGAGTGGGATGTCGGAGAATGGAATAAAATACTCCATTCCCTGCCGAATAACGTCCGCAACCTCGTCTGCACAGCACGAGGGGTCACCCGAAGAGAAGCACACATGCCGCCATGGATAAGACGCAAAAAAGTGCCACATCTCATCCCAGTCCGCTGACTCGTATCGCCACACTCGTCTCGTGCCTCTAGGACTCTCATCTGGTGGAGAGCAGGTCGATACGGTTTTCACCAGACAGTGGTCGGACGTTCCCAGCGGGGCCGAGACCGACACTGAATTATTGTCCGGATCAGATGCCAGCAGAAGGTCCAAACAATTGGGTGTATGGCCGTCAACATCCGGTACCCGCGTTGCCACATTCACCATCTGGGTTAGATCTAACGTAATAGCAAACTTGCGCGCCTCTAACCCAGCATGGTCGGTTTTCTGGTACGGGAACAACCATTCTTTATGATGGGCGTTGAAGTCCCCCAGAAAAACGAGCTTCGCTGTTGGGTACCGTTGCTGGGCGACGTCAGTCGTCTCCACGAGGAAATTAAAGAGCGCTGTTGTCTCCTGGTCACCGCTGTGCGGTCGGTAAACGCCGATGTAGAGAAATTTCTCCACGCCGGAGTCCACAAGTAGCCATATGGCAGAAAAACCCGAGTTCTCAAAGCAACGGAGACGACGACAACAAATGTCATCGCGGACGTACACACAGACCCCAGCTTGCTTCTTGAACTTGTGTTCAAGAGAGTAACCCGGGTAGTTGAGGTACGCCACGTCCGACGGGGTTGTTATCTTCGTCTCCGTTAGGAAAAACAGGTGCGGCTTCTCGGTCTCAAGGTGGTGATGGACCGGATCGAGATTGGAGTGCAACCCCCTGATGTTAGTGAGGTGCACTTTTAGTGGGAGGAAGTGCAGCCGTTGTTTAACCTTATTTTTCTTTTTTGCTTTTGACATTTTGAGTGGAGTTGTTGGGGAAAGATGTCGACTTGTCGAGGCCCTGCTCAGAGATCCAAGTGGAACACTAGAATCAACTAAACCTATGGGGAACTCATTTGGAGACTGCGGGGACGCCCAAACCCCCCCGGATATGGCCACCGGGTCCTCCCGTCCAGTCGCCGGCTGGCACGGAGGAGCATACCGGGATTTTTCGCGAGTTGGCGGGGCAGCCTTTGGCACGTGGCTGGCGTGCTACTTGGGCCCCCTACTGACTGCGGTCGGCCAACGGCTGGCACCATGCTTCGGATCCCGCTACCCTCCACAGTGAGTTACCCGGCAAGCTAAGCCCAGAGACCAAGACCGGTTCTGGACAGCGCAACTGACAAATCTCCTACTCCCCCAAAGGCACTGGCACTCCCACACACCGACGGAACACAGCAAGCTGCTTGGCGCCGGACTCCGGTGGGAGGGTGGTAGCGAGCCAGGCGTCTCCTTGCGGAGCCTACCACCGCTAAGTGGGATCGTTCAGCCGTACCACAGGCAAGCCTGTGGTGCCGTTGCCCGGGGTGGACCACTAGGAGGTAGATCCCAAACAGAGAAACAGATCTCTGTTTATTTTATTACCCGACTGCCCCAGGAGGGTAATGTTTTGCGAGAGTATGTGTGTATGTATGTCTATTTGTCTATTTCTTTGGGACGCCCTGTAGCCTAAACGGTTTGATGGATTTTAACATATTATGAGGTGTCGTTAGATTCGTTTTAATAGTGGGAGTGACATAAGCTATATAATATTTATAAACAAAATTGTATCTGCAAATACAAAAAAAGGAGGGGAAGGTTTTTAAAGAAATTGCAACCATATTGGTATCAAATAAAAGTTATTTAAATTAATAAAACTAAAAAGCCTAAAAAATAAAGTATTCAAAAATAAAACAAATAAAGTATTTAAAAATAAGCATAAAAAAATAAAGTATTTAAAAATAAAACAAAAAACCCGGCTGCTAAAACACATAATTGAAAAGGGAAAACAAGCATTATAAACTATAGAATGTTGTTCTTACAAACGAATAACCTGAAATATGGTGTAACTTTTGATTGACCCGCCTGCGATATCAAAATTCTATAGATGCTGGTTTTTGCCATAACACTTGTTTTTACCCGACTGCCCCAGAAGGAGGGTAATGTTTTTCGAGACTATGTATGTATGTATGTATGTCTATTTCTTTGATACGCTCTGTAGCCTAAACGGCTTGATGGATTTAAACATAAGAGGTGTCGTTTGATTTGTCTGAATTGTAGGAGTGACATAGGCTATATAATATTTATTTAATGCATCTACAAATAACAAAAAAAAGGACGCGAAGGTTTTTTTAGACTTACCAAGGGGTATCGTATTACCCAGTTACTGGGTTGTGGAGGTCAGATAGGCCTCCATGTAAAATACTGGTATTCATCTGCAGCCGATTCGACTGGAGGTCGACCCCAATAACTGTATTGTAGGTAAATGGTATGCAGATGGTGACTCTAATGTTTAATTTTTCACTACAGTATGTACCCTCAGAAGACTCTGTGCCATCTCCAGGTGGTCTAAGCGTCACTGACAGTATTCCTGGTGAAGCTTACCTCGATGCGCCGCCATTAGAAGATGGATATGGTACGTATTTAGACATAAAACTTATTTATTTATTTATTTTTTATTTACAACATAATCAGCCTACAATGTGGGGACACTGCTGAGACACAGGCCTCCTCTCTGTGAGAGGGAGTGGGCCGTAATCCACCACGCGGGCCCAGTGCGGGTTGGTAGATGTCAAATGTTTTCGAATTTTTGGTTCTAGGACATGCCGGTTTCCTCACTATGTTTTCCTTCACCGTTTTGAGAGCAGTGGTGATGAAATAATTTACACAAAGTAAAGCGCCTGTCCGGGTTCGAACCTACGACCTACAACTCGTAAGTCGCGGCCGTTACCATTGGGCCACCACTGCTCTCTATATTATTTATTTATTTATCTTTAATTCAGGCACATTACCCATAATTTGTTAGTAGTACTTAAACTATATTAGTATATAAAATTAATTAAGACACAAACAAACAATAGTAATTATACAACACAACACAGCTACGTATATCTATTATGCCATCTGGAGACACCCGGCAACAATTCCTGCTCTGCGCACAGGCGTCCCATCAGGTGGCCTTCACACTTATTAGCAACAATGCTCAAGAGACTGTTATCACTGCCTCGCATCCGCGCAGCAGTGACGCGGATCTTTTACGCATGGTCACAAAGAAATCATCTGTACGCGCTGCTGCGGACATCCCTGAAGCAGCATCCTAATAGCATTGTTGTATTGCACCCGCAGGGCATTAAACACACAGACTGCACGTATAAAAAGCCTGGCAATATGCCCTAAACAGTGTTATCTTGACACCATTGTCGCACTTTGCAAATCTGCGGGCCAGCATCTTGCATCGTACGACCAACGCCCTGCGCTCTCTCTCTCTCTCTCTCTCTCTCTTTCCATATCACAGTTATCAGTGTCATCTTCTGTAACCCAGTGACCAAGGTGTTTGAACTGCTTTTGCTTTTGTTTAGAGTTGCACCACATAGCGAGACTGGTGCTACCACTTCATAGGTCTTGTTTTGTGCCATAAAAACTAACTGCTCGATTTTCTTAGCATTACACCTTAGTCCATGGGCTCCAGCATAGCGCTCACATATATTCAATAGCTTTCTGAGGGCACTGATCGTCAGCATAACTGATTTTATTAAAAGACACACCATCTATCGTGCATCCGGTTTTAATAGCTTATAGATATTTTTAATCTGATGACTCCTCCTTTCCAGTATACGTGGGCTCACTAAAAGTGCAAATAATCGAGAACCTTCTTCGTTGTCCGGCTGAGGGTTGCTTTAAAAACTTCCGGAACAACACTTTACTACAGATGCATATCAAACACTATCACAAAGAACTCAGAAAGATGATGGGAGCGACTCCTAAAGTGTTAGACTTGGCGTACGCAAGAACCATGCCAGTGGGGGTGGACACTCCTCGCCCTAAAGACGACCACAGGATCATTAAAGTGAAGTTACCGCGACTACCGAAACGTGAGGAACCCAAACCAGAAGTAAAGGACATTCAAACTGAATTACAAGTGGACACCACACCTGTTACGCCAGTCAAAGATGGCGATAGCATAACTGTGCCCAGGAGTCAGGACTCGCCCAAACTGCGACAGGCTCTCGTCAACAAGCCTGTGAAGCGACCAAGAGTACTTCTACCCGTTCGAAGACAAGAACCCGAGCAGGTCATACCAGACCCGATGAACGAAGATATAGATGTGGAAGACAGAGAACCTATTGAACCTGTCACGGAAATAACTGCTTTAGAAATGCCGTTGGACTTTGAAAGTGCCATATCCACACATACAGTGACCAAGCCTGCGTTTGAGAAGAAGCGTAAAGGCGATAAGCGTCGTAAGACCTTCGTGTTGGCTGCTAAGAGGCCAGCCAGTGAAGAGG
Organism: Atethmia centrago; assembly: GCA_905333075.3. Lineage (NCBI taxonomy): Eukaryota > Metazoa > Arthropoda > Insecta > Lepidoptera > Noctuidae > Atethmia > Atethmia centrago. The sequence goes on from HG995369.1 coordinate 23,840,933, forward strand.
ATGACTGGTTTGGGGCGAACTCGGACTTTGAAACCAGGTCCAGTTTCCCCAGGTCTGGAACACCAGACTCGAAGGTTGATTGTAAAGTGGCGCCTGTGTCTTCTGAGTCCAATGAGGAGTATATGTTTACTGAGAGTAAGTTTTATTATTATTACTAGATCTTTCCCGCGGCTCCGCCCGCGTGGAGGTTTTTTTTTCTTACATTAGAACCTTCTCCTGACGTTCCGTTCACGCATGATGCCGTGACCGAGGGAGATAGGGATTCATTTTTATAGATAAATATCAAATCAAATAGTACAAAACAGTCGGTTTTCTTGTATGTATGTGTGACCGCTTAGTTCATCTAAACCAGGGATTCCGAAACTTGTTTGGTCAAGAGACCCCTTTTCCAAGATGAACTGATACCTCAGACCCCCATAGCCAAATTTTTAGCCCATAGAAATTTTATTACCTTAATGCTAGACCAAAAAATAACACGTGTCGAATCTATACGAAAAACTGAAACAAAGTCGCTTTTTGCGTGTCTGTCTGTATGACTGCTTAGTTCTTCTAAATTACATAACGGATTTTGATGCAGTTTTCAGCATCATTTAGAACAGGGATTCCTAAACTACTTTGGGCAAGAGGCCCTTTTCAAAAATGAACTGATACCTCAGACCCCCATAGCCGAATTTTTTCATTTTGTACGAACTTGTGCTCGCTTATATATATATTTGAATTTTTTAAAAGTACAACAACGATACTTTCTACTAAAATATTAGTCATTCTTGTAACAAGTTGGTACATGTAACACAACTTAAACAGTATCTTGTAAGTTTCAAATAAGAACTTGTGCTAATTAATAGGGGTCGATTTTTAGACTTCGTCGACCCCCAAGATCAGTTTTCGTTTATGTCGACCCCTGGAAAACCGATTTCGACCCCATGGGGTCGATATCGACCACTTTGGGAATCCCTGATCTAAACGTTTTGCTCCATAATTTAGAGAATTTAATTAATAGAAAATTTAATATAATAAAGAAATCTTAATGTCAAGTCGTAAAAACCGTGCGACGGAGGTCGAGTCACTAAAGTCGAATTATTAATTTACTGGAGTACCTGACATGTGCTAGCTGTCACTTTGTGTAATGAAATGGTCGTATTCTAGACTTTTATACTTATTATTATACATTTATTATGAAACTAAACAATCACCATTACAATAAATATGACCATTTTATTACACAAAGTAACAGCTAGCACATGTCAGATTACTCGCGTGAATTAGTAATTCGACTTTAATTCTTTATATTGTTGTAACACCAGATGACACTGAGAGAAAAAGAAAATGCGTCGCTCCTGACACTTTAATTATTTCAATTTGGCCCTGTATGAAACTTGAAGCTAATCAACTGCCCTTGTTTATAGATGGCGAGAGGATAAAGATAGTGCACATGAAACGCGAAGAGATCATTAATTGTCACTGCGGGTTCCGCGAGGAGGACGGGCTCATGGTGCAGTGCGAGCTGTGTCTTTGCTGGCAACACGCCATGTGCCACAACATACAGAGGGAGTGCGACGTGAGTATGCTATAGTTAACAAGACATGGGATCGACCTAGCCCGACTAAATCCTAGACTCGTAAAGCAGTGCATAAAGAAAAATGCTCCCTAAATCCTAGTCCAAGATAATATGACAAACAACTCGAGATTTTACTAAAATCATAAAAAAAACCAGCAAACTTTACAGTAGTCGCCTATGATTTGTGACATCTCACCTTGGTAATAAGCCGGTGAGCAGCGACAGAAATTAACATCATAATTAAAAAAAAGCTAAATACTGAAATATTTATTCGGATAATTATTCATTACTATTGGTCGCCCACAGGTCGAAATTAGACTCCTTCGATTTACAATCTAATTCCATGCTCAAAGTGTCACTTCCTGTCTACACACTTCCGTTCCTGCGAGAGGAAAGATGTAACACATAAAAAATAAAAATAAGTCAAATCATTTGTTTGTTTAAATATCGGTAATACATGAGATGATACATATTATAAAAAAAAAGTTCTATATTATACCATATCCTACCTCAACAGATGTGCAAATATCTATTATAATTAAAATGTTACTTGCATTGACTAAAATTAGCTTTGTATTACTGTACGTGATGGTTCTAAGAAAACGACATCTAAACCGTCAAATAAGTATCATTGGCGAGGTGCATTGAACATATAGAGGCATGAGGAATAAGAGTGTAAAGTTCACTCATCCTCTTTAGAAAAGGGAGGATCCTCCTACCAGACGGGCGACGTGTCTGGTGGGCTGCCCGACGGTTGATGTCGGAATGTTGTATATATGCTAGTTGCGCGGTAAACTCTGCTTGCGCGATGCAGGATTTTGCGTGACGTCAGTGTGTTGCGAAGTTCGCATGTGGCGATGTAGATGCCGCCACAAACACGACTAAAAGGCCTGCATAAAAGTTTAAAATTGTCTGGGATGTTTAATACCCTATAGCCAGTAGGCTTAGCACGAGAACCGTAGAGAAGCGTTTTGTCGACCGAAAAGTAGACCAAAATGACGTTTCCGTGTAGATAGTTGACAGCTTTCTACCGAGAAATGTAGACAAGCGATTTCTATTCCACAGTAGTGGAAATAGAAAGTGTCATGCTAAGTCCTGTAGGTCCCACAGTCACATTTATATTCGCTCATAGCAATGCTCTCATACTGTCCAGGTGCCAGAAAAATACACGTGCAGCATTTGCTTAAACCCACGTCGCGGTCGCCGGTCGCAGCGGTTCCTGCACGACCAGGACCGGATGTACGAGGGTCTGTTGCCGGCCGGCAAGCCGTGCGAGACGTTACGTCGGTCGCACGAAGTGGCCGGGAACCTGCTGAGGATCGAGGATGCTCTCCATGCGCTGAGGGTCAAGTACTATGTGGCTACGTGAGTATCGGAAGTATTTTTTAATGTTAGTTAGGACCTGTTTCACTTTCTTCAAATAATTTTATGTAAATCACTTTAAAACCTGTTAAGCCCCGCGCGACACCGATTCGGAGTCAAACAATAGAAAATCAATTGTCTCATTAGCTGTCTTCGACCAATTAAAGATAGTATTTAACTAATTCTGTTTTATTTGTTTGGTGAGTACAGGCTATTTGGACAATACGAAACAGGACCTTAGTTTTTAAATGTGCGTAACTACAGCTTCCTCATGGGTGATAGAATAATTCTACCTATGCCAATATTTAAGGCATAATAGCTGCAATCAAAGTTCCCAGTCTTAATTTAACTGCCACAAAAACTTTGTTAATATGAGCCGTTTACTGTGTGTTAAGCTGGAGATCGATCACCCCAGCTTCTTCATGCAGTATAGGCAAGCAGTGAGGTTAGGGTTTTGGACTATAGTCAGAAAAATAAGGCATAATAGCGGTACAAGGAAGGTAAGAACTGAACGATAATATTTAAAAAGTGTTGATACTGCGATCAAAAAACTGTGTGTAAGCTGGATTTATGTCACCTCAGCTGCATATGAAAAAACCGCAATCCGGCGCAAAAACGGTTACAGACAAACGGTCAAAAAATCTACAAACTATATTTTCAAAATCAGACTCGTTCCCACACCTCGTAGAAATAACTTTTTTATAGCTTATAAAAAGTAATTGCTACGAGGTGTGGGAAATTAGCTTGCTTGGTTTTGAGTTGAGCTACACGATTACTGACAAATGCTTGCACTGACTGGACAGGTCCACTCAAATTTGTGTGGTTCTTTCCTCAAAAGACCATTTCAGACATAGATCTACATGGTCCTCACATGATCTGACCAAGATTATGTCTGGACTTTAAAAGAGACTTTGACCCTTGAGTTTGTTTCGCCATTTCTTCTCAGGGGTAGTCAGATAGGAAATGTCGACTCCATCTAGCTTATTTTTTAATATGACGTGTAAAAGTGATTCTCATATCCTATTTACAGAATAAACAATTTCATTTCATTTCATTTCATTTCATTTCACGAATGTTTCCATTTATTAAAAAAATATTCAATGTACAGTTTTGACTTTGCTACTATTTTATTAAATGTTTAGAAGATTGACAGTTATTTAGCAAATAATAGCGTTTAATCCTTATGAACCAAACAACAAAACCCAGAACATAATTTATAATGTTGTCTTCTTCCACAGCAAGAAAGACCATCCAAAGCTCTACCTCTGGGCCAAAGACTGGGAGCAGGTGGAGATCCAGTACACACAGGAGAAGCTGAACTCGGACTACTCGGACCTGAACATCATGATCAACAGCATGGACAAAGAGAACCAGCCGCTCCGGCCAGACGACGTGAAGGACTTGCCGCTGGACATACGCGCCCCCCCGACCTTTGATGAACAGGAACATGAGAGGTTTATCATTTGTGACTTCGAGTTAAGCTATAGCTATATGTAATCGGGCACGCCCTTTATGCCAGGAGGCTTTTATTTAGGTTCTGCTTGAGTATAGCTTTCGATGTTTTTTTGTTGGTATAGTGGCGTGTGCTAGCTGACATTATGGCAAATAATTTAATTTAATGATTTGTGTTGCGCATAGTGTAAATTATTTTGCATACTATTGTATAGAATCAAGTTTTCTAACTGAACAGACGGCTGTACTACTGGGGAGTTTGTTTGGCCACTTCTTCCCAGCTAAAGCACTAGTTGAAGGGCGGGCGTTTTGGGGAATTTTATATAAATTATATGACGTCCGAAAAGTGCTGATACTCAGCCTAGTTTGAATAAATGACTTTTCATTTTGAAAACGATGAGTCATTTCGCCCAGTTTTCTAATTAATTTGGTACGCTTCTATAAAAGACACAATATACTCTTGTATATTATGACAGCACTGCAGGCCTGCACCGCGTCAGTATGCAAACGGTTGTGTATGTGATAAAAGCTCCATAGAAAAAATATCTTTCGTTATCTGATAGCATGAACTGTTGATGAATAGGTTATCAAAAAGACCGTAAAATACCTGAACATGTAGTCTATAAAATACTCGACTACTCTCATTGATGGACTCCTCCTACAACTGACTATGTTCAAATATTACCTATGCTATAATTTAACACGTTACAATGATCTACTCACTTTAGGTACACACAAAGCTCCCAGCTCGGTTCCCACAACCTTCTGAGTGGCCTACTGTCTAGTCCGGGCGGAGCGTCACTGGACCTGCCTATCAGCACGTCGGAGTTGGAACGTCTTGCTAAATCTGTTCAAGGTATGGTGCTACTTTTGTTTTCTCGCAACAGCTTGTGGTCTATAAAATAATAGCTAAGGTAAAAAGTTATCCATTCGTCACGTTGGCAGCCATTATGGTTGTTGCTTGCAATATTTTTGGGACACAGCCCGATCCAAACTTTATGGCGGCTCGGAACATGAGGCGAGTCACTGGGCAGTAACAAATTCACGTGTCAGCCGGGGTGAGGAATGCGGTAATGCGCAGCGAGTTGTGCACCTAAGAGCTGCCATCAAGTTTGAATCGAGCTGTACCTACCATTAGACGTTTATCACCGTCATTATATATATGAGGTGTGTATGTTTGTAAAGAAACACAAAGAATTACACCCATTTTTGAAAAGTGTCTTAATTAAATTCTATAGTGCTAATATGCCCCAAAAAAATCACAAAATTTTTATTCAATCGATAAGTGCCATAAAAATGCATTTAAAATTTTACATTTTCAAATTTAATTACACCCATTTTTGAAAAGTGTCTTAATTAAATTCTATAGTGCTAATATGCCCCAAAAATAAAATCACAATTTTTATTCAATCGATAAGTGCCATAAAAATGCATTTAAAATTTTACATTTTCAAATTTAATTACACCCATTTTTGAAAAGTGTCTTAATTAAATTCTATAGTGCTAATATGCCCCAAAAAAAAAATCACAAAATTTTTATTCAATCGATAAGTGCCATAAAAGTGCATTTAAAATTTTACATTTTCAAATTTCGCGCGTAGGTTGACGATAACGCTGGACGCAGTGGACACCATGTTGCTCTGTGATCATGACGTCACTGGGCTATGAAAACAAATGCGCTGATCTTTGTATGATAATTGACACGTTTTTGTTAACATAGCCGTATGACGTAATAACATGGCGGCTACTATATCGTGGTGTTTTTTAACAGATTAGAAAAACTGAAAACGTTGAATTTTAAAAGTTATTTTATGAACTAAAACTAACATTTTCCGACTCCTTTTTACCTAAACTATCTCAATAATATATTTATAGATTTTTTCTCGTATATAGTAAAATACCCTATTATTTAAAACAGCAGAAGAGGTATGTTCACGAAGTCAGTCGGCGTGACCAATACACACTTGTACTAGACGAGCTGCTTAGGTGTGCTAAATATAATAAAAACGGTGTAGCTATGTGTGTACGTATATTTAATTACTTACCAAAGACGATTATTGCATGCTTTCATTATAAGCAAAACATGTATGACCTCATTTTGTATTGTAATGCCTTTTTATACCGAGTTTTAAGTAAATAAATATTATTATTATTTAGCTCCTTGGATTGCCAATGCCAACTAGGACATGCAGCCATAAAATATGAAGAGGGTAATCTCGCTTAAGAAACCACTATGCACTATCAAATCCAACAACAAATCTGTTCATAGTCCAGGGACTGATTGTAGAAGATAAGAAAAAAAAAACCTCCTTGGATTGGTGTCGCTGTTACTGTTAAGCTAATAGATTGTTAACTTCATTCTCTATAAAGATTAAGTGATAGGTACTCATTGTAGAATGGGTGCTATGTAAGTGTGCGTACTGTACTAAAATTAGCTCATAATTAATATTTCCAGAGCAAGAAGCCCAGCGTGCCGTGGTCTCCGCCCCGCAGCCCGAGGCGCCCATAGAGAACGCGGCGTGTCGCCAGCAGCTGCTGAAGCACCTGCAACGTTGCCAGGCGCTCATCGACGCACGGCTCGACTCCATCGAGGCGCAAGTTGCAGGTAAAGCAACACTTCTTCAGTAATACTTCAGTACTAAACAGGAACTAGACCCCGCCACCAACACTGGAAATTAGACTTGTTTTTGCTCAGTCACTGAACAGAGCACTTCGATCTAGTACAATCTGTGAAATGTACTAGTTCGGCCTTGTAGTACTAACAGTACAATTAGTAGTTCTTTCCTCAAAAGATTATTGTAAATGTGAAGACTATGTGGGTCATTGTTTATTATTTTTTTATTCTCAGTTAGTTTTTAACATGGGCTGGCAGTTTGAGTATTTTTTGCGGCCTAGCCAAATGTCCTTTCTTTGGTATTATTTGTTGAATCGTTGAGCTCCTTAAGTTCTGAGTTGAGCTGCACAACTACTGACAAATGCGTGCAGTGACTGAACAGGTCCACTCAATCTGTGTGGTTCTGTCATAAAAGACCATTTCAGACACTAATCTACATGGTCAAGATTATGTCTGGACTAGACTGTGACCTCTGAGTTTGTTTCGGCCTTTCTTCTCAGAGTAGTCAGATAGGAAACGCCGACCTCATCTAGTTTAAAAAAATATGATTGATTTGGTTTGATTTTTGATTAAAATTATTTTATTTCTGTAAGTAGGCTTACAGAAATAAAATCATTTATCATTTATGAAGAGTTTTGGATTGTATCACAGGCGCAAATAATTTTTAGTCATTCTAGTGCAGTGTCATGAATGAATTCTTTATAGTATTTAGTACATGTACTACACAAGCCTAATGGAAATTAAACGGTTGCCTTGTCGGACCAGTAAGCGTAGTTGACTTGGTCACGATTTTAAAGTTTTAGCCCGTTGCACTTATTCTGTATATAAGAAAATAATTTGAAAGAGTTTACATAGAACTTTTAGAGATTTGAAATATAACACGAAAATTACATTGTTTATCGCTCTGCCGGAAAAATCTGGATTTATTTTATATTCTTTTTCAGAACTAGAATCTCAAGACCCATCGTTTGAGGACGACGAGACGGCGGACTACTTCCCGCGCACCAAACAGACGGTACAGATGCTAATGCGAGATCTGGATACAATGGAGGAGCTAGGAGTCATAACCTAAACATACAAGCCGAGGAACTGACCTAGGATAGCTCACAGATGTGATAAGCATACATTTTCATGAATTGAATACATACATAATTGGAAGTAATCGGACATTATAGGGATTTATGCATTGCATTGTTATAACGTTATTCAAAGTAAATTATGATTTTGAATAACACAGTTTATATTCCTGTTTATGTAATATCTCATGTAACATTGAAATACCAAAGTAAGAAATAAAGTATATTTAACATGAAATAGTTGTTTTTATTGTGTAAGTTACTCTACAGGCGCACATACAATGGTTTTAGAGATACACGATTCTGCAAAACGTTACTCCAGGGAAACGCAATATTGGAGGGATGCCCGGCTTGGGCAGAGCACCGCCGTGTCCTCGTGGAGGCGATCGGCGGCAGAGATCTCTCGCGTCCGGCCCTGGTTCAGGCCATGGTACGGAGCGAGAGGGCATGGGCAGCCGTCACCACCTTCTGCGAAGCAGTAATGCTCGCGAAGGAGGAGGCGGGACGGTTGAGGGAAAGGAAAGTTTCGCGCCCTCTCGCCCCTAGCCGCCGCAGGAGACGCCCTGGGCGTCGGGAATCCCGGGCGGATTTCCGGCCAACGTTGGCGCGGGCTTGCGGACAGTGAGCAATGGTAGCTCACCGTCCGGTAAGGGCCTGGGCCCGGGTCGACGGCGCGTTGTATTCCACGCGCGCCTCAAAGAGATGTCGTCAGCACAAGTGTAGGGCCGATGCCTGACGGGGTCGCGGGAAGGTACTAATGGGTCACCGATCCCCCGCAACACAGGCAACAGAAGGAATACGGGTGGGTTTTAGTCAGTAAGAGTCTGACACACCCTCCCGCTCCACCCAGAGCGGGAGAAGTTATTTGATGATTTCCCATCCACAAAAAAAAAGGGAAATGCAATATCTTGAAAACCTGAATACGCACAAATTATATTTTCAGCGCACATTTTTGCACAAATGTAGCTCTCTGCCCATGCACAATATTTCTCTCCGATTATTCGTTTAGAAGTTTCCTGCTGGAACAACGTTACTCCAGCAGAAATCGTGTTTTCCGTTTTTTTTCAAAACGACAGCGCACAATTTTTTTAATGTGGCGCACATTTACAGCAGATTACGCACGCCACTAATTATACGTTCCACTCAAAGTGGAAAGTGGCTCCTAGTGATAACTAGGAGCCACTTTCCAGCTGGAGTAACGTTCACGTTTTTATTTAGGCATCTGTTCTCATGTTTTTTTTTTTGTTGTGAGACGTTCACTGTTTATATTTTGGAGCACTTGCGCGTCTCCCCTCGAGCACAGTCTTGAGTGGTTTATTATAAGCCAAAGAAACTGTCTATCCTTTTGTTGATTCCAATATGTGAATCAATGACAAATTATATTAGAAACCATCTGAAAATGCTACCACATAAAAAAACACATCCTCTTTTCAAAATTTTATTACCTTACAAAACAGAATACGAAAAGAAAACTAGCCCTCATAGAATTTGGGCAGCTGATCTCCAAGTATGACGGAGCGTTCAACACCAGCTTCCGTAATGACTCCAAGTCTCACCACACCACCTGATGAGCCGTCACGAAGGATGGCCAGTGTCAGCGTGTTGGTGACGAACTTGATAGCTTCCTCCTTGCTCATGTTAGGCTTGAAGTTAGCGTCCACGTAACCATACACGTAGGTTGAACCTGACCCACCGATGGACACGGCCTGACGTTGCACCATACCACCAATTGGGACTGAGTAGATTTGTCCTGTAAAAAGAAATAACTATGTGTTAATAACACTAAACCGCCAGATATACTGTAGTCTGGGCAAGTCAGACTTGCTAGAGGTGAAGCGAAATAAGAAGACGCTGACGCATAAAAGGACGCGATATCGCGCTGACAAAAAACACCTAAGCTACGTCACAACGCGTCTTAAATCAGCACTAAGTGAACACATAAATCTAGATATGGAGATATTGGTGCCGATTCACTTTTTCACAAACTAAACTAAATTTAAGTTCAGTGCATCTTTTTCTTTCTATTTCATTAAGAAAAGGACAGAAGATAAATTTTAGTTTAGTCCTGTCAAATTAATCAGCGCCTGTCACTACTCCATACAAGTTTAGACGTGATTAAAAACTTGCCTACTAAAATTACGTCAATTTACGTCAAGCGCTGATTAATTTGACAGGACTGAACTAAAATATATCTTCTGTCCTTTTCTTAATGAAATAGAAAAAAAAAGATGCACTGAACTTAAATTTAATTTAATTTGTGAACAAGGGAATCGGCGCCATTATCCTCTAGTCTCAGTAGTTCGGTTGTTTTGTTCGGGGCAGGACTACTGAGATTAATTTTGTGTCATTAGTTCGGTTATGACGTCAAACCGAACTGTTGAGACTTGTTCTGTAGTTCAGTTAATAATGTAAAACACAACTTTTTTAAAGAAAGAAGATTACATATGCAAAAACCATGGTTTTTGCATATGTATGCATGCATGGTTTTCGATTTGCCTATGGCAAAGTTCGAAAAATGAAGTAAGGTAACTATCAACTCAATTAAAATAAAGCACCTGGATATGATAACATACTTCAATCACGAAGACCCGGTACATTCCTCTCCAATGGAAAGTAGCCCAAATAATCATGATAGCTAAACCTGGGAAGTGCCTTGGGGACGTGAGGTCCAACCTATTAGCTTCTTGCCCTCCCATCAAAACTACTGCAGACCTAGTTCATCAATAAATCTTTAGTAGACCAACACTCGTTGCTATCTGACCACAAATTTGGTTAAGACAAAGTCATGGGACCATAGAAACAAATACATCAGCTGGTCGAAAAAAAAAGTACTGTTCAGCTGCCTTTCTAGATACATCACAGGCTTTCGAACAGGTTTGGCACAAGGGTCTTTTATATAAAATTAAATAAAAAGCATTTGCAATAACTTCTTCGTATTCATTAAATCTTATCTGGAAAGGAGATATTTATTTGTAAAACAAGGCAATGAGGTAATCAGACTGCACGAACACAACTAATGCATCATGGTATATCTACCACCCCGCACTGGGCCCGCATGGTAGATTACGGCCCACTCCCTCTTACAGAGAGGAGGCCTGTGTCCCAGCAGTGGGAACATTATAGGCTGATTATGCATATCATTAACAATACCTTACATTGGGTCTTAAAAAAGACAAGAAGAAAGAAATCACACAAAGATTCAGTGCCTACAAGAATAGGATTACGATCCATCTTAATAGCATCAAATAAAAACCAAGACATTCAAGGCTTAAAATATTGGCTCCAGAACTTGACTTTATGTGAAGAATGACAAACTTATATAGATTGATGTGGATGAGCCAGTGGGAGCATACCAAGAATGTCTAAAACTAACAATATAAAAGATGATTAATATCAATAGATGGACAGATTGCTTAAGAATTAGAACAAAATAAGTGTTATGAAAGTGGTTCATATCATAGTAAAATTCCAGTTTTATGGAAATTAGAGAAGCTCATATAAAAAGAAAAGTCCTGACTCACTAACTGACACATCAAAGCCCAGCCTAAATTCACCTGGAGCTGAAATTTTGCACAAAGGTTGGATTTCTGATGTTTTACACAGAGATTCCCGCAGGATAGGGAATATAGGGCTGATGAAGTTGTTGGCCAAGTGCCAGTTTACCATATTGGATATGAATTGCAGTATTCTGTGTTAGGGTGTGAGCATATTACATGTGAAAATTTTGTTTAGATAAAGTGAGTAACATTGGCAAATTTTGGAACCACTGCAGTGGACATTATGAAACTTAGTGGCTGTATGGCTGGATGGATGAGGAAGTTTTCCGATTTGTATAATCTGAACACACACACACACAGTCCTTCTATCCCATAAACTACAAATCCTTACCTCCATTCTTCTTATCCCAGCCTGCGACTAGGATACCAGCGACCAAGGAGTCACGGTAGTTATAACAAAGCTCACGGAATATGGCCGCAGCAGTGTGAACTAGAGGAGGCTCACCCAGCTCCATCTTGTGGAAATCTGAAAAAAATTGCATTTGATTACGGAGAATAATAATGCTGGTTGTATCATTTAATTTAGTAAATGATGCAATTCAATGGCATGGCTGGATTGGCTATTCTTAAGTAAATATGTGGCCCAATACAAATTGCCAAGTTTGTTTTGGTTGAATGACCAATGTGCATCCTTTATGTCTAGTAATTATAGTTTTAACAAGCACATACAATAAAGACAGTTATAGACTAGCTCTTTGTTCAGACTTTCATCTTTGGTTTTGCGATGATCTGGTTTGAAAAGATTGGACAGTCAGGACTTTGTAGCTCCTATTTGCTTTTCTTATTAAAGATAAAAGACCTTAACTTATTCATTTTTGTATTTGTGTTCCTTCTTTGTGCCATGTTTACAGCAAATAAACACATTTTCTTTCTTTACAATGTATACTCACTTAAATGATAAGTTACAATATCGGCAATGGCTTGCGTATCAGCCGCCGATCCTGATCTGCAGCAGTAGATGTGATCAGTGATTCTCGTCAGTTTGTCTGTTACTCTGTTAGCGATGTAGGCTCCAGTGGTGGTGCGAGAGTCGGCGCCAATCACTACACCGCCTTTAAACTCGCAAGCCATGATCGAAGTTCCCGTACTGTGCGGGGCATTCATCCATTCATGAATGCAAGGATCATTGTAAGCGTTGACTACTGATGCCGCCATGTTTCTGAAATAGGTTTACAAAGAGTTTATTAAGAGTCCTTTACAGATATGCAGGTCGAATTATTGATGATGAACGATGATAGCGTGTATTTCGAACAGAATTTTGGATTGTTTGTTGTAGCGTCATTTTGAATAAGGTTATGGTTGTAAATTGTTAGTTACAGTACAAAATGTTAATAATGCAGTTAGAAGATGCACGTGCTAGACAATACTCACATTAATTTGTGGTAAAAATTGAATTATTTAGATATAACAATTTCTGAAAGTCACGATTTGACTGCGGCGAACAGTTGTCACTGTCAAAATTGGAACAATATCCGTCATCGAAACTATCAACTCATCCTGCTTCGAAACATGCAGTATTTTTAACATAACATTTACAACTTTTTCATTTTAGTTATTATAGAAGTTACTTAGGACGAAAGGTAACCATGCTACGCCAACTTTCAAGAAATCTGCTTGGTAGTTATAATATTATTAACGGCTCAATTATCGTGCTTTGTAAAGCACGATAACGAACTTCTGTGCTATTTCACGACGTGTAATGAAGCGCAATTTGAAATACGGTTCATTTTAAGTTAGGTTCTATAAAAAGGTAGTGAAGGAGGGCTAAGAAGGGCCACTGCAGTTTATAACCCGCGCGTGCGAATCTTCACAATTTTATAGTCATAGTCATAGTCATTTATTCATAAACAAGTAACTTGTATCTGAATTAACACACAAAATTACACAGTTACACACACACACAGTCGGTTTACATACGCTCAATAAATTACATTAAATTTCATTTTTTTTTAGTGCTTCGACATATAATTTAAAACATATGGTCAACACCTTATAATATAAAATAATAACAATAAAACAATAGATTGATAGAATTAATTAGAAATATTACATTTGTAGTTAGATCAATACGTCAGAATGAACAAAATCCAATAAAATTTAACAACCCATGCTTATCTCAATAAAATTACAATTCCATAAAATCGCGACGCGTCGCGCGACAAGTCGAGCCAGTATGTAGGAGCCTTAAAAAGGCAACGAGGAATTAGGATGCAAGAGCGAGCGAAGCGAGCTCTGGACTTGGGGCACCCCGACTTGGACGGTTAGGTTCCTTTTATCCCTGCAGACAGAAATACCCCGTCGACTACGCCTTACTACACATATTTTTCTTTCTTTTTATATTTGACTTTCGAGGCATTTCACATTGACTTTGAAGATGTCATTGACCTTATTATTACTTGGAAACATATTTAGACCCGCCACGTGATCTTCCCCACCCTTAATACCTACTCCCACTCCCGCGATTTTTTCTCGGTGCCTATGGTTTTGTGCACTTTGGGTTTTCAAATATACACTCAAAAGGGTACATTATTCCCAAGAAAAGTTTGGCAAAAATATCTGATTTCATGATTCATCCATTAATATCTGTCGTTAAGATTAGATACCTACGGCGAATATGTGATCATTTTTGGAAGGCTTATAAGTGGCGGCACAAATATGTGACATCGAAGGAACATCACAACTATCTGACGAGACAAGCGGCGCCAAAATATAGGATGCTGTAGCTGCACCGGCTTTAAAAATATGTGCTTTCCGCGGGTGCGAAGCGAGTCAGGTGCAACCACGCGACTTGGTCTCTGCGTTCGTTGTCACAATATTGTGCACTATTTGTCTTGCTCTCGAGACAATGACCTCAAAATATAGGGTAGGTACCTCATTGTCTTCAAAAACATGTGTGACCTCTCAGAATGTATAAATATCGGACATTTTTTGATAAATATCTGTCTACTCAGTTCAGTTCAGAAGAATGTGATACCTCGTGGTCGTCATCAATTTGTCAGCACAAAAATCTTACCGTAAAATGTTTAGAGCCGTTTTCTTCTATACCAGTGCCGCTCATATTGCAAAAATATATGACATAATTAATGTGTGTGGATATCTAAGAAGAAAATGTTTTTGATTACAACGCAAGTTATTACATTCTTCTAAACTGAAATGACTGGGCAGATTAACGTAAAATATTTCAGGTATTTATGCATTCTGAGAGCTGAAACATATTTTTGACGTAGATGTGGTATCCTACTTATATTAAACACTCTCGTTCTGCAAACGCTTCGAGCGCGTTTAACAGTCGCTTCTCTGGTAACTCGCTGGCAAATCGTCAGTGTGATTCGGCCCTAAAAAAGGGCAGTAAAGGGTGAGGGGCCAGTGGCCAGCGAACGTGAACGTGTGGTAAATAAAACCAACTCACCACCTGAGTTACAATTGTTAGGTGTTGGCACAGCCAGTAAGCAAGCAGTAGTTTTTTGTACCGACCAAGAATTCTAATAAGTTGGCGTAGCAGTCACCGAGTCTGTAACTCAACTTTTCAAAATTGATCGTTTGCTCCTAAGGATCCAGCGCAATGAATGTCACTGCACATCTCCTATTGGCAATGGCGTGATGATTTACAGCTAACATTATAACCAACCCTTTATCTAGGTAATATCTATTTTTAGGGCTGTGAACACCATTTTTCGATTCATGTATCCGTTTGTGTAATATTACCTAAGTGCTAAGTTTGTTTTTGGGATAAATTCATCCCAAGTAATCCCAACTAGGAAACCCTTCATTGTGGTGGTCCGAGACGCACTTCGCCGGTTTTTTTTTACCCGACTGCCTCAGGAGGGTAATGTTTTTTATTTGAACTAATTTAATCTACTTATCCAGTACCTAGTGCATATTTATTAGATCTCCTAAAAAAACTTTAACTTAGCTCGCTCCTCCATAGTTATTGGTGAAAAACGGTTATAACAAATAGCAATAACCAAAATCCACATGGCGCAAGATTCGCAAACATCGTCCACCTTTTAAAAAGAAAACGCTTCGTCATCATAGCGTGGGTGTCCTCCACTCATTAGCATCCCTTGTCCCACTAAAAAGACACTTTAAAAAAAAGAAAGAAAAAAAAATTCGCTACGCGCCATTTTGTACGTCATCCCAAAAACGATGTTTATTTAAAAGTTATAAAGACTATCCTCTATTGAATGCTCGCGTACGTTTATGATAAATCACCTTTTTATTCGACGTTTTCATTCAAAAAGAATATCGAATTTATATTTATTCATGAAGTTTGCGATTCGCCACCGTTGTTCAATACGATAGCACACGTCTTAGAGAAATCCTTATAGTAAGTATTGCAAGTCTTGATACTTTCTTAAACGTTTATAGAAAATAAAGGTAAATTTAATGAACAAGAGGGCGCACAGCAAGTAAACGTTTCCACTTTTTAGGAGTCTGCTCTTTAATTTTAAAGAGATCGCATGTTTCCCATGCGTTTACTTGAAAGCCTTTCAAGGTTTCAGGCGTACAGAGTTTACATGGTACTAGTGACTGGTAGGAGGTACTTCTTACATTACACTCTTGCATATTACTTAGAGTGTTATTTTAGGGTAAGGATAAAACTGTAAGGGCCTTCGGAAGAGATGCTCTGACGGTGGCAATATTTTCCTAAATTCAGTAACTTCAGCATCGTTTCGTACGACTAGAAGTTTGCTTAAATTGCCTAGGTTCCCCGATTTATTCTGTATAGTCATAAATAATAGCTCGGAAGCTTGTTCAATTCTATCCCAGGCAAGCATCAACTATGTTTTCGCGCGGTAGCAACGCGTTGCTCGGCGGCAATAAGTAGGCGTATTATTGAGGCCGCGGCGACCCCGCGCAATGGAAGTGGCTGTCA
Source organism: Atethmia centrago (assembly GCA_905333075.3). NCBI lineage: Eukaryota > Metazoa > Arthropoda > Insecta > Lepidoptera > Noctuidae > Atethmia > Atethmia centrago. Next base: position 23,857,428 of record HG995369.1, read on the forward strand.
ATCGCACTTGAATAATGACGCGTGCGGTGGCGACGTTTTGTTATTTATTTATTTATTTCACAGAGACTCCCCCGCGACCCGTACAATGGCCAGCTGTTGATATTTTTTTCTACATTACAATGTATTTTAAGTTTTGATAGCTATTGTCGTGTGATGCCTGTTTCCGTTAGACCCTCGGTTGCCAGTCAGCTGAATTGTCAGTCATTCCCTGTTAAAGTTCACTCGATTCATTAAACCTACATCTACAGTATTAAGTAATCGTCACATTCACAAACGGCTGTTGACGTAACCAAATTAAATACGCTATTTTTTAGTACACATTGGTATTTTATTTTAAAATTATTGCAGCAGGTGTTTTTATATAAATATTCTAGGTAGGTAGGTACCACAAAAAGTTAATGTTATTAAAATGTATTAATGTTTTAATTACTTCCTAATGAGTAATGATATTAATTAGTTAGGTATTTAAAATTAATTCATGTAGAATTCAAGTAAAAAGAAACCGGCCAGGTGCGTGTCGGACCACGCACAATGAAGGGTTCCGCAGTTGGGAAGTGGGGATGAATTTATCCCAAAAACAAACAACATTGTAGTTGAAAAACATGTTCTCCCATACATCGATATATGCCACGGTCAATTCTCCAACTGCAAATTTAAGTTGATTGACTATTACTCGTTAACTTGTAAAGCCTACTTAGTCGTGATAGTTTTCCTTTTAATTTCATTATGTACTACTGCCATGATTTTTTTTTACATCTCCATAAACAACCATTTAGCTGGTTCAATATTTTTGAACGGCCTATCCAACGATACCCCACAACATGGGGTACACGAGAAAAAACATATCATCCCCACATAACGTGAAAGGGAACTACTAAACGAAAAAAAAAAATTTTTTTACGATTTTGATTTAGCATTTTGTCGGCTTGATTAATATGTATAGGAAAAAACATTGACTTTGAAGATGTCATTGACCTTATTATCAAAAGAACCTATGCTAAATTACAGCTTTCTAGTACTAAGCGTCTCTGAACTACAATAGGGACAGACAGACAGACAGACAGACGGACATTGCGAAACTGTAAGGGTTCCTTGTTTACTACGGAACTCTAAAAAACCGGCCAAGAGAGTGTCGGACCACGTACTATGAAGGGTTCCACAGTTGGGATGAATTTATCCCAAAAACAAACTTAACATTGTAGATGAAAAATATATTCTTCCACACATCGATATACGTTACGGTCAATTCTTCAACTACAAAATTAAACGTAAGTTGGTCGACTATTACTCGTTAACTTGTAAAGCCACGAAATTAAAAAGAAAAGTATCACAATTAAGTATAATTGTGATATTTCCCTTTTAATTTCGTTATTACTACTGCCATATTTTTTTTCAAATCTCCATAAACAACCATTTAGCTGGCAGGGGCGAGAACACACGACTCTACGAAAAAATAGCACTTTAAAGCTTAATATTACGCAAACGGATCCTTGAATCGAAAAATGATGTTTACAGACCCTCAATATTTTTGAACGACCTATCCAACGATACCCCTCTCCATGGGATAGACAAGAAAAAGAAATATCATTCCCACATTACGTGCAAGGGAAGTACCAACTCTAAAAATATTTTACCACTTTATCGGCATGATTAATATGTATACCTATGCCAATTAACAGATTTCTAGTACTACTCGTAAAAGCTTGAAGCTAGGTAGCTTCTGCCTTCTAAAGTATATGCTATGGCTATGGCAATGAAACGAATTCTAAAAAAATACACATGCTTAAGGGGACTAGAGGACCTAAACGCAATTTTTGTAAGTTTTATAATGCCTAAAAGTACCTATATGATCCACGGCAGTAAAGAAAATCAGAAAATATATGATATTCTTCAGGATATATTCTAGGTAGATAGTGAGTTGAAAACATGATACAATTAGTATGATACGATAGAAAAATCACTAAAATGCCTCTAAAATTTTTTTTAACGATTACAAACCATACTAGTACTTATACATGCAATTATTCTGAGTTTTTGTCCGATTATTCTTCAAGCAACATATTAGCTTAATAGTGTTTAATTTTTTTTATCCAATAAATAGATTTTTTGTAAATAGATAATTGCGTCATATTTTGCAATAAATTACCAGCGTTGTGTCATCGCGCTTCTCTTTCTTTTATGCAGTCCGACAGTGACCGCGCTTTAGGTGTTGTCAGCCTCTTAAAGAAAACTAGCTTTTGCATGCGGTTTCGCCCGCGTGGATGTCGAAAATTATTCCACAGGAACGCACTACCGGTATTAAAAGTATCCTATGTCCTTCCCCAGGATGCCATCTATCGCCTTGCCAATTTTATCGAAAACCGTCCAGTGGTTTAGTCATTAAAAAGGTAACCCATTTCACGCCTAAACCATTGGATGGTTTTAAACTCTTAACTGTCTGTCTGTGTGTCAATACAGACTTGTGAAGCCGTATCCTATTCGGAGCCAAACAATGGAAAATCAATTGTGTCTCATTAGCTGTCCTTGACCAATTAATATTAGTAATAAATAAGGCTTAATCTTATCATATCCTTCTGAAAATCTAAACTTATATATGTAGGTACGGTAATACTTAATTTTAAAAATACCAGCATTTTACTGTCCCACAGCTGGGCAAAGATTTCGTCTCACACAGAGAAGGCACGCTTGCTTGCTCTAATTACCACGCTTACTCAAGAGGGGTTCGCGATTTCAGACTTATATTAATTTAAGGTCCAGGTTTTCTCACGAAGTTTTTCCTTCACCGATGATCCTTCATGGATGTCTAAGATAAACCTAGAAAGTACATTATTATGAAATGAAAATGTCACCTTGGCACTTGCCCGGTTTCGAACCCTCATGCAAGAGAGGCGGGTGCCTTAATCAGTGGGCCATCACGACATTTTTCACGTGGTGACACTTTTTTTTTTGTGGGTGGGAAATCATCCAATAACTTCGCCCGCTCTGGGTGGAGCGGGAGGGTGTGTCCGACTCTTACTGACTAAAACCCACCCGTATTCCTTCCGTTGCCTGTGTTGCCAGGGGCCTCGGTGACCCTTTAGTACCTTCCCGCGACCCCGGCAGGCATCGGCCCTAGTGGACCCCTACATTTGTGCTGACGACATCTCTTTGAGGCGCGCGTGGAATACAACGCGCCGTCGACCCGGGCCTGGTCCTTACCGGACGGTGAGCTACCCATTGCTCACCGTCCGCAAGCCCGCGCCTACGGTGGCCGGAAATCCGCCCGGGATTCCCGACGCCCAGGGCGTCTCCTGCAGCTTCTAGGGGCAAGAGAGCTCGAAATTTGCCTTTACCTCAACCGTCCCGCCTCCTCCTTCGCGAGCATTACTGTTTCGCAGAAGGAGGTGACGGCTGCCCATGCCCTCTCGCTCCGTACCATGGCCTGAACCAGGGCCGGACGCGAGAGATCTCTGCCGCCTCCACGAGGACACGGCGGTGCTCTGCCCAAGCCGGGCAGACCTCCACTGTGTGCTCCACCGTGTCCTCCGGGCGATCCACACAGTGGTGACACCCGGGCATTTCCTCCCGCCTTATCCGACACAGGAACCTCCCGAAGCTGCCGTGTCCGGTGAGGACCTGCGTCAGGCGGTAGGTGAGAACGCCGTGGCGCCCCTCTAGCCACTCCTCAAAGAGGGGACTTATCGTCGCAATCGTGGCGTGCCCAGCACTGGGTTGCGATAACCCTCTCCATGTCGCCATGAGATCCCGCCGGAGCTCCGTCCGCTGTGCCGCGATTACTCGCGGCAGCGGAGTTACGCCCCGGCGTTTCGCCTCCTCGCGCCACTCCCATTCGTGCGCGAGGACGTGGTGACACTTGAACTCCCGGAACCGCAAGCAAGTATAATATTCTATCTAAGTAGTACCTAAGAAAATGAAAGAACAACAAAAGTTAAGTTATATTTAAATTTACTTAGAATCATGGAAAATATATTTGTCTATGTGGTGTATGTCGGGCCCTATCAGAAGACCAGCGTTACGGTATTTGTTTTATAAATATCGCAGCATTATGTGAGATAGAAGCCTTTTTTGCCTCCCACAAGTCGTTTTTATTTTTGTATTTTGTTTAATCGAACAAATATATAATTTTTTTTTAGCTTTAGTGCTCCTTTTTTACTTTTTGTGTTTCTGTGCGTATACCAAATAAAATTTGTTTCTTTGTTTCTTTCTTTCATTCTATGTATATATGTAAAACATTTATAAAAGTAGAAGAATAAAGGCGTTTTCATTTTATTTTAATTTATTTTATTAAGTACCTACGAAAACCGCCCGCCCTCACTGCTACGAAATAAAGGCGGGCGCTGTCACTGTCAAAATTTTTACCAAAAGAAAAATAATCTAAGTAGCAGATTCTTTTTCTTTTGATAAGCTGCAAATACCATAAAAGTCTTCAGGATTCCAGAAAATATTTTTATGGTATTTTTGGAATGCTGAATCAGGAATCCTTTGAAATTTACGTTCACAACCTAAAATGAGGCGGTCGTTTTATTTCGTTGTAAGAGGACGTCGTAAAATAACCTATGTCGTCATTATGTACATACAGAATGATGTACGTACCTTTGACATAATTGGCTGTCTCTTATCTACTCTTTATATTTAGTAAATAATACTAATGCCTACTTTGTTAGGTTTTCGGCTACCAATAACTATAACTTATTTGCGCAAGAGTATCAGAATCGTAAATAAAAGTCAAACAACCATTCTTGGTTGATTACGTAGAGTAGGTACCTAGGGCTTAAAATAGGTAAGGAAGGTACTTAAGTTGTGGTAAATCCCAACTAATATTATAAATGCGAAAGTGAGTTTGTTTGTTTGTTACGCTGGCACGCTAAAACGGCTGAACGGATTAGCACATGGGTAGACCATGACTTTGGGTTAAGACAGGATACTTATTATCGCGTTAGTAGGTACGTTCCCGTGGGATAATTTCCGTCCTCCGCGTGGGTGAAGTCGAGGGAAAAAGCTAGTTTACCATAAAGTTAATGTTTACACTTAGGTACCTATCTGCTGTTGACCACTTTTTGTTAAAATTATGTTGCATCCATTATAGGTTGGTTTCACCCAGGGTCGGATTAGTCACGTTGCAGGTGTAGAAAATGCTTAGACCCCACGTTTGGGCGTACAAAAAATAAGTCATGGTACCTATACCACCGGTAGGTCCAATGGAAAATACTCGTATGTATGAATGGTCCAAAGAAATCTAAACTCGCCGCGGTGGGATGTTTAAAATGATCCACCTCACTCCGCTCGTTTCTGCAGTTCCTCTTAAAGGCTCCTACATACTGGCGCGACTTGTCGCGACACAAAGGCACCGCTTGTAGCGCTACACGCGGTGTCTTTGTGTCGCGTCGCGTCGCGCGACAAGTCGCGCCAGTATGTAGGAGACTTAATTCTTAAACTTTTCTGCATAAGTCGACAAACGAACTCCTATTTATCTACGAATGATCAAAAAAAAAACTGAACCTGTCCGAGATGCTAACATTTTTGCAAATCATTTAGGGCTTTAGTAGAATTTGCTAAACAGGCCCCGCACTGGTTTAATCCGGCCTTCGTATCATCCATTTTCCGTAAAGTGAGGACAGTTGACAATAAGAGGACATTTCAGTATGTATTTTAGTTCCTATCTACAATTCTATGTTGATGTACTTAGTAATAAAATTATAAAATACCTACAAACAACCATATTGCGTTGTTTTCGAGCAACCGAGTGCTAATTTAGGATTTATTATAAATGCAATAATTACCAAAATCAAAACTGAGGTTTTCCTTCCTCTAACAGAAACGTACATAATATAGATTTAAAATTAATTTTAGTTTAATAATTTCCGACGTGCTTATGTAATTGTCTGCCTACATATTTGCTAACGAAAACGAGGCTATACCTAACACACACACGTTACATTTTGTGAAAAATAATTCATCAAATTCGTCCCTACAATAAATATCCCAAATATATTTTCGGATCCTAAATATATTATATTTTGCACATTTTTTACCGTGCCATCACAACCTAATTTCCTCATGACGCAGCAACCAAAAGATTAATGGCTACTAGTAAATAGGCCGATATAAAAGCTGGCTAATCTCTGCTTATACTTCAGTGAGAAATCATTACATCAAAGTTTAATCTCTCTGGCTGGCTTCCGCCCAACGCGCAACGTTCGAAATACAAACTTTTACAATCGGTTATTCGACGGTTCTCAAACCTTACGTTCCAACGTTAAGTTCAAAGAAAGGAGTCTAATACGTAGGTACCTATCGCACACTTAGGTACAATAAAATACTGAAAATATAAGCACTTATGTGTTTCTCTTTGCTTTATGACTTTGAAAGGTCGTGAGGAAGTTTAACGTTTTAATACCTTTTGTTCCTCCATTTTCCTTAAGGCGCTGAGAAGACCCAATTGACAAAATGGGCTTCTCTTAAGAAAAAAAATTGCCAAATCTGTATAGTTTGTGGTAGCGGAAAAAATATATGTTATATTTGAACATATTTCTCAGAACTTGGTTGTTATCAAAACACATTTTAAAAACAAAATCTCGATACAAACTAACGTTAAACTAACCTCTTACTTTGAGTTCTAATCCAAAAGATCTGTGTCAAATATCAACATACGTTACGTATTTCATTAATAACAAGAACGTCTTATTTGAATGCAGAACTTGGTTGTTTTTTATTTTCGATTACTCAACTCAATTTTGAGTAAATAGATAATTACTTCATATTTTGCAATAAATTACAAGCGTTGTGTCATCGCTCATCTCTTTCTTTTCTATGCAATCTGACAGGGACCGCGGTTTAGGTGTTGTCAGCGTCTTAACTTAGTAGAAAACGTAAGGTGCCCTTTTTCTTAGGCCCGTATTATAGAACGTCACTCAATACTCAAGCACTACTTAAAACTAGATTCAAGCCATTTGATTGGTTAAAACTAGTTTTAAGTAATGCTTGAGAATTGAGTGACGTTCTGTAATACGGACCTTAGTGTTGCTGTAGCAGACTAAGATATTTACTTTTATAAACCTGTAGGGTGCTGTAATTATTGAATAGACATATTCATTCATCATAAATATTGAAAAAAAAGCTGGCCAAGTGCGTTTCGGACCACGTACTATGAAGGGTTGGTAGTTGGGATGAATTTATCCCAGAAACAAACTTAACATTGTAGTTGAAAAACATGTTCTTCCATACATCGATATACGTCACGGTCAATTCTCCAACTGCAAATGTAAGTTGGATGACTATTACTCGTTAACTTGCAGCCTACTTAGCTGTGATAGTTTTCTTTTTAATTTCGTTAAAACTTGTATGTACTAGTGCCATTATCTTTTTCACGTACGTGAAACTCTGACTCTAATAAAAATTTGCACTTTAAATCTTAATATTACGCTAACGCATCCCTGAATCGAAAAATGGTTTTCACAGACCCGCAATATTTGAACGACCTATCCAAAGATACCCCACACCTGGGAGTCCTTCCCATGGTGAGAAAAAAATATCATCTCCACTTTACGTGCGACGGAGGTCGTATGGTAGGAGTCCGTATGGTAATACGGACGGACATGGCGAAACTATAAGGAATCCTGGTTCACTACGGAACCTAAAAAAGGACCAAGGACCCAAGGGTCCAAGGACCTCCTCTTCTTTGGTCCTTACCTAGAGTGTTAATTAAACTGAGCGATGGACGGTCTCGATCCCAACTGCCATTACCAGTCAGCAGCTTACCACGTGTGACAAACAGATGGAGATCGTAGGATGCCGGGATATATCATCATCACCTTGATTTGCACCCTTAGTTGCTTTTAAGAAAGAAGAACCAGTGGCTTATAGTGGAACTATGATATAGGCTCTGCTCCGACTTAGAAATTTTGTTCAACTTGAATCATCATTACTGGCGCACTTTTGGACTTTTTATACCTCGCTGGAGTCATAGTATCGAGCGTAGAACCTATACATAAAATTCTTAGTTTTCGATTCATTTAAATTAAATCAAAGAAGTGAGTAAATCAACCAAACGCTTTACCTACCTATAGGTACTGAGATACTGGCCACCAGTTCACAGCATCCCCGCAGATCGTTAAGTAATATCCGCGGTTCACTTCCCTAAATCCATCAAAACAGCCCTAATGTCCGGGTCCTTTATTCCGAATAAGTTTTTTTCCTCTTTCCTCGTGCCAACAAAGGCACTTCCCATTATATAAATTTGATACGATATTTTATAGAGTATTGTAAGCACGCGCTGGAGCTCGCGTCGATATTTTTTTATATATTTCGGTAGGTGGCACCGGCGGCGGGCGGGCGAGACGGGGGGACGCCCCTAAAAAGTTATGTATTTTTTTTCCTCTTTTTTCCCATCGACGTGATGAAACGGCGCGCGATATTGATCCGGCTCGCGTTAGATGTTATAAGCTCGCTAGCTCTCATATATACCCTTGATATTTTCTGCACTAGTTTGGATTCTCATTAAGTTTTTGGCTCGAGACTTATTTTTGCTGACGCTTGTAATTAGCGGGATGAAGTTGGGAAAGAAAGTGCGACGCTGATTTTTCTTTGGCTTTTACTTTTAGTATTTTTCTTTACAAACATTGGCAAATCGGCTTCAGCATAGTTTTCACATTGTTTTTATTATTTTCTGACAAAGAATATTTTCTGAAATCAATATTTTCTAAACTGTATGACTAATAGACTCCTTAGCCTAACGGAATTGCCGGGGTCGCGGGAAAGTTCGAAAGGGTTAACGAGGCCCCTGGCAACACAGGCACTCACTATATAATGAAACAAATATATTAATGCCTGAAAACTGAATAATATTTATATTACAGCAGGCTTAGCATGACGATTTTCTATTCTACATTTCTACTGTAGAATAGACATCGCTTGTCTACATTTCTCGGTAGAAAACTGTCAACTGTCTACACGGAAACAAAAAAAAAGTAATTTTTGCCTACTCTTCCGTGGACAAAACTCTTCTCTACAGGTCTCGTGCTAAGCATGCTGGTCAAGGTAAGGTTAAGTTTTTAAACGACGAAAAAAAGCGTCGACGTGAACCTTCCCTATTTTTTCGTATTTTTGCAGTTCGATTTTGACGATTCTTTTTTATTGGGTATTTTGTCTTCATTTCCTGGAAAGGAATAAGTGGTTCGCTGGATCCTGAAATACCTACATAGAATACGAAACGTGTCTTCCTACACCTTGTCTTTTAAATTCGTTAATTTTCATTATCTAATTTAATTAAGTTTTCATTTGATAATTTAAAAGCTCTAATCAAATGGCTTGTAATGGGTACTTAGATATAGATAATATAAACTCTTTGGACGCTCCGTTTCCCTCCTTCTTCTTCGTTCTAATTTTAAATGACAGGTTTTTTTTTCTCAGTATCCGAATACTAACCATACTCTGTGCCACAACAGCGTTGTTTCTACTTTTCTAGTGATGTGTTCAGTTACAGTGCAGTCTGCAAGCAGGTGCGAGATTGGCGCGCGGCCGGCGTGCGTCCATCCTTTATGCTATTATGTGATGGGACAAGCTGCTCGGCCATAGAGCACGATGGGCACATGTCACTCTACAGGATGGTTCTGTTTATTATCCATGCATGTAACGTTAAACAAAACGAATGAGGAGAATGACGTGAGGACAGTCTTGAGTATGAATGTAAGAGTAGGGAAGACCAAAGAAACGATGGATGGACTGTGTGAAAGATGGTATGGCTATAGAAAGGGGGTGATTACCGTGATGACGACTCATAGAGAAGTAAGGAAGAAAATGACATGTTGCACCGACCACAAATATTGCGTTTACGGCAAGATAATGATGCATGTATATGCAGTATAAAGATAAAATCATGGTGACATGAAATTTGATGAAAGTCATGTCAAATAAGATAGGAAAATGCTTATTAGAAGTAGGAACTTAGTTGCTTAATCTTTACTATCCTAACTAAACGGGAAAGTGAGTTTGTTTGTTTGTTTGTTTGTTTGTTTGTTTGTTTGTTTGTTTGTTACGCTTTCACTCTAAAACGACTGTACGGATTTGGATGAAATTTGGTACATGGGTAGACCATGACCTGGGTAAGGACATAGGCTAATTTTGTTCCTGGACCGCAGACGTAGTCGCGGGCAACAGCTAGTTATTTATGGGTCGTTTAAACGGCGTATACATACCGAGATACGAGAATCTATCTATAACAAACGTTATATTTGAGAATTAAATACCTACCTAATTTATTTAAAAAATAAGTTAGTTTTTAGTACCTACCTACTTTTCAGTAGGTAGGGTTGAAGAGAACTCGAAGGACTTCGTCAGCCAGGTGTTGTTGAAAATGAATAGGTATGTAAGATAATAATTACAACACGGCAAATATTTTAGACTTGTGAAATTTTAATCAACTTCAACTTCTAACAAGGTGTTCATTATTGTGATTATTATTTGCGTACCTAAGCTATTTTGTGCTATCTACGTCATAATGTAGGTACACTTGAGATAATATTGTGTTTATAAATAGCACATTTGTTTTAAGTTGTGTTACAAAACCTCACGTGGTACATACAATATCATTTAAATAAAACCTTTCAAGATTTATTGAAAAACACATGTAGGTACTGTGTTCTGTTCCGTGACGTGTAAAGACTGCCTCAGGTTTTTTTCTTTTTTTTTTTCGATTTACATAAGTAATATCTTGTTGTATCAGGTGAATGAATAATATTAGTTTTCAAGTCCCGAAAACAAAAGACAATGAAAACGCAAACACAGTTTAAAATAAATCATACTTTTTAATTGCATAATGAATGAACGAACTACAGCGAAAAATCCCCACGCTGTAGGTACGTGTATCAGAATTCTGTACAAATAGACGATTATATTTTTTTTGCACACCGCTGCTGTGTCGGGGCTATGGTCCGTGTTCAGGGGCACAATCCTGAGCACTCTTTGGGGTCACTTTTTTGAGATTATGGGGCATTGTGGGCTGAAGTCGAAAAAGTTGGACAAAGAGCGAAGAGGCACTGTTGACTGACCGACCGTTTTTCGACAACGGATAAAGTAACGGCGGATTACAATTTGGGGATCGGTTACATCTTGATTCTGGTTTCTTGTCGAGTGCCTGGAAAATGTGCAGCAGAGATACAGATCTACAGATAAAGATATTTTATTACTCATAAAATTGCTTTTGGATTATTATAATAAAAAATAGAAGGCTCAATTACGAAGGCGATTTGAATTTACGCACACAACTATTGTAACAGCTGGCAGTTTTGTTGGATAAGTAAATCAACTTTTGGAAGGTACATTTTTCACGAATCAAGGACAATTTTATGATGGATAATGTGTCTTTCAATTCGCGAATCGTACCGATTTTTATTAAAATTTAATTTAAGTAATAATAGAGACACAATTTGTGTATTAAAATATTCTAATTGCAGCAACTAATCCTTGGTAAACCGCAATTCAATGCGTTTCCCTAAGAACATATGACACCATATCTGTCTCTCTTTCTGTTTTGTTTGTCCCCACTGCTAGGGACTCTTCTCTGTGAGTTGCCTTCTCCTAGTGGTTTCCAACAAGCCATAGCATACTTATACCCAATTAAGACATTGCACATTAGCAGCGTCAAAATTCAAAAAGATCCTATACCGACAAGAATTAATTTAATTGTCTAACTCATTTAATTCATGTTTCACATTGTTTGAACATTGAGTACTTAATTATAGCTACACATTGAATTAAGTAGTAATGTGGAGCACAGATTGTAGACCTACATCTTTTTGAGGCTGAATGTACCTATGTACCTAATCAGTTCGAAAGTTCTAGTTGTAACCAAGCTAAATAATTTATAAATAAATATCATCATCATCATCATTTCAGCCGAAAGACGTCCACTGCTGGACATAGGCCTCCCCGAAAATGGGGGGGGGTGCCATAATCGCCACCGTTGGCAGGCGGGTTGGCAATCGCAGTAAGTCCCTTAGTCGCCTTTTACGACACCCACGGGAAGAAATGGGATGGTGCTATTCTTTACTCGTACGTCCAGCACCACACGGACCAAATAAATATAGGAATAGTTATTTTCATTTATTATACTCGGAAATTAGTGTTTGTTTGATCCGAGTAGTGGATGGAAGACGCTGATCCCCACCGTTGGGCGGGAAAGACTTGTAATTGCTTCCCTCTCTAGGGCGGGAATGAATGTTAAATAAAAATAGAACTAAAGGTTGAAAAATATCGATTATATAAAAAAATAAGTGGTGCGGTCTTGTGAGTATATAAACAGCGGTGTGAATTAATAGTAGATTATGTCACACGGGACCAAAATAATGTATTGAGGGCGAGAGCAATTGTTTGAATCCTAAGAGTAGCGAGGAATTCAAAGTACGTCGCTCGAGGTTAAATTATGTTGGTACCGTGTGGCACACTCTGCTTTTCATCCCTCCTTTTTTCCTCTTTTTTTTTGGGTCTACTTTAGGTATGGAATTTGAAAATCGAACTTCGGATCAACTTGTTTCTATCTCTCGCTTTTTTCGTATCGAAGTGCATGTGTCAGAAAAGTGAAGTTCAAATCTTTCGAATTTTGTGAGTAGACCCAGCATGACTGTTCTCGGCATTAAAACGTAATTAAAAACTTCAGTACTTTATCTCACGGTCAACACAACGCTAAACAGCAAAACCTGCTTGTTTGAGGTGCTGGCTGTGGTGAAAATATTTATTTGATTCTCTAAAAACTTTTGAACTTCGAATGAAGGACGCTTTTTTAAATTATTGAACTTCTAAAAACTTTTTATAGCCTCTTTTTGGCCTTTTTCACAGTAACTAAGCTAGGGTAGGAACTTCAACCGAACGGGTTAGGTTAGAACTGTGAACGACCACGCGCGAGCCGAATTGGTCTCGGTACCTATTAACTACGCTCGGGCACCCCGACCAATTGGGTTCGGTTAGGTTAGGTTAGGTTAGTCTATGTCCAAGGTGGTCGTAGTTATTTGGCTATTTAGTATTTTTAGGTCCCCAAAATAGGAATTATTTGAGGTTCACTAAAAGGAGAAGCAATCATTATATTAAAGTGTTAAAAAAATATATAAGGCAAACAAAATTGGAATTATTCGAACTATTAAAGGCGGGTTCTTAAGTTTCATAACTACAGTCCGGCCGCTGAGAGAATGCGTTCCTGGCACATGTCAGCTGTACAATTTCTAGTTGTAGTATGAATCAAATTCGCAAAACACATATTGCTTAGTATGATCAAATCAAATTAAATCATTAATTCAAACTAGGCTGAAAACCAACATTTTTCGAACGTCATAATTTCATAAGACAGTCCCCCAAAAACGCCAGCCCTTCACCACTTCCTAGTGCTAGTTGGGAAGAAGTGGCGCAACAAACTCCCCAGCAGCACACCTGTCTGTTTAGTTAGATAAACTTGATTATATACAAATCGAATGCAATCAAGTTTATCTAACTAAACAGACAGGTATGAAACTGTAAGGTGCCAAGAAAGCATTCTCTCGACGGCAGGACTGTAACGACGATTAGAAGAAATTGATTACTTAACGATTAACCAGAAATAAACATACTTGAGGTTGTACGTCAAGTTTTTTAATTACACATATAAGTAATTGGGTTAACAGATTACTACACACACATAATGTTAGTTTTCTCTTTTTTGGATCCATTAGTAAATAGTGTAGTATGGGCTTAGTGTATGCACTTGTTTAATTGTGTATTAGGCAATAGAGGTGCTTTTACTAATCAGCAATTATAACCGGTGTGAGCACGTTAGGTATATACTACGTATGTATGTGCAATGTTATTTATTCGACAAAGACGCCATCTTACTCTTTTGTGTTTAGTTTTGTCCGAATTATTTTTACCCGATTACGCCAAAGCCAAGGATATTACAAGACTAAAAGTCGATTCATGTACCTACCTAAGTGTCAAGAGTCTGTTTTTTAATCTCGGAGACTAAATTGACGGATGCAAATGTCAAGCTCCAAATTTAAAAAAACGAACAACAATCATTTGAAATGTCAAATTAGTCTCTGGGATTAAAAAACGAACTATAGGTAAATAATTTTTTACTTTTCGACACGGTTTTTATGGAAAAAGTTGTAAAAACTCCCCCTTATTTTTTACTGTAGGTATGTAATCTTAATTGCCCGTATTTTTACAAAGGGGAGCTTTTTTACACCACAGAGATTAGTGTTGACGGAAGTTAGGGCGCGGTTCAAAAAGCATATTATGATCTTACATCGATATTTTTTACGGGTGTCCGTAAAAAACTGGTGTAACGTCGGTACCACAAGTTTATGGTGGTATCGTAGTGGGAGAGCGGTAATACCACCCAGAAAACATTAATGCGGGTCATAAAGTTAAGTACCTATAATAAGAGCAATTTCAGATAATAAGTTTAATGCTGGTCCTGGGTTCCGCTACAAATGCAGGTATGTAGGATTGTAAGTAGGTGTTTACAGTATTTCGTTCTTAACATAACACATAACATAACATCACGCCTCATTTCCCCGAAGGGTTGGTTAGAGGTGTACCTACCAGTAGTACACTCAAATTTCGCCAGTTACGTTTAAGTCCCATGTAGGTAATAGAAGACATAATAATTAGATAATTAAATAACCAATCAAGCAGATTTTTGTTTAGATGACGAACTACTTTTAAAATAAATTGCAATGAGAGGTCAGATATTGTATGAAAACGATGTAGGTTACTTAAAAATAATATAGGTACGCAGAAAAAATGCTAATATTTTCTTCAAAATAAGCGATATCTAAACTCTTAACACCTAAAAGTAGGTATGAAGACTAAACTCTTCAGCGGTGTCATTATACACCAAGTAATGGCTTAAAAAAGCTCTTTAATTACCCAGAAATAAAAAAAAAAAAAAACAAAATAACACACGCCACTAGTTATCATTATTACCCTCGTTTTAAAAAAAAACACTTTAAAAACCACAACAACAGCTCAAGCCTCTAATCACGTCATCAAATTACAATTACACGCGTGCTGGTTTGTGTTTCAACAAAAAGTACAAAAAGCCGCCAAGGGAGCTATCACACCTCATACAGGGGTGCGTTTAAAAAGTTATAAATAAACAATTGAGCGTTTTTTGACGTGCGCGTGTGCGTTTTAACCGCGGGGCGTAAATGTCAAGTGTGCACGCTTCCGGCATTGTGTGCGACCCTCTTTAATTTGGAAGTTCTTTGGGGTCACGGCTTTGCTTGTTACGCTAAGGAAGACGTGTGTTCCGTTGACAGTTAATAATATAATATTAGGTAGTGATGCTGACGTACCTACGACTATTCTTATATAACTAAATAATAAAAAAGATTGTATTTAATTTCGATGGGGTTTTGTGTTGGTAGTTGGAGATCGTAAAAATCACAAGCTCAATAATCTACATAATTAAAAAAAAAATGAATCCCTATTTATCTTGGTCACGCACGGCATCACGCGTGAACGGCTGGACCGATTTCGCAGGCAAAAGCTAGTCTTTTATGAATTCGGTTTCATGATAACTTAACTAGTTTTGTTTTTTTTTGTATTGATAAAGGATGAGAGAACATTGACTTTTATAGGTCTTTCGGGTCGCATTTTAGTCCAATATGCAGTGAGTTTATACTTAATCAAGCTTACTTAAGATGCCAAAAAATAACGGCCTAACTCCGACTTTATAAAGGGGTAAAGTTTTTCGCCTTCAGTAATGTAGTAAAACGGTTTTTAAAACAATATTGTCTATAACATACGCAGCGGCAAGTATTGTAACAGGATTATCCCGTTAAAAAAATAAACTAAGTCGTCGGCAAACTTTAATTTGCCAGTAGAACAGTTATATCCCGTTCATTTAAACCACGTTGGATTTTTTGGCAAAATACCAGTCGGGCACATGAAAGTGACTGTTTCTTTCGCCGTTATTCTAAATACATGGCCCTAACTAAACAAAGTCTTGAAAAATTAATTCCATTGTCCATTAATCAAGTTAAAAGGATTGTCTATCGCAAAAACTGTCGGCTTTTGATGTCCAACCCTTTTTTTATCGATGCCGGTCGGCCGTACCGTTACCTCGGCAATATTTAGAACAACCTCTTTGTGTATTTTCTAAGCTTTTTACGACGTTCCACGACGTCGGGTGCCGTCTATTGTTGTGAGACGTAAAGTAATATATTTGCATATTCAAACATGAAGATTTGCATTTTGTTCCCGTAGAACTATTGACGGGTTGACTACATTTTATTTTGTCCACGTCCACTAAACGACAAAGAGTTGAAATAATAAAATGCAAATCAATAGAAAATGGATATAGTCTTTTACTGTTTAAGTATTGTTTGGTTTGGACCAGTTGTCGCCTGCTACGATATTTAAATTTTGTTGGAATGGTTATATTCATTTGTTAAAAGTAAACTTCCGTCATTTTAGTGTTTTCTCAATGGTTCGCCAGGGTCAAAAATTCTTCAGGGAAATGGGAAAATGTCACATTGGAAAGCGAATCAATAACATTTTCAACCGTACGGAACACAGGCCGTGTGGTGGACAGTAGAATAAAAATAAAGTTGTTTATGATAATTAATATATCAATGAAATGTAAGGTGCAGCAGTGTGCTTATACTGTGAAGTCTAAAAAATAACGGTTATCACCATTTCGATATAAACATAAGTATAATAAACTTCGTTATTTCACGATAAATACAAAGCAATGTAATTTTAGCTATTTACCATAAAAATTAAAAAGGTAACTCTAAAGTGCAGTAATTTCAACAATATTACATAGTAGGTAACTGTCGTTATTTTACATCGTATAGGTACTACCTACTCAGGCTCTTAATATTTAATGTTATACAAAGTTGTCACATTTACTTTGTTTAATCAAGCGAGTGTTCCTTAGAAATCTTCAAGTTTTGTAACAAAATTAAAATACAAGCGTAACATAAAAGGATTAAAATGTGGAGCATATTTCGCGTTCTTTCCTATAACTGTACAAAGAAGTTTGTAATATGACAAAGGACTTTTTTCGCATGGCAATGATGGATAGTTTATGAAAGATATATTTTTTTTTTATGTGGCAATCACTGGAATAACATTTAAAAATGGAATGCGCATGTGGCTGTAAAGGGACAGTGCGGGGCAGGTACTCGCGTTTTTGCATTTCCTTTCCTTGCTTTTTACAATAAAAACTTTCTTTTAAATAAATAATCCCGACATCGCTTGACAGGGATTCATCTAAAAATAATAATTTGTTACCACTGTTTTTTTTAATCCGTAAATTGTAGGACGTTTGGTCTGTAACTCTGTACACATTATTTACATTTCAATTCGCAGGCATTCCGCAATAAATTTGTAATAAGAGGTTGAAAAATAAATAACAATCATAATCATTTACCCCCTGACATTGATACTACTTACAAAAAATTATCTAATAATAATGATATAACAATATTGCTGTATTCTTATAATATAGTAGCAATTATAATAGCTACTACCTATAATAATAATTATATCTAAGTATAAACCCAAATGTTTGCATGTCACATTATTATGAGTTATGTTATGACTAAAGTTCGTTTTCTAATCCCAGATTAATTTGACATTTCAAATTATTGTTGTTTGGTTTTTCAATAGTAGTAGCACAGTTTAAAATATGATTTTTATACTGTGGTAGTAGTTTGACATTGGTGCCGATTCCCTTGCTCACAAACTAAACTAAATTTAAGTTCAGTGCATCTTTTTCTTTCTAATTAATTAAGAAAAGGACAGAAGACAAACTTTAGTTTAGTCCTGTCAAATTAATCAGCGCCTGTCACTACTCCATACAAGTTTAGACGTGATTAAAAACTTGCCTACTATAATTACGTCAATTTACGTCAAGCGCTGATTAATTTGACAGGATTAAACTAAAATTTATCTTCTGTCCTTTTCTTAGTGAAATAGAAAGAAAAAGATGCACTGAACTTAAATTTAGTTTAGATTGTGAACAAGGGAATCGGCACCATTTGCACCTGTCAATTTAGTCTCCGAGATTATAAAACAGACCGTAAGTTTTATGTATCTGTATTTAGGTATATTAAGACCGAAATTGTACCAACACTTATTGCAAATAAATTGATTTGATTCGATTATTAAACATAAGTACATGCCAGTTGTTCTTTTTGGCAGAAGAAAACCTTGCAACGAGACTCACGTCATGAATGATCGGCATTTTCCTCCAAAACAAAGCGAAGGTTACTCATAGAAGTTCCTCGCACATCGATCCTCTTGTTTCGGAGTAAGTAAAAAGAGGGCTCTCCCTCACTGCGAGGGCGGAGGGCCATAAATTCGGCCAGTCTCATTTGAATTTCCAATCAGTGCATCTATTACTGTTGGTAAGACTGGGGGCGATAGGGACAGGAGAATATAAGGCTATGTGATACGAAATATATTTGAAGGAAGATTTTAAAAAAATGTTTTGTAGAATACAGGTTTCTGTGTTTTGTTTTATATCTGAGGTAGTTAGTTGTAAGTATATAGGTAACGCTTTTCTTAGTGGTAGCTAAATTGTTCAGAATTTATTTGCAAAGCAGAATAAAAAAAATGACAAGATTTTCTTACTCTTTATTGACATAAGACGCTGACAACACCTAAACCGTGGTCACTGTCAGACTGACAGGTTAATATTTAATACAGATATTTTGGATTTGAACTCAAGGTAAAAGGTTAGTTTAACGTTAGTTTGTATCGAGATATTTTTTCCAAAACGTGTTTTGGTAACAACCAAGTTCTGAGAAATATGTTTAAAATTAACATATATTTTTTCCGCTACCACAAACTATACAGATTTGGCAATTTTTCTTCATATGACAAGCCTATTTTGGTCATTTGATTCTTGTCAGCGCCTTAAGTAGGTAAGTAGTAAACAGCGTGTTAGTAAATCATGTCTCCTGTCATCAATGCATCATCATCTGCCTAGCCATCTAAATAGCCATGATAATGCATGGGCTGAGTCCTCATAGTTAGGAAAATGGTCTGTCGGCGCGACCATGCGTTCAGGGGGGTAACCATCACCTCTTATAGCAGTATTATTATAATATTACTTTACAGTGGGAAAGTGATGGAGCTATACAGGACTTATAGCTCTATCTCTTACTCACATAGTAATATTGAAATAATACTGCTATAAGAGGTGATGGTTACCCCCCAGGTTCAACGAACAAAACGTGACATATGAACGCGACGACAGCGTTGGCGACGATCGCGACCGCGGGCTGTCACTTGTACGTTATAAAACGACGAGGTCTAATTAACTTTCTATCCGTCTTCCTAGCCTTTTCCCAACTAGGTTGGGTGGGCGTCCAGTCTTAGCGGATGCAGCTGAATACTAGTATTTTACATGAAGCGACTGCCTATCTGACCTCCACAACCCAGTTACTGGGTAATACGATACCCCTTTTTATTTATTTTTTTGGGTAGCAAATCATCAAATAACTTCTCCCGCTTTAGCCGGAGGGGGAGGGTGTGTCAGACTTACTGCCTAAAACCCACCCGTATTCCTTCAGTTGCCTGTGATGTCAGGGGCCTCGGTAACCCTTTGGTACCTTCCCGCGACCCCGGCAGGCGTCGGCCCTAGTGGACCCCTACGCTTGTGCTGACGACATCTGCACGGAGGGGTCTTCTTATGTAAAGATGGTCACCCATCTACGGACCAACAGCGGCAAGCGTAGGTTAATTGGTCAAGGACAGCTAATGAGACACAATTGCTTTTCTATTGTTTGACACAGAATCGGTGTCGCGCGGGGCTTAACAGGATCGATTGACCCGTGCGGCAGTGCGGCTGTTATGATTTAGCCACAAGCCCCCTAAATCATGTCTCCTGTGAAATTGTGTTTCAGGACCCAATGTCTCCTTCACATAAAAATGAGAATAGAATAACGTTTATTCTGTCCAGTATTATAGTTAGTACTAGTAGTAGTAACACACACACAAAACGATAACACAGGGAGCAAAAGGTTGGAAGCTTTTGTCAAAAACCGGCGCTTAGCAACCCGCTAAGGACGTCATTAGCGGGTTGCTAAGCGCTTGTTTTCGGGTTAAAGCCTAGACGCCTGTTTACAAAAAAACCGGACAAGTGCTAGTTGAACTCGCGTGATGAGGGTTCCGTACAATGTACATGTTATCTATCATGTTCTTTATCCCAAGACAAGTTATCCCAAAAACAAACTTGACATTGTAGTTGAAAAGCAAGTTCCCCCATGCGATCCAACTGCAAATGTAAAGTGTTTTTTAAAAGAGTAACCGTGGAGTTTCTTGCCGTCTCTTCTCCATAGGAAACGACCAATTGGAACCGTGCACCTAGCTTCTCACGTTTCATAGGTGCCCATGTTGGTTTATGTGAAATAAAAAGATTTTGATTTAATTTAATCAAACCAGATAAAATAGCTGTCATATCAAAGAAACGTTTTTTCGCAGTATGAAGTACCCAAATCGTATAACACATGTTGACAAAAAAAAGTGTCGTGGCGGGAATTAGCTATTCTTTTCTTCAATTTTGCAACTTTTATGAAAGTGATTAAACTAAAACAATCGAATAGTGTTATGTACTATGTTTAATTTTCTCGCGATCGAAGTGAAAAGCAGAGTGTATATCTCGGGCATAAACGAGCCATTTCACATTTAAAACGGCTTCTTTTATCGTTTATGCACTAGTTGTACAATTTACTATTTTTAACAGTTTGTGGACACGACTGGCTATTTTATCAATAATAACGAAATAAATTAACAATTATCCTTTTACCGGACGAAGTTTTGAATTCTGACATTTCCTAGAATGGCAAATGCAATTTCCAAAGTTCTTAAGATAGTATTTAGTTTGCATAACGACTCGAAATAACGTCGACACAAAGACCAAGGATTAAAAGTTTTAAAAACTGATAAAATAATTCTCAATTCCGTGATTTCTGATAACACTTTGTTACCTGTCGTTCGGTATAAGTTATGAGTCGATAATATCGAAGTTAAGCAGTTGTTGCACTGTTTTATTGTTAAAAGCGTAATTCTTTAATCCCTCGTGGCGAGGCTTTGTGGTGGGTGTCGATTGCGAGATAAATATTGCTCCTTTGGTACGAAACGTGGCGAGAAACTGATGGTAGACGGTACTACGGGTCGCTGGTTTTGTGGAATATCTTGCTTGACGTAGATTGTGAAATCAGTTTGCTGTGATTTACTAAGAGCTGCACCCTAATAGGGTATTTTACTATATACTGGAAAAAATCTATAGATATATTAGTGAGATAGTTTAGGCAAAACGGAGTCGGAAAATGTTAGTTTTAGTTCATAAAATAACAAAATAAATTTTAAAATTCAATTCAACGTTTTCAGTTTTTCTAATCTGTTACAAAACACCATGAAATAGTAGCCGCCATGTTAGTACGTCATACGGCTGTGTAAACTAAAACGAGTCAACTGTCAACTGATAGTTAGATAATAGATCAGCGCATTTGTTTACATAGCCAAGTGACGTCGTGACCACAGAGCAACATGGCATCCACTGCGTCCAGCGTTTTCGTCAAACTACGCGCGAAATTTGAAAATGTAAAATTTAAATGCATTTTTATGGCACTTATCGATTGAATAAAAATTTTGTGATTTTTTTGGGGCATATTAGCACTATAGAATTTAATTAAGACACTTTTCAAAAATGGGTGTAAGATCCTATTGCGTAACACAGTAACAATCAGAGTCTAAATGATTTTGAAGTATATTGCTAATTCATTGCTTCATATGTTTGTGAGGAACTTGTAGCTAAGTAATAACAGCCGCACGGGTCGATCGATCAGGTTAAGCTACGCTTGCCGCGGTTGGTCCGTGGATGGGTGATCATCTTTACATACCAAAACCTCTCCGTGCCTCGGAAAGCACGTTAAGCCGTTTGTCCCGGCTGTCATTTGTAGATCTTTGACAGTTGTTACGGGTCGTCAGAAGCTCGAAAGTCAAGGGGTATCGTGTTACCCAGTAACTGGGTTGTGGAGGTCAGATAGGCAGTCGCTCCATGTAAAGTACTGGTATTCAGCTGTATCCGGTAAGACTGGAAGCCGACCCCAATATAGTTGGGAAAAGGCAGGCAGATGATGATTGCTTCATATGTTTATTTAATTTTATTTATTTATTTGGATCTTCAACAATGAGTACACTAATAGGTACATTTAATAGGAAAACAATTCGAACCATCACTTAAAGAAGAGCACTACATGCACTATATTTTACGCGTAAACTGATAAAGAAACAATGAAAAAAAAAAAGAAATACAAATGAAATTAACAACCAATAAACGACAGTGTCTACATTTCTTTATCTACTTTCCTGTCGCAGGTATGCTGGAAGAGATTTCTTTAGAAATAAGCATCACCTTTATACATATTTTTCTGTTCTGTTCTTCTTGTCTGTTTTTATATGTGTGTACATAAATGGTTTAATAAATAAATAAAGAAATAAATAACACACATTAAGTTAGGCAAATATTATTTGTTAGTGACGAATACACAGTAACAGATTTTATAACAATTATTTTACAAAACATAATTTAAGATTCTCTTCAGACTAGACTTCGAAAAATTTGTCTGCTCACTAACGTTAATAAAGCAATGAATGTTGTTGAACTGTCAAATGAAACCCATTGCTACTGATAGTGTGCTCCGCAATACCCCGGTGTTCTAAGTTTGAAAATCGGTAGGTGGGTCAATCAACTAATATACCCACACTTAGGACAGGTTAGAAAAATATTTTTTTCATAAAATAAACATTAATTTTCTTTGATTCTGATTTGATTAAGGCATTACAAATATCATCTACTTTAATGCTTTAGAAGGACAGCGAAGTAAATTGGAATTTTACACAGTTTTAGTAAAAAAATACAACTCATACCCTCAAAAACTGTCCCCAGGGGGGTAACCATCACCTCTTAAAGCAGTATTATTTCAATATTACTTCAGCGTGAGAAAGAGATGGAGCTATAAGTCCTGTATAGCTCCATCACTTTCTCACTGTGAAGTAATATTATAATAATACTGCTAAAAGAGGTGATGGTTACCCCCCAGTACAGCAGTGTTACCCGCATTCAGCATTAGTACCTATCTTACCTCCTCTTCTCCTTGAAACTTTTTGGCAAGAATATAACGGTTTTGAAAAGAAAATCTCAAGAAGAAAACACTCATCGTTCTCCAGCCTTTATTCCAAGTTATTTGGGCTCAGATTAACATGTCTTCTTCCGTCAGCTCTAAAGTCACCAACACGCTTGCAAAAGTCACCTTGGATTTTTTTTTAAAGACACTGGCGATATGCGGTCGAGAAACTGTCGTACCCAAATCTGTGGACACGAATTAATTTTCTAAAAACATAAAAAAATGGAAGAGCTAACACGTGTCGCGACAAAATAATGCTGTCTTGCACGACACAGATTAAGCAAGTGTCTCGCTTCCTAGAAACGGCAAATCGATTTTTATTCTAATAACATCCATCCCCAACGTATTCGTTCCTCTTGTTTTGGGGATTACGAACCCGTTTTTATAAGCTTTGTGACAAAAAATATATTTTTGCATGCTGTTCGAACTATTTTTAGTTATTTTGAATAAGAAGTGATATAAAGGCGCACCTGGCTGGTGGCCACATGATGCGAATGATGAATATGGATTATAGAAGTTGAACGTGGTCTTATTCGTACAGGCCGGGGTGTGCCACTGGTGGCCACATCACACTAGACTTTCAATGTTCTAAGAAATTCGCGTCGACTTGAGAGAACATGTTTTAATCAACTTACCCGCTCTGCAAAATTGACAAATATTCATAGTGTAGCTCAGGAGTTGGATATTGTTAGGCAGGACTTTTGGTTTATGGGGCGGGGATGTACCACCGGTGGTCATGTGAAGTTTTGCGTTTTGATTAAGGAATGTAATAGGTACAACCTACTAAATATTTTAACTGTCGGTATTTTTTTTTTTGCTTGGTAATTTTTCAAATAACTTCTCCCGCTCTGGACGTAGTGGGAGGGTGTGTCAGTCTCTTACTGACTAAAACCCACCCATGTTCCTTCCGGTGCCTGTGTTGCCAGGAGCCTCGGTATGCCTTTCGGACTTTCCCACGACCCCGGCAGGCATCGGCCCTAGTGGACCCCTACACTTGTGCTGACATCGCTTTGAGGCGCGCGTGGAACACTACCCGCCGTCGACGTCGGTATTACTGAACTTTATAGGGACTATCTATAGGTAACGGATAATTCCTTGGCCCTTTAATAATATAATTGCAGCAATATGTTCATCGACCTATTTCATCATCACATTATTCATCACGTTGTGAAAAGTATGTTATTCTGACGAAAATGTTGTCGTAGTTAAACAGCTGACTACTCTTTTGCAACTGACTTTAAGAGTAGTTTTCTGACTCAAGGCTAAAGCCGGCAGACTGGAAGGAACTGACATACGGTTTTTGTAACTGTAAACCGTTTTGGTATCTCACAAGCTGCAGCCGCAGAGGCGTTTTTCTCTCCCGTTAAGAGTCGGGTAATCGCCCTTGACCTTACAAATACAAATACGTGTCGCGGTCAAGCCGCGCCGTTCGGTTTCATAGGGAATATTTAGTTTTAGTAAAATCATGATAAATCTAAAGTAGTTTGAAAGTAAATATCGTTTTTTATGTGTTGGATAGACATTGTATTTATTTCATGACTGTCTCGTTGGTCTAGTGGTCGCAAGCGCTAATGCTGAGTATGAGGTCCTGGGTTCGATTCCCGGGTCGGGCAAAGTGTTATTGGGTTTTTCTATTTGGAATTTCGCAGTAGCAGCCTGGTGTCTGGATTTGTGCCCAGTTGATGGCAATAGGCTCGCCCCATATTACATGGGACTTAAACATAACTGGCGAAATGTGGGTGTACTACAGGTACACCTCTGCCCAACCCTTCGGGGAAACAAGGCGTGATGTTATGTTATTTCATAAAGTATTTTACTACAATATGTAAATATTCACATATAGAATTGATGTGTATGAGTTCTACCTGTTAAGCCCCGCGCTACACCGATTCGGAGTCAATAGAAAATCAATTGTGTCTCAGTAGCTGTCCTTGACCAAATAACATTAATTTTTTGCATAACTTACTTGCATTATATGAAGGCTTAATAACAGATTCAAAAGTCACTAAAATCTGCGCCTTAATTCCCCAAATCTAGAAACTTACCGAACTAAAGCTTTATTAGCAAGAAATAAAAAAAGATCTCTAATCTCAAGTAACGGTGAGTCCTTCAAAGGCATCTGGTACAGTGTGCATACGTTCAATCCACTCCAATCATAGTATCGTTTAACACAGACCGTTCCACATGAACAAAAAAGCGGACAGTACGAGTGGTCATCAAACAACAGCTGGCTTCTTTGGAAAAAGATGGATTTAAAAGAAAAAAATTTGGTTCTTGTGGAAAAAATCGCGCATTTTGAGGTTACGGAGCGTGCCGCCCCGATGACGCCCCTGATTTTAGTTTTTACTTTGCAATTTTACTTTTTATTTTTACCGAGAAGGCTAGTGGGTTGGTCTGGGTCCGTAGGTATGTGGTCAGTGGCTACTGGCCATATGGTTTTTTAATTTTTGTTATTAATAATATAAAAAATAATTGTTCAATGCTGTCTGAAAATTTTATCACGTGGAGAGGTATTGTTATTTCTTTGGCTTAAATATATTGAATTATCATTCGCTAAGGAAGAAAATTTAATCAAAGTAGTAATTATATAAATGTATTTTAATTTTTTCATGTACCCAACTGGTAAATTCAGAAGAATTATTCAGTAAATATTTATTTTTGATATTAGGTGCAGATGTTATTGCGAGTTTCCTCAATATACTGGCAAAGTTTGTGTTGAAAACGATATTCTGTTTTAGTTATAGAATATAAATATTTTCCATTACAGGTTAGTTAGGTACCTACAGGTATACGTTTTTGGATACCTTTATTTATCTAAGTATTCCATTTATATTTCTGCTTTTTGAATAGATGGTTTGGGAGGAATTACATTTAAATTGCCCTTTAAATAAGGAAAATAATGTAAAATGGAAACAAAATCTAACAATTTATTTACCAAGAAAAGTATTATTTAAAGTATTAAATTAATCTTTTCTGTTACAAAACTCGATCAATCACTGAAACCACATTTTTATAGATTTTATGCGAAAATTGTTAGGGTGTGTGTGAAAAATCACAAATTAGAGGTCGATTGTGAGCTTAAAAGGTATCCATAGAAACGTTGGCGCCGCCTCTTGATGAATGGCTACGAAGATTAATGGTCTTATTAAATTATGTTTAAGGGAGCCGCTTTTTAAAAATAGTTTTTCGAACCAATAATTACCTGCTTTGTATAACTGGCCAGGAATTCAGAATTCCAAATTCAAAATATGCGACAGTGGATAGGAATAAAGGACGGTCGAATTCGCGGACAGACTAATTTCAATGCATACCTACTTCAAAAATACTGAATGGTACAGTCCGATACGTTACACATAAGTTACCAAAATCTTTTGTACAGAAGGACCATTTATAACGTAGAAGTGCGTTTTATGCAGGTCCTTTAGGGTTTTTTTACGGGTTGCCAGCACCTGCGTGGCACGAACCTGGCAAAAAAGCACCACATTATTCCATCCACACACCGATTCATGGATTTATTGAGAAACGATTTTAGAATAGAAGTTATGTAGAGACGAATTTTACATTCCGCTGTGTTGTTTTGTTTTGTATAATTGATTAGTTCATTAACTAGTTTGTTCTAAATGAGTTTCACGTCTTTTAAATATCTTTTTACGAGAAAACGAGAACCATGAATAAAGTCGACCATTTATTATGTCTGGCTATTTAGTTCGATCATCTTTAGTTTTCCACATTCAACAGCCACAACAGCGACTGCTTATCTGACCTCCACAACCCAGTTACTGGGTAACACGATACCCCTTGGTAAGAATGGTTGTCAGACGGAATGACTGTTGTGACAACAGCCATTCAGTCTGACAACCATTCAACCCAGTAACTGGGTTGTGGAGGTCAGATAGGCAGTCGCTCCATGTAAAATACTGGTATTCAGCTGTATCCGGTAAGACTGGATGCCGACTCCAACATAGTTGGGAAAAGGCTAGGCAGATGATGACCTTTAGTTTTCTACATTGAAAACACGTAAACGACTTGCAATTTCTCTTTTCCGATATTCGGAAAACAGCACAATTTTCATCACTTGTATTTCCATTTACCAATCACGTCAAAATTCTAGTTTTAAACATTAAAAGAGCAAATATTTAGTTATCAACTCCACAGATTTTTGTTCTCATACCACTCGTATGGAGTTAAGCCGAATTCTTTTTAAGCACATTTTTTTCTAAAAACGGTCTTTTCATAGTGAATATTGTAACATCCGCTGGATTTGGGTCAGGCGACAATTGTGGGTGACTCGCGATACTTGCAAAGATTATATAGGAACCTATACCACATTTGCAAGCGTGCAAGTATCTACGTATAGATGATACTTTACTTCGTGGTGGTTTTCGTGTCCAAATTAAAATATTTTTTATTTAAAACTGAGGGAAATCGAGTTTGACGTTCCTTACTCGACGTCTTCCGTTTTTGTGAGTCGGTTTGTTAACACCGTCTGTATTGAGAAATGTGTTAAAAAGATGGGAAAAATATTTTGTTTGAAAACCTGTGCAAAATTGAATTTGAAAATTGTCACGTTCTGAGTCTGATTCACATATCGGAATGTTTTTTTTTAAATCCGTCACCTGTTTCTTTATAAAAACATACAAATCTGCATGACATGTATGTGCGTAAAACAATTGTTTGAAAAAAAATCTAGGTAGGCCTACGCATATACCTACTCGTAACAATTGTTTTTCGGGGACACATGTGTAAGAAAATTTTCCACACCAGTTTTAAATCGGTTTTTTCTTTACACTTAGCTATGACGTCAATCTGAAAGATACTTTTTTCGCGGAGTCAAAGTTTCAATTCTGAATATTTTATGTTATAAATGTTATTCCTATAATAATATGTTATGTAAAGACGATTAGGTAGGCAGTATTAGTGGAGGGAGCACAACTGTTCAATGATTTACCAGAAGACATAAAAATGTGCAATAGTATTAATATATTTAAGAGAAAATTAAAAAAACACGTATGTACCCTATAGGGTATAACGTCACTATCGCCCCAGAGGCAAACATTATAGTATAATTATTATTAAGAAGTACTTAGTATCTCATTATAAGTGAACTGTTATTCATAAGTTCTTATGAGAAATAAATATCTTTAAACCTAGGTAGCTTTGTACATTGATTCAAGGATCTTGTGGCGCATGATAGACCGACAAGGGGGCGCCCCCTTGTCTATGTGTTGGTAAACATTTTGTGAAATTGTATTGAAAAAAAAACCGCCCAAGTGCGAGTCGGCCTCGCGCACAACGGGTTCAGTACCATTATCTATAAAAACGGCAAAAAAAAACATGTTTGTTATATGGGAACCCCCTTAAATATTTATTTTATTCTGTTTTTTAGTATTTATTGTTATAGCGGCAACAGAAATACATCATCTGTGAAAATTTCAACTGTCTGTCACGGTTCATGAGATACAGCTTGGTGACAGACGGACAGACAGACGGATAGCGGCAAAGAGCCATCCCGATGGTCCGGGGATACCACACGGTCTCTTGTGAGGCAGCGAGCCTCCTTGCCGGATTGCCGCCATGGGGTCTGGAGGCAAAAGTCCTCGCGCACGTATGGGAGTGGCGCGAAGAGGCGAAACGCCGGGGCGTAACTCCGCTGCCGCGAGAAATCGCGGCACAGCGGACGGAGCTCTAGCGGGATATGGCGACATGGAGAATACGGTTGTCGCAACCCAGTGCTGGGCACGCCATGATTGCGGCGATAAGTCCCCTCTTTGAGGAGTGGCTAGAGAGGCGCCACGGCGTCTTAACCTTCCGCCTGACGCAGGTCCGCACCGGACACGGCAGCTTCGGGAGGTTCCTGTGTCGGATAAGGCGGGAGGAAACGCCCGGGTGTCACCACTGTGTGGATCGCCCGGAGGACACGGTGGAGCATACAGTGGAGGTCTGCCCGGCTTGGGCAGAGCACCGCCGTGTCCTCGTGGAGGCGATTGGCGGCAGAGATCTCTCGCGTCCGGCCCTGGTTCAGGCCATGGTACGGAGCGAGAGGGCATGAGCCGTCACCTCCTTTTGCGAAGCAGTAATGCTCGCGAATCCCAGGCGGATTTCCGGCCACCGTAGGCGCGGGCTTGCGGACGGTGAACAATGGGTAGCTCGCCGTCCGATAAGGACCAGGCCCGGGTCGACGGCGCGTTGTGTTCCACGCGCGCCTCAAAGAGATGGCAGCACAAGTGTAGGGGTCCACTAGGGCCGATGCCTGCCGGGGTCGCGTGGAAGTTCAAAAGGGTTACCGAGGTCCCTGGTGGGTTTTACTCATTAAAAGTCTAACACACTACCGCTCCGCCCAGAGCGGGAGAAATTATTTGATAATTTTCCACCGAAAAAAAAGAGGACCATAATAGGTACAGCTATACCTCGTAAGTTTATTGAATTTAACTATTCACACAATCTTGATCTATTTATTGGAATACTAGATGCGCCCCACGGTTTCACCCGCATAAGTTTTGACCCCGTAGGTATATCGGGATAAAAAGTATCCTATGTGTTATTCCTGGTTATAAACTATCTGTGTGCCAAATGTCATCCAAATCCGTTCAGTACTTTTTGCGTGAAAGAGTAACAAACATCCATCCATCCATCCTTACAAACTTTCGCATTTATAATCTACGAAGGATAAACGGCATAGGTAACAAAATAACTACTACGGTGGTAAAAACCGCTAATATAGTTAATTAAGCATATAAATGTCAAAAACCCTAAGTTATACGACTGTTTTGGAAGAAAACACGGTTTATAATTAAAGCGAATGTCTATAATAAGACGTGTTTAAATGGGTTGGTGATAATGATAAGTGAAGCCGTTCAGGGAAATGTAGGTATGGTAAACCAGTTTACGCCTAACTGGCTTGATATTACGATACACAATTATTCCACGTTCTTAAGTAATGTCAGGATTTTTTCAGAATGTCGCGTTGGTCTAGCCGTCGCAAGCGTTGCTGCTGAGCATGAGGTCCTGGGTTCGATTCCCGGGTCGGGCAGTGTTAGTGGAATTTTCTTTCTGGAATTTCTCAGTAGCAGCCCGGAGTCTGGATTTGTGCTCGTGTGATGGCAATATGATCGCCTCGTATTACAATAACTGGCGAAATCTGGGTGTTACTGTAGGTACACCTCTCTTACCCTTCGAGAAATACAGGCAAGACGTTATGTATGTAGCCCGAAGAAGTGGCCAGAATCACTCTATGCTTTGAGATTATTTTGCTGATTAAAAAAAAACTTTTTGTTCAGACATAGTACATTTGGTTAGTACAACACACAACATAGAAACTAGTGTTAGTAGGTTATGCGGTACAGTGAAATGAAAAATTGTTTATTCTGTAAATAGGATAGAATCACTTTTACACGTCATATGAAAAAAAAAAATTAAAAAATAAGCTAGATGGAGTCGACATTTCCTATCTGACTACCCCTGAGAAGAAATGGCGAAACAAACTCAGAGGTCACAGTCTCTTTTAAGGTCCAGACATAATCTTGGTCAGATGATGTGAAGACCATTTCAGACATGGATCTACATGGTCCCATGTAGATCCATGTCTGAAATGGTCTATTGAGGAAAGAACCATACAAATTTGAGTGGACCTGTCCAGTCAGTGCAAGCATTTGCCAGTAATCGTGTAGCTCAACTCAGCTTAAGCAGCTCGACGACTCGACGAACAATATCAAGGAAAAGACATTTGGGTAGGCCGCATAAAGTACTGAAAATGCCAGACTATCATTAAAACCAACTGAGAAAAATAAACAAAAATAAATAAATAAAAATGACCCACATAGTGCTCACATTCACAATAATTATAGTAATATGTAGTGGCATGTAGGCGCATCTAATGCCCCAGTATGATGATTTAGAAGCAGACTCGTGAAGTTAGTTTATAGAGCCCAGGTAGAGCACAGACTCTTAACTAGGACTCTATCAAAAATGGCCACAACGAATTACTTATCTGGAGATCTAGATCAGGGGTTATGGCTGCGACTCATAGGAGCCTAAAACTTTCATACGATAAATATCTGATCAGTTCTATTTTTCTGTAAATTTTGACGTTCATAAATGCCTTTTATGTAATTGAAATAAATAATTTGACTTTGACTTTGTCGGTACCTATATGAAGTGTAATAAATTGAAAAGAAAAAAGTCAGGGCAAAATTATAAGCTTTTTCTAAGTACCTAGAGTTTAGTAAGTAAGTAGGTATTATATTTTAATTTATTATTTTATTTCGATACCTACAAAAACCTATGTTGTCAAATTTGTTCCCCAGGGACAGATACAAATTAAATATATATCCACTGTCCCATACAAAACTTCAATACCTGTCTGTATTTATAAAAAAAAATATCAGCCACCCCATACATTTGGATGGGACGGCTGATATTTTTTTAGTGATTACGATCTTGTCCCATGGAGAAAGTTTTTCAGTTTCATAGTCTGTACCACGCTCTTGTTACGATACATATGATACATGTTGTATATTATACATGTATGTTTTTGACTAGAATTAAGCATTTCCACATTTTCATTACATTTGATCGGTATCCTGCAAACGCAGCACCTAATACTTACCTAATACTATGTTAATACTTAAGACGCTGACAACACCTAAACCGCGGTCATTGTCAGATTGCATAGAAAAGAAAGAGAAGCGCGATGACACAACGCTTGTAATTTATTCCAAAATATGAAGCAATTATCTATTTACTCAAAATTGAGTTCTGCATTCAAATAAGACGTTCTTGTTATTAATTAAATACGTAACCTATGTTGATATTTAATACAGATATTTTGGATTAGAACTCAAGGTATGAGGTTAGTTTAACGTTAGTTTGTATCGAGAGTTTTTTTTCAAAACGTGTTTTGGTAACAACCAAGTTCTGGGAAATATGTTCAAAATTAACATATATTTTTACCGCTACCACAAACTATAAAGATTTGGCAATATTTTTTTTTAAGAGAAGCCAATTTTGGTCAATTGGGTCTCGTCAGCGCCTTAACACCTAATTCTATCTTCCAACAACAACAATACAAACGTATTTTTTTTTCTTTCTTTCTTTTTATATGGAGATGCCATGGTGATAAATAAGCAGCCATGCTGAATTTTAGCTATTTATTTCAAGAGGACGTGTTCACTTTTTAGCAAAACAATGGTCTTATTTTAAAATAAACGATGCTTTTACAATTTTGAAACTGATTCTAAATTCGCTTGAGTGATCGAATGCAAGCATAAATAATTTCTCTGTTAGACCTCATGATGTA
Source organism: Atethmia centrago (assembly GCA_905333075.3). Taxonomy (NCBI): domain Eukaryota; kingdom Metazoa; phylum Arthropoda; class Insecta; order Lepidoptera; family Noctuidae; genus Atethmia; species Atethmia centrago. Next base: position 23,889,894 of record HG995369.1, read on the forward strand.
AAGTTCCATTTTACAGAACCTCCTACATAAACTCACCTTGTTCTATGGAGCTAAGCAGAAACTGAAGAACGATTTTCTGTACCTATACATACTTGTTTTACTTCATTCACATTCAATACGTTCTGAATACATTAAGGTATCTGAACTAAGGAAGATATATTAACTCATTCATTCTAATTTTACACTTAAAAATATCCAAGAACCCATAAATAGCGTCTTTAATGGTTATAGAATAACCAGAGACAAATTCCTAACAGAACCTCCATGTGTTTTCGGTTCAAACAATTAGGAATATTAGGTACACACCTTCATTTCAATTTGATGGGTATTCTGCGGTCGTAACACATAATACATATTCATGCGTAGTTTTTACCCGTGGCGGTGACATAAAAATAGTATTGTTTCGTAAAAAATTGTCGCTTCATAAATAACAATTCAGTTAGAAACAAAAGAATACGTTATCTGTTAAGTTTCTACTTACGAACGGTCTCTTTGTTAGTCACAAGTGGGTTACCGTTTGAAAAATAAAAAGTGATATTTTTTTGCAACGGCCATGATAATTTCTTTTTGACATTTCTCCTGGGGTGTCGGAACTTTGGGAAGCGTATGAGAGGCTGAAGGCAACTCGCAGAGGCCCGTTACATTATCAGCTTATAATGTTCCCCTGCTGGGACACAGGCCGCCTCTCTGTGAGAGGGAGTGGGCCGTAATCCACCACGTAGGCCCAGTGCGGGTTGGTAAGTAAAGTGCCTGTCTGGGTTCTAACCTACGACCTACAACTCGTAAGTCGCGGCCGTTACCACTGGGCCACAACTGATGACTTGATGAGGCACCAACCGACGATTATTCCTGTACGCACTATGCAAGTGCACCCAAGGACACCCCCGGCTGATGCAGGACTATTGCAAAAAATTGAAACAAAACATACCTATTGGATGTGTGTGTGATAGTGGATTGGTTACCTTGAACTATGGAAGAACTATGTCCCCTGCCTGATCAATGTATATAATATACACGGATAAAAAGACAGTTGGTGACACTTAATAATGGGCCCCGGTAATAATACTAGTACATAGTCACGTAGAGACAAGGGGGCGACATATCCTGAAGTGCTTGAGGAGTGGAGAGGTATTATGCCACAGCTACCAGGATTTTTTTCAAGATCCAAAATCAAAATCAAAAGTCATTTATTCAAACTAGGCTGAAAATCAGCACTTTTCGAACGTCAAAGTTACATAAGACAGTCCCCCAAAAATGCCCGCCCGTCACCACTTCCTAGTGCTTTAGCTGGGAAGAAGAAGTGGTGGAACAAACTCCCCAGCAGCACGTCTGTCTGTTTAGTTATATAAACTTGATTTTATACAAATCGTATGCAAAGTAATTAACATTACGAAACACAAAATATTGGATTAAGTTACACACTTGCCATACGTTAGCTAGCACGCGCCAGTATACCAACAAAACAATGAACAAACTGTACTCAAGCAGATAAAAATTTCAACATAAAAAAAAACGTAAATAGAACTTAATACCTAAATAAAAGCCTCCAGGCATAAAGGGCGTGCCCGCTTACATAAGGCAATTGCTGTAGCTCGAAGTGAGAAATGATAAACTAGCTCCATCGAAGTAAAATAAGTAAACAATTACTAATAACAATTAAAACCATGATCAGCAAGACGACCAGTCACCACAAGCAGCACCCGTTCACGAGCATAACGCAAAGATCAGCCATCACCCCCCTCGCCATATTGGAGGGAAGGAGGCAACCCGATCCCCGACGCTACCGCAGGCAGTGACATCTAAGGGAGCATGACGAGCTTGCTGCCGGTTGCTCAGGCAAGAATAGTATAATCAATAGTCGAGGACGCTAGCTAACCACTTATTGCAATACAACTCATAAAACACACATTGTAATGAGTAGATTATGTAACTAATAAATTAAAATTTAACTAATTAAATTACATTGACTTATACAGTCAAATAAAAAAATAATCAATTATATGAACTCATATAACCTGTCAGTAGGAAAGCTAATTCTGGAGAAAGAACATAAACATTGTCTTGAGTTAATCACAGCGACCAACTATTCTTATCGTTTAAGTAGTCATTGATACAATAGTATGCCTTTGAACAAAGGGTGGATTTTACTTTAGTTTTAAACGCATTAAAAGGCAAATCTAGCAAAGAAGAGGGCAGCATGTTATAAAAAGTTATACCAAGCCCAACAAATGAGTTATGTACCTTATGAAGCCGGTGAAATGGAGCTCGTAATTTGTCCTTATTTCTGGTGTTAATATTGTGAATATCACTATTTTTAGTGTATATTTTGCCTAATATATAAGATGTTGGCGAAGATGAATTGTGATGCCACCGTGAGAATACCAACATCTTTAAAAAAATCTCTCAGAGAAACTCTGGCACCAAGCTGGTAAATAGCTCGAACAGCTCGTTTTTGAAGAACGAATATATTTTGAATGTCAGCGGCTTTGCCCCACAGCAGAATACCGTAGGACATAACGCTATGAAAATAACTAAAATAAACTAATCGAGCTGTATCAACGTCAGTGTATTGTCTTACTTTTCTGACGGCGTAGGCGGCCGAACTGAGCCTGCCCGCTAGGCTTGATATATGAGGGCCCCACTGAAGTTTGGCATCTACTGTTATACCAAGAAAAACTGCCGAGTCTACAGTTTCAAGCACCCCATTATCTAAGACGATGTTGGGACCTAGATTCCTAAAATTTGGCAAGGCAAACTTTATACATTTCGTTTTCTTGGCATTGAGAACTAGGTTATTCGTCGTAAACCAATCCGTGACCATTGAGAGTGCACTGTTTACGTCATCAAAATCTTGTCTATTCCTGTTTACTTTAAAAAGAAGTGAGGTGTCATCTGCAAACAATACAACGTCACAGATACCCTTTAAATAAAATGGTAAGTCATTAATATACACTAAGAATAAGAATGGACCCAGTATTGAGCCTTGAGGTACACCTAACTGAACTGGTAACCCGGAAGATTTTACACCATTCACATCTACACATTGGAACCTATTATGTAAATAAGAATTTATTACTTTGAGAGCTTCATTTTGGACACCATAATGACACAGTTTACGCAAAAGCGTGTCATGGTCCACGCAATCAAAGGCTTTGGAGAGATCACAGAAAACTCCAATAGCATTTTGCGAGTTCTCCCATGCGTCAAATATGTGTTTCAGCAGTGCAACACCCGCATCTGTAGTCGAACGACCTTTTGTAAAGCCATATTGTTCATTATGAAGGAGGCTGTTTAAATTAAAAAGTCTTAGCAATTTCTTGAGTATTAACTTTTCAAATATTTTGCTAAATGCAGGTAAGATAGAAATAGGTCTGAAATTGCCAACGTCATTTTTATTACCTGATTTAAATAAAGGTATGACTTTACTACTCTTCATGAGGTCAGGAAAAGAGCCCAAATCAACACATTTATTAAAAGTAACAGCTAGATAGGGGCCTACGATTTCTATTATATTGCTTAATAGTTTAATGGAGATACCCCAGATATCACCAGTGTTTTTAGACTTAAGTGTGTTAAAAATATTAACTACATCACGAGGTGTTACATGTTCGAAGCTAAATAAGCGACTACATTTAGGCACACTACTATGCAAAAGGTTTTCAGCTTTAGACGGGGACGAATTCAAGGAGCGAGTCGTAGTTATAGGTATGTTGGCAAAAAAACTCATTGAATGCTTCAGCTACGTCAGCTGCTTTATTAACTAATTTGTTGTTGACCATAATCTCAAGTTGTTTTTCTTGTTTAACCGACTTACCCGTTTCATTGTTAATAATTTTCCAAGTGGTTTTTACTTTAATATTGGAAATTTTAATTGTATCCCTATCAGCAACTTACTGGAATACGTCAGTGTTCACTCCAGTCGCTCAATAAAGGCAAGCCAGTGGAGAGGAACAAGACTTCTGCCCGGAGATATGATCAATGGGGTCGCTACTGCCCATCAGCTCGCTACATGCTGTCCTGCATGTTTATCTATTTCTTTTGGCCTGGCTCCTAAATTTAGACCTGTTTCGGCAAAGTAAACTCTACTGGCATAGACTTAGAGTTCAGGAGCGGACAAGCCCCACCACGACGTCAACTTAGACATACGGGGCGGTGGGGATAATTTATTTTATTATTATACTACTAATGTGGAAGAAAACAATGAGAGATACTTAGATATAAAAGAAAGGAAGAAAATGGAAAAGGAACTCTGTAAAACTGAACACAATTTTCATGAAAAAGCTAGCATAGTCGACCCACCACCACTACCACTTTTGACAACAATTCTCAGTAAATTGAATCTTCACTAAGGTTGAAACTATCTAACTGTCTCATAGATAAATAGCCCTTATCGTTTTAAGAGTTGCAAGCTTGTTGCAAGTGACATTCAACCTTAGGGTGGTGTTTAACCAAGGTCGACTATAGATAGAGCAAAATCGCAGCATTTCATTCAAATTTCGAATTTGGATTCGGATGGATTGCAGTGATACTATCACTGAAATCCATCCGAATCCAAATTACTTACGTAACTATTCCAAAAATAAAAATGCAACGAACTTAATCTCTACCTCACTAAATTATAATAACTTATTAAAACAATGATGTTTTTCCTTAATTTAAGCACATGAGATCAATTTAGTATCGACACGAGATATTTTCGTATTTTGTACCCATTGTTAAAAACTCATAATAAGTTATGTGTAAAAATAAATTATTGTATGAGCTGTTTGTCCTATATTGTGTTTTGTTCTTTTATTGTTTAAAATGACTGGCCTGTACCTGTACATATCTATGTACTGAATTGACCTGAAAGACCCAAGACGAAAACGTTGTTGGCGTCAGCTTCTAGTCTAATCCAATGCAGCCGAATAACTAGCAATATTAAACGCCCTTTTTTTTTGGGTGGGAAATCATCAAATAACTTCTCCCGCTCTGGGCGGAGCGGGAGGGTGTGTCAGACTCTTACTAACTAAAACCCACCCGTATTCCTTCTGTTGCCTGTGTTGCGGGGGCCTCGGTAACCCTTTGGTACCTTCCCGCGACAATATTATACCCCTTTTTTTTTTTTTTTGACGGTGGGAAATCATCAAATAACTTCTCCCGCTCTGAGCGGAGCGGGAGGGTGTGTCAGACTCTTACTGACTAAAACCCACCCGTATTCCTTCCTGTTGCCTGTGTTGCGGCCCATAAGTACCTTCCCGCGACCCCGGCAGGTATCGGCCCTAGTGGACCCCTACTTATGTGCTGACGACATCTCTTTGAGGCGCGCGTGGAATACAACGCGCCGTCGACCCGGGCCTGGTCCTTACCGGACGGTGAGCTACCCATTGCTCACCGTCCGCAAGCCCGCGCCTACGGTGGCTGGAAATCCGCTCGGGATTCCCGACGCCCTGGGCGTCTCCTGCAGCGGCTAGGGGCGAGAGGGCGCGAAACTTGCCTTTCCCTCAACCGTCCCGCCTCCTCCTTCGCGAGCATTACTGCTTCGCAGAAGGAGGTGACGGCTGCCCATGCCCTCTCACTCCGTACCATGGCCTGAACCAGGGCCGGACGCGAGAGATCACTGCCGCCGATCGCCTCCACGAGGACACGGCGGTGCTCTGCCGTAGCTGGGCAGACCTCCACCGTATGCTCCGCCGTGTCCTCCGGGCGATCCACACAGTGGTGACACCCGGGCGTTTCCTCCCGCCTTATCCCCTTTATCAAAGAGGGGACTTATCGCCGCAATCGTGGCGTGCCCAGCACTGGGTTGCGACAACCGTACTCTCTATGTCGCCATGAGATCCCACCGGAGCTCCGTCCGCTGTGCCGCGATTTCTCGCGGCAGCGGAGTTACGCCCCGGCGCTTCGCCTTCTCGCGCCACTCCCATACGTGCGCGAGGATTTTTGCCTCCAGATCCCAAGGCGGCAATCCGGCAAGGAGGCTCGCTGCCTCACAGGAGACCGTGCGGTATCCCCGGACAATATAATACCCCTGGAAATCATATTTAGGTGGGTAAAAACTTTAGGTTTTCTGTGGAGTAAGCACAACGTAGGGAAATATTTGATCATTACGAGAGCTTTAACGTTTTCGGGATCATTGACGTTAAAGCTCGGTTAGCGTCGTGGCCAACAGAGCACTTGCTGAAGTAAGTTTCGATTCTCGCATGGATAAAATATTATTTATTTGTAAGAGTTTTATTGTTAATCATAAAATATAATGGATAGCTACCTATATGTTAGCGCCATCTTCACGGACGAGAGAATCGCGGCGATGGTCACGCTGTGCCTTCAAATTATCGCCGCGACGATATCGCCATGTGGAGATTGATTCATAGAGTTTCTATTGAATTTGATGGCACGGCGAGACTATCGCCGCGATTCTCTCGTCCGTGGAGATGGCGCCTTATGTATACTTATACATAGGCGCCATTTACATAATAATGTTATGTATATTTTTCTTGCATCATTTCTCAGTCGCGTGCCACTGACGTGTGAAACAAAAAATTACTGTTTTTGTTTTATTTTCAAATAGCGACCCGCCTCCACCTGAGTATCTATTATCTTCTCATGTGCCGCCTCTACTACGCACGGTTGACATCGAGATTTCTTTATTATATGTAAGTTTAATAAAAATAAAAATAATAGTTTAAAAAATCCTTTGTGTAGTTTAGAAAATCAACGTAGTCACAGACAGAAAAAGCGATTTTTGAATTTATTCTACGAACGATTTACAAAAGACAATTATTTTTGACAAGTTTTTGGAAGCGCTTGTCATCGCTATGCCACGGGTGCTGCTTGTGGTGACTGGTCGTCTTGCTGACCATGGTTTTGTTATTGTTATTATTAGTAATTAATTGTTTATGTATTTTACTTCGATGGTGCTAGTTTATAATTAGTGACTTCGAGTTACAGCTATAACTTTATGTAAGCGGGCACGCCCTTACTTATGCCTGGAGGCTTTTATTGAGGTATTAAGTTTTGTTTACGTCTCGTATGTTGTAATTTTTATTCCCGCTTGAGTACAGTTTCCATTGTTTTGTTGGTATATTGGCGTGTGCTAGCTAACATATGGCAAGTATATGTTTTTTTTTGTGTTTCGTAATGTTACTTTGCATACGATTTGTATAGAATCAAGTTTTTCTAAATAAACAGACAGATGTTTTGAGAGGGAGTTTGTGGCGACACTTCTTCCCAGCTAAAGCACTAGGAAGTTGGGAAGGGTGGGCGTTTTTGGGGAACTGTCTTATGTCATTTTGACGTTCGAAAAGTGCTGATTCTCAGCCTAGTAACCTAGTTAGAATAAATGACTTTTGATACTTTTGATTTTTCGTTAAATTGATAACAGGTAAGCGGTAGCTATATAGGTATATATGAACAACTGTGATTTTATTCCCTAATTAGGTTTTTTTAAAATAAACGAATCCTTTTTTTAGCTCGATGATTAAATAGTTACATAAACAGCCTATAATGTTCCCACTACTGGGACACAGGCCTCCGCTCAGTGAGAAGGAGTGGGCCGTAATCCACCACGCGGGCCCAGTGCGGGTTGGTAGATGTCACGTGTCTTCGAATTTTTGGTTCTAGGACATGCCGGTTTCCTCACGATGTTTTCCTTCACAGTTTTGAGCAGTGGCGATGAATCAATTTACACAAAGTAAAGTGCCTGTCAGGGTTCGAACCTACGACCTACAACTCGTAAGTCGCGACCATTACCACTGGGCCACCACTGCTACCACTACTGCTACTACTATTTAATTAAATAGTTGTTCATGTCCATTTGATAATGACAGGAAAATGATCGACATGCGATATAATTCTTCCTGTAATTAGGCTTATGGGGCAAAAATATCATATTGATTGTAATTAGGTATCTGTGACTCGTTGAAAGCCAAGCTATGAGGATATACAATGTCATGCATTTTATGGTGCTATCAATTTTTCACACCACACTTGTTTTACCCGACAGCGAAACCCAGAAGGAGGGTAATGTTTAACTAAATTTAATAGGTAGATACTTCCTTCCCCATGCTCCTGTGTTTAACTCTTTGGAGAAGGTTCTCATAGTACTGTAGAGATTCTGAGCTGCGTGGTTTGTGGCCTGCAAAGTTTTCTCGTAATTTTATGGTATTGGCATAAAATTGTGAGATAAACGCTAAAGGCTCGTGCAGACTAACGCGATATCGCGGGCCCCAGTCTGTACGAGCCTTAGTAGATATAAATTTAGAAGGCAAAGAATTACGGGACAGCTTAGAAAAGCGTGTCATGATAAAAATGTAAAAACGATAGCCGTAAATAAGTAGATATTATTTAATTCCAAAGAAGTGTTTTATTGTTTTACCTTTCCCACAGTAATATATTCTTAAAAGGTACAAATAAAAAAAAAAATTTTTTTTTTCAGATAAAGTCCATGTATTTATATGTATATATGGTATAGTGATTGTGCCAAATTGTTATTAGAAACGGGAAAACTTATGTAAGATAATTATAAAAAAACCGGCCAAGTGCGAGTCGGACTCGCGCACGTAGGGTTCCGTACCATTATATATAAAAACGGCTAAAAAATCATGTCTGTTGTATGGGAGCCCCCTTAAATATTAATTTTATTCTGTTTATTAGTATTTGTTGTTATAGCGGCAACAGAAATGCATCATCTGTGAAAATTTCAACTGTCTAACTATCACGGTTCATGAGACACAGCCTGTTGACAGACGGACAGACAGATAGACAGATGGACAGCGGTCTTAGTAATAGGGTCCCGTTTTACCCTTTGAGTACGGAACCCTAAAAGCTAGCTACGCCCCGCGGTTTCACCCGCATAAGTCTCGATCCCGTGGGTATATCAGGATAAAAGTATTCTACGTCGTAATCCAGGTCAGGTCATTGTCTACCCATGTACCAAATTTCATCCAAAGCGTAACAATAAAACTCGCTACCGCATTTATAATATTAGATATTAATTAGGATTGATATCCTCTTTATTTTATTTTCTTGGGACATAAAACCGTTACACGTGACAATTTTAGTCAAGGCGCTGACAAGACCCAATTGACCAAAATTGGCTGCTCTTAAGAAAAAAAAATGGCTAAATCTGTATAGTTTGTGGTAGCGATAAAAATATATGTTAATTTTGAACATATTTCCCAAAACTTGGTTGTTACCAAAACACGTTTTGAAAAAAAAATCTCGATACAAACTAACGTTAAACTAACCTCTTACCTTGAGTTCTAATCCAAAAAATCTGTATTAAATATCAACATACGTTACATATTTAATTAATAACAAGAACGTCTTATTTGAATGCAGAACTTGGTTGTTTTTTATTTTCGATTACTCAACTAAATTTTAAATAAATAGATAATTGCTTCATATTTTGCAATAAATTACAAGCGTTGTGTCATCGCGCTTCTCTTTCTTTTCTATTCAATCTGACAGTGACCGCGGTTTAGGTGTTGTCAGCGTCTTAATAACGAACTAGGGTACCTACCTAATTATAGACGTAAACATGTAACCCACACCAATGTCCGCGGAATAATCTATTATGGAGAAATAAAACAAAACCACGCATCTACTGGAGGCGATTTACGTTAGGAAGAGAAGGTTTAGTCATTTATGTCGTCCGTAGCATAACAGGAGTTTTAAAATGTCACCTGAATAACCAAAATAAATCTTGGTTAATAAACCTTGGTTTCAAACAAATATTTTGGAGCAATGTTTTCTTTTGACAAGGTAAGTAAGTACTTCGTTCTCCCTGGGTGCTTCGAATAGCATATCTAACCACTCTGGTTCTGTCTGCTTTACGTAGGTAAGCTACTGTCCGGGCGGATTTCCGGCCACCACCGTAGGCGCGGGCTTGCGGACGGTGAGCAATGGTAGCTCACCGTCCGGTAAGGACCAGACCCGGGTTGACGGCGCGTTGTATTCCACGCGCGCCTCAAAGAGATGTCTTCAGCACAAGTGTAGGGGTCCACTAGGGCAGATGCCTGCCGGGGTCGCGGGAAGGTACTAAAGGCTCACCGAGGCCCCTGGCAACACAGGCACCAGGAAGGAATACGGGTGGGTTTTAGTCAGTAAGAGTCTGACACACCCTCCCGCTCCGCCTAGAGCGGGAGAAGTTATTTGATGATTTCCCATCCATAAAAAAAAAAGTTGGCGTGATTGTACAAGAGAAAGCTCTCGCTTTCTCTTGTACAATCACGCCAACAAGCGAGTGTACAATATTTAGAAAACGCTGAGATCACGTTGCGTAGTCGCTACCTCGTGTACCTATATTAAAATCATGGTTCCTTTCCAGAAGTTTTTTGTCTCACCCCGACCCTTGCTCGACGAAGTACTTACCAGCCCGCGCCGTAGCTGAGCCTGTAGCTTTAAATTCCCCAGATAATAATAATAATTATCCAGTCATGGTCCAGCCTGTCCCACCTTGCTGTCCTCCCCCCAGCGACGCCCTAAGCCGAGGTCCGTACCCCACAGGGGGTGCAGCCCTGCCAGGATCGCGGGAAGGTACTAATGGGTCACCGAGGCCCCCGCAACACAGGCAACAGGAAGGAACACGGGTGGGTTTTAGTCAGTAAGAGTCTGACACACACTCCCGCTCCGCCCAGAGCGGGAGAAGTTATTTGATGATTTCCCATCAAAAAAAAAAGTAATGTAAGAAACTCGCTCCTAGCTGGAGGCTTTGAGTCCGCTTAAAGGCTCCTACATACTGGCGCGACTTGTCGCGCGACGCGTCGCGACACAAAGGCACCGCTTGTAGCGCTACACGCGGTGTCTTTGTGTCGCGTCGCGTCGCGTGACAAATCGCGCCAGTATGTAGGAGCCTAAAGGAGTCTACACACCAAACCCGCCGACCCGCCGACACAGCCCGGCGGCTAGGTGTCGGCGACTTTGCTTCAAGAATCATGTCGGCGACTCGTACCCGCGCGTGCAAGGCGGCGGCACGGCCGGCGACTTGCGTACGCGCACGCTCAGTTGCCCGCCGACACTCCAGCTTGGTCTAACCCAACACTGTCGTTTTCTCTTCAGGGACCCAGCTAAAATTATTCCACATGCTGCTATTATTAGATCAGCATCAGTATCCATGTTTATTGTAGGCTGCAATATTCGAGAAAAACAACACGTCTGTTGTTTTTCTCGTCTCGTCTCGTCACGTTCGTACACACTGCAATCACTAACTAAAAAAGTTGTACTGATTTCTTGCCGCCGACTAACTCACCGACACAGCCCCATGACACATGTCGGCGGGTCGGCGGGTTTGGTGTGTAGACTCCTTTAAGGCAGCCACAGGATAGTCCGGTTAAGTAGTCACGACCAACTACGAGGTGCCATACATAAAAAAAAAACAGAAGTTTTAGTTCTTCGCTGGATCTATAGGAAACATAACATAACATCACGCCTTGTTTCCCCGAAGGGTTGGGCAGAGGTGGACCAGTAGTACACCCACAGTTATGTTTAACCTTTTGACCGCCACAGTCATGACAGACATAGATAACAGAGCAACATGTGCTCAGCACGCCACGGTCACGACTACGACGACTATTTTAAGGAATAATTCGAAGCTTGGCGCCGTAGGCACGTCTTTGCTTTTTTGATGTGGCGGTCAATAGGTTAAGTTCCATGTAATAGGGGTCGAGCCTATTGCCATCAACCGGTCACAAATCCAGATTCCGGGCTGCTACTGAGAAATTCCAGATAAAAATCCTAATTACACTTCTCCCGACCAGGACCGAATTCAGGACCTCATGCTCAGCAGTAGCGCTTGCGTCCACTAGACCAAAGAGGCAGTCCACGAGGATCTATAGGATGAAAGGATAAAACATAAGTGACCGCAATTGAAGCAAAATTCCACAGTGTGCAGAGGTATCCAAAAGACTGTTTATTGAATACCTTTTATCGAGACAAACATCCGTGAAATACTTTGATTGTTTATATTCTCAAGCCGATGAAGTGATAAGAAAACCCTTCATCATCGCTATGTGTTTATGAACACTTGAAACTAACATAAACTCTTTGATGGTAGGAATTTAAATATATCTAAATATATACCTAAGTGATAGATAATATTAATAATTCCGGGGGTGCAAGGTGGAAACTACAATACGACAATAAATTACAATAAACATCGCTAATGACGTGTCCAGTTTGCATTCTTCCAATGGGGGCAGGCAGAAACTATAGAACGCCATCTGCTACGCTCCTTACATACTCTTCGTTTATGTTCATACAGGTCATATACGTACGCCGGTTGTGAGTACTACGCACCAGACCTTTTTGAAGAACATCACCAATGAGGTCACTATATGTCTTCCTGGGGCGTGCCCTCCCGGCGTTTCCACTCACATCTACTTTGTAAATACCTTTTGTTAGGCGCCTTTCATTCATCCTCTCAACATGACCAAACCATCTAAGCATACTAAAAATTCAACCAAATATATCCAATATCTTACTCCCTATAGCTGGTCAAAGATTGGCAAAACCCATGGTTCGGGCGGATACTATTATTTAGAGCGAAGATTTCGCCGTATGGCGGTCGTACGTGCGTTGTACCAGCGCAGCGGCGCCGTACCGTAAAGTATTCGTGCTTTCTTCTGCCGCCCAAACTACCGAGCGGTGCCGCTTCGGCGTCGCAATGCGTACTCCCCTCCCCGCCTCGTCTCGCGGGTTGCAAGTCCGGTGTACTACGTGCGGTGCGACGCCGAAAAGCACCGTGAGATATGCCACACAATCCATGGTATGCCATGGATATTTGTATGTAGGATGCCGCAACGACATTGTTCCGGCGCCGCGCTGCCGCCGCAACGCAACGTGTGTATCGGCCCTTAGACCTACTATTTAGAGTATTTGAAAAAAAAAAGCATTTTTTTATCAAATACTCTAAATACATAGTTAGGATTTATTTTATAGTTTCAAAATAATCCTATGCATTATTATTGTCCGGGTTTTTTGTAATTGTTCCGGGTCTGGGTGTTTGTTTGTTATTTTTTATGTTTGTAAACGCACCCACGATACAGGAAGAAATTCCTAGTGTAGCGCAACGTTTAAAACGAAAAGAAAAAAAAAATTAAACAATGAAATTAAGATAAAACTTCCAATTTTATTATGTATCCAGCACACAAAATTATTCAACAATAATTTACACTTGATGTTTCATCGTTAGATCAGTTTCTAACAATGTTTTTTCGAAAAACTGTTCCTACAGATCTACAATAATTATGAAATAAAATTGTATTTTTATGCATCTATTTATTGAAGTACATAAATTGCAATCCTTAGTCATAAACCTTGAAGATTTTTGCACTTTGGGAACATGCTTTTTAGTTACTTTTTTATATTCGGTGTTTTTTTTATTGAATCTACAATATTGTGTGTACACACAGCTACACATCAAGCTATATATTTCCAGTTTATGCTGATCTTACATTGTATAGGATTTCCGTACAATGAGGGATAAGCTTATACTGGAAATGTGTAGTTTGATATGTTGCCGTGTGTACCAAGCAAGGTCAGATTGCAAAATACCTTTTAACAAAATTACAATATTGAAATGAATATGCGTTAATACACCAAATTACGACTCCCATACAAACTACATACACAATAAGGATAAATAAATAAAATAAAATCTTTCTTCGTACATTATAAATACACTCTGATTTAATTATAATTTACATTAAATTGTTGATGTTATTTTTTTATGTTTTACACTATTTACTCGCTATGACTAATAGGTAACTTCACCGTTGTTTTCAATAATGTACAGAATGTTAAACTTAATGTTAATCTATATGTAACACTTCACAAATAAAGAACGAGTTATTTTTAGGCTGAAAACAACAATGCCTTGTTATTTAAAGCTAAGGTTAAAAATATACATCTTTTCATGAAACCTTTTCTGTAATTACGAAGCTGTTACATTTAGATATAAATATTAGCGAAACTAGGCTTTACTAATAGTAATTTTCAGACTTACCGTATTTTAGTAAGTTCTATTGACTCCAATACGTTGTAAGTAAAAACTAAACTAAACTAATACGCGAATTATGAACTGTTTTGTACTTAATCGAGAGATACAGTCTTGTTTAAATATTGGTCACTCATAACTACTTCATCTAAATCTACTCAAACACAGGGTAACATACAACCTTATAACATACATTATATCTATGACTAAAACGTGTGGGTAAGCATAAATAAATCTATTTACATTTTAAGAGAAATCAAATATAAAGTTAAACACGATTTCAACAAGTTTAGTAGAGTCAAAAGTGAATCGTGAAAAGGTGGATCATGGAAAACCTTCTCCGATTAACTTTTGCTGCAATTACAGATACAATACAAAGTCTTTGGCCTTAATAAAAAATACTCTACAATAATTCACTTGTCTCTAACACGAAGCTTCTACTATAAGCGTTGCCTGCCACACGTGTGAGCTAGGCGTGCTGCGCTCTGCCCAGGTGGATAAAGAACGCAACGCGGTCCGCACTCCGCTCCCCACACTTGTTACACATAAACGGATCATTGTAACCATGGAAACCCATGTGGATAGTGTGCATTGTTAGATCTCCGAACGTAATGTCGCAGTACTGACAAGAGTACGACTGTGTGGTGGCAGGAGCTTCCACAGAACCTTCCGACTCTGAATCGGAAATTTCCATGTCTCTAATCTTCTCATCCTCGTGCTGCAGTCGCAGGGCTGCTGGTTGTAGTTTGAAAGCGCGACCTTTCCGCCTGTTTTTGAGGGCGGTGGTCGGAGTCACAGGCGTCGCTCGCTCTGTGCTAGGGGGTGGCGTACCTGCTTCGCTGGTCTTGGTGCTCGTGAGGTCGAGCGCGTCGTTGGCCGCCGCCGCAGGCACCTCTCGCGGAGTGGTCGGGGTTTGTGGCAAGCTCGCCGGTGACTTAGCAGGCGGTGATGTCGTACCACTGTCGAGAGGCCTCTCCGAGTACGCAAGGCGCTGATGCAGTAGCGAAGGCGGGGGAGAGATTGTTTGACTTTTCTCAGACGGCATTTCATGTAGTTTGGGCGATGTACGGTGTTCATAGTTATTGTTCGGAGGGAATAAGAATGAGTGAGGTAGGAGTGGGGGGAGATATGGGAGGTTGACGGGGAAGTGATTACCAAAGATTGGGTGCGTTGGTGGGGGAGGCTGTTGGTTGTTGTTGTTCATCGACGACGGGTGATCAAACATCTTAGACAGTGGCTTCTGCTTAGGTCCGCGCCGAGTTCCGTACACATCAATGATTGGCAACGGGTTAGGTGTGCCGTCGGGATTTAGTACCATTGCGGGGTTGTGCTGGTACTTGCGCAGGTGCAGCTTCAGAGAGTGGCAGTACTTGGTCGCGTAGTTGCAGTCAGCACAGCGGTACTGGTACACGTTGGAGTGAGACTTCAAGTGAGAGTTGAGCATCGACTTGTTGACGCACGAGTATGAGCACTGCGTGCACTGGAATGGCTTGGATCCGAGATGATTCCTCATGTGGTATTCAAGATGGTGCTTGTACTCTGTTACGAACGGACACTTTCTACAACATAGCATCTTCTCAGGTTTTATGTGTTCTTTGCTATGTTCCCAGAAGCTCAGTTTGGTTACGGCAACAAACTCACATTGCTTGCATTTGAAAGTTTTAACTTTGCCGTGCGAGTTGACGGCGGGGACGCGGAGGCCCGGTTCGTCATCAAAGTCTTCATCACCGGAGACGTCGCGGCCGTCATCGCCATCGGCCTTCTGTCCGATACCATCGTACCCAGAGTCGTGGTACCGTTCAAAAGATCTTCTATCGTGATCCCTATCAGGGGATGACGGTGTTCTTGGTGGTGATTTCGGCGGGGTAGCGTCGGCACGTGCTAGGGGTGTGGACACATGTGCGGGGGGCGCTAAGTTTCTCGGTGAGTAAGATGTTTCATAGCCGGGCGACGGTTCGCGTCCCTCATTGTTGCGAGGCTCGAAACCAGGCGGTGTGAGTAGACTGTACGGTAAGCCATTACGGAATGCGTCCAAATGCATGCCGAGATTGGCCTTGGCTTTAAGGGACATGGTATCGTAGAAGGGAGAAGGTTCTCCGGAACTGCCGACGCTGCGCGGGGAGTGCCCGTTCGAGTCCTTGCTGGAGGAGGAGGGCGACGCGCTGTGGAAGCCCTCCGAGTAGAAGCCGCTGGTTTGGTCTTTCAGAAAGCTTCCGTCTTCCATTGGTTCAGATTTCTACAAAGAAGGAAACTAGTTGTAGAATATTGCGGTTTAGAGCAATTATAGTTAAGGTACTTTAAAGTTTATGGTACATACCACTGTGGGAGGCTGTAGCGGTGATCCCCAGGCTTGGGGATGCGCGGAGTGATGCGCAGGCGGCATGCCAGCGGGTGACACGCAACTGATCATACCTGATGAATGAAGCAATCCATGAGAATGATGCAAATTGTCAATTTTTTTTTGCGATGTATTTAATTGCTAAGTAACTTAAGTACACACCGCAAACCGCTTTGTAAGCAAATGAGTGAGTAATGTAAAAAAATGCGGAACGAACAGTCACGTACGTTGGCATAATTAATTTTTAGAATACGTATTTGCAAAACATTCTGCCGAGATAGGCGATTAATGCAGTAATGACGAGTCCCTTTTGTAGACTGAATATCGTAATTACGATTGCCGCTGTTACGTACACAGACATAATATTTGTTTATAAACATGTAACTATTTAAATAATTTAAACAAAGTAAGTAGCGCCCGTCAGGGTTTGAACCTACGACCTACAACTCATAAGTCACGGCCGTTGCCACTGGGTCACCACTGCTTTCAAAACGGTGAAGGAAAACATCGTGAGGAAACCGGCATGTCCTAGAAACAAAAATTTGAGGACATGTGACATCTACCAACCCGCACTGGGCCCGCGTGGTGGATTACGGCCCACTCCCTCTCACTGAGAGGACGCCTGTGTCCCAGCAGTTCCCGGGAATATTACAGGCTGACGATGCTTATGTTATGTATGTATGTAACTATTGAGTTACTATGTTATATATAAGGTGTACTCATATAAGGTAGGTATACTAAATATGGGTTGAATAACAACAATAGCTGAAAATTTTGCGGTTTGTTAGTTTTCGTGTCTAAAATAAAACACCTATTTTTTGACTATGATAAAAACTAGAGTTATGTTATAAGGTCACATAGAGGATAATGCTAATATCATTGTCTAATGCATTTTTGACAGTATACAAAGAGAATGACGAATGGACAGCATAAATAATGAACATTTACAACAAATAATTGTTAAATTTTCCTTAATTTAAACAAAACCTCGTTAGCCGTCTTGCAAATGAAGGAAAATTTGCAAATTATAGCATTATTTGCTGTTTTGAGTTTCCTAAAATATTCCACAAAATAAGTTAGTTGGTATATGACAGTTCAGTATTTATAAATATTTAAGGATAATGGTGTTGGAAATTGGTTTATTGAGCCTTTTTGATTATCCCTGGTTTATAGGTAGGTACAACCTAAATATCGTGGGTACCACATTATGTTACCACACCGACACAATAGTTCGTTATCAAATATGTAAAGGAAGTCCGAGTTTGGATTTTAGTTTGATAATACTGAAATCAAAGTTAATTTATTCAAATTAACTATATTATTGTTGATTTAGTTGAAGTCTTTTTTTTTGGGTGGGAAATTATCAAACAACTTCACCCACCACCCGTGTTCCTTCCGTTGCCTGTGTTGCCAGGGACCTCGGTATAGTTGAAAAGTCTAAGTATGCTTTAATAGGTGCATTGAATTTTAACCTAGTGCCTACCTAGGTGGAATTTAATAAAGAACAGCAGAACAAAAAAAAATAATACGTAGTTAGTTTATTAGCGATTTAGAAAGTATCTTAATCAAATGATTGGCAAATAAATATGTAGATCGGTTACATACTTGTACGCGGTCAGATAGAAGAGCAAGAAACATTAAAATCAAATCTGAAATAAAAATAAACGAAAATAATGAAACTCACCTTAACTCTAACTAAGAAAGTTTCAGAACACACAGCACAACAGATATTTCATGAATAGAATCCAATAAAGTTCACTTTAGTCCTTAAAATCACTGATAATTAAATTTTCATACACACGAAAAAACCTTGAGCGTTTTTTGAGACAACCCTTCGATGCGACGGTCGGGATACGTCTGCCCGACGCCACTTCCCACAATGAACTGAAAAAAATCTGTCAATTTTTATGCTCCAAACATCAATAAATGTATTCTATGTTTGAAGGCGACGTGTTGCTGTGGGAGGAGGACAGCAAATACGTGATAGATACGTCCGTCCCTTTCGAGCCCCCACAGCCTACTTTACTCCTCCAATACGGCGCGAGCTTCTGTGGGTGGGGATCAAGTTATTAAGTTATTGTTTATGCGATATTAATAATAAAAAAATAAGCAACCCCGCGTATTTTGCCAGTTGTTATTGTAATAAAGCCTAGCTATATTATATCGGGTATTATTGGCCGATAAAACTGCGTGTAGGGAAATTAGATTGTTTTGATATTGTATCACTTAATGTTTACGGTTATAATGTGATTTTTATGTATGTTTACCCCATTTATTAAGTAAGACAATAAAATATTTGACGGCGAGTGGTAAAACAAATGGATTGTTTACTTAACATTAATTAGTACTAAAATAATAACATGTTGATTGCGTTGTTTTAAAACTAACACTTCAACTCCTAGATAGTAAATAAAGATATACCTACCTAAAAAACTCTAACCCCTATGTATCGTTCCCCCCAATCCCCCCAACCCCTAAACGGCTACGTCGCTTTTTATAGCGTAAAAAGTAGAACATAAAAAACTCGCGCGGTCGTTCGGTGAAGGGGCGTTGAGCTTTTTACGTCACACGCCAGCCAATAGCAGAAAGCAGTTTAAAAAAGGAATGCCGTTCACTTTTTTTTCTGTATCGAGCAACCAATTAAAAACTGTTTTCCATTTTTGTGGAGCGGGGTTGTTGTTTTGGTGTGGAGATAGTAGGGTGACTTAGGGAGATATTATATATAATTCTAGTTATTAGTATTCTAAATTATAAAGAACTGGCGAATTTTCACTCGTCTTATTTTCTATTTGAATTTATAATGTTCAATTTAACAGTTATTTTTAGCTGAGTATAGTGCATATTCCTGTTACGCTATGAAATAATTTAAATAGAATTTAGAGCTGAAATGACTGATTAAGTATATATGAAATAATTTTATAAAATTACAAATACATGTAAATTATTGTCTTTAATTATACTTTTTATGTTCGTAGTTAAACCTTAAATTTAAAACAGATTATTATTAAAATTAATAATTGCTTTAGAGGTTGATTAAAATAACAGAAATTAAACGAACTTATCCTCACTGGGCTCGCTTGTTGGATTACGGCCCACTCCCTCTCACCGAGAGGAGGGCTGTGTCCCAGCAGTGGGAACATTATAGGCTGATTACCTATGTAAACGAACTTCATGGAAGTTGTTCTACTAAAGTCGCGTCGCGCTATCGCGTCGCGCAGTCACGTCGTGCTGCGCTGCGGGAGCCTTAATTCGAATAGGGAATATATTTCTTTTCAGATGAAAAGTACACACCAATTAAAATAAAACAGTGAATTAAAAATCACCGTGTATGTATTATCCAGGGTCAAATTGACCCTGTGTCTGTAACACAGTTTACTCAAAAATGCCTCGTTGTACTTCATATTTAATTTTTTCTTTGTTGTTCGATTGAGATGGACTAATTATATTTGGTTTTTGAAATAAAGATTATTATTATTATTAAATTAAATTAACCAGCGAAACTGCAGACGTGGGTATCTATATCTAAACAAGATACAATAAAAAGATTTGAAGTTTTTTTTTGGGGGTTAACGACATCTGGTAGTACCTATTGTTAAGTAGGGTAAACTTGCCAAATTCGTACCCCTTAAGAAAAAAACATCATATTTAGAAAATTAGGAAAGATAAATTAGTTTTAATTAAAAGTAATTTTTGTTTGCTAAATTTTTTATTAGTTCTATTATCAAATTTAACATAAACCTTATAAACTTCTCAAAAATAAATAATTAAAAAAAAAACTAAAAAAGTACGACTTAAGACCATTCATTCCAAATCGTACTGCTATATCTTTAATTCGTACTTTGAGATCTATTCATTGGTATACAGTATTGAGAATCAGCATCATAATCAACAAAGTGTTATTAAAACAAGTAGGTAGTAATTCTTAACAAATTCGACGGATGGTCTTCGCCAATTCTCGGCAATCATCGCAGTTATAAATCGTAAATCGTGCCAGTACGTTTAAGAATTTAACTTGAGTACGAAATAGGAGCAAAAGCCAATCAAATTTTAAATTTACCACCAAAAAAATTGACAACAGTTACGAGTATGATAACACGTCAGATGAAATCGCAAAGATACACATTAATACGTGTCAAATCGTAAAATAGGTTATACACGACCTTATTTGAATAAAACTCTTACGAAATGTGTAAAAATATTACAACAATAGTTGAAAAAAACTTAATTTTTCAATATTTTTGTCCAGAGCAGCTTCACAGGTCAGACTTCTGTCAGGTGGTGAAATGGCCGACTGTTATTTCTATTTTTTGACACTAAAGGCACTGATAGCTGTTACCAAAGCCGAGTTTTAAGTGGAGTTCGAATTTGGCGTAAGTACGAATTAGGCAAGTTTACCCTACATGTACCTATGTGTTGAGGAAATCTGTTTTCTTTTGTTTTATTGTGTTTAGGTAGGTACCGATACCAATCTCATCAGCGAAGTTTACAAAAAAAAACGTTTTTTTTTATAACTAATATTTTTTAAGTGACTACACTAATTGCGGTCGATGACCCCACAAAAAAAATCATCAAATTATAATTTGTTTGGTTTTATCATGTTTAGATATCGATTCCCATCACTTCTGCGGAGTTTCTGTCTAGTAAGGATGTCGGTACTTACTTACTACTAGATGCGCCCCGCGGTTTCACCCGCATAAGTTTTGACCCCGTGGGTATATCGGGATAAAAAGTATCCTATGTGTTATTCTTGGTTATAAACTATCTGTGTGCCAAATTTCATCCAAACCCGTTCAGTACTTTTTGCGTGAAAGAGTAACAAACATCCATCCATCCATTCTTACAAACTTTCGCATTTATAATATTAGTAGGATATGCTCATTCAGAATGGTGTAGAGTGCGTTCAAAACAAGCTTACGTGTTTACGTCAAAATGAATGTTATTGAAACTCAGCTTACGCATACCGACAGACAGATTAACATGGACTAAGTACACCTAATTAGCGACAATAATATGCAAATTATATCTACCACTTAAAACCGGCACAATAAACGATATATTTCTAAAATTAATAACTTCCTTTTGTCACTTTAATTCTTGTTCTTATAAGTCTAATTACGTACGGGTTTTTATTTGGCGGCAAATTATTCTTAACGATAATGGCCTTTAATGGGGTAAGCCATAATAAAGATTCGTCGGTAAAATAAAACAAAAAAGTCGTTATTAAAAAATTAATAATCTCTGTCATTAGTGCATTACCTAACTCATCGCGGTGTGATTGTCAACATCCGTATCGACGGTTAATATGAATTTCGTACTTAAAAATAGAGATTAGGTAGTATGGCATTCAGAACTAATTTCTGAACAAAATGTCGCTTATGCCTTATTACCATTTAACCGTCGATATTAAGATTATAAAATCAGAAAATAACTCTATCGGTCCTAACCTTACCACGCCTGTCGGTAACCTTTTCACGCCTTAACGGCTGAACAAATTTTGATGAAATTTGGTCCACAAATAGACCATGGGTTAGGACATGGAAGACTTTATTTTATGTACTAACCTTTATACCGGTAGTACGTTCCCATGGGACAATCAAATAACTTCTCCCGCTCTGGGCGGAGCGGGAGGGTGTCAGACTCTTACTGACTAAAACCCACCCGTGTTCCTTCCGTTGCTTGTGTTGCGGGGGCCTCGGTGACCCATAAGTACCTTACCCCGGAAGCTAGTACAATATTCGTAATAAACGTCGCCTTAATAATGAGATAACAATGTTCTTCACTTATGTGATCGTTTCAGGAAAGTTAGAAGACTTTATTTGATGTCCTAACCTTTATACCGGTAGTACGCCCCATGGGTCAATTTTCGACCTACTCGCGGGTGAAGCCGCGGTCAGAAGCTAGTACAATATCATATAATGTCGCCTTAATAATGAGATAACAATGTTCTTCATTATGTGATCGTTTCAGGAAAGTTATTTGTTAAATTATTATTTATTATATAGATATGTGTAATTTACCAGTTACCCACTGGTAAATTAGTGACCGATACTTAAACACGTGACTTTACTCATAATTATGTTGTATAATTATTAATTTAGAACAAACCCTGAAATCGCGAAAAAAAATCAGCAATTTTCGATTTATACAAACACAAATGTACTGAACACCTGATTTTATTTCCGCGTTATCAAGTTTGGCCCCAAAGTAATATTAGTTCATAATGATGAGTAAGGTCACGTGTTTAAGTATCGGTCACTAATGACCATTTATCCTTTATATATAATTTGTTAAATAAAATATGTTCAAAAGTGGGCCTTATCAGAATACCAGCGCTGCGACACTTATTTCTTAAGTACTGCAGCATTATGCTGAGATAGGAGCCTTTTGGCCTCGTACAGGACTTTTTGTTTTTATTTTAATTTTATTTTTTTTATGTTTCTATGAGTGTTTTTTAGTTTAATGTGTGATCTCCTGTGCGAGTCCCAATAAGTACTTTTTCATTCTTTCAAAAGGATTTTCTGGCACCCTGCGTACGTAGAGGTCTAATGTAAGATAAGTATCAAGAACTAAGCAGATTTCTTTTGACAAATAAATAATTTCTAAGTTATAAAATACATCAACAAAAAAAATTCGTTAGATAAAATTGCTTATTAGTCTTAAAGGCTAAAGGTGACACGAATGGATAGAATAAGAAATGAGTACCTACTTACATAAGAGGAAGTCTGAAAGTGGCACCGGTGACTGAAAAGTTAAAAATAACAATCGGTTCCCAACAGTAATTTTTGCGCAAAGCTACTTAGTTAGATAAACAGTATGCGTAGTTGACGGCTTTGTGATGTGTCTTTTTACAACCTGTATATTTGGTTGAATTTTTGGATGCAGGCTGGGAACGTCATTAGATACTTATCTATACCTACCTACCTTTCTTATCTTCGTAGGTACCTATACCTACTTAGGTATACGAAGTTTAATTTATTGTCGTACTGTTGTCTCCATCTTGGATTTTGGAGGGGCTTGTGGCTAAGTAATAACTGCCGCACGGGTCAATCGATAAAGTTAAGCTACGCTTACCGCGGTTGGTCCGTCGGTCTTCACAAGGTCAACGGTCCACCTTGTGGGAGGCCTTCCAACGCTATGTCTTCCGGTGCGCGGTCGCCACTCCAGAACCTTTCGGCCATCTGTTCTGCGAGCAATATGCCCTGCCCACTGCCACTTAAGTTTGGCAATTCTTCGGGCTTTGTCGGTAAACTTGGTTCTCTTGCGGATCTCTACATTTCTGATTTGATCCCGTAGGGAAACTCCAGGCAAAGCTCTCTCCATTACCCTTTGGGTGACTTTAACCTTCTAATAAGGCCCATTGTGAGCGACCACATATCAACATACCTCTAATCGAAATATCTGGTTTTCACTGGTTTGATCTGCATAGTTTCGGTTTTTTTAAAGCTGCTGGCATTTTTTTTGGGAATGGAGAAATGTTTCGTGCAGACACATTTTGGACACCATAGTGAGTTCTGTATTTAGTTCTTACCAAGAACACCAGCAGCAAGAGGTCGACCATAAAATGCTAAAAAAAAGAGCGAGCATTACAGTAGTCGCATAAGATGTGTCATCTGACATCTCACCCTGCTTTTGAATGATTCTATTTGACTGCATAATAATTAATATTCTGGGCATAATTTAATCTATTTTGACTATAATATACATACTTATACTATAATATTTTGACATCAATTATTATTTATTTGTTTTGTATTTTGTAATAAAATGTAGAATGACTATAATGTAAAATGCAATTAAATGTAATTTTTTATACCTACAAAATTTGTACGCCGTTATTGGCAAAACATGGACGCACACAACATCTATTAAGTAATTCAATACCTTGCATGTCTGATTAGTCAGTTTATGTAAACGCATGTTTGCAAATAAATTATCTTTATCTTTATCTGGTAATGAGCAACTGAGCAGCGACAGAAATTAACCTCAGAATTTAAAAGCTAAATACTGAAATATTTATTCGGATTTTTTATTCAAATTCGACCCGCTCTACTTACAATCTATATCGTACTTACTAGTTCCATGAGTACACTAATTCCATCTTATTATAAAGTACTTACTAATTCTTTGCTATTCAAAAGTACTTACTTATTCCATGCCACTTCCTGTCATTCATTCCTTCATGCCACTTTCGTTCCTTTTCACGAAATCATTCGCACAGAACGCGAGAGACACATCAAAAATGTTTTGTTTCTGTCTTGGCCAAGTGTAAGTAGAGTAGTTTGCGCTGTTGCTAGCAAGGTGCGATCCAAAAAAGTGAAACAAAATTAATTAAAATGAATAATACCATTAGACAACAAAGGTCTTTATCAGTACTACCGACAGAAATAATTCAAATAATCTATGTTAACCCATTTTTTTATTTACTCATCGCAATTTACATAATTAAACAACAAAAATAATAATGTTTAACTTTGATAGCGACGGCGTCAACTTGAGTCAATAACATTAAATCAACATAATTAACGGTTACAATGTTTTGTTTTAATATTAATACCAAGAAAAATTCTACGTAGGTACTTGTCGTCTCTGGGTTGTTCATACTTGTGTAAGTGTTGCTGATTGCTTCCCACCCCTTACATAATACCTTCTTAGGTACCTACATCTTAAAATTAAACCGAGTATTATAGATAGGACCTACTGTAGAGGTTTAACCAGGACAGCTTTCCTACCCAACCTCCACAAATATTTGTTAATGGCATAGAGAAAAAAGAGGGAAGGAATAGACAGCCTAGTCGGAAAGCTAACAGCGCCTTTCTTGATCTTAAATAAGTAGTTGATCTGCCCAGCCCTTTTCAACTACGTTGGGTCGGCTTCCAGTCTCACCGAGGCAGCTGAATATTTTACATGGAGCGACGCGGCGACGCCGACGGCCTAACTGACCTCAATAACCCAATGCAGTTACTGGGTAACACTGTAGGTACCCCTCGGTAAGACTGGTTGTCAGACTTTTGGGCTTCTGACTACGTATAACGACTGTCAAATATGTAAAATATAGACTGCGGAAGTACAGACTTAGTAAATTAATGATAAATTCCGGAATTAATGGCACACAACGATAATTGTTCACGCGCTAATATGTTCATTTGTTTCTTTTTTATTTTGAACAACTATATTTGCTAGCCAGTTCGAAATTTAAATAAAATCATTGATACTTGGTTGCCATGTGTCGAAGTAAAAAGTTCGTTCCATTTTTAAAGTACACGACAGGTATGAGTTTTCTTATTAATTTATTTGGCCGCTAAATATGACAGATATGGATTTTCATACTAACACTGCCGGCCACCTGCTCGCATATATTTGACTAGTACAGCATTTTCGATTTATCTCGAAGAAGATTGGAAATAATTCTCGAATTTCCAAGCATGATTGAGACCAGTAGTTTATGTAGGAATAATTATCCTATTTTAACAAATTCAGTCAGTAACCTTTTTCTTATACATTAACATGTATCTTAGCATCTTAGTTTAAGAAGCAAGTCTGTTTTTATGAATATAAACTAGTAATATATTTAATACATCCTATGAAAACTGGCAACTGAAGATTAATGATGTTTTTTCGCCACTACGTATGAGACCTACCTACTAAGTATCGAGGACCTATCGTTATGTAGGTTTTTCTTACTTATTAAACATCCGAACAGAGCAGGTAGTAGAATTTTAAATGATTAGCGTTGCTTATCGTCAGATTATCGAACACCAAGATTTTCTTGAGGAATCGGCTACTAAACTTCTGTAACTCTAACTTTCTGTTGACCACGAAAAACTAGTAAATATAAAATACCACTTTTTCCCCTATAAGGAAAAAGAAAAGCCACTAAAATTCAGATAACGGTTCGCACAGGAGCGCGGTATCCAATATTTTGGAAATAACTACCCCCCGTCGTGGCGGGAGAAAATTCCCATTTTCCGGTCAGTACACTCGCGTAGATATGCGATAATCTAGTGAGTGGAATACGATACCTTGCTTACCTAGCGTGCATACGATACCTTGGTCCTTGTGGACTTGTTAGAAAATGTCAGGCAGATTAGGGTTATCAGAAGTTTGGAAAAGTTTAAGCAATGTTAGGGATTTTATTAGATCACTATTAAGATTGATTTAGACCAAACGAGCGAGTACCCATTCTATCCCCACTTCCCCAAATTCCTTTTGTGTAATCAGGGAGAGAACATTCCTTGGTTGGTTTCACCCTACTAAATGTCTAGAATATCAGCAAAATAATGCTCTAGCTCTTGTTCTGGGTCTATGTTCGTTTGGTCTAGACCCACCTTTATTGCATTCGATGATAGAATGATTTAAGTTCAATATGCAAAAGATACTAAAAATAAATAAATAGGTACTTATTTTTGTTTAACTGATTGAGTTGAAAAATATGTTTTTCTCTATAGCTGTTCCCTGTAACCTGAAAGTGCCTATTGAAAGTCTGTAAATATAAATATTTATGGTTTGTACCGGCTATTAACTCTTCCGAATGAATAAATTGGCGCAAAATTTGACAAGCCTTTTAAACTCTAATTATTTGCTATTATTTTATTTTAAAGAATGCTGATCAGTTCTTCAGTAGGGTACACGGTGTAACCGGTGTTCAATACCATTTTTTTTTTACTTTTTTCTGGTCATCAGAGAGCTCACGAAAGAAAAAAAAAAGCCTGGGCCACTGTCGCCGGATACGGTGAAGAGGACTATATATATATTTATTTATTTATTTAACAGTTTATGTACACACATATAAATAGACAAAAAGAAAGGAACAGAAAAATACGTACAAAGGTGATGCTTATTTCTAATGAAATCTCTTCCAGCATACCTGCAATAGGACATACCAGCATACCTGGAATATTCTAGACGAAAAAAAGTCGAACCTTACATACCTTCCCCCATTATAGCCGTTAGCTCCACATACGCGTCCGCTCGTATGTCCGAGTCCGAACGTTCTTATCGCGGAGAGTAAAAAGTAATGCGTCCAGCCTTTATGGCAGTTTCGAGACACGCTCTTTATTACGGAGGGCAGGGCTTTGTGATCGGCTTGGGGTGCACTGAGGGCAAAGGGAATAAATACTACGCCTTTTTATATTCGTTGGAAACTTCGCGACGTGATGGATATTGGGCATCATGTTTTTTGTATTCATTTGTATATTTCGTTAATAATTTAAATTAGTACCTACCTAGTGTAAATAGTTAGTAGCATCAATATTGTATATTATCTAAGCTATATTAGTTTTAAAGTTATTAAATAAAGCATTAGAGAGTTCAATAATATTTTTAGGAGCGCAAAATGGGAATTATTTGAGCATCTAATATATTTATTGATACTCATAGAAATATTGATTTTAATAGTCTTATATTAGTTTTAATAAAAGTGTTACAGAATTAGAATTACGTAAGCGTTGGTTATATTAATTTCCATCTTTAGAATTAGGTAAGTACCTATATACAATGTGTAACTGAATGAATGCACATTATAAAAGATTTGTTCAGAATCGTTTACTGAATATATTTCTGTCATTTTTAATATAGGTCATCTTTTATCCCAAAAAAAAATGTAACTACGTAAAATACAGCCACACTTCCGCTGTGCAGTCAACATACATACATAACATCACGCCTTGTTTCCCCGTAGGGTAGGGCAGAGGTGTACCTGTACACCCACATTTCGCCAGTTATGTTTAAGTCCCATGTAATAGGGGGCGAGGCTATTGCCATCAACCGGGCACAAATCCAGACCGGGCTGCTACTGAGAAATTCCTGATAGAAAAACCCAATGACACTTTGCCCTACCCGGGAATCGAACCCAGGACCTCATGTTCAGCAGCGCCTGCGACCACTGAGCAGACCAACGAAGCAGTAAATCAGTTCAGAATCGTTTACTGAATATATTTCTGTCATTTTGAATAGGTAATTTTTAATCCCAAAAATAATTAAACTACGTAAATTACAGTCACACTTCGGCTGTACACTCAAAACAAACCAAAATGGACGAAGCACCTACTTCGCTAGATCCATATACGTGTACGACTGTGTGCGTGCGTAGATTAATGTAATGTGACCACAATTTTCTCCTACACAGTGTTTAGAAGATGCAAGTCATACTGGTGCTGATTCCCTTGTTCACAAACTAAACTAAATTTAAGTTCAGTGCATCTTTTTCTTTCTATTTCATTAAGAAAAGGACAGAAGATAAATTTTAGTTTAGTCCTGTCAAATTAATCAGCGCTTGACGCAAATTGACGTAATTTTAGTAGGCAAGTTTTTAATCACGTCTAAACTTGTATGGAGTATAGTGACAGGTGCTGATTAATTTATTTTTTAATTAGCGATTTGGATATTTTTATAATAAAATATCCAAATCGCTAATGGCTATGAAATTTGAGGATTTCCCTCGATTTCCATGGGATCCCCCTCATCAGATTCTGACTTGGTGACAATGAGACCACCTCGAGAGCACATCTTTCATACAAAAAATAATTTTCGAAATCGGTTCAAAAACATACAGACGAACATAATACATATTAACCTTTTTGGAAATTGGTAAAAAATTGTTTTCCTAATATTTTGTAATCATTATTTACAAATTAACATAGGATGCTACGTGATTATAACCATGAGTTCAGTTTATTATCATCTAAAGATAATGGACCTAATAATGAGGCGCCTAGAATGAGATATGTTTAATTATTTACTTTTAAGACGCTGACCACATCTAAAGCGCGGTTACTGTCGGACTGCATAGAAAAGAAAGAGAAGCATGATGACACAACGCTTGTAATTTATTGCAAGATAGGAAGCAATTAAATATCTATTTACTCAAAAATTTGTTAAATAATCGAAAAAAAAGACAAGTTCTGCATTCGAATATGAAGTTATTGTTATTGATTAAATATTGATATAAATTAAATTAAATATGAACATACATTTAAATTTAAAGGCTCCTACATACTGGCGCGACTTGTCGCGCGACGCGTCGCGACACAAAGGCACCGCTTGTAGCGCAACACGCGGTGTCTTTGTATCGCGTCGCGTCGCGCGACAAGTCGCGCCAGTATGTAGAAGCCTTAATACAGATATTTTGGATTGGAACTCAAGGTAAAAGGTAAGTTTACCGTTAAATTGTATCGAGATTTTTTTTCAAAACGTGTTTTGATAACAACCAACTTCTGAGAAACATGTTCAAGATTTTTTTCCGTTATCATAAACTAGGTATATATGTAGATTTGGCATTTTTTTTTTAACTACTGCTCTAACATGAGGCAAATAATCTAAGTAGGTCTCTACTTAGATTATTTGCCTCATGATAGTGCCTTAATGTAAACAGATCAATTTCAAATAGGCTACAGGAAAAAGTTCTATCTCCCTCTTGCGGTCCTAAAGACCAGTTATTTTAAATGACACTAAAACACGTTTGGGTTAATTTCTAATGGGCTAACATTTTTGTGGTTAATTGTAATGTAATTATTAAGTATTTTTGTACATTTTGTTTTTTTTTTTTATTTAGATAGAAACGTGTTTATTTTTCCCTTTTTGAACGTTTGTAAGTTTGATTTGGTATAATTAAATATTATTTCATCTGAAAATAAATTATACATATTTGTGTCAAGCTTTATAAAAAAAAACAATTAATCTGGTTGCCTTTTCCCAACTATTTTGGGATCGGTATTCAGTATAACCGGATGTAGCCGAACATCAGTATTTTACATGGAGCTACTGCCTATCTGAAACTACAACCCAGTTAAGGCTCCTGCATAGGTACTGAGGCGATATCGCGGGCGCGACAGGCACATTGCTGCCTGTCGCGCCCGCGATATCGCCACAGTATGCAGGAGCCTTTACTGTGTAACACGATACCCCTTGGTAAGAGTTCTTTGCTTCTGATTATCCGACTGCGAAGAAAACGTTACCAAAATAATATCCTATAGTTTATTTCGATCAGTCTGAGTGTGTCCCCGCCCTCTGCAGCATTATTTCCCCTCGCATAAAAAATGATTGTACCTTCAAATCTATCCCGGGCGGAGGGCCGCTCCCTCCGGCTGCCTCCCACCCTCCTAATGTCCTCTCTGCCCAACCTATATGAATGACTTGAACTATAGCACCGTAAAATGAATCTTTTGAGTGCTTTTACCAAGATTTTGTAGCTTTGAAGAAAAGGGAAAGTGGTTTTTAGTACTTATGAAAGACTAGCTATTGCCCGCGGCTTGGAAAATTATCCACGGGAAGGTAGTGCCACGATAATAAGTATCCTATATCCTAACCATCACCACGGTCATGGTCTACTCATGTGCCAAATTTCATCCAAATCCGTTCAGCTGTTTTAGCGTGAAAGCGTAACAAATAAACAAATACATTTTTAAGGTTCCGTAGTAAACAAGGAACCCTTATAGTTTCGCCATGACAATCTGTCTGTCTGTGGCTTAGCTCAAAGACTCTTAGTACCTACTAGAGAGCTGTAATTTGGCATGGGTATACATATTAATTACGCCAACAAAGTGTTAAAAAAACATATTTTTGTGAGCAAACTTGAACGGAAAGTGAGGATGATTTTTTTCTCTCGTCTATACCATAGTCTAGGATATCGTTGGATAGGGCGGTCAAAATTATTGTGGGTCTGTGAAAACTATTTTTCGATTCAGGGAGCTGTTTGCGAAGTTTTAAAGTGCTAATTTTTGTTACAGTCAAGTGTCGGGATCCTCCTTCCAGCTAAATAGTTGTTTTTTTGATAGGTATGTGAAAAAAATCATGGCATTATTTTGTGCCCTTTGGCGTCGAGACCCTCGGTCCGTGGGGTCCCAGTACGCATAAGTTATTTGCGGAAATCGCGAAACGTCTAGATGATGTAACTGGTGACCGAAAAGCTGGCGGTTTTCTCGCGCAACGCATCAGCATTGCAATTCAGCGAGGAAATGCCGCCAGCATCCTCGGTACAATGCCCCGAGGGCCTTTTTTAGGCTTAACTTATTTTTAATTTAATTTAGTTAATGTTAATAATCATCTTGTAATTTGGTTATGTAAATAAATACAGTAATTAAGTAGTAGGTATATATAACGAAGTTAAAAGGAAAACTACAGATTTACAAGTTAACGAGTAATAGTCGACCAACTTACATTTGCAGTTGGAGAATTGACCGTAACCGTTGTATTTGGGATAAATTCATCCTAACTACGGATCCCTTCATTATGTGTTGTCCGACACGCACTTGGCCAGTTTTTATTTAGGATTAGTTAGGATTTTGGTATGATAATAATGTTTATGCTTATTTTTCTTAGGCATAGCTGTGTTGAGAGCAGGGGTGGCCATGTGGTAACGGCCGCGACTTACGAGCTGTAGGTCGTAGGTTCGAACCCCGACAGGCGCTTTACTTTGTGTAAATTATTTCATCACCACTGCTCTCAAAACGGTGAAGGAAAACATCGTGAGGAAACCGGCATGTCCTAGAACTAAAAATTCGAAGACATGTGACATCTACCAACCCGCACCGGGCCCGCGTGGTGGATTACGGCCCACTCCCTCTCACAGAGAGGAGGCCTGTGTCCCAGCAGTGGGAACATTATAGGCTGATTATGTATAGTTGTGTTGAGAAATAATAACATAACAATATAACATCACCCTTGTAATCCCCGAAGGGTTGGGCAGAGGTCTACCTGTAGTACACCCACTTTTCACCAGTTATGTTTAGGTCCCACGTAATAGGGCGAGCCTATTGCTATCAACTGGGCACTAATCCAGACTCCGGGCTGCTACTGAGAAATTCCAGAAGAAAAAACCCAATAATACTTCAGCGTGAGAAAGAGATAGAGCTATAAGTCCTGTACAGCTCCATCACTTTCCCACTGTGAAGTATTATTATATTATTACTGGTATAAGAGGTGATGGTTGGCCCCCTGATCAGCAGGTTTTCAATTCTCAGAAACAATTATATTATCATTGAAGAAATCTGTGTTTAGTGAACCTATCTCTTAAGCGTTGGAAATAAAATATTTGACACTATCAAGCGATTTGACAAAGTCTTGCTGCATTAGGCCTGCGGACATTAGCAACCGAAGTCTATTGCTGTACTATATACAGGGTGTCCAGTATATAATGGATAACCTGTAATAGCATATAATAGACTTTAAGGCCGTTCTAAAAAAATACAAAAAAGAAATAGGTATCCCATGTTTTTTTTTTAAATACTAACTTTATTTACTTTTTTTACATTCTTCTTCACCACGACCACAAATGAATGAATTCCACTAGTAAACAGAGAGGCAGTAAATAATGTGACTAGAAGATGCACAGTATTTAAAAAAAAAATGGAATCGTACGTATTACTTGGTATATACATATTTTTTTGTATTTTTTTAGAACCGCCATAAGGTTTATTGAATGCTATTTCAAGTTTATCCATTCTTCACCGGACACCCTGTATAAGCTTGCCTACCAACGGTTATATCCGAAGTTGATTTTAAGCGTGCTATGTAAGTACATAAATAAACGTAAAGGTTTTTTTCTGGTATAGTGGCGCGTGCTAGCTGACATATGGCAAATAATTTAAATAAATGTTTTGTGTTGCCTAATGTAAATTATTTTGCATACTATTGTATAGAATCAAGTTTTTCTAAATTAACAGACAGATGTGCTGCTGGGGAGTTTGTTGCGCCACTTCTTCTTCCCAGTTAAAGCACTAGGAAGTGGTGAAGGGCGGGTGTTTTTGGGGGACTGTCTTATGAAATTTTGACGTTCGAAAAGTGCTGGTTTTCAGCCTAGTTTGAATAAATGACTTGTTTTTTATATTTTTTTATACCTTTTCTTTCAATTCATCGTCCACTGCAACACGAGGTTTCCATAGATACGTACTGGTTAGCAATACAGTAAACATAATCAATACTTCTTGAACAAGAACACACAAATGTAGCAAAATATAAGTAATGAATTCTATTATTATATACCTACAATTTTGATACCAAACTATTTATTAGCGGCTTTTGTGGACAAGATATTAATTCAGACTTGTTGTAATGGCAAACATGTCATTTGGATTAAGTATGTTTTTATTTTTATTATTTTATTAATATTTTACATAGATTCTTGTGTATTTTGTGAATGTGAAAACTTTGTAGGCCTAATATAGGTACTAGATTTGTAGAGCATTTATTTTTTGTTAAGTAGGTACCTGGTAATTCTTGACAGGCCTACACTGTCCTCCAATATCTATTAACACTCTGATATGAAAACATTGTAAAAGCCAATTATTTTTAAAAGAGTAACCATGGAGTTTCTTGCCGGCTCTTCTCCATAGGAAACGACCAATTGGAACCGTGCACCTAGCTTCGGACGTTTCATAAGTGCCCATGTAGGTTTACGTGAAATAAAATATTTCGATTTTGATTTAGATTCACTACCAACAGATTGTAACCCTTATTTGGCCAACGTATGTACGTTGGGCAAATTAGGGTTACAATTTGTTACAGAGATTACAGAGTTAGTTCTTGATTTTAGATATAGGTATGTACCTATATCTAAAATCAAGAACTAACTCTGTAATCTAAAACCAGCAGGTAGGAAGAGTTTCTGCATTCTTAATGTTCAGGACTGCCTCGTTACATAGTCTATTGGTCGCAAGCGCTATTGCTGAGCATGAGGTCCTGGGTTCGTTTACCAGGTCGGGCAAAGTGTTATTTGGCTTTTATGTCAGAGATTTCTCAGTAGCAACCCGGAGTCTGGATTGGTTGGGGCTTCGGGAATTACAGGCGTGTTGTTACTTGCCTATGTTGTGTTTTCCCAAAATCTAAAGCTACTCACAAGGATAAACACACATTTAAGATTTTGTGTAATCCTTTACGATCAGACTGGTAACACTCAAACTCAAAGCATTTAATTTATTTCAATTAGCCAATTTACGGGTACTTTTGAATTGTCAAGGAGTCGGTCAGTCAGAAATATGAAGCTGACTAGCTTCATATTTCTGACTGACCGACTCCTTTAGGAAACGACCGACCTTGATTTGGAATGGGCAGTTGCCCATTCCTAAACGTAGTAGGTACCTATGGAGAAGAACGGGCAAGAAACTCCACGGACACTCTTTTAAATTATAATGTTACAAAAATATTGTTACTCAAACTCAAAGCATTTATTTCAAATAAACCAAATAATCTTTTGAATTGTCAAAGGGTCGGTCAGTCAGAAAGATGAAGCTAGTTACATTTTTAATGTTGAATTTATAACTTGTGAGGACGATGTGATGTCTCACTCGCTCAATAATCCTACTTTTACGTGCATATAATATAATCCAATATATAATGCACGATAATGCACAATAACGCACGTAGAGACCTATGGCAGAATAGCACACAATCTATCATAGTTATTTACTACCATCGATACATACAAATCTATTATATATATAAAAAATAATCCCTATTTCCCTAGGTCACGGCATTACGCTAAAACGGCTGAACGGATTTAAATAAAATTTGGCACATGGGTAGACCATGACAAGAATTAGGACATAGGATAATTTTATCCCGATATTCGTACGGGATCGACACTTATGCGGGTGAAACCGCGTGGTGCAGCTAGTACTTAAATAAAGTTCAAGTGTCTGTTTGTAATGTCAAAAATAACACCTTTTTACCCGACTACCCCAGAAGGAGGGTAATGTTTTTCGAGAGTATGTATGTATGTATGTATGTATGTATGTATGTATGTATGTCTATTTCTTTGGCACGCTCTGTAGCCTAAACGGCTTGATGGATTTAAACATAAGAGATGTCCTTAGATTCCTCTGAATTGTAGGAGTGACATAGGCTATATAATATTTATATATTGCACCTGCAAATACAAAAAAGGGACGCGAAGGTTTTTTTTTTAAATAAATGACAACAATATTGATATCAAATAACAGCTGGTAATGAGTCAATTCCATATATAAGACTAAAAAGCTGGAAATAAAACAAATTATTTAAAAATAAAAAACCCGACTGCAAAAACACGTAAGAAAAGAGAAAAACAGGCATTGGTGCCGATTCCCTTGTTCACAAACTAAACTAAATTTAAGTTCAGTGCATCCTTTTCTTTCTGTATCATTAAGAAAAGGACAGAAGATCAATTTTAGTTTAGTCCTGTCAAATTAATCAGCGCTTGACGTAAATTGACGTAATTTTAGTAGGCAAGTTTTTAATCACATCTAAACTTGTATGGAGTAGTGACAAGCGCTGATTAATTTGACAGGACTAAACTAAAATTTATCTTCTGTCCTCTTCTTAATGAAATAGAAAGAAAAAGATGCACTGAACTTAAATTTAGTTTAGTTTGTGAACAAGGGAATCGGCGCCTCTATCTATAGAATTTTAGTATCACAGGCGGAGACAAACCAATAACCTGAAATGAGGTGTAACTTTTGTTTGTCCCCCGCGGTGATACCAAAATTCTATAGATTATAATGCCTGTTTTTCTCTTTTCTTACGTGTTTTTGCAGTCGGGTTTTTTAATTTTTAAATAATTTGTTTTATTACTAAATGCATAATATGAAATTATACATGGTATTTCCTTGAGGGGCTCATGGCTAAATAATAACAGCCGCACGGGTCAATCGATCAGGTTAAGCTACGCTTGCCGCGATTGGTCCGTGGATGGGTGACCATCTTTACGTACCAAGACCCCTCCGTGCCTCGGAAAGCACGTTAAGCCGTTGGTCCCGGCTGTCATTCGTGGATCTTTGACCGTCGTTACGGGTCGTCAGAAGCCCGAAAGTCTGCAACCAGTCTTGCCGAAGGGTATCGTATGACCCAGTAACTGGATTGTGGAGGTCATATAGGCAGTAGCAGTAGACTCCATGAAAAATACTGGTATTCAGCTGCATCCGGATAGACTGGAAGCTGACCCCAACGTAGTTGGGAAAAGGCTAGGCAGATGATGATGATGATGATGATACGGTATCTACTTAGGTATAACAAAAAAACAATTTTTAAATTAATTGTCGGTGGGACCCATTTTGACGGGACTTTCACTGGCAGATAGCTGATGTTGTAAGGAGTAATTTCGGTTACTTTTATTTTAGAAAAAGCGACGCTGTTGAAGCCGTGGGCAGCAAAGCAACTAGTTTTAACATAAACAGCCAAAATAATCTCTAGACAGTAATTTGTGTTAAGAGTATTTACGCACATTATCTGTGGCAGACTGTTTAATAATATAGTGGAATGTGTTTAGTTACTGGCCATGAGTACTTTGCGAAATATATGTATTACTGAAACCGATGTTTTTTTTTTTATCTTATTTGCGAATGGGAATTTATGAAAATATATTTTTCATCCCATCTATTCGAAAAGAGGCGAAGGGTTCCTCGATAAGTGCGAGCAAAATGGGTCATTGCGGCGCACTTAATAACAGTGACGAAATGACTTTTGGATTTGGAACACTATTTAATTAAAAAGTTTGAACGCATTTCACTTTGATAAAGTCCTTGCCGGTAAAAAAGCCCGCTTGCCGACGCGGCATTGGTTAACCAAATATAAAAAAATACGCGGAAACTTCTTAATCATTTTTTCATTACTTTTTGTCAAAATATTACAGACAATTTTAATTGGATATTAATATAAATATGTAATTTGGTTATGTAAATATTCGTCACTACTAAAAGCATCTCTTATTTATTTTTCTCATAGAGAGGGATGAAAAGCAGAGTGTGCCACACGGTACCAAAATTATTTAACCTCGAGCGACTTACTTTGAATCCCTCGCTACGCTTAGGATTCTACTCAAGAATCCCTCGCTATGCTCGGGATTCCACTCTAGAATCCTTCGCTTCGCTCTGGATTTAAACAATCGCTCTCGCCCTCAATATATTATTTTGGTCCCTTGTGACACAATCTACCATTCCATAGAGGTTAAGAGATCAAAGAGATTTTACACCTTCAACTCGGATTCTGAAGACTGGTAATTTTTTAATACGTTTATTTTTTAAATGACTAGTGACGCACCTCTGCATCGCACTGTTTTTACGACTTGACAAAACATCAAGATTTCTTTGTTATATATAAGGTAAATATCAATGTATTATACACATAAATGAATTCTCTTAATGATGGTAAAAACCGCATCAAAATTCGTTGCGTAGTTTAGAAGAACAACGTGGTCACACAGACAAACACGAAAAGCGATTTTAATTAATAATATAAAAATACACTTTCACACATATTTTTTTTTATTTAAACTCGATGTCGGTGTTTCCTAACCGAATATTCTAAAATATTCGGTTAGGAAACACCGACATCGAGTAATAACATACTTAGGTATGTTATTTTAACGGTTACTTGAATGTTTAAATGAGTGACCGAAATTGTGGTTTCTCATGGTACGATGTTTATCAAATACCTCAGGGCCTGCAGTTTCGACAGGTAGCGATCGCTTTACGAACGAATTCGGTCGCAAAGTCCTAATGGGGTCTCTAGACAGTCAAAATTGCTTGACAAACACGAAAAAATCACAATCTTGTCAAGCAATTTTGACCGTCTAGAGGGGTACAGTATGGTATAGTATGGGGTCTCCATTAGAACTTAGCAACGGAATTCGGTCGTAAAGCGGTCGCTATCTATGTCGAGACTGCTGCTCCCTAACGATCGGTATGTCACCATATCAGTGATAGATGTTCAAAATACTCATAAAACGAAAATATAATTTCTTCATAAGAGTATTTCGAATTATCACTGATATAAAAACCGCAAACTTTCCGGAAATTCAGATATTTTCCGCTACAATTCAGTGGTGAAGGTCAAAGATTGATAATAATTTAACCACCTTTTGCTAGTCATAATAACAGATAAATTTAACAAATCAGTTATTCATGTTTTTTCGAGCTAAGAAACCTCCCTGAATCCTCCGAACCCCACCGAAACTTAACCAAAACTCCAGCATAAAATTAAAAACTTGCCAAAAAACGAGATCTCACTAACTGCTTATTAAGAACGCTACACTAAACCTAAGTTAAAAGTTAACAACAGCCACGTGTCGTTATTCGCTTCGCATCGACCCGGAAGCAAAAAACAAGTAGCAAAAAGCGAGAGTGGCCGTAAAAGCGTTTTGTGCAAAAATAAAATAATTTATTGCAACATTTCCAACCCTACAATGCTCGCGATTGTTTCGGACAGCGGCCAGCGGGTCCTTAGGACCGCACCGTTTTGCGAACCACCGGTATTGTTCGCGTTTTATTCCCTATAGGCTGATGTTTATGTGGCGGGTCCATAAAACTGTAGGTTGAGATAAAACGTGGGTTCACTAGATAAAACGAAATTAGGGATCGGTTAACGGCTTAGAAAATGGTTTAAATAAAAAAATGGGGATTTTTATTTAACTTCGGTACTAAACAGCCTTTGAAGTATTAAGTTTTTTTATTATTTAGGTACTAAATAGTGACTTATAATGATACATTAAATAACATGGTTTAGTTTTTATGATTATTATATCTAAACATTCCACTGTATCGACTCGCAGCTAATCTGTTTAATCTATAGCTATTTTTCAAATAGCCTCCCTATGCCTCTAACAAACTGACCTATGAAAGCGAATGTCGTTTTACTGCAATTTTTTGCTGCAGAACTAAGGCGAATGCCATCGGTGAACTCAGCTGCCGGCCACCATAAATCAATGGCTTGCCCATTCAGTAGCCCAAATTGGCGATGCATTGTGGCGTCATTTGCACCTTGGTGATATTTTATTGTTTTATTTTAATTTTCTGTGACTGAGGTTTCACTTTTCTTGACTTTATGTCGATGTCTTCGGACCACAGATGTGCAATAATTCATTTTTTGAAAAATAATAAATAAGTTCTGTTTTGAAATCGCGATTTCTTATTTACTGTTAGATACTGTTATATTTCTTATTTACCTGCAGCTGTATTAAAAAAAACCACTTTCACTTATTAAGCTATAATTTGGGCATAACAAATACAAGGTAGAACATTCAGTATCTATAACACATGTTACAGAACAGAAGTTAATGTCGAATATTTTCTTAGTAAGCATCTGAGTTGTAACGTCTTATTTCTGGGTTTAAAAAAATAGGTACCAGTAACGTTTGAAAAACAAAAAAAGGAAAAAAATCGTCATGTTAGTTGAGCGTGCAAAAACTGGCGCAGGCGCAAGTCCTAGCCGGCACGAGACGCAGCTGCCGTGCTTCCTCTTCCGAATGTGGAAAAAAAACGCAAAGTATTGGTTCTCGAAAGCTGTCACCGAAGAAATCAACGTTTTCGGAATCCGATATTTTTGCAGACTGCTTACGTAAAAGTGTACGTTTAAAAACTTTAAAAAGAAAGGTTTTTTGTACTTCCTATCTTGAGAACGGCAGACAATATGCAAATTAAGATTCAACTGTTTAGTAAAAACACTAGTAGCTTTGGGAACAAAAACGTTTTTTTGCGTACCTAACATAAAAGTAAAAGCTTTAAATATTTTTTTACCCTGGAGTATTCGCTACAGTCTGGTATTCTTCTTATTCAATTTTTTTCTAAAATAATGATGTCGCAAACCCGGTAGCAGATTTGCCGGAGTTCCAAGAAGGACTTTGCACAAAACAATACGAAAGTGAATGCTAAATATCCTTTGTGTTATAGAAGAAACGGAAAGTTTTTGTTACTAATGTTTATTCATAACGAAACCGAATTAAAATTTTGAAGGTGGAATTTTTAGTTTTTCGACGTCAAATTGAATTACTTATTTTAATTTACATTTATGTCACGTAAAAAAAAATATGTGTGCTAAAGTTCAAACGAGCCGAGTATACGCGATTCAGCGTCACCCACCCGATCCGTGCGTGACGGTTCAGGGGGAAGTCCGTCAACGAAAATACGGGAACATCCGAAAGTAGTTAAGGCGCTGACAAGACCCAATTGACCAAAATAGGCTTCTCTTAAGAAAACAAAATGTCAAATCTGTATTGTTTGTGGTAGCGGATAAAATATTTGTTAATTTTGAACATATTTCCCAGAACTTGGTTGTCACCAAAACACGTTTTGAAAAAAAATCTCGATACAAACTGAAGTTAAACTTACCTCTTACTTTGAGTTCTAATCCAAAATATCTGTATTAAATATCAACATACGTTACGTATTTAATTAATTACAAGAACGTCTTATTTGAATGCAGAACTTGGTTGTTTTTTATTTTCGATTACTCAACTCAATTTTGAGTAAACAGATAATTGCTTCATATTTTGCAATAAATTACAAGCGTTGTGTCATCGCGCTTCTCTTTCATTTCTATGCAATCTGACAGTGACCGCGGTTTAGGTGTTGTCAGCGTCTTAATCCGTCAAAACAAGTGACGAATTCAATTTTTCGAACAAACACATTGCTAGTAGGGACAGCTGTCAAATCGTGTTGTTAATCATTCTCAGTTCGGGCTCCGAATTAATCTTATGCCCGTAGGTGATACGGAGTAGGAAACGGCCGTAACTTGGGCCGAAACTACGAATTTAGTGCTTAGGGAGTAGTCCCCCAGCTTCGTTGGCTGTTCTGAAAGAGCGCACAGTGTGCCTAAATAAGTCTTCTCTTCAAAAATAAATTATTTGATTCAAACAAATGACTTATACATATATGAAAAAAACATCAGGTGTCGTAATTGACTCGTTAACCTCACACTAAACCAACACATACAGTCTACACCCTATATACCCTTAAAAGTCAAACGCTTTAAAAAAGCACAAAAAAAGCGATTAGCTAATAAAAACACTTTTATCATGAATGAAAAAAGCCGATTCACGTTAAATACAAGGGTGGCTTGTACGATCAGGTTAGTAAAAAAACAGCGGCAGGTTTTTTACCCTAAAACGTTTTGATACGAGCGCTGGGGTACTTTTTACCCACCTCGGCAATATGAGGGTTGGTTTTTGTTGAGATACCGATCTCTCTCACGTTTTTTAAAAAGTTTTTATTGATGTATCGCGTTAATACCAATTGATTAGGGGATGTTTACGCGTGTCGACTTTTTTTGGTCGATTATTGTGTTTTTATGTATTTTTTACACGTGTAGAGAGAAAAATGTATGTTACCTGCGATCCATGTGGTGATTATGATATATGACAATTTTATCTTTTTTCAGACATCGCAAAATTAAAAAAAAAAAAACAATTGTTGGAAAAATACCACATTATAATGAGTTAAAGCAAAGTTGAATTTTTTTTGGTACTTACAACCTTTTTGTGTTTTTCTAAGTTTAAAATGAGTATGTCTCTGAAATGCCTGCCTATCACAACGGTGCGAACATAAATATCAAAGTACACATATACAAACAAATTTGACCGTTGGGCCATGAGCGATTTATTTCTGTGACCTTTGTGGAATACTATTGTGAAATTTGGTATAATTTATAATTTATGTTATCTCAATAACTATTGTAATTGGAGTTATTATTACGGATCACTCGCCCCAAGACGTCGGCTCCCATTGTCCCTGTACCATGGGGTCAAAATGGTCGAGGGTCAAACTATTTATTGAATTTTTGCAGAAATGTAACACCCATAACATTGTAGTCAAAATGTAAAATGAAAGCATCTGTGATGTGTCTCCTTTGTGTTAATATTTCGGTCATTGATTTATTTTCAGCACTATTAAAATAATGATTAATATTCAATGGGTACAAAATTATCAATTTATACTTTCGAAAGAAAGGTCTGTAATGGGCACTAATAACATTACAGCATTCTTTCTCTCAAACCATTAATTATGTAATTAATAATTGGTAAGAAATGAAAAATTTGCAGAAATTATTAATTAATACTTAATGCTATTCGTTAATAGAATCTGTATCTGGATGCTTATTTTTTCAACAATTCTTAATGAAAATGTATTGATGAAATTAGATAACAACTAAAAGTTTATTTAAAGAAAAACGAAAAAAATCGACGCAAAAATTAACAGCTTCTTATAAAAGCGTATAAACTAGGTTTATCTATGGTAAATATCTTCTTATTTAGGGTCTGATAGGATCACAATAATATAAATAAGTTGGTAGGTGCATAAGTGACCACCTAACTAATATGAATTAAGGTAATATTTATGAAATTTAATGAAATTGTATTTAGATACTAAATAGGTTAACCGATACCTACCGATGTGGGAATAGGTAATGACACGGTATAACTCTGAAAGAAGATAAGTAGGTTCTTTCTTCATAATTTCGAAGAAGTAAAAATAGAGACTGGCCAGCATCTCAAACTGTTAACCTCTGTGATCTTAAGAAGTGTGCGACCTTGTGACCGTTATACAATTTATATCTCAACACAATTGACACCATTGACCCATGGCATCCCATAACCTTAACGATGCAATTTCAAATAATCCTCACTTTACAACATAAATCAAACGATCGAACATAGGGAGTTCTTTCCAAATTCAAAAATGTGTCAAAAATCGAACACCAACCGTCGTCGGACAATGGTCCTACGGTTACATTTATTTTATTTTATTTCGCAAAATGTAACAATGTACAATTGTTATTAAGGAAAAAGGGTAGATTTTGGTAATCTTCTTAATGGCGTGTGTGA
The DNA here is from genome assembly GCA_905333075.3 of Atethmia centrago. NCBI lineage: Eukaryota > Metazoa > Arthropoda > Insecta > Lepidoptera > Noctuidae > Atethmia > Atethmia centrago. Next base: position 23,932,770 of record HG995369.1, read on the forward strand.
AAAGATTATAAATTAAGTTTCTGCAACAAATAAAAGTGACCCCTGGGCATTGTTGGGGTGTCAATATGTGTGACCGTGCCATTGTCCGTGACCCTAGCGGGCTTAGCACCAATTTGCGACCGCTCCTATTCACTCGTGATCGACTCAGTCCTACGAGGATTTCGAAAGATTTACAATTTTATGTCATTACAATAATGGAATCCTAGATTTTTTTTTCCAAATCCCAAATAAACGAACATCGGGCATCATTGTCATAGTTGAATATTGTTTTAGAATTTTGTTTTCGTACTTAAATATTATTTATGTAAAATGCATCTATTTTTGTATGTTGCTAAGCTAAGCATAATTTAATATTCATTGTTCGTTTTTTTCTAGATTTAATTTATTCAGGGCCTTAAGCCTTGAACGTTAAAATTGCAAAATACTTAGTTGAAATAACAATAACAAAATAAGACACTTACCTATACAAAACAAAAAGTGTTTGAGGACGTTTGTCTAGAGGACGATTTTATACATACAATTAGTTTTAACTAAGTACCTACTTTTAAATGTAAATATTCAACAGTCAAACTAATAATTTAATGTAAATATGTTGTCTACGCATTTGGTGACCTAAGTGAAAATTTTATTGATAAGGATTTTTATAATAGGCAACAAAACTATGTTTTAGTTGAATCAAAATTGTTGAATAAATAATTTTGCAGATGCGATTTTTCCATTGAGGGAGTAACGAGTGCACACTTTTTTCAAGTCAAAACTTCTTTAGCCAAGTTGAGCGATTTTTCGAAAGTTATCGGTTCGCGTCACCGACATGCTAACCGAATTACGTGATGTATTGCGCCAGATTGCGCAGCAGCATGTGTACGCATAAGTATACAGTGTGAGTCTTTATAATGTGCACATATCAATATAAGGGAATCTATGATTAATTTTACCGTCAGAAAAAAAAAATCTAAATATGTTTTTTAATATAATTTATGGAATTTAAAAAAAAATTGTTCGCTGCTGTGACCCCAGTGTAAACAAAACGGTGTAACTTTTAAACTTAATGATCTGTCGCGATGAAACAAATTTCATAATGATTGGAAGTAATTAGGCGTCCTCATAAAATAAAATTGTGGAAAAAAAACTACCCTCAATTGAAAATAAACATGTTTTTGTTAACAAAATAGGTTTTTTTTCAATAATAAGTTTTTTTTACAAAATACATTTTTACAATAATCGTAAAATTTCTCAATAAGACGCCCCTATTACGTACCTATTTTTTACTTTTAAGTTATTCTTCAACGTATTAGCTACCCAATAGTAAAAATTTCATGTTTATAACTCAATGATAACATTTTCTATCAAGTGTGAAAATATATATTTTCCGTCGATAAAATTAAGCATAGATTTCCCTCATTACGATATGTGCACATTATAAAGACTCACACTGTATATATAGGTACCTATGTTATTCCAAAGTTTTAAGTTTTCACTTCTGTCGGCAGTCCCCATGACTGCCCATACTTTTTTTTCAACCTTTAGTGTCCCACTGCTGGGCAAAGGTCTCTCTCACAGCTTTCCACTCTTCCGTGTGTGTTCTCCGGCCAATCTCCCGTAAACGTCTTATGTACACTTTTGTGTAAATAAATAAAATATGTATCCAGAAATTTAGAAACGGCAATAAAACGCACTCAGGGAATGAAACCCAAATGGCAAGTCATTGTGCTTGACCCCTCGCTCTAAAATAATGGCCGGGGCAGATAAATTAAAAATGGCTCAAAAATACCCCTTGGCGTGCACGATTTATTACACAAATACACATTATGTAAGTTTCCGACATTTTGTCCATTTGGGCGGGAAATGTGCGAAACTGAACAACCGTTGCATTGACTGTCCATACAGTCATTTTTTCTTTTTGTCACTGGCAACTTTACTTTTGGTGCGATTTTTTGAGATATCGTAACTTTCCCTCCATAGTTATAACGTTAGTGTAACCATATATTATTTGACGTTTACTTTGGTGTTAGCGACCGCGGTTTATGTGTTGTCGACGCTGACAACACCTGACGTTTACATATTATGTAAACACAATACAATAAAAAGATTTGACGTTGTTTTTGGTAAATGACCGCAGTTAGTGTTGCTGTGCAGTTTAACAGAAAAACCCAGAGTTTTTAAACTATATTTGAGTGACTACAATAACTTGGGTCGATACGCACGAACCATACAAAAAATAAAAACATACAATTAATCAATTTTTGTTTTTTTTTTATGTTTAGATATTGATACCCATCGCGTCGTGCTAGCCAATTTAAAATAACCCTCCCCAATCCATATCTCTAGGTAACATAAGCTTCCCAAGTGAGTATGTAACGATGCGTGCATGGCTTCAATGCATCACCTATTTACCTATTTTAGTCCTTCGTTTACATTCCTTTTTAGGGTGCCGTAGTAAACAAGGAACCCTTATAGTTTCGCCATGTTCGTCTGTCTGTCTGTCCCCACTGTAGCTCAGAGACGCTTAGTGCTAGAATGCTGTAATTTGGCATAGGTATACATATTAATTACGCCGACAAAGTGCTAAAATAAAATCCAAAAAAAATATTTTCAGGGTAGGTATGTTTCGATTCAAGGATCCGTTTGCGTAATATTAAGCATTAAAGTGCTAATTTCTGTTAGACTTAAGTGTCCTACCTCCTGCCAGCTAAATGGTTGTTTAAAGACATGTGAAAAAAAAATCATGGCAGTAGTACATATAATTAAATTAAAAGGAAAACTATCAGAGGAAAACTATAAGTAGGCTTTACAAGTTAACGAGTAATAGTCGACCAACTTAAATTTGCAGTTGGAGAATTGACCGTGGCATATATCGATGTATGGGAAAACATGTTCTTCAAATACAATGTTGTATAGACAAGTTTGTTTTTGGGATAAATTCATCCCAACTTCCCAACTACGGAACCCTTCATTGTGCGTGGTCCGACACGCACTTAGTTGGTTTTTTTCTCATAAAAAACTAAGTTACCTTAAACGTGTAATAAATAAAGTTACCAATACTCCACGCAATGCACAGATCACGTATAAATGATAAGTAAGAAATCTTTTACTGCCACAAAATGCAAGATCGATGTCCTTTTTTATATGTAGGTACTTGGCACATTTTTTAGTTGGCAAGTGAACTTTCAAAAGCTCAAACCTTACACAAACCGGCTGCTAAGCTAAATTGAATCGTACTCAGTGAAAATAAGAATGTTTAATATTTTTGAAAGTTTAAGTTGGTATTGCCAATTCACAAAAGTAACCTTTTTACACGAAACTCTTTTGTTATTTTTTAAAAAGGACAAGGCAGATTAGGAATGTCCATTTTGTATCGTTTTATCGTTGGCAAAGGAATCGACGGTAAATGCCACATTTGATCGATGGGCTAAGTTAGCACCTGCAATTTTGAGAATTACCCAGTAATGACGGATAATATATATTTTTTGTGTGTTACCATACAATTGGTTAGTCCTATTTTTGGCGCAGGTTACCAAAATGGAGGGATATGAAGTCGTGCGTACGATTTTTCGTTTAAGTATCCCGAAAATAGATAAAATGTTGATGTCCAGTGAAATAAGGAGAATTCCTGCTGGAAATTCAGTGGCACTATTTTAGTACATTCAACTATTTAAAATATATAGCAGAAGACGGCCAGTTTCTCAGTGGGCAGGATTCCAGGCACAATTTGTTAGATAAATTAAAAATGTGTAATATAAAAATAATAAGGTGCGTTTAATAAAAAAATTTCACATTTTTATCTGTAATTTTATGGTGTATATAATAAAGACTATTCTATTCTATTCTATTCTATTCTGTATTTTTTGGTCAAATAAGTTAAGTACCCGGAACTAATCGGGGTTGAAAAATGGCTATTTCCAGGTATAAAGTGAAAAAATATGCATAAGTAAGATATATAATATAGAACATTATTTATAATTATCAGGAACAATATTGTTCCATAAAACATAATTAATATTTATAATAGAACTGTTTACCGTGACCTTTTTTCAACAATTGAAGGAAAAAGGTTATTTTTAAATGTAGGTACCTAATGTTAACCCATTTGTTTTGTACCTACTATATAGGCATAAAATCTATATATATAAAAACCGGCCAAGTGCGAGTCGGACTTGTGCACGAAGGGTTCCATACCATTATCTATAAACACGGCAAAAAAATCATGTCTGTTGTATGAGAGCCCCCTTAAATATTTATTTTATTGCGTTCTTTAGTATTTGTTGTTATATAAAAATAAAATACATCATCTGTGAAAATTTCAATTGTCTATCTATCACGGTTCATGAGATACAGCCTGGTAACAGACGGACTGACAGACAGACAGACGGACAGCGGAGTCTTAGTAATAGGGTCCTGTTTAACCCTTTGGGTACAAAACCCTAAAAATTAATCCCTATTTCCCTTGGTCACGGCATCACGGTAAAACGGCTGAACGGATTTGTATGAAATTTAGCACATGGGTAAACCATGACCTGAATTAGGACATAGGATACTTCTTACCCCGATATTCCCACGGGATCGAGACCTATGCGGGAGAAAACGCGAGGCGCAGCTAGTTTTATTTATAAAAATCATATTAACCTATTCAAGTTAAAAATATTTTAAACGTTATTTCATAGTGTCGTTCGACCTAGTTTAAAGAAAAAAAAGCTTTTTTCATCACGTGACACATTTTTTCGTGATAGAAATAAAGTGTCTATATCCTCCTCCATTGTCGAAGTCGGTTAAGGTACATCATATCTATGTTGGTGTGTTGAATATCTATCTCATTTTGTAATACTTATTTTGTGTTAAGTATGGATAGTTAAAAAAAAAACAGCGGAAGAGTATTTGGTAAATGCACGATAATGATACCTAAATAAATTAAATATTCAACGGTTAATAATAAAAAGTTTAAGAGTTACTTTTTTTTTACCAATGTTAAGTTTTTACAATGACAGGAAATACAAAAACGAAAATATTATGTAACTTCAGAGATTTAAGAAACAATTGAATGTAGAAAAACAAGTTAAATAATGACAAGCATTATTAGTTTTTGTATTCCGTCTACATGTTGAATATTTTTCTTAGAGTGATTGGCGCAGGAAACCAGATGACAAAATTTAGAAATAGAGATATTAGTAATACTGAAACTAAGTACTTACATTATTATTAATACTAGTATGTGAAAAGACTAGATATTTATTTACTTAACCAAATTACAAGATGATTATTAACATTAACTAAATTAAATTAAAACTAAGTTAAGCTTAAAAAAGGCCCTCGGGGCATTGTACCGAGGATGCTGGCGGCATTCCCTCGATGAATTGCAATGCTGATGCGTTGCGCGAGAAAGCCGCCAGCTTTTCGGTCACCAGTTACATCAACTAGACGTTTCGCGATTTCCGCAAATAACTTATGCACACTGGGACCCCACGGACCAAGGGTCTCGACGCCAGAGGGCACAAAGTTGTACTCTCTGCCAAGGCCGCCATATTTAATAACTAGTATGTATAGTTTTTTTTTTATAATAATAATAATATTTTTTTAATATTTACTGGTATTCAGCTACATCCGGTTAGACTGGAAGCCGACCCCATCATAGTTGGGAAAAGACAAGGCAGATTGAACGCTGTTGTTTATCATTGTTTACGATTCTTATAATTATGGAAAAAATTAAGGTGTTTTTTTTTTAAATCCTATTATACAACCTACTTCGGGCTTCAGAAATATTGTGAGTAATTATTAACTCAGCCATATATTATTAGTAAGTATTAACCCAGCCATATATAATGAGTAAGTATAGAAGGTACGCATTTTATGGTGCAAGGGTACCTCCCTTGCACCATACAGGCCTCCTCTCTGTGAGAGGGAGTAGGCCGTAATCCACCACGCGGGCCCAGTGCGGGTTGGTAGATGTCACATGTCTTCGAATATGCCTATTGCAAATTACAGCGGGGACAGACAGACAGACAGACGGACATGGCGAAACTATAAGGGTTCCTTGTTTACTACGGAACCCCAAAAACAAGATTGAGGAGCAGTGATAACGGCCGCGACTTACGAGTTAGATGCTGTGCTGACGTACAGTTGTGGATTACGGCCCACTCCCTCTCACAGAGAGGAGGCATGTGTCCCAGCAGTGGGCACATTATAGTCTGATTATGTGAATAAAAATACCTATGTATCTATAGTATTTTCGGCAAGTTGTCGTTGTCACTGCAAATCGTTTAAAATGCATAGAAGTAGAGATTGTGTCACTGAATACGGTCGGTGTATTAAATTATGTAAATATGAACTCATAAACTATTAGCTGTTGCCCGCGACTTCGTCTATGTTATACTAAGGATTAAAAGTAGCCTATGTCCTAACTTGTCTGTGTGCCAAATATCATCCAAATCCGTTCGCCGTTTTAGCGTGAAGCGTAACAAACAAACAAACTCCTTTTCGCATTAGTTAGGATTAGGATTGTGTTTTGGTTATAATAATAAAATAATAAAATAATTTATTTGCGTAAAACATGGTATACAATGGTGTTAAGCATAGGTCAGAGTGGCACAAACATGTTTAGCTAAGGTAAAACATAGCATGCAAAAATTTAATGTTACAGGGTTTAATTATTGTTAGAATATAGGTAATGTCAATATTTTTTATCCATGAATTCTGTCAAACTATAAAAGCTACATTCATTTAGCCATTTGTATATATTTTTTTTAAATAATCTAACATTTAATAGTTTGAGATTGTTCGGTATTTTATTATAGATACGCACACACATTGCTAGACAGCTTTTATTATATTTGGTTAGCTTTGGTAAGTCATTTAACACCAGTCCATAAGGATCACGTCTGCTTCGAGGACATAAATCGCTTGCTGTCTTGAATAATTGTTTATTCTTGGTCACAAACACACATATTTCGTAAATATACAGAGATTGAAGCGGTAACAAACCAAGTTTTTTAAATATTGGCCAACATGTATCATCCGGCTGAAGTCCATAAATTGATCTTAGGCACTTCTTTTGAGCGATGAACGCTCTATTTAGATCAGTGCTATTTCCCCACATTATAAGACCATAGCGTAGTAACGATTCAACATATGCATGGTAAGATATAATAGCAGTTTTAATGTTTGTTACATTTTGGACTTGCTTCAAGGCGTATACGAATTGATTAATTCTACCACTGACGTTATTTACGTGTTCCTTCCAGTTTATATCTTGATCAATTATTACTCCTAAAAACTTTGTATGTGGTACTTGTTTAATTTTATTTATATTAAGTTTGATGTTATTTTTATTATTATTAGATTGATTAAATTGTATGTATACTGATTTGTCTAAATTTATTTTCAAATGGTGTATGTCAAGCCAGTGTAGTAGTATGTCAATAGTATTATTAATGTCAGTCTCGTGATCTATAACGGTATTTTGTTTTTTATCAGATGTCACAATTATGGATATATCGTCAGCGAATAAAATGCATTTATGATTAATTATTTTTATGATATCATTTATATATAAAAGGAATAATATTGGGCCTAGTACGCTACCTTGGGGAACGCCATGTTTATTATATCTATATTCCGATGAGTATGATGTGATGTCTTTGGTTTCGTTCATTTTACTGATAATAACACATTGTTGCCTATTACATAAGTAGGATGATATCCACTGAAGTGCAGGTCCCCTAATCCCAATTGTTTCCAACTTTTGAAGCAGTATATCGTGTGACACCAAATCGAAGGCTTTAGACATATCAAAGAATAGAGCTGTAGTCAGATATTTATCATTAATATTTGTGAGTACAATTTTCATAAGAGAGTAGATAGCTAACGTAGTGGATTTATCTTAGTAAGTACCTATTTTTGTCAATAAATTGTGCGTAATTTTTATTAACTGTAATTACATTACGGACCTACCTTTTATCGGTTTCAAGAACATCCAAAACGTTTGTTTGGGATAAAATGTACGGAAACACCTCGTACCCCGGGGTACGAGGTTTTCCTTGATCTTTCTGATTTCTCCAGCACGCCTAGCATCGCCACCGTAGTTCAAACGGCAGAAACGAAACAAATTGACAGATTGTAGAAATACATACATTTTTACAGCGTGATGTCAAAAATGCAGGAAAGAAATGTCACTTTGCTATACGCAAGTGACGTCTATCCTTCGCAGAGTAGCGATGGAAGTGGTCGTACGAGTGGTGGAACCCTGACTACTTGAGGTCGACTCACTATTGGCTGGAATTTTTACTTTTACATCATTTGACATTATTATGTACCTACTAGATGCGCCCCGCGGTTTCACCCGCATAAGTTTTGACCCTGTGGGTATATCGGGATAAAAAAGTATCCTATGTGTTATTCCTGGTTATAAACTATCTGTGTGCCAAATTTCATCCAAATCCGTTCAGTACTTTTTGCGTGAAAGAGTAACAAACATCCATCCATCCCATCCATCCTTACAAACTTTCGCAATTATAATATTACTAGGATTTGTACTCATGAAGCAGCGAATTGTGCCTCGTATAAGTGAAGCTTTTTTTTTTTTTTTGGTTGGGTTATCATCAAATAACTTCTCCCGCTCTGGGCGGAGCGGGAGGGTGTGTCAGACTCTTACTGACTAAAACCCACCCGTATTCCTTCCTGTTGCCTGTGTTGCGGGGGCCTCGGTGACCCAGGCATCGGCCCTAGTGGACCCCTACCTGCCAGTATCAACTGAGACTCGTATAGGTAAGTGAAGCTTGGAGGTTAATTGAGTACGAATATAATTGCATCGTTTTTAGGTTTCCGAAAAAGGGAACCCTTATAGGAACACTGGTGTCTGTCCGTCTGTCCGTCTGTAGCAGCCGATTTGCTCCGAATATACTATACCGATTAAGTTGAAATTTGGTACACATATGAGTTTCTGTGACCCACACACGGACGTGTCACGTCAATAAATGAATTTTGAATATGGAGTTCACTTAAGAGGAAAAACATGAAAATTAAAAAAAAATAGTTTTGAAAACTGTACCATGCGACTTATCAAATGGAAGGACTTGTTATGAGAATTTCAAATATATATTTTTTTATCATTTTAAAATAATTTGTTTTATAGTTATTAAAGAAAATACATGATAATATATCATTCCCCCCTATCTGCGAAACTGCTGAGCCTAAAATTTTGAAATACATACAGAGAATAGTTCTATACTTATAGATTACAGGGATACCTATAAGAAGTCTTGGTATTAAAATAACATGGTAAATCACTCAATATTGTGCATACAAACTTTGCAGTTAGAATGTATGTATATAGGAGAACATGTTTTTCAACTACAATGTTAACTTTGCTCTTTCATCCCAACTACGAAACCCTTCCTTGTGCGTGGTCTGTCACGCACATGGCCAGTTTTTATAAATAAATACCTACCTGCTTATCACCAATACGACTGGTAGTAAGGAAGTCTACACTTTGGACCTTAGCGAGTGGCAGCACGTGTATCCGTGGACAGCCTGACTCGCTAAATATATGAAAAAGGCTGTTCCTGATGACCACTTATAAATCAATTTTTTATTTATTATTTCCTATCTTATTATACATAATCAAAGCTCAAGGCCTACATATACCTACCTACTCCCAAATCAAGCCATGGTAAATAGCCATCAATGGGTAAATAACAAAAAGATTTGATCCCAATCTCCGATACAATTCTGATTCGGTTTGAACGCGTCATGAATAAAACATGGTCGTTTGACAGGGTGGAGGAGGGACACAACCCTTTCCCTCGATTTATTAAATGTGTTCCATACTGGTGGAGGCCCCCTCGGTTTTTTGTGACAGTTCTCTCGAAGGGTTCGGGGATAGTATCGATTTTTTCTTTTTTGGCGAATGGCGTAGCTGCCAGTGAGGATGGGAAATATTGCAAATGTTGTGTATGGTATTTTAGAAAGTTTTGTGTGCGTAGGTGATGGCGGATGCATGATTGAATGTTGGGAAGTGAAGTATTATTTTGTTTTATTACTTGGCCTAACTTATTGAACATAATAATTTAATGCAACCTATTGTACATAATCCTACTAATATTATAAATGCGAAAGTTTGTAAGGATGGTTGGATGGATGTTTGTTACTGTTTCACGCAAAAAGTACTGAACGGATTTGGATGAAATTTGGCACACAGATAGTTTATAACCAGGAATAACACATAGGCTACTTTTTATCCCGATATACCCACGGGGTCAAAAATTATGCGGGTGAAACCGTGTGGCGCATCTAGTAATTTATAATATAACATAAGATAACATCACGCCTTGGTTCCCCGAAGGGTTGGGCAGAGGTGTACCTGTAGTAGTACACCCACATTTCGCCAGTTATGTTTTTTAAGTCCCATGTAATAGGGGGCAAGCCTATTGCCATCAACCGGTCACAAATCCAGACTCCAAGCTGCTACTGAGCAAAGGGTTATGGCCATCAGGATGGTCCGGGGATACCGCACGGTCTCCTGTGAGGCAGCGAGCCTCCTTGCCGGTTTGCCGCCATGGGATCTGGAGGCAAAAGTCCTCGCGCACGTATGGGAGTGGCGCGAGGAGGCGAAACGCCGGGGCGTAACTCCGCTGCCGCGAGAAATCGCAGCACAGCGGACGGAGCTCCGGCGGGATCTCATGACGACATGGAGAGTACGGTTGTCGCAACCCAGTGCTGGGCTCGCCACGATTTCGGCGATAAGACCCCTCTTTGAGGAGTGGCTAGAGAGGCGCCACGGTGTCCTCACTTTCCGCCTGACGCAGGTACTCACCGGACACGGCAGCTTCGGGAGGTTCCTGTGTCGGATAAGGCGGTAGGAAACGCCCGGGTGTCACCACTGTGTGGATCGCCCGGAGGACACGGTGGAGCATACGGTGGAGGTCTGCCCGGCTTGGGCAGAGCACCGCCGTGTCCTCGTGGAGGCGATCGGCGGCAGGGATCTCTCGCGTCCGGCCCTGGTTCAGGCCATGGTACGGAGCGAGAGGGCATGGGCAGCCGTCACCACCTTCTGCGAAGCAGTAATGCTCGCGAAGGAGGAGGCGAGACGGTTGAGGGAAAAGCAAGTTTCACGCCCTCTCGCCCCTAGCCGCCGCAGGAGACGCCCTGGGCGTCGGGAATCCCGGGCGGATTTCCGGTCACCGTAGGCGCGGGCTTGCGGACGGTGAGCAATGGGTAGCTCACCGTCCGGTAAGGACCAGGCCTGGGTCGACGGCGCGTCGTATTCCATGCGCGCCTCAAAGAGATGTCGTCAGCACAATGTAGGGGTCCACTGGGGCCGATGCCTGCCGGGGTCGCGGGAAAATACTAATGGGTCACCGAGGCCTCCGCAACACAGGCAACGGAAGGAATACGGGTGGGTTTTAGTCAGTAAGAGTCTGACACTCCCTCCCGCTCCGCCCAGAGCGGGAGAAGTTATTTGATGATTTCCCATCCACAAAAAAAAGCTGCTATTGAGAAATTCCAGATGGAAAAATCCAATATCATTTTTGCCCGACCCGGGAATTGATCCCAGGATCACATGTTCAGTAGTAGCGCTTACCACCACTAGACCAGCGAGGCAGTTGATGAGGCAATTATTTATATGTACTTATATTTAGCATCATTTACGACTTACGAGTTGTAAGTCGTAAGTTCGAACCCAGACAGGCGCTTTACTTTGTCTAAATTATTTCATCACCACTGCTCTCAAAACGGTGAAGGAAAACATCATGAGGAAACCGGCATGTCCTAGAACAGGCATGGCACATCTACCAACCCGCACTGGGCCCGCGTGGTGGATTACAGCCCACAGAGAGGAGGCCTGTGTCCCAGCACTGGAAGAGTTATAGGCTGATTATACTACTTATAGTACATTTACCATTGACGCGAAAATAAGAAGGTGATTTAATTATTTATCTTTATTATGTAGATAAGTAAGTACCTAGCTGTAGTTTTTTGCTCCCGCTTTTTTATCGGCGTGGACATCTGGATGTTTACGACAAAATTTAATTGAGTAACAAAAATAAAAAATAGTTTACATAAAATATTTTTTTAAAAGGCAGAAACAAATTTATTAAAAATACTTATTAAAACATATTTAAAATACTTACCTATATTTCCCAGTTCTGTCTATGACGCCCACGTCTCATGACAGTCATTTCCTGATTCCTATAACTTACCTTACGTTAATTTTGTACAAGTATACAAATAATCCGGTAAACGGCGTCCAATTGTATGTTAATTTTTCACATAGTGACCTTATTTGCCCTTGATTTAACACAATACTAAATGTTACTTTACAAAAATTAATAGGTACCTAAGTAGGTACTACAAAGATTACATAATATTAGGTAGGCAGACAGAGTGGCCAGTTGTAGGGCGTATATGTTCGAACCCGGACAGGCGCTTTACTTTGTGTAAATTATATCATCAGCACTGCTCTCAAAACGGTGAAGGAAAACATCGTGAGGAAACCGGCATGTCCTAGAACTAAAAATTCGAAGACATGTGTCATCTACCAACCCGCACTGGGCCCACGTGGTGGATTACGGCCCACTCCCTCTCACAGAAAGAAGGCCTGTGTCCCAGCAGTGGGAACATTATAGGCTGATGCTATTATGCTATACGAAAGAAGTATTTTGCAGTTGATTACTGCAGCTAACGTGGTCCACCGCTGGCACCGCCTATGGACGACGCCTGTGTGCAATGACAGATGCATCAGTGTTAGTTCAAGTCAAAAACAAAATAAAAAGTCATTTGAGAATCAGCAGTTTTTGACGTTTAAAACGTCAAAAATACATAAGACAGTCCCCCAAAATGCCCGCAATTCGTCACACACTTCCTCTTGCTTTAGCTTTTTTTTATTGGGTGGGAAATTATCTCATAACTTCTCCCGCTCTGGGTGGAGCGGCTGGGTTTTAGTCAGTAAGAGTCTGAAACACCCTGTGTCAGACTCTTACTGACTAAAACCCACCCGTATTCCTTCCTGTTGCCTGTGTTGCGGGGGCCTCGGTGACCCATAAGTACCTTCCCGCGACCCCAGCAGGCATCGGCCCTAGTGGACCCCTACTATATGTGCTGACGACATGTCTTTGAGGCGCGCGTGGAATAAGACGCGCCGTCGACCCGGGCCGGGTCCTTACCGGACGGTGAGCTACCCATAGCTCACCGTCCGCAAGCCCGCGCCTACGGTGGCCGGAAATCCGCCCGGGATTCCCGACGCCCTGGGCGTCTCCTGCGGCGGCTAGGGGCGAGAGGGCGCGAAACTTGCCTTTCCCTCAACCGTCCCGCCTCCTCCTTCGCGAGCATTACTGCTTCGCAGAAGGAGGTGACGGCTGCCCATGCCCTCTCGCTCCGTACCATGGCCTGAACCAGGGCCGGACGGGAGAGGTCTCTGCCGCCGATCGCCTCCACGAGGACACGGCGGTGCTCTGCCCAAGCCGGGCAGACCTCCACCGTATGCTCCAGCTTGTCCTCCGGGCGTTCTCGACCACCTTGCGTAGACAATTACGACAGTTATAAAAAAAAAGTGCTGTTGCTTTAGCTGGAAAGAAGAAGTGGCGCAACTAACTCTCCAGCAAAGTTGCTATCCTAGAGACAAATCCAGGTCTCTATCATATTCTTGTATAGACCAGTTGCAGTCAGTCGTTCAGGTTTCATGTAAAGCAGCAATAATAATATAGAGGGCCATTATCACATAATATTTTATATACAGGGGGAAGTTTTTTCAATTGCTAAAGTGACTTAGCGAAAGGGGTGACGTACAAAAGAGTTATCATTTGGGATTCCACCCTTTTATTGACAGACGCATATCACCCCTAAAAGTATCGTGTGAATTGCAATTTGATGTTTCGTGTACGTGCATTATTCACCTAGTAGGTAGGTATATAAATATCCGATCTCTGATTATCACCTTTAATTTCACCTCTTAATTAATTAAAAGCGGGCACACACTTCCCTATGTGTTTATTATTCTAGCGTATGGCACTCGTGGGTTGCAGCTGAAAATCAGCGTCAGGTGGTACATCTTGTGTGTTATCTGACATTGCGCTGAGCTGAGGCTCTTTTGGCATTATTGTACCTAATTGTTTTCTGTTTTTTATTAGTTTTAAGGTGTATTTTTTTGTAATAATAATAATAAATCTTTATTTTCAGATCACAGATCCATAATACACGAAAACACTTACTAACTAAACCAAAAACTACAACTAAAAACACACTTAAATAAACTTAATTACTTCACTTGAATAACGGTTTGTGAGCCGCCATCCAGTGACTTATTATTAGGCCATCCACATTATTGTAATGCCAATAAACGCATTTTTCTTTCTTTCCTTCTAAATGCATTTATGTTTATTTTTCTGGTATGTTGGCGGATATAAAAGATATTACAAAAACTTGCGCTGCTGCAAATAGTAGGTACAGTCACGCTGTCACTGTGCTCCAACTGCTCATCATCATCTGCCTATTTCCAACTATATTGGGGTCAGCCTCCAGTCTAACCGGATACAGCTGTATCCGGATTCGGTTTGATACTCAGTAAATGTGTTGTGGAGGTCAGATAGGCAGCTGCCTATCTGACCTCCACAACACATTTACTGAGTCACACGAAACCCCTTGGTAAAACTGGTCGTCAGACTTTCATGCTTCTGATGACCCGTAACAACTGTCAAAGATCTACAAATGATAGCCGGGACGAGGCACGGAGGGGTCTTGGTATATAAATATGGTCACCCATCCACGGACCAGCCGCGGCAAGCGTAGCTTGACCTGATCGATCGACCCGTGCGGCTGTTATTACTTGGCCTTCAAGCCCCCAAGCGTTGTGCTGCAACTGCTATACTTGTTAAATAAAGCATATACCACAAACCCAACGTAAGTGAACGGAATTTAAGCAAGAATCTATTACTATTATATTTTTACAGAACAAAATAATGTCTTCAATAAATAAAACATTTTCCTTATGCAGCACTCAATGGGAGTTGGGACATTTCAACTCAACTGCAGCGACTTGCTACGCCGTAGTCCCTACGCAGCAGAGGCGTAGCAAGTCAACAAAAACACAATAAATCATTAAAAGATCATTTTCCTCTCCCGTTCATCAACTCCAACGAAAGTAAAACTGCTTGCTACGACAATTTTACCGAAGCGAAATAACGATCGACTACCTTCTACATCACAAGATTTATGAAGCGATTCGCTCCAACATTCCCTTTTCATATAAACGCATGAAACTTTCCTTCGCGCTCATAATTTTAGATTCCCTCCGAGAATATTTTTTCCTTCGGCGCGGGAAGGAGACAGCTTCTGTGCGAGCGAGACGGGTATAAAATCCATACTTATAATATTTGCAGCCTCCACTCTCAACACTCACACATACGAAACACGATTTAGCACTCCATGGAGAGTTTCGGACAGCGTACAGGGGGTTTGAAAAATTTAGATGTTCATGTTTTTCTTTCTATTATTCCGTTAACAGTAGATTCGTATGAAGACGGCTGGTCTTCGCTTTTTCGTGCTCAATCGGAAATCGTCCACGAAAGCTAATGGAAATAGATTATTTATTTAATTTTGTGATAGCCCCTTGATCAAAACAGCGCAGAATTATAGAATTATATGTCGATAATTCTGTTAATATTTCGATGGTATCAAAATCTGCAGTAGTGGTGGTCCAGTGGTAACGGCGACTTATGAGTTGTAAGTCGTAGGTTCGAACACTGACAGGCGCTTTACGTTGTATAAATTATTTTATCACTACTGCTCTCAAAACGGTAAAGGAAAACATCGTGAGGAAACCGGCATGTTCTGGAGCCACAAATTCGAAAGCATGTGACATCTATTAACCCGCACTGGGCCGGCGTGGTAGATTACAGCCCACTCCCTCTCAGAGTGAGGAGGCCTGTGTCCCGGCAGTAGGAACATTATAAGCTGATTACGATACAAAATCTGTACCTCTTCATCTCAGCCTCAGTATATTTTGTGGCCAGCTAACCAGTAGCATCTGGCTATTACCATATTTTTTAAACTGTTTTGACGGGAAATGCGTAATAACAGAACATCGATTAATCAGTAAATGTGTGAGTTAGAGGTACACATTACTATTAAGTGGGTTTACATGTAAATAGTGCTAACAACAAAAGTAATGAAATAGAAATGCGCAAAGCCACGCAAGGACAACAATAATTTATTTAAAAAAAAAAAGTTACGTGTCGCTCAAATTATCCATTTAAAAAAAAAAGAAATAATTATGGACTTGAATTTACTTATATTAATCAATGAATCGACGAACTACAGACTTTGATTGACGTCTTGTTTTTTCGGGGTTACTGGTTTACACGGGTATTTAGAAAAAACGCGTGTTTTCGACCTAGGTGTCGAAACTTAAGAAACCTTGCGTCATTGCGCACCTGTGTTATTGAATAAAACAAATTTCGCAGAATACGTTATAATGATGTTTTGGAGGAAGAAGGGTTTATGAACTTTAAAACAATTTTATAGCGCGTGGTCATAATGTAAAAATAGAGCAAGACATTCACAGATCAACAATTTTTTTTTGTCACTAAAATATTTGTTTTATCATCAATAGCTAAGATAAGAATCGTATGGAATGACGAGATCAGAGGGTATCAGGTAAAGTTAATGTAATTATTTAAAATGAAAAAACAGTACGGGCGGCATTTTTAATTCGATGAAATGAATATTATTTAATCTCGATTTTTGCAACACGCTGTACTTCCACCTCACGCCCACACGGCCGAGCTCGGCGTCGCGGCGCTCCCGAGAAAAAATGTACGATGCCATAAAAAATCAGCGTTCGTTCGCTCCCGCAATTTTTACCCGTTTTTTCCCCTCGGAGGGTCGCCCGTCTCCGTGGCAACGGGACCGCCCTCTCCCCGACCACTGCTAAAAGCTGCATCCATATTTTTATGGGAAACGAAAGCTATATTTGCTTTAGAATCTTATGTTTCCTCGTTTTATCAAGGATTAATTTCTTTGAACAAATATAGTTCGGTTCACTGTTCTGAGTGTTGCTGCCATTAGTTGTGTCTGATTTGAGGCAGACTTTGGGCAAGATATTGGCGGTTTATCATGTCTATTCAAATCTAGCAAAAATTTAATAGCAATAGAAATGTTGAAGGAATGCGGCGAGACTGGTTACAAACAGTCCAATCTCTTCCTGGGACATTTTATTATGATGTTTCTAAGTGACTTTGTCAAAAGTTTTTGAGATATTTAGGTACTTACGGTCACAACCTCAGAAATAATGTGGCTTTTAATAGCTTTTTCGAGAAATCCTATTGAATAGATACGAACTTATTTTGCGATTGATAAAAACAATACCTACGTGCATGCGTAAATATTCATCCCGATAAAAAAAATCTTAAAATTAAAAAAAAAATCCTTCCCTGTGCGTGGTCCGACACGCACATGGCCGGTTTTTTTTTATTATCGACTGTATTACGTGTCTTTGGGTGACCACTATGTACTTATTTTTGCAAATGTATTACCTACTTAATAAAAAAAAATGTGAATGTTAAGTGTCACTTTTTACACTTTGGGTGTGATTCGGGTCAAAGATTAACTGATTAACGTCATCCCATACGTCAGAATCATTTTAAACAACACTTAAAAAACAAGTTTGAGTGAATAAATTTTATTAAAATTGGATGAAAACATAATTATTTATTTAATTTAGATAATATTGTATAATGTTATGTATTTTTGTACAAAAAAGAAAGAAAATGTTACAACATTGCAGCATTTATTTTGGGTCGTTTTTCGCAAAACCGAAGTAATGTTTTGGAAAACAGAAAAAATCTGTATGTTTCACGGTTCTTTATTTAGGCTGTCTTTATTTATGTATAATATTAATTAGGTGACTGCTTATTTATGACAAAGTTATCAAAATACGGCAGTGCTTATTGCACGTTTTTAGTGATATTCAACATTTTTTCAACAATCACCTATAAGGTATATCCTCAATCAGATTTTTTCACTGCCTGGTGTGACTCTTGAGCTACCCATACGTTTTTTTCGTGGCTACTGCTTTAAGTTTTCTGTATAAACTTATCAAAATCCCATAGGACAATTTCCTGGTACTGCCCCTTAAGTACGTGCCTACCGTACCTGGTCAGATAGGAAATGTCGTCGCCATCTTGATTATTTTTTTTAAGTGAAAACTTCTTTGGGCGCGTTGAGCGATTTTTGGTAGGGGACATACTTATGGTTTCACGACACCGACATGCTAACCGCGTCACGTGACGTCGCTCATTGGCGAGAAGCGTGACATAACACAAAAATCAGCAATTTTAAGTTGGCTGCAGTTGGCTCTGCTGTCGACGAGTCCACGGCTGCAGTTGCCTCCATCGTTGGTGTATATGAGAAGAACACTAAAAATGAGGGAGCTAGAGAGGTGTGACATTATACTTCGTCGCATTCTTACCGCTGCTTTAAAATTTTAAATTCATCATACCTAAAAGCTACTCTTTTTGAATTATGTCAAGCTTCTCGCAAATGAACGACGTGTTGTTTGTTGTGTTTGTTTGTAATGGATAAACTCATAAAATACTTAACCGATTTTAATATTTTTTTCACCTATAGAAATCTTCATTATCAGCGAGTAACATGGGCTGTATTAAAAAAAAAAAAAAAACAATCAAAGTACCCAAAAAAAATTGCAATATTGTAACCCAAGGTTTAAAAAAATAGAGAATTCCCGAACACCACGCGGACGAAGCCGCGGGCAATAGCTTGAATAATAAAAAATAAATGGGTTAAGTGCGAGTCAGACACGAAGGGTTCCGTACCGGTCCATAAAATTGCAAGAAGGCCAAAAGAACTCTTTTTGTATGTGTTTGAAACGTATTTTGTAGTGAAAACTTCTTTAGGTGCGTTGAGCGATTTTTGGTAGGGGAAAAACTTATGGGTTTGCGTCACCGACATGCCCGCGCCGACATGCTGTAGTAGCAGTAAGTAAAGTTAAATTATAGGCTCGTTGAGTGATAACTTTTCACGTCTGTTGGCAGTTCCTATGACTGCCTACGTTCTTTTATGACGTGATTCCGATATCCTATTAATTCAAGTTAAGTAATGACTAATGATTAACGTCTGCTTAACCATACATTTTTGTCGTTTTAAATGTTGTTTAACTTTAAGCAATGTTTACTAATATATAAACCCTATTGTGTTTTACATTGGTTTTAAATTTATTTTGTTTTAAATAATAGGGTCATTGGCTGTAGTTTTAGAAATCTCTAATTTCATGGGATGTTGTAATATTTCTTGTCGGTAGACATTAAGATTATTGCGTTGTTCAGACCATAGACATAGAGAATTGGACTTTTTATTTGGTTCACACAGAGGCGGTGGCAGACTACTGGCACAGTTGACAGTTTCTACCATCTGACAGGTGTCAACATAATTAAGTCAGATATTATTACGCTAAGCACTAAACGCTATTTTTTTTCTTCTATTAGCCTTACGCAAAGTTGACAGTACAGCTGTCATCAAAAGTGAACAGAGAAGTGACTAAACATAGTTAGAAGCCTCGGTAGATAACGTTTACTTTGTCACCAACCATTATAATAAAAGATTTACCTTTACCTGTTAACATAATTGCTAGTACAACAACTAGTTAATTTATCTAGCTAAGTTGTGGAACACGAAAATAAATAGAGCCATATCTATGGCAAACACAAAAATATATCATTTTCTTTCTACGAAGTAGACGCACAGGCAAGCAAACATACTGCCAGTAACTTAATATTTGGAAATCAATTATCCATAAGAAGTATTTGTTGGCCGGAAAATAACTGGATTAAGGGAATAATATAATGTCGTATATTTCTGATTGCTATGATATATTCGTAATGGAGGAGGCTTGGCCGATTCGTTGCTTACAATAATAAACAATATAGAAGTTATAAGGTGTACCAACGTAATGTCCATATTTACAGCAGGTTCTATGCCTGGCATTTCCATGCCAAAACTATTAGGTATTTCTTAGTTGTTACCTGATTTCTACAAGAGATTTCTGTGTGTAACTTAGAAGTAACGAAAAGTTCCGTGTCCTGATAAGACTTAGTATATTGCAAAATATAATAACGTAGAAAGTAATATAAATCGTTACAACTCATATTATGTCTAAAACACCGCCCAAAACACGCCTCCCGTTAAAAAGTAACAAATACTCTATAGTATATAGACATAAATAAAAAGCTCCCCTAACTTTTTTACAAATAAATCCCCTCTGATTGGCTGTGTTCCCCAATAAAAAAGCTAAAGACGCGTGCTGCGCGCGCACGCGTTCCACCATTCAAATTCAAATAAGGAACGCACGCGCGCCGTATGTAACATACGGTAGCGGCTGCAACTTATTATTAAAATTTCGTCCATTTTAAAGTGATCCCTCGCGCCCCTTGCGTTATAATATAAAAAAGGGCGAAGCGGGTAAAATGTGCATCAGACTGGGGATCAAGTTAAAATAGTTGGTTGGCGTAAAAATAAGCGCGCTCAGGGAAAAAATATAAAATGAACGGTGGGGAAGTATTTTAAAAATAGAGAGGTCTCCCTTCCGACTTAGGGGAGTGAACGCGGTTGATATATTGACGGAGTTACTGGGGATTTTAATAACACCGTACGTATGTTAGTTTACTGAGGCCGTAAGATTTGTCAATGTGGCGTTTTGTGGGCGCTATTTTAGGTCGGTCGCGTGTCCTCGCCCCGTAGTAAGTATCGAGTTTCTAGATATTGTTTACCTGTTATAAGTTCAAGTTACTGACTTCCGTTCTGTCGAGTAGGTGCGCCTTGTGGAGCATTTTTCATATAGGTATGTTATGAATGGTTGGGGAACATTTGTTTATTGTGACCGCACATACCTAGAGATAGAGCTGAGTATGGTCACTAATCCTAATCCTATTAGGTAGGTATTATAAATGCGAAAGTGAGTTTGTTTGTTTGTTTGTTTGCTACGCTTTTACGCCAAAACGGCTAAACAGATTTGGATGAAATTTGGCATATGGGTCGACCATGACCTGGATTAGGACATAGGATACTTTTTATCTCGATATTTTTACGGGATCAAGATTTATGCGATTGAAACCGCGGGGCGCAGCTAGTGATTTTATTATGTTTTTCAGAAATGCCTACTGTCCTATTCGGTACTTATGTTTTCAACTGAATTACCTTAGAAATTCTTTACTAAAGCACCCAATTAACATTCTCGGGTACCTATAAATTATGACACGTAACGCAAACGAGTCGTATATTTATCGATATCCATTAAAATACATGTAAAGAAATGAAGGCTGAAAGAATGTGAAAGTAAATATCAATGAGCGTATATCTAAAACATAAAGAGAGAAAAAGAAGGATCAATTTAATTATCATTACTCACACGGTCTAAAGCTGGGTTGAGACCGACAATTTATTATTATGGACCCGTATCCAATTTAAAACAACGCACGGCCGAATGGAGCCATTAGGTACGAGGGGACATTGTTTTGGTACCGTGAACACGGAGGGGAATCCTTGTGGAGTAGAAAAAACAATTTAAAAATAAAATGTAATAATTATAAAAGGGAGGGAGCGCGCGTGTCACTGCCGCCTTATTTATTTCGATCCTCAGCTGCTGTTGTTTGAATTTCGAATGCGACGTTGTTACCGCCTTTACTATTGGCATGAAGTGACATGTGGTTTATGAAAAAAAAAACTGGCATAGAGAAAAGGCGTTCTGATACACCTGTCATTAGAATAGGCCAAATTTTGATCTTTTTCTTCTTGGACATTCGATTTACTTCGTTTTTTCTGATCAGTAGAGTAAGTAGGTACCTACCTAAGAAATTACTTACCTACCTAAGACTACATAAGACTTTTTCAGTCTCAGTAAGTAAGTAGGTACCTACCTACTTACTGAGACTGAAAAAGTCTTATTTAGTTATTTACATTAATTACCTACTAAATATTATACATACAAAGTAAAAGCACGTCATTCATACATAAGTGAACATTCCGGTTATTACTTCGCGGTAATTAAAAGCAAAAACTGCTCACATACCGACTTCACACAAAATCTGATTAGGTAACAAAACCGCAAATGAATAATTAAGTATTACATAACTACATAATTTATTTACTTCATACATTTAACATTATTATGTGTGAGAAATGGTTTTTTCATCGATACAGACATCATGTAGAAAATATGCGGGTAAATGTTAATTAAATTAAGTATTGATGTGACCGACCCGAGTTTTTATGATGGCTGCGTGATTTGTGTTTTTGATAACAAATTGTTGGGGTAACTGTAATTATAGATTTTAATGATAAACTTCTGCTCTCCCCAATGAATAATTGTGTATGAAGAGTTTTATATATATACTTATTATTCGTGTAGAAAGCAAATCAGCAGTAGGATTTCTAAACCATCACGGTGATATTACTTGGGATCCATCAATTGTTCTCAATTATTTAACCCAGAAAGGCGAAAATAATCTCTCATCTCTAGAAGATATTTCTAAAAAAATAATTACCCTTTTAGCAATAGTAACACGAAGAGAATTTATTTTTTTAAATAAGTCGATGCCATGCTCGTTACACTAAACCGAAGTAGAGACAAAATCAAGAATACTACGAAATTCAGTGACTTCTTTAGCAAATAAAATAGATAAATTCATAAACTTGTGTAAAACTTAGTAAAACAGTTGCATTGTTTTTGCAACAATTAATCTCCATCTGTCAAAGTATTTAGCAATTTGTTATCTGTGTAGGCTGCAAATTGCTATATCTTTTCCCAAATCTTGCCACCTACGCGTTGTTGCTAAGAAACGTGTTACTTTTGTTTATGGGACAGTTTATTTTGATGGTCAGTGGGCCACCGACGGACCACCCGAATTTCGAAAGTGTCACTCAGTGCCCGTTTTTAGCCTGCATACGTAATTATTTCTATTGTGTTGTTCTCTGCAAAAAAATGAAGAGTTTACTTTGTAGTGTCAGAGATGTAACTTATCATTATTTTGTGTTTTGACATAACATCACGCTTGTATTCCCCGAAGGGTTAGGCACAGGTGTACCTAGGTCTATACCTGGGTGAAAAAACAAAAATATGAAATGTGGGTGTAGGTATTACCTACACCCACATTTCATATTCTTCCTTAATTTCCTTCATATTTAATATAACTTGACATAATACATAGTTACTGGAGTCAAAATAATCCTATATAATAACTTAACAAACCCGCAATAAAGAACTAATTCACTCAGCTTCTTGCAACAATGAATGAATCGCCTAATTTTTACACACCATTAAGCCTAGATAAGTATCTCATTTTTACCGTGTAATCCACACTTTCTTTACGATGTCCAACGTTCAAAATAACAAAAATAGCCTCAGCTGCGCCATTAAACATAAGGGGGGACATTTGAGAGACATCTTTTTACAATGGTCCCCAAAATGACCAGAAAAAAATCACTCTTTTTAACCAACAATGGTGTCTGATGCGAGGGTGGACGATCAATGATCGAGTAAACAAAAAAACAGTCCTAAAATAATTGTAAATTCACTGGAAAGATTTATGTAGTTAGTAGTCATTGTGGTGAAAAATGGTGGAATGTTATCGTCCGCTGCTGGACCTCGGTGTCCGGTTGCAGATGTGTTGTGATAAAAAATCGACTATTGTGAACGCACTATGCCAATTCGGAGCATGGAGTAAAGAGAGAGCGCCACTTTTTTTTAGACCACCGGCGCGTTTTCGAATTTGGAACGCTTCTTTTTAATGGCAATGAAATAATGGCTTTGATTTCGGTCTGTTTTAGTGATTTATGTAGTGCGTTAATGTTAGGAAACTTACATAAGACACGTGTGAAACTGTAAAGATGTTAAGAGTTAATAAACTAATAAGTTTGAAGCTACTACTATTTTTAATTTCTCATCTAAGCAGATCTTAGTCTAAGAAGATACTCAATCAAATTCCTTAAAAAAAGTTAAAAAATACACTTATTCAAAGAAGTGCTGATGTCCTTATAACAGAAGCATTCCATGCCAGATTCTTAAAACATTCCTTCTCCGTGAAGACAAGTGACTGCAAACGTGAGACCTCATCGAAGTCTGACGAGGGTTAGACCACTCAGAACGCTGACAGACCACGTCTGCACTTGCATACGTTCCAACTGACATTGCCATGTGGCTGCTAAAACAGACAATAGATTTTGAACCTACGTTCTCGTTTAATAAGGTTGAATGTGCATTGTAGAGATGTATGAAAACGATTCTTGTCCTTTGATTATTTTTAGCTTTAAAACTATCATTCGGTTTTGATCAAAGGAATGATTCAAGCTGTGTGGGAATGGTACTATGGGAATTGCTACAATGATGTATAAGTATTCATTATTTAATTAAATAATAGTTTGCTGTAATTTCTTGAAAAAGAAAGTATTTCCGAGAGCCGCTGGGATTCTACGTTATATCAATTGTTAGTTCGATAATATGAGTATGGGTAGGCCAGCCTAGGCCAGGCTGAGGCTGATTAAAAATATCAGAAGAAAGTGGTTAGTTATTGTCCTTTAATTAAGTATCCCATGAATTACTCACTCCAGATTTAGAAAATAACGATTTAAAACTACTATGAATTCTCTAAAACAATATTTCCACTTTGAAGTTTTTCCAATTTATTACCAACATTTTTTATCCCCCTTTCCACGCCCGTATTGCTTCTTTAATATAATCAACTTAAGAAACCAGTAGCTAAGAGATAACGAATGACTTTTTAGTTCCCGCCTCAAATACTCGTAGATGGTATAATCATTTAAACGGTAAACTATCTCCGACACACGCAATGAAGACGAACGACCTACCTAATGAATCACTTCACTTTGGTCATAGACCAAAATAGTGGCCTGTATACTTCTTTTGTGCCTATCTGTCACTTGGCTCTAGGAAGGATCATATCATACGGCTCGCTGTGCTCTCACAACCCAGGCGATCAATCTGCTGAACACCGTGATTGCTCAGGAACCGGATGTCGACTTAGTTATGTATCAGTGAATCTATGCTTAATGTTTGCATGAAGTATTGTAGTAAAATGTTATGTTGTTGGCTTGCTGCACGCTTTGGTGTAAACTGTAAGTGCAATTGCAGTAATAACTTGTTATGTAAAATAGCAAAAAAATCGAGCGAGCCTTACAGTAGTCGAATATGATGTGTAACATCTGACATCTCACCTTGGTAATAAGCAATTGAGGAGCGGCAGAAAACAACCACAAAATTAAAAAGCTTAATACTGAAATTATTCGAATAATTATTTATTACCTACTATAAAGTGGTCGCCCACTGGTCGAAATTCGACCCCCTCTACTTACAATCTTTATAGTACTTACTAATTCCATAAATGAATGAATGAAATGCAGAGACCCCAGCGTGGTTAAACCAGACTCGATTTCTCGAATGAACCTAAGGATTCACACTAGTCCCTGGAGCCTCATGTTTCATGGGACTACTTACTAAATCCATGCTATTAAAAAGTACTTACTTATTCCATGCTCAACCTGTCACTTCCTGTTACACACTTCCGTCCTTCTCACAGAAAGCAAAAGGAAAGATGTTACACTTTAATAAAAAATAAATGAGGCAACGCCATTTTGTAGCATAAAATGACGTTGCTCTATGCTACAAAAGCTACGTAAGCGCTACGCATCCTTGGGTAGCGCTATCATAGCACTTTGCGTAGCGCTTCTGAATCCTACGTTTGTGCAATTTTATTTTTCCTCTTCAATATTCATCAACATTTTAACTTTTAAGTATTCAGTAAGTATAACACCGCTGAAGTGTACGGCATTTTGTATGATTACATTCAACCTCATGAGTACATGATGTACATTAAGTACTTGCTAGCGCAATTACTAAATATAATCTTGTGAGCTTTGTTTGTCTTAAAAGTAAAGGCATGAAAATGTAGCCACAAAAATATTCTCAAAGATGGTGCTTGGGTAAGTTATCTATAAAAGTATTTTAAATAGCGCTTACATACAAGTAACAAAAAAGGAGTAAGCTTTATAAAATTAAATTTCAGAAGCTTTTAAATACAGGACATAACTACAGAGTGTTCCCAGGTCTGGTTTTCACTTTACCCCAGTTTTAGTCTTAATTTACCCGTAATTCTGTATTTATTTGACAAAATACTCTAAATCAGTTTTTCTTACTTTACAAATAAAACAATTAGATTAAATATATATATATATTATTCGCACATCACAATAAATGTTTCCTCTGCATAGACTGCAACGTTATCTTTTTGTTGTTAATACTATTGTTAAATTTATCTATCATTGTTTTTGTCGGTGCCAACTTAGTGCAAGATTTAATATTATATTAATAATTTAGGTTGCAATTATATTATAATAGTCTTGTATTCGAAACAGATCTTACCCTTAAAAAACCAAAAAAAAAATACCCTGCTGTATTAGTTTTACTCTAAATCTAGGGTAAATTACCCTAAGTTGGCATCACTCGGCCTGTATATTCAGTAACCTATCAATATATATACCTACTTTAAAATAATGTCCCACCTGTCTACTTACGTACTCTTTGGTAGCCGCCGTAGGGCGGTTGCACTTGTTCTTCTACCGCATGTAGTCGACTTTTTACTGACTTTTTTACATTTTAGTATAAAAAGTAACGTAACACGAGCCGAACGGTATGCGGATGTCGCGGCGTCGATCCGCTTGTTATTGTTAATTAGTTGAGTCGGAGAGATGTATAATTAAGATGAGGATTAGGAGCAGGTTACATACGGCAGGTAGGTAATAGATAATTATGGAAGGAGAAGACATGTTGCGCCGACATCAAATTAGTACCAATTCAAGGGCAAAATAATTGTGATGATAATAATAATAAGAATATTTAAGTATATTTTCAATACTCATGCTCTAAAAGTTCGTCTTTTTGTTGTGCGTAGGCGACATAACATCGCTTTTTATGCTCTAGTGCATAAAGTATTTTTTTTTTTAGACTAATTATAATCAGGCCCAACAGCCACACGCACTATAAAACGTCGCAGATTCGTTACTTTATTTAATTTGCTTTAATTTATTAAATATCACTTTCGTGTTTTCTATCGTTAATTTTAGAAAATCAGGTAAAATAGTTGTTACTTATTATTTAAAAACGCAAAGAAACATTTTTATGACGGCATTATGAAGTACCCAAGTCGAATGACACATGTCGAAAATAAAAAAAATAAACTTTTAAAAAATTCGTGGCGGAATTAGCTATTCTCTTCTTCAATTTTGCAACATTTTTGAACAGTGAAATACTGTTATAGAGTATATGCATGTTTCATTTTCTTGCAATCGAAGTGAAAAGCAGAGTGTATAACTCGGGCATAAACGAGCCATTTTACCCCTCGATTTACTTATTCACGAGGATATAAACGTGTCGGGGTAAAATAGCTTCTTTTATGCACCAGTTGTACAATCTACTATTATTTTTTCTTCACAAATGTACAATAGTAGTGGTTAAAACCAGCTTAAGGATAAGTTTGTGAGAGACTGCAGGTGCTTGAAATATGCATTGCAAGCACCGCCTGTGGTGCTAGTCACGAGGGCCCCACGACGCTTCATATGTGATATATGCTTACATTGGGTGCTTTTATGAGACTGAAGAAAATTTACAATATTAAAATACAACGTAACGTAATTAAAATAACAAAACAATGATGGAAGCTTTCGAGAACGGATTTGACTGTGTGTTGTGTGCTTGTGTAAGTGCTAGATGATGACACAGGGATGGCGAACGTAGGTGTAGTTATAGACCTACAATTACGTACCATTTTATGCAAATAAATGTTGAATGTGGACGTGTCATCAAACAATCTTGACTTAGGGGCCATTGAAGTATGGCGTAAGCAGAATTTTAGTAAGTTTTAACCCCCCTCCCCCTTGTCATTAAAAGGAAGCAAATCTCTTACCCCCTCCAATGCTTACGTCAACATTGGTATACATACATACATATATTTAGATCTGATATTCTTTATTATATTCATGAGTCTAGAAATAAGGAATGTATAGACCTATAAAGGAATTTAATGACCATTTAAGGGTCGGGTAAACGCCGTTGACCTTGGCCATACAAATAAGCGTCGCGCTCTAATAATAAATATTTATTGTTAGTAACGAAAATAAGAATATTTGAAAAAAATCACAGATAGAATTATAGATATCAAAATATTCTGTTCATACAAAAAAAAACATGAAAATATCTTGTAGTTTGAAAGTAATATCGTTTTTTATGCTTTGGGTAGACATTACTTACTTAATTTATTTCATAAAGTATTTTACTAAAACATTTAAATATTCACATATACATATAATTGATGTTAATTGGCTCTGGTTTAACATACTTTTCTTATAATAACTTACTTGCATAATATGAAGGCGTAATAACAGATTTAAAAGTCACTAAAATCATATATCTGTGCCTTAAGTAAATTATCTTCTTCGGTTCTTTCTAACTTAAACATAAAACACCGCGTGAGAGCGAGTTTGCAATATAAATTATTTTTGGGACTCCCTGAATATGCTTTTCGCTTTCGAGCATAGACAAGAAAGATTGCCATATTGGTTCAAATCAGAATCTACTAAATTTTGCCGAAAAATCAGAAAACGTAAATAAATAAATATTGCTGATGTTATCTCCATTCACACCCCAGAATAAGTAAAGACCGCCCACCCGCTTTGGAGCTCACGTTATACTTGAATGGCCCCTTACTGACTACTGGGAAAAAAAATATATAATTCAAATTCAAATTTAATACAGGAATGTTATCCTGAATACTTTTATATTTATTTAAATGAAATAACAAATTATTGCGACTTCTGCTCTTGCTAAATAGGTGACTAATACTGGGGGACTACTCTGTAAGTCCGTCAACGAAGATACGAGCCCGTCTGAAAGTAGTTGATCCGTCAAAACAAATGACAATTTTTTTTTGAACGGGCATACACATTGCATGGGACAATTACTGCCAAATTGTGTTGTCATTCATTCTCAGTTCGGGCTCCACAGTAATCTTGTGTCCGTAGGTGATACGGAGTAGGAAACGCCCGTAAATTCGGCCGAAACTACGGATTTAGTGGTTAGGGTGTAGGCCGCCCTCTCGCCCCAACTGCCGCAGGAGACACCCCTGGGCCGCCTATCTGACGGACAGGGCCGTCATCTACCCCGGTCACCGGGGAGTGTGGAACCGGCAAGAGATGTTGTGCGGTGTCCCACAGGGATCAGTCCTGGGGCCGCATCTGTGGGACATCGGATACGACTGGGTGCTGCGCGCCGACCTCCCTAGCGGCGTCAGCGTAGTGTGCTACGCTGACGACACGTTGGTTCTGGCGCAGAGGAGGTCGCACCAGGCGGCGGCCGAAGTAGCGGCACGCGGGGTTGCGACAATCGTCAAAAGGATCCGGCAATTGGGACTCGAGGTGGCCCTGCACAAGTCCGAGGCCATGTGTTTTCATGGTCCTCGGAACGCACTACCGTTGGGGTCCCAAATAACGGTAGGAGGGGTTTCCATCGGCATCGAGTCGACGATGAAGTACCTGGGATTCGTCCTCGACAGCCGGTGGAACTTCGTGGAGCATTTCAGACGTTTGGCTCCCAAACTGGAGCGGGCAGGCACTGCATTGAAGCAGCTCCTGCCCAATCTAGGGGGTCCAAACGCCTCCTGCCGGAGGCTCTACGCGGGGGTCGTGCGTTCCATGGCCCTCTACGGGGCTCCTGTATGGGCGCGTTCTCTGGCGCTGCGGCCAGCCCGCCGGTTGAGCGCGGCCCAAAGGGTCATGGCCATTCGGATGGTCCGGGGATACCGCACGGTCTCCTGTGAGGCAGCGAGCATCCTTGCCGGATTGCCGCCATGGGATCTGGAGGCAAAAGTCCTCGCGCACGTATGGGAGTGGCGCGAGGAGCCGAAACGCCGGGGCGTAAGTCCGCTGCCGCGAGAAATTGCGGCACAGTGGACAGAGCTCCGGCAACATCTCATGGCGTCATGGAAAGTACGGTTGTCGCAACCCAGTGCTGGGCACGCCACGATTGCGGCGATAAGACCCCTTTTTGAGGAGTGGCTAGTGAGGCGTCACGGCATTCTCCCACTGTCACCACTGTGTGGATCGCCCGGAGGACGCGGTGGAGCATACGGTGGAGGTCTGCCCGGCTTGGGCAGAGTACCGCCGTGTCCTCGTGGAGGCGATCGGCGGCAGAGATCTTTTGCGTCCGGCCCTGGTTCAAGCCATGGTACGGAGCGAGAGGGCATGGGCAGCCGTCACCTACTTCTGCGAAGCAGTAATGCTCGCGAAGGAGGAGGCGGGACGGTTGAGGAAGAGGCAAGTTTCGCGCCCTCTCGCCCCTAGCCGCCGCAGGAGACGCCCCGGGCGTTGGGAATCCCGGGCGGATTTCCGCCCACCGTAGGCGCGGGCTTGCGGACGGTGAGCAATGGGTAGCTCAGCGTCCGGTAAGGACCAGACCCGGGTCGACGGCGCGTCGTATTCCACGCGCGCCTCAAAGAGATGTCGTCAGCACATATGTAGGGGTCTACTAGGGCCGATGCCTGCCGGGGTCGCGGAAAGGTACTAATGGGTCACCGAGGCCCCCGCAACACAGGCAACAGGAAGGAATACGGGTGGGTTTTAGTCAGTAAGAGTCTGTCCGCCCAGAGCGGGAGAAGTTATTTGATGATTTCCCATCCCCAAAAAAAAAAAAGGGTATAGGCCTCCTGGAACGAGGCCGTACACAAATCATTTTGTTGCGTGCCACCAAAGGCACGCGGAACATTGGTTCGCCATCCCAGCCATAGGGTTTAGGGATGACCTTAACCAGGCGGTTGAGAAAGACTGGATGAGGGTAGCGGACAACGTATGGTCGTAAAAAAGTTATTAAAATCAACCAAGATACTTAACCAGTTACAATATAATGCGCAATATAAAAATATTGTTGCGTGCCACCATTGGCACGCGGACCATTGGTTCGCCATCCCAGCCATAGGGTTTAGGGATGACCTTAACAATTCGGTTGAGAAATACTGGATGAGGGTAGCGGACAACGTATGGTCGTAAAAAATATATTATAATTAATGAAGATACTTAATTAGTTACAATATAATGCGCAATATAACTTAGTTTTTTTTTGCTTTTGTATAACGGACAGTAAATAAATGACTTTCCTGTTTATCAGGATTTTCACTAAACATTTTCCCCATTTTAAAACTATAGGCTAATCCATGATTTCCAATTAACTTTGTCAGAGATACCTATTTAACTTTAATTACCCGACAGCCAAAGGGTTTCATTTTTAGGGTTCCGTAGTCAACAAGGAACCCTTATAGTTTCGTTATGTCCGTATGTCTGTCTGTCCGCGGCTTAGACTCTAGTATCGTACTAGAAAGCTGTAATTTGGCATGGGTATGGGTATATGAATCACGCCGACAAAGAGGTCACATAAAATCTTAAAATATTTTTTTAGGGTATCGCTCCTACACTTAATGTGGGGATTATATTATTTTTCTCGTCTATCCCATTGTGTGGGGTGTCGTTGGAAAGGTCGTCCAAAAATAGCGAGTATGTGAAAACCATTTTTCAATTCAGGGATCCGTTTGCGAAATGTTAAGCTTTAAAGTGCTGATTTTTGATAGAGTCAAGTGTTACCTGCCAGCTAAATGGCTATTTTTGGATATGTGAAAACAATCACGGCAATGCACAGTGGTCCCGTTAGTAGGTCATAGGCTTCCAATGGCAATGACTGAGCTAAGCCATTATATCTGGTTCAGTTACCCACTAGTTGTCATACTACCTGAGGGTATAAAAGGTTTTGCAATCTATTATTCGCAACATCCCTCAGGGCTCTGTACTATCCCCTCTCATTTTTACTCTCTTCACCAGCGACATCCCGAAAAGTAGAAAGGCGCAGTTGGCTCTGTTCGCAGACGACACGGCCATCTACTACACCGGGTTAGTCCACGGCCACATATCTCGCACTCTCCAGACCGAGGTCAACAAGCTTGGCGCTTGGTTTAGAAAGTGGAGAATCGAGGTCAATCCCGACAAAAGTCAGGCTGTTCTCTTCACCAAACAGCGTAGAAACCTCATCGCCCCCCAACCGCTCACCATGTTCGGCAAGCCTATCCCTTGGGAGAAGCGAGCCAAATACCTAGGCGTGACCCTTGACCACCATCTCTCGTTCTCAGAGCACATCAAGCAGGTGCGTTCGCGTGCCGCTTTCGCTCTCGGTAGACTTCACTCCGTCCTAAATGCGCGCAGCAAATTGTCCCTTAAGGGCAAATTGCGTATTTACACAGCGTGCATCCGTCCCATCATGACTTATGCCTGTGCAGTCTTCGCACATGCTAAACCTCACCACATCCACAGGATGCAGTCCCTCCAAAACCGTTTCCTCCGAAAGGCAACGGGAGCCCCCTGGTTCGTTCGAAACGAGATCCTCCATCTCGATCTTAGAATCCCCACCATCAAGCAGTTCATGAAGCGCATCACGAAGCGCTTCTTCGACTCCGCCACCACCCACCGCAACCCTCTGGTTGTGCAGGCCGCCAGTTATAGGCCCTCCACCATTAGCTCTATTCGCCGTCCAAGGCATACCCTCTCCGACCCCGATGACCCCATTACCCTCCTCCAGGAAAGCAATAGGGCAACGAGTACAGTGCACAAATCACACCGACCTACGTTCCGACCTCGCCGCCGAGGTCCCTCGCGTAAACCCCGACGTAATTGTCCCCCCCGACCCTTGCTCGACGAAGTGCCAGCCCGCGCCGCAGCTGAGCCTGTAGCTTTAAATTCCCCGATTAATAATAATAATATTAACCAGATCCAGCCTGTCCCATCTTGCTGTCCTCCCCCCAGCGACGCCCTAAGCCGAGGTCCTTACCCCACAGGGGGTGCCCTTAGCGTGCAGTCGCTTAGTACTATAAGAAATTCGCCCCTGGCTGGAGGCTTTGAGTTCGCTTAAGGCAGCCACAGGAAAGTCCGGTTAAGTAGTCACGACCTCTCAAGGTCAACTACGAGATGCCATACACAAAAAAAAAAAAAAAATATTCGCAACATTCCTTTTTTGGCATCGGAAGTAAACACATGTAATTAGTCATCAACCGTGTTATCACCAAGCGCTAATTACCCTAAGACGCGACGCGTGTTTTCAAGATCGAACTTGTTTGTGACCTGTTATTTTGCAATGGACATTCAAATTACAGGTATGTATTATTAATTTACTTTACTATTTTGCATTTTTAATACACCATTTTTTTTTAATAGAGTGCTACGCCGCAGCATTTCTTGCGTATTTATTTCTGTATTTTTTTTATATTGAAGCTTTTACTTATGTTTGTATCTACTTGTGCCATTGAATTAGGTATAAAAATGTCGCTTAAAATCTCTACTACTAGAATTTAAAAAAAGTACTTGCGGCATGCTGCATCTGTAAGGTGCAGCCAGGGTCTACGCCGAGCGGCTGGGCGCGTAGCACTTGCTACGAAATATGTATTGTTTTTGATCCGCATTTAACTGTTTGTTGTTTTGTTTTAGGTACTAGTATTGAGTGTTCTTTTAAAAGAATGCTTGTACTAGATACTTGGCTGTCTATGAAGGACAGCAATTCCGAACTGCAACGGTGGCGTCGAGTTTTTCAAGCCCTGATACAGTTACTGCCTGACGTTGAGAATTTGGTTGCTGATGACTTAGAAAAAAGAGTTGCTAATCTTTGTACTAGATTTGTAGCTATTTGGAAGCAAGTCTCTCGCAATCAATCTCGTATGGTATCTAAGTACGGAGACTGGCTGAACGAAATTGAAGTTTGCGTTCTGTCAAATTGTGCAGCAGCAGGGAGCCATGACACTCAACGGCCAGCAGCACAGGCTTCGACGAGCACTCAACCGCATCAGCACAGGAAGGACTTCGAAGAGTGTAGCAAGAGATCAAAACGCCGCAGGCTTGCAGAGTTAAGTAAAGTAGAAAGTTCCGCGATCAATTATTTGTTGGATGATTCAAGTCGATCTGACGCCGCTTACGCTTCTTTAAATTTCAACACTGATGAAGTCTTGTCTCTCATAACTGAGACTAAACTGACTAAACATCAGTTTCTTATGATGAAAGAGTTCCTTAATGCAAAATCACCGAATGCATTACCATCTTATCGAAAAGTGTTGGAAGCTAAGAAGCGGTGTTATCCATCGCAAGAGTTTATCACGGAATCATCGGCTGAAGTAGAATTACAATCATTGTTAGACCATACTGCATGCCGGATACTAGAATCCCAAAAACACGTTTTAAATAATATTGACCTTAATAAAGAATTTGTTTTAATCCAATTAAAACAAATTCTTTATTAAGGTCAAATGGGGTTTCGATGGGAGTACGGGGCACAGCGAATATAAACAGTGTTTTGGTGATTCTGGTATCGAGGATGATGGCAGTATGTTTCTTACTTCATATTGTCCTCTCCAATTAGTTTGTAAGTCAAATACTTCCGACCCAGACCAAATAGTTTGGAAACACCCGCGCCCTTCCTCCACCAGGTATTGTAGGCCTATTCGATTCCAATTTGCCAAAGAATCGAAAGACCTTTCCGTGCAAGAAGAAGCTTATTTCAAGACTAAAATTGACAGTTTACAGCCATCATCTTTCACTCACAATGGATGTGAAATAAAGGTGCGGCATTCTTTACAATTAACCATGGTTGATAGTAAAGTGTGCAGTGCTCTGAGTGATACATCTTGTAGTAGGTGCTATATTTGTGGTTTAACTCCAAAAGACATGAATGATATAGATAAATCATGTAGCAAAACTGTAGACAGTAGTTAATATCAATTTGGACTAACTCCTCTTCACTCGCATATCCGATTCTTTGAATATTTTATTCACGTTACCTATAGATTAGATTTCAAAAAATGGCAGGCGCGTTCTTCAGACGATAAAGCTCTTCTTGCACAGAAAAAACAACATGTCCAGCAACAGTTTAGGCAACGACTTGGTCTAATAGTCGACAAACCGCGAAGTGGAGGAAGTGGCACATCCAACGATGGAAACACTGCCAGAAGGTTTTTTTTCTAATTCAGCTATTTCAGCGGAAATTACTGGATTAGACAAAGACCTTATGATGTCATAATCTGCTGCAGTGTCTTTCGTCGGGATACAAAATTAATAACGTGGCTTTTAAAGAGTATGCTCTAGACACAGCACGTAAGCTTGTTGCTACCTATCCATGGTACAACCTGCCCTCATATGTACATAAGGTCCTCATTCATGGTTCGGAAGTAACTGACCACGCATTATTGTCAATAGGTGAGCTTTCGGAAGAGGCCGCCGAATCTTGCAATAAGTTAGTTAAACAGTTTAGGCGTGACAACAAACACCGACTTGATACATAGACTTCTTCTTAATTCGGATCCTTATATTTCTGGTTTGAGAAGGTTACCACGGAAGAAGAAGTCTATTCTATCTAAAGAGGTGTTGAATTTGTTGTCGGTATAGAATAAAATGTATATAGTTATATAATAAACACTAGATTTATATTATTTTAGATACAGCTCCTATTATGTAACTATTAACATATAAATAATATATTTTTTGTCCATTTCTGTATTTGTAGTTAGGTAATAATTAGGTATTTACTTTATTTTTATTATAAAAATGTATATATTTAAGTTTATTAGTTATTAAGTTCCAATTCCTTTATTGTATTTTAGTAAGTATTTCGTCAAGTACAATAAATGCATTAATTATTCTAATAAAATAAGTTTTTTAACATTAATTCGGTTTTTTAATTTTATTATAACATGAAGTATTACAAAAAAGCATAATGATAATATTTAGTATTGATAACGACAGTCATTACCTTCGCGAAACCCTATGACCGCCTCTCTTAGGGCGCGGAACCACTGTGCAATGGCCTAAATAACTAAGTTAAAAGGAAAACTATCACCGTTAAGTACGCTTTAGTCGACCAACTTACTTAGGTAAAGTTGGAATGTAATATGGGAGGAACATGTTTTTCAACTACAATGTTAACTTTGTTCTTGGGATAAATTCCTCCCAACTACAGAACCCTTTATTTTATAAAATCCAGGCTATAAAATAAAGGCCAGTTTTTTATAAAATCTTCGCGTACCTATATTGTAAAAGCTCTCTTACTAACTGGATTGTGGTTTAGAATACTTGGTTTATCATTATCGTAGCTCTTGTGAGCTCGAAAACAAGCAACAATGAAACAATCAAGCAATGAACAGATACCGCAAAAGCTGCTGAAAACAACAAACGCAAAAAATAGTACCACAAAAAGATAAACGAGGACCTAGAAGCCCAAAAATCTCACAAACAAGCAAAAAGCTTTCGCTAGGAATGTTTGCTGTTATTTTTTTCCGCGTTCAGCTGAGTAGCAGAGCGTTCTACCAGGAAATGACGCTATGGAATGAGGATACGTACTCGTTAATTTGCACCATAAATCATCGAAAATGTAGTTTTTGGCCGCGCCTCTTTGCCGATGAACCTTTTTGTTGGCCTCGGCTAAGTTCGGCTAGTGTCGGGTTTCAAATGTTTTGGGACATTTTTTTAAGAGCTGTTTGTTTAGGGACATCTTGAAGCTGTGATGTCCGTTTGTTTTTTGGGTACAAGAAAGTTTTATAGTTAGCTGAAGATTATACAATGTGGGAACAGTTAATTATGTTTTATGAATTTCAGGAAAGAATCACCGGGCAATTGTTTTTTCTGCATAGTAAGTATTAAACACTTTCTGCTGCTTTGTTTATGGCTATCGCACAAAAAGTTCAGTCAACAAAAAGCTTGAACTTACGACTAATTATTGTCGGATTTCTATAGTATACAGTGCCAGTTGCAGAATGCAACGATTTTCATAGAATAATATTCTATGAGGCCTTCACCCTCCAAGGCGAAGGTGAAGGCGTCTTCACAATCCAATAAAACCGGCCAAGTGCGAGTCGGACTCGCGCACGAAGGGTTCCGTATCTATAAAAACGGCAAAAATCATGTCTGTTGTAAGGTAGATATTTATTTTATTCTGTTTTTTTGGTATTTGTTGTTATAGCGGCAACAGAAATACACCATCTGTGAAAATTTAAATTGTCTAACTATCACGGTTCATGAGATACAGCCTGGTGGCAGACGGACAGACAGACAGGCAGACAGACAGCGGAGTCTTAGTAATAGGGTCCCGTTTTACCCTTTGGGTACGGAACCCTAAAAAGAATGCATATTGATCACCAAGCTTGTGCACTGCGAGTTAACAATTTGAGATTATTAAATGAAAATTAAGTGGTAACGACCGCGACACCGCCTTACGAGTTGTAGGTCGTAGGTTCGAATCCTGGCGGGCACTTTACTTTGCGTAAACTATTTCATTACCACTGCTCTCAGAACGGTGAAGAAAAACATCGTGAGGAAATCGGCATGTCCGAGAACCAAAAATTCGAAGACATGTGACATCTACACATAAACTCGTAAACTTTCCGTTGCAAAAATTTTAAAAGCCTTTCACAGAATTACTTGTAGGTAAATGTTATTATTCTGTGCAGGATTTCTTAAATGATATTTTTTTGTAAATATCTTTATTATCCTCTACTTTGTGTTACATTTGCATGCTATATTAAGGCAGAATGGATCCTATTATATAATTTAACAACTTAGTTTTTATGTACCTACATTCTAAGCAAATAAAGACCTATTCTATTCTAGCAACCCACACTGGGCCCGCGTGGTGGATTATGGCCCACTCCCTCTCACCGAGAGGAGGCCAGTGTCCCAGCAGTGGGAACATTATGCTATGCTTATGCTAAATGAACACTCATATCGAAAAATAGCAAAAACAAAAACCAAGGATATAAAAAATAAGTCCACAATACTAGACTGGGTCTTAAACGGTATCTCTTTACTGTTTACGACCCATCCCATGTAGATAAGTCAGCCATCAATTTAGTTAGCATTTATGACAACTAATTCCTGCGGAACTGATGTTTTTCTTATTGCGTATAATATTACGATTGTTTTGGGAATAAGCCAAGTAGCCTCAGTTATAGTGACTTATTTGACCCCTGGGAGAGACTCCGGAACTTTTAGATAGTTCTCATATTAAAAGTTGACGTGATGTATAGGTAGGAAGTTGAGAAAAAAGTCTTGGTTTTTTGGCACGGAAGTTTGTATGAAGTTTCTTGCTTGTGTAACCAACCGATATATTGTGTCTATATAAGTACCTAACATATATAGACACAATATATCGATCGGTT
Source organism: Atethmia centrago (assembly GCA_905333075.3). Classification (NCBI taxonomy): domain Eukaryota; kingdom Metazoa; phylum Arthropoda; class Insecta; order Lepidoptera; family Noctuidae; genus Atethmia; species Atethmia centrago. Next base: position 23,971,055 of record HG995369.1, read on the forward strand.
GGTTTTTATGTAAAAGTATGTATAATAGATGCATTTATTACCGAGCTGGTAATGTTTTTGTACTAATGAAATCAAAAAAATCAAAATCAAAAGTCATTTATTCAAACTAGACTGAGAACCAAATTACATAAGACAGTCCCCCAAAACGCCCACCCCCTTCACCACTTTCTAGTGCTTTAGCTGGGAAGAAGAAGTGGCCAACAAACTCCCCAGCAGCACAGCTGTCTCTTCAGTTAGAGAAAAAAATGGATTCTATACAACAGTATGCAAAACAATTTACACTACGTGCAACACAAAACATTAAATTATTAGCCATAATTATGTCAGCTAGCACACCACTATACCAACAAAAAAAAAAGAAAAGAAAAACACCGAAATCTATTCTCAAGCAGAGATAAAAACTTATGTGAACACTAATAGGGTTGAAAATAAAACCACAATCGTGTCCTAATCTAAGTCGGTAAAATTGTGTGACCCTAACAAAATCGCTGTAACGAAACCATATGATCGCGATCTATTTCGACGCCATCGCCATCTATCGAGCTTGACATCAAACTTTTTAAATTTTTAACTATATGACTATGGTTTCTTCATGAACAAGATGTGTTTGATTTGTGTTTACATCGAAAATAACGGTCTTTTATGAGCTTATTAATTTCTTCTTTCTTTTCGTTGATGCGAGGTAATGAATATGTACCAAATATGGCTGCCAAAAGTTCAACCACTAAACAGCTCTGCAGTAACGTCATTAAAACAGAAGGTACCATCGGCCTAATTAAAATTTTCGGGCACCTTCGTACCTCACCTTCAAAGTCCATCTGCCCTTAACCCCAGATGCTGATCATTGATCATTCCCATTCATTACAGAGATACAAATGTCGTGAACCGTCCTAATTAGTGCTGGTCCTCAGGAAATGCCTAACATCGGCAGTTCGGCACCCGTGGGACCCCGTAGCACGTGGACACTTGAAAACTTTTTGCTACACTGTTTCACACTCTTGTAGTTCCGTGTAGGATGTTGTTCGCACTTTAAAATGGAATCGTTGGATTGGTGGTGTTAGGATTTCGGAAGTACTTACCTTAATGAGTTGTTTTGTGGGTATAACTACCTAACCAAACAAAATTACGGACTGATATACTTCTCTAAGCAATCGTTCCATAAAACAATTGTTTATGGAGTTTTCTGTTATTTTGAAACTCGTTACACTTGGGTGGTACTTACTTTTGTAGGTATTTTTATACGGGCAAGGTACAAGAACATGGTATCCATCCCCTTTCTTTATTTATGGACTAGCCTGCGGCTTCGCCCGCGTGGCTTTTTCTACTTTTTTTAAAAGTAGTCTATGTTATTCCTTATAACATCAGCTATCTGCCAGGGAAATTCCCGTCAAAATCGGTCCAGCCGTTTCGGAGCCATTATAATTATTAGCCGAAACAAAAAGACGGACAAAAAATTATTCTTTCTTAAGCATTTACTAAAAAGTTGTTATTATGACGTTACAAACAGACACTTCAATTTTATTGATTTGTATAGAGATGATTTACAAAACATTGGCTCGTTCTTGATGATTGGACGATGAAGTCTTTTGATTTTTACTGTGGACAGAATTATGATTTTTCGAACAAAACATGAATGTAGGTCATTTCAATTAGGTAGTCACACACATTATGCAAATAAATAGGGTACAAGTCCCAAATGTCATACCAGGAAAAAGATCTTAAGATTTTTTGTTTATAATTAAAGTGAGCACCTTGCGGATCTGCGGATGTAAGTTCTTGTATTGATCATTGCAATCTCCATAAGGCCCACTGGCCTAAAACCCCGTTTACATCAATCCTTGCCATCTTCCCATTTTTTGCGAATCTTTCATTGTAGTCTGACATAACACTTGCGCAGGCGAATATTTGACAAAATCTTTCACTATTTGTTTACCTGGAAAGGTGTTCTATATTTTGTTGAAAGGTGAATGTACCAGTTGCAGGAAGTAAGATGCGAATTTAATTTTCAAATCATGTTTTTCATAATAGTTGTAAGCGCAACTTATTGCTTCCTCTCCAAAAAAGTGTAATACCGTTGGTCTTTAACTGATGCAAGTGTTAGTTATCGTTTTAGATGGCTTTTAAATTATTTATTCATAATTATTTTCTAACGAAACCTTCAAAATCAAAATACTTAATTTCACATAAACCTACATGGGTACTTATGAAACGTTAGAAGCGTCGTTTCTTTTGGAGAAGAGTCGGCAAGAAACTCCACGGTTACTCTTTTAAAAACAATTGGCTTTCACAATGTTTTCAAATTACAGCGTTAATATAATATGGGACGACAGCGTAGGCCTGTCAACAAGTACCAGGTACTTAACAAAATACAGAATGGTCTACAAATCCACAGTCTATTAAGAATAAAATAATAAAAATAAAAACCAATTTAAACCAAATGACATGATTGCCATTACGACTGTAAGAAATCTGAATTAATCTCCTGTCCACGAAAGCCACTAATGAATAGTTGAAATTAAAATTGTAGGTATATAATGTCAAATAATGAAAAGGTTTTCAAAGGAAATATGTTAAAAAAAAACCTAATTTGGGAGCAATTGACCTTGTCTTGCATTGCGACTGTTTTTCTCTTAATCGTATAATTTCATTTGATTTATCCAAAATGATTTATTTGTACACAAAATCCTGACAATTGTCCACTTCTACCCTATCGGTAAAGGTGCGTTTCACGGACGGGTTGAGTATTTGTGCTTTCTAAATGGCTTTGTTACTAAAATAAGTGTTTATTTGCGAACACATCTGCGCCAGAACATATGTATGGTTTTTGACAAATGAAATAGAATTCTCAATATTTTACAATACCTATCAAAGGGTATTTTTGCACAAAAAAGATTTTTGGAGAGGTTGATATTTTTAGATAGGTGACAATGTGGTATTGGGTATTGATTCATGCGTTAGTTATAAAAAAAAGTCACGTAGGTAAGCTGCATAACGAAATAACCAAGTTAGGATATCTCTTGAAGCACCAACCATAACGAAAATGGCGGCAAAAGAAAATACATTTATCTGATCAGGTTTTTTTTTTAATCTTTTTTTTGAAAAAAAAGGCTTTAATCGCATAGCGATTATGCCAGCCTCGTAGTTTTACAAAATAATTAGAAAGTAGGTAACAACTAAGATCTTAACTTAATTAATTTACCAATCAAGTAATATAACTTAATAGCTAATTTGGATGTAGGTTTAGACAAGATCACACATGCCAACTTCTCTTAACCTCGCCTACCTACCTACCCTACCTACCTACCTACCTACCCTACCTACCTACCCGCCTAGCTAAAATCAGACAGGATAGTCCTCACCATCTGAAACGTATGGTTACTCTACAAAATTACGTGCGTACAGTAGCGGGGTCGCGGGGGGTGATGCATGGCTCCTCCCATTCGCACAAGGTCGCCGTCACCTAATGTGTGATTCTAAAGCTCTCCTTTCTGCCCCAACCCGAGCACACTCCACCAAAGCGTGGTAGGTGTCCTCCCTCATATATCGCAAATCAGGTTAGGGCACACAATATACTCCCAATAAAAAAAACACAGAAAAACTTAAGGAAAATAGTACAGTGCACGAAATTTTTAAGGATATAAAACTAGGTACTTAAGCAATCGCTTAACCATAACTTGGTTCCTACCTATTAGTTAGTGAGATGAGACACTCAAAAAATACTACGTAGCACTATTAGATTGTATGATTTCAGCCATATTCAGCTAACCACAGATTAAATAAAATTAAAATACATTCAAAAAAACGTACCTCTAACAGCCATAATGAAAGCGGTAATTTGAAATTCATCGTAAAACCGGCCATGTGCATGTCGGACCACGCACAATGAAGGGGGAAGTTCCGCAGTTGGGAAGTTGGGATGAATTTCTCCCTAAAACAAACTTAGCATTGTAGTTGAAAAACATGTTCTCCCATCCGTCGATTTAAGCCACGGTCAATAATCTCCAACTGCAAAGGAGATGTTCCAGAAATGTATGGAGCCTGGGCCAGCTCTATGTACACTATATGTAAATTTCGCTATACAATATAGTTACCGTTTTCTAATGTTAATTTTCTATAATTTTACTTCATTTTAATGTGAATTGAAATTAACTCGGTCAAGCAGAGCAACACATCATAAATATGGTGGATCAGGAATATACGAAATGTAATTTTGACAATGACATTTGCTTGATATGTATTTACAAAAACAACACATGAATTCCGAAACTAATTAGGTTTAAACTGGAATAAGTATAAGTTAAAGTCTGTTAGAATATAGAACGAGGAAAGAAAACATCAGATAGAAATAGCATTTGAACAAATAAGTATAATGCAAGCAAGAGTTAAAGGAGATATACCTGAAACTGAACTTGTTATTGTAGAATACCACATACACGACGGAATCCAAGTCACAGGCGAATCAAAAACCATATAACAAAGCCGGGGTCAACAGAGAAGCAATCAATCTATGTCCGTAGTAGTAAACTGGGTCGCAAAATAAAAACAATTACTAGAAACTCCGAAACACCCCTAATCCAAAACGCGCGAATACAACAATTCAGCGTTTCAAAGCCAACCACAGAGGCACAGACAACAATATGTAAGCTAACTGCCAGAGTCAAAGAAAGACGTCACGTCACGAAACTTAAAACTGTCAGTCGTTAAACGTCATGACAAACACAACTGTCATAGCTGCCATAAAAATAGGGTTATCATGTTAAAAATCTTCCTAAATAATCTTTTTTGTACAACTGTACTCTTCTTCAAATTATTTTTTTTGTATTTTCATAAAAATCCCCTATTTTTTTCCTATTTATGTATGTAGTGTACATGGTGGTAGCCCAAAATCAAACATCTCCTTTAACTTTATCAACTATTACTCCTTAACTTGTAAAACCTACTTAGATGTTATAGTTTTCCTTTTAATTTCAGTATTATGTACTACTGCCATGATTTCTTTTCACCTCTCCATAATCAGACGGACAGACATACAGACAGACGGACATGGCGTAACTATAAAGGTTCCTTGTTTACTACGGAACTCTCAAAACGACCAGCAAAGAAATGATCCTGACCATAATAATAAGCAAAACGGTGATAAAAACAGTGAAAATTAACTGTTCAAACGTGTTGTTTCAATACTAACTCTTTACAATCTTCAACAGCTTTCTATTAAATATTGCTCTGTTTTCGCTAAACAAATGTTTTGACAACTAGCCCAGGTCCGCTCGGGCAATTTTATTACGCGACGATATTATTTCGCCAATTGAATTTTAAACTCTCGGTATTGAGGTGAAGATTGAGAATCCAACAGAGCGCATCCCAGCGTGTCAAGAAAATATTCTGTTGGGTTTTCAATTCTCGGCGGTAAGCAGAGCGTTGAAAATCGAGTACGCGAAAAAAAAACGCCCGTGCGTACCTAGGTTTGTGAAGAAAGTATCCGTCAACGGTGAGCAGGGACGCTAATACCGTAATAAATCAGTTTCGGTTATTGTTTTGCCGCCGACTAATACTATAAAAAGATTATGTTGAAAGCAGTAATAAAATTGACATTAAGGGGACTACAGGACCTAAACGCAAATTTTGTAAGTTTTATAATGCTTAAAAATTATATGATCCACGGCAGTAAACAAAATCAGAAAAATATATGATATTCTTAGATAAATAAATGCTAGGTAGATAGTGGGTTGAAAACATAATACAACTAATTCGATACGATAGAAAAAAATCATGAAGATCATACATGCAATTGTTCTGATTTTTTGTCAGAGTATTCTATAAGCAACATATTGGCATAATAGTGTTTTGATTTTTTTTATCCAATCAATAGATTTTTGTAAATAGATAACGGCTTCATATTTTGCAATAAATTACCAGCGTTGTGTCATTGTGCTTCTCTTTCTTTTCTATGCAGTCCGACAGTGACCGCGATTTAGTTGTTGTCAGCCGCTTAAAATATAGTCAAAAGCGCCAAGTAGAACTGTTAGGTACCATGCTTCAATTAAACATGGCAACGAGGAAAACATAACGAGGTACCCAAGATATTTATTTTGGATCATTCCATATAAATGAACATGTTCTGAAATACCTACATTTGTGTGTAAGATTAGAGATTTATTTTGGGAAACGTTCCATATAGGTAAATTTAACTGTTTTAAAATACAACATTTTAAATATATAGCATTGCAACAACGCATAAGGACATAACATAAATTTAACTTATTTTTTTATTATTTTAAGTGCCATTGTAGGTAATATATTATATAATTTGAATTATGAGGATAATTATTTTATATAACAACAATTATCATGCCTCATATACATGCACCTACCTAATATGGAATTTAATTTACATGTTAAATATTTTAAATTAAAGCAACACACATTCTCACAAAAATAAGTGACTCACTGTGAGAACAATTTTTTTCATCGTTACAAACCTACTTGCTCTATATTCCCATCAACCTCTTTCAAAGTGACAGGTAATATTTTTTTCATGGAGAAACAACCGAGCACTTCTATAATGGACCCCCGGTGAAAGTTTTGTACAAGAATCTGCTCACGGACAAATATAATGCTACTTTTTTATGCACATCCAGAGATATTAGCAAAAAATATTCGTTTGAATACTCGGACCTTTCTCCGAAACCAATCGTTACCACAAAAGGGTTTTAGATTTCACAAACAGATGTTTTTTTTTTATTTTTCTTGTACTTATGTAATATTTGTATATGACATCTGTCAAAAATGTGCATGTTATATAACTTTTACCTGTGTGATATCAAACAGAACGAAAGCGCTGTTTGTATCATAATTACGGTATCGGTACGTCCACACTTGATATTCCTGAAACATTTTATAGAAATCGTACCTATAGGGTAGAACTTGGTAATACGCCCTAAGTGACAAAACGCCCCACCACTCAAACACTCACACTAACAAAGCCACGCCGCTCGTAACTAGACGCGCGGGGAGCCACTAGTAGCCGCACAACATGGCCGACGTGTGCACGTAGTTTGCGATGTCCGTTTAAAAAATATTGCAAAATCTGGTTTTATTGGCGTGAAACAATTTGTGGTGAGTCTCCAAGAAATTCATATATATTGATACTTTTATATTTTGTGTTAAAATGACCCACACTATCGTAAAATAGATAAAATTACCTTTCTCTTTTTATTTTTTCGAACGTTATAACCTTGAATCTTGTGTTTTGATCTCAGTGGGGCATATTAAAAATCGAATTTGACAATAAGCCCCTAAGCTAGTTGTTTAAAACGCCCTAATATTTGAACTCTGTTAAAGTACCTTGTTGCGTGATATTATTACAGATAATGTCTCGGAAGTATGAAAGAAGGACACTACGAGCATCATGGAGTGCGGACGACTTAGACAAAGCCATGCATAGTGTCCTAAGCAAAGTAATGGGTGTTAATGAGGCATCCAGAAACTTTGGCATACCGTCTCGGACTTTAAGAAGACACATTTTATCAGGAAAATCAAAGAGCCCTCTAGGACGAAAACCAGTATTTTCGGTAGAGCATGAAAAAAAACTGGTTGCCCATATAAAGAAATTGGAAAAAGTTGGATTTGCCCCTGACAGAAAAGATGTAAAAGAAATGGCATTTCAATTAGCTAAGAAACTTACAATTAAAAACCCATTTTCAGCAAGTTCTGAATCAGCTGGAAATGTATGGTTTTCGGGGTTCATGGCTCGTAACTCAGAATTAAGTCAAAGAAAATCAGAAGGCTTGTCACTTGCTCGAGCTTATGGAGTTAATAGAAAAGATGTACAGGATTTTTTTGATTTACTAGCTAAAATCTACGAAGAAAATGATTTTGCAAATCACCCCGAAGATATTTTCAACATGGACGAGTCCGGCATACAGGTGAACAACAAGCCAGGAAAAGTAATTGCCACAAAGGGAGCCAAAGACGTCTACACGCTCACTAGCTCTGAAAAGGGTGAAAACGTAACGGTGATTGCTTGTTGTAATGCTCAAGGTAACTTTCTTCCCCCTGTTTTAATCTATAAGGGTACTTACAGCAAACCACAATTTTCCGAAGGTCTTCCTCCAGGATCACAGGTTTTCATGAACAAAAAATCTTCTTACATAAATACAGATCTCTTCATGCAATGGTTTGAAGAAGTGTTTCTGCGTCACAAGAGTCCTCGAAAAACATTGTTAATATTAGATGGTCACAGCTCGCACAGTAACAATATTCGCCTACTGGAAGTGGCTAAAGAAAATGGTGTTATTCTTTTGTGTCTACCAAGTCACACTACGCATGCTCTGCAGCCTCTTGATAGAGCCTTTTTTAGGCCATTGAAGGTGTACTTTGCCCAGGAAGCTAAGACTTGGATGGTTAGGAACAAGGAGAAGAAGTTGACACGCTATGACGTGTCTAAGTTAATCGGACGAGCTTGGGGCAAAGCTGCTACTGTTTCCAATGGTGTGTCAGCTTTAAAATCATGTGGAATTTATCCTTTTGATCCGAGTGCCATTCCTGATCACTATTTTTCACTATCTGATTCGCTGCGAGACCAAAATTTAGTTATTGAAGATGAGGATGGGACGTCAAGAGAGTCTCTGTCATTACTTCATGAATATGACGGTAGTGAGCTAATTGCCTTTGATACAATTCATTCATCACCGCAGCAGGTCATAAATGATTTAGAGCCCAGGACATTAGGATCACCACCTGTCGTTGTGAATGAGTTCCAATCTGAGCCAGGTCCTTCAGGACTACATCTAATTAATCCAAATTACGAAGATAGTTTGATGGAAGTAGTAACTGAACATTCATTGCCTGTGCAAGATGCACCTGTGGCAGAAGAGTTTGACCAAATGAATATCATATTGCCAAAAACACCACAAAAGTATCCGATACAATGTCGTATCGAGAGTGAGGCGTGTCTGACTATTGCGAAGTCTAATCTTATTGACTTGATTGAACAAACCCCTGAAAAACAAATAGGATCTACTGAGTCTGAAGCAACACCATCCAAAGTTTTGAATGAAATCCATCCAGTGCCTAAACTTCCTGTAGTATTGTCTAAGAGAAAACAAACAGCTGTTATTTTAACTTCTGATGAAAATATACAGAAACGGAAAGTAATTGCTGATAAGAAGAAACCAGCAGCTGAAAAATTAAAGCAGGCTAAGATCACAAAAAGAATTAAAGCAGTGAAAGAAAAATATGGTGTAAAAAAGAAACAAAATGGACAAAAACAAAATAGAAAGAAGGCAAAGAAAGGTCCTGTCAGAAATAAGAAAAAAGTAAGCTGGTCATCGTCTTCTGAAAGCAATGATGAAAACGAGGTTAGGGTAGATACTTCTGAAGAAGAAATCTCAGACGAACATGATGACGTTAACAGATGCGTTGAATGCACGGAAAATTATTATGACACACAATCCACTGAAGATTGGATTCAATGCCCGTCTTGTTTAACATGGTTGCATGAGTTTTGCACTATGTATAACCCAATGTGTAATCGTTGTGGACGCAAAGCCAAAAAGGAAGCTGTTAAAAAAAATAGAGTGTAAGTTTTTATTGTTTAATTTTAAGATGATTGCCAAATGAAAACTTATAAGACTGATTGAATCTCAAACTGAAGCCGAATGTTATGTTATGTTATTGTGTTGATTACCGATGGTAGTTTACCTATTATTTTGTTTTTCTTTTAATAATCTATTAAGTTGATATAAGTACAAATTAAGTTTTATTCAAATGTTTATGTAAAAAGTCTGATTTGATAAAGAGACTGACTAAGTGCGTCATATTATTTTAATTTCGATTTAAGAGTTAGTTTGTGCCAAAATGATTGTTAATATATTTAAAAATATAAAAAAATATATGATTAATACACTGGGGCATTTTATAATAAGAATGAGTCGTATTAGCCACCAGCCACATTACAAAACGCCCCACCTTAGATTTAAAAAAAATATTAATATTATTTTATCCTTAGTTCCTATTAAGATTACCACTTGTGCCATTATTGTCAAAAGACTAAATATTGTTCCAAAATAAAAAGTTTGATTATATCTTGTAAGATTTTTTTTAAATTACGATTTAAAAAAAAGTAGGGCGTAATACCAAGTCTTACGATAGTAGTATAGGTACCTCCTTCTGCGAAGCAGTAATGCTCGCGAAGGAGGAGGCGGGACGGTTGAGGGAAAGGCAAGTTTCGCGCCCTCTCGCCCCTAGCCGCCGCAGGAGACGCCCAGGGTGTCGGGAATCCCGGGCGGATTTCCGGCCACCGTAGGCGCGGGCTTGCGGACGGTGAGCAATGGGTAGCTCACCGTCCGGTAAGGACCAGGCCCGGGTCGACGGCGCGTTGTATTCCACGCGCGCCTCAAAGAGATGTCGTCAGCACATAGTAGGGGTCCACTAGGGCCGATGCCTGCTGGGGTCGCGGGAAGGTACTTATGGGTCACCGAGGCCCCCGCAACACAGGCAACAAGAAGGAATACGGGTGGGTTTTAGTCAGTAAGAGTCTGACACACCCTCCCGCTCCGCCCAGAGCGGGAGAAGTTATTTGATGATTTCCAACCCAAAAAAAAAAAAAAAAAAAAAAAAAATAGTAGTATAGGTAAGCATAATTATTTATATTAACATTACCTCAGACAGACAAGCATCGAGCTAAATAGTGACAGATAAATCGCTCCTTGTCCCTAACAAAAAAATCTATAACACGAATCGAAGAATTAAAAATTAAAGGCCAATTTTACAAAGTTTGACGCACTGCTGACAAGAAAATTATTGTGCATGTCGGTTCGATATTTGATAGACAGTCACCTTTAGGTGCCCTTTGTACTTTGGCCAGCACGCGTGCCCTTTTACTACATATAATATTTATACAATAATGCTTTTTGTTTGCCAGTTCATAACTGGCCATGTCCGAGTCAAAATGCGGAAAAAATAGATGACAGCTCGAATTAAATGTCACCGTATTAATATTTGATGTCTTGATAATGCTTTTGCAATGGATTTCAATGGCATGTTTTTGCTCAATTTGGAAGTAAGAAAGAAACTTACGTTACGTTTTAAGCACACAATGTAATTGTAAAATGATTTTGAACGGTTTCAAAACCGAGGTTCTTCATTTTCAAATCTAAAGGGAAGAGAGTAGAGAGATGAAACAAGAGAAAAATAAAAACCCATGTAATTTTATTTTTTATTCAGATATTGTTTTGATTTTACAACTATAATCTCAAATTATTCTATCTTAAAACTACACCTTAAAACTAGTAAATGCGTCATTCATTTGCGAAACAAATGTCAAAATGTTAAGAATTAGATTAAAATCAAAGCAAAAAAATATTTATTTAAATACAAAAGGACATCAACTGTTCCTTTTACCCTATAACCTAATACAGTCGTCATCAAAAAGGCTCGAGCTAGCGTGCCTAATTGACAAGAACCGAAGTTTGCTACCAACACAACATCTTTATAACAACGACATTAGTTACAGATATATTTCAGCTAATGTATTTCAGTGATATAAGGATACTCATAATCCGAATGTATGCCTTAATTAAGTACTGCTTTGTGTCATGGTTATTTGCTAAGACACGTTATAAGTAAATACCCAAGGGAATGTTTCTTGTCTGATAGAAGTGCATACCTAGGTACACTGGCGGTGCTAAATAACGAAAAACACTTGTAAAAAAAAATACAAAAAATATGTATGTGGATTATCAGACCAGTAATTTAAATACATTTCTCTAAGGTATGCTATGTTAATAATAGCTGTTTTGCTATTTATTATTATGTCAGCAGCAAACACCCCGGTTTTCCCCTAAGCCATAGATATTCAATAAGAAATTCCTAAAACGAATAGAAACTTATTATATCATTAAATATTAAATGCATTCGATGGCGAATATTTAACTTAATAAATATAAAATAATACCGAAAATGTAGTCCGGGCTAAAATAACAAATTTTCTTTGAAAAACGTGTCAGATTTTTCAATATCGTTTGGTCTAAAAAGTACCAAACGTTTATGTATTATATTTATAAATAATAATTTAGGTACGTATATAGGGGCAACCTTACTTTGAGCATCTTTTCAAACTTAAATTATAATAATATAACCTATGTGTAAATAAAGAAAATAGATAAATATGAGCATTTTTGAGCACCATTTCATTTGCAATTATAACTAAACCAATTGTATTTTAATTAATTAGACCTACGTAAATGAAAATACTGAAATGCAAAATTAATTTAAATTTGCAAATTTTTGTAGTTCTTTTGACGTCAAATAAAATATAAAATACATAGAGAAGGTTAAAGATACAGTCGTACCTATAGCAGTAAATTAAATCAAAGGATTATTTATGAATTTGTAATGATTTTTTTTGGAATTTCAAAATACAAAATTAAGTCATTAGGGCCATAAATTACAGCGATTTTAAACTGTTACCTACCTATCTATAAAATCCAACTATTATAAGATTGGTATACACAATCATGTGTATTTTTTTGTGTTAACGACAATATGATGTTCTTTTAATTAAATAAGGTGCCATAATAAACTGCAAGACACAAACCATTACATGAAAAGCCCTGTCCAAGCTTTCAATAAAATAAAAATAATAATATTCAAGAACTTATCGCTTTATGCTTTTACACCTTAAACAAAAAATATGACGACACTAATTACCATACGAACTAAGAATGACTGAACTAGACTACATACTAGGGCTCAGTCTTAAATGTATAAGTCGAAGTCGAATCCGCCTCCTCCGCTGAGGTAGTCGTAGAGGTAGACTTCCATTTCCTCCAGGGCTTCAATGCTGGGGTCTCGGAGAGGCATGTCGCGGATCGAGCGAGCTGACCGGGAGAGGCTGCGAAAAAAATGATTTAACTTAACACCAAAATCATACAATATCGTTACCTATAGTGTATGATTTTGGTGACTCGAATCAGGCCTCTCTGTGAGAAGGACGTTTCCTTTTCACAGAGAAGCTTGAGTCCCAGCCATAGAAATAATATCTATAGTCCCAGAAATGGGAACGAGGGACTGAAAAGCTACGGGTGAAAAGTGTGATAGTTTTATTGAGAGTACTTTTTTAAAGTCAGGGTCCGTCCCCAATGTTGCTGACTTGCTATCAATAGATTCAGAGGGTAGTTGACATCGGAGAAAATCAGATCTGCAGATCCGGAGTCTGGATTTGTGCCCGGTTGATGGCATTAGGCTCACCCCTATTACATGGGACTTAAAAACATAACTGGCCTAATGTGGGTGTACTACAGGTACACCTCTGCCCAATCCTTCGAGGAAACAAGGCGTGATCATCGGACAAATCCAAAAATATCGTGAATGGCAGCTGCTAGCAGAAGAGCTGCCATTCACGGATTTGTGATTGTAACTGCTTGTAGTTTATATCGGACTTGCATTAACAACAGCTAAGCATGGTTTAAATAAGTGTAACCTTAGATATTTAAATATACTTTTAATTGCAAAATACAATACAATTCATCGGGAATTTCTCAGTAGTAGCCCGGAGTCTGGATTGATGCCCGGTTGATGGCAATAGGCTCGCCTCCTATTAGATGGGCGAAATGTGGGTGTACCTAGTAAGGTACACCTTTGCCTAACCTTTGGGAGAATACAGGCGTTATATTAAGTTACAACATACAGTACATCGTGTACTTACGCGAAATCTGTGTCAGAATCGAACATGTACTCCTTGTTGAAGTGCTCATTGATGTCCTTCATGATGCAAGCCTCCAGCTTCTTGTGCTGAAAACAAATGAATAATTTCCCATCAATCCTCCACGCAAAACAAAATGGTAAGAATACAGGAAGTATTGAAAGTCAACGCTGAAGGTATACCTTGTAGCAGCGGAAGAAGAAGATAGCTCTAATCTGTTCCTGAGGACGCGGCACGATGTCACGCTTGTCTTCTGGCACACATTGCTGGAACAATGGAGATTATTACAAAACACCATTGAAGTTAAGAATTGCTCCTAATCTACGAAGTCAACGTAACTAGTTGACTTCGTAGATTTAACTACTAAATGGCTAATGAGCTGGCAGACATTATGGGGCTCTTTATTTGTTAACATAAGATCCATGTATGCTTAAAGGGTAAAGGGTCCTTAAATGCCAACTTATTAGACTAACAAAAACAATCTTTATTCCTTTAGTTGGGTTCCGTGTTGCTGTCGATGTAATAATAATAAACTTTATTTCCAATTTTACAATATACATACATAACACACATAATCAGCCTATAATGTTCCCACTGCTGGGACACAGGCCTCCTCTCTGTGAGAGGGAGTGGGCAATATACATATTAAGGTTGATATTATGACAATATTTATGTCAATTTTTTTTCAAATTGTATAAATCACTGAGTATCTCCACTGGCACCCATGCTAAGATTAAACTTGTGTTATGGGTGCCAGGGCTTTGTAGCCTAGCTCTTGTGTCACTATAACAAACTCACCGAGAACTTCTGACAGAAGTGCAGCCCCTCTTGTATGTCGGTCTTCAGCTCGCTCGACACCGGCAGGTTGTTGATCCTCTGCGTGATCTGCTCGTAGTTGGGCTCCATGTTGCTGTCGATGTAGCCTAGCTCTTGTGTCACTATAACAAACTCACCGAGAACTTCTGACAGAAGTGCAGCCCCTCTTGTATGTCGGTCTTCAGCTCGCTCGACACCGGCAGGTTGTTGATCCTCTGCGTGATCTCCTCGTAGTTGGGGTCCATGTTGCTGTCGATGTAGCCTAGCTCTTGTATCACTATAACAAACTCACCGAGAACTTCTGACAGAAGTGCAGCCCCTCTTGTATGTCGGTCTTCAGCTCACTCGACACCGGCAGGTTGTTGATCCTCTGCGTGATCTGCTCGTAGTTGGGCTCCATGTTGCTGTCGATGTAGCCTAGCTCTTGCATCACGCAAGTCACGTTCTGGCCGGCTTGTGCGCGGGCGTTTATGCCAAGGCGGGCGCGGAGGCCGAGGTGGCGCTGTCGAGAAACAAGGGTTAGGTTAGATATGTGCAGATAATTCGGGTAAAAAAGCGGTCCAAGTGTGAGTCGGACTGGCATACGAAGGGTTCCGTAGTTGGGATCAATTTATCCCAAGAACAAACATTACTTGGTAGTTGATTTTTTCTCCCATACTTCGATATACGTCACGATCAATTATTAAACTGCGAAAGTAAGTTTGCAACCGCAAAAAAAAGATAGTATGTAATGATAACTACAAATAAACGATTTTCGGACTTTTTCCTTTACTTGTGCCGTGAGACCTTGCTTCTTGCTAAATTTTATGGTTCTAGGTCAACGGGAAGTTCCCTATAGGTTTTTATTTATTTGCGAGTATCAAAATATGTCGCATTAATGGCCGTATATTTTACGTAAAAATATGGCAATTGCTTTGATTTTTTTAGAGTTCCTAAGGACCGTATACGTAAGTATTAGATATTAATTTCCACTTGATACCTCCACGCGTTCCTAACAGGGGTCTTGACAAACAGACTGACGGCCAACGAAGTGATTCCTTTAGGGCTTTCGTTTTATTTCCTTTTGAGGAACCCTAAAAAGGAGAGGAAGGAATCATAGGGCATAAAAACTTCATCTGAATCGCGGTCAATAGAAAAAGTGCCCAAAAGGCTGGCAGAATGTTAGTTAAGTACTTACTTAGATACAAAAATGTATAAGTTCTTGTATGTAATATGTTATTAGTGAATAAGTCGTTGGAGTAGCTATACTAATATGAAAAAAATATATACATTATGTTATGTACCTACATCAAAAATAAAAAAAACAATAGAAACTCACCGACATCCTACTATTGCTAAAGAACGGTTGCTGTTGCTGTTGCTGATAGAAGGGCTGCTGGTATTGTTGTTGGGCGAAGTAGGGGTTGTAGGGCACATTCGGAGGGTAGAACACAGGCGCGCTGTAGGGCATCTGATAGTAAGGGTTGGCGCTGTAGGGGCGGAACTGTGCGGGGATCACGTACGGAGGGATCGCTGACTGAGGCTGTGGAAATGGTACCTGTGGAGTTTACAGTGATTAAAGTATGTTTCAATTATTTGAATGTCAAACTAAAGTTTCAAACTAGAATCAATTATTTTATAAGCAAGATAATTGATTCTAGTTACAAAGGGTAGTTTCGTATGAAGATACTTCTTCATACGAAACTACCCTTTGGGCAAGAAACTCCATAATTACTCTTTTAAAATGTTTTATCTAAACCCATGCATAAATCCTCTATAAAAGTTTCCGAAACAGCTTGTTGCCAACATTAAAACAACCGGTGTCATAGTAACCATGATATCACCCAAATGAGTGTTATAATGTTGTACTAAACATTATGCAACTCCTTTTCAAAAAAAGAACATTCTCATGCACGCGTGTATCACTACCATAGCTCCGTAATTAAAAAAAAAACTTATAGGTTATTCGAATTCACGTCGTATCTCGCCTTTATAAATGCGCAAGTGAGTGTTTGTTTATTTTTTACGCTTTCACGCCATAACGGCTGAACGGATTTGGATGAAATTTTGCACATAGGTAGACCATGACCTGGATTAGGACAAAGAATACTTTTAATCCCGATATTCCTACGGCATCGAGACCTATTCAGGTGAAACCGCAAGGCGCAGCTAGTATTGTATGTTATAATCATAGTGTGTGATACGATTTTCATTCTTGTGATTCATTATCATCATACCTACTTATTATTAAGTAGAGTTCCTATATCTTCTCCTAAAACTTTGGAAAATGTCGAGTCAACTTATTTTGGTAACGGGCTGTTTATTAGTCTTTCATAACAATCATCATCATCATCAGCATTTCAGCCGAAAGACGTCCACTGCTGGGCATAGGCCTCCCCAAGCACCGCCACTTCGACCGCTTTTGTGCTTCCCACATCCAGCGGATCCCTGCGGATCGACGCTACGTCTTCCGGTACGCGGTCGCCACTCCAGAACCTATCGGCCCCATTGGCCATCTGCAGGGCCGGATTTACAGGTGTGGAGGCCCTGGGGCAACCAAGAAGTGGAGGCCCCGAAAAATTTGTGGAACAGAAGAAAAAAAAAAAAACAATTTAAAAAGGTATCTTGCGATTGTCAACTTCTTTTTCTTTGATGATTGTGAACTTTTTTTCTTTGAAGTACCTACACAAAGGATATATTTTTATCCTATCTTAAAAAAAAACAATTGTGGAGGCCCCTTCTTTGTGGAGGCCCGGGGCCAGTGCCCCTGTTGCCCTGCCCTAAATCCGGCCCTGGCCATCTGTTCTGCGAGCAATGTGCCCTGCCACTTAAGTTTGGCAATTCTTCGGGCTATGTCGGTAACCTTGGTTCGCCTTCGGATCTCTTCATTTCTGATTCGATCATGTAGGGAAACTCCAAGCATAGCCCTCTCCATTGCCCTTTGAGTGACTTTTAGCCTTTTAATAAGGCCCATAACAACACTGTTATGCAGAACAATACTGCGAGCTAATTGTGTAACACACTATCAGTAGCAACGGGTTTCATTTTGACAGTTCCACAACATTCATTGCTTTGTTTACGTTGTAATCACCGTTGATCGGGTAATCACCGTTGACCTTGGCCATGCAAATACGAGTCGCGATCATGCCGCGCCTCCGCCCGGTTTCATAGGTAATATTTATTTATAGTAACGAAAATATGAATATTAGAAAAAAAAAACACAGGTAGAATATAAAATACAGACAGACACATAGATAATAAAATAGTCTGTTCATGCATAAAAATCGTGAAAAAATTTAGCAGTTTGAAAGTAATATTGTTTTTTTATGCTTTGAGTGGACATTACTTCCTGAATTTATTTCATAAAGTATTTTACTACAATACTTAAATATTCACATATTGAATTGTGGTGTATGCGTTCTAGTTTAACATACATTTTTTGCATAACTTATTTGCATTACATGAAGGCGTAATAACAGATTTAAAAGTCACTAAAATCATATATCTGCGCCTTAAGCGGACAAATGTTTAACCACAATTTGAACAATTCCTTCATATTTATGAAAGAATTGTTCAAATTGTGGTTGATTTCTAGTGTGTTACATAATTAGAGTGCTGTTCCATTCTAACTGCTTTATTTTAACTGAGTAGGTAGGTATAGTTTATCATTAAAATGTTTATTTATTTAGTGCTGTTATCTTTGCCTGAACGAGATAAGATACTAAAATATGGCTACTTCTTACTAATTAAACCTGGAACGTAGGACTTATGGCACCAAAAATATTTCTACTTAAACCTAAAAAAAAGTGCATAAAAAACTCAATAAAGACGGTAACTATCATTTCATACTTTTTCAAGTAGATAAACGGATGTTTAAAACCTATCTCACGTCTTATTAGATATCGTTTCATAGCAAGCTGATAATAATCATGACCCATGTAATAAAAAAAACTTGTTCTTATACGGCATTCCGACTTATGGCGCAATATTTCGCGACCTTCATCATAGCCTCTTTAGCTCAGTGGTAGAGCACTGGTCTCGTAAACCAGGGGTCGTGAGTTCAATCCTCACAGGAGGCAACAAAAGTCTTTTTGTATTTTTAATATCGATATTTTATATTTTTAATTACTTACATTTACTCCGTGTGGCCTAAATGTTAAAACACCGCCCATTGTTTGTTTTTGCGGTTGTTGTCCTTGATCTTGAATATTTCCTTCATCGTCTTTGTTGTGAACAGCGCCATCTAGCGGCTTCGTTATGGTTTGCGAATTCGGGTCCATAGAGAAACCAGGCGGTAGTTTGCTGAGGAACAGTGGCGGTATATGTGAGTTCAACGGTTCCTTTATAGGTGGCGGTGTCGAACATTTTGCGTAGGCATCTTTAAGCTCTTTGGTTATTTGTTTTAAAAGTTGCGTGCCGAAGCAGCTTTCGTAGATCTGTAAAAATGGTATACACATAGTTTTAAATTAAAATTAAATTGAATTAATTATTTGTTTATTTATGGCAACTAGGCCCAATTGTTAGTAACATTGTTCTTAAAAAACTATTGTTAGTAAACAAACACAGAAACAAAAACCAAAAGGAAAATTGTAAGGTTAGCTGTGGGGTCTTCTAATCAGCACCTCTACAGCGTGCGACAACCAAGGTGCGTCGTATTTTTATATATTCTCATACCTATGATGCTGTTAGGACTAGACCGCGCTCTTGAGAAGATAAAATTTGTTTTTTTGCGCACTATGCACACATCGCAAAAGCCATTATACCGGACGTACTTCAATAGCACGGCATTCCTAATAGCATACTGAAGCAGTTATTATATTGAATACGCAGGGTGTCTAGCGATCTCTTAGTATGCCTTACCCACAGGCCGCTCGTATAGAACGATTGGCAACACCAAGTTTTTCATTAAAAAGTTAGATTATTATTTTTGTTAATTACAAGCTAACTTGGTATACTTGGCGCAAATACTGCAACCTTATAGGAAACTACAGTTTTGAGCCATTTGGAGTTGAAATGCTCGGGTCATGGGGCTCGAGTGCGCGTCTCCTTTTTAAGGAAATTTCTCGCGGATTGATCGTGACCAGAGGGCTGGCTCGCTCTTTGGCCAAAGAATTAGCATTGTCATTCAACGCGGCAATGCTGCCAGTCTTCTGGGCACGTTTCTGGATGACAGCGATGCGGACGAATAATTTGACGCCTAAGTGTCCTTTTGTTTTTTGTATTCATTTGTATATAAATAGAGTTAGTAATTTAATTTAGTGTCTACCTAGTGTAAATAGTTAGTAGCACCAAAATTGTATAATAAACACAGAACTTGATAGTCAAATGCACAAATGATATTTTAATGATAGTTAAAACAAAACAATTTGAAAATGTTCCGAAACAAAATGGAAAAAAAGTGCTAATAAAAACAAAATAAACATCTTTTTGATTACTTGTTTATGAGCGTATATTTCGTACGTTTTGTATGAGCAGCCGTGGCCGAGCGGTTAAGGCGTCTGACTAGAAATCAGATTCCCTCTGGGAGCGTAGGTTCGAATCCTACCGGCTGCGAACACTTTTTGTGATTTATTTTCATATTTTTAGTTTTTATATAAAATAACCAATTTTTTACCTTTAACATGGCATAATCCTTCATGAATTTGTTATCCCCGCTGTCCAAGGCCTGGGCAGTCGCCCAGATGAGGAAACCTAAAAATAGTTGAGTCCGCATTTTATACCTGTGTACAAAAAAAAAAAACTATTAATATATGCACCCACATCATCAAGTTGAGTAGGTAGCCAAGCCAAGTAAATATGGTCGCGGGAAAGTCCAAAAGGTTTACCGACGCCCCTGGCAACACAGGCAACGGAAGGAACACGGGTGGGTTTTAGTCAGTAAGAGTCAGACACAGAGCGGGAGAATTTTAATTTGATAATGTCCCACCCAAAAAAAAAGCCAAGTAAATTTTACGTTTTTTTGCAATTTTCAGCTGCGTAACGGTGTATATGGCGATCATACATACCTACCCATGGTTCACGATAAAAATAATATGTATTTGTAGAATGATCATTAAAACCTTTAATACACTTCAACTTATAATTAGACGCAAGTCATGTGTTGGTGTCATGAAACACAACACCTATTTAGTATTATTTTCGAGCAATTTAAACTTCGAGAGCTGTATTGGTGCTTTTTATTTTAATTAATATTTATATATAAGTACACTAGGTATTCGTTCTTCTAGAAATATAATAATCTGTGATGTGTGTGTGTGTGTGTTGTGTAATTTAATAACTGCACTAGAAAAGTTGTACCTACGGACTCGCTCGGTTGAACCTTTGAGAGACGTGTTCCTGTTACTCGTTTTTTTACCAATAATTTTCCGCTACACGGTATCTCTTTCCTCTTTGTGAGAAAATACTCGTAGGTACTGTATTATAATTATGTTATCATGACTAGGTATAATGTTTTTTTTTGTGGTAAGGGTACCACAAAAAAAATATTTTACCTTTTGATTAAACTGGAAATGTATAGTTTGATATGTAGCCGTGTTCAAATAAAATTAAATAGGCAACAGACATCATTTTAAAAAGTTAATTCGTTTATCGAGACATCGCCAAGCGGTTGGTCGACTCTTCACGTGACCAGAAGGCTGGCCTATTCTTTGGCCATAGAATCAGCATTGCCATACAACGTGGCAATGCTGCCAGCCTTCTGGTCAGTTTTCCTGTGGACAGCGATGTGAACGAATCTTTCGGTGCCCTATGATTATTTCGCCTCCTTTTCTATGTAGTTTTACATACCTACTATTATTTTAAAACTCTTAATTACTTCGTTCTATTCGTGGGAACTCCTATGTTAAAACATAGGACACGAAAACTTGGATTATGAATGCCTCCTGTGAGGATTGAACTCACGACCCCTGGTTTACGAGACCAGTGCTCTACCACTGAGCTAAAGAGGCGATGTTGTAATTTGCGAAATATTGCATCAGGGGACAGAAAGTACCTAAGTGAACAATACTTACTTTCCCACCCCTAAGAGCAACGAATTCCCAGTTCAATAGGCAGGAGAACTTATACATGGGACCAACACTATACTTAACGAAAAAAAAAAGCATCAATCCCAAACATTTTTCATTTTATTCCATTCATTCATTCCACATCATTCATTTTTTAATTTTTTTTTGTAAGCATGTTTTGCATAGGTATTTCATGAAAAAAAAAATCATTTTAGATATTGTTTACTTGATCCCATTCATGCAAATGGTATAAACTATGTACATTCATGAGATTTAGTAGACTCTCCGTCACCCTCGAAATGATCCCAATCGAAATGATCCCAAGTAAATTCAAAATCAGCCTGTAAAGCTACATTATTGATGTGTATGTAACATCTTTCCTCTTGGGAGTGAAGATCGTGAAAAGGGATGGAACTGTGTAGACAGGAAGTGACAGCTTGAGCATGGAATAAGTAAGTACTATATAGAATGTAAGTAGAGGGACGAACTTCGGCCAGTTGGCGACCACTACTAATGAATAATTATTCGAATAAATATTTCAGTATTTAGCTTTTGTAAATTCTGAGGTTAATTTCTGTCGCTGCTCAGTTGCTTATTACCAAGGCGAGATGTCAGATGTTACACATCATATGCGACTACTATAGGGTTCGCTCGTTTTTTGTTTATATTTATTTGACATAAAAAGTACACACACACAAAAGTAGACACTTAATTCAATCGTGGAAATATCCTGGTATAATATTTTGATCAATGACCCCCATGCTAGGAAAAACCTGTGTTACAGGGGCCACATTGAAACAAGCAAGATATTAACTCCTCAAGTGTTGCCATAATCCAAAGTCAATGAGCCCCACTTTACTTACTACCAACTTAACCATAGAACGCAAGTGGGCGTTAAGTAAATAAATCCAACGCTTAACTGTGAACATAACTTACAACTTAACCGTTAACTTGCTTGTAGAAATGTGA
This sequence comes from Atethmia centrago, assembly GCA_905333075.3. Taxonomy (NCBI): domain Eukaryota; kingdom Metazoa; phylum Arthropoda; class Insecta; order Lepidoptera; family Noctuidae; genus Atethmia; species Atethmia centrago. The sequence goes on from HG995369.1 coordinate 23,993,528, forward strand.
AGTAGGGTTGTGTTTTAAAGGCAATTCAGTTTTGTTGCTATTTTGAATTTGCAAGATGAATTGTTTAGTATTCAGACGTCGCTACTGGCTAGTAATATTGGAAGCTCATCTTACGACCACGAAAAAGACTGGGTATGGTGATTTTCAACAGTGAGGATGACCGCGTGATTGCTCCCATCCCCCAGTCTAGGCTAGTTGGAGGACCACCCTGTGATTTTAGTCGGGACGTCATACAAGGCATAAGGTGATGAGGAAATTCACACGGAAAAAGAAATGTTGATGATCAACAGATACCCTTTTTTTTTGTATGGGAAATCATCAAATAACTTCTCCCGCTCTGAGTGGAGCGGGAGGGTGTGTCAGACTCTTACTGACTAAAACCCACCCGTATTCCTTCCATTGCCTGTGTTGCGAGGGCCTCGGTGACCCATTAGTACCTTCCCGCGACCCCGGCAGGCATCGGCCCTAGTGGACCCCTACATTGTGCTGACGACATCTCTATGAGGCGCGCGTGGAATACGACGCGCCGTCGACCCGGGCCTGGTCCTTACCGGACGGTGAGCTACCCATTGCTACCCATTGCTCACCGTCCGCCAGCCCGCCTTACGGTGGTCGGAAATCCGCCCGGGATTCCTGACGCAACAGATACCCTGAGCCTAAATAGGTACCTAACCTAATCTTTGGTGAAGGTTGTCATCGATTTTCAGTCTAATCATATTTTATGTGACACGGATTAGTGCCCTTTTACCTAAAGTCAAATGATTAATTCACTGGAGTACCTGACATGTGCTAGCTGTCTAATTGTGTAATAAAATGGTCATATTTATTGTATTCTAGACCTTTACACTTATGATTATACATTTATTGTACACTTATATAAATCAATTAAACTTAAGGATCACCGTTACAATAAATATGACCATTGTATTACACAAAGTGACAGCTAGCACAAGTCAGATTACTCCAGTGAATGAATAATTCGACTTTAAACAATCGCACTGGCAGGAAATATGAACCAATCAAAAGTAGCATCAGAATTAATGAGAATCTACACACAACAATGACAGTGCGCCTGTGCGGTTACCAACTTTGTGCACAAAACAATGGATTTGCGGCGACCATTTGGCTATAATAAGCACCGAACAGATATTAACACAACAGAATGGAACATATAATAGCGACTACGTAGGTTACTTAGTGCTACATCATAGAAGAAAATGAAACAATCTCGATATTACGAAAAAAACACACAACTCACAGTTATAATGTGTTAAACGGCTAACAGTAAATATGAAGCCTACCATATAAACTTAACACGTTATAACTAAAGGGGACTACAGGACCTAAACGCAAGTTTTATAAGTTTTATAATGCCGTAAAGTGTATGATCCACTGCAGTAAACAAAACCAGAAAAAAAATATATGATATTTTTAAGGATATATGCTAGGTAGATAGTGTGTTGAAAACATAATACAACTAATTTGATACGATAGAAAAAAAACACGAACATACCTCTAAAAAATTCTTTTAACGATTAAATACGATACTAATATACATGCATTCATTCTGATTTTTACTACAAGTAACATATTAGCATAATAGTGTTTTAATTTTTTTCTCCAATCAATAGAGTTTTTGTAAATAGATATCTCCTTCATATTTTGCAATAAATTGCCAACGTTGTGTCAACGCGCTTCTCTTTTTTTTCTATGCAGTCCGACAGTGATCGCGCTTTAGGTGTTGTCAGCCTTTTAACACAAACACTTAGATGAGGTATTCAAACTTTTTTGTTGGCGCCACTGTACAGGCTGGCTAGATTTTTATTTAGACACTGACTACTGTTCGGTACTTAAATAGGTCATAAAGTCGAATTATTAATTCACGCGAGTAATCTGACATGTGCTAGCTGTCACTTTGTTTAATAAAATGGTCATATTTATTGTAATGGTGATCGTTTAGTTTAATCGATTTATATAAGTGTTAAACAAATGTATAACATACGTGAAAAAGTCTTGAATACAATAAATATAATAAATATGACAATTTTGTTACCTCCAGTGAATTAATAATTCGACTTTAGATAGATGGCTGCATTATTTGGGTACACCCTCATAAACAATACTTTAGTAAAAGGGGAGTTTTTAAATGCAGGTAACCGTATTCGATTAGATAATTACCTACTATCTTTTGTTGATATGCATTTTTCATTTTGACAGTTCATTAGTTCATTCACGTTCCTTGCGTTACATTGTTCAGCAGACAAATTTTTCAAAACTTTAAGAAGCAATGGATTAGGAATTTCATTGTATATTCTTCAGATTGTTAAAGAAAGTGTATTACGCAATTGGGATGCTGGTTTTGATTTGAAAATTATTAAATAAACTTTCGATTTATGTTAAAACACAGCTCTAAATCAGTGTAGTGTTTGGCATGTCAAATCATAATAATTATGAGAATAATTAAGAAATGGACTAATGGCACTGAAACGTGGTCGCTTACAATGGGTCTTATTAGAAGGCTAAAAGTCACCCGAAGGGCAATGGGCAGAGGGCTATACTTGGAGTTTCTCTACGTGATCGAATCAGAAATGATAACAGTGGGCAGGGCAGATTGCTCGCAGAACAGATGGCCGATGGGGACGAAAGGTTCTGGAGTGGCGACCGCGTACCGGAAGACGTAGCGTTGGAAGGCCACCCACAAGGTGGACCGATGTAAAGGCCGCAGGATGGGAAGGACAGAACCGGTCGAAGTGGCGGTGTTTGGCGGAGGCCTATGTCCAGCAGTGGATGTCTTTCGGCTGATATCATGATGATGATGATGGACTAAGACTAGTCATAACAATTCTTCATTCTCATAATTTGTATGATCTACAAACGCAAAAGCAACTAGAATATTTTAACAGTTCATTGTTTCCTGTTCTGTGTCATTCGAACATACTACTAACTGTAAGAATTTACTATAACTACCACAGCATACAATTTCACTGACTAGCTGAACAGCACAATGCACATATTCTATCTTCCTTATCGGCCACACCATTAGCCAATGGGCGCGCTTCCTCGTCATTCCTTCATATTTATTGATGGGACTATACATAAATGACTGGCTGCAGAATCTCTAAGTCATTACATTCGTCAGTTAAGTCCCAACATCCTGGTAGACTAGGCTAGGTTCGACGTTCTCACAATAAAAAGTTCTGCAGACTTGTATGGGAATTCCTAATGGGAATTTTCTATAGATACTAATAGAATTCTATCGTTAAACCGTATTGCTAATGACGTTCACGACGATTACGGTAAAGTGCACTCTAGAGTTGAAGTTATTGGTGACTGAAATGGCGATGACTCGTATGGAAATAGAAAGACTTCTATACTAAGTCGTGGGTTGGATTTCCGTATAGAAACAAATAATGTACCTATGAATAGAAACATATATAAACATATTTCCTATATTAAATTGTAGTCAATGATGAAAGTTGGGCAGGTATGAAACATTTACAAAAATATATGTAGGTAAAGTAAATTAGGTACCTGCGTTATTTTTATAATATATGTAGGTAGTAGCGTCGCGACGGCGACGGCCACGAACTATGAACGTATTTCCTGAGATAATGGCACCGATTCCCTTGTTCACAAACTAAACTAAATTTAAGTTCATTGCATCTTTTTCTTTCTACTTCATTAAGAAAAGGACACAAGATAAATTTTAGTTCAGTCCTGTCAAATTTAAAAAATTTAATTTTAGTATTTTTAATCACGTCTAAACTTGTATGGAGTAGTGACAGGCACTGATTCATTTGACAGGACTAAACTAAAATTTATTTTCCGTCCTCTTCTTAATGAAATAGAAAGAAATGCACTGAACTTAAATTTAGTTTAGTTTGTGAACAAGGGAATCGGCACCAATATTAGAAAAATTACTTTGTAATTATTGTATTCGCGAAAATAAATTAAAACCAAATTATTAATTAACTGGAGTAGGTAATATGACATGCTAGCTGTCACTTTGTGTAATGAAATTGTCATATTTATTGTAATGGTGATCGTTTAGTTTTTTTTTTTTTTAAATATTGGTTTTTATGCAGTGGTCCCTCGGGGGTCCTCGACTGCTTTACTGCTTTACTGGCTTCGGTGGGGCCAGAAGGGCCTCTCACCTAGTTATTTAAGAGTTTAGGTAGCACAGCTAAGAGCGTCCCATAGTGGGTCTCGAGCCTAGGCTTAGGGCGCTACCGATTACTGAGCAAGCGGGGACTTGTCGTATCTGTGTTAAATGATTGTTTAGTTTAAACGATTTCTGTAAGTGTAAAATAAATGTATAATATTAAGTGTAAAACTTTAGAAATCAATAAATACAATAAATATGATCATTTTATACACAAAGTGACAGCTAGCACATGTCAGCTTACTCCAGTGAATTAATAATTCGACTTTATACTTACTCACGACGAGTAGGTAGTCACGTGTCAGGCACAGCTAGTTCTTCAATAAATGCATCCGTTATTATCTTATCGGGTCATACGATCAATGTGCATAGCTTTTGCGGTTGCATACAGTTAGTCGCACCTCGTTGATAAGTTACTTGCCCACATATCACGAGATATCATCTTATCGGTCTGATGGCATCCATGGGTTTTCTTAGGTAGGGGTGGCTCGTTCGTGAACAACAAGTTGTGTTCTCAAGTTTTACAAGAAATGTTCTACGTAGACTTAAATTGATAATAGATATATACATAAACCTGCTCTGAAAACGGTGAAGGAAAACATTGTGAGGAAACCGGCATGGCCTAGAACCAAAAATATGAAAACATGTGACATCTACCAACCCACACTGGGCCCGCGTGGTGGATTACGGCCCACTCCCTCTTACTGAGAGGGGGCCTGTGTCCTAACAGTGGGAACATTATAGGCTGATTATGAACACACCAATGGAGATTACAAAATAGAGTTCTATAAAATCAGTTAACTTTAAAAGTCACTCAACATGGTTGTGGTCACTAAACACAGGAAAATCTTAGGTTAAGGATTTTTGATTTTTGGGGATGGCGAAGTTGACCAAGACGTAAAGCATCTAATCAACTCAGAATGGATGAAATGGCGACAGTTCACAGGAAAACCTTGCGACCCACGGATGTCCCTCAAGGTAAAGGTGAAAATTTACAAGTCCTTTATAAGGCCTATCGTATTGTATGGATCGGAATGCTGGGCCGTGAAGAAGACGGATTAATTGGTCAAGGACAGCTAATGAGACACAATTGATTTTCTATTGTTTGACTCCGAATCGGTGTCGCGCGGGGCTTAACAGGTTAAAAAAGATTGTACGCAGCGGAGATGAGATTTTTGAACGGATGTGTGGGGTGACGAAAATGGATAAAGTAAGAAATGAGTTTGTAAGGGGAACTTTGAAAGTGGCGCCAGAAGAGTTGAAAGGAAATCGTTGGGCTTGGTATGGGCATGTGATGAGGAGGGAGGAAACACATGTGATTAAAAGAGTGATGAATATAAATGTTGATGGATGAAGAGGGAGAGGAAGGCCAAAGAAAAGATGGATGGATTGTGTCTGTGTGAGGAATGGTATGAAAGAGAAGGAAGTGAACGATAGCGTCGTGTTGCGCCGACCACAAGTAGGTAACATGGAACAAGGGCAGGATGATGATGAAAGAATTTTTGTCAACAATACCTGCAATCAAGCGAGCACTGTTAAACACTCTGGAAACAGTGCCGATAATAAGGATAAGCTCATTCACTGCCTATTAGTCTATCGTGTAAGTAGAAATACTCCAAAATGAGGATTACCGCTTCGTGCAGTCAGCTTCAAAAAGATACATTACATCAAGATACATTACATCAACAAGAATTCATTTGACCGTCTACAATCTCTGTTCCATTATCCATAATATTGTAGCAATGTGTAGCCACAATTAAGTACTCAAGGCGGAATAATATGCTTTTGAGGCTGACTGCACCTTCCTGTAGGTTAACGCATAAAAAATACTCGTATATTGGTCATTTTTTAATCATATTTTAATTTACCTTAATTTCATCTATGTATTTGCTGATGTTAGTATTTTTCATGAATTTGCTTAATGTTGTTCATTCAATCAATTTTAATTTATCGATAATTTACCCACTTTTATGAATTTTTACAATTTTTATTTTTGTTTAATTCTTACCATTTTTTCCAATGTTATAATATCAAAGAATATAAAATTTTAGCTTTACCAATTTTATAATTTTATATCAGAATTTCATAAAATTTAATTTAAGGTTAACAACTTTTTACCGATGTTACCAATTTTTAAATGTTAGCGCTTATTACTAGGTAAGTTAGCTTATTTATCTGAGTAATTGTTTTACCTACGAGTATGCATGTGGTGTTTACCTATAAGTAACTGATGCACTGTTATTTTACTTTAAAAAAATGTATTATGTGTTTATATCAGTATAATAAATTGAACCATAGATTGAACCTAATAAAATAAATTAATTAATTATCACACACTCAATTACGAAGCAAATATAATGCAATAACAGTTAATCGCACCTTGCTTGCTCGATCACATTTAATTTCTCATCTTATCTTTAATATTAACTGACTGACCGGAGTAGCTAAGGCATACTTATCTCCATAAGAAACAACTGGTTTGAAGCGTCTAATTATATGTTTAGGGCTTCGATCAATAATTATTGATCGAAGGTTTAGGGCCAATTGGTTAGTCAAGGGATTATGCCATTAGGGCTTAGGGCCTACTATAACCGTTATGGCATAATTCCACAGGTTAAAAAGTTCTTAAACATTATTGACTCCGTGATGGTTTATGAAGCGTTGTTGTTTTTTTGCGGGTTTTGTTCAGCTTCAGCTACAAGACATGGGGGCGTACCTACTTCTCTCTCCCTACTCTCTATTATGATTTGATGATCCTGATTACCTTTTTTGGATAAACGAAGGCAAAGCTTCACAGTTTTCGAGGCATACTGTTAAACGTTTAATCTAACCGAAATTACACTCTCTCAAAAACAGGGTATCATCTGCAGACTCGCGAATTAAAAACTTTCCTGTATCGATTTGCAAGAAAGTTCATTAGTAAGCTAAACTACACCATAAAAATCGTGAGCACCTCACTAACACGCGTACATTACCTACAAATCTAACCCATTTACAACGACTAATCGACCACCTAGGTGAGATTCCGATCGTTCATCTCACCTCTAGTAGAAATGGTCATTACGCAAGTACAGTGGCAGATGGCTGCGTCTGCGCATACCTTACAGCAAGGCCGCGGGGGCAACGACCTCGCACAACCAGTATAAGTATGTAATTTAAAAAATATGATGGGCAATCATTGATTTTTTGTACTTATGCCTGTTTTGTGACGGGCGTAATTTGAATTTTTATCTAATATTATTATGTATTTAGTTTTGGTGTGGTGAATAATAAATTGATATTAATTATGTTGTTTTTTTCATGGTTAACTGTAAAAGTTATTGAAAATGGTGGCAAGCATTTTTTGCCAGATTTCTTGCGCGAGTTCAAACTGAACCTGTTTCAAGTTGGCGAAAAATTTCGGGTGAGCTACATACAAAGTAATCTGGTGGAAACTGAAAGTTGACTTAAGTGACAAAGTTTTTGTTTTATCAAATTCAAGATTTATCAAAATAACTTTGTCACACACATCTTAAAAATACTGATCTTCCCGTATTAAACTTTCAAGCACTTGACTCTAATTTAGATCTTATACGGATCACTATAATCATCTCTTACGCAACGATCACGAACTTGGAAAGAACTCGCAAATTTCCATTTAACGAGATCACGGTGGGCCAAACATATAATTTACACTAGCCATGTACTACTGCCGATCGCCGCAATCACTGACTATAATTTGATGGTCTAACCATAATTCCGAAACACCGCAAAAAAACCATCGAACCTTCACAGTTCGGTTCGCTGATTCTGAATATGGGATACTACGTGATCTGTAAACTAGGTAGGTAGGGTGCTTTGGTTTTAAACTAGGTCTTAGCGTTAGCCACGTCGGTCTGAGTTTGATTCTGAGGTCTATTTGTTGATAATGATCACAAAGAAAGTGCATGGAGTCAGGCTATCTACGTAGATGTTGAATCATCTCTTGTACTATTGATGGTAGTGATGAGTACCTCACTCAGGAGGACCTCATGTCAGGAGGGAACTTGCGATCATGAGTACCTCAAACGAAGGACATGAGCCTTCGTTTGAGGTCTCGTTCGCGCCTCGTTCCCTCGGCTGAATTCGGCTCGGGCTCACGAGTCATGAGGTGAATACGCCGCGCCGTTTGTATCGAGATTTTTTTTTCAAAACGTGTTTTGGTGACAACCAGGTTCTGGGAAATATGTTCAAAATTAACATATATTTTTTCCGCTACCACAAACTATACAGATTTGGCAATTTTATTTCTTAAGAGAAGCCTAGTTTGGTCAATTGGGTCTTGTCAGCGCCTTAAATATTCACATAGAATTGATGTGTATGCGTTCTAGTTTAACATACTTTCATTTTTTGCATAACTTATTCCATTATGTGAAGGCGTAATAACAGATTTTAAAGTCACTAAAATCATATATTTGCCCCTAGCATATCCTACTAATATTTATAAATGCGAAAGTTTGTAAGGGTGGATGGATGGATGGATGGATGTTTGTTACTCTTTTACGCAAAAAGTACTGAACGGATTTGGATGAAATATCAAGGAAAGGCATACAGATAGTTTATAACCAGGAATAACACATAGGATACTTTTTATTCCGATATACCCACGGGGTCAAAACTTATGCGGGTAAAACCGCGGGGCGCATCTAGTATTACCGAAGTTGTTTATACCTACATCTAGTATATGATTGTGCTGGCCAGTTTTTTCTTAATATTTTAGCTACAGAATCTTACATTTATCTCTTTATGGCTCATTAGGTTCAAATAACAGCTTTACCTCATGAACCAATTCTTGGTAGCACAGATTAGTTTTTTGTTTTACCAGTGGTAAGATAAGTGGTCTGATCCGGCGCTATTCGGGGTCATTATAGAACCACGCCTTGGAATCAGGCCATCGATAGGTATGAGACTATGGTATGGGCTATTGTATTAAGAGGCTGACAACACCTAAAGCACGGTCACGCATAGAAAAGAAAGAGAAGCGCTATGACACAACGCTGGTAATTCATTGCAAAATATGAAGTAATTCTCTATTTACAAAAAAACGATTGATTGGATAAAGAAATTAAAACACTACTAGTATTATGCTAATATGTTGCTTGTAGAATAATCTGACAAAAAATCAGAATGATTGCATATTAGTAGGTATGGTTTTTAACCGTTAAAAGACATTTTTAGAGGTATCTTCGTGATTTTTTTCTATCTTATCGAATTAGTTATATTATGTTTTCAACACACTATCTACCTAGCATATATCCTGAAGAATATCATATATTATTTTGATTTTGTTTACTGCAGTGGATCATATACTTTTAGGCATAATAAAACTTACAAAATTTGCGTTTAGGTCCTGTAGTCCCCTAACTGAACGGATGCATGAGAAGTAGTTGGTTTTTAGGGTTCCGTGATCAACACGGATCCCTTATAGTTTTGCCATGTCCCTAAAAAAACAGATAAGTGCGAGTTGAACTCGCGTGGTGAGGGTTCTGTACAATCAATATGTTATCTACCATGTTTTTTTCCCAAGCTAATTTATTCTGAGAAGAAACTTAACATTGTATTTGAAAAACATGTTCTCCCACACATTCCAACAGCAAATGTAAGTTTGTACGCACAAGATTGAGAGATTTTCCATGTTATTTTAACACCATAGACTTCTTATAGATTTTTCTTTTTGTGTTCTTTAAGTAAAAATATATTTTCTGTATTTTTTTCAAAATTCAGTTGTTTCGGAGATAAGGGTGAATGGTAAATTTTCATCAATTTTCTTTAATAACTTTAAAACTATTCATTTTAAAATTATATTTCAGACCCTCACAACAAGCCCTTTCATTTGATATGTCAAGTCACACGGTAAGCTTGCATTTTTTTTAAATGTTCTGATTTGCCCCCCAAAGATGCCACCCTCGTATTCAAAAATCATTTATTTACATTACACGTCCGTGTTTGAATTCAACTTAATCAGTCTAGTAGATTCAGAGCAAATTAGCTGTGACAGATGGACATACAGACACATGAGTGATGTTATAAGGGTTCCGTTTTTTCTTTGAGGTACGGAACCCTAAAAACTGATCTGCTGAAGTGATTTACTATTTTACACAGCCTGTAATTACAGCCTTATCCAATCTGATCAACGAAGCTAATCGATTCAATCAAGATGCTTATCTAATCAATGATGCATGATAACGTATAGGTGTGTCCAAACATTGAGCGGCAACAGCGTGGCAGCAACACGGGTGTTTTTTTTTTGGGTGGGAAATTATCAGGTAACTTCTCCAGCTCTGGGCGGAGCGGGAGGGTGTGTCAGACTCTTGCTGACTAAAACCCACCCGTGTCCCTTCCGTTGCCTTTGTTGTCAGGGGCCTCGGTAACCCTTTTGTACCTTCCCGCGACCCAGGCAATACGCGGCGTTTGCAGGATTAATTTCTTCCGCGACGCGTGTTTGCGTACAATGACTGACGAATGTTTACTAAAAATATTTGTGCGCGGCAGGTAGACAGAAGCGTTCGTGCGCGGCAGTCGTCCAATAACAGCGCGGCAGCCACGCGCGATTGCCGCTTTAAGACGCTGACAACAGCTAAACCGCGGTCACTGTCAGACAGCATAGAAGAGAAAGAGAAGCGCGATGACACAACGCTTGTAATTTATTGCAAAAGCAATTATCTATTTACTCAAAATTGAGTTGAGTAATCGAAAATAAAAAAATAACCAAGTTCTGCTTTCAAAAGGACGTCCTTGATAGTTAAATACGTAACGAACGTAGATATTTAATACAGATATTTTGGTTTGGAACTCAAGGTAAATGGTTAGTTTACCATTAATTTGTATTGAGAATTTTTTTTCAAAACGTGTTTTGGTAACAACCAAGTGCTGAGAATATGTTCAAAATTAACATATATTTTTTCCGCTACCACAAACTATACAGATGTGGCTTTTTTTTTTCTTAAGACAAGCCTACTTTGGTAATTTGCGACATGTCAGCGCCTTAATGCTCGTGCAGACTATTGCGATATCGCGCCCGCGATAAGTATCGCCCCAGTCTGCACGAGCCTTTATGTTTGGACACACCTTAATAACTTACCTAAGCTTCGTTAGCATACAGTTTTAGTATTCTGAAACCTGATTGGCTACTATTTTTTATTGATTTCTTAGATGAGATGATTCAGATTAATTGACGCTTTCATCTTGTTCTCTCCATCATGAAAATTAAATGAATGAGATATATAATATTTTTATCGTTTTTAAATCTGTTTATTGCATGTAATTAAATCCCATTTGATTGAGGTTTATTTGCAGTTGTTAGTTACTTTAACGATATGCTTAATAAACTTAATTGCGTAGTTCATTAATTTTATAGTTTTCTAGAGATTTAATATTGTGTCTTGTTAACTTTTTTTGTTATGTTTAAATTTTCATAGGTTAGATTGTCTGGTAATTACAGAGCCAACTTTACATAAGAGTTCACGACTCTCGGCTATTTTGAAAGATCTTTATCGCGGAGGGGATTTTCAACTCTCGGTGTTGAGCCGAGCGTTGAGAATCCAACAAAGTGCATCCTAGCGCGTCGAAAAGATACTCTGTTGGATTTTGAACTTTCAGCGCTGAGCAGAGCGTTGAACATACAGTGTGCAAAAAAAAAAAATCGCCGCGGGATAAAATCGGCCTTGCGAATCTAGAATTTTCGTATTGGAACCTACAACACAAAAATGAATTATTCTTCTTCTAGTTTTATCATGACAAAAAGTACTCCAGCGATAAATTATACCAATGAATCTGCCTTAATACAGACCGGTATCTTCTGCAAATTCAATTCGGAAGTTTAGCGGGCGAAAACCTTCAGAGACAGACATACAGACACACGCCGAGCCTCACTGCCGCATTAATTACCTGTGGGAAGCGTTTCCTACTATACAGGCTGTAATTTTAAACACCATCAAACTCTTAAGGGGTAATCATCATTATGAACAACTTTTACTATGGGACCAAACCCCAAATCGAGAAAAAACAAATCAGCTGTTCCCTACATTTATGTTCGCTTAACTCGTCAAAATGTTGGGAACAGCAGATTTTTTTCGCGATTTCAGGTTTCATTCCATAGTAAAAATTGTTCATAATGATGATGATGTTCATGTTCGTGTTCATGAAACTAACAATCAGGTAAGATTTTCTTTGAACGTTTGGTGCGGAATTATGAGAAATAATGTAGTGTTAGTCCACGTGTACGAAGGTCATTTAAACACTGTCAAGTATATTGAAATACTGGATCTCTTAAGAAACAACTTAAATGGTTTCCCCGAGGAAGAGCGAAACCAAATAATTCTACAGCAAGATGGTGCTCCAGCACATAACAGCAGAATCACTACTGCCTACATTAATAACCATTTTAATACCTGGATTGGTACAAACGGCACAATCAGATGGCCTGTGAGATCGCCAGATCTCACCCCATTTGATTTTTTTTGTGGGGATATGTAAAAAATCAAATTTACATGAAATCTTATGCGAATGACAACGAGTTGAGAGTTGAAGTTCAGAATACGATTTATAATATTCACCACAACACTTTATTAAAGGTTACTAGAAATGAATTCGTTAAAAGAATAAATTTGTGTATCCAAGAGAATGGAGCCCATTTCGAGCAACTAATTAGTTAGTTTACCATTTTTTGTAAATAATTAAATTAATTTAAGATTTCCTGGTTTTCCTTTCATTTAATTTATGTTTGTTAGAGAGATTTCATCCTTATAATTGACCCTAACGATCGATGCAATAAAAGTACAGGGTATATTTTTTTCAGATTTTAGCCGGTTCGATTCCCGGGTGTGGGAGAAGAGAATTTTCGAAAATCTTTGAATGCAGTTTGCTTTCTATTGAAAAATAAAGGAATGGTTCCTTTCAGTAAAACTTTCTATCTGCAGTATTAAGAGTACTTTCCCTCCAGGTGGCATTACAAAATTCCACCCTGTATATGTTAAATTTGAACATATTTCCCAGAACTTGGTTGTTACCAAAACACGTTTTGAAAAAAAATCTCGATACAAACTAACGTTAAACTAACCACTTACTTACCTTGAGTTCTAATCCCAAATATCTGCACATACGTTACGTATTTAATTAATAACAAGAACGTCTTATTTGAATGCAGAACTTAGTTCTTTTTTATTTTCGATTACTCAACTCAATTTTGAGTAAATAGATATTTGCTTCATATTTTGCAATAAATTACAAGCTTTATGTCATCGCGCTTCTATTTTTTTTCTATGCAATCTGACAGTGACCGCGGTTTAGGTGTTGTCAGCGTCTTAAGAGGTTGATGGTGTTTAAAATTACACCCTGTATATTTCCAAGTCTCAATTTGACTTGTGCACAATAAATCTGACCGTAAAATGAGTAAACTTGTGAAGTGCTCAGTGTTCACTAGTTATCTCATTTTACGGTCAGCTTCCAGTACCTATTACGGCTATTCCGTTTTCAATAACTGCTGTCTGACCTTCAAGACCTTAGGGGAATCAGATATCCTGGTACCGTATAGGAGTGAATAGTGATCACCTGATAGCATTATCTTTGGGAGTGTAGATGTGGACCACATCTTATCGTAAGAAGTATTTTAAGGGTGCGTTTCCACTGACGTGGAGAGGAACGGACCGTGAATTGGCCAATCATAGTGCTCGAAATCAGCGGAGTGAAGATTTCGAGCACTGTGATTGGCCAATTCACGGTCCGCTCCTCTCCACTCCGCTCAAATCCGCGTCAGTGGAAACGCACCCTTGTAGCTAGATGGTAGGGTTGTCTATGGAAAAACCTGGCCAAGTGGGTGTCGGACGACGCACAATCAGGGGTTCCGTAGTTGGGATGAATTTATCGCAAAAACAAACTGATAAAAATGTTCCCCTAACGTCGATATACGTCACGGTCAATTCTCCAACTGCAAATGTAAGTTAGTCGACTATTACTCGTTAACTTGCAAAGCCTAGTTAGTTGTGATTTTCCTTTTAATTTCGTTATACTCGTATGTACCTACTACTGCTATGAATATTTAGCTGGCAGACACAACATGGTGAAACTATAAGGGTTCCTTGTTGCCTACGGAATCCTAGAAAATAATGACAATGACTGAAAACGCATAACAAAAATCTATGGGGTCGAAACTAGAACTACGTACGGTAAATCATTTACTTGATATGATTATATAGCTATTTATTTACACAAGAATTTAAATCGATTTCCTACTTCAGTGAAGACAGTTTTATCTCTTTTTAGTATCTGCAACGAATTTAATGCCAAATCGCGTGCGCTGTGCCGCTTTGCGTGTCATTTTGCAAATTGGTGACTAAAGCGATAAAAACCATGCGAAATCACAAAGTAATCTGAAATAAGTGAGTGTAATAACAATAACTACGTATAAAACAAATAATTATTGCCGAAAAATTATAGATGTATTGAGATATTTTATTATATAACTATTATTATTTATAATAACTGGCTATAACTATGATATATTGATAAGAACAGTTATAGAACCGCCCCCTTGGTCCCAATGGGCGTGATCGCAGCTGTTGAGCGAGTGGCTCTGGCCTCGATTGCCAGAAACGGTGCGGTGTTTTCGACTTAAGGCTCTTGCAGACTAGCGCGATATCGCGGGTGCGACAGGCAGCAATATGCCTGACACGCCCGCGATAATACCCCAGTATGCACGAGCCTTTATTGTTAACCTCATTAGTGTATCGGCCATTTCAGATCTGGAATAATGGCACTTTTTGTGGGTGCAACAGCAAAAGCTTTTAACTTAATCCTATCAATTTTCAAATGTTTATTCTTAATTGTTGGGTGCTTTGATTATTTAGAGCTAGTGTGGCGCTGAAAAAATCTAAAAAAACTCGCCAACTTTGATAGACTGGTGTGCGTGACAGCTACGTCTTACACTCGCGCCTTCATTGTGCTGTCATTGTGTTATTCTAGTGTGCGTGCATTTTGCGGCTGACAGTTGACGCACATTTTTTCCACGAGTTTATAAAGGCATGAGGGACAGGGTGTAAAGTTCACTCATCCTCCATAGAAAAAGGAGAATCCTGCGACCAGACGGGTTTCGTGTCTGGTGGGCAACTGCCCAACGGTTGATGTCGGGACGTTGTATATATCCTAATTGCGCGGTAAACTCTCCTTGCGCGACGTGAGTGTGTTGCGTAGTTCACATGTGGCGATGTAGATGCCGCCACAAGTTCACAGTGTTCACTGTCTATCTAGACATATTTGTATCTTTGGATAGGTGTTTATTTGAAGAACCACAACTAACCATACCACTACACTAATAAATAATCGTGAAACAAATTCTGATAAACTTAAGAAGAACCCAAAGGTTCGATGAATGGACTGTGTGAAAGATGATATGGCTAGAAAGGGGGTGACTACCGAGATGACCACTAATAGAGAAGTAGGGAAGAAAGGGACATGTTGCGCCAATCTCAAATAAGTTGGGGTAAGAGTAAGAGAATGATGATGACGACGATGTTTTTTTAACGATATTCAGGTATGTTCTCAACCAGTTAGCTTAATATTTTTATTTATGTTTTATGTGTTTTTATTTAAATTTGATTTAATTAAATTAATTAATAATATTGAAACAATTTATTTTAATTTTAATTTGATTTAGTTAATAATATTGTATCTTCACTGTACCTTAATTGGTTTTTGTTATCCGTGGAAACATAGTGGATTGTACTGTAACCATCCTTAGATTTAATTTAATTTTATAATTATGAAATCCTCACTGTACAATTATTATTGTGTGTCTTCCCAAATAAATAAATAAAAGAAAATAAAAAATAAAATTTATCAACACCCTTAGCCCGGGTTCACACGGGTGATTTTTTTCGCACTCTGAATCTTTAACGCTCTGCTTGGCGACAGCGACGAAGGTGAGCTTAAAAAGAGATACTATACATAATTATAGTTTACTCGTCGTTGACAACACTTAAACCGCGGTCACTGTCAGACTGCATAGAAAAGAAAGATAAGCGCGATGACACAACGCTTGTAATTTATTGCAAAATATGAAGCAATTATCTATTTACTCAAAATGGAGTTGAGTAATCGAAAATATAAAACAACCAAGTTCTACATTCAAATAATACGTTCTTGTTCTTAATTAAATACGTAACGTATAGTGATATTTACTACAGATATTTTGGATTGGAACTCAACGTAAGAGGTTAGTTTAACTTTAGTATGTATCGACTTTTTTTTCAAAATGTATTTTGGTAACAACCAAGTTCTGAGAAATATGTTAAAAAATAACATATATTTTTTCCGCTACCACAAACTATACAGATTTAGCAATTTTTCTTCTTAAGACAAGCCTATTTTGGTCATTTGCCTCTTGTTAGCGCCTTAAGTACTTCTAACGAAAGACCACACCGCTAGTGGTCCAGACACGCGGCTAATAAACAAGATATAATGCAGCCCATAGCTTGTAGCCCATAGGTCGTCAGTAGCCCATAGCCTGTAGCCTATAGCCAAGGCAGTAAAAAACCTAATCGGGATCTTAATCGAATCGTGATCATGGTTTAATACATTAACAGTTATCTTAATGATCTCGTATATCAGTAAGTAGGTTTATGTGTTCTTTTAAGGTAGGGTCAGTGGTTTGAGTCATATTTAGCGGTTGTATGGGAAAGGTGTTGAACCATGGGTGGATGAAATATTGGCGAAGAGTAGAGCACTGGTGGCCGAGTGGCATCGACCGCGACTTAGGCCAGCTCGGTCGTAGCTTCGAACTCAGACAGGCGCTTTACTTTGTGTAAATTAATTCATTTCACTAATTCCCATTAGTGAAATGAAATAATTTACAGTATTGTTAAAGGATATATTTTCCTATTATCATAGGATATATAATCTGGAGCAGTGGTGGCCCACTGGTAACGGCCGCGACTTACGAGTTGTCGTAGGTTCTGACCCAGACAGGCGCTTTACTTTATGTAAATTATTAGCTTATTAGATCAACACTGCTCTCAAAACGGTGAAGGAAAACATCGTGACGAAACCGGCATGTCCTAGAACCAAAAATTCGAAGACATGTGACATCTACCAACCCGCACTGAGCCCGCGTGGTGGATTACGGCCCACTCCTTCTCATCGAGAGGAGGCTCTGTGTCCCAGCAGTGGAAACATTATAGGCTGATTATGCTAACTGTGATGAAAAGACACGAGAATAAAAACATAAATATCTGGCATAGTGATATTGGTGCCGATTCCCTTGTTCACAAACTAAACTAAATTTAAGTTCAGTGCATCTTTTACTTTGTATTTCATTAAGAAAAGGACAGTAGATAAATTTTAGTTTAGTCCTGTCAAATTAATCAGCGCCTGTCACTACTCCATACAATATAAACGTGATTAAAAACTTGCCTACTAAAATTACGTCAATTTACGTCAAGCCCTGATTAAAACAACGCGACTGATCCGAGAAAAAATGGACCTTCAAGAATACAATGGAGCCATAAACGGACGTTTTCGTAGCGGCCGTAATGCGACTCCGTCGGAATACCAACCCTTGTTTCTTAAAAATAAATGTTTAAAATACTTACATGTGTCTTAATTTGTAATAATAACAATAATTTTGTATTTCTTATGTTCAGACTTATGAGTAAATCAAATAAAAACTCTACATTTGTTAATGTAGTGAGTTTTATTTTAAATTGATCCCTTAGTAGCAATCCTTAAATTTCATTAAAAAAATACTGATATAGTTTCTTATGATATAGTGTCAAATTATGTGGTGCCCCGTGAAATGTATTGTTTCCTCATAGTCGAAATGTTCAAGTCAGTGGTTACCGAGGCCCCTGGCAACACAGGCAACGAAAGGAACACGGGTGGGTTTTAGTCAGTAAGAGCCTGAAACACCCTCCCGCTCCGCCCAGAGCGGGAGAAATTATTTGATAATTTCCCGCCCAAAAAAAAAGTGCATATGAATATAATTTATGATAATACTTCATGTATAACTTTAAAGTTCCTATCCATTCCTCAGTCTGACAATACCCTGTTCATGAACTTAATCTTAACGGTACGAGCGACCGTGTAACACCGGCCCAACAATGAGTTGCTACATAACTGTTCAGCCGTTGTTTTGATGAAGCGGCTTTTTATGGCCACCATTATAGCGAGAGGTACAGCGTAACACGCAAGTAGATGGTATTTGTTCATGGGTTCTGTAGGTCGTTGGCGCGGCATGCGATGAGAGGTACTGTTAGGAGAAGAAGTGTTGGCTTTTATGTCGACTTTGAAAATGATGGGACGAATATTGCAGCAGGCTTACCACGAGAGCCGAGAAGCGTCTTGTCGACGGAAGAGTAGACAAAAATGACGACATTGTGTAGAAATGTAAACAAGATTCTATTCTACAAAAGAGTAGAAAGCGTCACAATAAGCCTGCCTGCTGCACGAGCACCGTTTTGTCTACGGAAGAATAGACAAAAATAACGTTCCGTGTAGAAAGTACGACGACAGTAAAGTAGACAGAGTCAACTACACTTTTTACGAAATTCACTCTTTTACATAATTCGACTCAGAATTCGTTGCCGATTTTTTTTCTATTTGATTCTCAATTTTTACTGATATTAAGTCCCGTATACCTATAAAAAAAACAACAACAATTTTTTTCAAAGTGTCGAAGTAGCGTACTTTGGAACAAAAACATATTATAGTAATATTGGCCTTCACCATTTCCTTGGTAATGTCCTATTAAGGCGCTGACAAGACCCAATTGACCAAAATAGGCTTCTCTTAAGAAAAAAAAAATGCCAAATCTGTATAGTTTGTGGTAGCGGAAAAAATATATGTTATTTTTGAACATATTTCCCAGAACTTGGTTGTTATCAAAACACGTTTTGAAAAAAAAATCTCGATATAAACTAACGTTAAACTAACCTCTTGCCTTGAGTTCTAATCCAAAATATCTGTATTAAATATCAAAATACGTTACGTATTTAATTAAAAACATTACTCAACTCAATTTTGAGTAAATAGATAATTGCTTCATATTTTGCAATAAATTACAAGCGTTGTGTCATCGCGCTTCTCTTTCTTTTCTATGCAATCTGACAGTGACCACGGTTTAAGTGTTGTCAGCGTCTTAACTAAATGATGTAAAATAGGAGAAGATAGCCCTGTTCTTCTATTAATTATCACAGTTTTGCGTTCAAAACGCTCTCCTGTAAAATCATGATTTTGTAGATAGCCGTATATACTTTGTGGTCGTCGAGTAGAAAAACACAAATTGTCTTCACTACCTTAGACAACTGTCAGTTGCCAGTGTGATTTTGACAGTTTGGTATAGAAAGTTTCTTCTGAAATAGTCTACTTCAAAAAGGACCTCGACAAAGATCGGTAGAAACGAAAGACAAACTGACAGATTGCATAAGGATTTCTACGGTGCAATGTCAACAATGGAAAAACGAAATGTCACTTTGTTTAGAAAAAGCTATGTCTATTCTTCGATGAAATAGAAAGCGTCATGCTAAGCCTGCTGGTCTCTTTGAGTGATGTAAGATCATAGTAATATGATGATTTTGAATTACTTAGTGGGCACCGAAGTTATGGTAAGTAAATTGTATGTCGTGACGTTATTTTAGTTAGAACTACTTATTATACGTAATACTTTAAAAAATTAAATGCACACATTAAACCACAAATCGTGTGATTGGGTTCTATGTTTTTAATGCTAAGAGTTCTGTAATTTTATTGATTTTCTAGGCTTCCGCTGTGTATATTGTACAGGATTCTTTTTAGGATGTAGATAAAATTACCTTAATTACTAACATGAGATAAGTGTTTTTACTAACAAATGATAATTTAATTATTTATATTATTTATTCAAGTAACCATCCACGACTGTTACTTGAATGAATAAAATAAACTATTATTATTTATTCTTATAAGCTATTATAATTTTTATGCTAAGAATTCTGAAAATTTATTGAGGCTTTTTATAACATATAGAGATTAAGCTATTCTAATCAACGAGGCTTCAGATTTCATAAAAATCCGAAAATAGCCACTACGGATGGAGGAAAGTAGATTAAAGTTACAATAGCTAGCCATTATCTTACACGGAAATATCCTCAATAATCAAAGTTCCTCAAAGAATTATAGCCCCTAACGAATCGGGCGCAGTGAGTGATGTGTTACCATTACCGAGTGAAAGGTCTCATAATATTTGTACGAGATCTGAACATAACTGTACCAATTCATTTAATT
The DNA here is from genome assembly GCA_905333075.3 of Atethmia centrago. Classification (NCBI taxonomy): domain Eukaryota; kingdom Metazoa; phylum Arthropoda; class Insecta; order Lepidoptera; family Noctuidae; genus Atethmia; species Atethmia centrago. Next base: position 24,013,959 of record HG995369.1, read on the forward strand.
TTATCGATCGCGCGATTCGATTCGAGTAATTAAAGTCGCAAATACTGTTAAGTTAATTTTAGGTGGGTTTGGGAAAGAATTTGCAGTAACTCACTATTTCGAAGTAATAATAATTAGGTTTTTAGATCATTGATTGTTCGACCGCAGCGCTAACGTTAAGGAAAAAAGAGCAAAGGTGATAGCGTGTTTTAGTAATTTCTGAGAACCAAGTTCAGCCGATCTATTTTCTAAAAATCTCACCGTGAAAACTAAGGTGAAGTGAGCTGTCTATGGTAACAATCCCTAGTATCGTGTAGAAATAATAATAATAATGAATTATTTTCTCACCACAATATGTACATTAGAGAGGTCTCAATACAAAATACGTGACAGCAAAAATTATATTGTGGGAACTGGTGCCTAAACTAGACGTGAGGTCTGTATTTCAGGACATCAGGTCTCCTCCCCTTGGGTATTGGTAACATTTTAATGTTATGTATAATAATTTCATCATCATCATCATTCCAGCCGAAAGACGTCCACTGCTGGCCATAGGCCTCCCCCAACAGGGAGGGTTTGCCGTAATCGCCACGCTTGGCAGGCGGGTTGGCGATCGCAGTATGGTGTTAAAATGCATAGAGAACGCTGCTGCCCATTCTCTAGTAAGTCCCTTAGTCGCCTTTTACGACACCCACGGGAAGAAATGGGATGGTGCTATTCTTTACGTCCGGCACCGCACGGAAGTATAATAATTTAGTGGTAAGAATTTTCTAAAAAAAAAAAAACACTGAGATTTTTACAGAATAGGGCCGGCTGGGTTCTACGCGATATTGTCACGGTAAAGTGTTACCCCCTTGTTCATAAAAAAACTAAAACGCTCTACAAACCTATTTTAGTTAAAATAGTGTTTTGTCTATTTCTTTCGAATTATGATTGTAGTTTGAGGGGCTTGTGGCTAAGTAATAACAGCCGCACGGGTCGATCGATCAGGTTAAGCTACGCTTGCCGCGGTTGGTCCGTGGATGAGTGACCATCTTTACATACTAAGACCCCTCCGTGCCTCGGAGTTTCTCTGAGAGATTTTTTTAAAGATGTTGGTATTCTCACGGTGGCATCACAATTCATCTTCGCCAACATCTTATATATTAGGCAAAATATACACTTATACACTAAAAATAGTGATATTCACAATATTAACACCAGAAATAAGGACAAATTACGAGCTCCATTTCACCGGCTTCATAAGGTACATAACTCATTTGTTGGGCTTGGTATAACTTTTTATAACATGCTGCCCTCTTCTTTGCTAGATTTGCCTTTTAATGCGTTTAAAACTAAAGTAAAATCCACCCTTTGTTCAAAGGCATACTATTGTATCAATGACTACTTAAACGATAAGAATAGTTGGTCGCTGTGATTAACTCAAGACAATGTTTATGTTCTTTCTCCAGAATTAGCTTTCCTACTGACAGGTTATATGAGTTCATATAATTGATTATTTTTTTATTTTGACTGTATAAGTCAATGTAATTTAATTAGTTAAATTTTAATTTATTAGTTACATAATCTACTCATTACAATGTGTGTTTTATGAGTTGTATTGCAATAAGTGGTTAGCTAGCGTCCTCGACTATTGATTATACTATTCTTGCCTGAGCAACCGGCAGCAAGCTCGTCATGCTCCCTTAGATGTCACTGCCTGCGGTAGCGTCGGGGATCGGGTTGCCTCCTTCCCTCCAATATGGCGAGGGGGGTGATGGCTGATCTTTGCGTTATGCTCGTGAACGGGTGCTGCTTGTGGTGACTGGTCGTCTTGCTGATCATGGTTTTAATTGTTATTAGTAATTGTTTACTTATTTTACTTCGATGGGGCTAGTTTATCATTTCTCACTTCGAGCTACAGCAATTGCCTTATGTAAGCGGGCACGCCCTTTATGCCTGGAGGCTTTTATTTAGGTATTAAGTTCTATTTACGTTTTTTTTATGTTGAAATTTTTATCTGCTTGAGTACAGTTTGTTCATTGTTTTGTTGGTATACTGGCGCGTGCTAGCTAACGTATGGCAAGTGTGTAATTTAATCCAATGTTTTGTGTTTCGTAATGTTAATTACTTTGCATACGATTTGTATAAAATCAAGTTTATATAACTAAACAGACAGACGTGCTGCTGGGGAGTTTGTTCCACCACTTCTTCTTCCCAGCTAAAGCACTAGGAAGTGGTGACGGGCGGGCATTTTTGGGGGACTGTCTTATGTAACTTTGACGTTCGAAAAGTGCTGATTTTCAGCCTAGTTTGAATAAATGACTTTTGATTTTGATTTTGATTTTGATTTGGAAAGCACGTTAAGCCGTTGGTCCCGGCTGTTATTTGTAGATCTCTACAGTCGTTACGGGTAGTCAGAAGCCCGAAAGTCTGACAACCTGTCTTACCAAGGGGTATCGTGTTACCCAGTAACTGGGTTGTGGAGGTCAGATAGGCAGTCGCTCCATGTAAAATACTGGTATTCAGCTGCATCCGGTAAGACTGGACGCCGACCCCAACATAATTGGGAAAAGGCTAGGCAGATGATGATATGATTTAATTTTGAAAGTAGACGAAACACTATTTTTAATTAAAAAAGGCTTGTAGAGCGTTTTCGTTTTTTATGAATAAGGGGTAAGTGTTTATTAAAACTAACTAAGAAAGTAGTCTATCAGGATTCGAATAAAGTATCATGTATTTGGGAGGTATTGAAGCTGGATTTTGTATGTTTAACTTAAATAACTTTACTATGTATCCTACTAATATTATAAATGCGAAAGTTTGTAAGGATGGATGGATGGATGTTACTCTTTCACGCAAAAAGTACTGAACGGATTTGGATGAAATTTGGCACACAGATAGTTTATAACCAGGAATAACACATAGGATACTTTTTATCCCGATATAACTACGGGGTCAAAACGTATGCGGCTGAAACCGCGGGGCGCATCTAGTATGTGTATAATCCTAACTTCCTAACTAATGTTATAAATGCGAAAGAGAGTTTGTTTGTTTGTTACGCTTTCACGCTAAAACGGCTGAACGGATTTGGATGAAATTTCTCCCATAGGTAGCTAAACCATGACGTGGGTTAGAACATAGGATACTTTTAATCCCGATATTCCCACGATATCGACACTCATGCAGGTGAAAGCGCGGGGCGCAGCTCGTAATATTATAATAATATGAAAGTTTATATGTTTGGATGTTTGTTACTCAATCACGTAAAAACGGCTGAACGGATTTAGATGAAATTTGGCACATGGATAGTTTATAACCTGAATTAACACATATGATTTATTTCGGTAGTACTGTTCTGTCGCATAATTTCCGACCTTGACGAAGGCGAAGCCGCTGGCAAAATCTAGTAATTAATAAAAATAATGAGTATTTAGATACTTATTATTTTTATTACTGTACTGCGTCGTTGGTCAAGTGGTCGCCAGCGCTACTGCTGAGCAAGAGGTCCTGGGTTCGATTCCCGGGTCGGACAAAGTGTTATTGGGTTTACCTATCAGGAATTTCTCAGTAGCAGCCCGGAGTTTGGATTTGTGCCCGGTTGATGGCAATAGGCTCGCCCCCTATTACATGGGACTTAAACATAACTGGTGAAATGTAGGTGTACTTCAGCTACACCTCTGCCCAACCCTTCGGGGAACAAGGCGTGATGTTATGTTACTTACTAGCTTTTGTTTTTTGTTTGAGAATCATTGGTTTGCAAGTAGGAAAGAGACATACAAATCCAAAGTTCGCAAAGCGTGTCTATGAAATGTGAATCATTTCATAGACACGCTTTGCGTGAATGTCGTTCTTCCTTTTGAAGATGGTTTAAAAGATTTTATTTACAGTAATAATTCAGTTGGACCTGACTTTATGGAAAGTACAGTTTAATGTTTACTTTTCACACGCGAGAAACGGTAGGCCCAAGTCAAATGATATTAACCGTTGTTTATAACTTCTTCAAAGTTAGCACCGTTACTTTAAGTATTTTACGCAAACAATAAATTTTTGTATAATAGTTTTTATTTTAATTAAGTGCGATGAGACTAGCTTAACTCATACACCGTGATGGAAAAATATTTAAAAATATCTAAACATAGTATTCGTACTATTTTTACGCTACTACAAGATTTCAAGTGATCCCGAGGGAATATTGGGATAAAAAGTATTCTATGTCCTAACCGAAATCATGGTCTACACATGTGCCAAATTTCAACCAAATCCGTTCAGCCGTTTTAGCGTGAAAGCGTAACAAACAAACAAACTCTCTTTCGCATTTGTAATATTAGTTAGGAAGTTAGGATTATACACATATACTTAGTAAAGTTAGAAATCCAGCTTCAATACATGATACTTTATTAGGATCCTGATAGACTACATTCTTGGTTAATTTTGATAAACACTTTTCGCTTTTCCGTGACAATACCGCGTAGAACTCAACCGGTCTATCATACAAAAAATCAAATCATTTGTCTTGATAAAATTAGTTTAGATTAATGAGATTGTATTTATTTAACTATTTATTCTATTTTTTATTTGATTTATTCATAAACAATTTACATTGTGTTGGATCCAAACACAAATACAAAAAAAAAAACAAAATACATCTAAGTATGAATTGTAAAAATAACTTTTTTTTTATTTTTCGGTGTATAGAATATTGTATAAATTATACGTATTCAAAGTGACGTGAGTGATTTTCATTTAAATAAGCCACAGTATGATGGCACCCGCTACACATTTAATGCAAAAAAAAAAATAAGATATACTTAAATAAATACTAAAATATATAAACATATTTATATAACATATATGTATAATATTTGAATGTAATACATAATATTACATGTGCAGAAGTAATACAGAATCGAGTAGAAGACTGGTGTAACGTTTTATTCCGCTATAAATGTTAACTGTTTTGAAGTTTTATTGATAACTCAACGTTTTATTAATCGACTGCATAATGAATTAAATGCAATTGGCAATTGCAAAATCAAATGGCAAATAACTTAATAAGAGGTAATATAATTATAAAAACGGTGAATGAATTGACTAGTTAATTCCTGAAATTGCTTGCATTGTTAGGGTTAATAATTTATTGAAGAATAGTTTTTCGTTTTATTACGTATTGTTAAAGATTTGAAGTGGGGCTTGAGGGGCTCGTGGCTAAGTAAAAATAGCCGCACGGGTCGATCGGTCAGGTTAAGCTACGCTTGCCACGGTCGATCCGTGGACGGGTGACCATCTTTACTTACCGAGACCCGTGCGTGGCCCGGAAAACACGTTAAGCTGTTGGTCCAGGCTGTCATTAGTGGATCTTTGACAGTCGTGACGGGTCGTCAGAAGCCCAAAGGTTGACAACCACTATTACCAAGGGGTTATCGTTTTACCTAGTTATTGAGTTGTGGAGGTCAGACAAGCAGTCGCTCCATATAAAATACTGGTATTCAGCTGCATCCGCTTAGATTGGACGCTGACCCCAATATACATAGTTGGGAAAAGGCTAGGCAGATGATGTTGTTGAAGATTTAGAAATCAAAATTAATGCTGAAACAGGTTGAAGTCAAATGAAATGTTCATAAAGAATAGATTTTATGTGTGCCCCTGTGCATTCGCTCCGAACAATGGTTGCCACAAAGACGAAGTGAGCTTTCTTAGTTAGCATTAAATCTCTGGCTTAATAGCTTTACCTATTCATAGAATTACAATACGCAATTTAAAATACAATGCTTTTCAGGTAAGACTATAAAATACAATGCTTTTCAGGTAAGACTATAAAATACAATGCTTTTCAGGAAAGACTATAAACTATTAGATAGGTAGGTATCCGTGTTTTAGAAAAAATCTTGTTTTTAACTATAACACAAAATCTTATTGCTGTGGTTGTACAAACACAGGAAAATGTTGTTATTAAAACTCACGTCTCGTCGTAGTGTATCGTTGGTCTTGTGATCGCAAGTGCTACTGCTGAGCATGAGGTCCCATGAGGTTAGATTCCTAGGTCGGGCAAAGTGCTGTTGGGTTTTTCTATCTGATTTCTTAGTAGCAGTCCGGAGTCTGGATTTGTGCCCCTATTACATGGGACTTAAACATAACTTGTGAAATGTGGGTGTTACTACAGGAACACCTCTGCCTAACCTTGCGGGGATTACAAGCGTGATCTTATGTTGTATTAAAACTTAAATAAATAAATTTAATAAATATTTATTTTTGGTATTTAGTCAAGCGTTAAAAGTGGAACTTAAATGAAGAAGTCAAATATATTTACTTTCACGCTTTTCAAACATCTAATACTCAACTCGAAATAAAAAACAACAACCTCTAAGTGATGTCTTTGAACCACTCATGTTATAAAGTCGTTACCCAACGAGGTGTTTTTTTTAGCAATTGTAACAAACGGTACTCCGTACTAAGATTAGCATCCATTTAATTAAAGATGGCGGATAAAAAATGATATAATTACCCGCGGCGGCTTCCGGCCGGTGTAAACGTACCTTTACGACGTGAACGAAGAACGAGTGAACGAAAGAATGACTGAATGGAAGCGCGAAGAACTTTCGTTTGATGTGGACTTGTAGGGATTATTTATTATATTTCGATGTGGTTTAAGGATACTGTTGTAGTGATTACATTTCTGTAAACACAACTTGAATGCTAAACAACTATTGTTTTATTTTTTGTTAAAAAAATGTTAGTTTAAAAGTTAGTTTTATATTAAAAGCAACAAAAGTGTTAGTCTCTTCTATTGATGCGATAAATAGTGTTTCTGCATTACTGTGCGGGCTAGGATTTAATATTCTTAAAATGTTATATCATAATTATTCATAATTCATAATGTAAGTACTTACTAACAGATTTTTTGGAATAATTATTATAATTATACTTAGTTCTTTAATAATTAAGTTCTCTGATAGTTGTGCACTTCTGTGACAAATTCACAATACTTGAAACTGTATGTGATTTTTGTTTATTTATTTATTTAATACTTTAGGCACACAAATGCTCAGAGGCGGACTTAATGCCAGATACATTTTCTACCAGTCAACCTTTGGGTGATGCAGAGACAAACAGTGGTACTCGTAGGTACGTGCAATAGCGAAAAATGTGGAATAAATATAATAAACCAATAATAAACAAGAGAAAATATTATATATTATATATTACCTATTAAAAACTTATCTCTCTTTTCTCTTGTTTATTATTTAGTTATTTATTTAACAGTTTATGTACACACATATAAACAGACAAGAAGAAAGGAACAGAAAAATACGTACAAAGGTGATGCTTATTTCTAAAGAAATCTCTTCCAGCATACTTGCGATAGGACAGGGTTTGGACAGGGTCAACCCAACCTGGGTTTGTGTGTTTTAGTGAGTAAGTCGTTGAATTGCTCTATCAATAAATAATCTTTAAGATTTAAAAAACTGAAGTGTTAGTCGACTTTTATTGAGGACCGTATCTAATATAAAATAATATTATCAATATAAGTAATATAATACATAATCAGCCTATAATGCTCCCACTGCTGGGACACAAGCCTCCTCTCTGTGAGAGGGAGTGGGCTGTAATTCACCACGCGGGCCCAGTGCGGGTTGGTAGATGTCACATGTCTTCGAATTTTTGGTTCTAGCACATGGCGGTTTAATAATATAATATACTAGATGCACCCCGCGGTTTCACCCGCATAAGTTTTGACCCCGTGGGTGTATCGGGATAAAAAGTATCCTATGTGTTATTCCTGGTTATAAACTATCTGTGTGCCAAATTTCATCCAAATCCGTTCAGTACTTTTAGCGTGAAAGAGTAACAAACATCCATCCATCCATCCATCCTTACAAACTTTCGCATTTACAAAATTAGTAGGAAGTAGATGGTAATATAGTTTATGGTTTAGTAATATAATATATTATATTAATTTATAATTATTATACATTATCTAACAGTCCATCAACCTCATAATTAAGAAAATTCCCATGGAAACGTAATTATCTAAGTAGGTAGACGAACCCGAGTACTAACATGTTAACATGAGACTACAGCTTGATTTTCCTGTTAGGTAGTAAATTAGTTACCGGGAAGGCAGCTAAGCGTAAACAATTAGTCAGTTAGTCATGTTCTAACTAGGCTGGGAAGGGAAATGAAGAAAAACTTAGATCGTAACCCTCACGGACTTATTAACCCGTGTATCTTGCTTGGGTTATCTTCGTAATGGTCGACTGCGGCAAAAGCGAGCTTTTTGTGAGGTCTTCACAATACCAACGATGTTTAAAAAAAAAAACCTAACTGCAGGCTTAGCATGACACTCTCTATTTCTCCGAAGAAGAGACACGGTTCTTTCCATACGAAGTAACATTTCGTTTCTCCTTTTTTGACATCCCACCGTAGAAATCTTTCTACATAAAAAAGGACCTAGACAAAGATCGTTAGAAACGAAAGACAAGATGATAGATTGTAGAAGGATTTCTACGGTGAGATGTCAAAAACTGAGAAACGAAATGTCACTTTGTATAGAAAAAGCCGTGACTATTCTTCGAAGAAATAGAGAGTGTCATGCTAAGCCTGCTATTGTCGGATTTTTAATTAGCTGCTGTAAAAATGACACTTTTTAGTGTAATTTCGTTAAAAATGATTTTAACGAAATATCGTAAATCGTATTGACGAAATGAAAAGTTCGGTTGATGGTTTTCTGTGTATGTTCTTCAGAAAGGTCTGGTGCGGAGTACTCGCAACCGGCGGCGTGCGTGTATGACCAGATGTATGAACGTAAACGAAGCAAAAGGAGCGTAGCAGGTGCCTTTCTATAGTTTCTGCCTCTACCCCTGGGAAGAAGGCGTTAGTTTATTTATGTGTATGTATGTAATTAAAAGTCCTAGTGTAGGTACTTATTGTATTGAAAACTATGCGTACATACTCTTATAATAAGCCTATAATGTTCCCACTGCTGGGACACAGGTCTCCTCTCGGTGAGAGGGAGTGGGCCGTAATCCACCACGCGGGCCCAGTGCGGGTTGGTAGATGTCACATGTGTTCGAATTTTTTGGTTCTAATACATGCTGGTTTCCTCACGATGTTTTCCTTCACTGTTTTGAGAGTAGTGGTGATGAAATAATTTACACGAAGTAAAGCGCCTGCCTGGGTTCGAATCTACGACCTACAAAAAAAACTATACGTGTAAAACTGTGCGTGCTTGCAAGTAATTATTATTTTTTGTAAATAAGTAAACAGAAGTGTAACGACTTAATTCCTAATGTAGTCCGATCTGTACATTTACTTCGAGAGTCTGTCTAACGGTTCGATCAATATTTGATCGGAAGGCCTATGGGCTGCTTTTTAGGGTTCTGTACCACAAAAGGAAAAAAAATAACCCATAGGATAACTCGTGTGTCTGTCTGTCTGACTGTCTATCCGTCTGTCACAGCCGATTTACTCCAAATCTACTGGACCGATTAAGTTGAAAATTGGTACACATATGAATTTCTGTGACCCAAACACGCTCGTGTAATGTAAATAAATGAATTTTGAATATGAGGGTCACTTTTGGGGGACAAATTAGAAAATAAAGAAATAGTTTTGTAGTCTGTACCGTGTGACATATCAATGAAAGGGCTTGTTGTGAGGGTCACAAATATATATTTTTTTATAATTTTATAACAAATAGTTTTAATGTAAATAAAATATAATATATAATAGTGAAAATGGCTGAATATTTATCATTTCCCTCCTTATCTCCGAAACTACCGAGCCTAAAATACAATAAAAACACAAAGCATAGTTCTATACTTATCGTTTGGCCTTGGGATACATTATCTTGGGATAAAAAACATGGTAGATAACATATTTATTGTACGGAACCCTCACTACCCGGGCTCAACTCGCGGTTTTCTGGTTATCGATGGTCAGACAACTTTTATTTAAAGAATACCATATAGATAGTCTAGATACTATGACATATTATTATTTTCTATACAAAAGCTGTTCGGCCTCCAGCATTTCACATAAAGGCTCGTGCGAACGCGCTTAGTGCGATATCGCACCTGTCTCTACGAGCCTTAACAGCGAGAGTTACTAAACAGACCGCCGTTTGTATAATGCTACTATATTTGCTATGCTAAAATATTCCCGACGACATAATATATTCTTCAGTTAAAAGTTAGGTAGTAAGGTATATTATTGAAAATTGCTGATTATTGAAAAATCGCCCCTAACTAAATTCACATCGAAGTTTCTGTATGAACTTTTCAAAGCTTCGCCGCCGTAGGTAACTGATACATTTTCATAACTGTCGCATAGATAGGTAGTGCGGTACATTATATCGTTAGTTAACGTTCATTTCACCAGTTAACTGTAAGGTAATTTTGATGTCTGCTCAAATTCAAATGAGTGTGACCTCAATAGTAAGTTATTATAAAAGTGACTGGCAACCTTCGATTTAATAAACGATCGAACCTGGCAAAGTTAAGAAGTCAGCGGATAGGATAATTATTGTCTATATAGAATTAGGTTGCCCAGGTACATAAAAAAAGGTAAAAAAATAAAATAAATACTTAGGAATATTATTTATTTTTCTTTGAAATAACAAAGTTTCGTCAACTAAGCTATAAGTTCATTGAAAATCATCGCGGTTCTATTGTTAATATATTTATTGAATTTGAAAGTGAAAAGTTCCCCAACAATTGTAAAAACATATTATATTTAAAAAATACCTTGCTTTATTGTGAAAAGTTACCAACAAACAAACATTCATAGTTGCATATTATGTATTTATTATTTACTTCATTATTTAAAAGTATTTAAGTGATATTTATTTTAATGTATGTATTTATGTAAGTACATTCTCTTTTTGTATATTTAAATTAGTGAATAGATTTTTTGTCTTTATGTATTTTGTTATCTCTTCTACTCTTACACACGTTGTCTACATCTCTATGTCTACTGTCCTATCGCAGGTATGCTGGAAGAGATTTCTTTAGAAATAAGCATCACCTTTGTACGTATTTTTCTGTTCCTTTCTTCTTGTCTGTTTATATGTGTGTACATAAACTGTTCAATAAATAAATTAATACATTCACTATCCCATAAAAAATACTAATTAGTCTATTTAGAAGCTATCATTCTCCGCTTGCATCTATATGTAAGTGGTGAATGATAGTACCATTTTACGCACAAGTATTTTAAGGCAGAAAAACTAACAACGAGTCGGTCAAAAAAATAGAAAACATTCTTGCTTATACTACTAAACATGTAATCATAATAAAAGTGTTTACGATGATTCGCAAAGTAGTCTACTACTATGATTTATAATAGTACTTTATTACTGTTTATTCTTCTAGGAGTGGTAAAAATCGCTGGACGCTTAATTATAAAGGGCTGTATTAAGTTTATTTACAAAAAAAAAAGTTGCAAGCGTCTTTAATTAAGAAATGGAAGCTGGAGGTTCGCGATTCTAGATTTTAATCGAAGGATTTCATTGCATGCCTTCAATGCACTTAAGAAAAACAATAAAATAATGTTATGTGACCACAAGTTACAGCTGCGATGCACAGGGTGTTAATCGTTATTTTTATAGATATAATAAGTTATGTGAGAAATTGGTTATTAACACGTTAAGATTTTGAGAATTTGACAGAAGTTACTGCTTTACTTTACGTATTTAGAATGTACTGACTATGAATTGATGTTACCAATATTTTGATTTAAAAGAGTGTCCGTGGAGTTTCTTGCCCGTTCTTGTCCATAGGAACCTACTACGCTTTGGAATGGGCAACTAGCTGCATCTTTCTGACTGACCGACTCCTTGACAATTCAAAAGTGTTTGTAATTGGTTTATTTAAAATACATGCCGCTTGCAGCAGCTTTTTATGCAGCTTTTTATTACATATAATAAAAAGCTGCCTTTATTGCGAAAAATATTTAAACAGTCATATATATTGTAGTCGACTCTAACATGGGAAAAGGTTTGACTTATAAAAAAATATGATTTCGCAATTTATACTGGGACATTTTAAAACGGGAAATAAATACCTTCCGCTTATTTTTACATATTTTATATAGATATGATGGATGATGGACAAAGAGGTTCCTTTAAAAATGATAATTATTTTGCTAATTAATAGAGCCTTGCTTTCCTAATTTAGATGTATGCGAAATTTACAATTGTGACAAAGATTATGGGATAATGCTGTATTAATGCTGTGTTTTGGGTCACCAAGATACTGGCTGTGCCCAGTTTGGGTCACCAAGATACTGGCTGTGCCTAGTTTGGGTCACCAAGATACTGGCTGTGCCCAGTTTGGGCCACCAAGATACTGGCTGTGCCCAGTTTGGGTCACCAAGATGCTGGCTGTGCCTAGTTTGGGTCACCAAGATACATGCTGTGTCTAGTTTGGCACCCGCTTTCTAATTTGTCTTATAAGTCTTCTGTTGGTTAGAATTTATACGATGCTACGTGTATATTTAAGAATTACGAGTAGGCTAAATAAATTCATTTGAATTTGCATGTCTTTAGTTGGTAAGCCTTTATATGAATAATTTGAAAAGCTACTGAAACCTCAAATCCAAAACTAACTCAAATAAGTAATAGTTTGCCGCTTATGTTATTTGACTTAAGCCCAGCAGTTTTATCGTTTGTCAACCGTAATAAATCTCAGTAGTGCCTCGCGGTACAATAAAATCTAAATAAAGGACCAATAAAGTTGCTCTTAGTGTACTACAGGGATCACTGAAGGGATTAGTCTATTAATGTTAGCACCCTTGATGTAAAATGCTACTGTAGCGTTGGAGGGTTAAATATAGGCATAATAGAACTTATCTTTTGTTTTTAGACGTCGAAAGGTTCTAAAAATGATAACATTTACGAGCATGAGTGAGATGCTGTTTTATTAAGTCTGAAACTTTGTTTTTAGTAAATAAATTAATAATGTAAGTAATATTTTCCTAAATGTGATTTGACACTATATAGGTATGTAAAATATTATGTAGATATGTTAAAAGTTTAATAATAAAATCAAAAGTGTTAAAAGCTCACGGTGTTCAAGATTCACGATGTTTTTGTTATATCCGTAAACGGATCATGTAATTTTTAATTCTGTTTATTAAAATTTATTATTTTAAGATTGTTAGCTTTTCAATTATGTAAGTATTATGTAAATAGAAATAAATATATTTGTATATCATATTATGTTTTAATTTGGTATTTTAGTAATTAAGGAATATTGCAATATTCCAGAGTATTTTTGCTACGTAATTAACTCTTTTTTACCTAATAAAAAAAAATTGTCATAAAGAGCTTCATTTAAAAAAGCTCACGCTGCGTAATATTTTCATTGCTATAACTGAATTGCCACAAAACAATTATACCCACATTTTCTCAAAACAGTAACAATTCCCGTTTAAAATCTATGAATAAATTAAGCTTAGCAGCTTCGGACTCACCTCGCTCCGTGGAACACCGGGCACTAATAGCTGCGCCTGCGCAACTATGCGATGCTCACGCGAAGAGCAATGACTCGGACGGTCGCACTTGACCTTGCGGGGAGCGAGTATACGCGAAACATCAACCCGTACTCGTTTTATACTAGCTTTCTTGGAGGGACATACTGCTGGGTAGTTTGGGAAGCTTTTTTTTATCAAGCTTTGCTGAGGAAGGCCAAATTACCTCATTATAAATAAATAATCATAATAAGCAGCTATATTTAAACACATGTCGCATAGTACGGAAATTCCTACAATTAAATAAAAAAAATCAAAATCAAAAGTCATTTATTCAAACTAGGCTGAGGATCAGCACTTTTCAAACGTCAAAATTACATAAGACAGTCCCCCAAAACGCCCCACCCTTCGATTTTAATTAGATTTTTTCATTAGATTTAGACAATCATTTCAATGCAGTACAAAACACCTAATCTATCTATTCAAAACTTAAAATCTCACTTTGGTTTACGCCTGTGAGATTTAAATAAAATATCAGGTTCTAGGAACCTGAGCTAAAATGAATTAAAAAAGAAAACAAAAAAAATATATAATAATACATCTTTATTTCTCAAAAAATGCATTTACATTATTTAGATAAAAAAAAATTTGCTTAAGCGAGTGTTCTAGAGTGAAAAACCCTGACTTCTAAACTAGGTTTATGTACCTGCATCTTAGAAGCCAGAAATTATTCTGCTTCTCCTGTTTGTTTGATGATGTTGCCTTCTTAGCGATTTCGGACACAGCGACAGCATTCTATGGCCTCCGGTCAGGGTGGTCGGGAACAGCGCTTTCACGTGTGTCTTATTTTTTCAGTCATTATAATATAAATGCCGTTGTTGAATTTTAGGTGGTAGAATTGCTTCACCAGCTGATCTATTCTGTATCTGAAGGCGAAAATTTTGGTGAAGTCAGCTGTCAATAGTGTCAATCCCAACAGACATCAGATGGAATGACAGCTCACTTGAAGCTCACTTCATCTATGTTTTCACGGTGAGTTTTTTACAGAATTGACCGGCTGGACTTTTCATTAGCAACCATTGAAGCTCCTAGTTGACTGTACCAGGGACTAAAACGTATGTGATTTCCATTTCCTCGAGTATGCAAACAAGACTTTCTTTTCTTGATTCTTTGAGAAGAAAGATAACAACCCAGCACCCCAATTGTGTAACACACTATCCATCACAATCTTAATGATTTTGAAGTATATAAGGTGTGGTTTTGCATCCTCGTCAAATTCAAGGAGGTAACTATGCTAATGATTCTCGACACGAATCAATAATAAAAGGAATAGCTCTTTTTTTTTCAAATTTTTCGGAAATCGGCATGTGTGGGACACGCATGTTAAAACGCGGCCCGTGTGATACCGCACTGTAACTGCCCTTTTACACACACAGTACCGCATACGTAACGGTGTGATTCTGTTCTGTGAAAGTGGTGTATTCTAAAATACTGTCAAACTTAAATAACTAAAAAAACAAGTATGTATTAATTATTGAGCAGGTATCATAATTTTATTTGATCCATAGCATCTTTCATATCAGCCTCCTGAAATTTGACGAGGATGCAAAACGATACGTTGTATTCTAATCCATTGCTTCACATGTTCGAAAAATTTGTCTGCTCAATAACGCAATGAATTTTGTTGAACTGTCAAATGGGAACCCATTTCTACTGATTTTGTGTTACGCAATTACCCCACAGAAGCTTCCCAGTATGACCCAGTACAAAAGAAATTACGTAATAACGGGACGAACAAAGTGACTCCTTTATTAAGGGTATTTTTACAGCCGTAACCTATTATGTAGGATGAAGGTAATGGTAGTTTAATGATAAATGTTCTAATCATTCAAGACTATTTTAATTAATCCTTCATTACTCAATCAGTATCAATTACTGTGATTGATAGTGTGTTACGCGATTTGGGTACTGGTTACGGAGATATTGAAGGTCAAAGTTCCAGGTGTTGGTAATGTTTTTTTACGAAAAAGAGTCTTGTACGTGTTTTAAAACTTTAAATACTACCACGATCCCTGTATCGTTGCATGCATCCATAAACACAATATTTTGCGTGCGTTACATTGCGCATACCGTAAACAGCGAATTTTAACAACTGAAATAAAAGTCGTTGTCTAGCAATTATTTTTACACAAAATTACTTAATTTTATGTACTGATTACTTAGATGACGGCATCGTGAAGAGTGTTGTTACATTCTGTATGTAGGGCCTACAGCAAGAATTTTTGCTCGACTATCCAAACAAAATGGCCGTGTGTATTAAGTGCAAGTCTAACTCCCCAGCTTACTCAGGCCTCTTTTACTTAGTAAAGGGAACCAGCACAGGTGTCTAGCTCAACTAGTTACATTTTTATAGTACCGGCCACGGGATGAAACTAATGTTATAAACACAGGACGTCCAGATATGTATGCATATTGCTAATTAGGTTTCCTTAATTGATTTCAATTATGTAAATAAATAGCAGGAAACTAGCTGTGTTTTGATTTAAGCGACTTTTTAAGCTACTGCTAAGACCGCGTAATTATTCTTCTCAGTCCTTGGACAAAACATAATGCAATTAATAAAACAAAAAACTTACAAAAACATTAAAAAAAAAACTTTACAATGCAAATAAATTGATGAAGAACTACCCCCCATTTTCAAAACACATTTTTCAAGCATTCCTAGGTTTGCGAAGATGATCAGAATTAGAGTTGCAACGAATATTCGGATACTATTCGGTATTCAGCGTAATCGGTAAATTTTTAATATTCAGCCGAATATCAAATCACTATTCGGCCGAATACCGAATAATTAAAAAACAGAAGACAGTAAATTAATCATGCAACTTATATTTATTAACTCTGAACATACATTGTTAGTTTGGGAAAGCGTAATTTTTCACTTTAAGTATCTAAAAGATCAATGGAAAGTAACATACGTAAATATTTTTTCTAAGAGTTTAAAAATTGGTAACTAATCAAATTAAAAACTAACTACGCATTATGTAGTTTAATCATGACTAAATAAACGCTAACAATTTCTCTTTTCTTTGCACACATTTCCTGATTTACTAAAAAGCTTCTCCGAACACATACTGCTTGCAGAAGTTGATAAGTACTTAATAGCTAGCCAGGTTTAGGAAAAATTTGATGAAATGGATTGTCGTAGAAACGACAAAATCTCTGATTGGCCCTTTGAACTCTTAAAGTTATCTTTAAGGGTCCAAAGGGCCAATGAGAGAGCTTTTCGAACGTGCATTCATCAGGCCGATTTGTTAGGTCAAATAGTTTGGCGGAATATTTGGCTATTCGGCCACGCAACTGGCCGAACAATCGGTAATCGGCCTGAGGCCGAATATACTATTTGTTGCCACACTATTTGAATTCCAGGTACCTAAGTAATAATAATATTGATGTTTGTTTTAGAAATGCCTTTATTTTTATATGGTTCTGTTATGACTCCTCTGTGTGGTTTCCTAGAGATAATAATGATCACTTGTAAACTGTAACTATGCGGCATAAAAATTGACTATAATGTTGCAAAAGCATAAGATCACGGGTAGGTAAGCTTCGTAAAAGGCATCTAAAGCTGGGGTCTCACGGTCTTACGAGGCCTGACGCGGCCAGGTCCGAACATTCCCACCACAGGCCTCATCGGATCGACGGTTCCCACGGCCTATCAGCCTGGCCTGGCGTGATCTAGCCTGAGAGAAAGCGGGCAGCGGGACCGCAGCATAAGAGGTACCGTCAAAGCAATGGGCACCAGCGTCTTCATAAAATCACAATCAAAAGTCCTTTATTCAAAATAAGCTGAGAAACAGCACTTTTCAAACGTCAACATTACATAAGACAGTCCCCCGAAACGCCCACCTTTCACCACTTCCTAGTGCTTTAGCTGGGAAGAAGAAGTGGCGCAACAAACTCCCCAGAAGTACAGCTGTCTGATCACTTAGAAAAACTCGATAATATGCAATAGTAGGTGTGCAAAGTAATTAACATTACGAGACACAGAACATTAAATTCAATTCTTTGCCATATTTATATAATATGTCAGCTAGTCGCAAATAATAAACAAACAAAGTAGTATCATAACTAATATTATAAATGCGAACGCTAAAACGGCTGAACGGATTTGGATGAAATTTGGCACACAGATAGACCATGACCTGAGTAAGGATATAGGCTACTAGGCTTCATCCTGGTTTGGAGACAAAGTCACGGGCAAAAGCTTGTAGCAAATATTAAACAAACTGCGTTTGCCAATCCATCTGAAAACGAGCTTCTTCTTTTAGACCTTTTATTGTAGCTGCTATTGGGGAGGAGCAGTGGTGCCATTGGTGACGGCCCCGACTTACGAGTTGTACGTCGTGCGTTCGAACCCAGACAGGCGCTTTACTTGGTGTAAATAATTTCATCACCACTACTCTTAAAACGGTGAAGGAAAATATCGTGAGGACACCGGCTTATCCTTGAACCGAAAATACGAAGACATGTGACATCTACCAACCCGCACTGGGCCGGCGTGGTAGATTACAGCCCACTCCCTTTCGTAGAGAGGAGGCCTGTGTCCTAGCAGTGGGAACATTCTAGACTGATTAAGCTATTGGGTATGTCTAAAAGTGCATTTTTGAGCTGATATGATGCTATTACTGATTCGCGATTACTGAGCATGTGGTTGGATTCTCATGCCGGCCGGGCTCTCAAGTGTCATTGGGTCTTTCTATCAGGAATTACCCTGTAACAGACCGGAGCTTGGAAGAGTTGTCCGGTTAGTGGCAAAAGGCTCACCATTTAGGGACTAGAAGTTCTCAGTACACCCTGTACTGCAAACACCTTTGCCTAGGTCTTTAGAGAATACAGGCGTTATGTTATATTAGGTATGTTTACTACGACGATGAACTATTATTTTGTCGCTTATCGCCTCTATATTAGGCATATCGCAGACGAGACTTGTATGTACATATTTAACGCGTGGTGGCGCCTTAACGCCCCTCTGGCGCCTGTAGTCGCACAAATTACTAGCAACGGGCGACGCGGGCTTTAGTTACGCGCTGTACTGTCTCGAGAGGAAGGTCATGTGCCATTGAAGCATATTTACGACTGATCACAGTCTTATTCTTTGGAAGATTATTCTCGGAGGGGAGAAATACATACCTGCTATTGTTTTTACGCCCATTTTGGTCGAGGAGATCCCGTCAACAGTGGACCACTTCTTTGATTGGCTCAGGAGTTTGGCCAGCAGGATAGGTAATGTGATCACAGACTTCTTTGGAAGGTTATCCTCGGAGGGAAGAAATACGTTATTCTTGCACCCATTTTGGTCGAGGGGATCCCGTCATCTATCGACCACTTCAGGGAAATTAATCGCTTATGAAATTAACACCCTACGCCAATGACAGGTGTCTTGCTCATCGATTAAATTCCCTGACTGTACATGATGATGTGGTGGGTCACGTCTAGATAATGACTACAAGCCTATAAAGTTTATAGGCTTATTAATGGCTCATAGTATAAACCATTAATGGAGCTTAAGACGGAAGAAATAATAGACTTCGAAGGTCTAACTAAAGTAGTCTAAACTTATAACCTGGCCCGGAATTCCGCACTCCTGGATAATCGCTGTGGGTTTATAACCAACAATTAAACTCCCGGTTAACGACAGTTGCCTGCCTGAACACATGATAACAATTTCCCATTTTTAATACTTAATTGCCTTCTCATATCCTTGTACTAATAACTTGATGCTTTTTTTTTGGGTGGGATATTATCATATATAACTTTTCCCGCTTTAGGCGGAGCGGGAGGGCGTGTCGGACTCTTACTGATTAAAACCCACCCGTGTTCCATCCGTTGCTTGTGTGTTGCTAGAGGCCACGGTATCCTTTACCTGCGACCTCGACAAGCATCGGCCCTAGCTGACCCCGTCAGTACCTAATAGGGTCTTACACCCATTTTTGAAAAGTGTCTTAATTAAACCACAAAAATCACAAAATTTTTATTCAATCGTTAAGTGGCATAAAAATGCATTAAAATTTCACATTTTCAAATTTCGCGCGTAGTTTGACGAAAACGCTGGACGTAGTGGATGCCATGTTGCTCTGTGGTCATGACGTCACTTGGCTATATAAACAAATGGGCTGATCTATTATCTATCAGTTGACAGTTGACTCGTTTTAGTTTACACAGCCGTATGACGTAATAACATGGCGGCTACTATTTCATGGTGTTTTTTAACAGATTAGAAAAGCTGAAAACGTTGAATTGAATTTTTCTTAATACTAACATTTTCCGACTCCTTTTTGCGTAAACTATCCCAATAATATATTTATAGATTTTTTCTCGTATATAGTAAAATACCCTATTGTGCTGACATCTCTTTGATGCGCGCGTGGAACACAACGCGCCGTCGACCCGGGCCTGAATAACTTGATTCCTAACAATTAATTGTAGTCTTTTTTTATAGTAGGTACAGTCACATCCAAAACATGTTCGTCACCTTAAGGGCTAATTTTGTCTGCCTAGTGCACGATATAATCTGCTTTATTGACTTAGCATTATATATTTCAGTCAGTTGTTCAGTTGCCAGCACACCGTGTTACCACAAACTGTCAAATTTTCTCACTTGATTTTGAACTTAACCGTCAACATTTTAAGGTTTAAAATCTTTGGAGAAATTTAACAGTTTGTAGTTAGGTAACTAGTTGTGCTGGCGACTGTACTGTCCATACCGCAGGATGACATTTAGCATTTTTATTTACATGACAGACCGAATTAAAAATGTGACACTGACAATATTGTTTTAAATATGTTTTTGATGTCAACTGGACATTGGTCAAAGGTGCATGCTATTTTGATCTTTGTTATCAAGTAATTAAATACAGTTTTCTATGTAATAGTCTGCTTGTGGCTAAGTGATAACAGCCGCACGGGTTGATCGATCAGGTTAAGCTACGCTTGCTGCGGTTGGTCCGTGGATGGGTGACCTTCTTTACATACGAAGACCCCTCCGTGCCTCGAAACGCACGTTAAGCCGTTGGTCCCGGCTGTCATTTGTAGATCTTTGACAGTCGTTACGGGTCGTCAGAAGCTCGAAAGTCTGACAACCAGTCTTACCAAGCGGTATCGTGTTACCCAGTAACTGGGTTGTGGAGGTCAGATAGGCAGTCGCTCCATGTAAAATACTGGTATTCAGCTGTGTCCGATAAGACTGGAAGCCGACCCGATCATAGTTGGGAAAAGGCTAGGCAGATGATGATGAGTCTGCTTAGTGCCGTAGCTTCAAAAGGATATTATGTGTTGTGTATTTCGCTCCACTAAAACTACAGTGTCCTGACTGGATAAAGGAAAGAATTTGAAAACTGACGAAGTTATAAAAGACTAGACTGTACGTTGGTTTGCCGATGGTATGCGGTCGATAACGGATACCACCTATTGTATCATCGTGTTGTTGGGTTTTTGCAACAACAAGGAACCAGGCGTTGCTTACCTTTTAGACCGTTTTTAGGGTTCCGTACGTCAAAAGGTTAAAACGGAACCCATATAGGAGCACCATTATAGATAGGCCGATAGACCGATAGGCTGTTGGATGACGACAGTTTTAGAGGGAACGTAGAGCGTTGTCTGTCAGGTGTAACATGCTGGCCCGCAGGTTCGCACGGTGTACGCGAGAGGTTAAAATAACATTGTTCAGGGCCTACTGCCAGTCGCTGTATACCTACGTGCGCTCTGTGGGTCAGTTATATACAGGGCTCGTACAAAGCGCTACGAGTCCAATATAACAATGCGTTCCAGATAATGTTGCCGCGCTTCTGTAGCGCGTCGAGGATGTTCGCGGCCGCACGCAACACCTAAAGCGCGGTCATTGTCGGACTGCATAGAAAAGAAAGAGAAGCGCGATGACACAACGCTGGTAATTTATTGCAAAATATGAAGCAATTGTCGATTTACAAAAAAGCTATAGACTTTATAAAAAAATAAAACACTATTATGCTAATATGTTACTTGTAGAATAATCTGACAAAAAATCAGAATATTTGCATGTATTTTTATATGGTTTTTAATCGTTAAAAGATTTTTTTAGAGGTATTTTCGTGATTTTTTTCTATCGTATCAAATTAGTTATATTATGTTTTCAACACACTATCTACCTAGCATATATCCTTAAGAATATCATATATTTTTCTGATTTTGTTTACTGCAGTGGATCATATACTTGAAGGCATTATAAAACTTATAAAATTTGCGTTTAGGTCCTGTAGTCCCCTTAAGTGTGTTTTAGTTTTTAGTTTAGTTAGTAAGTGTTTTCGTGTATTATGGATCTCTGGACTGAAAATAAAGATTTATTATTATTTCTATGTCTGTCTCTCTGTCCGCCTGTCACAGTCAATTTGCACCGAATCTAGTGGACCGATTGAATCCACGGGGAAGTTATTTCTTTTAAAGCTGCTACATCTGAAATGTGATATTCTATTGGAATAGCGTGGGCTGGGCGTCGGGAATCCCGGGTGGATTTCCGGCCACCGTAGGCGCGGGCTTGCGGACGGTGAGCAATGGGTAGCTCACCGTCCGGTAAGGACCAGGCCCGGGTCGACGGCGCGTTGTATTCCACGCGCGCCTCAAAGAGATGTCGTCAGCACAAATGTAGGTGTCCACTAGGGCCGATGCCTGCCGGGGTCGCGGGAAGGTACTTATGGGTCACCGAGGCCCCCGCAACACAGGCAACGGAAGGAATACGGGTGGGTTTTAGTCAGTAAGAGTCTGACACACCCTCCCGCTCCGCCCAGAGCGGGAGAAGTTATTGACGTGTAAAAGTGTTTGTATAAACCTACTTACAGAAAATAAAATCATTTCATTTCATTTCATTTCATTTCATTTCATTTATTTGATGATTTCCCATCCACAAAAAAAAAAAGTTAGTCTTAGTGGCTAGTAAGAAGTATATCCTGAACAAAGTGTTTTCTGCTCGGCTCCGCGTATTTTCAATAAAATTCCAAGCCTATATGAGTAATTACTGAAATAAAATCATTTAAAAAACAAAAAACCCGACTGCAAAACACATACCTAACTGAAAAGAGAAAAACAAGCATTACCTATAAGCTATAGAAATTTGGTATCACAGGCGGAGACAAACAAAAGTTACACCATATTTCAGGTTATTGGTTTGTCCCCGCCTGAGATACCAAATTTCTATAGCTTATAATGCTTGTTTTTCTCTTTTCAGCTAAGTATGAGTTTTTGCAGTCGGGTTTTTTGTTTTTTAAATAATTTGTTTTATTTCAAGCTTTTTAGTTTTATTAATATTATATATTTAAGGAATTGACTCATTACTAGCTTTTATTTGATATCAATATTATTGTAAAAAAAAAAAAGTTTCCCTCCCTTTTTGTTGTATTTGCAGATGCAATATATAAACATTATGTAACCTATGTCACTCCCACAATGAAGAAGAATCTAACGACACCTCATAAGTTAAAATCCACCAAGCCGTTTAGGCTACAGAGCGTGCCAAAGAAATAGACATACATACATCCATACTCTCGAAAAACATTACCCTCCTTCTGGGGCAAACACAAGTTAAATCTTACATTGGGTGCCAGAGTTTATCGAAAACACTTACGCTGTTTGTAAAGCATAGTTGTATAAATTTAAGTGTTTATGTACAAACTAAAGGTAATAAATAACTTTTTTTTTTTTTTTTGGGGCAGTCGGGTAAAAATAAACTCCATGAACTGTTAGTAAACAAATGTTATTACTCTGTGAAAGACTTCTATGCCGACAAATCACTGTTAGAATACAATCTGCCTGTCATGATGCGTTAAATATTAAAAACAAAACCCACAGGTTTTGTTTTTAATATTTAACGGTCTAAAATTTGTAATGTATTCCTAAAATATTATTGTTGACATGCATGCAAACTCCCTGTATGTACCTACATTTATTGCACGCTCTAAGGGCAGGACATAGCTGTTCACAAAGCACAAAATTAACACCAGTTGTATTATGTACACTTTCCTTTGACCCACAATAAAGATAAATTGAAATTGAATCTATTGCTTCATAAGTATGTTCGAAAAATTTGTCTGCCAATTATGTAAATAACGAAATGAATGTTGTTGATCTGTCAAAATGGAACCCGTTGCTACTGATAGTGTGCTACGCAACTACCCCTCAGTTAGAAGTCGTTGTAGAAGTACGAAATGCTTTGGAAGCAATTGCCCGAGTGACAATCGCTTCCAAAGCGTTTTTAGGCCACCTTTTTTTTTTTGGGTGGGAAATCATCAAATATATTCTCCGGAGAGGGAGGGTGTGTCAGACTCTTACTGACTAAAACCACCCGTATTCCTTCCCTTGCCTGTGTTGCCAGGGGCCTCGGTAACCCCTTCCCGCGACCCCGGCATGCATCGGCGCTAGTGGACCCCTACACGACCCGGGCCTGGTCCTTACCGGACGGTGAGCTACCCATTGCTCACCGTCCGCAAGCCCGCGCCTACGGTGGCCGGAAATCCGTTCGGGATTCCCGACGCCCAGGGCGTCTCCTGCGGCGGCTAGGGGCGAGAGGGCGCGAAATTTGCCTTTCCCCCAACCGTCCTCTCCCTAGTCCGCCCCCTAGTATCCGATTATGGCATACCTCCACGTAAAAACTTATCTAAAGATGTCGAAATCGTACTAATATCGTGACAGGGCCTTCGAACATTCATACCGAGCTTAACTGTACCAAAACCAACAAAGTTCTTTTAAATTCTTACCATTTCCAAAACATCTTGAATACGAAACAGTTAATTTAGTTTTTTGTCACGTTTTTGCTTATAAAAAGCTTTAACAATCATTGGAGTTTTTACGCGTGTTCGCTGTTTATGGTCAACTAGGGTCAAATCAATAGTGAGATGACAAATAGATAACAAATATTGCTTGTAAGGCGTTGTGGCATTTCCAGCGAAGCGATAGATTTGGTCGAGTGCGTAGCTTGGGTATATTTGCCACAATTTTTCTGTTTTGTATAAATTCAACATTTTAGTTCTGTGTCATGTCATAACAGCCTGGGATTACCGTCTAGGCATACAAGGCCGTAGCCTAGGGGCCCAGCCAGCCTAGGGGCCCCACCCACCCAGCTACCGCGACCAGGTAGCTTTGGATGGGCCCCGCGCTCATATCATGGTACTTATACCACGCGTAGATCCAATCGAACTTATCTATCAATGGTCAAAAGAAATGCTAAAGATTCCGAGCTCGCTTCGCGCGCTCCTTCGGCAGTTCTTCAACTTTTCTTAATAAGTCGACAAAGGATTTTCTATTTCTATTTTCTTCTCTCGCTATCGCATCTTAGTTACTCTTAATTCTTAAAATTTCTTGCATAAGTCGTCATAGGAATATAAGTCATCAAAAAGGAAGATATCACTGACAGTGTTACTGAGATTTTAAAGATAAATTGTAATAAAATTATTTTGTGTGCTTTTCCATATTTTGAGAGGTTATCAAATAGAAAAAACAATTATATACATATGCTTAATAAGCATATTCAGTTCTTAGTAAGTCACTACAGTGACAAACTTATATTTTTTGACACCAACAGTTTTGTTGATAAGTTGAAATCGACAAGGAATACAGTGTATCTGCCCATTAGGTTTAGACATAAAATAGCGAGGCTATTATCTTATATAAACTCAGACATAAGTAGTATGTCGAAGTCTTGTACTATAATTAACACCTCAATTATTAGTAGTAATTCTAATGTACAGGTGGTCACCTTAAATAACTGTAGCTCTAATGCTACAACTATTTACAATAATTGTACGAAGGAGGATCCATGTATCACTATGGCAAATCCTTGTCCTAATGGGGGTTCCACAAGTAGTAGGATCTCATTACATGGTGATGGCATGGGAGTCTTGGGGCTCACTCTGGATGTTGATTTAAACTAGATAGTAAGACAACAGAAGATACCGGTAACAATATAGTTACACCTACCAACAACAAGGTGTCTTCTTGCTCTCAAATAGTTAAATGCAAAGAAGGGTCTAAGCAGAATTCCTTGAAATTATTTCATCAAAATATTCAAGGTTTTTCTTCCAAACAATTAGAAATTGAACTATTTTTAGAAAAAACTATGTTTGATATTATTTGTTTAACTGAACATTGGTTGAAAGATTATGAAATGCTAATTAATTACGAAAATTATAGTATGGGCAGTTGTTTTAACCGAAAATCTATGCTGCGTGGCGGTTCACTTATCTTAGTAAAAAAATCTATTAAATCTAAGCCTCGTAAAGATATAGTTGATTTGTCGGTGGAGCACAACATTGAACTGTCCTGTGTTGAGCTAGATAAGCATGTAATAGTGTGCGTTTACAGACCCCCAAGTTATCAAAACTACTCCGTATTTGAGTCAGTAATGGAAGATGTTTTAGCAAAACTTGCAACTGGTAAAAAATCGCTAATTATCTGTGGTGACTTCAATATTAATATCTTAGAGAATAGTTCAAATAGCAGTCGATTGTTAAGTCTCTTTAAATCATTCAATTTGTCAAATGTGTTTTCAGAACCAACCCGCATAACTACAAATTCTGCTACATGTATTGATAATGTTTTTTGTTGCTGCGACTACTTAGATAAAGCTATTGTAAATTATCTCCCTTCTGATCACAGCGGTCAAATCGTTGCTTTCAAGTCCAACACACCATTTAAAAACATTCAGACACAATTTAGACAAATAACACCCAGCAATCTAAATAGATTTAATAATAACTTAATTAGTAAGTTAAGTACACCGGGCCATATTAATAGCAATGTAAATGAATTATATGAGGAATTCTTTTCGATAGTGCGCACCGAGTTCAATAATACTTTAAAAAAGAAAACAAAAACTATTTGCCCAAACTTTTTATTCAGTGACTGGGCAACTAAAGGTATTAGGAAAAGTAGGGAAAATTTGTTTGAGCTGTATGGCCTTAAGCCTTATATTAACTCTGAAACTTTTAATAAATACGTTGCTACTTACTCTAAAACTTTTAAAAAAACCTGCAAGGTAGCTAAAGCCTTGTACATTAGCAACAAGATCAAATCAGCGGATAATAAAATAAAGACGGTTTGGAAAATTATCAACGACGAAACTAACAGGAGTAAAAGTCATAATAATGATTTCACTCTAGAAACTTCGCGTGGTCTTCTAAGCTCAAACAAAGAAGTAGCGCAAGAATTTGTAAATTTCTTTACCACTATCCCAATTAAAACTACTGAAACCCTAAATTCCTCGTCTTCGCGTTCTATTGATTTATTAAGAGCAAACGTTTCATCCTGCCCGACTGAATTTAAATTCAAGCATATAAACCCCATAACAGTAATAAAAGCTTTCAAGCAAATCAAGATCAAATTAACAGAAGATCTATGGGGAATGTCAATCAAAGTTTGTACCTCCATTATTGAGACTATAGCGCCGTACTTAGCATTACTATTTAATTTGTGTGTTGATCAAGGAGTCTTCCCGGATCTAATGAAATATAGTAAGGTAATACCACTTTTCAAATCCGGGGATAGTAGAGACGCCAATAATTATAGACCCGTATCCGTGTTGCCGGTTTTCAGCAAGGTGTTTGAAAAGGTAATGCTTAATCAAATGCTCAATCATTTTAACTCCAATAGAATCTTACACGATCAACAGTATGGCTTCACCAAGGGACGTTGTACGACTGACGCCGGTGTCACCTTATTAAAACACATATTTACGGCGTGGGAAGAGGCCCAAGACGCAATAGGAATATTTTGTGACCTCTCCAAGGCATTTGATTGCGTCGACTACGAAACATTACTCTTGAAACTTAAGCATTACGGACTTGGAGACCTTGCGCTCAGTTTAGTAAAATCTTATTTATATGATAGACAGCAGCAAGTTCAAATAAATGGTGTCAATTCACTCGGCTTAAAAGTAGAAATGGGTGTACCACAAGGCTCGATATTGGGTCCTTTCCTCTTTTTAGTATATATTAATGATCTACCCCACTTGTTAAAAACCCAACCACAAATGGTGTTATTTGCTGACGATACTTCCTTAATTTTTAAAATTAATAGACGTGCCTCAAATTTTGACGACGTAAATAACGCCCTATTGCAGGTCCAAAATTGGTTCACTGCTAATAATTTAGTATTAAATGGGAAAAAAACTAAGTGCATAAGATTTTCTTTACCAAATGTCAAAAGTAGTATTTGTGAGATAGTATTGAATCAAGAGAAATTAGAATTCGTCGATAAAACTGTTTTCCTGGGGATTACGCTCGACTCAAGGCTTCAATGGGGGCCTCATTTAACTTCCCTTGCAGGATGGCTAAGTTCAGCAGCATATGCTGTGAGAAAAATCCGTCAATTTACTGATGTAGATACCGCTCGGCTAGTATATTTTAGTTACTTTCATAGTATTATGTCGTACGGTATTTTACTATGGGGACGGGCTGCAGACATCGAGTCTATTTTTATTCTGCAAAAAAGAGCCATCAGAGCCATATATGGCCTCCGCAGGTGCGACTCTCTAAGGGAACTGTTTAAAGAAATTAACATCATGACGGTACCTTGTCAATATATCTATGAAAACATCATGTACGTAAGGAAAAATCTACATCTTTTTAGTAAAAGAGGTGAAAGACACAATTATATCACTAGAAATAGGGACCAATTAGTTCAACCAGGTTTCAGGCTGGCTAAAGTAGACTCATCTTTCATGGGGTACTGTTTAAAATGTTACAATAAAATACCTCCCCACATACTTCAACTGAAAGAGATGAAATTTAAATCTTGTATAAAACGCACGCTATTTAGCCAAGCATATTATAAATTGGGGGATTACATTGCTGATAAAAATGCTTGGCTCAACGCTGGTCCTGCTCCACAAGGGCGCAAAAACTAATTGATCAGGTATTGAAAATAGTGTTGGAGCTGCTGAAGATTTTAAAAACTCTTTGCATTGTATACATTCAATCTCTTAGTATTGTATAGCTGCACAGCACATTGTTATGTGAGTACTATGTACTATAAAGCTGCCATTTGCTGGATACGTCTTTCATTGACTTGAATGTGCCCTGGTGGCTGGGAGTATGTCGTGCTCACTCTAATGTCTCGCTGATGGTGGCGCGTGTGTTGGATCATTTAGCTCCCTTCAAAATGGTTGAGCTGAATGGTGCTGATCCACGCGTCATGTTCGTGAACGGGCGCCGTCAGTAGAGACTGGTCATCTCTTAGCTGCCACGGCTTATTTTAACTTTAATTTTTGAATTGCTTTTGTTTTTGTTGTAATCTTTTTATTACGGACGCTTTTACGTTTTGCATCGTTCTCACATGTATAATTTCAAAATTAATGATGTAAACAATATTTTGTAACCATAATACGTTGATTTAAAAGAGTGTCCTTGGAGTTTCTTGCCCGTTCTTCTCCATAGGTACCTACTACGCTTTGGAATGGGCAACTAGCTTCATCTTTCTGACTGACTGACACAACCCTTGACAATTCAAAAGTGCCTGTAATTGGTTTATTTGAAATAAATGCTTTGAGTTTGAGTTTGAGTTTGATAGTGCCTAGTGTTTGTATGAATAGTCAAAAGAAACCTAATCTAATTTAGGTTCGGGATGGGGGGCCTCAAATGGCAAGTGCTTAGGGGCCCTGGGTCTCTAAGGCCCGTATTACAGAAGGAAACTCAAGCATTGATCTCTGTTTAAAACTAGTTTTAAGTCAAGCATAGATTCATTGATCATAGTTCAGCTGAGTATCGCTTTATTTTAGAACGTTACTCAGTTCGTAAAGCGAACCCAAGCAGTGATTTGATCTGTAATCGCCCAAGTGTGGTCGAGAACGCGCTTGAGCATAGAATTGTCATGCCAATTTTTGTTTGAAGCGTAAGTTGTCGAGTTTTAATATCAAAATGGATATATTTGAAGAAGTAGATCATTACAATAATTTATTCAATGATGATGCAAATAGAAGGTTGAACTTTAGCGTTCCTCTTAGATATTTAAGAGCTACACAGGACCCATATAATTGTGAAAACTTCATAAAGAGGTACAGGTTTTCATAAGACGTGGTAAAATATTTAACTCTACCTATGATAGACCTCGATTTAAGAAAACCACATAACCGTGGGCATCCCCTAGCCCCAGAATTGCAAATTCTTGTATTTTATTTTTCTTTCGTCCTGCCATTTAAAAAGTTATAAGAATAAATAATAATCAGCAAAACAAATAACAAAACTAATCAAAATATCTACGATGTTTTCATTTGTATAAATTGTTTGACACACTGACATTTTTATTAAATAGCGTACCTATTTATGGCCATAGATACAAGTCTTTTAAGCCTTACAATAATTATGCGTATAAAATTACTATACTTTATTTAAATAAATGAGGAATTGTACTACGAGTATTCGGGACCGAACTAGACCGAACTAATAACGCAGATTTCCTAAATAATTGGGCGCTTATGATATATTTTAATATTTCTAATCCAGTGAAGATTAAAACAAAGTTGGTAAATAAAATAAATCGTAAACGAAAACAGGCTGATACATAGACAATACACATCTCTGCTTGAGGTTCGATTTGAGTCTCGATTCAGCTGAATAGAGATTGATTACCGTTCTGGAATATGACCGATGCTCGAGTACTGATTCTATACTTAAACAGTGATCGATTGATTGACGCTCAAACTAGACTTGAGGAAGCTTCTGTAATACGGACCTAAGTGCGGGCCTGTGATGTTTGAGTCTAGATGGAAGGAGAATAGGTGGTTGAGTCACCTCAGAAGGTAATTCTGGTAAATAATCCGTTGTATGTCCTCATCATAATTTTACACCATGTTAGTTTATGATGTTTAAATGTCTAAAACATTATAGGTACACATAATGAGTTCTTTCTTGGACAATATACCGTTTTACTTTCGCAGTCAACTAATCTAGACTCATTTCCTGTGGCTTTGTCACCTAAAGCAATAATTGCTATGTGCGGAAATTTAATTATTTCTCTAACGGAGAATTTATTATCATTTCCATGTTTATGTATTTATTTATTATTAAAGGTACACCAGCAGCTTCTGTAGCTATACAAAATATCAAATTATAATAGGTAGCAGCCATGGGCCACAGTTGCCAACAACAAGTGAATCAACATTCTCAAATACGGTGATAACCTAAGGTAAAAACGAAATGTAAAACACTATGTAGTACGAGTAACAAACTATACAAACAGAAAGATATAAAATTACAAAAGAAATAAGCTACAGTTCATATGTTCATCTGTCTTTGAGCTTTGAAGCGGTTTAGGCAGAGCTCTAAGTACTTATGAATACCTTCCCACCAATCAAAATAAAATGTCACAGTTTCGATTTGTCGTTTCTTATGGAGAAGAGCCGGCAAGAAACTTCACGGTTAGCCCGCTTGTAAGTACACGTCCGTTTTGTTCACTGGCATAATCATAATAATTTATTTCATTACAACGTTTACAAAAAGTGTACATTTAGCCAACAGTAGTAAATATTCTATACAATAATAGTGCCTAATAATAAAATAAAAGTAAACTATTTTTAATTACAGGTGCAAGTACCTAATGATGGTCTGGAATTAGAATGTTAGGTAGCGACCCGCCCGATCTAGGTTTAAGGCTCCTACATACTGGCGCGACTTGTCGCGCGACGCGACGCGACACAAAGACACCGCGTGTAGCGCTACAAGCGGTACCTTTGTGTCGCGACGTGTCGCGCGACAAGTCGCGCCCGTATGTAGGAGCCTTTATTCCAACCTGTGTTTCAGGCCATCACTTTTACGGTTAAGGCGCTGACAAGACCCAATTTACAAAAACAGGCTTCTGTTAAGAAAAAAAAAATGCCAAATCTGTATAGTTTGTGGTAGCGGAAAAAATATATGTTAATTTTGAACATATTTCCCAGAACTTGGTTGTTAACAAAATACGTTTTGAAGAAAAATCTCGATACAAACTAACGTTACCTTGAGTTCTAATCCAAAATATCTGTATTAAATATCAACATACGTTACGTATTTAATTAATAACAAGAATGTCTTATTTTAATGCAGAACTTGGTTGTTTTTTATTTTCGATTGCTCAACTCAATTTTGAGTAAATAGATAATTGCTTCATATTTTGCAATAAACTACAAGCGTTGCGTCATCGCGCTTCTCTTTCCTTTCTATGCAATCTGACAGTGACCACGGTTTAGGTGTTGTCAGCGTCTTAATAGACAGTTGTTTTTACCGGACTTGCGGTGGTGTTAAGGTGGCAATGGAAGTGTGTGATATGATGTATATGCACCGGACGTCGGACCGGTGTCCAATTCATAGAAAAACCTATGAAAAACACGGTCCGGGGTCCGACGTAACAAACGGGCGACTACATACTCATAAAAAGAATCATTGGCTCTTACAATATTTTCAAATTACACTGTTAATAGGTAGGTATATATGAGAGGACAGTGAAGGCCTGTCAACAAGTACCAGGTACAAAATAGAAAATGGTCAACAAATCTAATTACAAAACAAATGGTCTACAAAACCTACCACGATCTCACATTTACAAAATATAAAAATTGCTCAATTGCTTATTACCAAGGTGAGATATAAAATAAATAACCGAGCGAGCCTTAAGGCTCCTACATACTGGCGCGACGCGACACAAAGACACCGCGTGTAGCGCTACAAGCGGTGCCTTTGTGTCGCGACGCGTCGCGCGACAAGTCGCGCCAGTATGTAGGAGCCTTTACAGTAGTCTCATATGATGTGTAACATCTGACATTTCACCTTGGTAATAAGCAACTGAGCAATGTGGGGCTGCCTCGTTTCTGTAGTGCATCAGGGATGTTCGCGCTATATCACACTGATAGCTTTCATGCCGCCATTCGCAAAAAAACGGCTTCCCTGATCTGCGGAATGCGTGGCAGCCGCAATCAAATCCTGGCGACTGTAGCGGACAGGATCTCATCCCCATTGTGGAGGTCTCTGGTTCGCAGAGTCATTTAATTTTAAGTTTATTAGTTTTCTCGTGTTCTGTTCCTACTATGGATTTTTATTATCCGAAATAAAGAATATTTTATTTTATTTTTTTATTTTAATTTATGTATAGTGCCAATTTTGTTAGAGTCAAGTGTCCTTCCCCCCCTGCCAGCTAAATGGTTGTTTTTGGGTAGGTGAAAAAATGTATGGCAGTAGTATATATAACGAAATTAAAAGGAAAACTATCACTCCCCCCGACCCTTGCTCGATGAAGTGCCAGCCCGCGCCGCAGCTGAGCCCGTAGCTTTAAAATCCCCGTTTAATAATAATTCTGTTCAGATCCAGCCTGTCCCACCTTGCTGTCCTCCCCCCAGCGACGCCCTAAGCCGAGGTCCGTACCCCACAGGGGGTGCCCTTAACGTGCGTTTAGGCTTTGAGTCCGCTTAAGGCAGGATAGTCTGGTTGAGTAGTCACGACCTCTCAAGGTCAACTACGAGATGCCATACATAAAAAAAAAAGAAAACTATCACAGATAAGTAGGCTTTACAAGTTAACGAGAAATAGTCGACCAACTTAAATTTGCAATTGGAGAATTGACCATGACGTATGTATAACGATATAGCGTCGGTGATATTCTGAAACTGCGGAACTAACAGTGTTTAAAACCGCGTATTTACAAAAGTAGCAAAATCGAGATTTCAGATTTTCGAATTCAATAATACATATCGACGCTTGAAAGGCAAAATTTACTAAGCGACATAGGGCAAATTTGACTTTACATTATTAAAGTCAATTTTTCAGAAAAAAATCATATAAATTCTTGTAATCATCCTACAGGCGTAAATCTTACTGTTTTGGAAATCTTATTTATCTAATCATCTGAACCAGAATTTATATGTTTTTTTTTCTGAAAAATTTACTTTAATAATGTAATGTCAAATTTGCCCTATGTCGCTTAGTAAATTTTGTCAATATTTTACGTAACTAATGCCTACAATATTAAGAGGAATATGAGAATTTAAAAGTTTAAACAATAGAAAGTCAAGTGGTTTAGTAAATATTACGTTTTTCCTCGTTTCTGTAAAATTCACTGCACCTACCTTACGCGGTTTTAAACACTGTTAGTTCCGAATATCACCGACGATATGGGAGAATTGGAAGAACATGTTTTTGAACTAAGTACAATGTTAAGTTTGTTTTTGAGATAAATTCATTCTAATTACGGAACCCTTCATTGTGCGTGGTCCGACACCACTTGGCCGGTTTTTTAATATGTGCATTGTGCTGCCTATAAAAATTGATGGTTTTAAAAGTCAGGTGCATTGATTAGAATACGACTGGATACAACTTTACTGCACACAGTCAAGTAAACACGCGCTCGGGTAGCCGATTGTCCGATTAATCCGTTAATGTTGGTTTTTGTATTTACGAGTATTTAGTTTTTAAAGTGTTATTCATGTTATTATTATTACTAAAATAAAATAAATTATTTAAAAAACAAAAAACCCGACTGCAAAAACACATAACTGAAAAGGGAAAAACAAGCATTATAATCTATATAATTTGTTTTGTTTTTCCCTTTTCAGTTATGTGTTTTTGAAGTCGGGTTTTTTGTTTTTTAAATAATTTATTTTATTTCAAGCTTTTTAGTTTTATTAATATATATATTTGAAAAATTACTCATTATTAGCTTTTATTTGATACTAATGTTGTTGCAATTAATTTAAAAAACCCTTCCCCTCCTTTTTTTGTATTTGCAGATGCAATTTATAAATATTATATTGCCTATGTCACTTCCATAATTAAGACGAATCTAAGGACACCTCATATATTAAAATCCATCAAGCCGTTTAGGCTACAGAGCGTGCCAAAGAAATAGACATACATACATACATACATACTCTCGAAAAACATTACCCTCCTGAGGCAGTCGGGTAAATAGTTTCTCATAAGCATTTCTGTGTTACTTTCAATTATATGGACGTATTTGGAATGTATTTAATAATATAATAATAATATAAATAGTAATAAACAGGTAGGAAAAAGCGAGAAAAGCAATAAAATATAAGATAATTAAGAGTGTAAGCGACGCGCTAACCTATAAATCTCTAGAATTTATCGCGTCGCTTGCGCAGGATCGTCGACATTAAAAGTCAAGATGTCTTTCTTACATTTAAATACATTTCCTTTTTTACACGTACCAAATTATTTCAGATCAACCCTCCACTGCATCCCAATGGACCCGCCCCCTCTCTCGCGTTTAGAAGTGTCCATATGCAAGCTAGGCATGACTGGCCATCAACCGATCACCATAGTATCGGCCTATGTTCCCCCCGGTTCCTCATCGGAGTTAGCCCTTCCCCCCCTCTCTGACGACCTTTCCATTCTACTTGGCCTGAGTGACTCCGTTATCATAGCGGGCGATCTCAACGCCAAACATCATGCTTGGAACAGCACCAGGACCTCCACCAGAGGCAGACACCTGTTTGACCTATGTCCCATCCTCAACATCGACATCATCGGCCCGATGACTCCCACTCACTTTCCCCACGACCCTAACCAAACCCCCGACGTACTTGACATAGCGCTTCTGAAGAGTATCAACCTACGGTTGGACTCTATAGAGGCGCTTGACGAACTCTCCTCTGACCACCGTCCAGTTGTTGTAAAGCTGGCACCACGCCTAGGTCTCCATGACCCTGATAGACCCCCTCTCACCAAGTTAGTTACAGACTGGAGGAAAGTAAGCGACTGCCTGAAATCCACCACGTTAGGTCCCCGACTAGACTCCATTCCCGACCACTTCGACTCTATCGCTGACACGACAGCCGCGATCGACTCATTCACAGTGCACGTACAATCAGTCCTGAACGACTGTTCAAGGGAGGTTCCGGCGATGGACGACCATCGCTGGAAGCTTCCGGACGATGTACGCGAACTGTTGAATGAGAAGAACGCGGCTGTCCGTGCGTACAGTAACTTTCCCAACCACGCGAACAAAGCCCATATGTGCTATTTACAGAGATCTGTAAAGACACGCCTATCGGAGCTGCGTGACGCTGGATGGGACAAGATGCTGAGCGAGCTAGAGCCCACTCACCGAGCGTTCTGGGACCTTCAGAGGAAACTCAAATCCGACGAAGTCGTCTCAATGCCCCCCCTGGTGCGCCCCGACAAGACCATCGCTTTCGATGACGTCGACAAGGCAGAATGCCTAGCCGATAGTCTTGAGGCTCAATGCTCACCTAGCTCTCAACCAGTAGACCAAGCTCACCTGTCCCAGGTCGACGCGGAAGTCGAACGTAGAGCCTCCCTCCCGCCCGTTGAAGACCCTGACTATCCTCTGCCTCCCGTCACTCCAGACGAAGTGCATGATATCATCAAGGGTCTAAAACCTCGCAAAGCCCCCGGCTCAGACGGAATCACCAATAGGGTGCTCCAACTGTTCCCCGCTCACCTCATAATGCTCATGGCCACCATCTTCAATGGAGCCCTGAGCAATAACATCTTCCCACAAGAGTGGAAGAAGGCCACCGTCATCGGCATACCGAAGCCCGGTAAGCCGAAAACGGAGCCCACCAGCTACCGGCCCATCAGTCTGCTCAATGTCTTCGGCAAAATCTATGAGAGGCTTATCTTAAAGCGCCTCAGAGATTTTGCGGAAACAAAGGGCCTCATCCCCGACCAGCAGTTCGGCTTTAGAGCCCAACATTCTTGCGTCCAACAGGTCCACCGCATCGTTGAACACATAAGCCACGGCTTTCAACGTGGTCTTACGACCGGTGCTGTATTCTTCGATATAGCGAAAGCGTTCGACAAGGTCTGGCACAACGGCTTATTATATAAGCTCTACAAACTCGGTGTGCCCGATCGTCTCGTGCTCATCTTACGAGACTTCTTGTCGAACCGCACCTTCCGCTATCGCATCGAAGGAGCGCTATCCTCCCCTCACCCTATCCGTGCAGGCGTCCCTCAGGGCTCTGTACTATCCCCTCTCATTTTCACTCTCTTCACCAGCGACATCCCGAAAAGTAGAAAGGCGCAGTTGGCTCTGTTCGCAGACGACACGGCCATCTACTACACCGGGTTAGTCCACGACCACATATCTCGCACTCTCCAGACCGAGGTCAACAAGCTTGGCGCTTGGTTTAGAAAGTGGAGAATCGAGGTCAATCCCGACAAAAGTCAGGCTGTTCTCTTCACCAAACAGCGTAAAAACCTCATCGCCCCCCGACCGCTCACCATGTTCGGCAAGCCTATCCCTTGGGAGAAGCGAGCCAAATACCTAGGCGTGACCCTTGACCACCATCTCTCGTTCTCAGAGCACATCAAGCAGGTGCGTTCGCGTGCCGCTTTTGCTCTCGGTAGACTTCACTCCGTCCTAAATGCGCGCAGCAAATTGTCCCTTAAGGGCAAATTGCGTATTTACACAGCGTGCATCCGTCCCATCATGACTTATGCCTGTGCAGTCTTCGCACACGCTAAACCCCACCACATCCACAGGATGCAGTCCCTCCAAAACCGTTTCCTCCGAAAGGCAACGGGAGCCCCCTGGTTCGTCCGAAACGAGATCCTCCATCTCGATCTTAGAATCCCCACCATCAAGCAGTTCATGAAGCGCATCACGAAGCGCTTCTTCGACTCCGCCACCACCCACCGCAACCCTCTGGTTGTGCAGGCCGCCAGTTATAGGCCCTCCACCATTAGCTCTATTCGCCGTCCAAGGCATACCCTCTCCGACCCCGATGACCCCATTACCCTCCTCCAGGAAAGCAATAGGGCAACGAGTACAGTGCACAAAACACACCGACCTACGTTCCGACCTCGCCGCCGAGGTCCCTCGCGTAAACCCCGACGTAATTGTCCCCCCCGACCCTTGCTCGAAGAAGTGCCAGCCCGCGCCGCAGCTGAGCCTGTAGCTTTAAATTCCCCGATTAATAATAATAATATTAACCAGATCCAGCCTGTCCCATCTTGCTGTCCTCCCCCCAGCGACGCCCTAAGCCGAGGTCCGTACCCCACAGGGGGTGCCCTTAGCGTGCAGTCGCTTAGTACTATAAGTAATTCGCCCCTGGCTGGAGGCTTTGAGTTCGCTTAAGGCAGCCACAGGAAAGTCCGGTTAAGTAGTCACGACCTCTCAAGGTCAACTACGAGATGCCATACATAAAAAAAAAAAAAAAAAAAAAAAAAAAAAACACGTACCAAACCAGTTCCAAGCTTTGCTCTGCGAAGTCGTTTTTCGTAAATAGATGTGCTTGATGCTGTTTTTACACCTATTTGTGCTATCATTATGGGAATGATGGGTGCTTCGCTGGAAATTAAAAGACGATGAGAAACGATCCTTTTTGTCTTTATGACTGGGTTTCGCGTATCGTAAGGAACTGCACCCACTGGCGGCAAAAGATTTTTACACATCGAACAGGAATATAACTGGTACATAAATGGTATGAGCTTAAATTTAAATTTAAATGATAATCAAAAAGGACGTCGCGGTATATTTAAGGATACCGCGGCATCGTTGCCGTCAGTATGCGCTTGCTTACAGTTATGTCGAAGGATGTCGTGCCTTACCGCCAGTGGGCGCAAGCCCTTACTTCAGATTTCCCAATTACAACATTAAATTAAATTAAAGTGTTTACAGGTATACCCGAATCGCTTTAGCGTGGCAATAGCGGTCATTGACATACATTTTCTAGCATTCTCTATTATAAAAACTGAAATAAAGTCCGTTAACCTCATGAATCAATATCTGACGTGAATAGTCGTGATCTTCAACATGTCCCAATAACGAAAAACCATACATAATTTATCGTTTGGGTTTCTACGAAGAGATATTAGGGAAAGCGCAATGACCTCTATTGCCACGCTAAAGCGATTCGGGTATAATCTTTAGTTCAAGAATTCCGTTTTCATTATTCTAGAAGGCCGCAAGTGTAAGTTTTTGTACTAGTACAACAAAAACACGAAAATCAAGACAAAAAATTGGAAGTGTATCGACTAGTGCGTAGAGTAAATTTTATCCATTAGGTACCTATGATAATAATTATGATAACTAGGTGACGAGTGTGACGAGTGTGACGACACGTGATTATTACATACCCAGGCGATAATAACACACATCGAGCTGTAGAAAGAAACTGTCAAACAAGCATAAGTGGAGGAGGCGACGTTCTACAAAGCCAAACTTTTTCTGAAAACCAAAGATTCTTAACTCTACCCGTTTTATTGCAAAACGTGTTCTCACTTTACTCAATACTTAAACCATCGAACCAATTATATGTTGAACTTTACTCCAAGCACAGAATAGTACTTATTTTAAAATTGACAACATTTATACACTGGTTCGAAGTCACTTTTTGTAGTGAAAACTTTAACTTTGTCAGAATAAAGTACGAAATACAAAAGTGGCTCGATCGTTTATACCTGGGTCTATGAGGCTGAATGTGGCCTACTTACGACCAATTCTGCTTACCTCTCCAGTCGATTCCCATAATAATAGAATAATTCACAAAGGCTGATTGGTGCAGACGGGCGCGTTGTGTTACTTTCTCCGCGTGTCGATTGAAATGTGCGCGCTCCTTACTACCACGCACGTTTGTGGGTCGACCTCTAAAGTGAAGACGCGCGATTTTTGGGATGAGTTGTAATCTGTGACTATAGCGACTGCCGTGTACTGCATGCATTTAGGTGCAGTCAACTGTCACGGCTATTATGTTGTCTTCTAAAACTGACTGCTATGCCCCAAAAGTATCGAGGAATTAATGGCTGTAGAATGTAAAAGTAAATAAAAAGAAGAAGTAATAATATTCCAGTTTTTTTGAATAAATAAATTTTAATTTTAATCAAAAGCAGCTTAAAACGGACCCTCTTTACGCTCTTCTGACGCTTGGGATTAGCATATCGAATTTTACCTATCTATGTATCTACAATGAGATACGCTTATACGATACCTTTTGGATTTTACCTCTGTTAGTGGAGCAATGTGTGTCAGTGAGCGTAGGACCTTTACTTTGTCTACGGTCAAAGTTTGCTGTAGATCGTATGATCCCACGTCATTTGGGCGCCAATATTGCTCGTTATACAGTACTGCATTGTTTCGATTTTATGTATTTTATTTTCTCTTCTACTCCTATACACGGTGTCTCTTTATCTGTATGACGTTATATTGTGTTCCAATGTGCTTGGAGTGTCGATAGATCTGAAAATTAGAATGATGTTAATAATTATAATTAGGTAACAAATTACCAATGACATATTTTTTTATTCTACAATAATTAATAAGAAAATAAAAACCCGGCCAAGTGCGTGTCGGACCACGCACAATGAAGGGTTCCGTAGTTGGGATTACTTGGGACGAATTTATTCCAAAAACAAACTTAACATTGTAGTTGAAAACCAGTTCTCCCATATATC
Organism: Atethmia centrago; assembly: GCA_905333075.3. NCBI lineage: Eukaryota > Metazoa > Arthropoda > Insecta > Lepidoptera > Noctuidae > Atethmia > Atethmia centrago. Next base: position 24,053,813 of record HG995369.1, read on the forward strand.
GATATATGCCACGGTCAATTCTCCAACAGCAAATTTCAGTTGGCCAACTATTACTGGTTAACTTGTAAAGCCCACTTAGCCGTGATAGTTTTCCTTTTAATTTCATTATATGGAAGTACTACTGCCATGATTTTTTTTACATCTCCATAAACAACCATTTAGCTGGCAGGGCTGGCAAGTGCTAATTTTTGTTAGATTCAGGGGCACACCTGACTTTAACAAAAATTAGCACTTTAATGCTTAAATTATGCAAACGGATCCTTGATTCGAAAATTGGTGTGCACAAGCCCGCACTTTTTCGGCGTGATTAATATGTACCTATACTTATGCCAAATTACAGCTTTCTAGTATTGAGCGTATCTGAGCTACAGCGGGGATAGACAGACAGACAGACAGATGGACATGGCGAAACTATAAAGGTTCCTTGTTTACTACGGAACCTTAAAAACCGGGTAAAATAAAATACATTTTTGGTATATGATTACTAAATTATAATAAAAATAATGTAGACTGTAAGTCTTACAAATAAATAGACAATGGTGCCGATTCCCTTGTTCACAAACTAAACTAAATTTAAGTTCAGTGCATCTTTTTCTTTCTATTTCGTTAAGAAAAGGACAAGATAAATTTTAGTTTAGTCCTGTCAAATTAACCAGCGCTTGACGTAAATTGACGTAATTTTAGTAGGCAAGTTTTTAATCACGTCTAAACTCGTATGGAGTAGTGACAGGCGCTGATTAATTTGACAGGACTAAACTAAAATTTATCTTCTGTCCTTTTCTTAATGAAATAGAAAGAAAAAGATGCACTGAACTTAAGTTTAGTTTTGTTTGTGAACAAGGGAATCGGCGCCAATTTCAACATTTTGAATCGAGCTTGTTTTAATTCGGGAAGCAATCACACGATCCTGGCTCCAGCATACATCCATACAAAACATGCTATAAATCTTTCAATCACTTAAGAAGATACAATAAACAATCAATCGAGATGTACAAAGTTACATAATTCATTACCTCGTAATCACGACTGCGTAGCAATCGCTACCGTAGTCGGTCGTAGTTGTTTTATGCTCGTTGCTAGCAACTGCAATCTGCGACCATTTACAAGCACACTTTATGTTCCTGATTACAACGGAATTTAGTTTGTAGATTTGTAGGAAAATCTTAATTATTGTAGGTTTCTTTAGGTATGGCTCGATCGATCAGGTTAAACTACGCTTGCTGCGGTCGGTCCGTGGATGGGTGACCAACTTTACACACCGAGACCCTTTGCGTGCCTCGGAAAGTACGTTAAGCCCCAACTGTAATTCGTAAATCTTTGACGGTTGTTATGGGTAGTCAGAAGCTCAAAAGTCTGTCAACCAGTCTTACCAAGGGGTATCGTGTTACCCAGTAACTGGGTTGTGGAGTTCAGATAGGCAGTCACTCCATGCAAAATACTGGTATTCAGTTTCATCCGGTTAGACTGGAAGCTGAACCCAAAAGGCTTAACGTGCTTTCCGGGGCGCGGAGGAGTCTCGGCCACACTTCATGCTCAGACCAACCCCGGCAAACATAGCTTAACCTGATGGATCCACCAACACGATCCACCTGTGTGACTATTATTACTTAAGACGCTGGCAACACCTAAACCGCGGTCACTGTCAAATTCCATAGAAAAGAAAGAGAAGCGCAATGACACAACGCTTGTAATTTATTGCAAAATATGAAGTAATTATCTATTTACTCAAAATTGAGTTGAGTAATCGAAAATAAAAAACAACCAAGTTCTGCATTGAAATAAGATGTTCTTGTTATTAATAACAATAGTTCTTGTTAAAATAAATACGTAACGTATGTTGATATTTGATAGAGATATTTTGGATTAGAACTCAAAGTAAGAGGTTAGTTTAACGTTACTTAGTTTGTATCGAGATTTTGTTTTCAAAACGTGTTTTGGTGTCAACCAAGTTCTGGGAAATATGTTCAAAATTAACATAATTATATTTTTTCCGCTACCACAAACTATACAGATTTGGCAATTTTTTTTCATAAGCGAAGCCTATTTTGGTCAATTGGGTCTTGTCAGCGCCTTAACCACGAGCTTCTCGATCCAGACCCATCCGATCCAAACCCAGTAAAGATTTAAATTTTGCATCGAACCTAGGTATATTTGAATTACAGTATCTAAGCAGGTATCTGCCCACATCTAAGTATAAACGAGTAGGTAGGTAGATAAATTATTTAAAAAAGACTATACCTACTGCTCCTGGACATCTGTTGTCTTCCCACTGGTTAATCTGCATCCTTCCGACTGCACGCGTATTTACAAAAAACACTCAATATTAAACAGTACGCGTCAAATTTAATGGCGACTCTGAAGTGCACTACTCGCTGCGCAGTGCCCCACCCCTCACCCCCGCGGACACATAAATTCGTTACTGCGCAGCAACTCGCCTCATTTTCCGAGCCGCCATAAAGTTTGAATTGAGCTGTACCTACTTAGATTTTTCTTAGATGCATCCAATACACTGACAAATTTCTAGACCTGCTACTCTTTCTACAGAGAGAGCTTATCTTTTTAAAATAAACTATTTATGATACAGATTTTAGTTTCTCTACTCTTATTATAGTTATTATGAGTAGAAAAACTTGAAAAAGAGGCTTGTGGCTAAGTAATAACTGCCGCACGGATCAATCGATCAGGTTAAGCTACGCTTGCCGCGGTTGGTCCGTGGATGGGTGACCATATTTACAAGACCCCCTCCGTGCCTCGGAAAGCACGTTAAGTCGTTGGTCCCGGCTGTCATTTGTAGATCTTTGACTGTCGTTACGGGTCGTCAGAAGCCCGAAAGTCTGACAATCAGTCTTACCAAGGGGTATCGTGTTACCCAGTAACTGGGATGTGGAGGTCAGATAGGCAGTCGCTCCATGTAAAATACTGGTATTCAGCTGCATCCGGTTAGACTGGAAGCCGACCCCAACATAGTTGGGAAAAGTTAGGCAGGTGATGATTAGAAAACTCTGACCTTGGCTCTGCTGTGGCCTACCGCTGCAGAGCCAAGGTCAGAGTAGTAGTACGACGGGCTGGTGTCAGAAACTAAGTGGTACACAGTACTGTGGTAGAACGATGAGCTGGTGTCCTCAACTCCACGCCTAAGCGCTTATTAAGCGACTTCCAAAAAGGACCACCTAAGTACACATTATGGGAAAGCAATAAAGATATTGAGTATTGAGGAGAAGGTTATAAATGTTCGTCTTTTTTTTTTTTGGGTGGGAAATCATCAAATAACTTCTCCCGCTCTGGCCGGAGCGGGAGGGTGTGTCAGACTCTTACTGACTAAAACACACCCGTATTCCTTCCTGTTGCCTGTGTTGCGGGGGCCTCGGTGACCCATAAGTACCTTCCCGCAACCCCGGCAGGCATCCCTATCCCCATCCCTAGTGGACCCCTACCTTTGTGCTGACGACATCTCTTTGAGGCGCGCGTGGAATACAACGCGTCGTCGACCCGGGCCTGGTCCTTACCGGACGGTGAGCTACCCATTGCTCACCGTCCGCAAGCCCGCGCCTAAGGTGGCCGGAAATCCGCCCGGGATTCCCGACGCCCAGGACGTCTCCTGCGGCGGCTAGGGGCGAGAGGGCACGAAACATGCCTTTCCCTCAACCGTCCCGCCTCCTGCTTCGCGAGCATTACTGCTTCGCAGAAGGAGGTGATGGCTGCCCATGCCCTCTCGCTCCGTACCATGGCCTGAACCAGGGCCGGACGCGAGAGATCTCTGCCGCCGATCGCCTCCACGAGGACACGGCGGTGCTCTGCCCAAGCCGGGCAGACCTCCACCGTATGCTGCACCGTGTCCTCCGGGCGATCCACACAGTGGTGACACCCGGGCGTTTCCTCCCGCCTTATCCGACACAGAAACCTCCCGAAGCTGCCGTGTCCAGTGAGGACCTGCGTCAGGCGGAAGGTGAGGACGCCGTGGCGCCTCTCTAGCCACTACTCAAAGAGGGGAATTATCGCCGCAATTGTGGCGTGCCCAGCACTGGGTTGCGACAACCGTATAAATGTTCATCTGTACCTATGTTGTTTTTTTAAGTGTATGTTCACCGATTTCTCCGTCAATTGTTGACCGATTTTTAAAATTATTTTTTTGTTTAAGGTATGCTTCCTAGGATTGTCACCTAGTCTCTAGAATCTGATGGAATCCCATGGAAATCTAGGGAAATCCTCAAATTTTATAGGCACACCTATAGCGATTTGGATATTTTTTGTAGTAACTCGTGCATTTGCTCTCGGAACGTAGGATCATTTGGTGAAGTGGAAGGAACTGATGAAGATGGCCACTGGAACTACTTAATAATGAGTATTTAACGGGTTGCAATCCGATTAAGTACTTTAGTATAGTTGCTAAGCAATTTATGCTCGTCACAATGCATATGGTGAGTGGCAGTGCACCTGGTTCTTACCAGGAGAAGTCCTCAACAATTTACGTCCCTGCATCGGGAAAATTTTGTAAAAAGTGATGAGTAGTTGACATAAGGCTATTGTAAATTAGATAAATTACAAACTGACCCACAAAAAAGTGAAATATTAATCCTTCTACAAAATAACAAACAACCGACTTCTTAAAAAACAATACAAAGTGAAAAATAACTTTAATTTCGGAAGTCGATGGCGAAAAACAAAAATACAGTCAAACAGACCAACTTCCGAAATTAAAGTTATTTTTCATTTTGTAAGTACCTAGTGTTTTTTTGGAAGTCCGTTGCTTTTTTTTCCGTACTCGAATTTACCGGGGTAGCATTGTCTTAACTCAGATCGTTGCAGAATTCCTAACCAATCTAGTGAATCTGGGTCTCACCCACAGAGATATGTTGAAGTAGCAGTTACGAATTCGTCTCCTGTACCTACCTACCTACTAGTTTATTATCTCTGATCAACTGACGCTCATAAATATGTAAGCGCGCCCGCATCCCTTTAATTATATCAGCGTTTTACAATGCTGATAGATTTATCTAGTTATTTCTCTGTTTTATGATATTTTTTTTAACTTTTCTCATGATTTTTATTTACAACCTGCCCGACCGGCGATTCTGGTATGCCTGGTCAAGTGCAATCTCTACGTCTAAACTTGTTATTTAGGATTTGTCTATGTACCTAGGTAGTTAAATATCAAAACTCGATAAGTCACACCACTAGGTACTCGAAATTGAACTACGTACCTATGAATCCACAAACTTGAATAAAAAAATGCATACCGTAAAACCTGGCAACTTTGCCCTAAATCTCAGATTGTTTTTGCATTAGATGACTTATTTTCGAAAGTTTTAGTTTATGTCATATTATGTTTGTACCACACAATACTATATGTTCATGTCTCCATATGTATTACTAGAAATATCCAGAAAAATGTATGTGTGTTAGTAAAAAAAATAATGTTTTGGGCAAAAAATCATAGGCTTCTGGCAACTTTGCCAACTTTGAATATTTCCAATATTATACACCGCACCGTTATTTAAAAAATGCCAGTATATAAATACAGGGCAATGCAGTATTGTATCAAATTATGAGATGAATAAACATATTCCTTGTCATTCAAAATTGAGTGGGCAAAGTCAAAACGCCACCTAGAACATTTTTCTGAAAATAATTATCAATGTCCAGGGCTCACCATTGACAAAATGCTACATTATTTATTTAACGAAAAACATTTTCGTGTGTAATCTTTTTAGTGACTAATAAATCCATAAGTACAATTTTAATTACATTATAAACAGTATAATGGATAATAAATAAAGATCTACGGTACAAAGCCTGTTAAGTTATATTGTTACGGTATAATGTTAGCTGTATTTCAGCTATATAACTTGAAAAAACTGCAATGATTTTGTCATTTATTAATATCTTAAGCATTTTTTAAACATTTTATTTGAATGTTAAACATTTAAAATTATAAAAAATAACATACAACGAACGTGCAACAACGTTATAATAAGTACGTTTTACTTTGCATTTCTTGTAGACGTTGTTCAGCCCGGACCTGTTTTATATTTTGTGTAGTTCAAACAGACAATTTCGGTGAATCCCTATTTAAAAATTGCTCTACCCATGTTTTGTCCGGAACTTTTCCATTAAAAATGTCACTGCGGGAATTTTGAAGAGATAACGTCTTATAAATCGATGAACGCCGGCTGCACGCATGAAAAAGCATGACTCATTGTCACGTTCCGCCTGAGCCGAGCGTGCAAACGCGAGGCCGCAACTAGCGATATAGAGCCGGCCGGCCGGGGTCGGCCTAAGCGTTCAGCTTGTGGCGCACCTCTCTTTCGTTATCACGTAAAATTATAGTCCGTAAACCGACTTTACAGTCAACCATTTTTTTTCTCTAAATAACTAAGTTCAACTTGGTCATTGGACAACCATGTTCACTGGCAGCAAGCAGAACATTTACAAGTTTCTCTTCTTTATTGTCTGTTATTTTCTTTGGTCCTCCTACCGGTTTCCATATGTAACATTTCCTCAGAGTAATTCCTATCATTTCTGGATCCTAGTTTTTTTCTATTTTTCTTTCTGCTTGCTGTACAAGCATTTAATATTGTTAATATTCTTCATTCTATAAGCACAAAAATATACATATGTTTGAAAAACTAAACAAATAATAAATACGTTACAAAATTGGCATTGGTGCCGATTCCCTTGTTCACAAACTAAACTAAATTTTAGTTCAGTGCATCTTTTTCTTTCTATTTCATTAAGAAAAGCACAAAAGATAAATTTTAGTTTAGTCCTGTCAAATTAATCAAAGTTAAAAGTTAAAAAATAAAGTAAAGATTAAAAATCTTTGTATTAAAATAACAACAATATGATGTTATTTTAATATAATGATTTTTAAACTTTGAATTATCGGTTCCTGGCCTTTTTATAACTCTGGTAAGGATAAGTAAATCATTCAAGATAATTTTATTAAAGCGATCTTAAAAGACCACTTACCAAACCATAATATAAAAAATAACAATGGCCTAGGGATGTACGCGCCCCTCAGTTCTTCGTCCCAACAGTTGAGTATGATAGTTCTTTGGTAGGTAACGGCTCTTTATCTTAATTTTTTTTTATTACAGTTTAAAACTTTATAGAAATAAACTATAATATACAAATAGCAATCGCGCAAGAATAATTAGCAAGTAAGTTCAGAGAAACTGCGTAGATTTTAAAAATCATGTTTATCTACACTTATACTTATATTCAATTTAAAAGAAAAAAAAATGTTTTTATCATTACACTAGAGTTCACTAGCCTTATACAGAAATCAAAGCAATTATAATTTAATATTAAAATGCTCCTAGTAACAGAATGGGTTCCACAATACTTGTAACCACACCCCATACTTTAATTCACAACACTAATGTGCAATTGCAAGTAAGTATATAACATGGCTAAAAGGTCCCAGCAACAAGGCCATTAAAACATAAAAAAGGTATCTAACATGTCATGTCATTGTCAACTTCATTTTGGCGTTTACTTTTGAGGTTACTAATAAACAACAATAAATGTTTTTACCGGTAAAGTAGTTAATTTTTTTAATAATGTCTAGTAAACCTAATTCTAAGCGTACTATATACGTCGGTGGGTTAGCAGAGGAGGTGGACGAAAAGGTGTTAAACGCGGCGTTCGTTCCATTCGGAGATTTAGTTGATGTTCAAATACCTCTGGATTATGAGACTGAAAAGCACAGAGGCTTTGCTTTTATTGAGTTTGAAAATGCTGAAGACGCTGCAGCGGCTATTGACAATATGGTGAGTAGTTTATGATTTGTTCTTTACAATAAAAATCGTTGAAAACTATCATCAAATGTCTTGGCATTGTGTTTGTTATTGTTTTTCGTTCATTGAAAGGTTAGATTCTATGTTATTTGCACGCTTACCAATTAATACTATAAGAAATGAATTATGTAGTTAATTTTTTAACTCAAATTTTTAGTTTAATATCAAAACTTAAGTTCATTTCGACACTAGTGTCAACATAGTAACATAACTCGATCTCTTAACTTTATAGAATGACTCCGAACTCTTTGGTCGCACAATCAGAGTGAACATAGCCGCCCCACAGCGCATCAAAGAAGGTTCCACACGGCCGGTCTGGTCCGAGGATACCTGGTTGCAAAAACATGCTGGAGAAACATTGCCGGTTGTCAAAGACAAGGATAAGGATGTTATTATGAACGATGACGGTACAAAAGAAACTACAGAGAGTAGTAGTGTAAGTATAGTGTTTTAAATGTTAATCACAATTCTTTACAATAATATATTTATTTACATAACCAAATTACAAGATGATTATTAACATTAACTTAATTAAATTAAAGCTAAGTTAAGCCTAAAAAAGGCCCTCAGGGCATTGTACCGAGGATGCTGGCGGCATTTCCTTGCTGAATTGCAATGCTGATGCGTTGCGCGAGAAAGCCACCAGCTTTTCGGTCACCAGTTACATCAACTAGACGTTTCGCGATTTCCGCAAATAACTTATGCGCACTGGGACCCCACGGACCGAGGGTCTCGACGCCAAAGGGCACAAAGTTGTACTCTCTGCCAAGGCCTCCATATTTAATAACTTTCAGATTTTCGGCTTTTTCTGCCGCTGCACCCGCTTTAAAAGTAGTCTGTTGGAGGTGGGACGGTGCCAGTGCGTCTACACAGGTAGCGTCCCACACAAGCATCCGTCCCAAACTCCACGGGACCAAAGACACCATCAGGTTTTTTGCCATCATCTTTGACAATGCCAGTTGGCTCAACAAGAGCAGGCACATTGATGCTGGCAATTCTTTTAATTAAAAGTCCCAGTAAACTCTGGATGATGCGATGATCATAAAGATAAACTGTGTTTGTTACTAGGAATCTCCCATTTATTCCACTTGACAAACACTTTTATACAAGAATTGCTTCTGCCTGAAATTTCTTGTTCCCCTGATTTACCCTGTTGAATCGCATCGTCTGCCCGCACTATTACTTCGTTTTCGCTTACCATTCTGTCTGACTTTTTTCTTCTTACTCGGCTCCTGAGGGTCCTAGCGTGATGTTAGGTGGCCTATACCCTTCCTCAAGAATTGGGCTAACAAGAATTGAGTAGTTCCAGAGATTATGTAGGGGTACATACAAACAAACTACAAACTCCTCTTTATAATATTAGCATAAATGTAAACAATTAGTTACAAGTAATACCTTGAATTTAAAACTTTTACATCACCATGTTATGAGTGGTATGTCGGTAAAGATAAATACCGTTTCATAGTTGTTTAAGTGAAACAGTATGTGTAAATCTAGTAGGCCTACCCAACCTGCTGGGGTTGCAGGAAAGTCCGAAATGGATACCGTGGCCTCTGGCAACACACGCAACGGAAGGAACACAGGTGGGTTTTAGTCACTAAGAGTCTGACGCCCTCGCTCTGCCCAAAGTGGAAGAAGTTATTTGATAATTTCCCACCCAAAAAATAGCCTACCCAAAATATATTACCAAAAGCTACTCAACGATAAAACATGTGAAATTATGGAAATTGGTTTGAAAAAAAAAACATGTGAAATTGTATTTGTAAATTGGTTGGAAATTTTTGTGCCAATTTTTTATCCCAGCTAAAACATTAGAAATTGGTGAAAGGCGCGTTTTTTTGGGCTCATCAGCTTGAGAAGCTTGAGAACATACATAATCAGCCTATAATGTTCCCACTGCTGGGACACAGGCCTCCTCTGTGTGAGAGGGAGTGGGCCGTAATCCACCACGCGGGCCCAGTGCGGGTTGGTAGATGTCACATGTCTTCGAATTTTTGGTTCTAGGACATGCCGGTTTCCTCACGATGTTTTCCTTCACCGTTTTAAGAGCAGTGGTGATGAAATAATTTACACAAAGTAAAGCGCCTGTCCGGGTTCGAAGTTACGACTTAAAACTCGTAAGTCGCAGCCGTTACCACTGGGCCACCACCACTGGGCCACCACTGCTCTCAGCTTGAGAATGATTTAAATAAAATAATGATTGTTGATTTTGTTATTTTTGTTTTTCAGCTACCTGTCAAGCCAGCAGAAAAGCGTAATCCTCAAGTGTACTTCGATGTGAGTGTTGGCAAGCAATCACTAGGTCGAGTAATAATGATGTTGAGGGCAGACATTGTACCAAAGACTGCAGAGAACTTCAAAGCGTTGTGCACACATGAGAAAGGGTTTGGGTACCAGGGGAGCTGTTTCCATAGGATTATTCCTGATTTTGTATCCTTTTCAATGCTATGAGCAGATATTCAAATTCCTTAGAGATGCATTATAGGTGGTGGTTCAGTCAACAATTTTATCAGGTTATCCAACTAACCTAACCTGCTCAGTACATTCAAATTTACTGAGGATGTATGTGATGTGATATGATATGATGTGATCTTATATCATTCAAGATCTAGAATCCTTTCAAGAATGGCAGAAAATACTAATTTAATATTTGGGAAGTCTTGCAGAATGATCTGAGGAATGTGTGATGGGCTAAATCTATTACTGTACACATTTTCCTTAACTAACTTCTACCTAGATGTGTCAAGGCGGTGACTTCACGAACCACAACGGAACGGGCGGCAAGTCGATATACGGGCGCAAGTTTGAAGATGAAAACTTCACGTTACGACACACGGGGCCCGGGATACTCAGCATGGCGAACTCGGGGCCCAACAGTAATGGGTCGCAATTCTTCTTGTGTACTGCTAAGTATGTATTTTAATTAATTATTTTTTATTCCGAGTATTATTTTTGTAATGCTAAAAAACGGTAAATTTAAACAAATGAACAAGTTCGTTGTAAACAGCGCCATCTGTTAGTTAGAGTCAGAACTATTTACAGAGATCCTTGTTGAGCCATCTATCGGGATTAGACGCAAATGTTTGTTTATTTTGGTACCTCTGGTGTTTTTCATCAAAAGACTGCTGCCAGTTCTTAAATATTTTCATGCTAAGCTGAGCATGATTTTTGCTTGTTAATGTAATATCTATAGGGCAGTATACAAAACACAGGCTAATTGCCGCGCTACGCCTACCCATAGCCTGTATCTTTATTAGAGCGATTACTATGTGATTTTAGTATCAGCCCAGAGTTTAGAGAGATTCTTGCACGTTCAATGGCAATAGGGTTGCCTCCTATTAACGTTAGTTTATATTTGACAATAAATAACTGACGAAGTCCACAATAGATACACCTCTGCCTACCTCTTCGAGTAGCACAGACGTGATATTCCGTATATTTAATGGTGTTATTCCTTTTCAGGACAGACTGGCTGGACAACAAGCACGTGGTGTTTGGTCACGTGATATCAGGGCTTGACGTCGTGAAGAAAATGGAGAAGTATGGCAGCAAGGGTGGCGCCGTCTCCAGCAAAGTCACTATCAGCAATTGTGGAGAATTACAATGATAATATAATAACTAATTTTACTTGTGTTTCATTTAAATATCTTATGACAGGCTTTCGTTCCCCAAGCGGGGTATATAGGGAAGTTTCAAGAAGTGTGACCCCATAATGGAGCATACCTATGAGAAACCAGATTCATAACTTAAACAAAAAAAAAATGATTTGATGATAATTTATATTGGGGTCAGCGACCGCTCGTAGTGTTGTTAATTGAGTATGAGTTGAGATAATCTTTTTCGTTCGTTTGTGTTAAGATATCGATACTCATCGCGTCAGTGAAGTTTACACAAATAAAAACACATTTTTGAACAGATATTTCAAGCAAATACGAGCATACGGTCGTTGACCTCAAAATAGATTATCATCAAATCAATTTTTTGTTTGTTTCATCATGTTTAGATATCGATTCACATCGAGTCTGTAGAGTTTCACTGGCAAATTTTATTTGACCCTGTATAATAAAAATGCCCATGTAGGTAAACATCAAACCTGAACTGTGCTTAAGATGACAATGGCGCCGATTCCCTTGTTCACAAACTAAACTAAATTTAAGTTCAGTGCATCTTTTTCTTTCTATTTCATTAAGAAAAAGACAGAAGATAAATTTTAGTTTAGTCCTGTCAAATTAATCAGCGCTTGACGTAAATTGACGTAATTTTAGTAGGCAAGTTTTTAATCACGTCTAAACTTGTATGGAGTAGTGACAGACGCTGATTAATTTGACAGGACTAAACTAAAATGTATCTTCTGTCCTTTTCTTAATGAAATAGAAAGAAAAAGATGCACTGAACATTAGTTTAGTTTGTGAACAAGGGAATCGGCACCAGTGTCATAATTATTATACTATACGCGCCACAAGTGCCTAGATGACGTTTACATGTCGGCTCACAGATGGCGTCATCACTTAAATCTTCCAGTGTGACGAAATACGAGGTTTCTTGTACATGTACGAGATTTAGTGGTCCTGGTACGAGGTACGAGCTTACATCCATCCTCGTACGATTTTGTACGAGATTCGTTGATACAAGCCATATTTTGGAACGCGCCTCTGACTATACGAAATGAATGAATGGTGTGTACGTACGAAAGGTTTCATTTCATTCATTTTACTTGTATTGTTTTTTTACGATGTTAAGTTAACGTAGAAAATATGTCTATGTTAATTCCACTCCACTCCACTTCACGTCCACTATAGTAGGTACAGTTCGGATACTACATTCAGTATCCAAAGCAAAATTCCGGTAGTACGACCTGCCACCTGCGACCACCTGGACACTTTTTGACGAAACTGCTTTGTAGAGTGCTTGGTTATGAGATAGTTGACAAGAAAATCAATAGATTTTAAGCAATTTATTAAATAAATGGTATGTACGAGGTTGTGTTGACAAAATACGAGATCTCAGACCATATCTGTACGAGGACACGCCTTCGGCGTCTGGCAACACTGGTGATCGCCCGCTTGCGTTGTTTGGATGTGGTGTGCAATTTTTTGATTCCGTCACTCAAAAATATTTTTGTTTTGATAGTGTTGCTGCCGATAAATTTTTATCAGGTACGTTTTTTGTTGTATTAACTACCTACTTTGTTATTAACTGTGATTAATATGGGCTATGAATATCGAAGAATGATTTGTAACTTCAAAGTTTCAAGTCACAGAAGGCGGCAAATATTGTTGACCTCGTAGGGTAAGATTACATAGCAACCGTCGGCGTAGGATGACATAGTATGTCATCTTACCCTGAAGTTCTCGACGTGTAAGAATATTAAAAAAACCTGTTTTATTTACTTTCAGGATGCCCGGCAGTTATCAAAGAAAGTCTGCACGTCATTCGTGGTCAAAGGAAGAACGTCAAAGAAAATAAAATGGGGTGACTTAAGGCCTCGAAAACATTCCACGTGCCCCAGGCCACACTTCGTCGTCACTTTGTGAATGTTTCTGTAAATCTTGGTCGTTTCAAGCCTACCTTTGAATCGGCCATAGAACAGAAGTTAGTGGGTTAGTGCATATAGGTACTTCATTTTGAACAGAGATTCTTTGGTTTTAGCACCACTGATGTCAAAAAATTAGCATATGAATTTGTAAAAAAGACAGGACTGTCTAATAGATTTGACGAAGACACACAAATAGCAGGTTGGGATTGGTTAAAAGGATTTAGGGAGCGCAACCCTTCCATCTCGTTGAGGGCTTTTGAAGCCACTTCCGCAGTAAGGGCGCGAGGTTTTAATAAGTCGCAAGTGATAAAGTTCTTTGAACTCTTAGAGAAGTACGTAACCTATAATGATATTCCATCGTCAAAAATCTATAACATGGATGAATCTGGCCTCAGCACCGTCCAAAAGCCACCAAAACTATTTACACAGAAAGGTAAAAAACAAGTCTGTGCATTGACAAGTGCCGAACGTGGCCAGCATGTTTATTGCTGTCTGTGCCAATGCTGCTGGAAATTTCATTCCACCTGCAATTATTATCCCAATAAAGAACTATAAACCTAAATATTTTGATGGAGCACCTCTAGAAACCTTGCAGCTATGTTACGTAGCTGGTGACTTATTTGTCAAATGGATGAAGCACTTCGATGGCTGCAACCCTGAAAGCAAAGTTATTCTGATTCTTTGTGGCCACAGTTGCCACAAAACTATAAGCACTGGAATTCGCTAAAGCCAATTGAGTCATATTGTTGTGTCTGTCATCGCATTGCACCCGTCGGATGCAGCCACTTGACAGCAAATTTTTGGACAATTAGATGCATATTACAACCGAGAAATGAGCACCTGGCTAAAAACGCACTAGAACTGCAGGGCTTCACCCACTCGCCGTATATTTAAGAGAGCGTATGGAAGTGATGCCTCGGTCGGCAATATAACGAGTGGCTTTGCAATAACTGGAATTTATCCGTTGAACACACATGTTTTTCCGGATCATCTGTTTCGGCCCAGCGAATTCACCGAAAATGATGCACGAAGAGGAAAATGTTGAAGAATTTTCTGGATCAGCAACTGATCTCACACAACCTTTTCAAGATGATCTCTCACCAGCATATCCATTCCAGCCCAATCTTGATAATTTTCTGGACCTTCTTCGTCGTCCCCAGCCCAGCATATGATAGATCTTGCAACAGTCGATCCAGTTCAGTATTCTAGCTCAGTCAATGGTGGATCTTCATTCTCAAAGAGCACCATGGGCCCTGTAGGTACCACTCGCTCCAGTTCGGCGTGATTGCCAAGTCATTGCTAGATCGTCCACGACCCAGGAAACGCTAAATGTCATTTCACCATTTCCGAAATCGAGTGACTACGGGACATACAAGAACCAGACACAGAGAGGAAAATCACTGGCTCTTTGGTTCAGACAGGAACACTTTTTATGGACGAAGTTAAAGCCCAAGTCCAAAATAAAACTGAAGAAGGAAAAACGCAAGTAAACCATGCTATCCTTCAAGATGACACAGATTCTGAACCTGCAGAAGATTTTACTCAAGACCCTGTTGATGATGATGACTCCGATGCTGCATGCCTTTATTTCAACGAATTATAATGCAAATCGAAGCCAGGTTCTGGCATCAATTTGCATTATAATTCGTGGGTGTTGCCAGTTATTTAAGCGATGGTGCCACACTCTATGTGCTGGCGTTGCAGCAAGGAGTAAGCTGTTCAAATGTGAATTGTGCACTGATGATTAGGTATGTTAACTGAGACTGACGTGTCAACTTACTCACTTGGACATGATTGGTGTTTTTATTTTATTAAAATTCTGTAATTTTCTTTAGCGTTAATATAATTTTGTGTGCTTCGTAAATAAACGTTTTTAATGTGTATCCTTAGATTGATTTTTTGTCAACTTTGAATAATGAAATATTTGCCTGCAAACAAAAAGTATGTCATCTTAATCATAATTCTCTTATATGGAATTTCACCATGTAATTTTGTGATAATTGTACCAAACAGGTACCTAGCCTTATTTACTTTTGTTTTTGTAATAATTAGTTAGTACGAGTAGTTATTTATGTTTAAATGTGTAGGTACATAGTTGGCTAAGTAGAAAATTATGTTCATTACTGCGTCAAGTTAATTCATCCATTATTCATAAACAGTCCGTACGTAGGTAGTACGTAGTTCGCTGATAGGCGCTATAGTAATCAAAATAATATTATTTTCCTATTAAAATAAATCAATCTCTCAACCAATAGGTACACTTTCATACATAAAATTATTCATAAAAATTTAAACGCGCACAAAAATAAATCTACTAAAAGGATAAGATCGGGAAGGATACCAGATTTTCACCTGGGAAAACCAATTAGAGGAGCAGAAATGAAAGATATACGGAATTGCGTGTTTAAATTAACTTGATTGACCCAATTGAGTAACATGTTTCCTTGGGGCGAGAAACGTGACTTTAAAATATACCTACCTACATAAAACGTGCAGTGTAACCTGCTATAAATTTTATTATGAAGGGATTAAAATAACCTAACGATAGCCTAGAAGTGACGGAATGTAGTACATATTTATAACAAGCTAAATTCCCGCCATCAAGAAAATGCGTTTCTGACAGTTTGACGGTTTGTTGAGTTGACAGTTTTCTATACCGAGAAATGTAGACAAGCGATTTCTATTCTACAGTAGAGTAGAAATAGAAAGCGTCATGCTAAGCCTGCTGTCAGTTGTACAAGATTAGGAATTAATAAAGTTTAAATTCGTAAAGCACTTATTCGTTTGTATGAAACTGATAGTGTCAGGAAAGCATTCTCTCGGCGGCCGGAATATAGATAGCAGCTTCATAGTCTTGTAATTTTTCTGGTTGTTTGTTATTGCCACTGTAGATTCTGGTTAAATAGGAGAGGCAGTGAATGGGTTGGGAAACGAGGTCGTGAGTTCAACCTTACTTAATCCCAAGGAAATATTTTGTACTTAAAGTCGATTTATTCAATCACTGGAGTAATCTGACATGTGCTAGCTGTCACTTTGAGTAATGAAATGGTCATATTTATCGTATTCTAGACTTTAAACTTATTATAAATCAATTTAACTAAAGGATCACCATTACAATAAATATGTCAATTTTATTACACAAAGTGACAGCTAGGACATGTCAGATTACTCCAGTGAATTAATAATTCGATTTTAGTGGTCGTTAACAAAATCGCAGCTTTGGACCTATGGTCTGTTTTTTAATCTCGGGGACTAAATTGACAGGTGCAAATGTCAAACTCCATATTGAAAAACCAAACAACAATAATTTGAAATGTCAAGTTAGTCTTTGGGATTAAAAAAATAACTTTAGTACCTAGGTGCCTTTATTTCTAACACCAGCTAATGAATTGCGTAACTAACATACAAAAATTACAATTGATCAAAATAGTGGGTTTAATTTTGACAGTCCACCCACGTTCATTTCGTTATCTACTTTGCCGAGCAGACGAATACCTATTTGAAGCCTATGAAGTAATGGTAGTAAAAATCAAGAAACAATGGTGCCGATTCCGTTGTTCACAAACTAAACTAAATTTAAGTTCAGTGCATCTCTTTCTTTCTATTTCATTAAGAAAAGGACAGAAGATAAATTTTAGTTTAGTCCTGTCAAATTAATCAGCGCTTGACGTAATTTTAGTAGGCAAGTTTTTAATCACGTCTAAACTTGTATGGAGTAGTGACAGGCGCTGATTAATTTACCTAAACTAAAATGTATCTTCTGTCCTTTTCTTAATGAAATATAAGGAAAAAGATGCACTGAACCTAAATTTAGTTTAGTTTGTGAACAAGGGAATCGGCACCAATGTGAAGTAAACGAAACATGTTCCGACACGTTCTCAAGCGGTGGTCGCGTTTTCAATCAAGTTACAACCAACTAATCGGCTAGTCGGCACATAATATCTAGGCACCTACTATCTATCGGTACTTTAGGTGGCTCTTTCAATGTAACCCAAAATTTCTTTGAAAAAAACGTAAGATGTTTTGAATTTGCGGGCTATATTGAGGGAATCACCAAGTAATACTAGAGACAAGTTCTGCACTTGAAATTTTCAATTCAGAAATTGGGTGTAAAAATAGGGTAAACTTTAAAGAAACAATGCGATTCATTACTGGTAATAAGTACCTATCTCTGAAGATTCAACACAAAACAATTAGGTCGGGATCCCTGTCTAAATAAACTACATATAGGTACGTGCATATTAATATTCACCTTCAAAGCTGGAGGTTGTCTTTATCTTGTAATATGTTTGTTCAGCCATGTCTCATCGTTCATCTCTATAATAAGTATGTAGTTTAACCTTTGAGCTGCTATGTTGAAGGTCTAGCATCGAGAGTATTTCTTAAGAAATTTGTACATTGCAGTGAAAATACTAGGAATGTTTTCCTTTGCCTTTATATGACTAGTTTCTGCCCACGACTTCGTCCGCGTGAAATTTCTTGTTCCCCCGAGCCACTGCGTCGCAGCGCTATTATCGTTTTCGCTTAGCAATCTTTCTGCCTTTTTTCTTTTTGCTCGACTCCTAAGGGCCGTAGCGTGATGTTAAATAGCCTATAACCTTCCTCAAGAATTGGGTTATCAAAATAATGCAAAAAGATTCACTGGTAGTTCCAGAGATTACTCCTACAACTTACAAACAAATTTTACCTCTTATATTTATAATAATAATAAAGTATAAGTAGGTATATTAAATAGTATACATACATATTAGGTTTGAGTAATGGAGCGTAGTATAAGGTACTAGGTGCGGATCGTGTTCCAAACACAATACTGCGCCCTGAAACAAAGATAGCTGACGTGCCTCGAAAGGCGACCATCTTAAATGGGACTGGGCAGGGCATGTCAGTTGTAGCGCAGTATATGTAGGTACTATGTGCGGATCGTGTTCCAAACACAATACTGCGCTCTAAAATAAAGATAGCTGACGTACATCGAAAGGCGCCCAACTTAAATGGGACTGTGCAGGACATGTCAGTTGTAGCGCAGTATATGTAGGTACTAGGTGCGGATCGTGTTCCAAACACAATACTGCGCCCTAAAACAAAGATAGCTGACGTGCGTCGAAAGGCGCCCAACTTAAATGGGACTGTGCAGGACATGTCAGTTGTAGCGCAGTATATGTAGGTACTAGGTGCGGATCGTGTTCCAAACACAATACTGCGCCCTAAAACAAAGATAGCTGACGTGCGTCGAAAGGCGCCCAACTTAAATGGGACTGTGCAGGACATGTCAGTTGTAGCGCAGTATATGTAGGTACTAGGTGCGGATCGTGTTCCAAACACAATACTGCGCCCTAAAACAAAGATAGCTGACGTGCGTCGAAAGGCGCCCAACTTAAATGGGACTGTGCAGGACATGTCAGTTGTAGCGCAGTATATGTAGGTACTAGGTGCGGATCGTGTTCCAAACACAATACTGCGCCCTAAAACAAAGATAGCTGACGTGCGTCGAAAGGCGCCCAACTTAAATGGGACTGGGCAGGACATGTTTGTTGTATGCGGCGACAAACTGGACACAAATAGCACAGAACTGGTACCCTGAGACAGT
The DNA here is from genome assembly GCA_905333075.3 of Atethmia centrago. NCBI lineage: Eukaryota > Metazoa > Arthropoda > Insecta > Lepidoptera > Noctuidae > Atethmia > Atethmia centrago. The sequence continues at coordinate 24,072,735 of HG995369.1, forward strand.
AAGACTGGAAGGAGGACGCGTGGGCTCACGAATGTTGGAGGGAGTGGAGGAAGGCCTTTGCCTAGGAGTGGGACCGGCTAAGTGCGTGTCGGACCACGCCTAATGAAGCGTTCCGTAGTTGGAATTTATCCCATAAACAAACTTAACTTTGTTGTTGAAAAAAATGTTATCCCATATATCGATATACGTCACGGTTAATTATCCAACTGAAAATGTAAGTTTGTAATCGCAAAAAAACATTATTTTTATGTGATATTTCCCCAAAAAATTAACGATTTTCGGACTTTTTCCTTCTTAATTGTGTGTGCAGTTTTTGCCAAATTTCATGATTCTAGGTCACTGGGAAGTACTCCCTGGGTTTTGATTTATTTTCGAGTACAACTATTTATTTATTTATTTATAAAACTTTATGCACAAGTAAAAAAAATACCGTACAAAGGCGGACTTAATGCCTGAGGCATTTTCTACCATTCAACCTTAGGTGATGCAGAGAAGAAACATGGCAGGTGCAACATAAGGGATAAATCACACGAAAATAACTATACAATATAAGAATAAATATGTAAATATGTCACATAAATAGCCGTTAATTTTTATTGCGTTGACTTAGAAGCTTGATTTGGTTAGAACTTCAACGGACCGTAGACCTACGTATTTGCTATTAATTACAACTTTATACCTCTACGCGTTCCTGCGAGAAAGGTTCTTGATATACAGACAGACATACGGACGGACGGACGGATGGACGGATGGAAAACGAAAGGTTTCTATATACCTACCTAAGGGTGCCGTTTTTTCTTTAGAGGTACGGAACTCTAAAAATAAAAAAAGGAAGTAGTTCTGTGTAGAAATATTAAAATAGTGGGCACCTGCTTAGTTGCAATACCTACTAACCTAACATGATTATCAAGCAAAATAGCAAATTAAAAACTCTTTGTTGCCATTTTATTAAAGGTAGAATCATTCGGAACAAAAGGACGCAGTTTTTCTTATTTGTCTCCACTGAACCGAAACTATAAAAGAAATGAGGATTGTTTATTTGTGAGCATAACTATTTGGCTCCTACAACGCAGCAAATATTCGACAGATCAAAATAATGGTCTTATGTATTTTTTTTTATATATTTGCGTGGAATTATGTCGCAATCTGAAACAAATAAATACTTCTAATATATAAATAAAATTGCAACTTTAAAAGATAGGTAGTATTCTTTTTTTAAATTTTAGATACTATTTATTGTTTTTAATTCCTTGTTAAGTTTGCAGACCTGACATGCGCACTATTTCCATAATTTTACCCCATTTGGCCGTTACATCCATTCGTTCAAACTCCAGTGAGTAGAGTATGGATACCGGTATTCTGTATTAGTCAACTTTTATTTCAATAACTCATACAATGTTCCCATAAAAAATGCACTTTCAGTTTTCTCGAATTTACCCATTTCCAATAATAATAATAATAATAATAATCGTTTATTTGCTTAGAAAGTAGGTACTATCGGCCAATCTTCCGCATGCTCACCTCTAAGGCGATAATCGTATAGCACGGCTCACGACTCGATCGCCCGATGCAAGCGTTTTGGCCAATGGGATGCATGAAGCGTATTTTAGCCGTGTTTGTATTAATGTAATTATGTATAGTGTGTGTGACAGTCACACTAGGCGCGTGCTATGCTCACTTGTTTGTAAGACATTTTTTTAATGGGCACGGCCAGCGAGAGCGCTTTATGAATTGTTATTGTTGACAAGAAGTAATTTCGTACTAATATCTTCCGTTTGGTTTAGAAAATGTATTATTGGTATTGCTATACGCGTACCCTAAAAAAACTTTATTTAGCATTTTTGTTTACCACTTTGCCAAATTACAGCTTTCTAGTAAGAGTCTGTGAGCTAAGCCGGGGACAGACAGACAGACAGACGGTCATGGCGAAACTATAAGAGTTCCTTGTTGACTACGGAACCCTAAAACGAAGCAAGTTACGTAGTTTTGTTAGAAATTGTCATTTGCTATCTTTTTCTTTTATTGCTGTTTTGATTAAAATAGCAAAATTACTTACAGTAGGTAGTATTTGAACCATTACTTGGCGCAGTTTATACAATGTTATCAGATTTTTTTATTATTGCTGTCGCAACTTTTGCAACTGCAATAAAAATAAGTTCATTATCTAAGCACCATTGTTATTCAGTGGGAACGTCAGAACATCTGGTTAAACAATAGATCGGCTTTATAGAACGGCCATAAAATACGGTCGCAAAAAATTACGAAATATTTCTTCAACACACTTGCTTGTAAAGTGACTCAGAAATTCAGCTTATTATATAGAAGTATTTTTACTTTACATTTCTTTTTTCAATATACGCAGTTTTTGTCCAAAAACAATGAATATTTTTGAGAAAAAAAAATTCGTTACATCAGATAAATCAATCATCAAAATTATCATCATTTCATAAAATTATATATTTTTCACTACATATTAACCTTAATTTGCTTATTCAAAACATTATTTTGTTTATTATATTTTTTATATAGGCTGTTTAGCGGTTTTTCCAGCGCCTTTATTTACACCTGCGGCGCGCGGGATAAACGGTTTTCATCGGTCATTCCGCGCTCGACACCCGCCGTGAACGGACGTGCTGCCGCTCCCGCTCGCTGCACTCGATCACTGCGCTCTCGAATTCCGGATCTCGTTACGCTGCCGTAACTCTCAGTAGTCGCCGACTACTACCGATCCACGGTCGATTAATTTTATTAATCGGCCGTATTGATCTCAAAAAGTGCCTTTTTCAAGGCAGGTATTTCTTTATCAGAAAAAGTGTCAGAGTAGCTCATAGGCCCCCTCTGGGCTAAATCCACTGTTTCGTGGTCCTCGGTGGATACCTGACGGTGCCAACGAAACCGAGTGGGGTGTTGTTGTCCCAATACACCCGCCGAACCCCTTCAGGGCTAGGCAGTTAATTGGAAGGGTCCCAGAGCTAACCGGCCTTGGGGGATCTCCTAGTCGGCTCTGGTGCACTGAATTCCTTTTCAGCTACTCACCTAGCGTCTTTAGGGTGTGTCTACACCCTTCGCGCTAGACTGGTTCAGGGCCCCTTTGCACATTAAGACTGGCAAAGGGTTACAAGCTTAGGGCTCACAATTAGGTACTCACCTCCCTGTCTGCACCCGACAGGGAGGGCGACTCATCCCCGGGCCTATCCACCCGGGGAGTTAGGTTTAGGGCCGTTAGGTCTATGTTAGGAGGAATTTAGATTCCAAGATTTCGCCCCCGTAATCCCCCCCCCCCTCCCCCATCATGGAGGACGCCTTAATTCTGGCGTTCTTCAAAGAGGTCCTTTTCAAGGACCCAGACTTCCTCGCCAGATATGGCGCTAGGTTTGCGGCTCTTAGCCAGCCGCTATCAACCGACTCCATCGCTCTGACCCCCGCATCGACCGCGACCGCGACCGTGACCCCTCCTAGCCCCTCAGTGTCCATGGACATCGAGGAGCCCTTGTCGCAAGACAAGAGGTGCCCGACCCCTTTCTCCTACTCTGACGTAGAGTCAGTCGACTCTTCTTCTGCCCACTCTACTCCCTCTTCCGAGGACGACGGCTTCGTAGCCGTCTCCGGAAAGGGGAAAAAGAGGAAACAGAGGAAGGCGACGTCCTCGCAGGCGACTAAAATAGCCGCCACGGAGGTTCTCTCTGCCCCCACTCCCCCTGTACCTGTATCTGTGGCGCCCTCCGCTACTATCCCCACCCCGACCGCTTCGTCCGCTAAGGACACTCCGGCCACTCCGGCCCCTAAAAAGACCCCCCCTCCCCCTCCTGTAATCTTGCAGGACAAAACAAGATGGTTGGACGTATCAAAATGGTGCGTCGAACAAAAAATCGGCTTCTCTAAAGCCACCGCGACCCAACAGGGCATCAAGATTACAGTCCCTACGTCCCGCGATTATAGGGACCTAACCAGAGTCCTCCGGGCGAGAGGTGTGTCATACCACACCTACTCGCTCCCCGAGGAACGACAGATCCGCGTGGTGATCCGTAGGATCCCGAAAGAAATCCCCACAGCCGACATCAAGGCCGACCTTGAATCTCAAGGCGTCCCCGTGGACGAGGTGCACCGCATGCACCGCGCCAGGGGGGGCTCGGCTTACGACATGATCCTTGTCGTATGCCCCCCGTTCGAAGGGCATCACCCTATCCACAAAGTTTCCTCTATTTGCCATCTCACGGGCCTCGTCATCGAGAAGCCCAGGAAGAGCGGCGTCGTCGGGCAATGTCACCGTTGCCAGTTATACGGGCATGCGCAGAAGAACTGCCATGCGACTCCCAGGTGCGTCAAGTGCCTGGGGGAGCATGGCACTTCGGACTGCCCCCGCCCTAAAGACCGGTCTCTGTGCACCGAGCCGCCCAGCTGCGTACTGTGCGGTGAGGCTGGACACCCGGCAAACTACCGGGGCTGTCGTATGGCCCCCAAGACGTCCTCATCAAAACTGGTGAAACGTGCAGACGCCCGCCAGCAGAGAGAGTGCCCATCATATGGGTTCTTCCCCCCCCCATCACAGACATTCCCTCAACTCCCCCTGAGGTTAAGCCCGCAAAGGCCTAGCCCATGGAATGCGATGAACCATCAGCAGGCGTTCCCTGCTATGGTTCAGCCCAGACCCACCCCGCCTCCCATCAGACCGCTGATGGACCCCCGCATCCGCGTTTCCGCGCCTATTCAACCCGCGAAACCCGCCCCCGCTCCCATGGCCGCTGCCGCAACCGCTGCGCCACGGCCCGTCGCCGCTTCAACCACCCCGGTGGTCGGCCCGTCCATCCCAATTGATCCATTCAGTGTGATCTCTGGGACTTTTTCGTTATTTTTCACACCCCGCGCGCGCAAAATGGCCAACGAGCTCGTTGCCGCCCGTAATTCCTGCGATCTCGCTCAGATACAGCGTATCTTCCACGCGTATCCAGAGATTACGCAAGCCCTGGAGAACTTCGCGAAACCCAAATAATGGATTTACATCCAAAAGCACGTACCAAACCCCGATCCCTAAAGTTAGGTTTCTTCAATGCCAATGGCATGATTAACCAGCGAGATGAAATCGCTGCTTTCCTCCGCGACCACCAAATTGATATTCTCCTATTACAGGAAATATTCTTAAAGCCCAGCCGTCGAAACCCGTCAATTGCCAACTATCGTATAGTTCGCAATGACAGGACTAGATGTCACAGGGGCGGCACCCTAATTTATTTCAGATCAACCCTCCACTGCATCCCAATGGACCCGCCCCCTCTCTCGCGTTTAGAAGTGTCCATATGCAAGCTAGGCATGACTGGCCATCAACCGATCACCATTGTATCGGCCTATGTTCCCCCCGGTTCCTCATCGGAGTTAGCCCTTCCCCCCCTCTCTGACGACCTTTCCATCCTACTTGGCCTGAGTGACTCCGTTATCATAGCGGGCGATCTCAACGCCAAACATCATGCTTGGAACAGCACCAGGATCTCCACCAGAGGCAGACACCTGTTTGACCTATGTCCCATCCTCAACTTCGACATCATCGCCCCGATGACTCCCACTCACTTTCCCCACGACCCTAACCAAACCCCCGACGTACTTGACATAGCGCTTCTGAAGAGTATCAACCTACGGTTGGACTCTATAGAGGCGCTTGACGAACTCTCCTCTGACCACCGTCCAGTTGTTGTAAAGCTGGCACCACGCCTAGGTCTCCATGACCCTGATAGACCCCCTCTCACCAAGTTAGTTACAGACTGGAGGAAAGTAAGCGACTGCCTGAAATCCACCACGTTAGGTCCCCGACTAGACTCCATTCCCGACCACTTCGACTCTATCGCTGACACGACAGCCGCGATTGACTCATTCACAGTGCACGTACAATCAGTCCTGAACGACTGTTCAAGGGAGGTTCCGGCGATGGACGACCATCGCTGGAAGCTCCCGGACGATGTACGCGAACTGTTGAATGAGAAGAACGCGGCTGTCCGTGCGTACAGTAACTTTCCCAACCACGCGAACAAAGCCCATATGCGCTATTTACAGAGATCTGTAAAGACACGCCTATCGGAGCTGCGTGACGCTGGATGGGACAAGATGCTGAGCGAGCTAGAGCCCACTCACCGAGCGTTCTGGGACCTTCAGAGGAAACTCAAATCCGACGAAGTCGTCTCAATGCCCCCCCTGGTGCGCCCCGACAAGACCATCGCTTTCGATGACGTCGACAAGGCAGAATGCCTAGCCGATAGTCTTGAGGCTCAATGCTCACCTAGCTCTCAACCAGTAGACCAAGCTCACCTGTCCCAGGTCGACGCGGAAGTCGAACGTAGAGCCTCCCTCCCGCCCGTTGAAGACCCTGACTATCCTCTGCCTCCCGTCACTCCAGACGAAGTGCATGATATCATCAAGGGTCTAAAACCTCGCAAAGCCCCCGGCTCAGACGGAATCACCAATAGGGTGCTCCAACTGTTCCCCGCTCACCTCATAATGCTCATGGCCACCATCTTCAATGGAGCCCTGAGCAATAACATCTTCCCACAAGAGTGGAAGAAGGCCACCGTCATCGGCATACCGAAGCCCGGTAAGCCGAAAACGGAGCCCACCAGCTACCGGCCCATCAGTCTGCTCAATGTCTTCGGCAAAATCTATGAGAGGCTTATCTTAAAGCGCCTCAGAGATTTTGCGGAAACAAAGGGCCTCATCCCCGACCAGCAGTTCGGCTTTAGAGCCCAACATTCTTGCGTCCAACAGGTCCACCGCATCGTTGAACACATAAGCCACGGCTTTCAACGTGGTCTTACGACCGGTGCTGTATTCTTCGATATAGCGAAAGCGTTCGACAAGGTCTGGCACAACGGCTTATTATATAAGCTCTACAAACTCGGTGTGCCCGATCGTCTCGTGCTCATCTTACGAGACTTCTTGTCGAACCGCACCTTCCGCTATCGCATCGAAGGAGCGCTATCCTCCCCTCACCCTATCCGTGCAGGCGTCCCTCAGGGCTCTGTACTATCCCCTCTCATTTTCACTCTCTTCACCAGCGACATCCCGAAAAGTAGAAAGGCGCAGTTGGCTCTGTTCGCAGACGACACGGCCATCTACTACACCGGGTTAGTCCACGACCACATATCTCGCACTCTCCAGACCGAGGTCAACAAGCTTGGCGCTTGGTTTAGAAAGTGGAGAATCGAGGTCAATCCCGACAAAAGTCAGGCTGTTCTCTTCACCAAACAGCGTAAAAACCTCATCGCCCCCCGACCGCTCACCATGTTCGGCAAGCCTATCCCTTGGGAGAAGCGAGCCAAATACCTAGGCGTGACCCTTGACCACCATCTCTCGTTCTCAGAGCACATCAAGCAGGTGCGTTCGCGTGCCGCTTTCGCTCTCGGTAGACTTCACTCCGTCCTAAATGCGCGCAGCAAATTGTCCCTTAAGGGCAAATTGCGTATTTACACAGCGTGCATCCGTCCCATCATGACTTATGCCTGTGCAGTCTTCGCACACGCTAAACCCCACCACATCCACAGGATGCAGTCCCTCCAAAACCGTTTCCTCCGAAAGGCAACGGGAGCCCCCTGGTTCGTTCGAAACGAGATCCTCCATCTCGATCTTAGAATCCCCACCATCAAGCAGTTCATGAAGCGCATCACGAAGCGCTTCTTCGACTCCGCCACCACCCACCGCAACCCTCTGGTTGTGCAGGCCGCCAGTTATAGGCCCTCCACCATTAGTTCTATTCGCCGTCCAAGGCATACCCTCTCCGACCCCGATGACCCCATTACCCTCCTCCAGGAAAGCAATAGGGCAACGAGTACAGTGCACAAAACACACCGACGACCTACGTTCCGACCTCGCCGCCGAGGTCCCTCGCGTAAACCCCGACGTAATTGTCCCCCCCGACCCTTGCTCGAAGAAGTGCCAGCCCGCGCCGCAGCTGAGCCTGTAGCTTTAAATTCCCCGATTAATAATAATAATATTAACCAGATCCAGCCTGTCCCATCTTGCTGTCCTCCCCCCAGCGACGCCCTAAGCCGAGGTCCGTACCCCACAGGGGGTGCCCTTAGCGTGCAGTCGCTTAGTAATATAAGAAATTCGCCCCTGGCTGGAGGCTTTGAGTTCGCTTAAGGCAGCCACAGGAAAGTCCGGTTAAGTAGTCACGACCTCTCAAGGTCAACTACGAGATGCCACACACAAAAAAAAAAAAAAAAAAGCGGGATAAACAAAACAAGCGCGGTATTTTCCAGAAATACTTGTTAACGTTTTCATTGTGTGGTTAATTATTATCAAAAATGTTGACTTCAATTAGGAAAGAAGAGCGAAGAGCAACGCGTAGATTTAACCCCCCGGAAATACTAATCTAGGCACGAAACGCTAGTGACAGCCTGTTGCCTGCAAAATCTAGAGAGAAATACCTAGCGGCGTACGAAACTAATAACAATACCAGTCTCTTTTTTTCCTCTCAAGTTGAAAACCGTCGTATGAAACGCGCACACACTCGACTCCCTTATCGCGCTCGCTCGCCCTCGGCTCGCGCGAATAATACCGGCTCGTGCAGTGAGTAACCAACATACCACACATATTTATATTTTTTGTTACACGCCCTATACTCACACAAATTCATATTGTCTCTAATTGGACGAAACCAGGAAGGGGTGTGGTTTGTCACTAGCTGCGCTTGCCGCAGAAATATTTTCTAAAGTGAGCATGCTTAAGTTTTGCCAATAGTACATAAAATAAAGGTGTTTACAAAATTTGTGATCCATGTACAATATACCCTAAATTAGGCATACAAACATTGAAATTATTTTTTTATTAAAAACACTCAATCAAATTAAACAAAACTCGTCAATAAAATTAAAATTGGCAAAAATAATAAATTAACGGCAACTTTTATTTTTTTTATTACCCGACTGCCTCAGGAGGGTAATGTTTTTCGAGAGTATGTATGTATGTATGTATGTATGTATGTATGTATGTATGTATGTATGTATGTATGTATGTATGTATGTATGTATGTATATATGTATGTATGTCTATTTCATACGCATGAGGTGTCCTTAGATTCGTCTTAATTGTGGGAGTGACATAGGCTATATAATATTTATAAATTGCTTTTGCAAATACAAAAAAAAAGGAAGGGAAGTTTTTTTTTTAAATTAATTGCAACAATATTGGTATCAAATAAAAGCTAGTAATGAGTAATTTTCAAATATATATATTAATAAAACTAAAAAGCTTGAAATAAAATAAATTCTTTAAAAAACAAAAAACCCGACTGCAAAAACACATAACTGAAATGGGAAAAACAAGCATTATAATCTATATAATTTTGGTCTTGCAGGCAGGGACAGTCGAATAACCTGAAATATGGTGTAATTTTTTATTGTCCCCACGTGCGATACCAAAATTATATTGATTATAATGCTTGTTTTTCCCTTTTCAGTTATGTGTTTTTGCAGTCGGGTTTTTTGTTTTTTAAATAATTTAACTTCCATACGAACCCGATTCGAACTACTACGAACATTTTAAAACAAAAAAATGCCAAGTCGGTCCAGCCGTTCTGAAGTGATGCGCTTACCAACGAACAGCATTTTATTTTTATTATACAGTTGTAGCTGCGCCCCGCGGTTTCACCCGCATAAGTCTCGAAACCATGAGAATATCGGGATTAAAAGTATCGTATGTCCTAATCCAGATCATGGTCTACCCATGTGCCAATTTCATATAAATCTGTTCAGCCGTTTTAGCGTGAAAGCGTAACAAACAAAAAAATAATCACACTTTCGCATTTATAATATTAGGGAAGGATGTCCGGTCATCCGGGGATCGCGGAAGTCGCACAAGATCCCATGATCCCCGGTGCAGTCAGTAAGAGTCTGGCAGATCCCTCCGCCCACCCCAGGGCGGAGGACATCCATGAGGATTTTCTACCCTAGAGCAAAAAAAAAGGATGTCCGGTCATGGACTAGCGATATTCTAGGTACATTACAACTATTTGAATACACAAATACACTACACACTGGGGTCCAATCCACTTCCCTTCTGTACATAATCAGCCTATAATATCCCCACTGCTGGGACACAGGCCTCCTCTCTGTGAGAAGGAGTGGGCCGTAATCCACCTTGGGGGCCCAGTGCGGGTTGGTAGATGTCACATGTTTTCGAATTTTTAGTTCTATGACATGCCAGTTTCCTCTCGATGTTGTCTTTTACCGATTTGAGAGCAGTGGTGACGAAATTAAATACACAAAGTGCCTGCCTGTCTGGGTTCGAACTCACGACCTACAACTTGTAAGTCGCGGCTTCTATGTGGCAGCTATTTGATTTTTTTCTTGAGATATTCTCTACAATGAAATGTCCTCTCCGCTTTGTCGGCGTGCTTAATATGTAAGTACCTATACCCATGCCAAATTACAGCTTTCTAGTATTAAGAGTGTCTGAGCTAAGCCGTGGAGACAGACGGACGGATATGGCGAAACTATAAGGTTCCTTGACTACGGAATGCTAAAAAACAACCTTAAAATTATCAATGCTCCATTTCCATAAACTGTTTCCCAGTAGAGAAAAACTAAATGGAATTTTATGGTGATTTCAATGTTTTGCGCCTTATATCGCAAACGTGACACGCACCGCTCTGAGGCTTATGAGTGATACAATACGGCGGCCCTTGCGCACACATTCTTAAGGAACCAGCAAACGAAATGAAATTAAATGAAATTGTTTATTCTGTAAATAGGATATGAGAATCACTTTTACACGTCATATTAAAAAATAAGCTAGATGGAGTCGACATTTCCTATCTGACTACCCCTGAGAAGAAATGGCGAAACAAACTCAAGGGTCGAAGTCTCTTTTAAAGTCCAGACATAATCTTGGTCAGATCATGTGAGGACCATGTAGATCTATGTCTGAAATGGTCTTTTGAGGAAAGAACCACACAAATTTGAGTGGACCTGTCCAGTCAGTGCAAGCATTTGTCAGTAATCGTGTAGCTCAACTCAAAACTTAAGGAGCTCAACGACTCGACGAACAATACCAAGGAAAGGACAATTGGGTTGGCCGCATAAAGAACTCAAAATGCCAGACCATCATTAAAACTAAGAGAAAAAAAAACAACAAGAAATAAATAAAAATGACCCACATAGTGCTTACATTCACAATAATTAAAGTAATATAATACTTTTCAAGGTACATAAATATTCACTTAATTTTGCTTATAATATTCATCAATGTCAATATGTACATATAGTTGTATATAATGATGATTTTGCATGATTTAAATATCAAATTTTATGGTTTTAGCACAAAGCTTATCAGAGCGAGCAGCTCAATCCCAAGCTTTTTTGTCTTCTAAATAATCTGAAATTTTATAGTACCCTTTTTTACAAAGTTTGGTTTTAATACAGCTTTTAAATCGTTTAATGGGTAAATTTCGAATAGCAATAGGAAGTTTGTTGTAAAAGCGTATACATTGACCCATGAACAAGTTGCCTACTCTGTGGAGGCGAGTGTGAAGTACAGCAAGATTATGTTTATTCCTGGTATTTAAACTGTGGATATCGGACATTTTCTTAAAATTTGATATATTTTTGTGTACATACATAAGATTATCAAATATATATTGAGAGGCTACAGTCAGAATATCTATTTCTTTGAATTTTTCTCGAAGGGAATCTCTTGGACCTAGGTTGTAAATGGCTCGAACAGTCCTTTTTTGTAAAACAAAGACGGTATTAATGTCCGCACAGGTTCCCCAGAGAAGAATCCCATATGACATAAGACTATGAAAATAACTAAAATAAACAATTCTGGCCGTATCTACATCGGTTATCTGTCGAATTTTTTTAACAGCATAGGCATATCTGCCGAACTTAGCCTTCCTGACAATTTTTCTATGTGTGGGCGCCATTGTAATTTACCGTCAATAGTTATTCCAAGAAAAACTGTCGACTCAACAGGGTCCAACTCTATTCCATTAAGTTGAACATTGGTAGTTAGCTGCCTGACATTTGGCGTTGAAAATTTAATAAGTTTAGTCTTTTTTCGTTCAGGAGAAGATTATTTACATTAAACCAATGGACAACTTTAGAGAGTGCATCGTTAACATGTTCAAAGTTGACCAGCAGTCGTTTGATTTTAAAAATGAGGGAAGTGTCATCTGCGAACAATACAATCTTGTGATTATCCCTTATGTGATAAGGTAAGTCATTTATATAGATTAGAAACAAGAATGGACCTAGAATTGAACCCTGCGGAACGCCCATAGTGACCGCAGATCCTGCAGATCTCTTGCTATTTATATCAACCCTCTGAATTCTATTATTAAGATAGGAAGTCAGAAGGTCGAGAGCCCTGTCCCTCATACCATAGTGGTGCAGTTTCCTGATGAGAGTATCATGATGGACGCAATCGAAGGCCTTAGACAAGTCGCAGAAAATGCCAAGAGCATTCTGAGACTCCTTCCAAGCCTCGAAAATGCTCTTCAGCAATTCCACGCCCGCGTCTGTAGTTGAACGACCCTTCGTAAAACCAAACTGTTTCAGATGAAATAAATTACATGAATTGAAATGTCCTAACATTTGTTTTAAAATTATTTTTTCAAAGATTTTGCTCAATGTAGATAATATCGAAATAGGCCGAAAATTCGTGGGATCAGTTGTGCTGCCAGATTTGAACAGTGGAATCACTTTGCTAAGATTCATCAGATCAGGAAATATACCAGATGCATTACAAGAGTTAAAAACAATCGCTACAAAGGGTGAAATAACATCAATTATTGAAGACATTGTATGTACTGATAATCGCCAAAGATCAGTAGTTTTTTTTACATCAAGTTCTTTAAAAGATTCCAAAATGTCTTTAGGGCTAACAACTGTGAATTTAAAGTGTTTATCACATTCTGGTACACATTCTTTTAGTATTGAGTAAGCAGAAGTGGAGGACGATGATGACAGAGTTTTGGTTGTTAAAAAGGAAATATTAGTGAAGAAGTTTTCAAACTCTGTTGCCACCTCCACGTCTGCCCTAATATCTGCATCATCGATTTTTAGATGGAAGTCACGATTCCGTACTGTCGTTCTTCCCGTTTCAGAATTAATAATATTCCAAGTTGTTTTAAATTTATTTCCAGAAGATTTTATTTTATTTTTAATGTGTATAGCTTTTGCGTCCCCGCGCTTCTACCCCCTCAGAGAAAACAGCACTGCGTACTTTTGTCCACTGCGTCCTTTTACCCCGAATGACTTTAATAACATGTACTTTCAATCAAGACAATCATTTCGTACAAAACAAATAATAATAACATGACAAATGCATTATTCATGGAAATGGCTAGTGGGAAACTCCTTAGGTTTGGGCAAATAACCATTTTTATATTTAATTTTTAACCTTTAAATAACAATGGAATTGAATAGGAATAACTTACCATTAATACATTTTATATATGTTTATTTTTTCTTGTGTAAATATTGTAAAATATAAAAGGCAAAACAAAGTCTTGGCTTTATTTATTTAGAGTGCTTGATTGTACTTCGGCTATTTTGAGAATGTAATACTAAGCGAGCCTAATATTTTGAGAATTAGCTATTTTGAGAATCTGATATTATGCGAATAAAGGGTAGATAAGGACCTACAATACCGTTATTGAGATCTCCAATTGTACCAGCATGTTATTATTTTGTGATGGGGATTGTTTACGAACACTTATACTAGGTACCTACTTATCACAAGCACGAACACTGTACCCAGTCCCGATATCAAATCGACCTACACTGTTCTGTGGACCTACATACCTTAAACGTGAAAGATTTCGTCCAAAGGATAAATGGCCTAAGTGCAGACTACAATTAATTTTTAACCGACTTCCACAAAGGTTATATGTTCGTCTGTATGTATGTATTTTTTTAGGGTTCCGTTTTCAACAAGGAAACTATTTTTCGGTTCAGGGATTATATTAAGCTTTAAAGTGCTCATTTTTGTTAGAGTGAAGTGTGGGCTCGCTAAATCCAGCCTAATGCCAGCTCGAAGATTTTGAAAATATTTGAGCTGACATATCTGCCATTTATGAAAACATTTTTATAAATTTTACAAATTTTATCAGTTTTACAAATTTTATCAGTTTTACTAATTTTACCAATTTGTTCAAATTTACCAATTTTACTAATTTTATATTTTTTTCAGTTTTAATTGTTATATATATATATATATATATTTTAAATGGTAGGTAATGGAAACCACATCAGATTTTTAATATAGGTAATAAGTACTGGGTATTTATTTTAGTTTTTCATTAAACACAAATACATCACACACACGCACGCATGTGTGTAACAACATTTTATTTTATTTTGTATGAGGTTCTTTTTTATTTTTATTTTAACCTATTAATTAATAGCGGGCACACACCCCAGTGTGTGTTGTTGTTCAATAAAAGTTGTAGGAACTTAAAAATCTACAACTTTTATTGAACTATTTATTATTTTTGTAACCTTAAAAAAACGGAGAATATCGCTGAAAACCGGTTTTTTCATTTTTTTTTTTATCATTAATTTTTTATTAACTATTTTTTTTCTACGAATTTAATTGAAAAATAGGCCCAATTTTCAATAAAAAAAGTTGACGAACAAAATTTTGATTGACAAATTTTCAGGACGGCTTTTTTTGCCCACACCTTTTCTTTAGGATGGTGTAAAAAAGTTGTATAATTACAATGGAAAAACATCGATAAAAATCCAAAAAACTATAATAATCTATTTTTGAATATCGATGTTGCCCAAAAAATTATTTATTCATTATCTTTCTTTATAGTGATGTTCTGAAAGTCATGTAAAACTTGAAATTTAATGTATAAGGGAACTTTATGTAACAGTTTCAAGTTCGGACTGCTGAAAAAAATTGTTTAAACAATTATTTCAGCCAAGAAAACGAAGAAAAAGTAACACAATTTCGGAAATTAAAGTTATTTTTCATTTTGTAGTATTTTTTTGGAAGTCGGTTGTTTTTATTGTAAAAAGATTTTTATATTATATTTATACTATAGTTATTAATATTTTATTTTGATGTGTTTTTTTACTATTCCTTATTATTTAGTTATTTATTTCCGTATCTGTCCGTGGCAGCACAGCGGGCTCGGTCAGAATACCAGCGTTACGACGTTTATTTTTAAATGTTGTAGGACTATGCTCGTACAGGTCTGCTTTTTTATGGTGTGTGACTGATTTATTATTTTTCTGTTTGTGTCGTGCAATTATCTTCCTGTGTGAGTTACAATAAATAGTTTTTCTTCCTTCTCAATTTTCACACGGGAATCAAAACCGTCAACCATAGCACAGCACAACACGTACTTTTCAAAATCTTAAAAATCAGACGCAAGAACGTATCACGTACCTGCCTAATCCTTGCAAGAGCCAGCGATAAACTCCTTTGAGCATCAAGTCTTCCCGCTGCAGCCTGCATGAAACAAACCGACCGCCATCTTATTAGCAACGGGTCAATGCTAATCATTCTCTTAAAGGAAGATTACGTTACTGGCGAACAGGTTAAACTGGAAATGGTTTAAAATAAAACTTACTACTACGAATAGAGCTTAGTAGTCTTGCTTTGAGAGCAGTGGTGGCCCAGTGGTAACGGCCGCGACTTACGAGTTGTAGATCGTAGGTTCGAACACAGACAGGCGCTTTACCTTGTGTAAATTATTTCATCACCACTGCTCTCAGAACGGTGAAGGAAAACATCGTGAGGAAACCGGCATATCCTAGAGCCAAAAAATCGAAGACATGTGACATCTACCAACGCAAGGGAGTGGGCCGAAATCCACCACGCGGGCCCAGTCCCGCGTGGTGGATTTCGGCCCACTCCCTCTCACAGAGAGGAGGCCTGTGTCCCAGCAGTGGGAACATTATAGGCTGATAATGTAGTCTTGCTTTTGTCGTCTCCATTATAATTTGCAGAGGTTTTGCCGATTTGACTACTGGGTATTTGATATTAGCAATGATATTAGGATGGGGGTAGGAGGAGCTCGTGGCTAAGTAATAACAGCCGCACGGGTCGATCCATCAGATTAAGCTACGGTTGCCGGGGTTGGTCCGTGGATGGGTGAGCATCTTTACGTACCGAGAATCCTCCGTGCCTCGGAAAGCACGTTAAGCCGTTGGTCTCGGCTGTTATTCGTGGATCTTTGACAGTCGTTGCGGGTCGTCAGAAGTCGGTTATAGAACTTAGCGATGGAAGGTTCAAAACCCACATCAAACGTGTCCTTATCAAAAAATCATATTAGAAGATCAAAGATTACGTTAAAGACAAGGAAGTTTGGCTTTTTGTTAACATTCATACAGGTATGGTCTAATACGAGAGAAAGCATTATTGCCAAAAAGTTTACAGAAAACTCTGTTCCACTTAGGTTTTGCACGTACGGAAGGGCTGCGTTTAAGCAAAAATTTCTCTTAAATCGATTGTCATAGAATCGAGTTTATTGTGTCATTATTTGGGTACACTTAACATCTATTAGACGAGTATATAAACAAAGGTAGTGCCCCGAAGTGAAATTTGTAATATCCTTGATAAACTAAAAAACGATGTTAATTTTAACGTAAAATTGATTTCAATATGATGCAGCATTCGTTGTTATTATTTGAGTTCCTTAACCCATTGTTGATACTTTTCAATTGCTAAAAGTTTTTTAGTATTCTTTTTTACTATAATTGGGCTTCACATTCCTACGTTACAGTAGTTTTAGTATGCATGCTTCATAAAAGGCGATCAAAACACAAAAATGGCTGCCATGAGGGGGGGGGGGGGGGTAGGGTTCCGACCCCGCATGCTATTGATAAAACACAACTTTTATTGATAAAATAGAGCAAACTACCTCCCCTAAGTTTGTACAGTCAGAATCCGGACATACATGTATGTATACCTACAATTCTAATTTTAACTATTTAGTTTTAATTATTTATAATACATTGGCTTTTGTGGACAGGATATGAATTCAGACTTGTTACAGTTGTAATGGCAATCATGTCATTTGGTTTGAATAGGT
Source organism: Atethmia centrago (assembly GCA_905333075.3). Classification (NCBI taxonomy): domain Eukaryota; kingdom Metazoa; phylum Arthropoda; class Insecta; order Lepidoptera; family Noctuidae; genus Atethmia; species Atethmia centrago. Next base: position 24,089,764 of record HG995369.1, read on the forward strand.
TTTTATTATTTTATTTATCTTATGTATAGATTCATTTATGTTTTAAGCTTATTAGACTGTAGATCCCAGAATCCCGGGCGGGCTTGCGGACGGTGAGCAATGGGTAGCTCGCCATCCGATAAGGACCATGCCCGGGTCGACGACGCGTCGTTTTCACAGCGCGCCGCAAATAGATGTCAGCACAAGTGTAGGGGTCCGTTAGGGCCGATGCCTGCCGAGGTCACAGAAAATCCGAATACGATGGGAGGGAGGGGAAAACTGTTTTATTTAACACAAATAAATTAGTTTTTATTGACTTTCTAAGTTAATTAACCTTGGGATCGTTTTTTTGACGACCGGCTATCACTTCAGAAGCACATGCTACTCCTTTACTAACCTTTCCACTTCTGCCGCAGGTGATAAGTTCCTGTTCTTAAACTCCTGCATAAACAGCCTTTAATGTTCCCACTGCTGGGACACAGGCCTCCTCTCAGTGAGAGCGAGCGGGCTGTAATCTACCACGCGGACCCAGTGCGGGTTGGTAGATGTCACATATCTTCGAATTTTTGGTTCTAGGACATGCCGTTTCCTCACAATATCTTCCTTAACCATTTTGAGAGCAGTGGTGATAAAATTATTAAAACAAAGTAAAGCGCCTGCCTGGGTTCGAACTCATGACCTATAACTTGTTAGTCGGGGCCGTTACCGCTGAGCCACCACTGTTCTCTGCTCTGCTCTCAAACTCCTGCGGAAACTTGAAATACGATGGTGTTGTTCAATGTTCATGGGGCTGAGTGAGTTTTTCGGCTTACACAAAGTCTTGCCATTTTACACAAGCCATCCTGTAACTAGTCCATGGTAAAGATAAATGCATGGCACGAAACTCACATAATTTCGCAGGTTATATTAGGTACTCTTAATTAACAAAAAGGTTACATTTACGCAGTACCATCATGACTAATTAAAATATTGAGATCTTGAGCACATCTTCTATACACTTTGGACGATGTTAGCCAATGCTGCTGGTGTAAACAAACTCAACTCATTACAATACTCCCAAACTCTTGAACCACTGGAATGTACCCATATAGTTAGGGTTAGGTTCGACTGAACGCGATTAGCGACAAAATAGTGAGTCCTCATGAGCGATTTGATGGGTAAAGGATGATATCGTATAGCTAGCTAATATGATGTAGGTAGGTATGTCGCACGGCTGGCTCACCGTTTCGCTATTTTTAGAAACTACACATTTTCTATCTAACTAAGTAGGAACGACCATGATATCTAGAACCTGCCACAGTTTTTTGAAAAACTGATTCACAATCTTGATGAGATGAGAACGGACGACCTTTGTATTGTGGGACACACAAGGAATAATTTTGAATCAATAGGTACCATCCTTGCTTGACCGGCAGGAGCTATTATCGTCGCAAATGCTCGTGCAACACGATACAAGAAGAATTATCTCGATAGAAACATAAGTCCAGGCAACTTTTAAAACATTTATCGCTTACAGTCGGCCGTCGCTTTACTAAACCCCACGTGTACTTGTACGTTATTTGTGTTATTTCCAGTAGAACGCATGATGTCGCTGCAGATTGAAAACAGAGTGGACTTACCGTCGCGCTTGTTTTGTTTTTTTTTTTTAATATTCTATCTCATTTTTTAAATGTAAATATTTTGATGTTGTGACTTGGTATCTTATGAATATGCTTCTTCGGTAGTAATCACATGTTGTATTAAAAACAAATACTAAACTAACATCGTGATATATGAGACCTTCCTCCTAAGTCAGGTCAAAGTGAAATCGTTTTTTAAACAATTACCTAGTCTATTGTTTTATGCTTTGAACATTGACCAAATGACCATTAATTGACTTGGAGGTCAGACAGATGAGTCAGTTCATGTAAAGTTCTGATACAATATGAGTACCTACTTATATTATTTCTAATAGGTTTTGCCAGCGGCTTTGCCCGCTTTAACCGGATTAAAAAAGTATCCTGTGTCCTAACCCAGGCCTATCCGTTTAGGGGTGAAAAGATAACAGACAGACAGACTGACTTACTTATGCATTTATAATATTAGTTTAAAATATAGATGTATAGATACAACCTATGAAGGCACAAATTATCGAGGTTATTTCAACATAAACACAGTATTTTCAGAATTCTAATCCGAAGAAATTTGTCACCATGAATTGTTTATCCAAATCACTAAAGCTGGTGACACTTCGTTTGACATTGAGGCATTTCTATGTTGTCTATGAAAATACTTTTCCCGCGCTGTCTCTGACATATGACAGGTACTTATCATGATTGTTTGTGTTTAAACATTCAGACTGTGGGGCTGTATGCTAAACGGTTTATGGTTAGCTTGTAGTCGTAGATCTTTGGCGGTGATTGTAGTTAAAAGGAGGATTTACGATTGGTTGGTATGGTTTTGTTAGTAAGAGACTACTTTATTAATAGTTTTATTTGTGTGAAAGCAGCAAACCTCTACAGGTTTGCGTTAGCGAGACGACTCAGGTTCGAATCCCGCACGTATTACTAATAAAAGAGTTGGGAGGAAATAAATCAAATGCTTCTTGTGCTTGAGACACAGTATAAATATTAAGAGCTGCCAAAAAGTCATCAAAATGTTTTTATTTTATGTAAAACTTACTTTCAGAATACCCTACAACAACAATGCGTTCTAAATTATTCCTGAAGACGTTCCACATGGAGAACAAAGATCATCTCAGTAAGAGAGAGATGTGTGGACTCCATGGGACTATACGAGGGACTCTGTTCTGCAGCCGAGTGATGGGACTGCTACCTCTGACTGGGCTGACAAGTCCCACGAGCCATAAGCTGAGGTAAGAATTTGATTTAAGGTGCAGATATATGATTTTAGTGACTTTTAAATATGTTATTACGCCTTCATATAATGGAAGTAAGTTATGCAAAAAATGTATGTTAAACTAGAACGCATACAGATACATTCTATATGTGAACATTTAAGTATTGTAGTAAAATACTTTGGTGTGGCAAGTTATTGCCCCTTACATTTTTTTGATTGTGGACGGTTTATAAGGTGTCTGTAGTCTGTCTTAGGCTTATATTGCAGCCGCGGATAGTGTGTGTCGCGGCATTTAGAGAATCCTGCGGCTAGTGACAGCGAATGATGGCTGTCAGACGTCATAGTGCACCGCCGCTGAACGGAGGCATTTCGTCTCACCGAAAACCACGTTTTTTTCAATCTCAATTCATCGCGCCCGCAAAACCGCAAACTTTATTACGTTATCCCGTAATCCTTGGGGATATACTGTGTTAAGTTTTCTAAATTAAAAATAATAACCCGCGTCCGATTAAATCCAAATATATAGACTTTCAAGTGATCAGTGTACGGGCAAGCAAGGTGGCCACCTGCCCAGAAGGATTCTTCAAGACTTTCGCCAGGAGAAGCACAGGTACCGCTTTTGCATTATTTGCTGGAGTTAGGCTACAAACGCCACCTGACCGTCACCAATTCCTCTTTGAAAGTTTGCTCAAAAAAAAGGCAAATTGAATTATTATGCATTCCAGATAATAATTTTTCTGTCGTCCTCGACCCGCTAGGATACACGGCTATTTACACGCCTGTCCCTCCATAATATGGTCCATTCGAGCCTGGATAGGTATCAGTTAAATAAGTACAAGTCATTGCAAGTACTTACGATAATTTACAGCAATTAATATTAGATAGTGCCTTATAATGGCTACTAATAAACAAGAGAAAAAATTAGATCAGCTAATTGCTAAAAAACAAATGATATTTGAGCGAGTTAATCGCTTGTATGATGCATCTAAACATATCTCCAATTTAGATTCACGCTCAAATGAGTTATTTCTAGCGCAGTCTGAATCTATTAGTGAACAATACAGCAAGTTTGAAGCAATTATCGACCAGATTAATGAGTTGCGGTTTGAAATTGATGACACACCACCAGATTATACGAGTCTATGTTCTATTGAAGACTTATATTCCAGTATTAAATACAAACGTAATCTCATACTTTCAAACAATAAAACATTAACATCAGATCAGAAGAGAGGTAGTGGCATAAAATTACCACCAATCGAATTACCATCATTTGACGGTAGAACTGAAAACTGGCCCATTTTTTATGAAATGTTCCGTACTAATGTTCATTTAAATACTGATCTGACGGATTCGCAGCGTGTGCAGTATTTAATAAGTAAATTAACTCATGATGCCTTAAAACTAACTGCAGGCATTGTTCCCACAGGAGATACATACAGTGTTATGTGGAACAGTCTTGTCAAAAGGTATTAAGATAAACGTAGTTTAGGTATTCATTATCTCAATAATATACTGGACATTAAAGGATGCGCCGGCAATGCTGCTAGTCTGAATGCATTTGTAGAACGATATTCAGCGTCTGTCGCTGCATTGAAGCAGTTAGACATTCCAGACTTATTCGATTTCGCAATATTACACTGTGGTTTAAGAAAGGTTGACGCACAAACTGTTCAACAATTTGAAAGCCGTGTGAGTGGGAAAGAATTACCTTCCTATACGGAGTTTATATCATTTTTGCAAGACCATGTTAAGGTACTCCAGCGCTCACACGTTAATAATCCACAGACGGAACCACGTGCTAAGTCTAGTTTAGCTCACAATCGAATAAATAATACGCAAAGTACCGCCAAGACGTTCGTGTCATGCAAACCAGTTCCAAATAACCGTTGCCCGCTATGTGATAACGATGACGTCGATCATCGACTGTTCAATTGTTCACAATTTAAAAATATAAATTCACCGCAAGCTCGTTTCGAATTTATTAAAAAGAAACGCGGCTGTGTTAATTGTTTAAGTATATCCCACTCTTTGATTAAATGCAAGTCACGGAGCGTTTGTAAAATTTGTAAAAAAACACATCATTCCTTGTTACATTTTTCCGAAGTAAAAGATGATTCACCGCGCGAGCCTGCCGCTACGTCTGTCTCGCTTAGTGCCGCCGCTAAAATATGTTTACCGACAGAGACAACTATTTTGTTAGCTACCGCGCAGATATACGTATATGATAGCAGCGGCCGAGATAAGCTTGTTGTCAGGTGTTTAATAGACAATGGATCGCAAAATAATTTAATTACTGTGGACTGTTGTAAACGTTTGAACTTACCCATAATTAAATTACGCAATTCGTCTTTACAAGGTGTTGGTACGACCTCACGACCTGTACACGGCTTTATTTATCTCAATATAGAATCTCGGATTAATCCTCACAATAAGTATTATATACACGCATTAGTTGTTGATTGCATTACAGATAGACTTCCCGCTAGTTTTATCAGATTAAATGACGATATGTCATATTTAAATAATTTACCGCTTGCTGACTCAACCTGGAATGTACCTGGTGGAATCGATGTTGTGCTTGGAGCACAGCTGTTCCCTTTTATTTATTTAGGTGATAGGGTTGACTCAGGCACCCGCGCACCCCTAGCTATACTGACTAGTTTCGGATATGTACTGATGGGTGATATTGATTGTCATAGTAGTGACGTAACACACATGACATCTTCGTTTACCGCGCTTGCTAGCATTGACGTCGAGTCAAGTTTGCAGAAGTTTTTTGAGCTAGAGGAAATTCCATCTCAGCGTTTTATTAGTCCGGACGAATTAGAGTGTGAAAATAATTTTAATTCTTCAGTTTTATTTAAAGACGATAGATATTTTGTCGATTTACCTTTCGCGCGCAATCCCTCCAAATTAGGCAATTCACGCGGTGTCGCTCATCGGCGGCTACTTGCGCTCGAGCGTAAATTCACGTGCGTGCCAATCCTACGCGAGGATTACAATAAAACTATCACCGATTATATAACTCAGGGGTATTTATCGGAGGTACCCGACTCTGAATTAACAGAAGAGGGTTACTACATACCGCATCACGCCGTTATTAGACCGGACAAAGACAGCATTTGAGTGGTTTTGGACGCTAGTGCCAAAACACACTCGGGGTTGTCACTCAATGACATTCTGCATGTCGGACCTAATTTACAGGCCGACTTGTTTTTATTATTACTCGATTTTCGTACCCTCCCTGTCGCAATGACAGCGGATATAAAACAAATGTTCCTACGGATCGGTGTAAATGAGCACCACCGCAAATATTTACGAATTTTATATCGATTCAACAAAAATGAACCTATACGTACTTTTCACTTTAACCGCGTTCCCTTTGGATTAAAGCCTAGTCCTTATTTAGCGATGCGCACAATACGCAATTTAGCGTGTGAGCATGGCGACCGCTATCCTGAGGCTTCTAAATTAGTAGAAACTCAGTTTTTTATGGACGATTATGTCTATTCTGTTCCTGATGAACAGATTGCTATACAATTATCCCGCGATTTAATTGAGTTATTTAAGTTAGGATCCTTTGACCTGGTCAAATGGGCTACCAACTCACCCGCTTTGTTGGAGATTCTCCCAGAGTCTCACCGCTTACCAGTTAATTTTTCTGGCATGGATAATGATAAACATAATTTCAAAATCCTTGGATTAACCTGGGAACCCGCTGATGATTATTTTTCTTTGACAACAGTTGCTGTAGATGATAAATGCACTAAGCGTGCGATTCTATCGCTAGTTGCCCGCTTGTTCGACGTACTTGGCCTCGTAGCACCCGTCGTGTTGTACGCGAAAATCCTAATTAAGGAACTTTGGTTAGCTAAAATAGGTTGGGATGAGGTTCCTCCGGACTCCATCACCAATCGGTTTTCCGTTTTTTTGCGCGATTTCCCCTCACTCTCTTCTCTAAAGGTTCCTCGCCACATTGGCGTCTTTAGAGAAGCTGTAGTGAATATCGTAGCCTTTTGCGACGCCAGCTTTAGTGGTTATGGTTGTTGTATTTATTTACACATAACTGACTCTAAAGGCAATATCAACGTACGGCTTTTATGTGCAAAGTCCAAAGTTTCCCCCGCTAAAATAACAACGCTAGCTCGATTAGAACTTGTCGCCGCTTTACTTCTGTCTAAGCTTGTTCGCGTGGTCAAAGATAAACTTTCCGCTCGTGTACCTATTGCAGGTGTCTACGCTTTCTCGGACTCCACCATAGCTCTTTCGTGGATCCACTCATCTCCCCATAGATGGTCTATTTTTGTCAGTAATCGCATTGCTAAAATACAGGAAAACCTACCTGCCGCTAGTTTTAATCACGTGTCCGGAAAGGAGAATCCTAGCGATTGTCTCTCCCGCGGCATGCTGCCATCTGATTTAATTGAACACTCGTTATGGTGGAACGGCCCTACTTGGCTCCATCGACCCATTAGCGAGTGGCCTTTAAAATTCTCTCCTACTGAATGTGAAACATTGCCAGAGTTTAAATCAAAGGTTTTTCTTGTAGAAACATCAAATACTGAACCGCGTATTTTAGATACAATAGCTGACCGTGTTTGTTCATGGAATAAATTGTTACGTGTATTTATGTACATTCTTAAATTTACGAACAGACTACTTAGTCATAGCTCTGTTAAAAATATACAAACCGCCGAAAATTTCATTATTCGAATAGTTCAAAATACGCATTTTTCTAACGATTTAAATTTAATTAAAGCAGGCGAACTTCCATCTAAGAAGTTGCGCTGTTTGTCTGTCTTTATTGATAGCTACGGAATCTTACGTATTGGGGGCAGATTGTCTAAATCTGACTTACCATATGAAGCCAAGCATCCCGCGCTTTTACCTAAACGTGACCGCGTAGTTGATCTAATTATTGATCACTATCACAATACGTACTGCCACACGGGCCCCGGATTATTGATGTCTATTATAAGGCAGCGGTTTTGGATATTAGATGGACGAACAGTCATACGTTCCCGCTGTCGGAAATGCAACACTTGTTTCCGTCTAAATCCTACGCATCTAACACCCAAAATGGCTGAACTTCCTGGATACCGTGTCCGTGATACTAAAGCCTTTGTGCACACTGGAGTAGATTTCGCCGGGCCGCTTGCTTACACACCTATTCGCCGTAGAGGTCAACGTTCGCAAAAACTTTATATATGTTTGTTCATATGTATGGTAACTAAAGCCATACATATCGAACTCGTATCGGACCTCACATCCGAGGATTTCTTATCCGCATTTAAAAGATTTATTTCTCGCCGCGGTCCAGTGTCTGTCATGTACTCAGACAATGGTACCAATTTTGTTGGCGCTAAGGCGCAACTTGATGATATTTATTCTTTCTTATTGAACTCGTCTGTTCAAACAGATATTAAAAATGAGCTTCTAAAATCTCGCATTGAGTGGACAAGAATACCGCCGCGAGCTCCGCACTTCGGAGGTATTTGGGAGTCGAACATTAAGAGTGTTAAAACTCACTTGTATAGAGTCATAGGAAAGCAGCTTCTCACTTACGAGGAACTCTCTACCGTACTGGTACAAATCGAGTGCCTTCTAAATTCTCGACCGCTTAGTGTTCTCTCATCAGACCCGCATCCGGACGTGCTCACGCCTGCGCATTTTCTAATGTCCAGTCCACTTAAGCATTTGCCTTCTTCTGAATTGACAGAAGAAAACATAAATTTAACAAACCGCAAAAGGCTTTTGGATCAGCTTGTGTTATCCTACTGGAACAAATGGCGAGTTGAATACTTGCACACGTTGCAAGTTGTGGTGCACTCCCGATCGCCCTATAGAGATCGGTACTGTCGTTCTCTTGGGTCAAGATAACGTACCACCATTGACTTGGCCATTGGGCATCATAGTGGAAGTTTTTCCGGGATCGGATGGTGTAATTCGAGTAGCTTCAGTAAAAACCGCGTCAGGTACATATAAACGTCCTGTCACCAAGTTATATCCTTTGCCAACCCAATAGAACTATATTATTTCGTAGTTTAATTTAGTTTATAATTTACAATAGTATATTTTCTCAATGGTACGCCATTACATAGTTATAATTTAGCTTAGTAATTCAACTTTGTCTTAATTTAATCAAACTGCAATTTCATTCTTTGGAATCTGATAATTAATTTCGAACGCCGTTTCCTAGTAATGGTGTTTTGAACTGCTGCTTGGGATTCTCTTGATGCTTTCAGACTGCCAGATATATAAACATCATCTCATCCTCCCAACCGCACCAGCTTTTCAGCGTATAGATTATCATCTTTGAAAGCTCGGGACCTTTCAAGGCGGGGAGTATGGTGTGGCAAGTTATTGCCCCTTACATTTTTTTGATTGTGGACGGTTTATAAGGTGTCTGTAGTCTGTCTTAGGCTAATATTGCAGCCGCGGATAGTGTGTGTCGCGGCATTTAGAGAATCCTGCGGCTAGTGACAGCGAATGATGGCTGTCAGACGTCATAGTGCACCGCCGCTGAACGGAGGCATTTCGTCTCACCGAAAACCACGTTTTTTTCAATCTCAATTCATCGCGCCCGCAAAACCGCAAACTTTATTACGTTATCCCGTAATCCTTGGGGATATACTGTGTTAAGTTTTCTAAATTAAAAATAATAACCCGCGTCCGATTAAATCCAAATATATAGACTTTCAAGTGATCAGTGTACGGGCAAGCAAGGTGGCCACCTGCCCAGAAGGATTCTTCAAGACTTTCGCCAGGAGAAGCACAGGTACCGCTTTTGCATTATTTGCTGGAGTTAGGCTACAAACGCCACCTGACCGTCACCAATTCCTCTTTGAAAGTTTGCTCAAAAAAAAGGCAAATTTAATTATTATGCATTCCAGATAATAATTTTTCTGTCGTCCTCGACCCGCAAGGATACACGGCTATTTACACGCCTGTCCCTCCATACTTTATGAAATAAATTCAAGAGGTAATGTCTACCCAAATCAACGATATTACTTTCAAAATACTTACGATATTTTCATGATTATGTTTGTATGAACAGACTATTTGGGTTGGATCTAGTATCGTTTGGCAGGAGTTGGGGGGTAAAAGGGGCTAAAGTTGGTAGGGTTTGGGTCCCCGATTATAACGTTACCACTCTTATTAAAAGGTAATGTATATTTTTTGAGAAATTATTAAAAATGTTTCTAACCTCAAATCCGATAAGAAGCGAAAAACGAAACGTTTAAAATGGGCGATTGACAACCAAATCTGCCCCAGCATCTGTAGTCAGTATCCAGTATCCAGTATCAGTATTTGTAGTCGGTCCATGGTATAAAATGTCGGGCAAATTCGATAACACGGAACGTAAACAATAAAACAAGTATGCCATTTGCGTCATGTGTCACTGTCATTAGTTTTCGATCGTTCCGTTTCTCCTCGAGTTGCGTGAATTTTTTTCCTGTGTTTGTACTTCCACTGATCGTATATGTGTACAAAAGGCAATGTTACTACTGTTACTAGGAGAACTTAGGATGCAAGAGCGAGCGAAGCGAGCTCGGGACTTGGGGCACCCCGACTCGGACAGGTTAGGTTCGAAGGGGATGGCGGGGTCTAGTGAGCGAGCGGAGCGAGCGAACTCAGACCCCGCTTTCCCCTTCGAGGTTATTTTTTGTTAAACCCTAGAGGCCCGCGAAGCGGGCCTCATACTACGCCTTTTAATCGACTTTAAGTGTTTTGAGGTTAGGTTACAATAATTTGTTTTTCTCAAGAACGGTGCGTTACCTTTTCATGGGAGTGGTGCCAGGGGGCAGGGAGCACCCCTCCCCCAATCTCCCCCGCGAAGCTGGGCTCATACTACGGCTTTTTAAGCGACTAAGAGTTTTGAGGTTAGGTTACAATAATTTGTTTTTCTCAAGAACGGTGCGTTACCTTTTCATGGGAGTGGTGCCAGGGGGCAAGGTGCACCACCCCCCAACGTCCTCCCCCACTCCCACCCCCCTTCTCCTGCCAAACGATACTAGATTTTAACCGACTATTTTATTATCTTTAATTCTATCTGTGATTTTTTTCAAATTCCAGTCGAGCCTCTTTGGGCATCGACTGGTTGGTCACCATCGCATGTATAGCACCATTCATTTTATTTCCCTCATTTGCTCTCCTTTCCACATTTTCATCAATCTTTCCATCCCTTGTAAACAGACTCCCCAAATATACAAATTCACTTACTTGCTCTTTTTTTCTTTGTGGTTTAAAGGATTTCTATAATTTGTTGTTCCTACTTCCAAGCTAGGATAATATTCTCCCTGTTTGTGCGTTTATAAACACAAGTCCTAATTTCATAAGCGGAAATGGAACCCACGATTCGTAGCGCAGTATAAAACGCTCCGATTTCCGTTTAGGAAGCACAGGATTCAGGAGAGCTTTCATAAAAGTACAAAAAAGACGAACAATTATTTACCAACCGATCATAAAGGAAAATACGCGAAACCACTTCTCATATAGACACGGAACATGAAATAACAATCAGTAAAGCGGATATTATGATAACGTTCCATTTCGTTTTTTTTTAGGAGTACCGTAGTAACTAATGTACATTTGTCGATAAAACAATTTGTAATATCTACCATATCTACATCAACTATACATACTTACATACATACATAAACTCACGCCTTCTTTTCATGAGGGTAGGCAGAAACAATAGAACGCCATACATCTGGTCATACACGCACGCCGGTTGCGAGTACTACGCAACTGACCTTTTTGAAGAACATCAATAATGAGGTCACTATACTCGTATGTCTTTCTGGGGCGTCCCCTCCTCATTTCCACTCAGATCTGCCTTGTAAATACCTTTTGTTAGTCGCCTTTCATTCATCCTCTCAACATGACCAAACCATCTAAGCATCTTTTCAATTTTTGTCACTATACACTTATGTATGGAAGTGAATGTTGGGTGTGGCAAAAGAAGCATGAAAGTGGAGTAAATGCTGTGGAAATGCGTTCCTTGAGAAGCATTGACTATAAATGATAGGCTGAAAAATTATGTGATAAGGCAACGGTGCGGTTTAAAGGAAGATGTAGTGACAAAATCATCTATACAAATAAATAAAATTGAAGTGTCTGTTTGTAATGTCAAAATAACTTTTTACTAAATGAAAATGAAAGTATATTCGGTAGATATAACAAAAAAAAAAAACATTTAAAATTTTTTTTCTGTCTGTCTGTTTGTTCCGGCTAATCTCTGAAATGGCTGAACCGATTTTGACGGGACACTGGCAGGTAGCTGATTTTGTTCGTGACGCGACAATACACAATTTCTATGAAAACTTCATGGAAAGAGTCGTGCTGCCTGTCGCGCCCGCGATATCGCGCCAGTCCGCACGAGCCTTAAGGAGTAACTTTCTTTAATTTGGATAAAGCTACGCGGCCGCAGGCACCAGCTAGTAAGTTCATAAATTAATAACACTGTGAGGAACCACGCGAGTTGACTTGTTTGATTATAACGTTAAGGTCACAAATAGCTAAGTTTGTTTCTATTAGGTGTCTGAATAAGTCAAACTAATGAATGACTTAGGTATTAAACATTGAAATCAACTTACATAATATCGTGTGCTAGAAAAACCGTAAATTCTAAATCGTTCTGCGTGATGTACTGTCTCCCAGAACTTTTTCGAGTCTATTGGAAAAAAAACGGGAATAAACAATTACCAAAATAAATGTTTTCTTTAGACACCTAGATACTTTTAGTATCTCAAGGTCTTGATAAAGTTACAGTAACCTATATACTTGTATGTACTTACTACAGAGGTAGGTATATATGTCGCAGCCATCTGGTGAAATTATCCAGCTAATTGGATGCCTAGGCTGTTCATTAAGGGGTGCGTGCAGAAAACCTCCTAGTGTGTCTGATTGCTGCTGGTTCCCTGCGAATACGTTCGGGGGAGAGAGCAGTCGTCGGGCCGGTGCATCCTGGGCACGGCCAATAGTCTCTCCATGTTTCGGAGAGGGTATTGACCGTGGCGAATTTCTGCGTGGCGGGGAGCTTCATGCTCCATCGTCGGTCACCCACTCCCCTCTCTGCTTACAGAGGGCAGGTCGAGTGGGCGAAGAGTGGCGGTGCTTGCTGTGCACTTACCCTGCCAGCGAGCAAGCAGCGGGAGAATGATTCTTTTGTCTGCAACCGTCGAAATCGTAATCCGTAAAGAGACCACAGTCATGTTTTGTGGCTTGGAACGGGACGAGGATCTTGGCTTCATCGCCCGGATCGCGAGGAAGATAACCTCTATAAAAATTCCTCTAATATCAAGTTTTGGTGCGCGGCGAGGATATGAATGGCTGAGGAGTAGTGTCATCTGCAACTTCCGAGTTGTAGGTGGCGCATCAGTCGTTAGCGCACCCCCAGCCAGGGTACCAGTGGACCCCCTGGTTGGGTTATAAATGTACACTTGCCTAGGGACAGGGGGTGAACCTAGGTGTACTTTTTACATCCCCCACACTCGTGGGATCAAAATATGGAAAAAAATTATAAAAAAACCAAAAGTCAAGTGAAGGAGAGTGATGCGGGGTCGGAGTCCGACGCCGCATCTAGTGCAAAGAGCTCAGGTCGGAGCTCGGAGCACAAACAGGTGGAAGGGAGGAGCCGAGAGTTCAGACGAACCTCGAAGCGCCCCAATTTGGGGTCATCCTCCGACGAGGTTGTCGGTCGGAGGAAAAAAATCCTCTGCAGCCGGCGGGGTGCGGCCCGAGGAGGAAAAGGGGTGGATAGAGGGCCTTCCACCAGGGAGGTCGGCGAGCCGAGCCGAGCCTGCCCAGCCGAGAAGGCCCAGCGAGCCGAGAGGCTCGCAAAGGCAGTGCAGGGCTCAGAGGCTCCTGGTGGTGGGCCGGACGCCGCTGGCGGCCCCTTTTCGGAGCGTGTTGCCGGGTTCGCAGATGTGGTGCTAGCCCTGATCAAGGGGGTGGCCGTGAAGAGGCTCAAGTCCTCTAAGGACCAGGCCATATCCGCGGCCACGGCCTCGATTGTGGCGGCAGCGGAGGCCCTTCACCTAGGGCCTCCTTCAGACGGCATGTCGGAGATGCGGGCGGAGGTCGCCCGCCTGACAGCCGCCATGGAGCTTCTCAAAAAGGAGAATGAGGAGCTCCGAGCGGACCTGGCTGGGCTTAGGAGAGCCGACTCCCAAGTGGAGCCGAAGGGGGGGCAGCAGCATGGGCAGGGGCAGCCCGTGCCTGCTGAAGACCGGGTTTTGACCCTGGTGCGGCAGGAGATGGCTTCCTTGCGGAGTCGTTTCTCCGCTCTAGAGGCCATAGTCCTGCGCCCCCCGTTAGCGGCGAGCCAGCCGGCCTCGGGCCAGCGCAAAGCCCCGTCGTATTCTGCCGCCACAGCTGCCACGGCCAAACCGGGGTCGTCGGGGCAGCCAAAGGGCGGGGCGAATGCGCGGGCCGCGAAGGCTCCAGCCCCAGAGGCGAGGACTCCGGCCCCAGCGGCGAGGGCCCCAGCCTTGGTGGCGAGGGCTCCGGTGGCGAGACGGCCGCCCCCGCCTCCTAAATCTCTTCCGGCCGATGCCGAATGGCAAGTAGCCGGGGAGAAAAGGAAGGCGGCTAAGGCCAAAAGGGCGGCCAAAAAGAGGGAGAGGCGGCAGCGGCGCAAGGAGCGAACCGCCGCGGCTAGGCTCCGCGCCCCGAATTCCGCAGCTGTAGTAATCACACTACAGCCGGATGCGGAAAAGAAGGGCGTGTCCTACAGGACTGTTATGGCGAAGGTGGGTGAGGTGGTGCACCTCGAGGAGCTCGGCGCTGCCACTGGCCTAAAAATGAAGGTAACGGCGACTGGGGCCCGTATGGTGGAGGTCCCCGGTGCGGCCAGTGGCCCGGCCGCTGACGCTCTGGCCGAAAGGCTCAGGGCGTCCCTAAATGCGGACGAGGTCCGAGTGTCCAGACCCACCAAGTGCGCTAGCATGCGCATCATGGGCCTGGACGACTCCGTGACGGAGGACAAGGTGGTCGCCGCAGTAGTTAGGACTGGGGGGTGCTCTGCCGAGCAGGTGAGGGTGGGCACCATCCATCCTGACTCCGCGGGGCTGCAAACCGCTACGGTGAGCTGCCCCGTGTCGGCGGCCAAAAATATTGCCAGAGAGGGCCAAAGGTTATTGGTGGGTTGGGTGTCAGCACAGGTCAAACTGCTGGAGCCCAGACCTCTGAGGTGCTTCCGTTGCCAGGTGGGCGACCACGTGCAAGCCAATTGCACCTCGGAGGTGGACCGCAGCGGTCTCTGCTACCGCTGTGGTCAGCCCGGGCACAAGGCCGGCTCCTGCAACGCCACGCCGCACTGTGCCGTATGTGCGGCGGCTGGCAAGCCGGCCGACCACCGGATGGGGGGCAAGGCCTGCACCCCACCCGCCAAAGCCAAGGCCAGGGGTAAGCCCTCCGCCACAGCCGCCACCGCCGTCACCGCCACAGCCGCTGCCACTGCCGCCGCCGCCGCTGCCGCTTCCGCCACCGCAGTCGTCGCCGCCATACCCGCCGCGGCAGGACCCCTGGTTCGGGAGGTGGCAAATGCCAACATGGAGTGCCATTAATGGCCCCATTACGCCTCCTCCAGGCGAACATCAACCACTGCGCCGCCGCTCAGGATCTGTTGCTCCAGAGCATGGCGCAGTGGTCGATTAATATCGCCGTGGTCGCTGAGCCGTACTTTGTCCCGCCCAGGGATGACTGGGTGGAGGACCTGAGCGGCTCAGTGACCCTAATTTCGTCGGCCGCCGCCGGTACCCCGTCCCTCGAGGCCGTCAAGAGAGGACGGGGCTGCGTAGCAGCACGGTTCGGGGAGATTGTCGTGGTAGGGGTCTACCTCTCTCCGAACCGAACTCTTGCCGAGTTACACAACTCCCTTGCGGAGTTGAGAGACGTCGTCGTCGGGTTTGGTTCCCTCCCCGTGTTCGTCCTCGGGGACTTCAATGCCAAGAATTTGGCTTGGGGTTCCCGGTTAACGGACACACGGGGCAGGATGGTGGAGGACTGGGCTCTGGAGACAGGCCTGGTCGTCCTAAACCGGGGTTCTGTCCCCACGTGTGTGCGGATGCGGGGTGAATCAGTGGTGGACATCTCGTTCGCCAGCCCCGCTCTGTCACCGCGTGTAGTTGACTGGCGCGTCATGGAGGGGGTGGAGACCTATTCCAATCACCGGTATATCCGGTTCGACGTCTCCACCCAGACCTCAGACGCGCCGGTCCGACGGGCCCCGAGTGGTCCACGGTGGGCGCTGAAGCAGCTGGACCGGGAGCTCCTCCTGGAAGCCTCGATCGTGCAGGCCTGGGTGTCACCACCGGACAGGCCTGCCGACATCAACGACGAGGCGAAGTGGTTCCGGGAGGCCATGTCCGACATATGTGACGTGGCAATGCCCCGGGTCCAGCCTGGACGTGCCTCGCGCCAGGTGTACTGGTGGTCGCAGGAGCTGACGGCTCTGCGCACTGCGTGCGTGGCTGCGCGACGCCGGTACAGCAGGCACCGCAGGCTCCGTATCAAACCTCCGGATACGGAAGCCATTCAGGCGGAGCTGTACGAGGGGTACAGAGCGGCGAAGACCGCCCTCCAAGCGGAGATCCTGCGGGCCAGGGGTTTGGCCCGCGAGGAGTCGCTGGGGACTCTGGACAGGGACCCGTGGGGACGCCCGTACAAGGTGGTGCGGGATAAACTCCGCCCATGGGCTCCCCCACTAACGCAGAGTCTCCGGCCCCAGCTTGTGGAGGACGTGGTGAGCGCTCTGTTCCCTTCGCGAGGGGAACACTCCTCCCCACCTATGGCTCCGCCTACTGCGGTGACTGATGCGGACCACACCGCCGACGATGACGACGATGCTCCGGAGGTGACCGAGGGAGAAATGAGAGCGGCGGTACGCAGGCTTAATGCCAAAAATACCGCCCCAGGACCCGACGGCTTACCTGGGAAGGCCTGGGTCCTGGCCTTGGAGGCTCTCGGGCCTCGACTTAGCGTAGTGTGCTACGCTGACGACACGTTGGTCCTGGCGCAGGGGAGGTCGCACCAGGCGGCGGCCGAATTAACGGCACGCGGGGTTGCGACAATCGTCGAAAGGATCCGGCAATTGGGACTCGAGGTGGCCCTGCACAAGTCCGAGGCCATGTGTTTTCATGGTCCTCGGAACGCGCCACCGTTGGGGTCCCAAATAACGGTAGGAGGGGTTTCTATCGGCGTCGAGTCGACGATGAAGTACCTGGGACTCGTCCTCGACAGCCGGTGGAACTTCGTGGAGCATTTCCGACGTTTGGCTCCCAAACTGGAGCGGGCGGGCGCTGCATTGAAGCGGCTCCTGCCCAATCTAGGGGGTCCAAACGCCTCCTGCCGGAGGCTCTACGCGGGGGTCGTGCGGTCCATGGCCCTCTACGGGGCTCCTGTATGGGCGCGCTCTCTGGCGCTGCGGCCAGCCCGCCGGTTGAGCGTGGCCCAAAGGGTCATGGCCATCCGGATGGTCCGAGGATACCGCATGGTCTCCTGTGAGGTAGCGAGCCTCCTTGCCGGATTGCCGCCATGGGATCTGGAGGCAAAAGTCCTCGCGCACGTATGGGAGTGGCGCGAGGAGGCGAAACGCCGGGGCGTAAGTCCGCTGCCGCGAGAAATCGCGGCACAGCGGACGGAGCTCCGGCGGGATCTCATGGCGTCATGGAAAGTACGGTTGTCGCAACCCAGTGCTGGGCACGCCACGATTTCGGCGATAAGTCCCCTCTTTGAGGAGTGGCTGGAGAGGCGCCACGGCGTCCTCACCTTCCGCCTGACGCAGGTCCTCACCGGAAATGGCAGCTTCGGGAGGTTCCTGTGTCGGATAAGGCGGGAGGAAACGTCCGGGTGTCACCACTGTGTGGATCGCCCGGAGGACACGGTGGAGCATACGGTGGAGGTCTGCCCGGCTTGGGCAGAGCACCGCCGTGTCCTCGTGGAGGCGATCGGCGGCAGAGACCTCTCGCGTCCGGCCCTGGTTCAGGCCATGGTACGGAGCGAGAGGGCATGGGCAGCCGTCACCTCCTTCTGCGAAGCAGTAATGCTCGCGAAGGAGGAGGCGGGACGGTTGAGGGAAAGGCAAGTTTCGCGCCCTCTCGCCCCTAGCCGCCGCAGGAGACACCCAGGGCGTCGGGAATCCCGGGCGGATTTCCGGCCACCGTAGGCGCGGGCTTGCGGACGGTGAGCAATGGGTAGCTCACCGTCCGGTAAGGACCAGGCCCGGGTCGACGGCGCGTCGTATTCCACGCGCGCCTCAAAGAGATGTCGTCAGCACAAAGTAGGGGTCCACTAGGGCCGATGCCTGCCGGGGTCGCGGGAAGGTACTTATGGGTCACTGAGGCCCCCGCAACACAGGCAACAGGAAGGAATACGGGTGGGTTTTAGTCAGTAAGAGTCTGACACACCCTCCCGCTCCGCCCAGAGCGGGAGAAGTTATTTGATGATTTCCCACCCTCAAAAAAAAAAAGGCAGTTCATTAAACGGCCGGCACCCAATCAAATAGCTGATGGACAACTAGAACTTTAACCAACCACGCGCGCCGAAGTGGTAGCAGTAACTAAGCCAGGGCACTCCGACCAAATGGGTTAGGTTAGAACTGTGACCAACCACGCGCGAGCCGAGCGAGCGAAGCGAGCGGTGCCGTGGCAGCGACCAGCGAGCGCTACTTCTAACGGTAAGTCTGTTAACTAAATGGCTAATTTATCTAGTTGGCTGCGACGTCGGTGCCGGTGATTAATGAACGTCCTAGCGTCCAATTAGCTGGCTAATTTAACCAGATGGCTGTGATATATACATTACCATGACACGAACAGACTCTAAATAAACATAACGCCATTACAGCCTTACCCAAAGACGTATTGTTTTAATAACATTACGTTTCGACAATCTCGCGAATTTTATATAATAAGTTAACATACCTTCACTATGACAATTTCAGCACCTGAGAGACTTATAATTAAGCCGTATGAGTAATTAAATAAATTAAGTATGAATGAGATAGGAGGGGTATGTGGTGGTACACGGTAATCTCGTTAGGTTGATGCAAATCAGGATCGAAGTGCTCGGTGGGGTTTGTGGGTGCCAGGACTAAAATATATTGTTAAAAGCTTTGCGGTAGTCTTAGGCTTTCGAATTACGAAGAGATTTTTAATTATAGACAGACAATCTTCAAGGCGGTTTCATATATAACATTAATCTTTAATGACATACTCTGTATTCAGATACTTGTTAATATTTAAGCTTATTAAGATGATGTTCTATTGGGACTTACAGTAATACTGGACTGTTTCAGTAATTAGCAGGGATTAGCTCTTATATGAATTCCTTTTGTTGCTCCATCTGTAATCGGATTAATGGCTAGGTCTTCATATTAGAAGATGCCAAATTGAATCTGTCTTTCGTACGTTTTCACGCTCCAGCCCGCCGGTCGACGGCGTGTTGTATTCCACGCACGCCTCAAAGAGATGTCGTCAGCACAAATGTAGGGGTCCACTAGGGCCGATGCCTGCCGGGGTCGCGTGGCAGTCCAAAAGGGTTACCGAGGCCTCTGGCAACACAGGCAACGGAAGGAATACGGGTGGGTTTAGTCAGCAAGAGTCTGACACACCCTTCCCGCTCCGCCCAGAGTGGGAGAAGTTATTTGATGATTTCCCAACCAAAAAAAACCTCGCCGGTTGAGCGCGGCCCAAAGGGTCATAGCTATCCGGCTGGTCCGGGTATACCGCACGGTCTCCTGTGAGGCAGCGAGCCTCACACACCAGTAAGAGTCTGACACCCTCCCGATCCGCCCAGAGCAGGAGAAAGTATTTAATAATTTCCCAAAAAAAAAAAGTACGTCACTGAACTTTGCAGTAGCAGTTGGAAGTGGTGTAAAAATGATTTACTAAATGAATATTTAGTATATTTATTTGTTTCCTTACTTACTCATTCATACATCCATAATCTCAATCGGAATTCACCAAAATCTCAACATAATAATACCCACAAGAGTCACCAACGCACACCACAAGAAAAATAATTAGGGCAAACCATCCTATGAAAGTCGCCATCGACAATATAATTAATGTGGCCCGTTACAATAGCTATTACGTCCTCAGATTCACGCTCCGCTCTCCGTACACGATCTTCTATGCGATCAGTCTCTTCGGTCAGGTATTGATGTTCATCATGACTTTCTGCTGGCTTATCATGAACGGGATCTCTTTGGCTAACATCAGTGAGTTATTGTTGTGATTCTTTTGTTTTGTCATTTGGAACTGGAAGGTTTGGATATTGGTATTTGAAGGTGATATAGAGAACTTTGCTGAAAGATGTTGTATGAATACATTTCCGTAAAAAAACAAAAGAGTTAATATTTTAGCCTTTGAGGGCCTTATCACACTAGCGGTTTGCGATCGGCTGCGGGGTGGGGCGGGTGCGCAGCGAATGCATCGCGAACACGTCGCGGCTGCACTGCAAAGACGTCGCGGACGCGTGGCAAATTCGCAACGTTTTCGTCGCGTATTTGTAGCAAGTTAACGACATACAATATTGTCAGTAACAAAATGGATTCCGATGAGGAGAAACTGCTGTTGGTTTTGTTATTTCGAAGACGCTGGAGATGAAAACGAAAGCGTCGACGACTCTACTATTCGCGGCGAATTCGCTGCGCATGGGCCGCGTGTTCATTGCGCGCCCGCTCCGCTTTGAGGACTCTCGCAATCCGCTAGTATGATAAAGCCCTAAATGTCACGGTGTTTCAATCTTCTAATATCGTAACGTTGTTTATCTCGGTTAGTCCCTCTATGCTCTAGTCCCGCTATGGTCGACTCATAAAATACCTACTAAAAAGTTTTGCTATGCACGAAATCACTGTTTCAGTGTAATATTTTATTTAACTATTAAAAAAGTAAATTCAGAAAACCCAGTATGTAAATATGTTATTCTATTTTTAATCATCATTAAATATGTTAAAACAGGACGGAGGTCAACGAGACAAAACAAATTTTAGCTTACAGACGCTTACGGGTATACGTATAGCGCTGTAAATTTTTTAACTTGATTTCAAACACTTTTCTTTCCAACTGTACCTTCCATTGTTTACGTCTGCCGGGGTCGCGGGAAGGTACTAAAGGGTCGCCGAGTCCCCTAGCAACACAGGCAATGGAAGGAATACGGGTGGGTTTTAGTCAGTAAGTCTGACACACGCTCCGCCCAAAATGGGAGAAAAAAAAAATTGTTTACGTAGAATCGAAGAATTTTGTGCACAGCGAAACTTTTTAGTAGGTATTTTACGAGTCGGGCATAGCGGGACGGGAACATAGAGGGACTAACCGGTTTATCTAAACCTTGCACGATATGGTGTGTATTAGTCTGCTTGTGAAGTTTCCACTGCTTAACTACCAACGAAATAAAATAGTGTGTTTTCATCATTATAGCAAATAGTGTGTTTTCATATCGGAAAATGAAACGCATTTCGTGTATAAAATTGCAGACAGATTTTTAGCCAAAGAACACATAACATAACATCACGCTTTGTTTCCCCGAAGGTTTGGACAGAGGTGTACCTGTAGTACACCCACATTTCGCCAGTTATGTTTTAAGTCCCATGTAATAGGGGGCGAGCCTATTGCCATCAACCGGGCACAAATCTAGACTCTGCCCAGAGTCTCGTATATTTACACGTTTTTCTAATTACAATATTAGTCTTAAATAATTTTCAGCTAATTCTATATTCTACACGTCCAGCCTTATATCATTTCTGATACTGATGCACATTGGCCGTTCCTGGCCCATTCTGGTAGCTAAGGTCGAGGCTATTGAGTGTAAATTGCCCCCTTTTACCAGGAATGTGGGAGCTATGAGCAATGTTACTACTATCTTCATTTTAACTGCAGCTATAGGTATGTATTCGTACAGCTGGCCGCACGGCACTGGTAACAAAACCAGTGTAACCTGGTTCTATATTCTATTAAAACTTCGTACTGCGCTAGGCCAGCTTAAGCTTAAAGGGTTACCACAGACATGCGGTCGATTGTACTATTATTAAAAGTTATTGGTTTTTAGGGTTCTGCACCTCTAAAGGACAAAAACGGAACCCTTATAGGATCATTCGTGTGTCTGTCTGTCCGTCTATCACAGCCGATTTGCTGCAGACTTACGGAAATAAGGGTAAATTGTAAATTTTCATATATTTTCTTTAATAACTTTAAAACTGATTATTTTGATTTGTAAAAAAAAATGAAATACAAGTTTTTTTTACTTGGTATTTACACGGTACACTCTGCAAAACTCTTTTTTATTTTATAATTTTTCCCCCAAAAGTAAACCCATAATAAATTATTCAAAATTAATTTATTTATCTTATACGTTCGTATTTGGGTCACAGAAATCAATAGATTCGGAGCAAATCGGCTGTGACAAACGGACAGACAGACAGACAGACACACGAGTAATCCTATAAGGGTTCCGTTTTTTTCTTTTGAGGTACAGAACCCTAAAAGAGCACCATTTTATAAAGTTTAATTCTAAATCCGCATCTGGCATTACGATCTAGCGCGAAAGTTACGCGGTGCTACGGCGTAGCTTGCACTGTGCTACGAAGCTACGACTGCGTAGACACCACGCATTAAGACGCTGACAACACCTAAACCGCCGTCACTGTCAGATTGCATAGAAAAGAAAGAGAAGCGCGACGACAAAACGCTTGTAATTTATTGCAAAATATGAAGTAATTATCTATTTACTCAGAATTGAGTTGAGTAATCGAAAATAAAAAACAACCAAGTTCTGCATTAGAATAAGACGTACTTGTTATTAATTAAATACGTAATTTATGTTGATATTTAATACAGATATTTTGGATTAGAACTCAAGGTAAGAGGTTAGTTTAACGTTAGTTTGTATCGAGATTTTTTTTTCAAAACGTGTTTTGGTGACAACCAAGTTCTGGTAAATTAGTTCAAAATTAACATATATGTTTTCCGCTACCACAAACTATACAGATTTGGCAATTTTCTTTCTTAAGAGAAGCCTATTTTGGTCAATTGGGTCTTGTCAGCGCCTTAAAATAGGAATTATGTTGTTTGGTCTCCAAATGCTCAGTGTTATCATAATAATTATACTGAATCTATATAATTAATGATGATTGTATGTATAAACTATGAAAATCTAAGTATTTTATGTTTTTACAGTGGAACATCTCCTATCAGTATTCTACGGATTAAAAGTTGCATGCGCTTGCGATATCAACAACGTCGCAGAGAACTACTTTCACTTCAATATGCCCTGGATCTTCGATAACACACCTTATACTGTATGGAAGGCCGTTCTTAGTGAGGTAATAATTTAAGTTTAAAAACTTATCCATGATTTAATGTTACCACTTTTGTGAGACATATTCTGTCTTACTCAGGTATTTACTGCGTATTTGCCCAACTACAGACTAGTCACTAATATTTTAGAAATCTGCTAAAATTACTAAATTAAGGTTTTCATGACAATTCAATGGTTCTCGTGTGGTCTCGGACGTAAAGAATAGCACCATCCCATTTCTTCCCGTGGGTGTCGTAAAGGGCGACTAAGGGACTTACTAGAGAATGGGCAGCAGCGTTATCTATGCATTTTAACACCATACTGCGATCGCCAACCCGCCTGCCAAGCGTGGCGATTATGGCAAACCCCCCCAATATTGGGGGAAGCCGAAAGACGTCCACTGCTGGACATAGGTCCAGCAGTGGACGTCTTTCGGCTGGAATGATGATGATGACAATTCACGCCACCAGGTGGCGCCACTTTGACAATAGGTTTTCCATTTCGACAATGAATATAGAATATTATTGAAGATTTCGTTAATTCATCATTCACTTCATTAATTCTTTCATCATTCAGTCACGACTAACGACAATATGGGCTCTTTGACACTTTTGACAGGTGCCCGGACCTGACGTCTCAGTGCTGCCACCTAGTAAACGTCATTCAAAATCAAAATCAAAAGTCATTTATTCAAACTAGGCTGAGAATCAGCACTTTACGAACGTCAAAGTTACATAAGACAGTCCCTCAAAAACGCCCGCCCTTCACCACTTCCTAGTGCTTTAGCTGGGAAGAAGAAGTGGCGCTAGAAACTCCCCAGCAGCACACCTGTCTGATTAGTTATATGGACTTGATTCTATACAAATCGTATGCAAAGTAATTAACATTACGAAACACACAATTAATTAAATTACTTGACATATGTTAGCTAGCACAAGCCTATATACCAACAAAACAATGAAAACTGTACTCAAGCAGATAAAAATTACAACATAAAACGTAAACAAAACTTAATACCTAAATAAAAGCCTCCAGCATAAAGGGCATGTCCGCTTACATAAGGCTATTGCTGTAACCTTCGATTTATAATAGTATTATTGATCGAAGGCTGTAACTCGAAGTGAGAAATGACAAACTACTACATTTTAGAAAATCCTCATTGTATGGACAAAGTATTTCCTTTTAAAATAAAATAAAGTATTTCCTACACCGAAACAAATTTAGATATCAAAGTCTCTTTTGAGAGACTTTGTTATCTAAATTTGTTTTGGCGCTTTATTTTATTTTATTTGGGAATAAAAACGATATTACATTACATATAACACTTATCAATAAGTATATAAAACCAAATCAATGTAATAACCACAACATCTATTAGGACCTCAAATTGACGTGTAATGCGTGTGTTAGTGTTATTTTTAATGTTAATAAAGGGCGTGCCCGTTTACATAAGGCTATTGCTGTAACTCGAAGTGAGAAATGACAAACTACTACATTTTAGAAAATCCTTATTGTATGGACTTTAAAAGAAACGTTGATATCTAAATTTGCTTCGGTGTTTCTCGTCAGAGTCTGGCTAGGAAATACTTTATTTTATTTTATTTGGGAATAAAAACGATATTACATAACATATAACACTTATCAGTAGGTATATAAAACAAAATTAATGTAATAACCACAACATATAATAGGACCTCAAATTGACGTGTAATGCGTGTGATAGTGTTATTTTTAACCAATTTACAAAATAAATATTATCATTCTTTAAAAAAAGAGGAGCAGGTATCATATTTTGCGGAAGGTCAAGTTATCATTCACTGCTGTCATTTCAGTTTGAATACTCGAAATAGGTCGAAAAAATAGGCCGCGGTCCGGTTGCAATGGTGTCAAAATGAAATCCGAGCGCGCTTGGGTTCCCGGTATACACAAAAACGTATAGGTTCATAATAATTTATCAAGGTGCAGAGAGCACTGTGGTGTCCCAGTAGTAACGGCCGCGACTTACGAGTTGTATGTCGTAGGTTTGAACCTAGACAGGCGCTTTACTTTGTGTAAATTATTACATCACCACTGCCCCGAAAACGGAGAAGGAAAACATCGTGAGGAAACCGGCATGTCCTAGAACCAAAAATTCGAAGACATGTGGCATCTACCAACCCGCACTGGGTCTGCGTGGTGGATTACGGCCCACTCCCTCTCACTGAGGGGAGGCCTGTGTCCCAGCAGTGGAAACATTATAAATGATAAATGATGATTGATAAATGATTAAATGATAAATGATTTTTATTTCTGTAAGTAGTTTTGTAAAAACACTTTTACAAGTCAATCGTATTTTTAAAATAAAGCTAGATGAGGTCGGCTGATAATGTGTTATTTATAGGTAACCAAGAAGTTAGAGCAATTTAATTTCTACTCTGCCCGTAGCTTATCTTTTATTCAGATAAGGCTGAGAATCAGCACTTTTTGAACGTAAATAGTTACAAAAGATAGCCCCCAAAAAATAAGTGGCACGATAAACTTGGCAATTAAACTTTGGTTTTCTAATAAAGCGGGCAATAGTCACACAATAACGGTTGTCCAAATACACAGCGTAAGCGTAAAGCGTCCTTCTGCGAAGCAGTAATGCTCGCGAAGGAGGAGGCGGGACGGTTGAGGGAAAGGCAAATTTCGCGCCCTCTCGCCCCTAGCCGCCGCAGGAGATGCCCTGAGCACCGGGGATCCCGGGCGGATTTCCGGCCACAGTAGGCCCATTGCTCACCGTCCAGTAAGGACCAGGCCCGGGTCGACTGCGCGTTGTATTCCACGCGCGCCTCAAAGAGATGTCGTCAGCACAAATGTAGGGGTCCACTAGGGCCGATGCCTGCCGGGGTCGCGGGAAGGTACTAATGGGTCACCGAGGCCCCCGCAACTCAGGCAACGGAAGGAATACGGGTGGGTTTTAGTCAGTAAGAGTCTGACACACCCTCCCGCTCCGGCCAGAGCGGGAGAAGTTATTTGATGACTTCCCATCAAAAAAAATAAAAAAATGATTTCGCAAGAATTAACGCAAGTTAACGTTAATCGTTAATCCGTTAATATGTGTAAAATTGCATTTTTAAATCGTTGCGTTAGTGATAACGCAACGATATAAAAATGCAATTTTTATATCGGGTCGACCCGGGTCGACCGCGCGTGGAATACAACGCGCAGTCGACCCGGGCCTGGTCCTTACTGGACGGTGAGCAATGGGCCTACTGTGGCCGGAAATCCACCCGGGATACCCGGCGCTCAGGGCATCTCCTGCGGCGGCTAGGGGCGAGAGGGCGCGAAATTTGCCTTTCCCTCAACCGTCCCGCCTCCTCCTTCGCGAGCATTACTGCTTCGCAGAAGGACGCTTTACGCTTACGCTGTGTATTTGGACAACCGTTATTGTGTAACTATTGCCCGCTTTATTAGGAAACCAAAGTTTAATTGCCAAGTTTATCGTGCCACTTATTTTTTGGGGGCTATCTTTTGTAACTATTTACGTTCAAAAAGTGCTGATTCTCAGCCTTATCTGAATAAAAGATAAGCTACGGGCAGAGTAGAAATTAAATTGCTCTAACTTCTTGGTTACCTATAAATAACACATTATCAGCCGACCTCATCTAGCTTTATTTTAAAAATACGATTGACTTGTAAAACTGTTTTTACAAAACTACTTACAGAAATAAAAATCATTTATCATTTAATCATTTATCAATCATCATTTATCATTTATAATGTTTCCACTGCTGGGACACAGGCCTCCCCTCACTGAGAGGGAGTGGGCCGTAATCCACCACGCAGGCCCAGTGCGGGTTGGTAGATGCCACATGTCTTCGATTTTTTAGTTCTAGGACATGCCGGTTTCCTCACGATGTTTTCCTTCACCGTTTTGGGAGCAGTGGTGATATAATAATTTACACAAAGTAAAGCGCCTGTCTAAGTTCGAACCTACATACAACTCGTTAGTCGGGGTCGTGGCCGTTACTACTGGGACACCACCGTGCTCGCTATACCTTGATACTCGTACATTATTATGAACCTATACGTTTTTGTGTATACCTTGAACCCAAGCGCGCTCGGATTTCATTTTGACACCATTGCAACCGGACCGCGGCCTATTTTTTCGACCTATTTCGAGTATTCAAACTGAAATGACAGCAGTGAATGATAACTTGACCTTCCGCAAAATATGATACCTGGTCCTCTTTTTTTAAAGAATGATGATATTTATTTTGTAAATTGGTTAAAAATAACACTATCACACGCATTACACGTCAATTTGAGGTCCTATTATATGTTGTGGTTATTACATTGATTTTGTTTTATATACCTACTGATAAGTGTTATATGTTATGTAATATCGTTTTTATTCCCAAATAAAATAAAATTAAGTATTTCCTAGCCAGACTCTGACGAGAAACACCGAAACAAATTTAGATATCAACGTTTCATTTAAAGTCCATACAATAAGGATTGTCTAAAATGTAGTAGTTTGTCATTTCTCACTTCGAGTTACAGCAATAGCCTTATGTAAACGGGCACGCCCTTTATTAACATTAAAAATAACACTAACACACGCATTACACGTCAATTTGAGGTCCTATTATCACAAATGTAGGGGTCCACTAGGGCCGATGCCTGCCGGGGTCACGGGAAGGTACTAATGGGTCACCGAGGCCCCCGCAACTCAGGCAACGGAAGGAATACGGGTGGGTTTTAGTCAGTAAGAGTCTGACACACCCTCCCGCTCCGGCCAGAGCGGGAGAAGTTATTTGATGACTTCCCATCAAAAAAAATAAAAAAATACACAGCGTTTTTTGACACCCTATCAATATGTCAATGTCAAATATTGGTGTAAAATGACATATTTTCATGACGGCCGATATAATATATGTATAAACATACTATAATATAATATAATATAATATAAACTACGAATTCAGAATCTGCGAGGCTCTGTCTAAATATAAGAAATGTTTATTTTAATTTCATTTAAGTATCTCTCAATGTCATATTGTCTTTTTTATGTTTTTTACAAAATTATTGACTGTTTCCGAATTTTACCTTTTATTAATATTTCAACTTTTTTAGCTTAGTTGTTAACTTTATGGTGCATGCTGGGGTTTCCTGTAAGTGAAGGGTACACCTACTTAATACCTGATGTTGCCCATTAGTTATGTGTCCTCATAGCTGGGCACCGTTAATCAAATAGTTAACTTCGTTAATCGTTAATCCGCTACAAAAAAAGTTAGCTTCGTTAAACGTTAAAGCGTTACATTTCGCAAGAATTAACGCAAGTTAACGTTAATCGTTAATCCGTTAATATGTGTAAAATTGCATTTTTATATCGTTGCGTTATCACTAACGCAACGATTTAAAAATGCAATTTTACACACATTTTTACAATTTTTTGTTCACACTTATAAAACCTGTTGGTTTATAGTGTTAGGAAGAAACTGGAAGTTACGAAGAAAACAAAATACTTGTTTAATTCAAATGTGTAATTTAATCGCCGGGCATAAGGTGCATATTCCCCTTCATGAACATTAACATATTGAAGTTCTCGTCTGAAAGTGAGGCTCGCTTTATATCAATAGTAGCTGTACCCATTGGATTAACGATTAACGGACTTCTGACTGATGTTAACGGAAGTTAACGTGTCCGTTAACATTTTTAAAAGTTAACTTAAAAGTTAATCCGTTAATCAAAATATTAACTTCGTTAATTAACGATTAACGGATTAACGAGTTAATGTCCAGCTATGTGTGTCCTGTATTGTGTACAATTTGAGTTGGAGATTTTAAATCAATAAATAAATATGAAGAAACCGCTTTCCTAGGAAACCCTAGACCAGCCATACTCAAAGTGTGCTCCGCGAAGCCCTAGGGCTCTTCAAACCTTCT
The DNA here is from genome assembly GCA_905333075.3 of Atethmia centrago. Classification (NCBI taxonomy): domain Eukaryota; kingdom Metazoa; phylum Arthropoda; class Insecta; order Lepidoptera; family Noctuidae; genus Atethmia; species Atethmia centrago. The sequence continues at coordinate 24,118,794 of HG995369.1, forward strand.
GTGGGGGCTCTGCGAAAATACTGGTCATAGTGAAAAAAAACATACTAAAAAACTATATTTTATTTTACTCTGCAACCTGAGCAAAATAAAATCTATCTGAAAGTTCCAACATGAAGTAACAAAATATATGTACAAGTGTTGTTAAGTAATATGATTATTAATAAAGAATACAGATAAAACCATTTTAGGGTTCCGTCAAATATTTAGTTTTCCAAAAGGGTTCCGCCGCCAAAAAAGTTTGAGAACCACTGCCCTAGACTATGAAAATATACGTAATATAACATTTATAAAAAACTTAGCATAATAAACTCATATTGTTGCAGCTTTTCAACATACAGTCGACGTTTATATGGAGTCTCAACGATCTACTTATAATGGTTATTAGTATTTACTTGACGGAACATTTTCTTATACACAACGAACTCTTGAAGAAAGCTGCTGAACAGGTACGTATTATGACAGAATTATCATAAGAGGGTAATTTTATACTGAGTTTAAATACCTTGTACGGAAAAAACATGTTAATGTTAACTTACTGTTTGTGCAAGGTAGCATAATCGTCAATTCATTTAAAAACATGTTTGCTGCTATCGGAACTTAATTATCTTAAGTGATTTCAAAACTATGTCTATTAGGATAGTGGATTCTTATTTAATTTTGTTAAGATTTTGAGTGTAAGGTAATATATACTCGTATAAGCGCTCCATCAGGCATTCAATTAAGGCATTAAATTAAGGCAAAATAAACAAATTTTAATAATAGGTTTAAAATGTATCACAAAAAATTGAGTGTATGTAAGTTCAAACCTATTTCATAAAATGAAATGACTTTGCCCTCCAATTTTGTTTTTGAAACGAATAATCAAGAGATAGTTTCCAGGATGGCGTCTTGCCAACACAGAACCGGCTGCGCTTCCTGTGACTTGCACTTGCTATGTTATTATTTTGCCAAAAATAGTTTCCTTAGTTCTAGCTACAGAATAGACTACTCGAACCTCGCTTACTCTTCTGCATTGTTATGCATATTGAGTGTGATGTTGGTTTCAAAACAAAATATCAGCTGGTGCGATGCACAACCGCGCTCCGCCCTTCTACCATTCCCCATCGTTGGGACGCCGGCCAATATTGGCACTTCAACATCGGGACGTGCTTACTCGGCTGGCGTTATTAAAGCTTCCGCAAATCATCAGCGGCATCTTAATAATACGAGGGGTGCCCGAAGGTCCTCCGAAGCTGTTCGAAGGTCGTTACCGGTAACAAGCCAAGGACAGGCCGATGAAGAAGGCTTCATTTGCGTGTAGAAGAAGAAGCCTGTTCGTCGCAATAAGGCCGGTACCGCAATGACTGGTCCCGACATGTTGCTGCGTCCCGCTATTCCAATGACGCTGCTGTACGTGCCACGTTTACATGACACCAAGAAGTTAGAGGAGGTCGTGGAGTACGGCGGAGTGCGGACAACGACCTCTTCCGGGCCCCGGGTCAAGGGGCGATGGACTAGGAGACATCCGACGCCCTCCACACAGCAGGTCCCAAGGTGGCGGCGCATAGTGTTCCACGCGCGCCCCTATTGGACTTCACGGAGGGAGTTTTACATCTCATTCCCCCCCGCGGGCCTGAGGTGGCCCGCAATCATTGCGGAAGTCGCACCAGATCCCATGATTCCCACTCTTGCACCGGGGATACTGGAGGTTGGAACACTGGGGTGGTTTTTAGTCAGTAAGATTCTGACAGACCCCTCCGCCCGCCCCAGGGCGGAGGACATCCATGAAAAAAAAGTTCGTAGAGTACATCAGGATGAAGACCAAGTTCACCTTGAGAGCCGAGAGGTTGGAGCCGTGCCATAGGATTAACTTCAAATCTTTTGTGATGTGGGTTCTGACTGATCACCTAGATGCTTTCATGACGGAGGAATTTTGGCTGATGGGTGTCGGCATTTTCGCGGAACGCTACGTGTCACCATGATTCAGCACAATGCGTCCAACGCTGACCCAGCGTAGTAAATAGATTTTGTAGTGATGTTTTTACTATGTATTAGTTTATTATTTTGTGTGTTTTGTCTATGAGCCTTAGTTGCCCGATAATAAAGCAATTATTATTATTATTTTCAAAAATGTCTTTGACATATCTCGGGACTTTGAGGTTCCGGACATTTTGAAAACGTACAAGGGCCCAAGGCCAACTCAGAGGTCCGTTAGACGTTTTTAATGAAATGAGGCCAACCAACGAATTTTACTGTTTATACTATGCAAGTGCACCCAAGGATGACCCCCGGTTGGTGTGGGACTATTGCAAGATACGGAAACAAAGATATTGGGTTTGGGTGGCTAAAGTGAACTGGTTATCTAGGATTATGGAAAGACTATGGCCCCTGCCTGATCAATGTCTTACAGTATAAAATGCACAGACAAAATGGCACGGGGTGACTTGCACATTTAATAATGGGCCCCCAAAAACGGTCGCTAGGACGTAGTGTCATTGCGACAAGGGGGAAACATGTCCTCAGGTGCTTATGTGTAGTGGAGAGGTATTCCATGGCTATCAGGACAATCCTGGAAGTGCGGTCAAGATCCCTACCAGCACTTAATCGAATACTTACTTCCTCCGAGCACGTTTGCTCTTGCGAAACTCCACTCAAGCCGGCCAATAAAGACAAGAAAAAGGTGGACGTTCCGTTTCTCATCAGTATTCACTCGAGCCGGCTAACAAAGGCAAGCCAGAGATGAGGAACGAGAGTTCTCCCGTGGGGTCGCTACTGTCCAGCATCTCGTTACTCGTATATGCTGCCTTGCGGTTTTTTGCATCTCTTTTGGTCTGGTTCCTTATCCTGGACCTGTTTCGGGAAATTAAACTCTACCGGCATAAACCTAGAGTTTAGGAGCGCGCAAGCCCCACCACGACATAATACATATGTATGTTCCAATAAAAAAAATAGGTATTTGTGATTCTTTTGTTATTATTATTTTTTAAAGGATTACCAACAAAATACCTACATTTTTATTTTATTTTATTTTATTTGGGAAACAAACAATCATACACTGTATGTTACATCTAGATACACAGTATGCTATAAGTAAATGTACAATCCACTACGTTTCCACATCTTACTAGCTTATATTAGATACAGTTTTGGTAAACTTAAGTAATAAAAAAAAAAAAAAAAAAATACATATTACAAAACAACAATACAATTTTTCGTTGTCTAATAGATGAATACATAATAATTTAAAGAAAGAAAATAGGAAATGATTAAGTTAAAAGTTTTGAACAAGGCGCACAACAATTTGTTTTTTAAATTTATGTTTAGATAGGGCAAATACATCGATATCATTAAAGTTATTATTATAAGTTTGAAGTAATCTTTGGAGCGGCGCTCTTTCTCCTGCATTTGTGCGACAGGGAGTTGTAGCAAACAGTGGATAAGAGCGCGCCTCTCGTCTCATAACTGTTCTAGGTACAATATAGTATATTTGACGTATCAAATCAGAGCAGTCAAATTTATTGTGTACAAGTCCATGAAGCATCATTCCTTGGAGCAACAAGCGTCTAGAGCGTAGTGTTAACAGGTGAAACTCACTCAATGCTTCCTCATACGATAAGCGTTCCATGCGACATTTGTACTGCATTGTACTGAGGAACTTACGCTGAACTCTCTCTATTGCAGTCTCATATTTTATATAATAGGGATCCCAGATCATACAAGCATATTCAACTTGTGGGCGAATTAGAGAATTAAATAAATACAGATATGTGGTTGATCGTTTAAAATCTGACGTGGTTCTCATAACAAAATTATACATTTGAAATGCTTTAGAAGTAATTTTAGCTATATGTAGGTTTAAGTGAAGTTTGCAATCAAGAAGAACGCCCAGGTCACAGATATAGGTTTCTTTATCTAGAGTCTTATTACAAAGTGAATAATTGTACGTTATTACATTCTTATTTTTAGTAAAATTTATGTATTTGCACTTAGGGATACTTAGTATTAATTTATTTTCTTTACAATAATCAGACAATCTATTCAAGTCATCCTGCAATAGGCTGTTATCAACAGTGTTTTTTATTGTTGAAGCTGACCAAGGTCAAGTGACGTGCCGTAGCTGCGATCGCTACACTCAACTTGTAAGCTACCTGTGGTGCATTACGACTGATTTTTAAACACCCAAGCTTCGTGATGTCGGTAACACGATCACCACCAAACTCTCTGGAGCGCCCGGCAACAACTACTAACTTAATGCAAGTGAAGTCCGATTCAGATATTCCACAGTTATCATTGTCGAATAGCCCATACGACAATGTTAATACAACTTCGCGTAGCAAGCGCCCACGCTCGGAATCGTCACCCAAAAACAGCGAACTCCAGGATTTCAAACAAGAGATACGCCAGCTTCTTACTACTTGGAAAAAGGAACAACAGGAATACCTTACCAAAATCGCAAGCGAACAAAGCTCCCAACTGAAAACTCTTATGTCTGAAATAGCTGAGCTAAAATTGCAAAACAGTTCCTTGCATAAATCATTCCATGAAATTGATAAGACGGTCACATTCATAAGCAAACAATATGACGATATATCAAAACAAATTGAGTCATCGCAAAAAGAAAAAAAGGCTTACAGAGAGAGTATACTACACCTGGAAACAAAATTACAGGATCTCCAGCAACTATCGCGGTCATCCATCATAGAAATCCGCAACGTACCCAATAAAGAGAAAGAATCCACGGCCGATCTCACCACCATAATTAATAAACTAGGCATCACGGTCAACTTGCCCGTCGATAAAACTCTTGTACGCGATATTTACCGCCTGCCGGGTAAGCCTGGTGCGGTCAGACCAATAGTTGTTGAATTTACCAATGTGGAAACAAAAAACCAGATGATCACCTCGGTACGGAACTTTAACCAAGAACACCCAAACGAAGGGCGCTTAAGTACCACCAGTATCGGTCTGCCCGGCGACCGCCATCCGATCTACATTGCTGAATATCTTCCTGCCAGCTCTCGGAAGCTCTTCTTTGCGGCGAGGGAATTCTCAAAACGTATGGAGTACAAATTTTGCTGGACAGCGAACGGAAACATCTTTCTGCGTAAGGAGGAAGGAGCCAAACATCACCTTATTAAATCCGAACATTCCCTAACTGAACTGCAAGCTCAAGCAAGTCAATGACTATTTCTCATCATAACTGTATTTGCCATTGTATGTATCTCTTTACTTCTCAGCCACTATACATTTACAGAAAATTTAAAACACTTCAGTACATTTCTAACTACCTCTCCATCACATACCCAACACAACAACTTATACACAACTACCACACAGACATTACATAACAAAAATACTAATGCTACCACCACACTGATTAAGCATAACAATATAATGAAAACACCTATAACTCAACGGTCTGTTTCGTTTGTATGTATACAATATAACGATATAATCTACTTTCGTTCACATAACCGGAATGGCTGCACAATAATCTATACGACCAACTCATTAATATCAAAACTTATACTTAAATTAATATCGAACCCCTATACACATGTTGTTGCCTTGTGTTTAATAAATGGCTGCTTTAAATAACATATCCATCGAATTAGATCGTATCGAAGTTTCTACGTCATACACATGTCAACCAGACCATTGTAAAGATTATTTAAGCACATCAAATGCTTTAACTGTTTTACACCTAAATATCAGAAGTATCACTAAAAATTTTGACGAACTTAGATGTCTCCTAGTCGCAATGAACATAACATGCGACGTAATTGTGCTATCTGAATGCTGGCTAAAAAAAGCAGGAAACATCCCTATTTTGGATGGATACTCATCGCACCAAACCCAAAGTTTAATTAACCAAAACGATGGCTTGGTCTTATATATTAGGAATAATCTACGTCACACTACAACTGAACCGATTTTCCCCGACGCCAGCTGCCTAACCTGCTCCATAGAGAACAACCTAACTATCATTGCCTTATATAGACCACCATCACAAAGAAACATTGACCCATTCCTAGACCAACTAAATAACGTTATTCTTGACCTTAAAAATCACAATCACATCACAATTATCGGAGACGTAAACATCAATATCACCCCTGATAGCAATGACCCACGCTCTCTACAGTACCTAAACATGACTGCGTCTCACGGATTTCTCCCAGCCTACTTTCTTCCTACTCGCCTACATAACTGTATAGATCATATTCTGTTAAAAACCCACAACAAAGCGACTACTTTAAAAATAAAAACATCGATAACAGACCATAGTGCAGTCTTGCTAAATCTGGAAAATAACAAACCCAAACCTATTACGAATAAAGTTCATACATCTTTCCTTAATCTTTCAACCGTTATCTCTGATATCAAAAACTGTAACTTCTCAATTTTAGATACAATGAATGACCCCAACCACGCCACTAATGAATTACTGAATATAGTCTCCCCCATACTAATTAAAAATACTATTTACAGAACAATCCCATGCAAACAAAGAATTATAAAGCCTTGGATAACTACAGGTCTTTTGAGATGCATACGTAATAGGGACAGAATGCACTATAATACAAATAAAGAGCCGAATAACCATATCTTAAAATTAACCTATTTACGATATCGCAACTTCTGTAATGATTTATTAAAAAAGATAAAATCGGAGTATGAAGAAAAGGAATTTCATAAAGCCAAATACAACCCTAAAAAAATGTGGGAAACAGTACGCAGTGTAACTGACACCAAAAGAGTGCGCTCGACACCAACAGAACTCCTATCAATTGAAAACTGCCCCACCAAGTCCGTCAACAAAATAAATACGTTTTTTGCAAACGTTGGTATAAATCTTGCAAACAATATACCTAACTTAAATTGCCCTCAGTCTGTCGACATCCACCAACAAAAAACAGCCAACTCAATGGTTCTTCTGGAAACAGACGAAGAAGAGGTCAATTCAGTTATAAACAGCCTCCGGATTGACAGTGCTACGGGCTGGGACGGCATCCCACTAAAATTGCTAAAACACGCTAGCCATATTCTGGTTCCACCTATCACACGTATATGCAACCTGGCAATATCCACAGGTATATTTCCCAGCGCTCTAAAAAAAGCCATCGTACATCCGATATTCAAGTCGGGTGACAGAGACAAGGTCACGAACTATCGTCCAATTTCAGTCCTTCCAGCTATCTCCAAAATTCTGGAAAGAATAATGTACAAACGCCTTAATAACTACCTCAACAAACACAAAATTGTCTCCCAAAACCAGTTCGGTTTCAGACGCGGATTATCCACAGAGGACGCGGTGACATCCTTACTGGATTTTGTAGTTGACAAAATCGACAATAAGTTCCAGTGTCTAGGAATCTTCCTAGACCTTTCGAAGGCGTTTGATACAGTGTCTGTCCCTCTGCTTCTTTCTAAGCTCGAATCCATCGGAGTGCGAGGCATCGCTCACGACTTATTTAAAAACTTTTTAACTGATAGAATGCAGTGCGTTAGGATAGGTGAGTACGTAAGCGAAGCAAATCCTGTGACTGTCGGAGTTCCACAGGGAAGTTTACTTAGTCCTCTTCTTTTTCTGATCTACGTCAACGAACTTTGTCAGCTGTCTCTTCCATCCACAAAAATAATAGCCTACGCGGATGACACGGCAATTCTATCTTATGGCCGTGACTGGGCCTCAGCTAAAGAGACAGCCAAAAAGGGACTCGGTGAAGTGATGTTATGGCTGGAGCAAAACAGTCTCACACTAAACGTTGCAAAAACTAATTTTATCACCTTTGGCTCAAGACGTTCCAACCTACCACAAGACGGTTCACTGCTTATTAAAGCCCACAAATGTCCAGACCCTCTCCTCCTTTGCACATGCCCCGTTGTAACTAGGGTAGCAGTGGTACGATATCTCGGCCTTCAATTAGATGCCTGCCTATCCTGGAAAAAGCACTTACAAACAGTGTCCGCACGAATACGAAAACTTATTTTTCTATTTAAGAAGCTAAGGGCCAACAGCGAAATCCTTAAGATTGTTTACTCGGCACTGGCCGAATCAGTACTGACCTATTGCATCACTGCCTGGGGAGGAGCCGCAAAGACCGACATTATACAGGTGGAACGAGCCCAGAGAGCCGTAATTAAAGTAATTTTAAAAAGATCGTTTAGATTCCCAACGCGGCAACTTTACAGGGACTTTAAAACACCAACGGTTCGACAACTTTACATACTACGCGCAGTCATGCGAAAACACGCGACTCTTCCATACAGCTTAAATAATAGCCCGACAATAAGAAGAAGACCCAAACCGGCTTGTCCCACAACGCATACTAAAACTACATTCGCTAGACGGCACTACCCTTATCTAAGTACGCTTATATACAATAAAATACATCAAAAACATAACATACATACACTAAACAAACACAAATGTAAAAAAATAACTAAAGAATTCCTCCTCACCCTAGATTATGATGAAACAGAAGCACTGATGAAACCCCATGCAAATAAATAATTATTAGTATCACGAACACTTACACACCCACACAGACACCCAAAATTATCTTCCCTCTCTACACACACACGACATACATCACACACCACATACTCACACACACATCACACACACACATACATCACACACTCACACACACATCACACACTCATAAACTTTCCCCATTACACCATTACACGCGCTTACTCACACACTATTGCTGCTGTTACACGTTTTAGCTTCCTTAATTTTGTAAAACAATCTTATTGGACGAATTGATGGCCCCTATAACACAGGATTTTCCTAGCATCGGGGTCATTATTCACAAAAATTGAGCACAAATGTATTATCATAATAACGTAACATGCATTGTATTTCTTCTTTTGCTAAATAAATTATTATTATTATTATTATTATTTGTACTGCATTGTACTGAGGAACTTACGCTGAACTCTCTCTATTGCAGTCTCATATTTTATATAATAGGGATCCCAGATCATACAAGCATATTCAACTTGTGGGCGAACTAAAGAATTAAATAAATACAGATATGTGGTTGATCGTTTAAAATCTGACGTGGTTCTCATAACAAAATTATACATTTGAAATGCTTTAGAAGTAATTTTAGCTATATGTAGGTTTAAGTGAAGTTTGCAATCAAGAAGAACGCCCAGGTCACAGATATAGGTTTCTTTATCTAGAGTCTTATTACAAAGTGAATAATTGTACGTTATTACATTCTTATTTTTAGTAAAATTTATGTATTTGCACTTAGGGATACTTAGTATTAATTTATTTTCTTTACAATAATCAGACAATCTATTCAAGTCATCCTGCAATAGGCTGTTATCAACAGTGTTTTTTATTGTTCTAAATACCTTAAGATCATCAGCGTATAGCAGGAAGTTACTATTCTGAAAACAGTTACAAATATCGTTTATGTATATAATAAACATCAATGGGCCAAGAATAGATCCCTGGGGAACGCCTGAAGTCGCCAGAAATGAGTCTGATTTGTAACCATTGCTCACTACACTTTGATTACGATTGCTGATATATGAACAGAACCAACGCAGTAAGTTGCCTCTGATGCCGTTAAAGGCTATTTTGTTTAATAAAATTGAGTGGTCCACCCTATCAAAAGCCTTTTTAAAATCAGTATAAACAGCGTCGGTCTGATATTCTGCGTCCATATTATTAAACAAATACTCTGTAAAGATCATTAGGTTCGTCACTGTAGACCTATTTTTAACAAATCCATGTTGCTCGGGTATTATATTGTGTCGCAAAAATGGATAAATGGCCTGATGAACGAGTTTTTCAAATAATTTTGCAAGAGTACTAAGTATCGAAATAGGTCTATAGTTTTCTATGTTTAGTCTAGATCCACTTTTATGTACTGGTATTATATTTGCTTTCTTCCACGCAGACGGAAATGTACCACTTTGAATACATTTGTTGAACAACATGGAAAGAGGCGTACAAATTGTTTCAGCTGTCCTCTTTAGAAAATAGGGCGGTATGCCATCAGGGCCCGGGCCCTTGTTTATATCTAACGATTTTAGTTGTCTGCAAACTTCATGGACCGTTAAATTCAGAGTACAGAGAGAGCTGTTATTATCATTACTAGAGTCGGAGGCTGGGCACCATCCGGGAGAGAGACTAGAGGGCTCATAAACTGACCGAAAAAAATCCGAGAACAAATTACAAATTTCAACTGAGTTGCTAGAAGTTACGTTATCGTAGGACATGCAGGTCGGTATGCTTAGCGACGTAAACCCAAAAGTGCTTAATGTCTTTGGGAATACCATCCTCAACACTATTTACGTAATTATGAAAACATTTGTCACATTCCTCTTTAAAACGCTCTCTATACAAGGAAAATACTTCGTAGTCACTTATATTACGGTACCTTTTCCATTTAGACCAGGCTTTCTTTTTATACCTAAAGATATGAATGAGCGGTTTAGAAAACCAGATCGGGAAGTGCGAGTTTGGTGGCTTCGACAGCGGTATGCGGCTTTTTATTATACCATATAAGCAGTTGTAAAAAGTATCAATGCACTTATCAGTCAAATCGCCCCCCAAAATGTCCTCCCAGTTAATCTCATCAATGTCCTTGTTAATGACCGAGTAGTCGGCTTTACGGTAATTATATTTCGGTGTATTTAGAGGCTTCGATAAACTGATGTTAATATTTAGGGATAACAGAGTGTAAAATGGTGGATGGTGACTGTCAACCGGCAAAAGATCTTGATTAGGTTTCAGAACAGTGCACTTTGCATCAGACACAAGGAGATCTAGTATGCGTCCATTCGAGTTGGATATATGATTGAATTGTTTTACATCGTGAATAATCAAGAAGTCCCTTAAACGGTTACAAGTCTGTGAGGTGCCCAGGCAAGTCATATCAATTTGACCAGGATTAAGTTTAGCCCATTGTGCTGTAGGTATATTGAAGTCACCTAGTAGTAATATACCATCAGTCTTTATTGAGTCGATTAGATTGTCCATATTATCAAAAAAAGTATTGTATACCGCAAAAGGTATATTATTCGGTACATAGGCTGCGCAGATAAGGGTATGAGAAGTGCTGTTGCAGCTAGGAATGATAATAGCTATTTGCTCAAGGTATTGATCTAAAGTACCAAGCTGTGAAGCAGGAATACAAATAGGGTTATATTTTCGCAATATCGCTATTAAGACGCCACCACCATCAGACTTCCTAGTAGCAGTTCTATTCCGGTCACAACGAAAAACCAAATATCGATCATCAATAAATTCATTATTATTAATTGCAGGAATAAGCCATGTTTCTGTTAAAATAATAATATCGAAACAGTTAGAGAGAATATTCATATACAAAGTGTTTAATTTTGTGCGAATGCCTCTACCGTTTTGGTAATATATGCTGAAGTCATGATTTATTGTAGTATTAGACATTGTAATTAGTGATAACATAAATATTACTTAAAACAAATAACCTAACTTGTTAAAAGCCCACCACTCGGAGTATGTTTAATGTTTTTAATATCATTTTTACATTTAATGGCTATAGTGGGCGAGGTTTCAGATTGTTTAACAAGAATGGTGGCATGCTTTACCCAGACAAACTTATAGCTAAATTTTTTAGCTGCCTCTCGGGTCTCGCGTAGCAACTGTTTTTTCTGTAGAGTTAGGTGTTCATTTACATATACAGTGTGAGGTGTGCCAGCGATGCCCAGATCTTTAGAGGTAAATCCTTTCTTCAGGCGGCATGCAGATATTATATTGTCCCTCAGAGTACGTGTTTTTACAGTGGCAATGATATTTTTAGGCCTTTCACTGCTTGTGGCATGTGGCACGCGATGTATCGATGTAACATCGTCTCTCGATATATTATGGTTGATCTGTTTACCTATATCCTCCAATAACGCAGGTAAGTTTTCTCCTCGCCTCTCGGGGACATTGGAGATTGCTACGTTACATTGCCTGCCCTGCTGTTCCAAGCTGTCAATCTTCAATTCGAGAGCCCTTAATGCATCTGGCTTTACGCTTAAAGCTTGCTTATTTATGTTATTAAGTCGCTCTTGGAAATCATCATATTGGTCAGAGATATGCTGAGCAGATGTTTTTACCCCGGCTACTTCTATCGACAGTTTTGAGACCGTATCCTTTATAGCGGCATTTTCGGAGCGAAGACTGGCCATTTCTTTCTTTGATTCATTTATATAGGTTTCCAAGTCTCCTCTGATCGATGCAATATTATCATTGATTGCAGTCAGCCTACCATCCAAGCTTACCTTCCATTCACTGAGAGTCTTTTGTAGTTCCGCTTGGATAGAAGAGGACTTTTTGAGGTCCGCCCTAAGGGCTGAGAGTATTTCATCATGTTCACACTCAGGTTGCTTGCGCTTGCGACATGTTACATTAGGGTCGATTTTTGAAGGTGAACAATTTGTCAGGTCAGGCTCGGAGAGTGACTGTTCATGTCGTAGCGGGATTTTAGGTGGCGTACGCTTACTGTTAAACATGACGAAGTACCTGCAGTTATAAAATAGCCAACAAAAGCTCAAACGTGAATTGCTCGTCGTTTAGTCCTAGGCGCTGCGTTGCAGTACAGTAGCGGTACAGCGACTTGTGGTGGGGCGCGCTCAGCGCGGTCGCATGTTTCGCCGATTGATGACTAACCTTCTTGGCGCGGTGGCGGGTCGGTCGACTGCGAATCCCTGCGGCGCGAGTTCGGAGCTGAGCGGAGACACGACGGATCGAAATTCACAAAACTATTTTCGACTCTTTCTTGCGCCGCCCACTGGGTGGGATTAGTCCATTTAAACCTCACAGGAGTAAACGAGAAACGCAACTCAAACACACTGACCAATCACAAAAAACAACGAGGATAACTGTATTATGCGTCTACACTGTACCAAGGCTTAGAAAGGAATGAATACACTATACAAAAAAAAAAACATTTTAAGAAGAATGTAATAAAGGGTGATCCAACAATTATTATTATTTATTTATTTATTTATGCATATTGTCTTAATACAGGTTCATGTTTGTTTTGTACCATTCAACCAGAAATGGTTGTATTGTTGATCCTAAATGTCTCTAAAAGATAGATTTCTGTTCCTAGAGTCAACTTTATTGTTTACTCCTAGATATACTACAATATCATTCGCAAAGTCGTTTAGGTATTAAAAGCCTTAACATTTATATTAAAATGAATCCGTTATCCCTTTTTCACTGGGCAGATGAGAAAAAAATCGAATAAATTAATTCGGATACTGAGCCAACCTAATTATTTAAAAGACAGTTATCCCAATTTTTCTCGTCAGTGCTACGTACTATTACTGATTAGTTTTTTTATAATCTAGACGTTTTTCTTTTCTTTTGGAAACTTAACCTCTTTTCACACGATCTGACTGTCGGAATGCTAGCGCCGGAAACCCGGATTATAGACAAAGACAAAGACATTTATTCGTCGGATATGGTAGGTACAAGTTGGTTATCAATGTTATGCTCAGGACACATCCGCATATAATACATACATACATAAACTCACGCCTTCTTCGCATGGGGGTAGGTAGACACTATAGAACGCCACCTGCTTCACAAATGTCAGACAGATTATCTAAGATAAACTCAGTAAGTACATATGAATTGAAAAAAATTACATTGGTTCTTGTCCGGATTTGAACCCAACCTCCTGCACGAGAAACGAGGCATAACCATCATGATAGAACATGGATAAATACCAACAATGATAAATACATAATATAGATTTATTGAACAAAAATGGTTGAACAATCAAACACTTACTAACAACACCATGCGTATACAATAAAAGCGTCTTACAATTATATAACCATTAGTGTTATCAGTAGTCTTTGTATGAACTCTGGTATCCAAAGAAAGATTTAACTTGTGTTACGGATACTAGCATTCTCATATAAATGAAAAAATATATGTAGGTTACATTGGTTGCATCAGAAGACGGTGGCGGAGTATACAAGAGAGAGCCTTTAGTAGAAATTGTGTAAGTGTAGTGAAATGTGAAATTATAGTACATGAGAGAGGAAAGATTGTGTGTTCGTCTTGAATAGATTCGGTGTGATGATAATATAACAATAATAATAACAACAACTTATACAAATGAATAAACACTAGTAAGTACTAGAAAGCTGTAATTTGGCATAGGTGCACATATTAATCACGCCAACAAAGTGCCAATATAAAATCTTGAAAAAGTTTTTTTTAGGGTACCTCCCTTGCACGTAATGTGGTGATATTTTTTATTCTCGTCTATCTCATGGTGTGGTGTATCGTTGGATAGGCCGTTCAAAAATATTGCAGATCTGTGAACTCCTCTTTTCGATTCAATGATCCGCTTGTGTAATATTAAGCATTAAAGTGCAAATTTTTGTTAGAAACAAGTGTCCCCCCCCCTCTGACAGCTAAACGGTTGTTTATGGAGAATTGAAAAAAATCATGGCAGTAGTACATATAATGAAATTAAAAGGAAAACTATCACAGCTAAGTAGGCTTTACAAGTTAACCAATAATAGTCGACCAACTTAAATTTGCAGTTGGAGAATTGACAGTGGCATATATCGATGTATGGGAGAACATGGTTTTCAACTACAATTTTAAGTTTGTTTTTGGGATAAATTCATCCTAACTTCCCCACTACGGAACCTTTCATTGTGCGTGGTCCGACACGCAGTTGGCCGGTTTTTTAATTTCTTTTTTGAGTAGAATGGCATTCATAACTTATTTTCGGCCAAAATGTCGCTTATGCCTTTTAACCGTCGATATGTACAGGTATATAAAATTAATTAAAAATATTTAGGTACATTTGCAGATCTAGACACGCGGTAGCGTGTCAAGCCAAGTTCAAGTAACAGAACTGGCGAGCAGCACTGTCTGAATATTACACGAACCATTTGGAGCCACTTTTGACCCCCTCATAACTCAAAAACTATTTCACATAAACGTATCAAATTTGGCTCAAATATTGAAACTTGCGATATACATAATGTGTGATTTCATAAACACATCTCAAACGGTTATTTATATATTAACGTCCAAAAATCGACATTTTTATCACTGACTGACCTATGGATCAAAACTTTAACCCAGTTCTAGATGACCTAGAAAGTTCAAATTTGGCATGCAGATAGGTAATGAAGTGACAAAGGAATAAATCAGAAACTGGTATTTTTTTATAATTTTATTATAATTTTTCACTTAATTGATTCTATTAAGAACACTTAATTTATACTTAGATCCTGTAACTGTAATAATGTAAGAATCAGCAATCAGCAACCAAAACTTATGACAGCCGGTCTTTATGTGGATTTTAAGGTCTTCACGTGAATATAATAACGAGCTGAATACCACCCTTAATTTTTTTAATCGCAAATATTTCCGTTTTACTACTTATAATTTTTTTTTTTTGAGGTTTGGAAATCATCAAAAAACTTCTCCCGCTCTGGGCGGAGCGGGAGGGTGTCTCAGACTCTTACTGACTAAAACCCACCCGTATTCCTTCCTGTTGCCTGTGTTGCGGGGGCCTCAGTGACCCATAAGTACCTTCCCGCGACCCCGGCAGGACTACTTATAACTAAGAGTATAGTCGACTTTCATATTTATTACGTTATTAGGTGAGATTTAGTATTAATTATTGTTTCAATATTTAGCGCACATCAATAGTGTAAGATCATTACTTATAAATAATTATTAAATAATATAGGCTTTTCGGTACACGGCGCGCGTTGCGACGCGTTTTCACTTCTGTCGGCAGTCCCCATGACTACCTATGTTTTTTTATGTAAGTTCATTGATATTTTTGTAAATTGTGGACCGATTTTGATTTGATTTTATCATTTGGTAACTTGCGCGGTAGTCTCATATAAATTTTATTAACTTTGCTTGCGTAGTTTTTGAGTTAGCTTGCGATAAGACGTGTTTAATCCGCTTTGTGTGTAAAATGATGTTATAATGCTTCCTGTCACTGTTGTTTACATAGAAATTGTGTTATCGGAAATCGGTAGCAAAAAACTAAAATACAGATCCAAAGACATCGACTTCCGAAATTCATACATTCAGGTCGTCAGTCCATCTAGCTGGGGGGCGTCCCACACTCCACTTGCCGATACGCGGTCCCAACTCCAGGACTCGTCTGCTCCACCGGCCATCGGTCCAAGTTATTTTTCACTTTGTAGTATTTTTTAGTTTCTTTTTGTAAAAAAGTTGTAAGTTTAAAAACTTTCTTACCTACCTATTCTTTACCACCGGACTCCCGGCGCCGACTGTCTGGCAGACGGACAGTGTGAAAAGGAGCTTATAAAGACTGGATTTGATCTTTTAAGCCTTGAGACTGTTTGACGTAATTCTTTCTCCTTTTATTGTTTTATTTGAAATTTCGTAATCTGATAAAAGGACTTAGTTTTCCTTTGTTTTAGACTGTCACCTTTTTATACCTAAATCACTGAAGCATATGAAAAGCCGATAGGTAGATAGTCTGGAACCTGGAGAAGAACGTAGGTTACTTTTAAACCAGGATATTTGTATTGCATTTTATTTATCTACTAGCTGCGCCCCGCGGTTTCACCCGTATAAGTCTCGATCCCGTGGGAATATCGGGATGGAAAGTATCCTATGTCCTAATCCATGGTCTACCCATGTGCCAAATTTCATCCCAATCCGTTCAGCCGTTTTAGCGTGATGCCGTGACCAAGGGAAATAGGGATTCATTTTTATACAATACAGATTATGTACAATGAGGGCGATGAATGAATGGGGGTGATGAGGGGCTTGTAGCTAAGTAATAACATCCGCAAGGGTCGATCGATCAGGTTAAGCTACGCTTGCCGCGGTTGGTCCGTGGATGGGTGACCATCTGTACATACCAAGACCCCTCCGTGCCTCGGAAAGCACGTTAAGTCGTTGGTCCCGGCTGTCATTTGTTGATCTTTGACAGTCGTTACGGGTCGTCAGAAGCAACCAACCAGTCTTATCAAGGGGTATCGTGTTACCCAGTAACTGGGTTGTGGAGGTCAGATAGGCAGTCGCTCCATGTAAAAAACTGGTATTCAGCTGTATCCAGTAAGACTGGAAGCCGACCCCAACATGGTTGGGAAAAGGCAGGGCAGATGATGATGATGATGATAGATTATGTACAAACTAACTATTTACACTAGGTATTAAATTAAATGACTAAATAAACAAATAAATACAAAAACAAAAGAACACTTAAATTCTGTTTTTTTAATCTCGGAGACTAATTTGACGGGTGCAAATGTCAAACTCCATATTGAAAAACCAAACAACAATAATTTGAAATGTCAAATTAGTCTCTGGGATTAAAAAACGAATTTTAGGTGTCGAAGTACTCCTACTAAAGAACTAAGTACACGCAGACGAAGCGGTGGGCAACATCTATTCAGTTTTAAACTATAGGACTAAACTATCCAGGATTATCGATTAGGTCTTTGGGCTGTAGAGTAGTGGCCCAGTGGTAACGGCCCCGACTAACGAGTTGTAGGTCGTGGGTTCGGACCCAGGCAGGCGCTTTGCCTTGTGTAAATAATTTCTTCACCACTGCTCTCAAAACGGTGAAGGAAAACATCGTAAGGAAACCGGCATGTCCTAGAACCAATAATTCGAAGATATGTGACACCTACCAACCCACACTGGGCCCACGTGGTAGGGTACAGCCCGCTCCCTCTCGAAGAGAGGAGGCCTGTATGAACGTTATAGGCTGATTATGCTTTGGGCTGTTACCGGTTTAAGTTTCACTCGTCCAGTAGCCATTATTATAGACTTTACGTAAATTTACAATGAGCAGTCAGAATGACACAAACCGGTAACTCCCCATTGACACCGAATAGGAGTCGCACTCCTCCAACCGTCAGTCCCCACTGACACCGAATAGGAGTTTTGGGCCACGCGGTTTGGAACTCTATAATTATGACGTACAATAAAGTGCACATTCGCGGACGAGGTCGGGGCTGGGCGGGGATCGACGTCATCTCACAGTGTCAGATGACAGTCGAATTATTAATTCACTGGAGTAATCTAACATGTGCTAAATGTCACTTTGTGTAATAAAATGGTCGTATTTATGGTATTTATTGTATTCTAGACTTTTACACTTACTATTATACATTTATTTTACACTTATATAGATCGATTAATCAAAACGATCACCATTGTTTGTTGTATGGCCAAGTCGCGTCATTTGAGTTCGAAGATTAAAAATAGTAGTAATGTAATCAAAACGATTTGGTTATTATTAATAGTGAAACGGGAAGGTCTAGTAACGGAAATACTGACTAGAGTCTGTCAAGCGAGTCGAGTCCACAACCATTTTACTGATTTCTTATAATGGCAATACTATTATCTGTCAAACAGATTGTCACAATTTCTGTTCTAACCTCGAGCATTCCGGTTTTTGTTGAATTTTTTAATGTTATAATGCCAAAACCTATTAAAAGTAGTGTCAGGAGCCTGCTGTTTACAATGATTAATAAATATAATCATGTAAAGATTGAATCTGATGACGTGTTAACAGAAAAACGACGACTTTTGGATGAAATTGTTTCAACAACAGGTAGGTTGGCTACAAAATGTTGATACTTTTAGCACAATTGTCTAATTTTGTTTATTTTACTATGATGTGATCACGATTTCGGTTTTGGTTTAGATTCAGACGTCGTATACAAGACATTGAATCTCAATGGGGCACCTATAAGTGAAAAGTATTATAAGAGATTGTTGTCATCTTTTTTCAGCCACCTTGGATGATGAATTAATAAAAAGCACAATTGATAATTTAGTTAAGAAAGTCATAGCCATAGATGAGAATAAAAAAATGAAATCTGAAACAGACTATTTGACAAAAATTGCTGCTATGACAGGTTAGTACAGATTTATTTGTTTACATTGTTTGCATTTTCTACAAATATTATCATAAAATTTGTGCGTTTGATACTGAACTGACATATTGAACTTTCAGATTTAAGTGTGAAAACACTGCGAAGAATTAAAAAAGAAGGTGCTATTAACCAAGGCGAGTGGAACACACCGGGGAAAAAACGTCCACGACAGCCAACTGTAGCCAATCTGGATAATTTTGACTTATCAGCCATACGCAATAAAATTAATGAATTTTACTGTGTGAAAAAGCAAGTTCCAACTCTACGAAGTTTGCTTGCAGATTTAAGAGAGTCAATTGGATTTACTGGATGTCATGAAACATTGAGACAATTATTACTCAAAAATGGATTTGAATTCAAAAAAAATAAAAATGAGAGATCTCTTCTTATTGAAAAGTATGAACTAGCTGCATGGCGACATAGGTATCTCAGAGCTATTGATGAAAAGCGGAAACAAGGAAAATTAATAGTTTATCTTGATGAGACCTATGTCCACCAAAATTATAAAGTTAAAAAATCATGGCAAGGGCCATCAACAAGCGGTGTAATTGACAAAATATCGTCAGGCAAAAGACATATTGTTGTTCATGCTGGATCCGAAAAAGGTTTTGTTCCCAATGCATTATTGGTATTCAGTACTAAATCAAAAATGGCAGATTATCATGATGATATGAACAGAAATAATTTTATGAAATGGTTACGTGAAAAATTAATACCCAATTTAAGTCAGCCCAGTGTCATTGTTATGGACAACGCTAGCTACCATGTAACACAAATAAATAAGCCACCATCTATGAATGATTTAAAGGCTGACATTCAGAAATGGCTAACTGAAAATGGAATTCATTATGAAGAATTCTTTACAAAGGCTGAGCTTATGTGCCTTGTGAATGAACATAAAACAACTCCAATGTATGAAGCTGAAGAATTTTTGAAACAACATGGCCATGAGGTTTTGAAACTTCCGCCATATCATTGTGACCTGAACGCAATTGAACTCATATGGAGTTTGGCTAAAAGAAAAATAGCCAGCAAAAACTTAGGGATTCCAGGTAAAGAAATGGAGAACCTTATAAAAGAATGCTTTAATAGTGTCACAGCCAATGATTGGAAAAAATGCACAGATCACACTATTAGTGTCGAAAATAAGTATAAAGTAAGATACAGGATATCCGAAACCGAGTTGGAACCCTTCATCATTTCTGTGCGTAATGATTCTACTGACAGTGATTTCTCATTTGAAGGCATTGAATTTCTTGATTCTGATTTTAGTTCTGATGAATAAATACGTACATTGAAATGCTTTTTTTTTAATTTATCCCAAGTAATTTTTTTATCAAAATTCAAGTATCAACAAGTTTTCAGCGTGCTATATCAGTGTTGACACCTGAAAGATTTTTGAATTTGCCGCCTTTTTCATGGGACTAGAATCGCTTGACGGACTCTATACGGCTAGCCTGTCAATTAATGACAACATAATAAAATCAGACTCGCAAGTCGCCGCGGCCTTTGAAAATTTCTTTTCAGATATTCCCGTTTCAACTACTAAATCCCTAAACTCATCACCTTCTGTTGCTGAGTCTTTGCTCAAGGAAAATGTTAATGTTTGCGATTCGGAATTTCATTTTGAACATATTACCTGTAGAGATATAATTAAAACCTTTCACACTTTAAATGTAAAAAAGACTGCAGATCTGTGGGGTAATTCTGTAGAAGTTGCTAAGTCAATTATTGACATTGTAGCTCCTACTTTATCTCTTATCTTTAATAATTGCATTGACTGTGGGGAGTTTCCTGACCTTATGAAAAATAGTAAAATAATACCTTTGTTTAAATCAGGTAGTACATCAGACCCCACCAATTATAGACCTATTTCAGTACTACCTACCTTTAGTAAAATTTTTGAAAAAATAATTTTAAACCAATTACAAAGATAAACATAAATTATTGCACAATAAACAGTTCGGTTTTACAAGGGGTCGTTCGACTACTGATGCCGCCGGTGTGGAACTTTTAGGACATATTTATAATGCATGGGAAGATAAACGCGATGCATTGGGCATCTTTTGTGATTTGTCCAAGGCATTCGATTGCGTTCTTCACGAAACGTTAATCAGGAAACTCCGCCACTACGGGATCCGGAACACCGCTCTGGATCTTCTTACTTCATACTTGAGTAATAGGATTCAGAGCGTTGACGTTAACGGGAAAAGATCTCCCGGATCTATAGTAACAGTGGGAGTCCCACAGGGCTCAATTCTTGGTCCTTTCTTGTTTCTTATTTACATTAATGATTTGCCATTCCTCATAAAGGATAATCATGATATAGTGTTGTTTGCGGATGACACTTCACTTTTGTTTAAACTTAAACGTCAGCAGCTGGTTACTGACGATGTTAATAGTGCGATCTCAAAAGTAGTTCACTGGTTCAATGTTAATAATTTACTTCTTAATGAAAAAAAAACCAAATGAATTAAGTTTACGCTACCTCACGTTAGGCAGGTGAAAACTAATGTGTTGATAAAGGGCGAAGAATTGAACCCTGAAGATAGCACAGTATTCTTGGGCTTAACTTTGGATGCTAAGCTTCAGTGGGGTCCACATATAGATAAATTGTCGAAAAAGCTAAGCTCCGCAGCATACGCTGTTAGAAAAATTCGTAATTTAACTGATATAGAGACAGCCCGTTTAGTGTACTTTAGCTATTTTCATAGTGTAATGTCGTACGGTATTCTGTTGTGGGGAAATGCCGCTGACATTCAGAATATCTTTGTTTTGCAGAAAAGAGCTGTTCGGTCAATTTATAAATTAAGTCCGAGACACTCTCTCAGAGAGAAATTTAAGGAGATTAATGTAATGACTGTGCCCTCTCAGTATATTTTTGAAAATCTTTTATATGCCCATAAAAATATAAAATTGTTTAAAAAATACAGTGATATCCATAATATAAATACTAGGAACAAACACAAATTTGTTGTACCTACAACAAGGCTCAAGAAAATAGGTGGCTCATTCAGATGTCAATGTATACGTTTTTATAATAAACTTCCAAGCCACGTTCAAGATAAATTACACGCCTTAATAAATTCAAATCATTTATTAAAAGTACGTTGTGCCAGAAAGCCTTTTAAACCATTAAATATTATATTCAGGACAAAAAAGCTTGGGATTAAGCTGCTCCAATTAAAAAAAAATATTTATTCAGTATTACAATTGGTAAAATATTAACAAAAAATATTCGAAATAATTAACAAGGGTATTATGATGTTAGATGCCTGTACTAGGGTAAACCTGTATCACAGGCGGCATGAGCTCTTATTTTATGGTAATTATAGGACGATACAATTCTTAACAATATTTAACATAACAAGACTTGAAATAGTGACAAAATGTAATTAACTCAATATTTTATACTTAGTTTACTTAAAAAACTACTATTTACCTTAAACATAAAAACAACAAAAAGGGTTATAAAGGTAAGTTCTTAGTTTGCGTAAAATAGTTTCTTGCACTTAAAATCTAGTTAAACACATGATATAATTTTGCGTCAGCAGAATTGGTAAGTCAATGTTGCACAACACATCACGTTCAAGGCTATGTGTATATTGGATTTTTGCTGCGTGCGACTAATACTGAGACATCAACAAAATCGAGGGTTTGTAGGCCAGTGCAGTGTTTTGTTGATTCAGCAGCAGGGATTAAATACGGAAGTCTGGCCTTGAGTATGACACTCTAGGCGCTCTCGTAGTCGATAGAGTTGATGTACCTGTTTTCCGCAATTTTCCTAGCAGGACACTCAGCATCTCCCGTTCTGTGGTTATTGGGCTTTTTAAAGCGTGAGCAAGATGCACATTTCGGTGTGTCAACTTTCTTTGCGCACTCTGACATCGAGTGTCCTTCTTCACCGCAGTGGCCACACGTAGATTTCAACTCTCTGCATGTTTTTGCTGCATGACCATATTGTTGGCATTTGTAGCATCTGGTAACCAGGGTGAAATCCCTGACAGGGCAGGACGTCCAATTTATAAAGAGCCTTGATTGGGATAATAGGGCTTTACGTATATTAGCTGTAACTTCAATAACGTAGTTACAGGTCGACGCATCCTTCTTCCCAGATTTGTGGCTTAATTTAACCAAAGTCAAAAAGGACTCCATCGACATTTCTGGAAACTTGTCGGCTACGTTCTGTTCGTAAATGCACCTGAAGACTTCAGTTTCAGCCAATGCAGTCGGCACACCTACAACCACGATCCGAGGTTTGCGCTTGTTGGGTTCATCGGCTGTAAGTCCAGATGTAGAGAGCTGGACTGCGTGTTTGAGTTTATCAGCGTCATGTTTCGTCTCTGTACTAATGATAACGCCTCCATTTTTGGTTTTGCGGACACCACGTACGTGCAGCTTCATTTGATCAGGGCGAATGATTTTTTGCACGAGGTCTTTTGTTTCTTCACTCGACTTTAATTTATCGTTGGGATACATAGCTACAGAGCTTAAATTGTTCGGCCGAATGAAATCATTTGTTCCCTTCTTCACCATATCGGCAAACGAAACATTTCCCGCAGAACCAGAGTCCTTAATCGTTTGCTTGAGCTCCAAAATATGTTCCGTCAGGGCGCGCTTTTCTTGAAGGGCATCAACCGCGTTATTCGCGTCAATGGCTTTCTGCTTGAGTGACTGATATAGGACTGCCATTTGTGAGGTTCCAGATCCTACTTTACGGCATAGCGTAGAAATTTTCATTTTCTGCTCCGAGTTGAGTTTGCCATCCGCGGCAATAGAGTAAACTTCATTTAAGTGCTGTTCGATGGCTGACATCCATTTTTGAATCTCGGGCGTTGAAACAACATCAACCGGGACCGACTCAAGGGCTGGGTTTTGCGTCGTCGTCTTCGACGGCGAGGCGGAAGGGTGCACTGGCCCCCTTGGATTAAAGGGGCTGTTATCCATTTTGTATTTTTCGAGTTCACTATTTCGTGTCCATTATTATACTGAAACTACACACTAAGCAAAATTACATTTGCATCACATTAGTAATGCACTAAAGGAGGTCACTATTATTAAAGTAATGATTAAATATTGCTAACGAGCACGTCTGTACACTGTGAATGAAACTTTTATTTTATTTATATACCATTTTGACATATTTACTTTGTGGAGTTCAATATACTGTTTGGAACTTAATATTTACTTGTAAAGTATTATATTGTTTTCAATTATTGTGAATGTGAAGCCTATGTGGGTCATTGTTGTTTTTTTTTTCTCATTTAGTATTAATCACGGTCTGGCAGTTTGAGTAAATTATGCGGCCAAATGTTCTTTCTTTGGTATTGTTCGTCGAATCGTTAAGCTCCTTAAGTTCTAAGTTGAGCTGCACGATTACTGACAAATGCGTGCACTGACTGGACAGGTCCACTCAATCTGTGTGGTTCTTTCCTCAAAAGGACCATTTCAGACTATGTCTTTTTTTTTTGAGGGTGGGAAATCATCAAATAACTTCTCCTGCTCTGGGCGGAGCGGGAGGGTGTGTCAGACTCTTACTGACTAAAACCCACCCGTATTCCTTCCTGTTGCCTGTGTTGCCAGGGGACTCGGTGACCCATAAGTACCTTCCCGCGAAACCAAGATTATGTCTGGACTTTAAAGGAGACTGTGACCTCTGAGTTTGTTTTGGCCTTTCTTCTCAGAGTAGTCAGATAGGAAACGCCGACCTTATCTAGCTTTATTTTAAATATATGATTGACGTGTAAAAGTGTTTGTACAAACCTACTTACAGAAAATAAATAATTTATTATTTATCATTACAATAAATATGAGCATTTTGACGTTCAAAAAGTGCTGATTCTCAGCCTAGTTTGAATAAATGTCTTTTGATTTTGTACACATATATTTTTAATTCCCACAGGATCAGTTCTCCTGCCACGAGTTCCGCACTCAATATTTGAAGATCGTCCACCTAGTGAAGCTGATTAATGGCCAGTTCGGTATTTATATCCTGACCTCGTTCGGAAGCAACCTGTACTGGATCTGTACTCAGCTGTTCTATAGTCTTAGGTTAGTTTCAATGTCGTGCACTGAATGAGGGTTTTCATGAAAATTCAAGCCACCAGTTGGCGGCACTTAAACAAGAGGTCTTCCATTTCGACAATGAATATTCAATATACGAGTATGATGATGTTTATCATTCGTTCATCATTTAGTCACGACTTAAGAAAATATAGGCGCTTTGACACTTGACAGGTGCCCGAATCTGACGCCTCAGTGCTGCCACCCAGTGAACGACATTTCCGAAAACCCTCATTAAAGTTGTACATTGATATTTTGGCGCGTGTCCAAAATCAGAACTTACGCCGCCATCTTGTTTTTTTCTGTTAGTGTCACTCCAAAAGATCCCAGTGGCACTCAATGTAGTACCAACGTGTAAAAAAGAAGATAGGATAAAATAGTATCGTCTAGAGTTGTAGCTTATCATAAACCGTAGTATGAAAACCGACCATTTTCTGAGAATCGGAAGGCGTATAAGGCTATTTTTGGCTGTACCATATAAATAATTATTAAATTAACTGGGTATACGTTTATATCTAAATTCACGATTTATTTTTTGTATTTTAATTTAATTATAACAAAATAACATTAGAATAGTGTTAACTACTAACACTAAATAGTGACCTATTTTGCTCTCGCTGAGTGCCGCGTAGTGCTATTTGTTTATGTTGTCTAATTTGAATGTTGCGTCTTTCTCAGCCGGACGCAAACCGGGCATTTTATTACTTGCACGTTCATGGATTCGGAGGACGCCAAGTAAGTTAATTCAAAATACTTACTTTTTAAATGTAGCGAAAAAAATCAGCCAAGTGCGTGTCTGACCACGCACAATGAAGGGTTCCGTAGTTGGGGTGAAAGTATCCCAATTACAAACTTTAACTTATAAAATTACACTAATGTACAAATTTACATTTGCAGTTGGTTTGTATGGGGGAACCCATACAATCCAACTGCAAATGTAAGTTTGTATTGAGAGATTTATCAAGTTATTTTAACACCATAGACTTCTTATAGGTGTTTTCTATCTTTAAAAAAAAAATTGGGTTAGTAGTTTCGGAGATATGTTTTCATCTATCTTCCTAAATAATTTTAAAACGGACTTATTTTAAACATTTAATAAAACAGACGCTCACAATAAGCCCTTTCATTCGATATGTCACACGGTGCAGTTTACAAAACGTTTATTTTCTAATTTGCCCCCATAAGTGACCCTCATATTAAAAATTCATATAAATACGATACACGTCCGTGTTTGGGTCACAGAAATTCATATGTGTATCAAATTTCAACTTAATCGGTCCAGTAGATTTGGAGTTAATCGCCTGTGACAGACGGAAAGACAGACAGACAGGCATACGAGTGATCCTATAAGGGATCCGTTTTTTTCTTTTTGAGGTAGGGAACGCTAAAAATCTGATGATAATAAAATTAATCATTTTACTCAAAAAAATGTAAATAATTTAATTATATGAATTTCAGTGCAGCTCTCAACAAAGAATACTTGGCCCACCCCATTTGTATGTGGATGTTAAGCGAAAAACGGTATGTTTCTATCTTCTCTATTTCTCACAACAAACAAGCTTTAACCTATTGACCGCCACATCAAAAAAGCAAAGACGTACCCACGGCGCCAAGCCATGAATTATTCCTTAAAATCTGTCATGTTGTCGTGACCGTGGCGTGCTGGGCACATTTTGCTCTGTTATCTATACATGACTGTGGCGGTCAAAAGGTTAAACTCTGTTCAACCAGTTCCGCGTCAGGGCTCTCTTGAGTTCCGGGCCGGGCTTGTGAACGTCAAAGCATGCTGCGGAACACTTACCACGCTTGACAAGTTCATACAAAATGAATGCAAGTAATTCTTTGCCGTTCCTTATGAAACATTAGCCCGGAAGACGGAAAGTCTGGAAAGCCCTAAGGTGCCTATGGTTAGGTGTATTCACTTTCCTCGTGCTCTCTCCACTGTACTGTTTTTACTTCTTCCTCAAAAGTTTCCTATTTCTGCGTATTGCAGATTTTATGAATTGGGAAATTCCTACTTGTACGAATCGAAATGTCTGTCAACAGTCAACCGAAAATCGTATATAAATCTGTATTTACATGTGTTACTCTCGGGAGTAACACGTAAGAGATACTAGATGTAAAATAGTTTCTCATTATTTGAAAAGTTTGACTGCAAACTCGGAAGTTTAACTTTGCTTTTCCACAGGGCCTTAAACGGTGTGGAACATTCAATATACTTCACTTATTCCTTCTCATTCCTGCTGCTACGAACCCTACTTGTGTTGCTATTGGCTGCCAGGATACATTCCAATTCTGTGGCTCCCCTGCATATATTGTATGAAATCCCTAGCGCCAAGTTTCATGCTGAGGTGAGTGATAATTAATGCCTTTATTAAAATTTTATAGGTAGGTACTTTAATTGAAACGAAGTATAATTTCATTATCTATAGTACCTTCTGCCCTGTTCTATAGCCTTTTAGATAATCATCGTAATGAACCCATTTTATAGAGGAAACCTAACATCACACGTTTCATAGATAATACCATAGTAAAAAAATAGACCGAAAAGGAACAAACAAATAATAATGATAAGTGTTCTTCGAAAAGCCATTAAGGCCTTCAGTAGCATTCAAACCACTGGTTGGGTATTTATACAGTTGATTTATGTCAAATTTTCTAAGGAAATGTTGAATATAGAACTGAATAAATATCTAAACAGATGATTTAAATGGTGGTGAATACAAGGCTTAGTAAATTTAGATGGTCTGACACCCAGTCTCTGACAGCCTAATCTAGGATGTGATCAGTAGATTTGCTGTCGAATTATTGTTACCTACAGTGATTGATTGACTCTACAATAACAACGGCCTAAATTAAATTTAATAAGCTCCTTGAAACCTCGAAATTCCATGATCAAATCAAATCAAATTACCTACGTTTATTTGTGCATCAAATACGTTTAGGTATTTGATCGGAATTGTCGCATATTAACCACTCGTATGTAATTACAGAAACAATTAAACAGCCATTGTGTCTCGCGCCGATCCACGTTCCAATACGAAGGGTTAAAGCCGAAGACAACCATTTATTAATATATGTATAATATTTTATTTATCATTATTCCTTATCCCAATTTGATTGTGGTCGGCGCAACATGTCCGTTTCTTCCATACTTCTGTATTAGTTGTCATCTCGGTAGTCACCCCCTTTCTAGCCATATCGTCATTCACACAGTCCATCCATCGTTACTTTGGTCTTCCCCTACTCTTATAACCATCGACATTCATATTCAAAACTTTCG
This sequence comes from Atethmia centrago, assembly GCA_905333075.3. Taxonomy (NCBI): domain Eukaryota; kingdom Metazoa; phylum Arthropoda; class Insecta; order Lepidoptera; family Noctuidae; genus Atethmia; species Atethmia centrago. The sequence goes on from HG995369.1 coordinate 24,147,037, forward strand.
TCAGGACATTTTCCTCATTCCTCCGCATCACATGCCCATACTATGACAACCAATTTCCACACAACTTTACAGTCACCGGTGCCACTTTCAGACTTTCTCTTATGTGCTCATTTCTTATTCTATCCATTCGTGTCACACCGCACATCTCTATTAGCATTCTCATCTCAGCTGTATGTATTTCATTGATCCCTTTTGTAGCCCAACATTCTGATCCATACAAGACATCAGGGCCTCAAGTCTGCTATTACAATAGTGTCAGAATGGTCTGTTCCGATCCTCATTAATGACGCCATTATATTAGTAGATTACCAAACTTGTCAAAATCAAGAATTATAAAATCAATAATATACCATTCTGACACTATTGTAATAGCAGACTTGAGGCCCAGGTCTAACCATTGTTTCATACGGATCTACCCTTTATGGTAGAACTTTTTTTGTCATAATATTATTTTGCATAACAGCGGACAGCATAAACAACATTTCGCAGAAAATCGTTTGGCAGACACTCATTTATCATACATTCAAAACTCATAAGTTTGTAAGTCAGAATCATCTTTAGGCATACATTTTATATCCATTATAATTAAAAAGTAGAACCATCATATCGCAGAAAATTTACAGTCAGAATCGTCTTTTACATTTCATATCGACAGTCATTAAATCAAAACGTCTGTTAAACGGTCAGGGGATATATGTATTTTGAAACAAGCATACACCATGCATGCAGCAAGCATGCGGCATGCAAACAAGCATACACCATGCATGCAAGCAAGCATGCAGCATGCAAGCGAGCATGCAACATGCAGCATGCATGGATTCTGTCACGGCTCCGGCGCTGCGGGGCTCCGGCGGTCCCACGCGAGCTTATCGTCGCAGATGGTTTTAGCGCTCCGCGCCTAAGCGGGCTTAAATTACACTCTAGGGGTAGGGCAGACAAGACTAAGTGGAGTCGGTTTTGCAGCGATTCTTTTCTGTCACTAACATATTAACTATTATTCATAGTATGCCAAGTGAAATTTTGCCAAATAATCATCACTTTAAATAAAAGTTATGCTAAATTAAATTATGCACAATTTTAACTTTGCCAAAGGTAATTATGCCAAATAAAATTCTGCCGTCTTAAAGGTATGCCATTGTAAATTCGGACATACAAACTTTCGGCCAAACGATAATTATATTAAATAATTTTTATGCCTTAATAATATTCGTTTAAAGAAAATTATGCCAAGTGTGTTATGCCAAATAAATTTCGGAGCATCAAGATTCTGCCAGACAGAGGGAACCCGTTTTATACCAGGCCACTCAGAAAATATTGCGAAAAAAAGTTTTTATGTATGAGAGGCTGGCCAATTAAAATCTATTTTTAAAATATGATTATTTGTAAGTAAAAATAGGTACGTTCCAATTTCGAAATTTCCCTCCACATTGTTTGCGAGCTAATTTAAATTATCATGTCTCATTAAAAAATGAATCTGCGCCGGGAACATTTTCGCGCTATGATTTTTTACGATTTCAAGAGTCGCCTGAAACCGGACGAATCGTACGATAGACCGCAAATGGCATTCATGCAGGAAGGCCCTTCTAAGGCAACCGTGTATCGTTGGTATAACCAATTCAAGCGCGTTCGACTAACTTTGGGGGATGAAGAAAGAAGTGCTCGCCCTTTGACGGTTGTTACGGAAGAAAACGTGCTAGCAGTAAAAAAATTAATCCATGACAATAGGCGAGTTACGTATCAAGAGATTCAGCACATACTGCAGGTTGGATCGGGAAGCCTTTACGAAATTCTACACGTGCATCTTTGCGTGAGGATAGTTTCACGCTGGGTTCCGCACAACCTCACCGATGCTCAGAAGCAGACCTGGTTGGAATGGTGCCGTGATATGGTAAACAAATTTGTAGCAGGCTCGTCTCGGCATGTTTACGACATCATTACAAGTGATGAGTCTTGGATTTATCAATACAATCCAGAAACGAAGCGCCAGTCCACGGTTTGGGTGTGCCAAAACGAATTAACGCCTACCGAAGTGAAGCGATCTATAAGCGGGAAAAAAATTTATGATTGCGAGCTTTTTCAGTTTGACTGGGTACTTGGTGTCAATTCCTTTACGGAACCAAAGAAGCATTAATGCTGAATGATATACCACCAAATGCTTGGCAGAAGTTTTCTCTGTTGTGAGCAACAAGCGACCAAACACAGGGCTCCGGGCTACTGCTCCACCACGACAACGCGCCTTCGCACACCGCGCTCAAAACGAGGGATTTCCTGGACGCCGGTCAAACTCCTGGGTCACCCTACTTATAGCCCTGACCTAGCACCGTGTGACTTCATTTTATTCCCGAAAATAAAAAATCTGCTCAAAGGGACACAATTTTCGGCGCCGGAAGATGCGCTGTCAGCGTTCGAGCAGGCTGTAAACGAGGTGTCTGCGGTGGACTGGAAAAAGTGTTTCGAAAACTGGTTCAGACGCATGAAACTTTGTATAGAAGCTAGTGGGGAGAGCTTTGAAAAGATTTAATAAAAAAATATTTACCTATAGAACATTTTTTAAAATTTTCGAAAAACTTTCTGAGTGTCCCACGTATATCTTCTTTTATATTCTTCAAACACATGTTTTGCTCCTGCCCTTATACACTCCGCCATTTCTTTTCAACATTCATTCACAGATTTTCTTTCCATATCCTTCATTTTAATCATTTCATCCTCCATTTAACTCTTAAACATTCTGGCACATTCCTGTTCTTCTATCATACGCCATCTGGTTTTGGGTGGGGGCCGTTTCTTGTTCCTACTGGACGAGACACTGACTTTTACCTCCATGATTATGAGTCTATGTTGTTAAAATAAGTCTTCACCTGGGAGCACTTTACAGTTTTTGATTCTTTTAAGGCTGTCCATCTTACCAGCAAGTAGTCAATTTGTGTATTATATATATATAAAACATATATAATTGTAGAAAGAGTAAGCATACAGTGTGATTAGGAACTTTCAGCTCTCGAATGACGTTGACAGGAGGGCGCTGTCATCAAAACCACATTTGTCAATTTGTGCAACTGTTTCGTGAAATGTCACTTGAACTATATTCAAAAAACAAGATGCGTTTGTTCCGAATTTGGCAACGCTCCAAAATAACCTCCTAGCGCTATACACATATTTTTAAGTCTTCGTAAAAGCTTGAGTGAGTTCCGCGCTTAAAAAGACCGAATGAGTTGCGCAATACATTGATATTTATCAGTAACCTACATAGCTCTTTCACTGTGTACACAACATGATATGTTTCTCGAAAGCCGTGTGACATTTAACTCAATATTATTGCAGGTGGAGCGATTTATAGCTCAGATAAACAACCTCAAGGTTGCTATGAGCGGACTGGACTTCTTTTATGTTACAAGGACTATGATTTTAACTGTAAGTATAACTTAAACTGTGAAGAAAAAGGATATACATATATTCAAACGTAAGTAGAAGTGCGAGTTGAACTCACGTGGTGGGGGCAATGGAGAGGGCTATGCTTGGAGTTTCCCTACGTGATCGAATCAGAAATGAAGAGATCCGCAGGCGAACCAAGGTTCACAGCCTGAAGAATTGTCAAACTTAGGTGGCAGTGGGCAGGGCACATTGCTCGCAGAACAGATGGCCGATGGGGCTGAAAGGTTCTGGATTGGCGACCGCGTACCGGAAGACGTAGCGTTGGAAGGCCTCCAACAAGGTGGACCGATGACCTTGTGAAGGCCGCAGGAATCCGCTGGATGCGGGAAGCACAAAACTGGTCGAAGTGGCGGTGCTTGGGGGAGGCCTATGTCCAGCAGTGGACGTCTTTCGGCTGAAATGATGATGATGAGGTTCGAAGATAAGGGCCCTATCTTCGAACTCCATTTACTTAATTTACACGTTCGTGTTTGGGTCACAGAAATTCATATTTGTACCAAATTTCAACTTAATCCGTCCATTAGGTTCGGAGCAAATCGGCTATGATAGACGGACAGACACACGAGTGATCCTATAAGGGTTCCGTTTTTTCCTTTTGAGGTACGGAACCCTAAAAAGTGTGTTATGTAGCCACAAAATTACCCAGTTTAATGCAGAAGAACGGTCCATAATCTCCTTAACTACTACTTGTGTTTCCCCACTGAATTTATTCTAATACTAGCTAATGCGCTCGGCGGTCGCAGCAGCGACACGCTCGCTTCGCTCGCTCACCTTCGCGCGTTAATGGTCACTGTTCTACACTAACCTAACCCAAATGATTCAATAATCCTTTGCTTTTTCCTTTAATTATTTTTCAATCCCAAATTCAGATTAATTTGTCGCCGCGTTAAATATATACCTAACACAAACAATAAAAATAAAATAAAGTTAATTAGAAGGGGTCCCCTGTACAAGATACGTCTTTTTCTCAGCGTTTTAGTAATGATTTAAAAAATACTGGCCAAGTGCGTGTCGGACCACACACAATAAAGGGTTCCGTAGTTGGGATGAATTTATCCTAACAACAAACTTAACATTGTAGTTGAAATACATGTTCCCTCATATATTTTAACTGCAAATGTAAGTTTGTACGCACAATATTGAGAGATTCACCATGTTATTTTAAAACCATAGACTTCTTATAGGTTTTCCTGCAATCTTTACGTAAAGAACTCCTTTCTGTATTTTTTTTAATATTTTAGGCTCAGTTAGTAGTTTTGGAGATGGGGAATGGTCAATGTTCATCTATTTTCTTAAAACTATTTTTTTTCATATGCATTTAGTAAAAAGCTGGTTTTTGGCATTACAAACAGTCACTTCAATTTTATTTATTTGTATAGATACCGACATGTCGTCGTATTTAATATACGGTGATCAGCATATAATGTACCCACTGCTGGGACACAGGCCTCCTCTCTGTGAGAGGGAGTGGGCCGTAATCCACCACGCGGGCCCAGTGCGGGTTGGTAGATGTTACATGTCTTCGAATTGTTGGTTCTAGGACATGCCGGTTTCCTCACGATGTTTTCCTTAGCCATTTTGAGAGCAGTGGTGATGAAATAATTTACACAAAGTAAAGCGCCTGTCTCGGTTCGAATCTACGATCTACAACTCGTAAGTCGCGGCCGTTACCACTGGGCCACCACTGCTGTCGTCGTCGTATATAAATGTTGAATTATCATAATTATGTGTGTTGTTTTTGGCCTTAATAATAATAATTATATTTTTTGTTTCAGCTTCTCGGAACAATTGTTACATATGAACTTGTGCTGTTACAGTTCCACAGATAAACGAACAAATAAAAAGTATTATAGAACATAATGTTATAGTGATTTAAATATAAGATAGACTTTAGAAATAAAAGTAGCTTCTATCAGCACCAGCACAAAGAGTGTAAAATTCAGAGGTTTGTTTGAAATAAATGTTACAATTTTTAGAAAGTACTGGGGGGCAACCACGGCCTCTTATAGCAGTATTATTTTAATATTAGATTAGTGTGAGAATGAGACGAAGCTATACAGGGGGTATAGCTCCATCTCTTTCTCAATGTGAAGCAATTTAACCTGTAAAGCCCCGCGCGACACCGATTCGGAGTCCAACAATAGAAAATCTATTGTGTCTCATTAGCTATCCTTGACCAATTAAAATAATACTGCTATACGAGGCCGTGGTTGCCCCCTGATCCCTACTGAAATGAAAACGCCTTGTCAGTACGAATATTTCTGTATTCTTGCACACATACAAACTTGGTATATAGCAATATTTAACAAACGATTTAATTAGGTACTCAATATAACATCAGTATAGACTTTAGACTTCTTGAAGACAACCTTTAGATTCCGAGGCTCGAAGAGAACTAATTTAGCAACTACGCGGAACACCAAATATATCATGTCTTCCAATCGGTTCTGTTAAAAAAACCAGATACTTTTACGGTAACTGTCAAATTAGATACCTACTTTTAAACTTCATGACTACCCGATACAAAAATCTTTTGAAGCAAATCACATACTTTCAATTTTACATTTAGTATTTAAAATCACTACATTTCTTGTATATATTTTGTAATCATGACACTATCTACTGGGTTGTCCAAAATCAGAACAGTGACAGCGAATTATGTATAATCTCCTCAGCCTCAAGCTATCAAAATCAGCTATGCTACAAAAATAAACCGACAATAAAGAACCTCGTTCACTGTAACATCATTAAAGTAACGAGTGTTGCAGTTTTTCACCCACCAGGTGCTTTAACCCTGCATTGCTGTGGGCAGACATAATTCTCATCTAACTAATGAACCTACCCGATACCTGTGGGGCAACGCTTTTCTGCTCAAATGCTTTAATGACCCAACTAATGAGAGAGATGAGTGCTTGTTTTTTTTTTCTATTTTCGTGGCCAGTGTTGGAATAATGGTGGGAAATTCAGTTTGTAATTGAGATCCTGGGATAGGTTTTGAGCTTACACGGACTAGAATGTACATGAAATAAATTTTCTGATATTAGACTGTATAACCTTTTGCACAATCCTAACTACATGTATTTATTGTACTGCCAGACCAACGGGTCTAGTGATCGCAAGCGCTACTGCAGAGCGTGAAGTTCTGGGTTTGATTCCCAGGTCGAGCAGATTGTTATTGGGTTTTGCCATCAGGAATTTCTCAGTAGCAGCCCGGAGCAGACACCGGGCTGCTACTGAGAAATTCCTGCCATCAACCAGCCTACTGCCATCAACCAGGCACAATGGGTGTAATTTAGGTACACCTCTGCCGAACCTTTTGGGAATACAGTCGTGATGTTGTTATGTTATGTATTTTCTGGTGTTAATACCGGGTTCCGTTACTCTGAATAACCCAGCAAAGAAAGGATTGGATGGTAAGTGTTCAGCCTCTGCCAATCTATCAACATACTTAGGGTAAAGGAGGAAATATAATCTAAAAAAAAATACCGGGCAAGTGTGCGTAATATTACTTCACCTAAGTAGGGGGCAGGTCGGGTAATACCATCATGGCGAGTATAGCTAAAATATATACATAACTGCCTTTAGTTTACGACTAAATTACGTGTAGTTATTAAAATTATTAATTTATCCGAACTTCTAAAAATATTACACTTACATGAAAATAAATGGCTTAGTTGCCTTAACATGTGGTACAAATTCTATAACAAAACAACAAAAAAAGTAAGCTGTACGAAATCTGCCGTTCACCTTTAAGTTGGTCGACTATTACTCGTTAACTTATAAAGCCTACTTAGCTGTGATAGTTTTCCTTTTAATTTCATTATATGTACTACTGCCATGATTTTTTTCACATCTCCATAAACAACCATTTAGCCGGCAGGGGCACACTTAACTCTGACAAAAATTAGCACTTCAATGATTAATATAACGCATACGGATCCTTGAATCGAAAAATGGTGTTCACAGACCCGCAATATATTTGAACTGCCTATCCAACGATACCCCATAGACGAGAAAAAAATAACAAATAGACAAACAGACAAACAGGCAGACGGACATGGTGAAACTATAAGGGTTCCTTGTTTACTACGGAACCCTAAAAAGTAGACATCCAAAGTCACCAACTTGTAATCTTCCAAAATTGTATTTCTTTAATTTACTTTCGACATTCTCATTTCGACTTCATTCAGATTTTCATAAATAGGCCTTGGTTGGAATAAGTCGTTTTTAGTGTTCCGTACCCAATAGATGCCACAGGCCCCTATTACTAAGGCTCTGCTGTCCGTCCGTCCGTCACAGGGCTGTAACTTTTGAACCGTAATAAGTAGACACTTGAAATTTCCACAGAATGTGTACTACTAAGGCCGCTATAACACAAATAAAAATAAAATAAAGTTAAATGAAAGGGGTCCCCCGTACAAGATACTTATTTTTTTCAGCGTTTTTTTTTTAGTAAAGTATTAAAAAATAAACTAGCCAAGTGCGGGTCGAACCACGCACAATGAAGAGTTCCGTAGTTGATGATTTTTTCCCAAGAGCACTATTTGTGCACACTTAGTAGAACACATTGTAGGTCAAAAGCATGTTCCCCCATACAAGCCAAGCAAATGTAAGTTTGTACGCACAATATTGAGAGATTTACCAAGTTATTATCTGAGGTTTACTAATTTATTACCATAGACTTCTTATAGGTTTTCCTGTAATCTAGAAGTCAAGAACAATTCTCTTTATTTAAAAATAAAAATAAGGGTCAGTAATAACGGAGATAAGGGCATGCTCAATTTTCATATATTTTCTTAAGTTTACAGCTATTTAGTTTAAAATTGTATAAAAACGCTGAAAAAAATAAGTATCTTGTACGGGGGACCCGTACAAGATACTTATTTTTTTCAGCGTTTTTTTTTTAGTAAAGTATTAAAAAATAAACTAGCCAAGTGCGGGTCGAACCACGCACAATGAAGAGTTCCGTAGTTGATGATTTTTTCCCAAGAGCACACTTTGTGCACACTTAGTAGAACACATTGTAGGTCAAAAGCATGTTCCCCCATACAAGCCAAGCAAATGTAAGTTTGTACGCACAATATTGAGAGATTTACCAAGTTATTATCTGAGGTTTACTAATTTATTACCATAGACTTCTTATAGGTTTTCCTGTAATCTAGAAGTCAAGAACAATTCTCTTTATTTAAAAATAAAAATAAGGGTCAGTAATAACGGAGATAAGGGCATGCTCAATTTTCATATATTTTCTTAAGTTTACAGCTATTTAGTTTAAAATTGTATTTAAAAAAAAATTGAAACCCTCACATTACGCTTTTTCATTTGATATGCCACACGGTACAGTTTGCAAAAAAATCCAATTCCCGCCCCCCCAAAAAATACCCTTACATTAAAAAAAAACATTTATTTTTTTGTGTTTTTAGGTCACAGAAATTTATGTGTATCAAATTTCAACTTAATTGGTCCAGTAGATTCTGAGCAAATCGGCTGAGATAGACGGACAGACACACGAGTGATCCTATAAGGGTTCCATTTTTTCCTTTTAAGGTACGGAACTCCAAAAACAATATTGTACAATGAACTTGAACGTTCAATATTGTACGATGGTACGGAGCCCTTTGTGTGAGAATCCGACTCGCACTTGGCAGCTTTCTTATATTATTACCTACAACAAGAAAAGAGTCTTGTTAACAATTTCCATAAAAATGTAAATAAAAATGATTTCGGGAATGCTCGTTCTAAATCGGCTTATCAGACGCGACAGGTTCTTTGGCGTAAATTAAAAATGTTTTTGTGAATTCGCCTACGTAGCTTGTTACGTTATATTGTATGACGGATTGGATTAAGTACAGCGGAGGAAGAATATTTGTGTTTATATTCTGGGTATGTATTTCGTAAAATCTTATGTGACTGGTGTTAGTAGGTAGGGTTGACAACAAAAGCTCTCATGTAGTTTGTTAGGTATTCTATTTGTCATGATGACCTTAAAAATATAATAAATAAAAATAGCCTTTATGTTAATTAATTGTCTATTAAAAAATATGTATTGAATTAAGACTTTTAATAATATTATTAGACATAATCAGACATTTAATAATATTATACATATTTTCTGATAATTAACCGTATACAGGGTGTTCCGTAAATAATGGATAACCTTGAAATAGCATATAGAAGACCTTATGGCTAAAAAAGAAATATATCTCAAGTAGTGCCTAAGATTTTTAACTAACTTTTTTATCTTATTTTACATTATTCTTCACCACGACTACAAATTAATGAATTACATCGGTTATTTGTGTTATTTATTATAAATTTTCTTTTTTTATTATTGAAATTTCCAAAACATCTTAACTCTTGTTGTTTTTGACATTGGCCAATATTTCTGTTTTCATTGTATTAAGTGATTTTTATTCATAACTAGTGTCCAAAATTCAAAGTCACTTAGTGACCACCAAACGCACTTAGTGATTTTATCACAACCACATCAAAATTTTGCCCTAGATAACACAAAGCAAAGTTGTACATTGACTATACCGACAGAGAGGCAGTAAATAATGTGACTAGGAAATGCACAATATTTTTTTTTTAGGAAAATAGGGTATTTTACTATATACGAGAAAAAATCTATAAATATATTAATGAGATAGTTTAGGTAAAAAGGAGTCGGAAAATGTTAGTTTTAGTTCATAAAATGACAAAATAAATTTTAAAATTCAATTCAGTTTTTCTAATCTGTTAAAAAACACCATGAAATAGTAGCCGCCATGTAGTAAACAAAAACGTGTCAATTATCATGCAAAAGATCAGCGCATTTGTTTTCATAGCCCAGTGACGTCATGACCACAGAGCAACATGGCGACCACTGCGTCCAGCGTTTTCGTCGAACCAACGCGCGAAGTTTGAAAATGTAAAATTTTAAATGCATTTTTATGGCACTTATCGATTGAATAAAAATGTTGTGTTTTTTTTGGGGCATATTAGCACTATATAATTTAATTAAGACACTTTTCAAAAATGGGTGTAAGACCCTATTGTATCTTAGGTACGTATTACTTGGAATATATATTATTTTTGTATTTTTTAGAACGGCTGTAATGTCTGTTTCAAGTGTAAGATATTCAGGTGCGGGGTAAAATATTTGCCAAATCAAATGAGCCAGGGGTTGGTTTAAAAAGACAGTATATTCGCACACACAATACACAATAATTAAAGTTACCAACAATCATCTATTATCACTATACTAACACATAAACACAGAGAACACAATTACGTAAGCTTATCCTAACTAAATACTTTACTTTCCCTAACTAAATATAGGTCCTATAATCTGAAGACTCTATGGGAACAGATGCCAGCTGAGGGCTGATGGACATCTGATGCATAACACACCGTTGTTAACTGAGTCCTAATGACTACTGTTTAATTTACTATTGATATACACTCGCTACATTATTGCTGTAGACTTCATTCCATTGATACACACCTGATACACCAAAGTGGTGTACCTTAAGTAGTTTTCTACTATCATACAAGTTGCGGGAGCACCTATATCGTACCCTCGGGCATTATTCCATACAGAGCTTGTAGAAATGGACTTTCCCAACGGATCAGGCTGTGACTTGTCGCGTACTATTGCAACATAATTAATATGAGTAATTATGGTGCATTTTTTCTTGTAATTTTGCAATATAGCCTGCATGAGTAATCATGGTGTAATATTCCATGTACTATGCTATTATGGTTTGAACCAGTTCTGTTTCTGGTCAAAACCTGCTCCGTTCGTTCCAGAAGATACATATGTTATCTAAAGGGATGGTGAACTGATGGTGTTTCATACTAATTAACATTCCAATCAGTCAGGTTTCATAGTTATGAGCATATCTTGATATGTACAAGGTACATGCTCACAAAATGAGATTGCTGTGCTCGCTAACATGAAGGTTATCCATTATTTATGGGACACCCTCATCATCTGCCTAATTTTTTCCCCGACTGTGTTGGGGTCGGCTTCCAGTCTAACCGGATGCAACTGAATACCATTATTTTATGTGGAGCGACTGCCTATCTGACCTCCACAAACTAGATAATGGGTAATACGATACCCCTTGGTAAGACTGGTTGGTGGATTTAAGGGACACCCTGTGTTAGCAAATTAGCAATTATCAGCTACCACGTCAGGCTGTCTTGCAACAAAGGCCTCCTCTATTTCCCTCCACTTATTCCTGTCCAAAGCTGTTCGTCGCCAACCTTGTGGCAGATCATCCTCCCAAATTTTCACCTGTCTTCCTCTACATCTTTTTCCAATACTCGGGTAACATTCTGTGACTTTTTGGTCCAATATACCCGGCTTAGCTTTCATCATATTATGACCTGTCCATTTCCATTTTAATGTCCTTGTTTTAACTCAAAAATCTGCTACTTTAGTGATGTTCCTAATTTTCCATTTGTCTTGCAGTCTTAGATTTATTTGTGCTCCACTCCATTCCTCTTTGTCATACACACGACATACGATGACCTTATATATACTGTCTCCATAATCGAAAGCTGAATAGACACAAATTTTATAGCTTGTTAAAAATGTGCAGAAAATTCGTTGAAAAATCTGAGCTTGGTTATTATCCGGCCCGACGATGCATAGTTAACGAGTTTTAAAATATATTAATATATTCACCTGAACGACACTAAAAGTTGGCAGATACGATGTTAAAACGTTATATTTACGATATGATTTTGATTTGGTTCTATGGTTCTATATGCGAGTTGATAATACAGGAAAAATAATTACAGGGATAGTTTAATGTTACCTTTTATAAACATACTGGCAACTTGTACCTGCTTTGAACGGTTTACACGACAAAACATCGAGTTTTCTTTAATATATCGATGGTCTAGAAGACAGATGTTACGTGAAAATGTATTAAAAAAATGCCAAAATGTGTTAACTGATCTTGCTGCATCATTTACAATCATCAGAAAACCAATTTTCCATCTCCTACCTTTTTTCAGTTGACACATTGTATTAAGTAATATCAAAATTTAGGCATAAGACTTAAACTTAATTAAAATCTATTTTCTTAGTACCAAATGTAATAAAAAGCTTTATTATATATATATTATATATATATATATATATATATATATATATTATATATATATATAATATTTACATATATATATTTTGTAATTATTGAAATTTCCAAAACATCGAAACTCTTTTATTGTTTTGGGCATGGGTCCATATTTCTGTTTTCATTGTATTAAGTGATTTTATTCATAACAAGTGTCCAAAATTCAAAATCACTTTGTGTGTTTGACCACCAAACACACTTAGTGATTTTATTTAAACGCACCTAATACTTTTGTAATTCACCTAATACTTTTGTACTTCACCTAATACTTTTGTACTTCACCTAATATTGAAAAAGTGTTCTTTAACACTGTACTTATAACGAATGCATTGTGTGTGAAGCTACAGAAGATATGCAGTCTTTTGAGTTTACAGATATTTTGAAGTGATTATCGTTGAAAATTGCTGCAGGCTTAGCATGACGCTTTCTATTTTTACGAAGAATAGACACAGCTCTTTCTATACAAAGTGACATTTCGTTACTCCATTTTTGACATCGCACCGTAGAAACCCTTTTACAATCTGTCATTTTGTCTTTCGTTTCTAATGATCTTTGTCTAGATCCTATTTCTATAAAATTCTGATAATGAACGTTATAATCGAACTTATTTGCACACAATAACTTTAAGTGAACACGGGAATGCCAATACAATATGCACAAAAGTAGTAAGTGACGGTATTCTTTTCATGTTTTTGAATATTCTTTAGAATACCTAATAGATAGTAATATTTATTTTCTACTCATGATAATACAGACACGTACTCTGCATACAGGTTAAATAATAAACACACTATCACAGCTCATTTTTGTGTAATAGCGTGATAAACTTTTAACTTTCCTTAAACTGCTCTCTTGAAAAATTACCAAAACTGCACCTAGAACATTTGTCTTCTAGACCATCGATATGTAAGTTTCATATTATTGTATTATTTACATAAAAAAATAATGTTGCTACATATTATTGGATAAAGTACCTACTTCGTACAAAAAATAACATCTAATCTAAAACATCTAGGAACACAAAACATTCTAGTTACTGTCCTAGGTCACGCAACAAAGGCATCATAGCCTATTTTATTTTATACCGTCTCACTATTATACCCTTAATGATTACGATTTTATTTAATACCTTCACACTATAGCCAGAATGTTTACGATCAAACATAATGATAGCAATTTTGGCTATACTCCAAATTCGCGTCTTGTCTGTTTTATTTATTGCAGAATAAAACGGTGGGTTCTGTGGTAAAATAAAATAGTAGTTTTATTGAACCACGGAATAACACCATCTTAGATATATAGACTGCCTCGTTGGTCTAGTGATCGCAAGCACTACTGCCGTGCATGAGGTCTTTTTTTTTTTTTAGGGTGGGAATCATCAAATAACTTCTCCCGCTCTGGGCGGAGCGGGAGGGTGTGTCAGACTCTTACTGACTAAAACCCACCCGTATTCCTTCCTGTTGCCTGTGTTGCGGGGGCCTCGGTGACCCATAAGTACCTTGCCGCGACCCCGGCAGGCATCGGCCCTAGTGGACCCCTACCTGTGTGCTGACGACATCTCTTTGAGGCGCGCGTGGAATACAACGCGCCGTTGACCCGGGCCTGGTCCTTACCGGACGGTGAGCTACCCATTGCTCACCGTCCGCAAGCCCGCGCCTACGGTGGCCGGAAATCCGCCCGGGATTCCCGACGCCCAGGGCGTCTCCTGCGGCGGCTAGGGGCGAGAGGGCGCGAAATTTGCCTTTCCCTCAACCGTCCCGCCTCCTCCTTCGCCAGCATTACTGCTTCGCAGAAGGAGGTGATGCATGAGGTCCTGGGTTTGATTCCCAGTTCGGGCAAAATGTTATTGGATTTTTCCATCAGGTATTTCCACCAGTAGCAGCCTGGAGTCTGGATTTGTGCCTGGTTGATGGCAATAGGTTCGTCCCCTATTACATGGGACTTAAACCTAACTGGCGAAATGTGGGTGTACTACAGGTACAAGTCTGCCCAACACTTCGGGGAAACAAGGCGTGATGATAACATCAGGCACATAACATAAATTATATGTGTGGAACATCTTAGAACTTGTGAGAACCTTCAATTTCGAAATTAATCAATTTGCCTTGCCTTTTCCCAACTATGTTGCAGTCAGCTTCCAGACTAACCGGCTGCAGATGAATACCAGTATTTTACATGAAGCGACTGCCTTTCTGACCTCCACATTCCACAACCCAGTCACTGGGTAACCCGATATCCCTTGGTAAGACTGGTTGTCAGACCTCTGAGTAACTGTATGCATAATCAGCCTATAATGTTCCCACTGCTGGGACACAGGCCTCCTCTCTGTGAGAGGGAGCCTGACTACCAGTTACGCCTGTCAACACTCTACGAATGTCAGCAGGCACCAACGGTTGAACGTGCTTTCCGAGGCTCGGAGGGGTCTCGACATGTAGTAAATGGTACCCACTCATCTACGAACCAACTGCGGCAAGCGAAGCTTTACTTTGGATCGGTTTAACGTGCTTTCCGAGGCTCGGAGGGGTCGCGACATGTAGTAAATGGCACCCACTCATCTACGAACCAACTGTGGCAAGCGAAGCTTAACTTTCGATCGGTTTAACGTGCTTTCCGAGGCTCGGAGGGGTCTCGACATGTAGTAAATGGTACCCACTCATCTACGAACCGACTGTGGCAAGCGAAGCTTAACTTTCGATCGGTTTAAGGTGCTTTCCGAGGCTCGGAGGGGTCGCGACATGTAGTAAATGGTACCCACTCATCTACGAACAAACTGTGGCAAGCGAAGCTTAACTCTCGATCGGTTTCAAAATCAAATCAAAAATCAAAAGTCATTTATTCAAACTAGGCTGAGGATCAGCACTTTTCGAACGTCAAAATTACATAAGATAGTCCCCCAAAATGCCCAACCTTCGCCACTTCCTAGTGCTTTAGCTGGGAAGAAGAAGTGGCCAACAAACTCCCCAGCAGCACAGCTGTCTGTTCAGTTAGAGAAAATAATGGATTCTATACAATAGTATGCAAAACAATTTACACCACGTGAAACACAAAACATTAAATTATTAGCCATATGTCAGCTAGCACACCACTATACCAACAAAAAAAAAGGGGGTCTCGACATGTGGTAAATGGTACCCACTCATCTACGAACCGACTGTGGCAAGCGAAGCTTAACTTTCGATCGGTTTAACGTGCTTTCCGAGGCCTGGAGGGGTCGCGACATGTAGTAAATGGTACCCACTCATCTACGAACCAACTGTGGCAAGCGAATCTTAACTTTAGATCGACCCGTGCGTCTATATTATTATTTAGCCATGAGTCCCTCCAAAAACTCATAGGTTGCTCATTTTTGGTTTGTCTTTGAAGGCTTAATAGGTAACTTGAACAAAAAGTTGGGTGATAATATAATTTTAAAATAACACAGTTATGTATTTCGAGTTCTTATTCAAGTCTTCTTAATTAATAATTACATAATTGATATTAATTTTGTAAAGAAAACGTACGAAGATAAGTAGAGCATAAGTAGAGTTTCAATATTTTGCGCTTCGGCCACAGGACCCTAAAAAGAAAAGATTTAAAAGTTTTTTTCGTAGCTTTGCTTAAAGGAAGTGGACAGGATGTTGGCAAAGTTCAGCCTACAGACTCTTGAAGGTCGATCGTTTTATCGTCAGAGACGGTGAAGGTCAAGGTCGAGTGTTGTAAGTTCCAAATAGATAAACCATTGTATTTTTTTAATAATCTGTACTTATAATAAAACAGTAGAATCCAGTGTGTCTGGAAATTGGAGAAAAGTAATAAAAATTGAAAAGGGGTAACTGAGGAAGAATAATTGAACGACTTTTCGAATTATTTTCAGTCTGTCTGTCTGTTTGTTTGTTCACGCACATCTCTGGAACTCCTGGGCCGATTTCCATGTAGTTTTCACAGGTAGACAGACATTAATTTGGACGATATCGCCCCAGTCTGTAAGAGCCTTTATTGTTGTGTACAAGTCTAAAAACATTTAGGGAATTAATTATTAAATCCAGTGTTAGTGGAGTGATGTGTTTTATTAATTTTACGATTTTGTTACATCTGGGCAAATGAGAAAGCATACAGACTTGCGTATTGCAACATGGAACGTCAGAGGGGCTTCGAAACCGGCCAAAAAAGATAAAATAGATGCTGAACTTTATCAAAGGGGGATTCATGTAGCATGCCTACAACAAACATGGATGAACTTAGGAACATTCAACTCCACACACTACGAATGACATCTATCTGCACGACAGGCAAAGCACATCGGGGACTTGCAATTCTAATTAGAAAGGACGCCCAAATAGAAACGAAAAACACGAAAAAAGATTCAGACGCGATGTCGATTACTCTTAAAGCTTGTATGGGAAGTGACGAACATGCTTCTCTTTATATAATCAACTCTCACATCAACAGCTGTACGTCTAAAGCAACCAGATCTTTCACAGGTGTATTAAACTTGATCAGACAAAAACCTAGGACATGCACGCTAGTAATCCTAGGCGACTTTAACGCGCTTATTGGACGACAAGATACAAAAAGTTTCCAACGCAAAGGGCTAATTGACCTAAATCTCCTTCATGACTATTCCAACTACAACGGGGAAATGTTAATGGATATAGCCAACAGGGAAAAATTGCAAATAGAAACGACAAAAGCGAGATCATCATGCAGGACAACATGGTCGAAGGGCACTCAGAAATCCCAATTGGACCACATTATTACGCCACATACAACAGAAAAACTCTTCCACTTCATTAAAGGTGAGTGGGCCAATAGGGGCACCTCCGACCATAAAATAATCTGGGGACAGCAAAGAACACGTCGAATCGTAAACAAAACCGAAGGTATAAAACAAAAGAAACCGCAAGCCACAAAAGCAACAACCATCGAGGCTAAGGAATTCAACCATAAACAATGCCATTATGCTGCTCTCAATAGCAAATACACCAAAACAATATACCAAGATTGCATAACCAAAAAACTAGGAAATATAGGAATCAATTCAACGGATGAAAACATCGAAATACCATGGAGTACTCGTACCATAACTGAAGTATTAAAAGCGGCTGCCCAGGAAACCCTGATTTTCCTTCAAAAGGCGAAATTCTTACAAAGTAGACAACCGGATAACCCAAATAGACAATTATGTCTATTTGGGTTATCCGGTTGCCTACTTTGACATTCTTTTACTCGATTACGAGTAAAAGAATGTCAGGCAATACTTCAAAAGGTCAAATACCAAGAAGAACAAACAGCATGCAGGGCCTTCTTTAACGGGCTGGGAAAGAAACACCTTTCAAAACGCATGCAAGTACTTTACTTATTTTACAGGAGCAACAAATTACAAACAAAACGCCGGAAAAACCGCTTATATACCGATGACCAAATGGGAGGAAATACTAAAAAAATCCGAGGGCCCACCCATACACACGGTTAATATAACAAAGCAGACAACAGACGCACAAAATACGGGACCCACCTTGGACGACGTAACGGGAATCATTAACAACATGCGAAACGGGAAAGCTCCAGGAACAGACCAAGTTGTAATCGAGCTATTCAAATCGATGCCCCAAATACTACAGATAGCTGTCACGAAACATATGATCAAAGCTTGGGCAAATTACAAAGTACCTGACACGTGGTTAGAGACAGTGCAGGTACCAATTCCGAAAAACAGTAACCCTAAAGCTACGAATGACTATCGCCGCATATCGGTCTGTAATACGGGTTACAGAATTTACGCATCCTACATACTAAAAAAATTAGACGAAACAATAAAAGAATTAGGCAATTACCAGGCTGCCTTTTTAAACAATAGGTCAACAGATGACCACATCTTTACGCTTAAAAGGGTCTTGGATGAAGAATGGCGGGGTGGAAAAAGGATTTATGTACTCGCTCTCGACATAGAAAAAGCTTTTGACCATGTCGACCTCAACGCACTGCGAGATATTTTAATACAACGAACTAACAAATCACTAACCAACAGGATAATCAAAGTTTGCATGAATGAACGAACATGCATAAAATGGTGTGGCCAGTAAAGCAGCTGGATTATCAAAGGAAAGGGACTCAAACAAGGTTGCCCGCAGTCCCCTCGTCTCTTTACAATGGTCACGGATGAGGTCCTTAGAACACTTGAAGATGAAACTCAATTAATCAAACTGGATCAGGATCGTGCAATTTCACTCCCCCTGGTATTATCATTTGCGGACGACTTTATCTTCATTACAGATGACATTGAACGGCTAGAAGAAATCCTATACCATATCAAACCCCTACTGGCTAGTGTCGGCCTCCAAATAAATGAAACAAAAACAAAAATACTAATTAGAGACCCCATAGCTACAAAGAAAACGGCCCATGTGACCATTAATGGAATAAATCTACCTACAGTCGATGAAATTAAATACCTAGGCACACACATAACATCTGCATTAAGCAGGAAAAGCACAATTAAAAAACCCTGCGAGCAGGCCACTAGAAACACAAAATCCCTATTACCATTCATAACAAACTCAAAGATTGATTGGAAATTAGCCAGACTCATGTATCGAATGGTGATCGTGCCCTGTATGATACACGGTTTGAAAGTATCGGCACTCACTAAAGCTAACAGGTCAAGATTGAGAAGGTATGAGAGAGTTATCATGAGAGACTTGATTAACCTCGCTAGGAATAAACCAAAGGAAAAGAAAATGCATGAAATCTTGGACGGAAAAACTGTAACCAAACGCATCAAGAACCACAGGATGTGCTATCTTGCACATGTGCACAGGCGCCGCGAACCACATCTGTTACATGCAGCAATGCAGTATAAGGTCAAATCCAAGAAAGTCGGCCGACCTATTTACACCTGGAATGACAACCTGGAAATCAACTTTTGGATGGACACGGCCGAAGATCGAGTTAAGATCAGAAAGGCTGCTAGCGTGATTTACAAGAAATCAGAAACGGATAGTAGCGAGAGCTCAGAGGAAGACACTGGAAACAGCAACGTGAAACACAGCATAGCAGTGACACAGAAAAGACTCAAAAAAGCAACTGGACCTGAGCTAACCTGGTAGCGACGTTGTTAAAAGATGCCATAGATAAATTACCCGTCTCTCCACCATTCCATTGCTTGCTCAAGGATGCATATCCGGTAGGCTCTAATAATCCTTCCTATCCTAAGGGCACGTCTTCCTGACCATTACCGCGCCCCCCGGTCTACTCTTTGATATGCAATGGTCTCTGTAGTCCCATGAAACATGAGGCTCCAGGGACTAGTGCGAATCCTTGGGTTCATTCGAGCAATCGAGTCTGGTTTAACCACGCTAGGGTCGGTGCATTTCATTCATTCATTCATTCTGGGCAAATGGGAAAGCATACGTTCCTATACTATGTACTTAAAAGTAGCACTTCACTATGTCTTGGCAAGGCACTTGGCTATGTGCTGTCCTGTGGTACTAGTTCGCGGAGGTGACGGAACAGCACGTCCTGCGGACAAAAGTCTTATTTCATGACGAGGGGCAGATAAAAATAGGGATGATGCCTGGGTAAAAAAAAATCCTATTTAGTTCGTCAGCCAGATAATAAAAACATATTAGACATGTATTTTTTGCTTTATCAGATTAATAAAAAAACCGGCCAAGTGCGTGTCCGACCACGCACATTGAAGGGTTCTGTAGTTGGGAAATTGGGATGAATTTATTCCAAAAACAAACTTAACATTGTAGTTGACAAATATGTTCTCCAATACATCGATATATGCCTCGGTCAATTCTCCAATTGCAAATTTAAGTTGGTCGACTATTACTCGTTAACTTGTAAAGCCTATTTAGCTGTGATAGTTTTCTTTTTAATTTCATTATATGTACTACTGCCATGAATTTTTTCACATCTCTGTAAACAACCATTTAGAGACAATTGACTCTAACAATTTAGAACTTCAATGCTTAATATTACGCAAATGGATCCTTGAATCGAAAAGTGGTGTTCACCGACCCGCAATATTTTTGAACGGCCTATACAACAATACCCCACACCATGGGATAGATGAGAAAAAAATATCATCCCCATATTACGTGTAAGGGAGAGGGAAAAAAAAATATTTTTTAAGATGAGCACTTTTAAAGTGCTAAAAGTGCTAATCTTAAAACAAATATTTTTTTTGGCGTCATTAATATGTATACCTATGCCAAATTACGGCTTTCTAATACTAAGCGTCTCTGAGCTGAAGCGGGGACAGACAGACAGATAGACAGACGGACAAGGCGAAACTATAAGGGTTCCTTGTTTACTACGGAACCCTAAAAATTACTTAGATAAAATGCGTTAAAGTTGGAGAATGGGGCCGTCATGTCAAATTTTAACTCAATGTATTGTCGTAATCTTTTGATTACGTAAAAAAAGAAAAAACATGTGTCCAATATGTTTTGATAATCTTGGTACCGGACGGGCAAAAAAATTGTCATCATCTCTACGGAGTGTCAAACAGGCTGGCGGCACACCAGATGGTTAAGTGGTCACCGCGCCTGTGGACATCAGCCGATGTATTCTGAAAAATCTTACAGTCAAGTCGTGGGTGAAGTGAACTTGAAGTGAGCTGTCTTTCCACCTGATGCTAGGATCTAGGATTGATACTATTGACCACTTGAGCTTCAAGCTCACTTCACCTAAGTTTTCAATACGCCTTGTTTCATCACGCTTTGTTTCCCCGAAGGATTGGGCAGAAGTGTACCTGTAGTACACCCACAGTTCGCCAGTTATGTTTAAGTCCCATGTGATGGGGGCGAGCCTATTGCCATCAACCGGGCACTAATCCAGACTCCGGGCTGCTACTGAGAATTTCCAGATAGAAAAACCCAATACCACTTTGCCTAACCCGGGAATCGAACCCAGGACATCATGCTCAGCAGTAGCGCTTGCGAACACTAGACCAACGACGCAGTCTTCAAAACCTGCCGTCTATTCTGCGTGTCTATTATGTAAATATCTCACCATCAAAACTCAGGTTAGGTGATGTGTATGTGTAGTTTTTGTTGCTAGGGATTGACAATATTGATGTTCAGTTCAAGCTCACTTCACCTAAGTCTTCACGTTGAGATAATTACGGAATAGCAGGTACCACAGGTGCCTATACATATTGAAGAGGACCTACATCAGTTTCACTAGTTCTTACTAATGAGGTTTGTCTGTGGCGGCGGCTACAAATATAAACTTCGGATATCTAGTACATTATCATTTATTGAAATCAGTGTACTCACTACAATCATGGAATTCTGATGCTATAAAAGTATTTAAATGGTAAACTACAATTATATGAGATTACAATAAAATCAGGCAGCAGCGAGGCGATGATCAGAGAGCGAACAGAGACCACACAAACGAATATCACCATAGATAAAACAAGTAAAGGGTTGCCACACTTTTAACACTTACTTGGTCAGCAGAGACTATAAAATACTTATAGATCAAGGCTGCGCAACCCCGGGTCTGCGGGCCGTAAATGTAGGCAAGATTTATTTATTAGATAGCCAGAAGACTGACACTGAATCAAAATTATGGGCTACCTTTAAAATTGGTTGGGCAGCTTTTTTTTTGTGTGGGAAATCATCAAATGACTTCTCCCGCTCTGGGCGGAGCGGGAGGGTGTGTCAGACTGTTACTGACTAAAACCTACCCGTATTCCTGCCGTTGCCTCTGTTGCCAGGGGCCTCGGTAACCCTTTAGTACTTCCCGCGACCCCGGCAGGCATCGGCCCTAGTGGACCTCTACACTTGTGCTGACGACATCTCTTTGAGGCGCGCGTGGACTCCCTTGGCGACAACGCCGGTCATCTGGCACCCACTGCATGACCATCACAAACTACATAGAGATTTGTCGTCAAGGGAGACCAAGGAAACGCTGGCGTGATGACAGAATCGTTCATGGAACGATACGATACGTAGGTATCAGACGTCACACTCCCATAGAGAAAAAAAGGTAAGTAGAGGTTGTCAAAAGTTGGAAAAATAGGATATGACAGTTCATTTTTAGAGTTCCGTAGTGACAAGGAACCCTTATAGTTTCACCATGTCCATCTGTCTGTCTGTCCCCGGCTTAGCTCAGAGACTTAGTACTAGATATGTGTACTTTGGTATGGGCATACATATTAATTACGCCGATAAAGTAGTAAAACAAAATCTTGAAAAAAAAATTTAGGGTACTTTTAAACTTAAAGTGGGGATGAAATTGTTTTTTTGTCGTCTATCCCTTGGTGTGGGGTGTAGTTGAATAGGTCGTTCAAAATATTGCGCGTTTGTGAAAACCATTTTTTCGATTCAGGGGTCGTAATGGTAAGCTTTAAAGTTCTATTCTTTATTAGAGTCGTGTCCACCTCCGTGCCAGCTAAATGGTTGTTTTTGGATGTGTGAAAAAAAATATGGCAATAGTATATATTATAACAAAATTAAAGGGAAAACTATCACAGCTAAGTAGGTTTTACAAGTTAACGAGTATTAGTCGACGAATGGACCATGAAATATTTTTCAACTACAATGTTAAGATTGTTTTTGGGATAAATTCATCCCAACTACGGAACCCTTCTGGTCCGACACGCACTTGGGTGTTGAGTTTTTGGCAAAGGCTTACACAGAAAGCCTGCGTTACCCCGTTGTACTGTTAGATTATTCAGATCTCAATTATATTTTTTTGCTGTTAGCAGAAAAAAACAATAAGTTCTTATATGAGCTCATCGGTAACATAATAACTTTAGGGAACTACTGAGAAATATGTTAATGAAACACAACAAATACTTATTCAATTTTTTATTTAGTTTTAGATTGGTACACACATAGTTTTTGAAGTTCTTGCGCGCTTAAGCTACGCAAATAATCACCGTTAATGCTCAGAAGCCACTTTTTGAGTCTTATCTCACTAACAGAAAACGGATGCATATTATCATCCTTTCGTTATTGTAATAGATGCCACAATGTTCAATATACTCATAACACTTGTTGTACATCTTGCAGTACAAATGCAAAATATATTTAGAGTTTAATTAAAATCACTGAGAGCATAATTAAGTACACAGTCTTCACTCGATCAGCAACAAAAACAACTAACTGTCATGGCGGAAAAGTCGAAAACTTACGAATACCGCCTAAACTTGACAGTACATAATCAGCATATATGTTCCCACTGCTGGGACACAGGCCTCCTCTCTTTGAGAGGTTGTGGGCCGTAATCCACCACGCAGGCCCAGTGTGTTAGTAGCGTGTTATGTGGCGTGTTAGTAGATGTCACATGTCTTCGAATTTTTGGTTCTAGGACATATAATATATAGTATCCTCACGATGTTTCCCTTCACCGTTTTGAGAGCAGTAGTGATGAAATAAGTTACAGTGGGAGCAGTGGTGGCAAAGTTAAGCGCTAAGACAGGCGCTTAACTTTGTGTAATTTATTTCCATTTATTTTATTTTTTTGTGTAACCGAGACGGGTTAGAACCTACGACCTACAACTCGTAAGTCGCGGCCGTTACCACTGGGTCACCACTTTCTCTCAGATTCTCTCAAAAACAGTGATATTTGTAAATTGTCAATGGTTTTGGCACTTGGTGTAAGAGGAGTGAAGAATGATTGAAGAGGCGAGGAGGCCTGTCAAGTGCCAAACTTCCAACCATAGAGTATACGGTAATTATTTTTTCTAAGTTTGCGTGCCATGGTGACGACTCTGACCCATCTGTAACGGTGCATTTTTGACTTTAAATAAGTAAAACATTGGTTTTAGTATCGTTACTTTGGATAGTCCTGCCCTATACATTCAATTACTCTGATCCGTTTAGTAGAAAGTTTAATAAGGTGCAAAGTATTAAAGTAATAAACCCGTCGTAATTGGACATTAAGGCGGGTAGAAAATACTTCGCAAGTTATGATAATATTTTTATCATAAATAGTGCTCTTGAAAATAGTGAAATTTACTGTTTATTAAGGGCTTTGTTTGAGAAGACTTAATTAATATTTTATAGAAAGATGAAAAATAAATGAATTCGTCTCATTTATAACGGATTTTACCAAAGTCTGATATCTTTTATTCGTAGGATAAATTCGCGTCTGACAGTTTTTGCGTGGAAAATAATAGGACTCTTACACTGTTTGTCCATCGCACCGTGAACTTTTTTAAAGTTTATTTTTTTAAATTTTAAACATTCGACTTGGGTACTTCATAGTGCCAAGTAATAAAAACGTTTCTCTGCGTTTTTAAATAATAAATGACAACTATTTTATCTGGTTTTATTAAATTAACGATAGCAAACACGGAAGTGATATAAATTAAAGCAAATGAAATAAAATAATGACTTTAATCTGCGACGTTTTATTGTGCGTGTGGCCTGATTATCAGTCTTAGAAAAAAAAAAATGCACTAGGGCATAAAAAGCGATGAGAAGTGAAACAAGCAATTTAACACGTTAAAAATAACTTATGAGTGTGTTTCCTATCCGAGTACTCTGAGAAGAAAGACCGAAACAAACTCAGAGGTCACAGCCTCTTTTAAGGTCCAGACATAATTTTGGTCAAACCATGTGGGGACCATGCACATTTCCGAGACTGTCATTTGAGGAAAGAACTACACAGATTTAAATGAATTGAAACTGTAAGTGGACACATTTGTCAGTAATCGTGTAGCTCAACTCAGAACTTATGGAGCTCAACGACGACAAAAATGAATCAGTTTCTCATCAAGTTGTAAAATATTATGTGTACTACCTTAATTATTATCTGTGGTCAACTCTCCCAAAACTATGTAAGATGACAACACAACACTCTGAATATAAAATGGCGAATGAGCAAACGCGTCTTTTACTCTATCGTCCCATCGTCCCTAACAAACGCTTCCACTGCGCAATAGTTGCGAGATAGTGACCAAAATAGTCATTCCAAATGTAAACTTTGATAATGGGAAAAGGTCCAAGCATATTGACATTAAAGCTCATTATATTAAAGATATAGTACAAAAGAAATTAGTATCAGTAAACTATGTTCCGACTGATGAAAATGTTTCAGATTTGTTCACAAAGGCTGTACCAAAAATAAAACACAATTATTTTGTTAGTAAACTGAATTTGTTATAGATATGTAAGAAAATGTTAACACAAACTTCTGTTGTGTCATGTTTAACTCAATAAATTTGTACTCTTGTATACCTAATTACTTAATATTGTACCTAAAAGTACTTACCTGTTATGATAATTTGTTTTGTTACTTAATGTTATATCCAATTTAGGACTTTATTTTCAAAAATGTCTAAATTGAGTGGGAGTGTAAAATTTTGTGTGTACTACCTTAATTATTATCTGTGGTCAACTCTCCCAACACTATGTAAGATCACAACACAATACTCTGAATATAAAATAGCGAACGAACAAACGCGTCTTTTACTCTATCGTCCCTAACAGAAGTAATTTCGATATTCCACCCCGTGTGTCTCCATCAAGTAATTTGCATAATGTTATGATTGCCTGGATCCGCCATTGGAATAATATCAACGCTTCCATTTCAATATTCTGGATCGAGTTCGCTTATCGTATTTAAAGGTAACAAAACAATCGAGCAAAAGACTCGTGCGAGGTCGAAAAGGCCCTTACCTCAGAATAATGCTGATATATTTAAAAATACCGTTGCACTGGTGGCCAATGTAATGCCATGGAAACACCTACGGACACAGATTTAACCTACTAGGAGTTTAAAAAAGATCAATTCTTTCAAAAACGATAGTTATGTTGTCACTACAACCCAATAAACTTAAACTTCACAATATGTTTTATGCTAGACAATTTGCCAAATGTCACGATAAAATATTTTCAGGCCGTTAAGAATGAGGTCAAACGTGAGTTGGGTCTAAATATTTTATTGGTTCTAAAGTTTATTTAGTTTATTGCATTTGTTGGGTTATGTTGCACATTGATGTCCACTTCTGCCACTTTTATTATTTATTAGCTCAAGAATAGAACTGCATCACTTGACTCCAATAATAATCGGGAACAAGTAGGTAATCGTTGCTATTCCTACTTTGTACATAACTCATTTGTTGGGCTTGGTATAACTTTTTATAACATGCTGCCCTCTTCTTTGCTAGATTTGCCTTTTAATGCGTTTAAAACTAAAGTAAAATCCACCCTTTGTTCAAAGGCATACTATTGTATCAATGACTACTTAAACGATAAGAATAGTTGGTCGCTGTGATTAACTCAAGACAATGTTTATGTTCTTTCTCCAGAATTAGCTTACCTACTGACAGGTTATATGAGTTCATATAATTGATTATATTTTTTTTATTTGACTGTAGAGATGAGTCCGATATCATGTCACATGTTAAAATCATCGATATTTTAAAATCATTTTATCATGCAATGACAACGACAAAATCATCAATGCTTTTAAATCATTACTTGAATGAACGCGGACTTCGGTAATTCGGATCGGATGGGCTCGGCCCGTCTCGGGCGCTGCGGTGTGATTTGCGACGTTGCGAAGCTGCGCGATCGGCGATAAAATGACCGGGGCTGGGCGCAGGCGCACGGAATGGCAACAATGCTTTCACTTGCGTTGTTTACAATATGCGCGGCAAATCACGAATACTATTTATCTAGCATTTAGTATTTCGCGAATCATTGTTTTGGTTAGACGAGGACGACCAACCACCCTTACCTAATTTAATTTTACGCATACGAAATACGTAGTGTAGTGTGTTGACTCACTATAATTGGATTTTTGATACGTTTTAGTGAATTTAGTTTGGTGAAGTGTACCATAGATTTTAAAACCAAGTTAAGACATTTGTTTAGGTACTTAGTACTAGTACTTTAGTACTAGTACTTTTTTACTTTTAGTACTTCGTGCAGTTTGTTAATATAAAAAAAAGACGTTTTGATACGTAGACAACGTGACGTTCTACAGTGGGTGTACTTATTTACTATATTTTTTTATCTTATAGGCAGGAAACGTTTAGTGGTAGGTTCTCAGTTTGTATCTAAATATTCAAAAACAGCTTCAACTGTAAGAAAAACATCCAACGTATGCAAGAACGCCAGATTGCCATGATATACTAAATAGTCATATCTTGCAGCAAATATCAATAATGGAATCATATTGATGATTTCCATGATAATTAATCAATGCCTAAATAATACCCTGCCATGAATGTCACAAACTAAGAAAATTTGAATTACGCGGGCTAACTGACAAACTCGATCCATGCCTACATACATAACTAATGATAATTTCACTAAGCCGTTCCGCGATCATTTCAGTATCTACTCACAATTGAAGTGACGAGATCTAATACTCAAATAAAAATCATTGATGATTTTGTCATTGTTCCCGTCACCGATATTTTTTGGTCATTGTCATGCAGTCATTGATACAATAAAATCATCACTCAGCCCATCTCTATTTGACTGTATAAGTCAATGTAATTTAATTTAGTTAAATTTTAATTTATTTGTGACATAATCTACTCATTACAATGTGTGTTTTATGAGTTGTATTGCAATAAGTGGTTAGCTAGCGTCCTCGTCTATTGATTATACTATTCTTGCCTGAGCAACCGGCAGCAAGCTCGTCATGCTCCCTTAGATGTCACTGCCTGCGGTAGCGTTGGGGGTCGGGTTGCCTCCTTCCCTCTAATATGGCGAGGGGGGTGATGGCTGATCTTTGCGTTATGCTCGTGAATGGGTGCTGCTTGTGCCGACTGGTCGTCTTGCTGATCATGGTTTTAATTGTTATTAGTAATTGTTTACTTATTTTACTTCGATGGGACTAGTTTATCATTTTTCACTTCGAATTACAGCAATAGCCTTATGTAAGCAGGCATGCTCTTTATGCCTGGAGGCTTTTATTTAGGTATTAAGTTCTATTTACGTTTTTTTATGTTGTAATTTTTATCTGCTTGAGTACAGTTTGTTCATTGTTTTGTTGGTATACTGGCGTGTGCTAGCTAACATATGGCAAGTGTGTAATTTAATCTAATGTTTTGTGTTTCGTAATGTTAATTACTTTGCATACGATTTGTATAGAATCAAGTTTATATAACTAAACCGACAGATGTGCTGCTGGGGAGTTTGTTCCACCACTTCTTCTTCCCAGCTAAAGCACTAGGAAGTGGTGAAGGGCAACTTTGACGTTCAAAAAGTGCTGATTTTCAGCTTAGTTTGAATAAATGTCTATTGTTTTGATTTGATTCGATTTGATTTGATGATTATTTGTAAACCCTTTAATATTTATTTCGAAAGTTTTACAAGTTAATAAATAAATAATGGAAAAAAGAGTGATAGTACCTACTAAAAATCATCAGGTCATATAAAGGGACAGCTGAATTCATGACTTTATGCATATTATGACAAATAATTACAATATGGCGCCTCACTAAACGGTTATTTGGAATCCATGACTAAATTACATACATAACATCACGCCTTGTTTCTCCGAAGGGTTGGGCAGAGGTGTACCTGTAGTACGCCCACATTTTGCCAGTTATGTTTAAGTCCCATGTAATAGGGGGCGAGCCTATTACCATCAACCGGGGCACAAATCCAAACTCCGGGCTGCTACTGAGAAATTCCAGATATAAAAACCCAATAGCACTTTGCTCGACCCCTGAATCAAACCCCATGCTCAGCAGTAGCGCTTGCTACCACTACACCAACGGGGTACTGACTAAATTAATGTAACTTAAAGTGAAAATCTCCCTTCTCATTTGCAAACACAGTCCATTACCAAAGACCATAGAAATTGCCTACTGTTAAAACTTAACAAAGTTATTAAAGCAAGCGTTTTGTATTCCACCATGGGGAGCAGTAGTGGCCCAGTGGTAACGGCCGCGACTTTGAAGAAACCGGCATGTCTTGGAACCAAAAAATCGAAGAAATGTGACATCTACCAACCCATTGCACCGGGCACGCGTGGTGGATTACGGCCCACTCCCACGCACAGAGAGGAAGTCTGTGTCCCAGCAGTGGGAACATTATAGGCTGATTATATATAAGCGTTTGTATTTCACCGGACAAAGAGCCAGCCTGAACGTGACCCTATTTATCAACAACATCATTCATTTCAACAACAAAACTACATATTTCTCAGTTCGTTCTGGCACTAAACTAAATTGCTTCGAAGAACTTTTTGAATTGTATCGGGAAAATTGGTCTGGTCCTGTTAGAGTTTTTCAGGTGTAAATTGCTCATGGATGGTTAGAAGATACGTTAGGTAGGCCAATTTATTGATCAAATGACTTGATAACACTTTAAAAAATCAAGAGTTAATCAAACAATAACATTATTATTGTTTGATTATCTCTTATTTTTTTAAAGTTTTGATTAACTCTTGATTAACTTTTGATTTTTTAAAGTCTTGATTAACTCTTGATTTTTTAAAGTCTTATCAAGTCATTTGATCAATAAATTGGCCTACCTAACATAAATTGTAGGTATTTTAATCAACTGAACACAAATTCACCAACATATTTAAGTACTTATAAGAAACTTATAAGGCTTCTGCCCGTGGCTTCACCCGCGTGGATCTCGCAAATTATCCCACGGGAACGTGGTACTGAGATAAAAAGTATCCTATATACCCAGGTCATGGCCTATCCGTATACCAATCATCCAAATTAATTCAGCCGTTAAACCATGAAAGGGTAATAGACAGATCGACGGTTAATAAATGCAAACAAATGTTTAGTTAGACGTTTAGAATCATAAAAACCTGTTTTTGAATTAATAAACAATTTCTTTTTGTTTTTATTTCAAAAACAGGTTTTTATGATTCTAAACGTCTAACTTAAAAATAATAAAGTTATTTTAATATTATCACCATTAATTTGAAATACTCTAATTATAATAAGTTTTAAGCGGATAAATGGATTTTAATGAAATAAATACTAAAATAAACATTACCTCAAGATACGGACTGACTTTATTTCCAATTCCTTAAATCTCTTAAAAAGAGGTACACAAAAAATTTAATAATCATGCCAATTTTCAAATCATCCCCTATGACTCCCCTTGGGGGATGATTTTACAAAAACACTGAAACACAAACTATTTTATTTCTTATATAAAGCATAAATTTAATTTTTCACCAACACTAAATAGCGACCGATATACTCGTCAATGCCTAGAGGCTAATGTGATGCCATGCTGAGTTTGTGGGCCAGGATTTCATGGCCTCGGTGACCCTTTAGTACCTTCCCGCGACCCCGGCAGGCATCGGCTCTAGTAGACCCCTACAATTGTGCTGACGACATCTCTTTGAGGCGCGCGTGGAATAAAACGCGCCGTCGACCCGGGCCTGGTCCTTACCGGACGGTGAGCTACCCATTGCTCACGTCCGCAAGCCCGCGCCTACGGTGGCCGGAAATCCGCCCGGGATTCCCGACGCCCAGGGCGTCTCCTGCGGCGGCTAGGGGCTTGGATGGGGATGAATTTAATAGAGCACTTATGGGATGAGCTGAAGAGGCGTGTTCGAACTAACCAACCAACTCCAGAAACATTGCAGGACTTGAAAACTGCCATCTTGGAAGTATGGGAGAACATTTGACAGCACGTCATAGTGTTATTTATTAATTCTATGCCGAACCTCATGATGGCTGTCGTAATTGCTCTCTTAAATAAAAGTGTTCTCTATGTAAACCACTGTTTTGTTCAAAAAATCCACGCTGATTTTGCCCCTGAGAAACGCGAAAAGATGACTTATTGCAATTAAACTTCTTTTTATTTCGATTTCAAATTTGGAACAGTGACAAACGGAAATGGCAAACGAAAATTTAAAATGGTAGTGACCGACGGGTTTCGAAACCGCTTTTTTTTATTTGTAGGTACTACCATTATTTAAAAAAACATATTTATACTAAAACATGCAGGGTGGCTCTATTCAGGTGTCTGGGAGTGTAGCAACAGCATTTTCCATGTAAAACAAAGTTTATCCAATTGACACGTGCGGGTTAAATAAATTTACACGTGCATCAATATGTCATTTCCGCAGTTATCGATATCCGCAGGTCAGTTATCAGGTTGGTGTTATTGCGGCTGCCTGTTGTGTTTTAAAGGTATGTATTTTATAGTCACAAAGATTTTTTCACAAACCAAAATGTGTGTTCGAACTCACGACCTACAACTCGTAAGTCGGGGCCGATACCACTGAGCCACCACTGCTCCCACCCACCCAGACAGGCGCTTTACTTTGCGTAAATAATTTCATCACCACTGCTCTCAAAACGGTGAAGGAAAACTTCGTGAGGAAACTGGTATGTCTTAGACATGTGACATCTACCATCCCCCACTGGGCCCGCATGGTGGATTACGGCCCACTCCCTCTCACCGAAAGTGTGTCCCAGCAGTGGGAAAATTATAGGCTGATTATGTTATGCTATGTAATCATTTATGTAGAAGTTCTGGCTGGGCCTTGGAATTTTGTGGTGGTCATGAAAGCTTTAATCATTCCTGCTGCTTATCAAAATCACTGAAAGAGTATGCTGACACCAACACTGCGATATTATAATATTATGTATTTTAATTTGAATCGGCAGTCATTTGGAACATAGTACATAACATACATACATAATCAGCCAATAATGTTCCCACTGCTGAGACACAGGCCTCCTCTCTGCGAGAGGGAGTGGGCCGTAATCCACCACGCGGGCCCAGTGCGGGTTGGTAGATGTCACATGTCTTCGAATTTTTGGTTCTAGGACATGCCGGTTTCCTCACGATGTTTTCCTTCACCGTTTTTTGAGAGCAGTGGCGATGAAATTATTTACACAAAGTAAAGCGCCTGTCCCGGCTCGAACCTAAGACCTACAACTTGTAAGTCGCGGCCGTTACCACTGGGCCACCACTGCTCTCTAACATAGTAAATTGTTTTTTTTTTTTGTGAGCAGTGGTGGCCTAGTGGTAACGACCGCGACTTACAAGTTGTAGGTCGTAGGTTCGAACCCAGACAGGCGCTTTACTTTGTGTAAATTATTTCAGCTGAGCATTATAGGCTGATTATGTTATGTTTATGTAATTAATTTATATTAGATTCTTGTTTCAGCTCTTCATTTGTTTATCAAAACAACAACCGGCCAGTTGGTATTTCATAACATCATAATTTTATACCATACACGGAAGCCTTCAATTTAAAAAAAAAACAACATCAAACGTTGTTGCCCCATTTATATTTGCCGAACATTTAAAAACCATTAGTGCCCGATAGCTACATAAATAATAGTTTCTGAAACAAAAAACTATCGCAATACTCGATGTAATTGCCTGCATTTTAATCTGCAACGATCGCTTTTGTATCACAGATAGGCCAATTATTATTTTTCATGTTTTTATTGCATTTTTTCGAACGATTCAAGTATTTTGTGAAATTAGACTTCATTGTACCACAATAGGGTTGTCTCGTCGTTTATCGCGGGTGTGACAAGTCCTATATTCAAAGACGTTACCTAGAAAATAGCTTCAAATCTGTGTTCCTCAAATATTAGTTATCAACAATCTCCTCAACTCGAAACCTTTCTATTTGAACGACGATGAATGAAGACAAAAAAAAAATCGAGGAAAGACTTAGAATACGGGGGTAAGTTTTTCTCAAAGAAGTATTCGCTGTAAATTAAATATTCTGACTTACCTACTTAATAATGCCTGACCTTGTGACGGCTGCAGGAATCCGCTGGATGCGAAAAGCACAGAATCGGTTTAAGTGGCAGTGTTTTGGGGAGGCCTATGTCCAGCAGTGGACGTCTTTCGGCTGAATGATGACTTACTAAAATTGTCTCCTTTGTGGATTATTTTTTTTATACTTGGCCTCACAGTTGCACACACACACACTTAATTACCTACAGGGTTTACATCCAATACCAAGAGAGAAAAACAATGCTTCAATCGGTCTTAGGGACATTGTAAAACTCAAGTGTTTTTGTTTCATATACAGAGTGTGTTTAAACCTGAGCTTACTTGACAGAAGTAACAGGTCAAGGTCAAAATATTCTGGTTTTTCGTACTAAGAAAAAATAATTTTATGTACAAATGTAGACGTTGAAGTAAAGTGAAAGGAAACTCCTGACAATATTTTTACTTTGTTGTTTTAAAGAGACTTTTAATCAAGATCAAAGAACTCGATTAAGACTTGATTGTTTTAGGTCAACAATGGGGTTCTGAGTCTGACATACTAAATTTGATGTGATCAATGTTGATCGAGCCCGACATAGCCCGAAGAATTTCAAATCTTAAGTGGCAGTGGGCAGGGCACATTGCTCGCAGAACGGATGACCAATTGGGCCGAAAGGTTCTGGAGAGTCGACCGCGTACCGGAAGACGTAGCGTCGGAAGGCCCCCCACAAAGTGGACTGATGACCTTGTGAAGACCACGGGAATCCGCTGGATGCGAGAAGCACAGAACCTGTCGAAATGGCGGTGCTTGGGGGAGGCCATATTTTTATTGACATAATGATTTATGACTCTAACTTTGCCTTTGTAATGGCCCTACTATAGTTTAAATGGTTGAACAATTAAAACCTACAAACCTACGTATTGAAAAATAAAAAAAAATCCCTGTATAACAAAATACTAAGTCCACTCAATAAAAAAGATGATAAGCTACCACTTTAAACTCAATAATCGTCAGTATTGCAACAATAAATATTATTAACTTTTACAGAACCCCAATGCAAAATGGATGGACTACCGTTATCTCGAATATCGGCGTCGGCGGAGTAAATACGGATAATTACTTTTACAAAACATGGACCAGGATCGCGCCGAGCCGCGTGATGGATCTCTACTCTTTGGAGAAGTTTAAAAAATATAAGAACGACTGGAATTGTGAGTATTTTTAATACTTTATTTGTTTACTTAGCTTAAATGGATTTTGCGATCGAAAGGAGCAACCTTGGTTATCGCCTTAAAGATTTTGGAGTTCGTAAATACTCATGGATTGATGTTACGGCGCGTTGTGTTCCACGCGCGCCTCAAAGAGATGTCGTCAGTCGTTCACTAGGGCCGATGCCTGCCAGGGTCGTGGGAAAGTCTGGAAGGGATACCGAGGCCCCTGGCAACACAGGCAATGAGAGGAACACGGGTGGGTTTTAGTCAGTAAGAGTCTGATATACCCTCCCGCTCCGGCCAGAGCGGAAGAAATTATTTGATAATTTCAAACCCAAAATGTTCAAATAATTATCAAATGTCAGAAGCTAGGACCAGAATTCGGCTACGTCGACAGCGTTAGCACTGGCTTCGCACAAGTCTTGCATTATGCAGGTGTTATTGCAGAGAGAGAACGACAGGAGATGGGGAAACGTATGAGATGCAGTTACATAATCGTAATGTTGCTCATTGGAGTACCCCAGAGTATCGGATTATTTACGGCTCCACTTGGACTATCACACCTTCTTGTACTAATGAACTACTAAACATTCCGTTATGTTTATATTTTTTACAAGAAGATAGAATTACTTTAATTACTTTTATACCTAATTAACTAACAGATTTTTAAAATCAAAATATAATATCCTGTTACCTAACTAAAACTAAAATAAGTCGAAAAATTTCTCCGCATCGCTGTCGTCTGGTAAAGTACACAAGAGACTGGCGGCATTGTGACGTATGGAAATACTTAGCCTCTGGCCAACGTAAAAACCAGCCCTTGGGTCACGGGAAATGTCAACCAGCAGTTTGGAGATTTCGTTGAAGAAACCATAAGCACTCGGACCCCACGGGCGAACAAGGAATTTATAGGAAACTTCGTGGGGTGAATGCGGAATAACTGTTTTCTTTACCTTTTGTTAATTTCAAAGTAATGTTTCCAATATATAAAGTTGTCTCTAGGGATACAATTATTTCATTAAAATTCAGGACGTACTGAAGAATAGTGACTTAATTGAAGACTTTATTTTTGTTAATTTTAAGTTATATTTAGGTTAAAGGTGTCGCCATCTACATCGCCACATGCGAACTACGCAACACACTGACGTCACGCAAAAATCGTGCATCGCGTAAGCAGAGTTTACCGCGCAACTAGCATATACGAGTATACAACATCCCGACATCAACTGTCGAGTTGTTGCTGGTTGCCCACCAGACACGGCACCCGTGTGGTCGGAGGATCCTCCCTTTTCTATAGAGGATGAGTGAACTTTACACCCTGTTCCTCATGCCTCTATACTGGTGTTTTTTCACTCATCTTCCAAAGATTTAATTAAATGATTACGTCTACTTAGAAGGCTAAATCTCAAAGGCTAAAAGTCAAATCAGATTACAAAGTAATACCCGAAAAATATTATTTATGGTGCTACCTACAAACAAATCTTGACTCCACATGCTTAATAAGTAAACTGCAACTTCCTATTCCGTTCTTACTGATTCTGGGTTAAGTATAAAGATATATTGTTCCCCCGAGCTTAAATACTAAGTAAAGGGATTACGCATACAAGTAGAATGGGCTGGTTTGGAAATAAAACATGGATTCACTTGATTAAATAATGAGCAATCTTAATTAGTTTGTAGGTAAAAGAACACTTTTAAGAACGAGGTTTCAGATTCAAAAAGATATGATGGCAGGTATCTATCATCTTTTTGACTATTTTAAATATAAATTTAGTATTTTTATGTTTTTTTTCTCCTTGTCTTTTTCTATATAATGTGTGTACATAAATCGTTAAATAAATAAGTAAATGCGCATAGCACAAAACACGACTTTTAGGAGAAACAAAAATGGAAAAAAAATATTTTGCTTCTGTTTTTTTTTCATGTGCATAATGCCTCCGCCTATTCGTTACAGAGATAGCTATTCCTTTACGACCCAAAATACATATATAATGTTCTTTACACCCGTCAAAAACCACCCCTGTTTAAGAATTTTAGGACGTAAGTCTAACTTATCGCACAAAATACAAATTATAATAGAGTTATGTATGGCCACTTGCGATTTATTTTATGGTTGTATATGACAATTTATTAGGGTATAAATCATGGGTATAAACACAGTGATTAGATTGCTGTATCTGACCATGTAAACTTTATTTACTTAGGATAAACAAAATTGTGTAGTGAGTGAGTGATCCATTATTACTTTTGTGATTTGAAATTGTGACTTCATTTTGTATTGGACAAAATAAAGTCACAATTTCAAATCAAAAAAGTAAAACAGTAATAGAAAATTAATCCTATATATTTATTCATAAGTTATTCAATAGACTTTACCGAAAATTTTACTCCTGGTCAAACCACGCTGGGGTACGTTTCATTCATTCATTCATTCATTCATTACAAAAATACTTAATCTAAGGTAGATTGAGTATTCTTCTTCTTCTCATTCTTCTTCTTCGTCGGTTTCATTTAAAGTCTAACCTACGTTAGAGTAGTGTGGAAGTCTACGATATTCTTCGTGAAATCTTTTTGGAATGGCTCCGGTATCAAAAAGACGTCCATACGTCTTTTTGATACCGGAGCCATTCCAAAAAGATATCAAGACCCCATGGTCTTGATATTTCGTACAACTTATTTCTTCTTTTTTATTTGTTAACTTTCCCCAGATTTTACGCTAGCACGTTTCCTAACTCTCGCCTTCTTCATCTTGTTGACGACGTGACTGCTCAAGTCTGATTCCTTGCATGACCAGTTGTCAGAACTACCCGAAGTCTAGTTTTTCTTCAAGGGACTAAAAGTCAAAGTTTCAGCATGATTATGTGCTTCATCCGAGGTAAATTTCAGGGCCGATAATAATATCTATTGTTTCAACCGTAGGATCTTCAAATTGACTCATTTTTATGAGGTCGTAAAGAACAATTTGTAAAAAATTATGTGCTTTACATCTTAAATCTTTAAGTGTACTCAATTTATACAACCTAGACGATTATGTGATTATGAATAATTGTGATTTACAGCCATAATTCACATTAAATGCCCATTAGATGCATTAGATGCCCTAAAATTTTGGGTGGTAATGATTTTTTTTAGAGACTTATCGCTACTTTGAGTATACAGTCCGATAGAGAATGTAAAACTGATCAAGGTGGTGTAAATGACTATGTATTTGGCCAAGATGTGCTATACAGGGTTGATTTTTTAGATGGGACAGTAAGGGCAGCGGCGCAAGGCTGTCCTTAACTTTTTGGGATATTATGATCTGCATTCACAGACTTTGCAAAAAATCCAAGAAAATCAAGTCAGTTGTCAGCAAGAAAATAGGCAGGTTTCTTATAAGGATCAAAAAACTTTATTAGACCAAGTGAGGTTTGCGTACTAGAAAAGTCAGAAATTGCAAAAAACTATTCCCGAGAACAATATTTACATAGTTAGTTGCTTTTGAAAAAACTTTTTCCCATAGAAAGATTTTTACGATTGCTGACTTTTGTAGTGGGCAGGTTGTTTTAACGTTTCCCATACAAGTCTGTTAGTTCTAAATTATTTGAGTTCACTTTCTTCTCGGAAATCACAAACAGCAACTATCTTGTTCTTTAAAGCAAATAAAATTATAACACGTATTCGTTCGAAGTTTAAATTTTTTGTTTATTTTCGGCTAATCTGTACATCATAAAAAAGTAAATTGAGAGTTTCTTTCCTACGAAATGTATGGAAAAAGTTTTTGCGATTTCTGTCATTTCTAGTACTCAAACGTCTGTTAGTATCATAGAGCTTTTGGATCCTTGTAAGAAACAGGATCAATTGGCACAATTTTTTTTTTGTGAAAACTGCTGATTATCTTTTTTTCAAAATCAGCACGCAGATCTAAATTTCTCAAAAAGTTAAGAACGGTTTTCTAAAACCGTTTTCCTATTTACCTACAACGGTTAAGATACCTGCCCTTACTGCCCCGTCTCAAAAATCCACCCCGCATATAATATTTAATAAAATAAAAATACATATAATATTAAAAAATATAAAATAACACGCATTTGTGCTACTACTGCTCAAACGAAATGTGACTGTCCTGTCAACACAAATGGATCCAACCTTACCTAAGCCCGAAAACACCTAACCTTTACATTAGTATGCATTAAGAAACTAGTTGGATAAATACCCTGGAGAAAAACTATAAAGCCGTTAACAATCTCAACCACGATTTTTTTAATGAAAGTAATGTTCTTTTCAGACCCTGTTCAAGTTCGGTACGAAGGACATATGGTACCAGAGAAGGACAAACCTCGTACCACCTTCCAGTCAGCTATGAAAGTGACCTTGACTGTGGGGCAGTGCTTCGGGCTGAACCCAGTTCAGGGTATCCATGAGAACGATGCCTCCAAATTAAGGTGAATGAGTTAGACTTTCTCAATTATTATGAATTACCCAGAAAAGAAAGTAAGTAAAATTGTTTATTCTGCACAAACAAGACGCATATTACAAAAAGAAAGACACACACACAAAGTATTTGAAACCTCGTAATTAACAAATCAAAATTCAAAGGTTGATAATTAATAATAATAAGTTTATTTATTAGGAACAATTTAGGTATAATTTAACAAAAGACACGGAGATATCTGCTAAAGTAGAATACTGTGGCGCAGCTATCAACGTCCAACACATCATACATGGAAGACATTTGTTCCAAACTTTAACATCTATACGGAATTAGTCTTGTATTATACTAAGAATTACAAAACATAAAATCAAAGTTAAAAAGTTTGTATGTATTGATGTAGAGTGG
Source organism: Atethmia centrago (assembly GCA_905333075.3). Lineage (NCBI taxonomy): Eukaryota > Metazoa > Arthropoda > Insecta > Lepidoptera > Noctuidae > Atethmia > Atethmia centrago. The sequence goes on from HG995369.1 coordinate 24,186,261, forward strand.
AAGTGAGGGTGAGTGTGTTTGAGTGTATGTAAGATGTGATTAGTCTATTAGAAGAGGATGCTAGCATGAGAGTATATGTATGATACTACAAGTTGCTCAGTTGCATCATAGGACATGGACTTAAGCCAGTCTGTCAATCTTTTTCTCAGTAAATTCCATGTTAAGGCGCTGACAAGACCCAATTGACCAAAATAGACTTCTATTAAGAAAAAAAATGCCAAATCTGTATAGTTTGTGGTACAGGAAAAATATATGTTAATTTTGAACATATTTCCCAGAACTTGGTTGTTACCAAAACACCTCTTGGAAAAAAATCTCGATACAAACTAACGTTAAACTAACCTTGAGTTCTAATCCAAAATATACGTATTAAATATCAACATAGGTTACGTATTTAATTAATAACAAATACGTCTTATTTTAATGCAGAACTTAGTTGTTTTTTATTTTCGATTACTCAACTTAATTTTGAGTAAATAGATAATTGCTTCATATTTTGCAATAAATTACAAGCGTTTTTTCATCGCGCTTCTCTTTCTTTTCTATGCAATCTGATAGTGACCGCGGTTTAGGTGTTGCCAGCGTCTTAAGGGGTAGATTTTGATTCTCCTGTTTATATGTACTATTATAAAGCTTAGAGCTAATGTGGTTGAAGTGGCGATCTACCAACGCAACCTGCAGAGCAGTCAGTCAGTCTTGCAGATTCTCATCAGAGCGTCGCTTTTTAGTAAGGTACTGAGGATCGTAAAACAAAAGGTGGTGTTTCTTAAGCACTGTTTGTACAAACAGCTGTCTTACTGCGAGAACCTCAAAAAGTGAATATAATTCAGTAGTCGGAAATCGAATAGATTTCTTCGCGAGTACTTTTAACACTGCTCTTTGTGCCCTCTCTAAACGCAACATGGTTCTCTTGTGGGTTCACCCCCACCAAGTTATATATTAACTGAGAATTGATTGAGCGAGAGTGAAATAAATCATTTTTAGGCAGAAAGTCAGCAGCTGCGCGAAGCTTTTTAAATAAATAAATTAGTATTCTGACACGAACCGATTGCCAGAGCGTTCTATCTGGACACAGTTAGAGATGGTGGCCGCTGGATAAGAACAAACATGAGACTTGATCCCAAATGTCGTAGGTGGCTAAGAATTTCCGAGGTAAAGGGGATGAACTTGGTCTTTGAGATATTGAGCGTGAGCAGATTCGAGGTTAACCATATCATGACTAACCTCAAAGCAGCCTCTGCCTTCTCACGAACCTTAGGCTAGTCCCTACCATGGGTTAAAAGAGCTGTGTCATTCGCATATGAAATTATTTTTGTGTTCGGAAGAGTTAACTGACACAGCTCATTGACATATTTATTATCTACCCTGAAGTATACCAAAAATCATATTTTCTCAATTGCTAATAAATGTTTCGACTTTAACAACCTGTTTACGCCCCGTCAGGTAGCTACGAAAGATATCGAGGGCAATGCCCGTTTGCGAATGCCAGTTTGTTCCAGCTTGTTAAGTAATTTGGGGACAGAAACGATATCGAACGCATTCGATAGGTCGAGGAAGACACCGACGTGCTTGTGCTTATTGTTTAGGTATTCAACTATTGTATTTGATAGCTCCCTAGTAGCGTTTTCTGCAGATTTTCCAGCTCTGAAGTCTGAAGCCGTATTGGCCAGGATATTGAATTTAGAAAGAAATTTCACTAGTCTCACGTTGATAATTTTCTCAAAGATTTTTGAGGACGGATATAGGCCTGTAATTAGAAACATGGTCCTTGTCTCCCACTGTTTATTTTTTGGGTGGGAAATCATCAAATAAGGAGCGGGAGGGTGTGTCAGACTCTTACTGACTAAAACACACCCATATTCCTTCCGTTGCCTGTGTTGCCAGGGGCCTCGGTAACCCTTTAGCGCGAACCCGGCAGGCATTGGCCCTAGTGGACCTCTACACTTGTGCTGACGACATCTCTTTGAGGCGCGCGTGGAATCCAACGCGCCGTCGACCCGGGCCTGGTCCTTACCGGATGATGAGCTACCCATTGCCTAGTAGCCTGCGCCTACGGTGGCCAGAAATCCGCCCGGGATTATGAATAGGATGGATTATAGCAGTTTTGAAAACATCACAAACAGCTCCCACCTCATTCTTGCCTTTATTGGTCGGCTTCAGTGAAGATTCGCAAGAGCAAACTTGCTCGGAAGAAGCAAGTATTCCAGTAAGTGCCGGTAGGGATCTTGACCATCTTCCGGGCTCTGGGATTGTTCTAATAGTCATGAAATACCTTTCCACTCTTTAACCACGTATTGTGGAAGTGTTGCCCCTTTGTCGCTACGTCTATGTTCTAGCGACCGTTTTCGAGGGTCCATTATTGAGTGTGCAAGTCACCCCCTGCCATAATTATTCCATGGTTCTAGGTTACCTATCCACTATAGCCACCCAAACCAATAGCCCAATATGTTTTGTTTCCATGTTCTGCAATAGTCCTGCACCAACCGGGTATTGTCCTTGCGTGCATTTACATATTGCATAGAGAGATATTCGTCAGTTGGTGCCTGAACATTTGAAGTTGACTAAGGGCCCTCTGCGAGTTGGTTTCGGCCTCTCGTACGCCTTCCAAAGGTCCGGGACCCCAGGGTCCAAAGATAGCTAAAAAAAAATGGTCAAAAACTGACATCGAAACTAGAAAGCTAACTAGAAGGAACCCAACGCACAACACTCACAAAGCACAACAACTTACATCCTAAATCTGCGATCGAACGACTCACCATCAAAAGACGATATAGAGGGAGATGCCTAATCGACATACGAGTACATCAGCTTTGGCAGAAACAAATCACTGAGCTAAAAACATTTTTCTACACTAAATCTCGCATTGTAACATGCACAAAGCTATTACTTACCTTAAATAACTTGAATTACACCCAGCTTAATTTAAGCGGGGTGTAATACTAGCGGACGACTAAAAGTCACCCAAGGGGCAATAGGTCCGGCAATTCTTCGGGCTATGTCAGTACAAAGCCCGAAGAATTGCCAAACTCAAGTAGCAGTGGGCAGGGCACATTGCTCGCAGACCAGATGACCGATGGGGCCGAAAGGTTCTGGGATGGCGGCCGCGTAGACGTAGCGTTAGCAGGCGTCTCACAAGGTAGACCGATGACCTTGTGAAGGACGCAGGAATCACCTGGATGCGGGAAACACAGAACCGGTCGAAGTGGCCGTGGGGGAGGCCTATGTCCAGCAGTGGACGTTCTTCAGTTGAAATGATGATGATGATGTTTCAACAGTTTAGAAGTAGACTTTATAAAACTTCTTTGAACATCTTGTTCCCGAAACCACAATAATTTTATTTTTTTACAGATTTAAATTCATATCATGGCGTTGTTTATTCACGTACATATTTATTGTGGGCGAGTTCACTTTGGCTTTTATACTGTTCCTGAGCCTATTCGAAGATGCTTCATCTCCAGTGGATACTACTAGTAAGTAAAATGGTAATTTCTTATAATAACATTGAAATTATTGATGCTTGTGTTAGTTGATGTTTTCAAATATTCATGTAGAAATTGCACCCTAATTGCACACTTTCAATAGTTTCAATTACAATCTGGCGTATTTTGAGGAAAATTGCTAATCCATTGGTTCAACTTTTGGAAAAATTCGTGTGCTCAGCAACATAATTATCGTAATTAATGTTGTTGAACTGTTGAAATGAAAGGCATAGCCATCAAATTAATGCAATTCAATTTTATTCAGGTTTTGAGAAATTTTTAACTGAAAACTTCTTTAGCCGCGTTGAGTGATTTTTGATAGAGGCAATACTTATGGGTTCGTGTCACCAACATGCTAACCGCGTCAGGTAAAAAAAAAAAAAAAAAAACCGTGAGTTCGCGTCACCCACATGGTAACCGCGTCAAGTGATGTGTTGAAAGACAAACTTCGCGCCCTCTCGCCCCTAGCCGCCGCAGGAGACGCCCTGGGCGTCGGGAATCCCGGGCGGATTTCCGGCCACCGTAGGCGCGGGCTTGCGGACGGTGAGCAATGGGTAGCTCACCGTCCGGTAAGGACCAGGCCCGGGTCGACGGCGCGTTGTATTCCACGCGCGCCTCAAAGAGATGTCGTCAGCACAAGTGTAGGGGTCCACTAGGGCCGATGCCTGCCGGGGTCGCGGTAAGCTACTAAAGGGTTACCGAGGCCCCTGGCTACACAGGCAACGGAAGTAATACGGGTGGGTTTTAGTCAGTAGGAGTGTGACAAACCCTCCCGCTCCGCCCAGAGCGGGACAAGTTATTTCATGATTTCTCACCCAAAAAAAAAAAAAAGACTGGCGACGCGCAGCGGCCTGTGTACATGTATACGCATCCAAATATAATGATATTCCCAAGTTTTAAGTTTTTACTTGTTGGCAGTCCACATGATTGCCTATTTTATTTATTTTTTCTTTTCCAGCTTCACTAATGTTCTACAGTTTCGGCTTCACAACAACGATATTGTTTTGGCGGATCGCAATGAAATGGCCGAAGTTATGCATGCTCATAGCTGAGGTGGAGTCGGTCGATCCTAATAGTGACTTGAAATTAGGAAAGAAGTTTAATATCTGTTGTGTTGGGGTGCTGACATTAGCAATATGTAAGTTTGGAAATCCTTTTTAGGGTTCCTTAGTAAACAAGGAACTCTTATAGTTTCGCCATGTCCGTCTGTCTGTCTGTCTGTTCCCGCTGCAGCTCAGAGACGCTTAGTACTAGAAGGCTGTAAATTGGCAAAGGTATACATATTATTCACGCCGACTAAGTGAAAAATAAAATCTTGAAAAAAAAAATTTGGATACCTTGCACGTAATGTAGAGAAGATATTTTTTTTCTCGTCTATCTCATGGTGTGGGGTATCGAAGGATAGGCCGTTCAGTATTCAAGGATCCGTTTGCGCAATATCAAGCATTAAAAAGCTAATTTTTGTTAGAGTCAACTGCCCCCCCCCCCTTTTTTTTTAAGGTTGGGAAATCATCAAATAACTTCTCCCGCTTTGGGCGGAGCAGGAGGGTGTGTCAGACTCTTACTGACTAAAACCCACCCGTATTCCTTCCTGTTGCCTGTGTTGCGGGGGCCTCGGTGACCCATAAGTACCTTCCCGCGACCCCGGCAGGCATCGGCCCTAGTGGACCCCTACCTTTGTGCTGACGACATCTCTTTGAGGCGCACGTGGAATACAACGCGCCGTCGACCCGGGCCTGGTCCTTACCGGACGGTGAGCTACCCATTGCTCACCGTCCGCAAGCCCGTGGCTACGGTGGCCGGAAATCCGCCTGGGATTCCCGACGCCCAGGGCGTCTCCTGCGGCGGCTAGGGGCGAGAGGGCGCGAAACTTGCCTTTCCCTCAACCGTCCCACCTCCTCCTTCGCGAGCATTACTGCTTCGCAGAAGGAGGTGACGGCTGCCCATGCCCTCTCGCTCCGTACCATGGCCTGAACCAGGGCCGGACGCGAGAGATCTCTGCCGCCAATCGCCTCCACGAGGACACGGCGGTGCTCTGCCCAAGCCGGGCAGACCTCCACCGTATGCTCCACCGTGTCCTCCGGGCGATCCACACAGTGGTGACACCCGGGCGTTTGCCCCCCCGCCCCTGCTAGCTAAATGGTAGTTTATGGAGATGTGAAAAAAATCATGGCAGTTACAGTAGTTCATATAATGAAATTAAAAGAAAAACTATTACAGCTAAGTAGGCGATACAAGTTAACGAGTAATAGTCGACCAAATTAAATTTGCAGTTGGAGAATTAACCGTGACTTATATCGATGTATGGGAGAACATGTTTCTCAACTAAATGTTAAGTTTGTTTTTAGGATATATTCATCCCAAGATTCCCAACGTAGTTCCTAATGTAGGGGTCCACTAGGGCCGATGCCTGCCGGGGTCGCGGGAAGGTACTAAAGGGTCACCGAGAACCCTGGCAACACAGGCAACAGGAAGGAATACGGGTGGGTTTTAGTCAGCAACTTCTCCCGCTCCGCCCAGAGCGGGAGAAGTTATTTGATGATTTCCCAAAAAAAAAAAAATCCCAACTACGGAACCCTACATAGTGCGTGGTATGACACGCACTTGGCCGGATTTTAATTTATTTTTAGTGTTTGTTAAAAATAATCAGCACCCTCTTTAACATAACTGACAGTGCCACTTATTTTTCAGAAATGTGTCAATACTCTCAGTATTGATATATTTTCACGACACGGTGATATTTAACAAAGCAGTTATATGAAAGAAACTTAAAAAAAATTGCCAGATAGTCACCTGTCGCTTATCGGTTTTATTAAAAATGCCCAACATAAGCATTATTATAAGCAATTGTACAGACACGAGCATAAATACGAGGGGGCGTTTTTAAGTTCGCGGATTTGAGGGTGAGAACTGAAAATAAAAATACTAAATTATTTTTCTTTTTCAATATATTCACCTGCTACCCTTATACATTAAAATTGTCGTATCCGATACTCCAACCATTTCTGCAAGCTGTTTCTTCTTTAGTCTGGCATCTTCCAATATTATTTTTTCGACTTTTTTAATGATTTCCGGAGTTGTCACCTCGATTGACCGTCCGGGCCGTGGGTCGTCTTTAAGTGAGGTTCTGCCTTGTTTAAAGAGATTGTGCCACTTGTAAACCATGGTTTTACCCGGGCAAGAGTCCCCGTAAACGGATTCCATCTCTTCCAGTACATTTTGAACTGACTTTCCTTGCTTGGTAAGGAACTTTATTACGGCACGGTACTCGATTTTTTCCATAATTCACACTTTCTTCCCGATTGAGTTGTTTGCTTGACGATAGTTTAAAGACTAATGATCCAATTTTTATTTGTATATGTCATCTCGTAGTTGACCTTGAGAGGTCGTGACTACTTAACCGGACTTTGGCGATCCAATTAAGATAAAACCTGGTATTTATACTAATATTGAGTGGCTGAAGTTGTGGCCATCCCGATAATGACCTATTGTTATCCCCTCCCCCCATTCCGCGAACTTAAAAACGCACCCTCGTACCTTAGACTTACGCAGGATTCATAAGCGAATATCTCCTAAAGTATTGATATACATGTCCGACCAGGCCGGGGCGCGAACCACCGTAATCTAAACAAAGCAAACAGTTACTTTGTAAAATTCACCAATATTAGATTTAGAGTAAACATTTCTTCATAAATCTCATAAAGTTCTCTTGGTTAAGTTTTGTGAATTAGTTAAAATGGTGAAACGATAATTTGTTCCTTTCCCACAGCACTCCATACTAGCCCTAAATCTTATACCTTTATTACTTCTCATTTTGTTTTTGTAAACTTTAGTTTTTAGAAATACTAAACAAAGCGTGCAGAGGCGGGACATGAATTTTTTGCTGCGGAACGTGGTCACGGGGCGAAAGCGGAAGGTACCCTAAGCTCAATGGCGAATGGTTTGGAATTGGTTCATTCTGTTTTTGGCAATCACTTGGTTCACACCATACGGCTGCGAGACGCACTATTAGCTCACACGGATGTGTTCCCCGATTTTCCGAGCCCCGTGGACTCGTTAACGCCTCTTCTCACATTTAGACGTAACTAAAACTCATTGTGTTCATTCATGTAAGACTTTAAGCCTGTAAATTACAATTTTCCATCTTACTGGTGCGTGTAACTTTCGCTTACACAAGTGTTTTCCTTGACAACCTGCTCCCTGACAATGAAAACTTGTAGAAAATAGCTTAAGCCATCTCTCATTACGACATACGTTTTAGGATATTTGGTGTTACGAACGTAGTATTATCGAAACCATACTATTTTGAAATAGGGGCTTGTGGCTAAATGGTAACAGCCGCATGGGTCAAGCGATCAGGTTAAGCTACGCTTGCCGCGGTTGGTCCGTAGATGGGTGACCATCTTTACATACCAAGCCGTGCCTCGGAAATCACGTTAAGCTGTTGGTCCCGGCTGTCATTCGTGGATCTTTGACAGTCGTTACGGGTCGTCAGAAGCCCGAAAGTCTGACAACCAGTCTTGCCAAGGGGTATCGTATTACCCAGTAACTGGGTTGTGGAGGTCAGATAGGCAGTCGCTCCATGTAAAATAATGGTATTCAGCTGCATCCGGTCAGACTGGAAGCCGACTACAACGTAGTTGGAAGAAGGCAGGCAGATGACTTTTTTGAAAGAGGTCTTTTCGGAAAAAAAAGGAAAATTCAATTTTTATTTCACGAGAAAAATGCTTTTGAATTTTGCGTAACCGTAAGTGATTTATTTATGCTCGTGACTGTACTATATTGAACTCTAGTTTCTGGTTCCGCTTCAGGGCATTTAAAAACGCGTCGGAAGCAAAACCTTAGTGTTTTACGTCTGTTAAAATAATACAAAATATAGCGAATAGTGTTTGAGAAATTGGTAATCCCAGTAAGTTATTTTTTTTCTCTTTTTAGGGTTCCGTAGTCAACAAGGAACCCTTATAGTTTCGCCATGTCCGTCTGTCTGTCTGTCTGTCGCGGCTTAGCTCAGAGACTCTTAGTACGAGAAAGCTGTAATTTGGCATGGGTATACCTACATATTATTCACGCCGACAGAGTGGTAACATAAAATCTTAAAATATATATTTTTTTAGGGTACCGCTTCTAGGTACACCTAAAGTGGGGATGAATTTATTTTTTCTCGACTATCTCACTGTTTGGGGTGATATTAGAAAGGTCGTTCAAAAATATTACGAGTGTGTGCATACCATTTTTGGATTCAGTGATTCATTTGCGAAATATTAATCTTTAAAGAACAAACTTTCGTTAGAGTCAAGTGTCCCCCCCCCCTGCCAGCTTAATGGTTGTTTTTAGATATGTGGAAAAAAATCACAGCAATAGCATATATAACGAAGTTAAAAGGAAAACTATCAAAGCTAAGTAGTACGCTTTACAGGGTAACGAGTAATAGTCAACCAACTTACATTTGCAATTGGATTGTATGGTATGGAAGAACATGTTTTTCAACAACAGTGTTAAGTTTTTTCTTGGGATAAATTCATCACGGAACCCTTCATTGTGCGAGGTCTGACACGTACTGGACCGGTTTTAAACAAAAAGGATGACATCTCCCATATTTCTAACCAACCCTACGTTTAAATAACACTTTAACATTTCAGTCGAGTACAGTTTCTCACAGATGCATACGATTTCCCTGGCTTTGGACTGCGAACCAGACAGTCCGCTATACGAAAGTTTTATGAGGCATAGTTTTGCATGGCTTTTCTTTTACTTTCCTTACAACGACTTCGTTGGATTATTAGCTCACGTAAGTTTAAATTTATTATTATCAACCCATTTTAGGAAAGAAGATTCGTGTCATTTAGAAGTTTTTAGCCTGTTATACCCCTTTGTCAATAACACTAGACGACTGCTAAATGAATGCCTAAATAAAAGCGAGCTGTTGGATATTCAACGCTCGGCTCACCTACGAAAGTCGAAACTCCAACTGCGCGCTTGAGTTGCCCCCACGTAGTACGGGGTTTCAATAGAATAAGAGACCAGCTTATACGGGTGTTGTAACCGTAGACGTGCGGCCCACTGTACAATTTTTGAAACCTCGTAAGTCATCGGCGCCTTGAACTTTCATATTTCTTATTTTTGTTTTTTTTTTTTTCAGATTTTCAACCTACAATGCACATTCAACTGGAACTTCACTGATATATTCATCATATGCATGAGTATATATTTGACGTCGAGGTTCAACCAAGTCAATCAAAGAATTATTGCGGCTAAAGATATGGTATATATTTGTAACATAATCATAATATTACGAGCCTGTTCTTCACAATTTTAGAGGGGCTTGTGGCTAAGTAATTGCAGCTGCACGGGTTGGTCTATCAGGTTAAGCTTGTAGAGGCCCATCCGGGGATGGGTGGAGAAAAATACTGTCTTTACATACACGTTAAGCCGTTCCCGCTGTTATTCGTGGATCTTGCAAAGTCCTTACGGGTCGTCAGATGCCCGAAAATCTAACAAACAGTCTTATCAAGGGGCATAGTGTTAAGCTATGTTGTGAAGGTCAGATACCTGACCTTCACAAAATAGCATGTAACCGGGTGCAGACCAGACTGCCTATCTGGTATTCAACTGCCTCCGGTGAGACTAGAAGCCGACCTTAACATGTTAGGAAAAGGCTAGGCAGATGATAAGTCCCTCACAATTTTCAATGGTAGTGGTCTAATAATACCTGAATGGTCACATTCTTTCGTTACTTATTATTAGTTTGCAACCCGTGCAACTCAGTTACGTGGAAAGGATATTGATATCATGCATACTATTGTTCCTTGAAAGACTAGAAATTCAACTCCGGGCTACTACCAAGAATTTGATTTGAGTCATTATGATATAACTTAATATAGTTTGCTGCAGTTGATGCACATTCTTTAAGTAGTCATATTTTAATTTTGCAACATTAAATGATAAATGATTCGATGTTTAGAGCTTTATCAGTTATCACACTGCCGATTTGCCAGCGTGTTTCCAGCGAGGCCACTTGTGAAAGTACTATTTGCGTGTGCGGAGCGAGTTTTCACAATATTGTACACTCGTTTGCGTTGCTCTCTCTTGTACACTCACGTCTATCTCTTGTACGCTCTCGTTACACAAACGCGGCAAACATGGCAAACACGTCACGTGCGCGCTATGCACACGCAGCAAGTGCATTGAACAATAGCCTCGTTGGAAACTCGCTCGCAATTCACCAGTATGATAAGGCCCTTATTCTGTAAATAGATTCTAACAAACACTTTTATACTTCAATCAAAATTTAAAAAGTAGATGAGGTTATTTTCCTATCCGACCACTCTGAGAAGAAAAATGAAAGCTGTTTTATTAAAACGTTTTGTCTAGAACTCACCATCATCTTTCTGGCGCACAATGCGTGAAGACTACAACAGGTCCGTCCACCTCGTGCGTGAGGTGGACAAGATCATAGGAGGCGTGGTCTTCATATCCTTCGCCAGTAACCTATTCTTCGTCTGCTCTCAGCTGCTGCATACTCTTGCGTGAGTATTACCACTAGAACGTCTAAGCATGCTAAACTTTCCAAATGAGTTTTGGTCTTCCATCCATGGTTAGTTTTGTGTCTTAAGCGATGAAGCTTGAATTTGTTTTAAGATATTAGTAGCTGCTACTGGCTAGGGACTTTGTAATATTGCAAGAAGGCTAAGGGTAAAGGGTAGTTTTAAAATCAGTAATTCTGAGCAGAGGCCAGACGCTTAGCACAAGGTGATTACAAGGCGGATACAATGTTATATTTGCCGCCCCGCGCTAGGCGACGGAGCGCAGTGCAGTGTGATAGTCGCCTTAAGTTACTGACAAATAATTGAAAACTGTTTACAGAGAAGGAATAAAAGTAACACCGAGATGCAGATCAGATTCTACAGCAGATCAGAGGTAACACCATATATTAACAATACAATTGTTCACTTGCCGTCCTTTGCTGACTACGTCTGATGTTGCAGATTCCTCAGCGGTTACGAGAATTCGATCTACTTCACGTATTCCTTTGCGTTCCTGGTAGTCAGGTCGCTGGCAGTATCGCTGACTGCGGCTAAAGTTCATGCTGCCACTTTGGAACCAGCGCATTCCTTGTACGATGTGTCTTCTACGAATTATTGCGTGGAGGTGAGAATCAAAAGTTTCGAAACCTATAGTCGTGAAAAAAAATTGTTATAATCTATCTTAAAATCTCTTAATCTATCGAATCTTCAGGGAGGTATAAAGGATAAGATGGATGAGGTGTGTGAGATGGTGAAGGATAATAGAATATAAGTGTTATGTGTGAATGAGATGAAAAGAGGGAGTGGACATATCTAAACACGGTTCTCTGACCGCTATCTGGTCCGGTATTTAATAGACACATAGGGCCTGTCATGGGGTTGTCCTCTCCGAGCTGATGATGAAATGTATGAAAGATTATGTTTGTGTGAGTCCCAGGATTCTATGGGTAAGAACCAAGGTGCGCCTAAACCCTATCTTTATTTTGTGCGTGTGCGCACCCGATACGGGAAGCTAACGTTTGGAGAGAGAGAGAGGATTTTTGGGGCAGTATATGGGCTTTAGTGAATGGATGTAGGTCAAACGAGATGATTGTTATGCTTGAAGACTTTAATGGTTGGGTTGGTGTGAAGAAGAATAGGTACGAAAAATTATTATGTGTATTTGGGGATGATATAGTGAATAAGAATGGGATGAATTTACTAGAGATATGTGTAGAGAAGAATGTGTGTGTTATGAACACTATGTTTAATCATAAAAAGGTTCACAGGTATACGTAGGAAAGGCAAGACTGGAGAAGTATGATTCCAATTATGATTGTGGATGAAAGATATTAATCTTTCATCTAGAGCATATCTAGAGTACATCTAGAGTACTAAAGCATATCGAGGTGTTACTGTAGGGACTGATCGTTATCTGGTTATATGTGGGATGGATAGAGTGTTCAGGCGTCACTAAGTTCGAGTTCCTGTGAGTGCTCTAGAAAGAATAAAAGTGTAAAGACTGCAAGAGTTGATAGTAAAAGAGGAATATAAGAGGGAAGTAAAAGTGAAGATGTATAAAATATTTGATAATACGAATGTTATCAGTCTAGAAGAAGTATGGAATATAGCGAAAAATAGTACGGTGCAAGTAGCCACAAAAGTACGTCATGTGGCGCTGAGGAAATGTGGTAGTAGAACAAATTATTCATGGCAAGATGGTGAAGTTAAAGAGGTTGTGAGGAAGAAGAACGAGGCCTGCCTTTAATTTGTAAGCCTGTAAGCCCTCCAGCTGAATTAATCGAAATTTAAATCTTGTATTAAACGCGCATATTACGCACATATTATAATTAAACAACTTAATTAATTAAAATTGGGGGATTACCCCGCTGACAAAAATGCTTGACTCAACGCTGGTCCTGCTCCACAAGGGACAACACATATTTTCAGATGCTAATCCATTAGTTTATGCGTGCTCAACAAGGGCGCATAAACTAATGGTTAGCTTCCGAAAATATTTGTTGGAGCTGCTGAAGATCATAAAAATGATCTTTGTATTGTACAAATTCAATCTCTTAGTATTGTATAATTGCATGGCACATATGTGAGCACTTGGTACCTACTATTAAGCTACCATTTACTGGGTACGTCTTTAATTGACTTGAATGTGAGAGTATGTTGTCATGCTCAATCAAATGTCTCGCTGTTGGTGGCGCGTGTGTTGGATCATTAAGTTCCCTTCAAAATGGTTGAGCTGAATGGTGCTGATCCATGCGTCATGTTCATGAACGGGCGCCGTCAGTAGGGACTAGTCATGTATTAGCTGCCACGGCTTATTTTAATTTTTTAATTGACTTTATATTATTATCTTTTTATTACCGACACTTTTAACGTGCACGTCTTTCTACATTGTTCTCACATGTTAATTTCAACACGAATGACGTAATCAATATTTTTGTAACAATTATAATTATTATTATTATTATTATTGTTTTTATTTAAAAGAGTGTCCGTGGAATTTCTTGCCCGTTCTTCTCCATAGGAACCTACTACGCTTTGGAATGGGCAACTAGCTTCATCTTTCTGACTGACCGACCACTTGACAATTCAAAAGTATTTGGTTTATATGAAATAAATGCTTGAGTTTGAGTCCCAAAATAGAATTAATCAAGCAATGAACGTGGCAGATGATTTGGAAAGAGTTAAGAAGAAATAAACCGAAATGAAAGTGGAAGAGATTGTAAAAATGAAGAAGGATGAAAAGGAAGAAAAGTATAACAGGATGTTCTCTGATAACTTCAGGGCCAATGTTACGCTGTTCTGGAAACAGGTAAGCTTGGCTCACGGAGTGTCAGAAACATCGAGTATGAATGTTACAATAGCAGAAAAGGGATCTTTACTAAACGAAGAATGTAAGATCATGAACGGTCGAATATACTTTGAAAGTTTAGTTGTCAGGATAGTTTGCAAGGATTGAGTAACTGGGCAGAAGCCAGTTTTGAAGACCCAAGCTCAGATGCAGATGAAGGAAATGAAATAGATGAGATTGTAACAGCGATGAAAGGTATCAAAATTGGTGCTTGGTACACTGGTTGGGCACTGAAATCTTTATACAAGGATTCCAGTGCTCGTGTTAGGATAAATGGGGCATACACAGACTGGTTCTGCATCTCAAGGGGTGTTAGACATGGTTGTGTAGCATCACCGTGGCTGTTCAACTTGTACACGGATGGTTGTCTAATAGTTTTGAAAGAGGGTGAGTGCGGATCGAGAATGAATGAGTTGCTTTCTCTGCGCAGATGATCAAGTTCTACTTGCATCGTCACCAGAACAGTTGCAAGACATGGTGACTGTGATGAATGAAGCATATAAGAGGAAAGGGATGAATATAAATGCGAATAAGACGAAGGTCATGGTGTTTGAAACAGATGAGGATGTACCCGTGTGTGATGTGAAAATAAATGATAAGAGTGTGGAGCAAGTAAGTGAGTTTGTATATTTAGGGAGTCAGTTTACAAGGAATGGAAAGATTGGTGAAGATGAACATGCGGGAAATAAAATGAATGGTGCTAGAATTGCGATTGTGACAACCAGTCGATACCCAAAAAGACCCGATTGGCTGTTTATTATGGTGTGCTGCTACGCTTATGTATGGAAGTGAATGTTGGGTGTGGCAAAAGAAGCATGAAATTAGAATAAAGCATGTGTGGCGCGACTATGAATGATAGCCAAATATATATATATATGATAAGGCAACGGTGTAGTTTAGAAGATGTAGTGACAAAAAAAATTAACGCTACGAGGTAGGCTTGTTTGGTTTGGTCATGTTGAGGGGATGAATGAAAGGCGACTAACAAAAGGTAATAAGGCAGAGGGTAACTTTTCACTGCCTTGACAGGTTATTTCTAAGTATACCACAGCCACACACTAACCTCAACGGACCAGTTTTACTCCACAGCAACACTCTCACACAAACACTCATAACAATTAACTTTTAAGCCCATTCAATAAATATGTATATTAAAATCAGAATTATTACGAAGCTATAAATATTTTGCAAAAACCAAAACACTTAGCCTAGGTGACATTACCTCCGTCACCTCCTTCTTCGAAGCAGTAATGCTCGCGAAGCAGGAGGCGGGACGGTTGAGGGAAAGGCAAATTTCACGCCCTCTCGCCCCTAGCCGCCGCAGGAGACGCCCTGTGCGTCGGGAATCCTGGGCGGATTTCTGGCCACCGTAGGCGCAGGCTTGCGGACGGTGAGCAAGCGCTTCAAAGAGATGTCGTCAGCACAAATGTAGGGGTCCACTAGGGCCGATGCCTGCCGGGGTCGCGGGAAGGTACTAATGGGTCACCGAGGCCCCCGCAACACAGGCAACGCAAAGAATACGGGTGGGTTTTAGTCAGTAAGAGTCTAACACACCCTCCCGCTCCGCCCAGAGCGGGAGAAGTTATTTGATGACTTACCATCCAAAAAAAAAAGGTGACATTACCTAGGCTAAGAATTTTGTGGAAAAAAATATGATTACTTATTTCTTACTTTCTTACATAATTATTATTTTCTATTTAAAAAAAAATCTATAATTAAGAATATCGACAAAAATAAGCAAGTTTATTCAGAAGACCTTTCAAAATAAATAAAAGTTGTATCAAAGGTCTCTTCCGAAACTTCCCAAATCCCTAACTATGACAATCTTGTTTATTTTTACCAAATTCATTCCACCACAGAGAAGTACAGCAAACAAACAAGTACTTACACAACTTCGCCAAACTTGGAAATGATTAAGTAAGATTATGGCACAATAAAAGAATGTACCGAAGGACCACTAAATACAGGAAAAGTAATTTTTCCTATTCCTGGATGAAACTCGCACACACCAAGGAAACAATAAGAAACAAGACTGCCAATAATGCTGATACTGAAATATACTTATCAGCTTGTTATTTGGCCTACTGAAGCAATGGATCCTGATTTTAACGCCTATAATATAAATCAAAATTGATGAGCATTAAAATATGACAAACAACAGTATTTCAGAAGCTGAAATAAAGCAAAACATTGATTTTGCCAACAGTTGAAAAACAAAATAAATAAGTGTAACAAAATTAATTACACTTATTACTAATTATTAATTAATTAGTCATAATTAACAAAACCAATTGCGCGGCAGGTGAAGCGCAGGGCAAGTCAGGGTTAGGCAACAGTTCAAGCGTACCTGGTTCAAAATCGCATGACACGTGACGTTTTGTCTAATATTGATCTGCACTTGTAGCATGACCACTTCAATCTCTACTCTAGGATGAAAAAGACATACTATCTCTTTCTATACAAAATTACATCTATTTTCTTCGTTTTTGATATCACGCCGTAGAAATCTGACTTCAATTTGCCATTTTGTCTTTCGTTTCCTACGGTGATGTTATTAGACCTTAAGTCTACAGCTGATCTGAAAATCTCAGCGTAAAAACTTATGGGAAGTGTGATTGAAGTGAGCTAACAATAGTGTCAATCCCTAGCATCAGATGGAATTACAGCTCATTTAAAGCTCACGCAGGTGACGTGAGCTTTAAATGAGCTGTCACTTTTCATGGTGAGATTTTTACAGGGTAGACAGGGTGGTGAGAGTTTAGGGACCTTGGCGCAAGCAAGGCATGATTTAGTGAACCTTTTGTACCCTTCATTTAATAGTAACGCTGTCAGTAAAGTTAGTTATTATTGCAGGTGGAGAGGTTTCTGATTCAGATAAATGGAGACACGGTAGCGCTGACTGGCCTTCAGTTCTTCCATGTCAAGCGGGGATTAGTGCTGACGGTAAGAACGATTTGGTATTACCACTAGCTGATAACTGTTAAAATATTATTTGTTTAAACTGTTTGAGGTGGCCGTACGGCATAAGTGAATTCCTCGGAGGAGGATGTTAAGGTAGATAGTAAATCAAACATTTCGTAATGAATAACCTAAGAATATAGAACCTATATCATAATCGACCTATACTACACCTTACTTAACTATACACACCTTACTCAATACCCTACCGGGTATTGAGTAAGGTGTGGTATTTCGCAAAATTAATGCAGGTGCTTCCAAATTGTTCAGGTTATATTTGATTTAATATTTAAGTATTAAAAAAAAATTGTTTTCTGCCTGTCATTCACGTTACAAAATAAAGACTGGCACACATTAGTTAAGGCGCTGACAAGACCCAATAGACCAAAATTGGCTTCTCTTAAGAAAAAAAATGCCAAATCTGTATAGTTTGTGGTAGCGATTTTTTTTCAAAACATGTTTTGGTAACAACCAAGTTCTGGGAAATATGTTCAAAATTAACATATATTTTATGTTAATTTTGAACATATTTCCCAGAACTTGGTTGTTACCAAAACATGTTTTGAATAAAAAATCGCAATACATACTAACGTTAAACTAACCTCTTACCTTGAGTTCTAGTCCAAAATATATGTATTAAATATCAACATACGTTACATATTTAATTAATAACAAGAACGTATTATTTGAATGCAGAACTTGGTTGTTTTTTCATTTTCGATTACTCACTTCAATTTTGAGTAAATAGATAATTGCTTCATATTTTGCAATAAATTATAAGGGTTGTGTCATCGCGCTTCTCTTTCTTTTCTATGCAATCTGACAGTGACCGCGGCTTAGGTGTTGTCAGCGTCTTAAGGAGCAATGGTGGCCCAGTGGTAACGGCCGTGACTTAAATGTGTGTAAATGAGTTGTACTTACGTCGTATAAGGTTCGAACCCAGACAGGCGCTTTGGGGTGCGTGCAGAAAACCTCCTCGTGTGCCTGATTGCTGCTGGTTCCCTGTGAATACGTTCGGGGGAAAGAGTAGTCGTCGGGCCGGTGCTTCCTGGGCACGGCCAATAGTCTCTCCATGTTTCGGAGAGGGTATTGAGCGTGCAAATTTCTGCGTGGCGGGGGGCTTCATGCTCGACCGTCGGTCGTCCACTCCCCTCTCTGCTTACAGAGGGCAGGTCGAGTGGGCGAAGAGTGGCGGTGCTTGCTGTGCACTTACCCTGCCAGAGAGCAAGCAGCGGGAGAATGATTCTTCTGCCTGCAACCGTCGAAATCGTAATCCGTAAAGAGACCACAGTCATGTTTTGTGGCTTGGAACGGGACGAGGATCTTGGCTTGGTCGCCCGGATCGCGAGGAAGATAACCTCTATAAAAATTCCTCTAATATCAAGTTTTGGTGCGCGGCGAGGATATGAATGGCTGAGGAGTAGTGTCATCTGCAACTTCGCAGTTGCAAATGACACTACGTAAACGAAGGCCGCCTCATATTCAGCCGCTGCAGGTGCCACGGCCAAACCGGGGTCGACGGGACAGACCAAGGGCGCGGTGAAAGCGCAGGTGGCGAAGGCTCCAGCCCCAGGGGCGAGAGCTCCAGCCCCAGTGGCGAGAGCTCCAGCCCAGGAGGCGAGGGCTCCGGTCCTGGCGGCGAGACGGCCGCCACCGCCTCCTAAATCTCTTCCGGCCGATGCCAAATGGCAAGTGGCCGGGGAGAAGAAGAAGGCTGGTAAGGCAGCAAGGGCGGCCAAAAAGAGGGAGAGGCGGCAGCGGCGCAAGAAGCGCACCGCCGCGACTAGGCTCCGCGCTCCGAATTCCGCAGCCGTAGTGATTACACTACAGCCGGATGCGGAAAAGAAGGGCGTGTCCTACAAGACCGTCCTTGAGAAGGTGGGTGAGGTGGTGCACCTTGAGGAGCTCGGCGTTGCCGGGGGCCTTAAAATGAAAATTACGGTGACTGAAGCCCGAATGGTGCAGGTCCCCGGTGCGGCTAGCGGCCCGGCCGCTGACGCCCTGGCCGAAAGGCTTAGGGCGTCACTAAATGCGGATGAGGTCCGAGTGTCCAGGCCCACCAAGTGCGCTAGCATGCGCATCATGGGCCTGGACGACTCCGCGACTGAAGAGAAGGTGGTCGCCGCGGTGGTTAGGACCGGGGGTGCTCTGCCGAGCAGGTGAGGGCAGGCACCATCCGTCCTGACTCCACGGGGCTGCAAACCGTAATGGTAAGCTGCGGCCAGAAAAATTACCGGGGAGGGCCAACGGCTCTTGGTGGGCTGGGTTTCCGCGTAGGTAAAACTGCTGGAACCCAGACCTCTGAGGTGCTACCGCTGCCAGGTGGGCAACCACGTGCAGGCGAATTGCACCTCGGAGGTGGACCGCAGCGTACTTTATTTATTTATTTTATTTTATTTTTTTTATTTAACAGTTTATGTACACACACATAAACAGACAAGAAGAAAGGAACAGAAAAATACGTACAAAGGTGATGCTTATTTCTAATGAAATCTCTTCCAGCATACCTGCAATAGGACAGTAGACATAGAGATGTAGACAACGTGTGTAAGGTAAAAGAGAAAACAAAATACATAAAAACAAAATAAAACTATTCACTAATTTAATTATACACTATGAGAATATACTTACATAAATACATACTTCTAAAATAAATATCACTAAAATACTTATATACTTATAATTAATAATATAAAATAATAAATACATAATATGCAACTATGGCAAAGTGGAAAGATAGTGTTCTTTCACTCTTCTTTTAAAAACAGCAACAGTTTGGCAGTCCCTAATGTCAGGCGGAAGTGAATTCCACAGCCGAACCGCGTGCACAGTGAAGGAGTAGGAGTAGAAGTCGGTAGAGTGGGGAGGGGATTTAAGGAGATTTCTAAGATGCGACCTGCAAGGTGCATCAGAAGGACGGGTGAAGGAAAAACGTTCCCGCAGATAGGATGGCGTACAAGGATTATGAAGGATGTTAAATAGCAGACACAATATCCGAGAGTTCCTGCGAAGACGAATGGGGAGCCACTTGAGAATCTTGCGAAAGTTAGAAACATGATCATACTTTTTAAGGTTAAAAACAAAACGAACGCAGATATTTTGCAAACGCTCAAGTTTATTTAAAAGCTCCTCGGTGGCATCCAAATAACAGGTATCAGCGTAGTCTATTATGGGCTGTATGAGAGTTTGAGCAAGGGAGATTTTGGTATTCAAGGGCAAGAAGCTCTGGAGGCATTTCAATGAATGGAACGCGTAGTGCACTTTGCGACTGACTTGAGCAACATGGGTAGTCCACGATAGGTAAGAGTCCAAGGTCACCCCCAGGTTTTTAACTGTATTTGCGTATTCAATCTGAACTCCATTCAGACAGAGTGGAGACAGCGACGCAATATCGAGCCTATTCCGCATATACCTTTCACCGATAATTATGGCCTGGGATTTCTTAGGGTTGATTTGCATCCGCATCTTGCCTAAAGAAGTGATTGTAAAGCTGCAGATCGTCGGCATAGAGATGGAAGTGGGAAGAGATAACTCTGGTGACGGAGTTAATGAAAATAGAAAAGAGAAGAGGAGAGAGAACGCCACCCTGAGGCACACCCGCGGTAAGAGAACACCAGTCAGAAGAAGTCTCTACGAGATGAACCCACTGCGTCCGGCCTTTAAGATAGGAGTCGAACCAATCTACAGTAGAAGAAGAGAAATTGAAACTTTTAAGGATCCCTAGAAGGATGTCGAAATCGACAGAGTTAAAGGCACTGCTAAAGTCCAGAAGTACAAGCAAGGTGAGAGATTTGTTGTCCATAGCCAAGCGAATTTCATCAGTGACCTTCAGAAGAGCCGTTACTGTGCTATGACCGGGTCGAAAACCAGATTGAAAAGGACTAAGAAGGCAATTCGAGGATAGAAAGGCAGAAAGTTGCCGATGAACAATGTGCTCAAGAACTTTAGAGAGAAATGGGAGGATAGAAATGGGTCGGAAGTCGGTCGGAGAGACCGGGTTAGGAATTTTGGGTAAGGGGATGATATGAGCTTGTTTCCAGACCTCAGGAACAGTACAAGAAAACAAGGAGAAATTAAAAATGTGGGTCAAGATGGGAAGCAATGTGGAGAGGATAGGAGAAATCATTCTTGAGCAAAGATTGTCATTACCAACTGCAGAGGAGGAGATAGCACAAATAGATTTTTTGACCTCACTTTCATCTATAGGACTTAGCACAAAAGAAGGACACTGCGGCATAGGCAAGCGTGAAAGTTTATTTAAAGTAACCGATTTGACGTGCGGATCCAACGTAACAGGGGGTGGGTGAAATGTTTGTTAAGAGCACACACATCAGTGCCATTACTGGAAGCAACAGGAGACTTACCAAGGCCGACAGTTTTTAGAAACTTCCAGACTTCTGAAGAGTTACGGTTGTCGAGAGAATTATGGAAGTAACGTCTCTTTGCATCTCTGCACATACGACTGCAGCGATTACGCAGCACTTTAAACGCTTTCAAGTAGCGCTCGGAAGGACAGCGTTTTAACCCTCTTTTTGGCTCTGTCCCTACTTGCCATCGCATCCTTAATAGCAGGAGTAAGCCAGGGAGCAGGAGCATACTTGACTTTGACCCGACGGATAGGGGCATGATGATCGTATAATCTGAGTATTGTGCTGTTAAAAATGTGAATCATCTCGTTGATGCATGAGCTCCCCAAGATTTCCGTCCAGTCGATGTTACCAGCATCACGCAGCAATACCTCCAAGTCTATGCCCTTGTAATTCCTAAGGAAAATATATTAGGGCTTACGCTTGGGAGGGCGAATCCTATGGGACATAAAGATGAAGTCGTGGTAAGAAAAACAAGCAGTGAGCTGTCCGTGGACAGATACATTATTAGGATTAGAGACAATCATCAGGTCCAAAAGAGAAGGGCTGCAGTTAGGAAAATGATGAGTAGCAGAAAGAGGCAGAATACTAAGGTTAAAAGAAGATAAGAGAGATTGAAGTTTGTGAGTACGACTGTCATTTTTAAGAAGACAAGTATTAAAATCACCCATCAAGACTATGTGGTCACATAAATCATTTAAAAGCGAATCAAAAGAGTCATAGTAATCGATGGTAAGGTTAGGACTGTACATCACTCCAAGAAGCAATTTAACGTGATGCAAGGAAATTTCTAGAAATAAATGCTCTGCTGAACCCGAGTAGGAAGATGGTGATGTGCTGATAATCTTGTAGGGAATATCAGTACGCAAGTAAATGGTAACACCACCACCACCCTTTCCAGTTCTGTCATTACGGATAAGAACAAACCCAGGAAGGGCATAGTGTATAGATAAAAGAGAGGGTTTGAGGAAAGTCTCAGAGATTAGCATCTATATGTGCACTGTTAATGGAAGCCAGAAGATCAGAGTAATGGCATGGAATACTCTGGGCATTGATATGGGCTATGTTGAGATTGTTGGGTAGGTGGGAAAGCAAAGAGGAAATCTGATCACCGAGAGTGAGAGGAGAGGAAGAACCACTCGCTGCACTAAGGAAACTGCTGGAAGAGGAAGAACAAGAGAAAAAATCATCATCAAGGTCCGCATTGATCATAGTTTGCAAAATTAATAATATATATATATATATATGAATAAAAAAAAAATACCAAAAAAATAAAATAATACTAATAAAAAATATCAAAACTACTTAACTACTTTACTTCAGTAAACAACTAAAGTGCATAAAACTAAACCAATCGTATTAATAATTAAACACGTTCAAATTACCAATAAGAGCACCTATTCGCTGTTGTTGGTAGAGATTTTCACAAACCATTTAAAACTAGGTACATAGATATGTGAAGGAAATAAATCAAAACATGAGAAATTAAAAAAAATAAAAAGAGATTAACTAACATTCACAACATTCGGATACAGCCTGTGACAAACGCAGAGTGTAACGAAACGTAATGTCAACACAAATTTAAAAATGACACTGACATACGTCACGTCCGTCACTAATCTTGGTAATATTATTATCTACCGGCAAGCTATAACGTGAGAAAAAGTTAAGTGAAAAGAAAAAGCTATGGGTAGATCAATAAAAAGGCTAATAAAATTTAAAGTGTACCAACACTACACAAAATAATGTATCACAAAGCGGTCAATGTAAAACAAACAATAAAGATATCTAAATTAATAAACTTAGCGACGAGCCTTCCTCACAATCTTTCGATTGGGGGTTGCTATTACAGGCGATGTTGATGCAACGGCTGACGAGGGAGAAGCGGCTGGCACGGGATCATTGGATGCAGCAGCACTGGCGGGAGCGGGGAATAGCGCGATTAACGTTTCAAGCTCACCCATGGTCGCTATCTTCCGGCGTGACTTGTCAGGCGTCAAGACAATAATCTTTCCCTCTGCAGACCAGCAGCTGTTGATGCTAAAGTGTTTGGGAGCAGCAATAAATACCTGGTGCCGTGTCTTAGTCAAAAACTCAGAAATGGTGATGCCGCTGCCCTTGAGTGTAGTTTTACCATCCCAAACTAACCGACGATGCTCCATCACATTAAATCGCACCAGCACAGGTCTGGTTTTACCCTGGGGGGCTCCTAATCTGTGGCAAACATCTAAATGATCCAATTTAATGTCATCAATCATCAGTTGTTTGGATATAATCAGGAGAATCGAGTCACACAGCTTTTCATTAGGTTTCTCAGGAATACCATGAAACAGCAAGATCTTTCTTCGCATTGCAGTCTCCTGTGTGTCCAGGCTCAACGACAGGAGTTCGATCTGAGTATTTGAGAGACTTTGCTACCGCTGTGGTCTGCCCGGGCACAAGGCTGGCTCGTGCAATGCCACGCCGCACTGTGCCGTATGTGCGGCGGCTGGCAAGCCAGCCGAGCACCGGATGGGGGGAAGGGTATGCGCCCCACCCGCCAAAGCCAGGGCCAGAGGCAAGCCCACCGCTACCGCCGTCACCACCGCAGCCGCTACCACTGCCATCGCTGCTGCCGCCTCCGCCACAGCCGTCGTCGCCGTCGCCACCGTAGCCGCTGCGGCAGGCCCCTCTCAGGGGGCTGGGAAGGAGGCTCAAGAGGGGGCTGACATGGAGTGCCAATAATGGCCCCATTACGCTTCCTCCAGGCGAACATCAACCATTGCGCCACCGCTCACGATCTGTTGCTCCAGAGCATGGCGCAGTGGTCGATTAACATCGCCGTGGTCGCTGAGCCGTACTTTGTCCCGCCCAGGGATGACTGGGTGGAGGACCTGAGCGGCTCAGTGACCCTAATTTCGTCGGCCGCCGCCGGTACCCCATCCCTCGAGGCCGTCAAGAGAGGACGGGGCTGCGTAGCAGCACGGTTCGGGGAGATTATCGTGGTAGGGGTCTACTTCTCTCCGAACCGAACTCTTGCCGAGTTCCACAACTCCCTTGCGGAGTTGAGAGACGTCGTCGTCGGGTTTGGTTCCCTCCCCGTGTTCGTCCTCGGGGACTTCAATGCCAAGAATTTGGCTTGGGGTTCCCGGTTGACGGACACGCGGGGCAGGATGGTGGAGGACTGGGCTCTGGAGACAGTTCTGGTCGTCCTAAACCGGGGTTCTGTCCCCACGTGTGTGCGGATGCGGGGTGAATTAGTGGTGGACATCTCGTTCGCCAGCCCCGCTCTGTCGCCGCGTGTAGTTGACTGGCGCGTCATGGAGGGGGTGGAGACCTATTCCGATCACCGGTATATCCGGTTTGACGTCTCCGCCCAGACCTCGGATGCGCCGGTCCGACGGGCCCCGAGTGGTCCGCGGTGGGCGCTGAAGCAGCTGGACCGGGAGGTCCTCCTGGAAGCCTCAATCGTGCAGGCCTGGGTGTCACCACCGGACAGGCCTGCCGACATCAACGACGAGGCGGAGTGGTTCCGGGAGGCCATGTCCGACATATGTGACGTGGCAATGCCCCGGGTACAGCCTGGACGTGCCTCGCGCCAGGTGTACTGGTGGTTGCAGGAGCTGACGGCTCTGCGCACTGCGTGCGTGGCTGCGCGACGCCGGTACACCAGGCACACCAGGCACCGCAGGCTCCGTATCAAACCTCCGGATACGGAAGCCATTCAGGCGGAGCTGTACGAGGGGTACAGAGCGGCGAAGACCGCCCTCCAAGCGGAGATCCTGCGAGCCAGGGGTTTGGCCCGCGAGGAGTCGCTGGGGACTCTAGACAGGGACCCGTGGGGACGCCCGTACAAAGTGGTGCGGGATAAACTCCGCCCATGGGCTCCCCCGCTGACGCAGAGTCTCCGGCCCCAGCTTGTGGAGGACGTGGTGAGCGCTCTGTTCCCTTCGCAAGAGGAACACACCTCCCCGCCCATGGCTCCACCTACTGCGGTGCCCGATGCGGACCACATCGCCGACGACCACGACGACGATGCTCCGGAGGTGACCGAGGTAGAAATGAGAGCGGCGGTACGCAGGCTTAATGCCAAAAATACCGCCCCAGGACCCGACGGCTTACCTGGGAAGGCCTGGGTCCTGGCCATGGAGGCTCTCAGGCCTCGACTTAGGGGGCTCCTAAGCGCATGCATGGAGCGGGAACTCCGCTTCGTTGGAAGACGGGGAAACTGGTTCTCATAAAGAAGGCAGGGCGCCCTGCGGACTCTCCGTCCGCTTATCGGCCCATCGTGCTGCTCGACGAGGTGGGCAAGCTCTTTGAAAGAGTCATTGCAGACCGCCTCGTCGGCCAGCTGGTGCGGGTGGGGCCGGATTTGGCGGAGAGCCAGTTTGGTTTCCGCAGAGGGCGCTCTACGGTGGACGCCATCATGCGCGTGCGAGCCCTGACGACGGGGAATGCTATTGCTCAGGGTGGGGTCGTCTTGGCGGTGTCTCTAGACATCGCCAATGCCTTCAATACCCTGCCCTCGAGATGCATCAGGGAGGCACTCCGGTACCACCGGATGCCGACCTACCTCTGTCGTGTGGTCAAGGCCTATTTGACGGACAGGGCCGTCATCTACCCCGGTCACCAGGGAGTGTGGAACCGGCAAGAGATGTCGTGCGGTGTCCCACATTGATTGGTGCTGGGGCGGCATCTGTGGGACATCGGATACGACTGGGTGCTGCGCGCCGACCTCCCTAGCGGCGTCAGCGTAGTGTGCTACGCTGACGACACGTTAGTCCTGGCGCAGGGGAGGTCGCACCAGGCGGCGGCCGAAGTAGCGGCACGCGGGGTTGCGACTATCGTCGAAAGGATCCGGCAATTGGGACTCGAGGTGGCCTTGCACAAGTCCGAGGCCATGTGTTTTCATGGTCCTCGGAATGCGCCAAATAACGTTAGGAGGGGTTTCCATCGGCGTCGAGTCGACGATGAAGTACCTGGGACTCGTCCTCGACAGCCGGTGGAACTTCGTGGAGCATTTCAGACGTTTGGCTCCCAAACTGGAGCGGGCGGGCGCTGCATTGAAGCGGCTCCTGCCCAATCTAGGGGGTCCAAACGCCTCCTGCCGGAGGCTATACGCGGGGGTCGTGCGGTCCATGACCCTCTACGGGGCTCCTGTATGGGCGCGTTCTCTGGCGCTGCGGCCAGCCCGCCGGTTGAGCGCCATCCGGATGGTCCGGGGATACCGCACGGTCTCTTGTGAGGCAGCCAGCCTTCTTGCCGGATTGCCGCCATGGGATCTGGAGGCAAAAGTCCTCGCGCACGTATGGGAGTGGCGCGAGGAGGCGAAACGCCGGGGCGTAAGTCCGCTGCCGCGAGAAATCGCGGCACAGCGGACGGAGCTCCGGCGGGATCTCATGGCGTCATGGAAAGTACGGTTATCGCAACCCAGTGCTGGGCACGCCATGATTGCGGCGATATGTCCCTTCTTTGAGGAGTGGCTAGAGAGGCGCCACGGCGTCCTCACCTTCCGCCTGACGCAGGTCCTCACCGGACACGGCAGTTTCGGGAGGTTCCTGTGTCGGATAAGGCGGGAGGAAACGTCCGGGTGTCACCACTGTGTGGATCGCCCGGAGGACACGGTGGAGCATACGGTGGAGGTCTGCCCGGCTTGGGCAGAGCACCGCCGTGTCCTCATGGAGGCGATCGGCGGCAGAGATCTCTTGCGTCCGGCCCTGGTTCAGGCCATGGTACGGAGCGAGAGGGCATGGGCAGCCGTCACCTCCTTCTACGAAGCAGTAATGCTCGCGAAGGAGGAGGCGGGACGGTTGAGGGAAAGGCAAGTTTCGCGCCCTCTCGCCCCTAGCCGCCGCAGGAAACGCCCTGGACGTCGGGAATCCCGGGCGGATTTCCGGCCACCGTAGGCGCGGGCTTGCGGACGGTGAGCAATGGGTAGCTCACCGTCCGGTAAGGACCAGGCCCGGGTCGACGGCGCATTGTATTCCACGCGCGCCTCAAAGAGATGTCGTCAGCACACAGGTAGGGGTCCACTAGGGCCGATGCCTGCCGGGGTCGCGGGAAGGTACTTATGGGTCACCGAGGCCCCCGCAACACAGGCAACAGGAAGGAATACGGGTGGGTTTTAGTCAGTAAGAGTCTGACACACCCTGTGTCAGTGGTGGTGGTGGGTTTTAGTCAGTAAGAGTCTGACACACCCTGTGTCAGACTCTTACTGACTAAAACCCACCCGTATTCCTTCCTGTTGCCTGTGTTGCGGGGGCCTCGGTGACCCCACTTCTCCCGCTCCGCCCAGAGCGGGAGAAGTTATTTGATGATTGACCCTCAAAAAAAAAAAAAAAAGACAGGCGCTTTACATTGTGTAAATTATTTCATCAACACTTGCACTGCTTTCATAACGGTGAAGGAAAACATCGTTAGGAAACCGACATGTCCGATAACCAACAATTGGAAGTAAAGTGATACCTACCAACCCGGACTGCGCGATATCGCGGGCGCGACAGGCAGCAATATGAGTGTCGCGCCCGCGATATCGCCTCAGTCCGCATGAGCCTAATTATGCTACATATTACTTTTTTAACCGACTTCAAAAAATGAGGAGGTTATTATGTTCATCTGTTTTTTTTTTTAGATTGTTATCGATATTTTCGTCTTTTTTTATTGCGGACCGACTTTGTGAATATTTTTTTCATTAGGCAAGAAAAGCTTACGCGGTAGTCCCATAATTTTTTTAATAATTTTGCTTTGGTAGTTATGAGTTAGCGTCGAGGTGAGGTACCTAGTGAGGTATTAAATTTAATGCACTTTGGTCACTGTTGTTGACATAGTAGTGGTAGACGAATTGGTGCGGGGTAGGTAGGTACTATAAACAAAAGTGAAAATCTAAAAACAAAAAAAAATACTACCGATTTTAAATTAATTACTTTGTATTGCTTTTTTTTAAGTCGGTTGAAAATCCAAGAACTTATATCTAGTAAAAATATGGCTATACTATTTTTGCACTGAGCACTCTTCTTTGCCTACTAGAAAAAAAAAAAGAAAGAAATCAAAGAAAGAATATCTTTCTCTTGCCCTTATACCAATTTATTTGAGGTCGGCGTAACGTGTGTGCTTCTTTCATAGATACCTACTTCTCTATCAGTCGCCATTCCAGTAGTCACCTTCTTTGTAGCCATATCACCTTTCACTCAGTCCATCCATCGTTTCTTTGGTCTTCCTTATGAATATGGATCTTATCCATATTCATACTCCAAACTTTCCTCGTGACATTTTCCTCATTCCTCCGCATCACATGCCAATGGGGGTAACCGATTTGCACACAACTTTGCAGGTCAGTCATAATTTTTTTCTTCCCGGAAATGTAATTGAATAAAAAAAAATAAAAAAATAATTGTAAAGCTACAAAAGTCTTACAACTTAATTGCAATGGTGCATTTATTTTCAAGTTATTCATATCGAAGCTCTATAATGTAAATGTAATTAACGTTTAAAAACTGACTGAAGACTTCAGAAATGTTCGTCGAACTTCAAAGACTGAAAGGCGAAAAAAAATAAAGGCGAAAAAATACAATGACCTACAGTGAATAGACGATAGCACCATTATCGATAGTAGACTTATTAATAGTAGTCTTACTATCAAAGGATAATATCTTAAAAAATACGTACGTTTTCCGCAAATTAGCGTGTTCAGTTCTCCAAGGGAGTTAGTAATTCAAAAATAACATCGGATTTGCGGTGCTTCACTGTGTCTACACTCAGCCAGCCCTGACTTGGGACGTAGTACTGTTATTTACTGTTTAGTAGATAAAGGCATTATGTTGCGAATATATTGGCGAATATGTTGGCGCGCAGATTCTCCCGGTGTACAGACGCAGTCAAAATTACTTTATTTAATGCTTATTGCACCTCACTGTACACGGGGAGTCTGTGGGCTAGCTACACGCAGCGGGCGTACAATGCTCTGCGGGTCCAATTTAATAATGCGTTCAAGGCGCTATTGCGGCTTTCACGTTTCTGTAGTGCGTCAGCAATGTTTGCTGATGCATACACAGCTGGCTTTGCAGCTTTATGGCGCAAAAAGACCGCGTCATTCATTAGTCGGTTGCGTGGAAGTCGCCACAGCATCTCGAGTGCCATTGCTGCTAGGCACGATTGTCCCCTGACATGGATGTTAGTGCAGCGGACCAAGTCCCTGCTTACTATTTTGTATTAATAATTTATGCCTCATTTTTTTCAGTTTATGGATCAAAGTTATCTGAATAGATAAATTTTATTATTATTATTAGATGCGAATCTTTACATTATTAGGTGATGCAAGTAACTAAGTTGTAACTTGAGCAATGGAAATATTAGCTTGCATACAAGTTGTCTTTTTCAATTGCATTCTACCCGTATTAGCAACTGTTTTGTCATATTGTTGGCGTCAACTTCAATCCGATGCTTCTTGCAATACTCATAATCTTCCTCTAGCCCTCCCGATTTATATGCGGTCGCCGCAACGTCTTATTATTTTTTTGTTCATAATTGCAGATTTGCTTTTCATCATCAGCTGTTTTAATTTTACTTACAGAGGTCACAATCTGACTAACCGACAATTTTCTCTTAAGTCTCCTAAAATGTATAAAATGTATCAACATTTTCTTTATTAAGCAGCACGTGTTGCCAAAATCAGACAGCATTGTAATTTTTTGACAAATATCACAAGTCAGCTATGTTAAATAGGGCCCTGGTCCATAGGTGGATGACGATAATTTACACGTCGAAACAGTTTTGTGCTTTGGAGACCATTCGCAATCGTTAAAAAAGTCCGAAGGCCGAAAGTCTGACTACTGGTCTAAGCTTAGAAGCTTATCGTGTCTGGAGGCCGATCGTAACATTATTTATTTTATATTTATGTTAGTGCTACATATTCACTTGTACCTATATTACGAAGATTACACGGTGTTCTAACAAACGCAAACAATCTAAACATATCGGTCACCAAAAGAAGTGCTCATGTTGCGGTGATCATTCATCAGTAAGTTTAGTTTGAAGCAAAGACATCTAAATGTACTATCGGCCAAACTTCCGCAGGCTCACCTTTAAGGCGATAATCGCATAGCACGGCTCACGACTCGGTCGTCCGATGCATGCGTTTTGACCAATAGGATGCATGAAGGGGTTTTAGTTGTGTTCATATAATAATAATGATGTATAGAAGTGTAACACACACTAGGCGCGTGCTATGCTTACTTGTTTGTGACATCGCATAAGACATCGTGAAAATTCGGGAGGCAGTGCTTTCACTGCCTTCCGAATTTTCACGATGTCTTATGGATATAGTGAGCCTCTCTGTTGAGCGGACTATTGAAATAGCTTGTGTGGAGTTGGAGCGGCTTGTTGTATTGAGCGTGTACCGGCCTCCGTCATCGATTTATGATTGCTTTGAGAGTATCATGGATGATGTGCTACAAAAACTTGGTAAATTAGGAAAAAATATAATTGTATGTGGTGATTTTAATGTCAATTTATTAGAGGACTCATCGATGTGCCTAAAAATTAAAAATTTATTTCAGTCATATAATCTTGATCATTTATTTTTAGAGCCTACTAGAATAACCGCCACCTCAGCTACATGTTTAGATAATATATTTACTAACATATTACCTATTACTAGGCAAATTATAAGCCAACTGGATTCTGACCACTGTGGTCAGCTGATTACATTTAGTATGCAAGATAGAAAAGTGGCTAAGAGAGATATCACTGTAGTGCCAAAAACTGCCGGTCGCTTGGAAAGCTTTAAAAACAAACTTAAAAGTCAGTTAGCCTACTTGCCTTATAGTCATGATCCTAATGAACTATACAATTCCTTTTTTTCCATGTATTGTAAAGAATTTAACTCAACATTTATACCCAAGCAGATTTCAGTTAATGGTTCTGCAACCTTCAGTGAATGGGCAACTAAAGGGATATTTAATAGTAGAATCAAACTTTTTGAACTTTATGAGGAAAGAAACTATAATAAAAGTAAAGAATTTTATCAATATGTTAAGAACTATTCCAAATTATTTAAACAAGTTTGTAGCGAAGCTAAGAGTCGATATTTAAGTTTAAAAATTAAAAGGAGTCAAAATAAAATAAAAACGACTTGGGAAATTATAAACAATGAGACTGGAAGGGATAGGAAGCGTAATTGTGAATACAGCCTTAATATTTACAATACAGTTATTAACACGGATTTAGAGGTTGCCACAGTTTTTGAAAATTTCTTTGCAGATATCCCAGTCTCAACCACTAAATCTTTAAATTCATCACCCACTGTTGCTGAGTCCATATTGAATGAAAATGTTGATATTTGTAACCATGAATTTAATTTCGACTATGTTAGTGCTCGGGATATTATTAAAACTTTCAATACAATGTTAAAAAAACAGCTGATCTATGGGGAAATTCTGTGGAGGTTGCAAAATGCATAATTAACACTGTAGCGCCTGAATTGGCAATTATTTTTAATAAATGTATTGACTGTGGTGTAATTCCTGACTTAATGAAGAGTAGTAAAATAATACCTTTGTTTAAATCGGGCAGCACATCAGACCCCACAAACTTCAGACCGATTTCTGTGCTTCCCACCTTTAGTAAAATATTTGAAAAATTGATGCTAAATCAATTGCAAAGACATTTTAATAAACATAAATTATTAAACAGTAAACAATTCGGTTTCACAAAGGGTCGATCGACTACCGACGCTGGTGTGGAACTTCTTGCACATATTTTTGAGGCTTGGGAGAAGTCACATGATGCCCTAGGTATTTTTTGTGACTTATCTAAGGCTTTCGATTGTGTTTCTCATGATACATTGGTCAGGAAATTGCATCACTATGGTGTTAGAAACACTGCCTTGGATCTTCTTATTTCTTATTTGGATAACAGG
Source organism: Atethmia centrago (assembly GCA_905333075.3). Taxonomy (NCBI): domain Eukaryota; kingdom Metazoa; phylum Arthropoda; class Insecta; order Lepidoptera; family Noctuidae; genus Atethmia; species Atethmia centrago. The sequence goes on from HG995369.1 coordinate 24,218,330, forward strand.
ATCCAAAGAGTGGACGTTAACGGTAAGCGATCGCCGGGTTCTATTGTCACTATGGGAGTTCCGCAGGGCTCAATTCTTGGCCCTTTTTTATTTCTCGTATATATTAATGACCTACCTTGCCTTATAAAGAACAGTCATGAAATAGTGTTATTTGCAGATGACACATCACTTTTATTTAAGCTTAAACGACAACAGACAGTTACTGACGATGTAAATAATGCTCTCTTTAAAATAGTACATTGGTTTAGTGTTAATAATTTACTTTTAAACGAGAAAAAGACCAAATGTATTAGATTTCTGACACCTAACGTTAAGCAGGTAAAAACCAATGTACTAGTAAATGGGGCGGAGTTGGATCTTGTGGACACCACTGTGTTCTTAGGTATTACTTTGGACTCAAAGCTACAGTGGGGCCCACATATAACCAAATTGTCGAAGCGGCTAAGCTCTGCAGCCTACGCGGTGTATAAAATCCGTCATTTGACTGATGTAGAAACAGCTCGATTAGTATATTTTAGTTATTTCCATAGTGTAATGTCGTACGGCATTTTGTTGTGGGGAAATGCAGCCGACATTCAGGCTATATTTGTGCTGCAGAAACGAGCCATTCGAGCAATTTATAACCTAAGTTGTAGGCATTCACTGAGGGATACATTTAAGGATATAAACATAATGACAGTCGCATCTCAATATGTATATGAGAACCTGATTTATGTCAAAAAGAATATTAACCTATATTCTAGGCACAGCGACATTCATAGCATAAATACTAGAAACAAAGACTTACTTATTGTGCCCAAGACTAGGCTCCAAAAAATTAGTAATTCATTTAAGTGCCAAAGTATACGTTTTTACAACAAACTCCCAAGCCATGTCAAAGAACTGAGCCTCAATAAATTTAAATCATTTATTAAACAGAAACTCTGTCAAAAAGGTTTCTATAAAGTTAAAGATTACTTGGACGAGAAAAAGGCTTGGGATTAATTAAGCTACTCCAATGTACCCCCAGGCAACAAACTAATTTTATTTTTATACTAAGTGTGACATTGATGATTTTGTTATACTTATACACTATGACATTAATATTTACTTTTTGAAGTATTATATTCTTTTTTTAAATTATTGTGAATGTGAAGACTATGTGGATTATTGTTTTTATTATTTCTCTCATTTAGTTTTCATCTTAGTCTGGCAGTTTGAGTCATTTATGCGGCCTACTCAAATGTCCTTTCTTTGGTATTGTTCGTCGAATCGTTGAGCTCCTTAAGTTCTGAGTTGAGCTGCACGATTACTGACAAATGCGTGCACTGACTGGATAGGTCCACTCAATCAGTGTGGTTTTTTCCTCAAAAGACCATTTCAGACTCCAATCTACATGGCCTTCACATGATCTGACCAAGATTATGTCTGGACTTTAAAAGAGACTGTGACCTCTGAGTTTGTTTCGGCCTTTCTTCTCAGAGTAGTCAGATAGGAAACGCCGAGCTCATCTAGTTTTTTTCTAAGTATGATTGACGTGTAAAAGTGTTTGTATAAACCTACTTACAGAAAATAAAATCATTTCATCATCATTTCATCATTTCATTTCATTTCATCATATTGTCTCTAATTGGATGAGGGGCCACCACCCCTCGTCCAATTAGAGACAATATGTCACTAGCTGCGCTTGCCGGAGAAATATTTTCTAAACTGAGTATGCTTTAATTTTGCCGATAGTTTATACAATAGACGGAATAAAGCGAACAACATCAATATCTACTTAGTATCACCGCAAGCATGGAGTTGGCAAGGAGTATCTGAGTGTCAAAACGGATGGCAAACTGACGACCACTCGTTCGCCAGTGCCTTGATCATTGGATCCATTCCTATCCGCTTCAATTTGTATTAGTATTAAACTATTAGTAATATTCGGCTTGCGCTCGTTTCAGATTGCGGCAACTATAGTCACCTATGAGCTAGTGCTGATGCAGTTCACAGGAGTAACGCCGTCTTCGCCAGACCCTAAATAAGTTTATAATGTTATATATAGCGGCGAGCGAGTTTATATTGATAATATATCGATAATATATTGGCGTTAGAGAGAGAGAGAGAGAGAGAGAGAGAGCGAGAGAGAAGAGAGAGAGTCTTTAATCCTAGATATAGGTTTAAAAACTCTCTCTCTCTTTCTGGAAGAGCAGAAAGCGAGGAAGCTTAATTATTTATTAAAGTGAAACTTTTTTTGCCATCGCTTCAATTTTTTTTGCTTTTTTTTTCGTCCATCTATCGCGTGTCGCATTACAGCCGGCCTTGGAATAGGGGTAAAGTGAAAGGCGCTCGGCAGAGCAGCCAAGGCCAATATGGCGGCGCCCATGGCTCGCATCAGCTAACCATGTCGCATTTATATTCTCACTGATTCGTGCAAGTGCTCCGCGGTATTTGTGTTTTGATCAGTGTATTATCTTGTCTAATATTGATGATTGTACATTATCATTCCCATTTTCCGAAAATTTTCAGTTAAATGCCTACAAACTGTAAAAAAGTTTCACTTGCATCGTTGTTTCAGAAAACCACACAATGTTTTTAATTGCCTATCAATTAATAGTGGAGGGATTGAACTTAGCAGATTATACAGAGTGAATGTTTGAGACGGGGCAGTACTATCACGGGTTCGTACATCGAACCTCCGTTAAGACTATTCCTGCTTACTGCGCTCGCCCGCTATATTGAGGCTTATCTACATTCATCAAACAATATCATCTCCGCATCACAGTTTTGCGGAGCCCCGAGTTTTATTAAATGAAAAAAAAAAAGATCGGTCAGATACATCTGTAATCACTGTAACAGAGCCCGAGAAATTTATTTAAACAAAAGAATATTTTGTTATTGGTCGAAGCAAAAAGGGACCGTAAACAGTTTTAAAAGTAGTCCGATATGCGCACCTGCGACAGTACCTAGTTACCGTCGCCATGACATCAATGTCACAAACTGTCAAATTATTCCAAATGATTTTGAACCTTAAAATAAATGTTTATGGTTAAGTTCAAAATCGAAAGAGAATATTAGACAGATTGTGGTAACTTGATGTGCTTGCGACTGTACCGTAATAGTTGTAACTCTAAGAAAACGTACTTTTTGAGTAAATGGTAACTACATTCACAGATTTAGGAGAAATAGCAGTTCAGCTAGAAAAACGTCAATTGTTGCGTTCTATTTTTGTGATGTCAATCGATGCTGTTTCGGGCAGGGATTAAAAGACTTTTCTGGACCAACTGAGGTTAGATTAGGCACTAGAAAACCCAAAAATCTTTTCTAAAGATATGAAGCTTTTCGCCCTTACTGCCCCATCTCAAAAATCCACCACGTATATATTTTGGAAAATGTAATTGTCTTATTTCAAATGTTGTATGCATCCATGAGCAGTGGTGGCCCAGTGGTAACGGCCGCGACTTACGAGTTGTAGGTCATAGGTTCGATCCCGGACAGGCGCTTTACTTTGTTTAAATTATTTCATCACCACTGCTCTCAAAATGGTGAAAACTGGCATGTCGTAAAACCAAAAAAATCGAAGACATGTAACGTCTGCGGGTTGGTACCCGCACAGGGCCTGCGTAATGGATTACGGCGCACGCCCTCTCATAGAGAGGAGGCCTGTGTCTCAGCAGTGGGAATATTAGAGGCTGATTATGTATGTGATGTATGCATCCATGATAGGATATTTTGATGGAGTTCCCAAAGATTTAGAAATAAAATGATTGTGTTTATTTCATAAAGTTGTTTTGTGCTTTTAATAGTTTTAGTATATCTGTTTCATTTCAATTACAAAGGAATAATTTTTGGGGACATAGGTGAAAGGTATTCTACCTGTCTCCTCTTACGCGTGGCGGTAAAGTTGTGATCGAAGAGCGGAAGTGAAACTCGAACTTGTATTTTATTCTATTCAGATATTATAAATGTGAAAGTGAGTTTGTTTGTTTGATTGTTACGCTTTCATGCTAAAACGGTTGAACGTGGCACATGGTCATTGTCATCGTGGCACGTGGACATCGAGAAAAAAGTTTGTCCCAGGCAAAGGTCTACCCTTTACCTGGGACATACTTTTTTCTCGATAATATGTTCCCGTGGGATAATTTCCGACCTCCACGCGAGCGAAACCACGGGAAAAAGCTGGTATTATTATAATTGTCACACGCTGCAGTGGGACCTCTGCGATTACGAGTCTTTGGGTCCTAGTTGTATAATATAATATTTTTCATATTTTTTCATTTTAATTTTACTTATTGAACGTCATCATATTTTTTTTTATAAAAAACAGGCAGTTGCCAGCAATCACTTCATCATAAAAGCCATGAAATAATTTTGGAGCATTGCGATAGAAATGTCCTTCAGTAATGAGAGTTTTTTAGACGTATGTAATATAATATTTGTGTCATCAGTAGTGGACCGTATTCTGCAAGATGTTTCAAATGCTTTCAATGCGTGATTATTGGTATGTGATTTCATCGAATTTGGCTTAACACGAGATAGAGCACGGACTGTGTACCAGAATCTGCGTATTCCTGCTCCGTTTTCTCCACACGCCTAGATACTGCGTGCTCCTTACAAGTAGCTTTCAATCCTGGACAACGAAGAGTGACGAGACTGAATTTGTGAGCGATATATAATCGTTGTATCGCCAGCGACTCAGCCGTCGTGCGCTACTCCATCCAGAAGAACTTCCTCAGGACCGAGTTTGAAATTTAACTTATTCTCAATTAGAATAGATTTTTACTACTTTCTGCATTAACATGTTAATACTAACATACCTTTTAAAGCAGATCTATTTTGACCAAGATAACTTAAGTTCACGTTTATCAATGAATATTCGTGTTGTTTACGTTGATAATGGCCGCGAAAGTTAAACCGATTGCAATCGTTTCTCTCGGGCTTCATAAACCAAATGCACGACTAATGTATTTACCGTCTGATGATCGCACTGACAGTGATACGCGGACTCAACGAGTGGCCCAAAAACGAACGTGTAACGTAACTAAATGAATTTTGAATATGGGGTTCACTTTTATGGAAAAAATTAGAAGTTATCTCCGAAACTGCTGAGCCTACAATGTTGAAAAAAATACAGATAATAGTTCTATACCTACTCAATACTTAGAGATTACAGGACAGTCCTCGTGGAGGCGATCGGCGGCAGAGATCTCTCGCGTCCAGCCCTGGTTCAGGCCATGGTACGGAGCGAGAGGGCATGGGCAGCCGTCACCTCCTTCTGCGAAGCAGTAATGCTCGCGAATGAGGAAGCGGGACGGTTGAGGGAAAGACAAGTATCGCGCCCTCTCGCCCCTAGCCGCCGCAGGAGACGCCCAGGGCGTCGGGAATCCCGGGCCGAATTTCCGGCCACCGTAGGCGCGGGCTTGCGGACGGTGAGCAACGGGTAGCTCACCGTCCGGTATGGACCAGGCCCGGGTCGACGGCGCGTTGTATTCCACGCGCGCCTCAAAGAGATGTCGTCAGCACATAGGTAGGGGTCCACTAGGGCCGATGCCTGCCGGGGTCGCGGGAAGGTACTTATGGGTCACCGAGGCCCCCGCAACACAGGCAACATGAAGGAATACGGGTGGGTTTTAGTCAGTAAGAGTCTGACACACCCTCCCGCTCCGGCCAGAGCGGGAGAAGTTATTTGATGATTTCCCACCCTCAAAAAAAAAAAATACCTACTCAATACTTATAGATTACAGGAAAACCTATAAACAATCTATGGTCTTATAATAACATGGTAAATCACTCAATATTGTGAACATGGTTTTCAACTACAAAGTTTAGTTTGTTAATGGGATAAAGTCATCCCAACTACGGTAACCTTCATTGTGCGTGGTCCGACACGCACTTGACTGGTTTTTTTATCGCTTTTTCCGTCTTTCAATTTATTTATACTACTAAATTATACATGTTACAGTGGCGAAAGCTAGCTTTTTTATTTCGCTACAACGCGTTTAAAGTTAGGTACACCATTTAGCACATATAACTAATTAAACTAGTAGAGACTAAATAAACTAATGACTTAACTTCTAGTCAGTGTCCCGCGAAGGTTGACACGGAAGAGTTGGGACGCTACTTAAAGAACGCTCCACAGCGTCCAGGGCACCCATGTAGCGCCCCGGATCGTAGCTTAGTGTTGCCACTTAATAAGGGCGCGTTCCTGACTAACTTATAAATACTTTTATCAACATAATACAGGTTACGCATATTCTAAGGTGCGTTATCTTATCACAAATGCACAATACGTGATCATCAACTCAGCCTATAACAGTCCACTGCTGGACATAGGCCTCTCCCAGGCTGCGCCACAACACCCTGTCCTCCGACTTCCGCATCCAGGCTGTCCAAGCCACCTTTTTAAGGTAGTTGGTCCATCTAGCTGGGGGTCGTCCCACACTACGCTTGCCGATACGCGGTCTCCACTCCAGGACTCGTCTGCTCTACTGGCCATCAGTCTTTTGACAAACATGACCAGCCCACTGCCACTTCAGCTCGCTTGCTCTGCAAGCTATGGGGTAACTCCGGTTCTCTTCCGGGTAACTTAATTTCTGATCTTATCTTTCAAAAAACTTTCGAGCATAGCCCGCTCCATAGCTCGTTGAGCGACCTTGAATTTGTGGACCAGCCCGACTGTCAGTGTCCACTTTTCGGCTCCGTATGTCATAACGGGCAGGACGCACTGGCCACAAAATAATGATAAGAAACTTCCTATCAACTTCTAGGATTCGTTGTTGCCATTTGACCAAAATGGCAATAACAAATTCAGCTAACCCAAGATTTGAGAGCAGATTTTCTGATAAGAGACTTGATCAGGCTATTAGAAGCCGGGGGTTTATAACGGCACGTACACATTGGACTCAAATGATTCGTAAAGTATTACTATGATTAATGATTCTCTTGTGACGTGGGAACATTAAATAATTAAGTTACTATAGAGGCATGAGGAACAGGGTGTAAAGTTCACTCATCCTCCATAGAAAAGGGAGGATCCTCCGACCAGACGGGTGTCGTGTCTGGTGGGCAACTGCCCCACGGTTGATGTCGGGATGTTGTATATATGCTAGTTGCGCGGTAAACTCTGCTTGCGCGATGCAGGATTTTGCGTGACGTCAGTGTGATGCGTAGTTCGTATGTGGCGACGTAGATGCCGCCACATCACTCCCCTCCGGAGACCGGAGGTCGATAGTGGGCTGAGTCGTGTATCTTGCGATGCTTGCCAGTGCCAGATGTGGTTCCAGTGCGTCGGAACCGGTTGTCGCATAGTTCGCGGTGGGTCGGAACTGTCTGCGGTGATGCCCCATTGAGTCGGGGTGGCGCTGCGTTATGCTCCAGTGAGTCGGATGTGGTACAGCGCCGGGTTGAGGGCTGACTGCTGGCGTCGACCAGGAGAGCGTTGAAGAGCTCTGCTTGTTGACCGGCCGAAAGTGCAGTGTGCTGTGCCAAGGTTGCTGATGAGGCTTAGGGTGATGACCAGGTATGCGCGGTCGCTGCATGCTGGTGGTCAGGATACCCGTTGAAGCCGTGGGTGCTGGCTGGCTGTGTGACTCGCCGCTCGAGAGCTTGAGGAAGTGTAGATGATGACGTCACGCTGAAGTAGTTGCACGAAGGCTGCGCTGACGTTCATATTCGGGGTCACCAGTATAGAGGCATGAGGAACAGGGTGTAAAGTTCACTCATCCTCCATAGAAAAGGGAGGATCCTCCGACCAGACGGGTGTCGTGTCTGGTGGGCAACTGCCCCACGGTTGATGTCGGGATGTTGTATATATGCTAGTTGCGCGGTAAACTCTGCTTGCGCGATGCAGGATTTTGCGTGACGTCAGTGTGATGCGTAGTTCGTATGTGGCGACGTAGATGCCGCCACATTACCACCAGATTGTGATTCGCAGTTGGTGCCTCTTGCCCCAAAATACCACAGTTTTCAGTTCAATTTCCTGTTCAGGTAACGGGGTCTTGTATAATCACAGGCGTCATCATCGTTATCTGTCTACAGCGGTGCACTGCTGGACCATAAGCCTCCCAGCAACGCCCGACACTCACCCATTCAGCTCGATTCTCGGCTCTCATCCAGCTGGTACCAGCCTCCCTGCAAAGATCGTCGCTCCCCGTTGCCCGAGGGCGTCCTACCTTACGTTTGCCGAATCACGGTGTCCACTCAAGAACACTACTACCCCAACGGTCATCGGTTCTACGGCTAATATTTAATTTTGCCACTCCAGCTTGGCTAAGTGTCAGTACAAGAGATCATTAGTTTTAAAGTTTTACCAGTACTTTAACATGAAACATCCTTTGCATTGCTTTTCATGGTCTCAAAATGGATATTATCGTAAACAAAGCATACGCTCATGATATTTTTCATATAGTCAATAGAGATTAATTTATTCAACAGTTGGGTAAAGGAAATAGGAAAGATATTCTTTTGGTAAAACGCAAGCAATATTTCCAGCCCTTTAAAGGTTATTAGGACTAATCTCATATATCGAAGCCACATAATGGGAAAATGATTTACCTACGAGTACATTGATACCGTATGATATTCGTGTATCTAAATGGATATATGTATAACTGTAGCCAAAATCTCAATCGATCAATTTCAAATTCAAAATTAAATTGTATGGAAAAATATTAAATATTATTATTTTAAGAAATGATGGATTTATTGTGCATTTGTTTACTCGGCATTTTATGTGTTTAAATGTCTGTGGACAAACGAATGCTTGAATACGCGTGCACCCCAATGTACCAAACCAAACAAATGCACAGATTAACCCCAAAAATTTAAAATTCAACATCACCTTTAGATATATTTTGGCATTTATTATTTAACGAGGAGTCTTTGCACCCTATCTATTTAAATACGTCCCTGTAGAGACGTATTTGGGGAATACACTATGAACCCAACAGGTCCACAGATTTAACAAAGGAGTTGAGGGAGCTTCTTATTGCGTCTTATCCCGCACAATTATTACTATTGTAGAATATTGAATGTATTATCTATTCTATAGATTTATAATAACATCGTAGCGAAGTCGATATACTCGTACATATACAGTGAACATTTAAAAAAAATTGCTACGGGGTCTGGGATCGACTGTAATGCCAAAAAATAGTTTTTAGATTTTTTTCTGTTTGTGTGAATGTATGTTCCAGCATCACGCACTTTCTAACTTAAAGATTCTTTTAAAATTTTGCATACATTTTTTTTATTTATTTATTATTTATACAAAAGAACACAGGATTACATAATAAGATAGCAACAAAAAAACAATAAGGTTTAAATTTGTGCTCTCATGAGTCTATCTCAATATCATACAATACAATGAAGCATTTTATATGTACGCGTTGTTAAAGATACAATTACAGTCATTCCTACATATTACTTAAGTAATATTGCTTAAGTTTACGTTTAATATTTTTAGGTGTAATACATTTGTTTATTTTTGAGGGTAGACTATTAATAAGTCTCGCTATAATATAACCGGTAGTTCGCTCGCCATACGTATTGTTGGCGGGCTGTGTACGAAGTCTATTCTCAGAGACCGCCTGAGTGCATACAGGATGCTCGATTTTGGTTCTTAAAGATTCATTGAAAAATTGTTCTCTTAATAACAAAAAAAATAATTGTATATGAACTGGTAAGACATTACAGTGTTTAAAGAGGCCATTTTTATTATCGTAAAGTTGATGTCTAATTTTAGGAGATACTATTGCTTTTAAAATTCGAAGCTGAAGTTTAAAAATACTATCAAGGTAGGTTTTATAGGTCGACCATAACTTCTAAGGCCATACTGGATGAAAGATTCAGCCATTGCGTAATAAAGCATTATCTTCACTTTGAAGGGCAAGCGGTTTTTTAATATGGTCATAATAGCGAGAAATTGCCGAAGTTTATCACAAACACGTTCTATGTGATAACTCCAGTTAAACTTATCGTCTATAATTATTCCAAAATATGTTTGTTTACTGACAACATCTATTTGTGGACAGTTACAATTAATTGCATTGACCGTATGCAAGCAGTCATGGTCATGGGCTATTAAGTTCCGTAAGGGCAATTTTCTAATGTATGGAGATTTAATAACCAGTACTTTAGTTTTCCTTGCATTAAGTACTAAGCCAGCATCGTGACACCACCTTGTTAGGGCATCTAGGTCGAGTTGTAAGCGTTCGCATGCTATTTGAGGATCTCTATTAGCAATAACAAGGCAAGTGTCATCGGCAAACTGATAGCGTTTACTGTTCGTGATGCAGTTACTCATATTATTTATATACGACAAAAAATGCAAGGGGCAATACTGAGCACTGGGCTGTTCCCTCAGTTACAGCCATGCGATTACTACAGATGATATCAATTTTTACAGTAAAGGTACGATTTTTAGGATAATTTTTACACCCGTTGAGTAATGGACCACGCAGTCATCTAATTTATCAACTAGCTGATTATGAATTAATGTGTCAAGGGCACGTGAGAAGTCGATAAAGAGAGCAAGAACATATTTTTTATCATTTAGGTGCTTATTGACTTTTTCTTCTTCTTCTTCTTATTGAGTTTGACAAGAGGTTCGTGGTGATTTTACCGGCCTGAAAGCCAAATTGGTACCGGTCAATTACGTCGTGCTGCCTATAAAATGCGTGAATTTGTTCAGGTCAGTCTGTAAGCTATATATTATCACGCTACTTTCTACGGAGGATGAGAAATATTGCTTTATGTTTGTATTCTTCTATAGTTTACAGCAAATTATAAAAAAGTAATTTACAAAATCAAATAACCCGACTGCGTAAAAAGTGAACTTTAAAAAATACGGAAACAAGATGACCTATTTGTGTAACAATCTTATGCAGTCAGGGGCATCTTCTTAAGGAGATTGTTCTGCCTTCATATATCTTACGCCTAACCAATAGTGAAGGAAAATCACTTTGCGTGTTCTAAATAACAAGTAGGTATATACAAAGATTTTGAGATAATATTTAGTAAGTAATAATTTCAATACTTAAAACTACATGCATAATGCCTGTTAATAATTTATATAGCCCTCTATGTGGCTAGTTAAGCTAAGAGATTCAGTAAAACATTTATTTGCTGCGGTCGTGGGAAAGTCCAAAAGGGATACCGAGGCACCTGGCAACACAGGCAACGGAAGGAACACGGGTGGGTTTTAGTCAGTAAGAGTCTGACACACCCTCCCACACCGCCCAGAGCGGGAGAAGTTATTTGATAATTTCCCACCAAAAAAAAAAGTAAAACATAATAAGTAATTATTGACCTGTCTTGTTTGGTGTTAAATAAACATATTGAATAACATTTTACTCATTTGGTTAATCTTCTTGACAGTTAAGTTGATTGACTTGATATGAAAAGGCGTGGCTTGACATGGCTTAGGGATGCCCATACATTAGATCCGTATCGATATATTTTGAATAAAATCGATACCGTTCTGTACCCAGCGTGTTATTCTATTTAAAATATTAGGTTGGGGAAAAAGTCTTTTCGCGTTATAGTATGTATGAACTTGTAATAAAATCTCTTTGGGTATACTATTTGTATCTGGCTGGTTTTGGTATCATTGAAAGTTAAATTTTAAAGAACATAATTCCAAATTCAAATTAGGAAAATGTGTGATTTTCATTTGTGTTTCGTACCGTCAAGATGAGTGAATCTAATGAAGAAATTCGATACATTTTAAAATTTTACTACAAAAAAGGTAAAAATGCAACGCAAGCCGTGAAAAAAATTTGCGATATTTATGGACCTAGTGCAGTGTCTGTGAGGGTAGCACAAATTTGGTTTAAGCGTTTTCAATCCGGAAATTTTGATGTCAAAGATGCACGTCGCTCTGGTCGCCCTATTACGGATAAGTTGGATGCCATTTTTGAAAAAGTGGAGCAAGATCGGCATATCAGTAGAACTGGGAATTGACCACAAAACAGTTTTGGCGCATTTGACAAAAACTGGGTACACAAAAAAACTTGATATTTGGGTACCTCACGAGCTCACTGAAAGAAACCTAATGAACCGTGTAATCATTTGTGATTCTTTATTACGACGTAATGAAACCGAACCATTTTTGAAGAAGCTGATAACTGGTGATGAAAAGTGGATCACGTACGACAAGAACGTGTGAAAAAGGTCGTGGTCAAAGGCCGGTCAGGCTTCACAGACTGTGGCGAAACCCGGGTTAACTCGCAACTAGGTGATGCTGTGTGTGTGGTGGGATTGGAAAGGCATTATTCATTATGAGCTGTTACCACCAGGCAGAACCATCGATTCTGAACTCTACTGCGAACAACTGATGAGATTAAAGCAAGAAGTTGAGAGACAGCGGCCGGAATTAATCAACAGAAGGGGTGTGGTTTTCCATCATGATAACGCTAGACCTCACACATCTTTAGCCACTCAGAAGTCCCAAATTTCTATAGCAATGGGATCATGTCCCTACCCAAGAGATGGCAAAAAGTTATCGAACAAAATGGTACCAACATACTTTAGTTAAATGTAAATAAACTATATTACAAAACGTTTTGAATTTTCTTAAAAAATGCGAAGAAACTTTTTCCCCAACCTATTATTACAATGCCTCTCACTTATGTGTAGAATTGTATAGAAAAAGATCATTAAATTATTTATGATGGATAGATTAGGATATGAAAATCGGTTTTAATAACAATAACATTGCTTACTAGATAATTGCTTTTATGATATTGCTGAACATGAGGAACATTGTAAAAACTCAAGATTACATGCACTTAATTTTAACTAACGAATACATAATTTTATATTAATTCATACTGGACTTTTATTGTTGGACATTTATTAGTCATTTATTTTACACCATATGTTGTGGTAGAATGTATAGAACTAAATAAATATTAACACCATACGATGTAATTCTTCTTCATTCTTACAAATAAATAAAATTCTAATTCTAATTCTAACAAAACCATGGTCAGCAAGACGAGAGTCACCAGAAGCAGCGCCCGTTGATGAGCATAATGCAAAGATCAGCCATCACCCCTGGCCATATTTGAGGGTAGGAGGCAACCCGACCCCCGACGCTACCGCAAGTAGTGATAATATAATAACACTATCAATTTGTATTAACTGCTGTACTATATAATGCGATACCTCCATTACCAATGAACTATCCAATTGTTCGAACAAAAGATCTAATGATCCGCTCTTCATTTGTCTCATTCCAGGAAATTATCTGACGTAGGTATTGGTAATTCGTCAGTCTAGGCTAGACTTTAATGAAGCCTGAAGTTAAACTACGCTTTCTTATATTAACACTAGCTTCTGCCCGCGATTTTGTATGCGTGGTAGTCGTAAGATACACAATATACTAAAATTGAACGGCCATATTTTTATAAAACTCCCTCGGCCCCCGACCCACCGTGTCACGTAGCAACCCGCGCCCGCGCTATTGCTACTTACGCTACGCCTGCTTTGTCTTCACTCAGCGTTTTTTCTGACTTATTTTCTATTTAATCGGCATCTAATCATCATCTAATTATCATAAATATTTATATGAAGGCTGTGTTTCATCATTCCATTGGTAAAGATTGATTGGAAAATCAAGAAATGAAATGAAATGAAATGAAATTGTTTATTCTGTAAATAGGATATGAGAATCACTTTTACACGTCATATTAAAAAATAAGCTAGATGGAGTCGACATTTCCTATCTGACTACCCCTGAGAAGAAATGGCGAAACAAACTCAAGGGTCAAAGTCTCTTTTAAAGTCCAGACATAATCTTGGTCAGATCATGTGAGGACCATGTAGATCTATGTCTGAAATGGTCTTTTGAGGAAAGAACCACACAAATTTGAGTGGACCTGTCCAGTCAGTGCAAGCATTTGTCAGTAATCGTGTAGCTCAACTCAAAACTTAAGGAGCTCAACGACTCGACGAACAATACCAAGGAAAGGACAATTGGGTTGGCCGCATAAAGAACTCAAAATGCCAGACCATCATAAAAACTAAGAGAAAAAAAAAAAAACAACAAGAAATAAATAAAAATGACCCACATAGTGCTCACATTCACAATAATTAAAGTAATATAATACTTTTCAAGGTACATAAATATTCACTTAATTTTGCTTATAATATTCATCAATGTCAATATGTACATATAGTTGTATATAATGATGATTTTGCATAATTTTAATATCAAATTTTATGGTTTTAGCACAAAGCTTATCAGAGCGAGCAGCTCAATCCCAAGCTGCTCGCGTGCGATTCGCTCGTGACTACAGGGACTTCGATTTCTCTTACGCCATATTTTCTGATGAAAAGTGCTTTAGGTCTAGCCAACAAGGTCGTCGGAATTTATGGCGTGTAGATAACACAAGATACGAACCTCGAAATGTGAACCCAAATGCAGAATCGGGAAGAATTGTAGTGAACATGTGGGGCTGGATGAGTGCTGCTGGACCAGGCGAGCTCGCTTTTATACCAGGGAGGGCAAACGGCCAAACGTATTTAGAGGTGCTACAAACCATCATGGTACCCACAGTGCGCACGGTGTATCCACAACTGGACGTGCCAGAATTTTATTTTTTCCAGGACAATTGCCCGATACACCGTGCGCGGGTTGTTCAAGAGTGGTTGCGAGGGCAACCACAAATTAAAACAGTGCCATGGCCCTCCCGATCGCCAGACTTAAACCCCATTGAAAATTTGTGGGGTTTAATGGTCCAGAGATGGGATAGTAGAGCAGAAAGAACGAAGGAAGCACTTGTCACACATTGCGAACAAGTTTGGGACACATTCAGAGGTTCGAATTTGTGCGAAGTCCTGGCTAGGTCCATGCGTAGCCGTTGCGATGCTGTGATAGATGCGGGAGGAGCAGCGACGAAATATTAAGTTAATATAATTTTTAACATGCACTATGTTAATTAACGAAAGGCGTTCCCGTTAACCCGCAATAGTCCAAACATGCTACAATTAATATTACCATTTAAAAATTCGCGAAAAAAAATCAGCTGCTCCCTACATTTTGTTAAGCTAGGTATGCGAACATAAATGTAATGAACAGCAGATTTTTTTTCGTGAATTTTCGAATGGTCATATTTTGGTAGCATGTGGACGCTATACTATTGCGGGTTAACGGGAACGCCTTTCGTTAATTAACATACTGTATAATTACATTATACAGGGTTATTTTTCTAACACCTGGTAGGACTATATTAGTACAACCACTTTTGATCTATGACTTTTTAGAATACCAAAAGTAAACTTTCAAGTTTTTGTTGTAATATTTGTAATAACACTTTTTAGATCTGTATTTTGTAGTAAGTACCGCTGCGACCCTGCATTCGCAACGCACTGTTTGTTTATTTAACTACTTACATATTTTGGTACCGCGTAGAGTTGTTCAAATTTAGAGCGATCAAAATAAATATTTTTAATTGTATTATGAAATTATTTTTTTATGAATTATTAAAAGTCATACAACAAAAGTTGTTATTTATGATGTTAGTATTATAGTCCTACGAGCTTATTAGTGTTTTATCATCAAATGACTTCTCCCGCTCTGGGCGGAGCGGAAGGTCGTGTCAAACTTTTACTGACTAAAACCCACCCGTGTTCCTTCAGTTGCCTGTGCCAGGGCCATGGTATCTCTTTCGAACAACCCGCGACTCCGGCGGCTTGCAAATAACCCTGTATAGCTATTTTTATTAGGTTTATTTTTATTATTCCAATTTGTATTATATTACTTCGTTGATTAATGTCACAGGGTAGACTGTAGACCGTAATCATAGTTTAAAATATGGCCAACGATTTTGAAGTCTTCTTGTAAAATTACTGATGTCAAATTATTAGTGTCATGTTGCCTTTATTGGTGGATTTGTTGTTTTATTTACAATCAATGTTGTCATAAGCCCCGATCTCGTTAGTTTGTTATTTTACATATTCAGTAGTGTCATCATATCCGTCCACCTCATAAATAATTGATCTCATTTGCTTGATAAACCTAGTCTGTAGTGTAATGTAATTATTGCAAATTATAAAAATTATTAAGATTCTTAAATTGTACTAATCTTAAAACTTTTCAATTTCATTAGAACTGCACGAGCAATATTCTCCTAATCTTATTTACTGACAGGCTTTTTGCCTGTTGTTGTTGTGTTGTCTGTTTGTCATTGTTGTGTTGATTTCATATTTTGAACTTTACGATATAAGTGTAGATAAATACAGTTTATAAATGATATTATGAGTAAGAATCTTTTCACTTATAATATTTTGCATTTTGATGATAATTTCTGTGTAATTTTTTGTTATAATATGTTAATTTCTGGATGAATCTTTAATGTTTTGAAAAAGTCTATTAAAAATAAATTAAGTTACTTATATTGTTTTTTTTTCTACAACAGCAAATCCTTAAAATTGTTCTCAAGTAGATTTTAACTAACTGTTTATTTTTTCACACTGAGATTACAGCCGATAGTTTCATACAAAAAGCACTTACTATACATCTTTTATTATACAGATAAGATTTAAATATCAACCTAAATAAATCTTTAATCCTGCATAATGTTAAATGAACACAAACTAAAAATATATATTTCACTAGTACCCAACATTTTATTTCAATCCTTTCACTCTCACTGCTGCCAAGGCACAAATTATAGTTCAGTTTAATTACTTGATAAGCTTCTGAATTTTAAAGTGGCGTAGGAACTGAATCATTGTTAGATTTGTCAAAAAAAAACTTGACATGCATGATTTCGCTTAAAATCATGAATTGTCAAACTATGACTAGAGCATGAATTATAAAAGAGTAAAGTGTTGGTTTGATTATAATCCAGTCTTAAAGTGCTCATCCTGCACGGCATGCCTGGGCATTTTAATTGCAACGATACCTTGTTCGTTATACAGGCTGAAATTTAATTCATGGGTATCCTCTTAAGGGGTCATTGTACTCGTCATTATGAACAACTTTGACTATGGGAACAAATATGAAATCGAGAAAAAAAAAATGCTGTTCCCTACATTTTGTCGAGTTATGCAAACATAAATGTAGGGAACAGCTGATTTTTTTTTCGCGATTTCAGGTATGGTCTCATAGTTGAAGTTGTTCATAATGATGAGTACAATTACCCCTTAAAAGGATGCCCATGAATTCAATTTCACCCTGTATTATTTTAATGAATAAAAGGTAATATTACAATTACCTACTGTTAAAAGTATTAAACCAAATACAAGGAACAACTGCAAAACATTTGAGATAATCCTAAGGGAATAAAAAAACGTATGGCCCTTGTATTAAGCCGTCCTCTATTGTTTAACCGAATTTCCAGACATTCCCACTAAATAACAATGGGTCTTAGATAATGAACTTATTTTTATTTCAGTTGCAAGAGTTGTGCGGCTTGCGGCCTTGCGTTAGCTACAAACAAAAAGCTCTGATAACATTGTATGAACTGCGCAGAGTATTGGTTCAAATATTACTGTAATTTTCAAGTATTCCCAAATTGCCCAAGTATAAACAAACACATAGAAATTTAGATAGTTATTTACTTTTAATAAAGTCGATTAAACACAAAAAAATTCAATATAAACATTTGATACCTTCATGCAGTGCCGGTCAACGCACCTATACCTAACGTATTCAGGGAGCCGTGAGATAAAAGGTAAACAAACCATAAATGTCCGTTCAATCGATTTTGAATGCTATTGTGTTGGTGGCATGACAAATGGCAGCTGCAGTAAACAGTTGGTATTGTAACTACTTTTTTGCCTTTAATGCCATCCATAAGCCTACGGAATAGAAGTCAAAATCGGTGGAACGGACTGTAATAAAACGGTTCGTTTCAATGTCTCATCTTATTGTGAAGGGAATATGGTGCGGTTGCTGCGGCATGCGGCATCACATAGGATATGGTGAAAATTGGAGAGGCAGTGAAAGTGTTCATAAATAACCTATATCTATAGACCCGATAGAGAGAGGAAAATATTAAAGTGGATTAATACATATAAATTGTAGTTTATTAGTTATTACAAATTATTTTTGTAAATACTGCAATATCAATAATACATTTTCTAAACCAAACAAACAGAAGATATGAGTACTAAAATTAATTCTTGTCAATAATAAAATAACAATTCAATTCAATAACAAAGAGCTCACGCCGCCGCCGAGCCGCGCTGGCCGTGCCCATTAAAAACTCGTCTCTTAGCAGAAACAAGTGAGCATAGTACGCTCCTAGTGTGAGTGTCACACATTCTATACATGATTATACTAATACGAACACCACTAAAATACGCTTTGTGCATCCTATTGGTCAAAACTCGTGCATTGTGTGATCGAGTCGTGAGTCGTGCTATGCGATTATCGCCTTTAAGGTGAGCATGCGGAACTTTGGCCGATAGTACATACATAAGATTATCAAATATATATTGAGAGGCTACAGTCAGAATATCTATTTCTTTGAATTTTTCTCGAAGGGAATCTCTTGGACCTAGGTTGTAAATGGCTCGAACAGCCCTTTTTTTGTAAAACAAAGACGGTATTAATGTCCGCACAGGTTCCCCAGAGAAGAATCCCATATGACATAAGACTATGAAAATAACTAAAATAAACAATTCTGGCCGTATCTACATCGGTTATCTGTCGAATTTTTTTAACAGCATAGGCGGCCGAACTTAGCCTTCCTGACAATTTTTCTATGTGTGGGCGCCATTGTTATTTAGCGTCAACAACTTGGTATGATTGAAATGTTGTTTCAGCTATGCGGCATTACTGCAGCAAGAAATTGTCTTCTTAGAACAGAAAACTAGAATTATGTTATGGTGTGCCACAAGGCATAATATTAGGACCTAAGTCCAACAGCCATGAGTCTAAATAATAGAAATAGAAAAGTAGCCGAAGCTACTTTTTTAAGAGAATTACAAGGAAGTTAATTAGGGCAATAATTCGAAATACATTATGAGTGTAGAGACACAACCTGAAATTTAAACAAGACGATGGCAATTAAAGTGGCCATTTGAATTAGCATGGTTAAGACGTAACGTTGGCAGGCCTTCCACAAGGTGGACCGACGACCTTGTGAAGGCCAAGGGGCGATGTAGTTAAGTGGTAATTAAGGCCACGTACCGACATTTCAAAGCCTGCAAGCATCTGAATTAATAATTCCAATCTACTCCCGTAATAACGTGAACTTCTTGGATCAATAAAATTGCGAGATTGAGAAAAATTGTGGGTTCTTTGTTAGAAAGTCTAAAAAAGTGTATAATTTGAAACTTTAGAGTTAGGTGCGTGTGTGGCGGATTGTATATTTATTAGTCTAGACGATACTAAAAGCATGTGCTAAGTAAATAATTAAAGTCCATTTGCAGAATATTCTGACCTACATATATGTATTTTAATGAAAACAGTACAGAGGTATATTTACATTCGCATACATCGCCTTTTTCTCGTGGGGGTAGGCAAAAACCAAAGAACGCCACATAACATTCTAACTGAAGAATATATTACACACTGCTACTCTGTATCGGATATCAGCGAAATCTATAAAATTACAGTCTAGTATAGATGAGCATATAAATGGTAAAAAACACAAAAATCTATTATTATTTATTGTAGTTGTGACTGTTCCTAAATAACCCTAGGCCGATAAAATTTTCGTTTTTCCTAATTCTGTTAATATGAATGTTGGGGTCGGTTCCTCATATTGAGGAAAAGTCGTACTCCGCCGCCGTACGACTCTGTAGAGCTCGTCTCCAGACTGGTCACTCTCCCACCGACAGAGATTAAATGATTTCCAAATATGAAGAAGTCCAATGGCTTGTCCCATTAATAGAACAAGGAAAGGATTGAAAGAAACAGTAAATAAGATTTAGGAATTCATAGTTATGAAATTGGATGTGGTTTTAGAAAGACAATAAATAATAGAGGGATGTAAGTATATTATTAAATAGATTTGTGAGTAACACTTACGCTAGCGTAAGAGGTATTTGGTCAGGCATTACTCACACGATACTTTGCATCTGTACTTGGAGTACTCAGAGCAACACTTCCATAAAGTGACGCAAGCGGCTTTTCAGCGGCATTACATCGGCATCATGCTCTTTTGGAGACATGGTCCCTAGCAGTTCTTTCAAACTGATAAGCGTGACGAAGCAGCTTTCCCTGCGGCAACCGTGTGGACCGTCCTTGTCTAACAACGGGGCGGCTAGTTCTAGCGGCATTGCGTCGGCATCATGCTCTTAAGGAGACATGGTCCCTATCAGTCCTTGGACTGGATATGAGATACATGTGGTTTCCCGAGCCCCTGGAAGTTCACCCTTTGCACAACAAGCATATCTGCAAGACACGTGTTCATATCCCTTGAACTGTTATAATTCTCCAAATCGATATCCTGTCACGATGCTACGATAGTCGGTAGAATTGACACGCAAGCGTTCACTAAAACTACGACAACTCAGAAAATACGCATCGTAGCTCTACAAACCCCAAGTCATTGAAGTTGTTATATGAAATAAGCTACCAGGTAATATAGGGTTTAGTGCAGTTTCACCTTGCAATATATTGCTAATTCGAAGTTGAAAGTAGCGTGAGCGACTTTTTCCTACAAATATCGTCATATTTATAAAACAAAAGCAATAAGTCCAAAAGATAATACGTAACTTTCTTAAAACCACACTTCTTTACAATACTCAAAGAAAGAACAGAGATCTCTATGCGTTTTTTTAAATGACAAGCTTATCAAAAAATAACCTTATTGCAAAAAAAAAGGTATGCTTACACAATTATTCCGGGAACTCTGTAAGTCCCTTAGCTTCGGTTCTTATCTTATCACTATGCTTGATACGTCAACATAACACAAATAAATATTTAACTGATAAGAATGTTTAATTTACGATCAGTGAGTAACAATTGAAACACTAGAAAACACGTCAAAATACCCGTTATGAAAGACCGTCTCATAGTTTTAATCACACAATTCACACATTGTTGTATTTATTTTAAATGTAACTTTGCATTCTACACTAGTATGATATTCACTAATGGAAAAACACAAAACAACTATGTTGCATAGCAAAAACATTAACCAAATCGACAACATAACATCGCGGTCGACTAATTTCCCTGACTTTTCATACCACGGAGTATCGGCAGTGGACACGAGCGCGGGTGTGTTAAAAGGAAGGCCGCATGGAGGCGTTGCAATTCTATGGAAGAAATCTTTGTTTGTCAATGTGACACCGATCGACACTGGCTCAACGCGCGTGGCGGCCGTGTGTATGCAGCTCGACGGCGGACGGAGTTTCGTCGTAATGTCGGTATACATGCCTACTGAGGGCGCGGACAACCTGCCTCTGTTTACGGAATGCCTAGGTGTGATCAGTGCGGTTATGGAAGTGAACGATATAGAGAGTGTTTTTGTGCTCGGTGATTTTAATGCTGACGTCTCGCGCTCAAGCAGTCTATTCGGGTGTAAGCTGATGGAGGTCTGCCATGATCTGGGCTGGGTTTGTGCGGATCTTGCAATGCTTGGTTTGTCCTCAGATTCTTTTACATATTTAAGTGATGCGCATGGCACCTCAAGCTGGCTCGATCATTGCTTAGCTACCTCAGCATGGTTGACTGTAATTGATAATGTCCAGATTTTAAACGATGTTTACTACTCAGACCATTTCCCATTAGTAATTAGTTGCAATATCGATGCTATTATGCCTAAAATTAATAAATCACATTGTCAGAAAAATAATAAGGTAATTTGGGGTTCTAGAACTTTTGAACAGAAATGTAATTATGCAAAATTATGTGATAAGTATTTCAACTCATGTGATTGGCCTAGTATTCCTAGTATAAAAAACAGAACCGGTGATGTGTCTAGTCTGTCTAATTACCGCCCAATATCACTAGCAACCATATTATCAAAAAAATTCGAAAACCTGATTATGAAACACCTAAATGAAACGAACATTCCGCTTAATAACGCACAGTTTGGGTTTCGTCGGGGCCTGTCCACTGACCTAGCTATATTTGCTCTAAAAAATACTATTTATAAATACATTAGTAGAAATACAACAGTATACGCATGTTTTTTAGACCTCAGCCGAGCTTTTGACACAATTAATTATAATATACTCTGGAACAAGCTGAGACAAACCCATGTGCCGAATAAAATAGTAGACCTGTTTGAATATTGGTATCACAACCAAAGTAACCAAGTCAGATGGGATAACGCCTTTTCGGAGACGTATAGGTTGACCAGTGGCGTGAGACAGGGTGGCCTGACTTCCCCGGTGCTGTTTAACCGATATGTTAACGACCTGATCGAGGAACTGAGCAGCACCAGAGTCGGATGTCATATTGGTGGTGAATGTTTAAATAACCTCAGTTATGCAGACGACATGGTTCTGCTCAGCCCCTCGGTCAACGGCCTCAGAAAACTCATAGCCCTTTGCGAGAATTATGCAGCTCGACACCAATTAAGCTATAATGTTAAAAAGACAGAAGTAATGATTTTCAAACATGACAATGGTCCTAATAAGGTCTTGCAAATTACCTTGTGTGGCTCAAAACTAAAAGTAGTTAGTCAATTTAAGTATCTTGGACCCATCATAACGGAAAACTTAAAAGATGACCTGGAGAGGCAAAGACGTAGCATTGCATGTAGAAGTAACATGCTAAATAGGTGTTTCTTCCATTGCTCGAAGCAAGTAAAAATAACTCTGTTCCAGGCATACTGTCAGTCGTTCTACACCAGTCAACTTTGGTACAAATATACGAAGAGTGCATTCAACACTCTTCGTGTACAATACAATAAAGCATTTCGGGTCATGCTCAACCTGCCCTGGCGGTGTAGTGCGACTGAGATGTTTGCTGAGAACAGAGTAACCGACTTTTTTCGCGTGTGGTGGCAAGTAAAAATAGTATTGTCAAAGCTGTTTTTCATACTGTGCATTTACTGAGGGAGACAAAATAAATGTACTGAACAATGTTACGGGGTACATTTGTTTTGGCTTCCTTGGTGTGAAATAGTGGGCTGTTTTCTATTGTTGTTTTCCTTTACTGTTTATTTTTATGTTTATTTGTTTAGTATAACTTTTGTTTTTAGGATAAGTTTTCAATTTTAATTTTATGGGTGCTAATGCCTGAAATAAACAATTATTATTATTATTATTATTATTATTATGCCAAAATGTGGGCGTGACCACAGATTATTATAGAATTTACTAAAATACGTTCCGGAGCGAAACGTTGCTCGATGTTTAACATGTGATGTTATTTGCGTTGCCTTGTTAATGCTCTACAATAAAAATACGCGCAAGGGGAACGCAGAATCGCGTAAACAGGCAGAATCCCGCCATTTTGTCGACTCGGAATGACGAAACTCAAAGAGACTTTGGACAGGCGTGCGGAAATTTGACAGGTCACTCAATGAGTTTGCTGTACAGACCAGTCTAACCGAATTATTGGTTTGTGATAAAGAATACAACGTTCAAGAATTACTATATAATAAGAGTTGAGAATCGAAACTCAAGAATTATTAATTAATAGAGCTGTGGATCAACTCTCTCAAAGATTTATAGACAGCCCCAAAGCGCCCACCCGTCATCACTTCCTAGTGTTTGAGCTGGGGAGAAGAAGTGACGCAACAAACTCCCCAGCAACACGTCTCTGTCTGTTTAGTTACAAGAACTTTAATTATACTATCAGACTAGGATAAATATTATAATAAAAGACTCTCCCAGTCGTCGCAACAAACTCACACACGCACACTATATTAGGTACTAAATTAGTCTAATCGGGGCTTTAACCCAACTATAACTCATACTCGCTATCTATCGACAGCCCACTCGGACATGGCCCTTGGTATTCACCAAGCCTCCTAACTTAACTCGCCTAGACTCCAACGTCTGTATCTTTCCGTAGTCTTAAATCGTCTTGTTGCATTCGTCTTGTATAATTAGGACAGGGAGGAATTACAAGTAAACAATGTCAATATAAAATAAGGTTGGGGATTCACAGGTTATGGAAAGGAATCTAATTTATCTACTTTTCTTTTGATTATGAAAGTTAGAGGACATGTCAGTAATATAAGGTAGGTATGTGACACGTAACACTTGCGTTGTACGAGTATATTACTCTAAGTTACGTTAGTGGATTTCTTCACAATAATTACAGACCCACCCCCAAGTGACGTGGGACTGCTTTACAACAGCTGACAGCGTCGTGCGTGTATTGTTAGACCTGAACGCATAAGACCACTAAGGACACTGCTACGATTCTAACAAGCCACGCTCCCTAAGCTCTAGTCATGTCTTACTCAATCCTAAGGCAGAGTACTGCGAAGTTCAACTGTCATTGAGCGAGACACGTTCCAGTAATCACTGGGCGCGTACTAATGTAATGAACCCCTTATAACGGCCTAATCACCCGTTAAAAGACAATACAAAACTTGCACAAGCGTACCGCATCGTCAGTCGGTAGTAGAATTCTTTACAATTGCTCCCGCTATACGCCGAAGTGGTTATTCCAAATCGTCACTTCTCACTCTCTTAATCTCCCCCATTAGAAGATGCTTTTAATGTAATCGGCAGCCGTGCGACTAAGTCAAGCATCGGAGCGTTTCTATCTGGGCATCCAAATGTCGTGTCTCGCTAATGATAATTTGTGAGAGGCCGATAGCCAGATGTGGTTTAACGAGACACAATCCCTAGCGTTCCTTAGAACGAACTATCAATCCAGTTTAGGAAACTTGGTGAAGCCTACCCCCTCTCCCAAGAGTCTGCATACATCAAGGGCAATGTAAAATATCCTGCAGTTAGTCAGTCCATAGGGATAAGATAGCCATCACTAGCATTTGGTTTGTTTGTGTTCGTAAACAATTACAAAGTAGCATTATAGCTCAAATTGGCCCTAACGAGTTGCGAGTATTAGTTCGGTTCAGCCATCCATAAGCGGTGTGACTGCCGTAAGTGTCATGTCTTGGTTGTGGTTGTCTATAGTCTGTTGGTAGAGTAGTCTACCGTCTCTTGTTAAATGTCACACCCAATGGAAGGCGTTCTCCGAGTCCCTAGAACCAAACGCTGGTGTAGGATACCTCGATCGTCATAGAAAGGAATAAGGACGAATAGAATAGTAAACACTCACCCAATCGTTCACAGATACACTCACTGAGATTCGCGCGCCTTACACCTTGTAAGTTGTGTCTCAATCTACACTTATTATTACAATTTAACGTATTAATTCTGATAACACTTTCACTATCGCGATCTCTCCAAAGTGACATTGTGTCATTATTATCGACCTAGTTGTAACTCTCCTAACCAAGCCTAATTTGACCGCCCTTAGTCGTGGTATTTTACGAACTCCCTAACTTAACTCGCTAGATATTACGTCCGAACCCTGTCGCGGCTCATCACCGACTCCCCTCAGCCCTACCCTTTTCCGTCCTCCGTTCCATCTCCAAAACGACCGGAGCGTCGTCTTTTTTCCCATGCCAACCAAATACTCAGAATAGGTTTATTGCCTTTTTTGTACCATTTCTCAATTGTTTTAAGGGCCTGTTTGGGTTTTCCCCGAACTCAATTTATCCCAAGCAGATGTTGGCAATAGTATTGTCCTCTACGATAAAAAATCGAATACTTTAGTCGTGTCTTTAGAATTTGTTGAATTATTGCTTTCGACCCCTCCGTTGTTAATTGTCTGAAGTTTGTTTCCCATAAAAATATAAATGGAATGCATTTCTAAAAGGTTTCACAACTCCAAAGAAATAGGATGTTTTGTTATTAATTACGGTAACTTGTCGAGCTGTCAGCCCATAAAGTTGAGATTTAATGTATTTGTAAGAGCCTAATATCGTGAGACAAATGTTAAAATAAGAATTTAGAATAAAATATTTTGTTATTAATTAAAAGACATGACAGACAGTCACATAGTCTTAAATCGCAAATTAAAATGGAAATTGTTTCTTTGTAACTTCTCTCCTGTAATTATTTTTGCATTCCTTTTTTTTTTCAGTAATTGATAGGAATGACGTTTCTTTAATACTGCGTGCCTAGGGCAGACGAACTGTATAACTTTAGATTTAGTTCCAACGATGCTCTAAGGACCAACTTTGACCACTATATTTTGGTTTCGTAACGCACGAATAACTTTCTTATGACAGTTTTGAATTTAAAACATTTCAAAAGAAGTTTTTTTGCAAACCCTTAGTAGAAGTTTAAATATAATAATCTATGTCAAAACTGATGTAAATTTTAATAAAACGATTTGGTGAATTTGAATGTTGAAATATCGCAATTTCTAAGTGAGGGGACACGTTTTATTAAAATAATGACCCGAATAATTTTATTTCAATTCGTTAGATTGAGAGTACTGACATACAGTCAGTAGCGTAGTGTTGATAATATAACACCAGCCTATTATTGTCCCTTTGCAGGGCAAAAGCCTCTTCTCATGAAGAGAAAGCAAGAGCATTGATCACCACGCTTGCTCAAGAGGGGATTTCAAACATATAGTAATTACAAGTCCAGGTTTCCTCACGATGTTTTTCTTCACGGATGTCAGTTATGTCCAAGATAAACTCATAAATAGGGCTTGGATGAATATTTGCGAAAAATCCCAAAATAGGTACATATACCTATTATGGATCTAAAAAACGGAAATATGGAAAAATATGGACTAAAACGACAACTAATACCAAACATAAAACACTTTATTCTAATGTAATTGTTTGAAAAAATATAACAAAATCAACGAAATTAAATTGCTTGACAACTAATGCCAAACATAAAACACTTTATTCTAATATACATACACTTACGCCTTCTTCCCATGGGGGTACGTAGAAACTATAGAACGCCACCTGCTACGCTCCTTACATACTCCTTTTCTTCGTTCACGTTCATACATCTGGTCATACACGCACGCCGGTTGCGAGTACTACGCAACTGACCTTTTTGAAGAACATCATTAATCTAATATAATTGTTTGAAAAAATATAAAAAAATCAACGAAATTAAATTGCTAAGCTAAAATTTAGTCCGCCTCTTTATTCGAGTTGTTGCAGTATACAACAATATGTTTCTACAATTTTTTTAAATAGAAGCTCCTTCTGTTTGGTCGGAAAAACGCTTTATATTGACTGAATGACCTTTTTACGTCACAGGAAGTAACTGGCGCAAACTTAAATTTACACAACTCTGTAAGCGAATATCCTCCACTGAGAATATTGTTAATTTTTTGTAGCGTAATAAATCCTTTATTTTTTCGAGGACAAACCTTTTTTTCACACACAACTTCAGCAACAGGGCCTTCTGCCTCTATTTTCTTTTCAATAGTTGAAATGATTGTAATATTGTCTTTTAAGGGTGTAGTCAGATTTTCCAGCGCTTTGAGGCGATGGGTTAAAAAACAATAAATTTAAATAAAGGCAAAAATTATGCAGTTTTTACTAGTTTAAGTACTAAAGATAGGAAATATGGAATAATGAGATTAAATTCTAAAAATATGGTCTTAAGGGGACAACAGGACCTAAACGCAATTTTTATAAGTTTTATAATGCGTTAAAGTATATGAGCCACTGCAGTAAACAAAATCAGAAAAATATATGATATTCTTAAGGACATAATTATGCTAGGTTGATAGTGTGTTGAAAACATAATATAACTAATTAGATACGATAGAAAAAAATCACGAAGATATTATTAGATACCAGTAAAAATTTCTTTTAACGAATAAAACCATACTAACATACATGCAATCATTCTGATTTTTTGTCAGATCATTCTACAAGCAACATATTAGCATAATAGTGTTTTATTTTTTTTATAAATTCTATAGCTTTTTTGTAAATCGATAATTGCTTCATATTTTGCAATAAATTACCAGCGTTGTGTCATCGCGCTTCTCTTTCTTTTCTATGCAGTCCGGCAGTGACCGCGTTTTAGGTGTTGTCGGCTTCATAACCCTAAAATATGGATTCTATAAATCTCATTTACCAGCTCAAAC
Source organism: Atethmia centrago (assembly GCA_905333075.3). Lineage (NCBI taxonomy): Eukaryota > Metazoa > Arthropoda > Insecta > Lepidoptera > Noctuidae > Atethmia > Atethmia centrago. The sequence goes on from HG995369.1 coordinate 24,246,312, forward strand.
CTATGCAAATTTACGTAGAAAACCCAATAATTAATGCATATGATTCAAATAAAAAAATTGAGTTTACATATTTATCCGTGCTCTACTCATAAAGTACGTTATGTAGTTTATGAGTTTACACACACACAAACCCTCCCCATCCCCATACACAATCACGTGAATAATGTAAAGGCTCTTACAGACTGGTGCGATATCGCGGGCGCGACAGGCATCGCCTCAGTATGCAGGAGCCTTAATTCTATTCTGTTCTTTTGTGTAAAATTATCTTGCTATGGAAGAGCGGAGTTACCTAATACAGGTATGTTTTGCTTTCCAATCATCAACTTGATGTCCTGATTTGATTAAGAAATAAACAATATTATTTAATTTTTATTAAAATATGAATCGAAATAGTAGCTACTGCCGTGGAATAGTATCAATTTATCTAAGACTGTTTGCAAAACTTAATCAGACGTATTTGTAGACTCTAGTTGTTTTTGCTGACTGTTCTCGCCAAGACAATACTTCTCAAGATAAAACTATTTAATTCGTGTTAGAATGTTGAAGTCCTGCTTTATTTTCTACGGTTTATGAGATGTCTTGTATGTCATATACCGTCGTTACCTTATCTACCTATATTTTGGGACCAGATGAATGTCCACACAGCTCCAGTAAAGTTGAAACTACTCACATTACCTCAGTAGCAAATCGTAATCGAACCTCAGAAGTAAAATCACCTGGCAAATCATAAGATTTTTGTTGGTATTTTTTATCAACTAATCACATTATCTTAAGTTTACTGAGTCACCACTTTACATGAACCAATCTTTATGTTATTGATAAATGAAAATGTGTTTTCAATATAATAATCAACTGGGATACCTACTCCAAATAAGCATTCATATGCACTCTTCGTACCTGAATATCTAAGTATTAAACATAGGACGCCAAAGATAACTAATTTAGTGTTTTATAAAAACCGCATAAGCACGTCGCATCCAGGTGACGGTTTAGATCCTATCGGCTCCTATTCGAGCTTCGATAAGCTCCCAATTCCATTCGTCTCATGCCTCAGGGCTGCTCTTGCTAGATTTCGAGGGAGATTTTAGAAAAAAAAAAATGGTATTGGAGCAGGAACTTTCATTTATGACAACAAAAAATGGACTTTTAATTGACAACGTAGGACACACGTATATTTTTTTGCTCTCAACGGATTGTGGCTTAGTAGCGTAGCAATGTGTAGACGCGTAGCGATGCGTAGTACCGTAGCCATGCGTAGTAGCATAGACAAGTGGCGTATCTGCGGTGCGTAGCAACGTAGCGATGCGTAGTACTGTAGCCATGCGTAGTAACATAGGCAAGCAGCGTTGCAGCGGTGCGTAGCGATGCGTAGTGTCGTAGCCACGCGTAGTAGCGTAGCAATGTGTATAATATCGTATAATACGAACTTCGTAGTACCGTAACAAAATATCGTACAAAATTTGACCCCACTAATTCGTCACATGTACTCAAATAATTCCGTATAAACACATTAATTTACCACGTCCAAACATAAAGTTACTACATCTAGTCCCAACTATTTTCCAGAGCGCTAGTCTAAGTTAGAATTTTAATCCTCAGTGGAGAGTAGTCTAGGAGTTCGTATTATTTAATTTCCATAACGTGCGCATATAAGGTTTGGACGTAGTTTCTTTGTGTGTCGACTGAAGTATGCATGACCAGTGGAGAGAATTTTCTTTCGCGCAAACTGTTAGGCACCATGACTTCAACACATGATTCTAGAAGCCCCCATGCAGCGTAGAATATGTTCAAAAAATCTGCGTTATCATACAAACGTGCTACATCTTTCAAATGTATGGAACAATTGATATGTTTTTATAACCGATGAAAAATGTCAACGCTGGTGGGTCTAGAGTCATGTACTGAATTCCTGGTAAAAATTTACGCGTCGATGTCCCTTACATGTGCTAAATGTTGTTGACCCTTAACTAAATATGTTTGTTATATTGATTTCAGGAACACGACGGGTCAAGTGGTTTCGTGAGTCTGAGTGGAACACGGTTTGAGAAGAGATTTCTCCCCGCAGCCAAGCCTAGTTTAAGCTTCTTATTTGAGAAAGTACTAGGTGCGTTTCTATCTAGCCCAGAGATCTTCTGATAAAGACGACCATCCCGGTCGGGTAGTTAAATAATACAGCCTGTTATTTTCCCACTGCAGAGCAAAGGCCTCTTCTCATACAGAGGTTTGAGCATTGATCACCCCATTTGCTCAAGGCGGATTCGCGCTTACTTTCAGATATTAATTATAATTCCAGGTTTACTCAAGATTCTTTCCTTTACCGATGTCAGTGGTGTCCAAGATAAACTTATGGTATTTTAAAAACTGTCAATCTTCCTGAAAACCTGGTGGGTCATGAAGGTTCTTACCTCTCTGATAAAACTCTTAAAAGTTCACAATATTCCGGTTCCGAGGATGATTCTTCAGCCATTTTCAAACTCCCAGCTCGTTCGTATAGAAATAATTAAGAAAAACAATCAACTTAAGTCCTAAAAAAAAGAGTCGGACAGCAACAACAGACGTGCACTCGGTTTTACTTGTTAGTGCTTACCGGGCAAAGTTTCTCTCTGCGAATACGCTAATTACATTGAAAGTAGTGTAATTAGCGTATTCGATGATGGATGCGGTTTTTACCATCATTAAGAGAATTTATTCCGGAAGGTTGTATATAATACATGTCCAAATATTATACTCAACATAATAAAGAAATCTTGGCGTTGGGCGGGTCGCTACTCAAATATTAGTATTTTAGATCGAGTTCTACGAGTAAGTATACCCTTTAATTAATAGACACAAACTAAACATATCTTTACACTATATAACGATATATCTTCACACTATATAACTATATATCTTCAGACTATATAACTATATATCTTCACACTATTTAACGATATATCTTAACACTGTATAACTGTAGTTAAGATATGTAGTTTTATAGTGTAAAGATATGTATATCTTTTAATTATATAACTACATATCTTTGCACTATATAACTATTTATTTTTACGCTATATAAAGATATATCTTTACATTATATTGTTACATATAATTTTCACTCCTTAACCATTTACTTATTATTATTAAAGCAGTGCCTCCCTGCCGGTGGGCGTAAAATTACAAATATTGTTCTAGCAATTTGTTAAATGGATATTTCTCTTCAATATCCTAGGGTGGTTGTCCCAAAGGAGTTGAGCAGAGGACGGTGTGCTTTTGTTTAATTCCGTCAATGACTATGATAGAGGTTGTAATCTTCCTATAGATAATGTTAGGGGTCGACATTTATTTTTATTAAAAGCTGTAATTATAACTACCAATAGATACATCTTGTTTTGAAAAAAGAAAAGAGTATGCTTAGATAGTTTGTTTATGTTGAGAGGATGAATGAAAAGCGACTAACAAAAGGACTTACAAGGCAGAGATGAGTGGAACCACCGGAAGCAGAAACCCTGGTAGGACATAAATGACAATATTGGTGATACTCTTCATAAAGTTCAGGTGCGTAGTACTCAATACTTAATATATTTATTGCTTCCACATGTGAACTTATATGGTAGGTTTTACAAAAATATGGTCATTGCAGCCATTTTAGGAGAGAGGAAGAGGGATTTTCTTTGAGTACTTAGTTGTTAATTATTTTATAAAATATATAAATAAAATTTTGTCATTCAAATATTCATTGATATTATACTAGCATGTAGGTAATAGAAATTGTTTTAATTTAGCATTATCAGCCTATAATGTTCTCACTGCTGGGACACAGGCCTCCTCTCTGTGACAGGAAGTGGGCCTCAACCACGCGGGCCTCGTGCGGGTAGGTAGAAGTCAGATGTCTTTGAATTTCTTGTTCTAGGACATGCCGGTTTCCTCACGATGTTTTCCATCCCCGTTTTAAGAGCAGTGGTGATGAAATAATTTACACAAAGTAAAGTGCCTGCCTGGGTTTGAACCTACGACCTACAGCTCGTAAGTCGCGACCGTTTCTACTGGGCCACTACTGCTCTCTGCTTCTATAATTAGTTCTGGTAATTTATTGTTTTATTTGAATTGACACGACTAGTGTACTTGTTCAGTGCATTTTTAGCCTAGAAAATGGTAAGTTTAACCAATTAGTATGGCGTAATTTATATGTTGACTATATATTTTCTTTTGTCGTGTACTTGCAACTAGCGTGCGTGTAAGACTAGATGAATGAACGTAAACGAAACAACAATCGTAGCAACAATGCCACCTGCATTCTGTAGTTTCTGCCTATCCTCATGGTAAGAAGAGGCGTGAGTGTATGTATGTGTGTAGGTAAGTCTTGTTCATAGTAATGCTGAAGTAATGAACATTTCAATTTACCTTGAACCTTTTTCTTACATAAAAAGGCCTTTGTTTCTGTGGAATGATTTGATTTACCGCATACCTTTAAAAACAAAGCACCAAAACGATGATTATTCTTTCGCATATCCGAAACACGAGTATTAAAAGCGTACGTCCGTATGGAACACTGGCGCTAAAAATTCAGCGTTTTTCAACAAGTAACCGTCGATGGAGTGTTAATATCAGTTCCTACATTACTCGCATTTGAATAGGCTGCAGTTCAATGTCATTTTGTTATACGGTTGTTTTTAGTTTGCGGCAGATTTCTTTAGTATGTCTGTCGTTTTGATGCATTTATTTCGAACTAGTTTCTGCCCGTGAGTTCATTTGCGTGGAGGCGGTAATACACCACAATATACTAAAATAACAGAAGTCCGAAAGTCTGACAACCAGTCTTACCAAGGGGTATTGTGTTACCCAGTAACTGGGTTGTGGAGGTCAGATAGGCAGTCGCTCCATGTAAAATACTGGTATTCAGCTTTATCCGATTAGACTGGAAACCGACCCCAACATAGTTGGGAAAAGGCTAGGTAGATGATGAAAATGATATTATGTAACAATTTGTCTTATGTAACCTTGACGTTCGAAAAGTGCTGATTTTCAGCTTAGTTTGAATAAATGACTTTTGATTTTGATTTTTGATTGATTTTGATACTATATTCAATTGTTCAGCTACAATCACACTTATTTCTGTGGAAAATTTTTCTCACCCGTTTTATTATGTCACACAGGGCGTGTAATGATGTCTTCATTACGCCATTCGAGAGATTGTTGCTGAAAATCAGCGCTGTCGACGATAGGTTTGTCCGAAGTCACAGCATTTTGCTGAGCATCGACCTGTTCTTGCATAGATGCGATACACGGTTTAATTGTTTTTGTTATAGTTGTTTGTTACAAAAGTAATTCTTTTTTCACTTTGCAATCGGCATTTTGTTTTAGTTTTGATCGTTTTTTGCACATTTGCCAGTGTCGCAATACAGGGGATAAAAACTGCCGCTTGCTCACTTCAGATGTCGCTACTATCCAGTGTCTAAGAATTTGGCAGCTAGCTGTCACTATTATAATACAAGTGACTTGTTTTACGCATACTTAATTAATATTTTTTGCGCAGCTGCTGACCGCAAAAATACGGGATTTCCTTTAACATCTTTGGAAAATACATGGGGTATTTTCCAAAGATGTTAAATTAAAGGACAAAAACTGTGGAAGAAAACTCTCGGATAAATAAATGGAAATCTGATATTTCGTCGAGACTGTGCTATTCTTATGAAACCTGAAGACCTGTGGGAGAAATTCGTATACAGTTGATGCTCCCAAGAGAACTAAGTCTATTTTCTTTACCTACAAGCACTTGTAATGTGATTTATGTAAATAAAATGATAGTAAAGGTGTATATGTGTGTTGTATTAGATCTGTACTAGAAATCTCTGAAGTTTTACAGTCAGTTATATCATCCTCGAGTTGGTTTTCAACTTTGTTCAGGTTATTCGCACGCCTCCAGTCGTCAACAAAAAAAGAACTTTCAACAAACACAAAATCCTAATCCTAACTTCCCAACTAATATTATAAATCCGAAAGTGAGTTTGTTTGATTGTTTGTTTGTTATGCTTACACGTTAAAACGGCTGAACGGACTTGGATGAAATTTGGTAATGAAATTTCTGCAAATGATTTTAAACCTTAAAATGTTGGTGGTTAAGTTCAAATGGAATGAGAAAATTTGACTGTTTGTGGTAATTTGCTGTGCTGGCGACTGTACGTTGTTAAGTTTGTTCTTAGGATAAATTCATCCCAACTATGGAACTCTTCATTGTGGTAGCAGGACACTTGCGCGAACCCACTTGCGTGAAAATACGTTTCGGCGAATGGACATTTGCGCGAAAGGGTAGTTGCGCCAAAAAGTGGCAGAAATGAGATTTCTTCATAACAGATTTGGAGCAGGGGAGTACGCCGTGAATAGTACACTCACAATTCGCCAGTTAAGTTCCAATAGTTTTTGCGTAGTATTTTTATTGAACCTTTTTTTGTTTTTAGTTTATTTTTATTTAGTTTCGACATGGGTATCATTTACATGGTTTTTGAGGTCGTTGATAACAAAAAGCGGATCAAATCAGTATTCAAGATGGTGCCGCAAATGTTTCGTCATGAGTGTCGTTTTCATGGTTTTTAAGGTTGCTGATAACGAAAATAGAGTCAAAATCAAAATTAAATATGGTGCCATCGAAAACTTGCAACTTTTTCGTTATGGGTGCCGTCTTCAAATCTTTCTTACCTAACGGGCAGAACGCAGCGGGTGGAGATACGCAAGAAAGATGGTTCCACGGTATCTTCCTCCCAACAGTTTAAAACAAGGGGAGTTCCTCAGGGATCGCTGCTCGGCCCTCTTCTCTATATACTGTATAGTGCGACATAACTAAGTGCATTAAGAACTGCAAATATCATGTGTACGAGGATGACGCTCAGTTGTATGTCTTGTTTAACGCCAGTAACACAGCATCGGCTGTACGTAGCCTAAGTTAGGAGCTGGATAGGCTTGCTTCTTGGTCTATGGGCAACTCACTAGAACCCTCAAAAATGTAATTTTATGGACACGAGGGCAAATATCAAATCAATTCTCTCTGTGAAACCAGATGTTAAAATCATGGAAATATACAAACAGTAGAAGTCACATGTAACCTGGATCTAATCACCGATCCAGAACTTCGTTTTGAGGAGCACATTAATGACGTAGTAAAAAACTGCTTTTGTAGTTTAAAGGATCCATGCAGGGTGATGGACTTCCTTAGTATCGTAATAAGGAAGAGATTGGTGGATAGCCTAGTACTATCTAAACTTAATTATTGTGACGCTGTATACGGGCCGTTTCTCCTTTTCCGTACAGAACGTCTAATACAGGGTGTACAAAATGCATGCGCTCATTATTACTTTGGCATACTTCGGAAGCATCATATCACACCGTATTTAAATGAAAACACCATATCAAAAATGACTGCTCCACGGAAACAACATTTAGCCGTTTTAATGTTCGGTATGTTCATAAAAACACACAAACCGGAATACCTGTTTAAAAAAATCGAGTACTACAGCTACTCTGCTCGTTCCACGTCAACCCAATCTCGATGCCTCTTCATAGGACAACAGCCTTTTTTCAAGAAGAAGAATTTTTCAAGTATTACCACCTCCCATAAAATTCCTGAAAACAAAACAAAATTTCAAGTTACATCTGAAAAAAAATAAAAGTATGAGCAGCAAATATTTAATAAATAAACACTTTCATAAGGTTTATCATCAGCTATGCAAAATGTATTTATATCAATATTCACGCGGCTCGAGGCGGCACACTGTGGGCTGTAAATCGAGCTTCATAGGCATTTAAATTCTTTTCGCTTATATTTTTTTTTGCTTGTGATAAGCTTTAAAGCGAAGGATTATTGAATTATTTGGGTTAGGTTAGGTTAGAACAGTGACCATTAACGGACCACCACCACCACCACCATCATGGACATTTACCAGATCCCCTCTATTGTTGGTGACTCTCAGTGTAGAATGTATTAGGTGGTAATCGGCGAAGTGAAACGAGAAGGTAGCTTGGACAACTTATATTTTGGAAAGACACGGATAATTTAACAAATAGGTAAACACACACAAGCGCACCCGCGGACTCAACTGCCAGCATGTTGGGCGGGGGTCCAGCGGCCCATATATCTACATACGAGTATACTTACCTAAGTATATGTAGATATATGGGCCGCTGGGCCGTTAATGACATATATGTATCACCTGATACATTTATGTCATTAAGTATTACCAACTACAAATCTAAAAACATGAGCGCGTGGCTAACATTCCCCCCCCAGTGCTGGCTCAGAACTCCTCAACAAGTGAAATACGTGCGATGCAGGCTGCAGGTCGCTTCCAGACACCAGTCTTAGTCTTTATTTCGACCAGTCTGATTCGTCCATCCTTTCCTGGGCATGTCTTCTGAATAACACCCTACTACGAGGACTGTTAGGATCAACCACTAGCACTACGTGGCGTCGGGAGGCCTCCTACAAGGTGGACCGATGACCTTGTGAAGGCCGCAGGAATCCGCTGGATGCGGGAAGCACAAAACCGGTCGAAGTGGCGGTGCTTGGGGGAGGCCTATGTCCAGCAGTGGACGTCTTTCGGCTGGAATGATGATGATGATGATGACTAGCACTACGTCACCTACCTGCAAAGGTTTCACCTCTTCGTTCCATTTTCTTCGAGGTAGTAAGTCAGGGAGAACCTCTTTCACCCATCTACGCCAAAACATATCCGCTAACGCTTGTGACTTTCTCCATTGTTTGCGTAGATACATGTCTGAATCATCAAAGGTCCCAATGATAGGTGTGTTGGATGAGCAACCTAAAAGAAAATGGTTAGGAGTTAAAGATTCTAAGCTTTCAGGGTCCACGGAGACGTGTGTCAACGGGCGACTATTTACCATATTCTCCACTTCCGCCATCAGGGTTAGCAGAACTTCTCGCGGGGAGCGCGTTCATTCATTATAACTCGAAGTGATGTTTTAATGCTTCGAATCAGCCTCTCTCAGGCCCCACCCCAGTGAGGACTGGAGGGGGTATAAAATGCCAATGCATGGCATTGTTCGCGGCGACGGCCTTGAGAGCATCTATATTAAGTGTCTGCTATGATTGCTTCAGCTCCTTATCGCTTGCTCTTAGGTTGGTGCCATTGTCAGAGTATAGATGATGGGGCCATCCTCGCCGTGCTGCCATGCGTCGCAGCGCCATAATCAAAGAGTCTGACGTGAGTGACGGAACAAGCTCGATATGTATCGCTCGTATAGTGAGGTAGGTGAACAAAACACCATACCTCTTCTGCCTTCCTTTGCCCACAGTCACTTCCATTGGACCAAATAAGTCCAGGCCACAAAATGAAAATGGTTGTTGGTGATGTGCTACTCGAGCATGAGTCACCCATTCTGGGTACTTGAGGCTTAGATTTCCTTATGTGGCAAAGCATGCAGTTCGAAACCACCTTTTTAACTGTTGGCCTTATTCTAATAATCCAATATTTCTGTTTTAGGTTATTGACGACCATTTCCTGGTTCCCGTGTGCTGCCTTAATGTGAAAGTACCGGACAAGAAGACGTGTTATATCATGTTTTCCATCTAATATAATTGGTCTCTTCATTTCCAGGTCACCGAGTCGGAGTAAACCAGTTTCGTCTAGATACGGTGACAAGGTAAGTAACTTACTATCTCGTGATATGTGTTTTTCATTCTTGACTGTAGATATTTCGGCGGAGAACGATTCCAACTGCGCCTTCTTTAGCGGATCTCAGCTCGAGCCATCGCATCGCAGTCAACTTCACTGGTAAGTCTCTTGCATCTGTCAATAAATTTCAGAATGACGGCTGTGGCTCGCAGCAAGTGAAGCCAGGAGGAAAACCGCTGCGGCTCAGGAACAGGTAAGTTATATGTAAGCTCATGCATCACTGCTACACACTCCAAACTCCCTTCGTGTCTGTCGATGTCAGGGTTCACGACGTCAGCAGGCCACAAGGACTCCTCTATGTATAAAAAATCAGGCCCCGTGAACCACTCACTGTGAAACATTGTGTGGTTAAATTCATCACGAGTACCAAGCTCTGCTACATTTAATTTGGTAGGTACATATCTCCATTCGGAAATACGCGTGAGTTCATCAATATCTGCTAAACGGTTCGCTTCAAACGTTTTATACCTACGTGTGTTATTTCTAATCCACTGTAACACGGTGGTGGAGTCACACCAAAAATATCATCGCTCGGGCGCTAATCTGTGTTCCTTCAGAACGGTATCAGCTAATCTTGAAGCCAACAGCGCCGCCTGTAGCTCGGCTCGGGGCACAGTCATGGGCTTAACAGGTACAACACGACATTTACTTGCTATAAATGCAACGTTAACATTCCCATTGACTATCGATCGCCAGTACGCCACACAACACATGGCTTGAACAGATGCATCGCAAAATAAATGCAGCTGTAAGCATGTATAATTGTTATTACTTGCCGGCGCAGCACACGTAGTGATTGTCGTAGGCGGTCTCGCCTCGTAACAGCTTCTCGTAGCAGATAATTCCAGCACGGCCGTCGCGGGTGCGGCGGCGGGAGGAGGTGGTCTTATCTTCACAGGCGCGGCAGCCGGCTTTCGTCCCGTCTCGTTCGCACCTTGTAACACAATAGTTTTATAATAACACCTAGGTATTTGCTTGATGTCTTTCATTAGCTCGATCCATTTGCACCATTTATTGTAGATATTATCAGGTACTACATCATCCCAGCTTATGTTTAGGCGCCAAGTATCTTGCAACATAATAATGCCCTGAACAATGAATGAATGGTGCTAGGAATCCTAATACATCAAATATCGACATAACTATTCGTAGCATGATTCTTTTCGTCAGCCTATGCTTATTTAAAATAATGTTTTCAGGTATTCGTTTCAGAGACACGTCGAAACCTAACTCATCTTCTCCAGGATACCAGATGAGTCCCAAGGTGCGCCCGCCATGGTACTCCTGTTCAAATTTGAACCTAACGCTAGCGGTACCTAAGGTATTCATTGGGACACTATCTAAAACAGCAATGCTATTACTTGTCCAGTTACGGATTTCGAAACCACCACTGCTATTTATCTTAGTTATATTTTTAACCATTTCTATCGCCGTCGTGTCATCCGGCAGGCTATCGATATAAATGATAAATGATAAATGATTTTATTTCTGTAAGTAGGTTTTTACAAACACTTTTACACGTCAAAACATATTTTTTTAAACTAGATGAGGCCGGCGTTTCCTATCTGACTACTCTGAGAAGAAAGGCCGAAACAAACTCAGAGGTCACAGTCTCTTTTAAAGTCCAGACATAATCTTGGTCAGATCATGTGAAGACCATGTCGATTGGTGTCTGAAATGGTCTTTTGATGAAAGAACCACACAGATTGAGTGGACCTGTCCAGTCAGTGCACGCATTTGTCAGTCGTTGTGCAGCTCAACTCATAACTAAAGGAGCTCAACGATTCAACGAACAATACCAAAGAAAGGACATTTGGCTAGGCCGCAAAAAATACTCAAAACTGCCAGACCATATTAAAAACTAACTGAGAATAAAACAAAATTAAACAATGATCCACATAGTCTTCACATTTACAATAATTAAAACAATATAATACTACACAGAGAAAATATTCATGTCATTGCATAAATAAAATTCATCAATGTCAATGTGTATATTCGGACATAATCTTGGTCAGATCATTTGAGGACCATGTAGGTTTGTGTCCGAAATGGTCTTTTGAGGAAAGACCACACAGATTTGAGTGGACCTGTCCAGTCAGTGCACGCATTTGTCAGTTGTCATGCAGCTCAACTCAAAACTTAAGGAGCTCAATGATTTGACGAACAATACCAAAGAAAAGACATTTAGGTAGGCCGCATAAAGTACTCAAACTGCCAGACCATCATTAAAAGAAAGAGACAAAAAAAAAAAAAACAAACAATGACCCACATAGTCCTCACATTCCTAATAATTAAAATAATATAATATAATACTATACAAAGTAAATATTCATGTCATTGTTTATATAGAATGTTATATAGAATAAGAAAATATAAATAGCTAGCAAAATAAAAAGAGTAAAAAAACAACATTCACTGTAAGTTTATTGGAGCAGCTCAATCCCAAGCCTTTTTGTCCTCAATATAATCTTTAACAGTATAAAAGGCTTTTAGGCACAGTTTCTGTTTTATAAAACATTTGAATTTGTTAAGGCTTAGTTCTTGAATGTGGCTAGGAAGTTTATTATAAAAACGTATACATTGGCATCTAAACGAGCTGCCTATTTTTTTGAGCCTGGTTGTAGGAACAACAAATTTGTGTTTGTTCCTAGTATTTACATTATGGATATCACTGTACTTTTTAAACAAATTGATATTTTTATGTGCGTACAAAAGATTTTCATAAATATACTGAGAAGCTACAGTCATTATATTAATCTCTTTAAATTTTTCTCCGAGGGAGTATCTGGGACTTAATTTATAAATTGAACGGATTGCCCTTTTTTGTAAAACAAAAATTGTCTGAATATCGGCGGCATTTCCCCATAACAGAATACCGTACGACATTACGCTATGAAAATAACTAAAGTATACTAAACGGGCTGTGTCTAAATCCGTTAAATCACGAATTTTTCTAACGGCGTATGCTGCAGAGCTAAGCTTTTTTGACAATTTATCTATATGGGGGCCCCATTGAAGCTTGGCATTCAAAGTTATGCCTAAGAACACAGTGGTATCTTCGGGGTTCAACTCTTCACCCTTTATGAGAACACTAGTTTTTACTTGTCTAACATTAGGTATTGTAAACTTAATACATTTGGTTTTTTTCTCGTTAAGAAGTAGGTTGTTAACATTAAACCAGTTAACTACTTTTTCGAGGGCACTATTTACATTGTCAGTAACCAACTGCTGACGTTTGAGTTTAAATAAAAGTGAAGTGTCGTCTGCAAACAGCACTATATCATGATTATCCTTTATGAGGCAAGGCAAGTCATTTATATAAATAAGAAACAAAAATGGGCCGAGAATTGAGCCCTGGGGGACCCCCATTCTTACTACAGATCCGGGTGATCTTTTCCCGTTAACATCAACTCTCTGAATCCTATCACTCAAATATGAAGTAAGAAGATCCAGAGAAGAGTTTCGGATTCCGTAGTGGTGCAGTTTTCTGACCAAAGTTTCATGAAGAACGCAATCGAATGCCTTGGACAAATCGCAAAAAATACCCAAAGCATCGCATTTATCCTCCCATGCATTATAAACATGTCCTAAAAGTTCAACACCGGCATCAGTAGTCGAACGACCCCTTGTAAAACCGAACTGTTGGTTATGCATTAATTTATGTTTATTGAAAAATATTTGGATTTGATCTAAAATAAGTTTCTCGAAAATTTTACTAAAGGTAGGTAGTACTGAAATACGTCTATAATTAGTAGGGTCTGATGTACTACCCGATTTAAACAACGGTATTATTTTACTGTTTTTCATAAGATCAGGAAACTCACCACAGTCAATACAATTATTAAAAATAACAGCTAAAGTAGGTGCGACAATGTTTATAATCGACTTAGCAACGTCCACAGAATTACCCCATAGATCTGCGGTCTTTTTAACATTTAACGTGTGAAAGGTTTTAATTACATCTTTACAGGTGACATATTGGAAACTAAATTCTGAATCACAAACTGGAACGTTTTCTATAAGTAAAGACTCTGCGGCAGTGGGTGATGAGTTTAGAGATTTTGTAGTTGATATAGGAATCTCTGTAAAGAAATTTTCAAATGCCATGGCGACTTCAGAATCTGATTTAATTATATTGTCATCAATAGCAAGGCTGTAGTCACTACTTCGGTTGGATGACCTTCCCGTTTCACTATTAATGATATTCCATGTCATCTTAATCACATTACCACTATTTTTAATTTTTGAGTTCAAGTAACGTGACTTGGCCATACAACAAACTTTTTTAAATAATTTAGAATAATTCTTAACATATAAATTAAATTCAGCAGTGTTTATACTAGTCCGTTCATCATACAACTCATATAGTCGTTTTCTACTTTTATGTATACCAATGGTGGCCCAGTCACTGAAGGAAGTGATACTATTAACCGACAATGTCTTAGGAACGAAAGTATTCTCAAATTGTGTGCAATACATATTAAAAAAATCATTATATTGTTGATTAGGGGCATCATTAGTTGACAATAGTGGTAATTTACTCAGAATTTTAGTTTTAAATGTTTCCAAACGCTTAGTCGTTTTTGGGTTCACAGTGATTTCTTTTTTAGTAACTTTTTTGCTTTGATATGGAACAGTGATAAATTGTCCGCAATGATCTGATTCTATTAAATTAATATTTTTTTTTGTGGGCTGGTGTAACATCTGTATAAATGTTATCTAGACATGTGGCACTAGTGGGGGTTATTCTAGTGGGCTCTAAAAATTGGTGAGCAAGATTGTATGACTGAAACAAACTTATAATTTTAGTACTTAAACCCGAATTTTCTAATAGATTAACATTAAAATCACCACAAGTGATGATAGACTTATTCGAATTACAGATTTTGTGCAACACATCATCCATAACCTTTTCAAAACAATCATACAATCCTGAAGGAGGTCTGTACACACATAATATAATGAACTGCTCCAACTCTATACAGGCTATTTCAATGGTCCGCTCAACTGAGAGGCTCACAATGTCCTTGCGGTCTTTAAATCTAAGCTGATTATTTACTAGTATTAATGAGCCTCCATGTATAGCATTTATTCTGCTGAACGAACTACCAACCTGGTGATTACTAAAATTGAACATGAACTGGTGGCTTTCAAGCCAATGTTCTGTCATACAAAGAATATCTATATTGTTATAATTCAGGAATAATTCTACTTCTAAATCTTTGTTCAAAAACCCTTGAATGTTTTGATGCACCAGGTTGATTTTATTTATTTTTTTTACACTTTCATTTGATTTATTATTTACTTTCATAACATTTTTGCAAGAGGTTGACTCTATTGTCCTAATTTCTAATTTAAATGATAATCAATGTCATTAATTGTGACCAAATTATTACCAGAAAAGTTTATAAGGTCATTGCATTGCTTAAAAGAAGCAATTTGTTTAGCCAAATATTTGGCTGAAATAGAAAAAAAATATGATAGCGACACAGCTATCTGTCTTTTGTGATAGTTTGAAAGATAGTACATAACAATATTATATCTATCTTTAGTCAAATACAAATTATTACCAACATAATTGTTAGTATCAATTAAATGGAATAGATTATCATTATAGGTCAAATTGTGCAATGTCATGTTAATGTCAAATCTTAAGTTATTTTCTTCCTGTGGCAAACTGTTACTATAGGGCAATGTAAACAACACAATTTTTCTTAAACTAAGATTGCACAAAGTTCTATGATATTGGAGCAATTCTCCTTTGTTCACATTTCCCCTATTTCCCATAAAAATTAATAATGTTGTTTCCTGTTTAAAATTACATTTAATGATTTTTTTCATAATATCAAATAATGAACAGCCAGGCATACAGTAATTTATTATTGACTGTCCTGGGTATTCATCTGTCAACAAGTGGCCTAAGTCCTTCCCAATCTCATCACAAAATAATACAATATCATTATTTACAATTTGTTTACATTGATTATTGGAGTTATTAGTATAGGGAATTGTCAAATCAACACAAGGCTGCGGTAAGGTGGTATTACATGTTGACAATGAATGGTCTGGAGTTGGTACGTTAGATGCTGATTGACAATGCTCACAGTTGATTGTTTGTGAGTTTACCAGCTCATTCATTGCCAACACATATTCCCTCATAAGGTCTTCTGAGGTATTATATTTGTTGGTCATTGAACTAAGTTTCTCTTGTAGAAGTTCAAGTTGAGATTGAAAGTCCTGTGTGTCAATGTTGTATTTCCTAGTACTTTGCTCCAAATTAAAAGAATACATATCTAATTGTTTAAGTAAATTTAACCTTTCTCTATTAAGTTTAACATTTTTGATAAAGAACCTTTGTCTTTTTACCATTTTTTGAGTTTTTACAATATATTTATTAATTTTAATATATTTTTTTAGTTTATTTTTACTGGTGACTACCCTCACTGAATTACATGATTTTGAATCATCATCACTGGTTGAATCTATAGTGTAAGAGGGTTTTATGGCAGAAACCATTGACGGGGCGATAGGCATCAATTCATTGAACAGACTTTGATTCAGCGAGGCGGTGATGTTATGATTTGTGGTCTCCAGTTGTGTAATTTGACTTTGAGCCTCATGTAGCTGTTGTTGAAGTAAATGTTTGTGACTAAGAGCTTGTTCATACTCTATGCTACACTGACTGAACCCGTCCACAACAAGTTGAAGCCTGTCCCGTTCTTCTATGGCATCAGTGAATTGAGTATATATCTGTGCCATTTCAACTTTTAACTTCCTATTCTTTTCATGGGCATCCGAGAGCACCCTTTCATTGTCATCTATTTCCTTAATCAGTTGGTCACAGGACTCCTTTGACGCCTTTAATTCGCTCAAAGCCTGGTTGAGTTTGGACTCTTCAAGGCGAGCACGGGCGCTGCGAGTCATAATCATGATTATAACTTATAAGAAAGTGACAAGAAATTGGAAGTGAGAAGTAGGAAGTTGTGGCAGAAAAAGAGTTGAAGTTAAAGAGTTTATTAATTAAAAAGAAAAATGAAATTTAGATGTAAAGAAGGAGTTCTGTCACCAAACCAAAATAAGGTTATGTTTACGATCAAAGGTCATTGGCATCAATAAGTAGCCGTATTACGAGTGAACAAAGTGAATGCTGGATAAATAATAGTACGTAAACAAACCAATAGCAAGTAAAATATAGAGTATTTTACCTGATATCAAGATGACAATGCAAAACTCACTTGTGCCGGTTACCTGTCACCGATTCACTTTCCAATATTTACACTTATTATGCACTTGGTATGTGAATCTAATACAAAAAACACATTATTATCCTATTTACTAGATGAGTAATTGGAAATAGGCCTTAAAAACAAAGAAATTTAATATTTAAGATTAAAACTACAAGAACAAATTCAAATCAGCTGTTAGCTGTAGTCGTCCATATAGTCGTCCATATAGTGCGATTTGTATATCGCATTAACAGCGGCTGGTAATGACGACTCGTAACGACGCGCATTTACATTTTTAATAAACTGAGCTACAAAAGGAGAACAGTTAGCGCCGAAAATAAGTGACGTCATAATGTAAGTATCAACTGGCTCGTCGGGGCTGTTCCGCCAAAGGAACCTAAACGCGTGTTGATCTTCAGGACCAATTTTCACCCTAAGGAACATGTCCTTGATGTCACCGGTTACTGTAATTGAATATTCCCTAAAGCGCAGCATTATACCAAACAGAGATGACAACAAGTCCAGCCCTGTGAGTAAATAGTGATTGAGACATTAATCACCAACTGGAGCGGCAGAATCGAACACTAGTCTAAGTGACTTTTTGTTAGGGTTATCTACCCCGAAGTGGGGTAGATACCACATCCTGGGTGCCGGCAGTGGGTTTTCCGTCTTGTGAGCGTAATCATTTTGTAATAAATGACTAATACGTTCGCGGTATCTCTCAGCGAAACCATCGTCGCGTGCCATCTTCCTTTCTATGCGTTTTAACCTTTTCAGAGCGATATGATAGGTATCGGGCATGGTACAGGCCTCATCCTTCCACGGTAGACCTGCACGCCAGTGACCGTTGATGAGTTCGACAGACTTCTCCAGCTGCGTGACGGCATGAGTATCATTCATATTTTGTCTCGGCTTACCTGACACTCCCAAGGTGTCTACAGCAAATGAGTGCCTCACCTACTCGTGGAGCTCCCGTAGTATGCACTCGTCCCTGTCCGCGGTGGTGGCAGCTACCGAGCTCAACAGCAGAGCGGGGTGCGCCTCGACGGCGCCGTCGGCGACCTGCACGTGCCGAGCGTACGGGCTTCGCAACATACCGTGCATGCACCAACCTAGGGGAGTCAAAGTAGCGGACGGCTCATATAATTTACCTATTATAACTTTGAGAGGTAACAATAAGTGACAGTTATCTTGACCTATTAAAATCTCGGGTTTTACATCACATTTGTATAACTTATAAATTTTTCCAAACAGTTTTTTGTAATTTTTATAATCGACAACAGAAAGTTGTTGCAAAGGTAAGTTTAATTTATCTACACATCGAAGTTTTATATTATGCATCTTATTGTCCATACCGGATAATGTAACATTCGCGACAGTCGTTTTACATACCGTTCATCGTCAGACCAGGCTCCGCGAATTCGCATCGTCTCTGAGCGGCCACGAAGCCCCGCGCGCTTCGCTTGCCCCGCACTGATAAGCGAGACGGTCGATCCGTCGTCAAGGAGTGCATTTGCACTGATTACACCGTTAGCACTATATATACGTATAGGTACGACTTTAAGTATCACTTTGTTTTCACTCGCGTTTATATGCGTCACTGTTTGTGTGTAGTACACTTACGTACTATTAAACTTACAGACAAAAACCAATCATCCTAAAAACAATAGTTTCGGCATTACAACCGAACTCTAAACAAAAAAAACCGAAATCCAAGAACTCATAGCAAAAACTTTTTTTTTTCAAAAATATCCAATATACAATTTTGACTTCACTACAATTTTATTATATGTATAAACTAGCTTTTGCCCGCGATGTCGTCCACGTAGAGTATTTCTCTTTTCTAGATATCAATTATTGTAGCAATATAGAGCTTTGTTCATGGATATCGCCCGCCACTATCGTACGAGTACATAGTTATATATTTGACAAAAGATCAGGTATATTTTTACAGTATTTCCTTATAAACAATGTTTTTCACTAATTCGGAAGCGGGCACTAACCAGACTAGTTAGAGAGCTCACACGTGAGCATGCCTCACAAAACTGGTCGTGGGAGAAACAGTCCTAACGCAAATCAACTCCAGCAAATTTCAGAGTTTGTCCCTGTGACTTACTAATAGTCATCACGAAACAAACTTTTATTGGGAACTGCGATCTTTTTCAGTCATTAATTTGGGACCAATGGTATACGCGGCACGAAGACTGTTTCTCCTCTGGTAGATCCAGCTAATATTTTGGCCTCAATAACATTGCGGCAGCAGTGGTGGTCCAGTGGTAACGGCCGCGACTTATGTGTTGTAGGTCGTAAGTTCGAACCCAGAAAGACGCTTTACTTTGTGTAAATTATTTCATCACCACTGCTCCTCGAAACGGTGAAGGAAAACATCGTGAGGAAACCGGCATGACCTAGAACGAAAAATCGAAGACATGTGACATCTACCAACCCGAACTGCGCCCGCGTGGTAAATTACGGCCCACTCCCTCACCAAGAGGAGGCCTGTGTCCCAGCAGTGGGAACATTAACGTAGGCTGATTATGATGAACCTTGCGGCGGAGAGCTGTTACTTGGAGTCTAGGCCTAGTTCCATTGCACAATTTTGGAGGCCGTTTATTTCTAAGGAACATGACAGCAACAAGAGATGGAGGCGGATTGAGAGAGTTTAAAAATTCCAACAGCATAATTTACCAACTTGTCCATATCGACCTTGGTGTAAACAGAATTATAAATAATTTCTTCACCTTCGAATGACTTTATCAACATTTTTTATCGGCTTGGTCGTTTTTGGGGTTCAAAATGGACTTAGAGACTTGAAATTTTGCACATAGATACTTTATATAGTGTAAGCATTTTTTTTAGTCAGGCTAAGAACGACAAACGTCAATTAAACAAACGCTGCTTAAGGTTGATTTAAATGTTATCTCTGTGCTTTCTGGTATGTTGTGAATAAAGTTAGCTGTCGTTCAAACGCCTTAAATCTTTGATAAAAAGAGCATTTCTCGGTATGTTCTCGAAAAATATCTGTCTAAATCTGACATCAAAAACACCACATTTTAATTAAATTCACCCACAAATAAGGATTTCCTTTTACAGAGTAAATAGGGACTTACTTCGAAAATAAAGAATTTTAATCTGTTAAGTATTTGTTGAGGCTTTTACCCTTTACAACGATCCTGTTTGGGAACTAGTCAACAATTTCAATAAGAGTGTAGATTTTGTGTGGGCGATCATTTTGTTTTGGATACAAGTAATGTGCAGTTTAAAAGTTACAGTATCTACTGTTTAATTAATTTGAGATTGCGTATTTTTAAGTATAAAATGACAATTTAGCCCACATTGATGCCCACCAAGATTCGACCGGGTGAAATTCACGAGATTTAATGAAATCCATGCTCAGCCCACGAACTACATAAATTCCCACGACCAGTATTACCTATGGACCAATGCTGTCCATTGCTGCAGTGGACATCAACGGTCAGTCAATGATGAGGAGAATAATCCTTCGTACCGATACGAGATTTTTTTATAGGTACCTACGTAAAACCGATTATTCTGCTGGAATTTCCTTCGCTAGTTCTCCCTGGTTACTCTTTCCTAACGTTTTATTCCTTCTAGTTAAAGGAGTTCCTCTTCGCAGTGCTTATTCTTCCGGTTAATGGATTGTCTTTGCTAATCATAGCATAGGTAATGTAGTTAGGTAATACTACTGCGTCATGGTGCATTAGATGCTATTAGTGGTTTACATAGTAGTCTGTGCCAGATTGTCTAAGAGCTACTGTTTGGTAAATCTATGCAATTAATTGGTTATACTTTGTCAATGGATAAGTTAACTTTGATATTGAATAAAAATACATAGATAGTTTTTATTACTAAGGATTTCTAGACATTAAATATTTGTTGCGATTACAAAGAAGACATATTTTTGTACAGAGAATAGGCCCACCCTAAATTCTTTTATATTCCAACAAATCATCATCATCTTTCTCCTGCCCTTATCCCAATTTATTTGGGGTAAGCGCAACATGTCCCTTTTTTCCATACTTCTCTATTAGTTGTCATCTCGGTAGTCACCCCCTTTCTAGCCATATCATCTTTCATACAGTCCATCCATCGTTTCTTTGGTCTTTCTTCTACTCTTATAGCCATTGACATCCATACTTAAAACTTTCCTCACGTCATTTTCTGCATTCCTCCGCATCACATACCCATACCATGCCAACCAATTTCCGCACAACTTTACAGTCACCTGTGCCACTTTCAAACTTCCTCTTGTACTCCTTTCTTATCCTATCCATTCGTGTCATACCACACACCCTCTTAGCATTCTCATCTCAACTGCATGCAATTGCCTTTCATTCATCCCTTTTGTAGCCCAACATTCTGATCCATACAAAACAGCAGGTTTTATCATTGTTTTATATATCTTCCCCTTAAGTTTAAAGGGAATGTGGGAGTCACAGATTGTTCCCGTGACCTGCTGCCATTTTATCCATGCAGTGTTTACTCTATGCTTAACCGTCCGATCTACTTCGCCGTCGCTTTGCACGAGAGAACCGAGATACCGAAAGTTAGAACAGACTGGGAGAAGCACGCCATCAAGCGCTATGGTTCCAGAACTGGAGAGACCGCCGAAATCACAGAACATATATTCGGTTTTGGTTCTGCTGATTTTCAAGCCCACATTCTCTAGCTTCTGTTGCCATTTCTCCAATCTGCTCTAGATCTCAGGTCCACCTTCACTGACAAGAACAATGTCATAGACGAACAGCATGCACCAAGGTGCCTCTTCCTGTATTTCCGACGTCAGAGCGTCCATGACCTGTTGGTCATGGACGCTCTCTTCCTGTTGGAAGAGGTAAGGGCTTAACGCCTACCCTTGGTGTAAGCCTACAGCCACACTGAACCCGTCGGTATTGCCAGCAGCCGACCGGACGTAGGTGTAAGATTGACTGTACATAGCACGAATTAACTTCGCATACTTCGCGGACAAACCTTTCTATTTCAAAGCCCACCACAACATATCCCGAGGTACCCTATCATACGCTTTCTCCAGATCAATGCACACCATGTGCAAGTTCTTGTGTGCACGTCTGTACTTCTCGCACAATTGGCGGAGTGTAAAAGTGGCGTCCACTGTTCCTCTACCTGGCATAAACCCAAACTGGTTCGGGGTATCTCACTCTCCTCTCACAGTCTTTTCTCTATTACTTTCTCCCATAGCTTCATACTAAGTGATATGAGCTTTATCCGTCTACAGTTGTTGCAGTCCTGGACATCACCTTTATTCTTGAAGATGGGCACTAGCAAACTATTGCACCATTCTTGTGGGATCCCTCCTTCATGCAGCAACTTATTGAAGAATAAAGTCAGCCACATACATCCATCTTCTTTTAAACACTGGCATATTTCTACTGGTATATCATCTGGGCCCATGGCTTTTCCATTTTTCATACTTCAAACTGCCTTCCTTACTTAATCCATGCTAATTTCCCTCACTAAACCCATATTTACCTGTACCTCTTTGAGCATACCATTCCATTTTTGAAAGAAATAAAGAAAGAAATGTGAATGTGTATTATATCTCTCATTCTCCTTTCTCTTGCTTTTGTAATCCGATAGAGCTCTTTCTGGCCTCTAGGGCTGTCCAGTGAGTCATTCAACTTTTCCTGCACCTTAGCTCTCGAAACTGCTACCGCCTTTGTTGCCTTTTTATTCCATTCTTTATAAACCTTTTTCTTATCATCTTTCAAACTGTCATTCCCGTTATCAACACCCTGCCATTCTTTAAACGCAATTTTCTTTTCTTTAAGCATCTTTTGCTCATCATCATTTCACCACCATGTATCCCTTTCTATTATACCTTTCCCTTTCGATTCTTCAAACACATCTTTTGCTACTCTCCTTATACAATCCGCTATCTCTTTCCAACATTCATTCACAGATTTTCTTTCCATATCCTTCATTTCAATCATTTTATCTACCGCTTGACACTTTAACATACTGGCACATTCCTCTTCTTCTATTACACACCATCTGGTTTTGGGTGGGGGCCGTTCCTTGTTCCTACTGGACGAGACACTGACTTCGACCTCCATTATTAGGAGTCTATGTTGTGGGACTAAATCTTCACCTGGGAGCACTTTGCAGTCTTTGACTGTATTAAGGCTGTTCCGTCTTACCAGCAAGTAGACAATTTGTGTCGTGTGGTGACCATTTTTGTAGGTTATAAGATGCTCATTTTGTTTTTCGAACCACGTATTTATTATTGCCAGGTCGAAGGCCGAAGCAGCTTGCAGGAATGTCGTGCCATCAGTGTTACGGTCTCCGTATCCCCAACCACCATGCACTCTCTCATACCCATCCTTCTGTCTTCCTACATGCCCGTTAAAATCACCCCCCACGTACACTTCTTCACTATCTTGCACGTCATCATCATCCGATCGAAGTCCTTCCAAAACTTCTCTTTTACAGTATCCTCACACCCAGATTGGGGTGCATACACATTAACGATATTAACCACCCGACTCTCCACAATTACTTTAACAGCTAGCTTTATCATTTACTCTTTTAACATCCACCACACATTCCTTCAACTGATTATCCAAAACTATACCCACACCATTTCGCTTGCCATCACTTCCATAGTAATAAAACTTATATCCTATATAGTATATTCCAACAAAATGCATGTCTTTTTGATCTTGATATTATCTAGATGACATTGCGATAAATTATTGTTAATAATTATGTCGTTAAAACTAAAAGTAACCGAAGAGGTTATGCATACTTTTTTTTTTTTTTAAGGTGAGAAATCATCAAATAACTTCTCCCGCTCTGGGCGGAGCGGGAGGGTGTGTCAGACTCTTACTGACTAAAACCCACCCGTATTCCTTCCTGTTGCCTGTGTTGCGGGGGCCTCGGTGACCCATAAGTACCTTCCCGCGACCCCGGAGGTTATGAATACTTAAGTTAGATATACGGTATAATTGGTTTGGGCAGTTTCGATGAGAGTTAGTAAACAAAATATTTATTAATTTTCTCGTTAATCATCCTCACAAAATGTCAATTTAGTTTGGGAACCTTCCGAGAACATGAAATATTCTGTAATTTATTTTCTTAATTATTTACCCTTCTTTTCTCTTTCTGAGCAAACACAGAAAATATTACACATCAGGTTGGCACGTGTCCTTTGCAGAATATAGTTAAGCGTTTATAAATATTAATAGAGCCACACACACGTTAATTTGAGAAGCGTGTAGTCTCGTTTAGGCGAACAAGTTTCATCATAATGTAAACTGCCTGAAGCGGTAATCCTAAATTAAATGTTGACAGTTCACTGAAAACGACCGCCATCTTTGATGTTGTTTTTGGGTTTGTTAATAAGTAACCGAAATCTTAATTATTTTTATCTCTTGTGCACGGCCAGTTTTCTTTAAAATCGTCTGGATTGAAGGACGGTTTTGAATTTCACCACTTCTATACATATTAAAAATTTAAGTCGCTTTTCGTGATTGTCAGTGAGACCACGTTGTTCTTCTAAACAACGCAACGCTTTTTGATGTGGTTTACACCATCATTATTAAATTATTTATTCTAGAAGGGTTATGGGTAATATATTTAAATATTAAGTTTAAAGATATTAATGTAATGTTTGAGAATGTTTGACCTTTGGGTTTATGCTAGGTCAAGGAACAATGGACTGCAATTTTACACTCCGCCAATTGTGTATGAAATACAGACATGCACACAAGAACTTGCACATGGTGTTCATCAGTGTTCATTAATCGAATGGGGTGAAAGCCGAATTTAGTATTAAACGCCCAAAATTCCATCACGAACAATGGTTCGTGATCGATAAGCAATGGCTTATCGACCACTAAAGAACATTATTAGGGAATGTTTTGATCAGGATCTTGAGTTACTTAACTAGCGTTAACCGAGCTGCAAGATGTTAAGTGGTCAGTGAATTTAACTCGAAGTTACTTACATTATTTGATATCCATGCACCTCTAAAAACTAGTGTCATTAAGGAGAATGTAAAATTTATGATGCATTTGAGGATTAAAGCACATGCAGAGTATTTAAAAGACAAAAAATATACTTCTAAAAAGATTAATTACAAAGAATTGAAGTCACTTGTTTATAGGTCTCTATTTTACGAAAAGTTAGCATATTATAAACACAAGATCAACAGTCACGTAAATGACTCCAGAGCGCTTTGGAAAAACTTAAAGTCTACCCTGCTCCCATCTAAACTTAAAGGATTACCTCTGCACTTCAACGGTCCCGAAAAAATTTGTGACCATTTTCTGAATGTGCCGGATGCGGATACGGTTAGTAATTCATCGCTTGCTTATTTTGAGTCCACGAGAAATAATAGTTCCACGTTTACTTTGAGACCGATAACATGCAAGGAAATCGCGAATGCTGAAGGTTGCGGCGGCTTTACCATAAATATGATATTATTGACTTTGCCTGTGACTTTGGACGCCGTGACTGCTTTAATAAATACATCTATTACATCCTCATCTTTCCCTGAGTTATAGAAATTTTCCAAAGTGCACCCGCTGCCGAAGACTCTTAATGCATTGGATATGAAGGATCTTCGACCTGTTAGTATACTGCCGGTACTTTCTAAAGTTTTAGAGAAAGTGGTATGTGCGTAATTGGTTGCATTCTTAGAGACGGACAATATCTTGTCAGCTCAAGATAATCGGATGTGCACTATTTTGGTATTGCTTGATTTTTCACGCGCCTTTAACTGTATTACGTTCCTTTATTATTGTCAAAGATGTTTTTTATGGATTTAATGACGACACTATAAAATAGTTTGATACTTTTTTTTTTTTTTTTGAGGGTGGGAAATCATGAAATAACTTCTCCCGCTCTGGGCGGAGCGGGAGGGTGTGTCAGACTCTTACTGACTAAAACCCACCCGTATTCCTTCCTGTTGCCTGTGTTGCCAGGGGACTCGGTGACCCATAAGTACCTTCCCGCGACCCCGGCAGGCAATAGTTTGATACTGTCTTCGCGATCGTACGCAATTCGTTGAAATAGGTCAGGCAAACGGCTCAATAATTGTCTGTGGACATCGCTCGGTAGTAACGGGGGCTCCGCAAGCCTCGATTCTTGGGCCAGTATTGTTTATTTGGTCGATATTATTGTGCTGATCTGATTAAAACTATAAATAAATGTAAATACCATATTTATGCCGATGATTCACAAGTATATTATATCATTTAAGCCGGAAGACTATGAACAAGCATTAAATGATCTTAATACAAATCTTGAATACATAGTTCAATGGTCCAAGGCCAATATGCCTTCCTTGAACCCTACAAATACCAAGTATATGCTTTATGGAACCGAAAACAGTTAGGTAAAATTAAACCCTGACTAGGCTATGTAACTGTTATGGGAGAGCCTACCCGGGAGCCTAACGGGTCTACGAAGCGCGTAATCTAGATCTTATCATGGACACGAAACTTCGTTTTCACAAACACGTATCTGAGTCTATCTGTAATTGCTACTATAGACTTAAGATTTTATACAAAGCCCGTCCCTATCTTAGGACCTGGCAGAGCCCCGATAACGTGAAAAGGAACGAGATAGACTTCATTATGACGGATAAGAGGCACATATTTAGAGATGTATCTGTGATCAGCAGGTTTAATACCGGAAGCGATCACAGGCTTGTCCGAGACACTCTAAATATCAATTTTCGTGCTGAGAGAATCCGCATGATGAGGCCTACTCTCCGACCTACGCAGCTTCAAGCCGCTCTAGGATCCGAAAAGTTCCAACTGGAACTTCAAAATCGATTCGCCCTCCTGGAAACCATAGGCACTGTCGATGAGAAGGCCGACGAGGTGGTCAAAGCACAACGCGTCGTGTCCCACAGACTTTTCCCGTCGCAACGAAAAAGTAAGGTGTCCAAACTTTCCTCGGAGACTCTCGGACTTATGAGGGAAAGACGAGAGTTGCCATCTACGCCACCGTCTTCGTCAGATAAGAGGGCCTTAAACCTAAAAATTAGAAAGCTGACGCGACGCGACCTTCGGTGCTCTAACACTCGTGACATTATGGTAGCGATTGAGCAGAACCGAGGGTCGAAAGTGTTCGCTCAGGAATATGGGAGGTCCCATCTGACGAAACTGAGAACTGCGGATGGTAGGATCGTGACTTCAAAGTCCGAGATACTTGAGGAAGTCGAGGATTTCTACGGGCACTTGTACTCAACGCGGACGGCGAAACCAGCGGGGTATAGTGAAGATGACTATCGAGCCGAACTAACGCACCACTACACGGAAGACATCCCAGATGTCGACCAATGCGAGATTAGGGCGGCTCTCGAGCAGCTAAAGAACAACAAGGCACCTGGTGATGACGGAATAACGACAGAGCTCCTTAAAGCGGGCGGGGCTCCAGTCCATCAGGACTGGAGCCCCGCCCGCTCTATCAAGAGCTAGCGAGTCTCTTCAACTCCATCATCCAAGAGGGTACAACGCCGGAGGCGTGGAGCGGAGGTGCGATGGTTTTGTTCTTCAAAAAAGGTCACAAAACCTTGCTGAAGAACTATAGACTCATCTCACTTCTGAGCCACGTTTACAAGCTGTTCTCGAGAGTCGTCAAGAACCATCTCACCAGAAGACTTGACGAGTTCCAGCCACCAGAACAAGCTGGTTTTCGAAAAGGCTTCAGTACCGTGAACCACATCCATACTGTTCGGCTGATTGTACAGAAGACCGAAGAGTACAACCAGCCGCTGTGTATGGCATTTGTGGACTACGAGAAAGCCTTCGACTCCATCGAAATATGGGCAGTTCTGGCCTCTCTGCAACAATGTCGAATTGACTGGCGTTATATCGAAGTGTTGAGGTGTTTGTATGACGCTGCAACGATGTCTGTCCAGATCCAGGATAAAAAAAACCAGCCCTATCCAACTGCTTAGGGGGGTGAGACAAGGGGATGTGATATCCCCGAAACTTTTCACCAATGCGTTGGAGGACGTTTTTAAGAAGCTGGAATGGACTGGACAGGGTATCAACGTAAACGGCGAGTACATCTCACATCTTCGTTTTGCCGATGACATCGTCATAATGGCAGAGACACTGGAACAGTTAGACCAGATGCTGCACAGCCTAAATGGAGCTTCTCGGCGGGTTGGCCTCGGCATGAATTTGGACAAGACGAAAGTCATGTACCATTCGCACGTCTTGCCGAGTCCAATCCATATCGAAGGGTCGCTTCTCGAAGTTGTGAAGGAGTACGGCTACCTAGGACAAGTCATCCAGCTCGGTAGACTCAACTTTGAGAAAGAAGCCGACAGGAGGATCCGATTGGGTTGGGCAGCGTTTGGAAAACTTCGTCAAGTCTTCTCGTCGCCAATCCCGCAGTGTTTGAAGACTAAGGTCTTTAACCAGTGCGTCCTGCCCGTTATGACATACGGTGCCGAAACGTGGACACTGACAGTCGGGCTGGTCCACAAATTCAAGGTTGCTCAGCGCGCCATGGAGCGGGCTATGCTCGGAGTTTCTCTGAATGATAAGATCAGAAATGAAGTTATACGGAAGAGAACCGGAGTTACCGACATAGCCTGCAGAGTAATCAAGCTGAAGTGGCAGTGGGCTGGCCATATTTGTCGAAGGACCGATGGCCTGTGGAGCAGACGAGTTCTAGAGTGGAGACCGTGTATCGGCAAGCGTAGTATGGGACGTCTCC
Source organism: Atethmia centrago (assembly GCA_905333075.3). Taxonomy (NCBI): domain Eukaryota; kingdom Metazoa; phylum Arthropoda; class Insecta; order Lepidoptera; family Noctuidae; genus Atethmia; species Atethmia centrago. The sequence goes on from HG995369.1 coordinate 24,274,924, forward strand.
CAGCTAGATGGACCGACGACCTTAAAAAGGTGGCTGGGACAGACTGGATGCGGAAGGTGGAGGACAGGGTGTTGTGGTGAAGCCTGGGAGAGGCCTATGTCCAGCAGTGGACTGTTATAGGCTGAGTTGATTGATTGATTGATTGATTGATCTTAGTGAAGAATTGCGAGTCTTACTTGTGGAGTCTTTGGTTTTATCAAAGTTAAATTATGCAAGCACAGTGTATGGCGAAGAGCTACTGTCAAAAACTGAAAAAATGATCCAAAGACTTCAAAATGCTTCTGTTTTAAAATTCCCTTTATTAATTTTTAATATTATATTAATTTTTAAAATATTGTGCTCATTGGTGAAAGGTGCAACATGTCCCCTGTTGCACCTTTCACCAATGAGCACAACATTTAAAAAATTTAAACTAGACGTAAACTACACTTGTCAAGCCTACTCTTTGGTGTTATTAAGTCTCATTCCCCTTCTTACCTATATGACAGACTATCTTGGACAAGAAGACACAGAATCGGTGATGAAAGAAAATGTTCTCAACAACTTTTCATCCCACGGCTTTTAGGGGCAGCTTTCGCTATGCAGCTAATAAATGCTGGAACAATATCCCTCCTCCCATAAAGTATAATAAAAGTTGCTCGAGTGTCAAATTGAATTTAAAAGAATTTTTATTAAGCCAACAAAAAGATTTAGAAAATGTTTGAGCTGACATATCTGCCATATAAGAAAACATCTTTATAAATTTTACTAATTTTATATGTTTCACCAATTTTACCAATTTTATCAAATTTACCAATTTCACCATATTTATTTTATACATTTTACCAATTTTATCAGTTTTAATTTTCATTGGTCAATTATTATTGTTTTATTCTTTAAGTGGTAGTGATAACCACATCAGAATCCGATTCGTAGTTTAGAAGTACACGCAGTCAAACGATTATCACCTATAATTACCACCGATATTATCACCTTTAATTTAAACTCTTAATTAATTAAAAGCGGGCACACACTTCCCTATGTGTTTATTATTCTAGCGTATGGCACTCGTGAGTTGCAGCTGAAAATCAGCGTCAGATGGTACATCTTGTGTGTCGTCAGACATTATGCTGAGCTGAGGCCCTTTTGGTATTATTGTAATTGTTTTCTGTTTTTTATTAGTTTTAAGGTGTATTTTTTTTGCTGTAATGCCAATAAACGCATTTTTCTTTCTTTGTAATCTGGAGAAAGCGTATGATAAGGTACCTCGGGATGTGTTGTGGTGGGCTTTGAAAGATAAAGGTTTGCTCTGGAAGTATGTAGAGTTAAGTCGTGCTATGTAAAATCCATTTTGCACCGAGGTCCGGTCGGGTCGGCTGCTGGCAATACCGAAGAGTTAAGTGTGGCTATAGATTTGCACCAAGGGTCGGCTTTAAGTCCTTACCTCTTCTTGTTGATTACGGACGCTCTGACGTCGGACAAACAGGAAGAGGCACCCTGGTGCATGCTGTTTGACGTTGACTTGGTTATTGTTTGTGAAGATGGACCTGAGATCCAGAGCAGATTAGGAAAAGGCAACAGAAACTGGGAAATGTTGACTTGAAAATCACCAGATCCAAAACTGAATATATGTTCTGCGATTTCAGCGGTCTCTCTAGTGCTGCAGCCATAGCGCTTGATGGCGCGCTTCTGCCAGTCTGCTTCGACTTCCAGTATCTTGGTTCACTCGTGCAAAGTGATGGCGAAGTAGAACGAATGGTTAAACACAGAATTAACACTGAACGGATGAAATGGCGACAGGTCACGGGAACAATCTGCGACTCCCACATTGCCCGTAAACTTAAGAGGAAGATATATAAAATAAATGGTCAGGTTACAAGACAGCAGATATCTTGTATGGGTCAGAATGTTGGACACAAAAGGGATGCATGAAAGGCAATTTGCATGGAGAATACAAGAATGGATAGAATGAAGTCTGAAAGTGACTGAAAAGTTGTGCGGAAATCGGTTGTCATTGAATGAGTATGTGATGCGGAGGAATGAAGAAATGTAGTGAAGAAATTTTTGAGCATGAATGTTGATGAATATAAGAGTATGGGAAGACGAAAGAAAAGGTGGATGGACTATGTGAAGCATGATATAGCTAGAAAGGAGCTGATTACCGAGATGACGACTAAAAGAGAAGTATGAAAAAAAGTGGCAGGAAAATGATATTAATGAATCTTGATGTTTTGTAAAGTCGTAAAAACCGTGCGAAGCAGGGGTGGTTCGCTAGTTACTCTATAAATCATTTCAGTTTTTGCCCTGATGTCCTAACTAAAAACGCGCCTACCCTATATACCTTTACTTTTTACCATCAAATTTTAAATGACCATAGAATCTATGGTTCCCTCCTTTTTTAGAGAAAATCATGGGGCAAATACTGATCTTTGGCAAAGATGAATATTTACCCTATGATTTCGAGATATCAGAATAGAGGTATCAGGTTATTACTCTTTACGTTTATTTACATAATCAAATTACAAGACGGTTATTAACATTAACTAAATTAAATTAAAATTAAGTTAAACCTAAAAAAAGGCCATCGAGGCATTGCACCGAGGGTGCTGGTGGCATTCCTCGCTGAATTGCAATGCTGATGCGTTGGGCGAGAAAGCCGCCAGCTTTTCGGTCACCAGTTACATCAATTAGACGTTTCGCGATTTCCGCAAATAACTTATGCGCACTGGGACCCCACGGACCGAGGGTCTCGACGCCAAAGGGCACAAAGTTGTACTCTCTGCCAAGGACTCTTTTCAGTATATTTTTGATCTAACAACCAACCGCTTAACGTGTTTTCCGAAGCACGGAGGAGTCTCGGTATGTAAAGATACCCATCCACGGACCAACCCTGGCAAGCGTAGCTTAATTTGACCGATCGACCCGAGCGGCTGTTATTACTTAGTCACGAGCTCCACGCTCCACGAACACGTTATAAAACACGTGTTGCCATGGGCCTCGGTAACCCTTTTGAACTTCCACGCGACCCCGGCAGGCATCGACCCTAGTGAACCCCTACACTTGTGCTGACATCTCATTGAGGCGCGCGTTGAACACAACGCGCCGTCGACCCGGGCCTGGTCCGTATCGGACGGCGAGCTACCCATTGCTCACCGTCCGAAATACCGCGCCTACGATGGCCGGAAATCCGCCTGGGATTCCCGACGCCCAGGTCGTCTCCTGTGGCGGCTAGAGGCGTGAGGGCGCAAAGTTTGCCTCTCCCTCACCCGTTTCGCCTCCTCCTTCGCGAGAAATACTGCTTCGCAAGGAGGTGACGGCTTCCCATGCCCTTTCGCTCAGTACCATGGCCTGGACCAGGGCCGGACGCGAGAGGTCTCCACCGCCGAACGCCTCCACGAGGACACTGCGGTGCTCTGCCCAAGCGGGGCAGACTTCCACCGTATGCTCCACCGTATCCTCCGGGTGATCCACACAGTAGTAACACCCGGGCGTTTCCTCCCACCTTATCCGACACAGGAACCTCCCGAAGCAGCCGTGTCCGGTGAGGATGCCGTCTGTCTGCCTGTCTATTACCTTTTCGGATTTTGATGGGCACACGAATAGACCGTGACCTTGGTTTTGGCATAGGTTACTTTAAATCCCGGTAGTACGTTCCACCTCCACACCTTCGAAGCGGCGGGCAAGCGGCTAGGAAGGCCATACTTACACAAACCCTCCTTACAAACAGCCCTCCTCGCGTGGCACATGTTCACGAAGGACTGGAACCCCTTCTTGAATCTGCTGAACATCATGCAGACCGACTCTAGGTCAGCCTCGGGAAGGTCCTGGCAAACATGGTTACATTCCTCATTCGCTGGTGCATTCTCTTTTAGACGGTCTGATAGCTTTGGTGCTGCTGATGCTATAACTAATGGAAGACGTACGAGTATTAAGCGTAGTTTAAAAACCAACCTGAACAGACGATCCTGACCTAATGCACACATGAAACAATTTCATCAGTTTAACGGTTCGATTCAGAGAATGGTCACTTCAGACGTCGTACGACGTAGAACTTGAGGCCGTAATAGCCACGGCACACACAGCTAAACACGATATATATCCATTTTGTTAACCAGACGGTGGTAGAACTGAAAATGTATGGGTATCCTTTAGAATATCAATGAGAGGTTTACTTTTAAAAATATGATCAATTCAGGGAACGTACGAAATTAAAAATAGGAAAAATAGTTTTAAATGACCTGGCCCCTAATGTTTGTAATACACATATTCTCAGCTGTTTGCTGCTTTTTAGGGTTCCATATTCAACAAGGAACCCTTATAGTTTCGCCATGTCCGTCTGTCTGTCTGCCCGGCTTAGCTCAGACTCTTAGTACTAGAAAGCTGTAATTTGGAATTGGTATACGTGTTAGTCACGCCAACTCAGTGGTAAAAAAATCAATTGAAAAAAAAAATTGTTAGGTACCTACCTAAAAAAACAATTATCCCCATTTTACGAATTTCAATTTCGATTTTCGGTTTGGGAATTTTTTTCTCGTCCATCCCATGATGTCCATATCATTGGATAGGCTGCTGAAAAATGTTGCGGGTGAGTGAAAACCATTTTTAAATTCAGGTCCGTTTGCTTTATATTTCGTTAGTATATAGCTGGCTGCTGGTGTATTTAGCTTGCAGGGGTGCCAGCTAAATGGTTATTTTGGATATGAGAAAAAAATCGAAAACGAAATTAAAAGGAAAACTGTCACAGCTAAGTAGGGTTTACAAATTAATAATCGACCAACTTAAAAAACATGTTCTCCCATAAATCGATATACGTTACCGATGTATGGGTGAACATGTTTTTCAACTACAATGTTAAGTTTGTTTTTGGGATAAATTCATCCCAACTGTGGAACCCTTCATTGTGCGTGGTCCGACACGCACTTGGTCAGCTTTTTTCTATTTAGGTAAATGTTTTATTTTATCATTCACAGTGACAGTATTGTTTAAATTAAATCATGAAGATTTTTCTGGCTATATTGAACCTGGCCTGTCGGGTCGGGGTCACATATTTACAGGTCACATCACGATCACCCTTTAAAACAGCAAAAATAATTATAATATTATCTTATTCTGAGTAACCGTAACAGATTTCATGTTCAGATATTTTCTGTATTCGTCTTTCCAAAATACTTTAACTAGTGTGTTCTTGGTACGAGAATAACTGTCTACCGCAAAACGTGACCTAAATACAACGTACATAGTCTTACCAATTATGCAACACAAACTGAGAGTAGTTGGCAAAACATGCCAACAATAGAACACCAACATTTAATTTGAAATTCAATTTTATTTTATTACTTTTTATTATACACGAAAACAACTTTTTTATTTGTAAAACTTATCGAGTTCCAGTTTTTAAAATATATTTTAATAAAAGCAGTTATTCAACTTTTAATTGGAATTTAGAACTCGATGGTATTTCAAAATTAGAACCATTATTAGAACGGATTACAATGTGTACGTATTTTAAAAGCAACTTAATTTAAAGTTTATTTAATACTTTGTTATAATTTAATCGATTTAAGTAAAACGCTTTAAGATTTATGAGTTATTTTTCGTCATTGGTGTATTGTAGGAGTACCAGTTCGTATGTCACTATGGTCCCTGCGACCTGTAACAAAGGGAAATTTTACTTTTATAACCGTGATTATTTCAAAATTCAAAATATCTTTATTGTGGGCATATGTTTGTTAAAGGTCTTAACAATAAATTAGTGTTACAATATGTCCTGCATAATAGGCATACAATAATTATTTATTAGCATTAAATTTAAAATTATTTTACATGTTAAATTTAGTTATTATAAATGTCAAAATATGAAAATACAGTGTAATTATTATATGGTCAACAAAAATAAATTCAATAAATCAAGAAATCTTGGATTGTGTAATAAGCTTTATCAATTAAAAAGTTTCGTAATTTATTCTTAAATACTGGAAGTTCCTTAGTGCTCAGAATGTCAATAGGTATTTTGTTGTATATTTTAGATGCAATACCAAAGAAGCTTTTGTTAAATAGAGCCGTTTTATGTGTTACATTAGAAATTTTAAACATATATCTTTTCGATTTGAGCTTATCAAATAGATTTTCATTGGTTTTTTATAAATACAGCTACTTCATAAATGTAAATTGCAGGAAATGTCAATATTTAAAATTTTTTGAAATATGGTTCACATGAATCAGGAACACGGATACCAGCAATCGCACGTACACGTCGTTTTTGTGCTTTAAACACTAAATCCCTATTAGTGGAATTTCCCCAATATATGACTGCATATCTCAGTGTCGACGAAACAAGGATGATATGCGGTCAGAAGAACTGATTGATCAACAATTTTAGATAATTTATATAAAGCATATGAGTACTGATTAAGTTTATTGCATATTGTGTCAATGTGTGTTTGCCAAGTCAAATCGTTATCTATCCAAAGCCCCAGAAATTTAACGCAGGTGACTTGTTCAATGTTCGTCCCATTATAATTAATATTGATGTTGTTATGAATATTGTTACGCCCAAAATTTACTAATTTAGTTTTTTCTAAATTGATAATTAAGTTATTATCCGTCAGCCAGTTAATTAAGTTGCGAAGAGTGGAATTTATGTCATTTTCAAAAGTATCAGTATTTTGACCTGTAAAGATGGCTGTGCTGTCATCAGCAAAAAGGATCATGGGATGCTGTGAAACTTTAGGTAGATCATTAATGTAAATCAAAAATAGCGGTGGGCCCAACACACTACCTTGCGGCACTCCATAGAGAACTTTTTTGGGCATGGATTTATGTTTTTGTTCGGTATTATTTAAGAGATTAATATTATTTATTTCTACTAGCTGATATCTATCCTTTAGATAAGATTCTAGAAGTTTATGGACGTTACCCCTTATTCCATAACAGTACAATTTATTTAAAAGTGTTCCATGGTGCACATAATCGAACGCTTTTGTTATATCCATAAACATTGCAGAGACAGGAACATGTTTATCAATATTAGTATAAACTGGTTTTAAAAGATCATAAATTGCTAAATTAATTGACTTATTTTTTCTAAAACCTTTTTGTTCTTTAGCAAATAAATTGAACTTCTTTAAGTGAGTATTAATTGCATTTTATATAATTTTTTCAAATATTTTTGAAAAAATAGGGATAAGTGCTATTGGTCTGTAACATGCCATGTCTTCCTTGTTATTTTTCTTAAAAAGTGGCTTCACTATAGACTTTTTAAGTTTAGTCGGAAACACACCATGTTCAATACATAAGTTAAATATATGATTAAGTACTGGGCTGATAATGGGAGCAACTTCCTTTATTGAGGATGTTGTAATGTCATCATATCCAGCACTTCTAGTATTTTTAAGTGATTTAATTATATTATTAATGTCATAAGGTATTACAGGGTTAAAAACAAAGAATTATGAGAGCTATTGTAATGTCAATTTGTTATTGAAAGATGTCAAATTTATACTAGGCTTATTATTGGCATTGTGTAAATATTTATAATATCATTTATTTACATAACCAAATTACAAGATGATTATTAACATTAACTAAATTAAATTAAAACTAAGTTAGGCTTAAAAAAGTCCCTCGGGGCATTGTACCGAGGATGCTGGCGGCATTTCCTCGCTGAATTGCAATGCTGATGCGTTGCGCGAGAAAGCCGCCAGCTTTTCGGTCACCAGTTACATCAACTAGACGTTTCGCGATTTCCGCAAATAACTTATGCGCACTGGGACCCCACGGACCGAGGGTCTCGACGCCAAAGGGCACAAAGTTGTACTCTCTGCCAAGGCCTCCATATTTAATAACTTTCAGATTTTCGGCATTTTCTGCCGCTGCACCCGCTTTAGAAGTAGTCCGTTGGAGGTGGGACGGTGCCAGTGTGTCTACACAGGTAGCGTCCCACACAAGCATCCGTCCCAAACTCCACGGGACCAAAGACACACCATCAGGTCTTTTGCCATCATCTCTGACAATGCCAGTCGGCTCAAGAAGAGCAGGCACATTGATGCTGGCAAGAGACCGGCGGATTATGTCATTAAGTGTTGCATGTCTTGAAAAGCGGCCTGCACTTTTTTGACAACAAAGTCCGTGGTGACCCAGTCGGTCCACGTCCGTGCCACAAGGGCATGTGTGTGGAGTGCATACCGTGACCCCAAGCCGCAGACCAGTCGCCAGACGAAGCGAGGTCGGATCCAGGAAGGTACCGGTATATGGAGAAGGATGGGCATGTAGCCAATGACCGGCCTCTCTGGTTCCGACCGCCAAAAGTCTTGCGCGATCCGGACCTGAACTGCGGCTCAGAATCGATTTGTATGTTAAATCGCAAAATTATTATTATTGTTCGCAACTGATGCATTATTATTATTGTGTAAATTTATTGGTTTTATTAAGTGAATATAATAATTATTAAATTCTTCAGCAATTGTTCGTGGGTCTGATATTGTATGATTGTTTACTTTTATTTTATTAATATTTTCTTTTGGAAGTTGGCTTTTGTTTGAGTTTATAATTTTCCACGTGGCTCTCGATTTGTTCTCTGCATTGGATATTAGGTAATTATTTTGAGACTTTTGGGTAAGTTTAACTATTTTTTGAGACGAGAACTATATTGTTTGAGAGCATTTTTCTTGTCTTCACTAGGATTGAGTCTATACTTCCACAGTTGCTTTTTTTTTGCCGACTACACTGGCTTATTCCCTTAGATAGCCACTTAGGTTTTTTAATAATTGTGTTTTTAATTTTTATAATTGGAAAACAGAGGTCATAAAAAAGTTTATAATGGTCGAAAAATATATCGTATGCCACTTCTGGATCACTACTTGAATAATCATCATGAAGGCTTAAGCTCATTAAACATTCTTTAAATTGAGTTAGGTTCTCTTTACTAAAGTCTCGCCTTTTTGTGTACCAGAAGTTGACAGTACAAGTTTTTTTAACAGGAAATTTTAATAATTGTGTCATGTGATCTGACATACCTAAGTCAATGACGTCACATTTGCTACCTCTAATATTATGGAAAATGTTGTCAATGCAAGAGTTACTCGTTGGCCTTGTTGGATTGTGTGTGCCAATTTTCATATCAAAGCTGGAAATAACATGTATAAGTTTCAGAGAAATGGAGGTTCTTTTTAACAAATCAATGTTAAAATCACCGCAAATAATAGTTTTAGTTGATTTTCGATTACGTAATTTGTAGTGGATTGTATGAAGTATGTTAAAAAATGTATTAAGTTCGTTTTGTGTAGATTTTGGAGGTTGGTATATACATATAATTACCACATTATGACCCAGAAGTTCAATGGCGGAACATTCCGCTACATTAGGAACACTAAGGCTAACTAAATCTTGAAGAACTTTATATTCATGAATATTTTTTACTAGTATACACGATCCTCCATTTCTGTTATGTCTATTACAACTTGTCGCTAAAGTGTAATTCATTATGGTTAGGTACATAAGGCTGAGTCAATCATATTATGTTCGGTAATACATAAAATATCAACTTCTTTCTCAGTTTTTTTTAGGTTTTCAATACTTACACACAATACATCAGATTTGCTTATCAATCCGTTGAGATTTTGATGCATAACAGTTAGATTATTATAAACGAAAAAAGTGTTTGTTACAGTCCTGTTTTTTTAAATCAAAACTATGACTATCATTTTCATTCGTGGACGGAACAGACTCAGACTGTGACAGAGCAACATCATTAAACATATTTATCTCAGTGATGAGCTCCAGAACATCATTAAATGTTGTGTTTATACCGTTGTTATTAATTGCCCCTGACCTCTTACTAAACGAGGTATAATCATAGTTCTGATTTAAGTTAGAGTCAAGTACATATGCATACTCATGCGACATTATATCTAGGCAAAGTAAGTTGTTAAAAATTTCAATTCTACCATTAAACATATTAGTGTAGTAATTAAATTTATACATGGGTAGACATAAAATAATATTTGTGTTATTTATATCCTTGAGGGTGAGGGTGTTTCTTATAAAAGCTATCAATTCAAAGTCCTTTCAAAATCCTCTGGGCCAATCAATATGACGCAGTAGTCATTCATAGTATACTGTTGTAATTTAGATTTTAGACCTGTTAACAACCGTTCAACTCCGCAGGTAGGCTTTAAATAATGGCAAATATCATAATAATTCAAGAAAGCCGTTGTTAGGATCTTATTATTCTTGTCCCCACTTATAATGCAAAGTTTATTCTTTCGCTTAATTTCCTGCACATTTTGTTTATTATCTGGTCGTATATTATGTTCTATTAGCTCTGTTATATTTGGTAACAGAGAAGGATCTGAGTGTTTGGGTATACTTTGTATTGGGTGGCCTGCTAGAATACATTCTGAATCATTTATTGATTCATTTTACTTGTGATGCCTAAGCCACTGCCATTTCCATTGTTTAGGTTATTTTTCAATGCAGAGTCGTTTACGGTTATCTTAATTGTCTGCGTTTGTTTGGTCTTTGTAAGCTTTTTTGTAATATTTTTAGGTGTCGTTACTTTTACTTTCGCTGGACTATTGGCGATTTTTTTGTATATCTTGTTCTTCTTAGTAAATTCTTCGTTTTGTTCCTTAAGTATATAATTTTCGAGTGATAATGATTCCATCTCCTTGTGCGCGCTATTTAGTTGTGATGTTAAAATGTCTATCTTTTTCTTTAATACCTTTATTTCATTATTATCTTCGTCTTCCGATACTTCTGGTAAACTATTTGTCGTCTGTTCTAAACTTTGTGAAATAATATCACTATCATCATCAATGTTTTGTTCGGACTGCGTGCGAGTGCGCCTGAATGTTATATTACTCAGATAATTCATTTTTATACAAATAAATACTCAAAAATATTCCACAGTCGCAGGAATCGAACGCGACGCCTCGTGTGTGGAAAGCAAGTCCTCTTGCCGTTGCTCCAATCGCTCAGGTATAGACTTGACAAAAATTGCGTTTCTGTTGTGATTTCAATGGCGTCAGTAAGTTAATTGGTAACTGATCCAACAGATGTCACTTTTTTCAATATTTTTTTCTTTGTAATGGAGTTATTAGTCTTGGCAACTCCGTTTGTAGGACAACTAAACTTGATACAGGAATTGGATGTAAAATGGCGTTGTATTAGCACCACTAATGTCACTAATGAAGTAGTTGAGTCAATTGATTTCCGTAATTCTTCAGTTAAGTCTGTTACTGCAAGGTTCAGCTATTTACCAATAGGTGTCATTGTCAAACACATATAAAGTCCCATATAAAGTGCTGCCATCTATCTGATAGCTTTGATTTATAACTTATGACTTAGACATTCAGCTATTCGCCACTAGGTGTCCGTAAGGGCGTTTATTGATTTTTGACGAAGAAAGTGCCGCTATCTTCTATTGGTATCGGGAACAATTCTTCGTAACGGTATGCAGTTCAAAATTGTTGATTCTACTATTGCCCACTAGGTTTGTTCTGTTTTGTTATTTCGAAAGAAACAAATTGTTTGTTTTTTATAGCACTTAACTATGGATTTAAGTTATTACTCACAATACATTTTTCTGCTTGTTGTTAATGACTGTGTTAAGAAAGGATAGAACAACAGTTATGGTGTTCTATGCAGTTTAACGTCAGTATGATCACAGCACGTATAACTTTTGTCACAGGGTTATTTCGTCTTAGATAACGTTTCTACGCAAACTTTCCTTCACTATAATTGTTATAATTGTTCACGAAATACTTTCACTGCACAGGTTTAATTTTTATTAATTTTTGGAAAATCTTTGACAGCAGCCAATAGAAAAACGACTTTATAAGCGCCCTCTCGCGAATCTCGCGAATCTCGCGAATTTCGCACGCCTTACCAAATAATATGGTAATGTGGTACTACGGTAGTTTTTTTTTATTGCATATTAGGTTTATTAAGCATTAATTTACGTCTTGTGTTTATTTTTTGGATTTTTTCGACACATATTTATCAGAGTAAAATAATTTCAATGGTCCCGTAATAAACATTACAATATTATTCCCTTAAAGTCTAAACACACTTTTTGCACGAATACTCGTATATACCGTATCAAGTTATTACAGATTATGCTATCGTTAACTTTTTCGGTAAGCGACGGTTACCATTTTATTCGCGTAATACCTGGTCGGGGTAGTTGGACGGGTGGGGGGCCTTTAGGCTGACTGGGTCCCTAGGCCGTGGCCTTGCAGGCCTAGGTGGAAATCCAGGGTTGTTGCACCAAGAGGTTGTTGAAATCGTCGGTTTATGGCCCGTCGAGGTGTTCCACGAAAAATACATTCAGAGAACGGCATCGCTTTTATTGGGGTGTACCGTCAGTTAACTAAATATTTTGGTGACTCTGTACAAGATTTTGCTGAGACGCCCTACTGAGACGGCCGTATTTTGTCATCAACAAAAGTGGAAAAAGGCCCTTTTTCTCTCCGAGGTTTTTTGCTTCAGGTAGTTCAAAGTTTTTTTACCTATTCTCAAAACAAAGAGGCAGCATGGAGGCGGATACCGTAATTAGGCTGTTAATGACGATGAACGTCGTGGATCCTGACCTACCGCGAAGAGTGTGGCCTATGGGGTGCACGAGAAAGGATTATCCGGGCAAAGATGGGGTCACGCGTGTGGCACACGTGGTCACCAAATGACCACTGAAGAGGCCTGTCAGGGAGTTGGCTTTACTTGAAGGACTCCAGTGGTTGTATAGCTGCACTACGCGGGGAGGATGTTTTTGCGACCTTTTTAATTTCTTTATGTTTTAAATTATTTTAAAATTTTAAACCTACCTTTTCTCGAAGAGCTTCGTCGTTCTTTCGAACCCTCATAGCTTGCGTTTGGAGTATACCAGATAAACCAAATTTTACGGGATATGATATCAATAATGGAATTAACTCTACACGCCCTAACTCTGCAAGCCCTAACTTCACAAACTCTACACCTTAGTCAAAATATGTGCGAAGGAGGAGGCGGGACGGTTGAGGGAAAGGCAAATTTCGCGCCCTCTCACCCCTAGCCGCCGCAGGAGACGCCCTGGGCGTCGGGAATCCCGGGCGGATTTCCGGCCACCGTAGGCGCGGGCTTGCGGACGGTGAGCAATGGGTAGTTCACCGTCCGGTAAGGACCAGGCCCGGGTCGACGGCGCGTTGTATTCCACGCGCGCCTCAAAGAGATGTCGTCAGCACAATCCACTAGGGCCGATGCCTGCCGGGGTCACGGGAAGGTACTTATGAGTCACTGCGGCCCCCGCTACACAGGCAACAGGAAGGAATACGGGTAGGTTTTAGTCAGTAAGAGTCTGATACACCCTCCCGCTCCGCCCAGAGCGGGAGAAGTTATTTGATGATTTCCCACCCAAAAAAAAAAAAGAGGTAAAATATGCGGCTTGGCCGTTTCGTTACTACAAGAACTATTCTATAACAGAAAAGTAATGAAGAGTGAATACATTTTTCACGTCCATGTGAATGTAGCGAAATGGCCAAGCCACATATTTTGACTAAGGTGTAGAGTTTGTTTTCCTGTAAAATGTTGAATTATCGATTACCATTTTATTCGATGGGGGTTGCGTTTAACAAAAAACCCACATAAAAAAGTAACCAGAAATAACAATGTAGGGGGCGAGCCTATTCCCCGGTTGCTGGGAATAGGCTCGCCCCCTATTACATGGGGCTTTCGACCACAAGACCAACAAGTCTTTATAATGATATGTTTTTTTTTTGGAAATATTATTTAGGTTGTTGTATTGCAGTTTGGATGCATTTCCTTTTGTTGGGAGCCAAAATGTGTTGGTTAAATCATAAATCAAATCAATTATAAAGAATGTAGTATGAAGACAGGATTTTTTGGCACAGAAGGTGCAATGGTTCAGCGATTAGTTGCTGCACAACGTGGCGCGGTTTCGAAAACTGCATAAAACAAATATGTCTACGAACTAGATACTTAATCTGACTTAATAATTCATTTGACGACACGGTTGGCGTAATGGCTGAGCGATCGACTGGTGCACAGCGTGTCGCGGGTTCAATCCCCGCACGGAACAAATATTGGTATGATCTGCAAGTAATTGTTCCGGGTCTGGGTGTTTGTGTTTGTGAGTTTCTATGTTTGTAAACGCACCCACGATACAGGAAGAAATTCCTAGTGTGGGGCAACGTTTAAAAATAAAAATAAAAATTAAATAGCGAATTTTTACGCAAGAATAAAAAAAACAGCAATAAAAGTAAGCACCTATTCCTATTTGTTTAATCTGTACAAATCTTTAAACCTGACTTGGTTTCCGTACCTACGTCATTTTCGGGTGACCTTTGAAATTCAGTGCTGTGCTGTGGGTCCCCCATAGCACAGCATGACTGAGAGGAAGCCTTCTCGTCACAGTCACGGTGTGCAGCTGCCGACTATTTCTGTGCTGTGCTCGTGTATATAGATCTATTTTGTTTTTTATTTTTTCTTAATTATTCGAGTTAACTTGCCTTTTTGTGTTTTTGGTACGTGTTTTTGTGACAATTAAACCAATTTTTCTTTATTCTTTCAGAATAATTCGTTTATTAAATTATTTAAAGTAACCGAATTGATCCTAAAATAATATTCTCTCATTAATTATGAATATTTTATCAAGTCAATTTCTTGTGTCCTCATACTCGTAATTACTATTTTGAAGAACTTAATTAAATTCCGTATTTTGAGTTCTTAATTTAAATACTTCACCATTTTGTCGCTTTGTACGTAAAAAAGATAAGACTGGTCATCATTTAAGTTTATTTCCATGATTATCATAAATTCAAATGAACATTCTGACGTTTGACATTAAAGCAGTGACTTGTTTTTCTTTATCTCAAAGTTCGTTTGTTTTAAGTGTTTATTAAAATTGATGAGAATTAAATTTTCTCATTATTTTGTAGTTAGATTGATATTTTAAATTAAAAAAAAACTTAAAAAAAGTCCACAACACCTTTCACCGGACACTTGAGAATTTGACAGGTGTGGTCAGATAAAGCAAAATCGAATATGTCATATTTACATTTTTTACCTAGATTGTGCGCAATTTTTTTATGCCTATTTTACTGGATAGTCTCGTTGGCTGATTAATTACTAATTTCAAATTGAAGTTGAGCAAAAGAGATTCTAGATCTAGTGGTGTATTATTATGCTTCAAAGTATCAATGTTAAAGTCACCGCATATTACAATATTTCGTATATTTTCTTTGGTATAAAGTGGCATAATTTATAGTCACTCAAAAAAAGTTAAATTATTTGCATTTGGACTCTATAAATGCAGTTTACAATAGTATCAATATGGATAACTTCAATAGCACAACATTCAAATGTGCTACTTATTGCTAAGTTCCTAACTACAGGATTTTTTTTTCAATGGTGTCCTTTTTATCAAGATACATGCTCCACCTCTTTTAATGTCTCTTCTGCTGAAACATGTAGTTAGATTATAGTGTAGATTGCAGCAGATACTGTTCATAACCAGCCAACATGAAACGCTCGGGCAAATTACGTCAATGTTAATATTCTTCACCATGGGTTCTTCTAGGCATACAGAAAGTGCGTCAGATGTATTTAGCAATCCTTTTAAGTTTTGATGTAATATATTTATATAGTTATCATAGAAAAATGAATGAAAGGCAATTGCATGCAGCTGAGATGAGAATGCTAAGAGCGATGTGTGGCGTGACACGAATGGATAGAATAAGAAATGAGTACATAAGAGAAAGTCTGAAAGTGGCACCGGTGACTGAAAAGTTGTGTGGAAATCGGTTGTCATGGTATGGGCATGTGATGCGGAGGAATGAGGAAAATGTCGTGAGGAAAGTCTTAAGTATGAACATGACATACTCGATTTTGCTTTATCTGACCACACCTGTCAAATTCTCAAGAGTCCGGTGAAAAGGATATGTGTTGTAGAGCGTTGGTATATTAAACACCGCGACTATAATCAAGAAAATATGAATAAGTTCAGGGAATATTTACAAAATATTTCTTTATCGGAAAAATATAAACTTAATGATCCGAATACAGCCTATAATCTATTTCTGTAGACACATATACCCTAATCTATAATTTATATGTTCTATTAAAACGTATAATATTAAGTATACACAACATACCATAATGAGTATCACGCGGAATTAAAACATACAGTAAAAATAAAAGAACACGTCTGTGGCGTTTCCGACTGGAATGCAATGAACGAAACAAACAAGAATTGAAAAAATATACAGCAATATATAAAAAAAAATATTAAATTAACAAAACGTCTTAAATATAATCATAAGAACAAGTCGAAAGCGACATGGGAAATCATTAATCGAACAAAGTTGAATAAGGCTAATAAAAACTCAATAAGAAACATTAAAATTGGAATAAAAAAGTAACACACCGTGCACGTGATAGCGAAAGCTTTTATTTTGAAAATATAACATCAATTAGTAATAAAGGCGTACAGGTGACATCAAATATCTCAAAATCGAGTAATTAGATGTTTATGAGTAATGAAAATGTCATCAAAGCTCATTAAAAAAATCCAGTTAGTGTAAGTAATTATGGATTTTCTACCAAAGTAATTAAGTATGTCTCAGACTACATTAGTGGAATTTTGAGCTATATTCTCAATCTGTGCATAACACACGGTACATAATCAACTAAACTAAAAGCAACTGTGGTTAAACCGTTATTTAAATAAATAACAAAGAATGCATGGAGGCCCATTGCGCTTGTTCCAATAATATCCAATATTTGAAATAAACAAAACACTTGGACTGAAAAACAAAAAGTCTTTCGGAAAAGTGAAACTATAAATTTGGCCATCTACGACTGTTTAAACAATTTATAAAGGAATGTTGACAAAAGAATACGTGTGTTCTCAGTATATTGTGACATGACTTATGCCTTTGACTATGTGAACCATAATATTTTGCTAGGTAAACTTGACGCCTACGGCATTAGAGGTAATGTCTTGAATTGAATATAATCTTATTTAAAGAACAGGAAACAGTACGTTGAAGTATCTCAAATAGATTTTAAAACTATGTCAATGAATCTTACCCCCCATAAATATGGCGTACCCCAGGGTTCTTCTCTATTTATAATCTATATAAATGATATGCCGAAAGTTACAAATCTCCCTATGTCACTATTTCCTGATGATAGCACTGCGACCATTAATAGCACAAACGCTCATAACTATAACAACGAAATAACTAAGATTAGAGAATAACGTTAGATAATAATATTCTAAAAATAAAAATTGAAAAGACGAAATTAACGATGTTTAGTCAACGTTCAGACACCAATATGAGTATATACTATGACAGCCAACGCATAACACAAGTGAACAGATGCAAATTCCTAGGTTTAACAATTGACAGTAAATTAGATTGGAAAACAAACACTTAGGAGCTAACCAAACGAACTACTACCTATGCCCTATATAAACTTACCTCAGTGATGACTATGGACGCTTTAGACACAGCATATCATGGCTTTGTCGGTTCAGTTATGAGATATGGTCTTATATTTTTTGGGGGAATTAAACCAATAAGTAAATTACCTTTAAAGCACAGGAAAAGTGTATCAGCTGATCAATTTTGTAAAAATCTCATCGTGAAAACTTAGGTGAAGTGAGTTTAAAGTGAGCTGTCAATATTATCAACCCCTAGCATCAGGCGGGGGTCTCCCTTGTTTCATCGAAAAGAAATTGCCAAATTATCACTTCCCTAACAATATTCCGCATAATTTCATTTGCCAAATTATTACTTAGCAAAAAATCTCTTCACAAATAATTGTAACGCAAACCTAATGTTTGGCAAGTGAACGTTTAAACAATTACCTTGTTTACGAACTAGTACTTTTGCCAATTTTTATGTAGTCAAATATTTCAGTTGGAATAACTCATTTTACACAAAATAAAATTTCTACCTCGTCTAACTAAGTAGTTCGGTTCTCGATAGCTCGCTAAAAATAATATCTTTTATTCTATATAATCTATTTGTTTCTGGCACTCGCCGGATGCTGCCGCGGCACCGCTCGCTTCGCTCGCTCGGCTCGTGCGTAGGAGGTCTCAGTTTTAACCTAACCTAACCTAACCATTTTTTAAATAATTAACTTACTCTAACTAGTTCCATAAGTAAACATAAATTTGACTTATTTCAGACAAATTCAAGCACAAGCAAACTTCTCTAACGTTTATTGTATAAAGATTGTTTGCTGTAATAAATCATTTGATTAAAGACCAAATGCCTAAATTACATTATCCTTGATAATATTTTGCGAAGTCAAAATTTGACCAAATGAAAATATGCGTACTAAAATCGTTCCAAACATTGCATTGGTAAAAAATAGGTTTGCTAAAATTTGTTTGGGTAGTGAAATTTTGGCTAAATCTTTTCGGCAAAACGACAGGATCCCACCAGGCGGAATGACAGCTCACTTCACGCTCACTTCACGCTCACTTCACCTACGTTGCCACGGTGAGACTTTTACAGAATAGCACTGCAGGACAATGTTTGGATTATAGTTTATAGGATTACATTTGTACGCCCTTTGGCATAACATAGCGCACTCTTTTTTATCTCTAAATACCATTATTATTGTACCAATGTTGAACAAATTAATAAATGACTTATGACTTACCGTGAGGACCATATCTCTAGTGACATAAAAGAAGTGCAGACCACTGAGTGCCACGATTTCACCTTTAATTTGGTTCTGGAATCTTTCAACCTGAGGAACAAGCCACAGAGAATCAAAAAATCGAAATTATTATAAAAACGTTTTACAGGATTCAAGGAATTTAATGTAAGTTTTAATTTTTTTCTACGTACGTGTAGGTACCTAAATAATAAAGCTCCGGCCAAACTGAAGCGGGTGAGTGAGCGGGACGCTGAACGAAATTCACTCGCGTTGATTGTGTCAACTAGCTTGTATGGAGTTGTTAAAACTGGCGCCAATAATCGCGTGACATCCTAATCATTAAAACAATCGACGCACGCAGTCGTGTCCCGCATCCCGCTCGCTCACTCCCTTCAGTTTATCCAAAGCTTAATAACTATGGGACGGGGTGACAGTTTTCACTTATAGCTGAAGGCAGCAATAGTCATACCGCCTATAGATTTTAATCACAGAATACCATAAATATTAAACTACTCATATACAAAATACACTAACCTCTTTACTATAAGATGTCGTAGGCACAGTATAAAGGACAGGAAGAGGTAGCAATGAGGATGTGTTCACACCCGAAGCCACTAACGCCACCGTCAGGATGCGGACAGAAAGGTAAACAGTCGAGTACACCAGGTACGCAGGGTACACGTAGGTACGGAATACGCTGAAAAAACCGTCATCCAGTTGAGCCCAAAGAAGCGGACAACACTTCACTGCGTAATCAAATCGTTATAGTACCCACCTGTTCTCATACCCAGGACATAATTTATTCATGACTTGCGCTGATTTGACTCCATTCCTAAAACTTAGACCGCATTAAAAAATATTACAATATCGAATTAGTCCAGAATTCCTTAGACGTGCTACATACTTGTTAAGGTTCTTCATTCGATTTGGCTGTATTTGTTGAACAACAAAGCCGACTCGGAGCAATTACTACATATAGATTATTGATAGATTGTGGCTCCCAAGCCCACGTATGCACGAACGTAAAATATCGCGGTGGGATAAAATCGCATGTCGCGCTTGGAATGGAAAAATAGAAAGCGGTACATCTGTTCGCATGGCCGCGGTTATTTACCGCCGCAATTTTTTATCGCACGGTGTTAGATTTTCAACGCTCGGCGTTGAGCGTTGAATAAATGAAGATCTGTACCTACTTGTGTTCTCCCACCAACGCAAAAAATGGCGTGCGTTGATCAGTACGGCGCGCTGGCTCGTAGAGTGAGGACGTGTCGCATGCTCAAGGCCGTCGTGCAGGTAAATAAAACATTCGAATAATCAGTCGTTACGCAGTACGCACTAACTTTCTTTTACGCACTAATTTTTTTGTTCGATTGTCGAGTTCGGCCGACGACGTACGAGCATATTTCGGCCGATGACCGATTACGTGTATTCGAGAAGATGATTAATTCCTACCAAGAAGCCTGGGTTTGTAAGTTAATATTCCTACATTATGCCCATTCGAACATGAAACAATATAATACACATACACATAAACTCACGCCTTCTTCCCATGGGGGTAGGCAGAAACTATAGAACGCTAGCTGCTACACTCCTTACATACTCCTATTGCTTCGTTTACGTTCATACATCTGGTCATACACGCACCCGGTTAAATAATAAAATACAAAAAATCTTAGTTTTATTTATAATATCGCATATTTGCCGTTATTTTGTTTTAGAACACCTTCGATGTGTTCCATTTCAATAAATAGGTACGTAGGTACCTATAATATAGAATCCTAAAATAGTTCTGGGCACATGTAGGTAGAGCAGTGGTGGCCCAGTGGTAATCGCCCCGACTTACGAGTTGTAGGTCGTGGGTTTGAACTCAGGAAGGCGTTTTACTTTGTGTAAATAATTTCATCACCACTGCTCTCAAAACGGTGAAGAAAAACATCGTGAGGAAACCGACATGTCCTAGAACCAAAAAATCGAAGACATTTGACATCCACCAACACGCACTGGGCCAGCGTGGTAGATTTACAGCCCACTCCCTCTCGAAGAGAGGAGGCTTGTGTCCCAGCACTGGGAACATTATAGGCTGATTATGCCACATGTAGGTATATTTGTGAAGTTTATCACAAAGAAAGTAAGTATCCGTGTCAGTCCCGGAGAAAGAATAGGCCACCCCATCTCGTCCCGTTTGTGTCGTAGGAGGCGACTAAAGGAGCTCAAGACCGAATGCATACCATAAAGCACATTGGGTCACCCGTACGGTGGCGGGTAAACCATCAACAATCGCATTCCCAAGGAGGGTTGGTGTCAGGCTGGCGGCCGACTTTAAAACTGTGCCAAAACCTTGAGCAACATGAGTTAACACGATATGATGCGCGATAGAGCTAGGGCGTACCCCACAAGCGACGCGCAGGGGCAGCACCCGTGTCCTGCGGGAAGTGGACAAGGGTTGTTGCACCACCCCGGGCGGGGGCAACGTAAGAAGCGAGCTCGGGAAGTGAGATTGAGGTATGCAAGTTGGAATGTTGGGACGATGACTGGAAGAGCCAGAGAGCTAGCGGACGTATTTAAAAGAAGGCGAATAAATGTGGCGTGTTTGCAAGTAACAAAATGGAAAGGAACGAAAGCGAGGGAAATTGGTGAAGGATACAAGTTTTTCTACTGTGGAAGTGACGGGAAAAGAAATGGCGTGGGAATAGTGTTAGTAATATGAAAAAAGGCGTAATGGAGGTAAAAAGAATTAATGATAGATTGATAGTTGTAAAAGCTATGTTAGAAAATGTAATGTTGAATGTAATTAGTGTTTATACACCGCAGGTAGGATGTGATGAAGGGGTGAAAGAGAAGTTTTGGGAGGACTTTGACACAGTTTTGATGACCATCCCGGTGCATGAAGAATTGATAGTTGGAGGTGATTTTAATGGACATGTGGGAAGAATGAAGAGGTTTATTAAAGAGTGCATGGAGGATGGGGATTTGGTAAGCTTAATAACGAGGGAGAGACGTTGCTGCAATCTGCTACCGCATTTGACCTGGCAGTAGCCAACACTTGGTTCCAGAAGTACGATGGACACCTAATTACGTACAAAAGCGATAACCACAACACGCAAATTGTTTACTTTCTAGTACGACGCAAACATTTAAAGAACATCAAAGACTACAAAGTACTACCGGGAGAAGATGTAGTCTCGCAACACAGGCTCCTAATTATGGAAATGGTCGTAGAAGTAAAGCTCAACAAAAACAAAGAGCAACCTCCCCCTAGAATAAAATAGCATATGCTGGAGAAGAACGACTGTGCGGAACAAAAATAAAGAGCGAGTGGTTGACAAAATGATAGATATGGGCGACATGAATGACCGAAGTGTAAATGAATGCTGGAGTGAAATGGCGGAGTATATTAGGAGTGCCGCAAAGGATATTTTGGGAGAGACAAAATGAAAGGGTACGATAGATAGGGATACATGGTGGTGGTCGACAGAAATACAGAAGGTGTTGCAGGATAAGAAGAGAAAGTTCAAGGAATGGCAGAGTGTAGAAGATGAGAATGTTAGTTTGAAAGCAGAAAAAAAGAGGGAGTATGATGCTATAAAAAAAAAATCCAAGAAAGCTGTGGCCATAGCGAGAGCAAAAGCCCAGGACAAGCTTTATGACACACTGGATAGTCCAGCAGGCCAAAAAAAGTTATACCGACTTGCTAGAGCTAGAGAGAGAAAGACGAGGGATGTTTGTCAGATAAAATGTATAAGGAATGAAATTGGAATAGTTCTTACGGATGACGAGAAAATTAAGGATAGATGGAAGGGCTATTTTAAAAGACTGATGAATGAGGAGAATGACTGGAGTGGTGTGCTTGAGAATAAACCAGTAAATGAGGGGTTAGTGAGAATGATTAGTATGGATGAAGTGAGAATAGCAGTAAATGGGATGAATAATGGTAAAGCAATAGGGCCGGATGGAATACCAGTTGAAGTATGGAAGTTATTACGGGCAAGTGGATGGACGTGGTTAGCTTTATTCTTCAATAAGTTGTTGCTGGAAGAAGCCATACCTGATGAGTGGTGTAACAGTTCGCTGGTGCCCATCTTTAAAAACAAAGGTGATGTGCTGGAGTGCAACAACTATATAGGAATATCGCAAAATCAATTCGGTTTTATGCCTGGTCGGGGAACAACGGATGCCATCTTTTCTATCCGCCAGCTGTGCGAGAAATACAGAGGTGCGCATAAAAACTTGCACATGGTATTTGTTGACCTCGAAAAGGCATACGACCGAGTGCCTCGTGAAGTTTTGTGGTGGGCCCTTAAGGATAAATGTGTGCCTGGGAAGTATGTGCAGTTGATTCGAGCGATGTACAGTCGATGTAGTACCCAAGTCCGGTCTACAGTGGGCACTACTGGCAACTTCAATGTGGCTGTTGGCTTGCATCAAGGGTCGGCACTCAGCCCTTACCTCTTCGTGTTGATAATGGACTCTCTTACGTCGGATATCCAGGAAGAGGTACCCTGGTGTATGCTGTTTGCCGATGATATTGTGCTGGTTGCCGAGAGCGGCTTAGAGGTCCAGAGCAGATTGGAGTTGTGGTGGGAAAGATTGGAGACCGCTGAGAGTAAGTCGGACCAAAACAGAGTACGTGTTTTGTGATTTTGGCGGTCTCTCCAGTCCTGTGCCCATATATCTAGCCGGGACGTCTTTACCGATCTGCTCCGACTTTCGGTACCTCGGGTCGCTTGTCCAAGGGGATGGGGAAATAGACCGAGATGTAACGCACCAGATCAACTCGGGATGGACGAAATGGCGACAGGTCACAGGAACAACTTGCGACCCACGGATGCCCCTCAAGTTAAAGGGGAAAATTTACAAGTCCGTGATAAGGCCTGTCGGAGTGCTGGGCCGTGAAGAAGACGGACGAAAAAAGAGTGCATGCAGCGGAGATGAGAATGTTGAGATGGATGTGTGGAGTGACGAAAATGGATAAAGTAAGAAATGAGTATATAAGGGGCAGCTTGAAAGTAGTGCCAGTAACAGAAAAGTTGAAAGGAAATCGTTTGGCTTGGTATGGGCATGTGATGAGGAGGGATGAAACGCATGTGACTAAAAGAGTGATGAATATGAAAGTTGATGGGTGGAGAGGGAGAGGAAGGCCAAAGAAAAGATGGATGGATTGTGTGAGGAATGATATGAAAGAGAAGGGAGTGAATGATAGCATGACGGCTGACAGGGGAGGATGGAAGAAGATAACGTGTTGCGCCGACCCCAAATAACATGGGACATGGGCAGT
Organism: Atethmia centrago; assembly: GCA_905333075.3. NCBI lineage: Eukaryota > Metazoa > Arthropoda > Insecta > Lepidoptera > Noctuidae > Atethmia > Atethmia centrago. The sequence continues at coordinate 24,298,847 of HG995369.1, forward strand.
AAAATGATGATCACAAAGAAAGTAAGTAAACATTAAACGAGTCTAATTTGAGAAAATACAATATAAAAAATATGCTATTTAATTGATAGTTATTATAATGTTTCAGGATATTTCCTTAAATTATTGTACGGCGTCAGAAAAATTGGCCTTTTAAATATAGTTCATTATTCAAGTGACGCACCCAAAACTTTCTTTGCTTTTTTTGTGGGGCAAAAAATCGCGCTAGGCGTTTTTATTCCGCCGCGATATTATCACGTCCGTGGGAACGTGGGCTAATGCCGACCAGAACAAGTGTGTAGACCTTACTAAATTTTATATATTTTATGACCAAAATAAGTTTCCAAGCACACTTTCATTTTTAAACATGAATATAAGTACTTACGAAAGTACATTGTAAAGCTGTAAACATATGAATAACAAGTCATTTGCGAATGTTACAAGCACAATGCCACTGAAAACTTCGTCAAATAGTTTGACTAAGTTAGTCGCTCGCGTGTAGTCCTCCCTTAAAGCACCCCATGTTGTTGCTGGCACATAATTCTGAAAAAAAACACCCATACAAATAATTTTTTAAACACAAAACGTTCCCTAATGAAAAGTTACAAAAAATAAACAATTTTTTTTCATTTATAATTTTAATATCGAAAACTTTATATTAAAACTCCTCTAAGGAAAGTTGGAAGAGCTGTATAAGATTTAAAAAAAAAAACGAGTGGCCAAGTGCGTTTTGGACTCGCATACGAAGGGTTCCGTACCACCGTACAATATTTAACACTAAATATTTTTTTTAAATACTAAAGGCTGCCCGCCCACGTCCGAAATTTAGTGACCGCTTTTTTTAGGAGAACAATAGAACGCACTGATGGCAATAGTGCAACGCACACGTCCTACAAAAAGTCGGTCGTATAAATGTATAGAATTTGTATCAGCCCGATAATCAGCTCTACAAAAAGTCTGACGTGTGCGAGCTTATTAAGAAAAAACACGTTTCTTTTAATTTTTAACTTAACATCATTTTTATTAGTTGTTGTTACAGCGGCCATAGTAGTACACACTTTGTAAAAAATTCAACTCATTCTACCTATTACGGTTCAAAGATTAATCTCTGTGACAGATGGACGGACAGCGGAGCCTTAGTAATAGGGTCCCGTTGGCACCGTTTGGGTACGAAACCCTTAAAACAACTTTCTTGTCTTGTATTTTATGATTGTTAACAATACAACGCGAATAAGTTGAGTTTGCATCTTAGCGCATGACAAACTTATCTTCCTAAATGTTGGTTAATTGGTTAAATAGATACGTACCTTACTAGCCGTTAAAGCAATCCTTTTGTTGATCTGTTCCAAAATCGAAGTCAAATACAAACTCATGCACACAATGAATATGTCTGCGTAGTTCCAAGTGGCTGTTGTTACTAAATTCAGGCACTGAAAACAATTCGTGTTCCGTTAAAGTAAACTAGCGAATCTAATTAATAAAATTCACTGACTCACAAGGCATGGCCTAAATAAACCGCTGGGTGACAATAAGACATGACATTTTACAAAAGAAATCCTTATACAGGGTGCTTTGTAATTTTGCGTATTCCTTCCAGGAGGTGATAGTGTGACCCGTTTGCAACAATTAAGCATCTCATAAAGGCTAGGCAAAAATGTATGTGATTCGAGAAAACCCAATTTTTGTGTATTTTTGAAAATTTCCCAGAATTCGTCACTAAATATTATATATCACTTTTCCCTAAACTCTCAAATTAAATGGCCTTCATAGCTATTCCATTGGGTACCTAATACTTTAACAAACCTTTCGATGTAACCAAATGTTTTAAAATATCAAACAAATAAAAGGAAGAAGTTTATTAACTATTTTCAAAAATCATCAACGTTCTTGAACTTTGACACCAGTTATCTCAAAATTTTATGAAAGCATTAAGCATACAAATTACGGGGAAGAAATTTTATTTTAATCAGCTATCTAACAAAGTACTAAAATAAAAAAATATTTAGCGGTGCCGATAAAACAGTCGATAATGCTGTTAAAGGTCGAATTTGGTGGAAATGGGGTGCTTAATTGTTGCAAATAAATTACACTAGCGTACAATTACGTAGCGTAGCGTGCTTAGTGTGGGACGCCCCCCAGCTAGATGGACCGACGACCTTTAAAAGGTGGCTGGGACCGACTGGATGCGAAAGGCGGAGGACAGGGTATTGTGGCGCAGCCTAGGAGAGGCCTATGTCCAGCAGTGGACTGTTATAGGCTGAGTTGATTGAGATTACACTGTCGCGTTCTGGAAGCAATTTACGTATTTCTTTCAGAACGTGATAGTGTGTATAATAAAGGTGAACACTAGTAAGGATTTTTGAAAATGCATCCCCAAAAGCGGTTAAATTACGAATTTCCATACTAAAGTTAGTATGGAAATTCATAAATTTTGCCATGTGGCATACATGGCAAAAATTCTAAGACTGCGGTTGCCGTCACATAGCGTCCGCAATTTAGCGTTGAATGACGTCACTGAAAAGTTATTTATGAATGTAAGTTGGTGTGTTTCCCTAGACAGCATTTTTTGACACCATAAAGTCAAACTCTGGTGCTATCATTTTCATGACGGCCATCACTGCGACCGTTATGTGGCGTCCACCGCTATCGTAGAAAAATGAAAGAAACATACCTGAATAATTATTGCCAACCATTCAACATACGGTACTTTTAAATCATACAGCCAGGGAGATGTGACCTTAACATATACCTCTCCAATGTCAGCTACATCCCCAAAGCATTCCAGTATTCTCGAGATCCTCGATATTGCTGACATGATGTGTTCCACTGAAATATATATGGGTATATCAACTAGTGACCCGCCCATGCTTCACACGGATGCAATCTATAGATATTGTTGCGACTTGGAAAATCATCGAGATCTCTGGGCTACACGTACAAACTTTCCGGAATAAATACTCTCAGAAATGATGGTGACAACCGCCTCAAAATCAACTGTGTGTGTTTGTTCGACAAACAGTTTGATCTAAGCGGTCACACAAACGTTGTTTTATATTATGTAAAGATGTTTCAGTTTAACTATAAACCTAAATGTGTGAGGCAACGTTTCAAAGATGATCTACTTAATATAAAATCATAAGTCCATTGACAGACACCGTCAGCCGGAACCTCTGGGCCTCGAAGCGTGTTTTGCACAAGAGTTCAAAGACGAGCACTTAAGTAAGATTTTTTGAGATAGTTTAGTTTAAAGTTTGCATGTTAGAACAATAATGTTTTTGCACCATGATTTGAAAAACCGTATTTTATACTGTATTTTTCAATGTAATTTTTACAAAAAAAAAACATTAATTACTTAGCTAATCTTAAAGTTAAGCTACACTGGGCTCATTTTATTTGGTCGATAGGGCTCGTATGCGGAGTGCGGGATATTTCTGTAACGCATGCTATAGGGCCCGCATGTAGGAAACCGTTTTCATTAGTCGATAGGGAACGATTGACGGATACGGAGAACCTGCACCGCACGTTTAGCAGTTGCTTTGAAGGCTCATTTTCATTGCGCATTTTCATTGGATATGAGTCTCCGCACGCTTTTTACCAAATGATCAATTTCATTGGTCGCTCCGCCCGCTTCATTTCATTTAATTCATTTTCAAACTAGGCTGAGAATCAGCACTTTTCGAACGTCAAAATTACATAAGACAGTCCCCCAAAAACTCCCACCCTTCACCACTTCCTAGTGCTTTAGCTGGGAAGAACAAGTGGCGCAACAAACTCCCCAGCAGCACACCTGTCTGATTAGTTAGATAAACACGTTAGTTATTACCTCGCCTGCGGGAAGTCCCCGCATGCTGTATATCGACCTAGTTATCGACTAATACAAATGAGTCATTAAACAATGAGATGGTAGCCGAAACTAGCAGTGGTTTGGATATAGGAGTCCAGATGATTGTGTTCCATGGCTTTATATTATTTATAGCATATCGACTTATTTTTATGCACATGTCAAAATGTTTTGAAAATTATAGTTTTGATATTATATGTCCATTACGAAACAGTCTGAAAAATATAAGAACTTACTGAAAGCCATTCCCACAAACACACCGCAGGCTACGTTGCACTTCTTAACAACGTTAGGATGGATGTACTCATCTAGTCGAGAATTGATCAGCTGTTTCATCAAAATCGGCCATTTTGGAGCAACTCTTATGAATGAAATCGTAGTACAGCAAGCCGTCATGAAGAATGTAAGGAAACCTGGGAATACCATACAAAAAACAAAAAAGTGTCACTAAATTAAGTTGTACAAAATCATGTAAAACTGTAACTGTGTTAAAAAAATCATTTCGAAGTGGTTTGTGGTTAGGGATTATTTTACTTCTTGGTACTTGTGACGATCAGAGTATTGTTGACGGTCCAACAACTGGAAAACTTTCACAAATCAAATAAAATATAATCATGTAAGTCATCAGTCTGAATTTTTTGGAGAAACCTATGACGTACCATAATAACACATTGCAAAATTATTTAAAACGGACCAGAATTAAAAGACTTACCCAGTGCAGTGATATTATTAGGATTCTTCTGCAGTCTGTAGAGACTTAACATTGTTCCTATGATTTGAGCAGTGGCCATAGTTAGGGCGAACAGAAACTTTAATGAACATTTAGTGAATCTGAAATATACACAATTATTGCTCACACAGAAATGTCTCCATGTAAGTATACACAATTTATGTTAACATCTAAATGTATCCATGTAAAGTCGGGGAAATTAATTGTTTAGCAAATTGACTACCAGCTTAAATTGTGCGTATATTTAAACAAAACTGTCAAAAATCAAATGAAAAATCAATGACGTAGTGTGTCATTTTGACAGACAATTAATTGCCCTGACTGTACTCAATGATGAGATTTTTTTTGGCTAATGCTGGGCTTAGCCAATATTATTTATTATGAATATATTAATACATAATTACATACATTACCTTCCTATACATTTCCTTTATTACATTTTAACCCATATAAATAAAATTTTTAAATATTTTTATTAAAAAAAAAAACATTTAAAAATATAAAAGATAGTAGCCCATCGGCATTAGGAACAGGGTCCAAGCTGTCGGTGGTAAGGGCTCTAGAGACAGGAACCTCTTCACTATGCGTGCCGTGTCCAGGATTACTGCTTTCTGAATCAAGCCCTTGACAAGAAATTCTGAATGAGAGCCTCCTGTGGTGTTGATCGAGGCTCTCCGCTATTACGCCATTAACCGTCACGATTATCGGTACAATGATTTCAGAGTTCACGTCCCATATGTTGACAACCTCGTGTGCTAAGTCAAGATACTTGATTTTTTTATCTTTCTCAGCTTTCACGAGATTCTCGTCATGAGCTACAGCGATATCAACAATCATTGCACGGTGCTCTCGTCAATCTATCACCACAATATCAGGCTTATTGGCTACAGTAGTCCTGTCAGTGACGATAGATCGATCCCAGTATAATGTGGCATGACCATTCATGGCACGGTACTTCGGACTCCACACGGTTCTATTGCACGGCGAGTTGCTGGTGTATAATCCTAGCCACTAGATTGTGTCTGTGCAAGTACTCACCGTTAGCAAGATGCGTAGAACCGGAAATAATAATATGTCGGACTAATTCAGCGGGACGGTGGCACGCCCGACAGATGTCAACCGAAATACATTGTCAAGGATGGGAATCCTTGACAATGTATTTCCAATAATTATTCGTCATGTAAACTTCATCCATAATTGCACAGACAAAACGTTTGGTTTCCCATAAGACGTCACCGAAACGCAGCCAGGATACAGACGCCAGAAAGTCTACATCAGGCCCATGGAGGACCCGGAAAAAGCGTACATGAAGCTCTTTGCCTTGCCATACTTCCTTACGATCGTTAGTATCAAATACTGTAGGTTTGCGCCAGTTCTCTTTCGCCAAGGAGCGGGGTGTGGCCCTTGTCCACTGCAACCACATTTCGGTGCATCCCCACGTCAGTCTGAAGAAAATAGTCCCTGATGACACTGCAAATCTCGCGGTTATGGAGGGTCTTAGCATTTAAGAAACGTCGACCCCCTCACTTCCTCGGGAAGTAAAGTCTCATCACTAAAGACCGTGGGTGATGCATCCGATATGCTGTCAGCAATGTACGGATCTTCCTATCCAGGGCGCTAAGTTCATTTGAGTATGCCGAAAGAATACATCAAAACCGGCATGACCCAGCCATTGAAGGCCGTTGAAGCCGTTGTTTCCGCCTTAACACTTTATACAGCCGTCCAAAGAAGCGCTCTTGCAACATTGATGCCTAACGCTTCCGACATACCCAAATACTTGTAGGTTTCGGTTGAGGAGAGGAATCTAAGGTATATAGAATCCAAGACATGGGTTCCGTGGGAACCCGTGTTGCGAGAGCGCTTCTTTGGACGGTTATGTATTTCCCATAAAGTGAACGTTCTTGTCTCTAATCAGACACCTTCATCCTATATTTACATATTTATTCAGTAATTTTACCTCATTTTGGACACATCCTTTTGTAGTATTCCTGTCACGGGATTCAATCCAATACATTGGCCCCATACAATGACCCCTCTCATAGCTTTTTGAAACGATTTGAATTGATCTTTGATTTTATTTTTTTCGTCATCGCCTGCTTTGGCTGAAAGGAACGTATCGTTAATAGGAGCCTAATAAAAATAAAAGTTCTAACACAACATAAGTAACGATTAACATTCAATCGAAGAACAAAATTACATTCATAATAACACGCCTGGTTTCCCCGAAGGGTTGGGCAGACGTGTACCTATGGTACACCTACATTTTGCTATTTAAAGAACAAAATTAGATTGCTCTAAAGTTCTTTCATAACGTGGGTCGCAAAATAACTTTCAGCTTGACTTCTTTTACGAATACCACCATCATTCTCAATTAATCATATTAGTTAGTGTGGATCATTGGTATGTACAGAATTCAGGTGATTCTTCACAGTCTGCGATTTTGGACAATCAATCACGGTCATCACAATGGAGATAAAGTAATTATTCTGTATTCTCTAATCATATCGAGTCAACATTAAATCGAAACTCACTGTCATCCGAAATCCAATGCTTAGTGCTCCCCTCTTTGGCTCCACTGAAAAATAATAAAAGATAAATGAGAAAAAAAAATCCTTGAAGTATAAAATTATAACGAACCGTTGCATGCTTACTCGTCCAACTGTTTCTCTTGCAGAACTCTGAAATTGATAATTTCTAATTCCTTAGAAATTTCTGTAAATAAATCAAAATTTATAAGATTTAAATTGGCCTTTTTTTTCGGTCTGATAAGATCTTTTTCTTGATTGTGTTTGGTTTTCATTTTGATTTCTGATTTTAAGAGCAAACTAATGTTTTGAAACACTTTTTTTTGAGAACTGATCACGATTCGAAGTCACGGTTTGTCTAATGTTACGATTTGATCTTCATAAATCTGTCAAGATCACTTATCATTTTTTCATTCGCTTCTTCTAATTTTCGCCACTACACCCAAACGCACGAACGCGCGAAGTACACACGGCTACATATCAAGCTATACAATTTCAGTATAAGCTGATCTCGCATTGTATAGGATTTCCGTACAATCAGAGGTCAGCTTATACTGGAAAATATAGCTTCATATGTAACCGTGTGCACCTAAACGAAACGTAAATTCGTACGATTTTAAAATTGCAAATACTCCTTACGCACGTAATATTTACTTAGTTTTAATGCAAAAACTTAAACCAAAATGCTATAAGATAGTTGTAATTCGGTTCAAAAAAAGCTCGAATTTAAATCACATTCACGTCATTCGTTCGTTCTAGGCCCTACACGGAAAAAAAGGATCTCTTCAGCGAAGAATATCAATATTCTCAGAAAAATTGTTTCAATCCAAGTAAATATTTTCTTAACGTAAGTAAATGTACTCAGTCCAAGAAAACCTGTTTACTCAAATTAAAAGTATTTATTATTCTTATAATAAATACTCGGTTTTTATTCTTGACTTAAGCAAATATTTTTGATTCAAGACTATAATAATCTTAATTGAAGAATATATCTAGTTTTTATCTAGTTTTAGAAATAATATTCTTAAAATGAAACTTAATAATTCTTCATTTAAGTATAATGTCTTCGAAGAAGACAATAAAACTAAGACAAAATTTTACTACATTCAAGAATATATTGTTTTCCCCTTAAATGAATCAATATTTGTCTTGACCAAAAGGATATTGTCGTAATTTAAGACATCCTTTTTTCCATGTAGAACGAAATAATGAACGGAACGCGGAAAACTAAGTACCGAGGCCCTAGAATCTAAGGCCTCCGTACTTAGCTTTCCAGGTTCCGTTTGTCCGTGACATCTTCCTCAGTTCAGTCCGTCTAGCTAAGGATATCTTACGTTACATTTAACGGAAGCACATATTATAAAAATAATAAATATCATACCAAAATGCTTGCCACCAAAACCAGTACCTTTCATCTTAAGTGCCTTCTAAGTACTGCAACAAACAAGGTTAATACAACTGTTTAACTTTAACCTAACCCTACAATTTAGAACCCACTTGTTTTCATGTTACTTTACTCAAAATGATTAATGTGTGTCATCAGAATATGAATATTTTATTACGCTGTCATTTCTAGAATAACATGGGGTGATGTTTGAGTTACAGTTTTGGGACGCGTCAAGTAAAGGGCGATTTGAAAGTAGTGGAATAAATGTTTTAAGTTGTTTTTTTTTTGCTTTTTTTATAGCATTTTTTTAAATTATCAAATAACTTCTCTCGCTCTGGGCGGAACGAGAGGGTGTGTCAGACTCGTACTGACTAAAACCCACTCGTGTTTCTTCCGTTGCCTGTGTTGCCAGGGGCCACAGTATCCCTTTCAGGCGTTCCCACGACCCCGGCAGGCATCGGCCCTAATGGACCCCCCCTGGCAACCTGGTGCTGACGACATCTCTTTGAGGCGTGCGTGGATCGTGCGTGGACGTGCCGTCGACCCAGGCCTGGTCCTTATCGGACAACTTCTCGTTCACCAAAGTTTCAGATAGCCTGCTGCGCTGATTGCCTTACTATGATAAAGTGGATATTGGATCTTTTCTTGTATAGGTATTGAACATGAACTAAGTATAAATAGTGAGAATAGAGTACTGAAGTGTACTGAGTGCTAGAGTTAGCCCTTTCAGACCACACAGCCCAGATTTTAAAATGCCCGGTAAACAAAATATGTACGATCGACAAATACGGTGCTATTAGACGTAATTACAGCAAGGAAAATACATCTAAATTTAAATATTGTATGAGCAAAATGTATTTCTCCGAAGTATATGAAACAGAAGACCCGAACATCGCGTACAATAAATTTCATGAAATATTTTCTTTTTTCTACAACCTCTGTTTTCCTAAGACTATGATTACAATAAATGTAATAACAGCCAAGGTGGATATCTTAAGGTATTAAATCCTGTAGTAAGAAAAAACGACAACTTCTGTGGACCTACAGATTAAAATCAAATGAATTAAATAGAAATCGCTTTAAAGAATACTCTCAAGCTTTTTAGAAAAATTATGACTCTGACACAGCGTTCACAAAATAACCATAAAATCAAAACATCACACAATAAATGTAAAATCGCCTGGCAAATAATAAATCAAGGTAAATTTAATGTACCTAAAAATTATATTTTAAAAATTAAAATCAATGATGACATAATTACGGATGCGAAACAAATTGCTAATCAATTTAATGACTATTTTATTATAAAATACAACCCCTCCAGTCCAGTGATAAAACTACACGGCCCATCTTAAACAGCAAAAACTCGATGTTTATGGCACCCTGTACACCACAACAGGCACAGAAAATTACTATGGCCTTAAAAAACACAAATAGCGTGGGTTACGATGGCATATCAACCAAAGTAATAAAAGCTGTAGCATCTGAAATATGTGACCATTTGTCTCATATTATAAATCTATGTGTTGTGCTGGTACGTTTCCGGAGGCACTAAAGATAGCGATCGTTAAGCTATTATTTAAAAAAGAAGATAGAGAGCTCATGGGATTCTACAGGCCTATTTCTCTGGTACCTATCTTCTCGAAAATATTTGAGAAATTCATTCAAAAGGAATTAAACGGTTACGTAGAAAAAAAAATATGTAATGAGCAAAGGGGATTTCGCGAAAATAAGACTATAAATATGGCGATTTACGACTTTTTATACACTGTATTGATAAAAATGGACAAAAAAACACCTGTATGTGCTATCTTCTGCGATATGACTCAAGCATTTGACTACGTGACACAATCATGACATTTTAATTAAAAAACTTGACGCTTATGGTATAAGAGGTAATGTTCTGAATTTAATTAAATCCTATTTAGACAATAGAAAGCAGAAGACAGAAATCACTAGAATTAATATAACTACTAAAAAGGAAGAGATATACTTATCAGATGAACGTCATACTACTTTTGGTGTTCCACAAGGTATTGTATTGGGACCTCCACTTTTTACACTATATATTAATGACATGCCAAAATCAATTCCACACCCTATGACTTTATTTGCAGATGATAGCACGGTGACAATTTCTAGTAATAGCAATGACATGATCCAATATAAACTTGACATTCACAATACCTTGACATCGATAATAGAATGGTTAAATAATAATAATTTATTTATTAATTTAGATAAAACTAAAATCATACATTTTAACCAACGCTTGACTAAAGAAAATATGGACATAAATATAGATAGTAAAATTGTTGAAATTGTAAATACTACAAAATTATTTGGACTAATAATTGACAAAAGACTTGACCGGAAATCACAAATTGAGCAAAAAAAATTGTAGTTCTGCATTTCCATTGCACTCTCTAGCTGCAGTTGTGAATGTAGATACCCTGATTGTGGCCTATCATGGCTTAGTTGCGTCTCACCTAAGATACGGCATTATATTTTGGGGAAATACTACCGACGCTAACGCGGCATTTAAGGCTCAAAAGAGATGCATTAGATCTATGTTTGGGCTAAAAACGGTTGATACATGTAAACCATATTTTAAAAGGTACAATATATTAACGCTTCCTTGTATGTATATCCTCAAAACCGCAATGTTTGTTAAAACAAACCCCAATTTGTTTCCACGTCTACAGGACGTTGTACCGCGTAACAGACGGGATATGACCATTCTTCGAGTCTATCCAGCAAAAACGGCACTCATGCGCAAAAGTATCGTCTGCATGGCGCCTACTATATATAACATATTGCCTAAACGTTGGAAGGAGCTAAATGGTAAGGCATTCAAGCGACAATTAAAAATGTTCCTTTCGCAAAAAGCATATTATAGTGTCTCCGAATTTTTGACCGAAAAGGATTTTATTTTGAGTGATAAATTTTAGCTTTTTCCTGCCACTAATAATACTAATAATTTATATGACACTAATATTAAATTTATATAAATGTATATGGAATTTTGACATTATAACATAAAATAATTTCTAATTTATTAAGTTTCTAATTATAAACTTTATTAGTGCCTATTCTAGGTAAATTTTAGATTTTGTTTTTGTTAATTATTTTCAATGCTAAGGAAATATTTGTACGCCGATACTTTTTTTTTTTTTTTTGAGGGTGGGAAATCATCAAATAATTTCTCCCGCTCTGGGCGGAGCGGGAGGGTGTGTCAGACTCTTACTGACTAAAACCCACCCGTATTCCTTCCTGTTGCCTGTGTTGCGGGGGCCTCGGTGACCCATAAGTACCTTCCCGCGACCCCGGCAGGCATCGGCCCTAGTGGACCCCTACCTATGTGTTGACGAGATCTCTTTGAGGCGCGCGTGGAATACAACGCGCCGTCGACCAGGGTCTGGTCCTTACCGGACGGTGAGCTACCCATTGCTCACCGTCCGCAAGCCCGCGCCTACGGTGGCCGGAAATCCGCCTGGGATTCCCGACGTCCTGGGCGTCTCCTGCGGTGGCTAGGGGTGAGAGGGCACGAAACTTGGGTTGCGACAACCGTACTTTCCATGACGCCATGAGATCCCGCCGGAGCTCCGTCCGCTGTGCCGCGATTTCTCGCGGCAGCGGACTTACGCCCCGGCGTTTCGCCTCCTCGCGCCACTCCCATACGTGCGCGAGGACTTTTGCCTCCAGATCCCGTGGCGGTACGCCGATACTTACGGCTAAACATGATTGGACTCAAACGATGACTGTAATATCTTGCATGCTCTTGTATGTATACAATGTTTAACAAATAAATAAATCTTATCTGAAGCAGTAGTAGTTAACATGCCTACAGCTACACCACATTCCAGACTCTTCTTAATTCGCATTTTGAAAAATATTCCTGTCGTAAGAAAAAGTCCATGGCTAAGAAAAGAAGATTAGCAGCAAAGTCCTACAAAAACGGCGGCCATAAATCCATCTGCCAGACGGCCAATTTTGCCTCCCGCCGAAGGCTCGCTACGCGGGGGTCGTGCGGTCTATGGCCCTTTACAGGGCACTTGTGAGGGCGCTTAGCCTGGCGTGGCGGCCAGCCCGCCGGTTAAGTGCGGCCCAAAGGGTCATGGCCATCCGGCTGATCCGGGGATACCGCACGGTCTCCGGTGAGGCGGCAAGCCTCCTTGCCGGAATGCCACCATGGGATCTGCAGGCAACAGTGCTCGCGCACGGAGAGTACGATTGTCGCATCCCAGTGCATGGCACGCCACAATTGTGGCAATAAGTATGGGACTTATTGCCACACTTGCTGCGTGCATCTGAGTAGTGGCTAGACCCCGGCGTCCTCACCTTCCACCTGACGCAGGTCCTCACCGGACATGGCAGCTTCGGGTCTCGTGTTGGATAAGGCGGAAGGAAACGCCCGGGTGTCATCACTGTGTGGACCGCCTGGAGGAGCATACGGAGGAGGTCTGCCCGGCTTGGGCAGAGGAGCGCCATGTCCTCGTGGAGGTGATCGGCGGCGGAGATCTTTCACGTCCGGCCCTGGTCCAGGCCATGGTACGGAGTGAGAGGGCATGGGCGGCCGTCACCTCCTTCTGCGAAGCAGTAATGCTAGCGAAGGAGGACGTGCCTATTCGCCCCTAGCTATCGCAGGAGACGCCCTGGGCGTCGGGAATCCCGGACGGATTTCCGCCCACCGTAGGCGCGGGTTTGCGGACGGTGAGCAATGGGTAGCTTGCCGTCCGCATTGTGTTCCACGTGCGCCTCAAAGAGATCTCGTCAGCACAAGTGTGTTCATTAGGGCCGATGTCTGCGCGGGTCGTGGGAAAGTCTGAAAGGGATACCGAGGCCCCTGGCAACACAAGCAACAGAAGAAACATGGGTGGATTTTAGTCAGTAAGAGTCTGACACACCCTCCCGCTCCACCCAGAGCGGGAGAAGTTATTTGATAATTTCCCACCCAAAAAAAAAAGAAGACTGCTAATTAGTTTACTTTATTCGGCCTTTTGACCGTTTACTCCAAGGTGGCCATTTTAGCCATAGAATGACCGTTGGGGTAGTTGTTTTCTTAAGTGGAGACCGCGAATCGGCAAACGTAAGGTAGGACGCCCTCGGGCTAGGTGGAGCGACGATCTACGTAGGGTGGCTGGTAGCAGCTGGATGAGAGTTGCCGAAAATCGAGCTGAATGGGGTGTAATTGGAGAGGCTTATGTCCAGCAGTGGACTGCTGTAGGCTGATGATAATGATAATGAGTTCAAGGCTTAATTTCAGCAGTGAGCCTAAAATGTTTTAATTATACTGTAAAATGTAAATTCCATTCCAATCGAATGCGGGATGCGTGTAATCGAATAGTATTATTAACAAACGATTATAATCGATTATTAATCGAGAATTACACGAGATTAAACTCGTTTAATCCCGATAAGCACGATTCTCGTTTTTTTAATGATTAGTACGTGTTAATTATAATTATATTTTGGCGAAGGCTGTTAATGTTGCAGCTGCATTGTGCTGTAGTAATTGTATTACATTCCTGCTATACATATTTATTTTCTGATGTATTTTTATTTTGATCTGATCGGAATTAGCTGCAAGTAAGTGCATTTCACACATTATTCCAATATTTTTCAATGCTGCTTGATCGTATACCAAACCCGTACATACTTAGTATCGAATACTACAGATAAACGTATTATGTAAGTAACTGTTTCCACCCAACATCTAAATAAAAAAGTGTAAACGACATACAAGGAAGGTGTTTTCACAATACCCTATAACACCCTTATTCAGCGAATATAAACATGATCGTGTACAAACGAAACCACCCTTCGTAGTTTACCCTGAAATGAAAATAATATGTCAAAAAATATTCTGTCTTGCAATTGTCACTTTACCCTAAGTGCCACAGTACAAAAAATTTACTCACAAACTAACATAGATTTTTCAGTGGATTTTCGTGTTATATTTCATCAGCCTGTAGACTCAAAGTAAGGGACAATGTTCGAAAAAAAATCTTCAGCTGCTTTTGTTTTCTTTAGTCTGGATCTGGGTGGTTTAACTAACCCACGGATATCGATTGATGTCACTTTTCTATTCTGTAAAAATCTCGCCGTGAAAACTTAGGTGAAGTGAGCTGGCGATGAGCTGTCATTTGCTAGGGATTGACACGATTGACAGCTCATTTCAACCTCACTTCAAACTCACTTCACCTAAGTTTTTACGGTTAGATTTTTACAGAATAGATCGACTGAAGTTGATAGAACCAAAAATTTTAAGACATGTGACATCTACCAACCCGCACCTGGCCCGCGTGGTGGATTACGGCCCACTCCCTCTCACTGAGAGGAGGCCTGTGTCCCAGCAGTGGGACCATTATAGGCTGATTATGCAAGTCGATAGATAGGCAAGAATGTGTTGAGGTTTTCTGTTATAGCAGTATATATTTTTTTGTTGCTATGCTGAGTACTACTTGTACATTTCTACCTACTGTAGAATTATTAATTCTACAATATTTTTTTTTTTGTATTTATCCTTCGTTCTAACACCACATTCATACTCATTTGTAGATCCTTACTGGCACATATCTGCCTAGCGTTTGAATATTAATATGGAAATTCTTCAATTTTGACGCAATCTTAAAACAACAATTTTTTTTTTTGTTTGTGCGTCAAATACCAGATCGCTGTCTCCATCAGCAGTGTGATTTTCTTGGACTTCAACATCAAAATTTTATTTTTCAAGTCATCCATCATTTTTTTTATTTAATGCTGTATCTCATATAACTATTTTGTTTGAGTTAATAGTCTTAACCAAATTTATACTATTGGTACGTATTCCCTATTACCTAATTTCGAATGCTATAACATTTCTCACGACGTTTGTCTTTTAGCTACAGTCGCAGAGATCAAGTCTCAGCCCTGTGCTGATAATTCCCGCAACGAAGTGGTATGTATTTTGCTTTTTTATTCATTCTATTAAAGTCCTGGCTGGTAATTTGATATTTTAACCACTATCCTTTATTTAGGGAAATATTTCAAATATAATCACACACTTTACATAATCTTTCAACCTTTTTTTTTACTTCTAATTGGATAACGCTTAACTAGAAATTTCTTTGATTAGTTTTTGACAAGACAAATGCGAGCACTGTGTTTTTAGGTTACGTGGGCATTTTAAACATACCTGATAGTCTGGTTGCACTCTGTTAGGACGTTTACCATCCACCTTAAAACGTGTTTTTTTATATAACAGCATCTGGTGTACCCCTTTTTTTAATCGTTTATTTAATTCACTACTTTCTTTTTTTTTGTCTCACCATTTCTTTATCTTTAAATGATACGTTTTACAAGTGACTTAATAGCGATTTTAATTTAAATTACGCTACAATATAAAGTAAACATCTTTCATATAACAATTCAAAACTTTAAAAAGAAACTGACAGCATTATTAATTGTAAAATGCTATTATTCCGAGAATGACTTTCTAAATGATGTTGACTTATCTACTGAAAGATATCAATCAATCAATTAATCAACTCAGCCTATAACAGTCCACTGATGGACATAGGCCTCTCCCAGGCTGCGCCACAACACCCTGTCCTCCGCCTTCCGCATCCAGTCTGTCCCAGCCACCTTTTCAAGGTATTCGGTCCATCTAGCTGGGGGGCGTCCCACACTACGCTTGCCGATACGCGGTTTCCACTCCAGGATTCGTCTGCTCCCCGGTCATCGGTCTTTCGACAAACATGGCCAGCTCACTGCCACTTCAGCTTGCTGACTCTACAGGCTATGTCGGTAACTCCGGTTCTCTTCCGGATAACTTCATTTCTGATCTTATCCTTCAAAGAAATTCCGAGCATAGCCCGCTCCATGGCGCGCTGAGCGACCTTGAATTTGTGGACCAGCCCGACTGTGTCCATGTTTTGGCACGTATGTCATCACTGTGTGGACCGCCTGGAGGACACGGTGGAGCATACGGTGGAGGTCTGCCCGGCTTGGGCAGAGGAGCGCCATGTCCTCGTGGAGGTGATTGGCGGCGGAGATCTTCACGTCCGGCCCTGGTCCAGGCCATGGTACGGAGTGAGAGGGCATGGGCGGCCGTCACCTCCTTCTGCGAAGAAGTAATGCTAGCGAAGGAGGACGTGCCTATTCGCCCCTAGCCATCGCAGGAGACGCCCTGGGCGTCGGGAATCCCGGACGGGTTTCCGCCCACCGTAGGCGCGGGTTTGCGGACGGTGAGCAATGGGTAGCTTGCCGTCCGCATTGTGTTCCACGTGCGCCTCAAAGAGATGTCGTCAGCATAAGTGTAGAAGTGTAGGGGTTCATTAGGGCCGATGTCTGCGCGGGTCGTGGGAAAGTCTGAAAGGGATACCGACGCCCCTGGCAACACAAGCAACAGAAGAAACACGGGTGTATTTTTTTTGTCTGACACACCCTCCCGCTCCACCCAGAGCGGGAGAAGTTATTTGATAATTTCCCACCCAAAAAAAAAAGAAGACCGCTAATTATTTTACTTTATTCGGCCTTTTGACCGTTTACTCCAAGGCGGCCATTTTAGCCATAGAATGACCATTGGGGTAGTTGTTTTCTTAAGTGGAGACCGCGAATCGGCAAACGTAAGGTAGGACGCCCTCGGGCTAGGTGGAGCGACGATCTACGTAGGGTGGCTGGTAGCAGCTGGATGAGAGTTGCCGAAAATCGAGCTGAATGGGGTGTAATTGGAGAGGCTTATGTCCAGCAGTGGACTGCTGTAGGCTGATGATAATGATAATGAGTTCAAGGCTTAATTTCAGCAGTGAGCCTAAAATGTTTTAATTATACTGTAAAATGTAAATTCCATTCCAATCGAATGCGGGATGCGTGTAATCGAATAGTATTATTAACAAACGATTATAATCGATTATTATTCGAGAATTACACGAGATTAAACTCGTTTAATCCCGATAAGCACGATTCTCGTTTTTTTAATGATTAGTACGTGTTAATTATAATTATATTTTGGCGAAGGCTGTTAATGTTGCAGCTGCATTGTGCTGTAGTAATTGTATTACATTCCTGCTATACATATTTATTTTCTGATGTATTTTTATTTTGATCTGATCGGAATTAGCTGCAAGTAAGTGCATTTCACACATTATTCCAATATTTTTCAATGCTGCTTGATCGTATACCAAACCCGTACATACTTAGTATCGAATACTACAGATAAACGTATTATGTAAGTAATTGTTTCCACCCAACATCTAAATAAAAAAGTGTAAACGACATACAAGGAAGGTGTTGGTGTGTGGTCTGATGGTGTGCGTGCAGAAAACCTCCTCGTGTGCCTGATTGCTGCTGGTTCCCTTTGAATACGTTCGGGGGAAAGAGCAGTCGTCGGGCCGGTGCATCCTGGGCACGGCCAATAGTCTCTCCATGTCTCGGAGAGGGTATTGACCGTGGCGAATTTCTGCGTGGCGGGGAGCTTCATGCTCGATCGTCGGTCGTCCACTCCCCTCTCGGCTTACAGAGGGCAGGTCGAGTGGGCGAAGAGTGGCGGTGCTTGCTGTGCACTTACCCTGCCAGCGAGCAAGCAGCGGGAGAATGATTCTTCTGTCTGCAACCGTCGAAATCGTAATCCGTAAAGAGACCACAGTCATGTTTTGTGGCTTGGAACGGGACGAGGATCTTGGCTTGATCGCCCGGATCGCGAGGAAGATAACCTCTATAAAAATTCCTCTAATATCAAGTTTTGGTGCGCGGCGAGGATATGAATGGCTGAGGAGTAGTGTCATCTGCAACTTCCGAGTTGTAGGTGGCGCATCAGTCGTTAGCGCACCCCCAGCCAGGGTACCAGTGGACCCCCTGGTTGAGTTACAAATGTACACTTGCCTAGGGACAGGGGGTGAACCTAGGTGTACTTTTTAGATCCCCCACACTCGTGGGAACAGTATGGAATCAAAAAAATTAAAAACTGGAAGACAAGGTGAGGAGAGGGATGCGGGGTCGGAGTCCGACGCCGCATCAGGCGGAGAGAGCTCTGGGAGCTCGCAGCAAAAGGAGGTGTTGGAGAGGAGTCGAGTGTTCAGGCGAACCTCGAAGCGGCCCAACTCAGGGTCTTCCTCCGACGAGGGAGTCGGGCGGAGGAAGAAGAAAATCCACTGCAGCCGGCGGGGTGGAGCCCGAGGTGGTAAAGGGGTGAACAGAGGGCCCCCCACTAAGGAGGCAGGCAAGCCGGGCCGGGCTGGCCCTGCCCAGCTGGCCAGCCCGGACGGGCTACCTGGCCCGGCCCAGTCGGCTCAGCGATCCAAGAGGCTTGCCGAAGAGGGGTCTCCTTCTGAGGTTTCTCGAGGTGGGCCGGACGCCGCTGGCGGCTCCAATTCGGAGCGTGTGGCCGGGTTCGCAGAGGTCGTGCTAGCCCTGATCAAGGGTGTGGCCGTGAAGAGGCTCAAGTCCTCTAAAGACCAGGCCATATCCGCGGCCACGGCCTCGATTGTGGCGGCAGCGGAGGCCCTTCACCTAGGGCCTCCTTCAGACGGCATGTCAGAGATGCGGGCGGAGGTCGCCCGCTTGACAGCCGCCATGGAGCTTCTCAAAAAGGAGAATGAGGAGCTCCGAGCGGACCTGGCTGGGCTCCGAGGATCCGGACCCCAGATGGAGCCGCAAGGGGGGCAGCAGCAGGGAACGGGACGGCCCGTGTCTGTGGAGGACCGGGTTCTGACCCTGGTGCGGCAGGAAATGGCTTCCTTGCGGAGTCGTTTTTCCGCTCTGGAGGCCATCGTCCTGCGCCCTCCGTTGGCGGCGAGTCAGCCGGCTTCAGGCCAGCGCGCGACCCCGTCATATGCTGCCGCCACAGCTGCCACGGCCAAACCGGGGTCGTCGGGGAGGCCAAAGGGCGGGGCGAATGCGCGGGCCGCGAAGGCTCCAGCCCCAGAGGCGAGGACTCCGGCCCCGGCGGCGAGGGCCCCAGCCCTGGCGGCGAGGGCTCCGGTGGCGAGACGGCCGCCCCCGCCTCCTAAATCTCTTCCGGCCGATGTCGAATGGCAGGTAGCCGGAGAGAAGAGGAAGGCGGCTAAGGCGAAAAGGGTGGCCAAAAAGAGGGAGAGGCGGCAGCGGCGCAAGGAGCGAACCGCCGCGGCTAGGCTCCGCGCCCCGAATTCCGCAGCTGTAGTGATCACACTACAGCCGGATGCGGAGAAGAAGGGCGTGTCCTATAGGACCGTAATGGCGAAGGTGGGTGAGGCGGTGCGCCTGGAGGAGCTCGGCGCAGCAAAAGGCCTCAAAATGAAGGTGACGGCGACTGGGGCCCGAATGGTGGAGGTCCCCGGTAGGGCCAGTGGCCCGGCCGCTGACGCTCTGGCCGAAAGGCTTAGGGCGTCACTAAATTCGGACGAGGTCCGAGTGTCCAGGCCCACCAAATGCGCTAGCATGCGCATCACGGGCCTGGATGACTCCGCGACGGAAGAGAAAGTGGTCGCCGCAGTGGTTAGGACCGGGGGGTGCTCTGCCGAGCAGGTGAAGGCAGGCATCATCCGTCCTGACTCCACGGGGCTGCAAACCGTTATGGTGAGCTGCCCCGTGTCGGCGGCCAGAAAAGTTACCGGGGAGGGCCAACGGCTATTGGTGGGCTGGGTTTCCGCGCAGGTGAAGCTACTGGAACCCAGACCTCTGAGGTGCTTCCGCTGCCAGGTGGGCAACCACGTGCAAGCGAATTGCACCTCGGAGGTGGACCGCAGCGGTCTTTGCTACCGCTGCGGTCTGCCCGGGCACAAGGCCGGCTCGTGCAATGCCGCGCCGCACTGTGCCGTATGTGCGGCGGCTGGCAAGCCGGCCGAGCACCGGATGGGGGGCAAAGCCTGCGCCCCACCCACCAAAGCCAGGGCCAGAGGCAAGCCCTCCGCCACCGCCGTCACCGCCGCAGCCGCCACCACTGCCACCGCCGCTGCCGCCTCCAACACCGCCGTCATCGCCGTCGCCA
The DNA here is from genome assembly GCA_905333075.3 of Atethmia centrago. NCBI lineage: Eukaryota > Metazoa > Arthropoda > Insecta > Lepidoptera > Noctuidae > Atethmia > Atethmia centrago. The sequence goes on from HG995369.1 coordinate 24,319,277, forward strand.
CCGTTGCCGCTGCGGCAGGCCCCTCTCAGGGGGCTGGGAAGGAGGCCCAAGAGGGGGCTGACATGGAGTGCCATTAATGGCCCCATTACGCCTCCTCCAGGCGAACATCAACCACTGCGCCGCCGCTCAGGATCTGTTGCTCCAGAGCATGGCGCAGTGGTCGATTAACATCGCCGTGGTCGCTGAGCCGTACTTTGTCCCGCCCAGGGATGACTGGGTGGAGGACCTGAGCGGCTCAGTGACCCTAATTTCGTCGGCCGCCGCCGGTACCCCGTCCCTCGAGGCCGTCAAGAGAGGACGGGGCTGCGTAGCAGCACGGTTCGGAGAGATTGTTGTGGTAGGGGTCTACCTCTCTCCGAACCGAACTCTTGCCGAGTTCCACAACTCCCTTGCGGAGTTGAGAGACGTCGTCGTCGGGTTTGGTTCCCTCCCCGTGGTCGTCCTCGGGGACTTCAATGCCAAGAATTTGGCTTGGGGTTCCCGGTTAACGGACACACGGGGCAGGATGGTGGAGGACTGGGCTCTGGAGACAGGCCTGGTCGTCCTAAACCGGGGTTCTGTCCCCACGTGTGTGCGGATGCGGGGTGAATCAGTGGTGGACATCTCGTTCGCCAGCCCCGCTCTGTCGCCGCGTGTAGTTGACTGGCGTGTCATGGAGGGGGTGGAGACCTATTCAGATCACCGGTATATCCGGTTCGACGTCTCCGCCCAGACCTCGGACGCGCCGGTCCGACGGGCCCCGAGTGGTCCGCGGTGGGCGCTGAAGCAGCTGGACCGGGAGCTCCTCCTGGAAGCCTCGATCGTGCAGGCCTGGGTGTCACCACCGGACAGGCCTGCCGACATCAACGACGAGGCGGAGTGGTTCCGGGAGGCCATGTCCGACATATGTGACGTGGCAATGCCCCGGGTCCAGCCTGGACGTGCCTCGCGCCAGGTGTACTGGTGGTCGCAGGAGCTGACGGCTCTGCGCACTGCGTGCGTGGCTGCGCGACGCCGGTACACCAGGCACCGCAGGCTCCGTATCAAACCTCCGGATACGGAAGCCATTCAGGCGGAGCTGTACGAGGGGTACAGAGCGGCGAAGACCGCCCTCCAAGCGGAGATCCTGCGGGCCAGGGGTTTGGCCCGCGAGGAGTCGCTGGGGACTCTGGACAGGGACCCGTGGGGACGCCCGTACAAGGTGGTGCGGGAAAAACTCCGCCCATGGGCTCCCCCGCTAACGCAGAGTCTCCGGCCCCAGCTTATGGAGGACGTGGTGAGCGCTCTGTTCCCTTCGCGAGGGGAACACTCCTCCCCGCCTATGGCTCCGCCTACTGCGGTGCCTGATGCGGACCACACCGCCGACGACGACGACGATGCTCCGGAGGTGACCGAGGGAGAAATGAGAGCGGCGGTACGCAGGCTTAATGCCAAAAATACCGCCCCAGGACCCGACGGCTTACCTGGGAAGGCCTGGGTCCTGGCCTTGGAGGCTCTCGGACCGCGACTTAGGGGCTCCTAAGCGCATGTTTGGAGAGGGGCCAGTTCCCGCTTCGTTGGAAGACGGGAAAACTGGTCCTCATAAAGAAGGCAGGGCACCCTGCGGACTCTCCGTCCGCTTATCGGCCCATCGTGCTGCTCGACGAGGTGGGCAAGCTCTTTGAAAGAGTCATTGCAGACCGCCTCGTCGGCCAGCTGGTGCGGGTGGGGCCGGATTTGGCGGAGAGCCAGTTTGGCTTCCGCAGAGGGCGCTCTACGGTGGACGCCATCATGCGTGTGCGAGCCCTGACGACGGGGAATGCTGTTGCCCAGGGTGGGGTCGTCTTGGCGGTGTCCCTAGACATCGCCAATGCCTTCAATACCCTGCCCTGGAGTTGCATCAGGGAGGCACTCCGGTATCACCGGATGCCGACCTACCTCTGTCGTGTGGTCGAGGCCTATTTGACGGACAGGGCCGTCATCTACCCCGGTCACCAGGGAGTGTGGAACCGGCAAGAGATGTCGTGCAGTGTCCCACAGGGATCGGTCCTGGGGCCGCATCTGTGGGACATCGGATACGACTGGGTGCTGCGCGCCGACCTCCCTAGCGGCGTCAGCGTAGTGTGCTACGCTGACGACACGTTGGTCCTGGCGCAGGGGAGGTCGCACCAGGCGGCGGCCGAATTAGCGGCACGCGGGGTTGCGACAATCGTCGAAAGGATCCGGCAATTGGGACTCGAGGTGGCCCTGCACAAGTCCGAGGCCATGTGTTTTCATGGTCCTCGGAACGTGCCACCGTTGGGGTCCCAAATAACGGTAGGAGGGGTTTCTATCGGCGTCGAGTCGACGATGAAGTACCTGGGACTCGTCCTCGACAGCCGGTGGAACTTCGTGGAGCATTTCCGACGTTTGGCTCCCAAACTGGAGCGGGCGGGCGCTGCATTGAAGCGGCTCCTGCCCAATCTAGGGGGTCCAAACGCCTCCTGCCGGAGGCTCTACGCGGGGGTCGTGCGGTCCATGGCCCTCTACGAGGCACCTGTATATCTCTGGCGCTGCGGCCAGCCCGCCGGTTGAGCGCGGCCCAAAGGGTCATGGCCATCCGGATGGTCCGAGGATACCGCACGGTCTCCTGTGAGGCAGCGAGCCTCCTTGCCGGATTGCCGCCATGGGATCTGGAGGCAAAAGTCCTCGCGCACGTATGGGAGTGGCGCGAGGAGGCGAAACGCCGGGGCGTAAGTCTGCCGCCGCGAGAAATCGCGGCACAGCGGACGGAGCTCCGGCGGGATCTCATGGCGTCATGGAAAGTACGGTTGTCGCAACCCAGTGCTGGGCACGCCACGATTGCGGCGATAAGTCCCCTCTTTGAGGAGTGGCTGGAGAGGCGCCACGGCGTCCTCACCTTCCGCCTGACGCAGGTCCTCACCGGACACGGCTGCTTCGGGAGGTTCCTGTGTCGGATAAGGCGGGAGGAAACGTCCGGGTGTCACCACTGTGTGGATCGCCCAGAGGACACGGTGGAGCATATGGTGGAGGTCTGCCCGGCTTGGGCAGAGCACCGCCGTGTCCTCGTGGAGGCGATCGGCGGCAGAGACCTCTCGCGTCCGGCCCTGGTTCAGGCCATGGTACGGAGCGAGAGGGCATGGGCAGCCGTCACCTCCTTCTGCGAAGCAGTAATGCTCGCGAAGGAGGAGGCGGGACGGTTGAGGGAAAGGCACGTTTCGCGCCCTCTCGCCCCTAGCCGCCGCAGGAGACGCCCAGGGCGTCGGGAATCCCGGGCGGATTTCTGGCCACCGTAGGCGCGGGCTTGCGGACGGTGAGCAATGGGTAGCTCACCGTCCGGTAAGGACCAGGCCCGGGTCGACGGCGCGTCGTATTCCACGCGCGCCTCAAAGAGATGTCGTCAGCACAAAGTAGGGGTCCACTAGGGCCGATGCCTGCCGGGGTCGCGGAAAGGTACTTATGGGTCACCGAGGCCCCCGCAACACAGGCAACAGGAAGGAATACGGGTGGGTTTTAGTCAGTAAGAGTCTGACACACCCTCCCGCTCCGCCCAGAGCGGGAGAAGTTATTTGATGATTTCCCACCCTCAAAAAAAAAAAAAAAAAAGGAAGGTGTTTTCACAATACCCTATAACACCCTTATTCAGCGAATATAAACATGATCGTGTACAAACGAAACCACCCTTCGTAGTTTACCCTGAAATGAAAATAATATGTCAAAAAATATTCTGTCTTGCAATTGTCACTTTACCCTAAGTGCCACAGTACAAAAAATTTACTCACAAACTAACATAGTTTTTTCAGTGGATTTTCGTGTTATATTTCATCAGCCTGTGCTGTAGACTCAAAGTAAGGGACAATGTTCGAAAAAAAAATCTTCAGCTGCTTTTGTTTTCTTTAGTCTGGATCTGGGTGGTTTAACTAACCCACGGATATCGATTGATGTCACTTTTCTATTCTGTAAAAATCTCGCCGTGAAAACTTAGGTGAAGTGAGCTGGCGATGAGCTGTCATTTGCTAGGGATTGACACGATTGACAGCTCATTTCAACCTCACTTCAAACTCACTTCACCTAAGTTTTTACGGTTAGATTTTTACAGAATAGATCGACTGAAGTTGATAGAACCAAAAATTTTAAGACATGTGACATCTACCAACCCGCACCTGGCCCGCGTGGTGGATTACGGCCCACTCCCTCTCACTGAGAGGAGGCCTGTGTCCCAGCAGTGGGACCATTATAGGCTGATTATGCAAGTCGATAGATAGGCAAGAATGTGTTGAGGTTTTCTGTTATAGCAGTATATATTTTTTTGTTGCTATGCTGAGTACTACTTGTACATTTCTACCTACTGTAGAATTATTAATTCTACAATATTTTTTTTTTTGTATTTATCCTTCGTTCTAACACCACATTCATACTCATTTGTAGATCCTTACTGGCACATATCTGCCTAGCGTTTGAATATTAATATGGAAATTCTTCAATTTTGACGCAATCTTAAAACAACAAATTTTTTTTTTGTTTGTGCGTCAAATACCAGATCGCTGTCTCCATCAGCTGTGTGATTTTCTTGGACTTCAACATCAAAATTTTATTTTTCAAGTCATCCATCATTTTTTTTATTTAATGCTGTATCTCATATAACTATTTTGTTTGAGTTAATAGTCTTAACCCAATTTATACTATTGGTACGTATTCCCTATTACCTAATTTCGAATGCTATAACATTTCTCACGACGTTTGTCTTTTAGCTACAGTCGCAGAGATCCGCAGCCCTGTCCTGATAAGTCCCGCAACGAAGTGGTATGTATTTTGCTTTTTTATTCATTCTATTAAAGTCCTGGCTGGTAATTTGATATTTTAACCACTATCCTTTATTTAGGGAAATATTTCAAATATAATCACACACTTCACATAATCTTTCAACCTTTTTTTTTACTTCTAATTGGATAACGCTTAACTAGAAATTTCTTTGATTAGTTTTTGACAAGACAAATGCGAGCACTGTGTTTTTAGGTTACGTGGGCGTTTTAAACATACCTGATAGTCTGGTTGCACTCTGTTAGGACGTTTACCATCCACCTTAAAACGTGTTTTTTTATATAACAGCATCTGGTGTACCCCTTTTTTAATCGTTTATTTAATTCACTACTTTCTTTTTTTTTGTCTCACCATTTCTTTATCTTTAAATGATACGTTTTACAAGTGACTTAATAGCGATTTTAATTTAAATTACGCTACAATATAAAGTAAACATCTTTCATATAACAATTCAAAACTTTAAAAAGAAACTGACAGCATTATTAATTGTAAAATGCTATTATTCCGAGAATGACTTTCTAAATGATGTTGACTTATCTACTGAAAGATATCAATCAATCAATTAATCAACTCAGCCTATAACAGTCCACTGTTGGACATAGGCCTCTCCCAGGCTGCGCCACAACACCCTGTCCTCCGCCTTCCGCATCCAGTATGTCCCAGCCACCTTTTCAAGGTATTCGGTCCATCTAGCTGGGGGGCGTCCCACACTACGCTTGCCGATACGCGGTTTCCACTCCAGGATTCGTTTGCTCCACCGGTCATCGGTCTTTCGACAAACATGGCCAGCTCACTGCCACTTCAGCTTGCTGACTCTACAGGCTATGTCGGTAACTCCGGTTCTCTTCCGGATAACTTCATTTCTGATGTTATCCTTCAAAGAAATTCCGAGCATAGCCCGCTCCATGGCGCGCTGAGCGACCTTGAATTTGTGGACCAGCCCGACTGTGTCCATGTTTTGGCACGTATGTCATAACGGCAGGAATAGTGTTTGAAGACTAAGGTCTTCAACCAGTGCTGAAGACCTTAGTCTTCAAACACTGCGGGATTAGTGACGATAAGACTTAACGAAGTTTTCCAAACGCTGCCCAACCCAATCGGATCCTCCTGTCGGCTTCTTTCTCAAAGTCGTGTCTACCGAGCTGGATAACTTGTCCTAGGTAGACGTACTCCTTCACAACTTCGAGAAGCGACCCTTCGATATGAATTGGACTCGGCAAGACGTGCGAATTGTACATGACTTTTGTCTTGTCCAAATTCATGCCGAGGCCAACCGGCCGAGAGGCTCCATTTAGGCTGTGCAGCATCTGGTCTAACTGTTCCAGCGTCTCTGACATTATGACGATGTATCGATGTTTGTAAGTATGGGGTGTAAGGGGGAGCACATAACAACCGGACTCCCAAATGTCAACCTCACCTGCACGCGGTACACCCTGCCACTGACGGACGAGGCGCTGATGACCGACCGATGGCGGTATAACCATCCAGAAGCCAATCTAAATTCCCCAGAGCGATGATGGGCAGCAGCGTCATCGGTGCGAAAGGATTGGCACTGCGGTCACCAACCCGCTTGCCCAGCGTGGTGACTATGGGCATTACCTTCCAAATGAATAAAGTGCCTGAATGATATATGTAATTTAATTTTTACAAACCTAATTATGACATTGTTTCGACTTATTTAATTTTATTCCTATTGCGTTGTATTTAAATTAATGTTTTAATAAATGAATGTACTATGCCGACTACTTTCAACTGTAACACTGCAAAAATTATTTAACCATGTCATTATTGCATTTCTTTTTGTTTTAATTTACTCATTTTATAATAATTTTACATGCCTAATATAAGGTAGATCTTTGGCGTCGAGAACTCGAGACCCTCGGTCCGTGGGGTTCCAGTGCGCATAAGTTATTTGCGGAAATCGCGAAACGTCTAGTTGATGTAACTGGTGACCGAAAAGCTTGCGGCTTTCTCGCGCAACGCATCAGCATTGCAATTCAGCGAGGAAATGCCGCTAGCATCCTCGGTACAACGCCCCGAGGGCCTTTTTTAGGCTTAACTTAGTTTTAATTTAATTTAGTTAATGTTAATAATCATCTTGTAATTTGGTTATGTAAATAAATATACTCGCTATCTTGCGACAGCCCACTCAGGTAGATTGTATTTTAACTGTAACATCTTATTTACTTTACCTACAATCTATGAAAATAAATGTTTACTTTACTTTACTTACAGGTACTTAACTTTATTTTTCTGTATTAAGTCGTATGAAAATAAAAAATGCTTAATATAACGCAAGCGGATACTAATCGTTTATTTACATAATCAAATTACAAGATGGTTATTAACATTAACTAAATTAAATTAAAACTAAGTTAAACCTAAAAAACATTACCCTCCTTCTGGGGCAGTTGGGTAAAAAGGCCCTCGAGGCATTGTACCGAGGATGCTAGCGGCATTTCCTCGCTGAATTGCAATGCTGAGGCGTTGCGTGAGAAAGCCGCCAGCTTTTCAGTCACCAGTTACATCAACTAGACGTGTCGCAATTTCCGCAAAAGTCTGCGGAGTTCGCGAGCTAATTAAAATTGACCATGTAGATATTAATTTATTTAGCCTTCCATTAACTACAATAACAAATAGGTACTTACAAAAACGGGAAAAACGAAAAAAATAACAAAAATATGTGTTTAATAAAACTCGCTTAATTAAGTTTAATTTGTTAAAATTTGAGCACTGGTTATTTATTTTTCCTGTATTTTCCAAATTCAAGGGAGAGAGGTGTTGAGATGATTCTACTCTATTTATTTTGAAAGTAACTCTGCCATTTCCGTTTAAATGCATACTGACTGGTGGCCGTCCTGATATCAAGAGGAAGCGCATTCCAAAGAAGAATGGATATAATATGAAAGGAAGAACGAATAAAGTCAGAAGTATGTGAAGGACAGAGTAGGAGATGATTGTTAGAAGAACGCAGATTCTTAATACGTGAAGAACATAGACATTGGCAGTTTGACAACAATAAGATAAGAAGGAGGAGTACTTATTGATATACTTGTTTCCTAAGGTTTTCTGAATGTTCTATAGAGTTCGTTTATATTACAGAACATGAACTTCAAAAAGAGCATATTTACAGAACGCTCTCCAGTCTTCATCAGATTGATACAAATATTGGATAAATGTAATCTATACAGAGTACAACTTTGTGCCCTTTGGCGTCGCGACGCTCGGTCCGTGGGGTCCCAGTGCGCATAAGTTATTTGCGGAAATCGCGAAACGTCTAGTTGATGTAACTGGTGACCGAAAAGCTGGCAGCTTTCTCGCGCAACGCATCAGCATTGCAATTCAGCGAGGAAATGCCGTCAGCATCCTCGGTACAATGCCCCGAGGGCCTTTTTTAGGCATAACTTAGTTTTAATTTAATTTAGTTAATGATAATAATCATCTTGTAATCTATACAGTCAAATTGAATTAGCTAGCAAAACTCCACAGACGTGATGGGTGTGAACATGTATCGAGTTACTTCAACTAATTTGGTAAATCCAAACTTGAAGTAACAACAATACCCGCGGACGTTGTCTCAAAAAAAAAAACATCAATTCTTTTTTGTTTTTTTCATCTTGTTTAGATATCGATATCCATCACGTCTGCGGAGTTTCGCTGGCTAATTAAAATTGACCATGTAGATATTAATTTTATTTAGCCTTGCATTCACCGCAAAAACAAATACATACTTACAAAAACGGGGAAAACGGAAAAACATCCCCGCGTCACAGTCAGTCATGATTTGTTTTCTTTACGACGCAAACATCGATTTATCAAACAGTATGATATTCATTTCCTTACGCATTGTAAATGGCGAACAAATATTTATTAAGGACGTCGAGATAAGTAGGAAGGAATGTTTGAATGGAAATGACTTGTACTTTTCAGAAAAAAATGTCTTGTGAGAATTAAGTAGTCTTATCAAAAAAGCATATTATAAGATTAAAGACTACTTTGAAGATAAGGAAGTTTGGCAATAATTCCTTCTGCAGATGTGGCTTCCCTGGTACCTCATTAATGGCATAACTATGTAAACTGTCTGTTAACTGTTCCCAAATCATGATGTTTATTTTTATTTAATTTTTTTACATAAGTACTTCCTTGGCATAATCTTTTCATTATTTGACATTAAATACCTGCAATTCCCATTTTAACAACTTTCTAGTGGCTTTGGTGGACAGTGTATTAATTCAGATTTGTTACATTTGTAATGGCGGTTATGTTATTTGTGTTATTTGATTTTTGTTTTTTTTATTTTATGTGTTTGATTTTATATAGATTATTATATATTTTGTGAATGTGAGAAAGTGGTAGGCTTAATAGACTGTAGACCATTTTCTATTTTGAAATGTATCTGATACTTGTTGACAGGCCTACACTGTCCTCCCATAGCTATTAATACAAATTTGAAAACATTGTAAAAGCCAATTATTTTTAAAAGAGTACCGTGGAGTTTCTTGCTGGCTCTTCTCCATAGAAAACGACCAATTGGAACCGTGCACCTAGCTTCTGACCTTTTATAAGTGTATGTTTATATGGTTTATGTGATTTATAATATTTTGATTTTGAGACTTTGTGTGCAATGCATTCCCTACACACTAGAATACAGGAAGGCTGCTTAGTGGCAGAATAAGTAGGTACATACACTTATGCTTTCCTACTTCTATAAAACATAACATAACAACAACTTTAACTTTTACATGTTACTGCATACTCAAAATTGAATAAAATGAAACTCAGTAAGTTTCTTAAAATTATTAATAAAATTAAGTAAATAAATTTTATAAAAAATATTTCTTGATGAAACTCTTTTTTGGATACAATATAGCTTAGCAACAACACTTTATCAAGCCTAACTAATAAGACATGACATTGTATTCAAAGAGCCTCTGGGACTTGGGTCAAACAGTTAGCCGCCACCACTCCTGCTGACTGGTTGCATTTTGTACAGTTAGCCTGCCTGAGATTTCTTCTCCTTGCGTTTCAGTGCCCAACCTTTTTTTTAATAGCTTGATTTAAAAGAGTGTGCATGGAGTTTCTTGCCTGTTCTTTCCATGGAGATCTACGTTTTAGGACGGGCAACGAGCTCCGACTTTTTGACCGATGACCGAATTCTTGACAATCAAAAGTGCCTGCCTGTAAGTGGTTTATGTGAAATAAATGCTTTAAGTTTATTTTTTTTTTATAAATTCAACAGTTTACGATGATAATTATAATAATATTATATATACAAATATATAAAAAAGAGGGCACAGACTCATAGCAGGGCATCAAAAAATTCGTCCACATCGCTGTCAAGAGGAAAGTGCTCGTTCCACGTTGTATGGAAATGCTGATTCTTTGTCCAAAAAATAGGCCAACCATTTGGTCATGCGAAGAGTCGACCAACTGATTGACGATCTTTCGAAAAACTAACTGGGCACTCGGACCCCATGGCCTTAGTGTTTCATTCAACTCCAAACGGCTCGAATTATAAGTTCCAATAAGATTGCTGCCCCAGCACAGCCTGCTGTGCTAGGAAGATGGGATGGCGCAAGGGTGTCGACATATGTTGCATCCCACACCAAATGCCGACCTAACTTCCAGGCATTATGGTCATTCCATCTGGTCTCTTCCAATCGTCGCGTGCTAATCATTGGGTTCTAAAACAACTGGCACCACGGCGGTGACAAGAGCACGATGGATGGTGTCATTAATGCTAGCTCCTACTGCAGGATAAGCCACGATGTCCAAGGAAGTCAGCACCTTCACTGCATTTATACATAATCAGCCTATAATGTTCCCACTGCTGGGACACAGGCCTCCTCTCAGTGAGAGGGAGTGGGCCGTAATCCACCACGCGGGCCCAGTGCGGGTTGGTAGATGTCACATGTCTTCGAATTTTTGGTTCTAGGACATGCCGGTTTCCTTACGATGTTTTCCTTCACCGTTTAGAGAGCAGTGGCGATGAAATAATTTACACAAAGTAAAGGGCCTGTCAGGGTTCGAACCTACGATCTACAACTCGTAAGTCGCGGCTGTTACCACTGGGCCACCACTGCATTTATATTTAGACCAAACTCAAGGTATTTGGTCTATAAACATTCTTCTTCTCTCGTAACGTCCAGAAAAAAATAGCCAATTCACTATGAATACTAGCCAATTAGCTATTATCTTTTCCCCCTCAGCCCATAAAACAGCTATATTTAACTCAGCAAAATTACAATTTTATTTTATTAGTCTGATGATTGCAGGCCGTGTTACTTCTGTAGTAATTTGCGACTATGTTTAAAAGGCTCGAAAGGGGAATTTTATTTATAATGCTTACGGCAGAGTATTTTCCGAAATGTGCCGAAATTAACAACGAATGTTTTAATTGCTGCTGTGCCGGCAATATTTAGAAATGTAATTGTATATTAAGTTTTCTTCAGAGGAGTGCTGTTAAGTGAGTAGATTTTGCATTTGTTAATGCAATTTGCGTAAACAGCACACCCGTTATCTTGTCTTCTATATCTATTACATACTAGCTGACCCGACTACGTTGTCCTGTCCAAATTTCAATACTTCATAGAAAAAGGGGCCGGTCATTTTTCCTGAGTTTTCCAATATTCCCGGCAACTATTCAAAATGTTCATGTCATAAAAACCTGACTCGAACTATTACGAACATTTTAAAACGAAAATTTGCCAAATCGGTCGATTCTAAAGTGATGTGCTTACCAACGAACAGCATTTCATGTTTAGATTACCTTCTGCTAGAAGACACCACAATATACTAAAATAACAGCCTCATTTTTATAAAACTTCCCTGTTTTTTATTCTGCACAAACAACACATTACAAACGTACAATCCAAAAACAATATTACCAAAGTAGCCAAAAGCCTCGTATTCAAGCCATAAAAATTTGGCAGTCTTGTCCATTGCTTGATGTCAGGACTAGAGGGATCACAGACGACAAATTTACGTTGCGTATTATTTATATGTGTTGTTGCGACACTGGCAAATGACAACAAAAAAACAATAAAAAAAAAACAAAATGCCGATTACAGTGTGGAAAAATAACTGATTTTGATTCTGATAAACACAACTGTAACAAGAACAATTAAACCGTGCATCGCATCTGTGCAAGAACTGGTAGTTGCTCAACAAAATGGTGTGACATTTTTTTTTTTTTTTTTTTTTTTTCATTTATATCAGCATTGTTGACGATAGACTTGCTTATTGTCAACAGTGCTGATTTTCAGCAACTACAAAAGGACCACCTAAGGACTGGTGACGCGGAAGCAAGCTACGTACAGAAGTCTGTGTAGAAAGGGTCGACATCGACACCCGCAGCCTTCAGTAGCAATTTCCCATTACTTGCGAAATACTTCGTTTTTACTAAATTAATGAACGCCTGCGTTCCTGCATATACTACCTAATGGCACAACACTGATACACTGACTGATGTATTCTTACATATTATTTCTGACGAACAGCTAAGTTGTATATCAGTAGATTTTAAACACATGGGATTTCTCATTAACAGACATCTAACCATAGATAATATTTTTATTTATTATAACCAAAGATGACAATCTATCGCCTAGTAAAACACCAATTGTTGGGAATCGAACAAAGTTTTGCAAAGCAGTCGTCGAATTTTAAACCGACTTCTTAAAAAAAGGAGGACGATCTCAATTCATCTGTATTTTGTTTTATTTTGTACAAAATAAAACAAAATACAGTTACATAAATGTTCATCGATATTTTCGTTAATAGTGGACAAATCAGTCTACTATTGTAATATTGTTTTTTTATTTTATTTAAATTTGGCAAAGGAAGCTTGCGCGGATGTCCAATATAAATTTTATTAACTTACTTGGGTTGTTTTTGAGTAAGCTTCAAAAATCAAATTTTAATCAACAGACGAATCGAGAAAACGAATCTAATGCAATTATTGAGAAGTCGGTCAAGTTTATTGAGGAGATCTGCATTCAGTATGTCGATTCTGTAAAAATCTCACCGTGAAAAGTTGCGTGGAGTAAGCTGTCAGTGTCATCTCACTGATGCTAGGGAGTGACCAAGTATTACATTTATAATCATAATCGAGATTTTATTAATATTTTTAAGCTAATTCTATACTATATTATTATGAATTAATAATAATATAATAAATTTAATTATTTTTATATTATTTATTATATTATTATTTGATCATTTTATGTTATTTCAAAACTAGTATTTAAGCGTTGAAACGTTACTATTTAGGATTTTTTTTAAAATAAAGTAGCAAAACAGAAATTCAGTCAGAAACTCAATTTGGTTTTTTTTATTCCAAAAGGATTGGTAATTTTCACAGCCGCCATCTTGCTTTTTAGATGTGACCTCACTATCGGCTTAATCACCCCAGAAAACCATGAAAACGACACCCATGATGAAAAATCTGAACATTTTTGCAGCCGCCATCTTGCTTTTTAATTTTGACTACACTATCGGCTTTAACACACCCGAAAACCATGAAAACGACACCCATGATGAAAAATCTAAACATTTTCGCAGCCGCCATCTTGCTTTTTTTAATTTAACCTCACTATCGACTTTAACACCCCCGTAAACCATGAAAACGATACCCATGATGAAAAATCTGACCATTTTTGCAGCCGCAATCTTGCATTTTAATTTTGACCACACTATCGGCTTCAACACCTCCGAAAACTATGAAAACGACACCCATGATGAAAAATGTTGGTAGCCGCCATTTTGGATTTTGATATAATCAAACCAAATTTTTGTTTGTCGCGCATTTAAAAATAAAAAACGGCAAATTAAAAAAAAACAGCTTGATATTAATAACAGCTCCTCACGCGCATGCGCGGCGTGATCTTATCATTTCACCCGATTCTCGTAAACATAGTAACCACCTGCGCCGGCTAGGTGAAGTGAGTAAGCAAGCGCGACATGCGAGTGTCGTGATCTTATCATTTCACTCGATTCTCGTTGCCATAGCAACATCACTTCACTTGGGCTGGATGAAGTGAGCCTAGCCGCCCGCCGGCCGGTGCGCGCGCTGCGCGAGTGTCAGTTGAACTGTTGAATTTTATTATAGTATTGATGACGGTGATTTTATGAATATTATTTTATTATTGGCAACGCGTAGGTCGGTATAAATTTACAGCAAAGTTAAGCCATTCAGCTTCCTTATGCTGTAGGGATGCTAACTTTTATATTTTTTTGTGTATTTAAATGCATGTTTCAGCATCAAGCAAATACTACCGGATAGATTTTGTTCAAATTATGTATAAATATTCCCCGTAAGACTGGTCAGTCCGTAGGCAATAAATTATCATGCTATTTGCAATATTTCTCATCTCCGATAGGGATGAGAAATATGCATTTTTTTCATATTCTTCATTAGTTTACCGCAAATTAAAAAGATGAGCCAAAAGGTTAGAATATTGCAGATAGTCAAAATCAAAATCGAAAGTCTAGGCTGAAAATCAGCACTTTTCGAATGTCAAAGTTACGTAAGACAGTCCCCCAAAAATGCCCGCCCTTCACAACTTCCTAGTGCTTTAGCTAGGAACAAGAAGTGGTGGAACAAACTCCCCAGCAGCACATCTGTCTGTTTAGTTATATAAACTTGATTCTATACAAATCGTATGCAAAGTAATTAACATTACGAAAGACAAAACATTGGATTAAATTACACACTTGCCATATGTTAGCTAGAACACGCCAGTATACCAATAAAACAATGAACAAACTGTACTCAAGCAGATAAAAATTACAACATAAAAAAAACGTAAATAGAACTTAATACCTAAATAAAAGCCTCCAGGTATAAAGGGCGTGCCCGCTTACATAAGGCTATTGCTGTAGCTCAAAGTGAGAAATGATAAACTAGCCCCATCGAAGTAAAATAAGTAAACAATTACTAATAACAATTAAAACCATGATCAGCAAGATGACCAGTCACCACAAGCAGCACCCGTTCACGAGCATAACGCAATAGATTTAACCTTTTAAATAAGTATACTGTACTTTTATGGAGCTAAACAGTCGATCATGATATAATAATAATAACGGCTATTTTAGTTAACTCTCAACCAAGCAAATAGATTAAAAAAAATAAAAAATAAACAGACTGACTTCAGAAAGAAAAGAAAAGTCAGTTTCCTTGGTTTTGTATTTTCGTTTTTGTCACCGACTACTGAAATTAAAGTTATTTTTCACTTTGTAGTGTTCTTTTATGAAGTCGGTTATTTCTTTTTGTTTTTTTATTTTTTACTTTTCAATTTTTAGTGGTTGTACCTACCCCACATAAATTCATATACGACTACTTGCTATCTATATAACAGGGACCGGAAGTTAATATGACATCATCCACTTCACTTGGATTAAAATTTGATTTTTGAAGCTTACTCAAAAACAACCCAAGTAAGTTAATAAAATTTATATTGGACATCCGCGCAAGCTTCCTTTGCCAAATTTAAATAAAATAAAAAAACAATATTACAATAGTAGTGCAGTAAAGACTGATTTGTCCACTATTAACAAAAATATCGATGAACATTTATATAACTGTATTTTGTTTTATTTTGTACAAAATAAAACAAAATACATTGAACATTTATATAACTGTATTTTGTTTTATTTTGTACACTTCTTTCTTTGTCCAGGCTGTCTTTCTTTGGAATGCGCTCCCTCTGAACATCAGGACGGCGACCAGTCGGTTGTCTTTTAAACTGAAGGCACGTGAACATATACGTAAGAAGTTGGCAGAAACATCCCAGCGCTGATATTTTGCTGGATTCGTATCTCCTCTACTGATCGTTATTTCCCCACTACCGATCGTTATTTCTCCTGACAAAGTTTATTCTGTAATGTATGTATCTACGTATCTATTATTGTATTGTATAGTTATTTTCGTGTTATCTATCCCTTAAGTTGCACCTGCCATGTGTCTTCTCTGCATCACCCTAAGGTTGACTGGTAGAAAATGCCTCAGGCATTAAGTCCGCCTTTGTACGTTATTTTTGTTTTTTTACTTGTGCATAAAGTTTTAATAAATAAATAAAAGTTACAGTTTCGGCATTAGAATCGTTCCCAGACCTCGCAAAAATTACTTAAAAAATAAACAACGTACAGTTTTACTTTGTTACAATTATAATTATTATTTCATGTTTATTTTATAGGGTTACGGGTAACTTGACGTATTCTTTGCAGGGCGTGATAAAGCCGCTATTAATTACCAAAACACTTCGTCTAGCTTCAAAAATTGTTATGACACTTTTTTTTTTTTAGGCTGGGAAATCATCAAATAACTTCTCCCGCTCTGGGCGGAGCGGGAGGGTGTGTCAGACTCTTACTGATTAAAACCCACCCGTATTCCTTCCTGTTGCCTGTGTTGCTGGGGCCTCGGTGACCCATAAGTACCTTCCCGCGACCCCGGCAGGCATCGGCCCTAGAGGACCCCTACTATATGTGCTGACGACATCTCTTTGAGGCGCGCGTGGAATACAACGCGCCGTCGACCCGGGCCTGGTCCTTACCGGACGGTGAGCTACCCATTGCTCACCGTCCGCAAGCCCGCGCCTACGGTGGCCGGAAATCCGCCCGGGATTCCCGACGCCCTGGGCGTCTCCTGCGGCGGCTAGGGGCGAGAGGGCGCGAAACTTGCCTTTCCCTCAACCGTCCCGCCTCCTCCTTCGCGAGCATTACTGCTTCGCAGAAGGAGGTGACGGCTGCCCATGCCCTCTCGCTCCGTACCATGGCCTGAACCAGGGCCGGACGCGAGAGGTCTCTGCCGCCGATCGCCTCCACGAGGACACGGCGGTGCTCTGCCCAAGCCGGGCAGACCTCCACCGTATGCTCCACCGTGTCCTCCGGGCGATCCACACAGTGGAAACTCTAAGCGTACAAATTGTTTTCTTAAATATGAATTTAAGAAAAGAAATTTGTACGCTTAGTTAAATGATGACATTTAACTGATGACATTTAATCAACTATCCAAAAAGGTGTGAATTTCAAATACATACACAGGTACCTACTGTACATTTTTTTTAAATTATAGTGTGACAATTATAATAAATGTTAACTACAAGTTGGAGTTACTTCCACTCTTCGAACACAAATTCACCAATACGCGTAAGAGGAGACAGGTAAGTAGTATATTATTGGGCATTCTATACCACTATCGGCAAGTTGCTCGGCGAGTGCGCCTCGCTGCCGATAGTGGTATAGAATGCCCAATAATTGATAATCGACTCGCCTCTCCACTCGACCGAGACAGTACATTTTGCTGCGTACTTGATGAGCAACGATGATCATCCATCAACTCTCCGTTTACTTACTCTCTAGTGTATAACTGTATACAACCAATGATCATGCGAGTTTGCTATCGCTCTGAAGGGTGGTACAGAATGCTTAATAATGAACAATCCACTCGATCAATGAACCAGTAACGCAAAAGAGGTTGTGGTAAGTTTATAAATGTTAACGTACTATATACATTCACTCATTTTTAATCGGTTCATTTCCAACAGTAATCATGAAATTTGTAAAACAACCGCAATCGCTGCATGTTGATACAGTCTGTGATGATATTTGTAAGACTAGTTTTCGCCATGGAGAATTATTACCTAACTCAGTACGATGTATCATTTGTGGTCCATCCAATTGTGGAAAAACCAATTTATTAATTGGTCTTCTTATACACGAAAATGGATTAAGATTTGAAAATGTTTATGTTTATTCAAAAACTCTGCACCAACCCAAGTACATTTTCTTAGAAAGAGTTTTGCAGCGGGTTCCCGGTATTTCCCTCCAGAAATATCAGGGAAATGAGGAAGTACTAAGCGTTCAGGACGCAAAACCCAACTCCGTGATTATTTTTGATGATGTTGCTTGTGAAAATCAAAATAACATGCGTGATTATTTTGCAATGGGAAGACACAAATGCATAGATTGTTTTTATCTGAACCAAACATATAGTAAAATCCCCAAGCAGTTAGTAAGAGATAATGCGAACTTAATCATACTTTTTAAACAAGATGAAATTAATTTACGACATATTTATGAAGAACATGTCAACACTGATATGACATGGATTGAATTTCGTGAAATGTGTTCGAAAATATGGAGTGAACCTTTCAATTATGTAGTGATTAATAAGGATTGCTCCAAAAATAAAGGATGTTATAGAAATAAATTTGACACTTTTGTTGTCTTTGATTAAAAAAACTTATATTTAAGACTGTTACCCTCGCGATATTATTATTCTTCAGACAACGCTTAATCAATCACGAACTTTTTGTTATTATGGAAAAATCACTGAAAAGACAAATTGTTGAGGCTGCAGATGCTGTTAAGAAGAAGGTGCGAAAGATGAGAGATGTTGAGCTTAATAATCAGCAAGTACTGGAATCAGTTTTCAAGCCGGTAACAGAACCACTCAACCAAATTGCTAATGTCAGTAAGCAAGCTTCTCTTATGCATAATATAGAAAATGAAGACACCGAAGTTCCGTTTATCGATAAAACTTTGCAAAAAGAACCAACAATTAGTAAAGGAACCAATGATAATAACGACAATGAAGACGAATATGAATCTGATATCGAAAGTGACTCTTCGTACAAATCATTAGTTGAAAACAACCAAGGTATTGATTCGTCATCCTGGTCAGTGTCCTCAGAAGCTCTGACCGATATTCCGTTTGGTGTCAGAGTAGAGGGCGGAAAATTGATGTTAGGTTCTGCTCGTATAACGATCAGTGATGAGTATATCATCGTAGCTGGACGCAGATACCGAAATACGTCTGGTTTAAAACAGTTGCTGTTGAAAAAGAACGCCGATTTAAGCTTGGTTACAGAGAGTGATATGAAACATTATAAGTCGATGCTACTTGACACGAACGCACATCGACGAGACTATGAGCCTGGTAAACCAATCAAAAGTAATAAAGGACAAAAATATTTGCAAATTATTAAGCCTCTATTCCAACTACGAAGTACAATTCAGGACCACCAATCGAAAGGAAAAGGACTACCCTTTACAAAAATGTGGAGGAAAAACGTTGATTTTGTTTATTGGGACGATCCAAATGAACTGGTAGATAGGTTAAAATTACTAATTGCATCTCGAGATGCTGGTAACACAGGATTAGATAATGAAATTATATCTATCATTGAAGAATTGCGTGAAAGTAAAGTTATAAATAAATAAATATTTTAAAATATGTTTATTTTATTATCAGCCTCTCGATACAATACACCTTAAATATGAACGTAGACAAATTCGGACACTACATTCACAAAAGAATGCGTTTATCAGAGTTATTTGAGTTTAATGAGAACGCATTGTTAAAATTAGAAAACGGAGATTTTGATTTAAAAACATCAAGACTAAGAGGAGTTCGATCTCCAGTAGAAGCAGACGATGCTGTAAACAAGGATTATGTAGATCGATTGAATGCTAACATGTTAAAAGAATTAAATAACCTGACCGTGAACAAGGATTATGTAAATCGATTGAATGCTAATATGTTAAAAGAATTTAATAACATGATTGGTTCCTTGCGCTCTCAAATCATAAAAGACACAAAGGGCACAGTTCAGGCTACTTTAAAAGCAAAGATACCTGAGATTTCAACTCATTTGGAAGATAAGTTTTATACCAAAGCAGAGGTAGATAAATTACTACAAAAAACTCCGTAATGGCAAAACAGCAAATTGTTAATGAAATACACAAAGCAGCACGAAGAAATTTCGTTAGACGTCCTGTCATTCTAAAGGGGATCGATGACTTGTGGCAAGCTGATCTGATGGACATGCAAAATCTAAGAAAATATAATAAAGGTCATAATTACATTTTAGTGGTGATTGACTGCTTCTCAAAGTACGCTTGGGCAGAGCCATTAAAATCAAAAAATAAACTTGATGTTACTCATGCATTTAAACGAATACTGATTAACAGCAATCGCAAACCGGTTAATTTACAAACTGATATGGGAACAGAATTTTATAACAACTCATTTCAAACGCTTATGAAGACTTACAATGTTAACCATTACTCAACGTTTTCTACCAAAAAAGCTTCGACCGTAGAGCGACTGATTAAAACTCTTAAAAATAAATTATATAAATATTTTAGTCTGAACGGAAACTATATGTGGTTAGGTATACCGTTAGAGGTTACGTTAAAGATGTATAACAATACAAAACATCGTACAATTAAATTTAAACCAATTGAAGTCAATAAATCTTGCGAGTCTGTTATAAAAGAAAATATTAAAAAAGCCTTAAATCATGTAACCGTCCGTAGAAAACCTAAGTTCAAAGTAGGTGACTTTGTTCGTATCAGTAAATACAAACACCATTTTGAAAAAAGTTATACACCTAATTGGTCAACTGAAATATTTACTATAAAAAAAATTAATCATACCATACCAGTAACATATCATATACAAGATCAGCGAAAGCAAGCCATAATGGGAACCTTTTACGAGCAAGAACTTCAGAAATCTTACTATCCTGGTATTTATTTGATAGAAAGGGTTTTAAAAAGAAAAGGATCAAAAATGTTTGTGAAATGGTTGGGTCTAAACAACGAAGAAAATAGTTGGATCGAGAAAACTGCAATAGTGGATTAAAATAATTATATAACGATTACTTTTGCATCATTTCTCTCATTACACATTAGACAATGCAAGGAAGTGAACTTGTTAATACCTTAATTAATAATCTACCGTTCGAACTTCATTTACCCGGCTACAATTATTGCGGTCCCGGAACTAAATTGCAGAAACGTTTATTACGAGGTGACCGAGGTGTAAATAAGCTAGACGAAGCTTGTATGCATCACGACATTGCATATGCAAACCATACAGACTTACCCAATCGTCACAAAGCTGATTTGCAACTACTAAATATGGCTAAACAAAGACTTAAATCGAGCGATGCTGGGAAAGGTGAAAAACTTAGTTCATGGTTAGTGAGCAAAGTTATGAAAGCCAAACTGAAATCTGGTTCTGGCATTAAAACGTTTAAAAGTTTCGTGTCAAAAATAAAAGCAAAAATAAAGAAACTGAATCCAAAGGACAGTAAAACTTTAATTAACGCTGCTTACTCAGCAGCAAAAAAAATAATTCCATGCATTCAGAAAATTCGAGTGCCGCGAGTGATACCCTTACCAAAGACTGGAGGTATTCTACCTTTAATCCCAATTTTTGCGGGTTTATCAGCTTTAGGAACTTTAGCTGGTGGTGCGGCTGGTATTGCAAAAACTGTTAACGATTACAAAGCAGGTCAGCAAAATTTGCGAGAAACACAACTACATAATAAGGCTATGGAGTCTTTAAAGTTAGGCCAGGGCTTGTACATTAAGTCACATAAAAATGGTAATGGTTTATTCATTAAGTCTTCAAAAAACTGAAAAATAAGCTACCTAATCGTCCTCTCACTAATATAGACATCCAAAGGTTTGCACGCAACATCCCTCACTTTCGAGGAGTATAAATGAAGGATCAGTTACCAAGGACTCCAAAACGGGTTGAATGTGGTGTCGTTAACTTGGACGACTCTAAGAACGAAGGCACGCATTGGGTAGCTTATGTAAAAGTATGCAATTATTGTGAATATTTTGATAGCTTCGGAGATTTAAAACCTCCAATGGAATTAATGCGATATTTTAAGAATTGTAATGTTTTTTATAATTATACAAGATATCAGAAATTCAACACTGTAAATTGTGGACACTTATGTTTAGAATATCTATGGAATTTTTGGAAATAAAACGTATAAAACTTATGCTTTTCTTTTATTTGAATCATTTGCAAGATGTCACTCACATTATCGATAACTGGAAACTCGTCAACTTTATCTACTTACTATCCTAACACGTTGCAACTATATGAACAGTATGAGTGTGCCTTATTGCATTTCGCAACATTTAATTCTATTCCAAACATTGACAAAACGAATAATAAGTTCTATTATGGTTCTAACGAAGTTATTGAAATACCTGACGGCACCTATGAATTGCAAGATATTAATGATTATTTAAAATCTGAAATGAAAGATGCATCAATCAAATTACAGTGCAATAACAATACTTTAAAAGCTGCTGTATATTGTACAAAAGATATAAATTTTAATAAAGAAGGTACGTTTAGGAATTTGTTAGGGTTTAATAAGCAGATCTTAAAAGCAAATAAATGGCATGTATCGCACTTTCCAGTCAACATTTTACCTACAACAGTGATCAGGATCGAATGTGATATTGTAAGCGGCTCGTACATAAACGGAGAACCCAGTCACATTATCCACGAATTTGCACTCAACGTGCCTGATATAGGATTATAGAAATCCCGAAAAACGCGATATACTTTCCAATTAACCAAAACAACATTAGCTGTATACATATCAGGCTGTTAGATATAAATAACCGCTTAATCAATTTGCGCGGTGAAGAAGTGCAGCTGTATTTGCATCTCAGAAGAAAAAAATGATTGACTACAATAAATATATGCATCAACAAATCAAAAATATCAGTTCCACTCAAGCTTCCAACCAAATAAGAGCTCGCCCTAAGAAGAAAATTAAAATATCTATTGAAAACAAGGCATTTCTCAAAGCGATCGGTTTGCTAAAATGAATATCTTAGACGTTTTATCTGCTCCGACTTATGACAACACTGTTGAAGGAATCGAATTTCATTCTTATAAGCCCTACGTAACTAGTTTCAATAGAAACGATGAAATCCGCATACCTATTAACCAACAGGACTTGTATATACTTCCCTCAGCTAGTACCTTGTATTTGGAAGGAACTGTTGTCGTAAGTAAAAAGCATATGAAAGAGAAAGCCACTAGTGTTAATTTTACGAATAATGCTCTACTCTACTTATTCCAAGATATAAGATATGAGCTGAATGGAGTGGAAATTGATAGAATAAAAAACGCTGGCATAACTACCACCATGAAATCGTTAATATCAATAAGTGAAAGTGAATCAAAGATAGCCAATGCATGGGGCTGGAATATCGATGGAATAAAAAATATTAATGGGGGTAGTTTTTCTGCTTCTATACCACTCTGTAACATCATCGGTTTTGCAGAAGATTTCAAGAAAGTCGTGATAAATAGTAGGCACGAACTGATATTGCTACGAAGTAACACTAATCTGAATGCTGTGAAACTTAACACCGGGGAATTTGTAGATGACGTTCAGATAAATAAAATCATCTGGCGTGTACCGCATGTAAAAGTGTCCGACAAAGAAAAAATAAGTTTGCTAAAACTGTTAGAAAAAGATCGACCACTCCAGATGATATTCAGAAATTGGGATCTATACGAATATCCAGCTTTACCTAAAACTACAAAACATACCTGGTCTATCAAAACTTCCTCACAAATAGAGAAACCAAGATACATAATTATGGGTCTACAAACAAATAGAAAAAACAATTCAAGTTCTGATATGTCCCAGTTCGATCACTGTCATGTTCGTGACGTTAGAGTATACCTAAACTCAACTTACTTCCCGTATGAAAACCTAAATGTCAGCTTCGCGAATAACAGAATCGCTTTATTATACGAGCAATACATCAGATTTCAACAGTCTTATTACGGACGTCGCTCGGAACCCTTATTAAGTGAGAAACAATTCAAAGATTTGGCGCCGCTATTTGTCATAGATTGCTCTAGACAAGCTGATAATGTAATGACAGGTCCTATTGTGGATGTAAGAGTGGAAATTGAGAGTGATTCCGATATACCAGATCAAACTTCTGCATACTGTCTTATATTGAACGACTGCATAATTGAGTACAAGCCATTGAGTAATACTGTGAGAAAAATATCATGAATCCGAATACTATCATATTAGATGTTCAAGGGTTTAAAGACCTGAACAATAATTTTATAATAAAAGAATTAGCTTTTGCAAGTCGTGATTATACGCAAACATTTTTAATAAAACCGCCATACTTGTTTAAATACTTAACAAGTGACGAAAAGAGACAAGTTAAATGGTTGGAAAGAAATAGAGGTATTTATTGGAATGAGGGATATATTGACTATAGAGAATTTCGGCGTATAATCGTTCCATATCTAGAAAATAAGGAAATTATTGTAAATGGTTTGGAGAAGGTGAATTGGATAAAGGAACTGTGTGTGAATTGTAAAGTATCAGACCTTGGTACAGAACAATGTCTTAGTTTCTCTGTTTTGCATAAAAAATACTGTGAAGGAAGATCTAATTTTAATTGTAATAAACATCTAAAGCATTGTGCTCTTAAAAATGTGCTTTGTTTAAGGAAATATTTAGAATGGGTATAAATGTATGTGCTCATATGTGTAATGTATTTAGATTATTGGTGTTAAGGTTTTTAAATAAAAATCAAAATAATGTAAATTTGCTTTTATTTTGTTAAACACCCCCAACGCTACTCCACAAATAACACAACCTAATACAAAATTAAATAAAAACATCATAATGAAAATACAAATATTAACTACTTTACAAAAACGGTTAATAAAAGTCAGTACCTATTAAAGATTTTGATATTTTCTTAACTAAAGACTCAGTTTCGTCCATAACACTGTCGATGGGATCTTGAACAATATATTGAGCGTTTATAATAACGTTTTCACTGTCACTATCACTGTCTATGGTTTGAGGATTGTTGTTACACAGATCTACCACTGAAATTTTTATTAGCTTAATCCCTTTTCGCTGTAGTCGACTCATAACGAAGGATTTTGTAGGTTTTTGCTTTATCGATTTTTCCCTGCACCGTTGTTTTGGTTTTTTATCTTTCGTAACTTGTTTGCTTTGCCCGGGTTCACTGCGAAACATCTCGGAGAATCCCTCGTAAGGATCCTGAGCATACTGGCTGAATACAATCTCGGTGTCAGAATTCTGGAACAAAATATAAACACAATTTATACCACTATTCCGCTAGTATAGCGTTTTAATTGGGTTTTCAATCGAGAAAGTCTAGATTTAGTTTAGATTAGTGACAATAGGCTCTGGAAAAATGCAACACAACACAGCTGCGAACACAATCTCTAGTTATGAAACAATCATAAAAAAACGAATTAAAAATATTTTACTCACCGACATGATGACTTTTGATGGAAGTTAAAAAGTATTAAACAGGTGTTCGCGTCGAATAATATTTCATAAATGATGACAAAATAACTAAATAATTACATGTCATACTAATATTGTCAACTAAGCGTTTGTGTCTCTAAGCTAAGGCCAATGAACTGCAACGTAGGTAACACTTATACATTGACAAATAACACCTTGTAAGCATGTTACTTAATCGTAAAACGTAAGTTATTCGAAAATCAACCTTATGATGCATGGTATTTTAGGTGCATAGTGAGATAACTGCAATCAGTGTGTGGTAATATAATAATAACTGCTGCTGATAACTGCAAAAAGTGTAATGATATTTTGAAATAAACAGGATTTCATAAATGAAACAAGTCAATAATTATAATAATTCACATTTTATTTCATTTTTGTATAACATTAACATTTATTATTTCCTAAAACTAAACTATGAGTAGGTAACACTTAACTTAAAATTATGATCAAAGTAATTCATTCTTAAAAATAAATGCATGACCCCAGGCTCGGGTTGATATTTGATCCACAGATATCGATCGTTTGTCATCATTTCTAGATAAAGCAACTTTGTTGACAGTCCGAGTAAATATTTCGTGCTTTATTGATTTAAACATATTATTTTTTCTCCGGATTACTCCACCATTAAATAAAATGGTTTCATAGTCTGATAAGTTTAAATCCCTGACCACGCATGATTTTACTCCTTTTGCTTTTTTAATGATACTATTAGGGGTTCTTATAGAGTAAAGTTTCGATCTCAAACCAACAAAATCAGTAATATATTTTCCTCCCATTTCATCTTTAAAGAGACCGGGAACCTTTTTATTTTTTAGCGGTATATGTAAATCATTTGTGATTTCATAGTTACTGCTGTCAAAATATTGTAAAAAATTATATTTCAAATCATGGTAAAAATCGTTGGTGTATATTTTATAGACAAAGGAATCGGTATCTGTGTAACATAGTTGCACTCGATCTTTATAAAAAGGCTTTACAATATTGTAATGAAAGTAATACATGTGTGCTTTTGAAAGTTCTAATACAGTGAAACCTATGTATATAGGTTTATCTAAAATAATTTGATCAGGTTTCATTTGTATTGCAACTAAATTTTCTGATAAAATAGATGCACTGTGGAAATAGGGGTTGGCTATAAGTTTCTCAGCGGATATAAATTTATTAGTTCGATTGGACTGATCGCACCATTGATTAACTAAATGTACGGTTACTCTATTTTCAGTATTTTCTAATGTTTTTCCAAAAACACTGTTATTTAATAACTTAAAAAAGTCTTGTTCGAAGGAACTTTTTGCTTTCTGTCTTAATTGAGTATTTAACTCTATGTACTGTTTTAAATATGTACTCTGTCTAAAAGTAATTGCCCTATGAATTTTACGTAATATTAAACCATGTTCTAAACATTTTTTTAAATGAACGTAGTGAATCACGTAGTTGTACTTATTATACAAATTAGCTATTAATTTCTTTGTTTTACCTCCCAGGGGGTACACATTTTTCGGGACAAAATGGTAAGTCATTATGGTCATTATGTAAATGCTCGGGATACAATAGATCGACTTCTAATATGAAGCCCCAGTTTGCGTTATCCTCTATAGTGGTAACATTAAAATTTGCTAATTCGTTATCACTTAAAAATCTGAAACTAGAGTATGGTAAATACTGACACATGCTAAAACCGTAAAGATTATTACAATCTAAATATACTATGAAACTCTCAGGTTGTGATGGATTATATTCAGGCATGTATTTGTGATTGGCTCTAGCATGCCGATGGGAACACATGCACAAACCGCCGCGTATACCGCTTTGTATCATTCTGATGATAGCTAAGTCCGACACGAGTTCTAACTGAACGCCCGTTTTTAGCAACATTGCATCGAAAGATAAACTAGGTGCAGTAATGTAAAACGCTGGGTCAAGATTGTAATATTGTTTACAGGTTTTCCGAAAATTTTGAAATATGTCTGTTAACAAAAGCACATCCGTTTTTAAGTATAGATCCGTATACTCGCCGAGGTTATTAATATTGAATTCAGCCCAAACAGCCTGTGCGTGATTATAATCCTCATCTGTAATGTCTTCGTTAGTCAAATAATTATAAAAATTACCCTTAGACGGCAATGATTTTTGATCGTAACATTTCCAATTGGTCATGTAATCATAAGGATATATACCTTTTCTTGTCAATAAATTAAACTGTCTGTCTTTAGAAAAATGAAATCGAAGATTAACAAAATCTTCCACCTGCAATGTTTTAGCGAGCTTGTCTAAACTTGTCCCTAAAAAGTTGAATGAATCTAAAAATCTTATACAAATAAACTCGTTATCAGCAATAGGAATAAATTTGGTAAATGCGACGTATTTTTCTTTAGTCTTAGGGATTATTTTAATTGGGCCAGGAATTTCGCCTAACTTTTTTATAAATAAATGACAATCGTACCCGGATAAATTGTGAAAAAATATTGGTATAAATTTTGGTACTTTATGTTGCAAATTACAGTGTCGATGTGCTGCACCTCGATACAGGCCTGTAATATGACAATGATCTCTTAATT
The DNA here is from genome assembly GCA_905333075.3 of Atethmia centrago. Taxonomy (NCBI): domain Eukaryota; kingdom Metazoa; phylum Arthropoda; class Insecta; order Lepidoptera; family Noctuidae; genus Atethmia; species Atethmia centrago. The sequence continues at coordinate 24,346,773 of HG995369.1, forward strand.
TATCGGTCAAGAGTAAATTTTCGCAAATATGACACTTAACGGCACGTTTGAACTCTAGAGAATTGTCATCAGTGAATATCATAGGCTCGCTTTTGGATATAATCTGATGTATTTGTTTTACATCCTCAGTAAGAAAATTTATAAATTTTGAAACACAATCATTGCCGCGATAACTTCTATAGCCTTCAACGCTATCATTTTTATTTGATGACACGACATTGTAAGCGAATGCAGCCGGCACGTGGCGTTTAGAGTATGACGTATTAGCGGTGTTGAAATCATCGCCGGAAATGGGTTCAAGTAACGTTTCGAAATCAGCGTATATGACGAATGGAATGTTTTGTTTCCTATCATAATTTTTAAATTTTAAAAATTAACCTTGTTCTGGTAAAACTGTGACGATCCCCCCACACAAGTGTGATTCAATTTGACTAAGCGTTGGAAAAAACAATAAACAAGTTTCACAGAAATATAGTTTACCATGATGTTTGGTCATCTGATTTCTAACTAAACGAGATAAATCTTTGATAAGACAGTAATGAGAATTATTATTGTTTTCTATAAACAGTAGATGGATACTTTTATTAGACTTATTATTCAACGTTGTATAAAGCGGTCCAATAATTGTCTTCTCATTTTTTAAACCATACACATATATATTAACAGAAGGATTATTTTTCTCAAAGATAGCTATGTCCGAAAATGTGATTGGAAATGTCAAATTATTAACATTCAAAACATCCTGAAAGCGGGGATAAGACGAAATCCTATCGGGATGTCTATTTGTGGGGTACAATGCCGCCACAACACACCACAAAAAGCAATACTCATCATTGTTCCGAATATTCAAACAAGCTCTTTTACTTTTTATGAATTTCGGCAAAGTTAAAAATTTAGATCCGCTGAGTGGTTGATATTTATTAATATTTAATTCTAAATGTGAATTGCATAAAAAAGTCCAACCACTATCCCTTTCCTCAAATTCTTCAATTTTTTTTAGCAGTAAATCAATAGTTAGTTTATAAATAGAATCAAAATCGTAATTAAAATGTGTAATAATGTTGTTTGTACGAAATGATTTTATTTCTTGTTGATCATTTTTATACATAAGAAACGAAGCAAACAGTTCAAAATTTATTTTGACAGAGGTGTGTTTCTCTATTGAATTGTCTATTAAATGTTTGACTTGTGTACTAATACTTTTGAGAAACACCTCAGGAAAACTATGTATTTGTTCACCTGTCGCTATGATTTTGTAACTTTTGATTCGTTCTTTAAAAGAAGAATTAATAATTGCAACATTATCATACATAGGGGTAGAACTATTGTTTTTATGTACATTGCTACGTAAATGACCAGACCATCGACGATTGTCTACAAATACTTTACAATCAGAGCAGTGAGGCATTATGCTATTGTTTGAAATCCAAGAACACTTAAAATTATTATTTCAATAAATTTGGATTAGATAATACTTACAACTAATATTCACCGTCTTAGGTATACCAGCCAAAATATTTTATATAATTAGTACAACTTGGTCAGGACAATTTTACGCTGATTTCAAGATCCTTGTGTAATTCTTCACAGGCAAGTCGGTAATTATGTTTAGGCAGGATGTATCTGAAATAATAAAAAAATGGATGCATTAGGTACATAATCTGATTAGGTAAGATAATGGTATATTCTGGGAAGAAAAATATATTTCATAATTACCTGCAAAATATGAAACTATGTATACATAAGAGTACGTGTATCTGCGCGGTCCAAATATGTAGGTATACTTCAGGTAATTTAATAATTCATCACAGGCAAGTCAGTAATTAATATTATGTTTAGGCAGAATGTATCTGAAACTAAAAAAAATGGTTTATTGGTACCGATGAAGAATTAGGTAAATAGCTGTAAATTCTAGAATGAAAAATTGTCATAATTATTATAATGTTCTAAATAGTTATCGTATTATTGTTGTGTTATATTTGATAATTACCTGCACAGTATGAAATGATTCATACATAAGATTATGTATTTGCGTGATCCAAATATGTATGTATATTTCAGCACCGCGATATAACGAACACAGTTGCTCCAGGAGATGAAATTGTTGTTGTTTCTGGTGTGTGATCAATTAAATATTTATTTATAATAATTAACTTGATTGTACTGTAACAGTTTAGAAAGGTGCTCGCTCCGAGAGACTTTGAGGTAATAAATAATATTTTAGGGTTTTTGTTTTTTTTGTCTACAAAGCAGAAAAAATATTTCATCATAAAAGTTGTTATTGCCTAATTGTTACACGTGTGCTAAATATAATTATTTATTTCGCGATCACAATAATCAGCTATTTTGGTAGGGTTGGTAACAACTTGGTAGGCATTCAAATATACAAATTTCACACAATGCACTAAATCGATTAAAATATATCATAGTACCTATGTCGATAGACGACATGACGATGACGATATCATATAACGTTCATGGTTTCCTCATGACCGTTACCGTAGTTACAGGAATTATATCGACGCTTGAAAGGCGAAATGTACTAAGCGACATAGGGCAAATTTGACTTTACATTATTAAAGTCAATTTTTTTTTTTGAAAAAAAATCATATAAATTCTGATTCAGATGATTAGATAATAAGATTGCCAAAACAGTAAGATTTACGCCTGTAGGATGATTACAAAAAATTATATGATTTTTTTTATTTTTTCTGAAAAATTGACTTTAATAATGTTAAATCAAATTTGCCCTATGTCGCTTAGTAAATTTTGCCTTTCAAGCGTCGATATTATCTATTTATTTTAGGAAATCTAGAGAAGTACGCGGTAGACGGCAGTAAGTTCATTTTTTCTACACGAAACCTAAATGTAGATGATGAAATAATTACCTTGGAAACATTTATTTACTTCTTTAAAATTATAAAATCCATCTGGTTTGTGGCGATTCCGATCACGCTATCGTTTGGTCAGCCCTAGCTTATTTCGCCGCATCGACATTCGATACAGTATAAAATTTTCCTTCGTCTTCATTTTACCAACGCGTATAATACGACTATAGAAAAAAGTTACTTTAACAAAGCAATACCGGATTGATTGTAGTGGATTTAACATTCCTAACTTATAATTCGATTTTAACTTATAAGCCACAAGTTTTTCTGTTCGGTACAAAGTATTCGCAGTCTGCAAGTGCAACGAAGTGCTCTTGTATAATCGGTCTACAAACACTCCGTGTCGCCTACAATATCAGTGACGGCATTGTCGATAGCCATCCGCTGCTGTCATCACCAGCCAAGTCATCAAACCGAGTGGAACTTCTGATCGGAAAAAATGTAAGTCTGATAAAATAGTCTGTTCGTTTTCATGGATCACACTTGTGATTAGCCTGTCATTTATAACTACATATATTTGTTTGTGAGCGCGTTACTTCACAGATCACCTGATCTGTACATAGTATGACGAGCTCAGTCTCAGTGCTATCCCATTTAAATATTAGAGAACTAGTGTTTGCCCGAACACTTGTGTCCTATAGTATGCCCAGCGCAATGGACATTACTCCATTGGATTAATTAATAATAATTGTGTGACTACATTTCCTCTATTTTTATTTCAGGTCAGACTCTGAGTGTGATTACTCGCAAGCATCGATCACTGGACACAAAGTGAAGGCCTGTCGCAAACCGTCTGCAGACAGCAATGGGAAACGCAAGATGCAGTCACAAACAACAACCGTAGCTCGTAGCAGGTGAATAATATTTTGAATTTATTATCTCCTAGTTCTGATTAAATTAAAACAGTAAAGTAGTACGTTTCCACTAATTGAATTATAATAGTGCAATTTGCATAAGTATTCCATTCGCTGATTAGTCACTTGTAATATTTTCTACAGAAATATCCGTGCTGTCGTTCATAAAATATTATGCGATTGTGCATCTCTCGTTCTAAACATTAACTAATAACAGTTTTCGTTATTATTTCAGTAAAAAAACCAACACTGGCATGGACATATTCGACATCAGTAAAAACCTCGACATCCCCTACAAAGAACATTCATCGGATCACCTAACTTCATTCTTTGTGAACCGCGTAGCCAGCGGCTTTGAGCGCCGAGCAACGACCACTGACGGAGAGTACTACATCGACTGCAAGGTGTACAAGGCTGACGACGCTCGCCTCACCGACTCCGCCGAGCTGTGGAAGAAAGCGCTCGTCCGAATCAAGTTCCAGACCGACGCGGACTCTCCTCAGTGGCGAAAACTACAAGAGCTCGTGCGTGCGACTGATATTTTGTTTCCAGACAAACCAACATTTTATGATAATTAAACCAAGTAACTAAGTTACAGTTGTTTATTATTTACAGTAACAACCCGTTAACGCTTTAGTCACAAGCTTTGGTTTGTTACAATCATCAGCCACCATCACTCTCGCTCGACATTCTGTTAACAGCGAATACAAACTCGAGTGATCGGTCGAGTGCAGTAAGTAAACGGAGAGTCGAGTTGATAGTTCATCGTTCTCCAAAACGCCGCATACTGGTCAGACGTATGGAGTAAAGCTCATCCAGTACGCGACACAATTAACTGTCTCGTTCGAGTGTATCGGTCGAGTTGAGTGGCGAGTCGAGTATCGATTTGGTCGAGTTAATCGTTCCAAATCAAGTTCTCAGTACAATGTACTGTCTCGGTCGAGTGGAGAGGTGAGTAGATTATCAATTATTGGGCATTCTATACCACTATCGGCAGCGAGGCGCACTCGCCAGTACAATGTACTGTCTCGGTCGAGTGGAGAGGTGAGTAGATTATCAATTATTGGGCATTCTATACCACTATCGGCAGCGAGGCGCACTCGCCGAGCAACCTGCCGATAGTGGTATAGAATGCCCAATAATATACTACTCAGGTAGAATACCTTCCACCTATTTCCCCATTTTTTTCTTTTCTTCGGAATTGAAATGAAACAAATATTACTAAAACTATTCATCATTTTCCTGCCCTTGTCCCATGTTATTTGGGGTCGGCGCAACATGTTATCTTCTTCCATCCTCCCCTGTCAGCCGTCATGCTATCATTCACTCCCTTCTCTTTCATATCATTCCTTACACAATCCATCCATCTTTTCTTTGGCCTTCCTCTCCCTCTCCACCCATCAACATTCATATTCATCACTCTTTTAGTCACATGCGTTTCATCCCTCCACATCACATGCCCATACCAAGCCAAACGATTTCCTTTCAACTTTTCTGTCACTGGCGCCACTTGCAAGCTGCCCCTAATATATTCATTTCTTACTTTATCCATTTTCGTCACTCCACACATCCATCTCAACATTCTCATCTTCGCTGCATGCACACTTTTTTCGTCCGTCTTCTTCACGGCCCAGCACTCCGATCCATACAGTACGACAGGCCTTATCACGGACTTGTAAATTTTCCCCTTTAACTTAAGGGGCATCCGTGGGTCGCAAGTTGTTCCTGTGACCTGTCGCCATTTCGTCTATCCCGAGTTGATCCGGTGCGTTACATCTCGGTCTATTTCCCCATCCCCTTGGACAAGCGACCCGAGCTACCGAAAGTCGGAGCTGATCGGTAAAGGCGTTCCGGCAAGATATATGGGCACAGGACTGGAGAGACCGCCAAAATCACAAAACAAGTACTCTGTTTTGGTCCGACTTACTCTCAGGCCAACGGTCTCCAATCTTTCCCACCACAACTGCAATCTGCTCTGGACCTCTAAGCCGCTCTCGGCAACCAGCACAATGTCATCGGCAAACAGCATACACCAGGGTGCCTCTTCCTGGATATCCGACGTAAGAGCGTCCATTATCAACATGAAGAGGTAAGAGCTGAGTGCCGACCCTTGATGCAAGCCAACAGCCACATTGAAGCTGCCAGTAGTGCCCACTGTAGACCGGACTTGGGTACTACATCGACTGTACATCGCTCGGATCAACTGCACATACTTCCCAGGCACACATTTAACCTTAAGGGCCCACCACAAAACTTCACGAGGCACTCGGTCGTATGCCTTTTCGAGGTCAACAAATACCATGTGCAAGTTTTTATGCGCACCTCTGTATTTTTCGCACAGCTGGCGGATAGCAAAGATGGCATCCGTTGTTCCCCGACCAGACATAAAACCGAATTGATTTTGCGAAATTTGACTCTATATTCTATTTTACTAAAACTATTAAAAGCAAAAATGAATTACAAGAAATAAACACATTTTAATTTTAAACCTTTGGGAACTCCATCATAACTCCATCAAAATATCCTGTCATGGATGCGTACAATATTTGAAATAGGAAAATTACATTTTATAAAATATATACGAGGTAGATTTTTGAGATGGGGCAGTAAGGGCGAAAAGCTTTCTGCAATTTTTGCTTTTCTAGTACCTACTATAACCTCAGTTGGTCCAGAAGAGTCTTCTAATTCCTGCTCGAACCCGCATCGATTTGCATCACAAAAATAGAACACGAGAATTTATTTTATATTTTTCCTAAATCTGTCAATGCAGTTACCAATTACTAAAAAAATTAAGGGTAGTTTCCTTAAAACGGTTTCGTGGAGCTAAAACGATTAAGGTACCCGGGTGCCCTTACTGCCCCATCTCAAATATCCAACCTGTATAATCTGCTAAGTTCCATCCCTCCACTATTCATTGATAAGCAATTAAGGCTCCGTGCACGAAAAAAACCCTCTTATGTCCATTTCTTAATAATTGAACAAATAATGATGATATAATCATTGATAATTTTATTTTTTTCATAATTGTGAGAAAGCCTGAAATAATTGAAACATTAAGTCTGTGTGACTATAAAAATACAGTTTTAGTCGTGCTAAATGATTTGTGTCTATTCTCTAAGTCCGTCAACGAAGATACGGGCCCGTCCGAAAGTAGTTAATTCGTCAAAACAAGTGTCAAATACAATTTTTCTGACGGGTAAATACACATCGGGAATAGGCACAACTGTCAAATCGTATTGTCATTAATTCATAGTTAACTAAACTTATGTCCTTAAGCGATACGGAGAGGGCAACACCCGTATCTTCGGCCGAAACTCCGGAATACGTGATTAGGTTGTAGACCCCCAGTCACAGCACCTGTTATTGTTTCGTCACTTATACGCTCTCTAAAATATGATTTATTTCGCCTTTAATTTACTTAATGAAGATATTTTATAGTCATAAAAAAAACAAAATTTAATTTTAGAAGACATGTGTGAACCTAAAATTTCTTGATATAATTTGCTAAATAGTTGGAAAAAATACGTTACTGACTGGTTTTTTTCTAAATAGGTTTTTCAACATTATATTTCTGCTATATTATGTATGAAAGTTGAAAAAAGTGGTTCAGCCACATGCAAATAGACCACATAATGATGTTGATGATATTTTATAATGTCCAAAATCAAAAGGAGTTTCTTGTAAATAGATGATCAAACATCAGTCCCACGTCATTTTTCGAAAAAGTTGTTGCAAAATTTAGTGATTTTCCATGAATACTTAATTTATTTGAAACATCCCTTCCAGACACATGCAAAAGGAAGAACTCGACCTTTCAAATCATACATAATATTATTTAAATGCAGCACCAACAGCATCCTGTCTATGGTAGCAAGCAGGCTAGATTGTGCGTTTGTGAACCACTGCTGCAGGGTATCGGCTGGGCCTGTCACCTTGCAGCAGTGGTGTCACATATTGTGTCTGTGTTAATGTTTTGCTAACATAGTTTGTAAGTTTATCGTTACCAACACTATGAGTCGTGTTACTTGAATAAAATGATTATTATTAAATTCTTTTTATCTTTCTCACAAACAATGAACAAATAAAATGAACAAAATCAGTCGATTTCATGCACTTCCCCTTAAACAATTAAGTTTCCTTGCTTTCTGCTTTTCCAGAAAGCTGTTAATCCTAGATAGATATAAACTTATTCAGGCTCTGGCGACGTCGGCGTTACTCCTGTGAACTGCAGCAGCACTAGCTCATAGGTGACTATAGTTCCCAAAATCTGAAACAGGAGAAGGATTAGTAATAGTTTAATACCAATACAAATTGAAGTGGACAGGAATGGATCAAGGCACTGGCGAGTGGTCGTCAGTTAGCCATCGCTTTTGACGCTCAGATACTCCTTGTCAATTTCATGCTTGCGGTGATACCAATTAGATTTTGATGTTGTTTGCTTTGTTCCGTCTATTATATGTATGTATGTATACAGGGTCAACATTAATGAGCTAGCGAAACTCCGCAGACGGGATAGGTATCGCTATCTAAACACGACAAAACAAAGAAAAAAAAAAGAATCATGTTTTTTTTCTGGGGTCAATACGAGTATTTAAGTTAGTTGAAATAGTTGAAAAAATCGTATTTTTTTGTGTAGTATTCGTATTTAGATATCGATACGCATCACATCTGTGAAGTTTACACAGAAAAAAAAACGGATTTTGAAACTGATATTTCAAGTAAGTAACTACAGCCATCGATCCCAAAAATACAATGTTATTTTGTTTTCGTATTATTGTATTTAGATATCGACCCATCACATCTGCGAAGTTTCGCTAGTTAATTTAATTTGACCCTGTATTTACATGTCATTGCTTCAAACTAAACTTACTGATGAACGATCAACGCAGCATGAGCCCTGAAGACCTGCACAAGTGGCAATCGCTTTCAAAGCGTTTCATATTCCTACAAGGACTTTGAACAAGATTGACATAAGCTTTTTGGTAGCTTATGACAGTCTCATACATTTATGACTTATCTATCATCGTTTCTATCATCCTCATAATCATCATCTGAATTTGGTGGCCGATATTTTTAGAATTTTTGCGTTTTTGTGAGAACACCGTTTAATAGGATTTTCTTAAATGATTTTTGTTGAACTCAAATAATATATACGTAAATAAACAATATTATGATTGGCCTATAATAACCTTCTAAGCTTAGACCAGCATGTCGATTCTGTTAAAATCTCATCGTGAAAACTCGCGTGGAGTGAGCTGTCCGTGTCATCCCACTGATGCTAGGGAGTGACCAAGCATTAGATTTATAATCATAATCGAGATTTTAATAATATTTTTATGCTAATTCTATTGATAAATTTTATATTATTTCAAAACTAGTATTTAAGTGTTACTGTTTTACTGTTTACTGTGTTACTGTTTGTTTTTTATTCCAAAAGGTTTGGTAATTTTCGCAGCTGTCATCTTGCTTTTTAAATTTGACCTATCGGCTTTAACACCCCCAAAAACCATGAAAACAACACCCATGATGAAAAATTTAAACATTTTCGCAGCCGCCATCTAGCTTTTTATATTTGACCTCACTATCGGCTTTAACACCCTCGAAAACCATGAAAAGACACCCATGATGAAAAATCGGAACGTTTTCGCAGCCGCCATCTTGCTTTTTAATTTTGACCTCACTATCGGATTTAACACCCCCGAAAACCATGAAAACGATACCCATGATGAAAAATCTGAATATTTTCGCAGCCGCCATCTTGCTTTTTAGATTTGACCTCACTATCGGCTTTAACATTCTCGAAAACCATGAAAACAACACCCATGATGAAAAATCTGAACATTTCCGCAGCCGCCATCTTGCTTTTTAGATTTGACCTCAGTATCGGCTGTAACACCCCCGAAAATCATGAAAACGACACCTATGATGAAAAATGTTTGTAGCCGCCATTTTGGATTTTGATTGGTGGTAAAACCAAATTTTTGTTTGTCGCGCATTTAAAAATAAAAAAATGACAAATAAAAAAAAAAACAACTTGATATTAACAACAGCGCCTCACGCGCAAGCGCGGCGTGATCTTATCACTTCACCCGATTCTCGTAACCATAGTAACCACCTGCGCCGAAGTGAATCGGCTAGGTGAGGTGAGTCGGTAAGCGCGACGCGCGTGTGTCGTGATCTTATCACTTCACTCTCGTTGCCATGGCAACACCAATTCTCTTGGGCTGGGTGAAGTGAGCCTAACCGCCGTCCAGTGTCTGTTGAACTGTTGAATTTTGTTATAACGGTATTGATGACGGTGATTTTATGAATATTATTTTATTATTGGCAGAGGGGCTTGTGGCTAAGTAATAACAGCCGCACGGGTCGATCGATCAGGTTAAGCTACGCTTGTCAAGACCCCTCCGTGCCTAGGAAAGCACGTTAAGCCGTTGGTCCCGGCTGTCATTTGTAGATCTTTGACAGTCGTTACGTGTCGTCAGAAGCTCGAAAGTCTGACAGACCAGTCTTACCAAGGGGTATCGTGTTACCCAGTAACTGGGTTGTGGAGGTCAGATAGGCAGTCGCTCCATGTAAAATACTAGTATTCAGCTGTATCTGGTAAGACTGGAAGCTGCCCCAACATAGTAGGGAAAGAGGCTAGGCAGATGATGATTTTATTTTTGGCAACGCGTAGGTCGGTATAAATTTTCCTACCTAAAATAAAATATTAGAAAGATACTTATTGAATAATCCGCACGTTTTTATTCAAATGGCTTATGTACACAGACACACACATCGTTTAGTTAGGTTTCCACATAGTTTGTGAGGGGATACTCGTACATCAGCCAGGCACACTTTTAGCACTCGATCACTTGACATACTCGGTTATCTCTTCTTATTGAATAGATTTGGGTTAATAACAACGCTGAATAACGTCGCACAGTCTTTACTTCGACTTAATCCACTATCGCTTCTTCAAAACACATCGCGGTTGGGTCATGGGATTGCGTTTATTTAATCAGTTAAAACACATCGCGATTGGGTCATGGGATTGCGTTTATTTAATCAGTTAACTGATTATGATAAATAGAATTAGCATAAAAATATTTTTAAAATTACGATTATGATTGTAAATGTAATCCTTGGTCCATCCCTAGTATCAGGTGGGATGACACTGACAGTTCACTCCACTCACTTCACTTAAGTTTCCACGGTGAGAAGGTTACAGAATAGCACTGCAGTTGTCAAACCTTCGGTCTTCGGACTACTTTCAACGATTGGGAATGGTCTCCAAAACACAAAGTTGTTTTGACGTGTAAATAATCGACATCCACCTATGGACCAGGGCCCTATTTAACATAACTGACTTGTGGTATTTGTCATAAAATTACAAAACTGTCCCATTTTGGCGACAAGCAGCACTTAATAAAGCAGAAAATGTTGTTACATTTTATACATAAAAAATAATATATAATAATATGCCGCAGCCATCTGGTTAAATTAGCCAGCTAATTGGACGCCTAGGCCGTTCGTTAAACGCCGGCACCGATGTCGCAGCCAACTAGCTTAATTAGCCGTTTAGTTAACAGCCTAACTGTTAGAAGTAGCGTTCGCCGGCCGCTGCCGCGACACCGCTCGCTTGGCTCCCGCACGGTTGGTCACAGTTCTAACCTTTTTTTTTTCCGGGGTGGAAAGTCCTCAAGGATGTCCTCCGCCCTGGGGTAGACGGAGGGGTCTGTCAGACTTATACTGACTAAAAACCACCCCGGTGTTCCCCTCCCACACCTCCCACACTTGCACCGGGGATCATGGGATCTAATGCGACTTCCACGATCCCCGGCTAGTGCCAGCCCGCCTCTGCGGGCCACCTTAAGTCTGGGGGTGGGGGGGGTGAGGTGTTTAAACCGGCCCCCACGACGTCTGAAAGGGGCGCGCGTGGAACACTACGCGCCGCCACCTCGGGTCCAGTGTGATGGGGGGCGGCGGACGTCCCCAAGTCCGCCGTCCCTGGGCCCATTTAGGGGGGCCGGAAGAGGGCGTTGTCTGCCCTCTGCCGACGCCCGGTGCGCCTGCTACGGGCCGGGTGAGCGGAAGAGATCTCCCGCTCCCATTCCGCAGCCTCCTTCTGCGACACGACTGTTTCGCAGAAGGATACCACCGCATCCCAGGACTCCTCGCTGCCGACCATCGACTCGACCACGGCCGGCAGCGACAGGTCACTGCCCACTCCTGAGATGAGGGCACGGCGTGGCTTCTCCCAAGCGGCACACTCTGCCAGCGTATGCCGTGCCGTGTCCTCCCGACAGTCGACGCAGTGGTGACACCGGGCGTCCGGCTCCTTGTTTATGCGACACAGGTACTTCCCGAAGCAACCATGCCCCGAGAGCACTTGCGTCACCCGAAACGACAGGAAGCCGTGCCTGTCACAGTTCTAACCTAACCTAACCCATTTGATAGGAGTGCTCTGGCTTAGTTACTGCTAACACTTCGGCGCGCATGGTTGGTCAAAGTTCTAGTTGTCCTTCAGCTATTTAATTGGGTGCCGGCGTTTGATGAACGACCTAGGAGTCCAATTAGCTGGCTATTTCACCAGACGGCTGCGACAGGCTTCGATGTTAACTAAACGGCTAATTAAGATTGTTGGCTGCGACATATATATTGTCAGGCATCAAGCCCCATAGGATATGTAATACGGTAATATGTAATACTAACGTATTACATATTACTTAAAAACTAAGTTAGTAACATTCAGGGACACTAAAAAGAAAAAGACAATTACAATCACAAGAAGGTTTAACAGGCTTTGTTTGCCAACATGTAGCTTGTTGCGTAAACCTCCCCATTATAGGCCCATCAAGCCTCTCTGCAAACACCTTCAGAATGCTGTTGCTGCTTCCCCTCACTCGGGATAGAAAAGAAGAAAGACTCAAGAAGAAAGTTCCTCAGTAATGAGGAACTTTCTTCCGCATTATCGCTAAGTAATTGTCAATTTGCGCATCAGCGAACATACCTGACGCACTACAGTAAGGTGGGAGCCTCAACAGCGCTCTGAAGGCATAGTTGTATTGAACGCGCAGGGCATTGTCTACTTTAGGAGACTTGTAAAATTGTCGGTTAGCCAGATTGTCACCTTTCACCTCTGGCCTCACGGTTTTATTAAATAGGCTCCAGGTGTACCATACACTGCTGAACCTGCTCCTAGAACCAAATCAAATTAAGATTTGAAGTAAGTTGGTATAAGACCAACAAATTTTAAGTTAGGAGCTATCATAATTATTATATCCCCGCTTTTCCAACGCCTGCTTTAAAACAAAGGATTTTCGTAACAGTAAAACCACACGGTGTTTAAAATGAATTGTGTTTATGTTAGAGGAGGTTCGGATAGAGAAGTAGGTATGGAAGAAGAACACATATTGCGCCGACCTCAAATAAATTGGGATAAGGGCAAGAAAGATAATGGTGACTACTGAAGAAGAAGAAGAAGAAGAATAACAATGTTCTATTATATAGGACTTTCTTTAGTTAGGCAAAGAAGAGTGGTCAATAAAAGAGATTATAGCCATATTATATTAGATATAAGTTCTTGAATTTCCACAGCTTCTCGCACATAAGTTACACCCTGTAGGGAATAACAGCAGTATTTCGTAAGAGTCCGGAGACAACTCAACAAGTTGATCTGCTATTATTATATAAACGCAAGGTGTAGTGTTACACTATACAATTATAACTCACGCGATGATTAAGTAGATACTCGTAAGAAAAGCTTATGTGTGTATATATTAATGAACGTGTATGGAGTTTTTGAGGATCTGAAATGGATGAACCTTGTACAATGCGGTTTTTTATAAGCTCAAAAATGCATAAATTACTTATACGTATTAACTTATAATTAGAATTATTAGAATTATAATTATGTCGTATTTTAATGTTTGTACACATACAGTTAGCTCGTAGAGAGCTAACTGTATCTACCTAAAAATATAGAACGAACGAATAGCATTTTCGACGAAATATAGGTATTCAGCAAGTTACGGTAGGTTTTAGGTACCACCTCATTCCCTCCCGCGAGCCTGTGGTGGCTCGCATCGGCGGCAAAATTATATCGTATGCAGATGACACGGCGTTAATATTCACCGCTAAAACAAATACCGAATTGTACGAATATGCTCAAATAGGTTTCAATACTGTGTCTAAATGGATTCAAGGCAACTTACTAACATTAAATGCCGACAAGACAAAATATATTCACTTCTCCATCCGCAAACCGCATTTAAATATTACTAACTCTCATCTGTATGCCTATCATTGCGGACCCCGCTCAGTCAGCATATATAAGTGTTCTTTTATCCTTAAAACATGTACCTAATATAAAATATCTCGGGGTTCAAATAGACGAGTTGCTCTCTTTTAGACCACATATTGACAGTTTGGTTATAAGAGTGGGCAGGTTAATTTTTGTTTTTAAAAGATTGCGAGCAATTGCAGATATAAAACTAGTGTCACAAGTTTACTTGGCCCTAGGTCAATCTGTAATACAGTACTGTATTACTTCATGGGGTGGAGCACCTAAAACTTACTTACTGCCTCTTGAAAGACCACAGAGAGCAATTTTAAAAGTAGCAAACTTCCATCCCTTTCTCTATCCTACAGATTTTTTTTTTGGGTGGGAAATCATCAAATAACTTCTCCCGCTCTGGGCGGAGCGGGAGGGTGTGTCAGACTCTTACTGACTAAAACCCACCCGTATTCCTTCCTGTTGCCTGTGTTGCCAGGGGCCTCGGTGACCCATAAGTACCTTCCCGCGACATCCTACAGATCTGCTATACAAATCCTGTAACGTGCTGACTGTTCGACAGCTTTTCATAACGCACTTGGTATTAAAACAGCACACCATGCTCTCCTATAACATTGAAAGTACTAATAAGAGACGAAATGATATTGTATGTGAGTCAAATGCATCCTCTAAATATGTCATTGTAAACAGATTTTATACATTTTTAGGCCCATTTCTATACAATAAATTAAATAGGAAATTAAATATAATAACTACGATTGTAAAAAGGTTATTCTGCAATTTTTACTTAGTATATCATACAGTGAGACAGACGATTTACTCGTTGTCTGTAAATAAAACACGTTAGTCTTTTAAGTTAATATTAGTTTTTAATTAGTTTTCTCAGTTGTTCATTTAAATTTCTAAGCACCTTTCTAGCCTGAAACACAGGTCCTACCTAGTTCAGGCAAATGAGCAACTGTGTTCTTTGTCATTTTTAAGATAAGTTATTGTAAATCTGCACCATTTTTACAAATAAACGATATTATTATTATTATTATTATTATTGTCTCTGTCATCTGTAAACGATCCATATAACCATGTTTTAAATACGTTTAGCGTTAAATGCATATTATAGTAATTTGCGGTGCAAGCGGGCCTTAATTACGGTTGTCGCAACCCAGTGCTGGGCACGCCACGATTGCGGCGATAAGTCCACTCTTTGAGGAGTGGCTAGAGAGGCGCCACGGCGTCCTCACTTTCCGCCTGACGCATTTCCTCACCGGACACGGCAGCTTCGGGAGGTTCCTGTGTCGGATAAGGCGGGAGGAAACGCCCGGGTGTCACCACTGTGTGGATCGCCCGGAGGACACGGTGGAGCATACGGTGGAGGTCTGCCCGGCTTAGGCAGAGCACCGCCGTGTCCTCGTGGAGGCGATCGGCGGCAGAGATCTCTCGCGGCCCTGTTTCAGGCCATGGTACGGAGCAAAAGGGCATGAGCGGCCGTCACCTCCTTCTGCGAAGCAGTAATGCTCGCGAAGGAGGAGGCGGGACGGTTGAGGGAAAGGCATGTTTTGCGCCCTCTCGCCCCTAGCCACCGCAGGAGACGCCCTGGGCGTCGGGAATCCCGGGCGGATTTCCGGCCACCGTATGCGCGGGCTTGCGGACGGTGAGCAATGGGTAGCTCACCGTCCGGTAAGGACCAGGCCCGGGTCGACGGCGCGTTATATTCCACGCGCGCCTCAAAGAGATGTCGTCAGCACAAATGTAGGGGTCCACTAGGGCCGATGCCTGCCGGGGTCGCGGGAAGGTACTTATGGGTCACCGAGGCCCCCGTAACACAGGCAACGGAAGGAATACGGGTGGGTTTTAGTCAGTAAGAGTCTGACACACCCTCCCGCTCCGCCCAGAGCGGGAGAAGTTATTTGATGATTTCCCATCAAAAAAAAAAGCGGGCCTTAATAGCTAACAGCTAATGGTTATATAAAATCGTAGTTCTCACCGTCAGCACTAATCCCCGCTTGACATGGAAGAACTGAAGACCAGTCAGCGCGACGGAGTCTCCATGTATCTGTTCCAGAAACCTCTTCACCTGCAATAATAACTAACTTTACTGACAGCGATACTACTAAATGAAGGGCACAAAAGGTTCACTAAATCATGCCTTGCTTGCACCGAGGTCCCTGAACAAGGGCGGTCTACTCTGTAAAAATTTCACCATGAAAACTTAGGTGACGTGAACTTTAAATGAGCTGTTGTTCTAACTGATGCTAGGGATTGACACTATTGACAGTTCATTTGCCGTAATATTTTATGGTGATATTTTTACAGAATATGGCGGATTTAATAAGATCCAATAACATAGAGAAACAGAAGAAACGAAAGAAAAAATGACAAATTAAAGACAGATTTCTACGGCGTGATGTCAAAAACGAGGAGTAGAATTGTCATCAGTAGAGATAGAAGTGGTCAAGCGTCATGGAAATCATCAAATAAAGGATTGTGGTTTATGGTACCTCAAAAGGAGAAACGGAAGCCTTATTGGACCACTCGCGTGTGTCTGTCTGTCCGTCTGTCATAGCTGATTAGCTCCGAATCTATTGGATCGATTAAGTTGCACATATTAATTTCTATGACCCAAACACGAACGTGTAACGGAAATATATGAATTTTGAATAGGGGTACACTTTTAGGCAAAAAATTGAAAAATAAGAATTAAAGTTTTGCAAACTGTACCTTGTGACTTAACAAATAAAAGAGCTTGATAAGAGGATTTCAAATATTTTTTTTATAATTCGTTTTAAAGTTATAAGAAAATAGACGAACATTAACCGTTCCCCCCTTATCTCCTAAACTGGTCAGCAAAAAATTTTGAAAAAAATACAGAGAATAATTCTATACTTATAGATGTCAGGAAAACCTATAAGATGTCTATGGTCTTAAAATAAAATCGTAAATCACTCAATATTGTGCGTACAACCTAACATTTGCAATTGGAATTTATGGGAAACATGTTTTTCAACTACACTATTAAGTTTTTTTTTGGGATAAATTAATCCCAACAACGGAACCGTTCATTGAGTGTGGTTCAACACGTACTTGTCGGCTTTTTAATTTTATGAACTGAGGCTAAATAAATTAGAGCAGTGGTGGCCTAGTGGTAACGGCTCCGACAAACGAGTTGTAGGTAGTAGGTTCGAACCCAGGCAGGTGTTTACTTTGTGTAAATTATTTCATCACCACTGCTCTCAAAACGGTGAAGGAAAACATCGTGAGGGAACCGACATGTCCTAGAACCACAAATTCGAAGTCTTGTGACATCTACCAACCCGTACTGGGCCCGCGTGGTGGATTAACAATCTTTCTTAGAGAGAGGAGGCTAGTGTCCCAGCGGTGGGAACATTATAGGCTGATTATGGCTAAATAAATGGTATTCTTTCTTTTTTAATATCACTACGGCAGCTGGAATACTGTTCTTTATATTCAAAGGCTCATCAATTTAATTTACATTACGGGCATTAAAATCAGGAGCCATTGCTTCAGTAGGACAAATGACAGGCTGATATTTCGGCATCATCATCACTGGAAGCCTTGTTTCTCGTTGTTTCCCTGGTCTGTGCGAGTCTCATCCAGGAATAGGAAATTTACTTTTCCTGTAATCAGTGGTCCTTTGGTACATTCTTGTATTGTGCCATTATTTTCTTACTTAATAGTTTCCCAGTTTGCCAAAGTTTCGTAAGTAGTACATGCTTGTTTGCTGTACATTTCTGTGGTGGAATTGTGTGTGAGTGGATGTGAGATTTGGGAAGTTTCGTAAGAGTAGTTTACCTTTGATACAACTTTTATTTATTTTGAAAGGTCTTCTAAATGAACTTGCAAATTTTTTATCGATGTTCTTATTCGAAAATAGAGCATAAGTAAGTAGGTAAGTAATCATTTATTTACCAAACCACTTAGCCTAGGTAGTTATACATGCTGTATCAACCCCTAATATAAGAACATCGTGTTAGTTGGTACTCGCCTTGTTCGGCCTACGCTTATACAGCATTTGCGGTGGCGACACGCATCCGTATATTTAAGGACTTAGTATTAAGAACATAGTATTACATTTATTATTAAGCTATTAAAATTTAGTCTACATTAAAACGTCCTCGCGACTAGAGTCCTTTGTTTTCTTTTTAAAAACCTTCGGCAGTGGCTCCGGGAGTTAACTAGATAACATAATTCTTGAATATCCTGCATACGTTTCGACAATTGCTAATTACAAGCTTCCACATGTATACGTATATCCACTTAGTTACGCGTTATTTGCGATGACCAGTTACAGCGAATTGACTAAGTAAACAGATTACAATGTGAACATGTTAGGTATGTCGAGACAATGTATTAGGTATGTCAAGTTGTGTAATATCAAAATCACAATTACAAGTTACTTATGGTTGTAACCAAAATACTCCTTGGTTAAAATCTTTCTAATACGCTGGTACAAAATAAATCAATTTCCAGGTGTGATCGTAAACTTTTGAAAGCTATAACACTACGTATGCAGAAGGTGGCATCAGTGTTGTTTCAATAAAGGATGGCTATGGCTGTTACAGATGAGTAAGACCCCGGTCCTTCAAACTAGGAAAATCCTGTATTTCGAAGAACAGTGTTCTTTAGTTGGATTGAGACGTTTTACAAAAAATTTACAGCTTCGTAATAATTTTGATGTTAACATTCATATTTATTGAACGGCTTAAACGTTGTGAGGAGTGTTTGTGTGTGTTGCTGTGGAGTAACCGGTCCGTTGGGGTTTTTGTGTGGGTCTGGTAGACTTAGAAACAACCTGTCAAAGAAGTCAAAAGTTAGATATTTTAGTCGTTAATGGGTAGAATTTTTTTTGTTACATGCATGAACTTAAAACCTATAATAGTAATATGTATGGTAGTTTTCAACTTTATATCCCAATAGTTAAAAATGCGTCGTGAGACGTCTTCATCTGCTATTTAATCACTACTCAGATGTGTCTATTGCCGGTGGTCACCAAAGTTTTGGTGGCCAGTTTGCTATCTCTCATAAGTACGTAGATTATAACTCTTTTTGCACGACTATAGGTTTCGAGACTTTTGATTCTCACCTCCACGCAATAATTAGTAGAAGACACATCGTACAGGGAATATGCTGGTTCCAAGGTGGCAGCATGAACTTTAGCCGCAGTTAACGACACTGCCAGCGACCTGGCTATCAGGAATGCAAAGGAATATGCGAAGTAGATCGAATGCTCGTAACCGCCGAAGAATCTGCAATATCATAATATGATATAATACAAATTACTGACATTGGCATTGCTGACTACATATTATGTAGTCAGCAATGCATGGCAATTGAACAATTTGTATTGTATATAATAACAATAATTATATGGTGTTACCTCTGATCTGTTGTAGAATCGGGTCTGCATCTCGGTGTTGCTTTTATACCTCCTCTGTTAATAGTTTTCAATTATTTGTTAGTAACTTAAGGCGAGGCACCGCGCTCCGTCGCGTAATGCGGGGCGCCAAATTTAGTGTGCGTTTCCACAGACGCGGAGCTGAGCGGAGAAGAGCAGTGAAAGTGGCAAGTGTTTTCATTGAAGCTGAGTGGAGCGGAGCGGGACGGAGTGGAGCAGAGCTGAGCTGTGCAGACCAAAGCTGCATTGAGTCAAGTCACAAGTCTACCCTACCCACCATGCCTCACCTACCCTCCGTTTTGTACCCTCCGCTCGGTACTACAGCCTGTTCGACGCTATTCTGTCCGGCTCGGGGCCGCGTATTCATATATTTTATTTGAAAGTCCGCTCAGCTCCGCTCCGCTCCACTCACACTGTTTCCACTGATGCGGAGTGGAGATGTTGAGTATTGTGATTGGCCAATTCACATTCCGCTCCTCTCCACTCCGTCCAGCTCCGTGTCAGTGGAAACGCACTCTTAACATTGTATCAGTTTGTATAGAGAACACAATTTGCGTGCGGGGAACGCTTCCGCGCAGATTGTTTGCTATGGCCGCCACGCGCTAGGCGACGGAGCACGGTACAGCGTGATTAAGCTACCATTTACTGGGTACGTCTTTAATTGACTTGAATGTGCCCTGGCGGCTGAAAGTATGTCACGCTCACTCAAGTGTCTCCCTGGTGGTGGCGTGTGTGTTGGATCATTAAGTTCCCTTCAAAATGGTTGAGCTGGATGGTTGGATGTTCGTGAATGGGCGGCGTCAGTAGGGATTGGTAATTTCTTAGCTGCCACGGCTTATTTTAATTTTTCAATTGTTTTTGTTTTAATTTTTTTTATTACGGACACTTATAACGTGCACGTCTTTCTACACTGTATAATTTCAACATGAATGATATAACCAATATTTATGTAACAATATTTTAATTTAAAAGAATGTCCGTGGAGTTTCTTGCCCATTCCGTGAATGGGCAACTAGCTTGATCTTCCTGACTGGCCGACCCCTTGACAATTCAAAAGTGCCTGTATTTGGTTTATTTGAAATAAATACTTTGAGTTTGAGTTTCAGTTTCAGCACTTCAGTCGAGTAAATGATTGACTAAATGTACGTTCATCTGATCATTTTTCAATAATTCGGTTGAATAATGCCGATTGCTAAAATCCAACATCTTTGGATCGGTTCACTAGAGAATTCATTTTTCACTTTTGATTAATTTTGTATTCAGATGTTTCACTTCGAGTGAATGATTCTGAACCAAAGACAAAAATAAATAAAAAGTGAAGTGTCTGATATCTGCTCAGAATTACTGACTTTATAACTACCCTTTAACCTTTATTCTTCTTGCAATATTACAAGGTCTCTAGACAGTATCAGCTACAAATAAGTTTCATCGCATAACACACAAAACTATCCGCGGATGGAAGACCGAATCATTTGGAAAGTTTAGCATCCTTAGACGTTCAAGTGGAAATACTCACGCAAGAGTATGCATCAGCTGAAAGCAGACGGAGACGAGGTTACTGGCGAAGGATATGAAGATCACGCCTCCTATGATCTTGTCCACCTCACGCACGAGGTAGATGGACCTGTTGTAGTCTTCACGCATTGTTCGCCAGAACGATGATGGTGAGTTCTGCGGGGTAATATTTTCTAATTTATTTACATAACCAAAATACAAGATGATTATTAACATTAACTAAATTAAATTAAAACTGAGTTTAACCTAAAACAGGCCCTCGAGGCATTGTACAGAGGATGCTGGCGGCAGTTCCTCGCTGAATTGCAATGCTGATGCGTTGCGCGAGAAAGCCGCCAGATTTTCGGTCACAGACCTCAGGTCTGAGACCCTACGGACCGAGGGTCTCGGCGCCAAAGGGCAAAAAATTGTACTCAAAAATCAAAATCAAAATATTTTTATTTCACATAAACCTACATGGGCACTTATGAAACGTCAGAAGCTAGGTGCACGGTTCCAATTGGTTGTTTCCTATGGAGAAGAGCCGGCAAGAAACTCCACGGTTACTCTTTTAAAAATAATTGGCTTTTACAATGTTTTCAAATTACACAAATTAAGTATGGGAGACCAGTGTAGGCCTGTCGAAAAGTACTTAACAAAAAAAAAAAAGAGAAAAGGAAACGGTCTAAAGAAAAAAAGATCTAGTCTATTAAGCCTACAACGTTCTCACATTCACAACGTACACAAGAATCCATGTAAAATAATATTAATAATATTAAGTCTGAAATATAAATTGTAGGTATATAATGTCAAATAGTGAAAATATAATGTCAAAAATGTATGTCTAAAAAATAATAATAATAAACATCGTAATTTGGGAGCAGTTAATAGATATTTCCATAGTTATGCCTTTTCTGGTGTACCAGGGAAGCCACATGTGCAGAAGCCAAACTTCCTTGTCTTCAACGTAGTCTTTAATCTTGTAATATGCGTTATTGATAAGGACAAGTTTGATGTGGGTTTTGAACTTTCCATCGCTAAGTTCTGTAACTGACTTTGGCAACTTGTTATAAAAGCGGATACTGTTAATAACAAATGATTTGCTTGTTTTTGTTAATCTAAATTTGGGTATCACAATTACATGTTTACTACGTGTATTTATATTAGGTATGGAAATCACTTCTTGTTTTGAAAAGACATAAGTTCTTGCGAACATACAAAATACTTTCTAAGATATAAAGAGAAGGCAGAGTAAGTACATTAATTTCTTTGAATTTGTTTCTAAGGGACTCACGAGGACCCATTCTATATACTGCGCGGATTGCCCTCTTTTGTAAGATAAAAATTGAATCTACATCAGCTGCCGATCCCCACAGCAGAACGCCATAAGACATAATACTGTGGAAATAAGCAAAGTATACTAACCTAGCTGTGGCTATATCAGTCAACTGTCTAATTTTTCTTACTGCATATGCAGCTGAACTTAATCTACCTGAAAGAGCTGTAATGTGGGCTCCCCATTGTAATTTTGAATCTAGAGTAATTCCTAGAAATCTGCTCTCTGCCAAGGCCTCTACATTTAATAAGTTTCAGATTTTCGGCATTTTCTGCCGCTGCACCCGCAGGGCAGGGTAATTTTTTTTTTTTTTGCCTTGGCTTCGCACGGTTTGTGCATATAGCCTATGTCACGTTAAGTTCACAGAGGTCTCAATCTTGCCAAACCTGGCCCTGCCAAACCATGGTTTTTCTGGAACATCAGGTTAAATAAGTGAAAAATAATGTCCCTTCGATTTCCGATATCCCAAGCTACCTTCCAGGTTTCCCGAAGAAAAATCTTTGGTAACGACGCGAGATCATAACTAAAATTTGTATATGGAACTAAGTTTCCACACTGCACCGCATCACCGGCAAGTTTATCAGCTACTTCATTGCCATGGATTCCAGCATGGGCCGGAATCCACACAAATTGTAGTGAATTACCCTCAGAGATGGTCCTGAACGCAAATTCTCTTATTAAATAAATGATAGGTAACCGCGATTTGTGTTCGAAAGCAGATTTATTAATAGCTAGAAGAGCACTTTGAGAATCAGTAAAAATTATAGATTTTTTGAGCTTCAAAATACGGATATATTCTATGGCTTTAAAAATGCCAAAATATTCCCCGATAAAAACATAAGTCTCCGGAGGTAGTTTTATTTTTTGTACGATATTGTATTGAGAATGGTAAGTACCTATCCCCACACAACCCATCGGAGAAGGCTTGGCAGCATCCGTAAAAATATGGTGGTACTCTAAGTGTTCTGACAGAAAATGATTAAAACTTAAATGACAATCGGGATCTGATTTACTTACACAGTTATATTTTATAGAGGGACTGAAATGTAAACTCTCATAACTACTGCTAAATAGGGGAAGTTTATTGGAACGGAAAATAGGAGAAGAAAGTGAAAGGATTTTTTTATAACTTACAACTAAACAAGGAGCACGTTTATGGGACCAGTAATCTGAAGATTCAATCTGCAACTCTAAAGCGTCCAGTTTAGGAATGAGAGGATGAGTTGAGAATTGTAGAATTCGGAACAAATATTTGTCAGATAGGAATTGTCTTCTAAGACTTAAAGGAGCATCCCCGCATTCCACTTGAAGTGCATTAATGGGACTAGACTTCATTGCATCTGAAATAATGCGTAATACTTTAGACTGGATGCAATCCAATTTTTTAAAAGCCATAACACTACCAGGTTCTAGAGCGAACGATCCATAATCCAGAGTACTTCTGATGATTGCGTTGTAAATGAGTTTCAAAGAAAAGAGATGTGCACCCCACCACACACCAGAGAGGCATCTAAGCATGTTTAGGTGATTTTTGCATTTGTTAACAATATATTCACAATGAGGGACACTACTTAATTTACAGTCAAGTATTATAACCTAGATATCTGAATTTATCTTTAACTGGAATAGGTATTTCCTTATAAAAGAAATTTACTAAGGCAATATTTCTCTTCCGGGTGAATAAAACATGGGATGGTTTCCAAATGGTTGTACCATCAACAACAGTTTTAAAATAGAGGCGTCTGACTTTTAAAATTGGACCGCAACCAATTGGTACTGTTATATTATCAATAACTTCCCCCGGAGACCATTCCGCAGGAACACCACGCACTAAACCTATTCTAGTGACCTTAAAAGTAGGTATAAAAGCTTTTTAATTATATGTTTCAAGGCTATTATGTGTAATAATAGAATTTGCGTCCAGGAAATTGGAAAAAGAAATAGATATTTTATTACGCCCGATTTTTTTGACGCTACCGTTAATAATATTTTGGAAGGCGTTGTGTTTTAGGAACTTGCCAAATGTAGTAGGGTACAATGACGTTCCATCATCTGGTGATAATAATATTTTTTGTACATGAACAACGTATGGCGCGCTGTCATTTTTATCATACGTTTTTCGACCAATCTGAGTGGGAATAACTGAAGGCGGAGCAGGAATATCCGAAATACCTTTACAAGCAATTATTTCAGAGCTTTTAGGCTCCGATGGAGTTAGAGAGGGAGGAGTAGAGTCCAAGCAACCACAACCCAAAGACTCAGAACCTTGGGTTTTTCGGGTACGACGGCGTTTATTGCAATTCTTGCACACATGCACGCGGCTTCTTTTAAGATGGCGAGCCGACGACGACCCATCCGTATCCATGCCCGATTCATTAGACATTATAGTAGAATAATTGCCTGCCGGGGGAACAAAGTCCCCCGGGTCAGGCGGGTCTTTCATTTTCCCGCGCTATAAAATATTAGTAAAAAAAACTTACCCTACTGAAGAAAATATACAAAACTAAAATTAAAATAAAAGTGAAAGAAGATAAAACACTAAAACTACTACTACTGATCGTATAATACAAGTTAATTAATAATTTTCTATTTAGGTAAAAAAGGACACGTCCACAAAGAAGTTTCCCGCGCTTATTTTCGTAATTAGATTTGTAGATCATTTTCTATTTTGTTAAGTACCTGGTACTTGTTGACAGGCCTACACTGTCCTCCCATACCTATTAATACTGTAATTTAAAAACATTGTAAAAGCCAATTATTTTTAAGAGTAACTGTGAAGTCTCTTTCCGGCTCTTCTCCATAGGACACGAAGAATTGAAACCATGCACGTAGCTTGTGACGTTTCTTAGGCGCCCATGTAGGTTTATGTGAAATAAAATATTTTGATTTTGATAAAAGATTTATTTCTGTAAATAGGTTTTAAAAAACACTTGTACACATTAAAAATAGATTATTATTTAAAACCAGATGAGGTAAGTGGTTTTTATTCGACTACTCTTTTTAAAAGTCTCTT
This sequence comes from Atethmia centrago, assembly GCA_905333075.3. Classification (NCBI taxonomy): domain Eukaryota; kingdom Metazoa; phylum Arthropoda; class Insecta; order Lepidoptera; family Noctuidae; genus Atethmia; species Atethmia centrago. The sequence continues at coordinate 24,372,044 of HG995369.1, forward strand.
TTAAGACGCTGACAACACCTAAACCGTGGTCACTGTCGAATTGCAACGCTTGTAATTTATTGCAAAATATGAAGCAATTGTCTATTTACTCAAGATTTAGTTGAGTAATCGAAAATAAAAAACAACCAAGTTCTGCATTCAAATAAGACGTTCTTGTTATTAATTAAATACGTATCGTATGTTGATATTTAGTGCAGATATTTTTTATTAGAACTCAAGGTAACAGTTTAGTTTAACGTTAGTTTGTATCGAGATTTTTTTTTTCAAAACATGTTTTAGTAACAACGAAGTTCTGGGATATGTGTTTAAAATTAACATATATTTTTCCGCTACCACAAACTACACAGATTTGGCAATTATTTTTCTTAAAAGAAGCCTATGTTGGTCAATTGGGTCTTGTCAGCGCCTTAAAGTCCAGACATAATCTTGATCAGGTAAATATGTAACACACTTACAATGGACATTGAAATGGCGATGTTTAGGGCCAACAACATGTAATTCACTGTCATGTGATCGAAACGACGAAGAAGAACGGCCGATGTCAAATTGCTACTCTATGTGTCTTTCGTTTTGACAATTCAACGCCATGTAGTCATTTAGGTTGTCGAGCAGACGAATTTTTCAAATATAATATGAAAAAACGCAATTTCGTCCAAATCCTTCAGATTGTAATTGAAAGTTGAAAGTGTGTTACGCAAAGCTGCGGGTGCTTGACAAAAAGTTTGAATAAAACAGCATTCATTTTGCAAAATTAAAACATGACAATAGAATGTCTGCCCCTTCTATTGTCATATTCATCTATTGTATCTATCATTTAAACTGCAGCAAACTCGCTGTTTAAATTTATATCACAATGATTCAAATCAAATTATCTGTTACAGCCTGGAGTCTGGATTTCAGAATGGACAGCCCGCACAACACAAAGTATCTATTGTATATATACCTTTATTTAAACTTTCGAGGAATAATATTTTGCAGGATAGCAATATCATTTCCACGTGACTTAGTGGCACGGGTTACAAACTAGAAGTATAATATGACGATAGTGATCGATCACTAAAGTGAATTTAGAATTGGTTTAAAAATTATAGAACGTGTCGTGTATTTTTCATGTGACGCAGATTTGACCTAATCTAATCTGCGTCAAAATTATAAATTAAAACTCAGCAGTCTTTCAGTAACCGCCTCTGTGATCTAGTAGCAAAACCACCTGTCTCAGACCCAGAGGTCCCGGGTTCAATTCCCAGCGGGGGTCCAATTGGCTGCTCGGTTAGTAGGCAGGGGGTAGGTAGGGCTTGTTCTAAGTCCGCCTGGCTAGCTACCACCATGTTTTCTAAGTCTGTCGCCATAACAACAATGTTAACAGCATTGTTGTGGTTTGACATTTAGTTAGATGTAAAATAGCCAGTTTCTCTATGGTTGAGGAATCCGGGTGAAGCTCGCTTCCATCTTCGGCCTGATCCTTACCATCAGGTGAGATGAAGCGTGGCCTTCATCTCACCTGATGGACCTCAGCTTCAGCGTTGTGGTTAAAAAAAAAACGAGCCTTGCAGCAGTCGCATATAATGTAACATCTGACATCTCACCTTGGTAATAAGCAAAAAGGCAAAAAGGCAAATACTGAAATATTTATTCGAATAATTATTCATTACTAGTGGTCGCCCACTGGTCGAAATACGACCGAGGGGGTCGTATTTTTCTTACTTACAATCTTTAAAGTACTTACTAATACCATAAGGACACTAATTCCATGCTGTTATAAAGTACTTACTTATTCCATGCTTAAGCTATCACTTTCTGTAACACACTTCCGTCCCTTTTCACGAAATCAGTCACGCAGAAAGCGAGAGGAAAGATCAAAAAAATAAACAGTTGCGTTCCGTTCTCCCGGAAACTAACATAGGGTTACGGAGCTCTACCACAGTACCATTGAAAATTTTGAAGGTGTACTGGGTCCTATTACAAATATTATTTAATAATAATAAAAATTAAAACATGTATATAATATTAATAATAATATAATTAATAATATATATATATATATAAATATTATTATATAATGATTGTATTACAAATACATACCTTATATTTAGCTGCAATAATCTTTTGATTGACTTGGTTGAACCTCGACGTCAAGTACATACTCATGCAAATGACGAATACATCGTTAAAGTTCCAGGTGACTGTGCATTGTAAGCTGATAAGCTAAAAGAAAACAATGGTTGCAGTTAATTTGTAATCTGCAATGTTTACTTAGGATAATTTAGTAGCAGCTCATAGAATGTGAATGGGCTATGATTGTTCAAAATCTTTGACAAAAATTGCTTCATTCGTACAATTCGCTGTGATTGGTCAAACAGTTTGATAGGAACTTAACAACGTCACGACGACGTGTATGACGTCAGCTAGAAGGTGCTTAAGCCTCATTTTTTTTTCAAATAGCCAACATTTATTCGTTCGATTATTAATTTTAATTTTATTACATAATCAGCCTATAATGTTCCCACTGCTGGGACACAGGCCTCCTCTTTGTGAGAGGGAGTGGGCCGTAATCCACCACACGGGCCCAGTGCGGGTTGGTAGATGTCACATGTCTTCGAATTTTTGGTTGTATGACATGCCGGTTTCCTCACTATGTTTTCCTTCACCGTTTTGAGAGCAGTGGTGATGAATTAATTTACACAAATTAGAGCGCCTGTCTGGGTTCGAACCTACGATCTACAACTCGTAAGTCGCGGCCGTTACCACTGGGCCACCACTGCTCTAAATTAAATAAAATTAATTTTATTATTATTTTGTTATCCTTATAATGTAAACCAAATAGTCTTAGACAAATATGTAAGCGTTTAAACAATACAATGTATTACGTGTTACTGTTATATGCTCACCACATTTCCGGTCTAATTCTACACGCAAAGACTTGTAATTGGCTTCCTGTTAGCTATGGTTTTCATTTTATTTAGTTTTTAAGTCTTCCATGTTTCTTTAAATAAAAAAAATAAAATACACTTGCTTCTTTGCTTCGGACAACATATTTTATAAAACTTACGTAAGCCAGTAATCCAATGAAGTTGTTGTAAGGAAAGTAATGAAAGAGCCATGCATAACTACGCTTCATAAGACTTTCGTACAGCGGACTGTCTGGCTCGCAGTCCAAAGTCTGGGAGATGTCATGCAACTCTGAGAAGCCATGCTCCACTGAAAACCAAAAGTAAGTTTTATTACCTACTAAGTTTTTCCGGTGGTTTCGCCCACGTGGCATAAATTATCCCACGGAAACGTACTATCGAGATAAAAGTATTCTGTCCTAATCTAGATCATGGTCTTTCCATGTGCCAAATTTCATCCAAATCCATTCAGCCGTTTTAGCATGAAATCGTAACAAACAAACTCACTTTCACATTCATTAGGAAGTTACGATTAGGTGACCCATCGGACGTTGGACATGGAAAAAACAGAAAAAGCATTTCAGTTCTTCCCGAAAGGACAATGGGCAGATTCGTATGGAGTTTGTCCCAACCCTTGTAGCAATATATGACATACGGTCAAATGTTGTACTTGTTCCCCTAATTACATAATATATAGGTATACTTATTCCACCTACATTAAATCCGTTGAGGATAATATTGCCTACAATGTTAAATGCTTTTGGTCTTACATATCTAATCGCAAAGACGAATCAGGGAATGCCTGACCAAAACCATAATCTACGATGCAATACCAAAACGTTAAGTCAAGTGCTCCAGACTTGGTTTGCAATATGTTCTCCGATTACTTTTAATCAGTATTCGAACCCGCATCGCCCACGTTATCGACGTGGACCCCGCCGACTCACTGTGACGCTAACATCTTAATCGACAACCTATGTATGTATCGAGGAATCTAAATTGCTTCGAGAGTTACAAAACCTCGACCCGTCCAAAGGGGCTGGCCCAGATGGATACCCAGCTCTGTTTTTTAAGGCTACTGCTAATAGCATATATAGACCACTTCATATAATTTACAATAGATGTCTGTATGAAGGGGTGTTCCCTGAAACATGGAAACGAGCCAATATAACGCCCGTACACAAGGGAGGCTCGAAACATGATATTGAGCAATATCGACCCATTTCAATTCTGTCGACCTTGTCAAAGCTATTTGAAAGACTCGTACATAATGAAATCTATCCAATCCTGCACAACTTACTAATTCCTGAACAACATGGTTTTGTTAAACACAGATCTACTGTTTCTAATTTACTAATCTTCACCAACTATCTTTTTGAAAACATGGATATACGTTTGCAAGTGGATGCTGTTTACACAGATTTCAAAAAGGCCTTTGACTAGGTCGACCACGAAATTTTACTTAATAAAATTGCATTTAATGGGATACGGGGAAACTTGCTCCGGTGGTTTTCATCTTACATTAAAAGAAGAACACAGAAGGTTGTTATGAGTGGCCATCAGTCTGATACAGTATCTATAACTTCTGGTGTTCCACAGGGCTCAATCCTGGGACCACTCCTATTTAATATACATATATATAAATGACATTGGGAAATGCTTCTTAAGTACTAAATTTCTTATGTGTGCTGATGATTTGAAAGCATTTAAAACGATTACTACTATAGAAGACTGTTTAAAGTTTCAAGAAGATTTAGATAGACTCTCAGCATACTGTCTTGATAACAAACTACACTTAAGCATCTCCAAATGTCATTTAATAAATTTCACGAAAAACAAATTTATCACAAATTTTAAGTATAGGCTACATAATGCCTTGCTAAGTAACACTTCTATTGTAAGAGATCTTGGTGTTTTACTGGAAAATAAGTTGTCGCTTAATCAGCACGTCGAAAGAATTGTTAATAATTAATTTAAGATGTATGGTTTTGTCATGAGATCATCTACTGAGTTTAAACGGCTCTCCACCTATATTTACTTATATAAGACGTTTGTGCGCTCGCAGCTCGATTATGCTGCCCCAATCTGGAATCCGTTCTATAAGAAATATATAGATATGATCGAGAAAGTCCAGCGTAAATTTCTTCGCGCCATGTACTATAGGTGCTTTAAAGGGTGTTTGTCGTATTCACAATTACTAAGTAAATATAATATGTTAACATTAGAATCTAGACGTAAGTTTCTAGAAGCCAACATACTACATGGTATTGTTCATAATCACTTCGATTCAATTGATCTCACGAGTAAGTTATGTTATGTGGTCCCCCGCACTGTAAATAAGCGCAGTGTCCGTGCAGGTAGGTACATTGTTCGCTTTAAATAGATGTCGGACTAATTCAAGATTGCGTTGCCCTGTTCGTCGTATAGTGGAATCTTATAATCGCAACTTCATTGATATTGATATTTTTGTATGTTCCAAATCTAAATTTAAGTCCAATGTTTTTCAAATCTTATTTAATGATAATAAGAAATAGTGTGAGTCCTTTATTCTAAATTTAATCTATTTCAACCGTTTTAATTATTTGTATTAATGAATTGTATTGTCCTGTCATTTATTTTTTTTATTTTTAGTCTTAATTCTTATTTCAATCCACAATGGATAATCCCAAAATTTTTAATTTTATCCAAAAATGTATATATTTTTATTTTATAATTCGTATTTAATAATTATTGAATTGTTTTGTATTTTTATGATAATTTTTTTTTAATTTATATATCTGGGTAATGCTAATCTAGTGGCACTTTTTGCCTTATCTTAATTTTGCTAACATGCGGATAATGTAGTGGGCTGTAATATTGTTAATACTACTTATGAGCCTATATTATTGTTATTTGTAAACATTTCATATTGTAGCTGTTTATTGTCCCGTAATAAATAAAATAAAATAAAATAAAATACTTTCTTTTACTCTAAGTAATGTCCAAGTAAGGAAAAAATATTTTTGAAAACAAGTTTAAAAAATCCATTAAGAGCAAATAATCTCCTTTTAGTACGATATTTGGCCTAGATATTTATTACTATGCTAGTGCTTTATCTGTATTATGATGAGGTAACGGTAAAGGAATAGGTATAAGAAATGAGAAAACCATTTTTGGTAACCATATTTTTTTATTTGGCATAATAACACACACACTTTTCACAGTTATAGATTAACGTAAAAATGGATCATCTGGTTTATTCATTACGATTAATTAGAATTACTTGATCCAAAAATCTTGCTGGACATGAAAATCATTAGTCTGGTGCCTCACAAATCCCAGGAGCCAAATAATACTCATAATGTGTGCACAAGTTCCTATGGTACGTTTGCCTGTTAAACATGAACAGTAAAGCTGTGGCAAAGCGTTTCTGCCTGTCAAGTTGGTTTTTACTAATATATATAAACAATGCGTTTTTCTTTACGTGTGTTGTGAGTGTACGAGTATTGGCCCTCGTAATAATAGACAGTTACTTGCATCGATTCTATAAGGCATCTCCTGGCAAACTTCTATAGAATATATGCCACCATGTAAATGTTCACCGACACACGATGTTGCTAGTTTGATTAATTATGTACCTAGCGCAATCAATATTAAATCTTCTAGAGTTAAAATGGGAAAAGAAATATTTAACGCTTCACTATTTATTTGAATGACATTTGGAATTTTCAGGCTGTGATTTCGTTCGGCTTAATTGCTATATACCAAGGTATGAAATAAACTGGAATGAAAGGCATTCTCGGGAAATATTCATCTGACGCTCAAGTGTTCGCCAGCTCATTGATCAAGTGACTCGTGAGCCTTTCATTAGGTCCACCAGTGCGCAGTTTCATTAAAAAAATACCAATTGCTGTTTTCGGGCTATTACTACACTCTTTTTTTTTTTTTTTTTTTTTTTATTTTTTTTTTTTTAGGGTGGGAAATCATCAAATAACTTCTCCCGCTCTGGGCGGAGCGGGAGGGTGTGTCAGACTCTTACTGACTAAAACCCACCCGTATTCCTTCCTGTTGCCTGTGTTGCGGGGGCCTCGGTGACCCATAAGTACCTTCCCGCGACCCCGGCAGGCATCGGCCCTAGTGGACCCCTACTTTTGTGCTGACGACATCTCTTTGAGGCGCGCGTGGAATACGACGCGCCGTCGACCCGGGCCTGGTCCTTACCGGACGGTGAGCTACCCATTGCTCACCGTCCGCAAGCCCGCGCCTACGGTGGCCGGAAATCCGCCCGGGATTCCCGACGCCCTGGGCGTCTCCTGCGGCGGCTAGGGGCGAGAGGGCGCGAAACTTGCCTTTCCCTCAACCGTCCCGCCTCCTCCTTTGCGAGCATTACTGCTTCGCAGAAGGAGGTGACGGCTGCCCATGCCCTCTCGCTCCGTACCATGGCCTGAACCAGGGCCGGACGCGAGAGGTCTCTGCCGCCAATCGCCTCCACGAGGACACGGCGGTGCTCTGCCCAAGCCGGGCAGACCTCCACCGTATGCTCCACCGTGTCCTCCAGGCGATCCACACAGTGGTGACACCCGGACGTTTCCTCCCGCCTTATCCGACACAGGAACCTCCCGAAGCTGCCGTGTCCGGTGAGGACCTGCGTCACGCGGAAGGTGAGGACGCCGTGGCGCCTCTCCAGCCACTCCTCAAAGAGGGATTACTACACTCTTGCAAGGAAGGCGTTTCCATAAAAATATTATTGAATTGTACCAGTGGTAAACTGGTACAAAAGTATAATTCATTCGCATTTATATTTTTAACAGAGTCAAAGTCTTATTCTCTCTTTTCCTGATACGCTGCGCGTTGAGTTTCAAGCATATCATTTATTTGGTCCACAGAAGAGGACTCTACAGTTCTTAACAAATCATTACCATCTAGTGATAAATCAGGCCAAATGTTAGATTGTAAATAATGTTGACTAACCCGTGCACTATTTGGAGAACATATTTTCAAATGTATCAGTAACTTGATAATTATACTTCGGAATCCTCAATAGGTCGACATTAGTGCATCCTCTAAGTATACAACTGCTACATGTATTTGATAATCTTTTATAGGCTGGTACAATTAAAGACTGATCTGGTACTTCTATATTTATAGCACCAGTTTCGTCTTGTAGTCGATCTGTAACGTTTGCGAGTTCATTCTCCAAAATCACTCCGGCTTCATGACGCCTAGCAGCCACCAAGCAGCGGTAACACATCATATGTTGGTCAATTGCGAATAAAGAAAATAAACACTAAGCATCTATATTGTTTTGTGTCCGATTTGTTAGGTAGCTCGCTATACATAGTATCCCTAGTGGGGCTAGTTGTATTTTTATATAAGAATAATGTTTTATTAGCTGCACCCTCAGCCATACAAAATAAAAAAAAAACTAACTAGTCATGGGGACTGCTGACAGAAGGTATATTTTAGGTTACCACTATGGCAAGCGGTGACGCAAATCCATAAGTTTATCTCCTATCAAAAATCACTCAAAACGCCTAAAGAATTGTTCATTACAAAAATAACTATTTAAATAGGTTATATGGTTTTCAAGTTAAAAGCACATTAACTAGTAAACAAACAGATAGACGTTGCGCTTTATAATTCTTGAGGATGTTTAATTCAATTTTATCCCTTACACAAATGTCTTTCATACTATTATAGGTAGGTAGGGTGGGGGAGGGGTATTATAGGTGGTATTATCTGTCTACCATTTTGTATGAATAAATAAGTTTTACGAAGTGACTTACCTGATCTACGTTCATGTTCATGCGTTAGAGTATATAGTCAGCAAATCCAGGGCTCGTTTCTAGCTGGTCTCGAGTCAAAACATGTCGCGACCTGTCTCGTCGCACACTCCGCCCACAAGTAGCACATTCTTCTCTATGTTGTTCCATTTATTCACAAAAAAACCGTTCACTTACAGGAATCAAAAATCCGTTTAGAGTAGTCAAAATAAATAACAACAGAACCAATGTCCAATCACAGTACAGTCATCAGTATAGAAATCAAAACACGATAAACACAAGTCAACAATACAGAACAATAGAATAGGAATAGTATCCGCAAAAATGAACAATCTCGAAATGCATGACGTGTGGAAGCGAGATGGCGCGGCGGCGTTTGTCTAGAAACTAGCTCTCGCTCACTCAGGCTCACTTGATACGTGCGAGTGTGACGCTGCGCCTTCGCAGGTGGGTTTGCTAAACACAGGTGTGCCTGGTTTATTTTAATGTACTTTTTTAGAGTATTTTTATTCTTTTACATATTAAATACGACATATTATAACGCTGACTTTTTAATATATAAAGGAACGTTACACGCCTTTAAGTTTTTTCTGACGTGGAATGCAGCTTTGTGGTCATTATAGAATAATTTGTTCCTCTATAATGATAATATATCACTCAAAGTGCTACAACACTTGCGATATTTTGCTCATCATTCTTTAAATTTTTTCTTTAGAAACCTGTTTTGGACTATTAAAAAAAAAGCGTGTGCGGTCGGGGGACCCCCGTCAGGAACGAAGTTGCTTCTCACGTATGATTTAAAACAAAAACTTTGATGCTTGAAACTTGAGACCTTGAAACTTACTTTTTTAGAATTTTCTTTTAGCTTGCATATTATATATATTAAAAATGCGCCTAACAGTCACGTTATGAGAGCTTCTAAAAACGTATATTAGATGGTTCCGTATTGAAAAAGCATATCAAATTTATGGAGTGGTTATAACGCTTTTTCCTTACGTGACGATTTCTACAAAGTAACTCTTGGCTTACGGTAAGCCGCCTTAAAGAACTTCGTTCCAATACTAACCAAATCGATCCAGCCATTCTTACGACTCGTTACCCGTGGTCCCGGTGGGTCGACCCATTACCGGGTCCATGGGTAATTTTAATTACCCGTGGTTCCATGGCATTAGGGATTGTTCCCTGGACTTCTGACTATATCGAAAGAAAATGAAAACCATCAGTTACATACAATAAAGTTTACTCATTCTTTTGCAAATAAAATAATTCCATCCTTGGGAACAAAAACATACTCATACCTAAACTAGGTATGAATTCATAACCGATACATTAATGACTTATAAACACAAACAGCATAAACTATCTTAACATTTCTAATGCGTATCCAACTGATATTTTGCAGTAATTCATTCCATTAGTGTATCGGTTATGAATTCATCATTTTCAATTGCTATTTTTGTTTTGGTTCTAACTGGATTATTATTTTTAGTTTTTGATAATTTGACCAAAACGTTCATGAGACGCATTAAGATTGTGCAATTTTTTTTTAAATTTAATTTTACTATGCCAAGACGTTACTGGTTGGACACGTTATCGGTTCGGTGCCTTTCTCCGAAGACACTGACAGTTTTAACAATATCATTATTCAGCCAAAAACGTTGCAAGTAATTTAAACATTTCTGAAATTTAATTTCTTTGTTGTTGAACCGTGATTTAACATATTCCCAACCTTCCAAAAGTCGTTCACTTGGTAATAATGGCAATACTGAACACAGATACACAACTCAGTGATGCGCTTACCCACGACAGCATTTAAATTATTATTTATTTATTTAATAGGCATTTTCTAACCTTTGGGTGATGCAGAGAACAACAGAGTGGTAGGTGTAGATAATTCTGAATTAACAAAACAGAGCCTGATCAAACGTGGGCAGTCCTCCTGCTACTAAATCGAGACGACTTTTTTTTTTTAAACTACTCTGAATTGTTACAGCCTTACAAAACAAGGTTTATTTTTAGTTCCAGGCATAAGCCATTGAGTATTTTTTGAATTTCGACCTTCATTCCGAAAAAAATAAAGTTATAATTACAATAACTGATGTTAATTGGTCAAAGACAGCTAATGAGCACAATTGATTTTCTATTGTTTGACTCCGAATCGGTGTCGCGCGGGGGATTCTGAATTGTTAATTTTATATAAAGAGCTTCAAATGTCAGAATAAAGTTCAAAACATAATATTATAGGTAACTAGTTCGAAGGTTTGACCTTGGATCAAAGTAATAAATCGTTTCTAAGTGAATCAATTGTAGCTTATATCGTATCCTATTGACTTCGTTGGTTTCATTCACGCTCATGATTTGACAACTAGATTAATTCACGTATTTCTAATTTAATCAAAATATAGGTACCTACTTACTTAAGAAAAAATAAGAAAAGACAGTTGAGCGGTGTCGTGGAATAACTGGTTGGAACGAAGTTTCTTTCGCATTGTACACTTGGCGAATGAGAGCTAGAACAAACATTTTGACCAGCACGACACTTTTGTTTCGCGCACCGGCGCGAAAGCTGCTCTTCTCCCCCGCAAGAAAGAGACAGGCTCATTATTTTTTACCCCCAGGCATATGTGCCTGGGGGTAAAAATGCCTATTTGCTTGCTTATGAGTAACCGGAGGATGTCCCATCACCATAGTCGAACCACATCCTGAGTGAACAACTAATATAAAGATATCGTGAATTTAGTGCGCTCACGGTCATGGCGTCGGACGTAGTGACTCGCAACTGAATTTACTCTCAGGAGATTCTCAACCCGAATTCTCTGCGATTTCGAAAGTAACTCATCGTAATAATTAACGGAAACAGCTGGATGATAATGAAGACATTGGAACTTAATTGAGTGAATTGCGTAACCAAATGTGTTAACAACGAAATGAGTTTACAAAAACAATTAGGTACTCAAGATATAAATAACTATTAAGGAGCGATGAATCATCGCTCCTTAATAGTTATTTATATACGGTATTAAATCGACAACTGACAATCTCACCATCGAACAAAACAATATCAAATCTGATGTTATGTCGCTACGCAATGGCATATCTGGGAAAAAGTATAATGAGATAAGAGCAAGTTCAAACATCTTTCTCAAATGAAACGCAGGAAAACATCATAGCAAAAATTAATGAACGTGAATTCCTAAGTGAAAATGTTGTTATTAGTGGTATCCCGGAACCTACATCCTCGAACAAGGACCAACACATATGTTTGACCAAATAAGAAGGCATATAATTGCTAAAATCAATTGATACTGACTATTCCGAACCAGAAAGGAACATGCATTTGGGAAAGTATAACATAAACAAAACACGTCCAATAAAAGTATACTTCAAATCACAAATAAAAATGTACTCCGATCAGACACCAAAACAGCTTAAGTTCCTTCAACATCTTAAAGATTAACTAAATCACTGATTACTTATTGTATTCCATGCGCGCCTCAAAGAGATATCGTCAGCACAAGAATAGGGGTCCACTAGGGCCGATGCCTGCCGGGGTCGCGGGAAGGTACAAAAAGGTTACCGAGGCCCCTGGCAACACAGGCAACGGAAGGAATACGGGTGGGTTTTAGTCAGTAAGAGTCTGACACACCCTTCCGCTCCGCCCAGAGCGGGAGAAGTTATTTGATGATATCCCAACCATAAAAAAAAACAAATCTTTTAAATTTCTTTATGCCAATATGCGGAGTATCGTGAAACCTGGTAAATTTGATGAATTACAATGCGTGATAAAAGCTTTCCATCTTCTTTACACGCTGTTAGAAAATAACTAACAGAAACGTGGATAAATTCAAAGAAGGATAAATATTTCCCGAATACACACATTATTATAACTACAGAACTGGTACGAGAGGAGGAGGTGTCTCAATATTTGTAAAAAAATAATCTGAAATATACTCTGAGTAAGGAAATCTGTCAAAACTGGCAACCACTATCTGTGGATACATATTAAAAACTATACTATGGACATAGGTGCTGTTTATAGAAAAACTGATCAATCAAATGTCAAAACCTTCCTAGAAACTTACTCTCAACAGTTGCATTAAAAAAACCTGGGGTGGTTTTTGGCGGCTTTAACTTCAACTTATTGAATACAGAACGTGCAACTGTGTGTGATCCAAGAAGTGATCCAAGAAAACGGCTATGAATTTTTGAATATTCGTAAGACCACTTCAAAAAATTGACTTGAACATTGATTGATTGATTGATTGATATTTGTTCAAATCTTAAACTGAAAACATTTCATGTAGCCATTATCGATACACCCATGTCAGCCTACAAACAAATTTACCTAGAACTAAAACGTTACCAGCAAAAACCGAGAATCTTTCTATGATTCCCTGGAAGAAAAAAATATAAAAATAAAACCAAATTGTTAAATCAACCACGATAGGACTGAATAAATAGGTCAATCATAGATGAAATTAATAATAGAAATACTTTATGAAATACCCAAAATTTGTCTCTTGCGTCCGGCCTTGGTTCAGGCCATGGTACGGAGCGAGAGGGCATGGGAGGCCGTCACCTCCTTCTGCGAAGCAGTAATGCTCGCGAAGGAGGAGGCGGGACGGTTGAGAGAAAGGCAAATTTCGCGCCCTCTCACCCTTAGCCGCCGCAGGAGGCGCCCTGGGTGTCAGGTATCCCGGGCGAATTTCTGGCCACCGTAGGCGTGGGCTTGCGGACGGTGAGCAATGGGTAGCTCACCGTCCGGTAAGGACCAGGCCCGGGTTGACGGCGCGTTGTATTCCACGCGCGCCTCAAAGAGATGTCGTCAGCACAAGTGTAGGGTTCCACTAGGGCCGATGCCTGCCGGGGTCGCAAGAAGGTACTAAAAGGTCACCAAGGAAGCTGAAAAAAAAAAGGAATACCCAAAAGACAAGCAAAAATAAGACATTTTTATAAAAAAAAAGAAATTAAATTTCAAACGAAATTTAAATACTTTATTAACTGCAAGAAGAAAGCCTTCACTAACTGCAAGAATCAGCCATTGAAAATTTGGAGACTTCAATATTCAGGCGGTATTGTGAGTGTTTCAAAGGAGATCTGTGAATGTTTTAACTATTTAAATGTTGGCTTTATACTGGCAAATATATTCCCTTACAACATCATCCATTTGGATTTTTTTTGACAAGTTTATCTGGATCGCACACAATGCATACACTTAGTGACCTAGAACCTACCACAACAGACGAAATTCTCAAAATTATTAATAACCTAAATAACAACTCCAGCTCAGGTTTTGAAAGTTTTCACAACAAAATTATTAAAAAGCATTGCTGTATAAAATGTATGGAATCAGGGACAAGTAGTCTTACAATTGCAAAAGTCACACCTATTTATAAATCTGGAGTTAAATCAGAGCCGAGAAACTATCTTCCCATCTTAGTTCTCCCCGTGCTGTCAAAAATATTTGAAAGAGTTTTATACAATCGCCTCGAAAAATACCTGATCTCACTAAACTTCCTCTATGATAAACGGTTTACTACGGTACGGTTTTCGACCGAAGTCGAAAAGTACACTTTCAACAACAATAGACCTAGTGCCAACTATAAACCTCAATATTGATACTAAAAAAAACAGTCTAGGAGTCCTTATTGACCTAAAAAACGCGTTCGATACAGTCTGGCTGACTGTGTCGAACCCCTTTTTTTGTCGCAAATTGCTATTAAATAAATTCAATAAAATTGGCATAAAATGCTCTTGACATGTTTACTTGTCAAATCGTTACCAAGTAGTGAAGATTTTAGGATTACTCTGATGTCCCCAACATCAGAGTAATCCTAAAATTTTAACATACGGTGTGTCCCAAGGCTCAATTTTGGCTCAAACTCAAACTCTAAGCATTAATTTCAATTAAACCATTTACAGACACTTTTGAATTGTCAAAGAGTCGGACAGTTAGAAATATGAAGCTAGTTGCCCATTCCAAAGCGTTGTAGGTACTCGTACCTATGGAGAAGAACGGAGACAAAAAATCGCGTCCATAGTAGCAAAACAATTTCAAAATAACATAATTACAAATAAGCCGAAGCACCTAAGAGGTGACCAGTCCCAGCTGACGGCGCCCGTTCACGAACATGACGCATGGATTAGCACCATTCAGCTCAACCATTTTGAAGAGAGCTAAATGATCCAACACACGCGCCACCATCAGCGAGACATCTGAGTGAGCACGACATACTCTCAGCCGCCAGGGCCCATTCAAGTCAATGACATATTAACCGGTAAATGGTAGCTCTATTATATAAAGTACTCACACCTGTGTGTGTGCAATTATATAATACAAAGTAGATTGAATTTATACAATGCAATTATAGTCTTACAATATTCAGCTGCTCCAACAGTACTTTCAAATGTTAATTATTCAATTGGTTATGGTTGTGGATCAGGACCAGCATTGTGCCAAGCATTTTTATCAGAGATGTAATCCTCCAACTTATAATATGCCTGCCTGCATAGTGTGCGTTTTATACAAGATTTGAATTTCATCTCATTCAGTTGAAGTACGTGGGGTGGAATTTTATTGTAACATTTAAACAGTACCCCATGAAAGATGAGTCTACTTTAGCCAGTCTGAAACCTGGTTGAGCTAATAGGTCCTTATTTCTCCTGTTTTATTCCTACTTTACATAAATAGTGTTCCAAACCACCAAATTGTCGCGGGAAGGTACTTATGGGTCACCGAGGCCCCCGCAACACAGGCAACAGGAAGGAATACGGGTGGGTTTTAGTCAGTAAGAGTCTGACACACCCTCCCGCTCCGCCCAGAGCGGGAGAAGTTATTTGATGAATTCCCACCCTCAAAAAAAAAAAACCACCAAATTGGCCTAAAAGGAAACCTAACCTTTTATGCAGATGCCACATGTCTATTTTACTTTGGTAACTCCATTGACACAATTATAAAGAAAACCCAAAGTGATTTAGGCCTGACCTTAACCTTAACCTGTGGGTTCAGCAAAATCTTCTTTCCACAAATACAACAAAAACCAACTACGAGGGCGACACTGAAAGTTTTTAGAACTGGCCACTTGTAAACGATATAACAAAAAAAAAAAACCGTTCAAATTTTGAAAATAGAACTGTTTGGCAATATTATTGTGTATGTATTTTATTCATTTGTCATTTGTTTACGATTTGCCGGCAAATTGAAAATTGCCTGTGTCACGTCAGAATGAATTTAACGTAAGAAAATTTTCGTACAATTATTTTTTATGACGTTCCATGTCATTTAAGTCAACAAGAAAGTTACGATAGACTTCAATTGACCTTTCACAATGAAGCCCCATCTCGTGCCACTGTTTGCAACTGGTTTAATAAGTTTAAACGTGGTCGCACTAATCTCACCGATGATCGCTGCTTACTACGCCAAATTCTATGATATTTTAATCTATTTTTCACTCGTAAAGCCACACATTGACTACATAGTGGAAATATGGGGTTCCGCCGCTAAAACACATAGAAATCTACTACAAACTTGACAAAATAAATTACTTACAATGTTATTTCATTATGATTATCTCACTTCAATACTAACACTTTACTAAGAAACGAAACTAATGAACATTGCCTATACAAACATAAATGTATAATACATGCATACTGATAATGGAAAATACTAAATAAATTATACACACAAACATTACCTTCACAAAATGAAATTGAGACTTGAATAAGATTTACTAAAACTATGCCCACCCCACACAAACTACGGAAGAAAAAGTATCATGTATAAAGGATACAAATTACATAATAAATTACCGAAATCCATCACGGAATCCAAGTCCATGACCACTTTTAATAACTACTCAAATAGTAAATCATAAAAAAATCACATTCCCTACAATAATTTTGAGCCACATCCAGTACGCTATGTTGAAATGCAACTTGTTTTTTACTTTGTATTTGATATTTGAGCCCTTGTATCAGGCGAACATTGAGTTGATTTTTTATATTTTTATCTACCTACACAATGTTTATTGCACAAATGTCTAGTTTTTGTATAACGCCCAACATTATTGACTTATGTTTTAGTTTTAATATTCTCATGGAAGTGAATTATTGTATTCTTATGAGAATAAAGTTATCTCAAACCTTAATACAGCAAGTACAAATAATGGTATCAATTCACTCGGTTTAAAAGTAAAAATGGGTGTTCCACAAGGCTCGATATTGGGTCCTTTGGTCTTTTTAGTGTAATGTCGATTGGAAACAAATTTGGTCATCTCCAAAAAATAAAGAAAATAAGTTATGAACGTTATTTTAAACAACAAAAAGTCCTTTATCGGTTGTCATTTACAAAAGTAGTCAAATTCACTTAAAACTAAGGCAAAAACCGGTTTTAAAATACACGTCATTATCTAAATCAGTCAAATCCTTCGAAGTTTATTAACACATTTAGTCAAATCCTTTCCGACAATCAGAAGCGAGACGTCAAATCCTGCTAGCCAATCAGTACCCCGAGTTTGTTTCAACTGACAGAAGTTTAAAATTACCATCTTTTTCAGTGTTGGTAAAGTGTTGAGTCTGTACTTATTTCATGGCGAATTTTAAGTGATTTACTACTTTAAAAATGGATAATGTAACATTTTAGTCAAAGAAACAACCACTCAGTTATCTTGTTTATTATTAACATCACTGATTTCATTTTCTTCTTACCAACTGTATTCCACAGTTGATGATCTCTGTCCTAGCTTTATGTTGTACTAGATGCGCCCCGCGGTTTCACCCACATAGGTTTTGACCCCGTGGGTATATGGGGATAAAAAGTATCCTATGTGTTAAATCCTGGTTATAAACTATCTGTGTGCCAAATTTCATCCAAATCCGTTCAGTACTTTTTGCCTGAAAGAGTATCCATCCATCCATCCTCACAAACTTTCGCATTTATAATATTAGTAGGATAGGGTGTTTCAGAATCAGTCAACTCCTAAGTCAAAATCAAAAGTGGCTAGATCCAACTGTCTTAGTAACAATACTCGTAATAGTCAAATCCATACATTGGTATCAGAAATAGCCAGATCCAGACTTTAAACTTGAATTACTCTAGTATTTTGTTCTAGGGGCATAGTTTTAGTTTTATAGAACAGTGTTGCGAATTATAACGATTTTTTGACCATACTAACATATTTATTTGTCTATGCAAGGATTCATATATTAAAATTTGGCAATACTCACAAAATATACCCGATGGAGATAACCATATTTGATTCTAATTGACACAATTATTAACGATCTACTCCATTTATTAAATAATCAACCACAAATGGTGTTATTTGCTAACGATACTTCTTTAATTTTTAAGGTAGATAAACGGGCTACAAATGTTGCCACGTAAATAACGCCCTATTGCAGGTTCAGAATTGGTTTACTGCCAATCATTTAGTATTTAATGGGAAAAAAACTAAGTGCATTAGATTTTCTTTATCAAATGTCAAAAGTAGTGATTATGAGATAGTATTGAATCAAGAGAAACTAGAATTCGTCGAAAAATATTATATAATTCCTGTTTTCCTGGGGATCGCGCTCGTCTCAAGGCTACAATGGGGGTTCTCATTTAACATCTCTTGCAGGACGGCTAAGTTCAGCGGCATATGCTGTCAGAAAAATCCGTGAATTTACTGATGTAGATACCGCGAGGCTAGTTTATTTTAGTTACTTTCATAGTATCATGTCTTACGGTATTTTACTTTGGGGACGGGCTGCAGACATCGAGTCAATTTTTATTCTGCAGAAAAGAGCTATCAGAGCCATATATAATCTCCGCAGGCGCGATACTCTAAGGGACTGGTTTAAGGACATTAATATCATGACGATACCTTGTCAATATATCTATGAAAACATCATGTACGTAAGAAAAAAATTATATCTTTTAGCAACAGAGGTGAAAGACTAAATTATAGTACTAGAAATAGGGACTTTTTAGCTCAACTAGGTTTTAGACTGGCTAAAAGAGACTCATCTTTCAAGGGTACTGTTTAAAATTTCAAATGTTGTATAAAACGCACACTCGTATAAGTTGGGGGATAACATCGCTGATAAAAATGCTTGGCTCAATGCTGGTCCTGCTCCACAACCACAACCAATTGAATAATTAACATTTGAAAATACTGTTGGAGCAGCTGAACATTGTAAGACTATCTTTGCATTGTATAAATTCAATCTAAATACATACATAAACTCTCTATGTTTTACTTGATTTGTAAAGGTTAATGGAATATTTTCACAATAAAAGATGTCTTTATACTCCTTACATAGCCCTTCGATGGCTCTACGTTCCTCAGAATTCATGTGGTCAACTGTAATTTTTTTTTAATTATCAGTGAGCATTCTATCTATTTCTACATTATTTTCTGTAAAGTTAACGTTAACAGATGGGTTCTGTATATAAGGTTCGACTTTAAAAGGTCCTGTTACCACTAGGGTTCTAGATTTATTTGTAGAATTCTGAATAACGGTTGATGCGTAACCTTTAACACACTTAACTAATGCGGTGGGCATTCGAATCCCTTCGGAAAATTGTTTAAATTGCAGTACAGCTTCCCCGTCCAATAAATTTACTGGTAATCTAACTCTTAATTCACTACGAGATGGTAAATTGTATACCTCTCTCATAGGTGGTGCGTATATTATTGGAATATTCGTATTTTTTAAATGCAAAATTTGGCTTTCCATATTTATATTTGCCTGTAACTGTTTAAGTAAGTTACTACCTATTAACCCATCATACCTATCATCAACACAATAAACATAACATTTATGAACTTCCTTACTGCAAAACGTAGCCGGTAAGGGAATAATTGCCGTTTCGCTATGAACACTCGATGCGTGAGTACTAACAACTAATGGTTCATATTGCAACCGATCTATAAAGTACTTGTTGCAATATATGGGCTTATAACACCTACATGACCTAACACTACCTGTATCTAACATAAAGACTGCATTTAATTCGGGTATAACTATGTGCGGTAAATTTAGGCGTTTGCTGCGATTAATTTTTATTCGTTCTCTGGGGTAGAGGCGGTTATACAAAAAAATTCCTGTCTGGAGTCTTCAGGAGAGTATTCCTGGAATTCATTGTATGAATTATTAATACTCGGTTCGTTATAACTATGATTATTAATGTAATTAACGCGGCGTGAACTTGCAGTGCGCATAGTAATGTCAGTGTTCGACTTTGAACCCGGCGAATATGCTTGCTCTGCAGCAGGTGACGTCTGCGGTGCATGTGCCGTAGACTGTTGGATTTGTTGCGCCATCGCAAATTGTGACCTACTTAATGGTGAAGATGTATTATTGTTATGTACATTATTATTTGTACGATTAAAATTATTTTGATTATAATGTTGTCTGGAATTTCTAAACTGATGCGAATTGTTCGTCGTAATTGAACTACTCGTAGCGTTATTTGGTGCAACTGCAATTGATAAGCTCTATGAATTAATTTTTGTGCTATTAGAATCGGAAAAATTGGGTTTATTAGATCTATTAGGATTGCGGTAATCGTTTGTTCTAGAATTATTATATGTATACTGCTTGAAAGTTCTGTTTTTCTAAAACAATTTTCAATGTGTCCTCTAATGTCGAAACGTCGCGTAAACGAACTAACCTAACTAGGAATGGTGGTAAATTAAATAGAAAAACATTTATCGCTCTATTATTATAAATTGCCTGCTTCGCCCTTCGTAAAGAGTCATCAGAAACAGTTCCTGATATTTTAGCGAATAAAATGCTTCTCATATGCTGTATCCTATGACACAAATCTAAATAACTTTCGCCTTTGTTTATTCTACAGGATTCTAACTCCATTGCCAGACAATCTTCCGTGTGTGGGTCGCCGAAGTGTTGATTTAACAGCTTTTTTAGCTCATCCCACGTATCTATAGAGTCTCTTTCACCTACCAAACTAGCTGCTTCGCCTGATAACCTACTTGTTACCACATGAAATAAATATTCGTTCTGTACTACGCCCCCTTGGAATGTTGATAAAATATATTCACATTTTTTTATAAATAAGGGTAACGTCCTAGTATCACCATTAAATACTGGAATGATGTTTACCATTTCTTGTGGAATACGGTTTATACCTTCCATTGTGGAAACGAAGTAACGAACTTTATATAAAGAGAGAAAAAAATGAATAGAGAAAAAAAAATACTCTAAAATAAAAATATCCATAATTATTTACTACAACTAACAATCTATGAAATATTATTACGGCGTTGTCCAATCCCTAATAGTACATAAAACATAGATTAATACAAGGTTAGGATGCAAATGCAAGAGCTGCGAGGAAGGTGAAAAGATTTACTCACAATTCCGCAGCTATCTTCATGATCCCTGAATTACTGCTTGGCTCCTGGTGCTCCCGTAGCTCGAAGTGGCTTTTTAATATATTTATTTGTTCGGCGATCTCTGCTAAACCGTAGAAACGGACGTCGGCTGCTTCCCGTAGATATGGATACGCGACAGATTGACTGCAGAGATCCTACCGGCTGCGCTAATTAAGTGAACGACCACGAAGGAGTTTAAAAAATAACTTTATTTAAGCCCAGTTACAGCATAACAGTAATTAATTAATTCTACAAAATATTGATCTTATATACTAATCTTATTACTAACCAAGCATCTATGCTAGTGACGCATGTCCTAGATAGCATCTGCTGATTTGTACTTAACATGCTAAAAGAATATAATTATTAACTGATGAAGCTAATATTGGGGGATTGGGGTTCCTTAACTCCTTCTTCCCATGGGGGTACATAGAAACTATAGAACGCCACCTGCTACGCTCCTTACATACTCCTTTTGCTTCGTTTACGTTCATACATCTGGTCATACACGCACACCAGTTGCGAGTAGGTACTATGCAACTGACCTTTTTGAAGAACATCATTAATGATGTCTTTCTGGGGCGTCCCCTCCCGGCATTTCCACTCACATCTGCCTTGTAAATACCTTAAATAAATTTAATCTCCTTTGCATTATATAATTGCATTGCACAAGTGTGAGTACTATGGGCCCTGGCGGCTGAGAATATGTCGTGCAGCGTGCTCACTCAGATGTCTTGCTGATGGTGGCGTGTGTGTCGGATCATTTAGCTCCCTTCAAAATGGTTGAGCTGAATGGTGCTGATCCATGCGTCATGTTCGTGAACGGGTGCCATCAGTTGGGACTGGTCACCTCTTAGCTGCCTCGGCTTATTTGTAATTATTTTATTTTGAAATCGTTTTTTGTTTGTTTATTTTGATACTATGGACGCGTGTTTTTTTTTTTACATCGTCTTTACATTTAATTATAAATTCAACATTATTTATACTAATCTTTATGTAACAATGTAATTTAAAAGAGTGTCCATGAAGTTTCTTGCCCGCTCTTCTCCATAGGTACCTACTACGCTTTGGAATGGGCAACTAGCTTCATATTTCTAACTGACCGACTCCTTGATAATTCAAAAGTGCCTGTAAATGGTTTAATTGAAATAAATGCTTTGAGTTTGAGTTTGAATAAAAGTGCAAAGTATAACGTGCGATAAGGAACTTTGTTCCAAAAATGTTTCCAAACTTACAAAAAGCTAATGACAGAATCACAGCACAAGAGATATTAAACTTTCTTCCTAATTTCATGTCGATATTAGGATCGACCGACTCCATCTCAGCTATGAGCATGCATAACTTCGGCCATTTCGCTGCGATCCGCCAAAATAATGTAGATGTTATAAATCCGAAACCGTAGAACAACATTGGACCTGAAATAATAAAAAAATACTCCAGTAATAAAAAAAAAAATACGAGAGCAGCATGGCCTAACAACTGAAGAAAATTAGATTAAGGTATATGATGGTAGGTTTATGATGTTTTTCTTGGTGATGGATACCACTTTATCTTTTTGACTAGCATTTTGGAATCAGATTTAAGTAAATGATTTAGATGTTTCAAAAATCAGATATTTCTACACTTTTATCTGAAAATGTCAGTTAATATGTAATGTTAATTATTAACACATGCATTAATATATCAGTAAGGAAATCATGTCATTTTACTTACCGACAGTGCCCACTATAGATGAACCCTCTTTGAATAGGCTTAGAAAGAGCCCACAAGCCAATGTAAACTGGCCCACCATAGATATATACGTGTAAAAACAGCGAAATGATATGAATCTGAATCTGTAAAAAAACATGCATTATTCTCTGTGGTTCCGGGAACAAAGATGTACAATCACACGCAAAAGAAGTTTTAGTAATTCGACTTGTGAATTGTTGAATGAAAGAATAGTATTTATACAAAGTTAACAATCAAATCATCTTGTCGCAAGCACTGCTTGACATAGGCCTCTTTCAAATTGTGCCATAACAACCGGTTTTTTAGGTTATTTCGACATCCAACAATCAGCCTTTTTAAAGGTCGTCGGTCCACCACGGATCGGTCGGTCGTCAGCCCTAATTTCATTCACTATACAAGGTGTCGTTTTGCATCCTCGTCAAATTGAAGGAAGTAACTATGCTAATGGTTCTCGACACGAATCAATAATAAAATAAGTAGGTATTTTTATTATTATTTTATTTTCTTATTTTCGGAAATCGGCATGTGTGGGACACACATGTTAAAACGCGGTCCGTGTGATACCGCACTGTAACTGCCCTTTTATACACACCCTACCGCATATGCAATGGCACCCCATTGCGAATTCTGTTCTGTGAAAGTAGTGTATTCTAAAATTCTGTCAAACTTAAATAACAAAAAAAAAAACAAGTATGTATTAATTATTGATCATGTATCGTAATTTTATTTGATTATATAAGTCTCTCATAGCAGTCTCCTGAAATTTGACGAGGATGCAAAACGACACCTTGTATAAAAAAAAACCCGCCAAGTGCGAGTCGTACTCGCGCACGAAGGGTTCCGTACCATTATCTATAGAAACGGCGAAAAAAATCATGTCTGTTATATGGGAGCCCCCTAGGTTTATTTTATTCTGTTTTTTAGTATTTCTACAGAAATACATCATCTGTGAAAATTTCAACTGTCTAACTATCACGGTTCATGAGATACAGCCTGGTGACAGACGAACAGACAGACAGACAGAACGGACAGCTGTCTTAGTAATGGGGTCCCGTTTTAACCTTTGGGTACGGAACCCTAAAAATGATGATGATGTTATAAAACTCACCTACAAAACAGCCAACTAAAACTTAAAACCACATGCCACAAGAATGAAGTATATTTCTACACAAACTTAGTTCCCCGTAAAACTTTATGGAGATTTATTAGTATGCTCTGCGGACTGCGGATTTTATTATTTATACTATTTATTAGCAATCCTAATGGCACTATAACTTTACGAATCTGTCAGTCGTTTACGTCCTATGAGAGTATGAACTACTCAACAAAAACAACTACCTACCTAATAATCTGTGAAACGATGGATAAGTTCTCTTTTTTTTCAGCTGGGGGATGGGGCCCTGCTTTGTGTAAAAACATTGTATGCAATAGAGCTTTGAATTACAAGTGAGCAGAAGAATGTGGTTACTTTAAATTTACCAAACTGTATATCATGTAGGTTATCAAAATGTTGTACAGTATTCAATAAAAAAAACTGCAGAAACTTTTATTAAAAGAAACTTGCTCAATAACACGTAGAAAAATATTTATTAAAACTACTACTGCATCACTCATTGCTTTTAGTCCATTACAAGTAAATTCAAAATGAAATATTCATACTCTCGTGATTGCGACTGTACTCCAAAGAATTTATGAACTAATTCACTCCTCGAAAAATATCTCGTAGACAGCTGCTATTAATTAATTTTACTGGAAAATCAACTCTAAGGTGTTTTTATTTATAAAATCGTATAAAAACGCCAAAAATAAAGTTAATGGGGCTAGCCTTTTCCCAACTATGTTGGGGACGGCTTTAAAAGTAACTGGATGCAGCTGAATACCAGTATTTTACATGGAGCGACTGCCTATCTAACCTCCACAACCCAGTTACTGGGTAACACGATACTCCTCGGTAAGACTGGTTGTCAGACTTGGGCTTCTGACTTCCCGTAATGACTGTTAAAGATCTACGAATGACAGACGGGACCAACGGCTTCCCGAAGTTAATAAAGACATCCGGAGGCAAAAAATAACGTTTTAAAAATGTTGCTAACATTTTACTATGACATGCATAATAATACTTTTTAGGGTTCCGTGCTAAACAAGGAACCCTTATAGTTTCGCCGTGTCCGTCTGTCTGTCGGTTTATCCCCGCTGTAGTTCAGAGACGCTTAGTACTAGAAAGCTGTAATTTGGCATAGGTATACATATTATTCACGCCGACAAAGTGCTAACGTAAAATCTTGAAAAAAAAAATTGTTTATCTCCCTTGCACATAATGTGGGGATGATATTTTTTGTTCTCGTCTACCACATGGTGTGGGGTATCGTTGGATAGGCCGTTCAAAAATTGCGGGTTTGTGAACACCACTTTTCGAATCAAAGATCCACTTGCGTAATATTAAGTATTAAAGTGCTAATTTTTGTTAGAGTCAAGTGCCCTGCCAGCTAAATGGTTGTTTATGGAGATGTGAAAAAAATCATGGCAGTATAGTCCGATCAACGGGGCTTATGTAACCCGAAAAGTTCTCCCGCCTATGAAATTTGGCATATGATGAAGTTAGGTAATACAGATTACAGATGTATAATAAGACAACAACTTTTATTACGAGAAGTTAGGTATTTTTACCTAAACATGAAAATCGCTTATAACTCTCTGAGAATATTTCCTCAGACTGAAATACTTTCTGTATACGTATATATGTACTAGTTAGAATAAGTCTGTAAAGGCATGCAACAAATTTTCGATTTCAGAGATACCCCAAATGTAACTTTAAACATTTTGCGCAATAACTTCTACTGAAAAATTGGTCTGCTAATTGTTATTTTTTAATATGTTTTTATTTCCTTAAATACATAGCTTTGTTTAGTTATCCAAAATATTTCCCTTTTTAATAATATTTTTTTGATTTTTGCTTAACTACGTAATGTGAAAAATAACTTCGTCAATTTTTATACCTTTATTAGTCATATGATTTAATATTAAAACAGATTTATCAATTATCCAACAATTTTTCGAAGGTTCATATATTTTTTAGGATATGTTCGCTGATTTATGCTAGAGCGTAATGGTTGACCTTCACTTGACCTCTCGGTACTGCTTTGCCACGCACTTCACTTCTGCAATAGTGTAGGCAAGTTTGGTGGCCACAGCTTAATATGCACGTACAAAGGGCGTTTAGAAATCAGCTTTCGTTTTTAAAAGGAATATTATTTTATTATTTAATAATGGGTTTATTTGCATTTAAAATAAACGTTAGATAATTCCTGAAGGACTTTGTACAATATGCGAAAAAGGGCAATAAGTCTAATAATGTTTAGAAAGGCACCTACTGAGAAGATATCGTGTTAAGAAAAAAAAAGTTTCGTTCAAAAGTGTTCGAACAATATACGTATGTGAATAATTGCTCAGGTTCATTCAATACGTTTATTACTTATGAGTCGGTGTATTTTAATAGATTTTCCAATAAGCCAATGGAAATTCGACCTAATACCAAAGATTTTACAATCTCAATTTTTGCTAAGTACTATTGCCGTCGCTTAGCAACGATCGGTTGCGGGTGAAGAGGGGTGCGGGACGCTCGCGCAGCGGTGTGGTGGCGGGCGGCACATTTTCTTCGTGATTTTACCAAGAGATATTTTGTTTATATTTTATGTTTATATAGTGTTTTCTACAATATAATTAAATTTTATCGGTGACCACAGTTGCTGAAAAAAATGTACAATATAATTTTTATACAGAATGTACCAGAAAAGTGTGATCAAAAAGGGTGTAGATCATCAAACTGAACAACTTTATTTGTAATCCCGAAAAATTATCAACTGTCCCATAGATCACAAAATTGTCAACTTCAATACCTGCTGGACGCAAATGTATGCGACGGCTTTTTTTTATTTTATTATTTCAATCTACAATCAGCCCTTGAGCTTTAATTCAAGCTTTAAGCAGTTCGAGGTTGTTCACATCCTGGGATGCGTCATCTCGTTATTTGATTTATTAGTGTGGGTTAGATTGGCGCTATTCGTTCTCTTTTAAGTCTGTTGGTATAGTCTGTACAGCGAGTTCAGTTTTATGCCGTTGAAGTCTTTCCTTATAATTCTTGCAGGACCTTTCTACAACCTTCTTGATAGTTGGGATTTGTAGGCACTCATGCATTTCAATGTTTTTTGTGAACTAGGGTGCACCACTTAAGGTTTTTAGTGCTTCCACTTTGTCCATACAGGTTGAAGGATGCATTTGTAGATTAGAAATTTATTTTCGAAGCAAAGTGATGACTGTCTGCCTGTGAGCCAGTGAATTTTTCTTAGTTGTATGTTTGCTTGGTCCCTTTTGGTTTTTATATGTTCACGCCAGGTAAGTCTTCTGTCGATGTGCATACCTAAGTATTCGTAGGGCGAAGGTAATATAGACCGACTTGGCAGCACTAGCCTTGGTTCTCTACTTTTTCAGCCATGATCCTATCTTATCCAGGTGTTCTTGGCATGTCGTGGATGCTCTAATCTGGTCTTTATTGCATGGTAGGACTGCATTGTCATCAGCATAGGTTGCAGTAACAATTAGCTTTGAGGTGGGTAGGTCAGCAGGGTAGACTGTGTACAGAACAGGGCCGAGCATAGAACCCTGGGGAACGCCAGCTTCTATGGGATAGAATAAAGATAGGTAGTCTCCAGATTTAACTTGGAACTGCTGAATACTGTTCAAGTCATACTTGGAAGACTGAATCTTCCAAGTATGACTTGAACAGCATGTAAGCGGTGTGTAGTAAGCAAATTTTTAGTTTCCACAGGAGGCCCTTATGCCATACTCAGTCGAATGCTTGTTGTATGTCAAGAAAAGCTGCTGAGCAGTACTCTTTTCTTTCAAAGGATTGCCGGATTGTGTGAACCACTCTATGTATTTGTTCAGTCGTTCCATGGTGTACATGGAAACCAAATTGATAAGTATATAATAATAAGATAAGTTTTCTAACAGTTTAGACAATAGGGGAAGAAGTAACAGTAGTATTGGTCTGTACGTGGAAACTTCAGTAAGAGGCTTTCCAGGTTTAGCTACCATATTAAAATTTATCATTGAGACTTTCCAGATTAGAGGGAAATAGTGTAGTCTCAACACTGCATTGAACATAATGGTTAGCAAGACAATTCTTTTTCTCGGTAGTTGATTAAGGACTTCTGATGTAATCAGATACAAAACCTGGAGCCTTTTTCTTCTTCAAGCTACTAATAACTTGCCAAACTTCTCTTGGGGTACACAGTCGCAACGGTAGAGACATTTGTTGAACACTCAAGAATTTTGTCAATTTCTTATTCTGGATACATGATGACGGTTTCATTTGGTTTGAATACATCTTTTAAGAATTTAGCAAATAGCGCGGCTTTATCAGCGGGTTTTCTCACCCATTCACCATTTGGCTGTCTTAAAGGAGGCATGAGTTTTTATGGCCGTTTTAGTGACTTAGTTATTTTCTATATGAGAATAGTCATCTGCTTTGTGGGGTGATAAAATCATTAGTTTATCTTGCAGAGTGGCGTTATCGTATTCTTTAAGCGTTTTCTTTAATTACTTTTGTGCTTTATCAAAACAAATCAAATAAAATCAAAAATGTTTATTTGCTAGAAAATACATACAAATTCAAGGAAAGATCTTATGTCCTAAAAGTCTTTGTATTCTGCCTGCAAGCAAGCGTGCAAATTATTTACTTACGTCTATTTATGTAATTATTATCATGCAATTAATATGATTACAATTATTTTAAACTTAATTCATTTTCATTCAATAGTACATACCTAACATTAATTTTTAAATTCCATAAATTCCTTAATGCTTTAAAAACAACTCTCTTGTAGCCAAACGGGCTTTATTGAGGGCTCTTTTATCATGTGCGTTACTGCTTGTTTGCCATTGTCGTCTCAGTTTTCATTTTACAGCTACCTTCTCCCTTATCTTAAGTGTATAATCCTGTTTTTGAGGATTGTATTTTATACATGGTGGATGCGCGAATAAGCGATTTTGATAGATTTTGCGTTGGTGTTGTGTTTGGAGAGAAATTGGGCGAAAAACGACAGTTTGTACAAAGGAAAGGGTGCACAACACCTTACTGGATGCGTTGGAGGCCTGGAGCGACGATACGTATGCAATTTCACGAATATTTCTTGTTTCTTTGAGTTTCAATGCACGAGTTGCGACCGCGACGCGTTTTGAATACAATCGACATATTTTTTATCTTCTCTCGTTCATACATATGAAGTGACGCGATTGCGCGGTTCGGCGCTACTTGGTGTACCCATCGTGCTCACACGCGAATGAAAGGCAAAGTGCAGGATGGGACCTGTCTCATCCTGCACATTGCCTTAGAATTAATAGATATACATAGTTGGTATTGCAACTTCCTATCTCCTAAGCAAGAAAGGAAGTTAAGGAAAAATAGACAGGAAATGACAATAAGTACTAAAATTCTAATCGGATCAGCGCAAACACGGAGTAGACATCCAAGCGGCTGTTTCGATCAGGTTAGTTACAGGCTACATTTTCTATGTTTTCCTCTGTTTTGAGGGGCATTTGCAAGTTGGTATTTTCTTCTATAAAGTTCTTCTTCTATAGCTTCTCAGTTAGTTTTACGTTTGTAAAGCGTCTCGCGGGGCTCTTTACAAATAATTGTGGGGCTTAGTGTGCATGTTACAGGTGAATGTTCGGTGTTACCGTCCAGGCATGATTCGACTTTTGTGTATAGTTCTGACATTCCTTTGGTAAGAAAGAAATCGATGAGGTTAGCTGTTTTGCTGGGATCAGATGGCCAGTGAGTTGGCTCTCTTGTATTCAGTATATTGAGTGAATTTGAATCTATTGCCTTCTTCAATTCTCTGCCTCTGGTTGTGGTCAGTCTGGAGCCCCAAAATATATTTTTGGCGTTCCCATCTCTTCCAGCGACATATCTGCCACCTGCGTGTTAAGAAAATCGCTAAACATTTGTTCGTCAACTTGATGCCAAGGCAGGGAGC
The DNA here is from genome assembly GCA_905333075.3 of Atethmia centrago. Taxonomy (NCBI): domain Eukaryota; kingdom Metazoa; phylum Arthropoda; class Insecta; order Lepidoptera; family Noctuidae; genus Atethmia; species Atethmia centrago. The sequence continues at coordinate 24,401,848 of HG995369.1, forward strand.
AGCGATGTTAGGTAGGCCCTGCCAATCGTCTATCAATATATCAGTAGCTTGTAGGTATGCTTGCTTAAAGTTTGGGAGAGAGTGTTGTTTTATACTTTCTTTTATTATAATTGCAATCATGTGATGTTCCACAGAGATGATTAGTGTGATATATGTTATATCCTTTGATAAGGCTGGCTTTTTTGTCAGTCATGTGTGACTCTGAGATTAGGAGAATCTATTTTGTTGTGTTACATGAAAAGTCCCACTTCCTGTTTATTACGAGACAGACCATTTACGTTCCATGCTGCGATGCGTAGGAATTTCATTTCATATATTGGGTAACTAGAGTCGCAAGGAGACCCATTAGGGTGCCTATTTCTTGTATGAGAATATTTATTTTCTCTGATTGTTTAGTGATGATTTGTTCTAGTGGATTTGTTGGCTGAGATTGTATATTCTCTTGCTTTTTGTTCCATTGTGCAGTGTTTTCTGTGTCTTAAGTGCGTGGATTAGGTGGTTGTTGTCTAACGTGGCTTCTTGGCTGTAATTGTGGAAAGTCATCAATTTGAAAGGGGAAAGTGTTATTTCGTGGATTCCTATTTGGTAATGCAGCTTTTTTGTGGGGTTGCTGTGAAATTTCCTTGCGCGAATCTCCTTGTATACTTGGCACCCCTTGTAGTTGGCGGGGTGGTCTCCAAGGCACAATGTACATGTGACTGGTTTGTTCCTGTCTTTTTTAGGCAGTCTATAGTTCTATGTCCTTCTGCGCATTTAACGCAATGGTAAAGTCGCATGCAGTTAATTTTAGTGTGCCTATATTGTTGACATCTAGCGCATTGAGAAATTTCATTTGTTTTTTTCGTGGATATCTTAACTTTCGTATGGTATATAGAATATATATGTTTAAGTTCGGGGTTGTGTGGATCTAAATTCACGAAAAACATGTTCTTGTTTCTTCTTGAGAGTGCACGTATCGACGCTTGAAAGGCAATATTGACTTAGCGACATTTTGGGCCATATTGAGTTAGATAGTTTAGTTTAGTTCGAACCGCCTGATTTTTCTGCGTCGCTTGATCGCACTTACGTCTTCCTACGACGACTTTTGATGTCGCTTCAGCATTTTGGTTTTTACGAATTTTCACTTTTTTTTGTTTACTTAGCGACGAAATTTTTGACCGCTTTTTAAGAAATGGTGGTTGTCCTATTCGTAATATGCAACTTTTGCCCTTGGTCAATTTTTACGTTAGGTTGGCATGGTAAGTGCGACCAGTGCGGGTTTTTCTCTCGACGATGTTGTTTGGCGGCGGAGCTGTGTTTGCCCCCGTTGATGTTGTCGTCGAGCTGGGAGTGCTGTTGCTGTCATTGTTGAGGTAAGCGGGCTTCAACCTATCTATAGTGACTGTGGTCTCTCTCCCCTTAACCTCGTTTTTTAAAAGTTTTGTCGCCCCTTTTTAGACCTTGAATGGCCTTGTGTAAGGTGGGCCAAGTGGTCGGCGCACGGCGTCATGTCGAAGGAAGACGTGGGTTGCCGCAGACTGGCTTCTCGCCGTATCGACTCTTTAATTAATTAACATTACAACTAATTCTTTAGACATACTGTCTATTTTTTGAAGTTGTTATATAATTTCATAGTTTTAATAATTGTTCGTCGGCGGCTCCTCCCTAGCTAGGCCTAGCCTGGCCTGGCCTGGAGAAGCCGCCGACGCCGCGACCAGAGGGCTGAGACACCTAGGCCAAGCCACGCATCATGCTAGGCCAGGCCACGCGTCAGGCTAGAGCAGGACACGCGTCAGGCTAGGGCAGGCCACGCGTCAGGCGAGGCCAGGCCACTCGTCGGGCTAGGCCGGGCCACGCGTCAGGCTAGGCCAGGCCACGCTTCAGGCTAGGCCAGGCCACGCGTCAGTCTAGGCCAGGCCACGCGTCATGCTAAACCAGGCCATGCATCAGGCTGGGCCAAACCACGCGGCAAGCTAGGCCAGGCCACGCGTCAGTCTAGGCCAGGCCACGCGACACGCTAGGCCAGGACAAGTGTCAGACTAGGCCAGGCCACGCGTCAGGCTAGGCCAGGCCACGCGTCAGGCTAGGCCAAAATATAGGCTTATTAGGCGAATGGCGTCATTAATAATAAGACAGTCTAAAGAATTAGTTGTAATGTTGATTAATGAAATTGCTGATTTCTACTTTTTTGAAGTTGTTATTTAATTTGATAGTTTTAATAATTGTTCGTCGGAGGCTCCTTCCCAGCCAGGCCTAGCCTGGCCTGGCCTGGAGAAGCCGCCGACGCCGCGGCCAGAGGGCTGAGACACCTAGGCCAAGCCACGCGTCAGGCTAGGCCAGGCCACGCGTCAGGATAGGCCAGGCCAGGCCACGCGTCAGGCTAGGCCAGGCCACGCGTCAGGCTAGAGCAGGACACGCGTTAGGCTAGGGCAGGCCACACGTCAGGCTAGGCCAGGCCACGCGTCATGCTAGGCCGGGCCACGCATCAGGCTAGGCAAGGCCACGCGTCAGTCTAGGCCAGGCCACAGGTCGGTCCAGGCGACGCGTCATGCTAGGCCGGGCCACGCATCAGGCTAGGCAAGGCCACGCGTCAGGCTAGGCAAGGCCACGCGTTAGGAGAGGCTCCGCCACGCGTCAGGCCAGCCTATGCCGCGCGTCAGGCGAGGCCAGGCCACGCGTCAGCCTAGGCCAGGCCACGCACCAGCTTAGGCGAGGCCACGCTTCAGGCTAAGAATAATAAGACAATATGTCTAAAGAATTAGTTGTAATGTGGCCTGGACTAGACTGACGCGTGGCCTGGCCTAGGCTGACGCGTGGCCTGGCCTAGGCTGACGCCTGGCCTAGCCTAGCCTGACTCGTGGCCTGGCCCAGCCTGATGCGAGGCCTGGCCTTACATGACGCGTGGCCTGGTCTAGCCCAAAGCGTGGCCTGGCCTAGCCTGACGCGTGGCCTGGCCTAGTCTAGCCTGCCGCGTGGCCTGGCCTAGCATGATGCGTAGCCTGGCCTAGCCTGACGCGTGGCTTGACCTAGCCTGACGCGTGGCTTGGCCTAGGTGTCTCAGCCCTCTGGTCGCGGAGTCGGCGGCTCTTGCAGGCCAGGCCAGGCTAGGCTTGGCTAGGGAGGAGCCGCCGACTCCGCGACCAGAGGGCTGAGACACCTTGGCCAAGCCACGCGTCAGGCTAGGTCAAGCCACGCGTCAGGCTAGGCCAAGCTACGCGTCATGCTAGGCCAGGCCACGCGTCAGGCTAAGCCAGGCTACGCTTCAGAATAGGCCATGCCACGCGTCAGGCTAGGCTAGGCAACGCGTCAGGCTAGGCCAGGCCATGCGTCAGGTTAGGCCAAGCCACACGACAGGCTAGACCAGTCCAGGCCACGCGACAGGCTAGGCCAGGCCACGCTTTGGGCTAGACCAGGCCACGCGTCATGTAAGGCCAGGCCTCGCATCAGGCTGGGCCAGGCCACGAGACAGGCTAGGCTAGGCCAGGCGTCAGCCTAGGCCAGGCCACACGTCAGCCTAGGCCAGGCCACGCGTCAGTCTAGTCCAGGCCACATTACAACTAATTCTTTAGACATATTGTCTTATTATTATTGACGCCATTTGCCTAGTAAGCCTATATTTTGGCCTAGCCTGACGAGTGGCCTGGCCTGGCCTAGCCTGACGCGTGGCCTGGCCCAGCCTGATGCGAGGCCTGGCCTAGCATGACGCGTGGCTTGGCCTAGGTGCCTCAGCCCTCTGGTCGTGGCGTCGGCGGCTTCTCCAGGCCAGGCCAGGCTAGGCCAAGCTAGGGAGGTGCCGCCGACGAACAATTATTAAAACTATGAAATTAAATAACAACTTCAAAAAATTTGAAATCAACAATTTAATTAATCAACATTACAACTAATTCTTTAGACATATTGTCTTATTATTATTGACGCCATTTGCCTAGTAAGCCTATATTTTGGCCTAACCTGACGCGTGGCCTGGCCTGGCCTAGCCTGACGCGTGGCCTGGCCTAGTCTGACACGTGGCCTGGCCCAGCTTGTCGCGTGGCCTGGCCTAGACTGACGCGTGGCCTGGCCTAGCCTGTTCAATTTCATAGTTTTAATAATTGTTCGTCGGCGGCTCCTCCCTAGCCAGGACTAGCCTGGCCTGGCTTGGAGCAGCCGCCGACGCTGCGACCAGAGGGCTGAGACACCTAGGCCAAGCCTCGCGTCTGGCTAGGCCAGGCTACGCGTCGGGCTATGCCAGGCCACGCGTCATGCTAGGCCAGGCCACGCGTCAGGCTAGGCCAGGCCACGCGTCAGTCTAGGCCAGACCACGCGTCATGCTAGGCCAGGCCACGCTTCGGGCTAGGCCAGGCCACGCGTCGGGTAAGGCCAGGCCACGCATCAAGCTAGGCTGGTCACGCGTCTGGCTAGGTCAGGCCACGCGTCAGTCTAGGCCTGGCCACGCTTCAGGCTAGGCCATGCCGCACTTCAGACTAGGCCATGCCGCGCATCAGGCTAGGCCAGGCCATGCGTCAGGCTAGGCCAGGCCACGCGTCAGTCCAGGCAACGCGTCAGGATAGGCCACGCCAAGCGTCAGGCTAGGCCAGGCCAGGCCTCGCGTCAGGCTAGGCCAGGCCAGGCCACGCGTCGGGCTAGGCCAGGCCAGGCCACGCGTCAGGCTAGGCCAAAATATAGGCTTATTAGGCGAATGGCGTCATTAATAATAAGACAGTATGTCTAAAGAATTAGTTTTAATGTTGATTAATTAAATTGTTGATTTCTCATTTTTTGAAGTTGTTATTTAATTTCATAGTTTTAATAATTGTTCGTCGGCGGCTCCTCCCTAGCCAAGCCTAGCCTGGCCTGTCCTGAAAGAGCCGCCTACGCCGCGACCAGAGGGCTGAGACACCTAGGCCAAGCCACGCGTCAGGCTAGGCCAGGTCACGCGTCAGGCTAGGATAGGCTACGCGCCTTGCCAGGCTAGGCCACGCGTCATGCAAGGCCAGGCCACGCCTCAGGCTAGGCCAAGCAACGTGTCAGGCTAGGCCAGGCCACGCGTTAGGCTAGGGCAACCCACGTGACAGGCTAGGCCAGGCCAGGCCACGCGTCAGGCTAGGCCAGGCCACGCGTCAGGCTAGGCCAGGCCACGCGTCATGCTAGGCCAGGCCACGCATCAGGCTGGGCCCGGCCACGCGTCAGGCTAGGCCACGCCATGCGTCAAGCTAGGCCAAAATATAGGCTTATTAGGCGAATGGCGTCATTAATAATAAGACAGTATGTCTAAAGAATTAGTTGTAATGTTGATTAATTAAATTGTTGATTTCTATTTTTTTGAAGTTGTTATTTAATTTCATAGTTTTAATAATTGTTCGTCGGCGGCTCCTCCCTAGCCAGGACTAGCCTGGCCTGGCCTGGAGCAGCCGCCGACGCTGCTACCAGAGGGCTGAGACACCTAGGCCAAGCCAAGCGTCAGGCTAGGCCAGGCCACGCGTCAGGCTAGGCCAGGCCACGCGTCATGCTAGGCCAGGCCACGCGTCAGGCTAGGCCAGGCCACGCGTCAGTCTAGGCCAGGCCAGGCCACGCGTCAGGCTAGGCCAAAATATAGGCTTATTAGGCGAATGGCGTCATTAATAATAAGACAGTATGTCTAAAGAATTAGTTGTAATGTTGATTAATCAAATTGTTGATTTCTACTTTTTTGAAGTTGTTATTTAATTTCATAATTTTAATAATTGTTTTTTTTTGTACTCATATTCTGGTCAATCTTAATGAAACTTGAAGTTTATCACGATTAAATCCTTTAGAACTTATCTCAAAGCTCAGTCCTACACAACACGATGACGTATCGCAAGAATCTAAAAGAGAATAGCGTTCTGAGAATCTAGCGATGTGTCAACGTACCAATTTTGTGTGAGGGCCTTAAGCCAAGGAAATCATAATTTGATTCAGAACTTTAAAGCGTTAAAAATACGGTAAACATTATAATACTTTATCTTAAAAGAAGAATAAAAAATTTAATTATGTATGTACGAGTATGTGTCATTTCATTCATTGCATAAGGTTATTGATAAAACGCTAATAAACTCTTATGGGGCCATTGTAGGTACTCATCATTATAAACAACTCTTAATATGGGACCGAACCTGAAGATGCGAAAAAAATATCACCAGACCATAAATGTGGGGAATAGCAGATTTTTTTTCTTACCGTTTTTAATAAACATGTCAAACTTGTTTGATGTTTGTTTCTTTTAACTTCTTACCTCTTTTATTAGACGAAGGACATATACGAGTATATAAGTAAATTCGAAATCAACTCCCGATAGCGAAAAAAATACGGACGTCCATAGCCATATATAGTCGTCTGATAGCATAATTATATGAAAGTAACATGATCCGATACGTCCTGTCACAGTGCAAGAACATAAAGACCATTCAAATCAATTATTTGATTCCTGGCCATACATACTAGTTGATAGCGTCCACGCCACAATAGAGACCAAAATAAGAAAATCTACAATATGGGCGCCGTCGCAATGGCCAACTATAATGGAAGTAGTCAGGATTGGGAGCGCCTTAAAGGACTTTTTAAAAATAAAAATAATTAATTAAAGGTTTAACTCTATATTGAGACGTCTTACATATTGGGATGTAATTCACGAACTAACTTATGAACTAGACTTAGACTAAACAATCATATTCTTATCAGATATGCAACCTCAGCGACCACCCAGATCGTGCTGGGCAAAATGCTTACACACGCAATATCTGTAAGGGCTGTGGTTCCATAACTCCTCCCTCACCAAGTGCGAAATTATCGGTAATATTTGGATTCCGATGATTCCGCATACAAGACAATTTTCTCCAAAGTATTATACTAAGACATATTATAGTTAAGATTACATAGAGTATTATAGTTGCTAAACTAACACTATTTGTTTTCACTGCACTGTCACTTTTCACTATTTCACTTTTTAATGTGTAAGATAGATGTTTTAAATCGTCAAAGTTCAAGTTGTTTAGATTCACTGTTTTGTTCCAGTTGATAGATGTTTCCTCTAATTTGGGTAGAACTGCGACCGGAGTTACCCGATATTCTATTTTCTCTGAGTAATGTTGCCTTTTGTGTAATTTAATGTCTTTCAGATAGACACTGCAGTTTCCATCAATTTCCAATAAATATGTGCCCTTGATTGGTTTCCTGATAACATCATTGGCACATGTTTCGGTAAGCATTATTTCATTTCTTGTGTAAATTATCCAGTTAAAGAAGTCAATAGGCTGTACTTTTAGACTTTCCAGGTTAACTGCAAGGGGTTTACACAAACTGAGGTTTGAAGCAAAATTCATTAATTGTTCTATACACGTACTTTCAGGATACAATACAACATCGTTTTCCTTGCACAGGAACTGGTTGGCTGCCATCTCTTCACATGGGTTGGCTAGCGGTAAGTATGTAGGACCTTTCACCATAAGGTACGGGTATTTAGGGATAATGGTGGTCGTTTTGTTTTCATTGAAAATTGGAAGTGAATAAATTTTAAAGTAATTATACGTATTTTTATCTATTAATGGAATTTCCATGATGAATTTTATTTGGTTTTCTTTTACATAGGCTTTAACAGACATCGTTCTTTCTAACATTAATAACGTTTTCTCTGTAACAGGATAAATTAGGCTTTCAGTTTCAGAAATATTGCTTAACAATGCTAAGAGTTCAGATGGGTCAACAATGGTTTGATGTACAACAGACACTTTTGTAAATGACAATGCAGTTTCGATCTCATTTAAAACAGTATAAATTGACCTAAAATTACTTATAAATATATCGAACGTACTTAAAACATATGTAGAGTAAATAGAGTCATTTTCTTTAGTACCTATATTTTTAACTATTTTTTCTATGCGTTTCATGCGTTCATCCAAGATTTGGATATTTTCCTGTATAGATGTAGATTTGCTAGTAATAGAGTCAAGCATTTTTGAAATTATGGTTATTTTCTTATCCACGTGTGTTTGACCAATTTCTAGCTGTGCTAGTTGAGCATCGTATTTAATCGCGTCCTCATGGGCTAGATTACCGGTAAGTATTTTAATCATTGAGCCAAGAGGATCAATGAGGCCACGTTTGAAACGTTTTGATGGAATAAGCTGCCTGAATTTTCTGATTGTTGAATTGCGTAAGTATTCTACCTGTAATTTCATATTTTGGAACTCATTTTCGTAGGGCTTATGAATGTCAATTATATTACTAAATTCTTTATATCTATTAATATTTAACACTAAATCATAATCTATCGCATTAAAATCTAATATCTTAACTATGGTCCACTTATCTTTCTCTATTACCGCCTGTCCTTGTTTAACAGGTAATATACCTGGGTTATTTTTAATCTCTTGAAGTTGAAGGCCTTGGATCTTGACCGTCAGTTTCAAGATCACCACGATCAGCCACAACCTGTGAAGGACGTTTAACGTTCTTTAGAGGCACTTTACTTTGTCTTTTACCTATCTGTACTGGCACTTCGTTCCTATTGGTTTTTCCTGTTACTTTTGCTCTATGGTATCTAGGTTTATCTTTACTTTTTCTTATGTTAATGTCTTTTACAAATATATTATCTTCCTCTTGTATGCTTAACTCAATTTCACCACCTTTCTTTTCTCTGGCCTTTTGTTTAGTGTTAAGAATCTTTTCGGCTATGTATTTATACAGATATTTTGTTCGTTTTGCATGATCTTTAACTAACTGTTGTGTATACGCCTTTTCTAAGTCAACATCGAATATTTTATTGGAGTCTGTATGTCCAAATACTACTTCAAACGGTGTTAATCCGGTGGTGGAGTGTATTGTATGATTGTATGCCATCACAGAATAGGTCATGACAGAAGCGGCATCCGTACATTTACGTTCGTACTTTGCAAGCCTATATATTTCTATTATGGTGGAATGGAATCGCTCTACGATGCCAGTAGAGTTAGGATTATTTGGCGTTGTTATGTGAATTTCTATTTTATACATAGACAAAAGTTCGCACATAAGTTCATTATTGAATTCAGTGCCAGGGTCACAGGATATTTTCCTGGGAACGCCGTATATTGAAAAATACTTTAATAGAGCTCGCGCTACTTCTGTCGTTTGCCTACTTGAAATTTCAATAGCCTGTCCTAATTTGCTGAATGCGTCTACCAGTGTTAGGTAATATTTACTTTCTATATTAAATAAGTCAATGAATATTTCTTGAAAAGGGGCATGTTGTGTCTGTGTTAATTGTAACATTGGTTTTATGGGCTTCCTATCGTATTTCATTAGTTTGCAAGGCTCACACGTATTTATAATTGCCGCTACCGTATCTTGCATGTTTTCCCAATAATAGTTTCTGCGAATTCTAACCATAGTTTCTTTAATTCCCCTATGGCATGTCTTTCCTTCGTGATGTTTTAGTATAACAGACTTTTGTTCTTTTTCATCTTCTATATATATTACTCTGTCTGTACACTCAAAGAACTGTACTGAATCTTTCTTAAAGATTTCTATAATAACTTTAGTAAATAGCCGTCTATGTATGTCGTTCTCAAAGTAAATAAAGTATTTACGCTTGGGTGCAACATATTCTTTTAAGAATTGCTTTATTAATTCCTCATTATGTAATGGAAGAAATACTTCTAAAACTTTTTGATTTTTTCTAGATAAATTTTGAACTTGTATTTTATTTTGGAACCACGTGAACACCAATATTTGGTTTGGTTTGGTGTCAATTGCCTCTCTTAAGATTGGAATTCCTAATGAGTCTGGTTCTATGTTGGAAGCTACTGTACTTGTTCTGCTGCTATCGGTTACTGAACGAATAGGGAAGTTATCTTGAAATAGATCCGCAGGTGTTGTCACGTCAGAATCGGAATCTGAAATGGTTACTATTTCCGTGTCATTTTCTATAGTAGTTTTAGTTGTGAATTTTTCAAGTTCTTTTAATTGTTTTAATACTTTTTGTATTTCAGATTCGTCTACATTAACATTCATTGATGTGTCATCTTCGGAATCTATAGCATTAAGTTTTATGCGTGATAGTGCATCTGCATTACTATTTTGTTTTCCATTTTTATAAATTATTGTGAAGTCATATTCTTGGAGGCGGAGGCGCCAACGAGTCAATTTACTATTGGGTTCTTTCAGGGAATAAAGCCAAGCAAGAGGTCTATGATCTGTAAAAATTTGGAATTTATGTCCGTACAAATACGGTCTAAAATGTTTCACAGCCCAAATAATAGCTAAGAGTTCTCGTTCAATTGTGCTATAACGTGTTTCAGTGTCGCTAAGGGTTTGACTAGCATATGCGACTGGTTTGTCTGCTCCGATAGGTCCTTGGGATAGGACAGCACCGAGTGCCACATTGGAGGCGTCGGTTGTCAAAATGTAGGGTTTAGTCGAGTCAGGGTATTGGAGTAAAGGGGTATTAGTCAGTACTTCCTTGCATTTTTCGAAGGCATCTATGTAGTTTTGGTCTATGATAATTTTGTTTCGTTTCTTTAGACAAGACGTTAGAGGCTGGGTAATTTTAGCGAAATCTTTAATGAATTTTCTATAGTATCCGATCAGCCCAAGAAAACTTTTTATTTCTGTTGTCGTTCTAGGGAGAGGATAATCTATAATAGCTTTAATTTTATCATTGTTTGGTTTTAGTCCGTCTTTTGTTATCGTATGGCCTAGGTATAGAACTTCTTTTCGTAAAAATTCGGATTTATCTAGTTGTATTTTTAAGTTAGTCTGTCGCAGTCTGTCAAAGACGGCTCTAAGTTTCTGTAGGTGGTCCTGAAGGCTAGAAGAGTAGACGATAACGTCATCTAAATAAATGAGGCAATGTATTCCTTGGAGTCCTCTCATAATGTTGTCCATGGTTCGTTGAAAAGTTGCCGGCGCTGTTTTAAGTCCGAATGGCATTCTCAAGAACTCATAATGTCCGTTTTGGGTACTAAATGCAGTTTTTGGTATATCGTTGTTATTTAATTCAATTTGGTGGTAGCCACTAGCTAAATCGAGCGTTGTAAAGTAAACGCTTTTCCCCAATTTATCAAAAAGGTCAGTAATGTTAGGAAGGGGGTACTTGTCGTCCACTGTAATGTCGTTAAGTCTTCTATAGTCGATTACCATTCTGTATTTGATTTCACCAGACGCATCTGGCTTCTTGGGTACGAGATGGACTGGTGAGCTCCAGGGGGAAAAGGATTCTTGGATCACGTTATCTTTTAGAAGTTTTTCAACTTGTTTACTAATTTCTGCTGCTTGAGCAGGGGCTTGTCTATATGGCTTAGTATAAATCGGGTCTTCATTTCTTGTCCTAATGCAGTGTTTTACCTGATTAGTGAAGCTTAAAGGTATATGTTCACAATAGAATATGTCCTTATATTCTTCACATAATTGTCGTATAGATGCTTCTTCTTCATCATTCATGTGGTCTAGTCGTAATTTAGTTAGATTGTCGCGTAATAATTGGCCAGTCTCTATTTTTTGGTAATTTATGGAATTTATATGGCATTCGTTTTCCTCGTATTTAGATACTATGAACGGCTTGATGACACATAATTCTATCTGTTTATCAAGAGTGTTTTGTATGATGGTGGTTGCAAAACCGTTTACACATTTCACAGGAGCAGTAGGCATTCGTACTCCTTCACCAAACTCCGTATAGTCTAATATTCCTACACCATTTAATAAATTGGTTGGTAATTTTGCTCTAATTTCTGATCTCGGTGGTCGTAATACAACATGTATAATATTAATATCCGTATCTAGGCATATAGGTATTTTAGCTGTTTTTGTTAATAGAACATGTTTCTTTAAATCTATAACAGCTTCTAACCGTTCTAAAAGATCATTTCCTATCAGCCCGTCGTATAACGAGTCTACGTTGTATACATAAAACTTATGATGATCTTTACTTTGAAATACAGGAAACAAGGGAATTTGTAATACCTGATTATGTTTACTTGAAGCGTGCGTACTTACTACTTCAAATGGTTCGTATGATATATAGTTAGGAAAATAGGTCGTCGCTATTCTAGGATGTATAAATGAACGAGTACTACCAGTGTCGATCATGAATTTTCCGTCTATTTCCGGTATATAAATATGTGGCAATTTTAATTTAACTGTATTATAATTTAATATTATTCTTTCAGGTGCCGATCTATGAAGGCACGCATGTAAAAATTTTTTACTTGTTCTGGTTCCGTAGTATTATCTTTATTTTTAATCCGTTCATTTTTTTCCAAGTCTTGTGTAGTGGTTTCGGGTACAGAGTCTATTGGAAAATCATTTCCTTCACTAGGGAAATACTCAGATAAATCATAACAGTATTCGTTTTCCGCAGGGTAAGTCAAATAGTCATCATAAGTATGGTAGAGTTCTAATTCAATTTATAGGGAAACCCTGCTGAGCTGCTCGTTGCGGAGCAGTTCTCATAGTAGCATCAGTGATATCTGGTTGAGGTTTGTTTTGTGTGTTTTGTTGTGGAATCGGAGCACGATTATTATTACCAAACTGACGCGGAAGCATTGGCATCATTTGTTGATAACCAAGGGGTCTATAACCAAAATTAGGTCGGTAACCAAATTGCGGTGGCACCAAATTTTGTTTACTTATACCAAGTTGGCCTTGATTGTGCCCTGGCATGATAAATGGCCTATTAGCTGGAATTCCGAAATTAAATTTAGGTGTTGCTCCAACATTATTTTTAAATGATTGATTTTGTTGCATCATTGGCATCGGCCTGAAACCTGGTGGCTGCGGGTATAAACCAAATTTAAATGTTGGTTGTGGTGCAACTGTGCTGCTAGCCTGCGGTTTAATATTATGGTTTAGATTTAACATTTTACCGCGCATCTGATACTGATCATAGAAATTAACTTCTTCTAAAACTACAGATAAGGCCTCTTCCAAAGTGCGTGGATTTTTCAGACGCACAATGTGTACCATGTTTTCAGGTAAGTTATATAAAAATACCTGCAGGGCTGAGTTGTTATAAATAGTAGTCTTACTTACTCGCAAATTTTGATCGCTAATTTGGTTAACCTTTGACAACAACACTGATTTTACTGTTTGAATTCGTGCACAAAAATCACTGTGACTTTCATTGTTTTTAATCTTTAAAGTTTCTAATTCGATAGCCAAACACTCTTCGCTTCGCGGATCACCAAAATGTAACTCTAGCAATTCCTTGAATTCCGCCCACGATTGAATGTCTCCGCGCTCGCTGATAAGCGCGGCTGCGTCACCCGTTAAGCGGCTAGTCACAACATGCATTAAGTATTCCTGTTGTAATTCTGATGACTTAAACTTATCGATAATATATTCACATTTGCGTAAGAATAAATTCAAATGACGTTTATTACCATCAAAACTGGGTAGAATTTTGTACAATTCATTCGGGATAAGTTTTATTTCTGACATTTTGGTACTTATTTAAATTATTTGTTAGGTGATAATAACTCTATGAACTCTACCGATATTACTTATTATAATAATTACTGCTAATATAGTTATTAAGTGTTTCTGAACTCAAAATTAATACTTATAGATATTTAGTGTTTAGAAACAGTTGTATGTTAAGTAAAGTATTCCTACATTACACTTATAATAAATACTTAATTATTTAAGAAAACCATAAAACAGTTCAAAATGGAAAACTTCCAATTCCAAGTTTACCGAAAGGATATGGACACGGAAATCAAGGAGGTGAAAAATCGTACTCACCAGCCTGCCACGCCCATCATCAGCTCTCAGCACTCCTCGTCACCGACGATATTTATTTGGTTCGTTGGATCACCTTGCCGTACACCACGCGTACCGTTGTGAAAATCGGGAAAAGTCTAATCACGAAAAATCACTGAACGCGTAATAGCTTCCTTAGTGATCCTACCGGCTGCGCCAGTCAGGATTGGGAGCGCCTTAAAGGACTTTTTAAAAATAAAAATAATTAATTAAAGGTTTAACTCTATATTGAGACGTCTTACATATTGGGATGTAATTCACGAACTAACTTATGAACTAGACTTAAACTAAACAATCATATTCTTATCAGATATGCAACCTCAGCGACCACCCAGATCGTGCTGGGCAAAATGCTTACACACGCAATATCTGTAAGGGCTGTGGTTCCATAACTAAGTTGCACGTCGAAATCCAGAGCCATATAAAGTTGAAGTAGGTACTAAAGGGTAAATATTTTATTGGATTTGATGATGCTGATATTTTGAGATTGCAATTTTCTGTTTTTTTTTTTAATATGGGGTACATTTAAAAAAAAAACAAAAAATTGCAATCTCAAAATTGATTGATGTACATTAAAAAGCAAATTACACTGAAGCTACGAAGATTCCTTTGCTTGTATTTGTTGACAGATGATGTCAACAAATACAAAGATTAAAAAAATCTTGTTGACAAAAATAATATTCCCTCAAGATTTGCTACAGAGTACAAGAATTTAAAAATTAATAACAAAGTAAAGGATTCTTCAGTAGATACAGATAAAGAAGGTGTGACTGTTTTCAAGATAATGATTATCATTATATTGAATAGAATAGATTATGTTGAAATAATTGTGTTGGCTCAAAGGTAACGCTATTATTTTTATCATTCAATTTGAAAAACAGCTTAAAGTAGTAATTAAATGTGGGTAACTGTAATGTGTATGCACCTGAAAAAGAACTTAAATACTAAAAATGTGGGTAACTGTAATATTATGTATGAACCTGAAAAAGAACTTATGATTTAAGTGTGTCATATTAATAAAAATGTTTGCTAAAATAAAAATTAATGACAGATGGAGCATAATAATAATTATAAAACTATACAACTCTATTAGAAGTTTAGAACTAATGATTGTTTTGAGTTGAACGACATTGGTCAAGTCTGATATTTGTCGAACCGGCAAGTCGTCAAATTTGATATTGGTCAAATCGTCTGTTTGTCCAATTATGAAATTTACCAAATACGCTATTGGTCAAGTAATTTAAGTATAATCAACTGTAAAAATGAAAGTATCTCATGATATTATTTTATTAACTTATTTATTAAATTCATATTTATTTACATAGAATTAATACCCAATACAACTGTTTTAAACACTTTAACGCATCTAATTTTACACTCATTATTTTTTTTTCTATTTTGGCAACTTTTATTGCATGTTTTCCTCTGAGTCTCATCTTCTCTTTTAACTTTTTTTAAATAATATTTCGCTTCCTTTTTAAAATACTTAATATGTACTACACATCAAGCTATGCATTTCCAGTATAAGCTGATCTCGCATTGCATAGGATATCTGTACAGTGCGAGATCCGCGTAAAATGGAAATGTATAGCTTGATGTGTAGCCGTGTGTATACATGAAAATATTAACTTTAAACGTTGTAATCTTCTCTGTAATCGTATAATTCTCTATTTTTTATAGAACCAGTTCAGTTGAAATCTAGTGTAAGCTTGAACATTACTAGTATTAGACAAATCAGAAGTTAGACTTCAACTAGATATTCATTGTGTTTATCTGTGTGTGAAGGAAAAAGGTCAATAAAACGTATTCTAGGGTAACATTCAAATTACACATTTAATATCATAATTATCATGATTTCTCGTAACTTGTTAACTTATTTTATAACAATACTTAGTATTTCTGGAATATTAACATTGTACCTACATAAGTACTTGCTACATACATTCCACAACTAGCAATAGTTACACATCATAATTAATAAAATAACGGCCACAGTTTTATGACTTAGTATGATATTTAAAGAATAGTTATTGAATCAGATTGACTTACAGTAGGTCCTTCACTTGATACTTATAAACGACTTGTTCTCTTCCCAACCTGTTTAGTGAGCGTTCAATCAACAGACAAAAAATACAAACTATCGTTGTCACGTGACAGGCAAAGGAAATGTAGTCAAACAGCTAGTATGATTTTAACACAATTAAAAATATAGTACACTAAATATACTTATTGTGGAAAAGTGATAAAATACAATCTTAATTCTATAACAGACGGCCGTCCTGAGACAGCAATGACCCTATTGCTTTCCGGCCATTCGAGTATATTTGTGTGTCTCTATACAAAACAGTTATGTAACAATAACTTCTAGAACCTAATTGACAACTGAAAATATATGAATAAATGTGTAGTACGATATAACAAAAAAAAAAATAAAAAAAAAATAAATAACAAGTAACAATAAAAAATAAACAACTAATACAATAACTTCTAACTTGTTACGAGACCAACTTGCAAGCTCAGCATATCGTTCCGACAAACTAACCGATCGTATTATGACACCGCGCTTCCCACGTTACCGAGTATTGTCATCGCCTTTTCTTTACCTAACTTCGGTGGGAACGGACATAGTTATATTAAACCTAATTATACTTTTTATGTGAAATTTATTAAATCAAATATATTTCGTAACCTAAAAAGGACTTATTCATTGAAGAGTTTCCCGACACATGCCCCCACACATATTTGGCGCAGTCGGAGTTCGTTACAGACTTAAGGTGTGGTGATGTTAAATACCTAAAAATCAGGAAAACGCCGCATCGACCGTCTGGACGAAGAACCTATTGGAGGCCTGTCGAGAAAGCTGTTGCTACGGAGTTTGGGACATCCAAATATCGATGAAACAACGCTCGCAAGCAATGCTACTCATGTAAGTACATAAGTCCTATTATTGGTTGCTATATTTCTAACGCAGGGTACTATAATTTTGCAAAATTTTTCACCCACGTAGTAATAGAGACCTTAGTTTTAGTAAGCGCAACCAACTCCGCATCGCGCGAAGTGACGCATTTCGTAATTTAGAAGATACAACAGAAAATTTAGAAACTATGACGGAATCGAATAGTAGTTCTACATTAGACATGAATCAGATAGAGTAAGATTTATAAATCACTTAGGTTAGTTCCGGAATTTGATGGGAATCCTAATGTTTTAACTAGATTTTTGAACTTGTGCGATCAGTTAGTGCTCACTTTTGTCAATCCAGAACCAGGACGTCAGCTTTCGAACTTATCTTTGATAAATGGGATTTTAAACAAGATTACTGGTAATGCTGCACGTACTTTGGCAACTAACGGAATTCCAAGTGACTGGTATGGTATAAGATCAACCTTAATTAATACATTTTCAGATCACAGAGATGAATCGTCGTTGTATACTGATCTTTCTCTCTTATCTATGCACAATTATGACGTTCGTTGAATTACACGAATCTATAAAAACTACCATAGAATCCAAACGAACTCTTTATAAAAAAACTAGCTTTACAGAGTTTTTTGAAAGGTCTAGAATAGGCACTAGGTTCTAGGATAAGATGTATGAGACCTTCAACCCTTGAAAGCGCTCTTGAATACGCTCAAGATGAATTGAATATACTATATTTACAGAAAAGAAATAAATCAGTACAAGCAAAAGAAAACCCCAAAATTTTGAGCAGGTTAATCCTTCTACTTCTTGGTCACACCCTAATTTTCGTTCGGTTAGGCCAGCAAATCAAAATTCAACATTTCAAACATACCCTAGTCCTCAAATCCGGCCTTTGAGATTTCAATATCCACCACAATATCTCACACAACCTGCACGACTAGAGCAGTTCAGACAACCCTACCCAAGACCTACCAAGACTCAACAAATGTTCAGAGCACCCCCTACCAACATGTCAACTGGATTTCGAATCCCACAACTCCAAACCTCCCAGAATAATTATCCAAAACCTACGAGTGGTATTAGTTACCCTGTCGCGCGTACTGCCACCCACGAACTACAATGCTAGATGCAGTTTGGCGCCGAATAATGTTTCACAGATTAAAGAAGCGAACTTCAACGAATCTTTTAACGACAATGATTGCTACTATGATTCCAATATTCAGAACATCGATGTTACTAATACAGATACAAACTACCCTAACAATTTTTTGACCGACCTTGAAGTTGACAATCTAATTTTTGAAAATGGCCAGAACCTTCAGAGTGCAAATTTTTGCCCAACATTGGAGAAAAATGCCCCCGGATAGAATTCAATTTGCATAGTAAACGCCGTTTACCTTATATTGAAATAAATGAAGCACCAATAAAGCTTTTAATCGATACAGGTGCGAATGAGTCCTTTATAAGCCTGGAAGCTTACGAAAAATTTTACCCGCACATCTCCCTCGACTATGAACCTTTTTTAGTCACAAATACCCACGTGACTACTAAAAATTATTACTCGTTAACAGTGCCCTGTTTCGATGAATTTAAAGATTATAATCCGATAAAATTATGCCTTTACAGATTTCATAATTTCTTCGATGGGTTGATAGGTTGCGAACAATTAAAAAAATGGAACGAAAAATCGACCTTGCTACGCATACGTTAGAAACAAACCCGGATAAAATATCGGCTATTATAAATTATCCAATTCCAAAAACCCCTAAG
Source organism: Atethmia centrago (assembly GCA_905333075.3). NCBI lineage: Eukaryota > Metazoa > Arthropoda > Insecta > Lepidoptera > Noctuidae > Atethmia > Atethmia centrago. The sequence goes on from HG995369.1 coordinate 24,420,253, forward strand.
CAGATTAAGGCATTCTTAGGTTTACTTGGTTATTACAGACGTTTTATACCAAATTTCGCACGTGGCACTAAACCCTTTACGTCGTGTCTTAAAAAAGGCGGTAAAATTAATTTGACTCTAGAGTACTTGACCTGTTTTGAACACTGTAAAACTCTTCTTACAAATGACCCTATTCTAACATACCCAGATTTTCCCAAAGAATTTATTTTAACCACAGATGCATCAAACGTGGCCTTAGGGGCAATACTTTCTCAGGGACCTATTGGTTCTGACAAACCCATAGCCTACGCATCTAGAACATACGCATCTAGAACTTTAAACGATAGCGAAATTAATTACTCAACAATCGAGAAAGAGCTGCGTTCCTGAGACCAAACGTCATGTATGGGAATTCATACAGCCCGAACGGAGTGGTGATCGCTGTTTTGTGGATATCAGCTGACTGGACAGGTATCTGGTTGTACGCTTTAATAAGGTCAATTTTACTGTATATTCTGCTGCCAGCCAGCTGATGTGAGAAGTCCTGTATGTGTGGGATGGGGTATCTGTCCGGGACAGTGCGGGCATTCAGTGCTCTGTAGTCCCCACATGGCCGCCAGCATGCCGCATGGTCTTTCTTGGGAGCGAGGTGAAGCGGTGAGGACCATGAACTCTCAGACGGTCATGCCGTGCCGCTCGCTAGCATCGCTTCGAACTCCTTCTGAGCGACCTTGAGCTTATGTGGTGCGAGTCGGCGAGGGCGACTGAAAATGGGCGGCCCTGGTGTGGTGCGGATGTGGTGCACAGTACCGTGACTAACCTGCCTCTGTTTTCCCGCAGGCCGTGTGATCTCTGGGTACTGCCGAAGAAACTCGTGGTACTCCGTGTTACCACCAACCGACTTCACTGAGGCAATGTCAGCTGCTGAACCGGTTGCTAGAGACGATGTGGAGGACAGTTCGGTTAGCCCGTCGATGAGGTGGTAATGTTTTAAATCCACCAATATGTTATAATGCGCCAGGAAATCGGCGCCTATGATGGGCTTTGTGACGTCAGCGACCACGAACTTCCATGTGTACACACGGCGGAGCCCTAAATTCAAATGGAGCTCGACCCAACCGTATGTGTTGATGGCGGTTCCGTTGGCCGCGTAAAGCTGGTACGTCGTCTTGCTGCGCCGCTACTGTAGTGCTGTACGTGGGTACACACAAAGATCGGACCCTGTGTCCACTAGAAACGTGGTTTTAGTGGACCCATCTGTGACAAATAGGTGGCGTGGTTTGTTAGGGCAGCCATTTGCCGCTACTTCCGGCTGCCGGTGGCATTTCCCGCGAACGTACACGGCGTTGTGCACCGCGTGGCCTTATCTCCAAAACTGTTGTGGTACCAGCAGTGGTCGTCGTTCCACGGACCTCTGGATCGCAAGCGGCCGCGCCGACTAGGGGTCCGTTGTCTGCCACCACGCCTGAACCTATCAGAGGATCGCGAGTGGTGACGTGCCTGACCACGTGTTTGTAGCGCCGCTACCTGTTTCGTTAACTCAACTATGCATTGTTTCAGCTCGCTGACCTCGCTGCAGGTGCTCGTGCTTGCCACGGCGGGAGGTGATGTGAGCGCCGGGGCGGGCGCAGGCGCGATCTCGTGCACGCGGTCGGCTAAATCTGTGACAGACTGGAGGGCAATATTAGGCTGTGACGCGATAACCGTCTGGATGTTGGTTGGCAGCCTACTCGCCCACAACGTGGACAGAAACGCCTCTGGTACATTTGGTCCAGCCAGGGTTTGAAGGTGCCATAAAAATTGAGAGGATTTACGGTCGCCTAGCTCCTCGTGGGTGAGGATTTGTTGCACCCTTTTTTCGCGTGCGTCAGAGAGCCTACGTATTAGCTCGGCCTTCAGCATTACGTACTTGTCTTGGGCTGGCGGGTTTTCGATAATGTCCCTCGCCTCGACCATATATCGGTGATCAAGCTGGCCCACGACGGTATAAAATTTAGTGCTGTCTGCAGTAATACCGGCGATCGTGAACTGACCTTCAACCTGGGCGAACCAAAGTGCTGGTTCCTCTGGCCAGAATGGCGGCAATCTGACGCTCACTCTGCAGACGTCCTGTTTCTCTGCCGACGCTCCTCCAGTCGTCGCTTCTGCTGCTCCGGTTGACATGATGTATCGTCAGGCTTCTGTGTTCTTACCGGGGTCACCAATGAAGTGTACGGGGTAGGTTGAATAATAAACTATGTTTCCAGTAAAATGACTTGTATTACTGCCTACCACGGCACTTCTTTAACAATTACAGGTACAACACAACAATAAGGACGATGGACAATTTGTACAAGTAAAACAGAAAATATAAAATGCTTGGAGCTGACTGGGAGAGGCTACGGTTCTCAAGGATTCTAGAAGCTATGTGTCACTATACCGAGCGCGCATTTGCCTTGAGGCAAGGTCGAACACTGGTGTCGTTGACCTCTCCCAGTGAGTTCAAAATATTGCACATCATCCTTCGGCCCACGATCGGTTCCGAAGATTTCCGATCGTGGCCGAATGTGTGTTTTGTTCCCCAATCTGAACGTGCATTCGGTTTACATACATGAAGATGTGGAGTGTAAATAACTGTATGTAATAATAATTGTAATATACGAGGGTCATTCAATAAATACTTAGCCTACAAAAAGTAAACGAAAATTTTGGAAAAGTGGCAAATTATTTTTCAACAAAGTCTCCTTTTAGTTCGATACACTTAGCCCAGCGATGCTCCAACTTTTTTAACCCGTCCGAAAAATAGTTTTTGTCAAACTCTGCAAAATAGGCCTCCGTGGCGGCGATGACCTCCTCATTCGATCCATATCTATTCCCGGCGAGTGATTTTTTCAGATTAGGAAACGGAAAGAAGTCACAAGGGGCCAAATCTGGAGAATACGGTGGATGGGGCAACAATTCGTAGCGTAATTCGACCATGGCTATGGCAACGGCAGACGTGTGAACCGGTGCGTTGTCGTGGTGAAACAGCACTTTTTTCTTCGCCAGATGGGGTCATTTTTTATTTAATTCGGCGTCGAATCGGCCCAATAAATCGGCATAGTAAAGCCCTGTAATTGTTTTACCCTTCTCGAGGTAATCGATGTAGATCACACCTTGTGAATCCCAGAAAACGGTGGCCATAACTTTTCCGGCCGATTTTACAGTTTTCGCCTTCTTTGGAGCACGTTCCCCGGTCTGGATCCATTGTTTTGATTGCTCCTTGGTCTCTGGTGTGTACCAGTGGATCCAGGTTTCATCGACGGTCACAAAACGACGCAAAAACTCCGCTGGATTCCGCTTAAACAGCGCCAAACACGTCTCCGATGTGGTCTCACGGTTGCGCTTGTTTTCTGGTGTGAATAAACGCGGCACCCATCGCGCCGACAGCTTTCTCATGCCGAGTTCCTCGTGAAGAATATGATGCACTGTTCCTTCTGAAATGCCTACAGTCTCAGCTAGCTCCCGAACCTTCAATCGGCGATCTGCCAATACGAAATCATGGATTTTTTTAATGTTTTCCTCCGTAGCAGCTGTTTTCGGTGCACCTGGACGTGGTTCATCAAAAACCGACGTACGGCCACGTGCAAACTCGTTGAACCAATTCTTGACGGTGGCCATCGATGGAGAAGAGTCACCGTACACAGCATCCAAGCGCTCTTTGATTTCGATGCGCGTTTTCCCTTCCAAAAATAGGAATCGAATCGAACGATATTGCTCTTTTTCCATTTTTGTAAAACCGATCGACACGTTCGCTTCCATAAGTTGTCAAATTAAAACAAATGAAGGGATTGGAATGAAAATTTGAAAAAAGAATTAAAAAAGAATGTGCTACACTGTGGTAAAACTCTTTTGAAACTACAGCGCCCTCTGGCGATGAGGCTAGGTACTTATTGAATGCACCTCGTACAACGTGTAACAGAATAGGGTAGGTTCAGATGACAAGCGCTCAACGCGCGTTTTGATAACGCGCCTTTACAACTACATACATTTTATTCAGGCCGTACACATGCTAACGCGCGTTTTAGTAACGCGCGCGTTCAACGCTGCGCTAGCGCTCGACTGTTGTCAGCGCGCGTCAACGCGCGTTAACGCGCGCTTTGAGATCATTGGTTTTCTATGTTTCCGTTCAGTTGAGCGCGCGCTTTCGACGCGGATAGACGTATTTTAGGGTTCGTCAAGTTCGTCCGAAAATCGTCCGAAATGGAAACCGAAGCTTTTAATACGGAATTATTAATTGGTGAAATAGAGAAACGTCCTGCGATATGGGACATGACAAGTAGCGATTATTCAGATAAGAATTTGAGAAGACGGGCTTGGGAAGAACTCGTCCTTATATTTTGTGAAGGACATGACAATGAAGAAAAGAAGAAAATATTATGTGAGTATATATATTTATTTACATTTACAATCGGTTTGTGTTACAAGTTAAATATAACGATCCTGCCAATCTACTTTTCCTTCATTAATGAAATAGTTTGTTAAATGTACTCGAACATTATCCGCCTGTCGCACAGCACGTCCGGTATAATGTGAGGCTAGATTTTCCAGGGGTGGCGTATAAAGTGTGTCTTCAAAATTGTAGCCATCCCTGATTCTGACATAATTATTTAGTGTACATATCGCTTTTACGATCTTTTCTGCAAAACCGATGTTAACATCTAACGGCCTGTGTAAAATGCGCCATTTATTGCACATTATGCCAAAAGTACATTCAACATACCGGCGTGCTAATGTCAAACGGTAATTAAATATTTTTTTAGCATAAGTTAGTGACCTTCCCCCATATGGACGCATTAAATTCTCCATCATGCCAAAAGCTTCATCAGCCACTATCACATATGGCAACGTTGTCGGTCTATTTTGTATTAACAATGCCTTTGGCTCAGGTAGATCTAATGACCTTTCTGTCAGCTTTTTGTACAATGAAGAATTCTTGAATATACCTGAGTCACTGTTTTTACCGTAGGCACCTATGTCAACCCACACAAAACAATAGTTTGCATCCGCTAGCGCCAATAAAAAATAATAAAAAATAAAAATAAAAATCAAAAATAAAAATAAAAATCTTTTATTTCAGACCACTTAGTCCAACATGTTAGTAACAGAAAAAACTTACGATCTATGTTAGTAATCTCAAACATATAATGAAACACTAATGAATTCATCGACCTGCACCTCTCACATGCAGATTGATGAAACGACAGAGCACAGCTGAGTCTAACCTGTCCGCTATCATTTTCAGTATTCTGTTGCTACTCCCCCGTATAGCCTGCATAACGGACGCCGATTTCTTACGCATGATTGCATAAAAATCATCTATATGGGCGTCCGCAAACATGCCTGAAGCACTACAATACCGGGGTAGCCGCAACAGAGCCCTGAAAATGTTATTATATTGGACTCGGAGGGCATTGTAAGCGCTCTGCGTGAACTTGACCCATAGTCCACTCGTGTAGAAACTTTGACAATAAGCTTTAAATAATGTCAGTTTTACCTCAGTTGTACAACGAGTGAATCTATGAGCTAGCATATTTCCACGCACTGACAATGCCCTCCGTTCCCGGTCAATATCCAGGTCATCTTTTAACTTGTCCGTCACAATGTGGCCAAGGTACTTAAACTGGGACACACGGTTCAAAGGTACTACATCTAAATAAATAGGAGGCACACTATTGGGGCTTTTATTGTTTCCGACAAAGACCATAAATTCGCTCTTTTTGTCATTGTACTTTAAACCATGTCTCTCAGCATACTCTTCACATACACTCACTAGCTTTCTTAACTCACTGATTGATGGGCTGAGCAACACCATGTCGTCCGCGTAGCTTATGTTATTAACACTAACGCCATCTATGCGGCATCCGCCATGCATGCTGCTCAGTCCCTCAGTCAATTTGTTTACATATAAATTGAAAAACCGTGGAGATGTTAAACCTCCCTGCCTCACACCTGAAATCAATTCATACTCATCTGAATACTCATTTGCCCATTTTACTACATTCTTCTGGTTACTGTACCAATATGACAAAATCTCAATTACTTCAGAAGAGACGCCTTCTTCTTTCAGCTTATCCCACAGTAGGTCATAGGATACTAGATCAAAAGCCTTGGATAGATCTAGGAAGCAAGCATATATAGGCGTTTTTCTTTTAAGGTAATAATCAACGGTATGTTTAAGTGTCAATATGGCACTTTCCGTTGACAACCCCGCTTGAAAACCAAACTGGGCATCCTGTAACTGTATGTGTCCACCAAGGCGTTGATCCAGTACCCTATCCAATATTTTTGCAATAATAGTTGCAAGTGATATGGGCCGGTAGTTACTCTTATCAGTTATGTCCCCAGTGTGATTCTTAATAAGAGGTACTACAACAGTTTTGACTAAGTCTGGTGGTAAATATGAGTGCCTAATACACAAGGTAAATAGCATAGACAGTAATCTATGAATGTGTATTCCTGCATATTTTAGGTGTTCCACACTGAGTCCATCATGCCCTGGTGATTTTCCCCTTTTCATATTGTCAATAGCACTTCTCACCTCCTGAGAGGTAATTCTAATTGGTTGTGTAACATTACATTTGTTAGTGCCTTTGGTTTTATACACTTTCAGAGGTGAGTCTACCCTAAAATGCTCTTTAAAAATATTGGCGATCTCTTTGGGTTCACTGGTGCCACTCACACAATCAGGTAGGCCCGGCTTGCCATTTAGTTTTTTAGTACTTAGCCAGAACTTATTAAATTGCTTAGCAGAGTGTTGTGTAGCCAGCATATCCATTTTGACCTGTTCTTCGTGTTTTTGACAATATTTAAGCCTTGATTTAAATATTTTTCGACTTAAGTACATTTTGTCATAGACAGGTCCAGTTTCAGGCTTACCATTCCACACATACATTTGGTATTCAAGCCTAGCCTGCCTGTGCGACTCGGCAACATGTTTATTCCAACCTAGTATTTGTTTAGCTTTCACACGTGTCATCGCGCTTTTATTATTACTATCTATTGAGGCTTGCGTGATCACGTTTACAATATTATTATATAATTTATTCAAGACCGATTTGTGACCTTCAATACTACACATATTATCCGCACATTCACTTAATTCACTAGGGAAGTCTATTAGTTTTAAATTCGTATTACAATAATCACTAAATTTATCAATTTCATCTTGATTCCTAATACCCCAAATTACATTATTTACATAATTAGTTTTATTCGACTTAGTCTTATTATTTATTAGGCCTAGGTTACATACAACCTGCAAGGGATAGTGGTCAGACCAATATGTGTTGTATAGCACTTGAACATTCGTTATAGTATAGAAAGCAGATTCACTTACCACACAGTGATCTAGCCACCTTCTGCACCCATGCGCCTCACTCACAAACGTATGGGTATTGGAAGACTCACCAAGTGATTTAACATCTGCACAGACCCATTGCCTTTCCCCACAAAAATTGAGCAATTCATCATAAAAGGGCGCAGAGGGATGAGCGTTATAGTCACCTAACATAAACACTGTTTCAACGTCACTGTTCTCCACAATTGCATTTAGTTCCCCCAGGCACTGGGTAAACGTTAACACATTATCAGGTTGATCCGTAGGCATATACACGCACATTATTAGAATCTCCCGCAAGTCTATGGTTAACGCTTTTATTGCAACGATACGTTCACTGGTACACTTTATTATTGACACGTTTTTTAGTACATCTTTCCGCCACAATAACGCTACTCCGCCATGGGGTCTGCCGCGTAGCACACCGGACGATAAATCAACCGCTGATTTACCCGTGTAGCTAAACTCACTATCTATACTTCCGAGGAATGTCAGGTCGTGTGGCAGGAGCCAGGTTTCCTGCAGTGCCACCACATCCGCCACTTTACATAACGATCTGACACATTGTAAGCTTCGCTTGACATTTTTACAATTGAAACTTATCAATTTACTATGTTTCTTTGGATCCATTGGTAGAAGAAGACTGCCTATCCCCTGTTGGAAATTTCATGGTAGATGATCGATTCCGAAAGTGCACAAAGCGTCTGAACTTAATGCCGTCCGGCCACAACTCATCGTTCAAGTACATATCTAATTTATGTTTAGACACAAATATTTTGAAAGCATTATACGGCCGCTCATTTTTCATATTAATTTTCTCCATCGTAATTATTTCATTTGTCTTTGACCGTATATAGTCACCGATATCTTTCTCGGTCGAATCTTTGTTTACATTTGATATAAACAAAGGAATTTTAGTTATGGCCGCTGTAAATTTACTTTGAGGTTCCGTGACAGCTTTGCCCGTTTTGCCAATATAATGGTTTCTTGACCTTTTCCGCTGATATATTTGCCATTCCTCACTCGTTGGGTTATTTTCTTTCCATTTACCTTCCGTTACAATGTCCACATAGCTAGTTCGTTGCGGGTTCTTCATTGTTTGTTGTGTCGATACTATTGTCGTCTGCGTAGGAGCGAGAGGGACAGCGTTAATTACAGGAGCAAGAGGGACAGCGTTCACGTCAGGCACATAAAACTAGCGAAAAATAATTTTTATAGTTATAATACATAGAACCCGTGTGTTCAGGCTGGATTAACCGTATATGTTTCCCGTCCAAGGCTCCCAAACAATTGGGAAACTTTGAGTTCTTTTCAAATATCGTGGATATTTCACACCACTTTTCTTTCGTTGGTTCACTCATAACAACGGGCCTTAATTTTTTCCAAATAGTTTCACATACATGTGGTATTATAGTAGCCACAGTAGATTTGCCAATTCTATAGTCGTAGCTTAATGTCCCAAATGAACATCCAATGGCCAAATATCTGGAAACAAACATAAACTATTACTAAATACTGTTTTTTTTTTCAGCGTCATCCCTGCAAAAAAAGTGGAAGAGTTTACGAGATAATTATATGAGAGAGGTGAAGAAAATAAAGACTGTCAAATCTAGATCAGGAGCTTCCAAAACTTCGACATATATTCATTATAATAGACTACGATTTCTACAGGCATCAATTGCCAACAAAGATACAGAAAGTAGTTTCGATGCAGATAATGCATCAACTTCGTCAGAGGTTGCTGAAGTAGAAATAAGTTCTGGCTTTAAGAGTCCTAAATCTACTTCAAGAAAAAAACAAAAATTAAATCCTGCTGATGAAAGATTTGCAAACATATTAGAGCAGAGTTTAGCACAGAAAAATGTGTCTCATCCAAAAGAAGATGACGATGAAGACAAGCTGTTTTGTTTGTCACTCGTTAAAGAGATTAAAAAAAATCCGGAATATAGGCGACTTCAAACTAAAATTGCCATTTATAATTTAATTTTGCAAAACCAAAATGAATTTCAAGGACCACAACAACAGACATATGAAAATCAAAATTACCCGGTATCACAACGAAGAAATTATTCATCACAAGAGCAGCGTCATCAGTCATCAGCTTCTGTTGAAGGCTTTCGTTATCATGATTATAGATCACAGCAGTCTAGTGTGTCAAATAATTTTGCACATTATGGTTATACTACAGCAATGGGGTCTCCATCGCCAGTAACACCTACTCCATCGCCAGCACCAACTAATGTCAGCAATGAATCAGAGTTAGAGTTATTCTGCGAGTAACAAAATGTTATTTTTTCTTTAAAAAAATTGTCCCTAAACAAGTTGATTTGATTTATTTGATTTATAGATTATGTTGATTATTAAAAATCTTACCTCAATGTAATTATGAGTTTTTCTTCCGGTGAAATGCTATATCGCACAGCGTTTTTATCTGCTACGAGTTCATCGTTTATGAGAGTCAGTAAGTCATCAAATGACTTGATGGACATTCTGAAGTAGTTAAAGAATTTGGGCTCAAATTGCCTTAACTTAGGATATAAAATAATGTACTGACTTTCAGTCAGCCTGGTTGACAAAATTGGGTGAACCCAATATCTCCGTCTTCTGTTGTGTCGTTTCTGCCGTCTGTATAAAATCACCGATAAAACTGTTTCTACGTCCATCTTCGACAAATGTAGAACTCAAACTGGCCGCAACAACGCGCGTTTAACGCCTGACAAGTGCGCACCATGTGAACACTATACAAAAATTCAACGCGCGTTCCACGCGCGCTGAGCGCTTGTCATCTGAACCTACCCTAAACGCAAGACCTGAAAGTAGTTTGCTTAGAATCGGCTTCTGAATCGATTTCCGTCATTATTTAAATATGTTAATTTTTCATGAAAAAATCTTTTATTTAACTAAAATTAGAGCCACCGAGTCTTAACAAGGTAATAAGATATTTTATTTAAGGAAATTTAAGCCTTATCTCAAAGGAATAAAGCCTATTCAAATGCATGACCGAATTTGTAATACGCTCATAGCTCTCCTATGTGTAGCGCGCGTTAAATAAAATAGTAAATTTAAGGAAGCTTAATCCTTATTGCAAAGCAATATGTCTAATTAAAATGCAAAACCGAATTTGTAGTTCGGTCAAAGCTTTCTTTACACACACATAAACAAAAATGTTAATTTAAGGAAATTTAGACCTAATCCCAAAGTAATAAAGCTTTTTTAAATGCATGACCGAATGTGTAGACCGTATTTCACATTATTTTGTTGAGAAATGCCAAAATACTAGGAATTTTGTGGTTCTTTTTTTGCAAATGGAACATTAATGTAAAAGAGCGAGATGCATTAATTTGCCGACTTACCCCTTTAACGTTTGAAATGCCGACGCAAGCGCCGTCGCCGCCCGCGGCGCAGCGGGTGCGCCGCGGGCGGCGACGGCGCTTGCGTCGGCATTTAGTTTATTTATTCGGCCTTTAGTTATTCGCCGGCAGCGACAAGTGTTCCCGAGTTTCGTTTGTTTACGCGCGCGATGGCATTCCAATACACCGATATTCAGTACACGGAGATGGTGAGGACACTGGCTCGTTGCTACGATAATGTCGAGTTAGCGTGTCGAGAGTTCAACGCAAGATATGGTACCAGAGTGAGTGCCAGGACAATGTTAAGTGCAACTCAGCGTCTGAGGGACTCCGGTTCCTTTCGTCCTAACACGGCGATAGATAGAGGGGCGAATGTGCGCACTACTCGCTTACAAGCAAACATCCTCAATTATTTTGACGAACACCCAGAGAGCAGCACTAGAAAGGCAGCGCCATTGTTTGACTGCAGCAAACATGTACGTGTGGCGAACGTTACGCGCTGATGGTGAACTCCCGTTTCACCTACGACGTTGTCAGGAGCTGACGCCGAACGACTACTTATCACGTCTGGAATTTAGTAGATGGCTGTTGGAGAACTGGCAAGGAAACATCATCTGGACGGACGAGAGCACCTTCACGCGAGTTGGCATTTACAACCAGCATAACCAGCATTTGTGGAGACATGAGAATCCACATGCATGCCGTGTTGATTCGTTTCAGCACAGGTTCTCCGTGAACGTGTGGGCGGCTGTCTTAGATACACGCGTACTCGGACCTGTTTTTCTACCGAGGTTGACTGGAGATAACTACCTACAGTTCTTGCAGGAAACATTGCCCGAGTTATTGGAAGACGTCCCTCTCATCTTTTTAAGAGACGTGTTTTACCAACACGACGGTGCTCCCGCGCATTTCACATGGAACGTTCGGCGGCATCTTGATGCGGAATATGGCCCCCGTTGGATTGGTCGTGGAGGACCAGTGCAGTGGCCTCCCAGATCGGCTGATCTAACGCCGTTAGACTTTTATTTGTGGGGTCGAATAATATCGCTCGTATACGTAAACGAAGCAACAAGTGTCGAAGACCTCAGACAAAAAATTGGTCATGCGTTTAGTGTTGTGCAAAGTGACACCGAAGTGCTAAATAAACTAAAATTGAACTTAAGAAAACGTGCAATAAAGTGCATCGAGCAAGGTGGTGGACATTTCGAAAGTCTATTAAAAAGGCGACGAAGAAATAGTGTAGTGTAAATAGTTCAGTTCTGTAAGTACCTTTATCTTTACCAATTTTAGTTACTGTAAATATTATGATTCAAATCTTTTAAACACGCAGACTTTGAATATGATATCGCGACAGTTAGGTACGCATCAGAGATAATAAGTGAGTCGGGCGGCCGCCGAAAAGACCACCCTACCTACGTTTTGTGATAGATCATAGACAGGCGTAAAGTTGCTTGATTTAAAAATGCTTCTGCTTTATTAAATATCTTAGAATTAGGTAAACAATATGATTCAAAGCCTACAGTCTAAAGCCTGTGAAAGTGTGATGGAAAGATGGAATCATAGTTTTACTAGTAATGTTCGGTCATTGAACTAACGTACATACCTAGCGCGTACGTTTGCAGTACCTACCTACCTAGCCAGCTCGCAGGCATACGCACGCACGCACGGCGCGCTATTAGTGTGCGTGTAGATCGAGTAGTTTGCTCAAACGTTTCATGTTTAGTCAGGACGTCTATTTTATAAAAAATGGCTAGGTGTGGTTTAATTAAATTAAATTACAGATGTAATTTTAGTTTTATAATTTAATATTCTAGCTCTTGCGTTTATTCCGTTACACGTTGTATATTGTAGTATGTCCATAGATATTTTGTGTGTTATAAATATAGTCAATAAGTAATTGTTGTGAATAATATATAATGTGCTAATCATGGTATAGACAATAATAAAATTCCTCGTTGTTGTCTCTGACGAACAAAACGTAAATATGACAGCTGACATGTCGAACGAGGAATTATGTTAGGTTATGTAACGTGTTGTGTGTAGTGTTTACAATTAGCTTTTAAGAGATATAATTAAGAAACTAATCGTTCTAACCACTACAGATATAAAAACATATTAAAAAATAACAATTAGCAGACCAATTTTTCAGTAGAAGTTATAGCGCAAAATGTTAAAAGTTACATTTGGGGTATCTCTGAAATCGAAAATTTGTTGGATGCCTTTACATACTTATTCTAACTAGTACACACGTACGTATACAGAAAGTATTTCAGTCTGAGGAAATATTCTCAGAGAGTTATAAGCGATTTTCATGTTTCGGTAAAAATACCTAACTTCTCGTAATAAAAGTTGTCGGCTTATTGTACATATGTAATCTGTATCACCTAACTTCATCTTAAACCAAATTAAAAAATAAATAAAATATCTTTATTTCAGACCTAAGCAGTCCATACGTAGTTAGTGGTTAAAACAAACTGTGCTTACATGCTATTATGTGATGCTATTATGTGGATACATGCGTGTATTCATGTATTATGTGTTATTTATGTGTTATTGTTGTTAGTACTTAATTCTATTTAACAAAAACCTATACCTAATTCTACCCAGTGCCTTTGGATGGGGCAGTCCACTCTGCTAACAATCATTTTCAGGATGCCGTTCCGAGTGCTACGCAAACGTTGCAGTAGGGAAGCCGCTTTCTTACGCATGATGGCATGAAAGCCATCCGTACGTGTTTCAGCAAACATTCCCGACGCACTGCAAATTTCATCGGCGGGAGAATTTTCGGAATTCGGAATCTCCATACAATAAATATTCTCGTTGTTTGGCCTAATTGTAATGAAATTAAAAGGAAAACGATCATAGCTAAGTGGGTTTTACAAAATAATGAGTAATAGTCGACCAACTTAAATTTGCAGTTGTAGAATTGACCGCGGCATATATCGATGTATGTGTACATATTTTTCAAGTACAACATTAAGTTTGTTTTTGGGATAAATTCATACCAACTTCCCAACTACGTAATCCTTCATTGTGTGTGGTCCGACACGCACTTGGCCGTTTTTTTTAAATAATATCTTATTGTCACGGGAGTATGCCTGTTTGGCGTCAAACGAGGATTTTGGCTACTTTGTAAAATCCGCCGTGTGTAGATTCCGCTTTTTTGTAATGTGCTTCTAGTTTCTGCAGAATACACAATTTTACTTACTTTATTTTCTGTGCATTTCATAATTGAGAAAATCTAACTCACTCACTTTAATTTGGAGGCATCGTTCTCATGGATATCCTGAACTGGGTTCAGCCCGAAACACTGCCCCACAGTCAGGATCCCCTTCATAACTGACTGGAAGGTGGTATGATGTTTGTCCGTCTCTGGTACCATATGTTCTTGGTATTGAACTGGTACAGGGTCTGAAAAGAAAATTACTTTCATAAAAAGGATTGTGGTTGGGATTTTTAACGGTTTTAGGGTTAAATATATTTATTTCTCATAAGAACTTATGAATAGTACTTCTTAATAACAATTATACTATAACGTTTTTTTATTAAATTAAGATTAAACTCAAAAACACGTATGTATGTGTGTGTTTTTTGACTTTGATCTGAAATATGTTAATATTATTGCACATTTTTATGTCTTCTGGTAAATCATTTAAAGTTGTGCTCGGAGGGAGCACAACTTTTAAATAATAGTGCACGTACAGTCATTAGTAGGAATTTGTTTTTCCTTCTTGTGTTGTATGTTGTTGGTTTTTTTTAAGTAGTTGTATGTTTGATTGTACAGAATCCGTGGTGATTTTTTAAATGGGACTGCAGGTGTGTAAAGTTGTATGAGATTTAGTAGGTTAGTTTATTCGTATATTTTTTTTTTGTTGGATATAGATAGTGGTTAAAATAGTGCTTTAATAATTTTGTTTTGTATTCTTTATAGTGGATTTAGATTAGATTCAGCGGCTGATCCCCACACTTCGATTAAGTATCGGCCCTGTGATTTTACTAGAGAGTTATATATAATTAGACGTACTTTTTTCTGGATACATTTTGTAAATTTTCGTAACGCTCCTAATAGTGATATTAATTTTGTTTTGATATGATCGATGTGCAGCTTCCACGTAAGTTTGTCATCTACCCACAGTCCGAGATATTTTTCGTGACTAGACCATTTGACGGTATCTCCGTTGATCGTAAGAGGTGGGAGCTCCGGCAGTGGCTTATTTTTCGGGGCGAAAATTATAAATGATGTTTTTGATGTGTTAACAGTCAATAAGTTATATTTTAAGCATTCACTGAGCAGGTCAAGGTCCTTTTGCGCATCGGTTATAATGTTCTGTAAAGATTTATCGAAGTAAAAAAGGCAGGTGTCATCCGCGTATAACGTTAGGTGTCCTGTCAGCCCTATTTTATCAATGTTATTTATGTAAAGTAGAAATAGTAATGAGCAATTGAACCTTGCGGACAGCCTTATGTTATGTTTTGTATCGAGCTGGTGAAGTTATGTATCTTAACGATTGGTTGCCTATTTTGCAAATATGAATTAAATATGATATATCTGTTGTTTAATTTCTGTAGTAGCTTTTGATGGCTTATCGTATCGTACACTTTTTTAAATCAATGAAAATACCTACAACAACGTTTTTTTGATCAATATGAGTTTTTATTTTCGTTATTAAATCTACTGAGGCGGTGAGAGTACTTGATTTAGGGCGGAAGCCATATTGTTGATCGATTAAGAATTTTTTCTTAGTCATATACTCGTTTAGACGATTGTATAACACTCGTTTTAATATTTTCGAAATAACGGATAAGACCGATACTGGTCGACAGTTGCCGGGGTCAGTTCTACATCCAGATTTGTAAGTTGGACTATAGAGGCATGAGGAACAGGGTGTAAAGTTCGCTCATCCTCCATAGAAAAGGGAGGATCCTCCGACCAGACTGGTGTCGTGTCTGGTGGGCAACTGCCCAACGGTTGATGTTGGGATGTTGTATATCTACTTGTTCACTTAAATCTTTTACTTTAGTATTTAAGCTCGGGGGGACAATACATATTTTATGCTGAGCCCGGGATTAGTCAAAACGCGATAGGAAGTAACTTGAAGTTTTACTAATTATGTGGAGTCAAGTTTTGGTTGTAAGTAGCACCATAAATAATATTTTTCGGAGTATAACTTTTTAATCTGATTTCACCTCTTCGCCTTCCAAGTAGAGGTAATCAAAGGTTTTCAAAAATAAAATGTTTTATTCTCCAGTACGTCCAGAATTTTAATTAAATTATTTTATCACTAGAGACAAATTTATATATTGAAAATATTGCTTTGAATTAAACAAGAGGTAAAAAAGCACTAATAAAATTTGTTACACCTGGCAATGCATTGAAAGCATCCCATCTCAGACAGAGGAAGCCTCTGTGACCTGCTGTGCTGGTTTTATTATAGGCCGCTTATGGTAATCCACAGAAAAGCTTATCCACAATTAACACATGTTGGTCTCAAAATAAAGAGGCCAAAATTTGCAGGTCTACTAAGGTCCCATTATTTCGTTCAATATTCTTGTTGTCGTCTTGTAGTAAAGATTTTTAGTAGGGAAATAAACTAAACTGACAATTTAGTTCTTTGACGCGACAAAAATAAAATTGAAATCAAATTTGTAACAATATGCTTGATAAACTTTGAGACGAGATATTTTATGTATGGACTTTATAAATTAACGGCATTGCAGCTATTTCAATAATATTAAGACTCTCAATCTACATAACACATCAATATTTACTAATAGTTCTGCGAACACAAACTTTTTTGCAATAATCAATGTATCATTAAATTAATTGGCAGAGGTAACGCTGCAACCTAGTTTTGTAATGAGAAGGTGGTCCCAGGTGCTCCATCAATCCCTTTTTTTTTGGATGGGTAATCATCAAATAACTTCTCCCCTCTGGGCGGAGCGGGAGGGTGTGTCAGACTCTTACTGACTGAATACAACACGCTGACGACCCGGGCCTGGTCCTTACCGGACGGTGAGCTACCCATTGTTCACCGTCCGCAAGCCCGCGCCTACGGTGAACGGAAATCCGCCCGGGATTCCCAACGCCCAGGGCGTCTCATGCGGCGGCTAGGGGCGAGAGGGCGCGAAATTTGCCTTTCCCTCAACCGTCCCGCCTCCCCCTTCGCGAGCATTATTGCTTCGCAGAAGGAGGTGACGGCTGCCCATGCCCTCTCGCTCCGTACCATGGCCTGAACCAGGGCCGGACGGGAGAGATCTCTGCCGCCGATCGTCTCCACGAGGACATGGTGGTGCTCTGCCCAAGCTGGACAGACCTCCACCGTATGCTCCACTGTGTCCTCCGGGTGATTCACACAGTGGTGACACCCGGGCGTTTCCTCCCGCCTTATCCGACACAGGAACCTCCCGAAGCTGCCGTGTCCGGTGAGGACTTGCGTCAGGCGGAAGGTGAGGACGCCGTGGCGTCTCTCCAGCCACTCCTCAAAGAGGGGACTTATCGCCGCAATCGTGGCGTGCCCATCCATCAATCCCTACCCTGTAATTAAAAGTCCGATTCTACGTATAGAAAACTAGAAGTGAGCAATTTACTGCGTTTTAAGGAGCTATTCTGCTCATCACGCCGAAGATCCTCATCAGGTCTTCACTAAATCTCTATGAGATCAACTTAAAGTTACTACAAATAAAAAAAAAAACATCGAAATCGGATCTCATAAGGCGGAGATATCCAGTGGCCCCCCTTTTGCCCCGTTTTGAAGAAAGTACCCCTCCAATCAAAAATGCTGGACTACAAAAAATATATAAAGTCGTAAAACCCGTATACCGAGTTTCGCCCAGATCGGTTGTAAAATATGATCTGTAGAGGAATATCAACAAACTGACAGAAGAAAGCAAATTTTGCTAGACTTGAAACAGAAACGCTTCGCTCGCTCGGTCAATTATGAACCTCAAACATAAAATTCTTTTATTCGATATTTCCAACGTGGAAGCTTTTCTATCTTTGCTAAGTTTGATAATGAGGCCATAGCATTCATCATGGATTGAGACAGAGAAAATTGTGACTATGATCACAATTTTCTCTATGTCTGTGTATTTTCTCTATGTAAGGCCTGGCAGACCAAGTGTCGGGCCAAGACTTGCCGAGGGAGCGTCGAAGTCAAATCTGACATAACCCTGTATATTTCGAAAGCAAACGGAGTCTATGAATATCACTATAAAACACATTTGAATGCTCATTCAACCATCTTTTTTATAAATAGAGCTAAATAAGAAAAGTAAACAAAATGCAACTCTAATCACTCTTATATTTTTTAAACTGGTCCTGTAATACATCGTGAAGCCCTGATAAATCAAGGACCGACGACGTAACACTTTCAAATAAGTACTACTTCAACTGTAAATCTATAAAAAAAAATTATGAGCAAATATAAAATTTAACAAAACACTCACAATTCCAGTCGCGCTTATAATTTTTAAACTTGTCCAGAGAAGAGAGATCCATCGTGTAGCTCGTCGCGATCCTGCCCCATGTTTTGTAAAAACAATTAACCGTATTTACTCCGCCGACGCCGATTTTCGAGATAACGGTAGTCCATACATTTTGCATTAGGGTTCTGCAAGAGTTAATAATTATTTATTGCAGCAATACTGAGGATTATTAAGTTTTGAGTTGTGGGTGGTTTTGCCTGTGTTAATACTATGTATTGGTATATACGAGTATGCCTGTGTTATAATTAAGTGGGGCAATACTTTGTTATACAGGGTTACTTTTTTCAATTCAATCTCATAGTATTGTTCTCCATTTTCTTTAAGACAGGCTTTGCCAACCACTAACCAATGCTAACCAACCAACCAATTATTCAACCAACATCATTGGTTATTGGATCATCGATTATTTCTCAAACGAATTATTATTTTTGTAGATATATAATGAATGTGCAAATGAACACAGTAAAGATCAGCTGTTTTGTTACAACTCAGAAAAATCTGACTTGATGACGCTTTGAAATACTACCTAATAGAATGTTTAGTATTATTTATCAGTATTCACTGTTTGTTTCAGTTAATACAAATACTTTGTTTCAAATGCAAGTAAATGTGACTAGATCAGCATTCATTAGCATCATTTCAGCCAAAGACGTCCATGGCTGGCACAGGCCTTCCCCGAGCATCGCCACTTCGACCGGTTCTATGCTTCTCGCATCCTCCGGATTCCTGCAGTCTTCACAAGGTCATCGGTCCACCTTGTGGTCCACCTACCAACACTATATCTTCCGGTACGTGGTCGCCACTACAGAACCTTTCAGTCCCATCGGCCCTCTGTTCTGGGAGCAATGTAGGCTGATTGCCACTTAAGTTTGGCAATTCTTCGGGCTATGTCGGGCTCGATCAATATTGATCAGACCAAATGTTTTCAGGTTTATATTGCTAGAAAGGATATTCCTGTCAAGCAACTTACAAGTATGTCAGACTCAGAACCCTATTGTTGATCTAAAATAATAAAGTCTTAATCGAGTTCTTTGATCTTGATTAAAAGTCTCTTTAGACAACAACGTAAAGACATTGTCAAGAGTTTGCTTTCATTTTATTTCAACATCTACATTTGTTTTGCTTACAAAAACGCCCTTTTTTTTTTGGGTGGGAAATCATCAAATAACTTCTCCTGCTCTGGGCAGAGCGGGAGGGTGTGTCAGACTCTTACTGACTAAAACCCACCCGTATCCTTCCGTTGCCTGTGTTGCGGGGGCCTCGGTGACCCATAAGTACCTTCCCGCGACCCCGGCAGGCATCGGCCCTAGTGGACCTCTACCTTTGTGCTGACGACATCTCTTTGAGGCGCGCGTGAAATACAACGCACCGTCGACCCGGGCGTGGTCCTTACCAGACGGTGAGCTACCCATTGCACACCGTCCGCAAGCCCGCGCCTACCGTGGCCGGAAATCCGCCCGGGATTCCCGACGCCCAGGGCGTCTCCTGCGGCGGCTAGGGGCAAGAGGGCGCGAAATTTGCCTTTCCCTCAACCGTCCCGCCTCCTCCTTCACAAGCATTACTGCTTCGCAGAAGGAGGTGACAGTTGCCCATGCCCTCTCGCTCCGTACCATGGCCTGAACCAGGGCCGGACGCGAGAGATCTCTGCCGCCGATCGCCTCCACGAGGACACGGCGGTGCTCTGCCCAAGCTGGGCAGACCTCCACAGTATGCTACACCGTGTCCTCCGACAAAAAAACGCCCTTACGATTAACATAAGATATTTTTTTCTTAGTACGAAAAACCAAAATATTTTGTATCGCTTTATTTTTTTTTTTCTTTGGTCAAGTAAGCTCAAACGTAAACACACTGTGTATGAATAAAAAAACTTGATTTTTACAATTTCCCTATAATCGATTGAAACATTGATTTTCTTTTCCGGTATTGGATGTAGGCCTTGTATTGTAAGTGATGTGCAATTGTGAGGACTAGTAAAAAAAAAAAAATCTACATAGAAGACAATATAGGTAGGTCATCATTCAACCGAAAGACATCCACTGCTGGACATAGAGCTCCCCCAAGCACCGCCACTTCGACCGATTCTGTGCTTTCCGCATCCAGCGATTCCTGCAGCCGTTACAAGGTCAGTTCTTTTTAAGTAGGTTAGTCAGAATATTTAATTTAAACAATTACAGCGAATACTTTCTTCAGAAAAACTTACCCCCATATTTTAGGTCTTTCCTCGATCATTTTTTGTCTCCATTCATCATCGTCATTGAAATAGAAAGGTCTCGAGTTGAGGAGATTATTGATAACTATATATCTGAGCAATGCAAGAGTTCAAGCTATTTTCTAGGTAACGTTTTTGAATACAGCCACGATAGATGCCGAGACAATCCTATTCAGGTACAATAAAGTCGCATTTCATCAAAACATTTATTCGTTCGAAAAAATTGAAATAAAACATGAAAAATAATAATTGGCCTTTCTGTGATACAAAAGCGATCGTTGCAGATTAAAATGCAGGCAATTACATCGATATGTTTATCGATGTGTTTCAGAAACAATTATTTACTTAAACCTATCGGGCACTACCGGTTTTTAAATGTACCTACGACAAATATAAACACAGGAACACTTTTCATGTTTTTTTTAAGGCTTTCGTGTTTTATATAATTAAAATGTTATGAAATACGAATGCCTGGTTGTTGTTTGGATAAACAAATAAAGAGCTGGAACAAGAATCTAACATGACATAATATCACGCCTCGTTTCCCCGAAGGGGTGGGCAGAGGCGTACCTGTAGCACACCCATATTTCGCCAGTTATGTTTAAATCCCATGTAATAGTGGGGGACCTTATTGCCATCAACCGGGCACAAATCCAGACTCCGGGCTGCTACTGAGAAATTCCAGGAAACAAGAATCTAATATAAATCAATTAACTATGTTCCAAAGACTGCCTATTAAAATTAAACTGCATAGTACAAGGTATTTTACTCTATATGAGGAAAAATCTATAAATATATTACTGAGATAGTTTAGGCAAAAAGCATTCGGAAAATGTTAGTTTTAGTTCGTAAAATAAAAAAAAAAATTAAATGTAATTCAAAGTTTTCAGTTTTTCTAATATGTTTTATAACACCATGAAAGCCGCCAAGTTATTACGTCATACGGTTGTGTAAACTAAAAAATGTCAACTGTCAACTGCTGGCCTTTAAAGGCTTTATACTTTTATTGTTTTCGTAACCAACGTAATTTAAATTTAATTAACAGCACACCTATGATAAGTAGAATAATAACTCATTTTAAATTATGTCCAATTATCATACAAAATATCACCGCATTTGTTTACACAACCAACTGATGTCATGACCACAGAGCAATATGGCGTCCACTGTGTCCAGCGTTTTCATCAAACTACGCGCGAAATTTGAAAATATAAAATTTAAATGCATTTTTATGGCACTTACAAGGGTCACACTGAAAGTTCTTAGAAAATCAAAAACTGAACAAACTAGCAAATTATTAGTTTTATTATATCTTTTCAAAATAGTGTCCATTTTCATCAATACATCGCTGCATCCGATGGAATTACTGAGAAAAGCACTTTACCCACTCGTCCTTAGGGGTCTCTTCGACGGCATTTTGAAACACAGCCACTGCTTCCTCGGCGTCCATAAAACGTTTTCCTCGAAGTTTTTCTTTTATTTTCGGAAATAAATAAAAATCGCAAGGTGCGAGGTCGGTGCTATAGGGCGGGTGACCCAGTAATTCTACGTCTGACGTCACCAAGTAGTCGATTATTTGCTTGGCGGTGTGCAAGTCGTGGTGAAGAAGGATCCTACTGCGAGGTCGTTTCTCCCGAACTTTTTCTAAGACAAGTGGCATACAATTGTTAGTGTACCACTCTGCAGTAACTGTTTTTCGATCCTCTAAAACAACTGTTGCGTAATGGCCTGTCCTTCCGAAGAACGAGGCCACCATCTTTTTTCCCACGCTTCGACCTCTCTTCACTTTAGCTAGCAACTCCTCGGTAGGAAACACCCAGTTGGAATGTTGTTAGTGATTTTCAAGAATTTATTATCTTGGTGTAGTATTTATCTTATAATCATTTTACCCGAAATATGGGAGATTTTTAGAAATAGTCTGTCTATTTCCGGTTTGTAATCCGTGACAGGATTATTAAAGAGTGGTGGCGTCTATTTGCCCTTGAACACGCTTGAGTGATACTTGAAAACTAATTCCATGTTTTAAAAGGTAAGGATTTTGTGATAATAGTGCTTAGAAGTGGTCTGTGAGCCCTTCCCTGGTTGTTAAAAGGATATTCTCGTGATCCATGGATATTTATTACAGGATTCCAAATTGCGCATACGCAGACTACTTTCCAGCCAGTCGAGGATCTTACAGTCAAGTGCTTTTTCCCTAAGCCAACCGTGAGTACTTCACCTGCTGACTATTTGCCTTAGATATTTCATAGGATATTCCTCAGTGTTAAGAATGGATTAGATTCTTGTTCGGGGGAACGCAACAAGTCCTTGTTGTGGAGTTGATGGATGCCACATGGGTAATCCTCATTCCTATTGTCGCACCGCTCAGGATCAGGCAAACAGAAGTCGTAACTCCTTATGTTGTATTTGGAACAAGGCCAAGTTAACCGGCTAATGTGTTATCCTTCTAGATTTCCAAGCTCAGTCACCTCCAGGAAGGTTAATTTGCTTCACTTATATTATTAGGTCCCCGTATTGTCAATTCCAGGAGAGGCACCTCGAGAGATTTGTCTCGCCGCCAGAATCTAGAGGAGAGTCTGGGACCTGGACGCAAGACCCGTTCCTCGAGGCCACTCGAAGCCTCTTGTGGAGACGACTATGCGGCTGGCAGAGCCCGTCTAGCGAAAGCGCAGGCGGGACGGTTTTTTTTATACCTTATCTTATTACTTTTTTTTTATAATACGGTTTCAGTAGGAACCAATTGTTTACCGCAGTCCGGTTTTCAATAGTGGAAACTGGTCTGACAACTAAATTAAAATTGAGGATCTTGGGTTCGACATTCTACCTTCATCCAGAAGTAGGTATATTGGACACCTACGTCGGCTCTGGGATCGGGGACTCTCAAAGTCCCTGGCGCCCATTAATTTATAAATCTAATTTATAATAATTGGAAGGTTAAACGATAATATTTAAATTAATAATATAAAAACAATTAGAACTTTTAAGACGGAACAGTACTGGGTTTATCTCTTACTCCGCACGACCTTAGCTTTAATACTGAACTATTAGCTGGCTGGCAATAAAGGTTTTAAAGTACTTGTAAGACGGTAGACCTGTAGAGGCTACCGTGTACTCCAGAATTGTAAAACATTAAATTTATAATTATACTGTATTTAAGATAGTTTGTTGTTTGTTTTCAATTCAATACCCAACCACCTGGCCTCTGGGCTTATGTTAGTTTACCGCTGGGGGGAACAAAAATAATAATATAACAATACCTATAATTTAAAAGAGTGTCCATGGAGTTTCTTGCCCGTTCTTCTCCGTAGGTACCTACTACGCTTTGGAATGGGCAGCTAGCTTCATATTTCTAACTGACCGACTCCTTGACAATTCAAAAGTGCCTGTAAATGGTTTAATTGAAATAAATGCTTTGAGTTTGAGTTTTTGAGTTTGAGAATTAATTTTTTCTCTATCCAATCAGATTAAATAGGATTTTTTGAAGTTAACACTTCTTTAGCCGCGTTGAGTGATGTTTGGTAGGGGCAAAACTTATGGGTTCGTCTCCGACATGCTAACCGCGCCACGTGACGTGTTGCGGCAGACTGGCGACACGCAGCGGCCTGTGTGTATGTGTCTGTTTTTCCAAAGTTTTAAGTTTTCACTTCTGTCGCCAGTCCCCATGACTGCCAATTTGTTATTTTTTATTTCTAACCAGTTCTCAGTTATGAAAGTGTGTAGATATATCGCATGCATTATAATAGTCAATTAAGTAAGTAAGCTTAGCTTACCCGTGTCTGACTAACTTTGGACTCAAATGAGGCTCAGATGCAGTCTTCTATTATGTTGCGAGGATAAGGTTGCAAGTATATCATCAGCGTCCACTGCGACTGGATATCTTAACTTGCTCTTTGGCGGAATTCCAAAGGGTGACACTTAACATATTGTCCTCTGTATGACTTGTGCTGGTACTCGAGAGTCGTTACTTTTTTTTTTTTTTGAGGGTGGGAAGTCATCAAATAACTTCTCCCGCTCTGGGCGGAGCGGGAGGGTGTGTCAGACTCTTACTGACTAAAACCCACCCGTATTCCTTCTTGTTGCCTGTGTTGCGGGGGCCTCGGTGACCCATAAGTACCTTCCCGCGACCCCGGCAGGCATCGGCCCTAGTGGACCCCTACTATGTGCTGACGACATCTCTTTGAGGCGCGCGTGGAATACAACGCGCCGTCGACCCGGGCCTGGTCCTTACCGGACGGTGAGCTACCCATTGCTCACCGTCCGCAAGCCCGCGCCTACGGTGGCCGGAAATCCGCCCGGGATTCCCGACGCCCTGGGCGTCTCCTGCGGCGGCTAGGGGCGAGAGGGCGCGAAACTTGCCTTTCCCTCAACCGTCCCGCCTCCTCCTTCGCGAGCATTACTGCTTCGCAGAAGGAGGTGACGGCTGCCCATGCCCTCTCGCTCCGTACCATGGCATGAACCAGGGCCGGACGCGAGAGGTCTCTGCCACCGATCGCCTCCACGAGGACACGTGCTCTGCCCAAGCCGGGCAGACCTCCACCGTATGCTCCACCGTGTCCTCCGGGCGATCCACACAGTGGTGACACCCGGACGATTCCTCCCGCCTTATCCGACACAGGAACCTCCCGAAGCTGCCGTGTCCGGTGAGGACCTGCGTCAGGCGGAAGGTGAGGACGCCGTGGCGCCTCTCCAGCCACTCCTCAAAGAGGGGACTTATCGCCGCAATCGTGGCGTGCCCAGCACTGGGTTGCGACAACCGTACTTTCCATGACGCCATGAGATCCCGCCGGAGCTCCGTACGCTGTGCCGCGATTTCTCGCGGCAGCGGACTTACGCCCCGGCGTTTCGCCTCCTCGCGCCACTCCCATACGTGCGCGAGGACTTTTGCCTCCAGATCCCATGGCGGCAATCCGGCAAGGAGGCTCGCTGCCTCACAGGAGACCGTGCGGTATCCTCGGACCATCCGGATGGCCATGACCCATTAGGCCGCGCTCAACCAGCGGGCTGGCCGCAGCGCCAGAGAGCGCGCCCATATAGGAGCCCCGTAGAGGGCCATGGACCGCACGACCCCCGCGTAGAGCCTCCGGCAGGAGGCGTTTGGACCCCCTAGATTGGGCAGGAGCCGCTTCAATGCAGCGCCCGCCCGCTCCAGTTTGGGAGCCAAACGTCGGAAATGCTCCACGAAGTTCCACCGGCTGTCGAGGACGAGACCCAGGTACTTCATCGTCGACTCGATGCCGATAGAAACCCCTCCTACCGTTATTTGGGACCCCAACGGTGGCGCGTTCCGAGGACCATGAAAACACATGGCCTCGGACTTGTGCAGGGCCACCTCGAGTCCCAATTGCCGGATCCTTTCGGCGATTGTCGCAACCCCGCGTGCCGCTAATTCGGCCGCCGCCTGGTGCGACCTCACCTGCGCCAGGACCAACGTGTCGTCAGCGTAGCACACTACGCTGACGCCGCTAGGGAGGTCGGCGCGCAGCACCCAGTCGTATCCGATGTCCCACAGATGCGGCCCCAGGACCGATCCCTGTGGGGCACCACACGACATCTCTTGCCGGTTCCACACTCCCTGGTGACCGGGGTAGATG
The DNA here is from genome assembly GCA_905333075.3 of Atethmia centrago. Lineage (NCBI taxonomy): Eukaryota > Metazoa > Arthropoda > Insecta > Lepidoptera > Noctuidae > Atethmia > Atethmia centrago. The sequence goes on from HG995369.1 coordinate 24,446,224, forward strand.
ACGGCCCTGTCCGTCAAATAGGCCTCGACCACACGACAGAGGTAGGTCGGCATCCGGTGATACCAGAGTGCCTCCCTGATGCAACTCCAGGGCAGGGTATTGAAGGCATTGGCGATGTCTAGGGACACCGCCAAGACGACCCCACCCTAAGCAACAGCATTCCCCGTCGTCAGGGCTCGCACACGCATGATGGCGTCCAACGTAGAGCGCCCTCTGCGGAAACCAAACTGGCTCTCCGCCAAATCCGGCCCCACCCGCACCAGCTGGCCGACGAGGCGGTCTGCAATGACTCTTTCAAAGAGCTTGCCCACCTCGTCGAGCAGCACGATGGGCCGATAAGCGGACGGAGAGTCCACAGGGCGCCCTGCCTTCTTTATGAGGACCAGTTTTCCCGTCCTCCAACGAAGCGGGAACTGGCCCCTCTCCAAACATGCGCTTAGGAGACCCCTTTTTTTTTTTTTTTTTTTTTGGGTGGGAAATCATCAAATTACTTCTCCCGCTCTGGGCGGAGCGGGAGGGTGTGTCAGACTCTTACTGACTAAAACCCACCCGTATTCCTTCTTGTTGCCTGTGTTGCGGGGGCCTCGGTGACCCATAAGTCGAGGTCCGAGAGCCTCCAAGGCCAGGACCCAGGCCTTCCCAGGTAAGCCGTCGGGTCCTGGGGCGGTATTTTTGGCATTAAGCCTGCGTACCGCCGCTCTCATTTCTACCTCAGTCACCTCCGGAGCATCGTCGTCGTCGTCGTCGTTGGCGGTGTGGTCCGCATCGGGCACCGCAGTAGGCGGAGCCATAGGCGGGGAGGTGTGTTCCTCTCGGGAAGGGAACAGAGCGCTCACCACGTCCTCCACAAGCTGGAGCCGGAGACTCTGCGTCAGCGGGGGAGCCCATGGGCGGAGTTTATCCCGCACCACTTTGTACGGGCGTCCCCACGGGTCCCTGTCCAGAGGCCCCAGCGACTCCTCGCGGGCCAACCGAGAGTCGTTACTTGGGACTTAATAAACCCTCCCGTATTCCTTCCTGTTGCCTGTGTTGCGGGGGCCTCGGTGACCCATAAGTACCTTCCCGCGACCCCGGCAGGCATCGGCCCTAGTGGACCCCTACTATATTATGTGCTGACGACATCTCTTTAAGGCGCGCGTGGAATACAATGCGCCGTCGACCCGGGCCTGGTCCTTACCGGACGGTGAGCTACCCATTGCTCACCGTCCGCAAGCCCGCGCCTACGGTGGCCGGAAATCCGCCCGGGATTCCCGACGCCCTGGGCGTCTCCTGCGGCGGCTAGGGGCGAGAGGGCGCGAAACTTGCCTTTTCCTCAACCGTCTCGCCTCCTCCTTAGCGAGCATTACTGCTTCGCAGAAGGAGGTGACGGCTGCCCATGCCCTCTCGCTCCGTACCATGGCATGAACCAGAGCCGGACGCGAGAGGTCTCTGCCGCCGATCGCCTCCACGAGGACACGGCGGTGTTCTGCCCAAGCCGGGCAGACCTCCACCGTATGCTCCATCGTGTCCTCCGGGCGATCCACACAGTGGTGACACCCGGACGATTCCTCCCTCCTTATCCGACACAGGAACCTCCCGAAGCTGCCGTGTCCGGTGAGGACCTGCGTCAGGCGGAAGGTGAGGACGCCGTGGCGTCTCTCCAGCCACTCCTCAAAGAGGGGACTTACCGCCGCAATCGTGGCGTGCCCAGCACTGGGGTAGATGACGGCCCTGTCCGTCAAATAGGCCTCGACCACACGACAGAGGTAGGTCGGCATCCGGTGATACCGGAGTGCCTCCCTGATGCAACTCCAGGGCAGGGTATTGAAGGCATTGGCGATGTCTAGAGACACCGCCAAGACGACCCCATCCTGGGCAACAGCATTCCCCGTCGTCAGGGCTCGCACACGCATGATGGCGTCCACCGTAGAGCGCCCTCTGCGGAAACCAACGAGGGGTACAGAGCGGCGGTCTTCGCCGCTCTGTACCCCTCGTACAGCTCCGCCTGAATGGCTTCCGTATCCGGAGGTTTGATACGGAGCCTGCGGTGCCTGGTGTACCGGCGTCGCGCAGCCACGCACGCAGTGCGCAGAGCCGTCAGCTCCTGCGACCACCAGTACACCTGGCGCGAGGCACGTCCAGGCTGGACCCGGGGCATTGCAACGTCACATATGTCGGATATGGCCTCCCGGAACCACTCCGCCTCGTCGTTGATGTCGGCAGGCCTGTCCGGTGGTGACACCCAGGCCTGCACGATCGAGGCTTCCAGGAGGAGCTCCCGGTCCAGCTGCCTCAGCGCCCACCGCGGACCACTCGGGGCCCGTCGGACCGGCGCGTCCGAGGTCTGGGCGGAGTCGTCAAATCGGAATAGATCTCCACCCCCTCTATGACACGCCAGTCAACTACACGCGGCGACAGAGCGGGGCTGGCGAACGAGATGTCCACCACTGATTCACCCCGCATCCGGACACACGTGGGGACAGAACCCCGGTTTAGGACGACCAGGCCTGTCTCCAGAGCCCAGTCCTCCACCATCCTGTCCCGTGTGTCCGTTAACCGGGAACCCCAAGCCAAATTCTTGGCATTGAAGTCCCCGAGGACGAACACGGGGAGGGAACCAAACCCGACGACGACGTCTCTCAACTCCGCAAGGGAGTTGTGGAACTCGGCAAGAGTTCGGTTCGGAGAGAAGTAGACCCCTACCACGACAATCTCCCCGAACCGTGCTGCTACGCAGCCCCGTCCTCTCTAGACGGCCTCGAGGGACGGAGTACCGGCGGCGGCCGACGAAATTAGGGTCACTGAGCCGCTCAGGTCCTCCACCCAGTCATCCCTGGGCGGGACAAAGTACGGCTCAGCGACCACGGCGATGTTAATCGACCACTGCGCCATGCTCTGGAGCAACAGATCCTGAGCGGCGGCGCAGTGGTTGATGTTCGCCTGGAGGAGGCGTAATGGCGCCATTAATGGCACTTCATGTCAGCTCCCTCTTGGGCCTCCTTCCCAGCCCCCTGAGAGGGGCCTGCCGCAGCGGCCACGGTAGCGACGGCGACGACGGCGGTGTTGGAGGCGGCAGCGGCGGTGGCAGTGGTGACGGCTGCGGCGGTGACGGCGGTGGCGGAGGGCTTGCCTCTGGCCCTGGCTTTGGTGGGTGGGGCGCAGGCCTTGCCCCCCATCCGGTGCTCGGCCGGCTTGCCAGCCGCCGCACATACGGCACAGTGCGGCGTGGCATTGCACGAGCCGGCCTTGTGCCCGGGCAGACCGCAGCGGTAGCAAAGACCGCTGCGGTCCACCTCCGAGGTGCAATTTGCTTGCACGTGGTTGCCCACCTGGCAGCGGAAGCACCTCAGAGGTCTGGGTTCCAGCAGTTTGACCTGTGCTGACACCCAGCCCACCAATAACCTTTGGCCCTCTCTGGCAATATTTTTGGCCGCCGACACGGGGCAGCTCACCATAGCGGTTTGCAGCCCCGCGGAGTCAGGATGGATGGTCCCCCAGTCCTAACTACTGCGGCGACCACCTTTTCCTCCGTCACGGAGTCGTCCAGGCCCATGATGCGCATGCTAGCGCACTTGGTGGGCCTGGACACTCGGACCTCGTCCGCATTTAGGGACGCCCTGAGCCTTTCGGCCAGAGCGTCAGCGGCCGGGCCACTGGCCGCACCGGGGACCTCCACCATTCGGGCCCCAGTCGCCGTTACCTTCATTTTTAGGCCAGTGGCAGCGCCGAGCTACTCGAGGCGCACCACCTCACCCACCTTCGCCATAACAGTCCTGTAGGAAACGCCCTTCTTTTCCGCATCTGGCTGTAGTGTAATCACTACGGCTGCGGAATTCGGGGCGCGGAGCCTAGCCGCGGTGGTGCGCTTCTTGCGCTGCTGCCGCCTCTCCCTCTTTTTGGCCGCTCTTGCTGCCTTACCCGCCTTCTTGTTCTCCCCGGCCACTTGCCATTCGGCATCGGCCGGAAGAGATTCAGGAGGCGGCGGCGGCCGTCTCACCACCAAGGCCGATGCCTTCGCCGCCAAGGCCGGAGCCCTCTTCACCTGGACTGGAGCTCTCGCTGCTGGGGCTGGAGCCCTCACCGCCTGCGCTTTTGCCGTGCCATTGCTCTGCCCCGACGACCCCGGTTTGGCCGTGTCACCCGCGGCAGCCGAGTATGAGGCGGGCTTCTGCTTGCCCGAGGCCGGCTGGCTCGCCGCCAACGGGGGGCGCAGGACGATGGCCTCCAGGGCGGAGAAACGACTACGCAAGGAAGCCATTTCCTGCCGCACCAGGGTCAGAACCCGGTCCTCCACAGACACGGGCCGTCCCTGTCCCTGCTGCTGCCCTCCTTGTGGCTCCATCTGGGGGCCGGATCCTCGGAGCCCAGCCAGGTCTGCTCGGAGCTTCTCATTCTCCTTTCGGAGAAGCTCCATGGCGGCTGTCAAGCGGGCGACCTCCGCCCGCATCTCTGACATGCCGTCCGGAGGAGGCCCGACGTGGAGGGCCTCCGCTGCCGCCACAATAGAGGCCGTGGCCGCGGCTATGGCCTGATCCTTAGAGGACCTGAGCCTCTTAACGGTTACAGCCTTGATCGCCGCGGCCACCATCTCCGCAAACCCATCCACACGCTCCGAATTGGAGCCACCGGCGTCCGGCCCCCCGCCGGAAACCTCAGAGAGGGGCCCCTCCATGGCGAGCTTCTCAGCTCGCTGAGCTGGCCGAGCTGGGCTGGTTGGCTCGGCTGGACTGGCTCGGCTCGGCTTGCTGGGGTCCCTAGTGGAGGGCCTTCTGTCCACCCCTTTAATTCCTCGGGCTCCACCCCGCCGGCTGGAGTGTATCTTCTTCGTCCTCCGCCCGACCCCTTCGTCGGAGGACGACCCCGAGTTGGGGCGCTTCGGGGCTCTTAAAGACCCTCTCTTCCTGTCCCTGGTCTGTTCGCGCTTTGAGCTCCCAGAGCTCTTTGCGCCGGATGCAGCGTCGGATTCCGACCCCGCATCGCTCTCCTCCTCTTTACGTCCGGTTGGTTTTTATGGTTTAAAAATGTGTCCATATTGTTCCCACGAGTGTAGGGGATCTATTCAGTCCACCTAGGTCCCCCCTCCCCCCCCCCCCCTGTCCCTAGGTAAGTGTAAATTTATAACCCAACCAGGGGGTCCATTGGTACCCTGGCTGGGGGTGCGCTAACGACTGATGCGCCACCTACGAAGTTGCAGATGATACTACTCCTCAGCCATTCATATCCTCGCCACGCACCAAAACTTGATATTAGAGGAATTGTTTATAGAGGTTATCTTCCTCGCGATCCGGGCGACCAAGCCAAGATCCTCGTCCCGTTCCAAGTCACAAAACATGACTGTGATCTCTTTACGGATTACGATTTCGACGGTTGCAGTCAGGAGAATCAGTTCTCCCGCTGCTAGCTCGCTGGCAGGGTGAGTGCACAACGAGCACCGCCCTTGCTTCTCCCCTATGTCCTCTGTTTGGATCAGAGAGACACGAGGAAAAACGTCGGCCCATATTGGCCCCTCCTTCGCGGACCTTCCCTTCCGCCTCGCCACTCTGCGCCCACTCGACCTGCCCTCTGTAAGCAGAGGGGGGAGTGGACGACCGACGATCGAGCATGAAGCTCCCCGCCACGCAGAAATTCGCCACAGTCAATACCCTCTCCGAAACATGGAGAGACTATTGGCCGTGCCCAGGATGCACCGACCCGACGACTCCTCTTTCCCCCGAACGTATTCGCAGAGAACCAGCAGCAATCAGGCACACGAGGAGGTTTTCTGCACGCACCCCGTTAGGACTGCACTAAGCTTACGCTGTCTGTCAGTCAGTATTTCTGTATATTTTAACCACAATAGGTAGCCAGTTGAAATTCATTTCATTCTGACGACACTCCTCTTATTTTTAAAATAGATAGAACAGATCCGGATGTCTTACACGTCAACGATAGTCTGGATGTTCTTTCGAAATGGTTCGCAGCTAATAAATAATCTCTTACTTAATGCGAACAAAACAAAATGTCTTAAGTTCTCACTACCAAATGTACCCCAAGTGGCTCTAAATTTAAAACTTGATGGCGAGAGACTAGATGCTATTACGGAAACTATATTTCTAGGAATTACTCTAGATTCAAAATTGTAATGGGGAGCCCACATTAGAGCTCTTTCAGGTAGATTAAGTTCAGCTGCATATGCAGTAAGAAAAATTAGACAGTTGACTGATATAGCCACAGCTAGATTAGTATACTTTGCTTATTTCCACAGTATTGTCTTATGGCGTTCTGCTGTGGGGATCGGCAGCTGATGTAGATTTAATTCTTATTTTACAAAAGAGGGCAATCCGCGCAGTCTATAGAATGGGTCCTCGTGAATCCATTAGAAACAAATTCAAAGAAATTAATGTACTAACTCTGCCTTCTCTTTATATCTTAGAAAGTATTTTGTATGTTCGCTAAAACTTATGTCTTTTCAAAACCAGAAGTGATTTCCTTAATATAAATACACGTAGTTAACATGAAATTGTGATACCCAAATTTAGATTAACAAAAACAAGCAAATCATTTGTTATCAACAGTATCCGCTTTTATAACAAGTTGCCAAAGTCAGTTACAGAACTCAGCGATGGCAAGTTCAAACCCCACATCAAACGTGTCCTTATCAAAAACGCATATTATAAGATTAAAGACTACGTTGAAGACAAGGAAGTTTGGCAATAATTCCTTCTGCACATGTAGCTTCCCTGGTACATCAGAAACGGCATAACAATGTACGAGTAAATGTCTATTAACTGCTCCTACATTACGATGTTTATTATTATTATTTTTTTAGACATACTTTTTTGACATTATATTTTCATTATTTGACATTATATACTTTAGAAAACATTGTAAAAGCCAATTATTTTTAAAAGAGTAACCGTGGAGTTTCTTGCCGGCTCTTCTCCATAGGAAACGACCAATTGGAACCGTGCACCTAGCTTCTGACGTTTCATAAGTGCCCATGTAGGTTTATGTGAAATAAAAATATTTTGATTTTATTACAGAAAAGACTTCAGTCATGACAAATATTAAAAACTGAAGTCTTTTGTACGAGTCCGATTAACCCGGTTTATTCATATTTCATTCGGTGTTCACATGACATACATAAATGTATTTCGAAAACTCCTTAATTTGTAACCCGCTTGACACATACAAAAAACTAATAAACTCCCCAGCAAATAGACAGTAGGCACCTGAAATCATTAATTAAATAAAAAAATCGTTACCCACTGGGTCATTCTGAATTACACTAAAACACAAGATTAACATCGGTGTTTGACATTGAGTGATTTATTTGGAACAATCGGAATACGCTTCGTTCGGGTCTTGTAGACACTTTATTCGGCAGACGTGTAACAGACCAGACGTTATTATGAAAAATATTTTTAAAACTGTTTTTAAATCTAACGTACACTCGCGAAAAGAAAAGGTTTAGCAAATTTAAAAGGCATTTTCTCGTAGAACAGGCTCATGTCACTTTTTTGAACTGTCATTTTCATACAGTCTTGGCAGTAGGTTCTCAAAATAATAAGCTTTTTGTACTGTGCCAGTAAAACTAAACCGAAAGGTGCTCAACCGTTTTATTTCCCGACTGGATGTGATTGGAGCTCCACACAGAAATGGACCTTATTCGACCAACATTCTCAAGAAGAATATTTCAACATGCATTGGATAATCAAGTCCGTCAATGCTGGTACGAGAAGTATGTATTTATGTAAGTATATTCTCTTATTGTATATTTAAATTAGTGTTTTTTTTTTGTTGTTTTTATGTATTTTGTTTTCTCTTCTACTCTTACACACGGTGACTACATATCTTTGTCCACTGTCCTTACGCAGGTATGCTGGAAGAGATTTCTTTAGAAATAAGCATCACCTTTATACATATTATTCTGTTCCTTTCTTCTTGTCTGTTTATATGTGTGTACATAAACTGTTAAATAAATAAATAAATAAAGGAAATAAAGCCTTATTTCGTACAGTCGAACGATGAAAGTCCACGAGCTGACGGTAAAGAGAGCTGATCAGCCTTGTGGTTTACATGCGTGCTTACGTCACGTGCTAAGGCTGGCCAGATGGACTGGGTTCTTTCCAGTAGAGGGGCTTGGACAAACCTGTGCTGATGGAACGAGGTAAGCGAAGCATTGCGTTTAGAAGCCTACAGGGTGGCAGGGATATCGACGCACAACCTGTTACCATGGATTCAGGACATGGTTCTGGACCCCACCGCGTTGAAATTTTTCGCGCTGCTTCCTACAAAAGTGCACTATCTACGTGATCAAAATGTACGGAAAAGCACTTTTTTTTAAATAACTGACTAAAAATTTCAACGTGTTCAGTGTCCAGAATTATGTACTGAATCCAGGGTACTAGGTTACGCCTCGATGTACCTATCACCCTGTATATCGGTTAGGTTCATTGGGATATGGTGAAACGCTTGCAGTAGATCTAAGCAACACTACTACTCCAAACCTCAGCATAGACACTGCACTAAATCAATAGATCTTAATAATATAATATTTTAGTCAAGTATAACGTTAATAGAAGTTCGTTGGACTTTTGACAAATTTTAAATAATCTTCTTAATCATTCTTTATTGAACTGTTTTATTTACAGGTTCAAGATGAAATGTTACTACTGCTGCTACTACATCGCCACATTAATAGGACAAGTGGTGATGTCTTGTTTTAGTCTACTGTTTTTATTTCAAAGCGAAGTCGATTTGAATACTATATGTGAGTACTGGGATGTTAAATGTAATGTTAAGACCATGAGCTCCTATCTGTTTCAGTATCGTATCACATAATTTGTTAATTAGAATACTCTTAATCACAATAATCAAAATAACATCTCTGGACTTGACCAAGAAAGCATTATAAATAGTCCCCTTTGATCATAATAAGCACCTTATGGGATAAACATGTATTACCATGTTTTAGACGTAACTAAATGTTGATTTAAGCAACCCAAATTCGAGAGAATCCTTAGTTACCCTTCCGTCAAAACAATTTGTTGATTACATAACACTCCAACATTTTCCAGCCATCATCATATTTTACGTAACAGGCTTTATTTCGGCCATATTACTTCTAAAATTGTCCCAACAATGGCCACAGCTAATGGCGAAGGCGACTGAAACCGAACAAGGTTTGACTGAATTGAAATTGGAGAACAAAACGGTTATGCAAACCACTGTGATTGCTTACGTGGTCATGACGCTGGCTTTGGGTATGTTGTTATTATTATTTTTAATTTGAACAATTTGTACTTTTCTTTTCATTTTTGTTACAATAATTGTAATCTTCTGAAAATCATTATTTCTTGAATTTTACTTCTTCTTAATATACAAATAAAAAATTAATTGAAAAAAAATATGTGTGTGTACCTTTCAAGGAGTAGACTACAGTCGTGCGTCGGGGCTGACCGACGCACGACTGTAGTTTACTCCTTGAAAGGTATTTCCTTTATTTATTTATTTACCAGTTTATGTACACACATATAAACAGACAAGAAGAAAGGAACAGAATAATATGTATAAAGGTGATGCTTATTTCTAAAGAAATCTCTTCCAGCATACCTGCGATAGGACAGTAGACAAAGAGATGTAGTCACCGTGTGTAAGAGTAGAAGAGAAAACAAAAGAAAATCATTACTTCTTGAATTTTCTTCTTCTTAATATACAAATAAAAAAGTAATTGAAAAAAAATATGTGTGTGTACCTTTCAAGGAGTAGACTACAGTCGTGCGTCGGGGCTGACCGATGCACGACTGTAGTTTACTCCTTGAAAGATGCGCAAGGTACGATGGACAGAAAAACGTAACGCTTCTGAGTTAACGCGTGTATTAATGTCATTCCTCTTAAAATTTCCATACCCGGGCCTTATATAAAAATCGATTCTTAAGGAGTGAATTCCAAAAATGTTCAAATTTTCATTGTTTTTTTATTATTTTGACCTCATAATTGTTGTCAGCGCCCTCAAAAACTATGAAAATGACACCCATGACAAAAATATTGCAAATTTTCGGTGGCGCCATCTAGAATTTTAAATTTTGACCTCACTATCGTTGTCAACGCCCTCGAAAACCTTGAAAACGATACGCATACTGTAAAATTAGCCAATTTTCAGTGGCGCCATCTTGAATTTTGATTTTGACCCCATTTGTTTTGTCAGCGCGCTCAAAAACCTTGAAAACGAAACCCATGACAAAAAAAAAAAACTAAAAGTTGCGCAAGGAACGTTGCGCAGGAAAACGCAACGCTTTTGAGTTAACGCTTGTATTTATTTCACTCCTCATAAAATTTCCATGCCTTCAAAATCGATTATTCAGGAGTAAACTCCAAAATTCGACTGCAAAATGACGACACGTTGGTCCTGGCGCAAGGGAGGTCGCACCAGGCGGCGGCCGAAGTAGCGGCACGCGGGGTTGCGACAATCGACCATGGGATCCGGCAATTGGGACTCGAGGTGGCCCTGCTAACACTAAACTACTAACTAACAGACAACAGAGAGTCACTGTCACGAAACTTAATGAAAGTTGGGACATGACAGAATATTCGTCTGATTATATAAGTATAAAACGCGGCGTCCCCCAGGGTAGCATATTGGGCCTTATCCTATTTCTACTCTACATAAACGACATTGTTAATGTAACCAATCATAAATGCTTTCTTTTTGCCGATGCCATTTCCATAATTGTGACTATTATCGCCCATCCTAGGATGGTCTCAAGGGGGGAGTCATGTGGCGTAGCCACAATATATTATTATAATAAAGTTACATTAACTAAATAAATCATATATACTTATAAATAATATCACAAATGTATTAGAACATATATAGGTATATTTTTACATCTACTATAAATACTTTACATACTAAATACACAAAATACAAACACAAACATTAAACATTTACAATAACACATAACATATTAATATACAAACCAAACTTACCAGTGCTGCATAGCCACATCGTTGAGTCGCCGAGCTGCATCGCGTCGTCGTCGTGTCGTACCGAGTAAGCGCGCTCCAAGTCCCGCTACTCACCGAAACAAAGGAAGTCCAGAAACATCGCCCGCGCAGCGACGCGCGCGCCCGCGGTCCATAGTCCGTCTCGCACTCTCAAGGCAGACGCACGCTCGCTTGCTGCGAATCTAACCCTTCCGCATAAACTATAACGCTAACGACGCTTGCCTATTAGCTATACCTATCTGCTTGCACTTGTTGTCGTGAATATTAGTGGTGAGAATAAACTGTTGTCGAAGTGTCTGGATCGTTTAATTGTGTTCCCTGAAGATAACCTCACATCACGAAGAGAAGACACACACGACACATCTCCTACACAATCATACATACACCTACACAAAATTTGTAAAGTTGTTTGGATGCCCTAATAGATTATCGTAATGTTAATATATTGCAGTTTCAATAAATAAATAAATAAATAAATACATACGTATCGAACTGATAATATCCTTTTTGAAAGTCGCAAAAAATGCACCATGCACCATGCACCTAAAGACTGACTTTTCATAAGCATTGGATGATCTGATCTGATTTGAACATAATTACTTGCGTTATTTTTTTCTTCATCGTGGAAACTGAAATCATCTTTTTTAACTTCTTCCTCAACCATAGTTATCATTGGTGTTTTCAAGCTTATTTTGTTTGTTTTACAGTTGAACATATCCTTTATACGAATTTCAACATCAGGTTTGTAATGAACTGCCTGCAAGAACCTGGGATCACCTCCAACTTGGTGGAAAACTTCATGATTCATAGGATGCCTTATGTTTTTAACTACATTCCTTACGGCGCTTTCAATGCTCTTGTATTTGAGGTGTACATTTAATTCCTTGTCTTCGTCACTGTTTTTAGCTGCTTTCATCATCTTCTTTCTATGATTTCCTAAATATGTTGGAGTCGGCTTCCAGTCTAACCGGTTGCAGTTTCATACCAGTATTCTAATAATTGCTGTAATTTTAATGGTATACATAATAAAGAGTTTTCTATCCATCCATCTGTCTAACGACGATTGAGTTGCTGTCGGCTTACTATTCGTTTTGAAACCTTTTTTAATAGGGGTATTAGAGGCTTTAGTAGTATCTTATATTTAAGATTCACTATCATATTTTGCTTCTACATCGTCTCACTTTGGATGACATGGAATTCTTTTCTTATTAATATTATTTTAGCATTCGGTTATTATTTCATGAATTGCTTTCATTTTCAGTACATTTCCCTTCAAGTCACTTTTCTCTGGAGTTTTAACGATGTGATGATCGCCTGTTTTAGCATCTACATTACAGCATACTTTCGGAATTTGAATGAGGTTATAGCTGCCAACATTAAAAAGAAGAAGGTAAGTATAAAGTACCAGGTATTATGTACATAATAATCTTTTTCTTTGATTTTCAAAGCACTTGGAAAAACCAGTCATCATTATCATTGACCTTGTACCACTCACAGTTGAGTCTATACTCAACTGTGTGTGGTACAAGGTCAATGGATCAGAGGCCTATGCCTCTTCACTGTTGTGCCATGCTTCTGGCTCTGTGTAAGTGCTTACCTGTGATTTTCAGAATACTATACACCCATATGTCTATAGAAAGACTAGTTTTAGCGTAATATTGCTTCACTATGCATCTAAAACTTTTCTCATCAAAACCAATTATTTTTCTTATTCACAGAATGGAATTCCTTGGTCAGTTCTACGAGTGCACTATTCAAACTTAGTGAAGCTAGTAAAAGAGATAGACGTTCATATCAGCTCTTTCATTCTAGTCTCATTTTTTTCTGATCTCTTCTACATTTGTCTGCAACTCTTCAACTCTTTGCAGTAAGCCAAACTTGCCATGTTTGAAGTAGCTATCAGATGCTTTTATCTTACTTGAGTTCTGGAAACTCTTCTGAACATCTAAATCTTGTAACAAAAATATTTTAACTAACTCAAATTGATGTCTAATCACTTACTTTTCAGTCGAAATCATGTCAGTTTCCAATATTGCGACGAAGCACAAACCAGCCAGTAAGTACAAAAAGAAGGAAAAGATAAACATAACAATACTGACCTAAGTAGTTCGTTTTACAAATCAAAGTTCCAGGTTCTGTTTTCAATACCATACACTCATGTGTATCGGTATCCTAACTATTTCTGCATGGACCGACAGTTTGATGAATTAATTGAAAACTATCTTATTGGGAGATGGTAAAATTACAAACAATTCTAACTTTTGCAACTCATCGGCTAACCTTTTTTGTTCTTTTTTTTGTTTTTGTTCCGGTGTGGAAAATCCTCATGGATGTTCTCCGCCCTTTTTTTTTTTTTTTTTTTGTTGCCGGGGTGGAAAATCCTCATGGATGTCCTCCGCCCTGGGGTAGGCAGAGGGGTCTGTCAGACTCTTACTGACTAAAAACCACCCCGGTGTTCCCGTCCCACACTTGCACCGGGGATCATGGGATCTAATGCGACTTCCACGATCCCCAGCTAGTGCCGGCCCGCCTCTGCGGGCCACCTCAAGTCTGGGGGGGTGAGGTGTTTAAACCCCCCCCACAACGTCTGAAAGGGGCGCGCGTGGAACACTACGCGCCGCCACCTCGGGTCCAGTGTGATGGGGGGCGGCGGACGTCCCCAAGTCCGCCGTCCCTGGACCCATTTAGGGGGGCCGGAAGAGGGCGTTGTCTGCCCTCTGCCGACGCCCGGTGCGCCTGCTGCGGGCCGGGTGAGCGGAAGAGATCTCCCGCTCCCGTTCCGCAGCCTCCTTCTGCGACACGACTGTTTCGCAGAAGGATACCACCGCGTCCCAGGACTCCTCGCTGCCGACCATCGCCTCGACCACGGCCGGCAGCGACAGGTCACTGCCCACTCCTGAGATGAGGGCACGGCGTGGCTCCTCCCAAGCGGCACACTCTGCCAGCGTATGCCGCGCCGTATCCTCCCGACAGTCGATGCAGTGGTGACACCGGGCGTCCGGCTCCCTGTTTATGCGACACAGGTACTTCCCGAAGCAACCATGCCCCGAGAGCACCTGCGTCACCCGAAACGACAGGGAGCCGTGCCTCCTCCCGAGCCAGGGCTCGAGCACTGGCCGGACCGCCTCGATGGTGGCGAGGCCGGCGGTAGGGCGTGTAAGCCTGTCCCGCCATTCCGCCACCAGGGCTGCGCGGAGCTGTGACCGACGCAGCTCCATATGTCGCTGCATAAGCCACTCGCCCCGCGCCCTCGCTTCCTCGCGCCACTGGTACAGCGACGCGAGTACTTTCGCCTCGAGGTCCCAGGGCGGGGATCCGGCCAGTACGCAAGCCGCCTCGAAGGAGATCGTGCGATATCCCCTGATGACTCTGACGGCCATCGCTCTCTGCGGCTTCCGCAGGACTGCGATGCTTCCGGCCGTCAGGTCAGCCGCCCAATGTTCTCCGCCCTGGGGCAGGTGGTGGTCTACCACCCCGGTGTTCCCCTCCCACACTTGCACCGGGGATCATGGGATCTAGTGCGACTTCCACGATCCCCGGCTGGTGCCTTGCTGCCTGCCATTGCGGGCCACCTCAATCTCGCGGGGGGAGTGAGGTGTAAAACTCCCCCCGCGACGTCAAATAGGGGCGTGCGTGGAACACTACGTGCCGCTACCTCAGGTCCTGCTATGTGGGTCGCGACGGATGTCCCCAAGTCCGTCGCCCGTGGACCCATTTAGGGGAGCTGGAAGAGGGCGTTGTCCGCCCTCTGCCAACGCCCGGTGCACCTGTTGCGGACAGGGTGAGAGGAAGAGATCTCCCGCTCCCTTTCCGCAGCCTCTTTCTGCGACATAACTGTTTCGCAAAAGGATATCACCGCGTCCAAGGACTCCTCGCTGCTGACCATGGAGTCGACCACGGCTGGCAGCGACAAGTCACTGCCTACTCCTGGGTACCGCGCGGCTCCTTCTAAGCAGCACACTCTGCCAGCGTATGCCACGCCGTGTCCTCCCGGCAGTCGACGCAGGGGTGACACCGGGCGTCCGGCTCCCTGTTTATGTGCCGCAGCTACTTCCCGAAGCAACCATGCCCCGAGAACACCTGCGTCACCCGAAACAACAGGGAACCGTGCCTCCTCCCGAGCCAGCGCTCGAGCACCAGCCGGACCGCCTCAATGGTGACGAGACCGGCGGTAGGGCGTGAAGGCTTGTCCCGCCATTCCGCCACCAGGGCTGCGCGAAGCTGCGACCGACGCAACCCCATATGTCGCTGCATCAGCCACTCGTCTCGCGCTCTCGCTTCATCGCGCCACTTATTTCTGCATGGACCGACAGTTTGATAGGGATGAATGAAATGAAAACCATCTTGAAAGATGTTAATATTACAAACAATTCTAACATTTGCAACTAATCGGCCAACCCTTCCTGCCGCAAGTGTCTGCAGCCAGCCGTCACATTTGAGCAACGGCATGTTTACTTGAGCTAGTGTTTCCTAAGACTGCGGGGACCGCCACATAGCGTCCGCAATCTACCGTTGAATGACGTCACTGAAACGTAATTTATGAAAGTAAGTTAGTGTGTTCACCTAGAGAGCGTTTTTTGACAGCGTAAAGTCAAACCTCGCTGCCATAATTTTCATGACAGGTGTCACTGTGGCCGTTATGTGGCTATCACTGCTCTTCGAAGAAACAGTAGCTTAACTAACTTAAAACACAATATATTCGTTACAACTCGTAAATCAACTATTTCTATAGTCGTTTGTTTTCAGAGCTCTATCATCTCCATACTATCTTCTCTACTACTTGTACTCAGTCATCTTCCTGGTCCTTCGAACACTGATGTTATCACTATTTGCTTCCAACGTGCACTGTGCAGGTCTTGAACCTGTATACTCCGTTTATGATATACCTTCTTCAGTTTATGATACTGAGGTGAGAATCTTTACTTTGATTACAGTAATTTAGTCGTTTTTGTTCATTGATTGGGCTTTTATACCTACTCTTCAATTATCGTCTAAAACGCTGTCATGGATCAATTCGAATTCCTACCATCTATAACTACCATAATTCTTCATCATTCCGAAACCCTGGCTGACATCATTGGGTCATAGATGGTTCTTCGAGCCGGATAAAACTCAGAATTATTTTCAAAATCAATATTGTGACCATGAAAATTCAATCTCGAGTCAATTGTCGCTAACCCTTACTTTGTCCTCAGGTTCGTCGTTTTCAGTTGCAATTACAACATACTAACGTCGGCTTAAGTGGAAAGTTCTTTTACGTAACCAGGAACATGATTCTAAAAGTAAGTTAACCACCACTCACATAGACTTCGGTAAAAGTTGGAGGACCTGAAATACTATTTTCAAATTTAGAATAACCAATCACCAAAGTTGACATAAGATTCCAGATGTTCAATTAGCGACTCGCCCGTGTTTATCACGAGTACAATGTACTGATGTGGCGCCATGCCAAAACATCGTGATTTTTGTGCTATATCTAAGTTCAATATTAATGTATTATACACATAACCTTCCGGAGTCAATTCTTTAAATGATAAAATCCATTGTGTAGTTAAGGCCTAAGCGGTCACACAAATAGACAGGAAAAGTGACTTTGTTTTACCTGTACTATATATTGATACGCTTTCAAAAACCGCACGAATAAGGAAGCCATTTACCTAATCAGTTTTCCATACTTTCAGGTAGTGGGCACAATAATAACTTACGAAATGGTGTTACTACAGTACTCCATAGCACCAAAGACTTACTACAATGGCACATCCGTAACCACAATAGTTGAAAATATTACGGGTGTATACGAACAGATTTAAGAATAAGAATTATATGTGTTGTTAACTTGTATTGTGTTACCTTTATTATTTAATCTACTCTTGAAATAAATGTCATATCATACTATGGCCCTTGGTACAATCTGCGTAAATATGATCATGTCTCTGCGCATCGGTCGCTTCTAAAGTGGTTGCCCATACGTCAGCGCAGAGAGCAAAGGGCGCTGACCACATTGTTTTCATTTCTTGACTCGCCCTCTTCCCCTAGTTATCTGGCCTCCCACTTTCAGTACATTTGCGCGAACCACAGTAGAAACCTACGTTCATCACACAATCGTCTTCTTCAATGTCTCACTCACCGCACTGACTTCATTCACTCTTCCTTCTTCGTTCAGTCTATCTCTCTGTGGAATGCGCTTCCCCAGGAAATCAGGATGGCAACCAACCGATTATCCTTTAAAGTCAAAGTTCGCGAGCATATTCGTAAGTAGCTGGCAGTATCATCACAATGGTAATGTTTTCCCATTGTTTCTCTCATCTGTTTTAGTATATTCGTGTATTTATGTGTATTTATTAGGTCTTATATTTATGTATAATTAGGTATGAATTTAAAGTTTAATAGGTATATGTATGTATATCCTTATATTTAAATAAATCTTTATTCCATAGTTTTCGCTATTGCACCTACCACTGTTTGTCTCTGCATCACCCAAAGGTTGACTGGTAGAAAATGCCTAAGGCATTAAGTCCGCCTCTGTACATCTGTGTGCTTAAAGTATTAAATAAATAAATAAATAAATAAAATATGGTTTTGATCGCAACACTTCACAACTGGACAGAGACAAAACTACAACTATTTACCCGACCGTAAATATGGCATGACGAGTTCGGCTATCTGAGGCGTGGTTGCTGTTGTTTTCGATGTGTCATAATAATGCCCGAGTAGCATAATATCACATCACACTTGTATTCTCCGAAAAGTTAGGCAGAGGTGCACCTAAAGTACACCCACATTTCGCCAGTTATGTTTGAGCCCCATGTAATAAGTGGCGAGCTTATTGCCATTAACCGGCAAGAACACAGCCTCCAAGCTGCCATTGAAAAATTCCAGATAGAAAAACCCAATAACAATTTGCTCGACTTGGGAATGGAACCCAGGACCTTACGCTGAGCAGTAGCGCACCCTGCCGGGGTCGCGGGAAGGTACTTATGGGTCACCGAGGCCCCCGCAACAAAGGCAACAGGAAGGAATACGGGTGGGTTTTAGTCAGTAAGAGTCTGACACACCCTCCCGCTCCGCCCAGAGCGGGAGAAGTTATTTGATGATTTCCCACACTCAAAAAAAAAAAAAAACAGTAGCGCATGCGACCACTAAACCAACTTAATACTGTACAATACATACTTAATAAAAAAATTAAATTGATGACAGATAACATTATAGCCTAAACCGCTCGGTATAGAAGCATGAAATTTTGCTCAAAAGATTTTTCCATTACACTAAGGATTTTTTGAAAATGTATCCCTTGAAAGGGTTAAAAGGGGATGAAATAATGCGGCTTTTTGCCTAACATATTAATCACGTTCCAGTGCATAAAGTCTCCACTGAACCAGAATACACATTTGAGAAGATAGCAACTAATACCTGTATCTATATTACTAGGCCCAGTATTATCTTCTGCTCCTAGAAATGCAATACCAAGACCATGCAGACAAGATTGCTGTCTATAATTGATGTTAGACAACGTCACAAGTAAGGGTAATGAACCAGTGGAAGCAGAGACGACCAAGTTTAGATGTATCTTGATTAAACCTGTAGGTTTAAGTACAGACAGCAAAACAGTTTGGTGTACACGAACAAGCTAGCAGTAAACATATTTGCACTACGTAGGGAAAACATTCATTGCCTTTGCGTGAGTGGCAACTTTTTGAACATGAGACGAGTCATGTCATAGAGTTGACAACTCGCAATGTGGGTTTAAAAAGCAGTTGTAGGTGTGCCTGTATCTTCTTCGTCCTGCTCAAGAGCAGGTCCCTTATTAAGTTTTTTCTTCCATTCTCCCCTCTCCCTCTCCATCCATTCATCACTCTTTTAGTTACATGTTTACGAGTAGGTAAGCCTGTAAAAGTACCGTGCGCTAGTATAGAGAGTAGTGGTGGCCCAGTGGTAACGGCCGCGACTTACGAGTTGGAGATCGTAAGTTCGAACCCAGACAGGCGCTTTACTTGTGTAAATTATTTCATCACCACTGCTCTCAAAACGGTGAAGGAAAACACCGTGAGGAAATCCTAGAACCAAAAATTCGAAGACATGTGACATCTACCTACCCGCACTGGGACCGCGTAGTGGATTACGGCCCACTCCCTCTCACAGAGGAGGCCTGTGTCCCAGCAGTGGGAACATTGTAGGCTCAAAAGAGATAGGTATACAGGCATACATTGTATGCCTGTATACCTATCTCTTTTGTTGTCTGTACACACCCGCAGGTTCCCCGTTATTATCCCTGTCACCGTGTCACGTTTAATATAATATGTCTACTATAGAACAAGTAGTTATTCTACACTTAATGAGTTTTTGAGCGTTCATTAATTTAGGTAAACTAATTGGGAGGGAAATTAACATTTTATTCGCTAGCTTTCTTATTCACCTTTAAACTTATATTGCGTTGAAGATAAGCTTCCATTGTTTCCTTCATTCAATTTCTTGGTACTGCCATAACATAGGATGTATAGAAAGAGCGATATTATTTGTTATTGAAAAGACGAAATGAATTAAAATTACGTTTCATTTGAGAATGTCTCGAATAATTAGCCTTTAGTATTTTCATTTATGACGTTCGCTTCCTTTAAAAAGTCAAAAGACACATGCCAGTAACCTACTGGCATTTATGCAAGTAGTTTTCATGGCATTGTGGCAACATGGATATGTCACAAAGTCACAATGTCTACTACTTGTTTACTTGTATGCAAGGTACTTGTATGCTTTTGTGCGAGTTACTGGCGAATATTATATTCCTGGCTTAACGTGTGTGTACGAGTATGAGCGATGCGACATAATAATACAATCTGCAATATGATGAATGAATTTCGGTAAAGCTCGATGCTCACTTTATTACTCTCATTTCTCATTCAGCTCACACATTAAAGCTCCTATATTTCATGCAGTATTCCTCTTTATTACAATTACGAGTACGTAATAAAATACAATTTTTCATAGACTCCGTCGGTTTATACTCACGAGTGTTAGTGTCGCAACAAATAAGTCAGTAAAGTTACAATGTTTCGCTAAATAGCAGCGATTCTCAAACTTCGGCCGGAATGCCTCATGCATCCTGCATATTCTCTTTTTGGGGTTCCGTACGTCCAAATTAAAAAAACGGAACCCTTATAAGAACACTCGTGTGTCTGTCTGTCCGTCTGTTACAACCAATTTGCTCTGAATCTACTGGACCGATTAAATTGAAATGCATGCATATATGTACCCGAAACACTGAGAATCGCTGCTATTCAGCGATTCTCAAACATCAGCCGGGATGCCTCATGCATCCTGCATATTTTTTTTTGGAAAGTCTCGCATACACATAAATTCACGCCTTCTTCCCAAGGAGGTAGACAGAAACTACAGAACACCACCTGCTAAGCTACTTATATACCTTTTGATTCGTTTTCGTTCATACATCTGGGCATTCATGGACGCCCGCCGGTTGCGAGTACTACGCACCTGTCCTTTCTGAAGAACATCACCGATAAGGTCGTTGTGTACGTTTTTCTATGGCGTCCCCTATCGACGTTTCCACTTACACCTGCCTTGTAAACTCTGGCATGTAACCTGAAATACAAAAATGAAATGTATTTTGGCGAATAGCAAAATACAAGTTTAGTCGAAAGACGAATGATGGCTGATGAAAACGGCTATGATGACTCTTGCTATAAAAATATAGAATGTCAACTATACTAAGACTGCCACAGAAAACCCTGACCGACGAATAGCAGCAAAATTATCCAAACGGTCATTTAGGATTCATGATACTGCTGGTTTCATTATCTTCAATGTGTTCTGCGTGGTTTCCAGCAAAAACAAAACAATTTGACTTCATCTTCAAAAAGATTGAGCACCGCTGGTACAAATAGGTCACGTAAAAATGCCGTTAAAATGCTTCTATTGTTATCTAGAACCTAATTCATCTTCACACTCTTTTTAGGGTTCCGTACGTCCGAATGAGAAAGCGAAACCCTTCTAAGATCACTCGTATCTGTCCGTCTGTCAAATTTTGCTCTGAATGATCACCGAATGATCATTGAATCTACGGGACCGATTAAGTTAAAATGTATGAATTTCTGTAACCCAAAACGAACGTGTAACGTAAATAAATGCGTTTTGACTATGAGAGTCAATTTAGGAGGACAAATATTAAAATTTAAAAAAAATGCAAATTATACCTACCGGGTGACATAATAATGACATAATACATATAATGAAAGGGGCTTGTGAAAATCTCTAATTTATACTTTTTAATAATTTTAAAACAAAACGTCTAAAGTTATTAAAGAATAAAGAATAGATGAAAATTGACCCTAACTCTAAAACTGATTGGCCTAAAATTTTGATAACAATAAAAAGATAATAAATAGTTCTCTACTTACAGATTACAGAAAAACCTATAAGAAATGTATGGGCGAACATGTTTCTCAACTACAATGTTGAGTTTGTTCTTGGCATATAATCATCCCAACAACGGAACCCTTCATTGTACGTGGTCCGACACGCACTTGGCCGGTTTTTTCTGTAGAGGGTGTGTAGTGATAGAAGTTAAATACAACGTCGATAGATGTGAGAAATGTGGCTGTGTTGAACGTATGATGTATTGTAGCAAGATGAAGAATGATAGTCTCGCAAACACGTTATAATTAGAATGTTCTAGCTTTTGCCCGCGGCTTCGCTCGCGTTTTTTTTCTTACTTAAGAACCTTCTCCTGACAACAACAAATACAACAAAAATAATATTAGCGAAATCGATCCAGCCGTTCACGCGTAATGCCGTGACCAAGGGAAATAGGGATTATTTTTTATATATATATATATATATATATATGTATTCCTCTATTGTATTTATTTACATACCTAACCAAATTACAAGATGATTATTAACATTAACTAAATTAAATTAAAACTAAGTTAGGCTTAAAAAAGGCCTTCTGGGCATTGTACCGAGGATGCTGGCGGCATTTCCTCGCTGAATTGCAATGCTGATGCGTTGCGCGAGAAAGCCGCCAGCTTTTCGGTCATCAGTTACATCAACTAGACGTTTCTCAAAACTGTGAATAATCCTAAATATTTATAGTTTACTAGCAACCCGCCCTTGATTCGCACGGTTTTTACGACTTAACAAAACATCGAGATTTCTTTATTAAATGTAAAATTTACATGAATGTACCTGTTATATACATACATGATTACTGATTCATTAAATGAATGAATGCTTGTTGACTGAAATGATTACTGACGTTGCTCTAAAAGTCGCAAAGTTGAAGTGGGACTGGGCTGGCCAAAACTGCCGCATGGCCAATGAACTGTGGACTAAAATATTGCCCTGCCCTGAACCCTGAGACAGCTAGGCGTCGTCGCGGCAAACCGCGTAGAGGATGGCGGGACGAGCTGGACAAAACAAACGACCAGTAGTCCACATTAGCCCTAGATCGCAAGCAGTGGACAATTTGTAAATATGTGAATACCATGTATTTATCACATAACTAATAATTATTCATTTATCTGTCAATGCGTTCCGGGTAATGCTGGGGTTGCCGCGCTTCTGTAGCGCGTTGAGGATGTTCGCGGCCGCACGCGTTCTGGAATTCGGCTCGCTGCTGCGTCTGCGAATCGCATCACTGATGCGTCGGGTGCACGACAGCCCCAACAGCCTCGTGACCTCGCGTAGCCTCGTGGCTACTGTAGCCGGCAGGGTGGATGGCCTAATAATAAGTCACTGGATGGCGGCTCACAAACCGTTATTCAAGTGAAGTAATAAGTTTATTTAAGTGTGTTTTAGTTTATTTTAGTTAGTAAGTGTTTTCGTATATTATGGATCTCTGGTCTGAAAATAAAGATTTATTATTATTAGTGCTTCATTTTTAATTATTTTTACCTATTGTGGTAGGTATAGTAATTTTATTCTAGATGCATTGTCTTCACATATAATTATATAATCAATGTACCTACACAAGATATTGTAAAACATTTTAAAAAGAGTAACGATGGAGTTTTTTTGCCCATTCTTCTCCACACAAAACTACCTTTTGGAAGGGGCGAATAGAATCAATTCTATATTTTGTAAATTTTTCAAAAGTTTCACGTTTAAAAGTGTCTATTTGAAAATTTTTAGTGCCCTTTATCTGCCTATTTAAAATTAATATTTTTTTGACTTTGACTTTGACTTTGTGGAAGTCATGTGAGAGGCCTTTGCCCAGCAGTGGGATGATAAAGACTAACAGTAACTGTATACATAAACTTGCTTGCGTAAAATCTGTTGCGTAGTTTAGAAGAATAATGCGGTCACACAGACAGAAACGACATGCGACTTTGATTTATAATATACTAGCTGCGCCCTGCGGTTTCACCCGCATAAGTCTTGATACCGTGGGAATATCGGGATAAAAAGTATCCTATGTCTTAATCCAGATCATGGTCTACCCATGTGCTTAATTAGATCCAAATCCGTTCAGCCGTTTTAGGTGAAAGCGTAACATACAAACAAACAAACTCACTTTCACATTTATAATATTAATTAAGATTATGTAAATAACTGTGTGGAAGCAGTGGCCCAGTGGTAACGGCTGCGACTTACGAGTTTGTAGGTCGTAGGTTCAAACCCAGACAGGCGCTTTACTTTGTGTAAATTATTTCATCACCACTGCTCTCAAAACGGTTAAGGAAAACATCGTGAGGAAACCGGCAGGTCTTAGAACCGAAATCCGAAGACATGTGACATCCAACAACCCACAACTTTAACAAAATTTAAAAAAAAAAATCAGTTTAACATTGTTGATAATACAAATAACCAATTTTACCAAAACGTATTTAAATAAATACATTTCTCGATTTAATCAAGTTTGTTATCAATCGGTTCATCAATATTGAATTTGACAATTAACATGAAAACAACTCAATCTTCCAGCCTAATATTAAAAGTCGATCAATCAAATTGTTGACAAAGACTAATATTTATTTTTGAAATAAAATTAATAGAGCTAAACCATTTTTAAACAACTATGAATTTGACATGTGATTGAGAATGTTGACATTTGCTTTTATTTTATTTTAATCTTTTATTTCTGTAGAGAAATACTTAATTGATTTGTGGGTTGTACCATCTTCATAAATTGCTGTATAAATGATAAGTGATTTTTATTTCTTTAAGTAGGTTTGTACAAACACTTTTACACGTCAATCATATTTTTTAAATACAGCTAGATGAGGTCGGCGTTTCTTATCTGACTACTCTGAGAAGAAAGGCCGAAACAAACTCAGAGGTCACAGTCTCTTTTAAAGTCCAGACATTATCAGATCATGTGAAGGCCATGTAGATTGGTATATACTTTGATCCAGAAGAAGAGAGAAGAAAGAGTCTTTGTTTGGTTCAGAAGTGTTCTACTCGCCACGATCCATAAATGTATCTTGAAAGAAATGTTGTTTAAAAAATGTTCAAAGATGTTTGATGTTGATCAGTACAAAGGTTTGTACAAACACGTCAATCATATTTTAAAATACAGCTAGATGAGGTCGGCGTTTCACGATCCTTAAATGTATTGAAAAAAATGTTGTTAAAAAAAATGCCGGCAAAGATCTTGAAAAAAATTCATACGCTCATCATTAATACCACCTTATTATCGTTTTCCGCCCATGTTTAAGTTTTTGGCGACAACTGTCTGCGTAACCTCACGATCTCCTTACCACCGGCACTTCCTAGAAGAAAACTCATTATACTCGTACAATTATATTTCCGAATAGCCACCATAGCAGCAATTATAAAATCGTCGTCCATTTGGGAACATTTCAGAAGATACTCGGCTGACGGAAGCATTGTGTGGAAAATTTTGTTTTCGAGTGTTTTAGAATTACTCGCAAATTACCTAGTACAGAATTAACACGGCCTGCAGTCTTTAGTCTAATAAAATAAAATTCTAATGTTACTCAGTTAAATATACTTAGTTTTTAGGGTTTCGTAGTCAACAAGGAACCCTTATAGTTTCGCCATGACCGTCTGTCTGTGTATCCCCGGCTTAGCTCAGAGACTCTCAGTACTAGAAAGCTGTAATTTGGCATGGGAATACATGTCATATCATAACTCATAACTCATAACTAAAGGAGCTCAACGATTCAACGAACAATACCAAAGAATGGACATTTGGCTAGGCCGCAAAAAATACTCAAAACTGCCAGACTATGTTAAAAACTAAGTGAGAATAAAACAAAATTAAACAATGACCCACATAGTCTTCACATTTACAATAATTATATTAAAACAATATAATACTACACAGAGTAAATATTCGTCATTGCATAAATAAAATTCATCAATGTCAATGTGTATATCCGGACAAAATCATGGTCAGATCATTTGAGGACCATGTAGGTTGGTGTCTGAAATGGTCTTTTGAGGAAAAAACACACAGATTTGAGTGGACCTATCCAGTCAGTGCACGCATTTGTCAGTTATCATGCAGCTCAACTCAAAACTTAAGGAGCTCAATGATTTGACGAACAATACCAAAGAAAAGACATTTGGGTAGGCCGCATAAAGTACTCAAACTGCCAGACCATCATTAAAACTAAGAGAGAAAAAAAAAAAAAACAAACAACGACCCACATAGTCCTCACATTCCTAATAATTAAAATAATATAATATAATACTGAACACAGTAAATATTCATGTCATTGTTTATATAGAATGTTATATAGAATAAGAAAATTATATAAATAGCTAGCAAAATAAAAAGAGTAAAAAAAACAACATTCACTGTAAGTTTATTGGAGCAGCTCATACCGCTAGCTTCAACATTCTGTTTCAACGATTTATAGATCCATAGGTTTTTCTCATCCATTGTTTAGGAGATAATTTGCTACGAAAAAACTCTACAATCGATCTTTTATTATTGCAGTCAGCACACGCCACCTTTTTACGATTGAGAAAAAAAATAGTACTATCTACAGCACCACAATCAATGGGATATTAAACAAGACAATGCAATTTATTATCCACTTTTATTACTTGATCAATTGCTATAATATTATATACCTCGCTACATATAGCTATTCAGCAACAATATAATTTTCACAATGAAGTGCTTATTGATTTCATTGTTCGACTATTGACTAAGGAACACCTTTCCTATAAAGAATATATCTGTCAGCTATCACGAATTAGTTTTGTCCATTTCATGGTATAATAGGATTATAAAATTGCAAGTTTTGAAATAACGACAAGATGTATTAAACTTCTTAGTTATTTTTTACCATTAGCGTACAGACACAACTGCCAATAAAAATATAATAATAATGACGACATTGAATTTCAATGGCAACATTTTCCGTAATTGCAAAAACGATAAAAATGTCACATATTGACGTAATCAGGAAAACACCAGCTTCCATTTTCCTATAATGTCGTTCTAGACTCAATTGTTTGCCACGAGTCGTCTAGCAGATCAAGTTTTTAGAAACGGCAGCAGAATTCCATAGAATCTGGTTCAGTCACGCCAATTTAACTAATGAAAACAATTATTTTGCAATCCATTGTCTCGTGCTATAAAACGGTTGTTTTAGGATATGTATAAACATTCATGGCTATAATAATAATGTATGTTATATAACGAAGTTAAAAGGAAAACTACCACAGCTATGTAGACTTTACAAGTTTACGAGTAAGAGTCGACCAACTTACATTTGCAGTAGGAGAATTGACCGTGACGTACATCGATGTATGGGGAAACATGTTTGTCATATGTATATCGATGTATGGGGGAACATGTTTTGCAACTACAATGTAAGTTTTGTTTTTAGGATAAATTCATCCCAACTAAAAGACCACGCACAATGAAGGGTCCGTTCCCTTCATTGTGCGTGGTCTCACACGCACCTAATGAAAACAATTATTTTGCAATCCATTGTCTCAGGCTATAAAACGGTTGTTTTTGGATATGTATAAAAATTCATGGCAATAATAATTTATGTTATATAACGAAGTTAAAAGGAAAGCTACCACAGTTATGTAGACTATACAAGTTTACGAGTAAGAGTCGACCAACTTACATTTGCAGTACGAGAATTGACCGTGACGTACATCGATGTATGGGGAAACATGTTTGTTATATGTATATCGATATATGGGGTAACATGTTTCGCAACTACAATGTTAGTTTTGTTTTTAGGATAATTTCATCCCAACTAAAAGACCACGCACAATGAAGGCTCCGTTCCCTTCACTGTGCGTGGTCTCACACGCACTTGGCCGGTATTTTGAATGAAGTTTCATTCCCATTCAAACATTCCATCTTACTTCTCTCAACGTCTTTAATAAATATGTGTTCACCATTTACAATGCGTAAGAAAATCAATATCATAGGTAGGTACAGTTTGATAAATCGATGTTTGTGTCGTAAAGAAAACAAATCATGAATGACGGATGTTTATCCGTTTTCCCCGCATACGTATTTATTTTTGCGATGAATGGAAGGTTAAATAAAAAAAAAAACTCCGCAGACGAGATGGATATCAACATCTAAACACTGTGAAAAAAAAAACGAATGGATGATTTCTTGTGGTCATCGACTGCTTGTGGTGTTGTTACTTGAAGTATGAGTTGAGCGCTAACTAATTTAATTTGACCCTGTACTGTGGTGAGAAGTCACGTATGTGGTACATCAGCATGTCACGTATTGTCCAGGGTTAAGTTATGGTAGATATACTGTTTTCCATAAGCTTAGTATTAGCACGTAGTCACGTACTATCTATGTATATTTAAACCACCTATTAAAGGAGAGAGGACAGTTGAGGACTGTAGTTGAGTACAGCTGAGTCTCAGTTCACAATTGACTCTCAAAATAATACACGACATGTCGTTTACTTAACCCCTCCTCATCCCCACATCGCATGGCGACCCTGCCAGTCGGCTGGACGGCGTTATAATTCTCTGTTCGAGGGATTCGCAGCAGCAGAAGACGACTAGGCTTCGGTGAGCTTCGCGTCACATCGGGTCACGGGCCATGGGGAGCACAACATCGAAGGAAGAAGTGGTCGTCGCTCAGATGGCGGTGGGTGGTTTGAATACCGCAGCGATTACACAGGAGCAGGTGACGGTCATCCAAACGGTGCTGTTATTTATTGCTGTATGTGTGGCACTTGTCATAGTTGGTGTGGCAGTCCGGATATATAGAAGGTGTCACCACAGTTGGATCGAGGACCAGCTGAACCAGCGGGAGGTTCGCAAGGCTGTGCAGATGGCTTGACCAGATATGGACGAAGTAACGTTCCCTCGTCAAGAAGTAAGTGATTAAGTGATTCTATACGTGAGCTTAAGTGTGTGTGTTGACCGAGCGGTGAATTTAGAGACAATAGTATGCATATAGTGTATTAAGTTTAAATGGAAGTGGAACTAACGTCACTGTTCGTGCAACTGAAATTGTTAAGGGAAAATATTGTAAAATTAGGTCCTAGTAGGCGGAAAGGCGACAATTTCAATAAGAAAATTAGTGATGCGAAAGCCTTATACGTTAAATTTAAGAGTATAGTTTCAAGTTCGCACAAATTTTCAGAAGAGTTAACACAGCTGATAGTTAAAATAGAAAATTTGTACATAGATACTATAAAATTTGAAGACATCGGCAAAATCGAGTTAGAGATGGCGGCGGAAAGATTTTCTTTAAAGACGGCGGTTAGCTTGCTACCGAAAATGAATGGCGATGAGCAGGTGACCCAAGATTTGATTGATGCCATAGGTTTATATAGTTCTATGTTGGAGGAGACAGATAATACTCTTTTAGTAAAATTCGTTCTAACCACACGGCTTACCCAGGGGGCTAGGATTCGGTTGTCTTCCAATTACGCAACAGTGGACAGTCTGTTAGCTGACATGAGAAAACATTTAATAACAGTAGAGTCGGACGTGGCTGTGCAAGCCAAACTTGCTCGCGCTAGGCAAAACAATAAATCGGTCGCGGAATTTGGTGCCGAGATAGAAAAGTTGATGGTCAATTTAACTATTTCTCAGGCCGGGGAAAGTTCGGAAGCTTATAAAATTTTGCAGCCATTGAACGAAAGATATGCGATTAGGAAGTTTGCCGACGGACTTCGTAATCAGCGTCTTACTACGGTTATTGCGGCGCGGAATTTAACTTGTTTAAAAGATGCTATTAGGGTAGCGGAAGACGAGGATTGTGCTTCATCGTCGCAAGTGTTGACGTACCAGCGCTGGCCCGCACGTGGACGTGGGTTTTCATCGGGCGTAAGAAATTGCGGAAATAACCATAGGCGGCAGATTGTAGAGAGTAGGCACGCGCAGCATGGAACAGCTGTTGAGCGTACGCGCAAAAATGTCAAGGCATGGCATAGCAGTGGAATGCGTGGTCGCAGCGATAATGCTCGTCGTGGATGCCAGACTCAGCAAGTTCGACGTCGTGTAGCGTATTTTGAGCACGCGCGGGGCGATGCTGACTCAGGCGCAGTGTCAATGTCACGGAACGATGAAGGCGGTCAGCTGAGTGAGACTCAGTTTTTTCGTGCCTAAGCATATTTTAGCTTTTTTTTTTTTTTTTGGGTGGGAAATCATCAAATAACTTCTCCCGCTCTGGGCGGAGCGGGAGGGTGTGTCAGACTCTTACTGACTAAAACCCACCCGTATTCCTTCCTGTTGCCTGTGTTGCGGGGGCCTCGGTGACCCATAAGTACCTTCCCGCGACCCCGGCAGGAGCATATTTTAGCTTGTGATAGTATGTTATGTTATGTTATGTTAGAGGGTTTGGTTTCCGCACTTAGTCCTTCAAGTGGACCATTGTGCGTGGGCCATGGCGGCCGTTTTTTGGTGGTTATTCCAACCAGCCCACCTCCCTCCAGAAGTTGATAACATCTCCTGGTCTGTTTAGAACCTCTGTGTAGGATCTAGGTGCCCCGAGGGTTTCTGTTCTAATGTGGGTGACGGCTGTGCATTCGAAGAGCACATGCGCAACGGTTTCCTCTGCCTCCATGCAAGCTCTGCACAGAGGGCTGTCCGTTATGCCTATTGTGTGGAAGTGTTTGTTTAGCGAGCAGTGGCCCGTGATGGTCCCCGTCAACAGGCGCAGGCCGGTCCTGTTCAGGCGTAACAGGCGCCTGGTTAACTTGCTATCCAAGGATGGCATAGCCTCCCTGGACTGTCTGCACCCCTGTACCGAGGACCACCAGCTCTCCGCTTGTGTGTGGGTGAGCTCCTGTAGCCACCTGCGTAGTTGGTTGAAGGGGATGGGCACGATTGGCTCTGGTCCGCAGACTGACGTGCCGGATGCTTTCCTGGCTAGTTCGTCAGCTGCGTCATTGCCCAGGGATCCACTGTGTCCTTTTATCCATTGCAGTGTCACTGTGTTGCGGTTCAATACCGTTATACGTTCTAGCGCATTGTGACATTCTTGTGTTAATCTCGAGGTATTATGTTTCTTTCCTAGGGATTGGAGAACTGAGGCGCTGTCGGAGAGTATACGTACATGAGTGTCAGTAACTCTCCTGGCTTCTATGGCGTACGCCGCTTGTATAATGCCCACACATTCCGCCTGGTAGACGGTGTTGAACATTCCCAGCGGACAGGATATATTTATGTTAAGGTCGTGTGAGAAAACGCCAGCTCCGGTTCCGGAGTTGGTCTTTGATCCATCGGTGTATACTCTTACCTCATGCGGGCCTGAATAGTCGCACCGTTCTTCTGTGAGTATTATGTTGTAGTGCTTTTGGAAACAGTGTAGTTTTGGGGCTCTGTCGCAGGGTGATGCCATCATCGGTCTTCGTTTGATCGCATCCTCCCTTATGCGTATGTGCTTGACTCTAGAGTCTTTGCTCAGGGTCCCTGTTATGTTAAGCCTAAAGGCGGCCAGGGCCGCCTCCTCTCGCACGATGAGGTGCAGAGGCGGCAATCCAAGCATCGCCTGTAGGGCGGCGGTGGGCGTAGTTCTCATACAGCCTGTGATTGCTACACAAGCAAACCGTTGCAGTTTTTCGAGATCTTTTTGGGCTGTGCTCAGGTCTGTCCTGGGCCACCAGACTAGTGAGCCGTATGTGATAGTTGGCCGGATGACCGTGGTGAATAGCCA
Organism: Atethmia centrago; assembly: GCA_905333075.3. Classification (NCBI taxonomy): domain Eukaryota; kingdom Metazoa; phylum Arthropoda; class Insecta; order Lepidoptera; family Noctuidae; genus Atethmia; species Atethmia centrago. The sequence continues at coordinate 24,477,284 of HG995369.1, forward strand.
GTGGGTAATCTTGGGGTTAATTCCCCAGTTCCTGCCGAGCAGTCTTTTGCACTGCCACAGTGATATGCTGGCTTTTGTAATGATGTAGTTGGTGTGTTTTGCCCAATTCAACTGTTTGTCCAAGAAAATGCCCAGGTATTTGGTTTCAGTTGATAGGCTTAGGGTGGTTCCAAAGAATCGTGGTAGCTGTAGTAGCGGCAATTTCCTCTTCTTTGTGAAAAGAACCAATTCGGTTTTTGTAGGGTTTACTGATAGTTGGTGCTTATTGCACCAAACCTCTACTATTTTTAAGGCTTGGCGCATAAGGTTGCACAGGGTATTCTCGTGGGTGCCGTTTATTATTATGGTTAAGTCATCCGCGTAGCCTACGGTGAAGTAACCTTTATCGTTGAGTGTTTTGATAAGACTGTCGACAACCAGGTTCCATAAGAGTGGCGAGAGGACGCCACCTTGTGGGCAGCCCTTCGCCACTATGGCCCTGGTGGTGTCGTTCACTGTGACTTGTACCGCTCTCAGTTTAAGCATATTTGAGATCCAGCCACTTATGGTCTGGTCTATGCTGTGCCTGTCAAGGGCCGTGTTGATACTTTTGAACATCGTTTTGTCAAAGGCGCCTTCGATGTCAATGAAGGCGGCCAGTGCTGAGCATTTGTGATCCACTGCGCATTCGATTTTGGAAACCACGCTGTGCAGCGCGGATTCTGTTGATCTGCCTGTGGTATACGCATGCTGTTGTTTATGGAGGGGTTTGGCTCGAAGTGGTCCGTCTCGAATGTGTCTATCGCAAAGTCTCTCGAGGGTCTTCAGTAGAAAGGATGTGAGGCTTATAGGCCTATAAGCTTTGGGTTGTGTATAGTCGGTTTTGCCAGGTTTCGGTATGAAAATGACTTTCACCTCGCGCCACGCGAGGTGTATGTACCTGAGTGCCATGCAGGCTCGATAAATCTCCGTCAGCAATGGCACCAGATGATTTACCCCCCACTGCAGCAGGGCTGGGAAAATGCCATCCAGCCCTGCGGACTTGTACGGCTGAAAGGTGTCAATAGCCCACCTTAACCGGTCTTCTGTTATTATGTTGCGGGCTGTGGACCAGTCCTGATCCGTTGGGGTCCATTCTGGTTCAGCCTCCCACCTCGCATCCTCCAGGAGTCTACAGTCTGGGAAGTGGGTTTCGAGAAGGACCTTACTGGTGTCCTGGTCGGTTAGTGTGTATGAATTATCAGGCTTTTTCAGCGCGCCAAGAGTTCGGTCCTGGTCTGCTGCCAGGATCTTCCTTACCCTAGCGGCTTCGTTATTTGTCTCTATGGATTCACAGAATTTCCGCCAAGCAGATCTCCTGGCGGTTCTAATCTGTTTTTTGTATGCATATTGGGTTTCTTTGTATAGTTCCCAGTCGTCCGGGAGTCTGGTGTTTTTGGCTCTGTTGAATTGTTTCCGCAATGCATCTCTGAGTTTACTAAGTTCTGCATTCCACCAGGGGTTCCTCTCGCCCTTGGCTTTTGGCGCTCTTAGTTTGCAGCATGCATGGTATGCTTCGGTTATATATTCTGATAACTTTGTCACGGTGTATTCCAGTTGCGTTTGGTCTCTTATAGTTACCTGTGATAGGTGTCTATCTAATAGAGAGGCTAGTAGACGTTTAAACCCGGGTACATCGGTGCGCCGCGGGTTCCGCCTTGGTGTTGGTTTCTTTGTATTGGTAGTTATTGTGAAGCGTATCCTCCTATGGTCCGAGCAAGATGGCTCGTCCGATACGTGCCAGTTCATAATAAAGTTAGTCGCGTTTTCTGTAGCAAGTGTTAAGTCTATGATCGTTTGTCCTCGGACTGTGACCCAAGTGGGTTCAGAGCAGCGGTTAATGATGTTAAGATTAGTAGAAAATAAATAGGTGGATAATACCTCTCCTCTGGAATTCGGTGTGTCGCTGCCCCATAGAGGGTGGTGAGCGTTCGAGTCGGTGCAGATTATCAGCTCCAGTTTGGCGCTTGTGATAGTATTAACTGGGTTAATTTGTTAGTGGATAGTGTGGATACGGAATGGTTGGTGGATACGGGTGCGTCCATATCAGCCGTAAAAAAACACATTTTTTTAACGAATAACGCTTTGTGTTATAAAGTAGTTAAGGAAGAGTTGGTGATCAATGGTGTAGGAGCTTGCGAGTAGTTAGCGAGCTATAGGTTATGTATATTTAAATTTCGAGTACGGTCAATGTTCGTTCGTGCATAGGTTTTATATATTTGATGAGTTGCCATGTAAGTCGGTAGGCATATTAGGCCAGGATTTTTTGCAGAAATATAGTGGTATTATAGATTTTTCATTGAATAGGTTGTCTCTTAAGGGTAATAAGGGGCAGAAGGTTTCGATGCCGCTCAAGTCGTATGATTACCTGTTGACTATTCCTCCGCGTTGTGAAGTAGTTAGGTATTTTCCCGTTAATAGAGCAGAAGATTGTATAGTGGTAAGGAAAGAATTGCGTGAAGGTGTTTTTTTGGCAAGTGTGGTGGCTAGGCCTAGGAATGGGATGATACCCATTAGGATTTTAAACACAAATTCTGAGGAAGTTGTGTGTAGTATGTCCGGTGTAGAGGTTTATCCGTTAAGTGGTTACGATTGTTGTAGTTTTGCGGAGCCGGAAGGGAGCGTTGAGCGTGTTAAGGAAATATTTTCTTTGCTTAAACTTGATTATTTGAATGCCGAGGAACGATTGTCAATTGAGCGAATTTGCGCGAAGTATTCTGATATATTTCATGTTCAGGGAGATAAATATTATCAGTCACGAATGTGTATGAGCAATCAATACGATTGAAAGAGAATGTGACTCCAGTTTATAGGAGGCAATATAGGATACCTTATGTACAGAAGAAGGAAGTTGATAGGCAAGTGCAGGAGATGATGGATAGTAATATTATTGAGGAGACAGTTAGTGAGTGGTCTAGTCCTGTTTTGGTTGTACCCAAAAAAGCAGATCGTAGTGGGGAGAAGAAATGGCGCGTGGTGATAGATTACAGGCAGTTGAACGAAAAGATACAGGATGATAAATTTCCTTTGCCTAATATAACTGAAATCTTAGATTCAATGTCAGGTGCTGTTTACTTTAGTCACTGTGATTTGTCGCAATCATATTATCAATGTGCTTTAGAAGAAAGTAGTAGGAGATACACTGCTTTTACGACTGATAAGGGGCAGTATCAGATGTGTAGGTTACCAATTTTTTTTTTTTTTTTTGGGTGGGAAATCATCAAATAACTTCTCCCGCTCTGGACGGAGCGGGAGGGTGTGTCAGACTCTTACTGACTAAAACCCACCCGTATTCCTTCCTGTTGCCTGTGTTGCGGGGGCCTCGGTGACCCATAAGTACCTTCCCGCGACCCCGGCAGGCATCGGCCCTAGTGGACCCCTACTTTGTGCTGACGACATCTCTTTGAGGCGCGCGTGGAATACGACGCGCCGTCGACCCGGGCCTGGTCCTTACCGGACGGTGAGCTACCCATTGCTCACCGTCCGCAAGCCCGCGCCTACGGTGGCCGGAAATCCGCCCGGGATTCCCGACGTCCTGGGCGTCTCCTGCGGCGGCTAGGGGCGAGAGGGCGCGAAACGTGCCTTACCCTCAACCGTCCCGCCTCCTCCTTCGCGAGCATTACTGCTTCGCAGAAGGAGGTGACGGCTGCCCATGCCCTCTCGCTCCGTACCATGGCCTGAACCAGGGCCGGACGCGAGAGGTCTCTGCCGCCGATCGCCTCCACGAGGACACAGCGGTGCTCTGCCCAAGCCGGGCAGACCTCCACCGTATGCTCCACCGTGTCCTCCGGGCGATCCACACAGTGGTGACACCCGGACGTTTCCTCCCGCCTTATCCGACACAGGAACCTCCCGAAGCTGCCGTGTCCGGTGAGGACCTGCGTCAGGCGGAAGGTGAGGACGCCGTGGCGCCTCTCCAGCCACTCCTCAAAGAGGGGACTTATCGCCGCAATCGTGGCGTACCTAGCACTGGGTTGCGACAACCGTACTTTCCATGACGCCATGAGATCCCGCCGGAGCTCCGTCCGCTGTGCCGCGATTTCTCGCGGCAGCGGACTTACGCCCCGGCGTTTCGCCTCCTCGCGCTATTCCCATACGTGCGCGAGGAGTTTTGCCTCCAGATCCCATGGCGGCAATCCGGCAAGGAGGCTCGCTGCCTCACAGGAGACCGTGCGGTATCATGGAACAATCCGGATGGCCATGACCCTTTGGGCCGCGCTCAACCGGCGGGCTGGCCGCAGCGCCAGAGAGCGCGCCCATACAGGAGCCCCGTAGAGGGCCATGGACCGCACGAGCCCCGCGTAGAGCCTCCGGCAGGAGGCGTTTGGACCCCCTAGATTGGGCAGGAGCCGCTTCAATGCAGCGCCCGCTCCAGTTTGGGAGCCAAACGTCGGAATTGCTCCACGAAGTTCCACCGGCTGTCGAGGACGAGTCCCAGGTACTTCATCGTCGACTCGACGCCGATAGAAACCCCTCTTACCGTTATTTGGGACCCCAACGGTGGCGCGTTCCGAGGACCATGAAAACACATGGCCTCGGACTTGTGCAGGGCCACCTCGAGTCCCAATTGCCGGATCCTTTCGACGATTGTCGCAACCCCGCGTGCCGCTAATTCGGCCGCCGCTTGGTGCGACCTCCCCTGCGCCAGGACCAACGTGTCGTCAGCGTAGCACACTACGCTGACGCCGCTAGGGAGGTCGGCGCGCAGCACCCAGTCGTATCCGATGTCCCACAGATGCGGCCCCAGGACCGATCCCTGTGGGACACCGCACGACATCTCTTGCCGGTTCCACACTCCCTGGTGACCGGGGTAAATAACGGCCCTGTCCGTCAGATAGGCCTCGACCACACGACAGAGGTAGGTCGGCATCCGGTGATACCGGAGTGCCTCCCTGATGCAACTCCAGGGCAGGGTATTGAAGGCATTGGCGATGTCTAGAGACACCGCCAAGACGATCCCACCCTGGGCAACAGCATTCCCCGTCGTCAGGGCTCGCACACGCATGATGGCGTCCACCGTAGAGCGCCCTCTGCGGAAACCAAACTGGCTCTCCGCCAAATCCGGCCCCACCCGCACCAGCTGGCCAACGAGGCGGTCTGCAATGACTCTTTCAAAGAGCTTGCCCACCTCGTCGAGCAGCACGATGGGCCGATAAGCGGACAGAGAGTCCGCAGGGCGCCCTGCCTTCTTTATGAGGACCAGTTTCCCCGTCTTCCAGCGAAGCGGGAACTGGCCCCTCTCCATGCATGCGCTTAGGAGCCCCCTAAGTCGAGGCCCGAGAGCCTCCAAGGCCAGGACCCAGGCCTTCCCAGGTAAGCCGTCGGGTCCTGGGGCGGTATTTTTGGCATTAAGCCTGCGTACCGCCGCTCTCATTTCTCCCTCGGTCACCTCCGGAGCATCGTTGTCGTCGTCAGCGGTGTGGTCCGCATCAGGCACCGCAGTAGGCGGAGCCATAGGTGGGGAGGAGTGTTCCCCTCGCGAAGGGAACAGAGCGCTCACCACGTCCTCCACAAGCTGGGGCCGGAGACACTGCGTTAGCGGGGGAGCCCATGGGCGGAGTTTATCCCGCACCACCTTGCACGGGCGTCCCCACGGGTCCCTGTCCAGAGTCCCCAGCGACTCCTCGCGGGCCAAACCCCTGGCCCGCAGGATCTCCGCTTGGAGGGCGGTCTTCGCCGCTCTGTACCCCTCGTACAGCTCCGCCTGAATGGCTTCCGTATCCGGAGGTTTGATACGGAGCCTGCGGTGCCTGGTGTACCGGCGTCGCGCAGCCACGCACGCAGTGCGCAGAGCCGTCAGCTCCTGCGACCACCAGTACACCTGGCACGAGGCACGTCCAGGCTGGGCCCGGGGCATTGCCACGTCACATATGTCGGACATGGCCTCCCGGAACCACTCCGCCTCGTCGTTGATGTCGGCAGGCCCGTCCGGTGGTGACACCCAGGCCTGCACGATCGAGGTTTCCAGAAGGAGCTCCCGGTCCAGCTGCTTCAGCGCCCACCGCGGACCACTCGGGGCCCGTCGGACCGGCGCGTCCAAGGTCTGGGCGGAGACGTCGAACCGGATATACCGGTGATCGGAATAGGTCTCCACCCCCTCCATGACGCGCCAGTCAACTACACGCGGCGACAGAGCGGGGCTGGCGAACGAGATATCCACCACTGATTCACCCCGCATCCGCACACACGTGGGGACAGAACCCCGGTTTAGGACGACCAGGCCTGTCTCCAGAGCCCAGTCCTCCACCATCCTGCCCCGTGTGTCCGTTAACCGGGAACCCCAAGCCAAATTCTCGGCATTGAAGTCCTCGAGGACGACCACGGGGAGGGAACCAAACCCGACGACGACGTCTCTCAACTCCGCAAGGGAGTTGTGGAACTCGGCAAGAGTTCGGTTCGGAGAGAAGTAGACCCCTACCACGACAATCTCCCCGAACCGTGCTGCTACGCAGCCCCGTCCCCTCCTGACGGCCTCGAGGGACGGGGTACCGGTGGCGGCCGACGAAATTAGGGTCACTGAGCCGCTCAGGTCCTCCACCCAGTCATCCCTGGGCGGGACAAAGTACGGCTCAGCGACCACGGCGATGTTAATCGACCACTGCGCCATGCTCAGGAGCAACAGATCCTGAGCGGCGGCGCAGTGGTTGATGTTCGCCTGGAGGAGCCCCTCCTGGGCCTCCTTCCCAGCCCCCTGAGAGGGGCCTGCCGCAGCGGCCACGGTGGCGACGGCGATGACGGCGGTGTTGGAGGCGGCAGCGGCGGTGGCAGTGGTGGCGGCTGCGGCGGTGACGGCGTTGGCGGAGGGCTTGCCTCTGGCCCTGGCTTCGGTGGGTGGGGCGCAGGCCTTGCCCCCCATCCGGTGCTCGGCCGGCTTGCCAGCCGCCGCACATACGGCACAGTGCGGCGTGGCATTGCACGAGTCGGCCTTGTGCCCGGGCAGACCGCAGCGGTAGCAAAGACCGCTGCGGTCCACCTCCGACGTGCAATTCGCTTGCACGTGGTTGCCCACCTGGCAGCGGAAGCACCTCAGAGGTCTGGGTTTCAGCAGTTTCACCTGCGCGGAAACCCAGCCCACCAATAGCCGTTGGCCCTCCCCGGTAACTTTTCTGGCCGCCGACACGGGGCAGCTCACCATAACGGTTTGCAGCCCCGTGGAGTCAGGACGGATGATGCCTGCCTTCACCTGCTCGGCAGAGCACCCCCCGGTCCTAACCACTGCGGCGACCACCTTCTCTTGGGTCGCGGAGTCGTCCAGGCCCGTGATGCGCATGCTAGCGCATTTGGTGGGGCTGGACACTCGGACCTCGTCCGCATTTAGTGACGCCCTAAGCCTTTCGGCTAGGGCGTCAGCGGCCGGGCCACTGGCCCTACCGGGGACCTCCACCATTCGGGTCCCAGTCACCGTCACCTTCATTTTGAGGCCTTTTGCTGCGCCAAGCTCCTCCAGGCGCACCGCCTCACCCACCTTCGCCATTACCGTCCTATAGGACACGCCCTTCTTCTCCGCATACGGCTGTAGTGTGATCACTACAGCTGCGGAATTCGGGGCGCGGAGCCTAGCCGTGGCGGTTCGCTCCTTGCGCCGCTGCCGCCTCTCCCTCTTTTTGGACGCCCTTTTCGCCTTAGCCGCCTTCCTCTTCTCTCCGGCTACTTGACATTCGGCATCAGCCGGAAGAGATTTAGGAGGCGGGGGTGGCCGTCTCGCTACCGGAGCCCTCGCCGCTGGGGCTGGAGCTCTCGCCGCTGGGACTGGAGCATTCGCCACCTGCGCTTTCGCCGCGCCCTTTGGCTGCCCTGACGAGCCCCGTTTGGCCGTGGCACCTGCGACGGCTGCAAACGAGGCCGGTTTCCGCTGGCCAGAGGGCGGCTGGCTTGCCGCCAAAGGGGGGCGTAGGACGATGGCCTCCAGGGCGGAGAACCGACTCTGCAGGGTAGCCATTTCCTGCCTCACCAAGGCCAGAATCCGGTCCTCTACAGGCACGGGCCGTCCCTGTCCCTGCTGCTGCCCCCCTTGAGGCTCAACCCGGGGGCCGGCTCCTTGAAGCCCAGCCAGGTCCGCCCGGAACTTCTCGTTCTCCTTTCGGAGAAGCTCCATGGCGGCTGTCAAGCGGGAGACCTCCGTCCGCATCTCAGACATACCATCTGGCGGAGGCGTGACGTGAAGGGCCTCCGCTGCCGCCACAATAGAGGCCGTGGCCGCGGCTATGGCCTGATCCTTAGAGGACCTGAGCCTCTTAACCGATACCGCCTTGATCGCAGCGGCCACTACCTCCGCAAACCCGGCTGCACGTTCCGACCCGGAACCGCCAGCGGCTTCCGCCCCGCCTCCAGAAACCTCAGAGAGGGGCCCCTCCTTGGCGAGCCTCTCGGGTCGCCGGGCCAACTGGGTCGGGCCAGCCAGCCCGGCCCGGCTTGCCCGCTTCCTTGGTAGTGGGACCTCTGTCCACCCCATTACTACCTTGGACTCCACCCCGCCGGCTGGAGTGGATCTTCCTCCTCCGCCCGACTCCATCGTCGGAGGTAGACCCCGAGTTGGGCCGCTTGGAGGTTCACCTGAACTCTTGGCTCCTCTCCAACACCCTTTTTCTTTGCGAGCTCCCCGAGCTCTCTCCGCCTGATGCAAGGTCGGACTCCGACCCCGCATCGCTCTCCTCCCCTTGACTTCCACTTTTTTTTTTTGTTGTAATTTTTCCATACTGTTCCCACGAGTATGGGGGATCTAAAAAGTACACCTAGGTTCACCCCCTGTCCCTAGGCAAGTGTACATTTGTAACCCAACCAGGGGGTCCACTGGTACCCTGGCTGGGGGTGCGCTAACGACTGATGCGCCACCTACAACTCGGAAGTTGCAGATGACACTACTCCTCAGCCATTCATATCACCGCCGCGCACCAAAACTTGATATTAGAGGAATTTTTATAGAGGTTATCTTCCTCGCGATCCGGGCGATCAAGCCAAGATCCTCGTCCCGTTCCAAGCCACAAAACATGACTGTGGTCTCTTTACGGATTACGATTTCGACGGCTGCAGACAGAAGAATCATTCTCCCGCTGCTTGCTCGCTGGCAGGGTAAGTGCACAGCAAGCACCGCCACTCTTCGCCCACTCGACCTGCCCTCTGTAAGCAGAGAGGGGAGTGGACGACCGACGATCGAGCATGAAGCTCCCCGCCACGCAGAAATTCGCCACGGTCAATACCCTCTCCGAAACATGGAGAGACTATTGGCCGTGCCCAGGATGCACCGACCCGACGACTGCTCTTTCCCCCGAACGTATTCGCAGGGAACCAGCAGCAATCAGGCACACGAGGAGGTTTTCTGCACGCACCCCGTAGGTTACCAATGGGGTTGAAGATAAGTCCGAGTTCTTTTAGCAGATTGATGACTGCGGCTATGTCTGGATTGAATTATGACAGATGTCTGATTTATTTAGATGATCTAATTATTTTTGGACGGAATTTGGATGAGCATAACAGGAATCTTATATCAGTTTTTTCACGCTTGAGGAAAGTGAATCTTAAGCTAAATCCATCCAAATGTGAATTTTTGAAGAAGCAAGTGCTTTATTTAGGACACGTAATTTCGGCGGAAGGTATTTCACCAGATCCAGAGAAGGTAGAAGTCGTAAAAAGTTATCCGCGTCCAACGACGGTTGATGAGGTAAAGAGGTTCGTAGCGTTTGTGAATTATTACAGGAAATTCATACCAAATTTTGCTAATATAGTGGTACCTATGAATAGACTGTGTAAAAGAGGTGTCGTGTTTAGTTGGACCGATGAGTGTGAGAGGTCTTTTCTGGTGCTTAAGGAAGCGTTAGTGAATCCACCAGTGTTGGATTATCCAGATTTTTCTGATAACAACACTTTCATATCGCAAACCGATAGTTCGGGGTATGCTTTAGGGAGTGTGTTGTGTAATGGGAACGGGAAACCCATTGCATATGCTAGTAGGTCTTTAGGGAAAAGTGAGTTAAATTATCCTATAATAGAGAAGGAGTTATTGGCAATAGTTTTGTCAGTTAAACATTTTAGACCATATTTGTACGGACGGAGGTTCGTCGTAAAAACGGATCACCGGCCGCTGTTGTATTTGTTTAACATGACAGATCCTATAAGTAGGTTAACTAAGTTTCGTTTGTGTTTAGAAGAATACGACTTTGAGGTTGAATATATTAAGGGAAAAGAAAATGTACAAGCAGATGCACTTTCCAGGGTAGTGATTACAAGCGAGGATTTGAAAACCATACGCGAAAAGACTATATCCGTGATGACGAGAGCGCAGTACAAACGGTTAAGAGGCCGAATGTTTGTGATACGGACTCCATGGTGTCTGGGACTGATCACCCTAGGATTGTGGAAGTTCTTAAAAAACAAGGAAATGAAGTTGAGATATGTTTGAATGAATGGGAGAAAATGTTACGCAACAACAATTATAAAAAGATATTTTCAAAGACGCGCAATTTAATGTATGTGCCAGAAAACTCGAGTATTTATGTAAACTATGAATCTTTATCGGCATCATCGCGGGACAAGTTGTTGAAAGACATAGTAGATTTTTGTATTGAGAAAGGCATAAAAGAAGTTATTATTTTAAAAAATCGTTATAACGTTGAATTTATTACAAAAATGGCACAATATTTGAAGGGAAATAGTGGTAAATCTCTACATCCGAAAGATTTTAAAATGTGTGTGGTGAAGGATTTACGGAGAGTAGAAGGGGAAGATGAGAAGAGGATTATTTTGAATGATTTCCACATTTTACCCACAAGTGGTCATGCAGGTATACGCAGAATGGTGAATAATATAAAGAAGTATTATTATTGGTCTTCTATTGAAAAATATGTAACGGAATCCATTAATAAATGTGATAAGTGTAAAAAGCAAAAGTATTCTAGACATACTAAGGAGCCAATGACAATTACTACCACTGCGTCCACATCGTTTGAGAAAATTTATTTAGATATAGTGGGGCCACTTGATAGGGACGAAAAAGGCAATGTTTATATATTGACACTTCAGTGTGAGCTTACAAAATTTGTAGAGGCGTATCCATTAAATAATAAATCCGCAAATGAGGTAGCGAAAGCGTTGGCAGAAAATTTTGTTTTGAGATATGGAATACCGCTGACAATTGCTACAGATAGGGGTTCTGAGTTCATTTCAAAGGTAATGGTAGAGCTATGTAACATCTTATGCATCAATAAAATCTTGTCGACATCATATCATCATGAGAGTATAGGATCTTTGGAAAATGTTCACAAAACTTTAGGCGCGTATTTAAGGATACAGACGGAGAATAATCCATCGTCATGGAGTTCTTGGATTCCATATTGGTGCTTTTCATATAACACTACAGTTAATACTGTGACCAAATATACACTTTATGAATTAGTTTTCGGTAAAATTTGCAGGTTACCAAGTAGTCTTCAAGGTGAAAGTGTTGAACCATTGTACAATTTTGATGATTATCCTTTAGAATTTAAGTTTAGATTACAGAGGGCTCAAAATGATGCGAAAGAAAATTTGATAGCAAGTAAGTTAGCGAGGAAAAATTGTTATGATAAGAACCTTAATTCAATAAATTATAAAGAAGGTGACTGGATATTAATAAAAAACGAAACAGGCAATAAATTAGAATGTATTTATAATGGACCATTTGAAGTTATAAAGGACGAGTCACCAAATGTAATTGTAAAAAAGAATGATAATAGGATAGATGTAATTCATAAGAATAGAACAAAATTGTATTGTAGGAGTTAGAATGTAAGTTTAAAATGTTCTAAAAAAAAAAGGGAAAAAAACAAACGTAATTTAGTTTTTTTTTTTTTTCTTTAAGAGGGGTGATGTGGTGAGAAGTCACGTATGTGGTACAACAGCATGTCACGTATTGTCCAGGGTTAAGTTAAGGTAGATATACTGTTTTCCATAAGCTTAGTATTAGCACGTAGTCACGTACTATCTATGTATATTTAAACCACCTATTAAAGGAGAGAGGACAGTTGAGGACTGTAGTTGAGTACAGTTGAGTCTCAGTTCACAATTGACTCTCAAAATAATACACATCATGTCGTTTACTTAACCCCTCCTCATCCACACATCGCCTGAGGACACTGAAAGTTTTTAGAACTGGCCACATGTAAACGATATAATAAAAAAAACTGTTCAAATTTTGAAAATGGAACTCTTTGCCAATATTATTGTGTATATATTTTATTCATTTGTCATTTGTTTACGATTCGGCGGCAAATTGAAAATTGTCAGCATGTAACGCGAGAAAATGTTCGTACAATGATTTTTTATGACTTTCGGTGTTATTTAAGTCAACAAGAAAGTTATGATAGACTTGGATTGGCCTTTCACGCAGAAGCCCCATCTAGTGCCACTGTTTACAACTGGTTTAATGAGTTTAAACGTGGTCGCAATAATCTCACCGATGATCTGCGTGAGGGACGGCCTTCTACGGCGACGACTGAAGATAACATCAGTGTTGTGCGGCGTATGATAGATACTGACAAGAGTGACTTATCAGCAGATTCGGACAAGCTTAGCATCGGTATGAGTCAAGTGCACAAAATCCTCCATGAACATTTAGTGGTAAGGAAGCTTTGTGCCCAGTGGATACCTCTTAATTTGACAGAGGCCCAACTACGTCGTGTTGATTGGTGTCGTGAAATGGGTTAAAGATTTAACGGAGGTGACTCAAATGCTGTGTTCGACACACTTACGGGTGACGAAAGCTGGATTTATTTTCATGTTTATTGTTATGATCCTGATACTAAGAGACAGTCTGCTGTCTGGGTGTTTCCTTCCGAGGAGTTGCCAACTAAAGTGAAGAAAGGTCGAACTGTGGGAAAAAGGTGGTGGCCTCGTTCTTCGGAAGGACAGGTCATTACGCAACAATTGTTTTAGAGGATCGAAAATTAGTTACTGCAGAGTGGTACACTAACAATTGTTTGTCACTTGTCTTAGAAAAAGTTGGGGAGAAACGACCTCGCAGTAGGATCCTCCTTCACCACGACTTGCACACCGCCAAGCAAACAATCGACTACTTGGTGACGTCATACGTGGAATTACTGGGTCAACCGCCCTATAGCCCCGATCTCGCACCTCGCAATTTTTATTTATTTCCGAAAATAAAAGAAAATCTTCGAGGAAAACGTTTTATGGACGCCGAGGAAGCAGTGGCTGCGTTTCAAAATGCCGTCGAAGAGACCCCTAAGGACGAGTGGGTAAACTGCTTTTCTCAGTGGTTCCATCAGATGCAGCGATGTATTGATGTAAATGGACACTATTTTAAAAATATATTATTATAATAAAACTAATAACTTGCTAGTTTGTTCAGTTTTTGATTTTCTAAGAACTTTCAGTGTCACCCTCGTATAACCTCACCCTGTTAAAAATAAAATTCAACTGATACTGCTGCCTTCACAAGGTCATCGGTACATCAGGACCGAAGACCTTGTAAAGAGAACAGCAATCTGCTGGATGCGATTAACACAGGACCGGTCGTAGTGGCGGTGCTTGAGAGAGATGCAGCAGTGGACGTCATTCGGCTGAAATGATGATAATACTGATAACCTTGCGACATGGCTTAGTTATTGTCATGAACTTTACAACTAGAATCAACACGACACCAGACAATATTTAAAAAACATTTATAACTCACCAAAACGACAACAAAAATTCCCATTTACCGTCTGCATCAAAATGTACGTCGAGTACATCAATGTGGGCCGAGGTCTAAAATCCGGGCTTCATTTACATTTCAATATCAAACGGCACAGTTTATGCAAATATCTGGACCTTGAATAGACCTCGAATGTTGCCATGGACTCCCAGGACACGTAATGACATTTCTAGTTTATACAGCATCAGAAAGCTGTAGAAAAATGTAAGGGTACAGACACTTGGGCACGCCACGATTGCGGCGATAAGTCCCCTCTTTGAGGAGTGGCTGGAGAGACGCCACGGCGTCCTCACCTTCCGCCTGACGCAGGTCCTCACCGGACACGGCAGCTTCGGGAGGTTCCTGTGTCGGATAAGGCGGGAGGAAACGTCCGGGTGTCACCACTGTGTGGATCGCCCGGAGGACACGGTGGAGCATACGATGGAGGTCTGCCCGGCTTGGGCAGAGCACCGCCGTGTCCTCGTGGAGGCGATCGGCGGCAGAGACCTCTCGCGTCCGGCCCTGGTTCAGGCCATGGTACGGAGCGAGAGGGCATGGGCAGCCGTCACCTCCTTCTGCGAAGCAGTAATGCTCGCGAAGGAGGAGGCGAGACGGTTGAGGGAAAGGCACGTTTCGCGCCCTCTCGCCCCTAGCCGCCGCAGGAGACGCCCTGGGCGTCGGGAATCTCGGGCGGATTTCCAGCCACCGTAGGCGCGGGCTTGCGGACGGTGAGCAATGGGTAGCTCACCGTCCGGTAAGGACCAGGCCCGGGTCGACGGCGCGTCGTATTCCACGCGCGCCTCAAAGAGATGTCAGCACAAATGTAGGGGTCCACTAGGGCCGATGCCTGCCGGGGTCGCGGGAAGGTACTTATGGGTCACCGAGTCTCCTGGCAACACAGGCAACAGGAAGGAATACGGGTGGGTTTTAGTCAGTAAGAGTCTGACACACTCTCCCGCTCCGCCCAGAGCGGGAGAAGTTATTTGAAGATTTCACACCCTCAAAAAAAAAAAAAAAAAAGGGTGAAAGACAAGCTGCTGTGATAGACAAGTTACATATAGCGACACTATATGTGACTTGTGACTTAACATGTACCAGAAAGGTGTGGACACACACATGTAATATTATAAATTAAAATAAATAAAATTCATTTATTTCAGGTACCACATAACCAATATTAGAGAACATCTTTAAATTATTCAATAGTAAATATAAAATCACATAAATAAATACAAACGAATAAACACAGTACAAATACAACATCAACACACAAATAAGATAATTAAAATTCATATTCACTAATAATTAACTAATATTCATTACAGTAGTCTCTTAGGTGCGACACTATATCATGTAACTTGTCGGTCACAGCAGTGTTGCACGTAAAGACAGCCCAACCTATTTCCTATCATACTCACGACGGTATTGGAGCTGGCCCGCACTCTGCGCACAAGAGACGCGCAGCGCTTCCGCATCGTCGCACGAAATAGTCCGTGCGCCCCAAGCGTACAAAACCGAAGCGCTGCAGTAGCGAGGCAAACCCAAAGTCGCTCTGAAAGCGTTGTTAAATTTAATGCGGAGGGTGTTGCAGCTTTTCTGCTGCAGTCACAGGCTGCAGGTGTGCATGGACGTGCAATATGCTCGAAAAAGAGTTAATTTTACGCCATCCGAGCAACGTGCGAACCTGCGGGCCAGCATATTAGCTCTTATAGATAAAGTCTCCGCTCCCGTTCCATGTCAGCATGATCCCTGAGGTCAGCTGTGCTTGCTTTGAATGCTTTGGACTTTGCTTAGAAATTGGGTTTTGAAGTTCGATGTACAGAGGCCAGCACATCAAATTACTACTAACTGTCAAATTTCTCCAAATTATTTTAAACCTTAAAATGCTGAAGGTTAGTTCAAAATCGAATGAGAAAATTGGACAGTTTGTAGTAACTTGATGTGCTGGAGACTGTACCTACAGGGTTTTATGGGTAGATATAAAACCCTGGCTGCTGTCTCGACCTACATAGCGATCGCTTTACGACCGAATTCGGTCGCAAAGGCCTAATGGGTCCTTAGACAGTCAAAATTGCTTGACAAACCCAAAAAATCTTAATCTTGTCAAACAATTTTGAGCATTGTGTCAATCCCTTGTATCCAGGTGAAATGACAGCTCACTTCACCTGAGGCTGAGGCTACATTAGACCGCGACGCGACCTGCGACACGTGAACGTTTAAAACAAATAAATGACCGTACCACCGTACATCAAATATTACTGGCGATCTTTGATTTCTTTAAGCGATCGGAACAACATTACTATAATCAACATTGGCTACATCAACATATCAGCGAAATTAGCTACATGAATCGCTCATGCTAATTCGTTGTGTAACATGTGTACTGTAGCCACGTCATCGCCGAATATACGCCGAATTTTCAGCATAGCCATACCATGTTTATTTCGTTTCGCTCTTTCTGTCGCATTGTAAATCGCTGCCTACTGTAGCCCCAGCCTAAGTTTTCACGGTAGAATTTTTACAGAATAGACTGGACACAGAAAAGTACCTACTAAAAAAAGTGTCATCAATTGGTTAGATATAAACACCCAGATCTGAGACTGAAAACAAAAGCAGCTGAAGAAAAATGTTTTATTCAAATCGTACCCCTTATTTTGAGTTACACCACAGGATGAAAAATATAACACGCAAACTTTGATGCACTGTAAAAAATGTATGTGTTTGTGAGTAAAGTTTTTGTTCTGTGGCACTTAGGGTGAAAGTCACTATTGTAAGACAGAATATTTTGCCGTATTATTTTCATTTCGGGGTAAACTACGAAGGGTGGTTTCATTTGCACACTATCATGTTTATATTCGCTGAATAAGAGTGTTATTGGGTATCGTGAAAAGTCCTTCTTGGTATGTCATTGACACTTTTTTATTTAGGTGTTGGGTAGAAGCAGTCGCTTATATACGTTTGTCTGTATTATTCGATATTAAGTATGTACCTATTGGTTTGATTTAAGATCAAGCAGCATTGAAAGTTACAGCGATAATGTATGAAATGCACTTGCAGCCAATTTCGATAAAAAAAAAAAATTCGGGAACTCTGCTTCAGCGGCGCGCGGCGCTTGTACGGGCGTCCCCACGGGTCCCTGTTCAGAGTTTCCAGCGACTCCTTATGGGCCAATCCCCTGGCCCGCAGGATTTCCGCTTGGAGGGTGGTCTTCGCCGCTCTGTACTCCTCGTACAGCTCCGCCTGAATGGCTTCCGTATCCGGAGGTTTGATACGGAGCCTGCGGTGCCTGGTGTACCGGCGTCGCGCAGCAACGCATGCAGTGCGCAGAGCCGTCAGCTCATGCGCACACCTGGCGCGAGGCACTTCCAGGCTGGACCCGGGGCATTGCAACGTCACATATGTCGGACATGGCCTCCCGGAACCACTCCGCCTCGTCGTTGATGTCAGCAGGCCTGTCTGGTGGTTACACCCAGGCCTGCACGTTCGAGGCTTCTAGGAGGAGCTCCCGGTCCAGCTGCTTCAGCGCCCACCGCGGACCACTCGGGGCCCGTCGGACCGGCGCGTTCGAGGTCTGGGTGGAGACGTCAAACCGGATATACCGGTGATCGGAATAGGTCTCCACTCCGTTCCATGACGTGCTAGTCAACTGCACGGTGCGACAGAGCGGGGCTAGCGAACGAGATGTCGACCACTGATTCACCACGCATCCGCACACACGTGGGGACAGAACCTCGGTTTAGGACGACCAGACCTGTCTCCAGAGCCCAGTCCTCTACCATCCTGCCCCGTGTGTCCGTTAACCGGGAATTCCAAGCCAAATTCTTGGCATCGAAGTCCCCCAGTATGAATACGAGGAGGGAACCGAAACCGACGACGACGACTCTCAACTCCGCAAGGGCAACTCCCTCTTGCCGCAAGTGGAACTCGGCAAGAGTTCGGTTCGGAGAGAAGTAGACCCCTACCACGACAATCTCCCCGAACTGTGCTGCTACGCAACCCCGTCCTCTCTTGACAGCCTCGAGGGACGGAGTACCGGCGGCGGCCTATGAATTTAAGGTCACTGAGCCGCTCAGGTCCTCCACCCAGTCATCCCTGGGCTTTTTTTTTTTTTTTTTTTTTTGTTGCCGGGGTGGAAAATCCTCATGGATGTCCTCCGCCCTGGGGTAGGCAGAGGGGTCTGTCAGACTCTTACTGACTAAAAACCACCCCGGTGTTCCCGTCCCACACTTGCACCGGGGATCATGGGATCTAATGCGACTTCCACGATCCCCAGCTAGTGCCGGCCCGCCTCTGCGGGCCACCTCAAGTCTGGGGGGGGTGAGGTGTTTAAACCCCCCCCACAACGTCTGAAAGGGGCGCGCGTGGAACACTACGCGCCGCCACCTCGGGTCCAGTGTGATGGGGGGCGGCGGACGTCCCCAAGTCCGCCGTCCCTGGACCCATTTAGGGGGGCCGGAAGAGGGCGTTGTCTGCCCTCTGCCGACGCCCGGTGCGCCTGCTGCGGGCCGGGTGAGCGGAAGAGATCTCCCGCTCCCGTTCCGCAGCCTCCTTCTGCGACACGACTGTTTCGCAGAAGGATACCACCGCGTCCCAGGACTCCTCGCTGCCGACCATCGCCTCGACCACGGCCGGCAGCGACAGGTCACTGCCCAGTCATCCCTGGGCTAACCTAACCTAACCACTACGGCGATCACCTTATCCTCCGTCACGGAGTCGTCCAGGCCGATGATGCACATGCTAGCGCACTTGGTGGGCCTGGATACTCGGACCTCGTCCGCATTTAGGGACGCCCTTAGCCATCGGCCAGAGCGTCAGTGGCCAGGCCACTAGTCGCACTGGGCACCTGAACCATTCGGACCCCAGTCGCCGTGATCTTCATCTTTAGGCCATTGGCAGCGCCGAGCTCCTCGAGGCGCACCACCTCACCCACCTTCGCCAAATTGGTCCTATAGGACACGCCCTTCTTTTCCGCATCCGGTTGTAGTGTGATCACTACAGCTGCGGAATTCGGGGCTCGGAGCCTAGCCGCGGCGGTTCGCTCCTTGCGCCGCTGCCGCCTCTCCCTCTTTTTGGCCGCCCTCTTTACCTTAGCCGTCTTCCTCTTCTCCCCGGCTACTTGCCATTCGGCATCGGCCGAAAGAGATTTAGGAGGCGGGGTGGCCGTCTTGCCACCAGGGCCGGTGCCCTCGCTGCCATGGCTGGGGCCGTCACCGCCGGGGCCGAAGCCCTCGCTGCTGGGGCTGGCAGAATATGACGGGGTCTTGCACTGGCCTGAGGCTGGCTGGCTTGCCGCCAACGAGGGGCGCAGGACGATGGCCTGTAGGTTGGAGAAACGACTCCGCAGGGAAGCCATTTCCTGCCGCACCAGGGTCAGAACCCGGTCCTCTACAGGCACGGGCCATCCCTGTCCCTGCTGCTGCCCCCCTTGCGGCTCCATCCGGGGGCCGGCTCCTCGGAGCCCAGCCACGTCTGCTCGGAGCTTCTCATTCTCCTTTCGGAGAAGCTCGATGGCGGCTGTCAAGCAGGCGACCTCCGCCCGCATCTCTGACATACCGTCCGGAGGAGGCCCGACGTGAACTGCCTTCGCTGCCGCCACAATAGAGGCCGTGGCCGCGGCTATGACCTGGTTCTTAGTCCTGAGCCTCTTAACGGATACAGCCTTGATCGCTGCGGCCACGACCTCCACAAACCTGTTCGCATGCTCCTAATTGCAGCCGCCAGTGGCATCCGGCTCACCACCTGAGACCTCTGAGAGGTGGTGTCTCTCGGCTCGCTGGGCCGGCTTGGCTGGTCTGGCTTGGCTCGACTCGCCAACCTCCCTGGTGGTGGGCCCTCTATCCACGCCTTTCCCTCCTGTCCCTAGGCAAGTGTACATTTATAACACTACCAGGGGGTCAACTGGTACCCTGGCTGGGGGTGCGCTAACGACTGATGCGCCACCTACAACTACGAAGTTGCAAATGACACTACTCCTTAGCCATTCATATCCTCGCCGCGTACAAAAATTTGATATTAGAGGATTTTTTATAGAGGTTATCTTCCTTGCGATCCGGGCGACCAAGCCAAGATCCTCGTCCCGTTCCAAGCCTCAAAACATGACTGTGGTCTCTTTACGAATTACGATTTCGACGGTTGCAGTCAGGAGAAACGGTTCTCCCGCTGATAGCTCGCTGGCAGGGTGAATGCACAGCGAGCACCGCCACTCTGCGCCCACTCTACCGGGCAGGTCGAGTGGGCGCAGAGAGGGGAGTGGACGACCGACAATCGAGCATTAATTCGCCACAGTCAATACCCACTCCAATACATGGAGAGACTATTGACCGTGCCCAGGGTGCACCGGCCCGACGACTGCTCTTTCCCCCGAACGTATTCGCAGGGAACCAGCAGCACACAGGTACACGAGGAGGTTTTCTGCACGCACACCATCAGACCACCCCTGAGAAGAAATGATGAAACAAACTCAAGGATGAAAGTCTCTTTTAAAGGCCAGACATAATCTTGTTCAGATCAAGTGAGGACCATGTAGATCAATGTCTGAAATGGTCTTTTGTGGAAAGAACCACACAATTTTGAGTGGACCTGACCAGATGGAACCATACCTCATAAAGGATAATCATGATATAGTGTTGTTTGCGGATGACACTTCACTTTTGTTCAAACTTAAACATCAGCAGCTGGTTACTGACTATGTTAATAGTGCGATCTCAAAAGTAGTTCACTGGTTCAATGTTAATAATTTACTTCTTCTTGCTTCTGGCAACGATCGTTTCCAATACTAAAACCTCAAACTTTGCTCTTGGCAACAATCGTTGCCAAAATTTAATTTCTGTTAAATGACTTTAAACTCTATTTTATTGCACGTAAAGTCCTTCCAAAACGTTTTTAAATCATAGGCTAATACATTATCTAACATCTCGACGCAAGTTGGCAACATCAAAAAACCAATTTTTGTTTACAATGAGAAGTGAAGTTTGAAGTAGCCATTTTGTGATTTTTTGTGCTCACTGGTATTCTGTGCTCCAAGAAAAAATGCCGAAAGTATTCTATTTTACTGGCTTTTACTAAAGTTAAGGTACCAAATTAATCTAGAAAACCTGTTCTATGATATTTCAATATTTTATTCGATAATACTTCAAATGAAATGTGCTAAAATCAAAAGATTCGGACGCGTCTTTGTTGACGTTGTTTGTTTACGTATTTTAAAGTGGTAATTTATCGTAAATACATCCAACTGCGGGAAACTGTGTGTGAAATAATAAAGTTTAGACATCATTTTAATCATAAAAGGTAAAATGTCTTAACAATATCTTGTGGATGTGCTGGATTACATGAATATTGGCGACAAGTGAGTACGTTGTAACGAAATATTGCTCTGGCAGCAATCGTTTCCAGAAAGCAAAGTAAGTTTCACTGTCAGGGTTGTCACATATTAACATGCGGCTTTTTTACCCGACTACGGCAAAGACAAAAGGAAGGGTTAATAAATAAATAACCTATTTGAAATAAGTTATTTGACTTTGATTTTAGTTTAAGTAAATAAATATTAAAATTCATTTGTCAAGCATAGCAATATTTTTCTACAACGTGGAAAGGTCTCGCCTAGTGTTTTAACACTAAAATAAGGTCGAATATACACCGGAACAAATTAAATTATCTAGCGAAACTCCGAAGACGTGATGGGTCTCGATATCTAAACACGATAAAATAAATATATTATGTTTTTTTGGAGTCAATGACCGCTAGTAGTGTTGTTACGTGAAGTGTGAGTTTATAAAATCTGTTTTATCGTGTTGAGAAATCCATCACGTGTGTGAAGTTAAAAAAAAACTGATATTTTAAGTGACTACACTACCGGTGGTATTGGTGGTTAATGATCTCAAAAACAACATAATCTAATTTATTTATTTTTATTTTATCATCTTTAGATATCGATACCCATCAAGTCTGTGGAGTTTCGCTAGCTAATTTAATTTTATCCTGTATATAGTAAGGCATAGAAATAAAGAAAGCCATTGCCTAGTTTCGTCCAGTTATTTTCAGTACAAGGTTTTCTGTCCTAAATACAAGCCTAAACGTTAATAATACTTGTAAGAATAAAATTACGTAATATTAATAAAATATACTATATGTGTGTATATTATTATATATGTGTGTATATAAATGGTTAAATAAATAAATAAATACTTTTATTTTTAAAGTTTTATGCAAACCCGATATAAGTAAAATAAATTTTGGTCAGACGCAACCCTAGCTTCTACAGCCGCCATCTTGCGAACCTTGGGGTTCATTCAAGATTGTTGCGAATTTTTAGACTGAAAGTCGTCGTCAGTATTAGTTTTTAATATATTATAAATCTAACAATGTTTAGTAGTTTTTTGGCATAAATATAAACTATAGGATTAGATCTATTCATTTCAAGATTGAAACTGGTTAAATGAGAGCCTAGTGTCATCGTAATTTTAGTTTGAAATCACTATCTCTTTCTTTTAATAAAAAACTACCTTTGGGTTTTTTGTCAGCTATCTCAGGAGTTTGTAGAATTATGGGAAACTTTTTACAAATTATTAAAGCTAATAAACTGGCGTTTCTCAGCAAAGTTATATTTTTGTTCTAGGTTTTATAGTTTTTGTGTGAATTGGCTATGATTGTCCATCTAGTTTTAGCGGTGAATTGTGCAACAGCGTGTAGATTATTCAATTTTTTTAAGAATATTTTCTACCACAATTATTATTGTTTCTTATCAAACATTACAAATAACTATTCTAGTTTATAAAAATGATGAAAAACTATATACCCACCCCGCAATTTTTTTCACAATATCACATTGTTTGACTAAAACCGGCAAAATATGCTCGACCTTAACTTTAGTCTCATATAAAATATTATACACACAACTTTTATCAAAATAACAAACGTTACATTATTTCTTATCTTATCGTCTACACAAAATAGTAAACAAAATTATCATGGGCCACTTGAATCGATTGTAAATCAAGTTATAATGACGGCGGCCGCACCGAGTGTATAGTGTCAAATTTTATGAGCAGAATTCGACGGTTTTGTTGCAATCGAAAGCAAGCGAGTCGTTATTGAAAAAAAAACCAAATGCATTGATAAAGGGCGAAGAATTGAACCCTGAAGATAGCACAGTATTCTTGGGCTTAACTTTGGATGCTAAGCTTCAGTAGGGTCCACATATAGATAAATTGTCGAAAAAGCTAAGCTCCGCAGCATACGCTGTTAGAAAAATTCCTAATTTAACTGATATAGAGACAGCCCGTTTAGTGTACTTTAGCTATTTTCATAGTGTAATGTCGTACGGTATTCTGTTGTGGGGAAATGCCGCTGACATTCAGACTATCTTTGTTTTACAGAAAAGAGCTGTTCGGTCAATTTATAAATTAAGTCCGAGACACTCTCTCAGAGAGAAATTTAAGGAGATGAATGTAATAACTGTGCCCTCGCAGTATATTATTGAAAATCTTTTATATGCCCATAAAAATATAAAATTGTTAAAAAAATACAGTGATATCCATAATATAAATACTAGGAACAAACACAAATTTGTTGTACCTACAACAAGGCTCAAGAAAATAGGTGGCTCATTCAGATGTCATTGTATACGTTTTTATAATAAACTTCCAAGCCACGTTCAAGATCTAAGCCTTAATAAATTCAAATTATTTATTAAAAGTAAGTTGTGCCAGAAAACCTTTTATACCGTTAAAGATTATATTGAGGACAAAAAGGCTTGGGATTAAGCTGCTCCAATTATTGCATACTGAAACTTTTATTTTATTTATATACCATTTTGACATATTTACTTTGTGGAGTTCAATATACTGTTTGGAACTTAATATTTACTTGTAAAGTATTATATTGTTTTCAATTATTGTGAATGTGAAGCCTATGTGGGTCATTGTTTTTTTTTTTTTGCACATTTAGTATTAATCATGGTCTGGCAGTTTGAGTAATTTATGCGGCCTACCCAAATGTTCTTTCTTTGGTATTGTTCGTCGAATCGTTGAGCTCCTTAAGTTGTGAGTTGAGCTGCACGATTACTGACAAATGCGTGCACTGACTGGACCATTTCAGACACCAATTTACATGGCCTTCACATGATTTGACCAAGATTATGTCTGGACTTTAAAGGAGACTGTGACCTCTGAGTTTGTTTAAGCTTTTCTTCTCAGAGTAGTCAGATAGGAAACGCCGACCTCATCTAGCTTTATTTTAAAAATATGATTGACGTGTTAAAGTGTTTGTACAAACCTACTTACAGAAAATAAATCATTTATCATTTAACCAGCAGCTGGACATTCTGACGAAATTTTGTTTGTCAGTTAATGATTACTGGAATGATTTGCTGCAGAAATCGTCAAATATGTGAAGTTGAAGGAATCCTCTTTAATCTGCAGTAGACGATCATATCATTGCTAGATAACAATATTAGTATTTAGTAAGTTTTACGATTGCCTTTATACTGACCTATTCACCTTGAGCATCTAATTTCCTATTGGATTATATTAAACATAATTCAAGTATCTGGTCAAAAGCAAAGGCTGAGTAAGCCACTGTGTAGGAAGTTGAAAAACATGTCTTATTCAATAAGAATATTTCATCAAATCCTATGTGATTTGTAAGACGGAGGAGCATAGAAAAACCTATAAGGCCTATTCAGATAAGCGATACCGCTGTTGCGCTCGATGGCGATACCGAATCAGTGCGCGATATTGCTGTCGTGCTCAGATATAGGCATTTAAACTGAAGCAGGGACCTAGGACCTAAAGCCTGAAGCTTTAATTTCATAGAAAACACAATAGCTTTCAATCTTGCATTTTACAATAATAATTGTCATTGGGAAAAGTCTGTTATAATTTATGATGTAAGAAACCATTGAATTATTAAAATGGAAATTAAAATATTGCGTATTTGAGTGTGTTTTGAAATGAGTCTACAGGTTCTGATAAAATGTGCCAAATCAACTACTGCATAAGTATCAGTGATCAATTATAGTCAGTATACAGATATATATGCATAAATGTTCTAGAATTTTCACCCATCATAACCTATGTCCACACTGTCTGTGACATGAGTTTGTATATAAAATATTCAGCAAGTCATCAAATACTGAGTTAGCCTGCACGATTTCACATTATTGATAAAAGTAAATCAGACGATCATATCGCGTGTTTTTTGTTTCGCAAATATTAAGTGGCCAGTTTAAATTGGTATTTGGAATAGTGAGTTGAGGTTATGGAAACTTTTTGGTATGACCTCTTTGTGTGATAAAAGCGATATGTGGTGGCCGAGAGAGATGTTCTAGAAGATAATGATGCAATTATTTGAACACGTGAAAACAATCTGAAATATTGACAGAGGTATTGTTCTTATCTTTCAAACAATAAAATGCAAGATATAATCAGTTATGTACTAGAGCTCAAACTGTACTGGTCGTAATAAATAAATTGAAACCAATTTATGTATAGATTTTTTCATAATTTTCATTCTAATGAGTGGCTTCCGTGGTTCGAATGAAATATGATAATTGATTTATGAGCACATACTGAACTTGATAAATGGTTGTTATACCTTCCCTTGAAAAATGTCTGGTCAAGATTTTAACCCGTTTTTAAATAAAAATACGTTGCTTTTACCTGAACAACCGATTCATGATGTAAGTTTTTAAATATATTTGAAGGTTTGTTAAATGAATAGAATTTTCTTAGATCATTTGAGTACGATAAAAAGCTTGCTAATGTATCAGTTAATTTGTACATGTACATAATCCCTCGTACGTCCAATTTTTACCACTACCAAGCGTTTCATCAGTAAGGAACACGTTTAAATATTAATCCTACCTTTGATTCTTCCATCAGGATTTTTTGGATATCATAGAGAAAGTTTTCTACTGGTCTAGCCTGTTCGGCGTGTTGGGATGCAGGAGATACATCAGCCTGATGTGGAGCACACTCATACTGGGATCCTTAATTATCATAGAGTTCTTGGCTATCTGGAAGGTTATTAGAGCTTTTGCGGGAATTGCTAGAGACATCACTGGAAATCGTAAGTACTTCCAATAATAATAATTCATCATCATCATCTGCCTAACCTTTTCCCAACTATGTTGGGGTTAGCTTCCAGTCCAACCGCATGCAGCTGAATACCAGTATTTTAAGCGACTGCCTATCTGACATCCACAACCCAGTTACTGGTTAAAACGATACAGTCAACTGTGGCATATTTTGTTACTAAGCCGTTGAATCTTGTTACTTTAATTAAATTAATTATTATATGAGAATTATATTATTATATTTACTTTCCGAGAGCAACTTTTCCCATGACCACTGTACTTAAATATAACGCGATTCCAAAAAATCTGTTGCTGCCATTTAATATCGAAGCGATACAAAAGTAGAAAAATCGACTATTTGTAACAGATTTTTACAAATCAAGAGATATTTACGTACAGTACTCATGGGTAAAGTTGCTCATGGAAAGAAAAGATGCCACAGTTGACGGTACCCCTTGGTAAGACTGGTTATCAGATTTTCAGGCTTCTGACTGCCCGTAACGTCTGTCAAAGATCTACAAATAACAGCTGGTACCAACGGCTTAACGTGCTTTCCGAGGCAAGGAGGCGTCTTGGTATGTAAAGATGGTCATCCATCCATGGACCAACAGAAGCAGGCGTAGCTTAACCTGATTGATCGACCCGTGCGGCGGTTATCCGGCGGTACAGCCGCACGGGTCGATCGAGGCTTGTGGCTAACCACAAGCCCTCTCCAATAAAAATAATTATGACTTTAAAATATAACATTTTGCTAGTATCAGTGCGAGTAATAGCCTCGGCGTGTAGGAATACATAATATAATATATAAATGTACGTTTGGCGCACGCTGGTCTGTCAGGTCTACCGAATTACTGGCTGGCTAACATTTTTACAATGGCATGATACCTCTAATAAATAAACTAGCTTAAATATAAAGATAAAGGCCATAATCATACAAACCATTAACTTCGATAGAATTAGCAAAGACAGAGCTAGAAATTAATCTCTTATACTTTTAATTTTTGCATGTCTCTTTATACTAGAGTTAGCCATATTTGTCAGAACTAATAAATATTTATTTCCTCTTCTTAACGATACTTGAAAAATAAATACAAGCATGATATCTCAGTACCAAAACGTGTTGTACACAGGTGCATGACTACAAGACTGCACTTAAAAAAATATATATTTCTATGGCACCTGCCGTGTATAATAAAATACCTAACAATATTAAAGGACATCCATTTAGAATATTTAAAAAAAAATCATACTAAATTACTATTAGATAAATGTTTCTGACTCTGTAGCTGATAATTTAGTATAATTAAATAATTTATTTGAATTTGGACCTCGTAAGTTAGTTTATTTTTAGATTTGTATAACTATTATGCTTATAAGATATTTGATTAAGAATTTATTATCTTTTAGTTACATGTTTACGAGTAGGTATGCCTGTAAAAGTACCGTGCGCTAGTATAGAGAGTAGTGGTGGTCCAGTGGTAACGGCCGCGACTTACGAGTTGTAGATCGTGGGTTCGAACCCAGGCAGGCGCTTTACTTTGTGTAAATAATTTCATCACCACTGCTCTCAAAACTGCTCTCAGAAGGAAAACATCGTGAGGAAACCGGCATGTCCTAGAACCAAAAATTTGAAGACATGTGACATCATCTACCAACTGGCACTGGGCTCGCGTGGTGGATTATGGCCCACTCCCTCTCACAGAGAGGAGGCCTGTGTCCCAGCAGTGGGAACATTATAGGCTGATTATGCATATGATTATAATATTTTTACATGCCTTAAAGGCAGAATGTACAAGGACTCTAACATTATTTGTACTACCTACATTCTTAGCAAATAAATCTCGTATTCAGAACTTAATGTGAAATTTATCTTCAGGGAGTATAACAGCCAGACTTGCTGGGACCATCTTCTATTCAATATCAATATTGTCGCTGCTCCTGGCCTCGAAGCTGTGCTACTATTGGAGAAAGAATATATCAGTAGTATGGGCTAAAGTTGAACGGTCTGTTGGAATGAAAGTGCCGGACGACACCACATTGAAAAGAAGGATGTATTTTGTGGTTGGCTTTATGACATTCTTCTCAATCTGTGAGTTATATGATATTTATTTATGATTAATATTTTTTTTTTTTGGAGAGCTGTGGTGGCCCAGTGGTAACGACCGTGACTTACGAGTTGTAGGTCGTAGGTTCGAACCCTGATAGGCACTTTACTTGGTGTAAATTACATTATATTATATCATCACTGCTCTCAAAACGGTGAAGGAAAACATCGTGAGGAAACTTTCGAAGACATGTAACATCCACCAATACGCACTGGGCCCCCGTGGTGGATTACGGCCCACTCTCTCTCACCAAGAGGAAGCGTGTGTCCCAGCAGTGGGAACATTATAGGCTGATTATGCTATTATGATTTTCTACTGCCTTCTTCGGTCAGGCATAGTGTAACTAGGAGTTTCCCTTTCCATTACGTGAAGTTTTACATAATTAAGGCGATAATTTGGGAATATTATAAATGACATTTCTTTCTAAATCTGCCATTAGACTCCAGGTTTAATCTTATATTCAGAAACAAACCTTGCGATCATTGGATTATCAAAATTGGGTAATTTTTGAGGACTTTTGATCGATCTCCATCCCTATTATTAGTCATAATAACGAAATATAGGTATTATTTTTACTCGTGCTTATTTACTTCCAGTTGAACACGCTGTAAGTATGGCAGCATCAATAGGCCTGGACTGTCCGCCATCATTGATACTAAAGCGATACGTCCTTGTCTCGCATGGATTCATTTTCATAAGCCGTAAGTGAGACCATACAACTTAATCATATTCGGCTCAGTGCAGACCATAGGTAAAAGAGCAAGGAGTTACTTAATTGACCTGCACGAGTTCTCTCGTGGACGATTGAAGAGCCTTATATCTGAGGCGATTTTTGTAAATATTTTGAACTTTATGATACTGATGAGGTTCATAAACTTAATAATAAGTAGATTATTGACTAAGGGAATAAAGCAGTATCTTATGTCACGGGTGCCATATTGAATCCAGATCGTAACGACGGGTTCTAGGGCTCCTGAGCGCAGCTCTGAGCTCTAAGTTAACTCCTGAGTGAAGCAAGGGACTAGAATTTTGAGTGCAGTTATTAAAACTCGCCCAAGACGACACCTTATTGGTTTTATATTAGTATTCTCCTTGGGGATAATCCAAGGACAATACTAATAAAAAAAACAATCCGATTTTAAAGTAAGCGCCTTGTTTATGAAACTGTTAAAGAACCGGGGAATACCTGTTGCATAATTTAATTATTTTTTTCGTCATTGGCAACTAAAACCGATGAAGTGATAACTTGTGGATTGAGCTGTCCTGTATTAGAAATAGTTTTCATACGATTTTTTAGTTGAGGTTCCAAATTCAAATCACAGGACCAGGTCATAATGAAATTCAGTCCAATATTATTGCATGGCTACAGCCAAGGCCTCTTATGTTCCTCGTTTTAGGTTAGGTTTGCATGACATACAGGGTTATTTTGAATTGTCTAGCTAAACTGCGCAGACGCGATGGGTATCAATATCTAAGAGTGTTATTCAATGAAAAACTCGGAAATATCTCACAGTTCCGAGCTTATTTAATTGAATAACACACTTTTCACACCTAATTAATCTCTGCGGATCTTCTTGTTGGTCTGTGCGTGGCCTAAGTTGATCTATTAGAACTATACTATTTCAGTACATAAAAGATTTGGAACTTTCTGAAATTTCAGAGGATTATTCTGAATGGTTCGCCATGCCACTAGCCTTCATAAGTACTATAGCCAGTATGTTATGGAACTTTCAAGACCAGCTGATAGTCCTTATTAGTATGGGTCTGACATCTCGTTATTGTAGACTGAACGAGTGCGTCGCCAAATTATGTGCATTGGAGAAGTCGCAGGTGGATTCTAATAAGGTAAGGAGAAGAATGAATGCGTCTGTAGAGACTTCAAAAGATATGAGGCCCGCTTGCACTTTAAATCACTTAATAAGGTTAGCGCTGAACTAATTTAAAACATCGTTCTGTTTCTGTTAATCGTTTAAAGATGACGGATAGAGAATGATGTTTTAGCCATATTTAGCACTAAACTCATAACGCGGGTCTAAGTATAAATTATTATTTTTTATTGCTAAATGGGCCTGCTCATGAACTTGGTCTCACTTAATGAAAAGCGATTTCAAATAGAGTTATAATCACCATTGTAATTTTTCAATGCTAAAGATTTCTAAGGATATTTTCCTTAAGGATGTTTCCGTGTCTTTTTATCGAAATACTTCCGTACTTCCGAAATGAGTAGGTACATGGTAGCGACCCACACAAGCATCCGTCCCAAACTCCACGGAACCAAAGACACACCATCAGGTCTTTTGCCATCATCTCTGACAATGCCAGTCGGCTCAAGAAGAGCAACCTGAACCTTTTTATTTCAGCAACCTGAAGCAGTGAGAGTGTAT
The DNA here is from genome assembly GCA_905333075.3 of Atethmia centrago. Taxonomy (NCBI): domain Eukaryota; kingdom Metazoa; phylum Arthropoda; class Insecta; order Lepidoptera; family Noctuidae; genus Atethmia; species Atethmia centrago. The sequence goes on from HG995369.1 coordinate 24,507,527, forward strand.
ACTTGGCGTAAAGTAAGAGAGGCGTATGTGAAACAAGCGATGCTTGTGCGCAAGATAGATGTTGCGCTCGGCGGCACAATCATTCTGTCTTGTTCCTGTAACTTCTACTTCATATGCTTGCAGATGTTTTTGGGAATTACGTAAGTTACTCCTGAATTAAAACCATAAGTATTGCAACGTAACTTCTCTCACTGCACTTTAAACGTAGAATACAGGAAAACCTGTAAGAAGTCTATTATGTTAAAACAAATTGGTAAATCTCTCAATATACAAACTGGCATTTTCAGTTGGATTGTATGGTGGTAAATGATTTTCAACTAGAATGTTAAGTTTGTTCTTGAGATAAAATTCTTCCCAACTACGGAACCCTTCATTGTTCGTGGACCGACACGCACTTGGCCGGTTTGTTATTATATTAGTTATACTGATTGTGAAAGACAATTTGTGGTCACATTACAAATTAACGCACGCATACAGTCGCACACGTATGCGGGTCTTTTAATTTTAAGGTTGGCAATTATCAAATAAATTCTCCCGCTCTGGGCGGAGCGGGATGGTGTGTCAGACTCTTACTGACTAAAGCCCACCCATGTTCCTTCCGTTGCCTGTTTTGCCAGGGGCCTCGGTAACCCTTTCGGACTTTCCCGCGACCCCGGCAGGCATCGACCCTAGTGGACCCCTACACTTGTGCTGACATCTCTTTGAGGCGCGTAAATGATTACACATGTTATTATGAATTGAGTCTCTCAGTTTTAGCACGGTAATATTATCTATACAGTATTGTAACTCGGCTATATCTTTGAAATAAATGCCTGCAGCCGCGCGGTACGTAAACATGCGCTAGGGCTGCCCGCCTCCAGCATTATAATTACAATTGCCTACTTTGTGTTTCCATTTAGTTTTGTGATTGTAAATATACTTTTTTATATAAACAAATAAAATACTTCGGGAATTGAATAGGAAGTGTTCAATAAAAATGCGTGTTGTGTTTTGATTGGTAGATTTAAATAAAAAAAAACATGTTTATGTTTGAATAAGAAATCGGTCTTATTTTGCGACCGAAAAATATTTGCGCCTTGACTGATATGTACGAAATGCTTTATTATTAAATTTTAAAGTATAAAAAATCCGCATTCTAATATAAAGCTTAATTAAAAATTGCTTATGTAAAAATTAAAACATGGACAAGGTGGAGAAAAAGGAATAGGTATCTATACAATATGTAACAAAAACCCTGTTGTTCCTTTTAGGAACAAATACATTTACCTATAAGCAGAACATTGATGAAATTATAATTAAAAAAAAATAAGCATTGGCTAGACGAGAGGTCAAAATCAAATAACTATTAAAATCGACACATTCAAAAAAATGTTTAGAGTATCTGATTTTACAAGAACATCTTTATTTCGCTAAATAGCCTACTAGTTCGGCGGCCGCCCATTGTGTCACCCCTTGTAAAATTTCAACATTTGTATCTGTAATTTTTATGGTGTACATAATAAAGAGTATTCTATTCTATTCTTTCTTTGAATGCGACAAAAGACGCCGCCAAAAAGACCCGCCGCGCATGTCAGCGGGTCGGTACCACGTACCTACCTACCCCGCCGCCACGCCACCCATCTCCCTGCGAATCACTTCCTTAGTCAGTCTCCCGCGCAGCTTGCTTTCGAATGGATGTTATTGTTGACCCACGTAGTGAGTGAATTGTGTTTTGTTTACGTATGTTTACGTAACGTTGACAATGTCTTATTCTAACGTAGAATATTTTAATATGTTGATGTGTCTAAGGAAATGTGACTGCAATTATGTAGAAGCACGCAGACTCTACCAAGAACGTTTTGCGACCATTACCGTCGATGGCATTCCAACGTTTGCACATACGTACAATATCGTCAATGTGCACGGGCGAGACTTGACATCGAGCTGAGCTGACGCAGGCAGACCGAGGACTCGAGACAGAAGTCTTCGACTTGTTTGAGCATGATCCAACGCGAAGTACACGCTCAGTGGGACACGCACTTGGAGTAAACCATATGCGCGTTAGGAGAGTACTCAAAGAAGATGGCCAGCCCCCATTTCACTATTGTCGTGTCCAATCACTACTTCCCTCCGACTATGAGCCAAGAAGTGTAGAGGTACAAGGTGGTCATATCGAACAGCAACTCCGTGGCCGTCAAGTAGATATCATAATAAATTAATGCATTAAAATGTAAATAGGTACATCAGATTTTATGTGACAGACGCGGCGAATTTGTTTTTTTTAACGTAGTGAAGTGTTAAATGTAGTTTTAACAATTATGAATTCAATTGTGCTTAAAAATACTGTGTAAACCAAGATTTTCAAAGATTAATTCGTTAAATTGATACTGATAAACAACAGCTGACAAGGTCACGAACTTGTGTAGAAAAATAGGTAGATAATCGGCGGCGCGGCGGCACCGATCAAAAAAAGGGCGGGAACGTTCTATCTACTTCTGGTTTCGCGTCATCGCTTCATGCAGAATGGCAGAGGTAACAAATCGATTAAAAATTACAAATATTAATAAATAAATATTTTTTTTTTTTTTAATGAACAGTTTTTTATAAATGACTTGCTTTATCGCTTAGTAAACCGATTCTTAAAACGTAGGTAGAAGGAACAACAGGGTTTTGTTACATATTGTATATCTAATAATAGTATTATTCATACACACAGTACAATAAACAACTATTATTAATAATAAAATATCACGTCTTTACTATGAATTATACAAACTAACAAAACAAAACACACATGCCCCGAGGTTTTAACACAAGCGTACCTACCGTATCATGAACCGCCTATAACTACCTATTTCACTCCTTTACTCTATTTACTATAATTATTAATCCAGACATCTCTTTTTTTCGGGAGATAAAAGGATATACTTATTCATTAAAAAGACACACATTAAGTACCTACCTACTAAAATCAAAATCAAAAGTCATTTATCCAAACTAGGCTGAGGATCAGCACTTTTCGAACGTCAAAATTACATAAGACAGTCCCCCAAAACGCCCACCCTTCGCCACTTCCTAGTGCTTTAGCTGGGAAGAAGAAGTGGCCAACAAACTTCACAGCAGCACAGCTGTCTGTTCAGTTAGAGAAAATAATGGATTTTATACAATAGTATGCAAAACAATTTACACCACATGAAACACAAAACATTAAATTATTAGCCATATGTCAGCTAGCACACCACTATACCAACAAAAAAAAAGAAAAGAAAAAGACCGAAAACTATTCTCAAGCAGAGATAAAAACGTAAACAGAACTTAAAACCTTCAAGTATAAAGGGCGTGCCCGCTTACACATATCTACAGCCGTGACAGTCACAAATGATGAACTAGGACCATCAAAGTAAAATAAATAAACAGTTAATTACTAATAACAAAACAAAACAATGGTCAGCAAGAGTAGTAAGTAAAATTATTTTATAGTCTTACCTTTCAGAGTTTCCAGGTAATCTAAAAAAGTTATCTCTGGATGTGTTATTGACGAATTCATGCAACCAAAAACCGCACAATATATCCTTCTCGTCATATTAAATATGTACCTTATTGAACTTATTTTTAGTGAAAAAATCGCGCGGTTAATTTAAAAAAAAACAACACACCGTCCGTTCATCACTGCGGCAAGGTCGCGACTGTCTACATGCCGAGCGCATGCCGAGATCGGTGCTCGTGCTTCGTCCGTTTGTATGAAGTTGGAATACTGTATAGATAATAATACCGTGCTTTTAGCTAACTCAATGAAACAAGTGCATACAAAAGTATATTTTGTAGGAAATCAATAAAAACTTGATATCGTTTTAACTTTCATATAGGTATTGAATTACAAAGATCACACAAGTTGCATTATTAAACGCATTTACATAGAACATAAATCTTATAAGTTATACTATTTTCATATATTTTATACTTAAGGTAAAAAAATAATAATAACTTATTTTGGACCAAACATTTGTAAGTACATATTATATTATATTATACTGTCACGTAGTTTGGCAGGTTTACTGCCAAACTACGTGACAGTTTGTCGGCAGGATTAGCGCTCGTCTTAAGGGGACCTAAACGCAATTTTTTTAAGTTTTATAATGCCTAAAAGTATATGATCCACTGCAGTAAACAAAATCAGAAAAATGTATGATATCTTCAGGATATGTGCTAGGTAGATAGTGTGTTGAAAACATAATACTAATAACTAATTTGATACGATAGAAAAAAATCACGAAGATACTTCTAAAAAAATATTTTAACGATTAAAAACCATACTGTATATCAATACATGCAATCATTCTGATTTATTGTCAGATTATTCTACAAGCAATATATTAGCATAATAGTGTTTTCATTTTTTTAACCAATCAATAGATTTTTTTGTAAATAGATAATTGATTCATATTTTGCAACAAATTACCAGCGTTTGGTCATCGCGCTTCTCTTTCTTTTCTATGCATTCCGATAGTGACCGCGCTTTAGCTATTGTCGGCCTCTTAAAACATTGGGTTTAAACAATTATTAAACCAGAGGTATTATGTTATTCGATCAGTATTGTACCTAATAGCAAGGCTATGGGACCTATGTTACATTTGACACAGAAATTACGTAGAATAGCTAAGAAATTAAAAAGTTTTCGAAAAGTGAATACTCATCTTTATGTAATGCGTACAGCGTACCAGCTCTCTTTGGATGGCTGGCCAGTTTCCATTTTACAATGTACTATCTCTCTTTAGCAGCTTAATATTATGGCGGACACCAGAATGTCTTTACCGTTCGACAGCTAGCGTGAAGAGTCCCTGGATGATATTTGGCCAAAACTTTCGCGTTACAGCGTACCAGCTCTCTTTGGCTTACCGGCCAGAGTTTCCACTTTACAATGTACTATTTCTTATTCGCGGTGAATCTCTTTATCAGCTTAATATTACGGCGGACACCAGAATGTCTTTACCGTTCGACAGGTAGCATAAAAAGTCCACGTAGTTTTTTTTTTTTTGAAATGTCTAATTTGCAGATATCCTCGTGGATTTTATCTGCTTCATCTGGCTTCGGTGGGGCCAGAAGGGCCTCTCACCTTCCACCTAGCTGTTGGTTCCAAGCCCTTTTATAGTATTCACAAATCTCAGACTTTTCCCGCCGTTTTCGACCAATCACAGAGCGTCATACAGTTTTGGCTGAATATCTATAGATTAGCATAGCTATTAATAAACAAAACTTATGTAGCGAGACTACTTTAAAACTTAATGAGATTGTTAAATAATATAGCTATTGCTTATTTATAATGTTTTAAGTAAGACCCGATAAGATATTGGTATCCACCAATCACAGAGCGTCATACACTTTTGGCTGAATAATTTCGTAAATAAGTGATGATAAACAAATCTCATAAAGCGGAACTGTTCTAAAACTTAGTGAGATAATTTAGGAATTTAGTAAATGTTTACATGATAACTTTATCTAAAGTTGATAAAATATCAACATCGCTTGAAAGTTTTGAGATTCGTTTAGAATGACTTGGTACATGGAAATTGCAATGTAAAATCTAAGAAACATTAAAGTATCGTACTATTCATTATTACTTTATCAATTTGTAATGTTAAAATTAATAAACATTTGTTTTGAGTAGGTAAAACCGCAAATCATGACTTTCGTTCGGAATCTAGTCTTTTAAGTCGCAATATTTTTTATTGTGACTTAAAAGACTTGGCTGTTAACATAAATGATCTGTTTGTGAAATATTAATTCAGGAAGTGGTGATTACAGTATTTTGTTTTAAATTAAAACTCTTGTTTCACAAAATATTAATTTGCAGTAAGAATAGAATAAATAAATAATGTTGAAATGAAACGTCACCATAAGTCAACGTAATCTGTCTTATGACAGCTGACGTTGTCAAGTAGCTATTTACTAAGTTTTTAGTGTACTATTGTTTTTCCATATCAATAAACAACAGTTGTTTTCCTATAAATATGAACAAGCTAACACGCGCGTGGAACACAACGCGCCGTCGACCCGTCGAACACGACGTCGAGGGCGTGAAATTTGCCTTTCCTCAATGGTCCCGCCTCCTCCTTCGCGAGCATTACTGCTTCGCAGAAGGAGGTGACGGCTGCCCATGCCCTCTCGCTTCGTACCTGGTCCAGCCAGGGCCGGACGCGAGAGATCTCGGCCGCCAATCGCCTCCACGAGGACACGGTGGTGCTCTGCCCAAGCCGGGCAGACCTTCACCGTATGCTCCACCCGGGCGTTTCCTCCCGCCTTATCTGACACAGGAATTTCCCGAAGCTGCCGTGTCCGGTGAGAACCTGCGTCAGGCGGAAGGTGAGGATGTCGTGGCGCCTCACTAGCCACTTCTCAAAGAGGGGACTTATCGCCGCAATTGTGGCGTGCCCAGCTCTGGGTTGCGACAATCACACTCTCCATGTCGCCATGAGATCCCGCCGGAGCTCTGTCCACTGTGCCGTGTTTTTTTTTGCGGCAGCGGAGTTACGCCCCGGGGTTTCGCCTCCTCGCACCACTCCTATATGTGCGCGAGGACTTTTGCCTCTAGATTCCATTGCGGCAATTTGGCAAGGAGGCTCACCACCTCACCGGAGACCGTGCGGTGTCCCCGGACCAGCCGGATGGCCATGACGCTTTAGGCCGCGCTCAACTGGCGGGCTAGCTGTCGCGCCAGGGACGTTAACGGTTCTAGCGTAGTAGATACTTCGTACATTTTGGTTTGTTTTGACTGTACAGCGGAAGTGTGACTGTAATTTACGTATTTTTAATTATTTTTGGTATAAAAAATTTTGCTATTTTAAAATGACAAAAATCGATTTAGTAAACGATTCTGAACAAACTACTCTCATAATATGCATTAATTCAGTCATTGTATAGGGGCTGTCTACGTTTCTATGATTTCTTTTTCTTTTTAATCGTTATTTACTTACGCTTTTATTTTAAGTTTTTCCTTGCAAATAATATTTTCATCTTTATTTCTAGCCAAGGCATGTCCACTGACGCAATGACAGGGATTTACTACATCGTATCATTAACTTGGCTCTGCGTAAGAGTGTTCAGTGTAGTTTTAGCAGCTGCTGATGTCAATACACACTCCAAAACAGCTCTAAAGTATCTTTACACTTATGATACTCATTGTTATAATGTTGAAGTAAGTATTATTTTACGATAATTTATCCGTTAGCTAAAGTTTATTTGCTTGTAGAAATTGGTCCTGTCATTATTATTTTAAAATACTTGAATTCATGGGTCAGGTTTTGGAATTTGAAATTTGGGATGCCTTTAAACTATTTGGGATTTCATTTGAAAAATGAAATAGTCAAACTCTTCGAAGGACCAAAGTTTCTACTTTTTAAACTTGCAAATACGAATCATAATTTTATGTATAATAATTTAATTATTTATTAGAAGCAAACCTTGCCACAACACAGCGACCAAATAAGCCAAATACCTATTTCAAAAAACAGGAGCAATTTTTGTCTGGGTATCTCTATATTTGTCAACATTTAAAACACAGTACACATCTCGGCCATTATTCACATTCTTACTCGAATTTATCCTAAATAAACCAGCAAGAAACACAATCTACCTAAAAAATGGGGTGTGGCTGTGTCATGGATACAGCCGTGTGTTGTACGTGAATACATCTCGTAATGGGTAATATTGGTACCGTTCGATTCTCTTGAGATGCCCTTTCCAACCATATACGATCTCTGTATTTGGATTTGGCTTTTAGACGCATATAGGCCGACATTACATATTTTTTTGATATTATTTTTTTTTATTTTTCTCCCTTTTATATTCACAATCACAATTTTAGTCTAATATTTTACATATGATCATTAGATTTGATGAGAGCTGACGATTGAAACTAGAACGAACGTCGTAGCTTCTCAGAGTCAAAAGTTATAGGTACTAAATAAAAATCTCGATACGCAGCAATATTATCTCAAAATGGCGGTGCAACCCCTCCGCCGCGCGCGATAAGTCACAGTCCTTACTTAGTGTAATAAATTCTTTGATCCTTTAGCTATCCAATGGTGTAATTGAATTTTAGATGAAGATGATAGATATGTAGCTGCAACACCAAACTGTATGCCCTGATTTTGTTATCATTCGTTGTTTTGAATTGCGTCCCTATGGAAGCACTTTTAAAGACGTATTTACGCCTAACAACTGAATGTTGTAAATGTACAAAACTTCCAGCTCGTTTGGTCATTCATCTATTTGCCGCACGTAACCGCAATTAGAACTTCGTTTTGCAGGTGGAGCGCCTTCAAGATCAACTAACTAAAGATTACATCGCCCTCAGTGGAATGGGCTTCTTCTATCTAAACAAAACTATATTGTTACAGGTTGTACTGTTTTTGTTCTAGATTTAGCTTTAAGCAAATTTGCACCCAAAGGTTAAGCAGGTAAAGTTGAGAATGATACGGCTTGCGTTGATATTGAAACTGTTTTTGTTTCTAATTCTTATATTGGACTGTGTGATGTGGAGATAAGGTCGGAAATTGATAAATTGTTGTTTATAGCAGAACGTTAGATGTTATATCCTAAGTCTAGGCTTTAATACCTAAATGTGTGAATTATGTAGGTTCGTTGATTTATGACAACATAGGTTTATACCGTTATTGGTAACGAACCGGATTACAAATGCATAGCTATTTGTTGGTGCTCAGCGACTAAGTTCTAAACGAATATGGTAATAAAATTGACATTGTAATACAAAACATTGTTGAAGATAGAAATAACATCACGTGATCAATTTTGATTTTGTGCAAGGAAATAGATACTTATATAAATAAATCTATCTATATATCGATTTTTATAATAAACGAGCTGCGCCCCGCGGTTTCATCCATATATGTCTCGATCCCGTGGGAATATCGGGATAACAAGTATCCTGTCTTAATCCAGGTCATGGTCTACACATGTGCCAAATCCGTTCAGCCGTTTCAGCGTGAAAGCGTAACAAACAAACAAACTCACTTTCGCATTTATAATATTATATATAATATATATAATATTATAAATGCGAAAGTGAGTTTGTTTGTTTCCTAATTAAAAATATTTATATTATAAATATTTTTAATTAGGATAGCTGTGGCCCACAGCTTCACCCACATGACGGTCGGAAAATATCTCTCGAGAACGTACGTTCGGGACAAAAAGTTATCATGGCCATAGTCATGATCAACCTGTGTGCCAAATGTCATTGAAATCAGTTAAGACTCCCGCAGACAGGCGCGACGCGACACTAGTAGCACAATTTCTATAAAAACTTTATGGAAAGTGTTGCGCTCACGATGTCGCACCCGCGATATCGCACCAGTCTGCATGAGCCTTTACATTGCTAAGGCGTGAAAAGGTACAGACAGACGTACCGAAACACAGAGTTTTTCGGATTTATACTTAATATTAGTAAATCGATTTTGTATTGATGTGAAACAGTGCGCTTTGTTTCAGTAAATTTTAGATAACTTTGAATATGAAAAAAAAGAACAAAACAAAAGAAAATATTTGTATATTTATTGGGACAAATTAAACTAAAAAACACTCAAAAACAACGTAAAATGAAAATAAAAACAAACAGTCCTGTACGAAGTCAAAAGGCTCAGCATAATGCTGCATAACATAAGACTGTTTTGTTGCGAGCTGTTTTTATATAGAATACTGTCTTCATACATTTTTCGAATGAATTATTTCTTATTTACTAAAACATGGGTTATTCTAAGACATAGTTAAGTATTTAACTCAGCACCCTAATAACGTAACACAGTTTTAATAACTATCTAGAGTTTTGAAAAATATTTCTAATCCATTGCTTCATAGGTTTGAAATATTCGTCTCTTCAACAACGAGAATAATGCAATGGACGCGGGTGAACTGTTAAAATGAGGGGTTCATTTTAACAGTTCACCCACGTCCATTGCATTGAGATCAATCGTCATTTTATATGTGTTACGGAATTAGCCCGCAATTACTCAGCGCACGATATGTATTAGAAAAACTGTAGTGTGAATGTAAAATATGACAAGAAATACTCATTGAATTTATATTTGCAGATGGCTGGCGCGATAGTAACCTACGAACTTGTTCTTATTCAGTTTGACGAACAAGGCATCGATGATGTTCAGTTGAATATTACTGCTAATATTTAAACACATTTCTTTTATTTTTTCTTAAATCATTATTATTGGTTTCTTTAAGATTTATTGAACTAACTTAAATCCTTTAGATAACTTTTGGTTTTCCTCTGTGAAGTCTTACCTTAGTCTGGTGATCTGTAACACAGGTTTGTCTTACAACAGACACCAGTCTCTATTAAGTATTACCTTGATTTTGTGCTGTGTTTGTGATTATAAGAGAATAATAAAGAATATTATATTATTATTATTTAAATTGTTTTTAACATATCTCTAGACCCTGGGGTCCAAGACCTTTGTAAGGCGTACGAATGGGCGAAGCCAACTCGCAGAGGCCCTTTAAGATGTATCTAATGAAATGAGGCGCCAACCGACTATTATCCTGGTATTCACTATGCAAGACCACCCAAGGACAACTCCCGGTTGGTGTAGGACTATTGCAGGATATGGAAACAAATATATTTGGGTATGTGTTTGGGTGGCTAAAGTGGACTGGTTAGCAGAACTATGGAACGACTATCCGTCACCTCCTTCTGCGAAGCAGTAATGCTCGCGAAGGAGGAGGCGGGACGGTTGAGGGAAAGGCACGTTTCGCGCCCTCTCGCCCCTAGCCGCCGCAGGAGACGCCCTGGGCGTCGGGAATCTCGGGCGGATTTCCAGCCACCGTAGGCGCGGGCTTGCGGACGGTGAGCAATGGGTAGCTCACCGTCCGGTAAGGACCAGGCCCGGGTCGACGGCGCGTCGTATTCCACGCGCGCCTCAAAGAGATGTCGTCAGCACAAAAGTAGGGGTCAACTAGGGCCGATGCCTGCCGGGGTCGCGGGAAGGTACTTATGGGTCACCGAGGCCCCCACAACACAGGCAACAGGAAGGAATACGGGTGGGTTTTAGTCAGTAAGAGTCTGACACACCCTCCCGCTCCGCCCAGAGCGGGAGAAGCTATTTGATGATTTTCCACACTCAAAAAAAAAAAAAATGGACCGACTATGGTCCCTGCCTGTTCTATGTTTTATTATACACGGAAAAAATAGCAGGGGGTGACTTGCACACTCAATAATGGGCCCCTAATACTTGTTAGAACTAAGCAACAAGGGGGCAATATGTCCTGTGGTGCTTGAGGAGTGGAGAGGTATTCCACGGCTATCAGAACAATCTCAGAGCCCGGAAGATGGTCAAGATCCCTACCAGCACTAACTAGATGACTTCCTTCCTCCAAGCACGTTTGCTCTTTCGAATCTCCTCTTAAGCCGGCCCATAAAGGCAAAAATGAGGTGAGCTCTGTTCCTCGTCAGTGTTCATTCCAGCCGGCCAATAAAGGCAAGCCAGAGATGAGGAACAAGACTTCTCCCAGGAGATAGGATCCGTGGGGTCGCTACTGCCCAACGACTCGCCACATGCTGCCCTGCGGGTTTCTGTATCTCTCTTGGTTAGACCTATTCCGGCAAAGTAACCTCTACCGGCACAGACCTAGAGTTCGGAGCGCGCAAGCCCCACCACGACGTCAATGTAGTGATACGGCGGTGGGGTTATTATTATTATTGTTATTAATAATAAATACAATAACGTCGGTCATATTGTTTTTAAAGTTAACGCCAGAAAGTTTACTGAGTGGATTTTTCGTAGATCAGGTACAGATATCGTTGTCATTGTACAAGAAAATGTGTGCCTTTATAAGTTCTAAAGTGACGATATTGTCGTGGGCGCCCACGGCAGCACGACATCAGAGGCAAGTAATATATATGGACATTGGATATGTACGAAGACGCTTTTAATTGCCACCTACGATAATGTTATAACGTGCACGTATTTCCATACATTTTATGGATACGGACGTGGACGTCCACGATAATATCGTCACATAAATTATAAAAGCGCACATTCGAATGAACTAGGCATGACGTCATGCATTTAGTATGATTAGGTACTACCAGTTCCCAACCACCAACCAATTTTTTGTCAACCATAAGGTTAAAATTCATAATTTGTTTCCCATTCATAATAATTTCAGCTGAAAGACATCCACTGCTGGACATAGGCCTCCCCCAAGCACCACCATTTCAACCGGTTCTGTACTTCCCGCATCCAGCGGATTCCCGTGGCCTTCATCGGGTCGATTTTCCCATTAATTAAACATAGATAAAAGATTTGAACGTTGATCATATTATTATTGCACTAACAGAAACAATTGCATGCTAGAATGGTAAATATATAAATAATCAGATAATTCCATATTCAAACCTGTGTAAACGTTAGAATGACAAAATCAACAAAAATATCATAATAATTGTGTCTGTACAAATTGTGACATAAAATAACATGACGTTTTTACTAACTTGGTTCTAGGTAGCATTTTATGCTCGAAATTAAACATAGAGCACTCCATTCACACGACACTTACCTCTATTTCAAGAACAGTAAAGGTTAAAATATCATGTATATCAATATCATGTGTATTCAGTAGAAAGTTTTGTTAGGCATTTCAATAATTGTGCCTGACATGCGATTCGGATGTGTAAAACATTAATTTTCATAATAAATGCGGGTCTTCGGGACAAAGTAAAATGTTATATTGATGCTACATAGTATATATAGTATAATCATAAATGTGAAAATAGGCTCAGTGTTTCAATAATGCATGTATATGGGGACCAAACATTGAGTGAATCACTACTTTCCACTGAAGATTTTTTTGTTATATTATATATATTTTGCTGTAAGTAATTCATGTTTTTCTTACATATTATTTTACATTTATTACAAACATACATTACCTACATATACTTAAGGCTTGTCTGTAAATTCGAGGCCCACATCGAGCTATCTTTCTTTCTATTTCTGAAGTAAGATAAAGCGATACATTAAACCAGATAGATGAGCAGCATCACTCTGAAAAATAGGGAAAGTATACCTAATTGGAATGATCATACATTTTATTAATTATATAAAATTGTTATTTGTGTACATTATTTTACTTCTATATTTTTGAAGAAAATTTGAATACTTAAACGAATAAAATTGGACTATCTAAATTTTGAATAATCTTCTCGATTCAGTTATAATTTGTCGTACATATACTCCTTCCATCATTTGCGAGCAAGCGCGCCCTGCTTTCAGTTTTGACGGAACCTGTCAAGTTCATCCGGGGATTTCCTACGTGGCCTACTGCGACCCCGCCTCAATGTCCCAGGGCACCACTTCTAAAAAAAAAAAAGGGCACCAGTTCTGTTCTATCTGGGTAGACAGTACATATACTGTGTATATACGGCACACATGTGCTGCCCAGTCCCATTTAAGTTGGGCAGCCTTTTGAGCCTCGTCAGATATCTTTGTTTTGGAGAGCAGCTCATATACCTACAGTTTAGGAAACTTAAAAAAATCTACCGGTACCTATTTTGAATTAGAGATTAATAACCCTGCAGTTAGAATAACATTCGCAGTTAATTATTTTGATATTTTAGGAAGGGTTCCAATTCAGTAAAGCGTAGTCTTTAAGTGCTGAACTCTTAACTACTAAAAATGTTAGTTTCCTTTCCCGAGCATACACTTTTACTTCTTCGTACTCAATAAAATTATAATTAAAAACGTAATTTTCTAATTTTCAGCTTCGCAAAGCTAAATGCTAGAGCTATAAGTAATGAAAGTGAGGAATATAACATGAAAGGGAATTTAGTTACGAAACTAAATAAGAAGAAGTTTGATGTAAGACTATTTATTCATTTTCCAACTGGACCTTTTTTTTTTGGTTGGAATATTATCAAATAACTTTTCCCGCTCTGGGTGGAGCAGGAGGGTGTATCAGACTCTTACTGACTAAATCCCACCCGTGTTCCTTCCGTTGCCTGTGTTTCCAGGAGCCTCGGTATCCCTTGGTATATCTCGCTATCTCTTCCTCGGTATTCCAACTGGGCCTGGAGTTCGGATTGATCTAATATCTGAAATTCACAATCAGTTCTAAGTTTTAAGAGTTTTTGAACAACAATTTAGAATTTGGCCCTTTCATCTTACACAAATATTTTTGTGTAAGATGAAAGGATCAAGTTAAATGATGAACAAAAGACTAATTTGTACTAATTAGTTTTACTACTCACGATGTTTTCCTCACGATGTTGTCCTCACGGTGTTTTCCTTCACCATTTTGAGGGCAATAGTGATGAAATAATTTACACAAAGCCGCGCCTGTCAGGGTTTGAACCAACGAGTTACAACTCGTAAGTCGTAACTATCTTAAATCCGATTTATGCGAATGATAGAATATTAACAATATTATGTATTCTCATCAAAGTATGAAAATGGTGAAAATCCTCTTAGAAGTCTTTCAGAGGTCAGACACATTGTGGATTTGTCTGGCCCTTTGTATTCGTAATTTAATTTGATGAGATGAATTTGATGTAAAAACTTGGATAAGATTTGAAGATTTACAGATCTTTAAAGGGTTTCACAGTATAATAATATAAATGGAATAATGTTATCCAAAAAGAGAATGGAAATTATGGACTTATTCAATGAAACAGTTGCAAAACGTATGTTTATTTGGTGCACATTGTATACATTTCGCAGCCATCTGGTTCAATTAGCCAGCTAATTGGACGCCTATGCCGTTCATTAAAGGCACCGACGTCGCAGCCAACTAGCTTAATTAGCCGTTTAGTTAACAGCCTAACCGTTAGAAGTAGCACTCGCCGGCCGCTGCCGCGGCACCGCTTGCTTCGCTCGCACCGCTCGCGCGCGGTTTGTGACAGTTCTGACCTAACCTAACCCATTTGATCGGAGTGCCCTGGCTTAGTTACTGCTACCACAACGGCGCGCGTGGTTGCTCAAAGTTCTAGTTGTCCTTCAGCTATTTAATTTTTACTTTTTAGTTGTGGTACTTACCCCATACAAATTCGTATACCAATATTTAACAGTGACAGGAAACTTTTTATCATCATCAACATGCACAGAGTGGATTAAATACGTATTATTGAAGCTAACTCAAAAACCACCCAAACAAAGTTAATAAAATTTATGAGGGATCACCGCGTAAGCTCCTCCTTTTTATGAGGTTAGTTAAAAACATGTTCTCGCATACATTCCAACTACAAATGTAAGTTTATAGGCACAATATTGAGAGATTTACCATTTTATTTTAACACCATAGACTTCTTAGAGGTCATCTCATGGCTCTCATGGCGTCATGGAGAGTACGGTTGTCGCAACCCAGTGCTGGGCATGTCACAATTGCGGCGATAAGTCCCCTCTTTGAGGAGTGGCTAGAGTGGCGCCACGGCGTCCTCACCTTCCGCCTGACGCAGGTCCTCACCGGACATGGCAGCTTCGGGAGGTTCCTGTGTCGGATAAGGCAGGAGGAAACGCCCGGGTGTCACCACTGTGTGGATCGCCCGGAGGACACGGTGGAGCATACGGTGGAGGTCTGCCCGGCTTGGGCAGAGCACCGCCGTGTCCTCATGGAGGCAATCGGTGGCAGAGATCTCTCGCGTCCGGCCCTGGTTCAGGCCATGGTACGGAGCGAGAGGGCATGGGCAGCCGTCACCTCCTTCTGCGAAGCAGTAATGCTCGCAAAGGAGGAGGCGGGACGGTTGAGGGAAAGGCAAGTTTCGCGCCCTCTCGCCCCTAGCCACCGCAGGAGATGCCCTGGGCGTCGGGAATCCCGGGCGGATTTCCGGCCACTGTAGGCGCGGGCTTGCGGATGGTGAGCAATGGGTAGCTTACCGTCCGGTAAGGATCAGGCCCGGTTCGACGGCGCGTCGTATTCCACGCGCGCCTCAAAGACATGTCGTCAGCACAATGTAGGGGTCCACTAGGACCGATGCCTGTCGGGGTCGCGGGAAGGTACTTCCACAAAAAAAAAGACTTCTTATAGGTTTTCCTGTAATATATAAGAAAATCATCGAGTCATCGACGGACTACTATACGAGACGCACGCGCGAACGCTAAGCAAACTTATACGAATACCCCCAGCCCTAATAAAAATGTCTAAGTGTGATATTTGTAAAAAAAATATAACAAAAACTTCACCGGGGTTACGGCCTGGCCACAGCTTCAGGCGGTGCGGCGCACGGCGCGGCGGGAGGCGCGGCGGGCGGCGCGACTTGCGGTGGTATGTCACAGCTCGACTAGTTGCGACCGCGGCGGCGTCAGCGGTGGACGTATTTAGAGAACGGCCGAACTATTAAAATGGCCCTATCAAAAGTGGCACGGTATTGCCTTGAATCAAGTGTATTCTTAGCTCAAGATATCATTCAGTCAAGAATAGGATCGCACCCAGTTAATCAGAGAAGGAGAGAACTTGGCGAATTTCACACGCTTTATTATGAATATAGGAACTACTCCGACAAATTTTTTGAATATACGAGGGCAAGCATAGAAACTTTTGATTATATACTCGGCCACATACATGAAGAATTGAAAGCTAAAGTTAATTTTAAGAAAATTGTTTCACCTCCAGAACAGCTGTTTATAACTTTAAGGTAAATACCTATCAATATCAATACATATTATAAATCTAAGTCCCCCGCCGCATCTGTCTATCTGTTCGTGATAATCTCAAAAACTATTGCACCAATTTTGAAACGGTTTTCACCACTCTATAGCGTGATTTTCGAGGTACATAATTTGTTAATTTATGTACGCGGGCGAAGCTGCGGGTAAAAGCTACTTTAAACTATTTATATATCTAAATAAAAGTAACAATTTGCTTATCACTATATATTTATTTATTTGTACCTCAGTCAAATTATTAATCACACATTTGGTTTTTAATTATATTTTTTGGCATGTCATTTGGTTTGTTTGTTAAATTATGAATTATTAATATTATTTATGCCGTAGTCAGAAGGCGGTGGTTGAGTGAAATAGCCTTGATAGCCTGGATATTGATTGAGACTAATTTCGTCCATCAAAGCTTGAGTGAATTTATTTCTCAGTCTCATTTTCTGTAAAACATTAAGTTTCTCCATTTCTGGTAATAAACTCATCAAAAAGTGATAGTCATCTGACCTGGGAATGTCTTTCTCTTTACCACCTGCTAAGTCTGCTTCCAATAATTTCAATTTTTTTCTCTCTATTTCTAAATATTCAGCTCGGATTTCAGTTGCTTTCAATCGTTTTCGGGAAGGATTTTGTGTTTCATTTTCTCTTGGGGTGGTCGCATGGGTCTGTACCTGATGTCCTGATGAATGTGGAGTTGGCGGTTGCTGTGACGGGGAGGTGGGAGTTGATGGCATTGGTGAAACTGACGGCGACGGTGATTGCAAGATTGACGGAGACGATTCTTCTGTTAGATCTTGAGTTAAAATATCTTCTTCTATTAAGTTAGACTCTCCCACGGTGGGCATATATTCGTCTTTCAAAAATGATAATTGTTCAAAATACTTCCACTGAGATTGATAATTTGAACCTTCATCTCCGGACCGGAACGCAGGTACTTTTTTGAGTTCTTTCCGGTAGCTGTCTTTTAGGTTTTTCCATTTTTTCTTTAAACTATCATCTGAAAATCAATATTGAAATTTTATATGGAACATCTGTTTTTTTATTCGCGATAGTTCCATCATGAACTCATCAATATCAGTATATATTATAAAATAAAGTCCCCCGTCGCGTCTGTCTGTCTGTTCGCGATAAACTCAAAAACACTGCACCGATTTTCAAGCGGTTTTCACCACTCGATAGCGTGATTCTCGAGAAAGGTTTTAGTATATAATTTATTAATTTATGTATATATAGTAACACATCAAGCTATAATAATCAGTATAATCTGACTTCTGATTGTATGAAAATCCTTTACAATGCGTGGTCAATTATAAGTACTTTTTTATTTCAGATTTCTCGGTCACGGCGGATCATTTCGGTCTCTGGCTCAATCTTACCGATTAGGACGCAGTACAGTTGCCAAAGTAATTTATCAAACTCTTGAAGCTATTTGGAAAAATTTGGTCAAAATACATATGCCGCAGCCAACCTGTGATAAGCTAAAAAGTAACGCAAATTTATTTTTTTCAAGATGGCAATTTCCTAACTGTTTGGGTGCGATAGACGGCAAACATTTCCGCATAATAAATCCACCAAATAGTGGAAGTGCATATTATAATTATAAAAATTTTTTTTCATTAGTACTACAAGGAGTGTCAGATGCAGACTACAAGTTTATTATTGTAGAAGTAGGCGGGAAAGGCAAACAAAGTGATGGAGGCACTTTTCATTTTTCACGATTAAATAGATTATTAACAGAAAATAAATTCAACGTTCCACCGTCGCAGAGATTACCTGGTTCAAATATGAATTTACCATACGTGTTAATTGGCGATGAAGCCTACCCTCTTAAAAATTATTTGATGCGCCCATATCCGTCGGGTGGTTTAGATGCGGAAAAAAGAATTTTCAACAAAAGATTATCCCGGGCAAGAGTCACAATTGAGTGCGCGTTTGGTATTCTAACAAATAAATTTCGTATTTTTACGAAAAGTATAGAGGCAGACAAAAAACACGCAACATTAATTATAAAGGCATCGTGTCTGTTACACAACATTATAAGAGAAAGAGATGGAGACAGAGATGAAGATTTCCAGCAGTTTGTTTCGCAGTTTGGAGACTCGAATAATCACAATAGCGTACGCAGGTCAAGACGGAATAATCGAGCTACGATTCAAGCAACTACAATACGAGATCAATTCAAACATTATTTCAATAATCTGTAGACTATAGCTAAAGTACCTACATACCTAATACCTAATTCTCATACATGAATACACAAATAACTCGTAGGTATCAATCAATGAAACCGTAAATATCTACGAAATTAAATTCATTGTGTTAAAATGCCATACTTATCTAATTAAATTGCCTACTTGTAAAAAATAGGTAATAAATACTTACCACTATTACCAGGAAATTTATGATTTATTTCTTCCCACATTTTTTTAATTATGTGCCTATACTTATGATGTGGATGTTTAGACATCCATATTGCTGGTCTACACAGTATTTCAGCAATGAATTCTTCTGTATCCATTTTCAATTATAAGAACGCGCGTTAAAAACAAAATTATTTGTTTCGGTCGCGCGATGACCGAATCCGTCCACCGATGCCGCCGCGCGCGCCGCTCTGAGCTGTGGCCACCTCGATACTCGCTAGTGCATTTGTTTCACCCGCACAACGCGCCGCCCGAGCCGCCGCGCCCCGCGCGTCTCTCACCGCGCCGCAAGTCGCACCGCAATTCGCTACGCCGGTAGCTGTGGCACACTTCATAGGTTTTCGACCATTTGTTTTCGCCGCTCATCGCTTGCCGCGCCTCACACCGCGCCGCAATTCGCGCCGCCGTTAGCTGTGGCCAGAGGGTTAGAGTGCAGTAAGTGCGAGCGGATAGTACACCTGAATCCAAAATGCACAGGATTAACTAGCAAACAGATCGCTGCATTAAAAGCTGCATCCAGTCTGGAGTGGACATGCCCCGAATGCCACCAAGAATCCCCGAGACGTAACTCATCCATCATTTCACCTGAAGATGACGATGAAGAGGAGGATACGCCCGTCCAAATAAATTCAAAAACTTTATTAAGCAATATCACTAAAGAGGTTGAAAAAGCCATTAAAAGTGAAATGGCACAACTAAGCGATTCCTTGCAGTTCCATAGCGACAAACTTGATGAAGCAATGGAGTCCATGGAAGCTTTTAAGCAGACTATAAAGGCTCTCGAACGTAAGAATGCGGAACTAATTAATAAAAATAATAACATGGAAACCCGTGTAGGTGCCTTAGAACAACGGCTGCATGAAATTGAACAAGAGAAGCTTGCAAAATACGTGGAAATCGCAAATGTCCCAACCCAAAATAATGAAGATGTCAGACTTCTAGTGGATAAAATTGCAATTAAACTGAACCAGTCGAAAGAAACGATCAAAAGTGCACGAAGACTCCATGGATGGAAAGATCAGTCGGCCAACATACTAGTGGAGCTCAAAGACGAAGAAGTCCAAGAAAACTGGATTATTGCCGCCAAAAGTGTAAAGCCAACTGTTTCCGATGTAATTCCTAGCGAAGAAAATAACAAATCTGTCGTATATTTGAGAGAAGCCATGACTAAACATCACAAGCAACTATTCTGGAATGCCAAGCAGGAGCTGAAAGTCAATCACAACTACAAGTACGTTTGGTTCAAAAGAGGACTGGTCAAAGCTCGCAAGGAAGACGGCGAAAAAGTGTGTATCCTACGCACCATGAATGATATACGCGGATTAGCTATCAACAAGGAGTAAGACGGCACGACATCGCAAGTAAATATAAATCAAATCATTATACGAATGTCATAAATATCCAAAAATGGCGAATTCCTTTAATGATATTAATGAGATGAATGACTGTATAAATGTAAATGATTTCATAAACTGTACCCCTAACAATCAACTTAATCTATTGTGTATGCATATTAATATTCGCTCAATAATCAAAAACTTCTCCGCATTAGAACAAATGATTCTTATCTCAAAAAAATGTATTGATGTCATTATTCTAACTGAAAGTAATATATCAGAAAACTTAAGTGTTTTGTATCAAATAACCGGGTACCGAATGTACACAGCCTTACGTAAGTCTCGAAGAGGTGGTGGCATTATAGTGTATGTGAATAATAAACATAAATGTAACATCATTAATATAAAAACTATACACTTTGAAAGTGTATTCTGCACAATCACCACACATTCTAACTATACTGCGAACCTGTGTGCGGTATACCGACCACCAAGTTCTAGTAAAATTCTATTTATTGACGAACTACAAACTACGCTGCAACAATTCACTAAAAACACAGAACTATACTTGTTGGGAGACACTAACATAGATTTAAAAACGGATAACCCTGTAAGGCATAAATACAATAACATGTTATGTAGCATGGGCCTTTTGTGCGGGATCACTGAACACACTAGAATAGCAACATGTAACGAAAAAATAAGTAAATCTTGTATTGATCATATTTATGCTCGATCCCGTACACAAGACCTATTTACGGCAACACTCGGTACCACACTGGCTGACCATCGCGCTGTGATGCTCGCATGTTCTGGCGTGCAAATACAGGATGTCCTTAAATACAAGACCTGCATAAATAACCAGCAACTCATTAAATGTTTCGATGAAATCCAGTGGGAAAAATCACAGGATATAAAATGCCCAATAACCCTATATAACTTCATGCATACACAGTTCAATGAATGTTATAAAAAATCTGAATATAAAATCAAAGTCAAAAGCAGATCATCACGTAGTAAAAATGAATGGATAAATAAAAAAATAATCAACGCCTGCGAACATCGGGACAAGTTATTCATGAAATGGATAAAAGACTCTAATAACGTAATCTTAAAACAAACATATAATAAATCAAGAAACTATGCAAATATTTTAATACACAAAACTAAAAACAATAATATAAAATCTGAAATTTCATCAAATAAGAACAATATTAGACAGCTGTGGCAAATTCTTAATCGAATAACAGGTAGAATAAAAAACTCCATTGATGATGCTATTGAGAATTCATTTAATAAAACAAGTTTATCTTCTAAGGATATTGCTAATAATTTTGCACACACTTTTGATAAAAGCGTGAAACAAATTATTCCTAAATGCTCAAAACCACTGTTAAATAAAACAGAGTACACAACTCCAGCTAACGTTACTATGCGTGTAAAGCCTGCAGAGCCTGACTCAGTTAAAAAAATTATTATGTCTTTGAACAATAATAAAGCCCCAGGAATAGATGGAATTAGAGCCATAGATATCAAAATGTTGTGTACGAAAATCACCTCAGTGATTTCTAACTTAATTAATTTATGCATACAAACATGCAAGTATCCATCTACACTTAAAACAGGGATTGTCAGACCGATTCATAAAAAAGGAAGCAGGCTAGATTACAAAAACTACAGACCTATTACTATATTGCCTACAATTGATAAAATAATAGAAAAATTTATTTGTAAACAAATACACGAATTTTATGAAAAACATAAAATACTAACAGACAAACAATATGGCTTCCAACCAAAAAAGAATACCACTCAGCTGCTATCAAGGTTCACAGATAGTATTCATAAACACTTAGATGAAAAAAAGCACATTCTAGTTGTATTTATAGACTACAGCAAGGCATTTGATACACTCAGACATGACCGACTACTAGAGTGTCTTCAGGACAGCGGAATTAGAGGCAAACTACTTGATTGGTGCGGAAACTATCTTGATGACAGAAAATACATGGTCAGAGTCAGTGACGCGACTAGTGAACCAGTCATCGTAACGGAAGGAACGGCGCAAGGCTCGGTCCTTGGGCCACTGCACTACCTCACTTATGTTAATAGCCTAGTTAATGTGATAAAAATGTGCGTAATGTATCAATTCGCCGACGACACCTGCCTTATAGCCGCTGGACATAGTGTTAGTGATGCCCAAAAGCAACTACAAGAGGACTTTGATTTGCTAACTAAATGGTCCCATGACTCTGGCTTAGCATTAAACGCTAGTAAGACCAAATTAATGTACATCAGTTCGAGTCAAAATAGAAGCTCTGTCTTGCCTAAACTAACAGCACACTGCCATGAGTGTTTGCATGACAACTGCCGTAATAAAGTAGCCAAGCCTTGCAGTTGTGACGCCATAGATCTCGTGGAGACCCAAACATACCTAGGGCTTACCATTGATAGCCGACTTAATTGGAAGGAACACATTAATGGGGTGTGTGATAAACTGAGATGTATGTTAGCAAAATTCGCTATTATAAGATGCAAAATTCCATATCAAACACTGTTAACGCTTTACAAAGCCCTGGCTGAATCAACGATATCCTATGGCCTGTCGAGCTATGGTAGGACATATAAAACTCACCTAGATCAAATTTACGCACTTCAACTACGTATATTAAAAGCAATTGTCCCGCATAACATTAAGAAGAAGTACAAGAATGACTACGGTAAATTATTTGAATTCTGTAAAATAATACAAATACATGAAAAAATAAAATTTACATTATTAAAAGAAGAATTTTTTAATGAAAATCTTAAGAAAACAAAAATCATAAATAATAATGAAATTAATACCCGTAGTGTCATCAATGCTAAGTTGTTGCTTCCTAAGTACAACAATTTACACGGCAAGAGATCGTTAAAGTATATAATACCATATCTTATTAATCAACTACCTATATCATTGAGGGACAAAATAACTGCTAAAAACATAAAGTACAAATTAAAGGAACATTTCTTACAAAATATAAATATCTAATGTATATTAAGTGAATAAATGTTATAAATGAATATAGTTAAATAGTAAATAAATAAACATAATAGCCAACGATACCATTGGAAAATTAACTATTACTAATAATAATATACTTTTAGGAACAACCTGTATCAAACTAAATCACATTCCTCCACCACTTTTTGTCTTAGGGACGGTCAGATTGGTCATCGATGTTCGCTCGTAAGTAATAGATAAATATTTCGCTAATTACCCACGATGTTGTTTTTGTTACTGTATCATTTTATGATTATGAACTTAAGTTTGTTTTGATTGTTTAAATTATGTGGTCGATGATTTTGGTGCACGGTAAAACTCTAATGAGTTTATGTTTGCATCAACTTATTATGTATAAAGATGTAAGTACTGAATGAATGAATAAATAAATAAATAATAAATAAATAAATAACTATTTTCTGTATTTTTTTAGGATCAGTAGTTTCGGAGATAAGGGGGGGAATGATCAATTTTCTTAACTAACTTTAAAACTATTTATTTTAAAATGATAAAAAAAATATTTGAGACCCTCACAACAATACAGACACACGAGTTATCCTATAAGGGTTCCATTTTTTCGTTTTGAGGTACGAAATCCTGAAAAAGTAGAAAAAAGCATAGGTATTTGTGATGACACTGTTGGCAAAAAAAAAACTTTAAAATAACGAACATACAAAGTGCGGCGTGCGTCTCAAGGTAACACGTAGGGTAAGGTAAACACAGATCGAACATGGAGAAACAGTACTCCTCAGTTCGCAGAATAGATAAAAAAATAAAATAAATATTGGGTCTTCTCTAGACCTGAATGAAACTTAAACAAGGAAAGTCTGAATATCAAGTACGGTACCTAATTTTATGGATTAAGTATCTCGCCCGTACAAATAACAAGCTACCTTATTTAAAATTATGTCAATCTAATATAATAAGGCTGTCAAGACTGTCATCAAACACAATGAGGATAAAAAATAAAGGCAATTTTATAGAACACTCGACTAAAACTAAGAAAATATTCGGAAAAAATATTTTACAGAAAAGAAGGTCAAGAAAAACGATAACACCTAAAACTATAACCGACTTTTATACTTATAGTATTTTTATCTTACAAAGTGACGCGCGCCTTACTTGTGGTTACCAAGTATACAAACGCGCTGCAAATGTGTGTGTAAGCGCATTAGCTCTCGTTACCGTCCGAGACAATGGCGAAGTCGGAAGTATGCTACTCGTCTTCACGCACACATTCACAGCGTGTGTGTACACTTGGTTACCACAAGTAAAGCGCGCGTCGGCTCGTGAGATAAAAATACTGTACAAAAATGACTAATGTAATCAATCTGCCTAGCCTTTTTCCTTTTAATATGTTGGGATCGGATTTCAGTTTAAACGGATGCAGCTAAATACCAGTATTTTATACGGAGCGACTGCCTATCTTTCCTCGACATCCCAGCTAATTGGTGACACGATACCCCTTGGTAAGACTGGTTGTCTGTCGGCTTATGACTACCCATAACGATTGTCAAACGAATGTCTACGAATGACAGCCGGGCCCAACGGCTTAACGTGCTTTCCGAGGAAAAGGGATCTCGGCACTCTCACCCATCCACGAACCGACGGCGGCAAGTGTATCATAACCTTCGATCGACCGCGACTTAAGAGTTGTAGGTCGTAGAAACATTAACAACAATCACAATTATTATTAGGTATACAATTAGATAATCTGGTAATGGCGCCGATTCCCTTGTTCACAAACTAAACTAAATTTAAGTTCAGTGCATCTTTTCTTTCTATTTCATTAAGAAAAGGACAGAACATAAATTTTAGTTTAGTCCTGTCAAATTAATCAGCGCCTGTCACTACTCTATACAAGTTTAGACGTGATTAAAAACTTGCCTACTAAATTTACGTCAATTTACGTCAAGCGCTGATTAATTTGACAGGACTAAACTAAAATGTATCTTCTGTCCTTTTCTTAATGAAATAGAAAGAAAAAGATGCACTGAACTTAAATTTACTTTAGTTTGTGAACAAGGGAATCGGCGCTAATGTCAAAATCTGTTATGCCAAATTACATTAAAACAACAACCATAAAAATAAAAAATCGCTGATAACTAAATAACAATTTCATTATTATAATCTAAAACATTCGAAATTGAAAAGACAAAGTACATAAAATTAATTAATAACATTTTCCTGGGTTTTGTCATTAGAAAGTTCATTCTTTAATTGTGCAATAACATTTCTCCAGCAACAGTTTTGTTCATTGTTTTTTAAACATTTTTATGAAAATAAATTATGTGTAAAAGACCTACCGTATTTTACAGGTAATTTATTATTATCATCATGAAAATATTTGGTTAGATTTGGTTGGATTTGGGGGTTTGGATTTGGTCTCATGGAAAGGATGCTATTTTTTAATAAGGCTGTTTTATGTTGTTTTTATACTGGGACCTCATTGGTTCTGTGCGTTGTCTTATGTCAATCATTGACGTTAACAGGTGTTTATTTAATTTAACGAATTAAATAAATACCTATTTACCTCAATGATTGACATAAGACATTGATATAATTAAATAATTTATTTGAATTTAGACCTCGTAAGTTAGTTTATTTTTAGATTTGTATTTGATTAAGAATTTATTAAGAGCAGTGGTGGCCCAGTGGTAACGGCCCCAACTTACGAGTTGTAGATCGTGGGTTCGAACCCAGGCAAGCGCTTGACTTTGTGTAAATTATTTCATCACCACTGTTCTCAAAACGGTGAAGGAAAACATCGTGAGGAAACCGGCATGTCCTAGAACCAGAAAATCGATGTCATGTGACCCGCACTGGGCCCGCGTGGTGGATTACGCCACGCTCCCTCTCACAGAGAGGAGGCCTGTATCCCAGCAGTAGGACCATTATAGGCTGACTATGCATGCTATGCGCCCCGCGGTTTCACCCGCATTAGGCTCGATCCCGTGGGAATATCGGGATAAACAGTATCCTAATCAAGGTCATTCAGTCAGTCTACCCATTTTTTTTTTTTGGGGGGGTGGATAATCATCAAATAACTTCTCCCGGTTTGGGCGGAGCGGGAGGGTGTGTCAGACTTTTTCTGACTAAAACCCACCCGTATCCGTATCCGGATCCGTATCCGTATCCGTCCTGTTGCCTGTGTTGCGGGGGCCTCGGTGACCCATAAGTACCTTCCCGCATTGTCTACCCATGCGCCAAATTTCATTCAAATCCGTATTAGCGTGAAAGCGTAAAAAATAAGCAAACTTTACTTACGCATTTATATTATTAGTAAGGATAAGGATAAAGAACAATCTCACTGATAAGAAAATAATGAAGTCAAACTTTTCAACATTACTTGCTAATTAAGCTATCTTAATTAGGGTCAATACTAAAGGGCCTTTGGAGCTGAACAGAACAAAGTTAATAGTGGCTCCTTGTGAAAATTATACCAAGTTTTGAAAGACAAGAAAGCTAAATTAAGTATACTTTGCCGAGTCAGCTTCGCTAGGAGGATCTTTGCGTACTTCACTTAGGGTAAAGCGCCACTTCTAGCAATTTGGTTCTTTGTCTGCACAGTACTGGATTAACCTTGATTCGCAAAAAGGTTATTCAAAAGACGTTCGAGTTGGTGCGATCTTCACTTCTCTTAATGCAAGTAGATTTAAGGGCTACTCGTTCAGCCCACTTAAAAAAATATTTCTTCTGTATATTCGGTCTTGAAAGTAACCTTTTGTTCTTTGGTACCTAATTGTTTTGCCTCGTCTCTTCGAAATATGTTTAGTTACATTAAAATGATAACAATGGCATACACGTAGCGTAACGTTTTTTAGTGTGGGACGACCCCCAGCTAGATGGACCGACGACCTTATAAAGGTGGGTGGGACAGACTGGATACGGAAGGCAGAGGACAGGGTGTTGTGGCGCAGCCTGGGAGAGACCTATGTCCAGCAGTGGACTGTTATAGGCTGAGTTGATTGAATTGGATAAACGTATATCAGATCCATTGATGTAATATTAATTGGTTTATTTACAACCACGAACACCTGAACAGCACTCTAACATAAACATATCTCTTTCTCTATAAAGTGACATTTAATTTCTTCATTTTTTACATTTCACCGTCAAAATGTGTCTTTTACATTTTATGTTTCTTGCCCGTTTTTCTTTTATGGAACCTACTACGCTTTGGAATAGATAACTAACTTCGTCTTTCTGAATTACCGACTCCTTGACAATTCAGAAGTGCCTGTGATTGTTTTGTCCTGACTAACATTATAAATACGAAAGTGAGTTTGATTGTTACGCTTTCACGCTAAAACGGCAGAACGGATTTGGATGAAATTTGGTACATGGGAAGACCATTACCTGGAAAAGGACATAAGCTACTTTTCATCATGGGTTGCAGAAGAAGTCGTGGATAGCAGCTAGTTTGATATAAATGCTTTGAGTTTGAGTTCTAGAATGTGTGTGAATGAGTGAAGAGTCATGGCGCTCGAATGACGTTGACATGGGGCGTTGTTGGTAACATTGATGATATTTTTTTGAGAGACGTATTGTAAAATTAACATGGCGGTGTTAGTTCTGATTTAGGCCACGCGCCAAAAGATACAGCGTTACAATCTGTCCTTTTGTCTTTCGTTTCTTCTGTTTCTACGGTGGTCATGCTTTGCGTGCTGGATTCAAGCTAAAATACAATCCGTTTTATAACAAAACGAGTTCTAGCTTTAGTCCAAGCCCATACCTTCCAGCCAGTTATTATAAAATAATTACAATATAATTATTTATATAACAACTAAGTAGTCAAATAAAAGCTCTCTTCCTCTCCCCTACTTTTGCTGTGCCTTACAGGGTCCACAATGATCATATTTTTGTAAAACCGACCACATAAGTTGACATTTATTAGCATAGGATAAGCAATAAATATAATTGAGTATTGAGTATTGTATTTTTAATTTTATTCAGAGTATTATAAAGTTTCTAATACAAAATAACACACTTAGGCCCACTTGCACGTTTAGTCAGGTTAAATTAATAAATGTAGAGTTTGTAAGCTCGGAGTTAATTAATTGACATTAATTGACATTAAAACCGGGTTAGTTAATCGACGTTAGTGATTTTTAGTTGGGAACATTGCAGTTCAATCGACGAAACATAAAAGAGAATTGCAATGTCTGTACCATGATATGTAAACCGCTCATAAACGAATGAACGAACTATGAACGGACTACATTACGATACAAAATATTTTCTTGTCTTTGAATTTTATAACATGATATTTGATTTTAATCGTACTGTTTGTGGTGTCCATGGAGATTTAGTTTAACGATTGATGAAAACGTCAGATAAGGAAAAATATGATTTAAGTTTTTATAATTTGCATTTATTTTTGGAATAAGAAGAATAAGAATAACATTTATTTGCACATGGTATATAAAATGGTACAAGAATTACATACAGAGCATACATGTTTTTGCTTAACATTATAAGCGTGCAAAGAAGAATGACCATTTTTCACCTGACTATGGAAATGAAATAAATCTTAAAATTCAGCTAATTTAATTGTATATTAATTACGCTTATCACAATGTTAAAAGAAACGCAGGATTTTTTTTTTAATTTTTCTTAATGCTTACTCTACGTCAAGGGTAACCTTTTACCATGTTTTGAACGCATCTCAATTACCCTGAACGCATCTCAACAAAACATTTTTTACGACGTTCCATTTTACACACTGCTACTTGACTTTTTTCAACTCTATTTCTGAGTTTTATACATAATTTTATTTAATCAGTAAGTACTTTTTTATTCGTCTGTATAATAAAGATTAATTAAGAACAACAAAATAATTAAATAAATTAAACATGCATTATGTATTTGTGTTCGCACGAGTGAAACGTTTTTTTTTTTTGACAATTGACATTTCTGCAATTGTTTGGTCGGTCGACCGACCATAGGATGTTGCGTTCACGTAATGAAATTAGTGTGTTAGCTTGGATGGGCTAAATATCAAATTCTGCTGGAGCAGAGATATTTATCTCTGCTCCAGCAGAATTTCTGCATGGCGTAGTTTTACGAGATTTAGATGAAAATGATGATAATTAATAAACCATTTCACTTTAACTTAGTGTTTTATTTGTTTTTCCCGTTTTGTTTATCAGGTAGGTACCTATGTATGTAATGTATCGCGGCCAATGAAATGTGTTGGCTACCCAACACATTTCATAAAAGTGATCACTTATCAAAATAAGTGATCACTTTTGACAATACAAGAACTAAGTTAGACTTTCTTTAAGTATATAAACTATCTCAACTATCGTTTTTTACTAAAAATGTAGTTAATAACTGTTAAGTAGGTTGGTTGTTAATGTGTTGGTTTCAAGGAATTCATAAAGTAAAAAAGACATTTTACTATAGCTAGATAAGTGTTCTTATTTTAGACTAAACTTCGAGCTTTAATAATTAGTTCTAGCACATTTATTTCTGTATTATCTATTTGGTAATTGCAAATCCTAACCTAAAAAGAGTTAAAAGTAACATTAATATTTTTTTTGTCTTCGTAGCGTTAAAAATGACTATAAGACATTATTGTCTAAACTTATAGGTAGTATTTCTACTATACCTCATAACTATACATTAACTTTCATTATCAGGTTTTTAAATGTATGGGAAGTGGGCATTGTTCTTATCCGTGCATAAAATTACTTCATTTACTTTTTTTGTCAAAAAACTCTTTAACACTATAAAAACTTAATGGACAGCCAATCATGCAATTTACGTTTAAACATTCTGGTATTTAGGATTTTTAGGTCGCTCGGTATCTTATTAAATATTTCTACACACATATACAAACAGCTCTTTTTATATTTGGTTAGTCTTGGAATTACATCCAGCACGAGCCTGTGGGGGTCACGCCGGTTTCGAGGACGTACATCGTCTGCTTTTGTAAATAACTCCCTATTTTTCCACACAAACATACATATCTCATATATATAAGAGACGGTAGCGATAACAAACCAAGTTTTTGAAATATCGGCCGGCAAGAATCATCGGATTGAAGTCCGTATATTGCTCTAATACATTTTTTTTGTGCAATAAAAGCGAGTTTTTATATGAGTTCATGAATATATTATTACCTGCTAAGTACCGAAATTTCACTTACTATAACGTCGAACAGTATAAAATACATATGATAGTATCAGCGGTCATAACATCAATTTATTTTGACATTACTGACACTAAACCCAGAGTTTAGCGACTTATCTCTCCGACATCTGCACCGGTGGGTTAAAAATTTAACTATTACTTCTATTTAAGAGTTTCTAGGTTTACCTCATAGTCTTGGTGGCGCAAAAGAATTTATTTTGGAACGCGGGAATTCCAAAATAAATTCTACTCTAATATAAATTGCGTAATTTTTAATTGATAATTTTATTAATAATTAGTACCTACTACAATGTGTCACCATACACCTAATTCTTATTTTGTAAGATTTGCTTTTATGATTTATAATTTTTATTTTTATGATTATATTTTATTTTCTGTAAGTAGGTTTGTACAAACACTTTTACACGTCAATCATATAAAAAAAATGATGATGATGACCTCGGCGTTTCTTATCTGACTACTACGAGAAAAAAGGCCGAAACAAACTCAGAGGTCACAGTCTCTTTTAAAGTCCAGACATAATCTTGGTCAGATCTTGTGAAGACCATGTAGATTGGTGTCTGAAATGGTATTTTGAGGAATTCTTTATAAGTGACACCTATCAAATTTTTTAAACTGCATGTTGACATAATTTATTGTTGTATGTTTACTAGGCAGGACATAATGGATCTGTAATTTTCCTAACATCTGTCTGTATAACCTATGCCCACAATAAATAAAATTGATTTAATTAACTCTAAGTTAGCTGTTAACTCCGACTTATTTAGGTTAACCCATCTTACAAGGCCCAGTTGCACGTTGCAAATGGGCCTTGTAAGATTAGGGTTTGACATCAGCGTTTGGAATTAGAACCTTAGGCCCGATTTCACCAAACTATTCTTAATTAGCCATTATCAAATCTTCTGTTAAAATTGACGTAGATGTCAAAAAGGTTTACGTTCTTTCGAGGGATCTTAACAAAGCGTTGCTAAATCAAACATCAATTAGATAATTATTTGTGATCGAGTGAACAAAAACGACAAATCTGACTTGTCACTCAAACTTGTGACTCGTCAGGACAAATCTGACTTGTCTTGTGACTTTCACTCTCGTTTATAAGATACCAAAACAAAATGTCATGACGTCTAAACAAAACTTTCTCTGTTTAAAGAACGTTTTTGTTCCAGTGTATATACACACTGGAACCAGTCGTATAATAATGTAATGTTAAGTAATGCCACTGAATTGAAACGTCATACTTTGCGTTAAAATCCAAAGAGCGTCTGTGAATTCTATTAGTTGTTTTAAACGTCAAACTTTACTTTGGTTACTTTGCAATTTTTATAATTTTGTGTGTTTTACAATGTCGAAAAAGGTCGTGGATCCAATTTCTCCGCTATTGAAAAATCTACTATAATAGGGCCCATTATAAAACATAAAATTTAGTAGAAAACAAAAAAAAATCAGATGGAGTGACGATTGTTCATAAAAATGAGGGTTGGAACGTTCTCACGGAAGATATTTTAATGAAAATATCATCAAATTCTTGTTCAAAACTAAAATTATACGCCGCTTCCATTTTATTTGACAAACTGACAACCAATTGATTGCTTGTTACAAGCATTAAAGGATTCGGAGCAGTGATTAAGTTTAACGCCTTTTTAAGAGAATTAACCATTCGTTAGTACGTGGTGAAACACTCACTACGCCTAACGGGCCGTTATCTATTTAATTGGATGTTAAAACTAACTAACAGAGTATGGTGAAACTAGCTCTTAAGTTTGACGGAATAGAGTTCGAAATTAAAAAAATATATATATTAAAAAAAACAAAAATCTCGACTGCAAAAATACATAACATAAAAAAGAAAAAACAAGCATTATAATCCATAGAATTTTGTTCTTACAACCAGAAATATGGCGTAACTTTTGATGGGGACCTGCGATACCAAAATTCTATTACCAAAATACTCTTTTTTGTTTTTTAAATAATTTATTTTATTTCAACCTTTTTAGTTCATTAATTTGTTTTATATTTGAAAATTACTCATTACTAGCTTTTATTTAATACCAATATTGTTGCAATTTATAAAAAAAAACCGCCCCTTAATATTTTTGTAATGCAGATGCAATTTATAAATAATAAATAGCCTATGTCACTCCCACAATTAAGACGAATCTACCGCGTGCGGCGATTGAACTGTCCGTATGAGAAAATGAAATATTCTGTTTATTTTCAATATTTATTTATACACTTTTACTACGTGAAAATAGAAAGTTTAAAGTTTTATTATAACTTATTCTGAAGGAATAAAGCCTTTAGCCTTTATTACAAGCTAAAGTCTCTTTCTGAAAGAAGCGAAGGCTGCTCGAACGACGTCGTCACTCAAATAATTCCATTCTCGCGTAAGTAACTTTGAGCCCTTCCACCGAAGTGTGTTTTTTAGCACAGGCCCTTTTTTTTTTGGTGGGAAATCATCAAATAACTATTCCTGCTCTGGGCGGAGCGGAAGGGTGTGTCAGACTCTTACTGACTAAAACCCACCAGTATTTCTTCCGTTGCCTGTGTTACCAGGGGCCTCGTGACCCTTTAGTACTTTCCCGCGACCTCAGCAGGCATCGACCCTAGTGGACCCCTACATTTGTTGAGGCGCGCGTGAAATACAACGCGCCGTCAACCGGGGCCTGGTCGTTACCGGACGGCGAGCTACCCATTGCTCACCGTCCGCAAGCCCGCGCCTACGGTGGCCGGAAATCCGCCCGGGATTCCTGACGCCCAGGGCATCACCTGCGGCGGCTAGGGTCGAGAGGGCGCGAAATTTGCCTTTCCCTCAACCGTCCCGCCTCCTCCTTCGCAAGCATTACTGCTTCGCAGAAGGAGGTGACGGCTGCCCATGCCCTCTCGCTTCGTACCATGGCGTACGAGAGATCTCTGCCGCCGATCGCCTCCACGAGGACACGGTGATGCTCTGCCCAAGCCGGGCAGGACTCTACCGTATGCTCCACCGTGTCCTCCGGGCGATCCACACAGTGGTGACACCCGGGCGTTTCTTCCCGCCTTATCCGATACAGGAACCTCCCGTAGCTGCCGTGTCCGGTGAGGCCCTGCGTCAGGCGGCAAGTGAGGACGCCGTGGCGCCTCTTTAGCCACTCCTCAAAGAGGGGACTTATCGCCGCAGTCGTGGCGTGCCCAAGCACAGTCCCTGGCCTGTAAAACACTCCAAATACAAAAGTCCAGGGAATTGAAGTCGGGTTATGACGACGGCCACATATCTCGGCCGATCAGCACTGGAACGTTTGTTTTCAACCAATTTTGCGTTCCAATTGCTCTGTGCGATGGTGCCGAGTCTTGCTGAAAAGTCCAACGCTCAGAACCAAACGTGTTGCGTGCCCATGGTATCAGCCCTGGTCGCAAGACTTTGTCTCCAAAGATTTGTTGGTTTATTTTGACTTGGTTGCGACCCATTGGAAGAAAAACGAGCGGAGAACGGCCTTTTCCAGACACCGCCAACCATACCATGATTTGGTCGGCTCCTTGGCGTCAAGTGATTTACAATTCGTCTGAATGGTCGCTGACACGTCCCTTCAACCAAACTCGGTCATTTTGTTTGTTTAAAAACTGTTCAACGCAAAAAGTTTTCTCATTTGAAAACACCAAATTGGGAAGTTCGCCAGAGTCGAGCTAGCGAATTTCGCGAGCTTTCGATCAATCCAACCGTTTGCTACACTGTAAAGCAGTGAGTTCCTGAGAAAGTTTTTTTTTTAATGGTTTGAATTTAAGCTTTTATTTCAATATGCGACGAACGCTGCGATCGCTCACCTTGAGATCCTGCGCGAGCTGATTTGCTGAGCACGCTGGATTTCTGTCTAATCGATGACGCACCTTTGCGACAACTGCTGGCGCCGTTGCAGTACAGCGTCGTCCGCCACCGTAGCGTTTCTTAACTTTAGTCTCATTATAACGTTGAATAGTGCGATGCACAAAGGAGACATTTTTTTTTTGTTTGGGGAATAGGCCCACCACAAATTGTGGTGTACGTTACCCCAGCAGGAAAGGGGCTCCTAGAGTGATATGAGTGATACGTATAATTAGTGCGTAATCTGCTGTAAATGTGCGCCACATAATTTGTTTCATTCGTGGATTGCATTTGTGTTGTTTACTTAAAAATAATTAAGAATAAAATCTCACCGGTCTTGTCGCACTTTGTCAACCTGTGTTTATCGAAAGGGAATATCCAAGCCCAATTAAAAAAGCTTTAATTAAGCCTATATTTAAGCAGGGAGCACACTCAGATTACGCAAACTATAGGCCCATCGCTATCTTATCAGTAATCAATGAAATTGTGGAGAAAGTGGTGGTCGGTCAGGTTAGCGAATTCTTAGAGCAGAATCGTATACTAGCAGATGCACAACACGGTTTTAGGCGCGGTCGTAGTACAATATCAGCACTGTCACAGTTCTCGGAAGACATGAATAGTAGTCTAGACCAGGGTCATCAGGTCCTAGCGCTGTTTATTGATTATAAAAAAGCGTTTGACACCTTGGACCACGAGGTGCTGTTGCAGGCCATGGATGAGTGTGGGATCAGGGGGCCCACGAACAGGTGGTTCCGGTTCTTGAGTGGCAGAACCTTACAGACTTGCATCTCTGGCGTGGCTGGTAAAGAAGCTGCGGTAAATCTTGGCGTTTCGACTGTTTCCGTATATGGACCAGTTGGTTATGTCATGCATGTCAATAGCGTCAGTAATGTAGTTGGGAAGTGTCGTGTTAATATGTATGCCTTATGTACTCCTCTAAGTATATACAGGAGGTCAGGGCTGTGTTGCAAGCTGAATTCGATAATATTACCCGGTGGGCGCACGACAACGGTATCATACTAAATCTAAATAAGACGAAAGTGATGCATGTGCACTCGCCACACAACCTTGTGGCAAAAAATGTCAACAGTGTGGATATAGGTATCGTCGGCCACACCTACGATTGCATGCACGTGAGAAATGTCAACTGTGTCTGTCAAAAGCTGGAGTATATCAGTACATTTAAGTATCTAGGCCTGTGGGTGAACCGTAACATGAACTGGAAGACACAGGTTGTGTGTACAAAGCTCAGGTCAGTGTTAAGTAAGTTCTATACGTTGAAGGCACCGTTGAGTAGGAAAACGCTGCGTGTGATTTATTTTGCACTCGCCGAGTCTTTGCTAAGCTATGGATTAAATATTTATGGCCGTACATTTAAAACCTATCTGAGCAGAATAAATTGCTGCAAATTCGATTTATGAAATACCTTGTTAACCCAAAACTAAAACTCGAGTGTAAAGATAATTATGAAAACTTTTGTTCTATGTAAGGTTCTTCCCGTGCATGAAAAGGTCAAGTATTTGGTGGTTCTAGAGCAGTTCTATAACGACCAATTCAAAGTACATGCGCAAAACACTTGCAATACTAGAAGTGTTAGAGAACGTAAATTCTTGCGAATACCAGCAAAAAATTACTATGGCAAACGAACCAATAAGTATTTGACCCCTACACTGTACAATAGTATCGACTGGTTAAGAAGAGATAATGGTGTAATTAGCAGGCGAACACTGGGGAGTAAGTTAAAGGCTGAACTGCTAAATCAAATGGTCACAATATGTGACAATAATTAATCGATTGAGGTACACTCAACTAAAATATTCTCACCATCCATTAAAAGCTATCTATTTAAAACTAACTGTATCTACCTTCTTAGATGTTTAATTAAATTGTTTAAACCAAATGTTTTAAGACGAGTGCTAATCCTGCCGACAAACTGTCACGCAGTTTGGCAGGTTTATAAATTATGTACAAATGTTTGGTCTAAAATAAATTATTATTATGTTTATTAAGCTTTTTGTCTTATAAAATACATTTTTAAATATTTCTTAGAAAAAATATAAAAAAAACATTTAAAAATATATAAAATAGTGGTCCGCCGGTATCGGGAGCAGGGTCCAAGTTACCGGTGGTTAGGGCTCCTGAGACAGGAACCTCCTCACAATGCGAGCCGTATCGAGGAGTACTGCCTTCTGAATCAGGCCCTTGATCCAGTCGCCTAACGAGAGCCTCGAGAGATGATGGTTGTGGCTTTTGGCCATCAGGCCATTGGCCGTAACGACAATCGGCACAATGACAGCCGAGTTCACATTCCACATGTCAACAACCTCGTGCGCTAAGTCGAGATATTTTATTTGTTTCTCTTTCTCAGCTTTCACGAGGTTATCGTCATGTGGAATGGTAACATCGACTATCATTGCGCGGCGCGCTAATCGATCTATCACCACTATATCAGGCTTATTGGTAACAATAGTCAGTAATAATAGACCGATCCCAGTACAACGTGACATGGTCATTTTCGAGAACTGGGACGGGGACATACTTGTAATACGGGACCTCAGAGTTCACAAGTTTATATTTCAAAGCAAGTTGCTGGTGAATAATCCTAGCCACTTGGTAATGTCTGTGTAAGTACTCGCCGTTAGCCAGGCGAGAACAACCAGAGATAATATGTCTGATAGACTCACCCGGACGGTGGCATGCCCGACACACGTCAACCGTCCCGTCCTTCATAATATGTCTCCGGTAGTTATTCGTCAAGATAACTTCGTCCATAATTGCACAGACAAAACCTTCAGTTTCCCCGAAAAGGTCCCCAAAACGTAGCCAGGATATGGACGCTAAGAAATCTACATCGGGCTCATGAAGAGCCCGATAGAAGCGCCCGTGTAGCTCCTTGGTTTGCCATATCTCCTTGCGGTCATCCGTGGTAAGTACTATAGGTTTGCACCAGTTCTCTTTAGCCATGGAAAGTGGGGTGAGCCCCTTGTCCACTGCGACCACATCACGGTGCATACCCAGTTCGGCTTTCAAAAAATATTCCCTGAGACTGCATATCTCGCGGTTGTGGAGGGTCTTCGCATTTAAAAAGCCTCGACCCCCGCACTTCTGCGGGATGTACAGTCCTATCCAGGGCGTCGAGTTCGGTCTGAGTCCATTTGAGTATGCCGAAAGAGTACATCAAAACCGGCATGACCCAACCGTTGAAGGCGCGCACCTTGTTTCCGCCTGAAAGAAGACTAATCAATACCTTCTTCAGGCGGCCAAAAAAGCGCTCCTTCAACAATTGCTTCATGGCAGTAACGTTGATGCCTAACGCTTCCGACATACCCAAATACTTATAGCTTTCGGGTGAGGAGAGGGATCTAAGGTGTATGGAATCCGAAACTTGAATTCCCTCGGATTCCATTATCTCCCCTCGCTTCACATGCATGACCGCACATTTGTCCACACCAAACTCCATTCTGATGGCGCCACTGAAAGTTTCAGTTACCTTCAGTAGCTCCATCAGTCGCAATTTGTTGGGGGCAAATATTTTTAAGTCATCCATGTAGAGGAGGTGAGATATGACCTGACCACCTCTCCTCAACCGATAGCCTAGACCTGAATCCTCTAGCAGTGTGCTTAGAGGATTCAGGGCTAAGCAGAACCAAAGTGGACTCAAACTGTCGCCCTGAAATATTCCCCGTTTAATCCATACAGGCTCATCATTCCCCTGGATCCGTCGACACCCCGGATAGCGAAGGACTGTCCTCCATTGCCCCATACATGATTCAAGGAAGGTGCGTAGAGTCGTATCTATTTTGTACAACTCCAGCACCTTCATGAGCCATGTATGTGGCACCGAGTCGTAGGCCTTCTATAATCTATCCAGCAAGTCGACAGATCCTTGCGGGATCGACGGACCTGTTGGCTAATGGCCATGTCGATGAGAAGTAGCTCCTTAGTGCCACGGGACCCGTTCCTACATCCATTTTGAGAGGCAGACATAATGGAATTACTGTCAATGTGTGTGTTAATTTTCGCTCTCAAAATGGATGTAAGAAGTTTATAGACCGTCGACAAACACGTGATCGGTCTATAATTCTTGGGTTCCGCAGGACTACCTAACTTATGGAGCAGGTGGGTAATGCCTGTCGTCATAAACTGCGGTAGTGACCCAGACTCTAAGGATGACTGGAACTGAGATGCCAGGCAAGTGTGTGAACTAGTTAGCCATTTCAGCCAAAAGTTGTGCAGTCCGTCCGGTCCCGGTGATTTCCAATTCGGTAACGGACCGCTCTAGCTATATCTGATGGCGTGATAATGACTACTTCCATTTCTGGTATAGTTTCACACACTCGCTCGACATCCCGCATCCAGTCAGCCTCAACATGGCAGACAGGTACCGACCAGATGCTGCGCCAGAACGCAGTTGTGGTGGCATCATCCGGGCGGCACACGTCTGTCACGTTTTGTTTAGGTCGCTCCCAAGCTCTATATACCCACCTCTCATCGCTCTGTAACATGCGATTTTGCGTGTATCGATCAACTCACCGCTTATACCGCCGAATACGGCTCGCCCATGCACAAACTTTCTGCTTCAGGAAGTCGATGCACTCTGTGACACGGGACATGTATTCTCGAGGGCTGATTCCAGTCCCCGAGAATGCCCGCCGTACAAAGCGCATCACACGTGGTCGTGTATTTCCCTCCCTGAAGCAGTATAGTTTGCTGATAAGTACCCTGGCCCCATCAATACGACGCTCGATCCTGCATTGCCAGGCTGGTACGGCTGGTTTTGGTCGAGTAGCTTCGTCACAGTTTGGGAACTTCACGTTTGCTAAACGACATGCCGCAACAGCCGCGCAATACAGGATCGAGAGTGTATCAACGAGATCCTCGCTGCTCTCGAAGAAATCCTTAAGCAGCGAGTCCAAGGCACATACCAGCGCCCTATTTTTCTTGTGCATGGGTAGGCGTGGTAGTCGGGGTCTAAGTTCGGTCGGAGTGAACCTATACTCGCGAAACGCATCTTCCAGTGCGCTCCTCAATCGGACGTTGCACTGGCTACTTACTGTGGCAACCCTATCATCCTCCTCTTCAACATCGTGATTGGACCGCGGCGGGATTGCATCAATGATTGGCGCATGTGTCGCGGTTTGTGCCGGAGTTGAGACGATATGTTTGCTCAGTACCTCCGAGCGCAGCCTATCAAGTGCGGCATCATCCAACCTGTGATTGCGTTGGATGACCCGCACTTGATCCGATAGTCGTTGGGCCGAGACGTTGACGGTTGGCTCTAGTTCCTGGAACAGAGACAGCATCCTAACACGGTACGCAGTGAGGTTAGTTCCCCCCTCTGTAGACCCGTAATATGCGCGCATGACGTTCTCGTTCATAGACTGAGTCCATCTCATGCGCTGTACACAACCACCGGCAGCGGGGACCCGGCTCGGGGCTAGTTGGTCCCTAAGTCCCAAGCTCTTCGGTGGCCGGCCTCTCCCCTGCCGACGTACAGGTGTTGGCGACGTCAGCGGGGAAAAATACTCGTCGCTCGAGCTCGACGCAACTACCGCGGCCGGTGTCGTCACAGCACTCACGGTGGGGCTGGGTACCGGCGGCGGCGAGGCGGAGCTGAGCGAAGAGTCCGGAGGTGGTGGACGTGCACGTGCAGCTGATCTTGTCAACATTTCATAATTGTTCTTATATGTATTTGTTCTATCGGAGGTGACATGACAGATGTCACCTCCGGTTCGGCAGTATTTGATGGAAGTCTCGAATATTGTGGTTCATTTTGCACTTTATTAAATATGGTGATTGACTTGAATTTATTCGTGATAAACTGTTTCAAAATAACAAAAAAAAAAAATATTATTGAAAATATATCAGAGAACGTATTTTGTGACGTGTTGACATTGGTGTTGCCAGCTTATTATTATTATTATTATTATTATAAACAATTTGTGCGCTTTGTGGTTTTGAAAAAAAACGGAAAAAACGATTATTGCTGGAGTAACGTTGTTCCAGCAGGAAAATTCTAAACGAATGATCGGAGATAGAAATATTGAGCATGGGCAGATAGCTAGTAGTAGTGCAAAAATGTGCGCCGAAAATATAATTTGTGCCTCTTCAGGTTTTCAAGATATTGCGTTTCCTGCTGGAGTAACGTTTTGCAGAATCGTGTATCCCTAAAACTATTATATGTGCGCTTGTAGAATAAACATACACGAGTAGCTCTTAATTTGTGCGTATTTGTGACAGAATTAGATTTAAGAAAATATTTACAATTTTCAAGTAATAGGGCTTTTTTTTAAACTTGAAAAAATATCGCAGTGCCTAAATGAGAAAACGTATAAACTCGTTGAAAACTGTATTCGGTCCTTCTTGACGCTTATAAAAGCCATAAAAAGTTTCAAAAGTGTACATGCATGCGTTATTGAATTTTATTACTAAAAGCCAAAACGACGGCGTCATAACTTTGACGGCAAAATACAAGAAACCGGCTCAACCCAAGATGTGTAGGTGTAAACCAAAAATTTGTGCGTTTAGCCAAAAATATTTAGTGAAAATATTTAGTTTGGAATGCTTCGCATTAAGTAGATATAAACAAAAACCAAAACATGTAAACAACGACTGGTTATCCGACCAAATTAGAATGACTACAAAAAAGCGACGGATTCATACATATCGATGACTTTTTTCATTAGACGTATAAACCGAAGCTGTTATCCGTACAGTCGCGTGCAAACATTTGTTGGAAATTATACGCGACGTTAGCGGATGGCGCGGGGCCAGAGACAAGTAGCGGTGGCGAGGGGAAACAAGGGAATCTTCTATTAATGATGAAAAACTTAATGTTAATTTATCTAATATACAGCTTAAATCAATGTACTTATGTAGATACTTTGCCTTTTTCTACTGTTGTGTTAATTGCATTTTTATTTATAAAAAGTAGATGTAGGCTTCTTTTTTGTAGTAATTATCACACATTTCTTGAACAACATTATTTTTTAAAACCGGCCATGGGTGTGTCGGACCACACACAATGAAGGGTACCGTAGTTGGAATTACTTGGGAAGAATTTATTCCAAAAACAAACATAAGATTGTAGTTGAAAAACCTGTTCCTCCATACATCGATATATGCCACGGTCAATTCTCCAACTGCAAAATTAAGTTGGTCAACTATAACTCTTTAACTTGTAAAGCCTGCTTGGCCGTGATAGTTTTCCTTTTAATATCGTTATATTTATAACTGCCATGATTTTTTTTTCACATCTCACATCATAAACAACCATTTCGCTGGCATTCGGACACTCAACTCTAACAAAAATTTGCATTATAATGCTTAATATTACGCAAGTGGATCCTTGAATCGAAAAGTGGTGTTGACAGACCTACATATATTTTTGACAGCCTATCCAGCGATACCCCACACCATGGGGTAGACGAGAAAAAAATATCATCCCCACATTACGTGCACGGGAGGTACTCAAAAAAAAATTTTTTTCAAGATTTTATTTTAGCACTTTGTCGCCGTGATTAATATGTTTACTTATGCCAAATTGCAGCTTTCTAGTACTAAGCGTCTCTGAGCTACAGTGGGGTCAGACAGACAGACAGACGGACATGGCAAAGCTATAAGGGTTCTTGTTTACTACGGAACCCTAAAAACAACCGCCAATCAAATGTTTGGTCATTAAAGTACTTTTTTACTACTGTAAAATAAAAGGGCTAGTTCATGTATACTTTGGTTTAATTATTACAAAAAGTCATAATATTGCACTCATAATCTTATAATATAATAACATATTCAATATTGTACCAGTATAAATTTAAACAATTAAATATTTTTAAAAAATAAATATTACAATATTCAACTTACTCGATAGCAAGAAGTGATAACTTCACGAACGTCGCACACAAACTGAGCTCGCAATGATGGCGGCACGCTCTTTTATACAATAAAGGTGGGAGATGCCGCCATGATTGCGAGTTTGACAGTTAACATTATTTTAATATTCTTCTGCTGCTAAATTACGATTTTAGGTTATTAATAATCTATAATTATTTAACAATGAACAATGTAATATACAATCAACATATTATGAGGCATAAAATAGCACGTGCTTACAGTCGGCCATCCAAGCAAACCGTAAGTACGTCCCCGTACTTAGCTACAAATCAAGCAAACAATATTATGATGAAAACAATTCAGCACACTAACAATATGTATAAATTAACAATATAACAATTAATCAATAATTATGACCCCATTGTCCTTATCATTAGTTTTGACCCCATTGGTCCTTATTATTAGATTTGACCCCATTGGTCCTTATCATTAGATTTGACCCCATTGGTCCTTATTATTAGATTTGACCCCATTGGTCCTTATCATTAGATTTGACCCCATCGGTCCTTATCAATGTATTTGACCCCATTGGCCTTAAAGTACTGACCCCATCGGTCTTAAAGTACTGACTCTATTGGTCTTAATCAGAATATAGATCCCATAGGTCTGAGAAGCTGTAAAAAATAAATAATTACTCAGTTTCTATAATCATACTTTCGCTTAAAATGTCATCATGTGGTCTGTTGAAACAAATCCATGGCTTCAATTTATCTACAGCAATTATATTAGAGTATTTCTTGTTTCCCTTTCTTGTAAGGGGCGTGTCTTCTACCTGATAACGGTCATGATCGAAAACATTAGTAATTTTGTAAGGGCCCTGATACTTTGGGATTAACTTTTTACTACCACCCGTAG
The DNA here is from genome assembly GCA_905333075.3 of Atethmia centrago. NCBI lineage: Eukaryota > Metazoa > Arthropoda > Insecta > Lepidoptera > Noctuidae > Atethmia > Atethmia centrago. The sequence goes on from HG995369.1 coordinate 24,550,723, forward strand.
AGGGAATTTGCCGTTCAATCCGTACTAAATCCCCAATATTATATTTAATAGACTTACAACGAGATTTATCAAAAGTTGCTTTTTGAGTCTGTTGTGTGGATTCAATATGAGAAGAAATTTCAGTACGAATTTCTTCGAGACTTTTGTTTGTAGACGTGATATCGTCATCAATTGCCGAAATTACTCTACTATCACTTGAGCCCTGTGGCCTTATCCCAAAAAGAGCCTCTGCAGGTGTCTTATTGATACCTTTATTGAAGGTATTATTGATACCCCACTGGACATCGGGCAGGTGGTCTTCCCATTTGCTTTCAGATGTGCCAACACATTTAGCCGTTAATGAGTCAACAATAACTTTATTATATCTCTCCACCTGACCGTTGGCCCGCGGAGTAGCAACAGCATTTAATACATGTTTGATGCCTTTATCTAATACAAACTTTTTGAATAGATCACTTGTAAATGACGTGCCTCGGTCAGATATAATTCGTTTAGGAACGCCAAAGATACTAATAAACTCGCGCAAAACCCTAATGGTAGTATTTGATTTTGTATTTTTCACCGGTTTCAAATAGATGTATTTCGTGAAAGCATCAATTAACACAAGAATATACACATTCCCCTTACTACTGCGTACAAATGGACCTGTATGATCCATGTGTATAGTATCAAACGGCACATCTACTTTATGAATTGGGTGCAAAAAGCCGGGCCTTTTTCCACCAGGTGCTTTACTATACGCGCACTCTAGACAAGAGGATACATATTTTGTAACAAAAGCACGCATATTTGGGAACCAATAATTAATTTTAATTTTTTCCAACGTTTTGTCTAAGGCGAAGTGGCCGATATCGTCATGATTCTGTTTGACAATTTGCCATCGAACGCCTTTAGGCACAACCCATCTATCTCCATTTGGTGTGATTCTAAAAAGCTTACCATTCTTAATTTTATATTTTTCTTTTATTTCTAAAATATCGTTAAACTCAGAGCTACTTAAAATCCCAATGATCCGTTGAAGTTCTGAATCTGAATTCTGTACTGTTGAGAGCCAGTCTGTTTCAGTTATAGAATTAACCATTATTTTTGAGTGATTACTACTGATGTTGTAAGGATTGCGACTCAAAGCATCAACATGAGCCATAGCAGATCCCGCTTTGTACTCGATTTCAAAGTCAAATTCTTGCATTTGGATCCACCATCTGGCTACCCGAGGAATCATATCACGTTTCATGAAAGTGGATCTTAACGAATTACAATCGGTCACGATCTTAAAATGTATCCCTACTAAATATACCCGAAATTTCTGTAACGAGGCTACCACTGCCAGGGTTTCTAGGTCGTAAGAGCAATAATTTTGTTCTTCAGGGCTAGTTTGTCTGCTAAAATAAGCTACGGGTTTTAAAATATTTTGTTCATTTCTTTGGAATAGTATACCACCGATACCTATTTTGCATGCGTCGGTGTGCAATTCTGTGATAGATTTTGGATCATACAGAGCTAATATCGGTTTTTTAATTAAGATTGTTTTTAGGGTAATGAATGCTTTTTGTTGATCAGGCCCCCATACCCAAACAGCATTTTTTCTAAGTAACTGTGTCAAAGGCCTTGCAATAATCGAGAACCCTCTCACGAACCTACGGAAAAAGCTCGCCAGCCCTAAAAACTGTCTTACGTTGTGTTGATCTTTTGGTACGGGAAATTTGTCTACTGCTTCTATTTTAGTAGACCCTGGTTGGATACCTTCACTTGAAATATTAAACCCCAAGTAAGTTATTGAACGGCCAAAAAAAACACATTTTGACATATTGAGAGTAAGACCTGCTTCCGATAGTAAAATCAATAATATAATAATCTAATTGTCTCATACCCTCTTGTATTGATTTTGATGGGATAATTATGTCATCCAAGTAAGGTAGTGCCTCTTTATGACGTAAATTGCCTAGAACCTGATGCATCATTCGTTGGAACGTTGCCGGGGCATTCGCCAAGCCAAAAGGCATTCGATTAAATTCGAAATGGCCTTCTGGCGTAACGAACCCTGTTTTATGCCTATCCTGCTCTTTGATAGAAATCTGGTAGTACCCAGATGCCAAATCAAGAGCTGTGAAGTACTTGTTACCAGCTAACGTATCGATCTGGTCATCTATAAGTGGCATCGGGTAATTTTCGCGTATAGTATTTTTATTTAAAGCTCTATAATCAATACAAAGGCGGTAACCGCCAGTTTTTTTTTCGTACGAGTACAATAGGACTAGCAAATGGGGAAACTGAAGGGCGTACTATATCATTTTGAATTAGTTCATCTACCATATCCCTGACTATTTCTTTCTCTTTCATTGCCAGTCTGTAAGGCCTATAGACTACAGGTGTGTCACAATGCAGATCAATGCCCATTTCACAAACCGAGGAGTGCCCCAACTCAGAGAGTGTAAACGCAATGCAATGTCGATAGTTGTTTAACAAGGAAACTAAGTTATCAATCATGGTTTGGCTTAACTCGCCAGAAAGATTTAGGTCCGAAGAACAAATTAGACTCATTCGTTGATCTTGCAGTTTAGAATCAGCTATATGCAGAACTTTTTTTTCATTTTCTTGGTTAGTAGTGGTACCCCGTGCAATTAAAGTATTCTCTTCTAATTATAGAGGCTTGGAATTTAGACTATTCACAACAATTTGTCCGTTACCATCATTGTTAAATTTATAAATTCCAGTTAGAACAAAATGGAAAAGTTATTTTTGTTACGCAAGCCTCCCTCAACGTAAAGGTCACCAGTAAATTTGGGTTCTGTATAGACTTCTAAAATTGTTAAACCTATTAATTGAATATTTTTACGATTAAAAATTTTAACCTTCTCGTATTGGAAATGATCGATCTGATTTTGTAAAATTTCAAAGTGTTTACTTGTTTTTTTAATCAATATATGAGGTTGTTCAGTAAAAGTTTGACCGATCATAAGGGGAACCTGCATAACACAATCTGGGACAATTAATATTTCGACCTCAGCCTTGACCCCGTCAATTTCAATTAGAGTATTGAGCTTACCCAATGCATGCACAACAGAATTACCAAACCCTCTGAGTATAGGCAGATCTCTAGTTTTTATTTGTATATTGCCTAATTTGGATAATTCAGATTGTTTAAGCATCGAGCACTCACTACCAAGATCAACAAAGGAATTCATTTCTATGTTGTTAATAAGTACAGTTTTAAAATATTTATCTGAAATTCTACCCTTGATATCTATCCTGTTAACAGATTTTTGAGCCGGAATTATTTTTGAAAAACAATTTTCCGCTTCATGACCAATTCTCATACATTTAGTACACCTTTTGATTGGTTGGGTACACTGACCTACAAAATGACCCTCCTGCTTACAGTTATTGCAACGAAGGACTCTGTCTTTGGTGCTTGGATTCTTTGCTTTATTATCCGATGAGTTTGTAACAGGCTGATTCTTAATATTATATTTACGGTCAGGATTTTGTTTAAGACTTCTTGAATTTCTTAAATAAGTAAGCAATTTATCCAAGTCCTCATACTGAGCCGCTTCGGCACCTAACCTAACAGCGCGATCATCTATGCCGTGTAAAACACATTCTACCGCTCGTTTACCATTTATACTACATCGATTAATAAGAGTAATTTTGTCATAAAAATAATCTTCAAGGGAGTCTCCGTAACGTGCACGCCTTGCTAACATATCTGATAACATTTGACCGTAGTTGTCTTCAGAGGGAAAAGAAGTTATTAATTTTGTCTGCCATTCGTCCCAAGAAAAGAGCACCGATGGTAGTCCTTCATACCAACGTTTTGCTATGCCTTTAAGTTTGGTGAGTGCATAATGCACTATTTGTTTTCATTCCATGAATAAATGGCAGCACATTCATTCACTTTGTGCAACCACATACCCATTGTTTGCTCTTTTCTTGAAGGGTCAAACTGGGGTATAGTATTGGTGGAAGAACCTAGATTTTCATGACCCGGGGCAAGAGACCGCAATGCTTGCACTAAAATATTTAAATCACCACTGCCTCCATTAGAAGCAGCAGTGCTACCTGTAGTTCCTTGTATTGTTGCGGGCACATGTTGCACGTTGTGATTCGTGCCGTATTGTGGGCTGCTGCACCGCTGGCTGCTGCGCCGACGGCTGCTGCGCCGCTGGCTGCTGCGCCGCTGGCTGCTGCGCCGCTGGCTGCTGCGCCGCTGGCTGCTGCGCCGCTGGCTGCTGCGCCGCTGGCTGCTGCGCCGCTGGCTGCTGCGCCGCTGGCTGCTGCGCCGCTGGCTGCTGCGCCGCTGGCTGCTGCGCCGCTGGCTGCTGCGCCGCTGGCTGCTGCGCCGCTGGCTGCTGCGCCGCTGGCTGCTGCGCCTCTGGCTGCTGCGCCGCTGGCTACTGCGCCGCTGGCTGCTGCGCCGCTGGCTGCTGCGCCGCTGGCTGCTGCGCCGCTGGCTGCTGCGCCGCTGGCTGCTGCGCCGCTGGCTGCTGCGCCGCTGGCTGCTGCGCCGCTGGCTGCTGCGCCGCTGGCTGCTGCGCCGCTGGCTGCTGCGCCGCTGGCTGCTGCGCCGCTGGCTGCTGCGCCGCTGGCTGCTGCGCCGCTGGCTGCTGCGCCGCTGGCTGCTGCGCCGCTGGCTGCTGCGCCGCTGGCTGCTGCGCCGCTGGCTGCTGCGCCGACGGCTGCTGCGCCGCTGGCTGCTGCGCCGACGGCTGCTGCGCCGCTGGCTGCTGCGCCGACGGCTGCTGCGCCGCTGGCTGCTGGGCCGCTGACTGCTGCGCCGCTGGCTGCTGCGCCGCTGACTGCTGCGCCGCTGGCTGCTTAAAGGGCTACGCGATCGACTAATGCTTGGTAGATGGCATGCCGGGTCAATCACGCGGCATTGTTTCTGCTGCAGACTCAGTCTTAAATCTTGTGATTGCCGCTCCAAGGAGTGATGGTGTCTATGGTTATCTGCACTTTCGATTGGTTTTGCTTGAACACTTCCCAAAATCGGAGAGGCAAGCACTCTTTGTTTATCCATGTTTCTCGATCGAAAAAGAAAAAAAATACACATTAGAATGAGCTACTTATCCCACTTCTGAATTGTAAAATAAAAGGGCTAGTTTATGTATACTTTGGTTTAATTATTACAAAAAGTCATAATATTGCACTCATAATCTTATAATATAATAACATATTCAATATTGTACCAGTATAAATTTAAACAATTAAATATTATTAAAAAATAAATATTACAATATTCAACTTACTCGATAGCAAGAAGTGATAACTTCACGAACGTCGCACACAAACTGAGCTCGCAATGATGGCGGCACGCTCTTTTATACAATAAAGGTGGGAGATGCCGCCATGATTGCGAGTTTGACAGTTAACATTATTTTAATATTCTTCTGCTGCTAAATTACGATTTTAGGTTATTAATAATCTATAATTATTTAACAATGAACAATGTAATATACAATCAACATATTATGAGGCATAAAATAGCACGTGCTTACACTAGGTACTAATATTATAAATGTAAATGTCTGGATACATCCAGACATTTACATTTAACGAAGGACATACATGTATGTCCTTCGTTCACACACAACATACTGAATGTATTTTAATGAAATTTGGATATATAAGAAGATAGCTTATACCTACGTTGGAATAGCAGTTAGGCTATTTATTATAATGTACTTAATCAAGTACAAAGTCACTGAAACAGGTCCTAAAATATAATCAGAATTCAAGTTTATTTTTTTACTTCTTTTCTACTTCAGTGTACTCAGGCACAACACTTGTCAACCGGATCGTGAGTAAAGATAAGAAGGTCATCGATATGTATGAATCCGTCGCTTTTTTGTAGTCATTCTAATTTGGTCGGATAACCAGTCGTTGTTTACATGTTTTGATTTTTGTTTATATCTTCTTAATGCGAAACATTCCAAGCTAAATATTTTCACTATATATTTTTGGCTAAACGCACTAATTTTTGGTTTACACATCTTGGGTTGAGCCGGTTTCTTGTATTTTGCCGTCAAAGTTATGACGCCGTCGTTTTGGCTTTTAGTAATATTATTCAATAACGCTGCATGCGTTGTAATAAATAACGTTGCAAAGGTTGTACACTTTTGAAACTTTTTATGGTTATTATAAGCATCAAGAAGGACCGAATACAGTTTTCTCATTTAGGCACTGCGATATTTTTTCAAGTTTAAAAAAAGCCCTATTACTTGAAAATTATAAATATTTTCTTAAATCTAATTCTGTCACAAATACGCACAAATTAAGAGCTACTAGTGTATGTTTATTCTACAGGCGCACATATAATAGTTTTAGGGATACACGATTCTGCAAAACGTTACTCCAGCAGGAAACGCAGTATCTTGAAAACCTGAAGAGGCACAAATTATATTTTTGGCGCACATTTTTGCACAAATATAAGCTATCTGCCCATGCTCAATATTTATCTCTCCGATCATTCGTTTCGAATTTTTCTGCTGGAACAACGTTACTCCAGCAGGAATCGTTTTTTCCGTTTTTTTCCGAAACGACAAAGCGCACAATTTCACTCCTATCACTCTAGGCGCCACATTGCTGCTGGGGTAACGTACACCAAATTGTGGCGTTTAGTAACGAAATGCATGTTGGTTTATTCCTTATAATCTCTAGATTACAGTAGTAATATTAGCAAAATTGTATGTAACCGGAATACTGTGAAATACGACAGTCAAAACATGACTCTCATAATTACCTAAAATCTCCCAAGAGTGATTGTCTAATGAGTGGATAGGTCTCATTGGTATTTTAAGTTAAAATAGTACACTGTTCAATAATAAATATTTTAAAACAAAGTCACGTCTGTACTACGTGACAGATTTTGATGTGATCTACACGATTTGATAGACTGATTCATGAAAATGGATTAGATGTATTCATTTTGAAATAGCGCGGCTTTTGCCATCATCATTTTCAAAGTCATCTCTTAGAAACAGTATTTCATCTAAAAAAGGAGCAGGTGGCTCAACCTCACCTTGCCGCGCCCATGATAAAAACCATACTATACACATCACATGTGCACAGCAGCCGACAGTGCGTCTGCCCACTAAACATTTGAAACAGTAACCAGCAAGAGCAGCCCTAGTGTTAGTAATTGATGGGGTGGTGTCAACTAATATATCTGCCCCTCCTTCTTATCTAATGTCTCACTTCCAATATCTATGTTCTTCGCACGCTAAAAGTCTGCGTTCTTCCAACAATCTTCTTCTACTCTGTCCTTCTCATACTTCTGACTTTTCATTTCATTCTTCCTTTCATAAGAAAGGAAGAATTAAACTCAGTGAAGAATGAATAATCAGTCCATTCTTCTTTGGAATGCGCTTCCTCTTGATATCGGGACGGCCACCAGTCGGTATGCATTTAAGTGGAAATTGCAGAGTTGTTTTCAAAACAAATATCCTAGAGTCATCTCAATTATGTATCTCTTTTCCTTGAATTTGTATATATATATATATATATGTATAATGTAGGTATATATTGCAGTAAATATACCTATTTATGTATTTCTATACCTATTCTGTTTATAGAATAGGTACAGAAATTATTTTTATTTCCTCTCAGAGCACCTGTCATCTTATCTCTTCACCACTCTTGGTTGACTGGTAGAGAATGCCTAAGTCCACCTTTGTACTTAATTGTGTGCGAGAAGTTTAAATAAATATATAAATATAATAAGTTTTCCTACTTGTGTGTCTTGATTTCCAAGTTCCATTTGGGCAAAGGCATGGTTGGAGTTAGTTAAAAAAATGCAGAAAGATCAGATAGGTAACCAAATAAAATAAATAGGTGTTTGTAAAACTAATTACCTGGTGCAACGGTATCCACTGTATAATAATATTCCTTTCTGCAGTGTCAACATGCACAGCATGTGTTTGGTGTACTCTTAAAATTGAAGAACCACATGAGATGCAAAAATTCCTATACCCGAATCTTGTCACTGAATGACCATATCATGAAGCAGTTTCCACAAACGGCATCTAGTGGGTGTAACTGAAAAAAGTAGGTAGGCAAGTTATAACTTGACAGGGTCTTTTTTTTTTGGGTGGGAAATCAACAAATAACTTCTCCCGCTCTGGGCGGAGCGGGAAGGTGTGTCAGACTCTTACTGACTAAAACCCAGCCGTATACCTTCCATTGCCTGTGTTGCCAGGGGCCTCGATAACCCTTTAGTACCTTCCCGCGACCCCGGCAGGCATCGGCCCTAGTGGACCCCTACACTTGTGCTGACAACATCTCTTTGAGGCACGCGTGGAATACAACGCGCCGTCGACTCGGGCCTGGTCCTTATCGGGCGGTGAGCTACCCATTGCTCACCGTCAGCAAGCCCGCGCCTACGGTAGCCGGAAATCCGCCCGGGATTCCCGACGCCCAGGGCGTCTCCTGCGGTGGCTAGGGGCGAGAGGGCGCGAAATTTGCCTTTCCCTCAACCGTCCCGCCTCCTCCTTCGCGAGCATTACTGCTTCGCAGAAGGATGTGACGGCTGCCCATGCCCTCTCGCTCTGTACCATGGCGTACGAGGGTACGTAGGTCTCTGCCGCCGATCGCCTCCACGAAGACACGGCGACGCTCTGCCCAAGCCGGGTAGACCTCTACCGTATGCTCCACCGTGTCCTCCGGGCGATCCACACAGTGGTGACACCCGGGCGTTTCCTCCCGCCTTATCCGACACAGGAACCTTCTGAAGCTACCGTGTCCGGTGAGAACCTGCGTCAAGCGGAAGGTGAGGACGCCGTGGCGCCTCTCTAGCCACTCCTCAAAGAGGGGACTTATCGCCGCAATTGTGGCGTGCCCAGTACTGGGTTGCAACAACCGTAAACTTAACAGGGTCTGGTCAGTGGGTCGTCTTAGGGGATCTCATATCACTTAATTAGTGTCTTAAATGATATTAGATCCCCTAAGCATGAAAAAAAGTCGTGTGCCTATATGCCACAAAGTAGATTGTAGTACATTGCCTTGCTGGTTATTTTATTTACGTACGACCTTATTGCATGTTTCACTGTTTTAGGTGACTTTAGTCATGTCAACATACTGCATCGAATTATAAATCCGACTATGTGCCGTTGTGGGCAGGAGCATACTAATTATCCTCAACCCGCATTTTCAAAGGTAAAACCTCAGGTAAGAGAGCATAAACACTCACCTCGCGAGAAATCCACACACACAAGTTGGCGCACGTTGCAGCGGTCTCAGACAGTAACTGTCGCTGCACATTCTGTTGAAATCTTACTGCGCAATTGATACAACAACCTTGTGGATTTTGCACTGTACCTACAGATGTCATTTTCATAAAATCTTTCGAATAAAAATACGAGTACGAAAAAACAGAAGAAACACTTTCATGCAACTAGCGAACTAGCTAGAAAAAAATGGAAACCAAATATATATACATATATATTTTATTTATTTATAAAGACTACTGGATCCAATTACCTATACTCCAAAAAATACTCACAATTCTAGATGTTAGTAATCAATTTAACTTATTTGCTGTGTTAGTGCTTTAATTCTAATACTGACAGGGTGGTGTTTATAAGATGCCTCATTATGGGGCTTTCGTCAGGCCCATCAGCAATAACTTTCAGGAGGCTGTTGCTACTGTCCCGCCATCTGCTGAGAAGAGATGCATTCTTTTTCCGCACTACAGCTGAGAAGCTATCTACTCTGACTCGAGCAAACATTGCAGATGCACTGCAATAACGTGCCAGTCGCAACAGCGCCCTAAAGGCGTTGTTGTATTGAACACGCAACGCATTGGCGGCACGTTTGGTACAGCTGATCTATAGAGCGTCGAGTACAATGATGTGTAATATGCTTTAAAAAGCGTGATTTAGACCGCTTCTGTACATCGTGCGAACCTACGGGCGTATTTCGATATTCGATTTTCCCCAATCACTGAATTTCGTTTTAAATCCATTGTTCTAAATTCGAAAGTGTTTCTCTCACAACAGAATCACTTCAAATGCCGATAGAGAACATGTCAAAGACCAATATTTGAAATGTTGGTGGCGTTCGATTCAGTGGTTTGAATTTTAAAACAGTTAGATAGAGACGGACAGTTCAATCGCCGCACCCGGTAAGGACACCTCATAATATGTTAAAATCCATAAAGCCGTTTAGGCTACAGAGCGTGCCAAAGAAATAGACATATACAGGGTGGAATTTTGTAATGCCACCTGGAGGGTAAGCACTCTTAATACTGCAGATAGAAAATTTTTAAGAGAATTTTTAAGAAGCGAATTTTCGAAAATCTTTGAATGCAGTTTGCTTTCTATTCAAAAATAAAGGAATGTTTCCTTTGAGTAAAACTTTCTATCTGCAGTATTAAGAGTACTTTCCCTCCAGGTGGCATTACAAAATTCCACCCTGTATATACATACGTACTCTCGAAAGACATTACCCTCCTTCTGCGTCAGTCAGGTAAAAATGGCTCGATGGTGTTAATGTTCTTATATATGTATTTTTCGCAGCAAGAGCAGTGGAAGCACGATTAGCCGCTGCTACTTCCTCTTCTCACTGAGCTGGTTAATATTTCGAGCCTGTAGTGTAGTGCTGGCTGCCTCAGACGTACATCTGCACTCGCAGAGAGCTCCGAAGAGCCTGCACTTGTGTCCGAGTGCTTCTTATAATGTCCAGGTTGGTATTTGCACCAGTACCTTTGGGCTAGTTAACGTGAAAAGCAGCTTGACAAGCTCTTAAATGTTGACAACACTTTACCCATAAAATAACATTTTTGGTTTGAACTCTAGAAAGGAGTTCGCTGTTCTTATCTCTCAATAAAACTTACTTAAATTTCTAATCTGACTGAATTTTATTGTAAGACGGGTATCAGGACTCATTACTTCCCAGCTAAAGCACTAGGAAGTGGTGAAAGGCGGGCGTTTTTGGGGGACTGTCTTATGTAACTTTGACGTTCTAAAAGTGCTGATTCTCAGCCTAGTTTGAATAAATGACTTTTGATTTGATTTTTGATTAGATTTTACTTTTCAGATAAAAAGACTTCAGTATCAGTTAGCACATGACTTCGTTGCGTTAACAGGAATGGGTTTTTTCTCACTCAGGAGCGAACTTCTGCTAGGTTTATTACTGAACTTAAACCTTTGCGCTTAGAAATGGCTTATTTGTCGTAAAAGACCCTATCCTCAAAACAAGGCAGATATTTCGTAGAACTTGCTCTGGGTACCTCGTAGACAATATAACCGCGATATAATAAATATTAAAAAAATAAGCTTGTAACATAATTTCTTTAATTTCAGGTGGCAGCTACTATCCTGAAGTACGAGTTAGTTTTAATACAATTTGATAATTAGTTGGTAGTCTTACAAAAGCGTTGTATAATACTTATAATTTTAATGCTTCATCTACAAAGAAAATTATATAAATACAAGTTCTTCATATTTCATTCATTTGAAAATTAAACAAGAACCAACTATCAAAACCTAATTATGTAATGGTGTACTTAAGTATTTTCTTAAAAAAAGGTGTTCTTAAGTATTTTCTTATACACCTTAAAGGCCAACGCACACTGGCGGACGGCGGGGGACGGCATCGAGGAGGATTTGCCGAGGGGCACCCCACGGCATCCCGCGATATGCCACGGGGGAAATGAGGAGTGTATCCCAGCAGGCACTGCCTTTTCCCGCAATCGTATGCTAGTGAACTTCTGCGCATACCGTGGCATGCCTTCGTATCCCGCCGCGGTATCCTCCAACGCGCTCTTCAATACCGCAGAGCGAAATACCTTTTGATTCTCCGTGGCCAGTCTCTGAGCTTTGGAATCTATATATGTTGTTACTAGATACGTACGAATTTACGTTAAAATAAGTATATAAATTTAAAATACTCTGCTCCGCCGTCCGCCAATGTGCGCTGGTCTTTAGAAGCAGAAAATGTATACCGTACCTTATCTTATCTCAGTTAGTGTTAAATTACAATCAACAAGGAACGTACAACTACAATACCAGCAAACTACTATCCAATCAAAATCAGTCAGATTTTTGACAATTTTCATCACCATTTCCCCCGGAAACTTCAACATAAGTAGACGTACCTATCCCATGCAAAGGCTTAATAAAACACAGTTCACACTGCACTGGCTTACAAGTTGTGTATGAACAGCGAACAATGAGGGCATTGTGATTTAAAAACAAAAAGTATCCGATTCTCGTCACTATAGAATTCCTAGTAATAGAGTTTCAGATGAAAAAGTTGGAAGCAATTTGAAATAAAAGGGTTAAAACGTAACTGAATACTGGTATTATTTGAACTATTTTTAATAACAATTCTATAGCACTGTATAAAAAAAAATATTTAAAAAACAAAAAACCCGACTGCAAAAACATAACTGAAAAGGGAAAAACAAGCATTATAATCTATATAATTTTGGCATCGCAGGCGGGGACAATCAAAAGTTACACCATATTTCGAGTTATTCGACTGTCCCCGCCTGTAAGACCAAAATGATATAGATTATATTGCTTGTTTTTCCTTTTTCAGTTATGTGTTTTTGCAGTCGGGTTTTTTGTTTTTTAAATAATTTATTTTATTTCAAGCTTTTTAGTTTTAATAATATATATATTTGAAAATTACTCATTACTAGCTTTTATTTGATCCCAATATTGTTGCAATTAATTAAAAAAAAAATCCTTTCCTTTTTTTTGTATTTGCAGATGCAATTTATAAATATTATATAGCCTATGTCACTCCCACAATTAAGACGAATCTAAAGATACCTCACACGCTAAAATCCATTGAGCCGTTTAGGCTACAGAGCGTGCCAAAGAAATAGACATACATACATACACACATACATATATACATACACACATACATATATACATACTCTCGAAAAACATTAACCTCCTGAGGCAGTCGGGTAAAAACCGGCCAAGTGCGAGTGGGACCACGCACAATGAAGGGTTCCATAGTTGGGACGAATTTATCCCAAGAAAAAACTTAACGTTGTAATTGAAAAACATGTTCTCCCATAAATTCCAAATATAAATGTAAGTTTATACGCACAATAATGGGAGATTTAACATGTTATTTTAACACCATAGATTTCTTATAGGTTTTTCTAAAATTGATAAGTATTGAACTATTTTCTGTAGGTTTTCGAAATTTTAGGGTTAGTAGTTTCGGAGAGAGGGGGAAATCGTCAGTTTTCATATATTTTCTTAAATAACTTTAAAACTATGTATTTTAAAATCATAAAAATTATATATATATGTATATACTCAAGTATACATATATATATTTTTTATGATTTGACCCTCAAAGTAATCCCTTTCATTTGATATGTCACACGGTACAGTGTGCAAAACTTTTTTTATATTTTCTTATTTGACTATGACCCCATATTAAAAATTTACGTTACACGTCCGTGTTTGGGTCACAGTCACAGGTCACAGGTCACAGGTCACAATTAATATGAATAGCAAATTTCAACTTAATAGGTTCATTAGATACGGAGTAACGTAATACGTGAAACTCCACCCCCCCCCCCTCCCTGGTAACACAGGTACCGGAAGAAACGCGGGTAGAGTTTTAGTCAGTAAGAGTCTGACACACCCTCCTGCTCCGCCCAGAGCGGGAGAAGTTATTTGATAATTACCCACCCAAAACAAAAAAAAGGGTTCCGTTTTTTCATTCGAGCATACGGAAAACAAAACAAGTAGATACCTATAAAACAGTATTTAATCTCAGATAATAATGGTGTTGTCTATTATAATTTATAATACATTCAATATTCCTACAATAATAATAAAAATTGAACACGGAAAAATTGAAATTGGTATGACGCAATAAGATTGTCCCTCAAATTCTTTGTTCAATCTGTGGACCTGTTGGATTCTTATTGTATTACCCCAAATACTGTATAAGGACGTACTGCAATAGACAGGGTGCAAAGACTCCTTTGTCAAAATATTTGTAATGGTGATGTTCAGTTGAATAATTTTGGGGTGGATCTGTGTATATAACACGGGTTTCGTTATTTGAGGTCTACGCGTATTCAAGCATTCATTTGTCTGCTACAGACATTTAAGCACATCAAATACTGAGTAAACGAATGTACTTACATAAATCCACCATTTCTTAAAAAAATAAGTTATTATTTTCTGCATAATATTTAATTTAGAATTTGAAATTTATCTATTGAGATTTTGTATTTATTGTAGTTATAGCTAATGTATTTAGATACACAAATAAATAATGAATAATAATAATTACCCAATAACACTTTTCCCGACCCGGAAATCGAACCCACACTGAAAAATGAAACGATACTTTTACAGTATCGTTTCATTTTTTTTTTGTTGTACAGTAAAAAATAAACGGTTCAGGAAACTTATTTTTATGTTAAAATAATTGATTACTGACAGTGCACTGAAATGGGCAAAAACAGTAAAGAGCTTAACAGTTATTTCAATTGGGTGAACATTAAAGTTTACTGAAACAAACAGTTTCTTTTAAGTATTGCCGTTTTCAGAGCTTAGCAGATGCACAGTAAAATCTACTGTTATAACTCAACTGTTTTTTTTCAGTTAAATTTACTTCTTTGGACAATAGGCTCTATATTTACTGACTAAAGCGGTGAATAATACCGAAACATCGATTGGGTTTACCGATTTTTTTTTCAGTGCAGGACCTCATGCTCAGCAGTAGCGCTTGCGAACACTAGACTAACGTGGCAGTGTTATTGGGTTTTTCTATTTGGAATTTCTCAGTAGCAGCCCGGAGTCTGGATTTGTGCCCGGTTGATGGTAATAGGCTCGCCCCCTATTACATGGGACTTAAACATAACTGGCGAAATGTGGGTGTACTACAGGTAAACCTCTGCCCAACCCTTCGAAGAAACAAGGCGTGATGTTATGTTATGTTATGTTAATTATAATTACTGTGGGTTGTAGATAGATAGATACATAGAATACTCATTATTAAGTACACCATAAAAATTATAGCTATAAATGTAGAAATTTTACATAGGGTGACACAATAAAAGACCGCCCGGTCTTATCGCTAAAAGCGTTCTTTTAAAGACAACCTTTGGATGGATTAGGGGGGAAAGGAGATACAATACTGCAGGTAGTCTGTGGTGTACCATTCACATATATACAATAAATACATAAATACATACATAAAACTATTAAAATTATCTATATAATATGTTCATTAATAATTAATCATAAAACTAGCGCTAAGAACCAAAACAGGTGCAAAGAACAAAGAAAAATAAAAATATGTTTTAATTATTGTATTTTATGTTGTTGTAATTAATATGTTAAATTATAATTATTTTAAAATATGATAAACGAGGTGCGCCGATAAGTCACGATCCCGTGGGAATATCAGGATAAGAAAGTATTGTATTTTCCATTTGGCTTATGGGTAGACCATGCCCTGGATGGGCATGGTCTACCCATAAGCCAAATGTTATCCAAATCCGTTCAGCCATTTTAGCGTGAAAGCGAAATTAACTCACTTTCGCATATATAATATAATACGAGTATATATATATCACGTACAGGGGCTTGTGGCTAAGTAATAACAGCCGCACGGGTCGATCGATCAGGTTAAGCTATGCTTGCCGTGGTTGGTCCGTGGATGGGTGACCATCTTTACATACCCCTTCGTGCCTCGGAAAGCCGTTGGTTCCGGCTGTCATTTCTAGATCTTTGACAGTCGTTACGGGTCGTCAGAAGCACGAAAGTCTTTGGTAAGACTGGTTGTAACCAGTCTTACCAAGGAGTTTCGTGTTGCCCAGTAAATGGGTTGTGGAGGTCAGATAGGCAGTTGCTCCATGTAAAATACTGGTATTCAGCTGCATCCGGTTAGACTGGAAGCCGACCCCAACATAGTTGGGAAAAGGCTAGGCAGATGATGATGATATACACGTACATATAAAAAGGAAGTAAGGATAAGTAAGAATGCTTAAAAAAAAACAAAAAATATGCAGTCTCTTTAATGTATGTACTGTCATAAAAACCTAATCTCTTCTCAGTTCACAGCAGTTTCGAATAAAAGCCCAGCCTCCATACAGATAATTCATACAAAAAGCCCGGCCAAGTGTAGTTGAAAATATACTTAAATATATTTATTTACATAACCAAATTACAAGATGATTATTAAAATTAACTAAATTAAATTAAAACTAAGTTAAGCTTAAAAAAGGCCATCGGGGCATTGTACCGAGGATGCTGGCGGCATTTCCTCGCTGAATTGCAATGCTGATGCGTTGCGCGAGAAAGCCGCCAGCTTTTCGGTCACCAGTTACATCAACTAGACGTTTCGCGATTTCCGCAAATAACTTATGCGCACTGGGATCTCACGGACCGAGGGTCTCGACGCCAAAGGGCACAAAGTTGTACTCTCTGCCAAGGCCTCCATATTTAATAACTTTAAAGTTGAAAAACATGTTCTTCCGTACATCGATATATGCCACGGTCAATTCTCCAACTGCATGTTTAAGATGGTCCACTATTACTCGTTAACTTTGTGCCCACTTGTTGTGATAGTTTTCCTTTTAATTTCATTATATGTACTACTGCCACGAATTATTTTACATGTCCATAAACAACCATTTAGCTGGCAGGGGCGGCGATAACTTGACTCGGCAATTAGCAAACGGATCCTTGAATCGAAAAGTGGAGTTCACAGATCCGCAATATTGAACGGCCTGTCCAACGATACCCCACACCATGGGGTAGACGAGAAAAAAATATCATCCCCACATTACGTGCAAGGTAGGTATTTTGTTTACACTTTTTCGGCGTGATTATAGTATACATATTGTATACCTTTACCAAATTACGGCTTTCAACTGCTAAGCGTACAGCGGGGACAGACAGACGGACGGACATGGCGAAACTATAAAGGTTCCTTGTTTGCTACGTAACCCTAAAAAGGAGGTTCAGTTTTTCCCGAATTTGAAGATTTCCAGGAGATTTTTCCAATTTGTCTTTCAATAAAAATCTGAAAATATATATTTATTTACATAACCAAATTACTAGATGATTATTAACATTAACTAAATTAAATTAAAACTAAGTTAAGCTTAAAAAAGGCCCTCGGGGCATTGTACCGAGGATGCTGGCGGCATTTCCTCGCTGAATTGCAATGCTGATGCGTTGCGCGAGAAAGCCGCCAGCTTTTCGGTCACCAGTTACATCAACTAGACGTTTCAAGATAAAAATCTTATTACATTAATCGTTCTCAAGTGATGCGCTTGTCTGAATATGAACATCATATAAAATTAATCTTCGATTTATTTTATATTCTAAACTCTCGCAGTAGTTCTAGATGAACAGTTAATTCCGAACGAAACCTGTGATTTGTGAGTCGCTCTAAATAAATACAAAACCTATCTTACTCTCAACTAAAATTAAACAGAATTATAAATTGTATCTAAAATATTTCCTTGGTTTAATATGCTATTTCGATGTATAAGCTGTTCTATATCAAAGTTTTTTATTGTGACTTAAAAACTACTAATAAAAACAACGTTTCTAGACGAAAAGTTAGTATATCCAAACATAAGTTAAGATTGGTGGTTTTTGAATAACCAAAACAAATATTTATTCATTTAGAATTACAATAGATGATTAATTGGTCAAGCGCTTAACAGGTTAAGGACATGGATTTCTATGAGTTGCATAGATCTTATTAAAATTAGTGACCGTGTTGGTTGTCTGCTATAAAAAATGGATAAATTGCTCTTTTTTTGAAGACCGGTGTTTTAAAACGAATTAACCATGCCTTGGGAGGACTACCTATACCAAAAGCCAACGCGACGTTCTTATCAGTTGCGATCATTAAACGAAGACGCGAGACGACACGAGACTCCGTCCCATACTAAATATTTGCCGTCTCACTCGTATGTTTTATGGCCACGACTGCCTCAGATCTTGGGCCGTGCCGTGTAGAATAAATTGATGTTGTCATTTGACAAAGGCAGACAAACAGTCAGTGTTAGTGTAGTTTCGTTCGTTATGCAAACTACATTGTAGATTGAACTTACCTACGTAAGACGTAAGCCGGGTCTTACGTAAATAAGTTATTTATCAGTCATGAGGTAACTTCTCCGTATCTCCTTCTCCGTCCAAAACTTCCTTAAAGCAATTGGTCCTATTAGCAAAACTACTTATAAATAATCGAAACGACACTTTAGCAATATGTCCTATTAGCAAAACGTCCTATGAGCAAATGGTCCTAAAAACAAAAAAAAACAGAAATGGTACAGTTAATACATATACAAATAATATGAGATCGTTTAAAGGAATCATTTTGTGTATCATCTGCTCGAGACTATAAAATTTACAAAGTAAAATCCGACTTTAGAATATTTTTTTTTGCTTTTGCTGTTCAGAAAATAGGTGTTACATACACTTACAATATATTAAATATATTGTGATTGTATGCTAGTATCGTAAACCTTATTTTTATAAGGTATTCACTAAACAATACTATACCTATGGACCAGTGACTACAGCAATAGTTGCTAGTTTGCTAGTTTTCATCATTGTTCCATTTTATATCTCCAAAGACTCCATGTTGGTGTCCTAAAATACTACATAATCAATTAACTGCGAACAAGTTGGATGTGTGAGAACAGTGGTGGCCCGGTGGTAACGGCCTTGACTTAGGAGTTGTATGTCGTGGTTGAAATGAAATGAAGTTATCCGGAAGAGAACCGGAGTTACCGACATAGCCTGCAGAGTAAGCAAGCTGAAGTGGCAGTGGGCTGGCCATATTTGTCGAAGGACTGATGGCCGGTGGAGCAGACGAGTCCTAGAGTGGAGACCGCGTATCGGCAAGCGTAGTGTGGGACGCCCCCCAGCTAGATGGACCGACGACCTTAAAAAGGTGGCTGGGACAGACTGGATGCGGAAAGCGGAGGACAGGGTGTTGTGGCGCAGACTGGGAGAGGCCTATGTCCAGCAGTGGACTGTTATAGGCTGAGTTGATTGATTGATTGATGTCGTGGTTCGAACCCAAGCAGGCACATTTCTTTGTGTAAACAATTTAATCACCACTGCTCTCAAAACGGTGAAGGAAAACATCGTGAGGGAACCGGCATGTCTTAGAACCATTGATATACAAAAAACCCAAGATGCACACTCAACGTCTAAAAAACGTCCGCAAAAAATGTGCGGCACATTCTAAATTGTGCACTCATTTCAAATAGTCTCGCGTCACTCGCGTCTGGGAGCAGTCGTTAAAAATGCCGAAGTGTTCTGTGAGAAATTGTAAAAATTACGTCAAGAAGGTTATAAAAGGATGGGATATCGTATTTTCTGTAAGTAAAAAAGTTTATTGATTAGTTTTTGTTGTTTTTATGACTGATTATAACAAGCAATGTGTGATTTTGATTTATTTTTTCTAAAAACTTCATTCAACGCTCAAAGTACAATAAGGCCAACTTCACTGGCCGCTTGTTCAGTGTTAGAACAACGCATTACAGCCTCGTTTTTATTTTAGTCACACGAAAATGACCCTGTTCTAATAAGTGGAGTCGATTTTAATTATTTGTTTATTTTTTTTATAAATAAATTTATGTACTTTTGAACTTTTTTGTATCAATTATATTTACGTTATATAAAGTATAGGTCAGGAGGTAGCCAATATTTTTTTTTTTAATGTTCCTAAATATTATGATGTATAACGATTAATTTATGGGCCAACTTATAAGTTCGCGACATGCGGCATGCTATGATAGAAGTGTCGCGTAGTCTGTAGTCTGTAAGTGTCACATTATAAACTTCATGGAAACTTCTAATTTTATATTTTAGTTTTCCTCGTGCCCCAATACGATGTGGAGAATGGGCATTAATCGTCAGTCAACAAAGGCGAGAAGATTTTTTTAAGCCAAATAATTCAGGCGCCGTTTGCTCCGAGCATTTTTTGGAGGAAGATATTTATGTCACTTCAAAAGGCATAAAAAATATCTTCGTAAAAAGGCTGTACTAATGTAGTGGTAAGTAACTCTAAACTAAAGTGGTAAGTAATATTTGAATAAACAATTTTAACAGTTATTATTCGTTTTTTTATATACCCATAGGCTACCCAAAAACATGTTTATGCACAAATAAAAGTATATTTATGTGTTTATAACACATTTTAACAAAATTTTAAAATACTGACTAATTATGTGTAACGAAAAAACAAGTCATGTTCGACTCCACTCAATGCTTGTCCTACCGACCACAGTCGTTCGTAAAATTTTATTGTTCTAAGTACAATGCGTTGTAATAACAACTTTAAACAATCCGCGTAAGGACTTATTCTTAAAGAAAGAGACAGAAATAGTGTTTGGGGACACTTTCGAGCGTTACTTTTATTCGAGACTGTGCATCTTGGGTTTTTTGTATATCAATGCTTAGAACCAAAAAATCGAAGACATGTGACATCTATCAACCAGCACTGGGCCCGCGTAGTAGATTACAGCCCACTTCCTCTCGATGAGAGGAGGCCTGTGTCCCAGCAGTGGGAACATTATAGGCTGACTATGCAAGTTGTATGTAGCGCTCGCCGGCCGCTGCCGCCGCTCGCTCGGCTCGCGCTCGGTTGCTCACAGTTCTAACATAATCTAACCCACTTGATTGGGGTGCCCTTGCTTAGTTACTGTGACGTACTTTGAGTATTGGCCAGAAAGTTATATAGAGATACGTAAATTTATAAAAAAAAAAACTACTATAGGTACACCAATCAGGAACCCGGGTCACTCAGGTCTAACCCTTCAGGAATTAAGGTCGTGATGTAATCTTGTGTTTAAAAAAAAAAACGTATATCAATATAGAAGCACAAATAGTTTTTGTTAAGTTGTTCATTAGGAAGTCAATAAGTTTGTAGAGGATCAATTATTTGGTTAAAACTCTTAATTTTTTGGTGGTGATGTGCTTCTCTGATCTTTTTCTATTAAAAATGATCAAAATCGCAAATGATTAGAAATTATTTCGGACTACAATTCAATAATTCAGTACTGACACTAACAACATTGTAATCTATTGAAAATAGGGAACGCAACTGTCTAATTGGCAAAACTGACCAATCATTGACACTCACATCCTGTAAACCACTGTTTAAGAAACTCAGAATACTTACATTGACTGGTACTTATATTGAGGAAGTATGTAAATTTACCAAATCTCATCCAGAGATGTTTGAAAAACTGGGAGATAAATGTGCGTTCAAAACTAGATATCCTAATAGACTAATTAATGCGAGAATAAAAACGGAACTATATAGGCGAAACTGTTATCCTATGTGTATTCAGATTTATAACAAGATTCCTAACCAAATCAAAGAACTTCCAATGGTTCGCTTCAAAGGGGCTTTACGTAGGTGGCTAATAGAGAATCCCTTCTATAATATAAAATAATTCTTTCAGTTTAAATGTAAGTAATAATGTAATTGTACCTACCTATAACAAACATTTGCATGTCATTATGTTACGATTAAATATACTAAGCTACTAATATTACCTCCCATTTTAAGAACTTTTGTAACCATATTTATCTGCAAATAAATCTTTGACTTTGACTTTGACGAATTACCGAAACTGGCGAATTAAATAAACTGACGACTCAACGAAACTGGCGCATTAAATAAACTGATGACTGAGGAAATCTGCACAGTGATACACGGACTTGTTGATTCACATACACGGAAGGGTGACTATTATCTAAGTATTTATAAGGGTATCGAAGTTTGAATAGAATTGAGTGAAGAAGGATCATTGTTGTCAGTGTAATGCGTACACACGACAAAGGTTTAGATGTAGACAAAAACACGATTTAGGTATTAACCTGTCGACCTCTTTTTTCGCCACTTTACAACTGAAGGAAAATGTCTCTTTGATCTTATATTTACAAGGAATAATGCCAAAAGCATTTTCACGTTAGGCATCATTTTAATAAAACAAAACGGTTGTGTTTCTTCACGTACACAGCTCTTAAATAATGGGGGAACGCTAAAAGAATTCGCGTATTACACAGGAATGTCATAAAACAGAACGTTTTGCCTTGAAGTTACTCTGAAAATAAAAATTCTTTGTCCTTAGTATGGCTAAGAGTTCTTGCGAACCATCAAGAACAGGCTGGATTTTATAAGAACCTTGTTGGTCTGACTTTAGGGTCGAAAATTCTAAAATACTTAAAGGTAAAGTAGTTTATTATTAGCAGAAGACAGGTGAAGTACCATGAGGTCATATAGGATCACTGGTCTAGTGCGATGATATATCTACACAGGACGAATACCACCATCCTTTTTTCAAAACGATGATTTTCGTGTGATGACAGCTCAAAATACGGCCTCAGGCCCAAGAATGCTATTTAATATAAAATACATTATTCGGAGACATCCCTTGGGAAAAGCATCAGGATAAAATCTTGGCACCCTTTTCTTAAAGTCCGATTAATTAAATACCTGAGACTTAATTTTAAAATAACCAATCAGTAACACAACAATTATCATTTACTACATAATCAGCCTATAATGTTTCCACTGAAGGGATACAGGCCTCCTCTCTGTGAGAGGGAGTGCGCCGTAATCGACCACGCGGACCTAGTGCGGGTTGGTAGATGTCACATGTCGAATTTTTGGTTCTAGGACACGCTAGTTTCCTCACGATGTTTTCCTTCACCGTTTTGAGAGTAGTGGTGATGAAATAATTTATACAAAGTAAAACGCCTGTCGGAGTTCAAACCTACGACCTACAACTCGTAAGTCACGGCCATTACCACTGGGCCACCACTGCTCACTTACCACACACCTAACTTTTGACTAATAGCTAACTTGGGAGTCTTTACTAATGAGGGAATCTATAACTTTGCGTATCTATAAGATGCTAAAAATCGAATGACCAACCAGAATAAAGCGTCTAATTTAAAAATTTGATCCAGCAATGAAAAGTTGTATCAAGTGAAAAAGTGCTGTACCAAGCTGTATAAATTATTTTAGGATTCAAATACTTAATGTGTTTCCTATAGGTTTAGACATTTCGCTAAAAAATATCCAATGTAGTCTACCCCTTACAAATGCGGTGAAAGCCTCGCTTTAATTGAACAAATAATGTTCATAGCACCACTTTGTAGACCGAGGTTTAAAGCATTCTTACTTTAAACTAGCGCTGCTTTTAAATTGCTATTGTGGGTGCTATTAGGTCTATAGAGAGTAACTGAAAAGAAATTCATTGTTTCTTGTTAAGGCTTGCTTTTACTCTAGCTTTTGTTTAGTTCAATAAAGTTATGTCAATGTATTGGCTACAATTCTATTGGCTTTCCATTAACCTGATTTTTACAATGGCTTGCAATAATAAAGCAAAAGAAGAAAAAAACTTCTTCTAAAGATAAACGGGTTTCACAATGTTCAGTTAATACTGTGCGATTTAACTGTACAGTTGAACCTACGAGATAATAGGGTAACACACTTACAATGCCATTCATTTTCACAGTTTAACAACATTCATTGCGTTTTTGCTTCGTCAAGAAAACGAATTTTTCAAACATTTGGAGCAATGGATTAGGAATTTCCTTCAAAATCAATTGAAATTGAGTTCGATAACTGAGTTCTTTTACATTTCTTACTAACTAGCACTGTATTGTCCAAACACGTAAAAAAAAAACCGAAGACAAAACATCCCAAATATTTTTCAAACAAAAGTAAAACGTCTAACCCACGCAAAATATTGAACACACTTTACGTAAGTACCGGTGGCATAGAGCTAAATGTAAATTTTATTGTTCATATATTTTAGGCGGCGTAACGGCAAGCGTGAGTAAGACGAGCTATTACGTACACCACTTTATGAAACCGTTGTTTTAAGAATTATTATTAGTATTAGAGAGGAACTGAAACAATATCATTGAATTTTCTCTACAGTTCTTTCACACTTAGTTTATCACTGTGATTTTGGCAGACTTGTCACTGGCAGCAACCCAGCAGTAACCTTATTGTAAAAAGAATAAAGATCACTGTTATTTTGACAGATTCTTGTCAGTGTCAGCAATTCAACAGCAACCGTATTGTAAACAGAATAAAGATCACTGTGATTTTGAAAAACTTGTAACTGGCAGCAATTCAACAGCAACCTTATTGTAACAAGAATAAAGATAACTGTGATTTTGACAGATTCTTGTCAGTGTCAGCAATAGAGCAGCAACCTTATTGTAACAAGAATAAAGATCACTGTGATTTAGACAGATTCTTGTCAGTGTCAGCAAACCAACAGTAACCTTATTGTAACAATAATAAAGATCACTGTGACTTTGACAGACTGCATGGTCACCGGCAGCAACCCAACAGCAACCTTAATGTAACAAATATAAAGATCACTGTGATTTTGACGGACTTTACACTGGCAGCAACCCAGCAGTAACCTTATTGTAACAAGAAAATCTTCACTGTGATTTTGACAAACTTGTAACTGGCAGCAACCCAACAGCAACCTTATTGTAACAAGAATAAAGATCACTGTGATTTTGACAAACTTGTAACTGGCAGCAATTTAACAGCAACCTTATTGGTACGGAAATAAAGACCACTGTAATTTTACATTACTGTGATGCAAAAACAGAAGTAAATTAACTGTGAAAGGACACTATTTTACAGAAGCCTTTCCGCACACGGCAGTCGTCCTTCCATATCAATAATTGTTTGGGCCGAGCTATGCCAATCACGGCACGGTGGTACTACCAGGTCTTCTGCTGCGTTTTGAGGGACGACAAATTGCCTGGAGGCTGCTCAAAGATTCCAAAGCATGTTCAAGCGATGTTCCCCTTTGGCTTTCCGGACGTAATTGGCAACTCGAATAACATGTGCAGGAAATAGCATCCTCCTTTGTTCTTGAAACGATGGAAACGGGTGAACTATGGCAAGAGTTCTATAGTATTGTTCTGAGAAGCACACAGGCTGTAAGTAATATGTATATATAGCCTAATAATACCTGCCTTCCTACTCTTGTCTAGACTCAATTTTGTAAGGTACCTAATACAAATATATTATCTAAGAAGGCGTAATGTTAGACTATAAATAATGTCAAGATTACTTGCGCTTGCTTTATGAATAATATCTGGTACTTGTGTAATGTAATGGTTACAGAATAAATCTTGCTGATGAGACCACCTGTTGTTGCTAGTTATATTGTTTCTTGCTGTTTAGTCTGAATAGGCTATTCTATTGTAAATTAAATCTACATTTCATATGTTTTTGTTACGATTCTCTCGCAGGTCTGACTGAAGGTTTCTTTAGAATTAGTACTAGATTATCTGTTTTATCTTTTTGTTTCGTTCTCTGTATTTTAATGAAAATGATTGCCATTGTTTTTCTTTTTTTGTACAGAAATTGTGGAGTATATTTATTTGATACTTTTGTCATTTGGTGGAAACTGGTTTAGTAAAATAATTGTGCTAGCACATCTTAAGCCATGATTTATGAAGAGACAGCTAGGACAGATTATTTTTTTTAGAGCGGATTATAGTTCTGAAGAGTCCATAATTCCGCAGCGCCACCTCACTCTTTATACACACATTACTGCTTACGGTCGCGCGAGCAAGCGAGACAGGGCGGCAGGAAGAAGGCTCTAAGGCGCCAATAGTTTAATTTATTTTTATGGTGAAATTAACAGTTCAGTCTAGAAAATTTTATGGATTCGTTTTATTTGTCAAACGTAGTACTTACATTAATCCTAAACGTTACCATGTATTTATATAAAAAATAATGCTGCAGTTTTTTTGATATAACGGAATATCATGCTAAGCGATTTGAGGTATAGTCTACAATACCTCAAATCGTTTAGCATGATATTCCATAAGTAAGATGGGTCGTTTATGAAAATAAATAAAAGACAAATTTCAAGAAGTCAGAGTAGTTGTTGTTAATGTAGATGCTATAGCAGGCAGCATAGTCGTTGAAGTGATGTTCAGCGTGGGTGTGGATGATGAGTTGAACTGGAACATTACTAGTTCATACGTCACTATGGTGCCGGCTACCTGTGGATAGAAAAAAACGATCAGTTCACACACACACTCAACCTAACAACATGCCCGTAACCGTTAGGCAGAGTGTGTATCTATAGTACCTACACCCACATTTCGGTGGATAAGTTTTATTACCATGTAATAGGGGCGAGCCTATTGCCATCAACCGGGCAATAATCCAGACTCCGGGCTGCTACTAAGAAATTCCTGATGCAAAACCCCGACAACACTTTGCCCGACCTGGGAATCAAACCCAGCACCGCATGGTCAGCAGTAGCACTGGTGATCACTAAACCAACGACACTGGTCAGTTATTGTACTTGTTTAATTTGAGGCTATTGTGATTATTGATCGCAATATAATTTTGCAGAATAAAAAAAATAAAGTAGTAAATGATAAATGATTTTATTTCTGTAAGTAGGTTTTTACAAACACTTTTACACGTCAAACCAACACAAATAAGTAAGCCACACAAACATACCTATATATAAGCGTAAACAAATATTTGATGAATTGAAAACCTTTTATGTGCTTTAAAAGCAACAAAAGTTTCTGAAAATAATGAAATATCCAAAAACAAAACATGCTCGGTTTTTCATTTTCAAAATAAACATTTTGTAATGTTTCATTTTAAAAGAAAGTTGTGGTTTGATAAAAATCTAACTAAGCGTAGCATTCGCTTCAAAAAACCACATTTAAAACAAACAACAATAAACACATTTCAAAAATAAAAACTCACAGTTAAAAGTAATCCTCTAGTTACTGAGAAGAACTGTAAGCCACTTAACGCCACTTTATCCCCGTTGACCTGGTCTAAAAACCTCTGCACCTGTGAAACAGAATTATTAATGTTTTAAAAACTTTCAATTTACCTTCGTTTTTCGTTTCGCTGTTGCATTTATCATAAGTTCCAATCACAAATCAGCTATCTCTACTGTTTTACACCACTATGCGACCTGTATAGTGGTTTTAAAATACAGCCAGGGCTTCAACGCGCAAACTGTAACCATGAGTTCAGCACATGATTCTAGACCCCTAGCGTAAAAAAATTTCGCTGGTTATCAAAAGAATTGCATGGTACATGTGTGAGCACTTCGTACTACTACTATAAATCTACCATGTTGTCAAATTATTGCCGAAGAATTTAGAAATGCTACAGATTTAGAATTTAATAGAAAGCTATATAGTTGGTTGTGTGAGAGATGTTTTTATTCCATCAATGAATATTTTGAATATAAATGTAAAACTTATGTATTATAATTATTATGACATCCACATATTATTATTGACATTACTTAATTAATATTGAAACATTTTCATTAGTGTTGCTATTTTTTATTCACTTGACATCATTATTATTGATCGCTATTTTTTAATTTTAATTATTATTTTAAATGGATAGAATTGTATTTAATCTAAACTTAAATTATGACATTATTATTAGTATTTTTATGTTATTGCTAATAATGATTAAATGTGTACTGCATGCTTTATTATAACCAAGATGTAAAATCTAAATATATGCACAGCTGGAATGCCGAATATAGTGAAAACCATAGATCCTAAGAACTTAAGTCAGCTACCTATATTCTTGCAAATCAATATATCATTCATTCATTCATACCATTTACTGGGCACGTCTTTAATTGACTTGAATGTGCCCTGGCGGCTTTTTTTTTTTGAGGGTGGTAAATCATCAAATAACTTCTCCCGCTCTGGGCGGAGCGGGAGGGTGTGTCAGACTCTTACTGACTAAAACCCACCCGTATTCCTTCCTGTTGCCTGTGTTGCGGTTGACCCATAAGTACCTTCCCGCGACCCCGGCAGGCATCGGCCCTAGTGGACCCCTACCTATGTGCTGACGACATCTCTTTGAGGCGCGCGTGGAATACAACGCACCGTATGCCCTGGCGGCTGAGAGTATGTCATGCTTACTCAAATATCTCGCTGGTGGTGGCGAGTGTTGGATCATTAAGTTCCCTTCAAAATGGTTGAGCTGAATGCGTCATGTTCGTGAACGGGCGCCGTCAGTAGGGACTGGTCATTTCTTAGCTGCCACGGCCTATTTTAATGTTTTAATTGTTTTTATCTTTTTAATACGGACACTTTTAACGTGCACGTCTTTCTACATTGTTCTCACATGTATAATTTCAACATGAATGATGTAACCAATATCTTTGTAACATGTTTTTTTAATTTAAGGGTGTCCGTGGAATTTCTTGCCAGTTCTTCTCCATAGGAACCTACTACGCTTTGGGATGGGCAACTAGCTTAATCTTTCTTACTGACCGACCCCTTGGCAATTCAAAAGTGCCTGTTTTTGGTTTATTCGAAATAAATAGTTTGAGTTTGAATATCAGCTGTTTCATAAAAAGTGAAATACCTACGTGGTCAAAATGGAACAGCATTTTTTTTTATTAATAACCGACGAAAACTTGAACTCACCTGGGATTCAGAATCATCTACTGAATCCATAGTTACAAGATCCGCGTCAATGTTCCTGCCACCCTGTATATTGTAGGTATCAAACCCACGAATCGGCTTCTTTTCTAGCGACAACAAGAGCTATACCAATGAAATGAAATGAAATGAAATGAAATGAAATGAAATGAAATGAAATGAAATTGTTTATTCTGTAAATAGGATATGAGAATCACTTTTACACGTCATATTAAAAAAATAAGCTAGATGGAGTCGACATTTCCTATCTGACTACCCCTGAGAAGAAATGGCGAAACAAACTCAAGGGTCAAAGTCTCTTTTAAAGTCCAGACATAATCTTGGTCAGATCATGTGAGGACCATGTAGATCTATGTCTGAAATGGTCTTTTGAGGAAAGAACCACACAAATTTGAGTGGACCTGTCCAGTCAGTGCAAGCATTTGTCAGTAATCGTGTAGCTCAACTCAAAACTTAAGGAGCTCAACGACTCGACGAACAATACCAAGGAAAGGACAATTGGGTTGGCCGCATAAAGAACTCAAAATGCCAGACCATCATTAAAACTAAGAGAAAAAAAAAAAAAAAAACAACAAGAAATAAATAAAAATGACCCACATAGTGCTCACATTCACAATAATTAAAGTAATATAATACTTTTCAAGGTACATAAATATTCACTTAATTTTGCTTATAATATTCATCAATGTCAATATGTACATATAGTTGTATAAAATGATGATTTTGCATAATTTTAATATCAAATTTTATGGTTTTAGCACAAAGCTTATCAGAGCGAGCAGCTCAATCCCAAGCTTTTTTGTCTTCTAAATAATCTGAAATTTTATAGAACCCTTTTTTACAAAGTTTGGTCTTAATACAGCTTTTAAATCGTTTAATGGGTAAATTTCGAATAGCAATAGGAAGTTTGTTGTAAAAGCGTATACATTGACCCATGAACGAGTTGCCTACTCTGTGGAGGCGAGTGTGAAGTACAGCAAGATTATGTTTATTCCTGGTATTTAAACTGTGGATATCGGACATTTTCTTAAAATTTGATATATTTTTGTGTACATACATAAGATTATCAAATATATATTGAGAGGCTACAGTCAGAATATCTATTTCTTTGAATTTTTCTCGAAGGGAATCTCTTGGACCTAGGTTGTAAATGGCTCGAACAGCCCTTTTTTGTAAAACAAAGACGGTATTAATGTCCGCACAGGTTCCTCAAAGAAGAATCCCATATGACATAAGACTATGAAAATAACTAAAATAAACAATTCTGGCCGTATCTACATCGGTTATCTGTCGAATTTTTTTAACAGCATAGGCGGCCGATTTTAGCCTTCCTGACAATTTTTCTATGTGTGGGCGCCATTGTAATTTAGCGTCAATTGTTATTCCAAGAAAAACTGTCGACTCAACAGGGTCCAACTCTATTCCATTAAGTTGAACATTGGTAGTTAGCTGCCTGACATTTGGCGTTGAAAATTTAATAAGTTTAGTCTTTTTTTCGTTCAGGAGAAGATTATTTACATTAAACCAATGGACAACTTTAGAGAGTGCATCGTTAACATGTTCAAAGTTGACCAGCAGTCGTTTGATTTTAAAAATGAGGGAAGTGTCATCTGCGAACAATACAATCTTGTGATTATCCCTTATGTGATAAGGTAAGTCATTTATATAGATTAGAAACAAGAATGGACCTAAAATTGAACCCTGCGGAACGCCCATAGTGACCGCAGATCCTGCAGATCTCTTGCCATTTATATCAACCCTCTGAATTCTATTATTAAGATAGGAAGTCAGAAGGTCGAGAGCCCTGTCCCTCATACCATAGTGGTGCAGTTTCCTGATGAGAGTATCATGATGGACGCAATCGAAGGCCTTAGACAAGTCGCAGAAAATGCCAAGAGCATCCTGCGACTCCTCCCAAGCCTCGAAAATGCTCTTCAGCAATTCCACGCCCGCGTCTGTAGTTGAACGACCCTTCGTAAAACCAAACTGTTTCAGATGAAATAAATTACATGAATTGAAATGTCCTAACATTTGTTTTAAAATTATTTTTTCAAAGATTTTGCTCAATGTAGGTAATATCGAAATAGACCGAAAATTCGTGGGATCAGTTGTGCTGCCAGATTTGAACAGTGGAATCACTTTGCTAAGTTTCATCAGATCAGGAAATATACCAGATGCAATACAAGAGTTAAAAACATTTGCTAAATAGGGTGAAATAACATCAATTATTGAAGACATTGTAAGTACTGATAATCCCCAAAGATCAGTAGTTTTTTTTACATCAAGTTCTTTAAAAGATTCCAAAATGTCTTTATGGCTAACAACTGTGAATTTAAAGTGTTTATCACATTCTGGTACACATTCTTTTAGTATTGAGTAAGCAGAAGTGGAGGACGACGATGACAGAGTTTTGGTTGTTAAAAAGGGAATATTAGTGAAGAAGTTTTCAAACTCTGTTGCCGCCTCCACGTCTGCCCTAATATCTGCATCATCGATTTTTAGATGGAAGTCACGATTCCGTACTGTCGTTCTTCCCGTTTCAGAATTAATAATATTCCAAGTTGTTTTAATTTTATTTCCAGAAGATTTTATTTTATTTTTAATGTGTATGGCTTTTGCTGAGGAACAGGTTCTTTTAAAAGTTTTAGAATAATTCTTAACAAATTCTTTAAAAGATTCATCATGGTTATATGTTTTTTCATGATACAGTTCATATAACCTCAACCTACTTTTGTAAATACCTGGTGTTGCCCAGTCACTAAATATAACGCGATCATGAACAGGCAATGTTTTTGAGGTGAATACCTTCCTAAATTCACAATTGATGAGGTTAAATAGTAAAGTATATGCTTGGTCCGGGTCAGTGTGATAAGGCAAACCCGGTAGTTTTTCCATTAAACTATTTTTAAATTGTTCTAAGCGACTTTTGTTAACAGGAACAAAACTCATAAGTTTTCTTTGAACTGATTATTTTCTGAGGGAAAGTGACCAACTGGCCACAGTGATCAGAGTCCAACTCATTTACAATTGAATGGCTAGAAGGTCTTAAATTTGTAAAAACATTGTCAATACAGGTAGCGCTAGTGGCAGTTATTCTAGTTGGCTCAAAGAATGTATTGTACAAATTATAGGATTTTAATAAAGTTATAAATTTATTTACTGCAGCAGATTTTTCCAATATATTAATGTTAAAATCTCCACAGACAACAAGTGTTTTATTACTGTTACAAGTCTTTAATAATACTTCTTCCATATATTTCTCAAAAATATCATATGAAGCACATGGGGGCCTGTACACGCTCATTACAATGAACTGCTCAAGCTCAATGCAAGCTATTTCAATAACTCGCTCAACAGAGAGGCTCACAATATCCTTACGTTCTTTAAATTTCATATTGTTACGAACAATTATTAGAGAGCCACCACGTATCATATTAACTCTGCTGAACGAGCTGGCAACCTGGTGGTTGTTAAAGCTGAACATGAACTGATGGACTTTTAACCAATGTTCAGTTACACATAGGATATCAATATAATTACAGTTCATGAACAGCTCCAGTTCCAATTCCTTACCTATCACACCCTGTATATTTTGATGAACGAGAGTATTATTATTATATTTATTTAGGTTACTGCAATTTGATGGGTGTGATATTAAAGAACTTTGTGTAACATTAAGATGATTTAAACCTTTATTTAAATTATCTTCATTTGTTAAGCAAGAGGTTTCCTCTATTGTCCTAACTGAAATGATAACGCACGCAAAGATGAACCAGCAGACCAGAAGGCCAATTCCCTATAGTAAAAATGTTTAAAATTTAGTCTCAAAAACATCTCAACGCGCGACAATCGACGTCAAAAATTTAGGAAAATTAGACGTATTTTTGACAGATTGACACTGAGATTACAATGCTAATGTACTCAAAAATACGTCATAAATAGTCGTTGTTTAGTATCATCTTAAGTCATACAAATCAAGCTCTTATGCACTAGCAGTACTTGCTACTTATAAGGAGATGAAATCTTCATAGCTCTCATGTAAACATTCTTAACCGTCAGTTTCTTTGTCGGACAAGCTGAGATTCGGATATCGATGCCGATAAGTAAACGCTTCACAGCAACCGACCCACTTTTCTATCTATCAGGTCATCGTTTCTTTAGCAGGCTACTACTAAAATATGCAAGCACAGCTGCAGCGCTAAGATTTGTTCTTACTTAGGGGAAGTTTTTTTTTTTTTCTGATTGTCTAAGTGCACAATTGCAATTACAGATTCCTCAATCAACTAATCAACTCAGCCTATCGCAGTCCACTGCTGGGACATAGGCCTCTCCCAGGCTGCACCACAACAGATTGTCCTCCGCCTTCCGCATCCAGTCTGACCCAGCCACCTCCTTAAGGTCGTTGGCCCATCTAGCTGGGGGGCATCCCCCACACTACGCTTGCCGATACGCGGTCTCCACTCCAAGACTCGTCTGCTCCATCCACAAACATGGCCAGCTCACTGCCACTTCAGTTTGCTTACTCTGCAAGCTATGTCGGTAACTCCGGTTTTTTTCCGGATAATTGAATTCTTGATTTTATCCTTCCAAGAGACTCCGAGCATTGTCGCCGGCTCATTGTGTTTCACGCGCGCCTTAAAGAGATGTCAGCAAAACTGATGGTGTCCGCTAGGGCCAGTGCCTACCAGGGTCCCGGGAAAGCCCGAAAGAGATACTGTGGCCTCTGGCAACACAGGCGATGGAAGTAACACGGGTGGGTTTTAGTCAGTAAGAGTCTGACACACCCTCCCGCTCCGCCCAGAGCGGGAGAAGTTTTTTGAGAATTTCCAAACCAAAAAGAAAGCTCGCTTCATAGCACGCTGGGCGACCTTGAATTTGTGGACCAGGCCGACTGTTAGTGTCCACGTTTCGGCACCGTATGTCATGACGGGCAGGACGCACAGGCTGAAGACTTTAGTCTTCAGACACTGCGGGATAGGAACGAGAGAGACAGATTCCTCAACCTACCCTTATATCTATGTGCGCCTAAAACTATATGATATTGATTAAATCAAATTGGTACAGACGGAAATACAATGAAAGATATGAAAAATGTTGACAATGTTACAGTGTAATTTCTAACTAAGAAACTTATAACACCCTATGCGGCCGCTCCAGTGGGACATTGACACGATACTGTACTAAACCTTATTTTTCGGTATCCCTTTATTCCTATGGATAAAAATAAATGCCGTTTGAAACTGCCGCGTGAAAACTGCCCAAAGTCATACAATAAAATTTATTTAGAAACAGAACAGAAGTAGGTATAACAACTTCATCACCCTTTATTGTGCCTTGTGCATGAATCTCCAGACTCTTACCTCAACACAATAAACCGGTGAAGGCACATCATACAGCACGGGCGCTGGAACTGCAGACGCGCTGTGTACTTGAGAAGCTATCAGGGATACTGCTACCGACCGCGACAGCAGGAACACCAGGGAGAAGAGGAAGTATATTGCAGCTTCATGGCCGCCTAGTAGGCCGGACTTGGAGACGATGATTCTAGAAACGAGATAACTTGCATAAGTACAGTATTCGTTGGTCAGATTCTGGTTGGTGATCATTAAAAAAATCCAAAGAAAAACACTTCTTATTTTTACTTTGATAACCTTTTTATTTTATTTTTTTGGGTGGGAAATTATCAAATAACTTCTCCCACTCTGGGCGGAGCGGGAGGGTACGTCAGACTCTTACTGACTAAAACCCACCCGTATTCCTTCCGTTGCCTTTGTTGCCAGGGGCCTCGGTAACCCTTTCGAACGTTGATAACCTAAGAAAAACGATGTGCCAATTATGGAGGTACTCATGCTAACTTGAATCTGCAGTTTTTCGATCAGGACGTTTGGTGTAGAGAAAATGTTTAGTAGGTACATTGCGGTAGGAAAATGTTTTAAAACTTACTTTTTTGCTTTGTTACCGCTGCATTCTCCGGTACCTTTTAGCCCATCTCTGAAACCAAAACGTTAACTTTGTGTCATGTTTCAGTAATATAATACCAGATTATTATTTTGTCCTAATGCAAATAAAAGAACTCTTCTCATTCCGATAAGACACATGTATTTATCGCCATACTGGCTTATTGCCTGTTAGAAATTTCAGAATATTGGTCCTGGATTTGTATGCAACTCGTTAGGTACAGATATTCTATTTCACGAAGTCCGTTCGGCTTTGATTGTAGTAGTGACGTATCCCGACAAGCGCGCTTGTGTGTGTAAAAGTAGGTAACGTTAGCAAAAAAATCTGATATATATTCAAGTCGAGATTTAATAATCTAAATAAAATTTTGGTTTTAAAAGTATATACATTTTGTAAATAAATTAGATTAGGTTGCAATAAATACAAAAATATTAAGAATATGTAGGCATTTAATTAAGCATTGGTGTTACAGAATGGAAACGAAACAAGTAGGACTATTCAGTATTTTCAATCACTATCAGATAAATTTTCGATTTCCGATTCCGTTTTGCTGTCGTCAGAATCATCTTGTACATTGATTATAAATTCAAAATCGAGATCAAAATATTTCAAGTAGTCTTTTTCAATTTTTTCAACATGAGCACAAGTTTTTTGCCACGTTTCACTGCTAACTTGGCCCAAACTTTCATTGATCAGTCTTTCCGTATTCGTCATGTTTTGCTCGATATTTTTAGATGCGACATAATTTTTAACGATCCCCCAAATATTTTCAATCGCATTTAATTCTGGGTGATAAGGGGGAAGGCGTAAGACATCAAAACCCTTGCTTTTTATAAAATCGTCAATCTTGTAGATTACGTGTTGGGCTTTGTACTTCTTTATTGTATCGTACAATTCCAATTTAAGAAGAGATTCATCAAATGCTATACCCTTATCCCTGAGCCATTGCTGCATATTGGCTTTCTTTGTAGATTGCGTCGGTAGTCGTTCAGCCCGTGTGTTGTGATAAGATGCATTGTCTAAGACAATGACAGAGCGCGGAAGTAAATTGGGTAGCAACTTTTCATTTAGCCATTTTACATAGTTATCATAGCTCATATTTGAATGATAATCACCAGCTGTTGAGTTGGCCTTATAAACCAAGGAAGCATTTTCAATAAAACCATCCTTGGTTCCCGCGTGCACTAAAATAAAGCGAGTGCCTGTGCTAATTTTTTTTAAAAACGGAGTTCTTTCCTTTTTTTTTGCCCAGGTGTTGTTTTGCACGTGTGTCGAAAGGACGTAGCTCTCATCGGTGTAGACAATGGGCTGACTTTGAGAGCGGTACTCTGTTATTTTTTTTAAATATTTTAAACGCCACATTTGTATATCATGACGCTCCGTCAAGACTTTACGGTTGTTCTCTGTTTTGCGCCACTTGTAACCTAATTTCAACAGTAACTTGCGAACAGTTTCTAAACAACCTTCGAATCCGATTTTTTCATTCAATGCTGTTCTTAACTTAGCTAATGTTGGAATTTCTTTATGGACAATATGGAAATCTTGTACAGTACTGCGAACCACATCGGCTGTAAAATTATCTATATCCACTTTATTATCTCGCTTTCTCCTTTTCTTCATAGGTGAAGTGAATTTTGATGAAGTGGATGGCAATTCCTTCTCTTCTTTTAATATTCTTTGAACTGTTTTTTGGCTCACACCCGTAGCTTCAGCTGTACGGCGTGTAATGTCTCGTAAATGAGACAAATCACAGTTGAGTTCCTTTAATGATTTTGTAAATTCATATTCTTCTCGCAGAAAATGATAAACACTAGCTATCATGTTTCGACCCTAAAACAAAATGTAATCAAAATAATTAAGTAATATAAACATTTTATAACACAAAAAAACATTCATTTTATAAATACTTCTATTGCTATATTAAGTATCTTTGTATAACATTTTAATTGAAAACGTATAAATAAATATTACCTCACTATGGACAACTCTTCTTCGTTTTGTTGCCATGCTAACCTTACTCCGTGAAACAATTTGGCGCGAACTAAAAACCACTACTGATCCGGACCGTGTCCCGATCGACACTGAGCGCTCTCGAGGTTACGCACACAAAAACAATGTGCATGTGCACGCTTGACAACATTCATAGCCAAACGGACTTCGTGACATAGAACATCTGTACTAAAAACTTACTCTAAAGTATTGAAGAGCTGCAAACAGATGAAGAACAAGTTGTTAGCGAAGGATATGAAGACCACGCCGCTGATAACGCCGTCCACCTTGCGTACGATCTGCGTTGCTCGGCAGTAGTCCTCCCGAGTTACCCTCCAGAAAATCTCTGGTAAATACTGGATGTACAAAGATGGGTATTAAGTCATCTTACTTATTATATGTATAAAAAATGAATCCCTATTTCCCTTGCTCACAGCATCACGCCAAAACTGCTGAACGGATTTGGATGAAATTTGGCACATGGGTAGACCATGACCTGAATTAGGAAATACGATACTTTTTATCCCGATAGTCTTATGGGATCGAGACTTATGCGGGTGAAACCGCGGGGCGTAGCTAGTTTGATTATAGAAATGAGATACCAATTCCCTTTACACGCGCAAAAATACTACTACTAATACTTTTATTGTGCAATAAGGGTTTTCATGAAAATTCACGCCACTAGTTGGCGCCACTTTGACAAGAGGTATTCCATTTCAACAATGAATATAAAATATATGATGACGTTCATCATTCATCAATTTTAGTCACGTCTAAAGAAAATATAGATACTTGACACTTTTGACTGGTCCTGACCTGACGTCTAATTGCTGCCAGAAAACCCTCATTGTTTTATGACATGTGTTGAAAAATCAAGATGGCGGCTTTGGTTCTGATTTCGGCCACGCGCCAAAAGATCTTTGTAAAGCTATAGAATATACGAGGTTCTTAAATTCAACGTCTATACATTAAGAAGGTGCGAATTAATTGCCTGTAGCATACCATAAGTTGTATCAACAATAAAGTTGCACCGTTAAAACAGAGTTTAGACGCGCACAGACAAAGTAAAAAAATAAAAGCAACAGAAAAGTAAGCCCTGAACGAGACCAAAATCTATCTCATCATGGTGCTGCAATATTTAAAAATATGTGTAGCATTGGTATTTTAATAGGCCCGCGGTGATACATCGCTGACATACGATGACGTCACCCCGTGTATAAAAAAACGAAATAAAATAGTACAACACTTACAAATCACAACAAAAAACAAATGACAAAATAGCTAAAAAAAATCAGTGTGTCGTGGGCACGGCCGTCTGTTTTCCGTGAATACGTGTAGGCAACGGGTAATATTTTCTTTGTAACTATTTCTTTGATCCATTAGCTATCGTGTGATGTAATTCAATTTTGGATGTAGTTGATAGATAAGTAGCTGCAACACCAAACTGTATCCCCCGATTTAGTCATTAAAACTGCTGGTAAGCCAGCAAACAACAATTCGACTGACGTGGTCAGACGTTTCACTTCAAGTGAAAGATGCCAAATAAACAACTAGAATAAACGAAATTTGAAGGGTCTGATATCGACTTTACCTAAGTAGGTACCCACCTATTACCTATTTCTGCTTGGTTTCAAACTTGCCGTGGGAATAGTGCCTCCTGGCGACGTAACCACTCACTTATGTTCAACGAGAAACTTCGTTAAGTAGAGTATTACACTGTCTGACTGCAGCGACATTAAGTGGCAAGTCCAATGGACTTGACTTGTGAGGTCTGTGGGAGGCTTTATGAGTAAAAGTCGTAGTTTACGAGAAAATTGTGGTTCATAATCTTAAATTGGAGTATAAAATTACTATTTATGAGCTCAGCTGCTATTTAGTGTCACATATTCTAAATTGGAAGAAAATTCGATGTAGTATCTGAAAAGGTGCGTTCACATTGACGAAGGAGCAGGCTACAGATTATGTCAACTAACTTTTTTGATATATTGACTGACAAACAATGCACAGCCTAGGTTATGTATTGTCTGTCAGTGGTCTAGACTATGGTATGGTATGGTATGGTAAAAAGATACATATGTTGTTTAGACACTATAGAAGCTCAATAAGAAAGGTTTAAAATCCTAACTTAATAGTATAAATGCGAAAGTGAGTTTGTTTATTTGTTAAGCTTTCACGCTAAAACGGCTAAATGGTTTTGGATGAAATTTGGAACATGGGTAGACCATGACCTGGAGAAAGACATAGGCTACTTTTCATCTTGGATCGCAGACGAAGTCGCGGGCATCAGCTAGTAACTAATAAAGTAGGCAATGGAGTATTGAAACTTATACGCGAACAAATTCACGAGTACCGAAGCCAGTAATTGTATAAATAAGCTGCCTTGTATTCCCAAAAATCAACATCTGCATGAACCACAGAGTTTTAATTTATTTTTTACGTAGGTTACACAAAATTCAGCGCTGGATTTTTGCTTTTGTTCAGAAAGTACACAAATGCACTGCGGCCCGCATAATTATATTATTGTACGTATTCCGGTATTTGCCATGTTTGCACTTATTGCCGGAATGTGCCGGCTGCATGGCTGCAGCTCGTAGTATGTGTGCATACATTTACAAAATTGTATTTTAAAATAATGAAAAAGCTTTCGTATCAAATATTTTTAGTTTTTGTGCTTAAACTTGTTGAAACATCGGACTTTTGAGTTTACCTTGCCTTGTGCTGCCAGGAGCTTTTTGTTTACCTGCTCTAGTCTTGAAGTCAAGTAGTAGCTCATGCATATCACGAACAAGTCGGAGAAGTTCCATATAAATGTTGACTGGAAGTGGAGGAACTGAAACGAGGCATTACTTTAAAGCTTAAGTAAAACAACAATTGAGAATGTCTCAAACATAGATACACAGAATAAATATACCTTCAAGAGTATAGTAAAAGTAGCAGTTTAAAATCAATAGTGGTGGTTCAGAAGTTATCTTATACTAAGCTAAAATCACTTTATTTTAGGTTATGTTTTTAATTAAACCGATGATGCTTGTGGTAAAATTAAAAAGATCAGTATAACCTTTTTCAACAAGGAACCCTTATAGTTTCGCCATGTGGGTCTGTCTAACTGTCTGTCTGCGGCTTAGTTCAGAGTCTTAGTACTAGAAAGCTGTAATTTGGTATGGGTGTACATATTAATCACGCCGACAAAGTGGTAATATTTTGTAGGCTACCTCCCTTGCTCATAAAGTGGGAATGGTATTTTTTTTCGCGTCTGTCTCACAGTATGGGCTATCGTTGAACAGGCCGTTCAAAAATATTGCGGGTCTGTGAAAGGCACTTTTCGATTCAGGGATCCGCTTGCCAATTCTCGTTAGAGTCTAGAGTCAAGTGTAGTCGCCCCCCGCCAGCTAAATGGTTAATTTGAATATGTGAAAAAAATCACTGCAGTAGCATATATAACGAATTTAAAAGGAAAACTATCACAGCTAAGAAGGCTTTATAACTTAACGAGTAATAGTTGACCAACTTACATTTGCAGTAGGAATGTATGAGAGACACGTTTTTCAATTACAATGTTAAGTTTGTTCTTGGTATAAATTCATTCCAACTACCGGCATCTTTCATTGTGCGTGGTCCGACATGCACTTGTGTAATTTTACCATAAGCATCGTGGCAGTCTTATGCCTACAAAAATGATTATAATGATTTTTTACCTGAGTAATAACGCCCAACACGATGGAATACGGCAAATAGTTGAAGACCCAGGGGTAAAAGTGTGTGACGAAGCCTTCATAGGTCTCCAGTTTGGAGAAACACGCTGAGGCAGCCGCGAATGCTGACAAAAGAGACAGGATGTGTTCCACTGCAATAAAAACATCCTCAACGTGATCATAGAAATCAAAAGACGACCACAGGTCATAGCTGTTAAATTGTATAAATTGTTGGTGGAGACCTACCCAGTACAGACTGGGTAGGTCTCCACCAACAATTTATTAAAGGACCGGTCCTGCGCTGTTTAATTTGTTCAGTAAAATGTTCCAGATTACAGACGGCTTTAGTTTAAATTAAAATTGGAAAATGATCAGTTCAGCTACGAAAGAGGCGTTATCTCTGAGCGGTTTTGAGTATAGTTATCGTAATTCCAGTCCTGTTTCTTTCAATAATATGAACCCCTAATATTTAGGAAGAAAGAAAGAAAGAAAAGAAGAAAGAAAAATAAGTTAATTTGTCACATAAACACGTGCATACCAAAAGATAATTAACTCGAGTAATACATTATTAACAGAAAATTAAAACAAAATAGATCAGCATATAATCACACACATACCACAGAACATAAATAGTCAACCATACTGTGTGAACCTCTCCGCGTGTCCTGGTTCATGTATAGTGATGTTAGTAGAAAACAATCAGTTTTCTACTCAGATCTGGACACATTCCATGCAAAAAATTTGCTTTCATGATGAAGAAAATGGCTTTATCCAATTGTAAGAAATGTGAAGTTGTCGAGGACCTACAACATTTATTGATGGAATGTGTCCAATATGAGTCCAATAGAAATAATTTAGTAAGGTCCCTGAATTTGAACAGAACTGATGTAGACATTTTCTATACAATTCTATCCCAACCAAATGGCGACGATGCGAAGGGTTTGTTCAAATTCATGGCCCACTTCTTGTGAAAGTATAATTGTTTAGAATACGTTGGGACTGGCATACGCTTTGCGTAAAAGCCCCTTAAAATAAATAAAGAAAAAAAAAACATAAATAGTCGGCAACTGCACGTCATGACTGTGACAAGAAGGCTTCCATCCAGCATGATGCTGTGCTCTGGGGGACCCACAACACAGCATTGATTTGCAGTGGTCAACCAAAAAAGATTGAACCTATACCCGAACTAATATGACATACCAGATGAGTCCTCAAGAGCAGAAAGGCGCTAGACATGAACGCACGACGTAACGGAAATTCGTTTTTAATCTATACAAAATTACAAATAAATAAAATTGAAGGGTCAAACAGATATTTCAATGTTTTTATAAAGCATAATTATGAAAGTATATCCATATACAAGGTGTCGTTTTGCATTCTCGTCAAATTTCAGGAGGCTGCTATAAAATACATACATAATCAAATAAAATTACGATACTTGTTCTGTAATTGTTTTTTAGTTCATACTTGTTTTTTAGTTATTTAAGTTTGGCAGTATTTTAGAATACACCACTTTCACAGAACAGAATCGCTCCGTTGCGTATGCAGTAGTGTGTGTGTGTGTGTGTGTAAAAGGGCAGTTACAGTTTGGTATCACACGAGCCGCGTTTTAACATGCGTGTCTCACACATGCCAATTTCCGAAAATTTTAAAAAACAATGTCCTACTTATTTTATTATTGATTCGTGTCGACAATCATTAGCATAGTTACCTCCTTGAATTTGACGAGGATGCAAAACGACACCTTGTATACCTACTTTCATGAGCTTTTAGTAACATACTGTTATTTTGACATTAAAAACAGACACTTAAATTTTATTTATTTGTATAGATTAAAAACGAATTTCCGTTACGTTTCCGTACTTATAACAAACAATTTTTTAATTTGTTGTCTCTCATTTTGTTCCGACTAAT
This sequence comes from Atethmia centrago, assembly GCA_905333075.3. Classification (NCBI taxonomy): domain Eukaryota; kingdom Metazoa; phylum Arthropoda; class Insecta; order Lepidoptera; family Noctuidae; genus Atethmia; species Atethmia centrago. The sequence continues at coordinate 24,592,751 of HG995369.1, forward strand.
CTCCAAAACAGCAGGACTGATTTTGATGGGACTTTCACTGGCAGATAGCTGATATTTAAGGAGTAACTTAGGCTGCTTTTATTTTAGAAAAATCCACGCGGGTGAAGCCGCGGGTAGCAGCTAGTCGAAAATGAAACTATCCTACTTTATATGACGTTTATTTCGCTCGTTACGATTCAAAATTCTACTCACTTAAAGCCAGTACCAGAACCACAGCACAAGTAATATTACATTTCCTAGTCAGACTGCAATCAAAGTTGGGGTCCATGTCCTCGGCCTTAGCAATGTGCTGGACCAGCTGAGGCCAGCGTCGGGCCACTTGGAAGAACATCGACATGGTCACGCAGGTCGTCACGTAGAAGATTACTGGCGCTGGAAGGAAAAATATAAAGAAATAAAAGAAAAGTATAAAGGTTGTAAGGGCAGAAGAGGAAAGAGCACTATTAACGTTATGCTTTCTGAAGAAGTTCGCCGTAGTGAGCCCAGCTAAATGATTCGTGACGAGAATTTAACAGCGCGGTAGTGAATAATTTATTTGTAAAAACACGAGTGTACAGTACAAATTGGGGTTTGTAAGGTAAGGTGTTTTAAATAATGACCTCATCGACTGCAAGTTGTATGTTGCACACGAGTACATGTACTCGGTACTTCGGTAACTGAATTATAGGAACAGACATTAAAACCTACTCGTTTTAATGGTTCTCAATTTGTTTGTAAGATAGTTTTTTTTGACTGAATTAGATAACAAACTAAAAATACTCAAATTCAAACAAATCTTTTTCAAAGAATAAACAAACATTAAAAAAAATCACATCGTTGAACTATACAACTTACAGTGTTATGTAGTTGACAAAGATAACCGTTATCAACCGATTTTTAACGCTCCAAGTAAGTGCTACTGAGGGCACCTATACCAGGGGGGTACTGCCGGGGTCGCGGGTAGGTACGAAAGGGTTACCCAGGCTCCTCGCGACACAGGCAATGGAAGGAACACGGGTGGGATTTAGGCAGTAAGAGTCTGACACACCCTGCCGCTCCGCCCAGAGCGGGAGAAGTTATTTGACAACTTCCCATCCAAAAAAAAAACCCAGGTCTATCCGTGTGAATCAAAAACCATTAAGCCGTTAACCACTTCAACTTGCAGAGTAAGCAAGCTGAAGTGGCAGTAGGCTGGCAATTTATGTCGAAGGACCTATGGCCGGTGGAGCAGACGAGTCTTGGAGTGGAGACCGCGTATCAGCAAGCGTCGTGTGGGACGCCCTATGGTAAATGGACCGACGACCTTAAAAAGGTGACTAGGACAGACTGGATGCGGAAGGACAGAGTGTTGTGGCGCAGCCTGGGATATCCCTAAGTCCAGCAGTGATTACATACAGGGTCAAATTACATTAGCTAGCAAAATTCCGCTGACGTAATAAAACAAAAAAAAATATTAATTTAAAGATTTTTTGTGGGGTCATGGACTGCAGTTTGTGTTTTCGCATGAAATATTTTTTTTTTTTTGTATACATTTCACAGATGTGATCGGTATCGGTATCTTAACACGATAAAACAAAAGAAAATAGTTTTTTTTCAACTCATACTTCAAGTAACTACAACACCAGGTCGTTGATCCCCAAAAAAATTCTTTAGATCTTTTTAATTTTATAGTGTTTAGATATCGATATTCATATCTGAAAGGAAGGGAGGAAATCTGAAAGTGGCACCGGTGACTGAAAAGTTATGCGGAAATCGGTTGTCATGGTATGGGCATGTGATACGGAGGAATGAGGAAAATGTCGTGAGGAAATACTTAAGTATAGATGGCTATAAGAGTAGAGGAAGACCAAAGAAACGATGCATGGACTGTGTGAAAGATGATATGGCTAGAAAGGGGGTGACTACCGAGATGACAACTAATAGAGAAGTATGGAAGAAAGAGACATGTTGCGGCGACCCCAAATAAATTGGGCTAGGGGCAGGAGAATGATGATGATGAGATATCGATACTCATCACGTCTGCTGAGTTTCGCTGGTTAATTTAATGTCACCCTGTAATAGGGTGAGCTGTGATAGTGTGATAGGGTGAGTTGTCTAGTTGCGGTAAGAGACAGACAGACAGGACATCTTTCGCATTTAGAATATTAGTACGGATAGTATGGATGTTGGTGTTACTTACAAGTGGCAGTTAGGGTAACATTGGACTTGACCAGTTTGTTGATACAGAACACTGCCATGAATATCTGACCGATGAGCGACAGTAGCAAGTATACACACTTCCATGAAGTCTTCACAAACCTGGAAAAAAGACATCATGAAATAAACTACATCAAACAAATCGTTTCTTATAATATAATATTATATATTATATATTTCTTATATTTTAATTACTCTGATGCACATAATGTCCAATAACACGTCATCTTCCTGCCAAAAAAAACATTTCACAGCGGGCTTAAATATTGGTGACCAGTTTGCCACCAAAAATACAGAAAATCAAATATAATAAGAAAATATGAATACATAAATAATAACATAATTAAATTAATAATAATGAAAATAGTTTTAAGAATTTCATAATAATTACCTAAATTATTCTTATGCAATACATACATTAAAAACAACTATTATATACTATACCTATACACACAAACCTAATAAAATATATGTCGGAAATACGTTATTCACTCGTTTGACTAAACGGGACGCCAGCGCCACCAAGCGGCGCTCGACAGAGTCTACAACATAACGCTTGACCGGAGATAAGTTGGGTTTGTCGGAGGCGGTCTAAGAGTGAACACGTTTTGAAACTGTCGCGCGTTCCATATAGTTGTGTATGTGGGTGAACTTGGCAGATCATTTCCCAGCAGAGCATAAAAAAAATATGAGTTCTATTCGCATGCGGCTAAGTTCTAGAGTTCCTTATACTTAAAAAAAATAGTTCTGTCATATTTGCCTGAAAAAAGTAGAATGAAAATATGCTCTGCTAACTTCCGTTAGCAGATCATTTTTCCCAAAATTTAAATTTTGAAACTGATTTAGGCGCACAACGGCGACTTCTATAGTTCCTTATACTTTTCCGAAATAGTTCTGTCGACCTAAATAAATAAAAAATAAAAACAATAATATTGACCTGTTACTCGAAAAAGACAATCATTTTGATAAAACAGCCGTGAATGGCGTAATTTATGGATTTTCTTAGATTCTTTGGGCCATAATTGGTAGCCAAGATTCAAGTAACAGAAAAAAAACTAAATGAAAGCAGAAGTCTCACAAAAGTATACGCAGAGCCTTGTGCAAAAATTAGGTTAAAAGAAATTGAGATTTCGTACAGGGTTTGAGTTAGAGGGATCCAAAAAGAATTTAAGTAGGACTGAGGAGCAGAAAGTCTTCGTTTCCTAATGCATCTATGAAAGAACTATTAAAAACATTAAATGATAACGCAAAACTCGCACTCAAACATCAGCAGAGCATGGGTAAAGATTTGAGTAAGTTGAAATCGTTATTTAATACAGTGCTGCAGTCAGTGGGATAAAAAAAATGAGTAGCGATGAGGAGCCGGAACTCATCGTTTCCTGATGCAATAATACTAGACATATCAGAAAATATGCAAAAATAATTCAAAACTCTCACTCAAGTACCAGCAGAGCATGGTTGAACAGGTAGATTAGTAGAAATTGAGATATAATACAGTGTTTCAGTAAGTAGGATCTTAATTAAAATTCAGAAGATTTGAGGAGCCAGAGCTTCTTGTTTTCTGATACAACTGTAGCAGTTCTGTTTTAAAATATGCAAAAGAAACCCAGAACTCTCACTCAAGTATCAGCAGAGCATGGGTAAAGGTTTGAGTAGGTGAAAATCAAGATTTCATTTAGTGTTTCAGTTAGAAGGAACAAAAAAAATTGTAGGAAGGATTGAGGAGACAGAACTCTTCATTTTCTGATGCAACTATAATAGAACAATCGGAAAACATCCAAAAGTAACCCACGACTCGCACTCAAGTATCAGCAGAGCGGGGTTGAAAAGTTAAATTAGTAGAAATTGAGATATAATGGAGTGTTTCAGTGAGAAGGATCTTAAAAATTTTCAGAAGAACTTAGGAGCCAGAACTCCTCGTTTTCTGATGAAACTGTAACAGTTCTATTTGAAAACATGCAAAAGTAACCAAGAACTGTAACTCAAGTATCAGCAGAGCATGGGTAAAGGTTTGAGTAGGTGAAAATCAAGATTTAATTTAGTGTTTCAGTAAGAAGGAACAAACAAAATTGAAGGTAGCACTGAGGCGACAGATCTCTTCATTTCCTGATGAACCTATGATAGAAATATCGGAAAACATGCAAAAGTAACCCACAACTCTCACTCAAGTATCAGCAGAGCATGGTTGAAATGTAAGATTAGTAGAAATCGAGATATAATACAGTGTTTCAGTAAGATGGATCTTAAAAATTTTCAGAAGATTTGAGGAGCCGGAACTCTTCGTTTTCTGATGCAACTATAACAGTTCTATTTAAAAACATGCAAAATTAACCCAGAAACCTCACTCAAGTATCAGCAGAGCATGGGTAAAGGTTTGAGTAGGGAAAAATCAAGATTTAATTTAGTGTTTCAGTGAGAAGGATCTTAAAAATTTTCAGAAGAACTGGGAAGCCGGAACTCGTCGTTTTCTGGTGCAGCTGTAGCCGTTCTATTTGAAAACATGCAAAAGTAATCCAGTAATCTCACTCAAGTATCAGCAGAGCATGGGTAAAATTTTGAGTATGGGAAAATCAAGCTTTAATTTAGTGTTTCAGTAAGAAGGATCTTAAAAATTTTCAGAAGAACTTAGGAGCCAGAACTCCTCGGTTTCTGATAGAAATGTAATAGTTCTATTTGAAAACATGCAAAAGTAACCAAGAACTCTCACTCAAGTATCAGCAGAGCATGGGTAAAGGTTTGAGTGGGTGAAAATCAAGATTTAATTTAGTGTTTCAGTAAGAAGGAACAAACAAAATTGTAGGTAGCATTGAGGTGACAGAACTCTTCATTTCCTGATGCAACTATAAAAGAACTATCGGAAAACATGCAAAAGTAACCCAAAACTCTCGCTCAAGTATCAGCAGAGCGGAGTTGAAAAGTCAGATAAGTAGAAATCGAGATTTAATAAAGAGTTTAAGTAAGAAGGATCTTAAAAAAATTCAGAAGAACTGAGGAGCCAGAACTCCTCGTTTTCTGATGCAACTATCACATTGCTATTTTAAAACATGCAAAAGTAACCCGGAACTCTCACTCAAGTATCAGCAGAGAATGGGAAAAAAATTGAGTAAGTAAAAATCGATATTTAATACAGAGCTTCACAAAGAAGGATCAAAAAAGAATATATGAGTAGTACAGAGAACCCAGAACTCTTTGTTTCCTGATGAACTTATAGCAAAACTATCCGAAAACCTGCAAAAGTAACCCAGAACTATCACTCAAGTATCAGCAGAGCATGGGTAAAGTTTTGAGTAGGTTAAAATCAAGATTTAATTAAGTGTTTCAGTAAGAAGAAACAAACAACAATGTAGGTAGGACTGAGGTGACAGAACTCTTCATTATATGATGCAACTATAACAGGCCTTTCGAAAAATATGGAAAAGTAACCCACGACTCTCACTCAAGTATCAGCAGAGTGGGGTTGAAAAGTTAAAATAGTAGAAATTGAGATATAATAGTGTTTCATTGAGAAGGAACTTAAAAAAATTCAGGAGAACTGAGGAGCCGGAACTACCCGTTCTCTGATGCAAATGTAGCAGTTCTATTTGAAAACATGCAAAAGTAACCTAGAACTCTCACTGAAGTATCAGCAGAGCATGGGTAAAGGTTTGATCAGGGAAAAATCAAGATTTAATTTCGTGTTTCCGTAAGAAGGAACAAACAAAATTGTAGATAGGACTGAGGTGAGAGAACTCTCCATTTCCTGATGCATCTATAACGGTACTATCGGAAAACATGCAAAAGTAACCCAGGACTCTCACTCAAGTATTAGCAGAGCATGGCTAAAGTTTTGAGTAGGTTAAAATCAAGATTTAATTTAGTGTTTCAGTGAAAGGAACAAACAACGATGTAGGTAGGACTGAGGTGACAGAACTCTTCATTTTCTGATGCAACTATAATAGACCTATTGGAAAACATGCAAAAAAAAACCCAGGACTCTCACTCAAGTATCAGCAGAGCATGGGTAAAGGTTTGAGTAGGGGAAAATAAAGATTTAATTTAGTGTTTCATTAAGAAGGAACAAACAACGATGTAGGTAGGACTGAGGTGACAGAACTCTTCATTTTCTGATGCAACTATATTAGACCTATCGGTAAACATGGAACAGTAACCCACGACTCTCACTCAAGTATCAGCAGAGTGGGGTTTAAAAGTTAAAATAGTAGAAATTGAGATATAATAGTGTTTCAGTGACAAGGATCTTAAAAAATTTCACAAGAACTGAGGAGCCGGAACTCCTCGTTTTCTGATGCAACTGTAGCAGTTCTATCTGAAAACATGCTAAAATAATCCAGAACTCTTACTCAAGTATTAGCAGAGCATGGGTAAAGATTTGATTAAGTAAAATTCGATATTTAATACAGAGCTTCAGAAAGAAGGATAAAAAAATAATATATGAGTATTACAGAGAACCCAGAACTCTTCATTTCCTGATGAAACTATAACGGAGCTATCCATAAACCTGCAAAAGTAACCTCGTAATCTCACTCAAGTATCAGCAGAGCATGGGTAAAGGTTTGAGAAGGGGAAAATAAAGATTTAATTTAGTGTTTCAGCAAGAAGGAACAAAAAAAAATATAGGTAGCACTGAGGTAACAGAACTCTTCATTTCCTGATGCACCTGTAATAGTACTATCGGAAAACATGCAAAAGTAACCCAGGACTCTCACTCAAGTATCAGCAGAGCATGGGTAAATGTTTGAGTAGGTGAAAATCAAGATTTAATTTGGTGTTTCAGTAAGAAGGAACAAACAAAATTGAAGGTAGCACTGAGGCGACAGAACTCTTCATTTCCTGATGTACCTATAATAGAAATATCGGAAAACATGCAAAAATAACCCACAACTCTCACTCAAGTATCCAGCAGAGCATGGTTGAAATCTAAGATTAGTAGAAATCGAGATATAATACAGTGTTTCAGTAAGAAGGATCTTAAAAATTTTCAGAAGATTTGAGGAGCCGGAACTCTTCGTTTTCTGATGCAACTGTAGCAGTTCTATTTAAAAACATGCAAAATTAACCCAGGACCCTAACTGAAGTATCAGCAGAGCATGGGTAAAGGTTTGAGTAGGGAAAAATCAAGATTTAATTAAGTGTTTCAGTGAGAAGGATCTTAAAAATTTTCAGAAGAACTGGGGAGCCAGAACTCCTCGTTTTCTGGTGCACCTGTAGCCGTTCTATTTGAAAACATGCAAAAGTAACCCAGTAATCTCACTCAAGTATCAGCAGAGCATGGGTAAAATTTTGAGTATGGGAAAATCAAGATTTAATTTAGTGTTTCAGTAAGAAGGATCTTAAAAATATTTCAGAATAACTTACGAGCCAGAACTCCTCGGTTTCTGATAGAACTGTAACAGTTCTATTTGAAAACATGCAAAAGTAACCAAGAACTCTCAAACAAGTATCAGCAGAGCATGGGTAAAGGTTTGAGTGGGTGAAAATCAAGATTTAATTTAGTGTTTCAGTCAGAAGGAACAAACAAAATGTAGGTAGCACTGAGGAGCCAGAACTCCTCGTTTTCTGATGCAACTTTAACATTTCTATTTGGAAACATGCAAAAGTAACCCAGAACTCTCACTCAAGTATCAGCAGAGCATGGGAAAAAATTTGAGTAAGTAAAAATCGATATTTAATACAGAGCTTCAGAAAGAAGGATCAAAAAAGAATATATGAGTAGTACAGAGAACCCAGAACTCTTTGTTTCCTGATGAATTCATAGCAAAACTATCTGAAAACCTGCAAAAGTAACCCAGGACTCTCACTCAAGTATCAGCAGAGCATGGGTAAAGTTTTGAGTAGGTTAAAATCAAGATTTAATTAAGTGTTTCAGTAAGAAGAAACAAACAACAATGTAGGTAGGACTGAGGTGACAGAACTCTTCATTATCTGATGCAACTATAATAGACCTTTCGGAAACTATGGAAAAGTAACCCACGACTCTCACTCAAGTATCAGCAGAGTGGGGTTGAAAAGTTAAAATAGTAGAAATTGAGATATAATAGTGTTTCATTGAGAAGGATCTTAAAAATTTTCAGGAGAACTGAGGAGCCGGAACTACTCGTTTTCTGATGCAAATGTAGCAGTTCTATTTGAAAACATGCAAAAGGAACCCAGAACTCTCACTGAAGTATCAGCAGAGCATGGGTAAATATTTGAGCAGGGAAAAATCAAGATTTAATTTAGTGTTTCATTAAGAAGGATCAAACAACGATGTAAATAGGACTGAGGTGACAGAACTCTTCAGTTTCTGATGCAACTATATCAGACCTATCGGAAAACATGAAACAGTAACCCAGGACTCTCACTCAAGTATCAGCAGAGTGGGGCTGAAAAGTTAAAATAGTAGAAATTGAGAAATAATAGTGTTTCAGTGACAAGGATCTTAAAAAATTTCACAATAACTGAGGAGCCAGAACTCCTCGTTTTCTGATGCAACTGTAGCAGTTCTATCTGAAAACATGCTAAAGTAACCCAGAACTCTTACTCAAGTATTAGCAGAGCATGGGTAAAGATTTGATTAAGTAAAAATCGATATTTAATACAGAGCTTCAGAAAGAAGGATCAAAAAATAATATATGAGTAGTACAAAGAACCCAGAACTCTTCGTTTCCTGATGAAACTATAACGGAGCTATCCAAAAACCTGCAAAAGTAACCTAGTAATCTCACTCAAGTATCAGCAGAGCATGGGTAAAGGTTTGAGAAGGGGAAAATAAAGATTTAATTTAGTGTTTCAGCAAGAAGGAACAAAAAAAATATAGGTAGCACTGAGGTGACAGAACTCTTCATTTCCTGATGCACCTATAATAGTACTATCGGAAAACATGCAAAAGTAACCCAGGTCTCTCACTCAAGTATCAGCAGAGCATGGATAAAGGTTTGAGTGGGTGAAAATCAAGATTTTATTTAGTGTTTCAGTAAGAAGGATCTTATAAATTTTCAGAAGAACTGAGGAGCCAGAACTCCTCCTTTTCTGATGCAACTGTAGCATTTCTATTTGAAAACATGCAAAAGTAACCCAGAACTCTCACTCATGTATCAGCAGAGCATGGGTACAAGTTTGAGTAGGGGAAAATCAAGATTTAATTTAGTGTTTCAGTAAGAAGGAACAAACAACAATGTAGGTAGGACTGAGGTGACAGAACTCTTCATTTCCTGAAGCATCTATAACGGTACTATCGGAAAACATGCAAAAGTAACCCACGACTCTCACTCAAGTATCAGCAGAGTGGGGTTGAAAAGTAAAAATAGTAGAAATTGAGATATAATAGTGTTTCAGTGAGAAGGATCTTAAAAAATTTAAGAAGAACTGAGGAGCCGGAACTCCTCGTTTTCTGATGCAACTGTAGCAGTTCTATTTGAAAACATGCTAAAGTAACCCAGAACTCTCACTGAAGTATCAGCAGAGCATTGGTAATGGTTTGAGTAGGGAAAAATCAAGATTTAATTTCGTGTTTCAGTAAGAATGAACAAACAAAATTGTAGGTAGCACTGAGGTGAGAGAACTCTTCATTTCCTGATGCATCTATAACGGTACTATCGGAAAACATGCAAAAGTAACCCACGACTCTCACTCAAGTATCAGCAGAGTGGGGTTGAAAAGTAAAAATAGTAGAAATTGAGATATAATAGTGTTTCAGTGAGAAGGATCTTAAAAAATTTAAGAAGAACTGAGGAGCCGGAACTCCTCGTTTTCTGATGCAACTGTAGCAGTTCTATTTGAAAACATGCTAAAGTAACCCAGAACTTTCACTGAAGTATCAGCAGAGCATTGGTAAAGGTTTGAGTAGGGAAAAATCAAGATTTAATTTCGTGTTTCAGTAAGAATGAACAAACAAAATTGTAGGTAGCACTGAGGTGAGAGAACTCTTCATTTCCTGATGCATCTATAACGGTACTATCGGAAAACATGCAAAAGTAACCCAGGACTCTCACTCAAGTATTAGCAGAGCATGGGTAAAGTTTTGAGTTGGTGAAAATCAAGATTTACTCGTAATTTAGTATTTCAGTAAGAAGGAACAAACAATTTTGTAGGTAGCACTGAGGTGAAAGAACTCTTCATTTCCTTATGCACCTATGATAGAACTATTATTAATTTAGTGTTTCAGTGAGAAGGATCTTAAAAACAATCAGAAGAACTGAGGAGACGGAACTGCTCGTTTTCTGATGCAACTGTATTAGTTCTATTCGAAAACATGCAAAAGTAACCCAGGACTCTCACTCAAGTATCAGCAGAGCATGGGTAAAAGTTTGAGTAGGGGAAAATCAAGATTTAATATCGTGTTTCAGTAAGAAGGAACAAACAAAATTGTAGGAGGACTGAGGTGAGAGAACTCTATATTTCCTGATCCATCTATAAAGGTACTATCGGAAAACATGCAAAAGTAACCCAGGACTCTCACTCAAGTATCAGCAGAGCATGGTTGAAAAGTTAGATTAGTAGAAATCGAGATATAATACAGTGTTTTAGTAAGAAGGATCTTAAAAATTTTCAGAAGATTTGAGGAGCCGGAACTCTTCGTCTTCTGATGCAACTGTAGTAGTTCTATTTGCAAACATGCAAAAGGAACCCAGAACTCTCACTCAAGTATCAGCAGAGCATGGGTAAAAGTTTGAGTAGGGGAAAATCAAGATATAATTTAGTGTCTCAGCACGAAGGAACAAAAAAAATTATTGGTAGAACTGAGGTGACAGAACTCTTCATTTTCTGAGGCACCTATGACAGAACTATCGGAAAACATGCAAAAGTATCCCACAACTCTCACTTAAGTATCAGCAGAGCATGGGTAAAAAGTTAGATTAGTAGAAATCGAGATATAGTACAGTGTTTCAGTAAGAAGGACCTTAAAAATTTTCAGAAGAACTGAGGAGCCGGAACTCCTCGTTTTCTGATGCAAATGTAGCAGTTCTATTTGAAAACATGCAAAAGTAACCCAGAACTCTCACTGAAGTATCAGCAGAGCATGAGTAAAGGTTTGAGTAGGGAAAAATCAAGATTTAATTTCGTGTTTCAGTAAGAAGGAACAAACAAAATTGTAGGTAGGACTGAGGTGAGAGAACTCTATATTTCCTGATCCATCTATAACGGTACTATCGGAAAACATGCAAAAGTAACCCAGGACTCTCACTCAAGTATCAGCAGAGCATGGTTGAAAAGTTAGATTAGTAGAAATGGAGATATAATACAGTGTTTCAGTAAGAAGGATCTTAAAAATTTTCAGAAGATTTGAGGAGCCGGAACTCTTCGTCTTCTGATGCAACTGTAGTAGTTCTGTTTGAAAATACGCAAAAGAAACCCAGAACTCCCACTCAAGTATCAGCAGAGCATGGGTAAATATTTGAATAGGGGAAAATCAAGATTTAATTTAGTGCTTCAGTAAGAAGGAACAAAATAAATTGTAAGTAGCACTGAGGTGAGAGAACTCTTCATTTCCTGATGCACCTATAACATTTCTATCGGAAAACATACAAAAGTAACCCAGGACTCTCACTCAAGTATCAGCAGAGCATGGGTAAAAGTTTGAGTAGGGGAAAATCAAGATTTAATTTAGTGTTTCAGTAAGAAGGATCTTTAAAATTTTCAGAAGAACTGAGAAGGCAGACCTCCTCGTTTTCTGATGCAACTGTAGCAGTTCTATTTTAAAACATGCAAAAGTAACCTAGTAATCTCACTCAAGTATCAGCAGAGCATGGGTAAAGGTTTGAGTAGGGGAAAATCAAGATTTAATTTAGTGTTTCAGTAAGAAGGAACAAAATAAATTGTTAGTAGCACTGAGGTGAGAGAACTCTTCATTTCCTGATGCACCTATAACAGTACTATGGGAAAACATGCAAAAGTAACCCAGGACTTTCACTCAAGTATCAGCAGAGCATTGGTAAAAGTTTGAGTAGTTCAAAATCAAGGTTTAATTTAGTGTTTCAGTAAGACGGATCTTAAGAAATTTCAGAAGAACTGAGGAGCCGGAACTCCTCGTTTTCTGGTGCAGCTGTAGCAGTTCTATTTGCAAACATGCAAAAGGAACCCAGGACTCTCACTCAAGTATCAGCAGAGCATGGGTAAAAGTTTGAGTAGGGGAAAATCAAGATTTAATTTAGTGTTTCAGTGAGAAGGATCTTAAAAAAAATCAGAAGAACTGAGGAGACGGAACTGCTGGTTTTCTGATGCAACTGTATTAGTTCTATTCGAAAACATGCAAAAGTAACCCAGGACTCTCACTCAAGTATCAGCAGAGCATGGGTAAAAGTTTGAGTAGGGGAAAATCAAGATATAATTTAGTGTCTCAGCACGAAGGAACAAAAAAAATTATTGGTAGAACTGAGGTGACAGAACTCTTCATTTTCTGAGGCACCTATGACAGAACTATCGGAAAACAAGCAAAAGTATCCCCCAACTCTCACTTAAGTATCAGCAGAGCATGGGTAAAAAGTTAGATTAGTAGAAATCGAGATATAGTACAGTGTTTCAGTAAGAAGGACCTTAAAAATTTTCAGAAGAACTGAGGAGCCGGAACTCCTCGTTTTCTGATGCAAATGTAGCAGTTCTATTTGAAAACATGCAAAAGTAACCCAGAACTCTCACTGAAGTATCAGCAGAGCATGAGTAAAGGTTTGAGTAGGGAAAAATCAAGATTTAATTTCGTGTTTCAGTAAGAAGGAACAAACAAAATTGTAGGTAGGACTGAGGTGAGAGAACTCTATATTTCCTGATCCATCTATAACGGTACTATCGGAAAACATGCAAAAGTAACCCAGGACTCTCACTCAAGTATCAGCAGAGCATGGTTGAAAAGTTAGATTAGTAGAAATGGAGATATAATACAGTGTTTCAGTAAGAAGGATCTTAAAAATTTTCAGAAGATTTGAGGAGCCGGAACTCTTCGTCTTCTGATGCAACTGTAGTAGTTCTGTTTGAAAATACGCAAAAGAAACCCAGAACTCCCACTCAAGTATCAGCAGAGCATGGGTAAATATTTGAATAGGGGAAAATCAAGATTTAATTTAGTGCTTCAGTAAGAAGGAACAAAATAAATTGTAAGTAGCACTGAGGTGAGAGAACTCTTCATTTCCTGATGCACCTATAACATTTCTATCGGAAAACATACAAAAGTAACCCAGGACTCTCACTCAAGTATCAGCAGAGCATGGGTAAAAGTTTGAGTAGGGGAAAATCAAGATTTAATTTAGTGTTTCAGTAAGAAGGATCTTTAAAATTTTCAGAAGAACTGAGAAGGCAGACCTCCTCGTTTTCTGATGCAACTGTAGCAGTTCTATTTTAAAACATGCAAAAGTAACCTAGTAATCTCACTCAAGTATCAGCAGAGCATGGGTAAAGGTTTGAGTAGGGGAAAATCAAGATTTAATTTAGTGTTTCAGTAAGAAGGAACAAAATAAATTGTAAGTAGCACTGAGGTGAGAGAACTCTTCATTTCCTGATGCACCTATAACAGTACTATGGGAAGACATGCAAAAGTAACCCAGGACTTTCACTCAAGTATCAGCAGAGCATTGGTAAAAGTTTGAGTAGTTCAAAATCAAGGTTTAATTTAGTGTTTCAGTAAGACGGATCTTAAGAAATTTCAGAAGAACTGAGGAGCCGGAACTCCTCGTTTTCTGGTGCAGCTGTAGCAGTTCTATTTGCAAACATGCAAAAGGAACCCAGGACTCTCACTCAAGTATCAGCAGAGCATGGGTAAAAGTTTGAGTAGGGGAAAATCAAGATTTAATTTAGTGTTTCAGTGAGAAGGATCTTAAAAAAAATCAGAAGAACTGAGGAGACGGAACTGCTGGTTTTCTGATGCAACTGTATTAGTTCTATTCGAAAACATGCAAAAGTAACCCAGGACTCTCACTCAAGTATCAGCAGAGCATGGGTAAAAGTTTGAGTAGGGGAAAATCAAGATATAATTTAGTGTCTCAGCACGAAGGAACAAAAAAAATTATTGGTAGAACTGAGGTGACAGAACTCTTCATTTTCTGAGGCACCTATGACAGAACTATCGGAAAACAAGCAAAAGTATCCCCCAACTCTCACTTAAGTATCAGCAGAGCATGGGTAAAAAGTTAGATTAGTAGAAATCGAGATATAATACAGTGTTTCAGTAAGAAGGATCTTAAAAATTTTCAGAAGAACTGAGGAGCCGGAACTCCTCGTTTTCTGATGCAAATGTAGCAGTTCTATTTGAAAACATGCAAAAGTAACCCAGAACTCTCACTGAAGTATCAGCAGAGCATGGGTAAAGGTTTGAGTAGGGAAAAATCAAGATTTAATTTCGTGTTTCAGTAAGAAGGAACAAACAAAATTGTAGGTAGGACTGAGGTGAGAGAACTCTATATTGCCTGATCCATCTATAACGGTACTATCGGAAAACATGCAAAAGTAACCCAAGACTCTCACTCAAGTATCAGCAGAGCATGGTTGAAAAGTTAGATTAGTAGAAATCGAGATATAATACAGTGTTTCAGTAAGAAGGATCTTAAAAATTTTCAGAAGAACTGAGGAGGCAGACCTCCTCGTTTTCTGATGCAACTGTAGCAGTTCTATTTGAAAACATGCAAAAGTAACCTAGTAATCTCACTCAAGTATCAGCAGAGCATGGGTAAAGGTTTGAGTAGGGGAAAATCAAGATTTAATTTAGTGTTTCAGTAAGAAGGAACAAAATAAATTGTAAGTAGCACTGAGGTGAGAGAACTCTTCATTTTCTGATGCACCTATAACAGTACTATGGGAAAACATGCAAAAGTAACCCAGGACTCTCACTCAAGTATCAGCAGAGCATGGGTAAAGGTTTGAGTAGGTGAAAATCAAGATTTAATTTAGTGTTTCAGTAAGAAGGATCTTAAAAATTTTCAGAAGAACTGAGGAGCCGGAACTCCTCGTTTTCTGGTGCAGCTGTAGCAGTTCTATTGGAAAACATGCAAATGAAACCCAGAACTCTCACTCAAGTATTAGCAGAGCATGGGTAAATATTTGAGTACGTAAAAATCAAGATGTAATTCAGTGTTTCAGTTTGTGGAAATAAAAAAAAAAACGTGTGTCAGAGATTTTAATATATCCAAATAAATATTCTTTAAAAAATACTTTAAGTCGTAGTGAATATCGCATCAAAATCCGTTGGGCAGTTTAGAAGAACCAACCGGTCAAACAAAGTAGACAGAAGGACGTGCTGAAATATTTAACTATTGCTGCCTAGATGGCGTTGTCATCGAATTAGAAGTCGCTATGGTTTCGTTACACGTTATACTATAAGACTGTTGACCGAAATTCTAGTAAAAGAAAGGATTAGCTCGTGGCCACTAAGCAACTACTTCCACACAAAGTTTTTATTTTTATCCGCGCGGACCGCAAAATTTTCAGTTCACTCTGTTTATGCGCAGGATACCTACCCTGTGTAGACACAGGGAGAGCCGCCCCGTTGCTGCTCGGTGAGAAATCACCGCAGCGGTCGCGGAGGCCACGCCCATTTTAATATGCCAAAACCCGGCACGCGCGGCTCGCTGGGCCGCGATGCCGGAGCCTGAAGCTCTGTATTATATATCGATTTTTACTTAATCAAATTTTTACCCATGCTCTGCTGATACTTGAGTGAGAGTTGTGGGTTACTTTTGCATGTTTTCCGATAGTTCTATCATAGGTGCATCAGGAAATGAAAAGTTCTGTCGCCTCAGTGCTACCTTCAATTTTGTTTGTTCCTTCTTACTGAAACACTTAATTAAATCTTGATTTTCCCCTACTTAAACCTTTACCCATGCTCTGCTGATACTTGAGTGAGAGTTCTGGGTTACTTTTGCATGTTTTCAAATAGAAATGCTACAGTTGCATCAGAAAACGAGGAGTTCTGGCTCCTCAGTTCTTCTGAAAATTTATAAGATCCTTCTTACTGAAACACTAAATAAAATCTTGATTTTCACCCACTCAAACCTTTATCCATGCTCTGCTGATACTTGAGTGAGAGTCCTGGGTTACTTTTCATGTTTTCCGATAGTACTATTACAGGTGCATCAGGAAATGAAGAGTTCTGTCACGTCAGTACTACCTATAAATTTTTTTGTTCCTTCTTGCTGAAACACTAAATTAAATCTTGATTTTCCCCTACTCAAACATTTACCCATGCTCTGCTGATACTTGAGTGAGAGTCCTGGGTTACTTTTGCATGTTTTCCGATAGTTCTATCATAGGTGCATCAGGAAATGAAGAGTTCTGTCGCCTCAGTGCTACCTTCAATTTTGTTTGTTCCTTCTTACTGAAACACTTAATAAATTTTTTATTTTCACCTACTCAAACCTTTACCCATGCTCTGCTGATACTTGAGTGAGAGTCCTGGGTTACTTTTGCAGAATTTCGGATAGTTCTGTTATAGTTTTATCATGAAATGAAGAGTTCTGGGTTCTCTGTTCTACTCATATATTTTTTTTTTGATCCTTTTTTCTGAAGCTCTGTATTAAATATCGATTTTTACTTAATCAAATTTTTACCCATGCTCTGCTGATACTTGAGTGAGAGTTGTGGGTTACTTTTGCATGTTTTCCGATAGTTCTATCATAGGTGCATCAGGAAATGAAGAGTTCTGTCGCCTCAGTGCTACCTTCAATTTTGTTTGTTCCTTCTTACTGAAACACTAAATTAAATCTTGATTTTACCCTACTTAAACCTTTACCCATGCTCTGCTGATGCTTGAGTGAGAGTTCTGGGTTACTTTTGCATGTTTTCAAATATAAATGCTACAGTTGCATCAGAAAACGAGGAGTTCTGGCTCCTCAGTTCTTCTGAAAATTTATAAGATCCTTCTTACTGAAACACTAAATAAAATCTTGATTTTCACCCACTCAAACTTTTATTCATGCTCTGCTGATACTTGAGTGAGAGTCCTGGGTTACTTTTCATGTTTTCCGATAGTACTGTTACAGGTGCATCAGGAAATGGAGAGTTCTGTCACGTCAGTACTACCTATAAATTTTTTTGTTCCTTCTTGCTGAAACACTAAATTAAATCTTGATTTTCCCCTACTCAAACATTTACCCATGCTCTGCTGATACTTGAGTGAGAGTCCTGGGTTACTTTTGCATGTTTTCCGATAGTTCTATCATAGGTGCATCAGGAAATGAAGAGTTCTGTCGCCTCAGTGCTACCTTCAATTTTGTTTGTTCCTTCTTACTGAAACACTTAATAAATTTTTTATTTTCACCTACTCAAACCTTTACCCATGCTCTGCTGATACTTGAGTGAGAGTCCTGGGTTACTTTTGCAGAATTTCGGATAGTTCTGTTATAGTTTTATCATGAAATGAAGAGTTCTGGGTTCTCTGTTCTACTCATATATTTTTTTTTTGATCCTTTTTTCTGAAGCTCTGTATTAAATATCGATTTTTACTTAATCAAATTTTTACCCATGCTCTGCTGATACTTGAGTGAGAGTCCTGGGTTACTTTTCATGTTTTCCGATAGTACTGTTACAGTTGCATCAGGAAATGAAGAGTTCTGTCACGTCAGTACTACCTATAATTTTTTTTGTTCCTTCTTGCTGAAACACTAAATTAAATCTTGATTTTCCCCTACTCAAACATTTACCCATGCTCTGCTGATACTTGAGTGAGAGTCCTGGGTTACTTTTGCAGGTTTTTGGATAGTTATTTTATAGTTTCATCAGGAAACGAAGAGTTCTGGGTTCTCTGTACTACTCATATATTATTTTTTGATCCTTATTTCTAAAGCTCTGTATTAAATATCGATTTTTACTTAATCAAATTTTTACTCATGCTGTGCTAATACTTGAGTGAGAGTTCTGGGTTACTTTTGCATGTTTTCAAATAGAACTGCTACAGTTGCATCATAAAACGAGGAGTTCCGGCTCCTCAGTTCTTCTGAAGTTTTTTAAGATCCTTCTCACTGAAACCCTCTATTATATCTCAATTTCTACTATTTTAACTTTTCAACCATGCTCTGCTCATACTTGAGTGAGAGTTGTAGGTTACTTTTGCATGTTTTCCAATAGTACCTTTATAGATGCTTTAGGAAATGAAGAGTTCTCTTACCTCAGTGCTACCTACATTTTTTTTTGTTCCTTTTACTGAAACACTAAATTAAATCTTGATTTTTCCCTACTCAAACGTTTACCCATGCTCTGTTGATACTTAAGTGAGAGTTCTGGGTTAATTTTGCATGTTTTCAAATAGAAATGCTACAGTTGCATCAGAAAACGAAGAGTTCCGGCTCCTCAACTCTTCTGAAAATTTTTAGGATCCTTCTTACTGAAACACTGTATTATATCTTGATTTCTACTAATCTTACTTTTCAACCATGCTCTGCTGATACTTGATTGAGATTTGTGGGTTACTTTTGCATGTTTTTCAATACTTCTATCATAGGTGCATCGGGAAATGAAGAGTTCTGTCACCTCAGTGCTACCCACAATTTCGTTTGTTCCTTCTTACTGAAACACTAAAATAAAATTTTTATTTTCACCTACTCAAACCTTTACCCATGCTCTGCTGATACTTGAGTGAGAGTCCTGGGTTACTTTTGCAGAATTTCGGATAGTTCTGTTATAGTTTTATCATGAAATGAAGAGTTCTGGGTTCTCTGTTCTACTCATATATTTTTTTTTTTGATCCTTTTTTCTGAAGCTCTGTATTAAATATCGATTTTTACTTAATCAAATTTTTACCCATGCTCTGCTGATACTTGAGTGAGAGTTGTGGGTTACTTTTGCATGTTTTCCGATAGTTCTATCATAGGTGCATCAGGAAATGAAGAGTTCTGTCGCCTCAGTGCTACCTTCAATTTTGTTTGTTCCTTCTTACTGAAACACTAAATTAAATCTTGATTTTACCCTACTTAAACCTTTACCCATGCTCTGCTGATGCTTGAGTGAGAGTTCTGGGTTACTTTTGCATGTTTTCAAATATAAATGCTACAGTTGCATCAGAAAACGAGGAGTTCTGGCTCCTCAGTTCTTCTGAAAATTTATAAGATCCTTCTTACTGAAACACTAAATAAAATCTTGATTTTCACCCACTCAAACTTTTATTCATGCTCTGCTGATACTTGAGTGAGAGTCCTGGGTTACTTTTCATGTTTTCCGATAGTACTGTTACAGGTGCATCAGGAAATGGAGAGTTCTGTCACGTCAGTACTACCTATACATTTTTTTGTTCCTTCTTGCTGAAACACTAAATTAAATCTTGATTTTCCCCTACTCAAACATTTACCCATGCTCTGCTGATACTTGAGTGAGAGTCCTGGGTTACTTTTGCATGTTTTCCGATAGTTCTATCATAGGTGCATCAGGAAATGAAGAGTTCTGTCGCCTCAGTGCTACCTTCAATTTTGTTTGTTCCTTCTTACTGAAACACTTAATAAATTTTTTATTTTTACCTACTCAAACCTTTACCCATGCTCTGCTGATACTTGAGTGAGAGTCCTGGGTTACTTTTGCAGAATTTCGGATAGTTCTGTTATAGTTTTATCATGAAATGAAGAGTTCTGGGTTCTCTGTTCTACTTATATATTTTTTTTTTATCCTTTTTTCTGAAGCTCTGTATTAAATATCGATTTTTACTTAATCAAATTTTTACCCATGCTCTGCTGATACTTGAGTGAGAGTTGTGGGTTACTTTTGCATGTTTTCCGATAGTTCTATCATAGGTGCATCAGGAAATGAAGAGTTCTGTCGCCTCAGTGCTACCTTCAATTTTGTTTGTTCCTTCTTACTGAAACACTAAATTAAATCTTGATTTTACCCTACTTAAACCTTTACCCATGCTCTGCTGATGCTTGAGTGAGAGTTCTGGGTTACTTTTGCATGTTTTCAAATATAAATGCTACAGTTGCATCAGAAAACGAGGAGTTCTGGCTCCTCAGTTCTTCTGAAAATTTATAAGATCCTTCTTACTGAAACACTAAATAAAATCTTGATTTTCACCCACTCAAACTTTTATTCATGCTCTGCTGATACTTGAGTGAGAGTCCTGGGTTACTTTTCATGTTTTCCGATAGTACTGTTACAGGTGCATCAGGAAATGGAGAGTTCTGTCACGTCAGTACTACCTATAAATTTTTTTGTTCCTTCTTGCTGAAACACTAAATTAAATCTTGATTTTCCCCTACTCAAACATTTACCCATGCTCTGCTGATACTTGAGTGAGAGTCCTGGGTTACTTTTGCAGGTTTTTGTATAGTTGTTTTATAGTTTCATCAGGAAACGAAGAGTTCTGGGTTCTCTGTACTACTCATATATTATTTTTTGATCCTTATTTCTAAAGCTCTGTATTAAATATCGATTTTTACTTAATCAAATTTTTACTCATGCTGTGCTAATACTTGAGTGAGAGTTCTGGGTTACTTTTGCATGTTTTCAAATAGAACTGCTACAGTTGCATCATAAAACGAGGAGTTCCGGCTCCTCAGTTCTTCTGAAGTTTTTTAAGATCCTTCTCACTGAAACCCTCTATTATATCTCAATTTCTACTATTTTAACTTTTCAACCCCACACTGCTGATACTTGAGTGAGAGTCGTGGGTTACTTTTCCATGTTTTCCGATAGGTCTATTATAGATGCATCAGAAAATGAAGAGTTCTGTCACCGCAGTCTTACCTTCATTGTTGTTTGTTCCTTCTTACTGAAACACTAAATTAAATCTTGATTTTTCCCTACTCAAACCTTTACCCATGCTCTGCTGATACTTGAGTGAGGGTTCTGGGTTAATTTTGCATGTTTTCAAATAGAACTGTTACAGTTTCATCAGAAAATGAAGAGTTCTGGCTCCTCAGTTGTTCTGAAAATTTTTAGATCCTTCTTACTGAAACAATGTATTATATCTCGATTTCTACTAATCTAACTTTTCAACCACGCTCTGCTGATACTTGAGTGAGAGTTGTGGGTTACTTTTGCATGTGTTCCAATAGTACCGTTATAGATGCTTTAGGAAATGAAGAGTTCTTTTACCTCAGTGCTACCTACAATGTTTTTTGTTCCTTCTTACTGAAACACTAAATTAAATCTTGATATTTCCCTACTCAAACGTTTACCCATGCTCTGTTGACACTTAAGTGAGAGTTCTGGGTTAATTTGGCATGTTTTCAAATAGAAATGCTACAGTTGCATCAGAAAACGAAGAGTTCCGGCTTCTCAAATCTTCTGAAAATTTTTAGGATCCTTGTTACTGAAACACTGTATTATATCTTGATTTCTACTAATCTAACTTTTCAACCACGCTCTGCTGATACTTGAGTGAGAGTTGTGGGTTACTTTTGCATGTGTTCCAATAGTACCGTT
This sequence comes from Atethmia centrago, assembly GCA_905333075.3. NCBI lineage: Eukaryota > Metazoa > Arthropoda > Insecta > Lepidoptera > Noctuidae > Atethmia > Atethmia centrago. The sequence goes on from HG995369.1 coordinate 24,614,231, forward strand.
ATAGATTCTTTAGGAAATGAAGAGTTCTCATACCTCAGTGCTACCTACAATTTTTTTTGTTCCTTCTTACTGAAACACTAAATTAAATCTTGATATTTCCCTACTCAAACGTTAACCCATGCTCTGTTGATACTTAAGTGAGAGTTCTGGGTTAATTTTGCATGTTTTCAAATAGAAATGCTACAGTTGCATCAGAAAACGAAGAGTTCCGGCTCCTCAAATCTTCTAAAAATTTTTAGGATCCTTCTTACTGAAACACTGTATTATATCTTGATTTCTACTAATCTTACTTTTCAACCATGCTCTGCTGATACTTGAGTGAGAGTTGTGGGTTACTTTTGCATGTTTTCCGATAGTTCTATCATAGGTGCATCAGGAAATAAAGAGTTCTGTCGCCTCAGTGCTACCTTCAATTTTGTTTGTTCCTTCTTACTGAAACACTTAATTAAATCTTGATATTTCCCTACTCAAACGTTTACCCATGCTCTGTTGATACTTAAGTGAGAGTTCTGGGTTAATTTTGCATGTTTTCAAATAGAAATGCTACAGTTGCATCAGAAAACTTTTATAGTTTCATTAGTTTCCTGATGAAACTATAAAAGAACTATCCAAAAACCTGCAAAAGTAACCCAGGACTCTCACTCAAGTATCAGCAGAGCATGGGTAAAGATTTGAGTAGGGGAAAATCAAGATTTAATTTAGTGTTTCAGCAAGAAGGAACAAAAAAAATTATAGGTAGTACTGACGTGACAGAACTCTTCATTTCCTGATGCACCTGTAACAGTACTATCGGAAAACATGAAAAGTAACCCAGGACTCTCACTTGTGTGAGAGTCGTGGGTTACTTTTCCATGTTTTCCGATAGGTCTATTATAGATGCATCAGAAAATGAAGAGTTCTGTCACCGCAGTCTTACCTACATTGTTGTTTGTTCCTTCTTACTGAAACACTAAATTAAATCTTGATTTTTCTCTACTCAAACCTTTACCCATGCTCTGCTGATACTTGAGTGAGGGTTCTGGGTTAATTTTGCATGTTTTCAAATAGAACTGCTACAGTTGTATCAGAAAACGAAGAGTTCCGGCTCCTCAAATCTTCTGAAATTTTTTAAGATCCTTCTTACTGAAACACTGTATTATATCTCGATTTCTACTAATCTAACACGTCAACCATGCTCTGCTGATACTTGAGTGAGGTTTGTGGGTTATTTTTGCATGTTTTCCGATATTTCTATCATAGGTGCATCAGGAAATGAAGAGTTCTGTCACCTCAGTGCTACCTTCAATTTCGTTTGTTCCTTTTTACTGAAACACTAAATTAAATCTTGATTTTCACCTACTCAAACCTTTACCCATGCTCTGCTGATACTTGAGTGAGAGTTCTGGGTTAATTTTGCATGTTTTCAAATAGAACTGTTACAGTTTCATCAGAAAATGAAGAGTTCTGGCTCCTCAGTTGTTCTGAAAATTTTTAGATCCTTCTTACTGAAACAATGTATTATATCTCGATTTCTACTAATCTAACTTTTCAACCACGCTCTGCTGATACTTGAGTGAGAGTTGTGGGTTACTTTTGCATGTGTTTCAATAGTACCGTTATAGATGCTTTAGGAAATGAAGAGTTCTCTTACGTCAGTGCTACGTACAATTTTTTTTGTTCCTTCTTACTGAAACACTAAATTAAATCTTGATATTTCCCTACTCAAACGTTTACCCATGCTCTGTTGATACTTAAGTGAGAGTTCTGGGTTAATTTTGCATGTTTTCAAATAGAAATGCTACATTTGCATCAGAAAACGAAGAGTTCCGGCTCCTCAAATCTTCTGAAAATTTTTAGGATCCTTCTTACTGAAACACTGTATTATATCTTGATTTCTACTAATCTTACTTTTCAACCATGCTCTGCTGATACTTGAGTGAGAGTTGTGGGTTACTTTTGCATGTTTTCCGATAGTTCTATCATAGGTGCATCAGGAAATGAAGAGTTCTGTCGCCTCAGTGCTACCTTCAATTTTTTTTGTTCCTTCTTACTGAAACACTAAATTAAATCTTGATATTTCCCTACTCAAACGTTTACCCATGCTCTGTTGATACTTAAGTGAGAGTTCTGGGTTAATTTTGCATGTTTTCAAATTGAAATGCTACAGTTGCTCCAGAAAACGAAGAGTTCCGGCTCTTCAAATCTTCTGAAAATTTTTAGGATCCTTCTTACTGAAACACTGTATTATATCTTGATTTCTACTAATCTTACTTTTCAACCATGCTCTGCTGATACTTGATTGAGATTTGTGGGTTACTTTTGCATGTTTTCCAATAGTTCTATCATAGGTGCATCTGGAAATGACGAGTTCTGTCGCCTCAGTGCTACATTCAATTTTGTTTGTTCCTTCTTACTGAAACACTTAATTAAATCTTGATTTTCCCCTACTTAAACCTTTACCCATGCTCTGCTGATACTTGAGTGAGAGTTCTGGGTTACTTTTGCATGTTTTCAAATTGAAATGCTACAGTTGCTCCAGAAAACGAAGAGTTCCGGCTCTTCAAATCTTCTGAAAATTTTTAGGATCCTTCTTACTGAAACACTGTATTATATCTTGATTTCTACTAATCTTACTTTTCAATCATGCTCTGCTGATACTTGATTGAGATTTGTGGGTTACTTTTGCATGTTTTCCAATAGTTCTATCATAGGTGCATCTGGAAATGACGAGTTCTGTCGCCTCAGTGCTACCTTCAATTTTGTTTGTTCCTTCTTACTGAAACACTTAATTAAATCTTGATTTGCCCCTACTTAAACCTTTACCCATGCTCTGCTGATACTTGAGTGAGAGTTCTGGGTTACTTTTGCATGTTTTCAAATAGAAATGCTACAGTTGCATCAGAAAACGAGGAGTTCTGGCTCCTCAGTTCTTCTGAAAATTTATAAGATCCTTCTTACTGAAACACTAAATAAAATCTTGATTTTCACCTACTCAAACCTTTATCCATGCTCTGCTGATACTTGAGTGAGAGTCCTGGGTTACTTTTCATGTTTTCCGATAGTACTGTTACAGGTGCATCAGGAAATGAAGAGTTCTGTCACGTCAGTACTACCTATAATTTTTTTTGTTCCTTCTTGCTGAAACACTAAATTAAATCTTGATTTTCCCCTACTCAAACCTTTACCCATGCTCTGCTGATACTTGAGTGAGAGTCCTGGGTTACTTTTGCAGGTTTTTGGATAGTTCTTTTATAGTTTCATCAGGAAACTAAGAGTTCTGGGTTCTCTGTACTACTCATATATTATTTTTTGATCCTTCTTTCTAAAGCTCTGTATTAAATGTTGATTTTTATTTAATCAAATTTTTACTCATGCTGTGCTAATACTTGTGTGAGAGTTCTGGGTTACTTTTGCATGTTTTCAAATAGAACTGCTACAGTTGCATCATAAAACGAGGAGTTCCGGCTCCTCAGTTCTTCTGAAGTTTTTTAAGATCCTTCTCACTGAAACCCTCTATTATATCTCAATTTCTACTATTTTAACTTTTCAACCCCACACTGCTGATACTTGAGTGAGAGTCGTGGGTTACTTTTCCATGTTTTCCGATAGGTCTATTATAGATGCATCAGAAAATGAAGAGTTCTGTCACCTCAGTCTTACCTGCATTGTTGTTTGTTCCTTCTTACTGAAACACTAAATTAAATCTTGATTTTTCCCTACTCAAACCTTTACCCATGCTCTGCTGATACTTGAGTGAGGGTTCTGGGTTAATTTTGCATGTTTTCAAATAGAACTGCTACAGTTGTATCAGAAAACGAAGAGTTCCGGCTCCTCAAATCTTCTGAAATTTTTTAAGATCCTTCTTACTGAAACACTGTATTATATCTCGATTTCTACTAATCTAACAATTCAACCATGCTCTGCTGATACTTGAGTGAGGTTTGTGGGTTATTTTTGCATGTTTTCCGATAGTTCTATCATAGGTGCATCAGGAAATGAAGAGTTCTGTCGCCTCAGTGCTACCTTCAATTTCGTTTGTTCCTTCTTACTGAAACACTTAATTAAATCTTGATATTTCCCTACTCAAACGTTTACCCATGCTCTGTTGATACTTAAGTGAGAGTTCTGGGTTAATTTTGCATGTTTTCAAATAGAAATGCTACAGTTGCATCAGAAAACGAGGAGCTTTGGCTCCTCAAATCTTCTGAATTTTTTTACGATACTACTTACTGAAACACTTTATTATATCTCAATTTCTACTAATCTAACTGTTCAACCATGCTCTGCTGATACTTGAGTGAGAGTTTTGGATTTTTTTTGAATGTTTTCTGATATGTCTAGTATTATTGCATCAGGAAACGAAGAGTTTTGGCTCCTCATCGCTACTCATTTTTTTTTATCCCACTGACTGCAGCACGGTATTAAATAACGATTTCAACTTACTCAAATCTTTACCCATGCTCTGCTGATATTTGTGTGCGAGTTTTGGGTTATCATTTAATGTTTTCTAATAGTTATTTTATAGATGCATCAGGAAACGAGGACTTTCTGCTCCTCAGTCCTACTTAAATTCTTTTTGGATCCCTCTAACTCAAACACTGTACGAAATCTCAATTTCTTCTAACCTAATTTTTGCACAAGGCTTTGCGTATACTTTTGTGAGACTTCTGTTTTCATTTAGTTTTTTTTCTGTTACTTGAATCTCGGCTACCAATTATGGCTTAAAGAATCTAAGAAAATCCAGAAATTACGCCATTCACGGCTGTTTTATCAAAATGATTGTCTTTTTCGAGTAACAGGTCTATATTATTGTTTTTATTTTTTATTTATTTGGGTCGACAGAACTATTTCGGAAAAGTATAAGGAACTATAGAAGTCACCATTGTGCGCCTAAATCAGTTTCAAATTTTAAATTTTGGGGAAAATGATCTGCTAACGGAAGTTAGCAGAGCATATTTTCAATCTACTTTTTTCAGGCAAATATGACAGAACTATTTTTTTTAAGTATAAGGAACTCTAGAACTCAGCCGCATGCGAATAGAACTCACATTTTTTTATGCTCTGCTGGGAAATGATCTGCCAAGTTCACTCACATTAGTTGTGTCGTGTACCTACAGTGTGTGAATAGCCAGTGTGATTATTTGATCGTAAATTATAATTTGATTTAAAGTGCAAACGGTTTTTCTATTCTACGCCCACAGTAGTTAAAATACGGTTGATGATAACGAGAGAGACGTACCTTCTCCGTCATATACCTAATCATACAACCAATTAAACACATCTAATAATTTATAATAATATTGAATTGATTGAATTGCTACTTAGCCCTCTTCCTTCTCCTTCTGCGAAGCATCTCCTTCTGCGAAGCAGTAATGCTCGCGAAGGAGGAGTCGGGACGGTTGAGGGAATGGCACGTTTCGCGCCCTCTCGCCCCTAGCCGCCGCAGGAAAAGCCCTGGGCGTCGGGAATCTTGGGCGGATTTCCAGCCACCGTAGGCGCGGGCTTGCGGACGGTGAGCAATGGGTAGCTCACCGTCCGGTAAGGACCAGGCCCGGGTCGACGGCGCGCGCCTCAAAGAGATGTCGTCAGCACAAAAGTAGGGGTCCACTAGGGCCGATGCCTGCCGGGGTCGCGGGATGGTACTTATGGGTCACCGAGGCCCCCGCAACACAGGCAACAGGAAGGAATACGGGTGGGTTTTAGTCAGTAAGAGTCTGACACACCTTCCCGCTCCGCCCAGAGCGGGAGAAGTTATTTGATGATTTCCCAATCTCAAAAAAAAAAAAAAAGCCCTCTTCCTTTCTCCTAATGTTGCCGTGCTCGACATGGTCCATATTGGTCTTTTACTTTTTATACCATCTATGTAATACATATGGAATGCAATAAAAAATTGAGTATTGCGTATTGTGAGTATACTTTGTGTTGGTTTTGGGCAGCTCAAAAGAATACAGTCATATCGAAGGGGCACTATAATCATTAATTCTCTGCCGTAACCTGACCAGTTACCATCTGTGTCAAAGTTGTATGTCGTAAGTTCACTCAATTCTCTATTCAAAAAGTATTCTAACTTTCAACACAAGGTTTAATCTTACTTGACATTACTGGCAACATTGGTGAATACGCCAACAAAGGGAAGCAGGGAGAACACCTGGCCAATGATTATGGTTGCTCTTAGTGCCTCGGAGAAGGTTGTGATGCTCTTCTGGGACTTAGGCTTAGCTACGTCTACCTTGTTCTCTGAAAAGTGAAAATATTAACGTGATTATTATACCTAGGCAATAGGCTATTGCATGGAACTTACATAAAATATAACTGGCGAAATGTCAACGTCTTGGTACATCTCTGCCTAACCCTTCGAAGAAAACAGACGGGATGTTAAGTGTTATGTTATACTCGTAATTATTCCTAAGAATAAGGTTCTCAGTCTGCATGCAAAAATTCAGTCAAATACAAGGTGTTGTTTTGGATCTGCAAAACATTTTAGGAGGTAATTATGTTAGTGATTCTCGACCCGAATCAACAATAAAATGGGCAGGTGTTTTTTTTCATTTTATTCTTATTTACGGAAATCGGTAAGTGTGAACTCCCCTTTTTAAAATGCGAAAAATAAAAAAAAAATAAAAAAAAGATAAAATTTAAAAATCTAAAATAAAAAGTATTATTGATTATTGACTTGGTATCGTATTGTTATATGATTATTTACGAGTTTCATAACAACCTCCTGAAATGTTTTGCAGGTTCAAAAGTGCATCTTGTATATACAATACTACCTGCGCCCCGCGGTATCACCCACATAAGTCTCGATCCCGTGATAATATCGGGATAAAAAGTATCCTATGTCCTAATACAAGTCATGGTCTACCCATGTGTCAATTGCCATCCAAATCCGTTCAGCCGTTTCAGCGTGAAAGCGTAACCAACAAATTCACTTTCGCATTTATAATATTACTAGCTGCGTCCGGCGGTTTTACCCGCGTATGTCTCGATCCCGTGGGAATATCGGGATAAGTATCCTTTGTTCTAATCCAGGTCATGGTCTACTTTATTTACATAAACAAATTACAAGATGATTATTAACATTTAACTAAATTAAATTAGAACTAAGTTAAGCCTAAAAAAGGCCCTCGGGTTATTGTACCGAGGATGCTGGCGGCATTTCCTCGCTGAATTGCAATGCTGAAGCGAAACGAATATAGTTAGGATTTGAATCGATCACTATAGCTAGCTAAAGATCAGCAAAACCCATGGTCAATCCATCTACTAGGTACTGAGTTTGTTGGAAAACATTATTTTTTTATTTCGATGTTAGGATTTTATTAATAGTTTCAAAATACTCATATGTATGTATTGCCAGTGTTTTTTAACCCCCGACGCAAAAACTACCGGGTGTTCATAGCTATGGCTCAAGAAAATCAGTTCTGTCGTTTGAAGATTATAAGCTCTTTTCTAGTTGATATTTAACTCGCTCACTAACTTACAGCGCAGGTATCGTGTTTGGGCTCATATGTGCAGGCACAATACGGCAATAGGTAAAATTTAAAATTTAAAAAACCTTCGACACTAACAAAAAACATCGAAAAAGTAACAAAATAATATGTACTTACAGCGCAGGTATCGTGTTTGGGCTCATATGTGCAGGCACAATACGGCAATAGGTAAAATTTAAAATTTAAAAAACCTTCGACACTAACAAAAAACATCGAAAAAGTAACAAAATGATATGTATTGGGCCCTTTCAGTTTAATATTAATTTAGGTAATATTTTGAGCCAAGTGTCCTCTAGTCGGGGGATGGCTAAAGAAAACGTCAAAATGACGAGGTATATACCTAGCAATAATGAATGTATGCTATTGTAGAAAGAATAGCCGCTGTTAACTTCTTATTTTCATTAGCCGTCCCCCGACTCGACGACGCTTGGCTCAAAATATTACCTAAATTTATATTAAACTGAAAGGGCCCAATACGTATTATTTTGTTACTTTTTTGTTATTATCGAAGGTTTTTTAAATTTTATCTATTGCCGTATTGTGTCTGCACATTTATTTATTTATTTATATTTAATATACAAGTAACAATGAACTCGAATGTGTTAGTAACAATATTTCTTAACAATTGTGTTAGTAAACTTAATCTACACACTTAACCTAACACTGCTCCATAGTAATGAGAATCCCCGCTACAAGCCACACACAAGCATTCCAGTATGCTCGCGACACACTTCAGGGAGGCGCATTTTTGTCGCGTCGTAGCGTAGAAGTAATCGACACGAGCATCAGCAAACGTCTCTGATGCGCTACAAAAGTGGAACAACCCCATCAATACCCGGAATGCATTATTATAACTCTGACTTTTGAGTGTCATCTACCTACAAGTTGAACATGTAAAATGAGGTGCAATACGCCCGCAATAAGGTTATTTTATCTACTCTAGAAACCCATTGTATAATACTAGAAAAGAATAGAATTCTCTGTAATACAGAGAATGTACACCTTAAAAAGTACTACTACTTCCGACTATTTCTATAATAGGAGATACAAGCAAAATATTTTACAAAAATAGTGGAATAGGCGGTATTATTGCAGTCAACGATTTCTGCATGACATCCTCAATAAGGTAGATGAGATCTCCTTCACTTTCAAGACCTAACAATACCCACATTTCGCGAAAAATATGAATAAAGTACGTACTGCCAATTAAAAGAAGAGGTGGCATGTTGAACGCGGAAAACCGCGAAGCACACTGCACATGGCAATACTTCAGATTAATACCATTGTCAGTACCTACCTACCTGTTTGTCAGTATACCTTACTTTATTTTCTTTCGTAATATTGAAATATCTACCCACTAATGTCATAACATTTTAGAACCCATAATAGATTCTCCAACCATTATGATAATGTTGTTCTACACCCGAAGCATATACTTAAGGTCGGGCAACATGTTTTTGTTTCTGTAAACACAAGTTAAGTGTTCTGTAGGCTGTTGTCCTTGTAACTTGTTATTAGAAGCCGAAACTGAACGTGCTGTTTTCGGAAAGGGGTGGAGGGTGACACAGTGTAGCTATTATCTTACTGAAGATAGTAGGCCAATATTATGAAATACTTTTCTTTAGTAAAGAGCGTGTTATTGTGACTTAAAGGATGACTCACGCTACACCGTGCCGGGCCCGAGTCGAAGCTCCGCCGTTGAAACGTATTATTGAAACAAATATCAATATTATTTTATATTATTAACCGACTCGGTGACCGTACGTAGTACGTACGTACCTACGTACTATGTACTATCACATACAAAATGAATGGGATATTAGTTGACCGTGCTACGGTCGAGACCCGGCTCGGACCCGTCACGGTGTAGTCATCCTTTAATCGTAAACTCCTCGACCAACCACTAAACTATTTAGTTACGAGTAGTAAGTAACTTAATAGTTTAGTGTTGTTTAGGTAGTCGAGGAGCTAATTTATTTACAGCAATTTAATCTGAGTTACACCTCTAGATAAATAACTTTTCGTATTTTTGAAACTTTTCCTAACTTTATCAGGAACATCTTGCAAGGTTTGCATGCACTTATGTAGCATTTCGACTGGCTTCTCTACATTCTGAGTCACCAACGTGTTTACATTTTAAATGACCCTGTTGCAGCTGCTGTGTGGTTAGCCAGCGACCTCGACAATTGATTATATTATTCTTGCCTGAGCAACGGGCAGAAAGTTCGTAATCCTCCCTTCGATTTCACTGCTTACGGTAACATCGGGGGTTGGGTTGCCTCCTTTTTTTAAATATGGCGATAGGGGTAGTGGCTGATCTTTGCGTTATGCTCGTGAACGGGTGACTAGCCGTCTTGCTGACCATAATTTTGTTATTTTTATTCGTAATTAACTGTTTATTTATTTTACTTCGATGGTACTGGTTTATCATTTGTGACTTCGAGTTACAGCAGTAGCTATATGTAAGTGGGCACGCCTTTTATGCGTGGTCGCTTTTATTTAGGTATTAAGTTCGGTTTACGTTTTTATTTTTTATTGCTGTTTGAATATAGTTTTAGTTTTTTTTTTTGTTTGTATAGTGGCGTATGCTAGCTGACATATGACAAATTATTTAATTTAATGTTTTGTGTTGCGTAAAGTAAATTATTTTTCATACTATTGTATAGAATCAAGTTTTTCTAACTGAACAGACAGACGCAACAACCTATGTAACTGTAACTGTTTATTTATTTTACTTCGATAGTCCTAGTTTATCATTTGTGACTGAGTTATGGCTATAAGGTATTAAGTTCTGTTTACGTTTGTATTTCTGCTTGAGTATAGGTTTCGGTGTTTTCTTTTTTTTTTGTTTGTTGGTGTACTAGCTGACATATGGCTAATAATTTACTGTTTTGCGATGCGCGTAGTGTAAATTATTTTGCATACTATTTTATAGAATCCTTTTTTTTCTAACTGAACAGACAGCTGTGCTGCTGGGCAGTTTGTTGCGCCACTTCTTCCCAGCTAAAGCACTAAGAAGTGGGATTGTCTTATGTAATTTTGACGTTCGAAAAGTTCTGATTCTCAGCCTTGTTTGAATAAATGTCTTTTGATTTTGTTTTTCTTGTAAAAAGGTCAAAGACGTTAATCTACTGTGAATAATCTAATAACCTATGTGTGTATAACAATAGACTGTGGTGATGGCGTGATATACAGAGTGCACGAAATCGTTGTTATCTAGACACGCGGTAGCGTGTCAAGCCAAGTTCAAGTAACAGAACTGGCGAGCAGCACCGTGTGTAATATTACACGAACCATTTGGAGCCACTTTTGACCCCCTCATAACTCAAAAACTATTTCATATAAACGTTTCAAAATTGGCTCATATATTGAAACTTGCAAGGTACATATGTGCTCTAAATTTCATAAACATGTCTAAAACGGTTATTTAGATATTAACGTCCAAAAATCGTCATTGTTATCACTGACTGACCTATAGATCAAAACTCTAACCCAGTTCCAGATGACCTAGAAAGTTCAAATTTGGCATGCAGATAGGTAATTAGGTGAATACAAAGGAATAAATCAGAAACTGGCAAATTTTTATCATTTTATTATAATTTGTCACTTAATTGATTCTATTAAGAACACTTAACCTATACTTAGTGCCTGTAACTGTAATAATGTAAGAATCAGCAATCAAAACTTATGACAGCCGGTCTTTATGTGGATTTTAAGGTCTTCACGTGAATATATAACGAGTTGAATACCACCCTTAATTTTTTTTAATCCAACTATTTCCGTGTTAGTACTTATAACTAAGAGTATAGTCGACTTTCGTGTTTACTACGTTATTAACTCGGATTTAGTATTAATTATTGTTTCAATATTTAGCGCACATCAATAGATAAATTAATTTACGAACTAGAACGAGTCAAGACCAAGTTTCAGATATTAAGTAATTATGTTCACAGAGAACAATTCCCTATTGTTCCTGAATTGTTCCCTTACGTTGGACTCTCCAGAGTTAAAACCTTAGATGGAGTACATCTTATCAATTTAGATCCAAGTCAAATCAAGGCACAAGAGAGCTCTATTGTAGAGTACAACAGTCTGTGCACGTTATATCGCCCCGACTTGGCCAAATTAAGTATAAACATAAAACGCGTAAAAAAAAATCCGGGTACTGAATGGGAAATTCACTCGAACATTTCAAAGGTACAAGAAAATATAGAAAATAGCACAAAAAAAAAAAACAATTATACCCCGTAAACGTAGGAAAATACAGTAGTTTAACAAAAACCATTTGGTTTTAATTTTGTTATAAATAAGTACCCACTAATAATTTATGTACAAAAAGTAATGATATCCTATCAAAAACATATATGTGAAATGGGAGCCAAGTTCAATATTATATATGCCTTGGTTGTTGACTTCAACGACAAAAGAAGTGGGATCTAAATAGGTGCCAAGTTCAATGGTCGGTCCTGAAATTTATTTATAACAACATAAAATATAATTTCTTCTTATAACTTAGGATAATATATTGTAGCCTAAGGTCTGACTTGGCTAGTTTTTATATACGAATTAAATTATAGCCTTCGCGATTCTAAACCTGTTACTTGTCGGTTCTTATTTTATTATTCCAAAAATTTGGCTTGCTGGTAGAAACTAGCCATCGAACCTAATAACTAAAGTATCATAATATTGAACTTGGCTCCCATTTCACATTTATAGTTTTGATGGGATATATGTTATCGTTAACATGTCAGTTATTGTTTAATAAACTTGTTGTTACAACCTTAGCAGTTTGTTGATTCATAGATGTCATGTCTTGATAATTGAACAATTCTAGTAGCGGTATAACAAATTCAGTTTTAATGATTCTGCAATTTATTTTTTCTGTGAATGTACGCTTATGGCAATATGAGGCATACAATAATTGTCTATTTATGATATGTATTGGACGACCTAATAGACGAGGTAACGGAATCGAAGCAAAAGCTTTCGTTATACGGAATTACGGATATATGACTAAGGGTTCATGAATACGAGATTGTTATTTGTCACCGAAATGGAAGATCGATTGCATTACACCAATAGATATTTAATCAAAAATCTACTTATTTCGGTTTTATGCTGGACATGTTATATTCACATTGGTCTAGGCTATCATTCGTAGATCTTTGACAGTTGTTACGGATAATCAGAAGCACAAGAGTCTGACAACCAGTCTTTTCAAGGGGTATCGTGTTACCCAATATCTGGGTTGTCGAGGTCAGATAGGCAGTCGCTCCATGTAAAATCCGTAGTCGACCCCAACATTGTTGGGAAAAGGGTAGGCAGATTGATTTTGCTACATTCACGTTGCATGACATTGTCGTATTTTAGGAACAGGAACACTCCTATGAAAATCAAATAAATAAGTGTCTACATTAAATTGCATCATTTCATATGTAGATAGAAATGACTGAAGGCCTTACTGATAATAATCATTAGGTACGTTAATCTCTGCCTTTTAAAAACCCACACATGGAAATTACCTATCCAATGATTCGCATCATAGGTCGTCAGCAAACCTGCCGGGGTCATGGGAAAGTCCGAAAGAGATTCCGAGGCACCTGGCGAAACAAGCGACGGAAGAAACACTGGTGGGTTTTAGTCAGTAAGAGCCTGACACACCTTCCCGGTCCGCCTAGAGCGGGAGAAGTTATTTGATGATTTCCAACCCAAAAACAAAGGTTGTCACCCAAAGAACGACAAAAGGAAAGTCTCAGTCACCTGTAATTTATTTTCCAGTTTACCCATAACCTCTAATCAGAGCAGTGGTGGCCCAGTGGTAAAGGCCCCGACTTACGATTTGTAGGTCGTGGGTTAACTGAGGCAGGCGTTTTCCTTTGTTTAAATCATTTTATCACCATTGCTCTCAAAACGGTGAAGGAAACGTTGTGAGGAAACCGGCGTATCTGAACCAAAAATTCGAAGACGTGTCATCTGCCAACCCGTACTGGGCCCACGTGGTAGATTACAGGCCACTCCGTCTCGAAGAGAGGGTGGTCTGTGTCCCAGCAGTGGGAACATTATCGGCTGATTATGTATAACCTTTAAACTGAAACACACTATGCTGCTGCAAAAGAATCAAATATTAGTCCTTGTTCAGATGAACTCTTTGATAATTTCTGTTGCCAACTACCACGCGTAGCCAGTTGCTTGGCATCTTATTATATTAAAGCTAGATTTTATTTTATTCAAAGCTAAGCAATATAAGACTCACTGTTTATAGATTCATGGATGACGTCAAAGGTACAAAATGTCACATGAAAAAACTGTCGACTTAGACCATAAAATGCCAAGTAGATGCAGAAAATTCAAGAGTCTAAAATCAATGGCTTAGAGTAGCCGAGAGGAACTAATGAAATACCGAATTAACCTTTTATAGTAATTGTACAGATGTTTTTCACAAACCTACATAGTCTGTAGGGGTCCACTAGGGTCGATGCCTGCCGGAGTCGCGGGAAAGTCCGAAAGGGATACCGAGGCCCCTGGCAACACAGGCAACGGAAGGAACACGGGTGGGTTTTAGTCAGTAAGAGTCTGACATACCATCCCGCTCCGTCCAGAGCGGGAGAAGTTATTTGATAGTTTGCCACCCAAAAAAAAAAGCTACGTAGTCTTGTTATTTATCAAAATAAAATGGTACTTACTTTTAACAGGTATCCAAAAGGCATTGTTTCTCCTGAAGTTCGTTTGTCCCATGTTGTCTAATGTTAGTGTAGAAGGATACTCGTGTTTCTGAATACTTGTATTTGCTGCTATCATAGGACCGGCCACTAATGGACTGCTTGATAATAGTTTCGTGACAACGCATTAGGGGCCCTCATAGTATTTGAAATTGTATATAGATGTATTTTTCTATATTGATTTCTACAGTTGATTAATGTGTTTTGAAGTAGATGGGACAGTATTTTTAAAAGATTTTGTAGATGATTTATGATAGGTTGTTTTTTTGTGAATGTTATTGTTATTTTGTGATAATAATATTTTCAATAATGATATTTTTAATAAGCTATGAATGAAGACACTTTGACATCAAATAAAAGGACTCATCAAACTTTTGCGAGTCAGCATTTACCCGTAGTCATTTGATTTTCTTTTAAAAGCGTGAACCAGTATAATATATAATACTGGCCTGGAAATCTTTTCAGGACTTTCCATCATCTACCAACCATTTGTAAATATGTACGGGACCATCACTAACAATTTGATTAAAAAACGATCAGTAATTAGATTAACTAAGTAATTCAAGTTAACAACAAATTATGGTCACCAGTTACTGGTTAACGGATACCGGTGCTGTTTAATAGGTCCCTTTGACGTGAAAGTATGTGGGTAACTATTTAACTGTGTGGACATAAGGGGAGTTAATAAATTAGAACCTTCAGTTGACATTGGAATTAATAATATTATCGGATAAGATGGGAATGATAGCAAGTTTGAGTTGATTTATGAACTTTGAAAAGTCATCGATTAGAACTTCGGACGGTAGATCAAAGGATATAGGAAAGTTTTTAATTAGGTATTAATTATCGGTTTTGGAGATGTTCTATTTCGATATTATTTCAAACAAATCTGGTAAGTTTCCTAATTTCAAGTTGCTTCTTTGATGAAATTCAGAGTTGGCATTTCATCTGTAACAAATATTTATTTCAATGTAACTAGATGGGATGAGTACGTATTAGTTTTAGATACGATATCGACATCTTGTAAATCTTATATTATTCCTCCTTCAACAATATTCCGACTGAAAATATATGTATAATACCATCGATATTTATGAGTAATATCTTGCTCCCAACTTGACCTATATTTTGAGAAAAACAATCGATCCTGCAGAAGACCTTGCTACCAGTCATCCTATTAGGAATTGATAAATGCATTGAACGGGAGCGCGTGCGATGCATTAGAATTGGAATAAGAAACGTTACCCGTAATATAAATCTTCTATATCTTGGCATTTGGAAACAAGGTCAATATTATTCAAGGGTAGATACCGTCATGTGCTCATATTAGATAAGGGCTAATTGTTTTCCAGGCGACTAACAACTTAAAGGGCGACAATCTATTTGCTATAAAAAAAAATAACTTGGCAGCGATTAAATGTTATTAAGCATGTATTGCACGCGGCGACAAATAAATCTGAATTTGGGATTTAAAAATAATTAATGGCGATAGCAAATATAGTATGGATGGATTATTGAATCATTTGGGTTAGGTTAGGGTAGAACAGTGACCAGATCCCCTCTATTATTGGTGACTCTCAGTTACCAAAACAAAAACTCGATGCCAGTTTAAATTAAAACAAAGCTAACAACTGATTATTAAGCTGCTACTTTTTCTTAAAATTATCCTTCGTTGTAGCTGCCAACCTACTATTTTTGCTACTGCCTTTAATTATTTTTTAATAAGTACCAAATTCAGATTAATTTGTCGCCGCGTTAAATACATGCTTTAGATAAGTCTTGAGAGGCCTTTGTGAAGGGTATCGTCTTCAGTCTAATGCATGCAAGCGCAACTGCCAAGCTCGGAGTCCCAGGCTTAATGCCCTGGTCGAACAAAGAGTGATTAGGTTAATAAAAATTACAAATTTCTGAGTATCAGCCCAAATGTGAAGGGCGGGCGTTTTGGGGGACGTTCGTAAAGTCCTGATTCTCGCCTAGTTTAAATAAATGACTTGATTTTTGTAGAGGCCTGAGTCAGGATTTGCGTCCCCCCTTAATGCATGGGACTAAACAAAACTAGAAAAATACATATTTTTTATTTATTGATTTATTCCATTTAGTAACTACCTAACATTTCTTGGAAATCCTACCTAGAAATAAATGGTCACCTACAATTTCTGAGTACTGTAAGTTCGCGTGTAAGCCCTGTAAATTATGGCCCCCGACCTAGACTCGACAGTGGATTAGTATCGGCTTAGTCCTAATTTAGTAAAACCTATAGTAGCTATAGTTTATTGACATGTAACATCTTTATCGCTATCTGTGGAAGTGATTTCGTGAAAAGGCACGTAAGTGTGTAAACAGGAAGTTACAGCTAGAGCATGGAATAAGTAAGTACTTTTTAATAGCATGGAATTAGTAAGTACTATGAAGATTGTAAATAGAGGGGGTCGAATTTCGACTAGAGGCGACCACTAGTAATGAATTATTAGTCGAAAAAATAATTTAAGAAATTATTCGAATAAATATTTCAGTATTTAGCTTTTTTTAATTCCTGAGGTTAATTTCTGTCGCTGCTCAGTTGCTTCTTATTAAGGTGAGATGTCAGATGTTACACATCATATGCGACTACTGTAAGGGTCGTTGTTTTTTTTTTGTATCAAATAGTAAGGTGCTACTGTGTGGATGGTACTAATGGGTCACCAAGGCCCCCGCAACACAGGCAACGGAAGGAATACGGGTGGGTTTTAGTCAGTAAGAGTCTGACACACCCTTCCGCTCCACCCAGAGCGGGAGAAGTTATTTGATGATTTCCCATACAAAAAAAAAAGGTGTAATTTATTCTTGAGTACACTTTACAATTTGGTTAACAATCGAAATAGGAGTTGATGATGATTGATTGTAATCGTATTTAATTCCGGTGTTTATTCTTGGAATTGAGAGTGATTGGGAAGAATGGAGAGTGATTGATGTAGGTACAGTCAGCGACAACGTCAATTAACCCTTATTTTTAGGGTTCCATACCTCAAAAGGAAAAAAATTGAAGCCTTATAGGATCACTCGTGTAGAAATACGTCTCGGATAGACAGACGAATATCCGTCTGTCTGTCTGTCTGTCGCAGCCGATTTGATTCGAATCTACTGGACCGATTAAGTTGAAATTTAGTACACATATGAATTTCAGTGACCCAAACGTGTAACGTAAATAAATAAATGTTGATTAAGGGGTTCACTTTTAGGGAAAAAAAATGAAACTTAAAAGTAAACTGTACCGTGTGACATATGACATGAAAGGACTTGTTATGAGGATTTTAAATATAATTTTGGGGCTTAACTCATAATCAGTCAAGTTTATTTAGTGGAGATTAAGTATAGTATGAAACGGTAACTATCTTGAAGAGCTAGTGCTACAGTCTTACAGGATCTATTTCTATAAGGACTTTAAACCCACTAATTTCATTCAGATGGTATACGTGCTCGTCTTCTCGCATTGAGGATCATAGCAGACTCCTGTACTATGTTCAGACTTAACCGTTATATGTAAGTATTCTAAAATATTGAAAACAGTTGTAGTTTTTAGACTCTCCTGATTTTAGCGGTAATTTTTTTCTAAAAAGTGTAATGTGATGGTGGCACAGTGACCGAGAGCAGTAGTAGCACAGTGGTAACGGCGGCAACTTACGAGTTGTAGGTCGTTGGTTTGAACCCAGACAGGCGCTTTACTTTGTGTACATTATTTCATCACCACTGCTCTCAAAACGGTGAAGGAAAACTTCGTGAGGAAACCGGCATATCCTAGAACCAAAAATTCGAAGACATGTGACATCTACCAACCCGCACTGGGCCCGCATGGTGGATTACGACTCACTCTCTCTCACTGAAAGGAGGCCTGTGTCCCAGCAGTGGGAACATTATAGGCTGATTATGTGATGGTGGCCACACATATGTGAAACATAGCATGTACCTAGGTATTCTGAAATATTGGAATGAGTTGTAGTTTTTAGACCCTCCTGATATCAGCGGTATTAAAAAAAAATTGTTATGTGATGGTGGCCGCACATGTGAAACGTAACATAAAATGTAACATTCATTAAAACGAATATGCCGTCCAAATATATACAATGCAACATGAAATGTAACACAAGTTGAAACAAATTCAATAACTTCGAACGTAGTTACCAACTCATTCACTATTGTGTGTCCTAAAGTTATGTAAGGACCCTGTGAAATTAAAAATATCTAGTCTTTCTTTCCACTGGGTCTCTTTATTCTAAACTGGACCGACAGTATTCTCGATACTGTTTGGCAGCAGAAATATGCGTTATTTTTATGTAGTCTCGGGGTTGAGTCTTATCTCACCCTCACTATGTGAACGATTGGTAATGCTTATATATAACCTAGAAGTAACTTATTCATTCAAAACTAAAGGTCTCCCAGGTTATTTAGTTATTGAGAAACACAGACACAAGGACCATGATAGTTCACGGACCAGCTAGAAGCAAACTAAACAACATTAATAACCTGTGAAGCCCCGCGGGACACCGATTCGGAATCAAACAATAGAAAATCAATTGTGTCTCATTAGCTGTCCTTGACCAATTAAATGTGTAATATTCATTGAATACCGTTGTCTAGATCTACATTGCATTTAGACACATTTACTTTTAAAATATTTATTAAGGGCTTTCAATTTACAGTTTTTCCTTCACCAAACGACTAAACACTAACTGTGCTCAAGAGATAAATGGTTAAAGTAATTTAGCGGCATCTGGCTGTTCGATCGCCGCCGGATCGGCGAGTGATGGCGATTGTGTTTCAGAATACGTTCGTAGTGACCTGCGTACACACAGAAGCTAATCATTTTCTTTTTTTTGAAGTCATCACTAAGGAAAACCTTACCCTAAGGGACATCATGGCTTTTGTAGTGACTATTTCTGTCAATCAATCTGCCTAGCCTTTTCCGAACTATGTTGGGATCGGCCTCCAGACTAACCCGATGCTCCTGAATACCAGTATTTTACATGGAGCGACTGCCTATCTGACCTACACAGCCCAGTTACGGGGTAACATGATACCCCTTGGTAAGACTGGTAGTGGCTATGTTTGTATTTCTTGTAGTGGCTTGGCCCTTTGAATCTATTCTATTAAGCTTTCTATCATCAAATAAATTCTCCCGCTCATTGTGTCAGACTCTTACTGACTAAAACCCACCCGTATTCCTTCTTGTTGCCTGTGTTGCCTGTGTTGCATGGGTTGCCTCGGTGACCCATTAGTACCTTCCCGCGACCCCGGCAGGCATCGGCCCTAGTGGACCCCTACTATTGTGAAGACATCTCTTTGAAGCGCGCGTGGAATACAACGTGCCTTCGACCCGGGCCTGGTCCTTACCGGACGGTGAGCTACAAATTGCTCACCATCCGCAAGCCCGCGCCTACGGTGGCCGGAAATCCGCCCGGGATTCCCGACGCCCAGGGCGTCTTCTGCAGCGGCTAGGGGCGAGAGGGCGCGAAACATGCCTTTCCCTCAACCGTCCCGCCTCCTCTTTCGCGAGCTTTACTGCTTCGCAGAAGGAGATGCCCTTACAAGGCTACGTTTTAGAATTCACATTTTGGGACATTTTGTGGTAGCACCGCCGTCAATTGGCTCACAGAACTGTTTCGCGAAGATTGTTACTCTCGAGCAAACCGCTCTTCCCGAATACAACCTAAGATGAAAGTAACAACAAAAATAATGCATGTTTTGTTGTAAAACCAATATTCATTTAACTAACTTCCAGCCTATACACAATTTCTTTGAAATATAGTTGGCCGAGAGACACCATGTTATTTTGTTGATCTGTGGATGGAAAAAAGAGTTACGTTCCTGCTGATTTTTTCACAAAACGATAAAAAAAAATAAAACAATAAGGGGTGGTATTCCTTCAAACAAAAAACTAGGGAGACTAGAGCACATTTTGCGTATTACACAGATCACTGTGTAGTATGCAAAGTGTGCTGTATGTACTATGTACTATGCTCTGTGTATATTGTCTATTGCATACCCTAGTTTTATTGCATGTCGTGCATTGGACACAGAGCATATTGCGCATACTTCACAGAGCACATTGTGCACAGTACACAGAGAACATTGTGCATACTACACAGAGCAAATTGTGCATAGTACACAGAGCACATTGTGCATAGTACACAGAGCACATTGTGCATAGTACACAGATCACATTGTGTGCACTTTCCTCAACAGGCTAAAACAAGAGGAATCACCGCTCATTACGAGAGTGTGAAATAAAAACCAGAAATATTGCAACTTTTTTATAAAAACCAATTTTAGAACCAAAAAGCTAACTTTCTGAAGTTATTCTTTCCAATCATCGTTGACCGATAATCATCATGTTTCGTTGTTGATCTGTAAATGGAATATGAATTACATTTCTACTGACCTTTTTAATGGTTTGAGGATGAAGACAAAGAACGAGACGGTAGAGTATCTTCATAGCTCGCATAGCTGGCGAGTATTTGCATACACCCACTACTATACACAAGTCAAAAACTCGCCACAGACGATGCAAGTCTCTCTGCCCCCTGCAGAGAGACTTGCAACGCGTGCAGCGCGTTTTTAGCTAAACTTGCAGCACTCAATGAAATGAGACAGCGAATATCTTGTGTGCTCCGTCCACTGATTTACCACCATACGGCCCTTATACATAATCTAAATATTAAGTCTGTATCCCCGAAGGGGTAGGTCAGTAGACCTGGTGATGTGAGTGCGTGAGTGTTGCCCGCTTCCATAAAAATACTGTAGTGTCTACTGTGATTTTAGTAATATTATTTGAGGGGTACCGATCCCATCTTCGTCATCTAAAGACAGCCATCTCAGTTCGTTGTGGATATTTTCCAAGTTTTCTATATTATTCATCTTTTCCTCCCTTAGCTGCGCTTCTGACAACTGGAACGGAGAAATAATAAATAATTTGTAAATATTTTTATTTTGATAGT
Organism: Atethmia centrago; assembly: GCA_905333075.3. Classification (NCBI taxonomy): domain Eukaryota; kingdom Metazoa; phylum Arthropoda; class Insecta; order Lepidoptera; family Noctuidae; genus Atethmia; species Atethmia centrago. Next base: position 24,635,387 of record HG995369.1, read on the forward strand.
TTGAAGTATGAATCTAACACTTTTTCACACACTGGTAGTTTTCATATAATCGGTCGATTGTCAATCCATGACCAAGTGCTAGTTGCAAATTTCCTTGGCATTATGATAGATAGCCAATTAACTTGGAAGCCACAAGCAGAAAAAGAAATAAATATGTCCACAAGGTTAATTGCATACCACGGGTTAGTCGCGTCGATTTTGAGATTCGGCATAATATTTTGGGGAAATTGTAGTCTGAGTGTTCAAGGCTCAAAAACGCTCTGTATGTGCAATTTAATAGTAACAAATTCCTGCGTACCTGTATTTAAATCCCTAAAATTACTAACCTTCCCATCACTTTATATTTTCGAGGTGGCTGTTTTTGTTAAATCAAATATGCATCTTTTTAATAAAGTGTCCGAAAATAGAAACCGGCCAATCAGGAGACTGTATACAAATTTGCTAATTGTTAGTGGTTCCGATACCGCCCTATTAAAGAAAAGTATTACAAATTGACATATCTATTAATAAATGTTATTATTCAATTGGCAAATTTGACCGATAAGTATTTAAATTGATAATTTATGATATCTCTGTAGTCTTGACTTGTACTAAATCATTTATATTTTAATTTAACTGAATTTACCTCTAACTTCACTAATTTTTAATCATATTTTATTAAACTTGACATTAGGTTTTGTATTGCCTATTTCAAATTATTTACACAATTTCATCTTGACATGGTCAACTTGTATTGATCTGATTGAATGTGTTAATAATATATACCTATTGAGTGAATCTGGCCTTAGTTAAGGTAGTTAGTATAAGGATCATTTTAAACCTAACATTTGTAACTTGTACCTACTTTCTGTGCAAATAAAGATTATTCTAGATTATTCTATTCTATTCTATAACAATTTTGTATCATCGGAATTTATTTTCAACGCCTATATTGCTGTTGTCCTGTGCATGGATGGTTGATACCTACATACATGCTATTTGTTCAATAACTTCGTGTTATCAGTTACTTAATCGCCATTTTCACGGCTGTGTAAAGTCAATGTAGCTGTGGACTTCTTGATTGAAAAACATTTTTTTCTATGATTTATTAAGTTTTACAATACTAATGCATATGTTTTATCATTATTTATTATGCTCTGCTTTGATTTCTCAACGATGTACTGTTGTTTGGTCGATGGGTTATATTAAACGCATTGATTTATGCCTAATAGTTTTATGCGTTTAAAGTGAACCTGACAGTTCTATGAGAGTCGCATGTGCCCGTCATCAATGCAATGTTTTTAAGCCAGATGACAGCGTACGAAACATAATTTGACCAAAGAGTTTATCTAATCGAATACAACTTCACAGTTTCAGCACACTTCGGCATGTAATTATAAGATCTATAAGTACTATAAGGTTTGTGTCTCGTTACATTTTTACAATCTTTGATACCTATTCTAATATGTCGTCAGAATTGCTCTGCACTAGAAGAAAATAATGATAATCATCATTTACCTCGAACCTGCGATCAACTACATCTTCTTTATCTCGTATATCTCTGGTCCTCCTATAATTTAAGTTTGTCTGTGCATCTGCACCGTATCGTCTTCTACTATACGGGCTGAAGTAAGGATTCAGTGGTCTTACTTCTCTCCGTCTTAGATTACCAATAATCATGTTATTGTTATCATTGTAATAAAAGTCTTGAAACTGAGAATAAACTATTGCTATTTGCACAGTCAAAAAAGCACATACGAAAAACGGATGAAACATTTTGTAAATGGAATGTGAATTTAGTTGCGAATGTCACGTGATAGTAATTGACTTTATTTGAATATGGAACGTATTGGTCACATACAAATTAAAAGTGGTGCGAGACAGACGTGTTTATAAAAAGGTGATGCAAACTTGAAAGAAACGTATCAATAAAAAAATTGATAATCAGGCTAGCAAAAATTGTATTTGAATATTATGATTGTAATTTTTTATTGAGCTGTAAAAGTTTACGACACAATTTTCAATGATAAAGTAAAATAAATCCAATGGTTTTGAGTAAGTTTACCTATAAGTGCATGCATTCGGGAAATAACGCCAGTCAAGAAAAGTTATCGCGGGCAAAATGAAAAAAAAAGTAATTTTACTGTTTCCTTCTCTTGTATTCTATGGTTTATTTTTCTTGGTAGGTACATAGCTTGATTGAAGTACGTATCTCAAATATTGTTGTTTCATCACGGTAGTTAGAGTATACATTACCAGCACTTATTCGTGTTGTTTTAGTGTATCTTATGCGAGTTTGTGCAATGTCAATGATTGCACAAGCTCGCGTGAATTGTGTTGTTTATTACAAAATGATTGACTTTAGAATCTTATTGCGATGTGAGCTACTCGTAAAAAATACTAATCATAATCATAATCATCATTTATTTCATCCATGTAGTTTACAAGTTGTTATAATTAAATAGGTTTCATACATGAACCCTGTTAGGGCACAGCAATATAAATAGTTTAATGCCATAGTGTCACAATATTAAAACCACTGTGCTTAAACAAAAATACTATTTTTTACATGTTTATCAGATGTCCTGTCATTTGATATTTAAATAAATAACTACGATTTAAAAATAGATGAAAAGAGTGAAATGCGTTTTTTAACAAAACTCGATCGCAACGGAATTCTAAAGAACTGAAATGTGTTTAAAAAAAGAAAAATAAGTAACTGTCATGATATAATATAGGATAGGGTAAGAACAATTAATTAGTAATTTTTCCCATTCATAAATTAAATAAGAAAAAAATAAATTAAAACAAATAGCGATAACAATAATAATCATGAAAAAAATAACATAACATAGGTAGGTAGTAAGTCAAAATTGTGGGTGCTGTGTGTATTGTGTACCAGTATGAATGTCAAGATTTACTTATCGCAGACAGGCTTACTAAAGGTAGGGCTGGATTAAATTATGTGCAAGTAGCAGTGGTGGCCGAGTGGTATTGGACTCGACTTATAGTCATGGGTTCGAACCCAAGCAGGCACTTTACGGTGAAGGAAAGCATCGTGAGGAAACCGGCAGGTCTTAATACCGAAATTCGGGGACATGTGACATCCAACAACCCACAACAACAACATCAACCCGCTCACAGAGAGCAGGCCACCCGCACTGGGCCCGGCAGTGGGAACATTATAGGCTGATTATGTTACATTTATTTCAGACCATTTCCATTACAGACTTACACATCCATAGGGGTGTAAGTAATTACTTAAAAACTATCATCATCATCATCATTTCAACCGGAAGACTGCTCGGCATAGGCCTCCCCCAAGCACCGCCACTTCGACTTGTTCTGTGCTTCCCGCAACCAGCGGAATCTACGGCCTTCACAAGGTCATCGGTCCACCTTGTAGGAGGCCGTCCAACGCTATATCTTCCGGTACGCGGTCGCCACTCCAGAATCTTTCGGCCCCATCAGCTATTTGTTCGGCGAAGAATGTGCCGCCCACAGCCACATACGTTTGGCAATTCTTCGGTCTACTTCGTTCGGTTACCTTAAGAAATATGCTCTGTGCTAAAGGTTAGGTTTTCTCAAATATGGATCAAGCATACCTACTTTCGAAATCGTCAACTATCATGAGCATGCGTGGGGATCGATGCTCATGCCTGCTCGGCAAACATACCTGAGGCAATTCTATTTGCATGTTTATTAATAATAATAATAATAATAATAATCATTTATTTGCAGACATTGAAGTCCATAGAATTACATCAGTAGGTAAATATTGACATCAAAACAAAATCATTAATTACAAATAATAGGCATAATAACAAAAATAACATAATCGAAATACATCATAAATTACATAATAATATCATAATAGAAATGAATCACAAATCATACAAAAAAAAAACACAATACACACATAAAATCACAAATAGGCATAATAATAATAACATAATAGGAATAGATAAAATAAAATGCACGTACAGTCATCAAGAGCAGATCTGTGTGTGCAGTCTCACCCATCGACCAAGCATCGGGCAGTCCCACCGGTCACTCAATGCTCTCAACATGCCGTGGGTGTTGATATCAGTTCTGTGCCGGAAAGCTCGTTCATCGTTTAAAAAGCATCGTTTTCGAATGATGGCATAAAAATCATCCACTCTCGCATCGGCAAACATACCCGAAGCGCTACAATACCGCGGCAGCCCCACAAGCATCCTGAAGGCATTGTTATACTGCACACGCAGGGCGTTATATGCCTTCTGCGTATACTTGACCCAAAGGCTGCAGGTGTAAAAAGTCTGACAGTAAGCTCGGAAAAGCGTCATTTTTACATCGTAAGAACACCCTGCAAACCTACTACCTATTAATATCTGAGCACTAATAAGCAGTTTTTTGAGTAAAGTTCATTATCCTCCAGGCTCACTGTGAGACTACAATATGTATGTCTAGACTTAGGTGTTTACACTGTTCAACAGAAACTTAAAGTTTGGCTTGTTACAGTTTTGGTGTCGTATTTATTATATTTTCAAAGGCGGGTATTTCATTTTAAGCGCTATAAATTAAATTAAATTAATTTTATACTCAGAAAAATGTATTTTTTTAATTTTTGTTCTTTATTTTAAGGGCTTTATCGCTGAGCGATAACGTCACCCTGTAACATCAGCGCAATAAACTTAACCTAAAAACACTTTGTCATTCTGACGTTAATGCTTACTTTAAAACAAAAAAATCCAGTTTATACAGTATCCTAGCTTGTTCCGATAAAGGAAAATTTATTCAGTAAGATTCTGACAACACCCTCCCGCTCCGGCCAGAGCGGGAGAAGTTATTTGATAATTTCACACCCAAAAAAAGAATAATACTACACTCTCCAATATCGTATTTATTTGCTGGTCCAAGTAAATTAAATCGCAAAGCTTTATTCCGCAGATACTCCATCAAAAAATGTTGCACATCTTTGACTACTCCACACTCTTCACAGTTGGGTGACGTAACCTTTTTCATCAGAAAACCAAACTTTTTTAATGGAATGTGACCGGAACGAAATCTTAGTGCCACAACTAAATTACTTCTGCTAAGCAGATTTTGATCACTCCAATTATACACTGGAAGCTGTGATTCGATGGTCTTGTACCAAATTCCCTTTTCTGTTGTCCTCTAGTTAAAGTATTAACTCCAAACATCTGTACACTGCTTTTTTGTTAATCTTATATAATCTGTACATAAAAGAGGAACATTTACAGAAATTCCATGTGACACAGCTTGCTTGGCCTCAGACAACAATGATCCATTTGTTAGTTAGGTACAACTTAAAAGCTATGATAGTGTATTACAATAACTAAATACTAAGTTTACAGAAAAGCATATTACATTCACTGGTTGTTATGAATCACTCCTGCTTTGGATATGCAGGAGACTTCGCATGAAGTGATTAATTCTCGGCGAGTTATATTTGTCCACATCTTCAGAATGCTAATAGGGCTTGACCGCGTTCTGTCTAATAGCGACGCTGTTTTTAGGGTTCAAGTTGGGGGTCGTAGTCAACATGGAACCCTTATAGTTTCGTCATGTCCGTCTGTCTGTCTGTTTGTCGCCAGCTTAGCTCAGAGACTCTTACTGCTAGAAAGCTGTAATTTGGCATGGGTATACATGTTAATCACGCCGAAAGTGGTAAAATAAAATCTTGAAAAATATTATTTTTGGTACCTCCCTTACACATAAAATGGGGATGGTATTTTTTTTCTCGTCTATCCCATGGTATAGGGTAACACTGGATAGGCCGTCAAAAATATTGCGGGTCAGTGAATGCCATTTTTCTATTCAGGGATTTGTTTGCGTAATATTAAGCTTTAAAGTGCTAATTTTTGTTAGAGTCAAGTGTGTCATCTTTTTTTTTTGGTTGGGACATTATCTAATAACTTCTCCCGCTCTGGGTGGAGCGGGAGGGTTTGTCAGACTCTTACTGACTAAAACCCACCCGTGTTCCTTCCGTTGCCTGTGTTGCTAGGGGCCTCGGTATCTCTTTCGGACTTTCTCGTGACCCCGGCAGGCATCAGCCCTAGTGAACCCCTACACTTGTGCTGACATCTCTTTGAGGCGCGCGTGAAACACAACGCGCCGTTGACCCAGGCCTGGTCTTAATTGGACGGCGAGCTACCCATTGCTCACCGTCCGCAAGCCCGCGCCTTCCGTGCGCGGTGGCCGGGAATCCACCTGGGATTCCCGACGCCCAGGGTATCTTCTGCGGTGGTTAGGGGCCTGAGGGTGCGAATTTCGCCTCTCCCTCATCCGTTCCGCCTCCTCCTTCGCGAGCATTACTGCTTCGCAAAAGGAGGTGATGGTTTCCCATCCCCTTTCGTTCCGTACAATGGCCTGGACCGGCGCCGGACGCATGAGATTTCTGCCGACGATCGCTTCCACGAGGACACGGCGGTGCTCTGCCCAAGCCGGGCAGACCTCCACCGTATGCTTCACCGTGTCCTTCGGGCGATTCACATAGTGGTGACACCCGGGCGTTTCCTCCCGCCTTATCCAATACAGGAACCTTCCGAAGCTGCCGTGTCGTGTGAAAAATTTTAAAATGGCTAAAACTTTTAGTTATGCTCCTTATATTTGGTTTTTTTATGTGTTTATTATGTGGTAAATGTGATGTTATTAATGATTTATATGTTTCCGGATTGCACACGAATGATGGTCCAGCTAATATACTATCAATATTGCTGGTTAAATTATTGTTTAAATTGCAATCGAATTTTGTTTTGTGGAAATATGTGACGTGGTCAAAACATTTATAAGTTTGTCAACCTGTAAATAAACACGGGGGACACGGTGGAGCATACGGTGGAGGTCTGCCCGGCTTGGGCAGAGCACCGCCGTGTCCTCGTGAAGGCGATAGGCGGCAGAGATCTCTCGCGTCCGGCCCTGGTTCAGGCCATGGTACGGAGCGAGAGGGCATGGGTAGCCATCACCTCCTTCTGCGAAGCAGTAATGCTCGCGAAGGAAAAGGTGGGACGGTTTAGGGAAAAGCAAATTTCGCGCCCTCTCGCCCCTAGCCGCCGCAGGAGACGCCCTGGGCGTCGGGAATTCCGGGCGGATTTCCGGCCACTGTAGGCGCGGGCTTGCGGAAGGTGAGCAATTGGTAGCTCACCGTCCGGTAAGGACCAGGCCCGGGTCGACGGCGCGTTGTATTCCACGCGCACCTCAAAGAGATGTCGTCAGCACAAATGTAGGGGTCCACTAGGGCCGATGCCTGCCAGGGTCGCGGGAAGGTACTAATGGGTCACCGAGGCCCCTGGCAACACAGGCAACAGGAAAGAATACGGGTGGGTTTTAGTCAATAAGTGTCTGACACACTCTCCCGCTCTGCAGAGCGGGAAAAGTTATTTGATGATTTCCCATCCAAAAAAAAAGCTTTAAATAAAAAACAATATAGATGTGTAATATCTTTGAATTGAGTCCAAAATATAATTCTGGACAGCGACGTTATGTGGAAAATTATTTGTACTCCGCAAAACTATATTAAAGTGAAAAATGTAAGAAGCATGATTATTTAGCATAAACAGCAGTGCATCATAGAAATAACAAAAAGAAAAAGGTTTGAACTAATAAATAAATAAAATAAATTATTTAAAAAACAAAAAACCCGACTGCAAAAACACATAACTGAAAAGAGATAAATAAACAAGCATTATAATCTATAGAATTTTGGTATCGCAGGCGGGACAATCAAAAGTTACACCATATTTCAGGTTATTCGACTGTCCCCGCCTACAAGACCAAAATTATATACCTAGATTATAATGCTTGTTTATCCCTTTTCAGTTATGTGTTTTTGCAGTCGGGTTTTTTGTTTTTTAAATAATTTATTTTATTTCAAGCTTTTTAGTTTTATTAACATATATATTTGAAAATTACTCATTACTAGCTTTAATTTGATACCAATATTGTTGCAATTAATTAAAAAAAAAAAATCCCTTCCCCTCCTTTTTTATATTTGCAGATGCAATTTATAAATATTATATAGCCTATGTCACTCCCACAATTAAGACGAATCTAAAGACACCTCTTATGTTAAAATCCATCAAGCCGTTTAGGCTACAGACCGTGCCAAAGAAATAGACATACATACATACATACATACATACATGCATACATACATACATACATACATACATACATACATACATACATACATACATACATACATACATACTCTCGAAAAACATTACCCTCCTGAGGCAGTCGGGTAAAAATAAGATGAGCAAGCAAGTGAAATAACTAACCCTGGTCACATAGCGTTTCTCAGAGTGGCAATTTGTAATTCATCCTTTATTTCAATGCAGGGCGCATCTATTACCTTGCGAATAAATATTTTACCGCTATTTGTCCAGCAGAATTTATATTTTTTGGATTTTGCTAAATCTCTTGCTAGGAAGAATAGTCTTCGACCCTTGTTTGTCAGAGCTTCAGCAATATAGATCGGTGTAGTTACTCCTTTAAAACCAATGTGGCCAGAGTTTAAGCGCTGGTCAGGGTGTTTTCCATTAAAAGCTTTAGCCCCCTGTATTATGAGGTTTTTCATGATGACAGTAGTTAGCTCAGCCACTATTGAGGTCTTTCCAGCCTTCGATGTAACTCGGAAAACATCCTAAATGCTTGTTGCTTGTTTATTCACGTCAATCACTTTGCACGTCTTTTCTATGATGTTACACAAGTCTGTTTTGGTTTCAGTATCAGTTGTTTTCAGAACATTTCTCAGTTCAATAGTAGCCGACTTCAGATTTCTTTGAACTTCACCAATTTCCTATTCTAGATTAGCTATTTTTAATAAATGTTCTTTCCGTTCACCTTCTAAATCTTCGACCTTTTTCTTCACGATATTTGGAGACTTCGATTTCTTCGTTCGTATGTTTGATCTCGGCATTTTGCTGTTTTATTTCAGCGACTTCAGCGACGAGCTTTTTAAGTAGGGTATTCTGGGTTTCCTTCCACTCACTAAGCATGACTTTGATTTCGTCCTTAAAAGAACAGAAGCGATCTTCACTAGACTGACGCAGTCTTTTGCGTTGAGATACAAAATTAGGCGGCGTATTTTGGCTAGGAGTATTTACGACGTCGGAATCCAATATAGTCCTTTGCAAGTCCGAGTTGGTTGGTGATCGTAGTAATGTGTACATGTTTCCCAAGTTCGGAGTTTACGTAGTCGCACCGAGCGTTCGTAAAACAGCGCCGTAGTTCTATCTCGCTCGAACAGTAACACCGATATCGAAACCGCTCCACTTCACGGCGCGCCTAGTACTTCTTAGATTTTTAATATTGATTAAAATTAAATAAAAAATAAATAATTTTGTGCACACGTCTTTTCGCTAGTGCGGACAATCAGGAATCCTCTTCGCATCCTCAATTGGGTCTTGTCAGCGCCTTAAGAGACAAGCTGTGCGCCCGATGGGATTTCCAAACGGCAAAAAAAAAGAACTTATTTTATTTATTATAGGGCAGGGGCTCCCAACCTTTTTCAGCCCGCGGCGCACTTACAAGTTTAGAAAGTTGTCACAGCGCCCTAACCTAGCTAGTCGAAATAGATAGGTACTGGTTAGATAGGCAGATAGGCACAAAAATAAAACATCCACATTATGAAACTAGTTTTACTTTTTCATTAGAAATAATACATTTTAACAAATCGTTTAACAAAGAATTAAGAAAAATAAAACTACCCAATAAGTATGATGACTGAGCTTGGTAATTTCCACACAATTTATCAAAGCGTGGGATAAGCCTTGACACCGCTACTCTCATTTCTTGCTCCACATTGATCTTTGATCGATATATGCTCCTGATCACTGCAACGGCTGAAAATGGAGCTTCGCCTATATACGAAGTTGCCAAAGGAACGAAAATTCTAAGAGCTTTTGATGCCTAAGTTACATATTAATTTTGAATAGATATCCAAAATTCCATCAAATCGGAACATTAAAATTTAGTTTTGAGGCTGTTGTCGCAAGAGAGTTCAATGAGACTCTCTTCTTCGTACGATATGAAGTCTGGCGGAACTTGGTCATAGAAAGGATCTTGGATCTACACAATTTTTTCAACATTATCTTCAGCAAAGTGTTTCGAAAACCATTCAATAAGCTTCGAAAGGTTTCCGTGAAGATGGTCATCAGCAGTGCTATTCTGTAACCTTCTCACAGTGAAAACTTAGGTGAAGTGAGCGTGGAGTAAATTGTCAGTGTCATCCTGCCTGATACTAGGGATGGACCAAGGATTACATTTACAACCATAATCTAGATTTTAATATATTATTAAGCTAATTCTGTTGATTATTTTATAAATTATTTCAGAGCTAGTATATAGTTTGTTATTATGAACCATTTATTAACTGATTAAATAAACGCAATCCCATGACCCAATCGCGATGTGTTTTGAAGAAGCGATGGTGGATTGAGTCGAGTAAAGACTGTGCGACGTTATTCAGCGTTGTTGTATTTATGCTTTTGTTCACGTTACAGTTACCTCCGCCCTTACGGGTTAGCCCTGACAGCTCACTCCATGCAAGTTTTCAAGGTGAGATTTTTACAGAATCGACATGCAGGTCTTGTGAAATCTCGCACTATTTCATTTTATAGAAAGTATAGCCGCACCACCGCCGCAACACTGTTGCACGCTATATTTTTATAGATATTACAGCCGCACTTATATGTAAAACTATTAATACAGTATTAAAATGTAATAATGAAGTTAAATAACATATTTATTTTGTAATGAATGTTTTGAATAAAATATTTTTTGTTGATTTTTTTGATTATTTTTGTTATTTTTTTTTTAATGATGTTTTTGAAGTACAAATGAGCGCCTCACAGCGCCCCTGTGTACTTTCTACAGCACCCAAGTTGGGAAGCCCTGTTATAAGGGGATGGATTAAAAAAAAATCCTTCCTTTGTGAAAACTCTTGTGTAAAATTTCATGCTTTTAAACCCAGTGGTTTAGGGAATTTAAGTTTTTTAGGGTTCCGTACCTCAACAGGAAGAAACGGAACCCTTATATACCCTCACTCGTGTGTATGTCTGTCTGTCTGTCTGTCTGTCTGTCTGTCTGGATGTCTGTCTGTCTGTCCGTATGTCACAGCCGATTTGCTCTGAATTTTCTGGACCGATTAAGTTGAAATTTAGTATGCATATGAATTTCTGTGACCCAAATACGGATGTTTAACGTAAATAAATGAATTTTGAATACGAGGTCACTCCTGGGGGGGAAAATTAGAAAAAAAAAAAACGTTTTGCAAACTGTACCGTGTGACATATCAAATGAAAGGGTTAAAAATACATTGCCACACTAATGTGGCAATGTATTTTTTAATACTTTTAAAATAAATAGTTTTAAAGTTAATTAGGAAAATCGATAAAAAATTACCATTCATTGAGCCAAACTTTTTGAAAACAATACCGAAGATAGTTGTTTACTTATAGATTACAGATTAACCTATAAGAAGTCTTTGGTGTTAAAGTAACATGGTAAATTTCTCAATAGTTATTGTGCGTACAATTTTACATTTGCAGTTAGAACATGTTTTTCAACTACACTGTTTACTTGGGACAAAAAACATGGTAGATAACATATTCATTGTACGGAACCCTTGCCACGCGAGTTCAACTCGCTTTTGTCCGGTTTTTTTATTAAGTAATTATTGCAATATAATAGCTAGATGTGGTCGCAGCAGACAGAGAATGTGGCGAGGTTCCGTACAATGAATATGTTATCTACAAAATAATCAGAAGGAATGGGGGAAGGCCTTTGCAAGGAGTGGGACAATAGGTACGGGATAGTAAAAACAGTCCTTTGTATCTACTTACTTAAACGTGAAAAGAAAAGTTGTGAATTCTAATAAAACACGTCAAAAATGATAAATTAAATTTATTTCTGTAAATCGGTTCATGTCAATAATAACATATGTTTTGAAACTATATGAGTTCGGTGTTTTCTAACTGACTACTCTGAGATCAAAGATCGAAATAAACTCAGAGGTCACAGTCTCTTTTAAAGTCCAGACAAAATCATGGTCAGACCATGCAAATGAAGTTTGAGTGGACCTGTCTACTAAAAACAGACCAATATTGACAAGAATAGAAAAGTTGTGAATTCTAAAAAAAACACGTCATAATTTGTAAACAACAGTGATAATTATATAACATGCCATACGTGTAACAAACACATGTTTAATAGTTGTTTGTTCTCACATAACAACAGTTCAAACAATTTTAAAACAACACGAGCTATATTGACGTAGCACGCGATACATTCATTGTCGTGATTACTATCTGTGTTAAATAGTTCCAGGAGCTTAGTGAGGTAGAAAATTAACATATTGCTTGATGAAAGTACTTCATATACTTTGCTTTTTATAAGACATTCAAACTCTATTGTAAAGTTTTGATGACACAAACCATGGGATCGATAGGATTTCCCTTTGTCAAAACTGACGAATTTCCATAAAACTTTCAACCTCTATTTTACCCCTTAAAGGGATGAATTTTCAATAATCTTTCCTTAGTGCTCCATTCGTTATACAAGAAACTCCAAAAAAAAAATTCATGTTTCTAGACTTCTTTATCTTTTACTCTTTTTTTATTTATCTTTTTTTACTGGTAGTATATTATAATATGTTGTATTGTGTGCCTTTTAGTCTATGCTAAATAATTATTTCAAATTCAACTCAAACTCAAGCATTTATTTCAAAGAAACCAATCACAGGCACTTTTACGAGGAAACGCCCAGGTGTCACCACTGTGTGGATCGCCCGGAGGACACGGTGGAGCATACGGTGGAGGTCTGCCCGGCTTGGGCAGAGCACCACCGTGTCCTCGTGGAGGCGATTGTTGGCAGAGATCTCTCGCGTCCGGCCCTGGTTAAGGCCATGGTACGGAGCGAGAGGGCATGGGCAGCCATCACCTCCTTCTCCGAAGCAGTAATGCTTCGCGAAGGAGGAGGCGCGACGGTTGAGGGAAAGGCAAATTTCGCGCCCTCTCGCCCTAGCCGCCGCAGGAGACGCCCTGGGCGTCGGGAATCCCGGGCAGATTTCCGGCCACCGTAGGCGCGGGCTTGTGGATGGTGTGCAATGGGTAGCTCACCGTGCGGTAAGGACCAGGCTCGGGTCGACGGCGCGTTGTATTCCACGCGCGCCTCAAAGAGATATCGTCAGCACAAGCGTAGGGATCCACTAGGGCCGATGCCTGCCGGGGTCGCGGGAAGGTACCAAAGGGTTACCGAGGTCCCTGGCAACACAGGCAACGGAAGGAATACGGGTGGGTTTTAGTCAGTAAGAGTCTGACATACCCTCCCGCTCCGCTCAGAGCGGGAGAAATTATTTGATGATTTCCCAACCAAAAAAAAAGGGGTCGGCCAGTCAGAAATATGAAGCTAGTTGCCCATTCCAAAGCACAAGCAAAGATACTGTAGTGTGCGGGACGTGCTACATTAATAAATAATATTCCTTTTTGACAAATAGTAATATATTTATCTTTTAAAATTCAATACATTTACGTTTGTAAGTTCATTAAAGACTGTCTCTGTGACAATCCATCATTTTAAATCTGTATTCTGATTTTAAATATTTGTTTTTATTAAGTTGCTAGTGTCAACTAGCGGATGATGCATTATCATAGAACCTCTACTGTACCTATGGAGAAGAACGGGCAAGAAACTCCACGGACACTAATTTAAATCAACATAATGGTTACAAAATTTTGTTTACATCATTCATTTTGAAATTATACATGTGAGAACGATGCAAAATGTCAAAAGTATCCGTAATAAAAATATAAAAAAAAACACTCAAAAAAAAAAATGCCGTGGCGGCTAAGAAATGACCAGTCCCTATTGACGGCGCCCGTTCACGAACATGATGCATGTATTAGCACTATTCAGCTCAACCATTTTTAAGACGCTGACAACACCTAAACCGCGGTCACTGTCAGATTGCATAGAAAAGAAAGAGAAGCGCGATGACACAACGCTTGTAATTTATTGCAAAATATGAAGCAATTATCTATTTACTCAAAATTTAGTTGAATAATCGAAAATAAAAAAACAACCAAGTTCTGCATTCAAATAAGACCTTCTTGTTATTAATTAAATACGTAACGTATTTTGATATTTAATACAGATATTTTGGATTAGAACTCAAGGTAAGAGGGTAGTTTAACGTCAGTTTGTATCGATATTTATTTTCAAAACGTGTTTTGGTAACAACCAAGTTCTGGGAAATATGTTCAGAATTAACATATTTTTTTTTTCCGCTACCACAAACTATACAAAATTGGCAATTTTATTTCTTAAGAGAAGCCTATTTTGGTCAATTGGGTCTTGTAAGCGCCTTAAGGGAGCTAAATGATTCAACACACGCGCCACCATCAGCGAGACAATAGAGCGAGCATGAATCAAAATCAAAATCAAAAGTAATTTATTCAAACTAGGCTGAGAATCAACACTTTTCGAAAATTACATAAGACAGACCCCCAAAACGCCCACCCCTCACCACTTCCTAGTACTTTAGCTGGGAAGAACTCCCCAGCAGCACAGCTGTCTGTTCAGTTAAAGAAAAAAAAATGGATTCTATACAACAGTATGCAAAACAATTTACACTACGTGCAACACAAATCATTAAATTCTTAGCACAATGTCAGCTAGCACACCACTATACCAAAAATAAAACACACCGAAAACTATTCTCAAGCAGATATAAAAACGTAAACAGAACTTAATACCGAAATACAAGGACGACATCAACAGACTTGTAGACTGGTGCAAAGTAAACAAAATGCTTTTAAATATTAGTAAATGTCACTACATCCAGTTCACTCGTAATAAAAAAGTGGTTGAGAATAAATACTACATAGAGGAAGAGGAATAGAGGGAGTCCTGAATATTGTCTCAAGATCTTTCAAGTTACTGGGATTCGTTTTGCGAAATAGTAAGGAATTTAAAAGGCCCGCTACAAAAATAAAGCTTTTCAATACTTTAGACCGTCCCATCCTAGAATATAGTTCCGTGGTATGGAATCCGCATTACAAGGTTTACTCCAAGGGATTAGAGAGTGTCCAAAAGCGGTTCCTTTACCATCTGTGCTACGGCGGTCACTTGGCTAAACAAATCACTAGCTACACTGACAGGTTGAAACATTACCACATGGATACACTAACCAGTCGTAGGAAGAAACTGGATTGTGTCATCCTTCACAAAATATTGAGTGGAACGATAAATTGCAGTGAACTTCTGAGTTCATTAAATATTAATATTCCATCTCGAATACCCAGGCATAACACATACAATTTATTTTATATCCCTGGATCAAAAAGACTTTGTAGGCAATATAATATGTTAGCCAAAGCTACAAATTTAGATATCTGCGAGTCTCTGTCTAAATATAAGAATTGTTTAAAAGATTTAATTTAATTTAAGTATCTCTAAATGTTGTATTTTATTTTTTTATGTCCTTTAAATATGTATTAACTGTTTCCTAATTTTACCTTTCATTAATATTTTAACTTTGTTAGCTTAGCTGTTAAGTAAGTTGTTGAGCTGAGCTGATGCTGCTGAGCATGAGGACCTGGGTTCAATTCCGGGTCAGGCAAAATTTTATAGGGTTTTTCTATCAGGAATTTCTCAGTAGCAGCCTGGAGTCTAGATTTGTGCCCGGTTGAATGCAATAGGCTCGCCCCCTATTACATGGGACTTAAACATAACTGGCGAAATGTAGGTGTACTACAGGAACACCTCTGCCCAACCCTTCGGGGAAACAAGGCGTGATGTTATGTATGTATTTATTATTAGAAGATGAACTTTATAATAATATGATTAATATGTTCCTGGTCTAAATTCTTTGAAAAGTATGTTTTTTTTTGGATAACGGATTCCTCGTACAAAATTTTATTCCCTATTTTACCCTCTTGGGGAATGATTTACCAAAAACGTTGAAATACATTGTTTTTAGATTTTTAACCAGAATGCTAAATACCAATTTTCATGGTTTAAACTACAAAAAATACGATTTTCCATACAAACTTTCATCACCTATTTTACTCCCTTAGGGGTTGAATTTCGAAAGATCCTTCCTTACTCCTTGTCTACATTAAAAAGTCCTAACTGACTAACTGGCGTAGATGAGTGATACAGATAGAAGATAAAAGCCAATTCGATTTTAAAATTGTACTTTTTATTCATAATTAGTTAAACATAATGTTGTTTTTTCAATTAGGTTATTTTATTATAGTATTTCCGAACAAAAGATAAGTATTTAAGGTTTCATCTTTCAATTTCGTACTTATTTTGTTACACATATACCCAGAGGCGAAAAACAGACGCTCGACTTCAACACTTGTCGGCGGAAACGACTTCGCATAGTTATAATCAGCTTCCAAGTACTTTCCTCTATTCCCTCCGCATTCAAAAAGCGTCATCTCATGTTTCAATATTATGTCACGACGTTTGGATTCACACACGCACATACATTGGCCGGGACGAATAAAAAAATTGTTCGAATCCCGCATGTGTAGTCCCGCATTACTGGTCCCGCAATAATGATGCGGGATCCCGCATTAAGGGATACCGCGTATGCGGGATTGGATTCCCTTGTTACATAGGTGCCTAGCAAGCTTAGCATGACCCTTTCTATTTCTTCGAAGAAAAGACATGGCTCTTTCTATACAAAGTGACATTTCATTTCACCTTTTTTGACATCCCACCGTAGAAATCCTTTCTACATAAAAAGGACCTAGACAAAGATCGTTAGAAACGGAAGACAAAATGACAGATTGTAGAAGGATTTCTACGGTGAGATGTCAAAAATAGAGAAACGAAATGTCACTTTGTATAGAAAGAGCCGTGTCTATTCTTCGAAGAAATAGAAAGCGTCATGCTAAGCCTGCTGTACCTAACACAGAATCCTCGAGCGAACAATACATTTGGTTACTCCAAATAAGATCCTTACAAGCACATTAAAATCCAATGTAGGTACAGTGGAGAACAAAGCACTGAGTACATTATGTCTTTTCTTACTTAAAAGCAGCAGATCTGCATTTCTTTTAAGTATCAACTTTCAGCTACATTTAAAGAGTAATTTATTGCTTTCACGGACCAAGCCGGCTGCATGCAACACTTGTACAAAAGCTGTTTGTTATTGAATAACATGCAACATAAATGGCAGACCGGAAGTAAATTTCTTACAGAATTACTAATTTTCATGATTTTTCTCAGTAGAGACTCTGAGTCTGAATTTGTACTCGGTTCAAATTATCCTATTGATCGATTATTATATGAAATCATAACATTTGAGGCTTGTTTTAACTCTAATCTAATGATTATAATTCTGAAAATGTATTTATTTGTTACGGTCGCGAATCATATTTATCAAAAAAAAAATGAATTTCGTGGGCTACGCTGCGCTGCCGCTTTCATATTAAGGCAATACGCTCGCCCCCATATAACATGATACTGCCTAACTTAACTCGTTCGAATAATACATACGCGATGGTATGTTATATGTGGTAGCAGTAGTTAAAATTATAATAAATAATAAATTATTTATTTTCTGTAAGTAGGTTTGTACAAACACTTTTACACGTCAATCATATTTTTAAAATAAAGCTAGATGAGATCGGTGTTTCCTATCTGACTACTCTGAGAAGAAAGGCCGAAACAAACTCAGAGGTCCTTTAAAGTCCAGACATAATCTTGGTCAGATCATGTGAAGGCCATGTAGATTGATTGATTTTGAGGAAAGAACCACACAGATTGAGTGGACCTGTCCAGTCAGTGCACGCATTTGTCGGTAATCGTGCAGCTCAACTCAGAACTTAAGGAGCTTAACGATTCGACGAACAATACCAAAGAAAGAACATTTGGGTAGGCCGCATAAATTACTCAAACTGCCAGACCATGATTAATCCTAAATGAGAAAAAAAAACAACAATGACCCACATAGGCTTCACATTCACAATCATTGAAAACAATATAATACTTTACAAGTAAATATTAAATTCCAAACAATATATTGAACTCCACAAAGTAAATATGTCAAAAATGTATATAAATAAAATAAAAGTTTCAGTATGCAATAATTGGAGCAGCTTAATCCCAAGCCTTTTTGTCCTCAATATAATCTTTAACGGTATAAAAGGCTTTCTGGCACAACTTACTTTTAATAAATGATTTGAATTTATTAAGGCTTAGATCTTGAACGTGGCTTGGAAGTTTATTATAAAAACGTATACATTGACATCTGAATGAGCCACCTATTTTCTTGAGCCTTTTGTAGGTATAACAAATTTGTGTTTGTTCCTAGTATTTATATTATGGATATCACTGTATTTTTTAAACAATTTTATATTTTTATGAGCAAATAAAAGATTTTCAAAAATATACTGATAGGGCACAGTCATTACATTAATCTCCTTAAATTTCTCTCTGAGAGAGTGTCTCGGACTTAATTTATAAATTGACCGAACAGCTATTTTCTGCAAAACAAAGATAGTCTGAATGTCAGCGGCATTTCCCCACATCAGAATACCGTACGACATTACACTATGAAAATAGCTAAAGTACACTAAACGGGCTGTCTCTATTACGAATTTTTCTAACAGCGCATGCTGCGGAGCTTAGCTTTTTCGACAATTTATCTATATATCACAATAATGACCGGCTCACTCGCTAATTGGGGATAGATGTCGAAGAAAAATAGGAATACATTAAAATTCTGGTTAAGCCTTTAAAAGGCGCGACGTGTTTTTTATACAAAGAAAATTTAATTCGATTTTCTGAAACAACAGTTGGCCTGAAAAGAAACAATATACAAAACAGTAGATAACAGACAACTTTGAGATTATTCATTCTAAGCTGCCGTATCTACTTAATCAAAATCTTAAATTCACTGGCAGACAACGCATATCCTAAATCATTGGGCCTGAGAAAGAAACAAAGAAAGAAAATTATAGTGATGGCCAGTTGTTTTAACCGAAAATCTATGCAGCATGGGGTTCACTATTCTTAGTTAAAAATATTTAATATTTAATCTAATAATATCTAATATTTAAAATCTAAGGCTCGTAAAGATAATGTTGATCTGTCAGAGGAACATTGAACTATACTGTGTTGAGTTAGATATATACATATATCATGTCATAAGCATATGCACGCGATATCATGGGTGAGAGGCCTGGCGGAGGAAGCGGTGTCCCGGGGCGGGGTGATGTTGGCGGTGTCTATGGACATCTACAACGACTTGACTACAACGACACCCTGCCCTGGAGTTGTATTCGGGAAGCACTGCGGTATCATCGGGTGCTTTCCTACCTCCGCCGCATTGTTAGGACTTATTTGGCGGAGAGGTGTGTCACCTACATGGGACGTGATGGCGGAAACCAGCGACGCATGTCGTGCGGTGATCCGCAGAGCTCGGCGCCGTTATTATTAGAACAAAAAGTATGATTTTTGCAGTCCCGCAAATCCCGCGGGTCCGCGGGAGTGGTGACATCGATCCCGCAGGCCTGCGGGATTGAGATTTTGATGTGGGATTGGATTCCCTATATGTAACTAAGCAAAGGAACACATATAAAATCCTGCTAATATTATAAATGAAGAAGAAAAAAAAATATAAATGAAGATCGATGTATTTACATGCAATTTGAGTGAATTTGCAAAAATAGTGTTATGTTCTGTACATTAGAGTAGGCTTTATGCTGTTTTATATTTTAAATATTGTTTTTTTTTTATATTTAGGGAAGCAGTTATTATTTTTAGATGTTTAAGTACTACTAGTTTTTTTTTTACGTTTTTTCATAGTTTTAAATTGTAAGTAAGTTAATTTTAAGACTGCGCTTTTTTTTTGGGTGGGATATTATCAAATAACTTCTCCCGCTCTGGGCGGAGCGGGAGGGTACGACAGACTCTTACTGACTAAAACCCACCCGTGTTCCTTCCGTTGCCTGTTTTGCCAGGGGCCTCGGTACTCGTACTCGGCC
This sequence comes from Atethmia centrago, assembly GCA_905333075.3. Lineage (NCBI taxonomy): Eukaryota > Metazoa > Arthropoda > Insecta > Lepidoptera > Noctuidae > Atethmia > Atethmia centrago. Next base: position 24,655,378 of record HG995369.1, read on the forward strand.
TTCCGGACTTTCCCACGACCCCGGCAGGCTTTGGCCCTACTGGACCCCTACACTTGTGTTGACGAAATCTCTTTGAGGCGCGCGTGGAACATAACGCGCTATCGACCCGGGCCTGGTCCTTACCGGACGACAAACTACCCATTACTCACCGTCCGCAAGCTTGCGCCTGCGGTGGCCGGAAATCTGCCCGGGATTCCCGACGCCCAGGGCGTCTCCTGCGGCGGCTAGGGGCGAGAAGGCGCGAAATTTGCCTTTCCCTCAACCGACCACGACCGCGTTATCGCATTAGGTTTAGGAGAGTTGTAAGGGAGATTTTGAAGAAAATAAATAAATAAATGTGAAAATTTGTATCTTGGATATTTGGATGTTTGTTACTCAATCACGTAGGAACGACTGAACGGATTTGGATGAGATTTGGCACGCACCCACTGACCATGACCTAGGTTAGGACAGAGGATATTTTTTTCCCGGTAGTACTTTCAAGTCGGATAATTTCCAACCTCTACGCGGAGGGAGCCGCGGGCACAGTTACTAAATAATTATTGTTGGTAAGTAATTATTTTGCCTAAAAAATATTTTATTATACCAAAACTTTTTAATAAAAAATACAAAAATAGTCGACATTGCCCTCTCAAAACTTATTAAGAAATTCCGAGTTAGCAAATAAATAAATACGCATTTGAGTTTGATTTTGACATTCATATAGAGCAAACTCCTGCTCGAGACTCAAAAGTTCTGGAATAAATTGTAACAAACTTCTGTAACGAGCAGGTATATAAGTACAAATGGAGCTCATTTACATACGTAATGTACAAGGCACATATATTTTTATGTACTATTGATAAACTTGGGTAGAACGTTTAAAAATATGTACATATTGGGCGAAATACAGAAGTGATTTTACGAAGTATCGTTTGAAATACTCTAGGTACGTGTAAAATTCTGTCTCTGCCGACAATTAGAATCGCAAATACTTTTTTCGCACCACAAGTGCGTCTTTATGTTTTTTTCCATTTTATTAAAATAATCAATGAATAAGCTAATTCCTGATAAGCAAACTTTATTGCCTACCAGGACATCTTTGTGATATCTACCAACCCGCACTGGGCCCGCGTGGCGGATTACGGCCCACTCCCTCTCACAGAGAGGAAGCCTGTATCCCAGCAGTGGGAACATTATAGGCTGATTATGTATATGTGTAAATACTTTATTTATGAAAAACGTGCTTCCCAGTCCCATTTTCGTAAACATACCACATCTTAGTAAAAAATATGCCCTGGGAAAAATATACAATTAAACTCTTTGTTTCTGAAAGCCTATACAAAAGGTATTAGAATTAAACTACATTGTTTTAATTCTGTCAATAAAACACAGTTTTTTTCTTTTGTCGTATATAAATAAGTAACTCTTTGTATACGACAGTATAGGTCAGGGTCAATAATGCCGAGTCTGGGTCTATTTGGACCCTTTTATACAATGTCTAGACTTATTTGAAGTTTACCTGACCTTAAACTGATCAATACAGGACTGGTGTCTTACAAACTTATATTGTTTCTAGAAAGCGTTTTATTGGTATGTTGCTACTTACTGTAATTTATTCAATACTATGCTTATACATATGTCTACGTTAGAGAACAAAGAAAACAGATCCTGCGTTTACAATAACTGAAATTAAATAAAACAGGTACCTACGTAATTAAAGTTTTCGTCCGGTTCCATCACCTGTAAACTCTCCTTATAGATTCAAGCTTTTAATAAGGTTTACGTTTCCCTTAAAGTGGCTCCTAGAGTGATATGAGTGGTACGTAAAATTAGTGCGTAATCTGCTGTAAATTTGCGCCAAATAAAAAAATGGTGCGCTTTGTCGTTATGGAAAAAAAAGAGAGAGAGAGAGTAACGTTGTTCCAGCAAAAAAATTCTAAACGAATGATCGGAGCGAGAAATATTGAGCATGGGCAGATAGCTTATATTTGTGCAAAAATGTGCGCCGAAAATATAATTTGTGCGTCTTCAGGTTTTCAAGATGGTCCTCACCGGACACGGCAGCTTCGGGAGGTTCCTGTATCAGATAAGGCGGGAGGAAACGCCCGGGTGTCACCACTGTGTGGATCGCCCGGAGGACACGGTGGAGCATACGGTGGAGGTCTGCCCGGCTTGGGCAGAGCACCGCCGTGTCCTCGTGGAGGCGATCGGCGGCAGAGATCTCTCGCGTCCAGCCCTTATATTCCAGAGCTTATACGTTTTCTCATTTAGGCGCTGCGATATTTCTTCCAGTTTAAAAAAAGCGCTATTACTTGAAAATTATAAATATTTCTTTAAATCTAATTCTATCACAAATACGCACAAATTAATGTTTATTCTACAGGCGCACATACAATAGTTTTAGAGATACACGATTCTGCAAAACTTTACTCCAGCAGGAAACGCAATATCTTGAAAACCTGAAGACGCACAAATTATACTATATTTTCGGCGCACATTTTTGCACAAATATAATCTATCTGCCCATGCTCAATATTTCTCTGTCCGATCATTCGTTTAGAATTTTCCTGCTGGAACAACGTTACTCAAGCAGGAATCGTTTTTTCCGTTTTTTCCAAAACGAGAAAGCGCACAACTTTTTTATGTGGCGCACATTTACAGCAGATTACGCACTAATTATACGTACCACTCATATCACTCTAGGAGCCACTTTCCTGCTGGGGTAACGTACATTTTAATAAGGCCTTTTATTTTCTATGATATCTATATAAAGGCTATGTTTCGTCATTCAATTGGTAAAGATAAATTTAATGTTCAAGATCTAGGCATGATTGAACTGTTGGTTCAGCTATGCAGCATTGCTGAAGCACATCTATAAGTAAATTGTCTTCATAGAATAGAAAACTATAATTATGTGTGTCACAAGGCATCATATTAGGACATAAATGCCATGAGCCATGAGGCTGAATAATAGAAATATACGAGTAAAAGTAGCCGTAGCTACTTATTTAAAAAAATAACAAGGAAGTTTATTAGGGCTGTAACTCGAAATAAATCATGAGTGTAGAGACACAATCTGAAATTTAAACAAGACGGTGGCTATTAAAGTGGCCATTTGAATTAGCATGGTTAATGGTGACCGCACATTCGCGTAACTGACGCAGAATTTAACCCTGAATTTAAAGAAGATTTTTATGGGTGTTGTGATCTTGAAGTTTAGTAAGGTTTGGTGTATAACTAACTGATGACCGTTTTTTCAATCCAACTTATACAGGGTGCCCGGTAATTAATGGATAACCTTGAAATGGTTCATGGTAGAACTAATGGCCTTTCAGAAAAAAATACAAATAAAAAAAAAACAAGTAGAGTACCAAAGATATGTTTTTTTTAAATAATATCGATGTTTTTTGTTACCTTATTTTATATTCTTGTACACCACGACCACAAATTAATGAATTCCATTGGTTTAAAGTTAACGTAAATTACTATAACAATAAATGTTATAGTAATTTACGTTAACTGTGCTGATAGATAAGCAATAAATAGTATGACTGCTATTACACGGTTTTTTTAAAAAACAAGTTGAATTATTGTTCTAGTGAAAAATTAGTGAAAAATATTCAATTTGACAAAGTTTAAGCAACTGCAGCATAAAAATAAGTATTGAAACACAAATAATTTAAAAATAATATGTGCTTAAAGCCGATTTCCAAATGGTATTAATCATTATTATATCTAAGGTAAATAGTGAATTATTGCCATTCGTGTTTAAAAGGAGTAAAATTTGATTAAACAAGAAAGTTTTCAATATTGTTTTTTTTAGACACCACACCACACCACAATATGGTTTTTTTGTGTTATTGGATATCATATCCATACTTAATATACATAATGTACATAATCCTTAAATTAATATTATAAATGCGAAAGTGAGTTTGTTTGTTACGCTGTCACGCTTAAACGGCTAAACAGATTTAGATGAAATTTGGACATCGGATACTTTTTACCTTATTTACTTTTTTTTTAGAATCTTGGTTTCGCCCGTGGAGGTCATAAATTTATCCCTCGAGAACCGGGATAACAAGTATGATAGATTCAAAAGACTGACTGCAATGTGTCTATGATGATTTTAAAATAAGGTTGAATGTGAGATCTCAACATGGAGGATAAATACCAAACATTATTGAAGAATGTAGCATACTTGTTATCCCGGTAGAACGTTCTCTAGGGACAATTTCTGACCTCCACGCGGGCGAAACAGCAGGCAAAAGCTAGTAATATTATAAATGCCAAAGTAACACTGTCTGTCTGTCTGTTATTTTTTCACGCCTTAACCACTGAACCGATCGTTGTGAAATTTAACAAATTGGTAGTTTGAGACCTGGCGAAGCACATACGCTACTTTTCACCCTGGATCACAGACGAAGTCACGGGTAACAGCAAGTATCCAATACCTTAAAAAAAATAGAGCCCAATTCTCTAGCAGACACCAGAGCCCAGCCGATACCCGAGGCTACCAAGTCTGCCAGGGTGTTTCCATCCTGCCAAGGGGCGATGTAGTTAAGTGGTAATTAAGGCCACGTACCGAAACCTCAATGCCTGCAAGCATCTGAATTAATAAATCCAATCTACTTCCGTAATAACGTGAGCTTCTTGGATCGATAAGATTGCGAGATGGAGAGAAATTGTGGTTTCTTTAACAGAAAGTCTGAAATGTGTATGATTTCAAATGTTTTTGATGAAGATGGGAATCAATTAGAGTTAAGGCTCCTACATACTGGCGCGACTTGTCGCGCGACGCGACGCGACACAAAGACACCGCGTGTAGCGCTACGAGCGGTGCCTTTGTGTCGCGACGCCTCGCGCGACAAGTCGCGCCAGTATGTAGGAGCCTTTAAGTGCGTGTGTGGCGGATTGCATATTTATTAGTCTAGACGATACTAAAAGCATGTGCTAAGTAGTTATTTAAAGATTTTGCAGAATATTCTCACCTACATATTATATGTCTTGTAATGAAAACAGTATCGAGATATTTTAAACATACACATACATCGCCTCCCATGGGGGTAGGCAGAAACCAGAATGCCACCGGTAAAATTCAGCGATAACTGAATAATTTATTACACACTGTTACTCTGTGTACCTAACAAGGGTTTCAGCAAAAGCTATAAAACTAGCGTCTAGTAGATGAGCGTATACATAGTAAGAAACGTAAACATCTATTATTATTTACGTATTTTGATCTTTGATCGTAAATTGGAATGGAAAATTTTCTGCTATGATGATAAAAACACAATTTCTTTGTAACTTCTCTCGTGTATTTATTTTTGCATTCAATTCTTTCCAGTAATTTATAAGAATGACGTTTCATTGATACTGCGTGCCTAGGGCAGACGAAATGTATAACTAGATTTAGTTACAACGATGCTCTAAGGACCAACTTTGACCGCTGTATTGTGGTTTTTTAACGCACACGAGTAACTTTCTTACGACAGGTTTGAATTTAGAACATTTCACATAAATTTCTTAAACCCAAAGGAGACGAAATATCAAATTGTTTTTTTTTATGTTTCTTAGAAGTTTTGCAGGTAGTTTTAATGCAAGTTTAAAACTAATCATCTTTGTCAAAGTTTATGCAAACTTTAATAAAACAATTTGGTGAATTTGAATATGTTGGAATATGGCAATTTCTGAGTGAGGGGACACAGTTTATTAAAATAATTTTCCGTTATAATGTCTGGACGAGCGCCATTTTATTTGTTTTAGTGAGATTAAGCGTACTGACGTACAGACAGTAGCGTAGTAATAATAGTAATATAATACCAGCCTATTATTGTCCCACTGCTGGGCAAAGGCTTTTCTCAAACAGAGAAGGCCAGAGCATTGATCACAGCGCTTGCTCAAGACGGGTTGGTGATTGCAAACGTATAGTAAATATAAGTACACGTATGAGTAAGTAAACGTGTAGTAAGTCCTGGTTTCCTCACGATGTTTTCTTTCACGGATGTCAAGTAATGTCCAAAATAAACTCACAAAGTACACATGAATTGAAATTGTAGCTACTGCCGTGGAATAATATCAATTTATCTTAGACTGTTTGCAAAACTTTTTCAAACGTATTTGTAAACTTCGTTGTTGTTGCTGACTGTACCTGCCAAGACAATAAATACTACACAAGATAAAAAAAAAAAAACCTGCCAGGTGCGGGCCGGACCACGCACAATGAAGGGTTCCGTAGTTGGGATGAATTAATCCCAAAACAAACTTAACATTGTAGAAGAAAAACATGTTCTCCCATACATTGATGTACGTCACGCTCAACTCATCAACTGCTAATTAAAGTTGGTCGACTATTACTCGTTAATTTGTAAAGCCCGCTAAGTTGTGATAGTTTTCCTTTTAATTTCATTGTATGTACTACTACCAAGAATTTTTTCACATCTCCATAAACAACCATTAGCTGGCAGGGGGGGTGGGGGGCACATGACTCTAACAAAAATTAGCACTTTAATGCTTAATATTACGCAAACGAATCCTTTAATCGAAAACTGGTGTTCAAAGACCCGCAATATTTTTGTACGGCCTATCCCAAGATTTTATTTTAGCACTTTGTCGGCGTGATTAATATGTATACCTATGCAAAATTACAGCTTTCTATCACTAAGCGTCTCTGAGCTACAGTGGGGTCAGATAAACACACAGACAGACAGACGAACAGATAAACGTACATGGTAAAACTATAAGGGTTCCTTGTTTACTACGGAACCCTAAAAACCTGCGAAGTGCGTGTCGGACCACGCACAATGAAGGGTCCCGTAGTTGGGATGAATGAATCCCAAAAACAAACTTAAAATTGTAGTAAAAAACATGTTCTCCCATATATTGATTAGGTACGTCACGGTCAATTCTTCAACTGCAAATCTAAGTTGCTCGACTATTACTTAACTTGTAAAGCCTATTTAGCTGTGATAGTTTTCCTTTTATCTTCGTTATACATACTAGTCATGAATTTTTTCACATATCCAGAAATAACCATTTAACTAGCAGAGGGTGGAGTCAATTCAGTCTAAGAATAATTATCACTATAAAGCAAACGGATCCCTGAATCGAGAAATGGTTTTCACAGACCTGCTTTTTGAATGGCTTATCCAACGATACCCCACACCATGGGATAGACGAGAAAAAAAATACCATCCCCACTTGTCTAGATCTTATTTTACAACTTTGTCGACGCGATTAATATGTATATCCCTGCCAAATAACAGCTTTCTAGTACTAAGAGTTTCTGAACTCGGGGCAAGCTGGATCTCTCCAACACAAATCTACACGTACATCTGTGGTGGGAAGACCCAGACAGCCAGGCACTTCTTCTCTTGCAACCGAGCGGGTGGGCAGGTTGCGGATAGCCCAACTCCGGCTGCGGGACCGACTGTTATTGTCGATCCCGCATCCGGAGCATCTCGAAAGAGATCCCGGACATGAGAAGTTCCTGAAGGCCAAATCCCAGGCTCAGGGAAACCTATTACCTTCGTCCTATGCACCTATCGCCAAACCAACCATCCCTCCTTATCCACACTTCCCGTCGGACCCCAAATCCCTAGGCCAAATCCCAGGCGCAGGGTGACCCCAAGAACCCACCCCACTTCACCTCACCATGCCTTCCCTCCTATCCCTACATCCCGTCAGTCCCCGAGGAGGGGTAACCTCAATTCCTTAAAAGCCCACCACCACAACCATGCAGCAGAAAGAGAAAGGTACTACCCAGGTGGGTCCCGGCCGAGCCGGGGAATCCCACACCGCTTCGGCGGTCAGCCCCCATCGTAATCTGGGGGGGGCATCTAACTGCTTTTTGGAGCCGCGCTCTTCAGCGCGGCTGGCTGCTGACTCAGCGCCCATAACACAGGCTGCGACTCACGCGCCATCTCACCCTACCACGGCTGCGACCAGCGCGCCAACAGACACAACTCTGGCTGCATCTCACGCGCCAACACCCACTACGACGTGTATGCCTACCACAAGCATCTGGCAACAGAGCCTCGTGCGTAACAGCATCACCAACCCGGACAAGGACCAAGAACAACACAGACAGAGAGTGACGGGGAAGGGTGACGGACCTGGCAGCTCTAGCACTTTCTCGGCCGACGGAGTACGCATGCTGCACAAGCGCGGAAAAATCATGGCTCGGGGAAATAAAGTAGGCGACCGAAAGCACGGCACCCGCGATGGCTTTAGCCAGCGCGAAGTGCGATCGGACGCCGAAGAGGCAGTACGCGACCAGCCACGAGTACGCGAAGGGGCAACCCAGAGTGAAAAATGGCCGGACGCGGAATCACGTGACCAGTCGCAAGTACGCGAAGGGGAAACCCAGCGCGAAAAGTGGCTGGACGCGGAACCATGCGGGCGGGGGCCAGTACGCGAAGGGGTAACCCAGCGCGAAAAACCTCCGCACGCGACAGAGCCTGCCGGGACCGCCAGTCGACCCCGAGACACCGACTTGACCCACGACCGACCGCGGCCTCAACGGAAAAGGGGTAGGCGGGCTGGATCCTCACACCAACCGCTACCGGCAAGAAGCACTCAGCCGGGCGCCTCCAACCCGCAGCCTGGACCAAGTGGTACAGGGCCGGTGAAAAGGGAGCGCCCGAATGAATCGGCCTCACCGAGCACGCTTCAGGGGGATGCCAAACGTGTGAGGGTCCAATCCGCTCAGGGCGAGCAGAGGACCTACGCGCGAGCCACAAAGGACATCCCGGCGCGGCTGGCCGTAGCAATCTGCCTACCTCCCCCTTCCAGAGACCTGACTAAGGAAGAGACCGCACATATAAAGACCGAACTAGAGAGCCTTATGCTGGACACGGACTCCACAGCACAGCTCCCTGCCTTCCGCGGATACCCACGGGTAGCGGAAGGCACCGTGCAGCTGTGGTATGAGGACGACCATGCTCTGAACTGGCTGACCCACAACGTGCCCCGAATCTGACTTCCAGACACTGATCTTAACCTGACGGTGATAAGACAGTCCGACGCACCGACCCGTGTCCGAGCCTCACTCTTCGTCCCACGTTATAAAGGGGACATTGTCCGGCTCCAAAGTATTCTGACTCGTCAGAATACTTGGTATGACATAGGGAAGTGGTCGCTGTACAGGGCAACTACCGTCGGTGGTGACAACTATGGGACATATCTGACCCTAGGTGTGCCACCGGAGGAAGCTGAGAGGGTCCTAGCCCGGGAGCGTCGGATATCGTACCTTCTTGGGTCGATATACGTACGCTTCTGGCCCACGACCCAACCCCCTGACGCGACTCAACTCCCCGCCACCCTGACCGATCCCACGACGAACCTGACTGTGACGTTACCGACGTCGACGGACACAATAGACGCGGATATGGACAAGTTGGAGGAGGTCATGGCCCGAGCGGCAATGGCCGACGAAGACGAGACCATACCGCTATCATCACCTGGCTGGAACGAGCAACTTTTAGCCTCGCCACCGGGCGATCGACACGACGACCAGCACAGGGTGGAGGCAGTGGAGGGATTGTCCAATGGATCCAGCTCCGACTAACCCCACCCCACCGTCGCCATCGCCCCCCCTCAACATCATACAAGCAAACCTCCAGCATAGCCAGACTGCCACGGCTAGCTTACGCAGGGCACTGGAGGTAAAGCCCCAAACAATTGCACTGATCCAAGAGCCGTGGATCAGAAACAACAAAATATGCGGCCTCTGTAACATCGGAGGTAAGCTGATCCTAAACACACACAGCGCAAACAAGCCAAGAACCTGCGCCTACATACCACAAGGGATTCCTATCACACCACTCACTCAATTCTGTTCCAGAGACCTAACAGCTGTCAGGCTCCACAGTGATGGTAGCGCTCCAGATGTTGTACTAGCCTCGGTGTACATGCCAGGCGAGGATGTACACTGCCCTCCAAAAGAGATGGCCGACCTGGTGCAGCACTGTGAGCGCGCCAAACTGGAACTGATCATCTGCACCGACTCGAACGCCCACCACCCTCTATGGGGCAGCGATGCACCGAACTCCAGAGGAGAGGTACTATCCACCTATTTATTCTCTACTAACCTTAACATCATTAACCGCGGCTCAGAACCCACTTGGGTCACACAGTCCGAGGACAAACGATCATAGACCTAACACTCGCTACAGAAAACGCGACTAACCTTATTACAGACTGGCATGTATCGGACGAGCCATCTTGCTCCGACCATAGAAGGATATGCTTTAAAATAACTACCAATACAAAGAAACCTGCACCAAGGCGGAATCCGCGGCGCACCGATGTCCCCGGGTTTAAACGTCTCCTAGCCTCTCTATTAGATAGGCACCTATCACAGGTAACCCTAAGAGACCAAGCGCAACTGGAATACACCGTGACAAAACTATCAGAATACCTAACCGAAGCATACCATGCATGCTGCAAACTAAGAGCGCCACAAACCAAGGGCGAGAGGAACCCCTGGTGGAACGCAGAACTTAGTAAACTTAGATATGCATTACGTAAACAATTCAACAGAGCTAAAAACACTAGACTCCCGGACGACTGGGACCTATACAAAGAAACCCAATACGCATACAAAAAACAGATCAGAACCGCCAGGAGATCAGCATGGCGGAAATTCTGTGAATCCATCGAGACAAATAACGAAGCCGCTAGGGTAAGGAAGATTCTGGCAGCAGATCAGGACCAAACTCTCGGCGCGCTGAAAAAGCCTGATAATTCATACACACTAACCGACCAGGAAACCAGTAAGGTCCTTCTCGAGACCCACTTCCCAGACTGCAGACTCCTAGAGGATGGGAGGAAGGAGGCTGAACCAGAATGGACCCCAAATGATCAGGACTGGTCCAGAGCCCGCAACATAGTAACAGAAGATCGGCTAAGGTGGGCTATTGACACCTTTCAGCCTTACAAGTCCGCGGGGCTGGATGGCATTTTCCCAGCCCTGCTGCAGTGGGGGGTGAATCATCTGATGCCAGTGCTGACGGAGATCTATCGAGCTTGCATGGCACTCAGATACATACCCCTCGCATGGCGCGAAGTGAAAGTCATTTTCATACCCAAACCTGGCAAAACCGACTATACACAACCCAAGGTTTACAGGCCTATAAGCCTCACATCCTTCCTACTGAAGACCCTTGAGAGACTCTGCGATAGACACATCCGAGACGGACCTCTTCGGGCAAAACCCCTTCACAAACAACAGCATGCGTACACCACAGGCAGATCAACAGAATCCGCGCTGCACAGCGTGGTTTCTAAAATTGAATGCACAGTGGACCACAAATGCTCGGCACTGGCCGCCTTCATTGACATCGAGGGCGCCTTTGACAAAACAATGTTCAATAGCATCAACACGGCGCTTGACAGACATAGCATAGACCCCACCATAAGTGGCTGGATCACAAACATGCTTAAACTGAGAGCAGTGAACGACACTACCAGGGCCATAGTGGCGAAAGGCTGCCCACAAGGAGGCGTCCTCTCGCCGCTTTTATAGAACCTTGTCGTCGACAACCTCATCAAAACACTCAACAATAAAGGTTACTTCACCGTAGGCTACGCGGATGACATAACCATAATAATAAATGGCACCCACGAAAATACCCTATGCAACCTTATGCGCCAAGCCTTAAAAATAGTAGAGGATTGGTGCAATAAACACCAACTATCAGTAAACCCTACAAAGACCGAATTAGTTCTATTCACAAAGAAGAGGAAACTGCCAATTTTGCAGCTACCACGATCCTTTGGGACCACCCTAAGCCTGTCAACTGAAACCAAGTACCTGGGCATCTTCTTGGACAAACAGTTGAACTGGGCAAAACATACCAACTACATCATCACAAAAGCTAGCATATCTCTGTGGCAGTGTAAAAGATTGCTCGGCAGGAACTGGGGAATTAACCCCAAGATTACCTACTGGCTGTTCACCACGGTCATCCGGCCAATTATCACATATGGCTCACTAGTCTGGTGGCCCAGGACAGACCTGAGCACAGCCCAAAAAGATCTCGAAAAACTGCAACGGTTTACTTGTGTAGCAATCACAGGCTGTATGAGAACTACGCCCACCGCCGCCCTACAGGCGATGCTTGGATTGCCGCCTCTGCACCTTATCGTGCGGGAGGAGGCGGCCCTGGCCGCCTTTAGGCTTAACATAACAGGAACCCTGAGCAAAGACTCTAGAGTCAAGCACATACGCATAAGGGAGGATGCGATCAAACGAAGACCGATGATGGCATCACCCTGCGACAGAGCCCCAAAACTACACTGTTTCCAAAAGCACTACAACATAATACTCACAGAGGAACGGTGTGACTATTCAGGCCCGTATGAGGTAAGAGTATACACCGATGGATCAAAGACCAACTTCGGAACCGGAGCTGGCGTTTTCTCACACGACCTTAACTATACAAGCGGCGTATGCCATAGAAGCCAGGAGAGTCACGGACACTCATGTACGTAAACTCTCCGACAGCGCCTCAGTTCTCCAATCCCTAGGAAAGAAACACAGTACTTCGAGATTAACACAAGAATGTCACAATGCGCTAGAACGTATAACGGTATTCAACCGCAACACAGTGACACTGCAATGGATAAAAGGACACAGCGGATCGCTGGGCAACGACGCAGCTGACGAACTAGCCAGGAGAGCATCCGGCACGTCAGTCTGCGGACCGGAGCCGATCGTGCCCATCCCCTTCAACCAACTACGCAGGTGGCTACAGGAGCTCACCCACACACAAGCGGAGAGCTGGTGGTCCTCGGCACAGGGGTGCAGACAGTCCAAGGAGGCTATGCCATCCTTGGATAGTAAGTTAACCAGGCGTTTGTTACGCCTGGACCGGACCGGCCTGCGCCTGTTGACGGGGACCATCACGGGCCACTGCTCGCTAAACAAACACTTCCACACAATAGGCATAACGGACAGCCCTCTGTGCAGGGCTTGCATGGAGGCAGAGGAAACCGTTGCGCATGTGCTCTTCGAATGCACAGGCGTCACCCACATTAGAACAGAAACCCTCGGGGCACCCAGATCCTACACAGAAATCCTAAACAGACCAGGAGATGTTATCAACTTCTGGAGGGAGGTGGGCTGGTTGGAATAACCACCAAAAACGGCCGCCATGGCCCACGCACAATGGTCCACCTGAAGGACTAAGTGCGGAAACCAAACCCTCTAACATAGAACATAGAGTCTCTGAGCTAACCCGCGGACAGATAGACAGACGGACATGACGAAACTATAAGGGTTGCTTGATGACTCCCAGACTACGGAACTCTAAAACTATTTAATTCGTGTTAGAAAGTTGAACTCCTGCCGGTTTACGAGATGTTTTGGGCATAGAATAAATGTGAAAAATGATAGATAAGACGGTGTTTAGCTTTTTTTTTGGATGGGAAATCATCAAATAATTTCTCCTGCTCTGGGCGGAGCGGGAGGGTGTGTCGGACTCTTACTGACTAAAACCCACCCGTATTCCTTCCTGTAGCCTGTGTTGCCAGGGGCCTCGGTGACCCATTAGTACCTTCCCGCGACCCCGGCAGGCATCGGCCCTAGTGGACCCCTACATTTGTGCTGACGACATCTCTTTGAGGCGCGCGTGGAATACGACGCGCCGTCGACCCGGGCCTGGTCCTTACCGGACGGTGAGCTACGGTGTTTAGCTTGAGGTGTCTTCATTGTAATAGTGTTATTTATTTTCGACCCATTTTGTGTAACGTATTTAGTTGTTTTTTTTATTTTTATTCTAGTGGGGTTGTTAACTTCTCTCTGAGGGAGAGCTGGCCGTAAGGTACCACACGTGGCCAGTGCGGAGTGGAAGTTACATGTCATAGATTTTTTGATTTTAGGAAATGCGGGTATCCTCATAATGTTTTCCTTCACCATAATGAGAGAAGTTGTGATGAAATAAATTACACAAGTCAAGTGCCTGCCTGGGTTCGAATCCACGACCTACAATTCGTAAATTAGGGCTGTTTTCGCTGGACCATCACTGCTCTAGCATACATTAACATATCTTGATGTTTGTAATCCTGGCTAAAATTATGCCTTGGTAGGTAATACAAGTAACTAGTGTTCAAGGCTGTTTTATAATCTACTCAAGGAAATTGACCTATCTGTTTAATATTAGAATCTACATCATAATAGATCTACCTTTAGATTTCCTTGTCACGTAAAGAGGCCGAAAAAGTGTAAAGTTGTCAGTAATACGTAAACCGAAGGGTCTCAGCTGAAATATATCTCCCAGGTGGAATCCATTACTTTTGGATATTTTTCCCACTAAAACTCAACTTTATCTTCTTCTGAAATTGATGAGAGTTTTGGGAATTGAAAAACCTCGTAAAAAGGAGTACCTTAACAATATTTTGTAACTTTTTCAAGGCTATTCTTTTAACCACAACGATGCAGCTCTTGACCTTCATCTCACCTGATGGTAAGTAATGGTAAGTGCGAAGGCGGAAGCGAGCTTCACCCGGACTCCTCAACCACAGAGGAACTGGCAATCTTACCACTAACTGCCGAAACACAATAATGCTGTTAACATTTTTGTCATGACGACTTAGATAAGATGGTGGTAGCTAGCCAGCCAAACTTAGAACAAACCCTACCACCAACCAAACTGAGCAGATTTTTTTTCCCCCACTGGGAATCGAACCCGGGACCTCTGGGTCTGAGACAGGGTCTTACCACTAGATCACAGAGGTGTATAAATAGATATGTAGATTATGTAATTTACGTGCTTGTGTACGCGTTAATTAGGCTCCAGTTTAGTTCGAATCTAGTCGGGTTTCTTTAAAAATCACTTTTTAATAAACCTAAAAAGGAATCATTGCACTCACTAAAGTTAGTGCTAATCTATACATATAATAAAATCGTGGCGATGTCAAAATTGTACATTGAACATTTTTCGATCGATTTGAATGCCTAAAATATTGTTTTTAGATATTTTGTCTGTTTTTCTGTTTGTCTGCATGTATGTTCCAGCATCACGCAAATTCTACCTGATAGATTCTGTTCAAATTTTGCATAGATATTCCCTATAAGTCTGGTCAGTCGGTAGGCTACACGTTATCACGCTAGTTGGTATGGGGGATGAGCAATATTGCATCATGTTTGTATTCCTCTATAGTTTACAGCAAATTGTAAAAAGATGAGCCAAACTGTTAGAATATTTCAGATAGTTACAGATTTAACCTATTAAATGATTATTACGCTATATCCTTATGGGGCTAAGGTAAAGTAGAACACAAACTGGCCAACTCAAATAAAATAAACGGTAACATAATAAAAATAAAATGACCCTAAGTGATTGTAGGTCGTAAGATCATGTTTGAAAAATATCTTTGTAACTATTATTTGGATCACCTCACGATGCAAGGGTGACCATGAAATGGTTGAGACTTGTTTGTTATGAAATTGTAATTATGGCCTTCTACAATTTCAGAAAAAACTTAAAAAGAGAAAAAGATGATTAGGCATCTAATAATCATATAATTTTCAAAAAAGTGTTTGTGAACCAGATCACGTTTATAATCATACGGAATAAAAAATGGTATAATCAGCCTATACCTACTGTTCCTACCTCTGAGACAGAGGCCTCTCTTCGAAAGGTGTATGTAAGTGGACTGTAATCTACCTCGCGGGTCCAGTGCGGATTGGTAGATATCACATGTCTTCAAAGTTTTGGTTTTAGTGTTCCTTCACCGTTTTGAGAGCAGTGGTCAAAAACTAATTTACAAAAGTAAAGCACATGCCTAGGTTCGCACCCATGATCCACGACTCGTAAGTCAGGGCCGTTACCACTGGGCCAAACTAATCTAAAAATAAAAAATTGGTGATAATAATTATTGTTGTTCACTTAAAATATATTGTTATAAATAGGTTACCTTACCCTTAAACCTTACCTACCTATATTATTCCACACCGCTTCAGTAAAGTTGGAACTACTCAAATTTGTCTCAGAAGCGTTATAATATGTAAAGTTATGTAAACTATACTTTGTCATATAAAACTCCCACGGGAAGCTGTAGTTCAAACAATAGACGTCCCAGCATCGTCACTCATATTAAGAATTTTTATTTGTTAAAACGTTTTACAAAATACCCTCTCTTTTATGAGAGTCTACTTTGTTCAAAGCATTATTGTTGTATGGATACCATTGAGTGTTAAATCATTTTCCATTTTTATGTACATTTGTATATTTTTATATGTTTAGTTTAGGGTAATCCCTTTTCACAATCTATTAGAAATTTTGAAACTGTCAGCAACGTCTTTTTTAAGTTTAGAGACATCACCTATCTTGCTTAAGAAGTGAAACTGACAAGGCCGTAGTTATCCCGCTTTAGTGTGTATGTTTAATTGCTTATATGTATGTATATATTTTTTCGCAAACGGCTATCATCACTATCTGCCTAGCTTTTCCGAACTATGTTGGGGTCGTGTTCCAGTAAAATCGGATGCAGCTGAATACCAGTATTTTACATGGAGCGACTGCCTATCTGACTTCCACATCCCAGTTACTGGGTAACACGATACTCCTTGGTAAGACCGGTTGTCAGACTTTCGGGCTTCTGACGACCTGTAACAATTGTCAAAGATCTACGAATGACAACCGGGACCAACAGCTTAACGTGCTTTCTAAGGCACGGATGGGTCTCGGTTTGTCTTGTCATGTCTCATTCGCAAACGGCCGAATTGTCAGAAATTTAAAAAAATAATACGTGATTTATACGTAGGAATAAAAATCTCACAATATCTTGAAAATAGCTCTTGTGACAATTTTAAAACCTGGAAATACCAGTCTCAAGTACCGTTAATAAAAGAACCAAATACATTAAAATAGTTTAACTCAAAATTTAAACTGCCTTCGACTACTGTTCGAATGCCTCGTTGGTTTAGTGGCCGCAAGCGCTACCACTATGCTGTACTATGCTGAGTATGAGGTCCTGGGTTCGATTCTCGGGTCGGGCAAAGTGTTACTAGGTTTTTCCATCTAGAATTTCTCAGTAGCAGCTCGGAGTCTGGATTTGTGCTCGGTTGATGGCAATAGGATCGCCCCCTATTACATGCGATTTAAACATAATTGGCAAAATGTGGGTAAACTTCTGCCTAACACTTTTTGTAATATAGGCGTGATATGCTCTCAAGAATTTTATTAAGGTAAGCCTACTTTTACTCCGATAGATATCTTCAGTAATACTACATTTAATATAATATACGTATAGATAAAATCGTTCAATGTCAGGTATCGTTCTCAGGTTTGTGACGTTATTCGAGCAATTTAGGTGGAACAAGAATATTGAGGGCTGTTACCTCACAGATAGATTTAAGTACGAACATAAATCAAATCTACATTTGGAGCGCAATCGAGACAACGATTAGGGCCCAGTTTTCAAAGTAGTTACATTTAAATGTAGAAAAGTATGATCTATATCTTATATTTATCTAACATTATACTCGTAACGTGCGTTTAGAGGACTATTTATTATAATAAGCCGTGTGTCCGATGAGATTTCTCTTCGACAAAAATGACGAAATTTTATACAAATTTTCACTAAGGAAGGGTTTTTGGAAATTCACCCCCTAAAGGGGATAATTTCCAAAAACCCTTAGTGCTCACTTACTTTCGTTATATAAGTTACTCTTGTGTAAAATTTCATGTTTCTAGATCCAGCGATTAAGGGGGTGCTTTGTCTGTCAGTAAATGAATGAATGGATTTAAGAATTTTAATACGAGTAAGTAGACAAGCTTTAAAGTCCCCGCTTGCTCAGTAATCGGTAGTGCCCTAAGCCTAGGTTCGAGTCCCACTATGGGAAGCCCTTAGCTGTGCTACCTAAACTTTTGTATAACTAGGTGAGAGGCCCTTCTGGCCCCACCGAAGCCCGGTGAAGCAGTCGAGGACCCCCGAAGGACCACTGCATAAAAGCCAGTATTAAAAAAAAAAGACTAGCTTTGTGTCCGTTGGCATTTCCCATTGGTACAAATGACAACTGACGAACTTCCATACAATCTTTTATCCCATATTTAACCCCTTTTGGGGGTGAATTTCCAAAAACCCTTCCTTAGTGCTCACTTTCGCTATATAAGGAAATCTTGTGTGCAATTTTATGCTTTTAGGCTTTTAGTTATCATCTGCCTAGCCCTTTCTGGCTGGTTGCCAGACTTTCGGGCTTCTGACGACACGTAACGACTGTCAAATATCCACTAATGACAGCCGGGACCAACGGTTTAACGTGCTTTCCGAGGCATGGAGGACCCTTCCTTGGTATGTAAAGATGGTCACCCATCCGGATATCGGACCAACCACGGTAACCATTGCTTAACCTGATCGATCGACCCGTGTGGCTGTTAATATACTTAGCCACAAGCCCCTTTGCGTTGAAGTCGACATATTATTATAATATAGAGTCATCCTAACTTTTATTATTCTTATCGTTACTATCCTTACTGAGTAATATTATAAATGCGATGCTAAAACGGCTAAACAGATTTAGATGAAATTTGGCACATGCACTTTTTATCACGATGTTCCGACGGGATAGAGTCTTATGGGGTGAAACTGCGGGGCGCAGCTAGCATAAAAGCGATTGTGAGTTTGTTTGTTTGTTGTGATTTTACGCTAAAACGGTTGAACGAATCTGTATGAAATTTGGCACATGAGTAGATTATGATCTAGGTTAGGTTAGGATATTTTTTATTCCCTTATTCCCACGGGATTGAGATAAACCGCATGGATAAACCGCAGAGTGCAGCTCCTGTTGAATAAATTAATGCTCTGTAAAATTTACTTTGAACCTCACTCATGAAGTGATGCGGCACGAAGACTTCTCTTAATAATATAATGGGAGTGAACTCATTGGTTTGGGGATTCCCTCTTCAAAACTAATCGAATTTCGAAGTGATGTTTGGAGAACTGCACTTACTGCTACGGTTATGCTCGATTATTTGCCACTCGAAGCAATGCTATGTATGTAAAATATATCCATCCTTATTCCATGTTTTGACCCCAAAGTATGATCACCATACATCTCAGTGGTTGACCTAATATAAATATATATATCTTCCTCTCACAGAGTTATGGTTGCCAAAACAAAAACAAAACACAGCAAACTGCGGGACAATATAGTCGTTTTCAGGACAACATTTTCGAAAACGACTGTATCGCAAAAATCCTTTTCAGGGTTTCTTGTAAAAAATAAAAAAAAATATATATGAAGGAAAGGTCCCTTAACCCTAAGATGGGTATTGTATTTTGTAAATTATTCAACTTTAGAAATTTTTTAAATTATGTTTACTTTTAATTTTATTTTGTGAAGATTCGAACCTTTTCCTTAGTTTGTTTACGAATTTATCGCTTCATAAAGGCTTTAGAAAAGTGCTGTACAAGGTTTTCGGACAATAATAATGATGACTGGCGATGAATGATGACGATAATAATGGGACTTAAACATAACTGGTGAAATGTGGGTGTACTACTCGTATAGGTATACCTTTGCCTCACCCTTCGGGATACGGGCATTATGTTAGGATAAGTTCAGTAAGAGAAGCTGTAGGTCTCCCCTCGTCTCTTAATAACGACAAACTGCTATCACCGATCTATCTGGTAAGCATGTAGATTAGCCTCCGCAGGAGACGCCCTGGGCGTCGGAAATCCCGTGCGGATTTCCGGCCACGGTAGGCGTGGGCTTGCGGACGGTGAGCAATGGGTAGCTCACCGTCCGATAAGGACCAGGCCCGGGTCGACGGCGCGTTGTATTCCACGCGCGCCTCAAAGAGATGTCGTCAGCACAAGTGTATGGGTCCACTAGGGCCGATGCCTGCCGGGGTCGCGGGAAGGTACAAAAGGGTTACCGAGGCCCCTGGAAACACAGGCAACGGAAGAAATACGGGTGGGTTTAAGTCAGTAAGAGCCTGACACCCTCCCGCTCCGCCTAGAGCGGGAGAAGTTATTTGATGATTTCCCACCCAAAAAAAAGTATGTAGATTATGATAAATTCCCTTTTGCTCAACAATTTTTCAGTCCAATGACAAACAAACTTTCTTGATCGATCAACATCGTAGATGGCAAACAATAAGAACCAACTTATGATCAAAAGAACTGAAGCAGAAAAAGTATTCAAAGTAAGGGTTTTAATACGATTTCGGCTCTCATCAAAAGTTACGGTTTCGGGATGGGCCCTTTTACAATTTCTTTCCAGGTTGGTTAAATCGGAATCCTGGACTTATTCATCGTTTTCATTTCCGCAATGAGGTAGCTTAGAACGTATCTGTTGTAGAAGCAATTGCATTCTGAAATGTAACTCGGAACTTAATAATAATTCCAGAATTACATAGAATTATGACATACAAAAAGGGGTCAAGTTTTCAAACTATTTATCAATAGTAAAGTTACACTTTTAAGAAATATTAAACAACAAATCGTACATATAGGTTACATCCGTAAAAAAAAAAACAATATTTAATTTTTATCGAGAATTCTTTAAAATCTGGAAAACTATTGAACTATTGAAATTTATATCAAATACATATTAAAATTCAAATTGGTTTTCGCGTGAACGCGCTGTGTCCTTTTAAACAATGCAACGCAACCATTATTTAGAGAATTTATTCCGCAAGGTTTGTGTGTATACATACATACATAATCAGCCTATAATGTTCCCACTGCTGAGACAACCACTGCCGCGTGGTGGAGTGGGCCGTAATCCACCACGCGGGTAGAGTGCGGGTTGGTAGATGTCACATGTCTTCTAATTTTTAGTTCTAGGACATGCCGCACTCACGGTTTCCGCACTATGTTTTCCTTCACCGTTTGGAGAGCAGTAGTGATGAAATAATTTACACAAAGTAAAACGCCTGTCTGGGTTCGAACCTACGAACAACAACTCGAAGTCGCGGCCGTTAGCACTGGTCCACCACTGCTCTTATCTTCCGTTATATTATTCTGGTATTATATTATAATTTTTATTATATTTCTATGTGTATACATAGAAATATAATAGATATAAAATATTAAACTTTTAAAGAACAAAGAAATCTTGATGGTTTGTCAAGTCGTAAGAACCGTGCGAAGTGGGAATGGGTCTTTAGTATTGAATAAAGATAAGGTAATTAAGTATGAGCAAGATTATTCTTTTATGCTTTATATAAAACAAAACAACATCAAGTGAGATTAATAGCCATTCTTCAAACGTAATCTTGAACTCCATCATGACTTTATTTCAATTCACTGTAATCTGTCTTTAAGCCTAACTCATCTGAAGAAATATTTGCAAATGAGTTAACTGGCAACTTTAAAACTTGCCAGATATAATCTCATGAAAAGTTCTCTTTAATCGGAGCTTGGAATTTCAATTTATTCTAGATTTTCTTGATCTTAATTTAATTTAGTTTCTGTAGGGGTCAAGGAAAATTCAAAAATTCAATCTGCAATGCACTTGAAACTGATTCCACTTATAGTTTATAAGTTGAATCAATTTCAAATTCATTGCAGATTGAATTTTAAGAAGAAACTGGTCCATTTTTAAAGTGTTTTTACTGAAAATCTATCTATCTATCTAGTTTATTCTTTTGTAAAATCACTTACGTGGTAGATTACAGCCCACTCCCCCTCGAAGAGAGGAGGCCTGTGTCCCAGCAGTGGGGAAATTATAGGCTGATTATGCAAATTGTTTCTCAACTAATCATATTGTAATAAGTTAACTGATTCATCATTTTACCTTTTTTTTTTTTTTGGGGTGGAAAATCCTCATGGATGTCCTCCGCCCTGGGGTGGGCGGAGGGGCCTGTCAGACTCTTACTGACTAAAAACCACCCCGGTGTTCCCTTCCCACACTTGCACCGGGGATCTTGGGAGCTAGTATTACTTCCGTGATCCCCGGGTTCATCATTTTACCTAATCCAACCTTTATGTTATTGATAAATGAAAATGTGTTTTTAATATTAATAGCCAAGTCGGATACCGACTCCAGTATAAGCTATCCTGTGCACTCCGCATACCTGAATGTTCTAAGTATTAAAAATAGGACGCCAAAGAGTTTTAGTGTCTTATAAAAACCGCATAAGCAGGTCGCATTGAGGTGACGGTTCACACGCTATCGGCCCCTGCTCGAGCTCTGATAAGCTCCCAATTCCATTCACCTCTCGCTTCAAAGCTGCTCTTGCTTGGTTTCGACAGAGATCTTAGAATATAATGATAATGGAGAAGGCACTTACATTTATGACAACAAAATGGACTTTTAAATTGACAACGTAGGACACACGGGGTCCATTAGGGCCGATGCCTGCCGGGGTCACGGGAAGGTACAAAAGGGTTACCAAGGCCCCTGGCAACACAGGCAACGGAAGGAATACGGGTGGGTTTAAGTCAGTAAGAGTCTGACGAACCCTTCCGCTCCGCCCAGAGCGGGAGAAGTTATTTGATGATTTACCACACTCTAAAAAAAAAGACACGCATAATTTTTGTTGTCGACGGAGTTTGGCTTAGCAGCGTAGCAATGTGTAGTCGCGTAGAGATGCGTAGTAGCCTAGCCATTCGTAGTAGCGTAGACAAGAGGCGTAGCAGCGGTGCATAACAGCGTAGCGATGCGTAGTACCGTAGCCATTCGTAGTAGCGTAAACAAGCACCGTAGCAGCGATGCGTAGCAGCGTAGCAATGCGTAGTACCGTAGCAATGCTTAGTAGCGTAGCAATGTGTAGAAGCGTAACAATGTGTAGTAGCGTATAATATCGTAGTACCGTAACAAATTATCGTATAAAATTGAATCCCACTAATTCGTCACATCAGCTCAAAGAATTCTGCATAAACACATTAATTTACCACATCCAAACATAAAAGTTACTACTTCTAGTCCCAACTATTTTCCAGCGCGCTAGTCTAAGTTACTTTCTCGAGAGCATGTCCGCGAGATTATTCGCCCTCAGTGGAGTGTAGTCTAAGAGCTCGTATTATTTCATTTGCATAATGTGCGCTTATAAGGTTTGGACGCAGTTCCTTTGTATGTCAGCAGAAGGATGCATGCACCCAAAGCAACTGCGGAAACGAAAGAAATGTTATGTTCTATGAATATGAAATTCATAAAGTAGCTTTAAAGAACGACCCACTAAAGCTATATAAACACAGTAAGGGACATCGACGCGCAAACTTAGGTACTATGACTTCAGCACGTGATTCAAGATGACCCATTCAGCGCAGAACATTAAAAAAAATCTGCACTTTCATAAAAACGCGCTACACCTTTCAAATGTATGGAACAATTGATATGTTTTTATAACCGATTAAAAATTGTATCGCTGGTGGGTCTAGAATCATGTACTGAATTCCTGGTAAAATTGTACACGTCAATGTCCCTTACATGTGTTGTTGTTGTTGACCCTTAACAAAATATGTTTGCAAAGGGTCGTTGACATTGGTTCCAGGAACACGGCAGGACAGTGTTTTCGTGACTCTGAGTGGAACACGGTTTGAGAAGAGATTTCTTCCCGTAAGCCTAGTTTAAGCTTCATAATTAAGAAGGTACTGGGTGCATTTCTTGTAGCGCCTGGAGATCTTCTGCTAAAACAATCCGATGTAACATGTTGGCGCGCAGGTTTTCACGGTGTAGTGAACAAGTTAAAGTTACTCTTTTTAAAGCTTACTGCCAAGTGTTCTACACAGCCTGCGGACTGATTATACCCAGCGAGCCATTAGCGCCCTACGAGTGCAATATAATAATGGTATTAGGATGCTATTGGGGTTGACCCGTTTCTGCAGTGCATCTGCTATGTTCACACAGAATCACGTTGTTAGCTTCCATGCCATCATTAGACAGAAATCTGCCTCATTGCTCAGCAAATGCCGTCGAGCCCCAACTCCATCCTCAAAATCATAGCTGGGAGATACGACTCATCGATAATGTACAGCATTATTAAGAAATGTATCTCTCAGAATAATCTTGTCGCTTCGTAATAATATTAAGCTTTACTAACATAGTCATAATATTTGTGGTTACTAACCCACTATGGATGTTACTTGTCCGAAATAAAGGTTATTTTATTTTATTTTATGAAGACGACCTGCCGGGGTCACGTGGAAGTTCAAAAGGGTTACCGAGGCCCCTGGCAACACAGGCAACGGAAGGAATACGGGTGGGAGAAGTACGCAGGTCCTCACCGGACACGGCAGCTTCGGCAGGTTCCTGTATCGGATAAGGAAACGCCCGGGCCGATGGCGCGTTAACTCAACGCGCCGTCGACCCGGGCGTTTCAAAGAGATGTCGTAAGCCCAATTGTAGGGGTTCATTGGGGCCAATGCCCACCGGGGTCATGGGAAAGTCCGAAAGGGATACCGAGCCCCTGGCAATAGAGGCAACGGAAGGAATACGGGTGGGTTTTAGTCAGTAAGAGTCTGACACACCCTCCCGCTCCGCCCAGAGTGGGAGAAGTTATTTGATAATAACCCTAGCAAAAATAATAACACAGCCTATTATTTTCCCACTGCTGAGCAAAGGCTTCATCTCACACAGACAGGGCTCGAGCATCGATCACCATGCTTGCTCAAGGCGGATTCGCGATTTCAGACTTACTTTCAGATATTAATTATAAGTACAAGTGTCCTCAAGATGTTTTCCGTCATTGTCAGTGATGTCCAAGATAAACTTCGGGTAGTTTCAAACGTGAAAATGTTCGTGAAGAGCTGGTGGGTCATGAAGGTTCTTACTTCTCTAATAAAAGTCTTAAAAGACAATGTTCCGTCTTTCGCAGATAACTATACAGCCTTCTTCAAACTCCCAGATCGTTCGTATGGAAATAAATAAGAAAATTCGGCCAAGTGCGTGTTGGACCACGCACAATGAAGGGTTCCGTAATTAGGATTACTTGGGATGAATTTATTACAAAAACAAACTTAACATTGTAGTTGAACAACATGGTCTCACTACATCGATATATGTCACGATCAATTCTCCAACCACAAATTTAAGTCGGTCGACTATTGGTCATTAACTTGTAAAGCCTAATTAGCTGTGATAGTTTTCTTTTACCTAACATCACGCCTTGTTTCCCCGAAGGGTTTGGTAGAGGTGTACCTGTAGTACACCCACATTTCGCCAGTTTTGTTTTTTAAGTCCCATGTAATAGGGGGCGAGCCTATTGCCATTAACTGGGCACAAATCCAGACTCCGGGCTGCTACTGAGAAATTCCAGATAGGAAAACCCAATAACACTTTGCCCGACCTGGGAATCGAACCCAGGACCTAATTTCCATTTTAAAGCTAAATATTGCGCAAACGGGTCCTTGAATCGAAAAATCGTGTTCACAGACCCGCAATATTTTTGAACGACCTATCCAACGATTCCCCACATAACGTGCAAGGGAGGTACCCTAAAGAAATAATCTATTCAAGATTTTATTCTAGCACTTTGCCGGCGTGATTAATATGTATACCTATGCAAAATTTCAGCTTTCTAGTACTAAGTGTCTTTGAGCTACAGCGAGGAAAGACGGAATGGCGAAACTATAAGGTTTCCTTGTTTACTACGTAACCCTAATACAGCCGACTTAAGTCCTTAACAAAAGAGTGGTTTCCTTTATACAACAACAACAGAAGTGCACTCGCTGTTACTTATTAGTGCTTTCCGGGAAAAGTTTATCTCTGCGAATACGCTAATTACACTACTGTGCCCTATCTAGTTCTTACAAAATATAAAAAATAATCAATAATACAACATGCTTGTTCAAGTAACAAAGTTTTTCTGCCTCTTTTTATTATACGTAGACTGTCTTTTTTGGTTTTAAGTGTGACTGCTGATCTTTGCGTCCTGGATTGATTTCCAGCTCAGACAGTGTTATTTAGAATTTCTCAGTAGCTGCCCAGAGTCTGGGTTTATCTCCGATTCATGGCAATAGGCTCGCCCTATTAAATGGGACTTATACATAACTGGTCTAGGCTAATACAGGTGTAGGTACCTACTATACACCTTTACTTTTTTTTTTTCTAAACCACCCGGTGTGGGATCGCACACTTGCACCGGGGGCTACGGGGGCACTTAAGCATTCTGCAACGCAGCCCCCGGCTGGTGCTGACTCTGTGGGCCAAGTCCGTCTGGTCAAGTGAGGTGTTTGACTCCTCCAGCGACGTCTAAGAGGGGCGCGCGTGGAACATTACGCGCTACCACCTCGAGTCTTTTATCATAGAGGGCGGCGGACGTCCCCGAGTCCGCCTTCCCTGGATCCATTTAGATAGGCCAGAAGGTACAATACACCTATGCCAACCTCTTCGGGGAGAACAGACGTGATCGGACTTAAATTAAGTTTTGCAACGTTTTGGAGAAGCGTTTTCCTTTTGTTTACAATTTTTTAAGGACTTTGTTCTTTGTAATTACATGGTAAAGTTTCTTGTATCTTGATTTACATGACGAAATTACTGTGTTATTGTACGTGATTCAACTTAAAATAAGCGGTTTTCTTTTGTTTTACTATATCTATAGATACTTATTAACAAATTAAATTCCCTTTTCATGTCTGTCTGTGTGACCGCGATTTTTTCACCATCATTTAGAGAATTTGTTCCGAAAGGTATTGAGGATAATAAATTAATATTAAATTTACATTAATGTTACATATAATAAAGAAATCATGATGTTTTGTGAAGCCATGAGAAGCAGGGGCGGGTCGATACTCAAATATAAAGTATTTCGGATGGAATTCTACGAGTACGTATACCCTTTAATCAATTACTGTAATCCACATGTTTAATCAAATCCAATGCCGCGTCGATAAGAAATGAAAACAATTTTTTAAAATATTATTTTCATTCAGTAAACATTTAGTTATTATTTTAAAAGCAGTGTCCCCACTGCGGGTAGGCGTGAAATTGAAAATAATGTTCTAGCAATTTGTTAAATGGATGTTTCTCTTCAATATCCTAGGGTGGCAGTCCCAGAGGAGGTAAGCAGAGATGTGCGTTTGTCTAATTCCGTCAATGATTATGTTAGTGGTTGTAATCTTTCTATAGAGGGTGTTAGAGGGTTGACATTTACTTTATTAAAAGCTGTGACTATAACTATGTATAGATACGTCTTGTTTTGAAACGAGAAAAAAGAATGCTTAGATGGTTTGGTCATGTTGAGAGGATGAATGAAAAGCGACTAATGAATGATATGTACACGGCATATTTTGATCATTTTATTGGAAAAATATGATCACTGTGGACCCTGTCGGACACAGCAAAAGGAGAGAGGAAGAAGGCTTCCACATGTGAATGTGGAAGCAATTGATTGTTGAGAATTGAGAATTGAGTACTACGCACCTGAACTTTTTGAAGAACATCACCAATATGGTCTCAATATGTCCTTCTAGGGTGTTCGCCTAAGTTCACACTTAGGTGGGAGGTTTTACAAAATATGATCACTGTGGACCCTGTCAGACACAGCAAAAGTAGGCGAGAGGAACAGGGCTTTTATGTGACTACTAAGTTCTTATACTATATATTGTAATTATTTGATAAAACATGTAATTTAAAATTTGACATTTAAAATCAAATCTTTTTATTGTGGGCAGAGGTTATACATACAGATTATGTTCATTACAAATCCATTATGTCCTGCCTGGTAGGCCATACAATAATAAATTATGTCAACATGAAGTATTTAAAAAAATAGTTATCACTTTTAAACCAAATCTTACAAAAATAATTAGTGACAGATTGTAGTACTAATTATTGTAAGTAGTTATTGTAAGTAATTATTGTAAGTAGGTGCTTATTATTAAGAAAATCTTGGATCGTGTAGTAGGCATTGTCAATTTAAAAAAATACGTAATTTATATTATATTCATTTAGATAATAGACATTTTTTATGAATGTATTAAATTTTTGTTGTTCTATAATTATTTCTGGTAATTTATTATAATACAATAATATTTTAATTGACATGACTAGTGTACTTCTTGAATGCATTTTAGCTTAGAGCTTGGTAAGTTTTACCTATTCTTATTTTGTAATGTATATTTTGACTGTATTTTTTTTGTCTTACTTATTCGACTCGCAGCTGGCGTGCGTGTAAGGCCATATACGAACGTACAAATACAAATAGTTTATTTCTTAAACATCCTTTGTACTACATAGCTAGTGATAGAAGTGTCCTTTTAAGCAAATGAATACCTATATTAGGGCACACCACACATCCGCAACTTAGAAGATTCGCATACAAAAATTATACCAGTATTTACTATCAACGTAAATGAAGCAAAAGGAGTATGTAAGGAACGTTCTGTAGTTTCTGCCACCCCCATGGGAAGAAGGTGTGAGGCTATGTATATATGTAGGTACGTCTTGTTTTCAGTAATACTGAAGTATAATTTTTGTTTACCTTGAACTTTTTCATAAAGAAAAGGCCTTTTGTTCATGAATAATATTTTGATTTACCGTATAACTTAAAAACAAAGTACCAAACATATTGAGTTACCTACATTATTCACTCACATATCCTAAACACGTGAAGTGCCAACTTTTATATACGAGTAATAAACAGGTACGTACTCGTACGTATGGAATATTTACCATGAAAATTCAGCGTTTTTCAACAAGTGGGGAGCAGTGGTGGCTCAGTGGAACGGCCGCGATTTACGAGTGGTATGTCTTAGGTTCGAACCCAGACAGGCGCTTTACTTTGTGTAAATTATTTCATCACCTCTGCTCTCAAAACGGTGCAGGAAAACATCGTGAGGAAACTGGCATGTCCTGGAATAAAAAAATCGAAGGCATGTGACATCTACCAACCCGCACTCCGCCCGCGTGGTGAATTATGGCCCACTCCCTCTCACAGAGAGGAGGCCTGTGTCCCAGCAGTGGGAACATTATAGGCTGATTATGTAAGCCGACGATGGAATATGAATGTGAGCTTCAACATTACCTACTCGCATTTGAATAGGCAGTGTAATTTTGTTATACCGTTGTTTTTAGTCTGTGGCATCCTGATGGCCAGTGATAGGAATAGGTAGTGCCTATTAGCCTAAACTTTGAAGAACAGAGACAAGAAACGGAGACTTCCTTAGGACTAAATTATTTCCGGCACATCTGTCTCGAAATTTCGAGACAACACTTAAATACATTTAAAAAAATGTGTTATTTGGAATAAGTAATTCGTCTATATTTATCTAAAGTTTGTCTATAAATGTGATAGTTTGTATGGATGTCCATTACTCAATGCCACTGAAAATGCTAATTTTGGTAGTGATATAGATTAAGGTGTGGAATAGCACATATGCTACTTCCTATTAAAAAAAAGTATAGTTCCCATTGGATACAAAAACAATAGTACACGCGGGAAAAGCCGCGGGCATTAGCTAGTTAAAAAAAAAAAACGTAAGGGTCCTTTCACACCACCGATATTGTCTGGCGATTTTTGGAGATTTCTATGCAAAAAAAAAACGAAAGAAAAAATGCTCAAAAATCGCCGGTCGATATCGCTCTAGGTTCATTAAATAATTAATGGGCTTTAAAGGAAAAATAAAACACATAGAATATTGTTGTAACAAATATATGTATATTTATATTATTTTAAAATATGACGTAATTGGAAACCATGAAACAAAATGTACAGAAGGAAAGATTTAGGAAACTAATTTATGTTTATCTATCTTTAAATATCTATGTCATATTTATTTTACTGACGTTGAGGGATGCAATTTTTACTCAAATCAAAGTACAAATTAACCTTTGAAGTTTACAAATTAATATTTGAAGCGTTTAGGACAATCAGTTTTAATACTGAACTACTAACTGTTCGGTTTTGATAAAGAACTTGATGCATCAAAAATTGCTAAGAATTTGAAAATCTTTATTTGTGTTACAAATACCATAAAAAATAAAGAACGATTTTAATTTAATCATCGTGATTCGATTCGTCAAGTTCAGTATCAGAACCGAAATTTTCTTTGTCAGATGAGTCATCTAAGTTAAAATACACAATCATAATTTTTTCTATATTTTCAACTGTCAGGCGATTTCTTTTTATGTTAAGAATCCATTTATAAGTTGAAAATGACCTTTCGACATCAACTGAGGTTAAAGGCGCGTACATATAGTATGATCGCTCATCCTTTCCTGCTGTTATCGCTTCACATATGTCTCTAATTTTATCTAAACCGGGATTTCTGTCCATGACATTTACGAGTTTATTTTTTATAAGCTCAGATGAACACCAGCTAAACACAGTTCTCACGTGATCAAATATTTCAAAGGATTCCGTTAGAGTTAAATTCGATTTTTGTAATTTCTTTAATCCAATTTGTATATCTTTAAAATATTCCTCAATGTAGTCCAAGTCCGATTTCAAGTTTTCCTTTTGAAGAACATTTTTGGCACACCTAATAGATATCGCGTCGGAACTTCTTAAAAGATTTACAATTGTTTTAATTTGATCATAATATTTTGCATAATATGACACTGCCTCCACCAAGTACCCCATCTTGTAATAACGGGTTCTGGAGGAAGTGGCATGTGGGGAAAGGTGTTTTTTAACAAGCGCACTCTATTAGGTGATTTTAAAAATATTTTTTTTACGTTTGAAATGAATTCATCTACATCTGAGTATTCGTATCGTATTTTTTCTGCCACGAGATTCAGTGCATGTGCTAAGCAAGTGACGTGTATCATGTTGGGCAAATAATTTTTCAGCACACGTCCCGCTTTTAGCATATATGCTACACTATCAGTGCATAATACAGCAACGTCTCCTACTTTGGATTCATACAAATCGCACCACATATTTTCAAAGCAGTCTACAAATTGGGCAATTGTGCTCCCATAAACAATTTCTAGTACTTTGCAAGCAACTAAAAACGGTTTTTGTGTGATCGCATTTAAAGGTTTTACAAGTAAATGTACCATGTATCTGCCTAAAAAATCAGTTGTCTCGTCTAAAGATACCCACAGCTTTTGATTTGCAATTTGTTCATAAATCGAGTCAATTTTAGTTTTAAAAATCTTATCTAAATAAACTTTTCTCAGCAATGATTGCTCATGAAGCTTTTGTCGATTTGTACAATTGCAGCAAATATATTTATGGAAGAATTTTTTGAAAGCGGGGTTGTTTACTTGAATCCAAGGTATATTACATAATATGAGAAATTGTACTAGGTCCAAATAAAATTCTTCATTTGGTTTTTTACTTGTCCCTTTGTGTTTCGGACCTTTAACGTGCCTATTGACACTACTAAGTTTAGCTGTTATACTGCTCTCGCACTTAGAACAGTAAATCAAATTACTGGCCGGGTCGTAATATAATTCAGGATGAAGTCCAATCCAACTTTGTACTGTTGCTTTCTTAGGCTTGTTCGCCATCTCCAATCTTACTGGTCTCCAAAAAGATGTACGATGGCAAGTACCTAAAATAAAATAAAATTTTAAGTTTTCCATGCCTCAAAAGGAATAACGAACCTTTATAGGAGGTGGATAGGAAAGCGGGAGAGGTGCGCGCATTCCAGCTAGGTGCATAGATTGTATCGATTTAAAGATTTTATTCTTTCATTTTACGCTCTAATAAAGAAAAACGGTTAGATAATATGAACACGCGTAACATCATTGTTATTGAAATTTTTTTTTCGCATTTTAGTCAATGCGCAAAAGACATATTCCTTTTTGGTTCAAATATTAAAAGAACCGGCCAGAAAAATAATATATTTTGATAGAATTCGTCCACCTTAGCAATTCTTTATGACACCAAAGATATAACATTACTATGCTTGGTAGTATTGAAGTTCACTTTTATATTTAAACCAAAAGTTAAATGCGTATGTTTTTTTTCTTTAACTACGTTTCATACACAATAATTATCTTAAAAACTCCACTAAAAAATATCAAGTTCATACAATTGCATATCAATCTAGACTGTCAAATTGCTAGTTTAAGATAAAATAATATATACATTAATGTTCTTCTTTATATCTAACTTACTGTTTGTTTCCCTACAAGAAATAAAATAAATAACTTTAGCCAAAACATTAAAAAGTAATAAATGTTGACTTACCGTATTATTTGATGTAGACAGACAGGAACAATGTTATTGCAGCAAATCGTAATCCATAAATTCAAGCCAAAGTAGTCGTATTAAGAAGATCCAATGAACCAAAAAACGAGCGAGGGTGAAAAACAATATTCACAAAAACAATACAGGAAGATGCGCACTTAACAAACCGAAGTACAGGATTGAAGTGAAGGTAACCTGCGCGCATGCGGGGCGGTAAGGAGTAGGGGGGGAGGGGGTATGTAGACCCTCCCCGCGCCGCACAGGTATGCGACCATGGCGGTTACCTTTTGTAATTTCTAAGAATAGATAACGAATCGCGCTGCCGTAAAATGTGATAATGTGATACCATTATTATGCAATTATTTTAATATCATGCACATTTTTAAATATACTTTAGAAATATATTTCATTAAGATTAAAGAAAAAAAGGTATTTGTATTTTCATTTGTAACTAAATATTTGCACATTATGTATAACGGTAGAATGTAAAGGGACCTCATTAATATTAAGATCATACCACTTTGTATACCTACATTCTGGCAAATAAAAGAAATATTTATTTATTTTACATAACGATAAAATCAAAATCAAAGCATTTATTTCAAATAGACCATTTACGGGCACTTTTGAATAGTCAAATGTCGGTCAGTCCAAGAAAAGTGAAGCTAAATTGCACGTTCCAAAGAGTAGGGCTCTATGGAGAAGAACGTGCAAGAAACTCCATGGACACTCTTTTAAATCATATTATGTGTTACATATAATGCCTTTTTTACACTTGAACTTTAGAAATCTCATTAAACGTAGCCGAGAGTGAGCTAGAAAGAAGATATTTACTTCGAAACGTGTACGCCTTCTTATTCAAACATTGTGATTCATTGTGTATTACGATTAACAAGTCATTTACAAAATGTTCTCCAAAAAAAAATTCAGAAAATATTATGGTTGTAACGACTGTGTATGTTATTTATTATGATATATCTAGTCGCAAACTTTAGGTAAATATAGACGAATTACTTATTCTAAATAACATTTTTTTTAAATGTATTTATGTGTTGTCTCGAAATTTCGGGACAGATGTCTCGGAAAAAAGTTAGTCCTAAGGAAGTCTCCGTTTCTTGTCTCTGTTCTTCGAAGTTTAGGCAAATAGGCACTACCTATTCCTATCACTGCTGATGGCTGATAAAAGCACTAACTAAATATTTTTAAGATTTATTTAGTTTTTCTGTCGTTTTGATGCGTTTATTTCGAATGGTTAGGCAGATATACAACCGATACATGTCATTTGGTTTTAAAATATTTTTAAAATATTAATTAAATAATAAAAACCTATTTGTTTTTATTATTTTATTAATATTTTACATAGATTATTTTACATTTTGTGAATGTGAGAACTACTGTGGCTTACTAGAACTAGATTTGTAGACCATTTAGTTTTTGTTAAGTACTTCTTGCCTGTAATTTGAAAACATTGTAAAAACCAATTATTTTTAAAAGTGGTACCGTGGAGTTTCTTGCTGGCTCTTCTCCATAGTAAACGACCAATTGGAACCGTGCACCTAGCTTCTGATGTTTCATAAGTGCCCATGTAGGTTTATGTGAAATAAAATATTTGGATTTTTTTGATTTTTAGACGTGAATTAAACAAACGCCTCTTGTGGCTTATTTAAATCTTATCTCTGTGAGTTCTAGTGTGATGTTATCTAAAAAGTTAGGCGTCGTTTACACTACCCCGCGCTGAGCGACGGGACAGTGTGATAAACGCCTTTAAATCTCTGATAAAAAAAAGTATTTCTCGGTATGTTCTCGAAAAATATCTGTCTAAATCTGACATCTAGTAACGCCACATTTTAATGTTATTTGCCCACGTAAGGTTTCCTTTCTACTGAATAAATAGGTACTTACTTCGGAAAAGAAAGAATTTTAATCTGTTAAGTATCCATATAATTGCGTAAATGTTGAGGATTTTTCCCTTTACAACGATCCAGTTTGGGAACTAGCCAACAATTTCAATAAGAGACGTGTGGACGATCATTTTCTGTCGGATACAAGTAATGTGCAGTTTAAAAGTTACAGTATCTCTACTGTTTAATTAATTTGAGGTTCCGTACTGTTAAGTATAAAATGGCAATTAAGTGAAAAACCACATTGAAAGAAAAACATATTTATAATAGTTTCACAGAAACACGTACATACAAAAAGATAAGATATTAAGTATATAATATAAATAAAGTATATAATCACGAGTATAAATCAGAAATAGTTGGCAGTTGCACTTCATGACTATAACAAGAAGGCTTCCACTCAGCATAATGCTGTGCCCACCACATGTGCTGTGCTGTGCTTTGATGCGCACCGAGATTCGGCCGGGTGAAAGTCGCCAGATTTCATCTCTCCGCCCATGAACTCCCATAAATTCCCGCGACCAGCATTACCTATTGACCACTGCTGTCCATTGCTTCAGTGAATACTCGTACCTATCAATCGTCAGTCAATTATGGGGACAATAATGCTGTGCCAATACGAGAGAAAACTAAACCAGGTTTTTCTGCTGCAATTTTCTACGCTAGTTCTCCCTCTTTCCTAAAGTTTTATTCCATCTCACTCTTCTTCGTGTAGCTGATTCTTCCGGTTTATGGATTGTCTTTGCTAAGAGCATAGGTAATGTAGTTACGCAACACTACCGCGTCATGGTGCATTAGATGCCATTAGTGATGTACTTACATAGTAGTGTGTGCCGGATTGTCTAAGAGCCACGTGTATGGTAAATCTATGCAACTAAGTGGTTATAGTTTGTCATGGATAAGTTAACCTAGATATTGCATAAAATGACATACCTAGGTAGTTTTTATTACTTAGAATTTCTAGACATGAAATGTTAGTTCCGATTACAAAGACGACATTTTTGTATGGGGAATAAGCCCACCATTCTTTTTTTTTTTTGGTTGTGAATTATCAAATAGGTAACTTCTCCCGCTCTGGGCGGAGCGGGAGGGTGTGTCAGACTCTTACTGACTAAAACCCACCCTTTCCCACGACCCCGGCAGGCATTGGCCCCAGTGGACCCCTACACTTGGGCTGATGATATCTCTAAGAGGCGCACGTGGAACTCAACGCGCCGTCGACCCGGGTCTGGGCCTGGGAGGAAACGCCCTGGTCCCCCCGCGCGTTTCCTCCCGCCTTTTCTGATACAAGAACCTCCCGAAGCTGCCGTGTCCGGTGAGGACCTGCGTTAGGCAGAAGGTGAGGATACTGTGGCGCCTCTCTAGCCACTCCTAAAAGAGGGGACTTATCGCCGCAATTGTGGTGTGCCCAGCACTGGTTTGCGACAATCGCTTTCTCCATGTCACCATGAGATCCCGCCGGAGCTCTGTCCGCTGTGCTGTGATTTCTTGCGGCAGCGGAGTATCACCTCGTGCCACTCGCATATGTGCGCGAGGACTTTTGCCTCCAGACCCCATGGCGGAAATCCGGCAAGGAAGCTCGCCGCCTCACCAGAGACCGTGCGGTATCTTGAAACGAACCGGATGGCCATGACCCTTTGGGCCGCGTTCAACCAGCGGGCTGGCCGCCGCGCCAGGGAATGCGCTAACACCGGTGCCTCGTAAAGGAATAGGCCACCCTAAACTGGTTGTGTATTCCAACGCAATGCATGTCATTTTGATCTGCTATTGTCTAGATGACATTACGATAAATTATTGTCAGTAATTATATAGATTAAACTAAAAGTAACCGAAGCAGTTATGCATACTTTAATAGGTATACGGTTGAATTGGTATGTGCAGTTTCGATTAGAGATAACTAAACAAAATATTTATTTACTTTTCTCGTTAATCATTCTCCAAAAAGTAAATTTAGTTTGGAAACCGAGAACATGAAAATAATAATTTACTTTCTTAATAATTTACGCTTTCTTCCTCTTTCTGCGCAAACATAGAGAATATTATCTCAATAATATATAACATTAGGTTGGCACGTGCCCTTTGCAGAATATAAATGCGTTTATAAATATTAATAGGGGCACTGACGTTAATATGAGAAGCGTGTAGTCTCGTTTAGACCAATAAGTTTTATCATAATGTGATAAGCCAAAAGGAAAACATGGTAACTTATATATGTACCTAGTACAAACTAATGCCTGAAGCAGTAATCCTAAATTAAATGTTGACAGTTCGCTGAACCTGTCAACATTATTGACAGGATGATCGATGTTGCCTTAAGATTTGTTATTTAAAGGAACCGAAATCTTACTTAGTATCTAACTTACTTTTATCTTACTTAGCTGATGTAACTGGAGATAGAAAAGCTGGTGGCTTTCTCATGCAAAGCATCAGCATTGCAATTCCGCGCGGAAATGCCGCACGCATCCTCGGTACAATGCCTCGAGGGTCTTTTTTTTAGGTTTAACTTAGTTTTAATTTAATTTAGTTAATGTTAATAATCATCTTGTAATTTACTTACTTTAATATTAAACTTAGAGATATTAATGAAATGTTTGAGAAAGAAATGAGTCTTAAGTGTAAGTAAGTCTTAATGAGGTTTAAGCCAGGTCAAGGAACAATGAATGCCACTTTTGCACTCCGTCAATTGTGTTGCGATAAATACAGACGTGCACACAAGAACTTGCACATGGTGTTCATTGATCCGGAGAAAGCGTATGATAGGGTACCTCGGGATGTGTTGTGGTGGGTATTGAAAGAGGTTTTGGCCGGGAAGTATGTACAGTTAATTCGTGCTTTGTACAATCAATTTTGTACCTACGTTCAGTCGGCTGCTGGCAATACCGAAGAGTTTAGTGTGGCTATAGCATGGAAGCAAAATATATGGCTACAACAGAAGCCAGAAAAGAGGCTATATATTATCTAAGGTCCTTGTTATATGAACTGACTGGTAATTAGGGTACGGTGTGGTGGTAGTCACGTATGTGTTTACTTCAGCATGTCACGTAGTTTCCAGGGTTAAGTTAAGGTAGATATAGTGTTTTCCATAAGCTTAGTATTAGCACGTAGTCACGTACTACCTATGTATATTTATACCATCTAATAAAGGAGAGAGCACAGACAGTTGAGGAACACAGTTGAGTCTCTGTTCACGATTGACTCTCAAAGTAACACACGTCATGTAGTTTACTTAACCCCTCCTCATCCCCACATCGCATGGCGACCCTGCCAGTGCCACATCGCATGGCGACCCTGCCAGTGCCAGTCGGCTGGATGGCGTTATAGTTGCCCAATTGGGGGTCGCATGGCGACCCTGCCCGTCGGCTGGACGGCGTTACAGTTGCCCGATTGGGGGCTAGTCAGAGTCGCGGTTTAGTCGATTTCGGTCAGCTCTACGTCACGTCGGGTCACGGGCCATGGGGACCACGACATCTAAGGAAGAGGTGATTATCGCTCAGACGGCAGCGGGTGGTTCGAATACCGCAGCGGTTACGCAGGAGCAACTGACAGCTATCAACACGGTGCTATTGTTTATTGCTGTGTGTTTGGCGGTTGTCATCATTGGTGTGGCAGTTCGGATGTACAGAAGATGTCACCAGAATTGGATCGAAGAGAAGATCAACCAGCGGGAGGTTCGCAAAGCTGTGCAGATGGCCTGACCGGATATGGACGAAGTAACGTTCCCTCGTCAAGAAGTAAGTGATTTTAATGTGAGATTAAGTGTTGTGGCGAGTGCTTGCGGTCATCGGTGAATTTAGAGACAGTAGTATGCAT
Organism: Atethmia centrago; assembly: GCA_905333075.3. NCBI lineage: Eukaryota > Metazoa > Arthropoda > Insecta > Lepidoptera > Noctuidae > Atethmia > Atethmia centrago. The sequence goes on from HG995369.1 coordinate 24,693,110, forward strand.
ATAGTGTATTAAGTTGTACGTAGATACTATAAATTTGAAGACATCGGCAAAATCGAGTTAGAGATGGCGACGGAAAGATTTTCTTTAAAAACGGCGGTTAGCTTGCTACCGAAAATGAATGGCGATGAGCAGGTGACCCAAGATTTGATTGATGCCATAGGTTTATATAGTTCTATGTTGGAGAAGACAGATAATACTCTTTTAGTAAAATTCGTGCTAACCACACGGCTTACCCAGGGGGCTAAGATTCGGTTGTCTTCCAATTACGCAACAGTGGACAGTCTGTTAGCTGACATGAGAAAACATTTAATAACAGTAGAGTCGGACGTAGCTGTGCAAGCCAAACTTGCTCGCGCTAGGCAAAACAATAAATCGGTCGCGGAATTTGGTGCCGAGATAGAAAAGTTGATGGTCAATTTAACTATTTCTCAGGCCGGGGAAAGTTCGGAAGCTTATAAAATTTTGCAGCCATTGAACGAAAGATATGCGATTAGGAAGTTTGCCGACGGACTTCGTAATCATCGTCTTACTACGGTTATTGCGGCGCGAAATTTAACTTGTTTAAAAGATGCTATTAGGGTAGCGGAAGACGAGGATTGTGTTTCGTCGTCGCAAGTGTTGACGTACCAGCGCTGGCCCGCACATGGACGTGGTTTTTCATCGGGCGTAAGAAATTGCGGAAATAACCATAGGCGGCAGATTGTAGAGAATAGGCACGCGCAGCATGGAACAGCTGTTGAGCGTACGCGCAAAAATGTCAAGGCATGGCATAGCAGTGGAATGCGCGGTCGCAGCGATAATGCTCGTCGTGGACGCCAGACTCAGCAAGGTCGACGGCATGTAGCGTATTTTGAGCACGCGCGGGGCGATGCTGACTCAGGCGCAGTGTCAATGTCACGGAACGATGAAGGCGGACAGCTGAGTGAGACTCAGTTTTTTCGTGCCTAAGCATATTTTAGCTTGTGATAGCATTAACTAGGTTAATTTGTTAGTGGATAGTGTGGATACGGAATGGTTGGTGGACACGGGTGCGTCCATATCAGCCGTAAAAAACACTTTTTTTAATGTATGTGCCAGAAAACTCGAGCATTTATGTAAACTATGAATCTTTATCGGCATCATCGCGGGACGAGTTGTTGAAAGACATAGTAGATTTTTGTATTGAGAAAGGCATAAAAGAAGTTATTATTTTAAAAAATCGTTATAATGTATGTGCCAGAAAACTCGAGTATTTATGTAAACTATGAATCTTTATCGGCATCATCGCGAGACGAGTTGTTGAAAGACATAGTAGATTTTTGTATTGAGAAAGGCATAAAAGAAGTTATTATTTTTAAAAATCGTTATAACGTTGAATTTATTACAAAAATGGCACAATATTTGAAGGGAAATAGTAGTAAATCTTTACATACGAAAGATTTTAAAATGTGTGTGGTGAATTTGAAGTTATAAAGGACGAGTCACCAAATGTAATTATAAAAAAGAATGATAATAAGATAGATGTAATTCATAAGAATAGAACAAAATTGTATTGTAAGAGTTAGAATGTAAGTTTAAAATGTGTAAAAAAGGAAAAAGGAAAAAAAAAAACCGTAATTTAGTTTTTTTTTTTTCTTTAAGTGGGGTGATGTGGTGGTAGTCACGTATGTGTTTACTTCAGCATGTCACGTAGTTTCCAGGGTTAAGTTAAGGTAGATATAGTGTTTTCCATAAGCATAGTATTAGCACGTAGTCACGTACTACCTATGTATATTTATACCATCTAATAAAGGAGAGAGCACAGACAGTTGAGGAACACAGTTGAGTCTCTGTTCACGATTGACTCTCAAAGTAACACACGTCATGTAGTTTACTTAACCCCTCCTCATCCCCACATCGCAACGGTGCTAATCATCAATAATAGTCAAAGCACACAGACGTTGGTGGCAAATGATGTGTGTCATAGAAAACCTGTACACATTCATATTATGTAGATATCATTTTGTAAAAGACGCTGTTAAAAATAAAATGATTAATTTGAAATATTTGGCAGCGACTGCTATGCCAGCTGATGTTCTAACTAAAGCTTTAAGTCCTGTGACACATTATGAATATATTGAAGGCTTGGGATTAGTCAAAGAGTCATAGAGTGTTAAATAAAATTGAAATTATTGTTGTTGTATAGAAATTCAAGGTCAAAATCCTACGTTTACAAAAAAAATTACTTCTGCCAAACTGCAAATCTGTTTGTTGGCAGATGTAGCTCCCATATACAATTTATATTTTATTTCATTAGTACTTTTCTATCAATAATAAGAACACACATTTTCTTTCAATAATATGAATACAACTAGCTTCATCTTTCTGACTGACCAACCCCTTGACAATTCAAAAGTGCCTGTAATGAAATGAAAAAAAAATATTTCTGTAAGTAGGTTTGTACAAACAATTTTACACGTCAATCATATTTAGGAAAAAAAAAAACTAGATGAGCTCGGCGTTTCCTATCTGACTACTCTGAGAAGAAAGGCCGAAACAAAGTCAGAGGTCACAGTCTGTTTTAAAGTCCAGACATAATCTTGGTCAGATCATGTTTAGGACAATAAGGTCTACATCTATTTGTTCGGTGAAATAAAACCCGTTAGGCGTCTTTACTCAAAGGACATTTATTTTGCACTAAACTTACTTTCTATATTTGAATGAGTGGACTGTATGAACGTTGTTTGAATGTATGTGTGCAGTATGTGTGTGTAAGGAGACTACTTATCACTATTGTGTATCTTAATCAATTTAGACAGATCATGTGAAGACCATTTAGATTGGTGTCTGAAATGGTCTTTTGTGGAAAGAACCACACAGATTGAGTGGACCTATCCAGTCAGTGCACGCATTTGTCAGTAACCGTGCAGCTCAACTCAGAACTTAATTGTAATTTGTTTATTTGAAATAAATGCTTTGAGTTTGAGTTTATTATAATAAGAACACAAATTTAGTATATGCATCTCCATTCATGAGGCTTTGACAAAAGATATTAAAAATAAATTTCCCCATTTTATTTTTAAAAGACAGATTGATTATATAGTCGTTGGAATAAAAGTAATCTGTCAGTAGCTTTCACTATGTCGTTTTTATTTAAATATTCCCCTTATATTAGTATTTAATACATATTCATAGTGATGTTCAGAGGGACTACTACCATTATACAGGTTTGTTCTTCATAGATACGGCAGAATTCGAAAACATCAAAAGGAGCGAATTACCATAGATGAATATTTGCCCCTATGATTTCGTCTACGAAATACTCACTCTGTTTTGAAACATAGATTGAGGTAAGTGATTTCATGATATCAGAATAAAGGCAGGTGGTAAATCTGCCTCTATTCAAAAATATGCTAAAGGGATTTTACCATATTTTTGTTCTAAAAGAGTGGCATAAGAAAATAAAAATAAGATGTCTAGTCTTAGGCCTTTGCCACACTAGACGGAAATTCCGTCGCCGAACTTCCGCGGCGGTCAATCCGTTCTATACGGTACCAGCCACACTGAATATTCAGTGGCAGATCATCAGTCGGCTGCCTGCGCTTATACGGTGTGGTCGTGAATTCGTGATGGATCCGATAGAAGTGATAGCTATTTATGAGGCATTAGAAGAAGAAAGAAGAAGAAAGCGTAAATATTGGGTTCATCCCTTAAATACTCTTCGACTAGAAATTGGGCAATTTCATACCCTGTATACGCAACTAAGACTTAATCCAGATAAAGCATTGGAATATTATCGTATGTCCATACAATCATTTGATGTATTGCTGAATTTAACTAAGGACTATAATACCAAGCAAAATACAAAACTTAGAACAGCTATACCTCCCGAAGAAAGACTGACCGTTACATTAAGTTAAGATAAATATTAAGTAAGTATATGAAATGAAACAAATTATTGATTAATTACATGTATATTAACTTTTTATTGAATAAAATTTCAACTTTAATTTTTTTATTGAATTAAATTGCTGCAACAATTCCTCTATTATCTCAATTAAGTGGACCTATTCTGAAGTATTTCGTCTATTTCCTCAATTGAGTGTGCTGTTTCAGTTTCAGCTGATTGAATTGGACGTACTTGAGTTTCTATAGATTCGGGTGACTGTATGGTCGAATAGGAGCTTGCACTGCTTGTATTCGTAGTATATCCTTGGTACACCGGCGGAGACACATCTCCTGTAGGTATACTATATGTTGTAGGTGATTGTTCGTATGTACTATAGCCAGCATGGTTGTAAGAATACGTTTGATTATGTGACATGTTAAATGAGTTACGATATTTGATTTTATAAATTAAATTCATCACTTCGATTCTGAACTCACAATTTTGTCTTTCATTTAGGCTCTTAATTTGAGGAAGTAAAGAAAGTAAAAATTTCGTGGGCATCTTCTTCGGCTGCTTTAGGTGATTGTTGCTTTTTATTCATTGCTGTAATTAAACTCTGTTGAAAGACTGTCATTTTAGGTTTTTTTTTTTCATTTGGGAGGTCCCTGAAACTTCTTCAGTTTGAGGTGGAATAAAATTCTCAGTTACAGTTTCTTGTGCGTTTGTATTTCTTGGTTGAGTGTTTGTATTAGTTGATATTTCATCACAAGAATTTTCATTTTGCTCATTATCACCTGCCGGAGCGCTTATGTTCCCCGATGAGACCCGAGACTCTTTCACCACATCCAAGAATCGCAGCAATTCAATGTACTAGTTTTTAAGTTTCTTAGGTGCAGGACTTCCACTTCTTGTATTATCTTGTTTTTTTTTTCTTTTACATAATAATCTCTTAAGTGCTTCCATTTCTTTTGAAGTTCATCCACTGTAAAATTAAATAATATAAGTATCAACAAAATGTCGAAATAACTTAGCTTAGGGTGATATAGCTCCAATAGTGGCGCCCCCAACAGAAAATAATTAATTATAAGTACAATTACTATAATTTATCTATACCACATTTAGAAAATCCGCTTCGTGGACCCTCTCAAGACTACATTTAACTATGTTTTCACATAGTATATTAGCGATGCAAACTCTTAACTTCGAATTTTGAAGGCAAAGGTGCCACGCCGAAGGTGAGAGTTGGCATCACTAGTAAATTATGTGAATCGATGCGAAACATTGCTAAATGTAGTCTTGAGGGATTGACCGAAGCAAATTTTTCATAAGTTCGTTTATAAATGTTTTATTAATTATTTTAGATTGGGGGAGCCACTGGCGGGAAAACGTGATGATGCTGAACGTTTTTTTTTGTTTCAGGTATTTGTCTACCGGAATGAATTTTAAAAGTTTATCTCACGATTTTTTGATGGGACGATCGACTGTTGCAGAAATAATAAAAGAAACTTGTGAAGTAATTTGGAAAGTACTGCAACAACTTGAAATGCCCGAGCCAAATAAGGAATCGTTTTTAAAAGTGGCAGAAGAATTCTATAAATACGCAAATTTTCCAAACTGTTTAGTAGCTGTGGTAGCTGTGGCTGTGTGTGTGTGTGTGTTTACCATCCGGTAAACATATAAGAATAATTAATCCTGACAACAGCGGATCTAACTATTTTAACTAAAAAAAGTTTTTTTCAATAGTTCTTATGGCAGCCGCAGATTCCAATTATTGCTTCATTTCTATCGATGTTGGATCTTTTGGAAAAGAAGCTGATAGTAATGTATTTAGAAGTTCAAATTTTGGGACAGAAACTTTACCATGACATGTTAGACCTACCCGAGGATAAAATACTCCCCGGTACTACGGGCCCAGCACTACCATTTGTACTGGTAGCTGATGAGGCTTTCGCTTTACATAAACATGTTATGCGACCCTACCCCAATAAAAAATTAGACATAGAAAAACGTACATTTAACTACCGCCTATCTCGTACAAGGCATTACGTGGAATGTACTTTCGGCATATTGAGCAACAAGAGCAGAACAACGAGTTCTTCATACGGCCATACTTGTTAACCCGGATTTTGCTACAGAGATAGTAAAAACAACATGTGTTCTTCATAACTTTGTACGGAGACGAGACGGTTTGAACTACAACGACGAATTGTTAACTTCTGATCTACCTACATTACCAAACTGTAATACATCTAGACCCTCTAATGCCATACATAGGTACGATAGATTTATTTAAAAAATATTTTATGGAAGAAGGTAAACTAGAGTGGCAACACAACTTCATTTAGGTAAGGTGACTGATATAATCATCGTTAAGTAGGTTTATATGAATGATAGTTTCAATTAGTACCTACATGCATACGAGTACTTATAATTAGATATACCTAGGTATAGAAAATTAATAAAGTTATAAACTCACCAAGTTCTCGCTGTTTTGTTTCTATTTCACTATCCCAATTGTCGTACAATATTTTCGCAATCTCTTCCCATGCTCGTTTCTTTACAGTTCTATCCGGCTTTTCTCTAGAGTCCCAAAGGCAAACTCTATTTTGCACTTCGATAATAAATCGTTCAGTGTCAAACATCCTGTGCGTGCGTCGTCACTGCGAGTTATCCGCTGAATGTGGCGCGATGCATACAAATACCTGTAATGCGACGTTGCCGATCTCACTCTGACGGAAGATCGGTGCGCGGACGACCGAGCAGAGCCGAGCGAGTGAGCGGTCTGCGACGGAACGACCGATCTTCCGCGTAGTGTGCCCGCTATTTGTTTTTTATATGCAATAACATGTGTTGGCGTTCCGCCGCGGAAGTTCGGCGACGGAATTTCCGTCTAGTGTGGCAAAGGCCTTAGCACTTCAAAAAGAAATGAAAAATAACCGACTTCCAAAAAAACACTTGAAAATGAAAATTAATTTCGGAAGTCAGTGTCTTTGAATATTTATTTTAGTTTTTTGCCACCGAATTCCGAAATTAAAGTAATTTTTCACTTCGAAGTTTTTTTTTTTTTGTAAAAATCGTTTATATTTTTCACTTTTTGGTTATGGTACCTACCCCATACTAATTCGTATACAATTGCTCGCCATGTAAACAGTGACAGGAAGTATTATAACATCATCGATATACAGGGTGACATTGAAAACATGCGACAAATCGAAATGGGAGATTGTACTCATCATTATGAACAACTTTTACTAAGGGACCAAAGCTACAATCCCAAAAAAAAACTGCTGTCCCCTACATTTATGTTCGCAATACCTCATCAAATGTAGGAAAAGCAGATTTTTTTTTTTGGGATTACAGCTTTGGTCCCTTAGTAAAAGTTGTTAATAATGATGTATACTATGTCCCATTTCAGTTCGTCGCAAGTTTTCAATTTCAACCTGTATACAAGGTGGATTAAATACGTATTATCGAAGCTAATTCAAAGATTACCCAGGCAAGGTACATTTTATGGGACCACAGTGCAAGCTTCCTCTACCTAATAAAACAAAGAATTTTCAAAATCGGTAGACAATTGACGAAAATATCGACAAAAAAAAAATGAGCGACCCTTACAGTAGTCGCATATGATGTATAACATCAGTCTGACCTTGGTAATAAAATAAGCAACTGAGCAACGAGAGAAATTAACGTCAAACAAAATACTGAAATATTTATTCAAATATATTTATTCATTACTACTCGCCCACTGGTCGAAATTTGACCCCATCTACTTACAATCTATACAGGGCGTTCCACGGATATGCCACATGGAGGGAAAGTACCTTGAATATTGTAGATGGAACATTTTACTGAAAGAAGACATTATTTGAATTTAAAAAACAATTTAAACTGCATTCATAGATATTTATATAATTACATGGTTGAACTGGAAATCGAACCCGTTACACGAGAAAAATGATCAGCTTTATAATACCGATCGAAAGGGTTCATCATAATTATTTTTTCTAAATAACTAACGGCCGAATACTGAAACGTCACTCAAATATTTAAGGGCTGCTTATATGTTTGAGCAGCTCTTAAACTTTAATTTCGTATACCCAAACGTTACTTTTGAGGGCTTCTTAAATCTAAGTGCTACTTAAATTAAGTTGTGCTCAAACACCACTCAGTTTAAAAATCGTATACTGAAACGCTACTCAACGTTATTTATCTGTCAAATCAACTGTCAAACTGATTTGAGCAGCCCTTAGATCTGAGAGTGGTCGCGAGGTCCCTCAAATCAAGATAAATCTATTGAAACTCATTAAATAGTGATAAAAATGTCTCTATCGTCCTTGTCTTCACTTTCGGATCACGAAAGGCCAACTGTGAGGCGTAAAAATGAAGAAAAGTTGAACGCTTTTGAAAAGTACAACGACAGGGAGTTTGTTTCACGGTTCCGCATCTCGAAAGAAACTGTGTTGTATTTGGACTCAGTACTCGGTAGCAGTATTAAACCGCTAACTAAAAGAAACCGAGCCATACAGCCAGTGGACCAAATCCTCATAGCGCTCCGATACTATGCGACAGGCAGCTACCAACGCGTAATAGGGGATATTTTTAAGGTTGAACAACCCACGGTGCATCGAATAGTGCATAAAGTAACAGCCAAAATAGCCAGTTTGAAGTCAGAGTTCATAAATATGCCAACACCTGAAGAATTTCCAGCTGTGGCAAATGAGTTCTTCGCAATAGCAGGATTTCCAAGAGTTGTGGGAGCTGTGGACTGCACTCATATTAAAATAAATTCTCCAGGTATGTACTTACCAACTTCACTGTTAATCATGTGCTTAATTATTTCTTCAAAAATATGTTAACAAATACTTTAGTAAAGTTTATTGCCTCACAATACAACTAGAATTTATTTTCAGGTGGTGCCCAATCTGAAGTTTATCGGAACAGGAAAGGCTATTTTTCTTTAAATGTGCAAATGGTGTGTGATGTAAGACTGCGCATAAGGAATGTTATTGCAAGATGGCCAGGTTCTGTACATGACAGCACCATCTTCAATGATTCACCACTGTGTGCTCAATTAGAGCGTGGTGACTTCAGGACAGGTATTATTCTTGGGGACAGTGGATATCCGTGTCGACCTTATCTGCTAACTCCATTATTGCATACAAGGACAGCTGCTGAAGAAGCTTATAATCGATCCCAAATAAGCACCAGGAATCCTGTGGAAATACTCTTCGGTGTTCTTAAAAGAAGATTTCCTTGCCTACAAAACGGGATGGGCCTTAATATTAAAAACATACCACCGGTCATTGTAGCATGTGCAGTTCTACATAATATTGCCCTATCAAGATCGGATGAGCTTTTGGAGGAGGATATTTCTATACCTTATGTTGAAGAGGAATCCACAGAACCTATAGGACTTGAGACTAACCAGAACTTCATTGTAAGGACCAATTTAATAAATACACATTTTTCCACTTAGATATAGTTTATTTCAATGCAATTTAGATTTTAGTTTCTGCAGTCTCAATTTCCAAAATTCCATTTCTATTTTATACTTATTTATTTCCATTTTGTTTTTGTTAATGAGATATTTGGTTTCTAATTTTGCATTTCTCAGTTTTGTTCCAAAATATTGCTGTTTCATTGTTGGTTTCAATCGTCCTGAAAAATGGTATTAGTACAATATTAATTAAAATTTTATACCATTAGCACAAAGAACAATAATTAGATAATTACCAGCAGAGGATGATCTTGGTTGTCTATTTTTTTGTTGGGGTTTGATGACCATTGCAGCTCGTTGGTTATCTATTAAGTAAAAGAAATGCCTTTATAGCTAAATTTCAAATTAATTTACCATGTAAACTTCTACAGTATAAGAAAATGATTACCAGCTATATTTATTGATGTTACTGTGCAAGGTTTGCTATTGTCTGCTATGTAGGCCATAGCTGTGTCTTGGTGTTCTAAAAAATGTCCACATATTATTATACTACAATAAATGAATGGAAATAATAAAAAATGAAACTTAAATTTACCAATGGTCTGGATTATGGGAGATGATGGTGGTGAAGATACAACTTTACTATTTGTTTTTTTTTGTTATATTGACTTCTGGTTCTGTATCACCTATAAATTAAACATTATTATAATTATTTTTTTGTGATGTCAAAGTATAAAGATATACATTTTAATATTACACAAACCAAAATATATTGCAGCATCATCATAACAATTAGGTAATGGTTGAATTTGAGGAGCAGCCATGGCTAAAATCTGAGCATCTTGTTCAGAGAGAATGCTTTTATAGGTTCCACCACCAGTCCGATTGATTTCTTTCTGTAAGAATAAAAATTACAATCGCAAGATATTCTGTAAGGTCTACTTTTCCAGAAATATTTAATTTATACAAACCTTGTCTATTGATGCCTTCTTTTGTACCTCTCTAGTGGTCTCGTAAAACTGTAGACGCTTAAAACATATTTAAGAAAATTAGAAAATAAAGAAATATTATGATAAAATAAATATTATAAAAAAACAAGTCTACATTTGCTTTGGCTATGTTCTTTTTAGACCTCTGTTTGAGGTTTTCATAGAGGTGACGGAGTTGTTGCCATGTCCTGGAGCTGCTCACAGCGATAGCATTATACTGCTGGCATATTGTATCCCAAGCCTCTCGCTTCTTCAAAATAATATTAGCATTTGTTTCTTTATTTTCTATAATATTTTGATACCTGAAAATATGTAAAATTTAGTATTTACAACATGATACAGTTTGGAATTAAACTTAAGATCTGTGAATTGTTCAGTTGAGTATGTGTAAATGTGCATTATCTGGTTGTATCCATACTTGTAGGAATAAAAGTACTGAGACATAAATCGTGTATTTATTCTGAGCCTTTCAGATGGGAAATGGTCACAAGTTTCAGTGGGTAAGTATTTGCTTGATACAGACAATGGTTGCCCTGGCTATGTATGTTATAGGCATGTATACTAACAAGCTATTACATGCACTAGGGAATTGCAAATATATAAGTACAAAATACAGTATTTCATTGTTCATGTAGGTACACACGGCTTCACATCAAACTATATATTTTCAGTATAAGCAGATCTCTTATAGGATTTCCGTACAATGCGAGATGAGCGTACTTACTTCTTTATCAGTTCCAGGAGCATATCTTTCTCAGCAGGTGTATAATTGCATCCACGTTTCTTCTTCTCCTCCATCGTGAACCAATTAATAATTTTATTAAAGCCGATTTTAGTTTAGATTGATTGAAATAATCGCGCGTAAAATGTTAAGTGTAACGTTCCAATCTACAACAATTATCTCAAGAATTTTTCATTTCTTATGACCTCTTCTTTTGAAATTTATTTGATTTTTATGTATATAAATACATAATTTCAATCGTAATTCAAGCCAAACCTACAATGCGCTGTTATATTTTAACTAATTATTAGCTAGAGATTTTTTTTTGTTCATAGAAGACTGCGTAAAACGAAAACGAGAGGTAAACTAAATTATTTTGTAACTGAGAACGTGCTGAGAACAATTTTATATCAGGATGTTGCCATATTGTAAACATTTGAGGACTGCTTAGCTAATCATAGTTTCGAATTGCTTGAGTGGCGTTTGAGAATACCATTTAAATTTGAAGGATGCTTATATTTAAGTAGCTTTTAGATGATTTTTAGATTTGAGTGGCGTTTCAGTATTCGGGTGTAAGTGTCACAAATAAAAGGAAGACCATGAATTTTAACATTTGATGTGAAATTGTTCAGAAAAATGAAAAGCTGACATTTAAAAAATATTATATTATTATACGTTATGTAAAAAAAATATTTTACAAGGACCAGTATGAAAGCGTCCACGAGCTACAAGCAGAACTAAGACGTATTATTCTAAAAATCCACCACAAGATCAAAAAATCGACAGGGAGCGAAATAATCAAAAGAGTGCGACTTTGTATTCAACAGAAAGGGACTCATTTTGAACATTTGATAAATTGATTATTTTTTTTATTCAAAATGTTAAAATTCATCGTCTTACTTTTATTTGTGACACTATGTTATTTAGCAAAAAATAATCCTAATGATGAAGCCTTTCGATCGGTATGATAAAGCTATACCGAGGCTGAATATTTTTCTCGTGTAACGGGTTCGATTTCCGGTCCAACCATGTAATTATTTAAATATCTATGAATGCAGTTTAAATTGTTTTTAAAATTCAAATAATGTCTTCTTTCAGTAAAATGTTCCATCTACAATATTCAAGATACTTTCCCTCTATGTGGCATATCCGTGGGACGCCCTGTATAGTACTTACTTATATCATGAGTACACTAATTCCATGCTATTATAAAGTTCTTACTTATTCCATCCTCAAGCTATCACTTCCTCCTGCCGGGGTCGCGGGAAGGTACTTATGGGTAACCGAGGCCCCCGCAACACAGCCAACAGGAAGGAATACGGGTGGGTTTTAGTCAGTAAGAGTCTGACACACCCTCCCGCTCCACCCAGAGCGGGAGAAGTTATTTGATGATTTCCCTCCCTCAAAAAAAAAAACAAAAAAAGCTTTCACTTCCTGTTCCAAACTACCATCCCTTTTCACGAAGCCACTCCCACAGCAAGCGAGAAGAAAATGTTACTCATCAAAAAGGAACATACCTCCTCCTTTTTGAAGTCGGTTAAAAATACTATACTTTGTATATTTTTAATTATGATTACTTATTGTAGAGTTGTCATAACATAAATCTAAAGTTATTACAGTAATGATTATAACATCACGCCTGCCTTTACCGAAAGTTCACTAGAGGCGGCCATATTTCGGCAGTGTCAAGTTTTTTGAAGTAGAGAGAGCCTTTTGTGATTTTTATACAAAGAAATTAACGTTATCACAGTACTGAACGTCGTGATGGTTCAGTTGTTAGTCTTACTTCTCATGCACGAGGCTGTGGGCTCAAATCCAGGCAAGTACCAATTTAATTCAAAGTTTATCTTTGACATGACTGATATCAGTGAAGGAAATCTGGACTTATAGTTAATAATAAGTCTGAAATCGCCAACCCTTATTGAGCAAGCGTGGCGATCACTGCGCGTGCCTTCTGCGTATACGCAGAGGCCTTAGCCCTGCAATGGGACCATAATAGGGTAGCGCATACCGTTTCAGAACGTCTCATAACTTTAAATCATGTGCCGTTAAGGGTTGGGTAAACGCTGTTGACCTTTCCCATACAAATGCACGTCACGCTCACACCACGCTGCCGTTCGGTTTCAAAAGGTATACCTATTTATTTTTAGTAACGACAACACGAATATTTGAAAAAACAATACAGATATATTTATGGATATTAATTTAAAAAAATCATTAAAATATCTTAAGTAGTTTGAAAGTAATATTGTTTTTATGCTTTGGATAGACAATATTTCCTGAATTTATTTCATAAAGTATTTTACGTCAATACTTAAATATTCACTTAAAGAATTGATGTGTACGCGTTCTAGTTTAGCATATTTTTTTTTTTTGCATAACTTATTTGCATTATTTGAAGGCGTAATAAAAGATTTAAAAGTCACTAAAATCCTATATCTGCGCCTTAATTTGGCGGTGATTGCGCCACCAAGGCGCCAAACTAACAAAGCGCGTCTTGTCGTCGCTCATTTTTCCGGGTAAAACAGAACGATAGCTCGTGCGCGCTCGGCCGCGTTCAGAATCCCTAATTTTGTCAACATTCTGCTACCTAGATCTTAAAACCTTGTGTGAACTGTGTACTTACCCACATTAAACTATTTTAAACGAGTGGTCGGACAGTTTTTATTCCACGAACAGTTAGTATTATTACAGTAGGTACTTACAAATACCATTTTCAGCTTTTAAAATTATAAAACACCTAACAATCTTGAAAAGGTAAAAGTATTGAATTGGAACAGCAAAACATTAAAAAGTGCTGAACAAATTCAAATTTTATCTATCTGTTCGTCCGGACGTTTGCCGGAGATCTCATTAACTAGACAATTCAGAGAAAGGGTTGGAAAATTATTTGTAAGGGATTTTAAAAGGCAAATGAATAACCCAATTTGACTAATTCTTAATTTTTTAAACTTAAGTATTTGAGGTTGCGATGCTTTTTTGTTTCTCTCGAGGTCAAGTCAAGTCGCAATGTTTTTTTTTTGTTTCTTTTTCGGGGTGAAGTGAGGTCGTGACGGCGGTATTTAGACTATTGGAAGGAAGAACTGGTTGCTCATCCTGCATCTGCTGGGATGTACTATGTGCAGAACTGTAAAATAAAAATGGACATGATTTAGGCAAGTTTTTTTTCAGCTCTTGGTCAGTCAATTTTGAGGGTAAGCTTTTTCTATCCTTCGCGGCTTCGGTAGGATAGGAATCGCGAACTTGTGAACTTTCTTAATATTTAAAACAGGAAGTAGGCCCATGAATTCACTTCGGGGGTCATTGCCTTAAAGGCCACTTTAAGATAATACCCCCGCTACCCCTCCCTATGGACAATATAGAATGCAAGAGCGAGCTAAGCGAGCTCACATTTTTGCTCTCCGCTTCGAATAAGTAAGGTGTTCGTTGACCATTCATACAGAAATAAAAGTTACTTTATCGAATTATGCACACCACAACATCTACATATATTAACAAGCTAAGCTTTTGAGCCGCGCGGGATGCACAGTTCGGCTCTTCTCGGTAATGCTCGGTTCTCGTCGGGCAGCCGAACTCGGCCCCTAACCCACCGCGTCACATCACTTCGTTTTCGCTTAGCGTTCGATCTGACTTTTTTTTCTAGGCTCTTGGGATCCTAGCGTGATGTTATATAGCCTTCCTCGAGAATTGAACTATCAAATGGAAAAATAATTTTACAAATCCGACTGGTAGTTTCCAGAGATTAGCGCGTTCAAACAAACAAAAAAACAAACTCTTCAGTTTTATTATTCGTATTAGTATAGATTTTAGTACAGATTCGGATTATTTCCCCTTATCCGTAGGTATCTATAATCTAGCCTTTTCATGACTATGTTCGGGTCAACTTCCAGTCTAACCGGATGGCGCTGAATACCAGTATTTTACATGGAGCGACTGCCTATCTGACCTCCACAACCCAGTAACTGGGTAACACGATACCTGTTGATAAGACTGGTTGTCCGACTTTTGGGCTCCTGACGACCCGTATCGACTGTCGAAAATCCACGAATGGTAGCATACCTACGTAGTTATGAATTAATTGGTGAAGGACAGCTAATGAGACACAATTGATTTTCTATTGTTTGACTCCGAATCGGTGTCGCGCGAGGCGTAAGACGCTGACAACACCTAAACCGCGGTCACTGTCAAGTTGCATAGAAAAGAAAGAGGAGCATGATGAAACAACGCTTGTAATTTATTGCAAAATATGAAGCAATTATCTATTTACTCAAAATTGAGTTGATTAATCGAAAATGAAAAACAACCAAGTTCTGCATTTAAATAAGACGTTCTTGTTATTAATTAAATACGTAACGTATGTTGATATTTAATACAGATATTTTGGATTAGAACTCAAGGTAAGAGGTTGTCGCGGGAAGGTACTAATGGGTCACCGAAGCCCCTGGCAACACAGGCAACAAGAAAGAATACGGGTGGGTTTTAGTCAGTAAGAGTCTGACACACCCTCCCGCTCCGCCCAGAGCGGGAGAAGTTATTTGATGATTTCCCATCCAAAAAAAAAAACGGTAAGAGGTTAGTTTAACGTTAGTTTGTATCGAGTTTTTTTTTTTGAAACGTGTTTTGGTAACCACCAAGTTCTGGGAAATATGTTCAAAATTAACATATATTTTTTCGCTACCACAAACTATACAGTATGGCAATTTTTTTTCTTAAGAGAAGCCTATTTAGGTCTAATGGTTCTTGTCAGCGCCCTAACAGGAGTCGCTTTTCGTGTCTGTCCGTGTGATCGCGTTGATCTTCTAAACTACGCAACTGATTTTGATACGGTTGTCACCATCATTAGTATCTCATTTAATTTCATACATTAACATTTCTAAGAAATCTCCATGTTTTGTCAAGTCGTAAAACTGAACTGAACGGATTTGTATGAAATGTGGCACACAGGTACTTTATAACCTATTATAGGATTAACACATAGAATACGTTTTATCCTACCAGGATTAATACTTATTCTACGTTCCGTACGTTCCCATCGGATAATTTCCGACATCCACGCGGGCGAAGCCGCGGGCAGAAACTAGTAACGTAAGTTCTTTTCAAATCCTTTACAAAATTAGTAACCAAGTCTAAGAACTAACCTTTAATGATGAAACACTCAGAATATTTAAAAGATACTTAAAATTCCGTCGAATCAACGCCACCGAAGTTAATTTTCGAACTCTCTCTTTTCAAATTCACCTTTTCAACTTTTCATTCTAAGTACTTAAAATTATGCTGACTTGGCTTTTCGAGGGTTCTTTAGCTCTCAAACAGTGAATTTCTTAACACAATGAATTTTTAAGAGCATCACAATGAACCACTTGGTGGCGAGTTAAGAACTGAAGTGCTTAGGATGTATCTATGTGAGTATGTATGTATATGCGTTGCTTTCAAAGCACTTCAATTGTTTTAGAGAAAGTGTCAGTATTTGAGATTTTTAAGAAGTTTTCTTTTTTTGTTTCGCGTTTACAAAGTTTCATTGAGAAAGAGAAATGAATGAGAGTGAATTATTTTGAGTCCAGCGTGGTTTGTGTACATGATATACCTTTTCACAAAATTTTGTATTTGCAGATTTTGTATTTTTTGCATTTTGAATGAATTATTCACCTTTTTTATTTACCCTCCCTCTCACCGAGAGGAGGCCTGTGTCCCAGCAGTGGGAACATTATAGGCTGATTATGCTTATGTTTTTAGGGTTCCGTAGTAAACAAAGAACCCTTATAGTTTCGCCGTGTCCGTCTGTCTGTCTGTCTGTCTGTGCCCGTTGTAGCTCAGAGACGCTTAGTGCTAGAAGAAGTAATTTGACATATGTGTACATATTAATCACGCCGGCAAAGTGCTAAAATTAAATCTTGAAAAACATTTTTTTTAAGGTACCTCCCTTGCATGTAATGTAGGGTTGATATTATTTTTTTTATCGTCTACCCCATGGGGGATGACCCACGTGCGCGTCTGTCCCATGGGATTCGTATCGTTGGTTAGGCCGAGTTCAAAAGTATGGTGGGTCTGTGAAAACCAATTTTCGATTCAAGGATTCGCTTGCGTAGCATTAAAGTGCTAATTTTTGTTAGAGTCAAGTGCCAAAAATGCACAACACGCAAACAAAAATTAAATGGTTGTTTTTGGAGATGTGAAAAAATTCATGGCAGTAGTACATATAATGAAATTAAAAGGAAAACTATTACAGCTAAGTAGACTTTACAAGTAATAGTAATAGTCGACCAAATTAAATTTCCAGTTGGAGAATTGAGCATATATATGTCGATGTATGGGTGAACATGTTTTTCAACTACAATGTTAAGTTTGATTTTGGGATAAATTAATAACAACTCCCATCTTCCCAACTACGGAACCCTTCATTATGCGTGGGCCAACACGCACTTATTATTATTATATATATTTTTTTTTTTAGGAAAACGGATAATTACTTTTACAAAGTTTATAAATATGTGAACACCATGTATCTATCACAGAATTTATTTATCTGTCATTGCTTCATTTTAACTTCGTTTAACCTATTGTGGTACCTATATTAATTTTATTCTAGAGGCATCGTCTTCACATATAATTATATAATCAATGTACCTGTACAAAATATTGTAACACATTTTAAAAGAGTAACGATGGAGTTTCTTGCCCATTCTTCTCCATACGAAACTACCTTTTAGAAGGGACAACTAGAATCAATTCTATTTATTTGTAAATTTTGACGTTCAAAAGTGCATTTTATGTGCCTATTTGAAATAAATAATTTGACTTTGAGTTTGACTTGGCCGGTTTTTTTATTTATTGGTGTTTTCAGAAAGTAGGTCTCTCTATATTTCAGTGTCTGTCTGCCTGTCTGTTACCTTTTCAGATTTGTGTGGGCACACGAATAGACCACGACCTTGGTTAGAACATAGGATACTTTTAATCCCGGTAGTACGT
Organism: Atethmia centrago; assembly: GCA_905333075.3. NCBI lineage: Eukaryota > Metazoa > Arthropoda > Insecta > Lepidoptera > Noctuidae > Atethmia > Atethmia centrago. The sequence goes on from HG995369.1 coordinate 24,711,073, forward strand.
TCCACCTTCTCGCGGACGAAGCGGCGGCAAGCGGCTAGTAAGGCCTTACTTACCCAAATTCTCCTTACAAACAGACCTCCTCGCGTGGCACATATTCACAAAAGACTGGAACCCCTTCTTGAATCTGCTGAACATCATGCAGACTGGCTTCAGGTCAGTCTCGGGAAGGTCTTGGCATACATGGTTACATTCCTCGTTCGCTGGTGCATTCTCTTTTAGAGGGTCTGATAGTTTTGGTGCTGCTGATGCTATAACTAATGGAAGACGTATTAAGCGTAGTTTAAAGATCAACCTGAACAGACGATCCTGACTTAATGCACAAGAAACAATTTTATTAGTTTAAACGGCTCGCTTCAGAGAGTAGTCGGTTTGGACGTCGCGTCGTTCGGGTGACCACTGAAAATGAGCGTTGTGGTGTGGGTCCCCCATAGCACAGCATTATGCTGTGTGGAAGCTATCTTGTCACAGTCATGACGTGTAGCTGTGGACTACTTATTTGTGTTTTGTGCTCGTGATTATATCGCCGCCCCTGCAGAATAAATGCGCAAGTGTAAAAGTCAATTTTACAGGAAAAATAAAAACCTAAATTGATCCATAACTTTATGACTACACCGAATAGAAGTTTTTTTTTATGTCGTTTAAAAGATTATTTTGTTTGTAGATAGTCTAATTAATATTAAGTGTTAAACAGGTACCGTTTTTGAGTTATTGATAAAAAAAACATTTTACAGAAATATTTTAGTTTTTCTTTATCGTTAATGTTACTTTGAGTTTTTTTCTTGTCAACTATTGTATTTTTTTTGTTTGGCAATGTAATATAAGTTGAATTTTCTTTGCGTTTTTCGCAGTACAGTGATAGCTTTATTGGGCTATTGGGCGTTTATTGTGGTGCAGTCGAAAGTATTCTGATAACGTAATAGGTGTAGTTTTTGTGATAATACTATTACGATTATGGACAATTAAGACGGAAACTAAATATAAAGGATATTATCGTACTATTAAGGTTTTGAAGTTTTATGCAATTGCACGTTGCGGAATTATAGTATTAAAATCTGCACCAGAACAAACGCGCAATGGACAACGCCGTTAAAGTGATGTCTCAGTTGCACCTGATAAGTATGGTAATATACTTTACATAATGTACAGCTTTAATTATGGTACGCATATAATATATATTGCATTTTTTTTTATTTGGTGGATATTTTGGTTTGGATGGAAAAAATTGAGGTACACCTCAATTTTTTCCAGATTTTTATATCAAGTATTTACGAAGATACGAAAAGTTATTATTTAATCTCTTTATTCAAAACCAAAATCAAAAAAATTGCAATATATATGCGTACCATAATTAAAGCTGTACATTATGTAAAGTACCTATATTACCATACTTATCAGGTGCAACTGAGACATCACTTTAACGGCGTTGTCCATTGCGCGTTTAATAATTAATAAATGGTCAAAATACATCATTTTGACCATTTATTAATTTATAATAATTTATTTTGACCATTACGAATAAGGATTAATATCAAAACCGCCGCAATAGCACTTCCGCGTTTATTCTGCGGGGACGGCGATATGTAGATCTATTTTGTTTTATTTTTCTGTTTACCAACTCTAGATCTTTTTGTATGCACGTGTTTCTGTGGCAAATAAATTTATTTTTCTTTTTTGCTTTCTTTCCAGATCGTAGAACTTGAGGCCGTAATAGCCATAAACGGTATAGACAGCTCAACGCGATATGCGTTTTCAGTTCTATGAACGGACGGTGGTAGAACTGAAAATATATGGCTATCCTTTAGAATGCCACGGTTATTTTAACTTTAATTTTGAATTGCTTTTGTTTTTGTTGTAATCTTTTTATTACGGACGCTTTTACGTTTTGCATCGTTCTCACATGTATAATTTCAAAATGAATGATGTAAACAATATTTTGTAACCATAATACGTTGATTTAAAAGAGTGTCCTTGGAGTTTTTTGCCCTTTCTTCTCCATAGGTACCTACTACGCTTTGGAATGGGCAACTAGCTTCATCTTTCTGACTGACTGACCGAACCCTTGACAATTCAAAAGTGCCTGTAATTGGTTTATTTGAAATAAATGCTTTGAGTTTGAGTTTGAGTTTATCAATGAGGGGTTTTAAAAACTGAGGAAGGGGGGGGACGACGACTTTTAAAAACTCGATCAATTCATGGAGTCGGTACGAAATTCAAAACAGGAACAATATTTTTAAATAACCCTGGCCCCTGCGGATTGAAATACACAAGTTCTAAGTTAACTGCTTTTTCAATTTAAATTGAGTAAATGTTTTATATTAATAGGAATCACGTACGCTCGTGTACCTCCATTCAAATTACTCGTGTACTCGTTTTAAATTACCTGTAAATATTTTTATGGCTATATTGAAATTTACCTGTGGTGTCGGGTTCACATTGATTATCACCCATTCATGTCCAACAATGCACATGTTCATGTGTTTGTGTTGTAGTTAAGTAACCAGATTTTATGTTTAGATATTATTTTTTGAATTCGACTTTCCAAAATAGCATGATATTAACTTTACTTTATTTCACGATAAATACGGAAAAATGTAATCTATTTACCATTTACATTAAAACAAGTCAGTGTAGTAATTTCAACAATATTACACAATAACTGTCGTTATTTTTTGAATGCTTCAATAAATGGAGTACAGTGTGTTTTTGACACAAGAATAACTGTCTACCGCAAATCGTGGCCAAAATACAACGTAGAGTCTTACCAATTATGCAAAATAAACTGAGAGTAGTTGGAAAAAACATGGCAACAATAGAACACCAACATTCAATTTAAAATTCAATTTTATTTTATTACTTTTTATTATTTATGGAAACAACTTTTATATTTGTCAAACTTATCGAGTTTCTTTGAATCGTTCCATTTTTTTAATCTATTTTCAATCAAAGCAGTTATTCAACTTTTAATTGGAATTTATAACTGGACGGTATTACAAAATTAAAACCATTAGTAGAACTGATTACAATGTGTCCTTATTTTAAAAGCAACTTCATTGAAAGTTATTAAATACTTGTTTATAAGTTAATCGATTTAAGTAAAACGTTTGTTTGACTCTAGGTTTTCTACGTTTTATTTGTCGTAATTTCTGAATAATTGTAGGTGAGTACCAGTTCGTACGTCACTATAGTTCCAGCGACCTGTAACAAAGGAAACATTTAACGATAATTATTTAACATAAAAATATACACATGAAAAATAACCAGTAAGTTTAATATTACAAAAAACGAGTACCTATCTAAGTATTCATGTTAAAGTCTTTATGATTCAATTATTATGTTAACACATTTAAAAACAAAAAAAGAACAGAAAAATACGTACATATAAAGGTGATACTTATTTCTAAATAAATCTCTTCCAGCGTACCTGCGATAGGAAAGTAGATAAGGAGATGTAGACACCGTATGTAAGAGCAGAAGAGAAAATAGAATACATAGAGATCACAAAACAAATAATGTGGGAATATACTAACACACATACATACATACATACATACATATAGGATTTTTTCTATCAAAAAATTTCTCAGTAGCAGCCCGGAGTCTGGATTTGTGACGGTACATGGTACTTTAACATACATAAATGGCGAAATGTGGGTGTATTATTATATACACCTCTGCCTAAACCTTGGGGAAAACATGCGTAATGCTATAAATGATGAAGCACTACCCACCTACATCTCAAACCGATATTAATTTAATAACTTTATACGAGGGCACCGCCACGGGCACAGCTTTGTATCTATACTTAATGTGTATACATAACAGCTATGCCCATGGCTGATAATATATAAATATATAGTCCACCTTATCGATTTCGATAACGGCTACCATTTAGAAATCAGTTCCTTGCGTGTGCCCTTAGATGTCTCGCTAGACTTTTGTTTTGAATACCTGTCGCAACTAGAACAATTTGATTTTAATTTTGATCTTAACTTTGATTTTGTTTTTTTTATTGTAATTTTGATTTCGATTTTGTTCGAATTTTGCATAGATATTCTATAGGGAGTCTGGTCAGTCCGTAGGCTATAAATTATCACGCTTGTTGCTTTGGGGATGAGCAATATTGCTGTTTATTTTGTTTGTATTCTTCTATAGAATACCGCAAATTTTAAAAAGAAGAGCTATAAGGTTAAAATATTCAAGATATACATATAGGTATTATCTTTAAACTACCCTTACCTTAATTGCTCAAGGACAGCTAATAAGACACAATTGATTTTCTATTGTTTGACTACGAATCGGTGTCGCGTGGGGCTTAACAGGTTAAGCAACCAACCATGAAATAATATAAGAAGTTCTATTTTAGTCAACTTTCAACAAAGCTTAAGTATAGGTTCAACGACTGCTTTGCAAACCTACGTTCGATTCCCAGCAATTGATATTTTTACATTTTGTTACTCTGTGATGTATTATAGCAGTACTGGCCCAGTGGTAACGGCGGCGTTAGGAGTTGTAGGTCGTAGATTCGAACCCAGACAGGTGCTTTACTTTGTGTAAATTATTTCATCACAACTGCTTTCAAACGGTGAAGGAAAACATCGTGAGGAAACCGGAATGTCCTAGAATCGAAAATTCGAAGACATGTGACATCTACCAACCCGCACTGAGCTCGCGTGGTTGATTACGGCCCACTCCCTCTCACAGAGTGGAGGCCTATGTCCCAGCAGTGGTAACATTATAGGCTGATTATGTATGTGTATATAAAACTTAAAACATATTTTTTCTGACGTTTTCGTCAATCAAAATATCTTAATCACCATAGAAACCAGATAGACAACTTTCTTATTGGCTTAAACAAAAAGTATATATTATCAAACAAATTTTGACGTTTGAAATTAAAGCAGTGATTTATTTTTTCATTGTTTCAAATTTCGTTTCGGTTAAAAATGTTTATTAAAATTGATGAAAATTTAATTTTTCACATTATTTTAAAGTAAGATTGATATTTTATTTAAACAATTACTGCTTGATTGAAATAAATTGAATCACTTAATTGCTAGCTTTATAGCTAGCAGATCAGCTAAAAGCCATACTTATTTTGATTAATAAATTATAATGCATAGAATTGTAAATAAATTATGATTACATATTTATTTTAAACAAAAACGAATGTTATTTATTCATTTTATATATAGCTACCTAACACCAAATAAACGATGGATGAACTGTGAAAGATGATATAGCTAGAAAGGGGGTGACTACCGAGATGACGCGTAATAGAGAAGTATGGAAGAAAAAAATCAATCAATCGAAATCAAAAGTCATTTATTCAAAATAGGCTAAAATTATACGAAACAGTCTCCGAAGGGGTCTTGGTATGTAAAGTTGGTTACCCATCCACGGACCAACCGCGGCAAGCCTGGCTTAACCTGATCGATCGACCCCTGCGGCTGTTATTACTTAGCCACAAGCTCCAATATTCTATACAATATTATGTAAAGTAATTAACGTTATGTAACACAAAACATTAAATTAAATAATTTGCTATACATTGAAAACAGAAATACAAAATAAAAAACCGGCGAAGTGCGTGTCGGACCACACCCAATGAAGGGTTCCGTAGTTGGGATTACTTCGGATGATCTTATCCCAAAAATAAACTTAACATTGTAGTTGATAAACATGTTCTCCCATACATACGAGTAGATATACGTCATGGTCAATTCTCCAAGTGCAAATTTAAGTTGGTCGACAATTACTCGTTAACTTGTAAAGCCTTGGTTGTGATAGTTGGACAGACAGACAGACATGGTGAAACTATAACGAGTACTCCCTTATAGTTTCGCCAATTGTCACTACGGAACCTTAAAAACTGGACAAGCGCGAGTTGAACTTGCGTGGTGAGGGTTCCGTAAAATGAATATATTATCTACCACGTTTTTATCCCAAGATAATTTATCCCACGGTCAAACTTCGGAGCAAATCGGCTGTGACAGACGGACAGACATACAGCCAGCCTGATAGACAGACAGACAGAAAGCCAGACAGCCAGCCTGACAGATAGACAGATAGACAGAAAGCCAGACAGCCAGCCTGACAGATAGACAGACAGACAGAAACCCAGACAGCCAGCCTGACAGATAGACAGACAGACAGACACACGAGTGATCCTATAAGGGTTCCGTTTTTATCCTTTTGAGGTTACGGAACGCCAAAAACGTAAACAGAACTTGATAAGTGCCTAAATAAAAGTCTCTAGGCATAACATTTAGATGCACTGACCCCATGTAAATTAGGATAAGGACAAGACAATGTTGATGATGGCCGGTAGCTACCGGTAACACAGCCTCACGCCTTGTTTTCTCGAAGGGTTGGCAGAGATGTACCTGTAGTAGTACATCCACGTTTCGCCAGTTATGTTTAAGTTCCATGTAATAGGGGGTGAGCCTATTGCCATCAACCGGCACAACACATGGAGCACCGCAGCTACCGGTAACTACCTACTTATTTAGGTAGACGAAACAGTATGTACTGATTATTGTACTTAGGTACCGTGAGAACCATATATCTAGTGATATAAAAGAAGTGCATACCACTGAGTGCCACAATTTCACCGTTAATTTGGTACTGCCTTTCAACCTGAGGAACAAACCAAGGGGAATCAAAACAAGCGAAATCATTATAAAAAGTTTTTCAGAATTCAAGGGATTTAATGCAAGTTTCATATTTTTCTAAGTACGAGTAGGTATCTAAATTATAAAGCTCTGGCCAAACCGAAGCGGGTGAGTGAGCGGGACGCGGGACGAAATTTGGTCGCTCCGATTGTGTCAACTAACTTGTAGTTCAAACTGGCGTTAATAGTCGCGTGACTTCTTATAGTCTGTTTTTTTTTTACAAACGCGTACTGAGTATGTCTCTCGCACATTTCCGATATTGACAGAGTGAGATGAGTCATTGGTCGGGGTGGGGCCAATGCCTCTGTTATTGTTTTTTTCTTTGTTCTTTGACTTTATGTTGATTACGTGGAACAATAGAAATGCAGTCAACATTTTCGGTACTCATTTGTTAAAAAAAAAGCAGAAGTCATTAAAACAATCGACGCCCGCAGTCGTGTCCCGCATCCCGCTCGTTCGCTCGCAGGACAGATAGTGGTAGCAATGAGAATGTTTTCACACCCGAGGCCACTAGCGGCCACCATTAGGAAGCGGACGCACAGGTAAACAGTGGAGTACATCAGAGAGACGTCGTCGTCGGGTTTGGTTCCCTCCCCGTGGTCGTCCTCGGGGACTTCAATGCCAAGAATTTGGCTTGAGGTTCCCGGTTAACGGACACACGGGGCAGGATGGTGGAGGATTGGGCTCTGGAGACAGGCCTGGTCGTCCTAAACCGGGGTTCTGTCCCCACGTGTGTGCGGATGCGGGGTGAATCAGTGGTGGATATCTCGTTCGCCAGCCCCGCTCTGTCGCCGCGTGTAGTTGGCTGGCGCGTCATGGAGGGGGTGGAGACCTATTCCGATCCTGTGCCTGATGCGGACCACACCGCCGACGACGACGAAGATGCTCCGGAGGTGACCGAGGGAGAAATGAGAGCGGCGGTACGCAGGCTTAATGCCAAAAATACCGCCCCAGGACCCGACGGCTTACCTGGGAAGGCCTGGGTCCTGGCCTTGGAGGCTCTCGGGCCTCGACTTAGGGGGCTCCTAAGCGCATGCATGGAGAGGGGCCAGTTCCCGCTTCGCTGGAAGACGGGGAAACTGGTCCTCATAAAGAAGGCAGGGCGCCCTGCGGACTCTCCGTCCGCTTATCGGCCCATCGTGCTGCTCGACGAGGTGGGCAAGCTCTTTGAAAGAGTCATTGCAGACCACCTCGTCGGCCAGCTGGTGCGGGTGGGGCCGGATTTGGCGGAGAGCCAGTTTGGTTTCCGCAGAGGGCGCTCTACGGTGGACGCCATCATGCGTGTGCGAGCCCTGACGACGGGGAATGCTGTTACCCAGGGTGGGGTCGTCTTGGCGGTGTCTCTAGACATCGCCAATGCCTTCAATACCCTGCCCTGGAGTTGCATCAGGGAGACACTCCGGTATCACCGGATGCCGACCTACCTCTGTCGTGTGGTCGAGGCCTATCTGACGGACAGGGCCGTCATTTACCCCGGTCACCAGGGAGTGTGGAACCGGCAAGAGATGTCATGCGGTGTCCCACAGGGATCGGTCCTGGGGCCGCATCTGTGGGACATCGGATACGACTGGGTGCTGCGCGCCGACCTCCCTAGCGGCGTCAGCGTAGTGTGCTACGCTGACGACACGTTGGTCCTGGCGCAGGGGGGGTCGCACCAGGCGGCGGCCGAATTAGCGGCACGCGGGGTTGCGACAATCATCGAAAGGATCCGGCAATTGGGACTCGAGGTGGCCCTGCACAAGTCCGAGGCCATGTGTTTTCGTGGTCCTCGGAACGCGCCACCGTTGGGGTCCCAAATAACGGTAGGAGGGGTTTCTATCGGCGTCGAGTCGACGATGAAGTACCTGGGACTCGTCCTCGACAGCCGGTGGAACTTCGTGGAGCATTTCCGACGTTTGGCTCCCAAACTGGAGCGGGCGCGTGCTGCATTGAAGCGGCTCCTGCCCAATCTAGGGGGTCCAAACGCCTCCTGCCGGAGGCTCTACGCGGGGGTCGTGCGGTCCATGGCCCTCTACGGGGCTCCTGTATGGGCGCGCTCTCTGGCGCTGCGGCCAGCCCGCCGGTTGAGCGCGGCCCAAAGGGTCATGGCCATCCGGATGGTCCGAGGATACCGCACGGTCTCCTGTGAGGCAGCGAGCCTCCTTGCCGGATTGCCGACATGGGATCTGGAGGCAAAACTCCTCGCGCACGTATGGGAGTGGCGTGAGGAGGCGAAACGCCGGGGCGTAAGTCCGCTGCCGCGAGAAATCGCGGCACAGCGGACGGAGCTCCGGCGGGATCTCATGGCGTCATGGAAAGTACGGTTGTCGCAACCCAGTGCTGGGCACGCCACGATTGCGGCGATAAGTCCCCTCTTTGAGGAGTGACTGGAGAGGCGCCACGGCGTCCTCACCTTCCGCCTGACGCAGGTCCTCACCGGACACGGCAGCTTCGGGAGGTTCCTGTGTCGGATAAGGCGGGAGGAAACGTCCGGGTGTCACCACTGTGTGGATCGCCCGGAGGACACGGTGGAGCATACGGTGGAGGTCTGCCCGGCTTGGGCAGAGCACCGCCGTGTCCTCGTGGAGGCGATCGGCGGCAGAGACCTCTCGCGTCCGGCCCTGGTTCAGGCCATGGTACGGAGCGAGAGGGCATGGGCAGCCGTCACCTCATTCTGCGAAGCAGTAATGCTCGCGAAGGAGGAGGCGGGACGGTTGAGGGAAAGGCACGTTTCGCGCCCTCTCGCCCCTAGCCGCCGCAGGAGACGCCCAGGGCGTCGGGAATCCCGGGCGGATTTCCGGCCACCGTAGGCGCGGGCTTGCGGACGGTGAGCAATGGGTAGCTCACCGTCCGGTAAGGACCAGGTCTGGGTCGACGGCGCGTCGTATTCCACGCGCGCCTCAAAGAGATGTCGTCAGCACAAAGTAGGGGTCCACTAGGGCCGATGCCTGCCGGGGTCGCGGGAAGGTACTTATGGGTCACCGAGGCCCCCGCAACACAGGCAACAGGAAGGAATACGGGTGGGTTTTAGTCAGTAAGAGTCTAACACACCCTCCCGCTCCGCCCAGAGCGGGAGAAGTTATTTGATGATTTCCCACCCAAAAAAAAAAAAGTCGTGTCCCGCATCCCGCTCGTTCGCTCGCTTTAGTTTGGCCAAAGATTAATAACTGTAGGACGGGTCGACTGTTTTCACTTTTCACTGAACTACAAAAGGCAGCGACAGTCGGATCGCCCATAGATTTTAATCACAGAATACCATAAATATTAAACTACTCATATACAAAAGACACTAACCTATTTACTATCAGACGTCGTAGGCATACAGGCATACAGGACAGATAGAGGTAGCAATGAGAATGTTTTCACACCCGAGCCCACTAGCGGCCACCATTAGGAAGCGGACGCACAGGTAAACAGTGGAGTACATCAGGTACACGTAGATACGAAATACGCTGAAAAAACTGTTAGTTAATTTGACCCGAGATTTACAGTTAATTTGAGAGAAGCGGAGAATACTTCACTGCATAAACAAATTGTTTTAGTACCCACCTGTTCTCATACCCAGGACATATGTATGTATTCATGAGATGTACTGATTTGACACCATTCCAAAAAAATAGACCATAAAAAAATATTAATTTATGAAAGTTTTTCAGAATTCCTTCACACACACTATCTGTCTTCTTGCTACATACTTGTTCGGGTCGGTACATTCGATTCGGCAGTATTAGTAGAACAACACCCGAAGCAATTACTACATATATTTGATTTTGCCCCCCGGCTGTGCCGATTAATTTCAACTCGAACAAGTGCGTAGCGCACGCCTTACTAAACTCTTTATATTTTATGACCAAATTAAGTTTCCAAACACACTTTCATTTTCGAACATGATTATAAGTACTTAAGCAAGTACTTATAAGCTGTAAAATAATGAAGAACAGGTCATTTGCGAATGTTACAAGCACAATGCCGCTGAAAACATCGTCAAATAGTTTGAACAAGTTAGTCGCTCGCGTGTAGTCCTCCCTTAAAGCACCCCATGTTGTTGCTGGTACATAATTCTGAAGAATAAGATCATTACACTATGGGTGCTCAACATTTGAATACACGACCATTTTAATTATAAAGCGTTTCTTGATGAATAGTTTCTAAAATTAAACAAAACAAATAGAACAAAATGTAATTTACAATTCTTATAATTTTAATTGAATATCCTTATCATTTTATAAAAAAACCGCTGGGTTAAGACACATGATATTTCACAAAAGAAATCCTTATACAGGGTGACTTGTAGTGTGGTCTATTTGCAAAAAATAAGCACCCAATAAGCTGGGGCGAAAATTCATGGGATTATAAAACCCAATTTTTATGTATTTTTGAAAAAATCCCAGAATTCGTCACTAAATATCACTTTTCTCAAAACTTGCAAATTTAATGGCTTTCAATTGGGTACCTAATTCTTTAACAAACCTTTCGACGTAACCAAATATTCTATAACATCAACAGTTTGGAACCAGTATAACCAGTGGAATCAGTACAGTTTGGTGAGTTTGCCCTAAGACTGCGGTAGCCGTCACATAGCGTCCGCAATTTCCGTCAAATGACGTCACTGAAACTTTATAAAAAAAAGAAAGTTGGTGTGTTTCCCTAAGCAGCGTTTTTTGATACCAAATAGTCAAACCCCGGTGCTCTCATTTTCATGACGGATTCACGGCGGCCGTTATATGGCAGCCACCGCTGTCTTAGGAAAGAAACCAAAGCTTTAGTGTAAGAAACATATGTACCTGAACAATTATTGCCAACCATTCAACGTACGGTACATTCAAATCATACAGCCAGGGAGATGTGACCTTAACAAACACCTCTCCAATGTCAGTTCCGTCCCCAGAGCATTCCTTTCTCGAAATCCTTGACACTATTGACATGATGTGTTCCATTGAAATATATACCTATGGAAATATATACCTATTGTTCTACAAACTAAGGACGAAACTGAGACTGATTTCGGCCCGATATTTTTTGTATATTCTTGTTGCGAAAATTAGTCTAATATCAAGAATACAACGTCTTTTAGCCTATGTCACTCAAGGACAGCTAATGAGACACAATTGATTTTTCATTGTTTGGCACCACATGAGGTACGCGCCGGGCGATAAGTTAAGTGGAACAGTGAAAATATTTTAAAATTTTAGATTATGCCCATTTCAAGGAATTTAAGTGGCAGGAAACTGAGAGTGTAAACAGGAAAATGAAAAAAAAAAATCGAAAATCAACCAAAATCATCGTTTATTTATTTCACAAATAAAAAATATGCTTCTAACCATTCGTTTGTAATAGTCCAAGTATCTTGAACAACGACGAAATTTTTTTATATTGTTGGTTTATTCTAGTTCTATACCTAAACCAGTCTTGAATGGGAACTTCACTATTTTATCTTTGAGTATTAAGTAATAATTTTAAGACAAATGATACAAAGGCTCTTTTTATAATAAATTAACCTAATTATTGTTCACAATCTGAATTTGAAACACATCTACAGTATAACAGAAATCAATAACTTTTAGCAGTATCATTGTATTTGCTTTTCGTTTGCATTAAAAAAAAAACTCATTTTAGCAGAAACTTTAAACATTCAATAATTTTTGAGCATTCATTATTATTATTATTCTGTAAAATCCCATGTAATGATAGGTTAACAAACGAGTGTACGAAATTTGGGTTTAAACGACATTTGAGTGTAACAAAAAATAATAACTTTGGCGGTTTCGTTGCATTGGAAATTAAGCTATTTTTTATAATCACAGTCAGGTGAGCAGTCAGGGCATATAAATGATGTAGATTCACCATTCATGCAGTTAACCTGTGCCCAGTGATTTCATACATGACACTGGACCAGACATTTTCTGTAGCACTCGTATCTGCAGAGCCGGATTTAAAGTTGTGGCGGCCCTGGGGCAATCAAAAAGTGGAGGCCAACATTTGTGGAAACGGTGAAAAAAAAATTCAAAAAAGGTACCTTATGAAGTTATGATTGTGGACCCTTTTTTCTTTGATGGACACAAACGATGTATTTTCAAGCAACTGTTTTATATTAAGCGGTATAGCCGAGTGTGATAATATTATCACTTATGTACAGTTGCATACAATACTTTATCTAAACACATGATATGAATCCTCTATAAAAGATTCTGAAACCATAGGGTGTTGTAAAGTGTTGTAAGAACTATGTAAATTCATGGAAAGTTTTTGGTAATCATTGGTTAGAAATGTGCTTTGCTGCATTAGAAATAACTGTTGGTGTGTTATATTTGCAATACTAATATCGAATAAAAATGGCGGGATACGACGTGAATTCGAATAACCTATAAGTTTTTTTTTTATTACGGCGCTGTGGTAGTGAAACGCGCGTGCATGACAATGTTTTATTTTTAAAGGAGTTGCATAATGACATTTAGTGCAACATTATAACACTCGTTCGGATGATATTATGGTTATTATGACACCGGATGTTATAATGTTGGCAATAAGCTAACTGTTTCAGAAACTTTTATAGAGGATTTATAGGATGGGCGCAGATAAACTAACTTATTCAGAAACTCAGATACTGCACCCAACATGTAACATTTGTACTTTCGCGATTAAATAAGTTTGTCTAGAGAATTCTAGGTCAGACATATAATTAAGAGTATGGTGATTATTAGTATTAGGCACGGGTCCAAGAGCGATCACATTATATTTATCTTTTATTCCGACGTACCTATTAACACCTTAATTCGAAAACATTGGAAAAGCTTATTATTTTTAAAAGAGTAACCGTGGAGTTTCTTGCCGGCACTTCTCCATAGGAAACGACCAATTGAAACCGTACACCTAGCTTCTGACGTTTCATAAGTGCCCATGTAGGTTTAAGTGAAATAAAATATTTCATTTTTGATTATGATTATTCAAGTCTTCTAATTTTCCCCACTACGCCCAGATGCAAACTCGCGGGGTACCTCACGAAACGTAAATTCATATGATTTTAAAATTGTTAGCATTCCTTTTGCACATGATATTTACTTAGTTTTTAGACTTCATCTATACAAATATATAAAATTGAAGTGTCTTTTTGTAAATCAGCGCTTTGCTGTGGGTCCCCATAGCACAGCATCATGCTGAGTGGAAGCCTTCTTGTTACAGTTACGACGTGCAGATGCCGACTATATGTATATGTTGTTTTTCATAAGCATAAATCTGTTTTGTTTTATTGTTTATAAAAATAACCATAGCTTTTATGTGCACGTGTTTTTGTGACAAATAAATCATTTTTTCATTCTTTTCTAATGTCAAAATAACAGCTGTTTACTAAAATTCATATGAAAGTATGTACGGTACCTATAACAAGAAAACAATTTAAAAAAAATTTTGTCTGTCTGTCTGCTAATCTCCGACCTGGCTGGACTGATTTTGACAGGACCTTCACAGGCTTCACAGATAGCTGCCACCAAAATCAGTACCTTTAATTTTAAGTACCTTCTAAGTACTGCAACAAACAAGGTTAATACAACTGCTTAACTTTAACCTAACCCTACAATTTAGAGCCCACTTGTTTTCATGTTACTTTACTCCAAATTATTAATGTGTGTCATCAGAATATGAATATTTTATTACGTTGTCACTTCTGGAATAACCCGGGGTGATGTTTGAGTTACAGTTTTGGGACGCGTCAAGTAAAGGGCGACTTTAAGGTGGTGGAATAAAGAAATAATAAAAATAATAATAATATTCTTTTTATTTCTGAATAAAATTACATAATTGTACAATTTTGTAAACACATGAACAACACATGTAAAACACACATGTGAAATATTTTAGATTTAGAAGTGGGATTGGATCTTCTCTCGTGTGGGTATTGGGCATGAATAAATTATATGAGAACAGTTGAAGCTGTAATAAAGTCTCTTCTTAATTCGCATTTTGAAAAATAATGCTGTCGTAAGAAAAAGTCGGCTATGGATTAAAAAATACTTTGAAACATAGAAACTAAACGGATACGGATCAATAGCATTCGGTCAAGATAATGAGCAGCAAAGTCCTCCAAAAACGGCGATCATTAATGACTGCCAAACGGCCAATTTTCCTTTTGACCGTTTACTCCAAGGCTACCATAGGCTGCCATGTTAGCCGTAGAACCGATGACCATTGGGGTAGGCGTGTTCTTGAGTGGAGGACACTGAGAGGTAAACGTAAGGTAGGACGCCCTCGGGCTGGGTGGAGCGACGATGTTCGGAGGGTGGCTGGTAGCAGCTGGATGAGAGTTGCCGAGAATCGACCTGAATGGCGTGCTTTTGGAGAGGCCTATGGCAGCAGTCTGAAGCCAGTAGTGGACTGCTGTAGGCTGATGTCAGCGTCAATGACTCCATTGCTTAATTTCAATAGTGGCCCTAAAATAACAGTTTTAATGACTCTGTAAATGCTAATACACTCACACCTGCATACACTCAATATGGTGTCACAGAAAGAAGAAAGAGAGAAAGAAATCATTTATTTGCTGATAATGTAGGTATACATGTAAGTTGGAATATTTATCAAGTGTCCCGATACCTACATTTTACCTTACGGCATGCAAAATATTAGGTTTGAATCAGTAGTAATAAATATACAGCTATTACGTTTATTATTAGCCATAGTCGAATTTAATAGGTTGTTACGGATCAGACTACAATAAATAACAGATTGACTGCTTCAATTGTACTCTGAGTGAATTCACACGGGCCGCATTTTGTAAAACTACTTTTGGTATCTCATAATAATACAATTTTAAGTATAATATTTGTAAGCTATTATAACTATAACTACACTATTGTATTATGTATTATGTAAGCCTGTGATGATAGTTGTATGTTTTAAACAAATAAATAAACAAATAATCCCTTACAATATTGTTTTCATTAACGTTTTTATTTCCCAATATAATTGATTATTCGTAGAGCACAGTCGACGTTTTACAGTTTAAAATTGGAAGCGCGGAACAAAGAGCATGACTTTAAAATATTCACAAAAAGACCGAAAATCGACATTCGAATGCGGGATCCGTATAATGGAGTCTCGTCGAGTCGAGATCTATCGAGAACTCTTTTAATCCCCCGATGCGCACCGTACTCGATTTTTCAATGATTGATAAGTGTTAATTATATTTCGGTGAATGTGATTAATGTGGCAGCTGCATTGTGCTGTAGTAATTTTATTACATTCCTGCTGTATTTATTTTCTGATGTTTTTTGTTCCGATCTGATCGAAATTGGCTGCAAGTGCATTTCATACATTGTGCCTATAACTTTCAATGCTGCTTGATCTTAAACCAAACCAACATACTTAATATCGAATACTACAGACAAACGTACATAAGCGACTGCTTTTCTACCCAACACCTAAATAAAAATGTGTCAACGACATTCAAAGAAGGTCTTTTCACAATTCCCAATAACACCCCTATTCAGCGAATATAAACATGATCGTGTGCAATCGAAACCCCGAAATGAAAATAATACGGCAAAAATATTCTGTCTTGCAATTGTGACTTTCACACTAAGTGCCACAGAACAAAAACTTTAGTCACAAACTAACATATTTTTTTACAGTGCATCAATGTTTGTGTCTTATATTTTTTCATCCTGTGGTGTTACTCAAAACATGTATCCCTTGTTTTAAGTGTTTGAAAAAAAAAATGTACAACAGCAGCTTCAGTCTTTGTTTGCTTCAGTCTGGAATTGTGAACTTTATTTATTTTTATTTTTAATATAACATGTGTGTGTCCATACCTTTCTAATACCATGTTATATTATAAATAAAATTAATTAATTTCATACCTGAAATAAATCAATTTTATTTATTTTTATTTACACATAACCCATAATAGAGAACATCTTTAAATTATTCAATAATAAATATAAAATCACACATAAATAAATACAAACGAATAAACACAGTATAAATACAACTTCAACACACAAATAAGATAATTCTAATTCATATTCACTCATAATTAACTAATGTTCATTAAAGTAGTCTCTTACGTGCGACACTATATTACGAGTATGTAACTTATCTGTCACAGCAGTGTCTGTACTCTTAAATTTTTCTACACCTTTCTGATGCTGTATAAACTAGAAATGTCATTACGTGTCCTGGAAGTCCATGGTAACGTTCCAGGTCTATTCAAAGTCCAGATATTTGCATAAACTGTGCCGTTTAATATTGAAATGTAAATGAAGCCCGGACTTTATACTTCGACCCACATTGATGTAATTGACGTGCATTTCGATGCAGACGGTAGATGAGAATTATTGTTATCGTTTACATGGGTTATGAATGTTTTTTAGATCTTGTCTGGTTTCGTGTTGATTCTAGTTGTAGAGTTCATGACAAAAACTAAGCCAGGTCACAAGTTTATCAGTATCATCATCATTTCAGGCGAATGACGTTGGTGAACCACTGCTGCACCTCTCTCAAGCACCGCCACTACGACCGGTTCTGTGTTAATCGCATCCAGCGGATTGCTGTTCCCTGTACAAGGTCTTCAGTCCTGATGTACCGATGACCTTGTGAAGGTAGCAGTATCAGTTGAATTTTATTTTTAACAGGTTGAGGTTATACAGGGTCAAATTTAATTAGCTAGCTATTAAACTCTGCAGACGTGATGGGTATCGATATCTAATAATAATAATAACGCTAATAATAACAAGAAGGATAATCGTCGGTTGGTGCTTCATCCCATTACAATTGTCCAAGGGGCCTCTGCGAGTTGGCTTCGGCCCCTCGTACGCCTTCCAAAGGTCCGAAACCCCATGGTCCCGAGATATGTAAGGACATAATAATAATAATTCTTTATTCGCAGACCTTGAAGTCCATAGTGTAAGTAGTGACTAATACATACAAACAAACAATGAACAAAAACATAATAAAATAAAACAAAGATTCCCGTATAGCTACTTAAAACCGACCTGTGTGTGCAGTCTCACCCACCGGCCAAGCATCAGGCAGTCCCACCGGTCACTAAATGCCCTCAACATGCTGTGGGAGCTAAAACATGTTTTAGCTTTCCCGGAGAGAAGCGCATCGCTTCCGAATAATGGCGTAGAAATCATCTACCCTCGCATCGGTAAACATACCCGAAGCGCTACAAAACCGCGGCAGCCCCACAAGCATTCTGAAGGCATTATTATATTGTACACGCAGAGCGCTGCATGCCTTCTGCGTATACTTGACCCAGAGGTTGCAGGTGTAGAAAGTCTGACAATAGGCTCGAAAAAGCGTCATTTTAACCTCACAAGTATACCGTGCAAACCTGCGGGCCAGCATATTACACACGAGCACGTAACACGATATCATAAAAAAACAGATTTTCTTAACTCATACTTCAAGTAACTTCACCACCTGACGCAGGTCCTCACCGGACACGGCAGCTTCGGGAGGTTCCTGTGTCGGATAAGGCGGGAGGAAACGCCCGGGTGTCACCACTGTTTTGATCGCCCGGAGGACAAGTTGGAGCATACGGTGGAGGTATGCCCGGCTTGGGCAGAGCACCGCCGTGTCCTTGTGGAGGCGATCGGCGGCAGTGATCTCTCGCGTCCGGCCCTGGTTCAGGCCATGGTACGGAGCGAGAGGGCATGGGCAGCCGTTACCTCCTTCTGCGAAGCAGTAATGCTCGCGAAGGAGGAGGCAGGACGGTTGAGGGAAAGGCAAGTTTCGCGCCCTCTCGCCCCTAGCCACCGCAGGAGACGCCCAGGGCGTCGGGAATCCCGGGCGGATTTCCGGCCACCGTAGGCGCGGGCTTGCGGACGGTGAGCAATGGGTAGCTCACCATCCGGTAAGGACCAGGCCCGGGTCGACGGCGCGTTGTATTCCACGCGCGCCTCAAAGAGATGTCGTCAGCACATAGGTAGGGGTCCACTAGGGCCGATGCCTGCCGGGGTCGCGGTAAGGTACTAAAGGGTCACCGAGGCCCCCGCAACACAGGCAACAGGAAGGAATACGGGTGGGTTTTAGTCAGTAAGAGTCTGACACACCCTCCCGCTCCGCCCAGAGCGGGAGAAGTTATTTGATGATTTCCCACCCTCAAAAAAAAAATAAAAAGTAACAAAACCACAAGCAGTCGTAGACCACAAAAAAAAAATATCTTTTTTATTTTGTCGTGTATAAATATCGATACAGTCTGCGGAGTTTTGCTAGCTAATTTAACTTGACTCTGTATAGATTACATGAATTCAATACTAGTTGCGCCCCGCGGTTTCATCCGCATAAGTTTTGACCACATGGGTATATTGGGATAAAAATCCTATGTGTTCTGGTTATAAACCTGGTTATAGACCTGGTTATAAAAATTATAAATCCTGGTTATAAACTATCTATATGCCAAATTTCATCCAAATCCGTTCAGTACTTTTTGCGTGAAAGAGTAACAAACATCCATCCATCGATCCATCCATTCTTACAAACTTTCGCATTTATAATATTAGTAGGATTTTTATGAATCTGATGAAAACTGGAAAACGTTCTGTAAATATGATCTTTTTGAATTTTATGTTCTGTAAGGTTAACGAACTCTATAGAAAATTCAGAAAACCTTATGAAGCAAGTATCTTTTAGTATCGTACCTCTTGTTTTGTGACTAGACCTAACGTGAAGAATACATGCCCTTTATCCATCTGAGGCTGTCGTGAAAGGTGACACAGAAGAACCTGTAAAATGACCTACTCGCGGTCGTTGACCCCAAAAAAATCATCCATTCGTTTTTTTTCGCAATGTTTAGATATTGATATCCATCTCGTCTGCGAAGTTTTGCCAACTCACTTAATTGGACCATGTAGATTTTAATTTTATTTACCCTTACATTCACCGCAAAAATAAATACATATGCGTGGAAAGCGGAAAAACATCCGTCATTCATGATTTGTTTTCTTTACGACACAAACATCGATGTATCAAACAGTATGAGATTCATTTCCTTACGCATTGTAAATAGCAAACAAATATTTATTAAGGACGTCGAGAGAAGTAATGTGGAATGTTTAAATGGGAATGAAACTTTATTCAAAATAAATATACCGGCCAAGTGCGTGTACAGGCACAATGAAGGGTTCCGTAGTTGGGATTACTTGGGATGACTTTATTCCAAAAACAATCTTAGCATTGTAGTTGAAAAGCCTGTTCTCGATATATGCCACGGTCAATTCTCCAACTGCAAATTTATGTTGCTCGACTATAACTCGTTAATTTGTAAAGCTTACTTAGCCGGGATAGTTTTTCTTTTAATTTCATTATATGTACTACTGCCATGATTTTTTCCACATCTCCATAAACAACCGTTTAACTGACACATTAACTGACACACTGACACTCGACTCTAAAAAAAATTTGCACTTTAGTGCTTAATTTTACGCAAGTGGATCCTTGAATCGAAAAGTGGTGTTCACAGACCTGCAATATTTTTGAACGGCCTATCCAACGATACCCCAGACCATGGGGTAGACGAGAAAAAAAAAATATCATTCCCACATTACGTGGAAGGGAGGTACGCTAAAAAAAAATATTTTTGCACTTTCTCGGCGTGATTAATATGTATACCTATGCCAAATTACAGCTTTCTAGTTCTAAGCGTCTCTGAGCTACAGTGGGGACAGACACACAGACGGACATGGCGAAACTATAAGGGTTCCTTGTTTACTACGGAAGCCTAAAAACTGGCCAAGTGCATGTCAGACCACGCAAAATGAAGAGTGCCTAGTTGGGATGAATTTATCCTAAAAACAAACTTAACATTGTAGTTGAAAAACATGTTACCCATACATCGATATACGTCACGGTCAATTCTCCAACTGTAAATGTAAGTTGGTCGACTGTTACTCATTAATTTGTAAAGCCTACTCTGTGGTAGTTATTCTTTTACCTTCGTTGTATATACTACTGCTATGAATTTTTACACATATCCAAAAACACACGGATCCCTGAATCTAAAAATGGTTTTCACAGACCCACAATATTTTTGAACAGCCTATCCAACGATACCCCGCACCATGGGATAGACGAGAAAAAAATATCATCCCCACTTTACGTGCAAGGAACCCTAAAAAAAATATTTTACCACTTTAAAGGTGTGATTAATATGTATTCCCATGCCAAATTACTTTACTAAGAGTAGTTACTTTCTAGTACTTTTTTTTTTTTTTGATGATGGGAAATCGTCAAATAACTTCTCCCGCTCTGGGCGGAGCGGGAGGGTGTGTCAGACTCTTACTGACTAAAACCCACCCGTATTCCTTCCTATTGCCTGTGTTGCGGGGGCCTCGGTGACCCATAAGTACCTTCCCGCGACCCCGGCAGGCATCGGCCC
Source organism: Atethmia centrago (assembly GCA_905333075.3). Taxonomy (NCBI): domain Eukaryota; kingdom Metazoa; phylum Arthropoda; class Insecta; order Lepidoptera; family Noctuidae; genus Atethmia; species Atethmia centrago. The sequence goes on from HG995369.1 coordinate 24,732,094, forward strand.
TAGTGGACCCCTACTTACTTTCTAGTACTAAGAGTCTCTGAGCTAAGTCGCGGATAGACAGATAGACGCACATGGCGAAACTAGGTTCCTTCTTGACTACGGAACCCTAAAAACTAACTATATTAAGCTGAGCAACATTAGAATTTTATTTTATTAGACAAAAGACTGCAGGCCGTGTTAATTCTGTAGTAATTTGCGACTAATTTTAAAACACTCGAAAAGGGAATTTTCCTCGCAATGCTTCCGACAGGCGAGATCTTCTGAAATGTTCCCAAATGGACGACGACTTTTTAATTGCTGCTGTGGTGGCAATTCGGAAATGTAATTGTATAGGTATTGAGTTTTCTTCTAGGAAGTGCCGGTAGTAAGGAGATCGTGAGGTTACGCAGACATTTGTCGACAAAAAACTTAAACATGCGCGGAAAGCGATAATAAGGTGGTATTAATGATGAGCGTATGAATTTTTTTCAAGATCTTTGCCGGCATTTTGTTCAATAACATTTCTTTCAAGATACATTTATGGATCGTGGCGAGTAGAACACTACATGGCCTTCACATGATGTGACCAAGATTATGTCTGGACTTTAAAAGAGACTGTGACCTCTGAGTTTGTTTCGGCCTTTCTTCTCAGAGTAGTCAGATAGGAAACACCGACCTCATCTAGCTGTATTTTAAAAATATGATTGACGTGTAAAAGTTTTTGTACTTACAGTTATAAAAATAATTTATCATTTATACAGCAATTTATGAAGAAGGTACAACCCACAAATCAATTAAGTATGTAGAGAAATAAAATATTAAAATAAATAAAAGCAAATTTCAACATTCTTAATCTCATGGCAAGTTCATAAAGTTGTTTACAAATGATTTAACTCTATTAATTTTACTTCAAAAATAAATATTAGTCTTTGTCAACAATTTGATTGATCGACTTTTAATATTAGGCTGGAAGATTGAGTTGTTTTCATGTTAATTTTCATTTTCAATATTGATGAACCGATTGATAATAAACTTGATCAAATCGAGAAATTGTATTATTTAAATACGTTTTGGTAAAATTGGTGTTGCTTTTGTTATCAACAAAGTTAAACTGATTTTATTTTTATTTTGAAGGACAATTCATTCATTTTAATCAGCCTATAATGTTCCCACTGCTGGGACACAGGCCTCCTCTCAGTTAGAGGGAGTGGGCCGTAATTCACCACGCGGGCCCAGTGCGGGTTGGTAGATGTCACGTCTGCGATATTTTTGGTTCTAGGACATGCCGGTTTCCTCACGATGTTTTCCTTCACCGTTTTTGAGAGCAGTGGTGATGAAATAATTTACACAAAGTAAAGCGCCTGTCGAACCTACGACCTACAAGTCGTAAGTCGCGGCCGTTATCACTGGGCCACCACAGCCCCCACACAGTAATATGAACTAATATTATAAATGCGAAAGTGAGTTTGTTTGTTTATATGTATGTTACACTTTCACCTAAAACAGCTGAACGGATTTGGATCGGCACATGAGCAGACCATGATTTAAATTAAGATATAGAATACTTTTTATTCCGATATTCCCACGGCATCGAGACTTATGCAGGTGAAACCGCAGGGCGCAGCTAGTATATTATAAATTAAAGTTGCTTGTCGTTTCTGTCTGTGTGACCGCATTTTTCTTCTAAACTACGCAACAGATTTTACGCAAGAAAGTTTATGTATACAATTACTGTTAGTCTGTATCATCCCACTGCTGGGCAAAGGCCTCTAGCATGATTTCCACAAAGTCAAACTCAAAAAAATATTTATTTCAAGGCACATATAAGGCACTTTTGAACTTCAAAATAATAGAATTGATTTTCGTCGGTTATTTCTTATGGAGAAGAATGGGCAATAAACTCCACCGTTACTCTTTTAATAAAAGTTAAATTTAAAAATCCCCGACACTAACAAATATATCTAAAATGTAACAAAATATTACGTATTGGGCCCTTTCAGTTTAATATAAATTTAGGTAATATTTTGAGCCAAGCGTCGTCGAGTCGGGGAACGGCTAATGAAAATAGGAAGTTAAGAGCGGCTATTCTATCTACAATAGCATACATTCCTTATCGCTAGGTATAAGCCTCGTCTGTTTGACGTTTTCTTTAGCCGTCCCCCGAAAAGAGGGTTCAGGGCATGGCAATATTTTAGTCCACAGTTCATTGGGCATCCGGCAGATTTGGCCAGCCCACTTCAACTTTGGGACTTTTAGAGCAATGTCAGTAATTATTTCAGTCATCAATCATTCATTAATTTAGTGAATCAGTAATTATGTATGTGACGGAGAAGGTACGTCTCGCTCGTTATCATCAGCCATATTTTAACTACTGTGGGCGTAAAATGGGAAGTGTTGGTTATTGCACAATAGAAAAACCGTTTGCAGTTAAGTCAAATTATAATTTATTATCAAATAATCACACTAGCTATTCACACACTCTAGGTACACGACACAGCTATACGGAACGCGCGACAGTTTCTAAACGTGTTGACTACTTGACCGCCTCGTACCAACCGCTTCGGTAAACTGCACTTAACCCCGGTCAAGCGTCATGTTGTAGACTCTGTCGAGCGCCGCTTGGTGGCGCTGGCGCATGGCGTCCCGATTAGTCAAACGAGTGACTAACTTATTTCCGATATATGTATATAACAGGCACATTCATGTAATTTTACATTTAATAAAGAAATCTCGATGTTTTGTTAAGTCGTAAAAATCGTGCCAATCAAGGACGGGTCGCTAGTACTCGTAAACTATAAATATTTAGGATTATTCACAGTTTTGAGAATTCATACATTATAATTATAACGTGTTTGCGAGACTATCATTCTTCATCTTGCTACAATACGTCTTACGTTCAACACACACATCACACACACACACACACATTCACATTTTTCACAATTCTCACATCTATCAACATTGTATTTAACTTCTATCACTACACACCCTCTACAGAAAAACCGGCCAAGTGCATGTCGGACCACGTACAATGAAGGCTTCCGTTATTGAGATGATTTTATCTCAAGAACAAACTCAACATTGTAGTTGAGAAAAATGTTCGCCCATATATTTCTTATAGGTTTTTCTGTAATCTGTAAGTATAGAACTATTTATAGAGTCGGTTTTAGAGATAAGGTCAATTTTCATCAATTTTCTTTAATAACTTTGGACTTCTTGTATTAAAATTATAAAAAAGTATAAATTTGAGATTTTCACAAGCCCTTTAATTTAATATGTCACATGGTTGGTATAATTTGCATTTTTTTTTTCATTTTATAATTTGTCCTCCCTTTTGACTCCCATAGTCAAAATACATTTATTTACGTTACACGTACGTTTTGGGTTACAGAAATTATTATATTTTAACTTAATCAGTCCAGTAGATTCAGTGATCATTCGGTGATCATTCAGAGCAAAATTCGACAGACGGACAGACAGACATACGAGTGATCATAGAACCGTTTTCTCATTCGGAATTACGGAACCCTAAAAAGAACGTGAAGAGGAATTAGGTTGTTGAACGGTATTTTTACGTGACCTACCTACTTGTACCAGTGGTGCTCAATCTTTTTGAAGATGAAGCCATTTTTTTTTTGCTGGAAATCACGCAGAACACAGTTAAGATAATAAAACTAGCAGTATCATCCATCTTGAATGACCATTTGGATGGATAATTTCGCTGCTATTCGTTGGTCGTCAGGGTTTTCTGTGGCAGTCTTAGTATAGTGGACATTATATATTATATTTTGATAGCAAGAGTCATCATAGCTGTTTTCATCATCCATCATTGCTTTTTCGACTAAACTTGTGTTTTCCTATTCGCCAATTTTTTTTTTGTGTTTCTGGTTACATGCCAGAGTTTACAAGGCAGGTGTGAGTGGAAATGCCGAGAGGGGACGCCATAGAAGAACGTACACAGTGATCTTATCGGTGATGTTCTTCAGAAAGGACAGGTTCGTAGTACTCGCAACCGGCGGGGATACATGTATGCCTAGTTGTATGAACGAAAACGAATCAATAGGTGTATGTTTTACCAGGTGGTGTTCTGCAGTTTTTGCCTACCCCCATGGGAAGACTTATTTATCATTTATCAGATTCAGAGCAAATTGGCTGTGCCAGACGGACAGACAGACACGCGAGTACTCCTATAAGGGTTCCGTTTTTAATTTGCACGTACGGAACCCTAAAAAGAGAATATTCAGGATGCATGAGGCATCCCGGCCGAAATTTGAGAATCGCTGCTATTTTGCGAAACATTGTAACTTTACTGACTTATTTGTTGTGTCTCTAACACTCGTGGGTATAAACCGGCGGAGTCTATAAAAAATTGTATTTTATTACGTAATTGTAATAAAGAGGAATACTGCATGAAATATACGAGCTTTAATGTGTGAGCTAAATGAGAAATGAGAGTAATAAAGTGAGCATCGAGCTTTACCGAAATTCATTCATCATATTGCAGATTGTATTATGATGTTGCATCGCTCTTACTCGTACACACACGTTAAGCCAGGAATATAATATCCGCCAGTAACTCGAACAAAAGCATACAAGTACCTTACATACAAGTAAACAAGTAGTATACATTGTGACTTTGTGACATATTCATATTGCCGCAAATCAGAAATAGGTAATTACATCCCAATGGCAAGAAACTTACTTGCATATGCATGTAAATTGCTGGCATGTGTCTTTTCGACATTTTAAAGGAAGCGAACGTCACAAATGAAAATACTAAAGGCTAATTATTCGCGACATTCTCAAATGAAATGTAATTTGAACTCATTTCGTCTTTTCAATAACAAATAATATCGCCCTTCTCTACATTCTATGTTATGGCAGTACCAAGAAAAATAATGAAGGGAATAATGAAAGCTCATTTTCAACGAAATAAAACACAGGCCTCCTCTCTGTGAGAGGAAGTGGGCTGTAATCCACCACACGGGCCCAGTGCATATTGGTCACATGTCTTCGAATTTTTTGGTTCTAGGACATTCCGGTTTCCTCAAGTGTTTCCTTCACCGTTTTGACAGCACCGGTGATGAAATAATTTACACAAAGTAAAGCGCCTGTCTGGGTTCGAACTTACGATCTGCAATTCGTAAGTCGCGGCCGTTACCACTGAGCCACCACTGCTCTCTATACTAGCGCACGGTACTTATACAGGCATACCTACTCGTGAACATGTAACTTAAAGAGTGCTAAATGTAAATGTTGATGAATGGAGAGGGAGAAAGGAGAATGGAAGATAAAACTTAATAAGGGACCTGCTCTTGAGCAAGACGAAGAAGATACAGGCACATCTACAATTACTTTTATAACCCACATTGCGAGTTGTCAACTCTATGACATGACTCGTCTCGAGTTCGAAAAGTTGCCACTCACACAAAGGCAATGAATGTTTTCCCTACGTACTGCAAATATGTTTACTGCTAGCTTGTTCGTGTACATCAAACTGTTTTATTGTCTGTACCTAATCCTACAGGTTTAATCAAGGTACATCTGAACTTGGTCGTCTCTGCTTCCACTGGTTCATTACTCTAACACCGAATATAGACAGCAATGTAGTCTGCATAGTCTTGGTATTGCATTTCTAGGAGCAGAAGATAATACTGGGCCTAGTAATATATGTGGATACAGGTATTAGTTGCTATCTTCTCAAATGTGTATTCTGGTTCTGTGGAGACTGTAAGCACTGGAACGTGATTATTATGTTGAGCAAAAAGCCGCATTATTTCATCCCCTTTTAACCCTTTCAAGAGATTCGTTTTCAAAAAATCCTTAGTGCTCACCTTCGTAATGGAAGGAACTTTTGAGCAAAATTTCATGCTTCTATATCGAGCGGTTTAGGCTGTAAGCTATCTGTCAGAGATTGAATGAATTTAAGATTTTTATTAAGTAGAAGATATATTGTACAGTATTTAGTTGGTTTAGTGGTTGCATGCGCTACTGCTGAGTTTGAGGTCCTAGGTTCGAATCCCAAGTCGAGCAAATTGTTATTGGATTTTTTCTATCTGGAATTTTTCAGTGGCAGCTCGGAGCCTGTGTTCTTGCCGGTTAATGGCAATAAGCTCGCCCCCTATTACATGGGACTCAAACATAACCGGCGAAATGTGGGTTTAATTTAGGTGCTCCTCTGCCTAACTCTTCGGAGAATACAACTGTGATATGATATTATGCTACTCGGGCATTATTATGACACATCGAGAACAACAGCAACTTCGCCTTAGAAAACCGAACTCGTCTTGCCATATTACGGTTTTGCCTTATACGGTCGGTTAAAATACACTTGAGAGCAATAAAATCGCACACGTTGACTTTTTGTTGTTAAAGCAGTTTTTTTCATGAATGTGAATACATATTAAAATAAAATTTACACTATTTGAATGTTTACTTCAGTACCTTTCTAATGATATCAAATACAGTGTAAAAAAATACCCATAGGGGGCTTTAGGGCACAAAACCCAACATACGGATAAAATTACCCAATTTCGCTTAAGAAAGAATAAAAATAAAACTCAAAATGCTTGATCAAATTGTTTTTTAATAAGGTGTATTCCCTCCCCTAGCCTTGATTACAGCTCTTAATCGGTTTTTCATGGACCGTATTAATTTCACCATGAAATCTTGTGGTATGGCGTTCCACTCCTCTTCAATGGCAAGTTGAAGCTCTTGGAGGCGCGTAGGAGCAGGGCTTCTTGATCGAACTCTTCTTTTTAGCTCATCCCAGACATGCTCAATCGGATTGAGATCAGGACTACGAGCTGGCCACTCCATCGCGGTGATTCCAACGTCTTCCATGTAGTCGCAAACTGTTCTAGTGACATGCGGTCTGGCGTTGTCGCGCATTAAGAGAAAATCTTCTCCCATAAGCCACGCAAGCGGCCTCACATGTTCTTCGAGCACTTCTTCGACGTATCGTGCAGCCGTCAAACTTCTCGATCTCGGGCCGGTATTCGCCGTAGTGTCTATACAATGTCAGTTTTAGTGTCCAACACTATGCCACCCCAAAACATACACGATCCACCTCCAAAAGCCACACGTTCGCTTATGCAGCATTGTGAAAATCGCTCTGATGACCTTCTGTAGACCCTAGAGCGTCTATCATGACCATGTAAAGTCATTCTGCACTCATCAGAGAACATAACAGCCCGCCATTGGTCATAATCTCATTCCCTAGCAAATTGTAGCCGGGCCTGTCGGTGAGCTGTGGTCAATTTGGGACCATTTGCTGGGCGATGTGAAGTCATTCCTGCTTCACCTAGTCTTCTTCGAACTGTCCACCGACTTATACTGACATTGCGAACTTCTCGAAGCTGTTGTCCCAGTTGAACCGCGTTCAGTTGCCGATTTCTCAAAGAGCTTGTCACAAGAAAGCGGTCATCACGCTCTGATATTGTGCGTCGCCGGCCAGATCCTGGCCGCCGAATGTAGCCACCGGTCTCTTGGAACCTCTGGTATACACGACGAACAGAGTAGCGGCTCAAATTTAGCCGTCGAGCAACTTCACTTTGGTTATGGCCTGCTTCGAGCAAGGCAATAACTTGAGCGGCTTCTGCGGGCGCGGTATACATATTTTTTTCAGTAAATCCGTATGCTTCCAGTAGAGATGTTATCACGTTGACCTTCGGTATGCAACTGATTAAAAATTCCAATAAACCGACCTTTTTATACCTGCGGCTAAGGGTGCAAGTAGTGACAGCGCAAACGCGTGAATTTGGGGAATTCGGTGTACGGTCGGTTTTTGTAAGTTACGTGAAGGTCAATGATTTGTCGCGGGAAGGTACTTATGGGTCACCGAGGCCCGCGCAACACAGGCAACAAGAAGGAATACGGGTGGGTTTTAGTCAGTAAGAGTCTGACACACCCTCCCGCTCCGCCCAGAGCGGGAGAAGTTATTTGATGATTTCCCACCCTCAAAAAAAAAAAAAAAAGGTCAATGATTTTAATTTTATGTATTTGTAAAGCTAAGCTTGTATGCTTTAATTTTGTCTAATGATTTTTACTCAATATCTTTAGATTTTAGAAAACAATCAACCAAATTACAAGGGGTGTGCGATTTTATTGCTCTCAAGTGTAGTTGTAGTTTTGTCTCTGTCAAGTTGTGAAGTGTTGCGATCAAAACTAGCTTTTAGTATTTTCATGTTATAAGCCCCCGTTCTGTAAAATGTCATCAAAAATTAGTTTAGCATTTTGAACAGGAAAACTTACCGGAAAGACTGACAGATCCCAAAATGAGGCGGCAGCTGTTGCTTCATCACGTTTAAAAATCCATTTGTACCAAGGACCATACTTGTTATATGATATGACATTTATTTCAAGAGTTGATTAAATAATAAAGGTAACACAATAAAAGTAAACAGCAAATATAATTCTTATTCTTAAATCTGTCCGTATACACCAGTAATGTTTTCAACTATTGTGGCTACGGATGTGCCATTGTAGTAAGTCTTTGGTGCTATGGAGTACTGCAGTAATACTATTTCGTAAGTTATTATTGTGCCCACTACCTGAAAGTATGAAAAACTGATTAGATAAGCTGATAAGCTCTTTTTTTATCTCCAACGGGGAAGCTCTTGGTCTTCATCTCAACAGATGGTAAAATGATGATAAGGCTGCAGGAGGAAACGAGCTTCACATGGAATTCTTAACCACAGAGGAGACTATCTTACCTCTAACTGCCGAAAAGCAACAATCCTATTAACATTTTTGTATGGCGACACACTTAGATAACATGGTGGTAGCTAGCCAGTCGGACTTAGAACGAGCCCTACCACCAACCAAACCGAGCAGGAAATTTTTCCCCTGCTGGGAATCCAACCCGGGACATTTGGGTCTAAGAAAGGTGGTCTTACCACTAGACCACAGAGGCGGTTAAAGGCTTCCTTATTCGGGTGGTTTCCGAAAGCATATCAATATATAGTACAGGTAAAATGTGTGACTGCTTAGGCCTTCTAAATTACACAATAGATTTTATCATTGAGAGAATTTACTTTGGAAGGTTGTGTGTAATAATACATTAATATTGAACGTAAATATAGCACCAAAATCACGATATTCGGACATGGCGCCACATCAGTAAATTGTACTCGTGATAAGCACGGGCGAGTCGCTAATTGGACATCTGGAATCTTATGTCAACTTCAGTGATTGGTTATTCCAAATTTGAAAATGGTACTTTCAGATGCTCTAACTTTTACCGAAGTCTATGTGAGTGGTGGTTAACTTACTTTTAGATTCATGTTCCTGGTTACGTAAAATAACTTTCCACTTAAGCCGACGTTAGTATGATGTAATTGCAACTGAAAACGACGAACCTGAGGACAAAGTAAGGTTTAATGACAATGTGCATTGACTCGAGATTGAATTTTCATGGTCACAAGATTGATTCTGAAAGTAGTTCTGAGTTTCATCCCGCCCGAAGGACCCTGTATGACCCAATGATGTCAGCCAGGGTTTCTGAATGATGAAGAATTATGGTAGTTATAGATGGTAGGAATCTAAATTGATCCATGACAGCGTTTTAGACGATAATTGAAGAGTCCAAAGAAAAGATAATTGAAAAGCCCAATCAATGAACAAAAACGACTAAATTACTATAATAAAAGTAAAGATTCTCACCTCAATATCATAAACTGAAGAAGGTATATCATAAACGGAGTATACAGGTTCAAGACCTGCACAGTGCACGTTGGAAGCAAATAGTAATAACATCAGTGTTCGAAGGACCAGGAAGATGACTGAGTACAAGTAGTAGAGAAGATAGTATGGAGACGATAGAGCTCTGAAAATAAACGTCTATAGAATAGTTGATGTAGTAACGAGCATAATGTGTTTTAAGTTAGTTAAGCTACGATTTCTTCGAAGAGCAGTGATAGCCACATATCGGCCACAGTGACACCTGTCATGAAAATGATGGCAGCGAGGTTTGACTTTACGCTGTCAAAAAACGCTTTCTCGGTAAACACACTAAATTACTTTCATACATTACGTTTCAGTGACGTCATTTAACGGTAGATTGCGGACGCTACGTGACGGTCACCGCAGTCTTAGGAAACACTAGCTCAAGTAAACATGCCGTTGCTCAAATGTGACGGCTGGCTACAGACACTCGCGGTAGGAAGGGTTACCCGATAAGTTGCAAAAGTTAGAATTGTTTGTAATTTTACCATCTCCCAACAAGGTAGTTTTCATTTCGTTCATCCCTATCAAACTGTGGTCCATGTAGAAATAGTTTTGAAAGCAGAACCTGGAACTTTGATCGAAGTACTAAGGTCAGTATTGTTATGTTTATCTTTTTCTTCTTTTTGTACTTACTGGTTGGTTTGTGCTTTGTCACAATATTTAAAACTGACATGATTCCGACTGAAAAGTAAGTGATTAGACATCAATTTGAGTTAGTTAAAATATTTTTCTTACAAGATTTACATGTTGTGAAGAGTTTCCAGAACTCAAGTAAGATAGAGCATCTGAAAGTTACTTCAAACATGGCAAGTTTGGCTTACTGCAAAGAGTTGAAGAGTTGCAGACAAATGTAGAAGAGATCAGAAAAAAATGAGACGAGAATGAAAGAGCTGATATGAACGTCTATTTCTTTTACTAGCTTCACTAAGTTTGAATAGTGCACTCGTAGAACTGACCAAGGAATTCCATTCTGTGAATAAGAAAAATAAATGGTTTTGATGAGAAAAGTTTTAAATGCATAGCGAAGCAATATTGCGCTAAAACTCGTCTTTCTATAGACATATGGGTGTACGATATTCTGAAAATCACGGGTAAGCACTCACACAGAGCCGGGAAGTATGGGACAACAGTGAAGAGGCATATACTCAGCTGTGAGTGGTACAAGGTCAATGATAATGATTACTGGTTTTTCATAGAGTGCTTTGAAATCAAAGAAAAAGATTATTAAGTACATAATACCTGGTACTTTATACTTACCTTCTTCTTTTTAACGTTGGCAGCTATAACCTCATTCAAATTCCGAAAGTATGCTGTAATGTAAATGCTAAAACAGGCGATCATCACATCGTTAAAACTCCAGAGAAATGTGACTTGAAGGGAAATGTACTGAAAATCAAAGCAATTCATGAAATAATAACCGAATGCTAAAATAATATTAATAAGAAAAGATAATTTTGTGTCATCCAAAGTGAGACGATGTAGAAGCAAAATATAGATACTTAGTGAATCTTAAATATAAGACATTACTAAAGCCTCTAATACCACTAATAAAAAAGGTTTCAAAACGAATAGTAAGCCGACAGCAACTCAATCGTCGTTTAGAATACTGGTATGAAACTGCATCCGGTTAGACTCGAATCCGACTCCAACATATTTGAGAAAACCCTAGTTAGATGATGAAAGCAGCTAAAAATAGTGATGAAGAGAAGGAATTAAATGAACACCTCAAACACAAGAGCATTGAAAGCGCCGTAAGGAATGTAGTTAAAAACATAAGGCATCCTATGAATCATGTAGTTTTCCACCACGTTGGAGGTGATCCCAGGTTCTTGCAGGCAATTCATTACAAACCTGATGTTAAAATTCGTGTATAGGATATGTTCAACTGTAAAACAAACAAAATAAGCTTGAAAACACCAATGATAACTATGGTTAAGGAAGAACTTTAAAAATATGATTTCAGTTTCCACGATGAAGGAAAAACAACGCAGGTAATATGTTCAAATCAGATCAGATCAGGTGCTTGGTTCCAATTTTTTGCGACTTCCAAAAAGGAGATTATCAATTCGATACGTATTATGTATTTATTTATTGGAACTGCAATATATTAACATTATGATAATCTATTAGGGCTTCCGAACAAATTTACATTTTTTTTGTATGTGTATGTATGTATGTATATATGTTTTATCACGCTCCGAAACTATAAATCGGATTGTAACCATTTTTTTTTGGTTTACCTTTATTTCAACTTAGGCAACAGTGCAAAGTTTCATCAAAGTCGGTTCACTAGTTTCCATATTGTGAAAGAGTACGTGTAAGTGTGGCGGCCTTTTTTTTGCGTGGGAAATTATCAAACAACTTCTCTCGCTCTGGGCGGAGAGGGAGGGTGTGTCAGACTCTTACTGACTAATACCCACCAGTGTTCCTTCCGTTGCCTGTTTTGCCAGTGGTCTCGGTATCCCTTTCGGTCTTTCCCACGACCCCGGCAGGCATCGGCCCTAGTGGACCCCTACACTTGTGCTGACGACATCTCTTTGAGACACGCGTGGAACACAAAGCGCCGTCGACCCGGGCCTGGCCCTTGTCGAACGGCGAGCTAGCCATTGCTCACCGGCCACAAGCTCGTGCCTACGGTGGCCGCAAATCCGCCCGGGATTCCCAACGCCCAGGGCGTCTCCTGCGGCGGCTAGGGGCAAGAGGGCGCGAAATTTGCCTTTCCCTCAACCGTCCCGCCTCTTCCCTCGTGAGCATTACTGCTTCGCAGAAGGAGGTGACGGCTGCCCATGCCGTCTCACTCCGTACCATGGCCTGAACCAGGGCCGGACGCGAGAGGTCTCTGCAGCCGATCGCCTTCACGAAGACATGGTGGTGCTCTGCCCTCTCCTCAAAAAGGGGACTTATCGCCGCAATTAGGGCGTGCCCAGCACTGGGTTGCGATAATCGCACTCATGTTACAATGAGATCGCGCCGGAGCTCTGTCCGCCATGCCGCGGCAGCGGAGTTACGCCTCAGCGTTTCACCTCCTCGAACCACTCCCATACATGTGCGAGAACTATTGCCTCCAGATCCCATGGTGGCAATCCGGGAAGGATACTCACCGCCTCACCGGACACCGTGCGGTATCCCTGGACTAGCCGTATGGCCATAACCCTTTGGGCCGCGCTCAACCGGCGGGTTGGCCGCCGCGCCTGGAAAAGTGCCCACACAGGTGCTCCGTAAAGGGCCATGGACCGCACGACCACCACGTAGAGCCTCCGGCAGGAGGTGTTTAGACCCCCTAGATTGGGCAGGAGCCGCTTCAAAGCAGCCCGGCCTGCTCCAGTTTGGGAGCCAAACGTCGGAAATACTCCACTAAGTTCCACCGGCTGTCGAGGACGAGTCCCAGGTACTTCATCATCGACTCGACGCCGATGTGAATCCCTCCTACCGTTATTTGGGATCCCGATGGTGGCGCGTTCTGAGGACCATGAGAACATATGGCCTCGGACTTGTACAGGGCCACCTCGAGTCCTAATTGCCAGATCCTATTTACGATTGTCGCAACCGCGCGTGCCGCTACTTCGGCCGCCGCCCCCCTTGCGCCAGGACCAACGTGTCGTCAGCGTAGCACACTACGCTCATGACTTTCTTTTGGCAGTCGAATTTTGGAGCTTACTCCTTAATTATCGATTTTGATGATATGGAAATTTTATGAGGAGTGAAATAAATACAAGCGTTAACTCAAAAGCGTTACGTTTTCCTGCGCAACGTTCCTTGCGCACCTTTTAGTTTTTGTATAATGTTTTGTCATTAGTTTCGTTTTTAAGGTTTTCGAGAGCGCTGACAAAGATAATAGGGTCAAAATCAAAATTGAAGATGGCCGACTGAAAATTGGCTAATTTTACGGCATGAGTATTGTTTTCAAGATTTTTAAAGGCGTTGACAACGATAGCGAGATCATAATTTAAAATTCTAGCTGGCGCCACCGAAAATTTGCAAATTTAAAAAAAAATTGCAAATTTATTGATTTTCATATAGGCCCGGATATGAAAATATTATGAGGTGTGATCTCAGAAGCGTTACGTTTTTCTGTCCATCGTACCTTGCGCACCTCTCAAGGAGTAAACTACAGTCGTGCGTCGGGGCTGGCACACACATATTTTTTTTTCAATAATTTTTTTCTTTGTATATGAAGAAAAGTCAAGAAGTAATGATTTTTAGAAGATTACAATTATTGTAACGAAAATGAAAACAATAGTACAAATTGTTCAAATTAAAAATAATAATAACAACATACTCGTACCCAAAGCCAGCGTCATGACCGCGTAAGCAATCACAGTGGTTTGCATAACCGTTTTGTTCTCCAATTTCAATTCAGTCAAACCTTGTTCGGTTTCAGTCACCTTCGCCATTAGCTGTGGCCATTGTTGGGACAATTTTAGAAGTAATATGGCCGAAATAAAGCCAGTTACGTAAAATATGACGTGGGCTGGAAAATGTTGGAGTGTTATGTAATCAACAAATTGTTTTGACGGAAGGGTAACTAAGGATTCTCTCGAATTTGGGTTGCTTAAATCAACATTTAGTTACGTCCCAAACATGGTAAGACATGTTTATCCCATATAGTGCTTATTATGATCAAAGGGGACTATTTATAATGCTTTCTAAAAGCTTGGTCAAGTCCAGAGATGTTATTTTGATTGTCGTGATTAAGGGTATTCTAATTAACAAATTATGTGATATGATATTGAAACAGATAGGAGTTCAGAGTTCATGGTCTTAAAATTACATTTAACATCCCAGTACTCACATATAGTATTCAAATCGACTTCGCTTTGAAAAAAAAACAGTATAGTAAAACCAGACATCACCACTTGTCCTATTAATGTGGCGATGTAGTAGCAGCAGTAGTAACATTTTATCTTGAACCTATAAATAAAACAGTTCAATAAGGAATGTGATTCAGAAGATTATTTAAAATTTCTCAAAAAGTCCAACGAACTTCTATTATCGCTATACTTGACAAGAATATTATATTATTAAGATCTATTGATTTAGTGCAGTGTCTATGCTGAGGTTTGGAGTACTTAGATACTTAGGTACTTAGGTACTTAGTTTGCTTAGATCTACTGCAAGCGTTACACCAAATCCCAATGAACCTAACCGATATACAGGGTGGTAGGTTCGTCGACGCATAACCTATTACTGTGGATTCAGTACATGATTCTCGACACTTCTGCGTTGAAATTTTTAGTCAGTTATTTAAAAAAAAGTGTTTTCCATACATTTTGACCACGTAGGTAGTGCACTATTGTAGGAAGCAGCAGTTTTTTTAACCAGCGTAAAATTTCAACGCGGTGGGTTCCAAAACCATGTCCTGAATCCATCGTAACAGGTTGTGCGTCGATGTCCCTGCCACCCTGTAGGCTTCTAAACGCAATGCTTCACTTACCTCGTTCCATCAGCACAGGTTTGTCCAAGCCCCTGGACTGGAAAGAACCCAGTCCATCTGGCCAGTCTTAGCACGTGACGTAAGCACGCATGTAAACCACAAGGCTGATCAGCTCTCTTTACCGTCAGCTGGTGGACTTTCATCGTTCGGCTGTAAGAAATAAGGCTTTATTTCCTTTGTTACTGTATAACGGAAGGATAAAAGCTTCTTCTCGTACCAGCATTGACGGACTTGATTATCCAAAGCATGTTGAAATATTCTTCTTGAGAATGTTGGTCGAATAAGGTCCATTTCTGTGTGGAGCTCCAATCACATACAGTCGGGAAATAAAACGGTTGAACACATTTAGGTTTAGTTTTACTCGCACAGTACAAAAAGCTTATTATTTTGAGAACCTACTGCCAAGACTGAATGAAAATGACAGTTCAAAAAGTGACATGAGCCTGTTCTATGAGAAATAGCCTTTAAAATTGCTTAACCTTTTCTTTTCGCAAGTGTACGTTAGATTTAAAAACGGTTTAACAAATATTTTTCATAATAACGTCTGCTCTGTTACGCTTCTGCCGAATAAAGTGTCTACAAGACCCAAACGAAGCCTATTCCGATTGTTCCAAACAAATCACTCAATGTCAAACACCGATGTTAATCTTGTGTTTTTAGTGTAATTCAGAATGACCCACTTGGTAACGATTTTTTTATTTAATTAATGATTTCGGGTGTCTACTGTCAATTTGCTGGGGAGTTTAACTGGTTTTATTAGTTTTTGTATGTGTCAAGCGGGTTAAAAACTAAGGAGTTTTCGAAATATATGTATTTGTGTAGGTCGTGTTAACACCGAATGAAATATGAATAAAACGGGCGAATCGGACTCGTACAATAAAGTTTTCAATATTTGTCATGACTGAAGCCTTTTCTGTAGTGAAATGAATTTCAACTGGCTACCTATTGCAGTTAAAAGATACAGAAAGACTGACTGACAGACAGCGTAAACTTAGTGCAGTCACGTCACAGTTATTTTATCTCTGATAGTAACCTATTGTGAACCTTATAGTGACAACAATAAAGATCGCTGTGCTGCAAAATCACAGGTAAATTACGGTTAATTTACCTCTGATTTTGCACCACAGCGATCTTCGCAGCGAGCTTTCACGGTTGAAAGGACAGTAATACAGTCCTGACAGCTTTTGTAGTTGGTACAGCAGAAGACTCGTACGAGACCTAGGCACCTCAGTATTATCCGGTAACTCCCCATTGACTTCGAATAGGAGTCGCACTCCCGAACCCTTCAGTCCCCACTGACACCGAATAGGAGTCTTGGGCCACGCGGTTTGCAACTCTATTATAATGCAATAAGGTGCTCATCCGTTAAGGCTCCTACATACTGGCGCGATTTGTCGCGCGACGCGACGCGACACAAAGACACCGCGTGTAGCGCTACAAGCGGTGCCTTTGTGTCGCGACGCGTCGCGCGACAAGTCGCGCCAGTATGTAGGAGCCTTTATAATAGAGTTGCAAACCGCGCGCCCCAAAGACTCCGAATAGGTGTCAGTGGGGACTGACGGTTGGAGGAGTGAAACTCCTATTCGGAGACAATGGGGACTGACCGGACCTGAATCAGAATACCAGTATTCTCATTGGGCCCGCAGTGATTTCACGGACACCTACGGGCATTGAACCCACTAAGAAAAAAAAAGAGGTGACAAGGATGTAACTTTAAAATTACGATAGTTATATCACTACAACTCACTAAACTTATACTTTACAATATGTTATATGCTATACAATTTGCCAAATGACACGATAAAAGATATTTTAAGCCGTTAAGAATGACGTCAAGCGTGAGTTTATGGTTGAAAAGTTTGTTTTGTGTATTGCAGTTGTGGAGTAATGTTATACCACTTCTGCCACTTTGAACTAATATTTATTTATTTATTTATAATTATCACTTACATTTGTTTTTACAGATGGCAACCCAATACAACCATGAACTCACAATTTCCACTTTCATAGCAGTCACCCAACAACCAATGAGACACCACCACCAACAAAAATAAAACCTATCCTATTTAACTGACAGATTTACTTTCGATTAACGTGGGTGATTAACTAACAAGTCCCAAGTAAGGACTCTCGAGTACCGGGCACAAGTCATTAATTTATTCATCAAATATAAGCTAACAGTTTACACCAACTCGCTTATATCTGTGCTAATTTTACAAATTAAGATTTAAAAAAAATAATTAACACTTCTTAGACTAAACAACTCAACAATTATTTCTTCATCATAATGAAGAAGTCATACAGAGGACAATATGTTAAGTGTCACCCTCTGGAATTCCACCAAAGAGCAAGTAAAGATATCCAATCACAGAGAGACGCTGATGATACACTTGCAACCTTATCCTCGCAACATCATCAGCTTAGGAATAGGAGACTGCATTTGAGCCTCATTTGAGTCCAAAGTTAGTCGGACACGGGTAAACTTAGCTATTTCTACTTTACTTACTTAATTGACTATTATAATGCATGCGATATAGCTACACACTTTCATAAGTGAGAACTGGTTAGAAATAAAAATAAAAAATTGGCAGTCATGGGGACTGGTGACAGAAGTGAAAACTGAACTTAAAACTTTGAAATAACACCCACATATATATATATACTTATGTTATGCGTATACATGTACACAGACCGCTGCGTATCGCCAGTCTGCCGCAACACGTCACGTGACGCAGTTAGCATGTCGGAGACGAACCCATAAGTTTTGCCCCTACCAAACATCACTCAACGCGGCTAAAGAAGTGTTAACTTCAAAAAATCCTATTTAATCCGATTGGATAGAGAAAAATTGAATTCCCATTAGCAATGATAGTGCCACTATAGTCACATGAAAGGAGAACTAATTGTAAGAAAATCTAAATGTCTGTTCAACGATGTCCCAAGATAAATCAAACTCAGAATCTATAACTTAATAAATCAAAAACTTTACGAAATAATTTGACATTTTTTGAGGTCAGTTGATAATACTCTGTATCCATTTCCAATCACGGTCCATTAGCAAAGGCTAAAGAAAGTCTAGTGTTATAATTTAAAAAAAATGATAATAAAGCAAGCGTTTATATTTCTCCGAGCAGAAAGCCAGCTAGAACGTTGCGCTTTTTATCAACAACATCATTCATTTCAACAACAAAGTATTTCTCAGTTGGCTCTGGCACTAAACTAAATTGCTTCGAAGAACTTTTGGAATCGTATTCAGGAAAATTGGCCTTGCCCTGTTAGAGTTTTCTGGGTGTAAATTGCTCATGGATCGTTATAAGATATTATTATTGTTTGATAATCACTTCTGGAAGTCTTGTTAAGAAAGCTACCGAAATAACCTATATGAATGCCTGTAGGTATTTTAGTCAATCGAACACTAATTCACCAGAGCAAAGTTAAAGTTATTATAAACAATTCTTTTTTACAGATGATGTTATCAAACAGTGGCAACCGCGTACCGGAAAACGTAGCGTTGGAAAGCCTCCTACAAGGTCCTTGTACCGGACCGATGATCTTGTGAAGGGCGCAGGAATCCGCTGGATGCGGGAAGCACAAAACCGGTTGAAGTGGCGGTGCTTGGGGGAGGCCTATGTCCAGCAGTGGACGTCTTTCGGCTAAAATGATGATGATGATGATGTTGTCAATTGGTATTTCATCGGATAACACGTGGACTAAAAAGAAAACCTCTTACGACAAACTCCACAGCAAAACGTTTCTGACTGTATTGTTATTACTAAACAAAGGAATGTCGACACATAATAACCTCGCCACCAGCAGAAAAACAACTTTAAAAAACACCTTCCTTATAAATAAAACTCACCTATTTGGAAGCGTGTGCCTTAACGCAAGACCTCCGACATCAAGTCCACCTAAGACATATCATAGTATTGAACTTTCATCCAGAATTAAAGTCGAAAAGTCTCATGTTGATCCTAATATTTCAAGGGCGTGTTTGCTTTTTAGGGTTCCGTAGTACACAAGGAACCCTTATAGTTTCGCCATGTTCGTGTGTCTGTCTGCCTGTCTGTCTGTTTGTTCCCGCTGTAGCTCAGAGACGCCCAGTACTAGAAAGCTGTAATTTGGCATAGATATACATATTAATCTCGTCGACGAAGTGCTAAAATAAAACCTTGAAAAAAAAAGAAATAGTGTACCTCCCTTGCACGTAATGTGGGGATGATATTTTTTTTCTCGGCTATACCATGGTGTGGGGTATCGTTGGATAGGCCGTTCAAAAATATTCGGGCTGGTTTGTGAACACCACTTTTCGATTCAAGGACCCGTTTGCGTAATATTAAGCATTAAAGTGCAAATTTTTGTTAGAGTCAAGTGTCCCTCCCTGGCAGCTAAATAGTTGTTTATGAAAATGGCAGTAGTACATTTAATGAAATTAAAAGAAAAACTATCACAGCTAAGTGGGCTGTACAAGTTAAAGAGTAATTAGTCTACTAACTGTTGTTCAACTACAATGTTATGTTTGTTTTTGGGATAAATTCATCCCAACTTCCCAACTACGAAACCCTTCATTGTGCGTGGTCCGACACGCACTTGGCCGGTTTTTAAATTGGAATACAGCATTGCTACTAAGTGGTAGAAATAGTGGTGACAGCCAGAGTGTTTCTGCAAAGGATCTCAACATATTACTACCATACTCCACTTGTTTTTTTAACCAGCCGTGGTCGGTGTGTTTCTTGCGGCCTATATGTTTCCTACGACTAAACAAACAAAATGTAGAGAAACAAACTGGTAACGGCCTTTTCCATGCAAAACAAAGTTTATCTAATTGACACGTGCAGCTACACAAATTATACACTTGCGTCAATATTTCATTTCCGCAGTTATCGATACCCGCAGGTCAGTTATCAGGTTGGTGTTATTGCGGCTGCCTGCTGTGTTTTAAAGGTATGTATTTTATAGTCATAAAGATATTTTATTAGGAAATAGTAGTTTATACAACTAGTGCATAAAATGGCTCGTTTATGCCCGAGTTATACACTCTGATTTCACTTCGATTGCGAGATAATGAAACAGGCATAAAGTATTTACTTGTTTGTGTAATCTTCAACGCATGAAATTGTCGTACGCGTTAAGATAAACTTGCTTGGATTTCAGCGGTAATATTTCTTCAACTACGTTTTTCGCATTAGCGTGATAGGCGAGAGTGTAATTTCTTCATCACATGAATATTCCATTGTTTTACTTTAATCATTTTCACTGTTCAAAAATGTTGCAAAATTGAAGAAGAGAATAGCTAATTCGCGCCACGTAACTTTTTAGAAGTTTTTTTTTTATTTTCAACAGGGGTACTTCATTCGACTTGAGTACTTCATACTGCCTAGTCTTAAAAACGTTTCTTTGCATTTTTAAATAATAAATGACAGCTATTTTATCTGGTTTTATTTAATTAACTGTAGTAAACGGGGAAGTTATATAAATTAAAGCAAACGAAATTAAATAACGACTTTAATCTGCGACGTTTTATTGTGCGTGTGGCTGTTGGGCCTGATTATCTTAGTCTTGGAAAAAAAGTTTACTTTATGCACTAGAGCATAAAAAGCGATTTTATGTCACCTATGCACAACATAAAGACGAACTTTTAGAGCGTGAGAAGTGAAAATTTATTTTATCATGATATAGACAAGACGTGCACAAGCACTCAGGATCCACAACTAATAGGCCAAACACATATTTTGTGTGGGCTTTTCGGCTAAAGGTCAGCGATCCTTAGCCGAAAAGCCCGAATCACACACCCGTATAAAAAAAAAAAAAAAACTTAGGTACACATGGGGTATTAAGGCAGTTGACTTGAAGAATTGAAAACAGGTATGATGATGTAACAAAGATTTATTTTTATTTATTCTGGTTGCTTTGTTTATTATGCATGCTTTGTCTTCTGATTTGGTTGTTTTCTAGGCTCAGTCATATTTTTATTTTAGAGTCTGAGTACTAATTATTAGATAACACTTAACTTTTAGACGAAGTTGTAAATCTTTCTGTCTCTACAATACTTCTGAAAGTGAAAGGGACAGCGAGATATTCAAAGGCTCTTTAAATGTAGTATTGACAATCTGCCAATCTGTTAAATAAACAATACTCTGAAAATATATAACCTTTTGTAATTATCATTTTTTGTATAATGTTGGTAGGGTATGAAGCTGCCGGGGTCGCGGGAAGGTACCAAACGGTTACTGAGGCCCCTGGCAACACAGACAACGGAAGGGATACGGGTTGGTTTTAGTCAGTAAGAGTCTGACACACCGAGCTCCGCCCTAAGCGGGAGAAGTTATTTGATGTTTTCCCAACCATAAAAAGGGTATGAAGCTTCGAATGTCCTTAACGTATGACAAAACTCAACATAAAAAAAAAACGACGAAAAAGTTGAGTGCCGTCTATAATTCGGTGTTATGACTCAATTTCGTACCTGAGAAGTTTAATCATGAAATAGCTCTATAAACGAATATCAGAATTATTCAATTATAATAATTTATGTATCTAGGATAATGTTTTTGGCACCCTTTTTCTAAAATAATCTTTTAAGTAGAAGTTCTGGCTGGGCATGGCATCTTGGGCTATTCTGGGGTACCAGCGATCTGCTGTGAGCTTCCACTTAGCATGGCGCTGTGATATGGAGGATATCACAGCACCATGCTAAGTGGAAGCCTTCTTGTCACAATCACGACGTGTAACTGCCGACTATTTATGTTCTGTGTTCATAAATATAAATCTGTTTTTTAGTTATTATATCTTTTTTTATGTACACACGGCTACACATCAAGCTATACATTTCCAGTATAACCTGATCTCGCATTGTATAGGATTTCAGTACAGTGCGATATCAGCGTAAACTGGAAATTAATAGCTTGATGTGTAACCGTGTGTACGTGATTCTGTTACAAATAAATATATTTTTCTTTAATTCTAATAGGCATTCCCGCTGCTAATCAAAATCACTGAAACAGTATACTAACACCAATGCTGCGCTGATATAATAGGGTATTACACCCATTTTTAAAAAGTGTCACGAGGCCTAAGACATCCGGTACCAAGGTAGGTACACCACCGAGTCCGGAACCATTAGTGATCTCAAATATATATTTATCTCTTTCCTACACTGGACCAAACCAAAGCTATGCCATTCGCACGACAGAGAAATTCACTTTTTTGCTTGCCGCACCACAGGGAAGTTGCATCAGGGGTGATTTAGGCCTCGCTTCGCACTTAACGTGATCATATGGTGCCAAAATGCCACAAAAAAAACACATATTTTTTATTCAATCGGTAAGTGCCATAAAAATGCAGTTAGATTTTATATTTTGGACGCAGTAGACGCCATATTGCTCTGTGGTCATGACGTCAGTTGGCTGTGTAAACAAATGCGCTGATATTTTGTACGATGATTGGATATAATTTAAAATGAGTTATTATTCTACTTATCGTTGGTGTGCTGTTAATTAAATTTAAATTACGTTGGTTACGAAAATAATAAAAGCACAAAGCCTTTAAACGCCAGCAGTTGACAGTTGATATTTTTTAGTTTACACAACCGTATGACGTAATAAATTGGCGGCTACTATTTCATGGTGTTATAAAACAGATTAGAAAACTAAAAACATGAACATTGTTGCTGTTTATATTTGTCGAACATTTAAAAACCGATAGCTTTAAATAAATAATAGTTTCTGAAACATAAAACTATCGCAATACTCAATGTAATTGCCTGCATTTTAATCTGCAACGATCGCTTTTGTATCACAGAAAGGCCAATTATTATTTTTCATGTTTTACTGCATTTTTTTCGAACGATTAATTTTTTTGATGAAATGTGACTTTATTGTACCAGAATAGGATTGTCTCGTCATCTATCGTGGGTGTTATTAGACAAGTCATATTCAAAGACGTTACCTAAAAAATAGCTTCAACTCTGCGTTGCTCAAATATTAGCTGTCAATAATCTCCTCAACTCGAGACCTTTCTATTTCAATGAAGACAAAAAAATGATCGAAGAAAGACTTAGAATACGGGGGTAAGTTTTTCTGAAGAAAGTATGCTCTGTAATTGTATAAATTAAATATTCTGACTTACGTATTTAAAAAAGACGGACCTTGTAACGGCTGCAGGAATCCGCTGGATGCGGAAAGCACAGAATCGGTCGAAGTAGCGGTGCTTGGGGGTGCTCTATGTCCAGCAATGGACGTTTTTCGGCTGAATGATGACCTACCTAAATCGTCTCGTTTGTGGATTATTTTTTTCAAGGTTTACATCCAATAACGGAAGAGAAAAACAATGTTTCAATCGATTGGAGGGAAATTGTAAAACTCAAGTGTTTTTGATTCATATATAGAGTGTGTTTACATTTGAGCTTACTTGATGTAAGTAAAAAAAAAAATAAAGCGATACAAAATATCCTGGTTTTTCGTACTAAAAAATTGTTTTTATGTAAACCGTAAGGGCGTAAGCAAAACAAATGTAGACGTTGAAATAAAATGAAAGCAAACTCTTGACAATATCTTTTCGTTGTTGTTGAAGGAGACTTTGAATCAAGATCAAAGAACTCGATTAAGGCCCGTATTATAGAACGTCACTCAATACTCAAGCACTACTTAAAACTAGATTCAATCCATTTGATTGGTTAAAACTAGTTTTAAGTAATGCTTGAGAATTGAGTGACGTTCTGTAATACGGAACTAAGACTTGATTGTTTTAGGTCAACAATAGGGTTCTGAGTCTAACATACTTGTAAGTTGCTTGACAAGAATATCCTTTCTAGCAATATTTAAACCTGAAAACAATCCTGAACCTGAATTTGGTTTGATCAATGTTGATCGAGTCCGACATAGCCCGAAGAATTGCCAAACTTAAGTGGCAATCAGCCTACATTTCTCGCAGAACAGAGGGCCGATGGGACTGAAAGGTTCTGTAGTGAAGATATAGCGTTGGTAGGTGGACAAGTGGACCGATGACCTTGTGAAGACTGCAGGAATCCGCAGGATGCGAGAAGCATAGAACCGGTCGAAGTGGCGATGCTCGGGGAAGGTCTTTTTTATGGATGGGAAATCATCAAATAACTTTTCCCGCTCTGGGCGGAGCGGGAGGGTGTGTCAGACTCTTACTGACTAAAACCCACCCGTATTCTTTCCTGTTGCCAGGGGCCTCGGTGACCCATTAGTACCTTCCCGCGACCCCGCCAGGCTTCGGCCCTAGTGGACCCCTATATTTTTACTGACGACATCTCTTTGAGGCGCGCGTGGAATACAATTCGCCGTCGACCCGGGCCTGATCCTTACCGGACAGTGAGCTACCCATTGCTCACCGTCCAAAGCCCGCGCCTACGGTGGCCGGAAATCCACCCGGGATTCCTGCGGCGGCTAGGGGCGAGAGGGCGCGAAATTTTGGGGAAAGCCTGTGGGCTGGCCACAGGCCCTTCCCAAAATTTCGCGCCCTCTCATGTCATGGACGTCTTTGGCTGAAATGATAATAATGAATGCTTATGTAGTCACATTTAATTGCATTTTAAACAAAATATTTGTACTGAAACAAACAATGAAAACTGATACTTAATAAATTATGTTAGGTAGTATTTCAAAGCGTCA
This sequence comes from Atethmia centrago, assembly GCA_905333075.3. NCBI lineage: Eukaryota > Metazoa > Arthropoda > Insecta > Lepidoptera > Noctuidae > Atethmia > Atethmia centrago. The sequence continues at coordinate 24,756,862 of HG995369.1, forward strand.
TTAAGTCACATTTTTCTGGGTTGTAACAAAACAGCTGATTTTTACTTTGTTCATTTGCACACTCATTAGACATCTACAAAAATAATAATTCGTTTGAGAAAATAATTGATGATCCAATAACCAATGATGTTGGTTGATTGGTTGGTTGGTTAGCATTGGTTGGTGGTTGGCAAAGCCAGTCTTACGCTTGTCTTAAAGAAAATAGAGAACAGTACCACTACTTGTAAATTGTGTTAATAAAATCAATAAGTTAATACCACATTGTTGAATTGAAAAAGCAACCTTGTATAACAAATTATTACCCCACTTAATAACACAGGCATAAGTAACCACTCATAACTTAATAATCCTCAGTATTGCCACAATAAATAGTTATTAACTCTTACAGAACCCTAATGCAAAATGGATGGACTACCGTTATCTCGAATATCGGCGTCGGCGGAGTAAATACGGTTAATTACTTTTACAAAACATGGGGCTGGATCGCGCCGAGCTGCACGATGGATCTCTACTCTCTGGACAAGTTTAAAAAATATAAGCGCGACTGGAATTGTGAGTGTTTTGTTACATTTTATATTTGCTTTATAGAGATTTTTAGAGGTTTTTTTTTATAGATTTACGGTTGAAGTAATACTTATTTGAAAGTGTTACGTCATCGGTCCTTAATTTTATCAGAGCTGCACGATGGTTTACCAGAGAAGTTTCAACTGAAACTTAAACGGTGTTATTACAAAACAAGGATTTCTTTTGACATGGTTTAAACCATCGAGCTAGTTTTTGTAATAAGAACGTTATTGTGATTGAAATGCAGTTCTTTATACAAAACTTACTATTTAGTCCGGTACTAAGTTGACAGTTTGGCATTAAGAACTTTAACGGAGTCGGAATAAAGTTCGAAATTAAAAAACGGCTCAATAATTTAAACCTGGGTCTGAAGGTAATCCTTGTTTTGTAATAAGACGGAAAGAATTTATTTCAAATAAACCAAATACAGGAACTTTGAATTGTCAAGGGGTCGGTCAGTCAGAAAGATGAAGCTAGTTGTTTAAAGAATATAAGAGCGATTACAATTGTGAGTATTTTGTTTACTTTTCTTACTTAGCTCTATATATAAAAAAATATGGTTGAATGAGCATTCAAAAGTGTTTCGGCAATTCGTCATGTCTTTTAGTGATTTTCATAGACTCCGTTTGCTTTCGAAAGATACAGGATTATGTCAGATTTGACTTCAACCAAACTAAATTACTTCAAACGACTTTCAACGCTTCCTCGGTAAGTCTTGGCCCGACTTCTGAGTGAGAGATGAGTGCTATGGCCTCATTATCAATCTTAACAAAGATATAAATGCTTTTACGTTGGAAATATAAAATAATTTTATGTTAGAGGTTTATAATTGACCAAGCGAGCGAAGCGTTTCTGCTTCAAGTCTAGCAAAATTTGCTTTCCTCCGTTAGTTTGTTGGTACTCCTCTACAGGACGTATTTTATAACCGATCTGGACGAAACTTGGTATACGGGATTCACGATATTATATTTTTTTTTCTAGTCCATAATTTTTGATTGGAGGGGTACTTCCTTCAAAAAGGGGCAAAAAGGGGCTACTGGATATCTTCGCCTTATGAGATCCGATTTCGTTGGTTTTTTTATTAGAAAGGTTGTAAGTTTAAGTTGGTCTCATAGGAATTTGTTGAATATCTTCAGCGTGAAGAACTGAATAGCTTCTTTTCATTTCTTGACTCGCCCTCTTGCCCTAGTTATCTCGCCCCCCAATTTCAGTACATTTGCGCGAACCACAGTAGAAAACTACGTTCATCACACAATCGTCTTCTTCAATGTCCCACTCACCGCAGTAACTTCATTCACTCTTCCTTCTTCGTTCATTCTATTTCTCTATGGAATGCGCTCTCTTAGGAAATCAGGATGGCAACCAACCGATTATCCTTTAAAGTCAAAGTTCGCGAGCATATTCATAAGAAGCTGGCAGTATCATCACAATGGGTACTGTTTTCCCATTGTTTGTCTTATCTGTTTTAGTATATTCGTGTTTTTGAGAGCAGTGGTGGCCCCGTGGTAACGGCCGCGACTTACAAGTTGTAGGTCGTAGGTTCGAGCCGGGACAGGCGCTTCACTTTGTGTAAATCATTTCATCGCCACTGCTCTCAAAAAAACGGCGAAGGAAAATATTGTGAGGAAACCGGCATGTCCTAGAACCAAAAATTCGAAGACATGTGACATCTACCAACCCGCACTGGGCCCGCGTGGTGGATTATGGCCCACTCCCTCTCGCAGAGAGGAGGCCTGTGTCTCAGCAGTGGGAACAGTATAGGCTGATTATGTTATGTTTATGTAATGGATTTATATTAAATTCTTGTTACAGCTCTTCATTTGTTTAACAAATGTGTGTGTGTATTTATATGTATTTATTTGGTCTTATATTTATGTATAATTACGTTTATATATTATATTTAAAGTTTTTATATGTATATGTATGTATGTATATCCTTATATTTAAATAAATATTTATTCCAAAGTTTTCGCTATTGTACCTACCACTATTTGTCCCTGCATCACCCAAAGGTTGCCTGGTAGAAAACGCCTTTTCTTTTTTTTTTTTGGGTGGGAAATCATCAAATAATTTCTCCAGCTCTGGGCGAAGCGGGAGGGTGTGTCAGACTCTTACTGACTAAAATCCACCCGTATTTCTTCCATTGCCTGTGTTGCCAGGGGCCTCGGTAACCCTTTAGTACCTTCCCGTGACCCCGGCAGGCATCGGCCCTAGTGGACCCCTACACTTGTGCTGACGACATCTCTTTGAGGCGCGCGTGGAATACAACGCGCCGTCGACCCGGGCCCGGTCCTTACCGGACGGTGAGCTACCCATTGCTCACTGTCCGCAAGCCCGCGCCTACGGTGGCCGGAAATCCGCCTGGGATTCCCGATGCTCAGGGTGTATCCTGCGGCGGCTAGGGAGAGGGTGCGAAATTTGCCTTTCCCTCAACCGTCCCGCCTTCTTTCGCGAGCATTACTGCTTCGCAGAAGGAGGTGACGGCTGCCCATGACTTCTCGCTCCGTACCATGGCCTGAACCAGGGCCGGACGCTAGAGATCTCTGCCGCCGATCGCCTCCACGAGGACACGGCGGTGCTCTGCCCAAGCCGGGCAGACCTAAATGTCTACGGCATTAAGTCCACCTCTGTATATTTGTGTGCTTAAAGTATTAAATAAATAAATATACAAATAAATAGCTGCTCAAAATGCAGTAAATTGCTCACTATTAGATGTCTACCAGTGGAATCGGCCCTTTAATTACTAGGTATGGATTGATGAAGCACCTGGGACCAGATTCTCATCACAAAACTAGGCTGCAGCGTTATTCTGCCAATTAATTTAGTGGTAAATTATTTGTTGCAAAAATGTTTGTGCTCGCGATGTCGACTGTTCGCAGAACTACTAGTAAATATGAATAATTATGTTAAGTAGATTGAGAGTCTTAAGATTATTGAAATAGTAAACATGCCATTAATTTTTAAAGTCTATACATAAAATATCTCGTCTCAAAGTTTTTCAAGGATATTGTTATAAATCTGTCACAGTTGTTAGAACTTTTTGATTTCAATTTTATTTTTGTCGCGTCAAAGAACTAAATTGTCAGTTTAGTTTATTTCCCTACTAAAAATCTTTACTTCAAGACAACAACAAGAATATTAAACGTAATAATGTGACATTACCTGCAAACTTTGGCCACTTTATTTTGAGACCAAGATTTGTTAATTGTGGATAAGCTTCTCTGTAGATTACCATAAGCGGCCCATAATAAAACCAGCACAGCTCTGATATGGGAAACTTCCAATGTATTTCCAGGCGTAACATATATTTTTATTAGTGATTTTTTACCTCTTGTTTAATTCAAAGCAATATTTTCAATATATAAATTTGTGTCTAGTAATACAATTATTTGATTAAAATCCTGGACGTAGGTACTGGAAAATAATACATTTTATTTTTGTAGATTTTTATTTTCTGGTTATTAAAAGTTTATTATCTCTACTTGGAAGACGAAATGGTGAAATCAGATTACAAAGTTATACTCAGAAAAATATTTTTTATGGTGCTACTTACAAACAAAACTTGACTTCACATAATTAATAAACTTCAAGTTACTTCCTATCCCGCTTTGACTAATCCCGGGCTTAGCATAAAAGATGTATTGTCCCCCCGAGCTTAAATACTAAAGTAAAGGATTTAAGTGAACAAGTAGAATGGGCTTCTTTGGAAATACAACTTGGGATTCACTTGATTGAGTAATGAGCAATCTTAATTAGTAGATATTTTATTTTCAGTGGTTTTATGTCTGTAAATAACAGAACACTACTTACGTACGTACGTGCGTACGTAATAGTACGTACGTCGTTGTACGTATTTTTTGTTCTTTTCTGTTTATGTATGTATGTGTGTACATAAATGGTTAAATAATTAAATAAATACTTTTAAGAACCAGAGAGATAATTCCTTAACTCACTATCAGTAGCAATGCAGCAGTTCAACAACATTCGTTACGTTATTTTCGTTAGTGAGCAGACAAATTTTGACCATGGCCTGGTCCAGGGCCGGACGCGAGAGATCTCCACCGCCGATCGCCTCCACAAGGACACAGCGGTGCTCTCATCAAGCCGGGCTGAAATCTACCATGTCCGGACGATCCACACAGTGGTGACACCCGGGCGTTTCCTCCTGCGTTATCCGACACAAGAACCTCCCGAAGCTGCCGTGTCTTGCCTTAGACTTCGACACCTCGAGTCCCAATTGCCGGATCCTGTCGGCGATTGTCGCAGCCCCGCGTACTGTCACTGCTTCGGCCGCCGCCTGGTGCGACCTCCCTTGCGGACCTACGTGTCATCAGCATAGCTCACTACGCTGACGCCGCTAATGAGGTCGGCGCACAGCACCTAGTCGTATCCGATGTCCCACAGATGTGGCCCTAAGACGGATGCCTGTGGGACACCGCACGACATCTCTTGCCAGTTCCACACTCCTTGGTGACCGGGATAGATGACGATCCTGTCCGTCAGATAGGCCTCGACCATACGACAGAGGTAGGTCGGCATCTGTTGGTACCGGAGTGCCTCCCTGATGCAACTCCAGGGCAAGGTACTGAAGGCATTGGCGTGGCGATGTACAGAGACACCTCCAAGAAAATGATAGTCTAAACTACATAAAAGGCGAAATATCTGAGATTAAAAATGAAATAAAAACCATGAAGACTGAACTACTAAAAAGTTTACTCAACGACTCGATCAAATAAATGGTGATATGGAAAATATTAAGGCTAAGAACACGACAACACAAAACAAGATCAAACATTTATAGAAAAAGAAATAACCCAATTAAAAAACCAACAAAACAGCCAGCTAAAATGTGGTACGCCAAAATCGCCCGTTTTATGGTACCAAAACCTCATCCTCGAGCTAAAAACTACAGGTGAGCGCGAGAAAAACATCGTTCGCACATATAGGGTATATTGGAAATAAACACAAACTCAGACAAAATTGCGATAATAATGTGGCTATGAAGATAATTACAACACTGTAAGAAGACTAACCTAAACCAATTAAAACCATCAGACTGGGAAAATATATCCCAGGCAAAAACAGACCATTAAAGTCTGCTTCAACAATTCAGACATGCCAAAATACCTTCTCAGAAATAAGAAAACATACAAGACAAGACAAAAGAGTATTTACAATTATTGAAAGGGGATCTCAACAAACGCATTGAATACGGCGAAGGGGATCTCATTATTTCATACATGAAAGGAATATAGACAATCACACTGAAAAAAAAGCCAACAAAAAAAAAAACAATAACCGGTTTAATACAAAATGCAAAATACACGGACAGACCATCAACTAGTGAGTAGATATGAAGATATACCACACCACCCGTCCTCGTTACGGTTCTTTTATGCGAATTTACGCAGTATCCGCAAGATTGGCAAACTAGACGAGATAAACTGCATAATAAAAGCAACACCAATGACTATACACTTACAAATTTTAACTGAACGTGGAATTACTTCGGAAGCGGATGCAAAATTAAATCCACACTATAAACATATGTGTAACTACAGGCAAGATCGCAAAGACGGCGGCGTATCAATTTATGTATACGAAAGTATTAAACACGAATTAACAGAAGAAATATGTGAACTTGGTTACCACTACCTATGGATAAACATATAAACTCTCATTGGACATCGGAGCTATTTACAAACCAGGTGAAACCAATATAAGCAACTTCTTAGAAACATATATCTTCCAATTGGAACGGCGAAAGAGGGCGGTTGTTTTCGGAGACATTAACATCGATCTACTAAGTAAGGACAGTCACATCATAAGATAACTAAATGAGATTAAAGGAACAGGATACCAAATATTAAATAAAATACATAAACTGCACAGTACCTGTGAAAGCAGCACTACAAACACTATACTTGATCACATATGCACGAACATAAACAATCACGCGTTCAGCATAACTATAATTGACTCATGCCTTTCAGATCAAAAGCATCACAATTTCTTGAGATAGGCAGCCTGGCACCAAAGATAAACATAAGGATCCAATACAAAGCACCTAACTATGAGAAATTATGCAACAGTACCCTAATAGCAAACTACACTAATAACGAAAACGACTACTACTATTTATAAAGATTTATCTCTGAACAAATAAAGAAAAACAAATAAGATAAGAACAAAATTCTGCACCTACCTCAAGAAGACTGGATAAACAGAAATCACGGCAACAAACAAAATCTTACCTAACAGACGATCATCTACGTAGGAATTTTAATGAAGAACAAGACAGAGTAAAAACCTAATGAAGACAGAGAAGAAAACATACTACCACAACTTATTTCATAACAGCTACAAAAACCCTAAAAAAATGTGGGAAATCATTAACAACTTAGCAGCGAATAAAATCAGAAACAGCAATGCTCCCCAAAACTAATTTCGAACTCCGAATGTATAACAAGCGGTAATGAAATTTGTAACGTACTTAACTCATTCTTTGCATCAATAGGTGCGGACTTAGCTAACGAAATACCTAACATGTACCACATAAACACAGGTAATATTCTCATGTACAACAGTAATTACACACATGCCATAACTTTAGACGAACTTTCCCCATGTAACACGGACGTAATATCAAAAATAATTGACCACCTTTACTCCAACAATAGTACAGGCTTGGACGGTATCAGCACAAAAGCTATTAAATGCCTTAAAAATATAATTGTAGAAAGATTAACAAACTGTATAAATGTTTGTTTAACACTCGGCGCTTTCCCCGACTCACTTAAAGTTGGGTCAGTCCAATTTACAAATCTGGAAGTAGAACTGACCCCGGCAACTGTCGACCAGTATCGGTCTTATCCGTTATTTCGAAAATATTAAAACGAGTGTTATACAATCGTCTAAAAGGGTATATGACTAAGAAAAAATCCTAATCGATCAACAATATGGCTCCCTCCCTAAATCAAGTACTCTCACCGCCTCAGTAGATTTAATAACGAAAATAAAAACTCATATACGCATATTAAAGGTTCTGTCGGCGAAATGTCCATAGGTAAAACGTCCTGTCGGTGATCAGTCCAAAGGAGAAATGACTGTCGGAGAATACGAAAAAACTAAACTACTAAATCTCACACAACTTTAAAGGTATTACACCTGCATTCTCATTAAAAAAAATGACTACGAATACTGTACAATCAAACATACAATAAAAAAAAACAATAACATACAACACAAGCAGTAAAAACAAATTCCAACTATGACTGCACGTGCACGGACTAATTACGGCAAAAAAGAATATTAGTGGAGGGAGCACAACTGTTCAATGATTTACCGGAAGACATAAAAAAGTGCAATAATATTAAATTAAATAAATATTATTGTTAATATAATTGTTATTATGAAGTACTTAGTACTCATTATAAGTGAACTGTTATTCATGAGTTCTTATGAGAAATAAATATCTTTAACCCTAAAACCGTTACCAATCTCAACCACAATCCTTTTTATGAAAATAATGTTCTTTTCAGACCCTGTACAAGTTCGGTACCAAGAACATGTGGTACCAGAGAAGGACAAACCTCGTACCACCTTCCAGTCCGCTATGAAGGGGACCCTGACTGTGGGGCAGTGCTTCGGGCTGAACCCAGTTCAGGGTATCCATGAGAACGATGTCTCCAAATTAAGGTGAGTGAGTCAGATTTTCTCAATTATGAAATGCACAGAAAATAAAGTAAGTAAAATTGTGTATTCTGCAGAAACTAGCACATAGCACTAACATTACAAAAAAAAAACATACACATTATTGTGTCTTTTTTTTTACAAAGTAGCCAATAGCCTTGTTTGACACCAAACAGGCATACTCCCGTGACAATAAAATATTCTTATAAATAGTAATGTTATGCATATCATAGTAAAATATTAGCTCCATTTTTAAGGCGCTGACAAGAGGCAAATGACCAAAATAGGATTATCTTAAGAAAAAAAAATTGCCAAATCTGTATAGTTTGTGGGAGTGGAAAAAATATATGTTAATTTTGAACATATTTCTAAGAACTTGGTTGTTACCAAAACACGATTTGGAAAAAAAAAAACTCGATACAAACTAACGTTAAACTAACCTCTTACCTACAGTTTCAAACCAAAATATCTGTATTAAATAACGACATACGTAACGTATTTAATTAATAACAAGAACGTCTTATTTGAATGCAGAACTTGGTTATTTTTTATTTTCGATTACTCAACTCAATTTTGAGTAAATAGATAATTGGTTCATACTTTGCAATAAATTACAAACGTTATGTCATCGCGCTTCTCTTTCTTTTCTATGCAGTCTGTCAGTGAACGCGGTTTAGGTGTTGTCAGCGTCTAAAACGTATTTGTGACGGGTTGTGGAGGTTAGATAAGCAGTCGCTCCATGTAAAATACTGGTATTCAGCTGCATCGGGTTGGATTAGAAGCCGTCCCCAACATAGTAGAAAAAGGCTAGCCCCATACACTTTTTTTTTGGCGTTTTTAATACGATTTTATAAATAAAAACACCTTAGAATTGATTTTCCAGTAAAATTAAATAAAAGAGCAGCTGTCTATATTTTTCGAGGAGTTAATTGGTTCATCAATTCTTTGAAGTACAGTCGCAATCACGAGAGTATGAATATTTCATTTTGAATTTACTTGTAATGGATTAGAAGCCATGAGTAAAGAAGTAGTAGTTTTAATTAAAATTTTAGTACGTGATAATTGAGCAAGTTTTTTTTTTAATAAAAAACATATTTATTTTTTACAGTTTTTTTTTAAATTGAATACCGTGTTAGAAAACTTTGATAACTTACATGATATACACCGTTTGGTGAATTTAAAGTAACCACATGCTCCTGCTTACTTGTAATTCTTATGCTTTTGAGTCAATAATTAATTAAGTATTAATTATTCAAAGCTCTATTGCACACAATGTATTTATACAAAGCATGGCCCCATCCCACAACTGCAAAAAAGAGAACTTATCCATCGTTTCACGGATTATTAGGAAGGTAGTTGTTTTTTATTGCGTAGTTCATACTCTCATAGGACGTAAACGACTGACAGATTCGTAAAGTTATAGTGCCATTAGGATTGCTAATAAATAGTATACATAATAAAATCCGCAGTCCGCATAGCATACTAATAAATCTCTAAAAAGTTTCACGTGGAACTAAGTTTGTGTAAAAATATACTTCATTCTTGTGGCATCTTGTTTTAAGTTTTAGTTGGCTGTTTTGTAGGTGAGTTATATAACATCATAAACCGTTTTTTTTATAAAGTGACAGTAATTAGGGCTGACTACAACCTAAATCCGTGGTGGACCAACGACCTTTCAAAAGGCTGAAGTTTGCATGCGGAAGGAATCTAAAAAACCGGGTGTTATGGCACAATTTGAAAGAGGCTTATGTCGAGCAGTGCTTGCGATAAGATGACTTGATTGTTAACATAGTATAAATACTACTCTTTCATTCAACAATTTAGAAGTCGAATTACTAAAACTTCTTTTGCGTGTGATTGTACATCTTTGTTCCCGGAGAATAATGCATGTTTTTTTACAGATTCAGATTCATATCATTTCGCTGTTTTTACACGTATATATCTATGGTGGGCCAGTTTTCTATGGCTTTTGTGCTGTTCCTGAGTCTATTCAAAGAGGCTTCATCTACAGTGGGCACTGCCAGTAAGTGCCATGATTTCCTAACATAAATTAATTACTAAATATAGCATTACTGACATATTAATGCTTGTGTTAATTAACATTACATATTAACTGACATTTTCAGATATAAGTGTAGAAATATCTGCTGTTTAAAATATCTGAATCATTTATTTAAATCTGATTCCAAAATGCTAGTCAAAAAGATAAATAGTTTTCCATCAACAAAAAAACACGTCATAAAACCTACCTTTATCTAATTTTCTTCATTTGTTAGGCTATGCTGTTTTGGTATTCTTTTTTAATTACTGAAGTATATTTTTATTATTTCAGCTGCATTAATATTCTACAGTTTCGGCTTTATAACATCTATATTATTTTGGCGGATTGCAGCGAAATGGCCGAAGTTATGCATGCACATAGCTAAAATAGAGTCGGTCGATCCTAATACCGACATGAAATTGGGAAGAAAATTTACTATCTCTTGTGCTGTGATTCTGTCATTAGCTTTTTGTAAGTTTGGAAACATTTTTGGGACGAAGTTCCTTATCGCACGTTAATACTTTGCACTTTTATTAAGGTTTGAGATAACCAGAGATCGGATATTCGGATGCATATTTACATACCTAAAGTTAAATTTTAGCTGTGTATGGAAGCGGCTTATTAAAATATTTTTATTTGTATAACGTCGATTAATTAGGGGTAATATAGAAGTATCATATATTACCCCTAATTAATCGACGAGCAATCTCTGACTGTATTTCATTATTGAAAATTTTCAATAATTCTATTAATAATTCCGATATTTTATCCAAATTTTATTTTAACGTTCCCGGAAGGTCGAAGCGATGGAACGCACCGTTGCGTGTCCCATTTACCTCTACGAATTACAGGCAAAATTCATTTATAGTGCGTGCAAGTAGCAACTTTAATAGCATGTGTAAACGGCATGATTTTGACCCTTTCATAACAGGTGTCCTCGGCCAGAAAGTGCCTGAGCCTTGACTTTTTTTATTAAGATTTTGTGTGTTTTGTATGTTATATGAAATGTGAATTTAGTTTAAGCTTGAATGTTGTACTAGTTTTTTTTTCTCTTTTTTTGGTAGCTGTATTGTGCTGTTTACACACTTTCTTTCGAATCTGTTTTTAGAAGTGAAGACTTTTAATTGGCTGTCAGTCTCACATACATTTTTTTATTCTGTTTGTTTTAGCTGTAAGTCATCCATAATTATTAAATAAATAAATAAATAAATTTGTAAAAAAAACACGGGATGCCAGGAACACCGGGAATGCTTAGCTAGTCCGGTGTATAATAAAGAAGCGACTTCTAAAATATGTTTATGTAGGGTGTAAGAGGAGAGGCAGTGTGTGTTAGTTAAAACAAAAAAAAACACCCGAACGCATGGCAAGCACCGCGACGAATGCAATTATTGTAATTAAATAAACTAAGAACTATTTGTCGTGGTAGCTACTTGCGCATTAGCAGGTACCTATAATTTGCCGTCCCACTCACAAACTCGCAAAAGGCCTATCGACGTTTTCTATTAATATAATGGTGCTAACATATACTGTTTTTTTCGCTGAATTTCACTAAGCAAAATAATTTTTAACTATTTATTTCAATAGGTACCTACATCAATTATTCTAAATATATGTAGTCCGTTATCTTATATTAACGTTGTTTGCTATGGCAGTTTGGTATTTACCTACCTACTTTACAATATTAGGTATGATATTATTCATCCGCTTATATAGTCAGGAAAAACACAAAATTTGTCGATTCCGTAATCGCGGGTTTTTTTTTTACTATAGTGCATTCCATATAAGCCAACATTTGAAAGTAAGTTACATGTAGATTATAATACTAATCTGATTCAATAGTCAGAAACCTTGTTGATCCCGGAACCGCGGGATTTTTTCGATTTTCAAAAGCGCATTCCACATTCGCTAACATCAACTTTAGGTGAATATGCATCCGAATATCCGATCTCTAGAGATAACAGTATTCTCATAAGAATGAAATAATTCACTTCCATGAGAATATTAAAACTAAAACATAAGTCAATCATGTTGGGCGTTTGATACACGGACTGGAACATCAAAAACAAAGTAAATAAAATAAATTATTTAAAAAACAAAAAAGCCCGACTGCACAAACATATAACTGAAAAGGGAAAAACAAGCATTATCTTATATATAAAATTCTCGTGTCACAATGTTCGTTCCCGTACTCCTCCGAAACGGCTTGACCGATTCTCATGAAATTTTGTGAGCATATTGAGTAGGTCTGAGAATCGGCTAACATCTATTTTTCATACCTAGAAATTACTTAAAAATTAATTATATGGCAAAACAACGTTTGCCGTGTCAGCTAGTAATCTATAGAATTTAGGTATCGCAGTATGTTTGCGCAGTCGGGTTTTTTTGTTTTTTTTAATAATTTATTTTATTTCAAGCTTTTTAGTTTCATTATTATATAATTACCTATACACATAAATCTATTTGAAAATGACTAGTTTTTATTTGATACCCATATTTTTGCATTAAAAAAAAAAACCTTCCCCTCCTCTTTTTTTGTATTTGCAGATGTACTATGTAAATATTATATATCTTAAGTCACTCCAACAATTAAGACGAATCCAAGAACACCTCATAAATGTTAAAATCCATCCAGCCGTTTAGGCTACAGAGCGTGCCAAAGAAATAGAAATACATACATACGAGCATACATACATACTCTCGAAAAACATTACCCTCCTTCTGGGGCAGTCGGGTAAAAACAAGTTACCCTTCAATCCAGATAAACGTAACTGGATGTGGCTCAAAATTATTTTAGGGAATGTGATTTTTTATGATTTACTGTTCGAGTAGATTTTAAAAGTGGTCATGTATTTGGATTCCGTGATATATTTATTATGTAATTTGGATCATTCATACATGATACTTAATCTTCCGTAGTTTGTGCGGGGTGGGCATACGAGTAGTTGTAGTAAGTCTTGTTCACGCCTAAATTTCATTTAGTGTATCTTTTTTTTTCTTTTCGTGAAGGTAATGTTTGCGTGTATAATTTATTTAGTATTTTCCAATAACAGTATGCATGTATTATATATTATGTTTTATATATTATAATTTATGTTTGTTTAATGTTATTTAGTTTCGTTTCTTAGTAAAGTGTTAGTATTGAAGTGATCATAATTAAATAACATTTTAAATAATTTATTTTGTCAAGTTTGTAGTAGATTTCTATGTATTTTGCGGCGGAACCCCATATTTCCACTAAGTAGTCAATGTGTGGCTTTACGAGTGGGAAATAGAAAACAAAATATATCGAATTTGACGTGGTAAGCAGTGAACGATACCTCTAAAGATACCCGTGAGTGATTGTATTTTTGACTTTATTTTTTTTAATGTAGCCACGTCAATTTACTATCTAAGATTAGTCAAGTTTAAGTATTTTTCTTGATCTACATAGTTTTATTGTTTTTTTTAAAGGGGAATAATTGCCTTTTTATTTTGGTGCGTATATCATATAGTTGGTTTTTGCTGTATTTATGGTACGAAAATTTTGCTGAAACCACAGGTGAAGGTTAAGGTCAGGCGTAAATCGCTTTGTGCTTTCTTAATAATTGTGTCAATGGAGTTTCCAAAGTAAAATAGACACGTGTCATCTGCCTACAAGGTTAAGTTTCCTTTTAGCCCAATTTGGGGGACACTATTGATGTAAAGGAGGAATAAAAGAGGAGCCAAAATTGAACCTTGGGGCACACTGTATGTTAAAATTTTGGGAATACTCTGAGTGACCCCAATCTTCACTACTTGGTAACGGCTTGACAAGTAAAGATGTCAAGGGCATTTTATGCCAATTTCATTAAGTAGTAATAGCAATTTGTGACTGACTGTGTCGAACGCCTTTTTTAGGTCCTTAAGGACACGTAGACTAATTTGTTTATTATCAATATTGAGCCTTATAGTTGGCACCAGGTTTATTGTTGCTGAAAATACATATATGCGACTTCGGTTGAAAACCGTTAATCAGAGAAAAAGTTTAGTGAGATCAGGTATTTTTCGAGGAGATTGTATAAAAACACTTTCAAATATATTTGACAGCTCGGGGAGAACTGTGATGGGAAGATACTCGTAGTTTCCCGGCTCTGATTTAACTCCAGATTTATAAATAGGCGTGACTTTTGCTATTGTTAGACTACTTGTCTCTAATTTCATACATTTTATACAGCTTGTGAGTTATTCAAGAATTAAGTTTGCAATGCTTTTTAATGATTTTGTGGTGAAAACTTTCAAAACCCGAGGTGGAGTTGTTATTTAGGTTATTAATAATTTTGGGAATTTCTTCTGTTGCGGTAGGTTTTAGGTTACTAATGTAGTTGTGTGAGATCCAGATAAACTTGTCAAAGAATTTCCAGATGGATGATGTTGTACGGGAATTTGATTAGCCAGTATCAAGCCAACATTAGCAAAGAAATAGTTAAAACATTCTCAGATATTTGAATCACTTACAATACCGCCTGAATATTGAAGTTTCCGCGGGATGACTTACATATCTTCGCTTAATTTATTGCAAGGCAGACTGTTTATAAGTCTCCACATTTTCAATGGCTGATTCTTGTAGTTAGTGAAGGCTTTCATATAGTATTTAAATTTCGTTAGTACTACTACTTTGTGAAATTTAATTTCTTTTTATTTATAAATGTGTCTTCTTTTTGCTTGTTTTTGGGTATTTCTTGTGTTGATTCCATAAAATTTTTTACTATTAATTTCACCTATGATTGATATATTTATTCAGTCCTATCGTGGTG
This sequence comes from Atethmia centrago, assembly GCA_905333075.3. Classification (NCBI taxonomy): domain Eukaryota; kingdom Metazoa; phylum Arthropoda; class Insecta; order Lepidoptera; family Noctuidae; genus Atethmia; species Atethmia centrago. The sequence goes on from HG995369.1 coordinate 24,771,931, forward strand.
GATTTAACTATTTGGTTTTATCTTAAATTTTTTTTTTCCAGGGTATCATAGAAAGATTCTTGGTTTTGGTTGGTAAAGTTTTAGTTCTAGGTAAATTTGTTTGTAGGCTGACATGGGTGTATCGACAATGGCTACATGAAATTTGTTCAGTTGATTTGAACAAATATCAATCAATCAACCAATCAATCAATGTTCAAGTCAATCTTTTCGATGTTGTTGATTCTCTTGTGAAGTGGTCTTACGAATTTTCAAAAATTCATAGCCGTTTTCTTAGATTACTTCTTTATAAATGTTAGTTGCACGTTCTGTATTCAATAAGTTGAAGTTAAAGTCACCAAAAACCACCCCACGTTTTTCTAATGTAACTGTTGAGAGTAAGTGTCTAGGAAGGTTTTGACATTTGTTTGATCAGGTTTTCTATAACAGTACCTATGTCCAGAGTATAGTTTTTAATATGTATCCACAGACAGTGGTTGCCAGTTTTGACAGATTTCCATAGTCAGAGTATATTACACAGATTATTTTTTTACAAATTTTGAGACGCCTCTACCTCTCGTACCAGTTCTGTAGTTATAATAATGTGTGTATTCGGAAATCTTTTTCCTTCTTCGATTTTATCCACGTTTCTGTTAGTTATTTTCTATCAGCGTGTAAAGAAGATGGAAAGCTTTTATCACGCATTGTAATTCAGAAAATTTACCAGGTTTCCCGATACTCCGCATGTTGGCATAAAGAAATTTAAAAGATTTGTTTGAGGTGGTAATGCTGCCATAGTTATCGACGACTTGATAGGTTATTTATTCATTATCAGGAGCAGTGTGTTTGTTTGTAGTAGGTTCAATGATATTTCGTTTTTTGAGGGTAGCTCTACGATTTATGGTATGCCATTATCGTATTTTATTGTCAGACTTTTGTGTTCCATAAGTGATCGGTGATTAAGGTAATCTATGATTGATGATTTTGCAGGAACTTACGCTGTTTTGGTGTCTGATCGGAGTATTTTTTTTATATTATCACGTTTAGCGTGGTTTTGATTTCGTAGAATGGAATTTGTGATTTATTGTGATTTAAAGTATGTATACTTATAATGGACGTTTTTTGTTTACGTTATACTTTCCCAACCACATGTTCCTTTCTGGTTCGGAATAGTCAACATAATTGATTTTAGTAAATATACGACTTCCTATTTGTCCATACTTGCGTTGGTCCTTGCTCGAGGATGTAGGTTCCGGGATACCACTAATAAGAACGATGAACTTGCTCTTATCTCAATATCCTTTTTCCAGTTATTTTCATTGCGAAGCGACATAACATCAGATTTGATATTGTTTTGTTCGGATTCACTCCTTAATAGGTATTTATATCTTCAGTAATTCTTTGTGTAACTCATTTTGTCTTTAACACATTTGTTTACGCAATTCACTCAATTCAGTTCCAATGTGTTCCTTATCATCTAGGTGTTTCCACTTACAATTACGATGGGTTACTTTCTAAATTTCTGAGAATTCGGGTTGAGAACCTCCTGAGTGTTAAATCGGTTGCGAGTCACTACGTCCGACGCCAAGGCCACTACTAATTGGCGAGCGTACTAAATTCACGATATCTTTATATTAGTTACTCACTCTGTGTGGTTCGACTATGGTGATGGGACGTCCTCCGATTGCTTATGTGCCTGGGGGTTGAAAACAATGAGCCTGTCCCTTTCTTGCGGGAGCAAAGAGCTGCTTTCGCGCCGGTGCGCGTAACAAAAGTGTCGTGCCGGTCAAAATGTTACACTTTTTTTTGGTCTAGCTCTCATTCGCCAAGTGTACAACGCGAAAGAAACTTCGTTCCAACCAGTTATTCCACGACATTTCTCAACTGTCTTTTCTTATTTTTTCTTGAGTAAGTAGGTACCTTTATTTTGATTAAATTACAAATACGTAAATTAATCTAGTTGTCAAATCATGAGCGGTGAATCAAACCAACGAAGTCAATATAATACGAAGCTATAATCGTCTCACTTAGAAACGATTTATTACTTTATTCCAAGGTCAAACCTTCGAGCTAGTTACCTATTGTGTTTTGAACTTTATTCTGATATTTGAAGCTCATGATACAAAATTTAGGTTAGGCCTAATGGACTGACATGTATAAAAGTCCTTAATAAATAAAGAAAAAAAAAAAAAAAAAAAAAAATTGACGATTCAGAATCAAGTTTAATTAACATCAGTTAATGTAATTATAACTTTATTTTTTTCGGAATGAAGGTCGAAATTAAAAAAAATACTCAATGGTTTATGTCTGGGACTAAAATTAAACCCTGTTTTGTAAGGTAACAATTCAGAGTAGTTTTAAAAAAAGTCATCTCGATTTAGTAACAGGAGGGCTGCCCACGTTTTATCAGGCTCTGTTTTATTAATTCGGAATTATCTACACCTACCACTGATTTTCTCTGCGTCACCCAAAGGTTGACTGGTAGAAAATGCCTATGGCGTTAAGGCCACCTCTGTACATTTGTGTGCTTAAAGTGTTAAATAAATAAATAATAAATTAAATGCTGTTCGTGGGTAAGCGCATAACTTGAGTGAGAATGGCTGGACCGATTTGTTTAGCTTTGGAACGATGTTCTTTAACGTGGCTTACCGCAAGCCAAGAGTTGACTTGTAGAAATCTTCACGTAAGAAAAAAGCGTTATAACCGCTTTATAAATTTGATATGCTTTTTTAATATATAACCATCTAATATAAGTTTTTAGAAGCTCTCATAAAGTGCGTGTTAGACGCATTTTGAATGTAGATGCTAAAAGAAATTATGAAAAAAAATCAGTTTCAAGCATCAAAAGTTTTTGTTATAAATCATATGTTCGAGGTTTTTCATTTCAACATTCCCTTGCGGATACTATTCCTGTTCCATTGCTCTGTATTTGTTGACTTGTGTTTATCGTGTTTTGATTTCTATACTGACGACTCAGCTGTGTTTGGACTTATCGTGTTTTGATTTCTATACTAACGACTCAGCTGTGTTTGGACTTATCGTGTTTTGATTTCTATATTGATGACTCTGCTTTCCGTTTATCTACTCATGTGCTGCTGTGATCGGACATTGGTGCTGTTGTTATTTATTTTGACTACTCTAAACGGATTTTTGATTCCTGCAAGTGAATGGTTTTTGTGAAAAAATGTGCTCGTGCTAAGCCTGCTGTAGAGATAGAAGTGGTCAAGCTGTGTTTTTTTATGTTTTATTGTAAAAAAAATATTTATTTATTTATTTATTTATAGCAATCTTACCTACACTATCATTATAGATCTATGATCCAATGCGACAGAGTGGCCTTACTAACTAAATTCTAAATCTACACCTTATACCTAGTTAGAAATATCTTAATCTAAATAACTGATTACATATAGTGTAACTTTTGCGAATTCACTCAAGTTGCACCACAATACATCAACCCTCCCGTGAACCTCATTCACCACGCGTATGGCTCTAGTGAGAGGAGTTCTCGCCAGTAGGTTGGTCCTGGCCGCATGTACAGCGAGCAGGGGCGGGCGTTGCCGCCTCCACCCGTACCGGTCGGGCACGTACAGCTGTAGGTGCCGCAGCACTCCCGGGTTATGCGCCACGCCACGTAGTAGTTTCACTACATACGCTACGAGCGAAAACTCCCGTCGTACTCTTAGAGTGTTATACCCTACCATACCCAGAACAAATAGTGTAGGGTACATCAATGGGTATAATGGATATACCCCATACAGCATGTAATACAAGTGTCGCGTGAACTTATTTTGGATACGTTAGGAGCCCAAATGAATGCGCTGTGTTGGCGGTGACTTCTGTCTAATGCCGTCATATAGTACCCTTAGTGTCGTGATGTTGCTGAATCCTTGGGACTGCCTGAGTACGAAACCTAGGTTTCTGTATGCCTTCTTACATATCTTATTGATATGCTCACGGGAAGTTAGTTCCTGAGAGAAGACTACCCCTAAGTCTCGTACCTGAGACACTCGTTGCATCGGCACATCCTCAACCTTGTACTGATAACTCAAGGGAGTTCGCGCGCGAGTGAACGACATCACCGAACATTTAGTAACATTAAAATGCAGTTTGTTGCCATTGCTCCATTCGACCACTCTGACAATGTCTTCCTGTAGGCGTTCACAATCCGAGTGATCCCGAACCTCGAGCAGCAATTTCAGGTCATCCGCAAACAATAAACAAGTCCCATGTCTGACGACTTCCGGCAAGTCATTTATCATTAAATTTTTACAATAAACTCGAGAGGCCCTATATTGCTGCCCTGGCTCACGCCCGATCTCGTGTAATGGTTGAGATATACAGCCATTGTAGTCGACATATTGCTGGCGATCCTTCATATAGCTAGCGAAGAACTGTAGCAGAGGTAGTGTACATCCAATTTTCGCGAGCTTCCTTAACAAGATGTCATTATCCACCATATCGAACGCCTTTTTAAAATCGAAGTACGCAGCATCTACCTGTACTCCCGAGTGGATCATATGAATCATTTTTTACCTTAATCTATAACTGTGAAAAGTGTGTCTTATTATTATGCTAATTAAAAAAACTATGGTTAACAAAAATGGTTTTCTTATTTCATATACCTATTCCTTTACCGTTACCTCATCATAATACAAAGCACTATCATATCAATAAAGATCTAGGCCAAATATCGTACTAAAAGGAGATTATTTGCTTTTAATAGATTTTTTAAACTTGTTTTCAAAAATATGTTTTCCTTACTTAGAGTAAAGCAAAGTATACATATGTAATTAGGGGAAGAAGTACAACATTTCTCTTTTTTCTATGTCTAACGTCTGTCGGGTCACCTAATCGTAACTTCCTAATAAATGTGAAAGTAAGTTCGTTTGTTACGCTTTCATGCTAAAACGGCTGAATGGATTTAGATGAAATTTGGCACATGGGTAGACCATGATCTAGATTAGGACATAATACTTTAATCCCGATAGTACGTTACCGTGGTATAATTTATGACCTCCACGTGGGCGAAACCGCCGGGAAAACTTAGTAGGTAATAAAACTTACTTTTGGTTTTCAGTGGAGTATGGCTTCTCAGAGTTGCATGGCATCTCCCAGACTTTGGACTGCGAGCCAGACAGTCCGCTGTACGAAAGTTTTATGAAGCGTAGTTTTGCATGGCTTTTCCTTTACTTTCCTTACAACAACTTCATTGGATTACTGGCTTACGTAAGTTTCTATAAAATATGTTGTCCAATTACAGCCCGTTGAACAAAAGAAGCAAGTTTTTTTTTTTATTTATTTTATTTAAAGAAACATGGAAGACTTACAGCTTAAAAACTAAATAAAATGAAAACCATAGCCAACAGGAAGCCAATTACAAGTCTTCGCGTGTAGAATTAGAGCGGAAATGTGGTGAGCATATAACAGTAACACGAAATGCATTTGTATTGTTTAAAAGTTTACATATTTGTCTAAAATTATTTGGTTAACATTATAAGGAGAACAAAATAATAATAAATATTAAGGTAAATATCGAACGAATAAATGTTGGCTATTTGTAAAAAAAATGAGGCTTAAGCACCTTCTAGCTGACGTCAAACACGTCGACGTGACGTCGTAACGTTCCTATCAAACTGTTTGACCAATCACAGCGAATTGTACGAATGAAGCAATTTTTTTAACAAACATAACCCATTCACATTCTCTGAGCTGCTACTAAATTATCCTAAGTAAACATTGCAGATTACGAATTAACTACAATCATTGTTTTCTTTTAGCTTTTCAACTTACAATGCACATTCAACTGGAACTTTACCGATGTATTCGTCATTTGCATGAGTATGTATTTGACGTCGAGGTTCAACCAAGTCAATCAAAGGATTATTGCAGCTAAATATAAGGTTTGTTTTTGTAATACAAACATAATATATATATATATTAATTTTATTTATATCCTTTATTACATTTTCATCCATATAAATTATTTTTCTAAATATTTTTTTTATAAAAAAAAAACATTTATAAATATAAAAAATAGTGGCCCATCGACATCAGAAATAGGGTCCACGCTGCCGGTACTCAGGGCTCTAGAGAGAAGGACCTCCTCACTATGCGTGCCGTATCCAGGAGTACTGCTTTCTGAATCAAGCCCTTGACCCAGCCACGCAATGAGAGCCTCCTGAAGTGTTGATCGAGGCTCTCCGCTATTAGGCCATTAACCGTTACGATTATTGTTACAGTGATTGCTGAGTCCACGTCCCACATGTCGAAAACCTCGTGTGCTAACAGTGATACTGAGCTTTCACGAGATTCTCGTCATGAGGGACAGTGATATCAATAATCATTGCGCGGTGCTCTCGTCGAGCTATCACCACAATATCAGGATTATTGGCTACAATATTTCCCAGTACAGTGTGGCATGACCATTCTCGAGAACTGGGTCGGGCACATACCTGTAGTACGGTACTTCGGACTCCACGAGGTTGTACTGCAAGGTGAGTTGCTGGTGGATAATCCTAGCTACTAGATTGTGTCTGTGCAAATACTCATCCTTAGCAAAATGAGAACAACCGGAAATAATATGTCGGATTGGTTCACCGGGACGGTGGTATGACCGACAGATGTCAACCGTAACATCCTTGACAATGTATTTTCGATTATTATTCGTCATCCATAATTGCACAGACAAAACCTTCGGTTTCCCCAAAGAGGTCGCTGAAATGCAGCCAGGCAGACAGACGCCGGAAAGTCTACATAAGTCCTACGAAGGGCCCGGAAAAAGCGTCCATGAACCTCTTTGCCTTGCCATACTTCCTTAAGATCGGTAGTATCGAGTACTGCAGGTTTGCGCCAGTTCTCTTTCGCCAAGGAGAGCGGGGTGAGGTCCTTGTCCTCTGAGATCACATGTCGATGCATCCCCACGTCAGTTTGAAGGAAATAGTCCCTGAGACTGCAAATCTCGCGGTTATGGAGGGTTTTAGCATTTAAATAACGTCGACCCCCACACTTCCGCGGGATGTACAGTCTCATCACTGAAGACCGTGGGTGATAATAACATGACCCAGTAGACCTTCGAATTTTTCAATGGTACTGTGGTAGAGCTCCGTAACCTTATGTTAGTTTCTGGAACGAACGGAATGCAGCTGCTTATTTTTTGATCTTTCCTCTCTCTTTCTATGGGAGTGATTTCGTGAAAAGGGACAGAAATGTGTAACAGAAAGTGACAGCTTAAGCATGGAAAAAGTAAGTACTTTTTAATAGCATGGAATTAGTGTACTCATGGAATTAGTAAGACTGCTTCAAGGCTCGTTCGTTTTTTTTAAAACCACGCTGAAGCTCGTGGCCTTCATCTCACCTGATGGTAAGTGATGATCAGGCCAAAAATGGAAGTAAGCTTCACTCGGAAACCTCAACCATAGAGAAACTGGTTATTTTACCTCTAACTAAATCTCGAACCACAACAATACTGTTAACATTGTTGCTATGGCGACAGACTTAGAAAAGATGGTGGTAGCCAGCCAGGCGGACTTAGAACAAGCCCTACCACCAACCAAACCAAGCAACCAATTTGACCCCCGCTGGGAATTGAACCCGGGACCTCTGGGTCTGAGACAGGTGGTCATGCCACTAGATCACAGAGGCGGTTACAGAAAAACTGCTGAATTTTACCTACATAAATCTGCTTCACATGAAAAACACACGACACGTTCTAAATTTTTAAACCGATTCTAAATTCACTTTAGTGATCGATCACTGTCGTCATATACTTCTTGTTTGTAACCCGTGCCACTAAGTCACGTGGAAATAATATTGCTATCATGCAAAATATTATACCTCGAAAGTGTAGACAAAGGTAGATTATATACTTTGTGTTGTGTGGGGTGCCCATTCTGAAATCCAGACTCCGGGCTGTAATATAGGGTCATTGTAATACAATTTAAAACAGGGAGTTTGCTGCAGTTGACGTGATAGATACAATAGATGAATATGACAATAGAATGTGCAGACATTCTATTGTCATGTTTTAATATTGCAAAATTAATGCTGTTTTATTCAAACTTTTTGTCAAGCACCCGCAGCTTTGCTTAACACGTAATCACTTCAACTTGCAATCACAATACGAAGGATTTGAACGAAATTGCGTTTTTCATATTATATTTGAAAAATTCGTCTGCTCGACAACGTAAATGACTACATGGTGTTGAATTGTCAAAACGAAAGACACTTATAGTAGCAATTTGACAATGGCCGTTCTTCTTCGTCGTGTCACACGATCACACGACAATGAATCACATGTTGTTGGCCCAAAACATCGCCATTTCAATGTCCATTGTAAGTGTGTTACACATTAACCTGACCAAGATTATGTCTGGACTTTAAAAGAGACTTTTAAAGAGAGTAGTCGAATAGCAAACACTTACCTCATTTGGTTTTAAATAATAATCTATTTTTAACGTGTACAACTGTTTTTTAAAACCTAATTTATACAGAATTAAATAATTTATCAAAATCAAAATATTTTATTTCACATAAACCTACATGGGTGCCTAAGAAACGTCAGAAACTAGGTGCATGGTTTCAATTCTTCGATTCCTATGGAGAAGAGCCGGCAAGAGACTTCACAGTTACTCTTTTAAAAATAAATGGCTTTTACAATGTTTTCAAATTACAGTATTAATAGGTATGGGAGGACAGTGTGGGCCTGTCAACAAGTACCAGGTACTTAACAAAATAGAAAATTATATACAAATCGAATTACCCTGCCCTGTGGGTGCAGCGGCAGAAAATGCCAAAAATCTGAAACTTATCAAATATAGAGGCTATGGCAGAGAGTACAACTTTTTGCCCTTTGGCGTCGAGACCCTCAGTCCGTGGGGTCCCAGTGCGCATAAGTTATTTGCGGAAATCGCGATACGTCTAGTTGATGTAACTGGTGACCGAAAATCTGGCGGCTTTCTCGCGCAACGCATCAGCATTGCAATTCAAAGGAAATGCCGCCAGCATCCTCGGTACAATGCCTCGAGGGCCTTTTTAGGTTAAACTCAGTTTTAATTTAATTTAGTTAATGTTAATATGATTATTAACATTAACTAAATTAAATTAAAACTGAGTTTACAAGATGATTCTTGTATTTTGGTTATGTAAATAAATAAGAAAATATTACCCCGCAGAACTCACCATCATCGTTCTGGCGCACAATACGTGAAGACTATAACAGGTCCGTCCACCTCGTGCGTGAGGTGGACAAGATTATAGGAGGCGTGGTCTTCATATCCTTCGCCAGTAACCTATTCTTCGTCTGCTCTCAGCTGCTGCATACTCTTGCGTGAGTATTTCCACTTGAACGTCCTAGGATACTAAACTTTCCAAATGATTTTTGGTCTTCCATCCATGGTTAGTTTTGTATCTTAAGTGATGAAACTTTAATATGTTTTAAGATATTAGTAGCTGATACTGGTTAGAGACCTTGTAATATTGCAAGAAGACTATGGGTAGTTTTAAAGTCGGTAACTCTGAGCAGATATCAGAAGCTTCACTTTTATTCTTTTTGTCTTTCGTTCAGAATCAATCACTCGAAGTGAAAAGTTTGAACACAAAATGAATCAAAGAGAAAAACGAATTTACTAGTGAACCGATCCAACGATGTTGAATTTCGGCAATCCGCATGATCGAAAAATGAGCAGATGAACGTACATACAGTAAACCATTCACTCGAGTGAAGCGTCTGATACCAGCTTAGCACAAGGCGATCATCACACTGCACTGCACTCCGTATCGTAGCGCGTGGCGGCCATAGCAAACAATAGCGCGGGACGCGCGGATTGTGTTTTCTGTACAAACTGATACAAAGTTAAATATACGCCCGGCGCTACGCGAGGAATCGCGGTGCAGTGTAATAATCGCCTTAAGTAACATCACGCCTTGTTTCCCCGAAGGGCTGGGCAGGAGTGTACCTATAGTACACCCACGCTTTATGTAACTGACAAATAATTGAAGATCAGAAATGAAGTTATCCTGAAAAGAACCGGAGTTACCGACATAGCCTGCAGATTAAGCAAGCTGAAGTGGCAGTGGGCTGGCCATGTTTGTCGAAGGACCGATGGCCGGTGGAGCAGACGAGTCCTGGAGTGGAGACCTACACTACGCTTGCCGATACGTTCGGCAAGCGTAGTGTAGGTCGCCCCCCTGCTAGATGGACTGACAACCTTAACAAGCTGACTGGGTCAGACTGGATGCGGAAGGCGGAAGACGGATGTTGTGGCGCAGACTGGGAGAGGCCTATGTCCAACAGTGGACTGTTATAGGCTGAGTTGATTGATTGATTGAAATAATTGAAAACTGTTTACAGAGGAGGAATAAAAGCAACACCGAGATGCAGACCCGATTCTACAACAGATCAGAGGTAACACCATATAATTATTGTTGTACAAGTTGTTCACTTGCCATGTATTGCTGACTACATATGATATTGCAGATTCTTCGGCGGTTACGAGCATTCGATCTACTTCGCATATTCCTTTGCGTTCCTGGTAGTCAGGTCGCTGGCAGTATCGTTAACTGCGGCTAAAGTTCATGCTGCCACCTTGGAACCAGCATATTCCCTGTACGATGTGTCTTCTACTAATTATTGCGTGGAGGTGAGGATCAAAATTTCGAAACCTATAGTCGTGCAAAAACAGTTATAATCTACTTACTTATGAGAGATAGCAAACAGGTCACCAACAATTTGGTGACCACCGGCAATGGACATGACTGAGTAGCAGATGAAGACGTCTCTCTACGCATTGTTAATTATTAGGATATAAAGTCTAAAACTACCATACATATTATTATAGGTTTTAAGTTCATGCATGTTACAAAAAAAAAAAACAAATTATTTATAAATAATCTAACCCTTTTGAATTAAAAAGGAAATTGTTAAAATTGCTCTTAAATTAAAATTATTGCGATACAGAGGAACTCATTTATTCTACGAATTAACGACTTAGATATCTAACTTTTGACTTCTTTGACAGGTTGTTTCTAAGTCTACCAGACCCACACACAAACCCCAGCCGACCGGTTACCCCACAGCAACACACAAACACTCCTCACAACTTTTAAGCCGTTCAATATATATGAATTTTAACATCAAAGGTATTACGAAGCTGTAAATATTTTGTAAAACGTGACAATCCCACTAAAGAACACTGTTCTTCAAGATACAGGATTTTCCTAGTTTGAAGAACAGGGTCTTACTCATCTGTAATAGCCATACCCATCCCTTATTGAAACAATACTGATGTTACCTAGTTAAGTCCCGGAGGCACTGCCGAAGGTTTTAAAAAGAAAACAAAGGACTCTAGTCGCGAAGACATTTAAATGTCGACTAAATAGCTTAAAAATAAATCTAATACAATGTTCTTAATACTAAGTCCTTATCTCTACGGATGCGTGTCGCAGGACGTTAGCCATGACATACCGACACCACCGCAGATGCTGTATCAGCGAAGGCCGCCCAAGGCGCGTACCAACTAACACGATGTTATAATATTACGGGTCGATACAGCATGTATAACCTACCTAGGCTAAGTGGTTTGGTAAATGTTTACTTACCTACTTACTTATGCTCTATTACTTATCTCCAAATAAAAAAATAAGCAAGTTTATTTAGAAAACCTTTCAAAATAAATCAAAGTTATATCAAAGGTAAATTACTTTCACGAAACTTCCCAAATCTCTAATTACGACAAACTTGTTTATTTTTACCAAATTCATTCCACCACAGAAAAGTACAGCAAACAAGCATGTACTTACGAAACTTTGGCAAACTGGGAAACTATTAAGTAAGAAGATTATGGCACAATACAAGAATGTACCGAAGGACCACTGAATAAAGAAAAACTAAAGTTTCTTATTCCTTGATGAGACTCGCACAGACCAGGGAAACATAAAGAAACAAGGCTTCCAATGATGATGATATTGAAATATTCTTATCAGCCTGTCATTCGGCCTACTAGAGCAATGGCTCCTGATTTTAATGCCCATAATGTCAACAAAAAATAATGAGCTTTAAAAGATGCAGTATTCCAGCTGCCCTGCTGGTACTAAGAATCTAGAAAGAAAGAAAAACATTTATTTTGGCAACAGTTCATGAAAAACTAAATAAATAAGTGAAATTAAATTAATTACTAATTATTTTCGTACAGTGTACGTACCACAACCATTTCCGCGGCATGTGAAGTGCAGGCCAAGTCAAGGTTATGCAGCAGTTGAAGCGTACATGGTACGAAATCGCCACGTTTTGTCTAATACTGAACTGCACTCGCATCATAACCACTTTTATCTCAACTCTAGAAAATACATTATTATTATGTCTTTCTATACAAACTGACATTTCTTTTCTTCGATTTTGACGTCACGCCGTAGAAAACTGTGTTCAATTTGTCATTTTGGGTTTCGTTTCTTCTGTTCCAAGATTTCTTGATTTATTGATTTTTATTTTTGTTGACCATATAATAATTTCACTGTATTTTCATATTTTGACATTTATAATAACTAATTTTGACATGTAAAATAATTTTAAATTTAATGCTAATAGATAATTATTGTATGCCTATTAGGCAGGACATATTGTAACACAAATTTATTGTTAAGACCTATAACAAACATATGCCCACAATAAAGATATTATTTTGAATTTTGAATTTTGTTTCTATGGCAGTCATGCCACGCGTGATACGAGTTATTAGACCTTATTAAGTCTACAGCCGACAAATTCTGTAAAAAAAATAACCGTAAAATCTTATGGGAACTGAACTGTCAATAGTGTCAATCCCTAGCATCAGTTGGAACAACAGCTCATTTAAAGCTCCCGTCACCTAAGTTTTCACGGTGAGATTTTTACAGAGTAGCCGGCCAGTAGGAACCTTGGCGCAAGCAAGGCATGATTTAGTGAACCTTTTGTGTCCTTAATTTAGTAGTAACGCTGTCAGTAAAGTTAGTTATTATTGCAGGTGGAGAGGTTTCTGGATCAGATACATGGAAACACGGTCGCACTGACTGGCCTTCAGTTCTTCCATGTCAAGCGGGGATTAGTGCTGACGGTAAGAACTACGATTTTTATAACCACTAGCTGCTTTAGCATTATAGCATTAGCTATAAGGCCCGCTTGCACCGCAAATGACTATACGCATTTAGCGCTAAATGTAATTAAAACATGGTTATATGGATCGTTTAAAGATGACAAAGACAAGTTGATTTGTGGTGCAAGTGAGCCTTAGTCTTCATTTAAACTGTTTAGGAGAGGCACGATTGTATTTCCCAAAGGAGTAGGCTGGGTTCCCTAAAACCTTTTTTCTCTTTTGTTTCGTGGTGGAAAATCCTCATGGATATCCTCCACCCTGGGGCGGGCGAAGGGGTCTGTCAGACTCTTACTAACTAAAAACCATCCCGGCGTTCCCCTCCCACACTTGCACCGGGAATCATGGGATCTAGTGCAACTTCCGCGATCTCCGGCTGGTGGCCCGCCGATGCGAGCCACCACAGGCTTGCGGGAGGGAATGAGGTGGTACCTAAAACCTACCCTAACTTGCTGAATACCTATATTTCGTCGAAAATGCTATTCGTTCGTTCTACATTTTTAGGTAGGTACAGTTGGCTCTCTACGAGCTAGCTGTATCGGAACATAAATAAGACGCCTGTTTGTAGTTTATCGCGTAATTATTGGGATCTTTAAAAACATTACATTGCTTATTTATTTATTTTATTTTATGATTTATTTACAAACAGTAAAATACAAAGGTATACGACATAATTATAATTCAAATAATTCAAATTAAAAGTTAATACGTTTAAGTAATTTATCGATTTTTGAGCTTATTAAAATAACCGTATTGTTCAAGGTTCATCCATTTCAGATCCTCAAAAACTCATGATCATAAATAGATTTATTTTTTTTTTTTTTTTTTTTTATTTGTGAAGGGTTTGCTCTTGACCTTAGTCTATGTCAGAGGTGACAGAAACAAAGTCGACGATGGAGCGAGCTTACCCAGAAGAAGCCTGTTCACTCTCACTTTGAAGAGATTAGGGTTGTATGCGTTCGGAAACACAGACGCAGATACACACATAAGCTTTTCTTACCTACTTAATTATCACGCGAGTTATAATTACATAGTGTAACACTACACCTCGCTTTTATATAATAATATCAAATCAACTTGTTGACTTGTCTCCGGACTCTACAGGGTGTAAGTTATGCGCGAGAAGCTGTGGAAATTCAATAACTTATATCTAGTATAATATGGCTATAATCTTTTTTACTGACCACTCTTCTTTGCCTAATTAAAGAAAGATCCTATATAATAGAACATTGTTATTCTTCTTCTTCTTCAGTAGTCACCATTATCTTTCTTGTCCTTATCCCAATTTATTTGAGGTCGGCGCAATATTTTTTTTTTTTTTCCATAACTACTTCTATATTAGTCGTTGTCACCCCCTTTCTAGTCATATCATCTTTCACACAGTCCTTCAATTGTTTATTTTGGCTTCCTCTCCTCTTATAGGCATCCACATTCATAGTCCAAACTTTACTCATGACATATTCCTTATTCCTCCACATCACTTGCCCATACCATTGCAACCGATATGCATACAACTTTGCTAGGCAGTCATATATTTTTTTCTTTCAGGAATTGATACTAGCTATCCTAGTAGGTGTTGTTAATTGAAAAGAAACAATAATTAAACAAAATTCTTACAACTATAAAGTTGTAAGACTTTTGTTTAATTATTATTTATTTCCAAGAACAAATTTTAAGGTATTCATATTGAAGTCCTGTAATGTGTATTATTATGCAGACTTCAGGAACGTTCGAACTTCAAAGATTGCAAGGGAAAAAAATAAAGAAGAAAATATACAGCGACCTACAGTAAAATACAGTGAATAGACTTTAGCACCATTATCGATAAAATTCTTATTTAACTATCAAAGGATATGTTTAGAAATGAAGATATTTCTCTCACGACTTGTACGTTTTCCGCAAGTTACCGTCTTCAGTTCTCCAAGGGAGTTAGTAATTAAATAATGACATCGGATTTGCCATGCTTCGCTGCGTCGACACTCAGCCAGCCCAGGCTTGGGACATAAGGCTGTTCACATTGACTGTTTTCGTTTTAGATAGAGTCATTAGATGCGGATGTTTACATTATTAGGCAAGTAACTAACGGCTAATTACTTTCTACTAAAAAAATTACTTGGCAGCGGTTAAGTATTATTTCTAAATCTAAATCAACAAAAGTTATGCATTTTTTTGTTTAGTTCACACAAGCAATATAGTAACTAACCATATAGTATAATACTAATAATATAAAGAAATTGTTTGTGGTTGGAATGATACCATATACTGTTATTGAATCATTTGGGTTAGGTTAGAATAGCAAGCATTAAGGCCAGCAGGCTTAGCATGACACTCTTTATTTCTTCGAAGAATAGACACGGCTCTTTCTATACAAAGTGACATTTCGTTTCTCAGTTTTTGACATCTCACCGTAGAAATCCTTCCACAATCTGTCACCTTTTTTTTTTTTTTTTTTTGGGTGGGAAATCATCAAATAACTTCTCCCGCTCTGGGCGGAGCGGGAGGGTGTGTCAGACTCTTACTGACTAAAACCCACCCGTATTCCTTCTTGTTGCCTGTGTTGCGGGGGCCTCGGTGACCCATAAGTACCTTCCCGCGACCCCGGCAGGCATCGGCCCTAGTGGACCCCTACTATGTGCTGACGACATCTCTTTGAGGCGCGCGTGGAATACAACGCGCCGTTGACCCGGGCCTGGTCCTTACCGGACGGTGAGCTGCCCATTGCTCACCGTCCGCAAGCCCGCGCCTACGGTGGCCGGAAATCCGCCCGGGATTCCCGACGCCCAGGGCGTCTCCTGCGGCGGCTAGGGGCGAGAGGGCGCGAAACTTGCCTTTCCCTCAACCGTCACCGTGTGGTTTTACTGTTATGAAAATCCTTTGTTTTAAAGCCGGCGCTGGAAAAGCGGGGATATAATAATTATGATAGCTCCTAACTTAATATTAGTTGGCTGTTAATCTTACAGCAACTTGCTTCAAATCTTAATTTGTTTTGGTTCTAGGAGCACGTGATAATGAACTATTTTGAATGTTCTGCAAGGTTCAGCGGTATATGGTACACCTGGGGACTATTTAATAAAACCGAGAGGCCAGACGGTTACGTCTGGCCTCTCGGTTTTAATAAATAGTCCCCAGTAATACATCTTACTTAAAAACTATGTTAGTAACATGCAGGAACACTAAAAAGAAAAAGACAATTACAGTGACAGGTTTAACAAGCTTTGTTGCCAACATGTAGCTCGGTCATCAGCGCCCTGAAGGCATTGTTGTATTGAACGCGCAGGGCATTGTCTACTATACTTTAGGAGACTTTTAAAATTGTCGGTTAGCCAGATTGTCACCTTGACAGGTGACAATCTGGCTAACCGACACCCTATGTGCGTTGATACCTGACAATAATATAATATATAATAATATATATTTTAATGTATAAAATGATGTATAAAATGTATCAACATTTTCTGCTTTATTAAGCAGCACGTGTCCCCAAAATGGGACAGTTTTGTATTTTTTTGCCAAATATGACAGGGCCCTGGTCCATAGGTGGATGTCAATTATTTACACGTTGAAACAACTTTGTTCTTTGGAGACCATTCGCAATCGTTAAAAGAAGTCCGAAGGCCGAAAGTTTGACAACTGGCCTAAGCTTAGAAGCTTATTGTGTCTGAAGGCCGTTCGGAATATTGTTTATTTACGTACATATTGTTTGCGTGCAACAAAAATCATATTCACTTATATTAAGAAAATCCTTTAAACGGTGTTCTAACAAAAACGCTGAAATTCTAAAAATATCAGCCACCAAATTCAAGGGCCAAGACAAAGTGATATTCTATCAGTGGAAACGATGATGGATAAGTCATAAATGTATGGGACTGACATAAGTTACCGAAAAGCTTATGTCAATCACGTTGAAAGTTCTAATAAAAATACGAAACGCTTTGAAAGCGATTGCCACTTGTTCAGGTCTTCAGGGCTCATGCTGCGTTGATCATTTATCATTAAGTTTAGTTTTAAGCAACATGTTAATACAGGGACAAATTAAATTAACTAACGAATCTTCGCAGATGTGATGGGTCGATGTCTAAATACGATAATACGAAAACAAAATAACATTGTATTTTTGGGGTCGATGGCTGTAATAACTTGAAATATCAGTTTCATAATCCGTTTTTTTTTCTGTGTAAACTTGACAGACGTAATGCGTATAGATATCTAAATACGAACACGACACAACAAAACGATATTCTCAACTATTCCAAGTAACCTAAATAAGGGGTCATTAAATAAATAAAATTCATTTATTTCAGGTAATTATCACCCATTGCCAATTAAAAATTAATACAAGATAAAAACATCATTACAATAAAATAAAATAAAATAAAATCAGACTCAATCAACTAAAATTATATAAAATATGATCAAAACGTAACAAATTAAATCAAATTAACTCCAAAATCTATTTCAACCAATTACAACCAGAATAAATTCAATAAATCAAATTAAATTAAATTAAATCAAAAATAAATCGTAAAATGTAAAATAAAAATAAAATTAAATGAAATGCAGTCAAAATAAATACATAATTGAAAAATAATAAAATTAATACCTTCTCTCCGACACTGGTAGAGCAACATGTCTGCTGGAACAATGCCGGATGAATGGACAGTCCAGTCTTCCTGCAATCATCACCAGAACGATGTAGGGGCCTTCCCGTACCCTAGGCACAAAGGACGCGGCGCGCTTGCGCATGGTCGCAACCCAGAAAAAAAACATGATACATTTTTTCGTATCGTGTTTTAATAGCGATACTCATCATGTCTGCGGAGTTTCGCCAGCTAATTAATATTGACCCTGTATACATACAATAGACAATAGACGGAACAAAGCGAACAACATCAAAATCTAATTGGTATCACCGCAAGCATGAAATTGACAAGGAGTATCTGAACGTCAAAGCCGATGGCAAACTGACGACTACACGTTCGCCTTGATGCAGTGTCTTGATCTTTTCCTGTCCACTTCAATTTATATTGGTATTAAACTATTACTAATCTTTCCCTTGTTACAGATTGCGGGAACTATAGTCACCTATGAGCTAGTGCTTATGCAGTTCACGGGAGTAACGCCGACGTCGCCAGAGCCTGAATAAGTTTAGGATTAAAAAATCTAGGATTAAAAACAGCTTTCTGAAAAAGCAGAAAGCAGGAAAACTTAATTGTTTAAGGGGCCGTGCATGAAATCGACTGATTTTGTTCATTGAATTTTGTTCATTATTTGTGAGAAAGGGAAAAATAATTTAATAATAATCAATTTATTCAAGTAACAAGACGCATAGTGTTGGTGACAGGTCCAGCCGATACCTTGCAGCAGTGGTTCACAACCGCACAATCTAGCCTGCTTGCTACCATAGACAGGATGCTGTTGGTGCTGCATTTAAACAAAATTATATGTGATTAGAAAAGTCGAGTTATTTCTTTTGCATGTGGCTGGAAGGGATGTTTCAAATGAATTAAGTATTCATCGAAAATCGCAACAAGTTTTCCGAAAAATGACGTTAGATTGACGTTTGATCATCTATTTACAAGAAACTACTTTTTATTTTAAACATTAAAAAAATATCATCAATTCATTAATATGGTCTACTTGCATGTGGTTGAACCACTTTTTTCAACTTTCATACAAAATATAGCAGAAAAATAATGAAAAACCTATTTAAAAAAAAACCCAGTCAGTACGAGTAATGTATTTTTCCTACTATTTAGCAAACCATAATATCAAGTTTAAGAATCTGATTCTTTTATTAGGCTTCTAAAATTAAATTTGGTTTTTTTATGACTATACAATATCTTCATTAAGTAAATCAAAGGCGAAATTAACCATATTTTAGAGAGCGTATAAGTGATGAAACAATTAACAGGTGCTGTGACTGGGGGTCTACTACCTAATCAGGAATTCCGTAGTTTCGGACGAAGATACGGGCGTTGCCTACTCCTTATCGCTTATGGACACATATGTCCGTCTAATCGTTTTGTCATCCATTCATAGTTAACGAAACTTATTTAGTTAACTATGAATGAATGACAACACAATTTGACAGTTGTGCCTAATCCCGATGTGTATTTGCCCGTCAGAAAAATTATAACTTGACATTTCACATTGACATTGATTTGACATTGTACACTTGTTTTGGCGGAACAACTACTTTCGGACGGGCCCGGGATCTTTGTTCACGGACTTAGAGAGTAGACCCCATGACACGAATGGTTTAGCACCACTAAAACTGTATTTTTAAAGTCACACAGACTTAATGTTTCAATTATTTCAGGCTTTCTCACAATTATGAAAAAAATAAAATTATCAATGATTGAGTCATCATTATTTGTTCAATTATTAAGAAATAGACACAAGAGGTTTTTTTTTGTGCACGAAGCCTTAATTGCCTATCAATTAATAGTTGGGGGATGGAACTTATCAGATTATATAGGTTGGATATTTGAGACGGGGCAGTAAGGGAATCTGGGTACTTTAATCTTGGTAGCTCCAAAAAACCGTTCTAAGGAAACTGCCCTTAAATTTTTGAGTAATTGGTAAATGCATTCACAGATTTAGGAAAAATATAAAATATAAAATCAATTCTCGTCCTATTTTCGTGATGCCAGTCGATGCGGGTTCGAGCAGGAATTAGAAGACTCTTCTGGACCAACTGAGGTTAGAGTAGTGTAGTGTAGTGTAGTTGTAATGAAACGCACTGAACGTGGCATGTAAACATATATTTTTTATGTAAAAATAAACAATTTGATCATAAAAAATAAAATATCAAATACGGGCGTGACGTTGCTAAGTTGGATGATAAGAAACGACCTAATTGGATGATTGCAATCAAATCCCCTTAGGTGCGTTCAAGACGCCCATATAACCTGAGATTATGCAGTACGTAATTAACAAAATAAAGAATTTTACGGTGAAGATTCCAATGAAAATATGTCTGTTGGCCGATATAGAAGACGAATAGAGAAAATTGAAAAGGTTATCTGGAATCCTGCCGCTACAGCCGTAGCTTCAGCTCCTACAGCGTCCACCCGTGGGTCACGTAGTGGTGCTCAGCCTAAGCAGTGAAGATGGGGACCGCTGCGTAGTTGCGAGTCATCCGATGATATTCGACCTGGACGTGTAAAGTCGGGAACCACCAAAACTGAATCCTAGGTCATTTACCTTGATAAAAGATAGTGGTTAAAATATAGTATTACCAGCCGGGACTTTACTAGAAATATAAAAACATACCACTTCGTCGTGGGACATAATTCATGGGACTCTTAGTGAGTCTGTGCGATGGCACACAGGACTTAACGGCTGAAAAAATCGTAAGAACAATCACATGAGAAATGGTAAAAAGCAAATATTATAATATTTTAAATTAGGAGAAATACGTACCAATAGAAAAAAATATAGATATCGAGAGATATGGCGATGCCTTTTTACTTTAAATTTGGGTGAAAAAGTCCAAGAAATATTGGAAAAAATTCTATCAAGAGCACGACCTGGTATCTGATACAACAAGAGCTAAAATTTTTGACGTCCAACGATTGCGCCAAAAATTCAAGAATTTCCATACTAATATTCAAAAAACGATAGACACATATGTGCCAGTAGGAATCTACAAATAAGGTTGAATGTATGGTGTTAGAACGAAGGATAAATACTAAACAAATATTGTAGGTTTAATAATACTACAGTAGGTACTAGAAAAGCCAAAAATCGCAGAAAGCTTTTCGCCCTTACTGCCCCATCTCAAAAATCTACCTTGTATATATTTTGGAAAATGTAATTGTTCTATTTCAAATATTGTACGCATCCATGACGGGATATTTTGATGGAGTTATGATGGAGTTCCCAAAGATTTAGAATTAAAATATGTTTATTTCTTATTTATTAATTTTTGCTTTTAATAGTTTAACTAATATTTATGTTTCATTTCAATACCGAAGAAAAGAAAAAAATCTGTCTCCTCTTGGTGAAGTTCTGTTCGAAGAGTGGAAGTATAACTCCAACTTGTAGTTAATATTTATTATAATTGTCACACTATAATAAAAAAAGTGTACAGTAGGTACCTGTGTATGTATTTGAAATACACACCTTTTTGGATAGCTGATTAAATGACGAATTTAAGTAAGCAATTCGTACGCTTAATGTCATAGCAATGTTCAAGCTAGACGAAGTGTTTTGGGCAGTAATAGCGGCTTTATCATATTGCAAGGAATACGTCAAGTTACCAGTAATGCTGTAAAATAAACATGAAATGCCTGCCGGGGTCGTGGAGAAGACCGAAAGGGATAACGTCGCCCCTGGCAAAACAGGCAAATGAAGGAACACGGGTGGGTTTTAGTTAGTGAGAGTCTGACACATCCTCCCGCTCCACCCAGAGCGGGAGAAGTTACTTGATAATTTCCCACCTAACGAAAAAAAAGCTAGTATGTAATATTTAGAGAAAATAATATAAGAGGTGTGCTGCTTACTCAACTTGCATTAACAAACACAAAATCGACTCACTTAACAGCACTCCCTTGAAGAAAACTCAATATACAATTACATTTCCAAATTGCCGGCACAGCAGCAATTAAAAATTCGTTGTTCATTTCGGCACATTTCAGAAAATACTCGGCCGTAAGCATTGTAAAGAAAATTCCCCTTTCGAGCCTTTTAAACTTAGTCGCAAATTACTACAGAAGTAACACGGCCTGCGGTCTTCAGACTAATAAAATAAAATTGTAATTTTGCTGAGTTAAATATAGCTGTTTTATGAGCTGAGGGGGAAAAGATAATAGCTAATTGGCTAGTATTCATACTACATTGGCTATTTTTTCTGGTCGAGACCAAATACTTTGAGTTTGGTCTAAATATAAATGCTGTGCCGACTTCCTTGGACATCATGGCTTATCCTGCAATAGGAGCCAACATTAATGGCATCATTCATCGTGCTCTTGTCACCGCCGTGGTGCCAGCTGTTTTAGAACCCAAATGGCTTGGCACGCGACGATTGTAAGAGACCATGGAAAGACCATATTGCCTGGAAGTTAGGTCGGCCTTTGGTGTGCGATGCAAAATGTGTAGACAGTCTTGCGCCATGCCATCCCTTTTTCCTAGCACGGCCGGCTGTGCTGGGGCAGCAATCTTATTGGAACTTATACATATATTCGAGCCATTTGGGGTTGAATGAAACACTAGGGGTCCGAGTGCCCAGTTAGTTTTTCGAAATATCGCGATTTGGTTGGTCGACTCTTCACACGACCAGAGGGTTGACCTATTTTTTTAACAAAGTATGGCACCTGGTTGTATGGCAATGCTGATTGCATTGCCATACAACGTGGAAATGTTGCCAGCCTTTCGAGCAGTTTTTTTTTTTTTTGACAGTGATGCGGACGAATTCTTTGATGCCCTGCTATGATTCTGTCCCCTCCTTTTTTATATATTTGTACGTATAATATTATTATTGTTATCGTAAAATGTGGAATATACTAAAAAATAAACTTGGCACTTTTGATTGTGAAGAAGTCGGTCAGTGGTCAGAAAGTCGAAGCTCGTTGCCCGGTCTAAAACGTAGAAATCCATGGAAACAACGGGTAAGAAACTCCATGCACACTCTTTTAAATCAAGATATTAAAAAATGCTGGGTACAGAAACAAGTACAAGATGACTGTACAAGATGCAACCAGTCAGCAGGGGTGGTGGCGGCTAACTGTTTGACCCAAGTCCCAGAGGCTTTGAATACAATGTCATGTCTTATTAGTTAGGCTTGATAAAGTGTTGTTTTTAAGTTATATTATATCCAGAAAATACAACCGACTTCCAAAAAAACACTACAAAGTGAAAAATAACTTTAATTTTGGAAGTCGGTGTCTTTGGATTCGGATTTTAGTTTTTTGCCACCGACTTCCGAAATAAAAGTTATTTTTCACTTTGTAGTGTTTTTTTGGAAGTCGGTTGTTTTTTTTGTAAAAAGTTTTTTTATTTTTCACTTTTTAGTGGGTCAGTTTGGAATTTATCTAAGTTACAATAGCCTTTTACAAAATATTGCTTTTCTTGATGCAGGGACGTTAATTGTTGATGAGTTTTCCTGGTAAGAACCAGGAGATAAAAAATACCTAAATCGCTATAGTTGTGCCTTTAAAATTTGGGGATTTCCCTCGATTTCCATGGGATCCCATCATCAGATTATGTTTTGGTGACAATGGGACCACCTAGGAAGCATAGCGATGCTTGAAAGGCAAAAATTACTAAGCGACATAGAGCAAATTTGACTTTACATTATTAAAGTCAATTATTCAGAAAAAAAATCATATAAAAACATTTTTTTTTTTTTTTGTTCCGGAGTGGAAAATCCTCATGGATGTCCTCCGCCCTGGGGTAGGCGGAGGGGTCTGTCAGACTCTTACTGACTAAAAACCACCCCGGTGTTCCCGTCCCACACTTGCACCGGGGATCATGGGATCTAATGCGACTTCCACGATCCCCAGCTAGTGCCGGCCCGCCTCTGCGGGCCACCTCAAGTCTGGGGGGGGTGAGGTGTTTAAACCCCCCCCACAACGTCTGAAAGGGGCGCGCGTGGAACACTACGCGCCGCCACCTCGGGTCCAGTGTGATGGGGGGCGGCGGACGTCCCCAAGTCCGCCGTCCCTGGACCCATTTAGGGGGGCCGGAAGAGGGCGTTGTCTGCCCTCTGCCGACGCCCGGTGCGCCTGCTGCGGGCCGGGTGAGCGGAAGAGATCTCCCGCTCCCGTTCCGCAGCCTCCTTCTGCGACACGACTGTTTCGCAGAAGGATACCACCGCGTCCCAGGACTCCTCGCTGCCGACCATCGCCTCGACCACGGCCGGCAGCGACAGGTCACTGCCCACTCCTGAGATGAGGGCACGGCGTGGCTCCTCCCAAGCGGCATACTCTGCCAGCGTATGCCGCGCCGTATCCTCCCGACAGAACCTAACCTAACCTAACCTAACTTCTTTATAAGTGAAGTAGGTTTATCCTACTTCACTTATAAAGAAGTTAGGTGCACGGTTCCAATTGGCTGTTTCCTATGGAGAAGAGCCAGCAAGAAACTCCACGGTACTCTTTTAAAAATAATTGGCTTTAACAATGTTTTCAAATTTGTTTTAATAGGTATGGAAGGACAGTGTAGGCCTGTCAACAAGTACCAGATACTTTACAAAATACAAAATGGTCTACAGTCTAATAAGCCTAACATGTTCTCACATTCACAAAATATAAAAGACACATAAAATAATAAAAACATAAACTTATTTAAACCAAATAACTTTACCGCCATTACAAATGTAACAAATCTGAATTAATATACTGTCCACAAAAGTCACCAATAAATTGTTAAAATGGGAATTGAAGGTATTTAATGTCAAATAATGAAAATATTATGTCAAGGAAGTATGTAAAAAAATAAAATAAAAATAAACATAGTAATTTGGAAGCAGTTAACAGATATTTTCATAGTTATGCCATTCATGAGGTACCAGGAAAGCCACATCTGCAGAAGGAATTATTGCCAAACTTCCTTGTCTTCAAAGTAGTCTTTAATCTTATAATATGGTTTTTTGCTAAGACTACTTAATTCTCACAAGACATTTTTTTCTGAAAGGCCAAGTCATTCCATTCAAACATTCCATTCTACTTCTCTCGACGTCCTTATTTGTTCGCCATTTACAATGCGTAAGGAAATGAATATCATACTGTTTGATAAATCGATGTTTGTGTCGTAAAGAAAACAAATCATGACTGACTGTGACGCGGGGATGTTTTTTCCGTTTTCCCCGTTTTTGTAAGTATTTGTTTTTGCGGTGAATAGAAGGCTAAATAAAATGAATATCTACATGGTCAATTTTAATTAGGTAGCGAAACTAAGCAGACGTGATGGATATCGATATCTAAACAAGGTGAAAAAACAAAAAGAATTGATGATTTTTTTTTTGAGACAACGTCCGCGGGTATTGTAGTTACTTCAAGTTTGAATTTAGCAAATTAGTTGAAGTAGCTCGATACATGTTCACACCCATCACGTCTGCGGAGTTTTGCTAGCTAATTTAATTTGACTGTAAAGATTACATTTATCCAATATTTGTATGAAACTGATGAAGACTGGAAAGCGTTCTGTAAAAATGCTCTTTTTGAAGTTCATGTTCTGTAAGGTAAACGAACTCTATAGAAAATTCAGAAAACCTTAGGAAACAAGTATATCAATAAGTACTCCTACTTCTTATCTTGTTGCTGTCTCACTTCCAATGTCTATGTTCTTCACACACTAAGAATCTGCGTTCTTCTAACAATCATCTCCTACTCTGTCCTTCACATACTTCTGACTCTATTCATTCTTCCTTTCATATTAAATCCATTCTTCTTTGGAATTCGCTTCCGGCCCTGGTTCAAGCCATGGTACGGAGCGAGAGGGCATGGGCAGCCGTCACCTCCTTCTGCGAAGCAGTAATGCTCGCGAAGGAGGAGGCGGGACGGTTGAGGGAAAGGCATGTTTCGCGCCCTCTCGCCCCTAGCCGCCGCAGGAGACGCCCCGGGCGTCGGGAATCCCGGGCGGATTTCCGGCCACCGTAGGCGCGGGCTTGCGGACGGTGAGCAATGGGTAGCTCACCGTCCGGTAAGGACCAGGCCCGGGTCGACGGCGCGTTGTATTCCACGCGCGCCTCAAAGAGATGTCATCAGCACAAATGTAGGGGTCCACTAGGGCCGATGCCTGCCGGGGTCGTGGGAAGGTACTTATGGGTCACCGAGGCCCCCGCAACACAGGCAACGGAAAAAAATACGGGTGGGTTTTAGTCAGTAAGAGTCTGACACGCCCTCCCGCTCCGCCCAGAGCGGGAGAAGTTATTTGATGATTTCCCATCAAAAAGAAAAATTGATGTAACTGGTGACCGAAAAGCTGGCGGCTTTCTCACGCAACGCATAAGTATTGCATTTCGGCAAGGAAATGCCGCCAGCATCTTAGGTACAATGCATCGAGGGCCTTTTTTAGGTTTAACTTAGTTTTATTTAATTTATTTAATGTTAATTACCATCTTGTAATTTGATTATGTAAATAAACGATTAGTATCCGCTTGCGTAATATTAAGCATTTTTTTATTTTGATATGACTTAATACACAAAAATAAAGTTAAGTAAATTAAAAGAAGATGTTACAGTTAAAATATGGGAAATCTTGTAAATATAATCTACCTTATAAGAGTATTAGACATGCAAAATTATAATAAAATGAGTGAATTAAAATAAAAAGAAATGCAATGATGACATGGTTAAATTATTTTTGCAGTGTTACAGTTGAACAGTAGTCTGCATGGTACATTCATATAATAAAACATTAATATAGATACAATACAATAGGAATAAAATTAAATAAGTCGAAACACTGTCATAATTAGGTTTGTCAAAATTAAATTACATTTATCATTCAGTACATAAGTCAGCCTCATTTATAAAGTCATTCACGGAAAAATAGCATTTTACAATTAATAATGCTGTCAGTTTCTTTTTAAAGTTTTGAATTGTTATACGAAAGATGTTTACTTTATATTGAATGTATTGTGGTGGTAATTTAAATTAAAATCGCTATTACGTCACTTGCAAAACGTTTAATTTAAAAATTAACAAATACTGAGAAATGTGGAAATGGGAAATCGAAATCGAAATCGCGAAACGTCTAGTTGATGTAACTGGTGACCGAAAAGCTGGCGGCTTTCTCGCGCAACGCATCAGCATTGCAATTCAGCGAGGAAATGCCGCCAGCATCCTCGGTACAATGCCCCGAGGGCCTTTTTTAAGCTTAACTTAGTTTTAATTTAATTTAGTTAATGTTAATAATCATCTTGTAATTTGGTTATGTAAATAAATGATAGTATTCTATTAATACTGAGAAAAAAAAAGAAAAATAGTGAATTAAATAAACGATCTACAAAAAGGGGTACACCAGATGCTGTTACTCGTATATAAAAAATCACGTTATAAGGTGGGTCGTAAACGTCCTAACAGAGTAATTGCAACCAGACTATCAGGTATGTTTAAAACGCCCACGTAACCTAAAAAACACAGTGCTCGCATTTTTCTTGTCAAAAATTAAGCAATGTCTAGTTAAGAGTTAGTTGCTATCCAATTAGAAGTAAAAAAAAAAGGTTTAAAGATTATGTGGAAACGAATCTGGTGGTGCTCCGGGCAGGTCAGGAATGGAATGCGCTGCAAAGATGCGGGTCAAACGGGGCTGCTACGCCTCAATTCTGTCTCTGAACAAGCTGCTCTACTGGCAGGGTTGCAGGGTTGGAGCTAAAAAATACTGGCAGCGTAATTCGAAGTACTCGTATTTCCCTATATAAAAGATAGTGGTTAAAATATCGAATTACCGCTAATTCGCTTTTTTTTTCATTCTATAAAAGTCCTGGCTGGACTTTTATAGAATGAAAAATAAGCGAATTACATACCACTTCGTCGTGGAACGATCAGCACAGGGCTGATACTTGCGATTATCTCTGCGACTGTAGTTAAAAGTCAAAAATCGTGAGAAATGGCCAATAAAAAGCCAATGTTGCTCGCCAAGCCAATGTTATTCGAAATTAGGTAATAGGGAATACGTACCAATGGTATATACATTGGGTTACGACTATTAATTCAAACAAAATAGTTATATGAGATACAGCATTAAATAAAAAAAATGATGGATGACTTGAAAAATAAAATTTTGATGTTGAAGTCCAAGAAAATCACACAGCTTATGGAGACAGAGATCTGGTATTTGACGCACAACCAAGTTAAAAATTTGACGTTCAACGATTTCGTCAAAATTTAAGAATTTCCATATTAATATTCAAACGATAGACAGATATGTACCAGTACTACAAATGAAGATGAATGTGTGGTGTTAGAACGAAGGATAAATACAAAAAAAATATTGTAGAATTAATAATTCTATAGTACGTAGAAATGTACAAGTAGTACTCAGCATAGCAACAACAACAAATATACTGCTATAACAGAAAACCTCAACACATTCTTGCCTATCTATCGACTTGCATCATCAGCCTATAATGTTCCCATAGCTGGGACACAGGTCTCGGTGAGAGGGAGTGGGCCGTAATCCACCACGCGGGCCCAGTGCGGGTCGGTATCTACCAACCCGCACTGGGCCCGCGTGGTGAAAATTTCAAGACATGTGCTAACATGTGCATGTTAGCACGTCTTAAAATTTTTGGTTCTATCGACTTCAGTCGATGTATTATGTAACTATCTAACCATAAAACATAGGTGAAGTGAGTTTGAAGTGAGGTTGAAATGAGCTGTCAATAGTGTAAATCCCTAGCAAATGACAGCTCATCTCCAGCTCACTTCACGTGAGTTTTCACGGTGAGATTTTAGAGAATAGAAAATTGGCATCAATCGATATCCGCGGGTTAGATATATATTACCCAGATCCAGATTAAATAAATAAAAGCAGCTGCAGATTTTTTTTTTCGAATATTGTCCCGTAATTTGAGTTTACACCACAGGCTAATAAAATAAACACGAAAACTCTGTAAAAAAGATATGTTAGATTGCGAGTAAAGTTTTTTATACTTTGGCACTTGAAAGTGACAATTGCAAGACAGAATATTTTTTGTCGTATTATTTTAATGTCAGGGCAAACTACGAAGGGTAGTTTCGTTTGTACACGATCATGTTTATATTCGCTGAATAAGAGTGTTATAGGGTTTTTTGAAAAGACCTTTGTATGTCGTTTACACTTTTTTATTTAGATGTTGGGTGGAACCAGTCACTTACTTATTACGGTTTGGTTTACGATCAAGCAGCATTGAAAAATATTGGGATAGTGTGTGAAATGTACTTGCAGCCAATTCCGGTCAGATCAGAATAAAAATACATCAGAAGAGGTATGCTGGAAGAGATTTCATTAGAAATAAGCATCACCTTTGTACGTATTTTTCTGTTCCTTTCTTCTTGTCGGTTTACATGTGTGTACATAAACTGTTAAATAAATAAATAATAAATAAAATAAATATAGCAGGAATGTAATAAAATTACTACAGCACAATGCAGCTGCCACATTAACCACATTCACCAATATAATTAACACATACCAATAATTTAAAAATCGAGTATCATGCACATCGGGATTAAACGAGTTCTCGATTAATAATCGATAATCGTTTGTTAAGTAATATTCATTTATACGCATCCCGCATTCGGTTGTCAATCATTGGTGTTTTTGTGACTTTTTTAAAGTCATGCTCTTTGTTCCTCGCTTCCAATTTTTATGATCCAATACGTCGATTGTTCTTAAAAATAGTAAATTATTTTGGGAAATAAAAACAATAATGAAAATAATATTGTAAGGCATTTACATTTATAGTATCATTAAAACATTTTATGCTCACTGCTGAAATTAAGCCTTGAGCTCATTATCATTATCATCAGCCTACAGCGGTCCAATGCTGGACATAGCTCTCTCCAATTGCACCATGGGGTGCTATCAGCTCGATTATCGGCAACTCTCATCCAGCTCCTATCAGCCAGCCTGCATAGATCGTCGCTCCACCTAGCCTGAGGGCGTCTTACCTTACGTTTGCCAACTCGCGGTCTCCACTCAAGAACACGTCTACCCCAACCGTCATTGGTTCTACGGCTAAAATTGACGCCTAGTAGCCTTGGAGTAAACGGTCAAAACGAAAATTGGCCGTTTGGCAGATGGATTTATGATCGCCGTTTTTTGGAAGATTTTGCTAATCATTTTCTTTTTTTAGCCACGGGATTTTTCTTACGACAGGATTATTTTTTTAAATGTGAATTAGGAAGACTCTGGAATGTGTTGTAGGTAAGTTAACTACTGCTTCAACTATTCTCATATTTATACTTAGTTCATGTTCAATACCCATACGAGAAAAGATCCAATATACACTTTATCATAGTAAGGCAATCAGCACAGCAGGCTATCTGAAAATGCGGATGGTGAGCAATGGGTAGTTCGCCGTCCGATAAGGACCAGCAGTGCTATTCTGTAACCTTCTCACCGTGAAAACTTAAGTGAAGTAAACGTAGAGTGAACTGTCAGTGTCATCCCACCTGATACTAGGGATGGACCAAGGATTACATTTACAATCATAATCGAGATTTTAATAATATTTTTATGCTAATTCTATTGATCATAATCAGTTAACTGATTAAATAAACGCAATGCCATGACCTAACCGCGATGTGTTTTGAAGAAGCAATAGTGGATTGAGTAGAGTAAAGACTGTGCGACGTTATTCAGCGTTGTTATTAACCCAAGTCTATTCAAGATAACCGAGTGTGTCAAGTGATCGAGTGCTAAAAGTGTGTCTGGCTGACGGACCATAGAATTTATCCCCTCACAAACTGTGTGGAAACCTAACTAAACGATGTGTGTGTCTGTGTACATAAGCTATATGAATAAAAAAGTGCGGATTATTTAATAAGTACCTTTCTGATATTTTAGTTTAGGTAGGTAAATTTATACCGACCTATGCATTGCCAATATAAATAATAAAATAATATGATTATTAACATTAACTAAATTAAATTAAAACTAAGTTAGGCTTAAAAAAGGCCCTCGGGGCATTGTACCGAGGATGCTGGCGGCATTTCCTCGCTGAATTGCAATGCTGATGCGTTGCGCGAGAAAGCCGCCAGCTTTTCGGTCACCAGTTACATCAACTAGACGTTTCGCGATTTCCGCAAATAACTTATGCGCACTGGGACCCCACGGACCGAGGAAATAATATTCATAAAATCACCGTCATCAATCAATACCATAATAAAATTCAATAGTTCAACTGACACTCGCGCAGCGCGGGCACCGGCCGGCGGGCGGCTAGGCTCACTTCATCCAGCCCAAGTGAAGTGGTGTTGCTATGGCAACGAGAATCGAGTGAAGTGATAAGATCACGACACTCGCGCGTCGCGCTTACCGACTCACTTCACCTAGCCGATTCACTTCGGCGCGGGTGGTTACTATGGTTACGAGAATCGGGTGAAGTGATAAGATCACGCCGCGTTTGCGCGTGAGGCGCAGTTATTAATATCAAGATGAGTTTTTTTTTTTTTTATTTCCCTTTTTTTTTACCACCTTTATATCAAAATCCAAAATGACGGCTACAAACATTTTTCATCAAGGGTGTCGTTTTCATGGTTTTCGGGGGTGTTAAATCCGATAGTGTGGTCAAAATTAAAAAGCAAGATGGCGGTTGCGAAAATGTTCAGATTTTTCATTATGGGTGTCGTTTTCATGGTTTTTGGGGGTGTAAAAGCCGATAGTGAGGTCAAATCTAAAAAGCAAGATGGCGGCTGCGAAAATGTTCAGATTTTTCATCATGGGTGTCGTTTTCATGGTTTTCGGGGGTGTAAAAGCCGATAGTGTGGTCAAAATTAAAAAGCAAGATGGCGGCTGCGAAAATGTTCATATTTTTCATCATGGGTGTCGTTTTCATGGTTTTCGGGGGTGTAAAAGCCGATAGTGAGGTCAAATCTAAAAAGCAAGATGGCGGCTGCGAAAATGTTCAGATTTTTCATCATGGGTATCGTTTTCATGGTTTTCGGGGGAGTTAAATTCGATAGTGAGGTCAAAATTAAAAAGCAAGATGGCGGCTGCGAAAATGTTCAGATTTTTCATCATGGGTGTCGCTTTCATGGTTTTCGGGGGTATTAAAGCCGATAGTGTGGTCAAAATTAAAAAGCAAGATGGCGGTTGCGAAAATGTTCAGAATTTTCATTATGGGTGTCGTTTTCATGGTTTTTGGGGGTGTAAAAGCCGATAGTGAGGTCAAATCTAAAAAGCAAGATGGCGGCTGCGAAAAGGTTCAGATTTTTCATCATGGGTGTCGTTTTCATGGTTTTCGGGGGTGTAAAAGCCGATAGTGTGGTCAAAATTAAAAAGCAAGATGGCGGCTGCGAAAATGTTCAGATTTTTCATCATGGGTGTCGTTTTCATGGTTTTCGGGGGTGTAAAAGCCGATAGTGAGGTCAAATCTAAAAAGCAAGATGGCAGCTGCGAAAGTGTTCAGATTTTTCATCATGGGTGTCGTTTTCATGGTTTTCGGGGGTGTTAAATCCGATAGTGAGGTCAAAATTAAAAAGCAAGATGGCGGCTCCGAAAATTTTCATACTTTTCATCATGGGTGTCGTTTTCATGGTTTTCGGGGGTTTTAAAGCCAATAGTGAGGTCAAGTCTAAAAAGCAAGATGGCGGCTGCGAAAATTACCAAACCTTTGGAATAAAAAAAAACAAAAATGAGTTTCTGACTGAATTTCTGTTTTGCTATTTTATTTAAAAAAAAAACCCTAAATAGTAACGTTTCAACACTTAAATACTAGTTTTGAAATAAAATAAAATGATCAATATAATTATCATAAAAATGTTATATAAATCTCGATTATGATTATAAATGTAATGTTAGGTCACTCCCTAGCATCAGTGGGATGACACTGACAGCTCACTCTACGCGAGTTTTCACGGTGAGATTTTACAGAATCGACATGCAGGCCCGGGTCGACGGCGCGTTGTGTTCCACGCGCGCCTCCATGAGATGTCGTCAGCACAAGAGTAGGCTCTTGTCAGCACAAGAGTAGGCTGCTTCATCAACGACGGACAGTTGTGATTTAAATAGACGGACAGTTAGTCAATTTGCTTAGCAATTAATTTCCCTGATTTAAAAAAAAAAAAAAGTGGGGAAATAACGATCAGTAGAGATTTGGTATTAAACATTGACATTGATAATAATTTAAATTAGAAATTAATACAATAGAGGAAATCTCTAGCAATAACAGTGTACAGAACTGCAAAAATAAAACAAATAAAAGTTTAAAATCAGTTAATAGTATCAATCTGGTGCATCAAAATATTCAAAGATTTATAAACAAAGATTTAGAGGAAGAGTTACTTATGAATGTTAAAAGTATTGATATTCTTTGTATAACAGAATATTGGCTTAAGAGCCACCAATTCTTGTTCAATTTTAATAATCACCAGGTTGGTTGTTCGTTCAGCAGAGTAAATGCTATACACGGTGCTCATTAATTTTAGTAAGTAACCAGCTTAAATTTAAAGACCGTAAGGATAATGTGAGCCTATCTATTGAGCGGACAGTTGAAATAGCCTGTATAGAATTGGAGCAGTTTATTGTATTAAGTGTGTACAGACTCCCTTCAGGATTGTATGACGGCTTTGAAAAGGTGATGGATGAAGTGATACCTACACACGATTTGTAACTCAAACAAGTCTGTTTCAGTCCTACAATCTTGTAAATCTATTTCTAGAGCCCACAAGAATAACCCCTACGAGTGCCACATGCCTAGATAATATTTATACAGATATTATACCAAGCCACAAAGAAATTATAAATTTACTAGACTGAGATCATTGTGGGCAAAATATTATTATTCAAAACCAAAACAACAAAGTGGGTAAAATAGATATCATTGTTAACCCCAAAACTGCAAGTCGCTTGGAAGCTTTTAAAGTTAAACTCATTAATAAATTACCAGTTTTGTCTATTTCTGTTGATTCTAATCATCTATATGATCATTTTTTTAATATATACTGTAAACCGCTTCATTACAATTTTATTCCCAAGACTATTTCGATTAATAATAACGCATCTTTCAGTGATTGGGCTACCGTTGGTATTCATAAAAGTAGAACACGGCTTTATGAGCTATACAATGAAAGGACATACATAAACACTGCTGAATTTAATTTATATGTTAGAAACTATTCAAAATTATTTAAAAAAGTTTGTTGTATGGCCAATTCACGTCATTTGAGTTCGAAGATTGAAAATAGTAGTAATCTAATCAAAACGACTTGGAATATTATTAATAGTGAAACGGGAAGGTCTAGTAACCGAAATACTGACTATAGCCTTTCAATTAATGACAACATAATAAAATCAGACTCGCAAGTCGCCGTGGCCTTTGAAAATTTATTTTCAGATATTCCCGTTTCAACTACTAAATCCCTAAACCCATCACCTTCTGTTGCTGAGTATTTGCTCAAGGAAAATGTTAATGTTTGCGATTCAGAATTTAATTTTGAACATATTACCTGTAGAGATATAATTAAAACCTTTCACACTTTAAATGTAAAAAAGACTGCAGATCTGTGGGGTAATTCCGTAGAAGTTGCTAAGTCAATTATTGACACTGTAGCACCTACTTTTTCTCTTATCTTTAATAATTGCATTGCCTGTGTGGAGTTTCCTGACCTTATGAAAAATAGTAAAATAATACCTTTGTTTAAATCAGGGAGTACCCACCCAATTATAGACCTATTTCAGTACTTTTTAATAAATATTTTTTAATACACATAAATTATTGCACAATAAACAGTTCAGTTTTACAAGGGGTCGTTCGACTACTGATTGTGTTGAATTTTTAGGACTTATTTATAATGCATGGGAAGATAAACGCGATGCCCTGGGCATCTTTTGTGATTTGTCCAAGGTCTTCGATTGCGTTCTCCATGAAACGTTAATCAGGAAACTCCGCCACTATGGGATCCGGAACACCGCTCTGGAACTTTTTACTTCATACTTGAGTAATAGGATTCAGAGAGTTGACATTAATGGGAAAAGATTTTCCGGATCTGTAGTAACAATGGGAGTCCCACAGGGCTCAATTCATGGTCCTTTCTTGTTTCTTATTTACATTAATGATTTGCCGTACCTCATAAAGGATAATCATGATAAAGTGTTGTTTGCGGATGACACTTCACTTTTGTTTAAACTTAAACGTCAGCAGCTGATTACTGACGATGTAAATAGTCCAATCTCAAAAGTAGTTCACTGGTTCAATGTTAATAATTTACTTCTTAAGGACGAGTTTGCAAAATTTATAGGTACAGAATCCAACTAGTACATTGACACGGGTCGCACATACAAGTGTACGCACGGTTAGCTGCGGAAATAGTAGTCAAGTGAACTAATTTTGATACTTTGAGTTTTTTTTTTCTTATTTCGTTTTATTCGTAATTACATAAAATATTTCGTATTGCTCTTTATAATTTTACTAAATAATTCTTAGATACAAATACTTCAGTGACTCCTAGGCACTGGAAGCCTTCTACTAGTAGAGAGATGTGGGCTGTGGACTTTAGGCAAGTTTTATTAGTTATGATGAGACCTTACCTACGGACTTGATGGAGTAACCTTAAGGTATACTTCAGTTACTGCTACTGGAACTCGTCAACGAATAGAACTAGGTGTGCCGAGTTTGGGCTTGTTTCGATAGTTATGATGAGACCTTACCTCCGGACTTGATGGTGTGACCTGAAGGTGTACTTCGGTGACTGCTACTGGAAGTCGTCGACCAGTAGAACTAGGGGTGCCGAGTTTGGGCTCGTTTTGATAGTTATGATGAGACCTTACCTACGGACTTGATGGTGTGACCTGAAGGTGTACTTTGGTGACTGCTACTGGAACTCGTCGACGAATAGAACTAGGTGTGCCGAGTTTGGGCTCGTTTTGATCGTGATGATTAGACCTTACCTCCGGACTTGATGGTATGACCTGAAGGCGTACTTCGGTGACTAGGTACTTTAGGTCACTCCATCAAGTCCGAAGGTAAGGTCTCATCATAACTATCAAAACGAGCCCAAACTCGGCACCCCTAGTTCTACTGGTCGACGAGTTCTAGTAGCAGTGTAATCGAATATATCTGCCTACTTCTAGTATTTTTAGAAACCTTAAAATATGTTGATAATAAAACAAAAAATGTACTGAAACTCAACCCGGTATCGTTAATTTTGTGAAAAATGGGAACAGAAAATCGTTTTTACATTATAAAAAGCTATAATTTTCAACAAAATAGTTACTATTATTTGAAGATGAAGAACCAATTTATATGTGGTAGTGATAAGTTGTATTTGTGTGCAAAATGCGTTTAAGCAAATGCATTAAGTTTACACTACCTCACGTTAGGCAGGTGAAAAAAAGGTGTTGATAAAGGGCGAAGAAATGAATCTTGAAGATAGCACAGTATTCTTGGGCTTAACTTTGGATGCTAAGCTTCAGTGTGGTCCACATATAGATAAATTGTTGAAAAAGCTAAGCAACGCAGCATATGCTGTTAGAAAAATTTGTTATTTAACTGACATAGAGACAGCCCGTTTAGTGTACTTTAGCTATTTTCATAGTGTAATGTCGTACGGTATTCTGTTGTGGGGAAATGCCTCTGACATTCAGACTGTCTTTGTTTTGCAGAAAAGAGCTGTTCGATCAATTTATACATTAAGACCAAGACACTCTCTCAGAGAGAAATTTAAGGAGATTAATGTAATGACTGTGCCCTCTCAGTATATTTGAAAACCTTTTATATGCCCATAAAAATATAAAATTGATTAAAAAATACCGTGATATCTATAATAAAAATACTAGGAACAAACACAAATTTACTGTACCTAGAACAAGGCTCAAGAAAATAGGTGGCTCATTCAGATGTCAATGTATATATTTTTATAATAAACTCCCAAGCCACGTTCAAGATCTAAGCCTTAATAAATTCGAATCATTTTATTA
The DNA here is from genome assembly GCA_905333075.3 of Atethmia centrago. Classification (NCBI taxonomy): domain Eukaryota; kingdom Metazoa; phylum Arthropoda; class Insecta; order Lepidoptera; family Noctuidae; genus Atethmia; species Atethmia centrago. Next base: position 24,808,602 of record HG995369.1, read on the forward strand.
AAAATAAGTTGGGCCAGAATGCCTTTTACACCGTTAAATTGAGGAAAAAAGGCATGGGATTGAGCTGCTCCAATTATTGCGTGCTGAAACTTTCATTTTATTTACTTTGTGGAGTTTAATATATTGTGTGGAGTTTTATATTTGCTTGTAAAGTATTATATTGTTTTCAATTATTGTGAATGTGAAGACTATGTGGGTAGTTGTTGTTTTTTTTTCTCATTTAGTATTAATCATGATCTGGCAGGTTGAGTAATATATGCGGCCTACCCAAATGTTCTTTCTCTGGTATTGTTCATTGCATCGTTGAGCTCCTTAAGTTCTGAGTTGAGCTGCACGATTACTGACAAATGCGTGCACTGACTGGACAGGTCCACTCAATCTGTGTGGTTCTTTTCCAAAAGGACAATTTCAGACACCAATCTACATGGCGTACACATGATCTGACCAAGATTATGTCTGGACTTTAAAGGAGACTGTGACCTCTGAGTTTGTTTCGGCCTTTCTTCTCAGAGTAGTCAGATAGGAAACGCCGACCTCATCTAGCTTTATTTTAAAAATATGATTGAAGTGTAAAAGTGTTTGTACAAACCTACTTACACAAAATAAATCATTTATCATTTAGAGGAGAAAAATAATCCAGCAAAATATCAACCCTTTTTTTTTTTTTTTGAGGGTGGGAAATCATCAAATAACTTTTCCCGCTCTGGGTGGAGCGGGAGGGTGTGTCAGACTCTTACTGACTAAAACCCACCCGTATTCCTTCCTGTTGCCTGTGTTGCGGGGGCCTCGGTGACCCATAAGTACCTTCCCGCGACCCCGGCAGGCATCGGCCCTAGTGGACCCCTACTTTGTGCTGACGACATCTCTTTGAGGCGCGCGTGGAATACGACGCGCCGTCGACCCGGGCCTGGTCCTTACCGGACGGTGAGCTACCCATTGCTCACCGTCCGCAAGCCCGCGCCTACGGTGGCCGGAAATCTGCCCGGGATTCCCGACGCCCTGGGCGTCTCCTGCGGCGGCTAGGGGCGAGAGGGCGCGAAACGTGCCTTTCCCTCAACCGTCCCGCCTCCTCCTTCGCGAGCATTACTGCTTCGCAGAAGGAGGTGACGGCTGCCCATGCCCTCTCGCTCCGTACCATGGCCTGAACCAGGGCCGGACGCGAGAGGTCTCTGCCGCCGATCGCCTCCACGAGGACACGGCGGTGCTCTGCCCAAGCCGGGCAGATCTCCACCGTATGCTCCACCGTGTCCTCCAGGCGATCCACACAGTGGTGACACCCGGACGTTTCCTCCCGCCTTATCCGACACAGGAACGAAACTGCCGTGTCCGGTGAGGACCTGCGTCAGGCGGAAGGTGAGGACGCCATGGCGCCTCTCCAGCCACTCCTCAAAGAGGGGACTTATCGCCGCAATTGTGGCGTGCCCAGCACTGGGTTGCGACAACCGTACTTTCCATGACGCCATGAGATCCTGCTGGAGCTCCATCCGCTGTGCCGCGATTTCTCGCGGCAGCGGACTTACGCCCCGGCGTTTCGCCTCCTCGTGCCACTCCCATACGTGCGCGAGGACTTTTGCCTCCAGATCCCATGGCGGCAATCCGGCAAGGAGGCTCGCTGCCTCACAGGAGACCGTGCGGTATCCTCGGACCATCCGGATGGCCATGACCCTTTGGGCCGCGCTCAACCGGCGGGCTGGCCGCAGCGCCAGAGAGCGCGCCCATACAGGAGCCCCGTAGAGGGCCATGGACCGCACGACCCCCGCGTAGAGCCTCCGGCAGGAGGCGTTTGGATCCCCTAGATTGGGCAGGAGCCGCTTCAATGCAGCGCCCGCCCGCTCCAGTTTGGGAGCCAAACGTCGGAAATGCTCCACGAAGTTCCACCGGCTGTCGAGGACGAGTCCCAGGTACTTCATCGTCGACTCGACGCCGATAGAAACCCCTCCTACCGTTATTTGGGACCCCAACGGTGGCGCGTTCCGAGGACCATGAAAACACATGGCCTCGGACTTGTGCAGGGCCACCTCGAGTCCCAATTGCCGGATCCTTTCGACGATTGTCGCAACCCCGCGTGCCGCTAATTCGGCCGCCGCCTGGTGCGACCTCCCCTGCGCCAGGACCAACGTGTCGTCAGCGTAGCACACTACGCTGACGCCGTTAGGGAGGTCAGCGCGCAGCACCCAGTCGTATCCGATGTCCCACAGATGCGGCCCCAGGACCGATCCCTGTGGGACACCGCACGACATCTCTTGCCGGTTCCACACTCCCTGGTGACCGGGGTAGATGACGGCCCTGTCCGTCAAATAGGCCTCGACCACACGATAGAGGTAGGTGATACCGGAGTGCCTCCCTGATGCAACTCCAGGGCAGGGTATTGAAGGCATTGGCGATGTCTAGAGACACCGCCAAGACGACCCCACCCTGGGCAACAGCATTCCCCGTCGTCAGGGCTCGCACATGCATGATGGCGTCCACCGTAGAGCGCCCTCTGCGGAAACCAAACTGGCTCTCCGCCAAATCCGGCCCCACCCGCACCAGCTGGCCAACGAGGCGGTCTGCAATGACTCTTTCAAAGAGCTTGCCCACCTCGTCGAGCAGCACGATGGGCCGATAAGCGGACGGAGAGTCCCCAGGGCGCCCTGGCTTCTTTATGAGGACCAGTTTCCCCGTCTTCCAGCGAAGCGGGAACTAGCCCCTCTCCATGCATGCGCTTAGGAGCCCCCTAAGTCGAGGCCCGAGAGCCTCCAAGGCCAGGACCCAGGCCTTCCCAGGTAAGCCGTTGGGTCCTAGGGCGGTATTTTTGGCATTAAGCCTGCGTACCGCCGCTCTCATTTCTACCTCGGTCACCTCCGGAGCATCGTCGTCGCCGTCGTCGTTGGCGGTGTGGTCCGCATCGGGCACCGCAGTAGGCGGAGCCATAGGCGGGGAGGTGTGTTCCCCTCGGGAAGGGAACAGAGCGCTCACCACGTCCTCCACAAGCTGGGGCCGGAGACTCTGCGTCAGCGGGGGAGCCCATGGGCGGAGTTTATCCCGCACCACTTTGTACGGGCGTCCCCACGGGTCCCTGTCCAGAGTCCCCAGCGACTCCTCGCGGGCCAACCCCCTGGCCCGCAGGATCTCCGCTTGGAGGGCGGTCTTCGCCGCTCTGTACCCCTCGTACAGCTCCGCCTGAATGGCTTCCGTATCCGGAGGTTTGATACGGAGCCTGCGGTGCCTGGTGTACCGGCGTCGCGCAGCCACGCACGCAGTGCGCAGAGCCGTCAGCTCCTGCGACCACCAGTACACCTGGCACGAGGCACGTCCAGTCTGGACCCGGGGCATTGCCACGTCACATATGTCGGACATGGCCTCCCGGAACCACTCCGCCTCGTCGTTGATGTCGGCAGGCCTGTTCGGTGGTGACACCCAGGCCTGCACGATCGAGGCTTCCAGGAGGAGCTCCCGGTCCAGCTGCTTCAGCGCCCACCGCGGACCACTCGGGGCCCGTCGGACCGGCGCATCCGAGGTCTGGGCGGAGACGTCGAACCGGATATACCGGTGATCGGAATAGGTCTCCACCCCCTCAATGACACGCCAGTCAACTACACGCGGCGACAGAGCGGGGCTGGCGAACGAGATGTCCACCACTGATTCACCCCGCATCCGCACACACGTGGGAACAGAACCCCGGTTTAGGACGACCAGGCCTGTCTCCAGAGCCCAGTCCTCCACCATCCTGCCCCGTGTGTCCGTTAACCGGGAACCCCAAGCCAAATTTTTGGCATTGAAGTCCCCGAGGACGAACACGGGGAGGGAACCAAACCCGACGACGACGTCTCTCAACTCCGCAAGGGAGTTGTGGAACTCGGCAAGAGTTCGGTTCGGAGAGAGGTAGACCCCTACCACGACAATCTCCCCGAACCATGCTGCTACGCAGCCCCGTCCTCTCTTGACGGCCTCGAGGGACGGGGTACCGGCGGCGGCCGACGAAATTAGGGTCACTGAGCCGCTCAGGTCCTCCACCCAGTCATCCCTGGGCGGGACAAAGTACGGCTCAGCGACCACGGCGATGTTAATCGACCACTGCGCCATGCTCTGGAGCAACAGATCCTGAGCGGCGGCGCAGTGGTTGATGTTCGCCTGGAGGAGGCGTAATGGGGTCATTAATGGCAGTCCATGTCAGCCCCCTCTTGGGCCTCCTTCCCAGCCCCCTGAGAGGGGCCTGCCGCAGCGGCCACGGTGGCGACGGCGACGACGGCGGTGTTGGAGGCGGCAGCGGCGGTGGCAGAGGTGGCGGCTGCGGCGGTGACGGCGGTGGCGGAGGGCTTGCCTCTGGCCCTGACTTTGGCTTTGGTGGGTGGGGTGCGGGCCTTGCCCCCCATTCGGTGGTCGGCCGGCTTGCCAGCCGCCGCACATACGGCACAGTGCGGCGTGGCGTTGCAGGAGCCGGCCTTGTGCCCGGGCTGACCACAGCGGTAGCAAAGACCGCTGCGGTCCACCTCCGAGGTGCAATTGGCTTGCACGTGGTCGCCCACCTGGCAACGGAAGCACCTCAGAGGTCTGGGCTCCAGCAGCTTGACCTGTGCGGACACCCAGCCCACCAATAACCTTTGGCCCTCTCTGGCAATATTTTTGGCCGCCGACACGGGGCAGCTCACCATAGCGGTTTGCAGCCCCGCGGAGTCAGGATGGATGGTGCCCACCCTCACCTGTTCGGCAGAGCACCCCCCAGTCCTAACTACTGCGGCGACCACCTTTTCCTCCGTCACGGAGTCGTCCAGTCCCATGATGCGCATGCTAGCGCACTTGGTGGGCCTGGACACTCTGACCTCGTCCGCATTTAGGGACGCCCTGAGCCTTTCGGCCAGAGCGTCAGCGGCCGGGCCACTGGCCGCACCGGGGACCTCCACCATTCGGGCCCCAGTCGCCGTTACCTTCATTTTTAGGCCAGTGGCAGCGCCGAGCTCCTCGAGGCGCACCATCTCACCCACCTTCGCCATCACAGTCCTGTAGGACATGCCCTTCTTTTCCGCATCCGGCTGTAGTGTAATCACTACGGCTGCGGAATTCGGGGCGCGGAGCCTAGCCGCGGCGGTGCGCTTCTTGCGCTGCTGCCGCCTCTCCCTCTTTTTGGCCGCTCTTGCTGCCTTACCCGCCTTCTTCTTCTCCCCGGCCACTTGCCATTCGGCATCGGCCGGAAGAGATTCAGGAGGCGGCGGCGGCCGTCTCACCACCAGGGCCGATGCCTTCGCCGCCAAGGCCGGAGCCCTCTTCACTTGGACTGGAGCTCTCGCTGCTGGGGCTGGAGCCCTCGCTGCCTGCGCTTTTGCCATGCCATTGCTCTGCCCCGACGACCCCGGTTTGGCCGTGACACCCGCGGCAGCCGAGTATGAGGCGGGCTTCTGCTTGCCCGAGGCCGGCTGGCTCGCCGCCAACGGGGGGCGCAGGACGATGGCCTCCAGGGCGGAGAAACGACTCCGCAAGGAAGCCATTTCCTGCCGCACCAGGGTCAGAACCCGGTCCTCCACAGACATGGGCCATCCCTGTCCCTGCTGCTGCCCCCCTTGCGGCTCCATCTGGGGGCCGGATCCTCGGAGCCCAGCCGGGTCCGCTCGGAGCTTCTCATTCTCCTTTCGGAGAAGCTCCATGGCGGCTGTCAAGCGGGCGACCTCCGCCCGCATCTCTGACATGCCGTCCGGAGTAGGCCCGACGTGGAGGGCCTCCGCTGCCGCCACAATAGAGGCCGTGGCCGCGGCTATGGCCTGATGCTTAGAGGACCTGAGCCTCTTAACGGAAACAGCCTTGATCGCCGCGGCCACCACCTCCGCAAACCCATCCACACGCTCCGAATTGGAGCCACCGGCGTCCGGCCCCCCGCCGGAAACCTCAGAGAGGGGCCCCTCCATGGCGAGTTTCTCAGCTTGCTGAGCTGGCCGAGCTGGGCTGGTTGGCTCGGCTGGACTGGCTCGGCTCGGCTTGCTGGGGTCCCTAGTGGAGGGCCCTCTGTCCACCCCTTTTATTCCTCGGGCTCCACCCCGCCGGCTGGAGTGTATCTTCTTCGTCCTCCGCCCGACCCCTTTGTCGGAGGACGACCCCGAGTTGGGGCGCTTCGGGGCTCTTAAAGACCCTCTCTTCCTGTCCCTGATCTTTTCGCGCTTTGAGCTCCCAGAGCTCTTTGCGCCGGATGCAGCGTCGGATTCCGACCCCGTTGCAGATGACACTACTCCTCAGCCATTCATATCCTCGCCACACACCAAAACTTGATATTAGAGGAATTGTTTATAGAGGTTATCTTCCTCGCGATCCGGGCGACCAAGCCAAGATCCTCGTCCCGTTCCAAGTCACAAAACATGACTGTGATCTCTTTACGGATTACGATTTCGACGGTTGCAGTCAGGAGAATCAGTTCTCCCGCTGCTAGCTCGCTGGCAGGGTGAGTGCACAACGAGCACCGCCCTTGCTTCTCCCCTATGTCCTCTGTTTGGATCAGAGAGACACGAGGAAAAACGTCGGCCCATATTGGCCCCTCCTTCGCGGACCTTCCCTTCCGCCTCGCCACTCTGCGCCCACTCGCCCATGTGGGTCGTTGTTGTTTTTTTTTCTCATTTAGTATTAATCATGATCTGGCAGGTTGAGTAATATATGCGGCCTACCCAAATGTTCTTTCTCTGGTATTGTTCATCGCATCGTTGAGCTCCTTAAGTTCTGAGTTGAGCTGCACGATTACTGACAAATGCGTGCACTGACTGGACAGGTCCACTCAATCTGTGTGGTTCTTTTCCAAAAGGACAATTTCAGACACCAATCTACATGGCGTACACATGATCTGACCAAGATTATGTCTGGACTTTAAATGAGACTGTGACCTCTGAGTTTGTTTCGGCCTTTCTTCTCAGAGTAGTCAGATAGGAAACGCCGACCTCATCTAGCTTTATTTTAAAAATATGATTGAAGTGTAAAAGTGTTTGTACAAACCTACTTACACAAAATAAATCATTTATCATTTAGAGGAGAAAAAGAATCCAGCAAAATATCAACCCTGGGATGTTTCTGCCAACTTCTTACGTATATATATGTTCACGGTCCTTCAGTTTAAAAGGCAACCGACTGGTCGCCGTCCTGATGTTCAGAGGGAGCGCATTCCAAAGAAATACAGCCTGGACAATGAAAGAAGAGTGAATGAAACCAGAGTGGTGAGAAGGACATCGAAGAACACGATTGTTGGTGGAATGAATATTTTTACTATGGGCAGAGCACAAGTATTGAATATGGGAAGTCAGGTAAGAAGGAGAAGTGGGTTTGTGGAGAATAGAGAATAACATAGACAGAGCCCTTATCTCTCTGCGCTGACGAATGGGTAACCAAAAATGGTTACCGTGTGCTTCTAAAAAGAAGCACACGGTGTGCGGATACATGGTCATACTTACGAAGATTGAAAACGAATCGAGTGCAATTATTGAGAAGTTTATTGAGGAGATCTACATTCAGGTCATAGTAACACACATCACCATAGTCAACTATGGGAAAGATTAGGGACTGTACAAGCATTGCCTTTATGTGTGACGGGGAAGATTTCTCAACAGATAGAACGCTTTTGCAGACCAAGATCTTTAACATCGGAGCTAAACGGAATTACTGAGTTTTCAAAGATTACAAGTGGCAAAGATAAGCCATTCAGCTTCCTTATGCTGTGGGGGCTCCCTATTATGATAGCCTGACACTTGGTAGGGTTAACCGCTACCCCAAATCGATCAGACCAGTTTTAGACCACACCTAAATCCCGGTTTAGCTCCTCAATCGCATCAGAAATGTTATCAACACTTGTATGGAAGTAAAGCTGCAAATCGTCGGCATAGAGATGATACGCAGTCCGAAGCTCGGTGGTAATGAGATTATTAAAAATGGAGAACAAAACTGATACTATGAACTGATGTTATGAATGTGTTTGTTCTTCGATGGAATGTTAATCATAACTTATGTTATGTTATAACTTTTAGTAGGCTTAACGATACGTTCCTTTCAGCCGAAGCAGGCGATGACGAAAAAAGTAAAATCAAAGATCAATTCAAATCGTTTCAAAAAGCTATGAGAGGGGTCATTGTATGGGGCCAATGTATTGGATTGAATCCCGTGACAGGAATACTACAAAAGGATGTGTCCAAAATGAGGTAAAATAACAGAATAAATACGTAATTATAGGAAAAAATTATCTGATTAGAGACAAGAACATTTACTTTATGGGAAATACATTTATATGTGTACCAATTTGTTATAAGGTTTGAAGATAAAAGGAACTGCAAAATTGTTTAAAGCAAAAACAATGACCTTTCATAAATACAATAATAATAAAATTAATAATAATATGTAATATATATTAATATATTCTTAATAAATATATTGGCTAAGCCAAAAAAAAAACTTATCATTAAGTACAGTCAGGGCAGTCAGTCAGTTAATTGCCTTTCAAAATTACACACTACGTCAATTTTCTGTTTTATATGCATTTTATACAACTGTCAAAAAGTCATTCTTCTACAGTTGTATTTAAATTTAAAGACAATTTAAGCTGGTAGTAAATTTACTAAACAATTAATTTCCCCGACTTTACATGGAGACGTTTCTATATAACAATAATAGTGTATATTTCAGATTCACTAAATGCTCATTAAAATTTCTGTTCGCCCTAACTATGGCCATTGCTCAAATCATAGGAACAATATAATGTCTCTACAGACTGCAGAAGAATCCTAATAATATAACCACACTAGAAAAGTCTTTTAATTCTGGTCTGTTTTAAATAATTTTGCAATGTGTTATTAGTGTACGTCATTGGATTTTTCGAGAATTTCTGAAAAGACTGATGACTTACATGATTCTATTTTATTTGATTTGTGAAAGTTTTCCAGTTTTTGGATCATCAACAATAATCTGATCGTCACAAGTACCAAGTAGTAAAAGAATCCCTAACCACAAACCACTTCGATTTTTTTTTTAACACTGTTACAGTTTTACATGATTTTCGAAACTATAACTTAATTTAGTGAAATTTTTATTTATTTTTGTATAATATTCCCAGCTTTCCTTCCATTCTTTCGATGGCTTGCTGTACTACGATTTCATTCATAAGAGTTGCTCCAAAATGGCCGACTTTGATGAAACAGCTGATCAATTCTCGACTAGATGAGTACATCCATCCTAATGTTGTTAAGAAGTGCAACGTAGCCTGCGGTGTGTTTGTGGGAATGGCTTTCAGTAAGTTCTTATAATTTTCAGACTTTGTTTTGTAATGGACCTATAATATTAAAATTATAATGTTCAAAACATTTTGACGTGTGCATAAAAATAAGTCGGTATGCTATAAATAATTTATAAAGCCATGGAACACAAACTCAGTCTGGACTCCTATATCCAAACCACCGCTACTTTCGGCTACCACCTCATTGTTTAATGACTCATTTTTATTAGTCGATAACTAGGTCGATATGCAGCATGCGGGGACTTCCCGCAGGCGAGGTAATAACTAATGTGTTTATCTAACTAATCAGACAGGTGTGCTGCTGGGGAGTTTGTTGCGCCACTTCTTCTTCCCAGCTAAAGCACTAGCAACTAAAGCAAGTGGTGAAGCGGGCGTTTTTGGAGGACAGTCTTATGTAATTTTGACGTTCAAAAAGTGCTGATTCTCAGCCTAGTTTGAATAAATTACTTTGATCCCAAGCCGCAGACCAGTCACAAGACGAAGCGAGGTCGGATCCAGGAAGGTACCGGTATATGGAGAAGGATGGGCATGTAGCCAATGACCGGCCCCTCTGGTTCCGACCGCCAAAAGTCTTGCGCGAAATAATGTTTAGTTCAATATTAAAGGGGGTGAAGAAAGTAAGTAAACAAGAAACGTGTTTTTTCTTACTAAGCTCGCACGCGTTAGACTTTTTGTAGAGTCGATTATTGGGCCGATTCAAATTCTATACATTTATACGACCGACTTTTTGTAGGAGGTGTGCGTTCTATTGTTCGTCTAAAAAAGCAGTCACCGATTTTAGGACGTGGGCGTGGGCGATTTTTTTAAAATGCTAAAGGCTGCCTTTAGCATAAAAAAAATATGTAGAATATTGTACGGTGGTACTCCACCCTTTGCATGCGAGTCCAACACGCACTTGGCCGCTCGTTTTCTTTTTAAATCTTATACAATCTTCCAACTTTCCTTAGGTCATTACGATAAACACATTTTTAATTACGAGTTTTAATTTAAATTTTTATATATTCAACTAAAATAATAAATGAAAAATTTTGTGAATGACCTTTTGTTTATTTTTTGTAACTTTTCATTAAGGAACGCTTTGTAGTTAAAAAAATAGTTTGTATGGGTTTTTTTCAGAATTATGTACCAGCAATAACATGGGGTGCTTTAAGGGAGGACTACACGCGAGCGACAAACTTGGTCAAACTATTTGACGATGTTTTTATCGGCATTGTGCTTGTAACATTCGCAAATGACCTGTTCTTAATATGTTTACAGCTTTACAATGTACTTTCGTAAGTACTTATATTCATGTTTAAAAAAGTTTAATTTAAAAAACCCCGACACTAACAAAAACATCTAAAAATAACAAAGTAATACGTATTGGACCCTTTCCATTTAATATAAATTTTGGTAATATTTTGAGCCAAGCGTCGTCGATTTGGGGGACAGCTAATGAAAATAGGAAGTTAACAGCGGCTATTCTTTCTACAATATTTCATTATTACTAGATATAAGCCTCGTCTGTTTGACGTTATCTTTAGCCGTCCGTGTTGATATTTAACTCGCTTAAATATCAACCAGAAAAGTGCTCATAATCTTTAAACGACTGAACTGATTTTCTTGAACCATAGCTAAGAATACTCTTGATTAAGTCACCTTTCAAACAAAAAAAACAAAATCAAAATCCGTCTATGCATTCGGGAGCTACGATGCCACAGACACACACACACACACATACAGACACGTCAAACTTATAACACCCCGTCGTTTTTGCGTCGGGGGTTAAAAATGAAAGTGTGTTTGGAAACTTATTTTGGTTACCCGTATAATGTTTACTTAATTTCTTTTTGATAAACTCCACAAATATACCTACATATGCCCAGAACTATTTTAGGATTCCATATTATAGGTAGGTAGGTACCTGTTTATTGAAATTGAAAACATCGAAGGTGTTCTAAAACAAAGTAACGGCAAATATCCGATATAGCACAAACTAAATTAAAACACTAATTAACTAAAATAAAACACTAAATTACTAAAATAAAACACTAAATTACTAAAATAAAACACTAAATTACTAAAATAAAACACTAAATTACAAAACAATTTTTTTTTGTATTTTATTATTTAACCGGCGTGCGTACCCAGATGTATGAATGTAAACATAGCAAAAGAAGTATGAAAGGAGTGTAGCAGGTGGCGTTATATAATTTCTGCCTACCCCCATGGGAAGAAGGCGTGAGTTTATGTGTATGTGTATTATATTGTTTCATCTTCGAATGGGCATAAAGTAGGTAGGAATATTAACTTACAAACCCAGGCTTCTTGGAAGGAATTAATCATCTTCTCGAATACACGTAATCGGTCATCGGCCGAACTACTCGTATGCTCGTACGTCGTCGGCCGAACTCGACAATCGAACAAAAAAATTGTAAAAGTTAGTAAGTGCGTACTGCGTAACGACTGATTATTCGAATATTATATTTACCTGCACGACGGCCTTGAGCATTTTCAACAATCAACGCCGAGCGTTGAAAATCTAACACCGTGCGATAAAAAATCGCGGCGGGAAATAACCGCGGCCGTGCGGCCGTGCGATGTACCGCTTTCTATTTTTCCATTCAAAGCGCGACATGCGATTTTATCCCACAGCGATATTTTAAGTTTGTGCGTACGTGGGAGCCGGAGAGCTAAATCAAATATATGTAGTAATTGCTCCGAGTCGGCTTTGTTGTTCAACAAATACAGCCGAATAGATTGAAGAACCCACAAAAAGTATGTAGCACGTCTAAGGAATTCTGAACTACTTCGATATTGTAATAATTTTTAATATGGTCTATTTTTTAGGAATGGAGTCAAATCAGCGCAAGTCATGAATAAATTATGTCCTGGGTATGAGAACAGGTGGGTACTATAACGATTTGTTTACGCAGTGAAGTGTTGTCCACTTCTCTCGGCTTAACTGGACTGACCGTTTTTTCAGCGTATTCCGTATCTACGTGTACCCTGCGTACCTGATGTACTCGACTGTTTACATCTCTGTCCGCATCCTGACGGTGGCGTTAGTTGCTTCGGGTGTGAACACATCCTTATTGCTACCTCTTCCTGTCCTTTATACTGTGCCTACGACATCTTATAGTAAAGAGGTTAGTGTCTTTTGTATATGAGTAGTTTAATATTTATGGTATTCTGTGATTAAAATCTATAGGCGGTATGACTATTCCTGCCTCCGGCTATAAGTGAGACCTGTCACCCCGTCCTATAGTTATTAACATTTGGACAAACTTAAGCGAGCGAGCGAGCGAGCGGAATGTGGGACATGACTGCGTGCGTCGATTGTTTTAATGACTAGGAAGTCTCGCGATTATTGGCGCCAGTTTGAACAACTCCATACATGTTAGTTAACACAATCAGCGGGAGTGAATTTCGTTCAGCGTCCCGCTCACTCACCCGCTTCAGTTCGGCCAGAGCTTTATTATTTAGGTACCTACACGTACGTAGAAAAATAAAAAATAAACTCACATTAAATTCCTTGAATTCTGAAAAAACATTTTTATAATAATTTCCCTTATTTTGGTTCTCTGTGCCTTGTTCCTCAGGTTGAAAGATTCCAGAACCAAATTAAAGGTGAAATCGTGGCACTCAGTGGTCTGCACTTTTTTTATGTCACTAGAGATATGGTCCTCGCGGTAAGTCATAAGTCATTTATTAATTTGTTTAACATAGGTACAATACGAGTAGTAATGGTATTTAGAGATAATAAAGAGTGAGTTATGTTATGCCAGAGGGCGTAAAAATGTAATTCTATAAACTATAATCCAAACATTGTCCTGATACACTTTTCCTGTGTTTTAAAGGTTATTTTTGTTATTGGTTTAATTCCCCCAAAAAATAAAACACCATATCTCATAACTGAACCCACAACGCCATGATATGCTGTGTCTAAAGCGTCCATAGTCATCACTGAGGTAAGTTTATACACGGTGACATTTGAATCACAGTTTTGCTAGAACAAACGTTGTTCAGACCATGGTCTACTACCATTCTATAGCATCAAATATGTTATTAAAACAAACTAAACTAGGCGTTCTCAAATTAGTCTTATGTTGCTCAAACGTGTTCAAACATAAACCGTAACATCTAAGTACTCATCGCGGTAGCGATATAGCATTAAAAAGAGTTATGAGGAATCCACGTGGACTACAAGGATGTCCGGCCAATGCGGGTCGAAATGCAAATAAATCATTAGCCAATGACATGCAATTGCGCGAAATACCGCTCCGCCCATTTCTTTTGTTGAACGCCGCGAGTCGCGCGAGCCGTCCCGACCGGTAGCCAGTCTACCGAAATCTCTCGAGCGAGCGAAGCATACGCATTCGATGTACTTACGTCACAGGCACGCATCGCGCGTTTTTTGTTAAAATGAGTTCTGGTTATTCGAATGTGCAGTGGTTGGATATGGTGCGTTTTTACGCAATTGCTGGTGACAATCTGGCGGAAGCTAGGCGCATGTACTCTCAACCAGAACATTTAGCGGCACTGCGCACGCGAGGGATCTTGAGCCCGCAGATTCCCACACCTGCTACAATACTGGCAGCTACACAGCGGCTACTGGATCACGGCCAATTCACAGTGCCGAATCATGCCCAAGGACGTGGTATTGGTCCTCAGTACTCAGCCGCATTCGAAGAGCAAATACTTGAGTACTTCGCACGCAACCCACGGAATAGTACCAGAGATGCAGCAAGGCGATTTAATGTCAGTCAATTTTACGTATGGACCCTGCTGAACCGATTGGGAAAACATCCATACCATTTCCGTCGCACGCAAGGACTTTATGACGCTGACCCCCGAGCACGCGTATCTCTGTGTACATGGCTGCTGGATAATCCAGAAGCGAACATTCTGTGGACGGATGAGTCTACCTTCATGCGCGTAGGAATGTTTAATATCCATAATGAACATTATTGGGCGTTTAAAAATCCACACGCAATTAAACAACACTCTCACCAAATTCGGTTCAGTGTCAATGTCTGGGCCGGGATTATTAATGACGTGTTAATTGGGCCAGTGTTTATCGACGGAAATTTAAATGGTGGTACCTACTTGGACATGCTCACAAGTGTGATACCAAACCTCATGGAAGACGTTCCCGTAATTTACCGTCGGGCATTGTACTACCAACATGATGGCTGCCCCGCACACTATGCGACTCACTCAAGTACGCATGTACTTGAATAATGAATTTGGTCAAAGGTGGATCGGGAGAGGTGGACCTGTGGCATGGCCAGCCAGAAGCCCCGATTTAACTCCACTAGACTTTTATTTGTGGTCGGAGTTAAAAAGGCTGGTCTACACTGATGAAGTCACAAGTAGGGACCAGCTTAAACAAGCTTAAACAAACATTTTGCGAAAACTAAAAGACAACTTGCAAAAACGTGCCCGTCTGTGTATTGAAGTCAATGGACAACATTTTGAGCAATTACTTCAATACACGTAAGAAGTGTAAATAATGTTATTTATTGTGTAAATACCTAGTTGATTCTAAATTAATCGTTGTAAATAATCTGATTTAATTTTTTTAAATACGCCTGAAATACTCGCTGTCTAGTAAATGGCAATTTAGTAGGTACCTACATTCTGAACTGTGATGTAAGAAAGTTACTTTACTCACCAAAATTAATAATTAACTTCAGCTAGAATTTCTGACGGTCCTAAGCCCGATAAGTATGAAGGAAAAATTGGAGTTAATGTTGTCTTGGTGAACACAGAGCTAACCCGGTTTTGTGGTAAGTTTTGATTTTGTCTTGTTACTGTAATATCCCAATTAATAAATAATACCTAATAATGTCACGTTGGATACAATAGGTACCCGTACCTCGTACCTACAGGAAATAATTAAAATCGTGTAAGAAAGTCCGTAAGTTTGCACCTAGAACGAAATGATAACATTTGAGGTCAGCCACCTCGCCGCGCCGTCGGTACGGTGCGTTGCGACGTGCAATCGTGCATAGCCTTGCCATAAACATCTGTTTTAAAGTAGTCACTTATCAGTGATAAAATAACTACCGAAGTTAACTTTTAACTTTGGTATTTTCTAGTAAGACTTACAAAAATAAGTTCTTACTAAATTTCGTTTATGGAGGTACATTTCCCTGTAGACAATGCGATGTCTCGTGCGTGAGCCGCGCGCCGCAACTACTTTGAGACGCGAGCGGCGCAGTGTCTGTGTTGTAGGGAGTAACGATAATCCCGACTTTTTTAATTATGACTTTTTTTCGAAAACTATTGACATTTTTTTTTATTGGCTGCTACAGAATGATCGTAGACCATGGTCTGAACAACTTTTGTTCTAGCAAAACTGTGATTCAAATGTCACCGTGTATAGAACATAGGTAGATTTACTAATTCGTTTGGTGAGCTCCTAAGTGTTTGTTTTCCAAACTAATTTATTGTCAATTGTTAAACCTAGGAATTTAGATGTGTTCACTTGTGTTATTCGTTGCTTGTCATATACTCATATTTGTGTTTGAACGTTGGCTAAACATCATTAATTTCGTTTTTTCAATATTTATTTTTAGATTATTATTATCTAACGTTATTCACTTATCTTAGTCATTTCGTTGTTACAGTTTTGAGCGTTTGTGATATTAATGGCCACAGTGCTATCATCAGGAAATAGTGACATAAGGTGACTTGTAACTTTCGGCATATCATTTATATAGGTTATAAATAGAGGTAGCCCTGAAACACTGCCCTGGGATACGCCATGTTTAAGGGGGGTAAGATTCGTTGACATAATTTTAAAATCTATTTCAGATACTTCAACGTACTGTTTCCTGTTCTTTAGATAAGATTATATTAAATTCAAGACAGTAATGTCTTGAATTTAATATAATCTTGCACCTACCTAGCAAAATATTATGGTTCACATAGTCAAAGGCATGAGTCATGTCACATTATACTGTGATCACGTATTCTTTTGTCAACATTCCTTTAAACATTGTTTCGAAAATCGTACATGGCCATATTTAAAGTTTCAGTTTTCCGAAAGCCTTTTTGTTTCTCAGTCCAAATGTTTTGTTTATTTCAAATAATGTGTATTATTGGAACAAGCGCATTGGGCCTATAAGACTTCATGCATTCTTTGTTATTTATTTAAATAATGGTTTAACCACAGTTGTTTTTAGGTTAGTTGGATATGTACCGTGTGTTACGCACATATGGAGAATATAGAAATGTCCACTAATGTAGTCTGAGACGTACTTAAATGGTATGGAGCGAGAGGGCATGGGCAGCCGTCACCTCCTTCTGCGAAGCAGTAATGCTCGCAACGGAGGAGGCGGGATGGTTGAGGGAAAGGCAAATTTCGCGCTCTCTCGCCCCTAGCCACCGCAGGAGACGCCCTGGGCGTCGCGAATCCCGGGCGGATTTCCGAGATGATTTCCTACCCAAAAAAAAAAGTCGTACTTAATGACTTTGGGCGCGGCGGAAATCACTGCTGGGTGGCAGGTCTCCAACGAGGCCTCCTGTTCTGATCACAGTTGGATCCGCTTCGACATCCAGGTCTGTGTTTCTCCAACTCTACCACGGCGCAATCCGCGAAACACGGATCGTGCCACCTACACATCACCGGATCACTTACTATCGCAACCTTGAATCCAAGTTTGCGATAGTAAGCGATCCGGTGACGTTTGCGTACACGACACAGATTGAGGTACAAGTGAGCTATCTTACCAAAACAATGATAGATAGCTACCAAACTGCCTGCCCAGAGACCACCCCGCGCAGCACACCAGGCAAACAACCATGGTGGGGCGCTGATCTAGAGCGCAAGCGCGGCAAGGTAAGGGCAGCTCTGAACAGAGCCATGAACATATGTGCGGATGAGGACTGGGATAATTACTACGCAGCCAAGTCCGGTTACAAAAAATGCATTAGATTCAGGAGTACCGCGGGATGGTGCAAATTCTGTGATAGCATTGAATCTTGCCAGCAAGCTAACAGGATAAGGAAGGTACTGGCGCAACGGAAATCTCCTGGGCGCACTACCCTCCGCAAACCTGATAACACAGTCACTTCCTCGCCAGAAGAAACGAGACGCGTCCTTATCGAGACTTACTTCCCTGGATGTATCTTCACGCAGGTAATCGACTGGCAAGATTTAATTCAAACGCCATCAGACAACGATTGGCATTACGCACGCAGGGTGATCACGTTGGAGAAACTCCAATGGGCCTTCCGGAGCTTCCATCCTTTTAAGGCAGCTGGTCCTGATGGAGTGTTCCCCGCCTTACTACAATGGGGTGGAACCTCTGTCGCAATAAGATTGGTGCCACTAATGAGAGCGTGTCTGGCCTTAAATACGTTCCCAAAGGATGGAGGGAAGTGAAAGTCATATTCATCCCTAAGCCAGGTAAGGGGGACTACACAAACGCCAAATCCCATCGACCAATCAGCCTGACCTCCTTTCTACTAAAGACTCTGGAAAGCCTGTGTGATAGGGAGTTCAGGGACGGCGCTCTAAAAACCATACCGCTGCACGGTAACCAACATGGATACAGCTCAGGTAAGTCGACCGAATCCGCTCTTCATCTAGTGGTTAGACAGATAGAGGAAGCGATTCATCAGAAGGGCACCTGCCTGGGGACTTGCCCTTTATGCTCATAGACATCGAAGGAGCCTTCGACAAAACACATGGAGTAGAACAGGTACTAACGGACTGGATTACAAACATGTTAAGCAAACATGTGGTTCGCCTTGAGGATGAGCGACAGCTGGCCATGATAGCCAGAGGCTGCCCCCAGGGAGGGGTGCTGTCCCCTCTTTTATGGAATCTGGTGATAAACGATCTCATCACAAAACTCAGTGCGAGCCACTATTACACAAAAGGTTATGCAGACGACCTTGCAATCCTTGTTTCGGGGAAAGTAACGGGAACAATCTGCAACCTCACTCAGCAGGCACTACGTATCGTAGAAAGATGGTGTAGGGATTTCGACCTATCGGTGAACCCCACCAAAACTGAACTAGTCATGTTTACCCATAAACGAGCATTAGGCCCTTTCCACCCACCAATACTGTTCGATACAGAACTTCAGTTAGCCAACGAAGCAAGTACCTCGGCGTCATTCTAGACAGTAAATTAAACTGGAGTAGTCACTTAGACAACAAAATAAACAGGGCTTGCATTACCGTTTAGCAGTGCAAGAAAATGATAGGTAAGAAGTAGGGCCTATCCCCCAAAATCATACTATGGCTGTACACGGCGGTAATCCGCCCCATGATCTCCTACGGGGCCGTGGTCTGGTGGCCCCGCACCCAGCTAGTCACAGCCTCCAATAAACTACAACGCATGCAAAGACTTGCCTGCATGGCGACCACTGGCTGCATGAGGACAACTCTGACTGCAGCAGTCAAAGCCATGCTGGTACTGCCGCCGCTCCACCTGTTCATACAGCAGGAAGCGACGATGGCGGCAGTACGCCTAAATGCACTGAATCTCTGGGGCAAGAGAGACACACTACACACCGCGCTGCTTGAGAGTCTCAATAAAGAGTTCCCCATCACGAAAGCAATAAATGACCAGGTACCCAAACAATTTATATTTGATAAAAAATACAAGATCCAACTCCACAAAGATCGCCGGTGCGAGGGGTTGCGCCCCGCAGATTTGCGTATCTTCACAGATGGATCCAAAACAGGTAGTGGCACAGGTGCTGGAATCTTCTCGGAGGACTTCAACATACGCATAGCCACACCATTGGGGGTCCATAACACAGTGTTCCAGGCCGAGTGCTTAGGTATTTCTCTGGCCGCCTCAGCCATCATGGCCAGGGAAGTTAAGGACCACTCGATCCGCATACTCTCAGACAGCATGGCTGTCTTGCAAGCGCTAAACAGTCACACAGTTGACTCTGGGCTAATATAAGAGTGCCACCAGCGCCTCAATCAGGTGGGTAGCCTCAACAACATAACCATTCAATGGATTAAAGGACACAGCGGTTCACTTGGCAACGATGCAGCCGATGAACTTGCCAGAAGGGGGTCGAGCATGGCACCAGTGGGACCTGAACCCATCGTGCCACTCCCCTTCGGGTACCTACGCACTCCGGTAAGGAAACGCACCAGAGATAAACATCTCAAACTATGGTCGGACCAAGGTGAGTGCAGGCAGGCCAAGGAAGCTCTCCCTACAATTGATGGTCGCCTCACGAAACGGGTTCTCCGACTAACTAAACTACAGCTGCGCAGTGTCACAGCAGCTATAACAGGCCACGGGTCATTTAACAAACACCTCTTTGTCATAGGAGTCACAGACAGTCCGCTGTGCAGGGCCTGCATGAAGGACGACGAGACAGCAGCACATGTGCTACTAAACTGCCCGGTGGTCGCCACATACAGGGCAAAGTACTTCGGTAACCCAGGTACCCTCCGTGAGATGGTCAGTAACACCAAGGCAATGCTGGCCTTCCTTGAGGAGCTGGGGTGAATCGAATAATCGATTTCCCACCCGTACGCAAAATACGCGCATTGACGTGGAGTTGCGGACACCAGCCCGTATTACCTATTACCTATTAATTACTTTGGTAGAAATTCCATCATTACCTACTGTCTACCTAGTATTTTTTTTAAAGTATTGATGTCATTTTCATTACTTGGTGCCATAAACATCGAATTACTCGATTTTGAGATATTTTATGTCACTTGTACGCTTCTATTACGGATTGATGTTATCTTGTCGACCAACAAGCTGTTATTTCCAATTTTAATGTTTCTAATTGAGTTTTTATTAGGCATATTCAACTTTGTTCGATTAATGATTTCCCATGTCTCTTTCGACTTGTACAAAGCGTTCCAGTCGGTAACGCCACAGAAGTGCTCTTTTATTTTTACTGTATGT
Source organism: Atethmia centrago (assembly GCA_905333075.3). Lineage (NCBI taxonomy): Eukaryota > Metazoa > Arthropoda > Insecta > Lepidoptera > Noctuidae > Atethmia > Atethmia centrago. The sequence continues at coordinate 24,828,716 of HG995369.1, forward strand.
TTTAATTCCCCGCGATACTCATTGTGGTCTCTTGTGTATGCTTAATTTTAAACGTTTTAATGGAAAACATAAATTATACATTAGGATAAATGTCTCCAGAAATAGATTATAGACTGTTTGTAAATATTCCCTGAACTTATTCATATTTTCTTGATTATAGTCGCGGCGTTCAATATACCAACGCTTTACAACACGTCATATCCTTTTCACCGGACACTTGAGATTTGAAAGGTGTGGTCAGATAAAGTAAAATCGAATATCTCATATTTACATTTTTACCTAAATTATGCGCGAAATTGTCTATGCATTTTTTACTGGATAATTTCGTTGGCTGATTGATTACTAATTTCAAATTGAAGTTGAGCAAAAGAGATTCCAGATTCTAGTGGTGTATTATTAGGCTTCAAAGTATCAATGTTAACGTCACCGCATATTACAATAATTCGTATATTTTTCTTTGTTATAAACTGGTATAATTTATAGTCGCTCAAAAAAAGTTCTTAAATTATCCTCATTTGGACTCTATAAAAATGCAGATTACAACGGTGTAAGTTTTCTTTTTTTGTTTTTTTTTTTGGGTGGGAAATCATCAAGTAATTTCTCCCGCTCTGGGCGGAGCGGGAGGGTGTGTCAGACTCTTACTGACTAAAACCCACCCGTATTCCTTCCTGTTGCCTGTGTTGCGGGGGCCTCGGTGACCCATAAGTGCCTTCCCGCGAATGGTGTAAGTATGGATTAGTTCAATAGCGCAACATTCAAATGTGCTACTTATTGCTAAGATTCTAACTTCAGGAATTTATTTCCAATGGCAGTACCATTGGAAATAAATAATTATTTTTATAAATAAATAATTATTAAGTATAATTTTACAAATATACATGATCCACTTCTTTTAATGTTTCTTCTGCTGAAACGTAGGTACTGTTCATAACCAGCCACCATGAAACGCTCGGTTATGCAAATTACGTCAATGTTAATATTCTTCACCATGAGTTTTTCTAGGCATACATACGGAAAGTGCGTCCGATTTATTTAGCAATCCTTCTTCTAAAATATTTAGTTATTTTCGAGAACTTTTCGAAAAGAAAATCATTTTAATAAGTAATCATTTTATTATTCATGTTGTTGAATTACAGGTTTTTCTTTTTTAAATAAAAAAGTGTCAGGTAGTTACCTGTTCTGCCACTGTAATCGATAATTCTAAATAAAAGCGATTTACTCTATACTTTTTATTTACCTCTTCACAATTGTCTTTTATTATTATTATTTTTTAACTAAGAAATACGTTCATCGTGTTTATTATAAATATATTTAGTATTTTTTAAAGAATATAAAAATGTAATTCAAGAAATCGATTTTCCTGATCTGTGTTCGATAACTTAATCGTCTTGTAATGGCAACCCTGTTCGGTTACGTCTTCTGCAGTTCTGTCAAGATCGCGCGGGCTTAAACTGACAATGAGTTGACGATGACAAGATGTCAAACATCTTGTGTTGTTGTCGGTGTTTTTCTATGTGTACGTTTGTTTCCTTCTTGAATTCCTCTGCGTTTGCGTTACAAACTTACTGTGTTATATCCATAACACACATTTTGTGACAATGTCCGATCAACTACGTTGTATTAATTGTGGTTTAAATATGTTCCTGATGAAACGGCATTTGACTTTGGAAACCCAAAGAGTACATTGCGTCAATATTTTCAAGAGGGAGATGTGTTTATTCTAGATTCAGGTTTCAGAGATGCAGTCCCATTGTTGCAATAGTGTAACTACTCTGTGCATATGCCATCATCATTACAGGATGATGAAAATAAGCTGTCAACATTAGAGGCGAACAAAAGTTGGGCTGTTACTATTTGCAGATGGGTGGTTGAAGTTATGAATGGGATTTTTAAAACTTCTTTTTTCGAAGTTCAGTGTAAAAGTGGAAATAACAGAAAAGCTTTTGACATTAAACTACACAAAAAGACGTAAGAATTTTCACTGTCCGCGACCAATTCATATTGAGCCAACATTACTATGGACATCTGACATTGTTCTTTATTATTCTGAGAGATGAAAAAATAATGTTTTAATTGTCACAGAAATACGTACCAAAAACACAAAAAGGCAAGTTACTTGAATAATTAAGAAATATTAAATAAACATAATAGATATAGACGATCACAGAACAGAAATAGTCTGCAGCTGCACGTCGTGACTGCGACAAGAAGGCTTCCACTCAGCATGATACTGTGCTGGGGGGACCCACAGAACAGCACTGAATTTCAGAGGTCACCCGAAAATGACGTAGGTACGGAAGCCAAGTCAGGTTTAAAGATTTGTACAGATAACACAAATAGGAATAGGTGCTTACTTTACTGCTGGTTTTTATATTCTTGCGTAAAAAATCGCTATTTGATTAACTATCTAGTTCGTAGAAATATAGTTTTCGAAACCGCGCCACGTTGTGCAGCAACTATTCGCTGAACCATTGCACCTTGCGTGCCAAAAAATCCTGTCTTCATACGACATGATTTATAATTGTGCTTCTGTTATTTAACCAATACATTTTGACTCCCAAAAAAAGGATATGCATCCAAATTGCAATATACCAACCTAAATAATATCTCCGCAAAAAAAAACAAATCATTATAAAGACTCCTTTATTGGTCTAGTGGTCGAAAGCGCTACTGTTAAGCAAGACGTCCTGGATTTGATTCCCAGGTTGAGCAAAGTCACCTGTTTTCCCCAAGGTTTAGGCAGAGGTGTACCTTATAGTACACCCACATTTCGCCAGTTATGTTTAAGTCCCATGTAATAGGGGGCGAGCCTATTTCCATCAACCGGGCACAAATCCAGACTCCGGGCTGCTAATGAGAAATTTCCAATGGGAAAACCCAATAGCACTTTTCCCTACCTGGGATTTGAACCTAAGACCTCATGCTCAGCAGTAGCGCTTGCGACCTCTGGACCAACGAGGCAGTCATCACCATTCATTTAGTTGTAAAAAAATAATTTTAATGAATCTTAAAAACTTTAAAATGATAATTCGACAGATACAGGTTTTTTTAAACTAATACTTACATTGTTATTTCTGGTTATTTTTGACGTGAAAACGTCTTATGAATCGATGAATGCGGGCTGCACGCACGAAAAAGCATGACTCATTGTCACGTTCCGCCTGAGCCGAGCGTGTAAGCGAGAGCGTGGAACTAGCACTAGAGAGGCACGATCGGCCTAAGTGTTCGGCTTGTGACGCATCTCTCTCTCGTTATCACGTAAAATTATCGTCCATAAACTGACTTTATAACCAATTTTTTTTCGTCGAGCCCTTGTCACCGCCAGCGTACCAGCGCGGCAGCGGTATTAGAACCAAATGGATTGGTACGTGACGATGGGAAGAGACCAGATGGTATGACGTTGTTGCCTTGGAAGGTGGGTAGGCCTCTGGTGTGAGACGCAACCTGTGTCGACACCCTTGCGCCATCTCATGTTCCAAGCACGGCTGGCTGTGCTGGCGCTGCTGCTGCAGCTGCTGAGACCCTCAAGCGGCGAAAATACTGCAACCTTATAGGAAACTACAGTTTTGAGCCGTTTGGGGTCGAAACGCTCGGGTCATGGGGCCCAAGTGCGCGTCTCCTTTTTAAGGAAATTTCTCGCTGATTGATCGACACTTCACGTGACCAGAGGGCTGGCTCGTTCTTTGGCCAAAGAATTAGCATTGCCATTCAACGTAGCAATGCTGCCAGTCTTCTGGGCACGTTTCCGGGCATGTTTCCGAATATAATTTAAATACAGGGCGTCCCACGGATATGCCACATGGAGGGTAAGTACCTTGAATATTGTAGATGGAACATGTTACTGAAAGAACACATTATTTGAATTTAAAAAAAACAATTTGAACTGTATTCATAGATATTTAAATAATTAGATGGTTGAACCGGAAATCGAACCCATTACACGAGAAAAATAATCACCCTGTAGCTTTATCATACCGATCGAAAGGCTTCATCATAAGGATTATTTTTTGATAAATAACATAGTGTCACAAATAAAAGGAAGACCATGAATTTTTACATTTGATGCGAAATGTTGTTCAGAAAAATGAAAAGCTGACGTTGCCGTATGGACATACAACTAACATTATCATAAGTACCTATTACTAATAAATGTACCCACTTGAGAAGTACGCATCATTTCCCTATTATAATTTCAGTGCATGTTAAAATGATTAGGAGATACGTAATTAGTAGGTACCTGGTTGTATGCAATAAATCGAGTCGTATCCTGAGCCGAAAGACCCGTAAATTATTTTGTCCATCGCAATGCGGCTGGCTGATTATAAAGAAATAATTCAAAAATATGTTCCATTTTCAAACTTTTATTCTTTTGTTTATGTGATATTCATTGTAGGATTTTTGCATTCTATTGTGATTTTTTTACTTATACATGGCATACCTATCGAAATATTTTGAACCATTAAAACATAACATACCGTGAAAGATATCCTGGTAGAAATACACCATCTCGATTTATTATGAAATGGTTGGTGGATAATCTGCAAAATTTGGGACGTTTCGATCATCGCTTACCACAACCGCGGCACCAAATGGTAAACACTGACGATGAACTCGACATTTCGATATACTTTGAGGCAAATCCTAAAAGTTCAGTGAGGGAAGGTGAAGAAGTAATCGGAATTTCGTAAAGCAAAATACACCGTGTACTAAAAAAATACAAATTCAAAAGTTACATTGAAGGGTGATTAGTAGGTACAAAAATTACTGCCCGGTGATGCTGAAAGACGACTTATTCTCTGCCATGAAATCGAGAGGCTCATCCTAGAGGATCAGTATTTTCTAAATTATCTTATCTGGTCAGACGAGACAAACTTCAGCAATAATGGTATGTACAACCGACACAATAATTGCATTTGGTCCAGGGAGAATCCCTTACATATGCGCGAGACTAATAATCAAGTGCGTTTTTCGTTCAACTGTTGGTGTGTGGGATTGTATAAAACCGGGTCCTCTTAGTACATTTTTACGAAGGGCATTTGAATACAGAAAGGTATTTAGAAATACTTCAGATTTTGAGAAATGAGTTAAATAATCTTCCGGTTGCAGAACGACTAAACCTTACTTTCAACAAGATGGGGTTCCGGCCTAGGGCTTCCATTACGTAATTACGCAATTACGAACTCATTTTAAACTATTTTCAATTCCGTAACTAAAGATGTCAGTTCCGTACTTACGTAATTATTGGTATCATAAATCAATCAAAATAGTCAACCAATAAAAAAGTATTATACGTTGAAATAAACAAAGTGACTGTAAATAAACCAATTTCAACAGTAAACACAGATCGCCATTCCATTATTAGGGTAGAAATGTGCATTTACGACAGCGCTGGCGGCGGTCGCGAAGTTTTTTTGACTGCAGCGTATAATTATTTGCTTTCTATAACGCCTACAAGTGTTGAATCCGCCGGATATTTTTGTAGTGAAAAAACTTTAAATTCATTTATGAGATCACATTTTCAAGAAGAAAGATTATATTTGGGAAGAAAAAAAATGGTTTGACTTAACGTACGATGATAAATTCTTCAATAAATATTTTTTTGTTTAAATATTGTGTTCATTTTGATAATTTCTTGAATTTGAGATTGTAAAAGATAATTGTAAAAGGAGGGGCTTGTGGCTAAGTAATAAAAGCCGCACAGGTCGATCGATCAGGTTAAGCTACGCTTGCCGCGGTTGGTCCGTGGATGGGTGACCCCTCCGTGCCTCAGAAAGCCGTTGATCCCGGCTGTCATTTGTAGATCTTTGACAGTCGTTACGGGTCGTCAGAAGCTCGAAAGTCTGACAACCAGTCTTACCAAGGGGTATCGTGTTACCCAGTAACTAGGTTGTGGAGGTCAGATAGGCAGTCGCTCCATGTAAAATACTGGTATTCAGCTGTATCCGGTAAGACTGGAAGCTGACCCCAACATAGTTGGGAAAAGGCTAGGCAGATGATGAAAAGATAATTGTATAAATTGTAGATACTCTATCTATAATATTTACAAATATATTATTCATATATCGGTGTGTGGTGTGAAAATAAATGATAAGAGTGTAGAGCGAGTAAGTAAATTTGTATATTTAGGGAGTTTGTTTACAAGGGATGGAAAGATTGATGAAGATGTGGAAAGGAGAGTAAATGGGGGAAATAAAGTTAATGGTGCTATACATGCGATGGTGACCAACCAGTTGATGCCAAAGAGGCTCGACTGGCTGTTCATAACGGTGTGCTGGTGCCTACACTTATGTATGGAAGTGAATGTTTGGTGTGGCAAAAGAAGCATGAAATTAGAGTAAATGCTGTGGAAATGCGTTCCTTGAGAAGCATGTGTGGCGTGACTATAAATGATAGGCTGGAAAATGACGTGATAAGGCAACGGTGCCGTTTAAAGGAAGATGTAGTGACAAAAATTGAAAAGAGTATGCTTAGATGGTTTGGCCATGTTGAGAGGAAGAATGAAAGGCGACTAACAAAAGGTATTTACAAGGCAGACGTGAGTCGGGCTTGCGGACGGTGAGCAATGGGTAGCTCACCGTCCGGTAAGGATCAGGCCCGGGTCGACGGCGCGTTGTATTCCACGCGCGCCTCAAAGATATGTCGTCAGCACAAATGTAGGGGTCCACTAGGGCCGATGCCTGCCGGGGTCGCGGGGAGGTACTAAAGGATCACCGAAGCCCCAGGCAACACAGGCAACAGGGAGGAATACGGGTGGGTTTTAGTCAGTGAGAGTCTGACACACCCTCCGCCCAGAGCGGGAGAAGTTATTTGATGATTTCCAAACAAAAAAAAAAGGCAGATGTGAGTGGAAATGCCGGGAGGGGGGGACGCCCCAGAAAGACATATATGACCTCATTAATGTTGTTCTTCAAAACGGTCAGGTGCGTAGTACTCGCAACCGGCGTGCGTGTATGACCAGTTGTATGAACGTAAACGAAGCAAAAGGAGTACTCGTATGTAAGGAGCGTAGCAGGTAGCGTTCTATAGTTTCTGCCTACCCCCATGGGAAGAAGTCGTGAGTTTATGTATGTATGTATTGTAAGTATTATTCATAGTCGATTAAAAAAAATGGAAAAATTACGTAACTACGTAATTACGGAATTGAAGAAAAGAGTTGCGTAATTAGTTACGTAATTGACATTTCCGTAATTTTGGAAGCCCTAGTTCCGGCTCATAACAGTCACAGAACAAGGGACTATCTTAATGAACACTTTCATCCCTGGATCGGGACAAATGGACAAAATATAAGATGGCCGCCGAGATCCCCAGATCTAAAGCCGTTAGATTTTTTTTTATGGGATTATGTAAAAAAAAATGTTTACAAGAACCAGTATGAAAGTGTCCACGAGCTACAAGCAGAACTAGGACGTATTATTCTAAATATCCACCATAAAAAGATCAAAAAATCGACAGTGAGCGAAATAATCAAAACAGTGCGACTTTGTATTCAACAGGAATTGACTCATTTTGAGCATTTGATAAATTGATTAATTTTGTATTAAAAATTCATGGTCTTTTTATTTGTGACACTATCTCGTATTTAGCAATAAATAATCCTTACGATGAAGCCTTTCAATCGGTATGATAAAGCTACTGAGTGATTATTTTTCATGTGTAACGGGTTCGATTTCCGGTTCAAAAAACAAAAAATAAATATTAAAATATCTATGAATGCACTTTAAAATGTTTTTTTTTATTCAAATAATGTCTTCTTTTAGTAAAATGTTCTATCTACAATATTCAAGGTACTTTCCCTCCATGTGGCATGTCCGTGGGACATCCTGTATAATATGCAACGCATCATTACTATAATATGCGAGTGTAGACTCATGCATAATCAGCCTATAATGTTGCCACTGCTAGGAAACAGCAGTGCGGGTTGTTAAATGTTACATGTCTTCGAATTTTTGGTTCTAGGCCATGCCGGTTTCCTCGATGTCCTTTACCGTTTTTGAGAGCAGTGGTGATGAAATAATTTACACAAAGTAAAGCGCCTGTCTGGGTTCAAACCGACCTACAACTCGTAAGTCGCGGCCGTTACCACTGGGCCACCACTGCTTCCGAGTGTAGACTTAACGATGTTGAAGTCAGTATTAATGCATTACGATATTATTTGGGTGAAATCCAAGCGATAGTGTTTAGACAGTAATATTCGTCGATGTAAGGTGTCAACAGATTAAAAGATATATAATGTTGCCAATACATTTGTTTATTAAATAATTCAGTACCTACTCGTATTATTTGATTTGACAGAAAAATTACAATATTATAGGAAGTTGATATTAATACTCTAAATACTGTACATACATATGTTATGCCAATAAAGAATTTATTTATTTCTTACGCGAATAAAATAACAATCGTCGCTTACCGAAAAAGTTAACGATTGCATAATCTGTATATAATTGATATGGTATTAATTATTCGTGCAAAAAGTGTGTGTTAGACTTTAAGACGCTGACAACACCTAAACCGCGGTCACTGTCAGATTGCATAGAAGAGAAAGAGAAGCGCAATGACACAACGCTTGCAATTTATTGCAAAATATGAAGAAATTATCTATTTACTCAAAATTGAGTTGAGTAATCGAAAATAAAAAACAACCAAGTTCTGCATTCGAATAAGACGTTCTTGTTATTAATTAAATATGTAACGTATGTAGATATTTAATACAGATATTTTGGATTAGAACTCAAGGTAAGAGGTTAGTTTTACGTTAGTTTGTTTCGAGTTTTTTTTTTCAAAACGTGTTTTGGCAACAACCAAGTTCTGGGAAATATGTTCAAAATTAACATATATTTTTTCCGCTAGCACAAACTATACAGATTTGGCAATTTTTTTTCTTAAGAGAAGACAATTTTGGTCAATTGGGTCTTGTCAGCGCCTTAAGGGAATAATATTGTAACTTTTATTACGGAACCTTTGTAATTATTATACTTTAATAAATATACACAGAAAAAATACGAAAATAATATTACAAGATGTAATTCATGCTATATAAACCGAGTATGCAATAAAATGAAAACTACCGTAGTTCCGCATTACCATATTATTCGGTGGGAAGTGCGAAATAATCACGGATATAAAAGTAAAATTTCCCTTTTTACAGGTCGCGGGAACCATATTGACATACGAACTGGTACTCCTGCAATACTCAAATGACGACAAATAACTAATAATAAAATACTTAAATCGATTAAATTATCACAGTATTAAATTAACAAACTTTCAATTAAGTTGCTTTTAAAATAAGTGAAAATTGTAATCAGTTCTAATAACGGTTCTAATTTTGAAACACCATCGAGTTCTAACTTCCAATTAAAAGATGAATGACTGCTTTGATCAAAATATATTTAAAAATTGGAGCAATTCTAAGAAACTAGATAAATTTTACAAATAAAAAAGTTGTTTTCATGTACAATAAAAAATAAAAAAATAAAATTGATTTTCAAATTGAATGTTGGTGTTCTATTGTTGGCATGTTTTTGCCAACTACTCTCAGTTTGTGTTGCATAATTGGTAAGACTTTACGTTGTATTTTGGTCACGTTTTGCGGTAGACAGTTATTCTCGTGTCAAGAACACACTAGCTAAAGTATTTTGGAAAGACTAATACAGAAAATATTTGAACATGAAATCTGTTACGGTTACTCAGATTATGATATTATGATTATTTTTGCTGCATGAACGGGTGATAATTAATGTGACCCCGACCCGACAGGCCAGGTTCAATATAGCCAGAAAAATCTTTATGATTTAAATTAAAACAATACTGTCACCGTGAATGATAAAATAAAACATTAAACTAACTCACATAGAGAAAAGCTGACTAAGTGCGTGTCGGACCACGCACAATGAAGGGTTCCACAGTTGGGATGAATTTATCCCAAAAACAAACTTAACATTGTAGTTGAAAAACATGTTCACCCATACAACGGTAGCGTATATCGATTTATGGGACAACATGTTTTTGAAGTTGGTCGATTATTACTACTTATTTTGTAAGCTGTGACAGTTTTCCTTTTAATTTCGTTTTCGTCTTTTTTCACATATCCAAAATTAACCATTTAGCTAGCACCCCTGCCAGCTACCCGCAATATTTTTGAACAGCCTATCCAACGATATCACACATCATGGGATAGACGAGAAAAAAAAAACTATTTTACGTGTGTGGGATCTCCCTTACACGTAAAATGGAGATAATTGTTTTTTTAGGTATCTACCCAATATTTTTTTTCAACATATTATTTTACCACTTAGTTGGCGTGACTAACACGTATACCAAAGCCAAATTACAGCTTTCTAGTACTAAGAGTCTCTGAGCTAAGCCGGGCAGACAGGCAGACGGACACGGAGAAACTATAAGGGTTCCTTGTTGATTACGGAACCCTAAAACACAGCAAACAGCTTAGAACATGTGTATTGCAAACATTAGGGGCCAGGTCATTTAAAACAATATTTCCAATTTTTTATTTCGAACGTTCCCTGAATTGATCACATTTTTAAAAGTAAAGCCCTCATTGATTTTCTAAAGGACACCCATACATTTTCAGTTCTACCACCGTTCGGTCAGCAAAATGCATATGTTGTGTTTAGCTGTGTGTACCGTTTTTGGGCTATTACGGCCTCAAGTTTTTCGTTGTCCGAAGTGACCATTATCTGAATCGAACCATTTAGACTGATGAAATTGTTTAGTGTATGCATTAGATCAGGACTGTTTGTTCAGGTTGATAAAGACCTAATGCACACACGAAACTAACGGAACTAATGGAAGACGTATTAAGCGTAGTGTAAAGAAACTACGCTTAATATGTCTTCCATTAGTTATAGCATCAGCAGCACCAAAACAATCAGACCTTCTAAAAGAGAATGCTCCAGCGAACGAAGAATGTAACCATGTGTGCCAGGACCTTCCCGAGACTGACCTGGAGCCGGTCTGCATGATGTTCAGCAGATTCAAGAAGGGGTTCCAGTCCTTCGTGAACATGTGCCACGCGAGGAGGGTTGTTTGTAAGGAGAGTTCATGTAAGTATGGCCTTACTAGCCGCTTGCCCGCCGCTTTGAAGGTGTGGAGGTGGAACGTACTATCGGGATTTAAAGTAACCTGTGTCAAAACCAAGGTCATGGTCTATTCGTGTGCCCATCTAAATCCGAAAAGCTAACAGACAGGCAGACAGACACACCGAAATACAGAGAGACCTACTTTCTGAAAATAATAATAATAATAAAGCCTTTTATTCCGAAACCAGACAGTTACAATATAGGTCTACCGGAATCTCATAGCAAATGGAGAAATAAAAATTAGTTGCGTGCAATACTAGGAAAAATGGATTAAACGATCTTGATACTGTTTAAGTTTTATTTATGTCTTTAGTAATAATGAACATGAAGTATGTGTATGAAGACTGTTGTTATACATCGGGTTCTTAAAATAGAAAAATGTGTAATGAAAAATAAATCAATCGTACATTACTAACTTTATGTACTAATTTATTATATATCATTTAAATCATACTAAAACTTAACACCGCATTCAGAACTAGAAAACGATTCCAAAAACTCCACTTGCATTTCTTGTTCTTCATCAGATAATGAAGATAAAGAGGTATTTATTATAAATCGCTCTTCCAGCATTTCGATTATTCTATCTTGCTGGATGAAATCGTTTTCAATTTTCTTTACATATTCACAACATTTATCTGCCGCCATCCGCCATTCCTCTGCACCAATTTATGAAAAAGCTTCTTCTGTTAATAATTTAATGTCGCTTGCAGGCCTATTTACATTTTTATCAGCAACTTTTTGATTCATTATACCCCATTTCATTTCTATGGGAAATGATAAGGTGATGCGATTTTAACCTGTTAAGCCCCGCGCGACACCGATTTGGAGTCAAACAATAGAAAATCAATTGTGTCTCATTAGCAGTCCTTGACCAATTAATACTTCATCCATTTCATATAAGGGCGCAGACATGTTTTGTTTCACTACTTCCAGTACGCCAAAGATCATCATAATGTAAATCATTTGCGCGAAGCCATTCTTTTATATCAGCGATACGATTGGCTTGTGTGGTTTGTTCATCCGTACGGAATGATAACTAGTATTATCCATAACAATTAGTGTTGGTCGTGTCAGATTTGGAATTTCAAACTCAAACTCAAAGCATTTATTTCATTTAAACCATTTACAGGCACTTTTGAATTGTCAAGGAGTCGGTCAGTTAGAAATATGACGCTAGTTGCCCATTCCAAAGCATAGTAGGTACCTATGGAGAAGAACGGGCAAGAAACTCCAAGGATACTTTTTAAATTATATTGTTACATAAAGATTAGTATAAATAATGTTCAAGTTATGACTAAATGTGAGGACGATGTAAAAAAAGAAAAACTACGGGTCCATAGTAGCAAAATAAACAAAAAAAAAACAATTTCAAGATAAAATAATTACAAATATAAGAAGCTAAGAAGTAACCATTCTCAACTGACGGCGCCCATTCCGAGCATGACGAATGGATCAGCACCATTCAGCTCAACCATTTTGAAGGGAGCTAAATGATCCAACACACGTGCCACCATCAGCGAGATATCTGAGTGAGCATGACATGACTCTCAGCCACCAGGGCCCATTCAAGTCAATGAGGTGAGGTGAGTACATAGTACTCACACCTGTGCAAAGCAATTATACAATACAAAGTAGATTGAATTTTACAATGCAAAGATAGTCTTACAATGTTCAGCTGCTCCAACAGTATTTTTTTAATTGTTGATTATTCAATTGGTTGTGGTTGTAGAGCAGGACCAGCATTGCGACAAGCATTTTTATCAGCGATGTTATCCCCCAATTTATAATATGCCTGCCTGCATAGTGTGCGTTTTAGTTATGATGAGACCTTACCTCCGGAGGTAAGGTCTCATCATTTCAACTTGCTGGTGTGACCTGAAGGTGTACTTCGGTGACTGCTACTGGAACTCGTCGACCAGTAGAACTAGAGGTGCCTTCGTTTTTTTATGTTTCTATGAATGTTTTTTAGTTTAATGTGCGATATCCTGTGCGAGTCAATAAATACTTTTTCTTTCTTTCTTTTTTCTTTTAAAAACAACAAATTGTCAAGAAGATTGTGCTATCTTCTTGACAATTTGTTGTTTTTAAAATAAAAAATCTCAGCAGCGGTTGACAGATCTCGTAATTTGATTCGACAGGTGACAATTGACATTGCCATGTGCATATTCCGGTAGACCTATAACAATAATGGTCCAAACAAAAATCACAAGATGTCTCGTAATTCGGTGTGCCTCCATTAATAATTTCCATTGACGTCTGTCGTGAGGTACTCTCCTCCAGTTTAGACCTCTGCCGCGCTAACGAAGAATACAATAACTCGATTTAGGACGATTTTAAGTTATATATATATTCGGAATCAGCGAATTTAGCGAATTCCGAATATATATATAACTCAAAATCGTCCAAAATTGAGTTATTGTATTCTTCGTTAGCGCGGCAGACCTGCTGTCAGCTTTATTTCTTCCTCCCAGCGGGTAGGCTGCCTTCCCCGATTTCTTATGCCGTCCCTTGGATGTGGTATCCGTCACTATCTTGCTCCACTTGCCTTTAGCATCTCGCATCATGTGGCCTATCCACCTCCACTTTTGTTGATCTATTCTTGTTTGAACATCGGTCAGTTTTGTTTTGGATCGGAGATCTGTGTTCCTAATTCTATCCTGTCCTTTTGAGCCTACCACGGTTCACTCCATTGCTCTTTGACACTTGGCAAGCTTTTCTCTGAGCGATTTGGTGAGTGCCTATGTCTCACATCCGTAAGTTAGACATGGGAGTATACATGAGTTGAAGGTCTTTCTTTTCAAAGTCATGCCTAGGTCTTTTGACTTCGTGATCTCCTTGAGGGACCAATATTTTTTCCAACCAATTGCAATCCTCATATTAATTTCCTGGCTAGTTTGGTCTTTGGTGGAGATGACTTGATCAAGGTAGTAATAGTCCTCAGCATATGCCAAAGCTTCCTCTTTTATTTTTATATTTACCTTTTTAGTGTTTAAATTCCCCGAAATGAGAAACCTGAATCTCAATCCAGAGATCGTTGTTAGGCGCTTTATTTCTGATGATCATCCATGAAGGTTAATTTGTATATTATGTAAAATTATAATACCTATTACGGCTTTAGCTTATTAGCTTATTTTAAAATCAAGTTTTTCCATAATGTCTCTAGACCAGAGCTCGACCCACCTTAGGGTAGGGGTCCAAACGCCTACTGCTGGAGGTTCTACGTGGGGGTGTCTATCTCGTGCGGTCCGTGGCCCTCCGGGGATACCGCACGGTCTCCGGTGATCCGGTCTCCTCCTTGCCGGATTGCTGCCATGGGATCTTGAGGCAAAAATCCTCGCGCACATATGGGAGCGGCGCGAGGAGGCAAAACGCCGGGGGGTAATTCCACTGCCGCGAGAAATCACGGCACAGCGGACAGAGCTCCAGCAGAATCTCATGGCGACATGGAGAGTGCGATTGTCGCAACCAAGTGCTGGGCACGCCACAATTGCGGTGATAAGTCCCCTCTTTGAGGAGTGGCTAGAGAGGCGCCACGGCGTCCTCACCTACCGCTTGATGCAGGTCCTCACTGGACACGGCTGCTTCGGGAGGTTCCTGTGTCAATTGCCCGGGTATTACCACTGTGTGGATCGCCCGGAGGATACGGTGGAGCATACGGTAGAAGTCTTGGGCAGAGCACCGCCGTGTCTTTGTGGAGGCTATTGGCGGCGGAGATCTCTCGCGTCCGGCCCTGGTCCAGGCCATGTTACTGACCGGGTGCCGATGTTTGCCGGGGTCGCGGAAAAGTCTGAAAGGGATACTGTGGACCCTGGAAACTGACCAAGAGCTCGCCCAAATCATGTCCATTGTTCTTTTACAGTACTACACATAGTACATCCCAGCAGATGCAAGATGAACAACCAGTTCTTCCTTCCGATACTCTAATAAACCACGCCATCACGACTTCACTTCACCCCGAAAACATTACGACTTGACTTGACCTCAAGAGAAACAAAAAAGCCTCGCAACCGTTCCGACAAAAAAAATAATAAGAATTAGTCAAATTGGGCTATTCATTTTAATTTTAAAATCCCTTACAAAGAGTTTTCCACCTCTTTGTCTTAATTGTAATCTTTGGCAAACGTCCAGGATAAACAGATAGATAGAATTTGAATTTGTTTTGCACTTTTTGAATGTTTTGCCTTACCTTTTCAGGTTCTGTGAATTTTAGTGGTTTTATAGCTCAAAATGGTATTCTGTAATTATTTTATGTTGTGATACTGAATATTAATAATAATTTGAAACAATCAATCACAATAGGCCTCCCCCAAGTATCGTCACTTCAACCGGTTCTGTGCTTCTCGCATCCAGCGGATTCCTGCGGCCTTCACTAGGGCTTCGGTCCACCTTGTGGGTAGCCTTCCAACGCTACGTCTTCTGGTACGCGGTTGCCACTACATAACCTTTCAGCCCCATCAGCCATCTGTTCTGTGAGCAATCTGTCTGCCTACTGTCATTTGAGTTTGGCAATTCATCGGGCTATGTTGTTTGCCTTGGTTCTCCTACAGATCTCTTCATTTCTGATTCGATCACCTAGGGAAATCACAAGCATAGCGCTCTCCATTACCCTTTGGGTGTCCTTTGGGAGGCTTGCCCAATTAACCTAAATGAATTTGAAACTGCGAATTGTACTACACATCTCTTCGGGACACTGCAGGGGTGATGTTATATTATGTAAGAAATGTAAGAGAATAAATACTTCATGACTTTCAATGTATGTTATGAAAGCACTAAAATAAGTCATCATTATAGTAATGTTACACCTATTACACCTATAGCCTACCTGTACCATAGTATACCTGTTAAACCTATAGTGTTTTTAAAACGTGTTCGTGGAGCGCAGAGCTTGTGACTAACTAATTAAAGCCGCTTTGGTCTATTGATCAGGTTAAGATATGCTTGCCAGGGTTAGTCCGTCGATGGGTGACCATCTTTACATACCGAGATTTCTCCGTGCTTCGGAAAACACGTTAAACCGTTGAACCCGGCTGTCATTCGTGGATCTTAGACAGTCGTTAGGGGTCGTTAGAAACCCGAAAGTCTGACAACCGGCCTTACCAAGGGGTATTGTATTACCCAGTTACTGGGTTGTGGAGGTCAGATAGACAGCCGCTCCATGTAAAATACTGGTATTCCGCTGCATCTGGTTAGTCGACTGGAGGCCGACCCCAAAATAGATGGGAAAAGGTTGGGCAGATTGGGTGTTTTTAAAACGTATGATTCTTTTTCTTTTTCACGTGCTGAGACGTGCACATGCTACTCTTTTGGATCAAAAATATACTAAAAGGGAACCTGCCTCTATTCTGATATCTCAAAATCATTTGCTTCAAATCTGTGTTTCAAAACAGAGTAAGTATTTCGTAGACAAAATTATAGGGCAAATATTCATCTTTGCCGAGGATGAATATTTGCCCCATGATTTTGTCTAAAAAAAGAGGGACCCATGGATTCCTTCCACAGATTCCAGAGGGACCTATGGTAATTTAAAATTTGAAGGTAAAAAGTAAAGGTATACAGGGTAGGCGCGTTTTTAGTTAGGACATCAGGGCAGCTAGTGACCCACCCCTGCTTTGCACGGTTTTTACATCTTCACGTAACATCAAGATTTCATTAATATCATCATTCTCCTGCCCCTTTATTCCATACTTTTCTATTAGTCGTCATCTCGGTAACCAGCTCCTTTCTAGCCATATCATGTTTCACATCGTCCATCCATCTTTTCTTTGGGCTTCCCATACTCTTATATCCATCGAAATTCATGCTCAATAAAATCTTCACTACATTTCTTCATTCCTCCGTATCACATACTTATTCCATGACAACCGATTTCATTCATTCTATCCATTCTTAACATCACACATCCCTATCAGCATTCGCATGTCAGCTCCATACAAATTGCCTTTCATGCATCCCTTTTGTGGCCAACATTCTGATCCATACAAGACATCTGCTGTTTTGTTACATAACCATTTGTTTTATATATCTTCCTCTTAAGTTTCGGGCAATGTGGGACTCGCAGATTGTTCCCGTGACTTGCCGCCATTTCATCCGTTCAGTGTTAATTCTGTGCTTAACCATCCGATCTACTTTGCCATTACTTTGCAAGAGTGAACCAAGATACTGAAAGTCAGAGCCGACTGGCAGAAGCGCGCCATCAAGCGCTATGGCTGCAGTACTAGAGAGACCGCTGAAATCGTGGAACATATATTACATTTTGGTTCTGGTGATTTTCAAGCCTACATTCTCCAGTTTCTGTTGCCTTTTTCCTAATCTGCTCTGGATCTCAGGTCCATCTTCACAAACAATAACCAAGCCGTCGTCAAACAGCATGCACCAGGGTGCCTCTTCCTGTTTGTCCGACGTTTGAGCGTCAATAATCAACAAGAAGAGGTAAGGACTTAAAGCCGACCCTTGGTGCAAACCTACAGCCACACTTAACTCTTTGGTATTGCCAGCAGCCGAACCGACCGGTCCTAGGTGCAAAATGAATTTTACATAGCACGATTTAACTCTAAATACTTCCCGGGCAAACCTTTCTCTTTCAAAGCTCACCACAACACATCCCGAGGTACCCTATCATACGCTTTCTCCAGATTAATGAACACTGATGAACACCACGTGCAAGTTCTTGTGTGCATGTCTGTACTTCATGGACCAGGCCCGGCTCGACGGCGCGTCGTATTCCACGCAAGCCTCAAAGAGATGTCGTCAGCACAATGTAGGGGTCCACTAGGGCCGATGCCTGCCGGGGTCGCGGGAAGGTACTAATGGGTCACCGAGGCCCCCGCAACACAGGCAACGGAAGGAATAAAGGTGGGTTTTAGTCAGTAAGAGTCTGACACACCCTCCCGCTCCAGTCAGAGCGGGAGAAGTTATTTGATGATTTCCCACCCAAAAAAAAAATACTAAATATATAATAAAAAAAAATGTCTGTACTTCATGCACAATTGGTGGAGTGTAAAAGTGGAGTCCATTGTTCCTTGACCTGGCATAAACCCAAAGGTTCGGGGTAATCCCATTTCTTTCTCAAAGATCTCATTAATATCTTAAAATTTAATATTAAAATATTTTACGCATTAACCTTCTGGAATTAATACTGTAATAATGATCGTGTAAGCCGCATCAAAATTCGTTGCGTTGTTTAGAAGAACAACGTGGTCTCACAGACAATCACGAAAAGCGACTTAAATTTTTAATATGTATAGAAATGGTGAAATTTAAAACCGTCCTTCAATCCAGACCGATTTTAAAGAAAACTGGCCGTGCACAAGAGATAAAAATAAGTAAGATTTCGGTTACTTATTAACAAACCCAAAAACAACATCAAGGATGGCGGTCGTTTTCAGTGAACTGTCAGCATTTAATTTAGGATTACTGCTTCAGGCAGTTCACATTATGATGAAACTTGTTCGCCTAAACGAGACTACACGCTTCTCATATTAACGTCTCTGACCCTATTAATATTTATAAACGCATAATTATATTCTGCAAAGGACACGTGCCAGCCTGATGTGTAATATACTCTGTGTTTGTTCAGAAAGAGGAAAAAAGGGTAAATAATTAAGAAATAAATTACAGAATTTTTCGTGTTCTCGGAACGTTCCCAAACTAAATTAACTGTTTGTGAGGATGATTAAGACGCTGACAACACCTAAACCGCGGTCTCTATCAGATTGCATAGAAAAGAAAGAGAAGCGCGATGACACAACGCTTGTAATTTATTGCAAAATGTGAAGCAATTATCTATTTACTCAAAATTGAGTTGAGTAATCGAAAATAAAAAACACACAAATTCTGCATTCAAATAAGACGTTCTTGTTATTAATTAAATACGTAACGTATGTTGATATTTAATACAGATATTTTGGATAAGAACTCAAGGTAAGAGGTTAGTTTAACGTTAGTTTGTATGGAGGTTTTTTTTTCAAAACGGGTTTTGGTAACAACCAAGTTCTGGGAAATATGTTCAAAATTAACATAAGTTTTTCCGCTACCACAAACTATACAGATTTGGCAATTTTTTACTTAAGAGAAGCCTATTTTGGTCAATTAGGTCTTGTCGGCGCCTTTACGAGAAAATTGACGACACGGTTGGCGTAATGGCTGAGCGAACGACTGCTACGACAGCGTGTCGCGGGTTCGATCCCCGCACGGAACAAGTATTTGTATGATCTGCAAGTAATTGTTATGGGTCTGGGTGTTTGCGTTTGTGAGTTTCTATGTTTGTAAACGCACCCACGATACAGGAAGAAATTCCTAGTGTGGGGCAACGTTTTTTAAAAATAATAAATTTAAAAGAAATTAAATAAATATTTTATTTACTAACTCTCATCGAAACTGCCCAAACCAATTATACCGTATACCTAACTTAAGTACGCATAACCTCTTCGGTTACTTTTAGTTTTATTTTAACGACGTAATTATTAACAATAATTTATCGCAGTGTCATCTAGATTCTAGATAATATCAGGATCAAAAAGTCATGCATTTTGTCGGAATATACAACAATTTAGGGTGGGCCTATTATCTGCCCAAAAAAGTGTCTTCTTTGTAATCGCAACAAATATTTAATGTCTAGAAATCCTTAGTAATAAAAACTATCTATGTATTTTTATTCAATATCAGAGTTAACTTATCCACTGACAAAGTATAACCAATTGATTGCATAGATTTACCAAACAGTAGCTCTTAGACAATCTGGCACTGACCACTATGTAAACTACTAATGACAACTAATGCACCATGAGGCAGTAGTATTACCTAACTACATTACCTAAGCTATGATTAGCAAAGACAATCCATTAACCAGAAGAATAAGCATCTCGAAGAGGAACTCCTCTAACTAGAAGGAATAAAACGTTAGGAAAAAGTAACCAGGGAGAACTAGCGAGGGAAATTGCAGCAGAATAATCGGTTTTACGTAGATACCTATAAAAAAAATCTCGTATCGGTACGAAGCATTATTCTCCTCATCATTGACTGACCGTTGATGTTCTCTGCAACAATGGACAGCATTGGTCCATAGGTAATACTGGCTGTGGGAATTTCTGAAGTTCGTGGGCTGAGCATGGATTCCATGAAATCTCGCGACCCAGTCGAATCTCAGTGGGCATGTGGGCTAAATTGTCATTTTATACTTACGGAATCTCAAATTAATTAAACAGTAGATACTGTAACTTTTAAACTGCACATTGCTTGTATCCGAAACAAAATGATTGCCCACACGATATCTCGACTCTTATTGAAATTGTTGGCTAGTTCCCAAACTGGATCGTTGTAAAGGGTAAAAGCCTCAACAAATACGTAACAGATTAAAATTCTTTATTTTCGAAGTAAGTTCCTATTTACTCTGTAAAAGGGAATCCTTATTTGTGGGTGAAAAAAAATAAAATGTGGTGTTTTTTGATGTCAGATTTAGACAGATATTTTTCGAGAACATACCGAGAAATGCTCTTTTTATCAGAGATTTAAAGGTGTTATTCACACTATCCCGTCGCTTAGCGTGGGGCAGCTAACTTTATTCACATCATACTAGAACGCACAGAGATAACATGTCTTAAGCAGCGTTTGTTTAATTGGCGTTTGTCGTTCTTAGCCTAACCAGGTATATAACGTGGTAAACTAAAAAGAAATGCCTACACTATAAGGTATCTGCAAAATTTCAAGTCTCTAGGTCCAACTCCCTCCCTATTTGAACCGCAAAAACGACCATGCCGATAAATGTTGATAAATTCATTTGAAGGTGGAGAAATTATTTGTTATTCTGTTTACACCATGGTCGATATGGACGAGTCGGTAAATTATGCTGTTGAATTTTTAAACTCTCTCAATCCGTGTTACAGGCTGGCTTATGTTGCGTGTGTTGCTGTCATGTTGCTTAGAGATAAGCGGCCTACATAATTGTGCAATGCAACTAGACCTAGACTCCAAGTAACAGCTCTCCGCCGCAATGTTTATCATAATCAGCCTATAATGTTCCCACTGCTGGGACACAGGCCTCCTCTTGATGAGTGGGAGTGGGCCGTGGTGGGGCCAGCATGGTAGATACCACGCGGGCCCAGTTCGGGTTGGTAGATGTCACGTCTTCGAATTTTTGGTTCTAGGAAATGCCGGTTTCCTCACGATCTTTTCCTTCACCGTTTTGAGAGTAGTGGTGATGAAATAATTTACACAAAGTAAAGCGCCTGTCTGGGTTCGAACTTACGACCTACAACACGTAAGTCACGGCCGTTACCACTGGGCCACCACTGCTCCCGCAATGTTATTGAGGCCAAAATATTAGCTGGATCTACCGGAGGAGAAACAGTCTTCGTGCCGCGTATACCATTGATCCCAAATTAATGACTGAAAAAGATCGCAGTTCCCAATAAAAGTTTGTTTCGTGAGTCACAGGAACAAACTCTGAAATTTGCTGGAGTTGATTTGGCCGTGGGAGAAACCGTGTTTCTCCCACGGCCAATTTCATGTGGCATGCTCACGTGTGAGCTTTCCAACAAGCCTGGTTATTTGAGTGCCCGCTTCCGAATTATTTTCATTAATTCGGAAGCGGGCACTAAAATAACAAAGCGGCGCGCAATGATTGTTGACATAGCAGTCCCTCATGACGGGAATCTCGTGAAAGCCGAGAAAGATAAACAGATCAAGTATCTTGACTTGGCTCGCGAGGTTGTCGACATGTGGGATGTGGATTCAGCAATCATTGTGCTGATAGTCATATCAGCCAATGGCTTAATTGCCAAGAGCCTCGACCAACACCTAAGGAGGCTCACGTTGGACGGCTGGATTAAGGGATTCAGAAAGCGGTACTTCTGGACACGGCTCGCATTGTTAGGAGGTTCCTCTCTCTGGAGCCCTGACCGTAGCTTGGACCCTGTTCCCGATACCGGTGGGCTACCATTTTTTATATTTTTAAATGTTTTTATATATTTTTGTATATTCTAATATTTAAAAATATAATTATATTGTGTAAATAATGGAATAAAAGAAAATAATAATAAATTCTTTATTTTGGACAAAATAGGACCCACTGTGTTAGTAAATTTCTTATAATTAATGTTAGTATATTATCTAAGTATTAATTTAAAGTACTATTATTATTTAAAAAAATACAACTGTTTGAGTTCGCTTCATGTGGACGACTCTCAAGCGAAAGGAGAACTTAACTCGTTCATCACCCCTACAAAACGCCTTAGAATAGGAGAATAGATGTTCTCCGCCACTGTCCTCAGAATACTGTTGTCACTGTCCCGCAATCTTGCTACTAAGGATGAGATGTTTTTTTCGAATGACTGCATAAAAGTCGTCAGTTCGATTCACCGCAAACATCTCAGATGCGCTACAAATACGAGGCAGTCCCAACAGCAATCTGAACACATTATTATATTGGACCTCCAGCGATCTTTTGGTAAAGCTGACCCACAGACTTCCCGTGTACATACCCTGGCAATAAGCTTTGAAAAGGGTTATTTTAACCCTAAGGGTTATTTTTTTATTAGTACAACGGCAAAATTTGCGCGCCAACATATTCCCTCTGACCGCCAGTGCCCTGCGCTCCCTCGCTATGTCCACATTGTCTTTAAGGTCGTCGGTAAGTATGTGCAGTACAAGGTGCGCTACCCGTGTTGACACACTACTGATTTCCACAACACTGCTAGTGAGTTCCTTGTTAACAAGGAAGCCGACACTGCCTTGGGAGAGCTGATCATCTTCGCGAAAGTAGATTAGGTGACCTGACTCCAGGGTTATCGTGTCCTCCCCCTGCTTCGGACTTCAGATAACCCCAGTATATGCTTGTATATGTTGGTAGCCTGCCATAGCCCGGGGATTCTTCGCCCCCCCCCCCGTCCCGCCATTACCGTGACCCAGAATAGCGGGACCACCGGGAACTGAGGGCCGTTGTTTTGGCACTTTTTTCATCAGGAGGTTTTAATGCCTGTAGTCACCACGCTGGGCAAGCGGGTTGGTGACCGCAGTGCCAATTTCTTTCCCAACGATGACGCTACTGCCCGTCATCGCTCTGGAGAATTCAGATTGGCTTGTTGGATCGGTCGGTCGCTAGCGCCTCGTCCGTCAGTGGCAGGGTGAACCGCGCGCAGGTGAGGTTGACATTTGGTCCGGTTGTTGTGTGCTCCCCCTTACACCCGGTCATCGTTATATAGTGTAAAGATATATCGTTATAAAGTGTAAAGTTATATAGTGTAAAAATATATCGTCATATAGTGTAAGGATATATAGTTTTAAAGTGTAAAAATATATCGTTATATAGTGTAAGGGTATATCGTTTTAAAGTGTTAAGATATATCGTTATACAAGGTGTCGTTTTGCATCCATGTGAAATTTCAGCAGGCTGCTATGAAAGACGTATATAACTAAATGAAATAACGGTACCTGCTCAATAATTAATACATATATGTATTTTTTTTTGTTATTTTAGTTATTTATTTCCAAACGAATGACCTGGGAGTATGAAGATGACTGTATATATCTTTGGAACCGAAACATTGTGACTTTTAAGAGTTTTAATAGAGAGGTAAGAACCTTCATGACCCACCAGGTTTTCAGGAAGATTGTCAGCTTTTAAACTACCTGAAGTTTGTCTTGGACATCACTGACATCGGTAAAGGAAAGCATCTTGAGTGAACCTGGACTTATAATTAATATCTGAAAGTAAGACTAAAATCGCGAATCCGCCTTGAGCAAGCATGTTGATCAATGCTCAAATCCTCTCTGTATGAGAAGATACCTTTGCTCTACAGTGACATGACTTTCGTCTGCTGCGCGAATAAATATAAGCAATTAAACACACACACACACACACACACTAAAAAAATATCATCCCCATTTTACGTGTAAGGGACCCTAAAAAATATTTTACAAAATTATATTTTACCCCTTTGTCGGCGTGATTAACACGTATACCCATGCAAAACTACAGCTTTCTAGTACTTAGAGTCTCTGGGCTAAGCTGGGGACAGAAAGACTGACAGAGAGACAGACAGACAGACATAGCGAAACTATAAGGGTTCCTTGTTGACTAAGGAACCCTAAAAAGACGTTGCTGATACTTTCATTATGTCATTATTATTAAGAGTAGATTGTGTTAATGAATTACCCTAAACTACAAATTAAAAATATGTAAAGGTACATAAAAAATTTAAAATGTTTTTACACCCAACGATAAACTAGAATTCATACAACAATAATGCTTTGAACATACTAGGCTCTCAGAAAAGAAAGAATATACAAGGTTTTAGCTAGCTAGGTCTTATACAAATTAAAACTAAGTAACGGTGCTTGGACCTCTACTGTTCGAACAACAGCCTCCCGTGGGAGTTTTTACATGACAAAGTATAGTTTACATAACTTTACATATATTATAATGCCACTGAGACAAATGTGAGTAGTTTAAACTTTACTGGAGTAGTGTGGACGTTCATCTGATACCAAAAATATGGGTAGATACCTGACCTATATGACAATACTCGAACCCGGGCAGGCACTTTACTTGTGTAATTTATTTCATCACCACTGCTCTCTAAATGGTGAACGAAAACATCATGAGGAAACCCGCATGTTCTAAAACCAAATATTTGAAAACATGAAACGTCTACCAATCCGCACTGAGCACGTGTGATTGAATGAGCACCTTACGCCCTGCTCTCCCACAAAGAGATGTTAACAGCCCAACTATAATTAAAAAAAAAAAACAACTAAATACATTACACAGTATGAACCGATAATAAATAACGCTATTACAATGGAGTCGAAGCAAGCTAAACACAGTCCTATCTATCATTTTTCAAGCTTATTCTGTGCCCAAGACATCTCGTAAACCGTAGAAAATGAGGCAGGTCTTCAACATTCTAACACGAATTAAATAGTTTTATCTTGAGAAGTATTGTCTTGGCGGGTACAGTCAGCAACATCAACGAGAGTCTACAAATACGTCTGATAAAATTTTGCAAATAGTCTAAGATAGAGTATTTTTCCACGGTAGCAGCTAAAATTTCAATAAATATTTATATATTTTTTATTTTGTTATTGTTTATTTCTCACCCAAATCAGGACAACAAGGTGATGATTGGAGCCTCTTTTTAAGCAAAAAATCTCTGTATTATGAGACTCCGCTCTTCCATAGCAAGATAATTTCACATAAGAGAACAAAATAGAATTGCATTATTCACGTGATTGTGTATATGTGTATAGAGATGGGGTGGGTGGGGGGTTTGTGTATGTGTGTGTGTTATGTACTTTATGAGTTTATCTTGGACATAACTAACATCCGTGAAGGAAAACGTCGTGAGGAAACCTGGACTTGTCATTAATATATGTTTGAAATCGCCAACCCGTCTTGAGCAAGCGTGGTGATCAATGCTCGTGCCTTCTCTGTATGAGAAGAGGCCTTTGCCCTACAAAGGGACAATAATAGGCTGGTGTTATATTATCAACACTACGCTACTGACTGTACGTCAGTACTCTCAATCTCACGAATTGAAATAAAATGGCGCTCGTCCGGACATAAAAACGGGAAATTATATTAATAAAACGTGTCCCCTCACTTAGAAATTGCGATATTTCAACATTCAAATTCACCAAATCGTTTTATTCAAATTTGCATCAGCTTTGACAAAGATTATTATTTTTAAACTTCCATTAAACCTACCTGCAAAACTTCTAACTGACATAAAAAAAAACAATCTAATCTATCTTCTCCTTAGGAGACCCTAGGCAAGAAAAAACTTCTTTTGAAATGTTTTAAATTCAAAACTGTCTCATGAAGTTACTCGTGCGTTAGGAAACCAAAATATAGTGGTCAAAGTTGGTCCTTAGAGCATCGGTTGAACTAAATCTACAGTTATACAGCTCGTCTGCCCTAAACACACAGCATTAAATAAACGTCATTCCTATCAATTACTGAAAAAAAAAGGAATTGAAAAATAATTACGGGAGAGAAGTTACAAAGAAATTGTATCGATATCATCATAGCAGAAAAAGTTGCCAAATACAAAATATAATAAAAAAAAATAAAAAAAAGGAATATTGTATTTGTGTGTTGTTTTGAATTGAAATTTTCAATGTAAGATGTAAATAATAATAGATGTTTATGTTTTTTTACCATCTATTAGACTTTATAGCTTTTGCTGAAATCCGATACAGAGTACCAGTGTGTAATTTATTGTTCAGTTATCGCTGAATTTTAGCGTTGGCGTTCTGTGGTTTCTGCCTATCCCCACGAGAAGAAGGCGATGTATGCGAATGTTAATATACCTCGGTACTGTTTTCATTAAAATACATATTACATATATGTATTTTAATAAAAACAGAATTTTAGTCAAAATATTCTGCAAATGGACTTTAATGAACTACTTACTTCGTAAATATGCAATCCGCCACACACGCACTTAACTCTAAAGTCTACTGATTCCCACCTTCATCACAAAAATTTCAAATCATACACATTTTTAGACTTTTTGATAAAGAAACCACAATTTCTCTCCATTTCGCAATCTTATTGATCCGAGAAGCTCACGTTATTACGGAAGTAGATTGGATTTATTAATTCAGATGCTTGCAGGTTTTGAGGTTTCGGTGCGTGGCCTTAATTACCACTTAACTACATCGCCCCTTGGCAGGATGGAAATACCCGGCAGACTTGGTAGCCTCGGGTATTGGCTGAGCTCTGGGTTCTGCTAGAGAATTGGGCTCTAGTTTAAGTTATTGGATACTTGCTGTTGCCCGCGACTTCCTATGTCCTTCTCCAGGTCTCAAACTACCTACTTTTCAAATGTCACAACGTTTGGTCTAGTGGTTTAGGCGTGAAAGGTAACAGACAGGCAGACAAAGTTACTTTGGCATTTATAATATTAATTTTAGCTTTTACCAGTGTGGCAGCGGCTTCTCCCTCTTATATGTGGGAAATTAGTCCAAGGGAACGTACTACCGGGAAAAAAAATATCCTTTGTTCTAATCCAGGTCTTGGTCTACGCGTGTACCAATTCAGCCGTTTTAGCGTGAAAGCGTAACAAATAAACAAACAAACTCACTTTTGAATTTATAATATTAGTCAGAATATTCAGTATGGATATGATAACCAATAACATAAAAAAATCCTTTCTGAAAAGCCCTTTCTGACCTTTGCATAATCAGAGGCATCGCAAATGCATTGCCATCCCAGGGAAAAGCTGAAATTACGTCATCGTCATCATCATTTCAGCGCCGAAAGGCGATCACTGCTGGACACAGGCCACCCCCAAGCAACCCCATTCCGATTGGTTCTGTGTTTGTCGCATCCAGCGGATTTCTACGGCCTTCACAAGATGATCGGTCCACCTTGTGGGAGGCCTGCCAACACTACGTCTTAACCATGCTAATTCAAATTCAAATGGCAATGGTCTTGTTTAAATTTCAGGTTGTGTCTCTACACTCATAATTTATTTCGAATTATTGCCATAATTAACTTCCTTGTAATTTTCTTAAATAAGTAGTTTCAGCTACTTTTCTATTTCTATTATTTAGCCTCATAGCTGTTGGATTTAGGTCCTAATATTATGCCTTGTGGCACACCATAATATAATTCTAGTTTTCTGTTATATGAAGACAATTTACTTAATCAGACATCTTGCTGCAGCAATGCTGCATACCTGAAACAACAGTTCAATCATGCATAGTTCTTGATTTTCCAATCTATCTTTACCAATTGAATGACGACACATAGCCTTCATATAGATATCATAGGAAATCAAAGGCCTTAGCTTAAATCTTTCAGTATTACTTAATTACGTACCTTAAAAAAAGAACTTCCAAAAGACATAGTTTAGTGCAATGTCATGGGGGTCACTTCTTACGTCTGGTCCATGCTCCCAGAAATAAATCCTAGATGTCTAGAATCCAGTCAGTCAGTATTATCATTTCAGCTGAAAGACTTCCACTGCTGGACATAGACCTCCCCGCTTATATCCAGCAGAGGACGTCTTTCTGCTGCATCATTTTAACTTTGGCGGCATTGCCACTTCGGTAGGTTCTGTGCTTCCCGCATCCAGCGGATTCATCGGTCCACATTATCATTATCCTTGACGGTGTACTATAAACTAATTCTGACATTACAAAATCCTCCGTTACTACACCTTGACTGATTTTCATTATTAAGACCTTTAGCACGTAACACGGTGGAAATATCAGCACTTTCAATATTTTCTTCACATGATATGTAATCCGTACGGGATTTCTCCGGTATTTCGTACTCTCGACACGTCTCGGACGTACTCCTTGAGGAGGCGTTTACGCGCCATTATTGGTATAAGTGCCTGTTAACGTATAGTGGGTAAGACAGGGGGTACATTGGACGCAGATTAGTTTGCCGTGGACAGAATAGTTTTTGAAGTGAAATCTTCTTTGGGCACATATTGCGCTCTTTGTGAACAGTGAAAGAAACTGAACCGTCACATCTGAATGTGACGGTTCAGTTTCGTTCACTGTTCCTGACTGTTCCCGTGACTGGCTCCAGTCGGTCGGTGACGCTGAAACGCGTATACTCGGCTCCAATCGCAAGTTTTCACTTCTATCGTGAGGTCATAAGCACACACCCTCTTTTTGTTGTATCGTGATGGCCCTGTAATTAAGGCCTCTCAAGCACGAGGTTGTGCATTCAATCCGGGCAAATAAGTACCAATATGATTTTTTATGAACTTTCTAAGTTTATCTTGGATATCAGTGACATCGGTGAAGGAAAATATCGAGAAAAACCTTGATTTAAAATTAATATAAGTCTAAAATCGCCAGCCCGCGTTGAGCAAGCGTGTGGGTAAATAATATGCTGGCATTATTATTTGACTACCAGATATTATTATTGCGTACTAAGACCCGTCGTACACGACGACACTCGACGACATTCAATCAAAAGATTGAATGTCGCTGTACCTCTGCCCTCTCCTTTGTGGAATACTGGCGAATAAAGCTGAATAGTTTGTTTTTTTGAACGCGTTTATCTCTGGAACAACCCGTGGGATTTGATTTTTTAGGGCTTCATAGTCAACAAGGAGCACTTATAGTTTATGACTAAAATAATAATAATAATACTTACTGACTAAAACCCGCCGGTGTTCCTGCCGTTGCCTGTTTTGCCAGGGGTAACTGTTTTACTGAATCTCTTAGCTTAACTAGCCACATAGAGGGCTATATAAATTAGTGAAAGTCATTGTGCATGTATTTTTAAGTATTGAAAGGATTATTACTTACTAAATATAACCTCAAAATCATTGTATATACTTGTTCTTTAGAATACGCAAATTAATTTTCCTTCACTGTTGGTTAGGCGTATGAATGCAGAACAATCTCCTTTAAGAAGATGCCCCTGACTACATGAGATTGTTTATACAAATAGGTCATCTTGTTTCCATCTTTTTTAAAGTTCACTTTTTACGCAGTCGGGTTATTTGATTGTTTTAATGACTTTTTTACAATTTGCTGTAAGCTATAGAAGAACACAAACATAATGCAATATTGCTCAGCCCCCGTAGAAAGAAGCGTGATAATATATAGCTTACAGACTGACCAGAATATGTGTATGCAAAATTTTAAAAGAATCCGTCCATTAGAATTTGCGTGACGCTGGAACATACATTCACACAAACAGAAAACAAATCTAAAAACTATTTTTCGGCATTAGAATCGATCCCAGACCTCGTAGCAATTTTTTTAAATTTTCAACGTATATGTATTTCGACTTCGCTACGATTTTATTATAAATGTATAGAATAGATAATACATTCAATATTCTACAATGGTAATAATTGTGCGGGATAAGACGCAATAAGAAGCTCCCTAGGGCCACTCCTTTGTTCAGTCTGTGGACCTGTTGGATTCATAGTGTATTCCCCAAGTACGTCTCTACAGGGACGTAATTAAATAGATAGGGTGCAAAGACTCCTCGTTAAGTAATAATTGCCAAAATATTATTCTAATGGTGATGTTGATTTGAATATTTTTGGGGTTAATCTGTGTATTTCTTTGGTTTGGTTATTTGGGGTGTACGCGTATTCAAGTATTCGTTTGTCTGTTACATACATTTAAACACATCAAATGCAGAATAAACGAATGCAAAATAAATCCACCATTTCTTAAAATAATAAATTAATATTTTATCCATTAAATTTAATTTAGAATTTGAAGTTGACCGATTGAGATTTTGTGTATCGATTTAGTTAGACGAAAAATCATATTAGCAATCTTCAAAATCCGGTTCTGTAAATCGAATATCATACGGTATCAATGTACTCGTAGGTAAATCATTTTCCCATTATGTGGCTTCGATATAAGAGGTTAGTCCTAATAACCTTCAAAGGGCTGGAAATATTGCTTGCGTTTTACCAAAAGAATATTTCCTTTCCCATTTCCTATTTCCTTTACCCAAATGTTGACTAAATTAATCTCTATTGACGATATGAAAAATATCATGTGCGTATGCTTTTATTTATTTATCAATAGGTTAGCCCTACGACTGTTTACACATTTCATTTGAAAGTACACGATATTATAATTTATAAGTTCAACAATCAGTTACAGGCTAACACCACATGCACTATATATTATGATTTAACATTAGTTTATCTTATTAAGTTATTTTACATTTATATTACTACAATTAATTGAGAATTATGGCTGATTAAAAATAGTGCAAAAACAAAGCATACATCTAGCAATATTACATACAAATCAAGAATAGAATAAAATTAACTTGAAAAAAAAAATATATTATTAAGATTGGTAATAGTATCTATCTTTCATCCAAAATAAAGTAGATGTGATGGACAATGAGATCCTAATAAGGATTTGCGACACAGCCTTCACTGTGGATGAGGTGGATAGTGCTAAGGAGTTGTTATTTCGTTCAATAAAAACTAATAAGAAGAAGGTGACCAGACGCAAAGAAGAAAAAAAGTGAGAGACTTATATTATATGTGTCTTCAAAGTAACGGAGCCAGATCTTATACCAATCTTCGTTGCCCGTGACTTGCAAAAACTACCACCAGTTACATTTGACCATGTAGATGTGACCAAATTATTAAAAGATCGTAAGTGTATATTTTTGTTTATTTATTTATTTATTTATTTATTTATTTATTTTTTATTTATTTATTTAGGTTAACTAACAATTGCCAACAAGCAGGCCCCCGTTATCATTATTAGAGCGCAATATTAATGCGAAGAAAAGAGGAGGGTATTTGCTTGACAGTGGGCCGATAGGTTTATCACCGGCGCCAGTGTACGATGACGGTTATGCGATGACGAGGTGTGCGAGTGCAGAGCGTAGTGAGTCTCCAAAATATCGCTATCTCGCTTGCACACGCACTGAGGAGACAAGGTTGGGTACACCGATCGGCTGCACCGAGTAACTCAACGCTATTGGAAAGCGAAATGTGTGAGGTGATCTCTGAGTCAGCCGTTTGTCATACAGAAACCAGTCGATTAAAAAGACCTACTATGGCGGAGATGGAAAGAAAGGGTGAGTGGAAAACGCCCAAGAAACCGACCGACAATTAGACGTTAGTGCAAAATCGGCGGTCGAAGTGTCGTTTTACTGGTAAAATGGGCAAAGCGGCTACGGACTTGTCCGAGAAATTTAAAGCAGCAGAAGTTAAAATACCTTTGTTTATTTCCAATGTAAACAAAGAGGTAGCGGTGGATGACATATGCAAATACATCAAAAATAAAACTGCGGAGATAGTTTCGCTTGAGAAAATTACAATGAAGAAGGAAAAGCCATACAATGCCTTTATTTAAGTGCTTGTTAACAAAAACAAGCTGAACGTTTTTTTAGATGACCAAACATGGCCTGATGGCGTAACATTTAGGCACTTTATCCATTTCAAGCACAGAAGAGAAGACACAAATAAAACAATTTTTGGGCGTGAGGAAATAACAAAACCAAATGAAATGAAATGAAATTGTTTATTCTGTAAATAGGATATGAGAATCACTTTTACACGTCATATTTTTTTTAACATAAGCTAGTTGGAGTCGACATTTCCTATCTGACTACCCCTGAGAAGAAATGGCGAAACAAATTCAAGGGTCAAAGTCTCTTTTAAAGTCCAGACATAATCTTGGTCAGATCATGTGAGGACCATGTAGATCCATGTCTAAAATGGTCTTTTGAGGAAAAACCACACAAATTTGAGTGGACCTGTCCAGTCAGTGCAAGCATTTGTCGTGTAGCTCAAAAAAATCAGAAATTTTATAGTACCCTTTTTTTAAAAACTTTGGTTTTAATACAGCTTTTAAATCGTTTAATGGGTAAATTTCGAATATCAATAGGAAGTTTGTTGTACAAGCGTATACATTGACCCATGAACGAGTTGTCTACTCTGTGGAGGCGAGTGTAAAGTTAAGCAAGATTATGTTTATTCCTGGTATTTAAACTGTGGATATCGGACATTTTCTTAAAATTTGATATATTTTTGTGCACATACATAAGATTATCAAATATATATTGAGAGGCTACAGTCAGAATATCTATTTCTTTGATTTTTTCTCGAAGGGAATCTCTTGGACCTAGGTTGTAAATGGCTCGAACATCCCTTTTTGTAAAACAAAGACGGTATCAATGTCCGCACAGGTTCCCCAGAGAAGAATCCTATATGAAATAAGACTATGAAAATAACTAAAATAAACAATTCTAACCGTATCTAAATCGGTTATCTGTCGATTTTTTTTAAAACAAATAATGTATGGTATTGCAAAAATGAACTTAATAAAATTTAATTGCAAAAATGTTAAAACTGTGTGCGTTCACTGTGCAAAACCGCTGATATTGTTTTGTTACAAGAAACGTGGTTATATCCACATGATCTAGCCTTTCTTGATACTGTTGATCAGGAATTCAGTTACACGGGTAAGTCTTCAGTGGACACTTCAGCTGGCATGTGTAAAGGGAGACCGTACGGAGGGCTTGCCATACTATGGCGTAAAACTGCGTTTAACTATGTGAGTGTAGTTGAAAGTTTCAGTATTTGTGCAGTGAATGTAGTAGTGAACAACAGGTGCTTTTTGGTTATAAATATGTATATGACCACGGACTGTCGCGAGAATCTGCCACTTTTTTACGGAATGTCTTAGTGAAATGTATTCTATTATACTAAATATGATCATGTTTCTAACTTTCGCAGGATTCTCAAGTGGCTCCCTATTCGTCTCCGCAGGAACTCTCGGATTATATTATTGTGTCTACTATTTAACATCCTTCATAATCCTAGAACGCCATCTTATCTGCGGGAACGTTTTTCCTTCGCCCGTCCTTCTGATGCACCTCAGGTCGCATCTTAGAAATCTCCTCCCCATTCTACCGACTTCTACTCCTACTCTTTCACTGTGCACGCGGTTCGTCTGTGGAATTCACTTCCGCCTGACATTACGGACTGCGAAATGGTTGCTGTTTTTAAAAGAAGAGTGAAAGAACACTATCTTTCCACTTTGCCATAGTTGCTTATTTTGTATTTATTATTTTACGAGTATACTATCAATTATATATAAGTATTTTAGTGATATTTATTTTAGAAGTATGTATTTATGTAAGTATTTTCTCTTATAGTATATTTAAATTAGTAAATAGTTTTTTTTTTGTTGTTTTGTGTATTTGTTTTCTCTTCTACTCTTACACACAGTGTCTACATCTCTTTGTCTACTGTCCTATCGCAGGTATGCTGGAAGAGATTTCATTAGAAATAAGCATCACCTTTGTACGTATTTTTCTGTTCCTTTCTTCTTGACAGTTTATATGTGTGTACATAAACTGTTAAATAAATAAATAAATAAATAATAATGCCGAATCAGTGTATGTGTTGGGAGATTTCAACGCGCACCCGGGTGAGTCATTTTGTAATGAACTTATTAGTTTTTGTAGTGAGCAGGAATTGTCATGTGCGGTCTTAGATTATTTAGGCATACTATCGCAAACGTACACGTACATCAGTGACTTACACGGGTCTAAGCGTTGGCTAGACCACTGTCTTGTTACACAGGCGGCGGGAAAAACAATTGTAAACATTGAGGTTATGTACGATACGTTTTGGTCAGATCACTTTCCCTTGAAATTAGAATGTGATGTAAATGTTATCAGATTGAAAACATCTGTAATTAAGTCAACGCTTGGTGGTGTTCGATGGGGTGAAAGAAGTCCCGATGAAATAGAGGGATACTCATCTATGTGTAATAACAAGTTAAAAAGTTTAGATTTCCCGGAGGATTTTGAACTACATATGTGCTGATATTTTTGTGATAATTCCCACCATAGGGTATTGTTAGATTCGATGTATAAAGACATAGTATCAATATTAAGTGAAGCAGCGAGTGTAAACAGAGTCTCTAAAGGCATTATTAAAAAGAAAGGTATAAAAGGCATAAGCATGTTAAGGAATTTCATACTCAAGCCAGGGCTAAGTTTAAATAGTGGCTTTAGTATGGGGAACCCAGTAGTGGGCCTATCTATGAGGATATGATGTTGACCCGTAAGGTATTTAAATCAAAATTGAAATGGGTTATTAAGAACCAAGAAAAAATGAAAATGGATAATTTGGCTTCGCTCCATTCTAAGAAATGTTTCGCATCCTTCTGGAAAGGTACTAAAAAGCTCAACATATCTTCAAGCTTACCAGTTAGCGGGGAGGGTGAGAGCAACCACGCTGGCATAGCTAATATATTTAAGGAAAAATTTATTGTGAGCTCACCTCTTGAATCTGTGGTGAGGGTGAACGATGCTGAGTCCTATCAATCAGGAAAACCCCTTAGATTTACGTGTTCAGAAATCAAAACAGTAATTAAATATATGAAGCGGGGAAAATCACCTGGTCATGATGGACTCAGCATTGAGCATCTTTTTAAATGCTGGTGTGCACTTGCCAAGAGTGTTGACATTGTTTTTTAATCTATGCGTGGGGCATTCTTACCTACCACAGGAGATGCTGGATACATTGGTTGTACCTATTGTAAACAATCCGACAAACAAAGGGAATTATCAATCTCATTGGCAACTGTGATAGCCAAAGTATTTTATAGTGTGCTGGACACGCACCTCAGTAAATATACAAAACTACACGACACACAGTTTGGTTTTCGTGCGGGGCTGTCTACTGAGAGTGCAATACTTGCGTTAAAGCACACTGTCAAATATTATACGGACAGAAAAACACCAGTGTATGCTTGTTTCCTGGACTTTTCCAAAGCTTTCGACCTGGTTTCATATAAGGTTTTATAGGAAAAGCTTCGGGAAGTGGGAGTTCCTGCTGCATTGGTGTCAATATTATCTATCTGGTATCATAAGCAGAGGAACTTTGAGAAATGGTCCAATGCACTGTCGGACCCTTACAAACTCGAATGTGGTGTTAGGCAGGGATGCCTTACTTCCCCGAGATTGTTTAACATTTATGTTAACAATTTGCTTGTGGAGCTCAGCAGCACTCATGTCGGGTGCCATATAGATGGAGTTAATTTAAATAACTTAAGTTACGCAGACGATATGGTGCTGCTGAGCCCCACAATCGGTGGAATTAGGAAATTACTCACCATTTGTGAAAGATACGCCGAACAGCATTGGCTAAAATATAATCCTGCTAAGAGTGAGCTGTTGGTGTTTAGAGGAAGAAATAAAAGTCCCTCAAATGTCTCTCCTGTGGAACTAAACGGCTCACCTTTGCAGAGGGTAGCACAGTTCAAATACTTGGGCCATATCGTTACGGAGGTCCTTAAAGATGACTTCTATATGGAAAGAGAGTGCAGGGCGCTGGCTGTGAGGGGAAGCATGTTGGCAAGAAGGTTTGTTGGTTGTTCAGTACCGGTTAAAATAACACTTTTTAAGGCTTTTTGTCAAATATTTTACACCAGCAGTCTGTGGGCTAATCATACCCAAAAAGTAGACAGTGCACTGCGCATTCAATACAAAAATGCCTTCAGGGCGCTGTTGAGGCTTCTGCCTTACCGCTTCTGGCTTTGCCTTCTGTAGTGCATCAGGGATGTTCGCTGACGCACTGACCATTATTTCGCGATCATGCGCAAAAAAGTGGCATCAGTGTTGCGCAGAGTGAGGGGAAGCAGCAATAGCACTCTGAAGTTTTTATAGTATGTATAGTTTTTAAGTGTTTTGTTTGGTGATACTAACATGCTATGGATCTTCGACGGCTGAAAATAAACGATTTTTATTTTTTTTTTTTTTGGTTTTATTTTTCATTTTAATAGAGTGGCAGAGTGGCTTTCTTTACGATATTTTGAGACCATGAAATGCAATGCGAAGGATGTGTCATGTTAAAATACTGATAAAACTTGAACCTTGTTTTCTTTTATATCTTGTACTGACACCTAGCCAAGCTGGAGTGGCAAAATTAGAGCCGGCTATATTAGCCGTAGAACCGATGACCGTTGGGGTAGACGTGTTCTTGAGTGGAGACCGTGAATCGGCAAACGTTTGGTAAGACGCCTTCAGGCAACATGGAGCGATGATCTTTGCAGGGAGGCTGGTAGCAGCTGGATGAGAGTTGCCGAGAATCGAGCTGAATGGCTGACTGGCGGGCGTTACTGGGAGGCTTATGGTCCAGCAGTGCACTGCTGTAGGCTGATAACAATGATGACGCCTGCGATGATACAAGACCTAATAAAAATAGGTTACCCGAATACGAAATTGAACTGAAATCTGAGGTGATTTCGGGGCATGATGCAACGACTGCTAATCACAATCTGGTTGTAACTTAATTGATTAATCTTCCCACGTCACAAGAGAAGCAATAATCATAGTAATCATGTCCAATGTGTACGTGCCCTTATAAAACTCCGGCTTCTAATAGCCTGGTCAAGTCTCTTATCAGAAAATCTGCTCTCAAATCTTGCGTTAACTGAATTTGTAATTGCCATTTTGGTCAACAACAACGAATCCTAGAAGTTGATAGGGAGTTTCTTATCATTATTTTGTGGCCAGTGCGTCCTGCTCGTTATGACATATGGAGCCGAAAGTGGACACTGACAGTCGGGCAGGTCCACAAATTCAAGGTCGTTTAACGCGCTATGGAGCGGGCTATGCTCGGAATTTCTTTGAAGGATAAGATCAGAAATTAAGTAATCCGGAAGAGAACCGGAGTTACCACCATAGGTTGGCCGGTGGAGCAGACGAGTCCTGGAGTGGAGACCGCGTATCGGCAAGCTTAGTGTGGGACGACCCCCAACAAGATAGCCCGACGACCTTAAAAAGGTTGCTTTGACAGACTGGATGCGAAAGGCGGAGGACAGGGTGTTGTGGCGCATCCTGGGAGAGACCTATGTCCAGCAGTAGACTGTTATAGGCTGAGTTGATTGATTGATTTTGTGGCATGTACTGGGATGATTGTTTGATTGATTGTATTGGGATGTATTGTGCATTTGTGATAAGATAACGCACCTTGCGTCGCCTGTATTATGTTGATAAAAGTATTTATAAGTAAGTCCGGAACGCACCCTTATTAAGTGGCAACACTAAGCTACGATCCGGGGCGCTACATGGGTGCCCTGGACGCTGCTGTGGAGCGTTCCTTAAGTAGCGTCCCAAAAAAGTCCCGAAAACGTTTAAATAAAAAATACATAGTCCAATAGTCGGAAAAAGCAATAAAAAAACCAGTCAAGTGCGTGTCGGACCACGCACAATGAAGGTTACCGTAGTTGGGATGACTTTCTCCCATTAACAAACTTAACATTGTAGTTGAAAACCATGTTCACAATATTGAGTGATTTACCATGTTATTATAAGACCATAGATTGTTTATAGGTTTTCTTGTAATCTATAAGTATTGAGTAGGTATAGAACTATTATCTATATTTTTTTCAACATTTTAGGCTTGGCAGTTTCGGAGATAACTTCTATTTTTTTTCCCCTAAAAGTGAACCCCATATTCAAAATTCATTTAGTTACGTTACACGTTCGTGTTTGGGCCACTCGTTGAGTCCGCGTATCACTGGTCAGTTTGAAAATCAGATACTAAATACATTAGTCGCGCATTTGGTTTATGAAACCCGAGAAAACGATTGCAATCGGTTTCGCGACCATTATCAACGTAAACAACACTAATATTAATCGATAAACGTGAACTTAAGTTATCTTGGTCAAACCTTTTAAAGCAGGTGCTTTAAAAGGTATGTTAGTATTGACATGTTAACACAGAAAGTAGTAAAAATCTATTCTAATTGGGAATAAGTTAAATTTGAAACTCGGTCCTGAGGAAGTTCCCCTGTATGGCGTAGCGCACGTCGGCTTAGTCGCTGGCGATACAACGATTATATATCGCCCACAAATTCGGTCTCGTCATTCTTCGTTGTCCAGGATTGAAAGCAACTGGTAAGGACGAGGTAGGAGCACGCAGTGTCTAGGCGTCTGGAGAAAACGGAGCAGGAATACGCAGTTTCTGGTACACAGTCCGTGCTCTATCTCATGTTAAGCCAAATTCGACGAAATCACATACCACTTATCATGCATTGAAAGCATTTGAAACATCTTGCAGAATACGGTCCACTAGTGATGACACAAATATATAGGTATATACGTATAAAAAAACTCTCATAACTGAAGGACATTTGTATCGCAATGGTCCAAAATTATTTCGTGGCTTTCATGATGAAGTGACTGCTGGCAACTTTCTGTTTTTTTTATAAAAAATATGATAACGTTCAATAAGTCAAATTAAAATGAAAACATATGAATAATATTATATTATACAACTAGGACCCAAAGACTCGTAATCGCAGAGGTCACACTGCAGTGTGTGACAATTATAATAATACTAGCTTTTGCCCGTGGTTACGCTCGCGTGGAGGTCGGAAATTATCCCACGAGAACGTACTATCGAGAAAAAAGTATGTCCCAGGTCATGGTCTATCCATGTGCCAAATTTCAATTAAATCCGTTCAAACGTTTTAGAATGAAAGCGTAACAATCAAACTGGTCTCTCTTGTTTCATCGAAAAGAAATTGCTAAATTATCACTTCCCAAACAATTTTCCGCATAATTTCATTTGCCAAATTATTACGTAGCAAATAATCTTTTCAGAAATAATTGTAACGCAAACCTAATGTTTGGCAAGTGAACGTTTAAACAATAACTTGTTTACCAACTTAGTATATTTATCAATTTTTATGTCGTCAAATATTTCAGTTGGAATTCATTTATTATTACATTTATTCATTTTACGCAAAATAAAATTTATACCTTCGCAAACTAGTTCGGGTCTCGAAAGCCTGTTAAAAATAATCTCTTTTTTCCATATTTTTTTCTATATAATTTCGTTTCTGGCACTCGCCAGCCGCTGCCGCGGCACCGCTCGCTTCGCTCGCTCGGCTCGTGCGTAGGAGGTCACAGTTTTAACCTAACCTAACCTAACCATTATTTCAAATAATTAACCTACTCTAATTAGTTCCATAAGTAACCATAAATTTGACTTGTTTCAGACAAATTCAAGCACATCTCATTCACACAACACATTCTCTAACGTTTATTGTCTAAAGAAAGTTTGCTGTAATAAATCATTTGATTAATGACCAAATGCCTAAATGACATTATCCTTGATAATATTCTGCCAAGTAAAAATTTGACCAAATGAAAATGTGCGTAATAAAATCATTCCAAACATTGCATTGGTATAAAAAAGGTTGCTTAAATTTGTTTGGGTACTGAAAATTTGGCAAAATCTTTTCGGCAAAACGGCAGGATCCCCAATCAAACAAAGAAACTCACTATCACATTGATAATATTAAGTTAAGATTAAATAAAAGTTGGAGTTTCACTTCCGTTCTTCGATCACAACTTTACTGCCATGCCAGAGGAGACAGGTAGAATACCTTCCCCAAAAATTATTTCTTCGGAATTGAAATGAAACATATAGGTATTACTAAACTATTAAAAGCACAAAACAACTTTATGAAATAAACACAATCATTTAATTTCTAAATCTTTGAGAACTCCATCATAACTCCATCATAATATCCTATCATAGATGCCTACATCACATACACAATCAGCCTATAATGTCCCCACTGCCGGGACACAGGCCTCGTCGTCTCTGTGAGAGAGAGTGGGCCGTAATCCACCACGCGGGCCCAGTGCGGGTTGGTAGATGTCACATGTCTTCGATTTTTTTGGTTCTAGGACATGCCGGTTTCCTCGTGATGTTTTCCTTCACCGTTTTGAGAGCAGTGGTGATGAAATAATTTACACAAAGTAAAGCGCCTGTCTGGGTTCGAACTTATGACCTACAACTCGTAAATTGCGGCCGTTACCACTGGGCCGCCACTGCTCATGGATACGTACAACGTTTAAAATAAGACAATTACATTTTCCAAAATATATACGTGGTGGATTTTTGAGATGGGGCAGTAAGGGCGAAAAGCTTAAATTATTTAGAAAAGATTTTTGGCTTTTCTAGTACCTACTCTAACCTCAGTTGGTCCAGAAAAGTATTTTAATCCCTGCCCGAAACTGCATCGATTGGCATTACAAAAATCCCTGCCCGAAACTGCATCGATTGGCATCACAAAAATAGAAAGCATCAATTGACGTTTTACTAGCTGAACTGCTATTTCTCCTAAATATGTGAATGTATGGTACATTATTACTCAAAAAGTTAAGGGTTTCCTAAGAAGGATTTCTTGGAGCTACAACGATTACGGTACAGTCACCAGCATATCAAGTTACCACAATCTGTCAAATATTCTCTTTCGACTCAACCATCAACATTTTAAGGTCCAAAATCAGTAGGAAAAATTTGACAGATTGTGGCAACTTGATGTCCTGGCGACTTTTGCTAAGTACTATGGCAGGTGCGCATATCGGACTACTTTAAAAACTGTTTACCGTCCCTTTTTGCGTCGACGAATAATAAAATATGTGTTTAAATAAATTTCTCGGGCTCTGTTACAATGATTACAGATGTATCTGACCGATCTTTTTTTTCATTTATTAAACTCGGGGCTCAGCAAAAATGTGATGCGGAGATGCTATTGTTTGATGAATGTAAGCCTTAATATAGTAAGTAGCGCAGTAAGCAGGAATAGTCCTTACTGTGGTTCAATGTACGAACCCGTGATAGTACTGCCCCGTCTCAAACATTCACCCTGTATAATCTGCTAAGTTCAATTCCCCCACTATTAATTGATTTGCAATTAAAAACATTGTGTGGTTTTCTGAAACCACGATGCAAGTGAAACCTTTTTCGGTTCGTAGGCATTTAACTGAAAAATTTAGGGTATTAAAATCGCGTTTTTAATCTTAACTTGCTAATTAGAAAATGGGAATGATAATATGCAATCAAGATTAGACAAGATATACATTAATACAGCAAGCTGAAGTGGCAGTGGGCTGGCCATGTGTGTCGAAGGACCGATGGCTGGTGGAACAGACGAGTCCTGGAGTGGAGACCGCGTATCGGCAAGCGTAGTGTGCGACGCCCCCCAGCTAGATGGATCGACGACCTTAAAAAGGTGGCTGGGACAGACTGGATGCGGAAAGCGGAGGACAGGGTGTTGTGGCGCAGTCTGGGAGAGGCCTATGTCCAGCAGTGGACTGCTATAGGCTGAGTTGATATTGACATTAATACACTGATCAAAACACAAATACCGCGGAGCACTTTCACGAATGAGTGAGAATATAAATGCTAGACGGTTAGCTTAAGCGACCCATGGGCGCCGCCATATTGACCTTGGCTGCTCTGCCGAGCGCCTTTCACTTTACCTCTATTCCGCGGCCAGCTGTAATGCGACACGGGATAGATGGACGAAAAAATTTTGAAGTAATGGAAAAAAATAATTCACTTTAATAAATAATTAAGCTTTTTGCTATTCCAGAAAGCTGTTTTTAATCCTAGATAAATATAAACTTATTTAGGATCTGGCGAAGACGGCGTTACTCCTGTGAACTGCATCAGCACTAGCTCATAGGTGACTATAGTTGCCGCAATCTGAAACGAGGGCAAGCCGAATATTAGTAATAGTTTAATACTAATACAAATTGAAGCGGATAGGAAAGGATCCAAGGATCAAGGCACTGGCGAATGAGTGGTTGTCAGTTTGCCATCCGTTTTGACACTCAGATACTCCTTGCCAACTCCATGCTTGCAGTGATACTAAGTAGATATTGATGTTGTTCGCTTTGTTCCGTCTATTGTATAAACTATCGGCAAAATTTAAGCATGCTCAGTTTAGAAAATATTTCTCCGGTAAGCGCAGCTAATGACAGACCACAACCCCTCGTTCAATTATAGATAATATGCATTTATGTGAGTACAGTGCGTGTAGCAAAAATAAAAACAAACAAAAATATTTTGTAATATTTTCGCGAACGTATTTTACGGCTCTTCTATTTAAGCCGTCCTATTGTTTAACCAGATTTTCAGACGTTCCGAGTAAATAACAATGGTACTGATGGTAATGAGGTTAATTTTAAACCAAAAACTGATAACATAAATAATACGTAATTGTGCTATTTCGATCAAAACAGAGAAATAAAAGGAAAAGATACCAAATGTTGTCAATTTCTAAAAAACATACGTAACTTGCTTCTTTTTTGACATAATATATTCCTAAGTTTAAACACATTGAAATGTAGTTATTTACTTTCAATAGTACTGCATTTGTGCAGTTTACTTGGAATAAGTCCCTCTCACGCTGATAAAACACAAAAAATAAATATCATTTATTTTATACTTTTATGCAGTGCCGGTTAAGCTGCCTAGCGCGTTCGCTGTGATTTGTATGGTGGCATCGCATAAGACATCGTGAAAATTCGGGAGGCAGTGAAAGTGTTAATAAATAATAAATTTATAGACCCAACAGAACATAGACATGCGTCAGAGAGAGGAAAATACGTCAGGATATAAATTTTTGTTTGACATTTCTTGCTCAGAATTATTATATTTTTGTGAAAAGTTTATATAATTTAATATAGCCATACCAATAATACATTTTCTACACCAAACAGAAGATATGAGTACGAAATTACCTACTTCTTGTCAAGAATAATGATTCATAAAGAGCTCGCGTTGGCCGAGCCTATTAAAAAACATCTCACAAACAAACAAGTGAGCATAGCACGAGCCTAGTGTGTTTTACACTTCTATACATCATTATATTAATATGAATACAACTAAAATACCCTTCGTGCATCCTATTGGTCAAAACGCATGCATCGGGTAAGTCGGAAGTTTGGCCGATATTACATTTAGACGATTTTTGCTTCAAACTAAACTTACTGATGAAT
Organism: Atethmia centrago; assembly: GCA_905333075.3. NCBI lineage: Eukaryota > Metazoa > Arthropoda > Insecta > Lepidoptera > Noctuidae > Atethmia > Atethmia centrago. The sequence continues at coordinate 24,872,108 of HG995369.1, forward strand.
GATCACCGCAACATGAGCGTTTTTTTTGGTGGCCGATATTTTTATATTGTTTGCGTTTTTGTGAGAACACTGTGTAATCTTCGTAAAATAGGAAGTGAATATGTAGCACTAACATACTCGTAATATAAAATAAACAATGTTACGATCGGCCTCCAGACACGATAAGCTTCTAAGCTTAGACCAGTAGTCAGACTTTCGGCCTTCGGACTTCTTTTAATGACTGCGAATGGTCTCCAAAGCACAAAGCTGTTTCGACGTGTAAATTATCGTCATCCACCTATGGACTAGGGCCCTATTTAACATAGCTGACTTGTGATATTTGTCAAAAAATTACAATACTGTCTGATTTTAGCAACACGTGCTGCTTAATAAAGCAGAAAATGTTGATACATTTTAGGAGACTTAAGAGAAAATTGTCGGTTAGTCAGATTGTCACCTCTGTAAGTAAACGTAAAACAGCTGATCATGAAAGGTAACCAAAGCTGCAATTATGAACTAAGAAATAATAAGACGTTGCGTGCGACTGCAAATAAATCGTGAGGGCTAGAGCAAGATTATGAGTATTGCAACAAGCCTCGGATTGAAGTTGACGCCAAGAATATGACAAAACATTTGCTAATACGAGTAGAATGCAATTGAATATGACAACTTGTATGCAAGCTAATATTTCCGTTGCTCAAGCGACTACTTAGTTACTTGCATCACCTAATAATGTAAAGATTCGCATCTAATGCCTCTGTCTGCTAAAACAGTAAATAACAGCCCTACGTCCCAAGTCAGGGCTGGCTGAGTGTAGACGCAGTGAAGCACCGCAAATCCGATGTTATTTTGTAATTACTAACTCCCTTGGAGAACTGAAGACGGTAATTTGCGGAAAACGTACAAGTTATGGGAGAAAAAGCTTAATTTCTTAAAATATCCTTTGATAGTAAGAATACTATTAATAAGTCTTTTATCGATAATGGTGCTATGGTCTATTCACCGTAGGTATATAGGTAGGTATTTTTTCGTCTTTAATTTTTTCGCCTCTCAGTCTTTGAAGTTCGACGATCATTTCTGAAGTCTTCAGTCAGTTTTTAAACGTTAATTGCATTTACATTACAGAGCTTCGATATGAATGACTTGAAAAAAAAGAATGCACCATTGCAATTAAGTTGTAAGACTTTTGTAGCTTTACATTTAATTATTTTTCTTCAATTTATACAATTCCTGGAAGAAAAAAAAAAGCGATGACTAACCTGCAATGTTGTGTGCAAATCGGTTATCCCCATGGGCATGTGATGCGGAGGAATGAGAGAAATGTCACGAGGAAAGTTTGGAGTATGAATGTGGATGGCTATAAGAGTAGAGAAAGACGAAAGAAACGATGGATGGACTGAGTAAAAGATGATATGGCTACAAAGGAGGTGACTACTGGATTGACGACTGATAGAGAAATAGGTACTCGTACCTATGGGAGAAGAACACACGTTGCACCGACCTCAAATAAATTGGTATAAGGGCAAGAGAAAGATATTCTTTCTTTTATTTTTTTCTTTCCTTTTTTTATTTTTTAGGCAAAGAAGAGTGCTCAATGAAAAAAGATTATAGCCATATTTTTACTAGATATAAGTTCTTGAATTCTCGCACGTAACTTACACCCTGTAGGGAATAACATCAGTTTTTCGTAAGAGTCTGGAGACCCCTTCACAAGTTCATTTGATATTATTATATGAACGCGAAGTGTAGTGTTACACTTTAAAATTATAACTCACGTGATAATTAAGTAGTTAAGAGAAGCTTGGGTGTGTATCTGTTTATGAACATGTTAGAAGTTTTTGGGGATCTGAAATGGATGAACTTTGTACAATACGGTTTTTTTGGTAAGCTCAAAAATGCATATTGTATTTTAAAATAAAACACCTATAATTATCAAAGATGGTAGCGTTCAACAAAAATTGTGAGAAAATAAAAACAAAAATAATGAATTGATTCTTATTCAGTCAAGCACGCACAAGTTGACCAACTTACCTCATCGGTTTGTGTAAGTTACGAATAAAAATAGCTTTGAAATAACCGACCCCTAGTCATCGCACCATATTGATCATTTCATTATATAAAAACTTTATCTTACAAATAAAAACTGAAAACCAACCGAATTAAAAAAAAAGCAATACAAACAAATTAATTTAAAATCGGTAGTAATTTTTTTTGTTTTTAGTTTTTACACTTTTTTTTTTTTTTGGGTGGGAAATCATCAAATAATTTCTCCCGCTCTAGGCGGAGCGGGAGGGTGCGTCAGACTCTTACTGACTAAAACCCACCCGTATTCCTTCCTGTTGCTTGTGTTGCCAGGGGCCTCGGTGACCCATAAGTACCTTTCCGCGACCCCGGCAGGCATCGGCCCTAGTGGACCCCTACTTTTGTGCTGACGACATCTCTTTGAGGCGCGCGTGGAATACGACGCGCCGTCGACCCGGGCCTGGTCCTTACCGGACGGTGAGCTACCCATTGCTCACCGTCCGCAAGCCCGCGCCTACGGTGGCTGGAAATCCGCCCGAGATTCCCGACGCCCAGGGCGTGTCCTGCGGCGGCTAGGGGCGAGAGGGCGCGAAACGTGCCTTTCCCTCAACCGTCCCGCCTCCTCCTTCGCGAGCATTACTGCTTCGCAGAAGTGACGGCTGCCCATGCCATCTCGCTCCGTACCATGGCCTGAACCAGGGCCGGACGCGAGAGGTCTCTGCCGCCGATCGCCTCCACGAGGACACGGCGGTGCTGTGCCCAAGCCGGGCAGACCTCCACCGTATGCTCCACCGTGTCCTCCGGGCGATCCATACAGTGGTGACACCCGGACGTTTCCTCCCGCCTTATCCGACACAGGAACCTCCCGAAGCTGTCGTGTCGGGTGAGGACCTGCGTCAGGCGGAAGGTGAGGACGCCTGGTTATAGTACCAATTCGTCTACCACTACTATGTCAACAGTGACCAAAGTGCATTAAATTTAATACCTCACTAGGTACTCGTACCTAACCTCGAAGCTAACTCAAAACTGGAGCAAAATTATAAAAAAAATTATGGGACTACCGCGTAAGCTTTTCCTGCCAAATGAAAAAAATATTTTCAAAGTCGGTCCGCAATAAAAAAAAGACGAAAATATCGATAACAATCTAAAAAAAATACAGATGAACATAATAACCTCCTCATTTTTTGAAGTCGGTTAAAAAAGTAATATGTAGCATAATTAGACTCATGCGGACTGAGGCGATATCGCGGGCGCGACAGTCATATTGCTGCCTGTCGCGCCCGCGATATCGCGCAGTCCGGGTTGGTAGGTATGACTTTACTTCCAATTGTTGGTTCTAGGACATGTCGGTTTCTTCACGATGTTTTCCTTCACCGTTTTGAAAGCAGTGGTGATGAAATAATTTACAGAAAGTAAAGCGCCTGTCTGGGTTCGAACCTACTACGACGTAAGTTCGAACCTAGATAATTTTGCGGAATACCACTCCTTACTCAATACCCGGTAGGTATAGGTCAATTATGATATAGTTTCTGTATTCTTAGGTTATTCGTGGAAAAATGTTTGATGTACTATCTACCTTAACGTCCTCCTCCAAGGAATTCAGTCATGCCGTATGGCCACCTCAAACAGTTTAAACAAAGAATATTTTAACAGTTATCAGCTAGTGGTAATATCAAATCGTAGTTCTTACCGTCAGCACTAATCCCCGCTTGACATGAAAGAACTGAAGGCCAGTCAGCGCTACCGTGTCTCCATGTATCTGAATCAGAAACCTCTCCACCTGCAACAATAACTAACTTTACTGACAGCGTTACTACTAAATGAAGGGTACAAAAGGTCCACTAAATCTAAATGCCTTGCTTGCGCCAAGGTCCCTAAACTGATCTATCCTGTAAAAATCTCACCATGAAAAGTTGCTGACAGCTCATTTAAAGCTCACGTCACCTGCGTGAGCTTTAAATGAGTTGTAGTTCCATCTGATGTTAGGGATTGACACTATTGACAGCTCACTTCAACCACACTTCCCATAAGTTTTTACGCTCAGATTTTTACATAATAGATCAGCTGTGGACTTATTAAGGTCTAATAACATCACGCGTGGCATGATCACTGTAGGAAAAGAAGAAACGAAAGACAAAATGACAAAAAGAAGACAGATTTCTGCGGCGTGATGTCAAAAACGAAAAAAAGAAATGTAGGTACTTTTGTATAGAAAGAGATAATATGTCTTTCATCCTAGAGTAGAGATAGAAGTGGTCATGCTACGAGTGCAGATCAATATTAGACAAAACGTCACGTGTCATGCGATTTTGAACCATGTACGCTTTGACTGTTGCCTAACCCTGACATGCCCTTTTTTTTTTTTTGGTTGGACATCTTCAAATAACTTCTCCCGCTCTGGGCGGAGCGGGAGGGTGTATCAGACTCTTACTGACCAAAAACCCACCCGTATTCCTTCCTGTTGCTTGTGTTGCCAGGGGCCTCGGTGACCCTTCAGTACTTTCCCGCGACCCCGGCAGGCATCGGCCCTAGTGGACCCCTACGTTTGTGCTGACGACATCTCTTTGAGGCGCGCGTGGAATACAACGCGCCGTCGACCCGGGCCTGGTCCTTACCGGACGGTGAGCTACCAATTTCTCACCGTCCGCAAGCCCGCGCCTTTTTTTTTTTTGAGGGTGGGAAATCATCAAATAACTTCTCCCGCTCTGGGCGGAGCGGGAGGATGTGTCAGACTCTTACTGACTAAAACCCACCCGTATTCCTTCCTATTGCCTGTGTTGCGGGGGCCTCGGTTACCACGGTGGAAATCCGCCCAGGATTCCCGACGCCCAGGGCGTCTCCTGCGGCGGTTAGGGGCGAGAGGGCGCGAAATTTGCCTTTTCCTCAACCGTCCCGCCTCCTCCTTCGCGAGCATTACTGCTTCGCAGAAGGATGTGATGGCTGCCCATGGCCTCTCGCTCCGTACCATGGCCTGAACCAGTGCCAGTCGCGAGAGATCTCTGCCGCCAATCGCCTCCACCCTGACTTGCCTTGCACTTCACCAGCCGTGCAACTGGTTGTGTTAATTATAATTAATTAATAATTAAAAACAGTGTAATTAATTTAATTACACTTATTTATTTTGATTTTCAACTGTTAGCAAAATCAATGTTTTGCTTTATTCCAGCTTCTAGAATACTGTTGATTGTCATATTTTAATGCTCATCAATTTTGATTTACATTATAGACATTAAAATCAGGATCCATTACTTCAGTAGGCCAAATAACAAGCTGATAAGAATATTTCAGTATCACCATTACTGGCAGTCTTGTTTCTTGTTGTTTCCTTGGTCTGTGCGAGTCTCATCCAGGAATAAGAAAAATTACTTTTCCTGTATTCAGTGGTCCTTCAGTACTTTCTTGTATTGTGCCATAATCTTCTTACTTAATAGTTTCCCAGTTTAGCGAAGTTGCGTAAGTACTTGTTTGTTTGCAGTACTTCTCTGTAGTGGAATGATTTTGGTAAAAATAAACAAGTTTGTCGTAGTAAGGGATTTGGGAAGTTTCGGGAGAGTAGTTCCTACCTTTGATACAACTTTTATTTATTTTGAAAGGTGTTCTGAATAAACTTGCTTAATTTTGTCGATATTCTTAATTAGACATGTTTTTTTTTAATACAATATAACAATTATGTAAGTAAGTAAGAAATAAGTAATAATTTTATTTTTTCACAAAATACTTAGCCTAGGTAATGTTACCTAGGCTAAGTTTTTTGGTAAATAATAACAGTGTTGTTTCAATACGGGATGGAGTGGTTATTATAGATGAGTAAGACACCTATCCGTCAAATTTGAAAAATCTTGTATCTTGAAGCAAAGTTTTCTTCAGTGGGACACGTTTTACAACTGGTGTACTAAGAATTAATAACCTGTCAATGAAGTGAAAAGTTACCCTCTGCCTTGTTAGTCGTTTTTCATTCATCCTCTCAACATGACCAAACCATCCAAGCCTACCCCCATAGCGTTATTTTTTTTGTCACTACATCTTTTAAACTGCACCGTTGCCTTATCATATATCATCATCATCATCATCATTTCAGCCGAAAGACGTCCACTGCTGGACATAGGCCTCCCCCAAGCACCGCCACGTCGACCGGTTTTGTGCTTCCCGCATCCAGCGGATTCCTGCGGCCTTCACAAGGTCATCGGTCCACCTTGTAGGAGCCCTTCAAACGCTACGTCTTCCGGTACGCGGTTGCCATTCCAGAACCTTTCGGCCCCATCGGCCATCTGTTCTGCGAGCAATGTGCCTGCCCACTGCCACTTAAGTTTGGCAATTCTTCGGGCTATGTCGGTGACCTTGGTTCGCCTACGGATCTCTTCATTTCTGATTCGATCACGTAGGGAAACCCCAAGCATAGCCCTCTCCATTGCCCTTTGAGTGAATTTTAGCTTTTTGATAAGGCCCATTGTAAGCGACCACGTTTCAGTGCCATAGGTCATCACTGGCAACACGGACTGGTCATAGACTCTCGTCTTGAGACACTATGGTATGCGGGACGAGAAGATACTGCGCAGCTTCCCGAACGCTGCCCAGCCGAGTCGGATTCGACGATTGACCTCTTTCTCGAAGTTGGACCTACCTAACTGGACAGTTTGTCCTAGATAAACATACTCGTCTACAACTTCGAGCGTAGCGTCTCCGATTTTCATGAGAGTGGGTGTAACATGGGCATTTGACATGATCTTTGTCTTGTCCATGTTCATTTTAAGACCCACTCTTTCGGATGCTCTACTGAGGTCATCGAGAATTGTACTGAGGTCCTCCATAGTCTCAGCTATGACAACTATATCGTTGGCAAACCGAAGGTGATTGATGTACTCGCCATTGATGTTGATGCCTGGCCTTTTCCAGTCCAGAAACTTGAAGACATCTTCCAGTGCAGCGGTAAACAGTTTCGGAGAGATAACGTCTCCTTGTCTCACACCTCGCTGCAGAAGGATAGGTTTCGAGGTCTGGTCCTGGAGTCAGACTGAGATAGTGGCGTTTTCCTACAGACACTTAAGCACCTCGATGTACCGATAGTCGATCTGGCACCGTTGAAGAGACTGCAGTACAGCCCATGTCTCGATCGAATCGAAGGCTTTTTCGTAGTCCACAAACGCTAACCAGAGAGGCAGGTTATACTCGGTCTTCTGTATAACCTGCCGCAGCGTATGTATGTGGATCCGACTTGTTCGGGAGGCTGGAACTCGTCAAACCTGCGCGCGAGATGGTTCGTGATGACTCTTGTGAACAGCTTGTAGACATGGCTCAGAAGTGAGATGGGCCTATAATTCTTAAGGAGGGTATTGTCGCCCTTCTTAAAGAACAGTATCACCACACCTCTGTTCCATGCCTGTGGCGTTTTGCCCTCGAGTGTGACGGAACCAAACAGCTTCTGGAGGGCCTTGAGATCGGGTTTTCCACTGGCCCTCAGAAGTTCGGCCGTAATTCCGTCATCACCCGGCGCCTTGTTGTTTTTGAGCTGCTTCAGAGCCATCCTAATCTCGTACAAGCTGACGTCCGGGATGTCTTCGGTGTAGTGTCGGGTCAATCTAGCTCTTGGGTCGTTTGCCAGATTCATACGAGGGTTGCCTGTTGACGTGTATAACTCTCCATAGAAACTCTCAATCTCTCTCAACAGCTCATGTTTGGCGGATACGATCCTGCTATCATTGGTCTTCAGTTTCACAAGCTGGCTCTGCCCAATAGACAGATCTCTTGTAAAGACCTTGGAGCCTTTATTCCGCTCTATCGCGTCCTTAATACGCTCTGTATTAAAGCGGCGAAGGTCGCTTTTTAAGGACTTAGAGATCCGTCTATTGAGCTTGCGGTACTTGAGCGCATCAACTGAAGACTGCAGGATCATCTCGTGCCTCTTCTCCATGAGCCGTATATTAGAATCAGAGAGCTTGTTTCTATTTTTACGACGGGTCTTGAAGATCTTAGACCCGACCGTATGGACAGTTTCCACGAACCCATCGTTAAAATCGTCCACGGAGCTCCCTAGGCACTCGAAACGATTCTGAAGTTGGAGCTGAAAGCTCTCGGGGTTTTGGACTTGGATCGGTGCTGGGCGGAGCGTAGACTTCATCAGTAGAGATCTTTCCAGCTTGATATTTAAATTCAATGTGCCTCTTACCATTCGGTGATCACTTCCAGTTTTCACCGCGTTGATCACAGAGACATCATTGAATACTTGCTTCTTCGTCGACATAATGAAGTCAATCTCATTTTTTGTTGCACCATCAGGGCTCTGCCAGGTCCACTTTCTGTGCTCACGTTTTCTGAAGAAGGAGTTAATCATAAAGAGGCCTTTCTTCTCCATAAAACTGGCTAGTAGGTGGCCTCGGTGGTTCCGACGTCCAACTCCGAATTGCCCCACTCGCAGCTCATCCCCGTTTCGCTTGCCCAGTTTCGCGTTGAAGTCCCCCATGACAACGGTGAAGTGAGTTTTAGAGCCATGCATGGCTCTGGAAATATCCTCATACATGGTCTCTACTTCACCATCGGGGTGTGACGAGGTCGGGGCGTAAACCTGTACGACCTTCAGCGAATATCTTTTGGATATTCTGAGTATAAGGTACGCCACCCTTGTCGACTCACTCTCTATCTTCACCACGTTGCTTACAAGGGACTTGTGGATGATAAACCCGACACCACCTTGGGACTGTTGGTCGCCCTCCCGGAAATAGAGCAAGTTCCTGGATTTGAGGATTATCGAGTCCTCCCCCTCTCTTCGGACTTCAGATAACCCTACTATACCCCATCGTAACCTGCTCAATTCTTCCTCGAGTTCGATGATCTTCTCGTCGGTCCGGAGTGTACGCGTGTTAAATGTTGCCAGGTCTAGTTTTCGGTGGTTTTGGTAGCCGGATCTCTTCCGGGGATTCTTAGCACCCCTTGCCTCACCGTAGCCTTGACCGCTCCCGTAGCCAAGGTTAGGCGGGCCGCCGGGTACTAGGGGCCATATTTCTTTAGTGGTTGCCATAATCGCCACGCTTGGCAGGCAGGTTGGCGATCGCAGTATGATGTTAATATGCATAGAGAACGCTGCTGCCCATTCTCTAGTAAGTCCCTTAGTCGCCTTTTACGACACCCACGGGAAGAAATGGGATGGTACTATTCTTTACGTCCGGCACCACACGGACAATTATATATATATATATTTGCCTATCATTCATAGTCGTACCACACATGCTTTATTTTAATTTCATGCTTCGTTTGCCACACCACAACATTTACTTCCATACATAAGCGTAGTAGCACACCATTATGAACCAGTCGAGTCTTTTTAGGTATTGACTGGTTGGTCACAATCGCAATTATAGCACGATTAATTTTATTTCCCGCATTTAGCCACATCTTCACCAATCTTTCCATTCCTTGTAAACTGACTCCCTAAATATACAAACTCACTTATTTGCTCCACACTCTTATCATTTATTTTCACATCACACACGGGTACATCCTCATCTCTTTCAAACACCATGACCTTCGTCTTATTCACATTTATATTCTTCGCTTTCTTCTTATATGCTTCATCCATCACAGTCAGCATGTCTTGCAACTATTCTGGTGACGATGCAAGTAGAACTTGACGATGAAGTAGAGATTGAATGAGGGTGCATTCAAAACTATTAGAGAACTATCCGTGTACAAGTTGAACAGCCAGAGCGATGCTACACAACCCTGTCTAACACCCCTTGAGATGCAGAACCAGTCTGTGTATGCCCCATTTATCCTAACACGAGCACTGGAATCCTTGTATAACGATTTCAGTGCCCAACCAGTGCACTAGTCCACATCGTACATGGATAGTGTCGACCACAGTTCAGTTTTCCACACACTGTCATTGACCTTCTCTAAGTCAACGAAGGTACAGTAGACTTTTGTGCTTTGCCATATGTTTTTCAGCTATGCACCTTAAGAAGACGATCTGATCCATACGGCCTATTCCCTCTCTAAATACTGCCTGCACATGCACATCCTATATTTTCTCATATGTCGCTCTTATCACTCTTGTCACTTCGTGTGAAGTAGTTTTTAAGTTTGTTGTATGTAGAAAATATGTATTAGTTTAAAGGTCTTGTGTTTTTATGGGCCTTAGGTGCCTAAAATAAAGAATATTATTTTTATTTCCTTTATTTATTTTTTTACATTTAAAAATATAAAAAAATATTATTATTATTATTATTATCACTAAATTTATTACTAGACTAACGCCGCGGTAGCTTTTACACTCATTTTGAGAGCCTTTTCCTTACATAGTGGTACGATTTCAGCTTTGCAACACTAATCCGGCACGCGGTCATAATTCCACATATTAAAGATCCGGCACAACAGCTACCCCATCACCACCCTTTAGCATTTCTCATCTATTTAATTGCCTTCATCTGCATCTGAGCTTGGATCTTCAATACTAGCTTCCTCCCAGTTACTTACTCCTTGAAAACTATGCTGACTTTCAAAGTATGTATATTCAACCATTCATGATCTTACATTCTTCGTTTAGTAAACATCCTTTTTCTGCTATTGTAACATTCATACTCGATGTTCCTGACACTCCGCGAGCCAAGCTTACCTGTTTCCAAAACAGCGTGTAATTGGCCCTGAAGTTATCAGAAAACATCCTGTTATACTTTTCTTCCTTTTCATCCTTCTTCATTTTTACAATCTCTTTCATTTTCACTTCGGTGTATTTCTTCTTCACTCTTTCCAAATCATCTGCCACATTTATTGCTTGATTAATACTATTTTGGGACTCTAATTCAAACTCAAAGCATTTATTTAAAATAAACTAAATACTTTTGAATTGTCAAGGGGTCGGTCAGTCAAAAAGATGAAGCTAGTTGCTCATTCCAAAGCGTAGTAGGTTCCTATGGAGAAGAACGGGCAAGAAATTCCACGGACACTCTTTTAAATAAAAATATTGTTACAAAAATATTGATTACACCATTCATGTTGAAATTAACATGTGAGAATAGTGTAGAAAGACGTGCACGTTAAAAGTGTCGGTAATAAAAAGATAAAATCAAAAACAATTAAAAAATTAAAATAAGCCGTGGGAGCTAATAAATGACCAGTCCCTATTGACGGCGCCCGTTCGTGACGAATGGATCAGCACCATTCAGCTCAACCATTTTGAAGGGAACTTAATGATCCAAGATACTCAGCCGCCAGGGCACATTCAAGTCAATTAAAGACGTACCCAGTAAATAGTAGCTTAATAGTAGGTACTACCAAGTGCTCACACATGTGCCATGCAATTATACAATACTAAGAGATTGAATTTGTACAATGCAAAGATCATCGTCAGCAGCTTCAACAAATATTTTTGGATGCTAATCTATTAGTTTATATGCGCCATTGTGGAGCAGGACCAGCGTTGAGCCAAGCATTTTTGTCAGCGGTGTAATCCCCCAACTTATAATATGTGCGTAATATGCACGTATAATACAAGATTTAAATTTCGTTTCATTCAGTTGGAGGGCTTACAGGCTAACACATTAAAGGCAGGCGTTCTTCTTCCTCACAACCTCTTTAACTTCACCATCTTGCCATGAATCATTCGTTCTACTACCATATTTCCTCAGCGCCACAACACGTACTTTTGTGGCTACTTGCACAATACTATTTTTCGCTATATTCCATATTTCTTCTGAACTGATAACATTCATATCATCAAATATTTTATACATCTTCACTTTAACTTCCTTCTTATATTCTTCTTTTACTTTCAACTCTTGCAGTCAGAGTCTAGAGCACTCACAGGAACTCGAACTTGGTGACGCCTGAACACTCTATTCATCCCACATATATCCCATAGATAACGATCAGTCCCTACCGTAACACCTCGATTTGCTCTTGTACTCTAGATGTACTCTAGATGGATGCTGATAAGCAATACAATGTCAAGCCACACCGACTCTATTTTGAGAAAATGGCGTTAAAAGATGTCATACCAATTCTTAATAAATTTGTTTGAAAAAATATTTATTCACCGGTTCTTTTATGTATTTGATAAAAGGAATAATAGATTGAAAGTAGATTAGTACCATAAAAAGAGATAAAGTTTGTAAGTTTTTCCAAAAAACGTCATTATTGCATATTGCAAAATATGGTTCACGTTATAATATTCGAAACAGGAAATTAAGGAACTTAACACTATTTTGCTAAATTCTGATTCCGGTATTTAATGATAGTAAACGTATGTTAAGGAGCATAAATGAATATTGATAAAAGTATTTTCACACTTATACTTTGTAAAATAGTTTTAAATAAAAGTCGTAAATATTCATTTTTATGTTTATTAGGTAATATGAAACTACAAAAAGCTAACTTTTAAGCAAGGCATCAATCTTATTCAACAAACAAAAACAAATTAAATAGCTTCTTTCATGAAAATTAAATTTGTGCAATCCTAAGACTCATTGATTCTTAACAAAATATTATAATCTTACTCTAAATCAGTCTTATTTTAGTAATCATTTTCTTAAAGTTATGTTGGTCATTTAAGTGAAATATTTGAATATCACTTTAACTTAATTAACTTATATATTTTACCAGAAGTCAGGTTTATTTTAAAGAGATTTTTGTATTTCGAGATCTTTAGGAACTATTATGTATTATTTTGTATTATATATATATATATATATATATATATATATATATATATATATATATATATATATATATATATATATTTACAATAACAATTTAAACTATATCAAAACTAACAAAAATAAAAGTCTTTTTTTACAAAACTTAGGGTATCTTCCTAACTAGCCCAATTATTTTTACCTTAGCAAGTGTGTATTTGTATCCATAACTTATATTCAGTCTCATTATAAAATCACTTTGACTTAATCTTATCTAACACTTATCTGATCATCGCTTTAACTAATATACTTAACCAAGAAATTACAACAGCTAAAGTGTTTAATCTTCCATCAAATTTTCTTCTATATCGAAATCAATAGAATTACCCAAGCCATCAGCATCATCGATAAAATCACCCGACGCAATGTTCCTCAAGAAACTATAAAAGCCTTTTGCATCTGTTGGAATGAGCTTTAACAATTCTTTTAGATCTTGTATTTTTGCAGCTGATAGTTCACGCCCATTTGGGTATAGGATAGGCAGATCAAGCGCGAAATTCGGTTTTTGTTTCCGACTCTTTCCACTTTTTGATATGTCAACCACCTGAGGTTGCTCATCGAGTTTTGATTTCATGAATAGTTTCAATGGTTCATCACGACGTAATTCTATTTCAAAAGTTGAAAGCCAAGATATTTTTTGTTTATCTACATCAGATTTTCGGTTAGTGATACAATTTAGTAAAGGTGTTATCGATTTAAAATCTTCTTTTTGAAGTCTAGTGACTACAAATTTATTCTTGCGGCGGCAGTTTTCCATCACGGAAATATAATCTTCTGGAGTATATAATCGAATCTGTGATTTTAAGGCACATTCAACATCCCCAAACTCCGAGTCATTCGGAAGGTAAGTATGTCCCGGCTGAAGAAATCTCATAGTTATTTTTTGTAGCGTTGCATGACTGTGTAAAATTTGTAGAAGCATCAGCATCATTTTGATACTTCTGTTTTGTCCGCCACATGAATCAGCCCAAAGTATCAGCTGAGTTACGTCAGGTTTTAAATGCGCGCTAATAAACTTTTTTAAACAAGATCCCACCTCTTGGGTACCACGCCCAGCTTCGTGCTCTAGCCAAATATAGAAATATCCTTTTCCATTTGTACCACAATGTATGCCTAAGTTATGAAGGTTCAGTTGGCGCTTATAATAAACAATACTTGTCGGTAATCTCGGTAAACAGTGTGTCTTTTCTAGATCAAAGGTCAGCGTTTCTATTGAATCACTGGTTTTAGCAGCAGCCAAGTCCTTTTTCATTTGATCTCTTAATTTGTAGGCGTGATCCAAATGATCTTTGTGTTCTTTTTCTAATGAAACTAATTGTTCACCAGTGGCGACAGTTTTGTTTGCTTTGTACAAGTCGCAGCGTAAGCACGTATCTTTTTGTGGCTTTTTAAATCTGAGATTAAAGTCTTTGTAGAAAGAAAGCCTGAATCTAGAAAAACTTACATGATTCTCGTATTTTTCTTTATAAAGGTCATAAATGATGGTCAAGTTCAAATTTGGAGCCAAAAATATTGCTGATGTGCTATCTCTGCAATAATGAGAAGAATACTTAGGCAAACTCTCTATGAATTGCTTTATTTGTAGCAATTGTTCGCCATCTATTGCGTTTCTGCCCCCAGATTTAACACCCCTTTTATCACTGATAGAAGCTTGCTCCCTAACTTTGTTAAGAGCCACGTCGATTCTAGATTGACTAATGCCAAGTGTAATCAAAAAAGCTTTTTTACAGACTGGAGTATTACACAATTTGTATTTTCTAGAAAAAGCTCGCTTAGAATTTATGGAATAGCTTCTTTTCTTTTTGGCTTCAATAACGCTACCCTGTAATATTGCGCACCTTGCTTCATAAGAACCAGAACTCCAAAAAATTTCAAATTCTTTTTTACGTTTATCAATAGACAATTTTTCTGTACATTTTAAAGGGCATCTACAATCGCTACTGTTAAACTCCTTCGCACAAACTTTTTTTCCTTTCGCACTGAAGTAATCCTGATTGGTGTTCGCTTTTTTCTTTCTTATGTTGCTATTCTGATCTATATATTTCCTCTTGCGTCCTTTTTTTGGTCTACCATTGTATTTTGATGACGGCTCACCAGAGTCATCGTCGTTCGTTTCGGGTATATAATCAGGGTCTTCAATGTTGTTACGATTCTGATCAACGGAATTTAAAATACTAACAGTGGCATCTACGTCATCGTCGTCAACATCGGGACGAGGGTCGTTTTTTTCGACAGGGCTAGAATTAATATTCTCATTTGAATGCTTATTTTTATTAATTGTGTTTGAACTATTTTCGTCATTTCCATTAGTTAATAAATCAATTGGTTGAGATTTATCGTGGTCACTAGCGTTGGGACTCTCCATTCCGTCTCCATTAAAATGAGTAACTATATCCGTTTGTTGGTCCTTATTTAGTTCATCGTTTACAAACTTCAATTTCTTTTCATCAATGTATGGGAATAAAATATTAATTGTTTCTAAAGAGCTTGAGGGAATTATCTCCACATCATTGGGCTCTGTTACAATATTTATATCTGAATGGTCGAGTAACTCAAATATTGGTGAAATACTATCTATTGTAATATTATCCGGTGATGTATAAGTAAGATCACTGCATCTGGAGTTTTGTAATTCGGTAGAAAAATGTAAATGTGGATCAGTTCTTACGTTAGGTACAGGGATATCTTGAGGCTTATTTGAGTTGACATTTTCAGTAATTTTATTAAAATCTTCTTTTGTATTGGAATTCGCAAGATTGACCATTAATTGACCCCTTGATTTCGGCAGTGACATCTTTCTACAACAAAATAAGGAAAAAGTTATTAGTAGTGATGGCGGTTTATGAAAATAATACCTAAACAACCCGATATAACTCACTCATCAACTCAATTTTGTATTGGAATTATCAGATCCTTGAATAGTAGCAATTTTGGCAATATAATTTCAAGTTACTTAAAATATAAATTATCTCTCGTATAATACTAATTTACGTTCAGCAATGATATGTTAAGCACCGTAAACTGCGCTAAAGTTTTACTCAAAAGTCCTTATCTGTTTAGCAATAATGTGTTATGCTTCATAGTCTGATACACAGTATTGTTTTTTATTTAGCAATAATCAATCAAGTGGGTAATCACAGCAATTGGTTACAAAAGTTACAATAAGTCAATATGATAGGACCAAATTACATTATTTTAGTATAAGAAAAACCTTCACCTTTGAAATGTAAATATTTAATTATTTAATTTATTCGTTTTCTAATTTATATCGGCAACATAACCTATACAGAAATTACCTATGAAAATCTTAACATAACAGAATAATTACTGACTTACCTTGATGACCCCGGCGTGGATTGCATACAATTCACTACAATAACGGTTTGTAAAACGAATCAAGTAATTACAGTGGGAATATTAGTTATTTTTTATTTTTTTACGTGGACTTCGTTGTTAGGCGCTGCGCCTAAGAACTGAATGACGTTTCGCAACACAGTGTCAAGTCTCATAACGTCTTTATTGTGACGATAGATGACGCTACTTTGAATGTCAACCGTGTTATGGAGCTTGACGGCATATTGACAAATGTTGTATACGTGATTTCCCATTTGTTTTATGATTTAGATCAAGATTTTTCGTACTTAATTGATTTAAATGACTTGAAACTCTTTTGAATAATGTTAAATACGGAACACATTATCAGAATACATCAGTATCTCCGAATTTGAGTTTTTGTGGGTTGACACATTATTGCTTATCACCATCCAGATATGCTCGAAATGAAAGATTAATATCTTTCATCCACAATCATAAAGGGAATCATACTTCTCCAGTCTTACCTTTCCTACGTATACCTGTGAACCTTTTTATGATTAAACAAAGTGATCATAACATACAAATTCTTCTCTACACATATCTCTAGTAAATTCATCCCATTCTTATTCACTCTATCATCCCCAAATACACCTAATACTTTTTCGTACCTATTCTTCTTCACACCAATCCAACCATTAAAGTCTCCAAGCATAACAATCATCTCGTTTGACCTACATCCATTCACTAAAGCCCATATACTGCCCCAAAATTCCCCTCTCTCTGCATGAGAGAGAAATGAGGGTAAATTAGTAAGTACCTTCATTTTGGGAAAAATACCTACAGGTGCGCAGATTTCGGTGAGGTACGTATCGATGGCAGCGTGTCTGACCTACTAGTAATATATAAAGTTTAAAAAGTAGGTAATAAAAGAAAATTTAAAATTTATAAATCCCCCGACACTAACAAAAATATCTAAAAAGTAACAAAATAATACGTATCAGTTTAATATAAATTTAGGTAATATTTTGAGCCAAGCGTCGTCTAGTCGGGGGACGGCTAAAGAAAACGTCAAACAGACGAGGCTAGTACCTAGCAATAATTAATGTATACTATTGTAGAAAGAATAGCCGCTGTTAACTTCCTATTTTCATTAGCCGTCCGCCGACTCGACGACGCTTGCCTCAAAATATTACCTAAATTTATATTAATCTGAAAGGGCCCAATACGTATTATTTTGTTACTTTTTAGATATTTTTGTTAGTGTCGGGGGTTTTATAAATTTTAAATTTAATCCACGACTATAGGTTTCAAAACTTTTGAATCTCACCTCCACGCAATAATTAGTAGAAGACACATCGTACAGGGACTGCGCTGGTTCCAAAGTGGCAGCATGAACTTTAGCCGCAGTCAGCGATACTGCCAGTGACCTGACTACCAGGAACGCAAAGGAATACGTGAAGTAGATCGAATTCTCGTAACCGCTGAGGAATCTGCAATATCAGACGTAGTCAGCAATGGACGGCAAGTGAACAATTGTATTGCACGTTGCGGGACGCACTGCATTAGCAGTAGATTTTTTAAGTTGAAAAAAATTGTACGGGCACCGCTGTACTATTTTAAACTCTTTTGAAGTGAGATACGGGCGTACGCTACGTATTTTAACATATAATTCATGCATAATTATATGACAGTATGGCTATAACCGGCTTACGGCTATGAAAGTACTGTCGTCGTGTTATTATTCTTTAGTATTGCTCTAGAGCAGTACGGATGTAGCAGCGATCGTAACTTGTATGGGCAATTTTACTGTCATATCGCATAATTTGAAAAAGTCAGTACCGTCCCGCAACGTGTTAATATATGGTGTTACCTTTGATCTATTGTAGAATCTGTTCTGCATCTCGGTGTTACTTTTATTCCTTCTCTGTAAACAGTTTTCAATTATTTGTCAGTAAGTTAAGGTGATTATCATTATCACACTGCACTGCGCTCCGTCGCTTAGCGGGGGGCGGCAAATTTAACATTGTATCAGTTTGTATAGAAAACACAAACACAAAAACTGCGCGCGGGACGCGGTCCCGCGCAAATAGTTTGCTATGGCCGCCACGCGCTACACGATGGAGGGCGGTGAAGTGTGATAATCGCTTTGTTCTAAGCGTCTGGCCTATGCTCAGAATTACTGACGTTAAAACTACCCTTTACCCTTAGCATTCTTGTAGTATTACAAGGTCTCTAGCCAGTGTCGGCTACTAATATCTTAAAACAAATTCAAGTTTCATCGCTTAAGACACAAAACTAACCATGGATGGAAGACATTTGGAAAGTTTAGCATGCTTAGACGTTCAAGTGGAAATACTCACGCAAGAGTATGCAGCAGCTGAGAGCAGACGAAGAATAGGTTACTGGCGAAGGATATGAAAACCACGCCTCCTATGATCTTGTCTACCTCACGCACGAGGTGGACGGACCTGTTGTAGTCTTCGCGCATTGTGCGCCAGAAAGATGATGGTGAGTTCTAGACAAAACGTTTTAATAAAACAGCTTTCATTTTTCTTCTCAGAGTGGTCGGATAGGAAAATAACCTCATCTAGTTTTAAATTTCGATTGACGTATAAAAGTATTTGTTAGAATAGATTTACAGAATAAGGGCCTTATCATACTGCTGATTTGCGAGCGAGTTTTCAACGAGGCTATTGTTTAATGCACTTGCTGCGTGTGCATAGCGCGCACGTGACCTGTTTGCCGCGTTTGTGTAACGAGAGCTACAATATACATGAGTGTACAAGAGAGAGCGACGCAAACGAGTGTACAATATTGTGAAAACGCAGAGAATGCCTACCGACGTGGCGGCTAGTTCACTCCGCACACGCAGACAGTACTTTCACAAGTAGCCTCGCTGGAAACACGCTGTCAAATCGGCAGTGTGATATCTGCTAACGCTCTAAACATCGAATCATTTATCATTTAATGTTGCAATATTAAAATATGACTAAAGAATGTTCATCAACTGCAGCAAACTATATTAAATTATATCATAATGACTCAAATGAAATTCTTGGTAGCAGCCCGGAGTCTCAATTTCTAAATGTGTAGTCTTTCAAGGAACAATAGTATGCATGATGGCAATATCCTTTCCAGGTAACTGAGTGGCACATGTTGCAAACTAATAATAGGTAACGAAAGAATGTGACCATTCAGGTATTATTAGACCACTACCATTGAAAATTGTGAGGGACTTATCATCTGCCTAGCCTTTTCCTAACATGTTAGGGTCGAACTTCCAGTCTCACCGGAAACAGCTGTATACCAGATAGGCAGTCTGGTATTCAGCTGCATCCGGCTGCTGCTATGTTGTGAAGGTCAGGTATCTGACCTAGTTTAACACTATGCCCCTTGATAAGACTGTTTTTTAGATTTTCGGGCATCTGACGACCCGTAAAGACTTTCAAAAATCCACGTTAACAGCCGGAATGGCTTAACGTGTATGTAAAGACGGTATTTTTCTCCACCCATCCACGGATGGGCCTCGGCAAGCTTAACCTGATAGATCAACTCGTGCAGCTGTAATTACTTAGTCACAAGACCCTCTAAAATTGTGAGGAACACGCTCATAATGTTATGATTGTGTTACAAATATATACCATATCTTTAGCCGCAATAATTCTTTGATTGACTTGGTTGAACCTCGACGTCAAATATATACTCATGCATATGATGAATATATCAGTGAAGTTCCAGTTGAATGTGCATTGTAGGTTGAAAAACTGAAAAAAAAAACATAAAATTAACAAATATTAAAGTTCAAGGCGTCGATGATTTACGAGGTCCAAAAATTGTACAGTGGGCTGCACGTCTACGGTAACAACACCCGTATAAGCTGGTCTCTTATTCTATTGAAACCCCGTACTACGCTGGGCCAACTCAAGCAAGCAGTTGGAGTTTCAACTTCCGTAGGTGAGCCGAGCGTTGAATATCCAACAGCTCGCTTTTATTTAGGCATTCATTTAGCTGTCGTCTAGTGTTATTGAAAAAGGGGTATAACAGGCTTAAACTTCTACATGACATGAGTCTTCTTTCCTTAAATTGGCTCATAATAATAAATTGAAACTTACGTGAGCGAATAATCCAACGAAGTCGTTATAAGGAAAGTAAAAGAAAAGCCATGCAAAACCATGCCTCATAAAACTTTCGTATAGTGGACTGTCTGGATCGCAGTCCAAAGCAATGGAAATCGTATGCATCTGTGAGAAACTGTACTCGACTGAAATGTTAAAGTATTATTAAAACATAGGGTTGGTTCGAAATATGGGAGATGTCATCATTTTTTGTTTAAAACCGGCCAAGTGCGTGTCAGACCACGTACAATGAAGGGTTCCGTAATTGGGATGAATTTATCCTAAGAAAAAACTTGAACAGTGTAGTTGAAAAACATGTTCTCCCATATATTCCGGTTGCAAATGTAAGTTGGTTGACTTTACTCGTTAACTTGTGAAGCTTACTCAGCTTTGATGGTTTCCTTTTAACTTCATTATAAATGCTATTGCTGTGATTTTCATTCATATTTCTCACATATCCAAAAACAACAATTTTGCTGGCAGGGGGCACTACATTACATTACATACATTACACTGGCAAGCACCTGCTTGGGCAGAGCACCGCCGTGTCCTCGTGGAGGCGATAGGCGGCAGAGATCTCTCGCGTCCGGCCCTGGTTCAGGCCATGGTACGGAGCAAGAGGGTATGGGCAGCCGTCACCTCCTTCTGCGAAGCAGTAATGCTCGCGAAGGAGGAGGCGGGACGGTTGAGGTAAAGGCAAGTTTCGCGCCCCCACGCCCCTAGCCACCGCAGAATACGCCCTGGGCGTCGGGAATCCCGGGCGGATTTCCGGCCACCGTAGGCGCGGGCTTGCGGACGGTGAGCAATGGGTAGCTCACCGTCCAGTAAGGACCAGGCCCGGGTCGACGGCACGTCGTATTCCACGCGCGCCTCAAAAAGATGTCGTCAGCACAATGTAGGGGCCGCTGGGGCCGATGCCTGCCGGGGTCGCAGGAAGGTACTAATGGGTCACCGAGGCCCCCGCAACACAGGCAACAGAAGGAATACGGGTGGGTTTTAGTCAGTAAGAGTTTGACACACCCTCCCGCTCCACCCAGAGCGGGAGAAGTTATTTGATGATTTCCCATCCACAAAAAAAAGGGGGGCACTACTACTCTAACAAAAATTTCCACTTAAATATTAATATTTCGCAAATGAATCCCTGAATCGAAAAATGGTATGCACGGACTCGCAATATTTTTGAAAGACCTTTCTAATGTCACCCCACACAGTGAGAAAGACGAGAAAAAATAAATTAATCCCTACTTTAGGTGTACCTAGGAGCGGTACCCTAAAAATAAATATATATTTGAAAATTTTATGTTACCACTTTGTCGGCGTGATTAATATGTATACCCATCTCAATTACAGATTTCTCGTACTAAGAGTCTCTGAGCTATGCCGCGACAGACAAACAGACAGACGAACATGGCGAAACTATAAGGTTACCTTGTTGACTACGGAAAAAAAAAACTTACTGAGATTACCAATTTCTCAAACACTACTCGCTATATTTTGAATTATTTTAACAGACTTAAAACACTAAGGTTTTGCTACCGACAAGTTTTTTAAATACCCTGAACCAGAAAATAGTGTTCAATATAGTACAGTCACGAACATAAATAAATCACTTACGGTTACTCAAAATTCAAAAGCACTTTTCTAGTGAAATAAAAATTGAAAATTTCCGAAAAGAAATATTTCAAAATAGTCATTTGCCTGCCTTTTCCCAACTACGTTGGAGTCGGCTTCCAGTCTAACCGGATGCAGCTGAATACCAGTATTTTACATGGAGCAACTGCCTATCTGACCTCCACAACCCAGTTACTTGGCAAGTCTGGTTGTCAGACTTTCGGGCTTCTGGCGACCCGTAACGACTGTCAAAGATCCACGAATGAAAGCCTTAACGTGCTTTCTGAGGCACGGAAGGGTCTTGGTATGTAAAGATGGTCACCCATCTACGGACCAACCGCGGCAAGCGTAGCTTAACCTGATCGCTTGACCCGTGCGGCTGTTACCAATTAGCCACAAGCCCCTATTTCAAAATAGTATGGTTTCGATAATACTACGTTCGTAACACGAAATATCTTAAAACGTATGTCGAAATGAGAGGTGGCTTAAGCTATTTTCTACGAGTTTTCATTGTCAGGGAGCAGGTTGTCAGGGAAGACACTTGTGTAGGCGAAAGTTACACGCACCATTAAGTTGGAAATTGTGGCAAATTGTAGCTTAAAGTCTTACATGAATGAACCCAATGAGTTTTAGTTACGTCTAAATGCGAGAACTGGCGTTTACGAGTTCACGGGGCTCGGAAAATCGGGGAACACATCCGTGTGAGCTAATAGTTCGTCTCGCAACCGTATGGTTCACTTGCCAAAAACAGAGTGAACCAATTCCAAAACCTTCGCCTTTGAGCCTAGGGTACCTTCCGCTTTCGCCCCGTGACCACGTTCCGCAGCAAAAAATGCATGCCCGCCTCGGAACGCTTAACTAAAAGTATTTCTAAAAACTAAAGTTTACAAAAACAAAATGAGAGGTAATAAAGGTGTTTGATTTACGGCTAGTATGGAGTGCTGTGGGAAAGGAACGAACTATCGTTTCACCATTTTAACTAATTGACAAAACTTAACCAAGAAAACGTTATGAGATTTATGGTGATATGTTTACTCTAAATCTAATATTGGTGAATTTTACAAAGAAACTGTTTGCTTTGTTTAGATTACGGTAGTTCGCGCCCCGGCCTGGCCGGACATGTATATCAATACTTTAGTAGACATTCGCTTGTGAATCCTGCGTAAGTCTAAGGTATTTATGCTCATGACTGTACAATTGCTTGTAATAATGCTTATGTTGGGCCTTTTTAATAAAACCGATAAGGTGACAACAGGTGACAATGTGGAATTTTGTACAAGTTTGATTCATATTTAGCTTTATTGAACATCATTTGTCGTGAAAATGTGCCATTTTTCTCAGTTTCTGAAAAATATGTGGCATTGTCAGTCATATTCATATGAGTATGACTGACAATGCCACATATTTTTCAATATTAAAGAGTATTTTTTTATTTTTAATATTAAAGAGGGTGCTGATAATTTTTAACAAAAACTAAAAATAAATAAAAGAAGGATTTCCAAACTTACATATAGCTAATGTTAGCACCACAACACAACAGACATTAAACTTCTTTCCTAATTTCATGTCACTATTAGGATCGACTGACTCCACCTCAGCTATGAGCATGCATAACTTCGGCCATTTCATCGCGATCCGCCAAAACAATATCGTTGTTGTGAAGCCGAAACTGTAGAACATTAGTGCAGCTGAAAAAGAATAAAAAAGTAAAACAGGCAGTCATTGGGACTGCGAACAGAAGAGAACTTAAATCTATGGAATAACATATATTTAGATGCGTATAAATGTTATTGAAAATATTGAAAGTGTGCAATTAGGGTGCAATTTATACATGAATATTTGAAAATGTCAACTAACACAAACATCAATAAAATCAATGTTATTGAAATTATTATGCCATTTTACTTACTGGCAGTGTTCACCGTAGATGAAGTCTCTTTGAATAGGCTCAGGAACAGCATAAAAGCCAAAGTGAACTCGCCCACCATAAATATGTACGTGTATAAACAACGGAATGATATGAATTTGAATCTGTAAAAAAAATATTGTTGTTTCGGGAACGAGATGTACAGTAACATAAAAAAAAACACAAAATCTGTAATTCGAATAAGTCTATCATCACTTGTGGTGATTTTAATGTTAATCTATTAGAAAATTCGGGGTTCAATACTAAAATTATAAGTTTGTTTCAGTCATACAATCTTGCTCACCAATGTTTAGAGCCCACTAGAATAACCCCCACTAGCGCCACATATATTGATAACATTTATACAGATGTTACGCCAGCCCACAAAAAAAAAATATTAATTTAATAGAATCAGATCATTGCGGACAATTTATCACTGTTCCAAATACAAGCACAAAAGTCACTAAAAAAGAAATCACTGTCAACCTAAAAACGACTAAGCGCTTGGAAACATTTAAAACTAAACTTGTGAGTAAATTACCACTATTGTCAACTAATGATGCCCCTAATCAACAATATAATGATTTTTTTTTAATATGTATTGCACACAATTTGAAAACACTTTCATTCCTAAGACATTATCGGTTAATAGTATCCTTCAGTGACTGAGCCACCATTGGTATACATAAAAGTAGAAAACGACTATATGAGTTGTATGATGAACGGACTAGTATATACACTGCTGAATTTAATTTAAATGTTAAGAATCATTCTAAATTATTTAAAAAGTTTGTTGTATGGCCAAGTCACCTTACTTGAGTTCAAAAATTAAAAATAATGGTAATGTGATTAAGATGACATGGAATATCATTAATAGTGAAACGGGAAGGTCATGCAACTGAAGTAGTGACTACAGCCTTGCTATTGATGACAATAAAATTAATACAGATTCTGAAGTCGCCATGGCATTTGAAAATTTCTTTACAGAGATTCCCGTATCAAATACAAAATCTCTAAACTCATCACCCACTGCCGCAGTCTTTACTTATAGAAAACGTTCCAGTTTGTGATTCAGAATTTAGTTTCCAATATGTCACCTGTAAAGATGTAATTAAAACCTTTCACTTTTTTAAATGTTAAATGTTAAATTTGTTAAATGTTAAAAAGACCTCAGATCTGTGGGGTGATTCTGTGGACGTTGTTAAGTCGATTATAAATTTGTAGCACCTACTTTAGCTGTTATTTTTAATAATTGTATTGACTGTGGTGAGTTTCCTGATCTTATGAAAAACAGTAAAATAATACCGTTGTTTAAATCGGGTAGTACATCAGACCCTACTAATTATAGACCCATTTCAGTACTACCTACCTTTAGTAAAATTTTCGAGAAAGTTATTTTAGTACAAATCCAAATATTTTTCAATAAACATAAATTAATGCATAACAAACAGTTCGGTTTTACAAAGGGGCCGTTCGACTACTGATGTTGAACTTTTAGGAAAAGTTTATAAGGCATGGGAGGATAAATGCGATGCTTTGGGCACTTTTTTCGATTTGTCCAGGGCATTCGATTGCGTTCTTCATGAAACTTTGATCATAAAACTGCACCACTATGGAATGTGAAACGCCTCTCTGGATCTTCTTACTTCATATTTGAGTGATAGGATTCAGAGAGTTGATGTTAACGGAAAAAGATCACCCGGATCTGTAGTAAAAATGGGGGTCCCCAGGGCTCAACTCTTGGCCCATTTTAGTTTCTCATTTATATAAATGACTTGCCTTGCCTCATAAAGGATAATCATGATATAGTGCTGTTTGCAGACGACACTTTACTTTTATTTAAACTCAAACGTCAGCTTGGTTACTGACAATGTAAATAGTGCCTTCGAAAAAGTAGTTAACTGGTTTAGTGTTAATAACCTACTTCTTAACGAGAAAAAAACCAAATGTATTAAGTTTACAATACCTCATGTTAGACAAGTAAAAACTAGTGTTCTCATAAAGGGTGAAGAGTTGAACCCCAAAGATACCACTGTGTTCTTAGGCATAACTTTGTATGCCAAGCTTCAATGGGGCCCCCATATAGATAAATTGTTAAAAAAGCTTAGCTCTGCAGCATACGCCGTTAGAAAAATTCGTGATTTAACGGATGTAGACACAGCCCGTTTAGTATACTTTAGTTATTTTCATACCGTAATGTCTTACGGTATTCTGTTATGGGGAAATGCCGCCGATATTCTGACAATTTTTGTTTTACAAAAAAGGGCAATCCGTCAATTTATAAATTAAGTCCCAGATACTCCCTCAGAGACAAATTTAAAGAGATTAATATAATGACTGTAGCTTCTCAGTATATTTATGAAAATCTTTTGTACGCACATAAAAATATTAATTTGTTTAAAAATACAGTGATATCCATAATGGATGAAATACTAGGAACCAACACAAATTTGTTGTTCCTACAACCAACTCAAAAAATAGGCAGCTTGTTTATCTAAACGAGCTGCCTATTTTTTGAGTTTGTTTTGGCCAATGTATACGTTTTTATAATAAACTTCCTAGCCACATTCAAGAACTAAGCCTTAATAAATTCAAATGTTTTATAAAACAGAAACTGTGCCTGAAAGCCTTACAACTGTTAAAGATTATATTTAGAACAAAAAGGCTTGCGCCTTTTGATTGAGCTGCTTCAACACATTTACAGTGAATGTTGTTTTTTTACTCTTTTTATTTTGCTAGCTTTTTATATTTTCTTATTCTATATAAAATTTTATATAAACAATGACATGAATATTTACTTTGTAAAGTATTATATTATTTGAATTATTAGGAATGTGAGGACTATGTGGGTCATTGTTTTTTTTTTTTTGTCTCTTAATTAGTTTTAATGATGGTCTGGCAGTTTGAGTACTTTATGCGGCCTACCCAAATGTCTTTTCTTTGGTATGGTTCGTCAAATCATTGAGCTACTTGAGCTTTGAGTTGAGTTGCATGATAACTGACAAATGCGTCTACCGACTGGACAGGTCCACTCAAATCTGTGTGGTTCTTTCCTCAAAAGACCATTTCGGACACCAACCTACATGGTCCTCCAATGATCTGACCAAGATTATGTCCGGATATACACATTGACATTGATGAATTTTATTTATGCAATGACATGAATATTTACTCTGTGTAGTATTATATTATTTTAATTATTGTTAATGTGAAGACTATGTGGGTCATTGTTTAATTTTGTTTTATCCTCAGTCAGTTTTTAACATGGTCTCGCAGTTGAGTATTTTTTGCGGCCTAGCCAAATGTCCTTTCTTTGGTATTGTTCGTTGAATCGTTGAGCTCCTTTAGTTCTAAGTTGAGTTGCACAACTACTGACTAATGCGTACACTGACTGGACAGGTCCACAGGCTCTTTCATCAAAAGACCATTTCAGACACCAATCGATATGGTCTTCACATGATCTGACCAAGATTATGTCTGGACTTTAAAAGAGACTGTGACCTCTGAGTTTGTTTCAGCCTTTCATCTCAGAGTAGTCAGATAGAAAACGCCGACCTCATCTAGTTTAAAAAAATATGTTTGACGTGTAAAAGTGTTTGTAAAAACTTACTTACAGAAATAAAATCATTTATAGAAGAAAGAAGTTTTAGAAATTGTACTTCTTTTAAACTGTTGAATCATCATCATAATCATTTGAGCCGAAAGACGTCCACTGCTGGAAATAGGCCTCCCTCAAGCCCCGCCACTTCAAGCGGTTCTGTGCTACCCGCATCCAGCGGATTCCTGCATCCTTCACTAGGTCATCGGTCTATCTTGTGGGACGCCTTCTAACTTCCGGTACGCGGTCGCTACTCCAGAACCTTTCGGCCACATCGGCTGTCTGTTCTGCGAGCAATGTGCTCTGCACACTGCTACTTAAGTTTGGCAATTCTTCGGGCTATGTCAGTTACTTGGTGCTCCTATGGAGCTCTTGATTTCTGATTCAATCACATCGGGAAACTCCAAGCATAGCCCTCTCCGTTGCCCTTTGGTTGACTTTCAGCCTTCTAATGAGGCCCATTGTGAGCGACCACGTTTCAGTGCCATAGGGCATCACTGGCTACACGCACTGGTCAAAGACTTTCGTCTTGAAATACTGTGGAATAAAAGACGAAAATATATTATGTAGCTTTCAGAACGCTGCCCAGCCGAGTCGGTTTCGACGATTCATTGCCTTCTCGAAGTTGGACCTACCTAACTGAACAGTTCGTCCTTTTTTTTATTCTGGGGTGGAAAATCCTCTTGAATGACCTCCGTCCTGGGGTGGGCGGAGGGATCTGTCAGACTCTTACTGCCTAAAAACCACGTCGGTATTCCCTTCCCACACTTGCACCGGGGATCGTGGGACCTTGTGCGACTTCCGCGAACCCCGGCTGGTGCCGGCCCACCTTTGCGGGCCACCTCAGGCCCGCGGGGGAACTGAGGTGTAAGATACCCCCACGACATTCAATACGGGCGCGCGTGGAACACTACGCGCCTCATAACATAATCGTAATCGTCCACAACTTCGTGTCGGTCTTTTTTGTATAACCTACCACAGCGTATGAATGTGGTCTACAGTGCTAAAGCCTTTACGGAATCAGGCTTGTTCTTGAGGCTGGAAGTTGTCAAAACTGTTGAATAAAAGGTAGTAATTATACAATGGTAATTAATCATTATAAAATAGTAATTATACAATGGTAATTGTACCATTTTGATCAATTCAGCCTATTGTAGTCCACTGCTGGACATATGCCTCTTCCAAGTGGTGTCACTATACCCGGTTCTCTCCTAGCATTTGCAATTTAGTCAGATCCAATATTACGGTCACCATATTATTAAAACGATTTATAGGATGTTATGATAAAACTCACCTACAGAACAGGTAACTAAAAGTTAAAACTACATCCCACAAGAATGAAGTTTATTTTTACACAAAGTTAGTCCCACGTAAAACTTTATGTAGATTTATGCTCTGTGGACTGCGGATTTTATTATTTACTAGCTGACCAAGCGTACTTCGTACCACCTAATAGTCAATGAATGTAGCGATACCTTATAGCTAAACTTAATTTAGATCTTAATTGACGTACTAAAATAAATACAAAAAATATTAATTTCAATAGTTCATTAGGACTATATAATTATGTAGACCGACCCTGGCCGTTGATCCAACCAACGACAGGCCTTCCTTCCTCTGTGCCATGTTTCCCTGGTCTGTGCGAGTCTCATCCAGGTCTTCCTCGCGATCTTCTTTAGATCGTCCACCCGGCTATTGATCCAACCAAAAGACAGGCCTCCTCCCTTTATGCCATGCTTCCCTGGTCTGTGCGATTCTCATCCAGTTCTTCCTCGCGATCTTCTGTAGATCTACCACCTGGCTATTGATCCAACCAATTTCCTCCCTTTGTGCCACGCTTCTCTGGTCTGTGCGAGTCTCATCTAGGTTGTCCTCGCAATCTCTTAACATGGTCGTTGAGTTTTCTTAAATTTTCTAATTTTCCGCGCAACTTTTTATTTTTTTCTAACATAAGAACCTTCTCCTGACTATAACAAACACAACAATAAATAATTAGTGAAATCGGTCAAGCCGTTCACGCGTGATGCCGTCACCAGGTTACCCAGCCCGGCTTCGCACGGGTAGCACTAAGTATCCATTATAACCTACTCTACTAACCTTACCCTACCTACCTACCTACACGACCTACCTATAACCCTACCTACTTACCCTATTTCATCCAAATCCTATCTTGGATAATGATAGAGATACTATCATGAATTCATGCAACCCTAATACTTTTTGAGGTTCATAGTTACTACTTTTTACTATTTTCATTGCAATTTCTTTATAATTATTTTCTCACCTTTTAAACCTTCCTTGGACTTCTACAAATATATCAAAACCAAAATTAGGCAAATCGGTTTAGCCGTTCTCGAGTTTTTATGAGACTAACAAACGTCAATTCATTTATATATATATATATATATATATATATATAGTAAAATAGTATATATATATATATATATATATATGTATATATACTATTTATTAGCAATACAAACGGCTCTATAACTTTACGAATCTGTCAGTCGTTTACGTCCTATGAGAGTATGACCAACTCAATAAAAAAAAACTAACAAATCCGTAAAACAGATGGATAAGTTCTTTTTTTTCAGCTGGGGGATGAGGCCATGCATGGTATAAAAATATTCTAGGCTAATTAATTTATTAATTTAATTACTAACTTAGTTCTTGACTTAAAAGCATGATAATTCCAAATGAGAAGGGAAATTGTGGTTACTTTAAATTCACCAAACGGTGTATCTTACGTAATTAAAATTCTCTAATACCGTAGATAACAACATAAAAAAAAAATTAATAAGGAAATAAGAATTATAGTAAAACAAATGTGCCTCATAAAACCTAGAAAAATATTAATTGAAAACGACTACTACATTACTCTTTACTTTTAGTACATTACAAAATGAAATAATCATATTCTCGTGATTGCGACTTTACTTCAAAGAATTGATGAGCCAATACACTCCTCGAAAAATAAAGACAGCTACATAGAGTAGCTGATTTTATTTTTAAAGGAGTGAAGTGAGTGATTTCATTTTACCGGAAAACCAATTCAAATGTGGTTTTTATTCATAAAGTCGTATTAAAAACGCCAAAAAAACAAAGTCAATGGGCCTAGCCTTTTCTCAACTAAGTTGGGGTCGGCCTCCAGTTTAACCGGATGCAGCTGAATACCAGTATTTTACATGGAGCGACTTCCTACCTGACCTCCACAACCCAGTTACTGGGTAACATGATACTTCGTGGTAAGACTGGTTGTTAGACTTTGAGCTACTGAAAACCCGTAACTACTGTCTTGACAGCCGGGACCGAATGACAGCCGAGATCAAAGGCTTAACGTGCATTCTGATGCAAAAAAAAAAACAAAGTATGGCCTAAAAATTATGGAGCTAAACTCATAAATAATATAACTTTATAAATGAATATTTCAATGTCACGGGAGTATGCCTTTTAGTTTTTAAGTACAGACTCAATTTCTCCAAATAATTTTAAACCTTAAAATGTTGATGGTTAAGTTCTAATCGAATGAGAAAATTTGTCAGTTTGTGGTAACTTGGTGTGCTGGTGACTGTACTATTTAAAATAAAAATCAAAAGACATTAACTCAAACTAGGCTGCGAATCAGCACTTTTCGAACGTCAAAATTACATAAGACAGTCCCCCAAAAAACGCCCACCCTTCACCACTTCCTATTGCTTTAGTTGGGAAGAAGAAGTGGCGCAACAAACGCCCTAACAACACACACAGCTGTGTATTCAGTTAGAAAAACTTGATTCTATACAAAAGTATGAAAAATAATTTACACTATGCGCAACACAAAACATTAAATGAAATTATTTGCCATATGTCAGCTAGCACACGCCAATAGTGCCGTGTGCTAGCTGACATATGGCAAATAATTGGTATAGACCAACAACAAAAAAACATCGAAAACTATACTCAAGCAAAAATAAAAACGTAAACAGATCTTAATACCTAAATAGAAGCCTCCAGGCATAAAGGGCGCACCCGCTTACATAAAGCTATAGCTGTAACTCGAAGTCACAAATGATAAACTAAAACTATTTGTTACCCGACTAGAAAATGGAAGGTTATGTTATTCAAAGGAAATTGTGTTTGTATAATATATAGGTACCTACCTACATACCATTTCCTCTCTTTCGAGAGAAAAACTTGTGGATTCAGTTAATAGGTTAAAAGCCAATAAATGAGACGAGACACAATATAAGTTTTATTGTTATGACGTCTATGGTGGGGCCTTCAAAGTGTTAAAAGGGTTGTCTAAATTTTGTTTAAAAATGTGAATTTGTTGTATTATGGTTTTTTTAACCTATCTTTCTTATAGTTATTAGTTTTGAACCGTCTTTCGAGGCACAACATAATGATCAAGTACTCATGCAAGCGTACTAAAGAATCCATAATTGAATTAATTCCTTAATTGAATGGACAACAATGGTGCCGATTCCCTTGTTCACAAACTAAACTAAATTTACGTTCACTGCATCTTTTTCTTTCTATTTCATTAAGAAAAGGACAGAAGATAAATTTTAGATTAGTCCTGTCAAATTAATCGGCGCTTGACGTAAATTGACGTAATTTTAGTAGACAAGTTTTTAATCACGTCTAAACTCGTATGGAGTAGTGACAGGCATGATTAATTTGACAGGACTAAACTAAAATTTTATCTTCTGTCCTCTTCTTAATGAAATACAAAAAAAAGATGCACCGAACTTAAATTTAGTTTAGTTTGTGAACAAGGGAATCGGTACCATTGTCAAACTTTGAACTTTGACTTTTTTTTATTTGTTGAATACGAGGCTTTTGGCTACTTTGTTTAGTGTGTGTGTATTTTTTTTATAATATGCGTCTTGTTTGTGCAGAATAAACAATTTTGCTTACTTTATTTTCTGTGTAATTCATAATAATTGAGAAAGTCTAACTCATTCACCTTAATTTGGAGGCATCGTTCTCATGGATACCCTGAACTGGGTTCAGGCCGAAGCACTGCCCCACAGTCAGGGTCACCTTCATAGCTGACTGGAAGGTGGTACGAGGTGTGTCCTTCTCTGGTACCATATGTCCTTCGTACCGAACTTGTACAGGGTCTGAAAAGATGTTTACTTTCATAAAAAGGGATTGTGGTTCAGATTGTTAACGGTTTTATAGTTTTTCTCCAGGGTATTTATCCAACTAATTTCTTAATGCATACTAATGTAAAGGTTAGGTGTTTTCGGGCTTAGGTAAGGTTGGATCCATTTGTGTTGACAGGACAATCACATATCGTTGGAGCAGTAGTAGCACGAATGCGTGTTATTTTATATTTTTTTATTAATATAAGTATTTTTATTTTATTAAATATTATAAACAGGTTGCATTTTAGAGACGGGGCAGTAAGGATACCGATATAGATTTTGGCCAAATACATAGAGTCATTTACACCACCTTGTTCATTTTTCCATTCTTTATCGAACTGTATACTCAAACTAGCGAAAATCTCGAATAACATTATTTACCACCCAACATTTTTAATGTGAATTATGGCTATAAATAGTAGGACACTTTTATTTTTATTTTTTTGGGTGGGAAATCATCAAAAAACTTCTCCCCCTCTGGGCGAAGCGGGAGGGTGTGTCAGACTCTTACTGACTAAAACCACCCGTATTCATTCATGTTGCGTGTGTTGCCACGGGCCTCGGTGACCCTTTAGTACCTTCCCGCGACCCCGGCAGGCATCGGCCCTAGTGAACCCCTACATTTGTGCTGACGACATCTCTTTGAGGCGCGCGTGGAATACAACGCACCGTCGACCCAGGCCTGGTCCTTACTGGACGGTGAGCTACCCATTGCTCACGCCCGCGCCTACGGTGGCCGGAAATCCGCCCAGGATTCCCGACGCCCAGGGCGTCTCCTGCAGCGGCTAGGGGCGAGAGGGCGCAAAATTTGCCTTTCCCTTAATCGTCCCACCTCCTCCTTCGCGAGAATTACTGCTTCGCAAAAGGAGGTGACGGCTTCCCATGCCCTCTCGCTCCACACCATGGCCTGAACCAGGACCGGATGCGAGAGATCTCTGCCACCGATCGCCTGCACGAGGACACGGCGGTGCTCTGCCTAAGCCGGGCAGACCCCCACCGTATGCTCCACCGTGTCCTCCGGGCGATCCACATAGTGGTGAAACCCGGGCGTTTCCTCCCGCTTTATCCGACAAAAGAACCTCCCGAAGTTGCCGTGTCCGGTGAGAACCTGCGTCAGGCGAAAGGTGAGGACGCCGTGGCGCCTCTCTAGCCACTCCTCAAAGAGGGGACTTATCGCCGCAATCGTGGCGTGCCCAGCACTGGGTTGCGACAACCGTACTCTCCATGTCGCCATGAGATGCTGCCGGAGCTCCGTCCGCTGTGCCACGATTTCTCGCGGCAGCGGAGTTACCTCCTCCTCCGCGTGAGCGCCTCCTCGCGCCACTCCCATACGTGCGCGAGTACTTTTGCCTCCAGATCCCATGGCAGTAATCTGACAAGGAGGCTCGCTGCCTCACAGGAGACCGTGCGGTATCCCCGGACCATCCGGATGGCCATGACCCTTTTGGCCGCGCTCAACCGGCGGGCTGGCCGCAGCGCCAGAGAGCGCGCCCATACAGGAACCCCGTAGAGGGCCATGGACCGCACGATCCCCGCGTAGAGCCTCCGGCAGGAGGCGTTTGGACCCCCTAGATTGGGCAGGAGCCGCTTCAATGCAGCGCCTGCCCGCTCCAGTTTGGGAGCCAAACGTCGGAAATGCTCCACGAAGTTCCACCGGCTGTCGAGGACGAGTCCCAGGTACTTCATTGTCGACTCGACGCCGATGGTAACCCCTCCTACCGTTATTTGGGACCCCAACGGTGGCGCGTTCAGAGGACCATAGTACCAACCATAGTAGTGCACTTAAAGATTTAGGATATTTTTTACAAATTGTTTCTGACGAACTTATAAATATGAGTCTATTTGAAGATCATACGGTTGAAACTGCAATAGATGTTATTATGAGCCCTGAAATTCACAAAGCTATCTCAGATGGAGCTATGTGCTCCATCTGAGATAGCTTTGTGAATTTCATCATTTCAATTTCAATCATGCTGAAACTTTGAATTTTTGTCCGTTAAAGAAAAATTAGACTTCTCTTTGGGTAGTTCTGACAACTGGTCATGCAAGGAATCAAACTTGAGCAGTGGCAACGTACACGTCATCAACAAGATGAAGAAGAAGAGAGTTAGGAAACGCGCTAGTGTAAAATCTGGGGAAAATTAACAAAAAAAAAAGAAAGAAATAAGTAGTACGAAAAATCGAGACCTAATACGTCTTATTGGAGCCATTACAAAAAGATTTCACGAAGAATGTCGTACATTTTCACACTACTCTAACGTACGTGAGACTTTGAGTGAAACCGATGAAGAAGAAGAAGAAAAGGTACGACGTCGGTTGACCTCTCCAAGGCATTTGATTGCGTCGACCACGAAACCTTGCTCTTGAAACTTGAGCATTACGGACTTGGAAAACATGCGCTCAGCTTAGTAAAATCTTATTGAAATGATAGACAACAGCAAGTACAAATTATTGGTATCAATTTACTCGGTTTAAAAGTAAAAATGGGTGTTCCACAAGGCTCGATATTGGGTCCTTTCCTCTTTTTAGTGTATATTAACGAACTACTCCATTTATTAAATAATAAACCACAAACGGTGTTATTTGCTGATGACACTTCTTTAATTTTTAAGGTAGATAGACGTGCTACTAATGTTGACGACGTAAATAACGCCCTATTGCAGGTTCAGAATTGGTTCACTGCCAATAATTTAGTATTAAATCAAGAGAAACTAGAATTCGTCGATAAAACTGTTTTCCTGGAGATCACGCTCGACTCAAGGCTACAATGGGGTCCACATTTAACATCTCTTGCAGGACGGTTAAGTTTAGCGGCATATGCTGTCAGAAAAATCCGTCAATTTACGGATGTACCGCGAGGCTAGTCTATTTTAGTTGCTTTCATAGTATCATGTCTTACGGTATTTTACTATGGGGACGGGCTGCAGACATCCAGTCAACTTTTATTCTGCAGAAAAGAGCTATCAGAGCCATTTATAATCTCCGCAGGCGCGATTCTCTAAGGGAACGGTTTAAGGACATTAACATCATGACGTTACCTTGTCAATATATTTAGTAACGGTTTGACTTTAAATGTGCGATATCTACGAAAACATCATGTACGTAAGAAAAAATGTACATCTTTTTAGTAAAAGAGTTGAAAGACTATAATATAGCACTAGAAATAGGGATGGATAATTATAGTACTAGAAATAGGGACCTATTATCTCAGCCAGGTTTCAGACTGGCTAAAGTAGACTCATCTTTTATGGGGTACTGTTTAAAATGTTACAATAAAATTCCACCCCACATACTTCAACTGAATGAGATGAAATTCAAATCTTGTATCAAACGCACACTATGCAGGCAGGCATATTATAAGTTGGGTGATTACATCGCTGATAAAAATGCTTGGCTCAATGCTGGTCCTGCTCCACAACCTCAACCAATAAAATAATTAACATTTGAAAATACTGTTGGAGCAGCTGAACATTGTAAGACTATCTTTGCATTGTATAAATTCAATCTACTTTGTATTATATAATTGCATTGCACAGGTGTGAGTACTACGAGTATGTATAATGGAGCTACCATTTACCGGTTATGTAATTGACTTGAACGGGCCCTGGCGGCTGAGAGTATGTCATGCTCATTCAGATGTCTCGCTGATGGTGGCGTGTGTGTTGGATCATTTAGCTCCCTTCAAAATGGTTGAGCTGAATGGTGCTGATCCATGCGTCATGCTCGTGAACAGGCGCCGTTAGTTGGGACTGGTCACCTCTTAGCTTCCTCGGCTTATTTGTTATTATTTTATTTAGAAATTGTTTTTGTTTCTTTTGCTACTATGGATGCGTTTTTTATTTTACTTCGTCCTCACATTTAGTTATAAGTTCAACATTATTTTTGTACTAATCTTTATGTATCAATTTAATTTAAAAGAGTGTCCATGGAGTTTCTTGCCCGTTCTTTTCCATAGGTACCTACTACGCTTTTGAATGGGCAACTAGCTTCATATTTCTAACTGACCGACTCCTTGATAATTCAAAAGTGCCTGTAAATGATTTAATTGAAATAAATGCTTTGAGTTTTTCAGTTTGAGTTTGGTAGATTGAGTATTTTTTAAATGAATGAATGAATGAATGAAACGTACCCCAGGGTGGTTTGACCAGGAGTTACAATTTCAGTAAAGTCTAACTAACTTGATTAACTTATGAATAAAAATATAGGGTTAATTTCTTATTATTGTTTTATTTCATAAATTGGACAAAATAAAGTCACAATTTGAAATCTAAAAAGTAATAATGGATCACTAACTCACTATACAGTTTTATTTATACTAGGTAAATAAAGTTTACATGGTCAGATACAGCAATCTGATAACTGTGTTTATACCCATGATTTATACCATAATAAAATGTAATAAACAACCATAAAATAAAACGCAAGTGGCCATAACCTTAATTATAATTTGTATTTTGTGCGATAAGTTAGAGTTACGTCCTAAAATTGTTACACAGGGGTAGTTTTTGACGGGTGTAAAGAACATTATATCTATTTTGGGTCGTAAAGGAATAGCTATCTCTGTAACGAGTAGGCGGAGGCATTTTTATATAACATGAAAAATCAACGAATATTAAGAACTTTTTGAAAAATATTTTTTTTTCCATTTTTGGTTCTCCTAAAAAGTCGTGTTTTGTGCTATACGCATTTGTCTAGAAAAAAAATCAAAAGCAAACTAAATTATTGTCAAAATAACCAAGACATAATAAAAATGAATATTTTAGCTATAAAACATAAAAATAAAGATTTTAAAGGATTTTGGCAACAAACTAAAAAGTTAAACCCAAGGCCTAGCGTCCCTGTGAGTGTCAACGGCATCTGTGAACCGAAAGATATTGCGAACATGTTTCGATGTCACTTTCAAGTGGAGTCTCCGCTAAAAGGCGAGCAAACGAAGAATGCGGAGGTCGTCGTGTCCACGGTGCCTGAGCGTGTCACAGCAAAACAAGTTGCTCTAATAATAAAAGGCATGACTCGAGGAAAGTCGCCCGGACATGACGGCCTCAGCATTGAACATTTTCAGCATGCGGGCCCACATCTCCCAAGGCTCCTGGGGCTGTTATTTACGCTCTGCATTAAGCATTCCTACTTGCCAAATGAGTTGATGAAGACGGTGGTGGTTCCTATAATTAAAAACAAGACTGGAGATAATTCTGATAAGTGCAACTACCGTCCGATATCATTGGCTACAACCACAGCCAAGGTACTTGATGGACTGCTTGAGAGACAGCTTAAGAAACACCTAAATCTAAACGACGCTCAGTTTGGTTTCAGACCAGGACTTTCGACAGAATGCGCAGTTATGTCTCTCAAGCAGACTGTCAGGTATTACACAGACAGGAACACGCCTGTGTATGCAGCCTTTCTTGATCTGTCCAAGGCTTTTGACCTGGTTAGGTATGATATTCTCTGGCGCAAATTAAAGTGTACGGGTGTGCCAGGTGAGCTAATTAATATGTTTAAATATTGGTATGATCACCAAACTAACAGGGTCAAATGGCTTGGCGAACTTTCTGATGAATACAGGTTGGAATGTGGAGTGAGACAGGGGGGGTTACGATCTCCTTCACTCTTCAACTTGTACGTGAAAGGGCTAATTGTTGAGCAGAGCAACATCGCAGTGGGTTGCTCGATTGATGGTCACTGTATCAACAGTATTAGCTACGCAGATGATATGGTGTTGCTCAGCCCATCAGTGGCTGCGCTCAGGAAGCTGATAGGCGTGTGTGAGGAGTATGCGAGAGTACATGGTCTCCTGTACAATGAGCGGAAAAGCGAGCTCATGGTTTTCCAAGCCCCCTGGCTTAAACTGGGAGATGTGGCACCTGTGCTGCTTAACGCTGTTGCTCTTCGAAGAGTGAATGAGTTTAAATATCTCGGCCATGTGGTTACTGAGGATTGAAAAGATGATAGGGATATAGAAAGAGAGAGGAGGGCGATGGCGGTTCGCTGCAATATGCTGGCACGCAGATTTGCGAGGTGTAGTTTAGAGGTAAAGATTACTCTGTTTAAAGCATTCTGCCAAACTCTCTACACCTGCAATCTGTGGGTCAGCTACACGCAGCGGGCCATCAACGCTCTCCGAGTACAATATAATAACGCATTTAGGGTGCTGGTGGGGCTCCCACGCTACTGTAGTGCGTCTGCGATGTTTGCACACACGCACACAGACGGCTTTCACACTGTGCTGCGGCGCCGCATCGCCTCGTTGATGTTCCGTACGCGTGGGAGCGCCAACACCATCCTGAATGTGCTCAGTCACAAGTTGGACAGCCCCCTTCTGGGACACTGGGTTCAAACTCAATTGCGCGTGCCTGGAGCCCCAAATAGCGGCAAATATTTAAATTAATTTTTATATATATAATTATGTTTAAGCGATGTAATGATGATAAAATACTTAATTAAAATTGAATTTAATATAATGATTATAATAATATATAGTAAATTGATAATTATTTTTTATACAATGATGATGACATACTGAAATTGAATTGAAATAAGAATAATGACAAATATAAAGTAATACATAATAATAATAATAATATACCTAATCTATTATAAGAAATTAATAATACAATAATGAAAATGTAAAATGTATGTTAATAACAATATGGACCAAATATGTCTGAAATAAAAAGATTTTATTTTATTTTTATTTTTTTTATTTAATTTATTTAACCATTTATTTACACACATTGTATAGAAATAGACAATAAGAAAAAAACAGAAAAATACTAAAACCTATATTTATAATAGTCAAAAAGTTGACAGATACCAGCCATCATATTTTTTTGAACCTGAAACCTCGTTCTTAAAAGTGATATTTTACCTACAAACGTATAAAAAGTAAAAATAATCTACTAATTTTATTTCCAAAGAAGCCCATTCTACTTGTATGTCTAAAACCCCTTTACTTAGTATTTAAGCTGGGGGGGGGGGGGGGGGGGCAAACAATAGACTCAATACTTTATTGCATTCCATAATGCGTACATATAATTTAGTTGATATGTTAAAACATCGAATCAATTATGGACCCTGTCGGGCACAGCAAAGTTAATTTTTAAGGTCTTTGTTAAGAAAATAGAAAAAAAATATAATTAAATTAAAATACTACCTATAATTTGCTTTAATGGTATTTATATTTTATATAAATATTAATATATTTGGTTTCATGTTATATTTTTATATTATAATATTGCACGATTGTTAAAGTACATTAAATATTTACAATTTTATTGAGTGTTGTAGAATGTTATTGTTATTAATTATGCACTGATAAGGATACATCTTTTATATCTGATAGGATTAATTTTTATACTTAACCCAGAATCAGTAAGAACGTAATAGGAAATAACTTGCAGTTTACTAATTAGTCAAGATCTGTTTGTAGGTAGCACCATAAATAATATTTTTCGGGTGTCACTTTGTAATCTTATTTAACCTTTAGCCTTTGAGATTTAGCCTTCTAAGTAGACGTAATCATTTAATCAATTCTTTGGAGAATGAGTGAACTAGCACCAGTATGCAAGAATGAGGGAATAGGGTGTGAAGTTCACTCACCTCTATAGAAAAGGGAGGATCCTCCGACCAGACGGGTGTTGTATCTATTGGCCAACCAGCAACAACCCGACAGTTGATGTTGTATGGGATTTTGTATACAAGCTGTTGTTTTGAACCTGCAAAACATTTCAGGAGGTTGTTATGAATCTCGTAAATAATCGTATAACAATACGATACCAAGTCAATAATCAATAATACTTTTAATTTTGGATTTTTAAATTTTATCTTTTCTTTTTATTTATTTCTTTTTATTATTTTTTTTGTTGATTCGGGTCGAGAATCACTAACATAATTACCTCCTAAAATGTTTTGCAGGTCCAAAACAACACCTTGTATATGCTAGTTGCGCGGTAAACTCTGGTTGCGCGATGCAGGATTTTTGCGTGACGTCAGTGTGTTGCTAGTTTGCATGTGGCGATGTAGATGCCGTTTAACCTAAATATAACCTAAAATGAGCAAAAATAAAGTCTTAAAATAAGTCACTAGTACGTCCTGAATTTTAATGAAATAATCGTATCACTAGAGACAACTTTATATATTGGAAACATTACTTTGAAATAAACAAGTGGAAAAGAAAACAGTTATTCCGCATTCACCCCACGAAGTTTCGTATAAATTTCGTGTTCGCCCACATTACAAAAGACAGAATCTTATTTGGAACCTACGCCTGGCAATCTTTCGAAATGCTTATCCACATTTAACAAATCTTGTTCTACAAGTAAAGATGCTAAAGTTTCCAGGTAAGGTCCCATTATTGCATTTAATATTCTTGTTGTCGTCTTGAAGTAAAAGTTTTGAGTAGGGAAATAAATTAAACTGATAATTTCGTTCCGTATCGACACAAAAATAAAATAGGAATCCAAAAGTTATGTCGTGATGACAGATTTATTACAATATCCTTGACAAACTTTATCATTAAATATTTTATGTAAGTATGGAACTAATAAATTAACTTCTATTTTAAATGTGGGCATGGACGACCGAGCTACTCCTCCCATTCGTATGGGAAGCCTCGGCTTCCGCTCAATTTCCAGTATTAGTTTACCGGCTTTAATATCCTCGGTCCACGGCACTGAGAAATTCATTAGGAAAATCCTGGCCACCAGACAGTTTAATTTTGATGCGCCGCGTTTCATCGAGGCTAGGGATGCCTGCAGTCCGCTTGCCCGAATTCAGATCCATCCGGAGCGTACGCCCTTGCTGGCTGTGGGTAAATGGGAGTCGGGCTGTGGCTTCATGCATTACCGTCGTCGAACATAGGCACTTTGTTTGACGACACTACTTTCCGCCTCACTGCTTCCCTGCGACTAGGAGCTCCTTGTTATTCTCTTCATTTCTGTCACTGTGGCGAAGTTGTCAACGGCCTCGGACATTACGGCCTGTCTTGCAGCCGAAATGCGGGTCGGTTAGCACGGCACGCGAACATTAATGACATCATCCGACGAGCTCTTGTCACCGTCGGCGTTCCAACTGTATAGAACCCAATGGCTTGGCACATGACGACGTCAAGAGACCGGAAGTCATGTGTTTTTTGCATGGAAGTTGGGTAGGCCTTTAGTACGGGACGCAACGTATGTCGATACTCTTGCATCATCCCATCTTCCTGGCTCCGCGTGCTGTGCTAGCGCTGCTGCTGCGTCTGCGGAAAACCACAAACGGCGAAGGTATAGTACCTTATCGGTAATTATACCTTCGAGCCGTATCGGATTGAAACCCACGGGCCGTGGGGTCCGAGTGCTCATGGTTTCTTCAACGAAATCTCCAAACGGCTGGTTGACATTTTCCGTGACCCAAGGGCTGGCTTTTACGTTAACCAGAGGCTAAGTATTGCCATACAACGTCGCAATGCCGCCAGTGGGTACTTTACCAATCAACAGCGATGCGGAGGAATATTTCGACGCCATATTTTAGTTTGTTAATAGTTTTAATTAGGTTAAAGGATATTATATTTTGATTTTAATAATCTGTTAGTTAATTAGGTATAAAAGTGTATGATTAAAGTAATTCTATTTTCTTGTAAAAAATAACAACATAACGGAATGTTTATTATTTCAATAGTACAAGAAGGTGCGACAGTCCAAGTGGAGCCGTAAATAATCCAATACTTCGGGGTACTCCGATGAGCAACAATGCGATTGTGTAACTGCATCTCATACGATGCCCCATCTCCTGTCGTGTTCTCTCTGCAATAACACCTGAATAATGCAAGACTTGTGCGAAGCCAGTGCTAACGCTGTCGACTTCTGGCCTGTCCGAATTCTGGTCGAAGCACCTAGCTTCTGACATTTGATAAGTGCCCATGTAGGTTTATGTAAAATAAAATAATTTGAATTTGAGCATATATAGAAATGAAATCATTAATCAATGACGTCTTACCACGGGGTATCGTCTTACCCAGTAACTGGGTTGTGTAAGTCAGATAGACAGTCGCTCCATGTAAAATACTGGCTGCTTTCGGTTAGACTGGAAGCTGACCCCAACAAAGTTGGGAAAAGGCTAGGCCGATGACGATATTAATGTAATCACTGATACCACGAAGATGAAGAAGGTGGATAATAATAGACAAAGCAAACACTGTAGTGGTGTTTTTGTTAAGTTTATCATCCCAACATCCATCCATTTTTTTTTTTGGTTGGAAATTATGAAATTTATGAAATAATTTCTCCCGCTCTGGGCGAACGGGAGGGTATGTCAGACTCTTACTGACTAAAACCCACCCGTGTTTCTCTCATTGCCTATGTTGCCAGGGGCCTCAGTATCCCTTCCAGACTTTCCCGCGATCCGGCCCTACACTTGTGCTGACGACATCTCTTTGAGGCACGCGTTTGGAATATAACGCGCCGTTGACCCGGGCCTGGTCCTTACCGGACGGTGAGCTACCCATTGCTCACCGTGGAACACAATGCGCCGTAACATCTATCCATGAATGCAATACATGAGTATTTACGAACTCCAAAATCTTTAAGGCAACAACCAATGATGCACCTTTCGATCGCAAAATCCATTGGAGATAAGTAAAAAAATAAAGTATTAAAAATACTCACAATTCCAGTCGCTCTTATATTTTTTAAACTTGTCCAAAGAGTAGAGATCCATCGTGCGGCTCGGCGCGATCCTGGCCCATGTTTTGTGAAAGTAATTATCCGTATTTACTCCGCCGACGCTGATATTTGAGATAACGGTAGTCCATCCATTTTGCATTGGGGTTCTGTAAAAGTTAATAACTGTTTATTGTTGCAATACTGAGGATTATTGAGTTTAAAGCTTATTGAGTTTAAAGCTTATCATGAGGATTATTGAGCTTATCATCTTTTTGATTGAGTGGAGTTAGTATTTTGTTATACAGGGATTTTTTTTATTCAACAATGCATAGATTTGTAGGTTTTTTATTCAACTATT
The DNA here is from genome assembly GCA_905333075.3 of Atethmia centrago. Lineage (NCBI taxonomy): Eukaryota > Metazoa > Arthropoda > Insecta > Lepidoptera > Noctuidae > Atethmia > Atethmia centrago. The sequence continues at coordinate 24,915,469 of HG995369.1, forward strand.
TAAACTATAGTAGGGCCATTACAAATGCAAAGTTAGAGTCATAAATTATTATGTCAATAAAAATTAGACAGTTACGCACAAATTTATCAAGATCATAAGTGCGAGTTAGAGGTCCGATAAAATTATTTATTACTCTAACTTTGCGTTTATAATGCCCCTAGTATAGTGGCACTCTTCCCTATTTATGCAGCTATCAAAATTAATAAATTGTTGGATTATCGATTATTTTCTCAAACGAATTTTTATTTTTGTAGATATCTAATGAGTGGCAAAATGAACAAACTAAAGATCAGCTTTTTGGTACAACCCAGAAAAAGAGATGATGACGCTTTTGACACTACCTATTATTATTTCGCTATGTAAGCACTGTTTGTTTCTGTTAATACAAATACTTTGCCTCTAATGCAGTTAAATGTGACTACGTCAACATTTATCACCATCGTCATCATTTCAGTCAAAGGACATAGGCCTCCTCCAAGCACCGCCACTTTGACAGGTTCCGTGCTTCTCGCATCCAGCGGATTCTTGCGGTCTTCACAAGGTCATCGGTCCACTTTGCAGGGGACCTTCCAACGCTACGTCTTCCGGTACGCGGTCGACACTCCAGAACCTTTCAGCCCAATTTGCCATGTGTTCTGCGAGCAATGTGCCCTGCCCACTGCCACTTAAGATTTACAATTCTTCGGGCTATGTCGGGCTCGATCAACACTGATCAAATCAATTGTTTTCAGGTTTAAATATTCATAGAAGGGATCTTCTTGTCAAGCAACTTGTATGTCAGACTCAGAACCCTATTGTTGACCTAAAACAATCAAGTCTTAATCGAGTTCTTGATCTTGACTAAGTCTCTTTAAACAACAACGTAAAGATCTGTCTGCATTTGTACATTTTTTTTTTTTCTTAGTACGTAAAACCAGAATATTTTGACCTTGACCTGTTTCTATGGTCAACTAAACTCAGGTTTAAATACACTCTGTATATGAAACAAAAACACTTGAGTTTTACAATGTTCCTACGACCGATTGAAGCATTGTTTTTCTCTCTTGGTATTGGATGGAAACCCTGTAGGTACGTAAGTGCTGTGCAACTGTGAGGCCAAGTATAAAAAGTAATCCACAAAGGAGACAATTTTAGTAGGTCATCAATCAGCTGAAAGACGTCCACTGTCGGACATAGGCCTCCCCAAAACACCGCCACTTAAACCGGTTCTGTGCTTTTCGCATCTAGCGGATTTTTGCGGCCGTCACAAGGTCAGGCTTTATTAAGTAGGTAAGTCAGAATATTTAATTAACACAATTACAGCTGAATACTTCCTTGAGAAAACTTACCCCCGTATTCTAAGTCTTTCCTCGATATTTTTTTTGTCTTCATTCATCGTCGTTTGAATAGAAAGGTTTCGAGATGAGGAGATTGTTGATAACTAATATTTGAGGAACACAGATTTGAAGCTATTTTCTAGGTACCGTCTTTGAATATAGGGCTTGTCACACCCGCGATAAACGACGAGACAACCCTATTGTGGTACAATGAAGTCTCATTTCACAAAATACTTGAATCGTTTGAAAAAGTGCGATAAAAACATGAAAAATAATAATTGGCCTATCTGTGATACAAAAGCGATCGTTGCAGATTAAAATGCAGGCAATTACATCGAGTATTGCGATAGTTTTTTGTTTCAGAAACTATAATTTATTTAGCTATCGGACACTAATGGTTTTTAAATGCTCGGCAAACATAAATAGAGCAACAACGTTTGATGTTGTTTTTTTTTTTATTTTGAAGGCTTTCGTGTATGGTATAAAATTATGATGTTTTGGAATACCAACTGGCCGCTTGTTGTTTTGTTAAACAAATGAAGAGCTGTAACAAGAATTTAATATAAATCCATTACAAAAACATAACATAATCAGCCTATAAAGTTCCCACTGCTGGGACACAGGCCTCCTCTCGGTGAGAGGGAGTGGCCCGTAATCCACCACGCGGGCACAGTGCGGGTTAGTAGACATCTACCAACCCGCACTGGGCCCGCGCTAAAATTCGAAGACATGTGACACACATGTCTTTGAATTTTTGGTTCTTGGATTTGTCATGCATGCATGTTGGTTGTTTCTTCACGATGTTTTTCTTCACCGTTTTGAGAGCAGTGGTAATGAAATTATTTACACAAAGTAAAGCGCCTGTCTGGGTTCGAACCTACGACTTACAGCTTGTAAGTCGAGGCTGTTACCACTGGGCCACGACTGCTCACAAAAGAAAATTAATTAACAATGTTCCAAATTACTGCCGATTCAAATTAAACTACATAATTACAATATCGCAGCGTTGGTGTCAGAATAATGTTTCAGTGATTTTGATTAGCAGCAGGAATGATTCAAGCTTTCATGAACACCCCAAAATGTCTATGCCAAGCTTTTTTTTTTTTTTTTTGAGGCTGGGAAATCATCAAATAACTTCTCCCGCTCTGGGCGGAGCGGGAGGGTGTGTCAGACTCTTACTGACTAAAACCCACCCGTATTCCTTCCTGTTGCCTGTGTTGCGGGGGCCTCGGTGACCCATAAGTACCTTCCCGCGACCCCGGCAGGAGGAAGTGATAGCTTGAGGATGGAATAAGTAAGAACTTTATAATAGCATGGAATTAGTGTACTCATGATATAAGTAAGTACTATACAGGGCGTCCCACGGATATGGGTATAAGTACCTTCCTGCGACCCCGGCAGGCATCGGCCCTAGTGGACCCCTACTATATTATGTGCTGACGACATCTCTTTGAGGCACGCGTGGAATACAACGTGCCGTCGACCCGGGCCTGGTCCTTACCGGACGGTGAGCTACCCATTGCTCACCGTCCGCAAGCCCGCGCCTACGGTGGCCGGAAATCCGCCCGGGATTCCCGACGCCCTGGGCGTCTCCTGCGGCGGCTAGGGGCGAGAGGGCGCGAAACTTGCCTTTCCCTCAACCGTCCCGCCTCCTCCTTAGCAAGCATTACTGCTTCGCAGAAGGAGGTGAAGGCTGCCCATGCCCTCTCGCTCCGTACCATGGCCTGAACCAGGGCCGGACGCGAGAGGTCTCTGCCGCCGATCGCCTCCACGAGGACACGGCGGTGCTCTGCCCAAGCCGGGCAAACCTCCACCGTATGCTTCACCGTGTCCTCCGGGCGATCCACACAGTGGTGACACCCGGACGTTTCCTCCCGCCTTATCCGACACAGGAACCTCCCGAAGCGTCTATGCCCAGCTGGATCTTCTACATAAAAGATTACTTATCATAACATAACATAATCAGCCTATAATGTGCCCACTGCTGGGACACAGGCCTCCTTTCGGAGAGAGGGATAGGGCCGTAATCCGTCACGCAGGCCCAGTGCGGGTTGGTCGATGTCACATGTCTTCGAATTTTTGTGTTTAAGACATACCAGTTTCCTCACGATGTTTTCCTTCACCGTTTTGAGAGCAGTGGTGATGAAATTATTTACACAAAGTAAAGCGCCTGTCTGGGTTTGAACCTACGATCTACAACTCGTAAGTCGCGACCATTACCACTAGACCACCACTGCTCTCACATAAAAGATTATTTCAGCAAAATGGTGCCATAAAACATTTTCTTAGATACATAAATTATTATAATTTATTAATTCTGATATTCGTTCATAGAGCTATTTCATGGTTAAACTTCTCAGGTACGAAACTGAGTAATAAAATCGAATTATAGACGGACAGCACTCAACTTTTTCACAACTTTTATGTCGAGTCTTGTCATAAATTAGGAAAATTCGAAGCTTCAAACCCTACCATTATTATACAAATAATAAAATATAATAATACAGAGAGTATTTTTTATTTAACAGATTTACAGTTTGTCAATAATACATTTATAGAGCTGTTTAGAATATCGAGACTGAAAAACCTTTAAATATCATGCTGTCTCCGTCACTTTATGAAGTATTGTAGAGGCAGAAAGACTTACACCTGCGCCTTCGTGTAAAAGTTCAGTGTTTTCTAATAATTAGTAGCCAGTCTCTAAAATAAACAAAATATGACTGACCCTAGAAAACAACTAAATTAGAAGACAAAGCACTCGTAATAAACAAAGCAAGCAGAAGGAATTAAAAGAAGCCTTTGTTACATTATCATACCCGCTTTCAAGTCAGCCGCCTTAATACATAGGGTATTAAGGTGGCCGGCGGGTGTACCTATTATTTTTTTAAATATTGCTGAGGGAGCAGTGGTGGCCCAGAGGTATCGGCCCCGACTTACGAGTTGTAGGTCGTGAGTTCGAACCCAGGCAGGCACACTTTACTTTGTGTATTTAATTTCATCACCACTGCTCTCAAAACGGTGAAGGAAAACATCGTTAGGAAACCAGCATATCCTTCGTGGTGGATTATGGCCCACTCCCTCGGGTGCCTGCCATTTTGCCGAAAAGATTTTGATAAAATTTCGTTACCCTAACAAATTTTAGCGAACTTTTTTTATACCATTGCAATAAGTTGAATGATTTTTGTACGCATATTTTCATTTGGTAAAATTTTTACTTGGCAAAATATTACCAAGTATAATGTCATTAAGGCATTTGGTCTTTAATCAAATGATTTATTACAGCAAACAATCTTCAGACAATAAACGTTTGGTGAAATGATTTGTTAAGACAAAAAATATTAAGGCAAAAATAAGATTTTTTGGGAATTATATAATAAAAAATGCAATTTTATTTTAATTTATTCATTTGTTTAATGCAAAATATTTTTACATTACAATTTTCATTTTTTTGCAATGGACATTAGCAATTTTATTTCGGAGTATTCAGACTTGTGTTGCAGAATTCGATTAATTCTTTTGTCTTTATACATATATATATATTTTTTCTTTTTTTGTGGCGGTTCACCTGCTAGTATAATCTCAATGACAGCTAAATTTGATAAAACTTCATTTATTAATTCTTTAATTAATCGATACACTCCAGGATGGTGTTTATCAATGAGAATGTTTAGTTTAGTTCTAAGTATTTTCTTTTCGTTTACTACATGGCAACTCCAAAAACTTGGTGGATATTTTGCTTGCGTGTTCCTTGATCCGTGAACATAATTTTCCTCAAACCAATTCGTGATTTGCTTCCAATCAGAATCTTCTATACCTTATATTAGTTTGTTAAACTATAGAATGATATCATTTTCTGGTAAATAACTTGAAGTCAATAAACATTTGTCTTGTTGGTTAAATTTGATATCTTTTGCGTACTTCTTTGTAAGTTTTTGAATTTGTCTGAAACAAGTCAAATTTATGGTTACTTGATATTAGTTTATTTATGGAAGTAGTTAGAGTACGTTAATTATTAAAAAAAAATGATTAGGTTAGGTTAGGTTAAAACTGTGACCTACGCACGAGTCGAGCAAGCGAAGCAAGCGGTGCCGCGGGAGCGGCTCGCGAGTGCCAGGAACGACTACATTATATAGAAAAAAACGCTACTAACTAAATAAAAAGAATAGATAATATTCATATTATTATTACCTGTTTAGAATTTGTCCCAAGTAGAAAATAACGCCCTTGTAATAAAACGTTAAACTTCAAAGTTAGATTTAATGCTTGAAATGGCTGCCTTTCGAAATCTAATATACAGACTTTTGGCGTCATGTCAATAATACTTTTATTTCCGAATTGTATTATTAATTCGAACATTACGTCGTACGTATGTTTATCCTTGTTGGTACACATACAAAAACAATGTGGAAATGTTTTATTGTTATCAGATAATACTGCTAATGTATAGTGTATAATTGTTTAAAGATATTTGGTGCCACTTTAAAGGTTCCGTCTAAAATCCAGTATGAACTGTGACTTAAAGTGGTCATTAAAACTTAGTGTTGACATTATCATTACTCTTTTATTTTCATCAAATGTTTTATCTTTTATTAAGAAATTTACACCATTGATACATAGATGTTTGTGATAAATTTAGGTGGAAATGTATATCAGTTGATTCTAATGATATTTCTTATTTTTTTCGTAGTCGATACATCCTCTGCCTTAGTGCCGAAGTTGAAGGCAAATTATCTACAATGTCCAAAGAAGCATTTGCTTTGTTTTTTTTGTATTATTTTGCATATTTTTGTTCCACATGAAACCTCACTTTTCATCTTTTCCATAAGGTCACTGGTTGATTTTCTCCCAGGATTTGGTCCATGGTTGTGATTTTCACTGCTCTTTAATACCTTATGAATCCCATCTTTTAGCCTAGTTTGTTGGGATGCAGTTCATTTAAACAATTTATTTTTCCTGTATTCACAGTATCAATAATAGGTATCATTCACTATCTTAATGTTTTCATACATAAATCCGTTTCTAAACAACTTTACACCACCTAGTGTAGATTTAAAAACTTCACACTCATCACTACATTCACTTGATTCACTCTTAATAAACTTTTTTTACGTTATACTTCTAATACACAGTGATAGTGTTTTGCTTGTCTAACCCACATTGAGCGACATTTATCAGCCCACTTAGCAGTTCACATTTTTGTCATTGAAGCATTTGACTGAATAGGAGAGGGTGAATTGAAAACTGACGATACTAAATATTTGGCTTATTTGATTTTGCATAAAAACTGTTATTCCGACTGAAATATTTGACTAAATAAAAAATGTTAAAAGTACTTGTTTGTAAACAAGTTATAGTTTAAATGTTCATTTGTCAAACATTAGGTTTGCGTTACAATTTTTTGTGAATAGATTTTTTGCTAAGTAATAATTTGGCAAATTAAATTATGCGAAAAAAATTTTGGGAAGTGAATATTTGTCAAATCCCTTTCTGTCAAACAAGAGAGACCCCACTCCCTCTCACAGAGAGGAGGCCTATGTTCTAGGAACATTATAGGCTGATTATACTAGCTGAGTGATTCGGGATTTTTAAACGAAAAACCCAAACAAAACATAAATGTGTATGGCTTATTAGTTATTGTTCCTGAGTGCTTGTGCTTGTCTTATCTATATGACGTGATATAGGAGAATTTCCTCATAAAAAAATATCTTTATGACTACAAAATACATACCTTTAAAGCACAGCAGGCAGCCGCAACAACACCAACCTGATAACTGACCTGTGGATATCGATAACTGCGGAAATGACATGTTGATGCAAGTGTATGATTTGTTTAACCTGCACGTGTCAATTGGATAAACTTTATTTTACATGGAAAATGCCGTTGCTGCACTCCAGGACACCTGAATCGAGCCACCCTGCATATTTTAGTTTAAAGATGTTTTTAAATAAACAAAATTAAAAAAACGTGTTTACGAACCCAGTCAGTCACTATCATTTTCGTTTGTCATTGTTCCAAATTTGAAATCGAAATAATCGAAACGAAGTTTATTTGCAAATAAGTCATCTTTTCGCGTTTCTAAGGGGCAAAATTAGCGTAGATTTTTGGAAGAAAACAATGGTTTACATAGAGAACACGTTTATTTAGTAACTTGTATTACCTCCAAGATCAATAACCACAGCCGTCATGAGTTTCGGCATAGAAGGAATTAATAACACTATGACGTGCTGTTAAATTTATTGTTCTCCCATGCTTCCAAGATAGCAGTTCTCAAGTCCTGCAGGACTTGAAAACCAACTCCAGAGACATTGCAATGTTTCTGAAGTTGGTTTGTTAGGTCGAACACGCCTCTTCAGCTCATCCCGTAGGTGCTCTATTGAATTCATATCAGGGCCATTCCATTACTGCAATATGCGTGAAATTCGTCATGCGGGCATTCTAGAACAAGACAAGAAGTCTGCGCCCTTGCATTATCATGCATAAAAAAGAAATTCTGGCCCACAAAGTCAGCATATGGCATCACATGAGCCTCTAGGCATTGACGAATGTATCGGTCGCTATTTAGTGTTGGTAACCATGGTCCCGTCACATTCTCAAGGACATTTTTTCCTTCGGTGGAAATTGCGCCCTGACTGTCCATGACCCACCGCCATAATTAACCTTCTCTTCAATCTATCATTGCTGAAAACGTTCTCCCTGTCTTTGGTAGACTTTCCTACGTTCATCATTGTCATACAGCATAATATTGGTTTCATCCGTAAAAAAAATCTGCCTCTATTGACGTTGAGTCCAATGAAAATGTTCGCGGCCGAACTGTGAGCGTGCCATTTTGTCAGTTCGGGACCTTTGGTTGGTATGAGGTTTTAGGCCACGTTCTTCGAGTCTGCTTCTAACAGTTCGAGCGCAAACAGTCAGTCCATGAAAGTCTCGAAGCTGTTCTTGTACCTGTACTGAGCTCAGGTGACGATTACGCAGATTGGTGGTAAAGATAAACCGATCTTGTCATGCTGTAGTGACCCAGTTTCGTGGTTTTTCTAGATGTCGGATGAATCCGCCAATCTCCAGGTATCGATGGTAATTCCTTTGAATGACTTACATGACATTGTCTACTTACGTTTCGCTGTCTAAATCCAGACTGAAAAAAATTGCCACAGCTTGCGTGGCTACTTCAGCTACAGTATCTATAAATTGAACGTCAGAATGGATTAAACAAATAAAGAAAAACAATTTTGACACTCTTTTTGTGCAAAACAAACTCCGATGTTCATCTGTTTTTCAAATTCGCGAATTCAAATTTGGAACAATGGTGATACCGAAATGTTGGTGCTAGTACATCATCTTCAAACTGCCTGAAAACTTTTTCTCCGACTTCGTTGGGAATCCCGGGCGGATTTCCGGCTACCGTAGGCGCGGCCTTGCGGCCGGTGAGCAATTGGTAGCTCACTGGCCGGTAAAGACCAGGCCTGGGTCAACGACACGTTGTATTCCACGCGCGCCTCAAAGAGATGTAGTCAGCACAAGTGTAGGGGTCCACTAAGGCCGATGCCTGCCGGGGTCGCGGGAAGGTACTAAAGGGTCACCGAGGCCCCTGACAACACGGGCAACAGGAAGGAATACGGGTGGGTTTTAGTCGGTAAGAGTCTGACACATCCTCCCGCTCCGCCCAGAGCGGGAGAAGTTATTTGATGATTTCCCATCCAAAAAAAAAGGCCTTTAAACATAAAAATGCAAGGTGGCTCGATTTAGGAGTCCGGGAGTGTAGTGTGTACGTTTTGTTTGTTTAGTCACAGGTATCATAAATATACAGGCCGCAAGAAACACACCGATCACGATTGGTTAAATAAACAAGTGGGGTAGTATGTAATGTAGAACTCCTTGTAAGAAACAGTTTGGTTCTCACCACTAGTTCTACCCCTGAGTAGCGTTGTTGTATTTCAGTTACAAAAAGTAAAAGTGCCGTTCAATTAATAGGCCCAACAAGAGACTACGACAATTCTAGATAATATCCGTAATACTATGACATGTTGGACATGATTTCAGAAGCTTTGCAGTTATAAAGGAATCGCTTTAAATCACGTGAGTTTTATTGTAAGGAAGATGTAACCTTGGACATTAATCTACGTTATTTATCTGCAAAACTGACAGAAACAAGTTCTTGCGTTTTCGATCCGTGTGTCATTGCAGAAATATTACTATTGACAACATCATCTGAAAACAAATTTATTCCATACTTTTATTAATATTATAAATTCGAAAGTAACTCTGTTTGTCTCTCTGTCTGTTACCTTTTCACGCCTAAATCACTAAGCAGATTTCCATAAAATTTGGCAAGGAGATATTCTGGCATCCTGGGGAAGGACATAGGCCACTTTTTGTCTCAAAAATAATCCTAAAGGGGGTGATATAGGTGATGAATGGTACTCCATTCATCACCTATATCACCCCCTTTAGGATTATTTTATGGAGTATGGTTGTATGGAGAACTTAGCATTTCTTAAGTTAGGGATCACGTTCCCGTGGGATAATTAAGTACTTAAATATGTTGGTGAATTTGTTTTCTTTGAAAAATCTAACAGGACCAGACCAATTTTCCCGATACAATTAAAAAAATTCTTCAAAGCAATTTAGTTTAGTTCCAGAACCAACTGAGAAATAGTTTTGTTGTTGAAATGAATGATGTTGTTGATAAATAGGGTCACGTTCAGGCTGGCTCTTTGCCCGGTGAAATACAAACGCTTATATATAATCAGCCTATAATGTTCCCACTGCTGGGACACAGACCTCCTCTCTGTGATAGGGATTGGGCCGTAATCCACCACGCATACGCAGTGCAGTGGGTTGGTAGATGTCACATGTCTTCGAATTTTTGGTTCCAAGACATGCCGGTTTCCTCACGATGTTTTCCTTCACCGTTTCGAGAGCAGTGGTGATGAAATAATTTATACAAAGTAAAGCGTCCTGTCTGGTTTCGAACCTACGACCTACAACTCGTAAGTCACGGCCGTTACCACTGGGCCACTACTGCTTCCCACGGTGAAATACAAACGCTTGCTTTAATAACTTTGTTTTAACAGCAGACCATTTCTCTGGTCTTTGGTAATTGACTGTGTTTGCAAATGTGAAGGGAGATTTTTACTTTTGAGTTACATTCATTTAGTCAGTACCCCGTTAGTCTAGTGGTCACAAGCGCTACTGCTGAGCATGGGGTTCGATTCCCGGGTCGAGCAAAGTGTTATTGGGTTTTTCTATCTGGAATTTCTCAGTAGCAGCCCGGAGTTTGGATTCGTGGCCCGGTAGATGGTAATAGGCTCGCCCCCTATTACATGGGACTTAAAGATATCTAGCGAAATGTCGGTGTACTACAGGTACACGTCTGCCCAACCCTTCGGGGAAACAAGGCGTGATGTTATGTATTTAATTCAATCCTGGATTCCAAATAACCGTTTAGTGAGGCCATATAGTAATTATTTGTAAATATGAATGAAGTCATGAATTCAGCTGTACCTTTATATGACCTGATGACTTTTAGTAGGTACCTACTATGATTCTTTTTTTCCATTCTTTATTTATGAACTTGCAAAACTTACAAATAAATATTAAAGGGCATAAAAATAATCCTCAAAGTAGGAATAAAAAAACAAATAAAAAGAAATGTTTATTTCATCAACTTATGTAAATTACATTGTTAAGTTTGGAGTCATCTTTTAAGCAAAGATTTGCTTGTATTAGGTGGCTTCGCTCTTCCAGTTTAATAGCAACGATTAGGCACTTGTTCCTGATTATTTTTGGAGTCAAGTGATGCAGTTATGTTCTTGAGCTAATCTCGCAACGAGGTCGCAAGCATACAAACTCAGTTTAAAAGTGGCAGAAGTGGACATCAATGTGCAACATTACCCAACAACAGCAATAAACTAAATAAACTTTAGAACCAATAAAATATATTAGACTCAACTTACGTTTGACCTCATTCTTAACGGCCTTAAAATATTTTATCGGGACATTTGGCAAATTGTCTAGCATAAAACATATTGTGAAGTTTAAGTTTATTGGGTTGTAGTGAAATAAAATAACTATCGTTCTCGAAAGAATTGATCTTTTTTTAAATTCCTAGTGGATTAAATCTATGTCTGTAGGTGTTTCCATGGCATCACAGGGCCACCAGTGCAGCAGTATTTTTAAATATATGAGCATTATTCTAAGGTTGGGCCCTTTTCGGCCTCTCACGAGTATTTTGCTCGATTGTTTTGTTACCTTTAATTTTCAATTTTTTCATTGGTTGTATTTCCAGTTCGTGTTCCAAATAAAATATTTTTCTTTATTTCTTTCTCTTAGCGTTTTTAAATTCCTAGTGGATTAAATCTATGTCTGTAGGTGTTTCCATAGCATCACTGTGGCCACCAGTGCAGCGGTATTTTTAAATATATGAGCATTATTCTAAGGTTGGGCCATTTTCGGCCTCCCACGAGTATTTTGCTCGATTGTTTTGTTACCTTTAATTTTCAATTTTTTCATTAGTTGTATTTCCTGCTCGTGTTCCAAATAAAATATTTTTCTTTCTTTGTCTTAGCGTCAGTTCAAAGACTTTTGAGACTGTTTCTATCAAATGAAATAAACTATCAGTTCAAAGACTTTTGAGACTACTACTATTGAGATCTTGAGACTGTTGCAGTTTTAGTAGATGCTGTACCAACTAGCTTTCGCTTTCGGGACTCTATTACTGTCCTTTTGTTGAACACAATAAGGTTCATAATAGGTTACTATTAGTAGATGCTGTACCAACCAAAAAGCTTTCGGGACTCTATTACTGTCCTTTTGTTGATTTTGCATCACAATAAGGTTCATAATAGTTTACTATCAGAGATAAAATAACTGTGAAAGGCTTACTCTGTTTGTCATTCGGTCTTTCTGTAACTTTTCAACCGTAGTAGCCAGTTGATATGCATTTCATTGCAGAAAAGCCTTCAGTTATGACAAATAACGAAAACCTTATTGTACGAGTCTGACTCGCCCAGTTTATTGATATTCCATTCGGTGTTCACATGTACTACATAAATTCTATTTCGTACAAAAACTCCGTAATTTGTAACGCCTGACATATACCCAAAACTAATAAAAACAGTTAAACTCCACAGCAAATAGATAGTAGACACCCGAAATCATTCAAATATTTATGTACCCTCCAAACTGAGTTATTTTAACTAAAATGTAAACCCACTGGTTCAGTCTGAATTACACTAAACACAAGAATAACATCGGTGTTTGACATTGAGTAATTTGTTTGGAACAATCGGATTAAACTTTGTTCAGGTCTTGTAGACACTTTATTCGGCAGACATGTAACAGAGCAGACGTTATTATGAAAAATATTTGTAAAACCGTTTTTACATCTACCGTAAATTCGCGAAAAGGAAAGCTTAAACTATTCTAAGAGGCATTTTCTCGTAGAGTTGGCTCATGTCACTTTTGAATCTTGAAAAAATCTGTCATTTTCATTCAATCTCAAAGTTTTTTGTACTGCGCGTATGAAACTAAACCTAAAGGTGTTCAATCTCTTTATACCACGACTCGTGATTGGAGTTCCACACAGAAATGGACCTTATTCGACCAACATTCTCAACAAGAATATTTCAACATGCATTGGATAATCAAGTCCGTCAATGCTGGTACGAGAAGAAGCTTTTATCCTTCCGTTATACAGTAACAAAGGAATTAAAGCCTTATTTCTTACAGCCGAACGATGAAAGTCTACAAGCTGACGGTAAAGAGAGCTGATCAGCCTTGTGGTTTACATGCCTGCTTACGTCACGTGCTAAGACTGGCCAGATGGACTGGGTTCTTTCCAGTCCAGGGGCTTGGACAAACCTGTGCTGATGGAACGAGGTACGTGAAACTTTGGGTTAAGAAGCCTTCAGGGTGGCAGGGAGTAGGTTGCTCACAATTTGTTACCACGGATTCATTTGGTATGATTCTGGACTCCACAGCGTTGAAATTTTTCATCGGTTATTAAAAAAAAAAAACAGAAGAAAAGCAAGGGGTATCCAGAATCATGTTCTGAATCCATGGTAACAGATTGTGCGTCGATGTCCGTTCCACCCTGTATATAAGTTAGGTTTATTGGGATTTGGTGCAACGCCTGCAGTAGATCTAAGCAACACTACTACTCCAAACCTCAGCATAGACACTGCACTAAATCAATAGATCTTAATAATATAATATTCTTGTCAAGTATAGCGTTAATAGAAATTCGTTGGCCTTTTTGAGCAATTTTAAATCAGCTTCTTAATCACATCTCTCATTGAACTGTTTTATTTACAGGTTCAAGATAAAATGTTACTACTGCTGCTACTACATCGCCACATTAATAGGACAAGTGGTGATGTCTGGTTTTACTATATTGTTTTTCTTTCAAAGCGAAGTCGATTTGAGTACTGTATGTGAGTACTCGGATGTTAAATGTAATGTTAAGACCATGAACTCCTATCTGTTTCAGCATCATATCACATAATTTTGTTAATTAGAATACTCTTAATCACAATAATCAAAATAACATTTCTGGGTTTGACCAGGCTTTTAGAAAGCATTATAAAAAGTCCCCTTTCAAATTCAAATTCATTTATTGGTGAGGTTTTTGGTACATTTTACATGTGATCTTAATAATAAATTATCAGTTCCTCAAAAAATCTACCTTAAAGTTGTACACTCGGCCACCGTAGGCGCGGGCTTGCGGACGGTGAGCAATGGGTAGCTCACCGTCCGGTAAGGACCAGGCCCGGGTCGACGGCGCGTTGTATTCCACGCGCGCCTCAAAGAGATGTCGTCAGCACAAAGGAAGGGGTCCACTAGGGCCGATGCCTGCCGGGGTCGCGGGAAGGTACTTATGGGTCACTGAGGCCCCCACAACACAGGCAACAGAAACGAATACGGGTGGGTTTTAGTCAGTAAGAGTCTGACACACCCTCCCGCTCCGCTCAGAGCGGGAGAAGTTATTTGATGATTTCCCGACCCAAAAAAAAAAGGTGTACACTCTTTCACATAAAGTCATTATTATAAAAAAGAATAATCGAGATATTAAAATAAAATAATTACAACGAAACACAACATAATTTAAGACAGAAAAAAAAACAAGTAAAACATTAACAATTGAGTATACGTATAAAGTCTCCTATATACTGAGGCGATATCGCGGGTGCGACAGGCATATTGCTGCCTGTCGCGCGCGCGATATCGCCTCTGTATGCAGGAGTCTTAAATAATGAATGGAAATAAAGGTAATAATACGTTGTCAAAATTAAATAAATAACAATGCCAAATAACTTACAATTTATCATTAAGGAATTCGTCAATAGTATAATAACATTTTTCCAACAATAGATGTCTTAATTTGTTTTTCAATTGAATAATATTAAAGTCCTATTTTTCTATATTTTCTATATTTTTGGGGCCATGCAAAGTATGTTTTTGTGCATCAAGGCGGTCTTTGATGGTCGAACGCATAATTCATGTCTATATATTTGTCTAATCATTTTATTGCGATATTCAGATGCTTTTCTGAATATAATAAATGCATGTTCTTTTTAACAAATAAAGCAGTCTCAAATGTATGTAATGTTATGTATGTATGTTATGTGTGTATACAATACAAAATAAGGTTTGCAGCTATCAGTTATTTTTATACCGGTAATAGCTCTAATGCATCTTTTTTTGTGATTTGAACACCATGTCCTTATTACAGAAGTTACCCCAACACATGACTCCGTAGCGAAGTTTAGAATCGACATATCCATAGGACGCAGTGACTGTCGCTGCTTGATTGACTACTTTCATATACAAAGCAAAAGCAAACTTACTATTTTTTTAATTAATATTGAAGTATGTTTCTCTTCCAATTAAGTTGATTGTCGATTCTTAAGCCTAAAAGTTTTGTATTTGTAACTTCTTATTTTTTTTGCATTATGCATTATTAAAGCTTACATCTAGTTCCGATTTAGCTACTGTTTGAAGAAAAATCATAATTTTTGTTTTCTTCAAATTTATAATTAAATTGTTATGTTCTACCCAGTTAACGGTTTGTTGTAATGCATTGATTATGTCAGCTTCAAAGTTAATATTATTATTGTCAAGTTTAACAATGACAGTACTGTCGTCGGCAAGCAATGCCATGGGATAGGGTATATTCTGGGGAAAGTCCTTTGATCATATAAGCACCATAGGGGATAAACATGTCTTACCATATTTGGGACGTAACCAAATGTTGACTTAAGCAACCCAAATTCGAGAGAATCCTTAGTTCCCCTTCCGTATTTGTTGATTACATAAGACTCCAAATTTTTCCAGCCAACGTCATATTTTACGTAACTGGCTTTATTTCGGCCATATTACTTCTAAAATTGGCCCAACAATGGCCACAGCTAATGGCGAAGGCGACTGAAACCGAACAAAGTTTGACTGAATTGAAATTGGAGAACAAAACGGTTATGCAAACTACTGTGATTGCTTACGTGGTCATGACGCTGGCTTTGGGTATGTTGTTATTATTATTTTTAATTAGAACAATATGTCCTATTCTTTCCATTTTTGTTGCAATAATTGTAATCTTCTGAAACTCATTGCATCTTGCCTTTTCTTCTTCTTAATATACAAAAAAAAATAACCATCCGCCTAAAAACTGATTTTCACAAGGTTTGGATGATCTGATCTCATCTAAAAATATTACCTACGTTGTTTTCTTTTCTTCATCGTGGAAATTGAAATCATCTTTCTTAAGTTCTTCCTCAGCCATAGTTATTATTAGTGCTATCAAGCTTATTTTGTTTGTTTTTCAGTTGAACATATCCTATGTACGAATTTCAACATCAAGTTCGTAATGAACTGCCTGCAAGAACCTGGAATCACCTTAAACGTGATGGAAAACTACGTGATTCATAGGATGCCTTATGTTTTTAACTACATTCCTTATAGTGCTTTCAACGCTCTTGTGTTTGAGGTATTTATTTAATTCCTTGTTTCTATCCCTATCTTTAGCTGCTTTCATCATCTACCTCGCCTTTTCCCAACTAAGTTGGGGTCAGTTTCTAGTCTAACCAGATGCAGATTTATACCCCGTCCCGCTGCCAGTGTCTACAGCCCTGGCGAAACCTTTACAAAAGGATTTCGCTAGCGTTACCACGAGTGCCCCAGGCGCTTCAAGTATGCTGCTTATGCCGGAAAAAGCGCCGAACAGACCAGATGCTGAGGGTTTCGTGACAGTGCAGAGGAAGCGCCGATCGCGACCAATCAGGAACCGCTGTGGCAATGCACCTACACAACCAGAAGTTAGCTTGCGTGCCGCAAAGCCGAACACACCGGTGTACATCTCCCGCCTACACTACACCACTAAGGCGGAGGACATCGTGGAGTACGTGCGCCAGAAGACCAGGTACTCGCCGAGGGTGCAGTTGCTGGAGTCACACCGCAACGTCAACTTCAAGGCGTTTGTGGTGCAGGTACCGAATTGTTATCTGTCCGTCGTCATGGACGAGGACTTTTGGCCGCAGGACGTGGTGTTCCGTCGCTTCCGCGGACAAGTGCCACAAGTCAGCACAAGTACAAGCTAGTGAAGTGAATGCTACTAACATAGTTTTAAGCTATTTATTAACATACTTTTCAAGTATATTAAAATATGTATGTTTTTAGGTTAAGGTATTTTTTATATGGGCCGGTGACGCCTGAAATAAATGGTATTATTATTATTATTATTATTATTATACCAATATTTTAAGCGACGATTGAGTTGCTGTCCGCTTACTATTTGTTTTGAAAGCTTTTTTATTAGTGGTATTAGAGGCTTTAGCATTATTTTACATTTAAGATCCACTGTCATGTTTTGCTTCCACATCGTCTCACTTTAGATGACACGAAGTTATCATTTCTTATGAATATTATTTTAGCATTAGTATCTTCGGTTATTATTTCATAGATTTCTTTGAATTTCAGTATATTTGCCTTCAAGCCACTTTTCTCTGGAGTTTTAACGACGTAATGATCATCTGTTTTAGCATATACATTACAGCATACTTTCGGAATTTAAATGAAGTTATAGCTGCCAACGTTAAAAAAAAGAAAGTAAGTGTAAAGTGCCAGGTATTAAGTACTTAATGTTTTTTTCTTCACCATTATCATTGACCTCGTTCCACCCACTGATAAGTATAGGCCTCTTCACTATTGTGCTAAACTTCCCGGGTCTGTGTGAGTGCTTAGCCGCCATTATCTATAGAAAGACGAGTATCAGCGCAATATTGTTTCGTTTAAGACTCTTCAAAACTAATTATTTTTCTTTTTCACAGAATGGAATTCCTTGGTCAGTTCTACGAGTACACTATTCAAACTTAGTGAAGCTAGTAAAAGTGATAGACGTTCAGATCAGCTCTTTCATTCTAGTCTCATTTTTTACTGATCTCTTCTACATCTGTCTGCAGCTCTTCAACTCTTTGCAGTAAGCCAAACTTGCCATGTTTAAAGTAGTTATCAGATCAGCTTTTGTCCTACTTGATTGCTGGAAACTCTGATTGAGCATCTAAATCTTGCAAGAAAATTATTTTAACTAACTTTTTCAGTCGGAATCATGTCAGTTTCAAATATTGCGACGAAACACAAACAAGCCAGTAAGTACAAAAATAAGAAATATATAAACATAAAAATACTGAACCTAATTGTTTTTTTTTTCCAAATCAAAGTTCAATCAAAAACAAAACATGCGGCATTTGAAAGGGATGAATGTAATGAAAGCTAACTTGGGAGATGGTAAAATTAAAAACAATTCTAACATTTGAAACTCATCGGTTAACCCTTTCTGCCGCAAGTGTCTGTAGTCAGCCGTCACATTTGACCAACGGCATGTTTACTTAAGCTAAGATTTCCTAAGACTGCGGCAGCCGCGACATAGCGTCCGTAATTTACAGAAAGAAAAGATGATGATGTATGAAAGTAAGTTAGTGTGTTTTCTTAGAGAGCGTTTATTAACACCGTAAAATCAGACCCTAGTGTCATCATTTTCATGAAAGTATGGAGGCATGAGGAACAGGGTGTAGAGTTCACTCATCTTCTATAGAAAAGGGAGGATCGTCCGACCAGACGGGTGTCGTGTCTGGTGGGCAACTGCCCGATGGTTGATGTCGGGATGTTGTACGTATATATATGCTAGTTGCGCGGTAAACTCTACTTGCGCGATGGAGGATTTCGCGTGACATCAATGTGCTGCGTAGTTCGCATGTGGCGATGTAGATGGCTGCCATAATAGGAGCCGTTATGAGGCCATCACCGCACTTCGAGGAAACCGTAACTTAACTAAATTAAAACATAATATATTCGTTACGAAATCAACTATATGTGAAGTCATTTGTTTTCAGAGCTCTGTCATCTCCATACTATCTTCTCTATTACTTGTACTCAGCCATCTTCCTGGTCATTCGAACACTAATGTTGTCACTATTTGCTTCCAACGTGCACTGTGCAGGTCTTGAACCTGTATACTCCGTTTATGATATACCTTCTTCAGTTTATGATATTGAGGTAAGAATCTTTACTTTTATCATAGTAATTTAGTAGTTTTTGTTCATTGAATGGGCTTTTATACGCCTACTCTTTATATATTTTCTTAAATGCTGTCATCGATCAATTCAGATTCGTACCATCTATAACTACCATCATCTTTCATCATTCCGAAGCCCTGGCTGACACCTGGTCATACATTGTCCTTCGGGCCGGATAAAACCCAGATTACTTTCAAAATCAATATTGTGACTATTCAATCTCGAGTCAAAGCGTTAACCTTTACTTTGTCCTCAGGTCCGTCGTTTTCTGTTGCAACTACATCATACTAAAGTTGGATTAAGTGGAAAGTTCTTTTACCTAACCAGAAATATGATTCTAAAAGTAAGTTAAACACCACTCACATAGGCTTCGGTAAAAGTTCAAGGATCTAAGAGTACCATTTTTTGGGTTCCGTAGTAAACAAGAAACCCTTATAGTTTCGCCATGTTCATCTGTCTATCTGTCTGTCCCCGCTTTAACTCAGAGACGCTTGATAAGAAAATGCTGTAATTTGGCATAGGTAGGCATTTTAATCACATCACCTCCCTTGCAGGTAATGTGGGGATGATATTATTACAAACTTAACATTGTAGTTGAAAAACATGTTCTCCCATACATTGATATATGCCACAATCAATTCTCTAACTGCAAATTTAAGTTGGTCGACTATTACTCGTTAACTTGTAAAGCCCACTTAGCTGTGATAGTTTTCCATTTAATTTCATTATATGTAGGTACTACTGCCATGAATTTTTTCACATCTCCATAAACAACCATTTAGCTGGCAGGGGGCGAGGAGACACTTGACTCTTACAAAAATTTGCGCTTTCCGTGAATCGAAAAGTGGTGCACACAGATCCGCAATATTTTTGAACGGCCTATCCAATGAAACCCCACACCATAGGGCAGACGAGAAAAAAAATTATCCTTTTAATATTTTTTTAGCAATTTGTCGGCGTAATTAATAGGTATACCTATGCCAAATTACAGCTTTCTAGTACTAAGCGTCTCTGAGCTACAATGGGGACAGACAGACAGACGGCATGGCAAAACTATAAGCGTTCCTTGTTAACTACAGAACCATAAAGAGAGCCTAGCAGCATTTACCTAATGACTTTTCCATACTTTCAGGTAGTGGGCACAATAATAACTTATGAAATAGTGTTACTACAGTACTCCATAACGCCAGAGACTTACTACAATGGCACATCCGTAGCCACAATAGTTGAAAACATTACGGGTGTATACGGACAGATTTAAGAATAAGAATTATATTTGCTGTTTACTGTAATTGTGTTACCTTTATTATTAATCAACCCTTGAAATAAATGTCATATCACATTATGATAATTGGTACAAAAGGATTTTCAAACGTGATGAAGCAACAGCTGCCGTCTGGTTTTGTGATCTGTCAAGTCTGTCTGGTAAGTTTTCACGGTCAAACTGCTAAACTAATTTTGATGACATTTGATAGAAAAGGAGCTTTTTACATGAAAAGAATAAAAGCTAGTTTCGACCTTAAAACTTCATAACTAAACAAAGACAAAATTATAGCTATTTTACCGAGTTTTAGAAGAAGTTCGGCTTTCTAGGCCGTGGTGGCTGTTGATCTCGATGAGTCATAATAATGCCGTATTCTCCGAAGGGTTAGACAGAGCTGCACCGAAAGTACACCCATATCTCGCTAGTTATGTTTGAGTCCCATGCAGTGGCGTGCCTAGGGTTTCAAAATAACGCAAGCCCAATAAAATTTTAACCGATTTCAAAAAAAGAAAGTTCAGTTTTCGACTGACTATGTAGGTACCTACGTATCTACGTATGTATCATCGCATTTTTCTCATAAACTACTGGTTAGGTACAATAAATTCTCTATCGAGCATTTTAGTAAGGCATTTGCTTGGCTTTTGGGCTTTTATGAAGGTACCGCCACTGGTCCCATGTAATAGGGGCCGAGCCTATTGGCATTAACCGGCCATGGACACATACTCCGGGCTGCTACTGGGAAATTCCAGGTGAAAAACCAATAATAATACTTTGCCCGACCCGGAAATTGAACCCAGGACCACACTCAGCAGTAGCGCATGCGACCACTAAACCAACTAAATACTATACTTAAATAATATCTTCTACTTAATGCATAATCAGTCTATAATGTTCCCACTGCTGGGACACAGGCCTCCTCTCAGTGAGAGGGAGTGGGCGGCGGGCCCAGTACGGGTTGGTAGATGACACATGTCTTCAAATTTTTGGTTCTAGGACATGCCGGTTTCCTCACGATGTTTTCCTTCACCGTTTTGAGAGCAGTGGTGATGAAATAATTTACACAAAGTGAAGCGCCTGTATGGGTTCGAACCTACGACCTCGTAAGTCGCAGCCGTTACTACTGGGCCATCACTGCTCTCTACTTAATAAAAATCTTAAATTAATTCATTCACTGACAGAAATTTTGCTCAAGAGTTCCTTGCATTACGAAGGTGAGTACTAAGGATTTTTGTATAATTCATCCCCTAAAAGAGTTAAAAAGGGGATGACATTTTGAATACAACTTCGTCATTTTGACGATGGGAAATCTCATCGGGCACGCGGCTCATTTCTCAATATAATAATCACGTTCCAGTGCATACAGTCTACACTGAACCACAATACACATTTGAGAAGATAGCAACCTGTATCTATATTATTAGGCCCAGTATTATATTTTGCTCCTGGAATGCAATACCAAGACCACACAGACAACATTGCTGTCTATAAATGGTGTTAGACCACGTCACAAGTAAGAGTAATGAACCAGTGGAAGCAGAGAGGACCAAGTTCAGATGCATCTTGATTAAACCTGTAGGTTTAGGTACAGACAATAAAACAGTTTGGTGCACACGAACAAGCTAGTAGTAAACATCTTTGCACTGCGCAGAGAAAAAAATATTGCAATTGCGTGAGTGGCAACTTTTCGAACATGAGACGAGTCATATTATAGAGTCGACAACTCGCAATGTGGGTTAATATAGTAGTTGTAGGTGTGCCTGTATCTTCTTCCTGCTCTTGTCCCTTGTTACTTCTTTTTTTGTCCGTAATTATGTTTTTTCTTACATTCTCCCCTCTCCCTCTATTAACATTTATCTTCATCACTCTTTTAGTTGCATGTTCAGGTATGCCTGTATACGTATCTCTTTTGCTGTCTGTACACACCCGCAGGTGGGAGCGTTATTACACCTTGTGACGTTTAATATATTTACTATGGAACATGTAGTTATATAATTGAATCTTCTACACTTAACGAGTTTTTGGGCGTTCATTAATTTGGATACTAAAATATTAAACTTAAAAGGTAAAATTAAGGTAGGGAATTAAAAATGTATTCGCTAGCTTTGCTAAATTTATTCACGTTTAAACTTTTATTGTATTGAAGATGAGCGATTTTTTTCTACCATTGCATATTTCATTACATTTCTTGGTACTACCATAATATAGGACGTATAGACGGGCGATATTGTTTCTTATTGAGAAGACAAAACGAGTTAAAATTGCATTGCATTTGAGAATTTTTCGAATATTAGCCTTTAGTATTTTTATTTGTAATAATATTTGTGATACTCACTTCCTTTATAGTCAGTTAGATACATGTTAGTAACTTACTGCCATATGCAAGTAGCTTACATGCCATTGCGTTTTAATAACTTCTTGGGATTTGTGGCAACATGGTATGTCACAAAGTCACAATGCCATGCAGGCTTCTAGTACACTTTTGTGCAAGTTACTGGCGTATACAGGGCATCCCACGAATATGCCACATGGAGAGAAAGTACCTTGAATATTGTAGATGGAACATTTTACTGAAAGAAGACATTATTTGAATTTAAAAAAAAACAATTATAACTGCATTCATAGATATTTAAATAATTATATGGTTGAACCGGAAATCGAACCCGTTACACGAGAAACATAATTAACCTGTAGCTTTATCATACCGATCGAAAGGCTTCATCATAAGGATTATTTTTTGCTAAATAACATAGTGTCACAAATAAAAGGAAGACCAAGAAATTTAACATTTTTAATACAAAATGAAACAACTTATCAAATGTTTGAGCATTTGATAAGTTGATTAATTTTGTGAGTCCCTTCCTGTTGAATACAAAGTCGCACTCTTTTGATTATTTAGCTCCCTGTCGATTGAGGCTCTGTATATTCCTAGCTTGACGTCTGCCGTCTGACCGCATTATAAAATCTGCAGGTAAAGCTCGATGCTCACTTTATTGCTCTCATTTCTCGTTCAGCTGCCATACTAAAGCTCGTATATTTCATGCAGTATTCCTTTTTATTACAATTACGTAATAAAATACAATTTTTCAGACTCCGCCACGAGTGTTAGTGTCGCAACAAATAAGTCAGTAACGTAACAATGTGTCGCTAAATAGCAGCGATTCTCAAACTTCGGCCGGGATGCCACATACATACATCCTGCTTACTGTTTTTGAAAAGTCTCGCATACACTCATTAATTCACGCTTTCTTCGATGGGGGTTGGCAGAAACTACGGAATGCCACATGCTACGGTCCCTACAAACAACTTTTGATTCGTTTTTGTTCATACATCTGGTCATACATGTACGTCCACCGGTTGCGAGTACTACGCACCTGTCCTTTTTGAAGAACATCACCAATAAGATAACTAGGTATCTGTCCTTCTTAGGCGTTCCCGGCGTTTCCACTCACACCTGCCTTGTTAAATTTCGCACGTAACCTAAAGTAAATTTTGGTGAATAGCAAAACATTTAACTTGAGTTTAGCCGAATGAGCCGAATGATTGATGAAAACAGCTATGATGACTTTTTCTATTAAAATATATAATATCCACTATACTAAGACTGCCACTGTAAACCCTGATGACAGACGAATAGCAGCAAAACCATCGAAACGGTCATTCAAGATGGATGATTATCTGGTTTCATTATCTTCACTGTGTTCTGCGTGGTTACTAGCAAAAAAAAAACAATTTGACTTCATCTTCAAAAAGATTGAGCAGCGCTGGTGCAGTAGGTCACGTAAAAATGCCGTTAAAATGCTTCCATTATTATCTACAACCTAATTCATCTTCGCGCTCTTTTTAGGGTTCCGTACGTCCGAATGAAAAAAACGAACTATAGGATGACCCGTGTGTCTGTCTGTCCGTCTTTCACAGCCGATTTGCTCCGATTCTACTGGGCCGATTTTTTTTTAAGAAACAATGTTTATATATTTCAAGAAAATCTGGTGTTTTTAAATTAATTAAGAAAAGTATAATTCATTATAAATATGAAACCGTACAAAAAAAATATATACCTAATTATTTAATAAAAATAACTAAAACTATACACAAACTAAAATAAAAAAGGAAAAAATAAATAAGAAATAAAGGCGTCGAAAAATTCACCCGCCAGCCCTTGAGTCACGGAAAGTGTCAACCAGCCGTTTGTAGATTTCCTTAAAAAGGCCGTGAGCACTCGGACCCCACGGCCCGAGGGTTTCAAACCCAAACGGCGCGACAATATAATTATTAACAAGGTTATTATACTTACGCCGTTTGAGGTTCTCTGAAGCCACAGCAGCAGTGCCAGCACAGTAAGCCGAACCAGGAAGATGGGATGGCGCAAGAGTATCGACACATTGCATCCCACACTAAAGGCCTACCCACCTTCCATGGAAGTAAAGACATGCCGTCCGGTCTCGTGCCATCGTCGCGTGCCAGGCCATTGGGTTCTACATTTGGGTTAAACAGCTGGAACTCCGACGGTAACAAGAGCTGGACGGATAATGTCGTTAATGTTCGCGTGCCGCGCTAAACGACCCGCACTTCGGCTGCAAGACAAGCTGTGGTGTCTGAGACTGTTGACAACTTCGCCACAGTGACAGCGATGAGGAGAACAACAAGAAGCTCCTAATCTTAGTCTTACTGGACAGATCAAGTTGAAATTTGGCAGGTACACATATGAATTTCTGTAACCCAAACACGAACGTGTAACGTAACAAAATAAATTTTAATTATGGGGGTCACTATTGGGGGTGAAATTAATACTTTTTTTTTAAATTGAGTAAAAAAACAATAACAACAACAACAATACAATACCATAACCATGTGTCATAATAATATCAAATGAAAATACTTGTTATGATATCTCAAATATTTGTAATAATAATTTTCAAAATAAAAAGTCCAAAGTTATCAAAGAAAATTATTAAAAAGATGCAATTTCATCATCGCACCATAACTCCGAAACTAGCTTGCCTAATTTTTTTTTTAATACGGAGAATTGTTCTATACTTATAGATTACAGAAAAATCTATAAGAAGTCTATGGTCTTAAAATAACAGGGTAAATCACTCAATATTGTACGTACAAACTTACAGTTGCAGTTAGAATGTATGGGGCAACATGTTTTCAACTATAATATTGAGTTTGTTCTTGGGATACATTTCTCCCAACTACGGAACCATTCATTGTGCGTGGTCCGACACACACTTGGCCAGTTTTTTTCTGTAGAAGGTGTGTAGTGATAGAAGCTAACTATAACGTTGACGGATGTGAGAAATGTGGCTGTGTCGAATGTAAGATGTATTGTAGCAAGATGAAGAATAATAGTTTCGCTAAGACGTTATAATGTGACGTTAATATTCTCAAAATTATGAATAGTCCTAAACATGTACTCGTATGTATAATTAACTAGCGACCCGCTCCCACTCCGGTACCCACGGATGCTAATCTACCTCTGTCTACCCCGGTCACCAGAGAGTGTGGAACCGCCAAGAGATGTCGTGCGGTGACCCACAGGGATTGGTCCTGTGGCCGCATCTGTGGGACATCGGATACGACTGGGTGCTGCACGCCAACCTCCCTAGCGGCTTCAGCGTGGTGTGCTACGCTGACGACACGTTGCTCCTGGCGCAAGGGAGGTAGCTCCAGGCGGCGGCCGAAGTAGTGGCACGTGGGGTTGCGACAATCGTCGAAAGGATCCGGCAATTGGGACTCGAGGTGGCCCTGCACTAGTTCGAGGCCATGTGTTTTCATGGTCCTCGGAACGCGCCGCCGTCGGGGTCCCAAATAACGGTAGGAGGGGTTTACATCGGCGTCGAGTGGACGATGAAGTACCTTGGACTCGTCCTCGACAGCCGGTGGAACTTCGTGGAGCATTTCCGACGCTTGGCTCCCAAACTGGAGCGGGCCGGGGCTGCCTTGAAGCTGCTCCTACTTAATCTAGGGGGTCCAAACGCCTCCTGCCGTGGCTCTACGCGGGGGCCGTGCGGTCCATGACCCTTCACGGGGTTCCTGTGTGGGCACGTTCCCTGACGCTGTGGCCAGCCCGCCGGTTGAGTGGGGCCCAAAGGGTTATGGCCATCCGGCTAGTCCGGGGATACCGCATGAGCCTCCTTGCCGGATTACCGCCATGGAATCTGGAGGCGAAAGTCCTCGTGCACGTATGGGAGTGGCGCGAGGAGGCGAAACGCCGGCGCGTAACTCCGCTGCCGCGAGAAATCGCGGCACAACAGACAGAGCTCCGGCGGGATCTCATGGCGACATGGAGAGTGCGATTATCGAAACCCAGTGCTGGGCACGCCACAATTGCGGCGATAAGTCCCCTATTTGAGGAGTGGCTAGAGAGGCGCCACGGCGTCCTCACCTATCGCCTGACGCAGGTCCTCACCGGACATGGCAGCTTCGGGAGGTTCCTGTATCTGTGTGAGATTTCATTATTATATTGTGTAAGCAGTATACATAGATTACTGTATTTAAGACTATTTTTAAATGAATGAACAATCCATCAAAATTAAAAAAATATTGCACATTTTTCATCATAAAATAGACAGCAATATTTACCAAAATATATAAAACATTTGGTCGATTTGATCAAGTTTCTTATCAATCGGTTCATCAACATTGAAGTTGTAAATTAACATGTTTACAACTCAATCTTCCAGCCTAATATTAAAAGTCAATCAATCAAATTGTTGACAAAGACTAATATTTATTTTCGAAGTAAAATTAATACAGTTGAACTATTTGTAAACAACTTTATAAACTGGACATGAGATTGAGACTTTTGCTTGAAACTTTTGCTTGAGACTTTTGCTTGAGACTTTTGCTTGAGACTTTTGCTTGAGACTTTTGCTTGATACTTTTGCTTGAGACTTTTGCTTGTATTTTACTTTAATCTTTTTAGTCCCCAAATAGTTACCTAGGTAGACACCTACTACTTAACTTTTGGGCTGCAGGTATTTCAAACATTGCTACATTACAACAAGTATTTGTTTGTTTAACCATTTACCGACACAAAATATTAACACACAAGAAAAAAAGAACAGAAAAATACGTATAAAGGTGATGTTTTTCTTTATATCTATTTCGCACGGTTTTTAATAGTTTACGAAACATCGAAGTAGTATATTATTGGGCATTCTAGACCACTTTCGGCAAATCGCTCGGCGAGTACGCCTCGCTGCCGAAAGTGGTCTAGAACGCCCAATAATCGGTAATCGACTCGACTCGTTCATTTGTTCATTCGTTCGAGTTCTTAGCATTCTGTCCCACAGATCGCTCGTACGCGAAATTTGTTACTGTTTCAGTTTATAAATAATGTTGTAATAAACACATGCACTCATTGTTAATCAGTTTGTTGACAACAGTAATCATGAAATTTGTAAAACAACCACAATCACTGCATGTAAGCACTATTTGCGATGATTTTTGTAAAACTAGATCTCGTCATGGAGAATTATTACCTAATTCAGTAAGATGTATCATTTGCGGACCATCGAATTGTGGAAAAACAAATTTACTTATTGGACTTCTTATACATGAAAATGGTTTACGGTTTCAAAATGTTTATGTCTATTCAAAAACCTTACACCAACCAAAGTACATTTTTTTAGAAAGAGTTTTACAACAGGTACCAATTATCTCATTCCAGAAATATCAAGGGAATGAGGAAGTTATAAGCGTTCAGGACGCAAAACCCAACTCTGTGATTATATTTGATGACGTTGCTTGCGAGAATCAAACTAACATGCGTGATTATTTCGCAATGGGAAGGCACAAACACATCGACTGTTTTTACCTCAATCAAACATATAGCAAAATCCCTAAACAGTTAGTAAGAGATAATGCTAACTTAATTATATTATTCAAACAAGATGATATTAACTTGAAGCATGTTTATGAAGAACATGTTAACACTGATATGACATGGCTTGAATTTCGTGAAATGTGTTCTAAAATATGGAGTGAGCCCTTCAATTATGTTGTAATTAATAAAGATTGCAACAAAAATAACGGATGCTATAGAAATAAATTTGACACTTTTGTAGTCTTTGATTAGAAATACAAATATTTAAGATATGGTACTTACATGATATCATTATTCCTTGGTCAACTCTTCATCGATAACTATTATAGTCCGTAAAATCGTAGTAATGGAAAAATCACTGAAAAGGCAAATTGTTGATGCTGCAGAAGCTGTAAAGAAAAAGGTACGAAAGATGCGACATTTGGAGACTGAAAATAAGCAAGCATTGGAATCAGTTTTTAGACCTGTAACAGAGTCTCTAAATTTTTTAGCTGACACCAATAAGCAAACTGACCTCTTGCGATCTAAAGAAGTTGAAGAAACAAAAGTTTCGTTTAAAAACAATACTTTACAGAAAGACAGTTCTAATAACGAAGAAGATAGTAATGTAGAAGAAAATGAATGTGATACCGACAGTGATGAGTCGTACCAATCATTAGGAGACAATAATCAAGAGCGTAATACATCATCCTGGTCAGTATCTGCGGAAGCACTAACAGATATTCCATTTGGTGTTCGAGTGGAGCGAGGACAATTGATGTTAGGTTCTGCTGTTATAACGATCAGCGATGATTACATCACCATTACTGGACGGAAATATCGAAGTACTCCAGGACTGAAACAATTATTATTGAAAAAGGACGTAGATTTAAGCACAGTTACAGAGTCTGATATGCAGAATTATAAAATGATGTTGATTGCCACAAACGCACATCGTCGAGACTTTGATTCGAACAAACCAATAAAAAGTAATAAGGGACAAAAATATTTGCAAGTTATAAAACCTCTTTTCAAACTGCCGAATACTATTCAAAACAGTCAAGCAAAGGGGAAAGGGCTACCCTTGACAAAAATGTGGAAAAAAAATATAGATTTTGTATATTGGGATGATCCTAATGAACTTGTGGATAGGTTAAAATTATTAATTGCATCTCGAGGCGCTGGTAACACTGGATTAGACAACGAAATTATATCTATTATTGAAGAACTGCGTGAAAGTAAAATTATTAAGTAATAAATAATTGGTATAAATTTTAAACCGTTCATTTTATTATCAACCTTTAAATATAATACACCTTAAATATGAATGTAGATAAATTTGGACACCATATTCATAAGAGAATGCGTTTCTCTGAATTATTAGAGTTCAATGAAAATGCATTGCTAAAATCTGAAAGTGGTGATTTTGATTTGAAAAAATCTAGATTAAGAGGAATTAGATCTCCTGTAGACATAGATGATGCTGTAAACAAAGATTACGTCGATCGATTGTACGATCAGATAATAAAGGAAGAGAATAGAGTGACTGGATTGTTGCGTGCTCAAATCATAAAAGATGTAAAAATAACAGTCCAAGCCACTTTAAAAGCGAAGATACCTGAAGTTTTAGTTCAGTTGGAAGATAAGTTTTATAACAAAGCAGAAGTCCAAAAATTACTTGAAAAAACTCCGTGATGGCAAAGCAACAAATTGTTAATGAACTTCACAAAGCGGCACGAAGAAACTTTGTTAGACGTTCAGTTATTTTAAAAGGCATTGATGACTTATGGCAAGCTGATCTGGTAGATATGCAAAATCTAAAAAAGTTTAATAAAGGATATAATTATATTTTAGTGGTAATTGATTGTTTCTCAAAGTATACCTGGACAGAACCACTAAAATCCAAATGTAAACTTGATGTTACTCGTGCATTTGAGCGAATACTAACTACGAGTAATCGAAAACCTGATCATTTACAAACAGATTCTGGGACAGAATTCTATAACGTAACATTCCAAAAGCTTATGAAGAGCTACAATATTAACCACTACTCTTCGTATTCTACCAAGAAAGCTTCGATTGTAGAACGGGTTATTAAAACGATTAAAAATAAATTGTATAAGTACTTTAGTCTCTTTGGGAATTACAAATGGTTAGGTTTACCATTAGAAGTTATTCTAAAAACCTATAATAGTACAAAACATCGTACAATCAAATTTAAACCATTCGAGGTAAATAAGTTGAACGAGTCAAAGATAAGAGAAAATATACAAAAAACTCAGAAACTTACATCACGCCGATGTCAACCTAAGTTCAAAGTAGGTGAAAATGTTCGGATCAGTAAATACAAACATATTTTTGATAAAGGTTACACTCCTAATTGGACAACTGAAATATTTACTGTAAAAAAGATTAATAAAACCATACCAGTAACATATCATTTAGAAGATCATCGAAAGCAAACCATTAAAGGATGTTTCTACGAACAAGAACTTCAAAAAACTAGCTATCCAGATGTCTATTTGATAGAAAAGGTTCTTAGAAGGAAAGGAAAGAAAGTTTACGTGAAATGGCTTGGCTTAAGCAACGAAGAAAACAGTTGGATTGATAAAGATGCAATTATGGATTAGGATTATGAATATATAACCGTGTTTGTAAGGATTGTTTTCATTCATTACACTTTTGACTATGCAAGGCGGTGGACTAGTTAATAGTGTGATTAATAATCTACCGTTCGAACTTCATTTGCCTGGTTATAACTATTGCGGACCGGGTACAAAACTTGAGAAGCGATTGTTGCGAGACGATCGAGGTGTGAATAAACTAGACGAAGCTTGTATGCATCACGACATTGCATATGCAAATCACACAGAATTATCTAATCGTCACAAAGCGGATTTACAACTTTTGAACATGGCTAAACAAAGACTAAAATCAAAAGATGCAGGGAAAGGTGAAAAGCTTAGCTCATGGATAGTGAGTAAAGTAATGAAAGCCAAACTAAAGTCGGGTGCTGGCATTAAAACATTCAATGCTTTTGTGTCAAAAATTAAGTCAAAAATTAAGAAACTGAAACCTAAAAATAGTAAAACATTAATCAACATTGCTTACTCCGCTGCAAAAAAGATATTTCCAGACATTCAGAAGATTCGCACTCCACGAGTTATACCAATACCAAAGACAGGAGGAGTCTTACCTTTAATTCCAATTTTCGCTGGATTATCGGCTTTAGGAAGTTTAGCAGGCGGTGCAGCTGGTATTGCGAAAACCGTAAACGAATACAAGACAGCTCAAAAAAGCTTGCAAGAATCAGAACGACACAATAAGACCATGGAAGCTTTAGCGTTGGGCAAAGGGTTGTATATCAAGCCTCATAAAAACGGTAAAGGGTTGTTTATAAAATGTTCAAAAAACTAAATAAAAAGCTGCCTAATCGTCCTTTAACTAATATCGATATCAGTGAGCATGCACGTGACATCCCATACTTTCGAGGAGTCTATATGAAGGATCGGTTACCAAGAACACCAAAACGCATTGAATGTGCTATCGTTAACTTAGACGATTCACGAAATGAAGGAACGCATTGGGTAGCTTATGCTAAAATAAACAATTATTGTGAATACTTTGATAGCTTTGGGGATTTG
Organism: Atethmia centrago; assembly: GCA_905333075.3. Taxonomy (NCBI): domain Eukaryota; kingdom Metazoa; phylum Arthropoda; class Insecta; order Lepidoptera; family Noctuidae; genus Atethmia; species Atethmia centrago. Next base: position 24,947,068 of record HG995369.1, read on the forward strand.
AAACCTTCGATGGAATTAATGCAGTACTTTAAAAATTGTAATGTTTTTTATAACTATACTAGATTTCAAAAATTTAATACAGTAAACTGTGGACACTTATGTTTAGAATATCTACGGAAATTTTGGAATAAATACGTATAAATATTATGTATTTCTTTTATTTCAATCATTTTCATCATGTCACTCACCTTGTCGATAACTGCAAACTCGTCCGATTTATGTACATATTATCCTAATACATTACAACTTTATGGATCTTATGAGTGTGCCTTATTGCATTTCTCAACATTTAATTCAATTCCAAACATTGACGAAACGAATAATAAGTTATATTACGGCTCTAATGAAGTTCTTGAAATACCTGAAGGCACTTATGAATTACAAGATATCAGCGATTATTTAAAATCGGAAATAAAAGATTGTTCAATAAAAGTACAGTGTAATAACAATACTCTAAAAACTTTGATATACTGTACCAAAGATATCAATTTTACTAAAGAAGGAACATTTAGGAGATTATTAGGGTTTAATAAACAGATTTTAAAAGCCAATAAATGGCATGTGTCTGAGTTACCAGTCAACATTCTGCCTACGACTGTGATCAGGATAGAATGTGACATTGTAAGTGGTTCGTACATAAACGGAAAACCCAGTCACATTGTGCACGAATTCGCACTCAATGTGCCACCTGGATATAGAATTATAGAAATTCCGAAAAACGCCATATACTTTCCAATCAACCAAAACAACATAAGCTGTATACATATCAGGCTATTAGATATAAACAATCGATTATTAAACTTACGTGGTGAAGAAGTGCAGCTATATTTACATCTTAGAAGAAAAAATGATTGACTACAATAAATATGTGCATCAACAAATTGGGAACGTCAGTTCAACTAAAGTGATCAAGCAAATAAGACCTCGGTCTAAGAAAAAAATAAAATTAACAAGAGACAATAAGGAATTTCTTAAAGCAATTGGTTTGCTAAAATGAATATCTTAGATGTTTTATCTGCTCCAATTTACGACAACACTGTTGAGGGAATTGAATTTCATTCTTACAAACCCTACGTAACAAGCTTCAACAGGAACGATGAAATCCGTATACCTATTAATCAACAGGATCTGTATATATTACCGTCAGCAAGCACTTTGTATTTGGAAGGAACTATAATCGTTAGCAAAAAAGATTCAAAAGATAAAGCGAGTAGTGTTTCTTTAACAAATAATTTTCTGCTCTACTTGTTTCAAGATATAAGATACGAATTAAATGGAGTGGAAATTGATAAAATAAAAAACGCTGGTGTGACTACTACGATGAAATCATTAGTGTCTATGAATGAGAGTGAATCAAAGATATCTTATGCATGGGGTTGGAATATCGATGGTATAAAAAATATTAATGGAGGTAATTTTTCTGCTTCCATACCCCTTTGTAACATTCTCGGATTTGCAGAAGATTTTAAGAAAGTAGTGATAAATAGTAGACACGAATTGATATTGTTACGAAGCAATACTAACCTCAACGCTGTAAAACTGAATACCGGTGAAGTCGTAGATGATGTTCAGATAAATAAAATTGTTTGGCGTGTACCGCATGTTAAAGTGTCAGATAAAGAGAAAATTAGTTTGTTAAAACTGCTAGAGAAAGACCGACCGCTCCAGATGATTTTTAGAAATTGGGATCTGTACGAATATCCCACTTTACCTAAAACAACGAAACATACTTGGTCGATTAAAACTTCATCGCAAATAGAGAAACCGAGATATGTCATTATCGGTTTACAGACAAACAGAAAAAACAATGCAAACTCTGATATGTCTCTGTTCGATCACTGTCATATTCGTGATGTTAAAGTGTACCTCAATTCAAACTACTTCCCATATGAAAATCTTAATGTGAATTTTGCTGATAACAGAATTGCTTTATTATACGAGCAATACACTAGATTTCAGCAGTCATATTACGGACGCCGCGCGGAGCCTTTGTTAAGCGAAAAACAATTTAAGGACTTGGCTCCGCTCTTCGTTATTGACTGCTCCAGGCAAGCAGATAACTTGAAAGCAGGCCCTGTTGTGGATGTAAGAGTGGAAATTGAAGCTGATTCGGTTATACCTGATCAAACTTCGGCATACTGCCTTATATTAAACGACTGCATAATTGAGTATAAACCGTTAAGCAATACCGTGAGGAAAATATCATGAATCCTGAAACTATAATAGTAGACGTTCAAGGCTTTAAGGACCTCTTCAACAATTTTATAGTAAAAGAATTAGCTTTGGCCACTCGTGATTACACCCAAACCTTCTTAGTTAAGCCTCCATACGTGTTCAGATACTTAACAAGCAATGAACAGAAACAAGTCAAATGGCTAGAAAGAAACAGAGGCATTTATTGGAATGAGGGAAATGTTGACTATAGGGAATTCCATCGTATTATCGTTCCATACTTACAAAATAAAGAAATTCTTGTCAAAGGCTTGGAGAAGGTGCAGTGGATAAAGGAGCTATGTGAAAATTGTAAAGTATCAGAACTTGATGAGAGTCTGTGTCCTAATTTATCTATTTTGCATAAAAAATACTGTAATATAGATTCGAATTTAAATTGTAACAATCATTTAAAGCAATGTGCACTTAAAAATGTATTATGTTTAAAAAAATATTTAGAGTGGTAATGGTAATTAATATGTAACTAACATAAAAGGTTATTGTTGTTTTTTTAAATAAAACATGTTTCTCTGGGTTGTATAACAAGTACTGTGGAGGAAAAATTGCAGTAATCTTTTTTCATTGTGCTCGAAAAATGTGTTTTGTATTAAAAAAATGGATTTTAATGAAAATGTATTTTAGGTTTATTAAATAAAAAAATAATTTAATCTTAAATATGTGTTTATTTCATTAGTTGACCTGTCTAATTACATTGTTCCACAATAAACATAGTTAAATTAAAAGAGTTTATTAAAAATAACTTGAATTACATAACCATAAAGATTCAGCATAAATTTATACACATATAATTAAAAATACTCCGCCCCCTAAGACTACCCACTAGACGACCTAACAATCAGTAAACCCAAAAAATATAAAATTAAAAATCGCTGTCTATCAAAGTTTTTGAAATTTTTTTAACTAACGATTCCGTATCGTCCATAACACTATCAATAGCATCTTTAACAATGTATTGTGCATTTATTATCACGTTCTCACTTTCACTATCACTGTCACTAGTGTTGTTATTGCAAAGATCAACAACTGATATTTTTATCAGTTTTATCCCGCGTCGATGCAGTTTACTCATCACGAAAGATTTTGTTGGTTGTTTCTTATGGGAAGGCTTTTCCCGACGTTGTCGCCGGGACTTCTTTTCTTTTGTTATTTGACTGCAGTGAGGGGGTTCGTTGCAAATCATCTCAGAAAGTCCTTCGTAAGGATTCTGAGCGTACTGGCTGAACTGAACTTCTGAGTCGCAAATCTGAAACAAAATGATTAACATCTTAATCAGTGAAAATATTTGGTACCTACATTAAGATTTTAAATTAGTTTTAAAATTTAAATTTATACATATTTTACTTACCGATGACATGATTATGACGTACACTGATAGACCAAAAAACTATGTATAATATTGTACACAATTACTCGGTGAGAGTAATATTTTATAAATAACCTAAATATGTACTCTGATGGTTTTAATTATATTGTAAATGTAGCAAATTATGATCATAACACATATTGTTGAAAGTAAATCTTATCCACATACGAATAAAGGTGAAGCTTTGTGGAAGCATGTATAAACTTGAACATCAACAAAATAGCAAGCTTGCATTTATAAATATTATTAAAAGTAAATCTTATCTACATACCCATAAGGTTAAGCTTTGTTGCAGCATGTATAAACTCGAACCAGCCAGCCTAGCAAGCTTGCATTTATAGTGTTATTAACATCATCGATAATTTATTAGTGATCGAGGATTAACATACAATATATCACATTTCACTATCGTAAACTAGCATCGCTCTGCGATGTTACCTACGAATTATTATATATTATAACCTTCGCTCATAATGTAATGGTTAGCAATAATTAATTAAATATTATGTTTAGAAAAAAAAAATAATTAATAAACATTAATTACACTTATGTACTTATAATCTACAGATACATAATAATAACTATACCTTATATACTATACTTAAACATCATTCAATCATTCATTCATTTCATTCATTTTTCAATGTTCTTATTGCTATTTTAATTCAAATTATTCTAGTTATTTAACTTTTAAATTCACATACAATGTAATTAAGCTTATCAGTTACATAAACAATTATAACTTATTTATCGACGAGCCTGTTGGTCTAGTGGTTAGTGACCCTGACTGCTATGCCTGATTCAATTCATGCATCGACGCGGGATAAAACTGATAAAAATATCAGTTGTTGATCTTTGCAATAACAACACTAGTGACAGTGATAGTGAGAGTGAGAACATGATAATACATGCACAATACATTGTTAAAGATGCTATTGATACATAATATTTAATTAATTATTGCTAACCATTAAATTATGAGCGAAGGTTATAATTTATAATAATTCATAGGTAACATCGCAGGGCGATGCTAGTTTACGATAGTGAAATGTTAATAACACTATAAATGCAAGCTTGCTATTTGTTGAGGTTTGAGTTTATACATGCTGCAACAAAGGTTAACCTTATGAGTATGTAGATAAGATTTACTTTCAATAATATTTTACAACTGATATTTAAATAAATAATGACGAACGTCGAAACGGATGTTGTGATCATATTACAGTCTGGATGAAGAAACTTCAACGAGTCGAGGTTTCATTACCTATTATTTAACCAACTTAAAAAAGGAGGATGATGTTTTTGAACAAGTTTCTGATAAATAAAACAAGTACATGGTCACACATTTTATTTATATTTCTGCAATCAGTAACTTATTAAAAATATACTTAAGTATAATATCTATGTATACACTATACATACATAAGTTGACATTTATTTATATTTTCAAACAATTATTAAAATTAAAGTATACAATTTTATCTAATTTAAATCTAACACTAAACTTAATCATATTAACCTTATTTACAATTGCTTCAAATTAATTGAGTGGCCCCAGGCCTGCGTTGATATTTTGTTTGCAGATATCGCTCGTTTGTCGTCGTTGTTTGATAAGGCAATTTTATTTATACTTTGGGTAAAAATTTCGTGCTTGATAGATTTAAAAATTATATTTTTTTTACGAATCACTCCACCATTAAATAAAATATGTTTGTAGTTCGTAATGTCTAAATCTCTCACTACGCATGCTTTTACTCCCTTTGCTTTTTTAACAATTTTATCTGGGGTTTTTATAGAATATAGTTTTGATCTTAAACCAACAAATTCAGAAATATATTGTCCACCCATTTCATCTTTGAATAGCCCCGGAACTTTTTTGTTATTGAGAGGGATATTAAAAACGTTTTGTTTTTGATAATTGCTGGTATCAAAATACTGCAAAAAATTCAACTTGAGATCGGTATAAAAATCATCAGTATATATTTTGTAGACAAACGAATCGGTATCTGTATAACACAACTGTACTCGGTCTTCATAAAAAGGTTTAATAATATTGTAATGGTAGTTGTACATATGTGATTTAGAAAGCTCTAATACAGTGAAACCGATATAAATTGGTTTATCTAGAATAATTTGGTCTGGTTTCATTTGTATTGCAACTAAATTTTCGGATAGAATAGATACACTATGGAAATAGGGGTTGGCTATAAGTCTCTCAGCGGATTTAAATTTCTTAGTTCGATTAAATGTGTCATTCCATTGATTAACTAAATGAACGCTTACTCGGTTTTCAGTATTTTCTAATGTTTTGCCGAATACGCTGTTGTTTAACAACTTAAAAAAGTCCTGTTCGAAGGAACTTTTAGCGTTTTGTCTTAACTGTGTATTTAGTTCTATATACTGTTTTAAGTAAGGACTTTGTCTAAACGTAATAACCCTATGAATCTTACGAAGTATTAAACCGTGCTCAAGACACTTTTTTAAATGAACATAATGTATAACGTACCTATACTTATTATATAAATTAGCAATCAGTTTTTTTGTTGTACCTCCAGGCGGTATACATTTTTCAGGACAAAACGGCAGCTCATTGTGAGACTTATGTAAATGTTCAGGATACAAAAGATCGACTTCCAATATATACCCCCATTCAGCGTTGTCCTCAACATGCTCTACACATAATTGATCTATTTCATTTTGGATGAGAAATCTAAAACTAGAATACGGTAAATATTGACACATGCTAAACCCATACAGATTATTACAGTCTAAGTATACTATGAAAGATTGAGGTTCTGTTGCATTACACTCAGGCATATATTTATGATTCGCTTTTGCATATCGATGGGAACACATACACAACCCACCACGTATACCGCTTTGAATCATTCGAACCATGGCTAAATCCGACATGAGTTCTAACTGAACCCCTGTCTTAAGCAACATTGCGTCGAACGACAAACTAGGAGCAGTTATGTAAAACGCCGGATCTAGTTTATAATGCTGTTTACATGTTTTTCGGAATTGTTCGAATATATCAGTTAATAAAAGCACATCTGTTTTTAAATATAAATCTGTATAGTCACCCAAATCGTTAATACTGAACATATTCCAAACGGTTTGAGCATGATGGTAATCGTCATCGCTAATATCTTCGTTGGTTAAAGAATTATGAAAATAACATTTAGGTGGTAACGATTTCTGATCGTAACATTTCCAATCTGACATGTAATCATAAGGATATATGCCTTTCCTTGTTAATAAACTAAATTGTCTTTCATCAGGAAATTGTGATTTTAGATAAACGAAATCTGATGACTGTAAAGTTTTAGCGAGTTTGTCTAAACTTGCGCCTAAAAAGTTGAACGAATCTAAAAATCTTAATTGTATATACTCATTACTAGCAATAGGAATAAACTTTGTAAACGTTGTGTATTTTTCCTTTGTCTTTGGTATAATTCTAATTTGCCCAGGAATTTGACCTAATTGTTTTATAAATAAATGACAATCATAACCAGATAAATTATGAAAAAATATTGGCACAAATTTAGGTACTTTATTTTGTAAGTTGCAATGTCGATGTGCTGCACCACGATAACGTCCGGAAATATGACAGTGATCCCTTACCCGATCGCTTAAGAGCAAATTTTCACATATATGACAGACAACTGCGTGTCTGAAATCATAAGAATCATTTGTAGTAAATAACATAGGTTCGTTTTTTGTTAAAATGGTATGTAGTGCTTTAAGATCGTCAGTTAAAAATTGTATGAATTTGGAAACACAATCAGTACCTCGATAACATCTATACCCATTGTTGGTATTATTAGTAGATGATACGATATTGTAAGCGAACGCAGCAGGCACATGGCGCTGCAAGTTTGATGTCTTGGCGTTTTCGGACTCGTTGTAAGAAATCGGATACAGCAATGTTTCGAAATCAGCGTATATGACAAATGGAACGTCTTGTTTTCTTTCATAATTTTTGAATTTTAAAAATGAACCCTCATCGGGTAATATTGTAACAACACCACCACACGAATGCGTTTCAATTTGATTTAAATTAGGAAAAAATAATAAGCACGTCTCGCAAAAATATAATTTACTGTGGTGTCTGGTTATCTGGTTTCTAACTAATCGCGGTAAATCTTTAATTAGACAATAATGAGTGTTTGTATTATTTTCTAAAAATAAGAGATGGATGCTCTTAGATTTCTTATTAGTAGTTGTGTACAACGGTCCAACAATCGTCTTATTATTTTTTAATCCATAAACAAAAATATTTAAGCCAGGGTTATTTTTCTCAAATACGACTATATCAGAAAATGTGATTGGAAATGTTAAATCGCTAATATTTAAAACATCTTTAAAATGGGGATAAGACGTTACTCGGTTAGGATGTTGAGTTGTGGGGTACAAGGCAGCCACAACACACCATAAAAAACAATTTTCATCCCTATTTTGAATATTTAAACATGCTTTTTTGTTTTTTATAGCATTAGGCAAAGGTATAAAGCTAGACCCGCTGAGAGTTTGATGTTTATTAATGTTAACTTCTAAATGAGAATTACTTAAAAATGTCCAACCACTATCTCGATGCTCAAATTCTTCTATTTTCTTTGTCAGTATCTCGACTACTGATTTATAAATAAAATCAAAGTTATAATAAAAGTGAATAACAAAGTTTTTGGTAGCAAACGACTTCAATTCCTGCTGATCATTTTTAAATAAAAGGAAATACGAAAAAAGTTCAAAGTTAATCTTAACAGTTGTATGTTTTATTAGTAACTGATCTATTAGAGTTTTAACGTATACCTTTACACTATTGAGGAACATTTCTGGAAAATTAATTGTTTGTTCGTTAGTTGCAGTGATTCTGTAACTCGAAATTCTACCTTTAAACGAAGAGTTTATAATTGAAACGTTATCATGCAGAAGGGTCGTACTACTGTTTTTATGTACATTAGTACGTAAATGACTTGACCACCGTCGATTATCTACAGACACATTACAAACTGTACAGTATGGCATTATTATTTGTTATCGTTTGATTCACAATAATAAAGTCGTTCAATAAAACTCAAGTAAATACGTACTTACTACTAATATTAAGGATCTTATACAGATACGTTGCTTTTGGGTTGATACTTCACGCGTCGACGTTGGCAAAAGTCGTTCGAGACTAGGTATGACTCACTCTCGTTTCCTGTTCGTATTGTACCATCACATTAATTGGTAAAATAATTTAGCCATTATATTTCTGAAATTAAACAATATAATGATAATCGGTAACCACTAGACACAAATGCTAATAAAAGTAGAAAATATAGGTATTGGCTTCATATCTTACCTAGATACTTCGTGATTCGACGTTGACAAAAGTCTTTCGAGACTAGGTCTGACTTGCTCTCGTTTCCTGTTCGTATTGTACCATCACATCGATTGGTAAAATTAAGTTTACCATTATATTTCTGAAATTAAACAAATAGAATGATAATCGGTGACCACTAGACAGAATGCTAATAAAACATAATAGAAAATATAATGAATTTATATCTTACCAACAAATAATTGTGTTTTATAATTTTCTAATCGACGTTCGTTTTTAAGAAACCTTGGAAGTCAGAATGTCGATATTTTTGTATTTTTTTTTTATTTCAATGAAATTTGTGCAAAATAACCAATCTTTATAGACAATTTATTTTATTCTCGATAAAAGAACGAGATATAGAACGAGTAGTTATGAGGTCTTAGTCAATAATGCTTTGAAATACCTATCAAATTTGGAACCAAATAATTTTATATGATATTGCGTAAAAATTACACGTGTGCTCAACCTACTTATTTTTCCAGTAAGTTGACACTTTTATTTGTCCAAGCTATTTTACCTAAGGTTACCACGAGTTTACATTTATGCACTCGAGCACATTAAAAATGTTCGATAACTAATGTAATCGGTGTGACAACCCTGAGCGCTTTTACTACATCAACACTAATCAACGTCGATGCTCCTTAAATATCACCTAGCCAATTATTTTTCGTATGTGTATAATACGACCAAGAAAAAAGTTGTTTTTTACATAGTTATTTGGTCAGTTGTACATATTCTGAATATAGCGATATTATTGTAAGTTTCTGACTTATAATCAGTGTGTTATCGGTGTGCTCTATACAATCGACTCGACGAGCGTGCCAGTAGAAATCTTCAAGACTCCAAGTACTTATCAGTGATAGTTAGACAGTAGCTGCTCACTGCCACTGTATCAGCCAACCGACTCAACGACATAGTCACTGTGCCTGCCGACCGACTCTTCAAACTAATTATTTGGTATTCCTAAATAATTAAGTGAAAATGTAAGTATAAAAACCAGCATTCTCCACAAACTTCTGACCCTGCATGGTCAACCAAACATTTTTTAACTTTATGTATTTATTTCAGGTCAGACTCTGAGTACGAAACCTACCTATCAAGTGATGTGATGGAGCACGACTCTAAGTCTAACCGCAAACCAACTCTACCAGTCCCTAGGAAACGGAAGTCAACAAAGCAAAAATTTACGCATCCAAGGTAAACTTTACGATTTATTTGCTTCATTGTTTTGTCAATCAATTGCATATGACAGTCGCTTGATGCAAGCGACTGCTATGCTGATGTCGCGGGTTCAATGCCGGTTCGAGATTAATATGTGTACATGAATTTAATTAATAGCAATGATTTTTTATGTTCCTGTGTATATAAAGTAGTATGTTTTTACTAATAAACAGTATTTAATTGTAATGTATATCCGCTGTCTACTATTCATAGGACATGGTAGCGTTGTGTAGTATATCTCGTCTCTTATTCTTGTATATTTTGTTTTAAAGCACATTCAGGTTAAAACTATAAATAAATTTGGGTGCGAATTAACAAGAGATCAATTTGTTTGTTTCAGTAAAACATCGAAATCTGACGTCGATATATTTGGCATCAGCCGCAAACATAACAACGGGAGGGCAACAGCGAACAGCGAAACCACTTCTCTCCCGTCATACTTCGTGAACCGAGTGGCCAACGGCAGTGAGCGGCGAACGACAAGCACGAACGGCGAGTACTACATCGACTGTAAAGTATACAAATCTGAGGACGCGCGCGTCACCGACTCGTTGGAGCTGTGGAAAAAGGCGTTGGTCCGCATTAAGGTCCAGACCGACGTCAATTCTATACAATGGCGTAAACTACAAGAGTTTATTATATCGACTGATGCTTTATTTCCCGAACCACCAACATATTACGATAAATAATACATTGTTTATCAACGGAATTATAATATTGTAATTTGTGCTCACTAAAAATAAATGAATCTTATTAGCATAAGTGTTTCATTCAACCTACATACATGTACCATCCACTATTGTGATAAGGTTGAAAATCTATTAAAGAAATTTGATAGATTCAAAGCGATGGTGAAATCGGTTCGCCGAGCGATCTGTGGGACAGAATGCTAAGAACTCGAACGAATGAACAAATGAACGAGTCGAGTCGATTACCGATTATTGGGCGTTCTAGACCACTTTCGGCAGCGAGGCGTACTCGCCGAGCGATTTGCCGAAAGTGGTCTAGAATGCCCAATAATATACTACTCATCGAAATATCTCTAATAAAATATGTATTAAACCATCTGGAATAAATTTTATGAATTATGGTAAAATCCACATCAAAATCAGTTGCGTTTTTAGGGTTCCGTAGTAAACAAGGAACACATTTTTACATTAGTATAAATTATTTTTATCATTATGAATCTTGGACCATTTCTCAAAGTTCAAAGTTTCTCAAAGTTTATCAACGGAATGAAATAGAAACATGAATATTCCTATAGACGCTGACAACATCTAAACCGCGTTGCTGTCAGACTACATAGAAAAGAAAGAGAAGCGCGATGACACAACGCTTGTAATTAATTTCAAAATAAGAAGCAATTATCTATTTACTTAAAATTGAGTAGAGTAATCGAAAATATAAAAAAAACAAGTTCTGCATTAAAATAAGACGTTCTTGTTATTAATCAAATACGTAACGTACGTTGATATTATAAATCTGTTTTATAATATCAACGTACGTTACGTATTTAAGATTGGAACTCAAGGTAAAAGGTTAGTTTAACGTTAGTTTGTATCGACATCTTTTTTCAAAACGTGTTTTTCTAACAACCAAGTTCTGAGAAATATATTCAAAATTAACACATATTTTTTCCGCTACCACAAACTATGCAGATATGGCATTTTTTTTTTTCTTAAGACAACCCTATTTTGGTCACTTGCTTCTTGTCACCGCCTTAATTCGATTTAACAAAACAGACATTTATTATTACACATTCATAAAAAAATATTTATCAGCAATCATCGAAAATAGGATCAATTAACTTACGTTAACATTAAAGGTAGTTCATAATTCACAACAGTTGTATCAAAGTTCTGGAACTATCCGGGGCGACCTATTTTTATAGTCTCTCAATATTACTCAAGAATGATCCTAATTTGCTTAACCAAATTACAAGTTGATTATCAACATTAACTAAATTAAATTAAAACTAAGTTAAACCTAAAAAAGGCCCTCGAAACATTGTACCGAGGATGCTAGCGGTATATCCTCGCTGAATTGCAATGCTGATGCCTTGCGCGAGAAAGCCACCACTTTTCGGTCACCAATTACATCAACAAGAAGTTTCGCGATTTCTGCAAATAACATGAGCACTGGGACCCCAAGGACCGAGGGTCTCGACGCCAAAGGGCACAAAGTTGTACTCTCTGCCAAGGCCTCTATATTTAATAAGTTTCAGAATATTACTCAAGTACATCCAACGTTGCCGCCATTTTAGACCAATTGCAGATGGTCATAAATTATTGTTTAATCATTTCTAATTTATGTAATACTTAACAAATCGTAGATAACGGTACCTTTTTAAAACTTAATAAGATAATATTGCAATTTATTATGTACTTGTTTGTTATTAACATCAACTTGAAGTTCTGGAAATCGTTTGAAACTACTTGAAAGAACAACTTGTACAGAAATATTTTAAATACAATCTATAATTCTGTTTAATTTTAGGTGAGAGTAAGATAAGTTTTTGTATTTATTTAGAGCGACTCACAGATCACTGGTTTCGATCGGAATTGACTGTTTATCTAGAAATACTGCGACAGTTTAGAATAAAAATGAAATCGAAGATTAATGCTACATATTCCGTCAAGCGCATAACTTGAGAACGGCTCGACCGATTCTGCTATTTTTTGTTTTAAAGTGTTCGTAATAAGATTTATAAGAAAAGAGAAATTGGACAAATCTCCTGAATAATCTTCAAATTCGGGAAAAATTGAACACGGCGAAACTATACTGAACGTATAGTTTCACCATGTGCGTCTGTCTGTCTGTCTATCTGTCTGTCCCTGCTGTAGCTCAGAGATGCTTAGTACTAGAAAGATGTAATTTGGTAAAGGTATAAATATTAATCACGCCGACAAAGTGCTATAATAAAATCTTGTGAAAACATTTTTTTTTGGGTACCCTTGCACGTAATGTGGGAATGATATTTTTTTTTCTCGTTTACCATATTGTGTGGGCTATCGTTGGACGCCGATGTGAATCCCTCATACCGTTATTTGGGACCCCGACGGTGGCGCATTCCGAAGACCATGAAAACACATAGCCTCGGACGTGTGCAGGGCCACCTCGAGTCCTAAATGCCGAATCCTGTTCACGATTGTCGCAACCCCGCGCGCCGTAGGCCATATCGTCGGTGTAGGACACTACGCTGACACCGCTAGGGAGGTTGGCGCGCAGCATCCTGTCGTATCCGATGTCCCAAAGATGCGGCCCCAGGACCAATCCCTGTGGGACACCGCACGACATCTCTTGCTGGTTCCATACTTGCTAGTGACCGAGGTAGATGACGGCCCTGTCCGTCAGATAGACCTCGACCATACGACAGAGGTGGGTCGGCATCCGGTGGTACCGGAGTGCCTCCCTGATGCAACAACACAGGGCAGGGTATTCCTGCCGGGGTCGCGGGAAGGTACAAAACGGTTACCAAGGCCCCTGGCAATACAGGCAACGGAAGCGACACGGGTGGGTTTTAGTCAGTAAGAGTCTGACACACCCTCCCGCTCCGCCCAGAGCGGGAGAAGTTATTTGATAATTTCCCACCCAAAAAAAAAGGGCAGGGTATTAAAGGCATTGGCGAGGTCGATAGACACCGCCAAGGCGATCCCATCCTAGGCGTCATGCGCATGATGGCGTCCACCGTAGAGCGCCCCCTGCAGAAACCAAACTGGCTCTTCGCCAAATCCAGCCTCACCCGCACCAGCCACCAGTTGAGGTAGTCCGCAATCAAACCACCTCATGCTGCTCTTTCAAAGAGCTTACCCACCTCGTCGAGCAGCACGATGGACCGATAAACGGACGGATAGTCCGCAGGGCGCCCCGGCTTCTTTATGAAGACCAGTTTCCCCGTTTTCCAACGAAGCGGGAACTGGCCCCTCTCCAAGCATGCACTTAGGAGCCCCCCTTATTCGAGGCCCGAGAGCCTCCAAGGCCAGGACCCAGGCTTTCTCAGGTAAGTCGTCGGGTTCTGGGGTGGTATTTTTGGCATCAGCCTGCGTACCATCACTCTCATCTCTACCGTGGTTACCTCCGGAGCTAGACCATGCCCTGGATTAGGAAATAAAATACTTTTGAACCTGATATTCCCACGGGATCGAGACTAATCGGCGCAGCTCGTTTATTATATTTTAAAATAATAATAATTTAAAATATTAATTGCAACCCACAATAATTATTATTAACATAACACCACGCCTTGTTTCTCCGAAAGGTTGGTCAAAGGTGTACCTATAGTACACCCACATTTCTCCAGTTAAGTCCCAAAAATAGGGGGCGAGCTTATTGCCATCAACTGGGCACAAATCCAGACTCATAGTCATATGTCTTTCTGGGGCATCCCCTCCCGGCATTTCCACTAACATCTGCCTAGTAAATACCTTTTGTTAGTCGCCTTTCATTCATCCTCTCAACATGACCAAACCATCTAAGCATACTTTTTTCAATTTTCAAATTTTTGTCACTACTTCTTCGTTTAAACCACACCGTTGCCTTATAACATCATTTTTCAGCCTATCATTTATAGTTAGTTACACCACACATGCTTCTCAAAGAACGCATTTCCACAGCATTTGCTCTACTTTCATGCTTCTTTTTCCACACCCAACATTCACATCCATACATAAGTGTAGGCACCAGCACTCCATTATGAACAGCCAGTCGAGCTTCTTTGGGCATCGACTGGTTAATCACCATCGCGTGTATAGCATTAGTTTATTTTATTAATTAACCATTCACTTTATTTCCCGCATTTACTCTCCTTTCCACATATTCATAAATGTTTCCATCCCTTGTAAACAGACTTCCCAAATATACAAATTCACTTACTTGCTCTACATTCTTATCATTATTTTCACATCACACACCGATATATCCTCTTTTCTTTCAAACACCATGACCTTCGTCTTATTTACATATATATTCATCCCTTTCATCTTATATGCTTCATCCATCCCAGTCACCATGTCTTGCAGCTGTTCTGCTGACGATGCAAGTAGAACTTGATCATCTGCGTACAGAAGGCGTTTAACAGGCAACTCATTGATTCTCAATCCGCAGTCACCCTCTTTCAAATCTATCAGACAACTATCCATGTACAAGTTAAACAGCCACGGTGACGCTACACAACCCTGTCTAACACCCCTTATGATGCAGAACCAGTCTGTGTATGCCCCATTTATCCTAACACAAGCACTGGAACCCTTGTATAAAGATTTCAGTGCCCGTACCGCCAGTCCACACCATACATGGATAGTGTCAACCACAGTTCTTCTCTCCACACACTGTCATAGGCCTTCTCCAAGTCAATGAAAGCTTGGTAGACTTTCTTGTGCTTTGCCAGATGTTTTTCGGCACCTTAAGGAGAAGATCTGATCCATACAGCCCATTCCCTATGTAAACCCTGCTTGCACATCCCATATTTTCTCATCGGTTACTCATATCACTCTCTTTATTAAAACCTTCGCATACAGTTTGCCAACAACACTCAAAAGACTAATGCCGTGGTAATTTTTACACTCTTGCTGAGAGCCTTTTCCCTTATATAGTGGTACAATTACAGCCTTGCACCAGTCATCTGGCAAATGGCCATATCTCCAACACATATTACAGATCCGGCACAACAGGCTTGCTACCATCCCGTCGCTGCCCTTCAGCATTTCAGCAGACAGTCTGTCATACCCTGCAGCTTTTCCACTTTTCATTCCTTTCAACGCTCTTACAATCTCATCTACTTCTATTTCATTCCTTCACTCCACTCCTTGCTCACTATCCTGACAACTAAACAAACTTTCAAAGTATCCCTTCCAGCGTTCCAAGACCTTACATTCTTCGCCTAGTAAACATCCATCTTCAGCTCTTATAACATTCGCACTCGATGTTCCTGCCACTCCGCGAGCCAATCTTACCTGTTTCCAAAACAGCTTGACATTGGCCCTGAAGTTATCAGAGAACTTCCTGTTATACTTTTCTTCCTTTTCATCCTTCTACATTTTTACAATCTCTTTTACTTTCGTTTTCATTTCGGTGTATTCCTTCTGCACTCTTTCCAAATCGTCTGCCACAGTAGTTGCCTGATTCATCCTATTTTGAGTCTTGCAGGCTAGCACATTAAGCCAGGCCTCTTTCTTCTTCCTCACAACCTCTTTACTTCACAGTCTACCCAAGAATCATTCGTTTTACTACCACATTTCCTCTGCGCTAGACCACATGCTTCTGTGGCTACCTGCACCATACTATTTTTCATTAAATTCCATACTTCTTCTAGACGGTACTCATTCGTTTCATCAAATATTTAATCTGTCTTCGCTTTAACTTCCTTCTTATATTCCTCTTTAACGTTCAATTCTTGCATTCTTTCTACTTTTATTCTTTCTAGAGCAGTCACTAACTCGAACTCGGTGACGCCAATGCCTGAATAGATCCTCCATCCGACACATAACCATCTAATCCAAATTCTAAATAAAATTGTGTACAAAAAATATTAACTTATTATTTTAAGAAATGATGGATTTATGTAAGTACATTCATTTACTCAGCATTTGATGCAAACAATAGAAAATCAATTGTGTCTCATTAGCTATCCTTAACCGATTAAATGTCTATAGCAGACAAATGATGATTACATACGCGTAGACCTCAAATAACGAAACCCGTGTTATATACACAGATCAACCCCAAAATTATTCAACTGAACATCACCATTACAAATATTTTGACAAAAGAGTCTTTGTACCCTGTCTATTGCAGTACGTTCCTGTACAGTATTTGGGGTAATACATTACGAATCCAACAGGTCTACAGATTCAACAAAGAATTTGAGGGACCTTCGTCACCTTCGTCACCTTACGTCATACCCCCCGCTCAATTTTTATTATTATTGTAGGAATATGGAATGTATTATAAATTATAATAGATAATGCCATTACTAAATACTGTTTTATAGGTAGGTATCTACTTGTTTTGATTTCCGTATGTCCGAATGAAAAAACGGATTCATTTTGTTTTTTTGTTTTGGGTGGGAAACTATCAAATAACTTCTCCCGCTCTGGCGCGAGGGTGTTTCAGACCCTTACTGACTAAAACTCCACCCGTGTTTCTTCCAGTGCCTGTGTTGCCAGGGGCCTCGTTAACTGTTTGGACTTTCACGCTACCCCGGTAGGCATCGGCCCTAGTGGGCCCCTACACTTGTGCTGATATCTCTCTGAGGCGCGCGTGAAACAACGTGCCATCGACCCTGGCCTGGTCCTTATTCGACGGCGAGCTACTCCTTGCTCATCGTCCGCAAGCCCGCAAGCCCGCTACGGTGGCCGGAAATCCTTATAGGATCACTCGAGTGTCTGTCTGTCAGTCCGTCTGTCACAACCGATTTGCTCCGAATCTAATGGACCAATTAAGTTGAAATTTGGTACACATATTAATTTCTGTGACCCAAACACGGACGTGTTACGTAAATTTTTAATATAGGGTCATAGACTAATAAGAAAATGTAAAAAAACGTTTTGCACACTGTACTGTGTGACATATCAAATGCAAGGGATTATTTTGAGGGTCTGAAGTAAATATAGATATATATGTATATATTTTTTTATGATTTACAAATACATAGTTTTAAAGTTATTTAAGAAAATATATGAAAACTGACCATTCCCCCCCCCCCTTTCTCAGAAACTACTGACCCTAAAATTTTGAAAACCTACAAAAAATAGTTCTATACTTATCGATTAAAGAAAAACCTGTAAGAAGTCTATGGTGTTAAAATAACATGTTAAATTTCCGATTATTATGCGTCCAAACTTACATTTTTAGTTGGAATGTATGGGAGAACATGTTTTTTAATTACAACGTTAAGTTTGTTCTTGGGATAAATTCGTCCCAACTACGGAACCCTTTATTGTGCGTGGTCCCACTCGTACTTGGCCAGTTTTAATAACAAAGCTTTAGAATTTTTATTGAAAATAGTTCAAATAATACCAGTATTCAGTTACGTTTTAAACCTTTTTTTTTTAAATTGCTTCCAATTTTTTCACCTGAAACTCTGTTACTGGGTATTTTATATTGACGAGAATCGGATACTTTTTATTTTTAAATCACAATGCCCTCATTGTTCGCTGTTCATACACTACGTGGAAGCCATTGCAGTGTGAACTGTGTTTTATTAAGCATTTGCATGGGATTGGTACTTCTACTCACGTTGAAGTTTCCGGGGGAAATGGTGATAAAATTATGAAGAATCTGACTGATTTTGATTGGATAGTACTCGTAGTTTGGTGTTGTTGTAGTTGTATGTTCCTTGTTGATTGCAATTTAACACTAACCGAGATAAGATAAGGTACGGTATACACTTTCTGATTCTAAAGGCCAGCGCGCATGGTGGATGGCGGGGCAGAGTATTTTAAATTTATATATTTATTTCAATGTAAATTCTTACGTATCTAGTAACAAGATATACATAGATTCCAAAGCTCAGAGACTGGCCATGGATAATCAAAAGGGATTTCTCTCTGGGGTATTGCAGAGCGTGCTGGAGGATACCGCGGTGGCATATGAAGACATGCCACGGTATGCGTAGGAGTTCCCTAGCCTACGATCGCGGGGAAGAGGCAGTGCCTGCTGGGGTACACTCCTCATTTCCCCCTTGGTATATCGCGGGATGCCGTGGGATGCCCCTCGGCATATCCTCCTCGATGCCATCCCCCGCCGTCCGCCAGTGTGCGTTGGCCTTTAAGGTGTATAATAAAATACTTAAGTACACCTTCATTACATGATTAAATTTGTTTGTTGGTTCTTGTTTAATTTTAAAATAAATAAAATATGAAGATTAAACCAAAAACTTGTATTTATTTACATAATTTTCTTTATAGATGAAGCATTAAAATTATAAGTATTATACAACGATTTTGTAAGACTACCAACTAATTATCAAATTGTATTAAAACTAACTCGTACTTCAGGATAGTAGCTGCCACCTGAAATTAAACAAATTATGTTATAAACTTATTTTTTAATAATTATTATACCGCAGTTATATTTTCTACGAGGTACACAGAGCAAGTTCTTCGAAATACCTACCTTGTTTTGAGGATGTGGTCTTTTACGACAAATAAGCATTTCTAAGCGCATAGGTTTAAGCTCAGTAATAAACCTATAAAGTTCTACTTACTTCTAGTAGAAGTTCCCTCCTGAGTGAGAAAAAACCCATTCCAGTTAACGCAACGAAGTCATGTGCTAACTGATACTGAAGTCTTTTCATCTGAAAAGTAAGATCTAATCAAAAATAAAAAAAAAGTAATTTATTCAAACTAGGCTGAGAATCAGCACTTTTCGAACGTCAAAATTACATAAGACAGTCCCCCAAAAACGCCCGCTCTTCACCACTTCCTAGTGCTTTAGCTGGGAAGTAATGAGTCCTGATACCCGTCTTACAATAAAAATCAGTCAGATTAGAAATTTAAGTAAGTTTTATTGAGAGATAAGAACAGCGAACTCCTTTCTAGACTTCAAACCTAAAACGTTATTA
This sequence comes from Atethmia centrago, assembly GCA_905333075.3. NCBI lineage: Eukaryota > Metazoa > Arthropoda > Insecta > Lepidoptera > Noctuidae > Atethmia > Atethmia centrago. Next base: position 24,966,817 of record HG995369.1, read on the forward strand.
ATTTACGGGTAAAGTGTTGTCAACATTTAACAGCTTGTCAAGCTGCTTTACACGTTAACTAGCCCAATAGGCAAAGGTACTAGTGCAAATACCAACCTCAACGTTATAAGAAGCACTCGGACACGAGTGCAGGCTCTTCAGAGCTCTCTGCGAGTGTAGATGTACATCTGAGGCAGCCAGCACTACACTACAGGCTCGAAATATTAACCAGCTCAGTGAGAAGAGGAAGTAGCAGCGGCTAATCGTGCTTCCACTGCTCTTGCTGCGAAAAATACATAAGTAAGAATATTAATACCATCGAGCTATTTTTACCCGACTGCCCCAGAAGGAGGGTAATGTTTTTCGACAGTATGTATGCATGTATGTCTATTTCTGTGGCATGCTCAGTAGCCTAAACGGCTTGATGGATTTTAACATATGAGATTCGTCTTAATTGTGGGAGTGACATAGGCTATATAATATATTATAATAGCCTTTGCATCTGCAAATACAAAAAAAGGAGGGGACGTTTTTTTTTTAATAAATTTACAACAATATTAATGTTAAATAAAAGCTAGTAATGAGTCATTTTCAAATATATATATATATATATATATATATATATATATATATATTAATAAAACTAAAAAAGCTTGAAATAAAATAAATAAAAAAAAAACAAACCCGACTGCAAAAACACATAACTGAAAAGGGAAAAACAAGCGTTATAATCTATAGAATTTTGTTCTTGCAAACGAATAACCTGAAATATGGTGTAACTTTTGATTGTCCCCGCCTGCGATACCACAATTCTATAGATTATGTTTGTTTTTCCCTTTTCAGCTAAGTGTGTTTACAGTCGGGTTTTTTGTTTTTTTTTTTTATAATTTATTATATTTAATTTCGAACTCTATTCCGATAAAGTTAAGAGCTAGTTTAACCATACTAGTTTTAACGTCCAATCAAATAGATAACGGCCCGTTAGGCGTAGTAAGTGTTTCACCACGTACTAACGAATGGTAAATTCTCAAATCAAGGCGTTAAACATAATCACTGCTCCGAAGATCTGGTAATGCTTGTAACGGGCTCTCAATTGGTTGACAGTTGGTCAAATAAAATGGAAGTGGCGTATAATTTTATTTTTGAACACTTTTTTGATGATATTTTAATGAACTCTTCCGTGAGCACTCGTCACTGCATCTGTTTTTTTTCTACTGTATTTTATTTTTTATACTCATTACAACATCCTATTAAAATATTTGTTTCACTAGCGCAGAAATAGGGCCCGCGACTTTTTCGACATTTTAAAACACACAAAATTATAAAATTGCAAAGCAACCGAAAACGTTTGACTTTAAAAACATCTTATACCTACAGAATTACACAGCCGCTCTTTCGATTTTAACACAAATTATGAAGTTTCAATTCAGTGGCATTACCTAACATTACATTATTATACGACTAGTTCCAGTGTGTATAAACATACACAGGGGAGCAAAACCGTCCCACAGTGTTTTATAAACCCAAAAAAAGTGACATCGTCTTTTTATTCCAGATTCGTGTAGATTGATTCAAAAGAAACGCTAGAGTAAAATACCGAGGTTTCTAGTACATCTAGATGATGAGATATAAATTTTTGAAAATGCCAAAATTTTTATCCGGATTATTAAAAAAAAAATCATAATAAATTACTAGTTAAAATTATTAGCAAACTGATTAAATTCATGCACGAAGATTTTAAAGGCGCAAATTACCATGTTATCAAAAAATATTTAGGTTCATTTAAATCGACGTTATCATTTTTTTAAATATTTTCGATTTTATTTTTAAACTCGATTAATCCTGAATTTCGCTTCTTAATTTTTTTACATAAAATTGCTTTATATGTGGCCTATACATACTAAAAAATTCAAAGCCCGAATCCGTGGACTAACGAAGTTATAATCATTAGAAATTTATTGCTAGGGTTGGCACTTACAACCAATGTAAACCCGGGTATAAATTGATTATTTTTTTTTTATTATTTCACATAGGCTTACATGGGCACTTACAAAACGTCAGAAGCTAGTGCGTGATTCGCAATTAGTCGTTTCCTATGGAGAAAAACCGGCAAGAAACTCTATGGCTACTCTTTAAAAAAAATGGTTGATTTACAATATTTCCATATACATAATAAGTGCTGAAATATATTATATTTTCACCCCACTTATTCGAAGAGGACGGCTTAGTTCGCCTCCAAATGCACCCAAAGGTGGTGTTTTCTGTAAGAAACTTTCAGCGGCCAGTGATGAGTATTCCAATTTCAAAAAGTGCGCGGCAAAGATGATTGCTGCGCAGTTATTAGAGGATTCTGTTCATAAGTGCGCCGCAATTTAAATTGCCACGCACTTTTTGAAATTGGAACATCTTAGCGTTCAGCTCCAAAGAAATCGAACGAAAATATTGTTTGAATAAAGATTGGCTGGTATGACGGCCCTCAACTCAAAAATGTTATAATGTTATTTTGCTCCCTTATAATACAATCTACTATATATATATATTGTATTTGATTCGAACTGTTATGTCGTGATGGTCCTGTGGTTCAGGCCCGCTTTTTATGCACGAGGTTGCTGGTTCCGTACCGAGCAAGTACAAATGTAACTTTTTAAATTCATATATACTGTCCAAGTTTAATATAGACTAGCCATGTCTATAATAAACTTGGACAGCACATGAAAGAAAGAGTTGATTTTATCTCATCTTGAAGTATATTGTGTATATAAGTGTAAATTATGAAACTTGTTGACCAAATAGATAACTAACTAAACTTTAATTGCAGATATTTTAAATATCAAAATCATCAAAAACCAAAAATAAATCAATCAATCAATCATTAATCATTTTCTGCAGTCAACATTTCGTGGTCGTCTATATCTTCAGTAAATTATTTCTCATTGTGATTTGGTTTAAGTAACGCCAAAGCAGCAGCAGGTAATGGACGTTTTTGCAGATGTTTTCTTCTTTGGAGCTGCATTTCAGCAGCAATAATTGGGTCGGAAGACACTAGTGCTCTATGAAACAGATCATACATTGTTTGTTTACGATTAAATTTGCGTGTGTGGTGCTCCCGATCAGATCGCCAATATTTGTTTCGTGATGCGGCGGCTTGCTCGGAAAGCATACCGATTGGTAGTGGTGTTTTGTCAATAATAGATGCCCTATGAATTAAAACTTTATGAATGGAAACCGTCATAGGATGCCAGTCATAGACACTTACATATTTGTAGGCAAGGTCTTTACAGAATGTACCAAATTTCTCTGCATCTACGGGAATTCCACAAGAGGTCACGATTAAGATAATGTATAAACCATCAAGAAGCCAAAGTTCTAATCCTAAAATATCTGCAAAAGTTTTTCGGTTTTCATCTGCCAAAACTATGCGGCTTGTGTTGCCATCATTCGTGGTTCCGGAATTAGGAAGAACGACATCTACCAATACACCAATTTTATCACGTATAGCATCTTGGATACGTTTTTTTCTCTCCTGTACTGCAAGCCCTTCTGGTGAAGATTGCTTGATACGCCATTTTTTCACTTCACATTTGTATCCGAGTTTGAGAAGAAATTCCAAAACTCGGATCCAGGCGTGCAGAGGATTGATACCATGCGTCAACGTATCTGAGTCAACTGTTTTCGAAAATGCAATGTCCAAGTTGTTAAATTGTGTTGTTGTAAGTGCACAATATGGACAACGCATTTGCGATGGCGTATCAAGTATCGTATTAAGAACTTTACCGCCAATTGCCGCTAAATATAAATTGCTGGTAGCGTTGATTTGCTGCCCACTCGGTAATTTATGATCGAAAGGTGTTCGATTTCTTGGTTAACTCTGTCTTTTTCGGATAAAATCAGTTCTTTAGATTCTTTTTTATAAATTATTCGCAATGGGCGGCAAGATCTGTAAGACTGAGCTGCAATGTTTGTCCACAATAATACCTTATAATTTTGGGTGCTTTGATGGTAAATTCTTAAAGGTACAAAAGTTGTAGCAAAAATACTGCTTTCGTTTTCTCCTTGATCCTCAAATGCTTGTTTGTACAAAGCTTGCCCCGAACTACCATCAAAACCCCAAACCCCTTCAAAGACACAGTCTAAAGTATTTGTTCCTATTTTGTTGCAGTATTGTGAGAATACTTAACCTTGCAATTGCACAATGCGGCTAAAAGTGTGCTGCAGGAGTGACTGTAAAGGAACAACCGCTTCTCGTTCTGTAATATTAACAAATTCTGGGTAACAATTTTGTTTGGCTTTCAAAATTTTATAATACGGTGGGTATGCCGGAAAACCCCGCTCTTGCAAATCTAAATGAATAAAATTATATGTCTCAACAGTCATGTTTTTGTCAATTAATATTGCTAGAGCTTCTTCTGCTGTGTAAGGTTTTGTAGTTGTTGTAATTTTGTTGGCTATTTCCGTGACAGCGACTTTCGACTGTAGGCACGACTCAATCACATTTGCAAATACCGTTGATGTATGATGTGAGACTTGCTCTCCACCAATGTGCAAGGTATTTGCAAAGGCTTTGATCCTTTTTTGTTGAGGCTCACATTCCAGTGTAGACTCTAATCTTTGGCGACTACGGATTTGCTGACGTTTGCTAAGTTTCCTGAAACTATCATCGTCAGTGTGTTCAGGTGGAGCGCTAATGTAGCCGCTAATAAACGTTTCACTTAGCCACTTTCCATGTTTTTTCATAAAACTAGACATGTTCTTACATTGTTTATATTTTGTATCACACTTGGACATCAGACTAGAAAGAGTTGATTTTATCTCATCTTCAGTACGAGAAATTTGATAGTCAGCCCCAATTGTGTTGACAATCAAATTTACTCGTTCTGAAAGAGATAAATGGCGTTTCCCTTTCATTAGTTGGAAAATATCCAACCTAGATAAAAAATTTTGAACCTGAGGTTCCTTCACCAGACGCCTCTCCTAGCACTGGAGCGATCACCCCCGGAGGTTGAAGGATGTCGGCTGTGGCGCTATCCACAACTTCACTTGCCACTCGTGAACCAACATGAGGGTTGGCGCCCTCATGCCCTCCTAGCATTAAGTCCTCTGATCGGAGCTCAGAAGGACATCCCTCAGCAGCATGGGTCAGGTGCTGCTGAGGTAAAGTGGCATCAAGGGTCTGTGACGGCTCCATGATGCCTCACCCCCGTTCCTCCAGGCTACGTGTAATGATATGGGGTTTCAGCAAAAGCCTATCGAGGGTGGACCTCTTCCCATACCACACGTATCCCTTCATCAGAAATTGACACAACTACGGATTATACATAAACGTGTACTGGCTGATTCATGAAATAATTTTTACAAAAATAGTTTTCATCTTTCACAATATAAGTGGAGATTATATTGGAGTGTTATAAACATAGATCGGAATAGGTAGGCCTATTTATGTACTTGCCATGAGTTAGAATAATATAGATATTCCCCGAATTCCGGGATTTCTTTTTTAAGTAAGTAAATAGTGAAATCATAAAATAACTATTCTCGCTCCGGGATAAATGAAAGATTCCTTCCTTTCCGAAAGAAAGATTTTTTCCTTTCTGACGGGTAGGTAAATAAAAGAAGGACGGAATTAGCGGCAACGTCGCGCGCTTATTGGCTTACATAATACATTTTTATACGTATTAACAAAAAGAATTCAGTTCAATTAAATGCCGTAGTATCAGCCGAAATTCCGTGGAATATCCATATTCCATATCAATGTTTGCAGTCAATGAACCAAAATAGGCCTACCTATTCCGATCTATGGTTATAAATATAATCGAGTTTAAAAATAAAATCGAAAATATTTAAAAAAATGATAACGTCGATTTAAATGAACCTAAATATTTTTTGATAACATGGTAATTTGCGCCTTTAAAATCTTCGTGCATGAATTTAATCAGTTTGCTAATAATTTTAACTAGTAATTTATTATGATTTTTTTTTTAATAATCCGGATAAAAATTTAGGCATTTTCAAAAATTTATATCTCATCATCTAGATGTACTAGAAACCTCGGTATTTTACTCTAGCATTTCTTTTGAATCAATCTATACGAATCTGGAATAAAAAGATGATGTCACTTTTTTTGGGTTTATAAAACACTGTGCGTCCTTTAAACAGAGAACGTTTTGTTTAGACGCCATGACATTTTGTTTTGGTTTCTTATAAACGAGAGTGAATGACAAGTCAGACTTGTCGTTTTTGTTCACTCGATCACAAATAATGATCTAATTGATGTTTGATTTAGCAACGCTTTATTAAGATGCCTTCATAGAACGTAAACCTTTTTGACGTCTACGTCAATTTTAACAGAAGATTTGTTAATGGCTAATTAAGAATAGTTTTGTGAAATCGGGCCTAAGGTTCTAATTCCAAACGCTGACGTCAAACCCTAATCTTACAAGGCCTACTTGCACGTTCATGGGTTAACCTAAATAACTCGCAGTTAACAGCTAACTCAGGGTTAAACAAATCAATTTTTTTATTGTGGGCATAGGTTATACAGACAGATGTTAGGTAAATTACAGATCCATTACCTGCCTAGTAGGCATACAATAATAAATTATGTCAACATACAGTTTAAAAAAAAATCATAGGTGTCACTTATAAAAAGTTCCTCAAAATACCATTTCAGACACCAATCTACATGGTCTTCACAAGATCTGACCAAGATTATGTCCGGACTTTAAAAGAGACTGTGACCTCTGAGTTTGTTTCGGCCTTTTTTCTCGTAGTAGTCAGATAAGAAACGCCGAGGTCATCATCATCATTTTTTTTATATGATTGACGTGTAAAAGTGTTTGTACAAACCTACTACCTACAGAAAATAAAATATAATCATAAAAATAAAAATTATAAATCATAAAAGCAAATCTTACAAAATAAGAATTAGGTGTATGGTGACACATTGTAGTAGGTACTAATTATTAAGAAAATCTTGGATTGTGTAGTAAGTTTTGTCAAAAAAAATTAGTGGGAGTTCCAAAATAAATTCTCTTGCGCCACCAAGAGTAAGACGTAAACCTAGAAACTCTTAAATAGTAGCAGTAGTTTAAACTTTTAAATATTTAACCCACCGGTGCAGATGTGGGACAGTTAAGTCACTAAACTCTGGGTTTAGTGTCAGTAATGTCAAAATAAATTAATGTTATGACCACTGACACCATCCTATGTATTTTATACTGTTCGACGATAAAGTAAGTGAAATTTCGTTGCTACATCAGCAGGTAATATATTCATGAACTCATATAAAAATTAATACAAATTATAAAAACTCAAATCATATTTCTATGGAAACTACAAACAGTACGATTAAAATGAAATGTCGTGTTATAAAATTCAAAGACAAGAAAGTATTACGTATCGTAAAGTAGTGTTAAAGAGATGGGTATATAATTTCCGTTCATCGTTCATTCATTCATTTTTGAGCGGATTACATATCAGGGCACCGACATTGCAATTCTATTTTATGTTTCGTCGATTGAACTGCAATGTTCCCAACTAAAAAAACACTAATGTTAGTTTAACAAACCTATGTATGTATTTGTGTACCTATTTTATTTATAATCTAATATATTATCTTTTAATATTTTTCATTATTAATATTTCCTCTCAGAGCACCTGCCACCTTATCACTTCAGCACCCTTGGTTGACTGGTAGAAAATGCCTAAGGCATTAAGTCCGCCTTTGTACTTTATTGTGTGCGAGAAGTTTAAATAAACAAACTAACCCGGTTTTACATTTTAGGTGCGCAAAACGTAATGAGAGTTCAAATGTCAATTAATTAACTCCGAGCTTACAAACTCTACATTTATTTATTTAACCTGACTAAACGTGCAAGTGGGCCTAATTGTGTTATTTTGAATTAGGAACTTTATATTACTCTGAATAAAGTTAAAAATGCAATACTCAATACTCAATTATATATTGCTTATGCTATGCTACTACATGTGAACTTAGGTGGCAGGTTTTAGATAATATGATCATTGTGGACTCTGTAAGGCACAGCAAAAGTAGGGGAGAGAAAGAGAGCTTTTATTTGAGTACTTAGATGTTATATACTATAATATATTGTAATTATTTTATAATAGTCGACTCGAAGGTATGGGCTTGGACTAAAGTTAGTACTCGTTTTGTAATAAAACGGATTGAATTTTAGCTTGAATCCAGCACGCAAAGCATGACCACCGTAGAAACAGAAGAAACGAAAGACAAAAGGACAGATTGTAACGCTGTATCTTTTGGCGCGTGGCCTAAATCAGAACTAACACCGCCATTTAAATTTTTCAATACATCTCTCAAAAAAATATCACCAATGTTACAAACAGCGCCCCATGTCAACGTCATTCGAGCGCCAAGGCTCTTTTATCATTTTAAAACTCAAACACAAAGCATTTATTTCAAACTAGCTGTTACCCACGACTTCTTCTGCAACCAAGGATGAAAAGTAGCTTATGTCCTTTTTCAGGTAATAGTCTATACCCATGTACCGAATCATCCAAATCCGTTCAGCCGTTTTAGCGTGAAAGCGTAACAAACAAACTCACTTTCGCATTTATACTCGTAATATTAGTGAGAACAAAACAATCATAGGCACTTTTGAATTGTCAAGGAGTCGGTCATTCAGAAAGATGAAGTTAGTTATCTATTCCAAAGCGTAGTAGGTTCCATAGAAGAAGAACGGGCAAGAAACATAAAATGGGCAGACACATTTCGACGGTGAAATGTCAAAAATGAAGAAATGAAATGTCACTTTATAGAGAAAGAGATGTGTTTATGTTAGAGTGCTGTTCACATGTTCGTGGTTGTACTTAAACCGATAAATATTACATCAATGGATCTGATATACGTTTATCCAATTCAATCAACTCAGCCTATAACAGTTCACTGCTGGACATAGGTCTCTCTCAGGCTGCGCCACAATACCCTGTCCTCCGCCTTTCGCATCTAGTCTGTCCCAGTCACCTTTTTAAGACCGTCGGTCCATCTAGCTGGGGGTCGTCCCACACTTAACTACGTTACGCTACGTTTATCTAATTATTATCATTTAATTAGGTAACTAAACATATTTCAAAGAGACGAGGTAAAAAAATTAGGTACCTAGCGAAGGACAAAAGGTTACTTTCAAGACCGAATATAGAGAAGAAATATTTTTTCAGTGGGCTGAACGAGTAGCCCTTAAATCTACTTGCATTAAGAGAAGTGAAGATCGAACCACCTCGAACGTCTTTTTAATAACCTTTTTGCGAATCAAGGTTAATCCAGTACTGTGCAGACAAAGAACCAAATTGCTAGAAGTGGCGCTTTACCCTAAGTGAAGTACGCAAAGATCCTCCTAGCGAAGCTGACTCGGCAAGTATACTTAATTTAGCTTTCTTGACTTTCAAAACTCGGTATAATCTTCACAAGGAGCCACTATTAACTTTGTTCTGTTTAGCTCCAAAGGCCCTTTAGTGTTGACCCTAATTAAGATAGCTTAATTAGCAAGTAATGTTGGAAAGTTTGACTTCATTATTTTCTTATCAGTGAGATTGTTTTTTATCCTTATCGTTACTAATATTATAAATGCGAAAGTGAATTTGTTTGTTTATTTGTTACGCTTTCACGCTAACACGGATTTAGATTAAATTTGGCCCATGGGTAGACCATGCCCTGGATTAGGATACTGTTTATCCCGATATTCCCACGGGATCGAGTCTTACGCGGGTGAAACCGCGGGGCGCAAAGCATGCATAATCAGCCTATAATGGTCCCACTGCTGGGAAACAGGCGTCCTCTCTATGAGAGCGAGTAGGCCGTGATCCACCACGCGGGCCCAGTGCGGGTTGGTAGATATCACATGTCTTTTTCATGCCGGTTTCCTCACGATGTTTTCCTTCACCGTTCTGAGAGCAGTGGTGATTATGTAATTTACACAAAGTAAAGCGCCTGTCTGGGTTGGAACCCATGACTTATAACTCGTAAGTCGCGGTCGATCGAAGTTTCAGATACACTTGCCGCGGTCGGTTCTGGATGGTCGACCATCGATTACATACCGAGATCCCTGTGCCTCAGAAAGCACGTTAAGCCGTTGATCCCGGCTGTCATTCGTAGATCTTTGACAGACAAATATTGGTATACAAATTTGTGTGGGCTACCCCACACAAATTCGTATACCAATATTTGCTAATTTTCCTTTTTTTTAACAAAACAAAACCAACCAACTTCCAAAATTACACTAAAAAATACAAAAATACAAAATACACTACAATAAACTACAATAAACATGAAACAAGAGCTACAATAACAACAGAACTATAATAAGTAATGATGATGTTTAAGGAGAGAGGAAGTGTTTTTTTACCTGAATTTTAAAAGTGGTCAAAGATTGAGCACGACTTATCGACACGGGCAAAGCATTCCGTAACCGTACTGCTGGTATTGGAGTTTTGTAGGGACAGTTGACATATTTTTCGCATCAAACTGAAAGCTGTTCAGTTTGATGGTTTATACCACACCCTTAAATTTGACGTCAACTTTCTGATACATAGATTATATAATATTTTGTAGAACAAAAAGGAGGGTTTGAATTCTTGAGAAATTTGGATGGAAGTAAGTAAAAAAAGTACATATTGCGTAAAGGGAACATTTTTAGGGTTCCGTAGGAAACAAGGAATCCTTATAGTTTCGCTAAGTACTAAAACGCTGTAATTTGACATAACATAATCAGCCTATAATGTTCCCACTGCTGGGACACAGGCCTCCTCTCTGTGAGTGGGCCGTAATCCACCACACGTGCCCAGTGCGGGTTGGTAGATGTCACATGTCTTCGAATTTTTTGGTTCTAGGACATGCCGGTTTCATCACGATGTTTTCCTTCACCGTTTTGAGAGCAGTGGTGATGAAATAATTTACACAAAGTAAAGCGCCTGTCCGGGTTCGAACCTACGACCTACAACTTGTAAGTCGCGGCCGTTACCACTGGGCCACCACTGCTCTAATTTGGCATAGATAAAACATATTAATAACGCCGTTTAAAATAAAATCTTGACTTTTTTTATGGTACCTCTCTTGAACATAATGTAGGGATGATATCTGTTTTTTCTCGTCTACTTCATGGTGTGGGGTATCGATGGATAGGTTGTTCAAAAATACTAATCACGCCAACAAAGTGCTAAAAAATCTTGAAAATATTTTTTTTTTAGGGTGAGGCCTTGCACGGTGGTATCGTTTAATTTTAAAATACCCACCGTACCACCAGGGGTACGGCCAGGGGTACGGTGGGTCTGCAGTGCACGTAATGTGGGGATGATAATTTTTTGTCTCGACTGCCCCATGGTCTGGGGTAGTGTTGGATTAGGCCGTTCAAAAATATTGTGGTTCTGTAAACAACACTTTTCAATTAAAGGATCCGCTTGCGCAATAATACGCATTAAAGTGAATATTTTTGTTAGAGTCAAATACAGCCAGCTAAATGGTTGTTTATGGAGATGTGACAAAAATAATGGTTAATGATAATGAAATTAACAGGAAAACTATCACAGCTAAGTAGGCTTTACAAGTTAACGAGTAATAGTCGACCAACTTAAATTTGCATTTGGAGAATTGACCGTGGCATATATCGTCGTATGGGAGAACATGTTTTTCAATTACAATGTTAAGTTTGTTTTTGGGATAAATTCATCCCAACTATGGAACCCTTCATTGTGCATGGTCAGACACTCACTTGGCAGGTTTTTAATATGTAAAATATATTTTTCTTTTATTTTACGGATATATTTTATCCCTTTGTTTAAGGTGAGAGGCTTGTGGCTAAAAAATAACAGCCGCTCGGGTCAACCGATCAGGTTAAGCTACGCTTGCCGTGGTTAGTCCGTGGATTGGTGACTATCTTTACATACCAAGAAGGGGTCTTGGTATGTAAAGATAGTCAATAAGATAGCCGTGCCTCGGAAAGCACGTTAAACACGTAAGAGTCTGGCACACCCTCCCGCTCCGCCCAGAGAGGTAAGCGCCCGAGATAAGTTATTTGATAACATTCCACCCAAAAAAAAAAAAGACCGAGATCGTATGCGGAACTTTATCACTGCATTTTGAGTAATTGAAGCAAAAGGGATATGTAAAGTTCGATGCAAGGTGTGTTCTGTAGTTTCTACCTACCCCCACGGAAAAACAGCGTGAGTACTACTAGGTCCTCTAATTATTAAACAACAAATTCAAACATAATTATGGTATTTCAAACTGTAAAAACATCGATAACGAATTCGTAGAATAGAATTTCAATTTATTGAAACTTCATTAACTTATTGAAACATCAGTTACGTAAATTATTAATATTTCTATGAATAATAAAATAGTGTTACAAAAATATTCAGTACCGAAATATATGACAAAGAAAGTGGTCGATATTTGTGACGTGCCGAGAATAATTCGACGTAATGAGCGTAGCAAACGAAAATATAAAAAAAAAACCGGCCATATGCGTGTCGGACCACGCACAATGATGGGTTCCGCAGTTGGGAAGTTGGTATGAATTTATCCCAAAAACAAACTTGTAGTTGAAAAACATGTTCTCCCATACATGGATATAAGCCTCAATCAATTCTCCAACTGCAAATTTAAGTTGTTCGACTATTATCTTGTAATGCCCACTTAGCTGTGATAGTTTACCTTTTAATTTCATTATATGTACTATTGCCATGAATTTTTTTTCACATCTCTATAAACAACCTGGCCAATGCCCCCCCCCCCCCCCCCCCCCCCATTGGCCAGGTTGTTTAGTTTAGGTTGGTCAGCATGTTACCAGCGACGGTGAGCAATGGGTAGCTCACCGTCCGGTAAGGACCAGGCCCGGGTCGACGGCGCGTTGTATTCCACACGCGCCTCAAAGAGATGTCGTCAGCACAAATGTAGGGGTCCACTAGGGCCGATGCCTGCCGGGTCCCGGGAAGGTACGAAAGGGTTACCGAGGCCCCCGCAACACAGGCAACGGAAGGAATACGGGTGGGGTTTAGTCAGTAAGAGTCTGACACACCCTCCCGCTCCGCCCAGAGCGGGAGAAGTTATTTGATGATTTCCCACCCAAAAATCTAAAAAAAATATCATTTTAAAGCTTAATATTACGCAAGCGGATTCTTGAATCGAAAAGTGGTGTTCACAGAACCACAATATTTTTGAACGGCCTAATCCAACACTACCCCACACCATGGGGCAGTCGAGACAAAAAATTACCACCGTACCCCTGGCCGTACCCCTGGTGGTGCGGTGGGTATTTTAAAATTAAACGATACCACCGTGCAAGGGAGGTACCCTAAAAAAAAATATTTTCAAGATTTTTTAGCACTTTGTTGGCGTGATTAATATGTATACCTATGCTAAATTATAGCTTTCTAGTACTAGTCTCTGAGCCACAGCGGGGACAGACAGACGGACATAGCGAAACTATAAGGGTTCCCGTCAATTAAAAAATAAATTAAAGATACTGCTAGAAGGGAAAGCATACTACAGTATTCTAGAATTTCTTAATGACAACATCTAATACCGTGTAGTAACTAATATTATCAATACATCTTTGACATAATCTACATAAAGCAACATATTATTGCTATGATGATAATTTTAATTGACATTTAATAATTGTTACGTAACTATGACCATATATTTAATTCAATTATTTTCATAATTGACATTTACTATTTTGTTCTTAAGTAATCTAATACTTTATCCAATAACTTTTATAACTGAAATTTAAATATTTGTACGCCACTAAGGCCAAACATGACTGATCTTAAGACTATAATGTAATTTAATAACTTGCATGCTCTGTATGTGTACTCATGTTTTCACAAATAAATATAATCTAATCTAATCTAATCTAATCTAATCTAATCCTTGTTTCCTACGGAACCCTAAAAGTCAGCTAAGTGCGTGTCGGACCACGCACAATGAAGGTTTCCGTAGTTGAGATGAATTTATTCCAAGAACAAACTTAACTTTTAGTTGAAAAAATGTTTTCCCATACATCGACATACGTCACGGTCAATTCTCCAACTGCGAATGTAAGTTTGAAATCGCAAAGAAAGATTTTTTAATGTGATAAAACTACAAATTAACGATTTTCGGCTTTTTTACTTTACTTGTGCTGTGAGACCTAGCTTCTTGCTAAATTTCATGATTCTAGGGCAGCGGTAGTACCCTATGGTTTTGATTTATTTGCGAGTATCAAAATATGTCGCATAAATCACCGTATTTTTTTCTTGGGTTGACTTAGAAGCTTATTTTTTTTAGGACTCCAAGGGACCGTATATCTACATATTTGGTATTAATTACAACTTGATACGTCCACGCATTCTTGAGAAAAAGAGTCTTGATAGACAAACAGACCGACAGACAGACAGACAAACAGACGGACAAGGAAATGATTCTTTAGGGGTTCCGTTTTGTTTTTCTTTTGATGTATGGAACCCTAAAAATTATAGTTATTACCCTCATTTACTCCTGTTATCATTTACAAAATTTCAGTTGAGTGTGAAACGAAAATCTCTATATACAAATTCTGATTATAAGACAGATTTTGAATACCAAAGTAGTTATTGAGTTGGTTGACACTTTCACACAAGGGCTAGATTTTACCTTGGCCAGAGGCATACAACGTGGCAATGCCGCCAGTTTCTTGGACTACTAGTCGACAACAATGCGGAGGGATTTTTCAACGCCATATTTTAGTTTGTCAATAGTTAAGGCGCTGAAAAGAGGCAAATTACCAAAGTAATTTTGTCTTAAGAAAGAAAAAATCCCAAATCTGTATAGTTTGTGGTAGCGAAAAAAATTAATGTTAATTTTGAACATATTTCTCAGAACTTGGTTGTTACCAAAGCACGTTTTGAAAAAAATCATCTCGATACCAACTAATGGTAAACTAACCTTTTTTATCTTGAGTTCCAATCCAAAATATCGGCATTAAACATCAACGTAAGTTAATTAATAACAAGTGCAATTATAATGCAGAACTTGGTTGTTTTTTATTTTCGATTACTCAACTCAATTTTGAGTAAATATAGATAATTGTTTCATATTTTGTATCAATTTCAAGCGTGATGTCGCGTTTATCGCGTTTCGCTTTCTATTCTATGCAGTCTAACAGTGTCCGCGATTTAGCTGTTGTCAGCGTCTTAAATTAGGATATTATGTTTTATTCTATTAATTAACTAGCTGTGCCCCGCGGTTTCATCCGCATTCCCATGGGAATATCGGGATAAAAAGTATCCTTTGTGCTAAATAAAGGATACTTCTGATACCCAGGTCAACCCATATGTCAAATTTCATCCAAATCCGTTCAGCCGTTTTGGCGTGAATATGTAACAAACAAACATACAAAAAAATATAATTATCTCTTTCCATTATATGTTTAGATTAGGTATAAGTTGTTATTTATGTACACTTCATTTTAATTCTGAATAAACACTACATCAGGTCCAATTATTGAATATGGTCAAAAGTTATTGCGAATTCGTGTTCCCAGGCTTTTTTTCTGCTGATTTGGTCGCCTATTGTTTCTTTGTTCTGCCAGTTACATATAGAAATAATGAAAGAATAACGTTTGTTTGGATACAGTTCGTGAAACACAAAATAAAAATAACAATAAAAAAGTGAAAATAATGTTTTACAACAATAGTGTGTGCCTCACGACTGCGCCAATAAGGTTCATTTGAAATGAAATGAAATGAAATGAAATGAAATGAAATTGTTTATTCTGTAAATAGGATATGACAATCACTTTTACACGTCATATTAAAAAATAAGCTAGATGGAGTCGACATTTCCTATCTGACTACCCCTGAGAAGAAATGGCGAAACAAACTCAAGGGTCAAAGTCTCTTTTAAAGTCCAGACATAATCTTGGTCAGATCATGTGAGGACCATGTAGATCTATGTCTGAAATGGTCTTTTGAGGAAAGAACCACACAAATTTGAGTGGACCTGTCCAGTCAGTGCAAGCATTTGTCAGTAATCGTGTAGCTCAACTCAAAACTTAAGGAGCTCAACGACTCGACGAACAATACCAAGGAAAGGACAATTGGGTTGGCCGCATAAAGAACTCAAAATGCCAGACCATCATTAAAACTAAGAGAAAAAAAAACAACAAGAAATAAATAAAAATGACCCACATAGTGCTCACATTCACAATAATTAAAGTAATACTCGTATAATACTTTTTAAGGTACATAAATATTCACGTAATTTTGCTTATAATATTCATCAATGTCAATATGTACATATAGTTGTATATAATGATGATTTTGCATAATTTAAACTTTAAATTTTATGGTTTTAGCACAAAGCTTATCAGAGCGAGCAGCTCAATCCCAAGCTTTTTTGTCTTCTAAATAATCTGAAATTTTATAGTACCCTTTTTTACAAAGTTTGGTTTTAATACAGCTTTGAAATCGTTTAATGGGTAAATTTCGAATAGCAGCATTAATGCCAGACATGAACCTTTAGGGACAAGTGACGGGGAGTAGAAACAGTTTCAACATGTCTAATACATATTTTTTATACTTTTAAATGAATACATTAATTAGATATTAAATATAATAATAAAAACAAAATATACGAAAACAACAACTGTCCCAGCAAAAATCTGGTCTTAGCGATTAGCTAGATTGATCCGTGCACTCACAAAGCGCTACAGCTTACATATACATTGAACTATCATGCAATTTAATCACAGATATAATAAACATACTTACTGAATACCAAGATAGATCTGAAGACAGATGAAGTACAAGTTGTTGGCGTTGGACAACAACAACAAGGATCCAAGATGTCGGTCGACCATGCGCACCAGTGTCGACTGATGCACGTATGCCTCCCTGAGGCGCCGCCATATTTGGATTTGTAAGTACAGGTCGGTGTCAAACTGGAAGAGGAATTTTAAGTGAAAATGGTGGGGAGCTTGTTGCTATTTACTGGGTATAGTTTGCCGTGCCGAATCGAACAGCAATCAATGTTATCATCGACCAGCAATCAATGATAGAGGACACTCTAAAGGCTGTTTATAAATCCAAAACCCTAAACTGATTACGACTATTTATTAAACGATTATTATTTTTCCAACAGATTTGCAGTCGGGACATGGCATATTAGTAATTGAAATTGAGTTATTTTCGATTCGACAATCTGTCGAATGGTTATGAATAGCTATGCAGGTTTGCTGCTGCAGGAATAATCTGACCAAATGGAATATCATTGACCCACCCTAAACACAGAGTTAGTCTGGATCTGGGAGCCCTTATCTAGATTTGCCTTAACCCCTTTTTTGCACATCATACACAAACAACCTGCAACTTTCAGGATTTAAACGGAGCCAGTGATGAAGCCGGCTATATTCTGGTCGGATATTTGTCGGATAATCGACACTTAAGAGAGTATACTCTTCACTGGTAAGGAGGATTTTGATAAGTTTATCTGTTTACGACTGAACTACTACTGATTGTACGTCTGGGTGCTGCTCGCCGATCTCCCTAGTGGCGTCAGCGTAGTGTGCTACGCTGACGGCACGTTGGTCCTGGCGCAGGGGAGGTCACACCAGGCGGCGGCCGAAGCAGCGGCACGCGGGGTTGCGACAATCGTCGAAAGGATCCGGCAATTGGGACTCGAGGTGACCCTACACAAGTCCGAGGCCATGTGTTTTCATGGTCCTCGGAACGCGCCACCATCGGAGTCCCAAATAACGGTAGGAGGGGTTTCCATCGGCGTCGAGTCAAGTCAGTCCTCGACAGCCGGTGGAACTTCGTGGAGCATTTCCGACATTTGGCTCCTAAACTGGAGCGGGCAGGGACTGCATTAAAGTGGCTCCTGCCCAATCTAGGGGGTCCAAACGCCTTCTGCCGGAGGCTCTACGCGGGGGTCGTGCGGTCCATGGCCCTCTACGGGGCTGCTGTATGGGCGCGTTCCCTGGCGTTGCGGCCAGCCCGCCGTTTGAGCGCAGCCCAAAGGGTCATGGCCATCCGGATGGTCCGGGGATACCGCACGTTCTCCTGTGAGGCAGCGAGGCTCCTTGCCGGATTGCCGCCATGGGATCTGCAGGCAAAAGTCCTCGCGCACGTATGGGATTGGCGCGAGGAGGCGAAACGCCGGGGCGTAACTTCGCTGCTGCGAGAAATCGCGGCACAGCGGACGGAGCTCCGGCGGGATCTCATGGCGACATGGAGAGTACGGTTGTTGCAACCCAGTGTTGGGCACGCAACAATTGCGGTGATAAGTCCCTCTTTGAGGCACACCTCAAAGAGGGACTTATACCCACTACTAGAGAGGCGCCACGGCATCCTCACCTTCCGCCTGACGCAGGTCCTCACCGGACACGGCAGCTTCGGGAGGTTCCTGTGTCGGATAAGGCGGAAGGAAACGCCCGGGTGTCACCACTGTGTGGATCGCCCGGAGGACACGGTGGAGCATACGGTGGAGGTCTGCCAGCTTG
Source organism: Atethmia centrago (assembly GCA_905333075.3). Classification (NCBI taxonomy): domain Eukaryota; kingdom Metazoa; phylum Arthropoda; class Insecta; order Lepidoptera; family Noctuidae; genus Atethmia; species Atethmia centrago. The sequence goes on from HG995369.1 coordinate 24,985,287, forward strand.
GGCAGGGCACCGCCGTGTCCTCGTAGAGGCGATCGGTGGCAGAGATCTCTCGCGTCCGGCCCTGGTTCAGGCCATGGTACGGAGCGAGAGGGTATGGGCAGCCGTCACCTCCTTCTGCGAAGCAGTAATGCTCGCGAAGGAGGAGGCGGGACGGTTGAGGGAAAGGCAAATTTCGCACCCCCTTGCCCCTAGCCGCCCCAGGAGACGCCCTGGGCGTCGGGAATCCCAGGCGGATTTCCGGCCACCGTAGGCGCGGGCTTGCGGACGGTGAGCAATGGGTAGCTCACCGTCCGGTAAGGACCAGGCTCGGGTAGACGGCGCGTTGTATTCCACGCGCGCCTCAAAGAGATTTCGTCAGCACAAATGTGAGGGGTCCACTAGGGCCGATGCCTGCCGGGGTCGCGGGAAGGTACTAAAGGGTCACCGAGGCCCCCGCAAAACGGAACGGAAGGAATACGGGTGGGTTTTAGTCAGTAAGAGTCGGACACACCTTCCCGCTCCGTCCAGAGCGGGAGAAGTTATTTGATGATTTCCCAACCAAAAAAAAGGGTACCTCCCTTGCACTTAATGTGGGAAAGGTATTTTTTTTCTCGTCTATCCCATAGTGTGGGGTATCGTTGCATAGGCTGTTCAATATTGCGAGTTTGTGAACACTATTTTTTTTCAAGATTTCGATTCAAGAATCCGTTTGCGTAATATTAAGCTTTAAATTGCAAATTTTTGTTGGAGTCAAGTGCCCGCCCTGCCTGCTAAATGGTTGGTTATGGAGATGTGAAAAAATTCATGGCAGTAGTACATATAATGAAATTAAAAGGACAACTATCACAGCTAAGGCTTTATAAGTAAACGATTAATAGTCGACCAACTTAAATTTGCAGTTGGAGAATTGACCGTGACGTATAACGATGTGTGGCTGAACAAATTGTTTTTTAACTAAAATGTTAAGTTTGTTTTTAGGATAAATTCATCCCAAGGCCAATAACGGAACCCTTCATTTTGCGTGGTCCAATACGCACTTGGCTGGTTTTTTTATATCTAATAATACCTGTAGCTTAACGAACATGGCGTTTAAATTGATGCGTATTCAGGTCCCCCAACGTTCTATTTCCTTTGATATAATCCCCCATTGTAGGATTTTTTTATAAAACTCCCCTTATATGTAGTTCTTTGCTGTTATAAATATATTAATGTATAAATAGTAATTTATCACAAAACACACATCATTCATTTTCTCAGAGCACGTTACATAATTATATTGTTTTGTAACAAATTAGGGAGGACTCACTACAGAAGGACACTTAACAATATAATACACAAAGGATACTAATTGTTTTCGTGTTCAAGACGTTAACGAGAAGCTGCTTGTCTGTTTATTATCGTCTTCGCTAGTTAATAAGTGAATAGAGGGAGTTTTAGGATGAAGCTGTCTTAGTGACGAGGCACAAAGTAATTTAAAAAATAATAATACTTATAATGGAAACACTTTGACGGAAAATCATGTTGAAAAATAAAATAATCCTTATTGACAAAAATGTTACTAGTGTGGCAGCAGGGACATTTTTTCTTTGGACGCCAATATATTTGTTTGACAAAATATAATTGTATACAGGGTGTTTGGTGCATCGTGTGCCAAATTGAAATGGTCGACTGAAGGGGTCATCTGCTATCCTTTCAGACCCCTTAACATCTCATGCCTTGTGGATTTTTTTATCGACATTTTATTGTTTTATTAAAAAAAGACCCAATTTTACATTCAAATACAAATTTTAAAAAAGTATTAGGCTTAGAATATAATTTTAATTTTATTTAGATGTGTATTGTTTTAGAGTACTTTTAAATACAAAATTAGTGACATTAGTTATCTAGTTTTTTTTTATTTGCTCGCAAAGTTTCGGAATATGTAAAACTTAAATTAAAGCTGCAAAGTGTTTAAAAAAAAAAAGTGACCGGGATCTTCCAACTTCCTCAAAAATTCTCTAGTCTATCCTCTTGCTAATGATGTGCCACATGCCATAAAAATGTTTTAACAATTTTGTGAATTGGCTAGAATTGTGAATCGAGTCACATAAGACTAAATTTCAAATTTTAATGAAAAAAATATTTTTGCGTAACGGTTACTTGAGAAACAGGTAAAATTCTAATAATAATATTATTATATATTAATAATAGTTATATTATGAATTAGCACCTACAAATACCGATCAAAAATCAGTTTCCAGCAGCAAAATAATACTATAAAAAAATACTGACTATAGCCAAATTGTGACGTATAATTAATTATTGTGCTTTCCAATTAATAAAAAATACTTTCATATATACGGAAAGATATAAAACTACAAACCTACCCTCTGTTTGACGTCGAAACGTTTTTCAAGTGTAACCACACGGCTGACATACAGGTTCAGTCTATGGTACCGGGAGCTAAGGCCCATGCTTATCAGAATGATGATCAGGTCTTGAAAGTTCCATAGAACAGTCGCCAACTTGCTGACTATGAATATCGGTATAGCATACCATAGAGTATAGTCCTCTGAAAAGTTTTTAAGAAATTAAATATTTAAAATCACCTATGTTCTTTCTTAGGTAGAGGGTTGACAGGTGCATATTTTGCCAGATTACATTGAACTTTAGCGGAGCGAACTTTATTTAACCCAGTAGCCCAAAATATCATATTATTACTTATTTATTTACTAAGGCACCAAGTCCCAATAAATACAAATCATAAATACATAAAATTAATAACATCATTAAAATAAAATATATAAAATTGGATAGTCATTAAAATATTTTTTTATTTATATCCTGTTTGTCTAATTTTGTTTGGATTATGTGGTGTACAATAAAGTATTTAATAAATAAATCAGCAATTGCGTTTGAAAACACTAGACCAACGAGATAGACAAGAAACAAAATTAATATCAAAGCAATAGATAATAAATGCAATTTCAAAATTAAAGCACGTGAAGCCTGTCACACTGACATCAGTGACATGCATCACGAATTAAAACCAATTTCTTAGACAGGCTACGACAGAATCGTAGAGATGTCTTGTCACTGTTGTCTAGATGCAAGTTCTTTAGAATTATGACCAAGACTTACGAGTTCTTAGCAGAAATCCGTGAGAAAGAGTAACGTATCTGTAAAAGAATTCCTCTGGAGGGAAACCGATTCCAGTCGCAGACACCATACTCAGTGCGTGTTCAACTGAAAACGAAAATTAATTTGAACATCTTTCAAATATATGACGGCGTCGGGGATGGCTGAGCGATAGTGCCGTCATCATCTCGATTCGGTGGTACGGAATCCATAGTGCAGGTTTACAATTAAACACGATGATACAGGAAATCAGTTAGTAATTTTACTTTCACCATAATTAACACAGTAGAATACTAATAACGTTCACGCACTATTTCCTAAGTTCGGGCAAACCGACAGTTTCGCATAGAAGAAGTGGAGGTCTGCATCCGTTAGTTGCCCTCACAAGACTAACCCGTCGTTCAGCCACTTCCCTTACCACGAGACGCCACTCTGCCCACGAGACGCCACTCTGCCCACGTGACGCCCCCCTCTAGCGGGTGCGTAACGGCATTTACCCTCACCTTAGTACTACAATAATAATTGAAAGACTATTATTGTACAACTTTTATAATCTGCAACATATACTTTGTTTTGCGTAATTGTGCAACAAGGTGGCAGTGGCCTGATAGGCGCTAACCGCTTACTTTAAATAATATCTACATAATGCCAGAGGTACATCGGGGGTGTATTGCCATTAAAGACACAATGCTGAATAATCAGCGGTCCCATACATTTGGGTCGAGAAGGTATTAAAATTTTGTATGTGACAGCTTATATTTTTTTCGTGATTACGATGTTGGTCATATGGAAAAAGTTGTTCAGTTTGATGATTTGTACCACACCCTTAAATATGAAAAAAAACTCGTTCAGACTAATAGTGCTTGTCCATAAAAAAATCAAATAAGACCACACCTTTCTGATAAATCAGCATGTATCAAGGTGTAAGAACCAGCCAGTTAGCTATAAGATCCCGTAATTAGTAAAGTAGTTATTTTTTCCTCTCTGTAATCGGCATACTGTTTTTGTTTTGATTGTTTGTATGTTGTCATCTGCCAGTGTCGCAACGCAGTAAATATTACGCAATGTAAATTGTCTTTGTCCCTGGCCCTGACATCAGTGTCAGTCACACCGAGTTTAAAAAAAAAGAGCAATGGACAAGATGTCGAACTTTTATGGCTTGAATACGGCTTTCAGCTACTTTTTAGGGATGCGTAGTAAACAAGGAATTATAGTTTCGCCATTTCCGTCTTTCCGTCTGTCTGTCTGTCTGTCCCCACTGTAGCTCAGAGTCACTTAGCACTAGAAAGCTATAATTTGGCATAGGTATACATGTTAATTACGCCGACAAAGTGGTAAGATAAAATCCTTGAAATTTTTTTTTAGGGTACTTTACACGTAATGTGGGGATGGTATCGTTGGATAGGCCGTTCAAAAATATTGTGGGTCTGTGAACACCATTTTTCTCTTAAAGGATCCGTTTGCGTAGTATAACGCTTTAAAGTGCTCATTTTTGTAATTTTTTAATTTTTTATTTATTTAACATTTATACAAAAAAAACACAGGATTATATAAATAAATAGCAACCAAAAACCACTAAGGTTTAAACTTGTGCTATCATGAGTCTATCTCAATATCATACAATACAATGAAGCATTTTATATGTTCGCGTTATTGTCGGTACAATTAATAACATCCTTACATATTTAATAGTTACAACATAGAGTATATAGTAATAGATTGAGTTACAAACATTTTTTATGTACGCGTTATTGAAGATACAACCTACATATTACTTAAGTAATATTGCTTAAGTTTACGTTTAATATTTTTAGTTGTAATACATTTGTTTATTTCTGAGGGTAGACTATTAATGAGTCTCGCTATAATATAACCGGTAGTTCGCTCGCCATACGTATTGTTAGCGGGCTGTGTACGAAGCCTATTCTCAGAGACCGCCCGAGTGCATACAGGATGCTCGATTTTGGTTCTTCAAGATTCATTGAAAAATTGTTCTCTTAATAACAAAAAGTTTAATTTTATATGAACTGGTAAGACATTACAGTGTTTAAAGAGGCCATTTATATTATCGTAAAGTTGATGTCTAAGTTTAGGAGATACTATTGTTTTTAAAATTCGAAGTTGAAGTTTAAAAATACTATCAAGGTAGGTTTTATAGGTACGACCATAACTACTAAGGCCAAACTGGATGAAAGATTCAGCCATTGCGTAATAAAGCATTATCTTCACTTTAAAGGGCAAGCGGTTTTTTAATATGGTCATAATAGCGAGAAATTGCCGAAGTTTATCACAAACACGTTCTATGTGATAACTCCGGAGTCAAATGTCCCCCCCCCCCCCTCTGCCAGCTAAATGGTTGTTTATTGAGATGTAAAAAAAATCATGGCAGTAGTACATAAAATTAAAAGGAAAACTATCACAGCAAGGCTTTACAAGTTAACGAGTAATAGTCGACCAACTTAAATTTGCAGTTGGAGAATTGATCGTGACGTATATCGATATATGGAAGAGCATGTTTTTCAACTACAATGTTAAGCTTGTTTTTGGGATAAATTCATACCAACTTCCCAACTATGGAACCCTTCATTGTGCGTGGTCCGACACGCACTCGGCCAGTTTTTATGTTTGTAGTTTATGTATTTCTTTTTTGTAATGGCGTTTTATTTGTGCAGAATAAACAATTTTTCTTTTTTTCTTTTCTAATTACACCGGCAACATCACAGCAACGCTACTTTGCAGCAAAACTAGGTTGTCTACAAACCTTTTTAACAATAATATTTTCTGCCAATTTAAATAAATGGAGCGAGAACACGTTAAAAAATCTAAAAAATCTATCATCATAATTTACAAAATCATAAAAGTTAATAAGATAGGTACTTACCAACAGCAATACTGGCAACAAAAACAGTGATAAAAATAGTCCTCTTTTTTATTTTGACATCAGGTGGGAAATCTAGAGCTGTATTAATCTCCATGCTCAACCAGTATGATGATAGGTTTTTCCAAGAATGCACGAATTTTGATGATAGGAACAACGACATTACTGCGTTAGCATAGAATATGGCTCCTGAGAGGCGACCAATCAGACCGTCTGAAATTAGAATACACTTTAGACAATTTACCTTTTAGTCTTCTCGTCGCGTATTCCACAGAGCATAAAGACGAAGGTCATCAGTCAGTGCATTCTGCCTGTTATGACCTACGGAGCCAAAACGTGGACACTCACGGTACGGCTGGTTAATAAATTCAAGGTCGCTTAGTGAGCTATGGAACGGGCTAAGCTAGGAGTCTCTCAGAGGGATCGAATCCGGAACAAGGTGATCAGGCAGAGAACCAAAGTTGTCGACATAGCTTACAGAATAAGCAAGCTAAAGTGGCAAATCGCCGGCCATATTAGCCGTAGAACCTAGAACCTAAACCTAGAACCTAGAACGTAGAAGATGACCGGTAGACGTGTTCTTGAGTGAAGATCACGAATCGGCAAACGTAAAATAAGATGCCCTCAGGCTAAGTGGAGCGAAGATCTTCGCAGGGTAGCTGGTAGCAGCTGAAAGAGAGTTGCTGAGGATCGGGTTGAATGTCGTGCAATTGGAGAGACCTATGTCTAGCAGTGGACGATGTTGGTGATGATGATGTCACTTTATAAGCCTGATGGTAACCACACACGTTACGATATACTTGCGCAAGTGTGTGTGTTGGAAGTGACGTGTGTTGGAAAGATTTGAGTTCTTTTCAATACTGGTGCAAGTCTAAACTTGCGCGCATTTACGTATATATCGTAACATGTATGGCTACCATGAGGAAAACGGCTTGTGGCAAGTAGGGGTTGAGTATTCTTGCACCGTAAAAGTCATTACCATCATAGCAGTCTGCTGCTGGGCGTAGGCTTGCTTAATCAGTCAAGGACAGCTAATGAGACACAATTGATTTTCCATTATTTGGCACCACATGGGGTACGTGCCGGCCTAAATGAGTTAAGAATCCATAAAGGCTCCTACATACTGGCGCGACTTGTCACGCGACGCGTCGCGACACAAAGGCACCGCTTGTAGCGCTACACGCGGTGTCTTTGTGTCGCGTCACGTCGCGCGACAAGTCGCGCCAGTATGTAGGAGCCTTAATACCTCAGCGCCACTTCACTCTTTATCTCGCTCGCACACTACTGCTCGCGGTCATGCGAGTAACCGAGACAAAGCAGCAGGGAGAAAGCTCCAAGGCGCCGATAGTTTAGGTATTTTTTTACCACGAGTGTTTTTTAATACCTAATTATGTACAGTTGCATACTATACACATGATATGAATCCTATATATAAGGTTCTGAAACCATAGGGTGTTATACAATATCGAACAAAAATGGCGGGATACGACGTGAATGAAACCTTTAAGTTTTTTTTATTACGGCGCTGTGTGGTGTAACGCACTTGCATGAGAATGATTTTTTTTTGAAAAGAAGTTGCATAGTGAAATTTAGTACAAACTCAAACTCAAACTCAAAGCATTTATTTCAAATAAACCAATTACAGGCACTTTTGAATTGTCAAGGGTTCGGTCAGTCAGTCAGAAAGATGAAGCTAGTTGCCCATTCCAAAGCGTAGTAGGTACCTATGGAGAAGAACGGGCAAGAAACTCCACGGACACTCTTTTAAATCAACGTATTATGGTTACAAAATATTGCTTATATCATTCATTTTGAAATTATACATGTGAGAACGACGCAAAAGCGTCCGTAATAAAAAAAAAATACAACAAAAAAAAAGCAATTCAAAAATTAAAATTAAAATAAGCCGGGACAGCTAAGAGATGACCAGTCTCTACTGACGGCGCCCGTTCACGAACATGACGCGTGGATCAGCACCATTCAGCTCAACCATTTTGAAGGGAGCTAAATGATCCAACACACGCGCCACCATCAGCGAGACATTAGAGTGAGCACGACATACTCCCAGCCGCCAGGGCACATTCAAGTCAATGAAAGCCGTATCCAGTAAATGGCAGCTTTATAGTACATAGTACTCACATAACAATGTGCAGCTATACAATACTAAGAGATTGCATTTATACAATGCAAAGAGAGTTTTAAAATCTTCAGCAGCTCCAACACTATTTTCAATACCTGATCAATTAGTTTTTGCGCCCTTGTGGAGCAGGACCAGCGTTGAGCCAAGCATTTTTATCAGCAATGTAATCCCCCAATTTATAATATGCTTGGCTGCATAGTGTGCGTTTTATACTAGATTTAAATTTTGTTTCATTCAGTTGAAGTATGTGGGGAGGTATTTTATTGTAACATTTTAAACAGTACCCCATGAAAGATGAGTCTACTTTAGCCAGCCTGAAACCTGGTTGAACTAATTGGTCCCTAGTTCTAGTGATATAATTGTGTCTTTCACCTCTTTTACTAAAAAGATGTAGATTTTTCCTTACGTACATGATGTTTTCATAGATATATTGACAACATTATAACACTCGTTTAGATGATATTATGATTACTATGACACTGGTTGTTTTAATGTTGGCAATAAGCTAACTGTTTCAGAAACTTTTAAAGAAGATTTATAGCATGGGTGTAGATAAAGGTATTTATAAGTTAGTCAGAAACGCACCCTTGTAAAGTGGCAACACTAAGGTACGATCCGGGGCGCTACATGGATAGTGCCCCGGACGCTATGGAGCATGAAATCGGGTGTTGGGAGGCAAGGAGAAGGCTCCAAGGCACCGATAGTTTAGGTAATTTCTTTTTACGGTGAAAATAATGGAAATTAAACAGATATATCTGCTTTAGTTAAAGTCTTAGAGTCTCTGCTTTAGTTATCTTATTTAGTTAAAGTTATTATGCAAAACTTTCGTGATTTTTTGAAGTAGGTATTTTCTTTAAAAATAGCGGATTCTTGTTCGGTTTGGAGGAAACTTTGTATTTTTAGTCTGTCAAGAAAATTTTATCGAAACGTGTTTTCGTCAAATATGTAGTAATTAAAATTAATCTTCAACTTTACTTAATGTTTATTTCAAAATGAATGCTGCAGTATTTTCGATATTTCGATGTAACGGAGGATTATGCTAAGTAATTTGAGGTATTGTAGACTCTTAATCACACGTCATCCAATTAGATCCTTGGCCACTATCTTCCAGAAGCTCAAAGTTTTGAGGAAAGGCACTCCAAACATACCATTGGCTTAGAAAGAAAGGTTCAGTTCCGATTTGTAGATCCAAGAGCCATGGACCGTAATAAAATAGGTAGGTTCATAACCTCATTTCCCATAGACGGCCGTATCCAGACGGTTTACAACGTTTAAAGAAAACTTCATTTTTAGGTACTAAGATTACCACCACAATCTCAGTTACTAATTTCCATTTGCACTACTCGTAACACTAGAAAATACCCAAACGAGTACCTAAATAAAGGCGCGTTGTTGTATTTTCAACTTTCGACGCTAAGCCGAGCGTTGGAAATCCAACGTTGTATTTTTATTTACGTTTTCATTAAGGTGTCGCCTACTAGTGAAAAGGGGTATAAATATCTAATCTAACATAGCTTCTTTAGTTAACTAAGGTTACTACAAATATTTAACTAACCATTTATACTTACTATCAGAAGATGTCATAAGCCATCCTTCGAGCAGCGTGATAATCCTCCAGATAGCAACGCATTCTGTGACCACCAGCAGCACAAACAGTATCAGACACCATGCGAAAGCCAGGGTCAAACCAAAGCCTGAGACACCAAAGTACCGTGCCTTATATAAGACACTGTTCAGTATTGGAAGAAAATCCTGAAAAAATATTTCCTTTTTAACTCGCCTTTTTTATTGGGCTAGCCATAACTTCTCCCACTCTGGGTGGAGCGAGAGGGTGTGTCAGACTCTTACTGACTAAAACCCATCCGTGTTCCTTCCGTTGCCTGTGTTGCCAGAGTCCACGGTATCCCTTTTGGACATTCCCGCGACCCCGGCAGGCATCGGCCGTAGTGGACCTTGTGCTCGCCTAAGTTACATTTAGCAATTTGCTTTTTAAACATTTCAAAACCCATTCGTGATTTTTATTTACAAGCTTGCCTGGTGAGATTTTTCATCGGCAAAATTGACAAAATTCCATACAAACTTACAAGGTAAACCTTTAAACCTTTAAGGGGATGAATTTTCAAAAATCCTTCCTTTCACTTTTGTTATAAATCATCATACATCATTCATTGAATTAATTCAAGATTTTTATCGAGGAGATTTTTTTATTTTAACTTAAAATGGCAATCGGCCAATGAGGATTTTCTGATATGAAGTTTACTTGGTGGCAACACTGAGACGTCAGGTCTAGGCCCCTGTCAAAAGTGTCAAAGCGACTATATTTTCTTTAGTCTTGACTGAATGGTGAACGAATGAATGAAACGTATGATGAACGTCATCATATGTTTGATATTCATTGTCAAAATTTAAGACGTCTTGTCAAACTGGTGGCGTGAGTTGTTATGAAAACCCTCATTACATAAGTTACAGACTGAAAAATGGTGGTAGGAAATAATTGATGAACAAAAGACTAATTTGAACTTATTTTTGTGTAAGATGAAAGGACCAAATTCTAAATTGATGTTCAAAAACACTTAAAACTTAGAACTGTTTGAGAAGTTCAGGTATGAGATCAATTCGTACCCCAGGCCCAGTTGGAATACCGAGGAAGGAACACGGGTGGGTTTTAGTCAGTAAGAATCTGACATACCCTCCCGCGAGAGAAGTTATTTGATTATTTTCCAACCAAAAAAAAAAAAGAAGGCCCAATTTGAAAATGAATAAATGGTCTTACATCATACTTCTTCTTATTTAGTTTCGTAACTAAATTCCCTTTCATGTTAATTTCTTCACTTGCATCACATATAGCTTTAGCATGTGGCTTTGTGAAGCTGAAAATTAAGTTTTTAATTATAATTTTATTGAGCACTAAGTAGTAAAAGTGTATGCTCGGGAAACGACACTATTTTTTTTTTGTAGTTAACAGTTCAGTACTTAAAGACTACGCTTTAATAAAATGGAACCCTTTCCAAACGATTAAAATAACTAACTGCGGAAGCTATTCTAATTGCAAGGTTATTAATCTCTAATTCAAAATAGGTGCCGGTAGATTTTTTTTAAGTTTCCTAAACTGTAGGTATATGCTGCGCTCTAAAACAAGGATAGCTGACGAGGCTCAAAAGGCTGCCTAACTTAAATGGGACTGGGCAGCACATGTGTGCCGTATATACACATATACTGTCTACCCAGATATAACAGAACTGGTGCCCTGGGACTGTGAGGCGGGGTCGCGGTAGGCCACGTAGGAAATCCCCGGATGAACTTGACAGGTTCCGTCAAAACTGAAAGCAGAGTTCACGTGCTCGCAAATGATGGAAGGAGTATATGTACGACAAATTATAACAGAATCTAGCAGTATATTTTAAATTTAGATAGTCCAATTTTATTTTATTTTTAATTTTATTCGTTTAAGTATTCAAATTTTCTACAACAATATAGAATTAAAACAATGTAATTAAATAACGTAAGTAAATAATAACTTTATCTAATTAATTACTGAAATGTGTAATTAAGTCCAATTGGGTATAATTCCCTATTTTTCAGATCGATAATGCTCATTTATCTGGTGTAATTTATTGCTTTAAGTGACTGCAGTAATAGAAAGAAGGATAGCTAGCAGGCTTAGCATGACGCTCTCTATTTCTACGAAGAATAGACACAGCTCTTTCAAAAGTCAAAGTGACATTTCGTTTCTCCATTTTTGACATCGCACCGTAGAAATCCTTCTACATAAAAAAGGACCTAGACAAAGATCGTTAAAAACGAAAGACAAAATAGAAGGATGCGTCATGCTAAGCCTGCTGGTGTTGGTTTGGAATTTACAGACAAATCTTAAGAATATGTAGGTAATGTATGTAATAAATGTAATGCATGTAAAATAATATGTAAGAAAAACATGAATTACTTACAGCAGAACAAATATCTTCAGTGGAAAGTAGTGATCCACTCAATGTTTGATCTCCATATACATTATTGAAACACTGAGCCATTGTATTTTCACATTTATGGTCATACTATACTATGTAGCATCAATATAACATTTTACTTTGTCCCGAAGACCCGCATTTATTATGAAAATTATTGTTTTACACATCCGAATCGCATGTCAGGCACAATTATTGAAATGCCTAACAAAACTTTCAATATTTTACCCTTTACTGTTCTTGAAATAGAGGTAAATGTCATGTGAATGACGTGCTCTGTATTTAGTTTCAAACATAAAATGCTACTTAGAACCTATTTGTAAAATTGTGATGTTATTTTATGTCACAATTTGTGCAGACACGATTAGTATGATGTTTTTGTTGATTTTATCATTCTAATGTATACACAGGTTTGAATATTATGGAATTAACTAATTATTTACATATTTACCATACTTGCATGCAATTGTTTCTGTTAGTGCAATAATAATATTATTAACGTTCAAATCTTTTATCTATGTTTGATTAATGGAAAAATTGACCCGATGACCTTATGAAGGCCGCGGGAATCCGCTGGATGCGGGACACACAGAACCGGTTGAAGTGGTGGTGCTTGGGGGAGGCCTATGTCCAACAGTGGATGTCTTTCGGCTGAAATGATGATGAATGGGAAAATTTTGATTAATATGAACCTTATGGTAGACAAATAATTGGTTGGTGGTTGGGAATTGGTAGTAATCATATTAAATGCATGACGTAATGGCTAGTTCATTTGAATGTGCGCTTTTATAATTTATGTGACGATATTATCGCGGACGTTCACGACCACGTCCATAAAATGTATGGAAATACGTACACGTTATAACATGGTAGACAAAAATTACGTTTCCGTGTAGACAGTTGACAGTTTTCTACCGAGAAATGTAGACAAGCGATTTCTATTTTACAGTAGAGTAGAAATAAAAAGCGCCATGCTAAGTGAGGTAATTGCGAGGTAGTCTAAGAGCTGTGTGGCGTAGAGAATATAACATACTCCGAATATCAGACATTTTGTGCGGAGGTTGCTCAGGTAGGAAACATGTTTCTTGTCTGGTAGTCCTCTGCGTGGAGTGTGCATTATTTTATTTTTTATCAGTACCACTACTAACCCTAGATTATAAGTTGTTTTGTAATACTAACACAATATGGATCACTGTTGTCTGAAAATAAATGAATTTTAATTTTAAGCCTGCAGACATAATTTTGATCAGATCAAGTCAGACAATTCCAACACGAGTACTATTGTAACTTACTGGGCTTTTAGGATGTCCTCCGCCTTGGGGCGGGCGGAGGCGGCACACTTGCACCGGGGATCATGGGATCTAGTGCGATTTCCACGATCCCCGGCTGGAACTAACTGGGGCTGCCTCAATGTATGTATGAAACAATTTAAGTTAAAATAAATATTTTATTATTATTTATTTTGTATATGTTTTATAAGCAAACCGGCAAAGGTGGAAATTAAAAGCGTCTTCATACATGTCCAATGTCTGTACATATTACTGCCGTGGACGCCCACGATAATATCGTCACTTTAGACCTTATAAAAGCACACATTTTCTTGTACAATGACAACGATATCTGTACCTGACCTACGAAAAATCCACTCAGTAAAGTTTCCGGCGTTAACTTTAAAAACAAGATTCCCGACGTTATTGTATTTATTAATAATAATAATAATAAATACAGCCTTGTAGAATCTGAAGTGCCGTACTACAGGTATGTGCCCGACCCAGTTCTCGACAATGGAAATATCACATTGTACTGGGACCGATCCATCATCACTGACAGGACTATTGTTGCCAATAAGCCTGATATAGTGGTGGTGGATCGAACAGAGCGGCGCGCAATGATTGTTGAAATAACAGTCCCTCATGACGGGAATCTCGTGAAAGCCGAGAAAGATAAACAGATCAAGTATCTTGACTTGGCTCGCGAGGTTGTCGACATGTGGGATGTGGATTCAGCAATCATTGTGCCGATAGTCGTATCAGCCAATGGCTTAATTGCCAAGAGCCTCGACCAACACCTAAAGAGGCTCACGTTGGACGGCTGGATTAAGGGCTTGATTCAGAAAGCGGTACTCCTGGACACGGCTCGCATTGTCAGGAGGTTCCTCTCTCTGGAGCCCTGACCGCCGGTAGCTTGGACCCTGTTCCCGATACCGGTGGGTTACCATTTTTTTTTATATTTTTACTTAAATGTTTTTATATATTCTAATATTTAAAAATAAAATTAAAATGTGTAAATAATGAAATAAAAGATAATAATAATAATAATAATAATAATCTGTGGCCCGACTGTCAAGTTGACGGTAAAAGAAAATTTTCTCCGAGTATTTTTTTAGTATTTTTAAACTTTACTTTCCTTTCCTGTTTGTGTAATGCATATAATGCATTCCTGAAAAACCCAAAATTGGCAAAAAAAAACAATAAACCAAAACGTACTGTAAGATACCAAGATGGAAGAACGAAATAGACTATGACGAGGAGAAAAGATAATACAGAACAATGCTGACGAGAAGTCGGGCACGACGACAAAGACAAGATACACACCCAACATCTTCGGTTTCGTCGCTCAGCTCCGCCTCGCAGTTACCGGAACCTGCTCCAGACGTAAGTCCAGTGATACCGGCCGCTGCAGTTGCGTCGAGCTCGAGCGACGAATACTTCTCGCCGCCGACGACACCACCACCAGTACGTCCGCGCGGAAGAGGCCGACCACCGGCCAGCTTAGGACTCCGAGGCCCACCGGCCTCTGATAGGGTCCCCGCTCCCGGTGGAAGTGTGCAGCGCATGAGATGGACACAAGCTCTCAACGAAAATGTCATGCGCGCATACTTTGGGGCTACAGAGGGGGGAAGTAACTTGACTGCGTACCGTGGTCGGATGCTCTCTCTGTTTCAGGTGCTTGAACCAGCTGTCAACGTGTCGGCGCAACGACTGTCGGATCAGGTGCGGGTCATCCAACGTAAACATATGCTGGATGACGTCGTACTAGATCGACTACGTATCGAATCACGGAATAGCCATGTTTCGCCTGCTTCGCCACTGGTCGCGGTGCAAATGCAAAATTTACCCGGCGGTTCACCGCGACCCGATCACGCTGATGAAGAGGATGATGACGAGGCTATATCCGTGAGTTCTCAATGCAACGTACGATTGAGGAGTGCTTTAGATGATGCTTTCCGGGAGTACCGCTCCACTTCACCTGGACTTAGACCACGTTTACCTCGTTTGCCTATGCACAAGAAAAACAAAGCGCTGGTGTGTGCTCTAGACTCGCAGCTGTCAAATTATTTTCACAACAGCAAAGATCTCACCGATACCCACTCGATCTTATACTGTGCAGCTGTAGCGGCATGTCGTGTAGCTCAAGTCAAATTTCCCAACTGTGACAGAGCTCCACGACCAAAACCAGCTGTACCAGCTTGGCAGAGCAGGATTGAGTGTCGTATCGGTGAGACTAGAGCACTCATCGGTAAGCTAATCTGCTTCAGGGAGGGCAATACTCGCCCTAGAGTGATGCGCTTTGTGAAGCGGGCGTTCGCGGGGACTGATATTCTAAGTTCTCGAGATTATTTGACCCGCGTCACAGAGCGTATCGACTTCCTGAAGCAGAAGATCTGTGCATGGGCGAACCGTATTCGTCGATACAGGCGGAGAATGGAGCGGTACACTCAGAATCGCACATTCCAGAATGATGAAAGGTGGGTTTATAGGACTTGGGAGCGACCGGACCAAGGTGTGGCTGACACGCGCCTACCGGATGATGACGCCATATGCTCCTTCTGGCGAAACATTTGGTCGGTGCCTGTCAATCACACCGAAGGTGACTGGACTAAGAGAATCGAGCGAGCGTGCGATCTTATACCAGAAATGGGGGCACTTACCATCCTCCCCCAAGATGTAGCTCATGCAGTCCGTCCGTTGCCTAACTGGAAATCTCCAGGACCGGACGGACTGCACAACTTTTGGATAAAGTGGTTCCAAAGATCGCACGACCGCCTGGCATCCCAGTTCCAGTCAGCCTTAGAGTCAGGGTCGCTACCCCTGTTCCTAACGACCGGAATAACCCACCTGCTCCACAAATCAGGTAGTACTGCGGAACCCAAAAATTATAGACCAATCACTTGTTTACCGTCTATAAAGTTCTCACATCCATTTTGAGAGCTAAAATTAACAAACATTAGAAACCAACTTAATCATGTCTGCCTCACAAAATGGATGTAAGAACGGATCCCGCGGTACTAAGGAGCTGCTTCTCATCGATATTGCCATTAGCCAACAGGTTCGCCGTTCCCGAAAGGATCTGTCAACATGTTGGATAGATTATAAGAAGGCCTATGATTCGGTGCCACATACATGGCTCATGAGGGTGCTGGAGTTATATAAAGTCGATGCAACTCTGCGCACCTTCCTGATGTCATGTATGGGGCAGTGGAGAACGGTCCTTTGCTATCCAGGATGTCGATATATCCAGAGGAATAGCGAACCGATACGGATCAAGCGAGGTATATTTCAGGGCGATAGTTTGAGTCCACTTTGGTTTTGCCTAACCTTGAATCCTCTAAGCACACTGCTGGAGAATTCAGGTCTAGGCTATCGATTGAGGAGAGGTGGTCAGGTTATATCTCACCTCCTTTACATGGATGACTTGAAACTTTTTGCCCCCAATAATTTGCAACTGATGGAGCTACTGAAGGTAACCAAAACTTTCAGTAGCGCCATCAGGATGGAATTTGGTGTGGACAAATGTGCGGTCATGCATGTAAAGCGAGGGGGGATTGTGGAATCCGTGGGAACCCAACTTTCGGATTCCATACACCTGAGATCCCTCTCTTCACCCGAAACTTACAAATATTTGGGTATGTCGGAAGCGTTAGGCATCAACGCCGCCGACATGAAACAATCGCTGAGGGAGCGCTTCTTTGGCCACCTGAATAAAGTATTAAATAGTCTTTTATCAGGCGGAAACAAGGTGCGCGCCTTCAATGGTTGGGTCATGCCGGTTTTGATGTACTCTTTCGGCATACTCAAATGGACTCAGACGGAACTTGACGCCCTGGATAGGAGGGTCCGCACATTGCTGACCGCAAATCGGATGCACCATCCACGGTCATCGGTGATGAGACTGTATATCCCGCGGAAGAGTGGAGGTCGAGGCTTTTTAAACGCTAAGACCCTGCACAATCGTGAGATATGCAGGCTCAAGGAATATTTCCTAGAAACCGACGTGGTGATGCACCGAGATGTGTTCTCAGTGGATAAGGGCCTCACCCCGCTCTCCTTGGCTGACGAGAACTGGTGCAAACCTATAATATTAGATACTAATGACCGCAGGGAGGTATGGCAGAGCAAAGAGCTACACGGGCGCTTTTACCGGGTCCTACATGGACCCGATGTAGACCTCTTAGCGTCCGTATCCTGGTTGCGATTCGGTGATCTCTTTGGGGAAACCGAAGGTTTTGTCTTTGCGATTATGGATGAAGTTATAATGACGAACAACTACCGGAAATATATTGTGAAAGACGGCATGGTTGACATCTGTCGGGCATGCCACCGTCCGGGGGAATCAATCCGACACATTATTTCTGGCTGTTCTCGTCTGGCTAACGGAGACTACTTGCATAGGCACAACCTTGTAGCCAGGATTATCCACCAGCAACTTGCTCTGAAATACAGTCTTGTGGAATCGGAAGTACCGTACTATAGGTATGCGCCCGACCCAGTTCTCAAAAATGGCAATATTACGTTGTATTGGGATCGATCTATCATCACTGACAGGACTATTGTTGCTAATAAGCCAGACATAGTGGTGATAGATCGATTAACGCGTCGCACAATGATTATTGATATAGCGGTCCCGCATGACGAGAACCTCGTAAAAGCTGAAAAAGATAAGCAGATTAAGTATCTTGACCTTGCTCACGAGGTTGTCGACATGTGGGATGTGGATACAGCAATCATGGTGCCGATAGTCGTGACGGCTAATGGCATAATACCCAAGAGCCTCGATCAACACCTGAAGAGGCTCTCGCTAGGCAGCTGGATCAAGGGCTTAATCCAGAGAGCGGTACTTCTGGACACGGCGCGTATCGTCAGGAGGTTCCTCTCTCAGGAGCCCTGACCACCGGTAGCTTGGACCCTGTTCCCGATACCGGTGGGCTGCTATTTTTGATATTTTTAAATGTTTTTTTTTTAATATTTTTATAAAAATATTTAAAAATGTTAATGATATGTTTTTAATTGGAATAAAGGAAATATTAATAATAATAACCCCACCGCCGTATCTCTACATTGACGTCGTGGTGGGGCTTGCGCGCTCCGAACTCTAAGTCTGTGCCGGTAGAGTTTACATTGCCGGAACAGGTCTAGGGTAAGGAGCCAAACCAAGAGAGATACAGAAACCCGCAGGGCAGTATGTGGCGAACTGTTGGTTAGTAGCGACCCCACGGACTCTATCTCCTGGGAGAGGTCTTGTTCTTCATCTCTGGCTTGCCTTTATTGGCTGGCTGGAGTGAACACTGACGAGGAACAGAGCTCATTTTTGCCTTTATCGGCTGGCTTGAGAGGAGATTCGCAAGAGCTAACGTGCTCGGAGGAAGGAAGTATTCCAGTAATTGCTGGTAGGGATCTTGACCATCTTCCGGGCTCAAGTCACCCCGTGGTTGATTGATCTCGCGCCGCTGACCCAGGCCTGGTCCTTATCGGATGGTCCATGGCTCTTGGATCTACAATGGAATGCAAATGATAGCATATGATGCATATGATGCATATGATTTTCCGTTTATATAATAAGATATGTGTCTTATTATATACACGGAAAATCATACGAATGGAATGGAACGGGATAATCGTCGGTTGGTGCCTCATTTCATTAAAAGCATCTTAAAGGGCCTCTGCGAGAGGCTTCGGCCCTTCGTACGCCTTCCAAAGGTCTGGGACACCAGGGTCCCGAGATATGATAAAAACAATTTAAATATTATAATATTCTTTATTGTTCTCTTATAATCACAAACACAGCACAAATTCAAGGTAACACAGTCAAACCTGTATTACAGATCACCAGGCTAAGGTTATTGACTTCACAGAGGAAAAACCAAAAGGTATCTAAAGGATTTAAGTTATTTTTATAAATCTAAGAGAAAAACTTAAGAAAAAATAAAATAAATGTATTTAAATATTAGCAGTAACATTCAACTGAACATCATCGATGCCTTGTTCGTCAAACTGAATGAGAACAAGCTCGTAAGTTATTATCGTGCCAGCCATCTGCAAATATAAATTCAATTAGTATTTCTTGTCATATTTTACATTCTCACCACACCATACACCACAGTTTTCCTAATACATATAATGCGCTGAGTTGCGGGCTAATTCCGTAACACATATAAAATGACGATTGATCGCAATGTGATTCATTTTGACAGTTCACCTACGTCCATTGCGTTAGAATTTAAATCCGTCTGCTCAACAATTTGAGCAGACGAATTTTTCAAACCAATGAATCAATGGATTAGCAATATCCTTCAAAACTACGCAATTAGGGTGCTGAGTAAATACTTAAATTGATCGCGTGGTGTTATTTCTATCTTCACCAATGTTTTGTATTACAATGTCAATTGTATTACAAAACATTCCAATCCGTTTAGTAGCTGAGCACCAACAAATACACATTTGTACTCCAGTTCAATACTAATAACGGTATAAACCTAGGTTTTCATATATCAACGAACCGACAAAATTCACACATTTATCAAAGCTTAGACTTAGGATCTAACATCTAACGTTCTGCTATAAACGACAATTTATCAATTTACAACCTTATCTCCACATCACACAGTCCAATTTCCCAGAAAATATAATCAGAAACAAAAACAGTTTCATTATCAACGCAAGCCGTATCTTTCACATAACACTTTACCTGCTTAATCTTTGGGTGCAAATTCGCTTAAAGCTAAATCTAGAACAAAAACAGTACAACCTGTAACAAAATAGTTTTGTTTAAATAGAAGAAGCCCATTCCACTGAGGGCGATGTAATCTTTAGTTAGTTGATCTTGAAGGCGCTCCACCTGCAAAACAAAGATCTAATTGCGGTTGCGTGCGTCAAATAGATAAAGGACCAAACGAGCTGGAAGTTTTGTATATTTACAACATTCAGTTGTTTTGACGTAAACACGTCTTTAAAAGTGCTTCCATAGAGACGCAATTTTAAAAAAACGAATGATAACAAAATTGGGGGATACAGTTTGGTGTTGTAGCTACATAATAATATCTATCATCTCCATCTAAAATTCAATTACACCAATGAATAGCTAAAGGATCAAAACATTTATTACGCTAAGTAAGGACTGTGACTTTCTGGCTGGTTTATTTAAATAGTTTCGAAGAATGTGAATAATGGCCGAGATGTGTGCCGTGTTTTAAATGTTCACAAATATAGAGATAGAGATACCGAGACAAAATTTGAGAGATACCGAGGCAGATGATGAAATACATAAAATTATGATCGATTGTTTTTGTAAGTCTAATAAATAAAATCTTTTGTCCTTCGAAGAGTTTGACTATGACTATTAGTAGACTATGGTATTCAAATTAAATCCCAAATAGCATAAAGGTTTCCCAAATAATGGCATCCCAAATTCCAAATTTCATAACCTGACCCATGAATTAAAAGTATTTTAATTGGTCAAGGACAGCTAATGAGACACTATTGATTTTCTTTTGTTTGACTCCAAATCAGTGTCGCGCGGGGCTTAACAGGTTAAAATAATAATGACAGGACCTATTTCCACAAGCAAACTTTACGCTAACGGATAAATTATCGTAAAATATTACTTACTTCAACATTATAACACGGAGTATCATAAGTGTAAAGATACTTTAAAGCTATTTTAGAATGTGTATTGACATCAGCAGCTGCTAAAACTACACTGAACAATCTTATGCAGAGCCAAATTAATGTTACTATGTTGTAGATCCTTGTCATTGCGTCAGTGGACATGCCTTGCCTAAAAGAAAAGAGGAAAATATTATTTGCAAGGAAAAACTTAAAATAAAAGTAAATAACGGTTAAAAAGATAAAGAAATCATACGTAAACTACAGTCACACTTCCGCTGTACAGTCAAAACAACGCTAGACCCGTATAAAGAAATATTTATTTGGGACACGCACAGGAAATACAACAGTAAAAAAAAGGACACAAAACTAACAAAAGCATGAAAACATAAAAAATAATAATATAATAGTGAAAACAAAACAAAATAGAAGACCTGTGCGAAGCCAAAAAGGCTCCTATCTCAGCATGATGCTGCATATTTATTTAAAAAAAAAAACAAATACCGCAGCGCTGGTATTCTGATAGGGCCCGCTGTAATGCCACGGACACACCTACGGACACAAAATAAATCCCAATAGAGGATGCGGTAAAAAACAATAATAAATAAAATAAACAATAAATTAGAAAAATAAATAAAAAAAATAATTAAGTAAATGAAAACCGTATTTCTTACGCTATCTCATTAGATGTTACAAGTACGACTGACCCACACCCGACGCTACATCAACGCTTGTCCATGCTACAAACTATAAAATTGTCTATTGTCTATGACAAACGAAGAGACGCGAGCGCAGGCGATGTAATCCAAAGAGTAAAGTAAATAAATAATGCGATCGGCTGTCGATGATAAAGTACTTGTGAAAATTAAAAACATTCCTAAATATCGTACAATAATTATCAGCATTAGAATAACACTAGCTGAGATTCGAGTGAATATTAAAAGATGAGACAAGAAAGTGGTGCAAATATGTAGTAAAATGTATCATACGTAATGTATGTATGTATGTATGTATGTAATGTATGTAATATACGTCCCTGGCGCGACGGCCCCAAAGAGTCATGGCCTTCCGGCTGGTCCGGGGATACCGCACGGTCTCCGGTAAGGCGTCGAGCCTCCTTGCCGGATTGCCGCCATGGGATCTGGAGGCAAAAGTCTTCGCGCAAGTATAGGAGTGGCGTGAGAAGGCGAAACGCCGGAGCGTAACTCCACTGCCGCGAGAAAACACGGCAAAGGGGACAGAGCTCCGGCGGGATCTCATGGCGACATGGAGAGTGCAATTGTCGCAACCCAGTGCTGGGAACTCACAATTGCGGCGATAAGTCCCATCTTTGAGGAGTGGCTAGAGAGGTGCCACGGCGTCCTCACCTTCTACCTGACGCAGGTCCTCACCGGACACGGCAGCTTCGGGAAGTTCCTGTATCGGATAAGGCGGTAGGAAACGCCCGGGTGTCGCCACTGTGTGGATTGCCCGGAGGACACGGTGGAGCATACGGTGGAGGTCTGCCCAGCTTGGGCAGAGCACCGCCGTGTCCTCGTAGAGGTGATTGGGGGCCGAGATCTCTCGCGTCCCGCCCTGGTCCAGGCCATGGTACGAAGCGAGAAGGCAGGGGCAGCCGTCACATCCTTCTGCGAAGCAGTAATGCTCGCGAAGGAGGAGGCGGGACCATTGAGAAAAGGCAAATTTCACGCCCTCTCGTCCCTAGCCGCCGCAGGAGATGCCCTGGGCATCGGTAGGCGCAGGCTTGCGGACGGTGAGCATAGGGTAACTCGCCGTCCGAAAAGGACCAGGCCCGGGTCGACGGCGCGTTGTGTTCCACGCGCACCTTAAAGAGATGCAGCAAATGTGTAGGGGTCCACTAGGGCTGATGCCTGCCGGGGTAGCGGGAAAGTCCGAAAGGGTTACCGAGGTCCCTGGCAACACAGGCATCGGAAGGAACACGGGTGGCTTTTAGTCAGTAAGAGTCTGACACACCCTCCCGCTCCGCCCAGAGCGGGAGAAGTTATTTTAAAAATTGCCAAATCAAAAAAAAAAAAACGACCCGAATACGAGTGCCACTGTGTGCGTGCATATTTGTAATGTGACCACAATTGTCTTCCACAATCAGTATAACTAATATAATAACAAACCCGCCAAGTGCGTGTTGGACCACGCACAATGAAGGGTCGGGATGGATGTTATCTCAAGAACAAACTTCTTCTTGTTCTTTCTTCTTCTTGTGGTTGAAAATCATTTACCCCCGTACAATCCAACTGAAAATGTTAGTTTGTACGCAAAATATTGAGAGATTTACCATTTTGTTTTAACACCATCACTTCTTATAGGTTTCCTGTATTCTACGCATAATTAAAGAACTATTTTCTTTATTTTTTTTTTAGTGCAGTGAGAGAAGTTACTTTCCAATACTTATGTTTTTAATTTAAGAGTTACTTACGTTATTCCCAAAAACATCTGCAAGCATATGAAGTAGAAGTTACAGGAACAAGACAGAATGATTGTGCCGCCGAGTGCAACATCTATCTTGCGCACAAGCATCGCTTGTTTCACATACGCCTCTCTTATTTTACGCCAAGTATACACTCTCACCGCTTCAGGTTGCTGGAATAAAAAGGTTCAGGTTGCTCTTCTTGAGCTGACTGGCATTGTCAGAGATGATGGCAAAAGACCTTATGGTGTGTCTTTGGTTCCGGGAGTTTGGGACGGATGCTTGTGTGGGATGCTACCGTGTACCTACTCATTTCAGAAGTACGGAAGTATTTCGACGATAAGACACGGACAGGCTCTCGGGCCTCGACTTAAGGGCCTCCTAAGCGCATGCTTGGAGAGGGGCCAGTTCCCGCTTCGTTGGAAGACGGGGTAACTGGTCCTCATAAAGAAGGCAGGGCGCCCTGCGGACTCTCCGTCCGCTTATCGGCCTATCGTGCTGCTCGAGGAGGTGGGAAAGCTCTTTGAAATAGTCATTGCAGACCACCTCGTGGGCCAGCTGGTGCGGGTGGGGCCGGATTTGGCGGAGAGCCAGTATGATTTCCGTAGGGGGCGCTCTACGGTGGACGCCATCATGCGCGTGCGAGCCCTGACAACGACGGACAAGGCCATCATCTACCCCGATCACCAGGGAATGTGGAACCGGCAAGAGATGTCGTGCGGTGTCCCACAGGGATCGGTCCTGGGGCCGCATCTGTGGTACATCGGATACGACTAGGTGCTGCGTGCCGACCTCCCTAACGACGTCAGCGTAGCACACTACGCTTGTCACGCTTGACACATTGGTCCTGGCGCAGGGGAGGTCGCACCAGGCGGCGGCTGAAGTAGCGGCATGCGGGGTTGCGACAATCGTCGAAACGATCCGGCAATTGGGACTCGACGTGGCCCTGCACAAGGTCGAGGCCATGTGTTTTCATGGTCCTCGGAACGCGCCACCGTAGGAGTCTCAAATAACGGAAGGAGGGGTTTCCATCGGCGTAGAGTCGACGATGAAGTACCTGGAACTGGTCCTCGACAGCCGGTGGAACTTTGTGGAGCATTTCTGACGTTTGGCTCCCAAACTGGAGCGGGCAGAGGCTGCATTGAAGCGGCTCCTGCCCAATCTAGGGCGACCAAACACCTCCTGCCGGAGGCTCTACGTGGGGGTTGTGCGGTCCATGGCCCTCTACGGGGCTCCTGTATGGGCGCATTCCCTGGCGCTGCGGCCAGCCCGCCGGTTGAGCGCGGCCAAAAGGGTCATGGCCATCCGGCTGGTCTGTGGATACCACACGGTCTCCTGTAAGGCAGCGAGCCTCCTTGCCGGATTGCCACCATGGGATCTGGAGGCAAAAGTCCTCGCGCACGTATGGGAGTGGCGCGAGGAGGCGAAACGCTGGGGCGTAACTCCGCTGCCGCGAGAAATCGCGCCACAGTGGATGGAGCTCCAGCGGAATCTCATGGCGACATGAAGAGTATGGTTGTCGCAACCCAGTGCTGGGCACACTACGATTGCGGCGATAAGTGGGTCTTTGAGGAGTGGCTAGAGAGGCGCCACGGCGTCCTCACCTTCCGCCCGACGCTGGTACTCACCGGATCCGGTCCTCACGGCAGCTTCGAGAGGTGCCTGTGTCGGATAAGGCGGGAGGAAACGCCCGGGTGTCACCACTATGTGTATCGCCCGAAGGACATGGTGGAGCATACGGTGGAGGGCTGCCCGGCTTAGGCAGAGCACCGCCGTGTCCTCATGGAGGCGATCGTTGGCAGAGATCTCTCGCGTCCGGCCCTGGTTCAGGCCATGCTACGGAGCGAGAGGGCATGGGTAGTCGTCACCTCCTTCTGTGAAGCAGTAATGCTCGCGAAGGAGGACGCGGGACGGATGAGGGAAAGGTAAATTTCGCGTCCTCTCGCCCCTAGCCACCGCAGGAGACGCCCTGGGCGTCGGGAATCCCGGGCGGATTTCCGGCCACCGTAGGCGTGGGCTTGCGGACGGTAAGCAATGGGTGGCTCACCGTCCGATAAGGACCAGGCCCGAGGCGACGGCGCGTTGTATTCCACGCGCGCCTTAAAGAGATGTCGTCAGCACAAGCGTAGGGCTCCACTAGGGCTGATGCCTGCCGGGGTCGCGGGAAGGTACCAAAGGGTTACCGAGGTCCCTGGCAACAAAGGTAATGGAAGGAATACGGGTGGGTTTTAGTCAGTAAGAATTTTACACACCCTCGCATTTATTGGATGATTTCGCACCAAAAAAAAGAAAAAAAAGACGCGCATGCATCTTTAAAGAAAATATCCTAAGAAATCATTAGCATTGAAAATTATAATGGGGATTAAGATACTCTATTTGAAATCGCTTTTCATCAAGTGAGACCAAGTTTCAAGAGCAGGCCTACTTAGCAATAAAAAATAATAATTTATACTTAGACCCGCGTTATGCGTTTAGCGCTCAATATGGTTAAAACCTCATTCTGTATCCGTCATCTTTAAACGGATGACAGAAACAGAACGATGTTTTAAATGGGTTTAGCGCTAACCTTATTAAGTGATTCGAAGTGCAAGCGGGCCTCATATTATTAAGTCTCTCCAGACGCCTTAATTCTTCTCCTTACCTTATCAGAATCCACCTGCGACTTCTCCAAGGCACATACTTTGGCGACGCACTCGTTTAGTCTACAATAACGAGACGTCAGACCCATACTAATAAGGACTATCAGCTGGTCTTGAAAGTTCCATAACAGACTGCCTATAGTACTTATGAAGGCTAGTGGTATGGCGAACCATTCCGAATAATCCTCTGAAATTTCAGAAAGTTCCAAATATTTTATGTACTGAAATAGTATAGTTCTCTAATAGTATAGATCAAGTTAGGCCTCGCACAGACCAACAAGAAGATCTGCACAGATTGAGCAGGTGTGAAAAGAGTGTTATTCAATTAAATAAGCTTGGATATGTGAGACATGTCCGAGCTTTCATTGAATAACACTCTTAGATATTGATACCCATCGCGTCTGCGGAGTTTAGCTAGACAATTTAAAATAACCCTGTGCAAACCTAACCTAAAGCAAGTCATAAGAGGCCTTGGCTGTAGCCGTGGACTGAATTGCATTACGACCTGGTCAATAATGTGATTTGAATTTGGAACCTCAACTATAGATGAAATCGTATGAAAACTTTTTCTAATACAGTACAGCTCGACCAACAAGTTATCACTTCATTGATTTTAGTTGCCAATGACAAACATAATAATTAAATTATGCAACAGGTATTCCCCGGTTATTTAACAGTTTCATAAACAAGGTGCTTACTTTAAAATCGGATTTTTTAATTAGTATTGTCCTTGGATTATCCCCAAGGAGAATACTATTATAAAGCCAATAATATGTCATCTTGGGCGAGTTTTAATAACTGCACTCAGGATTCTAGTCCCTTGCTTCGCTCAGGAGTTAACTTAGAGCTCAGACCTGCGATCAGAAGCCCTAGAATCCGTAATTACGAAGGGGATTCAATATGGCGCCCATGACATAAGATACTACTTTATCCCCTTAGTGAATAATCTACTTATTATTGAGTTTATGAACCTCATTGGTATCATAAAGTTCAAAATATTTGCAAAATCGTCGCAGATATAAGGCTCTTCAATCGTCCACGAGAGAACTCGTGCAGGTCAACTAAGTAACTCCTTGCTCTTTTACCTATGGTCTGCACTGAGCCGAATTTGAGTAAGTTGTGTTTCACTTACGGCTTACAAAAATGAATCCATGTGAGACAAGGACGTATCGCTTTAGTATCAATGATGGCGGACAGTCCAGTCCTATTGATGCTACCATACTTACAGCATGTTGAACTGGAAGTAAATAAGAACGAGTAAAAATAATACAGATATTTCGTTATTATGACTAATAATAGGGATTGAGATCGATCAAAAGTCCTCTAAAAATCACAGAATTTTGATAATCCAATGATCGCAAGGTTTGCCTCTGAGTATGAGATTAAACCTGGAGTCTAGATTTAGAAAGAATTGTCATTTATAGTATTCCCAAATTATCGCCATAAGTAAAACTACACGTAATGGAAAGGGAAACTCCTAGTTACACTATGGCTGAAAGACGAAGGCAGACGAAAATCATAATAGCATAATCAGCCTATAATGTTCCCAATGCTGGGACACACGCCTCCTCTTGGTGAGAGATAGTGGGCCGTAATCCACCACGCGGGCCCAGTGCGTGTTGGTGGATGTTACATGTCTTCGAATTTTTGATTCTAAAACATCACGATGTTTTCCTTCGCCGTTTTGAGAGCAGTGATGATGAAATAATTAATACACAAAGTAAAGTGCTTGTCTTTTTTTTTTTTTGGGGTGTGTAATCATCAAATAATTTTCCCCGCTCTGGGCGGAGCGGGAGGGTGTGTCAGACTCTTACTGACTAAAACCCACCCGTATTCCTTCCTGCTGCCTGTTGCGGGGGCCTCGGTGACCCATAAGTACCTTCCCGCGACCCCCTGGGTTCGAATCTACGACCTAGTCGTAAGTCGTAACTCGTAAGTTACGGCCGTCACAAATGGGCCACCACTGCTCTCAAAAAAAAAAGATCTTCTTAAATAAATATCATATAACTCACAGATTGAGAAGAATGTCATAAAGCCAACCACAAAATACATCCTTCTTTTCAATGTGGTGTCGTCCGGCACTTTCATTCCAACAGACCGTTCCACTTTAGCCCATACTACTGATATATTCTTTCTCCAATCGTAGCACAGCTTTGAGGCCAGGAGCAGCGACAATATTGATATTGAATAGAAGATGGTCCCAGCTAGCCTGGCTGCTATACTCCCTGCAGATAAAATTCACATTAAGTTCTGAATAGAATACAATATATTTATTTGCTAAGAATGTAGGTAATACACATAATGTTAGAGTCCTTGTACAAGGCAGACTGCCTTATGGCATGGAAAAATATTATAATCATTAGCATAATCAGCCTATAATGTTCCCACTGCTGGGACACAGGTCTCCTCTCTGTGAGAGGAAATGGGTCGTAATCCACCACGCTAGTCCAGTGCTGGTCAGTAGATGTCACGTCTTAAAATTTTTGGTTCTACGACATGCCAAACCGGCATATCCTAGAAACAAAAATTTTAAGATCATCACGATGTTTTCCTTCACCGTTTTGAGAGCAGTGGTGATGAAATTATTTACACATAGTAAAGCGTCTGCCTGGGTTCGAACCCACGATCTACAACTCGTAAGTCGGGGCCGTTGCCACATTATGAGCAGTGGTGGTCACCACTGCTCATAATAAATTCTTAGTCAAAAATCATCATCATCAAAAATCTTATAAGCATTATAGTTATACAAATCTAAAAATAAACTAATTTACGAGGCCTAAATTCAAATAAATCATTTAATTTTACTAAATTATCAGCTACGGAGTCAGAAACATTTATCTAATAGTAATTTTGTAAGATTTTTTTTAAATATTCCTAATTGTTGTTCTTTAATATTGTGCCATAGATTTTTTTTTTTAAAGTGCAGTCTTACATGCACCTGTGTACAAGTAGTTTTGGTACTGAGATCTCATGCTTATATTTATTTTTCAAGTATCGTTCAGAAGAGGAAATAAATATTTATTAGTTCTGACAAATATGGCTAACTCTAGTATAAAGAGACACGGAAACGTTAAAAGTTTATGAGATTAATTTCTTGCTCTGTCTTTGCTAATTCTACCGAAGTTAATGGTTTGTATGATTATGCCCTTTATCGTTTAGCTAGTTTTTTTATTAGACGTATTATGCCACTGTAAAAATGTTAGCCATCTTCACGTCGATGCTATTGCGCTTTCTGATAAATGTTTTAAAAATGTTCTATTTTAAAGTCATAATTATTTTTATTGGAGAGGCTCGTGGCTAAGTACGAGATAACAGCCGCACGGGTCGATCGATCAGGTTAAGCTACGCTTGGCTCAGTTGGTCCATGGTTTTATGACCATCTTTACATACCAAGACCCCTCCGTGCCTCGGAAAGCACGTTAAGACGCTGACAACACCTAAACCGCGGTCACTGTCAGACTGCATAGAAAAGAAAGAGAAGCGCGATGACACAACGCTTGTAATTTATTGCAAAATATGAAGCAATTATCTATTTACTCAAAATTGAGTTATGTAATCGAAAATAAAAAACAACCAAGTTCTGCATTCAAATAAGACGTTCTTGTTAATAATTAAATACGTAACGTATGTTGCTACATACGATATGAGTTCCAATCCAAAATATCTGGATTGGAACTCAAAGTAAGAGGTTAGTTAACGTTAGTTTGTATCGAGATTTTTTTTTCAAAACTTGTTTTGGTAACAACCAAGTTCTGAGAAATATGTTCAAAATTAACATATATTTTTCCGCTACCACAAACTATACGGCAACTTTTTTTCTTAAGACTATTATTATTATTATTATTTATTTATTTCAACCAACTTAGGATCATAGTGTACAATTTATTTAAAATCAACAACACAATTAAAATCAACATCACAATTAAAATTAAGATCAAAAATTTCAATTATAATATAAAAATGAAAACAAATCAATAAAAATAAAATGAAATCAAATAAGAACAAAATTTAACAAATTAGATTTAATTTTATAACAATTAAAATTGTTATAAAATTACATCAAATTAAAGCCATAGCCTAGCCAGCCAGCTAGCTAGCTAGCTAGCTATAGCTATAGCCTATTTTGGTAATTTGCCTCTTGTCAGTGCCTTAAGCCGTTGGTCCCGGCTGTTATTTGTAGATCTTTAACAGTCGTTACGGATAGTCAGAAGCCCGAAAGTCTGATAACCAGTCTTACCAAGGGGTATCGTTTTACCCAGTAAATGGGTTGTGGAGGTCAGATAGGCAGTCACTCAGGTACCCTCCGTGAGATGGTCAGTAACACCAAGGCGTTGCTGGCCTTCCTTGAGGAGCTGGGGTGGATCGAATAATTGATTTCCCACCCGTACGCAAAATACGCGCATTGACGTGGAGTTGCGGACACCAGCCCGT
The DNA here is from genome assembly GCA_905333075.3 of Atethmia centrago. Lineage (NCBI taxonomy): Eukaryota > Metazoa > Arthropoda > Insecta > Lepidoptera > Noctuidae > Atethmia > Atethmia centrago. Next base: position 25,015,740 of record HG995369.1, read on the forward strand.
ATTACCTATTGTAGGCAGTCGCTCTATTGAAAATACTGGTATTCAGCTGTATCCGGTTGGACTGCAAGCCGACCCCAAGATAATTGGGAAAGAGCACGGCAGATGATGACGATGAATTATTATTATTGGAAGTACTTACGATTTCCAGTGATGTCTCTAGCGATTCCCGCAAAAGCTCTAATAACCTTCCAGATAGCCAAGAAATCTATGATAATTAAGGATCCTAGTATGAGTGTGCTCCACATCAGGCTGATGTATCTCCTGCATCCCAACACGCCAAACAGGCTAGACCAGTAGAAAACCTTCTCTATGATATCCAAGAAATCCTGATGGAAGAATCAAACGTTAATATTAATATGTAAACGTGTTCCTAAGATTAGATTTGAAACGCTTGGTAGTGGTGAAAATTGGACGTACGAGGAATGATGTTTAAACAACATACATACGTAGTTACATTATAATAACTTATAAACTAACAGTTTTAAAACAATTATATGTAAATGTACAAAAAATACAAAAATTAACAAGCCTTTCCTCGTACTCTAATAATCTAAGTAAATTCTACTAATTTAACAAACCTTAAAAATATATTTAAAAACTTACATCATGAATCGGTTGTTCAGGTAAAAGCAATGTATTTTGATTTAAAAACGGGTTAAATTCTTGACCAGACATTTTGCAAGGGACGGTATAACAAACATGTATCAAGTTCAGTATGTGCTCATAAATCAATTACCATATTTCATTCGAACCACAGAAACCACTCATTAGAATGAAAGTTATGATAAAATGTATATATAAATTGGTTTAAATTTATTTATAAACGACCAGTACAGTTTGAGCTCTAGTACATAAATGATTATCTATTGCATTGTATTGATTGAAAGATAGGTACAATACCTCTGTCAGCCAGAGGGACTAATGTCCTTTTCCTCAGTATTTCGGATTGTTTTTACGTGTTTAAATAATTGTATCATTATCTTCTCGAAGATCTACGCAGCCAGCACTTATCGCTTTTATCACACAAAGAGGTCATACCAAAAAGTTTCTATAACCTCAACTTACTATTCCAAAGACCAATTTAAACTGGCCACTTAGTATTTGCGAAACAATAAACACGCGATATAATCGTCTGATTTACTTTTATCAATAATGTGAAATCGTGCAGGCTAACTCAGTATTTGATGACTTACTGAATATTTTATATACAAACTCATGTCACAAACAGTGGACATAGGTTATGATGGCTGGAAAATTCTAGAACATTTATGCATATATACTACTGTATACTGACTATAATTGATCACTGATATTTATGCAGTAGTTGATTTGGCACATTTTATCAGTACCTGTAGACTCATTTCAAAACACGCTCACATACGCAATATTTTCATTTCCATTTTAATAATTCAATGGTTTCTTACACCATCAGTTATAACAGACTTTTCACAATGACAATTATTATTGTAAAATGCAAGATTGAAAGCTATTGTGTTTTCTATGAAATTAAAGCTTCAGGCTTTAGGTCCTAGGTCACTGCTCCAGTTTAAACGCCTATAGCACGACAGCGATATCGCGTACCGATTTGGTATCGCCATCTATGCGCCTCCGTCTTACAAATCACATAGGATTTGATGCAATATTCTTATAGAATAAGACATTTTTTTCAACTTCCTACACAATAGCTTACTCAGCCTTTGCTTTTGACCAGATACTGGAATTATGTTTAATATAATCCAATAGGAAATTAGATGCTCAATGTGCACTGGCTTTGTATATAGGTCCGTATAAAGAAAATCGTAAAACTTACTAAATACTAATATTGTTATCTAGCAATGATATGATCGTCTACTGCAGGTCAAAGAGGATTCCTTCCACTTCACATGTTTGACGATTTCTGCAGCAAATCCTTCCAGTAATCATTAACTGACAGTCAAAATTTCGTCAGGATGTCCAGCTGCTGGTTCCATCTGGACAGATCCACTCAAAATTGTGTGGTTCTTTCCACAAAAGACCATTTCAGACACGGATCTACTTTTTACAAAAAAAAAAAAATAACCGACTTCCAAAAACACTACAAGGTGAAAAATAACTTTAATTTCGGAAGTCGGTGTCTTTGGATGCGTATTTTAGTTTTTTGCCACCGACTTCCGAAATTAAAGTTATTTTTCACCTTATAGTAATTTTTTGGAAGTCGGTTGTTTTATTTTTTGTAAAAAGTTTTTTATTTTTCACTTTTTAGTGGGTCAGTTTGTAATTTATCTAAGTTACAATAGCCTAATGTCAACTGCTCATCATGTTTTACAAAATATTGTTTTTCTTGATGCAGGGACGTTAATTGTTAAGGAGTTCTCCTGGTAATGCACAAGTTACTATAAAAAATACCTAAATCGCTATAGGTGTGCCTTTAAAATTTGAGGATTTCCCTTGATTTCCAAGGGATCCCCTCATCAGATTATGACTTAGTAACAATGGGCACACCTCAGGAGCATACTTAAAAAAAAAGAATTTTTAAAATCGGTTCAACTTGACGGAGAAATCGGCGAACATACATAAAAATAAAAAAAATATATAAACATGTCGAATTGATAACCTCTTCCTCTTTGAAGTCGGTTAATAAATAATCTCATTTCATCAAAGACCTTTTCTCATCAGTATTGGAAGGTAAAGAAGAGAATGAGGGAGAGACCGAAAGGATTCAAATAAAACCAACAATTCAATTAAAATCTATACTCCAATAGCATTCTTAGTCAAATTCAGTTGAAGAGGATCAGTTCCTTTGTCATCAAACTGGATAAGAACGAGTTCGTAGGTTATTATCGCAGCAGCCATCTGTAAGAATAAGTTAGATTAGACGGTTTTGTATTGTGGAGAAATAATGTTACTAGGTGATTGTTCTGAGAAAATTGTTTCAGATTTCTTCGTTTATTTGGTTAAGATTGTCAGTTTGGTCCTTTTAGTTTTGGTCTGAGATGACTTGAGTAGACGATAATCTATGTTGGTGTATGTTAGAACATCATTGGTAAGCACACTATTTGCCTTAGGAAATTGAAACATTGTGCTAGCATGTAAAATCATTCCAATCTTCGGTAGGTACTAAAAATAGCAAGGGAACCCAATTGATCATCCTAATTCTGCCGGTTAATTCTACTCAAAACAAGTTGAAAAATCAGTCAAAAACCTGGTACAGAAATATGACCCGTTTTATAGAGACTAGATGTTTATTTTACATTGTTTTCATATTCAAACATTAAAAATAAATAAGTAAATATTCTAACACCTTCATTTTACCAAAACCGATACTTGACCTGCAGTAAAATACTTTTACTCAAAATGAAGAAACCCTTTCCACTGAGAGCGACATAGTCCTTCGAGAGTTGATCTTGAAGACGCACCACCTGCAAAACGAAATTCTACTTATCTATGTTTTTGTATCAAATCCAACTTTCTGCCTCTTGCTTTTCCACGAAATACATAATATAATGATAATATAAATATATATATAAATAAATATATAATAATATAATTTATTTATAATTTCCTCTTTAGCCGTTCATTGCAGTAATCATTGGTAAGCACATGTTCAGCCGTGCATATTTACGATCCCCCTTTACCTTTCATTACATCTTTATTTTTTGGGGCAGGCTCTGTACTGTATTTTGCAACTTAGTAATTGCTGCTGAGAAAAAAACAATTGAAGAACGCTTACGACATAGCCACAGTTCATTCACATTTACTTTACCTCCAATTTACATCACTATCAAAATCACATTGATCTATAAATTTGCTGCAATTAGGTTGCTGGTGGGTTGTTGCTTGGGTAGCTGTCAGAGGTAAAAGAACTGTGAACTGGTCAAAATTCAATGAGATAGATAGATAGATAGATAAAACATTTATTCAGTGCACACAAAAGACATAGCACAACACACAATACATGGACAACAAATTACAGGAATATATATAAAAACAAGGTGCCAATATACAAAAAAAAAAAGCAAAACATGCTTAAAGAAATAGAGTGACATTATGACATACTTCAATTAATTATCGAACAAGGTGCGGTGTGTGTCTCAAGGTTGCACCAAATGGGATTCCAGCTCAGCATGTGTCAGGCAAATATACCTGACGCTGATATTCTGCTGGATCCCTGCAGTGACATACGTACGTCGAGTAGACGAGATAAATTGGTGTTGTGACGAAAGTGTAATGCGTGGAGTGAAATTGTATAAGTAAAGTTTTGGATTGGGAAACTTTCTTGTTCATTAATGTGTTGATTGTTGTTTTATTACTTGATAATTTAGAAAGTTATATACCTAAATGAATAATCTTATTATAGTTACAGTGGCTTCAGTGTGAATAAAATAAACGAGTTGGCTTGACAAAAAGAAAAATATGTAATAATTATTTCTCATTATTATCTTCGTACACCAAAAGTAGCAAATATTACCCTACCTCAATATTATAACAATGAGTATCATGAGTGTATATGTATTTCAGAGCCAGTCGGGAGTTGGCGTTGATATCAGAGGCTGCTAACACGACGCTGGTGACCCTGAAGATCAGCCAGCCTAGTGACACGAAGTAGTAAGCTATCCTGATTGGCTCACTGGAGTGACCTTGGCTGGAGACAAAGAAATCAAAATACAAATCCATGTTGGTTTTCTTTCTGGTATGTCGGAAAGTAATTGGAATATATTCTAGTTTACAACACTTTTGAATTTGGTAGAAACAGGGACTTCGTATGCCTGTGGACCTGTTGGTAATAGCCATGACAGGACTTTGAATAGTATGTGTAATAATTACATAATTATCAAGTCATTTTGATATTATCAAAACCCGAAACCATATCAGTCATATTCATTTCGTCTTTATAATATTCAATGATTATAATGATATAAATTCAGAACTCCATACCAAATAATACAAAAAAAAAACCGGCCAAGTGCGTGTCGGACCACGCACAATGAAAAGTTCCGTAGTTGGGAAGTTGGGATGAATGTATCCCAAAAACAAACTTAACATTGTAGTTGAAAAACATATTTTCCCATTCATCGATTTAAGTCACGGTGAATTCTCCAACTGCAAATTTAAGTTGGTCCACTACTACTCGTTAACTTGTAAAGCTCACTTAGCTGTGATAGTTCTCCTTTTAATTTCACTATATGTACTACTACTATGAATTTTTTCACATCTCCATAAACAACCATTTAGCTGGCAGGGGGGGGACACTTGACTCTAACAAAAATTAGCACTTTAATGCCTAATATTACGCAAACGGATCCTTTAATCGAAAACTGGTGTTGAAAGAGCCGCAAGATTTTTGAACGGCCTATCCAACGATACCCCACACCACATGAAATAGTCGAGAAAAAAAAATATCATCCCCACATTACGCGCAAGGGAGGTACCCCAAAAACTATTTCTTTCAAGATTTTTAGCACTTCGTTGGCGTGATTAATATGTACCTATGCAAAATTACAGCTTTTTAGTACTAAGCGTCTCTGAGCTACATTGCGGTCAGACAGACAGACAGACGGACAGATAGACAGACAGATGGATAGACAGACAAACGTATATGGTGAAACTATAAAGGTTCAGAGCAGTGGTGGCCCAGTGGTAACGGCCGCGACTTACGAGTTGTACGTCGTAGGTTCGAATCCGGACAGGCGCTTTACTTTGTGTAAATTATTTCATCACCACTGCTCTCAAAAACGGTGAAGGAAAACATCTTGAGGAAACTCTTGTTCTAGAACCAAAAATTCGAAGACATGTGACATCTACCAACCCGCACTAGGCCCGCGTTGTGGATTACGGCCCACTCCCTCTCGCAGAGAGGAGGCATAATGTGTCCCAGCAGTGGGAATATTATAGGCTGATTATGTATGATTATGAATAAGGGTTCCTGGTTTACTTGCGGACCCTAAAAAACAATTGTTAGATTATCTAATAGTATAATAGCTGGCTATCTGTTACCAAGTTACAAAAGATATCTTAATACATATGTAAGACTATCTAAGGTTTTATTAGGGACCTTTATGGTCCCTAATAAAACCTGGTTCCTAAGTACCTACTCGTACATTACACCGTATATATCAAACGTGATGAATGTCTACAGCTGTTCTGAGCATTACACACGTTAGGTCCTATTACGGACGTGTGAGCCCACTTACGATGTTTTTCTTACACCGTTCGACCTTAATGATGGATTAAGTACCTACCGGCTAAAATGTTTGGTACTGTGGAAATTTGGTGCTAACGTACGGTTTAGTAAGTACTTTGATAAAAGTTTTGTTTTTGTTTAGAGGCGAAATCATAGTGTTCTTGTTAGTAAGAATTATTATAATACACTTGTACCTTGTACCATAAGTGTCTCTATGTAAGTTTGTTAGAAAATTTTATTTTGGATATTATGTTGTATTTTTTAGGAAGCATAGAACTATTTTCTGTATTTAAATTTTGACTCACACGAATAATAAAGAAAATAGAAAATAGTTGGTAGTACACACGTAGTTCGAAGTTAATTTATCGTAGACACACTTGTACGAGTGATCCTACGTATATGTATATATATAAGGGTTCCGTTTTTTTTCCTTTTGAGGCACGAAACCCTAAAAATGTTAATAAAGAAAATAGTTCTATACTTATAGATTACAGGAAAACCTATAAGAAATCTATGGTGGAAATAAAATGGTAAATCTCTTAATATTGTGCGTACAAACTTATTTGCAGTTGGAATGTATGGGAGAACTTGTTTTTCAATTATATGTAACTATATGAGAGCGGTGGTGGCCCAGTGGTAACGTCCGCGACTTATGAGTTGTAGGTCGTAGGTTCGAACCCAGGTAGGCGCTTTACTTTGTGTAATTTATTTCATCACCACTGCTCTCAAAACGGTGAAGGAAAACATCGTGAGGAAACCGGTATGTCCAAGAACCAAAAATTCGAAGACATTTATGACATCTACCAACCCGCACTGGGCCCGCGTGGTGGATTAAGGCCCACTCCCTCTCACAAAGAGGAGGCCTGTGTCCTAGCAGTGGGAAAATTATGGGCTGATTGATTGGGTCCGCTCGCACTTGGAGGTTTTTATTATTTAAATAGATTGAACAAATTTTAATAAGAGTTTCAATTACCGTAATATGTGTCCTACGTGTTTTAACAGTCCTACATCTTTTTGTGTGTCAACTTTCATCCAAATTCGTTTAGCAGTTTAAGCGTGATTTAGTCACAAACATTCATATACACATTAATTAGTAGGCCATCTGGTCTATTATGCTAAAGGCCTTTAAGGTATTTCTTCCTTTTTAGGCATCCGTAGTAAATTCTATAGTTTCACCATGTCTGTCTGTCTGACGGTCTGTCCCCGCTTTAGCTCAGTACTAGAAAGCTTTAATTTGGAATTTACTTTTAAATACTCTAACAAATTGGTAAAATTTTTTTTTAGGGTGAGGCGGCTTAAAAAACATTTTTTTGCCTGTAAAGTGTGAATGATACTTTTTTTCCTCGACTATCCCATGGTGTGAGGTATCATTGGATACGATTTGGCCGTTCAGAAATATTGCGGGGCTCTGGAAACCATTTTTTTAATTCAGGAATCCGTTTGCGTAATATTAAGCTTTAAAGTGCTATTTTTCAAGAATTAATAGATTTTAGAGTCAAGTGTCCTTCCCGCCTTCTGCCAGCTAAATGGTTGTTTTTGGATATGAGAAAAAAATCATACGACCAGTATTTTTGCACTGCAAAACCTGCTGGGTCTCGTCTCCTTAGGACGTGAGCAACGTGTTATCGCAGTGCATCAGTCGTCAGAGACAATGATAAAATGTCTCATGTAGGTACCTGTAATGTTAATGGAATTTCTACGTTTTAAATTGGAATGTCATGATATTCCAATTTAAAACATAGGTATTCCGGAAGGATTTTGATTCCAAATTCCTTATTTATCATACGGGTATCTTTTCTCTTAGGGTGCCTGCAGACAGCTGACCACTTGACCAGCTTATCAGTTTAAAAAGCCGATAAAAAATTGCGACATCCTAAATTCCCGTCATTTTTCATAATTACTCAACTTTTGAGTCGACTGTCCACGAGTGTCTTGACGTTAGCTAACCTGTACTTGGTAGAACTTACGTAATTCCCAAAAACATTTGCAAACAAATAAAATAAAAGTTACAGAAGCAGGATAGTATGATGATGCCACCAATGGAATCGTCCACCTTGCGGACCAACATCGCTTGCTTCACGTATGCTTCTCTCAATTTGCGCCAGGTATACACTTTTGTTGCTTCGTTTTTCTGAAACAAAGCACATCACTATTATTGTAACACAGTTTCTCTAAATTATCCTATGGTAAAGTCAGAAACGACTTTACCAAAGGATAATTTAGAGTTGCCCAGTAACTGGGTTGTGGAGGTCAGATAGGCAGTTACTCTGTGTAAAATACTTGTAGTTGTACAGTAGCATCCGGTTGAACTGGCAGCCGACAACCTTTTCACAACTACAAAGTTGGGGAACATTGTAGTTGTGAAAAGGCTACGCAGATTGCTTTTTTGGTAAAGCCAGAAGTGAAAGTCGATTAATATGGTTATTTTAACATCAATCATAACATAACATACAATTTTTATAATACTAAAATTAAATGTATAAATTTTAGTATTATAAGAATAAGATGTACGATTAATTAGTAATGTTGTACTCGTGCTCTTCCAAATTTCAATTCGAATATGTAATTTGTGGATAACGTAGTTTGTTACGCACTGATATACCTAGTTTATTAGCTATTGTTAACCATATACAAGGTGTCGTTTTGCATCCTCGTCAAATCAAGAAGGTAACTATGCTAATGACAATAAGTAGGTTTTTTTTTTTTCTAATTTTCGGAATTCGACATTTGTGGGACACGCATATTAAAACGCGGCCCGTGTGATACCGCACTGTAACTGCCCTTTTACACACACAGTACCGCATACACATCGGGGTGATTCTGTTCTGTGAAAGTGGTGTATTCTAAAATACTGTCAAACTTAAATAACTAAAAAAAACTATGTATTAATTATTGAGCAGGTATCGTAATTTTATTTGATTATATATATCTTAGTGGTGGCCCAGTGGTAACGGCCGCGACTTACGAGTTGTAGGTTGTAGGTTCGAACCCAGACAGGCGCTTTACTTTGTGTAAATTATTTCATCACCACTGCTCTCAAAACGGTGAAGGAAAACAGTGTGAGGAAACCGGCATGTCCTAGAAACAAAAATTCGAAGACATGTGACATCTACCAACTCGCACTGGGCCAGCGTGGTGGATTACGGCCCACTCCCTCTCACAGAGAGGAGGCCTGTGTCACAGCAGTGGGAACATTATAGGCTGGTTACGTATATATATATATTTCATAGCAGCCTCCTGAAATTTGACGAGGATGCAAAACAACACCTTGTATAGTGTGTAATTGTTGGTTTTCCTTAATTAAATAATAAAATTAAAAAAATAACAACATCACGCCTGTTTTTCCTTAAGGGTTAAACATCAATCATTGATTGTCACCTACATTGTCACAAAATTATTAGATAATAATTTTAAATATCCATTTTCATCTAATAGTTGAAGTGCCTTCAAAAGTCCTGATTTAATAACTTTCTGTTTGACCAATCTCGCCATCTGTGCAAAATGAATTCTTAACCCAAAAACTTAATTAGATCTTATAATTCCATTGTAGATTTGGCATCCATGGGCCGACGAAACTTGACTTGAAATTCCATTTCATGGTAGTTGGTAGATATCTCTAGGCTCGTGGCTCGTCGCTATATAATAACAGCCGCTCGGGTTGATCGAAGATTAAGGTACGCTTGCCGCGGTCGGTTCCTGGATGGGTTACCATCCGTTACATATCGAGACCCCTCCATACGCAATGGCTTTACGTGCGTTGTATGCTTTTTGGGGTCCCAACTGTCATTCGTAGATCTTTGAGAGTCGCTACGGGTAGTCTGACGCCCAAAAGTCTGACAACCGGACTTACCAATAGAAATCGTTACCCAGTAACTGGGTTGTGGAGGTCAGATAGGCAGTCGCTCTATGTAAAATACTGGTATTTAGCTGCATCCAGTTATACTGGAAACTGACCTGAACATAGTTGGGAAAAGGATAGGCAGATTGATTTTGATGGCCGGTAGGTATTCTCAAGACTAATGCTTCTTATATGTTGAATAAAATAGGCCACAAAAGCAATAGGTACACGTATGAAGAAGTAGAACTGGTTCGATCTATGCGCAGTTAACCTGATTTCCCCTGAGCACGATAAGTCAATATGACATAGTTCACAAGAGACTTGAAGATATATTTGTTGCCTTTATAATAAATAGGAAATTGTTGAAATGTTATGAATTATTACTGAAAATTTGTTTTAGTTGTTTAATCAGTCATAGATGTCGATAATCGTAGTTGTTTAACTTGGATTTCGCAAAACTTTCTCTGTTAGATGCGCGATGAATAAAATAATTTGAAAGTCAGAGAAATAGGGATGTTACGAATCTCATTAATTGCGAGAGTGCGAATTATCCGAATGCGAATGTGCAAATATTCTTTGGAATGAACATTTTCCAAATGTGTTTGTAATGCCAAAGCGGACGCTCAAATGTGGAATAACTTTTCTTTTATTCAAAAGAATATTAATAAGAATATTAATATATGGCGAATTATAGGCGTACAAATCGCCATATATTTCACTTTTCTTTCCCGGTGCCATAAGAATAACTGTCAAAATAGTTCAAAACAATTCTACTTCACAAATTACTTGTTTATTTACGTAATAGTTAGTTACAACTGTCTAAAAACTAAAACAAAACAAAGAAAGAAACGCTCTCTATTGGTCGAATGAAACATGTGATGCCCGGATGATGGATCGTCACACCGCGTGGCCGCCGATCACGCCGCGTGGAGCGATTCGCATCGCTCGGTGCGAATGCGAATGTCGATCATCGTGCGTGTACACGACCACGAAGAGCGCGACTCTTTTATAATTATGAATATGAAATACTCGCGCGATCAATCCATTCGCGTTTGTACGCCATAATTCATACAAACGATTGCGTCGATCGCTTTTGGTTAGGAAGCATAGGAACAGGTAGTTAATAATCGGTGTCGCCTATGGCGGCTATATTTAATCAACGCACAAGTTTGGGACAGCACATCGTGCAGCTCAGATGCACAGGTTGAAAAAGTTGTGACTGCCCTGGCATTTGTTTTGGCTTAAAAACTGATATGGAACAATACTTCTTGGTGGAAGAAAGTATAGGTGCAATATATTAGAATCATATTTTAATAGGTTAAGGTGGGTGTTGCCCTTTATCCGTAATATAAATATTATTTCCCGTTTATAGACAGGTTACATACTTCAGGAAGTTTCAGTATAATAATGTATATCTAAATATATTCATAAACGCATTGTAGCCGTGAAAGCCGAATGAAAAGGTCGACTGAACACGAGAATTAATTTTAATCATTTACGGTTGGTATATTACAGAGACAGAAATGGAAACATTTGGAGGAACCTTTACCACAATAGGTGGTCTTTATACTGAAAATGACAATTAGATGACTGTAACTAACATACAATAAACGCGTAGGAAGGCAGGCGGTATGATGGGTCGACGACGTCATTAGTCTTTTCGGCAACCTGGACAGGATTGGCACAAATAAGCAAGAATGTATATTGAGTTGAAAGAGGTGAATGATGATGATATGATAAAAATTACTTACCTGTAATAATACACATCTGCTTGAGAAACCACAGGACTATAGATGTAAGGAATCAATAGTGCATGCCATTGAATGTGCAACTCAAAACTAGTTGTAGTAGCAATTGAGGGGAGGTGTCCCAAATGTCACCACAACTACCGGTCTATATCCAGAAGTGGAAGTCTTTTGGTTGAGATAGTGATATTGACTATACCTACATTATAATGATAAAGCCTGCTGAGTATGAGGTTCAGGGTTTGATTCCATGGTCCGGCAATTGTTATTGGGTTATTCCATCTGGAATTTCTCAGTAGCAGCCCCGAATCTGGATTTGTGCCCGGTTGGTGGTCATAGACTGGCACCTTAGGCACCGAGGCCCCCGCAACACAGGCAACAGGAAGGAATACGGGTGGGTTTTAGTCAGTAAGAGTCTGACACCCTCCCGCTCCGCCCAGAGCGGGAGAAGTTATTTGATGATTTCCCACCCTCAAAAAAAAAAAAGGCAGTGACATCTAAGAACGCATGACGAACTTGCTGCCGGTTGCTCAGGCAAGAATAGTATATATATTAATTATAGTGATCAATTGTCAAGGTCGCTAGCTAACCACTTATTGCAATACAACTCATAAAAAAACACATTGTAATTAGTAGATTATGTCACTATTAAATTAAATTAAATAAATTGACTTAAACAGTTAAATAAAAATAAACAATTATATGAACTCATATAACCTGTCAGTAGGTAAGCTATTTCTGGGGAAAGAACATAAACATTGTCTTGAGTTAATTACAGCGACTAGCTATTCTTATCGCTTAAGTAGTCATTGATAGAATAGTATGCGTTTGAACAAAGGTTGGATTTTAATTTAGCTTAAAACGCATTAAAAGGCAAATCTAGGGTAGCATGTTATAAAAAGTTATAACAAGCTCAACAAATGATTTATGAACCTTATGAAGCCGGTGAAATGGAGCACGTAATGTGTCCTTCTTTCTGGTGTTAATAATGTGAACATCACTGTTTTTAGTGTATAAGCGTATATTTTGTCTAATATACTTATAAGATGTTGGCGAAGATGAATTATGATGCCACCCTTTTTTTTATAGGAAATTATCTAATTCTCCCGGAGCGCTGTGCTTTGGCCGGAGCGGGAGGGTGTGTCAGATTCATACTGACTAAAACCCACCCATGTTCCATTCGTTGCCACGGTATCCCTTCCGGACTTTCCCACGACCCCGGCAAGCATCGGCCCTAGTGAACGCCTACACTTGTGCTGACGACATCTCTGCGCCTACGATGGCCGGAAATCCGCCCGGGATTCCCGACGGCCAGGGCGTCTCCTGCAGCGGCTAGGGGCGAGAGGGCGCGAAATTTGCCTTTCCCTCAAACGTCCCGCCTCCTCCTTCGCGAGCATTACTGCTTCGCAGAAGGAGGTGACGGCTGCCCATGCCCTCTAGCTCCATACCATGGCCTGAACCAGGGCCGAACGCGAGAGATCTCTGCCGCCGATTGCCTCCACGAGGACACGGCGGTGGTCTGCCTAAGCCGGGCATACCTCCACCGTATGCTCCACCGTGTCCTCCGGGCGATCCACACAGTGGTGATACCCGGACGTTTCCTCTCGCCTTATCCGCCTTAGCGATGATGCCACCCTGAGAATACCAATATCGATAAAAGAAACTCTCAGAGGAACTCTGGCACCAAACTGGTAAATTGATTGCTGTACTGTTGATGCACCCTTGCCTGACCCTTCAGGTAATACAGGTGTGATGGTATGTTATGTAATGATGAATGAAATAATATTATATACAATGATAAAAAAACCATTCCTTACTTTATCAAATTTCATCTGCTTCTTGTCCAACGCACATATTTTTGCTAGACACTGGTTCAGCCTATGATATCGTGAAGTTAGACCCATACTGATCAGGACAATCAGTTGGTCTTGAAGGTTCCATAGCAGAGTAGCCACGGTGCTCATAAAGGCTAGAGGAAACGCATACCAGTCGGAATATTCATCTGAAATATAAAGTCAAATATAAAATTACTTACATTTGTATTTCCCGAAAGGGGAGGTAGAGAATTCAAACAGTTCGTATAGTATTTTTATCTCACGAAACGACGCGCGCTTTACTTATGGTAACCAAGTGTACAAACACGCCGTGAATGTGTGTGTGGAGATGCGTAGTATCAAATCAAATCAAATCATTTATTTTTGCTGAATACACTGTTACAATGGTGTTATAAGAATTACATGTTTCAAGTGATTCTACCGTAAGGCATGCAAAAATTTATACAGTCATAGTTATTCATCAATTAATCAAAATCGACATTGGAATAAATAAAATTAGATGAAATAAGCACGATATAGTTATAATAAGTTAAAGTCATAGTGGAGAATAAATTATTTATTAAATAATAAAATATTTAGATTATTTCAATGTCAATGTCAAAATTAGTTATTAAGAGATACATGCATAATTCATTGAATAATTGATTTTACTTGATGTCACTGTGAGGTCTATAATTTGGCAAAATTATCATTGAGGAAGTCATTCAAGTTATGCATATATTAACCAGATTTTTTTTTAGACTTTTCTTAAATAGGGCCGTATTCATTGCCCTTATTTCTTTAGGTAATTTATTGAAGATTACAGGAGCCATATGGAACACACTCTTGTACATTAAAGAGGTACATGTTCGGGGTACATAGAGGCGTAGTGCGTCCCGTTGTTGCCTATTAATTATTTCTGATGCTAATTTAAATAGGTTTTTATTGGTTTTCACAAATAATGAGACCTCACAGATATACAGACTTGGGAGAGTCAGAATCTTATACTACTGGAAAAACGGTTTACAGGTTTCGACCATTTGAAGCCCAAACATAGCCCTTAAGCACCGTTTTTGTGCTTTAAAAATTATGTCAATATCTGTTGAATTTCCCCAGAAAATTACCTTCACATTAAATTATCTTCACACACACACATATACATTTCCGACTTCGCCGTTATCTCTTGCTGACCATGGTTTTATTATTGTTGTTAGTAATTAACTATTTATTTATTTTACTTCGATGGCGCAAGTTTATCATTTCTCATTTCGAGTTACAGCTATAGCCTTATGTAAGCGGGTACGCCCTTTATGCCTGGAGGGTTTTATGTAAGTATTAAGTTCTGTTTACGTTTTTTTTACAGTTACAGTTTTCAAAGTTTTGTTGATATATTGGCGTGTGTTAGCTAACATGGCAAGTAATTTTATTTAATGTTTTGGGTTTCGTAGAGTTATTTACTTTGCATACGATGTGTATAGAATCAAGTATACATAACAGGTGTGCTGCTGGGGAGTTTGTTGCGCCACTTGTTTTCCCAGCTAAAGCACTAGGAAGTGGTGAAGGGTGGGCGTTTTTGGGGGATTGTCTTATGTAATTTTGACGTTCGAAAAGTGCTGATTCTCAGCCTAGTTTGAATTAATGACTTTTGAGTTTCATTTTATTTTGATTTTCTCGGACAGTACCGAGAGTTCAGGAGCTTTAGTTACTGTCTTAGATAATGCAATGGCACAGGCGCTTATACACACATTCATAGCGTATCTGTATGTTAAGTATGTAGGTACTGGGGAATTACGTCAAACTCGCTCGCTAGTAAGTTGCACACTACTTTATTCGAGAACATGCCCCAGCGCGGGGAGGCGGGACGCAGCCCGCTCGCCTACCTATGCTCGGTACACATACATAACATCCCTCCCCCTTAGCTACTGCCACCCTGGTTTGTTGGGGTCGAGAAGATTGGGCTAATTTCTTGGCGCCGCTGATTAATGCCAGTGGCTCGTGGCGGTGTCGCCGGAGTATCCTCCTCTATGGTTCCCGCTTCCAGACCTTCCTCTCCTCCCGCCGGAACCACCCTCTCCGGTTGTGTGGCAGTGAGCGGCACCACATCAGGAATCACATCTAGGTCCCAGTCTGGCTCGTCCTCTGGTGTGGAGCTCTCCCTTCTCCTTATTTGGTCTGTATGTCTGGTGACTTCGCATCCTAGCTGTGGTATGTATACCGCATATGTTACCGTGCCTGTTCTCTTCCTTATGATACCTTGTATCCAGCTGATTTTTTTACTGTCCGTATTTTTTGTAATCCACACTTTTTCATTGTTTTTAAAGTTTGTTCTTTGTATCCCTCTATAATATTTAGCCTGTAAGGACTGATTTCGTGCGACGGTTTTAGTGAGGTCTGTGGACGCGGGCGACGGCGTGCTTGGATTCAATAAGTCCAGCCGTGAGCGCAACGAGCGCCCAAATACTATTTCCGCGGGTGATTTTTCTGTGGTACTATTTTTAGAGTTCCTGTAATCGAATAGTAATTTAGCGATTTTTTCGTTAATTGTTTTTTTATTACAACCCTCCAGTAAATAACCTTAAGTCCCTTTTTAACCACTTTCACCATGCTTTCTGCTTGCCCGTTGCTAGCCGGGTGATATACAGGAGACAGAACGTGCTCAATGCCGTTAAGTTTACAAAAGTTCTTAAATTCCGAAGATGTGAAGGATGTGCCATTGTCACTCACCAACGTATGCGGAATTCCGAATCGCGACATTAAATCGTATAGTTTATTTATAACCGCTTTTGAATTATAAGTAGACGATACATCGTAACATTCGACCCATTTGCTATATGCATCCACAATTATTAAAAACATGTAATTGTGAATTGGCCCACAAAAGTCTACGTGTACTCGGTAAAAAGGTTGCGGCGGTAACGGCCAAGGCGCGAGAGGGGCGTGCGGCGGCGCGGGCCGCAGCGCACAGCACACGTCACAGGCGCCTGCTACTCGCTCCAGCTCGGCGTCCAGGCCGGGGAACCACAACCGCTTGCGAGCCTCCGCTTTCATTTTCACCACTCCGAAATGTGAGCTATGTAATTCCCTACATACGCTATCCTGTAATGTCGCGGGAACTACGACCTTATGACCACGCATTAAGATACCACTTTCGTAAGATAATTGCGTTCGACAATTGAAAAATGGTTTTAAGCCTAGGTCATTCACCTTCCTAGGCCACCCGTTTAAAACATAACGCTTGACCGTAGTTAAAATGCCATCGCGCTCCGTCTCGTTACGCAAATGGATTACTGTCACCGGTAAGTCACCCTCCACTACAAAGTTGACGTAGCTAGCGCGATCGCACATACTGTCAACAAGCTCGTCGTCCCGCGCTTTTGTTATGTTTTCATCACACGCCCGTGATAAATAGTCCGCACTATTAAGTTTGCTACTGATATACTCAATACAGTAGTTATAGGCCATTAGGAATATGGCGTATCTTTGTAGCCGATTAGCGGATACTTCCGGGATGCCTTTATGTGGGCCGAATATTGCTAATAGTGGTTTGTGATCCGTTCGTAATACAAATGGTTCCGCCCGTCCATAAAGGTACTGATGGTAACGTTTTACCCCGAATATTATCGCGGTGGCTTCTTTTTGAATTTGCGCGTAATTCTTTTCCGCTGCTGTTAGCGTCCGCGAAGCGTATGATATCGGTCTTTCTAACCCGTCATCCCCTTTTTGAGATAGAACTGCTCCTAACCCTGTTGGTGACGCGTCTACCGTTAATATTAGTTTAGCTTGCGGATTGTAATGCGCTAAAGTTTTATCGGATGCTAAAATGTTTTTTATTTCTTCGAAAGCTTTATTATGTATGTGGGTCCATTGCCACTTAGTGTTTTTATTTAGTAAATTATACAATGGACTAAGTATGGACGACGCGTCTGGCACGAAGTTCCGATAATAATTAGTGAGACCTATAAATGACTGCAATTGTGTCACGTTTGTTGGCGTAGGTGCTTGCAAAATAGCTTTTACTTTATCGGGCGACTTCCTTACTCCGTGCCTATCTATGACGTGCCCTAGGTATGAGATCTCGTTTTTATAGAATTCGCATTTACTCATCTGTACGGTCAATTCGGCGTCATCTAACCGTTGTAAGACGGTAATAAGCCTTTGCATGTGCTGTTCTTTGTTTGCTCCCGTGATAAGGATGTCGTCCAGTAGAAAGATAATGCCCTCTATTCCGGCGAGCAAGCATTCCATCGCGCGTTGAAATATAGCGGGCGCGCTCGACAACCCGAAAACTAATCGTGTAAAATTGAATAACCCACGGTGTGTATTTATCATGTAACCTTTTATGACTCGTTATTCAAAATGAACTGATTATATGCCATGGATAAATCAATTTTACTGAATTGTAGGCCGCCATGCAATTTTGCTAACAAATCGTTCACCGTTGGCAAGGGGTACTGTTCTATGATCAGCTGTTTGTTGATAGTAACAGAGTAGTCGGCACAAAGTCTGATGCTGCCATCTTTTTTTAGTACCGGCACGACGGGCGATGCGTACTCCGAGTGTTGGACAGGTTGTAAGATCCCTAGTGACAATAGCCGGTCTAGTTCCTTGTCTATTCTATATTTAAGAGCGTAGGGTACTGGTCTCGCTTTGAAAAAAATAGGCTTCGCATCGGTTTTTAAATGTAAATCTATTTTATATTTGTTAAATGCTCCTAGATTGCCTGAGAAAACTTTCGGAAACATGTTAGTAAGTCGTTCACCGATATTAGACTCGCGTGACCGTGATGTACCTTGGGTGACGGCGTGTACCTGCATCGCTGCTCGCGCCGGCGCTAATTCCAAGTCAAATTCTCGAATAAAATCGCGACCGAGCAACGGCGGGCCGCTTGCGTTCACCACGTAAACATTCAGTGTGTGTGTAAGCCCGAGATACGATACCGGTAATAAAACGACTCCTATTATTTTGATGTTTTCCCCTGTATAGCTAAACAATCTTTTGTCGGTGTCTGACAATGGCAATCCGTTAAAATTTGAATTATAGATTTCTTTTGTTATTACACTCACCGCTGAGCCACTATCGATTTCGAACTCCAAAGATAGACCACCGATCATCACGCGCTCTGACATTGGTTTCCCGCGCACGCATCGAATATTATAAAAACACTCACCGTCGTCGTCATCCACGACCGCAGCCTCATCCACGTACTTTACTTTGCCCGCGTTTGGACACATTTTACGTAGGTGTCCTTTGTTATTGCACTTTTTACACTTGTAATTTTTATAACGGCACTGCTCAGACTTGTGATTGTTGTACCCACACACACTACACTTTTCCTTCTTGGATATGGTGAAGACGCCGTCCGGGCCCACTGCGCCGGCGCTGCTGGCGCCTGGCGCTGCCTGCGACGAGGCCAGGCGCGCGCAGCGCACGCTCTCCGCCAAGTCAATAGCCTTCGCGAGGGTCAGCTCCCGCTGGTCCTGCACGAACAATTTGTCCCGCTCTCGTCCTGCCGCCATGCCCATGATAAATCTATCCAGCAAGGCCTCCTCCAAGTTCTTAAAAGCACAGTGAGTGGTTAATCCTCTGAGCCTAGCCGCCCATTGAGTGTGCGTTTCTCCTGGTCGTTGTGTTGCAGCATAGAAGTTCGACTTTTCTGCAAACCCGAACCTTTTCGGTGTGAAGTGATCGTCGAGGAGTTTCACTATCACCTCGTACTCCTGTTCTTCCACCTTGTTGGGCAACGCCAGGTCCCTTGCGAGTTTGAATGTCGATTCGCATAACGACGTCAACAGTATTGCCCTCCGTCGGATTGACGCTTTGTCCGTTTCCGCGGTTATGTTGTTGGCAATGAACCACTGATGTAATCGCGATTTATAACTGTCCCACTCTTGGGACAGGTGATCAAAGTTGGTGAGAACACCATACGTCGCTCCCGTAGACATTTTAACAATGAAAATGTGAGTCCGCTCGTCGCCACGTGTTAAGTATGTAGGTACTGGGGAATTACGTCAAACTCGCTCGCTAGTAAGTTGCACACTACTTTATTCGAGAACATGCCCCAGCGCGGGGAGGCGGGACGCAGCCCGCTCGCCTACCTATGCTCGGTACACATACATAACACTGTACAATTGGTAACCACAAGTAAATCGCACTTCACTCTATGAGACAAAAATAATGTAAGTTATGCCGTAAATCCCAGTGGAAGCAAGCCTATTGCCGTTAATCAAATAATAATCGAGACTTTAAAGTGCTACTTGGAATTTCCTGATGGAAAAAACCTAGTAACAATTTGCCTGCTCTCGAAACGAACCCAGGATAAAACGGGCCAAGATTACAGTCTGTTTATCAGTCTCTGCACGGTTTTCTATCTTAATATATTATAATTTAAAGTCATTTTTCGTGTCTGTCTATGTGCTCGCGTTGTTCTTCTAAAATCGCTACGGATTTTGATGTGGTTTTCATCATAATCCGAAATCTATCATTTATCGATCATTGATTCCGAAAGATTTATATGTATAATACATTAATATTAAACTTTCATTAATTTATACTTCTACTAGTACTTCCTGCTATTTTTTCTTTTTAAATTATCTATTATGTTATCTTTTAATATTTGTCATTATTATTGTTTCTTCTCAGAGCACATGCCATCTCTCACCACCCTTGGTTGACTGGCAAAGAATGCCTAAGGCATTAAGTCCGCCTTTGTACCTTATTGTGTGCGAGAAGTTTAAATAAATAATAAATAAAGAAATCTTAATGTATTGTCAAGTCGTAAAAACCCTGCGAAGCAGTGGGTTGTAGCTTGATTATCAAAATTGTCACTTACGTCTTAATATCATAAATCCATGCGATATCAGTATGTATCGCTTTATAATTAAAGATGGCGGACAGTCTAATCCTATGGCTGAGATAATACTCATAAGATGTTCCACTGAAAAATTAAACAGTAAATTAAACAATATGAGAGTATACACTGGGTACGCATAAAAAAAAATAAAAAAG
The DNA here is from genome assembly GCA_905333075.3 of Atethmia centrago. Taxonomy (NCBI): domain Eukaryota; kingdom Metazoa; phylum Arthropoda; class Insecta; order Lepidoptera; family Noctuidae; genus Atethmia; species Atethmia centrago. Next base: position 25,036,302 of record HG995369.1, read on the forward strand.
CAACCGACTCCAAAAAAAAAACATTACAAACGAAACATAACTTTAATTTCGGAAGTCAGTGTCTTTGGTTTTTCGAAAGTTGGTGGCAAAAAACTAAAAGTTTTTGCCACCGACTTTTGTAATTAAAGATAATAAATATTTCACTTGTTTTGGAACGCGGTTGTTTTTTTTTATTTAAAACGTTTTTATTTTTCACTTTTTAGTTTTGAACATCACCACCTGCTATGTAAATAACGATGACTTGAAGTTATTCTAACATCATCCACATTGACTAAGTGGGGAAAATACGTATTATTGAAGCTAACTCAATAACAACCAAGGCAAATTTAATACAAAAAATTACGGGACCACCGCGCAAGCTTTTTCCACCAAATATTTTTTTTTAAATTCGTTCCACTATTGACAAAAATATCGATAAGCATACACTAAAAAAAATCCGTACAGAAGACCATCCTCCTCCTTTTTTGAAGTTGGTTAATAATGGATATGGCAGTCCATCTGCTCGCTTACGGGATGTTTAATCATTGCTGCAGAGGTTTTGTATCGTGTAACAGCACATTCGTTGAAATAGCTCTAAGTTTGTAGTCAGTTAACTAGGAATGATTTATAATACTACGCCCGTATTTCTCGAAGGCTCAAGCAAAGGTGTTTAATGTTTAATTCTACCACATTAAAGAAAGAAAGAAAAATACAATAGATTTATTTGTCACTGAAACATGTGCATATATGAGACTATGATAATTCTAACAAACAATAAAACAAAACAGATTTATGCTTATGCATAGAATTGTTTTGTTTTATTATATGTTATATGTCCATGAGAACATAGAACATATACAGTCGGCAGCTGCATGCCGTGACTGTGACAAAAAGGCATGATTCTGTGCTATTGGGGACCCACAACACAGCGCTGATTAATAGCCACCATGCTGTTGATTGCCATTAATCGCGCACAAATCCAGACTCTGAATTGCTACTGAGGAATTCCCGTACAGTATCTGTGCACCCACAAACATTGATACCGGTGAAAGAACAACATTTATTATTTATTTAATCTTGCTGCGTGAGGCGCCACTAACGAGCGCGCTTCGCACTCAACCTTATTGCTGATGACGTTGACATATTCTGTTGCGGTTTGGGTGAATTTGAAAGAATAGCTACCTATAGAATTTGTTATGGTATAAGCAGTTGAACTATTTAAGTTTTAAGTGCACTACAATATCGCATTGGGTCTAGCCTGTAAGGATATTTGTATGTTTGGAGTGAATAATTAAATAAATAAACATCGTGAAGAAAGATGGACGTATAAGTTAATATAATTCTGAAGTCTTCAACCTGTCTTGAGCAAGCGTGGTGATCAATGCTCGTACCTTCTCTGTATGAGACGAGATCTTTGCACTGCATTGGGACCATAATAGGCTGGTTTTATTATTTAACTGTGAGTGCAGCTGTTACTATTTATTCCTGTGACAACAGTGTCCTACCGATTTCTAAGGAAACTTTGTAATACAGGAATCAAGGTATCTATATCTTCTACTACATCGATAAACTTACACAATGAGCAAACCGTCATAAAACCGACGACGAAATACATTCTTTTCTTCAAAGTCCTATCAGCTGGTGCTTTGACAGCCATTATTCTTTCAACCCTGGCCCACAATGCTGAGAGATCTCCCCAGGACCTATATAGTTTTGATGCGAGGATCAAAGACAGGATTGCTATTGTGTAGAAGATGGTACCCGCCAAACGGGCTGTGACGCTTCCTGAAAATTAACATTGAATTGTATTTATTATAGTAATTAGGAACTATGATGGATTGTTTAGATGGGAAAGTAATATTGAGTAACCTTCTGTTTCACACTTTGTCTTGTGTTGGTAAAAAAATAGATTTCCAAATCTGGGTTGTTTCCAAAATTTTTGCTGGACTGGATATAAAGCATGACCATATGAATTGAAATAAAATGAAATGAAATGAAATTTCAGCAAAATATTTTTTGGAGTTAGTTTTATCCTTCCCAAAGTTTTGTCATTCCTACTTTTTCATAAAACCTTGATGAACAACTTACTTTGTCCAGCAGTATCAATAGCCCAACCAGCAAGTGCCTTTATAACCTTCCAGATTGCTTGGATTTCCATAAAGATTAACACGATCAGTAGAAAAGCACTCCACAAATAGCAAATGTATCTCTTCGACCCCAGCACACCGATCAGGCAAGACCACTTGAACACTTTCTCCATAACAGTTAAGAATTCCTAAAGAAAAAAAGGTGATTTTTAAAAATTAAATATCCATGTTGTCTAAAACGGTGAAGCAAAACATCGTGAGGAAACCGGCATGTCCTAAAACCAAAAATTCGAAGATTTGTGACATCTACCAACCCGCACTGGGCCCGCGTGGCGGATTACGGTCCACTCCCTCTCACCGAGAGGAGGCCTGTGTCCCAGTAGTGGGAACATTATAGGCTGATTATGTATGTTGTCTACATAGGTTGTTGTGATAAGTGTTAAAGTGAGAGGTTGCATTTATATGACTATGATCGGGAAGGCATCGGCAAATCCTTTGATATCAGTCCTCGGCTAGAAAGTGCCTGAGCCTTTTTTTTTTTTGGTATCTGTGTTGTGCTATTCACAGAGTGTGAATTCTTTCCGGTCTGTTTTAGAAGTGAAGACTTTTAATTGGCTGTCAGTCTCACATAATATTTTTATTCTGTTTGTTTTAGCTGTAAGTCATCCATAATAAATAAATAAATACAGTGCAGGTGTCTAAAGCCGGTGGTAGCTACTTGCGGTATAAATCTGCCTAGCCTTTTTCCAACTATGTTGGGGTCGGCTTCCTATCTTGCCTGATGCAGCTGAATACCAGTATTTTACATGGAGCTACTGCTTATCTGACCTCCACAACCCTTTTACTAGGTAACACAATTTCCTGGGGTAAGACTGGTTGTCAGACTTTTGGTCTTCTGACTACCCGTAACGAATTTCAAAGATCTACAAATTACAGCCTTTACCAATGGTTTGCGTGCTTTCCGAGACGCAGAGGGGTCTTGCTAAGTAGTGGATGGTCTACGGACCAACTTCAGCGAGCGTCACTTAACATTCGAACGACCCGTGTGGCTTTTATCAATTAGCAACGCTCCCCTCCTCCTCTTTAGTTTACTATCGAAGTTGAAACATATTTTTTTAAAAAGTGAATAGTGCTACGACAATGAGGAATTGAATCACAAGAATAGCCCTATGATATTGTCATTAAATTGTGCTTAGCCTGTCACAGTCCACAATTTGATAGACTTCTTGTTGCATCAAAACACCCAGTTCTTTGCCTTATGCCTACTATAGTTTGACCAATACGTTTTTTTTTTTTGTGAACGGCGTATCGTAGTTGACCTTGAGGGGTTGTGACTACTTAACCGGACTATATTGCGGCTGCCTTAAGCGAACTGAAAGCCTCCATCCAGGGGCGAATTTCTTACATTACTAAGCGACTGCACGCTCTCTGGGATACGAACCTCGGCTTAGGGTATTACTGGGGGGAGGACAGCAAGGTGGGACAGGCTTAATCAGAACTGGATAATTATTATTATCAGGTGAATTTAAAGCTACGGGCTCAGCTACGGTGCGAGTTGGCACTTTGTCGAGTAAGGGTCGGGGGGACAATTACGTCATGGTCTTCGCCCGGGACCTAGGTTAGGTCGGAACATCGGTTTGTGATTGTGATTTGTGTGCACGTAACTGTACTCGTGGTCCGACTGCTTCGCTGGAGGAGGGTAATAGAGTCATTGGGGTCGAGAACATGCCTCGGACGGCGAACTGATCTAATTGTGGCGGCCTTGACAACCAGAGGGTTGCGATGATTGACGGCTGAATCGAAGAAACGCTTGACATTGCGTTTCATGAACAGCTGGACAGTGGGAATTTTGAGGTCGAGGATTTGACTGATACCGCTGTACTGCACCTTAAGTATGGACGCGGCGAAACGCCCGGGGCAGTGCAGGTCGTTCTTTCTCTAACGCTCATGGCGTCGCATCCCCCGCCTCGCCGCACATTCCTAAGGTGCGGTACAGCGGTATCGGTTAAACATTTCCCCATTTAATTTTACTCAATCTATACTATATATGCAATGTTTTTGCTATTAATATTATAAAAAGCTAAAATTTGTAAGTTTGTATGTGGGTTAATCTTCGGATCTACTGACCCGATTTTTTGATTTAAAATTCTTTCACTAATGTGAAGCTACAGTCTTGCCGAGTATTATAGGAATATTTAATGTTATATAAAGCAGAAATTTCAATGGACGAAGTCACGGGCAGACGCTTTTTACTATGATCACACTTACATCATGATTCGGCTGCTTAGGCAGAAGTAACTTATTATTCCGCAAAAACTGACTGAAGTCCTTATTTGACATTTCACGAAGTGTAAATTACAAATCACTTAGCGGGACTCGTATCAATAAGTTTATTTCAATAGCGGTATAAATTTATCGTTTAAAAAACTGTTGCTGATGGCAGATAGCTTGTTTTTCTGTTTGCAAACGGATTATTAGTGATGACCAGTCTTGTTTGAACTATAAAACAGGGTGATTGTTTACTTGATATTTTTATTATTGTCGTAAACTTAAAAAAAAAATACCTGTGATATAATTTTAGTGACATATAAATAGTGTTATCATACCTTTTATTTCCACTGTATTGAATTGCAGAAATATCACTTGAACTAAAATCAAAAAGGTATACACTTAAAATATCTAGTATACCACATAGAACTGCTCTTCTGGGAAAAAGATTTTTTGGAAAGGCATCTAAAATGTACAATAAAATACCTGTAGATATTTTAAACACCAAGGAATTCCCACTATTCAAATATAAATTGCGTATTTTTTTAATTGACAAAGCCTACTACACGATCCAAGATTTTTTTAATAATTAGTACTTGCTACAATCTGTCACCAATACTATAATCTGTCACAAATTCTTTTTGTAAGATTTGCTTTAAAAATTATTACTCAATTTTTTTATACTGCATGTTGACATAATATTATTGTATGCAAATATAAATTGCGTAATTTTTAATTGACAAAGCCTACTACACGATCCAACATTTTTTTAATAATTAGTACTTGCTACAATCTGTCACCAATACTATAATCTGTCACTAATTATTTTTGTAAGATTTGCTTTAAAAATTATAACTCAATTTTTTTATACTGCATGTTGACATAATTTATTATTGTATGCCTGCTAGGCAGGACATAATGGATCTGTAATTTATGTAACATCTGTATGTATAACCTATGCCCACAATAAAAATATTTGATTTGATTTCTCGACGGCATTATGAAGCCAAGTTAGAGGTCTATGGGCGGCATAAAAACTTTGACACCAAGGGACCTACGAGTACTATCTACCTAAGCATTAACTCTATTAGTTTCGGCCGAAATTTCGGGCGTTTCCTACTCCGTATCACCTACATTTATGATTACTGCGGAGCCCGAACTGAGAATGAATGACAACACGATTTGACAGTTATCCCTACTCGCAGTGTTTTTGCCCATTCGAATAATTGAAATTGTCACTTGTTTTGACGGATCAACTACGTTCGGACGGGCCCTTATCTTCGTTGACGGACTTAGAGAGTAGTTCCCCAGATTAGTCACTACTCACACGAAAACGAAGATCATTCATTATTAAAATATTTATTTATAGATACAATACCTTCCGACTACTAAGAAAAATCAGTTTCTAGTGATAATCTTATTGTGATGGTTATGGTCTTGGTTTAAATCATTGTCATACTCATTAGCGTTCATAAAACTAAATTGCTTGGTTGGGTCTAAAAACTTTGGGAATACGATTAAAAAAACATATTGACAAGTACAATACTGCAAGTCCTATTATTTTTATTCTCTGCGGTAACAAATATACAGGGACCAAATTACGCCAGTCCAGAATGATTTGCAAAACAACACGCGATCCGATCGTCCGGTTCATTGTTATCAATCATGTGATCGGACAAATCAATAATAACAGTTTAAATGGCTTGCGAGCCAAATATTCTGTGGACTATTTGAATATATTTTTAAAATATTTAAGGAAATAATTTACTAATAATCAATAATCCAATATAAGTATACGATCGTTTGAGATCAAAGCAATATTGGGAGTAGTTGGTGATTAGCCTATAATGTTTCCACTGCTGGGACACAGGCCTCCTGTTGGTGAGAGAGAGAGGGTAGTAATCCACCAAGCGGGCCCACTGGGTGACTTTACTAATAAAGTCGTATGTCTTCGAGATTTTGGTTCTAGGACATTTTCTGATGATGTTTTCCTTCACCGTTTTGAGAGCAGTGGTGATGAAATAATTTACACAAAGTAAAGCGCCTGTCTGGGTTCAAACTTACGACCTACAACTTGTAAGTCGCGGCCGCTACCCTGGGCCACCACTGCTCTTCGAAAAAATGTGTTATCGACTTCCGGTCCTGCATATTCCAGCTCGACTTAGTGACTTAAATAATCATTCTTAAAATCAATGTTTTAGTTTTTTTTTATTGGTATTTTTTATGAAACTTAAGCTAAATGTTTGTATTATTCTTGGTGATTCAAAATAATCAGAATGGTTGAATATCCAATATGGCGCCTTCAGTTTATCAGCTTCCGGCACGACAAGTATTAAGTTTAAGCGGTTAAGGACGGCTAATGAGACACAATTGATTTTCTATTGTTTGACTCCGAATCGGTGTCCAGATTAAATTAATGGTTGCTCAAGATTATTAATTTACATACTTTATATTCTTTGTTAATAATTGTTATTTTTTTTTACTCGTAAGCAATTCAGTCTAAATATTAAGTTACTAGTGAAAACTATAAATGCAGATGTGTTAGGCAGTTCGAATGAGTCATTTTGTAGCCGTCACCAAGTGCAAAAGCCGTGAGTGAAACTGTCCGATTTGAAAATAATAAACTAATTATAGTGCAAGTACGTCGTTTGTTGTGACCATCCTGACTGCCCAGCGTTTTCACAATAGTAAACGTAAACATTTCAATAGTGACCAATAATAACATAAGAGGTCAGGGATTATTTTTTTTCGTATTTTATATACAAATTCAAGACATGTTTGCTATAGTTTCTTTTAGACATTTTTGTTCATCATTTCGATAACTTGTTGCCATTTTCTAGGTAGTGACATAACCCCAATGCTGTAGTAATTTTGGCATTTCTGATCAAAAAACTGCAACATGTAGTTTCGACAGTCCTCTCTTGATGTTAATCTATTACTACCTAAAGAATTCTGAAGAGACCGAAACAGGTAGAAATCTGAAGGTGCAAGGTCAGGGGTATATGGTGGATGCATAAGCACTTCCCAACCAAGCCCTCTCAATTTTTGCTGAGTGGCTAAAGTTGTGTGAAATTATCAAATAACTTCTCCCGCTCTGGGCGGAGCAGGAGGGAGTGTCCAGACTCTTACTGACTAAAACCCACCCATATCCCTTCCATAGCCTGTGTTGCCAGGGGCCTCGATAACCCTTTCGTACCTTCCCGCAACCCCGGCAGGCATCGGCCCTAGTGGACCACTCTTTCAGGCGCGCATGGAACACAACGCGCTGTCGACCTGGGCCTGGTCCTTACCGGACGGTGAGCTACCCATTGCTCACCGTCCGCAAGCCCACGCTTACGGTGGCCGGAAACCCGCCCGGGATTCCCGACGCCGTGGGCGTCTCCTGCGGCGGCTAGGGGCGAGAGGGAGCGAAATTTGCCGTTCCCTCAACCGTCCCGCCTCCTCCATCGCGAGCATTACTGCTTCGCAGAAGGAGGTGGCGGCTGCCCATGCCCTCTCACTCCGTGCCATGGCCTGAACCAGGGCCGGATGCGAGAGACCTCTGCCGCCGATCGCCTCCACGAGGACATGACGGTGCTCTGCCCAAGCCAGGCAGACCTCCACCGTATGCTCCACCGTGTCCTCCGGGCGATCCACACAGTGGTGACACCCGGGCGTTTCCTCCTGCCTTATCCGATACAGGAACCTCCCGAAGCTGCCGTGACCCGTGAGGACCTGCGTCAGGCGGAAGGTGAGGACGCCATTGCGCCTCTCTAGCCACTCCTCAAACAGGGGACTTATCGCCACAATTGATGTGTGGGGTCTGGCGTTATCATGATGAAAGACACACACACCCTTTCTGTTACAATTCAGGTCGCTTTTTCTCAATTTCTTGATCAGCTGTTTGTTGTAGAGATCCAAAGTGATGGTTTTGCCGGGCAGTAAAAGTCCATAATGAACGATGCTCTTCCAATCCCACCATACATACAGCATCACCTTAATGCGAGTTAATCCCGGTTTTGCTATAGTCTGTGGAGCTTGACTGCCCTTTGACCATGATTTTTTTCGCACGTTCTTGTCGTAGGTGATCCACTTTTCATCATACATACATACATAATCAGCCTATAATGTTCCCACTGCTGGGACACAGGCCTCCTTTCTGTGAGAGGGAGTGGGCCGTAATCCACCACGCGGGCCCAGTGCGGGTTGGTAGATGTCACATGTCTTCGAATTTTTTTTTTGGTTCTTGGACATGCCGGTTTCCTCACGATATTTTTCTTCACCATTTTGAGAGCAGTGGTGATGAAATAATTTACACAAAGTAAAGCGCCTGTCCGGGTTCGAACCTACGACCTACAACTCGTAAGTCGCAGCCGTTAACACTGGGTCACCACTGCACTGTGCATTTTTCATTACCAGTGATCAATCTTTTCAAAAATGATTCTCACAGTAGGCTCGTGTGACATGCAAATATCGAGCCTTTTCGTATACCTACCCAGATTTTTCCAAATGGGTCAAAACTTTTTTGTAGTCAATCCCTAACTTTTCAGCTATGTCGAAACTGCTAATATGCTATCTTGCTCCTCTTTTTCAAAAACGGCATCGACTTTATCCGTAACAGGGCGACCAGAGCAAGCTGAGATGCAGCTCGTTCTGGGTCTCTGTCATCATAATTCCCGGACTGAAAACGTTTGAACCAACTTTGTGCTACTTCACTACACTAACACTGCGTTAAGTCTATAAACGTCATATTTTTTTCGTGGCTTGTGTTTTGTTTTTTTTTTTAAACTTCAAAATGTAGAATTTCTTCTTCATAGATGCACTCACTGAGGCAGACACAAAAACAATTGAAAAATGGCGAGAACTCGTTTTTACTTTTATTTTTCTTTTTTAAAATGTCATCTATTTAATGGTATCAAAACCAGCCAGATACAAATAGAACAACCAAAGAGATTTTACTACAACTTCATATCTATAAAATACAGAGGATTTTTTCCCCGACTTTCCGATTATTTTTTTCCGGATTTTGAAACGAGTTATGGATCGAGGAACACAGAACTCTAAACCAAAATACAAACTATATCATTCACATACTTCGGCTGTATGTAAATATACAGTCAGCGTCTGCCGCGTTACCATTGTATAGTCAGCGTCAAAAATATCGGGACGAACCGACTGTTCAAAATGATCTCAACAACTAAGAAAATTAAACTTTATCTCGATTTGATAAAATTCTTGTCAGAATGACAGTTGTCGTGTAGTTTCTTCATTTTGAAATAGTTCTTGTGTAATTGAGTTAATATTCAATTTTCATGTTGTTTAGATCATTTTGGACAGTCTGTTCATCCCGATATTATTGACGCTGACTGTACAATGGTAACGCGGCAGACCCAGGCGAAGATGATCTGTTGAGCTTCGTGATATTTGATTGGAATAAGTTGTACCTATGAGCTAAAACAATGGAAGGTAGGTTATGGAAAGAGAGGTTTATGCCTATTGTAGAATTCTACAATATTTTTTTGTTATTTATCCTCCATGCCAAGATCTCACATTCAACCTTATTTGAAAATCATAACACATTCCAGCCAGTCTTTTGAATATTAGTTTGATTTTTTTTTTTGTTTTGACAGTTTGATGTAACGTCAATTTTTTTCTTGTCGACGCGTCATTGACAAAGACTTCGTTGCCTCGAGCGATACGAATAACTTTAGATATTTAAACCAAAATTTCAAATGTGTTAAATTATATATATATATATATATATATATATATATATATATATATATAATTTAGTCGTCCTTCAAGTAATTTGAGTACGAGATGTAAATGTTCGGTTCGTATTATTTTTTTCTACTTTATTTCGAATATTGAAATTTTTACGTGTAGGATCGTCAGGATTTATTCCGTTAGATTCGGACAACATGTGGGCAGAAGACGGGTTTCATGCAATGAAAATACACTGGGTACGATACACTACTTTTATTAAAATCACAAATTACTATATAATGACTGGGCAGAACGAATCGGGTACAGTTCCGCGACGTCTTAATTCCAATGCGATCAGACACTGAATGTCCTCCCCGTCTCGTTTAAAACATCACGACTCTGTAGAAGCGCGCTGTCAGTTGGTGTGGTGTTGGTGTACTGGATATACGTAATGTCACTAGTGGCGCACTTGCGATTCGTTTCGTGTCCGTACTAATGACCGGATGCGACATATATATTAATTGCTCTTCTGAGTTTTTACATTCTCGGTCTAGGAACCTCATTTTCCAGATCGGTTAATTAGAAACCGTTTTTAATTGAAACATCAATCTGACGCCGAAGTGGTATGTAATTCCCTCATCTTTTTCATTTTATTAAAAATCTGACTAGCTGGTCAATAACTTATCCATTATTCTCTATTTAGGTAAGCTCGTTGCCCTGCTTTGCCAGCCTTTTTTGGCTATTACTACCACCCCGCCGACAGAGCAGGTTGACGACCGCCATCACTCAGCTCTTCTTGTTCCCGACCTTACCAAACTGAGCTCGACCGGGAATCGCCTTCAGATATTTCAATAATTTTCTATTAATAAAAAAGTTTAAAGTAATAGAAAATGGTTGAAAGGTATGTGAAGGCGATTCCCGGTCGAGTTCACTTATTAACTACTAGCGCATAACCAAAATGTATCTAATTAGGCTTTGAATGAATATATTCCATGCTTTAAAACCTACCGTCGCATTTTAGGGTAAATGATCTTAGAATCATTCTTTCGGATCCGATAGATATATTCTCGTCGACCCTAAAGAGCAACATAAGTTTTCCACTAAATTCTCCATCATTCACGTCAATCACGTCGTCTTGGTTACGTGTATTATTTTTTTTCTCTCAAAATGTTGTCAATTATATATTCCTTCTTATTTAAAAATAAAACACAAATTTTTCGAAATTATACGTATTGCAAGTGACGTAAAATTATTTTTTATTTAATTACGTCACATGATGAAACAACCCGTAATAATTGCCTTCTAAGAAGTCTTTTAATACGCAAACTTGACTTTTCTTAAATTAGTCCTAAATTTCAAGATGACACAGGTAACCTAAAATTCCAAAGCGGGCAGGTAATAAAACCGAAAGAGCGTATATTTTTGACTGTAGTTTTAATTTTAAAAGCACATAAATTCGCATAACGAGCCAACTTGTTTCAGACTGTGCTGAGTTAAAATGACTGTTATTCTTAGCAACATTTTTCTTCCTTTTCCTTGTTAGCATTTTCTAGCACAAAAGTGGTACAATATCCTGGAAGAATGATCCAATTTTCTTGAAGAATTGTTTGTGTTTTTACTCGAAAATTATCTTTTGTTGGTAGGTATTTTTAAGGATTCCGTAGTAAACAAGGAACCCTTATAGTTTCACCATGTCTGGCTGTCTGTCTGTCTGTCTATCTGTCCTCGCTGTAGCTCAGAGGCGCTTTGTACTAGAAAGCTGTAATTTGGCATAGGTATACATATTAATCACGCCAACAAAGTGCTGCAATAAAATCTTAAAAATATTTTTGTTTAGGATAATGATGATATTTTTTTCTCTCGTCTATCCCATGGTGTGGGGTATCGTTGGATAGGCCGTTCAAAAAAAATATTGCGGATCTGTTAACACCACTTTTCGATTCAAGGATCCGCTTGCGTAATATTAATTAACCTGTTAAGCCCCGCGCGACACCGATTCGGACTCAAACAATAGAAAATCAATTATGTCTCCTTAGCTGTCCTTGACCAATTAATATTAATTACTTCGACTATCCTACGTAATAAACAGTATTTGAAAAATTAAAAGATCTGAAAATGTATAATATTGTAAAAGAAAAATGCAAGGCCAAGTTCCTGTCCCTGAAGCTCTTGGAAGTCGTGGCCTTAACATACCAATCTTCTTCTTAAAAATTCCTCAACTTTATATCCAATGACTAAAAATGAGGACAGTGATACAAAATGAATATTATTATCGACTGGAATATAATTATTAATATAAAAACCTAATTGAAATAAGTAGCAATTTATTTGTCAAATTGAATAGTAGAATTTTTCATTAAAATGAAATGAAATTTCACAAACAAACGCATTTACGAAACGTTCTAACAAGCAAATTTTTTATTCCAAAATGTTATTTCTAAGGAAAATGTTAGTAAAATATTCCAAAGAAAATAGAAAATTTTGAAAATTTTTGCTGCTTTGGTAAAAACTAACTTTTACAACATGATATTTTTATAACATACAATTCTGATTAACGTCGTTTTGGACTTTTGCTTTAATCGTAAGAAAATACTGCATTCAAAGTAGGAGAAAAATATTTATCGGAAATCTAATCTCCATCTCAGAAACAATATTATGAACACAGAAATCTAATTATTTTATTATTAATACTTCTCATATATCCTCCGTCTTTTACAGAAGTGCATTAGTTACTATCGTTCGCTGGGTCTTAATTACATGCAATTCGTTCGCGTGTCGACCGTGGCACCACTATTAACCTAATTTTCTGAATCTCTGGAAAAGAGCCCTCAATATGGCGCCAATTCTACTCGCTCGATGGCTTCCGAATTAATTTGAATCAGTTTAAAAGCTTTCCGATGCGGTTTTGCTTGTGGAAGTCCATTCGGATGTATTTTTTATTTATTTCGGATGGAGTATAACAGTTTTGTCTCGTCATGTGCGTACAATTCGCTGTTTCACAAATACGTAGCTTAGGAAGATTTTTTGTGTTATTGTTGAAGTAAATTCAATATTCTTCATAACATGTCGATGGTAAATAAATTGTTTTGCTGAATTACTTTCCAATCTGAAGTATCCTTATTTTTCCGACATCAAACTTATATAGCCAAGTTCCAGCAGTAATAGTTATTCGTTTTCCATCATCAAAGCAACTGCGATTCAGAAACCCTGCAAATTATATGTCAAAATATATCTATCTGCAAATTATGTATCCCAGAAGGTAATTTGCGGGCCCCACTAAATTAACCCTACCAACCGAGTGTGAAATTGACCTTTTCTGTACTCCTCAATTTTTATGTTACAACTTAACTTACCTTTACATTTATTTGAGACCCAAATAATAAAAGGGCAACTGCCACAGGTTGAATTATACAAAATTAAGTTGACAAAATGAGAACAGTGGCCAAAGCATTCCTACCCAAACATTGTTTTATTACAAACCCCACCTATAAAAAGTTTAAACCAACAACTGTAAACGTCGAGTGGTTTTGGTAGTACAGTCAAGAAAAAAAAATAAGTATCATCATCATCTGCCTAGCCTTTTCCCAACTATGTTGGGGTCAGCTTCCAGTCTTACCGGATACAGCTGAATACCAGTATATTACATGGAGCGACTGCCTATCTGACCTCCACAACCCAGTTACTGGGTAACACGATACCCCTTGGTAAGACTGGTTGTCAGTCTTTCGGGCTTCTACCCGACTGGACTAACCGTAACGACTATCAAAGATCCACGAATAACAGTCAGGACCACTGGCTTAACGTGCTTCCCGAGGCACGGAGGGGTCTCGGTATATAAAGATGGTCACCCATCTGGCGACCCGTAATGACTGTCAAATTTCTACAAATGACAGCCGGGACCAACGGCTTAAAGTGCTTTCTAAGTCACGGAGCGGAAAAAAAAATAAGTATACAGGAAGCTAAATTGCAAAGTTGCAAGTACAGACAATACCGTGAGTGTACTGAGTTTTCAAGTTTTATACATCATTTAAGCCCCATTTACACGATGCAACTTTCTTGCCTGTGGCATACAATCAAATTGAAGCAATAAATGACTTGCATTGTCTGTATTCTGTTTAAATGGTGAAACTTCTATGGTTGCTTCAACTCATGGTATGCCACAGGTAATGAAATCACATTGAGTAAATTAGGCTAATAAATTGGCAAATTAATATTAAAAAATATTTATTAAATTAATTTTAATTATTTGAATTAATTAAATTATAATAATTATTTGAATATATTTTATAATAATTATGTCTTATTTGAATAGTAGATCCGATTGGGTTGGGCAGCGTTTGGAAAACTTCGTCAAGTCTTCTCGTCGCCAATCCCGCAGTGTTTGAAGACTAAGGTCTTTAACCAGTGCGTCCTGCCCGTTATGACACACGGTGCCGAAACGTGGACACTGACAGTCGGGAAGCTTGGGATTGAGCTGCTCGCTCTGATAAGCTTTGTGCTAAAACCATAAAATTTGATATTTAAATTATGCAAAATCATCATTTTATACAACTATGAGTATAAATGTACATATTAACATTGATGAATATTATAAGCAAAATTAAGTGAATATTTATGTACCTTGAAAAGTATTATATTACTTTAATTATTGTGAATGTGAGCACTATGTGGGTCATTTTTATTTATTTCTTGTTGTTTTTTTTTTTATTTCCTCTTAAGTTTTAATGATGGTCTGGCATTTTGAGTTCTTTATGCGGCCAACCCAATTGTCCTTTCCTTGGTACTGTTCGTCGAGTCGTTGAGCTCCTTAAGTTTTGAGTTGAGCTACACGATTACTGACAAATGCTTGCACTGACTGGGCAGGTCCACTCAAATTTGTGTGGTTCTTTCCTCAAAATACCATTTCAGACATAGATCTACATGGTCCTCACATGATCTGACCAAGATTATGTCTGGACTTTAAAAGAGACTTTGACCCTTGAGTTTGTTTCGCCATTTCTTCTCAGGGGTAGTCAGATAGGAAATGTCGACTCCATCTAGCTTATTTTTTAATATGACGTGTAAAAGTGATTCTCATATCCTATTTACAGAATAAACAATTTCATTTCATTTCATTTCATTTCATTTCGGGCTGATCCACAAATTCAAAGTCGCTCAGCGCGCCATGGAGCGGGCTGTGCTTGGAGTTTCTTTGAAGGATAAGATCAGAAATGAAGTTATCCGGAAGAGAACCGGAGTTACCGACATAGCCTGCAGAGTAAGCAAGCTGAAGTGGCAGTGGGCTGGCCATATATGTCGAAGGACCGATGTCCGGTGGAGCAGACGAGTCCTAGAGTGGAGACCGCGTATCGGCAAGCGTAGTGTGGGACGCCCCCCAGCTTGATGGACCGACGACCTTAAAAAGGTGGCTGGGACAGACTGGATGCGGAAGGCGGAGGATAGGGTGTTGTGGCGCAGCCTGGGAGAGGTCTATGTCCAGCAGTGGACTGTTATAGGCTGAGTTGATTGATTGATTGATTGATTTGAATAGTAGAAATTCATATTTTTGCCTGTTTATTAAACTCTTTTTTTTGACGGTACTGACGCTTGTAAAAGTTTTATTTTCGTCGCAATCCGTATTCACATGTTTGGCCTCAACTTCCGCGCTCAAGTTGGGGCATGTTCGGATGAACGGGATTAGTGGAAGAGGAGTAGCGACTCGTTTGCTGAGTTGAACTGTTGAGCATAGTCGTTGTTTAAGCTGACTGTAAGTTGAGAGACGACTGTTGTTGAAGATTGGAAACTTTTTAGAAGTTGGTTATGCTAGTTGCCTTGCTGGATAGATCTGTGTTATGCTGTGGTACTGTGGTATTATGTCTAGTCAATAATTAGGTCAGTGGCAGTCCATATTCAACCGACGAGCGTTGCTTGTTATACACTTGCACTTGTGAGAAAATCCTGAAAACCAACAAAGACCTAAACATCTAGTTGTTTTTCAGTCAATTCAAGGACCCATAAAAATTATTAGGTACACCTCATACATACAATTACGCAGTTACAATTCTACGTCATTTTCAATCCAATTGGAGGGACGGGCGTGTAAATAGCCGTGTTTGTTATGTGGATTGAGGACGGAGAAAAATCAGCGTGTGGAATGCACGCCGATTCAAAATGCCTATTTTTTCTTGTGTGATAAATTAAATGGGATCGGTGGCGGTCTTGGCGTCGGTGGTTAAACCCCAGCAAATAAAGCAAATGCGGTACCTGAATGAGCTTCTCGCTGCCTTGAAGATCTCCGCAGGTGGCCACCATACGTAAAGTCGCCCGCGCTGATCACTTGAAAGTCTATTTTTTCACACATCAATCGGACGCGGGTTGATATTAATCTGTTAAACGTTACAATGGCAAATCCCCAAGGATTACGGGATAATACACTTGTGTTTATCGATTTAACGGATGCGATGGAATAAGATTATAATGCGGTTCCTTAGCGAGTAAAAAATGCACCGTCTCACACGCACGCACTTTTGACATCTGACAGCTGTCATTGGCCGCTCAGTCCTCTGATGCTCTATTCACAAGTCCGCGACAGCAATATATGCCACAGACACCGTATCACCGCCCACAATCAAGATTATCCATATGGAGATTAAATATCACACACCAATATTCAAATGATGATAAACAATTCACTAAATTAACTTTCTCTCCCAATGCAATGTCCCACAGTCATATTTATTAATTCATCTAACTTTGTATAAGTGCTGTCCCTAACTAAATGATTTACGCTATCCTTATCCAGGCAGTGGCCTTTTTCCAACTATTTTTGGGTCGGTTTCTAGTCTAAGCGGATGCACCTGAATATCAATATTTTACATGGTGCGACTGCCTATCTGACCTCCATAACCCAGTCACTGGGTAACACGATACCCTTGGTAAGACGGGTTATCAGACTTTCCGGCTTCTGACTACCCGTAACGACTATCAAAGATCCACGAATAACAGCCGGGACCACCGGCTTAACGTGCTTTCCGAGGCACGGAGGGGTCTCGGTATATAAAGATGGTCACCCATCCACGGACCGACCGTGGCAAGCGTAGCTTAACTTGATCGATCGACCCGTGTGAGCCACAAGGCACAAGCCCCCGAGTTAATATAACACATTGAGCTTTTTTTTCTTTAGCAAGAGACAACGCTATACAAAGCGGAAGTATGCTTAAAACTGGAAGAAGTAAAGTTTGTTTAAGCCCTATAGTAAAAGAGGGGTGTGCGTTGAGAATATGATGTTATTATAAGATAATGTCTAATGATGATTATGAATTACGAAGATTGTTGTTGTTGTTATGTTGTTTTTGTTGCTGTATTGCTGTATTTTTGTATGTTGTATGTTTTATTGTTGTTGTTGTTGTTATTAAATACAAATTTTATGGAAGGTGCCTCGTGTCAGATACATTGTGAATTCCTTTCATTGTTCCTACTTTGGGAATTTTTCGTTGTTCTGACAATGTTTAGGAGCGTATTAGCCTGCTTGTTTCAGTTTTGACAAAAGGAATCGTTCTCCACGAGGTTTCTTTAAACGAAAAATATTTATTCTGTCATAATTATTTTCATTTCAGCCGAAAGACGTTCACTGCTGGACATAGGGTTTACCCAAGCACCGCCACCGAAGACGAGAATGTATTGTATTAAATAATTGTAGGTATCATCTATAACACAATTATTATTAATCAATACTAATATAATAAATTAGAAAGTACTAATATTATAAACAGTCTATCTGTTTGTATGTTACCTTTTAGCGCTTAAACTTACAGAACGGATTTCGATAAAATTTTGCACGGTGGTACGAGTAGATGGCATCCTGGGGAAAGACATAGACATCTTTTTGCCTAAAAATAATCTTACTGGGGGTGATATAGGGGATGAATATAATAGGTTTTCCTGTGATATAGTTCTACACCCCTATACTTAAATACAGAGAAAATACAGAGAATAGCTCTATAACTAACTATCTATTCTCTATTTTAGACTCAGCAATTTTGGAGCTAACGCGGGGAATGGTCAATTTTCATCTATTTTCTTAAATAAGTTTTAAACATATTTATTTTAACACGTTCGCTGCCAGTGAGCACTCACCACATTACGGCAGTAGAATTTTCCATACTAAATGACAAACGTTTCACAACGTAGTGTCACGTTAGCCATATGTTTGCCTGCCGAAATTTGATACTACGTCGATGGACGTGAACGATTCTCGACATTGTGTTATATTAGGCATGTGTTTGCTTGCCCAAATACGACACTACGTTGACAGACGTGGACGTCACTCGACGTAGTGTCATGCTGGACATTTGTTTGCTTGCCCAAACGCGACACTACGTCGACAGACCTGGACGTCAGTCGACGTAGTGTCGTGTTGGACATTTGTTTGCCAGCCCAAATGCGACACTTCGTCAACAGACCTGCATGTCGATTCTGTAAAAACTCACCGTGAAAACTTGCGTGGAGTGTGAGCTGTCAGTGTCATCCCACTGATGCTATGGATTGACCAAGTATTACATTTATAACCATAATCAAGATTTTAATAATATTTTTATACTAATTCTATTGATCATTTTATATTATTTCAAAATTAGTATTTAAGTGTTTAAACGTTCCTATTTAGAAGTATTTTTTTAAACAAAATAGCAAAACAAAAATTCATTCAATAACACAATTTTGTTTTTGTTATTCCAAAAAATTTGGTTATTATTGCAAAAATTTGTCGTGAAAAATTTTGAACAGTCATAGCAACCACCCGCGCCAACGTGATTCAGCTAGGTGAAGTGAGTCGATGAGTGCGGTCGAGTGTCGTGATCTTATCACTTCAGTCGATTCTCGTTGCCATAGCAACAACCCTTCACTTAGGCTGGATGCAGTGAGCCAAGCCACCCGCCGGCCGGCCCAGTGCGCGCACTGCGCGAGTGTCTGTTGTAGCTGTTGAATTTTGAATGAATATTATGTTAAGTATTGATGACGATCATTTTATGAATATTCTTTTATTATTGGCAACGCGTAGGTCGGTATTTACCTACCTAAAATATAATATTAGATAGGTTTTATTAAATAATCCGCACGTCTTTTTATTCAAATGGCTTGTGTACACACACTAAGTTTAGGTAGGTTCCCAAATAGTTTGTGTGGGGATAAATGATATAGTCCATCAGCCAGGCACACTCGATCACTTGACACACTCAGTTATCTCTTCTTATTTAATAGATTTGGGTTAATACAACGCTGAATAACGTCGCACAGTCTTTATCACTATCGCTTCTTCAAAACACATCGCGATTGGGTCATGGGATTGCGTTTATTTAATCAGTTAACAAATGGTTCATAATAACAAACTATATATAGGTACTAGCTTTTAAACAATTTATAAAATAATCAATAGAGTTAGCATAAAAATATTATTAAAATCTCGATTATGATTGTAAATGTAATCCTTGGTCCATCTCTAGTATCAGGTGGGATGACACTGACAGTTCACTCCACGCTCACTTCACCTAAGTTTTCACGGTAAGAAGGTTAAAGAATAGCACTGCTGGACGTCACCCGACGTAGTGTCGTGTTGGACATTTGGTTGCCAGCCCAAATGCGACACTATGTCGACAGACCTGGACGTCACTCGACGTAGTGTCGTGTTGGACATTTGTTTGCCAGCCCAAATGTGACACTACGTTGCCATTCATGAACGTCTTTCGACATAGTTTCATGTTGGACATATGTTCACCTGCTTAAATCCGACACAACGTCGAAAGATTTCAAGTCTTCTAAGAGAAGGCAATAAAATACATATTAGTAAAACAATCATCTATTCTCAAAAACCCATGAAACCTATTGACTTATAAAAAACTAGCGGCCCGTCCCGGCTTCGCACGGGTGGACATAAGATTTAATTTTTTTATTTTTACCTTTTATTTATATTTTTTTGTTGTTCTATTTTTATATTTTAGTAAACGCAGTATCATGTTATCTATGTATACTTACAATCCGAATTTGTTCGTCTTTTTTTTATTTAAGTAACTTATTTAATCTTATATTACTTAGTTTTTTTTATTTACATTTTTACAACATTTTACATTTTTATCTGTCTAAGTTTTTTATATAATAACATTTTTTGTTGTTGTTATCATTTTACTTTTTTTTTGTTTTTGGGGTGTGTATTTATTTTGAAGAGTTTTTCTAAGTCATTGTAATTTTTACATTTCTGTATTTACATTTTTATTTTAAAGCTTTATTTAATTCTATTGGTTGTTACTTTTATTTTACAAAACTTTTACCTTAAAGCTTCACTGTGTGTGATGTTGGCAGTGGTATTTGTAGGTGATAACAAAACAAATTAATTTTTAGGAGATCCTACTCGAGAAAGGGCAACATATAATTGCCTATGAGAGAAGCTCTCTTTTCTTAGGTCGATGCCAACAATCGAAAATGTTTGTCCCTGTGATTTATTTATCGTAAGGGCAAGCGACATCTTCACAGGAAACTGTAACCTTTTAAAATTTAAGGGATATAGGAAAATCCGTCGGAATTATCGGGATTTGCGGAATGTGAGCGAGCTGTCTGGCCGCGGTACCAGTGATAATTGTAGTTACAATCACATTGTCTCGTGATTCCTTTATCAAAAGACTTGTGCCATTACACATACTGGGAGGGTTTAAATTTCTCAAAAGCATAACGGGAGTACCTCCTTTTAATTTTAGTTTGTGGGATGGCAAGCCGACAGGATTGAGGGAATTAAACATTTATTGTGGGTAGTGCACCGTTGTTAACGACTGTTGTCTTTCTCTCTGTGCAATAAGTCGCTGCGAGCGTTCGGCGCTAGGTTTCCGGGCACGCGTTCCGAGTTCCTAACTCTATTATCAGCAAGGCGCTGCGAGCGTTCGGCACTCGATTGTCGTTCGTATAGTTGGAATGATCTGGCATTTTGTTCAGCAAGGCGAAGTGACCGTTCTGCGCTAGATTCGTTTGCCCGCGCTTGCGAGTTTCTAGCTCTATTTTCTGCAAATCGTTGCGAGCATTCAGCACTCGATTGTCGTTCGTGTAGTTGTGATGATCAGGCATTTTGTGCTGAACGACGTAGTGCAAGGCGTTGCATACGTTCAGCGCTAGATTCCCTTGTACGTGCTCGAAACATTCCTTTTTATTTAGAGCAAGGCATTGCGAACGTTCGGCGCTAGATTCCCTTGTACGTGTTCGTGAGATTCGTTCACTATTTTCAGCACGGCGTAGCGAACGTTTGGCGCTTGATGAAAAAGTACTTTTTTGTACCAGCGTATAGTTTTTCTCGGCGAAGAATAATAGCTAATCATCTGGTCAGACCTGTCTACACCAGACATGTATTTATTATACGTTGCTACTTCAATAGGCTTTGTAACAATTTTTCCGTATCTGCTTGTTGTTTCTATCATACGGGGGTGCTTTCTAGTAGTCAACATACAACAAAATCATCGTTAAATACAACTATATATACATATTGACATTGATGAATATTATAAACAAAATTACGTGAATATGTACATACATATTCACGTAATAGTAATAATTATACTTTTCAAGGTTCATTCCTTGAAAAGTATTATTATTACTTTAATTATTGTGAAATTAAAGTAATAATAATTATTATGAAAGCACTATGTGGGTCATTTTTATTTATTTCTTGTTTTTTTTTCTCTTAGTTTTAATGATAGTCTGGCATTTTGAGTACTGTATGCGGCCTACCCCTCCTTGGTATTGTTCGGCGAGTCGTTGACCTCCTTAAGTTTTGAGTTGAGCTACACGATTACTGACAAATGCTTGCACTGACTGGACAGGTCCACTCAAAGAAGAATTGCAGTTTTGGTGTCGCTTAATTTCGGAAGCGTTCATGAATGAAAGTATGTACATCATATGAAACAGTTACAGGGCTTTACTTTTTATGAATTCGTTTTTTTTTATTAACCTGCTAATAAAGAAAAAATAAAAACGAATATTTTAATAAATCTGACTGTCAAAACGCAATTATTGGCAATATCTAAACGCAGAATTGGGGTCGGGTATCTAAAGTTACCATACTCACCAGAATATGGTATTTCTATTTTTGTAATTACAATCAGCATGATTTTGATGGTAGTGGTTTCATCGTTTAAACTATTAAGAGACTTTACTACCTCATTTTTTTTAGAGAAATTGTACAGGACCAGACGTTAATAAATTATTGCTGTGATATCTCAATTCTGTTCCATCAAATCTGAGACATTTTGGAGAAGCAGACTCCTTGAAGCACAAGAGTACGAGTATTATGTTAAGCTTTGGAGCTAGTGCTTATATTTATTTGCAACATGTTATATATTAATAAATAATAAAGAATCCAATATGTATACGTTTATTGGAGAATTTAACTTTCATGGCAACATTAAAATCTATTGATGTCAGCTTCAAATCAGAAATGTCTTCATTTTCATATTTTAATGTCACAACTCGTGTCGTTGTAAATACTTAGTTTTAAATTGTTTCCCTACTAGTTTTATTTGTTTTGTGGTGAAGTAGAACACGAGGATTGTAAGTAATCCAGGTGTGCAGAGATGAGAGTTTAATGCAATTCCAGAGCACGCAGTTGATGCCATTATATGTTATGAGCATCTTATGGTGATGCCGATAATAAGCATGACCTCTGCGTCGGCTATTCAGTTATTCAAAAAAGTTCTTCTGCAATTAGAATGTAATAATACATATTACGAGTATATAAATGCTATTCTATTACCAAATAAATATTTTATTTTGGCTTAATCTATAATAAGTAGGAAAAATCCGACCAAGATAGTAAGACAACATGATGGGATGCGCGGCTTCCCCAGCCTGAATACAGGGTTGGATCTAGTATCGTTTGGCAGGAGTTGGGGGGTAAAAGGGGCTAAAGTTGGTAGGGGTTGGGTCCCCAATTATAACGCTACCACTCTTATTAAAAGGTAATCCATATTTTTCGAGAAATTAATAAAAAATGCTTCTAACCTCAAATCCGATAAGAAGCGAAAACGAAACGTTTAAAATGGGCGATTGACAACCAAATCTGCCCCAGTATCTGTAGTCAGTATCCAGCATCCAGTATCAGTATTTGTAGCCAGTCCGTGGTATAAAATGTCGGGCAAAATCGATAACACGGAACATAAACAATAAAACAGGCATGCCATTTGCGTCATGTGTCACTGTCATTCGTTTTCGATCATTCCGTTTCTCCTCGAGTTTCGTGAATTTTTTCTCTGTGTTTGTACTTCCACTGATCGTATGTGTGTACAAAAGGCAATGTTACTACTGTTACTAGGAGAACTTAGCATGCAAGAGCGAGCGAAGCGAGCTCGGGACTTGGGGCACCCCGACTCGGACAGGTTAGGTTCGAAGGGGATGGCAGGGTCTAGCGAGCGAGCGGAGCGAGCGAACTCAGACCCCGCCATCCCCTTCGAGGTTATTTATTTTTAAACCCTCATACTACGCCTTTTAATCAACTTTAAGTGTTTTGCCTGGTTACAATAATTTGTTTTTCTCAAGAACGGTGCGTTACCTTTCATGGGAGTGGTGCCAGGGGCAGGGGGCACCCTCCCCCAATCTCCCCCACGAAGCTGGGCTCATACTACGGCTTTTTAAGCGACTAAGAGTTTTGAGGTTAGGTTACAATAATTTGTTTATCTCAAGAACGGTGCGTTACTTTTCCATGGGAGTGGTGCCAGGGGGCAAGGGGTACCACCCCCCAACCTCTCCCCCAACTCTCACCCCCCTTCTCCTGCCAAACGATACTAGATTTTTACCTGAATACATTCACACGTCTAAAATTCTACATTCGCCTTTGAATCTTGCATAAATATAATAAGACATTAGGTATAGGCAAAGACATTTTTAAATAACTAGTCATCATCTGCCTAGCCTTTTCCTAACTGTACTAGGGTTGGCTTCCAGTCTAACCTGATGCCTTTTAAATACACTATTGAAAATATTATTAATTTATACTAATATTCAAAATATTTGTAAATGACTCCACGAATGTTAGTTATACTAATAAGCCCACTGACGATTATTGTCAGTTAAGCCACGTATTCACTGGATAAATGTCCCGCGACGTCAGTCGCTTGAAACGTCGCGTCGGGCGATGTCGACCAACGTCTCTTGGATATTATGCCTCATGACCTTTTTCATCATTTCCGATGATGCCAGACATATCTAAGGACACTTGTCGTGGGAAGCTTTATGCGTCGGAGCCTGTCCAGACAAGTACGATGCACGACGCAAAGCGATAGCGCGTTGGTTTGCAGTTACAGGGCAACAAACCATCGTGAATATTTTTTTTTGGACGTATCCCTAGGTCGCATTTTTGGTTTTCTGAAGGAAACAACGTTTTTGGATGAATACAAAAGCGTTGCTTTCATTGATTTGCTAATAACAAAAAAAAATTCGTCAATCAAAACTTAATTATGTCTACTTTTTTTTTTGGATGGGAATTCATCAAATAACTTCTCCCGCTCTAGCTTAAGCGGGAGGGTGTGTCAGACTCTTACTGACTAAAACCCACCTGTATTCCTACCTGTTGCCTGTGTTGCAGGGGCCTCGGTGACCCATTAGTACCTTCCCGCGAATTATGTCTACTTGTTTTGCATAGAAGTGCAAGGAGTACAAATTCATGGGGTCTACACATTTGATCTCTAGAAGAGCGGTGGACAATGCTCTTCTAGAGGTTCAATGTGTAGAGGGATTAATATACAAAGTCAGCTACTAGTGCCAGTTTTCCCTTCAGTAGTAACTATTAATCCGCCATCTTTGAATGTCAGATACTGTTTATTCGTTGGTTTACTGCATATACTCTTTGGTTTACTGCCATGGTGTCTGTTTATACGAAGCCACATGCTCTTTAAACAACGTTTTTCTGGCGAAACCCAATATAAAAAAAAATATGTTGTGATTACCTTTTAACTTTTATTTGATCAAGATCTATCGTTTGAGATTATTTGTACGAATGTACGCGAAGTCTAAGTGCGACACTCAGATAACATGGAGTTCTGCCATTCTTCTTTGGGTGGTTCTTTCCTCAAAAGACCATTTCAGACATGGATCTACATGGTCCTCACATGATCTGACCAAGATTATGTCTGGACTTTAAAAGAGACTTTGACCCTTGAGTTTGTTTCGCCATTTCTTCTCAGGGGTAGTCAGATAGGAAATGTCGACTCCATCTAGCTTATTTTTTTTTTAATATGACGTGTAAAAGTGATTCTGATATCCTATTTACAGAATAAACAATTTCATTTCAGTTCATTTCATTTCAACATAATTACTGGTCGCTTATCAACCCATTTGCTGACGTATACTTTATTTTTCCTTACCCAAATATGTTCACCTTTTTTAATATTCTCTCCACCACTTTTTCTGTTGACACGGAGAGTACCGTTTGTGTGTGTTTTCAAATCTAGAAGTTTTAGGAAAGAGTGACTGAATTATAGTAATTGTCCATAAAGAGATCATGACCCTGCAATGGTCTCATCAATCGCATTACCAACCGTTCAAGTTTTTTACCCATTGCACCCGTCAATTGGGTGTTTTCGTCTTTTCCACTGTACATTATTATATTCAGAACGTAACCGCCAGCCGTTGCCAAGATATGGAATTTAACATTATAAAAAATATATATTTGATACCCCCACAACAAGCCCTGTCATTTGATATGTCATACGATACAGTTTACAATACTTTTTTTTTTCCCAAAGTGACTGTAATATTCAGAATATATTTATTTACGTTACATTACGTGTTTGGGTCACAGAAATTCATATGTGTACCAAATTTCAACTTAATCGGTCCAGAGACTCGGAGCAAATCGGTTGTAACAGACGGACGGACAGACAAAAACAAGAGTGATAAAAATAGAGAAATAATGAAACACATTGTAATTCGAAAACGACAGACAAAAGCAAGAGTGTTTACAAGAGTGATAAAAATAAAGAAATAATGAAAAACATTGTAATTCGAAAAGGACAGACAAAAACAAAAGTGTTTACAAGAGTGATAAAAATAGAGAAATAATGAAACACATTGTAATTCGAAAAGGACAGACAAAAACAAAAGTGTTTACAAGAGTGATAAAAATAAAGAAATAATGAAACACATTGTAATTCGAAAAGGACAGACAAAAACAAAAGTGTTTACAAGAGTTATAAAAATAAAGAAATAATGAAACACATTGTAATTCGAAAATAACGTTTATTTCTACATAACATTTATTTTAAGCGTCCACAAAAATATGTAATTGAACATCTTTTGAGAAATAAATTAGTTCTATACACGTAACTAGACTCTATAGTACTTAAGTAGAATAAAATCATTGCTATTATTTATAAATTCACAGAATTTGTCTTAAAAACACTCTTATTCTAGACATTTTCTTAAGTAATCCTAAAATGGCCGTTAGATTATCGCGTTAGGAAAGTGGTTCAGAAAAGACTTGCAATTTGTAGAAAATAAATTTGATTCCAATAATCGAGAATAACGATTTCGATTCACGGGTTTGAAAATCGAATATAATTTCGGTTTCAATCGGAAATAAAATGTAGGACCTATGTTCCGAACAAATGAGATAAAAGAAAGTCTCAAGATTTATGGCCCAAGTGTGTTCAGAATCCTATATTTTTATTGTCAAATAAATATTACAGATTGTAATAAAACACACTATGGAATTGTTATTTATCACTTGCGGAGTCATTTCAATTTATATTTTGAAAATAGAAGGGTAGACCTTTTATTTTGAAATAACAAAAAATATACCACAATTTACAAACAGAATTTTTGCTATGGTTCATAAATATAAATTATAGTGTGCATTTGTGTGTCAAAAAATCATGAACCATTAAAAAAAATAGGGTTTTTCAGCTACATGTAAATTAAACACAATTCTGTACTAACGATTCGCGTAATTAACTTGTTAATTCATTCTTAGAATTTATGTTTTCACTAACTGGGAGTGTGTGGTACACTTTTATCGTTTACAAACCAAATCATCTGTCAGAATTTTTATGGCAAGACATACGAAACTCGATAAAAGTAGGTACCTTTTGCAAAAAAACCTTAGTGTTCAAAATAAGAAAGTCAACACGTCAACAGATGCACGAAAAATAAAAAAGTGCAGATTTCGTCATCCAGTGTCCTTTCAGCCAACTATGTAGTTTTTTATCCAGTTGAATAATAGTCGCCATTCTCTTGCTAATCACGGGTAGAAATTAGAACATTTTTTTTTCAAGCATTATTATGTTAACCTCTAGTGGGTAGAAAATAGGTCCTTCTTGAATTCTTTCAGCTTGATACTACACCGGTAAACAACAAAGAAGTGAAAGTTTTGTAGTGATCACCCATTAATCTTGGGCGAAGAGAAAAGCTGAAGTAATTAGGGATTAACGATACTTCAGACTTGCTGGAAGAATTTAATGAAGAACAATTTGTTTCATTTGGTCCAGACTTTTTATGAATAGTTGCTGCTGTAGAAATGGTTGTTGATACGAAGATATTAAGATGCAACCAGGCCGCGGATGTTCGACGTCAATCAATTATATTCAGACATACTTTGTGGCCTAATGATAATGAGGTGAGACAGTTTGAGTCGACGGTCGACGTCGATCGACTGTAGTACCTATTTATTGCCTACGTATGTAGAAAAAAATTGAGATTTTTTTAAACTGGACCTACCTGAGCCTACAATTCTTTTCTACATACGTAGGCAATAGGTGGATATATGATAGTTTCTTCCAACAATCAACATTATTATTTTCGCTTGAAATACAGTTAGACACGTAACAAGTCAAAAATAAATTGGTATCTCACGAAATGAAACATTTTTAGGCCCGTTTCGGATTTGTATTCAAATTAATTTCCGTAGAAACAGATGGATTTCCCGGTGACGCGACGACGGACGAACGAGAAGTATAATTGGGTATTTCATCGTACCTTACACAGTTTAATTTAAAATATATTACCGAATTTTAAGGGAAAATAAGTGGGTTTTATGAGTTATTTGTCAAACAATCAACGTGTTTTTCCGGATTTTTTTACCAAACTGTCTATTTGGGTAAGTTGTTCAATTCTTACTTTAGCCTTTATTGAGTATCGGTTATTAAGTGCGCTCTTTTTACATTACCTTAAAGCAGCCACAAATTCATTAACTTAGGAATTACTAGACTCAAAGACCCTTGTTTTTTTTTTAGTTTTGTAAGCATTAGAATAAATTCTTGATTGATAGGTAGTGTGTTACGCAATAAGAGTGCAGATGCCCAAAAAAAAGTCGAATTGTCGTCTATATAAATATTTATATTTGACCAAAAACTACGAAAAACATATTCAAATTTTATTTGGTACACCTGTATCAGGTCATTAGTGGAAGTGATACAGCAAGCGTCAGCGTGTGGCCACTAAAACTGCGAATACTAGAATAGTACATTGATTAATACAAATGAAAATAATGAAAACAAATGAAGCGATTCTTTTTTAAATTCTGACTATTTTTATTGCAAGTTGGCTTGAAACGCGTTTTAAGAAATATGCCTGTTTTAAATTGGGCCCGAGTCTGGGGAAAATTTGTTTTAATATGTCTTGGTTGATGGGTAGAGAATGTCTAAGTCACCTATTTTGGGTGCGAAAAGTTTAAATAACTAAATAAATAATACGTTATTTGGTTTTGTCCCTAGGTATTTTCACCGCGTTTCATTCGCTGATTTTCAGTAATTTATTGAACATATATTTTCATAGATTTAGTAATGCATGGAGATACATTTAGTCGTCTTTGTTTCATTTCATCAGATTGTTAATCACAGCAGTTATTAACAATGTTTTCTGTCTTTGGCAATCGCTGATTTCGCAGTCCCATTTTATAATAGTACGAGTATAGTGAATCGCTTCAGTCGACTACACAATGAAATATTGCTAACAACACTTTTCGAAATATTATTGAATACTGAAGAGTTTCTATATTTCTCTTATCACGCTGTGGATTTTTATTTTCATTTTCTTCATTATTTTTTCTAACGCTGTCTGTCTGACATCATTGAAGGAATTTCACAATATTCAGCATCAACAAATTGTAAGAAATAAAAATGAAACTGAAATCAAATACCAGAAATTCAGTAATAATTGTCATTCTAACAATGAGAAGCGAAGATATAATGAAATGACTGAAATTGCTTATTATAAAGAAGATTGATATTTATATTTGTATTACTTTTCTAAATGATACCGGTAGCTTAAAAGCTACACAAACCTTATTTAAATAAAACAGGTACATAACTACATAAGAATGGAAGAATACGATCCAATAACTTATCCATATGGAAAATTCTACTTTGGCACTAATCAGATAGTCAATTACATCCTAGATAAAAAACACAATTATATCAGACTTCAAATCTAATACATTTACAAGAAACATTCCTCACTTTGGCAGTAGATTTCCAATTTCAAAACAAAACATTTAACATTGGTTCAAAATCTATCATAAAAAAAATCTCATATAGTTGTTGCAAATCGCGAGCACACGTCATGTGACTCTTATATCACTCACTTAAGGTGCTTTTTCGAAGGCCACTGCAACCGCAAACCGCAATGGGCAACGTCGCTCATTCGCAAAGACACCCCGCAGTGACTTAACATTCCGCTGCGGTTTCAATTTCGAACGCGGCGTCATAACTTCGACGGCAGTGGTATGAGAAATACCGCTGTTCTTCAGTTTCGTGATACTCATTTTTCTAACAAAAAAATATGTCTTGTTGCTCTGTTAGTGACAGCTATACACTATTACTGGTTTGCGGTCTGCGGTCGACGCTCGACCGCAGCGTCAGGCGGCAACGTCATCATGTACATTTTAAAAGAAACAAGTCCTGTGGCTGTGGTCTCTCATTGCGATTGGGTGACGTTGCCGCTTGCGGTTTGCGGATGCAGTCGCCTTCGGAATAGCACCTTTAAGGTTTTACTGTAATAAATCAATGACAGACGCACGCTCGTGAAATGCAACGACTATAGCTTCACTTAATATCTAATATTAAAATCTCCTATAGGTTGTTCTATTAATACTGTTTCGGTTGTGTCCGGTGCTGCTGGTGACGAGGATGCTAAAGCTGATGGGCGTAATGATATGGCTAGAGGTAAAGCTGATCTTGCACACAGCTGGGATGCTCCTCGAGTTGAGCCTGTTGAGCGGTAGCGGGTGCAGCGCCCACGTCTAGGGACAACAGAGTTTGATTAGAATTTAAGTTAGGATGTCAAATGTGTTTCTTTTATGAAAGATGGGAAGGAAATGCAGTTACAAGATTAAAAGAAAGAACGAAAAATAATTTATTTCGATTCGAACTGCTTTTTGAGTCCCAATATTTTTTTTTTTCTCACAGTTACAAACATAAAAATAACAACATAAAAAAGTAAAAGACAAAATTGGACATGATTCTGTTCAGTGATAGTCAAGTAAAACCTTCATGAACAAAACCCTCACCCTGAACATTGCAACACATTGAAGTGTAAGTAAATTCTAATTAATTTGCTGAAATATAGGTACATAAATATTAAAGATACTGTATATTACACACTGTAGAGAATTACACAGTATCTATTCAGGTGCTACTACATATCAAACTACTGAAGTTGCTTGTAAATTATAAATTAACAAGACTGACTTTATGCTTCTCGTGTTATTTTAATAAACATGTACAATGTACATTAATAAAGCCTAGAGTATCTTTACATTCGTATTCTGTGTGGTTTTAATCATGCACAGACAAGTTATTGTTTTCTTAATTAAAATCGTAGCGGGTTCACGCAAGAATTATTGTCTCTTGTTCCTAAACGTGAGCTGTATTCAAAATATTCTCTGTTTGTTTAAAGAC
Organism: Atethmia centrago; assembly: GCA_905333075.3. NCBI lineage: Eukaryota > Metazoa > Arthropoda > Insecta > Lepidoptera > Noctuidae > Atethmia > Atethmia centrago. The sequence goes on from HG995369.1 coordinate 25,067,218, forward strand.
TCCTGCAGACTGGGGCGATATCGCGGGCGCGACAGGCATATCACTGCCCCAGATATAATAATGAGAATTAGAAACATATACAAACGAAATGATCTTTTAAAATATGTATTTCGAAATACGTTTTGGTATTTGTTAATGATTTTTTAATTCATATGTACTTTCTAGGTTTATCTAGGACATTACTGACATTGGTGAAGTATAACCAAGGTGAAGAAACCTGGATAGTAAATCCGTATATAATTAATAATAGAAGTTTGAAATCACCAACCCGTCTTGCTTGATGGCATCTAAAATTTACAATACAATACCTGTGGACATTTTGAACACCAAGGAACACCCACTATTCAAATATAAATTGCATAATTTATTCATGGACAAAGCTTACTACACGATCCACGATTTTATTAATAATTATTACTTACTACAATCTGTCACCATACACCTAATTCTTATTTTGTTTTGCTTTATAAGTGATACCTATGAATTTTTTTATACTGCATGTTAACATGATTTATTATTGTATGCCTGTTAGGCAGGACATAACTTTTTTTATTGTTCCGGGCTGGAAAATTCTCATAGATGTCCTCCGCCCTGGGGCGGGCGGAGAGGCCTGTTAGACTCTTACTGACTAAAAACCACCACGGTGTTTCCCTCCCACACTTGCACCGGGGATCATGGGATCTAGTGCGACTTCCGCGATCCCCGGCTGGTGCCGGTCTGCCATTATGGGCCACCTCAGGCTCGCGGGGTTCCCCCCCCCGCGACGTTCAATAGGGGCGCGCGTGGAACACTACGCGCCCTGCTATGTGGGGGGCGACGGATGTACCCGAGTCCGTCGCACCTGGACCCAGTCTGTATAACCTGTGCCAACAATAAACAGATTTGATTTGATTTGATTTGAGCAAGCGTGGTGATCAATGCCAGTGCCTTCTCTGTTTGAAAAGAGGCTTTTACCCTGCAGTGGAACAATAATAGGCTGGTATTATTATTTGTTACTGTGCAATCAATGTAGAACATAGTTTTTTTTTTTGCGATGTTATGGTTGGTTGTTACAATTCATCATTTCAGCCGAAAGACGTCTACTGCTGGACATAGGCCTCCCCTTGTGACCGGTTTGGTCCTTCCCGCATCCAGCGGATTCCTGCGGCCTTCACAAGGTCACCGGTCCATCTTGTAGGAGGTCTTCCAAAGCTACGTCTTCCAGTACGCTGTCACCACTCCAGAACCTTTCGGCCCCATCGGCCATCTATTCTGCGAGCAATGTGCCCGGTTGTTACGACTATTAGGTACCTGAATATTTCTCTGCACTTAATGAATAATGAGGCAGTAGGTACCTACGCTTTTATAAGATTTGGTTGATCTTATTGATTTTGATATAGGTAGTGGGAACACAAATCTCTCACTACTTAACTAAAATACTTTGGTTTTAAGGGTTATTACTCGTATAAATGCTGCTTTTGATGGTATAATAAAAAGTTTTTACTTTAGTATCCTAGCAAGTGGCGTTTTATAGTTTTTGCCTACCCATATGCGAAAAAGCGCGAGTTTATGTGTATTTATTTGTATTAAATTGTTCACAATTATTGTACCAAGCCGATGGTGGTACAATGGAGGGCAAGCTCAGTTTTCGATAAGTACGTATTTTAGTTGAATATTATCAACTGTGCTTGCTCGCGGGGAGACCGTTAGACCTTCCAAGTATAAAGTGCGTCACTCACCTAGCTAGCCTCCTATGGCTTCTCGAGGGAATCTTGTCCTGATGTGGCACGTGGCTGGCGTTGCACGACGACCGGCCGTCCGATTATCCACTCACAAATTGGTGCACCAAAGTCTGTACTGCACAATATGAGCCTTCAGGAATCACGATCAGTCCAGATAGAAGCCGTTTAGCGACGATTGTCCCTCACGCCAAGGAATTTTAACCGGGAGCGCGCACTTAGGCAGCTGCCATTATTGCCATCTTGGATTCGACTCGTATCTCATTCGTTCGCAAGCACAGTGCGCGCATAGATAAAAAATGTATGGTTACGGAACATTCCGCCCACCAAAATGCATAGTATTTTCACTATGTTGAAAGAGCGGAACCCGAGAATAACGGATAAAAACGAATGAAGAGCTGATGTGATCAATTTACATTAACACTAATTGTTAACACTAACCTAAACTAAACTAGAATATAATGAATTGAAGTTGCGGTAAACGGTTTGTCTAGTCAGTTTGAATTAGCAGAGGGCACAACTTCACAAGAGGTCTCGTAAGGAGTGATCCATTTGCCATACGCACGGTGGCCACACGTACTACGCCGTCAGGACCCGGATGTAATTTCGTGACCCGAGCAAGAGGCCAATGCAGCGGCATAGTGTTTTCGTTTTTGATGATCACGATTGAATCTACAGCTAACGGTTTGCAATGCTTAGTCCACTTTGCTCGCTGAGTCAACGATTGCAGATATTCGACCTTCCAGCGTTTCCAAAAGTCTTGATGGAATCGCTGGATGAGTTGCCATCTTCCTAACCGAGTAATATTAATTCCTGATAAATCCTCATCAGGGATTGAGGTAAGCGGCTCTAAAGTTAAAAAATGACCCGGAGTTAGTACGTTTAAGTCATTGGAATCTGAGCTCAGCGAGTAAAGAGGGCGCGAGTTCAGCATAGATTCGATATGTACAAACAAAGTTGTCATCTCTTCGAACGTTAATGTCTGATCACCGATAATACGATAAAGATGGGATTTAACTGCCTTATTTTGTATTTCCCAGATACCGCCAAAATGACTACTAGCCGGAGCATTGAATTTAAATTTTATGTTTTCGATATTAGAAGCGTCCTTCATGTACTCACTTAGTTGGTTGCAAGCGCCTACAAAGTTGGTTCCACAATCTGAATGGATAACGCTTACACGACCCCGTCTGCCAGCAAACCGGCGAAGCGCTGCTAAGAAAGCGTCCGAAGTCAAGTCCGAAGCAACTTCCAAATGGACTGCTTTCGTTGTGAAGCAGACAAACAAGCAAAGGTAAGCTTTACTTATTTTAGCTCCTCGATGTCGTCCTAACTTAATGCGAAAAGGTCCGCCATAGTCAACACCGACGATTGAAAATGGCTTGACTTGGTTGATGCGAGTCGCTGGTAGATCGCTCATATACGGCTCAAGCGGTGTAGGGCACGTACGGAAACATTGTAAGCACTTAGACAAACAATGACGGATTGCACGTTTTGGTGATAATATCCAAAATTGCTGCGTCAAAAGATACTGAACTGTATTTATACCGGGATGACAGTTTTCACGGTGAAGTGCTTCGATGATCATGAACGTTAGTTTAGAATCCTTAGGTAGCAGCGCAGGATGCTTATGCTCATACTCGAGCCCAGAACGAGATAGGCGACCGCCCACCCTAAGAATTCCCGATTTATCTAAGAAAGGGTTAAGTTTTTGCATAGGTTTTGAGTTTTTCAAACGAGTTATTTCCTCATTGAAATGCAATGATTGTACTCTGCGTACGAAAATCAATAAAGCGTTATGAAGCTCTGTTCGATTTAAATGATGTTCAGAACTTCGCGAAGATTTTTTACGAGCGCATTCTACGAAACGAATGCAATATGCGAGTGCTCGTTGTGCTTTACGAATTGATGAGAAACTTTCGAGTAAAGAATCAATGACGTTGGTGTCGTTATGAACAAACAGAGAAACCGCGCGCTCTTCAGATAATACATCAGCTTCGTTAACAGTGTCACTGCTGTTTAGCCAAGTGTTAGGAGGTTGCGCGAGCCAACAGGGCCCCGCCCACCATAACGAATTGTTCACCAACGCAGCAGGATAAAGACCTCGAGAGGCAATATCAGCTGGATTATCCGAACTGGAGACATGGTTCCAGCGAGCTTCCGGAATGATATCCTGTATATGACTCACTCGGTTGGCGACAAGTCTTCCAACGTGACGAGTGAGATCGAATCCACGATAATGCCACCATCGAATCTGACCACGCACAAGTGTCAGCTATGGGGAAAAATGATGAATAGCTATCTTTGATGAACTTCAGAAGATCTGCCAGGACGACTGCCGCGCACAATTCGAGACGAGGTAATGATAACCTTTTTACAGGTGCTACGCGAGATTTTGAACACAGAAAGAAGACATTACCATTGACGGAAGTGACACGTAAGTAGATTACAGCTCCATAACCTGACTCGGAACTATCAGCAAAGCCATGGAGTTCACACGATTTCATATCTTTTACAGAAATGCATCGAGGGATCTCCAGGGCCTCGATGACAGGTAACTGTTCAGTATAACAACGCCATTTTTCGACGATTTCACACGGCGGAGAATCATCCCAATTAATACCCAACATCCACAATTTCTGAACTAAGCACTTAGCTAAGAAAGTTATAGGAGTTAGGAAACCCAAGGGGTCATAAATACGTGCGAGTTCACTTAGAATCGTACGCTTTGTGCATTGGTGATCGATAGGTTTGACCTCAAACAAGAATTTGTCTCTCCTGGGACACCACTTCAGGCCCAGGATCTTCAGGGTGCTCGTCTTTTCGATGTCCATAGACACAAAGTCAGTAAGACAGTGTTCCGGAGGTATATCAGCAAGCACCTCTGGTTTATTGCTAGCCCACTTACGCAGCTCAAACTGACCTCTCTTTAAGAGTTGGATGACCTGAGTTTTGACTTGGATGGCTGTCTGGATATCAGAACGGAATACCAGACTGTGTCAGAAATCATCACTTCGCGAGCGAGAGGTAAGTCAGATTCATCTTCTATAAGTTGTTTGAGAGTGCGGCAAGCAAGAAAAGGAGACGATGATACTCCATAAGTTATGGTATTTAATTGATATTCTTGAATCGGGTCTGTTGATTTGAATCGCCAAAAAATTCTTTGGAAATCTCGATCGTCAATTGACATACTAATATTTCTAAACATCTGACGAATACCGGCTGTAAATACAACAAAATGTGTTCGGAAGCGAAGAAGAATCTCGGCAATATTAGCCTGCAGTTTAGGACCTACGAGTAAAGCTTCATTTAACGACACACCACGAGCGTCTTTCGCAGAAGCGTCAAAGACCACTCTTAGCTTTGTCGTTGCGCTGTCAGGTCGCAAAACGCAGTGATGGGGTATGTAATAACAACCCTGGTTGATTTCCTTTGAAGGAACTAGACTCATGTGACCACTTTGTAAATAGTCAGACATGAAGTCGCAGTATTGTTCGCATAAAGCCTCATTAGCCGCTAACTTGCGTTCTAATGATTTAAAACGACGTAAAGCAGATTCTCGCGAACCAGGATAAGTTAGATTCATGTCTTTATCTTAGAAAGGCAAGCTAACGGTATACCTCCCTGAGGCATCGCGGGATTGTTCGGTAACGAATTTCCGTTCACACAGTTCTTCGTCCGGTGTTAACTTTGAAGACTGAGGAATGTTGTCCATTTCCCAGAACTTCTTAACCTGCTCATTGAGAAGATTATCGTCTGAAACGAAGAACGACCTTGGTAGTTCGTGATTATCACTGCAACTGACGTTTCCTAGTAGGATCCAGCCGAACACAGTGTTGAGTGCAGATGGTTGCTGCAATCCTCCACTAACACTACCTGGTAACAGGAGTGAAGGGAAGACCTCAGCACCGAGAAGGACATCGATTTGACCAGGTAAGTGACAATCAGGATCCGCTAGGTTAAGATTTCGAATATGATGCCACGCAGATTTGTTCAGCTTAACGACTGGCATATTGCCGCAGATCTTAGGTAATGTTAACGCTTCAATACTAAACAAATCGTTGTTGTGGACACCTACGCTGAAGCAGATTGTACCACTAGCGGATGTTGAAGCATGACCAAGGCCGTGAATCCTACGCGTTGACTGCGTTCGTTGGAGACCTAAACGCTCAGCTGCAAGTTCAGTTATGAAGTGGGCCTGACTTCCGGAATCAATCAGCGCACGAAAAGTCTGATAACGACCCGATGAATCACGAATTTCGATATTAGCTGTGGACAGCAGAACCATGGAACGATCACCGATATTGGTAAGTACACTGACCTGCGAGGTAGTGGCCTTTTCGGTATTATTGGTTTTCGAAACATCTAGATCTTGATGTAGCAAGGTGTGATGACGCTGACGACACACTTGACACGTAAACAATGATTTACAGTTTTTGAGGCCATGTGATGGCTTCAAACAGTTGAAGCACCAATGATTGGTCTTCACATAGTCAAGTCGTTCCTGAACAGATTTGTCAGTAAACGATTTGCACTAATTAATAGAATGCTCTTCCCCACAGAACGGACACCTGTACTTTCGAGGTTCAGTTGTTGGCACAAGAGCTGTTCGAGGACGCGATGATGTTGACGACGATGGTGCAGTTGCGTACGATGTGGTTAAATTCGATGACGAGGGCGCAACTACAAGGGGTTTGTCAACTACTGTATTCGATAGAAATGTCGAAGTAGGTTTTTTACTTACGACCGCGGCGTTAGAATTCCGTAAACCACTCGGCTTATGTGGTTTTTCGTTGGCACGGTTATTGCGACCACTTTCGGAGAAGTGTGTGTCGCGAACCGAAGCCTCGCATCTGGTGTACAGAAAATCGTTGAGATCTTTGTACTTTGGAAACTCATGAAAAGCAGTAACTCGTTCAAAAGCACAACGCAATTTTGAATCCATTTTCGATAGTAAATGGTAACAGATTACAAAATCCCACTGATCCGTCGGTAGCCCTTGCCGTTTGAGAATCGATAGATTTTCGTTGAAAGAATCAAGGACACATCGTAAATCAATGGGTGAGTTGGCTTTCAGGTTAACGTTCAAGATCTCCTTCCAGCAAGTAAAGGCAAGTTCCCGCTTGTTTTTATACCGCGCAACCAATGCAGAGTATGCTTCGTGGTAGTATAAGCCCGTCACAGGAAAGGTTCGTATAAGTGCTAACGCATCACCAGTGAGACTAGAGACGAGGTAGTTAGTGCATGCGCTCCGTATCCGAAAGTGAACCATTCTCGTGAATCAGCGAGGTGAATATATCGTAGAATTCGGGCCACAACTTTATGTTACCACTGAATTGCGGTAAGTTAATTTTAGGTAATTTTACTTTGAGTACACTCAACGACTCATTATGAGATTTATTTGGCTCGTCGTTATATTCGTTAGGCTCATCGACCTTCGTTAAGCGTCGGTGTATCGCTAAAATCTCATAATATCGTTCGTCGAAGTCGGATCTGATACTATCTTGTTCCGCTTGTTGTTCATCTGTAAGTTCGCATAAGCTAAGTATGTCATCATGGGCTTCTTCAAAGTTATTTACTGATTTAGTTAAGTCTGAGTAATGTGCCAAAAAATTACTTAAATCACATTCATTATTTTCCGCTAAACGAGCGACTTCAAGCGTCTTAGATAACCTATTGAACGCTAAAGTACGTTTTCTACGCAATACCGGTAAGTCGCGTTAGTTGGGTAGTCGACTTCAACCGATTTACCTTTACTCAATCTGCGTAATGATTTTTTAGAATAATAAGGCATTTTGTTTATTAGTTAGCCTTAATAACGTTAAAACAACTATATTTAACAATAAGATTCCATAATGAACAAGTAATGGCACCGTTAAGTTCAACTAAATGCCAAGAAATAATGTAAACAACCGTTTCAAACTGAATAGAACGCCCAATCCAAACACCGTTTTTTTTTTTTTTTTTTTGCCGGGTTGGAAAATCCTCATGGATGTCCTCCGCCCTGGGGTAGGCGGAGGGGTCTGTCAGACTCTTACTGACTAAAAACCACCCCGGTGTTCCCGTCCCACACTTGCACCGGGGATCATGGGATCTAATGCGACTTCCACGATCCCCGGCTACTGCCGGCCCGCCTCTGCGGGCCACCTCAAGTCTGGGGGGGGTGAGGTGTTTAAACCCCCCCCGCGACGTCTGAAAGGGGCGCGCGTGGAACACTACGCGCCGCCACCTCGGATCCAGTGTGATGAGGGGCGGCGGACGTCCCCAAGTCCGCCGTCCCTGGACCCATTTAGGGGGGCCGGAAGAGGGCGTTGTCTGCCCTCTGCCGACGCCCGGTGCGCCTGCTGCGGGCCGGGTGAGCGGAGGAGATCTCCCGCTCCCGTTCCGCAGCCTCCTTCTGCGACACGACTGTTTCGCAGAAGGATACCACCGCGTCCCAGGACTGCCCAATCCGAACACCGTACGTCAACTGTTCAATCGCAGTTCATTCATTCAATCACTACAACGCTAATCCAACTAATTAAATATTGTCGTTGAGTAGAAAGAAAAAAGAAACTAAACGCTAAACAAAATTCAATTTGTCTATGGTTCAATTCAATTTCAAATCGTAGAACAAAGAAAAAGAACTACTCGAGTCAATATGGCGGCGATGAAAAAAATACAAATTTCAAATCATTCAAATGCTTAGTTCAAATGGAAGGTAGATCAAAATAACGAAGCGAACCAGAACCTTACAAATATTCTAAGTATGGTTAATTTTGGTTATTTACGTTTCGATTCGATGTTATATCAACTTTTATGACAATTTTCGATAGAATATAACAACGAAATACGTGTAGCCACACGAGTTTATAGCAAATGAACAAGAATGCATCGGACACAAAGAATTTAACGATGATAAAAAGATCGATGCACGTTTGAAAATACACTTTTTTGTTTTTTAACGATTAACGAAATAAACTAGTGTAATGTATAGCAATAGACCTAAAACGAATATATATTGCCCAAAACTGGGAAATAGTTGGGGGTAAGTGAGAAAAAATAATATTTTAATTTCTTTGTGCTGAATGTTGAAAATTACCTAAGATTTTACGAGAACTTTACTGTTATCGGGTAAACGAATGAATACTATCGAATTATATCCGTTATTCCCTGGTTTCGGCACCAAAATATGTACCAAGCCGATGGTGGTACACTGGAGGGCAAGCTCAGTTTTCGATAAGTACGTATTTTAGTTTAATATGATCAACTGTGCTTGCTCGCGGGGAGACCGTTAGACCTTCCAAGTATAAAGTGCGTCACTCACCTGGCTAGCCTCCTATGGCTTCTCGAGGGAATCTTGTCCTGATGTGGCACGTGGCTGGCGTTGCACGACGACTGGCCGTCCGATTATCCACTCACAAATTGGTGCACCAAAGTCTGTACTGCACAATATGAGCCTTCAGGAATCACGATCAGTCCAGATAGAAGCCGTTTAGCGACGATTGTCCCTCACGCCAAGGAATTTTAACCGGGAGCGCGCACTTAGGCAACTGCCATTATTGCCATCTTGGATTCGACTCGTATCTCATTCGTTCGCAAGCACAGTGCGCGCATAGATAAAAAATGTATGGTTACGGAACAATTATATTGCCTTTTTTTTTGTTATATTGCCTGCCTGTGGGTCAACTTCACTCAGCGGGCATAAAGCGATCTACTTGTTCAGTATAATAATGCACTGACAGAACTGCTGCAGCTGCCGTGGCGTTGTAGTACGTCAGGTATGTTTGCGGATAACAATTTTTTTTTTTATTTTTCCGCCTTTATTAGAATAAGATGTGCATCCCTGATCTCGCGTGTTCACGTCAGCACCAACCACCGGTATTCTCAATGTGTTCGCAGATCGGTGGGATTCCCTGATGTTGCGGAGGTGGATGCAGGTCCATGTAAAAATTTTTTTTTTGTTTATTTGTGTCTGTACTAACACCAGATTTTAAGTAAAACTGTTACTTACCCTTTGGACTTTGTTTAAAAATAAATGTATTCTATTCTATTATTATTATCTTTTTTTATTTCACTATTGACACATAAAATTATATTTTTAAATATTAAAATATAAAAAAAATATATAAAACATTTAAAAATATAAAAAATGGTTGCCCACCGGTATCGGGAACAGGGTCCAAGCTACCGGCGGTCAGGGCTCCAGAGAGAGGAACCTCCTAACAATGCGAGCCGTGTCCACAAGTACCGCTTTCTGAATCAAGCCCTTAATCCAGCTGCCCAACGAGAGCCTCCTTAGGTGTTGGTCGAGGCTCTTGCCAATTAAGCCATTGGCTGATACGACTATCGGCACAATGATTGCTGAATCCACATCCTACAATACGACAACCTCGTGAGCCAAGTCAAGATACTTGATTTGTTTATCTTTCTCGGCTTTCACGAGGTTCCCGTCATGAGGGACTGTTATGTCAATAATCATTGCGTGCCTCTCTGTTTGATCCACCACACTATATCAGGCTTATTGGCAACAATAGTCCTGTCAGTGATGATGGATCGATCCCAGTACAATGTGATATTTCCAATTTCGAGAACCGGGTCGGGCACACACCTGTAGTACGGCACTTCTGATTCCACAAGGCTGTATGTATATACCCGGACGGTGGCATGCCCGACACTCGTCAAACGTACCATCCTTCATAATAAGTCCTTCTTCATCATGTTAACTTCGTACATAATTGCCCAGACGAAACCTTCGGTTTCCCCAAAGAGGTCACCAAAACGCAGCCAGGCTACGGACGCTAGAAAATCTACATCGAGTTTATGTAGGGCCCGGAAAAAGTGTCCGTGAAGCTCCTTACTCTACAGTACCTCCCTGCGATCGTTACTATTAAGAAATACAGGCTTGCGCCAGTTCTCTTTAGCCAAGGAGAGTGGGGTGAGGCCCTTGTTCACCGCGACCACATCTCGATGCATCCCCACGTCAGCTTCTAGGAAATAATCCCTGAGACTGCATACCTCGCGATTGTGGAGGGTCTTAGCGTTTAAAAAAAAGCCTCGACCTCCACACTTTCGCGGGATATACAGTCTCATTACCGATGACCGTGGATGATGCATTCGATATGCAGTCAGCAGCGTACGGACCCTCCTATCCAGGGCGTCGAGTTCGGTCTGAGTTCATTTGAGTATGCCGAAAGAGTACATCAAAACCGGCATGACCCAACCGTTGAAGGCGCGCACCTTGTGTCCGCCTGATAGAAGACTATTAAATACTTTCTTCAGGCGGCCAAAAAAGCGCTGCTTTAACGATTGCTTCATGTCAGTAACATTGATGCCCAACGCTTCCGACATACCCAAATACTTGTAGGTTTCGGATGCGGAGAGGGCTCTAAGGTTTATGGAATCCGAGAGTTGGGTTCTCACGGATTCCATAATCTCCCCTCACTTTACATGCATGACCGCACATTTATCCACTCCGAATTCCATCCTGATGGCGCTACTGAACGTTTCAGTTATTTTCAGTAGCACCATCAGTTGCAAATTATTGGAAGCAAAGAGTTTTAGGTCATCCATGTAGAGGAGGTGAGATATAACCTGACCACCTCTCCTCAACCGATAGCCTAGACCTGAATCCTCCAGCAGTGCAGTGCAGTGCAGTGCTTAGAGGATTCAACGCTAAGCAGAACCAAAGCGGACTCAAACTATCGCGCTGAATTATGCCTCGCTCGATCCTTATCGGCTCGCTATTTCCCTGGATATTTCGACATCCTGGAGAGCGAAGAACCGTCCTCCATTGCCCCATACATGACATCAGGAAGGTGCGCAGAGTTGCATCTATTTTATACAACTCCAGCACCCTCATGAGCCATGTATGTGGTCGAGTCATAGGCTTCTTATTATCTATCCAACATGTCGACAGATCCTTTCAGGAACGACAAATCTTTTGGCTAATGGCTATATCAATGAGGAGAGCTCCCTAGTACGGCGGGACCCGTTCCTACATCCATTTTGAGAGGCAGGAATTGGTGTCTATATGTTTGTTGATTTTAGCTCTCAAAATGGATGTAAGAACTTTATAGACCGTCCGTAAATACGTGATCGGTCTATAATTTTTGGGTTCCGCGGTGCTACCTGATTTATGGAGCAGATGGGTAACTCCTGTCATTAGGAATTTGGGTTCCAAAGGGGACTCCAAAGCAGGCTGGTACTGAGCCACCAAGCGAGCGTGGGGCCTTAAAAACCATTTAAGCTAGAAGTTTTGAAGCCCGTCCGGTCCTGGGGACTTCCAGTTACGTAACGGACGGACAGCACGAGCTACATCTTGGGGGCAGATGGTAATAGCTCCCATTTGTGGTATTGGATCGCAGGCTCGCTTGACTTCTCCAGCTCAATCACCTTCGGTGTGACTGACAGGTACCGACCAGATACTGCGCCAGAAAGAACACATGGCACCATCATCCGGCAGGTGCGTGTCAGTCAACCCTTGATCCGGTCGCTCCCAACCCACCTTTTATCGCTCTGGAAGGTGCGATTTTGAGTGTATCGCTCTACTCGCCGCTTACACCTACGAATATGGTTCGCCCATGCATACACTTTCTACTTCAGGAAGTCGACCGAATTTTAAATGGGATATTATTAAAAAAAATGATTAAAATAAATATACGTTCTCTGTTGTGTACCATTCAATAAAACTATGACAAACTTGAACTTGCAAGTGTCAACAGATATGTCTGAGCCAATCACATAACTAAGTTACGTCGCCTGGTCTCAAACTGTTTTGTACACAAGGCAGCGAAAACAATTTGAAAAATCGATGCAGAAATATGTAGTTGCTTGGTAGTAAAATACGCTGCTTTTTCTACAAAATATAATTCATTAAACCATTTCCTAAGCAAGTAAGATGATTACTATTTACGTAGTTAATATTATTTTGACGAATAACGTGCTCGAACTAAATATTTGTGGTGCCTGAACTCATTACGTACCTATATCTAGCCGAAAAGCCATGAGCGATCAACCAATCAATCTGCCTTGTCTTTTCATAACTACGTTGGAGTCGGCTTCCAGTGTCACCGAAAGCAGCTGAATACCAGTATTTAACATGGAGCGACTGCCTATCTAACCTCCACAACCCAGTAACTGGGTAACACGATTTCTCTTCGTAAGACCAGTTGAGAGACTTTTGTGCTTCTGACTAACTGTAGCGACTGTCAAAGATCTACGAATGACAGTCCAAACCAACGGCTTAACATGCTTTCCGAGGCACGGAGGAGTCTCGGTATATAAAGATGGTCACCCATCCACGGACCATCCTCGGCAAGCGTAGCTTAACCTGATGGATCGACCCATGTGGCTGTTATTATTTACCCATGAGCTTCTCTGTATAAAGGCCATGAGCGATGTACATTCACATTCTTACGATAACTGATTGTTCAATAAAATAATAAAATTATGACCCACCTGTTCAAAGAAAATCATAAATTATGATGATTCCAGATATTTTTTTTCTTTCATAAAACCACTTGAAACTATTTCTGTCTATTAGTACTAAAAGCTTTGAGTCGTTAAAATAATTTGTTATTTTTTTTTATAATATCAGAACATTAATTTGTTTCATACAATTCGATCATAGCAAAATACTTTTTTGCTTTGAGTGGACTATGAAACTAATGATAAAAATATGTGATACAAATGTCTTTAAAAAGTTTTAATAGTCGACTAAGAGTGGTATCACAATGTGTTTTGGGAGTACCTACTATTTCTCTTAATTTAAAAGCATGGCTAATATAGTTATGCTTTTAAACTAATGATCATATTTTAAAACTGAATAAATAAAAACTATATACAGCATGTACGAGAAATGTGTAGTCATATTTAAAAGTATGGGGTATAGACCATCAAAGTTCTTGTCAAAGTTTTCTGTTAAGGGGCTGACAAGACGCAATTGACAAAAATAGGCTTCTCTTAAGAAAAAAAATTGCCAAATCTGTATAGTTTGTGGTAGTGGAAAAATTATATGTTAATTTTGAAAATATTTCCCAGAACTTGGTTGTTACCAAAACACGTTTTGAAAACAAAATCTCGATACGAACTAACGTTAAACTAACCTCTTACATTGAGTTCTAATCCAAAATATCTGTATCAAATATGAACATACGTTACGTATTTAATTAATAACAAGAACGTCTTATTTGAATACAGAACTTGGTTGTTTTTTATTTTCGATTACTCAACTCAATTTTGAGTAAATAGATAATTACTTCATATTTTGCAATAAATTACAAGCGTTGTGTCATCGCGCTTCTCTTTCTGTTCTATGCAATCTGTCAGGGACCGCGGTTTAGGTGTTGTCAGCGTCTTAAGTACCTGGTACTTCTTGACAGGCCTACACTGTCCTTTCATACCTATTAAAACTGTAATTTGAAAACATTGTAAAAGCCAAATATTTTTATTCTTGGAGTTTCTTGCCGGCTCTTCTCCATGACGCCATTGCTTCTGACGTTTAATAAGTGCCCATGTACGTTTTTGTGAAATAAAATATTTTGAAAGTGAACATACATTTGGGTCGAGTACGTATTGAAGTTTTGTATGGAACAGTTGATTACTTTTTCGCAGTACAATAGTTTTTTACAGTTTGGTGGTCTGTGCCACACCCTTAAATATGACCCACACATTTCTGATTCACGCTGTGTAACTTGAAATTCTTAAGACTGGCAATAAACTTTTGAAAAAAAATCGTTACAAGAATTTAGGTTGTCGATGGGGTTGCCACGCTTTTGTAACGCATCTGGTAAATTTGCAGACGCTCAAGTGGATGGCTTTCAAGCGGAACGTCGCAAAAGAATAGCGTCTCTGATACGCCGCATACAGGGCAGCCCCAACAGCTTCCTGCAGCTTATTGTAGGGAGAAGGGATTGGATTGCTCCTTCATGGAGCATTGGACTAAACTACATGTTTGAGTAGTGCGGTCCGGATCCAATTTTTCCATTGTTTTTATATTACTGATATTCTTATTATAATATAAAAGACATGTAAGATGTTTTTTTTTTTGGGTGGTAAATCATCAAATAATTTCTCCCACTCTGGGCGGAGCAGGAGGGCGTGTCAGACTATTACTGACTAAAAACCACCCGTGTTCCTTCTGTCGCCTGTGTTGCCAGGGGCCTCGGAATCCCTTTCGGACTTTCCCACGACCCTGGCAGGATGTATGGATGAGTAAATAAATTGAATTGAAATGGGTAATACTTCTAGAAACCAGAAGAAAACCAGTAAGACGCTTAATACTCTTTATCCTTACCTGGTACAATGACACCTCAGTAGCCTAAGGAAGGCGGCCCTGAAGGTCCTGTTGAACACGGTGTAGATGATGGGGTTGATGGTGGAAGATACATAGCCCAGCCATAAGCAGATGTCCACCACGTGTTCTGTAGACAAGAGTTTGGTATAGTACCTTGTTCAAGAAAGGAAAAGAGAAAGTTAGTTAGTTTAAAACGAAATAGCTCAGAGATATAAGAAGCTAATTATTACCGTCAGCTGTGGCATCTTTACTTTCTATGAGCAACTTTACCCATGAGTACTGTACTTACAGGCTTATTCATAAAGAATCGTTAATCAACGTCTAAACATTACTTAGCTAAGTAACTGATTAACCCTTAAATACTGATTAAGTATTTCTTATTCATAAACGATATTTAAGCATTGCTTAACTAACCACTTCTTAACTTTTTGTACCCTGGCAACTAGGTGGATTTTCGGTAGAATACCGTAAAATTGGTCTATGGTGCTCGTGCCAAACACCAAATAAAAAAAAATAAAACTGTCAGTCTTTGTCAGATTTGCTTGTGGTAATTTTTGTAATTGTGATAAAAATATTAATTATTAAGCTATGGCAGGTATAAATGGATTCAGCTCGCCTTTTTCCAGTACAAAACGAAATACAGCAAACTCCCCCTATGTGCGACTTGGTTCAGCTAACGTACTAGGCGTTTGTATGAATTCTGTACACCTTGTGGCTAGTGCACGACCAACTCTTTTACATAGCCAAGACATGGTAGGTTGACTTATGCCGTGCAATTCACCGCTATCGTCTTGAATCTGTTCTAGATAAAGTTTAACTCAGTCAATCATAGTGGTCGTACAGCCACATGCCGCCCCCAGTGCCTAATCACAGCCATTATTTGAATATGTACATTGTACAGGTACCTCCGCCTCTTGTATCCACTTTTACGAGATTAATTATTTTCGTCATATTTTCTTTGGTGCTTTGTTCGAAACTCCACATTAGCGTAATCTACAATAAGATGCAACTTAGGCTTTTAACATTTTGTACGAGGTCAACTAAATTCATTTAAATTTTCTACATCTTGCTCAAAAAGACATAAATCGTCATCGAAGTCAAAATGTTCCATTAGGTATCACTAGAAAAGTTTTAACAATGCACTGCAACAAGTTAGAAATGAATGACAAAGACTCAAACAGATGTTAGAAGCAAGGATTTCGTCCGCCATTTTGTTGTTTAAAATCTCTAAACAAGGTCCGAGGGCTGTTTAATTTGACAGCTACTTAAATAACTGTTTAAACAGTTAATTAACTCTAAACAGCGTTCATGAATGCAAAATATTTTTAATTACTGCTTAAAGTACTGTTTAAAAGTTAAGTAAGGTTTATGAATAAGCCTGTTACTCGTAAATACGAGTACCTCTCGATTAGTAAAAGTCTGTTACAAATAGTCGATTTTTCTACTTTTGTATCGCTTTGATATTAAATAATAATAATAAGACATTAATTTCAGACGTAGTCTATATACTGTTAGTAACACAAAAACCTTATAAATCTATTGTTAGTACCTGTTGTGTGTTTGAGTTCTTGGTGGGAATTTGAAGCATATTTTAGCTGAACTGTGGTAGCCATTTGTGCCAGATGATGGGCCGCAGCAGATTTGCGATAATGCACCTATCATGTTTGGCACGCGGAAGCATTACGAAACGTAAACCATTCGATGTTGCCATATCTCTTGGCACGAGACTCAATTTTGTCCGCAATACACGAGTTTCTTATACATTCACTGGATGGAAAATTTTCAAATTATGTCACATGTTCGTTCCAAGTACATTTAATTTTGAACTTGACCCTCTATGAAAAACTAAGAACTGTTATAAGAGACCATTTGCTATTGTAACACGAAAGTGTAAAGATATTTTGAGAAAATAACTTTTAAAAAATCTTTTGGCAAATTACAACTCTACTGGCACTTCTTTCTTTATTTTTCGTGTGGTTAGTGATTAAACTCTGAGTTGGCTTATAATTTTCTGGGACACAGGCCTCCTCTCGGTGAGAGAGAGTAGGCCGTAATCCGCCACGCGGGCCCAGTGCGGATTGGTAGATTTCACAAATGTCTTCGAATTTTTGGTTCTAGGACATGCCAGTTTCCTCACGATGTTTTCCTTCACTGTTTTGAGAGTTGGGTTCGAACCCACGACCTACAAACTCGTAAGTCTTGGCTTCACATGCCGTCGAGAAATATCTCTCACAGTCGCTGTTTGATGGCTTGTGCAGTTTGCACGTTTTTATAAATTTCCATTAAAATTGCCTGCTACTGACGAAATAGATGCCATATCATTGTACTAGCCGCAATAATGAAGAACTGCTGAAACTAGTACCTATTTATCAAATGGATAAGCTATATTTTTTCATTTTAATCTGTCACAGGCGCCGTCGTAACTGCTGGTTTAGAAGCGATTTGGCATTTGTAACCTCTGCTTATTCCACAGTTCCATTCAAACTACATAATCAGCAACCCAAAGTCAATTCAGCCCAGCTAAGATTTCGCTCTCCATTCAGACACGGTTAACTGCCAACTATAAATCAAACTTAACCACGGTCATAACTTACCTGGGACTATACAGGCTGGACACGCAGCGAACAGTATATTTAGAAGGAAGAATGGTGCCCAACAGAGCACGAATGTGAAGAAGACAAGTCCTAGGACCTTGGTCGCTTTTTGCTCGTTAGCCACTGCATTTGCTGATAGGGACCGGCCTTTTCTGCGATTTGCTAGGAATCTGGAACAAAAATGATACTATTTAGCTTCGATCAATAATTAATTATTGATCGACACTATTTAGGGCGAATTTCACCATTAAAACTGAACGCAATCAGCCTAAGCCGTGTTCAAGAGCTAACAGTGTCAATATTCCACTAAAATAATGACACTGTCAACTGTTGACGGGTTTGAGATCTGCCCTGCTAAGCGTATAAGTCTTATCTGCCAAATGTATTTTTTACAGTAAAGGCAAAAACGTGTTTTGCTGTATGTCGATTATTTATGTTTCTGTGAAAGTATTTGAAAGTATATGATTGTTTAGATAAAAAAAAACTTAGTTTTGCTCATAATTAAGGTATTCCCTTTCAATAGGAAATTGTTAGATATGACTTTAATCCTTTGTAACAGAGTGCTAAACGGCAGATAGGACAAACTGGAAACATGAGTTTGAGTAAGTAAATGCACAGATAGGACGTTGTTGTTTTGTAGGTACGTCAATAGTGTTGCCATAAGCAAAAAGTAAAAATATCTAAAAATGTCAGATAAGACCTTTTTAGCAAGGCAGAGATGTACTGATCGCATTGGTTAAATTCGCCCTTTATGAAGGAAACAATAAACGTGGATTATTTAATAACGAAGCTACAAAATAAGTTAGCTTTTCTGAATTATTATCATATTCGGTCTTCAACATTGAACTGCCTTGAACTATATGGGCCTCCTGTTTAGAACGCCATTGGACTGTGATCCCGTCCCACTAATCGCATGCGTAACTTGCGATTAGTCTGATGTCATCAACCTTTTGCAGAAAGGCCTTCATTCCATCTACCTTTTTAAAATCGCCATCATACACATAACATGACATAACATTACGCCTTGTATTTCCCGAAGGGTTAAGCAGTAGTGTATCTATAGTACGCCCACATTTTGCCGGTCATGTTTCTGACGTGATAACGTCATATAAATCGATGAACGCCGGCTGCACGCACGAAAAAGCATGACTCATTGTCGCGTTCCGCCTGAGCCGAGCGTGCAAGCGAGAGCGCGGAACTAGCGATAGAGAGGCACGATCGGCCTAAGTGTTTGGCTTGAGACGCATCTCTCTCTCGTTACCACGTAAAATTATCGTGTGTGAGCCGACTTTACAGACAACCAATTTTTTTGCCCATTTAATAGGGGGTGAGTCTATTACCATCAACCGGGCACAAATCTAGACTCCGGCCTGCTACTAAGAAATTCCAGATGGCAAAACCCAATATTTAACACTTCGTCGCCATCATTCCTTCAAATAACTATAGGTACCTACTGCTCAACGTCGAGTTATCCAGCTACTTAAGTGAATACAACAGTCACGTTTTTTTAGCGACCCCAAAAGTCTCTCACAATCTATTTCACTCAAGTTTATCAATGTCCCGGTCTTACAAACGTCAGGCGAATAAACGTCAAGTGCCTTCACGGGTCCCGTACAAATGACGGCGTAATAAGGTCCCTTTAGAAGGCGCAAATCTTTTAAACCTTTTTGTCCCATTGATCGATAGAGCCCTATTTACCTCTCGATATTTTAAGCCTGACAGATTGGTTTGATTGGCGCTTTATATTGAATGACAGATTCAATGCGAAATTTTGAAATTAAGTGAGTGAGACTGCCTCGTTGGTTTAGCAAGCGCTACTGCTAAGCGTGAGATCTTGGGTTCGATTCCCAGGTTGGGGAAAGAGTTATTAGATGTTTCCATCTGGAATTTCTCAGTTGCAGCCCGAAGTCTGGATTTGTATCCGGGGTAAACCTTTGCCTAACCTTTTAGGGAATGACATGTAGAGGATGCAAATATTTTAAACCTTTTTGTCCCGTTGATCAATTGAGCCCTATTTACGTTTCGATATTTTAGGCCTGACAGATTGGTTTGATTGACACTTTATTTATTTAAAGTTCTCACACAAATAAGGTACAAAAGCAGACCTTAGGCATTCTGTTCACTTTCTATTGAATGACAGGCTCAATAGGTATTTTTAGAGGTTAAGTGATATCGGTTTTTTTTAATCATCTGTTTTATTTTATGTCTACTTGAGTGAATTATGTAGATAATCTCGTATCATTTTTAGGGTTTTCGTAGTCCGACGTGCGTGGTCCGACACATACTTGGCCAGTTTTTGTTAATGAGGCAGCCACATTGGCTGGATGTTTATACCAATCCAATCCAATTTGTTTATGCCTTTGCTTTTCTATAAACAGGCTCTTTAATTTAAAACAGAGCCTATACTGTCCAAATAATGCGTAAAGTAAATATAATTTAATAAGAATCGCTATTAAGGCGCAGATATATGATTTAAGTGTCTTTTAAATCTGTTATTACGCCTTCTTATAATGCAAGTAAGTTATGAAAAAAATGTATGTTAAACAAGAACGCATACACATCAATTCTATTTATGAATATTTAAGTATTGTAGTAAAATACTTTATAAATAAATCCACTTGCACATGGTATTTGTTGACGAACGTGAAGTTTTGTGGTGGGCCCTTAAGGATAAATGTGTGCCTGGGAAGTATGTGCAGTTGATTCGAGCGATGTGCAGTCGATGTAATACCCAAGTCCGGTCTACAGTGGGCACTACTGGCAGCTTCAATGTGGCTGTTGGCTTGCATCAAGGGTCGGCACTCAGCCCTTACCTCTTCGTGTTGATAATGGACGCTCTTAGGTCGGATATCCAGGAAGAGGCACCCTGGTGTATGCTGTTTGCCGATGACATTGTGCTGGTTGCCGAGAGCGGCTTAGATGTCCAGAGCAGATTGGAGTTGTGGTGGGAAAGATTGGAGACCGTTGGCCTGCGAGTAAGTCGGACCAAAACAGAGTACTTGTTTTGTGATTTTGGCGGTCTCTCCAGTCCTGTGCCCATATATCTTGCCGGAACGCCTTTACCGATCTGCTCCGACTTTCGGTACCTCGGGTCGCTTGTCCAAGGGGATGGGGAAATAGACCTAGATGTAACGCACCGGATCAACTCGGGATGGACGAAATGGCGACAGGTCACAGGAACAACTTGCGACCCACGGATGCCCCTCAAGTCAAAGGGGAAAATTTACAAGTCCGTGATAAGGCCTGTCGTACTGTATGGATCGGAGTGCTGGGCCGTGAAGAAGACGGACGAAACAAGAGTGGAGTGACGAAAATGGATAAAGTAAGAAATTAATATGTAAGGGGCAGCTTGCAAGTGGTGCCAGTGACAGAAAAGTTGAAAGGAAATCGTTTGGCTTGGTATGGGCATGTGATGAGGAAGGATGAAACGCATGTGACTAAAAGAGTGATGAATATGAATGTTGATGGGTGGAGAGGGAGAGGAAGGCCAAAGAAAAGATGGATGGATTGTGTGAGGAATGATATGAAAGAGAAGGGAGTGAATGACAGTATGACGGCTGACAGGGGAGGATGGAAGAAGATAACGTGTTGCGCCGACCCCAAATAACATGGGACAAGGGCAGGAAAATGATGATGACTTTATAAATAAATCCAGGAAGTAACATCTACCCAAAGCATAAAATTTATATTACTTTCAAACTTCTAAAGATATTTTCATGTTTTTTTTTTTGTGTGAACATGCTATTTTTAACCGACTACCAAAAGGAGGAGGTTATTAATTGGACATGTTTATACGTTTTTTTTTTTGTATGTGTTCCGATTTCTCCGTCAATTGTGACCCGATTTTAAAAAAATATTTTTTGTTTGTAAGGGTATGTTCCCGAGGTGGTTCCACTGTCACCAAGCCATAATCTGCGATGTTTGCCAGTGCCAGATGGGGTTCCAGTGGGTCGGAACCGGTTGTCGCATAGTTCGCGGTGGGTCGGAACTGTCTGCGGTGATGCCCCAGTGAGTCGGGGTGGCGCTGCGTTATGCTCCAGTGAGTCGGACGTGGTACAGCGCCGGGTTGAAAGCTGACTGCTGGCGTCGACCAGGAGAGGGTTGAGGAGCTCTGCTTGTTGACCGGCCGAAAGTGCAGTGTGCTGTGCCAAGGTTGCTGGTGAGGCTTAGGGTGATGACCAGGTATGCGCGGTCGCTGCATGCTGGTGGTCAGGATACCCGTTGAAGCCGTGGGTGCTGGCTGGCTATGTGACTCGCCGCTCGAGAGCTTGAGGAAGTGATGATGATGACGTCACGCTGATGTAGTTGCACGAAGGCTGCGCTGACGTTCATACTCGGGGTCACCAGTATAGAGGCATGAGGAACAGGGTGTAAAGTTCACTCATCCTCCATAGAAAAGGGAGGATCCTCCGACCAGACGGGTGTCGTGTCTGGTGGGCAACTGCCCGACGGTTGATGTCGGGATGTTGTATATATGCTAGTTGCGCGGTAAACTCTGCTTGCGCGATGCAGGATTTTGCGTGACGTCAGTGTGATGCGTAATTCGCATGTGGCGCTGTAGATGCCGCCACAGTAACTCAGATAAATTACAAACTGACCCACTAAGAAGTGAAAGAAAAATATTCCCTATGAAATGGAACTGTGGCGTGGCATAAGCGCGACGCGTATTTGTATGGCCATGGTCAACGGCGATTACCCGACCCTTAAGTAGCTCACCCTGCAACCAAATAATAAACCCAGAACTATTATTATAAAAGGGAAAGTGAGTTTGTTTGTTTGTTACGCTTTCGCGCTAAAACGGCTGAACGGATTTGGATGAAATTTGGCAGGTGGGTAGATCATGACCTGGATTAGGACATAGGATACTATTTATCCCAATATTGCCACGGTATCGTACTTATGCGGGTGAAACCGCGGGGCGCAGCTTGTAAGTAATAATAAAAATTGCATTGCAACTTAATAATAAAGGAAGTAAAAACAGCACATTTAGGTGTTCCAAGGTTAATTTTCAAAAAATAAAGTTGGGCAGGAATTTTAATTCAGTTGTAGATTCATAAATATGTACGTACCTAGTTATGAATTTTCTCGAGCGTGAAAATATGAAGCTTATAATGTAGCCGCAGTTTGTATTTAAAATGGGCTATCTCAGTCTCTTTGTGGTTATGGTAAGAAGTTATCAAGGAACCTTTCTATCTTTCGCGTATACGTGAATAGAAAATGATTATAAGCTATTAATAAATTACTAATTTTTGTATTAAATACTAGCTGCGCCCCACTGAAACGCACTGAATATTGAATTTCGTTCACGCTATTTTTAAAATTAATGTCTAACACTATATTACCTACTTAGAATGTATTGACATTCCAAGAAAAGCCAATACGACGACAAATATTATGCTCATTTGTCTTTCAAAAACTCATCTCTGTTCGGGTAATGTAGAAATATACCGAATACAAAACCGTGCCTAGAAAGTTAAATTCAAATTCAAATCTTTATTGCATAACACATGTGTTTACAAGGTCTTACTAATAATGATAAAGTTCGCATGGGCTCCGTCGGGCACAATAATTTAATAAAATATGAGCCTGATTCAAAACAAATAAAACTAATAAGAATTAAATATAAATCAAAGATAATATTGTTATCATTAAAAAATCTAATAAAATAAAATAACATAACATCACGCCTTGTTTCCCCGAAGGGTTGGGCAGAGGTGTACCTGTAATACACCCACATTTCGCCAGTTATGTTTTTAAGTCCCATGGAATAGGGGGCGAGCCTATTGCCATCAACCGGGCACAAATTCAGACTCCAGGCTGCTATTGAGAAATTCCAGATAGAAACACCCAATAACACTTTGCCCGACTCGGGAATCGAACCCAGGACCCCATGATCAGCAGTAGCGTTTGCGACCACTAGACCAACGAGGCAGTCAATAAAAAAACAAGTCAGTCAGTCAGTTAACAAAATAACAATAAATAACATTTTTTGATATATGTACGTCTTTACAAATAATACCTCTTGACATCATTAGAAAGAATCACTTCATTTAAAATAAATAAGATCACAGACAAATTAAATGTAAAAAGCCATATCACAAATAGAAATTAGAAATCATTCAAATCCAGATCATCTAAAATAAATAATGTCACAGATTAAAATAGTATCAATTTTTTCTAATAAATATAATAAAAAACTTATTACAGGTTTAGATCTTAACACGTAATTAAGGCCTTCGAGGCTCAGCTTACAATTTAGTATTAATTGGACACTCATTAAATACTACCTAAGTGATTCAGATTTCAAAATCAAACTTGCAAATTGCGTTCTTGTTCCCTCAGATTACGTGGAGCAGCGATTTCCACAAAGTGGCTAACAGCACCTGGATGAGAATTACCGAATATAGAGCTAAATGGATTAAGTATGTACAATTGGTGAGGCTTATGTCCAGTCAGGAAGCTATCTCGAGGGCAACAAAACAAAATTGACAGGTTTCATTACATATTCACATTAGAGAAATACCGACAATAATAGTTTGTAAAGTAAGATAGTAAATTGGTAGATCTAGTTTCAAAATAAATACTTACCTGGTCTTCACCATTCCCATTCTACTAATCCCATAATTATATCGTTTCTCTGAACCCCTCAACCTCATCGTAAAATCATCAAAACACTAACTTACCAATGCAAATCTAGACACTAACAGTTAACTGAATAAATCATGTTCCGACAAGTTTGAACAAATTGCCAACAATATAACATCTGGCCATATAAATATACATGAATATGGTAAACAATGCAAGAACCACTACAACAAAGAAACAAACAGAAATTAATTCTGTAATGCTACAAAGGAAATGGCGGAAGATTTTGGCTTTGGGTCGCATGAAGATTTTCAATTAGAAACGTTTTTTTGTGCTAATCGCAAGACTAATGTGGTTTCAGCAGACAATTATTTGTACAAGCTTGTATTTAACTTGCAATGTTTGTTTTTAGGCCAAATCTTATAATAAGACCGCCCATTGTGTCACCCCTTGTAAAATTTCAACGTTTGTATCTGTAATTTTTATGGTGTACATAATAAAGAGTATTCTATCTATCTATCTATCTATCTACGTGCTCCATTTTCGCCGGCTTGACAAGCTTCATAACTCGTTTGTTGAGCTTGGTATTACTTTTTATAACCAGCTACCCTCTTCTTTGCTATATTTGCCTTTTAATGCGTTTAAAGCTGAAGTAAAATCCAACCTTTGTTGTTTTAAAGGCATACTATTCTATCAATGATCACTTAAACGATAAGAATTGTTGGTCGCTATGATTAACTCAAGACAATGTTTATGTTCTTTCTCCCGAATAAGCTTACCTACCTTGTTTATTTTATGTGATTGTATAAGTCAATTTATTTGTAATTTTATTTATTATTGACATAGTCTACTTATTATTTGGTTTTTTATGAGTTGTATTGCAATATGTGGTTAGCTAGCGATTGATTATATTGTTCTTACTGAAGCAACCGGCAGCAGATTCATCATGCTCCCTTAGATGACATTGCTTGCGGTAGCGTCGGGGGTCGGGTTGCCTCCTTCTCTGTAATATGGCGAGAGGGGTAATGGCTGATTTTTGCGTTATGCTCGTGAACGGGTGCTGCTTGTTGTGATTGGTCGTCTTGCTGACCATGGTTTTGTTATTTTTATTAGTAATTACCTGTTTATTTATTTTACTTATGAGAGCGGTGGTGGCCCAGTGGTAACAGCCGCGACTTACGAATTATAGGTCATGGGTTCGAACCCACACAGGCGCTTTACTTTGTGTAAATTATTTCATCACCACTGCTCTCAAAACGGTGAAGGAAAACATCGAGAGGAAACCGGCATGTCCTAGAACCAAAAATTCGAAGACATGTGACATCTACCAACCCGCATTGGGCCCGCGTGGTGGATTACGGCTCACTCCCTCTCACAGAGAGGAGGCCTGTGTCCCAGCAGTGGGAACATTATAGGCTGATTATGTCATTTTACTTCGATGGTTTACTAGTTTATCATTTGTGAATGAGTTACCGCTATAGCTATATGTAAGCTATAGCTTTATAGCTGGAGGCATTTTTTCTGTTTACGTTTTAATTTCTGCTTGAGTATAGTTTACAAGGCTTTTTTTTTTGTTCGTATAGTGGTGTGCTAGCTGACATATGGCTAATAACTTAATGTTTTGTGTTGCGCGTAGTGTAGATTATTTTACATTCTAATGTATAAAATCCATTTTTTTTTAACTAAACAGACAAACGTAAACAGACAGCTGTGCTACTGGGAGCTTGTTACGCGTCTTTTTCATCCCAACTAAAGCACTAGGTAATGGTGAAAGGTGCGAGTTTTGGGGATGTGTCTTATGTAATTTTGACGTTCGAAAAGAGCTGATTCTCAGCCTAGTTTTAATAAATGACTTCTGATTTTATTTGATTGACCACTTCCTCATACCCTTCGCGGGAAGGTACGAAAGGGTTACCGAGGCCCCTGGCAACACAGGCAACGGAAGGAACACGGTTGGGTTTTAGTCAGTAAGAGTCTGACACACCTGCTCCGCCCAGAGCGGGAGAAGTTATTTGATAATTTCCCATCCAAAAAAAAAAGTGCATATTGCGTAGCCAATTTGTGTTTTATTGCAAAAAAACCAGCAAATGTTTAGCAAATTTTAACTGTCCTGATATGAAATGAGGATATTTTGAAACACGGTAATTAGTAGAACTCATCACGTTTACAAATCTGACATTTTAATCTCAGAGAAGAAATATGATTTAATATAAAACGTGTAGTCGTGGTTTATTTTGTGGTTCATTATAATCTGTCGCATTTATAAAGATATGATAAAGAAAATAAACTAAAAAGACATCATAAGGCATCGTGATCAATCCGACTACGTACATATAAATAATAATTAATTTATTACAGACCTTAAATCCATTACAACCCTTTCTCCATATTTGTGTTCTCCCACACATTCCAACTGCAAATGTAAGTTGGTCAACTATTACTCGTTAACTTGTAAAGTCTATTTAGCTGTGATAGTTTTTCTTTTTATTTCGTTATACTCGTATATACTAACTACCGTGATTTTTGTTCACATATCCAAAAACAACCATTTTAATGGCATGGGGAGACTTTTCCTGGATCGAATTGCCTGTGTTGCCAGGGACCCCGGCAGGCATCGGCCCTAGTGGAACCCTACACTTGTGCTGACATCTCTTTGAGGCGTGCGTGGAAAACAACGCGCCGTCGACCCGAGCCTGGTCCTTATCGGACGGCGAGCTACCCATTGTTCACCGTGCACAAACCCGCGCCTACGGGTGGCCGGGAATCGGTCTGGGATTTCCATATATTTAACTGCCATATAAATATCCAGTTTTATTTTTTTATTTGTATAAGTTAAAAACTGGTATGAATCACTGAACTCCAAATATTAACTGTATGATGCTCCGGTTAAGACATCTGACGATAGCAATCGAAAATAAATCTCTCATCCTTTAAAACATTTATTTTGATAAATTAAAATAAGTGTTGGAATCGCTTTAACCAACTCAGGGCAAGTTTTATTCAAGCCTTCATTGAAAATGTACGAGAAAATTAACTTTCCTAGCGTTTCTCAAACTTTGTACCAAAGTAGCTCCTTATTTATTTATTTTAACAGTAATAAAGAAGAGAATTAAAGAGTTTGACAGTCGTAAGAGATGTTGAATTAATTATTATACCTACTTTTTTTTAAATAGGAATTCATCAAATAACTTCTCCCGCTCTGGGCGGAGCGGGAGGGTGTGTCAGACTCTTACTGACTAAAACCCATCCATGTTTCTTACATTGCCTGTGTTGCCAGGGGCCTCGGTAACCCTTTCGTACTTTCCCGCGACCCCGGCATTATACCTACTAATAAACTTTCATTGTTTCATTTATGAGTTTTTTTTTTATCGTAAATAATATGTTGCAACAGTGTATGATAAAACAACTATTTTATTAGAACTTTAAACATAGGTACGTAAAGTCAGGGAAATAAATTTGTAATCAAATCAAATTGATTACCAACTTATATTGTCCGTATATTCGAATCACAACTGACATTCTTTGACAGTTGTAATGAAGTTGCTATAACACGGCAAATTGACGTGCGTTCATTTCATAAAGAAATGATTTCCCGGCCTGTACAGTCACCAGCACATCAAGTTACCACGAGCTGTCAAATTTTCACATTCGATTTTGAACTTAACCATCAACATTTTAAGGTTTAAAATTATTTGGAGAAATTTTACAGTTGTGGTAATTTGACATGCTAGCGACTACATACATATAACAAAAATTATTAAAAAAAAAACCCAACTGCAAAAACACATAACTGAAAAGAGAAAAACAAACATTATATAATTTATAGAATTTTGGTATAATAAGCGGCGGACAAACAAAAGTTACACTATATTTCAGGTTTGTCCTCGCCTGTAATACCAAAATTCTATAGATTATAATGCTTGTTTTTCTCTTTTTAGTTATGTGTTTTTGCAGTTCGGTGTTTTTTTTTTAATAATTTGGTTTCTTTCAAGCTTTTTAGTTTGATTAAACAAGTAATTAAAGTATATGTGAATTTTCATCACTTTATTTCAATAATTAAAAAAGTTATTAGCATTTAAGTACGGGGTGAACTTTGAATGGCTCTCCTGAAAACCTAGTAAATTTCAGATGTAATATTGTTCTTCGGATGGGTCGATATGGTAAGAAGTTATCAAGGAACCTTTTTATTTTTCAGGTATACGTGAATAGAAAATGATTATAAGCTATTAATAAATTACTAATAATTGTATTAAATACTAGCTGCGCCCCACTGAAACGCACTGAATATTGAATTTCGTCCACGCTAGTTTTAAAATTAATGTCTAACACTATATTACCTACTTAGAATGTATTGACATTCCAAGAAAAGCCAATACGACGACAAATATTATGCTCATTTGTCTTTTAAAAACTCATCTCTGTTCGGGTAATGTAGAAATATACCGAATACAAAACCGTGCCTAAAAAGTTAAATTCAAATCTTTATTGCATAACACATGTGTTTACAAGGTCTTAATAATAATGATAAAGTTCACATGGGCTCCGTCGGGCACAACAATTTAATAAAATATGAGCCAAATATGATTTAAAATAAATAAAATGAATAGGAATTAAATATAAATCAAAGATAATATTGTTATCATTAAAAAATCTAATAAAATAACAAAACATAACATCACGCCTTGTTTCCCCGAAGGGTTGGGCAGAGGTGTACCTGTAATACACCCACATTTCGCCAGTTATGTTTTTAAGTCCCATGGAATAGGGGGCGAGCCTATTGCCATCAACCGGGCACAAATTCAGACTCCAGGCTGCTACTGCGAAATTCCAGATAGAAACACCCAATAACACTTTGCCCAACTCGGAAATCGAACCCAGGACCCCATGATCAGCAGTAGCGTTTGCGGCCACTAGACCAACGAGGCAGTCAATAAAAAAACAAGTCAGTCAGTCAGTTAACAAAACAACAATAAATAACATTTTTGATATATGTACGTCTTTACAAATAATACCTCTTGACATCATTAGAAAGAATCACTTAATTTAAAATAAATAAGATCACAGGCAAATTAAATGTAAAAAGCCATATCACAAATAGAAATTAGAAATGATTCAAAATCAAAAAATCAAAATCAAAAGTCATTTATTCAAACTAGGCTGAAAATCAGCACTTTTCGAACGTCAAAGTTACATATGACAGTCCCCCAAAAATGCCCGCCCGTCACCAGTTCCTAGTGCTTTAGCTGGGAAGAAGAAGTGGTGGAACAAACTCCCCAGCAGCACGTCTGTCTGTTTAGTTATATAAACTTGATTCAAAACATTGGATTAAATTACACACTTGCCATACGTTAGTTAGCACGCGCCAGTAATCGAATTCAAATCCAGATCATCTAAAATAAATAATGACACAGATTAAAATAATATATTTTTTTTCTAATAAATATAATAAAAAACTTATTACAGGTTTAGATCGTAACACGTAATTAAGGCCTTCGAGGCTCAGCTTACAATTTAGTATTAATTGGACACTCATTAAATACTACCTAAGTGATTCAGATTTCAAAATCAAACTTGCAAATTGCGTTCTTGTATCCTCAGATTACGTGGAGCAGCGATTTCCACAAAGTGGCTAACAGCACCTGGATGAGAATTACCGAATATAGAGCTAAATGGATTAAGTATGTACAATTGGTGAGGCTTATGTCCAGTCAGGAAGCTATCTCGAGGGCAACAAAACAAAATTGACAGGTTTCATTACATATTCACATTACAGAAATACCGAGGATAATAGTTTGTAAAGTAAGATAGTAAATTGGTAGATCTAGTTTCAAAATAAATACTTACCTGGTCTTCACCATTCCCATTCTACTAATCCCATAATTATATCGTTTCTCTGAACCCCTCATCCTAAAATCATCAAAACACTAACTTACCAATGCAAATCTAGACACTAACAGTTAACTGAATAAATCATGTTCCGACAAGTTTGAACAAGTTGCCAACAATATAACATCTGGCCATATAAATATACATGAATATGGTAAACAATGCAAGAACCACTACAACAAAGAAACAAACAGAAATTAATTCTGTAATGCTACAAAGGAAATGGCGGAAGATTTTGGCTTTGGGTCGCATGAAGATTTTCAATTAGAAACGTTTTTTTGTGCTAATCGCAAGACTAATGTGGTTTCAGCAGACAATTATTTGTACAAGCTTGTATTTAACTTGCAATGTTTGTTTTTAGGCCAAATCTTGCAAGCTGAATTAAAACCAGAAATAAGGACAAAATACGTGCTCCATTTTCGCCGGCTTGACAAGCTTCATAACTCGTTTGTTGAGCTTGGTATTATTTTTTATAACTAGCTACCCTCTTCTTTGCTATATTTGCCTTTTAATGCGTTTAAAGCTGAAGTAAAATCCAACCTTTGTTGTTTTAAAGGCATACTATTCTATCAATGATCACTTAAACGATAAGAATTGTTGGTCGCTATGATTAACTCAAGACAATGTTTATGTTCTTTCTCCCGAATAAGCTTACCTACCTTGTTTATTTTATGTGATTGTATAAGTCAATTTATTTGTAATTTTATTTATTATTGACATAGTCTACTTATTATTTGGTTTTTTATGAGTTGTTATGTTATGAGTTGTATATGTGGTTAGCTAGCGATTGATTATATTGTTCTTACTGAAGCAACCGGCAGCAAGTTCATCATGCTCCCTTAGATGACATTGCTTGCGGTAGCGTCGGGGGTCGGGTTGCCTCCTTCTCTGTAATATAGCGAGAGGGGTAATGGCTGATCTTTGCGTTATGCTCGTGAACGGGTGCTGCTTGTGATGATTGGTCGTCTTGCTAACCATGGTTTTGTTATTTTTATTAGTAATTACCTGTTTATTTATTTTACTTCGATGGTTTACTAGTTTATCTTTTGTGAATGAGTTACCGCTATAGCTATATGTAAGCTATAGCTTTATAGCTGGAGGCATTTTTTCTGTTTACGTTTTAATTTCTGCTTGAGTATAGTTTACAAGGCTTTTTTTTTGTTCGTATAGTGGTGTGCTAGCTGACATATGGCTAATAACTTAATGTTTTGTGTTGCGCGTAGTGTAGATTATTTTGCATTCTATTGTATAAAATCCATTTTTTTTAACTAAATAGACAAACCTGAACAGACAGCTGTGCTACTGGGGAGTTTGTTACGCGTCTTTTTCATCCCAACTAAAGCACTAGGTAATGGTGAAGGGTGCGAGTTTTGGGGAACTGTCTTATGTAATTTTGACGTTCGAAAAGAGCTGATTCTCAGCCTAGTTTTAATAAATAGCTTCGGATTTGATTTGATTGACCACTTCGTCATACCCTTCGCGGGAAGGTACGAAAAGGTTACCGAGGCCCCTGGCAACACAGGTAACGGAAGGAACACGGTAGGGTTTTAGTCAGTAAGAGTCTGACACACCTGCTCCGCCCAGAGCGGGAGAAGTTATTTGATAATTTCCCATCCAAAAAAAAAAGTGCATATTGCGTAGCCAATTTGTGTATTAATGCAAAAAAACCAGCAAATGTTTAGCAAATTTTAACTGTCCTGATATGAAATGAGGATATTTTGAAACACGGTAATTAGTAGAACTCATCACGTTTACAAATCTGACATTTTAATCTCAGAGAAGAAATATGATTTAATATAAAACGTGTAGTCGTGGTTTATTTTGTGGTTCATTATAATCTGTCGCATTTATAAAGATATGATAAAGAAAATAAACTAAAAAGACATCATAAGGCATCGTGATCAATACGACGTACGTACATATAAATAATAATTAATTTATTACAGACCTTAAATCCATTACAACCCTTTCTCCATATTTGTGTTCTCCCACACATTCCAACTGCAAATGTAAGTTGGTCGACTATTACTCGTTAACTTGTAAAGTCTATTTAGCTGTGATAGTTTTTCTTTTTATTTCGTTATACTCGTATATACTAACTACCGTGATTTTTGTTCACATATCCAAAAACAACCATTTTACTGGCATGGGGGGACTTTTCCTGGATCGAATTGCCAGTGTTGCCAGGGACCCCGGCAGGCATCGGCCCTAGTGGAACCCTACACTTGTGCTGACATCTCTTTGAGGCGTGCGTGGAAAACAACGCGCCGTCGACCCGAGCCTGGTCCTTATCGGACGGCGAGCTACCCATTGTTCACCGTGCGCAAGCCTGCGCCTACGGGTGGCCGGGAAACGGTCTGGGATTTCCATATATTTAACTGCCATATAAATATCCAGTTTTTTTTTTAATTTGTATAAGTTAATAACTGGTATGAATCACTGAACTCCAAATATTAACTGTATGATGCTCCGGTTAAGACATCTGACGATAGCAATCGAAAATAAATCTCTCATCCTTTAAAACATTTATTTTGATAAATTAAAATAAGTGTTGGAATCGCTTTAACCAACTCAGGGCAAGTTTTATTCAAGCCTTCATTGAAAATGTAAGAGAAAATTAACTTTGCTAGCGTTACTCAAACTTTGTACCAAAGTAGCTCCTTTTTTATTTATTTTAACAGTAATAATTAAAGAGTTTGACAGTCGTAAGAGATGTTGAATTAATTATTATACCTACTTTTTTAAAATAGGAATTCATCAAATAACTTCTCCCGCTCTGGGCGGAGCGGGAGGGTATGTCAGACTCTTACTGACTAAAACCCACCCATGTTTCTTCCATTGCCTGTGTTGCCAAAGTCCTCGGTAACCCTTTCGTACTTTCCCGCGACCCCGGCATTATACCTACTAATAAACTTTCATTGTTTCATTTATGAGTTTTTTATCGTTAATAATATGTTGCAACAGTGTATGATAAAACAACTAATTTATTAGAACTTTAAACATAGGTACGTAAAGTCAGGGAAATAAATTATTTGTAATCAAATCAAATTGATTACCAACTTATATTGTCCGTATATTCGAATCACAACTGACATTCTTTGATAGTTATAATGAAGTTGCTATAACACGGCAAATTGACGTGCGTTCATTTCATAAAGAAATGATTTCCCGGCCTGTACAGTCACCAGCACATCAAGTTACCACGAGCTGTCAAATTTCCACATTCGATTATGAACTTAACCATCAACATTTTAAGGTTTAAAATTTTTTTGAGAAATTTTACAGCTTGTGGTAAATTGACATGCTAGCGACTATATACATAAAATAAAAATTATTAAAAAAAAACCCGACTGCAAAAACACATAACTGAAAAGAGAAAAACAAACATTATATAATTTATAGAATTTTGGTATCATAGGCGGCGGACAAACAAAAGTTACACTTTATTTCAGGTTTGTCCTCGCCTGCGATACCAAAATTCTATAGATTATAATGCTTGTTTTTCTCTTTTTAGTTATGTGTTTTTGCAGTCGGGTTATTTTTTTATAGTTTGGTTTCTTTCAAGCTTTTTAGTTTTAATTAATATATATTTGAAATTGACGCATTACTAGCTTTTATTTGACACCAATACTGTTGTAATTTATTTAAAACAAACCGTCCCCTCCCTTTCTTGTATATGCAGATGCAATACATATATAAATATTATACGAGTATAGCCTATGTCACTTCTACAATTAAGACGAATCTAACGACACCTAACATGTTAAAATCCATCAAGCTGTTTAGGCTACAGAGCGTGCCAAAGAAATAAACATTCATACATACATACTCTCGTAAAACATTACCCTCCTTCTGGGGCAGTCGGGTAAAAATACAAACTTCAAACACCTAAAAGTTTAATTATTTTATCTGGGTCTAAATAGCCCATTTATTTACGTAATAAGCCTATAATGTTCCCACTGCTGGGACAAAGGCCTCCTCTCTGTGAGAGGGAGTGGGCAGTAATCCACCACGCGGGCCTAGTGCGGGTTGGTAGATGTCACAAGTCTTCGAATAATTGGTTCTAGGACATGCCGGTTTCCTTACGATGTTTTCCTTTACCGTTTTGAGGGCAGTGGTGAAGAAATAATTTACACAAAGTAAAGCGCCTGTCTGTGTTCGAACCTACGATCTACAACTCGTAAGTCGCGCCCATATATTTATCTTACATTTATTTACCAAACCTTTATGAAAAGACGGCTAAACTTTGAGCACCTCAGTCTCAAAAGCCACTGAAAGTTTTATAGCCATACCTTACAATAACGGATCTTATCTGAACTGGCTTTAAAAGGGATTGTAACCTTTTATTGTTTAAATTGGATCCAAAATATCTGGACGTGATTTATTTTTATTGTCACGACGATTGGAATCTATTTTATAGCTGGTAAAATTGGCTTAGTATTAGTGTGATTTAACACATGATTAACGCACTAAATAATATTTGCTTAGTTGTTTATGTTAAAACAGCCTAGCCTAGCCTTTTTCCAACTATGTTAGGATTGGCTTCCAGTCTAACTGGAATCCGCTGAATACCAGTATTTTACATGGAGCGACTGCCTGTCTGACCTCCACAATCCAGTGACTGGTTAAAACGATACCCCTTGGTAAGACTGGTTGTGAGACTTCCCTGGATCTTTGGCGACTGTTAAAGATTCAATGAATGACAGCCTGGACCAACGGCTTAACGTGCGCACATGTAAAAGCATTGTCTTCTATTTTGTATTGACTATTGAAAGTAACCTTTTTGCTCATCGTTAATACTTTATTAGACAAAGCGACTTTAAGAATAAAGGCTCCTACATACTGGTGCGACTTGTCGCGACACAAAGGCACCGCTTGTAGCGCTACACGCGGTGTCTTTGTGTCGCGTCGCGTCGCGCGACAAGTCGCGCCAGTATGTAGGAGCCTTAACAAAACAACACATGTGCAGACAAAACATTATGTAAGTAAAACGAGCAGTAGTTGAAATTTTATACACTAATTCTTACTTAGTAATTCAGACTTAACAAGTTATTATGGTACACTTACGATTAGTTCTCAGATGTGGTTCCCACGGGTGATTTTATAACGCAGCGATTTGCTATCGCATTCTGGATTTTGCTCGCACTGTTTAACTGTGAAAAAGGCTGCTTCTTTATTAAGACGATTGAGAGACAGTAGCAATAGCATCCTCGGGATTATTGTATCTCGCACAGACTGTCCGTTCCAACATATGTAGATGGATGTGTATATCTACTGGACAATTCTGGCATGTTATTATTTTATATTATATTATTTTATTGTAATGTATTATGTATTGTTATTAATTAAATTCTTTAATTTCGTTATTTTTTTTATATGTATCTAGGCGATGACTTGTTTTTACTATTACGCTTTATGGATTTTATCTGAAATAAACGTTTTTATTATTATTAACGCCGAGAGTTGAAAATCCAACAGTGCATTTTTTTGGCGGAATGCACTCTGTTGTATTCTCAATGTTCGGCTTCACACTTCGAGTTGATAATTCAGTGCGCGATAAAAAATCGTCGCGTCAACAATTTGCCCGTACGTTGACCTTGTCAGGTTTCGTCTCGCTGAATTCCAGGTGGGCATTTAAGTAAGCATTACTTTTTTTATTACGATGTCATTTCCGAAAATCACGCTTGAACGTACCATTTTTGTCAATTTCTTTCATTATTCTCCATAAAATCTTTGGTAACATAATGGCTTAGAATCAAATGACATAAATGGCAATTACTTGACATAAATAGCTGAAGGGTTCCGGAAGGACAGGACGGAAACTCCGTGATTGAGCACTTTTCTTGACGAGTATCCTTACGGTACGGATTTCTCGATTATGACAAGTATCGATTTCTTTTTGGGTTGAATCGATATTACCAAAGTGTAAGGTCAAGTGTGCTATGAAAAAATATACATTATTCAACAGTTGGACTAAGCTTTTTGTAGGTTATTTGTATTTATTTATATTCTATTTAAATCATTATCATATTGCAGAGCTTATTCTTCATAGTATCCAATAAAAGGTTCTATTATCATTTAGAAGCCTTGACAGATAAAGTCCATTACTTATTATTTTACAAAATTGGTAAACAATAATAATCTGTTTCTAAGAAAAATGGCCCTCCGTCGTATAGATACGACTCAATTGCTTTTCAGGATATTGATAGTTTTATTATCAAGAGGCATGTCAAGTAAAGTTTTGTATTGATATCAAGAATTGTGCCCAGGAGACCATGCATCGTTGAGAAAGCGGAAAATATAGAAATAATTTGTTAAATTGGTTTTTTCAATACAGAACTTCACTGTTGTCTAAAAGTTAAATGGAAGTGGATATTTTGTACTTTCGTGTTTTTCCGACGTGTGTTTTCGTGTTTGTACGTTTCACATTTATGTGTACCTACCCGCCATTTCTGTAAATGGCGGGTAGGTACACATAAATGTGAAACGTCATGAAATCATTTGATTTCATGATTGATTTCATTTGATTTGATGATTATCTTATGTAATGGTGAGTACAGTGCTTCTATTTTCTTAATGTCTCTCGGCAATCATCACATTTCCGAATACAACCAAATGCTAATTTCCATGGCCATCAATTATTATATTTATCATTTACTAGCAGCGCCCCGCGGTTTCACCCGCATAAGTCTCGTTTCCGTAGGAATATCGGAATATAAAGTATCCTATGTCCTAATTCAGGTAATGGTCTACCCATATTCCAAATTTCATCCTAATCCGTTCAGCCGTTTTATCGGGATGCCGTGACCAAGGGCAATAGGGATTCATTTTTATATATATAAATAATAATTAGAATTCAGAACTAAGTAGGTAGTTCTGAATTTTGTATTAGTTGCAAAGGGCAACTGATAGAAATCCGACGTCTGAAGAAACACAAAGTTTGCCGAGAGACATTAAGAAAATAGAAACACTACACACATTTATGTGAAACGTAACATGAAATGAATTATTACCATACGTCCTTTGTTACATTGACTCAGTTAGGATGTGTCATGTGCACAAACCGGGCTTTTATTGCGTACTTCCATAATAACACAACAATGATCGTCCATGATACTGCCGCGAGCACACTGTGTGTTCACTGTTCAACGCGGGAACCGGAAAAATTAGATCGCTGTGCGCACGATTTGAAATTCTCGTCGTGTGCGTGAGTGAGGCACGGTTCGTGTGCGTAAGATGCAAGAACGAGTGAAGTGAGTTAGAAAATGTTTGCACCCCCTCGTATGGGATAGGTTTTAACTAAATAAAAGAGGCCTAATTGTGTCGATTTATGCAAAGAAGTTCAACAATTAAGATAGAGTAGGATGCACAAGCGAGGAAAGCAAACTCGATAATGTTAGCACCCCGCCTAGGGTCAATTAGATTTTCGGAAATAGGAGTTCGGTACTTTGTAGACTAATGCACAGAAGTTTTAGAATTGAGAGGAATATTTCAGGATCTTGCCTCGAAAAGGTTAAGTTCTCTATTAATGTATTAGGCGTTTTCGGATATTCTTATAGTTCTGAATATTGTTATATCTTTATTTTATTTTGAAGACAAGGAGGCGCAAGTGCACGCTCTTGCACCTAGCTTCTGACGTTTCATAAGTGCCCATGTAGGTTTATGTGAAATAAAAATATTTTGATTTTGATTTTGATCTTGCACCCCGCTCCCAGCGTCCATGGGTCAAAACATATTTTTAAAGGTATCCAACGACGACGTAATGTACTATATATTTGCATAATATAAGCAAAACGACGTATAATATCTAAGAAATTCATGCATATCTTTGTTAAACTCCGCCAACATCATCAAGTAATTGATTAAGTTCATCACCATGTTCCATGTGTGTGTTTCCAACTGAAAAACTATGAATTACTAGATCCCGTCTAAATGTTTTCAACTTCCGTTAAACTTATAGAGGTATGAAGAATTCAGAAACTTCGTCATCTTCCGTAGAACAGGGAGGATCCTTCGACCAGACGGGTGTTGTGTCTGATGGGCTATTGCCCTGCGGTTGATATCGGGATGTTGTATTATCTCACACACTCACTCATACACACACACACCCACATACTGACACAACTATTATCAATAAATGTCTAGTTCTAGTTTTATTATTATTAAATGTTTATGTCTAGTTTCTGCCTTTAAGTATAACCAATATTATTGTTATGGAAGTCAGTTTTCTTTCGCTCCTGGGGTGGGCGTTAATAACTGCGACACAGCTACTAAACTAACGCAGTATTATCGTACACAAAAATTTTAACATGTTTTTGATCCAATAAAATATTTGTATTTGTATATATTAGTTGCGAGGATCACTTTGCTTGCGCGATGCAGGGGGGTAACCATCAGCTCTTATAGCAGTATTATTTCAATATTACTTTAGCGTGAGAAAGAGATGGAGCTATAAGTTCTTTATAGCGCCATCACTTTCCCACTGTGAAGTAATATTGTAATAATACTGCTATAAGAGGTGATGGTTACCCCCAGGGATTTGTGTGACGTCTAGTCTTTGATTGGTGTGTGGTTCGCATATGGTGTTGTAGATGCCGCCACAAACTGACTCACTTTATAATACTACCCTCAAATATAACTTACCAAAAAGCACACTCTAAAGTAATACTACAATCATCACTTACCTAAGAGTCAAAGCATTGGGCGCAGCGAGTGTCAGCTTCAGAGGCCTAAGCCTCGCTCTCCTGGTCTCAGCCGCTATGCTGAGAGGCGTTTGTGTGGCCACGTCTCGTCCTCGTCTCTGGCCTGAGGAGCCGGTCCCTCCGCAGCCATTCATGTAGGAGAGTTGAGGGTGGGAGACACTCATGCCCACTTTATTACGTTGTGCTCTGTGTGGAAAAAAGAAAGAGTTGGAACTTTTTGACTATTTGCTTGGCAGAGATGTATAGTTCAGCACTATAGGTACCACTGCCAAATCTTTGGGGAATGCAGCGTGATGTTATGCAATGTATTACTACTTAAAATAATGTATGGTTTAGTTCCCGTTAACTTGTAAAGCCTACCTAACTGTGATAGTTTTCCTTTTAATTTCATTATATATGCTAATGGTGCCGATTCCCTTGCTCACAAACTAAACTAAATTTAAGTTCAGTGCATCTTTTTCTTTCTATTTCATTAAGAAAAGGACAGAAGATAAATTTTAGTTTAGTCCTGTCAGATTAATCAGCGCTTGACGTAAATTGACGTAATTTTAGTAGGCAAGTTTTTAATCACGTCTAAACTTGTATGGTGTAGTGACAGGCGCTGATTAATTTGACAGTACTAAACTAAAATTTATCTTCTGTCCTTTTCTTAATGAAATAGAAAGAAAAAGATGCACTGAACTTAAATTTAGTTTAGTTTGTGAACAAGGGAATCGGCACCATTGCCGTGAATGTTTTCACATAGTTATCCAAAACTAACCATTTAGCCAGGGGAGAGGGACACTAGACTCCAAAAAATTTATCTTCAATGCTTTTCATTATGCTTATTTTGCAATCGAATCTGAACAGAAACATGGTTTTCACATACCTACTCACAATATTTTTGAATGACCTGTCCAACAACACCACAATGGTATAGACGAAAAATAAATCAATCCCACAAAAATATTTTAAGATTTTATTTCACCACTTTGTCGGCGGGATTAATATGTATACCCATGCCTGATTACAGCTTTCTAGTACTAAAAGTCTCTGGGCTATGCCGCAGACAGACAGACAGATAGATGGATATGGCGAATCTATGAGGGTTCTTTGTTGACATATTAGGCTTCTTTGTCTTGTGAGGGGCTTGTGGCTAAATAATAACAGCCACACGGGTCAATTCCTCAGGTTAAGCTACGCTTTCCGCGGTTGGTCCATAGATGGGTGACCATCTTTACATACCAAAACCCCTCCGTGCCTCGCAAAGCACGTTAAGCCTCGGCCTAGGTCTCGGCTGTCATTCGTGGATCTCTGAAAGTCGTTACGGGTCGTCAGAAACCCGAAAGTAGTCTGACAACCAGTCTTGTCAAGGGATATCGTATTACCCAGTAACTGTGTTGTGGAAGTCAGATATGCAGTCGCTCCATTTAAAAAACTGGTTTGACTGGAAGCCGAGCCCAACGTAGTTGGGAAAAGGCTAGGCAGATGATGACATCGATTAAAATCGTATATCAAGATAATCTTAATTATGTATGTATAAACCGCACTGCACTAGCACGAAGTATTATTCAATATAGTATACCCAATGATATTTAAAACTAAAGATACGTTGTCCGCGCTCTAAAATGACAACATGAAATGAAGCCAATTGGCCACATCGCGCTTAGTTACGCACCAACCTGTCGCGCGACACTACGTTTGTTTTTAATTTATATTGTGTGTGTAAACCTGTGCAAAGCATAAAAAAAACATGCCGTCGTGTGTTTTCAGACGATGTACAAATTATACTCCAAAATTTAAGGACAAAAACGTGTCGTTTCCCTTTCTTCACGCGTATAAGTAGCTATCTAGTATTTTCGCCGTTTTTAAGCGCCGCGATGTTGGTTCATGACGTGTCTATATATAATACGTCATTGAGTATACCCTTATCACGTTACCATCGTCAATTTTGTACAGAAATTGCAGCAACACCACATGCTCTTATGATGATGAGTCTTCTTTTTCTTCTTCGTGTGGCTGGCACGACAATTGGTCAAATTTTGTTGGCTCAAAAATTCGCCACTGCCACGGCGTTACCGGTGGCAGCGTAGAGGCACTTTGGTCATTAGTGAAGAGTGTTGATAATGTTAGATTTTCCTTAAAACTGTTAATTACACAGCTTAATAGCATAATCAGCCTATAATGTTCCCATTGCTGGGACACAGGCCTCCTCTCGCTGAGAGGGAGGGGGCCGTAATCCATCATGCGGGGCCAGGGCTGGTTGGTAGATGTTACATGTCTTCGAATTTTCTTTGGTTCTAGGACATTCCGGTTTTAAATAATTTACACAAAGTAAAGCGCCTGTCTGGGTTCAAACCTACGACCTACAATAACTCGTAAGTCGCGGCCTTTACCACTGGGTCTCCACTACTTTAATTTAATACACAGTTCAGAATAAAAAAATGTCACAGGAATCAATGTAAAAATCTACGAGTTCGTGAAATTTCATACCGATGCTTGAAGCTGAATTCAGAGATGACCAAAATATTCCACCAACCAATGCCCGTCATTTGCCTCCACTGCCGCACCATATTTCAAATACCTAATACAGCCAACACGGCCTCGCACGACTTAATTTAGTAAAACACGGCCACTACGGCCCGACGAGGTTGTGATTAAGCATTTCGGTTGAGTTCCTAACCATTTGGGCATGGAAACGCCGGAAAATTTTGCGTATCTGAACCCATATAGTGGAACGGGAAATTTACAGTGGAAAAGCTATTATTTTAAAGTTGTTCGGGTGTCTTTACCAGTGGCTAAATTGGTAATAGCCACACGGGTCGATCGAAGGTTAAGCTACGCTTGCCGCGGTCGGTTCGTAGGTGGGTTCCATCAATTACATATCGAGAACCCTTTGTGCGTCGGAAAGCATGTTAAGCCGTTGGTTCCAGTTGTGATTCAATGATCTTTGACAGTCATTAAGGGTAGTCAGAAGCCCAAAACTCTGACAACCAGTCTTACCAAGTAGCAAGTATCGTCTTACCCAGTAACTAAGTTGTGGAGGTCAGATAGGCAGTCGCTCCATGTAAAATAATGGTATTCAGCGGCATCTGGTTAGGTTAGGAAAGAGCTGGGCAAATTGATTGTGTGTTTACTAGTTTTAAATCTATACCTATCACTTTCGATCGAATCTGTTAAACCATAACACATAATCAGCCTATAATATTCCCACTGCTGGGACACAGGCCTCCTCTCAGTGAGCGGGATTGGGCCGTAATCCACCACCCGGGCCCATTGCGGGTTGGTATTGTCACATGTCTTCAAATGTTTGGTTTGAGGACATGCCGGTTTCCTCACGATGTTTTCCTTCACCGTTTTAAGAGCAGTGGTGATAAAATAATTTACACAAAGTAAAACGCCTATCTGGGTTCGAACCTACGACCTACAAGTCGTAAGTCACGGCCGTTACCACTGGACCACTACTGATCTTGTTCTCAGTTAAACGCGGAGCCTCTTATTTCATAAAATGTCTACTTTTATTCAGCTGCAGTTTTACTTAGAATATGGCAGAATAATTTAGATCAAGATTTCCGATAGGCCGACTGAAATCATTGAATCGAGATTCATGCATGATTTGATTGAGCATCGTTTTAGAATATCTTTTTGTATATACAAATACTCACTATTAAAGATACGCCTAGCCTACCTACTCACAATACGAAAATTATTTAAAAAAATAAATATGAAACGTCTAATAAACAACTTACTACTTCCTAGGGTACGTTGTAAAATAATAAATATTAATTACGTAATAAATAAAAATAATAATAAGTAAACAACACAATAATGAATAATTTAAATAAAATAAAGGTTTACAGTGTTAATAAATAAATGTATATAATTTATAAAACAATAATTATAATTCTTAAATTCAGTTCTGTAGTAATAAAACAGTTTATATAAACTACGAACTACTAAACTAATAATAAAATTTATCAGTTATCACATTAAACAGCCAGTGTTTCTTCCTACTCTCTCCTACTTGATCTATGCTGTATCCGACAGAGTCCATAATTGTTACTAACATAATTATTTCCCTACCAACTACATATATACATTATGGTACGCAATAAAGAATTGAGAATATGGTTTCTCAATTTTGCTAAAGTCGCTGAAAGCCCTGGCTTTAGAATCAAAACAAATTTTTGATTATCTTCTTCAATTAAATGCATAAATAATATATATAAACGATTGTCCCACTGCAAGTCAAAGACCTCATACAGAGAAGGCGCGAGCATCAATCACCATATTATGAAGGTAAATAATGCTCAAGACGGGTTGGCAACTTCAGAATCATATTAACTATCTGGCCAGGTTTTCTCACAGTGTTTTCTTTTACCGAGGTCAGTTATATCCAAGATAAACTCAGAAAGTGCATCCTTATGAATTGAAAAAGTCACATTGGTACTTGCCCGGATTTTAACCCACAACCCCTTGCTTGAGAGGCGAGGCCTTAACTACTGGGCCTTTACGACATTATCGCAAAACTAAATATAACAATATAACTATGACACTCTCTGGTATTATTATGAAGGTAAATAATGCTTATATTTACACACTTCCATAGTAATGGCAACCAATTATATTAAAATCAACACCCAATCAATTTATTTAATTAATTTGTGGAATGCAATACAATACCGTGGTTCACAACTCTGTCTGTGGTCACACATCAAATAACTATTAAGCCTACCTTCCAATTTTGCAATTTAATTTGCATACATTTTTCTTTTTTTAGACTCTTTCGTGGCCTACACCAATTGTCGATAACCACAGCCAGCTCTTTGAAGTACGGTTTG
This sequence comes from Atethmia centrago, assembly GCA_905333075.3. Classification (NCBI taxonomy): domain Eukaryota; kingdom Metazoa; phylum Arthropoda; class Insecta; order Lepidoptera; family Noctuidae; genus Atethmia; species Atethmia centrago. The sequence continues at coordinate 25,110,799 of HG995369.1, forward strand.
ATTGAATTTACTATGTAACGAATCTAGGTTTTTGTTTTGGGGTTTCGGTCAAAGGCAAGGAAAGGGTTGCTTGTTACTCGTATTCATGTTTTTGGCTATTTCTGGGTTAGCAGAAATATGTGTAGAAAGTTGCTTATTTCACTGTTTTCGATATGTAGTTTTTTCGTATAAATTATGTAGATTGTTTGGTTATTTCTGGCCTTTTGCAATTTACAGAGTCACTGAACAAGGCCATTAATACCATCGTAATTTCGTTGCAAAAATAGAACGGTGACATCGGTCATGCATAACTCTTCTCTCTCTCGCACTATTAAATTGATGGCATTAATACATATGACACAAACTATTTCAATCTTGGAATCGTATTCCCTAAAAAAAAATCAATCTTGACTTGGCCAATTTTTACATTGCCTTGTCGTCAGCCCTTACGTTGCTTTTACCTTCTCTTCCCCCTTCAACAACTATCAAATAGTTTTGCTCCTCTTGATTCATACCTGGTAGAACTAGTGATCCTCCAAGTGAGCTGCCTGCTCACAGTTCTGTTCGGGGACAGGTCTGGAGAACTCCTCACGCCGACCCGCCGCATGCCTTGACCTGTCGGGCCATTGTCGTAGCCTCCGCATTGTCTGCCAACAAAGTCTAAATTTTAAACAGTGGCTACCAAACCAGATTTTTTTTTCTTCTTCTTAATTTATGTTCTATTAGCCAAAGAAAACTATATTGTTCAGTTTTGATTTAATTTTGAGTTTGTTTCCACTAAAATTATTATTTCCGGATACATATTTGAAATATCTGGAGCCACAGTGCATTCAACATTGACAATAACCTCTCCATACATTTCAGTTTGGCCTTGATAGCTCAAATGCCAAGAAAATATTATGTATTCAAGATCATAATTGTTTACAACAACATAAATACGAGTTAACAGACCTTACACGTGTAGGGAGTAATAAATCTGGTGTATGAAAATTTAATTATTCCGAAATAACTCAACTCCATTAGGTAATTCATCGTGCCAACACAATGTTCTATGATAAACAAGTGCAACACTTTGATCCAATAAGTCTATTATCCCATAAACAACCGACACATAACAGATGCCTTTAAACCCTAAATTAGAGCAGACACTACGCCAGAAACGTAAAGCTGCGTACAGAAAGAGCGTGCCACAGGCTCAACGATACGCCACAACGCCAATGAAATTCACCGCATCGACGAGATGCTCACAGTGAGCAGTCAGAGATGACGAATAACGCGGCATATCTCTCTGCACGCAGCCTAAATCACATAACAGATGACTAAATATGCCTGAAAGCTATTCGAACAGCATCATAAATTCCAACAACAATGCACAAGATATGAACAGTAAAACCGAACGTCTTCAAATCAACGATGCGATTATTGATGGCTTCACATAAATCGAACCATAGCCAACTACAGCCAATGTTGGTCATAAGCCCAGACAAACAATTACATTCAAGCTTTTATGGCCGATTATATAACGTAGCCGCTATTTCGTGTATCGATATTTATGGCCAACATTTGGTTCCTTTTATTAGCACCAATTTGTTATGATCTTGTTTACAATAATGTCCTTGTCGACAGATAGTTTGCAGTAACTGAGTATAATTATGATTGGAAATTGTTGGTGAATTAATATTTGGAATTTTGGGACAAAAGGGTTTGTGGATGGGATCGAGATATTATTAGAATGTGGATGGGAACATTTTGGGATATACGTAAAAGGTCTCAAAATCCTAACTAATATTATAAAAGCGAAAGTGTTTTTTTTTGTTTTTTGTAACGCTTCCACGCTAAAACGGCTGAACGGATTTGGATGAAATTAGGCACATGGGTAGACCATGACTTAGGATGCTTTTAATCCCGATATTCCTACGGGATCGAGACTTATGCGGGTGAAACAGCGTGGCGCCGCTAGTATAGATATAAAGGGAACTTTAGGAATTCATCTAATCAAAAGATTGTTGCGAACTTAAATTGTAGGTATATTCTTGACCAGCCATCATTCGGTAGGTACCAAAAACCTGGTGAGTCTTAAATTTATGTGAAATCAAAAATCAACATTACGATTTAAAAAATCCATTTCGTTTTCACTTCTACTTCACACACCAAAATTCTATAAAAGAACATTCAATAAGCTAAATGCTAAGATTCAATATATGAAAACCAATTCCCATTTGTAAATCTGGGGAAAAAGTGTTTTATGTGAAATCGAACTTACATGAATTTACGAATTTGAGTTTTGTGTGAATATGTACAAGGTTCAATATAAATTGCACCTCGTTATAAGCTTCGTAAGGTTGTCCGAAAATGGTTTAAGTGAAAACGTAGTTAAGATAAAGATTCATTTCTCATCACAATATACAGGTTGTCCCTGAAAGTATGGATCATATCAAATAAGGGTGTGTAAGGTCATTTCGAAACTTTTTAACTCTGAGTGTCTTGCAATTATTTACAGTTCATAAGTTATGACCAATTTTTGTTTTTTTCAATCACTCGGTGTAGTGCTCCAAAAAAAATCATAAAATATACTATCATGGCTTTCAATTTAATTTATTTTTCAGAACGTTGTAGAAGAATGGACCTTTTCTGTGGTAATTTTCTAGCTGGATAAAAGTGTGCTTTTACCCAGCTAGAAAACATGTGTTCAATAAGAAAAACATTTGCTTCAATGGCTTCGGACGGGCAAACATTTTACTCAATTTTTGAGCGATTTTCATAGGAAAAAGTTATAATAGCAAAAGCTGACCACGTATTTAGAAAAACTTGCCAAAGTCATAGAGATTCTTTGGAGATATGAATCACTGGGATATTCTTATTAGTTTTAAAGTTACTGAATTTTATTAACAAAGAGGTCGTACTTTTACAATTTAGTAAGATTCAAATTTTAATTTGTTTCAGCTTAAATAACGATTCAATTTCCAAAGTCCCTAAGCATTGGTTGCCTATCTGAACACTACTGTGATGTAGTTTAGGGTTAAATAAAAAATGAAAAAATGGCACCGGCGCACGGTCGCACTCAGGTAGAATTTTTAGTAACTCGCTACCAGCTTGTGACTGCGGACGTACTTAATTCGGTGTTCATCAATTATTCTTTAACGTTATTTGGATTGTATTACTTGGACTTTGTTTTTGCCTGTGATTTGGACACTGTTTGACCTGAGTATGGCTACGTACAACTGTCATGAATATGCCAATATGCATTTTAATTACAGGTTTAGTGATGGAAATGCACGCCAGAGTGTATCGAGTGGGGCCAGATTTGGCGGAGAGCCAGTTTGGTTTCCGCAGGGGGCGTTCTACTGTGGACGCCATCATGCGCGTGCGAGCCCTGACGACGGGGAATGCTGTTGCAGGGTGGGGTCGTTTTGGCGGTGTCTCTAGACATCGCCAATGCCTTTAATACCTTGCCCTGGAGTTGCATCAGGGAGGCACTCCGGTACCACCGGATGCCAACCTACCTCTGTCGTGTGATCGAAGCCTATTTGATGGACAGAGCCGTCATCTACCCCGGTCACCAGGGAGTGTGGAACCGGTAAGAGATGTCGTGCGGTGTCCCACAGCGATCAGTCCTGGGGCCGCATCTATGGGACGTCGGATACGACTGGGTGCTGCACGCCGACCTCCCTAGCGGCGTCAGCGTAGTGTGCTACGCTGACGACACGTTGGTGCTGGCGCAGGGGAGGTCGCACTAGGCGGCGGCCGAAGTAGCGGCACGCGGGATTGCGACAATCGTCGAAAGGATCCGGCAATTGGGACTCGAGGTGGCCCTGCACAAGTCCGAGGCCATGTGTTTTCATGGTCCTTGGAATGCGCCACCGTTGGGGTCGCCGGTGGAACTTCGTGGAGCATTTCCGACGTTTGGCTCCCCAACTGGAGCAGGCGGGCGCTGCTTTGAAGCGGCTCCTGCCCAATCTAGGGGGTCGAAACACCTCCTGCCGGAGGCCATGCGGGGAACGTGTGGTCCATGGCCCTCTACGGGGCTCCTGAATGGGCGCGCTCTCTGGCCCTGCGGCCAACCCGCCGGTTGAGCGCGGCCAAAAGGTTCGTGGCCATCCGGATGGTCCGGGGATACCGCACGGTCTCCTGTGAGGCAACGAGCCTCCTTGCCGGATTGCCGCCATGGGATCTGGAGGCAAAAGTTCTCGCGCACGTATGGGAGTGGCGCGAGGAGGCGAAACGCCGGGGCCTAAGTCCGCTGCCACGAAAATCGCGGCACAGCGGACGGAGCTCCAGTGGGATCTCATGGCGTCATGGAAAGTACGGTTGTCGCAACCCAGTGCTAGGCACGCCACAATTGCGGCGATAAGTCCCCTCTTTGAGGAGTGGCTAGAGAGGCGCCACGGCGTCCTCACCTTCCGCTTGACGCAGGTCCTGACCGGACATGGCAGCTTCGGGAGGTTCCTGTGTCGGATAAGGTGGGAGGAAACGCCCGGATGTCACCACTGTGTGGATCGCCCGGAGGACACGCTGAAGCATACGGTGGAGGTCTGCCCGGCTTGGGCAGAGCACCACCGTGTCCTTGTGGAGGCGATCGGTGGCAGAGATCTCTCGCGTCCGGCCCCGGTTCAGGCCATGGTACGGAGCGAGAGGGCATGGGCTGCCGTCACCTCCTTCTGCGAAGCAGTAATGCTCGCGAAGGAGGAGGCGGGACGGTTGAGGGAAAGGCAAGTTTCGCGCCCTCTCGCCCCTAGCCGCCGCAGGAGACGCCCAGGGCGTCGAGAATCCCGGGCGGATTTCCGGCCACCGTAGGCGCGGGCTTGCGGACGGTGAGCAATGGGTAGCTCACCGTCCGGTAAGGACCAGGCCCGGGTCGACAGCGCGTTGTATTGCACGCGCGCCTCAAAGAGATGTTGTCAGCACATAGGTGTGGACCCCCCACTAGGGCCGATGCCTGCCAGGGTCGCGGGAAGGTACTTATGGGTCACCGAGGCCCCCGCAACACAGGAGTCAGTAAGAGTCTGACACACCCTCCCGCTCCGCCCAGAGCGGGAGAAGTTATTTGATGATTTCCCAAACTCAAAAAAAAAAAAGAGTGTATCGAGAGCGATATCCTGATTGGGACCACTATCCGGATTATCGAGTCTTCCAACGTGCGGACTCCGTATAACGTAGAAATCCAGGAGCTAGGGAAGGTAGACTGAACATTCCAGACTTTGGAGTCGAAGATGAGGTGCTTCAGTTGCTACATGAAAATCCCATTGGATTTTCAGTTTTAACATGCGACGAATACTCGTCATTACGAGTATTCGTCGCATGTTAAAACTGTCAGGGATTCCGAGATCTGTGATACATCGTACTGTGAAATGACATAGAATTCATCTCTATCACCTTCAACGTGTGCAAGCCCTTTTGGGAATGGCTTTTTGTAGGGAAATGTTATGCCATCGCGAAGATGCTCAGTTTTAAAATAAAATTTTATGGAGCGATGAAAGAAGTTTCCGAAGGGTGGGGATATTTAACATGCATAATCTGCATGTGTATGTGTACATTAACCCACACAGTTTCCGAAGTGACCACTTCCTGCATCAATTTGGAGTAAGCATGTCAGCTAGGATAGTAGAAGGATAGCTACTAGGTCCTCATGAGTTACCTGCTAGACCCGATGGCCCCTCATACTTGAGATTTCTTCAGAATGGCCTAAATGGTTTACTTGAGGAAGTATCATTCGGGACCCGTTGAGACATCTGCTTGCAGCAAGACGCTTCCCCACATTACGCAAGACTCGTAAGAGACCACCTAGACAACTTTCTCTAGTCGTTGGATTTGAAGAGCGGGACCCATTCAATAGCCATCACGTTCCCCTGACCTAAACCCGAGAGAGATAGTTTACGTTTTGAGAGCGGTACCGAGAAACAACTTCGTCAGAAAATCAGAGTAGCCTCATACAATAAATAATTCCCGTGCACTTAGACGAATAAAAACAAATTTCATTTCATTTCATTCGGTGATACCAGTTGTGTTTGAGAGTAAGGGGAAGGGATTATGAACGCCTTCTGTAATTTAAATTTAATACATTTACATAATTATTAATTTAGTTGTTTTATATTATTTTGCCATGTAAATTACGACCTCCTTGTTATTAAATTCTCTAACTTTTAAACTTATGAGAAGATCTCAGTGATTCATACCTCCGAAGATTCTCTATAACTTGGGCAAGTTTTTTTATTACGTGGTTGACTTTCGCTACTGTAACTTTTCCCATGAAAATCGCTCGAAAATTTTGTATAATTTTTGCCGGACCGAAGTCTTTGCAGTAAATGTTTTGTCTTATTGAACACATGTTTTCTAGTTTCATAAAAGTATTACCACAAGAAAGGCCCACTCTTTTACAATGTCTTGAAAAGAAAATTAAATTGTTAGCCCTGATAGTTGATTTTATCGTTTTTTCTTTGAGCAATATGCGAAGTGATTGAAAGAAACAAAAATTGGTCATAACTTTTGAACCATAAAATATTGCAACGCCATTCTCAGGGTTACAAAGTTTGGAAATGACCTTTCTCACGCCCCTATTCGATCTGATCCATAATTCCAGGGATACCCTGTATAAGTACATTTTAAACAAATGGTCATAAACATGAATAGTTTTAATTATATTGTAGGCCTAAGCCAGGCTTAAGGCCTGTATTTCAGGACATCAGGTCTTCACCCCTTTGGAAGCAGTTACATTTACTTAGAATTATAAACTCGTAGACAATAATCTGTAAGCTAACACTTGACTGAAATATCTAGATATGAATTACAACTCTCAACTCAATCTCCTTCTCTAGTTGCTTTTTGTATATCTCTCTGCTTAAGTAATTGAATTATTAACATAACATAACAAAACACCTGTATTCCTCGAAGGGTTAGACAGAGGTGTGCCAGTTACATTTAAGTCCCATGTAATAGGGGGCGAGCCTATTGCCATCAACGGGACACAAATCCAGATTCCAGGCTGCTACTAGCAAATTCCAGATGGTAAAATGCAATAACTGTAGCGCGATATCGCGTGCGTGACAGGCATCAATATGCCTGACGCGCCCGCGATATCGCCTCAGTGTGCACGAGCCTTTATCCAAACTAGGCAAGTTGCTTTTTACGATACACCTCGTCTATCTACTTAAACTTTCTCGATAACACCTACTCGTATTATATCGATACCGTCCCTCCTCTACCTCTCGGATACCGATCTTGCTCATTGGCTCGGAAGATTATTATGCCTAGGTTCAATCTCATCCATTTTTTAACCCCGCTTAGATAAAGGTTCCTTTGAACACCTAATCCCTTGGGAATGAGATCGAAAATTCGAATCTGTTTCGCGAATACCTTCATTCGATATAAATCTTGGAGTAAATCCAAATGTAGTGAATGGATGGAAGTCTGCATGCCTTTTATCCTTTGGGAGCAGACTTCGTTGCAGTGTCTCTAAATACAGGAGCTTAAATTCAAGATAAATGTAAAGTTACCTGAAAATCTCATGTTTTTTATTTAACTTATGTTGCGGCTGGGAAAAAGTCTCCCCCATATTTTTCAAGTTTTCTGTGTGTAACAATGCTGGCCCATCTGTCCTCATGCATCCTGTAAGTGTCACCACCTATCGAGTCCCATTTCACCCTGGCAGATTTATCGCCATCATTGGCGATGCCTGTCTTGGAGCGTTTTAAGGTTTTGGGAAATCGATCGGTCACCCAGACTGTGGTGATATAATTGTACTCATGACTACGCTCAATGTGTCATTCTCTTGAGGTGTCCTTGAACATATTCAAGTTAGGTTAAATATTTTTAAGAAATCAGTTGTCCTAATAGTTTTTCAAATACAATATTGAGTTTGTTTTTGGGATAAATTCATGCCAACTACTGAACCCTTCATTGTGCGTGGTCGAACGAGTAATTGGCCTGTTTTTTAATTATTTATTTATTATCTTCACGAGTGCAGAACATTATTATTCCAAATACACATTTTCGCCTCTTTTGTCTTATCCTTAACTTTCACGGTCGTCATTTAAATGTATTTTGTTTACATTATCTGTTGAATAATTAGTATGTTTTAGCTAATGTTTACAATTTCACATTCACATAAAACTGCAAATGGTGGAATAAGTATGGTTTATTTCTACAATTTATGTTCCATTACGTTACAAATGGTATAGTATATTTGAGGACGGGATTTGGAATGTGAGAATAAAAGAGAAACGAAGTGGACTTCGTTTCTCTAATAATATTATCCTTTTAGTTAAAATAATAATTAATAGACTAATCTCATGACCTGCTTTTGATTTGATCTAGTCCACGGGTTCTGTATTGAGATTTTTCCACATTTATCTACAACACCCATTTCAAAGCACGTTTCATTCTGAAACACCGGAAAAAACTACAAATCAATCTATAGAACCAACACTCAGCTTACATCGTCTAAACCTCGTAAGTGCTTCAAAGACGCCGTAAGTCGCCACTAATCCACCTAACTATCGAACATCGTGCTGGCTCCCTTGAGTCTTCCGCGCATTTTCACCTTAATTCTACAAAATAGTACCTACAGAAGGTCGGCTTCATATATGAAGCGAAAACAGGTGCATACACACATAGACTTGTACGAGTACGTATGTCGATCTCAAACAAATGCCAGTCGGGTTGTGTCAGTCCCGACTGGCATTTGTGGAGAGGTAAGCCATCAAGAAGAAGGTAGTCATACCTTCTTCTCAAGTGATGGCTTACCTCTTGTCGTGCTCTCAGTGCAACAACACCTGTACTATATAAAATGAAACCCGTGAAATCGCTGCCACCCCCACGGAGCTTTTAGTTCGCGCGTACTTCCCAATGTAAGGGTTCGCTTACAAGAGTTTATTGCGAGAAATGGACGTCACTTGGAACACATTATTTTCAAGAAGTGAAATCCGCAGACCCTTGTTCCTCGTACATTTTAAAAATAAAATAAAAATTCTAAACTTGTTCGTATATTTTGAAATAGAAAAAAATCCGCGGACACCCTTTATAACCTTTGCGAGGCCAATGCGAACGCTGTCGACGTGGCTGAGTTCTGGGGTTGCAGTCTCGAAATAGATAGCCATCGCTTTACGACTGAATTCGGTCACAAAGTACTAATGGTGTGCCTTTTTTTTTTTTTTTTTGAGGGTGGGAAATCATCAAATAACTTCTCCCGCTCTGGGCGGAGCGGGAGGGTGTGTCAGACTCTTACTGACTAAAACCCACCCGTATTCCTTCCTGTTGCCTGTGTTGCGGGGGCCTCGGTGACCCATAAGTCCTGGTCCTGGGCCTGGTCCTTACCGGACGGTGAGCTACCCATTGCTCACCGTCCGCAAGCCCGCGCCTACGGTGGCCGGAAATCCGCCCGGGATTCCCGACGCCCTGGGCGTCTCCTGCGGCGGCTAGGGGCGAGAGGGCGCGAAACTTGCCTGTCCCTCAACCGTCCCGCCTCCTCCTTCGCGAGCATTACTGCTTCGCAGAAGGAGGTGACGGCTGCCCATGCCCTCTCGCTCCGTACCATGGCCTGAACCAGGGCCGGACGCGAGAGGTCTCTGCCGCCGATCGCCTCCACGAGGACACGGCGGTGCTCTGCCCAAGCCGGGCAGACCTCCACCGTATGCTCCACCGTGTCCTCCAGGCGATCCACACAGTGGTGACACCCGGACTAATGGTGTGCCTAGACGATCAAAATTGCTTGACAAGATTGTGGTTTTTTCGTGCTTGTCAAGCAATTTTGCAGTACAGTGGTGGCCCAGTGGTAACGGCAGCAAATTACGGTCTTAGGTTCGAACCCGCACATGCGCTTTACTTTGTGGAAATAATTTTATCACCACTGCTTTCAAAATGGTGAAGGAAAACATCGTGCGGAAACCGGCATGTATTCGAATACATGTGACATCAACCAACCCCCACTGGGCCCGCGTGGCGGATTAAGGCCCACTCCCTCTCACAGAGAGGAGGCCTGAGTCTTAGCAGGGGAAACACTGATTATGTGAGCAATTTTGAATGTCTGAGGACCCCATTAGGACTTTGCGATCGAATTAAGTAGTAAAGCAATCGCTATCTATGTCGAGACTGCAGCCCCTGGCCGAAATTGTAGATAATAAGTGGAATCATCGATATGACGAAGAAGAAGCGTGTCTGTGTGTGCTAGGCGTGCATTTTCGCTCATTGTATTAAGCTGACCTTCTGTACTTATCTAATCTGTGCTAACACCCTCTGGCTGACTGCCAAACGGCTTACATACAGGGCCGAGTCGTCCCCTCGATCATAATGAACGGGTAACCGGTTTGTTTTTGATCCTCAAAAAAGGGCAAAACCCTCAAATAAACAAAGTTTACCTGGATTAAAAATGTGGGTTTTTTTATCCAAGGGTATTATATATAGATTACAAGTTAGTTTATTGATTGAATGATCAACGTTATTACATTACATTATTGGTCTTCATTTATGAGTTGACCAAACTCTCGTTGTAAATCTTTGTTGAAAGTTTTACTGAGAATATGTATAGTAAAAGTATGTTTGACATGTGTTCCTGTATTAGTAATTTTATGTTATGGTAGGCATGACATCTATAAAAAATAAAGTAGATCTTGTACAGATGTTCTATGTCACGAAGTCCGTTTGGCTATGAATGTTGTCAAGCGTGCACATGCACATTGTTTTTGTGTGCGTAACCTTGAGAGCGCTCAGTGTCGATCGGGACACGGTCCGGATCAGTAGTGGTTTTTAGTTCGCGCCAAATTGTTTCACGGAGTAAGGTCAGCATGGCAACAAAACGAAGAAGAGTTGTCCATAGTGAGGTAATATTTATTTATACGTTTTCAATTAAAATGTTATACAAAGATACTTAATATAGCAATAGAAGTATTTATAAAATGAATGTTTTTTTGTGTTATAAAATGTTTATATTACTTAATTATTTTGATTACATTTTGTTTTAGGGTCGAAACATGATAGCTAGTGTTTATCATTTTCTGCGAGAAGAATATGAATTTACAAAATCATTAATGGAACTCAACTGTGATTTGTCTCATTTACGAGACATTACACGCCGTACAGCTGAAGCTACGGGTGTGAGCCAAAAAACAGTTCAGAGAATATTAAAAGAAGAGAAGGAATTGCCATCCACTTCATCAAAATTCACTTCACCTATGAAGAAAAGGAGAAAGCGAGATAATAAAGTGGATATAGATAATTTTACAGCCGATGTGGTTCGCAGTACTGTACAAGATTTCCATATTGTCCATAAAGAAATTCCAACATTAGCTAAGTTAAGAACAGCAATCGAAAAATGAAAAAATCGGATTCGAAGGTTGTTTAGAAACTGTTCGCAAGTTACTGTTGAAATTAGGTTACAAGTGGCGCAAAACAGAGAACAACCGTAAAGTCTTGAAGGAGCGTCATGATATACAAATGTGGCGTTTAAAATATTAAAAAAAAATAACAGAGTACCGCTCTCAAAGTCGGCCCATTGTCTATACCGATGAGAGCTACGTCCTTTCGGCACACGTGCGAAACAACACCTGGGCAAAAAAAAAGGAAAGAACTCCGTTTTTAAAAAAAATTAGCACAGGCACTCGCTTTGTTTTAGTGCACGCGGGAACCAAGGATGGTTTTATTGAAAATGCTTCCTTGGTTTATAAGGCCAACTCAACAGCTGGTGATTATCATTCAAATATGAGCTATGATAACTATGTAAAATGGCTAAATGAAAAGTTGCTACCCAATTTACTTCCGCGCTCTGTCATTGTCTTAGAAAATGCATCTTATCACAACACACGGGCTGAACGACTACCGACGCAATCTACAAAGAAAGCCGATATGCAGCAATGGCTCAGGGATAAGGGTATAGCATTTGATGAATCTCTTCTTAAATTGGAATTGTACGATACAATAAAGAAGTACAAAGCCCAACACGTAATCTACAAGATTGACGATTTTATAAAAAGCAAGGGTTTTGATGTCTTACGCCTTCCCCCTTATCACCCAGAATTAAATGCGATTGAAAATATTTGGGGGATCGATAAAAATTATGTCGCATCTAAAAATATCGAGCAAAACATGACGAATACGGAAAGACTGATCAATGAAAGTTTGGGCCAAGTTAGCAGTGAAACGTGGCAAAAAACTTGTGCTCATGTTGAAAAAATTGAAAAAGACTACTTGAAATATTTTGATCTCGATTTTGAATTTATAATCAATGTACAAGATGATTCTCACGACAGCAAAACGGAATCGGGAATCGAAAATTTATCTGATAGTGATTGAAAATACTGAATAGTCCTACTTGTTTCGTTTCCATTCTGTAACACCAATGCTTAATTAAATGCCTACATATTCATAATATTTTTGTATTTATTGCAACCTAATCTAATTTATTTACAAAATGTATATACTTTTAAAACCAAAATTTTATTTAGATTATTAAATCTCGACTTGAATATATATCGGATTTTTTTGCTAACGTTACCTACTTTTACACACACAAGCGCGCTTGTCGGGATACGTCACTACTACAATCAAAGCCGAACGGACTTCGTGAAATAGAATATCTGTAGTGATCTACATAAAAACACAAGCACACGCTAAGGCGTGAGTTTATGTATTCTCTACTACTACTTACTCCGTGATCTATTCGAAACTTATTCTTATTTTACAAATTACGCTGTGGGTCCTGTAGGACCCACAGATTCCTTGAGTGTGCAAATAGATCAGGTTGGTAGGAATACCTACCAACTATTTTTTTTCCGCACTCAAGGAATTCCTGTATACAGTGCGTGCTCCACACCCCGTGTACAATGGCTGCGTTTTAAAACCGAAATCTTACTTTAGTAAACGTCTAGTTTCGAAACGACAGCAGTTCATACAATAATTTGTTAACCTATACGCCATTACTATTAACCTGTTTTAATGTTTATTTAACCCACTAACGCTACACAGAATATCGCTACTCCTTTCAACCCTTAAATTTCAGCAGATGTGCGCGTGCTCCCCACGAGGGCCTATCATTATTGGCTCAATAGAGTTCGATCCCACACTAACCCATAGCGCGGAGTAATATTTATTATACCCGCAAGTGGGCTATTGAATCCCGTTTATATGCAAAGGAAGTTAAACTTACATGAAGAATTGATATCGGATAAACATCAATTGGGAAAGCAAGAAATTGTGAATAAAATGAAAGTTCTTTGAAAATAAACAAAATTAAAGTGAACAAACCTCATCTATATAATATAATACTGTGAAATAAGAGGAAACTTTCAGAACGAATTATTTTTCTTTCGTTAATAATTAATAATTTCTTTGAATTCTTTTGCTACCGAATAATAATCAGCTGTAAATACCATTGTGCCAAATACTAATAATAACGAATGAAACATTTTTTATACGTCTTTCATTACTTGGTAACATAAACTAAATTATACTATAGCAAATAGGTAATTATTTCCGGCACCCAAGCACCGAAAATGCGAACAAAACGTTATAAAAATTCTATAACAACTTCCTTATTTAATTAAGTACCTACGTCAAAATAACATGCCTTCAGGCTTAATTAAATGATCTAAACGTAAACTAAGCTCTACAAAATAAAAGGCGCGAAGAGCTCCAAACTTTTCTTTGCTCTTTTAAATTCAATGAAAGTCTTTGATTATCAAAACATTCTTTAATAGAGCTCTTGTTTTCACGTGGTAGATCAAAGTGAGTTTATTTATTGAGCTTTCTTTGGGTAAGCAATCGTTATTGCTTTGAAAGTGGTTTTTGTGGTTGAGTATTAGCTAAGCCTTAACCGATGAAACCACTTTTAGCGAAAAAACCGTTGTAAAGTAGGAAGAATATAAACTGAATGAAAAAATACCTTTGAGTTGTAACTGATAATTTCTTAGGAATATATTTTCTGGCATCACCATACTTATTACTCACTTAATACTTATTTATTTATTCAGCAGTACTCGTACACATACATTTATGTTGATGCCAACTTAAACTAATTCGAGCTACTTGTGCTACAGTACGAATCCCGTGTTAAAAGTTATGGCTCATTTTTGTGATACAGGAAGTTATTTTCTTACATCTCTCTAAGTTTCATTTATTTTCATAAATTTAAAAGACAATTATACAATATTGGTGCTACTAACTATTTACACTAGGTAGACACTAAATTAAATTACTAACTATATATACAAATGAATACAAAAAACAAAAGGATACTTAGGTGTCAAAGTATTCGTCCGCATCGCTGTCATCCGGAAACGTGCCCAGATGACTGGCAGCATTACCATGTTGAATGGCAATACTAATTCTTTGGCCAAAGAACGAGCCAGTCCTCTGGTCACGTAAAGTGTCGATCAATCGGCGAGAAATTTCTTTAAAAAGGAGACGCGCAGTCGGGCCTTTTACCCGAGCGTTTTGACCCCAAACGGCTCAAAACTATAGTTGAGGTTGCAGTATTTGCGCCGCTTGAGGGTCTCAGCAGCTGCAGCGGTGCCAGCACAGCCAGCCGTGCTTGGAACGTGAGATGGTGCAAGGGTGTCGACACAGGTTGCGTCCCACACCAGAGGCCTACCCACCTTCCAAGGCAACAACGTCATACCATCTCTCCCATCATCACGTACCAATCCACTTGGTTCTAATACCGCTGGTACGCCGGCGGTGACAAGGGCTCGACGAATAATATCGTTGATGCTGCCGTGCCGTGCTATGTGACCTGCGCTCCTACAGCAGGACAGGCCATGATGTCCAAGACTGTCGACGGCTTCACCGCAGTGACACCGATGCGGAGCAACACAAGGTGCGCCCAAGCGGAGACACGTAGTGAGCCGAAACGATGAGTCATCCATCATAGTGCCTATGGTAGATGACGGGAGCGCCTGAAGCCACAAGCCTTACTCCCACTCTCCCACAGCCAGCAGACGAGCACGCTGAGCAGTATTAAGTGATGTATTTATCAGGGTATTCCGTATAACACTGCAGAGCGGCACGTCCCACTGTCTCTGGGAGGTTGGGTTGTCTAGCAAATCCATATTGGGACAAGCCATTTTCCAAGCGTTCAACGCGTCGGTAAACCACGGTACCTCAAAACCAACCAGTGAGGAAGATAAAATGTTCCTGGTTAATTTATCTTTACTGTGGACCGAGGAGATGAAGGCCGGTAAACTTATACTTGAAATTTTGCGGATTTTTCTTACATAATCCTTAGATCGAGAAACGAATGACATTGCAGAATTAATTTCTCTTTCCAAATCATATTCTGAAAACTAGTTTGTCAGCAAAACATAAAGACCAAGGGGCTAAACCACAAAAAGATCCCCTTATAATCACAAATGGTAAAAAAATGATGATCGTTCTTCAAAATACCCAAGCAGATTAACCTTTGTTTGATTTGGTTCCCTTTAGCCCTCACTTTCCTCATCATGAGGGAATGATGGATAGTATAACAGCTAACACGCCCACCTACCGCTAACACGGACATTATAAAGTCTCCCGCAGACAGGCGTGACGCGACTCAAGTAGAACAGCTCTATAAAAACTTCATGGAATCTGTATTGTAGTAGAGCAGTGGTGGTCCAGTGGTAACGACCGCGATTTACAAGTTGTACGTCGTAGGTTCAAACACAGACAGGCGCTTTACTTTGTGTAAATTATTTCATCACCATTACTCTCCAAACGGTGAAGGAAAACACCGTGAGGAAACCGGCATGTCCTAGAAACAAAAATTCAAAGACATGTGACATCTACCAACCCGCACTGGGCCCGCGTGGTGGATTACGGTCCACTTCCTCTCACAGAGAGGAGTCCTGTGTCCCAGCAGTGGGAACATTATAGGCTGATTAAGTATGTTATGTAGGGGAGACACTTGGCTCTAACATACATTCGCACTTTAAAGCTTATATTACACAAACGGATCGTTGAATCGAAAAATAGTGTTCGAACATCCGCAATATTTTTAAACGGCCTATTTAACGATACTCCACACAATGGGATAGACTAGAAAAAAAAATATCATCCCCATGTTACGTGTAAGAGAGGTACCCTAAAAAAATTTTTTTTCAAGATTATGTTTTATCGCTGTCGGCGTGATTAATATGTATACCTATAACAAATTACAGCTTTTTAGTACTAAGCGTCTCTGAGCTACAGCGGGACAAACAGACAGACAGACGGACATGGCGAAACTATAAGGGTTCCTTGTTTACTACGGAACCTTAAAAAACGATATTACTTTCAAACTACTTCATATATTCTTTTTTTTTTGTATGAGTTGATTTTTATAGTATTTTTTGTCTGTGATTTTTTATAGATATTCATATTTACGTTACTAAAAATAAATATTCCCTAAGAAACCGAACGGTGGCGCGGCGTGTGTGCGACGTGCATTTGTATGGCCAAGGTCTACGGCGTCTATAATTGTTTACACATTCCAGAAATTAAGTTAACAGAAATTAAGAGCATGTGGTGTTGCTGCAATTTCTGTACAAAATTGACGATGGCAACGTGATAAGGGTATACTATATTCAATAATACTTCGTGCTAGTGCGGTGCAGTTTATACATACATAATTAAGATTATCTAAGCAAATTACAAGATGATTATTAACATTAACTATATTAAATTAAAATTAAGTTAAGCCTAAAAAAGGCCCTCGGGGCATTGTACCGAGGATGCTGGCGGCATTTCCTCGCTGAATTGCAATGCTGATGCGTTGCGCGAGAAAGCCGCCAGCTTTTCGGTCACCAGCTTTGCTATTCTGTAACCTTCTCACCGTGAAAACTTAAGTGAAGTAAACGTGGAGTGAATTATCAGTGTCATTCCACCGAATACTAGGGATGGACCAAGGATTACATTTACAATCATAATCGAGATTTTAATAATATTTTTATGCTAATTCTATTGATAATTTTATATTATTTCAAAATTAATATTTAAGGCGCTGACAAGACTCAATTGACCAAAATAGGCTTCTCTTAAGAAAAAAAATTGCCAAATCGGTATAGTTTGTGGTAGCGCAAAAAATATATGTTAATTTGGAACATATTTCCCAGAACTTGGTTGTCACCAAAACACGTTTTGAAAAAAAAATCTCGATACAAACTAACTTTAAACTAACCTCTTACCTTGAGTTCTAATCCAAAATATCTGTATTAAATATCAACATACGTTACATATTTAAATAATAACAAGAACGTCTTATTTGAATGCAGAAACTCAACTCAATTTTGAGTATATAGAAAATTGCTTCATATTTTGCAATAAATTACAAGCGTTGTGTCATCGCGCTTCTCTTTCTTTTCTATGCAATCTGACAGTGACCGCGGTTTAGGTGTTGTCAGCGTCTTAAGCGCTGCTTACTATTTAGGGTTTTTTTTTAAATAAAATAGTAAAACAGAAATTCAGTCAAAAACTCAATTTGGTTTTTTTTATTCCAAAAGGATTGGTAATTTTCGCAGCCGCCATCTTGCTTTTTAGATTTGACCTCACTATCGGCTTTAGCACCCCCGAAAACCATGAAAACGACACCCATGATGAAAAATCTGAACATTTTCGCAGCCGCCATCTTGCTTTTTAATTTTGACCTCACTATCGGATTTAACACCCCCAAACACCATGAAAATGATACCCATGATGATACTACTTCCTAGCATCAGTAGAATGACACTGACAGGTAGTGTCCACGCGAGTTTTCACGGTGAGATTTTTACAGAATCGACATGCAGTTACATCAACTAGACGTTTCGCGATTTCCGCAAATAACTTATGCGCACTGGGACCCCACGGACCAAGGGTCTCGACGCCAAAGGGCACAAAGTTGTAAGATTATCTTGATAATACGATTTCAATCGATGTCATCGTCTGCCTAGCCTTTTCCCAACTTCATTAGGGTCAGCTTCCAGTCTAACCGAATGAAGCTGAATACCAGTATTTTACATGGAGCGACTGCCTACCCGACCTCCGCAAACCAGTTACTGGGTAACACGATACCCCTCGGTAAGACTGGTTATCAGATTTTCGAGCTTCTTCTGACTATCCGTAACGACTGTCAAAGTTCTACAAATGAGAGCCGGGCCTAACGGCTTAACGTGCTTTCCGAGGCACGGAGTGATGTTGGTATGTAAAGATGATCACCCATCCACGGACCAACCGCGGCAAGCGTAGCTTAACCTGATCGATTGACTCATGCACCGTGAGACCCCTCCGTGCCTCGGAAAGTACGTTAAGCCTTTGGTCCCGGTTGTCATTCGTGGATCTCTGAAAGTCGTTACGGGTCGTCAGAAGCTCGAAAGTCTGAGAACCAGTCTTACCAAGGGGTATCGTGTTACCCAGTAACTGGGTTGTGGAGGTCAATACTGGTATTCAGCCTTATTCGGTAAGACTGGAAACCGACCTCAACATAGTTGGGAAAAGGCTAGGCAGATGAAGAAGTATTAAAAGTCAACTCCTTGACTGTAAGGTTGTGTCTATGTAAGTCCTGCATCTTAAAAACCACTAATGCAACACAAAATACAAACTCGACTTAGTTTTGGAGTTGGTAGATCATTTATTATGTGCTGCCATCAAACAACTTAAGACATTGTACTTCATACATTAAGTTTTTGTTGTACTTTGAGAACGAAATAAATGTATTTATTATTTATAGGCTTCAGTGCGACAATTGTATATTTAAATTTATATATTTACCATCGCAAGTAAAGTCGTAAAAAAAATTTGGCTTTTGTGTGGTTTTAGTATAAAGATATATAACATAACATAACATCACCGCTTGTTTCCCCGAAGGCTTGGGCAGAGGTGTACCTGTAGTACACTCACATTTCGCCAGTTATGTTTAAGTCCCATGCAATAGGAGACTTTGAGAGAGAGGGACAAATCCAGACTCCGGGCTGCTACTGAGAAATTCCCGATAGAAAAACCCAATAACACTTTGCCCGACCCGGGAATCGAACCCAGAACCTCATGCTCAGCAGTAGTGCTTGCAACCACTAGACCAACGAGGCAGACTTAAAACATTGTACTTCATAGATTAAGTTTTTGTTGTACTTTGAGAGCGAAATAAATGTATTGCTTATTTATAGGCTGCAGTACGACAGTTGTATATTTATTTATATATTTACCATTGCAAGTATAGTCGTTATGAAATACCAAGAAATGTTTGGCTTTTGTGTGGTTTTGGTTTAACAATATTTACGATTCTCATATCTTAGAAGGGTTTGGAATTAAACCCTGTCTAGTAATCTGTTAGATGTAACTTAAGTCACGTGCGAAACCGTAATGTATCTAATTTACTTCATAAATATTATATATACATTATACTTCATAGATTAAGTTTTTGTTGTACTTTGAGAGCGAAATAAATGTATTGCTTTCTTATAGGCTGCAGTACGATAATTGTATATTTATACACATATTTACCATCACAAGTAGAATCGTTGTGAAATACCAAGAAATGTTTGGCTTTTGTGTAGTTTTGGTTTAACAATATTTACGATTCTCATATCTTAGAAGGGTTAGGAATTAAATCCTGTCTAGTAATCTGTTAGATGTAACTTAAGTCACGTGCGAAACCGTAATGTATCTAATTGTACTTCATAAATATTATATAAACATTATACTTCATAGATTAAGTTTTTGTTGTACTTTGAGAGCGAAATAAATGTATTGCTCTCTTATAGGCTGCAGTACGATAATTGTATATTTATACACATATTTACCATCACAAGTAGAATCGTTGTGAAATACCAAGAAATGTTTGGCTTTTGTGTAGTTTTGGTTTAACAATATTTACGATTCTCATATCTTAGAAGGGTTAGGAATTAAATCCTGTTTAGTAATCTGTTGGATGTAACTATAGTCACGTGCGAAACCGTAATTTATCGAATAAAATGACGGTGAAATGATATCACCAAGTAACAAGATCAGTAACGGATCTGAAAAGCCCACGCAAGGATTGCTTCTGTATCATTTACGATGTAGACATCGAACACAAATGACGATAAGTTACGATGTCATTGTATTGATTTTTATATTGGTTTTAAAGGTAATACAAGCTTCAATATGATATACTCAAATTAATTCTTAATAAATAAAAAAAACATCCTAACAAAACTACCCACAATAAACTCCAAACCACCCACAAAAAATGCTGCCCGAATTTTTCTTTCCCTTTTACGTACCAACCGTCGCGTACACATAGTATGTTTTGACCTTAATATGTTCTCATTTGTGCACCTATCATGGCTGACTGCACCCATCTGCACAAGACACGGTCCAAATGACATGCGGTTTCTGGACGTCGCGGCACGGAATTGAGGGCAGCGAATCCGTAATGAGAAATGTAGTGCGGAGAAAAATAGGGATTTTAAAAACTATTTCGAAAATTTTTTAAAATCCCTATTTTTGATTTAAAGCAACTTGTTAGGCAAATACGGCACTAATAAGCGGTTACGTCATTGCAAGGCTTATCAAAATATCAACATCGTAGTAACTTCACGTCACATCGCCATACATTGTCTGTGCAGCGCGACAAGGACGGGAAATAAATATCATTTTCAAAAACTTCTATAACGTGTCGTTTCTCCATATTTCCATAGTTTTTAGAGTTTCGTAGTAAACAAGGAACCCTTATAGTTTCACCATGTCCGTCTGTCTGTCTGTCTGTCCTCGCTGTAGCTCAGAGACACTTAGTTCTATAAAGCTGTAATTTGGCATAGGTATACACATTAATCACGCCGACAGAGTACTAAAATAAAATCTTGAAAAAAACATTTTTTTTCTCGTCTGTCCCATAATGTAGTAGGTATCGTTGGATAGGCCGTCCAAAAATATTGCGGGTCTGTGAACACCACTTTTCGATTAAAGGATCCGTTTGCGAAATATTAAGCATTAAAATGCCCGGCCAGGTAAATGGTTATTTATAAAGATGTGAAAAAAATCATGGCAGTAGTGCATATAATTAAATCAAATGGAGAACTATCACAGCTAAGGGCTCCCACACAAAACTGCGAATTCGCATCGCATCGCAAAAATCTGCGAGCTCGATGTCAGTTTTTCATAATAAAATGACAACGAGCTCGCAGTTTTTGCGATGCGATGCGAATTCGCAGTTTTGTGTGGGAGCCCTAAGTAGGCTTTAAAAGTTAACGAGTAATAGTCGACCAACTTAAATTTGCAGTTGTAGAATTGACCTTGACGTATATCGATGTATGGGAGAACATATTTTCAACTACAATGTTAATTTTGTTTTTGGGATAAATTTATCCCTACTTCCCAACTACGGACTTCATTGTGCGTGGTCCGACACGCACTTGGTCGGTTTTTTTATTAGTATCACAATTATATACTATAAAGATCTTTAAAATTACATCATTATTTGTTTTGGTGACGTAATTCTAAAGACTGGTAAAGTTGTTTGTTTGTAAAAGATACTCTCTGATAGATACAGATCTGTTTACAAAAATATTTTCACGGATGGAAAGGTACAGTAATCCCAAATTAAATAGAATACTAATTATCTTAATAAAATGGGGTCAGTGACAAATTGGCCCGAGTCAACTAGGCCCGAATAAAATACCAGATATTTATTTATTTACTTATTTATTTATTTAGGCAAACCATACACACAAAGACATTCATAGTACATATTATTATCACAAATACAATTGCATTGCATGCATCTAAATTAAACATAGGCACAGCATTTTATTTTTATCTCACTGTACAATAATAATTAATATAAAAATGGATCTTTTATTCCTAATATTTTTCTCTCCTGATTACGGTGATTTGTACGGTCAGGCAAAAAATCGATATTTTTGATATTATATCTATGGTATAATAACGAACAACAAACATAATACAATATGACAACAAATATAATATGATATGATATGTAATATCATATTATATTTTATCATTATATCGATATTACGATTTGTCCAAAGAAAAAACTACCGTTCTCTTGGTTCACATGAACCGGTTAGGTAACTGATACTGATAAAAATTGTTTTTTTTTTGTCTCTTTCTTACCCTGTATATTTGATTTTTTTTTGCATTCTACATGATAAGGAAATTCAGATACTTGTTGATAATGTCGGGCGAAGGGCCTTCTCAGGCCAAAACTTTTAACTACCAATTAATACAAAATAAGCGGGTTGTAAGTTTATTACACGCCGGTCACGTTTATCTTAAACATCGCGAAAATCTGGCTTCAACTGTGTTTTGACGACGTAGTGAAGTGTGTGCAAATAAAAATAATAAAAATAAAATGTAGTGGACAGATTAAAGAGATCCACAACTTTGTGCAAGCTTACTTCACATTCGTCTAATTGTAAACCAAATTTCAATTACAATAAATGTTTTTTATTTGTGAATTAAATTTGTAAGGAGAAAACTATGCCACAGTTAAAAAAAAATCTATGAAAAACACCTTATGAAATTAAAAAATAAAGAATAATAAAAACGGAACATTTTTCCCAAATTCCAAGCAATAAAACGAAAACTATATAGAGCGTGAAACAAGCATATTGGTGAGCTAAAGACATCTTTCATAATTCTGCATGATGATATAATTCCGTCAGAATTTAAGCCTATGGTAATAATACACCGCAGTGAAAACAAAAATCGTATAATTATTTTTGCATCAAAAGATGTCATCGGTCATATTGAAAATGTGACGCATTATTTCTGTGATGGAACTTTTAGCTGTTGTGCGATGTCGTTCACACAGCTCTATTAAATCCAAATGAAGATTTAGGAGGTGACGAGATAGGAATTAATAAAGAGCCTATGTTTTATGCACTATTTTAATTTTTTTTATAAAAATAAATAAATTCTATAAAAAAAAACTTAAAAAAAACTTCAATATTTTAAGATGTCGATACTTTTCATGCCGTTGGTATACACCACTTTTTTGGCGTTTTGACGACGTAGTATCTGGTATCTGGAATCTGGTATTATTATTTTTCACTGACCCATAAAATGCACGTTTTCAATAGGAACGTTCATGGAAACGAAGTCACTACTAGTTTTTGAGTATTAGGTATTCAACATCCCTATTGGAGAGTCCCTCTTCGATACTTATTTATTTCGGCACCTGTTTGGGACAGAGGTTTAGTAGGAGGTTAAAGTGGGGCTTAAAGTTTAGGAGAGGACTGAAGTGCGGTTTTTCGATTAGTGGTTGTATTTTACTTATATAGGGTTATTTAAATGATAGGTTTAAATTGGGTGTTGTAGTACCTGTTTGGAGCTGTAGGTACTTGAGATTTAGAAAAAGTTGAAAAAGCAGTACCTGATACTGATTTTGTGATTTTTACGACAAATATTAAATTGCTTAAATATGCATTAGCAACTCTAGTAACATAAATTTGTTGAAATTAATTAATGAAAATTAACTTACTAATTATTTAAAATTAACTTACTTTTTAACTCTGTTTTAAATTTATAAGAATAAAATGATTTTATATTACGCGTTTTTGAAAAGTATCGGTTTTTGAATGTAAATTGGAACGTGTTAGCTTTGATCAGGAATACTTAAGTAAATGATCAGTTGATTATGGTTTAACGAAACTCGATTGTATCTTGTGAAACGCAAAAAACTTAAGCGCATACTTATGTATTTCAGAATAATGAGTTGAGATTTGCTACTTTCTCAAATCTGAAACCGGGTGTAAGTCTCTCTTAGACGGCGGCGATAATTAATTTGAATGCCCATAAAATACATAATCGTCTAAGTCATGTTGTTGCCAATCACCGGTTGATTGGCAACAACATGACTTCGACGATTATTATTGTAACCACTGTTTTTTAGCGTCAGTAACTTGTTTGGACAGATTGTTCCGCCCACAACATATAAATACTCCATATTTTGATATAAAACAAATATAAAATTACACATACAAATAAAAAATGTATTTTGTTCTTCTACCGATTCAAAGAGGCATTTATATAAAGCTGAGAATTATCCGTATAGGTAACTTCTTTTTTTTTTTAGGTTCTGAAATCATCAAATAAGTTCTCCCGCTCTGGGCGGAGCGGGAGGGTGTGTCAGACTCTTACTGACTAAAACCCACCCGTATTCCTTCCTCAAAATAAAAAAATGTATTTTGTTCGTCTACCGATTCAAAGAGGCATTTATATAAAGCCGAAAATTATCTTTATAGGTAACTACAGTTTTAAATCGACAAGATATTCACCCTTTTTGTCACAAAGCCAGGTAAAATAAGGCGCATATTCTAATTATTCTGTATTTTACTTTCCTATCCATTATATAGCAAAATTACAGCCCCGCTTAAAAAGCAAATTTGTTTTTTTCTTCCACAAAAATGACTAAGCCAGAATGACTTATAAATTACTTAAGGCAAATACTCTCGCCAAGGAGTTTTCTTACACAACTTGGCCGAACTTCAAATAACCTGCGAAATGAGAGTTATGAAACTCTTAATCTTTCGCCAAGCAGTCGACACGGAATTATTCTTGTGTTAAATACATTGTACACAATAGAGGAAGATCAAACTGAATGAGTCAAAATCTATGCACAGTGTCTTCACTTACAATTACCAACCAATCTCTAGTGCCTTATGCTAATACAGCCAAATACCTTGGCATAAATCTTGATGCCATACTTTTTTTTTTGATTGGGAAATATCAAATAACTTCTCCCTCTCTGGGCGGAGCAGGAGGGTGTGTCAGACTCTTACTGACTAAAACCCATCCGTATTCCTTCCGTTGCCTGTGTTGCCAGGGGCCTCGGTAATCCTTTGGTACCTTCCCGCGACCCCGGCAGGCATCGGCCCTAGTGGACCCCTACGCTTGTGCTGACGACATCTCTTTGAGGCGCGCGTGGAATACAACGCGCCGTCGACCCGGGCCTGGTTCTTACCGGACGGCGAGCTACTCATTGCTCGCCGTCCGCAAGCCCGCGCCTACGGTGGCTGGAAATCCGTTTGGGATTCCCGGTGCCCAGGGCGTTTTATGCGGCGGCTAGGGGCTCAAACGTCCCGCCTCCTCCTTCCCGAGCATTACTACTTTGCAGAAGGAGGTGACGGCTGCCCATGCCCTCTCGCTCCGTACCATGCCTGGACCGGGGCCGGACGCGAGAGATCTTCGTCGCCTATCACCTCCACGAGGACACGGCGGTGCTCTGCCCAAGTCGGGCAGACCTCCATCGTATGCTCCATCTTGTTTGACGCCATACTGCGTTGGAAATCTCACGTCAAAAAGAAAAGACAAGAACTGGACATACTTTATAAATGTATGTATTGGTTACTCGGAAGGAAATCCTGCCTACCAATACATAATAAAATTATATTATACACAAGCATATTCTTATGCCAATTTGGACGTATGGCATCCAGGTTTCCGCAGAGGGCGCTCTACGGTGGACGCCATCATGCGTGTGCGAGCCCTGACGACGGGGAATGCTGTTGCCCAGGGTGGGGTCGTCTTGGCGGTGTCCCTAGACATCGCCAATGCCTTCAATACTCTGCCCTGGAGTTGCATCAGGGAGGCACTCCGGTATCACCGGATGCCGACCTACCTCTGTCGTGTGGTCGAGGCCTATTTGACGGACAGGGCCGTCATCTACCCCGGTCACCAGGGAGTGTGGAACCGGCAAGAGATGTCGTGCGGTGTCCCACAGGGATCGGTCCTGGGGCCGCATCTGTGGGACATCGGATACGACTGGGTGCTGCGCGCCGACCTCCCTAGCGGCGTCAGCGTAGTGTGCTACGCTGACGACACGTTGGTCCTGGCGCAGGGGAGGTCGCACCAGGCGGCGGCCGAATGAGCGGCACGCGGGGTTGCGACAATCGTCGAAAGGATCCGGCAATTGGGACTCGAGGTGGCCCTGCACAAGTCCGAGGCCATGTGTTTTCATGGTCCTCGGAACGCGCCACCGTTGGGGTCCCAAATAACGGTAGAAGGGGTTTCTATCGGCGTCGAGTCGACGATGAAGTACCTGGGACTCGTCCTCGACAGCCGGTGGAACTTCGTGGAGCATTTCCGACGTTTGGCTCCCAAACTTGAGCGGGCGGGCGCTGCATTGAAGCGGCTCCTGCCCAATCTAGGGGGTCCTAACGCCTCCTGCCGGAGGCTCTACGCGGGGGTCGTGCGGTCCATGGCCCTCTACGGGGCTCCTGTATGGGCGCGCTCTCTGGCGCTGCGGCCAGCCCGCCGGTTGAGCGCGGCCCAAAGGGTCATGGCCATCCGGATGGTCCGAGGATACCGCACGGTCTCCTGTGAGGCAGCGAGCCTCCTTGCCGGATTGCCGCCATGGGATCTGGAGGCAAAAGTCCTCGCGCACGTATGGGAGTGGCGCGAGGAGGCGAAACGCCGGAGCGTAAGTCCGCTGCCGCGAGAAATCGTGGCACAGCGGACGGAGCTCCGGCGGGATCTCATGGCGTCATGGAAAGTACGGTTGTCGCAACCCAGTGCTGGGCACGCCACGATTGCGGCGATAAGTCCCCTCTTTGAGGAGTGGCTGGAGAGGCGCCACGGCGTCCTCACCTTCCGCCTGACGCAGGTCCTCACCGGACACGGCAGCTTCGGGAGGTTCCTGTGTCGAATAAGGAGGGAGGAAACGTCCGGGTGTCACCACTGTGTGGATCGCCCAGAGGACACGGTGGAGCATACGGTGGAGGTCTGCCCGGCTTGGGCAGAGCACCGCCGTGTCCTCGTGGAGGCGATCGGCGGCAGAGACCTCTCGCGTCCGGCCCTGGTTCAGGCCATGGTACGGAGCGAGAGGGCATGGGCAGCCGTCACCTCCTTCTGCGAAGCAGTAATGCTCGCGAAGGAGGAGGCGGGACGGTTGAGGGAAAGGCAAGTTTCGCGCCCTCTCGCCCCTAGCCGCCGCAGGAGACGCCCAGGGCGTCGGGAATCCCGGGCGGATTTCCGGCCACCGTAGGCGCGGGCTTGCGGACGGTGAGCAATGGGTAGCTCACCGTCCGGTAAGGACCAGGCCCGGGTTGACAGCGCGTCGTATTCCACGCGCGCCTCAAAGAGATGTCGTCAGCACAAAGTAGGGGTCCACTAGGGCCGATGCCTGCCGGGGTCGCGGGAAGGTACTTATGGGTCACCGAGGCCCCCGCAACACAGGCAACAGGAAGGAATACGGGTGGGTTTTAGTCAGTAAGAGTCTGACACACCCTCCCGCTCCGCCCAGAGCGGGAGAAGCCATGACCCAGAAATTCGCGCCCACGAATACAGACTTCACCGAAATGTGAATGTCGAGGCAATTCAGCTACTAGACAACACGGACATAGTGCGTAGGCTAAAGAGAACTAAACTATTTGAATTAGTTTAGTGTAGTGTGAATGAATAATAGTAACAATGCTGTGCTTTACAAGTAACACATGAACAAAGTGTTTTTATTAGTTATCAGATCCTAAGAAAGGACGACGGAATTGTGGAAAAGTGCAAATTGACACTATTCTTAGTTATAACGTAATCAATCACGTAAAATAAAAAGTTAGAGTTAAATTGCTTATTAGTCTATTAGGCTAGATTGAACGTTACTTATTATTAATAATGAAAAAAACAGTGTGTTAAAAGACTTCAGATATCTACTCCAAACTGTTTGTATTGTGTATGGGATTTTAAATTGTTAGATACGACAAAGGCAAAACATACCAATGGAAGCGTCGCGTAAATTAGTGTGGACAAAATATTATTTGCACAATTTGAGGGGCACCATAATTAGTGGGAATCTAATAAATCTAATAGGTATGTGCATTTTTTTTTCTCTTTGTTATTAAGTGCTTGCCTTCGTTGTGCTACTTGACTGACATTACCCTAGTTTTTTTTCCGATCTGCCTATTTGTAGAATAATTTATATAATACCTTGATTATTTATATATCTCTAGATAGTGGTGCCGATTCCCTTGTTCACAAACGAAACTAAATTTAACCTGTTAAGCCCCGCGCGACACCGATTCGGAGTCAAACAATAGAAAATCAATTGTGTCTCATTAGCTGTCCTGGACCAATTAAGTCCAGTGCATTTTTCACTTTCTATTTCATTAAGAAAAAGATAGAAGGTAAATTTTACTTTAGTCCTGTCAAATTAATCAGCGCTTGACGTAAATTGACGTAATTTTAGTAGGCAAGTTTTTAATTACGTCTAAACTTGTATAGAGTAGTGACAGGCGCTGATTAATTTGACAGGACTAAACTAAAATGTATCTCTGTCCTCTTCGTAATGAAATACAAATAAAAAGATGCACTGAACTTAAATTTAGTTTAGTTTGTGAACAAGGGAATCGGTACCATTGTCGCACTGCAAAACTGCTGGTGTGCGAGACAGCTCCGTCTTACACTCGCGCCACGTCACTATGTTATTTTAGTATGCGTGCACTTTTTCGAAGAGTTTACAGCTTTGTCTATCAGCAGGCTTAGCACGACTCCTCCTACATAAAAAAGGACCTAGACAAAGATCGTTAGAAATGAAAGACAAAATGATAAATTGTAGAAGGATGTCTACGGTGCGATGTCAAAAATGGAGAAACGAATTGTCACTTTGTATAGAAAGAGCTGTGTCTATTCTTCGTAGAAATAGAAAGCGTCATGCTAAGCCTGCTGAACATATTTATAGTTTTGGTAAAATACTTTAAGATGTATTGTCTGAAAAAAGTGTGGAATGTTTATAGGAGTGATCTTTTCCAGGCAACTGCTAAAATAGATACATCAAAAAATCTTAACAAAGTATTTTTATAACTATACATTTCGTTGATTTATCTCTTTCATTAGTAATTTTCGACTGGGTCGGTTGTCCTTGTCCCGAAGTGGGTTATTTTGTAGTCTGATTTCTTACCTTCTCTGGGTCCCTCCAGGCACAGGAGTAGCTGCCAGCCGTGCTTGTCTCTTCAGTAGCTGCACAGTCAGCGCAAAAGACACCACCATGGTCAGCATAGGAATGTAGAACGCCACCAGCGAGCCGAAGATCCAGAACAGGCGGTTGTTGATAACGCAAAGGTCTGGAGTCGGCATAATGTTGGAGCGGTTGATAAGACCTGGGAAATATTTTTTTTGTTAAAAGCGTGATAGAAATAAATGTTTGTTGTAGATTTTTTTTCCTGCTGGAAAATGAAAGCATCTACAAGGGTTTTTGCTATGTTTTGAATTCGGTAACTAATAAAATGTAGTATGTTTTCGCATCAATATCAATATTTGCCCGCCCATGTTGAATTAAGTTTCGTTTATAGCACCAAAAGGGGAGAAATAAAGTCTTCTAGTTTAACAACATTGGACCTAAGTATTAAAGATTGTAATTTTCTAAATTACGAATTAAAAGTAAATAACAGTAGTGACGGCCTTTTTTTTTTGGTGCAAAATTATCAAATAACTTCTCCCGCTATGGGCGGAGCGGGAGGGTGTATCAGACTCTTACTGACTACAACCCACCAGAGTTCCTTCCATTGCCTGTGTTGCCAGGGGCCTCGGTAACCCTTTCGAACTTTCCCGCGACCCCGGCAGGCATCAGCCCTAGTGGACCCCTACACTTGTGCTGACGACATTTCTTTGAGGCGCGCGTGGAACACAACGCGCCGTTGACCTGGACCTGGTCCTTACTGGACCGTGTGCTACCCATTGCTCACCGTCCGCAAGCCCGCACCTACGGTGGCCGTACATCCGCCCGGGATTCCCGACGCCCAAGTAATGACAGACTTATGGTGTGACCGTCGGTCTGCCAAGTCATAGATCTCGACCTCTGACTTTTCGGATTCATGTGCGTATTGTATAATTATCACTTGCTTAAAAAAAGATGAAGGAAAACATCGTGAGGTAATCCGATGCCTAAGAGATATTTCTCGACGGCATGTGAAGCCAAGTCAAAGGCCCATGGGCGACATAAAAACTCTGATACCAGATTATTCACAAACCACACGAAAAAGAAAGAAGAACGAATAGGTAAGACGTAGGAATTCGTTTAAACAGTTAAGGCTCCTACATACTGGCGCGACTTGTCGCGCGACGCCTTTATTTTTAAACAAGATCAATATCTCCAATTAATATCAGAAAGGCACTAGCCAAAAACACGACTTCAAATAACAAAAATCCGCAAATCATCGACACTGCCAATGACTTGTAATTTTTTAAACTTCTTTTTCCCCCAATTTCATGCTAAGTAAACGTTGGCAGGTAGCCAATTCTCCTTCCCCTAATTCCTTGTACGTTTAATCACGTAGGTATGTTATAAGAAACTAACACCTAAATTCTAAGTACTGTTGGTCTAACTTGTGTCAGCAATAACTTCAAGTTAGGCAATGTTTTCGACTGACTGTTACCTACTAGTTTGCCAAGTGGAGTTTAATTCTTGCTAATTGATTGTAATATAGGAATATGTGATGTGATTGTACGTTCTCGTACGTGACTGAAAAGATAGAGAGAAGAAGAGTCACATTTATTCGGTAACGGTTCGTGAAACACAAAATACAAATGAAAAAAAGGCAGTCGTGGGGACTGCCGACAAAGACAGAGAGTAAAAACTAGAAACTTTAGAATAAATAACATATAAAATCAAACTGAAAAGTCATTTATTCAAACTAGGCTGAAAATCAACACTTTTCGAACGTCAATAAGACAGTCCCCCAAAACGCCCACCCATCACCACTTCCTAGTGCTTTAGCTGGGAGGCAACAAACTCCCCAGCAGTACAGCTGTCTGTTCAGTTAGAAAAACTTGATTCTATAGTATGCAAAATAATTTACACTATACGCAACCCAAAATATTAAATTAAATTATTTGCCTGGCGACCTGACATACAGGTTTTCTAAAAAACTTAGTTTTGGCACCAGTCATCCACACATTAATTATAATATCTGTAGAATTTTTATAAGTAAATTGTGGTAAGAAATAAATAAATTATTATTATATTTTTATTAAAAAAAAAAAAAAAAATATAAAAAAACAACATCGAAAACTATACTCAAGCAGAAATAAAAAATAAAAAACAGAACTTAATACCTCAATAAAAACTTCCAAGCATAAAGGGCATGTCCAAGCGGACATGCCCTTTATGCTTGGAAGTTTTTCGACTTCGAGCTACAGCTATAGCTTTATGTAAGCACATAAAGCTATAGCTGTAGCTCGAAGTCACAAATGATAAACTAGGATAATCAAAGTAAAATAAAATAATAAAATATATACAATATGTAACAAAAACCCTGTTGTTCCTTCTACCTACGTTTTAAGAATCGGTTTACTAAGCGATAAAGCAAGTCATTTATAAAAAACTGTTCAATAAAAAAATTAAAATAAATATTTAATTATTAATATTTGTAATGTTTAATCGATTTGTTACCTCTGCAATTCTGCATGAAGCGATGACGCGAAACCAGAAGTAGATAGAACGTTACCGCCCTCTCTTTGATCGGTGCCGACGCGTCGCCGATTATCTACCTATTTTTCTGCACAAGTTCGTGACATTGTCAGCTGTTGTTTATCAGTATCACTTTAACGAATTTATCTTTGAAAATCTTGGTTTACACTTAACATTTAACACTTCACTACGTTAAAAAAAACAAATTCGCCGCGTCTGTCACATAAAACCTGATGTACCTATTTACATTTTAATGCATTAATTTATTATGATATCTACTTGACGGCCACGGTTGCTGTTCGATATGACCACCTTGTACCTCTACACTTCTTGGTTCATAGTCGGAGGGAAGTAGTGATTGGACGCGACAATAGTGAAATGAGTGCTGGCCATCTTCTTTGAGTACTCTCCTAACGCGCATATGATTTACTCTGAGTTCGTGCCCCACTGAGCGTGTACTTCGCGTTGGATCGTGCTCAAACAAGTCCAAGAATTCTGTCTTTGAGTCCTCGGTCTGCCTGCGTCAGCTCGATGTCAGGTCTCACCCATGCACATTGCCGGTATTGCAAACGTACGTACGTATGTATGTGCAAACGTTGGAATGCCATCGCCGACGGTAATAATCGCAAAACGTTCTTGGTAGAGTCTGCGTGCTTCTGCATAATTGCAATCACATTTCCGGAGACACATCAACATATTAAAATATTCTACGTTAGAATAAGACATTGTCAACGTTTACGTAAACAAAACACAATTCACTCACTACGTAGGTCAACAATAACATCCATTCGAAAGCAAGCTGCGCAGGAGACTGACTAAGGAAGTGATTCGCAGGGAGACGGGTGGCGGGGCGGCAGGGTAGGTAGGCACGTGGTACCGACCCGCCGATATATGCGGTGGGTGTTTTTGGCGGCGTCTTTTGTCGCATTCAAAGAAAGCCGCCGAACTAGTAGGCTATTTAGCGAAATAAAGATGTACTTGTAAAATCAGATACTCTAAACGATATATGGGCAACAACCGGCCCGTGGGCCGGATCCGGCCCGCTGTAAGATATTATCCGGCCCGCGACACATTTTGAAAATATAACATTAGGTACTTATACTCACAGGAGTGACAGTGAGGCGCCAAACATCAAATCCTTTGATGTTTGCCGCCTCACTCTTTGGAATCGCTGTCACTCGGCTTGCTCGATCAAATTCTTTGAGGTTTGCCACCTCACGGGCGACACATCAAAAGATTTATTGCTTCTCAATTATTCTAAACTAGTTTATTCCAGATTATTCCTTCATTTTGCCTATATAAGTGGGTGGATGGCCCGAACGTTAGTCCCGCCCGTTGAAGACCCTGACTATCCTCTGCCTCCCGTCACTCCAGATGAAGTGCATGATATCATCAAGGGTCTAAAACCTCGCAAAGCCCCCGGCTCAGACGGAATCACCAATAGGGTGCTCCAACTGTTCCCCGCTCACCTCATAATGCTCATGGCCACCATCTTCAATGGAGCCCTGAGCAACAACATCTTTCCACAAGAGTGGAAGAAGGCCACCATCATCGGCATACCGAAGCCCGGTAAGCCGAAAATGGAGCCCACCAGCTACCGGCCCATCAGTCTGCTCAATGTCTTCGGCAAAATCTATGAGAGGCTTATATTAAAGCGCCTCAGAGATTTTGCGGAAACAAAGGGCCTCATCCCCGACCAGCAGTTTGGTTTTAGATCCCATCATTCTTGCGTCCAACAGGTCCACCGCATCGTTGAACACATAAGCTACGGCTTTCAACGTGGTCTTACGACCGGTGCTGTATTCTTTCACATAGCGAAAGCGTTCGACAAGGTCTGGCACAACGGCTTATTATATAAGCTCTACAAACTCGGTGTGCCCGATCGTCTCGTGCTCATCTTACGAGACTTCTTGTCAAACCGCACCTTCCGCTATCGCATCGAAGGAGCGCTATCCTCCCCTCACCCTATCCGTGCAGGCGTCCCTCAGGGCTCTGTAATATCCCCTCTCATTTTTACTCTCTTCACCAGCGACATCCCGAAAAGTAGAAAGGCGCAGTTGGCTCTGTTCGCAGACGACACGGCCATCTACTACACCGGGTTAGTCCACGACCACATATCTCGCACTCTCCAGACCGAAGTCAACAAGCTTGGCGCTTGGTTTAGAAAGTGGAGAATCGAAGTCAATCCCGACAAAAGTCACCAAACAGCGTAGAAACCTCATCCCCCCCCCGACCGCTCACCATGTTCGGCAAGCCTATCCCTTGGGAGCAGCGAGCCAAATACCTAGGCGTGACCCTTGACCACCATCTCTCGTTCTCAGAGCACATCAAGCAGGTGCGTTTGCGTGCCGCTTTCGCTCTCGGTAGACTACACTCCGTCCTAAATGCGCGCAGCAAATTGTCCCTTAAGGGCAAATTGCGTATTTACACAGCGTGCATCCGTCCCATCATGACTTATGCCTGTGCAGTCTTCGCACATGCTAGACCTCACCACATCCACAGGATGCAGTCCCTCCAAAACCGTTTCCTCCGAAAGGCAACGGGAGCCCCCTGGTTCGTCCGAAACGAGATCCTCCATCTCGATCTCAAAATCCCCACCATCAAGCAGTTCATGAAGCGCATCACGAAGCGCTTCTTCGACTCCACCACCACCCACCGCAACCCTCTGGTTGTGCAGGCCGCCAGTTATAGGCCCTCCACCATTAGCTCTATTCACCGTCCAAGGCATACCCTCACCGACCCCGATGACCCCATTACCCTCCTCCAGAAAAGCAGTAGGGCAACGAGTACAGTGCACAAATCACACCGACCTACGTTCTGACCTCGCCACCGAGGTCCCTCGCGTAAACCCCGACGTAATTTTCCGCCCCGACCCTTGCTCGACGAAGTGCCAGCCCGCGCCCGCCGCAGCTGAGCCTGTAGTTTTAAATTCCCCGATAAATAATAATAATATTAACCAAATCTAGTCTGTCCCACCTTGCTGTCCTCCCCCCAGCGACGCCCTAAGCCGAGGTCCGTACCCCACAGGGGGTGCCCTTAGCGTGCAGTCGCTTAGTATTATAAGAAATTCGCCCCTGGCTGGAGGCTTTGAGTCCGCTTAAGGCAGCCACAGGAAAGTCCGGTTAAGTAGTCACGACCTCTCAAGGTCAACTACGAGATGCCATACATAAAAAAAAAAACCGAACGTTAGTTCAGTTCTATTCGAGCTACCGAGGTGATAACTTGGACAAGCGATATCTTAGCCAACTGCTCGAGCCGTCAACATGCTTTGTGACTTTGTGTGCATCTTTGGTTACTAACTATAGTTTGTTATTAAGTTTATTGAACGAAAAGTAAACAAAAATGATGTCTGGTGGAAAGAAACGAAAAGTAGATACAGAGGGTCGCCAGTTTCAAGAAAAATGGACTGAAGAATTATTTTTATCTTGCACAATGGTAAGCCTATTTGTTTGCTGTGTAATTAATCTATTTCAGTAATGAAAGAATTCAATATAAAGAGGCATTACTCAACTAAGCATGCTACGCTGCACTCACTGACAGGACAATTAAGAACAGACAAAATCCAGAAGCTTACCGCAAATTTGGAAAAACTGTTGTTCGACGTATAGAAATGATGGCTAATGATATAAAAACAACATTGACTGACCGTATGGCTGGTTTTGAATCATTTTCCATAGCATTAGACGAGAGCACCGATTTGTCTGACACAGCTCAACTGGCTATATTTATTCGAGGTGTTGATAAGGAGTTCACTGTTACTGAGGAATTGCTTGCTTGACAGCCGCTTAGAGGAACCACTACAGGAGAGGATATTTTTATTGAAGTTCAAAAGGTATTAACAAGTTTTGGCTTGCCATGGTCAAAATTAATTGGAGTATGCACTGATGGTGCACCTTCTATGGTCGGCTTACGTAAAAGTTTCATCGGAATTTTGAATGAAAAAGCAACAGAATTAAATGTGCAAAAATATGATTTGATAGTCCTTCATTGCATTATCCACCAACAGAACTTGTGTTCTAAGTCCATTCGACTTCAGAATGTTATGAATGTGGTAGTAAAAACCATCAACTTTATTCGATCCCGAGGTCTTAACCATCGTCAGTTCAACGCGTTTTTGGATGAAATATCAGCTGAATATAACGACGTAACATATTATTGTGAAGTCAGATGGCTGAGCAAAGGAAAAATGTTGAAACGGTTTTACGAGCTTAGAAATGAGATAGCAGACTTTATGAAAATAAAAGATAAACCACTATCTGAATTAAGTGACCCAAAATGGATATGTGACTTAGCATTTCTGGTCGATCTTACAGGCTATTTGAATGATTTAAATTTGAAACTTCAAAAACAAGGACAGTTAGTAAATGATTTGTACAGCCATTTGAAAGCGTTTCAGATCAAACTACGCTTGTGGGAGTCATAGATGCTGTCTGGTAATAGTTACCATTTCAACACGCTCTCTGCGTATGAAAATATTGCTTATGCTCAATTTGCTGAAGAACTCAAGTTACTGTCGGAATAATTTTCGAACAGATTTAGCGACTTCAAAAACATGGAAAACTGTTTAAGTTTATTTGCTAATCCTACAAAATGTAATGTACAAAATGCTCCAATACACTTACAAATGGAGTTGATCGAGATTCAAGAAAACTCACTCCTAAAATCCAAATTTGAAGACGTAGAGTTGTGCGATTTCAACAAAAAATACCTAGAAGAAGACAAGCTTTTCGCAGCTTAGAAAATTCGCAAGAAGATTGATTTGTGCGTTTGGCAGTACTTATAAATGCGAACAGTTCTTTTCATTGATGAAAGTTAATAAATCCACACATCGTACAAGACTGACTGACGATAAATTGGAAAATGCTTTACGTCTTTGTATCAGTCGAATTAATCCAAATATCGATGGGTTGGTTTCCCAAATTCAAGCTCAAGTGTCTCATTGATTTCGGTGTATTTAACTTTCGTAGTTTGTAACAATTGCTTTAACGATTTAATTATAATGTACCATTTTTGTAAAATTTCATTTTGTTATTTAAATAAATTGTACTTTAATAACATTGTCTTATTATTTTATGTCTAACATCTATAGCAAAAAATATGATCACTACTTAAAAATGCACTAAGTACTTACCTACTTTTAAACGCGGCCCGCGAACGTATTTGCACGCTAAAGTTTGGCCCTCAACATGTCAAAGGTTGCCCATACCTGCTCTAAACATTTTTTTGAATGTGTCGATTTTAATAGTTATTTGATTTTGACCTCTCGACTAGCTAATGCTTAATTTTTTTAAATTATAATTTCATCAATGTTCTGCTTGTAAGTAAATGTATACGTTCCTAAAAGGAACAACAGGGTTTTTGTTACATATTGTATATGTCGGAAATAAGTTAGTCACTCGTTTGACTAATCGGGATGCCAGCGCCATCAAGCGGTGCTCGACAGAGTCTACAACATAACGCTTGACCGGGGATAAGAGCAGTTTATCGAGAGCAGTTTGTCGGAGGCAGTCAAGAAGTGAACACGTTTAGAAACTGTCGCGCGTTCCGTATAGTTGTGTCGTGTACCTACAGTGTGTGAATAGCTAGTGTGATTATTTGATCGTAAATTGTAATTTCATTTAAACCGCAATCGGTTTTTCTATTATGCAATAACCAACACTTCCCATTTTACGCCCACAGTAGTTAAAATATGGCTGATGATAACGAGCGAGATGTACCTTCTCCGTCATATATATATATGCGTACACAGACCGCTGCGCGTTGCCAGTCTGCCACAACACGTCCCATTAGCATGTCGGTGACGCCAACCCATAAGTTTTTCACCAACAAAAAATCGCTCATTCAAAAAG
Organism: Atethmia centrago; assembly: GCA_905333075.3. NCBI lineage: Eukaryota > Metazoa > Arthropoda > Insecta > Lepidoptera > Noctuidae > Atethmia > Atethmia centrago. The sequence continues at coordinate 25,147,939 of HG995369.1, forward strand.
TGAAAATAATGTTTTAGCAACAATAGTGTATGCCTCACGGCTGCGCAAAAAGAGCCCATTTCAGCATTCATGCCAGACAGATGCTGTCTGATGCGCAAGGGTTTTGAGTTCGATTCCCAGGTAGGCCAAAGTGTTATTTATTTATTTATAAGTGCAAAAATTATGTATTAGGTATGTTGAAACTGGTTGTACTTCCCGTCACTTGTCCCTAAAGGTTCATTAGAAGACCAGCGTCAGACAGCATCTGTCTGGCATTCATGCTGAAACGAACCTTTTTGGCGCAGCCGTGAGGCATCCGGGTGTCACCACTGTGTGGATCGCCTGGAGGACACGGTGGAGCATACGGTGGAGGTCTGCCCGGCTTGGGCAGAGCACCGCCGTGTCCTCGTGGAGGCGATCGGCGGCAGAGATCTCTCGCGACCGGCCCTGGTTCAGGCCATGGTACGGAGCGAGAGGGCATGGGCAGCCGTCACCTCCTTCTGCGAAGCAGTAATGCTTGCGAAGGAGGAGGCGGGACGGTTAAGGGAAAGGCAAATTTCGCGCCTTCTCGCCCCTAGCCGCCGCAGAAGACGCCCTGGGCATCGGGAATCCCGAGCGGATTTCCGGCCACCGTAGGCGCGGGCTTGCGGACGGTGAGCAATGGGTAGCTCACCGTCCGGTAAGGACCAGGCCCAGGTCGACGGCGCGTTGTATTCCAGGCGCGCCTCAAAGAGATGTCGTCAGCACAAATGTAGGGGTCCACTAGGGCCGATGCCTGCCGGGGTCGCGGGAAGGTACTAAATGGTCACCAAGGCCCCTGGCAACACAGGCAATACGAAGGAATACGGGTGGGTTTTAGTCAGTATAAAAAAAAGCCGTGAGGCATACACTATTGTTGTTAAAACATTATTGTCACATTTTTGTTAAGGTTCCATAGTAAACAAGGAACCCTTATAGTTTCGACATGTCCGTCTGTCTGTTCCCGCTATAGCTCAGAGACGCTTAGTACAAGAAAGCTGTAATTTAGCATAGGTATACATACATACTAATCACGCCGACAAAGTTTAGGGATGATATTTCTTTACTCGTCTATCCCATGGTGTGGGATATCGTTGTATAGGCCGTTCAAAAATATTGCGGGTCTGTGAACACCACTTTTCGATTCAATGATCCGTTTGCGTAATATTAAGCATTAAGTGTCCACCTGCCAGCTTAATGGTTTTTTATGGAGATGTGAAAAAAGTCATGGCGGTAGTATATATAATGAAATTAAAAAGAAAACTATCACAGCTACGTGGGCTTTACAAGTTAACGAGTAATAGTCGACCAACTTAAATTTGCAGTTGGAGAATTGACCGTGGCATATATCGATGTATGGGAAAATATGTTATTCAACTACAATGTTTGCTTTTGGGATAAATTCATCCCAACTTCCCAACTATGGAACCCTTCATTGTGCGTGCTCCGACACGCGCTTGGCCGGTTTTTTTTTTATTTTTAATTTATGTTACACGAACTCTGTCCAAATAAACGATATTCTTTCTTTCTTTTCTTTTTTTCTTTATTTATTTATTGGTTTTCTGGGTTTTCCATCATCATCATTTTTATTTTTGTAGTAATAAAAATAAATAAAATTCATTTATTTCAGATAATTATGACCCATTGCCAAATAAAAAATAATAAAAGATAAAAACATCATTACAATAAAATAAAATAAAATCAGACTCAATAACCCGAAGTCGATAACCCGAATGTAGTAACCCGAAGTCTGGATTTGTGCCTGGTTGGTATCAGAAGGCTCACTCCATTTTACTGGGATTTATAATTAATGTGTTGCTCTCTGACGCAATGTTGATGAACTTACAGTGCCTACCCGTTTGTTATTGTTTGATTTTCACTTTTGGTTTCTGATCAAATGAAACTGTTGCTTAGTAACAATGGTTTTATATTTTCGAATTTAGTAACTGGTTGTTGGAGAGTAGGTATCTTTCGTTTTTCTCTTTTAGGTGTTTCTATCAATATGATAAAACAAAACAATTGAAAAGCAACTTATGGAAAATATCATAAGCTTTTTTATTTGGTATCCCGGAGGTCAACCTAGGAGGTGGTCGTCTGTTTAACTGGACTGTCCTGTGGGTGGGTCAATAAATTAAGGCCTCCAGCCAGGGCAAAAACTTATAAACTAGGTTATTTTAACCCTTATTTACATTGACACAACGCAGCAAAATTATTATTATACTTAATTTTCTTTTTAGGGTTCCATACCTCAAAAGGGAAAAACGGAACCCTTATAGGATCACTCGGGTGTCGGTCTGTCCGTCTGTCATAGCCGATTTGCACCGAATCTACTGGACGTTGTTGAATTTGAAATTTGGTACACATATGAATTTCTGTGACTCAAACACGGTCGTGTAAGTAAATTAATTTTAAATATGTAATTTTCCTCTTAAAGAGGAAAATTAAAAATAAAGTTTTGCAAACTGTACCGTGTGACATATTAAATTTATCGCTTGCTGCGAGGGTCTCAAATATAAGAAAAAAACACAGAAAATATTTTACTTCTTATACAGGAAAACCTATAAGAAGTCTATGGTATTAAAGTAATATAAAATCCACGGAAGTTTCTCTTACGACTTTGATAATAATTTTATTTTTTAAATTAAATAATTTATTTTAATTATTTTTTAATTTCATTATTGTGTTCAAAGTATGAAAATAGTTTTATCCAAAGGAGCTGGATAACAGTACCGGAATAGTCCGCGAAATTAAATTTTAGGATGTTTAAAAAACTATTAATATATGGAGGAACTTAATAAGACCGCATTTAATTATTATAATTAATAGATAGGTGGATTAGATTTATTGTTGCATGAGCAATTAATGTTTAATTTACTTTTATATTCTAGAAGTTATTCAAAAAATGAAAAGTAAGTAAGTTCATAGTAAGTTCCATCTAATTGTAAAAATGACTGCGTTAAAATATTAGAACTATCGGAGACTTCAATACCGCCAAATCCAGTAAGTGGACCACATACTATCTTGACATCAATAAAAAAGCGACCAAGTGCGAGTTGGACTTATACACGAAGGGTTCCGTACCAACGTACGAATTTTAACTTTATATTTTTTGTTATAGCAGCCATAGTAGTTACACTGTGAAAATTTCAAGTGTCTACCTATTACGGTTCAAAGATACAGACCTGACCTGACCTGTGACAGACGGACGGACGACGGAGCCTTAGTAATCATCATCTAACCGGATGCAGCTGAATACCAGTATTCTACATGGAGCGACTGCCTATCTGACCTCCACAACCCATTTACTGGGTAACACGATAGGTACCCCTTGGCAAGACTGGTGGTCAGACTCTCGGACTTCTGATGACCCGTAACAACTGTCAAAGATCTACAAATAACAGCCGGGACCAACGGCTTAACGTGCTTTCCGAGGCCCCTCGGTCTTGGTATGTAAAGATGGTCACCCATTCACGGTCCAACCGCGGCAAGCGTAACCTGATGGATCGACCCGTGCGGCTATTTATTACTTAGCCACAAGCCTTAGTAACAATACCCTAAAAAGATAGTAAGCTGGGATATTATTAGTGTTTGGCATTATTAGGTTTTAGGCTGAGGATATAGTAGGCAGCGATTTGTGATGCGCCTGAAAGAGCGAAACGAGATAAACATGGTATGGCTACATTATAAGCGAAAATATATTCGGCGATGACGTGGCTGCAGTACACATGCTACACAACGAATTAGCATGAGCGATTCATGCGGCTAATTTCGCTGATATGTTGATGTAGCCGATGATTACAGTAATGTTGTTCCGATCGCTTAACGAAATCAAAGACCGCTAGTAATATTTGATGTACGGTGTAGCCTTATACGTGAGCATTCATTTATTTGTTTTAATCGCCCATGAGTCGCAGGTCGCGTCGCGGTCTAATGTAGCCTCAGCTTTATAATGGTTAAATGTCTTGTTAATTTAATTTTTATGTTTCTTTAATGGCCAACTAACAATATTGTCACAATTTCTTACAGGTTAGCACCGCATAGACGTAATGCGTATAATCATGAAAATTAAACATTAAAAAACCTACAAAGCTGTTTTTGCGCTCTCCTGGAAAATTTAGTTTGAAGCACTTACTAGGTTTTGGTATGGGGCAACCGCATTACAGACTGGATAATGTAATATTAATTAATTTGCTAAACTCAAACTAAAAGCATTTATTTCAATTAAACAAATTACAGACGCTTATGAATTGTCAAGGAGTCGGTCAGTCAGAAAGATGTAGCTAGTTGCCTATTCCAAAACGTAGTAGGTTCTTATGTAGAAGAACGGGCAAGAAACTCCATGGACTCCCTTTGAAATTAAAATATAGTTATACACTTAACTTTTTCTGGCACCCAATATAAAAATAGTAGACAAATCCATCTTTAAAGAATATTTTCCTGATAATATTACTAACACTATTTCTAAATTCCAATGTCACGCAAATTGTTTACTCGAAATCAGTCCTCATTATGCTCTTGTAGTTTTAAAGTTTTGCCTTTTTGTCCCTAAATTTACTTTTGTGTTTCGCTGTAGACCTTTTTGGAAACATCCAAATTTTGTTTCACCAATAGACGGTTTAGTCAAAACTAGTTTAGAAATGATTTTAAACATTCAGCTCAATGAACCATCTCGGTTACAAGCTTCCCTCCCTAGTCGGTTTGGCGGCTTAGGAATCCGCAAAATTTCGAATGTTGCTTCCCCAGACTTTTTGTCATCCACCCATAGCACGTCAAGTGTCATAGGTAATGTCCTAAGCGCTTTTTTTTGCCCACAAACTATAAGACTGCGGGCTTGGAGGATGCTAAGCGGGTGCATCGGCAGAAAATGCCGAAAATCTGAAAATTATTAAATATAGAGGCCTTGGCAGCGAGTACAACTTTGTGCCCTTTGGCGTCGAGACCCTCGGTTCATGGGCATAAGTTATTTGCGGAAGTCGCGAAACGTCTAGTTGATGTAACTGGTGACCAAAAAGCTGGCGGCTTTCTCGCGCAACGCATCAGCATTGCAATTCATCGAGGAAATGCCGCCAGCTACTCGGTACAATGCCTCAAAGGCCTTTTTTAGGTTTAACTTAGTTTTAATTTAATTTAGTTAATGTTAATAACCATCTTGTCATTTGATTATATAAATAAACATTCAGTTATACACTTACCTAAAACAGTAATAGAACTAGAGACGAACATGCTAAGGAGCCAGACTAGTGCGATCTTGATGACAACGACCCGCTTCGTGGAGTGGTGCCGACTCTTCAGAGGGTTACGGATGCCTAGGTATCTGTGGACAAAGGGAATTGATGAACAGGAGGTAAACATTACGATGTACAGAAGATCAGTGAGCTTTAAATTGATAATCATATAATATTTGTTGTAAGCGCTACTGCCTGATCCTGGTTTCAATTCCCAGTTCGGGCAAAGTGTTGTTGAGTTATACCATTAGAAAGTTCTCAGTCAACCGGGTACAAATCCAAAGTTCAGGGCCTCAAGTCTTTTTTTTTTTTTGAGGGTGGGAAATCATCAAAAAACTTCTCCCGCTCTGGGCGGAGCGGGAGGGTGTGTCAGACTCTTACTGACTAAAACCCACCCGTATTCCTTCCTGTTGCCTGTGTTGCGGGGGCCTCGGTGACCCATAAGTACCTTTCCGCGACTCAAGTCTGCTATTACAATAGTTTCAGAATGGTCTGTTCCGATCATTAATGACGCCATTATATATATTAGAAGATTACCAAACTTGTCAAAATCATCAATTATGAAATCAATAATAGACCATTCTGACACTATTGTAATAGCAGACTTGAGGCCCTGGACTTTGGATTTGTGCCCGGTTGATGGCAATAGGCTCGTCGCCTATTACGTGGGGCTTAATCATAGCTGGCGAAATGTTTGTATACTATAGTTACAAAACTGTCTAAATCTTCGGGAAGAACAAGCGGGTTGTTATTTTATTTCCCGGTATAGAAATGTTTAAGTCGTCGTAGAACAAGCGGTTTGTTATTTTATTACTCGGTATAGAAATGTTTAAGTCGTCGTAGAACAAGCGGTTTGTTATTTTATTACTCGGTATAGAAATGTTTAAGTCGTCGTAGAACAAGCGGTTTGTTATTTTATTACTCGGTATAGAAATGTTTAAGTCGTCGTAGAACAAGCGGGTTGTTATGATAGACATCGGAACTCCTCAAAATAATGACCGAATGCTTACACTAATTCTAACATGATTAGGCAAAACGAAAATTGTATCATTCTAGGGTTTACGAACAGACACATATTTTGTTAAATACCTCCTAGCTTGTTTGTAATCGTTTTTGGTAAAATCAATCATCATTTTGTTTGAGATATATTTAACTTGAGGTGGTCCCATATAAATTTGGTGAAGTTCTGATAAGTGGTTTTTGAGGTCATTATTTATTTATTTATTTTTTTATGTATTTTTATTTTTATTATATTTTTTTATTTGTTTTTATTATAAGTTCCTTTCACTTGTGTTTACATAGCAGTTAGTGGAAAGTGGAATAAACATTTATGTGGGGAACCACAACTAAAAATTGAAAAATATATTTCAGATGTCAATGACAAAAATGAAAATACAAAACCTAAGGTCCGTATTACAGAAGGTTCCTCAAGTCTAGTTTGAGCGTCAATCAGTCGATCACTGTTTAAGTATAGAATCAGTACTCGAGCATCGGTCATATTCCAGAACGGTAATCAATCTCTATTCAGCTGAATCGAGACTCAAATCGAACCTCAAGCAGAGATGTGTATTGTCTATGTATCAGCCTGTTTTCGTTTACGATTTATTTTATTTACCAACTTTGTTTTAATCTTCACTGGATTAAAAATATTAAAATATATCATAAGCGCCCAATTATTTATGAAATCTGCGTTATTAGTTCGGTCTAGTTCGGTCCCGAATACTCGTAGTACAATTCCTCATTTATTTAAATAAAGTTTAGTAATCTTATAAGCATAATTATTGTAAGGCTTAAAAGACTTGTATCTATGGCCATAAATAGGTACGCTATTTAATAAAAATGTCAGTATGTCAAACAATTTATGCAAATGAAAACATCGTAGATATTTTGATTAGTTTTGTTATTTGTTTTGCTGATTATTATTTATTCTTATAACTTTTTAAATGGCAGGACGAAAGAAAAATAAAACACAAGATTTTGCAATTCTGGGGCTAGGGTATGCCCACGGTTATGTGGTTTTCTTAAATCGTGGTCTATCATAGGTAGAATTAAATATTTTACCACGTCTTATGAAAACCTGTACCTCTTTATGAAGTTTTCACAATTATATGGGTCCTGTGTATCTCTTAAATATCTAAGAGGAACGCTAAAGTTCAACCTTCTATTTGCATCATCATTGAATAAATTATTGTAATGATCTACTTCTTCAAATATATCCATTTTGATATTAAAACTCGACAACTTACGCTTGAAACAAAAATTGGCATGACAATTCTATGCTCAAGCGCGGTCTCGACCACACTTGGGCGATTACAGATCAAATCACTGCTTGGGTTCGCTTTACGAACTGAGTAACGTTCTAAAATAAAGCGATACTCAGCTGAACTATGATCAATGAATCTATGCTTGAGGAACGTTCTAAAATTAAATCTTGACTTAAAACTAGTTTTAAACAGAGATCAATGCTTGAGTTTCCTTCTGTAATACGGGCCTAAGACACCGACTTCCGAAATTAAAGTTTTTTTTCACTTTGTAATGTTTTTTTGGAAGTCATTTGTTTTTTTTTTAAGATGAAAGTTATATATATATGTACCTAATATTTGTGTCACTATAAACCTTGGACCAATAAAGAATATCTTTAACTGATCGACAAATTATTAGCAACTTAAGTCCTAAAAGTTTTATAAAAGTTACAAGACTTCGATTTTCTTAGAAAAACGCGATTATTTAAGATTCATAAGACCGATAATTTATCAAACACGTTGTCAATAGGTTTTCAACAACTTTCAGTAAATTTTCTAATTGCTTTCTTTTATCTGTTTTTAATTATCTTTTGACGGGCGATCAATCAGAAATATAAAACTGAAAAATTGGAAAAGTTTATCCAAAAAGTATGTTACGTTTTGTAATAATAAACTGCTTCAATTTAATTCAAACTATTTCTTTTTAAGGTTCCGTACTTCAAAAGGAAAAAAGCCCTTATAGGATCACTAGTGTGTCTGTCTGTCTGTCCGTCTGTCACCATCGATTTGCCCCAAATCTACTGGACCAATTAAGTTGAAATATGGTACGCATATAAATTTAGGTGACTCAAACAAGAAAGTGTAACGTAAATAAATTAGTTTTGAATAGGTGGTTTTGGGGGAAAAATTTAAAAATAGAAAATCCATCATCATCCTTCTGGTCACGTGAAGACTCGACCAACCGTTTGGCGATATCCCAAAATACACGATGAGCACTCGGACCCCAAGGCCTCAGCAGTGTAAGCCCAAACAGCTCAAACATATAGCTCCCAATAAGGTTGCGCCGTTTATGATTTTCTGCTACTGCAGCAGCCGCCCCAGCACAGCGCGCCATGCTAGGGAGAAGGGATGAAGCGAGGGTGTCGACACAGGTTGCAACCCACACCAAACTAGGCCTACCCAACTTCCAAGGCATTATGGTCATTTCGTCAGGCCTCTTCCCATCGCCCCGTGCCAAGCCATTGGGTTCTAAAACAGCTGGCATTCCGGTGGTGATAAGAGCGCGACGGCTGATGTCGTTAATGCTAGCATGCCGTACCATCCGACCAGTACTCTTACTGTAAGATAGACCATGTGCGAGGCAGTCGACTCCTTCACCGCATTGACAGCGATGTGGAGCCCCGCAAGGAGTGCCCAGACGCAAACATGTAGCGAGCCGAAATGTGGTATCCCAGCATGGTACCTATGTTGGGTGACGGTAGCGCCTGGAGCCCCTACTCCCATTCACCCACAGCCAGCTGGCGGGCACGCTCAGCAGTATTGGTGGCCGTATTGATGAGTATATTCCGTACCAACCTGCAGTGCAGCTCATCCCATTGTCTCTGGGAAGACGGGTTCTCGGGCTGAACCATATCTGGGCAAGCCCCTTTCCAGGTGTTTACCGCATTGGTCAAACATGGCACTTCAGAGTCAACCTGAGAAGGGGCTAAGATTCTTGTGGTTAACTTTTCGGTGCTGTGGACCGAGGGCAGGAACGCTTACATTAGAAATTTTGCAGACGCCAAGCCCACCAAAACGAATGCGTAGTGTGGCTTGCAGCCACGCGTGGTCATCCAATGCCACTCTAATGTCTTACTACAATTTTAAGTTTCATCCGAACTACAGAACTCTTCATTGTGGGTGCTCCGACAGGCACTTGGTCGGTTTTTTCTCTTACATATACATTACATACATAAACCCACGCTTTCTTCCCATGGGGCGAGGCAGAAATTATAGAGTGCCACCTGCTACGATTCTCACATACTCCTTTTGCGTACGTTAATAATTACAGTGATTTATAAAATTTGCGTGTAATTCAAATATTTTTATTTGCAAATGGGTATTTAGTGAAATGCTTCCAGTATAAAATATAAAAAGAAACAAAAACAAAAATAAACAGATAAAACAACGTTATGAAACTTTCTTCTAATTGCAGGTAGTGAGAACAAAATAAGATCCTACAAACCCCTACTGAATACAATGTCAACCCGCACCAGACATGATTGTTAAGAAAAAAATCGACTCAAATGTAACAGATTTTTGAATACCACTAATAAGAGATCTAGTAGTACAGACACGTTAGTTTTTAACAGTCTGGAATTAGATTTCATTTGAAGTATATTGAGATTTTGCTTGCACATAGAGTTTGGAAGCATAGAGTTTATTGCTTATTTTCAATATCATCAATCTCATATACCAATTTATGTGGGGTCGGCTCAACATGTTTTGTTCTTCCATAATTTTCTATTAGTTGTCATCTCGGTAGTCATGCCCTATATCATCTTTCACACAGTCCATCCATCGTTTCTTTGGTGTTCCTTTTCTTTATAGCCATCCACATTTCATCCGTCCATATTCGAAACTTTCTTCGCAAAATTTTTCCCATTCCTCCGATACCATGACAACCGATTTACATACAACTTTTCAGTCACCGGTGCCACTTACAGACTTCCATTTACGTACATTTTTTTTATTCTAACCATTCCAAATTTTTTAGCGTTCCCGTCCAACCCCGTATCTTTCCGATTTTTCATTAAGGTATTTTGCACATAGACCGGTCGGTCGGACTGCAGTCTGCAGCCGTACCGGCATCGCTATAAATCATGTAGGAATACTTTATTTTCATTTAAATAACCAAATTACAAGATGATTATTAACATTAACTAAATTAAATTAAAACTAAGTTGAGCCTAATAAAGACTTTCGGGGCATTGTACCGAGGATGCTGGCGGCATTTGCTCGCTGAATTGCAATGCTGATGTTGCAATTTTCCCGTTAGATGTGATGTTGATGAGTTTTTAGTATCGCCGATACGGTTGAACGAGGTGTTATATTAGATGTCGTTATAAAACTAGCGCTATGAATGATGGATATTGATCAGTTCAAACTTATAAACATTTTATATTTCATCTTACATCACATAACATCACGCCTTAGGGAATACCCAAAGGATTAGGCAGAGATGTACCTATAGTACACCCACATATTTGCCAGTAAAGTTTAAGTCCCATGTAATAGGGGGCGAGTCTATTGTCATTAACCGGGCACAACTTCAGACTCCGGGCTGCTACTGAGAAAAAAATCCTGATGAAAAACCCAATAACACTTTGCCCGCACCGGGAATCTAACTCAGGACTTCTTGCTCAACAGTACCGCTTACAACCGCTAGACCAACGAGGCAGTTCGTTCGAGATTTTGTCTTCTCTCCTGTTATAGAAAGAGCATATGTTGTGATGGTAAAATGAAAGCGATGGTAGTGTGGCGACATCTACATCGCCACGTGTGAACTACGCAACACACTGACGTCACGCAAAATCCTGCATCGCGCAAGCAGAGTTTACCGTGCACCTGGCATTTATACAACATCCCGACATCAACCGTCTGGCAGTTTTATGGAAGATGAGTGAACTGTTCATCCGTATACAATATATATCGTAGAGGCTTTTAAATTGCCTCAATTTTTTTTTTTTGCATTTGCAATACTTAATTGGCTCTCAATTAATATTACCAGGTGAGTTTTCGTATCCTATAAATTGACGTATCAGCATTAATAAAATTATCGAAAACCAGTCTGATTGTATGATAAAGCCTTACCGTAGCCGTGTTTAGAATTAACTACCAACCTAAAGTGACTGATACTGGTAACCATTTAAAACACATAAGACTCAAGTACCCCAATTAATTTTACTTTTTTTTCCTATATTTATCATTCTCCTGCCTTTATCCCAGTTTATTTGGGGTCGGCACATCATGTCTTTTTTCCATACTTCTCTAGTAGTCATCATCTCGGTAGTCACCCCCTTTCTAGCTACACCTTCTAGCCATAGCACGCACTTTCACACAGTCCATCCATCGTTTCTTTTAGTCTTCCCCTACTTTTATAGCCACCCACATTCATACTCAAAACTTTCGTCACGACATTTTCCTCTCTGCTCCTTCCAATTGCTCTACCTACGTGACTTAAAAACGTCCTATTTCCTAAGCAAAATAAACGTAGAAACTTTTCCTCCCGTCTTCCGCAATACATTTCCGTAATCCGTTGCGTTACACTGTGCCAGCTGTTTTCGTGGCTTCACACAAAGTGATACGTTGTCGCAGCAAGCAGGCAATATATTAAAATTACCTGGACGTACGTTTCAGCAAACTCCTGTATAGATCGCATTTTGCTGACGTTGCAAAATACGGCGACTTGGTGTGTGATGAATTATTTTAATATTTTATGCAAAGTTTTTCTAGGACGTCACTGTCATATGGTGGAAGAAAATATCGTGAGGAAATCGGGACATAAAGTGTTAAATCGCCAATACGTATTGAACAAGCGATGGTGAGCAATGCTCTCAAAAACTCTACAATTGAAACATTAAAAAGCGTGTATTATTATTTTATACATTATTTAACTTATTTAGCCTGTAATGTTCCCACTGCTGGGACACAGGCCTCCAGGAGTGGGCCGTAATCCACCACGCGGGCCTAGTGCGAGATGGTAGATGTCACATGTCTTTGAATTTTTGGTTCTAGGACATGCCGGTTTTCTCACGATGATTTCTTTCATCGTTTTAAGAACAGTGGTGATGAAATTATTTACACAAAATAAAGCGCCTGCCTGGGTTCGAAATCACGACCTACATACAATTCAGAAGTCGGGGCCGTTACCACTTACATAATCAGCCTATAATGTTCCCACTGCTGGGACACAAGCCTCCTCTCTGTGAGAGGGAGCCACCACTGCTCATCATTATTTAAATTGAAATAAATAATAATATGAAATTTTTCTACTTGTGACTGGAGAATGTTCGGTTCAGATTGCCATAAATAACTTTTAGAATTCAGCCTTCATGATTAAACTACCTAATATCTATAAATAAAACTGAAAATGAAGAGAGACCGGCAGACAGACGAAAAATACTTTTTAAGATTTAAAATCTATGCATAAAAGTGAAACTCAGGTATCATATAAAATAAAATTAACAGAGCATATAATATGAAGATATGCTCTGTTAATTTTATTATAATGAATATATATAATATGAAGTTAAAGGTCTTCACAAATTGAGTAGCCAGTCAAGCATTTTACGAGTGAAAGTTTATATACTATTAAATTCTTGTGATTGGCCAGGGAGGGAACCCTGTCTTTATTAGCACATTAACGATTTTAAATGTTATTTGTTCAATAATTATCATGCAGTATCTACTTTTTTCTTTTTGTGTGGGAAATTATCAAATAACTTCTCCCGCTCTAGGCGGAGCGGGAGGGTGTGTCAGACTCTTACTGACTAAAACCCACCGGTGTCCCTTCCGTTGCCTGTGTTGTCAGGGGCCTCGGTAACCTTTTGTACCTTCCCGCCACCCCGGCAGGCATCGGCCCTAGTGGACCCTACACTTATGCTGACGACAGCTCTTTGAGGCGCGCGTGGAACACAACGCGCCGTCGATCCGGGCCTGGTCCTTACCGGACGTTGAGTTACCCATTACTCACCGTCCGTGCAGTATCTACTTGATTCTGGTAATTTTGTATAAATTTGGAAAAAAATCGCAGCAATCTGGGAAAAATCTTGAGATTATACAGGGTCAAATTAAATAAGCCAAGGAAACTCCGCAGACGGAATTCGATTGAAATACATAATAAATTATAGTATGTATGTAAACGTTGTTGGCTATCTACCAAAAAGACAGAATATAATGTCCCAACGCATGTTTATCATTATATTCTAAAAAATATTATCTACTTTTGATAAACGAACTATGTAGATACTGTTAAGAAATCAACTCAACACATAATAAAAAATTCTAAATTGTAATTTTTTCTTAAGGCACTGACAAGACCCAATTGACCAAAATAGGCTTCTCTTAAGAAAAAAAATTGCCGAATTTGTATATTTTGTTGTAGCGGAAAAAATAAATGTTAATTGAAGGGTTCAATTCGATAACGGTTTAACTGTCATTTTTCCACAAAATGAGTTATAGGTACCGTTAGATTCAGTGCAAAATTATCTACATTATGACATTCACAAAATAGCAAATTTCGGCTTAAATCTCGAGATATTCAGTTTAAAAACGGTTTAACTGCTATAAAAGTTGAGATCGCTAGTGCAAAAAAGATTTATTATTCGACAACTCCATGAAATATACATAATTCTACTTTGTTCTAATACAGAAATGGATTATTGAACTAAAAGCCGTTTTTATGTTCTTAAAGACAATAATTGACCTAAATAAAGTTTTTGAATACGGGATTAAGGTAATTTAAATCATTCTTGCATTAACTTTTTATACACAAACCATGCAAATTTCTGGTTATAAGCGATAATAAACCCTTTTTGTACTAAGCAGACCGCTCGCGCCAAAATGCGCGCGATTATGTGTCTCATTCCCAGGAGAAAAAGAGACAGGTTACATTATATTTCTTGTAGAGTGAATGCGACAGTCGCGCGCTTGATGTTATTTTGTTTAGTAAACGCTTGTCAACAACGTTGGTCGTGCGTAATGATTGAGTTTGAGTGCACTAGCAGGTTTTTTACTGTGAATAATATTGTTTTAATGTAAAAAGTGTTGTGACTTAATGAGATGTCAAGAAACCAATTAAAACGTGGCCGTGAACTAGTTGGATTGTGCAACAATCGAAATAGTGGCTTCACTGGCGAAGAAAGTAAGTACCTAACATTACTCATATTTTTGGCGGGTTAATTTTCTAATTACCTTCCCAAATCAAACCAGAGAATATCATGTTCGGATATTTTCTGGTTCCAACTAAGCAGGAGATAGTTTGGCACTCAGGTTTCAAATAAGTGGGAATTAGTTATGTGGTGTATTTTCTTAAGTTTGAATATTTTTTGTACCTACTTAATTGGTTTTTTTTGTTTCAGTGGCTTCATCAACACATAGTCATTTTAACATTGAACCACTACCGTATGAATGGCCGCAGAATGACCCGTCTCTAGAGGTCTCGGAACAGAACAATTTACCTTCTATTGAAAATACAAGAATTGAGTTTGCAGAAAAAAATATTGAAGTACCATCGCCGGAGTTAATACAACTTAGTGAACTTATTGGCCCATATGAAAAATCAAGTTACACTGTAGATGAGGGAGAAAATTTAGTAGAAGTAATATCTGAAAAAAACCATTATGGTGATATAATAATTAAACCTGCTGACGGTATGACTTTATTTTAAACTAGCTGTTCCCCGCGGTTTCACCCGCGTTAAGTTAGGTTTTTGGTTGCTCCGTTCCCGTGGGTCATAGCGTGATGTTATGTAGCCTATGTTACTCAAGGTGAATGTAGCTTTCTAATGGTGAAAGAATTTTTGAAATCGGCGCAGTGGTTTTTGAGTTTATTCATTTCAAACATAGACACACACAAAAATACAAATCTTTCCTCTTTATAATATTAGTGTAGATTACTGTTACTATTTTGAGGATGACTTGTTGGAACTACCTTTTTTCATGAAATGTTTTTTATTTGCAGATGATTATACAAAGAGTAAAACTATACAAGTTTTAAATAACATACCTGAACTACGTATTGAGTATATCGATTATCAAATTGAAGGAAATGTTAACTTGATTCGAGATGTCGTTGGCATACAAAACGATTCAGAGGCAAACGAAAGATGCGAAATGTTAATGCCAGCTGATGCTGAAAACGAATTACCAGTAGCTGTCGAAGATAACCAAAGTGACCAAATTGAAGGAAATGTTAACTTGATTCGAGATGTCGTTGGCATACAAAACGATTCAGAGGCAAACCAAAGATGCGAAATGTTAATGCCAGCTGATGCTGAAAACGAATTACCAGTAGCTGTCGAAGATAACCAAAGTGAGCAAATGTCCAGAAAAGAGAAAAAGATTTCAAGAAAAAGAAAACTGAATAAAAGTGAATGGAAATTTGAGAAAATGAAAAATGCTAGGGCTACAGGCAAAGAATATGTAACAGTAAAAGGAAAAGTCATTGCTGAAAAAACAATTTGTCACGGTACTCTGTGCTCCAACAAGTGTAGGTTGGGTTGTTCATCGTATTTTTGTGAAGAAGAGCGTCAGCGTTTGTTAGACGAATACTATTTATTGCCCATTAATGCAAAGAATGCAATATTATTTAAAAGCATGAAACCAGTACCAGTAAAACGACGTTTAGTTGCAGCACAAAAGGTACGACGACAGACCTTTACATATCATGTTAAAAAAAGCAATAATGTAGAACAAACTATTTGTAAGAGAGCTTTTATGAGCCTTTTTCAAATAACTGTGAGAAAAGTACAAGTGATTCAAGAAAAACACATATCTGGGCAGATACTTCCTAAAAAAGATATGAGAGGAAAGCACGATAACCGACCCAAGAAAGTAAAGGCTGAAGTCAAAGAATATGCAATGACTCATATAAAGAGTTTTCCAGCTGAAGAGTCTCATTACTCTCGAAATGAAAATCCTAATAAACTGTACCTCTCACCATTATTGAATATTAGAGAAATGCATCGACTATACATCCAGAAATGCGAATCAGAAAGTATGGACAGTATGTATCGCGTAAAGGAATGCACATACAGGAATATATTTTGTAGTGAATTCAACTTGTCTTTTGGCTTACCAAGGAGCGACGTTTGCTCGAGGTGCGAGAATGAAGATCATGAGGATGATTTGCAAGTACACAAAGAGACTTACAAAGAAGCGTATGAGCTGATGAAAGTTGATAAAAATCAGTGTAAAAGAGAGGAAGGAAAACTTTATTGCACTGTTGACATTCAGCAGACAATGCCATTACCTAAGATGCCTGTTGGGGATGCTTTTTATTTGCGGCAAATTTGGTTTTATAACCTAGGTATACATCTGGTCAGTAAAGATAAAAATCATGCTTTGATGTGCACATGGACTGAAGATGTTGCAAAAAAAGGAAGCTTTGAAGTATCTTGCGCTTTACATTATTTGGCTATGTATTTAAAAACTACATGTGAAAACAACGCAATGAAACACTTGATTATATGGTCGGATTCTTGCTCAGGGCAGAATAAAAATTTTAATTTAATATGCCAGTATCAGTATATGGTCCTTAAAAAATATTTTGATGTTATTGAACACAAATTCCCAGTTGTGGGACATACCTACATGGATTCTGATCGGGATTTTGGCCGTATAGAAAAAGCGTTAAGAAAACATGAAAAAATCTATACACCCGAAGAATATAGATGCATAATAAAAAAAAATACATCGAAGAACTCTGTAGTGGTAGATATGCAAGAACATCTGTATGACGTTGAGGGTGTTCAGAAAAAAATGAAACTGATAAACAGATTGAAAAATACGTTGGGACATAAAGTAGACTTTATAGATGAAGTAAAATGGATAAGAGTAGATCATTTTGGAAGCTATATGTATAAAAAGAGCTATGATCCTAACACCCCATTTTTAATGGTTGACTTATTGAGAAAAGGAGCTACCGTAAGCCCTGATAGTGTAGAAATCCAAAGACTGGCCGGATGTCGAGGTGAGATCTCGGAAGAAAAAAAACAAGATATTAGAAAACAACTTAAGTTTATTCCCATGGAAAAAAGTTTTTTCTATGAAACCATATTAAATGCATAAGTGTGCTAGTGCCAAAATATTTTTTTTTTAATTTGATTTAATTATAATAATTCATTTCATTTTTTTATATAATTACTAAGAAAACAAGCCTGCAATTGTGCAATTCTTTAAATATATTAACAGGTTATTGTCCAGTTACCTAAACAGCAAATGCCAAATTGGTGATATATTCCGAGTGTAAAAACGGTTTGTTCCGTTATAAACCGTTTTTACACTCAAGAACTGTATCAATATCGATAAACACTGTTGGTTTAAATGAAAAATGGTCGATATTACAATAATAATGTATCTTTTAAAACTACTTTTGTATTGCATTTTATAATAAAAGTATTTTTTTAAACACTTGAAAGTTTACTCCTTTTTTTGGCACTATTTTCATTATCCAAATCAACAAATAGTCACCAATATTTTAAGGACCAGTTTCTCAAAATGGCTGATTTCACAGTTAAACCATTCTCGAATTGAACCCTTCAATTTTGAACATATGTCCTAGAACTTGATTGTTATCAAAACACGTTTTTAAAAAAAGTCTCGATACAAACTAACGTTAAACTAACCTCTTCCCTTGAGTTCTAATCCAAAATATCTGTATTAAATATCAACATACTCGTACGTTACGTATTTAATTAATAACAAGAACGTCTTATTTGAATGCAGAACTTGGTTGTTTTTTATTTTCGATTATTCAACTAAATACTGAGTAAATAGATAATTGCTTCATATTTTGCAATAAATTACAAGCGTTGTGTCATCGCGCTTCTCTTTCTTTTCTATGCAATCGGACAGTGACCGCGGTTTAGGTGTTGTCAGTGTCTTAAACTCAAACCCATTTTTCTCGTTATTACAATTTTTACTCGCCAACTTCCCAGTTTGATGGCGAATAAAGTGTTCCTTACATATCTAGTATGTTCTGTATTCTGTATATTCTGCACAGAATGTTTATCAACACACATTACCTCATTCTCTTTACCAAGTAAAACAAAAGCAGTGCATAATAAATCCCCAGAGTACGCTAGAGAAGACACCTACCCCAACTTGATGGAGAGAGAGCGAAACAATATTTATGAACATCTCACTTGACGTCGCTTGTGGGATAACTTATGAGTTAACATTATGTACGTACGTACGTATTACGTATGTAGTGAATATGCGTCTTATCGTTTTGCTACTTTATTTTATGATTCTTTTGCTGGACATTCGAAAAATTGTTGAGAATTGATAAAGGATTTTTATACTCACATTTTACTAGAAAGTCCAGAGTCTCCTAGGATGACTCGTTTCATGAAAGATTGTGACACTTTGTAGGTACAAAAAATAAAATAAAATGAAATTGTTTATTCAGAAAATAGGATATCGGAATCACTTTTAAGCATCATACAAAAAAATATATAAGCGAGATGGAGTCCAAATTTCCTACCTGACTGCCCCTGAGAAGAATTGGCGAAACAAACTGAAAGTGTCAAAGTCTCTAATAAAGTCCAGAAATAACCTTGGTCAGATCATAATTATGAATGTCTGAAATGGTATTTTGAGGAAAAAGCCACACAGATTTGAGTGGACCTATTCAGTCAGTGCAAAAATTTGTCAGTAACCGTGTAGCTCAACTCAGAACTGAAGGAGCTCAACAGTTGAGTGGCTAAAACCTAAAACCTTTGTCAGTTTTCAAGTTCTTCCCTTTAAGAAGTCAATAAATACCTTTTTAAGCTATGGTAATTAGGAGACTACTACATAGAAAACTATATTTAATGACTTCAAAACATAGATCTAAATAAAATAAACCTTTAACTAACGTCTAGCTGACATCACCCTTAAACCTTTTAAATGGACTGGCTAGTATATGAAATACTGGCTTCTGCCCGTGACTTCGTCTGCATAGCCTTTGAATTGTTTTTTATAACTCTATTGGTTGACGCGGCGCATTGCATTGCATGCCAGTAATGCTCCCAGTCCACATGATTTTTTACGGCACCTTCAACTACCATCGTCATAGTTCAGCCAATTAACTTTTCAACCTTCCTCATGAATCACTCCATTCATTGCTGAAAACCGTATGAAAATCCGTTCCGTTGTTTTTGAGTTTATCGCGTTCAGACAGACAGACGCGGCCGGGCGACTTTGTTTTTAACCAACTTCCAAAAAAAAGCATACATTTCATTTTAGGGTTCCGTAGGACTTTTATTTCTAAAACTTATGTAAAACAATATAGTGATAGGAAGTACCTTTTAATTAAAAAAGATGCTTGTATTAGGTACTTCCGCTCTTCCGGTTTACATTAACCATACATAAGTGAGAAATACAAACAATGTTTTATAAAATTTCAAATCAAGACTATAATTTTAAATAAAAATTAAAGTCAACGCCAAAATCAAAATCAAAATTACAATTAAAATAACATTAAAACCAAAATCCAAAACAAGATAAAAAAAAAAAATCTAGATTAAATGAAAATTAAAATAAATAGGTATCTAAATCAAAATTAAAATCATAATGACAATTAAAACAAGGAATCCTTATAGTTTCGCCATGTCCGTCTGTCTGTCTGTCTGTCCCGGCTGCAGCTCAGAGACTATTTACAATATTGCGGGTCTGTGAACACCACTTTTCGATTCAAGGATCCGTTTCCGTAATATTAAACATTAAAGTGCTAATTTTTGTTGAATCAAGTAGCACAGCTAACAAGTTAACGAGTAATAGTCGACCAACTTAAATTTGCAGTCGGAGAATTGACCGTGGCACAATTATATCGATTTATACGAGGGAGATCATGCTTTTCAGCTACAATGTTAAGTTTCGTTTTGGGATAAATTCATCACAATTTCCCAACTACGGAACCCTTTATTTTGTGTGGTCCGACACGCACTTAGCCGGTTTTTTTATGTACGTACCGATTTCTTCGTCATTTGTCGACCGATTTTGAAAATTCTTTTTTTTTTAATCTCTAGGTAGTCCCATTGTCACCAAGTCAGAATCTGATGATGGGATCCCATAGAAATTAAGGGAAATCCACAAATTTTATAGGCACATCTGTAGCGCTTTGGGTATTTTTATAGCACCATTTGGTGAAATGGAACTGATGATGAAGACCACAGATGAACACCGGAAAACACTACATAGTAGTAGTTTTTTTCGACTTCAAAAATTAAAGTAATTTTTCACTTTGTAGTGTCTTTTTTTGTAAGCGGGTTGCGTTTTTTGTAAAAAGTTTGTATAGTATTGAACGCGACGATAGATCGTGGTGGAGTTGAAAGAAACGAGTGGACTGTATAACATGTATAATGAATTGATTAAAAAGAATATGAAATAACAAGTGTGTCGGTTATTTGCCAAACAAGAATTTAGAATGCCCAAGCGCAGCCGTGCGTAGAAGCGTGCAACAGCTGACTGGTGAGGCGCGGGGGCTCGTGCTCGGCTGTGCGGCCGGCTGACGATGTTGAGAGGAGCGGTCTCAACAAGTATGTAGTGTTAAATTACATTACATCAATATTTTTAACTATGAACTGAGTTTCATTCTGTAACATTTACATTATGACAATACTGAGTCCGTATTTTTACTGTGACTGTACAAATAATTAACGTAGTTTTGAGGTAGCTAACTAGTTCGTAAAACCATAGGTACCTATGTATGTATTATACCATTATGTAGTGAGATTAATTGCCAATTAAACCATAATATTGACACTCTTTCCGAAAATTAAATATACATTATTACTTATAATTACGTGGGTGTATTATAGGGGAAACAAGGCGTGATGCTATACAGGTTGAAATTGAAAACTTGCGACAAACTGAAATGGGACATTGTATACATCATTATTAACAACTTTTACTAAGGGACCAAAGCTGTAATCCCAAAAAAAAAAAATCTGCTTTTCCTACATTTTGATGAGGTATTGCGAACATAAATGTAGGGGACAACAGTTTTTTTTTTGGGATTGTAGCTTTGGTCCCTTAGTAAAAGTTGTTCATAATGATGAGTACAATCTTCCATTTCGATTTGTCGCATGTTTTCAATGTCACCCTGTATATTACTTAAGCTACATGAACGTAAAATGATGAACGTAATATAAACGTAAAATGGTGAACAAAAAGTTCCAACGTAGCAGTTTTCGGCTACGAAATCGTAGCAGGCGTAGCGACGTCAGCTACGCCGTAGCAACTGTGTATATTTTTATCAAACAAAGGGCCCGAACAAATGTAAGGGTCGTATTTTTAAAGTTCAAGATTCTTTCATTCATCAATAGGGATGGAGCTATTGAAACAATAATAGTTCCATGTAAAGATAATTATTAATTTTATGTACTGTCGACCTTGTAATTGTTTTGACAACAAATTCCTCTAAATTGAAGCTTCACTAAGGTTTAAAGTATCTAACTGTCACATAGTCAAAAGCCCTTGTCGCTTTCTGACCTGGAAATTACAATAAACCTGAAGGTGAAACAGCAATACCAAGGTCGACTGCAAAAGGGCCCGGGGCTCTATAATTAAAATTGCGTTACTGAAACCTCTGGAAAGGAACCCCATACATTTAATAACCATACTAATAATAATATCTGGGAGAGGGTCTTGTGGCTAAGTAATAAGAGCCCTGCGGGTTGATCAATCAGGTTAAGCTACGTTTGCTGCGGTCAGTCCGTGGATGGGTGACCATCTTTACATACCAAAACCCCTCCGTGCTTCGGCAAGCACGTTAAGCCGTAGGTCCCGGCTGTTATTTGTAGATCTTTGACAGTCCTAACGGGTAGTCAGAAGCCCGAAAGTCTGACAACCAGTCTTACCGAGGGGTATCGTGTTACGCAGTAATTGGGCTGTGGAGGTCAGATAGGCAGTCGCTCCATGTAAAATATTGATATTCAGCTGCATCTGCTAAGACTGGAAGCTGACCCCAAAATAGTTGGGAAAAGGCTAGGCAGATGAAGGCAGATGACGAATAATAATATGTGACTTTAATATACAAACAATAACCTAATTCTTAACACACAAACAAAAATGGCAGAGTAAGCCGTCGTTACCTCACACAGCATACAAACTACCTACAAAGTTTCTTCAAAGCATCAAGGCTCCTACATACTGGCGCGACTTGTCGCGCGACGCGTCGCGACACAAAGGCACCGCTTGTAGCGCTACACGCGGTGTCTTTGTGTCGCGTCGCGTCGCGCGACAAGTCGCGCCAGTATGTAGGAGCCTTTAGTCCGGTCTGTTGCCTTCAAAACTCTGACGGAAGTATTACAAAGCATACCTTTTAATACCGAAATACTCGCTTCTGAAATGTATTCAAATTGTTAAGGAAAACTTACTGGTCATGTAAGTTGTACAAAGAAATAATAACCGACATTGAAACTTAGGTACAGTACATAATCAACCTATAATCTTCCCACAGCTGGGACACAGGCCTCCTCTCTGTGAGAGGGAGTGGGCCATAATCCACCACGCGGGCCCAGTGTGGGTTGGTAGATGTCACATGTCTTTGAATTTTTGGTTCTAGGATATGCCGGTTTCCTCACGATGTTTTTCTTCACCGTTTTGAAAGCAGTGTTGATGAAATCATTTACACAAAGTAAAGCGCCTGTCTGGGTTCGAACCTATGACCTACAACTCGTAAGTCGCGGCCACTACCACTGGGCCACCACTGATCTCTAGGTACAGTCACGAGCATACATACCTTACAATTACGCAACATTGAAAATCGTTTTGTCTCGTGAAATAAAAACTACAATTTTGAGAAAAGACCTGCTCATAAGATTTATATTAAATACTAGATGCGCCCCGCGGTTTCACCCGCATAAGTTTTGACCCTGTGGGTATATCGGGATAAAAAGTATCCTATGTGTTATTCCTGGTTATAAACTATATATGTGCCCAATTTCATCTAAATCCGTTTAGTACTTTTTGCGTGAAAGAGTAACAAACATCCATCCATCCATCCATCCTTACAAACTTTCGCATTTATAATATTAGTAGGATAGTTTCGAGAATATCATGTTCGTAACACCTTAAAATATTTATCAATACTGAAGTGCATTAACAGCATCTGCAACTTCAGGTAAGAGGTCATCCAATGGGGAATATTTTTGTTTTTTGCAGGCTGTCTCTTTTTAAAAAGAAGGTAAAGATTTGATCAAAGTCAAATTCAAAGTCAAAGTCAAATTATTTATTTCAAATAGGCACATAAAAGGCACTTTTGAACGTCAAAATTTACAAAAAAAATGAATTGATTATAGTCGCCCCTTCTAAAAGGTAGTTTCGTATGGAAAATAATGGCCAAGAAACTCCACCGTTACTCATTTAAAATGTTTCACAATATTTTGTCTAAGAACATTAATTATATAATTATTTAAAGGTATTTTGTTGTAACATTTAACACAGTACCTCATAAAATGTATGTACTTTAGATAATCTGAAAAATGGTTGATCTATTTTATATATTTGTTTTTATATATGTACTGTTTGAGGCAGATGGGAACTTTTATTTAATTTTCGGTAAAAAATAGTTTGGCCTTGAATATACTCGTCGTAGCAAAATGTTTCTGGATTACGAATTACAAAAAATAACAAAGAAATAAATCATCTTTCTACCATACAAACTCGACTGTAAATTAAAATTGTAGACCTTGAAATTGTATTTAAATTAAGCTGATAAGTGTTACAACAGAACACTTAACTCTAATAAAGTTCAAAGCGATACAATCCATATACACTAGCTTCCGTAATTAGCACGCGCGAAGCGACTGATGCCAGGGATTTACCGTATCATCCTAGCGAATTTAACGAAATGGATATTACGCGAATTATAAATTCTCGCGCCATTATAATAAGAGTACTTTACGAGAAAACCGCTTTTAATTCTTGCGTAAATGTAAGGTATTTATGCTCGTGACTGTACAGTCGTGAGCATTAATATGCATAGCATATACACTTAACAAAATACAAAAGTTACTTTCTAAAGTTACTTTTTAAAAGTTACTTTCTCGTTTTTTCATAGCATTTACACTTAACAAAATACAAAAGTTACTTTCCCGTGTTATAACGGTTGCAATTTTGAGATAAAACCTATTTCGTAATAATTATAGTATGCTCGCCCCTAATATGGTACTGAAACATAACTGGCGAAATCTGTTATACGTTCGTCACCCAGATTTCGCCAGTTATGTTCCAGTCTCATGTTAGGGGCTAGCATATTAGCGTTATCCTCCTATGTACACTTAGCAGAAGTGTACGTATATTCCTTCGGGGAAAACAGTCATGATGTTAATGTGTTTTAGTTCTTAGGAGTCGAACTCCCTTAAAATACTCAATACTTTAAGAGAAAAGCGCTTCTGAGCGTTGCTAAGTGCATACATATTTATGTTTGTGACTGTACATGAACCGTTTAGCAGCTAGGGAGCCTAATTGTGGTTTCGACTGAAACTGAAATTCAGCGAAACGTACCTAATTAGTTTGTGGGACGCAAAACGCGAAGTTTGCATGCAATACTGAACTATTCAATTCTAGGCTTAATAGACTAGATCTGCAGAACATTTCTTTTTAAGTACGTGGTACTTCTTGACAGGCCTACACTGACTGTCCTCTAATACCTATTAACACATTTGAAAACATTGTAAAAGCCAATTATTCTTAAAAGAGTAACCGTGGAGTTTCTTGCCGGCTCTTCTCCTTAGGAAACAACCAATTGGAACCGTGCACCTAGCTGATGTTTCATAAGTGGCCATGTTGGTTTATGTGAAATAAAATATTTTGATTTTGATTGATTTTTTGAATTGATGTTTCCTAGATGCTGTAGTGCCTAATTCTTTTAAGATGCATGAATAAACTATTTAATACTAGATTTTGCCTTCGGTGTTGCTCGCTTGCGAGTTGTAGTGGTCCGGTGGTAACGGCCGCGACTTACGAGTATGTAGGGCGTATGTTCGAATCCGGACCGGCACTTTACTTTGTGTAAATTATTTAATCACCACTGCTCTCAAAACGGCGAAGGAAAACATCGTGAGCAAACCGGCATGTCCTAGAACCAAAAATTTGAAAATATGTGACGTCTACCAACCCACACTGGGCCCGCGTGGTGGATTACGGCCAACTCCCTTTCACAGAGAGGAGGCCTGTGTCACAGCAGTGGGAACATTAAAGGCTGATTGTGTCGCCCGCGTGTAATTCGGAAAAAAATCCCACGGGAACGTACTACCGGGATAAAAGTATCCTATGTCTTAATACAGGTCATGGCCTACAAACACACACATATTGCATCGAAAGCCGTTCAGCCACAAAGGTGTGAAAAGGTAAAAGACAGACAAACAGAGTTACTTTAGTATGGATGTAAAATAGAATTTAACCGTTGAAAGTCTAAGCGAATAATTGTGGTGTTGAGTTATTGTTATTAAATAAATGCAGTGAAATTTGGTTTTTATAAGATATATATTGCGTGCGATGTAGAATATCGAAGGTACATAATATAGTAACAAGGGTCGCCTAGCAACCTTTTCTGTATAATTATCACCATCACCACGACATAAATCATACATAAATCTATAAGGGCAGACTTCATAAAAAAACCAGCCATATGCATGTCGGACCACGCACAATGAAGGGAAGGTAGTTGGGATTACTTGGGGGACGAATATATTCTAAAATCAAATTTAATATTGTAGTTGAAAAACCTGTTCTCCCATACATCGATGTATGCCACGGTCAATTCTCCAACTGCAAATTTAAGTTGGTCGACTATAACTCGTTAACTTGTGAAGCCTTCTCAGCCGTGATAGTTTTTTTTTTTTAATTTCATTATTTGTACTACTGCCATGATTTTTTTTCACATCTCCATAAACAACCATTTAGCTGATTTAGCTGGCAGGGGGACACAC
Organism: Atethmia centrago; assembly: GCA_905333075.3. NCBI lineage: Eukaryota > Metazoa > Arthropoda > Insecta > Lepidoptera > Noctuidae > Atethmia > Atethmia centrago. The sequence goes on from HG995369.1 coordinate 25,174,086, forward strand.
ACTTGACTCTAACAAAAATTTGCACTTTAATACTTCATATTACGAAAGTGGATACTTGAATCGAAAAGTGGTGATCACAGACCTACAATATTTTTGAACGGCATATCCAACGATACCCCACACCATGGGGTAGACGAGAAAAAAAAATCATCCCCAGATTACACTAAAAAACAAAAATTTTTAAGATTTTATTTTAGCACTTTGTCGACGTAATTAATATGTATACCTATGTACGAGTATGCCAAATTACAGCTTTCTAGTACTAAGCGTCTCTGAGCTATAGTGGGGTCAGACAGACAGACAGACAGACGGACGTGGCGAAACTATAAGGGTTCCTTGTTTACTACGGAACCCTAAAAACAATTATAAGATTAAAAAATGTGATAAACTATGAGGATATAAGTAACTACTCCGAAAAAGAGGTGTCAAAAACTTGCCTAGTTATCTTCGTGAATTATTTGCAAAACTGTTACTGCTTCTGTTGCCAAATGGCCAAACTGTTTTAATTTATCGTTACAAAACTTGCTCGTAGCCACCATTTTCGGCCTAACTTATAGCCGAAGTCGAAACTTCAGTCAGACACTATCAATAAAAAATTATACCCACGGGAAATATTGTAAAGTTTTCTGTTGGCAACACAAGATCTACACACCTGGTGCCTAGTACGTGCCAACTGCTTAATGTGTCATATTTCTTGAGCCCTTTTTGTGTGTTATAATAATTCACAAAAAAAAACATAAATCTTGCCTATGGGATTAAAGTATTTTTAGGAAATACCAACGTAACATTGAAAAGGTTTTCCAATTTTTATGAAAGGCAATATTTTTGTTAAAATATTCGATCCAAGTCCGCGTTTTATATCGTTTAGGATCGGGTCATTTTGTTGCCGAGTTGCAGACCTAAAAATATGCTGAAGGGAAAATTTTACCTATATGTTAAAGCTTATATAAAAGGAGAAGGGTCGCCAATGTTTTGCATTAAAAGCAATGATGACGGTAAAGAAATGAGTTCAGATAAATAAACCATCTTGATAATATACATAAATCTCTAGACGTTCAAAGTACATAATAATTATTTGCGTTAGCACCAATAGTAGTATTTCAATAATAATAACATGCGTATATTTTTCTTCATTTCGTGAAGCGGATCGTATGAACTGTTGAGATTCTTTCGTACAGATGAACGCAATGCGTGCTACATACAGGCCAAGCCGTGGTCTTCACGATAATTCATCAGTTAGTGTTGCACCGTATAGGTCATCTATAACCGCATCACTCACTATAACCGTACCGCTCCAATACAGCAAATAACTTGTCATTCAAGTTTGGATTTTAAATCAAATGCATTAAAGTCTATTTTACGGTGACTATAGAGAACAGTGGACAGCTTGCGGACAGTGTACTGCCCGCAAGCTGGACCCCTACAACTAGTACCAGCCAACCAACTAGTAAGTGGCCCGTGAACAACAAGCTGTCACCTCACCCGTGGCGTACCAGCAGCGAGCAATCGTCTTGCTACAAGGTGCGTTGGCGACAAGCGTGTGAATTTTTTCGAGGCGGTGCCGGGACGTTCAATCAATCAATCAAAATATTTTATTTCACATAAACCTACATGGGCACTTATGAAACGTCAGAAGCTAGGTGCACGGTTCCAATTGGTCGTTTCCTATAGAGAAGAACCGGCAAGAAGTACCAGGTATAACAAAAAATAAATGATCTACAAATCTATTAAAGCTAGGCTTAATAGACTGTAGAGACCTGTAATAAAAACCTATTTAAACCAAATGGCATGTTTGCCATTACAACTGTAACAAGTCTGAATTTATATCCTGTCCACAAAAGCCACCAATAGTTTGAAATCAAAATGTAGGTAGATATATAATGAAAATATTATGTCAAGGAAGTATGTAAAAAAAAGACATATAAAAATAACCATCGTAATTTGGGAGCACTTAATAGACATTTCCATAGTTATGCCGTTTATGAGGTACCAGAGAAGCCACATCTGCAGAAGGAATTATTGCCAAACTTCCTCGTGTTCAACGTAGCCTTTAATCTTATAATATGCTTTTTTGATAAGGACACGTTTGATGTGAGTTTTGAACTTTCCATCGCTAAGTTCTGTAACCGACTTTGGCAACTTGTTATAAAAGCGGATACTGTTGATAGCAAACGATTTGCTTGTTTTTGGTAATCTTAATTTGGATACCAAAATTTTATGTTCACTATTTGTGTATTTATATTATGGAAATCGGTTCTTATTTTGAAAAGTCCCAGGTTTTTGCGAACTTACAAAATACTTTCTAAGGTATCAAGAGAAGGCAGAGTTAGTACATTCATTTCTTTGAATTTGTTTCTAAGGGACTCACGAGGAACCCATTATATAGATTACTGCGCTGAAGTGGTGTGGGTATAGTGAGTAATGACCTTAAATGCTTGAAACCTAGTAGGTATGATGAAACGAGCCGTTGATTAATTGCTACGACACCGAACAGCAACATTTTTACGATACAGCACACTATCTAGCTGATTCCCGTGGACAGTGTGGGGGTAATACTGCTATAAGAGGCGGTGTGACCACCGCCTCATATAGCAGTATTATTTTATTATTACATCAGTGTGAGTGTGAGATATACAGGGGATATAGCTCCATCTCTTTCCCACTGTGAAGCAATATTAAAATAATACTGCTATAAGAGGCGGTGGTTCCCCCCTTTTTTATTTTTCGGTGGGAAATCATCAAATAACTTCTCCTGCTCTGGGTGGAGCGGGAGGGTGTGTCAGACTCTTACTGACTAAAACCCACCCGTATTCCTTCCGTTGCCTGTGTTGCGGGGTCCTCGGTGACCCATTAGTACCTTCCCGCGAGTGGTTCCCCCCTGACCACACGTTCGTTTGTTTTCATTAATAGCTTAGCGATACTATCTACATATTTTTTCAAGAAAGCATTTATTGGAACTTGACATCACGTCCAATAGAGAACAGTAAAACGATTATTTGTTGGTTTATAACAAAACTCTCGTATTTTGAGTATTTTTTTAATTAAATTGTAATTGAAAATTATCGACGCAATTTTTTTTTTTTTTTTTAACATTGCCCCACACTAGGAATTTCTTCCTGTATCGTGGGTGCGTTTACAAACATAGAACACTCACAAACACTCACAAACACAAACACCCAGACCCGGAACAATTACTTGCAGATCATACAAATATTTGTTCCGTGCGGGGATCGAACCCGCGACACGCTGCGCAGCAGTCGATCGCTCAGCCATTACGCCAACCGTGTCGTCAAATTAAAAAAAACTTGGAAATATATATAAAAATGGTGACTATTGATATTATTTCTGTAGATTGGTTTTACAAACTCGTCAAAGAATATATTTTAAAAGTGGATGAGGTGTGAAGAAGCAACTGCTGGGAAAAGGTTTTTCTCGAGAAGGTCCGAGTGTTGGTCATCTATCACGCTTGCTCACTGGGTGTTTGCGATTCCGCACAATTATTTTTCCTACGTTTTCTTTGGACCATTACGTCAGTGGATTTCACTAGTACAAAATCCACTTAAATAGAAAATAAACAGTTAAATAAATATATTGTGGTTCTTCCAAAAGAAAACTACCTTACTTAATGAAGTTTTTTCGATGTAAAGTGCGGTAATTTAATTATTCAGCAAAATGACTATCAACTTAAATTGTCTAACGTTGATTCAAACAAAGTGTAAACGGCAAATTGTCATAGGGATTCAATTAGCTTAACAATTAATTTCCCAGTTTTTTATAAATAAAGTTGTACATAATTCTAGGGAAATTCTTGACAATTAAAATTTTTTGGAAACACGCGAAACGAGTTTTGCGTGTTTTTGAAAACGCCGCGAGAAATGTTCTTTTTTTACAGCTAGGTTAATTCGAAGCATTATTTTCAACATAATAATGTCTAGGGCACAAAATATGTCCCTATATTTTAGGAGATATTAATATTTAAATAAATTGATATATTGAGGATAATGCAGTATAGTGACGTTGAATTATGATTTTGGTGATTGTAATGACGCTATGTTGCATTGAATATCAAACAGATTATTATTTCAAAATCAACTTTATTAGTAATAAAAAAAAATCTGTAACAAAACATACCTCATCTTTTTATTACAATCAGAATCTGTTTAAAGAATCATCAAGTCATCATGTTAGGTTATTTGTTAGAAAATTTGCTTGTTAAAAAATATTCATACATAAAATATCAAATGTTAACCAAACGGTTAATTATAATCATTAACTACATCCTCCCTCCATCCGTAGTCCCTCAAAATCAATAGGCTTTGGTCTAACTTTGGGGTAGTGGCATCTACAACGTGATATAGGAACTACGCATCACACTAACATCTCGAAAATCCTGCATCACACAAGTAAAGTTATCCGCGTGATTTATTATTAATGCTATAAACAAAATTCCAACATCAAACGTGGGACAGTAGCCCATCCACACCCGTGTGCTCGGAGGATACTCCCTTTTCTCAAGAGGATGCGGAACTTTCCACCCCGTTCCTCATACCAGTATACTGGTGACCCCAAGTATGAACGTCAGCGCAGCCTTCGTTCAGCTGCTTGATTGTGACGTCATCATAGTCACTTCTTCAAGCTCTCGAGCGGTGAGTTACATAACCAGCCAGCACTCACGGCGTCAATGGGAATTCTGACTACCAGAGCATTAAGAAGTTAGAACACTGTAATAAGAAGTTTGTACCTTTTTAAAAGATCATTAGTTTTTGTTCTCAACCTTTTTCTTTAATTTTTGACCGTTCCCGTTGATAAAATAAGTATGAGTGGCTGCTAAGTGTGAGTTCTTCATTTTGGATTCACTACTGTTTCATGATGAGGTGACCTCGCACAGTTTTTAGGAGTGGGTTGCATCATAAGCACTGGAAAACCTAAAATCACTTGATTTTAGGTTTTCCAAAAAAAAATGAACACGGAGGGGGTGTTAATTTTTTTTTTTGGCTGTTTTAATGGGTTGTTAGTAAGTAAGTTGATAATGATGTAACCAATATTTTTGTGTATTGTAACTACCATTCTGTAGGTACCCATATTGGCTTCTAATAGGCCCTTTTCTAGTTTCTGACACACTTAGGAAGTAACTCTTATTTTATTTTACAAAAATGGCCATTTCTAAAATACACAATGCCGGAAATATTAACACTTTTAGGGACTTACACAACTGTCTGTCATTTTCAGGCCACACATTGCTCTTCTACAATTTTTTGGGCCTTAAATACTTGTTCTCTGATACTACAATTACCCCAGAACACAATTCCAAATCGCAGAATTGATGCCACCAAATCATGTTAAGCTACCAATCTCGTAGTTGAACTCACTTTTGTACTAAAGTTGAATAGCACAAATGGAGAAGTGCTTAGTTTTTTACACACCTCTTGGGCTTTTCTTTTTATCAAATAACTTCTCCCGCTCTGGGCGGAGCGGGAGGGTGTGTCAGACTCTTACTGACTAAAACCCACCCGTGTTCCTTCCGTTGCCTGTGTTGCTAGGGGCCTCGGTAACCCTTTCGTACTTTCCCGCGACCCCGGCATGAAACCTCTTCGGCTTGGGGTTTCCATATTAACTGACTATCTATCAATATTCCTAATTACTGTTACTTGGTCAAGTTTTGTCCGTCGTATTCTATAGTCATTTGTTATACTCGTAAGCGTTGATAGAAATGCATTATATTCGTTTTCGATAAAGTTATTATTAAATCATTAATGTCAAGCGAATTTACCATGTCCATAAGGGTAGTATTTATATCATATTCATATTTTTTTGCATCAGTGCATTTTATTAATGCGGTGCTATCAATTATAGTTATAAATGGAAAACTTCTTGATAACTAATCTACTGTTCAAAAGCCAAACTTTTACAATAACCAAACTAAAGAAAAGGTACGCTTCAGGTAATTTTCAAAGGCGTTCTCCACGAATAGGTAAATACCAAAGCGATTGGGATACAATTCCAATGGTTTTTGTACGAAGTCACGTCCCAACTAAGATTTACGTCTCCGATCTGGATGGATCGAGCCCTAAAATAAATAAAGCCCTGTAAAATCTTTTTTAGGGTTCCGCATAGTCTTTGAAAGACAGAAAATAAAGAAATCAAATACGTCTATTTGCGATCAACATGACGCAAAGAAAAAAACAAAAAAAGTACAAGTTTGAGGAAAATTATGCGTCACCTCCACGCCATCACTTAACATAACGCTGTGACTCTATGCGATCTTTGGTAATTATAGCTGTTCGTATACCAAAATGTGTATTCGTTTGTAGAGTTCCGTAGTAAACAATGATAGTTTCGCCATGTCCGTCTGTCTATCTGACCTGTTGCCTGTGTTGCCAGGGGCCTCGGTGACCCCTTACTACCTTCCCGCAACCCCGGCAGGCATCGGCCCAAGTGGACCCCCACACTTGTGCTGAGGACATCTCTTTAAGGCACGCGTGGAATACAACGCTCCGTCGACCCGGGCCTGGTCCTTACCGGACGTTGAGCTACCCATTGTTCACTGTCCGTAAGCCCGCGCCTACGGTGGCCGGAAATTCGTTCAGGATTCCCGACGCTCAGGGCGTCTCCTGCGGCGGCTAGGGGCGAGAGGGCGCGAAATTTGCTTTTCCCTCAACCGTCCCGCCTCCTCCAACTTTGATAGGCTGGTGTGCGTGACAGCTACGTCTTACACGTCGCGTCACGTCGTTGTGCTGTAATTAAGTTATTCTAGTGTGTGTGTGGCCAGCAATTGGACGCAATTTTTTCGAAGAATACACAGGTTTGACTGTCTATCTAGATATATTTATATATTGGGCCTAAGTCAAATTATTCTCATACAAAGAAAGAACGAAGATTGATCACCTCACTTGCTCACTACGTGTTGGTAATTTATAAGGTTCCGTAACCAAAAGGTAAAACGGGACCCTATTGCTAATCTGTCTGTCTGTCTATCCATCTGTCACCAGGCTGTATCTCATGAACCGTTATAGTTATACAGTTGAAATTTTCACAGATGATGCATTTCTGTTGCCACTATAACAACATTTAGGTTGGGGAAAAAGTCTTTTCGCATTATCAAATTCAAATTCAAATTCAAATAATTTATTTTCTCTTCACAAACAATGACGTAACATATATATAAAACAAGCTTAAAAACTACGTGATAAAGTTTGTGAGAGACTGGTGTCTGCACTAGGAAAACCTGTATAGCAGATCACCAGGGTCCCACCAGACGGAGTTTAAATATGATTATACAAAAAAAAAATATATATATATAAACAGTAAAAGTGAAGGAGCTGTGTGCATAACAAAATAAATCAAATGTACATAATAATAAAAACCTAAAAACTAAATCAAAGTGAAAAACTATACAACACAATAAAAGAGATATGGAAAAATGTGAGAAATATTATGAGTAAATTAGAGTAAATTAGAGGGACGGACTATTTCGGATGAGTCAGTAACTCCTCAGTTGCTTTATAATCTAAGTTAAGGAGCCATTCAATTAGAGCACTCTTACATGACTTTTTTGATAGGTGATATATCGTGGTAATGCGATTAATTTTATTGTATAGATGGGAACCTTGGAATGTATAAAATCTTTGAGAGAAGCACGTTCTTAGACCCTTAACTGTATTGCAAACAGAGTATTTTCTGCGTTTTCCTGAGATAGAGACGGGATCAAATATGATGGAGGTGTGTTTCTTGAGTACAGTGTACAGAATAAAAAGTTGCCTCACTGACAAGACTTTAAAGTGTTTGAAGAGATCAACAGTAGGATAGAAATGTGGCAGAAAACAGGCCACCTTTAGTACCACCCGCTGGGCTCTTTCCAATTTCAAAATGTTAGATTTAGGAGCACCCCCCCATGATGTTATACAGTAAGTAAGAAGACACTGACACATCGCAAAATATACCCACCTTATAACCTCAGTGTCCGCTGCGTGACGAAGACTTTTAAACAGAAAGATTAATTTGCGAATTCTAGAAGTTAGACTGTCTATTTGTGGCTGGAAGTTTAAATTATTATCTATTATAATTCCAAGGTACTTAATAGAGGTAGTCTTTTGGAGAACGGGACAGGAGCAAGTGTTAGAATTTGAGTTTATGCAAGAGTGCGCTTTAATCTGGAAATGGGATAACAGTTCATTGCGTTTGTTAGTGAGGGAGAAAGCTAAATACTTGGTTTTATCGACATTAAGGGTAAGGACATTATTTTTTAACCAAGCTAGAACCGTATCAAAACCCTTCTGTGCATAATCGTAGACACCAGCCCATGAGTCTGCTGTAAAAAGTAGTGCCGTATCATCAGCAAAAGATATGATTTTACCATGGGGTAGCTGTAGGTTACAGAGATCATTAATGTAGGCAAGGAAGAGGGAGGGTCCGATCACGCTTCCCTGTGGTATACCAAAAGTAACAGGATGGTCATCACTGACATAGTTACCTATTTTAACCCTCTGGAACCGATCAGATAGGTAGTCCCGGAAGAGTTGAAGTGGGAGACCCCTGATTCCCATGTTTTCCAGCTTGTTTAGTAGGTTGGGTACAGATACCGTGTCAAACGCTTTGGCCAGGTCAAGGAATATGACAAGCGCCTTATTTTTACCATCAAGACTGGTAACAAGATGATCTGTCAGCTCATGAACAGCGTCGGCACAAGATTTTCCAGCCCTGAATCCAAATTGACCTTGTGATAAGAGGTTATTGCGTTCAAGGTATTTGGTAAGTCTGCAGTTCATGAGCCGTTCCAATAATTTGGAAAGAGTGGGTAGAATAGAGATTGGCCTATAATTGTTGACACGGCCTCTGTCCCCAGCCTTGTGGATAGGATGTACAAGTGATTTTTTTAAGGGTAAGGGAAAGGTGCCTGTGTAAAGTGCAAGATTAAATAACTGGGTAAGTGTGGGAACCAAGTAGTTCTTGTAATGCTTAAGAAACCGAGCAGAAATGGGGTCAACACTTTCAGAGCAGGTGTTTTTTAGGCTACAAATGAGGGAGTCTACCTCCTTCTCATCAGTGGGAAGAAAAGCCATTGAATGTGGATGAGTGACGGGAACACTGGTAGGGATAGGAACTTGATGACTTAATATCTTTTCGGCGAGGGATTTACCAATATTAGAAAAGAAGTAATTTACCTCATTGACAGACTCTTGAGGGTTTTCAACATTTATGAGTTCCTGGGCGGGCGGTTTAGGTTTGACTGTGTCAGTAATTTTCCTAATGACCTTCCAAAGCTCTTTGCTATTATGTTTTGCATTACGAATCTCCTCTTTCTCGTATTCTTGTCTGACTCTTTTCAATAGGTCATTACAAAAGTTGCGGTATCTTTTGTATGTGATTAGCAATGCTTCATCATTCGGATACTTTTTCACCTTCATATGCAGGTTGTCCCTATTAATAGAGCATCTCAAAAGTCCTGGAGTGATCCAAGGCTTAATGATACGGCGGCGGTTACTGACAGGGACAACCCTGGTATGAATAGAAATGACATTGGTTAATGTATCAATAAGATATGTAGCTGCTAGGTTGGCGTCAGTCATGGAGTACAATAAGGAAAGATCGAGTCCCTTCATAGCATCATCTAAGCCAGTATAGTCAATAACTTTTATGAATTTCTTGGGATGGGTAGGTCGCGTTGACAAATTTACAAAAAGGGAGGTAGTGTCATGGTCAGTCACTGATGAATGCATTACGAAACAATGCGCGTTCCTCTTGGTTTTTAGAATTACATGGTCAAGGCAGGTACGTCCATGTGTGGGAAAGTTGTGGGCTGGTAGTAGGCCATGAGACGCCAATAAGTTAAGGTAATTATGAGAGCGAGAGTCAGAATTAAGTTCTGTAATATCAATATTGATGTCACCGGCCAAAACAATATTTTTTGTAGATGAATATTTTGAGAGGAGTTCGTTCAGAGAGTTCAAAAAACCAGAGATATTTTTCTGCGCAGGAGGACGGTAAACTGCTATTATGACAGTGTCTATATCAATTTTGACTAAAAGACAGTTTGCATCAGTCAGTAGAGGTTCTTCAACAGATAATTTCAAGCTGCAATTATGATAAATCACCACACCTTCGTTTTGAGTAGTGTTATTAGAGGTAGAGTGTGACGTATAGTTTTTAAGAGTAGGAATGACCTGGGTGTATGGCAGCCAACATTCTGTCAAGATTATGAGATCCCAATTTATATTACTTCTGCTGAGTAATGTTTGGAATGCGGGGAGGTTGCGTCTAATGCTTCTAATGTTTTGGTGAATAAGTGAGAGATACTGTTTCGGTTTAGGTATGTAGGTAGAAATGTCTTCAACGACACTTAAATGAGGTTTTGCAACCGAAACCGCATCCAAAATGGAGTTTATTTCGTCTACATTATCGAATATAAATTATGGGTTTCTGGTAGATTGCTCTGAAGGTGTTGGGGGGAGGACAAAGTTAGGGAGTATAGGTGAAACAAATTAAGAATGTGTGTTTTAGTAAATAAGGGAGTTAACTTACTTGACAATTTAGGGAGTCGAATATCTGAGAATAACATTATGTGTAAGTGAGTATAGAGGTGGAAAAATTTGTCTACAACAATTAACAACTTGAATTTAAGAGTAAGTTTTTACATTAAATAAGATTCAGGTGACCATAAAACAGTTTTAAAGAAGCGAGATAGCATCGAGACACTTAATATGCTTTGCCGGCATTTTTTCTTCCTTCCGGACCAGGATACGCCCATCACGAACCCAAACAAATTTGTACGCCTTTTCTTTGGCGACCTTCCGAACAGCAGCATAGATTTCCTTATTTGAAGGAGATAAGTGCTCCGATACAAATACTGGACATTTTTCGCCCCCATAACCAAGATGATGAGAGTTCAGCTTGCTATCGCTGTGAGCTTTATTGAAATTAGTTACTGAAGTCAAGAGATCATCACGGATGCCTGTATTCTTAAAACGGACAATAATTGATCTAGGTCGATTATTTTTCGTATCCATTTTTCGAACTCTGTTTGCAGAAAGCACATCTTGTTCTTGGATGGTATTCGAGACAGCGTTGGATAGTTGCACAATCGTTTTTACGAGGTTTTCATTATTATTTTCGGGAACACCGTTTATCTCAATATTCTCCTGTCGGGTAAATTGCTCCAGAGAATTTAGTCTGGACGTTAGATCCTGAACTGATTTCCGTAGGATATTGTTTTCCTTTTCCAGATCCTTAACTTTATCCTTGTTGACGGTAAACTCAGCGCTAATACGGTCGAACTCGTCACTCATAAATTGAACTGATTTAGCCAGACCTGGCAGTGAAGATAGATGTTCATTAATTTTGGAAAGTTCGGTGGTAACGCAGTTTTTGATGGTAGCGGCCATTTCATCAGTTAAGGCTCTGTGTATCTCGACTCGGATAGTTTCAATGATTTCCGCTGTAAAGGAGGCCTCGGAGTGGACGAACTGCTCAGTAGATTGTTGCTCCTGGGGTGAGTCAGTTGGGCGCGGACGTTTGACCCTTGAAGAAATTAATATCTCCGAATCTTGGTCACGAGAGAGCGGGTTTTCTACCATATCTACTTCCGACTCGATAACAACAGCTTTTGGGGTACTTAGGTTTGGTGGAGTGCGTACGACTTTAGGCATATTTACCCGAATGAAACAAAAAAAAAAAAAAGAATTAAATAAAAAAAAAATGCAAAAAGTGAAAATGTCGTGACTTGGATGCGAACCGACTCTGTCTATGCGCAAGTTTTTAGTCTCGAGCGCTCCGACCTCGAGACCAAATACACATTTCTTGGAACGTTGAAAAGTAGACTGTATTGTACAACACTGAGCGTCTGCAGGGGGCGTACTTAACTAATGAGTCCAAAGATCACTTGTTTTGTTTGTCACCAACACAAATTGCAAGAATGAATCCACGTTTGTGTTTTAAAAACTGTTTATTGGTATTATAAAATGAGTATTTCGCAATAATTTTAACACAGATTGTTCACAGAGTTATGAACTTTGATTTGCACGGAGTAAAGAAAGTTTGGATTCACTTTTTACTAGTTTTATTAATTAAAATTGCAGAGAACAACAAAAGTACGTCAGTTCACTCAACTACCGTCGGCGGAATGGAATTATAGTATGTATGAACTTGTAATAAAATCTCTTTGGGTATACTATTTGTATCTGGCTGGTTTTGGTATCATTGAAAGTTTAAATTTTAAAAAACATAATTCCAAATTCAAATTAGGAAAATGTGTGATTTTCATTTGTTTTTCGTACCGTCAAGATGAGTGAATCTATTGAAGAAATTTGATACATTTTAAAATTTTACTACAAAAAAGGCAAATATGCAACGCAAGCCGCGAAAAAAATTTGCGATGTTTATAGACCTAGTGCAGTGTCTGCGAGAGTAGCACAAATTTGGTTTAAGCGTTTTCAATCCGGAAATTTTGATGTCAAAGATGCACGTCGCTCTGGTCGCCCTATTACGGATAAAATGGATTCCATTTTTGAAAAAGTGGAGCAAGATTGGCATATCAGTAGTTACGCCGTAGCTGAAGAACTGGGAATTGACCACAAAACAGTTTTGGCGCATTTGAAAAAAACTGGGTACACAAAAAAGCTCGATATATGGGTTCCTCACGAGCTCACTGAAAGAAACCTAATGAACCGTGTACTCATTTGTGATCCTTTATTACGACGTAATGAAACCGAACCATTTTTGAAGAAGCTGATAACTGGTGATGAAAAGTGGATCACGTACGACAAGAACGTGCAAAAAAGGTCGTGGTCAAAGGCCGGTCAGGCTTCACAAACTGTGGCGAAACCCGGGTTAACTCGCAACAAGGTGATGCTGTGTGTGTGGTGGGATTGGAAGGGCATTATTCATTATGAGCTGTTACCACCAGGCAGAACCATCGATTTTAAACTCTACTGCGAACAACTGATGAGATTAAAGCAAGAAGTTGAGAGAAAGCGGCCGGAATTAATCAACAGAAGGGGTGTGGTCTTTTATCATGATAACGCTAGACCTCACACATCTTTAGCCACTCAGCAAAAACTAAGAGTTTGGCTGGGAGGTGTTAATGCATCCGCCGTATAGTCCTGACCTTGCACCTTCAGATTTCCACCTGTTTCGGTCTCTTCAGAATTCTTTAGGCAGTGTCAGGTTAACATCACGAGAGGACTGCCAAAACCACTTGTCGCGGTATTTGGATCAGAAGTCCCAAAATTCTATAGCAATGGGATCATGTCCCTACCTACAAGATGGCAAAAAGTTATCGAACAAAATGGTACCTACATACTTTAGTTAAATGTAAATAAACTATATTAAAAAATGTTTTGAATTTTCATAATATAGATATTTTTAGCATCAAATTCTGATTTAAAGAACTAGCTTAGCTTATTCTGTAAGAACGTTCATTCATTGTCCCACTTATAGTCTAATCCACTTATCGGGAAAGCGAGAAAAAATATATTTCAGATAAAAATGACGTATTGGCAACATTGTAATACGGAGCTATATGCTATAAAGTAGATTGTTCCAATCGTTGAATGTGAGTCATCGAGTATTTGTAGCCTTTCCTGTAAGATTAGTGGATCGATATCAAGTATATTGAATCGTGAACTCTTTTACTTCTGCATATAAGTAAATTTTATCCATTGTAGCAATGATAACACAACGAGCGAGTGGAATTTTCTGTAAAAGCTTGAAATTATAGGAATAGTAATGTTACACGTCGTTAGTTATGAGTATTAATGTGGAATGGATGGCTATAAGAAACGATGGATGGACTGAGTGAAAGATGATATGGCTAGAAAGAGGGTGACTACTAATAGAGAAGTCAAAAATCAATCTGCCTGCTTCCAGTCTAATCGGTTACAGCTGAATACCAATATTTTACATGGAGCGACTGCCTATCTGACCTCCACAACCTAGTAACTGGGTAATACGATACCCATTGGTAAGACTGGTTGTCAGACTTTCGGGCTTCTGACGACCCCTAGCAAAGATCCACGAATGATTGACAGCTAGAACCAACGGCTTTACGTGCTTTCTGAGGCACGGAGGAGTCTCGGTATGTAAAGATGGTCACCCATCCACGAACTAACCCCGCTGAAGCTTAACCCGTGCGGATGTTATTACTTAGCTATGAGCTCCTCGACGACTAATAGAGAAGAATGAAAGAAAAAGACATATTGCGCTGACGCCAAATAAATTGGAATAAGGGCACGAGAATGATCAGTAAATATACACTTAGGGATGGCAATCTGAGATCGATTAATTGAATCAATTTTTAATCGATATCCAGTACTGAATCGATCTAGTGAATCGATATTTCACCGTAGAAAATCGAGATTTGATTCTCTGTTTTGATAAGAACCTGAACCGTCAATTATTTAGAATTTATTGAACGTGTTGTTCACTTAATTACTCAAAAACTCGCTAGATGACTGTGTACTTAGTTTCCTCCGTCGCTCGTAAATAGGTAAAAGAAATAAATAAAAAATGCACTTCGTTATCGCAAACCTGTTTTTATTTTTCACTTTCTAATAAAACACCATTGCAATATTCTGTGTGCAGCACGCAATAACGATAACTTTGTGTTTTTCAAAACTAAATCGTATAAAATGAGATTTTATACGGTTAACTCGTAGTTTTCGACGATCCGTCTCGAGGGCGCACTATAATCGACATTCACGAATGGTAGTCCCTACTGCTACAAGAGTGCCCATGATGGCCCTATAAATAAAACAATTGACGTAGATATCAAATAAAATGTAAGTGTGTGTCCCCGTTTTTGTTGAAAATAATCATCTCTTCCTATTACCAAAGTGTACATCACTTTAGGTGCTGTTTATACTCGTATAATTATTATGTTTTTAAACGAAACGAAAATGTAAGGTAACCAGAAAATTCGAAAGATAATAATTTCACGAGAAGCAGATTATAGATAAGTGCTAGTCACTTACTGGATAAGTAACGTTACACCTTATTATAACAAACCCTTAGTCCCCTTTACTACACACTAAAATTAGCTGTGGGCGGCTTTGCCCACGTGACAATGTTCATTATCGACATAAGGAATTAATTGCAGGCATTGTGATGATCAAAACGGTGAAGGAACGCATCGCGAGGAAACCGGCATATCCTAGAACCAAAAATTCTAAGACATCCCGTCTTACAACGAGGACACCTGTATCCCAGCAGTGGGAACATTATAGGGTGATTATACTACAGTTATTCTTATTAGTTCCTATATGGGGTTTGGTTACACGCCTTTGGTATATGGTTTTGCATACCAAATGCCATAGGCGTCAAAACAAATAAATTGTAAAGATTTTTTTGTTGCCAATTATCGAAAGTAACATTCTAGTAGGCTGTAGAATTAAATGCTGCCGTCTCTAATTTAATTTATTAACTACATTTCTTTTTTAATTTTTTAGTCAGTAAGATACAATTTTAAAGCGATAAGATATCCTCGACTAGCAAACCCTCAGTCACATTCACTCCAGTCTCATAAAGTGATGTCCTCGACGAAGCATTAGGTTCTATCCATAACCCATAAATAATCCATGAGAACAATATTCGTAAACTCACGCCTGACGTCTCATGGACAGAACGATACTTATATCTGGACAAAGCGATATTATGTCCATTGAATATGGGATCCGATAACAGTATGATATTTCAGTGCGCAGAGGCACTAAGGGCAGCTTCGGATAAACTCATAAAGTGTTGAGCGACGCAATTGAGTGCTTTGATGAAAATATTATAGTGTTGATAAAAGTTTGATATTTGGTTGCCTTTTCGGTGATAATTTGCGCGTGGAGACAAATATGTAGAACTAATCAGATTCAGGTGTAATACAATACTGCTGCGTTTTATTATTATTTGTAGAACAGAGTTTAAAAGATTACACATTTTGACTATACCTTCACTATACATTTATGAAGCAGCAGTAATGATAAAACGCGACATTAATAAGTATGATACATTGAGAAGTGCACGACATAAAAATGAATTAAGTGGAATTAGATGTAAGACAGTTAAGTTTAAAACGAGTATATTTGGGACAGGTGTAAAAATTTATAACAAACTTCCAAATTATGTAAAAAACAGTGTTTAAAAAAGAAACTAAAGGAATCCTTGATAAGTAAAGCCTACTATTCAATCAATGACTTTTTTAATGACAAACATACTGGTGACTGCGTCATTAGATAAGCTATCTTAACATTAAATTTAATTTGTATGACATGAATGAATAAATTATATCTGACTATGTGATTAAACAACTTATATTAATGCATGATGAATGATGTACGTTGACTTAGAACGATTAATGATTTTAATGTTAAAAACAAATATTGAAGAAGCATGAAATATTGTACACCATATAGGTACGTTACAGCGAGCCTTTATTATAATAACCATAAGAACTGATATTTCACCTGTGGCTAACAATAAATGAATTGGAATTTGAATTTGAAGTATAACCTTTTTTATTTCCAATTTACTAGCATAAAAGAACGAAAGAAAAATAAGTTTATTTATCACAGAAACGCACGCATACAAAAAGATAGTTAACTCGAGTAATACATAATTAATAGAAAAAAAAAATATATACATAGATGTACATGTCGCAGCCAACTAGCTTAATCAGCCGTTTAGTTAACATCCTAACTCTGTCGCAGCCATCTGGTGAAATTAGCCAGTTAATTGGACGCCTAGGCTGTGACACCCAATTAAATAGCTAAAGGACAACTAGAACTTTGACCAACCACGCGCGCCGAAATGGTAGCAGTAACTAAGCCAGGGCACTCCGATCACATGGGTTAAGTTAGAACTGTGACAAACCGCGCGCGAGCCGTTAGCTGTTAACTAAACTGCTAATTAAGCTACTTGGCTGCGACGTCAGTGTCGGCGTTTAATGAACGGCCTAACGGTCCAATTATCTGGCTAATTTAAGGAGCACAAAACACAAAGTTTCTAATTGTTGCTTCCAAAATGTGGCGGACTCAGTACAAATATTAAAATCATTCACTGATAAAATGCAACAGTCTAGTGGGGTTAACATTCTTCATAATCAGCCTATGATATTCCCACTACTGTGACACACAGGCCTCCTCTCCGTGAGTGAGAGTAGGCCGTAATCCAGCACGCAGGTACAGTGCGGGTTGGTAGATGTTACATGTTTTCGAATTTTTGGTTCTAAGACATGCCGGTTTCCTCACGATGTTTTCCTTCACCGTATTGAGAGCAGTTGTGATGAAATAATTTACACAAAGTAAAGCGCCTCTTTGGGTTCGAAACTACGACCACTCGTAAATCGCGGTCACCACCACCTACTCTCAAATTCAACCATTTTCAAAGCAGGTTAATTTTGAACTATAAGTACAGTTTTGAAATACTTCTTGTGAAAAATTAAGGCTTAATAGGTATTTATGTAACTTTTCCTAAAGTTATGTAAAATAAAGCTGCATACATACCTGCCGATACTGATGAAGCACATGTGCATGATGCTCGCAGAACACGCGAGTACGTCACACGTGACGTACACATTACACCACACCACACCCAGCGGCCAATACCCTGAGAGGAAATAGATTTTGAACCGACTGTAGCAAAGAAAGAAAGAAAAAACTATGTTTATTATATAATTAATTTGCAGCACACCCCCGTGTGGAAATGAGGAGACAGGGGTGAAAAGTGGTGTAGAAATGTTATTAATCCTATTCAGAGCTTTGTTGACACAGATAGTTAAAGATTTAAAAACTACCATTACTCGTATTACTATCTACCTGGATATAGTGTGGTTAAAAGTAAATTAAAAAAAAATCCCGACTGCAAAAATGATAAATTGATAAACAAGCATTATTATCTATTGAACTGTGTTTTTGTAAGATATCGCACTAACAAAAGTTACACCATATTGCGGGTTGTGGGCCTGCGGTATTCTACCAAAACTTAATGCTTGGTTTTAAATGTAGAGTTATGTGTTTTTGCAGTCGGGTTTTTTTTTTAATAATTTGCATTTTAAAAGCTTTTAGTTTATTTGTGTATTTGGTATTGACAAATTACCTACTAGCTTTGTTTGATACAAATATTGTTGTAATATGTTTAAAAAATACCCTCCCCTTCCTTTTTTTTTGTATTTGCAGATACAATATATATGTACATATTATAATGTAGCTTATGTTACTTCCACAATTAACACGAATCTAACAACACCTCATATGTTAAAATCTATCAAGCTCTTTAGGCTACAGAGCGTGTCAAAGAAATACATACATACTTTCGAAAAATATTACCCGCCTTCTAGGGCAGTCGAGTAAAAAGTGTTTCGTCCTCACTTCCCCACGATTTGCATTTGATTACCACACGCAAGGAATAACTACTGCATTGTCAGAAACCGCTCAAAATATGTATGTCAATGTTACGTACATTGACATACATATTTTGAGAGGTTTTTGATATACACAAAACATTTGTTTTTGGTATACACAAAACATTTGTTTTTGGTATACACAAAACATTTGTTTTTGGTATACGAGTACACAAAACATTTGTTTTTTTTATATTTCTAGCATTGTTTCACCTACTGAATGAAATACCGTAAATTCCTTAGTTAATTTAAATTCTATAGTATAATCAGTCTATAATGTTCCAACTGCTGGCACAGAGGCCTCCTCTCGGTGAGAGGGAGTGGGCCGTAATAAACCACGCGGGCCCAGTGTGGGTTGCTCACTACAAATTTTACAGTAAAAGCAATCAAGGGTACCTGCTTTTATAGTTGTTTTTGAAGTGAATACTTCTTTAGGCAAGTTGGGCACTTTTGGGATGGGGAAAAAGCACTGAACTCGCGTGACCGTCATGCTCAGATACACATATACACAGATGTTTATAATTTTTTGAAGCTAAGAAGTTTTCATTTCTGACATGCAGTCCTACGACTGACAGTTTTTTTTTTACTTATTGTTAGTATTTGCCTCGTTACGTAGCATAAAATCGGCCTATAATGTTCCCACTGCTGGTAAAACGGCCTCCTCTCTGTGAGGAGTGGGCCTTAATCTACCACGCGGACCCAGTGCGGGATGGTAGATGTCACGTCTTCGAATTTTTTCTTCACGTTTTGAGAGCAGTGGTGATGAAATAATTTACACAAAGTCTGGGTCTGTCTGGGTTCAAACCTACGACCCACAACTTGTAAGTCGCGGTTGTTTCCACTGGGCCACCACTGTTCTCGTTACGTAGGTAACTACATTTTCACATCGCAAAATATTTGCAACCCAACATCCAAAATTGGATTTCAAAACGGCAGTCATATTTTTTTGACTACATGGTGATTTCCTACGAATTTCCATACAACTATGAGCAGAAGATTGCTTCCTGCTGACAAATATGCCAAATTCAAAGGAGCAGGGACTGGGAATAAGATTTTATGTCCCCTGTAGTGTGACATACGGTGCGTGCGAGTGGCAACCAGGTGTTTTTTTCTTTTTGTGTATCGTCTTTAGGCGCGTTGAGCCATCTTTGGTAGGGAAATACGAGTATCTTATGGGTTCGTGTCGCCGACATGCTAATGTTAACAGTATATCTGTAGCTATGAGTATGACGTGTTGCGCTTGGCCAGCGGGGAAAGAGAATATAATATAGTTTTAAGTTTTCACTCTTGTCGGTAGTCCCCACGACATGTTCCCATGCGCCTATAATAAATGATAAATAATTTATATTTCTATAAGTAGGTTTGTTTTTCAATCATATTTTTAAAATAAAGCTAGATAAGGTCGGCGTTTCCTATCAGATAGGAAACGCCGACCTTATAATAATAAAAAAAAAACTAGATGATGTCAGCGTTTCCTATCTGACTACTCTGAGAAGAAAGGCCGAAACAAACTCAGATGTCAGAGTCTATTTTAAAGTCCAGACATAAGCTTGGTCAGATCATGTGAAGGCCATGTAGATTGGTGTCTGAAATGGTCCTTTTGAGGAAAGAACCACACAGATTGAGTGGACCTGTCCAGTCAGTGCACGCATTTGTAATTAATCGCGCAGTTCAACTCAGAACTTAAGGAGCTCAACGATGCGACGAACAATACCAAAGAAAGAAAATTTGGGTAAGCCGCATAAATTACTCAAACTGCCAGGCCATAATTAACTTCTACTAAATCAGGAAAAAAAAATGTCCCACATAGAAATCACATTCACAATAATTGAAAACAAGAGAACCATGTAGTTTAGAACCACACAGATTTGAGTGGACCTGCACTCAAATCTGTGTGGTTCTTTCTTCAAAAAACCATTTCAGACGCCAAACTACATGGTTCTCTTGTTTTGAAAATCAGAAAAAAAAAAACAACAATGTCCCACACATTGTTGTTTTTTTTTCTGATTTAGTTCTTTCAGTTTCAGTTCTTTCCAGTCAGTGGACGCATTTATTTTTAACCACTACGGGGAACTTCTTCGTATTCCTTTCACCTGGTGGTGACGCTGATGACTTTTCTTTTAGAGCTCGATTTGAATCGTTTCTCCTGCACCCTGTACGGTTCATCGTAGCAACATTGATGTTGGTATTAATTTGTATCCGTTAAAGCATCTCAAGCGTCAAATTAATCAAATAAGTAATTATGTACAATTATGTATGTATACGAGTACAAGTAATAAGAACCTCTATATTTGATGTTTGGAAGTATATTAACGAATATTCAATGGCGATAAAGTGCGTGTAAGATTCTTTTTAACTCATCAAGGATCATAAATACAGTTATGAATGATGCTGTTTTAAAACGATTGATTGGCAGTTCACTAGAACTGCCAATCAATCGTTTATTATGAAATTCATATCTTATTATTTATCCTTATAACCATTGGAAAGCAAATTCTGTGATAAAAGTAGCTTTTCATTGGATATGACAAGTTTGAATGCTCGCCGTTCAACAGCCCCGTGTGTCACAACAGTTTATATTAGATAGCCTTAGTCGAAAGCGTTCACACAATTGGCTGAACTTCCTTTCATAAAAGGCTTGCGTAGTTGAAAATAGGTACAATTTGTAAGGCTCTGGTACACGTTGGTGTGAAAGATGAGAACTATCTGGGTAAATGGATAGTCTGTGAGCAGTAATAGGTACAATGTGTTACCATTTTCATGCAATTTTCTGGTGCCTCTTGTGAGCCATTTTAAAGAAATTGTTAGCAATTTTTGTAAGGTTAGAGATGAATAATGACAGCGATTCAAATACTTTCATTCAATTTAGATATAATAGACGATTGACCAACATAGCCTGCAGGTAAGCAAGCTGAAGTGGCAGTGGGCTGGCCATAATTGTCGAAGGACCGAAGGCCGGTGGAGCAGACGAGTCCTGGAGTGGAGACAGCGTATCGGCAAGCATAGCGTGGGACGCCCCCTAGCTAAATGGACCGACGACCTTAAAAAGGTGGCTGGGACAGACTGGATGCGGAAGGCGGAGGACAGTGTATTGTGGCGCAGCCTGAGAGAGGCCTATGTCCAGCATTGGACTGTTATAGGCAGAGTTGATTGATTGCTGATTGATTGAGACGATTGCAGTACGTACGAGTGAAGTAGGCTTTTTAAAGTTGTCACATGATTTTCAGTCTACAGGGTTAAATGAAATTAGCTAGCGAAACTCCGCAGATATGATGGGTATATAAACTAAACTAAACTCAAAAACAATTCAAAATGAAAAATATTTGTTTTTTTTTTGGTTAAAGACCGTTGGTTGTGTTGTTACTGGACGTACGACTAGAGAAATCAGTTTTATTTTTTTTGTTTTTAGTTATCGATAACCATCATCTCTCCGTGAAGTTTACACACATGTAATAGGTAGTAACTGTTCGGTACAATATTTGCAACCGAACAGCTCAGCACTTTTGCCTGCATGCATTTCCATAAATGCATGTATCGCAACTAATTCAAACCAAACCAGGTCAAACCATCTTAGTGCTAATTTAGCTTAGATTTACCATTTGATAATTATAATAACTTGTAGTGTTCAATATAGCTTTTAAACCATATACTTTCGTATCATTAAATCAGTGATCGTAAACCAACAACCAAACCATAACCAGTCTTAACATATATACCAAATCAATCAAATATCAACCAACCCAGAGCTTAGTGCCACATCAGGCAGGTGCTAAATTCTACAGTAACTAAACGATTTTTAACGTTTCAATGGTAAACCAGAATATACGAGAACCATAATTTAAATTGTGGTGATATCTACCAACTCACACCAGGCCCGCGTGGTAAAGAAGAAAAATAAAGAAGGAAAATACGTTTATTTGCGGTAAATATGACGCAAAGAAGGCACACAAATACAAAAAAGAAACAATTTGGGAGGGAACATGCGTCACATCCACGCAAAAAGGCCAACGCTCAGCATAATGCTGCGACCTGCTGCTACTGGTAGATTACGGCTCACTCCCTCTCACCGAGAGGAGGCCTGTGTCCCAGCAGTGAGAACATTTAGGCTGATTATGATGATAATTTAAATTATGAGATTGAAAAACTTACCTAAAAATCCAGGAATCGCCCCCATAGGCATTACAAACAAGCTGACCAATAAATCAGCAATGGCTAGCGATAGAAGAAAATAATTCGTAAGATTCTGAAGTCTCTTATCTAAGCACACTGCTAAACACACCAATATATTACCCACACCACCAGCTATTATAAACACTATCACAAATAGAAAACTCCAATCGTAACCCACTTTATCTACCACCTTTTCCGTCACATTCCTTAAGTCATAACTACATTGAAAAGTTTCCACTACACCTAACACTGATGTTTCATTCAAAGCGTCAATGTACAACGTCCGGTTTCGAGTTTCCGTGTAACAGAAGAGGGTGTCCAAATCGCAGAATAAACTTGGTAATCTGAGCCAAAGATTCTTGAGTGCACTCTCGAAGATTATTGTGACCATCTTCAGCTTGAGGTAAGGACTGCACAGAGTGTCGTTGCCACCAACATTTGTAGTATTACATGAAGTGCACGTAAACGAAGTTTCATTCTGGATATCTATATTCAGTTCACAAGTGTAGTTAATAGTGTTATCATCAGTGGTACAATCGAGGCCGGAGAAGGAATCGCCGCAACTTCGACCGTGAATCAAATGGCATTGGAATTCTTGAAACGCTGTGTCCAGGAATGTGAGATTATTCATGTCAAAGACCATACTAGGTCACATGTTGTACTCCGTCTTTGATGGTCATCCTTTCGGAATCTGAAACAAAAGAATAAGATATCTTAATCTCCAATTGTTATACTTAATTATTTTAAGTTATTAAATATTGAGGCCTTGGCAGAGAGTACAACTTTGTGCCCTTTGGCGTCGAGACCCTCGGTCCGTGGGGTCCCAGTGCGCATAAGTTATTTGCGGAAATCGCGAAGCGTCTAGTTGACGTAACTGGTGACCGAATTTTGGCGTCTTTCTCGCGCAACGCATCAGCATTGCAATTCAGCGAGGAAATGCCGCCAGCATCCTCGGTACAATGCCCCGAGGGCCTTTTTTAGGCTTAACTTAGCATTAATTTAATTTAGTTAAAGTTAATAATCATCTTGTAATTTGGTTATGTAAATAAATAAATTGTATAAAGCTTAATTATTAACTTTATTGACTTGGCGGAGTATTCATTCAGAACAAAAGCCACTTTTAATAACTTTGCCCAGAGTACATATATATTCTTCTGTTTTGTGGAGTTTTATAGACTAACATTTTTCAAACACATAGGCTGTGTTTTTGCTCTTTGCTTTGAATTTTTGGCTAAAATCATTTTCGGAAGTGGGGTATTAACAATATTCTATTGTTCTTTACCGCCGAAAGATGATCTCCCCTCGCTCACAAAACAAAAGAAGGTAAAATGAAGAAGGTCATAATTTCCATATTACAAAATCTTTGGTGCGAGCATTAATATTTTGTTCCATATTTTGTATCAACCTTATTTGCAACTAAGTTTAAAATAAATAAAAATTACAAGTAGACGCTGATATAAATGAGTGTTTAATTAACTAAAGATTAATTATTCCAAGCAAGTTACAGTCAGTTTCAGAGCATTAATTAAACAGTTTAATGATTATAAATTCAAGCTTCATTTTGACCTTACTAACTATTATTTAACGCGTAATTTCCGAGTTGCTGACAAGTTAGGTAATACATAGACCGCTGGTATAGACTAGCAAGAAATAGATAGCGTCATCGTCTCCCGTCTCTGGCCCGTGCAAACAAAATGGCAAATTAAAGAAGTATTAAATAATTTAGTAGTTTTCTATCTGGAATTTCTCAGTAACAGCCCGGAGTCTGGATTTGTGCCCGGTTAGGGTATCGTATTACCCAGTAAATGGGTTTTGGAGGTCAGATAGGCAGTCGCTCCATGTAAAATACTGGTATTCAGCTGTATCCGGTAAGACTGGAAGACGACCCCGACGTAGTTGGGAAAAGGCAGGCAGATGATGATGAGTCTGGTGTACAATAAAGTATATATATATATAAATAAATAAATAATAATAAAATATTAATGATTTAATTGGTTCTATCAGCAACATTGTCAACTATTTTAGTAATTGCGGTTTGTCCTTATTAGGGCCTTATCGCAATAGCAATTTGCGAGCATGTTTCTAGCAAGGCGATTTTTTAACGCACTCGCGGCGTGTACGTAGCGAGCACGACACGTGTGCGCAACGTGTCCGCCGTATTGGCGTAACGAGAGCGGTTGACGTAACTGTACAAGAGAAAGCGAGACAAGCGAGTGTACAATGTTGTGAACACGCGGAGATCACGTCGCGTAGTCGCTCGTTTTGCAACTGCGGAGAGCATGTTCAGAAATCTCTTCGCTGGTAACACGTTTTTTTTTTCTTTGGGTGGGAAATCATCAAATAACTTCTCCCGCTCTGGGCGGAGCGGGAGGGTGTGTCAGACTCTTACTGACTAAAACCCACCCGTATTCCTACCTGTTGCCTGTGTTGCCAGGAGCCTCGGTGACCCTTTAGTACCTTCCCGCGACTCGGCAGGCATCGGCCCTAGTGGACCCCTACATTTGTGCTGACGACATCTCTTTGAGGCGCGTGTGGAATACAACGCGCCGTCAACCCGGGCCTGGTCCTTACCGGACGGTGGGCTACCCATTGCTCACCGTCGCTGGTAACACGCTGACAAATTTTCAGTGTAATGCTCTTAGCAAACGGCAGAAAAGAACATAATAACTCTTATGACAGGTCTATCATGATTCCCAACTGCTCCATTCCATAATCACTGCATTATCTATAGTCGTGCTAGAAACATGAACTATTCATACATAATATAATGGCACATATACAACGCTGCTTCAAAGTAGACTAAAGTGCACTTGACTCCGCGTATTAACGTAGAGATGCGAGAGTTATCAAGAAGTGCTGTACAGGTAGGCCTGTATGATAATGTGGAGTGGTGTGATGCGATTTTGTTTTAATGGAACTCAAAGAAGTAGTACTGTTTAGGATAATTATATAATTATGGTCTATGTAAAAATATGTGAAGCACTTCAAGGTTAATTTTTAATCATCATAATCAGCTCATAATGTTCCCACTACTGGGACACAGGCCTCCTCTAAGTGAGAGGGAGAGGGCCGTAATCTACCACGTGGGCCCAGCGCGAGTTGGTAGATGTCATATGTCTTCGAATCTGTGCAAAATGTCCTATAGCCAACTCTTGGACTTGCTGGTTTCCTCACGATGTTTTCCTTCACCGTTTTGAAAGCAATGGTGCTGAAATAATGTATACAAAGTAAAGCGCCTATCAGGGTTCGAACTTACGACCCACAACTCGTAAGTTAACGCGGCGACCGAGTCGAGGACCACTGGGCCACCATTGCTCGGTTAATTTTGACTTGCACATTATTATTTTCCGGCTACGGCGTCATTGACAAAGTTTTGAATAAAAATGACAATTTGAGAAGTGCCATGCGTCTGCTATGTGGGAAAGGAATTTGTTTTTAAATTATTAATATTATTGCTTATATTTAACTAAAACGGTACAACACAAATTACATTAATTAACATAGAAACAATTATTAATATAATAATTCCGTTGACAAGAATTATGTTGTATACAATTTAATTTAAAACTAACATGGAACAGTGGACTCTCTTGCATACTTTCGCTTACAGCACCACACCAGACATATACGAATAATTTTACTGCATCATCCGCAAACACATCACATTCCGCAGATCCGCAGCTTTACGAGAGTAATTAATAAAGTGAGGATCTGTTTGAGTATTTTAAGGGTTCCGTATCTCAAAAGGAAAAAACGGAACCCTTATAGGATCACTCGTGTGTCTGTATGTCTGTCTGTCTGTCTGTCACAGCCGATTTACTGGACCGATTAATTTGAAATTTGGTACACGTATGAATTTTTAAGACCCAAACAAGGACGTGTAAAGTAAATAAATGTTTTTTTTTAATGTGAGGGTCACTATTGGGGGCAAAACAGAAATTAAAAAAAAATGCTAACTGTACCGTGTGACATATCAGATGAAAGGGCTTGTTGTGAGGGTCTCAAATATTTTTATATTATACAGGGTGATTGGAAGATGGGTGCAAAGCTTTAAGGCGAAGATAGTACAGACAATTTAGAACCATTTAAGCCATGGTTGTCTTAGACGAAGTCTTAACAAATATTTTTAACCAAATTTTTAAGTTTTTTTTCGGAAATTCTCAAAATTTAATGTAAACTGCATAATTATGGCCAAATTGAATGATAAATGAATTCATTTTTTATTTATTTAATTAAAGTAATGTGTAAGCAATCAAGCAAAATATGTTTTAGGCTTCTGTGTCATTAGACATTTTTTATACAGACATTTAAAGCTCAGAAAAAATAAAAAATTTGTACAATACGTCTTTTAAACCTTATTAAAAAAAAAACGGAGGGTGCTTTTTTGTTCAAACCTTTTTGAAGACATGCTTAATAATCGTTCTTTCTTTTGAGGTATCATTTATGCGGATATCTTACAAATTATTGAATTTGGTAAATCTCTCAAGATTGTGCGTACAAACTTACATTTGCAGTTGAATTGTATGGGAGAACATTTTCATTTTCAATTACAATAATATCAAGTTTGTTCTTGGGATACATTCATCCCAACCACGGACCATTCATTGTGCGTGGTCCGACACGCACTTGGCCGGTTTTTTTTTTTTATTACTTTAACGATGATTTTCGAATTTTAAAGGATCAGGGGTGAATGAACAAACTCCGATGTCACTGTTTTTATGGGGTACGAGTTGATGAGGGAAGAAGGCTTATTGTTTCCGAATCGCAAATGCCAATAATTTGACAAAAGATACACAATTTACACATGAACTTTACTCACAAACATTATTTATTACCTACAAAAATAACTACAGTCCTTGCAGCCAAAACGAATCATTTATTTCACATCAAACATTATCAGAGGATCTTAACAGGTGAGTGGAAACTGGCAAGCCAGTCACAGTTTATCGCAGAACATTCCAGTTCATTCGAGAGGAATTTTGTTACTACGGACACAATTCAGAATGGTTGTGACGTCAAAGTTGAGGACTACTCCGAAACGAGTGTGCTTGAACAATTTGTTACTATTTAGACTCTAAATCGAGTTTCGAGAACAAGGAGCAATGTGGTGTTGATGCGTTGGACTCTGATTTAGTGGTCATACAGACGCGTCACCGTCAGAGACAACTGCAGCCGTCGACGCGTGCCGCTCGTGTACACTTAGGACCGATTTAATTTCGTCAAATCAGCCAATTAAGAGGCTGACAACAGGTAAAGCGCGGTCACTGTTGGAATGCATAGAAAAGAAATAGAAGTGCGATGATACAACGCTGGTAATTTATTTCAAAATATGAAGCAATTATCTATTTACAAAAATCTATTGATTGGATAAGAAAAATAAAACACAATTATGCTAATATGTTGCTTGTAGAATAATCTGACAAAAATCAGAATGATTGCATGTATACTCGTATCGGTATGGTTTTTAATAGTTGAAATTTATTTTTAGAGGTATTTTCGTGATTTTTTTGTATCGTATCAAATTAGTATTCATTTTTTAATATCTATCTACCTAGAATATGATCAGAAGAATATCATAGATTTTTCTTATTTTGTTTACTGCAGTGGATCATGTACTTTTAGGCATTATAAAACTTACGTTTAGCTCCTGTAGTCCACATAATGTTCACTGCTTAATATGGAAGTACACTTGCAATAGCTACTGGTGGTCGTAGCATATTGTAAATAGGGATTGACATATTTCATTATGAATAAGTTCAAACAATGCTGCTGGCGCAGGTGTATGGCCTCCCATACACCTGCGCCAGCAGCATTGTTTGAATTTTATTTTTTGTTCAATTACAGAGTGTACCCTCGTACACTCTGTAATTGAACAAAAAATAAAATTGTTGCAGTATTTTAATTGGAAAAGTTAAGGCCCTGAAGGAATTCGTATTTTTATTTCAACTTGACTACACTTACAGCAATTCAGCGTTTTATTTTTTGTTAAATAATACTTTTTTGACACAAGTCGTAAGGACTTGTATAATATGTAATACGCTTAATACCTAGCTAAACTTCACAATAATTAAAGGCGCACAAATGTTGAAACCCTGACTCCTAAACTAGGAATACCTAATTATTTAAAGCTCCTTATGGTTTTAAAACCACACCTGCACAAAATAAAAATTTACATATTACCTATTTCTGAAAATAAACTTTGCCGCATTTTTCACCTGTGCACTAAACTAATGCAATATCTTAAAACTACAAACTACACGTCTTTAACACTTAATACACGAGTGTACCAAGCTGCACTGAGTGCTAATGGGACCGTTTTGTTACATTTAGTGTGTTCGTTCCTCTCGAGTATACAATCGCCCTCACAACACGTACAGCGCTCGGAGGCGTCTTAGTTAATATTATGTTCTTGAAAGTGTGATTTTAAATAAAAAATAAAAAAAAACATTTATTTCGGGTAACTAGGCCCATAGAAGAAGATTTACAAAACAATTCACACTAATAATACCATACAATAGAATAAAATAATAATAATAATAAAATTCATAATAAATGTCAAAAATTCAAAATAAAATTTCAATTTAAATTTAAAATAAAATTAAATTTAAAATTTTAGCGAGTTAAGAAAATGAGTAGAAGTAGAGATAAGAGATAGGTATGTAATAGGTACATATTAAGTGTTATTAAAGGAAATAGCACACATGTCATATCAAATAGGAAAAGGATCATCACCGTATCAACTCGAGCCATTCAGCATTCTTTGTGTGAAACTCCCTACTGCAACGCACACTAATCGAAATCGGAACGTAATCGCCACGCCTCGGGACAAGCTCGCCAACCAAGTCGCAGCTCCCGCGGTAACGGCTTGTCGTCGTCCCTGCGCTTACGTCTCTCCGTACACAAGCTCACGTCTCTTCGTCCACCCTTTTTTTTTTCGGATGAGAAATCATCAAATAACTTCTCCCGTTCTGGGCGGAGCGGGAGGGTGTGTCAGATTCTTACTGACTAAAACCCACCCGTATTCCTTCCTGTTGCCTGTGTTGCCAGGGGCATCGGTGACCCTTTAGTACCTTCCCGCGACCCCGGCAGGCATCGGCCCTAGTGGACCCCTACACTTGCGCTGACGACATCTCTTTGAGGCGCGCGTGGAAAACAACGCGCCGTCGACCCGGTCCTCATCCTCACTGGACGGTGAGCTACCCATTGCTCACCGTCCGCAAGCCCGTGCCTATGGTGGTCGGAAATCTGCCCGGGATTCCCGACGCCCAGGACTCCAGGGTCTTCTGCGGCGGCTAGGGGCGAGAGGGCGCGAAATTTGCCTTTCCCTCAACCGTCCCGCCTCCTTCGCAGAAGGAAGTGACGGCTGCCCATGCCCTCTCGCTCCGTACCATGGCCTGAACCAGGGCCGGACGCGAGAGTTCTCTGCCGCCAATCGCCTCCAAGAGGACACGACGGTGCTCTGCCCAAACCGGACAGACCTCCACCATAAGCTCCACCGTGTCCTCCGGGCGATCCACACAGTGGTGCCACCCTGGCGTTTCCTCCCGCCTTATCCGACACAGGAACCTCCCGAAGCTGCCATGTCCAGTAAGGACCTGCGTCAGGCGGAAGGTAAGGATGCCATGGCGCATCTCTAGCCACTCCTCAAACAGGAGACTTATCGCCGCAATCGTGGCGTGCCCAGCGCTGGGTTGCGACAAGAGTATTCATCCACCCTTGCCCCTCTTAACCCTCCCGCGGCCTGCCTGCAGCACACTACTGTTGCCAAACGTGCTGTCATTACGGGACATAACCGTGAACTACACTTCACTTTCGGATTCAAACTGATCTGGTGCCAGGCAGGTCAACCAGCAGTCGGCGAGCCGTAAGCGCGGCGTCGCCTAGCCGTAGCTGAGTCGACGTATCGGAGCTGCTGATCCGCTTTGACGCCTATTTGACGGCGAGCCGAAGGCGATACGGTGACGATCCCTTTTCGAGTTGATATATTATGTGTGTACCTTTAAATACTTATAATTTGAAGAACTATAAAATATTTTCATCTTACCTTTCGTGACACCCTTTTACATCAGACCTATCATACCCTTATTAGATGTTATAGTAATTAAAAGAGATACATAGTAGAATAATGCAATTGGCCTTTCTAAAAAGGCAATGAACTATGATCATCAGTTGACAATTGAATCCCTTGATAAATGTAATAATTTATATGCTTCCAATTTGTACGGCCATGATTTGTACGCTTGATTCCGCCATTACCACAGATAATATAATACTACGCATGACTACTGATCAAACAGATGCATCAATTCCAGATAATCTTCAGTATATACAAGTTAAAGAAAAAAGAAAGGAAGAATTTTATAGAAGTTACAAGCTCAAAGTGCTTCGCAAACAAAGTTAGCTTGTTATTCTTGTTTTCTTAGTTGCGACAAGTGGCTATTTAATTATTTTGCCCACTGCGATCTTAAGAACCCTGGAGTTTTCAGTCTGGGCGACTTCTTTGCTCGGGTACAGTATACAGCAAAAGTCGATGACTTTTTATGTTTATTTTGATCCTATCTTCCTACTAATATTATAAATGCGAAAGTTTGTAAGAATGGATGGATGGATGTTTGTTACTCTTTCACGCAAAAAGTACTGAACGGATTTGGATAAAATTTAGCACACAGATAGTTTATAACCAGGACTAATACATAGAATACTTTTTATCCCGATATACCCACGGGGTCAAAACTTATGCGGGTGAAACCGCGGGGCGCATCTAGTATTCAATATTTCAGAAGTACCTTAATCTTACTGTTTTTAGGGTTCCATAGCGCAAAAGGAAAACATGGAACCCTTATAGGATCACTTGGGTGTCTGTCTCTCCGTCTGTCACAATTGTTTGATTACAGTAAGTTTTGCAAACTGTACCGTGTATCATATCAAATAAAAAGGACCTGTTACGATCGATTGATCGATTGTCCAATAAGATGTTTTTTTTTTATATTTTAAAATAATTCGTTTTAAAGTTATTAAAGCTACTTGATAAAAATTTAACATTTTCACCTGATCTTCGAAACTGATGAGCCTAATGTTAAAAAAAAAAATACAGAGAATAATTCTATACTTATAGATTACAGGAAAACCTATAAGAAGCCTATGGTCTTAAAATAACATGGTAAATCTCTCAATATTGTGAGTACAAACTTACATTTGCAGTTGGAATATATGGGGGAACAGGTTTGTTCTTGGGATAAATTCATCCGAAGTTACGGAAGGACGGAACCCTTCATTCATTGTGCTCCGACACGCACTTGGACGGTTTTGTTACCATAACTTACAATATGGTAATAGTATAAGGAATGAAATTGTTTCTGTACATAAAAAAAAAAACGAAAAAAAAAAACATTACCCTCCTGAGGCAGTCGGGTAAAAGAAAGAAAATACTTTATTTGCGGTAAACATGACGCAAAGAAGGAACATAAATACAAAAAAGAACCAGTTGGGGCAAAATATGCGTCACATCTACACAAGACGGCCATCGCTCAGCATAATGCTGCGACCCTATGCGAGACAGAGCCCCAACGCTGGTTTTCAGGAATAGTTGGCGCTGACGTGGTGACGTCGGTGCAGCACACAGTGAGATAAAAACCCCTTTTTGTTAAAATATAAATTGCCTTTACTAGGTAAGGTCAGTCGGGGCAAGCGCGTCATACTTTTCACAGAGTTGAGTTGTGTAGTAAATATTTTTATCTTTATTGATGATCGGCACTCAAATTATGTGTTTTATGATGGTATATTTCACTGACAACATATAAAGCTGTACATTTTGAAAATTGGATGGCTTTTGTTGAATATATTCTTTCTTTAAGTAAACTATGCCTTTAGACGCACTTACCCGCGAAATGGGGAAAGCGCGGCGTACGTTCTTAAAGCACGTAATTATAATAGTTTTCAGTTTAGATACAATTTTGATTAAAGCCTAATGTGAGCTAAATAAGACAATATATTCAAAACTGTATTTCCATCAATATTAAGTCAAATATCGAGTGGCACAAATAAATGGGGAAAGTGCGCCATACTATATATGTAAGCGTAGATATACATATGTAAGCGGGCACGCCCTTTATACTTGGAGGCTTTTACGAGTATTTAGGTTTTAAGTTCTGTTTACGTTTTTATCTCTGCTTGAGAATAGTTTTCGGTCTTTTTCTTTTCTTTATTTTTTTGTTGGTATAGTGGTGTGCTAGCTGACATATGGCTAATAATTTAATGTTTTGTGTTGCACGTGGTGTAAATTGTTTTGCATACTATTGTATAGAATCCATTTTTTTTCTCTAACTGAACAGACAGCTGTGCTGCTGGGGAGTTTGTTAGCCACTTCTTCTTCCCAGCTAAAGCACTAGGAAGTGGCGAAGGGTAGGCGTTTTAGGGGACTGTATTATGTAATTTTGACGTTCAAAAAGTGCTGATCCCCAGCCTAGTTTGAATAAATGACTTTTGATTTGATTTTTTGATTTTGATACTTTTACTGGTCAGGGGCAGTCAACCTCTTGTGACTGACCTCATCAAGCTTCTTACGTTTACAATAGATGACAGTGCACTAAAGTCAAGTGTCAATTTTACCTTAAGACGCTGACAACACCTAAACCGCGGTCACTGTCAGATTGCATAGAAAAGAAAGAGAAGCGCGATGACACAACGCTTGTAATTTATTGCAAAATATGAAGCAATTATCTATTTACTCAAAATTTAGTTGAGTAATCGAAAATAAAAAACAACCAGGTTCTGCATTCAAATAAGACGTTCTTGTTATTAATTAAATACGTAACGTATGTTGATATTTGATACAAAATATCTATTTTGGATTAGAACTCAAGGTAAGAGGTTAGTTTAACGTTAGTTTATATCGAGATTTTTTTCAAAACGTGTTTTGGTAACAACCAAGTTCTGGAAAATATGTTCAAAATTAACATATATTTTTTTCCACTACCACAAACGATACAGATTTGGCAATTTTTTTTCTTAAGAGAAGACTATTTTGGACAATTGGGTCTTGTCAGCGCCTTAAGCAACGCTTGTAATTTATTTTATTCTGTTTTTTGAAAAACTTATCATCATCTGCTAAATCTTTTCCCAACTACGTTGGGGTCAGCTACCAGTCTAACCGGATACAGCTGAATACCAGTATTTTACATGGAGCGACTGCCTATCTGACCTCCACAACCCAGTTACTGAGTAAAACGATACCTCTTGGTAAGACTGGTTGTCAGACTTATGACGACCCGCAACGACTGTCAAAGATCCACGAATGACAGCCGGGACCAACGGCTTAACGTGCTTTTCGAGGCACGGAGGGGTCTTGGTATGTAAAGATGGTCACCCATCTACGGAACAACCGCGGTAAGCGTAGCTTAACCTGATCGATTGACTCGTGCGGCTGTTATTACTTAGCTACAAGCCCCTCAAAACTTATATATGTAGTAATTGAGAATTTTGTTTCATTTAATGGATTTTCTTATAACTTACTTAAACTAATCAGTTGGGTTGCAGTCCTTACAAAACTTAAGTTTTGGTAATCTGAATCACTTATGTCACTCATACTATCCAAACAAATATTGATTATTTATTTGAATATTATTTAAATATTTTATTATTTTTGACAGCTTTCACTGCTTTAAATAATATTTCTTGCGTCCAAGATGGGTTCTATAATGATGCGTCCTTTTTTAGGGTTCCGTAGTAAACAAGGAACCCTTATAGTTATGTGCGTCTGTCTGTCTGTCCCCGCTGTACCTCAGAGACGCTTAGTACTACAAAATTGTAATTTGGCATAGATATACATGTTAATCACGCCGATAAAGTGGTAAAATAGTATTTATTTAGGTTACCCTTGCACGTAATGTGGGGCTGATATTTTTCTCGTCTATCTCATGGTGTGAGATATCATTGGATATGTCCTTCAAAAATATTTTGGGTCTGTGAGCACCATTTTTCGATTCAAGGATTCGTTTACGTAATATTAAGCTATACAGTGCTAATTTTTGTCCCCCTGTCAGCTAAATGGTTGTTTATGTATATGTGAAAAAATCATGGCAGTAGTACATTATAATGAAATGAAAAGGAAAACTATCACAGCTAAGTAAGCTTTACAAGTTAACGAGTAATAATCGACCAACTTAAATTTGCAGTTAGAGAAATGACCGTGACGTATATCGATGTATGGGAGAACATGATTTTCAACTACAATGTTAAATTTATTTTTATGATAAATTCTTCCCAAGTAATCCCAAATATGGAACCCTTTATTTTGCGTGGTCCGAAACGCACTTGACTAGTTTTTTCCAGCTTTTATAGTTAAGGACCATATTAAGGCGCGTATCTGAAATGAAAATACAATTATTTTATTACACACTCTTATACCTATACACCCATATAGAATAGTAATAGTATTAGGGATGATCTTTAATTTAAATTAAAACTGAACAAAAAAGGTTGACAATCTCTAACTTTTTTTTTTTTTGAGGGTGGGAAGTCATCAAATAACTTCTCCCGCTCTGGGCGGAGCGGGAGGGTGTGTCAGACTCTTACTGACTAAAACCGACCCGTATTCCTTCCTGTTGCCTGTGTTGCGGGGGCCTCGGTGACCCATAAGTACCTTCCCGCGAGCCCGGCAGGCATCGGCCCTAGTGGACCCCTACTTTTGTGCTGACGACATCTCTTTGAGGCGCGCGTGGAATACGACGCGCCGTCGACCCGGGCCTGGTCCTTACCGGACGGTGAGCTACCCATTGCTCACCGTCCGCAAGCCCGCGCCTACGGTGGCTGGAAATCCGCCCGAGATTCCCGACGCCCTGGGCGTCTCCTGCGGCGGCTAGGGGCGAGAGGGCGCGAAACGTGCCTTTCCCTCAACCGTCCCGCCTCCTCCTTCGCGAGCATTACTGCTTCGCAGAAGGAGGTGACAGCTGCCCATGCCCTCTCGCTCCGTACCATGGCCTGAACCAGGGCCGGACGCGAGAGGTCTCTGCCGCCGATCGCCTCCACGAGGACACGGCGGTGCTCTGCCCAAGCTGGGCAGACCTCCACCGTATGCTCCACCGTGTCCTCCGGGCGATCCACACAGTGGTGACACCCGGACGTTTCCTCCCGCCTTATCCGACACAGGAACCTCCCGAAGCTGCCGTGTCCGTCAGGTGGAAGGTGAGGACGCCGTGGCGCCTCTCCAGCCACTCCTCAAAGAGGGGACTTATCGCCGCAATCGTGGCGTGCCCAGCACTGGGTTACGACAACCATACTTTCCATGACGCCATGAGATCCCGCTGGAGCTCCGTCCACTGTGCCGCGATTTCTCGCGGCAGCGGACTTACGCCCCGGCGTTTCGCCTCCTCGCGCCACTCCCATACGTCCGCGAGGACTTTTGCCTCCAGATCCCATGGCGGCAATCCGGCAAGGAGGCTCGGTGCCTCACAGGAGACCGTGCGGTATCCTCGGACCATCCGGATGGCCATGACCCTTTGGGCCGCGCTCAACCGGCGGGCTGGCCGCAGCGCCAGAGAGCGCGCCCATACAGGAGTCCCGTAGAGGGCCATGGATCGCACGACCCCCGCGTAGAGCCTCCAGCAGGAGGCGTTTGGACCCCCTAGATTGGGCAGGAGCCGCTTCAATGCAGCGCCCGCCCGCTCCAGTTTGGGAGCCATACGTCGGAAATGCTCCACGAAGTTCCACCGGCTGTCGAGGACGAGTCCCAGGTACTTCATCGTCGACTGGACGCCGATAGAAACCCCTCCTACCGTTATTTGGGACCCCAACGGTGGCGCGTTCCGAGGACCATGAAAACACATGGCCTCGGACTTGTGCAGGGCCACCTCGAGTCCCAATTGCCGGATCCTTTCGGCGATTGTCGCAACCCCGCGTGCCGCTAATTCGGCCGCCGCCTGGTGCGACCTCCCCTGCGCCAGGACCAACGTGTCGTCAGCGTAGCACACTACGCTGACGCCGCTAGGGAGGTCGGCGCGCAGCACCCAGTCGTATCCGATGTCCCACAGATGCGGCCCCAGGACCGATCCCTGTGGGACACCGCACGACATCTCTTGCCGGTTCCACACTCCCTGGTGACCGGGGTAGAACAATCTGTAACTTGGGGTAAGCGCGTTATGAAATCTCTAAGACGAAAATTGTAATCACTGAATCACACAGTATTTCGCAAAATATCAGTAAAAAAGTATTGGTATTTATAACATATCATTCATAATCTTACCTTGTTTTGAGCACGTAACACAACAAATAATAAATAGTTAGAGACAATTTACTTGACAGCGGTCAACTCTATAATCAAGTACAAATGACACTAATATTAAAATGGCGTCTTAAGCCACGCCTCGATTAGTGTTGCTATAAAAAAAATATCTTATACTAAAATTAGTTTCGAATTTAACGTTAACAGAAGATTGTTTGTTAAAATATTTATCAAGATTTTGAAATTTTGATGGTAGGGCCACTTGCCCCGACTGACCTTATACACAATTGCATAGTATAATAATATTTAGAATGTCTCATTGGACTAGTGCTCTACTGCTGAGCATGAGGTCCTGGCTTAGATTCCTGGGTCGGACAAAGTGTAATTGGGATTTTTCACCTGGAATTTCTCAGTAGTAGTCCGAAGTCTGGACTTGTGCCCGGTTGATGGCAATAGGCTCGCCCCCTATGATATGGGACTTAAATATAACTGGCGAAATGTGAATGTACTATAGTACTCCTCTGCCTGTTCGGTGTGCTCTGTCTGTTCGGGGAATAAAGTCGTGATATTATTTTACGGTATTGTTTCAAAAGTTGATGTAATATCTACTCAAGAGTCTATTTTACTAATTGTACTAACGCTAACCAACTTTTATTAATTTTACTAGTTGTATAAAATCTCTAACATTTGGTGTCCTTACTTTAATGTAAAGTTAGAACCCCAAATGTTAGCTAATAAAATTAAAAACTTTGCTAATTTTGTATCTCATAACAAACGAGTTGGCGTTTCGGTACTCTGTACTACAAACATGGTTTAAAACTATTTAATATAGGTCCTATATTTCATTAATTGATGTATTGTTTTGAAAAGATATACTTTTCAAAACAATACATCAATTAATAAGGTAACTACTAGAAGCCCACGTAAGCATGAAAACTTTTTAACGCGACATTTTTTTACCGCGCACTGGATTTTCAACGCTCAGCTTAGCGCCAAAAGTTGAAAATCCAACCGTGCGCTTTTTAACTCGCGAGGGATGTTGGATTCTCAACACTCGGCTTAACTCCGAGAGTTGAAAATCCAGTGCCCGTTTTTCTGACGCTGCATTTGAAACGCGCCCGTGCGAACGGGAGCTTTAGGATGACTGCAATAAGGAACCTTACACCATGCAGGCTGGAAGAAATAAATCTCTGGTTGCATTCGATCACTCAAGCGAATTTAGAATTAGTTTTAAATTTGAATATGTGGCGATTGTCTTCGTCTACGTCTTTTTACCGTTATAGTCTGTGGGCTCATTATACTAAAAAATTATACAGCGCCCTTCGCGTTCAATACGCATTCAGGGTGCTGATGGGGTTGCCCCGATACTGCAGCGCATCAGGGATGTTTGCTGAAGCTCGCGTTAACTGCTTCTACAATGTGATGCGGAAGCGGTGCGCATTCCTGGTTAGTAGGATGCGGGGCAGCACCAACAGCATCCTGTCTATGGTAGCAAGCAGGCTAGATTGTGCGTTTGTGAACCACTGCTGCAGGGTATCGGCTGGGCCTGTCACCTTGCAGCAGTGATGTCACATATTGTGTCTGTGTTAATGTTTTGCTAACATAGTTGGTAAGTATATTGTTACTAACACTGTAAGTCTTGTTACTTGAATAAAATTATTATTATTTATTTATAAAACAACAGTTAAGAGATAGACGCGCTAAAGTAAGCACGTCCTCTTAAAATAAACAGCGAAAGTTCAATATTGCTTCTTATTTTCGTATATAGCGCCTTATACATAAGGGTTCCGGTACGCTTAGCGCGCCTAGCGCTAACTGTAACCTACGTATCTGTTAATTCAAAACATGCAGTATTTTTTTCCATAAAAACTTTTACCCTCGCTTAAGGTTAAGCCAGACCCTTAAAAGGGGTAATGAAGTGTACATAATTAGTAGAGGCCTGATAGGTATAAAGCTATTTTTGTGGTTCTTTACTATCTTGGGAGTCGGCACTAGGAAGTGGTGAAGGGCGGGTGTTTTGGATACTGTCTTAGGGCCGATCACACCCACACCAGACCCACTATAACTATAGCCACAACACTAGAACCACACCACGTGGACGGGCGCTAATTTGTAAAAAATGAATAGTCATCCACACGGTCCACATTTCGTCGTCAAAATCAATCGTGTGGGTGATACCGACCACATCAAGGCGACGTTCAACTATAACGCGACGACACTGTCGCAGCCGGAGTCGAACTGTTTGTAAACACTAGCCACAACGTAACCATATCGTACTATTAGCGAAAACGCAACTAAAAAAGTTGCAGCGATACTATTCACACGTAACCACATCAAAAATAATCAGCCTATAATGTTCCCACTGCTGGGACACAGGCCTCCTCTCTGTGAGATGGAGTGGGCCGTAATCCACCACGCGGGCCCAGTGCGGGTTGGTAGATGTCTCACACGTCCTCGAATTTTTGGTTCTAGGACATGCCGGTTTCCTTACGATGTTTTCCTGCACCGTTTTGAGAGCAGTGGTGGTGAAATAATTTACACAAAGTACAGCGCCTTTCTGGGTTCGAACCTACGACCTACAACTCGTAAGTCGCGGCCGTTACCACTAGGCCACCACTGCTCATACGTAACTACTGCTTGCCGTCATTTTGTCGCTGCTATGTGGTGTGGTTATTGTACATGTGTATGAGGTTTTATTTAACTAATTTGGACGTTCAAAAAGAGCTGATTCTCAGCCTAATTTAAATAAAAGATTTTAAATTTGATTTTCTCAAACAAGTTTATAGAAAATTTCTTAACCGAAGCGTCTACACAATTCTGGATTGATCGGTTCTAACTTCACTCAGTCAGGCAGTTAATCAAAGAAAAATATACAGGAAAACACATTCAAAGAACAACTCGATACAAATCCCTCCAAGTACATCGATTAACCTTGACATACGCCATAGCTGATTGCACGCACATAAATGAGAACAACAAACATTTACGTCTCATCGCAGCCCAGCTAACACGGATGTCAGTGAATTGGTATGGAAATGACATGCCGATGGCGGCTCGATGGTTAAGGCGGAGGTTGATCTACGCGGTCTATGGTTGTAATGTAAATTATTAACGTTGTACGTGGAAAAGGCTTATTATTGTTTTTTTTATCAAGTTTGACTATCCATATCTATACAAAAAAATAAAATTTAAGTGTCTGTTTGTCATATGGAAGTTAATAGGGTACTTATAACGAAAAAAAACATTTTTGTCTGTATGTCTCTCTGTCTGTTTGTTCCGCCTAATATCCGAAACGGCTAGACCGATTGTCACGGGACTTTTAATAGTAGATAGCTGATGATAGAAGGAGATTAACTGAGGCTTATTTTTATTTTAGTAAAAGCCACGCATTTTATTCTTAAAAATATTTGTTATTAGCTACACTCGTTCTTATTGCTGTGTTCATCTCAGAAAGAGAGTCTTGTCTTCCTCATTCCTGTGAATGAGGAAGACAAGAGTCCACACTGTTATTAATGTTTGTTCATTGCATACTGACCATGAGCAAGTTCGAAAAACTCGGGACAGTCAAGGAAAGTATTCTGTGTCGACTAGGCGATTGACTAATGAAGTAGATGTGGGGTGTGTCAGTTAAGGCAATCGTGACAAAGTGGTTGTTTTGTGCCTAAAAATCGAAGTAAGAGATTTATTGATTAATTGGCTTATGTATTAACTATTTATTGGTATTAGTATAAAAAAGTGAACATGGATGATTGAGTAAACAAAATTCATGATAATTTTGTTTATTCGCTGATACTGATTGACTGACCACACGTTGGTACAGTCAGCAATAAAGTCGATTATACATAATTATCATCTACCTAAATTGATATGAAATAATTCGATACATTGCTTTTCAGTATTTCATATATAATAGAACAACAATAGAATTTTAACAATAGAATTTTTTTATCAGTTCAGGTTTTTAAGGTTCCGTAGTAAACAAGGTATCCTTATAATTTCGCCATGTCTGTCTGGCTGTCTGTCTGTCCCCGCTGTAGCTCAGAGACACTTACTCCTAGAAAGCTGTAATTTGGCATGGATACACATATTAATTACGCCGACAAAGTGGTAAAATAATATCTTGTTTTTTTTTTTAGTATACCTTCCTTGTTCGTAATCTGGGGATGATATTTTTTTATCATCACCCATGGTGTGGTGTGGTATCATTGGATAGGTCGTCCAAAAATATTGCGGGTCTGCGAACACCATTTTTCGAATCAAGAATCAGTTTGCGTATTCAAGTGTCGTCCCCGCCCCTGCTAGCTAAATGGTTGTTTATGGAGATATGAAAAAAATCATGGCAGTATATAGTACATATAATGAAATTAAAAGGAAAACTATCACAGCTAAGTAGGCACAAGTTAACGAGTACCTAATAATCGACCAACTTAAATTTATAGTTGGGGAAGTGACCGTGACGAATATTGATGTATGGGAGAACATGTTTTTACTATAATTTTAAGTTTGTTTTTGGGATAACTTCATCCCAACTACGGAACTCTTCATTGTGCGTGGTACGACACGCACTTGGCCGGTTTTTATTAATATTTTTCTCAATATTTAAGATTTGTTTTCAAGTTGAGTGGAAAAAGGAAAGAGAGGCCTTTGCCCTGAAGTCTGATTATACAAAATAATTATATTATATAAATATATTATACTATATAAATGTAATATATTATATAAATGTATAATTAAGATAAAAAAAACGGAAGCGTTTATTGACTTTCTCTGACCGTAGCTAAATAAATTGCTACGAAACAACTTTTATAGTTTATAAAGTGAATCAAAATAATGCAGTGGTGATATTTAATGCTTAAGCAAACAATTAGCTGTCATTTAACTATGCCATGTCTGTGCATTCCACTTGAAGTAAAACCACTTTCTAAAGTCGGTTAAACAGATCACGGCTGATTTAAAACAGTATCTCCTCACAGATTTGTTCGCGTGAAATGAAATGATTTTATTTTCTGTAAGTAGGTTTGTACAAACACTTTTACATGTCAATCATAATAATAATAATAATAATCAATCATAGACCCTGTTCCCGATACCGGTGGGCCACCATTTTTTTATATTTTTAAATGTTTTTATATATTTTTGTATATTCTAATATTTAAAAATATAATTATATTGTGTAAATAATGAAATAAAAGAAAATAATAATAATTTTTATATTTTTAAATGTTTTTTTTTTATACCTTTTTTCAAGAAATATTTAAAAATATATTTTATATGTAAAAAAATAAATAAACGAAATAATAATAAGCTAGCAACACTCACGTCAAAAATTTGTTATCACAATTTCCACATTTTTATTAATTTTAGACGCAGTTTTTTTTTTGTTTAAGAAACCCAAAACAAGCCTGAAACTCATGATCGCAATATAATAAAAAAATACAACAACAACAACAGCAAAATCAATGAAATATAATACAATAATACCGAATCAGAGGACGGTGACATCTGTCATGTCATCTCCGACAAAACAAAAATGATGAAGAAGAAAATCATATTTAAAATATGTTGACGAGATCTGCTGCACGAGCACGCCCACCACCTCCGGACTCTTCACTCAGCTCCGCCTCGCCGCCGCCGGTACCCAGCCCCACCGTGAGCGCTGTGACGACACCGACCGCGGTAGTTGCGTCGAGCTCGAGCGACGAGTATTTTTCCCCGCCGACGTCACCAAAACCTGTACGTCGGCAGGGGAGAGGCCGGCCACCGAAGAGCTTGGGACTTAGGGGCCAACTGGCCCTAAGCCGGGTCCCCGCTGCCGGTGGTTGTGTGCAGCGCATGAGATGGACTCAGTCTATGAACGAGAACGTCATGCGCGCATATTACGGGTCTACAGAGGGGGGAACTAACCTCACTGCGTACCGTGTTAGGATGCTGTGTCTGTTCCAGAAACTAGAGCCAACCGTCAACGTCTCAGCCCAACGACTATCGGATCAGGTGCGAGGCATCCAACGCAATCACACAGGTTGGACGATGCCGCACTTGATAGGCTGCGCTCAGAGGTACTGAGCAACCATATCGTCTCAACTCCGGCACAAACCGCGACACATGCACCAATCATTAATGCAATCCCGCCGCGGTCCAATCACGATGTTGAAGAGGAGCATGTTAGGGTTGCCACAGTAAGTAGCCAGTGCAACGACCGATTGAGAAGCGTACTGGAAGATGCGTTTCGCGAGTATAGGTCCACTCCGACCGAACTTAGACCCCGACTACCACGCCTACCCATGCACAAGAAAAATAGGGCGCTGGTATGTGCCTTGGACTCGCTGATTAAGGATTTCTTCGAGAGCAGCGAGGATCTCGTTGATACACACTCGATCCTATATTACGCGGCTGTTGCGGCATGTCGTTTAGCGAACGTGAAGTTCCCAAACTGTGACGGAGCTACGAGACCAAAACCAGCCGTACCAGCCTGGCAATGCAGGATCGAGCGTCGTATTGATGGGGCCAGGGTACTCATCGGCAAACTATACTGCTTCAGGGAGGGAAATACACGACCACGAGTGATGCGCTTTGTAAGGCGGGCATTCTCGGGGACTGGAATCAGCCCTCGAGAATACATGTCTCGTGTCACAGAGCGCATCGACTTCCTGAAGCAGAAAGTTTGTGCATGGGCGAGCCGTATTCGGCGGTATAAGCGGCGGGTTGATCGATACACGCAAAATCGCATGTTCCAGAGCGATGAGAGGTGGGTATATAGAGCTTGGGAGCGACATGAACAAAACGAGACAGACGTGTGCCGCCCCGATGATGCCACTACGACTGCGTTCTGGCGCAGCATCTGGTCGGTACCTGTCTGCCATGCTGAGGCTGACTGGATGCGAGTGTGTGAAACTATACCAGAAATGGAAGTAGTCATTATCACGCCATCAGATATAGCTAGAGCGGTCCGTTACCGAATTGGAAATCACCAGGAACGGACGGACTGCACAACTTTTGGCTGAAATGGCTAATTAGTTCACACACTTGCCTGGCATCTCAGTTCCAGTCATCCTTAGAGTCTAGGTCGCTACCACAGTTTCTGACGACAGGCATTACCCACCTGCTCCATAAGTCAGGTAGTCCCGCGGAACCCAAGAATTATAGACCGATCACGTGTTTATCGACGGTCTATAAACTTCTTACATCCATTTTGAGAGCGAAAATTAACACACACATTGACAGTAATTCGATTATGTCAGCCTCTCAAAATGGATGTAGGAACGGGTCCCGTGGCACTAAGGAGCTAATTCTCATCGACATGGCCATTAGCCAACAGGTTCGTCGATTCCGCAAGGATCTGTCGACTTGCTGGATAGATTATAAGAAGGCCTACGACTCGGTGCCACATACATGGCTCATGAGGGTG
This sequence comes from Atethmia centrago, assembly GCA_905333075.3. Taxonomy (NCBI): domain Eukaryota; kingdom Metazoa; phylum Arthropoda; class Insecta; order Lepidoptera; family Noctuidae; genus Atethmia; species Atethmia centrago. Next base: position 25,218,255 of record HG995369.1, read on the forward strand.
CTGGAGTTGTACAAAATAAATACGACTCTACGCACCTTCCTTGAATCGTGTATGGAGAAATGGAGGACAGTCCTTTGCTATCCAGGGTGTCGACAGATCCAGGGGAATGATGAGCCTGTATGGATTAAACGGGGAATGTTTCAGGGTGACAGTTTAAGTCCACTTTGGTTCTGCTTAGCCCTGAATCCTCTAAGCATGCTGCTGGAGGATTCAGGTCTAGGCTATCACCTCCTTTACATGGACGACTTGAAAATCTTTGCCCCCAACAAATTGCAACTGATGGAGCTACTGAAGGTAACTGAAACTTTCAGTAGCGCTATCAGAATGGAGTTTGGTGTGGACAAATGTGCAGTCATGCATGTAAAGCGAGGGAAGATAATGGAATCCGAGGGAATTCAACTTTCGGATTCCATACACCTTAGATCCCTCTCCTCACCCGAAAGCTATAAGTATTTGGGTATGTCGGAAGCGTTAGTCATCAACGTTACTGACATGAAGCAATCGTTGAAGGAGCGCTTTTTTGGCCGCCTGAAGAAGGTATTGATTAGTCCTCTTTCAGGCGGAAACAAGGTGCGTGCCTTCAACGGTTGGGTCATGCCGGTTTTGATGTACTCTTTCGGCATACTCAATTGGACTCAGACCGAACTCGACGCCCTGGATAGGAGGGTCCGTACACTGTTGACCGCAAACCGGATGCATCACCCACGATCATCGGTGATGAGACTGTACATCCCGCGGAAGTGCGGGGGTCGAGGCTTTTTAAATGCGAAGACCCTCCACAACCGCGAGATATGCAGTCTCAGGGAATATTTTTTGAAAGCCGAAGTGGGTATGCACCGTGATGTGGTCGCAGTGGACAAGGGGCTCACCCCACTTTCCATGGCTAAAGAGAACTGGTGCGAACCTGTAATGCTTACCATGGATGACCGCAAGGAGATATGGCAAAACAAGGAGCTACACGGGCGCTTCTATCGGGCTCTTCATGAGCCCGATGTAGATTTTTTAGCGTCCGTATCCTGGCTACGTTTTGGGGACCTTTTCGGGGAAACTGAAGGTTTTGTCTGTGCAATTATGGACGAAGTTATCTTGACGAATAACTACCGGAGACATATTATGAAGGACGGGATGGTTGACGTGTGTCGGGCATGCCATCGTCCGGGTGAGTCTATCAGACATATTATCTCTGGTTGTTCTCGTCTGGCTAACGGCGAGTACTTGCACAGACATAACCAAGTGGCTAGGATTATTCACCAGCAACTTGCTTTGAAATATAAACTTGTGAACTCTGAGGTACCGTATTACAAGTATGCGCCCGACCCAGTTCTCGAAAATGACCATGTCACGTTGTACTGGGATCGGTCTATCATTACTGACGGGACTATTGTCGCCAATAAGCCTGATATAGTGGTGATAGATCATTAGCGCGCCGCGCAATGATAGTCGATGTTACCATTCCACATGACGAAAACCTCGTGAAAGCTGAGAAAGAGAAACAAATAAAATATCTCGACTTAGCACACGAGGTTGTTGACATGTGGAATGTTAACTCGGCTGTTATTGTGCCGATTGTCGTTACGGCCAATGGCCTGATGGCTGAAAGCCTCAACCATCATCTCTCGAGGCTCTCGTTAGACGGCTGGATCAAGGGCCTGATTCAGAAGGCAGTACTCCTCGATACGGCCCGCATTGTGAGGAGGTTCCTGTCTCTGGAGTCCTAACCACCGGTAGCTTGAACCCTGCTCCCGTCACCGGCGGACCACTATTTTTTTATATTTTTAAATATTTTTTTATACCTTTTTTCAAGAAATATTTAAAAATATATTTTTTAAGTAAAAAAATAAATAAACGAAATAATAATAATAACCCCACAGCCGTATCTCTACGTTGACGTCGTGGTGGGGCTTGCGCGCTCCGAACTCTGGGTCTATGCCAGTAGAGTTTACTTTGCCGGAACGGGTCTAGGGTAAAGAGCCAAACCAAGAGAGATACATAAACCCGCAGGGCAGCATGTGGCGAGCTGTTGGGCAGTAGCGACCCCACGAACCCTATCTCTTGGGAGAAGTCTTGTTCCTCATCTCTGACTTTCATTTATTGGCCGGCTGGCGTGAATACTGACGAGGAACAGAGCTCTCACCTCATTCTTGCCTTTATTGGCCGGCTTGAGTGGAGATTCGCAAGAGCAAACGTGCTCGGAGGAAAGATGTATTCCAGTAAGATGCTGGTAGGGATCTTGACCGTACTTCCGGGATTGTCCTGATAGCCGTGGAATACCTCTCCACTCCTCAAGCACCTCAGGAAGTGTTGCCTCCTTGTCACTACGTCACTATGTGCTAGCGGCCGTTTTTGGAGGCCCATTATTGAGTGTGCAAGTCACCCCCTGCCATTATATCGGTGTATTTTATATAAAGCATTGGTCAGGTAGGGGCCATAGCCTTTCTATAGCCTTAGGAAACCGATCCACTATAGCCTCCCAAACCCATAGCCCAATATGTTTTGTTCCCACGTACTGCAATAGTCCTACATCAACCGGGGGTTGTCCTTGGGTGCACCATCATAGAGCATACAGGGATAATTGTTGGTCATTCTATTACAATTGTCCAAGGGGCCTCTGCGAGTTGGCTTCGGCCCCTCGTATGCCTTCCAAAGGTCCGGGACCCCATGGTCCCGAGATATGTAAAGAAAAATAATAATAATAAAAACTAGATGAGGTCAGCGTTTCCTATCTGACTACTCTGGGAAAAAGGCTGAAACAAACTCAGAGGTCTCTTTTAAAAGTCCAGACATAATCTTGGTCAGATCATGTGAAGACCGTGTAGATTGAGATGTTATTTTGAGGAAAGCACCCCACAAATTGAGTGGACCTATCCAGTCAGTGCACGCATGTCAGTCAGTGATCGTGCAGCTCAACTCAGAACTTAAGGAGCTCAATGATTCGACGGACAATACCAAAGAAAGAACATTTGGGTAGGCCGCAAAAATGACTCAAACTGCCAGACCAAGATTAAAACTAACTGAGAGAAAAAAATACCCACATAGTCCTCACCTTCACAATAATTAAAAAATATAATACTTTACAAATGAAATATTCATGTCATTGTATATATAAAAATTCATCAATGTTAATGAGTTTATAAGAATCCAAAAATAAATAATCTTGGTCAGATTATTTGTGGACCATGTAAATTGGTGTCTCAAATGGTCTTTTGAGGAAGGAACCATAAGGATTTGTGTGAACCTGTCCAGTCAGTGCACGCATTTGTCAGCTTAAAAGAACTATCATCTTAAAAGCATCGTAGACATATGAATCGCATCCACTCTAGGAGATGCGTCCTTTGTAACTTACTTCAAAAGAAATGCAGAAAACTGTTCAAGTGTTAGTCCTAGCAATTTTTCACTGCTTCTCTCAAAAAGACTTGCTGGCGACGTCTTAGATGGAAATATAGCAAAAAGTGGGTGTTGATGGTTCTATGATAGTAATAATAAAAATAATTTGAATGGAGATTCTTAATAATAATAATAAGAAAGAGCAAAACGTGCGTCTTAAGAGCAAAACGTGCTCACAGGATGGAAGTAGTTCAGTAAGATACTGGTAGGAATCTTGACCGTACTTCCGAGATTGTCCTGATAGCCGTGGAATACCTCCCCACTCCTCAAGCACCTCAAGTTATGTTGCTCCATATCGCTACGACACCATTCGCTGGCGATAGTTTTCGGGGGCCCTTTATAGAGGGTACAAATCATCCAGTTTACCCTTAACTATAAAAAACATCGATCTGGCAAGGGCAATAATCCTTCCATAGTCCTAGGTCTACATTACAGTCTAGGTGCCAGTCTAGGTCTAGGTCTACATTATTAGTCTACATTAGCCAACCAAACCAATAGGACAATATCTTTGTTCCCATATCCTGTAATCGTCCTACAGCAACCGGGGGTTGTCCTTGGGTGCACAGTGCATGCAGAGAAGTCGTCGGTTGGTCCCTCATTTCAGTAAAAGCGTCTAATTTGGCCTCTGCGAGTTGGCTTCGGCCCCTCATTCGCCTTCCAAAGGATCGGGACCTCAGGATCCTGAGATAAATGTCAACACATTTAAAAGAATAATTTAAGGTATGTAGTCCATTTAGTTTATCTAGTTTATGATTGGATACCATCGCCTTCTATAGATAAATATTGCAGACCAGTGGCGGTACCTTCATATAAGCCCAAAAGCCTTACTAAAATGCCTTACTAAAATGCTCGATAGAGAATTTATTGTACCTAACCAGTAGTTTATGAGAAAATTGCGAAGATACATACGTAGATACGTAGGTACCTACATACTCAGTCGAAAACTGAACTTTCTTTTTTTGAAATCGGTTAAAATTTTATTGGGCTTGCGTTATTTTGAAACCCTAGGCACGCCACTGTTGCAGACATATAGCCGTTTTCCAAATGGTTATCATCCAATACTGTGGTCAGCTTAAAATCCTCATAAATCTACATAAAGCCACTTTTATTTAGGTGTCTTGTCGACCGCAATGTACTTTCACACCATCTAATCTTAGATGTGAAAATACATTGCGGTTTACAAAAGAAAGGTTTCAAGAGATAGGTTTTTCTGGACTATATACTATAGGGGAATAGTCCAACAAACCTATCTTTTAAAAACGATACCTACATAAATCTCTTAAATGCTGTTTTTTTATGTTCGTATCTGTCTCTTGATTCGTTTTAATTTCAAAAACAAATTTATTTAAAAATAACCGACTTACCAAAACAAAAAAATACTCTCTTTCTCCACGACCATTTTCGATTAAATGCGATTTAATATAGACGTAAAAAATCCAAACAAGCTTCAAGAACAGTACATTGTGTAGTGAAATTGAATTAAAAATCCCGGTTTTTAACGTGGCGTCGAGTTTTCAGTCACGGACGTTATTGTAAATAATTCATAACTGAGAAAACAATGATTGTTCGGAAACAATAGCACGGCTAGGTGTTGCTAAAGGCTTAAATTATTCATTTGGTGGTCCAAATGAATTATTTAAGCCGAGGAAAGCAAATATAATTAAAAATTCTTAATTAAAACGTCAATTTTTACTTTAGTTTTACATGTTTTTTTTTCACATTTCATAAAAAATGAGTGCGCTCATTTTCATTATGTTTGCTTGTAAGCAAGTTAGTCATTATTTTCGGTTAATTCTGATATTTTCACTGTTTGAAATAGTTTTATTGGTAGTTGGTTGTACGGTCAGGGAAATTAATTGCTTATCAAATTTACTCACTATATCAATTTACCGTATTATAGCCATTTCATACAACTGTTAAGGAATGACAGCTGTGATTTAAATTAACGAACAATTTAAGTTCAAAATTAAAGGAAAATCATTTAGTTAGGCCATAGTTACTCAATTCGATAATTATCTTTTCAATTCGTATTATCATTTCAATATAAATAATGTCAGCCAAAAGACGGCCACTGCTGGACGTAGGCCTCCCCGAAAATCGCCACTTTGACCAGTTCTATGCTCCTCGTAGCCAGCGGATTCCTGCGGTCTTCAGCAGGTCATGGGTTCATCTAGTGGAAGGTCTACCAACGCTGACTTAGCGTTAGAAGGCCTCTCCGGTACGCGATCGCCACTCCAGAATCTTTGAATCCCATCGGCCATCTGTTTTGCGAGTAATATGCCCTGGCAACCGCCACTAAAGTTAGGCAATTCTTCGGGCCCTCTGGGTTACTTATTCAATTCGTATATTTTGGGCATACTGCCGCACTACTGAAATGTTTGTAAAAGTGCAGAAATATGCAATTTTAATTATATAGCAGCACATATACTAAATCAAACAAGGATAAAACAGTTAAGTTTTCCTGTGAATCATCTACCAAACACTCATAAACCACAGTCTAACACATTCCAGTACACCCGGATGCATTTCAATCAAGTTTTACAGTCGACTACAGAGTGACCGAGTAACTAAGCCGTGTTCGTGGCAGCAAGTCTTAAGATAGCCTCGGTAATTTACGAGGCTATACAGACGGATGGACAACAAAGGAGCACTTCAACCATTAATTATTACTTACAAGGTAAATTCTTTCAGACATACAACGTTCTTTCAGTGTCATTTTACTACTAAACCCAAAAAAATTCAAAGAAAACCAACATCACTAATTCTGCCTAAAGATTCTGTATTATTCGAGACGTGTACAGTCGACTACAAAGAGATGTATACCTTTGATAGTTACAAAAATATATATCCTTTGATGTTGTTGTCATTCTTTGTTACAAGTACTTGTAGATACGATGTATGATAGATTTATGTTTCAATTAAATGTATACAGCAAGAAGGACGCTGTAACGTGTACGCTCTGAAACGAATATAATGTGTTCGTCTTTGGTTACAATGATATGTACCTATACAGATCTGACATTCTATTTTCAAATTTTAGAATAATTTGGTTTTTTTTTCCTTCAATTCGTGCATGCATGACGTTATTGGCGCGTCATTTTTTTATCGAAATTGCCTATAAATTTATTCGCCACATATTCTTTTGCAACCTCGAGTAGGTTCAAAAGGAAATTATCGAATTATAAAAGTCATTTGCCATCTTGCTATTAATAACATAACTTATCTATAATATTCTTTTAGTTATAACAGTAATAGTCTACTTCACATTTTGGCAAAAAAATATGAAACTTGTTCAATATTTTGTATACCCTCCATTAGCATTGATTACGTCTTGCAAATGAGTTCGCAAGGAATTTGCTGCATTCTCACAAAAGTTCGACCCACAATAATAATCCCACAATTCGTGGACATGTTGTGATAGATTGTCAATCGTCTCACTTGAGATGGCACCCAATTTAGGATCAAAATACCCCACACGTTCTCAGTAATATTAAGGTCAGGAGGCTTGGGACTCAACCTTATCAGCTCAATATTGTGTTGTTCGTCCCATCCATCCTTGAATCAACCTAGAGTTATGAATGGAAGAATAGTCTTGGAGGAAAAAAAACGTTTCATATCCAAATACGTTTCTAATGTAGTTCATTCAAACGAGTTGAAATTTCGACCAATTCCTCTGTACCTGACGCGGAAACCCATCCCCAAATACCTAAAGATAATCGGCATCTCCGTCTGTTAGGCAAATTTCTCTCCTCATAACAATTGTTATCCATTCGATACAGGGAAATGCGTCTGCGTCATCTGCATTAGTCGTGACATGTCTTTTCATCGACAAATATAACTTTGTTAAAGTCATAATTTAAGTAATTATTATTGGCAAATTGCAATCTTAAAGCTTTGTGCCGATCAGTCAATAGTGGCTTCCTGGCGGGGATCCTGTGACGTAACCCCACGCTACGTAGCTGTCTTCGAAAAGTATTGGAACTAACATTCAATTCGGCTGCATACGTGAGGACACTTGCAAAACAATTAACCATCACGTTTTTAATTAATATTCTATCGCTGGTAGCTGCAGTAGTTTTGTTATGGCGGCCTCTAGATACATGACATGTCAATGACCATTCATCGCACCAACGTTCTCTCTACAAATATACGGTTCTTCGCTGCAAAACAAATAATATATACCTATGTGTGAACTTCATATTTATGCAAACATTTACGTTTATGTTCGGATGGTTTGTTCAATTCCCTAATAGATAATGAAAAAACCAAAAGATCTATCAAAGCATAAAATTTAACCGTAATCCCTAATTCTTCAGATAGTTATGTCTGAAATAGAAACGTTACTTGCCCGTAATTAGACAATGCGGTGTTTGGTGTGCTCATCAATACAATACATTTTGCCATCGTAAATTAATAAATAAATGTACCTATCGGTGATGGATAAAAAGAACTATTATTTATATTTTGACGTTTATAAGTGCCATCATAGAACACAAAGAAACTAATACCTACTCGTATTATACACTCCAAAGAGTTTCCATTGGGTTTGAAATTTAAAATTAGAATGTTCGCTTGTATAAATATTATGGTAAAGAAAGGTGAATACCATAATTTGTTTCGGAGCGATGTGTACGCTCCGAAACAAATTATGGTGTACAGTGTATTTACTGCTGTATACATACATTTAAATATTATAATCCTCATATAATAATATAATAAAACCATTTTATTTGATATTAGTTTACAGTTTGCGATTTAAAATAAGTAAGTTTGACCAATAAAATGTATAAGTTTTTAGTAAAAAAAAAATTATTTCCTTTACATTTCTTGGGTAATAGGAACCCCCCTCGAGGTGAAGGCCTCTTCCAAAGATTACCATAATCCGATAATCGTCATAAATCATGTGTATAATTATTAGTAACGAAGTATGTACATTTATTTCAATGGGTACATGTATTTGTAATTTAGGGGTATACATCTCTATGTATTCGACTGTACATCTATCTAGGTTTCCCTATGATTCATCTTACACACTCATAAACCATAGTCTAAAACATTCCAGTGTAACCGGATGCATTTCATATAAGTTTTACAGCCGTCATACTGAGCAATAAGTGATGCACATCACTGTATGCTTCCATTACGATGCGCTATGTCAAGGACTTATGCTGCTATTGAATTGTTACGGGGTGAGGCTTGAGTTGTAGCTGTATTATAATCATTTTTGAGTTGAGTTGCAGTTTGTTGCTAAAAATAATCGAAAAGGAAGAGTTTGATAAAGAGTAACAAATCCACAATCTCAAATCTTTTTCGCGGGTGGAGGTCGGAAATTATCCCACGGGAACATAACACAATAGCGGTATATAAAAAGTAATTTAAAAAAAATTGGTTTCCTGTAAAGTCGGTTTACGGACGATAATTTTACGTGATAACGAGAGAGAGATGCGTCACAAGCCGAACGCTTAGGCCGAACGAGCCTCTCTATCGCTAGTTCCGCGCTCTCGCTTGCACGCTTGGCTCAGGTGGAACGTGACAATGAGTTATGCTTTTTCGTGCATGCAGCTGGCGTTCATCGATTTATAAGACGTTATCACGTCAAAACTATAACCCGACTACTGAAAAATCACGCTCTAAAAAGTATGAAACAACAAAATATTCTCATCTGAAATTGTTATGTAGAAACTATTCAATATTCATCGTGTACTAAATAAACAACTTACACGTAATCAGTGACGTGCCTAGGGTTTCAAAATAACGCAAGCCCAATAAAATTTTAACCGATTTCAAAAAAAGAAAGTTCAGTTTTCGACTGAGTATGTAGGTACCTACGTATCTACGTATGTATCATCGCAATTTTCTCATAAACTACTGGTTAGGTACAATAAATTCTCTATCGAGCATTTTAGTAAGGCATGCCGGGGCTTTTGGGCTTATATGAAGGTACCGCCACTGCACGTAATATATGCTAATGTATTTAATACATATTCATAGTGATGTTCAGAGGATAGCCGCGAGCAACAACTAACACTATATATATATATATATATATATTTGAAATGTGCTAATTAAGTAAGTACTTTCATTTGATACCCAACAAGGCAACATTAAAAAAAATATATACTGTCGCATGTGAGGTCACATAGTTTATAACTAGCGGAGGATCAAGACGCTTTCAACGATTCCTCATTAGTCAAATTATAATTAGTTGCTTAGAAGTTGTGAGGGAACAGATGAACATACATACATACATACATACCGGTCAAAATCATATCCACGAGGGATATGATTTTGTTTGATTCGCCGTAGTCGTATAAAAAGTATCGTATGTTAGAACATAGGATACTTTTTTTATAAAACTAAAAAGCTTGAAATAAAAGAAATTAAAAAAAAAAAAAAATCCGACTGCAAAAACACGTAACTGAAAACAGAAAACAAGCATTATAATTAGAATTTTGGTATCGCAGGCGGAACAAACCAATAACCTAAATATGGCGTAACTATTTTTGTAATTAGTGTTGTTGGTTTAAGTGTAATTGCTCTATCTTTAACTTGGTTTTTTTTTTGTGGCAGGGCAGATGTAAGCAGGTTATTTAAAAAAACTTGCCAAATGCGAGTCGGACTCGCGCACGAAGGGTTCCGTACCACTATCTATAAAAACGGCAAAAAATATCATGTCTGTTGTATGGGAGCCCCCTTAAATATTTATGTTATTCTGTTTTTAGTATTTGCTGTTATAGCGGTAACAGAAATACATCATCTATGAAAATTTCAACTGTATAACTATCACGGTTCATGAGACAGACGGACAGACAGACAGACAGACAGACGGACAGCGGAGTCTTAGTAATAGGGTCCTGTTTTACCCTTTGGGTACGGAACCCTAAAAAGAAGTAAGTTGCTACACGTATTCACTGAGAGACTTCCAACTTTATTTTTTCTTAATAAATATTCCCTGTTTTAAAATTCTAAACATGTCGCTGCAAATCAATTTCACGCTAAATAATACTTAAAAAAAAAAATTTGCTGCGATGCTCGGGTCGGGGATCTGTTACTGGGTCTTTCCATCTGGAATTTCTCAGTAGCAGAGACCGGAGTCTGGATTTGTACCCGGTTGATGGCAATAGGCTCGCCCCCTATTACATGGAACTTAAACATAACTGGCGAAGTGTGAGGATACTATAGGTGGTGTACCTATAGTATCCTCACACTTCGCCAGTTACGTCTGCATAACCTTCGGGCATTACAGACGTGATGTGTTTTGTAAATATTTTTTTGTATTTTTGTTAAAGAAGTAGTGAACAAAGCTCGAAATTTATTTTTTACATATCACAGCAAATCTGTTCGGTAGCAGAGACGGGTCTGGGGGGTCAATTTCAAATTTCGGGCCAAAAAGTGGAGTAGATGATAACGTAACTTGAATTACTTTAAATTTACTACTTCTTTGAGACGCCTAAGGGCCTAACCATTCAATTAAAAACCTAACCCATTTCTCTTTAATGTCATTAGTTCTAATGGCTTATTTTTTCTAGATTGTTTTAACAAACAAAAACATGTGCCGGAAACTGATATTTTATTTTTGTAATGTTTAATATAATTCTAAAGCAAGGACTTGGGGGCAAAGTAAACAGCCGCATGGGTCGATCGATCAGGTTCAGCTACGCTTGTCGCGGTTGGTCCATGGATGGGTGACCGTCTTTACATACCAAGACCCTTCCGTGCCTCGGAAAGCACCTTAAGCCGTTGGTCCCGGCTGTCATTTGCATATCTTTCTTTGACAGTCGTTACGGGTAGTCGGAAGCCCTAAAGTCTGACCACCAGTCTTACCAAGGGGTATCGAGCTACCCAGTAACTGGGTTGTGGAGGTCAGATAGGCAGTCGCTCCATGTAAAATACTGGTATTCAGCTGCATCTGGTTAGGCTGGAAGCCGACCCCAACATAGTTGGGAAAAGGCAAACCAGATGATGATGATTCTAAAGAAAGGATAAATTAATTGTTGAGACAATCTTGAGTAGCAATAAAATAACAATTATTAGCTTTACGACTTGCGCGCCGCTGTCGAATGAAGTCAAGATCCCTCGCGCTCCGAACCCGAACCCGAACCCGAACCTTATTGCGTTATAATAGAGTTGCAAACCGCGTGGCTACTGACACCTATTCGGAGACGACGGGGACTGAAGGGTTCGGGAGTGCGTCTCCTATTCAGAGACAACGGGGAGTTACCGGTTAAAAGAGTTTATCTATGTAATTTCATTTGTGTCACTGTAATTAAACGTATCAATATTTTTTTTTTTTTTTGGTTAGGAAATCATCTAATAATTTCGGGTAAAATTGGCGAATACAGTGGATTGTTCAACCAACTTTCATTCGTAGTCATATGCATTTTTTTTTTTTTGCATGGGAAATATTTAAATAACTTCTCCCGCTCTGGGCGGAGCGGGAGGGTGTGTCAGACTCTTACTGACTATAACCCACCCGTATTCCTTCCTGTTACCTGTGTTGTCAGGGCCTCGGTGACCCTTTAGTACCTTGCCGCGATCAATACACACCTGGAATTAATACTTTGATATACCCTGCCTCTCATCTCGCGTGATCGCGCGTGGTTTTCATGTGTTTTTTGAATTATTGAACGCACCTAAATAAAAAAAATATATGAAAATATCATAAATTTAAACTCATGAAATTCCTACTGTTTGGCCTTAAATTTGAAAACGACCCGTTCCGGACCACCACATTTTTTTCAAGACATTATTAGCACTGAATAAAATCGAGTCGCGTACACTGGGACCACACCGCACATACAAAGGTTATGTGATGAACCCTCACGTAAATGAGAAGATGAATTTGAAACGCTCTCCAAATTGCCCCGACTGTCAGAGTTAAAAACTGTATAGGCATAATTTCGAGAGAAGCCTACAATTTGTGTATATGAATATAATTAAGTTATTTAATTACGCAAACCTTATAACCACCAGAAGTGTAACTGTATTATTTTTATGTTTCCAGCCAGTTGGTGAAAAGGCTGAATAAGCACCGTTCATTAATACCTGCAGCAGCGAGGTGATGATACTCGTATCAACCAAAGTTGAAATAATTGTTGTCGCTAGCAATATCTTTTTTATTTAAATAACTTCTCCCGCTCAGGGCGGAGTGGGAGCCCGCGTGTCAGACTTCTTCTGTTGCCTGTGCGTTGCCAGACGCCACCACGGTATCCCTTTTGGACTTTCCCGTGACCTAGGCATCTTGCCTAGTGTTACTGGTCTGGAAGAAAAGTCCGGATATTTTTCTTTTTACTGTAGTCATTTAACTATTTCTCTTGAAATAATACCACGCCTGCAATCCCCGTAGGGTTAGGCAGAGGTGTACCTTATTGCACACCCACATTTCGCCAGTTATGTTTAAGTATATTGTATTAAGTATATAATTGCATTGCACAGGTGTGAGTACTATGTATAATAGAGCTACCATTTACCGGTTATGTAATTGACTTGAAATGGCCTTGAATGGCGGCTGAGAGTATGTCATGCTAACTCAGATGTCTCGCTGATGGTGGCGCGTGTGTTGGATCATTTAGCTCCCTTCAAAATGGTTAAGCTGAATGGTGCTGATCCATGCGTCATGCTCGTGAATGGGCGCCGTTATTTGGGACTGGTCAACTCTTAGCTTCCTCCGCTTATTTGTAATTATTTTATTTAGACATTGTTTTTGTTTATTTTGCTACTATGGATGCGTTTTTTATTTTAAATAGTCCTCACGTTTAGTTATAATTTCAACATTATTTTTGTACTAATCTTTACGTATCAATTTAATTTAAAAGACTGTTCATGGAGTTTCTTGCCCGTTCTTCTCCATAGGTACCTATTACGCTTTGGAATGGGCAACTAGCTTCATATTTCTAACTGACCGACTCCTTGACAATTCCAAAGTGCCTGTAAATGGTTTAATTGAAATAAATGCGAGTAATAAATTGAGTTTGAGTTTGAGTATCCCCATTTAAAGGGCGAGATAATCGGGCACAGATACAGAGAAATTCCTGCGGGCTGTTACTGAGAAATTCCTGCTGGAACAACCCAATTACACTTTGCCTGACCATGGAATCGAACCCAGGACCTCACGTTCAGCAGTAGCGCTTGCGACCACAAGACCCACGAGGCTGTCGCAATAAACCCCGGTAATCTTACTTTTTATTCTTCCTTTTTTCAGTAGGTAATTAAACTTTTAAGGTATTAAACTTTTTCTATTTTAATAAGTTGACAAGTCCGGAAGACACAAGACTGGCAAAGTCCGGACGAGGGGCAAAAAGTTGGACATTTCTGGACAAACTCGGACGGATGGTATCCCTTATCTTGGTATCTAGCAATAGGTCACGAAAACACAGCGATGCTACTTGATTCCAGGAAAAGATACAGATAAAAGTACTCTAAAGGAAAAACTCTTTCCTCGCGACGCACTTCTTCAACGCGACGATCGTGTGCTCATGCGATGGTCGGTTTTATTTAGGACGCGGCGTTTGCATCAAATCCTACATATAATAATTAATATAAATTGAATTGCATTGCAATTCAGCGGGGAAATGCCACCAGCATCCTCGGTACTATGCCTCGAGGGCCTTTTTTAGGTTTAACTTAGTTTTAATTTAATTTAGTTAATGTTAATAATCTTCTTGTAATTTGGTTGTGTAAACAAAGAGTTCCAATAATTAATATTTTATTGAAGTAATGGTAGAAGATAATAACGATGCACGTAAAAATCAAAATGAATTCCAGTAATACGGAAGTTATAAGAACTATTCCATTTTATAATATTGAAAAAACTACTCCAAACGCAATTTTACTCTGAAATTTATATTTTATGAGAGTTCCGTGTCGGAAACTTTCTTCCTGATATTTTATGTCCATATCAATTCGGATAATATTCCTCTAATGATCATTTACACGGAGCAATTTTATTGCTTGCTGCATGCGATAACGTCGAGCACTATAAAAATGCAGCACTGGAATGATGTACACAGTCTTTAAAAAGTTTTATTTTATTATTTTTTAAGCGTATTTGCTGCATTACTGCCGTTCTGGCGCTCAAGCATACAGTTAGGTACTACACCGCCAGGAATACTCGGCGTATTCTGTTTTTCTGGAACTCTCCAAGGCGTTTGATTTGGTTAACTAGGTACAAGATCCTATGGCTAAAATTGCGGGATAAAGCCGTACCTCATGAGCTAGTTAACCTCCTCGAGTATTGGTACGACCACCAGTTAAACCGGGTCAGACGGTCGGGTGCATTATCTGGCGAGTATGGGCTAGAGTGTGGTGAAAGTATACATCAATCAGCTGGTTGAGGAGCTTGGTAGCACTGGTGTCGGATGCTCTATTGATGGTAAGACGATCAATAGTATAAGCTACGCTGATGACATGGTGCTGCTGAGTCCCTCGATCGATGCGCTCAGACAGTTACTTGGAGTGTGTGAACGATACGCCTCGGCTCATGATCTTCTGTATAATGTCAGGAAAAGTAAGGTTATGGTGTACCGTGTGGGTTTCAGAAAACTGACGACAGTTTTTCCTGTTTATTTGTATGGGGTGGCACTTAAGAGAAGGTCTCGTTTTGAATACCTTAGGCAGATTTTGAATGAGAATCGTTTTGATGACGAGGATATTGAGAGAGAGCGAAGGGCGTTGTCGGTTCTATGAAATTGTACCTAATGGCCCGAAGGTATGCTAGGTGTACTAAAGACTTTGAAACGACGAAAATTACGCTGTTTAAACCATACTGCCAGACGTTTTGCACCTGCAGCCTGTGGGTCAGGTATCCGCAGAGAGCCTACAAAGCCCTCCGTGTTCAATACAATAATGAGTTTCGGGTTTTGCTGGGGCTTCCGCGGTTCTGTAGTACATGTTATCGAAGCAGGCATAAATAGTTTTGAGGCTATCATGCGCAAAAGAACGGTATCCCTAATGCGTAGGATACGTGGAAGCTCCAATAGCATCCTGAAGGTTATTGTGGAGAGGCCAGACTGCCCTTTTCGGATACACTGGTCCCAGGTGCTGAAGAAAGATATTTGAATTGACATTGATGTAGAGGATAAGTTATTATCATGTTTTTGTTTAATTTTAATTTTAATTTTAATTTTAATTTTAATTTGAATTTTAATTTTAATTTTAATTTTAATTTTAATTTTAATTTTAATTTTAATTTTAATTTTAATTTTAATTTTAATTTTAATTTTAATTTTAATTTTAATTTTATTTTTAATTTTAATTTTAATTTTAATTTTGATTTTAATTTTAATTTTAATTTTAATTAAACTGAATAATCAGCCTATAATATTCCCACTGCTGCGACACAGACCTCCTCTGTCTGGGAGAGGGAGCGATCCGTAATCCACCACGTGGGCCCCTTGCGGGTTGGTGGGTACATATAATAAATTACACAAAGTAAAGCGCCTGTCCGGGTACAAACCTGCGAGATACAACTCGTAAGTCGCGGCCATTACTACTGGGCCACCATTGCTCCAGTATTATTGTTTGACTTTACAATATTACATTGGACGCACAATTAAATTGATGGACTACATAACATAACATCACGCCTGTATTCCCCGAAGGGTTGGGCAGAGGTGTACCTATAGTAACTAAATTCCTGAGTCTTTAAACAGACTCAGCACCCAGGTAGGCCGAAGTAAGGAAGACCTGTTCAGGTGGAGATTCATGGCTTGTGGACGGTGAGCAATGGGCAGCTCACCGTCCGGTAAGGACCCAGGCCTGGGTCGACGGCGCGTTGTATTCCACGCACGCCTCAAAGAGATGTCGTCAGCACAAATGTAGGGGTCCACTAGGGCCGATGCCTGCCGGGGTCGTGGTAAGGTAACCCCGGGAGGGTTACCTTACCACGACCCCGGCACCTACCTACCTCCGCCCAGAGTGGGAGAAGTTAATTGATGATTTCCAAACCAAAAAAAAAAAATAGGTGGAGATTCATAGACGACTCCACCTTGGAGTATAAATGTGGTGCTGTTCCACAAAAGATGGGACACTTAACATTATGTCCTGCGTGTCCTGTCAGCTACACGTTACAGGAACTCATGGATACTACTCATCATCTGCCTACCCTTTTCCCAACTATGTTGGGAAACTAACCGGATGCAGCTGAATACCAGTATTTTACATGAAGCCTATCTGACCTCCACACCCCACTTACTGAGTGACACGATACCCCTTGGTAAGACAGGTTGTCAGACTTTCGGGCTTCTGACGACCCGTAAAAACTGTCAAAGGTCTACAAATGACAGCCGGGACCAACGGCTTCACGTGCTTTCCGAGGCATGGAGGGGTTTGGTATGTAAAGATGGTCACCTATCCATGGACAGAGTTCGGCAAGCGTACCTTAACCTGATCGATCGACCCGTGCAGCTGTTATTACTTGGCCACAAGCCCCTCAACTGATGGACGCTACTGATGGCATCAAACTGTCACAGAATTCTGGGCCGAGTGCATTTAGATTGCCATCGACACGCCAAGAAGAAAATAGTTTGGTGGATTGATGTTGTGAATGGATTAAAACCACAAAATAGTGCCAATAGCCTTTACCTGTCCTACACACGTCCACTATTTTTGCACTAAAGGCACTGACAAGACCCAATTGACCAAAATAGGCTCCTCTTAAGAAAAAAAATTGCCAAATCTGTATAGTTTGTGGTAGCGGAAAAAATATATGTTAATTTTGAACATATTTCCCAGAACTTGGTTGTTACCAAAACACGTTTCGAAAAAAAATCTCGATACGAACTAACGTTAAACTAGCCTCTTACCTTGAGATCTAATCCAAAAGAGCTGTATTAAATATCAACATATGTTACGTATTTAATTAATAACGTCTTATTTGAATGCAGAAATTGGTTGTTTTTTATTTTCGATTACTTAACTGAATTTTGAGTAAATAGATAATTGCTTCATATTTTGCAATAAATTACAAGCGTTGTGTCATCGCGCTTCTCTTTCTTTTCTATGCAATCCGACAGTGACCGCGGTTTAGGTGTTGTCAGTGTCTTAAAAATCGGGGTTCACATGGTTCATAAGTACTGTAAAAGCGTGCAGTGAAATATCACTGCACGCTTTTACAGTACTTATGCCCGGTTTCTGAAGCATTTTTATCGGTGGTTTATCTATTCATTAGCGCTATTGGTTCGATAACTTGTGAAAGTGCGTTTCCGAACACCGCAATCTAAGATAAACTCCGTTTAAACTTAGGTTAACTTAACTGACCAATGTGTGCCGTTTATCGGTTCCATAACTTTATTTGACGTTTCATTTCATAGCAAACTGCATCGACTTTTAGGTTAAACTTGTAAATTGTTTTAATTGAATTGCCAGTGAATGCTAAATATTTAAATTACCTACTCGAGAAAACAATGAGTGTTAGCATAATGGATACAAGCAGCTCATCAGAGTCTGATTTGGAAGTATTGGAGTTTATTTTTAATATATCAGTACCCAGAAACTTAAGACGTAGGAGAAATTCTTTTGAAATGTTTACGGATGAAGAATTTAAATTGAGATATCGCTTTGATAAGAACACTGTGAAAAACCTAAGTGATATCATCAGCCCTGCTCTAGCTCCCGTTAGGCATCGCAAATATCCATTGTTAGTTCTGGAACAAATTTTTATCGCATATCGATTTTACGCTACAGGTACTTTCCAAGTCGTAATTGGTGATGACATTAACGTTCACAAAACCACTGTGTCAAGAGTGGTTTATAAAGTAAGCAAAGAAATAGCAAAGCTAGCTTCAAGTTATATAGGTATGCCAAATTTTGAAGACCTGAGAGAAGTCAAGGCACAATTTTTTAATATAGCCGGATTTCCAAATGTAATTGGTTGTGTAGATGGATCGCACATACCAATTCAATCTCCTGGAGGTGAGCAAGCAGAACTATTTAGAAATAGAAAAGGTTTCTTTTCTATTAATGTACAAGTTGTATGTGATGCAAAGTTATACATCCGTGATATAGATGCTCGCTGGCATGGATCGACACATGACAGTACTGTGTACCATAACTCATTCCTGCGAGCGCGCCTGGATAACAATGAGATAGATGGTCACCTCATGGGAGACAGTGCTTATCCTTGTGGAAGATTCATGATGACGCCATTTCTAAATCCAGCTACAAATGCAGAAAAACGTTACAATGAAGCACAAATCAAGACCAGAAACACAGTGGAAAGGACATTTGGTGTGTGGAAAAGAAGATTTGCATGCCTTTCTCAAAAATTAAGACTAAAATTAGATCACACATTAGCTGTAATTGTTGCAACAGCTGTGTTACATAATATAGCTCTACAGCAAAATGATACTGTGATCATTGATTCTGCTCCTGAAGAAGATATTGTTCCAGAATCTATTGAACGACCCCTTTCCTCTGAAGGAAACCATTTTCGTCGGTTATTGTTGGAACAATACTTTAGGTTGGCAAAGTTTCTCTTTTATAAATATCGCAACTTAAGCAAAATTTACATAGCAAAGTTTTCATGTTTTACATACTATGGGAACACAAATTAAAAAACCAACTTTAGTATCTATTTAGATTTTATTTGTATTGTAGAGTTAAAAAATGAAGATGTGATATCAACTAAAAAAAAGGGTTACAAATATGGGAGATTCATTGATTCATATTGAATTAAAGATAATTCTTTTAGAAAATACAAGAACTGGACCTCAAAAAGAAGAATTTTAATTAAAATTCTTCTTTTTAATTAAACTTCTTCTTTTTAATTAAAATTCTTCTTTTTAAATTCTAGGTCCATTCTTGCATTTTCTAGAAGAATTCTCTTTAATTCAATATCAACATCGAGTAAAATTTTTGTTGTTGTTGAATCTCCAATATTTCTAACCTTTTAGTTGTTATGGCATCTTCGTTCATTTGCTTCTGATTTTTTCTTTTTATTATAGAATCACTGACGTTATTTATATTTTTTTTCTTTGTTTCAGTTAAACAAATTCTCTTAACTCTTGGTGTGCTTTCGAAATCCTTCATAAGCGGCGAAATTGCTTTTTTGGGACATTGAACTTGCTTCAAAGGTGTTTCAGACACCGAATCTTCTTTACTATCCAAGACTATGAGGATGTCTTCAGAAGTACCAAGATGTGCATCTTCACTTACTCCTTGTGTTTCAATATCTGTAATGAATAAATGTAAAGAATGGTTACTACCTACTGTGTACCTGGTGATTGTACTGACGGGTATAACACAAGACTGATATGATTATGACTACACATACATAATCAGCCTATAACGTTCCCACTGATGGGACACAGGCCTCCTCTCGGTGAGAGGGATTATGACTATGACTGATATCATGTAATTATACTGATATGTGTAACATGATAATATATTATTTCATTACACCTCAATCCATTTCAGATGAAATTTCTTAGAAGAGTTCAATTCCATTGTTTGTCTACAATGTATACATTATTTTAGCCTGCATACATTATTTTGATTGCTCAGGTAAAGTATAGCCTATGCTAGAATATTGAAAATGAAAATAACCTAACCAAACATAAGAAGTGGAAACAATTTTATTACTTTAATTATTACTTGCTTATGAAATGTTCAATTCTAGTATGCTATGATATTAGAAGAAACTCTTTGGGACTTACCTAAATTGTAATATGGTGCAGATGAGTCAAATTCATTATTTAATGGTTCGAATTGAGGAGTCAATAAGGCCACAACTTTCTCATCAATCGCAGTTGTCTTAGGACAAAATCTTCCACCTCCTGTCTTGTACATCTCGGACTGAAATTAAAATTTTACATACATTACATTCTTTTCTGGCACTTTTGTGTAACATAATGATAGTCAATGAAATAAGAGGAGATATTATTACTTTGAGGCGTCACTTCATAAGAAATATATACTTAATTATGTATATGATTGGTACCACACTACCATGTGATATTACAGCTTGTACACTTTGAAATTGCTTTGCACTTTGTACACTTAAAATATACAAGGACTTTAATCAAATAGGTAAAAAGTACAATAACAGGAATACGACTTACCTTATCATCGCTCATATTTTTTCTCGCCTTTTTCTTTAAGTTATCATACAAGGCATGTATCTGCTTTTCGGTCCTAAATCCAGTTTCCGAGACAGCATTGTATTTATTAGTGAGCGCCATCCAAGCTTGTTTCTTGGCCTCTACAGAAGTCCCGTCCGTTCTTTTATTGTCGATTATGTGTATAAATTCATTAGCCACTTCTATAAGCAGCATCTTCTCTCTTTCAGTAAAATTTTTACTGCGTTTTCCAGATTCCATTATTTACAGAAAAACGGAGCAGAAATTATTGGAAAGACAAACTCAAATCAAACGGCTAAGCAAAAATAATACCACGCGAAACAAAAACAATGAAGTGAAACTTTTTTTTTATTGGCAATGATGTCGTTGATACATCCGCCCATATAAATAACGACTTATTATATTTTTTAACTAAAACAGTGTTATGGCACTTATTTACCCTCGAAAAAAACATTATTATAAATAAAACTGTTAATAAAGACGAATTATAATAATAAAATCAATTTTAGACGCGGTCTCTTATACAGACCCATCTAGTGGCAGCTAAGGAACTAGTTATCGGCTTCATAGTTATCGAATGGTTTGTTGCGTATTCAGAAACGCAGTGACAGTTAACCGACGTTTATCTTATGCATAACTTTAGTGAATCAATAACTAATGAGAGTTTGACTGGGCGCTTCAGAAACCGGGCATTATTCGATTTTAACTGTACTACCTGCAGCAGCATCTTGCGATAAGAACCCAGTTTTTTATGCTACAAGAACGTGCAGTACTATAATGTCTACAATGTACCGTGTTTACTTACACAGTCTTATTTGAAAAGAATATTCTTTCTACTTTAAATTCACGCTCCATTAATTACAACCCAATAAAACTAATAAACCAATCGATATCCACTAGCGATACCGTCCACTTCAGTTAGTTCTAAATCGATTACTCACATCACTGATTCGATACCTTTTCGATTTGAGAAGTACGTTGTTTCTTCCAAACGGACAGTTCTTTTAAAAGTATTCTTTGTGAAGTTACTAATGACGCAATTTAGGTGATCATTAAGGTGCTCTAGATTTTGCAAATGAGCGATATTGGCTCGACATTCCTTTGAGAAAGTTCTTTTTTTCTTTGAATGGTAATTAATTTTATTCTGTGCCGCCCTAGTTACGTTTCGGTATTCTAGGTCCTTTTAATTGTAGGTATGGCTACAAAGATTCGAAGGTTTATGTAAAAGCTTCTAAAGTATCAGGCAGGGGTTTGAAACCTGTGATTATTTAGATTTAACATGATAAAAGAAATGAAACTGCCTCGTCGGTCGAGTCACTAGGTCACAAGCACTCCCCTTTTTTTTTTTTTTTGAGGGTGGGAAATCATCTAATAACTTCTCCCGCTCTGAGCGGAGCGGGAGGGTGTATCAGACTCTTACTGACTAAAACCCACCCGTATTCCTTCCTGTTGCCTGTGTTGCCAGGGGACTCGGTGACCCATAAGTACCTTCCCGCGACCCCGACAGGACAAGCACTCCCTAATGAACATGAGGTCCTGGGTTCATGATATTGGGGTTTCCATCTGGAATTTCTCAGTAGCAGTCCGGAGTCTGGATTTATTTACTTATTTATATTTAATATAAACTCAAACGTGTTTGTGACAATATTTCTTAACAACTGTGTCAGTAAACGTGACCTACACACTTAACCTAACACCACTATGGACTATGGGAGTCATGAGAATCTCTGCTATAAGCTCAACACCGATGTAAAAAGCTTGCAGCGGTGATTCACACACAAGCAGTTCAGTCTGCTTGCGACTCACTGCAGTATAATGTTGGGGCTGGCCCGCAATATTAAATATTAAATAACTAAAAAAACAAGTATGTATTAATTATTGAGCAGGTATCGTTATTTTATTTGATTATATATGTCTTTCATAGCAGCCTCCTGAAATTTGACGAGGATGCAAAACGACACCTTGTATATAATAAATATATAATATGTAAATATATGTGTAAATATATATATGCCTGATAAAATAATCTTAACTAATATAATAAATGTGAAAGTGAATTTATTTGTTTGGTTGTCCCATACCTAGTAAAAATTGTTCATAATGATGAGTATGTACAATAACCCCTTGAGAGGATGCCCGTTGATTCAATTTCACCCTGTATAGTCCTCTAGATCGGGATTGTGGAGGTCAGATAGGCAGTCGCTCCATGTAAAGTACTGGTATTCAGCTTCATCCGGTTAGACTGGAAGCCGACCCCAACGTGGTTGGGAAAAGGCTAGGCAGATGATGATAGTCCTCTAGATCGAATTTCGGCCATGGCAGGCAATCTCAGCGGAGACTGCCTGCACTAGAACAAGTCTATTCCCATCTACACTGGAAATATTTCCCGTGTAGATGGGCATAGACTTGTTCACTCCTGCCGGGGTCGCGGGAAGGTACTTATGGGTCACCGAGGCCCCCGCAACACAGGCAACAGGAAGGAATACGGGTGGGTTTTAGTCAGTAAGAGTCTGACACACCCTCCCGCTCCGCCCAGAGCGGGAGAAGTTATTTGATGATTTCCCACCAACAAAAAAAAAAAATCTATGCGTAGACACAGGTGCACACACTCTTCCATCACACTCATAGTTCAATCGAACGGCAATCCGGCACGACCGGAGAGAGATCAGGCGTAGGACCAACAACTTTCCGTGGCACGAAGGTATCACACCGCCAACTTCCAAACTTCGGGCTGCCATATATCATATACTACTATTGCCTTATACTAGGATAGCTAGCTACACACCCGAAGTGCGGTTTCATAATTTCTTACGTCACGATATTATCGTCCACGTCCATAAAATGTATGGAAATACGTGCACGCGTTATAACGTTATCGTGGACGGAAGTTTCAAAGCGTCTTCATATATTTCCATACATTTTACTTCGCTGTGTCATCGCGATTCCGTGACGTGGACGTGGATGTCCACGGTGATATCGTCACGTTTGAAATTATAAAAGCGCACAAAGCATTATAATATGATGGGAATAAGCTCGCCCTCCGGTGTTGCCAGTGATGACCTATGGCACTAAAACGTGGTCGCTTACAATGGGCCTTATCAAAAAGCTAAAAGTCACTCAAAGGGCAATGGAGAGGGCTATGCTTGGAGTTTCCCTACGTGATCGAACCAGAAATGACGAGATCCGCAGGCGAACCAAGGTCACTGACATAACCCGAAGAATTGCCAAACTTAAGTGGCAGTGGGCAGGGCACGTTGCTCGCAGAACAGATGGCCGATGGGCCCGAAAGGTTCTGGAATGGCGACCACGTACCGGAAGACGTAGCGTTGGAAGGCCTCCTACAAGGTGGACCGATGACCTTGTGAAGGGCGCAGGAATCCGCTGGATGCGGGAAGCACAAAACCGGTCGAAGTGGCGGTGCTTGGGGGAGGCCTATGTCCAGCAGTGGACGTCTTTCGGCTGAAATAATGATGGTGATGAAGCTCGCCCTCTATTACATGGGACTTAAACATAACTAACGAAATGTGGGTGTAGGTCATCTCTGCTTATCCGTTCGGGGAATATAGGCGTGATATTGTTTTTTTAACCACATCGAGGCAGTTCTTGGTAGATGATCTCAATCATAGTAGTTCCCCGTATATTTACCTCTAATTGTTTTTTTCGTAAACAAAATATCATAAACAGCTCAATGGACAAAGCATGTGAGCTGACCAAACCCTTGCCTTTAATGTTTGGCTCTCGATGTATTGTCACAGCAAATTGAATGCAGAAAGCAAATGTTTACTAGTGCTGTCCAGCTTTTCGATATCGATGCACATAAATAAAACATTAGAACAATGGTGATGGTGATGTGTGGTGGTGTGGGGCTTGTGGCTAAGTAATAACAGCCGCACGGGTCGATCGATCAGGTTAAGCTATGTTTGCCGCGGTTAGTCCGTAGATGGGTGACCATCTTTACATACCAAGACCCCTCCGTGCCTCGGAAAGCACGTTAAGCCGTTGGTCCCGGCTGTTATTTGTAGATCTTTGACAGTCGTTACGGGTCGTCCGAAACTCGAAAGTCTGACAACCAGTCTTACCAAGTGGTATCGTGTTACCCAGTAACTGGGTTGTGGAGGTCAGATAGGCAGTCGCTCCATGTAAAATACTGGTATTCAGTTGTATTCGGTAACACTGGAAGCCGACCCCAACATAGTTGGGAAAAGGATAGGCAGATGATGATGAACAATGGTGATGTCAATGAAAGACAAATACAATACAATCATTACCGACTTTAAATTACAAATAAATAAATCATATTGTCCATAAGTTAGCAATAACTTTTACATTTATCTCTGGCGCTTTTCGCAAATAATTAAGCCATAAAAAAGAGGCTGTCAGCAAGCGGGGATAAGTGAAGACTTACACGTGAATCGTAAGTTATTACATTCACAAAAAACGCTCAATCATACGTCAAAGCAGTCATACGTCAATTTACTGACGTCAAAATGCCTTCGATATCAGTCAATCATCTTTTTGGGGTTCCGTAGTAAACAAGGAATCCTTATAGTTTCGCTATGTCCAGCTGTCTGTCCCCGATATAGCTCAGAGACGCTTAGTACTAGAAAACTGTAATTTGGCATAGGTATACATATTAATCGCGCCGACAAAGTGCTAAAATAAATGATTGGAAAAATATTTTTAGGGCCTTCCTTTTACGTAATGTGGGCATTATATTTTTCGTCTATCCCATGGTGTGAGGTATCATTGGATAGGCTGTTCAAAAATATTGCGGGCCTGTGAATACCACTTTTTAATTCAAGGACCCCTTTGCGTAATATTAAGGATTAAAGTGCTAATTTTTGTTAGAGTCAAGTGTCTCCCCCCCTGCCAGCTAAATGGTTGTTTATGGAGATGTGAAAAAAATCATGGCAGTAGTCCATATAATGAAATTAAAAGGACAACTATCACAGCTAAGTGGGCTTTACAAGTTAACGAGTAATAGTCAACCAACTTAAATTTGCAGTTGGAGAATTGACCGTGGCTTAGATCGATGTATGGGAGAACATGTTTTTGAACTACAATGTTAAGTTTGTTTTTGGGATAAATTCGTCCCAACTTCCCAACTACGGAACCCTTCATTGTGCGTGGTCCGACACGTACTTTGCCGGTAATAATTAAATAGATTACAAAAAATTACTCAAATACCAAATACTCAAATGTCACTACTACAGGTTTGAGTCGTTTGTGCTCGAAACTCTCGTGTCATGGGGCCCGAGTGCGCATCTGCTTTTAAAGGATTTTCTCGCTAACTGATCGACACTTCACGTGACCAGAGGGTTGGCTCGTTCTTTGGCCAAAGAATTAGCATTGCCATTCAATGTGGCAATGCTGCCAGTCTTCTGGGCACGTTTCCGGATGACAGTGATGTGGACGAGTACTTCGACGCCTATGACACCTTTTGTTTTTGTATTTGTCATTTAATTTAGTGCCTAGTGTAAATAGTTAGTTGCATCATACATTGTATATTTAATGTATTTGAAATAAAAGACCTAACAAATGAATCGTAATTTTAGCGTAGCGTCCATAACCGTAGCAGATTCAAGGATATGTTTGCATAATATCAAGCTTTAGAGTGCAAACTTTTTGCTAGGGTCAAGATGTGAAAAATATCATGGCAGTAGTATATACATATAATAAAATTAAAAGCAAATCTATCACAGCTCAGTAGGCTTTACAAGTTAACGAGTAACAGTCGATCAACTTAAATTTTCAGTAGGAGAATTGACCGTGACATATACCTATCGGTGTAAGGGAGAACATGTTTTTGAGTTACAATGTTAAGTTTGTTTTTGGGATAAATTCGTCCCAACTTCCCAACTACGGAACCCTTCATTGTGCGTGGTGCGAGACGTACTTTGCCGGTTTTTTGTCTATAACATTTCAAATTCGTAATTTTATATTGTTTGAAGTCCTTAACTTCTCACACGGGTAAAATGGCCTAACGGTACAAAACTAGTCACATTATTATTCAAATCACATCGCTTATTTCCTATTTTATTGTTCCATTTTGTATCTTGGAATAAATAGAAAAGAAAGATGTTACTTCAGTGTATAATAATTTCTTGTGTCGTATATATTTTATCGAAGGGAACTAAAACTTATCGCTCGATCAGAATTACGAGGTTAGATAGCGTTTTTTCTCGAGAAGATGTATTGTATATTCCAATATCTTGGAAGGTTTGTGCGCTGTCGACCGAATTCAGATATTAATGCTCATTTTAGAAATAAGAGGTTTATTTGGTTTTTGCCAGTGAACCTTTTAATGGAGCGCTAAAAATAACTACGTTTCTAACACAAGGTGATAGAGTAGGATAGAAAAACATGAGCACTTTATTTATTCCTTCTTAACAATACATTTTCTAATGATTTATTATAGTTATACATAAACATAAAATTTTCCAAGTAATAAAGACATTTATCACACCACCGACACTAAAATATTTTACAACGTATTGCACTCAGATATTTCCACAGAATTCTCACATATCGATTCCTATTACGATATCGAAGGTACATCACTAGCGCATTCAACAGTGAAGCCGTCATCACGAACACTCGAGTGCGAGAGTGTAATGCAACTTGACACGGTCACATAACTATGTACTGTCGTGGTGTAAAGCTATTTATAATATTTGCAGATTTCACCGTATTTTATATTGTTGTTGTTGTTACCTGAGAATGGCGCAAATGGTATTTACTCAGTACAATCTGACACGTCCTTGGTTTTAGGGATAGCTAGATCGCAAACACTAAACTATGATTTTTTAATTTGCTAGACGATAATGACATTCGGTGTCGACATAAAAATAACCCAGTAAATAATCTTGTTACCCACTGACTCTCACCAAGGACCACTGAATCATTCTCTGAAGGAGGACCTTCACTTTTGTCATGTAATATTAATTATTAAACGTTTTATTATTTTTTTTTAATGTCCTTCGCAGCTGTAATTTTGGTCTAGCAAATTAAAAACCAGAGTTTAGCTACAGCGTAACCACATTGCAGCTACTATGCCGGGGTCGCGGGAAGGTACTTATGGGTCACCGAGGCCCCCGCAACACAGGCAACAGGAAGGAATACGGGTGGGTTTTAGTCAGTAAGAGTCTGACACACCCTCCCGCTCCGCCCAGAGCGGGAGAAGTTATTTGATGATTTCCCAAGAAAAAAAAAAAAAAATGCAGCTACTAGCGACAACGCAACCACATCGAAATTTATTTTCGAAGCTGCAGCAAGACTTCAAACGTAGACACTACTTGCCCAAGTTTTTCGCTGCGAATGTGGTGATTGTGGTACGTGTGATCGGCCCCTTAACTAAACAGAAGCGCGGGCTAGCAGTAATATACATATATTCGTTTGGTCATAAAATGTCGGAAGTGTGTTTCGAAAAAATATACACCTATTTGTCTCTTGTTAATTGGACTTTTACATATAAGAGGTTTCATAAGCGTAGCTTTATGTTGGGAGTCTTGACGACACGTGAAGGAATAATAAAATTAGGCTGTGCACAGACTGAGTCAAGACTGTTTATCCTAATCCTAACTAATAGTATAAATGCGAAAGTGAGTTTGTTTGTTTGTTTGTTTCTTTGTGTGTTACGCTTTCACGCTGAAACGGCTGAACGGATTTTAATGTTTGGTACATGGGTAGAGAATGACCTGGATTAGGACTTTTTATCCCGATATTCCCACGGGATTGGGGCTTATGCGGGTGAAATCGCAGGGCGCAGCTAGTTGACATAATCTTAGATTGACGAAAAAATTGATAGTGTGCCCACACTTTGCAACAAAACAGTCTGATTGTGAAATTGTACTGAAGAAACACTAGTTCTTCAAGAACAAGATGAAACTATCCGATCTAATGCCGGATACAGATTGATTAAACGTAACATGAACTGTACTCGTAACACACGTTGAAAGAAATTCGCCTAGTTCAGATTCAGATTCAGATTTATTTATTAATTGTAAAACATAGGTACATTATAAGTTCTTATTTGGTAATACATTGAAGGCGCTATGTTTTGCCTCTAGGGCGTACAAAAGTAGTAATTCCATGCACAAGAAATTAATATTATTATAGATATATGAACCACAAATAAGCAAGTAAATAAATTAGATCATCTATCGCATTAAGAATTGAAGTTGTTGTTGTTGTCTTACATTTCATGATACATTGCATTAAATTTGTGGGGCTACTCTGTGTTGCATTTCATGTTACGTCTCATCAATCTGTACCTAGATATTAGATCGAAGATACGATAGATAGACGATACTTTCGATGTTTTGATTCCATTTGCCCACTGAATGTGCACAAATTGCAAAAAAAGGGTATGTACGAATGAAATGCACCGACCCAGCGTGGTGTGACCAGACTCGTTTACTCGAATGAACTCAGAGACTACAGAGACCATTGTAGGCTTCATAGACTAGATTTGTAGACCATTTATTTTTTGTAAAGTACCTGGTACTTCTTAATAAACCTACACTGTCCTCCTATATCTATTAACACTGCTATTTGAAAACATTGTAAAAGCCAATTATTTTTAAAAGAGTAATCGTGGAGTTTCTTGCCGGCTCTTCTCCTTAGGAAACGACCAATAAACCGTGCACCTAGCTTCTGACGTTTTAAGTGCCCATGTAGGTTATGTGAATTTTTATTTTTGTTTTTTTTTTTATGGCATATCAAAGAGTAGACCGGGGTTCCGATAAAAAAATGTATGATCTTTTTTTTGTAGAAAGTTTTAGATGCTGCAATTTTCGTGTTTTTTATAACAAAAATTTGGTAGCTTTGCGGTACCTATTCAACATTTTTACCCTCAGAAACATTAACAATTTGATGGAATGTTCCTGAAACTTTTAACATTAATCATTTTCAAACAATTGCGAACCTACTGCTTTCAACTAGGGAACATACAATAACTGAGTACAATAATTAGAGGAAATGGAGCGGCAGTCTTAATTATTTGCAGTCTTAGTGTTAAGTGCTGTTACATATGCATCGGGTATGTACGATTATTATATTCCCTTGCGCTATGGAATTTGCATCTCACACGAGGGAAGGGATTTAGAGTAATGTAATCTTTAGAATAAATTTATGTCCAGATGTTATATGTAACGAATAGTTGGGTAAATGAATAGTAGTTATCAATTCTTTTGTTCTTAAAATATGTTTGTTAAAGTATTAGCCCGTCATACGAAACGATAAAAATGAAACTAACGTAACGATCGATCGTTTAGTTTGTGTATAAAAAAACGATAAAAATTAACTTTGAATTTTTTATCGTTTTGGGAGTAATTAAAAGCGATTAGCTATACCTACCTATTTTTTACAATTGAATGATTCCCTTTACGTCGACTGCAATTATGACAAGCCTTTAGGATGTCTAAAGGGATTTAGCGGGTGTTTAGTTTTTAACAATGACGAAAATCGGTCTCAAAAAACAGTATTTTACGCCATGACACATTCTCACTTCAAAAATACAGGGTCTAATTATTTAATTAGACCCTTTATTTTAGCTAGGTAAACTCCACAGAAGTGATCGGTATAGACATTTAAACACGATAAAACAACCAAAAATTATAAATAAATTTTAAAATTAAAATTATAAAATAAAAAAATATAATTAAAATAAAAAATATACTTAATTAAAATAAAAATATATTTAAAATAAAAAAAATCAAATTAAAAATAAATTTTAGCTAGCGAAACTCCACAGAAGTGATCGGTATAGACATTTAAACACAATAAAACAACCAAAAAATTGTCATTTTTCGTGTGCCAATGAACAATGAGTGTGTGGGCTAGTGTAGCATGATCAGCCTATAATGTTCCCACTGCTAGGACACAGGCCTCCTTTCTATGAGAGGGAGTGGGCCGTAATCCACCACGCGGGCCCAGTGCGGGTTGGCAGATGTCACATGTCTTCGAATTTTTGGTTCCAGGACATGCCGGTTTACTCACGATGTTTTCCTTCACCGTTTTGAGAGCAGTGGTGCTGAAATAATTTACACGAAGTAAAGCGCCTGTTTGGGTTCGAACCTACGACCTACAACTCGTAAGTCGCCGAAAAATCTGTTCTTTTGGTTAAACTTCAAACATGATGAGTATATATGTATAATATCTAAACTTTATAAACAAAAAAAAAAACTGTTTTTCTCAATTCATTATTCAAGTACTACCAGCCTCAAAGAGATGTCGTCAGCACAAAAGTAGGGGTCCACTAGGGCCGATGCCTGCCGGGGTCGCGGGAAGGTACTTATGGGTCACCGAGGCCCCCGCAACACAGGCAACAAGAAGGAATAAGGGTGGGTTTTAGTCAGTAAGAGTCTGACACACCCTCTCGCTCCGCCCAGAGCGGGAGAAGTTATTTGATGATTTCCCACCCTCAAAAAAAAAAAAGTACTACCAGCGGTCGTTGACCAAACAAAATATCAAATATATTTTTATTGTTTTATCGTGTTTAGATATCGATACCCATCATATCTGTGGAGTTATGCTAGCTAATTTAATATGACCCCTGAAAAGGAGAAAAGTGCAATCAAATTCCAGATGCACTCTAGTTATTGAACGTTCCACACCGGATGTACTACATACAAAAAATATAAACATTTTAATAAAATCTTTCATCAGACACCTTCATTCACACGGTGTACTAATTTTTCTATGAAGTTTATTACATTGAAACATTTTATTACCACGATCAAAGAATCTGTTTATTTTTGTAAGCATTTCTATTTCGTTGTTAGAGTAAGAAACAGTTTTTTTGTAAATCTAGCGCAAAGTTGTTTTTCACGTTCGTCTGAAAATAGTAACTGATAAGAAAATCACACGTTTTCTTGACGATTGTATGAAATGGGTCTTCAAATCTGATACAAAAAGGTTAATTGATTACCTAACATAATCAGCCTATAATGTTCCCACTGCTGGGACACAGGCCTCCTCTCTGTGAGAGGGAGTGGGCCGTAATCCACCGCGCGGGCCCAATGTGGGTTGGTTAATTGATTGAATCACAGCAAATAACGCTGTAAATGATAAATCCCTACTTCCTACTAATATTATAATTGCGAAAGTTTGTAAGAATGGATGAATGGATGTTTGTTACTCTTTCACGCAAAAAGTACTGAACGGATTTGAATGAAATTTGGCACACGGATAGTTTATAACCAGGAATAACACATAGGATACTGTTTATCCCGATATACCTACGGGGTCAAAAC
This sequence comes from Atethmia centrago, assembly GCA_905333075.3. Taxonomy (NCBI): domain Eukaryota; kingdom Metazoa; phylum Arthropoda; class Insecta; order Lepidoptera; family Noctuidae; genus Atethmia; species Atethmia centrago. The sequence continues at coordinate 25,249,969 of HG995369.1, forward strand.
TTATGCGGGTGAAACCGCGGGGCGCATCTAGTATCTAGTCTAGTCTAGTCTAGTCTAGTAATATTATAAATGCAAAAGTTTGTAAATATGGATGGATGGATGTTTGTTACTCTTTCACGCAAAAAGTACAGAACGGATTTGAATGAAATTTGGCACACGGATAGTTTATAACCAGGAATAACACATAGGATACTTTTTATCCCGATATACCTACGGGGTCAAAACTTATGCGGGTGAAACCGCGGGGCGCATCTAGTATCTAGTCTAGTCTAGTCTAGTCTAGTAATATTATAAATGCAAAAGTTTGTAAATATGGATGGATGGATGTTTGTTACTCTTTCACGCAAAAAGTACAGAACGGATTTGAATGAAATTTGGCACACGCATAGTTTATAACCAGGAATAACACATAGGATACTTTTTATCCCGATATACCTACGGGGTCAAAACTTATGCGGGTGAAACCGCGGGGCGCATCTAGTATCTAGTCTAGTCTAGTCTAGTCTAGTAATATTATAAATGCAAAAGTTTGTAAATATGGATGGATGGATGTTTGTTACTCTTTCACGCAAAAAGTACAGAACGGATTTGAATGAAATTTGGCACACGGATAGTTTATAACCAGGAATAACACATAGGTTACTTTTTATCCCGATATACCTACGGGGTCAAAACTTATGCGGGTGAAACCGCGGGGCGCATCTAGTATCTAGTCTAGTCTAGTCTAGTCTAGTAATATTATAAATGCAAAAGTTTGTAAATATGGATGGATGGATGTTTGTTACTCTTTCACGCAAAAAGTACAGAACGGATTTGAATGAAATTTGGCACACGCATAGTTTATAACCAAGAATAACACATAGGATACTTTTTATCCCGATATACCTACGGGGTCAAAACTTATGCGGGTGAAACCGCGGGGCGCATCTAGTATCTAGTCTAGTCTAGTCTAGTCTAGTAATATTATAAATGCGTAAGTTTGTAAGAATGGATGGATGGATGTTTGTTACTCTTTCACGCAAAAAGTACTAAACGGATTTGGAGAAAGTTTGGCACACAGATAGTTTATAACCAGGAATAACACATAAGATAATTTTTATCCCGATATACCCACTGGATCAAAACTTATGCGGGTGAAACCACGGGGCGCATCTAGTAATAAATAAATGATAAATGATTTTATTTCTGTAAGTAAAATTGTACAAACACTTTTACACGTCAATCATATTTTTAAAATAAAGCTAGATGAGGTCGGCGTTTCCTTTCTACTACTCTGAGAAGAAAGGCCGAAACAAACTCAGAGGTCACAGTCTCTTTTAAAGTCTAGACATAATCTTGGTCAGATCATGTGAAGACCAGATGGTCTTCACATGATCTGACCAAGATTATGAACAATTACAATTTTACAAATACAATTTTAGACACCAATCTAGATAGATTGGTGTCTAAAATTGTATTTTGATGAAAGAACCACACAGATTGAGTGGACCTGTCCAGTCAGTGCACGCATTTGTCAGTAGTTGTGCAGCTCAACTCAGAACTTGTTACTACTGTATTATCGAACTCAGTCAATAGATTGAATCCCATCTGTTGTACCTACCACACACACGCTATTGCTACTCGAACCCCTGGAGAGAAAAGTTAGGCAGATAGGTACATTCTTACCAATAAAACAATAAAATTGAATACTGGTATTCTATGTTAGAGGGTTTGGTTTCCGCACTTAGTCCTTCAGGTGGACCATTGTGCGGGGGCATACTTAGGTACTTATCGGATACCTAAGTATCCGAACACAAATTACAAATATAAGTAATAGTAACGTGCACTTACAAACATTATGATAGTTTGCAATAGTCATTAGAAGTTTTAATATTGCTCTTTGCAAATAAACGAGATATTTATTTTTAATCAACCGTCGTAATGAAATCTTGCTAAGTTTACTTATTGCATAATATTGCGTAAAGGCTCGTGTAGATTGGGGCGATAGGCATATTGCTGCCTGTCGCACCTGCGATATCGCGCTTGTCTGCACGAGTCTTAAAGCTATACAAAAATAATTAAATAAAACGCATTCAACAGAATAAAGTCTCACTGAAAATATATGTAAATAGATGAAGAAGAAATGAAAGTGAAGATTATTTATAAAATAAAAATATACTTTTTATTATTGGGCTTCGACCACGCTACGGGCCTTACAGCGTCGTCGTTTATCCGTCGTGAAAAATGATGTAACTTTATGAGTAGTCTTAAGTAATTGACGTACATACAAAAAATTAAAACCGGCCAAGTGCTTTTCGGACCAAGCACAACGAAGAGTTCCGTAGTTGGAAAGTTGCGATGAATTTATCCCAAAAACAAACTTAACCTTGCATTTGAAAAACATTTTCTCCCTTACACCGATAGGTATATGTCACGGTCAATTCTGCTACTGCAAATTTAAGTTGATAGACTGTTACTCGTTAACTTGTAAAGCCTACTTAGCTGTGATAGTTTTCCATTTAATTTTATTTTATTATATAATATATACTACTGCCATGATATTTTTCCCATCTTGACTAACAAAAAATTTGCACTTTAAAGCTTGATATTACGCAAACAGATCCTTGAATCAGCTACGGTTAAGGACGCTACGCTAAAATTACTATTCATTTGTTAGGCCTTTTATTTCAAATACATTAAGATGTTTATATACAATGTATGATGCAACTAACTATTTACATTAGGTACTAAATTAAATGACAAATACAAAAACAAAAGGTGTCTTAGGCCTCGAAGTACTCGTCCACATTGCTGTCATCCGGAAACGTGCCCAGAAGACTGGCAGCATTGCCACATTGTATGGCAATGCTAATTCTTTGGCCAAAGAACGAGCCAACCCTCTGGTCACGTTAAGTGTCGATCAGTTAGCGAGAAATTTCCTTTAAAAGCAGATGCGCACTCGGGCTCCATGACACGAGAGTTTCGAGCCCAAACGACTCAAACCTGTAGTAATGACCCAGAAGTATTGGTTATTTGAGTATTTTTTTGTAATCTATTAATTAGTTTCGATTCGTTTAGATTACATTTAGAAATTATAAGTAGTAGCCTATGGCACGGTTTCGGTCCTCTCCTCACTTCTCGGCCCCAGTGGACAGACAGCCTTAGTAATGGGATTTACCTAGAACATATTAGGTGAATTTATTGTGGACTAGCAGTGCCCCGCGTTTTCACCCGCATAAGTCTCGATTCCGTGGTTATATCGGGATAAAAAATATCTTATGTCCTAATTCAGGTCAAGGTTTACTTATGTGCTAAATTTCATCCAAATCCGTTCAGCCATTTTAGCATGATGCCGTGACCAAGCGAAATCGGGATTCATTTATATATATATATAGATAGGTACTTACTGCACACCAATGCCTACTCTTTTGGGAATATAGTTTTGATATTATTTTGGGTGATTACCAGTAACGGTTAGTTAATTATAGGACCCGAATGTTATCCAATCTATGATCCAATCAAACCTGACATATTGGTTTACAGAGGACCTCGTTGTTAGGTGCTAATGAGGATTGCAGTCGAGTGTTACGTGTTTAATGGAACTGTGCGCAAATAAATTTACTATTCATTTGCATTCTACGTTTGTTTACAGTTGTCAAGAATGTGGTGTTTATGTAAATAATGTATTTGTTTGTGAAACATGTTTTATCATAAGTATTCAAATATTTGTATACCATCCTTCAGATTTATTTAACTACATTTATACAAGGTATTATTGTATAAAGTACAAGCTGCCCTGTTTCTTAGAAATCGATTGCAGCGCCACCTATGGGTCCGATTGTGAATCTACAACATCCAGGCTTAAACACACAATTTTTTTTATCAGAATCGGTCCGGCCGCTTCAATCAATCAATCAACTCAGCCTATAACAGTCCACTGCTGGACATAGGCCTCCCCCGACAAATATGGCCAGCCCACTGCCACTTCAACTTGCTCACTCTGCAGGCTATGTCGGTAACTCCGGTTCTCTTCCGGATAACGTCCGGCCGCTTAGGAGGAGTTGATTGTCAGTGATACACAGACAGACATACAGAAGCAAAATAATATCATACACTTTATCGAGTTATGTGAACATAAATGTATGGAACAGTTGATTTTTTTCATGGGTCGGTCCATCGTAAAAGTTGTCCTTATTGATGAGTTCAATAAACACTTTTTCGGTATTTAGTTATTTCAATTGCACCACCAGTATTTTATTTGTAGAGACTTATTGTTACCGTACATTATATTATATTTATTTTTCTGTAATCTTAACTTAATTAAAATAAATAGCTGATAACGCAGAACACACACGTTTCGATATAGGTACTTGCGCAAAATTGGACTTGCACAAGTACACATTAACGTATGTAGGATGAATTAGCACAAGTATCCGAGCTATTCGGTGTCACGCAGACTTGTGCAAGTCTAAACTTGCGCAAGTATATTGCAACGTGTATGGCTACCCTAATACGATTACAATAATATATTTCATTCTATAAACTCCACCCAAGCAGGGTCTCTTACAAAATCAAGTCTACCAAGAAACTCCTCAGAAACCTTAACTTAAGCTATGAGCACACTAAGTTGGGAGGTCACAGACATTCCCAACAACAAGTCAACAGAGTGGCGACAGTGAAACTTGGCCTAATTTAATATACCTTGCTAACTACGGTGCCTGAATTATGGTAATATCATGTATACTGTCTGGCATGGTTGGTTTGAACGGCAAATATGTACCCAGTAGACTTTATTAGCTGTGTTGTTTCTGAAGTTTCAGTAATGTTGGGAATTTGATGTACAAAATAGGCACCCATGCCAGCCTGATATCTACTTAAGGGTGAGTCCCTTAGGCTATCTTCATTTTTTCTTTTGTTCATTTTTCGGGTTCCGTACCCGAACGGTGCCAAACGGAATCGTCCATCCATCTGTCAATCTGTCTGTCAGCGTACGTAGGTGGTACGTTACGGAACCCTCTGTGTGCAAGTCCGACTCGCACTTGGCCGGTTTTTGTCTTTCATCCGAACGTCTGAACGCAAAATGAATAAAGTGAAAAATGAATTTATTAGTGAACCGATCCAACGATGTTGGGTTTCGGAACTCGGCATCTTCTACTGGCCTACCGAATGATCGAAAAATGAAATGAAATGAGCAGATGAGCGTTCATTGCTTTCATACTGCAAATCTAGATCCTGCACTCTAAATTCGTAAAGGCTCCTGCATACAGGCGCGACGCGATACCAGTAGCACAATTTACATGAAAACTTCATGGAAAGTATCGCGCTGCACGACGCGCTGCCTGTCGCGCCGGCGATATCGTGCCAGTCTGCACGAGCCTTAACACACTATCAATCACAATCTGAATGATTTTGAAGTATATTGCTAATCCATTGCTTCATATGTTCGAAATTTGTCTGCTCAACAACGTAAATAAAGCAATGAATGTTGTTCAAGTGTCAAAATGAAACTCATTGACTTTGATCACGAATACTAACGGACGAATGGATGACTAAAATGTAACACTTGCATTACAAAAATCGCCCTTACTGCTACGACATAAAGTCCTATCAAATTGTTGCCACTGATATGCGGTTGACTGTACGTTGCCAAAGCTAAAGTTAGGCTTTTTTTTTCCTCGTATTATTTATTTTTGACAATTATTCATGACGTTTTATATCTGAATTTAGCTAATTTATTTTGAAGGATGATATTTATAATTATACAAAGGAGAATCCCCAAAAAAAACACCAGCGTCGATTATCAAAATTTATTCTATTATGTTCTAGTATGGCAGACATGGTAGATATCAAATGTGAAATTAGTTTCTCACAAAATAATCATCATAAGCGCCCCAGCGTGCACAAAGCGGCAACATTGCAAGCGTCGAATAAAGAGAGGTAGTACACCATGCGGTTATGTTGCACATATTCCACCATCCGAAAATTTTACCAAAGTCAGTTAGACACTGAGAGTGCTAATTACACGTATTTCAACAAAACAATGAAGAATGCAATTAGTAACTTTAGAATCGCAGGAATTGCGGTCAAAATGCATATCAAGAACCGTACCCAGACAGGTCACATATATAATAAAAAATAAAAAAATTGGGCATTTGTGCGCATGTAATCAACATGTTGTATTAACTCGCCAATTTGATTTATTTATTTTATTTTATTCATTTTAAGAAAGCTTATAGCTAATACATTTCAATATCTATTAACATGTGTAAACGCACGCGCTATGCTAGGCATAAAGGTACTATGTACGCGTAAGAACCAGGTAGTTTTCTAGATGCTTTCTTAGTTGATCACGATAAAATATATTTTTTGTAATAAATCAGTGTAAACTCTATATAACGACACTGAAGGGACTGTGCATTTTATGGCGTTATAGAGAGTTGTCGTTAAATGGAGAGAACAAAAATCAGAATTATAAAAATAAAAAGTTTATTTCAGACTAGTGTTATTAGTTATGTACATAAAAAAGAATCTTATGCTATTGCGTATAGTCTGTTATTTTTGTCTGACGTCTTTTGCTGGACCAGTAATTTCTATTTCTATTGCGCGTATCAGTAAAACTTTTTCGTCAATACACAGTGATTTTCTTTTACTAGCCATGTTTACAGCTTGAAAGTTTGTAAGCAACTGAAAATAATGACACATAGATAAGGTATAGATGATCTATGACTCCTTCTTATTAGTCATGGGCAAAAACAGTATACACGTGCAATTAATCGGAATTTGTAAACAAAAGAATGAATTTCTTAGAAAGTTCGGTATACGAGTATATGATGCCGACAGTAGAGTTTATTGCGGGCTAGGATAACAAAACGACAAAAAAACGTACGCAGCTGCGCAGTTTTTACTAATTTTAGCAACTTAAAAGGTACTTTTTATTACTCAATTGTTGTCGTTATTGAAAGTGAGTGTGATGCTATGTATCATTGTATGGTGGACAAGCTAAACCAACCAAAGTCGATTGATTTCGACGCTTTAGAGAGTTTGTCGTTAAATCGAGTGCCGTTACGTGGAGTTTACACTATACTTATTTTTACCTTATGTCTTTTGTATAAACCGTATACTGCTAACCAATTTTATTTACATGAAGAAAGCAAGACAATCATTATTATTAAAAATTTTAAATTACCTACTTAGCCAATCTTGGGGATATTTTTTAAAGAAAGTAATTTAATATTTGTTATCTGCGATTAATGCCCTTTTACACCTTTTTTTCCGCTCTGGGATTTTTACCCATACATTTTTGGGCATCATCCTTTCTCATTTTCCTGAAAAACATAACTAATACGCAATTATAAATCAGTTAATCACTATTGTTAATGGTAACGCTATTTGTAATTGGCTACTCAGTTAACTGCGTGAAATGAATGACGTTTGTTTTAAAAATAAACTGGAAACATACGTTTCAGAGAAATATATATTATTATTAATTTATTATGATCACTATAAATCGGTGTTTTGATAAACCAATGCATATTACTCATCAGCTTCAGATACATTTTACGTGAAACTAAAGTAATTGCTAAAGTTCTTCAAGTCACACTCAAAGAATAATTAACTAACTATTATTATTAGTGAGCAGACATTCATAGACATTCATGGCCTCTATCTAAACAATGATGCAATGTCGTGCTAATATTCACATATGAGCAATAAGTATAAGTGTTTTCGTGAATGTTAATGATTCTAGAAAACAACACTCGTATATCACCAAAATGACCAACTTAAAAGTAAAAGTCCCCAAATGTTACTAATACCCACATTCAAAACTTTTTCACGCCCAAAGAAACACGATTCGTCTTTGGAATGGGCCCCAAATAGAGCGGCCCAAAGTTATGGGGTCATAACTGTCATACAAATAGGCGGGGCCCAGCATAAAACTTACATTTTTTCCTTTACACAAACTGAAGATCTATTAAAGGCTCAGTAGAAAGGAGTTTGTCTTTCAGGGTAAGCCCGCAACCCTTTTGTGTGGGTTATGCAAAAAAATTCCGGCGTGTCGGACCACACACAATGACGGGTTCCGTAGTTAGGATAATTTTATCCCGGGAACAAACTTAAGGCTCCTACATACTGGCGCAACTTGTCGCGCGACGCGTCGCGACACAAAGGCACCGCTTGTAGCGCTACACGCGGTGTCTTTGTGTCGCGTCGCGTCGCGCGACAAGTCGCGCCAGTATGTAGGAGCCTTTAACGTTGTAGTTGAAAAATATGTTCTCCCATACATTCCAACTGCTAAGTACGTGAGTAAATGTGTAAGTTTGTACGCAGCATATTGGGAGATTTACCATGTTATTTAAAAAAAAAAAAAAAGACCATAGACTTTTTATAGGTTTTCCTGTAATCTATAAGTGTGTAAACTAATTTCTGTATTTTTCAAAATATTTTGGTTCATTAATTTTGGAGATAAGGGGGCGGGCATGGGCAATTTTCTTATATTTTCTTAAATAACCTTATAACTATTTATTTTAAAATTATAAAAATAAATATGATTGAAACCCTCACAGTAAGCCATTTGATGTATTAGACGGTACAGTGTGCAAAACTTTTTATTTTTATTATTTGTCTCCAAAAAGTGTCCCCATATTCAAAATTCATTTATTTACGTAACACGTCCGCGTTTTGGCCACAGAGACATATACCAAATTTCACCTTAATCGGTCCAGTAGATTCGAAGCAAATTGGCTGTGACAGCCGACAGACAGACTGACGCACGAGTAATCTTATAATGGTTCAGTTTTTTAATTCGGACGTACGGAACCCTAAAAAGGATTAAGGCAAGCTTTGGATTTGGGGCAGCTTGAGTATTTGCGTGGTTTAATTTTATTGGAATCACTAAGATAATGGGCTCTATATTAACATTGGGCATACTCGATCGGGCATAAAGTGAAATACGACGTATAACATACATACATAAACTCACGCCTTCTTCCCATGGAGGTAGGCAGAAACTATAGAACGCCACCTGCTACGCTCCTTACATACTCCTTTTGCTTCGTTTACGTTCATACATCTGGGCCTCAAGTCTGCTATTACAATAGTGTCAGAAATGTCTATCATTGATTTTATAATTGTTGATTTTGACAAGTTTGGTAATCTACTAATATAATGGCGTCATTAATGAGGATCGGAACAGACTATTCTGACACTATTGTAATAGCAGACTTGAGGCCCTGGTCATACACGCACGCCAATTGCGAGTATCAAAACCAGGAAAATCGTGTACTTCTTTTTGGTGTACGTGTCATCTAAGTTTACATCGTGCATAGTGATTGTGGTGGTTTGGTAAGTACAGTTACGAGCATACCTTCAACTTTACACGCAAGAAGAAGAAAATTGATTTTTTTCCTAAAGTATTGATAGATATTTTATGGTGTTACGAACGATCAGTATATATCGATAATATTATGAAAAATATTTTATTAATTATTCTTTTCTCAAAGTTTGAATATTGTATTTTACTTTTGCGTAAATGTAAGGTATAATTTATGCTCGTGACGTAAACATTTAGGCCGTTTATCCACCGCACCGTCAACGGGATGTCAACGAGAAATGAGATGACGGCGCCGAAGTAGCGTTACATACATTTACTATGGCCGCGTGTTCACCACACATCAGCACCGCGACGTCACGTTCGGTTCGAATAATTTCGTTTCTCGTTGCCGTCCCGTTGACGTTTGCGGTGGACAAACAATGCCGGCTATTAACGAGCACATAAAATTGTTTTGGATTATTCTATAGCTGTATAATGTGTTTTATATTATGATGCGAGCTGGTTCATTTATATAGTACTATGAGCATGTCGCGGCCTGCTCCTCCTCTGCCAAACCCTTCGGCAAACACAAGCGTCATGTTATATTATGAGCGTGCTGGAAAAGTGCATCATATTGTAACCTCGCGGTTTTGCCGTTATTCTTCGAGCAACAACCAAGCTTCATGCAATCCGACAGTAATAAATTCTACAGACAGCCATCACCCTCTGCTTGGCCTTTTCCTAACTATGTTGTGGTCGGCTTCTCGTCTGACTGGACGCAGCTGAATACCTGTGATTTACATGGACCGACTGTCTATATGACCTTCATACGTCAGTTACTGTGGAATTTGCATTTGTAGCTGGCACAAATACCTACTAGTTGTGCCACCTCACAACTATTTATCCTTTTTTTGCTCCTCCACTTCTGCGTTGTCAAAGGCCGTACCTTCAACCTAATGCACGAATCAATACACACGCTAATCCAACCCTTTCGTTAAAACTAACAGGATCAGCCCAATCACATAAAATGTACTTAATGCCCGTAACAAAACAAATAGTTTACATAAATTGGATAGGAAAAAACCGGCCAAGTTCTGGTCCGACCACGCACAATGAAGGGTTCCGCAGTTGGGATGACTTTATCTCAAAAACAAACTTAACATTGTAGTTGACAAACATATTCTCCCTTACATCGGTATACGTCAGGTTCAATTATGCAAATGTAAGTTGGTCGACTTTCACTTGTTAACTTGTAAAGCCTACTTAGCTGTGGTAGTTTTGCGGATGGCTATACGAGTAGGGGAAGACCGAGATGATCTGGCTATAAAGGGAGTGACTACCGCGATAACAACTAATAGAGAAGGTACAACTTTGTGCCCTTTGGCGTCGAGACCCTCGGTCCGTGTGGTCCCAGTGCGCATAAGTTATTTGCGGAAATCGCGAAACGTCTAGTTGATGTAACTGGTGACCGAAAAGTTGGCGGCTTTCTCGCGCAACGCATCAGCATTGCAATTCAGCGAGGAAATGCCACCAGCATCCTCGGTACAATGCCCTGAGGGCCGTTTTTAGGCTTAACTTAGTTTTAATTTAATTTAGTTAATGTTAATAATCATCTTGTAATCTGTTTTTTAGTTTTGTGCCATCGACTTTCGAAATTATAGAGAAGTATGGAAGAAAAAGACATGTTGGGCCGACCCCAAATAATTTGGGATAAGGGGAGGAGAATGATGATGATGATCTAAAAACTAACAAAAATGAGCACTTTAAAGCTTAATATTACGCAAACGGATCCCTGAATCGATTAATGGTTTTCACAGACCCAGTATTTTTAAACGGCCTATCCAACGAAACCGCACATCATGGAATATACGAGAAAAAAAAATGTAATTCCCATTTTACATGTAAGGGAGACGCCCTAAAAAAAAATTTTTTTTCAAGAATTTATTTTATTATTTTTTGTATGTGAAATTATCAAATAACGTCTCCCGCTCTGCCTGGAGCGGGAAGCTGTGTCAGACTCTTACTGACTAAAACACTTTGAACGGCCTATCCTACTATACCTCACACCATGGGATAGACGAGAAAAACAATATCATCCCAATTGCGTGCAAGGATACTTACCCCACAAAATATTTTTCAATATTTAATTTTACCACATTATCGTTGTGATTAACCCATGCCAAATTAAAGCTTTCTAGTACTAAGAGTCCCTAAGCTAAGCTGGGGACAGACAGATGGACATGGCGAAACTATAAGGGTTCCTTGTTGACTACGGAACCCAAAAAAGCGGGTCAGTAAATATTATGAATACTCAAGACTGGCTTGTTCATGGCTCAAAGAACATTTGAGTTGACGACTGTTGTCTACTAGTGTATTGAATTTAGGATAAAAGTAATGTACTTGAAATGTGATTTTTTATTTATTTCTTGTTGAAAAAACTCCGAGGTAAAGGGTACCTATGTTCACAGACCCGCAATATTTTTGAGCGGCTTATCCAAAGATATTCCACACTATGGGATAGACGAGAAAAAAAATGTCATCCCCATTTTACGCATAAGGGAGGTGAAAAAAAAAAAGTTTTTTCATAATTTTAGTTTACCACTTTGGCGGCGCGATTAAGATGTCAAATCAAAGCTTTCTAGTACTAAGAATCTCTGAGCTAACCCGGGAAGGAACACTCAGACAGACGGATATATGGAACCCCAAAAAGCGGTTCAGTAAATATGAATACTCAAGATTGGCTTGTTCATGGCTCAAAGAACATTTGAGTTGACGACTGTTTTATACTAGTGTTGTGAATTTAGGATAAAAATAATGTACTTGAAATGTGATGTTTTATTTATTTCTTCTTGAAGAAACTCCGAGGCAAAGGGTACCTACAATACGATTTTCGGAAATCATTTGTTTTTTTGGGGCTTGTGAGTGGAGGGCTTGTGAGTGGGGGGCTTGTAGCTAAGTAATAACAGCCGCACAGGTCGATCGATCAGGTTAAGCTATGCTTGCCGCCGTTGGTCCGTGGATGGGATCTTTACATACCCAGGCCACTCCGTGCCTCGGAAAGCACGTTAAGCCGTTGGTCCCGGCTGTTATTCGTGGATCTACAGTCGCTACGGGTCGTCCCGCCCGAAAGTCTGATAATCAGTCTTTCCAAGGGGTATCGTATTACCCAGTAACTGGGTTGTGGAGGTTAGATAGGCAGTCGCTCCTTGTAAAATACTGGTATTCAGCTGCATCCGGGTTGACTGGAAACCAACCCGAAGATCTTTGGGGAAAGGTTAGACCGATGGTTTCCTTTTTTGGGGTTTTTCATGGGAACGGTTTAATGAAACTGTTTTCAATGAGGTGGTTTTTAATGAGACTATATTGGTGATGGTACATAATTATAGCGATCCACTTCTATCCAATCATCCTCCAGCCATCAGCTTTACAACGATCGTAAAGTTCTAAAAGCTTTCTACTATGGACGCGTTTTTTATTGTACATCGTCCTCACATTTAGTTATAATTTCAACATTATTTTTGTACTAATCTTTATGTGTCAATTTAATTTAAATGTACATGGAGTTTCTTGCCCATTCTTATCCATAGGTACCTACTACGCTTTGGAATGGGCAACTAGCTTCATATTTCTAACTGACCAACTCCTTGACAATTCAAAAGTGCCTGTAAATGGTTTAATTGAAATAAATGCTTTGAGTTTGAGTTTGAGAATTCGATCAGCGTAGATTAGACAATTTGTTATTAATCATGATGACGATGTCATCCACAATGAACAGTCAGAAAAATTGTCTTTAAATTATTTTAATATAATGTACAGGGTCAAATGAAACCAAATGAAATAGTCAAATAGTTAGAAACTCGACAGACGTGATGGGTATCTGTATGTAAACATGATAAAATCCTACTAATATTATACTCGTAAATGCGAAAGTTTGTAAGGATGGATGGATGGATGGATGTTTGTTACTCTTTCACGCAAAAAGTACTGAACGGATTTGGATGAAATTTGGCACACAGATAGTTTATAACCAGAAATAACACATATGATACTTTTCATCCCGGTATACCCACGGGGTTAAAACTTATGCGAGTGAAACCGCGGGGCGCATCTATTACAAAATATATGAATTTGATGAGTCTCTTTTTTCAATATCAATTTATTTATTTATTTTTTTGTAAACTTTACAGACGTGATGGGTATCGATAACTAACCACGATGAAATAAAATAAAACATATTTTATCAACTCATACTACCCACCAGTTATTATAATTTATTTTAGGTAACAGAGACATTATGCGTGGCTACTTGATATCAATAACCTTTAAAATCATGTCCTTTTTGGAGTTCCGTACCCAAAGGGTAAAACGGGACCCTATTACTAAGACTCCGCTGTCCGTCTGTCACCAGGCTGTATTTCATGAACCGTGATAGTTAGACAGTTGAAAATTTCACAGATGACGTATTCTGTTTCCGCTATTACAACAAATACAGAATAAAATAAATATTTAAGGGCGCTCCCATACAACAGCCATGATTTTTTTGTTGATTTTATAGATAATGGTACGGAACCCTTTGTGCAGGAGTCCGACTTGCACTTGGCCGGTTTTTTCACTTTTTGCCTGTACTAATTTATTATCACTTTAAAAAAAATACAAGATAATTTAATAATATATTATTACTCTAATATTTTTCATCTCAATGTAACAATCATTTTACAAGCGTGTTTCATTCAGGTCATAAATATGAGGTAACCCCGTGGTTTTCTCATTTACCACCACGAATTTGAAATGAAGAGCTTGTTATACTCTGTTGAAACACAACGAAAGGATGGAAGGTTCACTTGATACGTGCTAGAAAAACTGACTAGCAGCTCCTTGGGAAAGCATTCGTTTAGCAATCCTGACTGACCTATAAGGCGCAGATATGTGATTTCAGTGACTTAAATCTGTTATTAAGTTATGCAAAATATATGTTAAACTAGAACGCATACATATCAATTCTATACCTATGTGAATATTTAAGTATTGTAGTAAAATACTTTATGAAATAAATTCAGGAAGTAATGTCTACCTGAAGCATAAAAACGATATTACTTTCAAACTACTTCAGATATTTTCATGTTTTTTTTGTATGAGCAGACTATTTTATTATCTATAATTCTATCTGTTATTTTTTTTAAATTTTCATATTTACTTGTACATACATACACACCAATTCTATATGTGAATATTTAAGTAATGTAGTAAATAATTCTAAGCATAAAAATCGATATTACTTTCAAATTAGGTACTTAAGATATTTTCATGTTTTTTTTCTATGAACAGACTATTTTATTATTATCTATAATTCTATCTGTGATATTTTTTCAAATACCTATTCATATTTTCGTTACTTAAAATAAATATTCCTTATGAAACTGAACGGCGCGGCAACACAAGCAACGGAAGGAATACGGGTGGGTTTTAGTCAGTAAGAGTCTGACACAGAAGTTATTTGATGATTTCCCATTCAAAAAAAAAAAGACCCATTGATCCTAGGTACAGCCCGATTCAAACTTTATGGCAGATAACAATTAAAAGTCACTTAAATCATAAAATATATTTGCGCCATAAGTTAGCAAATTGTAGCTAAAAATGGAAGCTCTAAGAAATTAAAAGCCTAAACGTTCTGAACTCTGCTTCGTGGATGTGTACACTACAGAGCGGTATAACAATTTATTGTCGATAAAGTAAATTCTGTAATATGATGGATGACCGAGGTAAAATATTGTAGTACCTAAGGATAAATAAAAATCTATGAAATAGACGCTCATAATCAGTGATAGGAATAGGTAGTGCCTATTAGCCTAAACTTCGAAGAACAGAGACAAGAAACGGAGACTTCCTTAGGACTAAATTATTTCCGGCACATCTGTCTCAATTTCGAGACAACACTTAAATACATTAAAAAAAATGTGTTATTTGGAATAAGTAATTCGTCTATATTTATATAAAGTTTGTCTATAAATGTGATAGTTTGTATGGATGTCCATTACTCAATGCCACTGAAAATGCTGATTTTGGTAGTGATATAGATTAAGGTGTGGAATAGCACATATGCTACTTCCTATTAAAAAAAAAGTATAGTTCCCATGGGATACAAAAACAATAGTACACGCGGGAAAAGCCGCGGGCATTAACTAGTTAAAATGACGTGATCTGTCACGTCACTGTCTGTCACTTTTTCACAGCTCATATTTATTTAAATTTACATATTTTACGTGGCCCTAGATGTCCAAATTTGATCTTTTTCTTGTTAATCAAGGCTTAACTGCTGTGCCAAAGTGTAGGCAGCTCCCAATTTTGAACAAATAATAAAATATATTTTTGTTTCAGACGTTGCGGTCCTCCTTGGCAACGTTATGGCGTGTCGTCCTGACGTCCGACGTCAACGCTTCTGAAAGACTTTAAAATAGTTATATTTTAGTGATAATTTCTATTTTGTGTTTAGTTGAGTGTTTTTCTCTATTCAAGTGTTGTTTTCTGGTAAGTGGATGCATACCGCAACCCAATCCGGTGATGGCACGTTAAATCAAAATTACATTTGTTTACATTGCGATAGATCTTTTCAATCAAAAAGGGGTCTTAACATTCATATTTCAAAAAAACATCGTCTTTGTATTAGCCAGAACGGCCCTGCTCTAAATTTAGACCCAGTTTCTTTACCGGCACCTGTTTCCGACAGTCCAAATTCTACCCCATTCCATTTGTACCTTAGTTACCTAAAAAATAATGTGCCTGTTATCAAACGAGTCCCGCGCGGCGCCAGGATCTCCGTCGCAAACCACCTTTCAGGCTTGATTAAAAAATGTGTGGAGAGCAACCAAATTGTAGACTGGCATAATCTCTTTCTTTTTTCGTATACCACTTTGCATGTCAAAAAAGATGAGGCTACTATTTCTCTAACCCAAAAAATCAAAAATAACTGTTTAACAAAAACATCTTCACCTTTTGATTCTCCCAAGAGGGGAACATTATCTAGAATTAAATTAATTGAAGGCAAAATTGCCGACGGGGATCTCAAAGGCGCCGCACGTCTTCTTTTTACTAACGACGTGTTGTCGCCTGATACTCCTGATACCCTTTCGGCTTTGCATTCGAAACATCCCCCGGCTCCCGTGATCCCGTATTTTTTCGACTCTCCTACAGCAGACCAGGCCTGCTTCGAAATCGAAGGCAAAGACGTTATTGACGCAATAATTTCTTTTAAAACCGGTTCAGCGGCCGGCCTGGACGGAATCTCACCCCAACATTTAAAAGATTTAACTTCTTATTCTGTGGGTGATGCAGGTGTGCAGCTTATTTGCTCTATTACAAAATTAATAAATTTTATGTTTTCAGGCAAAATCAACGCTGATATTGCCTCACTTTTATTTGGTGCTAATTTGATCGCCCTAACTAAAAAGGACGGAGGGGTGAGACCCATTGCTGTGGGGTCAACTTTAAGACGTTTGGCATCCAAAATTGCGGTGAGACATATCAAATCTAAATTACAGTCTGTTTTCGAACCTATACAATTAGGATTTGGCACGAAAGGTGGGTGTGAGGCAGCCGTCCATGCCTTAAGAACCTACCTTTCGTATGATGATTGCGAAATTGTAGTCAAAATTGACGTCAAAAATGCTTTCAATTCAGTAAACAGGGATGCCATGCTGACAGAAGTTAAGAACAAAATTCCGGAACTCTATCAATACCTGCTTACCTGCTACGCAGAACCTTCAAAATTAATTTACCGTTCCCATGAACTTTCTTCGGAGGTCGGCTGTCAGCAGGGCGATCCCCTCGGGCCAGCAATTTTTAGCTTGGCTATAAATCCGATTATTCAAAATTTAAAATCAAAATTTAACGTTTGGTATTTGGATGACGGAACCCTGGGAGGCGATGTGGACACTGTGCTATCTGACTTATCAGATATTAAAACAAATTTCGAAAATATTGGTTTAGAATTAAATTTTAGCAAATGTGAACTCTTCATTCAAAAAACTTCTTACGGTTTGGATAATTTAAAATCCAAATTAAATTTTCTGGCACCGAATATCAAAATAGTAGACAGAAAGTCACTTTGCCTCCTGGGTTCTCCCATCTTTGAAGAATCTTTTCCTGATTACATTACTAACACTATTTCTAAATTCCAAAGTCACGCAAATTGTTTACACGAAATCAGTCCTCATTATGCTCTTATAATTCTAAAGTTTTGCCTTTTTGTCCCTAAATTTACTTATGTGCTTCGCTGTAGCCCTTTTTGGAAACATCCAAATTTGCTTTCACCAATAGACGATTTAGTCAAAACTAGTTTAGAAACGATTTTAAATATTCAGCTCAATGAACCATCTTGGTTACAAGCATCCCTCCCTATTCGGTTTGGCGGTTTAGGAATCCGCAAAATTTCGAGTGTTGCTTCCCCAGCCTTTTTGTCGTCCACCCATAGCACGTCACGTCTCATAGGCAATGTCCTAAGGGCTTTGCCCACAAACTATGAGACTGCGGGCTTGGAGGATGCCAAGAATGCTTTTCAAATTGCTTGCCCGGGTAAAGAATTTCCAGACAACCTAAAATCTCAGAGGAGCTGGGACGATATTTATTGCGATTTAACATACAAATCGATTCTGAGCCGCAGTTCAGGTCCGGATCGCGCAAGACTTTTGGCGGTCGGAACCAGAGAGGCCGGTCATTGGCTACATGCCCATCCTTCTCCATATACCGGTACCTTCCTGGATCCGACCTCGCTTCGTCTGGCGACTGGTCTGCGGCTTGGGGTCACGGTATGCACTCCACACACATGCCCTTGTGGCACGGACGTGGACCGACTGGGTCACCACGGACTTTGTTGTCAAAAAAGTGCAGGCCGCTTTTCAAGACATGCAACACTTAATGACATAATCCGCCGGTCTCTTGCCAGCATCAATGTGCCTGCTCTTCTTGAGCCGACTGGCATTGTCAGAGATGATGGCAAAAGACCTGATGGTGTGTCTTTGGTCCCGTGGAGTTTGGGACGGATGCTTGTGTGGGACGCTACCTGTGTAGACACACTGGCACCGTCCCACCTCCAACGGACTACTTCTAAAGCGGGTGCAGCGGCAGAAAATGCCGAAAATCTGAAAGTTATTAAATATGGAGGCCTTGGCAGAGAGTACAACTTTGTGCCCTTTGGCGTCGAGACCCTCGGTCCGTGGGGTCCCAGTGCGCATAAGTTATTTGCGGAAATCGCGAAACGTCTAGTTGATGTAACTGGTGACCGAAAAGCTGGCGGCTTTCTCGCGCAACGCATCAGCATTGCAATTCAGCGAGGAAATGCCGCCAGCATCCTCGGTACAATGCCCCGAGGGCCTTTTTTAAGCCTAACTTAGTTTTAATTTAATTTAGTTAATGTTAATAATCATCTTGTAATTTGGTTATGTAAATAAATGTTATATACTAGGAAAAAAAAAAAAAAAAAATATAGGTATGTATATTTATTTATATTATTTTAAAATTAGAAAAAAAGTTAGTTCTAAGGAAGTCTCCGTTTCTTGTCTCTGTTCTTCGAAGTTTAGGCAAATAGGCACTACCTATTCCTATCACTGCTCATAATACTTGCAAGGTGGACGAACATATTTTTTTTTGTTGGTATTGTGATGTGCTAGCTGACTAAAGGCTAATAATTTAACGTTTTGTGTTGGGCGTAGTGTAAATTATTTTGTATACTATTGTATAAAATCCATTTTTTATAACTGAACAGGCAGCTGTGCTGCTGGGGAGTTTGTTGCGCCACTTCTTCTTCCCAGCTAAAGCACTAGGAAGTGGTGAAGGGTGGGCGTTTTGGGGGACTGTCTTATGTTGACGTTCGAAAAGTGCTGATTCTCAGCCTAGTTTGAATAAATTACTTTTGATTTTGATTTATTAACTTCGTTCTGCTACGTGTTTTCATAATAAATAAAATTGTATAGTGAGTTTAAAGTAACAATTTTAGGAAAGTTAACAGTTAAGGTAACAACCTTTCTATGTACAAAGCTGGTCATCAGCTCATCATCATAGAAAGACGTAATAGACAATATTTCTTTTGACCTTTGTTATGGCAGAAAATGTTAAAATGATCAGACTTCTAAGCAATAAGTTTTTTTTTTAATTTTTTTCAAACAATGTCGTTATATCCTAAAGGGACAACATTATATTGCATTAAAAGATTAAACAATGTCTTTTCTTTAGGCATTCATTCAAACGACACGTCACGCTGCCACCGGCGCCGCCGTTGCAAAAGCTAAATTAAAATAGGTAGGTAAACTCAAACTCAAACTCAAAGCATTTATTTCAAATAAACCATTTACAGGCACTTTTGAATTGTCAAGGAGTCGGTCAGTTAGAAATATGAAGCTAGTTGCCCATTCCAAAGCGTAGTAGGTACCTATGGAGAAGAACGGGCAAGAAACTACATGGACTTTCTTTTAAATTATATTGATACATAAAGATTAGTACAAAAATAATGTTGAAATTATAAATAAATGTGAGGATGATGTTAAATAATTATATAGGTAATGTCTGGCTTAGTACCAGAACTATGCTACAGTAATAATTATTAATTAAGTTCTAAGAAAAGTGATTAAAAGTAGCTCAGACAGTCTGAATAATTAATATAGAAAGTGATATCGCTTTTTGACCACATAATCTATTTATGGCCTGTTTTATCACCATCGAATAAGTTTCAACTTATCTGGCAGACAGTGACAAATAAGTAAGTTTTTTTTATTTACCTAGCAATTTCTTTCCACCACTGAAACGGGCTCTTAGCAACGAAGGTAATAAATTCTTTAAGAAATTCTCCAAAAAAAGAACTGTTTTTGTAAGACATTATCGGGAACCAAATCTGGTTTGCAAGTCTTATTTAAGATAAGCTGTGTCCTAGCCAAGATGTTAGAAAACCTATTTTGTTACAATAAGGTTCAATATGTCCTCAAGGTGAAACCCTGCTCTTTGGTAGACTTAGGTCAGAAATGTGGGAAATGAATGAATGAATGAATGATGATGGATTTGGAATGTGGGGTGTGTATGTAAAATTGAGAGGCAATAATTTGGCACATTTTAAAACTTCTAGTGGCACCTACTTTTTAGGCTAGTACCTAGGCTAGACCTTGTAAATCCTAACTAACCTAATCTTAAATATCTTTTTTTTTTGGGTGGGAAGTTATCGAATAACTTCTCCCGCTCTGGGCGGAGCGAGAGGATCTGTCAGACTCTTACTGACTAAAGGTTTAGGGTAACTAACTGTGGGTAAAACCCACCCGTGTTCCTTCCATTGCCTGTGCTGCCAGGGGCATCGGTAACCCTTTTGGACATTCCCGCGAATCTTAACTATCCTAAACTTAACTAATATTATAAATGCGAAAGTGAGTTTGTTTGTTACGCTTTCACGCTAAAACGGCTGAACAGATTTGGATGTAATTTGGAACATGCGTAGACCCTGACCGAAATTAGGACAAAATATACTTTTTATCCCGATATTCCTACGGGATCGACACTTATGTGGGTAAATCCGCGGGGTGCAGCTAGTTATCAATAATGGATAGTAAATAGCTCAAAAAAAAATCATACTTCAATAATAAGGCATTTCATTTATTTCTGACAGTAATCTATAAGACGTGATCCTCAGTCATGATTTGATCAATATTATGTCTGGACTTTAAAAGAGACTGTGACCTCTGGGTCTGTTTCGGTGTGTCTTCTTAGAATAATCGGAAAGGAGATCATCTAGTTTTTTAAATATTATTGGCGTGTAAAAGTGTTTGTAGAAACACATTTCATTTATCATCATCATTTATCATTGACGTCAAAAGTTACATAACACCCTTTATCACTCCTCCCTGAGAAGGAAAAATAACGCAACAGAGTTATGAAACACACTGTATTCAAAGATAAAGAAATTAATGATCTTGACAGTGAACATGTTCTTAACACAGTAAAACCTGGCAGTTAGCCGAGGAAATAATAAGACGAAGTACCTATAAGAGATGACTGAGCCAAGAAATGTAGTGGCTAGAAAGCCACAAACAGGTCTTAATCTAAATTGAACCACAATGACCTAGATGGCCTTGAAGCAATCCTCCTTCGCAGTTAAAATAAGACAAGACTAGATAAAATAAGATAGACTTTATAAAGGCTAGTGCAGGCTAGCGCGATATCGCGGGCGCGACATGCAGCAATATGCCAGTCGCAACCGCGATATCGCCCCAGTCTGCGCGAGCCTTTAAGCTGTAGTTTGACCGATAGGGCTGTACCGTGCCTTAGGAATGCGGAGAGGTGGGAGGTGGAAGGCCGTGAGCGTTGACGAATAGTGGCTTGCACTGACCCCCATCGCGCTGCGCACATACCTAAGGCGCAGTACAGCAGTATCGATAAAACTATAAGTTTAGAAAATCTGATACTGTTATATCCAAAAATGTTGTTGGAAGTCAGCACAGACATACCATAAGTAGCCTATAATGTGGCCACTCCTGGGACACAGGCGTCCTCTCTGTGCGTCTCCACGCGGGCAGTGTAGGTTGATAAATGGCACATCTCTTCGAATTTTTGGTTCTGGGTCCTGTGAGTTGTGACAACTGTGCCTGCTAAATATCAAATAGACGTTCGAACACTTATTCTGTTTTCTGATACTAATCAGAAAACAGAATAAATGTTCGAACGTCTATTTAATATTTAGCAGATCCATAAACAATGTTTAACTGAATTAATGCACATTACGAAAGTAGTGTGTTCAGAATAGTTTACTGAACCGATTTTTGTAGGTAATTTTTTATCCCAAAAATAATTATAGCTACGTAAATAATTATAGTCACACTTCCGCCATAGTATAAAGAGGGGAAGTATGTTATCTTCATACAAACGCACCACGCGTGGCTTGTATGTGTGCGCCAAAGTATCTATGCGTCGCCGCACGCACACTTAAACAAGTTCTCTACCCGTTTCTCAGTACGCCAGTCGGGGCTAACACCGCACGAGGTTCGCGCATCACGGCTTTTCGGCACCGCTAAATGAATGAAAAATGTGTGATAATCGCAGGAGAACGTATTGCTGTGTGTTTGGGTGTCTTAATATTCATCGATTCCAGAATTGTCTCTGTTCAGATTACCTATTGAACAGGAACGGTAAGCAAGTCACTTATTCTAGCATATAATTTTTACTTGATGATGAGATACCTACTTATTTATTTTTTGTTGTATTAGTTTTCTATCAGACAGAGGAAGTTGGTAGGCCTACTTTCCCTACGGTTGTCGCAACCCAGTGCTGGGCACGCCACGATTGCGGCGATAAGTCCCCTTTTTGAGGAGTGGCTAGAGAGGCGCCACGGCGTCCTCACCTTCCGCCTGACGCAGGTCCTCACCGGACACGGCAGTTTCGGGAGGTTCTTGTGTCGGATAAGGCGGGAGGAAACGCTCGGACGTCACCACTGTGTGGATCGCCCGGAGGATACGGTGGAGCATACGGTGAAGGTCTGCCCGGCTTGGGCAGAGCACCGCCGTGTCCTCGTGGAGGCGATCGGCGGCAGGGACCTCTTGCGTCCGGCTCTAGTTCAGGCCATGGTACGGAGCGAGAGGGCATGGGCAGCCGTCACCTCCTTCTGCGAAGCAGTAATGCTCGCGAAGGAGGAGGCGGGACGGTTGAGGGAAAGGCAAGTTTCGCGCCCTCTCGCCCCTAGCCGCCGCAGGAGACGCCCAGGGCGTCGGGAATCCCGGGCGGATTTCCGGCCACCGTAGGCGCGGGCTTGCGGACGGTGAGCAATGGGTAGCTCACCGTCCGGTAAGGACCAGGCCCGGGTCGACGGCACGTTGTAATCCACGTGCGCCTCAAAGAGATGTCGCCAGCACAAAGGTAGGGGTCCACTAGGGCCGATGCCTGCCGGGGTCGCGGGAAGGTACTTATGGGTCACCGAGGCCCCCGCAACACAGGCAACAGGAAGGAATACGGGTGGGTTTTAGTCAGTAAGAGTCTGACACACCCTCCCGCTCCGCCCAGAGCGGGAGAAGTTATTTGATGATTTCCCACCCTCAAAAAAAAAAGGCCTACTTTCCCACTAGAATGTATTAGGTACTTTTGATCTGTCAATTGATTTGCCACTATTGCTTTGTTTACGTTTAGTCATGCCGATTTCTCAGTATTGTAGGTATAGTAACTAAGTACCTATTTACAGTTATAAAATCGTAATTAAAAATAAGTAATTGACTAATCGTGAATCAAATAAATAGAGCAAAGTTCGAATCATAACAACAGAACAAAAATTTGATTAAACTCTAAGAGGCAGGCGTTAGTTTTTTTTATGTTGTTTTACGACGTTTTTTTTTTCATCATCGTTTAGGTAAAACCGACCTCACGAACTCTGTACCCAGACAATACAAGTAAAAAATACAACTTCCCGACCCTTGCCAATTTATAGGCACTGAATTATAATTTAGCTGAAAGTGACAACCCTGAGACAGTAGGCAATTACGAGTATATCGCGGATTGGGCCGGAGCCTACTTCCTCTCTTTATACTATGCTTCCGCTGTACAGTCAAATCAAACCAAAATGGACGAAGTACCAGTAGGTACACAGTCGCACACAGTCGCATACGTATAAGGGTCTAACGTAGTAACGTTAGACCCTTATACGTATGCGACTGTGTGCGTGCGTAGATTTGTAATGTGACCACAATTGGCTCCCACAATCAGTATAACAAATGTATTTTTTCCTCAATAAAAACGCGAACGGAATTCTCAAAGTTTTGGATCCCCAAGAGAAGAAGAGAGCTTTTTTCGATAATTTTTATTGTGAAGTGTCCGATGTCTGCCAGTACTGTCCGCTAAGTACAATTCACGTTTCGAATGGTTGATATCAAGGCCAACGGAATGATGTTCACTTTTAGGGTTCCGTACCTCAATAGGAAAAATCCGGAACCCTTATAGGATCACTCGTGTGTCTGTCTGTCTGTCTGTCCGTCTGTCGCAGCCGATTTGCTACGAATCTACTGGTGCTGAAATTTGGTACACGTTTCTGTAACCCAAACACGGACGTGTAACGTAAACAAATTCGAAAATTAAAAAAAAATGTTTTGCTAACTGTACCGTGTGATATTATATCCAATAAAAGGGCTTGTTGTGAGGGTCTCTTTTTTTAAATATTTTTAAAATGAATAGTTTTAAAGTTATTTAAGAAAATAAACTAAAATTCTAAAATAAAAAAAAATGCAAAACATAGTTCTTTACTTATAGGTAACAGGAAAACCTATAAGAAGTCTATGGTAGTAAAATAACTTGGAATATCTCTCAATATTGTGCGCACAAACATACTTTTGCAGTTGGATCGTATGGAGGAAAGTGCTTTTTAACTACAATGCTAAGTTTATTCTTGGGCGAAATTCATCCCAACTACGGAATCCTTTATTGTCCGTAGTCTGATACGCACTTGCCCGGTTTTTTAAGAATTGAAGGTCATTTAAAACAGTTTCTACGTCGCCTCCTAAAGTTCCGTCATCAAGATACGATACGATACATTTGGAATTTAGCAGTCGTATAATTGGGTGAATGGCTAAACTAAAAATCACTGGCCCGAGGGGTCATCTTGTTGACAACCAAAAGCTGATTCAAGAAGTTTGTCTTGATACAGTAATTTAAAAGGGTGTCTGTAACATTGCCAAAGGACCCTATAGATTAGAGGTATTTCTTTTTTAGTTTCTGCCACAAAGTGTTCCCTATTAACAGAATTGAAGGCGTTCTTTATGTCAACCTTCAGAACGACCTCCCCTTTGCCAGAATTTAGGTTGGTCGACAAGGCGTTTCTCGTTGTTTTCAAATTCTGAGGTTTATTGTTTGAGGATTGGAGGACTGGAGGATTTATGTTTGAACATGGTTTTAGAATTTAATTCTAAAACCATGTTCAAACATAAATCTCGATTAAAACCTGACCGATTTTGAACAAAATCTAGTTTTATATCGAAATTCTAGTAGAAAACGGGGTCTTACAATCTGAGTTACTGAACTTCGAAAGTTAAATCGAGGAAAAATCTTGGCTACAAATTCCAAATATATGAATTTCGACCAACGCATAAAATAGTGTTCCGCATCTAAAATGGTTCCTAAAAATAACTAAACTAACGAGATATCCCATGCAGCTGGCTATAATTATTTAGTTTCACTACACTTATACAACTATTTCATCAAAATCTATAAAATATAGATACCTACCTATATACAAGAAAAAAAATAACCAGTACGCAATTTTTTTGGTGGTTTTGTATTAGTATTAGAACACATTTCCATTATTTTTTAAATCCTTTTTTTTTTTGGATGGGAAATCATCAAATAACTTCTCCCGCTCTGGACGGAGCGGGAGGGTGTGTCAGACTCTTACTGACCAAAACCCACCCGTATTCCTTCTTGTTGCTTGTGTTGCCAGGGGCCTCGGTGACCCATTAGTACCTTCCCGCGACCCCGGCAGGCATCGGCCCTAGTGGACCCCTACTTTTGTGACGACATCTCTTTGAGGCGCGCGTGGAATACAACGCGCCGTCGACCCGGGCCTGGTCCTTATCGGACGGTGAGCTACCCATTGCTCACCGTCCGCAAGCCCGCGCCTACGGAAATCCGCCTGGGATTCCCGACGCCCAGGGCATCTCCTGCGGCGGGTAGGGGCGAGAGGACGCGAAACATGCCTTTCCTTCAACCGTCCCGCCTCCTCCTTCGCGAGCATTACTGCTTCGCAGAAGGAGGTGACGGCTGCCCATGCCCTCTCGCTCCGTACCATGGCCTGAACCAGGGCCGGACGCGAGAGGTGTCTGCCGCCGGTCGCCTCCATGAGGACTCGGCGGTGCTCTGCCCAAGCTGGGCAGACCTCCACCGTATGCTCCACCGTGTCCTCCGGGCGATCCACACAGTGGTGACACCCAGGCGTTTCCTCCCGCCTTATCTAACACAGGAACCTCCCGAAGCTGCCGTGTCCGGTGAGGACCTGCGTCAGGCGGAAAGTGAGGACGCCACTCCTCAAAGAGGGGACTTATCGCCGCAATCGTGGCGTGCCCAGCACTGGGTTGCGACAACCGTACTCTCCATGTCGCCATGAGATTCCGCCGGAGCTCCGTCCGCTGTTCCGCGATTTCTCGCGGCAGCGGAGTTACGCTCCGGCGTTTCGCCTCCTCGCGCCACTCCCATACGTGCGCGAGGACTTTTGCCTCCAGATCCCATGGCGGCAATCCCGCAAGGAGGCTCGTTGCCTCACAGGAGACCGTGCGGTATCCCCGGACCATCCGGATGGCCATGACCCTTTGGGCCGCGCTCAACCGGCGGGCTAGCCGCAGCGCCAGAGAGCGCGCCCATACAGGAGCCCCCTAGAGGGCCATGGACCGCACGACCCCCGCGTAGAGCCTCCGGCAGGAGGCGTTTGGACCCTCTAGATTGGGCAGGAGCCGCTTCAATGCAGCGCCTGCCCGCTCCAGTTTGGGAGCCAAACGTCAGAAATGCTCCACGAAGTTCCACCGGCTGTCGAGGACGAGTCCCAGGTACTTCGTCATTGACTTGACGCCGATAGAAACACCTCCTACCGTTATTTGGGACCCCAATGGTGGCGCATTCCGAGGACCATGAAAACACTTGGCCTCGGACTTGTGCAGAGCCACCTCGAGTCGTAATTGCCGGAACCTTTCGACGATTGTCGCAACCCCGCGTGCCGCTACTTCGGCCGCCGCCTGGTGTGACCTCCGCTGCGCCAGGACCAACGTGTCGTCAGCGTAGCCCACCACGCTGACGCCGCTAGGGAGTTCAGCGCGCAGCACCCAGTCGTATCCGATGTCCCACAGATGCGGCTCCAGGACCGATCCCTGTGGGACAACGCACGACATCTCTTGCCAGTTCCACACTCCCTAGTGACCGGGGTAGATGACGGCCCTGTCCATCAGATAGGCCTCGACCACACGACAGAGGTAGGGCGGCATCCAGTGGTACCAGAGTGCCTCCCCGATGCAACTCCACGGCAGGGTACTCGTATTAAAGGCATAGGCGATGTCTACAGACACCGGCAAGACGACCCCACCCTGGGCAACAGCATTCCCCGTCGTCAGGGCTCGCATGCGCATGATGGCGTCCACCGTAGAGCGCCCTCTGCGGAAACCAAACTGGCTCTCCGCCAAATCTGGCCCCACCCGCACCAGCTGGCTGACGAGGCGGTCTGCAATGACTCTTTCAAAGTGCTTGCCCACCTCGTCGAGCAGCACGATAGGCCGATAAGTGGACGGAGAGTCCGTAGGGCGCCCTGCCTTCTTTATCAGGACCAGTTTCCCGGTCTTCCATCGAAGCGGGAACTGGCCACTCTCCATGCATGCGCTTAGGAGCCCCCTAAGTCGAGGCCCGAAAGCCTCCAAGGCCAGGACCCAGGCCTTCCCAGGTAAGCCGTCGGGTCCTGGGGCGGTATTTTTGGCATTAAGCCTGCGTACCGCCGCTCTCATTTCTACCTCGGTCACCTCCGGAGCATCGTTGTCGTCAGCGGTGTGGTCCGCATCGGACACCGCAGTAGGCGGAGCCATGGGCGGGGAGGTGTGTTCCCCTCGCAAAGGGAACAGAGCGCTCACCACGTCCTCTACAAGCTGAGGCCGGAGACTGTGAGTCAGCGGGGGAGCCCATGGGCAGAGTTTATCCCGCACCACCTTGTACGGGCGTCCCCACGGGTCCCTGTCCAGAGTCCCCAGCGTCTCCTTGCGGGCCAATCCCCTGGCCCGCAGCATCTCCGCTTAGAGGGCGGTCTTTGCCACTCTGTACCCTCGTACAGCTCCGCCTGAATTGCTCCCGTATTCGGAGGTTTGATACGGAGCCTGTGGTGCCTGGAGTACCGGCATCGCGCAGCCACGCACGCAGTGCGCAGAGCCGTCAGCTCCTGCGACCACCAGTACACCTGGCGCGAGGCACGTCGAGGCTGGACCTGGGGTATTGCCACGTCACATATGTCGGACATGGCCTCCCGGAACCACTTCACCTCGTCGTTGATGTCAGCAGGCCTGTCCGGTACTGACACCCAGGCCTGCACGATCGAGGCTTCCAGGAGGAGCTCCTGGTCCAGGTGCTTCAGCGCCCACCGCGGACCGCTCGGGGCCCGTAAGACCGGTGCGTTCGAGGTCTGGGCGGAGACGTCAAACCGGATATACCGGTGATCGGAATAGGTCTCCACCCCCTCCATGACGCGCCAGTCAACTACACGCGGCGACAGAGCGGGGCTGGCGAACGAGATGTCCACCACTGATTCACCCCGCATCCGCACACACGTGGGGACAGAACCCCGGTTTAGGACGACCAGGCCTGTCTCCAGAGCCCAGTCCTCCACCATCCAGCCCCGTGTGTCCGTTAACCGGGAACCCCAAGCCAAATTCTTGGCTTTGAAGTCCCCGAGGACGAACACGGGGAGGGAACCAAACCCGACGACGTCGTCTCTCAACTCCGCAAGGGAGTTGTGGAACTCGGCAAGAGTTCGGTTCGGACAGAAGTAGACCCCCACTATGACAATCTCCCCAAACCGTGCTGCTACGCAACCCCGTCCTCTCTTGACGGCCTCGAGGGACGGAGTAGCGGCAGCGTAGACTTGGAATCCTATTAAAATTCCTGAAACACCTACAATCGACCGAGAGCGCAGCTGTTAAGGTACCTTCGTGCATTCCGCTACACCGCGCACTCGCGCCGGCCAGCAAGTCACCATAAAGATTTCTATGACAAGTAGCATACCGTCAGAAAGGGTATAAGCTAAAAAACTTTTTAAAATAAAACGAAGTTCAAAATGGCTGTTAGTTTTTTTATACTGAATTTAGAAGTTGTCATTTTTCACACATTTAAAAACAAAATTGACTTTGGAAGCACATAAGTAATTTTTTGCAGATCAATTGCATCAAATAATGATTTGTTTAGAATGAGAATACATTGCCGAATACAATAGAAGCTATTTCGTGCAATTACAACCATAAACAATAAAGTAATGACGATTTAAAGGCGAGATTTCGGGTAATTTTGGGAAAAAATCTAAAAAAATCATATCTTAATAACCATGAGACTTAGGACATGGGGTCTTTGGGTGAAACCTCTCAAATGACCCTGCCAACCCCCCAAAAAATTGTGTGGGTCCATGCGCCAAACTCCCTGTACATATTTTTTAAATATAAATATTAAGTCTTTTTTTTTTGGGTGGGAAATTATCGAATAGCTTCTTTCGCTCTGGGTGGAGCGGGAGGGTGTGTCAGACTCTTACTGACTAAAGCCCACCCGTGTTTCTTTCGTTGCCTGTGTTGCCAGGGGCCTCTGTAACCCTTTGGTACTTTCCCGCAACACTGGCAAGCATCGGCCCTAGTGGACCCCTACACTTGTGCTGACATCTCTTTGAGGAGCGCGTGGAATACAACGCGCCGTCGACCCAGGCTTGGTCCTTATCGGACGGCGAGCTACCCATTGCTCACCGTCCGCAAGCCCGCGCAAATATATAGTCTAAAGGCCTATACAGATATAAGCGATATCGCTGTTGCACTCGGTAGCGATACTAGTCCAAAGTAACTAACCAGACGGGATCATATCGCTATTGAACGCGACAGCGGTATCGCTAATAGGCGCATGCAGATTGGGGCGATATCGTGGGCGTGACAGGCATATTGCTGCCTATCACGCCCGCGATATCGCGCTTGTCTGCACGAGCCTTATATCTGAATAGGCCATAATTACAGTTTGAAGTTGAGCCCATTCACTACTATTTGGCGGTTCTGGGTTAAATGACTATACACCTACGGTTATTTTTTATGTATAGCATATTTTAACATAAGATCCCATCCCTTCGGGGTTAGACAGAGGTGTACCTATCTATATAAGTACACCCATATTTCGCCAGTTATAATAATTAAGTCCCATGTAATAGGGGGCGAGCCTATTGACATCAACCGGGCAGAATAGGGGGCGAGCTTATTGACATCAACCGGGCAGAAATCCAGACTCCGAGCTGCTACTAAGAAAGTTAACACATTTTAATAGTATACAAATAAAAGACTTCGAGGATATGTGGCGCAGCCTGGGAGAGGCCTATGCCCAGCAGTGGACTGTTGTAGGCTGAGTTGATTGATTGATTGAAATGGAATTCTATAAAGACTCAGCTTATTCGTCATCAGCCCAGCCATATCCCAACTATGTTGGGCTCGACTTCCAGTCTTGAATTCCCGGGCCAATTATAAGTGCGGAGTAACAAAGCGGAGGCCCCAAAAAAAATAGGAACACACGAAAAAACAAATTCTCATTTTTCAATCGTTTATACTAATAATATACGAGTACTTACAAAAGAAAAAATATAAGTGGTAGGCGAGCTTTTTTCGTCGAAAAATCATTGATAATTTCGGTGAAATCCAGTTCTCGGAGTAAATCACTTTTCATCTCAGTAGGAATAACTTTGATAGGCGGTTTTGTGTCATTGTAGACCGAAGTCTATTTTTATAATCAATCTTCTATCAAAAATCAATCGTTTTCGAAAATAGGTTCCGTGTGAATAAGAACTTTTTTTTATAAAAAAGAAACAGATTATGGAGGTCCCAATTTTGTGGAGGCCCGGGGCCAGTGCCCCTTTTGCCCTGCCTTAAATCAGGCCCTGATACCAGTACCTATCTTACATAGAGCGACTGCCTGTCTGACCTCCACAATCCAGTAACTAGGTCTCTTGGTAAGACTGGACTCAGCTTAATACAAAAACAAAAAACAACAATAAGGTTCCATACTAATAATAAAGTCCGCCTCTGTATATAATATGTGTGTGCTTAAAGCATTAAATAATTTGATATTAAATGATTGCTTTCCCATATTTACATTTTGTAACCCTCGTAAAAGAAACAAGTACTATAACATAAACGTTTCATACGAAAGGTTGCACGAATGCACATAAATCAATTTAAAAATCGGTTTCGTACTACTCCAATATTGTTCCGTTAGTACTTTGGTCAGCGCTTTAGACCCGACCAAAATTTAATACAGCTGCTTTAAATTCAGCTACAGCGCTATTTGATCCACAATACAAACTTACAATGAAAGAGAAAACCTAAACATAAGTTATTGTCCAATTTCTTAGAACTACGAGCTACGGTATGCTTTCGCGGAGTTTCGACTTTTATTATTGTATGAAAGAAAAAAAAAGGCGAAACTTAAATACCTACAGTGTGTTTAAGTTTCACCTTTTTTTTTCTTTCATACACAGATTTTTCTGACTGTCATCATCAGTCATCAGAATTTTCGTTTCAGTCTAGTATTACAGCTGAAAACTTATCACTTTATTTTCTCCAAACTAGTTTGGTTCCTAATAGAACCAATTATTTTTCTTTTCCTTGTTATATACCTTTTAATCATACACATTGGAATTGAAAATTATTAATGAAGTTTGTAATAATGTGCTTTCGAAATTAACGTACGATTTAATAGAAATTTTCAGTAAGAAGATATCAGGCTTTCCACCATGAACACAGGAAAATCATATACTAAGATACTTATGACATAAAACCTAACACAAACGTCGAATTATTAATTCACTGAAATAATCGGACATGTGCTAGCTGTCACTTTGTGTATTAAAATGGTCATATTTATTGTAATGGTGACCATTTAGTTTAATCGATTTATATAAGTGTAAAATAAATGTATATTAATAAGAGTAAAAGTCTAGAATACAATAAATATAAAAAATATGACATTTTTATTACACAAAGTGACAGCTAGCATAAATGTCAGATTAATCCAGTGGAATAATAATTCGACTATATATTCTCACCAAAATGTTGCCATCCTTCAGTCCCCAGTTCAGGTTACCAAGTAAATATTGCCTTGGAACTCCCAACCACTTTAATTTTGTAGAGGAATGCATGTGTAGTGCAGATAACTTGGCTTCACTGAATGGAATCGCGTCCTCTATTTGTCTGTATGTTTTTCTTTTTTTTACTTTTTACGGCGTTTACCTCCATTTTATTGATCTCGATTTTAAGTTCGATCTAGCTGTTTTTACAATTAAGTTTTAGTATTTGCACGATTTTCATTGTGTGATCGTATTTTATGAAATTACACTCTGCCATTTTGAATTGCTCTTTTAATATAAAACTTTTGTCATTAAATTTGTCGTAAGTTATAATACAAATAACTTGGATGCCACGATACCACGATACCTCAATTTTATTTTTTGAGCCACAGTCGTCAAAACTACTTTCAACAGTAACAGTATTATTGAACACATTCGAAATTTGCCGATCCTACACACCCACATCTAAATCGAATAATCTTGTCGAAATGGAATCACCAAATAAAATCAAGTTTCTTCTATTAGCTGACCTAAAAAGTATTGAATTACGGTACGTCACTGGATAAAGAAATAAAATTGGTAGAAAAATATCGAGCAAGCGGCAAGGCGATATAGTGACGTTAGTGCAGGAAGTGACAGGTGACAAGTTGACAAATAGTCGCCTGCTCGCCCAAGTACAACTACACTTGAGTGCAAAAAAAAATTGGCCCACCATATTATTATGCTCTCTATTTGAGAAACGATATCTCGAAAATGTTTATGTTTACTTTAATTATTTTATACTGTATCAAAGTAGGTAAGATAAAGTTTAGTTACACATAATTTGATAAAAAGCAATATTCTTGAAGAGATCGACTCGATTCAGATGTTTCTTCAGATGTTTCGCATCACTCACTTTTGTTTGGAAACACTGCGTGACTTTTTTGTCAGTGATGTTGATAAAAGCTTAATTTTGGTTATTACTGTTCATTTATTGATCATTTAGTAATTTTTAACCGACTTCAGAAAAAAGGAGGTTCTTTATTCGAACCCTATGTTAAGTTCGCGGTTTTCTCAATAACGAATGAGTCAGTTTTGATATTTTTTTTACTAACGTAATCTACATACACTCGGGAAAGTTTAGTACCCAATGTATTAGGAGGTTATTGTTAATTAAACTCGAAATAATCTTGAAATTGAAATATCTTGTTTCAAATCGAAGAGAAAGGGGTGGACCGATTTGTTTGCACAGAAGTGTATTTTATGGCGAAATTTCTTAGAAAAATAGTTTGCTGGGGTGGATTTTGGGGATGTGAAGGTTAGAAGTAGCTGCATTCGTTGCGATATTAACTAAATATTTGCAGCGCCGCGCCGACCCAACATAAATTTGGATAATCACAGGAGAACGATGACACTCATTGCAATATTAATTAAGTTAACTTAGGGCTGATTTTTCCAACGGCAGATATCTTCAAATTATTCCTCATTAAACGATCAAACTTAGTGCCACAACAAAACGAAGTATTCTCAAAAATGCAATAAATATGACAGTGCAGCAAGCGGCGCCACCGCGCCGCCTAGTTTAGTTACAAAGTTACTGGAATCACCGAAAAGGTCGGATAAGAGTCGTCTGGCTGCTGACAGTTAGTGCTAGAGTGCTAGCAGAGCGTCGCATCGATGGCTGTGTGGCGACTGTCTTCTGATGACAGGGGAGCCACAGTCGTACCTACCAGGTCTACGAAAAACTACTATACATAATCAGCTGGGACACCGGCCTCCTCTCTGTGAGAAGGCCGTAATCCACCTCGCGGGCCCAGTACGGGTTGGTAGATGGCACATGTCTTCGAATTTTTGGTTCTACGATATGCCCGTTTCCTCACGATGTTTTCCTTCACCGTTTTATAGAGCAGTGGTGAAGGAAATAAATTACACAAAGTAAAGCGCCTGCCTGGGTTCAAACCTTCAACTACTATATTCTGACATAATCTTGATGATATAAAAGCTGCTGAACCATTAGTTCGATCATGTCTGGTGAAACTAATCTGCGCCGTAAAATATATGCCGCTAAGATCAATGACATTTTATATATAAAAAACCGGCCAAGTGCGTGTCGGACCATGAACAATGAAAGGTTTCTTAGTTGGGAGGGATGGGATGAATTAATCCCAAAAACAAACTTAACATTGTAGTTGAAAAACATGTTCTCCCATACACCGATATACGTCACGGTCAATTCTCCAATTGCAAAATGTTGGTCGACTATTACTCGTTAATTTGTAAAGCCTACTTAGCTGTGATAGTTTTCCTTTTAATTTCATTATAATTATGTACTACTGCCATACTGCGCTGACATTTGAATTTAACAAAAATTAGCACTTAAACCTTAATATTGCGCAAACGGATCCTTGAATTGAAAAATAGTTTTCACAGACCTGCAATATTTTTGATGATTTTGTTTTACCACTTTGTCGGCTTGATTAATATGTATACCCAAATCACAGCTCTCTAGTACTAAGCGTATCTGAGCTACAGTGGGAGCAAACAGACAGACAGACGGACATGGTGAAACTATAAGGGTTCCTTGTTTACTACAGAACCCTAAAAAAAGAGGCACATATGCGGCTAGTGCGCGCGTCGTGAGGGCTCGTAAACGTCCTAATTGGGACGTTTTGTCTTTAGTCCGCGCGTCACCCCGCGTCCTAATAGAAACCCACTTCAAAACCATCGAAAATTCACGCGAACGTTCTTCTTATGAACTAGCGATCAAACGTACCGGAGTCGAACTGGTGTCCTAATTGACATGACATAAAATGTTTGATTATTAATTCGCGTGACTTATTTCGTACGATTACGAAATCAAACATACGGATACCAAACAGGTGACCGAAGTGACATTCGCGCGAACGTCACAGAGGCTCTTTGTTTGTGGAAAACAAAAGTAAAAACTCTATAGCTCAACAAGGTAAATTATATTTCTCGATGATAAAAACTGCGCGTTTCTAACGCCCATTGTGAAATGTGACTTATTGACGCGACCATCGTTCCCCGACGATCGCTTATATTAGGACACACATTTTTACATCGAGCGAATACTCCATCGTCATTCGTGCGACAATCGCATATTCGCGCGACGATCGCTTTAAAGAGGACGCAGCCTCAAGAAGCAGTCATGTGTCACGACTAGAATTTAAACGTCGGTTACTATGAACGTAACATATCTTGTGTAAAATAATATCATGGCTAACATTCAATAACACATGAAATTCGCACCACAATACAATTTATTCATAACAATCTAAGTCTGAAAGTGGCACCGGTGATTGAAAAGTTGTACGGAAATTAATTATCATGGTATGGGCATGTGATGCGGAGGAATGAGGAAAATGTCAAGAGGAAAGTTTTGAGTATGAATGTCGATGGCTATGAGAGTAGGGGAAGACCAAAGAAACGATGGATGGACTGTGTGAAAGATGATATGGCTAGAAAGGGGGTGAGTACTAATAGAGAAGTATGGAAGAAAGGGACATGTTGCGCCGACCCCAAATAAATTGAGATTTAAAGGGCAGAAGAATGATAAATCTAAGTAAACACACTTGCGATATTTGCAAGCAACATTATAATGCCACCGCAAAGAATGCATTCAGGCACAATAAGGACGCATTAGAGCATGCATTTCTGCGCACATGTAGACCGGTCTTAAACTTGTTGTTTCTTAATAGAGCGTATCGAGTCTGGTTACAAGTTGGACCTGATATGTGGAGGTCGTGTGTTCAGGGGCATACGATTTACTTAGGAATTAAAGTAGGCAGTAGGCTGAAAAATTATGTGACAAGGCAACGATGCGGTTTAAAAGAAGACGTAGTGACGAAAATTTAAAAGAGTATGCTTAGATGGTTTGTTCATGTTGAGAGGATGAATGAAAGGCGACTAACAAAAGGTATTTTACTAGGCAGGTGTGAGTGGAAACACCGGGAGGGGATGCCCTAGGAGGACATTTATAGTGCCCTAATTGGTGATGTTCTTCAGAAAGGTCAGGTGCGTAGTACTTGCACCCGGCGTGCTTGTATGACCAGATGTATGAACGTAAGAGAAGCAAAAGGAGTATGTAAGGAGAGTAGCAAGTGGCGTTCTATTTCTGCCTACCCCATGGGAAGAAAGCGTGTGTGTTTATTGCGTTATGTATGTAAAGTAGGTTGTTTTTTTACGGTAAGGATGGCTGTTAAGGTTAGTTTTGTGGAGATTCTGATTCTGTGATGGCTCAGTGATTTATCAACGAATTATAGTAAATATTATAAGCGTAAAAGTTTGGGTGTTTGTTACTCAATCACGCAAAACCGGCTAAACGGATTAACACATAGTATACTTTTAATCCCGGTATACGTTTCCGTGGGATATTTTTTCAATATCCACATCGGCGAAGCTACGGGCACCTACTAGTATTCATCCTCATCATTTCCGCCAAAAGACTTCCACAGCTGGACATAGGCCTTTCCCAAGCACCGCCGCCGCTTCGACCGGTTCTGT
This sequence comes from Atethmia centrago, assembly GCA_905333075.3. Lineage (NCBI taxonomy): Eukaryota > Metazoa > Arthropoda > Insecta > Lepidoptera > Noctuidae > Atethmia > Atethmia centrago. Next base: position 25,286,580 of record HG995369.1, read on the forward strand.
GCTTTCCGCATCCAGCGAATTTATGCGGACTACATAAAGTCGTCGCTGGAGCGATGACCGGCGGGAGGACATCTAACGCTACGTCTTCCGGTATGTGGTTGACACTCCAGAACCTTTCGGCCCCATCGGCCATCTATTCTGCCAGCAATGTGCCCTGCCCACTGCCACTTAAATGTGGCAAATTTTTGGGCTATGTCGGTTACCTTCGTTCTCCTGCGGATCTCTTCATTTCTGATTCGATCACATAGGGAAACTCCAAGCAAAGGTCTTTGGGTGACTTTAAGCCTTCTAATACAATGGGCCGCATTGTGAGCAACCACATTTCCGTGTCATAGGACATCACTGGCAACACGCACTGGTCGGTAGTCAATGATGATTCGTAAACGTATTCGTAATTCGTAAGGTATTAAATTACTAGACTTAAATTTTCGGATAAGCGTGTGTCGGAATAAGTAGCATCATATAAATTTAATTCTTATTCTAAACTGTCGCATTATTTCTAGATGAACAGTCAATTCCGATCGAAACTTGTGATCTGTGTGTCGCTCTAAAAAAAATACAAAAATGTATCTTACTTTCACCAAAAATTAAATGATAACAAAATTATAAATTGTATTTAAATGCTATTTCGATGTATACGTCGTTCTAAGTATATCAAAGACTTTTATTGTGGCTTAAAATACTACTATTACAAACAACGTTTCTAGACGAACATTAGGTATATTCAAACATAAGCTGTTAATGTTATGATTGGTGATTTTTGAATAACCAACACAAATGTTTATCCATTTAAAATTACAATAGATGATTAAGGTATAATTAAAATGATACTTTAATGTTTATTAGGATTTTATATTGCAATTTTCAAGTAACGAGTAGTTTCAAACGATCTTCAGAACTTTCAGTTGATGTTAATTACTTATCAGATTTTACTTTTCGATTACAGATAAGTATGTACTAAATTGCTAAATTATCTTATTAAGATTAAAAAAGGTTCCACTACCTATGATTTGTTAATTATTACATAAAGTAGAAATGATTAAACAATCATTTATGACCATCTGCGATTGGTCTAAAATGGCGGCAATGTTGGATGTACTTGAGTTATATTGGGAGACTATAAAAATAGGTGTAGCTGCCGGGTCAAGAACTTTTTCATGCAACTGTTGTGAAAGATGGACTACCTTTATTCACGTAAGTTAATTAATAAAATTCTTGAATATTGCTGATAACTAAGTTTTTCTGTATGTGTAATAATATAATATTTATGTCTTAGGTGTTAAATCAAATTAAGGAATATTCATGTTCTGTTTCTTTGCGTTGATAAATTGCTATACCTTTGAGAAATGGTCCAAGAGATTAATGTGATAAAAATAATTTATATTAATGTAAACATGTGTTGGTAAAATACTTTAAAACAAGCTGCAATGGAGTTTCTTTGTCCTTCTTCTCCATGATTCTTTGGAACGGACAACTACACTGGACAGCAAATAAACCGAGCCACCCGCTACCTAGGCACTCTAATTCGATTTTCTTAAAAACTAAAAAACCTACAATTATCAAAGTTGTACCTACAGAAAGTGCGTTTCATGGTGATTAAAATGAAAGGAAACTCATTGGGTTTAATCAATATTTCAGTGTTTATTAAGGATTTTACAAAGAAGAGTCGTTTTCCAGTCGTGACAATCGTTAGTAATGATAAAGTGAAAAAAAAATTAAAGCCAAAAACAAAGATAAAATTAAAAAAAAGTTTTTGATCAATATTCCGTATTCCCTCCCCTTGCTCGGATAACTGCCAGCATCCTTGTATTCATCGACCTTACGAGCCTGACGATAAAATCTTAAGGAATTGTATTCCACTCCTCTTCAATTGCGATTCGCAGCTCTGGAAGCCTTGTTGGAGCAGGTACCCGGGCTCGAACCCGACGTTTCAGCTCATCCCATAAGTGTTCTATCGGATTCAAGTCCGGGCTTCGAGCTGGCCAGTCCATCGTACGAATGCTGACGTCGCGTAGATACTGGGTCACCACATGAGCAACATGAGGCCGTGCATTATCATGCATCAATTGCATATCCTGCCCGATATATCCTGCGTAAGGTACCACATGGTCTGCGAGGATTTCAGTAATGTAGCGATGAGAAGTCAGTCCACGTGTACGGCCCGTCGGTTCGATGAAAACTAACGCTGTATGTGCTGTTAACGAGATGCCGCCCCAGACCATTACAGATCCTCCTCCATAAGCAACAGTTTCCTCGATGCAACACTGAGAATAACGTTCTCCAGGGCGACGATATACTCTCTGACGTCGATCACTTCCATGTAGACTCACCCTGGTCTCATTAGTGAAGAGTACATTACTCCACTGCTCTAATGTCCAATCCCTATGCTCTCGAGCAAATTCAAGTCGTGCTCGACGGTGTGCTACCGTTAATGCTGGGCCTATTGCAGCACTTTTTGGGATCAGGTTCCGTTCAGCAAGTCTCCTTCTGACGGTATCTGAACTTATGACCACTTGGCGTTCGTCACGCAGACTTTGTTGGACTTGAACTGCGTTGAGGTGGCGATTTCGCAGAACAGTAAGGTGGATATAACGATCATCTGCTGCTGATATAGCCCTAGGTCTGCTCGTACCTGGACGGCGATCGAATGCTCCAGTCTCTAGGTATCGTCTGTAAACTCGTTGCACCGAAGATCTGCTGATTCAAAGCCTTCGAGCGACTTCACGTTGCGCAATGCCTGCTTGAAGTAATGCTACAGCTTGAGCTGCTTCCTGAGGTGTTGTAGGTATCCATTATTAATCGAAAAAAGTAGCAAAAACACGCGCGTCTGAGCAAACGATGGACAAAAACTAAATAAATGATAAGAAATATCCGACTACCCTCATTGTAGAGAAAAAGAACGCTAATTTCAAACTCTGGTGAAAACAGAGCAAATCGTTAGCATTGTGTTTGTTGCTTGATTACAATGTGAGTTGACGGTACTTTCGAATTAATTTGTAGTCATTTTAATCACCATGAAATGCACTTTTTGTAGGTATAACTTTGATAGTTGTAAGTTTTATACTTTTTGAGAAAATCGAATCAGAGTTCCTAGGTAGCGGGTGGCTCGGTTTATTTGCTGACCAGTGTAGTTTTTTCTTTAAAGTAGTGACAAGCCTAATTGAAATAAATACCTAGTCGTTATGACATACGGTGCCGAAACGTGGACACTGACAGTCGGGCTGGTCCACAAATTCAAGGTCGCTCAGCGCGCCATGGAGCGGGCTATGCTTGGAGTTTCTTTGAAGGATAAGATCAGAAATGAAGTTATCCGGAAGAGAACCGGTGTTACCGACATAGCCTGCAGAGTAAGCAAGCTGAAGTGGCAGTGGGCTGGCCATATTTGTCGAAGGACCGATGGCCGGTGGAGCAGACGAGTCCTAGAGTGGAGACCGCGTATTGGCAAGCGTAGTGTGGGACGCCCCCCAGCTAGATGGACCGACGACCTTAAAAAGGTGGCTGGGACAGACTGGATGCGGAAAGCCGAGGACAGGGTGTTGTGGCGCAGCCTGGGAGAGGCCTATGTCCAGCAGTGGACTGTTATAGGCTGAGTTGATTGACCTAGTCTTGTCTTTCTATGCTTTTTTTCATGAAATCCTTTCCCTACACATAGGTCAATACTTGCTTGGATATCATTATCTATACATATAGTATTCATCCACTTAATACTAACAAAAAAAACATTGTGTGGTTTTATGAAACCACGATGCAAGTGAATTTTTTTTTTGGATCGTCGGCATTTAACTGGGAATATTCGAAAAATTTAGGGTATTAAAATCCTGCCGGGGTCGTGGAAAAGTCCGAAAGGGATACCGAGGCCCCTGGCAACACAGACAACGGAAGGAACACGGGTGGGTTTTAGTTAGTAAGAGCACACCCTCCCGCTCCGCCCAGAGCGGGAGAAGTTATTTGATGATTTCCCACCCAAAAAAAAATAAGGGGTCATCCTAAACGAAAACTGATTTTGGGGGTCGTCGAGTTCTAAAATTCAACCCCTATTAATAAACACATGTTCTTATTTGAAAATTTCAAGATACTGTATAAGTTGTGTTACGTGTACCAATTTGTTATAAGAATGACAAAATTTTAGTAAGAAGTATCATTGTTGTACTTTTAAAAAACTCTACAAGTCGATATGCGTACACAAGTTCGTACTGGATGAAAAAAAATAGCTATGGGGGTCTGAGGTATCAGTTCATTTTGGAAAAGGTGTCTCTTGCCCACAATAGTTTAGGAATCCTCGGTTTAAAAAGACCGAAACCAGAAAACCTATCTACAAGTCTCTGCAAATGTCTACAGCATTCACGAAAACACGGAACACGTCAGAACGTATCAGTCAGTAGGTACTTATTCGGAACTAAGTACTCTACCATTGTATAGCTATACGTATTATAAATAAAGTTGCTTATAGTGTCTGTCTGTATGACTTCGTTGTTCTTCTAAACTACGCAACGGATTTTGTGGTTTTCACTACCATTCGATAATTTATTCCAGAAAGTCCGCACAGGCGCTCCCAAGCAGGCAATTTACTCTGTGTAAATAATTTCATCATCAGTATTCTCAAAACTGTGAAAGAAAACATCGCGAAGAAACCGGCATATCCTAGAACCAAAAATTCAAAGATATGTGACATCTACCAAACCGCACTGGGCCCGCGTGGAAGATTACAGCCCACTTCCTCTCGAAGAGGAAGGCCTGTGTCCCAGTTGTGGGAACATTATAGGCTGATTATGCATTCCGGAAAGTTTATGTGTGTAATACAAATATTAAACTTATTTTTAATGATCAAATCTCGATGTTTTGTTGATTCGTAAAAATCGTGTTTACTCGCTAGTAAAATATTAAGGAAGATGACAAATGCGGGTGCATTTGTCATATATTATCATCCTTTGACCCCTGATTAAAAAGGAAAGGAGAATCTTGAAGACAAGTGGTTCACTTCATTTTTATTATTCATAGTTTTATTATTCATAAATCTAGTCACACATAGCTGGTTTATGGTACTCTCGTGACGCTTCACAATCAAGATGGTTCCAATAACGACTATACGTTTTATATGCCAATAATGTATAGTTACGATAATGTTATCCTGTGGGTTGACGAAAGTATACAATATAATTAGCTGAGTAGCATTTTGTAGCATTTATAGCTGTACTGCTTCGTTGGTTTATTGTTCGCAAGCGATACCGCTGAGAATGAGGTCCTGGGTTCAATTCCGGGGTCCGGCAAAGTGTCATTGGGTTTTCTATCTGAAATTTCTCAGTAGCAGCCCGGAGAGTGAATTTGTGCCCGGTTGATGGCAATAGGCTCGCCCCCTGTAATATAACTGACGAAATGTGGGTGTACTACAGGTACACCTCTGCCCAACCTTTCGGGGAAACAAGGTGTGATGTTATATTATGTTATAGCTTCAGCTCCATTTTTTTAATGTAGCGGGGCCTTTCGGCATGAGTCAAGCTCGTCCAGCCATCTTCGCCAATCAATCATCCTTAGGTTGACTAATAGAAAATGCCTCAGGCATTATGTCCGCCTTTGTATGGTATTTATTTTTACTCGTGCATTTAATAATCTGTTTGTTAAACACCATATATGTATCTATCACATAATTAATTTATCTGTCATTGCTTTATTTTTAATAATTTTTACCTATTGTGGTATAGGTAGTAATTTTATTCTAGGTACATCGTCTTTAGGTACATATAATTAACGTACCTATATAAAATATTGTAAGACATTTTAAAAGAGTAATGTTGGAGTTTCTTGCCCATTCTTCTCCATACGAAACCACATTTTCGGAGGGGCGAGTAGAATCAATTCTATTTTTTTTTTTTTTGTAAATTTTGACGTTCGAAAGTGCCTGTTATGTGCCTATTTTAAATAAATAATTTGACCTTGGTCCATGAAATCCATGGCCCAAATAAAAGGTTAAAAAACGGTCTTTAGGACTGACTTTGTCTTCTAAGAACAATAACATACAAACAACATCAACAGAGGAACATATCTATATGTTCTTCCCTCTGTCATGCACTTGTAGTTAGACAAATGTGTGATAATGGTGCCGATTCCCTTGTTCACAAACTAAACTAAATTTAAGTTCAGTGCATCTTTTTCTTTCTATTTCAATAAGAAAAGGACAGAAGATACATTTTAGTTTAGTCCTGTCAAATTAATCAGCGATTGACGTAAATTGACGTAATTTTAGTAGGCAAGTTTTTAATCACGTCTAAACTTGTATAGAGTAGTGACAGGCGCTGATTAATCTGACAGGACTAAACTAAAATGTATCCTCTGTCCTTTTCTTATTGAAATAGAAAGGAAAAGATGCAATGAACTTAAATTTAGTTCAGTTTGTGAACAAGGGAATCGGCGCCAATGACAGGATTTTATAATGCTTAGCCAATGCACGTGCTGTGTGACGTTTATTAAGTTTTGACCGCCACAGTCATGTATAGATGATAGAGCAAAATGTGCCCAGCACGCCACACGACAGATTTTAAAGAATAATTCGTAGCTTGGCGCCGAGGGCACGTCTTTGCTTTTTTGACGTGGCGGTCAATAGGTTAATAAAAACACCACCGCACGATGTTTGCTGTTCTGCCGATGTTGGTTCAAAACAGAAAACATCCTGTTTTTACTACAACGAGAAAACGAACACTAGAATGCACAGAGCAAAGTCTTTCTATTTTGTCCAAGGCCAGTACGCAAGGGTGTGAAACTAATTGCGTATTGATTGGAAATCACTTTTACTGGTCTTCCAATCTACATAATTAATTATACAAGAGTAGTACCTACGCAAATACTCGCGTATACTTCGTAGTGACCTAATTAATGTACTTATTTCATAATATTATATACATAGTGCCAGCACACATACGGAATAATCGTTCTGATCCTTGAATTCGAAACTGATCCTAAAAAACTTACTGACCTTCTAATTTTGGACACTTTTTTTAAATGAATGAACCTCTTAAATCTATTTGCGCTTCTACTGATGCAGGCCTTTTTAAATAATTGAGCCTCTTTTTAACTAAAATGACAGTGACTAACCCCGCCCAAACGGGTTAGGTTAGGTTGGATTGGAGCTGAGACCAACCACGCGCGAGCCAAATTGGTCGCAGTAATTAAGGTAGGGCACCCAGGCCATATGGGTTAGGTTGACCAACCGCGCGCGAGCTGAGCGACCGAAGCGAGCATTGCCGTGGTGGCCGGCGAGCGCTACATACTAGTTGGTCGCAAAAAAAAAAAAAGCACACATATCAGATTACTCCAGTGAATTAATATTTCGTCTTTATTGATGAAGGTCCTGCCGGGGTCGTGGGAAAGTCCGAAAGGGATACCGAGGCCCCTGGCAAAACAGGCAACGGAAGGAACACGGGTGGGTTTTAGTCAGTAAGAGTCTGACACACCCTCCCGCTCCGCCCAGAGCGGGAGAAGTTATTTGAAAATTTCCCACCCAAAAATAAAAAAAAAGTGATAAAGGTAAATAAAAATATTTGAGTTAATATTACTTTTTAAAAAGTAATATTAACTCAAATACTTTTACCATGTAATCGCATGCAAAGTCCATTTTCATTAACTTCAATAAAATGTCCATTTCAATTATATCAAAGGAAAAATCTTCCAGTGTTGATGAATGCAAGAGTACCGACACCATCGCAAATTAATTTGGAGTACGTTTCGGTGTTTTATTTGTGGTTTTCTCTTCAAATTTACATACTATTTGCATTACTCAATTTTTGTATCCATCCATCTGTTGTAACTTTACAGAGTTTATTTTTTCATGTATTCCGTTTTACCTGATTCTTTTTCAATTGACAGACGAAGCTCTCCAAGTGGTCCTATGAATTTTATTAACTTTTCTTTGGTAGTTTTTGAGTTGGCTTTAATATTACCTACGTTTTTTTCACTTTCAGGTTAGTGTTGATGATTTTATAATATCTTCCTCTTACTGTTAATTACATAGCTAGTAATGGTATACGAACTATGTGCGGTAGATACCAAAACTAAAAAAAAAAAAACAAAAATAAAAAACTTTGTTTAGCTGTTAGTTTTTAGGATGTTAGTTAATAGGCTGTTAGTAAATAGGGACCCTATTACTAGGACTCCGCTGTCCGTCTGTCTGTCTGTCTGTCCGTCTGTCAACAGGCTGTATCTCATGAATCGTGATTGTTAGACAGTTAAAATTTTCACAGATAATGTATTTCTGTAGCCGCTATAACAACAAAAACTAAAAAACAATAAAATATATACTTAAGGGGGCTCTCATACAACAGACATGATTCTTTTGCCGTTTTTATAGATAATGGTACGGAACCCTTCGTGCGCGAGTCCGACTCGCACTTGGCCGGTTTTTTTTCCACCTTATCTATGCTGATGATGTTATAATAACTTTCTCTCACTATGAATTACATAGCTAGTAGTGGTAAAAATTATGTGGGGAAAATACCACAACTAAAATAAGAAAAATAAAAACTTTGCTTAACTGTTAGTTTTTAGTTTAGTAAAATGAGTATAAAAAAATACCTAAGTGTTTTTATTGAACATGATCTAAATGTTATTTTATATTAAATTATTCATTCATCAGCTGAACTTGTTCTTTTACTAACCACATTTAAAATAGAATTATTTACGGATCAATAGAACCAAGAACTTTCAGAAACCGAGACTTTGTTGTAAGTCAAAGTTTAAGGTGAGATTGACTTAACATTTCACAACAAATTCCTGATCTGAATTTGTTGTGAAATGTAAAGTCAGTCTCACCTTAAACTTTGACTTACAAACTTTGCTAACGAAAATTGCGACAAAGTCTTTCCAATAATATGTGGCAGAATAAAAACATGACTATACCCGCGCCCTTATGTTATCGCAATGTCTTTCATGTTCGTATTTACGATAACCAGGCTTAACACAATGTATATTACTTTACACAATGCATATTGTTGAACCGTTAAAACAAATCCTATTGTGAATGTGTTACACAATCAGGACACTGAAATTAACAAATCTATCAACAAAATAATAACGGATTACCGTCCAACAATTAGGTACCTACTGAAAAATGTTCTAAGCGGTTTTTAAGTACCATGGAATGGAGAAGTGTCAAGTGATTTTGAACCATGCGCGGTTCAGTATTACTGTCAGGTTGACCTAACCCGTGCTTAAGCTGCCCCGCAAATGGTAATTAAAAAAAAACTAATTGTATTGTTTTTTTTGACGTCGGCTTTTTTTTTTGTAAAACACATCTCATGACAGCCAACTTTTGTCAGTTTTTATCAAACGTTTTTAGTGCAACCCTACCGATTTATACATTCATTCAATGAGCACTTTATTTTTTTTTATTTATCACTTTTTAGTGAGTCGGTTTGTAATTTAGTTATGTTACAAATGCCAAATGTAAATTGCTCATCACCTTTTACAAAATATTGCTTTTCCTCATGCAGGGACGTTAATTGTTGAGCAGTTCTCGTGGTACTTCACCATCAGCTCCACTTCACCATATGCATTGTGACGAGTATAAATTGCTTGGCAACCATATTAATTGGTCAAGGACAGCAAATGAGACACAATTGATTTTCTATTGTTTGACTCCAAATCGGTGTCACGCAGCGCTTAACAGGTTAAAGTAATCGAATCGCAACCCGTGAAATACTTATTATGGAGTAGTTCTGGTGGCCATTTGTGGTCTTCATCATCAGTACCACTTCACCAAAATGTACTTAGCGAGAGCAAATGCACGAGTTACTATAATAATTACCCAAATCGCTGTAGGTGTGCCTATAATATTTGAAGAGTTCGCTCGATTTCTTTAGGATCATGTCATCAGATCCTGACTTGATGACGATGGGAACACTTAAAAAGTATAACCATTAAAAACAACAAAAAACAAATCGGTCCAGCTAGTTTCGAGTAATCGGGAAACATATATTAAAAAAAGATTCCAACGAACTGAGAACCTCTTTGCTTTTTCCTTTTTTTAAAGACGTTTAAAAAGAAGCACCTGAGCCTATCCTTTTTTTCGTGAATTCAGCTTTGGTTCCATTGTAAAATGCTTGACATTTATGAATACTGTAACCCCTCAAAATATTTTCAAATTATGATTATTAGTCATTAAACAAAAAGACAGAACAATATCAACATTTATCTCAAACAATCAAAACTATCCTCTTCACATTTTAGTACGATTTTTGATAAAAATAAGAACTTCGAAGGTTAACGATATCTGACAAAAGAATATGTTAATGTGTCCGCCTGAAGACATCATTAAAGTATGGCAAAGAGCTTTCTGGCGCCCTCTTGACCTTGCCTCGAAAAGTGCTGGTCACTATTATAATCGGTGTGTGCTATCATACTTATGGTTTTATTCTCTCCCGTTTCATTTCACGTTCTATTTAAAGATATGATAATGACAACATCACGCCTGTATTTCCGGAAGGGTAAGGTAGAGTTGTACTTATAACACACTCAGATTTTTCCAGTCATGTCTAAGTTCCATGGAATAGGGAGCGAACCTATGGCCATCAACCGGGCACAAATCCAGATCCCGGGCTGCTAATAAGGAATTCCATTTGGAAAAACACAAAAATACTTTGCCTGACCCGGGAATCGAACCCAGGACCTCATGCTCAGCAGAGTCGATAATAATATGACCGTAAATTAAAGACGCTGGGTTGTATGGCTATTCTGTGTTCTACTAAACTGTCATGGACTAATCTAACAACAATAAAAAAACCGACCAAGTGCGTGTCGGACCACGCACAATGAAGGGTTCCGTAGTTGGGATTACTTCATCATCATCATCATCATTTCAGCCGAAAGACGTCCACTGCTGGACATAGGCCTCCCCCAAGCACCGCCACTTCGACCGGTTTTGTGCTTCCCGCATCCAGCGGATTCCTTGTAAGCGACCACGTTTCAGTGCCATAGGTCATCACTGGCAACACGCACTGGTCAAAGACTTTCATCTTGAGACACTGTGGTATGTGGGATGAGAAGATATTGCGTAGCTTCCCGAACGTTGCCCAGCCGAGTCGGATTCGACGATTGACCTCTTTCTCGAAGTTGGACCTACCTAACTGGACAGTTTGTCCTAGATAAACATACTCGTCCTCAACTTCGAGCGGAGCGTCTCCGATTTTCATGAGAGTGGGTGTAACATGGGCATTTGACATGATCTTTGTCTTGTCCATGTTCATTTTAAGACCCACTCTTTCGGAAGCTCTACTGAGGTCATCGAGCATTGTACTGAGGTCCTCCATAGTCTATCGTTGGCAAACCGAAGGTGATTGATGTAATCGCCATTGATGTTGATGCCTGGCCCTTTCCAGTCCAGAACCTTGAAGACATCTTCCAGTGCAGTTTCAGTTGGGATTACTTGGGACGAATTTATTCCAAAAACAAACTTAACATTGTAGTTGAAAAACCTGTTCCACCATACATCCTATACATATGCCACGGTCAAAAGTTGGTCGACTATAACTCGCTAACTTGTAAAGCCTACTTAGCCGTGATAGTTTTTCTTTTAATTTCATTATAAATGTACTACTGCCATGAATTTTTTCACATCTTCATAAACAACCGTTTAGCTGGCCGGGGGGTGGACACTCGACTCAAACAAAATTAGCACTTTAATGCTTACTATTACGCAAGTGCATCCTTGAATCGAAAAGTGGTGTTCACATACCTGCAATATTTTGGAACGGCCTATCCAACGATACCCCACACCATGGGGTAGATGAAAAAATAATATCATCCCCACATTACGTGCAAGACTAAAAATTTTTTTTGTTTCTATATTTTATTTTAGCACTTCGTCTTGTTGTATTTTAGTTTTCTAATTTGGCGCACAAAAGTGACCGTGATCCGTGTTTGGGTCACAGAAATTCATAAGTGTACCAAGTTTCAACTTAATCGGTCCAGTAGATTCGGAGCAAACTGGCTGTGACAAACGGACAGACAGACAGAAACACGAGTGATCCTTTAAAGGTTCCGTTTTTCATTCAAACGTACGGAACCGTAAAAATCGAGAAAAGAATGACAAAAACTGATAGGGACTCTTAACGATTTTGAATTTCATAAAGAACTGCTGTTTTTTCGATAAAAATCAGATCAGGTTTCTCCGTTTCTGTGTTATACTCCAGACCTCCAATGATATATGCCTTGATCGGTTGTGATTTCAGGCGAATTCAGGGAAAGGTGGGATGGATTCTAGAATCAAGAACATAAGCCTGACTGTGATGGACACGGTGGAGCATACGGTGGAGGTCTGCCCGGCTTGGGCAGAGCACCGCCGTGTCCTCGTGGAGGCGATCGGCGGCAGAGACCTCTCGCGTCCGGCCCTGGTTCAGGCCATGGTACGGAGCGAGAGGGCATGGGCAGCCGTCACCTCCTTCTGCGAAGCAGTAATGCTCGCTAAGGAGGAGGCGGGACGGTTGAGGGAAAGGCAAGTTTCGCGCCCTCTCGCCCCTAGCCGCCGCAGGAGACGCCCAGGGCGTCGGGAATCCCGGGCGGATTTCCGGCCACCGTAGGCGCGGGCTTGCGGACGGTGAGCAATGGGTAGCTCACCGTCCGGTAAGGACCAGGCCCGGGTCGACGGCGCGTCGTATTCCACGCGCGCCTCAAAGAGATGTCATCAGCACAAAGTAGGGGTCCACTAGGGCCGATGCCTGCCGGGGTCGCGGGAAGGTACTTATGGGTCACCGAGACCCCCGCAACACAGGCAACAGGAAGGAATACGGGTGGGTTTTAGTCAGTAAGAGTCTGACACACCCTCCCGCTCCGCCCAGAGCGGGAGAAGTTATTTGATGATTTCCCACCCTCAAAAAAAAAAAAAAAAAGCCTGACTGTGGTGCTTACGTTTGGATTTTAGATTTATACCTAAACCGCGTGAGGTAAGTGAGGTAGGTAACTGGAAACCGCGTATTGACAAGCGTAGTGTGGGACACCATCCAGCTAATAAGACCGACGACCCTAACAAAGGTGGCTGGGTCTGACTGGATGCGGAAGGCGGTGGACAGAATGTGGTGGCGCAGCCTGGGAGTGACCTATGTCCAGCAGTGGACTGCGATAAGCTGAGTTGATTGATTGAGGTAAAAGTTGTGGTTTGACACTTTTGTGTAGATGAGTAGTCTAAAGCCCAAATGACTGACAAACCAGTCTTACCAAGGTCAGATAGGCAGTCGTTACATGTCAAATACAATTATATTCAACTCTATCCGGTTAGACTAAGCCGACCGCAACATAGTTGGTAAAAAGCTAGGCAGATAGACAGACTCTAGACTCTATATGTGACTTTATAGAGATCACAATGTCGTCAGTCAAGCATAATTTTATTAATAAGGCCCACATGACCTTACAAACTTTCTCTGTAACGTTATATCCAAGCCTATATTCAGACTGAGCGTTTATGGCCCGATATGACGTCACGGTCATAAAGAACAACAGTGTTCTTTTGTCACGGAGGCAAGTGCCAGCGTTTATTAGTACTAGAAAGTTGACAGTACAGTCAAGGAGATAAGAAGCTCTGTGTTGAAGTATTGCTATTTATGGCGGTGTCTGCACCTACTTATGATGTGTTTATACGGGGTGTTAGAAATAAGAAAGAAAAGAAAAAGAAAGAAAGAAAATACGTTGATTTGCGGTAAACATGACGCAAAGAAAGAAACAATTTGGGGGAAAATATGCGTCATATCCACGCAAAACGGACAACGCTCAGCATAATGCTGCGACCCTATGCGAAACAGGGCCCCAGCGCTGGTTTTCAGCGATAGCCGGTGATGACGTGATGACGTCGACCGGTGCAGCACACAGTGATTTTTGTAAGGCTATCCGTGAGTTCAAAATAAAACTGCACATGTCACTAAGAATTTATTTAACATGGGAGTTCCCACTGCTAGTGTAGCATTTTATCCGTAACACTGTCTCTTTGAGTTGTCGAGTGTCCTTCATTGTTCTAGGGAAGAATGTACATTGAAACATCAAAACACATTAGACAACTTGTATCACTTTATCAAAAAACAATGTGAAAACGTATTGCAATTAATTCTTTGACAGCATTTACTTTTCATATTCCAGTCGGGCTGGTCCACAAATTCAAGGATGCTCAGTGCGCCATGTAGCGGGCTATGCTTGGAGTTTCTTTGAAGGATAAGATCAGAAATGAAGTCATCCGGAAGAGAACCGGAGTTACCGACATAACCTGTAGAGTCAGCAAGCTGAAGTGGCAGTGGGCTGGCCATGTTTGTCGAAGGACCGATAGCCGGTGGAGCAGATGAGTCCTAGAGTGGAGACCGCGTATCGGCAAGCGTAGTGTGGGACGCCGCCGTCCAGCAGTGGGCTGTTATTGGCTGAGTTGATTGATTGATTGATTGCCTTTTCATATTGTTTCCCAAACATAAACAACCATACTAGAAGTTGGGAAAGAGCCGTCGGAAGTTTGAAGTTCCATCTGAAAAGAGTAGTTGGTGAACAAAGAATAACGTTCAAAGAGTTCACCACTGTACTGACACCCAGTTGTGTCAGTACAGTGGTGAAGTCTTTGAGCGTGTCCAAACTCAAGACCGATATGTTCGCTTACAGAAAACATTGAGGATCTGGATTATTTATCACCAGCACATTTTCTAACATGAAGACCCGACTTAACGGTGATTGTGACGAAGGAGGATGCGAGAACAAAATGGCCTTTAACCACCAACTTTTTAAACAGATTTGGCAAAAATGGAAGATTGAATATTTGAGCCAATTAACAGCAAGAGAAAAGTTGTCTAAACCTCAGGAAAACTTAAAAATAGGCAACATGGTGGTAGTGCATGAGGATAACGGACGGTGGATGGTGTAATTGAAAACGAAAAATGGCATCATAAAGCGACCAGTAGTCAAACTTTCTATATTCTAAATCGAAACAAATTTTCAACAAAACAGTTCAACTGACACGGACAGTTCAGCTGAACATCATTCTGGGACCCGGAATAACAGCAAACGAATAAAAATGTAGCATACGAATAATAATATCTTTCTATGTACCCCAACATTAAAAAAACAATAAAATAAAAACTGGTAATTTCTGCCTTTGTATCTACAACGCCACGTGTAAACTACGCATCAAAAACCTGACGTCACACAAATATTGCATCGCACAAACAGAGTTTACCACGCGACTTACATATAATCTCCCTTGCTCAAACTCTCATACAGCCAATCATAGACTACGCTGATACCTGTTATTTGGATGCCACCGAGGAGCTTTTGAATAAACTTGAGCGTTTGCAAAAATTAAATATCTGCATTCGTTTTGTTTTTAACCTTAAAAAGTATGATCATGTTTCTAACTTTCGCAAGATTCTCAAGTGGCTCCCCATTCGTCTTCGCAGGAACTCTCGGATATTGTGTCTGCTATTTAACATCCTTCATAATCCTAGTACGCCATCCTATCTGCGGGAACGATTTTCCTTCGCCCGTTCTTCTGATGCACCTTGCAGGTCTCATCTTAGAAATCTCCTTAAATCCCCTCCCCACTCTACCGACTTCTACTCCTACTCCTTCACTGTGCACGCAGTTCGGCTGTGGAATTCACTTCCGCCTGACATTAGGGACTGCCAAACTGTTGCTGTTTTTAAAAGAAGAGTGAAAGAACACTATCTTTCCACTTTGCCATAGTTGAATATTATGTATTTATTATTTTATACTATTAATTATAAGTATATAAGTATTTTAGTGATATTTATTTTAGAGGTATGTATTTATGTAAGTATATTATCTTATTGTATAATTAAATTAGTGAATAGTTTTATTTTGTTTTTATGTATTTTGTTTTCTCTTTTACCTTACACACGTTGTCTACATCTCTATGTCTACTGTCTTATTGCAGCTATGCTGGAAGAGATTTCATTAGAAATAAGCATCACCTTTGTACGTATTTTTCTGTTCCTTTCTTCTTGTCTGTTTATATGTGTGTACATAAACTGTTAAATAAATAAAATAAAAAATAAATAAGATAAGAACCGAAGCTAAGGGGCTTACAGAGTTCCCGGAATAATTGTGTAAGCATACCTTTTTTTTTTGCAATAAGGTTATTTTTTGATAAGCTTGTCATTTAAAAAAACGCATAGAGATCTCTGTTCTCTCTTTGAGTATTGTAAAGAAGTGTGGTTTTAAGAAAGTTACGTATTATCTTTTGAACTTATTGCTTTTGTTATATAAATATAACGATATTTGTACGAAAAAGTCGCTCACGCTACTTTCAACTTCGAATTAGCAATATATTGCAAGGTGAAACTGCACTAAACCCTATATTACCTGGTAGCTTATTTCATATAACAACTTCAATGACTAGGGGTTTGTAGAGCTACGATGCGTATTTTCTGAGTTGTCGTAGTTTTAGTGAACGCTCGCGTGTCAATTCTACCGACTATGATAACATCGTGACAGGATATCGATTTGGAGAATTATAACAGTGGAAGGGATATGTATACAACATCCCGACATCAACCATCGGGCAGTAGCCCACTAGACACATCACCTGTCTGGTCGGAGGATCCTCCCTTTTCTATGGAGGATGAGTGAACTTTACACCCTGTTCCTCATACCTCTATATACCTACTCGAAATTACGCAAACTATTTATTGCATAACGGATGCTGCTGCCAAACCTAGCGTGACCCAATAAGTACCATCAGCAGATTAGTGAAACAATTTTAGTTATGGCTTCAAGCCAAACTAGGAAGCCCTAGCAACTATTCGGGAGAGAAGTCTTGGGTGCTTCATAATAGCCTGTGTACGGGGAAAAATACAGAGATTCAGAGACCACTTCCTCAATAATCTTAAGACCTCTACTAAGTTTTTTTTTTAAATGGATTCGCTAAGTGTTTTTGTATAAAAGCACCCAGATATAGCTTATTCGTTTTTAATTTGGCCATTAACTCATCTCTTTCTCTGTTATTACTGACACATTCCACGAACAACGCCGTTCGGTTTCATGGAGAATATTTATTTTTGGGGCGGCTTGGTGTGAGCGGGACGCGCATTTGTATGGCCAAGGTCAACGGCGATTACCCGTTTCTTAACAATTAATTTCTCTGACTTTACACGGATATGGCCAAGATCAACGGCGATTACCTGATCCTTAATAATTAATTTACCTGACTTTACACGGATATGGCCACGGTCAACGGCGATTACCCGTCCCTTAACAATTAATTTCCCTGACTTTACACGGATATGGCCAAGATCAACGGCGATTACCCGTCCCTTAACAATTAATTTACCTGACTTTACACAGATATGGCCAAGGTAAACGGCGATTACCCGTCCCTTAACAATTAATTTCCCTGACTTTACACGCTTGATCTTAAATCTATACTAATATTATAAAAGAGGTATCTGTTTCTTTGTAAGTACGTATGAGTATATAGGGTGTAATCTCTAGAACTGCAAGTCAATTTTTTTTTTAATCCGATTTTTTATATTTGTTGCATATGATAGCCCAATTCTTGCGGAAGGTTATAGGCTATTAAAATTTAACATCACGCTACAACCCTAGGAGCCTACCAAAAAGAAAAAAAATCAGAAAGAGTGCTAAGCGAAAACTGAGTTATAGCGCGGGCTGGCGACGCAATGCGATGCAGAGGGTCGGGGGTACAAGAAATTTCACGCGTATGTAGTCACGGGCAGAAGACAGTCCGTAATAGACAGACAACACAAAACTTTTCTTCTGCGTATGAGAAGATGCCTTTATACAGTCGTAATATAAACGGGATGACCATGACATTCTTAACTCATTATCATAATCTGACATTTGGGGGCTCGTCGGTAAATAAAAACAGCCCCACGGGTCGATCTTCAGGTTAAGCAACGCTTACCAAGCTCGGTTCGTGGAGGGATCATCAATTATACACAGAGACGCCTTTGTGCCTCGGAAAGCACGTTAAGCCGTTGGTCCCGGTTATCTTTGACAGTTTTTACGGGTAGTTAGAAGTACGAAAGTTTGGCAACCGGTCTAATCAAGTGATATCGTGTTACACAGTAACTGGGCTGTGGAGGTCAGATTGGCAGTTTATCTATGTAAAATACTGGTATTCATTTCCGTCCGGTAAGACTGGAAACCGGTCTCAACCAAGTTAGGAAAAGTCTAGGCAGATGATCACAATCTGAAATTTCAGAATACATCTGTTTCAGTCCAAAATATTTGGTCATGAAAATAAAATGTCGCAAAAACCCATTTGACCTTGACCGATACATTCCAATAAAAAATGCTTTCAGGAATATGTATGAAGATTGAAAAACCTTTTTGGTAACATGAATAATTGAATACATCATGTCAAATCCTGGGTCTCAGTATTATTATTGTATATACTTCACACTTTATGAACGAATCGGTTATCATTTTTAGTGAACGACTGTTCATGGTGACAAAAGACTATGTCCTATTTATTTATTCTATTTACATTATATTAATACGTGAAGCAAAAACTTTTTACTTTCTTTTAGGAAAATTGCGCAGACGGCGGGGTTTATATGGAGGAGGAGTGCAGAAAGCTAATATTTTTTTATATAATATGCGTCAGACATAAATTAAATTAATAAAAAAAACATTACACACACTACCATGTGTTTGACACACACACACATAGTACCAGGGCCTTCATGCCGGAGGCTCTACGCGGGGGTCGTGCGGTCCATTGCCCTTTATGGGGCTCCTGTGTGGGCACGTTCCCTGGCACTGCGGCCAGCCCGCTGGTTAAGCGCGGCCCAAAGGGTCTTGCCCATCCGACTGGTCCGGTGAGGCGGCGAGCCTCCTTGCCGGATTGCCGCCATGGGATCTGGAGGCAAAAGTCCTTGCGCACTTATGAGAGTGGCGTGAGGAGGCAAAAAGCCGGGGCGTAACTCCACTGCCGCGAGAAATCGCAGCACAGCGGACAAAGCTTCTCGGCAGGATCTCATGGCGACATGGAGAGTGCGATTGTCGCAACCCAGTGATGGGTACGCCACAATTGCGGTAATAACTCCCCTCTTTGAGGAGTGGCTAGAGAGGCGCCATGGCGTCCTCACCTTCCACCTCCTGTGTCGCAAAAGGCGGGAGGAAACGCCCGAGTGTGTGGATCGCTGTGTGGATCAGTGTGTGGTTCGAGTGTGTGGATCACTGTGTAGATCACCCGGATTACGCGGTGCAGCATACGGTGGAATTTTGCCCGGCTTGGGCAGAGCACCGCCGTGTCCTCGTGGAGGCGATCGGCGGCAAAGATCTCTCGCGTCCGGCCCTGGTTCAGGCCATGGTACAGAGCAAGAGGGCATGGGCAGCCGTCACCTCCTTCTGCGAAGCAGTAGTGCGCGGGAAGGAGGAATTCCGGGCGGATTTCCGGCCACCGTAGGCGCGGGCTTGCGGACGGTGAGCAATGGGTAGCTCACCATCCGGTAAGGACCAGGCCCGGGTCGACGGCGCGTTGTATTCCACGCGCGCCTCAAAGAGATGTCGTCAGCACAAAGGTAGGGGTCCACTAGGGCCGATGCCTGCCGGGTCACGGGAAGGTACTAATGGGTCACCGAGGCCCCCGCAACACAAGCAACGGAAGGAATACGGGTGAGTTTTAGTCAGTAAGAGTCTGACACACCCTCCCGCTCCGCCCAGAGCGGGAGAAGTTATTTGATGATTTCCCATCCAAAAAAAAAAAACAGGGGTGGGCTTGCGGACGGTGAGCAATGGGTATCTCGCCGTCCGATAAGGACCAGCCCCGGGTCGACGGCGCGTTGTGTTCCACGCGCGTCTCAAAGAGATGTGTAGAGAGCTCTAGCTTTGGTTAGCAAAAGTCGGTTTGATTTGTAGAGATGCCGCCAAGATTGCTCAATAGACACTTTGTACCTATATATATTTTTTGCTTTCAATATGTAGTGTTTCATGCAACCTAATAAAATCAAAAGTCATTTATTCAAACTACGCCGAGAATCGGGACTTTTCGAACGTCCATTTTGACGTTCGAAAAGTGCTGATTCTCAGCCTAGTTTGAATAAATGACTTTTGATTTGATTTGATTTGTCAAACATCGTATACTATATAATATATGTATATTGTATTATGTGTGTATTGTATATCGTATACTAAGTAATGTATATTGTAATAAAAATTACAACCCCTTTAAAGTGTGCCTTATCATCTGCACCCTAATTGCGAAACACACTTTCGATTACAATCAGAGGGTTTTGAATGAAATTCCTAGGTTCATAGGTTTGAAAAATTCGTCTGCTCAACAACGTTATATATATAACGCAATTAACGTGGCTGACTGTCAAAAAAACTGAATTGTAAAGGCATTGTGATCAATTGCCATTTTTTATGTGTTACGGAATTACCCCGCACGTTTGGCAGACGGCATTTGATAATCTAGTCAACTTTTCTGAGCCACAAATTGCGGATAGGAGACCTATTTTCACGGACAATCAGACGAATTATCAGATACACTCTTCTTATGTTGGTTATGTAATTTCACACATCCTATAACACGATAATATCTAAACCTTATCATTATAATCTGCCTAGCATAATCAGCCTATAATGTTTCCACTGCTGGGACGAGTAGGCTGTAATCAACCACGCAGGCCCAGTGCGGGTTGGTAGAAGTCACATGGCTTCGAATTTCTGTTTCTACTCGTACGACACGCCGGTTTCCTCACGATGTTTTCCTTAAGACGCTGACAACACCTAAACCGCGGTCACTGTCAGACTGCATAGAAAAGAAAGAGAAGCGCGATGACATAACGCTTGTAATTTATTGCAAAATATGAAGCAATTATCTATTTACTCAAAATTGAGTTGAGTAATCGAAAATAAAAAAACAACCAAGTTTTGCATTCAAATAAGACGTTCTTGTTATTAATTAAATACGTAACGTATGTTGATATTTAATAAGGATATTTTGGTTTTGGTAAGAGGTTAGTTTAACGTTAGTTTGTATCGAATTTATTTTTCTAATCGTGTTTTGGTAACAACCAAGTTCTTAGAAAATTAATATATATATTTTTCCGCTACCACAAACTATACAGATTTGGCATTTTTTTTCTTAAGACAAGCTTATTTTGGTCATTTACCTCTTGTCAGCGCCTTAACCGTTTTGAGAGCAGTGGTGATAATGCATATACTCGTAATTTACAGAAAGTAATGCACCTACGTGGGTGCGAACCTACGACTTACAATTGTTAAGTTGCGGCCGTTACCACTGGGCCACTACTGCTCTAATTATTAATAATCTGACTAGCCTTTTCCCAACTATGTTGGGGTCAGCTTCCAGTCTTACCGGTTGCAGCTAAATACCAGTATTTTTAATGGAGCGACTGCCTATCTCACATCCACAACCCAGCTCCTGGGTAATACGCTACTCCTTGGTAAGAAATAATAATATCTAAACCAACCAACCTAAATTATGCATAAGATCCATTAAGGCAAGGATTTGCTGTTGAAATAACCCTAAAAGGTAACGTTGTTTTTCGGTTCTTTTTGTAGCTTCCTCCTCGCTAGTTAAAAGAATCTATGGCGAATTATTGTGTAAGGATTTATTGTTCTTATTGTCTTTCGTTGGAAAAGGTTGTAATGCTGGGAAATCATAATAAAGAAAACCGGCCAAGTGCGTGTCGGACCACGCACACTGTAGGGTGCCGTAGTTTGGATGAATTTATCCCAAGCACAAACTTCACCACAAACATCAGAACTTCACCATATGGGACCACCTCAGGACTCTACACAATCCTGCCGGGGTCGCGGGATGGTACTTATAGGTCACCGAGGCCCCCGCAACACAGTCAACGGAAGGAATACGGGTGAGTTTTAGTCAGCAAGAATGACACACCCTCCCGCTCCGCCCAGAGCGGGAGAAGTTATTTGATGATTTCCCACCCAAAAAAAAAATGCCAAATTACAGCTTTCTAGTACTAAGAGTCTCTGAGCTAAGCCGTGGACAGACAGGTGGACATGGCGGAACTATAAGGGTTCCGTTTTGACTACGGATCCCTAAAAATTGTATACGTACACCTTCTTCCCATGGAGGTAGACGGAAACTACAGAACGCCACCTGCTACAATCCATACATACTCCTTTTGGTAAATTTATGTTCATACATCTGGTCATACACGCACACCCGCCCCGGTTGCGAGTACTACGCACCTGACCTTTCTGAAGAACATCACCAATAAGGTGTATATGTTTTAACAGAAACAGAACAGTTATAGAAAAATTATAAAAACATTTTGCTCAAACTTTTTGTTTTTTTAATACCTAGGTAAGTATATTATATCATACCTTAGTAATTTAACGGTCATATCCATTTCTACCATGGGGTAACAAGCTTAGAACTGAAATCCAGCAAAATCAATAACTGTTTGTGTCTATAGACGAATGTCTAAAATGTCCAAAATATTGTTGGCAAAAATACGCTTTTTGGTACTTTAAAACTCAAGTAGCAGCCAAAGGGTTAATTTAAAAAGGGCTTCATCCTTCTAGGGCGTCCCCTCCCGGTGTTCTCCAAAAAATTACTTAATCATAATTTATATAGTAAAATTGCACTGACTGTTTTCTTTGTTAAAGCATGTGGTTAAAAGAAACACTCAAAGAAATCTTTAAACTTATGAACAGCGGTTTAACCTTGAAAATACTCACCCCTTTTCTTCAGTATAAAATTCAACTCGAATATATTACTGATTCTCTTTGGCTTGCTACTTTTTATTCTTGCATAATAAGGAATACGCTGCATTGGAGTGTCGTTTCAGCTAGATTGCACAAGGAAAACATTTCTCGTTGTACCGACTTACCTTTTACGTAGGTAATTTTAAAGAAAACAGCAAGATAGAGAAAATTGTTTCATTGAAATTAAATGAAATGAAATGAAATTGTTTATTCTGTAAATATGATATCAGAATGACTATTACACGCTATATTAAAAAAAAAAAAATTAAAAACAAGCTAGATGGAGTCGATATTTCCTATCTGACTACCACTGAGAAGAAATGGCGAAACAAACTCAAGGGTCTCTTTTATTGCCGCCATGGGATCTGGAGGCAAAAGCCCTCGCGCACGTATGGGAGTGGCGCGAGGAGGCGAGGGGCGTAAGTCCGCTGCCGCGAGAAATCGCGGCACAGCGGACGGAGCTCCGGCGGGATCTCATGGCGTCATGGAAAGTACGGTTGTCGCAACCCAGTGCTGGGCACGCCACGATTGCGGCGATAAGTCCCCTCTTTGAGGAGTGGCTGGAGAGGCGCCACGGCGTCCCCACCTTCCGCCTGACGCAGGTCCTCACCGGGCACGGCAGCTTCGGGAGGTTCCTGTGTCGGATAAGGCGGGAGGAAACGTCCGGGTGTCACCACTGTGTGGATCGCCCGGAGGACACGGTGGAGCATACGGTGGAGGTCTGCCCGGCTTGGGCAGAGCACCGCCGTGTCCTCGTGGAGGCGATCGGCGGCAGAGACCTCTCGCGTCTGGCCCTGGTTCAGGCCATGGTACGGAGCGAGAGGGCATGGGCAGCCGTCACCTCCTTCTGCGAAGCAGTAATGCTCGCGAAGGAGGAGGCGGGACGGTTGAGGGAAAGGCACGTTTCACGCCCTCTCGCCCCTAGCCGCCGCAGGAGACGCCCTGGGCGTCGGGAGTCTCGGGCGGATTTCCAGCCACCGTAGGCGCGGGCTTGCGGACGGTGAGCAATGGGTAGCTCACCGTCCGGTAAGGACCAGGCCCGGGTCGACGGCGCGTCGTATTCCACGCGCGCCTTAAAGAGATGTCGTCAGCACAAAGTAGGGGTCCACTAGGGCCGATGCCTGCCGGGGTCGCGGGAAGGTACTTATGGGTCACCGAGGCCCCCGCAACACAGGCAACAGGAAGGAATACGGGTGGGTTTTAGTCAGCAAGAGTCTGACACACCCTCCCGCTCCACCCAGAGCGGGAGAAGTTATTTGATGATTTCCCACCCTCAAAAAAAAAAAAAAAAGGGTCTCTTTTAAAGTCCAGACATAATCTTGGTCAGATCATGTGAGGACCATGTAGATCCATTTCTGAAATGGTCTTTTGAAGAAAGAACCACAAAAATTTGATTTTCACTGACTGGACCTGTCCAGTCAGTGCAAGCATTTGTCAATAATCGTGTAGCTCAACTCAGAACTTAAGGAGCTCAACAACTCAACGAACAATACCAAGGAAAGGACATTTGGGTAGGCCGCATAAAGTACTAAAAATGCCAGACTGTCATTAAAACTAAATGGGAGAAAAAAAAAACAAAAAGAAATAAATAAAAACGACCCACATAGTGCTCACATTCACAATAATTAAAGTAATATAATACTTTTCAAGGTACATAAATATTCACGTAATTTTGTTTATAATATTCATCAATGTCAATATGTATATACTCGTATAATTGTATATAATGATGATTTTGCATTATAATTAAAATGTCAAGTTTTACGGTTTTATCACAAGGCTTATCAGAGCGAGCAGCTCAATCCCAGGCTTTTTTGTCTTCCAAATAATCAGAAATTGTATAGTACCCTTTTTTACAAAGTTTGGTTTTAATACAGCTTTTAAATTGTGGGTTAATTTCGAATATGAATAGGAAGTTTGTTGTAAAAGCGTATACATTGACCCATGAACGAGTTGCTTACTCTGTGGAGGCGATTGTGAAGTACAGTAAGATTATATTTATTCCAGGTATTTAAACTGTGGACATCAGACATTTTCTTAAAGTTTGATATATGTTTGTGTACATACATAAGATTATCAAATATATATTGAGAGTCAGAATATCTATTTCTATGATTTTTTCTTTATGGGAATCTCTTGGACCTAGGTTATAAATAGCTCGAACAGGCCTTTTTTGTAAAACAAAGACGGTATTAATGTCCGCACAGGTTCTCCAGAGAAGAATCCAATATATGACATAAGACTATGAAAATAACTAAAATAACCCATTCTGGCCGTATCTACATTGTTGGTTATCTGTCGAATTTTTTTAACAGCATAGGCGACCGAACTTAGCCTTCCTGACATTTTTAATAGGTGTGGGTGCCAGTGTAATTTAGCGTCAATAGTTATTCCAAAAAAAATTGTCGATAGAAAGAAAGAAAAGAAAGAAAATACGTTTATTTGCGGTAAACATGACGCAAAGAAGGAACACAAATACAAAAATGAAACAATTTGGGGGAGAATATGCGTCACATCCACGCAAAACGGTCAACGCTCAGCATAATGCTGCGACCCTATGCGAGACAGAGCCCCAGCGCTGGTTTTCAGTGATAGCCGGCGTTGACGTGATGACGTCAACCAGTGCAGCACACAGTGAGATTGTAATATGAATAACATAAATACAAATATTTAAAAGAAAGAATAACATAAATACAACTATTTAAAATGGCAACATTCCGTACCGACGAGAACGACGTAAGCCGACTCAACAGGGTCCAACTCTATTCCATTCCCGCCACAATTCTCCCCTCTCATTCTCTCTTCCTATAATAATAAAAGAAAGCAACACTATATCGATAGTATTGTTATCTTTTGTTGGATAATGGCGTTAACGGACGCCATTATCAATAAAATTGTAAATCTACCCTCATTTACAGTAACATTATCCTTTACGCCTAAACAATTAAACTGTTCAAAACAAACTCCGAGTCTAAACATTACATTATCGGCTCAAAATAAACAAGAAACGTTATAGGAGTTTGTTTAAAACTTTCGTTCAATAAATGTTAACACGATCTTACCTCTTAGTTTCATATGTAATCTCGAACTTCGGCTTTTATTTCGAACGACATCGGACGTTGAAGGTTCTGGAAGGAACTGAACTGAAGGAAGGACATCCAGTTCCCCTTTCTAGCCATATCAACTTTCACACAGTCCATCCATCGATTCTTTGGTCTTCCCCTACGCGTATAGCTATCCACATGCATACACAAAACTTTCCTGGCGACATTCCTTCGCATCACATGCCCGTACCATGACAACCTTTGTCCACACAGCTTTTCAGTCACCGGTGACACTTTCAGACTTCCTCCTATATAATTATAGGCCCAACATTCTGATCCATACAGGACAGCAGGTTTGTTTGCGTAGGTAAGGTGTCATAATATCAATCACTAAGTGAAGAAAAAAAAAAACTTTCTTTATTTTCTAAATGGACCTAACAACCTTGCGCAATATTTTCCTATTCTCCAAGACTCCTCCGAGCCTCGGAAAGCACGTTAAGCCCTTGGTCCCGGCTGTCGTTCGTGGATATTTGACAGTCGTTACGGGTCGTCAGAAGCCCGAAAGTTTCCAAGGGGTATCGTATTACCCAGTTACTGGGTTGTGGAGCTCAGATAGGCAGTCGCTCCATATAAAATACTGGTAATCAGCTGCATCCTCTTAGACTGGAAACCAACTACAACGTAGTTGGGAAAATTGCAGATTGATTGACTTTTAAAAGCTCCATACCTCGTATGTGGCGTTGTTATTAACTTTTTCATGGTCCTATCTAAAACCCTAATCCGCAATATCATTAATATCACTGTAATATTTTATCAATGCAGCTTTTGCTGTGATAAGAACCACTCTTGACATTGCTTTATCAATACTTTTTCATACCCCTTTTTACCCGACTGCCTCAGGAGGGTAATGTTTTTCGAGAGTATGTATGTATGTATGTATGTCTATTTCTTTGGCACGCTCTATAGCCCAAACGGCTTGATGGATTTTAACGTATGAGGTCTCCTTAGATTCGTCTTAATTGTGGGAGTGACATAGGCTATATAATATTTATAAATTGCATCTGCAAATACAAAAAAAGGAGGGGAAGTTTTTTTTTTTAATTAATTGCAACAATATTGGTATCAAATAAAAGCTAGTATTGAGTAATTTTAAAATATATATATTAATAAAACTAAAAAGCTTAAAATAAAATAAATTATTTAAAAAACAAAAACCCGACTGCAAAAACACATAACTGAAAAGGGAAAAACAAGCATTATACGAGTAATCTATATAATTTTGGTCTTGCAGGCGGGACAGTCGAACAACCTGAAATATGGTGCAATTTTTGATTGTCTCCGCCTGCGATACCAAAATTATATAGATTATAATGCTTGTTTTTCCCTTTTCAGTTATGTGTTTTTGCAGTCGGGTTTTTGTTTTTTAAGTATTTTTTTTTTCAATTACTTTATCAAGATTATTATTTGCAGTTCATTGTGGCATAATAAAATACGTTGTTGGAATTGTATAGTCAATACTTTTTATGTTCTTTCAATTATTTTATTAAAATCATAATGGTGGTACACAGCAAGTCCATTATTTACAAAATAAATTATACATCCTTTATAGCAAATGCCTAAGGGCACAACTCATAGATTGTACTTTGAGTTTACTTTAAAAGTAAGTGTCTCATAAGAATTTGAAATTTATTTGTATGAAATTAATGTTGATAGTTGTGTTGTAGGTCGTAGGTTCGAACCAAGACAGCCGCTTTTTTTTTTATAAATTATTTCATCACCACTGCTCTCATAACGGTGAAGGAAAACATCGTGAGGAAATCGGCATGTCCTAGAACAAAAAATTCGAAGACATGTGACATCTAGCAACCCGCACTGGGCCCGCGTGTTAGATTACGGCCCACTCCCTCTCACAGAGAGGAGGCCTGTGTCCCAGTAGTGGGAACATAATTATAGGCTGATTATGTACTTGGAGTATAGATTTTTAAAAGTAAGTGACTCATACGAATTAGAAATTAATGTTGATATAAGAGCAGTGGTGGCCCAGTGGTTACGGCCTCGACTTACAAGTTGTAGGTCGTAGCTTCAAACCAAGACAGGCGCTTTACTTTGTAGAAATTATTTAACCATCACTACTCTCAAAACGGTAAAGAAAAACGTGAAGAAACCGGCATGTCCACAAACCAAAAAAAAAATCGAAGATATGTGACATATATCAGTTCGCACTGGCCCGCGTAATATATCGCGTGTAATCTATCGATTAAGGCCCATTACCTATCATTGAGAAGAGGCTTGTGTTCTAGCAGTGGGACCATTATAGGCTGATTATGAATGTTGATATATCTTCTCTTCTCAAATACCGCAGTGTCTCAAAACGAAAGTCTTTGATCAGAGCGTGTTTGCAGTCATAACCTATGGCACTGAGACGTGGTCGCTCATAATAGGCCTCATTAGAAGGCTAAAAGTCATCCCAAGGGCAATAAAGAGGGCTATGCTTGAAGAGATCCACAGGAGAACCAAGGTAATCGACAAAACCCGAAGAATTGCAAAACTTAAGTGGCAGTGGGCAGGGCACATTGCTCGCAGAACATATGGCAAAGAGGCCGAAAGGTTCTGGAGTGGCGACCGCGTACTGGCAGACGTAGCGTTTGAAGGCCTCCTACAAGTTGGACCGATGACCTAGGAATACCTTGGTTACGGGAAGCACAGAATCGGTCGAAGTGACGATGCTTGGGGTGGCCTATGTCCTAGCAATGGACGTATTTTGACTGAAATGATAATGATGACGATGTTTATAGGAATATGAACATTTCAGGTATGAGAATAAGATTCATAATTGTACGAAACGCTTACTTTTCTTATCAAAGTCAAAGTACGATCTCTGAATATTGCCCTAAATCTCAAAGTGTATTTGTCCAAGAACATGTTTCTGCCATTATTTCCGTAGCTTGTATCGTCAAAACATTAGGACTTGCCAATATAGCATTGTAACGACTTGAGCTAAATTGCGGTCTGTGAGTTAGGAATTGAGTTAGAATTTACCCTATCTTTAGTCAAATCTAATGTTCTAACTTATCATAAGCAATAATGTTTATTTCGTTATTTACTATTATGTAGCTTTGCTTTTAAATGATTACCAAAAAGCTGGTGGCTTTCTCGCGCAACGCATCAGCATTAAAATTCAGCGAGGAAATGCCGCCAGCATCCTCGGTACAATGCCTCAAGGGCCTTTTTTAGGTTAAAATTAGTTTTAATTTACGAGTAATTAATGTTAATAATCATCTTGTAATTTGGTTATGTAAATAAAGAGTATTTCTGAGGGCTCGCACAAGTATTTTAAGAAAATTATTATTTTGTATTCCCATAAAAAAATAAGTGTCTAAGCTACAACTTTCATTCTATACAGTGTCAAAATAAATTAACTAGCGAAACTCCTCAGATGTGAGATATGATATCTAAACATGATAAAACAAAAAAAATATTAATTTGATGTTTTTTTTTTGCGCCCACCACAAATATTGTAGTCACTTGAAATATCAGTTTCAAAACCGGTTTTTTTTTTGTGTAAACTTCACAGACGTGATGGATATCGATATGAAAATACGATAAAACATAATAAACAGATTTTCTCAAATCCTACTTCAAGTAACAATACTACCAGCAGTCGTTGACCCCCAAAAAAAAAAGTCAAGTCTTTTTATTTTATCGTGTTTAGATATCGATACCGGTCTGCAGAGTTTTGCTAGCTAATTTAATTTGACCCTGTATATACATATTACGGGGATTGTAAAAGATTGAAGATTGATGTCGCGCCGTCGCAAAATAAATCGGGATAAGGACAAGAGAATGATGAAATACTAAAGGCTCGTGCAGACTGGCGCAATATCGCAGGCGCGGCAGACAGCGTGACGCGCAGCGCGACACTTTCCATAAAGTTTTCATAGAAATTGTGCTACTAGTGTCGCGTCGCGCTTGTCTGTGGGAGCCTTATTGCTCCTGTCTCACCGCCAACGAGAAACGAGTAGAGCTAGCAACTAAAAATGAGTGTGCGAGCAACGAGCAGCGGGTACGCGACGGCGACGAGCGATTATTCGCTAGTATGCGTACACCAAGCGTGAATCTCTCAGCGAGTATTCTGCTCGACAAGCGAGCATCGCTGAGTGAGTAGGCTCTTTCATGGCTCTTGTCGCTGTGACAAACGAGTACTCGCCGGAGGTGTGAGCAATCAACGATTGACTATAAATATATGTATATTTTACTTACGCGGGACCTAGGCAATCTTTTGTACATTTCTTGAGCGAGAAAATCGTTGATAGCAAGTCACTTCCTCGTCGGCGGTGGGGCAGGTGCCTATGGCGAGCATATTTCAATATTTACCTACTAAGTTTTGACAATGAAAACAGAATTAAAGTGCTCATCATGAATTTACTAAATAATTATTAATTACTCAAACTTAGTATGCTAAAACTAGAGAAAGCAGAATTTTTATCAAAAACGTATCTTTTTCATATAGAAGTCTAATAAATTAAAACTTTAAGGTCCTTTGTACACGGCACGGTTTCTTTATGGTACGGCGTATAAACCGCGCCGTAGAAAAAACGTGTCTGTCAACAAGCTTCCATAGTGATCCAAACAATACTGACGGCCGTGCCTACACACGGCGTATAAATCGCGACGTAGAAAATACGTGCCTATCAACAAGCTTCCATAGTGATCCCTACAGTACTGACGGCCGTGCCTACACACGGCGTATAAACTAGGTAGCAGGAAAAACGTGTCTGTCAACAAGCTTCCATAGTGATCCACACAACACTGACGACCGTACCTACACACGGCGTATAAACCGCGCCGTAGAAAAAACGTGTCCGTCAACAATCTCCCATAGTGATCAATACAATAAATTCTGATGGCCATGCCTACACACGGCGTATAAACTACGCCGCAGGAAAAACGTGTCTGTCAACAAGTTCCCATAGTGATCCTCACAACACTGACGACTGTGCCTACACACGGCGTATAAACCGCGCCGTAGAAAAAACGCGTCTGCCAACAAGCTTCCATAGTGATCAATACAATAAATTCTGACGGCCATGCCTACACATGGCGAATAAACCGCGCCGTAGACAAAACGCGTCTGTCAACAAGCTTCCATAGTGATCCATACAACACTGATGACCGTATCTATACATGGCGAATAAACCGTAGTATTTCACGAAAAGAAAAACATGTACAAACGGCCATAAGATACCTACCCCTACAAGTGATTATAGACTAGAGTATTATTTACTTGTAACAAAACATCGAGCCACTCCAACGTACCCTTTCACAAATGAAACAATAAAGGAAATAGCATACATATCAAACCGGAAAGGGATCGTCACTGTATCAACTCTAGCCATTCAGTATTCTTTGTATGAAACTCCCTATTGCAACGCACACTAATCGGAATCGTAACGTAATCGCTTCGCCTCAGGACAAGCTCACGAAACGCGGTGCGGTACGTGTTCAACTTGCAGTTCCCGCGCTTACGGCTCGTCATCCCCGCGCTTCTCTCTCCGTACCCGAGCTCACGTCTCTTCGTCCACCCTTGCCCCTCTTGCCCCTCCCGCAGCCTGCCTGCAGCACACTATTGTTGTTGTGCTGACATTCACAAGGCAACTTCCAGTCGTGTTGCGCACGTGTTTTTATTGAATTTCACTTCAATGTTATTCACGATCTGTTTCAAACTGATCTGAATCTGGTGCCAGCCAGGTATAACCAGCGGTCGGCGAGCCGTAAGCGTGGCGTCACCTAGCCGTAGCAGAGTCAACGTATCGGAGCTGCTGATCCACTTTAATAACGTGCTTACGTAAGGTTGACGCCTGTTTGACGGCGAGGCGAAAGGCGATACGGTGTCGATCCCTTTCCGACTTGATATGTGTGCCCCTTTAGCCCGATGCTCGACTCTATTACAACTTGATTTTGCAAACAAATGAGAAAACTTGTGTAACATTACACCGTTCAAAGATTCAACTAAGAGTAAACGCAAAATAGAAAGGAATGTTACAAGTAAAGGCTCCGAGGTGCCGTGAGCATTACTTCGAATGCCGTGTCGGGCATTCGCAGAAATGTTACTTTACATGAAAATGCTTTTTTAAATTGAGCTTTTGCTAGTATTATTTGATCCGTAAGAACGTTACATTACATGGAAATGCTCGAGAAAATCCTCTAGTGTATACTCGCCTTAACATTATCTTCAAAATGACAAAAGCTTTAGAAGTATTCAAAAATAGAATACAAATATCCGTTCTATTTCTAAACCTACTCTTGAACACTCAAAGGAAAATAAATTATTGGCTTTCAATCAATTTGGAAACAAAAGAAGATAGTCTTGACTTCTTAATAATCCTTATTGCAAATCAAATACCAATTCTGATAATAAAAATGTAGACAAAATAAAGATGGTAGCAGTATTTTGATAAATAAATCTCTTTGGGAGATGTTAATAAAAGGATGTAACGAGGACCTATTTGTAATCGCTCCCGCCACATGCGTGTCGAAGCTTCTAGCACATTCTAGAAGCGCTCTTGTTTTGTCATCAGCTGTCTGACGTCCGTCAACTGGGCCGAGCACCACGAAAGCAATTTTTGAACCTTCTATCTTCGCCCGAATCCTAATGTTACTATAAATATATGTGTTACTGTTAATAAAGTGTTTACAGTACATCTGTGTGTGTTAAAAGTTGCGTCAAATAAATAGTAGATTGTACAACTAGTGCATAAAAGAAGCAATTTTACAATGGTAAAATGGCTCGTTTATGCCCGAGTTTATACACTCTGCTTTTCACTTCGATTGCGAGAAAATGAAACAGGCATAAAGTATATAACAGTATTTACTTGTTTGTCTGATCTCCAACGGATGAAATTTTCGTACGCGTTGAGATAAAGTTGCTTGGATTTTGGCGGTAATATTTCTTCAACCATGTTTTTCGCATTTTGCTCCATTAGCGTGTTAGGCGAGAGTGTCATTTCCTCGTCACATGAATATTCTATTGTTTTAGTAATCACTTTTCACTGTTCAAAAATGTTGCAAAATTGAATAAGAGAATAGCTAATTCCTGCCACGCAACTTTTTAAAAGTTTTTATTTTTTTTATTTTAACATGTGTCATTCGACGCGGGTACTTCATACTGCCAAGTCATAAAAACCCGTTTCTTTGCGTTTTTAAATCATAAATGACAGATATTTTATCTGGTTTTATTAAATTAACAATAGAAAACACGGAGGTGATAAAAATTAAAGCAAATAAAATAAAATAACGAATTTAATCTGCGACTTTCTATTGTACTTGACTGTTGGGCCTGATTATCTTTGTCTTAGAAAAAAAGTTTACTTTATGCACTAGAGCATAAAAAGCGATTTTATGTCGCCTAAGCAAAACATAAAGATAAACTTTTAGAGCGTGAGAAGGTCAATGTCTGTTCAAAATATGATTCGCGACCACAATAAATATGTATTGACAGAATAAAATTATAATCATTAAAATCATTAACACATTTCCCTAAGTTAGATTTGTTCCATAAGAACTTTTACATGAGAAAATTATTTTTTCTTATGAAAAAAATCTATAAATGTTTATCAAGATACAACCTGACACTAACCTACAAATTGCAAAAAACGTAAGAAAATTTACCACTGATCCACCTTAATGCCGTAAATCAACCGTAGAAAACAAGCCAAGTGCGTTTCGGACCACGCAAACATTGTAGTTAAAAAACATGTTCCCCTATACATCGATATATCCCACAATCATTTCTTCGACTATTACTCGTTAACTTCTAAAGCCTACTTAGCTGAGATAGTTTTAATTTCATTATATGTACTACGGCCATGAATTTTTACACATCTCCACAAACAACCATTTAACTGGCAGGTTTGGGCACTTGACTCGAACAAAAATTAGGACTTTAATACTTAATATTACGCAAGCAAATCCTCAAATCGAAACGAACGACCCCACACCATGGGATAGACGACAAACAAAGTTTTTCAAGATTTTATTTTAGCACATTGTTGGCGTGATGAATATGTATAACTATGCCAAATTACAGCTTTCTAGTACTAAACGTCTTTGAGCTACAGCTGGGACAGACAGAAAGACGGACAGGGCTAAACTATAAGGGTTCCTTGTTTACTATGGAACCCTAAAAAGTGCCGTAAACCACCGCATTTTCTTTTTGTCTTCTTGAAACTTTTGTGTCAATCGTGTTCTTTCTAAAATTGTAAAGCAAATCAGTTTATATCAAAATTGATAGTAACAATATTTTAATATTTTTCTTAAGTATTTAATGTGGGTTAGTATTAGTTAGTTCATTAAGTAATATTCGGTTGTATATAGTTTTTCATAATTAACTTTAAACATAACATTACGCCTGTAAACCCCGAGGGGTTCGCCAGAGGTGTACCTACCTATCGTACACCTACATTTCGTCAGTTATGTTAAGTCCCATGTAATAGGGAGCGAGCCTATTGCCATCAACCGGGCACAAATCCAGACTCTAGATTGCTACTGAGAAATTCCAGATAAAAACCCCAATAACACTTTTCTGACCCGAGAATTGAACCTAGGGCCTTTTTCATAATGTAAATTTATATTTTTATTTTGATTTAATCCTTATTATAAATGCGAAAGTGAGTTTGATTGTTTGTTACGGTTTCACGCTTAAGGCGCTGACAAGACCCAATTGACCTAAATAGGCTTCTCTTAAGAAAGAAAATTGCCAAATCTGTATAGTTTTTGGTAGCGGAAATATATGTTAATTTTGAACATATTTCCTAGAACTTGGTTGTTACCAAAACACGTTTTGAAAAAAAATCTCGATACAAACTAACGTTAAACTAACCTCTTACCTTGAGTTCTAATCCAAAATATCTGTATTAAATATCTACATACGTTACGTACGAGTATTTAATTAATAACAAGTAAGTCTTATTTGAATGCAGAACTTGGTTGTTTTTTATTTTCGATTACTCAACTCAATTCTGAGTAAATGGATAATTGCTTCATATTTTGCAATAAATTACAAGCGTTTTGTCGTCGCGCTTCTCTTTCTTTTCTATGCAATCTGACAGTGACCGCGGTTTAGGTGTTGTCAGCATCTTAAATGGCTGAACGGATTTGCATGAAATTTGGCATATGACCTGTAGAAGGATATACCTATGCTACTTTTCATCTTGGATCGCAGACGAGGTCGCGGGCAACAATGTGGTATTTTGCTACACAAAGCCACATCTTTATATTGTATTTATATATTTACCATTTAAAGGGCTGCTGAGTCCAACAATTCTTCCTATATCTTTGTACTTTGATTTCTTCTATCAAATCTGCCTGCCGTTCCTGTATCCTGCCGTCCAAGCGTCCCGTGCTATGTATGACACTCGAACTGGAAGCCTAGAACTCAACACTTACTCATACTAACCTTTTTCTAATCATTGTTACTAATTTTTATTTTTAAAAGTGTTTTACGACTGGCCTATCGTAACGTTACAACAGCTAGGTAAAGTGAAGCATAAAGTTAAATTTTAGGTTGAATTTGCGATGTATCTACTTCCTACCACCAAACACGTCGAAATCATTTACCGAAATAGCCACCAGCTCTCAGGGTAAAATTGGCAAAATTCATTTTATTCAAGCAAAGCGTACTAAAGATAAAATGTCAATTTAAATAAGGGTGTCAATCAGAATGTGGTCGTTTATCTAGATTTCCGATATCTTATTAAATTCCATTGAAAGCGGAATATTTAAGGCTTTCGCGGGAAGGTTTGTTTGGTTACTGTGCCAGAAGTGATGGGTACTTTAATTTAAAATCGGTGTCTAAACTTCGAATAGATTCTTTCACACAGATTATAATCAAAGTTAATGCATCAATAAATTGAATTCAACAGTTATTTATATTTAACTCTCACAGCTGAATTCTGCATCTGGCAAATTACGCGTTTCACTCTCAATTAATCATAAGTTAATGTTTCACCAACAGTAAAAATAAAAAAATAAAATTATCAGGAAAAGAACCAGAGTTACCGACATAGCTGGCAGAGTAAACAAGCTGAAGTGGCAGTGGGCTGGCCATGTTTTTCAAATTACCTTTGGCTGGAGGAGCAGACGAGTCCTGGAGTGGAGACCGCTTATCGGTAAGCTTAGTGTGGGACGCCCACCCAACTAGATCGACTCACGACCTTAAAAAGGTGACTGGGTCAGACTGGATGCGGAAGACGGAGGGCAGTGTGTCGTGATGCAGTCTGGGCAAGGCCAATGTCGGGCAGTGGACTGCGATAGGCTGAGTTTAATTCGTTAAATAAATGTGTGAGAGTGTAGGCGTTGACCAATAACAGCAGCAGAGTAACGCACGTCATTTCGTTGGCATTCATGTTTGTCTCCGGCGAATAATTGGCTACCAAATTTACAGATGTTATAAAAGAAAATATATCTACTATAGGATTTAGTTATTTGTTTGTTAGGCGTTTATTCTAGATAAATTTTCAGTCGACCCAAATCAATCTGCCTAGCCTTTTGCTTCTAGTCTAACCGGATGCAAACGAATACCAGTATTTTACATGGAGCAGCCGCCTATCTGACCTCCACAACCCAGTTACTGGGTAACACGATACCTCATGGTTTTTACCAAGTCTCTCAATCTTAATCTGTTGTCAGACTTTTGGGCTCCTTACTATACGTAACTACTGTCAAAGACGGCTTAACGTGCGTTCCGAGATCTTTCTTTATTTGTATTTTGAACCATTAGACGCAATTCAGGAAATTGTCGAAGAGCTTTATTAAAACCACAGTAGCTTTTGATTAAATTAATATTCTATTGTCTATAGAGGAATAAGGAACAGGGTGAAAGTTCACTCATCCTCCATAGAAACGAGAGGATCCTCCGACCAGACGGGTGTCGTGTCTGGTGGGCAACTGCCCTACGGTTGACGTCGGGACGTTGTATATATGCTAGTTGCGCGGTAAACTCTGATGATCTTGCTTGATGCAGGATTTTGCGTGGCGTCAGTGGGTTGCGTAGTTCGCCTGTGGCGATGTAGATGCCGCCACAAGTCCACCACGCAAGTACTTTCATTACATTTAAAACCAAAATTCAAATGTATTTATTTATGTATTATTGCCACTTACATTTGTTTTTACAGGCAAGAACCTAATACCACGGTGTAGTCACATTTTCCATACTCAGAGCCGTCACCCAAAAACCAATTAGACAGCACCACCAACAAAAATGAAATCTTTTTCAAACAGTTTTATTTTGACTAACAGAGTCCAAATTTATACCTGTCGATTAACTTGGGTGAATAACCAACAAGTCCCAAGTAACGACTCTGAGTACCGGCACAAGTCATACAGGGGACAATATGTTAAGTGTCACCCTCTACGGTTGAGGGAAAGGCAAATTTCGTGCCCTCTCGCCCCTAGCTACCGCAGGCGCGGGCTTGCGGACGGTGAGCAATGGGTAACTCGCCGTCCCATAAGGACCAGGCCCAGATCGACGGTGCATTGTGTTCCGCGCGCGCCTCAAAGAGATGTCAGCACAAGCGTGGGGGTAGGGGTCCACTTCGGCCGATGCCTGCCAGGGTCGCATGAAAGTCCAAAAGGGTTACCGAGGCCCCTGGCAACACAGGCAACGGAGAAGGAATACAGGTGGGTTTTAGTCAGTAAGAGTCTGAAACAACCTCCCGCTCCGCCCAGAGCGGGAGATGTTATTTGATAATTTCCCACCCAAAAAAAAACTGTCACCTTCTGGAATTCCGCCAAAGAGTAAGTAAAGATATCCAATAGCAGGGAGCTGTTGTATCTTTATTGCCCGCTCCACCGCGCCGGTGCAATCTTTTAACACGTTTGTACGGGCCACCGGGACTGTAAACAGCCTCTCTCTCGGTCTTAATGAACGAATGAACGGGTATTTAATTGGTCAAGGACAGCTAGTGAGACACAATTGATTTTCTATTGTTTTACTCCGAATCGGTGTCGCGCGGAGCTTAACAGGCTCTAAGTTAATTTTCATACAAAATGCGTTAAAATTAATTCAAATCAAAATCTTTATTTCGAACGAAGACTCATATAGGGTTCGTAACATTACCTTAAAATGAACATATCCTTAAAAGGAAGTATTAGTAAACAACGCAATACGGTGATACATGTAACAGCAGTGAATTACATATGGACGGAACACTCTGTCAGCTATCATTCTCAGTACCCTGTTAGGGCTGGCCATGACTCGTGCCATCGTTGATGATTTTTAGGGTTCCGTACCTAAAGGATAAACGGGACCCTATTACTAAGACTCCGCTATCCGTATGTCTGTCTGTCTGTCCGTCTGCCACCAGAAACTCATGAACCGTGATAGTTAGATATTTGAAATTTTCACAGATGTTGTATTTCTGTTGCCGCTATAACAACAAATACTAAAAAACAGAATAAAATAAATATTTAAGGGGGCTCCCATACAACATACATGATTTTTGCCATTTTTATAGATAACGGTACGGAACCCTTCGTGCGCGAGTCCGACTCGCACTTGGCCGGTTTTTAAACATATAGGCGCCAAAAATCAGCCATTTTCTTTTTTAAATAGCCAGTGACATGCAATAAAGACGAATCTAAGGTCATATAATTCAGCAAAATCGGTACAGCCGTTTAGTAGTTACGTGGGAACATAGGGATGGACATTCATACAGGTCAAACACAAAACCCTCCTTTTTTTTCTTCGCCACAATCTGATTAAAACAATCTAAACATCTATTTAACCCCCTCTGTCCTTGAGCTTAAAATCAGTCGCTCATCCCAAGTATTACACACCGCCGTCTTGAACACAGGTAAAACCAGTAGATGGTACCCAGGTACATTCTGTAAACGTCTAAACCCATTAACGTGGTTGTATAATAGGTGTGTAAGGGGTGCTGGTGGCTT
This sequence comes from Atethmia centrago, assembly GCA_905333075.3. Lineage (NCBI taxonomy): Eukaryota > Metazoa > Arthropoda > Insecta > Lepidoptera > Noctuidae > Atethmia > Atethmia centrago. Next base: position 25,325,267 of record HG995369.1, read on the forward strand.
CTAAGCAGTATTGGAGCACCTGGTCTCGATACTACGATCAATATAGGTAAATACAGGTACCCAGGTGCTCTAACATATTGGCAACGTCTGTAGTAAAACAATTTCAATTTACTCAGTAGGGGTAACGGCGAAATTTTGATGTAAAATGTTGGCTTAGCCACTTAGGAGCTACTTATTGTAATAGCAACTGCTTTGTATTAAGAACTTTGTTTCATTTGCTGATAGTGTGTTCTTGTTAAAAAATTATATTTTCTAAAACTAAATGGTGCATATCTAGACCCTGAAACAAGAGATGCAATTATCTGCTATATACAAGGTGGAGACGACAATAAATTAAACTGCGAGCTTCTCATGACTTTCCTAGTCTGTGTACAAAAAATCAATAAAAAGACTTAAAAAAAACAACCGACTTCCAGAAAAATCACTAAAAACTGAAAAATAACTTTAATTTCGGAATTTATTATATCATCATCCACATAAAATAAGTGAAAAAAATACGTATAATTGAAGCTAACTTATGCAAAGTTAATAAAATATGGGACTACCGCGCCAGCTTCCTCAACCAAATGAAAAAATAATTTTCAAAATCGGTCCACAATTTACTGACGGAGAAATCGGTGAACATACATAAAAAAAAACATACAGTCGAACATAGAAGTTCCTCCTTTTATGAACTTGGTTAAAATAAAAATAAAAAAATTGCTAGTTTTTCATCAATTTACTGTCGTAATTGTCGACCCATGTCCCAAGAAAATAATCGAATCATCTTCCATGAAAATAGACGGCGCACAACGTAATGTAAATCACCAATTAAAGCATTCAGTAACAAACAGCACTTTAAAGTTAAAAAACTGCATACACAGTCACACGTAGTCAACTAAATTACTTTAATACCTCGCACATTTACATAAATCTTGTAATAAGCAAGCGTCGCGACTATGCAAAAATGATAAAGTACAAAATTAAACTCCTATTTAGTTATGAGCCACTTTCATGGACATATTGCGACGAGACAAGGTTATACTGTGAGCTAAACGAGAAACGAGAAAAGCTTGAACATTCGAGAACATCATTTGAACATTCCGCTGTAGTGTTCTCAAGGAAACACGACCTTGCGAGCAAAGATGAGCGAGTAAAGGGATAACTTCCCTTGCAGACCCGCCTCGCCTTACCCTCTGGAAAGCTCAGAATCCATTTATTTTAAAATTCATTTTCAACTTTAAGCGACATCTGCGCTGAAAAAAGTATCTTCAATTTGCATTAACATAAATGGCAGTGCTTCTGCGCTTGATGGCGTTTTCTGTGCATCCATTGATGATATTAGAGCCACATTAATTATACAAGGCATTAATTGGCGATGGTTTTGGTAAATTAATGAATTGATGTGCAATGTTATTTGCGTTTTTTTCTATGAAAAATGGGTGCGAATTTAAGCAGGTTTGGAAATGAAAAACGGAAAGCATTTTGTCTGACCCAGGACCCCACGAAGCAAGGAATCACTGCACTGGCAGCGACTAGAGAAGAGTGTGCTATAAAAAAAAAATGCGTCATTAGTAACTAGACCACGGGCTAGCGTAGCGACAGCATTCGGAAAACAGTGACAGTGACAGAGAGTTTATTTTCTCCCATTTTGAGGCATTTTGTGGAGAGGATGGCCAAGTGAGAAACGTGTACCTTACTTGGTCATCTTCTGTGTAAAATGCTTCGAACTCAAATAATAATATTATTACTATACAATACACGGTGGAGCATACGGTGGAGGACTGCCCAGCTTGGGCAGAGCACCGCCGTGTCCTCGTTGAGGCGATCGGCGGCAAAGATATCTCGCGTCCGGCCCTGGTTCAGGCTATGGTATGGAGCGAGAGGGCATGGGCAGCCGTCACATCCTTCTGCGAAGCAGTAATACTCGCGAAGGAGAAGGTGGTCCCACCTTCGGGGACGGTTGAGGGAAAGGCAAATTTCGCGCCCTCTCGCCCCTAGCCACCGCAGGAATCGCCCTGGTCGTCGGGAATCCCGGGTGGATTTCCGGCCACCGTAGGCGCGGGCTTGCGGACGGTGAGCAATGGGTAGCTCACCGTCCGGTAAGGACCAGGCCCGGGTCGACGGCGCGTTGTATTCCACGCGCGCCTCAAAGAGATGTCGTCAGCACAAGTGTAGGGGTCCACTAGGGCTGATGCCTGCCGGGGTCGCGGGAAGGTACTAAATGGTTACCGAGGCAACGGAAGGAATACGGGTGGGTTTTAGTCAGTAAGAGTCTGACACACCCTCCCGCTCCGCCCAGAGCGGGAGAAGTTATTTGATTTATTCCCACCCAAAAATATAAAAACGATTAGCTACAATGTATTACTAACATGGATTAATTTTGATTTGATTAATATTTGTGTCCGAATTTAGTGCAAGTGAGCGCAAATGGTTGTCACAGGCATTGTTTAAATTGTTACTTACACTGACATGCTTAGAGCCGATTGACACCGGGGAAGCAGCAGCCGGCAGCAGCGGCGTGGAGAGCACTTTCAGTTTTAAACTTTATCTACATAATTAAAATACCAGGATCGCTTGGAAAGCTCGAAAAGGTCGCGTGGTCACGCGCGTCTTGTCAGCGGTACTGCCCGCGTCGCGTCGCTGCCGGCCGCTGCCGGCTTCTGCCGTTCCGGTGTGAATCGGCCCTTAGATTGTAAGGAAAGCTTTGACAATTCAGTTTCTATAGAGGTTTTCATCACAACATAACATCACGGCTTATTTCACCGAAGGGTCAGGCAGAGGTGTGCTGTACCTATAGTAACACCCACATTTCGTCAGGTATGTTAAAGTCCCATGAAATAGGGGTCGACCCCATTGCCATCAAGCTAGCACAGTCTCCGGGCTGCTACTGCGAAATCCCCATCCCAATAACCCAATAACACCACTAGACCAGCGAGACAGTCCGGAAACCACACGTTATCACTACCTATATAAGGGTGAAACAATCAACTTTTAGTACCGGGTCTGTTTGCGAAGTTGATTGGCATCCCAATCACCGCACGGTTGATTAAGTATGATTTAATATTCATGCTTATTACCTTACGTTTTAGTCCGCTAGTGTGTTGAGTGAAGTCGAATTTACGGGTAGGAAAACACAGTTACAATAATGCAACTGGCGTGGATACCAACACGTAAATACAGCTGTGCTATTCGACGCAGCAGTCGCAGAATCTGACACTATACACGCCAGCTGTTCCAGACTGCATTTGCAAACATTTTTCTTTGATCGTTTTTGGTATAATTGGTCACGTGCACCACTTACCATTTTGGAGTAGGAAAACGTTTTTGGTATATTTAGTCACGTGCTCCACTTACCACGTGGGAGTAGAAAAAACGAGGAAAACCATCCATAAACTTACTGAGGGGCCCATGGGGAAGATTTCGTAAGGGAGCGGCTTTTGTGAAAGGCATCCCTCGTGGCGACGCGATTAAGGTTTCGTTTCAACAGACTGAAATTATGGAAGAGGTTTGGTATTCGAATAGTCTTTTTTATGTGTTGTGGTTAAAAATCATTTTTGTTACGGAAGTCGGTGGTAATCTGGCAAAAATAATTAAAAACACTATCTCTCTCCTTAAACATATTTTTTATTTTCTTTGTTCTTTGCACCTGTTTTGGTTCATAACGCTAGTTTTATGATTATTATTGAATATATTATATAAGTTGATAATTTTAATATGTTTTAGGTATGTGTGTATTTATTGTATATATGTGAATGGTACACCACAGACTACCTGCAGTATTGTCTGTCCTTTCTCCCCTAATCCATCCAAAGGTTGTCTTTAACAGATCGCTTTTAGCGATAAGACCGCCCATTGTGTCACCGTATGTAAAATTTCTACATTTATAGCTGTATTTTGGTGTATATAATAAAGAGTATTCTATCTATCTACAAAAAAACCAAAGCAATAAGCTTCTGAAACTAAGATTATTTTTCACATTGTGGTCGCTTATTCTTGAAGTTATTTTTTGTATAATAATTTGTATTTTAATCCTTGTTCTTATTTTTACTTACTCAGTTTTTAGCAGTTAGTATAAAACAACCAAATAAATAACTTTACCCGCTAAAACATTATTTCTTCATTAGTTATCAGAAAAAAATACATGTTTTAATTTCTAATATTCATACCTAGAAACATCACTAACAAACAAAATTTCCTTGATTACTCTTTCACACAAATATTTATTTCACTTGCTACGTTTTTATGTGTGTTATCGTTAAATTTTATGTTCATGTTGTACGCAAAAATATCGGTTTACTACGAATTCCTGTTTATTTTTATATGAGTAACTAGAGACTCGCTCCTGCTTCGCACGGGTTTTTCGACTTGATGAAACATCAAGATTTATTTACTACACGTAAGTTTAATATTAATGTTTTAAACACATAAACCTTTCGGAATATATTCTCTAAATGATGTTGAAAACTTCATTAAATACCGTTGCGCAGTTTAGAAGAACAACACGGTCTCAGACACAGACAGACAGACACGAAAAGTGACTTTAATTTATAATATGTATATTTATATGTGAAAAAAAAGAGATGAGTAATGTACCTACTTACTTTGTGGAGGCCTTGATCCTGAATGTCGTCAGACTGCGGTTCATAACGTAATGTTCATTTTCATATTCATCAGGGAATAAAAATGCGACGTGTGGTCGTAGCTGAGTTTTTATTTACATACAAATATTTAGGAGAGAAACGTTTTCGTTACTTGGGATAAAAATGTTTGCTTTCTTGCTTACCCCTGGTTTTTAGGGTCCCGTAGTCAACAGGGAACCCTTATAGTTTCACCATGGCCGTCTGTCTGTTTGCCCGTGGCTTAGCTCAGAGACTCTCATTACTAGAAAGCTGTAATTTGGATGGGCAAAAAAATTTTTAGAGTACTCTAAAAATTTTTTTGCCCATCCAAATTACAGCTTTACGTGTAGAGACGGTACCGTCTCTACACGTAAAGTAGGGAACTGCGGGGCTGTCATATGAAATTAGCTAGTGAAACTTCGCAGACATAATGGGTATCGATGTCGTAACACGAAAAAATATGAATGAAACAGATTGGATTATTTTTTGGGACAACGGCCTCTTTTTTTTGGTTGGGTAATCATCAAATAACTTCTTCTGCTCTGGGCGGAGCGGGAGGGTGTGTCAGACTCTTACTGACTAAAACCCACCCGTATTCCTTCCTGGTGCCTGTGTTGCCAGGGGCCTCGGTAACCCTTTAGTACATTCCCGCGACCCGCAACCTCTTGTAGTGTTGTTACTTATAGTTGTGAAAATCTATATTTTGTTTTGTTTTACCGTGTTCAGGTATCGATACCCATCACGTCAGTGAAGTTTACAAAACAAAAACTGATTTTTAAACTGTTATTTCAAGTCGCTACACTATCTACGGTTGATGACACAAAAAAATACTCAACAAATTAATTTCTTTTTGTTTTATCATGTTAAGAAATCGACACCATCACGTTTGCGGAAATTAGCTAGATAATATACCTATACCTACTGAATCATCATCTTATCATACTCATACATAAATAAAACAAATTATTAAAAAAAAAACCCGACTGCTAAAACACATAACTGAAAAGAGAACAACAAGCATTATAATCTATAGAATTTTGGTATCACCGGGAGGACAAACCAATAACCTTAAATATGGTGTAACCTTTGTTTGTCCCCCCGGTGATACCAAAGTTCTATAGATTATAATGCTTGTTTTTCTCTTTTCAGTTATGTGTTTTAGCAGTCGGGTTTTTTTATTTTTTAAATATTTTTTTTTTATTTCAAGCTTTTTAGTTTTATTAATATATATATAAATATATATTTATATGAAATAGACTCATGACTAGCTATTATTTGTTATTTATATTGTTGTAATTTGAAAAAAAATCTTTCTTTCCCTTTTTTGTATTTGCAGATTCAATATTTAATTATAATATAGCCTATGTCACTTCCACAATTAAGACGAATCTAACGACACCTCTTGTGTTAAAATTCATTAAGCCGTTTAGGCTACAGAGCGTGCCAAAGAAATAGACATACATACATACATACTCTCGAAAAACATTACACTCCTTCTGGGGCAGTCGGGTAAAAAAACGAGCATGCCTTACAGTAGTCGCAGATGATGTGTAATCTGACATCTCACCTTAACAACAGGTAACAAGCAACTGAGCAGCGACAGAAATTACTAATTAGTGGTCGCCCACGGGTCGAAATTCGACCCCCTCTACTTAAAATTTATATAGTACTTAATTATTCCATGCTCAAGCTGTCACATCCTGTCTACACACTTCCGTCCCTTTTCACGAAATCACTCTCATATAAAGCGACAAGAAAGATATACACATTTTGATGTGCCACCATACTTATTGAAGTTTTAGCTAAATTCCTTTAATCACGGTATCAGCAACTCGTTCAAATCCCTGGGACTGTGTAAACTTTTAACAATTAACGACGGCACATCAAGTTTGATCGTTAGCGTACAAATTTCCTCTCTTATAATTAAAGATATTACTTTGATTATGGTCGTAATATACGGTAGATATTAAGGCACCTATGTATACCAGTACGCGTAGCATGAACCATGACCGCTTCTTTCGCTACTGTAAGAAGACAAAGTGACATTTCTTTCTTCATTTTTGACATCGCAGGGTTCTAAAATCTGTCATTAATCCCCGACGCAAAAACGACGGGGTGTTATAAGTTTGGCGCGTCTTTCTGTGTGTGTGTGTGTCTGTGGCATCGTAGCTCCCGAACGCATGAACCGATTTTGATTTTGTTTTTTTGTTTGAAAGGTGACTTAATCGAGAGTGTTCTTAGCTATAGTTCAAGTAAATCAGTTCAGTCGTTTGAAGATTTTTTCTTTTTTATTTATTATTTATCATAAACAAATTTTATAAAAAAAACCTTTACATAATACTATGCTTTACATATTACTAGTTGATATTTAACTCGCTCACCAACTTACAGCGCAGGTATCGTGTTTGTGTTCATTGTACTGGTCTCAATAAATAGGTTATAGCTAGATAGTGATCAGGGTCTGATGATGGTGAAGGAAAGAGAAATGAGGGTAAATCAGTAAGTACCTTCACTTTGGGAAGAGTATCTACAGGTGCGCAGATTTCGGCGAGGCAAATATCGATGGCAGCGTGACTGACCTACTAGTAATATATAAAGTTTAAAAATTAAAATTTAAAATTTAAAGAATCCGCGACACTAACAAAACCCTCTTAAAGTAACAAAATAATACGTATTTGGGCCCTTAAAGTTTAATATAAATTTAGGTAAGTACCTAATATTTTGAGGCAAGCGTCGTCGAGTCGGGGACGGCTAAATAAAACGTCAAACAGACGACGCTTATACCTAGCAATATTGAATGTATGCTATTGTAGAAAGAATAGCCGCTGCCGCGCTGTTATCTTCCTATTTTCATTAGCCGCCCCCCGACTCGACGACGCTTAGTTCAAAATATTACCTAAATTTTGAGGAACAGGGTGTATAGTTCACTCATCCTCCATAGAAAAGGGAGGATCCTCCGACCAGACGGGTGTCGTGTCTGGTGGGCAACTGCCCGACGGTTGATGTCTGGATGTTGTATATATGCTAGTTGCGCGGTAAACTCTGCTTGCGAGATACAGGATTTTGCGTGACGTCAGTGTGATGCGTAGTTCGTATGTGGCGACGTAGATGCCGCCACATCACTCCCCTCCGGAGACCGGAGGTCGATAGTGGGCTGAGTCGTGTATCTTGCGATGCTTGCCAGTGCCAGATGTGGTTCCAGTGCGTCGGAACCGGTTGTCGCATAGTTCGCGGTGGGTCGGAACTGTCTGCGGTGATGCCCCAGTGAGTCGGGGTGGCGCTGCGGTATGCTCCAGTGAGTCGGATGTGGTACAGCGCCGGGTTGAGGGCTGACTGCTGGCGTCGACCAGGAGAGGGTTGAGGAGCTCTGCTTGTTGACCGGCCGAAAGTGCAGTGTGCTGTGCCAAGGTTGCTGGTGAGGCTTAGGGTGATGACCAGGTATGCGCGGTCGCTGCATGCTGGTGGTCAGGATACCCGTTGAAGCCGTGGGTGCTGGCTGGCTGTGTAACTCGCCGCTCGAAAGCTTGAGGAAGTGATGATGATGACGTCACGCTGAAGTGGTTGCACGAAGGCTGCGCTGACGTTCATATTCGGGGTCACCAGTATAGAGGCATGAGGAACAGGGTGTATAGTTCACTCATCCTCCATAGAAAAGGGAGGATCCTCCGACCAGACGGGTGTCGTGTCTGGTGGGCAACTGCCCGACGGTTGATGTCGGGATGTTGTATATATGCTAGTTGCGCGGTAAACTCTGCTTGCGCGATGCAGGATTTTGCGTGACGTCAGTGTGATGCGTAGTTCGTATGTGGCGACGTAGATGCCGCCACAAATTTATATTAAACTTAAAGGGCCAATACGTATTATTTTGTTGCTTTTTAGATGTTTTTGTTAGTGTCCGGGGGTTATAACATTTTAAATTTAACTTTTATTTTTTGTCTTTGGTTGCTTCTGTTTCTACTGTGGCCGTGGCACGCGTGTATCGTAAACGTTGTAGCCAAAAAAAAAACAGAGTGTCTTTCATCATAAAAATCTGACGAGACTGTAAAAAGCGTTGGCTTGGTATTGTGACAGTCTTATGAAGGAAATGAAAAAATCTGTCAATCAGTATGTAATGAAAAACAAATTTCCTGTGAAACGTGAGACAATGGTGTTATGTCCGTATGTATCAATATTGTGAGCGCACGCGCAGGCGACGCAAAGGTGGGAGCGAGACAAATCACTGAACATTATTGTGTAGGTACTAAGTATTGGGTAGGTAGGAATTGTTTATGCATCACCATGCAAAAAAGTATTTAAGTAGGCATCATCACCATGATGCCTACTTAAATACTTTTTTATGTTATTTTATTGTTTGTGTTGTTATTGTATAGTATTTATCGATCATAATGGTTATATTATATCCTAAGTACTGTTTTTTTTGTTTTACTTTATTACCTGTTTTTTCTAATATGTTAAAATCTCATAACCTGACTTGGTTTCCGTACGTCGTTTTCGGGTGACCACTGAAAATCAGCGCTTTGCTGTGGGTCCCCCATAGTGTGCTATCATGCTGAGTGGAAGTCTACTTGTCACAGTCACGGCGTGCAGTTGCCGTCTATATGTATATGTACTTTGTCTCTCTGTGTAAATCTGTTTTGTTTTATTATTTATAAGAATTACCCATAGATTTTATGTTTCTGTAACAAATAAATCTATTTTTCTTTCTTTCTTTCTTTTCAATAACACTTTCTTGATAATCTATCAACCAGCATGTGATGAATACCTGTTTTCCTAAAGCTAACCAGCCAATCTACAACACACATCTCATCCTAATAGGTACCATTCAAGAATGGTATGAGGATGAGAAGTCCTTCTAGGCAGTCTTCATGTTTAAAGGCTGCACGGAAAAACAGGATCTCTTCAGCGACGAATATCAATATTCTCAGAAAAATTGTTTCATTCCAAGTAAATATTTTCTTAACGTAAGTAAATGTACTCAGTCCAAGAAAACCTGTTTACTCAAATTAAGAATAATAAATACTTGGTTTTTATTCTTGACTTAAGCAAATATTTTTGATTCAAGACTATAATAATCTTAATTAAAGAAAATTTCTAGTTTTTATCTAGTTTTAATAATTCTTCATTTAAGTATAATGTCTTCGAAGAAGACAATAAAACTAAGACACAATTTTACTTCATTCAAGAATATATTGTTTTCCCCATATATGAATCAATATTCGTCTTGACCAAAAGGATATTGTCTTAATTTAAGACATCCTTTTTTTCCGTGTGATAGAATGACAATTAAACTACAAACACTACCATTAATACTGCAAAAATAAGGCAACAAACTTAATTACATCACCAAATCTGACAGCGCTCAGAAATAATCACTAAATATTAATTAATTTCTTTGTCGTAACTAGACAAACATTCTCATTACCCGCAGTATTTCTCAAGATTAGACACTCAGAATTATGAGGACATCCATTTGCACTTTGTCTAGAACGGTCTAGTCTATAAATTGTATGAAAGTAGTTAGCACTTCGGAGTCTGTGTTAGTTCTGGTTCTTTAGACGAAAAACTTAAGAGAGCTGAATTTGATCCTTATTTTATAGAAAGTAATACATTTTTAAATCTATCTCAACCATTTCTCAAGCTATACATCTATACATACGTACATACAGATAAATAAAATTGGAGTGTCTGTTGTTGTAATATTAAAATAACCGGTTTTTACTAAAAGTAAGTGGAACACGGTACATATACCAAAATAACATTTTTTACAATTATTGTCTGTCTGTTTGTTCCGGCTAATCTCTGAAACGGCTGGACCGATTTTGCCGGGATTTTCACTGGCAGATAGCTGATGTAATAAGGAGTAACTTAGGCTACTTTTATTTTAGAAATGTATTTTTTTTATTAATATATTAACTATACATACATACAAAAAAATAAAATTAAAGTGTCTGTTTGTAATGCCAAAATAACAACTTTTTATTAGATGCATATGAAAGTACATACGGTACTTATAACAAAGTTTGGAAAAAACTTTCTAACGACAGTCAACCAATACATAAATATACATTAACCGGCAATCCAATTATATAACCCACCAGGGGATCAATTATTAAAAAAATACCTACTTAAAATTAAGGAATGATTAACGTCTGCATTTTTTTTTAGTTTACACGTCTCATAACGTTTATACATAATTATCTAAACACCACAGTGACTACCTATCACTGATTTAAACCATTAAGACCCCCACTCCCTTCATATATTATCACCCTTCTTTAACCCCACTTTTATTTATCCACCACTTTCATTCAAGTTCCCCACCCGTCTCCCTAACAGTTTTACTCATGATTTGTGACCTTCCCTCCACCACATATCGATGGTTAAGTATCAATATACAAGGTGTCGTTTTGCAACCTCGTCAAATTCAAGGAGTTAACTATGCTAATGATTCTCAACATGAATCAATAATAAAAGAAGTGTCTTTTTTTTCAGATATGTGGGACACGCATGTTAAAACGCGGCCTGTGCGATACCGCACTGTAACTGCTTTTTTACACACACACTACCGCATAGGCAACGGGGTGATTCTGTTCTGTGAAAGTGGTGTATTCTAAAATACTGTCAAACTTAAATAACTAAAAAAACATGTATGTATTAATTACTGAGCAGGTACCGTAATTTGATTATATATGTCTTTCATAGCAGCCTCCTGAAATTTGACGAGGATGCAAAACGACACCTTGTATAATAACTACAAAAATATAATTTTACAGTTGGCGCAAAAAACGTTTCATTTCTGTAGTTTTTGAATATTTGAATCAGAAAGTTACTGTTATAGTAAAATACTACACTTGTGATGGTGATAGTGATTCAAAATCAAATATTTCAGGTTCGAGATATATATGTATGTAGATTAATGTTATTGTTTCTAATTTAACAGATTTTTTTTGTAGTTATTATATATATTGATACTTAACCGTCAATATGTAGATATGCTGCATCAAATACACCTCAACTTCTTGCCTGAACTCGTAAATGTCATAGTTGTGACCACCTAGTAATAACTATTCTACGAAATATGATACAAACTTTCCAGTATCCAGTAACTTTTAACGTAATTGAGTTGTAAGACAGGGTCACTCTTTTTCGTGGAAGTGTAAGAGGTGTTGATGAAGTTTGATGAAAACAATAATAATCACAACAACGGTAGTTATTTGATTGGTTATGGAAATTAGAAAGTTACAGTTGACATTTTCAAAAGTGTTAACTATTTTCGAGGAAATGGTTTGTGTCATCGGCACTAAACAGTGAAGAAAACATCAAAATCAAAAGTCAAAATTAAATAAGACAGTCCCCCAAAACCCCACCCTTCACTATCTCCTAGTGCTTTAGCTGGGAATAAGAAGTTGCGCAACAAACTCTCCATAAGCTAGCTGTCATCAAAAGATAACCTGAGTTCGTCTATTAGAGGCCACATAGTCCATGATAGTCCAACATAGTAATTAAAAGGATAGAAGAAATATGACTCGTTTATGGAATAACAAAAACTGTTACGTACAGTTTTTCCTAACTGATAAAAGTAAATACTCTCGTATCTTTGAATTTCAATTCACAGAAGCACCACAACATCATCATCTGCCTAGCCTTTTCCCAACTATGTAGGGGTCGGCTTCCAGTCTTACCGGATACAGCTGAATACCAGTATTTTACATGGAGCGACTGCCTATCTGACCTCCACAACCCAGTTACTGGGTAACACGATACCCCTTGGTAAGACTGGTTGTCAGACTTTCAAGCTTTTGACGGCCCGTAACGATTGTCAAAGATCTAAAAATGACAGCCGGGACCAACGGCTTAACGTGCTTTCCGAGGCACGGAGGGGTCTTGGTATGTAAAGATGGTCCCATCCATGGACCAACTGCGGCAAGCGTAGCTTAACCTGATCGATCGACCCGTGCGGCTGTTATTACTTAGCCAAAAGCCCCAGCACAACATCCTCGGCGAATAACAAAAACATTTTCTTGACCAGCGGAACCGACTCGCATATTAAACGAATTTCAGAAGTTTGTCTTATTTTACTAAGTTACTTAGTAAATACGTAGCTCATTCATGATGAACCGTTCACTGGACTTTGGGGAAGGGGGGGGGGGAGGAGTAGTCTGTCTGTCTGTCTGACCGTCTGTCACCAGGCAGCATCTCATAAACCGTTAGACAGTTGAAATTTTCACAGATGATATATTTCTGTTGCCGCTATAACAACAAATAAATACGAGTATTTAAGGGGACTCCCATACAACAGATATGATTTTTTTTGCTGTTTTTTATAGATAATGCTACGGAAACTTTCGTGCGGGAGTCTGACTCGCACTTGGCCGGTTTTTTTGTTTATATCCTTATTTTGAAGAAAACTGATAAATGTCTTTGGCATACTAATGTCTTAATTACTTTCTAAAACCCATTTATATGCAAAGTACTCGTAATTTAGTTGATGACAATAGGCTCGCCCCCTATTACATGGGACTTCACTTCTGCCTAACCCTTCGTCCCAATACTGGCGTGATAGTATGTTATGTAATGTAATTTAGTTTAAAAAATCAATGCTATGATATGGACGAATATTAAAAGTTGAATCAACGGAAACCTTGCACTGTCTAGCCAGTCACAACTTTTATTATAGTTCCAACTAATTGCTTTCAACAGGAAATTAAAATTGCTCCTCATGATAGTTTTACTTCGATCAACTCAGCCTCAGTCCACTGCTGGACATAGGCCTCTCCCAAGCTGCACCACAACACGTTCACGTTCCCTCCACGTTCCGCATCCAGTCTGTCCCAGTCACCTTTTTAACCGTTTTAAAAAAAAAGGAGGAGGTTCTCAGTACGGCGGAATGTTTATTTTTTATTTTTATATGTTTGTTAACGATTACTCGAAGACGGCTAGACCGATTTGGAAAATCCTTTTTTCGTTTGAAAGGGTATATATACTTCCTAGGTAGGCCCATAGTCGTTAGGTCAGCATGTGATAGGATCCTGGATAAATCGAGGTAACACTTCAAATATTATAAGCACAACTATAGTGATTTGGGTATTGTTTATAGTAACTCATGCATTTGCTCTCAGAAGTGCTATTGGTGAAGTGTAACTGATGATGAAGACCACAGATGGCCACCAGAACTACTCAATAATAAGTATTTCACGGGTTGCGATTCGATTACTTTAATATGGTTGCTAAGCAATTTATACTCGTCACAATCCATATGGTGAAGTGGAGCTGGTAGTGAAGTACCAGCAACTCCTCAACAATTAACGTCCCTGCATCGAGAAAAGCAATATTTTGTAAAAAGTGATGAGCAGTTGATATTAGGCTAGTTTAACTTAGATAAATTACAATTCGACCCACTAAATTCGATTTTTTCCCACTTAGTCTATGTAGATGATGTTATAATAACTTCCTGTCACTGTTATTTACATAGCAAGTAGCGGCCGAATTGGTGTGGGGTAGTAACCACAACTAAAAAATGAAAAATAAAAACATATTTACAAAAAAAAAACAACCGACTTCCAAAAAAGACACTATAAATTGAAAAATTACTTTAATTTAGGAAATAGCTGTCTTGGGTTTTGTATTTTCGGTTTTTGCCACCAACTTCCGAAATTATGTTAATTTTATGGGCTGTTTTTTTTAAGATAAGATAAGATAAAAAACTTATCTTCTCTTTATTTGCCTTTAACATGGTATAAAGTTGTTACAGTCAGGTATTAATCTAAAAAAAACTGACACAAAAGGCAAAAAATAATCATAGGATAATGACATCAACAAACAAATCAAAGGATACATGGAAGATCATAAATGAAAATAAATACTGTCCTCCCCATGAACACATAACGGAAATACGAAGGAACGGTGTTACAATAACAAACCCCTGCGATATAGCGAACGCATTTAACGATCACTTTGTGGATCAAGCAGAATTACTTGCAAATACCTCAAAATCTGCAAGTTATGAGACTCCAAATTCATGTTGCGAATCAATGTTTTTAGCCCCAACTACACCTGATGAAGTCTATCGAATAATACAGAATTTAAAAAACAAAGTTAGTGTAGGATATGACAATATTTCAACAAAGGTATTAAAATTTGTTTCCGATGTTATAGCTGGCCCCATTTGCCACATTATTAACGTTAGTATCTCTTCTGGAATATATCCTGATAAACTCAAGCCAACAATAATTAAGCCCTTATTTAAGAAACATGATAAAACTGATATCAATAACTACAGACCCATTGCTCTGATACCAGTAATATCAAAAATATTCGAGAAAGCTATTTATCACCGTATAGATTCCTTTTTCACGAAACACAATCTCTTAGTAAAGGAAAAATAAATCCATAAATCTGGCTATCTATGATTTCCTTAATATTATAATGACAGATATCGATAAAAGAATTCCTATTAGTGCTATATTTATGGACATGACGAAGGCTTTCGATTTAGTTGATCATAATACTCTCCTACGGAAACTTAATGCGCATGGAATAAGGGGAAAAGCACTTTCCCTTATACAATCTTACCTGGACAGTAGAACACAGTGTACGGAAATTAAACGAATTTCTATAAAAGAAAAAAAGGAATTTAAATATGTATCCGAAAAACGTGAAATCATTTTTGGCGTACCACAGGGCAGCGTATTGGGACCGCCATTATTTTTGGTTTACATAAACGACTTCCCAAAACATGTCAGTTTTCCTATGGTTCTTTTTGCTGATGACAGTACGATCATTGTTAGACAAAATAAAAATAGTGACTATGAATGTGACATCAAAGACTCATTGCAACAATCAATTAATTGGCTTGACCATAATAATTTGAAATTAAATTTAAGTAAGACAAAAATTATGCAGTTTAGACAGAGAGTAACTACTCCTGACATAAATATATTAATTGACGATAACAAAATTGAAGAAGTAGAACATATAAAATTTCTAGGTTTGACTATTGACTCTAAACTGACTTGGAAAGAACATGCATCAATCCTCATAAAAAAATTAAGTCGCTTCGCCTTTGCTCTATTCAAGCTTAAGAAAGTAGTAAGTCAGGCAGCTGTTATAGCTGCATATTATGGCTATGTAGATTCCACATTACGATACGGAGTAATTTTTTGGGCAAATTCATGTGAGAAAAATAACGTTTTTAAAGCTCAGAAGAGGTGCATTAGATCGATGTGTAATTTAAAACAAACAGATAGTTGTAAACCTTATTTTAAATCCCTTAGGATATTGACATTACCTTGCCTTTATATATACGAGACTGCATTGTTCGTCAAGAAAAACAGTAAATTATTTAAAAAAGCTTCTGAGGAACGTTATAGATCAACAAGACCGGAATATCGACACGAACTATGTCTAAGAGCCTCAAAGACGGCCCTTATGCATAAAAGCATTATCTGCATGGCACCAAAAATATATAATAAAATACCAAATGCTATCAAAGATTTGAATTTGATACAATTTAAACGAAAACTGAATGATTTTTTAATTGAAAAATGCTACTATACCATTGGCGAATTCCTTCTTGACAAAGTGTAAAAACTGACAATTATATATTTATGCTTGACTAACTGATTGTATTTTAATTTTTGTAATAATAATTAATTGTAGGTATTCTAATATGATGTTATCTCAATTTTGACATTTTTATTTAATATATCAATTCTCTTTTGTTTGCATTTCAATGTAAATCAATTTTGACATTTTTGTTTGTATTTCAATGTAAATCAATTTTAATTTCTGATATTGTTAAAACGTGTATGCCTAGTGGGTAGCTTTTTGAGTTTCCATAAAATTACTGTAAGACCTGTTGTATCACCAAAAAGCACACGAATAAATACTTTGACTTTGACTTTGACTAAAGTCCTCATGTTTAGCTATACAGGATATGTATCAATTGCATGCAAAATAATAATTATTAGTTAATTGTTGTTCAATGTTACAGATATAAGGTCAACACAATAATATAATAGTTTTATCTTAGCATTATCTCCAACGACAAAAGTCCAAAAATGTATACCTAGTTTATTGTTAAAACAATCTATAATGTCATAAAACATATGTCCTTTCAGCCATTTCGATAATTTGTTTTTAAATGAGTTAATATTATATGACAATTTTATAATTATCTTTTGGAATTTTGTTATAAATGCGTATACACGTGACTAGGAAACTTTTCGCATACTTGGCTGATTTAGGAGTATCCTGCAACACAAGTCTGCATGGATCTCTATTTCGAGAGTTCATTTGATAAGCTTTTTTGAACAATCCCTTATTATTATAAACATAAATACCGATTTCGTAAATGTAGAGTGACGAAAAACGTATATAGGTATAGGTACTACCACTTTTTAAAGAACGGTTTACATGACTCCTCAGGACGGCTACCACAAATGGCTCTGATGCATTTCTTTTGCGCGATAAATGCTCTGTGTCTAACCGTGCTGTTACCCCAAAATATTAGCCCGTATCGTAAAATGGATTCTATATAGGCGTGATATGTTGTAATTGCTGTTTTTTTGTTAGTTATATTCTTTATTTATCTGAGAGCATAAACAAACTTATTAACCCAAATTATCCAGATGTCCTTTCCAATTCAGTTCTTGATCTATGAGTAATCCTAAGAATTTAGTTTGTGGAACTTCTTTTAACCTGTCAATATTAAATTTCAAATTGTATTTAGTATGTTTTGATTTATTAAACTGTATATAATTCGATTTATCTAAATTATTTTTTAATTTATTTGTCTGTAACCATTTTATAATGTCATCAATAGTATTATTAATGTCCGTCTTATGATCAGATTTAGTTTTATACTTTTTGTCAAATGTCATAATAATTGAAATGTCTAGGGTCCGACGGTCTATCTTTCTGAAGGCGTGGGCCCACACTACGCTTTCCAATACGCAGCCCCCACTCCAGGACTCGTCTGCTCCACAAAGCTGCAAAGTCCTACTTACTTAATCATAAAACGAAATATAGCAGCTTTTGTTTTTAGCCTTAGCTTAATATTTATCATCGCCTGTCTATAATATTTTATCTCTAGTCCTGAGTTATTTCTACAGCTATCTTTATTTCATGTAATTATTTTCATTGCGGGTTTCCAGACGGCCTAGTGCGGCCCTTGGGAGATTCTGCGGTCTTTCTGTAACTTACTTCAGTAAGCTGCTTCTGTCAAGAGTAGTCAGGATTAATGTTAAGATATTAGTCTTAAAAACAATCATGACCTCAGCTTTGACACGTACTGAAAACATTAGCAAATTATATCTTTCCCTCGGTTTCAATTGCGTCCAGGGGAAATCCTTTTCAAAATTTATATGAATTTAAATATAATTGTTAGGTAATTACATACATAAAATAGATAAACATTCTTCCCATGGGGGTAGGCAGAATCTACAGAACGCCACCTACTAAAATCCTTACGTATGCCATTTACTTCGTATACGTTCATAGATCTGGTCATACACGCACGCAACCGGCTGGTTAGGCACTTAATCTTCTGATTATCCAAATCGAAGTGGAATGTGAAATTGTGTTACAAATTATTTATGTGTTTAAAAACTTCTCATTTATAATTAAATGTAGAGAATCCATTTTGCACGTCTTAAATAAAAACTACGAATCTTCCTAACTTTTAAAAAACGCAGTATATCAGACTTACAAAAATATACGTCAGAAGATATTTGCGTTCCATGCCCACACAGTTTGCCAATAACACCCACATACAGGAAGAGGGAAAGTTGTTCCTCTGCTTAGCACCACGGAAAAGTTGCACGTGGCTTATAAGCTGTGACATTTGTTTGCCTGGATAAGAGTGGGGTTTGTGAGTTTTGTCGCAATTAATGTTTTGTTTTTATAGTGCCATAGAAGATTGCAATCCATGAGGCAGTTAAATACGAGTCTTACTCGATAATACATTCTTACCCCGCATTTACACCCTTATACATACTTTTTTTCGTTAAGTCTTGTCAAAAACATGTCGTGTGTTACATTCTCATACACGTGTTGACGTCATTTCAGATATGTCTCGTTAGCTATTTATTCTGTTCACCTTCTTGACATATTTGAGGACTTCCTACAAGTTTTATACCCATGTAGTCTTTCCTTTATTTTATCTTTATATCTTGTTTTGTGTGTAAATGATAAAACTACACACATATAATTAATTAGACCTTAATATAAGAACCCATTTCGCCGTCGATCTGACCCAATTTTTGTCAATGTTAAGTAAAGAAAGATAAGAAAGAAAAATTGTTTATTCTGCACAAACAAATCGCACATTATAAAAATTTACGTAAAATCGACACATAATATACAAAGTAGCTAAAAGCCTCGTAATCAACCCATATAATTTTGATAATCCTGTCGATTACGTAATATTTACTCTGTTGCGCCACTGGCAGATGACAACCAATGACAACATAACATACAATCAAAACAAAACAGAATGCCTATTGCAGTGGGGAAATAACTACTTTTATAACAAATAAACAATTAAAACTAGAACAATTAAACAATGCGTCGCATCTGTGCAAGAAAAGGTCGTTGCTCAGCGAAATGCTGTGACTTCGGACAAGCCTATCGTCAACAGCGCTGATTTTCAGCAATTACCTACTATATATTTCAGTGATAAAATGCAACAAGCGTTAACGCTGACTTTATGTCTGTTACCAATTATCTGTGACTTAAGTAAGCCGTCTGAATACGTCCTCAGCTGTTATTATGTTGCATAAATTTAATAAGTGGAAAGGAGAATAAATGCGGGAAATAAAATGAATGGTGCTATACATACGATGGTGACTAATCAGTCGATGCCTAAAGAGGCTCGACTGGCTGTTCATAAGGGTGTGCTGGTGCCTGGTGCTATGTATGGAATGAATGTTGGGTGTTGCAAAAGAAGCATGAAAGTAGAGTGAATGCTGTAGCAATACGCTCCTTGTGAAGCATGTGTGGTGTGACTATAAATGATAGGCTGAAAAATGATGTGATAAGGCAACGGTGCGGTTTAAAGGAAGATGTAGTGACAAAAATTGAAAAGAGTATGCTTAGATGGTTTGGTCATGTTGAGAGGATGAATGAAAAGCGACTAACAAAAGGTATTTACAAGGCATATGTGAGTAGAAATGCCGGGAGGGGACGCCCCAGAAAGACATATAGTGACCTTATTGGTGATGTTCTTCAAAAAATTCAGGTGCGTAGTACTCGCAACCGGCGTGCGTGTACGACTAGATGTATGAACGTAAACGAAGCAAAAGAATTATGTAAGAAGCGTAGCAGCTGGCATTCTATAGTTTCTGCCTACCCCCATGGAAAGAAAGTGTGAGTTTATATATGTTAATTTAATAAATAAATAAATCAAGAATTTCTACTTATACTCCGCTGATTGATGAAGGACGAAAAACAGCGGTCTTTACTTAACTCAATCACACGGAAATAGTTAACAGTTTAAAGAAGCTTAAATACTCAAACTCCCTGCACAATCTCACTCGACCCACACTGTATAACCTTCGAGTTTATTTAACTTGTATTTATCGGTTCAGATTATTAACGAAACTTCCCCTAGAGGCTATTGGCCCGAATTCTTGGTGAATATTTGGGAAAGATTTTCTTGTTTATGTTTATTGGGGCTGAAGTTTTAATGTGCCTGCTTTATTGAGAAATGTTTGGGTATTTTTAGGGTTGATGGAATGCCGAGGATGGTTTACGAAATGGGGTTTTCATATTTGAGCTAAAAATACGATTTAGTTGGTGTTAGTGATACAAGCAAGAAGAAGGAAGGCTTTAAGTTTGTTCAGTTTGGAGTTGGTTTAGGGATGAACGAAATTCCCTCTGGCCGAACGTGTCAACTAACTCGTATCGAGGTGATTTCCGAATCATTGGGATTCGCATCACTGTGGTCAAATCTTTAAAGTATACCTAAATTCGTTACTGTTTTCTGAACCTGTCTTATTTGATGGCAACATTGCAGAAAATTGGAAAGCGAACTCATTTGTTTTTTTAACCGACTTTCAAAAAGGAAGAGGTTCTATGTTTGTCTCTATGTATTTTTTTGTATGGTCGTCGATCTTTTCGTTAATTGTGAACCGATTTTTAAAATATTTTTTTTATTTGGTAGAAAAAGCTTGCGCGGTGGTCCCATATAAATTGTATTAACTTTGCTTGGGTAGGTTTTGAGTTAGCTTCATACAATACGTATTTTAGTCTATGTGAATGATGTCATAATAACTTCATGTCATTGTTATTTACATTGCAGATAGTGGTATTCGATTTTTTGTGAGGTAGGTACCAAAAGTAAAAATTGAAAATGAAAACTTTTACAAAAAAAAAAAAAAACAACCGCTTCCAAAAAACACACTACGTAAAAAGTTTTTTTATGAAAAATGTTGTTAATTGGCCCTTAACTGCAGCTCTCTCGAAATTCTAATATATTTAATTTACACAATTCAACAATATACATCGTGTAAATCTATTTGGGGAGAAGACAGATTTTCTAAACATACGGAGCAATGTATAGTTTTGAGCTGTCAAATTTAAATCTATTGCGATCGCGACTTACGTGTTGCGTTATAAGTATGCAAGTAAGCATACATTTTTTTTTAAATATTTTTTATAAACAATGTATCATCAAAAAAACAGAAAATATCAAAAGAAATCTCATAAGATAGTAGTTAAAATAAACACAGCACTGTGTCAGTGAAATTACAAAAGTTCAAATCAAAATACGTAAAAGAAACAGTAATGAGTTAGAAGAAACATAATTATTTAAAACAACATCATAATCTTATGCATAATCAGTATATAATGTTCCCAGTGCTGGGACTCAGGCCTCTTCTCTGTGAGAGCTGTAATCTACTACACGAACTATAAAATTAGAAGAAAAACATGCTTTCACAACGATGTTTTCCTTCACCGTTCTGAGAGCAGTGGTTATGAAATTATTCACACAAAGTAAAGCGTCTGTCTGGGTTATATATAACCAACGACCCGTAAGTCGGGGCCACCAGTGGCCACACCAAAAATTAGGGAATTGGTATATTATCTTTGACGTGTGGCAATGCTTTAAATGATACCTTACCTCACTGACTGGCTAGCACAGCCTTCTTTAATATTATAGCTTGTGCTAAAGCCAGTAAAAAGAAAATCGAGGATTAGGCAACTGACGTAACTTGCTATGACCTCTTTACATTGTAAGTTATCTGAAAAGCGTTGCCATCAAACAAAATATAGTAGCCCAGAGCCGGATTGAGTAGATAAGGTTTCACGGACGTCACCACTCCTAGTATTTGATTTCGGTCGATAAGAAACATTTTATCATTCAAATGAATTATTAGTTTTAATATAGAATTCGTTATTAAATAACTACCAGTATTTAAAGAGATTAGTAGCTTGTGCCTGCGAAACCAAATCGATTTCAAGTATTGCGAATTGTAATTATAAAACTATCTTTTTTCTTTCTTTTCCATAATTTTTAAAGTCAAAACTAAGTATGTCTAAGCAGGAATATATGGGACATCGAGGTATACCTCTGACTTTTCTCAGGGATTATTTGAGTAGCCGCAAACTGAGTTTCAAGATTAATGATGATTATAGCCAAGAGGTTGATGAGGTACATGAAGTCCCACGAGGAAGCCTGCTAGACCCAAAGCTCTTTTTGATCTACTTGAACGTGAATGATCTTTGTGACCTTTTTAGGGACAAGGGAAAAAAAGTCAAATTTGCTGATGACACGTTTTTATTATTTAGAGCAAAAACATGGGATGGATATAAATAACATACCAAATCCAGGATCTCACTGGCAACTTGATAACAATTTGCTAACCTTGAGTGCCCAAATACCATGTCCATCTCCTTTAGCACGTCAATTACAAGTACATTAAGGCGCTGACAAGACCCAATTGACCAAAATAGGCTTCTCTTAAAAAAAAAATTGGCAAATCTGTACAGTTTGTGGTAGCGGAAAAAATATATGTTAATTTTGAACATATTTCCCAGAACTTGGTTGTTACCAAAACACGTTTTGAAAGTAAAATCTCGATACAAACTAACGTTAAACTAACCTCTTACCTTGAGTTCTAATCCAAAATATCTGTATTAAATATGAACATACGTTACGTATTTAATTAATAACAAGAGCGTCTTATTTGAATGCAGAACTTGGTTTTTTTTTATTTTCGATTACTCAACTCAATTTTGAGTAAATATATAATTGCTTCAAATTTTGCAATAAATTACAAGCGTTGTGTCATCGCGCTTCTCTTTCTTTTCTATGCAAACAGACAGTGACCGCGGTTCAGGTGTTGTCAGCGTCTTAATGTCAATTACAAGAACAACGTACTAACATGTAACTGTTACGGTATTATCAATACAACCTCTACTAAATATCTCGGTGCTGTGGTGGTAGGTTAGTTTCACTAGAAAGTGAACAATAACATTGATTTCGGAACTAGTCAGTGTCAAAAAGCAAAAAAAAAACAGATCCAAAGAACTTCCGAAATTAAAGTTATTTTTCACTTTGTAGTGTTTTTTTTTTTTGAAGTCGGTTGTTTTTTTTTTTTACATTTGAAATCTAAGAGACCCAATCAGTAACTCAGTGCACAATAATGAACAATAACATTGATTTCGGAACTAGTCAGTGTCAAAAAGCAAAAAAAAAACAGATCCAAAGAACTTCCGAAATTAAAGTTATTTTTCACTTTGTAGTGTTTTTTTTTGAAGTCGGTTGTTTTTTTTTTACATTTGAAATCTAAGAGACCCAATCAGTAGCTCAGTGCACAATAATAAATTCAGGTTGTCTAAAACAACAGACGAACATAATTATAACCTCCTCCGGTTTGGAAGACGGATAAAAAGACCGACGGTTGTTCCAATATGTGTTTTGAAAATAAATCACTATTTAAATCAAGTACATACCTGTCATTCCGCTCTTAAAGGTACTAGGGTTGAATGAAACATCTTTCACTTTCTTTCAGCGCGTGTGTAAAAATAGATAGCGACATGTTTTAGGATCCCGCAACCGCATCAAAAGGTTCCGTGGTTTCTGTTGCTAAGTACCGTTGGTAGGGTTAAGATACTGTTGTTATAGGGTACTTATGTTGGTGTTTAGGGTTGACCCACCGCCTTAATTACGGGCCAGGAAATGTTTGAATTTATGGCGTTGGTACGTAATTCTACTCCCATTGAGCATCAGCTTAGGGTGTTTGTCCATTGAAGCAGAGAAGAGCGGTGAGATGTAAGGTTTTGTTGGTTATTCTTGCAATGCTTTAATGCTTTAATAAACTGGCTTATCTTGAGAAATGATAAATGATAGCTGTCGGGTCTATTCTGCTAAAATCTCATTGTCAAAACTTAGGTGAAGTGAGCTAGAAGTGACCTTGAAGTGAGCTGTCGTTTCACGTCTGTGTTTCATCCACCTGTAATGCTATTCTGTAAAAATCTCACAGTACTACTGGGGTGTACTTGTGTTTCTTGTCAGTCTCTTGGGAAAGGAACCACATAGATTTTGCCGGGTTTATTCTGCTTAAATCTCATCGTGAAAACTTAGGTGAAATGTGCTTGAAGTGAGCTAGAAGTGACCTTGAAGTGAGCTGTTGTTTCACGTCTGTGTTCCATCCACCTGTAATGCTATTCTGTAAAAATCTCACAGTACTACTGGGGTGTACTTGTGTTTCTTGTCAATCTCTTGGGAAAGAAACCACATAGATTTTGCTGGGTCTATTCTGCTTAAATCTCATCGTGAAAACTTAGGTGAAGTGAGCTTGAAGCGAGGCGCCAATAGTGAATCTAGCATCATCATCGGTGAAATGATAGCTTCACCTGAATCTCTGTGATTATTACTGTGTGATTTTTACAAAATAAATTAGCTGATATTTATTTCCTCAATGAGTTGTAGGTAAATAACACTTATAAAAAGACAAATAATGTTTTTGAGCCAGAGGTCGGTGTTTCCTATTTGAATACTTTCAAACGAAACATCAAAAGAAATTAATTCAAAGAAGAAAGTCACAAAATCCGTACAATTTCTTGTAGAACCATGTGCTTAGGTTAATGTCTTTTTTTTTGGGTGGGAAATCATCAAATAACTTCTCCCGCTCTGGGCGGAGCGGGAGGGTGTGTCAGACTCTTACTGAATAAAAGCCACCCGTATTCCTTCCGTTGCCAGTGTTGCCAGGTAACCCTTTAGTAACCCTTTAGTACCTTCTCGCGACTAGGTTAATGTCTGAGGTGGTCTCTTGGGAAAGGAACCATATAGATTTTAGTAAAATGGGTTGGTGTTTGCGGTTTTTTGTTATTAGCAGACAGGAGTACAGAACTACGTACTGCAAATCTTTTTGACTACAGCATGGAGGAATTTATTACAAGACTGCCCAAAAAGGAGTGTAATGTGTTTAGGGGGGTATGTATGTTTGAACAGACAGCTATGCTGCTGGGGAGTTTGTTGCGCCACTTCTTCTACCCAACTAAAACACTAGGAATTGGTGAAGGGTGGCCGTTTTGGGGGACTGTCTTATGTAATTTTGACGTTCGAAACTAGCTGAGATTCGAGTGAATATTAAAAGATAAGACAAGAAAGTGGTGCAAATAAGTACTAAAATGTATCGTTGTTGTGTTTGATTGAGTGTGTTGTGCTGTTGTGCAGTCTGAGTCGAAAGAAAAAGATTATATCACCGAACAAAACATAGTGACAGAAGCAAGACTCCGCTAAGGTCATCAATACTAACTGCGTGCAGTCCTAGGGTGAGTTTAGTGACTGGTTTCATTTTGTAATCGAAGCATGTGTTGTTTATATTTGTATCTGAAAGTACCAACTGTTTTTAGAGCACGAAATGGAGGTGGCAAGTCGTTCCAGCAGTGGGAGGCAGCAAATTTAAAACTTCCACGAAATGCAGCAGTTCTGCGCGATGAGGCTAACATTAGGTACGAAGATGCTCTTGTTTAAATTTTGTTAATATCGCGCGACCAAGACAGCTTCCTGTTTAAATAATCTGGCTCCTTTGTGAGAATTGTGCCAAAGAGTAGGGTAGCCAGGTGCAGCTTTCTGCGTGCTGACATTCTCATCAAATTACCCTCATTTAGAAATGGTGTGATGTGGGAGCGTGGTGGGACATTGTAGCAGAATCTTGCACAAGCATTCTGCACCCGCTGGATCAGTTTTTCGCTTCTACCGAGAATGCACGCCCCATACACAGTGTCAGCGTAATTCAACTTTGATAGAACAAGGGACTAGCCCAACATGACACGCATATCCACACTTATGTAGGGACGAACATTATACAAGAGCTTGAGTCGGTAGAAGCAGTTGCGCACGGCCTCCAATATGTGAGTTTCGAAACGCAGCTGCCCGTCAAATACTACCCCAAGATTACGAGCTTCTAGAACCCTCTCCACACCACAACCATCAATCCTCAGGATTGATGGTTGTGGTGTGGACCAGGCTGCAAGCAAGCATTTTGTTCAGGAAATCCCTAGATCCCATCACAATATACTTGGACTTATTTGGATTCAGGACCAGGGAGTATCTTCTAGACCAAGCCGAGATCCTTTTCAAATCTTCATTTACTCTGTTTACAGTTACAGCACTATCCTGGGAGCGAAAGGAGAGGTACAACTGCAGATCGTCTGCTTAAAGATGGAACTTGGTGTTCCTCAGACAGTTGGTAATGTCAGCACCGTACAGAATGAAGAAAAGGGGGCCCAGCACTATAATACCGAGGGATAAAATATGACTTTTTATCTTAATTTTGTATTTGATTTTGTATCTTATCTTTTATCTTATCTTAGTGAGTTCATTTTTGGCACCATAACTTTTAAATTCGAAATCAGATTTAGATGTATGGGGTATCGTTAGAATCTTTACATCATTTCTAGTGACATAGGTGCAGTCGGGGGACCCTACCCGGGGGACCCGAGAGGACTTAGATAAAAAATTGTCCCACAGCAATGACAATTTTATTTATTTATCTCTTTAGTCAGCGAGTAAATGAGTGACCTTGCGCTTTGTATATACAGATTAACTAATACAACTTCTTTTCACTATTTGATTTTTTTGGCATCCCAGTCGTGTTTCATACATACTTTTTTACATACTTTTTTGACATTATATTTTCACTATTTGGCATTATATACCTACAATTTATATTTCAGACTTAATATTATTAATATTATTTTACATGGATTCTTGTGTACGTTGTGAATGTGAGAACGTTGTAGGCTTAATAGACTAGATCTTTTTTTCTTTAGACCGTTTCCTTTTCTCTTTTTTTTGTTAAGTACTTCTCGACAGGCCTACACTGTTCTCCCATAACTAATTTTTGTAATTTGAAAACATTGTAAAAGCCAATTATTTTTAAAAGAGTAACCGTGGAGTTTCTTGTCGGCTCTTCTCCATAGGAAACGACCAATTGGAACCGTGCACCTTGCTTCTGACGTTTCATAAGTGCCTACATGGGCACTTATGAAACGTCTCGTCGTGCGGTTTATGTGAAATAAAAATATTTTGATTTTGATTTTTGATTTTTTCTTTTTTTTTTCGACTACCCGCTTGCTACCCGCTTCACATGCGTGGCTTTTTATAAAATAAAAGTAGCTTAAGTTACTCCTTATAACATCAGCTAATTGCCAGTGATAGTCCCGTCAAAATCGGTCCAGCCGTTTCGGTGATTAGCCGCAACAAATAAACAGGCAGACAGACAATAATTTTAAAGTTTGTTTTTTTGTTATATGCATTTATAAAAATGCTGTTATTTTGACATTACAAACAGACACATCAATTTCATTTATTTGTAGAGAACATTTATAGATAACACAGTCAGCCCTACACGTGTTATGAATTAAGGGTGGAATACTCGTACATGATGACATACATGACTTAAAAGGATTAGGTTCTCTTTGTCACTGTTCTCTTTGACAAGAAAATTTTTCGATTCCGTAAACAACAAAAAGACGTTAATCTTAATGTCAGTGACTCAGAAAATCAGGTTATTTACTTCCTGTTTGCGGTAAATAATTATAATGGCATAATCAGTAATGTTCCCACTACTGGAACAAAGGCCTCCTCTGGGTGAGAGGGAGTAGGCCGTACATCACGACGCGGGCCCAGTGCGGGGTTGGTAGATGTCACATGTCATGTCTTCAATTTTATATTATCGATATTATATTTATTATTATATTTTCGATTTATACGGTGCAAGTTTCTGGACATCCTGGTCCCTCACGATGTTTTCCTTCACCGTTTTGAGAGCAGTGGTGATGAAATAATTTACACAAAGTAAAGCGCCTACCTAGGTTCAAACCTACGACCTACGATTCGTAAGTCGCGGCCGTTACCACTAGGCCACCAATGCTGTCTGGTAAATATAATATAGCAGCATAATTTCGTATTTAATTGGAACAAACCGTGTTTGGTCAAGCCAAGTTTACAAGGGTTCTGTAGTTGGGATGAATTTATCCCAAAAACAAACGTAACATTGTAGTTGACAAACATGTTCTCCAGTTCGATATACGCCACGGTCAATTTTCCAACTGCAAATGTAAGTTTTTAATGGCAAATAAAAAAGTGTGTGATAAAACTACAAATTAACGGTTTTTTAATTTTTCCTGTACTTTTGCTATGAGACCTTGCTTCTTGCCAAATTTCATGATTCTAAGTCAACGAACGGAAGTACCTAACTATTCTATAGGTTATTTGCGAGTATCAAAATATGTCGCATAAATGGCCGTATTTTTTAATACGTTGACTAAGAAGCTTGATTTTAGAGCACTAAGGGACCGTAGAGTTGGTTACGTGAGGCGATCGGCGGCAGAGATCTCTCGCGTCCGGCCCTGGTTCAGGCCATGGTACGGAGCGAGAGGGCATGGGCAGCCA
Organism: Atethmia centrago; assembly: GCA_905333075.3. Classification (NCBI taxonomy): domain Eukaryota; kingdom Metazoa; phylum Arthropoda; class Insecta; order Lepidoptera; family Noctuidae; genus Atethmia; species Atethmia centrago. The sequence continues at coordinate 25,353,776 of HG995369.1, forward strand.
TCACCTCCTTCTGCGAAGCAGTAATGCTCGCGAAGGAGGAGGCGGGACGGTTGAGGGAAAGGCAAGTTCCGCGCCCTCTCGCCCTTAGCCGCCGCAGGAGACGCCCTGGGCGTCGGGAATCCCGGACGCATTTCCAGCCACCGTAGGCGCGGGCTTGCAGACGGTGAGCAATGGGTAGCTCACCGTCCGGTAAGGACCAGGCCCGGGTCGACGGCGCGTCGTATTCCACGCGCGCCTCAAAGTGATGTCGTCAGCACAATGTAGGGGTTCACTAGGGCCGATGCCTGCCGGGGTCGCGGGAAGGTACTAATGGGACACCGAGGCCCCCGCAACACAGGCAACGGAAGGAATACGGGTGGGTTTTAGTCAGTAAGAGTCTGACACACCCTCCCGCTCCACCCAGAGCGGGAGAAGATAACTTCTCCCGCTCTGGGTTGATAATTTGTCTTGATGATTTCCCATCCAAGAAAAAAAAAAGAGTTAGTTACGTGTATGATATAAATTTCACTTGACATCTCCATGCGGTCCTGTGGTTCTTGTGTCTAAATAATAACAGCGGCACGGGTCAATCGATCAGGTTAAGCTACGCTTGCCGCGATTGGTCCGTGGATGGGTGACCATCTTTACATACCAAGACCCCTTCGAGCCTCGGAAAGCACGTTAAGCCGTTGGTCCCGGCTGACATTCGTGGATTTTGACAGTCGTTACGGGTCGTCAGAAGCCCAAAAGTCTGACAACCAGTCTTACCAAGGGGTATCGTGTTACCCAATAATTGGGTTGTAGAGGTCAGATAGGCAATCGCTTCATGTAAAATACTGGTATTCAGCTACATCCAGTTAGACTGAAGCCGACCCCAACGTAGTTGGGAAAAGGCTAGGCAGATGATGATCTCCATGCGTTCCTGAGAAAAGGGGTCTTGGCAGACTGACAGACAGACTGCCAACGAAGTGATCCTATAAGTGTTCCGTTTTTTCCTTTTGAGGTACGGAACCCTAAAAATGACAAACTCCCACACCATATTTAACTACTTTTGGGGATGTATTTTAAAAAATCCTACCTTACTGCTTTCCTTCTTTATACACTTAACTGTTGTGAAAAATTTCATTATTGTAAAGTTCTAGCCCTAGCGGCTTAGGCTATGCGTCGTCTCAGTGTATGAATTCAAGATTTTTATTCAGTAAGTAGATTCTGCTCGCGTGTCTTTTTCTAAAATAAGTACCCTAAGTTACTCCTCATAACATCAGCTATCTGTTAGTGAAAGTCCCGTCAAAATCGGTTCAGCCGTTTCGTAAATCGTAATAAAAAATAAACAATTTTGAAAATTTTTGTCTGTCTATTTGTTCCGGTTAAACAGACATAGACAAAAAAAAAATGTTTTTTATTTTGTTTAAGTTTCGTGTATACTTTCATACTGCGTTTAGCAAAAAGCTGTTATTTTGGCATTACAAAGAGACACTTTATTTGTATAGAGAAGAAAAATTAGGTTTTTATTTTGTGGCTGGCGAAAACATGACATTTTGGTTTTTCAAAGACAACCCTAAATCATCAATCACTTATAAGTCCAAGGTGGTAAAGGGGATTACTTTCAGAAAAAGGGTCAAGTCCATTGACATTGCAGAGAGTTCTCTCACACAGTAAAACTCTTTAACTTGGAATTTTCTTCCAAACAAAGTTTCTTCGTGGAATCACGTTTTATACGATCCCAGTAATAGCACATTTTATTAAACGACTAGCTTCGGCTCGCGTGGATATTGAAAATCATCCCACTTTAAACTATTTACTTGGTTAAGGATTAATATCAAGATACGAATGTCATCTTTCAATTTTACCCGTGTTTTGATTGATTAATTTGACCAAAAAACGGTTACATAATCAGCCTATAATGTTTCCACTGCTGGGATACAGGCCTCCTCTCTGTGAGAGGGAGTGGGCCGTAATCCACTACGAGGGCCCTTTGGTTGATGTCACATGTATTCGAATTTTTGGTTCTAGGACATGCCGGCTTCCTCACGATGTTTTCCTTCACCATTTTGATGAGCAGTGGTGATGAAATAATTTACACATAGTATAGCGCCTGTCTGGGTTCGAACCTGCGAACTAGTAAGTCGCAGTCGAGTAAGATACATTTTATTTGAAAATTTATTTAAATTAATTTGTTCTTTATAACCTTAATTGCAGCACCGATTTAAACACAAATAAATTCTTATTAACTGTTCCAAACTGTCTCCTACTCCTGTAGGTACGTAATTAATAGACAGTCTATTTACACAGGAATTTTAGTACCGACGCTGGAATATAAAATTATACAATTTCCTTTTCAATTTGTATTTTCAGAATGTAGATTACTTTAGTTCTTAAGAAATATAAAATAAAATATATCGTGAGGAAACTGACATGTCCTAGAACTTAATTCGAAGACATGTGACATTTACTAACCCGCGGTGGATTACGGCCCACTCCCTCTCACCTAGAGGAGGCCTGTGTAAAAGGAAAGAAGAAGCCTGTGCAGAAGGAAATTATAGGCTGATTATGATGATAGGTTTTGACTAGTATTAGTGAAAACGGGCATAACCCGCCTACAAAAGCCAATTTTAAAATAATAACTGCTTGCATACCGTTTAACTGGCTAACTCGCGAAAAGTTGTAGAACACCGAATAATAACAAAAATTCAACAGTCTCTCTACGGACTCACACAGTTCGTTCAAACTCGCCAATTTCGGTCAAAATGTTGAATAAAGTTTGTTAAAGTTTAAGGTACTATTTACATTGGATCCTAGAGGACTATCGGTCCTGTTTGCCTGAACTAAGATAAGTGTGGCAAGGTCTACCTAATATTGAAATAGTGTTATCTGGTTTCTGTAATCCGTAGGGACAACGAAACTAGAAAATAAAGTTAAAAATATTGTGCGTGAAAATGCTGGAAAGCCGCATAGTGGCGTATATTAGTCTCGTCTTTGATAAGAAGATTACGGCAGCGGCATTTGAGAGAGCTTAGGGCTTTTGTCAAGAAGTTTACAAAGAGAATGACAGAAATCCTTGATTGAAGAGTAAACTCTTTCATTCATTGGCTTCGGAGTTCCACAGGGCAGTGTACTTGGTCTCACGCTTTTCATTGTCTTTATTAACGACATACTAAACCTCTGTGAATAATGCTGAAATTATGGCTTATGCAGAGGACACATCCGAAATATTGTGGGAATATGTACACTGTCTACCAGAAGAGAGATCGTCACTAATCGCGAATAACTTGGATAGAAACCTCGTCACGCTAAATGGCAGTAAAACAAAAAAATTGTTCACTTAATTCTATTTGCTCTAGTATCATTTTCTACTTTCCCTCGTGACTATTCTCTTCTTGAACGTAGTTCACTCTTCAATACCTCGGTATTTTTATCGATGACCACCTAACATTTAAGTAACATAATTATATCCTTTTTGGCAGAATCAGAAAACTCATTCACAGAATGCGTACACTACGAGACTGTCTACCCACAGACACACGTCTACAAGAAATTTACCTGGCACTATATTATTCGATAATTCAGTATTGCATCAGCATGTGGCGTAGTGCTGGAAATACCTACTTGACTGAAGCTGAAAGAGCACATAGAGTGCTTCTTAAAGTAAAATTTAAGAAACTCTACCGGTGCTCTACTTATTTACTCTATCACGAAACGAGAATTCTCAGATTCTCAGCTTTTCATTATTTCTGCTTGCACTAAAACACGAAAAAATAGACGACATAGTAGACGACTACATATCAATCACCAGCAAAATAAATTATAATCCCAACACCTGACAGAACCTCATTGCTAGCTAGACGTTCCCCGGTCTACTATTTCATTAATATGTACAATAAAGTCTGCAAACTCCTGCGAAATTAAAAATACTACCTCATTCGGTACTGGATAAGATGTCTCGGAACAAATATAAAAGACCAGGAACAAACACGCATATTTACACACACACACACCACATATCCCGCCACACAAACACGCACACCACACACGCATCACACAAACATTAGACATACATACACACATACCATACCATACTTGAAATAACCTCTCTAGTCTCCACTCTGGAATTCGTACCCCGAGCCCCAAGATACAGACTAACTGTCTAGTTTGGGGCTCACGGGCAAATAATATATCGTAACCTAGCTGTAGGTAATATTTTAAGCTAATCAAGTCGTCTCAACTTGTCGTTATTTACTGTATTACCTGGACAATAAAATATTTTCTAGTTCTGTTTTTCTAATATATAGTTATTTATTTATTTATTCATTCATTGAAATCATTATTAATTGATTCACTTCAACGACTTACTTACTCACTAGAAACACACAAAAATACACAATAATACACATACAAAAATCACATACAGTTTTAGGTATTGTGAATTCGTCACTTACAGATGTGCACAGCACTAGCAGAGAACTTTCTGATTAAAGGACGAGTAATATATTGTTAGTTTATTTATAAGCCACAAAATAAACTGCTACTTTGATTTTGCAATCAAAGAGACAGAGAATTTTGCGTTTAAAATGTTGATGTAGATAATAATAATAACATTAAATTCTATTCTTATAATAATACTCTCACAAGCCGGTTAGGATAATATTTTTATTCCCGTTCTGGTATAAAATGTGTGGTGAAGTTGCCCCATTAACCCTGAACTGGGGATAATGGTTCTAGCATTGAACTTCCTTTGAGCACCAAGCGTCTACAATTAAGGTTATAGTTGCTCTAAGGTCCCAGGCGGGGTAATTGCGTAACACACGATTGTGCTCAACAACATTCGTCATTTGAGTGTTTTATTATTTTATAGCAGGCGATTTTTTTCTTTCCAAATTACTTTCAAAAATCTTTCGGAATTTGATTGAAAGTATGTGACGCAAATGGGGAGCAGGTTGAGAATTAATTTTATATTTCTTCATCGTTTTTCATGCGGTTAGGGACTAACCTAGAGTCTTTAGGCAGAGTTTTTATGGATGCCGCCCATTGGCCTCTGACTTGGCTTCACATACCGTCGAGAAATATCTCTCGTTCCTCACGATGTTTTCCTTCAGTTTTTTAAGCAAGTAATAAATATACAACACGCACATGAAAATGTGTGTATTTTAATATATCGCTGGCCCCGGGCAATAAAGCGGTAATATCAAAAATCGATTTTTACAGGAGAAATAAAAGAAGCTAATTTGTTTATAGTGCAGCGTACAGTGATCCAAAACAGGCGTTCAAAATTTCAAATGAAAGCTAATTTTTTTACCAGTTTAACATTTAAAAAATAATTGTAATGGTATAAATATTTAATGAAATAATTGAAAAAATGTATAATACAAATTATAGTGGATATTGTTTCAATTGCAACATCATTAATGACTTTATAAACACACCGACCACTGAGATTCAGGACTGTAAGAATATAATACGACGTATTTTCTGCTTTAGATTTCGAGCGTACCAGCCGATTACCACCTTCTTCAGGGAAATTTTATAGCCAAAGCTTAGCTGTATCATTCACTAATCGCTATTTTAGAATCCCATCAATGAATTATATTTTTATGTAACCATTGTAACAGACCGACTTTATAATTTGATTTATTTTTATTTTTAATCATTATCTCTTATTTTCTTTTTAATCATGACAGTATTTTATGAAATTAATAATTTTTTTAGTGTTACCTACTACTACCTAATTTTTGTTTAATTAAATTTTAAATAATAAACTTACTTAAGTGACTTTGTTTAAAAAAAGACCTTTCAAATCACATATTTTTTTATTAAATATTAAACTTTGAAAAAAAAAAACACAAAAACACATAAAAAAGAAAAAATACTATGCTACCTTAATTTGAATAAAATCACATTTTTTTTTATTAAATATTAAACTTTGGAAACAAACACAAAAACACTTAACCTTAATTTGAATAAAATCACATAACAATAAAATGGTCAAAACCTTAAAAAGATATAAAATATTATGCTACTTTAATTTTAATCTTCGCTTTCAATATCGATTTCTTCTTCAGAGTTCCCAACACAATGCAAATTGTTATAAAATGAATGATAATGTTTCGGGATTGCTTCAGTTTTGCAGAGACTCATCAAATCATCGTAAAGTGGTTTTGGTAAGGCGATTGGCTCCCTGTACGGATTTCTCAGTTCATCTCCTGAAACATCAGTCACTGGCGTCTTTTTGGGTCTTCCTCTTGAAGATCTGGTGTTTGATGCAGTATTTAAAGAAATATATTCATCATCAAAGTTATACTTTAAATAAATAACATCTGGGTGCGCTCGAGTAATCTTGATTTCGTGAATCTTTGTCCACATAACTTTTTCATTAGTTTGATCTGCCCGCAACCAGTGTCTTTTGTCCATTATCTCCTTTAAATCGAAGAAATTATTTTGTTCCATTTCCTTTAGATGAAATTTTTCACCATTGATCTTGGCATTCATGATTACGCCATACATTTGATCAGGAGTATAAATCGTGTGGTTCTTTTTTGCGCGTTCGATAAGAGAATGCATTGAATCTCCTTCAGACTGGCTATGGCCAGTTTCAAAGTACCTATGTATTATGTTAACTCCATACTTCTTGGACAAATATAAATAAAGAGCAAAGATAATCCTATTTTTATTCTGCCCAGCACAACCATCAGAATAAAATATAAAATTCTTGATACCACGTTGGCTCTCAGTTTCAATGAAATTTAGGACGCAACTGCCGATTTCATTAGCACCCCTTTTGGCCACCTGATAGTGCCAAAGATAGCAGTAACCTCGTCCACTTAATGAGTTGTAAATCGTAAAGTTATATATAGGATACTTTCGCTTGTAATGAAAGATTCCTACCTCTGATTGAGGAATCGTCAGGACTTTTTCCAGATCATAAATAGCGACGACAGTAGTTGTAGAATCGACTTCTATTTTATCTTTAGTTTTGAGTTCACGAACACATTCCTTGTTTCTAATGTGTTTTGTGTAAACTTCTTGGAGTTGGTCTTTTCTTTCACCATCAGCTTGACGATACAATGTACATTGGCCGCACATATCTTTTTTAGGTTTGTGAAAAGAATAATTGAATTTTGTATTAAACACAGTTTCATACTGTCGTTTTGTGGCAATCTTTACATCATTTGGATAATTTGCACTCTTAAACCATTCATCAGAATACAGCCTGTACATTTTGGAAATGTTTAGTGTTTCTTCTAAGTATAACTTCTTAGTATCTCTTCGGACATAATGTGATTCTTTAACTGGAAATTGTTTTATATGTGCAATAACACTTTGCTCGGTTGAAACACTCATTTTCCGTGGTCTATTTTCATGCTGACCCCTGTTATCTTTGATTTCTTCAGATTTCCCTTTCTCTATTGCTGTGTAAACTGTTTTTTCGCTAATGCTAAGGGTATTCAAAAAAAATGTTTTGCAAACGTCAATTGATTCTGTTCCATTAATCTTGAAAAAATAGCTAATGGTTTGTGTCCTGTTTTTTGTTCTAACTAGTTGCATTTTTTTAATATCTTTAATATTCACATGTCGTAAGATATAGTGCCAATGATCCTCGTGATCACTAAGTTTCCAAAATTCGTCGAATATAGCCTGCAGAGAGACTTGAGAAATCTGTTCACCGCATTTTTTATTACATTTACAGGCGTCCTTCATCGTTTTAGAATCTTTTTTTTCTAGTTAGTTCTTTAGTGGTTGATAGTACATCAGATACGGATGGAACACTTTCTGTCGTTGTAGTTTGGTTGCAATCATTAGATTCGACGTTAACATTTTCTGTCGTTGAAGATTGGTTTTCAACTATGAAATCTGAATCTAAAATTATAGAATTATTGCAATCATTATGTTCGATGTCAACATTTTCTATCGTTGTAGATTGGTTTTCAACTAAGAAATCTGCATCCAAGTTTATAGTATTATTGCAACCATTAGATTCAACAGCAGTTTTTTCACATTGTAAAATAAAAATATTTGAATTGTCATCATTATCGACCGGTGTTGTATATAAAATATTTTGGTTTATTGTGAAATCTTGGCGTACGGTTTTCAGTGTTGTGTATTGTATATTTTCTTCTTGGGGTGTAGTTTCACACGTTTCTGGTACTTGTAGTACCGATGTTGCTTGTGGCATCTTTGTGTCACTTAGCGTTGTAAGGTCTGTCGATTCACACACATTATAATATTCTATAGACCGAGTATCACGATTCTCTTTAAATCTGCACTTCCGGTGACGTGGTGTGCCAAATACTAAAGTTGGAGAAGCTACAAAGTCAACATTATCGAATATAGCAGACTCGTATGAAATAGTAGAAGGGGATTGCAATAGATGTGATTGTAAATCGAAATTGGGAGAAAGACATTGTAAAGTTGGGCTATGAGTTCCAGTGAGGTTTACGTCTTTCACACTCTTCGAAATGGTGACTTCTTTTGTTTTTTCATAATCACCGTTACAGGGAAGATTTATGGCATCTAAAACAAAACAAAAGGGTACTTACCTATTAAAATATCAAATCTGTCGTAAAACAACATTAGTTAGTGACAACATTAATAATATTCATTTTATAATATACTATAATACATATATATACTTTGTTCGACTTATGTGCGTTTTCCCATCAAAATTATATTATTTATTTACTTATGTAACCGCCGAAGAGGTGGTCTCTTCGCCATTGAACACACAAAATATTATGAAACAACATACTACATACACACACACACACACACACACACACACACACACTACAGTCATCATTTTAGTTTAATATAATTATATAGGTATATAATATAGGTTTTTTCAAATTAAGCAGGTAAGTTAGTAGGTAGGTAATGATAGATATATTAGTGGTTTAAAAGAGGTAAATATATTCAACGAATAGAAACAAGACGATAGGTATATATGTAGGTAGGTATTACAAGAATAACTATAATCAATATCATACCTAATCATCTTACTGATAGATCACTTACCGTCAACCACGGATAACATTCGTCTTGCTCGGGATTTTGCTGGTAATTGTCTTGCCATTTAAAAATAAAACACACAATTTATAGATCTAAGGATTATTAAGTTTAGTATAGGTACTCGTAATATTTTTATTCAAAACTACTTAATCGCACTAAAAGAACATTATTAGCGCAAGACGTCACACGCTGCACTGACACCGCCCGCCGAATTGAGTTATTATTTGTATCAATTGTATACTTAAAAATGATGCTAGAAAGTATGCGGTAATCATTTATGCGTAGGAGTGAAAGGGATGGCGTTCAGCGTAACACGACAGTACGGCGCCGGGGTTACAATAAATTTCCGGGAAGAAAGGCGTAATAGCTTGTACAGAATAAAATCTCTTGTGATTACTTCGTATTAAATGTTTACAGTTTATTGATATAATACGTTTATTTCCAAAAACGGGGTTACATTTATTACTGTTACTCTTTTTTTAGAAATGTAGTGTAAAGATGTTCACCGGTTTTTTGTGTCATGTTTCATAGAGTAATGCAATAATACATTTTTAGTCGTAAGTGAATTGTCCATGCAATAAAGCTGTTATTGTCAATTATTCTAAAGAAATATTAATTTAAAAAAAATGAAAAAAATAAGAGTGATAGACTGATACTCAGAGAAGCCAAAAATCAAAGAACATTAAAAAGGGCGTAACCGGCGTTTACCGCTATATTGCCCGGGGCCAGCGATATGTGTTGTGTGTATTTTATGTTTTTTTTTTTGTAATGTGCGTTTTATTTGTGCAGAATAAACATTTTTTCTTCCTTCTTTCCAAAAGTCAGAGGTGAAATTAATCCTACTAATTAATTTCACCTCTGACTTTTAAGAAACTCTTACTTCAAGATTTCTAATCATACATAACTATGACTAAAGTTCTTGAATTAAATAATAAAGTATTGTGCAAAATAGAGGCTCTTAATCTGTATGCTACGTTTTGCGACTACAAAGACATCGATAAGCAGATACATGGCGAAACGAGAACGATAATAATATAACGCACTCTGTCTCTGTCAACTTCAAACGTTTAACAAAAGTAGGATCAAGTAGGATGTTTTGAAATGTGTATATTTTAGTATATTATATGTATATTTGTATATTTTAGTGAGTTGACAAGCAATTGGGCATTTAGAAGAGGAAGCGATCTTTTGATCTTTTAACGGTTAGTTCTTTGTCACAATCAATAAAATACTTGGCACCTTTTTCTAATCTTGAAATTATTCATCCGGATATTACGGAAGAAAATTATGTTTTGTAAAAACAAAATAGTTAAAACAAAATCGAAAAACATGTTTTTTGTTAAACAGTTTTTACTTTTTATTTGCTTTGGTAGGTAAAGTAAATAAAAAGTGTAAACTACAAAATGTATATCACTACTGGCTATGTAAGCACCATTGACAGGAAGTTATAAAACGTCATCAAAATACACAAAGTGGAAATATTATGTTAACTCAAGAACTACCCAAGGCAAAATATAAAAAAAAATATTATTCTGCTAAGAAAAACACGTAAATTGGCCCAGTAATCACAGAGACATTGGTGGACAGATACTCGCCGAATGCATAACCTCTTCCTTTTTGAAGTCGTTTAAAAAGCAATGAGGTTACATCCAAAAACATGACGATATTTCAACCGTTACTGGTCATGTGTGTACCTACCTACTAGGATCGCATATAAGTCCAAAAATATTGCGTTGACAAGAAACTTAGCTAAATATTTTTTTACTGAAAAGTGTAATGTAAAACCCACTGCTGCACGAACGATCTTTATTCATTTCCTAAAGCACCGAATCTATTTAAAGAACTGTCATGGGGAAACAGGCATATTACTTTCCTCTTCCATAAAAAAGTTATTCAAACTAACATTGACCTTATTCTCAAGGGTAATGGCTACGAGAAAGTCTGTTATAGAATATTTATCATGAGCGAAAAAATATAATAATAGGATGAACAGAATACTGGATTTGCAGCGTCATCCTGAAGGACTGGCAGTTTCATAACGACTTGTTTTTTGTCCTTATTACATATGAAATCATAATTACGTCCCTTAAAATTATTTTTGTTCCTAATTTTCTGCGTCATCGTAAGTTGTTATTATTATGCTACGTGAAACAATGTGGGTATAAAGACGCCTGGTCTATTCCCAAAAAATATGAATTAAAGTTTAGTTTTCTAGCTATTGGATAACAGTACCTAACCGTGTTCAATAGCTAGATGGATATGGATGGACACATAATAGATTTTCTCATTCGATTTTGAACTTAACCTTCAATATTTTAAGGTTTTAAATCATTTGGAGAAATTCGACTGGTAACTTGATATGCTGGCGAATGTACAGCGCTTCTATTTTCTTAATGTCTCACGACAAACTTCATGTTTCGTCAGTCGTCAGTCGTCAGTTTTCTATTAGTTGCCCTTTACACTTGGTGCAGGCCGGACGCTCTCAAACGACTAGGAAGTATATAGAGTTGATTATATTATTTTTACTTATTATGTAATTTATTTAAAAAGTGAGACGAAAGCTGCTTTTTTTTTTTTGGATGGGAACTCATCAAATAACTTCTCCCACTCTGGCCGGAGCGGGAAGGTGTGGCAGACTCTTGCTGACTAAAACCCACCCGTATTCATTCCTGTTGCCTGTGTTGCCAGGGGCGGACGGTGAGCTACCCATTGCTCACCGTCCGCAAGCCCGCGACATTGTGGCCGGAAATCCGCCCGGGATTCCCGACGCCCAGGGCGTCTCCTGCGGCGGCTAGGGGCGAGAGGGCGCGAAATTTGCCTTTCCTTCAACCGTCCCGCCTCCTCCTTCGCGAGCATTACTGCTTCGCAGAAGGAGGTGACGGCTACCCAAGTGCCCATGCCCTCTCGCTCCGTACCATGGCCTGAACCAGGGCCGGACGCGAGAGATCTCTGCCGCCGATCGCCTCCACGAGGACACGTCGGTGTTCTGCCCAAGCCGGGCAGACCTCCACCGTATGCTCCACCGTGTCCTCCGGGCAGGGACGAAAGCTGCTTAAGTCGGAAATGTGATGATTGCCGAGAGCCATTAAGAAAATAGAAGGACTGTATGTCTATAGATTGTGACGGCATTTTTACCAAAAAATATAAATAGTAGCTTTTCCTACATAAGTTCCACTACTTTCCAGCACAAATATCTTCTTTTCATTGATTTAATAGCATTAACTCTTTGATATTACTGAAATGAGTGTTAGGCCCGTTGTACACGGCACGGTTTTTTTTACGGTACGGCGCACTATAGAAAATGGTAGAACAAGCGCATATCAAAAAGGCTATTTACGAATATCATAATTTGGCTAATATGGCTATTTTATTAGGTTTCCTAATAGTCAAATTATAATATTCATTAGGATTTTCTCACTTAATGCGCGAAATTATTATTTTTTTGATAGGTAGAAATACATAGAAGACAGAAGTGCCATACTCAAGTCTTTGCGTATACATTTTTCAATACCATATTGTGATTAAAATACTTGGTACAGATATGCAGTATTATACATTTTTAGAAAGGCTATTTTATGCTATTTGCGATACAGCGTAATGATTTTAAAAGTAAAGAAAAATATTTCAGTAATTAGTTAAAAGTGACATACCTTATTTTTCACTTATATATTTTTTCGTCGAAGGTTTTCAATGTTACCCACGTCTGCCAAGTGCTACTTTTTATGTTGACCTGTAGTCTAACTATTCATAAATAGAATGCAAAAAAATCAGCTGTGGATATTTGCGGTTTTAGAAGATATGAGAAAAAAACTGATTAAAGTCAGAACCCGAAAATTGGTATTTTTTGCGGTTTACCACTGACACCATTCACATGAACCATATGGAACTTTTAGATATTTTCTTAATTATTTCGTGATAACAAAGGGACCTTATCAAATTTGCACTCGGTTTGCGTGGGAAATTACAAGATAATAATGATGTAGGTACCAATTCGATATTGTAAAATGAGTATATAAAGGGAAGCAAAAACTATTCGAACCATCTACATCAGTGTAACTTCAAGTGAAGCAAAGCTCATCTACGCCTATTATTTTTGCAGATTGTGAAGTGTTAAAATGTCTTCGTTCAGCTGTACCAAACGAGACTTCATAATCCCCTATATCGAGGGCGGCAAGACCATGGAATCATTATCCAAAGTTTTAGTGGAAAAACTCAATGTTTCTGAAAACAACTTGTGTTTTTTAATTAGTGACATACAAAGGCACATTCTTCCTATATTCAACAAGCGCTGGGCCCTGGCATCTCGAAAAAAAGAAACATTTTTAGAGAAGTATTGTACTTGGTTGGGCTCAAGGTATTCGTTAAATTTACCAGATTCTGAACAATATTCTACGCCATTAGTTAGATTTGGATCTAACAAAAGTACAATATATGTACCTGAAAAACTTAACCAACTAACGAAAGTCTTGTATATTCCCGCCTTACTACAAAATACAAGAAATAAAAAGATCCTGTTATCCACCATCTTCTACAATCGAAATCACGAATACTAATACTAATACTTATGCTAAAGTGATTAATATCCAAGATTTATTGGATGATACTGCTGTTAGAATTTTAAAAATCGATTCTGTTTTCCAAAAACAATATAGAACGTTCATCCTCTATTGTAAATGGGGATGTGATGGTTCATCTGGTCAAAGCCAATACAAGCAAATACTTGCAGAAGAGTCGGAAACAATTTCAGATGCCAATTTGTTCATCGCTTCATTAGTCCCCATCAGATTAGTTCATGTGCAATCGGGATCCGTTGTTTGGCAAAATCCGGTATCTTCATCTGTCTGTTTTTGCAGACCCATTTCTATTGAGTTTTGTAAGGAAATTCCAGAAAAAACCAAGGCAGTTGTCGATGATATTAACAAACAAATTAGGGCTGCACAAGCATCACTTATAAACAAAGATGGTGTTGTAGTAAATGTGAAGCATGAACTATTTCTAACGATGATCGATGGAAAGGTGGCTCAGGTTCTTACAGATACTCCATCTGGTTCCACGTGCACGATATGTGGGGCTACTCCACGGCTAATGAATGACCTATCGAAAGTAACTGCCAAACCTGAAAACGAAAACGCCTACCAATACGGATTGTCCTCCTTACACGCCTGGATTCGCTGCATGGAAATGATATTGCATATTTCCTATAATCTTTCATTAAAAAAATTTGGTCTGCTTCAACTGAAGAAAATAAGAGATTAAAAAAGAAAAGAAAGAACTTGTTCAAAAACGTTTCAGGGAGGAGTTGGGATTAATCGTCGACAAACCTCGGCAAGTTAGCGGGAATACAAACGATGGCAATACCGCACGAAGATTCTTCTATAATAGCACTTGCTCATCGGAAATAACAGGTGTAGATTAAACGCCTATACATTATCTTGCAAGTTCTTTCTTCTAGAATGATAATCGACCCTGAAAAATTTGGGGAATATGCAATAGAAACTGCAAGAATCTATGTAAGTAATTACGATTGGTATTATATGCCATCCTCCGTTCATAAAATACTCAACACGGAGAGAACGTTATCAAACATTTTGCGGTGCTTCCTATTGGACAGCTATAGGAAGACGCACAAGAGTCTCGCAACAAAGTCTACAGAAACATACGACGTCATCATGCCAGAAAATGTTCCCGATCTGCTACAAATGAAGATGTCTTTAAAACGCTTTTATACACGTCAGATCCATATATAACAAGTTTGAGAAAACCGTACGTAAGAAATGTAAAAGATCTTGAAGAAGAGGCACTAAGTCTTTTAAACGTGGCACCTGAAACTGAAACCCACATTTACTGACCCTGATCCTGAAGTGGTATAAGTTAAAAATAATATTTATATTTAGTTATTACTTGTACCCTAGCTACATCATTCCCTGAAACCAGAGTATAGGATGTACCTATTAGTAATATGATTTTAATTTAGTAAATTGTTTTCGTAAATATATTTTGTTTACTTTACTTGTTGCAATTAACCATAGTTTCATCTTTTTAGTCATTATAAACTTGTATTCCACTTGAAATAAATTTTTAACTATTTTTTTCGTTAATTTTCCCATTTCTTTCAATCTATGCAAAAAAACATACATAGATATACAAGAAAAAACTATAAACTGCACATCATTCGAATCTCTAAAGCTTACTGCATATTAGTGCTAAATTTCATCACGATACGAAAAAAAATTCATGAAGTTCCCGATTTTTGATCCGATACCGACCTATATTTTCCATAGTGCGGCGAGCCAGCCGCACCGCAGAATAATCGTGTGAGCATCTATATGACACGATTCTATGGTGTACGGCGATGGCGCCATGCCGTTGTCTGCCTTGTCGTCAACAAATTTCTATAGTGATCTATACAATACTGACGGCCGTGCCTACACACGGCTGATAAACCGTTGTTTTTCACGGCAAAAAATCGTGTGTGTACATCGGGTCTTAAGTCTGCTGACCAATAACGGTTTTTCAGTAATCGGGTATCAGTCGCCTTTTACGATATTCCTGCAAAAATATAAAAAAAACTTCATAAATAAAAGAAAGAAAAGATAATGTTCTAACTCTCATTTCAGCTTAATGACACTCACGAAAATACAGGATGACACTCAGCCAATTACCTCATGACATCAATCATGATGAGACTAGCCTGTCTCTGCTAATTCACTGTCATAATTTATCATGGCCGCAAATGATAATGGAATGTCCAAAACAAGTAAAGCGCGATGTCATCCAGTCTGGACATGTCCAGCTTCGCCACGCAACGCCATTTTTTCCTAATCCTTTGATACTGGGCAAAGTATTTTTTGCAACGGATACAGATTTTTGTTGCTTCGGCTAGGTACGGGAATTTATGTGTTTTTCTGCTTTAAAATATATTTTAGCTTTAGAAAGTAGAACGTTGAAATGTTCGAATTGTGGAAAATAAGAATAAAAATTATAGTTAAATTTGAAAGAAAGAAAGAAAAATATTTTATTCGGGACACGCTTGTGCGTGTCCCGAATAAAATATTTTTTTTTTTTTTTTATTTCTTGTGAAATACAAAAAGTAAAAAAGGAGCATTTAAAACTTAACTTCGAATAAACAAAAAAACAACAAAGAAAATCAATAAAAACGACTTGTGCGACGCCAAAAAGGCTCCTATCTCAGCATAATGCTGCGATATTTAAAAAATATATAACCGCAGCGCTGGTATTTTGATAGGGCCCGTTGTAATGCCACGGTCACATCTACGGACACATATAAATCCCACCAGGGGAATACAAATTAAATAAAAAGACAATTTATAATAAATAAAATACAGAAATAAATAAAAACCATAATAAGTAGATGTACAGTAAATATTACGATTGACTCTGACGCTCGAACTTCACTTGTCCATGCCATAAACTATTGTCTATGGTGTTATGACAAGCGAAAGGACGCGGGCGTACTGCGTGCAACTTGCAACCAACATTTTCATAATTTAATGTGCTTAGATACGCCTCTGTATGACTTGCATGAATGTCATAATGTCCAATGAGTTGTATTTTAATCAAACTGATGCTACTTTAATACTTTATTCTTTCACCATGATACTAAACCTCCTCTACCTCTACTACCTCATAAAACGCTGAAGGGAAACATCAAGAGGAAACCGACATGTCCTAGAACCAAAAATTCGAAGACATGTGACATCTACCAACCCGCACTGGGCCCGCGTGGCCCACTCCCTCTCACCGAGAGGAGGCCTGTGTCCCGGCAGT
The DNA here is from genome assembly GCA_905333075.3 of Atethmia centrago. NCBI lineage: Eukaryota > Metazoa > Arthropoda > Insecta > Lepidoptera > Noctuidae > Atethmia > Atethmia centrago. The sequence continues at coordinate 25,370,543 of HG995369.1, forward strand.
GGGTACATTATAGGCTGACTATGACTAAAGCTCCCGTTTTTTTCTCCATAGCAACACAGAAACAATCCAATGCGTAGACTTTCGTAACTCATAGGTATAAAGGTTATATCGTATTTCGTCTCGAGTTATGAGCTTTGCTATAAAAGTCAATTTTAAATTCGTCCGGTGGCATACGTTCCATGGGACAGCAATGAAAATTAAAACAGACACGCCTAAAGTTTGAATGAAAAACATGTGGAATTTGTACCGAAATGTCTACACTATTTTTGGATTTATGGATATTTTTGTTTGGACAATCTGTCAATGTTTATGGTTGTTTATTTATGGGGAAGACTTTATTTTATACATAAATACATGAAATATTAAATACATTAGTATCTTAGAACAAGAAACAATAATGCTTAACTTAGCTGATGATGTGATGTGCCATTAATTACATCGACACTAATACCATTTAAGCATTGTTAAGCTGCTTGGCAAGTTTAGCACCTCATATGGTTACGATAGAAACAGAAAATACTTTATTCTTCAGCTAATACAATAAGTAGATTCACAGGTCAACACGAGTTGAGACTACTTGAGTAGCTTAAAATACGACATAGAGCTAGGTAACAAAGTATTATTTGCCAGTGAGCCCCAAACTAGACAGCCTGAATCTTCTCGCTCTGCTAAGCCTTGTGATAAAACCGTAAAACTTGACATTTTAATTATTATTCAAAATCATCACTGTGATGAATATTATATACATAATAACATGAATATTTACATTGAAAAGTATTATATTACTTTAATTATTGTGAATGAGAGCACAATGTGGGTAATTTTTTTTTTCTCATTTTTTTTGATAGTCTGGCATTTTGAGTACTTTATGCGGCCCACCCGTGAAATGTCCTTTCCTTGGTATTGTTCGTCGAGTCGTTGAGCTCCTTAAGTTTTGAGCTGAGCTACACGATTACTGACAAATGCTTGCACTGACTGGACAGGTCCAATCAAATTTGTGTGATTCTTGCCTCAAAAGACCATTTCAGACATGGATCTACATGGTACCTACTCACATGATCTGACCAAGATTATGTCTGGACTTTAAAAGAGACTTTGACTCTTGAGTTTGTTTTGCCATTTCTTCTCAGGGGTAGTCAGATAGGAAATTTCGACAACATCTAGCTTATATATATTTTTTTTTATATGGCGTGGATAAGTGATCATGATACCCTATTTACAGAATAAATCATTTCATTTCATTTCTTGGGCCTCGCGATACGAATTCTGGAGTGGAGACGAGTGGTGATTTCAGGTGTGGCATACCACACCGCATATACACCCTCATACTATGGTATGAGGGTGTATATGCGTGGTGCGTGTTTTCAACTTGTTTCGTTTAATTCGGTGTCAGGTCAGGTCAGGGGAAGACGGTAATCATTCCATGGATTAACTCCTGTACAAAAAGGTCTAATGTTTTTGATATTCTGTCTTAGGTGATTGTAATAATTTTCCGTCAGACGAGGAGCCTTAAACTGTAACAGTTTTTAGCAGACCTGCTTTCTTGTTTAAAAAAAAACACAAAGCTTAGGTTAAGAAAAGGTAAAGATTTAAAGTGAATCTGCAGTGGTAGTCCGCAAAATTCAAATTTTAATACGTTTTCTAAAATTTGCAGGTCGCGAATCATATTTTGATAAAAATACAAGTTGACACTGATCTGCAAATTACAAAAAAAAAACGTAAGAAATTTTGAATTTCACGTGCTACTACTGCGGATCCAGCTTAAGTTTGTTATATTAATAAATACCTAATATAACAATGAAATCCCTGTAACAACCTGCCTCACTCCACGCTCATCGATCAATCATTCCCGGCGAGTCTGTCACTGCAAGTACCATTATTAAATGCAGCGTACATAGTATGCTTACTTTTACACGCGGGTTCCGTACGTTATAAACAGTTTTTATTTAGTGTTTTTTGTTTTGTTCGGGTATTCAGCAGCCCGAAAGTCTGACAACCATTCTTACCAAAGAGTATCGTGTTATCCAGTTCATTTACTGGATATTACGATAGCCCTTGGTAAGACTGGTTGTCACTGACTGTCTATAACTGCACAACCCAGTGGTTGTGCAGGTTAGATAGGCAGTCGCTCCATGTTAAATACTGCTATTCAGCTGGGTCCGGTTAGCCTGGAAGTTGACCCAAACATCGTTAGGAAAACAATCAGCGGATAATGAGTGTTTCATTAAAAATAAGACTTTAAAGTCGCTTTTGGAAATGTCGAGAATTAATTTGCACATTTGTTAGGTACTGTAGAGGTTCTACGATAATGCATTATCCTAGCCGCTAGTTGACACTGGCAACTTAATAAAAATAAATATTTAAAATCGGAAGATAGATTTGAAATGGTGGATTGTCACAGAGACAGTCTTTAATTAACTCACAAACGAATATGTAATGAATTTTAAAAGATAAATATATTAACAGTTATAAAAAAAGAATATGCACACTAGTACATGTTCCATGATAATGATTCATCCTAGCCGCTAGTTGACACTGGCAACTGAATAAAAATAAATATTTAAAATCGGAATATGGATTTGAAATGGTGGATTGTCACAGAGACAGTCTTTAATTAACTGACAAACGAAAGTGTATTAAATTTTAAAAGATAAATATATTAATATTTATCAAAAGGAATATTATTTATTAATGTAGCACGTCCCGAACACTAGTACAGGTTCTATGATAATGCTTCATCCTAGCCGCTAGTTGACACTGGCAACTTAATAAAAATAAATATTTAAATCGGAAGATAGATTTGAAATGATGGATTGTCACAGCGACTGTCTTTAATTAACTGACAAACGAAAATGTATTAAATTTTAAGAGATAAATATATTAGGTAATATTTATCAAAAAGGAATATTATTTATTAATGTAGCACGTCCCGCACACTACAGTACCTACGTTAATGTTTTTATGTCTGTATTGGAATTTTTGAGACAATAGATTGGTATAATTATAATCACTTGACTGCCTCGTTGGTCTAGAGTGGTCGCAAGCACTTCGGCTGAGTGTGAGGTCCTGGGCTCGATTCCCGGGTCAGGCAGTATTGGTGCCTATTTTAGGAATTTCTCAGTAGCAGTCCGGAGTATAGATTTATGCCCGGTTGATGGCAATAGGCTGGCCCCCATTACATGGGACTCAAACATAACTGGCGAAATGTGGGGGTACTATAGGTACACATCTGCCTAACCCTTCCGGGATTACAGGCGTGATGTTTTGTGTTTGTAATCATGCAGAAAACAAATGTCTTAATCACGGTATAAAATGGCTGAATTTAATATTGAATATTACAGTATTCCCAAATGAATAATGCGCATGCAGATCTTCGCTAATTGTCGTATTCCCGGAAACGTAATTATTAAAAATAATAATTCTACTAAATTATGCATGAAGAAAATGCACTTAACCACTCTATATACATATCGTCTTCCGACGCTCGGGGAATACGACCGTTGCCGAACAGTGACGAAGATTTCTATGCGCATTATCACTTTGGGAGACCTGTACATGTTTGACGTACTCTATTGATATTCCTTTAATTAATGTTAATTAGGCTGGTATTAAAGTTCATAGTCATAGTGGATCAAGGATTCATTTTTTGAAGACTTACATAATCAGCCTATAATGTTCCCACTACTGAGACACAGGCCTCCTCTCTGTGAGAGGGAGTGGGCCGTAATTCACCAAGCGGGCCCAGTGTGGGTTGGTAGATGTCACATGTCTTAAAATTTTTGGTTCTAAGACATGCCGGTTTCCTCACGATGTTTTTCTTCACCGTTTTGAGAGCAGTGGTGATGAAATTATTTACACAAAGTAAAGCGCCTGTCCGGGTTAACCCACGACTTAAAGCTCGTAAGTCGGGGCCGATACCACTGGGCCACCACTGTTCCCGTTTGAAGACTTGAAAATGCATAATCAGCCCATAACGTTCCCACTGCTGAGACACAGGCCTTCTCTCTGTGAGAAGAGTAAATTGTGGTGTGTGGAAGTGTGTGCCAGTAGGCCGTAAACCACCACACGGGCCCAGTGCGGACTGGTACTTGAAATCTATAAAATTTTATTATTTTATTTATTTTGCCCTTCTTATCACAATTAGTGGTATTAATAAATATAAAATAAAAAACTTTTATTTCGGACCTACAGGTACCTATAGTTCATTTGTTTAATAATATAGACACGACTTAGAAACTAGTGTTAGTACTTACATTTACCAGAAAAACATCACAAATTAATAATCTCGTACTACGCCACAGTGGCATGTATACTTATCCAACGACCCAGTAAGGGGCTGTCCCACCTATCAGCTATATAGTTTTCAGGATACTGTTGAGGCTGGTGCGTACCCTACGCACAATGGAAGCGCAACACTTGAGCATGATGGCGTGAAAGCCATCTATTCTCCCCTCTGCGAACATGGCGGAAGTACTGCGGCAACCCTATGAATGCCCTGAAAGCATTATTGTATTGCACGCGCAGAGTGCTGTATGCCCTTTGCGTGTAGTTGACCCACAAACTGCATGATAGAGCAACTGACAGTACGCTGCAAAGAGTGGAGCCTTCACTTCAGTCGTGTATTGTGCAAATTTGCGAGCCAGTATATTTAAGAATAATAATTATTTTATTAATACATAAAAAATTTGTAGTACTCGAGGGACTTAAAATGTATCCATTACTACGATGGTGTAGGTACATCGAATCGTTGGTTGAATCGCTGCTCTCCTAGCTAGATTACTGAGTAATCTGTATTTAGGAGAGCCAGTTTCAACTCTCTATTTGAATATCACAATAATCATGTATAATATAACACAAAACATCTTACTATTAAAATAGAATAAACTTAATTAAACAAAATTTAAAAATAAAACAAAAATATCTTAAAATTGAATGAGTGTTGGTGTGGTGAGTCGAGTGCTTGCGTGTGTTTGTGTACGATTGTGTGGGTGTGAGCGTGTGTGTGTGCTATTTAATAAAAATGAAAAAGGGTTAGTATCATTTAAGTGTCACTAAGTACAGCGGACAGCCAACGCCCTGCGCTCACGCTCAATCTCCAGACTATCTTGTAGGTCTTCGGAAACCCAGTGGCCTAGACACTTGAAAGTAGTGACTTGCTTTATGGAACTAAAATTTCAACTGTTGCTCAAACGGGTAAGTTTTAGTGCCTTAAAGACTGGTACACACGGCTACATATCAAGCTATACATTTCCAGTATAAGCTGATCTTGCATACTATGGGATTTCCGTACAATGAGAGGTCAGCTTATACTGGAAATGTATAGCTTGATATGTAGCTGTGTGTACCTCACTCTTCTTAATACTGTATCTCAGCCCATAAGCCTACTTATCCTTAGGTTAATCGAAGGGCTCAGCAACACTATATCATCAGCATATATCAGCATATATCGTTGACGCAAACTCCGTCTACTTCAATCCTGATAGGTGTTGAATTACTTTAATGGTAGTGTATGAAACGAATATATAACAATTCCGTTATTTTAGACGAGCAACACTGCTATCATAACATAATTCGAACATGTATAAAGATCATGGAAAGGTCATGAATAAAGATTTAAAAAAAAAAACATAATTCGAATTGTCTGGAAGTGATGTTGAGGTCAGATTAAAATTCATCTAAATTGTACATTCTGCAAATTCAATAATACCGTAATACGGTACAGTCCATTTTATTTGTATATTTAGTTTGTTTGTTTTTTTTTATGCGCAACCATGGTTCCATGTATCTACAATTTGTTACTTTGACTTTGCATACCTATCTCACCATCATCTGCCTAGCCTTTTCCCAACTATGTTGGGGTCGGATTCCAGTCTAACCGGATGCAGCTGAACACCAGTATTTACATAGAGTTTTGAATACCTACCTACAGGCAATATTTAAGGAAGTGAACATAGATTAGTCATGAACATAATAGTAATGTATCAACTCAAAAAAGATAAAAAAATGCTTAAAACAAAAGCGATTTAACCAAAACTCATTTATCAGATGCTTTTTCTTTTGTGAAAACTAAAAGGTATTAAGATGTTCTTTTTTTTAAACGTGCTTTATTTGTTATTAATTTAATATTTTCTAATTGATAAATAATTTATATTTATTTATATATACTTTATTGTACACCACAAAAATACATGACAAAAAATAAATCAAACACTACAAAATATACAATGTCACCTGTCATCTTTCCTTTTTCAAGCTTTTATTTAGCTTGCCTTCTTAGTTACTTATTTATTATTTACTAGATGCGCCCCGTGGTTTCACCCGCATAAGTTTTGACCTCGTGGGTATATCGGAATAAAAAGTATTCTATGTGTATTCCTGGTTATAAACTATCTGTGTGCCAAATTTCATCCAAATCTGTTCAGTACTTTTTGCGTGAAAGAGTAACAAACATCCATCCATCCATTCTTACAAACTTTCGCATTTATAATGTAAGTAGGATGCGTCAAATCTTGCAGGCTGAATTAAGTTATTACCATAACGAAATTAAAAAAAACAAAACGTTGATGAAAGGACCTTTATGACAATTTTCCCCAGTAGACTTCTCGAGACCGGATCTATTTCATTTATCTTTTACTTTCCCGATAGGCTAAAAGCAAAACTTCTATTTCAAAGATTATATTTCCGATATTTCGAAGGATCTCTAATATAAACGAACAGACTGTTAAGGCATCAATCAAAATGGCGTACAATCCGAGTTTGTAATTGACAATGTTGAATCGTATTTTTTTACTTGTAAGGCTTGCTTTTACAAATAAAATTGGGAATGCGGTTTGAGGGCTTAGTAGACAAGTTTGTAGGGTATTTAGTAAACTAGACTAGAATCAATTATATTTTTTTGTAAATTTTGACGTTCAAGAAAGTCCTTTAGACCTCCTCTAGTGCCTTTACTTGAAATAAATAATTTAACTTTGACTTTGACCTAATTTTATGAAAGTCTAGAAAAAAAAAACACTTGTACGTAGTCCACATAAAAATTTGGAAAGTTCAAGACTTCCCAAATTTTTTGAATAGTTGAATACTTTCAAAGCTAAAAGGTATTTAATATTGAGAAAAAATACTTATGTGTAAAATAAATAATGGGGATGATACTTAAATCAGCAGGCTCTTGCGGCAATTTTAGTGGTAAGTCTCGAATTTAAATGAAAATGTCAGCACGAGTTTAGGGATTTTTTTTAATTTTAAAAGATACTTAAATACCTTACAATGCAATTATTGAAATTAAAAAAAAATGCATTACGTAATTTATATTTAGGGTTCTTTATGCATTCACTTCTTACAAAAACCAAGTTAATTTGAATTATCTATACCAGATAAATGTATAAATAATCAAATATAATTGCGAAGTTTAAATAGTTTTCCACAAAATAGAATTATGCGAAATTTTTTGTACATTCGAAACCAAATATTCTAAACGTAGGGCACTTTATAAAATCAGTAATTAAAAGTTTTGTATAAGAACCTTATTTAAAATTACCAACCTTTTATAGAAGATAAGTTAGGTATCCATTTCTCAGCAACTCTTGCTATACTTCAACAATTTTAACTAAAAACACCACAACCAATTTTAAATCTCACTTTTGAAACTTTAAATTCACTGTCAAAATTTAAGTAATTTCTAATAATGTTAAAACAACACATGCACTGGCCGAAGAGAAAAGCAAACTGAATTTTTAAGAAGATAAATTTTCGCGCGCGTTTCGTATTTCGAACGCGTAGTGACGTCACGGATAACGCGTCCACAGCTTTCAGTATCTCGTGGGAAACTGGCGGGAAATCTTAGCGAACGGAAGAATTCACGAGAGTCTGTGCAGTACTACGGTACGGGACGAAAAATAACAATGACTTGTTAATCATTTATTTTGTTAATTAAACTAATATTAAAAAAAATATGAATCATTACTAGATTGCTCTTTAGTCTTATATAAGTCCAGATTCTGCTTTTCAGTTTTGTAATCATATATTATATATATAAATTATAAATATATATATTTACATATATAAATGTTTATACATATTATAAACTAAAGTTACTATTCATGTCTGTCTGTGGTGACTGCGTTTTTTTCTAAATCACACAATCTATTTTGATGCGATTTCCACCATCATGTAGACTTTATTCCGAAAGTTTTCTAATACATTAATATTAAAGTTACATAAAATAAAGAAATCTCGATGTTTTCACGTTAGTAATTAATAAATTGTACCTGTAATTGTGCACGCGGAATACGCATCCTGTAGTAGGAGTGAAGGACCAAATTTTTGACGAGAAAACTTCTTTAGGCACGTTGAGCACTTTAGGTATGGGGAAAAAGCACTGAACTCGAGTGACCGTCACGCTCAGATACATAGGTATACATTTTATATACAGGCGTTTACAAGTTTGTGAAGCTAAGAAATTTTCACATCTTACGTGCAGTCCTACGACTGGCAGTTTTTTTCTTTCTGGTTGGTTTTCAAAGAATTAATTAGGTACTCTCTTCAATGTAGAAAATAAACAAAGATTGGTGTAAATATAAAATGTGTTTATTATGTGATTAATTTTAACCACAAAATATAAGGTAGACATATTTGGCAACACGGTGTACCAATGACGCAAAACAATGTTTATAGTTCCAAAAAAATTGCCCGATTTTATAGATTTATACGTAACTAGTTTTTGCCCACGGCTTCGCCCGCGTGGATGTCGGAAACTATCCCACGGGAACGTACTACCGGAATAAAAAGTATCATTTTATTTTTAGTAATAAAAGTATGAATATTTGAAAAAAATCACAGATAGAATTATAGATAACAAAATAGTCTATTCATACAAAAATCATGAGAATATCTTTACGAGTTTGAAAGTAATATCGATTTTTATGTTTGGGTAGAAACATAAAAAAAAAACATAAAAAAAACATATACCCACGGGTGGGTTTTAATCAGTAAGTGTCTAACAAACCCTCCCGCTCCAAACAAAACGGGAGAAGTTATATGATAAATTCCCACTAAAAAATAAAAATTAGAGATTAAAATTAAAAAAAAAAATATTTTACCTCAAATAACATCGTTTATGTTATCCTACTAATATTATACCCAAATGTGAAAGTTTGTGTACAGTAGGTTCCCGTGGGATCATTTCCGAAATCTATACGGGCGAAGCCGCTGGCAAACATTTCATATAAATCTCAAATCAAAATATCAAATCAAATCTTTTTATTGTAGGCATAGGTATATGTATACACACAGATGTTAGGGAAATTACAGATCCATTATGTCCGGCTTAGTAGGCATACAATACCAAAAAACCAAGAAGACGTATAATCAATCAAGCCATATTTCCCGGTCTTCTTGCTTCGAATATTATAGGGTTTATTGGGCTGAATGGATTTGGATGAAAGGGATAGATGCGCCTGGGTTGAGGCGCAGATTTTAGTGACTTTTAAATCTGTTATTTCGCCTTCAATTAATGGAATGTATGTTACGCAAAAAATGTATGTTAAACTAGAACGCATACACATCAATTCTATTTGTAAATATTTTAGTATTACAGTAAAATACTTTATGAAATAAATTTAGGAAGTAATGTACCCGTGTTCCTTCCGTTGCCTGTGTTGCCAGGGGCCTCGGTATCCCTTTCGGATTTTCCCGCGACCCCGGTACGCATCGGCTCTAGTAAATCCCTGCACTTGTACTGACATCTTGCTATTATAATTATGTAGGTACGTACCTACTGAGTAGGCATGCAAACTAAAGAATCCAACCTGGGCGATACTACAAAATAACGGTTTGGGATCTGTTGTCGAAGAACAATTCTGCAGTTGCGCATCGTCAGTAGTCAGCCAGATACGAAACTAGAGATACAACGTCAATTACGGCGAAATTGTCCTTCATCCCGGTATCCTCCAAGGACCCTTCCTTCTAGTAAGCCCACGTTCGCATCGACGTAAAAATATCGCGACGGGGTTATATCGCGCACCGGATTTTCAAGTCACGGTGTTGAGAATCGAACAGAGTGTATTTCAATGCGTCTACAAAAGACACACTGTTAGATTTTCAACTCTCGGCGCTAAGCAGAGCGTTTAAAATCCAACATGCGAAAAAATATCGCCGCGGGAAATTATCGCACGTACGTATCTGGGCTTAAAGTCTACTTCCAAAAATGTCTCCATAAAGAATCTGTACATACCTACCTATCTACTATCATATTGCGTGGAAATACAAAGAAACGGCAGCGGAAGAAAGGTTCCGGGTTCTTCACTCAGGAGACGGAAGAGAGCACTTTGTATAGAACACAGTTTTAGCTACGTCATGAACTATTGCCAACCATGAATGTTTTAGTTGCTATTTTTGTACACATAGTAAAGTACATAGAGATACGACATAATTATTCTTTTTTATCATATTTTTTTGTTGTGTCTGTTTTATTTATATTATTTTGAACTCAAAATCAAAATCAAAAGTCATTTATTTAAACTAGGCTGAGAATCAGAACTTTTAGAATGTAAAACTACATAAGACAGTCCCCCAAAAACGCCCGCCCTCCACCACTTCCTAGTGCTTTAGGTGGGAAAAGAAGTGGCGCAACGAACTCCCCAGCAGCACACCTGTCTGTTTATTTGGAAAACTTGAGTCTATACAAATCGTATGTAAAGTAATTAACATTACGAAATACAAAACAAAAAAACAAATTACTTGCCATATGTAAGCTAGCACACGCCAATATACCAACAAAACAATGAAAACTGTACTCAAGCAGAAATTAAAAATTACAACATAAAAACGTAAACAGAACTTAATACCTAAACTATGCAGATATCTGGCGAAAAAAAGGCTAGCATTTTCCCAGTTAACGGTGCTGTAAAAGATGGTTAGCAATATCAAGATATTATGACCACTTATCCAAATGCAATCAACAATCCGTCAGTCACTCGTGGCGATTACGTCAATTTTCTTTTTTTTTTGTTATTATCTGGTTGCTGTTACAATCTTTGGAGGATGTATTTTTCCAGCAGTGGATTTTTTTTTAGCTGAATTGATCACGATGATGATTTTCGGCGGTTCAGTAGTGGACATTAACGATCTGCATAATCTGCCTATAATGTTCCCACTGCTCTGACACAGGCCTCCTCTCAGTTAGAGGGACCGGGCCATAATCCATTACGCGGGCCCAGTGCGGGTTGGTAGATGTCACATGTCTTCGAATTTTTGGTTCTAGGACATGCTGGTTTCCTCACGATGTTTTCCTTCACCGTTTCGAGAGCAGTGGTGATAAAATACTTTATACAGAGTAAAGTGCGTGCTCGGGTGCTTCGTTTCGTAATGTTGTTAATTGTGGCTCTTTACACTGTAGGGATTCTTGGAAAGTAAGTCTATGGATGGATAGAATCAACAATACGAAAGGAGGATATTATGCACGTTGATTATACCAACCTACCTATGTAAAAAAAAAAGTCTAGGCATCACCTCGTTTAAAAATGCTATTTCTCTGTAGATCCCAATGCTTGTTACATAATCAGCCTACAATGTTCCCATTGCTGGGACACAGGCCTCCTCTCGCAGAGAGGAAGTGGGCCGTACTCCACCACGCGGGCTCAGTGCGGGTTGGTAGATTTCACATGTCTTCGATTTTTGGTTTTAGAATGTGGTTTCCTTCACCGTTTTGAGAGCAGTGGTGATGAAATACTTTACACAAAATGCGTGCTCGGGTTCGAAAGACCTACAACTCGTAAGTCAAGGCCGTTGCCACTGAGGTATCACTGCTCTCAGTGGACATTAAGGCTGCCCGCCCACGTCCGAGAATTGGTGACCGCTTTTTGTAGGAGAAAAATAGAACGAACTGATGGCAATAGTGCAACACACACGTCCTACAAGTAGTCTGAAGTGTGCGAGCACCCTATTCTATGTACCATAATTTTACATATAAAACAACTAGCTTTTGTCCACCGTTTCGCTTGCGTGGAGCTCGGAAATTATCCCACGGTAACGTACTACTGGGGGAAAAAGTATCTTATGTCCTAACCCTGGGTCATAAGCTACATGCGTGCCATATTTAAAAGAAATATGTCCGGGCGTTAAGGCGTGAAAGGTAGTCAGACAGACTGAAAGAGTAGCTTTCGCATTTATAATTAACTAGCGACCCGGCCCAGGGGACCTACTTTCTAAGTACTAAATCCGTAGTTTCGGCCGAAATTACGGGCGTTTCCTACTCCGTTTCACCTACGAACATAAGACTACTTTGGAGCCCGAACTGAGAATGAATGACAACACGATTTGACAGTTTTCCCTACTTGCAATGTGTTTGTGCCCGTCCGAAAAACTTAATTTGTCATTTGTTTTGACGGATCAAATACTTTCGGACGGCCCGTATATTCGTTGATGGATTTAGATAGTAGCCCGTATATTCGTACTTCGCACGGTGTAACAACTAGACAAAACATCGAGATTTCTTCATTATTTGTGTGTTTAAAATTAATATACCATATACTTACACATAAGCCTTCTGTAATAAATTCTCGAAATTATGATGAAAACCGCATCAAAATACATTGCGTAGTTTAGAAGAATAACGAGGTCACACAGACAGACACAGAAAGCGACTTTCCTTTATAATTATGTAATTACTATCGTGTATGTTATTTACATAATCAATAGTGATAAACAAATGATGGTTATTAACATTAACTAAATTAAATTAAATTAAAACTAAGTTAAACCTAAACAAGGCCCTCGAGGCATTGTACCGAGGATGCTGGCGGCATTTCTTCGCTGAATTGCAATGCTGATGCATTGCGCGAGAAAGTCCCCAACTTTTCGGTCACCAGTTACATTAGTTGATGTAACTGGTGACCGAAACGTTTCGCGATTTCCGCAAATAACTTATCCTTACGCCAAGGGGCACAAAGTTGTTCTCTTTGCCAAGGCATCATTTTTAATATTTTCGGCATTTTCTGCCGCTGCATCCGCTTTAAAAGTAGTCCGTTGGAGTTGGGACGGTACCAGTGTATCTACACAAGTAGCTTCCCACACAAGCATCCGTCCCAAACTCCACGGAACCAAGGACACACCATCAGGTATTTTGCCATCAACTCTTACAATGCCAGTCGGCACAAACAGAGCAGGCACATTGATGCTGGCAAGAGACCGGCGGATTATGTCATTAAGTGACGCATGTCTTGAAAAGCGGCCTGCACTTTTTTGACCACAAAGTCCGTGGTGACCCAGTAGGTCCACGTCCGTGCCACAAGGGCATGTGTATGGAGTGCATACCGTGACCACAAACCAGTCGCCAGACGAAGTGAGGTCGGATCCAGGAAGGTTCCGGTATATGGAGAAGGAAGGGCATGTAGCCAATGACCAGCCTCTCTGGCTCCGACCGCCAAAAGTCTTGCGCGATCCGGACCTGAACTGCGACTCAGAATCGATTTGAATGTTAAAAAGCAATAAATATCGTCTGAGCTCCTTCGAAATTTTGGGTTTTTGGAAATTCTTTATGTAATTATAAATAGATATCATACTAATATATGGATGAAGAAAACTTAGGTAGGTACTCCATCTTCCAATACTGCTTATTCCCGAACGAAAAAAAAACCGTAAATACCAACGCTCCTTCATGGAATACCTGAACAAATAGACATGTCGAGGCAGCCCGATCGCTGCATGTGTTGGGCTTACATTCTTCAGGCGATGTTTATAAATTGCCTCCGTAAATCTCACACGATTAAGAATTTTTGTGTTTAAATTCTTCCAGAGAAAATGTATTGTACCTCCTTTAAAAAAAAGTATTGGAAGTTTTATTTTTTCACATGTTCATACTAGAGGTCATAAAGAAAAATGGGTACTGGGTCTAGTACATAATAAGTAACATTAGGAATGCCACGACTATAATTTGTTTAAACAGTAAGAATAAGTGCGTTTGTCTACCACAGCCGTCACCGATACACAAAATTAATTGAACCGAACGTCGCGTGACGGCGATCGATTGGCCACCACGACCGAACTCAGCAGTTCAGTATGTAATGAATGTTATGATAGACAAAACAAAAGCCGGGGGAACGGCGCGCGAGCGCCGGCAGTGTGTGGACAAGATCAAACCTATATATTTTAAATTGCTGACACATCGGCCCATCACAATCTCGGGTCGAGTTCCAACGGTTGGGCCAAACTACTCGAAACTTCGGCTTGCTCGGGTGATGGACATATTTGTGGTGGACACGCGGCTATAGTAAATGTATGTATTGCTATTTCGGCGCTGCCATTTCGTCCTCGGCGACGCCGCGACCTTCCGGTGATGACTGTGGTGAAGAAACGGGCATAGAATTCACACTTGATTGTATACCAACTATTTGTATGACTCATACAAAAAGTATTACTTACAGCTACGTTGTACCACGATTTATAGGTATTGGATGGGATACGGTAAATAAGCGAGCAAGAAGATTATTTTTGGAAGTTACCTAGTAAATAATTAATAGTATTAGTACAACGCCATGTAGGCGTCGATAACTATTAAAATACATATACATATATATAGCTATAGCCAGTTCTATCGGAATCTAGTCTCTGTCAAACAATAACTTTTAGCTAGACAACTTTATGAAGTTCTAAAACTAAATCTACCCTTAGGAATAGTCAACACTGCCCTGCCCTGCTGCTGCAGCTGGTTAGACTTCTTCGTTGGTCTGGTAGTCGCACGTGCTACTGCTGAGCATGAGGTTCGATTCCCAGATCAGTCGAGGGAAAGTACGAAATAGTTACCGAAGCCCCTGGCAACACAGGCATCGGAAAGAACACGGGCGGATGTTAGTCAATAAGAGTCTGACACAACCTCCCTTCTCCATCCAGACCGGGAGAAGTTATTCGATAACTTCCCATCCAAAAAAAAAAAGGTCAGGCAAAGTATTATTGGGTTTTTTTATGAAAATTGAACTGAAATTTCTTAGTAGCAGCCCGGAATCTAGATTTGTGCGCGGTTGATGGCAATAGACTGGCCACCTATTACATGGGATTGAAACATAACTGGCGAAATGTGGCTGCACTGATCTTACTATATAATTACCATCAATCTCTCAACATACACAAACAGAAAACATACGACCACACAATATTAGGTAAACACACCATTTACCATCAAAATTTGCAAACTCACTTTGATATATATACACCTTGATTCAGCGCAGTTTATAAGCAATTGAACATGAAACAGATTCGGATAAACAATGCATCAATGATGCAGTTGATTTAAGGCAATCCCTACATCAGTGGTGATCAATGTTCACACAACATGATCTTGAACTAAGAATAGAATATCCACAAAACATAATTTACGACGTAGTTAATAATCTACGAAACAAAAAAATGATACGAGTGTAGAGCAAGTAAGTGAATTTGTATATTTGGGGAGTCTGTTTACAAGGGATGGAAAGATTGATGAATACCAAATGAGAGTAAATGCGGGAAATAAAGTAAATGGTGCTGTATAAGTGATGGTGACCAACCAGTCGATGCCCAAAGAGGTTCGACTGGCTGTTCATAATGGTGTGCTGGTGCCTATGCTTAGGTATGGAAGTGAATGTTGGGTGTGGCAAAAGAAGCATCAAAGTAGATTAAATGCTGTGGGAAATGTATTCCTTGAGAATCATGTGTGGTGTGACTATAAATGATAGGCTGAAAAATGATGTGATAAGGCAAAGGTGCGGTTTAAAGTAAGATGTAATGATAAAAAATGTAAAGAGTATGATTAGATGGTCTGGTCATGTTGAGAGGATGAATGAAAGGCGACTAACAAAAGGTATTTACAAGGCAGATGTGAGTGGAAATGCCGGGACGGGATGCCCCAGAAAGACATAATTATAGTGACCTCATGGGTGATATTCTTCAAAAAGGTCAGGTGCGTGTATGACCAGATGTATAGATGCATAGATATATAGATACGTAAACGAAGCAAAAGGAGTATGTAAGGAGCGTAACAGGTGGCGTTCTATGGTTTCTGCCTACCCAAATGAAGGGAAGAAGGCGTGAGTTTATGAATGTATGTAATTATCTACCCCTTTAACAAAACGTAGTACTTACAACAAAATGTTTCCAATATAACTCAGACCTCTCTGTGAGAGAGAGCGGGCTGTCCACCAGGGCCTAGTTCGGTTTGGTAGATGTCAAATTGATATTTTCTTTTTGTTCTAGGCTTCTAGAGCAAGCTGGTTTCTTGCTTCAACTCAAGCAGGTCTGGTTGTCTGTTCTGTGTCGACATGACACAGAACAGACAGACATGATTTGGTCGTGTTGAGAGGATGAATGTAAGGCGAGCGTGTATGACTAGTCATACATCTAGATGTATGAACGTAAACGAAGCAAAAGGAGTATGTAGGGAGCGGAGTAGGTGGCGTTCACACCCACACAACACACACATAATTTTGTTCAGTATATTAAAGAAAAGGATCAGGATCTGGTAATGTTCGTTGTCTATTCGTGGTACGCACATATAATATATACGCCATGTGTATGCGGTTTTTAGATGTTAGTTAGTTTGAAATGTAAGTGACAGTGCTTTTGTGCTTTATTATAAATAAATAAACTAACTAACGATCTGACTAACTAACTAACGAACTAACTAACTAACTAAAGAAGTAAGTAACTAACTAACTAACCAACTAACGAACTAAGTAACTATACAACTAACTTACTAACTAATTTACTAACTAACTAACGAACTAAGTAACTATACAACTAACTTACTAACTAACTTACTAATAAACGAACTAACTAACTTAATAACTAACTATCTAACTAACTTACTAACTAACTAACTAACTTAATAACTAACTATCTAACTAACTTACTAATTAACTAACTTAAGTAACTAACTAACTAACTAACACAAAACATAAAAAAAAAAAATACCCTGTGGCGGTGGCGGCGAGAATGTATTGCTTCGATATCACTCGACAGTCACCACTGTGTGGAGCGCCTGGAGGACACGGTGGAGCATACGGTGAAGGTGGGGGCAATGCACCGCTGTGTCCTCGTGGAGGCGATCGACAGCAAAGATCTGTCGCGTCCAGCCTCGTCCTAGTCTACTAGGGCTGATGCCTGCCGGGGTCGCGTGGAAGTTCGAACGGGTTACCGAGGCCCCTGGGCAACACAAGCAACGGAAGGAATACGGGTGGGTTTTAGTCAGTAAGAGTCTGACACACCCAGCTCCGCCCAGAGCGGTATTTGATAATTTCCCACCCAAAAAGTGTGCCAGACGTATTAGGAAGAAATGAAAAGTGTGTAACTGAAAAGATTATAGTATTTCCAACAAGTTTAGCGAAAAAAAATATAACCTTATATTTTTTTTCGCTAAACTTGTTGGACATACTTCGCAGACGGCTTTTAAATCAGCGCCACCTCCGTTTTATCAAAGGTATGTACTACAGGAGCAGTGGTGGCCCAGTGGTAACGGCAGCAACTTACGAGTTGTATGTCGTAGGTTCGAACCGGACAGGCGCTTTACTTCGTGTAAATTATTTCATCACCACTGCTCTCAAAACGGTGAAGGAAAACATCGTGAGGAAACCGGCATATCCTAGAACAAAAAATTCGAAGACATGTGACATCTACCAACCCACACAAGGCCCGCGTGGTGGATTACGGCCCACTCCCTCTCACAGAGAGGAGGCCTGTGTCCCAGCAGTGGGAACATTATAGGCTGATTATGTATGTTCTACATTTAGATATAGGATCAAGTGCGAAATGTTCATATGTTTCACCGGTAATCTACAGTTTATTGCCAAATAAAACACAGGAGACATATACGCGTCTGTTCAGACTTTTGAAAGAAAAACTAGGCATTCAAATCAAATATTTCAAATGTGATTATGAACAGATAAATGCAGTGCAATCAGTGTTTACAGATGCACGAATAAGTGGCTATTACCACCACTACAATGACGCAATATGAATACACGCCGAGAAGAAGGGATTGCTAGACACAAACTATGGTCACACTATTACTAGTATTGCTGCTACGATACCGCTGGTGCCAGCTCAACATATGTATACCTGCTGCTTTTAGAACATGCTCCTCGGAGCTTCGACGCTATTTTGAGAAGCAGTGGTTCCCAAAGTTTCCTCCATCGCTGCTCAGTTGCGCTGGTCAGCGTCACCGTACCACAAACGGGCTGGCACCGGCGAATAAATGCTGGACGTATTCCAAATAAACCAAGCTTATACATGTTTTTATACTAACTCAAGAAAAAGATAGGAATAGGAAGAAAAGCTCATGAATGGTTTGCATCATACCTAAAGGGTACAACTAGTAGAAGTTGAATATTTCGATAACAACACAAATTAAATAATTAAAATCAGATCCGACAGTAAAGCAGTTAACGCGACAATTCCCCAAGGGAGTGTTCTAAGCTGGCTTTTCTTATCAAATAACGCTCTGGGCGGAGCTGGGTGTGTCAGACTCTTAATAACTAAAACCCACCCGTATTCCTTCCGTTGCCTGTGTTGCCAGGGGCCTCGGTAACCCTTCCGAACTTCCACGCGACCCCGGCAGGCATCGGCCCCAGTGGACCCCTACACTTGTCCTGACATCTCTTTGAGGCGCGCATGGAACACAACACACCGTCGATCTGGGCCTGATCCTTATCGGACGGCGAGCTACTCATTGCTCACCGTCCGCAAGCCCCCGCCTACGGTGGCTGGAAATTCGCCTGGGATTCCCGACGCCCAGGGCGTCTCTTGCGGTGGCTAGGGGCGAGAGGGCGCGAAACTTGCCTTTCCCTCAACCGTCCCGCCTCCTCCTTCGCGAACATTACTGCTTCACAGGAGGAGGTGGCGGCTGCCCATGCCCTCTCGCTCCGTACTATGGTACGCCTGAACTAGGGCTGGACGCTAGAGATCTCTGCCGCCGATCGCCTCCACGAGGACACAGCGGTGCATTGCCCTCACCTTCACCGTATGCTCCACCGTGTCCTCCGGGCGCTCCACACAGTGGAGACTGTCGAGTGATATCGAAGCAATACATTCTTGCCGCCACCGCCATAGGGTATTTCTTTTTATTTTTTACTTATTTTTTAATTTTTTTAATGTATTGTGGTTTGTTAGTTACTTAGTTAGTTATTTAGTTAGTTAATTAGTAAGTTAGTTAGTAAGTTAGTTAGTTAGTTAGTTCGTTCGTTAGTTAGTTAGTTATCTCGTTAGTTAGATTATTAGATAGTTAATTAGTTTGTTAGTTATTTCATACGTTAGTTCGTTAGTTCGTTAGTTAGTTCGTTAGTTAGTTAGGTAGCTTATTTATTTATAATAAAGCACAAAAGCACTGTCACTTACATTTCAAACAAACTAACATCTAAACACCGCGTACACATGCGTGTATATACGAGTATGTGCGTACCACGAATAGACCAGAACATAGCCAGTACATTTCCTGATCCTTTTTTTTTCAGCAGAGTTTTTACGAAAATTAATACACCTAAATACTACTTTATTTAACCCTTTAAAAAGGGTAAAATAAATTAGTATTTAATTTCTTTTAAAGTAAGAAATTAAATAATACTTAAAAACTACTACGAGTACTTAATTTTAAGTGTGACAGTTAATATATACAAATCAACTTTATAATTTACACATACACATACATAAACTCACGCCTTTTTATTTTTTGGGTGGGAAATCATCAAATAACTTCTCCCGCTCTGGGCGGAGCGGGAGGGTGTGTCAGACTTACTGACTAAAACCCACCCGTATTCCTTCCTGTTGCCTGTGTTGCGGGGGCCTCGGTGATAGAACGCCACCTACTACACTCCTTACATACTCCTTTTGCTTCGTTTACGTTCATACATCTAGTCATACACGCTCGCCTTACATTCATCCTCCCAACATGACCAAAGCATGTCTGTCTGATCTGTCATATCAATCAGTTTTTTAATCTCGGAGACAAAATTGACACATGCAAATGTCAAACTGTAAATTGAAAAAAAACGAACAACAATCATTTGAAATGTTAAATTAGTCTCTGGGATAAAAAAACGAACTTTATAGTTAAAAATTGAAAAGAGAATGCTTATGCATCTTTTAAATTTTTGTCACTACATCTTTCTATATACCGCACCGTTGCCTTGTCACATCATTTTTCAGCCTATCATTTATAGTTACACCACACATGCTTCTCAAGGAACGCATTTCCACAGCATTTACTTTACATTCATGCTTCTTTTACCACACCCAACATTCACTTCCACACATAGGTGTAGGCACCAGTACACGATTATGAACAGCCAGTCGAGCTTCTTTGGGCATCGACTGGTTGGTCACCATCGCCTGTATAGCACCATTCACTTTATTTCTCGCATTTACTTTTAGATGTGGAAACATCTTTATCAATCTTTCCATCCCTTGTCTGTGACTCCCCAAATATACAAATTAACTTACTTGCCTACACTCTTATCATTTATTTGCTTTATAATTTGTCTAAGCAAAATAGCACACACGTAACACAATAAATGTTATCTTTTCCGCTCGACACAACTTTTGCTTAATGTTAATCCACTTCTTTTCCAAAGTACCCACAACTATTTTTGAACAGCTAGTTGTTGCACGCGCATGCTTTTAAAAATAATCAATAGATGGCGATACATGTACTTAACACTTATTTTCAGTTTCTCATCATCTGTAATGCTGTTAAAGGGTTACTACTCTAGGTACTGATGATTTAGTTCGACTTTGTGATATTTTTAATTATGATTTGATTATAAATACAATTATGAATCCCTAATTTGCCTTTTCGTTACCTGTAGCACTGTAAAAGAGTTAATGTAGGAAAAAGGTACGTTTTGCGAAAGTTGCATTATGAGAAAGGTGCATTTTAAGAATGGTACGTTTTGCGTATGGTGTGCATTTTGCGAAAGGTACATTCTGCGACTGAACGATCTAGTGATCGCTCTTGCTTCACAGGGATGTAATTTGCTAACATGGTGACATGTCAGTGTGACACGTGATTTCAGTGCTATATCTAAAGCCTGATATCTCATGATGTTTAACCTTCACCGTTTTTAGAGCTGTGGTGATAAAATAATTTACAAAAAGTAAAGCATCTGTCTGTTTGGGTTCGAACTTTTGACCTACAACTCGTAAGTTTCATAACATCATCAGCCTATAATGTTCCCACTGCTCTCAGCTTGCTGCTCTCGGCATGTCCTAGATTCATAAATTCGAAGACATGTGACATCTACCAACTCGCACTGGGCCCGCGTGGTGGATTACGGCCCACTCCCTCTCGCAGAGAGGAGAGGCCTGTGTCCCAGCAGTGGGGACATTATAGGTTGATTATATTATGTAAGTTTCTGGAATGTTCAACCTTTCGGAATAAATTCTCTTAAATAATGGTGCAAACTGTATCAAATTCCATTGCATAGTTTAGATGAACTAAGTTGTCATACAGACTGATTCTATACGAAAAGCAATATTTTGTTATATACTATATAATGTAAAGATTTAGTATAATGTCGTGGCCCAATCACTTTATACCAGTCTAAAAAAAATACAAAAGTACGAAATAGTCACTCAAATAAGGACACAATACGACGATTGTCCATGCTCATAAGTGTAAACCTAGCTGGGGATTGCCGAGAGTGGGGCAACATTTAGCAAATTGCTCTGCTGACGGTACGTGCCGCGAGCGCCACCTGTGTTACTTTTACTGAAGCTTTTCTTTGTTCTGTCGTGCATTAAATAAGGACCCGCTTCGTGGAGTCTTGGGTAGATTGGGTATTAAAGTTTGTTATTTTAGTGTTATTCGACAAACTGACAGCTTCTTTTAGTCAGACTTTTGTATTTCCAGATGTATTGGGTATTGGTAAATACATTCATTATATTTTTCGGATTAGACTTTAAACGTTGGGTCTTTTGTTTACGTATATTTTTTACAAGCTATTACTTAACTTTTTTTGGTGGGGTTCAATCAAATCATACGATTTGATTAATTATGCCTACATTAAAGCGTTTATTTAATTACTTTTTTGTTTAACGCCCTGACAAGACCCAATTGACCAAAATAGGCTTCTCTTAAGAAAAAATATTTCCAAATCTGTATAGTTTGTGGTACTCGTAGCGGAAAATATATATGTTAATTTTGAACATATTTCCCAGAACTTGGTTGTTACCAAAACACGTTTTGAAAAAAAAATCTCGATACAAATTATCGCTAAACTATCCTCTTACCTTTAGTTCTAATCCGAAATATCTGAATTAAATATCAAGATACGTGACATATTTAATCAATAACAAGAACGTCTTACTTGAATGCAGAACTTGGTTGTTTTTAATTTTCGATTACTCAACTCAATTTTAAGTAAATAGATAATTGCTTCATATTTTGCAATAAATTACAAGCCTTGTGTCATCGCGCTTCTCTTTCTTTTCTATGCAATCTGACAGTGATCGTGGTTTAGGTGTTGTCAGCGTCTTAACCACAGCCCACAACTGGGTAAAGCGCTTACAAAATTATTGCTATTCTTATATAAGTTTATCCCAAACGCTAGCTAAAGCACACAAACACAAAGTGATGTAAGTATGCAAAATTGTTTGACGATGCAGCATAATATGCACAAGTTTCTACTTCATAACATAACGTAAACACTGATAGTCCCTGTGAGACTAACTTTAGACCATGCAGACGATAGAGGTATAAAATGACGTCATGTGAGTTTGTCGTCTTAATATGCTCCAAATTATCATATTGAAGTGTTATAAATACATGTATGGAGACATGAGGAACAGGGTGCAAAGTTCACTCATCCTCCATATAGAAGGGAGGATCCTCCGTCCAGACGGGTGTCATGTCTGGTGGGCTATATATGCTAGTTGCACGGTAAACTCTGCTTGCGTGATGCAGGATTTTGCGTGGCGTCAGTGTGTTGCGTAGTACATATGTGACAATGTAGATGCCGCCACAAATGCCCAGCACATAATCCCGGAGAGCAGAGTCTCGGTAATCTTAGGACAGAACGTTAAGTTAACGTCGGTAATTATTATAGCAGGCCTGTAGTATCCCACTACTGGGCAAAGGTCTCCCTCCGTTCTTTTTGTATCGTTCAGGGTTCTGCGCTACTTAGTGCTAATTCTCACGGAATACATCCAACAATATTTCGCCAAGGAGATTGTGAAAAAATTCGTGATGAATTAAAAATAGTAACAAGAGATGACAATACATCTGACGATGCTGTTGCAGAGATAATGATTACTTTAGTGTATAATGTGAAACCAACATACCTGTAGTTTAATTTTGGTTTAATTTGGAAGTGTCATGGCAGTTAACGCAAAAACGTAAACACATATCCCGACTTTCCACGATGTGTGCTCCTAAAGTTTGTATTATAAACTTCTCAACAATGGAACCCGACAGGTGTCGCGGCTGGCGGGACCGAAACTATTATGAGTTAATTCCATGTATTCATGTCAGTCTCATCTTGTTGTTTATATTATTGTTTGTTTGTATATTAGACTATCTTTATATATGTATCTTTCGGTCGGAGGTCGGAAATTATTCCACGGGGACGTACTACCGGAATAAAAAGTATCGTAACCCACGTCATCCCATGGTCTACCCATGTGCCAAATTTCATCCAAACTCGTTCAGCTGTTTAAGCGTAAAAGCGTAACAAACCACGAAACAAACTCACTTTCGCATTTATAATATTAGTTAGGAAGTTAGGGTAATATTCAGTGAATTTTGCAGTCGTTTTTAGTTGGAAGTTGGAAAAAAAAACTTTTAATTTTGGTCAATAATGTACGTATATAATCATAAATATGTATATTTTCCACGAGCGCCCATCCTCGTGTCCTTATCCCAATTTATTTGAGGTCGACGCAGTACTTACGTCTCTTTCTTCGACATTTCTCTATCAGCCTACATCTAAAATCAAAATCAAAATATTGTATTTCACATAAACCTACATGGACACTTATGAAACGTCAGAAGCTAGGGGCACGGTTCCAATTGGTCGTTTCCTATGGAGAAGAACCGGCGAGAAACTTCACGGTTACTCTTTTAAAAATAATTGGCTTTTACAATGTTTTCAAATTACAGTGTTAATAAGTATAGGAGGACAATATGTAGGCCTATCAGCAAGTACCAGGTCCTTAACAAAAAATAAATGGTCTACAAATCTAGTCTATTAATCCTAAAACAACGTTCTCACATTCACAAAATATAAAAGAATCTATATAAATATTAATCCTACTTCCTACTAATATCATAAATGCGAAATTTTGTAAGAATGGATGGATGGATGTTTGTTACTCTTTCACGCAAAAAGTACTGAACGGATTTGAATGAAATTTGGCACACAGATATTTTGTAACCAGGAATAACACATAAAATACTTTTTATCCCGATATACTGACGGGGTCAAAATTTATCCGGGTGAAACCGCGGGCCGTATCTAGTAATATTATAAATGCGAAAGTTTGTAAGGATGGATGGATGGATGTTTGTTACTCTTTCACGCAAAAAGTTCTGAACGGATTTGGATTAAATTTGGCACACAGATAGTTTATAACCAGGAATAACACATAGGATACTTTTTATCTCGATATACCCACGGGGTCAAAACTTATGTGGGTGAAACCACGGGGCGCATCTAGTAAAACAATAAAAATAAAAACCTATTTAAACCGAATGACAAGATTGCCATTATTATGTATACACATGCCCCTAGGCATAATCATCATTCACTTAATCCATCCATCTTTACTTTGGTTGGTTTTCCCATGAGTACTGGTAGAAACTAAACAATGATCTCATAGTACTGCCAGCACCTTAATTGTGTAACACACTATCCATCACAATTTGGATGTGTTTATACCTACAATTTTTATTTCAGACTTGTTGTAATGGCAAACATGTCATTTGGTTTAAATGGGTTTTTTATTTTTATTATTTTATTAATATTTTACATAGATTATTGTGTACCTTGTGAATGTGAGAACGTTGTAGGCTTATTAGACTAGATATTTTGTAGACATTTTTCTTTTTTTTTTGTTAAGTATCTGGTACGTCTCGACAGGCCTACACTGTCCTCCCATACCTATTAACTAACACAGTAATTTGAAAACATTGTAAAAGCCAATTTATTATTTTTAAAAGAGTAACCGTGGAGTTTCTCGCCGGCTCTTCTCCATAGGAAACGACCAATTGGAACCGTGCACCTAGCTTCTGACGTTTCATAAGTGCCCATGTAGGTTTATGTGAAATAAAAATATTTTGATTTTGATTTTAGATGTAGGCTGATAGAGAATTGTCGAAGAAAGAGACGTAAGTACTGCGTCGACCTCAAATAAATTGGGATAAGGACACGAGGATGGGCGCTCGTGGAAAATATACATATTTATGATTATATACGTACATTATTGACCAAAATTAAAAGTTTTTTTTTCCAATAATTTCCGACCTCCGACCGAAAGCTAGTCTAATATACAAACAAACAACAATATAAACAACAAGATGAGACTGACATGAATACATGGAATTAACTCATAATAGTTTCGGTCCCGCCAGCCGCGACACCTGTCGGGTTCCATTGTTGAGAAGTTTATAATACAAACTTTAGGAGCACACATCGTGGAAAGTCGGGATATGTGTTTACGTTTTTGCGTTAACTGCCAGGACACTTCCTAATTAAACCAAAATTAAACTACAGGTATGTTGGTTTCACATTATACACTAAAGTAATCATTATCTCTGCAACAGCATCGTCAGATGTATTGTCAATAAAATTATTTTGATTTTGATTGATTTTGAGTTTGAAGTATATTGCTAATTCATTGCTTCATAGTTCGAAAATTTTGTCTGCTCAACAACGTAAATAAAGCAATGAATTTTGTTGAACTGTCAAAATGCAGGATCTTTTTGATCTTGAATTACATTTCTCAGGGAATTTCATTCAAGTGCAAACGGTTGTAATCTGTGAATTTTTTTGCCACAAGCGAAAAGATATACAGTTGATGCCATGTACAGTTCGTACGTGCTACGATCCTTAATTTAGTGAAAGTGACTTTAGTCAAATTCAAGTTATGACTATTTTATTATAAGAAATATCAAAACATTTGATTTTTTGATTAAGAATTTCATTTTAAATCATTTAACAAATAAAAATACATCTGGTCTTACGGCCCGATAATACATTTATTTCCAACAGCGCAATAACAACCTTAAGAATGACAATTTATACGTACAAGGAAAAGAGAGAGAAAAAAATATCAATACAAAAATAAGATCTCATTTCGTGCGCGGATATATGGTTGTTAGAGAGTAATTCATATTGACCTCCGTACATCTATGTAGTTTGTAATTAAAATAAAAGTAGACAAGAAAGGTAAAGGTAAAGGTAAAGGTATTAATGAGTATTCTTGTAGCAACAAGAATACTCATTAAATTTTGTATTTTCTTTACCTCTGTCCCTTAGATCCTTGGACCATGTTGTGATATTATTTTCTGAGCCGGCTTATTATTTCCAGACTAATAAGACCACCTTTGTTAATACGGTTCATAATCCGCAAAGCAAAGATTATTCAGCAGCTATTCATTCTAGGCATACTAAACTTGTTACTCAATTCGGGTAAAAGGATGGGCTAGGTTAAAAGGTGGGGTGACTGGTCAAGGATCGCCAGACTAACAGTTTAGTCAGGGTCGCGTTTGTACTTGACTGATTTATAATGATCATGATGACCTGCGGGATAATAGCGTAATACACTATCAATAGTTTCATTTTGACAGTTCAATAATAATCGATTCTGCAAGCGTTCTCCGACAGTAATTTCTCCTTTGGACTGATCACCGACAGGACGTTTAATTTTTGAGAGATTCAACGATAGAACGTTTCACCTATGGACATTTCGCCGATTGGACCTTTCATATGCGTCACTTTCGACGACTGTAATAGAGGGGATCTGGAGCTCGACGGTCGCTGCCGCGACACGCTCGCTTCGCTCGCTCGCCTTCGCTCGTTAATGGTGACTGTTCTAACCTAACCTAACCCAACATTATCCTTCGCTGTAGCTGTCAACCTACTATATTTGCTACCAAGGGCTGTCGTCGAAACTGACGCATATGAACAGTTCTGTCGGCGAAATGTGACAAATACTTCAAAATCATTCAGATTGTGATTGATGGTCTGTTACGCAATTAGGGTGTTGAGTGTAACTAGATATAATACCGTCGGGGTAGATGTGTTCTTGAACGATGAACGTGAATCGGCAAGCGTAGGGTGGATAGGACGTCTTCTGGTTTTAAAGACAATATTCACAGGATGGTTGGTAACAGCTGAATAAGAGTACTCAATACTCGGCGTATTGAGTTAAAAGATGCCCATGGACTGCTACTTAAGCTGATGACTTCGGCTGATGATGAAGCCCAAATACACAAACACAAAATGCAAATTGCTCATAACTTTTTTAATATTCTACGCTACACCCAAAGTCATAAGCATTTACACCAAACGTTTCAAAAGTGAAACGGTATAAAGTTAAGATTACCCTCATTATTGCGTACTTGGTAAACGTTAACGTGTGTTATTGCATATTAAAACTTGAGCCCAACCGCCATCCCGCGTTAATTTATATTAATCCCACGTTGCTCAGTTCTGGGGGCTACCCACGAGAATTACGTTTGGAGAAGAATTTCACTTTTGGGAATTACGTTTGGCGAAATGTTTTTTTACCTTTGGGTGTTTTATCTTTTTACCCGACTGCCCCAGAAGGAGGGTAATGTTTTTCGAGAGTATGTATGTATATATGTATGTATGTATGTCTAATTCTTTGGCATGCTCTGTAGCCTAAACGGCTTGATGGATTTTAACATAAGAGGTGTCGTTAGATTTGTCTTCATTGTGGGAGTGACATAGGCATTATAATATTTATATATTGCATCTGCAAATACAAAAAAAATGGGGGAAGGTTTTTTTTTAAATAAATTATAACAATATTGATATTAAATCAAAGCTAAAGCAAGTCAATTCCATATATATATGTATATATTAATAAAACTAAAAAGCTTGAAATAAAACAAATTATTTAAAAAACAAAAAACACGACTGCAAAAACACAGTCATAACTGAAAAGAGAAAAACAAGCATTATAATCTATAGAATTTTGGTAACGCAGGCAGGGAGAAACCAATAACCTAAAATATGGTGTAGCTTTTGTTTGTCCGCCTGCGATACCAAAATTCTATAGATTATAATGCTTGTTTTTCTCTTTTCAGTTATGTGTTTCTGCAGTCGTGTTTTTTGTTTTTACCATTGAGGGTGGCAATTTTAATAGTAAACGAATGCTAATGCATATTGTCAGATCGCAGTCCAACTTCACAATCGTATGTATAAAGATTTCTAGTTGAGGAATATTTGCTAGTGGAGTTTACGGTCACGAATGCTGTTAAACATTTTTCTTTCTAATGCCCTTTCATTGATTTGAAGTTGATTTGTCAACCTTCAGTCATTGAAGCGGCATCAGAAGGGTGAAGAAACCTTAGAGAAGTTTTTCTTTTTCAAATTATACATTTATCTCACAAAAATTAAAATGTTTGCGACTTGTTTTGTTGAAAACTTTATTTTCGACAAAACAACTTGCAAACATTTATATTTAAGCTTTTATTCTGCTTTAAGTAGTGTAGTTTGCGCGTTATAGTAAGGATGTTAAAGCCTCGCATTTCAAGGCATACTGCCAAACCTACTATACGTGTGGGTGAAATATACGCAGAGAGCCTACGACGACCTGCGCGTGCAGTCTAATAATGGTTTTATATTGATGGGGCTTTCGCGCTTCTGCAGCTCTTCGCAGATGTTCGCAGAAGTGTCTGAGTTGATTTTCATGCCATTATAGAACTTAAGTTAGGTTGTGGTATGGGTTCTATAGTGTTATGAAATTAAATATTCATTTAGTGTTACACAATGAATTTAATAATAAAGTTACTACAACTAAACACGGTTTATAAACAATAACTAAGATTAAAGTGATTATAAAGTGACGCGTAGTAACGCGGGCAATGGTTAGCGACTGACTGTAGTGTCGCCATCTCGTCGTGTGCTATTCTATCCGAACTCAGTCGTGGAACGTCATAGGTACTTGAGTTCACATGCTGTGTGTGTGCATGTGTGGATTGCATACCACTACACCATTATGAGGAAAAGAACAGCGTCTATAATGGGTAGGTTGCGCGGAAGCTCCAACAGCATCCTAAAACATTATTAGACAAAGTGGACGGTCCCTATAAATGGCACCGGGTGTGAAGGCACGTGCCGGCGTGTGTTGGGCCACATCTTTTATTATTGTTTGCGTTTGTAAAAGTTTACTAACATACTTTTTAAGTCATCGTTACTAATACTTTATGGATTGTGTGTACTTGTATGTGTAGTCCGAATTAAAGAATATATTTTTTTTTCTGAGAACTCTCAATATTCATTTATTTACATAACCAAATTACAAGATGATTATTAACATTAACTATATTAAATTAAAACTTAGTTAAGCCTAAAAAAGGCCCTTGGGGCACTGTACCGAGGATGCTGGCGGCATTTACTCGCTGAATTGCAATGCTGATGCGTTGCGCGAGAAAGCCGCCAGCTTTTCGGTCACCAGTTACATCAACTAGACGTTTCGCGATTTCCGCAAATAACTTACTAATTATTATTATTATTTCCTTACATAATTATCTCGTAACCATGGGGTCCTGGTCCTTTGGAAGGCGTACGAGGGGCCGAAGCCAACTCGTACAGGCCCCTTGGACAATTGTAATGGATTGACGCACCAACCGACGATTATCCCTGTTTGCTCTATGCAAGTTCACCGAAGGACAACCCTCGGTTGATGCAGGACTATTGCAGAATATAGAAACAAAACCTATTGGGCTATTGGGCTTGGGAGGCTATAGTGGATCGGTTTCCTAAGACTATGGAAAGGCTATGACCAATGTTTTATTATTATTAAATGACCGTTTTCGTGAGACACATTTGAATTTATTGATGTGTTATGTTTTATGGGTTTGCATACCGTAGGTAATTTCAAATTTAATATGTTTTGTAAGTGTCCGATAGGTAATAAGTTTACTACAAATGAACATTTTCTAACTGAAACACATTTTGAAAAATCTGTATGCATGAACCTTTGAATAGCAACTGTAATGTGACAACACGTAAAGCGCGGTCACTGTCGGACTGCATAGAAAAGAAAGAGAAACGCGATAACACAACGCTGATAATTTATTGCAAAATATGAAGCAATTATCTATTTACAAATAATCTATTGATTGGATAAAAAAAAAATAAAATACTGCTAATATGTTGCTTGTAGAATAATCTGACAAAATCAGAATAGTGTGGTAAGTATGGTTTTTAATCGTAAAAAAAAATGTTTAGAGGTATATTCGTGATTTATTTACATCATATTAAATTAGTTGTATTATGCTTTCAACACACTAGCACCTAGCATATACCCTGAAAATATCATATATTTTTCTGATTTTGTTTACCGCAGTGGATCATATACTTTTAGGTATTATAGAAAATTATAAATAAAACTTGCGTTTGGCTCCTGTAGTCCCCTTAAGAATCATTTCGTTGACTGAACATTTCAGCTTTATCTTACAAATCACAATTACGATAACTTCGTCGGCTGTCGTAATATGCCCCAAGCTTTGGTTTCACGACAGTTTGATCGATTGATGTTGGAAGTTTTGAAACGCGATTATTGTTTCTTAATGTTGTTAATTGTGGCTCTTTACATTGTTGGGATTCTTGGTAAGTATATGGATGAATTGATTCAACAATAGGAAGGGAGAATATTATCTACGATGATTATTTATACCAACCTAACTTAGTAAAAAAAAACGTCTGGGCGTCACCTTGTTTAAAAATGCTATTTCTTTGTAGATCTCAATGCTTGTTACCTAATTAGCCTACAATGTTCCCACTGCTAGGACACAGGCCTCCTCTCGGTCAAAGGGAGTGGGCCGTAATCCACCACGCGGGCCCAGTGCGGGTTGGTAGATGACTTGCCGGTTCCCTCACGATGTTTTCCTTCACCGTTTGAGAGCAGTGGTGACGAAATAATTTACACAAAGTAAAGCGCCTGTTTGGGTTCGAACTTACGACCTACAACTCGTAAGACGCGGACGTTACCGCTGAGCCACCACTGCTCCTGGATCTCAATGTTTGATAAGGCAATTCAAATTCAATCATTTTTTTTGTGGGACTTATATTTCAGGAATGTGTAGGTAACTTCTATACAATTCTATACATAATGTAGTTAAATACGTCAATAGTTTTAGTGCCTTATGAGGTCATAAGGCACTAAAACTATTGACACTGCTAAGGCACTGAAACTACAGCTCAAATGTTGACCTTAGAAAAGATTCCGTTACATACAGGTCAAGCTAACAAAATCGTGTTAAAAAAATAGCCATAAACTTTATGTTGTCTCCAATCATAAATGAAATCGAACTTTGATTTTTATGTCTTCATAAAAAATATTATTTTTTATTACTCTTGACACATTTTTTGGACAAGACACTACATTCAGATGATATCAAAGACATTTTTGTTGATAGTTGGGTAATAAAATTTATGGTTCGCCTTTGGGGTTGAAAGTCTACATATTTTTTTTTATTTTGCGATGATTGCTGGTAGCCAGTGAAGTAGAAGAAATGGGTTTGACGATTGATGTTTTTGAGAATGGAATGTTTTGAAAATAGACAGTTGTTTAAACATTTTTATGAGTTTTTTATTGGATTTGTTTTATCAAACGAGGTAACAAATCTATTAATAAGAAACAAAATGAAATATTAGCGATAAGTAAGATTTATCTATCTATCAGAATCCGAACTAAATACTAGCGATAAGAGAGCTAACTATTTTAATATGCTCGTAGTATGTTACGTTACATTCTAGATTGAATTATTATCTTTAATTCTGGGAGCCAAATTCGAATCTTAATTTCTCCCATCTGTTGGTGGTATTAAAATCTACACACGCACTTTGTGTTTGGTCTTATTCATAAAGATGAATATAGATGGCGCTATTCACAGGACAAATCAGACGGTGTCTGTTTTCCGAAGGAAGTAGGAGGAAGGTAAACCTGTTCATCAGTTACAAAGTCCTCACACTAGATGTAGCTTTCAGCCAAATAGAGAAATATTAGTTTAGTGCCGCTGCTATCAATATAATAAAAGAAAACTTAAAGAAAGAGGATAATGATGATACAAATAAGGCGAAAGAACTTTGTTCCAATCAGTTTCATTTAAATTATTTATTTATATTTATTTACAATAGTCTTCTAATACTTTCACACGTTACTTTTAGATTTTTCCGCTGGATTTAGTTCGGCTCCAAAAACATTCAATAAAAATGCCTTGTATTCTTCTGTTTTCACTGAGTATGCTATTCTAACGTTAGCTTTTTCTTTTTCCACGAAATCGTTTGTATTGATCCCTCTCTTGTCACCTGTAAACAGAAGGAAACGATTAGATCAACTATCTAGTACTTACTGGATTTTTTCTTTTAATATTTTCTGACTCGTCTTTATCGTTTTACATTATCAACAGGAACAGTCTTGTTTCCCTCACTGCTGATATTAAGCCTTCTCCTTTTCATCATGCAAGAATCATTATTACAAAATGATCATCATCTCGAAAATCCAAAGGATTCTCGTGACCTTCAGGTGCTCAGCAGACGGCGGACATTTTGACCGCGAATGACCACTAAAGAGCTCATCCGGCAAGCATCGGCAGCACGGTCGTTCTATCCTCCATAATTGCGTAGATTTCCATACGTTTTATCGTTACGGACAAATTCTCCATCGCCTGCTTAGCGCCTCACTTCGGCGGGTACCTCAGGGTTGTATTACTATGAACTTACCGCAAACAGTGATATCGTTCTTTGAATACTTGTACTCCGCCACTAGATCTGGCCTCAGGAACAGTGAAACCGTTGCAGGATCCAACGCTTGCCAGGTTGGTTGTACACCCAAAACTACCTTTTCATATTTATTTTGGGCTTTCATTATATCCGTGTCTATTGCTCCCAGGTCCTTTTCTCTCCATTCCTAGAAAAAAATAATTCAACCTTCAGTCACTGGGCAGTTTGTAATTGGAATAGTGTTTTTAGTTAGTTGTTACTAGAATGCAAAGAGTTATTGGGTTTTCCATGAATTAATCCTCAGTAGCAACGAAAGTAGACTGCACTACAGGCTTAGCACGAGCACCGTTTTATCTACGGAAGAATAGACAAAAATGACGTTCCGTGTAGAAAGTACGACGACAGCAAAGTAGACAGAGTCAACTGTACTTTTTACGAAATTCACTCTTTTACATAATTCGACTCAGAATTCTTTGTCAATTTTTTTTCTGTTTGATTCTCAATTTTTACTGATATTAAGCCACGTATATACAACAATTTTTCTCAAAATGTCGAAGTAGCGTATTTTGGAACAAAAACATATTATAGTAATATTGGCCTACACTATTTCCTTGGTAATGTCCTATTAACTAAATGATGTAAAATAGGAGAAGATAGCCTTGTTCTTATATTAATTATCACAGTTTTGCGTTCAAAACGCTCTCCTGTAAAATCATGATTTTGTAGATAACCTTATATACTTTGTGGCCGTCGAGTAGAAAAACGCAAATTGTCTTCACTACCTTAGACAACTGTCAGTTGTCAGTGTTATTTTGACAGTTTGGTATAGAAAGTTTCTTCTGAAATAGTCTACATATAAAAGAACCTAGACAAAGATCGGTAGAAACGAAAGACAAACTGACAGATTGCAGAAGGATTTCTACGGTGCGACGTCAAATATGGAGAAACGAAATGTCACTTTGTATAGAAAAAGCTATGTCTATTCTTCGAATAAATAGAAAGCGTCATGCTAAGCCTGCAGGACTGTATTTAAGATAACGATAAAGATAACGATCTACGACAACGACGTCATTTACGATCTATGGAGATGTTGGTAGTCTGTCATAATAGTTTTAAATTAATTAAGTGTACGGCCCTATCTGGGAGAACTTACATATAAAAATAAATAGACCGAATACTTGACTTGCTAAAATGGAGGAGCTCATGGCTAAGTAATAATAGCCGTACGGGTCGATCCATCTAGTTAAGCTACGCTTACCCGGGGTTGGTCCATAGATGGGTTATCTTTATGTACCGAGACTCCTCCGTACCTTGGAAAGCACGTCAAGCTGTTGCTCCCGACTGTCAATCGTGGATCTTTGACAGTTGTTACGAGTCATCAGAAGCCCGAAAGTCTGACAAGCAGTCTTACCAATGGGATATCCGATAGGCAGTCGCTCCATGTAAAATAGTGGTATTCAGCTGTATCCGGTTAGACTGGCAGCCAACCCTAACGTAGTTGGGAAAAAGCTGGGCAGATTGATTGATTGACTTGCCTTGGTAAAATTGAGGTACTCCTTCGCCTGTGAGAAGGGGAATATCGTGACTTTGTCGGGAGTGGCATTCTGTGCCACTACATGATACGCTTCTACATCCATGTGAGCGTTGAATTCTGGTGTTGGGTGTTCTTCACCTATACATTAAAATACAACATTATCCTATAGCCCAACTTCAAAAGATTTCAAGCAAGCCTCTGTATTTCGTTTTATTTATCTGGCAACAAGAAAGTCTTCGTGATATTCATTTAGCCAGTAATTTAAAAATAAGTTAATTTGTTAGTATCACTTACTATGAATATGTCCTGCACCTATGTATAAATGGTTTAACCTGGACAAAAAGCCAGGGTCCAGTTTCATGGCTAAAGCTATGTTTGTCAACGTCCCAATTGTTATCACAGTCAAATCACCTGAAAATACAGAAACGTTTCGTTAGTTTTATTTACCACTGGGTTTTATTCATACTTTACCAATTTCTACATAACCATCAAACTAAATTAAAATGCATCCAGCATATTCTTCAGGAATAGTTGCACTACTTCAAAAGCACCCACACAAAGTCCTGTCCTTGAAAGACCACTCAATGGATAGTTTATTTTTATCCGTACCTTCATAAGTTTTAGAGTAATCAATAAGAGCATTCACAGCGTTCTCGGTCTTGGCTGACACCAGGTCAGGGAAGGTTTCACCACTGTCTCCTAAACCATCCTTGCCATAATAATCAGTCACTGATGGAGTTGTCACCAATGATGCTTTGGATCCCCTGTAAATTGGCAGCTGGAATTAGTGAAGATTTTTTAATATAATGTCATGTAAAGTCACACTTACTGCTATGACTTTCTCGAAGTTACCACTGATTGTGGTTTACTGTCCAATGTCGATGTATTGATTAAGGTTATCAATGAATTCCACCATGGGCCCCCTAAAAAGAACCCATAACCATGGTCCTTTCTACATTATTTAAATTAATACATTAAATTCCTTCATCCTTCTCTTTAGGATTAATTTCATTCCCATTGCAGATGCCCTTCACATGTGGTCCGTGTTAGAATTCTCACTGTTTGTCCACCGCCACCGTCAACGGGACGTCAACGAGAAACGAGATTTGACATCGCGTCGACGGAGGTGCGGTGAACACGTGGCCATAGTAAATGTATGTATTGCTACTTCGGCGCCGTCATCTCGTTCTCATTGACGTCCCATTGACGTGGACGTAGATTGGTGGACAAACAGCCTTTCTATTTGTCTTTCTCTCATAGACTACCTTCCCGTAAAATATGCCACTAGTAAAAAAAGATTTTAAAACTATCGTACATAAACGATTATTGGCCTAATGGATCGACTTTCAGCCTTAACTTCTACCAAATAAGATTTAAACAGACAATTTATTTGCCAACATACGTAAACTGTGTTATCAAACAATTATATAACAGTTACAGTAGGTATAGTGTTAATTGAAACACAGTTGTTGACATTAATATTCGTTACGAATTCTTATCTTAGTAGGCGAAGTCACAGTTCAACGAATGATCGATAAATAACTACGATCGCTATTGCATAATAATTTATTTATTTATTTATCGTTAATTAAACATAGTTTAAGACCTACTTTTGAAGAACCATTCAACTAGGTAGGTATGTATTTATCTGGTAGTCATTTATCTTGACAATGCAACTCACTATAGTCGGTGATCTGTTACCGATAGGCGCCACCTTGATGTGCCTACCGATGTGCCTTCAAATTATCGCCGCGACTATATCGTCATGTGGAGATTGATTCATGAGTTTCTATTGAATTTGAGGGCACGCACAGTGGAACGAATGTATGGGAGCGGTTGGACGTAGACATGTCCGAAAAATAAGAGTAAAATTATGCCAAACTAATGATGCCATCTTATTTGATTACTTAATGCCTTCATAAATTGTGGTGATGAATTTCTTCATAACTCCCATATTTCGGGAGTAATTTGAGAAAATGTGAAATTTTACTATGAAAATGAGTGTATCGAGCTCTCTCCCTCCTGATTCCGGGCTTGTTTCAAGTAGCGGTCTCTAATATCGTAATGCTATTACTAAGAGCTATATTTAATACTAAGACACATAGTGCGCCAAATGTGCACTTTCTGGGATAAAAGGAAATGAAAATTTAAAAAAAAAAAACGTTTTTTCCCCATTTGTATTTACTTTAAACCGCAGACAGACTTATTAAGAGGTCTATAAATATATTATATATATACAGAAATATATATTAACAAAAATATTCACAAGAACTGATGAGAGTATGACTTTTAAGTAAGTTGATAATAAATTACCTAGTTTCATTAAAAGTACAATAAATAATTAAGATGTAAGCTCTAATTTACTAAGTTACACATTTTAAAACAATAACATCATTTAATTATCTTCGTCATCATCATCATCATCAATTAATTCAAATTCAGAATCGATGTCCGCTAAATCATTTATGTTAACAAATTCGATATCACTTTTCTCAGAATCCGTAAGCTCATAAAATTCCTTAAAAGAAGATTTTTTTACAAACTTATTTCCTTTTGGACGGATACTTGTAACAAGTGGATCAGAAGACAGTAAAAGATTGTGCATAATATCTTCATTGCATGAGATACTGCTATGCTTTCGAGAATGCCCCTCTCTATATTTTCTAAAATCTTTATTTCTAGCCTCAGATGCCTCTTCGGATAGAAAACCAATGGGCACAATTGACATGTTCTGAACTATGTCTGGCCCATGCATTAAAATTTTATGAAGTGAAGAAGGCATATAATACCATGGGTATAACTCCACGTAAAGCTTAGCAGTATCAAAGCAGAACTCTCGGAATTTAGTTACGTTGATCTTCTCTCCTGATGAAATACACTGCAAGATCACACAGATTTTTCTTAAAAGCATAGCATCTATTCCGGTCAGTTCAGCAGATTTAGTGTAGTTTTCAAAAAATCTCCTTGCCGAGTTGCCATTGTTGGTGGATCCACTGCCTTGTTTCACAACATCGAGAAGTAAGCCCGTTTCTCTTCTTACAGCCTCTTGAACTCTTTTCTTCCTGTCATCAACTTGCCTTTTTGCTATATCACCCCTTACTTGCCATGATTTTATGTCTAATTTGTAGGAAATGTGTAATAAGCATTCCATTGAGCGAATCCAAGCGTGAAGGGTGCTTAAGCTATATTTATACATGTCCTCGTTTGCGTGTTTATCTTTGATTAACTCTAAATTATTCATTTCTTTAGGACAAGCCTTGCATATGTCACACACTGAAGCTGCTGTATTGGATATAATGGAATGAATTTTACCATCAATCATTGTCAACAGCAGTTGGTGTTTGACACTAATTCCATCAGTGATGGTGGATGGAGTTAAGGCTTCAATCTCTGCTTCGATTTCAGCCATCTCTCTCTGCACATTTTCTTTGGTTTCCTTTATAAACTTAAACAATATTGGCCGGCAAAATGAAGTGGAAGATGGTCGCTCGTTTTCCCAAATTGTTACACCTTTTGAGACGAGCCGCAGTGGTACAAGACTAATCATAAAATTACTAGCAAGATCGATTTGCTCATCTTCACTCGTCCTTTGATGATAAATGCTTTGGCTAGATGATCCGTCAAAACCCCATTTGCTGGTCAATACGAGCTGTTGATTGGGATCAACAGGGGTTTCTAACGACCTAATAAGTCTTCTTGAGGTTAAATCCATCAAGGCTTGTAATTTGATTTTTGCAGAGCTCTCTGTAACTGTGAGATCTTCTTTGGCCGGATAGCACTTAATTTTTTCTTTAACCAACATGTAGTAACTCGGGTATTGAAGAGCTCCTTCTTGAGTGTTGAAATCCCGAAGAGTGTTATAGCGCCATTTCGATAAGTTCATCGATACATAAAGAGCCAATGCCTTCAAAGGGGATATTTCCCGTACCTGAATTGATTTACCTTCAATGAAGGCTTTGATTTTTGAGGCCTCTTCTGGATTCTCCGTCAAGTATTTCATAACATAAGCTGTATCGCTTTGTCCTGCCTTTTGAAGCGCCCTTTCGGCCGAAAACATAATTTCAGCGCTGCTACTGCTGCATGAAAGACTATCTTCAGTGCGTCTTCTTTTTTGCCGGTTACTAAGGTCCTCAAAAGATTTACGAGGACTAGGATGTGTACAAGTTGAAGCATCAGATTTAGCAGGAGAAATTATGGGCTCGATGACGTCACTTATATTTTCTGTAGAAGGTTCCATATTTTCATTCTGTAATTCCGGCCATTGAATTGCAGCCTGTAGCCAAATCTCATGTTTCTTCCGAAACTTATCTGTGCTTCTTCCAGACTGTGTCCATTTTGCATAAATGCGGTAGCAAAATCGACGACACCAGTCTTTTAAACTTGTTTCAGCACTTTCACATAACTGAACACAACTGTTATCTTTTAAAACACTGAACAAATAGTTAAAGTCGCGTAAATCTTTATGTGCGCGTGCGCATAAAGCAACGTGAATATCAAGATTTGTATTAAAATTTGGAAAATACATTGCGAGATTAGCTTGGATACAACGAGGTGTAAATCAACACTGATTTTAAAGTTACTAATAGTGACCTATTTATATAAAATCCAGGTATCCCAGGTATCCTTTGTTAAATATTGTAAGGTAATTAGTTATTGTGATAATTAGTAAATGATGCATGCTAAATTAGTGTATTAAGAGCCATTTAGTAATTAAATAATAGCAATGTTCTTATCAGTAATCATTAGTGCATCAGTTTTATATGTAAACCTTAAGTCCCTAATTATATATCCTAATTAGCTTATATCTTCTCTAATTGGCTGCTCAGAAATGTTATTGTAATAAGGTAAACCTTTAGAAAAACGGTTTTAATCAACAAAATAAACAAAAAATAAAAAAATTGTGTTATAAAATAAACATCACTCTTTATCCCAGAAAGTGCACATTTGGCGCACTATGTGTCTTAGTATTAAATATAGCTCTTAGTATTAGCATTATGATATTAGAGACCGCTACTTGAAACAAGCCCGGAATCAGGAGGGAGAGAGCTCGATACACTCATTTTCATAGTAAAATTTCACATTTTCTCAAATTACTCCCGAAATATGGGAGTTATGAAGAAATTCATCACCACAAGTTATGAAGGCATTAAGTAATCGAATAAGATGGCATCATTAGTTTGGCATAATTTTACTCTTTTTTTTCGGACATGTCTACGTCCAACCGCTCCCATACATTCGTTCCACTGTGGCACGGCGAGACTATCGTCGCGATTTTCTCGCCCATGGAGGTGACGCCTTATTGTACTAAAGCTCATTCACGCTCAAATTTTAATGACGTAAAAGCATAAGTAAGTCATTGTAATGTAACTATTATCTCATTGTGATAAAGTATAAATTAGAATGACAGCAGTGAGTATGATGAAACTCTACATTTTTCCGAATTTGTATCTTACCTTACCTAAGAGTTACATTACAAATTACGTCGATCGTTAATGTTTTACCCCAGAAAGCAAGCAAGCTATGGCAAAATTTTACAATATTGACAATAATATTTAAGTTGGTGGTTCTTGGACTTTTGTTCTACTTACATCTTGTCTTTTAGCAACTCTCAGTATCCTCTGATTGTTGTAGCAAACGTTATCTTCTTTGGTATTTCCATTCCCTGTCGTTAGAGCTAGGAGTTTTGGTCTGAAAAAAAGAATTAGTTAACGTATATAATCTTTATATAATTGTACTCCACAAAAATACCTAAATAAAATAAATCAAACACTACAAAATATACTATGGGCAGCCATATCTCTTTCTGCGATCTATTCCAGGCAACCATGGAATGGACAGTGGTTTGCCTGGACATAAAGTCCATGGGGCTGTCGTTGGTGCAAACAATAAATACAATAGGTTTACTAGAATAAATACTCATAATTTACTAGAAAATACTATAAATGAATACTTATTCAATAAATGGTTAAAATCAGTTTTTCTTGGATCAGGGACAATCTGTACGACTGATTTGTTTTGTAAATTGTTTCGATTTTATGTATTCTATTTTATCTTCTGCTCTTACACATGTTGTCTACATCACTTTCCTACACTACTTTCCTGTCGTAGGTATGCTGGAAGAGATTTCTTCAGAAATAAGCATCACCTTTGTACATATTTTTCTGTTCTGTTCTTCTTTTCTGTTTTATATGTGTGTACATAAATGGTTAAATAAATAAATAAGTTGGTACAATGATGAAATCATAACCTTTCAGCAAGTTGTCAGACTGGAGTGACCGCTGAAGATGATAAGCCTGCATAGCAAACGTATTGATTGGCTGCGGTGTATACTCAGTTCTTATTAAAAAATATTATTTTCTGAACTATATTTGTTTAACTTTTGTCTATGGTTATTCTCGTGAAAATAATAGGAGCCTGTTTCCTCATTTAATTTATGCCAAAAACAAACTCAAAATGGTAGATGAAAAACATGCTCTCCCATACATCGATATATGCCACGGTCAATTCTCCAACTGCAAATTTAAGTTTGTCTTCTATTACTCGTTAACTTGTAAAGCCCACATAGCTGTAATAGTTTTCCTTTTAATTTAATTTTCCTTTTTTTCATGAACGGCCTATCCAACGATACACCATGCGGTAAACGAGAAAAAAAATATATTATCCCTACATTACGAGCAGCACTCTAATAAAACATTTTTCACGTGATTAATATGTATACCTATGCTAAATAACAGCTTTCTAGTACTAAGCGTCTCTAAGCTACAGCGGGAACAGACAGACAGATAGACGGACATGGCGAAACTATAAGGGTTCCTTGTTTACTACGGAACCCTAAAAACTACATCATTCTCATAAATGGCTATTTGAATGAAGGTGGTTCTGCTCATCCAGAATTGATGACCGAATATGTATAGGTGTATAGGGTCATTCGGTTAAAACTTACCCATCAAAGTGTTTCTCGTACAGCAAAGCCAGGAATATGGCCATCGCATCGTCACCACCAGCGTCATTGTCTATTATGAACTTTGGCTTCCCCTTCTCGGCTGATAAGCTGACAATTAGATAATTGTTTATTAGATAAACGTTTCACTTGGTCACATGGTCAAAAGGAAAATAAATGTAATTGAAATAACAATTACAATTATTTACATAACCAAATTACCAGAAGATTATAAACATTAACTAAATTAAATTAAAACTAAGTTAAACCTAAAAAAAGGCCCTCGAGGCATTGTACCGAGAGTGCTGGCGACATTTCCACGCTGAATTGCAATGCTGATGCGTTGCGCGATAAAGTTACATCAACTAGACGTTTCGCGATTTCCGCAAATAAGTAATGCGCACTGGACCCCACGGACCGTGGGTCTCGACGCTAAAGGGCACAAAGTTGTACTCTCTGCCAAGGCCTTCATATTTAATAAGATTCAGATTTTCGGCATTTTCTGCACCCGCTTTAGAAGTAGTCCGTTGGAGGTGGGTATTATTATTGAAATAATAGTTATATTTTATGATGGGACGGCAAGATGTCAGTATGTAGGAACAACAACAAGTATTTTTTGTACAGCACCATTTATATTCTGGAACGTTAGTGAACCTACAAAATATGATACTATCAACAGTAATTAATGGCTATGACTGCAAATCAGCCTTTATATTGATACGTGTCTGGAGGGAAAATCGAAATCGTTTATTTTTGCTGATTGATGACACAGCTAAAAATATACATAAAACTATAAAAACTACAAAGTTATTTACAGCGGTCAGTATTTAAAATATATAAAAAATATATAAAAATCAATATATAAAAGTCAATATAAAATTCATATATAAAAGTCAATATATAAAAAACTCCTTTCATCCAAATGTACGGAAATGCCACACCATAATTGTCTGATTGAAACTGAAGAGTGGCATTTGAAGATGATTGAGATCAGCATCTGCCTAGCCTTTTTCCAACTATATTGGGGTTGGCTTCCAGACTAACCGGATGAAGCTGAATACCAGTATTTTACATGGAGCGACTGCCTATCTGGCCTCCACAACCCAGTTACTGGGTAATACGATACCCTTTGGTAAGACTGTTGTCAGACTTTCGAGCTTCTGACGACCCGTAACGACTGTCAAAGATCCACGAATGACAGCCGGGAGCAACGGCTTAACGTTCTTTCCGATCATGGATGGGTCTTGGTATGTAAAGATGGTCAGCCATCCACGGACCAACCTCGGCAAGCGTGCCTTAACCTGATAGATATAACCTGACCCGTGCGGCTGTTATTACGTAGCCACAAGCCCCTGAAGAAGATTGAAGCACTAGTAGATATGTGATAATGTGAATAAAGGGATTGGCTTGTCAGTCAATGCATTAAGACGCTGACAACACCTAAACTGCGGTTACTGTCAGATTGCATAGAAAAGAAAGAGAAGCGCGATGACACAACGCTTGTAATTTATTGCAAAATATGAAGCAATTATCTATTTACTCAAAATCGAGTTGAGTAATCGAAAATAAAAAACAACCAAGTTCTGCATTTAAATAAGACGTTCTTGTTATTAATTAAATACGTAACGCATGTTGATATTTAATACAGATATTTTGGATTAGAACTCAAGGTAAGAGGTTAGTTTAACGTTAGTTTGTAACGAGATTTTTTTTCAAAACGTTTTTTGGTAACAACCAAGTTCTGGGAAATATGTTCAAAATTAACATATATTTTTTCGCTACCACAAACTATACAGATTTTGGCAATTTTCTTTTTTAAGAGAAGCCTATTTTGGTGAATTGGGTCTTGTCAGCGCCTTAATACAAATCCATATATCTTGCATCATCACCAAGATCTTATCAGATAACGCAACACCATACTCAACGAGACTAATGATAACACAGTAAACCAGAAATCTCATAATTATCAATTTCTCTGTGATGTAACAGCCACATTATCGACTAGGTATTATTATGATAACACATGATACGTTGTACTCGATGCTTGATGTATAATTATTTTTATTATTGGGCAGGGTCAAGTTAAATTAGCTAGCGGAACTCCTCAGACATGATGGGTATCGAACTATCGATATCTTATCACGATAAAACAAAACAAAAAAAAATGGGGCCATCAACCGCCGCATCTTGAAATATCAGTTTAAAAAATCTGTTTTTTTCTGTGTAAATTTCACAGAAGTGATGGGTATCGATAACTTAACACGATAAAATTAAAATAAAACAGATTTTCTGAACTCATACTTCCAGTAACAAAAACAACAGCGGTCGTTGGCCCCAAAAAAAAAATCTTTTACAGTATTATTTTATCTTATTTAGTAGATCCACTTCTGCGGAGTTCCACTAGCTAATTTAATTTGACCCTGTATTTTTATTTAAATATTACCAAAAAACTTTGAGGAAGTTGTTGCTGATTAATCCATTTCCTTGGTTGGCTCTAAAAATTAAAGCCGGAAAGGTACCAAGAGGATTATATTTAGACACTCATACGAACTTAACCACTGTACCTACATGTACTTTCGTCACAGAGTACTTTATAATAATACTAGATGCGCCCCGCGGTTTCGACCGCATAAGTTTTGACCCCGTCGGTATATCGGGATAAAAAGTATCCTATGTGTTATTCCTGGTTATAAACTATCTGTGTACCAAATTTCATCCAAATCCGTTCAATACTTTTTGCGTGAAAGAGTAACAAACATCCATCCATCCATTCTTACAAACTTTCGCAATTATAATATTAGTAGGATAATCTTCAGCTATCTAATCGCAATTATAATACCTATTACTCGTAGTAGGGTAGGATAATCTTCAGCTAAAAATTCTAAGCTGCTAACTCCATTTTTGGCTAAGTTGACTATTAGGTATCAAACGAAAGAGAAAAAAATAACGCGTAATCGTCAAACATGCTAACAGAGCAAACTAAACCCTCAATTTCGCGCCGCAATCTTTTATGCTATTGTAATCGTTTCAGTATTTTATTTTATTTCTCACAAGCAGTATAAATGGAGCAAGTTAGCTTATATAAGCTAAGCTAAGCTAAGCTAAGTTTCTACTATATAGTCGACGATCTAAGAAACTTTCGTTTAGAACTAAACTGTCCTCACACAAATACGTAGATATTGGTGCCGATTCCCTTGTTCACAAATTAAACTAAATTTAAGTTCAGTGCATCTTTTTCTTTCTATTTC
Source organism: Atethmia centrago (assembly GCA_905333075.3). NCBI lineage: Eukaryota > Metazoa > Arthropoda > Insecta > Lepidoptera > Noctuidae > Atethmia > Atethmia centrago. The sequence continues at coordinate 25,415,195 of HG995369.1, forward strand.
ATTAAGAAAAGGACAGAAGATAAATTTTAGTTTAGTCCTGTCAAATTAATCAGCGCCTGTCACTACTCCATACAAGTTTAGACGTGATTAAAAACTTGCCTACTAAAATTACGTCAATTTACGTCAAGCGCTGATTAATTTGACAGGACTAAACTAAAATTTATCTTCTATCCTTTTCTTAATGAAATAGAAAGAAAAAGATGCACTGAACTTAAATTTAGTTTAGTTTGTGAACAAGGGAATCGGCGCCATTGTAATAAAAACAAATTACCTACCAATTAATACACACACAAACATACAAAAATACGAAAATTGTTCTTAAAACCAACATCATAAGGACGTGTTGTAACGATCGCGTCGGGAGATGAACTACAGCATAAAATATTATATCGTGTTTGCATTCTTCTTGTTGTGTAGGTAATCTTTAAATTGAGATGCAAAATCTTCGGAAGACCTGTTTAGGCTTTAGGCAAGTTACTAGAACAAGAACTTGTTTGATCATCACACACACATAACTCCGTGCAGTAAGTGCATTGTTATGAAGTGCAGTAAACTGCACATCAGTGGCAACAATTTGACATAGGGATGGAGATCTGAGGTCGATTAATCGAAGAATCGATTTCTTGGACCAAAACAACCGATTTTTTTAATCGATATCCAGTACGGCACCGATCCAGTGAATCGATATTTCATCCTAGAAAATCGAAATTCGATTTTTCTGTTTTGATAGGAACCTGAACCGTAAATGATTTACAATTAGTTGAATGCGTTGTTCACTTCGCAGATAGTTTTTTTTTTTTTTTTTCTTTATTTTAAGGGCTTTATCGCTGAGCGATAACGTCACCCTGTAACATCAGCACAATCAACTTAACCTAAAAACACTTTGTCATTCTGACATTAATACTTACTTTAAAACAGAAAATGCCAGTTTGTACAGTATCCTCGCTTGTTCCGATAAAGGACAAGCCAGGAAAGCATTACACTCTCCAATATCATATCTTTGATTAGTTGAACCAAGTAAATTAAATCGCAAAGCTTCATTCCGCACACACTCCATCAAAACATGTTGTACATCTTCGACTACTCCACATTCTTCACAGTTGGGTGACGTAACCTTTTTCATTAGAAAACCAAACTTTCTTGATGGAATGTGACCGGAACGAAGTCTTAGTGCCATCACTAAATCCATTCTGCTAAGCAGATTTATCCATCTATACACTGGAAGCTTTGGTTGGATGGTCTTGTACCATATTCCCTTTTCGGTTGACCTCTGGTTTTCGCAGATAGTTCTGGAAAATCGATTTATTAATACTCGATTTTTTTGTGTATCGATTTATCAGATTTCGATTCGAATCGATTTAAGAATCGATACTTTTCGGAAAGAATCGTCTTCCCTAATTTGACATTGACAGCGCCTTTATGTCGTAGCAGTGCATGCGAGTGATAACACTGATGTGCGGTTGTTTCTTCAAAACAGTACACTTATTGCATGGAGTGTAAGTATACAGGGTCAAATTAACTTAGCTAGCGAAACTCCGCAGACAAAGTCAAAGTCAAAGTCAAATTATTTATTTCAAATAGGCACATAAAAGGCACTTCTGAACGTCAAAATTTACAAAAAAAAAAATAGAATTGATTCTACGACGTGATGGGTATCAGTATCTAAACACGATTAAATAAATATAAAAAAGATTTGATGTTTTTTGTGGGGATCATCCACCGCTGGTAGTGTTGTTCATTGAAGTATGAGTTGAAAAAATCTATTTTATTTGTTTTATCGTTTTTAGATATCGATATCTAAAGTCGAATTGTAAAATGGTCATATTTATTGTATTCCAGACTTTACACTTATTATTATACATTTATTTTGCATCATCATTTTCCTGCCCTTGTCCCATGTTATTTGGTGTCGGCGCAACACGTTATCTTCTTCCATCCTCCCCTGTCAGCCGTCATGCTCTCATTCACTCCCTTCTCTTTCATATCATTCCTCACACAATCCATCCATCTTTTCTTTGGCCTTCCTCCCCCTCTCCACCCATCAACATTCATATTCATCACTCTTTTAGTCACATGCGTTTCACCCTTCCTCATCACATGCCCATACCAAGCCAAACGATTTCCTTTCAACTTTTCTGTCACTGGCGCCACTTGCAAGCTGCCCCTTATATATTCATTTCTTACTTTATCCATTTTCGTCACTCCACACATCCATCTCAACATTCTCATCTCCGCTGCATGCACTCTTTTTTCGTCCGTCTTCTTCACGGCCCAGCACTCCGATCCATACAGTACGACAGGCCTTATCACGGACTTGTAAATTTTCCCCTTTAACTTGAGGAGCATCCGTGGGTCTCAAGTTGTTCCTGTGACCTGTCGCCATTTCGTCCATCCCGAGCATATAAATCATAAATTGATTAAACTAAACTAACTCCTATTTATTGCAATGGTGATCGTTTGCTCATGCACACATGTCAGATTGCTCCAGTGAATTAATCATTCGTCTTTATCATGTCTGTGAAGTTTACACAAAACAAAACAATTTATTTACTGACATTTCAAGTGTCTACACTAACTGCGGTCGATGACCCTACAAAAAGCCATCAAATTACTTTCTTTTTTTGTTTGATAATGGTTAAGTATTGATGCCCATCATGTCTGCGAAGTTTCGCTAGCAAATATTATTTGACCCTGTACATATATGACCCTGTATGTATATATGTATACGTTTTTAGTTGTAGATACGTACCTACTTTATTGATAAAGGTATTTCCACTATCTACACAAAGGATAAAGGTACGATTGTTGCCTTAATGATAAAGGAATGCTAAAGTGACTCTGTTAACCTTCATTGAGCAATTGTGCACTTGCATACTAGGTACTTACCCAATAAGATAATAGCTAGAGCCGCATTTCTGTGCGTTTGCGACAGTCATACCTATAAAACTTTTTACTGAGACCTATGTAAAAGACAAAAGAGATTCTTTACAATACGGATGATGACAATTTTTTTCTGCCCGTAAGGTACCAAGATTATTAAAAAAAAATATTGGACACGGTGTTTTTTTTTTTAACGTAGTCAAAAGATTACGGCGTTACATTGAGTTAAAATCTGACATGACGTCTCGCCTTGCTAGATTATATTATACTGAATTGTGACGTAGTGAGCCCCCACTCCCCAACTTTAATACGTTTCATCTCATTCATCTCGTTTCATTTAAGTATTTTTTTATTAATATGATAAAGCAAAAAATACGTTTCTAATTTTTTTTTATTATCTGACTGATGGACTAAATAGGATTTAATTTTTATTATAGCACAGCCATATAAAATAAAGTAAAAAAATACAAAAACTCCCCCCACAGGGGGTGCCCTTAACGTGCAGTCGCTTAGTAAGGTAAGAAATTCTTTGAGTCCGCTTAAGGCAGCCACAGGATAGTCCGGTCATGACCTCTCAAGGTCAACTACGAGATGCCATTCATAAAAAAAAACAAAACCATCCTTATTTGGCTTCGCCGCAGTCAAGTAACAAACCGCAATCATGGTCGCGACCTTGACCGTTTGTTTTTATCCTTATGCACCTCACGATTGTTTTAATAAGTACCTACACCTTCTGTCTATTTTATGAAAATGTTATGTATATGTAAAGATTACTCAGATTTTAAAACAAATAAAACTAAACGACTATGTACTTTTATTGAAATAGTTTTATTTCTATCTTTTTATTATTTTTTAATTATTACAATTATTTTAAACAACTCTTGTATTATCATATTTATCATCTATATATTATATTCCATCCTAGCTTGACTGATTCGGAATGATTTGCAGAAAGAATATCTATCTTTTTATGAAGTTCTAATCATTACAATTATTTTAGACTACTCCTGTTTTATCATATTTATCATCTATTAGCTTCCATCCTAGCTGGACTGATTTGAAATGATTTGCAGAAAAAAATATTACGTTAGGTTACCTAAACAAGCCCATTCTTAAAACACAAAACATGTAGGGCTTACGATTTTGCAGCCATTTTCTGGATCCACTTTCTAAACACACTGACACTCACTTCAAAGGCAGGCAAGTTAATAATCTATTAGATTCCATCCTAGCTAGACCGATTTGGAATGATTTGCAGAAAAAATATTAGGTTATGTTACCTAAACAAGCCAATTCTTAAAACACAAAGCATGTAGGACTTACGATTTTGCAGCCATTTTCTGAATCCACTTTCTAAACACACTGACACTCACTTCAAAGGCAGGAAAGATAATGAATGATAGTATCTTCTAGATGTTTATAATTTTCTTTGTTTTCCTACTTACAAAGCTTATCACTACGTCTAATTCAATACTAACACTATACATATGTATATACAATACTGTGTATTTAGCCGGCGCGTGCGCTCCATATCATGACGTAGTCGCACGAGTGTTGACGATTGCGAGCGAAATGTAAATACTCCGGTCGATGACCTTCGTATTCCCGTCTCGTTCTCCGCTTTTCTCCACTCCCAAATTATTATGAATCGCCACTTTTGTTTGGCAAATCCAAGCGTGACGAGTGTTGCAAGTAATTTTAGTATCGATATATGATCTCGATTGTAATCTTAGCAATTTCAATAAAAAATATTTTTTAAACATTTACTTTCAGTCTTTTGCACTAAAAAATTATAAATTTCAGATCACTCAATGATAAAATTTTAGCACAAAATTATGAGTTATTGTTTTAGCGAGAAAGTGTAACAAACAACCAAACAAACTCACTTTCGCATTTATAATATTACTAGACGCACCCCGCGGTTTCACCCACATGAGTCTTAATCCCATGGGAATATCGAGATAAAAAGTATCTTATGTCCTAATCCAGGTTATAGTCTATCCATGTGCCAAATTTCTTCCAAATCCGTTCAGCCGTTTTAGCGTGAAAGCGTAACAAACAAACAAACTCTCTTTCGCATTTATAATATTGGTTAGGATGAAGCATAAAAAAGTATGTAGTCAGGATATAGAAATACTTTTGGAGTACCTACCTGGTAGCTATTACATTTTTACTGTTGAATGTAAACTCAAGGAAATATACTTTTTATTAAATTGACTACAAACTTAGATGTTATGTAGGTATATTAACCTTTTGACCGCCACAGTCATGTATAGATGACAGAGCAAAATGTGCCCAGCACGCCACGGTCACGACTCCGCAGACACGTCTTTGTTTTTTGACGTGGCGGTCTATAGGTTAAAATCACAACTGTCATTCTTTGACAGTCAAAACAGCATAAAGTGTCTGTCAATTTGATAAACAATTAATCTCATGACAAGCTGCTTCCTCAGTGATAGAATACCAAGTCTACTTACGATAGGTAGACTTGGTAGGGATGGCAGAATATTCCTGCAATATTTTGTACGAGTATATACAAAATATTGCAGGAGTATTCTGCCATGAATGGATTACATTGGTTCAAAGATCACTATAGCACATTTTTTTTTTTGCGTTACCAAATAGCTAAACATTATGTTCTTATTTCAAATCACAACAAATGTTACTTTAAGTCAAGGTTTCTTTACGATGTTTTCCTTCACCGATGTAACGTCCAAAACAAACTCAGACAGTGCATAATTTTAAAAGTCATATTAGTACTTGCTCGGATTTGAACCAACAACCGCATGTGAGGTGAGGTCGTAACCACTGGGCCATTATGACAAAGTTAGGTGGTAGGTTTTTGACATACAGGTCAAAAACCTACCACCTAACTTTGTCATCATCAAATACGAAAAAGCTTGTTATTTTTATTCTTAGAATTATCTAAAGCATTTTGTGTCATAATGGCCCAGTGGTTACGACTTTGCCTCTCATGCGGTTGTTGGTTCAAATCCGAGCAAGTACCAATATGACTTTTTTTACATCTTATTGAACAGTAGGTCGCACAAGATGGTAACGCTTTGGTCGTGAGCTGACCTATTGTAGTAAGTAGTTTCAATAAAAGCAGCTTAAACCGGTTTCTTTAATAATAATAATAATAACAATAACGAAGAATTACCGGAGATTTATTGTGAAGGATGGCACGGTTGACGTGTGTCGGGCGTGTCCAGGAGATTAAAGGCTCCTACATACTGGTGCGACTTGTCACGCGACGCGACGCGACACAAAGACACCGCGTGTAGCGCTACAAGCGGTGCCTTTGTGTAGCGACGCGTCGCGCGCCAAGTCGCGCCAGTATGTAGGAGCCTTCAATCCGACACATTATCTCGTTGTCGTATCGTTTTCGTCTAGCTAACGAATAGTAGGTACTTGCATAGACACAACCAGGATTATCGATCAGCAACTTGCTCTGAAATACCTTGCCTTGTGGAATCTGAAGTGCTGTACTACAGGTATGTGCCCGACCCAGTTCTCGAAAATGGAAATATCCTGCCGTTTTGCCGAAAAGATTTTGCCGAAAAGATTTTGCCAAAATTTCACTGCCCAAACAAATTTTAGCAAACATTTTTTACCAATGCAATGTTTAGAATTATTTTTGTACGCACATTTTCATTTGATCCAAATTTTACTTGGCAGAATATCAAGTATCAAGGATAATGTAATTTAGGCATTAGGTCTTTAATCAAATGATTTATTACAGCAAAAAGTCTTTAGATACGAGTACTAAACGTTAGAGAAGTTTATGTGCTTGAATTTGTCTGAAACAAGTCTTTATGTTTACTTATGGAACTAGTTAGAGTAGGTTATTATTTCAAAAATGGTTAGGTTAGGTTAGGTTAAAACTGAGACCAGAAACGACTAGATTATATAGAAAAAAAAATATTTTTAGCAACCTATCGAGAACCGAACTACTTAGTTAGACGAGGTAGAAATTTAAATTTTGCGTGAAATGAGTTATTCCAACTGAAATACTTGACTACGTAAAAATTGATAAAAGTACTAGTTCGTTAACAAGTTATTGTTTAAACGGTCACTTGCCAAACATTAGGTTTGCGTTACAATTATTTGTAAAGAGATTTTTTTCTAAGTAATAATTTGGCAAATGAAATTATGCGGAAAATTGTTTGGGAAGTGATAATTTGGCAATTTCTTTTCGATGAAACAAGGGAGACCCGGAAATATCACATTGTACTGGGAACGATCCATCATCACTGACAGGACTATTTTTGCCACTAAGCCTGATATAGTGGTGGTGGATCGAACAGAGCGGCGCGCAATGATTATTAGCATAACAGTCCCTCATGACGGGAAACTCGTGAAAGCCGAGAAAGATAAACAAATCAAGTCATGATACTTGATTTGTTTATCTTTGTTTAACTTGGTTGACTCACCAGGTTGTTGACTTGTGGGATGTGGATCCAGCAATCATTGTGCCGATAGTCATATCAACCAATGGCTTAATTGCCAAGAGTCTCGAACACCTAAGGAGGCTCTCGTTGGGCAGCTAGATTAAGGGCTTGTTTCAGAAAGTGGTACTTCTGGACACGGCTTACATTGTTAGGAGGTTCCTCTCTCTCGTGACTGGTAGCTTGGACCCTGTTCCCGTTACCGGTAGGCTACCATTTTTAATATTTTTAAATGTTTTTGTATTTTTATATTTTAATATTTAAAGATAATAATAATAATAATAAAATAATATTTTATTGACATAAAAGTAAACATTTATATAATTATGTAAACCAGGGACTCCTGCGCTAGTTTGTTACCTGTGTTACAGAAATCAGTGTCTTCTCCCAGTAGTTTTCCTTACCACTAACATGTTGCTTACTGTACGTCTGCGATACTATTTTCTAGTATTCATGTTCTAGAAATCAAGGTGTAAGCTCAGCAGAATACACATCCAGCAAGAATTTCTTGTACCGCTCGACGTTAGCTGCATACACGACTCTTCCATTAGGATTTGTTGAGGAGAAGTTATTTGTGTTTATTCCTCTTTTATCACCTGAAAAGTTAACAAAAAAGACGCGATCAAATGACGTACTAAATTTTACTGTAGATTTGCTGTGATTTAAAATAAGAACAGAATGTTTAGCTATTTGGTAACTCAAAAAAAATGTGATCATCTTTGAACCAATATGTAATCCATTCATGGCAGAATATTCCTGCAATATTTAGTATATACTTATCGTAGGTAGACTTGGTATTGTATCACTGAGGAAGCAGCTTGACATGAGACTGCTAGGTACGTACAGGGAAATTAATTGTTTATCAAATTGACAGACACACTACCTATGCCATTTTGCCGTGTTATTTAGCCATTTCATACGACTCTCAAAGAATGACAGTTATGATTTTAATATACTATTTAAGTTTTTAGTCAATCAACAATCAATCAATCAACTCAGCCTATAACAGTCCACTGCTGGACATAGGCCTCTCCCAGGCTGCGCCACAACACCCTGTCCTCCGCTTTCCGCATCCAGTCTGTCCCAGCCACCTTTTTAAGGTCGTCGGTCCATCTAGCTGGGGGGCGTCCCACACTACGCTTGCCAATACGCGGTCTCCACTCTAGGACTCGTCTGCTCCACCGGCCATCGGTCCTTCGACAAATATGGCCAGCCCACTGCCACTTCAGCTTGCTTACTCTGCAGGCTATGTCGGTAACTCCGGTTCTCTTCCGGATAACTGCATTTCTGATCTTATCCTTCAAAGAAACTCCAAGCATAGCCCGCTCCATGGCGCGCTGAGCGACCTTGAATTTGTGGACCAGCCCGACTGTCAGTGTCCACGTTTCGGCACCGTATGTCATAACGGGCAGGACGCACTGGTTAAAGACCTTAGTCTTCAAACACTGCGGGATTGATTGATTCTTTCTCAAAGTTGTGTCTACCGAGCTGGATAACTTGTCCTAGGTAGACGTACTCCTTCACAACTTCGAGAAGCGACCCTTCGATATGGATTGGACTCGGCAAGACGTGCGAATTGTACATGACTTTCGTCTTGTCGAAATTCATGCCGAGGCCAACCCGCCGAGAGGCTCCATTTAGGCTGTGCAGCATCTGGTCTAACTGTTCCAGTGTCTCTGCCACATAAGTTTTTAGTCAATTTAATAAAAAAATATTATTCCTTGCAGAACAGTGGTGGCTCAGTGTTAACGGGCCCGACTTACGAGTTGGAGGTCGTGGGTTCAAACCCAGGCAGGCACATTACTGTGTGTAAATAAATTCATCATCACTGCTCTCAAAACGGTGAAGGAAAACATCGTGAGGAAAGCGACATGCCCTAGAACCAATAATTCGAAGACATGTCTACCAACCCGCACTGGGCCTGCATGGTAGATTACAGCCCAGTCCCTCCCACAGAGAGGAGGCCTGTGTCCCAGCAGTGTGAACGTTATAGGCTGATTATGTACATTTCCTTGAGTTTATATTCAACAGTAAAAATGTATTGTTCTGTGTAATAGCTACCAGCAGGCTTAGCATGACACTCTCTGTTTCTTCGAAGAATAGACACGGCTCTTTCTATACAAAGTGACATTTCGTCTCAGTTTTTGACATCTCAGCGTAGAAATCCTTCTACAATCTGTCATCTTGTCTTTCGTTTCTAACAATCTTTGTCTATGTCCTTTTTTATGTAGGATTTCTACGGTGGGATGTCAAAAAAGGAGAAACGAAATGTCACTTTGTATGGAAAGAGCCGTGTCTATTCTTCGAATAAATAGAGAGTGTCATGCTAAGCCTGCAAGTAGGTACTACGAAAGTGTGTCTTCATCCTGACTACATACTTTTTATGATTCATCCTAACCAATATTATAAATGGGAAAATGAGTTTGTTTGTTACGCCTTCACGACAAAACGACTGAACGGATTTGTATGAAAATTGGCACATCGGTAGACCACTTTTCATTCTGGATCGCAGACGTAGTGGTGGGTAACAGCTAATCTATTTCTAAATCTAGATTAACTCCGTTCTTACCTTCCAAAATAATATCGTTGTACGTATTTCTGAACTCGTCTACTATATCATTATTCAGTGCCATAGCTGCTACAGCCGGGTCCAGTTTCTGCCAGGTGGTCTTCTTTGGGAGCGATATTTGTTCATAACCGTTTAGTGCTTGCATTAATGGGGTCTGAATTTTTCCTAAGACATTTTTACGCCATTCCTGTAACAAATTAATTAAATTAGCGCTCGTTATTAGCAGATTGCTTGTCAATATCCATTGTCACCATCATCTGCCTAGCCTTTTTCCAACTATGTTGAGGTCGGCTAAATGGATACAGCTGAACATCAGTATTCTATACGCATCAAAAACATACATTTGAAAATGGGAGCCAAGTTCAATATTAATAACAGGCGTGGTTGTCGACTTCACTGATCGGGACTTTTCCGATTTTCTTTTGGCGCTCAAAGAGCGTCGGCTGTTGGTAAACAATTATTCTGAAATTGTTTTTTGAAAAAACAAGATGACGGTTTTAATTCCAATTTTGGCTACGCGTCAGAATTCCTTGTATAGCTAGATACCATATTTACTTCCGGGTATTTATAAACGTAATATATCAAAGAAATTTTGTAATATTAATGACAAACTTACTACAGACGTATTTAACGTCAACTGAATCTGTGAGAACGCGACAAACGTCACTTTGTCTAGTACAGCACTGTCTCCAACGATGTGGTAAGCTTCTGGGTCCATGTACGCGTTGAATTCTGGCGTAGAGTGTAATTCACCTGTAGAAAAATAAAACGTAACTACTGACTGTTTTAAGCCACACCCACAGATAAAGTCACGCTTTCTTCCCATGGGGGTAGGCAGAAAGTAAAGAACGCCACCTGCTACGATCCTTACATACTCCTTTTGCTTCGTTTACGTTCAAACATTTGGATTATAGTCGCACATAAAAATGTGCGTTGAGTTTAAATCAACTTACTATAAATATGACCTGCCCCGACATAAAGATGTGCAAGTCTTCCAATAAACTCAGGGTCCAGTCTTGCTGCTAAAGCTATGTTGGTAGCAGGACCAATGGCAACGATTATTAGGTCTCCTGAAACATGAAAAATAATAATAATTCAAGTGAAGCTAGACGAGCAGGTTTGAAATGTACACACTTTACACTGGACCCAAATAGGCCATACAGATTCAATTGAATTCTAACTTTCTAAAGCTTTAACTGGACCCAAATAGGCCATACAGATTCAATTGAATTCTAACTTTCTAAAGCTTTATTTACACGAAGAAAGTTTCTTGCCCGTGGCATATAATAACGTTGGAGCGACATCTAGATACTGTTTGGATGGTGCAAAAGTTGCACCGTCGGCGTCGTTGTTGCTTCACCTTACGGTATGTCTAAAAATAAATTCTGCTTTCGATTTTTTTTTCATGCAAATTTAATTTTTTTGGTACTTTTCATGCGAATTTTTGATGTGAAACATCTTTCCTCTCGCTTTCTGTGCGAGTGATTACGTGAAAAGGGATGGAAGTGTGTAGACAGAAAGTGACAGCAGAGACTCATGGAATTAGTAAGTACTATACAAGGTGTCGTTTTGCATCCTCGTCAAATTCAAGGAGGTAACTATGCTAATGATTCTCGACACGAATTAATAATAAAATAAGTAGGTCTTTTTTTTTAATTTTCGGAAATCGACATGTGTAGGACATGCATGTTAAAACGTGGCATGTATGATACCGCATTGTAACTGCCCGTTTACACACACATCATAGCAGCCTCCTGAAATTTGAGGAGGATGCAAAGCGACACCTTGTATAGATTGTAAATAGAGGGGGTAGAATTTCGACGAGTGGGCGACCACTAACTAGTTTGAATAATTATTCGAATAAATATTTCAGTATTTAGATTTTTTTAATTCTGAGGTTAATTTCTGTCGCTGCTCAGTTGTTTATTAGCAAGGTGAGATGTCAGATGTAACACATCATATGCGACTACTATAAGGGTCGCTCGTTTTTTTGTTTGATGTTCCAAATTCAAATTACATTCTTAACCAGCGGTTTTAGTATATTCCAAGCCAGCGGGTTATAATGAAACTCTTTACAATAATATTGCCCGGTTCGCATGACATAATAATTTAACATTACCAAGCAGGTGGTGTAAAAATGTAATTTATAATGATTACCTTTATATTTCTTGGAAAGTTCGAGAAGGGCGACAGCTGCTGGTTGATCCTGGATCTTGACCGGTGCTGAAGGTAAATAGCCATCGTCTCCTAGCCCATCATAACCGTAATAGTGATCAGATTCGAGTTTTTCTATCAGAGCTTGATGAGCACCCGAGTATGTCGGTATCTGAAAAAACATTATATAAAATTAATGAATTTTGGTATGTTATGTGGTCAAAATCACGCTAAACCGTTGGTCCTGGCTGTCATTCGTGGATCTTCGACAGTGGTTATTGGTCATCAGAAGCCTGAAAGTCTGATAACCGTTCTTACCAAGAGGTATTACTCAGTAACTGGATTGTGTAGGTCAGATAATCAGTCACTGCATATAAAATGCTGCATCCGGTTAGATTGGAAGCCGACCCCACCATAGTTGGAAAAAGGCTAGGCAGATTATGGTCTGTTATGCAAACATTTTAGATTATAAATAAATGCAACGCTATTGGTCCTCTGCAGGCAAAGTCCTATTACATTTTGAAAAGGAGCGAAGTTTATATTACGGGATTTACAAAAAAAACTATTTTTCTCTTTTTAAAACAATAAAAGAAAGTTTTTTAAAGTGAAACTTTTGGCTCTTACAGACTGGAGCGATACCGCGGGCGCGACAGGCATTTTGGCGACAGGCCTGTCGCGCCCGCGATAGCGCCTCAGTATGCAGGCGCCTTTATTCCATCGCCTCAATTTTTTTAGGTTTAGGTTTAAAGAATTTATTCTCATAAGAACAATACATAGGTTCAAATTCAATTTTTTTCATCCATCTATCGCATGTCGCATTACAGCCGGCCGCGGAGCAGGTGTAAAGTGAAAGGCGCTCGGCAGAGCAGCCAAGTCCAATATGGCGGCGCCCATGGCTCGCATCAGCTAACCGTGTAGCATTTATATTCTCACTCATTCGTGCAAGTGCTCCGCGGTATTTGTGTGTTTTGAACATTGTATAGATGTAAATGTTGTTGTTCAATTGATCGTGATGGACAAAGATACAGCTAGTGAGTCAAATAAACCGGTCAACAAGGGAAAAACCAAGAATAGTGCGAAAATATCTGACGAAAAAAGGTTCACTTGCATCGTGGTTTCATAAAACCATACAATGTTTTGGATGATCAAATCTGCATAATGACTCAATTTTTTTTAACGTTTTCGGTACACCGACCCTTACTCCGCAACATAACCAAAGCAATCAGTCACAGAAATAAGCGATCGTTGTATTCATGTCATTCATTTGTTCGGAAGCCGAAAGGCGGCCTCTGTGGGCGCAACCCTGCGATCGGGCTTGCCAAAATGAATACGACAGTCGCTTATTCGCTTTGGTTAGGCCGCCATAGATAGGTAAAATCTATAGATTTGCTGAACCATAATTTATTAAAATAAAATAAAATAAAATAAAAATAAAAATGTTTATTTCAATTACAAAAATCATTTTGATACATATTGTTGGAGATCACCTTTTAAGCAAGGAATTGCTTGTATTAGGAGACTCCGCACTTCCACTTGTCATATTTATGCAATTGAAATGTAGACAATGTAAACATGTAAGACTATTAGATAAGAGGGTAACTTAAAAATTATACAATCAGCTCTCCAAATGAATGAGCGTAATGCAGAGAATGGCCAGATCGCGCGCGCGCGTGTGTATGTGTGTGTGGTATGTGTATAATGAGTGTGTGAGTGAGGGTGGGTGCGAGTGTGTAAGTGAGTGTGGGTGCGAGTGTGATTTGTGATGTTAGGTATATGGTGCGAGTTATAATGTGTTAATGATCAGTGCTTAGTTTACTTATCCCAATTAATATACTGTCATTTATTTATTTATTTGTGAGTTAGTGTAGTTTATTAGACACGTTTTCGTGCCTAAACGAAGCATAGTTCCAAATGTAGGTTGTCGGTTGCCGGTTAGCCCTGCGACAAAGTCTTGGGATCGAAAAGAAGCTAAACAAGTCTTCTTTCACTAACCATGTGCACGTCAGCCCAAATGTAGCCACTTTGGCTATTGCAAAGTAGATATAATAGACTCAACGTCCTCGTATGTTTTAGTTTTTAGCCAATCGGTTACAACTTTTTTACAGTCCCTGAGCTTCATAGAATATATACGCAATTCTTTATTCAGCAGGTTGTATAGAGTAGATGATTTGCTTAGGTATTGTCTTTTAGCGAAAGCAGATCTAGTCTTGACAGTTGGAGCGACTAAGTAGCTCCTTCTGTTTTTTGATTTAGAGGGGACATATGGGAGGGATGAGTGTTTTTTTAATATAAGTTGAAGCATATAAAGCTTTCTTACTGACAGAAAATCCGATAATAAGTAGAGGCTGTGAGTGGGGTATTTATATGGTTTAAAATAAATAACCTTTATTAAGGTTCTCTGCGCCCTCTCGAGTTCCAAAAATTTTAGTTTTGTTGTCCCTCCCCAGCAAGGCAGGCAGTACATGAGGATAGATTGGGCCAGTGATATGTATACTTGCTTCAGAAGTTGTATTGAAGCCGCATGTCGTAGTGTTTTAAAGGTCCATATCAGCTTCCTAACTCTTTTCATAATAAGTTCGGTGTGCTTGTGCCAGGACAGGCGCTGGTCAATTATTACACCTAGATATTTGGTATGCTGTAACCTGTCAATTTTTAAGCAGGAGCAGCCAGGGGTTGCCGGGTTGGGAGAGTTATGGATTTTTATTTGGAAGTCTTGTGACGGTTGTGAGTTTTTGTACTTAGTAAAGCAGATGTAGTTTGATTTGGAGGCATTCAGTGTGAGGAGACTATGGTTTAGCCAGGCTGCTATTTTCGCAAGGCCACATTCGGCCAGCCCAAAAACATTATCCCAAGTCCTACCAGTGAATACAATGGCTGTATCATCGGCGTATGAGAAAATGAGCCCGCCATCAATCTTCATGTTGCAGAGATTATTAATGTAAATAAGGAACAAGGTCGGTCCAAGAACACTGCCCTGGGGGACTCCGAAAGTGACGGTTGACTCGGAGCTTGTATACATGGCGATTTTAACCTTTTGTTTGCGATTATTGAGGTAGGATTTAAAAAGTTCAAGAGTGAGTCCCCTTATGCCAATGTGTTCAAGCCTCTGTAAAAGTAAGGGGACTGATACTGTATCAAAGGCCTTTTTGAGGTCAAGGAAAACAGCTAGGCTCTTGGCTCCACCATCTACACCGGCTACCAAAGCAGAAGTTAGTGACAGAACTGCATCCTCAGTAGACTTACCCTGTCTAAACCCAAACTGAGAAGGCGACAGTATTTTATATTTAGTTAGGAATTTAATTAGGCGTGAGTTTATGAGTTTCTCAAGGATTTTTGATACAGACGGCAGGACCGAAATTGGTCTATAGTTAGACGGGTCATACTTATCTCTAGTCTTGTACACAGGCGTTATAAGGGCCACTTTCAACGCGTCTGGGAACAGTCCTTGCTTGAAGCAAAGGTTAATTAAGTGGGTTATGATTGGTACAATTTGTTCGTGTGCCGATTTTAGAAAGTTGACTTGTATTTTGTCCCAACCGGGAGCGCTATCCGGTTTCAAGCTCATTAGTGTGGCTCGAACTTCGTCGGGATCTGTGTCGAGAAGAACAAAAGATGAAGCCAAGGGACTGTCTGCCGAAAAAGAGTTAGGGTTATCATAAGCTGCCGTGGACTGAGAAGTTGTGATGTTTTCAGCGAGAAGTTTGCCTATGTTACAGAAGTATTCATTTACCTTGTCGACAGAGTTTTGAGGGGTAGTGAGTGTCTCTAGGAGTTCCGAACTATTTGTTTTTTTAGGTTTTCGTTGTGTGATGTTGTTAATGATAGTCCATGTTTTTTTAGGATTTCTGTGCGCTTTAGAAAGTTTATCTCTGTCATAGTTTCGTTTTTGTTTTCGAATAATGGTGCAGCAGTAGTTGCGATACCTTCTGTATGTTATTTTTAATACTTCGTTGTATGGGTCAAGCCTAAGTCTCTTTTGCATACGATTTCTATTTAAAATACAGCGCAACAAGCCAATTTAATATAGAATTAATATAGAAATACTTACGTCTTGTCTGTTAACTAATGCCAGTATCCGATCGCTGTTGATAATCGTTTGATTTAAGTTCACATTACCAAATGTTGTTGTCAAGGCAACTACTTTTGGGCTGAAAACAAATTCAAATAACTGTGAGATTATACATGGAAATAAAGGTGCACTTCCGAAGGCGACCGCAACCGCAAGACCGCAGCGACACTATTGGTCTCTAAGTAAATCTATAAAAACGCTCCCGTAGATGGCAACATAGAAATTTTAACAAGAAGACCTCCCATTACGTCACCCTGTATACATTTTCAAATTAAATTAGCTTGCAAAACTCTGCAAACGTGTTATGTGAGGGGCGGGCGTTAATGTAATTATGTCGTACGAAAAGTGTTGATTCTCAGCCTAGTTTGATAAATGATTTTATTTCTGTAAGTAGGTTTTTACAAACACTTTTACACGTCAAACATATTTTTTAAAACTAGATAAGGTCGATGTTTCCTATCTAACTAATTGGAAGTCAATTATTAGACTTTTGATTTTCGTTTTTTTTTTTGTTTTATTTATTTATATATTTTTGTTTTATTTTTATTTTATCGTATTTTGATATCCATACCCACGTATGGATATAGAAATAGGATAAAATAAAAATGAAAAAGATTTTCTCAACTCATACTGTCTTCAAGTAAAAAGAAAAAAATTGACTTGAAATATGAGTTATACAAAAAAAAAAACTGATTTTACACAAAAAAAACTGATTTTTAACTGATATTTCAAGTTTAGTGACTACAGTATTCGACTACCCCACAAAAGAGGCATCTATTTATTTTGTATTTTGTATTTTTTTGTTTTATCGTGTTTAGATATCGATACCCATCACTTCTGCGGAGTTTTGCCAGCTAAATTCAGTTGACCCGGCCTGTAATTTTTATGGTAACATAATAAAGAGTATTTTATCTTTTACCTATTGCCGCCTGTCACCGTTTTCAGAGAGATACATATAAAGCCAGTCATGTCGCTGCGGTCTGTCATTGCGATTGGGGGACGTTGCCGCTGCGGCTTGTGGTTGCAGTCGCCTTCGAAAGAGCAGATTAATTTGAAATATTTTAGTTCAGAGTAATCTTCTGTAAAGAATGAATTGTAAGTGTCTTTGGCAACTATTTTCCATTCGGGAGCTATCATTATGGTACTAGCAACAAAGGTTATCTATGAAGCACACATCACGGAGATGCTTTGACGGCCGCTGCTAGAGACGTCCATGTTAATAAATTTCACTAAAAACCAAGCGTGTCACTCGCACTACGACAATAGTGACGTAAATTATAGACACTGACGGCTTTGAATGGCGGTCGAGACAGAAGTGGTACGCTGGATGCACATTCGGCGCCACGAATTTTGTTAGTAGCCTAGACGCTGCCATGTCCATGTTTTATGATGTAGATGACGCAGATGGATTGTCGAATCTGCTGTTTTACATAACCGCTAGCTGTTTTAAAAAATAGCTTCTTTATGTAAAACGGCTGAACAACGTTCAGCTGGATTGTCATTGTGTTAGGTACGTTTAACAAAACTGCAACCCATACGGTTAGACGTCATGCAGAATGACTTATATTTTCAATTACAAAAGTGTTTGGTGTGGCTTCTAATGCCGAATTGAACGCAGTAACTAAGCTGGGACACCCTAAGAAATTAGTTTACGTTAGAACTGTGACCAACCGCGCTGTGACCGACCGACCTACTTCCAAGTTGGTCGCAGTAACTTGGCTATTAGTATTTTTAGGATTGACTTCCATAAAACTCTGATAGCTCTGGTAGTGCGAGTAAACGGTGACACCGTTTACTCGCACTACGACAATAGTGACGTATATTATAGACACTGACGGCTTTGAATGGCGGTCGAGACAGAAGTGGTACGCTGCGCGCTGGATGCAAATTCGGCGCCACGAATTTTGTTAGTACCATCATCTCTAGACGTTGCCGGCGCGGCATTTCCGTGATCTGTGATGTAGATATCGCAGATCGATTGTCAAATCTGCTGTTTTACATAACCGCTAGCTGTTTTAAAAAACAGCTCCTTTATGTAAAACGGCTGAACAACGTTCAGCTGGATTGTCATTGCGTTAGGTACGTTTAACAAAACTGCAACCCATACGGTTAGACGCAATGCAGAATGGCTTATATCTTCAATTACAAAAGTATTTGGTGTGGCTTCTAATGCCGAATTGAACGCTGTAACTAATCCGGGGCACACTAAACAATTAGTTTACGTTAGAACTGTGACCAACCGCGCTGTGACCGACCGACCTACTTCCAAATTGGTCGCAGTTACTTGGCTATTAATATTTTTAGTATTGAACTCTGATAGCTATTACGTATATTAAAAATGGCCTTAAAATCACCGTTTTCACTTAAGTAAGAGGTTCGGGTAATTTTCACTCACATTACTTGTTTTATTTATTTCTGTTTCGGACGCCATAATTGTTGTTATGACACCCAGAGCCCCGAGCAACAAAACTTAAAACTAAAGTCTACAATCTGACGTTTCGTTTTACACTGTTTTACATAACTCCTAATCGTTGACAGTGCAGAAATACAGCGGGCATTGATAAATGCAAAACGTATAAGCAATTCTGCGTGTTAAAGTACAGTAATTATGGAAAATTACCAAACGTCATCGTTCAGTTGTTTTACATAATGAAGCTGTTTTGTAAAACAACTAGCGGTTATCTAAAATAGCAGTGGATTCGACAATCCATCTGCGACATAGCTAAAGTCCTTTCACAGTTATTTTACCTCTGATTTTGTGACACTGTCAAAATCACCGTGATCTTTATTTTCGTTGCTTTTAGCTTACGGTCACTGACACGTCTGTTAAAATCATAGTGATTATTATTCTGGTATTCTGGTTGCAATAAGGTTGCTGTTTGGTTTGCTGCTGTCAGAGGTAAAATAATTGACACAGGACTATAGATTAGATTAGAGACTATAAAACAAGAATAAGTACATACTTATTCTTGTTTTTTTTTGGGAAATATGTTACTACAGTCCCGAATCATTTTTTTTTTACAGTAACTCACCCGTCAAAGTATTTCTCATTGAGCAAGCTCAAAGTTATAGCAAAGGCATCGTCTGCCCCTCCATCGTGGTCTATCACCAACTTCTTTCTCGAACCTGTTTCGGTGGCGTCAGGACTGAAAATTGAATAAAACTACACTATTTTAGCTAGTGCAGTGTCAGTTCTAAATGAAAAACGTGTTCTAACCAAAGCGATCGTCGCGCGAATATACGACCATCACCGTCACGTTCATTTCATTTGGTGAACTCGAACGCGTCAGTGTGCCGACGACGCGACAGCCTTCAGTAGTGCTATTCTGTTACCTTCTCACCGTGAAAACTTAAGTGAAGTGAACGTGGAGTGAACTGTAAGTGTCATCCCACCTGATACTAGGGAAGGACCAAGGATTACATTTACAATCATAATCGAGATTTTATAATATTTTTATGCTAATTCTATTGATCATAATCAGTTAACTGATTAAATAAACGCAATCCCATGACGCAATCGCGATGTGTTTTAACAGATTAAATAAACGCAATCCCGTGACCCCACCGCGATGTGTTTTGAAGAAGCGATAGTGGATTGAGTCGACTAAAGACTGTGCGACGTTATTCAGCGTTGTTACTAACCCAAATCTATTCAATAAGAAGAGATGACCGAGTGTGTCAAGTTATCGAGTGCTAAAAGTGTGCCTGGCTGATGGACCATAGAATTTATCCCCTCACAAGTTTGTGAAGGGATAAATTCTATGGTGTATGTGGAAACCTACCTAAACGATGTGTGTGTCTGTGTACATGAGCCATTTGAATAAAAAACGTTTGGATTATTTAATAAGTACCTTTCTAATATTTTATTTTAGGTAGGTAAATTTATACCGACCTACGCGTTGCCAATAATAAAATAATATTCATAAAATCACCGTCATCAATACTATAACAAAATTCAATTCATTTGTTCAATTGACACTCGCGCAGCGCGCGCACCGGCCGGCGGGCGGCTAGGCTCACTTCATCCAGCCCAAGTGAAGTGATGTTGCTATGGCAACGAGAATCGAATGAAGTGATAAGATAACGACACTTGCGTGTCGCGCTTACCGACTCACTTCACGTAGCCGATTCACTTAGGCGCGGGTACGTTTAACCATAGTATGGTTACGAGAATCGGGAGAAGTGATACTCGTAAGATCACGCCGCGCTCGCGCGTGAGGCGTTGTTATTAATATCAAGGTGAGTTTTTTTTTTGCCACATTTTATTTTTAAATGCACGACAAACAAAAATTTTGTTTTACCACCTTTATATCAATATCCAAAGTGGCGGCTACAAACACTTTTTATCATGGGTATCGTTTCATGGTTTTCGGGGGTGTTACACTGTTACAGCCAATACTGAGGTCAAATCTAAAAAGCAAGATGGCGGCTGCGGAAATGTTCAGATTTTTCATCATGGGTGTCGTTTTCATGGTTTTTGGGGGTGTTAAAGCCGATAGTGAGGTCAAATCTAAAAAGCAAGATGGCGGCTGCGAAAATTACCAAACCTTTTGGAATAAAAAGAACCAAATTGAGTTTCTGACTGAATTTCTGTTTTGCTATTTTATTTTTTAAAAACCCAAAATAGTAACGTTTCAACACTTACCTAAATACTAGTTTTGAAATGACATAAAATGATCAATAGAATTAGTATACAAATATTTAAAAAAATTAAAATCTCGATTATGATTATAAATGTAATGCTTGGTCTCTCCTTAGCATCAATGGGATGGCACTGACAGCTCACTCCACGCGAGTTTTCACGGTGAGATTTTTACAGAATCGACATACCGGTTTTTAGAACAAATGTAGAATACGACGACCGTGTATCCGCACAACCAATCGTTTTGGTTATGACACGGAGTAAGATAAGCCTCCGATCTAGGGTTCATTTCAAGATTCCAGAAAAAAATTTCCAGATGGGAAAACTCGGGGATCGAATCCAAGACCACACACAGCTGAGCAGTCGCGCTTGATATCACTTGAACAACGAACTACCTAGTTGTTCAAGTGACTGCACTAAAAACATACTTAATTTAATTAAAATTAAGCATTAACTTTTAATTTAATTATTATTGTATGGAACGCTACTTGGCGAACTAGAAACTAGGTTGACGAAACGACTCAATGAGTAAGTAGGTAAAGATGACACTATTAAACAGGTTCTAAATGATAGCGCAAATTATAGAAGCAGAATATTTTATTGAGCTGATGAAGTAATTATGCAAAAAAACTTTGCTGTCATAATTATTCAAACGATTATTCTTTTCTGAATTAGTCACTCGATAAAGTAGAGTTTTTGTTGTGTGTGGTTTTGTCTGCCAAAATAATTATGTTCCACAATGCGACAGTTTTTTTTTTACGTGAGAATTATTTTTGCTTATATTGATTTCATACTTATATATCTAAAATCATTTAATTACAAGCCGTGTACCCGATGGGATTTCCCAGAGTCATAAATTACGCACTTCAATAAAAACTTTCACTACTCAAATAATATTCCTTTCTGCCCCTTTTGCTATACAAGGTGTCGTTTTGCATCCTCGTCAAATTCAAGGAGGTTATCTCCTTCTCGACACGAATGAATAATAAAATAAGTAGGATTTTTTTTTCATATTTTCCTTAAACGGCATGTGTGGGACACGCATGTTAAAACGCGGCCCGTGTTATACCGCACTGCAACTGCCCTTTTACACATACACTCCTCCATACGCAACGGGGTGATTCGGTTCTGTGAAAGTGGTGTATTCTAAAATACTGTCAAACTTAAATAACTAAAAAAACAAGTATGTATTAATTATTGAGCAGGTATCATGATTTTTGTGTATGTCATTCATAGCAGCCTCCTGAAATTTGACGAGGATGCAAAACGACACCTTGTATGTATGTGACAAATTTTGCAAAATTTCTTGCTTCTCGAGGACGTAATCTATGTTGTAGACCATTTTTTTTGGGTGGGAACTTATCAAATAACTTCTCTCGCTGTGGGCGGAGCGGGAGAGCGTGTCAGACTCTTACTGACTAAAACCCACCCGTGTTCCTTCCGTTGCCTGTGTGTGGCCTCGGTATCCCTTTCGGACTTTCCCGCGACCCCGTCAGTGTGTTGTAGACCTAGCGGTTTAAGCTGTGCGGTGTGTCAATGAAAAGTAGAGGATCAAAGCCTACCTTCATAACTACTAACTATTCAATATTATAAGCAATAAATATATTATAATTATTTGAAAATCCATGAATATAATATTGTAGTTAATATGTATCTATGTGTATTATAAGTTTGTAAACTATTTATGTAATTCTGTTCCTATTTTATTTATAATCTATTATGTTATCTTTTATATTTTTCATTATTATTATTTCCTCTCAGAGCATCTGCCACCTTATCTCTTCACCACCCTTGGATGACTGGTAGAGAATGCCTAATGTATTAAGCCCGACTTTGTACCTTATTGTGTGCGAGAAGTTGATATAAATAAATAAATTTGTTATTTACAAAAAAAAAAACTTACCAGCCAAACAAATACACTAGAAACACTATAAAAATTACTTTATCTGCCATAGTTGAAGCGACTGACGAAATATAAACTGTGCGTACCATTTATAGACACTTGAGATATGATGTATGAGTACCTATCTATATCAAATGTTTATTATGGAAATATCTGGCATATCACAGTTATCACTATTTTATCATTTTGCGGTTTTATAATAGAAAAAACGCATTTTAACCGACTTCCAAACAAGAAGGAGGTTACGGATTCAGCGAGTTCTTTTTTTCTTGCACGTTCACCGATTTCTTCGTGATTACTGGGCTGATTTACCTGGTTATTTTTTCATTTGGAAGAGGAAGGTCGCTACTATAGCGAAGTTGATCGAAGTTAGGCCAATACTAAAGTGTAGAAGGGCACTTCGGTTCACTTCGTGCAACCTCGGCTCACCTCGGTCGACCGATCTTTGTCGGTTTTTGCACCCGAGTGACCCGAGTCAAAGGACTTGAAGCGTACTTCGTCGAAGCAACTTCGCGAGTAGTGTAGTGCAGGTTTTACGTATTTTTTCCACTTAATGTGTGTTGATGATCTTATAAAACTTCATCCAGTTATCATTCTTCACTTCATAGACTAGCCAAAATCTACAACATACATTTTGTGAATTTAGATATATTCGCTTTGGATCGCCAAAAATTTAAGAAATGTTTAGTTAATAGTCTGCATTTGCGTGATGTGTAGTGTCTTTTATTTTTGTTTTTGTAGTAATTCTAACAAGTACTTTTTGTTTTAGTTTAAGATGAGTATGTACATCTTTCTCTTCCTTTCATCTTCATTGTTTTTGTAACTTAAATATTGTCTTCACTGTATCATTAACTTAGGTAATCTGTGGAAACGTCGTGGATTGTGCATTTACCCACTTTCAATGTCATCTTAGTTGTAATACATAATGTACAATTGTTTTTTTTCCCTAACAAAATAAATAAATAAATAAAACACCTTCTGCTTTAAGACTTTTTGATACGGAGGCATGATAATTTCCTGTCATTGTTATTTACATAGCAAGTAGTTGTATACGAATTTGTGTGGGGTAGGTAACAAAAAAGTGAAAAATTAGAAACATTTTTACAAACAAAAAACGATCTCCAAATAAAAACACTATAATGTTAAAAATTACTTTAATACTGAAAGTCAGTTGTTTTTTTTTTAATAGTTTCTTTTTATTGTTATTTGCCATGATAGTAGCCATATTTATAATTGTACAAGAATCTTCCGAACTAACGCCTCCATCTTGTTTTTCAATAAAACTTCATCAAAATTTACCAACAGCAACCTCCTGGCAATATCATTCAAGCACGTCATCGCAGCGTACTCGTACCAAGATGAAGACTGAGGTACGAACTCGATTCCTACCGAAAGGATTGGCTCGCAACGGTAGAGGATAGGCGTGTGGAAGAAGGAGAGGGAGGTGTTCGCCCAGCAGTGGGGTATCAAAGGCTAAATAGATAGATAGTGTTTTCTTGGCCTTCGTGCCTCATTGGTCTAGTAGGCCCCGTTAATCTAGTGGTCGCAAGCACTATTGTTGAGCATGAGATACTGGGTTCGATACCCGGGTGGGGTAAACTGTTATTGGGTTTTTCCATCAGGAATTTCTCAGTAGAAGCCCGAAGTCTGAATTTAGAATAGAATACTCTTTATTTTATTTTTAATTTATTTATATATTGTATAAATATATTATCTTTAATTATAGAAATTTTACATAGGGTGACACAGTGGGCGGTCTTATCGCTAAAAGCGATCTTATAAAGACAACCTTTGGATGGATTAAGGGGCAAAAGAGAGACAATACTGCAGGTAGTCTGTGGTGTACCATTTACATATATACAATAAATACATACTTAAAACACATGTAACTGAAAGAAAGAAACTGACTGAAAGTGATGCGTGGTATTTTAATATAGATAAACTACTATATTATAGACATAAAAATAAACATTCTATAACAAATACGTTTTTTTCGTTGTTGATTAACACTGCAGTAGGTATAGGCACTGACAAAAAGCTACCATGGTAGCTTGGACGTTCCAGTAAATACAATAATCAACTCTTAAATGTACAAAATGTATATTTTTCAGGTCTAATACTGGATACCACTCTTAGGAATAGTTAAACAAACTCTTGAATTAAAATTGTCATGGGTTGTTTTAGAAAAGACGAAATATACCGTGTTTTATTAATGCCCAGAACTTTATAATATACTAGATGTAATCGAAATTACTGAAAACCAAAAAAGCGGTCATTGAATCTCAATAAAAAATTGTACTGCATTAGATAGACCTGAAATAGTGAAAAAAGTCAGCGAATCCATACATTTAAATTCGCATAACTCGAGAGAGTGTAAGGAACAGGTGATTTTTTCGCGATTGTAGATTTGGGCTCATAGTAATCGTTGTTCATAATGATTGATTGATTGTTGTACTTTCAAGGTTTTAGTTATTTCAATAAAACTTTGATCAAACATTAAAATAGTAAAAGAGTAATCTAGATTTCAATTAACAAACTAAATGGCAAACCTTTGACTTAAAAGGACACTAGGATACAGTCCAGCTTGTAGACAAGTCAGGCTTTGTGTTACTACCGACGACGCCGTGGAGGTAGCCGGAATTTGGGCCGGCGAGGTTTGAGAGTTAAACCAGGGAAGGTATGCGCTTTGGTAATCTACGTGTTTCCGATTTAGTATGCACGTCACGCTACAAAGTAATCCTCTACAGAGGCAAAGCTTAAAAGTTTTGTACTGACGCATTTTTTAATAGTGCAACCAAATGCGTTGCGCGTTTGAATGAAGTTTTCTCCCTGTTAGCTAATCACTCCAATCGAAGATCGTCATTTGTCACTCAAGTCTTGAAAAGTTTTTTGGAATTGCATAGATTGAATGCAACAAAATAACCAAGTACTTCCATGGCTGTAACAGCTCTATGTTAGATCTTATCATCGCGTGTTCGTATTTCCGAAGTCAGACGATGATTCCCGAAGCGCATACTTTTCTTGCGATGTCTGTATGTGATGGTATCTTCTAGCATTGTTCTTAAAATCATGGCTTTAGCTCCGCAGAATATAAGTCTAGCAAGAACTTCTTGTACTTTTCTATATTTGCTTGCTGTATAAACCACTTTTGCGTTATTTCACATAAACCTACATGTGCACTTATGAAACGTCAGAAACTAGGCCAAACAATCAACTCAGCCTAAACAGTCCACTGCTGGACATAGGCCTCTCCCAGGCTATGCCACAACACTCTGTCCTCCGCCTTCCGCATCCTGTCTGTCCCAGCCACCTTTTTAAGGTCGTCGGTCCATCTAGCTGGGGGGCGTCCCACGCTACGCTTACCGATACAGGACTCGTCTGCTCCACCGGCCATCGGCCTTTTGACAAACATGGCCAGTTTACTGCCACTTCAGCTTGCTTACTCTGCAGGCTATGTCGGTAACTCCGGTTCTCTTCCGGATAACTTAATTTGTTTTTTTTTAATTATTTTCGTTACTTTAAAGGAGCTAAGTGCACGGTTCCAAGTGGGCGTTTCCTATGGAGAAGAGCTGGCAAGAAACTCCATGGTTACTCATTTAAAAATAATTTTCATTTACAATGTTTTCAAATTACAGTGTTAATTGGCATGGGAAGACAGTGTAGGCATATCAGCAAGAACCAGGTACTTGACAAATAGAAAAATATCTACAAATTTACAGTATATTAAGCCTACAACGTTCTCAAATTCATAAAATATAAAAGAATCTATAAAAAAATATGAATGAAATAAAAATATAAACCTTTTTAAACCAAATGTCGTGATTGTCATTACAACTGTAACAAATCTGAATTAATAGAGATCTAAATCTTTATTTATAGTACCCAAGATGATATTCACTAGCAAGTTTTATTGGGCAAGTAGACTTTTCAACAGCTTTAACAAGGTTACGAAGTAGTAAAACTTACTTTACTTTTGCAACCATTTTAGATACCTATTGGCGAAACTCATAGCTACTTATTGCTATTCTCTTTATGAAGGGGTTAATCTTGAGTCGGTATTGCTACAGTTTAGTTACGTAATGATTTAAACTTCTGATTGAAAGAAAAAGGCTATTTATGGTATTATTGGTATTTCTATCCCAGCCTGTCTCTACGAGGTGCGATGTAATTGCCTGTAGTAGCAATAGTAAAAGTTACACCCTCTAAATAAACACCGTTTAAACGATACAAGACAATTGTTGCTTAAATTTTATTGTATGCCACAGGCAAGAAACTTACATAATTAGCCTTTAATGTTCCCACTGCTGGGACACAGGCCTCCTCTCTAAGAGAGAGAGTGGGCCGTAATCCACTACGCAGGCCCAGTGCGGGTTGGATTGTCGATGTTTGATTTGGATTTTTTAAATAAAAAAATTTGCCTCGATGTCACATGTCTTCGATTTTTTGGTTCTAGGACATGCCGGTTTCTTCACGATGTTTTCCTTCACCATTTTGAGGCAAGAAACTTGCATCGTGTCAATGGGGCTCTGACAGGGTTAATTTTCCATTCCTTTTTTCCTCTTTTATTTAATAATATTAAATACAATCCGGCAACCCGCCTGTCAAGCTTGGCGATTATACCAACCCCCCCTCCCTATTGGGGGAGGCCTATGTCCAGCAGTGGACGTCTTTCGGCTGGAATGATGATGATGATGATAAAATGCACTCATTCCTTACCTTCCAAAATAATATCGTTGCTAGTATTTCATGAGAACTCATGATAGATGAGAACTCATGTACTAAATCATTGTCCAGTGCTATAGCTGCTGCAGCCGGGTCCAGTCGGTGCCAAGAGGGCTTTTGTGGTAGCGATTTTTGTTCAAAACCGTTTAGTGCTTGCATTATTGGAGTCTGAATTTCTCCTAAGACATTATTACGCCAGTCCTGTAACAAAAAAAAAATCATTTGGAATCCACTACGGTTGAGACCATTAGAGCCAGAGTGGCCTGTCATTTTTTCAATACTGATTTTATTTGAAAAAAGCTGCTGTTAACGGTTAAAATCATATCACCACAGTGGCCTAAAAATTAGGTCAATTATCTTTTCATAGATGGCATTAGAATCTTTGCCTATCAGAAATGTAAAAAGTTTGGTAGCGCTATATGAGTTAAGCCATTTTTGCACCATGGCGATAACAATGACTTTGACGTTGCGGTCAAACTGTCAAAATCTGCCACTTTTTTTTATTGCAACTAGTTGTATTTAAAATGGATAACATGGAAGTTGAATCCTCTAGTAATGTAGAAAAAACAATGCAAGGTAAGCAAAAGATGATTCTGATAAATGTATGAGTGTTGTAACCACTTTAAGCTATCTTCTATGCAAATTTTTTTACCATAAAAAGTTCCTTTGTTTTTAAAAGCCTTTCGTTGTTATCAAAATTTAAATTCCCCCATTATTCAATTTCCGAAACTTCCTATTTTCAGTTTTGACTATGAAATTATATGTTTTAAACCGGATATTTTTCAATATTGGCATATCGAAAAAGTCTCCGTCGGCTAACTCTATTTTCAATGCGGCGGTTGGTGAGCGATGGTTCAATTTTGAAAGATTTTTCACAGACGCCTCTAAATTATCAGATTTAAGTTGTACTGGTGCTGTGGTATACTACCAAAACTCCAAAATCGTTTTAAAATTCAAATGCCCTGTACAATCATCAGTGTTTACGGGTGAGTGTGTGGCCATATTAGAGGCGTGTCTATTTATAGAGGCTCATAGCATACGATCTGGTGTCATCTTTGCGGATTCGCTTAGTTGCTTGCAAGCCTTGGAGCAGAATCCTTTTACGAGTAAATTGCATAGTCCAATTTTGCTTCAAATCAAAAAGTCTCTTTTCTTTTGTGCCAAGAATACAAAACCGTACACTTGGTTTGGTTTCCTAGTCATTGCGGCATAAGAGGAAACGAATATGTTGACGCTCTTGCTAAGGATGCAGTTACGTCCCAAGCCGTTGACCTTAAACATTTTCAATGCCAAGGCTATGACTTGCTGAATCTTCCAAAAAAGAGCTTACTAACCTCATGGCAGGTGTAGTGGCAAAATTCAAGCAAACGGAAAGGTGCCTTTTATCACGCAATACAGCCTAAGGTTACACCCAAGCCATGGTTTTACCCCTACAAAAAAATATCCAAGAAAGTGTTGCCCAACTAATTTTCCATCCCTACTACCATACTCTTCCCCAAAGATCTTCGGGGCTTTGATGTTTTTTATCCGCGTCAATGACCTCAGATTATGATGATTTTTGTGTGGTTTGTGTTCATTTATGTACATATTTAATAATATAACTAACAATATTTTTATTGTCAACAAGTCAACAAGTTTCACACTAAATCCAATAATTAATTATTGTATCAACAAATTATTAGATATTTTCTTTCCCTTTTTTTATCTGCACGTTTTCTCAACACATTGACATTGGCAGAATTGTCGACATCGGCAACATTAGAGAAAAATAGAATAGAAAATCTGCCAGGTTTTTTTTATTGCAACTAAAAGCTAGGTGGTCGCTAGGTCTGGTCGCTAGGTGCCGCTGTATGTGTTAACTAGCTTAGCTTAACTTAGCACTATAGCTTAACTCTCTGTGTTATTAAATTTTCTAAAAAACATAATTGTTCTCAAAGTTCGGTGTATTGTGTGTTAGTAGTGAGAAAAAGACATAATAATTGCTGACAATTGGAGTCATTACGATCTAATAAATAAAATCAGTGATATTGTGGGAACAAAGTACATTGTGTTTACATTGGTTGCAAACCTTACATTAGTGTTACAGTGTCAAAATCAGCGGAAGAGGACTGTGTTAACACGATCTGCAATATAAATCTTTAACTTTGGGACGTTTTTCGCACACTGTGACTTTATTATTGATTTTTATGCCAACGGTTTGCTTTCAAATTCTGCCGTATCATTCTATATGCAAAACCTAAATCAACGCCATCTATTCAACCTACTGTGTAGCACCATAGTATTCGGTTACCTAGCATCTTTGTAACTCGTAAACTATTGACGTGACTGATTGATCTTCATCGAACTATATCGTCATATGATAGGTGGCGCTACGTGTACCTTACACATCATACAGGCTGTACCAACACTGCCGCGAACAGAGTGAGCGATCGATCAATAAGTTTTCTGCTCCTCGCGTTAGGTGGCGCCACTTTTACATTTTACCTTTGTGTAATTTATAATATTCTGCTCAACTGTTTGAATATTCAGGATGAACTGTAACGGATGTAACAATATGTTGGCATCTGATGCTGGTTACCTGATGTGTAATTTGTGCGAGGGCAAATATCATCATGAGTGCCTAAACTTTACTCTGCAACAATTTAAGGCACTAACGCATGAGTTCAAGACTGGCTGGAAATGTCCCCCGTGCTGTAACATTACGCGTCGCACCCGTCCTAACTTGGACACACCCGTTCGTTCCAGCACACAGGTTCCTATACGCGAAGACAATTCCATGAATATGTCATGCGATAACATGGAACAACGACCACCATCGCCTCGCAAACCACCATGTATGTACAGGTCACTTTCTACAAGAGCTGACAACAACTCCACATCGGTGCTTGTGGACAACCAAATCCAGTCTTTTACCTTAGAATTGAACAAAACTTTACAGGGATGGCGATCTGACGTCGATCGTACTATGACATTGTTTAAGGAAGACATTAAAAACACTTTGAAGGATTGGCGAGATGAGATGGAAGCTAGCATGCTCAGCTACCACGAAAGTGTTAAAAACAGTTTGGCCGATATGAAGCAGGAGCTGGGCTCTATTTGCGCTACCCAAGCTGACCTCAAAAAGGATGTGAAGGAAATTAATGACGATACCTATATCCGATCTCAAACATTCTCTCCAGTTCCACGAAAGCGAACAGATTGACCTCAAAAGACGAGTTGAAGACATTACACGTCTGCAGGCAGAGCAATCGGCCACCTCCACAACCTATTTGGAATCCAAAATTGATGCACTTGAACAGCAAGCGAGGCAATGCAATCTGGAAATCTGCAACGTACCAGATAAGCGTGGTGAAAACCTTCTGCAGATGTTGGGGGTAATTGGAGATGTCATTGGCTATCCCATACCTCAAAAGGATATAATAGCCATCCACAGAGTACCACACGCTCACCAACAAACAAACAGGCCAAAGAACATAGTTGTAAAATTCTCCACGCGCATATTGCGCGATAATGTTCTTAGCGCATTCCGGCAGGCTAAGTCACTGAAAACGAATCAAATAGTAAAACTGGGTCTTCATCAAATATTTACATTAACGAACATTTAACTTTAAAAAACAAAACTTTATTTCGTAAATGCAGGGAAGCGGCAAAACTTCACCAGTTCAATTACGTTTGGATTAAAAATTGCACTATTCTTGTTCGTAAGAAAGACGGCGAAGCTGCCTTTGCCATTAGATCAGAAGCAGATATCGCAAAAATTAGTAGTGATGTTAAAAGTGATGGTGATAATGTCGTTAACAACATCAATAATCACTGATCGTTGCTCAGGTACCACCGATGCTATTGAGGCGCTAATTGATGTCTGTAATTTGAATGACAAGCATAAAGTGGCAGGTATTTTTCTGGACCTTAGTTCTGCCTTTGATACCGTAGACCATGAAATTCTTCTGGCCAAATTGGAACATTATGGCATAAGGGAGAATGTGTTGAAGCTATTCGGATCTTATTTGCATAATAGACGTCAGTACATAGAGATTAAGTCGGTTGTGGATGGAGAAGAAAAATATTATAAATCTGACCTAAGCACTGTATCACGAGGTGTCCCTCAGGGCTCCGTTCTGGGGCCAATTTTCTTCATCCTATTCCTAAATGACTTGATTGAGTATATCAAAAAACGACTAACTGACACAACACTAATTATTTTTGCTGATGACACTAATGCAATAGTTTCTGCGGATAATATCATTAATTTAGAATCTAAGATTAATACTGCCTTGAAAGCCTTTGAAAACTGGTTTGGTACAAATAATTTAAAACTTAATGTAGATAAATATTTATTATTCAAGTCAACGGTACAAAATAACGCTAACCTTAAGGTTGTATCTTGTGGTAACAATGTCGAAGTAGTAGATAATGTTAAATTCCTGGGTGTCTACCAATATAGACACCCAGGAATTTAACAGCAATAATTTAACAACAATATCTCAACTTTCCAGTTTAATAACGCGTCAATACGCGTTATTAAACTGGAAAGTTGAGACAGATTCATAAATATGAATGTAATGTTTCTACTTTTTTATTATTATTTTATTATTGTTTCTATCATCACTAAAATGTTTCAACACAATGTATTTTGTTAAGAAATAAATGACTTATGACTAAATTTATTTTGTTTGAAAATTTCACTTTTTTAATTTAATATTTAATTTTGTTATACTTCTAGTATTACTTGTGGTTTCATTTATTGCATATTATGTGGTTGCCTGTATATATCAATATATAACAGAAAGAATAACAACCTTGTACCACTACCTTGTGGCACTCCTGTATTGTTGCTCCTAATGTTAGACTTACAGAATATTGTGATCAACACAATCGAAAGCCTTGCTCATATCGAAAACCACAATGCAGTTACGTCTATGTTTATATATATAGTATATATAATAATTTTTGAAAGTAATTTAAAAGCTGCTAAAGTTCCTTTTGGAATCCATTTTTTCGGTTTTTAGTAGGTATATTATGTTTAGTTAAGAATTGAGTCATACGAGAATGCATTATCTTTTTCCAAATATCTTAGATAAAACTGGTATTAAGGTGATTGACTTGTAATTGTTTATACTCGTTAAATCACCTTTTTTTAAAATCGATTTAATAATGGAGGTTTTTAATTTATCCGGGAAGGTGCTGAGAGAATTGTTTATAATGTGCTTTAATATTGGTGGAATCAAAGCTGTAGTGTGTTTTAATATATGTGTCGGGATCTCATCATATCCCACAGAACAATAGTATTGTTTAATGACTGTATACTTTTAAATGTTTCATCATCACTAACTGGATAAATGAAGAAACTAGCGTTGAGTGGTGAAATTAAATGGCGATGTCCCATCATCAATGCTGTTCTATTTTTACCAGCGGTGATATCGATGAAATAATTATTAAACTCGTTGGGAATGTCACTTGTATTCTTATTTTTTTTATTTTTGTGGTAACTATTTTACCGTTATGTGAATTTGTCATTGTAATTTTTTTTATTCATATCCAAGATGCTTTACAAATGTTCTTTGATTTTCTTAATAAATTTTACATTGAATAATTATTTAAAATATGTTTTAATAATTGCTTATTGTATTTTCTGTAATTAATTTTATAACCTGATGTTTTGAATGTATAATACATACATTGCAATGTTCGCTTTGTTGCACATGATGAAGGAACAAAGTTCATGTAATCCAACCAGTTTTATTTTTTTTGTTTTTAATTGTTGTTCTTTTTTGTACTAGACGATTCCTGAGACCCATCTGGTTATGGAGATATTGTAAGTCAAAGTTCCAACATTCAATTTGCTATTTCAAATGAAAAATTATAATATATAATACAATGAGAGTCAGTGGGTCACAATTTAGTAGTGTTTATAGAAATGAAAATTATTGTTTTAGTTCTAATGAAACTCTTTGTGTTGATTTGAATTCCGTAACATTATTCAATAATAAGTACATATCTTCAAACGCTTCTTTAGAGAGTCTGTAAAGTTGGCCACTGACATGTTCCATGCTTAATAAGCTCTTCCAGACATTATTTTGGCTTGAATATACTCAAAAACGTATATAATTTTAATGTAATTGTAATGTGATGTTTTAGAACTCAAAATGCTAGTGAGCTACGTTACTACTATCGCTAGCGTATTTTTCGATAGCTTCTGTCAAATAAGTGACTCATGGTGCCGGTTTGTATGGTGACAGCTGAAAAACGTTAGTGACTATCGAATAGATTACATTAGGTTTCTTACCTATCGAAATCTATAGTGCTCATGGTACGAAATTTAATTCTTTCTGTGACCGCTAGGGGCGCTGTACAATATTTCATTCATATCATTTACGGAGACGCTAGTGAGTTTTGACTGTGTAAACTCCCGGTAGAGCTACAGCACTGGGGGGCAACGATCACCTCATATAGCAGTATTATAATAATATTACTTCACAGTGGGAAAGTGATGGAGCTATATAGGACTTATAGCTCCATCTCTTTCTCGCGCTGAAGTAATATGGAAATAATACTGCTATAAGAGGTGATGGTTACCCCCCTGAAGTAGGTACAGTCAGCGACAAAAGTTAAATAACACATAATCAGCCTATAATGTATCCACTGCTGGGCCACAGGGACTACGGCCCACTCCCTCTCACCGAGAGGACTCGGTGAGAGGGAGTGGGCCGTAATCCACCACGCGGACCCTGTGCGGGTTGGTAGATTTCACGTCTTCGATTTTTTTATTCTAGGACATACCGTTTTCTTCACGATGTTTTCTTTGAAAACAGTAATGATGAAATAATTTACAAAAAGTAAAGCGCCAGTCTGGGTTCGAACCTACGACCTACAACTCGTAAGCCGCGGCCGTTACCACTGGGCCACCACTGCTATTCTGAAGGTTATGGGTAAAAAATAAACAACTATGGTACCTATTGTTAAAATATATTAATACAATAATGAAATTACTCTATAAGCTACACAATAAATATCTAACAGATTTAATACTGGATACGACTATTAAGTAAACAAACGCTTGAATTAATTTTGTCATAGGTTGTTTTAGAAAACACCGTCTTTAAACTTTATAATATACAAGATGTAATTGAAATGACTGAAACTGTAAAAAGCGGTCATTAGTGAAAAAAAATCAGCTGCTCCATACACTTATATTCGCATAACTCGACAAAATGTAAGGAACAGCTGACTTTAATCGCGATTTTGGTCTCATAGTAAACGTTAAATAACTTTTCAGTTATTTAAATAAAACCTTGTACCTAAATCATGTTTAACTTTGATTTTATTTTACTATTTTACTGTTGTAAAACAGTAAAAAAATTAACATCTAAATTTCTAAAAAAAAAAACATCTAATTAATAATCCGAATAGGTTAGTGTAGTGAACCTTTGTCTCAAAAGGACACTAGGATAGTCAAGCATGTAGGCAAGTCAGGCTTGGTGTTACCACCGACGACGCCGTGGAGGTGGCGGGAATTTGGGCCGGTAAGGTTTGAGATACTGTTGTGCCATCGAAGCGAACAAGAAGACGACTGGGATAGTTTTTTGTCATATAGGTTTCATATAAAATATGTCTTATTCTACGTACAAGTTAAACCAGGAAAGGTGCACTTTGGTAATCTACGTGTTTCGGAATTAGTACGAACGTCACGCCACAGGGTAATAATCCCCCTCAGAGGCAAAGCTTTTAAGTTGTGTACTGCCGCGTTTTTTAATAGTGCAACTACACGCGTTGCGCGTTTGTATGAAGTTTTCTCTCCGTTGGATTCGCCCTCCAGTCGCAGATCGTCATTTTTCACTCAAAATTGTATAAAAGTTTTTTGGGTTTGCATATACATATGTATGTAGTTTTTAACCAATAATTTTGTAAGCATAGTAAAACAACAAAACAAGCAAGCATTTCTATGGTTGTAACAGATCTATGTTAGATCTCATCATAGCGCGTTCGTATTTCCGAAGACAGACCATGCTTCCCGAAGCGCATACTTTTCTTGGAATGTCTGTCTGTGATGGTATCTCCTAGTATTGTTTATAAAATCATGGCTTTAGCTCGGCAGAATACACGTCTAGCAAAAACTTCTTGTACTTTTCTATATTTGCTGTATATACCACTTTTACGTTAGGATTCGTTGCTGAAAAGTCATTTGTGTTTATACCACGTCGGGCACCTGTAATCAAAAACAAAAATCTTTGTCTATGTTATGCAAAAAGATATTCACTAGCAAGTTTATTGAGCAAGTAGGCTTTACTTTTGCGACCGTTTTAGATATGGACGAAATGCATAGCTGCTTATTGCTATTCTCTTTATGAAGGGGTTTATCTTGTGTCAGTATTGCTACAATAGTTACGTAACAATTTAAACTACTGATTTAAAAAAAGGCTATATTAAGTACCGTACTCGTTTCTGCCCGAACTTCGTCTGCTTAAATTTCTTATTCCCCGTCCCACTCAAGTCAGTTGTTGCTTCAATGATATTGCATGCCACAGTCAAGAAACTTGCGTTATGTAAATGGGGCTCTGACAGGGTTCATTTTCCATTCCTTTTTCCTCTCTCTATTTAATAATATAAAATATAATCCCTCCTTACCTTCCAAAATAATATCGTTGCTAGTATTTCTGAACTCGTCCACTAAATCATTGTCCAGTGCTATAGCTGTTGTGGCAGGGTCCAGTTGGGTCCAAGAGGGCTCTTTTGGGAGCGATATTTGTTCAAAACTGTTGAGTGCTTGCATTATTGGAGTCTGAATTTTTCCTAAGACATTTGTACGCCAGTCCTGTAACAAGAATTGAAAGCACTTAGTGCATATTTCATTTTAAGCCACTACAGTTTGGCTTGGCTACAATGATTTGGCTTAAAATTGCACCGATGACACCATCAAGGTGTACATTTCTATTATAAGCAGACCTCAAATTATATATGCTTTCCGTATAATGAGAAGTCAGCATAAACTAGACATGTAAGCATAGCTTGAAGTTTCGTCGTGCATGCGTACTGATAAGTATCTATTTATCAGTAACTGGACATGCATAATTAGCCTATAATGTTCCCACTGCTGGGACACAGGCCTCCTTTCTGTGAGAGGGCCGTAATCTACAACGCGGGCCCAGTGCGGGTTAATGGATAACTAGACATAACGATTGTAAAAATACGCTTAACGAAGCCGAAACTCGATAATACGCTCCGTCATCGTTTTTTTTTTGTGTTCTAGCCCATTCCTAAGACCCTTCTGGATATGGAGACATTGAATGTCAAAGATCCAACTTTTTTTTTACTTTTCACAAAAAAATTTAATAATTTGACTTTAAATACCAACCCCAGTGCCGTTGCATGCACCCATGCACATTATGCGCTGCCGTAAACAGCGATTTTCACACCAAAATTAAACATCGTTCCCAAGCAATAATTTTTGCTTAATGTTACTAATTGTTAGATTGATGTTTAGAATGCGTATATAACGGCTATGTGATGGGTCTTTTTACACAGATTTAAGATTTGGTTTTTACCGACTGCCTCAGGAGGGTAATGTTTTTCGAGAGTATGTATGTATGTATGTATGTATGTATGTCTATTTCTTTGGCACGCTCTGTAGCCTAAACGGCTTGATGGATTTTAACATATGAGGTGTCCTTAGATTCGTCTTAATTGTGGGAGTGACATATTTATAAATTGCATCTGCAAATACAAAAAAAGGAGGGGAAGGGTTTTTTTAAATTAATTGCAACAATATTGGTATCAAATAAAAGCTAGTAATGAGTAATTTTCAAATATACCTATATGTTATTAAAACTAAAAAGCTTGAAATAAAATAAATTATTTCAAAAACAAAAAACCCGACTGCAAAAACACAACTGAA
Organism: Atethmia centrago; assembly: GCA_905333075.3. Lineage (NCBI taxonomy): Eukaryota > Metazoa > Arthropoda > Insecta > Lepidoptera > Noctuidae > Atethmia > Atethmia centrago. The sequence goes on from HG995369.1 coordinate 25,452,474, forward strand.
AAGGGAAAAACAAGCATTATAATCTATATAATTTTGGTCTTGCAGGCGGGGACAGTCAAATAACCTGAAATATCGTGTAACTTGTGATTGTCCCCGCCTGCGATACCAAAATTATATACATTATAATGCTTGTTTTTCCCTTTTCAGTTGTGTTTTTGCAGTCGGGTTTTTTTGTTTTTGAAATATTTTTTTTAATATTTACTTACTAGATCAATATTTAACGTGTCGTAAACTTGTGAGAACGGTACAAGCGTCACTTTTTCTATTAAAGAACTATTTGCAACGATGTGGTAAGCTTCTGGGTCCATATGCGCGTTGAATTCCGGATCAGGGTGTTTTTCACCTGTAAAAAATAAAAGAATATAATTATTATTGACTGATTTACACGAGAAACTATTGTTGGTACTTTGTCACCTTGCTGGCTTTTTCATATCTCGTACTACTATATGACTCTTATCATAGTTTAGCTACGCCCCGCGGTTTCACCCGCATACATCTCGATCCCATGGGAATATGTGGATAAAAAGTATTCTACAGGTTGAAATTGAAAACTTTCGACAAACTGAAATGGGACATTGTATACATCATTATTAACAACTTTTACTAAGGGACCAAAGCTGTAATCCCAAAAAAAAAAATCTGCTTTTCCTACATTTTGATGAGGTATTGTGAACATAAATGTAGGGGACAGCAGTTTTTTTTTGGGATTGTAGCTTTGGTCCCTTAGTAAAAGTTGTTCATAATGATGAGTACAATCTCCCATTTCGATTTGTCGCATGTTTTCAATGTCACCCTGTATATCCTAAACCAGGTCACGATCTAATCATTTGGCAAATTTCATTTCAATACTCAATTTCGTTTTAGCGTGACAGAGTAACAAACAAACAATCTCACTTTCGCATTTAAGCAAAACAAACAATCTCACTTTCGCATCGAAGACGAAAACCTATAGGAAACCTTTCAACCTTTATCTGCCTACCCTTGTCACTGTCCTGATCTCTTGCTTCTTAGGATTGGCGCAATCAATATCAAAATCAAAATATTTTATTTCATATTTAATAAACCTATATGGTGACTTATGACTTATGAAACGTCAGAAGCTAGGTGCACGGTTCCAATTGGTCGTTTCCTATGGAGAAGAGCCGGCAAGAAACTCCACGGTTACTCTATTAAAAATAATTGGCTTTTACAATGTTTTCAAATTACAGTGTTAATAGGTATGGGAGAACAGTGTAGGCCTGTCAAGCAGTACCAGGTAGGTACTTAACAAAAAATGTGTACAAATCTAGTTCTATCAAGCCTACAACTTTGTCACATTCACAATATATAAAATAATCTTTGTAAAATATTAATAAAATAATAAAAACCTATTTAAACCAAATGGCATGTTTGCCATTACAACTGTAACAAGTCTTAATTAGTATCCTGTCCACAAAAGCCACTAATAAATAGTTTGATATCAAAATTGTAGGTATCAATATATTAACTAACATTCCTTAATATCTTGGAGTGATTGAGAATCCATTCCAGGCAACTGTAATGCCACGAACCCCTTCTCTTAGTTTCCATGTGATATAAAAAAAAACTTACTATGAATATGACCCACACCGACATATAAATGTGACAGTCTTCCGATAAAATCGGGGTCCAGTCTTGCTGCTAGAGCTATGTTGGTGAGAGGACCAATTGCAACGATTATTAGTTTTCCTGAAACATGAACAACACTCCATTAAAATTATTATTTAATGAACCACCAAAATTGAATTTCAGGCTAGGTTATTCGGTTTTGTAGGCCTTTGGACCCTATATCCGCCTCCCCGAAATGCAGCGCGACGTTTTTATTTACGATTCGCCGCTGACCAGAGGGGAATTCCGTAACGCACTATCAGTAGCAATGAGATTCATTTTGACAGTTCAACAACATTAATCCCGTTATTTACGTTGGAGACAAATTTTCCGAACGTCTGAAGCAATAGATTAGCAATATACTTCAAAATCATTCAGATTTTGATTGATAGTGTGTTACGCAATCAGGGTGCAGTTCGCGGAAAATTCATACCACAGTATAACATATTTATAATAATAATAAATAATAAAAAAATGGCCGGCTTGAGTGTTGATTCGCTAGAGCAAACGTGCTCGGAGGTAGGAAGTATTCCAGAAAGATGCTGGTAGGGATCTTGACCGTACTTCCGGGATTGTCCTGATAGCCGTAGAATACCTCTTCACTCCTCAAGCATCTCAGGAAGTGTTGCCCCTTGTCACTACGTCACTATATGCTAGCGGCCGTTTTCGGGGGCCCATTTTGTCCGTGTATTTTATATAAAGCATTGGTCAGGTAGGGGCCATAGCCTTTCTATAGTCGTAGGAAACTGATCCACTATAGCCTCCCAAACCCATAGCCCAATATTTTTGTTCCCATGTTCTGCAACAGTCTTGCATCAACCGGGGGTTTTATTTGGGTGCGCCTTCATAGTGCAAACATGGATAACCATCTGTTGGTGCCTCATTCCATTACAATTGTCCAAGGGGCCTCTGCGAGTTGGCTTCGGCCCCTCGTACGCCTTCCAAAGGTCCGGGACTCCATGGTCCCGAGATATGTAAGGCCATAAATAATAATAAAATTATTTCAGGCTTCAGTCCATAGTTTAGTTAGTATTTTAGTGTTAGTAACAATAGTGCTTAAATAAATAGGTTAGTATTGTTAGTTTTTTGATTTAATACTGTTCCCACCCAGTGTCTCTGAAACAGTCTGGTCTGGCAGCAATCATTTTCAAAATGCTGTTTTCAGGCAGGCGCTGTAGTAAGGACGGCGCTTTAGTATGCTGCTTTCTTTCACATGATGGCGTGGAAACCATCTGTCCGATATTTGCTGTTGATCATCTGAATTATTATTTCTTTGAGATTCGATTTTTTTACCTAACCTTACCTTTTATGGTGCCTACTATGGTGTAGTTGTAAAATTATTACAATTTAACTAATAAAAAATTATTTATCGTGTTAAGAGGCAAACATTAATTCTTGCACCACAAAAAATGCGTTTGCCGCTAAACATAATAATTATGATTTAAAACATCAATCTGTTTCAGTCGTCTTCAAAGGTTTGGACACATGATTTAAATACGTTTACGTAGGTACTCGTAGTGACTGCAAGCGGACCTACATTTTTATTTTATTTATATTTTATTATTATTTTTGTTTTTTTTTATTTATTTTATCTCAGATTCCTAGGATTTTATTAAAATCTCGCGGTGTAAACCAAGGTGAAATTTTAAATTGTGAGTAGATAGATTAGGTGTAAAAACACCTAATCTATCTACTCAAAACTTAAAATTATACTGCATTTACATTATTGTCTAAATCTAATTGTAGGAATTTTCGTATTATGCGACATGTGTTTAATATAGCTGCTTTCTGTAGTGTAAGTTAAGTATGTTTGGACGCGGGAAGGTATCAAAGTGTTACCAAGGCAACTGGCAACACAGGCAACGGAAGGAATACGGGTGGGTTTTAGTCAGTAAGAGTCTGACACGGGTGTGTCAGACTCTTACTGACTAAAACCAGGAGAGCGGGAGAAGTAATGTGATGAATTCCCACTCAAAAAAAAAAATATGTTTGGAAAGATTGATTGCATTTAAACTGATAAATAATTGTTCGGGACCAGTCGTTGATACCTATTGGGACTATGGTTACTCTGTTAATTTTCCAGACCCTAATAATTTCTTCTCGTAGTTCTGTGTATTTTCTGAGTAATTTATTTTCGTAGTTCTGTGTATTTTATTATTATTAAATTGATAAAGTTTTAAGCTGGAACTGAAACTGGTACATATCATTAATTATGTGTGTCCTGCATCCATATTTGGCAGAGCTCTGTGAAGCAAATTCCATACGTGCTCAATGGGATTCGAGTCTGGCAATTGAGCAGGCCCTGATAGGGCGTTCATATTAGCACAGCAAGTGTGTTTGCAACAACTCTGGCAGTGTGTAGATGTGAATTATCATGCATAAGCAGAAATGAAGCACCAAATTTAGTCCGCAAAGGAATGACAACAACCGATCAATCGTTCAGCGTAATCTGTACATTGAGATTGCCTCTGATCCAAATCAGTTATGTTCTTTCGCCACGCGTCGATCCAAATACCCGCCCTTATCATGATTATTCCACTGCTTTATGCATTTTTGTTCTTGGCATCTACGAGTCCTCCGATAACGGTATCGGAGGAATCGTCTATGAGGTATGAGGCCAGATACTAGACGTCCACGGGTACGTCTAGTATCTGGCCTCATACCAAAGCGAGATTCGTCAGAAAAACAAACTAAACGCCACTCTTCTGCCCAATTTCTGTGTGTCTCTCGAGCCCATTGTAAACGGGCTAGCGATTGCAGGGCTCAATAGGTGGTACACGTAGTGGCCTTCAGAAACGGAGATTGACTTCTTAAAAGCAAATTCGTATGGTTTGATCGCTTATTAACATCCCTGAAGAGCTATGAAGTCTCGTAACCAACATGATCGCGGTCATTGTACGATTTCGTCGAGCAGTAATTTGTATGTAACGATCTTGTCTGCGTGTCGTGATGCGAGCTCGTCCTCCATATCACTCTACCACACTGCCAGTGATGCGGTAACGTGTTTAAAATCGACTTATAACACTCTTCGTAGGGCCCAGAGCGATTGCCACAGTACGTTGCCGGGAACCAGGTTCAATTTCAACGGCTCTGATCATTTCTCAAATGATGGCTTTTCTCAATAATATCGTTCTTTGGTTTTAATTTCAGTTAGAACTATGGTAGAAACTTTACTCTGATATGGCATCAAAACCGTTGCAGGATATAAAGGACTTGACTGAAGATTTTCATCTTTTGACCGAAATTCAAAAATGATTCCCCTTTCAAACGACGAAATGTACTAAAAAATATCCATAGGAGTTACAAAAAATATGTTTAAAAAAACAGATTTTTAATAACTAGCCAAAACCTGCTTGATCCTTAGACACTTTTGATGTATGTAGTTAATCATGGTTGTCCCTATGTACAACTACACCCATCAAAAGTGTAGGGAGGCTTATGTGCTTAAGACGGCCACTAGTGACTGTCATATGTGGCTCCAGCGAAACGCTCCCATAGTCGAAGAGCTTACCTTTGTATTTCTTGGAAAGTTCGAGAAGTGCCACTGCTGCAGGTTTGTCAAGCAGCTTAATTGGTGCGGGGGGTGAATAGCCATCGTCTCCCAGCCCATCATTGCCGAAATAGGCATCAGATTCGATTCCTGATATCAGACTTTGGTGAGCACCTGAGTATATCGGTACCTGAAATGGGCATTTTTTTATGTTTAATATTTTATGCCAACAAAATAATCACAACCCTATAGAGCATTTTCTTTAGAGGGGTGTTACATTTGATAGTTTTGTTGAAAAGAGGCACTTGCCTCTTTTCCATCAGAGGCGAGTATTTATACTTGTGCTTGTGGTTTCGTCACGTTTTTTTTTTACCGCAAGGCACTTGGCATAATCAGCCTATTACATTCCCACTGCTGGGATACCGGTCTCCTCGCTGGGCCATAATCCACCATGGGTCCAGTGCGGGTTGGTAGATGTCATATATTATTATGTCTTCAAATTTTTGATTTTGGGATATACCGGTTCCCGATGTTTTCTTTCACCATTTTGAGAGCAATGGCGATGAAATAAATCACACCAAATAAAGTGCCTACTTGGATTCAAACCCATGACCTGCAACTCGACACGTAAGCCGGAGCCGATACCACTGAGCCAACATTGCTCTTATAGTAATTGTTTGAGTAAAACCTGCAATCTTGTTTTTTAGTGAAATAAAAGTAAAAAATATGTATTGTTTAAAGAAAGCGATTAAAATAGGCAATTAGAATAAATTTAATAGATATGGAAAGTCTAGTGATCTGTTTTTCTGTTTTCTGCACATTGCCCTTAACCTTTTATATTTTTTTTGGGTGTGGAAATCATCAAATAACTTCTCCCGCTCGGGGCGGAGCGGGAGGGTGTGTCAGACTCTTACTGACTAAAACCCACCCGTATTCCTTCCGTTGCCTGTGTTGCCAGGCGTCTCGGTAATCCTTTTGGATTGCCACGGGACTTGAAGGGGATACTTGTGCTGACGATATCTCTTTGAGGCGCGCGTGGAATACAACGCACCGTCGACCCGGGCCTGGTCCTTACCGGACGGTGAGCTACCCATTGCTCACCGTCCGCAAGCCCGCGCCTATGGTGCCCGGAATGGTCGCTGAGGTCTCCTGCGGCGGCTAGGGGCGAGAGGGCGCGAATTTGCCCTTACTCCTTACAAGTACAAACTTCATCTTTAGAGTACGCTGTTAAATTTGCATTTAAAAGATTTTGACGTAGGTATTTGACTTTTTTTTTCTATGTTCATTATCTTTATTTTTTATCACGAGTACCTAGTATCTACATTTATTATCAACGTCAGGTACTTACATATTATTTGAGATGTAATACTTACGTCTTGTCTGTTACATAAAGCCAATATCCGATCGCTGTTGATTATTGTTTGAGTCAAGTTCACATTGCCAAATGTTGTCGTCAAAGCAACTAATTCTGGGCTGGAAAAATTAACATATCTATTAATCCTACTAATATTATAAATGCGAAAGTTTGTAAGAGTGGATGGATGGATGTTTGTTACTCTTTCACGCAAAAAGTACTAAACGGATTTGGATGAAGTTTGGCACACAGTTTATAACCTGGAATAACACATAGGATACTTTTAATCCCGATATACCCACGGGGTCAAAACTTATGCGGGTGAAACCGCGGGGCGCATCTAGTCATAACTAATATTATGAGTGCGAAAGGGAGTTTGTTTGTTACGCTTTCACGCTAAAACGTCTCAACAGATATGGATGAAATTTCGCACATTGGTAGACCATGACTTGGATTAGGACATAGGATACTTTTTATCTCGATATTCCCACGGAATCGAGATTTATGCGGGTAAAAACACGGGGCGCAGCTATTATGGTATAAGATGATGCATATAATCTGCAGTATACGAGTACATTAAAACAGGCAAATTTAACTCAGTTGACTGCGTCGTTGATCTAGAGGTCGCAAGTGCTAAGTACTGTTAAGCATGAGGTTCTGGGTTCGATTGCTGGGTCGGGCAAAGTGTTATTGGGTTTTTCCATCATATTTGTAGTAGCAATAGGCTCACCCCCTATTACATGGGACTGAAACATAACTGAAGTGAAGTAAGGTGTACTATAGCTACACCTCTGCTCAACCAACAAGGTGTGAAGTTATGTTATGTTATGTTTTACTCAGTTCTAGGTTAATTTTAGCTGAAGATGGTCTTTATTTATGTCCGTAAATGTGAATACATGGTCTTTAAGGCCCTTAAGTAAGGCCCTTAAGTAAAGCCCTTAGGTAAGTGCCCTTATCATGAACCTAGTCTTTATCTAAATGGTATAAGTATAAATAAAGTCCACCAATTTAAGTACTTAGGGCACATGCTTACCAACGACCTTAAAGATAATGTAGACATTGAAAGGGAACGTAGGGCACTGGCGGTCCGAGAGAACATGCTGGCCCGTAGATTCTCGCGTTGTACGGACCAAGTCAAAATCACCCTGTTCAAGGCGTTTTGTCAAGGTCTGTATGCCGGGGTCTATGGGACAGCTACACCAAAAGATCACTAGATGACTTACGTATCCAACATATTTTTCAAGGATGCTGTTGAAACTGCCCCGTTTCTGTAGCGCATCGGAGATGTTTACTCAGAACCGAACTGAGGGCTTCCATGAAATACATAACATACATAATCAGCCTATAATGTTCCCACTGCTGGGACACAGGCCTCCTCTCTGTGAGAGGGAGGGGTTCCATGAAATGATTCGCAAATAAGTCGCATCGCTGATGCGTAGAGCGCGGGTCAGTGACAATAGCATTCTGAAAACAGTGGTGTAGAGCCCTTACTCCCCTTTTCTGAGGCACTATGTGGGGAGAATGGTCAGGTAGCTTATTCTATGCTTTATCGTTCTCCGCACATCCTGCCGCAGTCACCTACTATTCTCCTCATTGCTATTCTTTGTTTGTGTTCTACTAACACTAGTGACGTATTCGTATTTTACTAACAAATTGGACTATATTGTTGGCCGAACTAAATAAATAAAAAAATTGTATCACGGAAGATCTTAATCTCTAAATCTATAACTATGTGGGTACATAATACTGAAGCAACAGTACTCGTAGGTAGGTACTGTTTTACAGATATGACCTTCGTCTGAAACAACGTAGATGTACTTAACTGTAAAGAGTTATTAATGTTTACATGTTTTTAGACAAAGATTGAAATCTTTAGATTTGCCCTACTGTGTCAAAAAACGGTCACATTTGTTTCGTTTTGACATAGAAATGACACAAATGACTTAATTTGACTGTCATGAAAACGCAGTTTTTATTGCTACTATTATTTCATCGTAATTAATTAATAAAAATAAAATATATTACACAATAAATGTTACATTTTGGTCTTGTCTGGCCTCGTTGGTTTAGTAGTCACCTGAAATTTCTCAGTAGCAGCCCGGAGCCTAGATTTGTGCCCGGTTTATGGTATTAGGCTCGTTCCCTATTACATGGAACTTAAACATAACTAGCGAAATATGGGTGCACTATAAGTACACCTCTGCCCAACCCTTCAGGAAAACTAGGCTGATGTTATGTTAAAAGTCACATTTTTAGTCTCGTTACAATATCTTGAGTTATATCACGGCAATTTAATAGCCATGTGTGTTGGATTTACGAAAAACAATGAGGGTTCTCTAGTGTGTGTCACGCTTTCTATGAGCGAATGATTTGGGATGTGTTAGCTCACTCAACTCAGTAATAACACTTCTCGAGCGGCATAGTTTGAAGAGAGTAAATCCAAAAAAAAATGTGTTGATAATCTTAGGTTATTTAATTACCTAAGATTCTCAAAAAAAAAAATTCTGTAAACGAATGATTTGGGATGCGTTAGCTCACTCCATTCGGTATTGACACTTCTCGGGGGACATTCATTGGGACTTCGATGAGGGTAAATCCAACAATTTAAATCTTTATTTTCAGATCGTAAATTTTAGCTAATTAAATAAGACATGAGGCGTGCTTTACAAATATAATGCCTAGAAAAATACATAACAATTACTTCCATTGTAAAGTATGTAATTTGTAGTGAAACGTGAAAGATAAAGACTAGGTACTTTATGATTCTTTTCTCATGTTAAGGATAAAACGATCACGGAAAGCGATAAGATCACCCACACTATACAATGAGATATAAAAATATAGATTAGTGAAATATCAAAGGCTTATCAAACCCCCGATGCCAGTGCAATTTTGAAGATATTTGGAGCGTATATATAATAATCGGGGATTACAATCCCATCCTATAGTTTCAGTTACAGTAACCAGTCTTACCTTGACTTGTCTTGGGTATCGTATTACCCAGTAACTGGATTGAGTCGCTCCGTGTAAAATAGAATAGAATACTCTTTATTATGTACACCATAAAAATTACAGATACAAATGTTGAAATTTTACAAGGGGTGACACAATGGACAGTCTTATCGCTAAAAGCGATTTTTTACAGACTACTAATACTGTTTTTTTTTTTAATTCGGCTGCATCCGGTTAGACTGGAAGCCAGCCGTTATAGAAGGCTAGGCAGATGATTATTCATTGGATTTATTGGCAATTATCTTGCGATAAAACGAAACAGTGTCACGGGACTATTTTTTTGGGTGGGAACTTATCAAATAACTTCTCCCGCTCTGGGCGGAGCGGGAGGGTGTGTCAGACTCTTACTGACTAAAACCCACCCGTGTTCCTTCCGTTGCCTATGTTGCCAGGGGCCTCGGTAACCCTTTCGGACTTGCCCACTACCCCGGCAGGCATCGGCCCTAATGGACCCCTACACTTGTGCTGATGACATCTCTTCATCACGACATCTCTCATGGGATGACCCGTAAGTTTTATGTCACTGTTTATGGAAGTTTCGCTGTCTGCTTTGAAATCCCTGTGTATGAAAAACAAACAAAGTAAGTATGTATAGGTATCTCACCCGCAAAAGTATTTCTCGTAAAGCAAGCTCATGGTGATGGCAAAGGCATCGTCTGCTCCCCCATCGTGGTCTATCACCAACTTCTTTCTCGAGCGTACTGCAGTGGCTTCGGGACTGAAATTTAAATAATAAAAAATACAGTCTGTGTTGGTATTTTCCGGGATGAAGGTAGAAGTGTAGGAGTTACCTTTATGCTCTTCTTTTTTCAGTTACTTTTAATTTTAAAATGTTAAGCCAGAATTATTGCTCAATAAATCGCAATAGCCTCTTGTGTCTTGTTACATATGAATTAAGACGCGTCATTCTGAAAATTGCCAACGTTTGAAATAGCTGTTAAATATTTCGCTGCTTTGATTAATTTGTCAATATTCCCTAAAATGCTCTAAAATATTGGTTATGACAGTTTTCAAATGCTTGATTCCCACTTTAAATGAAATATTCAGTGTTACGATAAAAATTAAATATTTAGTGTAGGTAACGATATTACTTATTACAATTTATAATCACTATTTTAAACCACTACAGAGCAATATTTCAAATAAATTTAATAAAATTGACAAACTAATTAAAACAGCTAAATTATTTGACAGTTATTTGTGACGTGACCAACTATCAGAAAGAACCCTCTTAAGTCTTCTTAAAATTTAATAAGGGGCGAGCCTATTGCCAATAATGGGTAGTAATTCTGGGATTTCTCAGTATATTACTGAGAAATATATTACATGGAATTGAAACATCTTGCGAAATGTGGGTGTACTGTGGTACACCTCTGCCTAATACTTCAGTGAATACAGTCGTAATTTTGTGCTATGTTATAATCCTGGTTCAACATTTTGAAATGGAAAACCCAACAACATGATGAAGTAATTATTTAATACTTTGTTAGGATAATAGCACAACACGAAATGAGGACTGCACCGGACAATGAGATTCTTTTGTATATTTGACAATAAGAATGAAAAAGTAAGTAGTTAACTGGAAAAGGAAAGGAAAAGGTCCACTCAATGTGGTTCTTTCCTCAAAAGGACCATTTCAAACACCAATCTACATGGTCTGCACATGATCTGACCAAGATTATGTCTGGACTTTAAAGGAGACCTCTGAGTTTGTTTCGGCCTTTCTTCTCAAAGTAGTCAGATAGGAAACGCCGACCTTATCTAGCTTTATTTTAAAAATATGATTGACGTGTAAAAGTGTTTGTACAAACCTACTTACAGAAAATAAATCATTTATCATTCATAGTTAAATGTTCGGTCAAAGTTTTAAATATTTTTAAGGATTGCGCAAAAAATTAAATTGTAAATTTGAAATAAAATAAAAAGAATTTAACGAAATAAATTAGCAATAAAATACTGAAGCCTTAAAGAAAAATACCTCAATAAATTTACACTTTAGGCACATCGATAGATTATAACAAATTTAATCACGAACAATCTTACCTCCCAAATAAATACACCAGAGCTAAACAAAAGAATATTCTTTCTGCCATAATTGAAACGACTAAAATAAAATGTGACTTCTTTTTATAATCCGTTTTATAGACACTTGAGATATCAATCTGAAGTACCTAGTACTATCTATTAAAACTAATATTACAAATGTATTTTCTTGACTTGATCTTTTCACTCAGTTGACAATAATGAAATAATCTAGTATCGTAGTGGACATAACAATAAGGAAATCTACCGATAAAGTTGAAGCATGCGTCACACTTAAAGCGAAGCTGTTTAGAAGATATTTCCCCATAATCCCAAAATATTGCTATTTTCAAAATATACTTTTTCAAAAATAATGAAATTCTCAAAATATAGTATTTTGTACATGTATCTGAGCACCAGAATTTAATGTTATTATTTAAATTTATGTGGTATTTTTATTGTAGCACAAACATATACATAGGTATTGTATTACGTTATGCAGAGCGTTTTTACCACTATTGTCCACCAATTAGCTCCCTATAGCTTCGATAGTGATACACGCTAAATATTATATTATTTATTATTGGGTATTATTAATTATTTTAAAGTAAGTTAGTTTTTTTTTACATTTTTGAATTCGATGTCAAAATAACCTACATTGAACAATGATCGTACATAGAAACAATATGCTCCCTGTAAATCGCTTTTTTGCAGCCCTTGCAGAAGTTTGTGCATACGACGTTTTTATGCAGCTGTAAGTCTTGCAAGTTCCGGGAACATCTCAGCTAGAACCTTTCTTGATCTTGTCTACAATTTTCAAGATCTCCGCGATGATTTGCTTAATATTTCGTTGTTAGGTTAGTATGAAATTTTACAACGATTATTACGATATACTCGTATTCCAATATTCCAATTTAATAAGCGTGCGTCCGTAATGAGTAACTGGAGGTCACTAATGATGCAAATCAGGAAGGTATTAGAAACGGGTAGCGGAGGTCGGGATCTTACCAAAACACTAAACGCGCAAGGTACGCGTTGTCATTTTTACGAAAGGGTTAAATATGTGTACTTACACCTTAATCTTTCAACATTCCAACTGCATATGTAAGTTTGTGCGCACAATATTGAGAGATTTACCATGTTATTTTAAGATCATAGACTTTTTATAGGTTTTCCTGTAATCTTAAAAGACACATTTTCAGTATATTAAAAAAAAAATAGGCTCAGTAGTTTCAGAGATAAGGAGGGACGTGGTAAATTTTCATCTTTTTCTTAAATAACTTTAAAAGTTTTTATCATAAAAAATACATAACTGAAATCCCTACAATTTGCCCCAAAAAGTGACCCCCATATTCAAAATTCATACATACGTAACACGTCTTTGTTTGGGTCACAGAATTTCATATGTTTACGAAATTTAAACTGTATCGGTCCAGCAGATTCGGAGCAAATAGACTATGACAGACAAACGGATAGACACACGAGTGATCCTCTATGGATTACGTTTTTTCCTTTCAAGGTACGGAACCCTAAAAACAACACACAGCATTTCCGTATAACACATTTGGTTTATTAATAAACCAGGTGACTTTTAAAAACCAGCATTAAGTCTCGACTGACATTTAGATGGCCAAATAATTAATTTAGGATATAAAAAAAACTGCCTCGTTTGTCTAGTGGTAGCAAGCGGTACTGCTGATCATTTCCCAGGTTGGTCAAAGTGTTATATTGGGTTGGTCGATCAGGGATTTCTCTGTAGCAGACCGAAGTCTGGATTTATCCCCGGTTGATGTCAATAGGCTCGCCTCCTATTACATGGGACACAACTGGCGAAATATGGGGGTACTATAGGTACAACCCTGCCTAACCCTTCAGGGATAATTATTGTTTATGCATAACGTATGTTGGTAATAATAAATGATATCAAAACGTGTGTCGTTGTTTACGAACTAAAACCATTTTATCAGGGTTAGTATCTAGATAGAAGATATTGCAGATTTTGAGTTATCAAATTATACAATATATTTTCAATAATCTCGTGTTAAGAATATAATTTTATTGATATATAGTAGGAAGTCAAAAGTCCACGTATAAGACCATATTCGACTGTTTGGATTTATTGAAGTAAGTTCTGGTAGGGAACCCTAATAGCCTGAATCTGACTCGCTGTTACCCGGTTTTATGACAACATAAAATTTATTAAGCCGTCCCATAAATTTGGGTCACTTTACGTTTCGAAATTTTTGGGGCAGTAGATATACTTTTTGCGTTTACGATATTGGTCCCATGGAGAAAGTTGTTCACTTTAATGGTCTGTGCCACACCCTCAAATATGACCATGCCTGCATGATTTCTGATAATTGATGTATACTCATTTCTTATTCTATCCATTCGCGTAACACCACATTATTTTTAGTCATGACAATGTGGACTGTGGACATTTAAACTGACTAATGGTAAAATGGCAATAATACTACACTAAGAATTATCTAATTCAGATTGTAGATTTAGATTATTTATAGTCACAGTCACGAGTAAGAGGGATGTGCAATAGTAATGCTAATAAAGATCACTGTGATGCAAAATCAGAGGTAATGACTTTGAAAGAACTGGAAACGCTGGCTACAAAATAATACGTGTACGACCTTAAACTTTATTAGTTACTAATCGTGTGCAACCGACAGGTGTTAGGGACGCATTCTCTAATTCGTTTATACATACATTTAAACTAAATTGACGCAAAATTAATCGGTACATTATATTACAGCATTTCTTAATCTTAGTTTAATTTTATTTATTTAGCTGTCACTCTATTACCAATCTATACATTTTTTTAGTTTAATTTTATTTATTTATCTGTCACTCTATTACCAATCTATACATTTTTTTTAGTTTAATTTTATTTATTTATCTGTCACTCTATTACCAATCTATATTTTTTTTAGTTTAATTTTATTTATTTATCTGTCACTCTATTACCAATCTATATTTTTTTTAGTTTAATTTTATTTATTTATCTGTCACTATTACCAATTTTATTTTTTTTTCCTTTTTAAATTAATTTAATTCGATTCTTGATTGCTTGATATTGCTAGATACTCGTATATACTTTGTCTTTACTTTATTTTTAATCAGCCATAATTCTCAGTTCATTGCAGCAATTTCAGTAATAAAAATGTAATATCCAAATATATGTGCATGCATATATAGTGCATCCAAATGTATGGTGTTAGCCTGTAAGTATGGGCACGCCACAATTGCGGCGATAAGTCCCATCTTTGAGGAGTGTCCTCACCCGACACGGCAGCTTCGGGAGGTTCCTGTGTCGGATAAGGCGGGAGCAAACGCCCGGGTGTCATCACTGTGTGGATCGCCCGGAGGACACGGTGGAGCATACGGTGGAGGTCTGCCCGGCTTGGGCAGAGCACCGCCGTGTTCTCGTGGAGGCGTCGGCGGTGGAGATCTCTCGCGTCCGACCCTGGTTTAGGCCATGGTACGGAGCGAGAGGACATGGGCAGCCGTCGCCTCCTTCTGCGAGGCAGTAATGATCGCGAAGGAGATGGTGGGACGGGTGGGGGAGAGGCAAATTTCGCGCCCTCACGCCTGCACTCTTACTTACTTACACTTAGCCGCCGCAGAAGACGCTGAGCATCGGCAATCCCAGGCGGATTTCCGGCCAACGTAGGCGCGGGCTTGCGGATGGTGAGCAATGGGTAGCTCAGCGTCCGATAAGAACTAGGCCCGGGTCGACAGCGCATTGTGTTTCACGCGCGCCTCAAAGAGATGTCGTCAGCACAAGTGTAGAGGTTCACTAAGGCCGATGCCTTCTGGGGTCGCGGGAAAGTCCGAAAGAGTTACCGAGGCCCCTAGCAATACAGGCAATGGAAGGAACCTTAGTCAGTAAGAGTCTGAAACACCCTGCTTCTCCGCCCAGAGTGGGAGAAGTTATTTGATAATTCTCCACCCAAAAAAAAAAGCCTGTAAGTAATTGTTGCACTTATAAATGTATATCGTGTACTTTGAAATGAAATTAAATGTGTAAACATTTGTAGGCTAACCTATTAATAAATAAATACATACACAATAATATATTCTTTTAATTCTACTTTTGTTCCGACTTTAATATTTAGCTCAATAATTGAGATTGAAATGCTAAGAGGGACGTGTGGTGTTGCGCAAATGGATAGAATAAGAAATGAGTATATAATATATATGTATGTGAGGATGTTTGAAAAAGTCACGGATGATTGAAAAGTTGTGTGGAAATTGTCATAGTTGTCTTAGTATGGGCATGTGATTCGGAGGAATGAGGGAAATGTCGTCAGGAAAGTTTGAATATAAATGTGGATGGCTATAAGAGTAGGGGAAACCCAAAGAAACGACGGATGGACTGTGTGAAAGATGATATGGCTAGAAAGGAGATGACTACCGAGATGACGACAGAAAGAGAAGTATGGAAGACAAAGACATATTGCGGCGACCCCAAATCAATAGGAATAAAAAGAATAATGAGCGTCACAATAATTTCGTCATAACATAAAATAACAAATAATTTTGACACATGCATGTGCTGTCGAACGTTATTTTTTGTTTTACACTACATTACCAGAGGCCGTTAACCTACTGATCAGCTTTAGTTATTTGAAAGCATGTCTGTGAAGTTACGCTACTTAAAATTTACCTTGTGTTTCACAAGATCTTTTCTTTTCATAAAGTCGACAATATACAAATCAGTAACAATAAAAGTGACAACAAGCGTCATTTCCATGTGAAGAATGGTAATGTATTAAACTAAGACTACTCGTGAACAATGTTGTTTTATATAACAACGGCACGTCAGAAGTAATACCTACTTGAAATATGAAAACTACCATTACTGCTGCGACATAAGGGTTTTTTTTTTTGAATGGGCGATCATCAAATAACTTCTCCCGCTTTGGGCGGAGCGGGAAGGTGTGTCAGACTCTTACTGACTAAAACCCACCCGTATTCCTTCCTGTTGCCTGTGTTGCCAGGGGCCTCGGTGAGCCTTTATTACCTTCCCGCAACCTCGGCAGGCATCGGCCCTAGTGGACCCCTACACTTGTGCTGACTACATCTCTTTCAGGCGCGCGTGGAATATAATGCACCGTCGACCCGGGCCTGGTCCTTACCGGATAGTGAGCTACCCATTGCTCACCGTCCGCAAGCCCGCGCCTACGGTGGCCGGAAATCCGCCCGGGATTCCCGACGCCCAGGACGTCTCCTGCGGCGGTTAGGGGCGAGAGGCTGCCTGGTTTGGGCAGAGCACCGCCGTGTCCTCGTAGAGGTGATCAGCGGCAGAGACCTCTCGCGTCCGGCCCTGGTTCAGGCCATGGTACGGAGCGAGAAGGCATGGGCAGCCGTCACCTCCTTCTGCGAAGCAGTAATGCTTGCGAAGGAGGAGGCAGGACGGTTGAGGGACAGGCAAGGCGGCTAGGGGCGAGAGGGCGCGAAATTTGCCTGACACGGCGGTGCTCTGCCCAAGCCGGGCTGACCTCCACCGTTTGCTCTACCGTGTGCGAAATAAGGGCTGACACATAAACAAGGTGTAATTCAATAATTCATTCTCCTTCCCGTTTATTTGGGGTCGGCGCAATATGTCTTTTCTTCCATACTTCTCTATTAGTTGTCATCTCGGTAGTCACCCCCTTTTTAGCCATATCATCTTTCACACAGTCCATCCATTGTTTCTTTGGTCTTCCTCTACTGTTGTAGCCATCGACATTCGTACTCAAAACTTTCCTCACAACATGTTCCTTATTCCTCCGCATCACATAACCAAACCATGACAACCGATTTCCACACAACTTTTCAGTCACCGGTGCCTCTTTCAGACTTGCCTCTTATGTACTCAATTCTTATTCTATCTATTCGTGTCATACTACACATCCCTCTTTACATTCTCATCTCAGCCGCATGCAATTGCCTTTCATTCATCCCTTTTGTGGCCCAACATTCTGATCCATACAAGACAGCAGGTCTAACCATTGTTTTATATATCTTTCCCTTAAAGAGTCGCAGATTGTTCCCGTGACCTGCTGCCACTTCATCCATCCAGTGTTGGCTGACTCTATCTAAAATTTATACTTTAAAGCTTAATATTACGCAAACGGATTCCTGAATTGAAAAATGGTTTTCACAGACCCACAGTGTTTTTGAACAGCCTATCCAACGATAGTCCACATACATATGGAGGGATAGACGAGAAAAAAAAATATCATCCCCACTTTACGTGCAAGGGAGGTACCCTACAATTTTTTTTCAAGATTGTGTTTTGCCACTTTGTTGGCGTGATTAATATGTATTACCATTCCAAACTACAGTTTTCTAATACTAATAGTCTCTGAGCTAAACCGGAGACAGACAGACAGACTGACGGACATGGCTAAATTATAAGAGTTCCTTGTTTACTACGGAACCCTAAAAAGAAAACAAAGTGATTCAGTACTTACTTTTTATAGTAGAAAATGAATCCCAAGGCACTCCCTATTACAAATACGAACGCTACTAGAGGCACACCAATGTAGATGAGAAGTTTTTTCGCAGCCACCATGATTTCTTCCTAATTTATTTAACTGAAACTGAAAATATTAAGAAAATAGATACGTGTTTAATTAGGAATTATTCTTTACTTAAATTAAGATGCAAACACAAGAAGTTGAACAGTAAAACGATGCCAATTCGATGGTCGATAAGGGATATTAAAACGTACTAACACCCTAATAACTTCTCCTACGCAATGATTACAACAAGAAAATAATTGCCAAAATGCAGAAACTATTACACCATATTGATAACAGTATGGGTACCTACAGGTTACTAATGCTGCCGCAAAGCAGGAAGAGACATTTTGTTTTGTTTAGCAATGTCGGAATGGGCTCAGAAAGATCATAACTCAATGATCGCCTGAGGGTGGACGATGGAGTGTGACGATCTAATCATCTTTGCGGGGCCGATATGGCCAGATATTGCTCAAAATAGAGAGGTTTGGAAGAAAAAGGGGAGGCATTTGCCCAGCCACTTATGGACCAACAAAAAAAAAAATAGCACCGCAACGGCAAAGCCATTGGTGTTAGGTATATGGTTTTCATAATCCATGGAATAGGCGATCAGGGGCTATTGGCTAAATAATAACAGCCATAGAAGCGAACAAAGGTCAAGCTACGCTTGCTCGGCTCGGTCCGAGGATGGGAACCATTAGGTACACCGAAACCCCTCCGTGCCTAGGCAACGTTACGGGTCGTCAGAATCCCGAAAGTCTAACAACCAGTTTTACCAAGGGGTATCGTATTATCCAGTTACTGGGTTGTGGAGGTCAGATAAGCAGTGGCTCCATGTAAAATACTGGTATTCAGCTGCACCCGGATGACCTGGAAGCCGATCTCAAAATAGTTGGGAAAAGACTAGGTCGTCTACCTAGTATTTTCCCAAGTATGTTGGGGTCGATAATGACACTGGATAGACAAGCAATATACCAAAAAAAAATGCGTTATTAGAATTATTTTATGCATTAATGCTTGAGCACCAAATATTGATGGTACCACTTTTTATCAGGAGAGCTGCTATACATCAAATATAGTTCCATGTTGGCTTGATCGAATTCATGAGCTGATCCATCCAATAAAAAAAGTGCTCAAACTATTTTGATACTTATTGACGACAAATTTACAAAAAAATGTATGTCACAATGAATTAATTAAGCATACTTAAACATACCAGGCCACTCAGAAAGTATTGCGAAAAAGAGTATTTATGTCTAATCTAGTTATAAACTTTTTTGAAAATATGATTATTTGTAAGTAAAAATAGGTACCTACGTTCCAATTTCAAAATTTCTCTCCACGTTGTTTGCGATCTAATTTAATTTATCGTGTCTCATTAAAAAATTGATCTGCGCCGGGAACGTTTTCGCGCTATGATTTTGTACGATTTCAAGTGTCGCGTGAAACCGAACGAATCGTAGCCGTGAATCGTTGGTATAACGAATTCAATCGCGGTCGACTAACTTTGGGGGATGAAGAAAGAAGTGGTCGCCCTTTGACGGCTGTTACAGAAGAAAACGTGCTAGCAGTGAAAAATGTAATCCATGACAATAGGCGAGTTACGTATCAGGAAATTCAGTACATATTGCAGGTTGGATCAGGAAGCCTTCACGAAATTCTACACGTGCATCTTCGCGTGGGGAGGACAGTTTCACGCTGGGTGCCGCACAACCTCACCGATGCAGAAGCAGGCCCAGGTGGAATGGTGCCGTGATATGATAAACAAATTTGAAGCAGGTTCGTCTTGACGTGTTTACGACATCATTGCAAGTGATGAGTCTTAGATTTATCAATACGATCCAGAAACGAAGCGCTAGTCGATGGTTTGGGTGTTTCAAAACGAATCAACGCCTACCAAAGTGAAGCGATCTAGAAGCGGGGGAAGATTCTGATCGCGTTTGACTGGCTACTTGGTGTAAATTCCTTTACGGCACCAAAGAACCATCAACGCTGAATGGTTTACTACCAAATGCTTGGCAGACGTTTTCTCTGTTGTGAGCAACAAGCGACTCTGCGGGCTCCACCACGACAACGCGCCTTCGCACACCACGCTCAAAGTGAGGGACTTCCTGGACAGCACGCCGGTCAAACTCCTGGTTCACCCTCCATACAGCCCTGACCTAGCACCGTGTGCAAAGGGATAAAATTTTCGTCACCGGAAGATGAGCTGTCAGCGTTGGAGCAGGCTATAAACGAGGTGTCTGCGGCGGAAAACGTGTTTCGAAAACTTGTTCAGACGCATGAAACTTTGTATAGAGGCTAGTGGAGAGTACTTTGAAAAAAAATAATTAAAAAATATTTACCTATTTTTATAAATTTTCGCACAACTTTCTGAGTGTCCCACGTACGAGTAAATAGCTGCTTTGGTATTATTAAATTCGTCCAGCAATGTACGCAAGGTGACAACCGCCGTCCATGCAGATGAGAGATGCCCATGATCAGCAGTGAAAGTTTACGGTATACATTATTGACGTGTAACATCTTTTCTCTCGCTTTCTGTCGGACTGAGTAACTATTTAGTACCTTCCCGCGACCCCGGCAGGCATCGGCCCTAGTGGGCCCTTACACTTGTGCTGACGATATCTCTTTGATGCGCGCGTGGAAAACAACGCGCCGTCGACCCGGGCCTGGTCTTTATCGGACGCCCGGACGGTGAGCTATCCATTGCTCACCGTCCGCAAGCCCGCGCCTACAGTGGCCTGACTACTGTGAAGCTCGCTCGTTTTTTTATAATACAATATATCCCGGACTCCTAAATCGAGCCACCCTGCACCTTATAGTCTATAATATTTTAAATGGAAAGAAAGAAAGAACTCGGACACAGTTCGTGAAACAAAAATCACAAATCTTATATTATGTATGTACATATAAAAATTAATCCCTATTTCCCTTGTCACGGCATCACGCTAAAACAGCTGAACGGATTTGGATGAAATTTGACACATGGCTACGTAATCAGCCTATAATGTTCCCACTGCTAGGACACAGGCCTCCTCTCTGTGAGAGGGAGTGGGCCGTAATCCACCACGCGGGCCCAGTGCGGGTTGGTAGAAGTCACACGTCTTCGAATTTTTGGTTCTAGGACATGCCGGTTTCCTTACGATGTTTTCCTTCACCGTTTTGAGAACAGTGGTGATGAAATAATTTACACAAAGTAAAGCGCCTGTCTGGGTTCGAACCTACGCTCTACAACTCGTAAGCCGCGGCTGTTACCACTATGCCACCACTGCTATCACATGGGTACACCATGACATAATTAGGACATAGAATACTTTTCATCCCGATATTCTCACGGGATCGAGACTAATGCGGGTGCAACCGCGGGGTGCAGCTAGTAACAATAAAAAAATGAAAATAATGTTTTCACAACA
This sequence comes from Atethmia centrago, assembly GCA_905333075.3. Lineage (NCBI taxonomy): Eukaryota > Metazoa > Arthropoda > Insecta > Lepidoptera > Noctuidae > Atethmia > Atethmia centrago. The sequence continues at coordinate 25,473,912 of HG995369.1, forward strand.
ATATTAGTCTAGTGAAATAGTAGTGAATTCAAATTTGGAACAGTGACGACTCCAAAATAATGGCCAGTATGTAAGCTGCACAAAAACAATTTCTTTGACTCGTAATTATTTTGACGTTTTAGGCCTTTAAAAAAAAAACAAACTTATACCTCACATGGAATTGCACGGTGGCTTGAATAAGGATTACGAGAGTGTACTATTACGAATTTATGATGGTGTATGTATACGGTAATTACCAACCTATAAGACAATAGTGGAGTGCAGTAGCGCTAAGAGGTACCTAGCATTTATAACTACGATTTCGCTATTGTAATTTCATTTAATAAAATTTTCATTGTAATTTCATAAAAACTTTTTATATTTGATACTTATTTATAATACCCAAACCTATCCCTTATTGAACCAACACCGATGTTACCTTTAATTTTTTGTTTTGGTTTGGAAAATCCTCATGGATGTCCGCCGCCCTTGGGCGAAAGGGGTCTGTCAGACTCTTACTGACTAAAAACCACCCCGGTGCTACCTTCCCACAATTGCACCGGGAATCATTGGATCTTATGCGACTTCCATGATCCCCGGCTGGTGCCGGCCCGCCTTTGCGGGCCACCTCAGGCCCGCGGGGGGCGAGAGGTGTAAGACATCCCCTTGACATCCAATAGGGGCGCGCGTCGGACACTACGCGCCGCCACCTCGGGTCATGCTGTGTGGGGGGCGACGGATGTCAACACCGATGTTACCTAGGCTAAGTTTTTGGTAAATAAATTATTACTTACTCACCTACTTATTTATTATTGCAGTTTCTTGAGTTTATCTTTAGATGTCTTCGTTAATGAACTCGAAAGAGCGTTACTATTTCCCATTCACCTACTTAACTATCTTAAATGAACACAAACTGATTATTCACCGAACGCATCACATTTCATTAAACTAAATAAAAACAAAAAAAATAATTGAATATTCACTTAAAATTCTCACTGATACTCAAAAATAATGACGACTAGTCAAAACACAATTTTGTTCACCATTTATTAAAAAAAAAAAAGATGAAAAAAAATACTTTTTACAAATAAAACTACGCTACACTTTTTACAAATAAAAATACGCTGTCATTCGTTTACCTTCACCTCTACAACACGAATCAAATTCAAGGTGTGACACACTTAATTAATAATCATGCTAATGCATGCAAATTATATTTTATCTAATACCATAATAACTACGAATGATATGAATTCAAGATAAGACTCAGAACTTAGCGAGTTGGTCTGATAATAATTAAATTGGATGTGCCACAATTGGTGTTAATGATGAGTGTCTCAATTTGTTCGTTCGTCTGGGAATGCTGACACTTAAAATCTTTATCTATGGTACTATCATCTATGTATCTATGTAAGCTTACAGTATTCCCAAATTAATAATGCGCATGCAGATCTTCGCTAATTGTCATATTCCCGGAAACTTAATTATTAAAAATAATAATTCTACTAAATTATGCATGAAGAAAATGCACTGTGCATTTTCTTCATGCATAATTTAGTATTACATTATTAATTTGGGAATACTGTAAGCTTAGTACTAGCTAGAGTACCACTCTATAGACATATCGTCTTCCAACGCTCGGGGAATACGACGGTTGCCGAACAGTGACGAAGATTTCTATACGCATTATCACTTTGGGAGACTGAGATGAATCTGCTCAGCATGTTCCCAACTATGTTGGGGTCGGCTTCGAGTCTAAGCGGATGCAGATGAATACCAGTATTTTACATGGAGCGACTGCCAATCTGACCTCCACAACCGGTAACTGGATAATACGATACCCCTCGGTAAGACTGCGTGTCGACGACCCGTAACGACTGTCAATGATCCACGAATGACGGCCGGGATCAACGGATTAATGGGCTTTCCGAGTCACGGAGGAGTCTCGGTATGTAAAGATGTTCACCCATCCATGGACCAACAACAGCAAGTGTAGCTTAACCTGATGGATCGACCCATGCGGCTGTTATTACTTAGCCACTAGCGACAGTTCTGTAACTGACTGAAAGACAGCACACAGAAAGGTGAAAATACAACAGCACGCTTTCAAACTCAAAGCTTTTATTTCAAATAAACCAATTACAGGCATTTTTGAATTGTCAAGGGGTCGATCAGTCAGAAATAAAAAGCTAATTGCCAATATATTTAATTCCAAAGCGTAGTAGGTACCTGTGGAGACGACGGAGCAAGAAACTCCACGGACACTTTTAAATTAAAATATGGTTGCAATATATTGGTTACATCGTTCATGTTGAAATTATACACGTGAGAACGATGCAGAACGTTAAAAGCGTCCGCAATAAAAAGATTTAAAAAAAAATAAGCCACGCCAGGCAGCTAAGAAATGACCAGTCCCTACTGACAGCGCCCGTTCACGTACATGACGCATGGATAAGCACCATTCCGTTTAACCATTTTGAATGGAGCTAAATGATCAAACACACGGGACAACTATGACATACTCTCAGCCACCAGGATACATTTAAGGCAATGAAAGACGTACCCAGTAAATGGTAGCTTTATTGTAGGTACTTACATAGTATACTCACACATGTAGGTACTATGCAATTATACAATACTAAGAGATTTTATTTATTTTTCAAAATCTCCCTTACAACTATCCTCACAGGTGTAGATTGAATTTATACAATGCAAAAATAGTTTATAAAATCTTCAGCAGCTCCGACAGTATTTTCAAATGCTAATCAATTAGTTGTGGAGCAGGACCAGCGTTGACCCAAGCATTTTTATGAGCCATGTAATCCCCGAACTTATAATATGCTAGGTTGCATCGTGTGCGTTTAATAAAAGATTTAAATTTCGTTTCATTCAGTTGAAGTATGTGGGGAGGTATTTTCAAATTCAAATTCTTTATTTCAGACAATCAGTCCATATTATAGTATCAACAAAATAATTTAATAACTAGGGTTAGTAATAAGGAGATAATACATTAAATATCAACTATTATGGATTCTTACCCAGTGGCGTAGCATAGTGGAGTCTCACCGATCTGAGAACACTATCAGGAGACCGTTGGTCTACCGCAGCCGGTCGGCTAGAGTGGAGTATTTTATTGTAACATTTAAAACAGTAACCCATGAAAGATGAGGCATTCCTTTAGGAGCTTGTTATTTAGGCCTCATTTAGGTGGCTCTATGAGTGAAATCCCTTTAGATAGAGGGAGAGTGTGAGGGAGAGGGAGAGTGGTGTATTTTTAGAGTATTCTTTCCGAACTCCAGTGCAGAGCATACGAGGGGCTAAACTCGATATGCGAATAAACAAGCGGGTAATACATGTAAGTACAGTCAGCCGCACATCAGCGATAACACTTGCACTACGAAAATCACCCTTATTGCCACGAAATAAAAGCGCTCTACCGCTATCAATATCAAATTGTTTACACTGGTATACGGTTGACTGTACTATAAATTAAATCACTTGACATGAAGGTAATGTTGGCTTTTCGGGCACAGGTACGAGTACTTTGTCCGGAACGAATTGATCACGTTGGTCGGTGCAGGCAGGCACCCATCTTACTTATCAGACAGCTATTCGGATTTTTTGGCGCGTGACCGAAATCGGAACTAGCGACGCCATCTTGTTTTACATAAATTGTATTGTAGGTATTTCACAAAACAATGGGGAAGGCAACTGTCAAAATGGCGTTGTCATAGCTAGTTCCCAAAACAAACTAATAATGCAAGATGAGAAGATGTTTTGTTGTTTTTTGAGGGTGGGAAATCATCAAATAACTTCTCCCGCTCTGGGCGGAGCGGGAGGGTGTTTCAGACTCTTACTGACTAAAACCCACCCGTATTCCTTCCTGTTGCCTGTGTTGCGGGGGCCTCGGTGACCCATAAGTACCTTCCCGCGAAATGGGAGCCCCCTTGAATATAAATTTTATTATTTTGTTATAGCGGCAAAAGAAATACATCATCTGTGAAAATTTCTACTTTCTATCACGGTTCATGGTATACAGCCTGGTGACACCACCTGTTATATTCCTAAATGCTTGACAATTGGATTCTATCATTTACCGAAACATCTTGAAATTCGGAGATTGTGGCTTAAAGCGACTAAAGAATTTTGAAGAAGGTGATTACGAGGAAATAAGCAATAATTAAGTATTTAAATTCCGGCATTTATAAATATTGATTTAAAATATTGAAATCGCCTAAAATAACGAAATAGTTAAATAAAACCAAACTCATGAATGAAAAAGAAATGGAATGAATGAAAGAAATAACAAATATTTATTGTAGGGCGAAGGGACCTAACTATGGGCACGCGATCTACAATTAGCTTTGGCCTTCCCCATTGCACATATTTACTAACTGCGACCCCTGGTCAACCTCCTTGTAATAGTGTATATAAGCACGAAGCTTTTAAATTAACTGAACTGACTTTTAAACCACAGCTGCTATATATACCTATATGCACTCAAAAGTAATTCATCTTGTTTTAACAAGTTTATATAGTTACTCCACACAAAAGTAGCAGTCTTGAAACAGAAGACAATTTGTACTGACTTTAAGTCAGCGCCATCTATGTACCGACCGTATAAACATGTACAGACCACACTGCTCATCGCCACTACTGAAATGGCGACTCAATTTTAGTATTTCAGTAACTTCATTGGCAATATTTTTCTCATAATTCGTAAAGTATCTACTAGATGGCGTTAAATTCAAATATTAGAAGTAGTATATTTCGTCGTCCGTCGTGTCTAAGTAATAAAATCCGTATAATATTTCAGGAAAAGCGTTTTTAAAATCGATCATTTGCATATTTTCATAATTATAACAGACTAAGAGATCCTGACAACTTTTTCGGGTATGTTTCAAGTACCATTTATTTTACACGTTAACTACGTATAAAATGCCCGGTGGATACCTCATAATTTGACAGAGGCCCAAAAACTCCGTCGTGTTGATTGGTGTCGTGAAATGGTTCAAAGATTTAACGGAGGTGACTCAAATGCTGTGTTCGACATACTTACTGGTGACGAAAGCTGGGTTTATTGTTATGATCCTGAAACTAAGAGACAGTCTGCCGTCTGGGTGTTTCCTTCCGAGGAGTTCGAAGAGAGGTCGAAGCGTGGAAAACAGATGGTGGCCTCGTTCGTCGGAAGGACAGGTCATAACGCAATAATTGATTTAGAGGATCGAAAAACAGTTACTGCAGAGTGGCCCACTTTTTTTTTTGGGGTGGGAAATCATCATATAACTTCGCCCTCTGGGCGGAGCGGGAGGGTGTGTCAGACTCTTACTGACTAAAACCCACCCGTATTCCTTCCATTGCCTGTGTTGCCAGGGGCCTCGGTAACCCTTTAGTACTTTCCCGCGACCCCGGCAGGCATCGGCCCTAATGGACCTACACATGCGCTAACGTCATCTCGTCAGCCTGGTCCTTACCGGACGGTGAGCTACCAATGGGTAGCTCCGGTGAGCAATGGCTAACCGTCCGCAAGCCCGTGCCTACGGTGGCCGGAAATCCGCCCAAAATTCCCGACGCCCAGGGCGTTTCTGGGAGAAGGCGCGAAATTTGCCTTTCCCCTAAACCGTTCCGTCTCCTTCTTCGCTTCGCAGAAGGAAGTTGCCCATGCCCTCTCGCTCCGTACCATGGCCTTCAGGCCTTCAGGCCTGGTTCACCAGGGCCGGACGCGAGAGATCTCTGCCGCCGATCGCTTCCACGAGGACACGGCGATGCTCTGGCCAAGCCGGGCAGACCTCCACCGTATGCTCCACCGTGTCCTCCGGGCGATCCGCACAGTAGCGACACCCGGGCGTTTCCTTCCGCCTTATCCGACACAGGAACCTCCCGAAGCTGCCGTGTCCGGTGAGGACCTGCGTCAGGCGGAAGGTGACGCCGTGGCGCCTCTCTAGGCACTCTTCAAAGAGGGGACTTATCGCCGCAGAGTGGTACACTAATAATTGTTTGCCACTTGTCTTGGAAAAAAACGACCTCGCAGTAGGACCCTCCTTCACCACGAAAACGCTTCGTCGCACACCGCCAAGCAAACAATCGACTACTTGGCGACGTAAGTCGTGGAATTACTGGGTTACGCGCCCTATAGCCCCGACCTCGCACCTTGCGTTTTTTATTTATTTACCGAAAATAAAAGAAAAATTTCGAGGAAAACGTTTTATGGACGCCGAGGAAGCAGTGGCTGCGTTTCAAAATGCCGTCGAAGAGACCCCTAAGGACGAGTAGGTAAAGTGCTTTTCCCAGTGGTTCCATCGGATGCAGCGATGTACTCGTATTGATGTAAATGGACACTATTTTGAAAAGATATAATAAAACTAATAACTTGCTAGTTTGTTCAGTTTTGATTTTCTAAGAACTTTCAGTGTCACCCTCGTACTTTACGTAGGTACGTTTACCAAAAAGACAAGTTATTTATTTTTATTTATACAGATACAAGTTATCCGTCAACAAAAATAAACATAAAAAGTTAAAACTTACTTACGTTACCTACTTAAAATTTATGTTACTTTTGCAATCGTTAATGTTCAGACCCACTAAGGCAATAAAACACAAAATTAAAGGTCCTATTCAAGGTTTATTACAGCTCAGATTATGATTATCTGTAACATAAATCATGGATAGCTTTAATTAATGCTTTGTTATAGCCCGACCCGATTTTAATTAAACTGGCCAAGTTTCTGTTTTGATACCTACTTGTAATTAACTAAATGGTAGTTTATTTTTTAGGAAACATGGTCGAAACCTTTAAAACTGATACGATATAATAAAGATATACAGAATGTAGTGTTTCTAATATTGATGTAGACATTAATTAGAAACACATTAGTGTTAAAATTATTGTTATTTTTTTTTATTAACTTTTTTTTCTTTTTATTAAAAAGAAGAAAAAATAATAAAAAAAAAAACAATAATTTTATAATTAATTAATTCCGATATGTTATCATTTTTTTGGTATCTATTAAATTAGGTATTGTAATTACTAAATGGTAGTTTTTTTTTTTTGGATACGCGTTCAAAAGCTTTAAAACTGATGATTGTGAAAAGACAGTTAATTGTCAAAAGATATACAGAAAGTAGTGTATTAGTATTTCTAATATTGATGTAGACATCAATTAGAAATACTAACCAAAAAAAAAACAGATACTAATAAAAAATAACAATGATTTTAAAATGACTTAATTCCGGTATGTTTTCAATTTTTTTTTACATAATCAGCCTTTTTATGTTCCCACTACTGGGACACAGGCCTCCTCTCTGTGAGAGGGTGTGGGCCGTAATCCACCACGCGGGCCCAGTGCGGGTTGGTAGATGTCACATGTCTTCGAATTTTTGGTTCTAGGACATGCCGGTTTCCTCACAATGTTTTCCTTCACCGTTTTGAGAGCAGTGGTGATGAAATAATGTATACAAAGTAAAGTACCTGTCTGGTGTCCAACCTACGAGCTACAACTCGTAAGTCACGGCCGTTACCACTGGGCCACCACCGCTGTATTTTTTTTTAGTATCATTTAAATTAGGTAGATAATAGACCTATTTACACGGTTTTTTTCGTCAAAAGCATAGCTGAATTATTTGTGTCTATTCGAACACAAATAGACACAAATAATTAAACTATGCTTTTGACGAAAAAACGTGTAGAGAAATAAGTCTATGATCTCTACAGTAATTATCCTAGCAAGATATTAGAAATTAAAAGAAATCTTTTACGCGTTATGCTAATTTCTTCCTTCTTTTATTATATTCGGGAAATTCTTACAGCTAATTTATACAGTGTTCCTAAACAATATGAAATTTAAGGCCATTTACATTTTTTTTTGTTTATTCTTCCCATTCGTATTATAAATGCTAATCACCAAAGCTCTCACATAAAAAGATTAAAAAAAAACGATTTTATTCCTTTTTACTGAAACATTGAATTTTATTTTGAATAATTGATTTCATCAGACTACTGATTTGAATTATAAGTAGGGAAAACGCCAAACGAAATGTTTAAGCGAAAAATCAAATATTCTCGTTAAATTAGCTACCTATGCCGATTACATAACTTGACATTACGCCTGTACGAGTATAGCCGTAGGGTTAGACAGAGTTGTACCTGTAGTACAACCACATTTCGCATGTTATGTTCAAGTCCCATGTAATAGGGAGCGAGCCTATTGCCATCAACCGGGCACCAATACAAACTCCGGGCTGCCACTGAGAAATCCCTGATGGAAAACTCCAATAACATTTTGCCCGACTTGGGAATCGAGCCCAGAACCTCTTAGACTCAGCAGAGCAATTGCGAACACTAGATCAACGAGGCAGTTAAATAAAGAAATGTTTGGGTTAAATAAGCTGCCGCAGATTTGAACGATAAAATAAAACCTGTCAAAGAAAAATCCTACAGATAGCCTTAGTCAAAGAAAGCCACAAGTAGCCGCAAAATCGTGTGGGTTACCAACAAAAAACCGCATCAAAGTCCATTCAGTAGTTTTTACACGACTGCGCCAAAAAGGAGTCTAATGTGTTTAGGGTTCATGTATGTATCTATATAACGGCCCCTCGACAGCAATAACAATTTTATTTATCTGTTTAGTCAGCAAGTAAATGACCTTTCACTTTGTGTATACTCGTATTAACCAATACAACTGTTTTTTTTTTACTTCATTTTTTGGCAGCGCAATGCCTATGTTTTTAATTTTTTCAATTTAAAAAAAAAATGTTTTTGGGCCAAAACTTCGCCACTACCAAAGCGTCGTCGGTGGCGGCGCAGAGTTCACTTTGACTGCATGTTTTGGGACACAGAGGACAGGATAGGTTATAAAGCATAGTTTGCGACACAGCTCTACATCCAAACGCTACAGCCGTTCCGTCGCGAAAACCCTACTTTACCAGGTTACAAGTCTATTAAGCGAATAGAAAATCAACAAATTTCTTGAATAGGTACTATTTAACTGGACTGTTGTTATTCAGCTGCATCCGGTTGGACTGGATGGGACCCCAACGTAAACGTAGTTGGGAAAAGGCTTTTTTTTTTTTTTTGTATTGGAAATCATCAAATAACTTCTCCCGCTCTGGGCGGTGCGGGAGGGTGTGTCAGACTCTTACTGACTAAAACCCACCCGTATTCCTTCCGTTGCCTGTGTTTTCAGGGGCCTCGGTGACCCATTAGTACCTTCCCGCGACCCCGGCCGGCATCGGCCGCTACATTGTGCTGACGACATCTCTTTGAGGCGCGCGTGGAATACGACGCGCCGTTGACCCGGGCCTGGTCCTTACCGGACGGTGAGCTACCCATTGCCCACCGTCCAAGCCTACGCCTACGGTGGCCGGAAATCCACCCGGGATTCCCGACGCCCAGGGCGTCTCCTGCGGCGGCTAGGGGCGAGAGGGCGCGTAACTTGCCGTTTCCTCAACCGTCCTGCCTCCTCCTTCGCGGGCATTACTGCTTCGCAGAAGGAGGTCACGGCTGCCCATGCCCTCTCGCTCCGTACCATGTCCTGAACCAGGGCCGGACGCGAGAGATCTCTGCCGCCGATCGCTTCCACGAGGACGCGGCGGTGCTCTGCCCGAGCCGGGCAGACCTCCACCGTATGCTCCACCGTGTCCTCCGGGCGATCCACACAGTGGTGACACCCGGGCGTTTCCTCCCGCCTTCTCCGACACAGGAACCTTCCGAAGTTGGCGTGTCCGGTGAGGACCTGCGTCAGGCGGAAGGTGAGGACGCCGTAGTACCTCTCTAGCCACTTCTCAAAGAGGGGACTTATCGCCGCAATCGTGGCGTGCCCAGCACTGGGTTGCGACAACCGTATGGGAAAAGGCTAGGCAGATGATGAGGTACTGTTTAACTGGCAAAATGTGGGTATCCTGTAGGTACGATAACCCTTCGTGGGGTTCTCTAATGTATCACCCAGAAAACCGGTGACAGTTTTTTAGATTATAACCAACGGTTCATATACTATTTCTTTGATAGACAACTTATCCCGCACATATTTTATTTTCTAAACACTGCTTTACAAACATTTATTTGGAAAATGCGTCTCTTTACAAATGTTTCTCATGATATTTAATAATTTATAAATTTTTCATTTAATATTTAGATTCTTTTGGAAAAATCACGTAAATATAATGTTAAGTTCTGAGTTGAGCTGCACAACTATTGACAAATGCGTGCACTGATTGGATAGGTTCACTCAATCTGTGTGGTTCTTTCATCAAAAGACCATTTCAGACACCAATCTACATGGTCTTCACATGATCTGACTAAGATTGTGTCTGGACTTTAAAAGAAACTGTGACCTCTGTGTTTGTTTCGGGCTTTCTTCTCAGAGTAGTCAGACACATTTTGTTTACATTTAGCTTGTATTAGTGTGTGAAAAAATGCGTGTGGCCTAGGTCTTGTTATTGGGCCTAAACACGTAGCAGATGACCCCACGGATCCGCCATTTTCATAATAAGTTCAACTTTCTGCCTTTTTTTTCAGACTCTTACTTACCCGTGTCCCTTCCGATGCCTGTGCGTTGCCAGAGGCCACGGTATCCCTTTCGGACATTCCCGCGACCCCGGCCGTTTTCCGCAACCCCTGCAGTTTCCCGCGACCCCGGCAGTTTCCTGCGACCCCTGCAGCTTCCCGCAACCCCGGCAGTTTCCCGCGACCCCGGCAGTTTCCCACGACCCTAGCAGTCAACCATCTGCCTAACGCCCTGTGTATAAAATGTATCTTTCTTTATAAACAAAAGAAAATGGTCCCATACAACGTAAATATAGTAGCGATTTCATTGCTCGCGGAGTAAATAGATTAGCAACAAGTAACAATATTACATACTGCCTTAAGTAAGACTGACGACTCTAAGAAGGAATGTGTTTGTTAACAAATAACATCTATTTGGCTTATTCATAAATGTCTTCGGCTAAAATTATGTGTGTGTTACATATAACTTCATGCTTTCATTCATCAAAAGGATACTGGCAGAAGACTAACACACTTAGCCAGTTTTGTTAAGTCCCATGCCATGGGGGCTTGCGTAAGTTAATATGTCATCATAAATACGTAAACTTTCGCCTTCTTCCCATGGAGGTAGGCAGAAAGTACAGAACACCTGCTACGATTCTTACACACTCCTTATGCTTCGTTTACATTCATACATCTGGTCATATATGCGCGCCAGTTGTGTGTACTATGCACGCATCTATTTCATCAATCGAGCACAAATACAGACACCGAATTGCTAAAGATATAAAAAACTTTTTACAAAAAAAAACAACCGACTTCCAAAAAAATACTACAAAGTGAAAAATAACTTTAATTTTAGAAGTTCGTGTCTTTGGATCTGTATTTTAGTTTTTTGGTACCGACTTCCGAATTTAGTTATTTTTCACTTGTTGTTTTTTTGGAAGTCAGTTGCTTTTTTTTGTATTTTTTTTTATTTTCTCTCTTTATCGGGTGTGTTTGTAATTCATCTAAGTTACAATAGCCTAATGTCAACTGCTCATCATCTTTTACAAAATATTGCTTTTCTTGATGCAGGGACGTTAATTGTTGAGGAGTTCTCCTGGTAAGAACCCGGAGAACTCAATATGCATTGTGAAGAGCATAAATGCCTTAGCAACCATATTAAAGTACCTAATCGAATCGCAAATCATTAAATACATCTTATTAAGTAGTCCCAGTGGCCATCTTTGGTCTGCATCATCAATTTCACTCCACCAAATGGTGCTTTCCGAGAGCAAATGCACAAGTTACTACCTAAGTATAAAAAAATACCTAAATCACAATAGGTATGCCTTTAAAATTTTGAGGATTTCCTTCGATTTCCAAGGGATTCCCTCATCAGATTATGACTTGGTGACAATGGGACCACTTCGGGTGAGCCACCCTTTCAACGAAAAAGTTTTTTTTTAAATCGACAGAGAAATCGGCGAACACACATAAAAAAAGTCGGTTAAAAATAAATTATTTAAAAAACAAAAAACCCGACTGCAAAAACATAACTGAAAAGGGAAAAACAAGCATTATAATCTATAGAATTTTGGTATCGCAGGCGGGGACAATCAAAAGTTACACCATATTTCAGGTTATTCGACTGCCCCCGCCTGCAAGACCAAAATTATATAGATTATAATGCTTGTTTTTCCATTTTCAGTTATGTGTTTTTGCAGTCGGGTTTTTTGTTTTTTAAATAATTTATTTTATTTCAAGCTTTTTAGTTTTATTACTATACAAGGTGTTGTTTTGAACCTGCAAAACATTTCAGGAGGTTGTTATGAAACTCGTAAATAATCGTATAACAATACGATACCAAGTCAATAATCAATAATACTTTTTATTTTAGATTTTTAAATTTTATCTTTTCTTTATTTATTTATTTATTTTTTTTTTTTTTGTTAATTCGGTTCGAAAATCATTAACATAATTACCTCCTAAAATGTTTTGCAGGTCCAAAACAACACCTTGTATATATTTGAAAATTACTTATTACTAGCTTTTATTTGATACCAATACTGTTGCAATTAATTTAAAAAAAAAACTTCCCCTCCTTTTTTTTGTATTTGCAAATGCAATTTATAAATATTATATAGCCTATGTCACTCCCACAATTAGGACGAATCAAAAGACACCTCATATGTTAAAATCCATCAAGCCGTTTAGGCTACAGAGCGTACCAAAGAAATAGACATACATACATACATACATACATACATACATACATACATACATACATACATACATACATACATACTCTCGAAAAACATTACCCTCCTGAGGCAGTCGGGTAAAAATAGCGATAGTCTATGTGTTCCTCTTTCAAAATCAAATCATTGATAGGTCTAAAATTTACAAAAAGTCGGGGGCAGGTCATGGCTGACAGGAGTGAAAACTTAAAACTATCTGCTGGCCAAGCGCTGTTGCGCTAAACTAATAGCTACAGATATAGTGTTAACATTAGCATGTCGGTGACGTGAACCCATAAGATTTTCCCCTACCAAATCGTTCAAAGAGTCAGAAGTTTTCACTTCAAAAATAAAATTAGTTTCTCATTAGACCTACGTTCAAAGAGGAACTCATAATTGTTTTCGTCTAAAAGCGTGTACGCACGAACGAACAACGAACATCGAACACTTTGTCCGCATGTGCGTACCACTAATAAACATCAAACACTAGGTTCGTCAAAAATGTTCGTGGCGATCCAATTTTGTTGTTTTGTTGACGCGTGTGAGCGACTCACCGATCGCGCGGCACGCGGCACGCAAAGTTCGTATGGAATGGGAAGTAACTGGTTCCTAAGATCGTAAGCGAGTGAGACAAAACAAAGGCGCGTTAAGTGTTGTGAACGGGTTGGAACTATATTACAATGACTTGACGATTTTTTGCTTGCCTATTTACTAAAATAATAGTTTACAACGTTACGATGTGTGGACCGTGTATGGTGTTCGTATTCGCTTTGCTCATTTACGTCCACACGTACGGGGGCCTGCAACACTATGCTTGCCGATGCGTGGTCTCCATCCCAGGACTCGTCTGCTCCACCGGCCATCCGTCCTTCGACAAACATGCTTCAGCTTCCTCAACCAGAATCTTAATGTTATATAATCTGTTCAAACCTAAAAAAAATAATACGTTTACGTTTTTGGCTGAAATATTGGCATTTCTTATGTAGCCTTTTTTTTTTTTTTTGGTTGGAAATTATCAAATAATTTCTCCCGCTCTGGGCGGAGCGGGAGGGTGTGTCAGACTCTTACTGACTAAAACCCACCCGTATTCCTTTTGTTGCCTGTGTTGCGGGGGCCTCGGTGACCCATAAGTACCTTCCCGCGACCCCAGCAGGCATCGGCCCTAGTGGACCCCTACTATGTGCTGACGACATCTCTTTGAGGCGCGCGTGGAATACAACGCGCCGTCGACCCGGGCTTCTTATGTAGCCTTGGTAATAAAATATAAAAGGTCCTCCTAATCCATCAGTTTTGTTTTTCCGTCACAAACAGTCGCGTCCACCATCAATAATCATGGCTTTCTGAGTAAATAAGACTAATAGCGTTCACGTGCTCCACCTAACAGCTAAATAACAAATATAGGGCGGTGGAAGATTGATCATACTACATTTGTATCAGTAACTTCTCAGGGCCAGAACTGTACGTACTTTTTATTGAGTTTTTATTTAGCTTTTCTGCCTCGGTGGTCGAGCGATCGCCTGCGTGTGGTTTTAGTTTTAGGTTCAATTCCCAGGACGGGCAAAGTGTTATTGGGTTTTTCCAAAAAAAATATTGGAATTGCTGGCACGTGGATTCGTGAAATCGTGACTGCTTAAACGCAATACATATGACTCGCCCCCTATTATATGAGACTTAGACATAACTGGTAAAATGTGGGTATACCATACACTCCTGGTGACCCTTTCGAGTAAACCTTTCAGGCTTTTTTTTTTTTTTTGAGGGTGGGAAATCATCAAATAACTTCTTCCGCTCTGGGCGGAGCGGGAGGGTGTGTCAGACTTACTGACTAAAACCCACCCGTATTCCTTCCTGTTGCCTGTGTTGCGGGGGCCTCGGTGACCCATAAGTACCTTCCCGCGACCCCGGCAAGCATCGGCCCTAGTGGACCCCTACTTTGTGCTGACGACATCTCTTTGAGGCGCGCGTGGAATACGACGCGCCGTCGACCCGGGCCTGGTCCTTACCGGACGGTGAGCTACCCATTGCTCACCGTCCGCAAGCCCGCGCCTACGGTGGCTGGAAATCCGCCCGAGATTCCCGACGCCCAGGGCGTCTCCTGCGGCGGCTCGGGGCGAGAGGGCGCGAAACGTGCCTTTCCCTCAACCGTCCCGCCTCCTCCTTCGCAAGCATTACTGCTTCGCAGAAGGAGGTGACGGCTGCCCATGCCCTCTCGCTCCGTACCATGGCCTGAACCAGGGCCGGACGCGAGAGGTCTCTGCCGCCGATCGCCTCCACGAGGACACGGCGGTGCTCTGCCCAAGCCGGGCAGACCTCCACCGTATGCTCCACCGTGTCCTCCGGGCGATCCACACAGTGGTGACACCCGGACGTTTCCTCCCGCCTTATCCGACACAGGAACCTCCCGAAGCTGCCATGTCCGGTGAGGACCTGCGTCAGGCGGAAGGTGAGGACGCCGCGGCGCCTCTCCAGCCACTCCTCAAAGAGGGGACTTATCGCCGCAATCGTGGCGTGCCCAGCACTGGGTTGCGACAACCGTACTTTCCATGACGCCATGAGATCCCGCCGGAGCTCCGTCCGCTGTGCCGCGATTTCTCGCGGCAGCGGACTTACGCCCCGGCGTTTCGCCTCCTCGCGCCACTCCCATACGTGCGCGAGGGCTTTTCCTCCAGATCCCATGGCGGCAATCCGGCAAGGAGGCTCGCTGCCTCACAGGAGACCGTGCGGTATCCTCGGACCATCCGGATGGCCATGACCCTTTGGGCCGCGCTCAACCGGCGGGCTGGCCGCAGCGCCAGAGAGCGCGCCCATACAGGAGCCCCGTAGAGGGCCATGGACCGCACGACCCCCGCGTAGAGCCTCCGGCAGGAGGCGTTTGGACCCCCTAGATTGGGCAGGAGCCGCTTCAATGCAGCGCCCGCCCGCTCCAGTTTGGGAACCAAACGTCGGAAATGCTCCACGAAGTTCCACCGGCTGTCGAGGACGAGTCCCAGGTACTTCATCGTCGACTCGACGCCGATAGAAACCCCTCCTACCGTTATTTGGAACCCCAACGGTGGCGCGTTCCGAGGACCATGGAAACACATGGCCTCGGACTTGTGCAGGGCCACCTCGAGTCCCAATTGCCGGATCCTTTCGACGATTGTCGCAACCCCGCGTGCCGCTAATTCGGCCGCCGCCTGGTGCGACCTCCCCTGCGCCAGGACCAACGTGTCGTCAGCGTAGCACACTACGCTGACGCCGCTAGGGAGGTCGGCGCGCAGCACCCAGTCGTATCCGATGTCCCACAGATGCGGCCTCAGGACCGATCCCTGTGGGACACCGCACGACATCTCTTGCCGGTTCCACACTCCCTGGTGACCGGGGTAGATGACGGCCCTGTCCGTCAAATAGGCCTCGACCACACGACAGAGGTAGGTCGGCATCCGGTGATACCGGAGTGCCTCCCTGATGCAACTCCAGGGCAGGGTATTGAAGGCATTGGCGATGTCTAGAGACACCGCCAAGACGACCCCACCCTGGGCAACAGCATTCCCCGTCGTCAGGGCTCGCACACGCATTATGGCGTCCACCGTAGAGCGCCCTCTGCGGAAACCAAACTGGCTCTCCGCCAAATCCGGCCCCACCTGCACCAGCTGGCCGACGAGGTGGTCTGCAATGACTCTTTCAAAGAGCTTGCCCACCTCGTCGAGCAGCACGATGGGCCGATAAGCGGACGGAGAGACCGCAGGGAACCCTGCCTTCTTTATGAGGACCAGTTTCCCCGTCTTCCAGCGAAGCGGGAACTGGCCCCTCTCCATGCATGCGCTTAGGAGCCCCCTAAGTCGAGGCCCGAGAGCCTCCATGGCCAGGACCCAGGCCTTCCGAGGTAGGCCGTCGGGTACTGGGGCGGTATTTTTGGCATTAAGCCTGCGTACCGCCGCTCTCATTTCTACCTCGGTCACCTCCGGAGCATCGTCGTCGTCGTCGTCGTCGTTGACGGTGTGGTCCGCATCAGGCACCGCAGTAGGCGGAGCCATAGGCGGGGAGGTGTGTTCCCCTCGAGAAGGGAACAGAGCGCTCACCACGTCCTCCACAAGCTGGGGCCGGAGACTCTGCGTCAGCGGGGGAGCCCATGGGCGGAGTTTATCCCGCACCACTTTGTACGGGCGTCCCCACGGGTCCCTGTCCAGAGTCCCCAGCGACTCCTCGCGGGCCAACCCCCTGGCCCGCAGGATCTCCGCTTGGAGGGCGGTCTTCGCCGCTCTGTACCCCTCGTACAGCTCCGCCTGAATGGCTTCCGTATCCGGAGGTTTGATACGGAGCCTGCGGTGCCTGGTGTACCACTATAAAAATAAGGCAATGAAATAATGCATTTGCATGATGCCTTGTTTGCCTTCAAAATTCAGATCCAACGTTGAACATTCTTTAAACTAATGATAAAAAAAACATAAATGGTCACTCCCATAGGTTCATCAGAACTAGAAAGAAAGAAAAATATTAATTATTTGTCACAGAAATATGTGCATACAAAAATCCTACTAATATTATAAATGCGAAAGTTTGTATGGATGGATGGATGGATGTTTGTTACTCTTTCACGCAAAAAGTACTGAACGGATTTGGATGAAATTTGGCACACAGATAGTTTATAACCAGGAATAACACATAGGTAGATATAACACCTTTATCCCGATATACCCACGGGGTCAAAACTTATGCGGGTGAAACCGCGGGGCGCATCTAGTATATAATAATTTAAATAAAAAACATAAAACAAAACAAATTTATTATACAAACATACGAACACAGAACGACGTCGGTAGCTTCACGCCGTGACTTTGACAAGAAGGCTTCCACTCAGCATGATGCTGGGCTATGGGGGACCCACAGCACAGCGATGATTTTTAGTGTTCACCCAAAAAAGAGGTACGGAAACCAAGATTTTTATAGATTTTTACAAAAATAGTTAATAAAGTAAAATAAAATAACAGTACTTAGAATATAATATAACTATACAACCAATAAGATCAATAAATACCATAAATAACATAAAAAATGTTTAAGGAGGCATAAATAATTAAATGCCTTACATACCCAAAACAAGTTACTACAACCTGTCAAATTTTCTCATTCGATTTTGAACTTAACCACCAACATTTTAAGGTTTAAAATAATTTGGAGAAATTTGACAGTTTTTTAAAACCTGATGTTCTGGCGACTGTACATACACAATAATATTCAGTGTTTTGTCTCGCTCCCACTCTCGCCCTCGCTTGCTCGACTACTTCCTGTCTTCAACCACTACTATGAAGGAAACGATTAATTGATCAGTGTCGCATTCGTATCTATCAGAACAAATCATTACTCATACGCAGTCACTCGGATCTATACATAGAGGCTGTGGTTTTTTGAAACAGGAAATAATTTCAGGAAGGATTTTTCTAGGTATTTTTTTTTAGCTTTGGCTTGTTATAAACAGCGACAAAATATAAGCATAATTAATTAATTAATAACAATTTAAATTACTTATGTCGAGCGTTTCTTTTTTTCTTAAGTGAAAGCTTCTTTCTTAAGGCGCGTTGAGCCATTTTTGGTAAGTGAAAACCTACTCCGTCTCATTATAAAACGAGTTCTAACTTTAGTCCAAGTCCAAACTTTCGAGCCAGTTATTGTATTATAATCTTTATTTCGACAAGCTTAAAGTTCTTTATACAAAACCGACAACTTAGACTCGGGTATAACTTCAGTTATTGTAATTATTGCTTTAATTATGTCGGAATAAAGTTGGAAATTAAAAAATGGTTCGATGTTTTAAACCTGAGTGTAAAGATAATCCTAGTTTTGTAATAAGGCCGTATGAGTTCGTGTGAAAAAAAAGAATTTGTCTATATTGTGCATTGTTTAGATAATCATTATTTTAATGAAGAGAAAACTTTAAGCGCAACTTTAAGCGCTTTGAGCGACAAGCTTTTTAGTTTCGTTTTGGCAAGACAGTTAACAATCTTTTAATCTATTGAAACAATACGAAGTGTCAGTAAAAAAAACGTAATCTTTCCCAAAAAGCTTCAACGACAAATCAATGGAGGATATGTTCCCATTTATTTTACTGGTGCCAGCTGTTCTCAGACACACATAACCGACTCAAACGTGAGCGTTTACTACTTTATGACCAACCTTTACTGCGAATCCACTTCTTTTACGAGTGCGGAAATATTACAAGAAAAACGATTTTCCTTTTTTTTATTTCCGTAGTTGAATAGGAAATGAAGTATAAGAGTGCATTGACATTTATTATATCTGAAATGGGCTTTAATGGTGTTCAGTAGATACTTACTGTTTGATTTATAGGGGTCCACAATCAACAAAGGACCTTTATAGTTTCGCCATGTCCGTCTGTCTGTCTGTCCGCGGCTTTGCTCGGGGACTCTTAATAATTAAAAGCTAATTTGACATAGGTATACATATCAATCACGCCTACAAAGTGGTTAAACTAAATCTTTAAAAAATAAATGTTTTTAAGTTACCTCCCTTGCACGTAATTTTTTTTTTCTCGTCTATCCCGTGGTGTGGAGTATCGATGGATAAGCCGTTTAAAATTATTGCGGGTTTGTGATAAACATTTTTCGATTTAGGGATTCGGTCGCGTGATATTGAGCTTTAAAGTGCTAAGCTTTGTTAGAGTCAAGTATCCCCCTTCCCCCTGCTAAATAAATGTTTTTTTTTTTGGATATGGGAAAAAATAACTGCAGTACATGACGAGGCTAAAAGGAAAACTATTACAGCTAAGTAGGCTTTACAAGGTAAAGAGTTATATTCGACTAACTTACAATTACGATTGGAATGTAAATGATAAATGTGTTATATGATAACTGATTTTATTTCTGTAAAAGTTTGTACAAACACTTTTACACGTCAATCATATTTTTAAAACTAGATGAGGTCGGCGTTTCCTCGGCGTCTCTTTTAAATTCCAGACATAATCTTGGTGAGATCATCTGACGACCATGTAGGTTGGTGTCTGAAATGGTCTTTTGAGAAAATACACACAGATTTGATTGGACCCGTCTAGTCAGTTCACGCATTTGTCAGTTATCGTGCAGCTCAACTCAAAACTTAAGGAGCTCAACGATTCGATGAACAATACCAAAAAAAAAGACATTTGGGTAAGCCGCATCAAGTACTCAAACAGTTAGACCATCATTAAAACTACCTCATCATCATCTGCCTAGCCTTTTCCCAACTATGTTGGGGTCGGCATCCAGTCTTACCGGATACAGCTGAATACCAGTAATTTACATGGAGCGACTGCCTATCTGACCACCACAATCCCAGTTACTGGGTAACACGATACCCCTTGGTAAGACTGGTTGTCAGACTTTCGAGCTTCTTACGACCCATAACGACTGTCAAAGATCTACAAATAATCATCAAAACATCATTAAAACTACCTAAGAGAAAAAAATAAAAAACAATGACCCACACTAGTCGTCACATTAATAATAATTAAAATAATATAATACTTTACTAAGTAAATATTCATATCATTGTTTATGTAAATTGGTATAATTATAGAAAAAGAAAATATAAATAGCTACCAAGTAAAAAGTAAAAAACAATATTCACTGTATATTTATTGAAGCAGCTCAATCCCAAGCCTTTTTGTCCTCAATATATTCTCTAACTGTATAAAAGGCTTTCTGGCACAGTTTCTGCGTTATAAAACATTTGAATTTATTAAGGCTTAGTTCTTGAATGTGGCTAGGAAGTTTATTATAGTATACATTGGCATCTAAACGAGCCACCTATTTATTTGAGCCTGGTTGTAGGAACAACAAATTTGTGTGTTTATTCCTAGTAACAAAATATTTCTAGGTACTTGACCTAGAAATATTTTATTACGTTAGGACACAGTTACTCAACAAGCTGTATCTCCTTATATAACTCTCAAAACCCACCACACTGACGCAACCTTAACAAAGCGTAATAAAGCTTGTTTACCCAAACTATTGAAAACTAAAACAATGCTTTTATCGGCGAAATTACCGAACTATTACTATTAATGGAGCCCGATTTAGCTACACCTTGTATAACCATTGTTCGATGCACGATTCGCGGGGACAAATAATGATGATTAATTGGCCTTATTTTGTGCACATGTTGTATGTGTTGTGAATTGATTGGCAGTTATTTTTACCCGACGAAACAAATTCAGTTTGCCCTAAAGCTTATGATCGCTGACTATTGTTAGAACATATTGTTTTGTCAGGGTATGTGGCATACGACCACGGCTATCATCTGCACATCACTTTAAATATGTATTAAATACATTAAAATATATTACGTGTAAGTTGTTTAAATAATAGACCATAAATATTGAATAGTTTTTTAGAGCGTGATTTTTCAGTAGTCGGGTTTTAGTTTTCAATGATTTTCGAGAGTATGTATGTATGTCTAATTCTTTGGCACGCTCTGTAACCTAAACGGCTTGATGGATTTTCACCATAAGTGGTGTCGTTAGATTTGTCTTCATTGTCGGAGTGACGTATATAGGATAAATAATAGTAATATATTGCATCTGCAAATACAAAAAAGGGAGGGGAAGGTTTTTTTTAAAATAAATTACAACAATGTTGATACCAAATAAAAGCTAGTAATGAGAAGATTCCATATTATATATATTAATACAACTAAAAAGCTTGAAATAAAACAAATTATTAAAAAAAACAAAAAACCTGACTGAAACACACATAACTGAAAAGAGAAAAACAAGCATTATAATCTATAGAATTTTAGTATCGCAGGCGGACAAACAAAAGTTACACCATATTTCAGGTTATTGGTTTATCCGCCTGCGATACCAAAATTCTACAAATTATAACGCTGGTTTTTTCTCTTTTCAGTTATGTGTTTTTTTAACTTAATTGTTTGGTTCATTAGTTAAGCGAAAAGGACAGATACAGAAAGATACGTGGAATATACTTTACTATATACCAAAATGGCTAATTATAGAATTAGCAATTTTGGTATCCTCAGGAATTTTGGTATAGAAGAGGGTACAATGGCGAACAGCACCATTTCAACCACAATCTAAGGGTTTGAAGGAAATTCCTAACCCAGGTTTGAATAATTCGTCTGCTCATCAACGTAAATAACGATGAACGTGGCTAAACCGTTTTAATGAAAGGAATTGCGATCAATTTTCATTTTATGTGTGTTACGTATTACCCCACAGTTATCAGTTATTATTCAGTTTCATCGTTTAAGTAAATACCTAAATTGGTAGATATGTAAGTACCACCTACACTCTCACAACAACACAACACCTACATACCTCTTTCATAGATATTTTTATCTACTCTCAAATCGTAAACTTCAAAGCGAGTTTGTTTTGAATTACTTTATAAACACAATACCGAAATTTAAAAATTTAATCATATTTCTGTATACTGGAGGTATACTATCCTAAGTCCATTTTTTCGACATTCACTTTGTAATGTCTTTGAAACAAACATTTATAGATCTACTTAGTGGTATACTATTTTAAGTACAATAAAAACAACAAATAAAATTTTACTTAGAAGTTCACAAAATTATGTAGTCAAGTGACTTAAATGAGTAGTGTTCAAATTGAGACTTAAAACATGTGCACTGAATAATTAGCTTAATGTGACTTATGATTGTTTGCCTCCGGTATACAGATTTATTAACACTTTTTCTCTAACAAAATAATGTTATTGAACAATTTTTTACCAATACGATACAGGGAAAATCCAAGAAGTTAACATCGTCAAGGAGTCCCCATCAATTATTTTTTTCTAATGGAACGCATAATGCGGGGCGCGCCATTTTTATAGCATTACATAAAAGCTGTGATTCCAATTTTTACTTGTCTGTGGCAGCACCCGCTTTAGCGCATGCGCGGTGATGTGATGGGTTTTGGAAAACTAAAGAATTCTTCAAAATTCAGTAACATACGTATGTTACTGAATTTTGAAGAATTATTTAGTTTACTAACTGCACGCCTGCGTTTCCCCAAAATGGAAGACCGAAGTTCCGTAGTTACAGTTTATATTTCGCCAGCTTTATTAATAAGCGTTGCTGGTGAGCCTATCAACAATACGCGGGTGCAATTCCAGACCCTCAGGCTGCTACTGTGAATTAACCCAGGAACACTTTGCCTAAAATCAAAGCAAGAACCACTAGTTCATCTGTCACACTTGCGAATAATACACAGTCGGCCAGTAAAACATATTCAGCAAAAAAACCAGAGAAAATTCTGGGAAACAATAAAATATACGTAACATAACCTACGAATTATGGGCATGATTTTTGAGCCTATTAGGAACTTATTGGTACCCCAATTTCGTAAAAAGGACGTTAATCTAGCGACGGAAATGTATGGTCCCACTTATATACTCGACATCAGCAGACATTTTTCACGAAAATGGAATTCCTATAACATATTATTGTTCCCTCGAAGTGGTAGGTAATGTTATTCATAACTAGTGACCCGCCCTTGCTTGGCACGCACGGACTAAGTTACGCACGGGTGCAACTTAATAATGTGGTGACATGTAAAAACATCGAGATTAATGTGCTATATTTAAGCAGAATATTTGATTTGTACACATAATCCACCCGGAATAAATTCATAAAATTATGGTGATTGTGACTACAATTATAATAATTTGATTAAATAAATAATTTATTTTAATTTGCTAATATTTTACATTACGTGGGAAACTCAGAAAGTTTTGCAATAATAAAAAAGATAAATGTTATATAAATATAATTATGTTTTTATTAAATCGTTTCAAAGTACTATACACTAGCCTCTATACAAAGTTTCATGCGTCTGCACCAGTTTTCGAAACACTTTTTCCTGTCCGCCGCAGACACCTCGTTTACAGTCTGCTCGGACGCTGACAGCGTATCTTCCGGCGACGAAAATTGTATCACTGTGAGCTGATTTTTTATTTTCGGAAATAAAAAGAAGTCACACGGTGCTAGATCTGGGCTGTATGGAGGGTGACCCAGGAGTTTGACCAGCGTGCTGTCCAGGAAATCCCTCGTTTTGAGCGTGGTGTGCGAAGGCACGTTGTCGTGGTGGAGCAGTAGCCCGCGGAGCCCTGTGTTTGGACGCTTGTTGCTCACAACAGGGAAAACTTCTGCCAAGCATTTGGTAGTATACCATTCAGCGTTGATGCTTCTTTGGTTCCGTAAAGGAATTGACACCAAGTAGCCAGTCAAATTGAAAAAGCTCGCGATCAAAATCTTCCCCCCGCTTCTAGATCGCTTCACTTTGGTAGACGTTGATTCGTTTTGAAACACACATCATATTGATAAATCCAAGACTCATCACCTGTAATGATGTCGTAAACACGTCGAGACGAGCCTGCTTCAATTTTTTTTATCGTATCACGGCACCATTCCACCTGGGCCTGCTTCTGAGCATCGGTGAGGTTGTGCGGCACCCAGCGTGAAGCTATCCTCCCCACGCGAAGATGCACTTTTAGAATTTCGTAAAGGCTTCCCGATCCAACCTGCAGTATGTGCTGAATCTCTTGATACGTAACTTGCCTATTGTCATGGATTACATTTTTCACTGCTAGCACGTTTTTTTCTGTAACAGCCGTCAAAGGGCGACCACTTCTTTCTTCATCCCCCAAAGTTAGTCGACCGCGCTTGAATTCGTTATTCCAAGATAAGATAGATAAGATAAGATAAGTCTTTATTTGCCTTAAACATGGTATAAAGTTGTTACAGTCAGATATTAATCTAAAGTCCGCATGTTTAGCTATACAGGATATTTGTATCAATTGCATGCAAAATAATAATTATAAGTAAATTTAAAGTACAATGTCACAGATACAAGGTTAATACAATAATAATAGTTTTCGCAATGACATAAGTTCAGAAATTATAGATTATTGTTAAGTAAATCTTTAATGTCATAAAACATGTGTTCTTTCAACCATTTCAATAATTTGTTTCTAAATGAGTTAATATTAAATAACAATTTTAATTCTTTGGGTATTTTGTTATAAATGCGTATACACATGACTAGGAAACTTTTTGCGTACTTGGCTGATTTAGGAGTATCCTGCAACACAAGTCTGCATGGATCTCTATTTCGAGAATTCAATTGATAGGCTCTTTTGAACAATCCCTTATTATTATAAACATAATTACAAATTTCAAAAATGTACAGTGACGGAAGTGGTAATATACCTAGCTTTTTAAAGAACGGTCTACATGACTCGTCAGGACGGATACCACAAATGGCTCTAATGCATTTCTTTTGCGCAATAAATGCTCTGTGTCTATCTGTACTGTTACCCCAAAGGATAAGCCCGTATCGTAAGATAGATTCTATGTAGGCGTGATATGCTGTAATTGCTGTTTTTTTATTGGTTATGTTCTTTATTTGTCTGAGAGCATACACAAACTTATTAATCCTACTGCACAAACTATCCAAATGTACTTTCCAATTCAGATCTTGGTCTAAGAGTACTCCTAAGAATTTAGTTTGTGGAACTTCTTTTAACCTGTCAATATGAAGTTTGAAATTGTATTTGGTGTGTTTTGATTTATTAAACTGTATAAAATTAGATTTGTCTAAATTAATTTTCAATTTATTTGCTTGTAACCATTTTATAATGTCTTCAATAGTATTATTAATGTCCACCTCATGATCAGATTTAGTTTTATACTTTTTGTCAGATGTCACAATAATTGAAATGTCGTCTGCAAATAATACACATTTATGATTAGTCACTAGCGGTAAGTCGTTTATGTATAATAGAAACAATATGGGTCCCAACACACTCCCTTGGGGGACGCCACACTTATTAACTCTATAGTCAGATGAATACGAGGTTAACAAATTTTCATTTACTTTATTAATAACAACGTATTGATTTCGGTTGCTTAGATAAGACGCGATCCACTGCAGTGCTAAACCTCTTATTCCACAATTTTCTAATTTTTTCAACAATATGCCATGTGCCACAAAGTCGAAGGCTTGTGACAGGTCGAAGAATAATCCTGTCGTTAAATAATTTTTATTTAGGAAATTATGGATATGCCCTAAAAGATTAGCAATTGCTAGTGTTGTTGACTTGTGCTTTTGAAATCCATACTGTTCTTTTGTTATGATATTGTATTTTCTACAGTAGTCGGAAAGTCTCTTTTGCATACATTTTTCAAATAATTTAGATATTATGGGTATAAGAGTTATCGGACGATAGTTTTTAACATCATTTTTATCGTTTTTTTTTTGTAGAGAGGTTTAACGACTGATAATTTTAACGCATCAGGAAAAGTTCCAGATGAAAATGAAAGATTAATTAAATAAGTCAAAATAGGAATTAATTCTGTACTGCAAGTTTTAATGACTTTTGTACTAATTCCATCGTAACCTTCTGAATTAGTGTTATTTAAAGCCATTATTTCTTTTTTAACTTCGTCTTCAGTCATAGGGCTAAGAAACATGGAATTTGGTATTGTCCTGGTTTTATTAGGCTCGTCATTATTATGTAAATTATTGAATTTCACAGTGCTGGTCGAATTAATAAAATAATCATTAAAAGCATTTGCTATGTCAGAGGGATTTGTCAGTATTCGCTTATCTAATTAATACTAGTTGAGAAATATTATTGTCACATTTTGTATTTCCAATTTCACGGTTAATGACTGACCACGTTGCTCTGCATTTGTTTTGACTGTTATGTATGTATTTAATGTTTGAGTTTATTTTGGATTTAAAGATACATTTTTTCAGTATTGATGAATATTTTTTATATTTAAGTTTGTACGTTAGGGTTTTATTTTTATAATAGAGATACCGTAAACATCGTTTAGTTTTGCAACTATTTCTAAGACCCTTGCTTATCCATTTTTGTTTATGTGCATTAGAATTGTTTATTTTAATCTTAATGTTTGGAAAGCATAAATTATACAATAAACACAAAAATTCGTGAAATTTATTGAATGCATTATTTATATCACTTTCGAGATGTACCTCTGACCATGTTAAACTTGCAAGGCATTTTTTGAATTTACTTATATTTTCACTACAATAGTCTTTTTTATACATAAAATATGATTTGGACTTTAAACTTTGCTCTTTTACTGGGAAATCGATACACGGTTGCCTTAGAAGGGCCATCCATGAATGCCATTTGAAGTCTATCGTACGATTCGTCCCGTTTCACACACTTGAAACCGTAAAATATCATAGCGCGAAAATGTTCCCGGCGCAGATCCATTTTTTAATAAGACACGGTAATTTAAATTAGCTCGCAAAAAATGTGGAGGGAAATGAAATTGGAACGTACCTATTTTTACTTACAAACATTCATATTTTCAAAATAGATTATAACTGGCCAGTCTCATATAGAAAGTATACATAAAAACTTTTTTTCGCAATACTTTCTGAGTGGCCTGGTATATCTATTTTATTTATTTCTGTATCTGGCCGTGACATCACAGCGGGTTTTTCAGAATACAGCACTGCGACACTTATTTTTAAATGTGGTAGCATCATGCTGAGGTCGGAGCGCTTTGGCCTCGTACAGGACTTGTGTTTTTATATGTTTCTATGATTGTGTTTAGTTTAGTTTGTGATCTTCTTGTGCAAATAAACACTTTTCTCTCTGTTCTTTCTTTCTTTAACAAAATCCGTTGTGATATTTAAAAGAACCAAGCAGTCACACAGATATACGAGTACAAGAACAGAGACTTTTTTGCTTTATAGGTACTAGTTATATATTTATTTTATTTTATAAATAACTCTAATTTTATTCTATAACTAGTATAAAGCAAAAAAAATATTTGCTCTTGTATATCTGTGTAACTATATAAATAAATAAAAGTGTCTGTTTGTAATTTCAAAATAACAGCATTTTACTAAATCCTTATTGAAGTATATACGGTACTTATAATAAACAAACAATTAAAAATAAATTGTCTGTCTGTCTGTTTTTTCCGACTAATCTCCGAAACGGCTGGAACGATTTTGACGGGACTTTTACTTGCAGATAGCTGATGTCATAAGGAGTAACAAAGGCTTACGTTTATTATCCACGCGGGTGAAGCCGCGGGCAGTAGCTGTAATAATAAGACTGGCTTGTAATTCTTTCGCTACATTACAAAGACTTCTCATAATATTCTGTTGAGGAATAAATAAGTATTTAATCCCCATGTTTAGTCACTCTTGGAACTGACTAGATGCTGAAAGTGGAGTACTGGTATAGGATTAGTTGATCGATGTTTAACACATCGAAACTTATTTCTCAAACTAGGAAGTCAGAAGCTAGTTTTAGGCTAACGTTTGAGTCGACTAAAAGTCAAAGCATTGATTATTTCAATTAAATTCACTTGTGAATTGTCAAGGGGTTAGTCAATCAGAAAGATGAAGCTAATAAAAATCAAAGTCAAAGTTATTTATTCAAATTAGACTGAGAATCAGCACTTTTCGAACGCCCGCCCTGCGCCACTTCCTAGTGCTTTAGCTAAGAAGAAGTGACGCAACAAACTCTCCAGCTGCACAGCTGTCAGTTCAAATAGAATTAGCCCATTCCAAAGATTATTAGGTTCCTATGATGAAGAACGGGCAAGACTGGATGGTAAGCGATGATGCAGTTCAAAATGGTGCACGCATGCCTAGAAGAGAGTTTATTTATTTGTTTATTAATTTATTTGTTTATTAATTAATTATTTTATTTATTTATTTATTTATTTATTCATTTATTTATTTATTTATTTATTTATTTATTTATTTATTTATTTATTTATTTCTTTATTTATTTATAGAGCAGTGAGAGCAGTGGTGGCCCAGTGTCATGCCTAGTCATGGCTGGTACAGCCATGACTTACGTGTTTGTAGGTCATAGGTTTGAACCCTGATGGGCGCTTTACTTTGTGTAAATTATTTCATCTTCACTGCTCTCAAATGGTGAAGGAAAAAATCGTGAGGAAACTGGCATGTCCTAGAACCAAAAATTCGAAGACATTTGACGTTTAAGAATTCGCACTGGGACCGCGTGGTGGATTGCGACCCACTCCCTCTCACAGAGAGGAGGTCTGTTTCCCAGGAACAGTATAGGCTGATTATACTATGCCTAGAAGAACCGAACCGACAGACAGACTGCAGCAAGTAAAGGATTCTAATACCTTATCAATTCATAATTCATCTGCCTACCCTTTCACCAACTATGAGGGGGTTGGCTACCAGTCTAACTGAATGCAGCTGAATATTAGTATTTTACATGAGCGACAACCTAACCATAACACTTTGTCACAACACCAATTTATCTCGTCACCTCGACGTCCGTATGTCACTGCAGGGATCCAGCAGAATATCAGCGTCAGGTATATTTGCCTGACACATACTGAGCTGGACTCCCATTTGGTGCAACCTTGTTCGATAATTAATTGAAGTTTGTCATAATGTCACTCTATTTCTTTAAGCACGTTTTTTTGTATATTGGCACCTTGTTTTTATATATATTCCTGTAATTTGTTATCCATTTGCTATTGTGTGTTGTGCTATGTCTTTTGTGTGCACTGAATAAATGTTTTATCTACCTATCCATCTATTTAACCAACTTTTACAACCCAGTAACTGGGTAACACAATAACCATTGATAAAAGTGTTTGTCAGACTTTCGGGCTACGGACTACCCATAACGACTGCCAAAGATTTACGAATGACAGCCGGGACCAACGTTGGTCCCGGCTGTTGGTCTCGCTATGTAATACATGGTCCATCCATGAATCGACCTCGGCAACCGTTTCTTAACCCTAATGATCGAACCGTGCGGCTTTTATTACATAGCCACGAGCCCCTTGGATAATGCCTCATCGATTGCAAAAGCCTTTTCCCTAACAAATGACGTGTTAGATCCGACATTGTTAGAACCCATTACGCGATGAACATTCGCACATGTTGATCATGTAAATATGATGTGCTGGCACAATGTGCGCAGCTGACAGGCCTTTCCTTAAGGCTTTTGTATGGCAACAATGCAGTTGTGTGCCGTAACTGAGCGCGGGTAATGAAGGATTAGGCTGGCTGTAAGTCTGCGACTGGTTGGTACGATTAGTCGAAATATAGTTTTGGTGATTTTTGGAAAATGTGCGAACGGATGTCTTTCAACCCACACAAAACAACAGTGCTTCGTGTGGGTTGCAATCAATCTGTTGGCTTTTTGAGGATAGTTGATTGAGAAATATTTTTTGGAGATATTATTTATTTATTTATTTAATACTTTTAGGCGGCGGACTTATTGCCATAGGCATTTTCTACCAGTCAACCTTTGGGTGCTGCAGATACAAATAGTGATAGGTACAATAACGAAAACTTAGGAATAAATATTTATTAACATATTATTCAAAGTCAAAGTCAAATTATTTATTTCAAATAGGCACATAAAAAGGCACTTTTGAACGTCAAAATTAAAACAAAAAAATAGAATTGATTCTAGTTGCCCCTTCCAAAAGGTAGTTTCATATGGAGAAGAATGGGCAAGAAACTCCACCGTTACTCTTTTAAAATGATTTACAAAATTTTGTATAGGTACATTTTAAAATTATATGTGAAGACGATGCACCTAAAATAAAATTACTATACCAAAATAGGTAAAAAAAAAGAATGAAAAATAAAGCAATGACAGATAAATGAATTATGTGATAGGTACATGATGCTCACATATTTACAAACATTGTAAAAATATACATTTTCCTAAAAATAATAAATAAAGTCAGTGTGTGAGTTAAAGTAATCACAGAATTAAAATTCAACATTGATTTATAATTTGTATCAAATAATAAATTGTACAATTAAAATAGCAACCAGTTTGATTTTGTCTAGACTCTAGATTGTCCTATGGAGCTGGACCAGCATGTTTCCAAGCATTCTTATCTTGGATATAATCCTCTAATTTGTAATATGCTTGTTTACAAAGTGTACTTTTAACATGAGTTTTAAATTTTCTTGCATTTAATTGCAATATATCACAGGGTATTTTGTTTTAACATTTGATACAGTACCCCATAAAAGATGTATGTACTTTAGATAATCTGAAAAATGGTTGATCTATTTTATCTTTATTTCTAGTATTAAAATTATGTCTATCACTTATTTTATTAAAAAGATGTCGATTTTTTCTTACATACATAATATTTTCATAAATGAATTGGCAAGGTACTGTCATAATATTAATCTTTTTAAATTGTTCCCTAAGAGATTCACGGTGACAAAGATTATAAATGGCTCTGACAGCTCGCTTTTGCAAAATAAAGATGGAATCGATGTCAGCAGCCCGACCCCACAATAAAATGCCGTACGACATAATGCTGTGGAAGTAGCTAAAATAGACCAAACGCGCGGTTTCTACATCTGTCAACTGTCTTATCTTTCTAATAGCATAAGCGGCCGAGCTTAGCCGCCCCGCAAGAGATGTTATATGTGGTCCCCAGTGTAGTTTTTCGTCTAGAGTGATTCCTAGGAAAACCGTTTGATTAATAAATTCCAGTTTTTCTCCATTCAATGTGAGATCACATTCGCTACTTCTAACATTAGGTAATTTAAATCTAATGCATTTGGTTTTTTTTTTTCATTTAGTACCAAATTATTTACCGTAAACCAATCATGAACCTGAAGAATAGAGTTATTCACGTCGTTATGATTTTGTGATCGTCGCTCTATTTTAAAGATCAATGATGTGTCATCTGCAAATAACACCATCTTCGGTTGATTTTGAAATAATTGGGGTAAATCATTAATGTAAACTAAAAAGAGGAATGGACCCAATATCGAACTTTGAGGAACGCCCATTGCTATTTCAGACCCCAATGAGTTTACGCCGTTTACTTGAACTTTAACCTTTCTATCTTTTAGGTATGATCTTAGTAAATCAAGAGCTGTATTTCTAAGTCCATAGTGCTCTAGTTTCAGCAGAAGTGTCTCATGGTTTACGCAATCGAACACCTTAGAGAGGTCGCAAAGATACCAATGGCATCCTGTGCTTCTTCCCAGGCGTTAAAAATGTTCTTTATTAGGGTGACACAGGCGTCAGTCGTACAACGCCCTTTGGTGAAACCGTACTGTTGTTCATAAAAGATGGAATTTTTATTAAAGTGGCGTAACATTTGATTGAGCATCAACTTTTCAAACACCT
This sequence comes from Atethmia centrago, assembly GCA_905333075.3. Taxonomy (NCBI): domain Eukaryota; kingdom Metazoa; phylum Arthropoda; class Insecta; order Lepidoptera; family Noctuidae; genus Atethmia; species Atethmia centrago. Next base: position 25,505,756 of record HG995369.1, read on the forward strand.
TACTGAGAACTGGCAGAACTGACAAAGGCCTATAATTGTTGGGTTCTTTACTATCACCGGATTTGAACAAAGGAACTACTTTACTGTGTTTCATGAGATCTGGAAAGACTCCTTGGTCAACACTGGTGTTAAATATGAAAGCTAAATAGGGCGCAATGGTTTCAATGATAGATCTACAGACTATTACAGACATTCCCCAGAGATCTTCTGTTGATTTAATTTTAAGATCTTTAAAAACTTTTATAACAGCCTGGGAGTTTGTATGCTGAAACCTAAACTCTAAAGGGCATGCCTTTACATTATTTTTAAGTAAGGCAGCAGAAAGTGCGGGTGAGGAATTTAAAGTTTCAGTAGTTTTAAGGGGAATATTAGCAAAAAAGTTTTCAAATTCGTGAGCTATCTCTACATCTGAAGTGATGGGCCCATGTGCAGTCTCTAAATTAAATTCAGTATTACGCGGTTTTTCCTACCTGTTTCATTATTTATTATTTGTCAGGTAGTTTTTATTTTATCATCATAAGATTTTATTTTATTGCTAATATAAAGAGCTTTAGCAATTTTGCACACACTTTTGAAAGTTTTAGAATATTTTGCAACATACTCATGAAAGCTTTTGTTTTTCATATGTTGCTTTAGGCCATAAAGTTCAAAAAGTTTTTCCCTGCTTTTACGAATACCTGGAGTCGCCCAATCACTAAACGAGAACTTTGTGTAAATACTTTTAGTCTTTAGTGGAAAAGTGTCATTAAATTGCGTTTTTAATAGTAAAAAGAACGCGGCGTAGAACTCATTTGGGTCACATATATTATTAAAACTCTGAACACATAGTTGACTGGCCAAAGAATTATTTAATTTTTCTATTATAAGTATATACATACATTCCTGTTAAAAACTTTAAATATAATACATATACCTAATTATACATAAATATAAGACCAAATAAATACACTTAAATACACGAATATACTAAATAGATAAGACAGACAATGGGAAAACATTACCGTTGTGATGATGCTGCCAGTTTCTTACGAATATGCACGCAAACTTTAACTTTAAAGGATAATCGGTTGGTTGCCATCCTGATTTCCTGGGGGAGCGCATTCCACAGAGAGATAGACTGAACGTTTTCGTTCTACTCACCGCACTGACTTTATTCACTCTTCCTTTTTATGAAGAGTGAATAAGTCAGTGCGGTGAGTAGGACATTGAAGAAGACGATTGTGTGATGAATATAATTTTTATAAGCATATGACTTTTCGTCAATTTATTATTCAAGCTAAGTTTGAAATCGTTTGGTAGGTATTTTTTCATCCCTTTCAATAGACAGACTCAGTTTTAAATAAGTGTACGTATGTAGTGGATGCATCTTTGGGAAAACTATACTTGCTAGTTACTACCTTAAGGGTCGGGTAAATGCCATTGAACTTGGCCATACAAATGCTCGTCATGCTCACGCCGCGCTGCCGTTTGGTTTCAAAGGGAATATTTATTTTTAGTAACGAAACTATGAATATTTGAAAAAATCTGAAAATTTATTGATAATAAAATAGTCTATTCATGCAAAAAAAAAACATATCATCATCTGCCTACCCTTTTCCTAACTATATGTTAGAGTCGGCTTCCAGTGTTACCGGATGCAGCTGAATACCAGAATTTTACATGGAGCGACTGCCTATCTGACCTCCACAACCCAGTTACAGGATAACACGATACCCCTTGGTTAGACTGGTTATCAGACTTTCGGGCTTCTAACTACCCGTAACGACTGTCAAAGATCTACAAAAAAAAAACATAAAATATATTAAGTTCGAAAGTAATAACATTTTATATGGTTGGGGTAGAAATTACTTCCTGAATTTATTTCATAAAGTATTTGAAGGCGTAATAACAGATAATCAACGAAATCCAGCAATGAGTCAGGCCCTAATTCAACACTGGACTTCGTTAATAACGCGACCAACCGCTTAGGTACATTGCGTCACAGGGTATCTGCCTGCACTTATTTTAATTTCGCTGCAGTGCACAATAAACTAGTCACAAGAAGCTGCCACCAATTACTTTATTTTATACATAAGAATCGTTAATAGTACGTTTAGCCTTTCTGGAGTTCCTTGCTAGTTCAAGGCCATTTTGATTATAATTAAACAGAAAAAGTCGCAAGTAAGCCCCTGCCCTATCAAAAAGCCCGTTGTTCCGCTCCAGGCACAGTTTTTCACAGGACGCTAGAAGATTAAATTCCTTTTGTTACCAGACACTTTGCGTTGATTCAAATCTCTAGAATCGTATTTTACTCACAAACTTGTAATGGATTTGTATGTACTCGTATATTGTAATTTTGTATTCTTTGTAGTAAGAGAATAATGGTTTTCAAGATAGGAAATTACTTATTCTGCGAGATTTTAATATGTTGGTTAGATTCTGTTGTGGTTGTTAAATTAAAGGAGAAGGGAAGGACTCTATAGTCTCCTGGGCCCAGGTGTTAACTAAATCATACTAGCCTTATTAGTAAGAGGACATAATAACAAGGCCTCACTGAAAGTTTGGTGAAATTTGGCTATCCAGGAATCAAGTTATATGAAGTATAGTAAAATTGAGGTTACATTAATAACATTGTAGTTTTTTGGTGTTATTTGCGAAATATTTTTGAATGGCTTCGCTTGTGTAATAGTTTTATGCATGGAGTTCAAGAAGAGTCTTCAACTGTAACGTGTCGAAGATCTGACACGTTTGGCACGCCCTGGACAATCGCTACAGTCGAAGACAAGTCTCTACATCCAATATCCTGAACTTAGAAGCAGTAGGTACCTTTTAAAAAAGGGAGAAGAGGAAGTAAAATAAAACACCAATATACATATTATATGTATAAAATATTCATTATTCATATTCAATAACTATGAGAATGTTACCTAAGTTTTCTGCAGGAGGTACGATATTTTCTTGGTATTTTGCCCAACATATATTATGCACATTACATAGGCAAAGCACCTACAGTCCTTCTACCTTCAATACAATTACAATAAAAGCCTAACATTGAATGAATCACGAGCAGACTCATTGCGAAGAAGGTGGTTGCGGCAGCGGACACAGACACTGGAATGGCCAACTTGGGTTGGTGCTTTAATCGGACGTCTTCCAAGAACCACATCTTGGGCCAAGTTCCAACATGCTGGGCATACATAGTTCTTACTGGTTACCTGAAATAAGTTAACTATTTAAATCATGTTTAACCATAAAAAAGCTTCATTACATCCTAATGCATGTTCGAACAACCAAATCGCTACGTCCCGGCCAAGACCGAAATTGTCCCAATAACTGTCAATACCTCAAAGCACCTAAGTCTGGGACCGAATCGATCCCATCGGGATTTGATCGTTACCGTTTATGAGTAAATCGGTCAAACAGCGCATTCCATAGATTCGTATGGCTAATTAGCTATTAAGTATTGTTTTAATATATTATTATGCTATCCAACAAAGAGACAGCCGACAGACATGACACTGGTGACCGTAAACAGTAGGTACATAACTCTGGTTTTGTTCGCTTGATAGGCTAAAATCTCGACTTGAATATGTACTTACAGGCTGAGATGCACGCCACTGACGAATAACTGATAAATCGCCTCAACGTCCAAGACTCTTCTGCCAATAAGAGTTACTGCGACCATTCGCAATGGTACAATTCACACAGTGATCCATGTCAATATCCGATCGATAGGCGTAATCAGTTGTCCAAAATAGAGAGTCAGGTAATTCAAAGTAGCAAGATCCGTCGAATAGTCCTTTATAATATGGAAAGCCGAGGTCATGGAGTTATACGTGGAAAATACGTGCGCACTCAGAATGAAAGAAAACAAACGCTTGCCGATTATTTCTGCCTGTCATCTGTCAGTCGGTGACTAGTATTGCCAACTGAAAAAAATAAAAAGGAACTCGATTCGCTATGAATCGATTCCACGAAAAGATTGATAAGCACTTGTCACTCGATTTTCATACATATTTTGAGATTTTACCGATTATTGATATCGATTACTAAGAATTCAGGCATCTATTTAATCGATTATTTAGTTTCATAACTTAATTTAACTTTACTCGCTTCCTAGATAGAAACATGGTACTGTATTTTGTGATTTCCTTTAGAAAAATATAACGGTTTTTTTAATACACATTTCAACTAGTTAACTGCTGGGCCCAGAATTTCCCATCTCCTTTGTAAAGGAAGCACCATGATTCTAGCTCCGTTAACCATTTATCACAACTAGGATAAGATAGAAATAGATATAGGCTGCGTCCTATGCAATATTGCTAGTTATTATGTAACGTTTTCATCATACATTTGTGCAATATTGCCAATTGTTTCGCAATGTTTACATCATACACTTGTGCAATATTGCAGATTGTTTCGTAATGATTACACCATACGAACCAATCTCATACTTGTCTGTCGCATCTCGACAGGACGTAGCCAAAATATGTAGACAGGTTCACTCTTGTCAATGGAATCCTGTTCGGTTGCAACCTGCATACTAAATATGATGCAACAATAGGGGCGGGACCACTTTTAAGTCCACGCTGATTGGCAGATTGGGCCAATTAGAAACATACTACAGTAAGGCATCCCCGCTATTGTAGCTATAGGGACATTAGTGTAAATATACCCCGATATAGAATTTATTAGTCAGTCATTTAAACCATCAAACGAGCAACACATATAGGTGTTGAGATCGCTCGAGCCCTATAAAGTCGCGTGTACTTAATATTAATTAGTGCTGCATTAGTTTAGCATTAATCGTGTAACTGTGTAACTGTTGTTTATGTGTACGTGTATTGACAATTACAAGTGTTAACTGTGTTTTTGCTAGTTTAATTCGCACCCCCTGGGAGAACACGATAACCCCGGCCTATCAGAGTGTAACCCCCCAGCACAGCACAGCCTCAGGTTGTAGGATCAGCAGTGCGTTTCGTGTGCTGTGCTCAACAAAATTGATCTCTATCTTTGTGTGTGTCTTTGTACCAGAGGGCTTAGATAGAGTGACATTCTATTAGCGATTATGATGGGAAATGGAGGCGTATACTAGGCGTTAAATTTACCGATCGTGTTCGAAACACAATACTGCGCTCGAAAGCAAAGATAGCTGACGTGGCTCAAAACGCTGCTAAAATTAAATGGGACTGAGCAGGTCATGTCTGCCGCATGCTGGACAAACTGTGGGCCCAAATAGCACAGAACTGGTGCCCTGAGACAGAGATGCGGGGTCCCGGCAGGCCACGTAGGAGATCAAAATCAAAAGTCATTTATTCAAACTAGGCTGAGAATCAGCACTTTTCAGACGTCAAAATTACATAAGACGGTCCCCCAAAACGACCATCCTTCTCCACTTCCTAGTGCTTTAGCTGGGAAGAAGAAGTTGCGCAACAAACTCCCCAGCAGCACAGCTGTCTGTTCAGTTAGGGAAAAAAAAGGATTCTATATAATAGTATGCAAAATAATTTACACTACGCGCATCACAAAATAGTAAATTATTAGCCATATGTCAGCTAGCACACCACTATACCAACAAACAAAAAAAAAAAAGAAAAGAAAGAAGAAAGAAAAGGAAATGGCGGGACGAGCTGGATAGGTTCCGTCAAAATTGGAAGGAGGACTAGTGAGCTCACGAAAGATGGAAGATGGAGGGAGGCCATTGCACAGGAGTGGGACAGCGTAGACTAGTAAAAAAAAATAAGCTAAGTAACGAAAAACTTATGTCAATCCTGTTAAAAGTCATTGTCGAAATACAAAACTATTTGAAAGTGATTGCTAGGCACTATATTCGCCTCTATACCTATGTGGATGTCCTAACATCTTTTAAAATAGCCGACATCCATCATTTATCATCATCATACACATAATTTTGTCAATAAAGCATTTTTTTTTTTGTAGATAATTTTAGGAAAACGTCTAAGAGGTCCAAGCGATCACTACTTAAGACGCTGACAACACCTAAACCGCGGTGACTGTCATACTGCATAGAAAAGAAAGAGAAGCGTTATGACAAAACGCTTGCAAAATATGAAGCAATCATCTATTTACTCAAAATTGATGGAAAATTGGAAAATTAAAAAAACAACCACGTTCTGCATTCACATGAGACGTTGATATTTAATACAGATATTTTGGATTAGAACTCAAGGTTAGTTTAACCTTAGTTTGTATCGAGATTTTTTTTCAAAACGTGTTTAAGTAACAACCAAGTTCTGGGAAATATGTTCAAAATTAACATATTTTTTCAGCTATCACAAACTATACAGATTTGGCAATTTTTTCTTAAGACAAGCCCATTTTGGTCATTTGCTTCTTGTCAGCACCTTAAACAGTGGCAGTAAAAGTTCCTATTCATAGGTACCCTCTCTGACCCACAGCACGATTGACAAATAATTCAAAGCCAGCCTATACGTCAACTTAAATTTCTCTTTATTTACATAACCAAATCACAAGATGATTATTAACATTAACTAAATTAAATTAAAACTAAGTTAAGCCTAAAAAAGGCCCTCAGGGCATTGTACCGAGGATGCTGGCGGCATTTCCTCGCTGAATTGCAATGCTGATGCGTTGCGCGAGAAAGCCGCCAGCTTTTCGGTCACCAGTTATATCAACTAGACGTTTCGCGATTTCCGCAAATAACTTATGCGCACTGGGACCCCACGGACCAAGGGTCTCGACGCCAAAGGGCACAAAGTTGTACTCTCTGCCAAGGCCTCCATATTTAATAACTTTCAGATTTTCGGCATTTTCTGCCGCTGCACCCGCTAGAAGTAGTCCGTTGGAGGTGGGACGATGCCAGTGTGTCGACACAGGTAGCGTCCCACAGAAGCATCCGTCACAAACTCCACGGGACCTAAGACACACCATCAGGTCTTTTACCATCATCTCTGACAATGCCAGTCGGCTCAAGAAGAGCAGGCACGTTGATGCTGGCAAGAGAACGGCGGACTATGTCATTAAGTGTCATTGTGTGTACTTAAATTAGCTAGAGAAACTCCGCAGACGTGATGGGTATCGATATGTCAAAACAAAAAAAAAACAGGATATATTTTTTTGGAGTCGACGACCGCTGGTAGTTAATATAGTTACTTGAAGTATGAGTCGAGAAAATCAGTTTTGAAACATTTTTCCATCGCCTCAAGCTTTTTCGTCCATCTATCGCATGTCGCATTACATCCGGCCGCGGAGTAGGTGTAAAGTGAAAGGCACTGGGCAGAGCAGCCGAGGCCAATATGGCGGCGCCCATGGCTCGCATCAGCTAATCGTGTAGCATTTATATTCTCACTCACTCGTGCAAGTGCTCCGGTGTTTTGATCAGTGTACTAATTTATAATTGGATTAGAGAAGAACGGGCAAGAAACTCCACGGACACTATTTTAAATAAACGTATTAAAAAGTATAACAAAAAAAAAGTAATTCAAAAATTAAAATAAGCCGTGGCAGCTAAGAGATGACCAGTCTCTACTGACGGCGCCCGTTCACGAACATGACGCATGGATTAGCACCATTCTGCTTAACCATTTTGAAGGGAGCTAAATGATCCAACACACGCGCCACCACCAGCGAGACATTAGAGTGAGCACGACAAACTCCCTGCCGCCAGGGCATATTCAAGTCAATGAAAGACGTATCCAGTAAATGGCAGCTTTATAGTACATACTCGTAGTACTCACATAACAGTGTGCTGTGCAACTATACAATACTAAGAGATTGAATGTATACAATGCAAAGATAGTTTTTGAAATCTTCAGCAGCTCCACCACTATTTTCAAATGCTAATCAATTAGTTTTTTCGCCCTTGTGGAGCAGGACCAGCGTTGAGCCAAGTATCTATTTATTGAGAGTATCAAATAAATTCAACTTTAGAGTAATTTTCACCGCAAATTCCTTAAAAGAAGGCAACTAAAACCGAAACATTGAGTTAGAAGTTCTACGCTGCAAGTTAACTTTATAGGCTGCCTGACCTCGCTTGTTCTTGTATGGTGTTGTCGCCAAACCATGAGAAGATCTGTATAGAAAACAAGTCTATCAGTCAGTCCATTAGAAATCGTCAAAATCTTTAAACATACCTACACATTTTCCCACCAATATGCACCAATGGTGTATCACGCGACATTTAAGCCATTTTTACCATTAACTTTGGTAATGTAATGTCTGCCTCGTATTTTTTTCACACTTTTTATTTTGTGTGGGAAATCATCAAATAACTTCTCCTCTCTCTGACTCTTACTGACTAAATCCCACGCGTATGCCTTCCATTGCCTGTGTTGACAGGGGCCTCGGTAATCCTTTAGTACCTCCCCGCGACCTCGGCAGGCGTCGCCCTATTGGACCTCTACCCTTGTGCTGACCACATCTCTTTGAGGCGTGCGTGCAATACAACGCGCCGTCGCCCCGGGCCTGGTCCTTACCGGACGGTGAGCTACGCATTGCTCACCGTCCACAAGCCCGCGCCTACGGTGGCCGGAAATTCGCCCAGGATTCCCGATGCCCAGGGCGTAGTGCGGTGTCTATGTCGGTATTTTTATCACCCTTACGGTTGAATGTCAATTGCACGACATAAAACTGACCAACCTTAGGGCTGATTTCACAATAAAACTGAACAGCACATATAAACTGCGTTCAGGAGCTGTCAATGTCAATATTCCGCAACAATGATGACACTGATAGCTCGTAAACGCGACGTAGACGTGCTGATCGCGTTTAGTTTCATTGGTTAAATTTGCCTTTCGTGAAGTTTCCGTTGCATGGGAATTATTGTCAAAGTAACAACGAAGTCAACTTTAATTGGTATTTAAAATAAAACTTCAAATAAACGAATAGCCTGTGCATTTATATAAATGTCAAGCAAGTATATTCTTGCATAATGCATAATCAGCCTATAACGTTCTTACTGCTGAGACACAAGCCTTCTCTCTGTGAAAGAAAGGAGATCGTAATCCACCACGCGTGCGAGTGCGGGTTGGTAGATGTCACATTTCTTCGAATTTTTGATTCTAGGATATACCGGTTTCCTCATAATGTTTTCCTTCACCGTTTTACGTTCTTTTTAAGAACAGCGGTGATGAAATAAATTACACAAAGTAAAGCGCGTTCCTGGGTGAAAACTCACGATCTACAACTAGTAAGTATTATTTTTAGAGCTTTAAATCCAGGAACGCAAAGAACGTTTGTTTGCTCACATAACACACGGCAACTAACCGTGAATGGACACTGTGGCATGCGGGATTGCTCGCTGACATTAACAAAAACAATAGGGTGGAACCTACCTAACGTAGTCAGACATATTCAGATTTTATTTAACATAGCTGCAGGACCTATACTTAGATTCTGCATCGACGGCAGCAAAATAGGAAAAGTCACCTATACTTGTTACGAAATTCACTTGATGTAGGTATTCATAATTAGCCACAGAATTCTTTGTTATAACACTCTCAGCGCTATGTGTATCGTTTGCGATACACACTGTCTAAATAGTTGTGTATCTTTTTTGATACACGAGCACCATTCCAGTCTAAGCGTCGTGTATTGCTAACGTGCACACTTTCCATACATTTTGTATAGCAAAAAATTTGGCCCAGGGAATTTTTCTGGTGTATTTTGGGTTGGGATTGGATATTTTGTTTTTAAATTATAAAAAAAAATATTGTGGTTTTATTTTTTTAAATGGAAAGTTTTAAAGTGTTTCATCAAAGCAAAGAGAGGATATTAATTAGTGAGTGTTATTGAAACAAAATTTGATAATAATTATATCACAAGTAGGGTATTTCGTGTTAAACTGCGGCGGTCTTACTATATTAACATTTACTTCTTTTCCTTTCGTTCCATACTTTCTGTAACATTCGAAATAACTTTCACAAACTATCTTCTGTCCAACTTTATTCTTTACAAGATAATGCTTTGCGTTTGCTGGAGTTCTTCTTGGTATCGAAATCTATGGTCCGGGTTGTATTCCACTCGGTTAAGAGTATTTGTCGAGTAGTCCTGTGATAACTTGCTCTCGGAATTCCGTGATTGTTAGTTTTTTGTCGGTAGTATACAAGTTATATATATAAAATGAGCGCTTACTAGACTGGTTCCCTATATTTTTTCAATAAAAATCTTTCGGTATAATTTAGTACAACGTCTTAAAGTGCTGCCATATGTAGCCATTTGCTCACTAATGTCAATCGATGATATACCACTGATAAAGCTTTTTATTGAAAAAATGTGGGGAACCAGTCTATGGTTACCCATATTTTTTCAACAAAAAGCTTTCGGTATAATTTGGTACAACGTCTCAAAGTGCTGCCATATGTAGCCATTTGCTCACTAATGTCAATCGATGATATACCGCTGATAAAGCTTTTTATTGAAAAAATGTGGGGAACCAGTCTATGGTTACCCATATTTTTTCAACAAAAAGCTTTCGGTATAATTTGGTACAACGTCTCAAAGTGCTGCCATATGTAGCCATTTGCTCACTAATGTCGATCGATGATATACCGCTGTTAAAAGCTTTTTATTGAAAAATATGGGGAACCAGTTTATGGTTACCCATATTTTTTCAATAAAAAGCTTTCGGTATAATTCGATACAACGTATCAAAGTGCTGCCATATGTAGCCATTTGCTCACTAATGTCGATCGATGATATACCGCTGTTATAATCCGTAATAATCACTGGTTTCAATATGGCAGGCTGTCGGCTTTGGGTGACAACTGTCTTGACTGCAGATGTCTTTGTTGAGAGCATTCTCACTGTCGCACTTATCACGCCTTTTCAACGACTACGATTCCATCTTTTGTCTGCTTAGCGCTCAACTCCCCTCTTTTCAATCTCACAGCCATGACATCTTTTGGGAAATGTTTCCTGTTGGCTCTGAGAGTATCAACAAGATGGGTTTTTTGGCGTCGTAGTCTGTATGCAAAAGGGACGCTTGTGTAATAATAATCTATATAAGCGTTCTTCCTTCGTCAAGAAGACCTTGTGTAAGAGACATAACCGTTTTCTCAGAAACATCTACCTCTTTTCCTTTGATTTTTCACAATATACCACAAGGTTCCAGCTATAACCCTTTTCTGTGCAAGGTTTGAATACCTTGATACTATATTTTATTTTATTTTTTTGTTTTTATTTTTATTCAAAAGGAACAACAAACAGCTACAATATAAAACATAGAAACAAGAAATACACAAAACATAATAGTCAATATTGCAGCCCACAACGCTGTTCACAGATTAACTGTAGGATACAATACAGTGAAAATAATCGCTAGGGTTACAGATACAAGATATAATTTTATTCTAACTTATATTAACTATCGTGTTTAAGTTATATAAGTATATAATAAACATTAAATGTAACAAAAAAAGAAAAAAATATAAAAATATTCAAGTAAGCTCCTTCAGTATAAGACCTTTGAACCTACAGGGAGGACATGCAAAAATGTCAATATGTTCAAAAGTCGCATTGTATGAATCGACCATTCTGCGAACAGGCGAACGCAAGCCAGAGTTGGACTTGCAAATGCCCACTGAAAATAATTTACCAGCGCGCACCTTTCGCTTGTGAACTGTCCTAGGGATCGCATAGCATAACATGTTGGACAGTTCAATGCAGTCAAATTTATTTTTAACAATATTATATAAATTCATGGCTTCTAAGTACTTATGTCTATTTTCAAGTGTTGCGAGCTTATATTTCGCAAGTAGATCTTGGTATGGCAAATAATATCCATAGCATCTATAATGTATGGTACGCAGGAATTTATATTGAACACACTCAATCATTTCAACGTATTTTTTGTAGTATGGACTCCAGACGGACACGGCATACTCCAGTTGAGAGCGTATCAGAGACATATATAAGTAAATGTAAGAAGAAGGTTTTTTAAAATCAACTGTTGATCTCATTACAAATCCGTATAGTTGATATGCTTTATTAACAATCTTTCCTATGTGCAGGTCTAAGCAAAGCTTAGAATCAAGGATGACACCGAGATCTCGAATAAAGTCCACTTTAAGGTGGGGGGCATTGCACAAGGTGTATGTAAAGTTTATTTTAGATTTATTTTTTGTGAAGTTTAAGAGGTTACATTTTGGTAAACTTAGTTGCAATTTATTTTCCTGGCAATAACAGGATAGTCGGACCAAATCTTGTTGCAGCAGAAGGCAGTCGTTTGTTTGTCGTATGGCTCTGTATACCTTGAGGTCGTCAGCATATAGTAAAAACTTGGTATTATGAAAGCATTGGCTGATATCATTGATATACAAGATAAACAAGAGGGGACCAAGTATAGAGCCTTGAGGCACACCAGAGGTCACCTGTGTGATGTTAGATTGGTGACCATTGATTAAAACCCTCTGACTGCGATTGGTTATATAAGAGGTAAACCACCTCAAAAGATTACCACGGATTCCGTTGAACGCTATTTTATTTAGTAGCATTTCATGGTCTATCTTGTCGAAAGCCTTACAGAAGTCCGTATAAACTGCATCCACTTGTACACGGCTATCAACACAATCAAACAAAAAGCTAGAAAATAATAGTAAATTAGTATTTGTCGACCGCCGTTTGACAAAGCCGTGCTGTTGTTGAATTATGATATTGTGGAGTACAGGATATATTTCGTTATGGACTAACCTTTCAAATAGTTTCGACAAGGCAGACAGGATGGAAATGAGACGATAATATTCTACGTTGCGTTTGGATCCACTTTTGTGAACAGGAACAAATTATATGCATGCTTCCCATTCTAGGTACAACTCCCTCATAGATACATTTATTATATATAACAAATAGAGGCTTGCAGATGGAACTCGTAGTATTCCTAAGGAAGTAAGGTGAAAGTCCGTCAGGCCCAGGGCCTTTCGCTGGATCTAGGGATTTAAGCTCCTTCAATATGTTCTCTTCACTGAAAGAAAGGTCGCAAATAGAGACATCGTGTTGTGCCCTGTTGTCCTGCGGAGGTTTCCAATGAGGCAACGAAGGAGATGTCGGTTCATATACCGAGTAAAAAAGTCAGAAAACATATTGCATACCATATCTGGATCATTTGTTTCAGCATTTTTGTATTGAAGCTTAGATGGGATGCCAGGTTTATCTTTTCGATTCGAAATATAGGTCCAGAAGTGTTTTATGTTTTTACTTAGATTGTCCTCAACAGAACTGATGTACGAACTGAAACACTTAAGACATGTATCTTTAAACTGTTTTCTATAGTTTGAAAATGATTCATAATCAGATAAGTAATTATATTTCTTCCACCTAATCCATGCCTTATGTTTCTTTTTAGAAATAGTTATGAGAGTACGAGAGAACCATATGGGATAACTGACTGATCTAGGTCGGGCCAGCGGAGTGTCTTGTTTAATAATATTATCTATCTTAGTATAGAATTTAGTCTGAGCCTCTTCAGAAGTCATAGGGGAAAGCAGTTCAGACCAGTTCAGTTGCTGTATGTTAAAATTAATATTTTTAAAGTTGGCCTTAAGAAAACAATATTTGTGAAGAGGAGTTTTAGACATCGGGGTGATTTTGACATTTAAACAGGTCTCCCACGTCAGGACAGGATGGTAGGTGTCAATTGGAAGTAATGTTGTTAAAATATGAGAAACATTACAATGGTTATTGGAAATTACTAGGTCAAGAATTTTACCTTTGTCATTCACTATGTTATTAAATTGAGAAGCACCCAGAAGTGAAATCAAGACCTCTAAACTTGCGCAGGCCGAGGATCCTCCAGCATACGAGGTAGCAATGTTCGAGATATCTGGCGCGGAGGATACTACCCAATTAGCTTCAGGGAGATTCTCCTATAACAAAGAAACTATCAACACTAGGATGGCCCAACACTTCTTGTAGCAATTCAAAGTGCTTTTCATACACTAAAGTAGAAGTCTTTGGTGGTATGTAGGCAGCACTCACAATGTGTATTTTATTATTGACAGTGCTGGGAAACTCAACCATAATGTGTTCAATGTGAGTGTGTGAGAGATCACTGCACTGTGATAATGAGAGACCTAATTCAGAAGGTTTTAAAGTACGTAAAATAGCAATCAGTACCCCTCCACCGTCCTGTTTATTAGTAGCAATGCGATCACGATCACAACGACACACTATAACGCTGGTCTATGAACTCACTGTCATAAATTTCAGGTGTTAGCTAGGTTTCCGTTAAGATAATGATATCGTATGTATTCATAAGAATATTAGTGATTAAATGGTGCAATTTTGTGCGAATGCCCCTGCAATTTTGGTAGTAACAGGTGATATTTTTATTCGACATTATAAGTATTAAAATATAAATTTGTATTAATGATATGAGTGTGTTCAAGCAGCAAGTATGTACAAGATCTTATGAACAAAGTGACAGAAATTAAAGTAATGGGAAATAAAATTTGTTGAAGGAGGAGACAGTATAGATCACAACACTTGACAATAACGACAGCAACGTCTTTCTTAGCAATAGTAGTCTTAATTTTAAATGTTATAAACAAATAGGTTGAATTTATTAGGTATGAGATAGTTGATTTATAATGTATAATATGGTAGGAAACGGTACACAATTTACGAACACAATAAAATATGCACAGTACAGATAACAAATTGAAAAACAGGCTAAGGACAGTTAACACAATTACTAAGGAGAGTGAACAAGTACAAGAGCAACGATCATTGATTATTGATGTTGTTAACGACATTATCACCATCACTTTTAACATCACTATTAATTTTTGCGATATCTGCTTCTGATCTAATGGCAAAAGCAGCTTTGCCGTCTTTCTTACGAACAAGAATACGAGGGCTGCACTAAAAGTATCGGGAATGGAATATTTCCACTGTGCCTGTCATATTAAAATCTTTTTAATTGAAAAACTTCTTGGTTTTAAAAATCAAATACCATTTATTTATTTAAAAAAAGATTCTCGGTCTTGTCACAAGGTTTTGTCAAACTTGTTTAGTCGTTGAGAAAATGGAATTGACTCGAGAAAATTCAAGAGCGATGATTTATTATGACTTTCGAAGTGGTTTAACACAAAAACAGTGTGTTGACCGGATGATTTCTGCATTTTGTGATGAAGCCCCATCCAAAACCACAATTTATCGCTGGTTTGCTGAATTTCAACGTGGACGTGTCAAGCTCATTGATGATCCCCGTCAAGGTCGTCCAAAACTGCAGTCACCCAAGAAAACGTTGATGCTGTGCGTAAGCTGATTGAGGAAGATCGACATGTGACATACTGCGAAATTCAGGCAACTTCAGACATTGGCATGAGTCAAATACAAATAATCTTGCATGAACAATTAGGTGTAAAAAAGTTGTTTTCCCGATGGATACCGCATTCGCTCTGTGAAGAGCAAAAAAGTGGCTCGCGTTACTTGGTGCGTCAAAACTCTCGAAAGATTCCACGCAGGATCCTCAAATGCTGTATACAACATCGTATCAGGTGACTAATCCTGGATATACGCGTACGAACCCGAAACAAAAAACCAGTCACGAGTTTGGGTGTTCGAAAATGAGTTAAAGCCAACAAAAATTGTTCGTTCACGGAGTGTTGCAAAAAAAATGGTGGCCACGTTTGTCTCCAAAACCGGCCATGTTACGACTATTCCTCATGAGGGACAAAGAACGGTTAATGCAGAATGGTATGCTAGCATTTGTTTGCCACAGGTCGTTTCTGAACTCCGTAAAGAGAACTGCAACCGCAGCATCATCCTCCATCACGACAATGCGAGTTCTCACACCGCGCACAGTACAAAAGAGTTTTTAGAGCAAGAAAACATAGAATTATTAGACCATCCGCCGTACAGCCCCGACCTAAGCCCTAATGATTTCTATACTTTCCCTAAAATAAAGAATAAATTGCGTGGACAGAGATTTTCATCACCTGAAGAAGCTGTGGACGCCTACAAAACGGCCATTTTGGAGACCCCAACTTCCGAATGGAATGGTTGCTTCGATGATGGGTTCCATCGTATGGAAAAATGTGTCAAATTTCGCGGAGAATACTTCGAAAAGCAATAAATACATTTTTAAATAGTAATGTTGTGTCACTTCCTTGATTCCCGAAATTTTCAGTGCCGCCCTCGTAGTGCAATTTTTAATCCAAACGTAATTGAACTGGTTAAGGTTTGCCGCTTCCCTACATTTACGAACATTAACGACATTATCACCATCACTTTTAACATCACTACTAATTTTTGCGATATCTGCTTCTGATCTAATGGCAAAGGCAGCTTCGCCGTCTTTCTTACGAACAAGAATAGTGCAATTTTTAATCCAAACGTAATTGAACTGGTGAAGTTTTGCCGCTTCCCTGCATTTACGAAATAAAGTTTTGTTTTTTAAAGTTAAATGTTCGTTAATGTAAATATTTGATGAAGACCCAGTTTTACTATTTGATTCGTTTTCAGTGACTTAGCCTGCCGGAATGCGCTAAGAACATTATCGCGCAATATGCGCGTGGAGAATTTTACAACTATGTTCTTTGGCCTGTTTGTTTGTTGGTGAGCGTGTGGTACTCTGTGGATGGCTATTATATCCTTTTGAGGTATGGGATAGCCAATGACATCTCCAATTACCCCCAACATCTGCAGAAGGTTTTCACCACGCTTATCTGGTACGTTGCAGATTTCCAGATTGCATTGCCTCGCTTGCTGTTCAAGTGCATCAATTTTGGATTCCAAATAGGTTGTGGAGGTGGCCGATTGCTCTGCCTGCAGACGTGTAATGTCTTCAACTCGTCTTTTGAGGTCAATCTGTTCGCTTTCGTGGAACTGGAGAGAATGTTTGAGCCTGGATATATCGTCATTCATTTCCTTCACATCCTTTTTGAGGTCAGCTCGGGTAGCGCAAATAGAGCCCAGCTCCTGCTTCATATCGGCCAAACTGTTTTTAACACTTTCGTGGTTGCTGAGCATGCTAGCTTCAATCTCATCTCGCCAATCCTTCGAAGTGTTTTTAATGTCTTCCTTAAACAATGTCATAGTACGATCGACGTTAGATCGCCATCCCTGTAAAGTTTTGTTCAATTCTAAGGTAAAAGACTGGATTTGGTTGTCCACAAGCACCGATGTGGAGTTGTTGTCAGCTCTTGTAAAAAGTGACCTGTACATACATGGTGGTGTGCGAGGCGAGGGTGGTCGTTGTTCCACGTTATCGCATGACATATTCATGGAATTATCTTCGCATATAGGAACCTGCGTGCTGGAACGAACGGGTGTGTCCAAGTTAGGGCGGGTGCGACGCGTAATGTTACAGCACGGGGGACATTTCCAGCCAGTCTTGAACTCATGCGTTAGTGCCTTAAATTGTTGCAGAGTAAAGTTTAGGCACTCATGATGATATCTGCCCTCGCACAAATTACACATCAGGTAACCAGCATCAGATGCCAGCATATCGTTACATCCGTTACAGTTCATCCTGAATATTCAAGTAGTTGAGCAGAATGTTATAAATTACACAAAGGTAAAAGGTAAAAGTGGCGCCACCTAACGCGAGGAGCAGAAAACTTATTGATCGATCGCTCACTCTGTTCGCGGCAGTGTTGGTACAGCCTGTATGATGTGTAAGGTACACGTAGCGCCACCTATCATATGACGACATAGTTTGATGAAGATCAATCAGTCACGTCAATAGTTTACGAGTTACAAAGATGCTAGGTAACCGAATACTATGGTGCTACACAGTAGGTTGAATAGATGGCGTTGATTTAGGTTTTGCATATAGAATGATACGGCAGAATTTGAAAGCAAACCGTTTGCACAAAAATCAATAATAAAGTCACAGTGTGCGAAAAACGTCCCAAAGTTAAAGATTTATATTGCAGATCGTGTTAACACAGTCCTCTTCCGCTGATTTTGACACTATAACACTAATGTAAGGTTTGCAACCAATTTAATAATAATAATAAACCGTTTATTTTCTCTTCACAAGTTATGAACTTAATCCTAAAATTTTACAGTAGTGCACGAGGAGCTAACTTTGTGAGAGACTGGAGCCTGAGGTAGGTTTATAAAAACCTGTATTACAGGTCACCAGGGCCCTCCCGCGGCTAGAAGCCTGTTCTTTGCATACACGACATAATAATAAAGCAATGTGTATGTATTTTTCGCAAATATCCACTTGTGAAAAATAAATTAAGAATAATAGTACAAAATTTAAAATTTAGTAACAGATACAAAAAATAGAAAAAGTTTCGGGGAAATACCAGTGGGTGTGTGTGAGTGACCGGAGAAGTGTATGAGAGAGATGTAAGAGTGAATGTGAGAGGTTGCTTGAGTGAGTGTTTGTGCGAGTTTGGTAGGTAGTATGCGGAAGCAGCAGAGGGAATGCGTAATTCGTATAAAGATAGTCTATCTGAGAGGGATCAACAAGTTCTCGGTTCCCTGATAGTCTAGAGTTTTTAAATAGGTAGTGACTTTGATTTTACATTTGTATTTAATTAGAGGATAAATATTAAATTTGTTATTTAGCTTATTATAAAGGTATGGTCCGAGGAAGAAGAAGAAATTACGCGAGTGTGCACAGCTGGAAGGTTGTGTTTGGCATACTCTGCCTTTACGGCGCTTATTCCTATTAAGGTTCGGATCGTATTGCAACAAGGAGTGTTGTTTAAGCACCGTACGCAGTATGTAGGTTTGCCTGACAGTGAGTAAATCCCAGTTCTTAAAAAGGTCTACGGTTGGGAATAGATAGGGGAGACCGGCGCCAACTTTGAGGATGGCACGCTGTGCTCTCTCAACTTCAATGAGGTAAGTCTTGGCGGCACCTCCCCAAGATGTAATGCAGTAGTCTATTAAGGATTGGCATAAAGCATCGTAAACCATCTTAATAACCCGTCGGTCCGCTACGTGTCTAAGGGTTTTGAAGATGTAAATAAGTTTACGCAACCGTGTTACAAGGACTTTTATGTGCGGCTTGAAGGTCAAGAACTGATCTATAATGATACCAAGATATTTGATATCTTCGATTCTTTGGAGAGCGGGACAGGAGCACAACGTGTTGTCAGGAACACAAGCATGAGAGTAAATGCTAAAATATAATGGGGGAAGTTGATTTGACCTATGGGAAAAAGTTACATATTTGGTTTTATTAACATTTAACGTCAGGACATTCGATCGGAGCCATTTGCAAACTCGATTAAAACCCTTTTGGGCAGTATCAAATACCTCCTCCCAGCTTTGTCCACTAAAAAAGAGAGCAGTGTCATCAGCGAATGTAATGATTTTGCCCTTGTGGACTTTCAGTTGGCAGAGGCTGTTGATATACACCAAGAACAACGTTGGTCCGAGAATGCTGCCCTGAGGCACACCGAATTCGACACATGCTTCATCGCTTAGCCAATTGTCAATCCGAACTCTTTGCTTTCGTCCTGTAAGGTAGTCCGTCATTAATTTTAAAGGAATACCTCTTACACCAAACCCTTCCAATTTTTTGAGTAGGTGCGGGATAGAGACTGTGTCGAAGGCTTTTGCCAGATCAAGGAACACTGTCAAACATTTTTTCCTTTGGTCTAGGTTGGTAATGATTGAGTGCAAGAGATCGTGTACCGCGTCATTGGTGGACTTTTTACGACGAAAACCATATTGATTGGGTGAAAGAAGATTGTTTGATTCTAGGTAATTTGTTAGTCGATTGTTTATAAGCCGTTCCAGGATCTTGGACAGAGTTGGTAAGATGGAGATAGGGCGGTAGTTATCGACACAGTCTCTTGCCCCCCCTTTGTGTATTGGTTTAATAAGAGCCATTTTAAATGCTCTAGGGAAAACACCTGTCGCCAAAGCCAGTCTGCAAATGTGTGTAATAGGAGTGGTCAGAAAGTTTATGTACCTCTTTAAGATCTTGCCGGATATCTGGTCAATTCCCGCCGCACACTTCTCCTTTAAATCTTTGATGAGAAAAAATACTTCTTCTTCATCAGGGGGGAGCATGGTAAACGAATTGAGGGGTGGATCAGATAAAACGTCATATGACCTTGGTATATTCTGCGTTAAATTGGTAGTACGCTCCGCAAGCTTACTGCCCACGTTCGCAAATAAATTATTAACGTTATTAATGGCCCTATGTTTGTCTACGGATGTAATGAGACAGGAAGAAATATTAACAGGCTTGCTTGAGCCACTAATATTTTTAATTGCATCCCATATCTGCTTTTTATTACCTTTTGCATTTTCAATCTCTTTTTTGTCATAGTTTCGTTTCGCTTTTTTAATTGTAGAGTTACAAAAATTTCGATAACGTTTGTAGGTTAGTTTAAGCGTCTCATTTTCTGGATTTCGTTTAAGTTTTTTATGTAGGTTATCCCTGTTTCTCATGCAACGAAGCAACCCTTTGGTGATCCACGGTTTGCTAACCCGTTGTCTTTTGGGAATTTTTAATAGACTAGAGTTATTATTTATTGCAGTGGAAAGGTAAGTCACAAGAAGGTCGGTTGCAGTGTTAGCATCACTAGTTTCAAGAATGGGCTTAAAGATAGTATTCTGTATAGTGACATCGAGAGATTCAAAGTCGATTGTGTGGGCCGTTTTATTGCAGTAATCAGGGCGAGCGTCCAGATCCAGACTAATGGCAACAGTTTCGTGATCTGTAATTGAAGACTCGAATACGAAACAGTTAGCATCTAATTTTGTTTTAAGCATTATGTGGTCCAGACAGGTACGTCCATGCGTAAGTGCAGTATGACCTGGGAGCAAACAGTGACTTGCTAAGACGTTTAGATATTCCTGCGAACGCTTGTCCGTACTGTTAGGTGCTATATCGATATTTATATCGCCGCAGAGAACAATATTTTTAAACCTACTTAATTTTTCGAGTAGAAGATCTATCGATCGAATGAAGTTATTCGTATTGACTTGACTTGGAGGGCGGTAGATTCCGATAACACAAGTTTCTGAGTTTATTTTCAGCAGAAGACAGTTGGCGTCACTAATCTCGGGTTCTTCCACAGTTACCCTAAGGTTCTTGCCATAGTAGATAACAACTCCTTCATTTTGGGTTCTATGAGAAGTTGTTGAAGCATAATTATAGTTATCGAGATTAGGTATGTTACGAGCTGATGGAAGCCAACACTCCGAGAGGACTAATACGTCCCAACATATTTCTGATCTTTGTAGAAGGGTAGTGAGATTAGTCATGTTGCAATTAACGCTACGAATATTCTGAGACAAGATATTGAGGGTGCAAGTAGTTGTTAATATATAGTTTTTTACATCGTCTATGTCGCAAGCGATTGACTTAGCTATTTGAAGTGAATCAAGATCTGAGTAAAAAGTCTCAATATTTTGCATTGTTCAACAATAGAATACAATTTTAATGTCACGCGACGTGCGTGACCCATAATTACGGAAATAAATCAATTTTAAACTCAGATCTTGTTCGTAACTAGCTATGATGTTGAGCAAGCGACTAGATGTAAAATATAATGGGGCAAGTTTACTGATACCATACATAATATACCAAACTAAGGTTCGCTGTGATGTGTATTGAGTAAGTGGTGACAGTTGAGTTGTGTGTGTTTGTTGAAGAGGGTACATAAGTGAGCGTGAGGGACTGGCATTCCTATAAATATTATTTTTATTGTGTGTGAAACCACAAATAAATGTTAATTTAGGTAAAAAGAAAACATAATTAAAACGTAAAACAAAGGTAACAAAAGTGAAGTATGACAAGCAAATTGTAATTACACCAGGGGCTAACTTTAGTCACAAGGTAAGCTTGGCCAACTCGGCCTCTTCCTCTATACGCAACGGCACCTGCCCCTCTTCTATCTTGACGTAAACTTTTCCAAAAGATGTCCATGTAGCTGCCAGCTTTTTGTTTTTCACGAGACCTCTGGCAATGTAATGGAGGTATCTGGCTTTACTTGTCAGAGAATCCGAGATGAATACAGCCTGCGGTGTGCCCGCTAATTTAATGTGATTCGTATACAACTGTGGCTCCTTCTTTATGCGGCTAGATTTATTAAATTCTCTGAAAGCAGTAATGATGGCATCCTTTCTGATGGTGTTAGTGAAGTCAGTAACAATGGCCTCAGACTTGGTTCGGTAAATGTCCTTTACTTCCAGGTCATGTATTGGTGTCTCGAGGCCTAAGGCTGCCCCGACATTCTTGATTATGTTTATCATCGTTTTTTTGCTTTCGTTACTTTGTATGGGTATGTTTCGTATTTCGATGGAAAAATTGCGAGCATTTCTTTCAAGTATTTCTAGCTTATCTTCTAACGACTTAACACGTTTCTTATTATTGCAGTTTTCATGCTCTAGGCAGTTTACTTTGTTAAGTATGTCTTCATATTGGCCGGAAATAGACTTTACCAATGTAAACACAATGTACTTTGCTCCCGCAATAACACTGATTTTATTTATTAGATCGTAATGACTCCAATTTTCAGCAATTATTATGTCTTTTTCTCACTACTAACACACAATACACCGAACTTTGAGAACAATTATGTTTTTTAGAAAATTTAATAACACAGAGAGTTAGTTAAGCTAGTTAACACATACAGCGCCACCTAGCGAGGATATTTAGCTGCTTTATTTTGTATATATTGAAGAAATATCAGTCTGCCTCGCCAAAGGAAAAGAGATACATCCACACAAAGGTCCGGCGGGAAAATTTCGGTTCTTTATGATGTCTAGATATTTTTAGAGAACAAAAATAAACAATGATTTTTTTTATTTGGTGGCTTTGGCATATAGGGCTTGGTGATAAGCGTGCAAGGTTAGTTTTTCTTTTTTCATATCAGTTTTAGTAATGCATAGCTGGAGCTATCTTTATACACGTGTTTTAATAGTCACGTATATAAAGACAGCTACACCTTTGTTTCAAAAAGCCGAAGTAGACACGGACATATACCTACCATTAGTCCACGTCGTGTATACGTCGGAGAATCGGCGCGTTCACCTGTTGTAAACAAAGCTATCAGTCAGCCGTTTTAACGTCGGTTTTTGAAACCTGCGTTATTTTAGTGCAATGATAAGTGACGTAGGCGTTACAAATAATGGTTAAATAAGGAACATTATTACATACCTTTATTTATAGAAACATAGAAGAATAGTAAGAACTCAATATTAAAAATTAAATAAGCTTAACCAATTAGGAAATCTCACGTATAACCGGATATAGAGCAGTTGACTCAGACATAATAATGTCCAAAAAATAAAATTGTCCAAAAATAAAAGACTCATTTAATATATTTATTTACATAACCAAATTACAAGATGATTATTAACATTAACTAAATTAAATTAAAACTAAGTTAAGTTTAAAAAAGAAAGACTCATTTAGTTTTACTTTTTGTACGAAGTAGATAAATACATCTACCTTATTTTGGAAGAAAATGTATAAATCAGTAATTGGCTTTAACCATTTACTTGGCAATACCGTATTAATTCAATGTTGTAAAATAGAAGAAGATAGCTTTTTTCGTCTTTTAACTATCAAAGTTTTGCGTTCCGTATATAGTTTGCGGCCGTCGAATTGATAATCAATAAATAGTTTTAAACAATCTAGGTCAAAAACTTCCTGTTTGTGACCCGCGAAACTGAAACAACACAGGTGAATATAAAAAAAAAAGAGTTTTGATTACAAGAGGTGAAATTAGGACATTCTTATAGGCAACCAGCCGTGCCCATGACTTCACCCGCGTGGATGTTGGAAAATATCCCACGGGAACGTACAAGAGGGATTAAAAGTCCTGTGTTAAACACACAGGACTTTTAAGCCCGATGGTACGCTACGGTACGGTTTTTGTTGGCATGTGTTGAATTAAATATTTATTGTATGTTTATTTAAATGTTTATTTAAATGTTTATTGTAATTAAGGAATAAATAAAGCCAATAATAATAAGCGAAAAGTAATAAGCACATTGACATTAACTCGATTATGTCTGCCTCTCAAAATGGATGTAGGAATGGGTCACTCGGTACTAAGGAGCTACTCCTCATCGATATGGCCATAAGCCAACAATAAGGTTCGTCGATCCCCCAAGAATCTGTTGACATGCTGGATAGACTATAAATAGGCCTAAGACTCGGTGCCACATACATAGCTCATGAGGTTGCTGGAGTTGTACAAGATAACCAACAACAACTTAACAACAACAACAACTCTGCAACTTGGCAACTCTGCGCACCTTCCTGATGTCATGTATGGGACCATGGAGAGCGGTCCTTCGCTAGCCAGTATGTCGACAGATGCAGGGGAATGATGAGCCTGTATGGATTAAACAAGGAATATTGAGTCCACTTGTTTCTGCTTAGCACTGAATCCTCTAAGCACAATGCTGGAGGATTCAGGTCTAGGCTATCGATTGAGGGGAGACGGTCAGGTCATATCTCACCTCCTCTACATGGATGACTTGAAACTCTTTGTCCCCAAAAAAATGGGACTGATGCTGCTACTGAAGGTAACTGAAACATGCAGCAGCGCCATCAGGATAGAAGTTGGTGTGAACAAATGTGCAATCATGCATGTAAAGCGAGGGGATATTACGGAATCCGAGGGAACTCAACTCCTAGATGCCATACACCTCAGATCCCTCTCCGCATCCGAAAGCTATAAGTATTTGGGTATGTCGGAAGCGTTAGGCATCAACGTTGCTGACATGAAGCAATCGTTGAAGGAACGCTTCTTTGGTTGCCTGAAGAAGGTATTGATTAGTCTTTTTTGAGGTGAAAACAAGGTCTTCAAGGCCTTCAACGGTCAACCGTCGTCTCAACAACTGCATGACCCAAATCATGCTGGTGTTGATGTAGTCTTTCGGCATTGTCAAATGGACTCAGACTGAACTCCATGCCCTGGATAGGAGGATCCGTACACTGCTGACCGCAAACCGGATGCATCACCCACCATCACCGGTGATGAGACTGTACATCCCGCGGAAGTGCGGGGTTCGAAGCTATTATATGCGAAGACCCTCCACAACCACGAAGTGTGCAGTCTCAGGGAATATTTTTTTAAACGCCGAAGTTGGCTTGCACCGGATGTGGTCACAAGGGACAAGGCTCACCATAGCTAAAGAACACTGGCACAAACCTGTACTTACTACCGATGATCGCAAGGAGGAATGGCAAAGCAAGGAGATTTAACAAAGCAAAGATCTGCACGGGTGCTTTTATCGGGCTCTTCACGAGCCCGGTGTAGATTTCTTAGCGTCCGAATCCTAGATACGTTTTGCGGACCTTTTCAGAGAAACTGAAGGTTTCGTCTGTGCAATTATAGACGTAGTTATCTTGACGAATAACTACCGCAGACATATTATGAAGGACAGGACGGCTGACGTGTGTCCGTCATGCCACCGTCCGGGTGAGTCCATCAGACATCTCTGATTCGCTCGTATTCACCAGCAACTTGCTTTGAAATATAAACTTTTTGACTCTGAATTACCGTATTACAAGTATGTGCCCGACCAAGTTCTCGAAAATGACTATGTCACGTTATACTGGGATCGGTCTATCATTACTGACGGGACTATTGTCGCCAATAAGTCTCATATCGTGGGGATAGATCGATTTGCGCGCCGCGCAATAGGGTCTTACACCCATTTTTGAAAAGTGTCTTAATTCAGTTCTATAGTGCTAATACTCGTATGCCCCAAAAAAATCAAAACATTTTTATTCAATCGATAAGTGCCATAAAAATGCATTTAAAATTTTACATTTTCAAATTTCGCGCGTAGGTTGACGAAAACGCTGGACGCAGTTGACGCCATGTTGCTCTGTCGTCATGACGTCACTGGGCTATAAAAACAAATGTGCTGATCTCAATTATCATACAAAATGATAATTGACACGTTTTTGTTTACTAGCCGTATGACGTAATAACATGGCGGCTACTCTTCCATGGTGTTTTTTAACAGATAAGAAAAACTGAAAACGTTGAATTGAATTTTAAAAATTATTTTGTTATTTTATGAACTAAAACTAACATTTTCCGACTCCTTTTTGCCTAAACTATTTCAATAATATATTTATAGTTTTTTTCTCGTATATAGTAAAATACCCTATTATAGTCAATGTTACCAATCACACCAGCGGATCACTATTTATTATATTTTTAAATGATTTTCATATATTTTTTAAGAAATATTTTAACATGTCTTATATCGATGCCCCCAAGCAATAAGTCGGTAATTGAAAAACTAAAATATTCCAGGAGAAATGATTTTCTAGTTTTGTTGAATATCCTTTTAACTAGTCTGACTAATGAGGACATCGATACATCAAAAAAGTTATTTTTTTGTGTAATTCAACTACGATTGATTTCAATATTAATCTATGTGTGTGAAAAGCCTTGCAATTTAAGAAAATACATCCTATTACAAAAATATGATAGGTAAATTTCATTTAAAAAAACATTTAAAAAAATAATTATAAACAATAACACTATATTGGTGCCCGTAAAGTCAGTCTCAATATGATTTCATTTTACCATTTTCCTCTATTCATCACAGTTTCAGTCATCGCCAATACATTTTTTTCGTCCGTACATTGTTGTGACATTTTGAAATAGAAATTGTCAAACTCATTAGCATACAGCGCTTTCTTGACCTATCACAGCGGCGATTTCCTTCGTTCTCGCCGTGACGTCCATCTCAAAATTTCACCTGTAAATATAATAATTTTTCCTACATGTTTTACAAAATATACAAGTAAAGCCTTAGCAATTCGCTAGTCTAACCCTAAAATACGATGCGCGATCTTAAAGTATTTCTTCAGGGAATGTTTTGCTGGAAACATTGTCGGCAGCATGAGGTTCTAATATATGGGCGAAGTTCCACGTTCATTGGCTGAACTTCGCAGGTAAGTACTTACTTTGATACTTACGATATGTTTTGGGAGTTATACGGACAAATGTTCACTAGGACTCTCATGTTAGATGTCTGAGGAGAAAGATGGCGGGGGTTATTAATTATGTCTTTTGGAGGCTTCTGTTTCGATTTTACAATTGTCGTAATAATTAAATATATGTATAACTACATTCTGCCCGCGACTATGTTCGCTACACTCGGCAATAATGTAGCTGCCCATTAGTGAAAGAATTTTCAAAATCAGATCATTAGTCTCGAAGATTACTCCTACATAATCATAACCAAATTACAAGATGATTATTAACACTAACTAAATTAAATTAAAACTAAGTTAAGCCTAAAAACGGCCCTCGAGGCATTGTACCGAGGATGCTGGCGGCATTTCAGCGGCGCTGAATAACAATGCTGATGCGTTGCGCGAGAATGCCGCCAGCTTTTCGGACACCAGTTACATCAACAAGACGTTTTGCGATTTCTGCAAATAACTTATGCGCACTGGGACCCCACGGACCAAGGGTCTCGACGCCAAAGGGCACAAAGTTGTACTCTCTGCCAACGCCTCCATATTTAATAACTTTCAGATTTTCGGCTTTTTCTGCCGCTGCACCCGCTTTAGAAGTAGTCCGTTGGAGGTGGGACGGTGCCAGTGTACCTACACAGGTAGCGTCCCACACAAGCATCTGTCCCAAACTCCACGGAACCAAAGACACACCATCAGGTCTTTTGCCATCATCTCTGATAATGCCAGTCGGCTCAAGAAGAGCAGGCACATTGATCAATAAATGATATTAGTACAGATATCATAACATCATACCTGTTTTTTCTTGAAGGGTTAGGTTAGGTTGGTAGGTATAGGTACCTACTTATAGTAAACTCACATGTAATAGAAGGCGAGCCCTTTGCCATTGAAGTGTTACGGGGTAGATTAAATAATAAACTATTATTTAGTAAAACGACTTGTATTACTGCCTACCACGGCACTTCTTTAAACAATTACAGGTACAACACAACAATAAGGACGATGGACAATTTGTACAAGTAAAACAGAAAATATAAAAATGCTTGGAGCTGACTGGGAGAGGCTACGGTTCTCGAGGATTCTAGAAGCTATATGTGTCGCTATACCGAGCGCGCATTCGCCTTGAGGCAAGGTCGAACACTGGGGTCGTTGACCTCTCCCAGTGGGTTCAAAATAATGCACATCACGGTCCGGCCACGATCGGTTCCGAAGATTTCCGACCGTGCCCGAATGTGTGTTTCGTTCCCCAATCTGGACGTGCATTCGGTTTACATATATAAAGTTGTGGAGTGTAAATAACCGAAAAAATCCTGATAAATCTACTCATCTGCTTCTAAAACAGTACCCACTCAAATCTGCTCCATTCGGGTAGAAACACCAATTCACGTGACTGGTAATGCTTCAATCTCTCGCTCGGGTAAGTCGGGTAGCGGCCCCAATAAAGGTCGGGTTCTCTCGTATTTTTCATTCGAACGTGACGTTGATACTAGCCACGATTGTTTCCGCTACATCGACGCCTCGTTTCTTCTGATTAAGTGGTTTAATAATAAAGGTTATTTAAATAAGTGTTTAGTGCCAATCATTGGAGCGTTCGCCCTAATTGGAAGGTGATTAAGTTGGAGATGGATTCCTATTGAGTTATTGTTTTGTTCGAGATGTCAGTAAAGCTATGGCTTTCAAGGAATGCACTTTCGTCATATTTCAACGGCCATCATGAAAATCTGTCTTGTTTAACAGTATTTGACATTAAGGTGTCAAAAAACGCTCTGCATTTGGACAGCCGCTTTTTTATTTTATTTAATTTATTTTATTTGCATTGTGTTTGGGTGGCTTACAGCTATCATTACAGAAGTAATAGGGTGGTGATTCATGAAAGCCATTTACAAGCCTGCACAGCAATAGAGTATTGTTGTACAAGTTTTGAAATCTCTTAAATCTCTTACTAAACGTCAACGGAATTATTTGTTTTAAAGCAACATTCCTTTACTTGCAGAAAAAGCAAGAAACTTACGACTTGTAGACTCTCCAATGTCGATCATTACAAAAGATGTTTGACTATGAGACATGGAAATAAAATAATTTAAAACAAATCGCTTTTAAAACCATTATTACTGTTTAAATTTAAAAGGACCTATTTTATATCATATTTAGCGCTGTGCTAAATATGGTATAAAATTACTGGAAATGAACGAACATGTTATATGAACCATTTCAGACACCTGAACTTCTCTCTCTCTGCCTACCTCGTCGTCCAGAGGTGACTTCCTTATCGACCCATTTAGTTTGCAAACTTATAATCGTAGTAACTCGTCGTTTCCCTTTTTATTCTTTGACAACACAACTACTTTAGGAGTTTATCCTGTAACATAGGTACATTTACAAACACAAATCTCACACACGGGGAACAACTAACTCTAAATCTTATTTTTTAAGTTAGCCTACACTGTCCCACTGATCAAAGGCCTCCCCAAATCTTTCCAGACGCCCTTTTCCAGAGCCGCCTCGATCCAACCCTCGCGGTACGCGTCTACGTCGTATCGCCACCTCTTCCTGGGCTGGCCTCGGCGGCGCCTTCCGTCCTCAGGCACCCACCGTGTGGTTTTAAATGAATAAACGAGTAAGATTTCTTGAACTAGACGTCAATAAACTTCTTCTACATCGTTTGGTGCAAACATAACTAGAGAAAATAAGAGGTGTCACTAGGCAGTCATTTTTAAGGGTTCCTTAGTAAACAAGGAACCCTTATAGCTTCACCATGTCCGTCTGTCTGTCCCCGCTGTAGCTCAGAGATGCTTAGTACTAGAAAGCTGTAATTTGGCATAGATATACATATTAATCACGCCAACAAAGTGCTAAAATAAAATCTTAAAAAATATATTTTTTTAGCGTACCACCCTTGCACGTAATGTGGGACTGATATTTTTTTTTCTCGTGTATCCCATAGTTTGGGGTATCGTTGGATAGGCCGTTCAAAAATATTGCAGGTCTGTGAACACCACTTTTCGATTCAAGGATCCACTTGCGTAATATTAAGCATTAGAGTGCTACATGGCAGTAGTACATAAATAATGAAATAAAAGGAAAACTATCAAAGCTAAGTAGGCTTTACAAGTTAACGAGTTATAGTCGACCAACTTAAATTTGTAGTTAAAGAATTGACCGTGGCATATATCTATGTATGGGAGAACAGGTTTTTCAACTACAATGTAAAGTTTGTTTTTGGAATAAATTCGTCCCAAGTAATCCCAACTACAGAACTTTTCATTGTGCGTGGTCCGACACGCACTTGACCAGTTTTTTTTAATTTTTTTTATATTAATTTTAATGGCTTGGTTGCTGGAACCTCTTAGCCAATACCAGGCAGTAAAAAAAATTGTACATAACCACAGACTAAAATGTAACTGCCAGTGACATTCGAAAACTTTACTACTATTATCCAACAGTGTAGAGACTGTTGCCCAGTGGTCACTGCCTGCGGATCGCTCGGAGGACACGGTGAAGCATACGGCGGAGGTCTGCCCGGCTTGGGCAGAGCACCGCCATGCCCTCGTGGAAGCGATCGGCGGCATAGATCTCTCGCGTCCGGCCCTGGTTCAGGCCATGGTACGGAGCGAGAGAGCATGGGCAGCCGTCACCTCCTTCTGCGAAGCAATAATGCTCGCGAAGGAGGAGGCGGGACGGTTGAGGCAAAGGCAAATTTCGCGCCCTCTCGCCCCTAGGCGCCGCAGGAGACGCCCTGGGCGACAGGAATCCCGGGCGGATTTCCGCCCACCGTGTGCGTGGGCTTGCGGACGGTGAGCAATGGGTAGCTCACCGTCCGGTAAGGACCAGGCCCGGGTCGACGACGCGTTGTATTCCACGCAGGCCTCAAAGAGATGTCGTCAGCACAAGTGTAGGGGTCCACTAAGGCCGATGCCTGCCGGGGTCACGTGGCAGTCCAAAAGGGTTACCGAGGCCCCTGGCAACACAAGCAACGGAAGGAATACGGGTCGGTTTTAGTCAGCAAGAGTCTGACACACCCTCCCGCTCCACCCAAGCGCGAGCGGAAGAAGTTATGTGATGATTTCCCACCCAAAAAAAAAAGCGGTCACTGCATGCGGCTGACGTGTCCCGGCCAATCCGGTTTTAGCTTGGTCTACATCTTAGAAATATTATTATTCTTCAAAAATAGACAAGGATAATACTGCTGCAGGCTTAGCATGTCGCTTTTTATTTCTACTCTACCATAGAATATAAATCGGTTGTCCACATTTCTCGGTAGATACCTGTCAACTGTCTACAAGGAAACGTCATTTTTGTCTACTCTTCCGTCGACAAAACGCTTCTTTACGGTTTTCGTGCTAAGCCTGCAGCAGGCTTAGCATGACGTTTTCTATATCTACGAAGACAAAGCTCTTTCTATAGAAAGTGACATTTCGTTTCTCCATTTTTGACATCGCACCGTAGAAATCATTCTACATAAAAAAGGACCTAGACAAAGATCATTAGAAACGAAAGACAAAATTACAGATTGCAGAAGGATTTCTACGGTGCAGTATCAAAAATGGAGAAACGAAATGTCAATTTGTATAGAAAGAGCTGTGTCTATTCTTCGTAGAAATAGAAAGCGTCATGCTAAGCCTGCTGTAACCAATAAGGTTGTCGTAGGAAAATTCAAGACGTTTGCTACCCACGTTTGCCTTTAGTTGCTTCTGCGACACCCACAAACAGAGTGGGAGGGTTATTCGAAATGCCACAATATTTTTCGCAGTTTGTGTTTTGTGACAAGAATTTATTATTGCATCGCCCACTCTTCTTTCCACTTCATCACTTTTGCCGAAAATAACTTTAAGTGGCGGTAATGTGTTAATATAAATGCTGCTGGCTATCTAGTATTATCTTGTGATGTATAATACTAGTTATCCATTATTAGGATGTGATTGTTGACGATATAAACAAGGAGGCATACCAATAATTACTTAGTTTATTTTTCCTCCTGTATTTTTCGCTGTTGGAATTTCTAACATGACGATATTATCGATACGACGTCCATAATGTTTTATAAATACGTGCACGTTTAACGTTATCGTGGACGGAAATTTAGAAGCGTCTTCATATATTTCCAGACATTTTGTTTCCCTGTTTTATCGAGATGCCGTGACGTAGACGTGGCGTGAAATTATAAAAGCGCACATTGTTCAAGTAAGCCATGAAAAAACACTGCACTGCCCGTACAGTCACAACCATAAATACCTTACAATAACTTAATATTAAAAAGCGTTTTTCTCGTGAAATGAAAATTGCAACTTTGAGAAAGCCCTATTTCATAAAAGTAAGGTTTCGAGAATATCACGTTTGTAACACCATAAAATATCTATCTATAATTTAGGAGAAAATCGCTTTTGAATCTTATGTAAATGTAAGGTATTTATCCTCGTGACTGTACATCAAAGAAATTTTTTGCATACACTGAAAAGTGATACACTGCTCAGCGAGGCTGTGAATCATAGATGACGAAATGCCGACAAAGCTTTGACTAGCGTTGAGTAGTGACGGTGAATTAACCTAAAATGGTGGTGTCAAAGCTTGCAGGTACCTCCTGCAAGCTTTGACACCCCGCTTTACCCTACCGGGCAAGACATGGGAACTGTTTGACAAATTCTGAAAGGCCTACATTAATTGATCAAGGACAGCTAATGAGACCCAATTGATTTTCTATTGT
Organism: Atethmia centrago; assembly: GCA_905333075.3. Lineage (NCBI taxonomy): Eukaryota > Metazoa > Arthropoda > Insecta > Lepidoptera > Noctuidae > Atethmia > Atethmia centrago. The sequence goes on from HG995369.1 coordinate 25,538,299, forward strand.
TTGAATCCGAATCGGTGTCGCGTGGGGCTTAAGAGCTTAAACATAACATCTCGCCTGTATTACCCGAAGGCTTAGGCAGATGTGTAGTTACCTATAATACACCCACATTTCGCCAGTTATGTTTAAGTCTCGTTTAATAATGGGCGAGCCTATTGCCATCAACCGGACACAAATCCAGATTTCAGTTTGCTACTGAGAATTTCCTGATCGAAAAACCTATTAATGCTTTGCCCGACCTGGGAATCGAACCCAGAACTTCAATGTCAGCAGTATGGCCAAAATAGACCGCGTTAATTAATTAATTGATTATCATTGATTGATCGTAATATGACTTTAAAATAATTCTGAAAATCATAACCCGATTTAACAGTCAAAATGTGAAGGCCATCAATAATAATGATAGCGTGGTGCCTGAATGTAATTTACTAATTACTACAGCAATTAAAACGCTCCACTGAATTAATAACGATGGTAATCGTTGCATATAGCATAATTTAACCACTAAGGCCCATCGTCCACGATGCTTCTCAAAAGTAATGTGTTAGAAACTCAAATTACCATTAAATAGTCAGAATATGACAGCACTAGTATTTCGACTTAGTAGCGCGTTATTAACTAGTTTGTGATTGGTTGCGTCGCTTTTTAGGGTTCTGTGTTCAACAGGAAACCCTTATAGTTTCGACATGTCCGTCTGTCTGTCCGTCTGTCCGTCAGTTCCCGCTTTACCTCTGAGATACTTAGCACTAGAAAGCTTTAATTTAGCATAGGTATACATATTAATCATATCGAGAAAGTAGTAAAATAAAATCTAGAGAAATAATTTTTTAGGGCACCTCCCTTGCACGTAATGTGGGGATGATATTTTTTTCTCGTCTATCCCGTGCTGTAAGATATCGTTGAATAGGTCGTCCAAATATTGCGGGTCTGTGAACACCATTTTTCGATACAGGGATACATATGCGTAATATTAATTAAGCTTCAAAGTGCAAATTTTTGTTAGAGTCAAGTGTCCCCCCCTGCCAGCTAAATGGTTGTTTATGGAGATGAAAAAAACTCATGGCAGTAGAACATATAATGAAATTAAAAAGAAAACTATCACAGCTAAGTAGCCTTTACAAGTTAATGAGTAATAGTCGACCAACTTAAATTTGCAGTTGGAGAATTGACCGTGACGTATATCGATGTATGGAGGAGCACTACAATTATATGTTTATTTAGGGATAAATTCATACCAACTACGGAACCCTTGCGTGCGTGGTCCGACACGCACCTGGCCGGTTTTTTTTATGAAGACAATCTCGTTGTTCAACCGAGGAGGTTGTAAGTGTGGCTTAACTAGGTATCCAGTGGATGCCTTAATGAATTAAGGCCTCCAGCCAGGGCATAAAACTTATTAACTAAGCTTCTACTTACTTACCTTTGTGCGGTACGGACCTCGGCTTAGGGGGTAACTGGTTGCGTCGTGTATGCACCCCGATTGAAATACTAGTGCTGTGACTTCGCGGGTAAGTTCGAAAGGGTTTCCGAGGCCCCTGGCAACATAGGCAATGGAAAGAACACGGTTTAAGTCAGTAAGAGTTTGACACACCCTCCCGCTCCGCCCAGAGCGGGTGAAGTTATTTGATAATTTCGCACACAAACGAAAAAAAAAGTGCTGAGACATTCTGAGTACTCATTGGTGGTTTGAGTTTGTAACACATTACTTTGTTTGTAACACTAACGTGTGTAACGTGTATGTGTGACGTGTGTGTAACGTGAACTGTTCACGTTCTATTCATTCTATTGTTTCTTTCCAGGTATGAACTCTCAACCGTTGTGAAATGCGGATCCGTTCACCTCCGGACCGTCACGACTTTATTCGTTGTATCTGAATACTTGTGTAATGTCCCGATATCAGAAGTTATATGCATTTCGTACAAATTCAAATTCCAGCTTAAAATCCATTTAACGCCATTCGATTTAATGACAAATTCCCTAAAACGTCGAAATTATTTGAGTGGTTGGTTTCGCTTGTTCTTCATACAATGATACATAATTGTGTAGCATCAGAACCACTCTAAATAAATAAATAGGGGCTTGTGGCTAATTAATAACAGCCGCATGGGTCGATCGATCAGGTTAAGCTATGCTTGCCGCGGTTGGTCCGTGGATGGGTGACCTCCTTTACATACCAAGACCCCTCCGTGCCTCGGAAAGCACGTTAAGACGCTGACAACACCTAAACCATGGTCACTGTCAGATTGCATAGAAAAGAAAGAGAAGCGCGATGACGCAACGCTTGTAATTTAATGCAAAATATGAAGCAATTATCTATTTACTCAAAATTGAGTTGAGTAATCGAAAATAAAAAACAACCAAGTTTTGCATTCTCATAAGACGTTCTTGTTATTAATTAAATATCTAACATATGTTGATATTTAATATATATATTTTGGATTAGAACTCAAGGTAAGAGGTTAGTTTAACGTTAGTTTGTATGGAGATTTTTTTTCAAAACATGTTTTGGTAACAACCAAGTTCTGGGAAATATGCTCAAAATTAACATATATTTTTTCCGCTACCATAAACTATACAGATTTGGCAATTATTTTTTCTTAAGACAAGCCTATTTTGTTCATTTGCGTCTTGTCAGCGCCTTAAGCCGTTGGTCCCGGCTGTCATTTGTAGATCTTTGACAGTCGTTACGGGTCGTCAGAAGCTCGAAAACTGACAACCAGTTTTACCAAGGGGTATCGTGTTACCCAGTAACTAGGTTGTGGAGGTCAGATAGGCAGTCGCTCCATGTAAAATACTGGTATTCAGCTTTATCCGGTAAGACTGGAAGCCGACCCCAACATGGTTGGAAAAAGGCTAGGCAGATGAGAACCACTCTAAATAACGACGACAATACGTCATTATTAAGCAATAAATAGTATTCATATTCATGTTCATTTATTTGCATTCCACAAGGTAAAAAAAGATGTTAACAGAAGGCTTAGAGCTAAGAGCCGTTGTAGACCCTGTTAGGGCACAGCAAAAATATTTTTAGATACATAGCTATTATTAGTTAATTAAAATTATATATGAAAATTGAATCATTACATTCGCATAAAAGTCAATAACAATAACATAAATAATTCTATTATTGGTAAGTAAGTAGCTATTTTCTTAAATTACTATTATTACATTTGGATACACCTATACAGGGTGACATTGAAAACATGAGACAAATCGAAATGGGAGATTCTACTCATCATTATGAACAACTTTTACTAAGGGACCAAAGCTACAATCCCAAAAAAAAAACTGCTGTCCCCTACATTTATGTTCGCAACACCTCATCAAAATGTAGGAAAAGCAGATTTTTTTTTTGGGATTACAGCTTTGGTCCCTTATTAAAAGTTGTTAATAATGATGTATACAATGTCCCATTTCAGTTTGTCGCAAGTTTTCAATTTCAACCTGTATATACTTAGGTAACATTATTAGAATACTTATTTAAAGACAGACCATATTTCGGGTTACAAATTATTAGTAAAGAGATAAGTTTTACTTGTACGACAATTTGAGACAATTTATAGATTCAGTAGGTAGCATTTTATAATTTACTTATTATATATTTAGTAGTCATATTATGTTTAATTAAATAATCTTCTTGATAAATTTACACATTTTATGTATATTTAAGAATGTATTTATTGTAATTATAGTCTTTCATTCAAGGATTCGTTCACATTATAATTGCTTTTGTTTAATAGAAATAGTTTTAATTTAATAATAAAGATGTATGCCGAAATTAATAAGAACTGTAGCTGTGTACGTTCTTTTGTTTGTTATTTTGTTGCTTTATTGTCTAGCCCGTATTTACCTCGACTGTCGGCATCGTACGTACTGAAGTTTCTAAGAAATTCGTTCTGATGTTTATTTTCATTGCCATGCACGTATTTACCTCGGCTGCTAGACCACAGAGTAAAGGGACAGAGGGTTAGCTTCATACAACCACGCTATGTACACTACTACAAGCAGGGCGTGTGTGTGCGGGAAAATGCCGGTTTCGTTGATCGAGGCATCTGGCTGCGCCGATATGAACCGGTTTCTCTTCGAACGCGACGAAGCCGCCAGATGCCCGCACACATGAGCCTCATGCTTGTAGCAGTTTACCAATCATAACGCGGTTGTATGAAACTTACCCTTTGTCTATTTTTACTCTGTGGCTAGACTGTCGTTAGGTTGTCATGCATTATCTATACTATATCATGTTTTTAGTTACTCACAAACTTTCAAACTGATGATGATGATCCTGAGCCTCCACTAAGCATTAAACAAGCACTCGATGGAGCGGAATTATTTATAAAATACTTTTTGATTAACCAAGTTGATCCCACAGTATTACAAGATATCAATAAAATACAAAATACTGATGCAGCAAAAAACGTCAGACGAAGATACCAGAATATACGCAATGAGCGTTGTTTATTAATGGGTAGTATTTAAACGCAAATCAAAAAATATCCTTTTTCTATGCAATAAGATTCCGAATTCCCATCAAAATTACTGATTGCACAGCAAAATATACAACTCAAAATATCACTAAACACACTACAATTTATTTTCGCAGCGTACAGCGATTTTTCCTAAAGCAAAAGCTTTTTTATCAATGCACAGCTAATAATCTTAATGCACATTATACATGTTAACTCTTTTTCTTTTAAATATAGCTTCTATTTTTATATTATGTACAGCAGTTTTTCTAAATAAAACAGCATTTTATTAGTCACAGTCGTTACGGGGACAGCGGGACGTGATTAAATTTATTTCCCGTTGTCCCCATAACGTACTATTGGCAAAACTTAAGCATGCTCACTTTAGAAAATATTTCTGCGGCAAGCGCAGCTAGTGACAAACCACACCCCTTCCTGGTTTCGTCCAATTAGAGACAATATGAATTTGTGTGAGTATAGGGCGTGTAACAAAAAATATAAATATGTGTGGTATGTTGGTTACTCACTGCACGAGCCGGTATTATTCGCGCGAGCCGAGGGCGAGCGAGCGCGATAAGGGAGTCGAGTGTGTGCGCGTTTCATACGACGGTTTTCAACTTGAGAGGAAAAAAAGAGACTGGTATTGTTATTAGTTTCGTACGCCGCTAGGTATTTCTCTCTAGATTTTGCAGGCAACAGGCTGTCACTAGCGTTTCGTGCCTAGATTAGTATTTCCGGGGGGTTAAATCTACGCGTTGCTCTTCGCTCTTCTTTCCTAATTGAAGTCAACATTTTTGATAATAATTAACCACACAATGAAAACGTTAACAAGTATTTCTGGAAAATACCGCGCTTGTTTTGTTTATCCCGCGCGCCGCAGGTGTAAATAAAGGCGCTGGAAAAACCGCTAAACAGCCTATATAAAAAATATAATAAACAAAATAATGTTTTGAATTAGCAAATTAAGGTTAATATGTAGTGAAAAATATATAATTTTATGAAATGATGATAATTTTGATGATTGATTTATCTGATGTAACGAATTTTTTTTTCTCAAAAATATTCATTGTTTTTGGACAAAAACTGCGTATATTGAAAAAAGAAATATAAAGTAAAAATACTTCTATATAATAAGCTGAATTTCTGAGTCACTTTACAAGCAAGTGTGTTGAAGAAATATTTCGTAATTTTTTGCGACCGTATTTTATGGCCGTTCTATAAAGCCGATCTATTGTTTAACCAGGGCCTCAAGTCTGCTATTACAATAGTATCAGAATGGTCTATCATTGATTTTGACAAGTTTGGTAATCTACTAATATAATGGCGTCATTAATGAGGATCGGAACAGACCATTCTGACACTATTGTAATAGCAGACTTGAGGCCCAGATGTTCTGACGTTCCCACTGAATAACAATGGTGCTTAGATAATGAACTTATTTTTATTGCAGTTGCAAAAGTTGCGACAGCAATAAAAAAAAAATCTGATAACATTGTATAAACTGCGCCAAGTAATGGTTCAAATACTACTGTAAGTAATTTTGCTATTTTAATCAAAACAGCAATAAAAGAAAGAGATAGCAAATGACAATTTCTAACAAAACTACGTAACTTGCTTCGTTTTAGGGTTCCGTAGTCAACAAGGAACTCTTATAGTTTCGCCATGACCGTCTGTCTGTCTGTCTGTCCCCGGCTTAGCTCACAGACTCTTACTAGAAAGCTGTAATTTGGCAAAGTGGTAAACAAAAATGCTAAATAAAGTTTTTTTAGGGTACGCGTATAGCAATACCAATAATACATTTTCTAAACCAAACGGAAGATATTAGTACGAAATTACTTCTTGTCAACAATAACAATTCATAAAGCGCTCTCGCTGGCCGTGCCCATTAAAAAAATGTCTTACAAACAAGTGAGCATAGCACGCGCCTAGTGTGACTGTCACACACACTATACATAATTACATTAATACAAACACGGCTAAAATACGCTTCATGCATCCCATTGGCCAAAACGCTTGCATCGGGCGATCGAGTCGTGAGCCGTGCTATACGATTATCGCCTTAGAGGTGAGCATGCGGAAGATTGGCCGATAGTACATATAAGTAAAATGTAGCAGCTTAATAATCAGTTGTTAGCTTTGTTTTAATTTAAACTGGCATCGAATTTTTGTTTTGGTAATAGAGGGCATCTGGCCTAATGGTCACTGTTCTAACCTAACCTAACCCAACAACTAAGTTATTACTAAATTATTAAGGGGATATTATAAATTGCAAATCAAATAAATAAATATTCTTATTTACATCTAATAACTTACTTCACTACAAATAAACTAAATGTTTAACAAAACTCAAACTGCAGATATGGAAAATTTGCTGTGCAGTCAGTATTTATGCTATGTATGTAGTATTTTTGTACAAAAATAAATTTAACTGTATTGCATTATGGGGAAAAAAGTAATGTTATATTGATGTATAATTTCGAATTATCTGCAGTTTGAGTTTTGTTAAACATTTAGTTTATTTGTAGTGAAGTAAGTTATTAGATGTAAATAAGAATAAAAATGATGAGTATGTATTGATAGGCGATTATTTATTTGATATGCAATTTATAATATCCCTTTATTAATGTGTGTTTTTGTTTGTAATTTTTATACTCTATAGTGTAAGTGTGTTTATTTGTATAGATTAAAAAAACAGTGACTGTCTAACTTATTTTGAGCGACGGTTTCTCGGTACATTTGTACGTATTTTTCTGTTCTTTTCTTCTTGTCTGTTTATATGTGTGTACATAAACTGTTAAATAAGTAAATAGTCCTGATTTGATTTAAACATAACAAATAAAAAATTATAACATATTAAATAGACCATTTGCGTTTCGTTAATGAAGACAGATTCGTTCAAAATACTGCTTCATATTATGTATTTGTTTGAGAACAAAACGCAAAAATACGGTAAAATTGAGTAGTAATACACATCACTAACGAGTACCACGTTGCTATAGAAAAGTCACTGTCTACTTATAAACTCGAGTCTAGGTGTGACCTCGTGCTCGAGAAGAAGAGATTTCGAGTAGGGTAGACAAGCGTTTTGTATTCTTCCTGCCGGAGGCTCTACGCGGAGGTCGTGCGGTCCATGGCCCTTTACGGGGCTCCTGTGTGGGCGCTTTCCCTGGCACGGTGGCCAGCCCGCGGGTTGAGCGCGGTCCAAGGGGTCATGGCCATCCGACTGGTCCGGGGATACCGCACGGTCTCCGGTGAGGCGGTGAGCCTCCTTGCCGGATTGCCGCCATGGGATCTGGAGGCAAAAGTCCTCAAAAGTCCTCACGCACGTATGAGAGTGGCGCGAGGAGGCGAAACGCCGGGGCGTAACTCCGCTGCCGCGAGAAATCATGGCACAGTGGATAGTGCTCCGGCGGGATCTTAAGGCGACATGGAGAGTGTGATTGGCGTAACCGCGGCAATAAATCCCCTCTTTAAGGACTGGCTAGAGAGACGCCACGGCGTCATTACCTTCCGTTTGATGCAGGTCCGCACTGGACACGGCAGCTTCGGGTTCCTGTGTCAGATAAGGCGGGGGGAAACGCCCGGGTGTCACCACTGTGTGGATCGTTCGGAGGACACGGTGGAGATCTGCCTGGCTTGGGCAGAGCACAGCCGTGTCCTCGTGGCGGTGCTTGACGGCGAAGATCTCTCGCATTCGGCCCTGGTTCAGGCCATGGTATGGAGCGAAAGGGCATGGGCAGCCGACACCTCCTTCTGCGAAGCAGTAATGCTAGCGAAGGAGGAGGCGGCATGGTTGCGGGAAAGGCGAATTTCACGCCCTCTCGCCCCTAGCCACCCCAGGAGACCCTCTGGACGTCGGGAATCCCCGGCAGATTTCCGGCCACCGTAGGCGCGGGCTTGCGGACGGTGAGCAATGGGCAGCTCGCTGTCCAATAAGGACCAAGCCCGGGTCGACGCGCGACGGTGCGTTGTGTTCCACGCGCACCTCAAAGAGATGTCGTCAGCACAAGTGTAGGGGTCTACTAGGGCCGACGCCTGCCGGGGTCGCAGGAATGTCCAAAAGAGTTACCGAGGCACCTGGCAACACAGGCAACGGAAGGAACACGGGTGGGTTATAGTCAGTAAGAATCTGACACACTCTCCAGATATTTGAAAATTTCCCAGCTAAAAAAAAGCGATTTGTATTTGTAGAATACAAATAGCTTTTCTTTTTTTTTTGTCGATAAGAAATAGAAAGGGTCATACTAAGCCTGCTGGAGAAAATAACTTATTTTCTGAAACAGAAATTACAAGACAATATTAAAACGAAGTTTTGTTAATTTACACAAACAATGATTTTATTGTTACTTCAATATTCTTCAGAAGATTTGAAGCGAGAGAAGAACAAAGAGTATTTAACTTTTTAAAATAGTTTAATGTCTTGAAATTAAATATGTTTGTAGCCTGACATATTAAACGTAGCTAATATTATAGTCTCTCTAATAATGCTTCAGAGGTTTTCAATGACATTGTTGTTCACAAAATTGAAGATCTGGTTGAAAAATAATCCCCCCGACCGTTTTGGTCATGGTGGCTAATCTCAACGGAGATTAGATATTGAGTGATAGTGATATAGATAATTTACAAGTGTGTGCACAGACGCAGGCTTAATATTGGTTCCGTTACTCTCACAGTCCGCTGAGAAGGCGAACCGACACGAACGGGGAGACATCGGGCGCAGGACCAACGGCTTTACGTGCTTTCCGAAGCACCCCCGTGCTATCAAACCACCAACTTTCAAACGCCAGGCTGCTATTGAGAAATTCGTAATGGAAAAATCCAATAACACTACCTGAACTCAGGACTCTAGACTCAGCAGCCGCACTTGTGACCACGAGATCAACGGCAGTTACAATCAAATCAGGACTATCTATGTTCTAGCTACCGAGAAACCGTCGCCCAAAATAAGTGGGTAGTTAGACAGTAATTGTTTTTTTTTAATCTATACAAATAAATAAGAGCCTTTTTGTCGTTTGAGAAGAGCAGTTTTTTTTTTTTGTATTTTGTTTAATAGAAGAAATATGTAAATTTTGTTAGTTTTAAATTCTCCTTTTTTTACTTTTTGTACTTCTTGTGCGTTTCCCAAATAAAAATTGTCTTTCTTTAAATAAAATTGAAGTGTGTTTGTAATGTCAAAATAACAGATTTGTACTACTTAAGCTTACTATTAAAATTATTACTTATTATACTTATAACAAATTTTTTTTTTATTTGTTGTTTATCTCTCTGTCTAATCTCTGGAAATAGCTGGACCGATTTTGACGGGACTCACTAGCCGATAGCTGATTTTATAAGGAATAACTTAAGCTTATTATTTTTATATTAGAAAAAAGTTCATTTTAAGATTAGCTATCTTAATGAACTTCATTACGTACCTTTTAATATTTACCTATCTATGCGTCCTCTTCCTTACGCACCTACTTACCCCAAGTACGTTTACAGCTACAACTTACCACATTTTCTCCATAGGGTGAATACTTACACCAATAAGCGACACGTCCTCAAGACACCGGACATGAGGGTGGAAAAAGGAAGCGCCTCCACGTGGCACCAGGAAATGAACCGACTTCGGAGTTAATTGAAAATGCTTGTTACTTGGAAGAATGCCAATATGTTGCGGTAGATAGGTATGTGCGGATCAAGAGGCTGTTTACTAAGCCCTTAAGATAAATTGGTTATTGGTTCTGTGGAATTGGTGCTTCTTTTTCTTCTGGCGTATTGGCATGAATACAGATTGTATTGAAAGGTGTGATTAAAAAAAAAAACTTAATACAATATATATTTTTTAAATATGCTTGCTTGTACTGGGCATCTAATCGACAAAAATGCCAAAAAAAATATCGTGTTATTCCCTGTGGAATAAGTGCTTATTTTTATTTTGTCGTATCGACATGAATACAGATTGTATTGAAAGGTGTGATTAAAAAAATCTGCATTTAATAAAAAATAAAAACCATGCTTGCCTGAATTGGGAAAAAGGACAAAAATGCCAAAAAAATATCGTATATTATTTCTAATGGCTCGACATGGTTAACGATGTGGATAAGTCGTTTAAAAAATATAATAAAATTTTAATATTTTTTATGTATTTGGATACTTTTCTTCTCAAAAATTCCACCCAACCTGAAAATAAGATGAAATTGCATAGATAATCACGATTTATGTTAACATTCTTACAGAAGCCATCAAACATCATCGTGAAACTACAAATCAAGCATCTTGTACTACATAGCAACAGTGCTCGTTTGTAAAAACACGTAATTAATTCCAAAGTGTGGTTAAGACGCTGACAACACCTAAACCGCGGTCACTGTCAGATTGCATAGAAAAGAAAGAGAAGCGCGATGACACAACGCTTGTAATTTATTGCAAAATATGAAGCAATTATCAATTTACTCAAAATTGAGTTGAGTAATCGAAAATAAAAAACAACCAAGTTTTGCATTCAAATAAGACGTTTTTGTTATTAATTAAATATGTAACGTATGTTGATATTTAATACAGATATTTTGGATTAGAACTCAAGGTAAGAGGTTAGTTTAACGTTAGTTTGTATCGAGATTTTTTTTCAAAACGTGTTTTGGTAACAACCAAGTTCTGGGAAATATGTTCAAAATTAACATATATTTTTTTCGCTACCACAAACTATACAGATTTGGCAATTTTTTTTTCTTAAGAGTAGGCAATTTTGGTCAATTGGGTCTTGTCAGCGCCTTAATAAAGATCAGCGATTGTCAAAATTTGCGGCAATTACTACAAAAAACCGGCCAAGTGCGTGTCGGACCACGCACAATGAAGGGTCCCGTAGTTGGGATGAATTTATCCCAGGAACAAACTTAACATTGTAGTTTAAAAACATGTCACACACAGTCATTTCAACTGCAATTGTAAGATCATACACACAATATTGAGAGATTTACCATGTTATTTTAACACTTTGACAGCCGGCGGGTTTTTAGTACGCATTTCCTGGAACAAAATTTTAATCTTACAATATCTTAAAAAATGCCCAGCATTTTTTAAGATATTGTAAGATTAAAAAAAAATAAGTGTTACTGCTTTTTGCATATATTTTTTTATTTCTCTTATACAGTATTATCTATTTTAAAGGTGTAATTAAAAACATATTAATATTAATTCTTGTTTTATTACAAACTTAGCTAAAAAATGTAAAAAAAAAAACTTGCAAACAATACAACTATAATAACACCACGTTTATTCTGCGTATTTTTTTTTTATGGAACAATTTAAAACAGGGATCGTAACAAAGTGGTACGTTACAGTCTGGACAGTAAAAAATGGTTTCCTTCCGTCCACGTTTCCCAGTTTGTTTCTTTATTTCGCGCCAAAAATGCGTAAGCGTTCTCGAGACAGCGGCCTAGGGAGCACCGCCGCGCGCCGCCCGCCGGTGACAATATCCCTCTTCATGCCATACCCCGCACCGCATATTGATGAACGATACACGTGCGTGTAGGTAAAAAAACCCGCTCGATCCAGGTTATGAACCGATCACTATTTGAATTCGTGATTTTTAAACAAGCTTTAATATGTGACTACGTGAGTGGCTGTCAGAGTCTACTATAGGCGACTTATGGGTTTAATAAAATAATATTATTATATTATTTAATAAAATTTTATTATAGAACTATTTTATAAATTCAAAAAAAAATATTGGCTCAGCAGTTTCGGAAGTAAGGAAGGAATGGTCAAGTTTCATGTATTTTCTTTAAAAACTTTAAAACCAAGTATTTTAAAATTATAAAAATTTTTGATATCCTAATAGCAAGTCCTTTCATTTGATATGTCACACGGTACAGTTAGCAAAACATTTTAACTTAATTTTCAAATTTGTCCGCCATATGTGACCTTTTATTCAAAATTCATCTATTTACGTTACACGTCCTTGTTTGGGTCACAGAAATTCATATACATATATACTTAAGCTTAATAGTTTGAGTAGATTCTAAGCGAATCGGCTGTGACAGACGGGCAGACAGACACACAAGTGATCCTATAAGATATCGATACCCATCGATATCATTAATATCGATATCGTCTGCGGAGTCTCGCTAGTTAATTTAATTAGACCCTGTATACAACCTATTGAGAGGAAAAGCCGGGAGGGGACGCCCCAGAAAGACATAAAGTGACCTCATTAATGATGTTCTTCAAAAAACAAATTATTTAAAAAACAAAAAACCCGACTGCTAAAACACATAACTGAAAAGAGAAAAACAAGCTTTATAGTCTATAGAATTTTGGTATCGCAGGCGGGGACAAACCAATAGCCTGAAATATCGTGTAACTTATGTTTGTGTTTTAGCAGTCGGGTTTTTTGTTTTTTAAATAATTTGTTTCATTTCAAGCTTTTTAGTTTTAAAAGTCAATTCCATGTATATATATATATATACATGGAATTGACTCATTACTAGCTATTATTGTTGCAATTTAATTTAAAAAAACCATTCCCTCCCTTTTTTTGTATTTTCAGATGCAATATATAAATATAATATAACTTATGCCACTCCCACAATTAAGACGAATCTAACGATACCTCTTAAGTTAAAATCCATCAAGCCGTTTAGGCTACAGAGCGTGCCAAAGAAATAGACATACATTCATTCATACATACATACATACATACTCTCGACAAACATTACCCTCCTTCTAGGGCAGTCGGGTAAAAAGGTCAGGTGTATAGTACCCGCAACTGGCGTGCGTGTATGACCAGATGTATGAACGTAAACGAAGCAAAAGGAGTATGTAAGGAGCGTAACAGGTGGCGTTCTATAGTTTCTGCCTACCCCCATGGGAAGAAGGCGTGAGTTTGTGTATGTGTGTATACAACCTATTGTAAATATGGCCACTCATAATGAAATTAAATTACCTACTAATCATTTTATCAAATCACGTAAGCACGACAAGAGCTAATTTATGAAAGTGTTAATAACAAACAGCAACTTCCTCATTGGGACTTAAAAACTTCAAGAAAACTCAAATAAAACCAAAACAAATCTTAAGCATTTACGTGCTTATTCAAAACGAGCATTGTTAAATCCGTACACAAAGCGCTACAAAGACACCCAGCCGTCGTCACACATAAAGAGGCATGTGAAAATTTTGAAACAAAGTGAATATTTTAATGTTTTCAACGAGTCAACTTTTGTTGGCGTTTGCAGGACAACCGGAGATAATTTGAATAACGAATTTGTTAAAATGTGTTTTTGTGAAGTTGTTTTCTGTTTTACAATTTTCGTGAATGTTTGTTTAATTTTTGTAATTGTGTTTTTGTTTTTATGGCTAATTTTATGCAGAAAAGTAAAAACACATATAATTATGTTCGATACTAATCATTTTAATTTAAGATAAGTTGGTAAAGTGAATGCTTAGAAGAAGTAAGAAAAAGAAAGGTTTATTAATAAAAAAACACTAACGAGTTAATTATCTTTTTGTAAGCGCATCATACAAAAAGATAATAAATAGCCTCGAGTAGGTTAGCAGGAAAATAAAACAAAAAAATAAATAAACTTTTCGGTCCGTGGGGTCCCAGTGCGCAAAAGTTATTTGCGGAAGTCGCAAAACGTCTAGTTGATGTAACATGGTGACTGAAAAACTGGCGGCTTTCTCGTGCAACGCATCAGCATTGCAATTCAGCGAGGAAATGCCGCCAGCATCTTCGATACAATGCTTCGAGAGCCTTTCTTAGGTTTAACTTAGTTTTAATTTAATTTAGTTAATGTTAATAATCATCTTGTAATTTGGTAATGTTCATTAAATAAAATAGATCTACATATAATCACGAGCAGAAAACAAAAATAGTCGGCAATTGCTGTGCTATGGGATCCCAAAGCACAGCGCTGACTTTCAGTGGTCACCCGAATAAGACGTACGGAAACCAAGTCAATGATTGGTACATAAATAGTAAACAAAATAAAATAAACAGTACTTAGTTAATATAGTGCTTCTTACTGCCGGTTGGAAAGACCAAGGTTTATCCCTTCTATAGCTGTATTGATTTTTAAGATTCCGTACCTAATAAGAAAAAAACGGAACCCTTATAGGATCACTTTGTTGTTCGTCTGTCTGTCAAGACCCTTTATCTCGGGAACGCGTGAAGGTATCAAGTTGAAATTAAAAACATATACTTAAGTCTACAGTTTCTTAAAGCTGTGTAAAAATCAAACTTCTAAGTTAATGTAAAAACAAGATACGGCCGTTTATGCCGCAAAAAAAACGTATATTTCGACACTCCCAAGGGAATCAAAATGTATAGGGTACTTTCCGTTGACCTAGAACTATTAAATTTGGCAAGTAATATCGTCTTATACTAAAATTACAGGGAAAATCTGAAAACTATACATTTGTAATTAAATCATAAGAAATATAGTATTTACTTAAAACCTCGGTAGGCGAGTCCAACTTGTCCGGTTGTTTAATATGATTTTTGTTATTTAGTTTTAGGGGAAGAGTAATTTATGATACGGCTTGCATCAGACGAATAGAAATAAATATTTAATATTATAATTCTGAGAACAATACTTTACGTGAATGCAGTGCATGACTTTATACAATTATAATAATACCTGAGTTTCTTGTTACTTTATTACCTACGTTTATAATAATTATGGCATTATTATGCACCATAAAATAATGAGTGGCTTTAAGTGAAATTATTTACTTTTTTTATTGCAATGAACTGGAGTAAAAATAAAAAAAGGTAGCATAATCAAATTAATCATACAATGTTGTAGTTACAAAGGTAAATTAACATACATATTTAATTTACTGCACCTTTATAATAATACTCGTAGTAGCAACCTGGTCCTGTTCCACACGGTTTTTATTTGACAATACATCGTGATTTCTTTATTATATGTTAGTTTAACCTATTGACCGCCACGTCAAAAAAGCAAAGACGTGCCCTCGACGCCAAGCTACGAATTATTCCTTAAAATCTGTCGTGTAGTCGTGACCGTGGCGTGCTGGGCACATTTTGGTCTGTCATCTATACATGACTGTGGCGGTCAAAAGGCTAATATAATAATAACAAATAAATAATGACATAAGTCTCTTGCCAGCATCAATGTGCCTGATCTTCTTGAGCCGACTGGCATTGTCAGAGATGATGGCAAAAGACCTGATGGTGTGTCTTTGGTTCCGTGGAGTTTGGGACGGATGCTTGTGTGGAACGCTACCTGTGCAGACACACTGGCACCGTCCCACCTCCAATGGACTACTTCTAAAGTGGGTGCAGGGGCAGAAAATGCCGAAAATCTGAAAGTTATTAAATATGGAGGCCTTGGCAGAGAATACAACTTTGTGCCCTTTGGCGTCGAGACCCTCGGTCCGTGGAGTCCCAGCGCGCATATGTTATTTGCGGAAATCGCGAAACGTCTAGTTGATGTAACTGGTGACCGAAAAGCTGGCGGCTTTCTCGCGCAACGTATCAGCATTTCAGCCAATACCCCGAGGGCCCTTTTTAGGTTTAACTTAGTTTTAATTTAATTTAGTTAATGTTAATAATCATCTAGTAATTTGATTATGTAAATAAATCGACCATTATATTAACAAATTAATTTATTTGCAAACATAAGTTCACTGTTACATAAAATCTCTGCCTTACTGGTTAACTAGGTAGCTAACCTGTATCTCAGGAGACAGTTTCCTTCCTTAATACATAATTCAGTTTGTGGTGAATATTGATATACAACATAATCAGCCTATAATGTTCCCACTGCTGGGACACAGGCCTCTTCTCTGCGAGAGGGAGTGGGCCGTAATCCACCACGCGGGCCCAGTGCGGGTTGGTAGATGTCACATGTCTTTGAATTTTTGGTTGTAGGACATGCCGGTTTCATCACGATGTTTTCCTTCGCCGTTTTTGAGAGCAGTGGTGATGAAATAATTTACACAAAGTAAAGCGCCTGTCCGGGTTCGAACCTATGACGTACAACTTGTAAGTCGCGGCCGTTACCACTGGGCCACCACTGCTCGTATGAGTAATATTAATAATTCGTAAATTCGTAATATTGTTGTATTAAACATATAAATCTTACGGAATAAATTCTCTTAATAATGGTTTAAACCGCACCAAAATACGTTAATAAAGCATGAAATTTTAATGATGACGCCAATTCTTAATTAATTCCGGTTTAACAAATACATGTTCTTCCACGACAAAGCATCTGGCCGTAACAAAGTTTTAAGTAGCAATAAAATGATGCACATTATACACAAATGTCACGTACGTGCTTATTCTGCCACGGTCTGGTACTCTGGCTGGATGGCAAACAGTTGTTCTGGCAGGTGTGCGACGCGAACGGATTAATCTTGCCAAGTAAGTGGTAGTATACACTGGTAGGAAATTAACTTTAGATTTTTATTTATTTATTTAACAGTTTATGTACACACATATAAACAGACAAGAAGAAAGGACCAGAAAAATACGTACAAAGGTGATGCTTATTTCTAAAGAAATCTCTTCCAGCATACCTGCGATAGGACAGTAGACAAAGAGATGTAGACACCGTGTGTAAGAGTAAAAGAGAAAACATAATACATAAAAACAAAAAAAACCTATTCACTAATTTAAATATACAATAAGAGAATATACTTACATAAATACATACTTCTAAAATAAATATCACTAAAATACTTATATACTTATAATTAATAGTATAAAATAGTAGTAGTTAGTGTAGTATAGTAGTTTATGTTTTCAAAAAGCTTCCTCTTTTTACCCGACTGCCCCAGAAGGAGATGGAGGATGTTTTTCGAGAGTATGTATGTATGTATGTATGTATGTATGTATGTATGTATGTATGTATGTATGTATGTATGTATGTATGTATGCATGTATGTATGTATGTATGTATGTATGTATGTATGTATGTCTATTTCTTTGGCACGCTCTGTAGCCTAAACGGCTTGATGGATTTTAACATAAGAGGTGTCTTTAGATTCGTGTTCATTGTGGTAGTGACATAGGTTATATAATTTTTATATATTGCATCTGCAAATACAAGAAAAAGGGAGCGAAACGTTTTTTTTTAATAAATTACAATAATATTGATATCAAATAAAAGCTAGTAAGGAGTCAATTCCATATATATATATTAATAAAACTAAAAAGCTTGAAATAAAACAAATTATTTAAAAAACAAAAAACCCGACTGCAAAAACACATACCTAACTGAAAAGAGAAAAACAAGCATTATAAGCTATAGATATTTGGTTTCGCAGGCGGGGACAAACCAATAACCTGAAATATGGTGTACCTTACTTTTATTAAAACTCAAGCTTTAAAAAAAATACAGTTTTACCGCTACTGATTTTAGTCTAAGGAAAATTCAAAATCAATATATTTTGTGTTCACATAAACCTACATGGGCACTTATGAAACGTCAGAAGCTAGGTGGACGGAAAGAAACTCGATGATTACTCTTTTATAAATAATTTGCTTTTACAATGTTTTCGAATTACAGTGTTAATAGATATGGGAGGACAGTGTAGGCCTTTCAACAAGTACTAGGTTTTTAACAAAAATAAGTACTTACTTACTTCATTCTTGAAAAAACGCTAACTTGAAACTTGTACCCAGTGTGAGTACCACTTATTCTCCGAACGAGCTTAGATTGTCATGTGTTACTTGAGCCCGAATATATAATATTACCGAAGCACTCCTGCTACAGAATATTTTAACTTTAAAACAATGTTTGTTTTCTTAATTCCATATAACTGTGACTCCCAAGTTCGTGATTAAAATTCAACATGACAAGTTTTTACTTTAGCGGATTTCGCTCGCACATTCTCCAAATTTAATTTTGTACACGTAAGGTATAAGAAATTCTTTGATTATTTTAACCTGTCAAATCCTGATTAAGGAGAATCAATGAAATCACCAATAGAAAGCTAAATTATCAGGAAGTAACATAGACCATTTTTTTTTTTTAAGTAGATGTCCGCACGAACATTACAATAAGGTAACCCAAGGTATCAAAAATGTACCTATAAAAGTCACTAATTAGCGTGCGCTGCGAAAACTATTAATTATACATAAAAATAATGTACTACATGTTTATAGTACTTATCATTACCTACCCACAAAAAAGTCGATGGGGTATATGTCTAACTAATACAGTTAAGTCACAATAACCGTTTCTCTTCAAATTAGTCCATCAAAACACGGGTAAAATCGAAAGACGATGCGCGATGGCCTCTCGAACTGCCAGTCGGATTTGAATGTTTAGCTGGGTACTCACTTAGCAGTGTAGCACGTAACGTATCAGATACGGTATCAACCTGCAAGTGGGTACGGCTCGTCCACGGTCCTCCGCGTATCTAGCTACGAGCTGCCGGATCCGCAGTGCTCGCAACGACGTCACGCCGACAACATGTCTCAAATGGTGGCTAGTGCTGCGTTCATACGTATGGGAGTGGCGCGAGGAGGCGAAACGTCGGGGCGTAAGTCCGTTGCCGCGAGAAATCGCGGCTCAGCGGACGGAGCTCCGGCGGGATCTCATGGCGTCATGGAAAGTACGGTTGTCGCAACCCAGTGCTGGGCACGCCACGATTTCGGCGATAAGTCCCCTCTTTGAGGAGTGGCTGGAGAGGCGCCACGGCGTCCTCACCTTCCGCCTGACGCAGGTCCTCACCGGACACGGCAGCTTCGGGAGGTTCCTGTGTCGGATAAGGCGGGAGGAAACGTCCGGGTGTCACCACTGTGTGGATCGCCCGGAGGACACGGTGGAGCATACGGTGGAGGTCTGCCCGGCTTGGGCAGAGCACCGCCGTGTCCTCGTGGAGGCGATCGGCGGCAGAGACCTCTCGCGTCCGGCCCTGGTTCAGGCCATGGTACGGAGCGAGAGAGCATGGGCAGCCGTCACCTCCTTCTGCGAAGCAGTAATGCTCGCTAAGGAGGAGGCGGGACGGTTGAGGGAAAGGCAAGTTTCGCGCCCTCTCGCCCCTAGCCGCCGCAGGAGACGCCCAGGGCGTCGGGAATCCCGGGCGGATTTCCGGCCACCGTAGGCGCGGGCTTGCGGACGGTGAGCAATGGGTAGCTCACCGTCCGGTAAGGACCAGGCCCGGGTCGACGGCGCGTCGTATTCCACGCGCGCCTCAAAGAGATGTCATCAGCACAAAGTAGGGGTCCACTAGGGCCGATGCCTGCCGGGGTCGCGGGAAGGTACTTATGGGTCACCGAGGCCCCCGCAACACAGGCAACAGGAAGGAATACGGGTGGGTTTTAGTCAGTAAGAGTCTGACACACCCTCCCGCTCCGCCCAGAGCGGGAGAAGTTATTTGATGATTTCCCACCCTCAAAAAAAAAAAAAAAAAAGTGCTGCGTTCATATTCATGTATAATATTTTAGATAATTATAAAAGCCCACGTCGATTTTGGCAAAGTGAAATTTTCAAAGATAGAAATCGTTCTAACAATTTAGTAATGGATATGAAGTCTCAAGAGATTAGTGGACATTTCAAGAATTTCACTCGTATGTCGAGTACAGATTTTGAGTATCTAATTAATTTAATTGGACCTCAAATTCGCACTAGAGACACAAGGTTTAGAAAAGCGATACCCGTTCAAGACAAATTAGCTTTAACATTGAGATTTTTAGCAAGTGGTGATTCATTCACTAGTTTACAGTATACCTTCAGAATGTCTAAGCAAGTTATAAGTAAATTCGTTCCAGAAGTTTGTGCAGCAATCATCAATGCATTAAAAGACAATGTAAAGGTAAGTAATTGAACTTTTTAATATAGAAACTAAATCAATGACATAGGCAAATAAAATACTGTAGGTAACTTAAACATAATCATCCATGTCCAAAAGCTCAGACAATTCACTTTGTGGAGATGACATAGCATATTGTTCGTTAGTTGATAGATGTTGAGGAGATGGTTGACCCGGAGATGGTTGACCCGGAGATGGTTCACCCGGAGATGGTTGACCCGGAGATGATTGTCCTACAGACGCATATATTTGGGATACCTGTTCCATATTTTTGGATGTACTAGGACCTGTATAATATCCAACATTGGCTGGTTGGCTATACGCCTGCATCGAGGTTGGTTGAACTGAAGAATATCCTTGAGACGTTTGTGTCCTATTGATTGTGTGCTGGTAGGGATATTCATCGAAGAAATGGCAGTCTGCCTTAAAAATTAAGTCACATATGCCTTGTTGCACGATATTTTTAGTGTGCTCAGAATATTTCATCATTTTACTTCCTACAAAAGTCAAAAAAGATTTAATTTCCTCATTTTGCGTGTTGGTATTTGACGAGGCTGATTTTAAAATTCCTAAAGCTTCTTTCAGCATTTGTAACTTTGGATCGCGTTTTTCTTTTTTACTTGGTGGCCCAGATTGTACTGAGCTATTTGGTGTCTCCGAAATTCCTTCTGCTCCAGCTGCATCTTCATTTTCCCCACGTTCCGTTGTATTGCTTACCTAAAATATGATAAAAGCTTAACTGGTGTGTTATCGCTTGCAGATTCCTGACAACTCACTGGACTGGAAAAATATATCCGATGACTTTAATAATTTATGGAATTTTCCTCACTGCGTCGGAGCAATAGATGGAAAGCATGTGTTGCTACAAGCACCGTTCAACAGCGGAGCAGAATATTTTAATTATAAGTCAACATACAGCATCGTTCTGTTTGCCATGGTGGATGCAAATTATAACATTCTTTTCGCGGATGCCGGATGCCAAGGGCGAATCTCGGATGGAGGAGGGTTTAAGAATAGCAAACTACATGACATGATCGAAAATAATATTCTTCAATTGCCCACACCTGTACCTTTGCAAGGCCGAAATAAGCAACTACCATACTTCATTCTGGGTGATTCTGCCTTTGCGTTAAGTGAAAATGTGATGAAACCTTACCCCGGGCATGCTCACGCCAAAGGGTCAAAAGAAAGAATTTTCAATTATAGACTCAGTAGAGCTAGGAGGGTGGTTGAGAACGTCTTCGGGATCATGTCAGCCGTGTTCAGGGTACTAAGAAAGCCAATGCCTATTGAGCCAGATAAAGCAACAACAGTAGTGATGGCCATCGTTCACTTGCACAATTTTTTGAGGCGCAGCTCCTCCCGACCGCTTTATATACCAGGTGGCAGTTTCGACACAGAAGACGAAAATGGAGAACTAATTAATGGAGCCTGGCGGCGTGATCAAGAAATGACGTCATTCCATGCTATAAGAAATGTTGCTCGCCGTTCTCCAGCGGCGGCTAAAGAATTTAGAAATGAGTTAGCAGGCTACTTCACTGCAGAAGGAAGGCTTTCCTGGCAGGACGAGTATGCATGAATTAAAAACCTACCCAGTGGTAGTGGTAGTTTGAATGGCTTTTGTCACCCTGACTATTCACAGTCCCGCGCGACCGCTATGAGCGCAAGCAGCTAATGGCAGCTCCGTATTAAATAATTCTATAGATTCAAAAAGTTAACTATTGTGCATTTAATTTATATCAATCAATACGTGATAGTACAAGTGTTGAAACCTACACAACAAAATTATCAATATTAGGCAGTGAACAAAAAAACGTGGCGTATAAAACCGAACAAAGAACTGTGTCGTGAACGAAAATCAGTGACTCATCCTCCTGTGCGCACGGACTGGCGCGGCGGCGGATTACCTTATATGGTCACAAAACACACATTACTCAGTTACAGCTAATTAGGAAACAACTAACAAGAGCAATAATTCACCATAGTACGTAGATGCCTGTGTGGCGCAGAGGTTAAAACACGTATCTGTCAAGTGGCATAGCGCATGTTCGGATCCAGCGAAGAATTTATTTTTGCTGCTTTTTGCTTTTCTTTGTTATTGTTTTCTTTTTTCCTGTCAGATATAAGATTACTGGCCATTTTTCCATTTGCTTTGCTTTTGCTACAGCCATTTAATACTTTTTATTGGCCTTTTTGCTGCTTTTCTTGGTGGTAGCACAACGAGTACACCTGATAATAATATGGAGTCTGAAAACATAACTTTTAGAAAACCACAGAAGTCTAGTTCACTTGACAATCTCTACTACAATAATTCAGCATTTCTTGATACCACAATAATGAGCATGCCTAATACTTCATTAAATGATAGTGACACGATTATGAACCTCAATGATACCATCAAAAAGCTATCAGCAGAATTACATAGTGCACACTTAGAGATTGAGAACTTAAATAGCGAAAATTTTAGATTGAAGACGGATCTAGGGAACTGCCAAACAACTATTGATGCATATAAAAAAGTAACCTTATCAGACAGAAAGTGCACGACTCCGAGACGTTTCCGAAATGGCTTACAAAAAGACTTACAAAGTAACAGTTTCTCTACACCAACAAGATCAAAAGGTTGTCCTGTCATAACACCAATCAATAATTCCCATGTAACACTGATGGTAAAAGAAAAATCTGACCCTTCAATATTAACAGAAGAATCTACATTACTTGATAAAGGGTCCGGAAAGGATTTAATAATATCACCCAACGCCTGTACTACCCCACTGAGCAAAGATACTCATAGCGATGATTTTCTCACATTAACTACGAGCCCTAAACGAGGTGAAGGAACTGGATACAATGCTAACTTCTCGAAGGATGGGGCCTTTAATGAGCCGTCTAAACACACAACCCAGCAGCGAGTTTCTTCAAATAGTGATGTTAAGAAGTTACAAGAAGACATTGCGAACAACAGCAAAGCGAAGAATAGAGTCATGATTTTTGCTGACCAAACAGGATATGGTGTAAGAAAAATACTTCAGTATTACTTGGGAGACTCCTTTTCCGTTACTTCAATTATAAAACCGTATGCTACTGTAGATGAAGTACTGAAGTCTTGTGTATCTACGTGCGCTGATTTCACGAAATCTGATTTTGTACTGATACTGGCAGGCTCTAATGACAGAAATCCGATGTTAGTTCAGACGTACTTACACTACACCCTGTGCCAATTAAAGTCCACGAATGTACTAGTCGGTAAGATTTATAATAATGACTACATAAACACGAATTCGATAAACAACTCAGTAAAACTTGTGTGTAATAACTGTGAAAATTCAATGTTCATTTCTTTGGATGTCAATCATTATGTCAGACAACCGAAAAATGTAAACAAATTGCAAGCATGTCGACTAATTCATAGAGAAATTTTGCATAAAAATTACAAAATTAATTACCAAAATTATATGGCAAAAATGGCAGAATATGAAAAACAAAGTAGAGTAAAATATTTTACAAATGCTTCTACCCAAACCGATTCTAATGACTCATCGATTGATAGCAGTATCCTCATACAAACTAAATCTGTAAGTTCCGCGGCACAAACTGATGAAGTCACACAACAGACACAACAGTCAGATTTTTTTCGTGAGTGATACATATACTGCTAGGGCATCACGTAAAAGTAAAAATAAACATTCAGTCTCATCACATCTTCCATCTAAATTGTGTATATGTCATCAGAATGTGTGTGGAATTAGCAATAAGATAAATGAATTATCCATTTATCTTGAAACGCTTGAAAGAAGGGCAGACTATGTATGCTTGAGTGAACATTTCTTGAACGATAAAAATGTAAATTTATTAAATATAGAAAATTACAATCTTGTATCTTATAATACTAGAAATAAAAATAAAAGGGGAGGAACCTTAATCTTAGCATACATGGACAGAAAAGTTGAAGTTGTAGATGTAATAAATAAAATGTATAGAGTAGAGAGCTTTGAAATTTGCTGTATAAAGGATATTAATTCCGGTCTCTATCTTTGTTGTTGTTATCGTAATCCTAATGTTAAAAATTTTGATAATTTTATGAAAAGCTTGGAAAAACTGCTGGAGAATTTATTTAATAGGAAGTGTGTAATTTGTGGAGATTTTAATATTGACATGCTCACAGAGAGCAAAAGACGAAATGAGTTCATGAGCCTGTTGACATGCTATAACTTTAGGTATCTAATTAATACTCATACTTTTATGCGCAATAACTCTTGTTCATGCATTGATAACATCTTAACTAACTTGCCTGATGACTGTACAGAGGGATGTGTAGTAGACCACAATGGCTTGGCAGATGGACACGGGGCTCTACTGGGTAATTTCGCTTTGGAAAATGTTATTGATAACTTTGACAATAACAATCATATTACTATAAATAGGAGAGTTTTTAATTATAAGAATGGTGTAAATTTTGGACAACGAATACTTGAACATAACTGGAGTGCTATGGGAATCAACACATTTTTGAAGACTTTTGGCAAGATATTTCAGTACAGTTTTGGAAAACGTGAACAAAAAATTAAATTAAGACGTCATTTTCAATTAAAGTGGGTCACAAGAGGTGTGAAAACATCGAGTAAAATGAAACGTATATTATGCTCTTGTGGAAATAAACTTGACGCTAGTGTCCTTCACTACAAAAATAATTATGTTAGAATTTTTAGAAGGGTAATTTCCAATGCTAAAAAACTTACAGTCAGTGAAAAAATTAATCAATCAAAAAATTCAAGTAAAGAAATTTGGAAAATTATAAATAAGAGTACAAATAGGGTTAAAGCAATACGGGCGGAAATTCGACTTAAAACAAATAACCGAATAATAGATAACCCAGAGGAAGTAGCTGACATTCTAGTAAAGCAATTCGCTCATAAGTACATAATGCCTGGTAATGATAGTCAGGATGCTGTCCTTTTTCTTCAACAAAGCTCGGAAAGAGTGGAAAACGATATGGATATCTCGCTTACTACTCCGAATGAAATTTCAAAAATCGTGAATAGTATGCAAAGTAAGAAATCTTGTGGCTATGATGAAATTCCGATATCAGTAATAAATGACAATTTAGCAATTTTATCTGAGCCACTCTCGAATTTTTATAATAGGTGCATTGGAGAAGGCATTTTCCCGGAACAACTAAAAATTGCTAAGATAACCCCAATTCATAAAAAGGGCACAAAAACTGATGCGACAAACTATAGGCCTATTTCTTTGTTGCCCACTTTAGCAAAAATTTTCGAAAAAGTTTTAAAAGACCGCTTAAGTAGACATCTTAATTTGAATAAAGTAATTAATTTAAGACAATTTGGATATCAGAAGAATGTTGGTACGGGAGATGCTATTTATATGTTACTAAATGGTGTGGTTAATCAAATAAATTGTAAAATGAGAGTAGCTGGTATTTACTTGGATTTAAGTGCGGCTTTTGACACTATTGACCATAAACTTCTCATCACAAAAATGGACCACTATGGCGTAAGAGGTAGAGCCTTACAACTCTTCACTTCTTACCTTAAAAATAGAAAAATGTTTGTCGAACTTGATTCTACAAAACCAAACGGATATAAAAGCAACTACAGGTCTTCTATGTTAAGCATTACTGCCGGTGTGCCTCAAGGGTCAATTTTGGGCCCTCTATTATACATATTGTTCACTAATGACCTAATCAATTTCGCACATAAACTTTTACCGGACATACAACTTGTAGTTTTTGCGGATGACACAAACGCTATAGTTGCTGCTAATGATATCCAAGACCTTACTGTTAAGGTGAACGCAGCTCTAGAGGCCTTTCATTCTTGGTTCAATGCGAATATGCTTATAATAAACACAACTAAAACCAAAATTATGTTATTTAAAACTACTGCTCGTAACAAAGACAGTATGGACATTGAACTAGACAAAATTAAAATTGAGCTTGTCAAGGAGGTCAAGTTTTTAGGAATTTATATTGACGAATTGTTGAATTGGAAGAAAGAATTAGCAGCACTGGATTCATCTATATCATCGGCTTGCTATGCCTTAAGAACTCTTAGAGATGAAGTTAGCATAAAACATTTAAAAATGGTATACTATGCGCTGATCGAGTCTAAACTGAGGTATAGCATACAGTTTTGGGGAAACAGCTACCATTATAACTGGCATAGGGCATTCATTCTCCAAAAAAGAGCGATCCGAACCATTGTCCGCATTTCTCAACGAGACACCTGTCGGCCATATTTTAAAGAACTTGGCATTCTCACAGTACCTAGCCTTTATGTAGTAGTATTGTTAAACACTTTAAAAAAATATGTATACGACTACGAAACAGACGAGAACAGGCTGGTAAGGGAAAAATCACGTAGAAAAGACTTTGGAATCAAAATCGTACCGACTTTTGGAATAGTTAAGCATAGTCCGCAGTATCAGGCAGTTCAAATATTTAATAAATTACCGCTGGAGTTAAAAAGCATTCTGTATACAGGCTCATTTAAGGCAAGGCTCAAGGCTTTCCTGTTGGAAAGATGTCTCTACTCATTAGATGAGTTGTAATAGTCGTATTGTTCTTGAAACTGACATGTAATAATTTTTTATGGTGTTTTATTGTGTACCGTGTTCATATGACTTTTTTTTTTTTTGATTATTCTTTTTCGATTATATTGCAATTCATTTATTGACATAATGGTTTAATAATTTATGTTTGCATGGTATTTTATATAATTCCTCAGTAATTTTCTAATTTTAATTTAATTGCATGTTTTCGTATGTATTTGTATATCTAATTGTATTAATGTTTGATGTTGGATTATATTCGAACGCAATGTAAATTGTTACTGAATAAATAAATTGAATTGAAAAATTGAATTGAATTCATAGTATAAGATAAGATTAAATAAAGGAACTTACAGTATTCAATCTGTTTTGGCGTGGAGTGTCTCGGTTTAATAAAAATGACATTGCATCAAAAGCAAACCATTTACTTTTATATACTCGTATCTCTGAAGTTCCTGTAAAAGAACGTTAATACCACATTTTGTAAACAATACCTGTTAATGTTAAGAGCGAGTGATAGCCTAGTGGTATGACCGTTGGACTGCCAAGTCAAAGGTCGCTGGTTCGAACCCAAGGCACACACCTCCTGCGGGCCAGGGGTTTGGCCCGCGAGGAGTCGCTGGGGACTCTGGACAGGGACCCGTGGGGACGCCCGTACAAGGTGGTGCGGGATAAACTCCGCCCATGGGCTCCCCCGCTAACGCAGAGTCTCCGGCCCCAGCTTGTGGAGGACGTGGTGAGCGCTCTGTTCCCTTCGCGAGGGGAACACTCCTCCCCACCTATGGCTCCGCCTACTGCGGTGCCTGATGCGGACCACACCGCCGACGACGACGACGATGCTCCGGAGGTGACCGAGGGAGAAATGAGAGCGGCGGTACGCAGGCTTAATGCCAAAAATACCGCCCCAGGACCCGACGGCTTACCTGGGAAGGCCTGGGTCCTGGCCTTGGAGGCTCTCGGGCCTCGACTTAGGGGGCTCCTAAGCGCATGCATGGAGAGGGGCCAGTTCCCGCTTCGCTGGAAGACGGGGAAACTGGTCCTCATAAAGAAGGCAGGGCGCCCTGCGGACTCTCCGTCCGCTTATCGGCCCATCGTGCTGCTCGACGAGGTGGGCAAGCTCTTTGAAAGAGTCATTGCAGACCGCCTCGTCGGCCAGCTGGTGCGGGTGGGGCCGGATTTGGCGGAGAGCCAGTTTGGTTTCCGCAGAGGGCGCTCTACGGTGGACGCCATCATGCGTGTGCGAGCCCTGACGACGGGGAATGCTGTTGCCCAGGGTGGGGTCGTCTTGGCGGTGTCTCTAGACATCGCCAATGCCTTCAATACCCTGCCCTGGAGTTGCATCAGGGAGGCACTCCGGTATCACCGGATGCCGACCTACCTCTGTCGTGTGGTCGAGGCCTATTTGACGGACAGGGCCGTCATCTACCCCGGTCACCAGGGAGTGTGGAACCGGCAAGAGATGTCGTGCGGTGTCCCACAGGGATCGGTCCTGGGGCCGCATCTGTGGGACATCGGATACGACTGGGTGCTGCGCGCCGACCTCCCTAGCGGCGTCAGCGTAGTGTGCTACGCTGACGACACGTTGGTCCTGGCGCAGGGGAGGTCGCACCAGGCGGCGGCCGAATTAGCGGCACGCGGGGTTGCGACAATCGTCGAAAGGATCCGGCAATTGGGACTCGAGGTGGCCCTGCACAAGTCCGAGGCCATGTGTTTTCATGGTCCTCGGAACGCGCCACCGTTGGGGTCCCAAATAACGGTAGGAGGGGTTTCTATCGGCGTCGAGTCGACGATGAAGTACCTGGGACTCGTCCTCGACAGCCGGTGGAACTTCGTGGAGCATTTCCGACGTTTGGCTCCCAAACTTGAGCGGGCGGGCGCTGCATTGAAGCGGCTCCTGCCCAATCTAGGGGGTCCAAACGCCTCCTGCCGGAGGCTCTACGCGGGGGTCGTGCGGTCCATGGCCCTCTACGGGGCTCCTGTATGGGCGCGCTCTCTGGCGCTGCGGCCAGCCCACCGGTTGAGCGCGGCCCAAAGGGTCATGGCCATCCGGATGGTCCGAGGATACCGCACGGTCTCCTGTGAGGCAGCGAGCCTCCTTGCCGGATTGCCGCCATGGGATCTGGAGGCAAAAGTCCTCGCGCACGTATGGGAGTGGCGCGAGGAGGCGAAACGCCGGGGCGTAAGTCCGTTGCCGCGAGAAATCGCGGCTCAGCGGACGGAGCTCCGGCGGGATCTCATGGCGTCATGGAAAGTACGGTTGTCGCAACCCAGTGCTGGGCACGCCACGATTTCGGCGATAAGTCCCCTCTTTGAGGAGTGGCTGGAGAGGCGCCACGGCGTCCTCACCTTCCGCCTGACGCAGGTCCTCACCGGACACGGCAGCTTCGGGAGGTTCCTGTGTCGGATAAGGCGGGAGGAAACGTCCGGGTGTCACCACTGTGTGGATCGCCCGGAGGACACGGTGGAGCATACGGTGGAGGTCTGCCCGGCTTGGGCAGAGCACCGCCGTGTCCTCGTGGAGGCGATCGGCGGCAGAGACCTCTCGCGTCCGGCCCTGGTTCAGGCCATGGTACGGAGCGAGAGGGCATGGGCAGCCGTCACCTCCTTCTGCGAAGCAGTAATGCTCGCTAAGGAGGAGGCGGGACGGTTGAGGGAAAGGCAAGTTTCGCGCCCTCTCGCCCCTAGCCGCCGCAGGAGACGCCCAGGGCGTCGGGAATCCCGGGCGGATTTCCGGCCACCGTAGGCGCGGGCTTGCGGACGGTGAGCAATGGGTAGCTCACCGTCCGGTAAGGACCAGGCCCGGGTCGACGGCGCGTCGTATTCCACGCGCGCCTCAAAGAGATGTCATCAGCACAAAGTAGGGGTCCACTAGGGCCGATGCCTGCCGGGGTCGCGGGAAGGTACTTATGGGTCACCGAGGCCCCCGCAACACAGGCAACAGGAAGGAATACGGGTGGGTTTTAGTCAGTAAGAGTCTGACACACCCTCCCGCTCCGCCCAGAGCGGGAGAAGTTATTTGATGATTTCCCACCCTCAAAAAAAAAAAAAAAAGGCACACACCTCTTACTTTAAGTTATGTGTGTTTTCTCGCTGCATCGGGTTAGATTAGATGCCGACCCCAATATGATTGGGAATAATAAGGCCAGGAGGAGGACCTATTAATGTTAAGAACATTGTTACAGTTACGCATTTGTGAAAAATATTAATAAACGTTTCATACCTTTACCAGTTCCATTACTTTTTTTATTTTCATTCTCTCTCTCTCCTGTAGCAAGACAATAAAGTGATCATCTTATTTTTACAGTTTTCTCCCGACGTACCTATAGCTTGTCCAATAGTTTTCCAAGCATCCACTTTTAGATGTTTTTTGTAATAATTCTTATTTTTAGGGTCCCACAGTACTGGAGTATTCTGGTAAACCTCAATTAGATTCAACACTTTTTCTTCAGTCCACTCCATAATGAATAATTGAATACGTAAGTTCGTTTGAAGCTCGCGCGTACGTACTCACTACACAAGCGGTCGTGACGCCGTCCACGAGCACACTGCGAGCCGCCTTTGTGTTCGCAGTGAAACCGCCACTCGGCGGGTCACTGCGAGCTTACAGCGCTCCACGCGCGAGCGGCTTGCAGCGGGCTCGTGCCTACGTACTCACTTGATACCGTATCTGATACGTTACGTGCTACACTGCTAAGTGAGTACCCAGCATTTCTTTTTGCATTTCATAGCCCAATTCTTGAAAAAGGTTAATGGCTATTTAACATCACGCGACAACTCTTGGGAGTCGAGCAAAAAGCGAAAACGATGTAATAGAGCAGGCGGG
Source organism: Atethmia centrago (assembly GCA_905333075.3). NCBI lineage: Eukaryota > Metazoa > Arthropoda > Insecta > Lepidoptera > Noctuidae > Atethmia > Atethmia centrago. Next base: position 25,568,926 of record HG995369.1, read on the forward strand.
CGATGGGATACGACGCGGTGGGTTGGTGGCCAAAATTTGACGCGGACGAAGTCGCGGGTTGAAGCTGTAGTTGAATAATAAATGCGGCAGTGAGATTGTTTGTTCCGCTTTCACGCTAAAACGGCTGAAGGGATTCGGACGAAATTTGGCACATGGGTAGACCATGACCTGGATTAGGATATGGCATACTTTTATCTCGATATTCCCACAGGATCAAGACGTAGGCGGGTGAAACCGCGGGGCGCAGCTAGTAACAAAATAAACCAATGTTGTCTAGGATACCAAAACATATCGTCTATATACAATAAAATCTACAATACAATACAATAAAATAGTAACAAAGAATTTTTGTCCATTTGTCTGTTTGTCTGGATGTATGTTTGTAACGTAGGTATTGGCGCGAAAACGGCTGAACGGATTTGGATGAAATTTGGCACACAGATAGTTTATAGCCTGGATACTTTGTAGGATACTTTTATGCCCGGTAGTACGTTCCCGTGGGATATTTTTCGACATCCATGTGGGCGAAGCAGCTTGCAAAATCTAGGTATGAATACAGGTTGCCAGTAAAAAAAAACTGGTTTTCCATACATTTTGACCGTGTAGACTTTTGCAGGAAACAGTTGATTTTTATTTAATAACCGAAGTTATATTTCTACGCTGGCAGTTTGCAATCATGTGCTGAAATCATGGTAACAGTTTGCACGTCAAAATCGCTGACACCGTGTATACTATTTCTTCACGTTCTCATTAACTTATAATGCCACGTGAGCCGCGTGAGCAAAGCACAGTTAATTATGAAAATAACAGTGAACTTACAATACATGGTGGAATGTCTTCTACACATAAGGGGGTGCAAGCGGACTGTTGGCGACGTCGCAAATAACTGTCAATTATTTTGCTGCTTTGATTCATTTGTCAAATTATAAATGAAATATTTAAGTATCGCTTTATAGTCAAATATTGATTTAGAATTGCAATAATTAATATCATAACACTGAATAGGTACATAACAGTGGAAAGTGTCCAAATTATGCTCAAAAGGAAAAAAATGGAACCCTTATAGGATATCTCGTGTGTCTGTTTGTCTATCTGTTCGTCAGTCACAGCTGAATCTACTGGACCGATTTATTTTAAATTTGGTACAAATATGAATTTCTGTGACCCAAACGCGAACGTGTACCGTAAATAAATGAATTTTGAATATGGGGTCACTTTGGGGGAAAATTAGAAAATTAAAAAAAAAAAAAAATTGCGCCTGTAATGTGACATCAAATGTTAAGAGTTTTTTTTTATTATTACTTAAACATCATCATTCATCATTATAGCCGAAAGACGTCCGCTGCTGGGCATAGGCCTCCCCCAATAAGGGATGCCTATGCCCAGCAGTGGACGATTATGGCAACCCCCCCTAGGTTGCCATAATCGCCACGCGAAAAAAATACAGAGAATTGTTCTATTCTTATAGATTACAGGAAAATATATAATAAGTCTATGGTCTTAAAATAACATGGTATATCACTGAATATTATGCTTACAATCTTACATTTGCAGTTGGGACGTATGGAGGAACATGTTTTTTAAAGACAATGATAAGTTTGTTCTTGGGATAAATTCATTCGAACTACGAAACCCTTCATTGTCATTCATTGCTCATTGTTTTTTAGTCAAGTTATATATTCAGTGTACGTACTAGGTACCTAAGGACCCGTCCAATAAAATTCTTAAACGTACCATTGTTTTACTTCAAATTCAGCTTAATTGAGCTTAAACTGATCACTGACAGTTAGTTACTCCCGGGAATCACACGTGCAGATATATATCAAAATAGTAATTAAAATAATATTTTTCGTGCAACTTTCAAACAGCCAGCGTTAAAAGATTTCTATTCTCAAAATCCGGTTCCGAAATCTCGAGAGAGACCGACGATTGCACGGGTTCCAAGATCCTGCATAGCAAAGTAGATGTAAAATCCTTATCCTTAATTAAGGATGAGGATTTGAATCCGATGAGGAAGGATAATTATCCTTCCTCATCGTCCCCAGCTGACATAAGGATAAAACCGTAATCTCCGGCGAAAACACCGGTATCCGTCCTGTGGGACGTCCCGGTAGATATAAATTAATTTCCATTTCAATTACGTTCGTATGCCTTGTCCGCAAGAGTTAGGTGCAATTGTATCAACAAATCTCAGCTTGAAATTCGATCTGATCTGTCGATCAGTATGTGGAATTAAACAAACATCTGATCTATATTTGACAAAAAGGCTCTAAAAGTAACATTTTATTAGATTTTGAACCATGTGCGGTGCAAAATAAAATTTGTCATTTTTAACTGACTTTCAAAAGGAGGAGGTCATCAATTCGACATGTTTATATTAAAATTTGTTTGTATGTCCACCGATTTCTCTGTCAATTGAGGACTGATTTAAAAAAAAATCTTTCTTTGTTTGAAAGGGTATGCTTCCGAGGTGGTTCCATTATCACCAAGTCATAATCTGATGAGGAGATCCCATGAAATCGAGGGAAATCCTCAAATTTTAAAGGCACACCTAAAGCGATTTAGGTGTTTTTTATAGTAACTTGTGTATTTACTCTCGAAGAACACCATTTGGTGGAGTGGAATTGATGATGAAGACCACAGAGAGCCACCGGAACTACTTAATAAGAAGTATATTTTAACGAGTTGCGATTCGATTAGGTACTTTAATATGGTTGCTAAGCCATATATGCTCTTCACAATGCATAATTATGGTGAGTGGCAGTTCTCCTGGTTCTTACCAGGAGAACTCCTCAACAATTAACGTCCTTGCATCAAGAAAAGCATTATTTTGTAAAAGGTGATGAGCAGTTGACATTAGGCTATTGTAACTTAGATAAATTACAAACTGACCCACTAAAAAGTAAAAATAAAAAGCTTTTCCCAAAAAAAAACAACCGTTGTTGCAACATCAAAGTTATTTTTTACGTCGTAGTGTTTTTTTGGAAGTCGGCAGTTTTAAACTGCTTATTATGACACAGGCCCAGGTATTATTTGTGTTGTTCGGACGAGGCGTAGGTGGCGTTGTGATTATTTACCGAAATAGATTTAGCAACACCTAATATAATCGTTGGTCAAAGGCCACTCAACAATTGGAATTTCATTGGAATATCACAATTACCTATGTTCAAACGAAACTCCAGGAGATGATTGAAACACGAGACGACTGTGAATAAACACGAGCTTTGTTATCCGGCGATCCCTTTCTAGGAAGCCGTGAACAAGCGTTTACTTCGAGTTTTCAGTGTGAAAAGACACAGATATATTCAAATTGTATTGTTACATAATATCACGCATGTTTTACCCGTAGCGATAGGCAGAGGTGTACGTGTAGTTGGGGTGTTGTTCTTCTTTATAAAGTTTATTTTTTATGTGTTGACTGTGAGAACTAGACAGAATTTTCATTTTTATGCTCCGGAAACAAGGCCATTTTGAGATTAAATTCAGTCATTGGCTTTTCGCTCGCTTTGTGTATGAATTTGAAGACAGTTTTGTACTGACTGGCTTTGTGTTCGCGTCTTTCAGTGGCAGTAGCCGCTGAACTCACTCGCTAAACTTACTTGCAAACTGGCCTCGTGTCAGGAGCTCTTATATGATGATAAGACGTCGACATTCATTTGTTTAATTAAGCATATGGAATTTTAAAACTGTTCAAAATACAACACACATTTTTGCCTTCTGTGTAGATTCAGAGTGGCACCCCATCGACGCACAATCTGTTACCATTATATTATTATTATTGTTATTATCCTTACATATCTCGGGACCATGGGGTCCCGGACCTTTGGAAGGCGTATGAGGGGCCGAAGCCAACTCACAGAGGCCCCTTTGACAATTGTAATGGAATGAGACACCAACCGAGGATTATCCCTGTTTGCTCTATGATGGTGCACCCAAGGACAACCCCCGGTTGACGCAGGACTATTGCAGAACATGGGAACAAAACATATTGGGCTAGAGTGGATCGGTTTCCTAAGACTATAGAAAGGCTATGGCCCCTACCTGACCAATGCTTTATATAAAATACACCGATAAAATGGCAGGGGGTGACTTGCACACTCAATAATATTATTATTATTATTTATTATTATCAATCTGCCAATAGCCAGCCTTCAAATCTATGGTTGACATTACACTGTTAGCCTTGGTGTACCGCAGGACCTCATCGATAACAGGTAAGGGATACTTATCCGTTTTGGTAACTTTATTTAAGGCCCTGTAGTCCACGCAGAAACGTACTTCTCCGTTTTACTTAGGCACTAGCACTACTGGGGATGCCAACGGCGATTCTGCTTTCTCAATGACTTCTTCTTCTAGAATTCTATCAATCTCTTTTCTGATGATCTCTTTCTTTGCAGATGTCACCCTGTAAGGCGGCACTGACAAGGGAGCACTGTTCCCTGTGTCTATTCGATGCAAAGCAAACGTAGTTGGTCCTCCCCCTGGATCAAAAATATCCCTATTAGACTTCAGCAAGTTGGTCAATTTACTGCGTTCCAATTTACCATTCAGTACATGATTCTGGACCAGCGGTAGAAATTTTTTGTCGGTTTTTTGTAGGTATTGCATGGGAACATCCTTGAAAACAAGTTGCGCGTCAATGTCCCTGCCAGCCTGTATAGTCAACTTCGTAAGTGCTTCATCACTTTTGACAACAACTCCCTCTAAATTGAAACTTCACTAAGGTTAAAACTAACTGTCACAGGCCAGAATTGTTTATTTTAGTTATTTTCATAGTCTTATGTCCTATGGGATTCTTCTCTGGGGAACCTGTGCGGACATTAATACCGTCTTTGTTTTACAAAAAAGGGCTGTTCGAGCCATTTACAACCTAGGTCCAAGAGATTCCCTTCGAGAAAAATTCAAAGAAATAGATATTCTGACTGTAGCCTCTCAATATATATTTGATAATCTTATGTATGTACACAAAAACATATCAAATTTTAAGAAAATGTCCGATATCCACAGTTTAAATACCAGGAATAAACATAATCTTGCTGTACTACACACTCGCCTCCACAGAGTAGGCAACTCGTTCATGGGTCAATGTATACGCTTTTACAACAAACTTCCTATTGCTATTCGAAATTTACCCATTAAACGATTTAAAAGCTGTATTAAAACCAAACTTTGTAAAAAGGGGTACTATAAAATTTCAGATTATTTAGAAGACAAAAAAGCTTGGGATTGAGCTGCTCGCTCTGATAAGCTTTGTGCTAAAACCATTAAATTAGATATTTAAATTATGCAAAATCATCATTTTTTTTTTTTTTTAAATTGTTTAACAATCTTTATTTACATAACCAAATTACAAGATGATTATTAACATTAACTAAATTAAATTAAAACTAAGTTAAGCTTAAAAAAGGCCCTCGGGGCATTGTACCGAGGATGCTGGCGGCATTTCCTCGCTGAATTGCAATGCTGATGCGTTGCGCGAGAAAGCCGCCAGCTTTTCGGTCACCAGTTACATCAACTAGACGTTTCGCGATTTCCGCAAATAACTTATGCGCACTGGGACCCCACGGACCGAGGGTCTCGACGCCAAAGGGCACAAAGTTGTACTCTCTGCCAAGGCCTACATATTTAATAACTTTCAGATTTTCGGCATTTTCTGCCGCTGCACCCGCTTTAGAAGTAGTCCGTTGGAGGTGGGACGGTGCCAGTGTGTCTACACAGGTAGCGTCCCACACAAGCATCCGTCCCAAACTCCACGGGACCAAAGACACACCATCAGGTCTTTTGCCATCATCTCTGACAATGCCAGTCGGCTCAAGAAGAGCAGGCACATTGATGCTGGCAAGAGACCGGCGGATTATGTCATTAAGTGTTGCATGTCTTGAAAAGCGGCCTGCACTTTTTTGACAACAAAGTCCGTGGTGACCCAGTCGGTCCACGTCCGTGCCACAAGGGCATGTGTGTGGAGTGCAATTCAAAATCATCATTATGTACAACTATATGTACATATTGACATTGATGAATATTATAAGCAAAATTAAGTGAATATTTATGTATGTACCTTGAAAAGTATTATATTACTTTAATTATTGTGAATGTGAGCATTATGTGGGTCATTTTTATTTATTTCTTGTTGTTTTTTTTTTTTTTTTTTTTTTTTCTTTTTTTTTTCTTAGTTTTAATTATGGTCTGGCATTTTGAGTTCTTTATGCGGCCAAACCAATTGTCCTTTCCTTGGTATTGTTCGTCGAGTCGTTGAGCTCCTTAAGTTTTGAGTTGAGCTACACGATTACTGACAAATGCTTGCACTGACTGGACAGGTCCACTCAAATTTGTGTGGTTCTTTCCTCAAAAGACCATTTCAGACATAGATCTACATGGTCCTCACATAATCTGACCAAGAATATGTCTGGACTTTAAAAGAGACTTTGACCCTTGAGTTTGTTTCGCCATTTCTTCTCAGGGGTAGTCAGATAGGAAATGTCGACTCCATCTAGCTTATTTTTTAACATGACGTGTAAAAGTGATTCTCATATCCTATTTACAGAATAAACAATTTCATTTCATTTCATTTCATTTCATTTCATTTCATTTCATTTCATTTCACACAAACCGAATGAGAATGAAGTTACGTGGTCGACTTTATATCAGCTTTTAGTTGTGTGTACTAAAACAACAAAATATTATCAGCCTATAATGTTCCCACTGCTGGGACACAGACCTTCTCAAGGTGAGAGGGAGTGGGCCGTAATCCACCACACGGTCCCAGTGCAAGTTAGTAGATGTCACTGGGTGTGTACTGAAACCGTGTAACAAAATGCAAAGAAAACAAGGAAGACATATCACCAAGTATTTCCGACCCTTTGATAGAAAACAACCCATGTAGCAAGACTCGAGATAATATAAATAGGTAACAAACATGTCTCCTTTGCAATATAACAAACTGAGCCGTCAAAAAAGTCGGTTTCTACTATTTTATCTTCGGAATGGTCCCCTTGGTGCTTGGGAGATACTTTTGTCGTTCATAGAGTAAGTTTACAGCGGTCTGTTAACGTCTTTAACGTACCAAAACATCGTGTCTGTATCCCCGAAAGGTTAAGCAAAGGTGTACCTAATAATGGTACACCCACATTTCACCAGTTATGCTCAAGACCGTGCACGCCGTACGGCATTTCATTCAGATTTTCAAGTTCTTATTTTTCGATATGACTGAACCGATTCTTATGAAACTTCATATCCAGAAGCATGATAAATAGGTTTAAAAAGTTAGTAGAAAACATTTATGAAAGATTTATTGAAACTGTAACACTATTGCGTTACTGTTAAATTATAGCAATTTTAAATCTTCCATAAAAACAGGAATTTCCAATTATATTTTTTTAAATACGACATTTCGAAAATGTTTTCTACTAACATTTTAGACCTATGTATTCTATATGTGTGTTGTGTCTGTGTGTATGTGTGTGAAGTCATTTCGAAAAATAAGGTCTTGAAAATTTGTATGAAATGCCGTACGGCGACGGCGTACACGCTCTTAACCGCTCTTAACCACGCTCCTATGGGATTCCGGACTGCTACTGAGAAATTCTTAATGGAAAAACCCAATAAAACTTTGCCCGACCTGGGTTATTAACCCAGGTCGTCATGCTCAGCAGTCAGTAAATGTGTCTTCTCATAACTACGAATGCGGAAAAATTTTCTTTGTGTTACTTCGTTAGAACTCAAAATTCTGTAGGTAAGGCATTTTTTTTTATGGGAAATCATCAAATAACGCTCTGGGTGGAGCGGAAGGGTGGGTCACTCTTACTGACTAAAACCCACCCGTATTCCTTCCGTTGCCTGTGTTGCCAGGGGCCCGGGTGACCCTTTAGTACCTTCCCGCGACCCCGGCAGATTTTAACCACTTGCATTGGCATTTGGAAACTCTCATCATAACTAATATTTTAACGCATTACATATCGATATTTCATAATTTAATTGATTCATATTGACAAAACCAGGTAGGTAAGGTATATGAAATGATGGCTCACATTCTGCGCTTGCAATATTCAACGCATGTTTACGAGTATTTACATGTAGTTTAGGGTTCCGTAGTCAACAAGGAACCCTTAAAGTTTTGCCATGTCCGTCTGTCTGCCTGTCCCCGGCTTAGCTCGGAGACTCTTAGTACTAGAAAGCTGTAATTTGGCATGAATAAACATGTTAATCGCGCCGACAAAGAGGTAACATAAAATCTTCAAAAAAAAGTTTTTATGTTTACACGTAAAATGGGGATGATATTTTTGTTTTCTCGTCTAGCCCATGGTGTAGGGTATTATAGGATAGGCCGTTAAAAATATTGCGGGTCTGTCAAAACCTGGCAGTGGTTGCCAGGTTAAATGGTTGTTTATGGAGATGAGAAAAACTCGTAGCTGTAGAACATATAATGAAATTAAAAGGAAAACTATCACAGCTAGGTAGCCTTTACAAGTTAATGAGTAATATTCGACCAACTTATATTTACAGTTGGAGAATTGACCGTGGCGTAGGTATATCGATGTTGGGGAGAACATGACTTTCAACTACAATGTTGTTTGTTTTTAAGATAAATTCATTCGAACTATGGAACCATTCATTGTGCGAAGTTCGACACGCACTTGTCCGGTTTTTACTCATACATGAGCGTGAAAGCAGATTGAGAAAGAGCAGTATTTTAAAGAATAAACATGGATGAATCAAAACGTTTAACTTGTTTGTTTCCAATGTAATGGTTACTGATTAGATTTGACAACACTTCATCGTTTATATTTTTATAAGCTAAAACACTAAACGTTGCCATTTAGTGTTTTAGCCACCCTCTTCTTTAAAAAAACTGTCAACATTTTTTCCTCGAAACCTTGTAATATAAACCCTTGAAAAAGCAACAGCAAGTGTGAGGTTGGCGAGCCGAGCAGAGTCAGCCCAGCCAAGCCAGCCCAGCGAGCCGAGAAGCGCCACCTCTCAGAGGTCCCAGGTGGTGAACCGGATGCCGCTGGCGGCTCCAATTTAGAGCGTGTCGACGGCTTTGCGGAGGTCGTGGCCAGCGCAATCAAGGCAGTATCCATAAAGAGGCTCAGGTCCTCTAAGGATCAGGCCATAGCCGCGGCCACGGCCTCTATTGTGGCGGCAGCGGAGGCCCTTCACGTCGGGCCTCCCCAGGACAGTATGTCCGAGATGCGGGCGGAGATCGCCCGCTTGACAGCTGCCATGGAGCTTCTCCGAAAGGAGAACGAGAAGCTCCGGGCGGACCTGGCTGGGCTCCGAGGAGACGGCCCCCGGATGGAGCCGCAAGGGGGGCAGCAGCAGGGACAGGGACGGCCCGTGCCTGTAGAGGACCGGGTTCTGACCCTTGTGCGGCAGGAAATGGCTTCCCTGCAGAGCCGTTTCTCCGCCCTGGAGGCCATCGTCCTGCGCCCCCCGTTGGCGGCGAGCCAGCCGCCTTCTGGCCAGCGGAAACCGGCCTCGTATGCAGCCGCCGCAGGTGCCACGGCCAAACGGGGCTCATCGGGGCAGCCAAAGGGTGCGGCTGCTGCGCAGGCGGCGAAGGCTCCAGCACCAGCGGCGAGAGCTCCAGCCCCGACGGCGAGGGCTCCGACCCTGGCGGCCCAGGTGGCAAGACGGCCGCCCCCGCCTCCTAAATCTCTTCCGGCCGATGCCGAATGGCAAGTAGCCGGAGAGAAGAGGAAGGCGGTTAAGGCAAAGAGGGCGGCCAAAAAGAGGGAGAGGCGGCAGCGGCGCAAGGAGCGCACCGCCGCGGCTAGGCTCCGCGCCCCGAATTCCGCAGCTGTAGTGATCACACTACAGCCGGATGCGGAAAAGAAGGGCGTGTCCTATAGGACGGTGATGGCGAAGGTGGGTGAGGCGGTGCGCCTGGAGGAGCTCGGCGCAGCAAAAGGCCTCAAAATGAAGGTGACGGCGACTGGGGCCCGAATGGTGGAGGTCCCCGGTAGGGCTAGTGGCCCGGCCGCTGACGCCCTGGCCGAAAGGCTTAGGGCGTCACTAAATGCGGACGAAGTCCGAGTGTCCAGGCCCACCAAATGCGCTAGCATGCGCATCACGGGCCTGGACGACTCCGCGACTGAAGAGAAGGTGGTCGCCGCAGTGGTTAGGACCGGGGGATGCTCTGCCGAGCAGGTGAAGGCAGGCACCATCCGTCCTGACTCCACGGGGCTGCAAACCGTTATGGTGAGCTGCCCCGTGTCGGCGGCCAGAAAAATAACCGGGGAGGGCCAACGGCTATTGGTGGGCTGGGTTTCCGCGCAGGTGAAACTGCTGGAACCCAGACCTCTGAGGTGCTTCCGCTGCCAGGTGGGCAACCACGTGCAGGCGAATTGCACCTCGGAGGTGGACCGCAGCGGTCTCTGCTACCGCTGTGGTCAGCCCGGGCACAAGGCCGGCTCCTGCAACGCCACGCCGCACTGTGCCGTATGTGCGGCGGCTGGCAAGCCGGCCGAGCACCGGATGGGGGGCAAGGCCTGCGCCCCACCCACCAAAGCCAGGGCCAGAGGCAAGCCCTCCGCCACCGCCGTCACCGCCGCAGCCGCCACCACTGCCACCGCCGCTGCCGCCTCCAACACCGCCGTCGTCGCCGCCACCACCGTGGCCGCTGCGGCAGGCCCCTCTCAGGGGGCTGGGAAGGAGGCCCAAGAGGGGGCTGACATGGAGTGCCATTAATGGCCCCATTACGCCTCCTCCAGGCGAACATCAACCACTGCGCCGCCGCTCAGGAACTGTTGCTCCAGAGCATGGCGCAGTGGTCGATTAACATCGCCGTGGTCGCTGAGCCGTACTTTGTCCCGCCCAGGGATGACTGGGTGGAGGACCTGAGCGGCTCAGTGACCCTAATTTCGTCGGCCGCCGCCGGTACCCCGTCCCTCGAGGCCGTCAAGAGAGGACGGGGCTGCGTAGCAGCACGGTTCGGGGAGATTGTCGTGGTAGGGGTCTACCTCTCTCCGAACCGAACTCTTGCCGAGCTCCACAACTCCCTTGCGGAGTTGAGAGACGTCGTCGTCGGGTTTGGTTCCCTCCCCGTGTTCGTCCTCGGGGACTTCAATGCCAAGAATCTGGCTTGGGGTTCCCGGTTAACGGACACACGGGGCAGGATGGTGGAGGACTGGGCCCTGGAGACAGGCCTGGTCGTCCTAAACCGGGGTTCTGTCCCCACGTGTGTGCGGATGCGGGGTGAATCAGTGGTGGACATCTCGTTCGCCAGCCCCGCTCTGTCGCCGCGTGTAGTTGACTGGCGTGTCATGGAGGGGGTGGAGACCTATTCCGATCACCGGTATATCCGGTTCGACGTCTCCGCCCAGACCTCGGACGCGCCGGTCCGACGGGCCCCGAGTGGTCCGCGGTGGGCGCTGAAGCAGCTGGACCGGGAGCTCCTCCTGGAAGCCTCGATCGTGCAGGCCTGGGTGTCACCACCGGACAGGCCTGCCGACATCAACGACGAGGCGGAGTGGTTCCGGGAGGCCATGTCCGACATATGTGACGTGGCAATGCCCCGGGTCCAGCCTAGACGTGCCTCGCGCCAGGTGTACTGGTGGTCGCAGGAGCTGACGGCTCTGCGCACTGCGTGCGTGGCTGCGCGACGCCGGTACACCAGGCACCGCAGGCTCCGTATCAAACCTCCGGATACGGAAGCCATTCAGGCGGAGCTATACGAGGGGTACAGAGCAGCGAAGACCGCCCTCCAAGCGGAGATCCTGCGGGCCAGGGGGTTGGCCCGCGAGGAGTCGCTGGGGACTCTAGACAGGGACCCGTGGGGACGCCCGTACAAGGTGGTGCGGGATAAACTCCGCCCATGGGCTCCCCCGCTAACGCAGAGTCTCCGGCCCCAGCTTATGGAGGACGTGGTGAGCGCTCTGTTCCCTTCGCGAGGGGAACACTCCTCCCCGCCTATGGCTCCGCCTACTGCGGTGCCTGATGCGGACCACACCGCCGACGACGACGACGATGCTCCGGAGGTGACCGAGGGAGAAATGAGAGCGGCGGTACGCAGGCTTAATGCCAAAAATACCGCCCCAGGACCCGATGGCTTACCTGGGAAGGCCTGGGTCCTGGCCTTGGAGGCTCTCGGGCCTCGACTTAGGGGGCTCCTAAGCGCATGCATGGAGAGGGGCCAGTTCCCGCTTCGCTGGAAGACGGGGAAACTGGTCCTCATAAGGAAGGCAGGGCGCCCTGCGGACTCTCCGTCCGCTTATCGGCCCATCGTGCTGCTCGACGAGGTGGGCAAGCTCTTTGAAAGAGTAATTGCAGACCGCCTCGTCGGCCAGCTGGTGCGGGTGGGGCCGGATTTGGCGGAGAGCCAGTTTGGTTTCCGCAGAGGGCGCTCTACGGTGGACGCCATCATGCGTGTGCGAGCCCTGACGACGGGGAATGCTGTTGCCCAGAGTGGGGTCGTCTTGGCGGTGTCCCTAGACATCGCCAATGCCTTCAATACCCTGCCCTGGAGTTGCATCAGGGAGGCACTCCGGTATCACCGGATGCCGACCTACCTCTGTCGTGTGGTCGAGGCCTATTTGACGGACAGGGCCGTCATCTACCCCGGTCACCAGGGAGTGTGGAACCGGCAAGAGATGTCGTGCGGTGTCCCACAGGGATCGGTCCTGGGGCCGCATCTGTGGGACATCGGATACGACTGGGTGCTGCGCGCCGACCTCCCTAGCGGCGTCAGCGTAGTGTGCTACGCTGACGACACGTTGGTCCTGGCGCAGGGGAGGTCGCACCAGGCGGCGGCCGAATTAGCGGCACGCGGGGTTGCGACAATCGTCGAAAGGATCCGGCAATTGGGACTCGAGGTGGCCCTGCACAAGTCCGAGGCCATGTGCTTTCATGGTCCTCGGAACGCGCCACCGTTGGGGTCCCAAATAACGGTAGGAGGGGTTTCTATCGGCGTCGAGTCGACGATGAAGTACCTGGGACTCGTCCTCGACAGCCGGTGGAACTTCGTGGAGCATTTCCGACGTTTGGCTCCCAAACTGGAGCGGGCGGGCGCTGCATTGAAGCGGCTCCTGCCCAATCTAGGGGGTCCAAACGCCTCCTGCCGGAGGCTCTACGCGGGGGTCGTGCGGTCCATGGCCCTCTACGGGGCACCTGTATGGGCGCGCTCTCTGGCGCTGCGGCCAGCCCGCCGGTTGAGCGCGGCCCAAAGGGTCATGGCCATCCGGATGGTCCGAGGATACCGCACGGTCTCCTGCGAGGCAGCGAGCCTCCTTGCCGGATTGCCGCCATGGGATCTGGAGGCAAAAGTCCTCGCGCACGTATGGGAGTGGCGCGAGGAGGCGAAACGCCGGGGCGTAAGTCCGCTGCCGCGAGAAATCGCGGCACAGCGGACGGAGCTCCGGCGGGATCTCATGGCGTCATGGAAAGTACGGTTGTTGCAACCCAGTGCTGGGCACGCCACGATTGCGGCGATAAGTCCCCTCTTTGAGGAGTGGCTGGAGAGGCGCCACGGCGTCCTCACCTTCCGCGTGACGCAGGTCCTCACCGGACACGGCAGCTTCGGGAGGTTCCTGTGTCGGATAAGGCGGGAGGAAACGTCCGGGTGTCACCACTGTGTGGATCGCCTGGAGGACACGGTGGAGCATACGGTGGAGGTCTGCCCGGCTTGGGCAGAGCACCGCCGTGTCCTAGTGGAGGCGATCGGCGGCAGAGACCTCTCGCGTCCGGCCCTGGTTCAGGCCATGGTACGGAGCGAGAGGGCATGGGCAGCCGTCACCTCCTTCTGCGAAGCAGTAATGCTCGCAAAGGAGGAGGCGGGACGGTTGAGGGAAAGGCAAGTTTCGCGCCCTCTCGCCCCTAGCCGCCGCAGGAGACGCCCAGGGCGTCGGGAATCCCGGGCGGATTTCCGGCCACCGTAGGCGCGGGCTTGCGGACGGTGAGCAATGGGTAGCTCACCGTCCGGTAAGGACCAGGCCCGGGTCGACGGCGCGTTGTATTCCACGCGCGCCTCAAAGAGATGTCGTCAGCACATAGTAGGGGTCCACTAGGGCCGATGCCTGCCGGGGTCGCGGGAAGGTACTTATGGGTCACCGAGGCCCCCGCAACACAGGCAACAAGAAGGAATACGGGTGGGTTTTAGTCAGTAAGAGTCTGACACACCCTCCCGCTCCGCCCAGAGCGGGAGAAGTTATTTGATGATTTCCCACCCTAAAAAAAAAAAAAAAAAAAAAGTGTTGAAAAGGCTCCAGTTGATCCCGTCCTTAAATTTACTCCATATGGGAACCCTTTCCCGTTTTTCACGAGGGTAGTAACTCCATATAAAAAAGGGGTTTTTTGTGTGTCTGTCAAACGTATTCTCGGTAATGTTCTTTTGTGTCTACGCTAAAGAGTTTTGCATTTTGAAGTAGATTTGGCACACTTTTTTTACGTACCTAACAATTCTAAAGAAGACGTGATCCAAAAATTCTTTGTAAAGCCTTTAATGAGAAACAGCCTCGAGTATCGACAATATTCTTCTTGATGCACGTGACTCGTGTAAAAATAGAATAAGTAATACATTATTATGGGAATCGAATCTGCAAGCACATAAACAGATTTTACGAAAATGTACAGAGCCGATATTCTAAGAAGAAAATGGCGTCTAGATTTTTCTTATTAAATTATTTTCCACATGATTTATCCTACCCACGATAATACTCATAACTCACCACCTAAAATCTAAAAGCTGTAACACTATATTTGTTTCTTCCAGGCAACAAAACAATGTCAAAAATACTTTGCCTTTTTCTACATATTTCCTAAGCAACAAAGTTACGTCTTCGTACGTATTTCCTTCTCAAAATTTCGTTTCCAACAACACCGAGACAATCGAACGTTTTGAATCAAAGTGCATGGCCGCAGAATTTTCTAGAAACAAAATCTTTCAAGCGCCCGGCATTCTTTGATTCACATATTTGAATATGGAAAGCGGAACGTGAAATTCAAATTCGTTCCGAACGAGTTTCAACGTTCATTCGATTTTTGTAAGGAGATTTTATATCTATGGTGGATCTTTCGATAATATTATTATTGGAGTAATAAAATGTGTTCTATTTAATAGGTTTTATCTTTGTAGTACAAAAATAGGATAGAATATTTACCCGTGTATGCGAATACAAACTAAGGAAAGCAGTATCCTTATCCAGCCAACGGTTTCATATAATCATATAATTCTCGGAAAAAACTCAATCGGCCATTCTGAAAACGGGGAATTGTGGTACAAAAATTGGTAATAGCGTCATTTTGGCTTAAGCGGACTTTAAAAGTATCCAAGACCTTTATGTATGTGTACCTACGAGTACCTCGGTATTTCACGTTCACACTGTTGATGGTTGGTTCAAGATCTTCCAAATTATATATCTGAATAAAATTCTCGCGATAAGTTCGAGTTCTTTAATAACTTTTTCTTCACAAAATTTTACCACGTCCAAGCATCTTAAGTGTGAATGTATTGGTCAAATTATTTTTCTTAAGACGCCCTGAAGCGTTGGCAAGCTCTTGTAAACTTTGAGGCGAACCACTCAAACTTTAACTCAGGGAAGGTTAAAAATATATTTCATAAGATGGAAACAAAGTGTTATGGTGTCGTTTTTTTTTTGGTGGGAAATTTTCAAATAACTTCTCCCGCTCTGTCCGGAGCGGGAGGGTGTGTCAGACTCTTACTGACTAAAACCCACCCATGTTCCTTCCGTTCCCTGTGTTGCCAGGGGCCTCGGTAACACTTTTCGAACTTTCCCCACGACCCCGGCAGGCATCGGCCCTAATGGACCCCTACAATTGTGCTGACATCTCTTTGAGGCGCGGTTATTTGTTATGGGGATGAGCAATATAGCAATTTGTTCGTATTCTTCTATAGTTCCCAACAATTGATATTTTTTGTGCTTCTTTTTTACATTTTGTTATTCCGTTATATGAAAACATGAAGTTTAGGCCTCTTCTGTCCCCTTTGGTCATACATAACACCTAACTAGCCTATAATGTTCTCACTGCTGGGACACAGGCCTCCTCTCGATGAGGGGAGAGTGGGCCGTAATCGACCACGCGGGCCCAGTCCGGGTTGGTAGATGTCACAAGTCTTCGAATTTTTGGTTCTATGACATGCCGGTTTCCGCTGAATAATTTACACAAAGTAATAGGCGCTTTGCTTTGTGTAAATTATTTCATCACCACTGCTCTCAAAACGGTGTCGGTATCTGGGTTCGAACCTACGACACGGAAAAAAAGGATGTCTTAAATTAAGACAATATACTTTTGGTCAAGACAAATATTGATTCATATATGGGGAAAACAATATATTCTTGAATGAATTAAAATTTTGTCTTAGTTTTATTGTCTTTTTCGAAGACATTTTACTTGAATGAAGAATTATTAAGTTTAATTTTAAGAATATTATTTCTCTCTTAGAATATTTTCTTCAATTAAGATTATTATAGTCTTGAAACAAAAATATTTGCTTAAGTCAAGAATAAAAACCAAGTATTTAGTATTCTTAATTTGAGTAAACAGTTTTTCTTGGACTGAGTACATTTATTTACGTTAAGAAAATATTTACTTGGATTGAAACAATTTTTCTGAGAATATTGATATTCTTCGCTGAAGAGATCATTTTTTTCCGTGGACTTACGACTGACGAGTTGTATCGTCAGTCGTAAGTTAACTTTTTATCTTTGTTTATAATAAAAATAAATATCAATGGTTAAGTGATAGTTAGTGAAAAATCATGCATGTTTACAATCTACTGGTATATTATTTGAGTGATAGCTGTTCATCAAGAATAATTTCAATTATCAGTGTTATGACAAATTCACTAAATACGAAAAACTTTGCAAGCAATGGGAAATTGCTACGGAAGAGTGCGGGTGTTGACCTCAGCACGAGCTGCTTCTCATACGGACAACTGTACGTCACTTGCTCCCGCGTCACTAGTCCTGGGTCTCTTCATATTTTAGATCCAGAGACCAAAACTACTAGTATACAGGGAAGTTTTACAAAAATGTAGCTGTTATTTTAGTATATTGTGGTGTTTGTGACTTCCAAGCGAATGAAGTCACGGGCAGAAGTTAGTACAGTATAAAATTATAAAGAGGTATAACTTTGTGAGTTTGTATGTAGGGGGTAATCTTGGAAACTACTGATTCGATTCCGGAAATTATTTCACTAATGGAGAGCTACAGTATTGCCGAGTTTTATATCATAACCATAAGATATATTTAATGAATAAACAAGCAAGTTCACGCGGCCGAAGTCGCTGGAAGAATCTAGGTGATAATTCTTTTATAGTAATTTTTCCGACATATTAATATTTAAGACGCACGTAAACGAGTTCTGCCAACACACACGACGACACGGTTGACGACACGGTTGGCGTAATGGCTAAGCGATCGACTGCTGCGCAGCGTGTCGCGGGTTCGATCCCCGCACGGAACAAATATTTGTATGATCTGCAAGTAATTGTTCCGGGTCTGGGTGTTTGTGTTTGTGAGTTTCTATGTTTGTAAATGCACCCACGATACAGGAAGAAATTCCTAGTGTGGGGCAACGTTTTAAAAAAAAAAAATACTCACATCAGTAAGTACAGTGAGGAAAGTTAATTGTTGCCGTGTTATAGCCATTTCATACAACTGTCAATTAATGACAGTTGTGGTTTAAGCAAATTGACTAAGTACACACACTACAAATTAAGCAACTTAAATTATCCGTGTAATTTAAGTTGGTAGTCAATTTGGTTAACAATTTATTTCCCTGACTCAACTTAGCTCAACATGCGCTAAAGAACTGCTTATATTTGTTGCCTGTATTTGTTAGTTGTTGATGTTGTTGTGGACTGTACATACAATAAATTGTCACCGTCCCTTATGATTAAGTACATTCTATTAAAATTGAGTTTCGTTGTACCTAATCTGCCTTAATTAGTTTAACCCTTTCAACGTCCCATGAGATGGGTATAGTTAATCTTCTGTGACGTAGTGACGTGAACATTGCAGACAAATTAACCCATATTTTAGTAAAGATTTCACACTGTCTGATAGCTAGCCCCTCGGGTCGGTAAAAAATAAATAGGCGACAAACAAAGATTTAAATCATTAGTTTCAACCTACTGCCTGGATAAATGGTCGCGTTTCTGTTTCATTTTGACCCGTCTGTCGGTGACTTGACTTCCATGGAAACGGCTGATACGAGATAGTGAGCTCATCTCAGTATTGACTCACGTTAAATTATTTTTAGGTTTTTATTATTAATTATATTTATTTTGAACAACGACAAAGATGTCTAGTGTTACGCTGTATAGGTATGAATAACAGGTTATGAAATTCACTCATCCTCTATAGAATTGGGAGGATCCTCTTACCAGACGGGTATCGTGTCTGGTGGTCTATTGCCTAACCTTTGATTTCGGGCATTTATATATATGCTAGTCGCGCGGTAAACTCTGCTTGCGCGATGCAGGGTTTTGCGTGACGTCACAGCACACTGCACTTTCGGCCAGTACACTAGAAGAGTCCTTAAAAAACCCTCTTCTGGTCGACGCCAGCAGTCAGCCTCAACTTGTCGCTGTTCCACATCCGACTCACTGGAGCATAACGCAGCGTCACCCTGGCACAAAACCAGTTTAGACGGTCGGAAGATCTTCCCTTTTCTATGGAGGATGAGTGAACTTTACACCTTGTAGGAACAAGGTGCAAGGTACATGCCTCCATACTAGGACTTCAGGAAGTACTCCAGAGGTTTTATTTTATATACAGTCCTGCGTAAATGGGGGGTCCAGTTACGGGGGTTGGAAGGTGAAAGTTAAAGATTCCTTAATTTTTGTTGTTTTTTGTGCCTGCACACAAAATTTCCGCTTTCTAGGAATTAGGGAAGTGCCTAGAGGTTTTGATAAGAGTGTGAGTCAGTGAGTCAGTCAGCGATGGAATCGACGAATTTTAGGTATTCATAAAATCCAAAGCTAGACAAATTAAACTTACTGTGTTTTATAAGTCTGCTAACCACATCTTATTCTGAGAATTTGAGCTCTCTTGCTTGATTCAGGCCAAAGCTATGAGGGTTTTAAAACACAAACAAACGCTTCGAGAAATGGTAGGTAGGGATTTTTGTTTTTGGCTCATGTGACGCAGCGGAGTGAAAAAAATTTCATGAAGAAATGCGGATGGCTAAAAGAGTAGGGGAAGTCCAAAGAAACGATGGATGAAACGACTTTGGGAAAGATTATATGGCTAGAAACTGTAGGGGTGACTAATAACTTCTGAGATGACGACTATTAGCGAAGTATGAAAGAAGAAGACATGCTGCGCTAACCCCAAATAAATTGGGATAAGCATAAGATAATGAAGATTGTTGATTAATCAAACAAGGACAAAATATTAATTCAGACTTGTTGTAATGGCAAACATGTCTTTTGGTTTAAATAGGTTTTTATTTTTATTATTTTATTTATATTTTACATATATTCTTGTGTACCTACCTTGTGAATGTGAGAACGTTGTAGGCTTAATAGACTAGATATTTTGTAGATGTTTTTTTTTTGTTAAGTAGCTGATACTTCTCAACAGGCCTACACTGTCCTTCCATACCTATTAACACTGTAATTTGGAAACATTGTAAAAACCAAATATTTTTAAAAGAGTAACCGTGGAGTTTCTTGCCGGCTCTTCTCCATAGGAAACGACCAATTGGAACCATGCACCTAGCTTCTGACGTTTCATAATTGCCCATGTAGGTTTATGTGAAATAAAAATATTTTGATTTTGATTTTGATTTTGAATCTCAACCTTAATAATAAATTGAATTCAATACTTGACGCTACAAATCATTGGATGATGGAACATAACCTAAAAATTAATTTAAATAAGCCAAAAATAATGTCATTTAACCCACCACAAAAAAAAAAAAACTATAGGTACATATAAACTTCAGCTTCAAGAATTATAAGTTAGAAATAGTAAATAAATTCACCCTAATAGGACTAGTAATAGACACACACATAAATTGGAAGTCGCATATCCAAAAATTAGAAGCAAAATGATCAAAATTTTCATACGTCCTTGGGGAAATCAAAAAAGTACAGACAAAAATACTGCGTTGGTAACATATTACGCATATGCCTATGCCTGGCTTAAATGGGGTGTGATATTATGGGGTAATAGTACAGACTCACCCACACTGTTCACCCTACAAAAACTTATTAGAATTCTAGTCAATATTGAACAAACGGATAGCTGTAAGCCCCACTTCCAGGGACAAAAAATATTTACCGTACCGGGCCTCTACATTTTTGAAATCTGTAAATTTGTACGTAGATACCCGAAATTCTACACAAAAAAGAAGACATCCAGACTAAAATTACATTAAGACATAAAAATAGATTAAACATACCTACATCCCGATTAAAAATGCACTCCTCAAGCACCTACGTCAAAGAGATGTCGTCAGCACAAAAGTAGGGGTCCACTAGGGCCGATGCCTGCCGGGGTCGCGGGAAGGTACTTATGGGTCACCGAGGCCCCCGCAACACAGGCAACAAGAAGGAATACGGGTGGGTTTTAGTCAGTAAGAGTCTGACACACCCTCCCGCTCCGCCCAGAGCGGGAGAAGTTATTTGATGATTTCCCACCCTAAAAAAAAAAAAAAAGCACCTACGTCATGTCGATAAAAATATATAATAAGCAATATAAATAAACACAACATCTATGATAATAAATTACAACTTTTTCTATTATACAAAGGCTATTATAATGTGAACGAATATTTGAATGAAATACTATAATTACAATAAATACATTCTTAAATAGATTATACAAAATGTACAAATTTATCAAGAAGATTATTTAATTAAACATAACATGACTACTAAATATACAATAAGTAAATTACAAAATGCTACTGAATCTATAAATTGTCTCAAGTATACGTAAAACTTATCTCTTTATTAATAATTTGTTACCCTAAAATATGATATGATATAATATGATCACTCTTTAAATAAGTATATGTAATAATTTTACCTAAGTAAATATACATAGCTGTATCGAAACGTAATAATAGCATTTTAAGAAAATAGCTACTTAATTACCAATAATAGAAGTATTTATGTTATTGTTATTGACTTTATATGCAAGTGTAATTATTCAATTTTCATGTATAATTTAATTTTAATTTTTAATAATATGTAGCTAAAAATATTTTTTTCTGTGCCCTGATAGGGTTCTACAACGGCTCTTAGCTCTTATCTTGTTTTACCTTATGGAATGCAAATAAATGAATATGAATGAAACTTTAATTTTGCTCAAATAAACTTAAATTTTCTCGGAACAATAAAACTTTGGTAAAACATCAAACAATTTAAGAGTTTCTTGGTATAATTTCCAACTTTTACAAGTTTCAAATTAGGTACCGCAATAATATTCTCGTTACTGTAAAAGTTTTGAATTTTTGCTTGAAAAACTTTAGTAAGTTTACCTGGAAAGTTAAAAAATATTATGAGGTAATAAATAAAAACTTATAAAACTTAGTTTCCCTGAAAATGGGTCGCAAAGGAATACTCGATCACAGAGTCAAAATGTCATTGAACAAAGTTTCTTGAAAACTAACCAGCTTTTACATAACCAAACTTACCTACTTTAAGACTATCCAACTGCCTTTTGGGTATAACGCAAAGTATGTCCTAAATAAAGTTTACAGATTTCTGCATTCACCCATAACCTAGCTTTCATTTTTAACCGAAGAAAAAATGGAGAAGGTTCTCAAGTTGACGCGTAAATTTTTTCTATATCCATTTTCCGGACTTAGAGACGACGGATGGCAGCATCTGTGTCTCTCGCGTACGTGTTCCAGCTATTACTGACAGCCAATAACATACTTGTTGATGGATCGAGAAGAAACTGTTATATATATGAGAAAAAAAATAATCGACAAACATTATGTATTATACCTAAGCCAACACGCGTGAAAGGAAATACGTTCGTGAGCTACATTTAGGGATTTCATGTTTCAGAGATTGCCCGATTTATTTTGTAAATGATAAAAGATAAATTATTTTATTTCTGTAAGTAGGTTTGTGCAAACACTTTTACACGTCAATCATATTTTTTTAAACTAGTTGAAGTCGGCGTTTCCTGTCTGACTATTCTGAGAAGAAAGGCCGAAACAAACTCAGAGTTCACAGTCTCTTTTAAAGTCCAGACATAATCATGGGCAGATCTTTTGATGGTCTTTTGATGAAAGAACCACACAGATTGAGTGGACCTGTCCAGTCAGTGCACGCATTTGTCAGTAGTTGTGCAGCTCAACTCAGAACTTAAGGAGTTCAACGATTGTATAGATGATAGTATGATGTTGTCAAAAGAATCCGCTCAAAAATGTGAATCTGAGGGTCTAAACTCTCTAAGTTCGTCAACGAAGACAGGAGCCCATCCGAATGTGATCAATACGTCAAAACAAGTGAAAAATTCAAATTTTTAACGGGAAAATACACATCGGGATTAGGGCAACTGTCAAATCGTGTTGCCATTCATTCTTAGTTCGGGCCCTGAACTAATCTTATGTATGTAAGTGATACGGATACGCTTGTAACTTCGGCCGAAGCTTCGGATTTTTGATTACGGAGTAGACCCCTGAGCAGGAAATCCCAAAACGGTCACGCTCATTCCTGTAAGCAATAAATAAATACAATAAAACTACGAGTCGGATTAATGTAATCCCTGAAGGGTTAGGCAAAGGTGTACCTATAGTAGGCCCACATATCACCAGTTATGTTTAAGTCCGATTTAATGGGGGCGAGCCTATTTCCATCATACATACATACCTAAACTCACGCCTTCTTCCCATGGGGGTAGGCAGAAACTATAGAACGCCACCTGCTACGCTCCTTACCTACTCCTTTTGCTTCGTTTACGTTCATACATCTGGTCATACACGCACGCTGGTTGCGAGTACTACGCACCTGACCTATTTCCATCAACCGCGTACAAATCCAGAATACGGGCTGCTACTGAGAAATTACTGATCGAAAAACCCAATAACACTTTGTCTTATGCGCAGTAGTGTTTGCGACCACTAGACCAACGAGGCAGTATAATGTAAGTATTTTTCTTTAAATATTTTCTGTTCTCAGTTACACATTTCAATACAAAATTACCAAAAAAGCTCTGTTAATTAAATTAATAAGAGATTAGGTCCCATCTCCAATGATTTCTCCCGGGATCATTATATTCTAAACAAATTGTATTTAATTAAATTACGCCCACCGTCTTTAAACAATAATTTGTTCCGTTGAAAAGAGAAAAATGAAGTCTTTTGATGTAAATTGTGGACTAAAATAAATTTAATTTCTGGGAGATATCATAAAACTGAGATTTATGTAAATTTAGTATAGTGTAGTGGTCGTTGGTCTAATGTTCGCAAGCGCTACAGTTGAGGCCTTTTTTTTTTGGATGGGAAATCATAAAATAACTTCTCCCGCTCTGGGCGGAGCAGGAGGGTGTGTCAGACTCTTACTGACTAAAACCCACCCGTATTCCTTCCTGTTGCCTGTGTTGCCAGGGGCCTCGGTGACCCTTTAGTACATTCCCGCGACCCCGGCAGGCATCGGCCCTAGTGGACCCCTACATTTGTGCTGACGACATCTCTTTGAGGCGCGCGTGGAATACAACGCGCCGTCGACCCGGGCTTGGTCCTGGTGAGCTGCCCATTGATCACCGTCCGCAAGCCCGCGCCTACGGTGGCCGGAAATCCGCCCGGGATTTCCGACGCCCAGGGCGTCTCCTGCGGCGGTTAGGGGTGAGAGGGCGCGAAATTTGCCTTTCCCTCAACCATCCCGCCTCCTCCTTCGCGAGCATTACTGCTTCGCAGAAGGAGGTGACGGCTGCCCATGCCCTCTCGCTCCGTACCATGGCCTGAACCAGGGCCGGACGCGAGAGGTCTCTGACGCCGATCGCCCCCACGAGGAAACGGCGGTGCTCTGCCCAAGCCGGGCAGACCTCCCCTGTATGCTCCACCGTGTCCTCCGGGTGATCCACACAGTGGTGACAACCGGGCGTTTCCTCCCGCCTTATCCGATACAGGAACCTCCCGAAACTGCCGTGTCCGGTGAGGACCTGCATCAGGCGGAAGATGAGGACGCCGTGGCAACTCTCTAGCCACTCCTCAAAGAGAGTATGAGGTCCTGAGTTCGATTCCCGGGTCGGGCAAGCTGTTATTGGGTTTTTCCATATGGAATTTCTAAATACCAGCCCGGAGTCTGGGTTTGGGCATGATAATGATTTTATTTATGTAGTAGATTTGTACAAACAATTTTACACATCAATCAAATTTTTAAAACTAGATGAGGTCGGCGTTTCCTATCTGACTAACCTGAGAAGAAAGGCCGTAACAAACTCAGAGGTCACAGTCTCTTTTAAAGTCCAGACATAATCTTAGTCAGATCATGTAAAGACCATGTTGTTTCTGAAATAGTCTTTTGATAAAAGAACCACACAGATTGAGTGGACATGTCCAGTCAGTGCACACAAAAAGTTGGCAATAGGTTCGCCTCTGTTACATGGACCTTAAATACACTGGCGAAATGTGTGTGTACTATAGTTACCCCTCGGCCTAACCTTTTGAGGAAAATAGGTGTGATATTATGTTATGTTATTCAGTATAGTCTAAGGAAAAGTGCTAACCTAAGAATGGGTTGAAGATAGCTTTGTTCTTTTTAGGGTTCCCCAAAGTGGGGAGTGGGTAATCACACATAGGGAGGGGAATAAATACAGGCGGGATTCAGTCTGTATGCCGCAAGGCGGGTAGCACTGCAGAGGGGAGAGAGGAGGAGAGGGAGGTTCCGTATCTCAAAAGGAAAAAACGGAACCCTTATGTATCACTTTGTTGTCCGTCTGTCTGGCTGTCTGTCTGTCTGTCCATCTGTCTCTCAAGACTCTTTATCTCAGTATAGGTATCGAGTTGAAATTAAAACCATATACTTGAGTATATCTATAGTCCCTTGAAGCTGTGAAAAAATCAAAATTCTAAGTTTACGTAAAATAATGAAATGGTCGTTTATGCCGCAAAAAATGTATATTTCGACACTCAAGGGTATCACAATTTACAGGGTACTTTCCGTTGACCTAGAACTATAAAATTTGGCAAGTAATATCGTCTTATACTACAAGTACAGGGAAAAATCTAAAAACTATACATTTGTAATTAAATCATAAAAAAATATAGTCTTTATTACGTAATCAATTATCGAGGTTAAGACGCTGACCACACCTAAACCGCGGTCACTGTCGGATTGCATAGAAAAGAAAGAGAAGCACGATGACACAACGCTTGTAATTTATTGCAAAATATGAAGCAATTATCAATTTAGTCAAAATTGAGTTTACTCAACTCAATTTTGACTCGAAAATCAAAAATAAAAACAAACGAAAAGAAAACCAAGTTCTGCGTTCAAATAAGACGTTCTTGTTATTAATTAAATACGTAACGTATGTTGATATTTAATGCGAATATTTTGGATTAGAACTCCAGGTAAGAGGATAGTTTAACGTTAGTTTGTATCGAGATTTTTTTTCAAAACGTGTTTTGCTAACAACCAAGTTTTGGGAAATATGTTCAAAATTAATATATATTTTTTCAGCTACCACAAATTGTACAGATTTGGCAATTTTTTTTCTTAAGATAAGCCTTTTTTGGTCAATTGGGTCTTGTCAGCGCCTTAAGCAACGGTATGCGCGGTCATAATTGTATTTATAATATGTATCAACAACTTTGTACGAAACCCTCGGTGGGCGAGTCTGACTCGCACTTATCCGTTTTTTTTTTTTAAGTATTTATTGATTTAGGGATAAGTTCAATTAGCTCTGTTATAGTACGCGCGCGAGAGCTAGTCACCGCCTGGGGTATATGAGCGGTGAGTCGGGGAGAGGTAGACAAAGGCAATGCTAACTCATTCTGCCAATCTTGTCAATTGCGCCCTCCACCGTCTCATCGCTCACATACCTCAGACTAGCACTTGCGCGTGGACTATAGTTACTAAATGCCCCAAGTACCTGACTATAGATATGTACTAAGCATTTGACGTTATTTCTCACTATGCGAAACAGTCAAAGTAACTAAATAAATAAACTGACAGGCAATGGCTCATTTTCGCAACAACGTTCTTTGTACAGAGAATGCGAGCTCAAATAATTTCTAACGTGACGATATTATCGTGAACGTCCACGTCCGTAAAATTTATAGAAAGACGTGCACGTTATAATGTTATCGTGGACGGCCTTTATATATTTCCATACATTAGAGATGCCAAAATCTCGGAGCAGTGGCTCGCACTCGAAGCAAAGCAAAATCACGAAAATAACCCTCTGAAATGTTTTAACAAAGAAAATGTCACTTTATATAAACGTTTCACTTCTCCAAATGAATGAGAATATTTACGAATATGGAACCAAATCATTTCAGTGTGAATCTTTCAGTGCACTCCAGTGTATATCTTATCACTCAGCTGAATACATCGCACTATCGTTCCCCATAGACGCCTCTATTTACACTGCAGTGCTACGTAGTCAACGTATCACTACCGTTCACATATACGCTGTATCGACTAGGTAGTATATCGCACTCCCCGTACCCATGTCAAGGATTTTAGTAAACAGAAAATATAAAATTGATACTTTATTCTTTTGTTTGAAGGAATGTAGGCTACCTCGTATAAAACCTAGTAAGTGCTTTTAGTAAATTTTCCAGGACAGCGCCAAATCATAAATTGATGCCTTTGCTTGTGTTAACTTTTGAAAATGATAATAATTAAGTAAAATTGAGTACTAAATAATATTATATTGAAATGATAAATGATTTATTTTCAGCAAGTAGGTTTGTACAAACACTTTTACACGTCAATCATATTTTTAAAATAAAGCTAGATGAGGTCGGAGTTTCCTATCTGACTACTCTGAGAAGAAAGGCCGAAACAAACTCAGAGGTCACAGTCTCCTTTAAAGTCCAGACATAATCTTGGTCAGATCATGTGAAGGCAATGTAGATTGGTGTCTGAAATGGTCCTTTTGAGGAACGAACCACACAGATTAAGTGAACCTGTCCAGTCAGTGCACGCATTTGTCAGTAATCGTGCAGCTCAACTCAGAACTTAAGGAGCTCAACGATGCGACGAACAATACTCAAACTGCCAGACCATGAGTAATACTAAATGAGAAAAAAAAAACAACAATGACCCACATAGTCAGTCATATTACATGTTTTATATCCCTTTAACGTTGAAAATCGGCAAAAAACTCCCACACTGTGTTTTACTTCCATCAATATAATAAACTAGCTCATGCCTTTGGCTTCGCCCGCGTGGATGTTGGAAAATATCCCACGGGAACGTACTAATGGAGGTAAAGTAGGTACTCTATGTGTTAATCCAGGCTTGACTTTAAGTTATAGATGAACCGCCTTCTCGCACTGCTTATACAGTATCTGAGGAGCGGCGCGCGGGTTGATATATGAAGCTGAAGGATAAAAAATCCTAAAACCTAACAATAATAACGGAATATATAACGGAACGGAAAATAACCTACTTGCAAGACAAATTTTTGAGAGCAGTGGTGGCCCAGTGGTAACGGCTGTGACTTACGAGTTGTAGATCGTAGGTTTGAACCCAGACAATCGCTTTACTTTGTGTAAATTATTTCATTAAGACTGCTCTCAAAACGGTGAAGGAAAACCTCGTGAGGAAACCGGCTTGTAAAAAATCTAAATGTAAAGCATAATTTTCTGCATTTTATTCAAAATTTTAGTTGCGGATATAACAGGGACTGGTAAATTTTCATCTATTTTCTTAAATAACTTTAAAACTATTTATTTACAAATTATAATTTAATATATTTGAGACCTTCACAACAATCCCTTTCATTTGATATGTCACACGGTAGCAACAGTTTGAAAAACTTTTTTTAAATCTTATAATTTGCCTCCAAAAGTGACTCCCATATTCAAGATTCATTTATTTACGTTACACGTCCGTGTTTGGCTCACAGAAATTCACATGTGTACCAAATTTCATCTTAATCGATCCAGTAGATTCGGAGCAAATCGGCTGTGACAGACGGACAGACAGATAGACACACGAATGATCTTATAAGGATTCCGTTTTTTTCCTTTTGAGCTACGGAACCCTAAAAAATTGTTACCTAAATAATTACAGGTACGGAAATAAGGAAAATTTAAATATTATTACTCATTTGGTCCCTAGTAAAGTCATTGTTCTTTTAATTACTGAAGTGTCTTTGGCGATGGCGAGAGTCGGGCAGTGATTATGGGTTTATAAACTTTCATCCCCTATTTTAACCTCATACGGGAAAGTATTTTTAAAAATCAAATCGCTGATATAATTCTTTTTGCTAGTTTCGTTAATACCAACCAAAAGGCTTAATACCAATTTTCATGGTTTTAACTACAAAACTAACGGGTTACCTACCCATACAAAATTTAATTCCTTATTTTGTATCCTAATGTGTTTTCGTGGTGCTCGGAACGCAACACCTTTGGGTTTCCAAATAACGGTACGAGGGGTTAACATCGGCGTCGAGTCGACGATGAAGAACCTGGGACTCGTCCTCGACGGCCGGTGGAACTTCGTGGAGCATTTCTGACGTTTGGCTTCCAGACCGGAGCGAGCCTTGAATCACAATCCAAGGGAGATTGGCTTCCGCCTGACGCAGGTCCTCACCGGACACGGCAGCTTCGGGAGGTTCCTGTGTCGGATAAGGCGGGAGGAAACGTCCGGGTGTCACCACTGTGTGGATCGCCCGGAGGACACGGTGGAGCATACGGTGGAGGTCTGCCCGGCTTGGGCAGAGCACCGCCGTGTCCTCGTGGAGGCGATCGGCGGCAGAGACCTCTCGCGTCCGGCCCTGGTTCAGGCCATGGTACGGAGCGAGAGGGCATGGGCAGCCGTCACCTCCTTCTGCGAAGCAGTAATGCTCGCGAAGGAGGAGGCGGGACGGTTGAGGGAAAGGCACGTGTCGCGCCCTCTCGCCCCTAGCCGCCGCAGGAGACGCCCAGGGCGTCGGGAATCCCGGGCGGATTTCCGGCCACCGTAGGCGCGGGCTTGCGGACGGTGAGCAATGGGTAGCTCACCGTCCGGTAAGGACCAGGCCCGGGTCGACGGCGCGTCGTATTCCACGCGCGCCTCAAAGAGATGTCGTTAGCACAAAGTAGGGGTCCACTAGGGCCGATGCCTGCCGGGGTCGCGGGAAGGTACTTATGGGTCACCGAGGCCCCCGCAACACAGGCAACAGGAAGGAATACGGGTGGGTTTTAGTCAGTAAGAGTCTGACACACCCTCCCGCTCCGCCCAGAGCGGGAGAAGTTATTTGATGATTTCCCACCCTCAAAAAAAAAAAAAAAAAAAAAAAAAAGGGAGATTGGCTCCTGCCCAATCTCCCCTAGATTGTGATTCCAAACGCCTCCTGCCGGAGGCTCTACGCGGGGGTCGTGCGGTCCATGGCCTTTTACGAGGCACCGGTGTGGGCGCGTTCTTTGACGCGGTGGTCAGCCTGCTGGTTGAACGTGTCTCAAAGGGTCATGGCCATCCGGGTGGTCCGGGGATACCGCACGATCTCCGGTGAGGCGGCGAACCTCATTGCCGGATTACCGCCCTGGGATCTGGAGGCAAAAGCCTTCGCGCACATATGGGAATGGTGCGAGTAGGCGTAAGGCCGC
Source organism: Atethmia centrago (assembly GCA_905333075.3). Lineage (NCBI taxonomy): Eukaryota > Metazoa > Arthropoda > Insecta > Lepidoptera > Noctuidae > Atethmia > Atethmia centrago. The sequence goes on from HG995369.1 coordinate 25,598,620, forward strand.
AGAAATAACGGCACAACGGACAGAGCTCCGGTGGGATCTCATGGCGATATGGAGTGTGATTGTCGCATTCCATTATTGGGAACGTGGCGATAAGTCCCCTTTAAGGTGTGGCTAGAGAGGCGCCCCGGAGTCCTCACCTTCCGTCTGTCGCAGGTCCTTACCGGACACGCTGACGGCTGACGGCTTGTTGGGAGGTTCCTAAGGCGAGAAGAAACGCCCGGGTGTCACATTTGTGTGGATCGCCCGGAGGACACAGGGGGGCATACAGTGGAGGTCTACCTGGCTTGGGCGGGGCACCGCCGTGTGCTTGTGGATGCGATCGGCGGCGATGATCTGCCATGCATTGGTTCGGGTCATGGTACGGAGCGAGAGGTCATGGGAAGCCGTCACCTCCTTTTGCTAAGCAGTAATGCTCGCAAAGGAGGAGGCGGAACGAGTGAGGGAGAGGCAAATTTCGCGCCCTCACGCCGCAGCCGCCGTAGGAGACGCCCTGGGCGTCGGGAATCCTTGGCCGTTTCCCGGCCACCGCAGGCGCGGGTTGCGGACGGTGAGGAATGGGTAGCTCGCCATCCAATAAGGACCAGGCCCCGGTCAACGCGACGGCGCGTTGTGTTCCACGTGCGCCTCAAAGAGATGTTAGCACAGTAGGGGTCCGCTAGGGCCGATACCTGCCTGGGTCGCCGGAAAGTCCGAAAGGGATACCATGGCCTCTGGCAACACACAGACAACGGAAAGAATACTGGTGGGTTTTAGTCAGTAAGAGTCTGACAAACCCTTCTGCTCCCCCCAGAGCGGGAGAAGTTATTTAAAAAAAATAATGTATGTTCGAAAACCTCTGAAACACGCGATTTTTACTTTTAACAAACAAACAAACAAACAAATAAACAAAAGAACTCATTTTCGCAGTTATAATATTAGTTAGGATTGAAGTGTCGGCGTTGTGGGATTTGTCAATGTAATTTTTGACATTTGACGCTGACTCACAGCCCGTTTTGAAAAGCATTGTTTTCGAACTCGGTAAACAAACGTTATACTTATGACAATAAATCATGCTTCTAAATAAAAATATAACACATGTCATGTTTTTTATAACATATCTTCTATATTCGTCCGTTTGTTTTGTATTTGTCTTTTGTACAGTTGCCATTTTTTGCAGGTTGACGTCCAGTGATACAGTTACGGATGTTACGTAAACTCAGAATCCCAAAAGTGTATTCATCCGGTAAGACGCTAAAATACAAAATTACATAAAAAGTGAGTGGCAGCCGGGGTCGCGGGAAGGTACTAATGGGTCACCGAGGCCCCCGCAACACAGGCAACGGAAGGAATACAGGTGGGTTTTAGTCAGTAAGAGTCTGACACACCCTCCCGCTCTGCCCAGAGCGGGAGAAGTTATTTGATGATTTCCCACCCAAAAAAAAACAAAAAGCTATCCACACGCAATCATATACATATATCTACCCGCAAGTCAGCCAGTAAAAAAATAAAAACTAACCTAAATTCTACGAACAGAATTACGACTTTAGCTCCAAATAGAACCAGCTGATTGATCACGAACGGCTTGGACTAATAGCCCTTAAGGTTAAAGCACTCACAGTTTATTATTACTATCTAAACATTTATCTTTTACTAATTTATTTTGAATTCCATGAAAAACAGATTGAAATGTTTACGATCAACTGAATTGAAGAAACGTATTTATATCTCTTTCCCTTTGTCAAACCATGTATTATCTGCAAAAACGTGTTGAAAAACACAATGAAGGTTACCGTAGTTGGGAAGTTGCGATGAATTTATCCCAAAAACAAACTTAACATTGTAGTTGAAAAACATGTTCTCCCATACATCGATATAAGCCACGGTCAATTCTCCAACTGCAAAAAGTTGGTCAAGTTTCCTTTTAATTTCATTTTAAGGACTACAGCCATGAATTTTTTCACATCTCCATAAACTACCATTTAGCTGGGGGGGGGGGGGGGGGGGGGCTGGACTTGAATCAAAAATTAGCACTTGAATGCTTAATATTACGCAAGCGGATCCTTGAATCGGAAAGTGGTGTTCACAGAGGACCCGTAATATTTTTGAACGGCCTATCCAACGATCCCCACACCAAGGGGTAGACAGAGAAAAAAAAATATCATACCCACAAGATTTGTATACAGTCTGTCTGTCTGCCCCCGCTGTAGCTCAGGGACTCTTAGTACTAGAAAGCTGTAATTTGGCATAGATATATGGGAGAACATGTTTTTCAACTAGAATATTAAGTTTGTGTTTAGGATAATTTCATCCCACCGATAATCCCGGTCCGAGACGCACTTGGCCGGTTTTTTTTTAAGAAATAGTCATGCTCATTTTTGTCTTGTATCGGTTTTGTTTCGGTTTGTGTTTAAAAAACAAAAGTTATTTGGACAGGACAACGAAAACCAAAAAACAATACTTTGCACTGGTCGAGTAGGGTATTTTCAACCGAATACGCCCATAGTAACAATTTGACATAAACAACGCCTTTATTCTAACAGTAAGGGCTATTTTTGTAGTTCAAGCTTCACCACTAAGTACAGTACTATGTACCAGAATCTATAAGGGGTAGGCGCTACATAGAATATAAGAAGCAATACTGAATTTCCGCTATTTATTTAAGAGGTCCTGCTCACTTTTACGCGCTAATCACATAAGTATTGTTTTATGATGACAATCGCCGCATATTCAATGTGAGTTTTCATGAGAATTAACTTCACCAGTTGGCACCACTTTGACAGCACTGAGACGCCAGGACCGGGCACCTGTCAAAAGCGTCAAAGCGCCTATATTTTTTTATTCGTGACTGAATGATGAACTGAATGATGAATGAAACGAATGATGAACGTCAATTATATTTTATATTCATTGTCGAAATGGAAGACCTCTTGTCAAAGTGGCGCCAACTGGTGGCGTGAATTTTCATAAAAATCCTCAATGAGCTTTCATTTATTAAAAAATATATTTATGTAGTCTTCTACCATTTCAAAATGATAAAAAACAACTTTGTTCAGTTTAGAACAATCAGGGGAAAATATAAAAAAAATGTAACAGATTACAGAGCCATAATTATGTGCCAGATTTTTACAAATTCCCTGGACTCCATTCTAGGATTCCCTGTGTCGTGGGGTTCTGACAACAAGCTAGACATTTCCATAAAAGTCCGGATATTGTAGTTTTCAATATTTATTTTTCAGGACCATTCAATAGAAAAAAGTCCCCGTAAGTCGAAACGTACGGACAACCCTATTGGTTTGATGATAGTTACATGTCTTACTTACTGTGTTGTGTTTGTATGAGAAAATAAATTCTTATAATTAGTTCAAACTAAAGAAATCTTGTTTAACATTTTATCTCAAACTAATATCAACTCCATGTGGCTAACCATCCTTATTATATCGAAGTAAGTGCATACCCTTCCGAAATCGATTACTGACGTGACGTCATCAAGACCCGGCTGACCCGGTGTTTCACGATAACGATTAATTGCGTCAATACCACGTCATCATTAAAGTGTCTTGATTAATGATTGCTTATTCAACCTTCTACAGCGATGACGTAGCGTTTCTTTTAGGGGAATTAATAAAGTTTATTTTTTTACTTTGTGGAAAATGTATTAGGGTTGGTTTTATTTACGGTGAGTATGGTACAGACAGCAAAAGGGATTATAGTTAGTATTCTGAAAATAATAGATGTTTTACGTCTGTATCTCATGGGACATGCTGAGGGGCTTGTGGCTAAGTAATAACAGACGCACGGGTCAATTGATCAGGTTAATAAAATAAAAATAAATAATAAATTGTTTTTTTATTCGGAACAACGTAGGAACCATTATTGTTAGTACACACATAAGACTTATACACTAGGATTAGTAGGTAACAAATTAAAGAAATACCAAAGATAAGCATAATTATTAAAGGCCGGTTATTGATTCATGTACTTACGAGACATTTCATGCGGACAAAGATTCCGCATGAGATGCCTCAGTACAGGAGCTCTCGGGTCCTCGGCTACGACTTTCATGATGCTATTTCTACTCCCCCGAATCCTCCTCACAAGCGATGCCACCTTTTTCCTTATGATTGCATGGAAACCATCTGTACGCGATTGGGAAAACTTTCCTGAGGCACTAAAGAAACGAGGGAGTCTCTCAACATCATCCTGAAAACATTGTTATATTGGACGCGCAAGGCATCTAGCGTCCCCTGCGAACAACTGAACCACAGACTTCCCGTGTACAGGCCTTAACAGTACGCTTTAAACAAGGTTATTTTGACCTGATCGGTACAACGAAAAAATCTGCGTGCCAACATGTTCCCGCGGACCGTCAACGCCCTGCGCTCCCTCTCCACGTCATCATCGTCCTTAAGGTCGTTGACAAGTATATGGCCCAGATATTTAAACTTCGTCACCTGCTTTATATTAGCGCCGTTCAAGGTAATTGAAGGAATGGTGTCTGGGCACTTGCCTCCGGCCCCAAAGACCATGAACCTAATGTTTGCCTAACAACCTAACGCTTGCCGCAGTTGGTCCGTAGATGGGTGACCATCTTTACATACCAAGACCCCTCCGTGCCTCGAAAAGCACGTTTAGCCATTGGTCCCGGCTGTCGTTCGTGGATCTTTGACAGTCGTTACGGGTAGTCAGAAACCCGAAAGTCTGACAACCAGTCTTACCAAGAGGTATTTGTGTTACCCAGTGACTGGGTTGTGGAGGTCAGATAGGCAGTCGCTCCATGTAAAATACTGGTATTCAGCTGCATCCGGTTAGACTGGAAGCCGACCCCAACATAGTTCGGAAAAGGCTGGTCAGATGATGACATGCGTAAGACTTAGATGTCAGACGAAACATAAGTACACACTTACTTTAGAGATGTCGTCAGCACATAGGTAGGGGTCCACTAGGGCCTATGCCTGCCGGGGTCGCGGGAAGGTACTTATGGGTCACCGAGGCCCCCGCAACACAGGCAACAGGAAGGAATACGGGTGGGTTTTAGTCAGTAGCTCCGCCCAGAGCGGGAGAAGTTATTTGATGATTGCCCACACTCATAAAAAAAAAAAAAGTACACACTTAGCTGCCAGCTTACTGATTACTTTTCTGGCTGTACATTTGTTTGAGATGAAATCTCAATAAAATGCTTAAGTATCAACCTCTGCTATAATTGAGTACATAGGTAAATGCTATACGGGTAGCAGGATTCCATTATTAAAAAAAAAAAACTTGCAGTTTATGGAGGTAATTTGAATGTTTCTGTTTTGATTTTGTTAACTTCATTATCAGGAGCTAAATTCAGACCAGTGGTGGCCCAGCACAAACGGCTGCGACTTACGAGTTGTAGGTCGTAGGTTGAACCCAGGCAGGCACTTTACTTTGTGTAAATTATTTCATAACTACTGTTCTGAAAACGGTAAAGGAAAACATCGTGAGGAAACTGGCATGTCCTAGAACTAAAAAAATCGGCCAAGTACGTGTCAAACCACGCACAGTGAAGTTGGTTTTAGGTTCCGTAGTTGGGCAGTCGGTATGAATTTATCCCAAAAACAAACCTAACATTGTAGTTGAAAAACATGTTCTCCCATACATCGATATATGCCATGGTCATTTCTCCAACTGCAAATTTAAGTTGGTCGACTATTACTCGTTAACTTGTAAAGCCCACTTGCACAGCTGTGATAGTTTTCCATTTTTTTTAATTATATGTACTACTACCATGATTTTTTTTCACATCTCCATAAACAACCACTTGACTCTGTAGCACTTTAATGCTTAATATTACGCAAGCAGATCCTTGAATCGAAAAGTGGCGGTAATAGACCCACAATACTTGTAAACGGCCTATCCAACGATACTCCACACTATGGGGTAGACGAGAATAAAAATATCATCCCCACATTACGTGCAAGGGAGGTACCCTAAAAATGTTTTTTTTTCAAAATTTAATTTTAGCACTTTTATTTGTATGTACGAGGTGCATTCAATAAGTACCTAGCCTCATCGTCAGAGGGCGCTGTAGTTTCAAAAGAGTTTTACCACAGTGTAGCACATTCTTTTTTAATTCTTTTTCAAATTTTCATTCCAATCCCTTCATTTGTTTTAATTTGACAACTTATGGAAGCGAACGTGTCGATCGGTTTTACAAAAATGGAAAAAGAGCAATAACGATATTGCTCTTTTTTCTTCGGTGATTCGATTCCTATTTTTGGAAGGGAAAACGCGCATCGAAATCAAAGAGCGCTTGGATGCTGTGTACGGTGACTCTTCTCCATCGATGGCCACCGTCAAGAATTGGTTCAACGAGTTTGCACGTGGCCGTACGTCGGTTTTTGATGAACCACGTCCAGGTGCACCGAAAACAGCTGCTACGGAGGAAAACATTAAAAAAATCCATGATTTCGTATTGGCAGATCGCCGATTGAAGGTTCGGGAGCTAGCTGAGACTGTAGGCATTTCAGAAGGAACAGTGCATCATATTCTTCACGAGGAACTCGGCATGAGAAAGCTGTCGGCGCGATGGGTGCCGCGTTTACTCACACCAGAAAACAAGCGCAACCGTGAGACCACATCGGAGACGTGTTTGGCGCTGTTTAAGCGGAATCCAGCGGAGTTTTTGCATCGTTTTGTGACCGTCGATGAAACCTGGATCCACTGGTACACACCAGAGACCAAGGAGCAATCAAAACAATGGATCCAGACCGGGGAACGTGCTCCAAAGAAGGCGAAAACTGTAAAATCGGCCGGAAAAGTTATGGCCACCGTTTTCTGGGATTCACAAGGTGTGATCTACATCGATTACCTCGAGAAGGGTAAAACAATTACAGGGCTTTACTATGCCGATTTATTGGGCCGATTCGACGCCGAATTAAAGAAAAAACGACCCCATCTGGCGAAGAAAAAAGTGCTGTTTCACCACGACAACGCACCGGTTCACACGTCTGCCGTTGCCATGGCCAAATTGGTCGAATTACGCTACGAATTGTTGCCCCATCCACCGTATTCTCCAGATTTGGCCCCTTGTGACTTCTTTCTGTTTCCTAATCTGAAAAAATCACTCGCCGGGAATAGATATGGATCGAATGAGGAGGTCATCGCCGCCACGGAGGCCTATTTTGCAGAGTTTGACAAAAACTATTTTTCGGACGGGTTAAAAAAGTTGGAGCATCGCTGGGCTAAGTGTATCGAACTAAAAGGAGACTTTGTTGAAAAATAAATTGCCACTTTTCCAAAATTTTCGTTTACTTTTTGTAGGCTAAGTATTTATTGAATGACCCTCGTATGCCTATGTCAAATTACAGCTTTCTAGTACTAAGAGCATCTCTGACCTACATCGGGGACAGACAGACAGACAGATGGACAAGGCGAAACTAAAAGGGTTCCTTGTTTACTATGGAACCCAAAAAAATCGAAGACATGTGACATCCACCAACCCGCACTGGGCCAGCGTGGTGGGCCTACTCCCTCTCACAGAGAAGAGGCCTGTGCCCCAGCAGTGGGAACATTATAGGCTGATTATGAATTATTTATGAAGGAGCTTAATTCACAGCCCTCATTGTTAATCAATGAATTCACCTCATAATAATGTTATGCTTGGCAGACGGTTTTGTAATCGGAGTTTGTTATTAAGATCACTTACCTTGGGTAATGTCCTGTAATGAATTTTTGAAAATTTTTGTAATGCCCTGTTTCACCATTAACCTACCAAAGTTTTGCATTTTCTTGCGACTGCACAGTCGACTCATTCTGTAAAAATCTCACCGTGAATACTTAGCCCAGGTACGCACGGGCAATTTTTTCTCGCGGCGAGTTTTTTCGCACACTGGATTTTCAACTCTCTGCTTAGCGCCAAGAGTTGAACATCCAACAGTGAGTTTTTCGACGCTCTGGTTTGCACTCTGTTGGATTCTCAATGCTAGGCTCAACAGCGAAAGTTGAAAACCCAGTGCGCGATAAAATCCCGCCGCGATATTTTTACGTCCGTAGCTTAGGTGAAGTGAGCTTGAAGTGAGCTGTCAATAGTGTCAAACCCTAGTATGAGCCGGTCGATCCTGTAAAAATCTCATTGTGAAATCTTAGGTATAGTGAATCACCTAGATTCCCATCTGTATTTTTATGGCAAATAAATTATTATTATTATTAGGTGAAGTGACCTTTACGTGGGCTGTCATTCCACCCGATGTTAAGGATTGACACTATTCACATCTCACTTCACCTTTTTTTTTGGGTGGGAAATCATCAAATAACTTCTCCCGCTCTGGGCGGAGCGGGAGGGTGTGTCAGACTGTTACTGACTGCCTGTGTTGCCAGGGGCCTCGGTGACCCTTTAGTACCTTCTCGCGACCCCGGCAGGCATCGGCCCTAGTGGACCCCTACATTTGTGCTGACGACATCTCTTTGAGGCGCGCGTGGAATACAACGCACCGTCGACCCGGGCTTGGTCCTTACCAGACGGTGAGCTACCCATTGCTCACCGTCCGCAAGCCCGCACCTACGGTGGCCGGAAATCCGCCCGGGATTTCCGACGCCCAGGGCGTCTCCTGCGGCGGCTAGTCTCCTACGTTTTCACTGTGAGATTTTAACAGAATAGATTAGCAGGTGGAATGACAACTCACTTTACCTAAGTATTTACGGTATTTTTTTTTTAGAATAGACCAACAAGTGAACATCATGTACCTATCACATAATTATTTATCTGTCATATAATATATAAAAAAAGAATGGAAAATAAAGCAATTTTCCATTCTTTTTTTACCTTGTTTGGTATAGTAATTTTATTCTAGGTGCATCGTCTTCACATATAATTTTAAAATGTACCTTTACAAAATTTTGTAAAACATTTTAAAAGAGTAACGGTGGAGTTTCTTGCCCATTCTTCTCCATACAAAACTATCTTTTGGAAGGGGCAACTAGAATCAATTTTATTTTTTTGTAATTTTTGTTGTTCAAAAGTGCCTTTTATGTGCCTATTTGAAATAAATAATTTGACTCAACCACACTTAACACAACGCCTTGAGTAATTTAATTACTTAGTACTTATTTTAATTATTTTTCATTGTATAGTCTTAGTTTATGTATTCTTTTTATTTTTTTAAAGTTACGCATTGATACAGATATATATTTTTTTGTATTTATATAAATACTTTATTCAGCTTGAATTACAAATATTTATGTGGAAAATTTTCACTTACCTGATTTATTGCTTCACACAGGGGACGTCATTACGTCATTCGACAAGTAGGTAATTGCTGAAAATCAGCGCTGTTGACGATAGGCTTGTCCGAAGTCACAGCATTTCGCTGAGCAACGACCTTTTCTTGCACAGATGCGACGCATTGTTTAATTGTTCTAGTTTTAATTGTTTATTTGTTATAAAAGTAGTTATTTCCCCACTGCAATGGGCATTCTGTTTTGTTTTGATTGTATGTTATGTTGTCATTGGTTGTCATCTGCCAGTGGCGCAACAGAGTAAATATTACGTAATCGACAGGATTGTCAAAATTATATGGGTTGATTACGAGGCTTTTAGCTACTTTGTATATTATGTGTCTATTTTACGTATTTTTTTATAATGTGCGTTTTGTTTGTGCAGAATAAACAATTTTTCTTTCTTTTTTTTTTTACTTTGACTTTGAGGTGGCCAGTATCTTTTTAAGCTCACTTCCTCTAAGTTTTCACAGGGAGATTTTTACAAAATAGAGCGGCTTAACTCAATACCAACTTGATTCAAACCAAACTTGGCAGGCTTTTATGATACGTCTACTTCCATTTTATTTCTGGGACAGGAAACAAAACAATATTATTATTGTCCCATACAAGTTTTATTCGATTTAATGACAGTCTGATTTGAGAGAAAACAAAATAAAGAGAAATATGTTTTGTTTTGTATTTTTCCGGATGAATTTATAATTTACAGAAAAATAAGACTCACTTTTTTGATAATCCTTATACATAAAATATAATGAAACAAAATCCGCCGCGTCTGTTTGTCTGTCTGTCTGTCTCTCTGAACGCGAAAACTCAAAAACTACCGAACTGATCCAAATGGTTTTCACCAATGAACGCAATGATTCTTGAGGAAGGTTTAGGTGTATAATTCATTAGAGTTTTGTGTAAATTGGCTGAAATATGACGATTCTTGTTGAAGATGTCGGAAAAAATCATGCTGACTGGGAGTTTTACTGAGATACTTAAAATTAATGTTCTACAGAATCCTGTAGAACATTAATTTTAAGTATCTCAGTAAAACTATATATATATATATATATAGTATATCTTCACAACTTCAACAAAAATCTTTACGATAGTATCTATGTCTTACGGTTGTTGCAACCCAGTGCTGGGCACGCCACGATTGCGGCGATAAGTCCCCTCTCTGAGGAGTGGCTGGAGAGGCGCCACGGCGTCCTCACCTTCCGCGTGACGCAGGTCCTCACCGGACACGGCAGCTTCGGGAGGTTCCTGTGTCGGATAAGGCGGGAGGAAACGTCCGGGTGTCACCACTGTGTGGATCGCCTGGAGGACACGGTGGAGCATACGGTGGAGGTCTGCCCGGCTTGGGCAGAGCACCGCCGTGTCCTAGTGGAGGCGATCGGCGGCAGAGACCTCTCGCGTCCGGCCCTGGTTCAGGCCATGGTACGGAGCGAGAGGGCATGGGCAGCCGTCACCTCCTTCTGCGAAGCAGTAATGCTCGCAAAGGAGGAGGCGGGACGGTTGAGGGAAAGGCAAGTTTCGCGCCCTCTCGCCCCTAGCCGCCGCAGGAGACGCCCAGGGCGTCGGGAATCCCGGGCGGATTTCCGGCCACCGTAGGCGCGGGCTTGCGGACGGTGAGCAATGGGTAGCTCACCGTCCGGTAAGGACCAGGCCCGGGTCGACGGCGCGTTGTATTCCACGCGCGCCTCAAAGAGATGTCGTCAGCACATAGTAGGGGTCCACTAGGGCCGATGCCTGCCGGGGTCGCGGGAAGGTACTTATGGGTCACCGAGGCCCCCGCAACACAGGCAACAAGAAGGAATACGGGTGGGTTTTAGTCAGTAAGAGTCTGACACACCCTCCCGCTCCGCCCAGAGCGGGAGAAGTTATTTGATGATTTCCCACCCTAAAAAAAAAAAAAAAAAGTATCTATGTCTATTTTTTAAGGATGATCCACAGTAACCATTTTTATCTTTTGGAATTTGATAAAAAAAAACAATTATTTCCGAAGCTATTTGACCAGTATTATATTAATCCTTACCCAATAAAATATGTTATTTTAATTGGGCATTTAATTAAGGTTAAAATATGCCTTGACATCATTATCATTTAAATGAATACTTTAAAAGATATCACGGATTCCAAACGACGCGTATTAAATTAATTATGGTTGACGGCGGCACGGGAGTCAATGACCTTTTGCTCTGCTATTAGGTACTATGAAAGAAAAAACGGCTGAACGGATTTGGATGAAATTTGGCACACAAATAGTTAATAATCTGGATTAACATATAGGATAAATTTATCCCGGTAATAGCCTTTCTTTTGGATAATTTCCGACCTCCACGCGGGCGAAGCCGCGGGCAAAAACTATTTTCTTATAAACTCAAGTTTTGACTCATGTCGTACGAGGCTAATTACGCCTGTCTATCAAAATCTCGTCTTACGCTTTGTTTTCCTAAGAAAACGACGAACGGTTACACAATAATAGTTGTTCAAATACAGTGCGTTTTATGACACCTTAAATGTGAAATTCTAGTGAAATGTCAGTTTTTATGACATGTTATAATATGATGAAACCGCTTTCCTAGGAAACCAAAGCTCTAGCCACCCTTCGGTGTTCTAGGCTATTGATTGACTAAGCATCATGCATCATAGTGGCTACAATTTTCACCAATGTGCAATGCCAATAAATATAGTGGTACGATACGATCGCATACGCAACGTTAAAAATGTATAGAACTCTATAAATTGTTATGAAGCTTTTACATTGTTAAACAGCGACCTGGCTATTGTTTGATGAAGAATTTTTAGAATAATTACGTAACAACGCAGGCTTTGAAGTTTGGTATTGTGTTACCAGAAGCCCTGAATTCATCCATGAATGTTTACAGAATGGAGAACAATTGATTCAAAGAAGCTCCAGAAAGAATGTGTATTTGGCTCAACATTTTTGTAAGAATATTGTGCAATATTTATGCAACTTGATGAGTAGATAATTTAAGAAGTCTAGCAACCGCCACCGTCTCTAAATGTATGAGAACTGACCGTCCTAAAACAACCAAGGAATTTGTTAGGACAGAATGTCCCTGTACTATTAACATTCCGCTAGACCTCGCCCAAGTTTCACCACAATACTCAATTTATTTTTAAAGTTAAGTAAAAGATAAGCAAGGTGCGGAACTGGTGAGTGTCACTGGTGACCCAATTGCCATAGTGGACGATCCCAACAAGTCAGCTGAATGGACATATCAGTATAGATCAGTGTACCAACACAACGCATACCTAAACGCTTGTGTACTTTAGTCATCTGCCTAGCCTTTTGAGGTGAATGTTTGGTGTCTTTAAATTTGCTTCCACAGTGGGAGGCAATTCAGAAAATTGATGATTACAAAATCGGGGGATACAGTTTGGTGTTACATCTTACATCTTTATCCAAAATGTAATGTGGAGGCATTACCGATAACTAAAGGATCAAAGAAAACATAATAAAGAAATAATTACCCGTTACGTATTCACGTAAAGCACACGCCCGAGTCCACGACACAGCCACACCCCAATTTTTGAAACTGTGTTGCCGTTGGTTTCCCGTCTAATTGAATGCAGCTGAATGCCAGGATTTTACATGAAGCCTAACTGACCCCCACAAGTGAGTAACACGATACCCTTTGGTAAGACTGGCTAGTGGAATTCCGGGCTTCTTCCTTTGGGACATCGACTACCTGTAATGATTATCAAAGATCAACAGATGACAGCCGTGACCAACGGCCTTAACATGCCTTTCAAGACACGAAGGGGTCTTGGTATGAAATTGACCTATCCACGGACCGGTGTCGGCAAGCATTGCTGAAAATTTGATCATTCGATTAACATAGAGGCTCTCCTTGTGTAATTTATAGTAGAACAGCTGTTGCCCGCGACTTAGTCTGCGTGTATTTTGTACGTCACAATTTGTTTTTATCCATGATGAAAAGTAGCTTGTGTCTTTCTCCAGGTCACAGGCTACCTTTCTTTACAATAACAATCGGTATAGTGATTTAGGCGTGAAAACGTACTTAACAGACAGACAGACCTAGCAGAGTTACTTTCGTATTTATAATATTGGTATGGATGGATACATAAACAGAAAAATGAAAAAACCAGTGAAGTGCTAGTCGGACTTGCACACAAAAGATTCTGTACCGTATTAAGATCGAGCCAAAAAAAGCCGAAAAAAAACACGTTTCTTGTATGCTTACTAACTTATTAAATTTTTCAACCTATTACGGTGCATTAGATACAGTCCGCTGACAGATGGACGGACGGACGGATGGACAGCGGATGGTTAGTAATGGGGTTCCGTTAGGCATCCTTCGGGTACGGAACCCTAAAAACTGAACATTATGTTAACATTCGTAGGTACTGTTCACATCGCTTAAAAATCCTTCAACATGTCATACTAAAAACGTAAAATAAAACCAGCCAAGCAACGTGCTAAAACAGCGCTTGGTGCGAAAATTCCCGAAGGTTTCAACTTGTACATTTAACTTTATAACAGGATTGTCGCCCCGTTGGCAACGCTAATGGAATGTGTAAACTATTCGAATAACGTTATACTATTTGCTTTTGTACTTTTAACTTAACTAGCTTTTGTTCGTTCGTTTTCGTATGCTACGGAAATAGAGCTCTTAGAATAGAATCTTTCTTTTGTAAGTGGTCTGCGCAGAATGTCTTATTTTTTCGTACTTCTCTATTAGTCGTTTGGATGCAATTTCTATTAAATTATTCGTTTTAATTTCGTCAAAAAACTAAATATAAGATGCAAAATGCAGCACCGACCTCCAGCCTGAAAAAATATATATAAATATATAAAATAAATATATATATTATAAATTTTCTGACGACTGTGACACAGTTTATACTAGTATGGTCGTCAACGTAATCTCTTATAAATAGGTATTCATTGCCATGACTTTGTGCATAGACTAAGAGAAATTTGTAATTATAGTAGTGATAAATAATACTATTATTATTATTATTTAAAATACATATAATTATATTATATAAAATGCTACTCGACACGAACATTTTAGTATCATGGGTTTCCAAAAAGTGACGCCCGATTCCATACCCAATGTTGGTTTGACAGGTGACTTTTTGAATTATTGGAGTTCAGGGGCAATTCCGAGTTATGAGACATGGAGAGAGGTTGGATAGGATGATATTTCAGATCGATTTAGGAGGAAACCGGAAAAAATAAAAGAGTGAACATTTTAAATTCCAGTGTAGGATTCGATTACTATTTCTTGGTACAGTATAGTCAAGTACAACATAGTCACAGTGGTTTGCAGTTGGAAGATAAGGTTCTGTTTCTGGCAAAAAAATCTCTACAAAACTTGTTAAGTCGCGAAGAAAAGTTAAGGGAAACAGAGAGCTCAAACTCAAACTCAAATATTTTACTGCACTCATGTGGTAAGGAGATGTTTGGTAACATTCAAAGGGTCAAGTGCCTGATATAAATCCTGTAAATAGCAAATTCCAAAGCATTCTTGTCAAATCAAAATGACCATATTAAGTCTAAGATTAATAAAGGGAAAGTACCTAGATATCAGTTGTAAATACTTATTATAAACTAGCTGCCCCGACAGACGTTTTCCTGTTCTCAATAATTAATACAAAAAGGACGTTCAGTTTTCCCCGAATTTGAAGATTTTGTATGTATGTATTATGTTGATAGCGCCCCAGCCGCGCCCAACAACTTGGGCGCCAGCCGCCGAATGTGGGGGCCGAAGTCCCATCGGCTGTCGAGCACCAATCCCAGGTACTTCATGATAGACTCGACAGCGATTCGAGCTCCCCCGACCACGATGTGTGATCCGGGCAGAGGCGCCCGACGGGGGCCATAAAATACTATGGCCTCCGACTTGTTGAGGGCCACCACTTGTGAGACCGCAGCCGTCGCCAGCAACGCTGCCTCCTGGTACGAGCTCCCCCAGGCCGTGACCAGCGTGTCGTCCGCATAACACGTCAATTCCACGCCCAGCTGGAGCTCGCCCCGCAGCACCCAGTCGCACCCGATATTCCAGAGGAGTGGGCCCACGACCGAGCCTTGTGGAACACCGCACGACATGCAGTGCTGGTTTCCGCCACGCCCCGTGTGATACACCTCTCCGCCAAATTATCCCCAACGATGCGGTGGAGGTAGGGAGGCACTCGATGGTACCGCAGTGCCTCCCGAATACAACTCCAGGGCAGGGTTTTGAAGGCGTTGGAGATGTCCACGGACACCGCCAACATCACCCCGCCCCGGGACATTGCTTCCTCCACCAGGTCTCTCACTCGCGATATTGCGTGTATGGTGGAGCGCCCGTGCCGAAAGCCGAACTGGCTCTCGGCCAGGTCAGGCCCCTCTCTGCACAAGTGGCCGACGAGGCGGGTAGCGATTATCTGCTCTAAAAGTTTCCTTACCTCATCTAGCAGTACTATGGGCCTGTACGCGGTCGGTGAGTCCGCAGCGTGCCCCGCCTTCCTGAGCAGGACCAGACGGCCAGATTTCCACAAAGTGGGAAACTGGCTCTGCTCAAGGCACGCTGCGTAGAGTCCTCTCAGTTGGGGCTCTAGCTCCTTCAGGGAGAGAGCTAACACGCGGCCGTGGATTCCGTCGTGGATCCACGGCCGCGTGTTAGCGGTGCCACGTTCTTGGCCTGGAGCCACATCACGGCCGCCCCCATCTCTGCCTGTGTCACCTCTGGGACGATGATGGCATTCTCTTCCGTAGGCTCTGTGGCTGTGGGCAAAGCCATCGGTGGTGGAGTATGCTCCGCTCTTGCCGGGAAGAGGGCTGAGACTACTCCTCCCGCAGCTCAGGTTGGAGACTCTCCGTGAGTGGAGGCGCCGCGAACCGCTCGATAGGGGCGCCCCCACGGATCCCGGTCAATAGTCTCCAACATCTCCTCCCTGGCTCGCTTCCTCGCTTCACCGATGACCAGCCACAGAGCCTCCTTCGCCGCGCGGTACACCTCATATAGCGCGGCTTCTTCGTCAGGGACCCGACGACGTCTCCTCCGGTATCGGGTGTACTGGCGCCTGACCGCCACGCACGCAACAAGTAATTGCGCGATCACGGCAGACCACCAGTACACCTGGCGCCTTGTTGAATGTGTGTGGACGCGGGGCATGCACGCGTCGCAGATTTGTGTCATCGCTCCGCAAAACCACAGCGCCTCCTCTTCGACGTCGATGGGTCCGTCTGTTGCCGACTCCAGGATCCAGGCCAGGACAATAGCGGCCTTCTCGAGAAGCTCCCTGTCGATGCGCTTATGCGCCCAGCGCGGACCGTCTGTTCGCAGAGCTGGTGGACTACGGCCACCGGTGCTCTGGGTGGAGACGTCAAAACGGATGTATCGGTGATCCGACAACGTCTCCACCTCCACGGCAACATGCCAGTCATGGACACGGCTTGCGAGAGCAGGGCTAGCGAACGAGATGTCGACTATAGACCCGCCCCGCTGTCGCACGCACGTGTGGACCGAGCCCCGATTTAGGACGACGAGGCTAGACGTGACCCTCCAGCGCGTCAGAATCAGTCACCGGAGATCCCCACGCCGCAAACTTGGCGTTGAGATCCCCTAGCAACACGGTTCTAACCTAACCTAACCCATTTGGTCGGGGTGCCCTGGCTTAGTCAGTGCGACCAATTCGGTTACCGCCAATTCCTACCAATCAGGGACGGTTCGTAATTTTACAGGTGATAAAATGGAGACAGATTCATGAAACCTGTCGATAAGTGCAGGTTCTTTCACAATTTGACGATTTGAAATTATTAAAAGATTGATTTGATTTATAAACTACTAAAAATAAAAGTTGTATTGTATTCACAATTTGTCGATAGTTTATAATCTCGCTAGATACTCGTAGATTATAAACGAATGGTGCTCATTATCTTACGGTGACATAATATAAATTCTACATTACCACAGGTATTTTATTTGAGTTTGGGTTTATTGACCACTTTTCTCTATTTTTTTTTCTGACTGTAACCTTAACCATAGTTATTTATAGTTGAGTTAAAAATGGAAAAAAAGTAAGAAAAAAGTTTATTCGTCACAGAATCAAGGTAAACAGAAAAATAAAACAAAATAGATCTACATATTATACCTAATCACGATCACAAAACACAAATAGTCAGCAGCTGCACGTCATGACTGTGACAAGAAGGCTTCCACTCAGCATAATGCTGTGCTATGGGGGTGCCACAGCACAGCGCTAATTTTCAGTGGTCACCCGAAAAGACGTACAGAAAACAAGTCAGATTTAACAAATTGTAGATAAATAGGTAACCAAATAAAATAAAACAAACAGTACTTAGAATATAATGCAACTCATCACCATGAGTGCATAAATAATGTACCCACCTAATACACTCAGCAGTTGGTTACAGTCAGCCAAAAATAACTATACTGAAGACTTATCCTTAAAATTAAAATCAAGGGTTATACATAGTAACACTCTACGTTAAATAATTCCGATGTCTTAAAATATCACGGTACGTAACAGTTTCGAAAGGGCTAAGTGGTTATTGAGTTGTAAATAGATAAATAAAAATGAGGAAAACGGTGGTGTAAACATATTTAATAGTTCCATCTGTTTTCAATCTTTCAACTCAGGTCAATATTCTGATCAATCTACAAACCTACAACGTACCTTTTAGAGAGAGTAGTGGTACTTACAGACTGCCAGTTTTTTTTTTTTGACAAACAACAGTAAATGAAAATTTAGAAAAAGAAACCATTTCTCCAAAAGTACACCCACGACATGACGAACGTTAATAAATTTTCTGTATAGCGAGCACTAAAACATGTCACCTTCGAACAATCGTTTTATTCATGATATATACGTAATCGTAATAATAAGTCACATGCAAATTTTACAAGACATACATTACGTTCTGAGTTGAGCAGCACAGCTACTGATAAATGCGTGCAATGACTGGACGGGTCCTCTCAATCTGTGTGGTTCTTTCATCAAAAAACCATTTCAGACACCAATCTACATGGTCTTTACATGATCTGGCCAAGATTATGTCTGGACTTTAAAAGATACTTTGACCTCTGAATTGGTTTCGGCCTTTCTTCTCAGAGTAATCAGATAGGAAACGCCGATCTCATCTAGTTTAAAAAAAAATGATTGACATGTAAAAGTGTTTGTACAAACCTACTTATAGAAATAAAATCTTTTATCATTTACATAAACACACGCCTTCTTCCCGCAGGGGTAGGCAGAAACTATAGAACTCCACCAGGTTTGAAGTAATAAAATAAAACCTATGTATTCAATATTTTTTTAAGTGAGTAAGTTTTACTTCGTTGGGTGCTTTGAGTGATTTTTGGTAGAGGAAAAACTTATTGGTTCACGTCCCCAACATGCCCGCGCCGACATGCTGTATTAGCAGTAAGTGAAATTAAATTGACCACATGAACAGTTTAATTTTAATTGTAATATAATAATTGTTGTTTGTTGTTTATTGTTGTACGAGTATATTGTAATTGTATTTTAATTGTAATATTGTTTTTTAATTGTATTTTTTTTTTTTTGAATTTTAAGTTTTTCCTATGTTGTTGTGCCCTAATAGGGTCCATAACTGTTCTTTAGCTTTAAGCTTTATGTAACATTTTTTATACACATTATGGTATGCAAATAAATGAAATGAAAGGAATGAAAGGAAATTATGTATACTGTGCATTGTTTAAATTTTGTTTTAGATAATCATTATTTTATTGAAGCAAAGACTTCTTTAGGCGCGTTGAGCTTAGTTTTCACTTCAATCCGCAGTCCCCATGCCTTTTTTTGACATTTTTATCACACTTGCCAAAATTAGCACGATTAAACTTGCCGTACTCAACCACCACCTTTATACCAAAACTGAAAGCTTTAACAAACTTAGTCCTGAACCCAGGACCTCAATGTAGTTAAAGTCTCAACAAGTGTAGTTAAAGTAATACTAGACTAAAGCACATTAGTGCAATGAAGTTGTATAAGCTCCCTGTATCGGGTTAAGACTGTGAACCGGGTAACGGATGGTTTACCTGTCTCCGCGTGTGTAATCCGCCTCGCTCGGTTAAACGTTACTAAGGAATGGTGTCGGTGACAATGTTGGTTTTAAATGGTTAAGAGTCGACAGACCATGTGCAGTCAACAGCACCTCAGGTTATACGAAACTGTCAAATTTCTCCAAATGATTTTAAACCTTTAAATGTTAATTGTTAAATTCAAAATCGAATGATAAAACTTGACAGTTTGTGGTAACTTGATGTGCTGGCGACTGTACATTGTCTAGCTCTAGTGATTTAGGTTAAATATTTTTGTTAGCTTTTCAAATAGCATAATTTTTGTACTAAATATACTCAAAAACTTAAAAGTGTTTCGTGACAGTTATATTATTTTTTAAATAAATCCCTAATTCATAAATTGATAACCAACATATTTAAACCTGGTTATACTGATACCATGCATAATGTCATACTGTCAAAAATATTTCCGTCAAATCAATCATTGCTGCCGGCTGTCATAATATATGTTTTGTATCGATTTGAATTTATTCCTCCATATTTACATACGAGTAATATGTTACGTTACTGTTTAATGCTGTGATTTAAATTGACTAACTAGAAATGGTTATCATTCCATGACCCTGGGTAACGCCAACACTGATAAGTTTATATGTTCTTTAAATACATTTACTCCCATTCGCTGTTCACTATTTTATCAGCTATTTTGGAAGGCCTATGTTCTGTCAGGGGTCCATAGTCACCTGTAAATATCTATTGTCTGATAATTGTATTTGTAGTAATAATATTACATAGGTAAATTCACTGATCACTTCATGTTAGATAGATCGATAGAACACTCTTTATTATGTACACCATAAAAATTACAGCTATAAATGTAGAAATTTTACATTGGGTGACACAATGGTCGATCGCTAAAAGCGATCTTTTAAAGACAATCTTTGGATGGATTAGGGGGGAAAGGAGAGACAATACTGCAGGTAGTCTGTGGTGTACCATTCACTTAAATACAATAAATACATACATAGACAAAACATATTAAAATTATCTATATAATACATTCAATAATAATTAATCATAAAACTAGCGCTAAAAACCAAAACAGGTGCATAGAACAAAGAAAATAAAAAATATGTTTAAGGAGAGAGATAGTGTTTTTTTACCACAATTTTAAAAATGGACAGAGATTGAGCACGCCTTATCGACACGGGCAAGGCATTCCACAACCGTACTGCTCGAACCGTAAAAGATTTATCATAGAAACTGGTGGAATGCATCGGCATCTCTAGTCTCAAGTTTTTCAATGACCTCAAGTATCTATTATGCGTGTCATTTAGGAACTTGAAACGTTCCTTAAGATAAGAGGGGGTTGTAGGATTGAACAGAATACTGTAGAGCTGAAACAAGATATGAGAATTCCAGCGAAGACGTATGGGATGCCACTTGAGGTTTGTACGGAATTCGGAGACGTGATCATATTTGCGCACGCCAAATATAAATCTTATGCATCTAATTTTGTAACAGCTTTCCTGTGCATGACGGTTCTAATATCCTCTGTAATCCATGGTGCCGGAAGATATTTGATTTTACTGCACGAATAGGAGCGTCGTACAGCTGCCGCCACATGTTATTACAATACCGGACATAACCAAATGCAATTCCATCCCAAGTATCCCGTATTGCTCATGGACATCTAAAAGTAATTATGTTTTGCATGTGGCATGTCAATTGCAAGTCATGAAGTTAGTGTTTGTAAATCGGCAGAACAGGGATGATGACTTATTTTTTTTTTTTTGTGTTGGGAAGATTATTAGAAATATTGGACACGTTTTTTTTTTCTTTTATTACGTAATTAAAAGATTACGGCGATAAATTGAGTTAAAATTTGTCATGACGTCACGTCTTGCTAGATTTTATTCTAAATTGTGACGTAGTGAACCCTACTTGAAGGCATTTTATCTAAGTATTTTTTTTATTAATATGACAAAGCAAAAAATACTTGTCTAATATTTGTATTATCTGAGTGACGGACTAAATAGAATTTCGTTTTTTTACCCAGGCATCATCCCTATGAGTGATATTAAACAAAAGTAAATAAACAAATAATAATAAGTACTTTCGTACTAGGTCATACAGTTGGATCAAGTTTATCATGCTTATTGGGAGGCTGCTACTGGATAGATGTTTAGAGGCAAGTAGTTGGTGATATTAACAGACCCACCCTGATGTTATATAGTGTAGAAATAAACATTAATGACTGATCTAAAAAAGATTTGCCCTTAATATAAGGTCAAAACAATTATAATCTGGTAAGGTCCAGAATCAAATCACGACATGTGAGCAACAAGACTTAGTGTACATAATTATTGACAAGTGAGCAAAATAGGGCAAATCCTTTGGAAAGCATCATTACTTATTATTGCAGTTTCGTGGGAAACCGTACAGTAGGGTACCTACGCTGCGCTCATACCATGACTTTGTTATGAGAGTGAAGCTAGAGGGGCCGTTTTACTTTCTGTGAGGAATAAAATGTTTTTCTATTTATTGTTGTTTTATCTTGTTGAAGTATTCCTTCCTACAGAGCACTGAAATTGCAGCTTCCAAAACCTTTATTCATATTTAATGACACTCACTCATTAATCTCAAAGGTATGATGGACTAAGAAATTCATTTGTAACCTCAATATCATCATCTGAAAAAATAATATTTCTCCTAAACCAGGGTTAAAAAATGAATATCGTTTGCAGAATAAGATAATAAATGAAATTCCCTACAAAATAAAATTGAAACCATCTTTATATGACAATTTTTTTTAGAGGCCCAAATCTCTTTAGAATATGGGCATTCGCCTTTACCTACACATTAGTTATTTTGCCATTTTGCTTCTGCCTAACTCTTTGGGAAATTAAAGGCGTGATGTTATGATATACTATGTTACATTAACCATTGTTTAAAATGCAAAAAAAAAAACTCAACACTTAGGAGTAAGGACGATAAGATCTATGATTAATCGGTCAAGGACAGCTAATGAGACACAATTGATTTTCTATTGTTTTACACCGAATCGGTGTCAAGCGGTACTTAACACTTTGCGGGATACTGAACGAGATACAATAGGAGTTTTAGTATTATCACATCTGAGGGCGCATAGTGTCCCGTAAAGTGATAATGCATAGAATCGCTTAAAGTAATCCTTAAACTAGATTTTCATTAGTCAATCCGCACGTCTAGTTCGATTAATTCCGGCTCGTTTGGTAATCCTCTCCGCTCGGCTGCAGCTTACCGGTGTGTTAGTACCGTAGACTAACTGCTCGAGCTTGTTGTAGGTATTAGGTACTATCGACATGGATAGTAGTTCGATATATTGCAATACGTAAGTAAGTGTTATTTTGTACTAGCTGCGTCCCGCGGTTTCACCTGCATAATCCTATGATCTGTAACAGGTTATTTTCGGCCAGTCTATCCATAGTAAAAAAGTAAGTTGGAGTCTCATTTCCTATAAAATCTATGGGAATAGGTTTCTACAATTACTGACTTTTCTAGTACTCAAACCTCTGGTCTAGTAAAGTTTTTGATTCCTGTATGAAACAGGATCGATTGGCACCAAAAAAATTAATTGTGAAAACTGCCCATTTTCTTGCTGACTGTACATTCAATTAAAAATCTGTGAATGCAAATCTAAATGTCTCAAATAGTTAAGGACGGTCTCTTTAGGCCGTATTCCTGTAGCTACAACGGTTAAGGTCAAGGCCCTTAATGCCCCGTCTCAAAAATCCACCCGGTATATATTTATAGTTAGGATAAGAATTCACTGATGATTTTTTTGTAGTTATAAGTAGCCTGATGTACAGGGTCACATTTAATTAAATACCTATACCACGTCTGTGATGTTGTAGTTGGAGTATTAAAAAAAATGCACTAGGTATCATTCTTGTCCAACGAATTGGTGTTCACAGAAGTCCTACCCCTAGTCCCTTTCATCCTTTTATGAAAGACCATTGATCCAAATCCAAGAACACATCACAGTATAACAATTTGAATGAATGCATTGACTAGGGACAACCTTTTTAACTTCATATATTCACTTACTAACAAAAACATCCATTCTACTTATAAGATAAACATAGCAACCAATTTCCATACATCTTTAAACTCGATTATCAGATTTTACACAAATTGTATGCCATTCTAAGCCAGTTGAACACCATAGGGAAATGCAGCTCTCAAAGATAAAACGAACAGACCAGGTAAATGATACAAAGCATACACCACTTACATATTCTCTGGAGGCGAGAGCGCTATTAAAGATAACTTCTGACTTAAATGTCTGTACGTTATGTTCTGAGGTTGATATCTAGACTAGGTTAATTTTAATATCAATATTAAGTTATTCAGAAAGGTTAGGTGCGAAGTGGTTCATATTATTAATATAATTTTCAAAAGGTGCCGAACATTGATCTTATTCTTAGACTAGCTTCTGCCTGCGACTTCGTTCGCGTGGAAGTCGTAAAACAACAATATACAAAAATAACAGCCACATTTTTATAACAAACTGCCTTGTTACTCTAATGGTCGCGAGCGCTACTCTTGAGCATGATGTCCTGAGTTTGATTCCCGCGTCAGGCAAAGCTTTATTTATCTGGAATTTCTCGGTAACAGTACAAAGTCGGTTAATAGGCTCGCCCTTATTACATGGGACCTACACATAACTGGCGAAATGTTAGTGTACTATAGGTACAATTCTGCTTAACCCTTCGGGGAATAAAGGCGTGATGATATTATGTTATATTAAGAGTAAAGCGGTTTTTGAGGGCGGTGATAACGATAATGGAGTAAAATCGAAATTCAAGATGGCGGCGCCGAAAATTTGCAACTACACTGGCCTGCAAAAGTAAGTACTACACTTTTAAAATTTATTTTTTTTCTAAACTGTAGAAGTTAGAGATTTAAAATAAAAAAACGTTTTATAGATTTTTTTATCAGCTTCCTTTGAATCTATAGTAAATTATACATTAGTAACATTTTAAAATCTAAAGCAAGATAAAAAAACATAAATAGCTATTTTTAGCTTAGTGTCACAATTAACATTTGCAAGTATGTTTTACATGTTATTTATTTTTTTACTAAGTGGTATTGCCTCCTCGGGCTCTGCTTACAGCTTCGAGTCGATTTGGCATACTGAACATGAGGTTTCGGAGCCGTTTTTGGGGAATATTCTCCCATTATTCTATCAGGGCCTGTTTTAGTGCCCTGAGGGTGGCTGGTGGTGGTCTGCGACTTCTGACTAGCCTCCCTAGCTCATCCCAGGTGTGCTTAATTGGGTTGAGATCAGGGCTTCTTGATGGCCAAGCCATCACGCTGATATCAACCTCCTGAATATACTCTTGCACGACCCGAGCCGTGTGTGGCCGGGCATTATCATGCATCAGCATCGATCCATCACCCATATTTACTAAATACGGCCCTGCATACTCATTGAGAATCTCCTGGGCATATCTTTCCCCAGTCAGAGTGCCATTTTCTATGGCCACTAACTCTGTGCGACCTTCTGAAGATATGCCAGCCCATACATGTACACTGCCTCCACCGTACTGGACTCTTTCTGAGAAGCAGGCTTGAAGGTCACCAGGTCACCTGTAGACACTTCGCCTTCCATCAGAAGTGTAAAGTGAGAATCGAGACTCATCTGTAAACAAAATTCTTGACCATTCTTCTTAATCCCACTGTATGTGTTCACGGGCGTATCGCAGTCTCGCTACTCGATGCTCTCTCTTGAGTTTGGGGCCATTCGCTGGTCTTCGGGGTTTCAGGTTTGCTTCAGCCAGTCTTTTTCTCACTGTACTGTCACTAATGTGGACTACATTAGTGTCGTCCCTTCTCTAAATACACAAGATCTGTCCGTCAAGACCCTTTATCTCGGGAACGCATGGAGGCATTCAGTTGAAATTAAATCTATATACTCAGGTTTACATTCCCTTCAAGTTGTGAAAAATCAAACTTCTATGTTAACGTAAAAAAATACAAAAATAATAATACGGCTGTTTATGCCGCAAAAAACGTATATTTCGACGCTCAAGGAAATCACAGTTTAAAGGGTAAAGTTTTAAAGGGTTTTAAAGAGTACCTAGGTACTTTCCATTGGCCTAGAACTATCAAATTTGCCAAGTAATATCGTCTTATACTACAAGTACAGGGAAAAATCTGAAACCTATACATTTGTTATTAAATCATAAAAAATATTATAGTCTTTACTTATTACCTACAAATTTGTACGGAACCCTCGGTGGGCGAGTCCGACTCGCACTTGACCGGTTTTCCTGTTTAGGTACAGAGCCTTAAAAAGTAAGTTGGTGTCTCATTTCCTACGACGACTACGAATGTATCAGAAAAACCTCAGACCTCAACCTCAGTTGGTCTGGCAAAGTTTTTCGTCATAGTAATGAACGAAATCGTATTTTTCGAAGGCACTAAGTAAACAGGGTTGAAACGACAGTTGACGACTGCCTCGTTGGTCTAGTGGCCGCAAGCGCTATTGCTGAGCATGAGGCCCTGGGTTGGCGAATCCCGGGTTGGGCAAAGTGTTATTGGAATTCTAGATGGAAAAAATTCCATCTAGAATTTCTTAGTAGCAGCTTGGTATCTGGATTTGTGGCCAGTTGATGGCTATAGGCTTCGCCCCCTAATCACATGTAACTCAAACTCAGAATAACATGTACTTTTTTTTGGTGTGTGTTTATCAAATAACTTCTCTCGCTCTGGGCGCAGCGGGAAGGTGTGTCATACTCTTACTGACTAAAACCCACCCGTGTTCCTTCCGTTGCCTGTGTTGCTCCAGAGCAACACAGTCAACGGAAGGAACACGGGTTTGATAAACGGGTTAACGGGTTACACGGGTGGGGCAAGTCCGAAAGAGATACCGTGGCCTCTGGGCCACGGTATCTCTTTCGGACTTTCCCGCTACCAGAATAACGTGTAAGCGAGGTGGTGTGCTCCCCTCGCGAAGGGAACAGAGCGCTCACCACGTCCTCCAAAAGCTGGGGCCGGAGACTCTTCGTCAGTGGGGGAGCCCATGGGCGGAGTTTATCCCGTACCTATTTGTACGAGCGTCCCCACGGGTTCCTGTTCGGACTCCCCAGCGACTCCTCGCGGGCCAATCCCCTGGTCCACAGGATCTCCGCTTGGAGGGCGGTCTTCGCCACTCTGTACCCCTCGTACAGCTCCACCTTAATGACTTCCGTATCCGGAGGTCAAATACGGAGCCTGCGGTGCCTGGTGTACCGGCGTCGCGCAGCAACGCACGCAGTGCGCAGAGCCGTCAGCTCCTGCGACCACCAGTACACCTGGCGCAAGGCACGTCCAAGCTGGGCCCGGGGCATTGCCACGTCACATATTTTGGACATGGCCTCCCAGAACCACTCTGCCTCGTAATTGATGTCAGCAGGCCTGTCCGGTGATGACACCCAGGCCAAGCCAAATTCTTAGCATTGAATTTCCTCATTTAACTTCCCTTGCAGGACGGCTAAGTTCAGCAGCATATGCTGTGAGAAAAATCCGTCAATTTACTGATGTAGATACCGCACGGCTAGTATATTTTAGTTACTTTCATAGTATTATGTCGTACGGTATTTTACTATGGGGACGGGCTGCAGACATCGAGTCTATTTTTATTCTGCAAAAAAGAGCCATCAGAGCCATATATGGCCTCCGCAGGTGCGACTCTCTAAGGGAACTGTTTAAAGAAATTAACATCATGACGGTACCTTGTCAATATATCTATAAAAACATCATGTACGTAAGGAAAAATCTACATCTTTTTAGTAAAAGAGGTGAAAGACACAATTATATCACTAGAAATAGGGACCAATTAGTTCAACCAGGTTTCAGGCTGGCTAAAGTAGACTCATCTTTCATGGGGTACTGTTTAAAATGTTACAATAAAATACCTCCCCACATACTTCAACTGAAAGAGATGAAATTTAAATCTTGTATAAAACGCACGCTATTTAGCCAAGCATATTATAAATTGGGGGATTACATTGCTGATAAAAATGCTTGGCTCAACGCTGGTCCTGCTCCACAAGGGCGCAAAAACTAATTGATCAGGTATTGAAAATAGTGTTGGAGCTGCTGAAGATTTTAAAAACTCTTTGCATTGTATAAATTCAATCTCTTAGTATTGTATAGCTGCACAGCACATTGTTATGTGAGTACTATGTACTATAAAGCTGCCATTTACTGGATACGTCTTTCATTGACTTGAATGTGCCCTGGTGGCTGGGAGTATGTCGTGCTCACTCTAATGTCTCGCTGATGGTGGCGCGTGTGTTGGATCATTTAGCTCCCTTCAAAATGGTTGAGCTGAATGGTGCTGATCCACGCGTCATGTTCGTGAACGGGCGCCGTCAGTAGAGACTGGTCATCTCTTAGCTGCCACGGCTTATTTTAACTTTAATTTTTGAATTGCTTTTGTTTTTGTTGTAATCTTTTTATTACGGACGCTTTTACGTTTTGCATCGTTCTCACATGTATAATTTCAAAATGAATGATGTAAACAATATTTTGTAACCATAATACGTTGATTTAAAAGAGTGTCCTTGGAGTTTCTTGCCCGTTCTTCTCCATAGGTACCTACTACGCTTTGGAATGGGCAACTAGCTTCATCTTTCTGACTGACTGACACAACCCTTGACAATTCAAAAGTGCCTGTAATTGGTTTATTTGAAATAAATGCTTTGAGTTTGAGTTGAAGTCCCCGAGGACGATCACGGGGAGGGAACCGAACCCGACGACGATGACTCTCAGCTCCGCAAGGGAGTTGTAGAACTCGGCAAGAGTTCGGTTCAGGGAGAAGTATACCCTTAATAACGTGTACCTTAAGGTAATCTTTAAACGCGATCTTACTGAACAGTCTTTTTAACTTCGCGAAAT
Organism: Atethmia centrago; assembly: GCA_905333075.3. NCBI lineage: Eukaryota > Metazoa > Arthropoda > Insecta > Lepidoptera > Noctuidae > Atethmia > Atethmia centrago. Next base: position 25,626,795 of record HG995369.1, read on the forward strand.
CACGAATGAAGTAATTTTTTTTACCATCTTATTACAAAACAAAGTTTATCTTCAGATCTGCGTTTAAAACATGGAGCCATGTTTGATTTGCGAACTTTATTTCGACTGTAGTCATAATACAAAACTGACAACCGGACTAAGCTGTAGTTTAATTTGATTATAGAACTGTATTCCAAATACAGTAATTATGTTCTTATTACAAAAATACCGAACTGTATTCCGCATTGCGTAACATACTAACAATTGCGGGATAATTACGTAAAACACTAAACATTGCGGGATAATTACGTAACACACTGACTATTGCAGGATTATTGCGTAACACACTAACAATTGTGGGGTAATTGCGTAAAACACTAACAATTGCGCAATAATTGCGTTACACACTACCAATCGCGGGATAATTGTGTAACACACTAACAATTGCGAGTGATTGTGTAACACACTAACAATTGCGGGCTCATTGCGTAACACGCTAACAATTGCGGGATAATTGCATAACTCACTAACAATTGCGGGATAATTGCGTAACATACTAACAATTGCGGGGTAATTGCGTAAAACACTAACAATTGCGCAATAATTGCGTTACACACTACCAATCGCGGGATAATTGTGTAACACACTAACAATTGCGAGTGATTGTGTAACACACTAACAATTGCGGGATCATTGCGTAACACGCTAACAATTGCGGGATAATTGCATAACTCACTAACAATTGCGGGATAATTGCGTAACATACTAACAATTGCGGGGTAATTGCGTAACACACTAACAATTGCGGGGTAATTCCGTAACACATTAACAATTGCGGGGTAATTGTGTAACACACTAACAATTGCGGGGTCATTGCATAACACACTAACAATTGCACAATAATTGCTTTACTCACTAACAATTGCGAGGTAATTGCGTAACACATTAACAATTGCAGAATAATTGCATTACATACTAAAAAAAGCGGGATAATTGTGTAACACACTAACAGTTGCGGGATAAATGCGTAAAACACAAAAAATTGCGGGGTAATTGCATAACTCACTAAAAATTGCGGGATAATTGCGTACCACACTAACAATTGCGGGTTAATTGCGTAACACACTAAAAATTCCGGGGTAATTGCGTAACACACTAACAATTGCGGGATAATTGTGTAACACACTAACAATTGCAATGCTTTTCATGTTGATAATTCGACAACACTCATTGCGTTATTAACGTTTTCAAACATAATATGAAGCAATGTATTAGGAAATTCCTTCAAATCCTTCGATTGTGAAAAAAGTGTGCTACGCAATTAGGATGCTGATTCGATGGTTTAACCCATATCAAAATAAAAACCTTGTTTTCGTAATAGGTCATTTCTTGTAGTAATTGTTGTTACAAGCAAATATTCAAACTAAAAATATGCATTTACATGCAAAAATAATAATGTTATTCATCACCTGCCTAGCGTTTTCCCAACTATGTTGGGGTCCAGACTAACTACATGCAATTAAATACATGGAGAGACTGCCTAAAATTAATAATCTTAATATTCGTATAAATGATAAATGATTTTATTTCTGTAAGTAGGTTTGTACAAACAGTTTTACACGACAATCATATTTTTTTAAACTAGATGAGGTCTGCGTTTCCTATCTGACTGCTCTGAGAAGAAAGGCCGAAACAAATTCAGAGGTCACAGTATCTTTTAAAGTCCAGACATAATCTTGGTCAGACCATGTGGATTGGTGTCTGAAATGGTCTTTTCATGAAAGAACCACACAGATTGAGTGGACCTGTCCAGTCAGTGCCCACATTTGTCAGTAGTAGTGCAGCTCAACTCAGAACATAAGAAGCTCAACGATTGTAGGTAATTACATTATATCTATCAGGTAATTTGACCCTATTTTCAAAATATATAAGAGCGTGGTACAGTCAGCGTCAATAATATCGGGACGAACAGACTGTTCAAAATGATCTAAACAACTATGAACTTTAAACATTAACTCAATGACACAAGAACTGTTTCAAAATGAAGAAAGTACACGACACTGTCATTCTGACAAGAATTCTATCAAATCGAGATAAAGTTTAATTTTCTTAGTCGTTGAGATCATTTTGAACAGTCGGTTCGTCCCGATATTTTTGAAGCTGACTGTACAAAACGAGCCTTATCAGTAATAAAATAAACCTGAATTGCACCGCCCCACATTTTCAGCACATTTCAAAATGGATAGAATTAAAATATCTTTGCAAAGTGGGTAAACCCCAAACTGCATCGTCAAAACTGCAATGCAGTTATCAAATTGAAAGAACGTTGCCTTATATTTCCTAACCAAATATTAGGGTACCTGAAACGAATTAAACGGAGTCATGTTATTTGAGAGCACTGCGAAATTCAACCCTAACTCTCTCTACTGAAGTCCAAATTGGTGTGATACACAAAATTCATATAGACGTAACCTCTGCCTAGGGAAATTTTATACTTTTAAGGTGAATATTGTAGAGGGCCGTATTCATGAAATGAGGTACTTATGACCGTTGTAAGGTAGTTACGTGCTAATTACAATCTTGAGAATATAATTGCCTTAAGAAAGGATTAAATTCTGAGTGTTCCGTATGTACCTACTACTTTGGTTTTTGAAGAAGTTAATTTGTAAAAGGCCCCTTTCATTTTGGTACTTTAGAAAGAGCCAACTAAAGTCGAATTATTAATTAACTGATGTAATCTGACATGTGCTAGCTGTCACTTTGTAAAACAAAATGGTCATATTTATTGTATTTTAGACTTTTACACTTATTAATATACATTTACTTTTCGCTAATCGATTTAACTAAACGATCACCATTATAATAACTTGATTCTAACAAAATTAGCACTTTAAAGCTTAATATTACGCAAATGGATCCTTGAAACGAAAAATGGGGTTTACAAACCCGCAATATTTGGACGACCTATCCAACGATACCTCATACTATGGGTTAGACGAGAAAAAAAATGAACATCACCACATTACGTCCAAGGGAGGTCCGCTAAACAAAAAATATTTACACCACAGACAAATACAAATAGGGAGGATTATCCACCCCGGAATAAAAAAAAAGGGAACTAAACCATATTTCACCTCCTGCACGCCTCCTAGATTCTATTCTAATTGTTTATGAAGATGAATGACTAATCTGAATGCATTAATAAAGGAGAATGACTACGTACAAAATGGTTCTTTTCTTTATTTAAAACTAATCTATTTCCATTATAGTTTACCTGGGAATCATAAACATATCTACCCATTAAAAAGCTAGGTATCTGACATGGCATGTTATTGGGATTAACATATAGACAGTACTTACCTTAAATAAAAAAATACATTAAATTTGTTTATTTCAGACTAGGTAATGTCCATATTTTGTTAGTAACAAATTAATTATCTTAAGACTAAGTTAGTAGCAGTTATATAGGTAGTCCAGATGAATACGGATTTAAAATAGAAATAACTTGAAATTGAAATACTTAAGATTAACTAATGCGAATAAATAATCAATTAAATTGAATTGCAACAAATTATGTCAAGTTATAGGTTAGTTATATAAAAATTATCAAATAGAATAAAATTAGATTCAATTCATCAGAAGACATGTAGCCTGATGAGCCTTCCCACCACTGGCGATACTGGTCGATCCGCAATCATCCATAGGATTCCGTTGCCACTACCTCGAATTCTGCGAATTAGTGAGGCTGAATTCTTGCGCATTAATTATTAATTATTATTAATCATGAAGTATACAAATCTTACAATACTTTTACAGAATCCATAACTATATTTCTTTTGATACCAGGTTGAGTGTTATTATGTATGTTGTCATCTGCGGAGTTATTGCGTGACACACTAGCAGTAGCAATGGGTTTCAATTTGACAATTCAACAACATTCATTGCAATATTTACGTTTTGAACAGAGAAATTTTTCGAACATATGAAGCAATCACAATCAGCCTATAATGTTCCGACTGCTGGGACACAGGCTTCCTCTCTGTAAGAGGCAGTGGGCCGTAATCTACCACGCGGGCCCAGTACGGGTTGGTATATGAAGCAAAGGATTAGCAATATACTGGAAAATCAATCAGATTGTGATTCAAACTGTCGATACCAGAAGTATCAACTAACGTAAGGGACATTTTGGCGAAAATGAGTTCAATTTTTGTCAAGGCATTTTTTTTTTAAATGTGCACTCTCTTATATTTTCTACGTATGAAGTTAAATATACAATGTTAGAGACTGGTGATACTTGCGACATAGAAATCTCCAAAGAATTACCTCCAAAGACCAACGCAAGAGGAAAAGGTAAAGGGGTTGGGAAAAGAAGTACTGTTTGAGGTAAAAAGACGAAAAATATAGACAACACAAATCAATCTGCAGCTAAAGAAAGTACTAGCAATGAAATAAGTCAAGGGAACACAGAAAACTTGCCATCTCTATATAAAGAGAGGCTGCCAATTTCCATTCCAAAATACAATGACCTCAAAAAATTGTGCGACACCGGGGTATAATACCAAAAAGATATCATGGTGAATATTTGAAACTTTCAAATAAAGTGCCCTTTAAATAAATAAATAAAATTCATTTATTTCAGGTCACCCATTGCCAAATAAAAATTAATAAAAGATAAAACATCATTACAATAAAATAAATCAAATTAAATTAAATAAAATCAAAAATAAATCGTAAAATGTAAAATAAAAATAAAATTAAATGAAACGCAGTCAAAATAAATACATAATTGAAAAATAATAAAATTAATACCTTCTCTCCGACACTGGTACAGCAACATGTCTGCTGGAACAATGCCGGATGAAGGGACAGTCCAGTCTTCCTGCAACCATCGCCAGCACGATGTTGGGGCCATCCCGCACCCTACGCACAAAGGACGCGGCGCGCTTGCGCATGGTCGCGTGAAAGCAATCGGTTCGCGCCTCAGCAAACATACCCGATGCGCTGCAGTATCGGGGTAGCCCCATCACCGCCATAAAAGCATTATTGTACTGAACGCGGATGGCGCTGTAACTTCTATTAGAGTAGTGAGCCCACAGACTGCACGAGTACAGCGATGTGCAGTACGCCCTAAACAGCGTAGCCTTAACATCTCTAGAGCACCGCGCAAATCTGCGGGCGATCATGTTAGCTCTAACAGACAACGCCCTCCGCTCCCTTTCCAATGTCTGCGTGATCCTTGAGGTCGACAGTCAAAACATGCCCCAAGTATGTAAACTGGTCAACCCTTTCCAGAGGAACCCCATTGAGCCTGACCGGAGGTATGCTTCCCGGACATTTTGCACTGGCGGTCTCAAAAATCATACACTGGCTCTTATTTACATTATACATCAAACCGTGACCACAAGCATATTCCTCACATGTCCGCAACAGCTTTCTCAAGCCGCAGACCGAAACGCTCATCAGCACCATGTCGTCAGCATAACTTAGATTATTGACACATGTACCGTCAATGTGACAGCCGACATGCTGGCTACAGAGCCACGATCAGCCCGTTTATATACAGATTAAAGAGGGTAGGGGACGTTAAGCCACCCTGCCTGACTCCGCATTCGAGCTGATAAAGATACCCTAAACGAAACAGACGACGATGAAGATGACGTGATTACTGAAAATAAGTATGATTAGATAAAATACCAAATAGAAAATTGCGTCGTCGCATTGCAATGACGCTTGCTCGATTCTAAAATACATTAAATCCTCAAGTCTTTTAGAACCGAGCAAGCGTCATTGAAATGCGACGACGCAACGCAACGGAGCAGTGTGGCATCGCTCTAATTAGTATAGTAATCGGCGCAACAATAATAATTATTTTTCTTAATTAATATTCATAATTATCATTTATTATTCATTCATCTTTCACACAATTCATTCACCTCTTGTTCGATCTTCTTCCCTTACATCCATTCTTACCTTCTATTCGTCATTTCAACTTTCACTGCTACCATCTTTCACACAATTCATATTCCGTTTATTCATCCAGTCTTTCATTTCCAGTACATTGATTCATTAGGTACTTAATAAATAAGACTGTTGAAATAATAACAATTATTTTATTTTTGTTATCCCTAAATTTCATTTAAATCTGTGATAGCTAAGCTGTAAAACCTGAAACTAACGCATAGATTTGCTTTGAATGATTAATGTTGGTTCATACCAACATTAATCCATGATTAATCACGCAAAGAACCTATTTCCATGGTGTTAAAATACCATCAATTGTAGTAGATAATCTATAGTTACAACAAATTGCAACACTATAAAATTCATTTATATTAGAATTAAATAATATTTTTTTATTTCTCTTGCTGCTTACACTATCTTCGACGGTTTACACATAAAATATCAGTAACGTAAGAGACAACTTAGCATATTTTTTTAATGTAAGGGACATGCTATATTCTAAACCACTGGGCATTCGTAAATCTTTCGTTTATAGCTTAAAAGAATACGAAATTCTAAGAAACTTTGCTCTAGACACAATTAAAATTGGAGCAGACAGCAAAAAGTTATAGACAGATTAAAAAAAAAAAAAAACATTTTTGGCTCTCCTGAAAAACCGTGTTTTGTCCCTTACGTATGTACTAATACATTATCCACTGTATATCATTAACTCTGTTACGTCGGTTTATTATATACAATGGAAACCTATCTCGAGAGTTGTCAATGAAACTGAAACTAAGGTAGCTTAAAGTATTCCTTAGGTGGGGAAGGTACTTATGGGTCACCGAGGCCCCTGGCAACACAGGCAACAGGAAGGAATACGGGTGGGTTTTAGTCAGTAAGAGTCTGACACAAGGAGCGGGAGAAGTTATTTGATGATTTCCCACCCAAAAAAAAAAGGTGGTGACTTAAAATTATAATATGTGATCATTATACCCTTTCGGACACAGCAAAATAGTTAGGAGAGAGGAAGCTTTAAAAACTTAACTTATCAGTCTCCTGAACTACTTACAATACATACATATATAACATAATGTTCTTTTTACACATTTAATATAGTCTATCTACTGTACATCGTTTTAATTTTTTAATAAATTAATTTTGTCTTCTTTTTTTATTAATTTAGGTAGTAATACTTATTAGGCGAGCACGTATATTTAGTTGTTAAAATATTTATTTATATTTTAATAGCTTATTCTTGTTAAAAATTGTTTTAGTTTTCTATAAATTAATTTTGTCTTCTTTTTTATAAATTCTGGTAGTTTGTTATTTATATTTTGATTTTGTTTTTTTGTTTATGTTTAAGTGTAGTGTTTTTTTTTTTTTAATTTATGTCAGAGTGTGTAACGTGACTGTATGTCTTCGTGTTATGTATAAAATTGTTAATGCTTACGAACAAATTTGCAGATCTCTAATATGTATACGAGTATACTGAGGAGGGTTAAAATAGTATAATTTAAGTGAGGTTTGCAGCTGTCAGTTTGATCGAATGTATCTGATCACCTATAATGAAAGTTCATAAGTAGTGACTGTAATGAGACACATCTAAAGACATAGATTAGTTTTTACTCCACACTAGGAAACAAATGCGATCCAAATCGGCCATCGATTCTTCAAAACGACTAATAAATGGCACATCCTACGTAGGACATAAAAAGCTCACATTTTCCAGTTCTTTTAAACATCTCATCGCAACAGGTAACCATTGGCACGTAATAATTTAACGAACCTCATCGGGAACTGAATGTCTAAAGGTACTCACAGGATAAAGCCCAACTAAAAAGACGATGTTGGCATGTTTCTTCCACTTCAAACAGAAATGGGGAAATACAGGAACGACGCTCCCCGTCAATATGTAAAAATGGCGAATAAAACCTTCAACGTACACAAAAAAGATGAAAAAAGGGAAAACAAATATTTTTGTGTCCAATATGGAAGGATATAACTCGCACGTGACATTCTATTGAACAAGCTAGACCCAATTTGTATGAAAACGTAGCAACAATGACTAAAACGTATGGCGACGAGAATAGAAAAGGTTGTGAGTTCAAACGGCTGCAGCTTTTGGCTAAAATAAGCGATTTTCTGCTGAACTAGGCTACAGCTTTAGCGGGAATGCTCGTTCATACTAGTCTGCGTGGAAACAGAGGAGCATTTCCCGTAACTTTAAAAACAAATAACTCTAATTTCCCTACATTTTTGTCAAATTTTTTGACATATTCGTACATTGTTGCTCCTAGATTTTTTTACTTTTTTAAATCGGGGAAACTAGACGTGTTCCACCATACCTATATATACTTACTACAGGTAAACCAGACAAGATATGTGCTTCGATAATCTTCGTGGTTCTGAATTAGTACGAACGACGCGCCACGGAGTAACCTCCAAAAAGACAAAGCTTTGTACTACCGCGTTTTGTCGCAGTGCATCTATCATTGACTGTGTCTTCAGGCCTTTGCTTTCCTCGGTCGTGTGGTCGAGGCCTATCTTACGGACAGGGCTGACATCTACCTCGGTCACTAGGGAGAATGGAACCGGCGAGAGATGTCGTACGGTGGCCCACAACGATCAGTCCTGGGGCCCAATTTGTGGGATATCGGATACGACTGAGTGCTGTGCGCTGACCTCCCTAGCGGGGTTTGCTACGCTGACGACACGTTGGTCCTGGCGCAGGGGAGGTCGAACCAGGTGGCGGCTGAAGCAGCGACACGCGGGCGCGTAGGCGCGGGCTTGCTGACGGTGAGCAATGGGTTGCGCGCCATCCGATAAGGACCAGGCCCGGGTCGACGGCGCGTTGAGTTCCACGCGCGCCTCATTGAGATGTCAGCACAACTGTCGATCGAAGGTTTAGCTATGCTTGCCCCCCGGGATCGCGGGAGAGTCCGAAAAGGATGCCATGGCCTTTGGCAACACACAGGCAACGGAAGGAACATGGGTGGGTTTTAGTCAGTAAGAGCCCGACACGCCCTCCGCCCAGAGCAGGAGAAGTTATTTGACAATTTTCCACCCAAAAAAAAAGGCCTTTGCTTTGCAAAGAAATAATACTACTGACTTTAATACAGGCAAAAAAGAGGTTAAAAAAATATGCATCGAATTTTGCCGGCATTTAAAGCGCCACTTTAAAACCTGTCTAATATTTGATAACTGCAAATAGATATGTTTCGCACACGTTTCGGATAACACCGACTCACTCGTAAACCACTGAATGAATTTAAAATTACTTCAATATACTCATTGGGGTAAGCAGAAACCACAGAACGCCACCTGCTACGATCCTTCCATACTCGTTTGCCTCGTTTACGTTCATACATATGTACATCTGGACATACACGCACGCTAGTTGTGAGTACCACGCACCTGACCTTTCTGAAGACCAACCAATAAGGTCACTATATGTCTTCCTAGGGCGTTCCCTCTCGGCGCCTATCACATCTGCCTTGCACAACCTTTAATAAAAGAACTCCAATTAAAATATATGCCAGTACCATAAGCATAATAACGAGTTAGGTACATCCGAATAAAGCACAATAGAACACGTAGCAAACCTTACAACCCGGTGCCAAGAACGCAAAATCTTACTTATGTTCAGGCTTTTAAGCAAATGCATTCCGGTCGCCAGTCAGCTTTCTCAATATACAGCTGAATTGAATGGAAGTTGGAATGTGCCTAGCACGATCAGTAAGCTTTTCAATATCTGAACGTGTATGTAAGGTTCAGTTAGTTTGCACGGAGGGAATGTAAAATGGCTCCTTTTCTCTCCTTTGTGGGGTTTTATATTTGGTATTTTTGCATTATATTGATGGGAAATGGGGTATAAAAGGTGGGCGAATTTGAGTAATGGGTTCTGAAAGGAAATAAGAACGCTTCTGTTGAAGTTTTTGGCGCAACTGTTTTAAGGTTTCAGATTAAATAACATTGGTCTCCAAAGTAAAAACAATAATGAAATTATGCAAAATAGTATAATTAATCCTCGAATGGATTTCATAAAAACAACTAAACTTGCACACTAATTGCGTAATACACTTTCAATCATAAACCGAGGGTTTTGAGTGAAATTTCTAATCCATTGCTTCATAGGTCTGATATTTTTTTCCACTAAGTAAATTTCGCAATGAACTTGGCTGATCTGTTAAAATGAAAGGAATTGCCATCGATTGCCATTGTATATGTGTTATGCAGGCCACACACGTCACGATATAATTGCGCAAAATTAGACTTACACTCGTATACATTAACGTGTGCGGGATGAATTAGCACAAGTATTCAAGCCATATGCGTCACGCAGACTTATGCAAATCAAAACTTGCACAAGTATATCGTAACGTCTATAGCTACCATTACTTACGCAATTATCCCATTGGTTTGCACTGCTAAAGGGCAAAACCGCTCTTTGCCATCAATCAATGGCAGAAAAAGATGGTTATCTTTGAAAAACACAACCCGCTTCAAGAAAAATCCAAGCACATTCCTAAAACAAAATCCAAGAATAAGACAATATCGGTGAGTAAAAACGCGAGCAAACCGCACAGCATGCCAATTCTGCTAGAATTGCCTTTTAAACCCCCACGTTACCTGCTGCTGAATATCTGCGCTTCGCTGTGTGGCTGCAGTGACCAATGCTTCAGTTGCTCGGATGCTGATTATTTTACTTCTTAATGATCGGGTGAAAAACTAAGAACAGTTATGTGCTAATGCAAACCAAATCGTAGCGATAGTTCCTCACTCCTCACCGACTAACACGGGGTAGCTGTTTGCTTGAGACTAAAGGGTTAATTCGCATGAGGTTTAGACTGAAATAAGTATACACACAATACTGATCTTCTTAACAAACTTTAAGTTTGCGTTTTAGAATCTTTGAAGGCCAGTAGAATGTTACAGGCTAGACCAGAATAAATTATAATTGATGTTTAAAAGGTTCAGTATGGTTACCGAAAAAAAAATTGTCTTCTTTTTATTCACAGTTGCCACAATAAACAGTTACAGAGGTCAGCTATTTCTCTGATACTGCGGCAGTCCAATGGAAAGGCAAATAATGTTTATTTTTCACCTTCCATTTTGGTTTATCTATGTTCGGAAAATTGACGACTAATTATAATATTGAATGACGTGATAAAGAACGTATTCAATTGGCACAAATATTTCAACAAGCAAAATCTCCACCGCTGCAACTCACACCCCACCGATGCTATCCAAGTTGTTTCAGCTTGAGGTCAAACAATCGATTTCATCCGATAGATGGAGGGCTTTGAGCCTTTCACAGACTAGTTCGAACCGGATTTATGAGAATCAATCTATGTTGGCTTTTGCTTTACACTACGTTAGATAAGTTTGGCTTACGGATTTAGCTTTTAAAAATATTCTGGGTGCAATTTATGTGGGAACTCGCAATTTTATGTTCCGTGAGTATGACGTAGTTGATGGGTTCCTGTGTTAGTTTTGAATAGAATCTAGGCGCTAAGCGCTGTGATAGTTTTAATTTCGTTATATATCCTACTGCCATGATTTTTTTCACATATCCAAAAAATATTATTTAGCCGGCAGAGAGAACACTTTTTTTTTTTTTTGTATGGGAAATCATCAAATAACTTCTCCCGCTCTGGGCGGAGCGGGAGGGTGTGTCAGACTCTTACTGACTAAAACCCACCCGTATTCCTTCCTGTTGCCTGTGTTGCCAGGTGCCTCGGTGACCCTTTAGTACCTTCCCGCGACCCCGGCAGGCATCGGCCCTAATGGACCCCTACATATGTGCTGACGACATCTCTTTGAGGCGCGCGTGGAATACAACGCGCCGTCGACCCGGGCCTGGTCCTTACTGGACGGTGAGCTACCCATTGCTCAACGTCCGCAAGCCCGCGCCTACGGTGGCCGGAAATCCGCCCGGGATTCCCGACGCCCAGGCGTCTTTTGCGGCGGCTAGGGCAAGAGGGCGCGAAATTTGCCTTTACCTCAACCGTCCCGCCTCCTCCTTCGCGAGCATTACCGCTTCGCAGAAGGAGGTGACGGCTGCCCATGCCCTCTCGCTCCGTACCATGGCCTGAACCAGGGCCGGATGCGAGAGATCTCTGCCGCCGACCGCCTCCACGAAGACACGGCGGTGCTCTGCCCAAGCCGGGCAGACCTCCACCGTATGCTCCACCGTGTCCTCCGGGCGATCCACACAGTGGTGCCACCCGGGAATTCCCTCCCGCCTTATCCGACACAGGAACCTCCCGAAGCTGCCGTGTCCGGTGAGGACCTGCGTCAGGCGGAAGATGAGGACGCCGTGGCGCCTCTCTAGGCACTCTTCAAAGAGGGTTCTTATCGCCGCAATCGTGGCGTGCCCAGCACTGGGTTGATGAGGACGCCGTGGCGCCTCTCTAGGCACTCCTCAAAGAGGGGTCTTATGGCCGCAATCGTGGCGTGCCCAGCACTGGGTTGCGACAACCGTACTCTCCATGTCGCCATGAGATGCCGCCGGAGCTCCGTCCGCTGTACCACGATTTCTCGCGGCAGCGAAGTTACACACCGGCGTTTCGCCTCCTCGCGCCACTCCCATACGTGCACGAGGACTTTTGCCTCCAGATCCCATGGCGGGAATCCGGCAAGGAGGCTCGCTGCCTCACAGGAGACCGTGCGGTATCCTCGGACCATCTGGATGGCCATGACCGCCAACCGCGTCAACCGGCGGGCTGGCCGCAGCGCCAGAGAGCGCGCCCATACAGGAGCCCCGTAGAGGGCCATGGACCGCACGACCCCCGCGTAAAGCCTCCGGCAGGAGGCGTTTGGACCCCCTAGATTGGGCAGGAGCCGCTTCAATGCAGCGCCCGCCCGCTCCAGTTTGGGAGCCAAACGTCTGAAATGCTCCACGAAGTTCCACCGGCTGTCGAGGACGAGTCCCAGGAACTTCATCGTCGACTCGACGCCGATGGAAACCCCTCCTACCGTAATTTGGCACCCCAACGGTGGCAGAGAGGACACTTGACTCTAACATTAAAATTTCTACTTTAAAGCTTAATATTACGCAAACGGATCGCTGAATCGAAAAATGGTTTTCACAGATCTGCAATATTTTTGAACGGCGACTATGGGATAGACGAGAAAAAAAATATCATCGCCACTTTACGTGCCAAGGAGGTTCCCTATATTTTTTTTTTCCAAATTTTATTTTACTACCTTATTCTACATCATAAATGATAAATGATAAATGATTTTATTTCTGTAAGTAGGTTTTTACAAACACTTTTACACGTCAAAACACATTTTTTAAACTAGATGAGGCCGGCGTTTCCTATCTGACTACTCTGAGAAGAAAGGCCGAAACAAACTCAGAGGTCACAGTCTCTTTTAAAGTCCAGACATAATCTTGGTCAGATCATGTGAAGACCATGTCTATTGGTGTCTGAAATGGTCTTTTGATGAAAGAACCACACAGATTGAGTGGACCTGTCCAGTCAGTGCACGCATTTGTCAGTCGTTGTGCAGCTCAACTCATAACTAAAGGAGCTCAACGATTCAACGAACAATACCAAAGAAAGGACATTTGGCTAGGCCGCAAAAAAATACTCAAAACTGCCAGACCATGTTAAAAACTAACTGAGAATAAAACAAAATTAAACAATGATCCACATAGTCTTCACATTTACAATAATTAAAACAATATAATACTACACAGAGTAAATATTCATGTCATTGCATAAATAAAATTCATCAATGTCAATGTGTATATTCGGACATAATCTTGGTCAGATCATTTGAGGACCATGTAGGTTGGTGTCCGAAATGGTCTTTTGAGGAAAGACCACACAGATTTGAGTGGACCTGTCCAGTCAGTGCACGCATTTGTCAGTTATCATGCAGCTCATCTCAAAACTTAAGGAGCTCAATGATTTGACGAACAATACCAAAGAAAAGACATTTGGGTAGGCCGCATAAAGTACTCAAACTGCCAGACCATCATTAAAACTAAGAGACAAAAAAAAAAAAACAAACAATGACCCACATAGTCCTCACATTCCTAATAATTAAAATAATGTAATACTTTACAAAGTAAATATTCAAAGTAAATGTCATTGTTTATATAGAATGTTATATAGAATAAGAAAATATAAATAGCTAGCAAAATAAAAAGAGTAAAAAAACAACATTCACTGTAAGTTTATTGGAGCAGCTCAATCCCAAGCCTTTTTGTCCTCAATATAATCTTTAACAGTATAAAAGGCTTTTAGGCACAGTTTCTGTTTTATAAAACATTTGAATTTATTAAGGCTTAGTTCTTGAATGTGGCTAGGAAGTTTATTATAAAAACGTATACATTGTCATCTAAACGAGCTGCCTATTTTTTTGAGCCTGGTTTTATGAACAACAAATTTGTGTTTGTTCCTAGTATTTACATTATGGATATCACTGTATTTTTTAAACAAATTAATATTTTTATGTGCGTACAAAAGATTTTCACAAATATACTGAGAAGCTACAGTCATTATATTAATCTCTTTAAATTTTTCTCTGAGTGAGTATCTGGGACTTAATTTATAAATTGAACGGATTGCCCTTTTTTGTAAAACAAAAATTGTCTGAATATCGGCGGCATTTCCCCATAACAGAATACCGTACGACATTACGCTATGAAAATAACTAAATTATACTAAACGGGCTGTGTCTAAATCCGTTAAATCACGAATTTTTCTAACGGCGTATGCTGCAGAGCTAAGCCTTTTTGACAATTTATCTATATGGGGGCCCCATTGAAGCTTGGCATCCAAAGTTATGCCTAAGAACACAGTGGTATCTTCGGGGTTTAACTCTTCACCCTTTATGAGAACACTAGTTTTTACTTGTCTAACATTAGGTATTGTAAACTTAATACATTTGGTTTTTTTCTCGTTAAGAAGTAGGTTATTAACATTAAACCAGTTAACTACTTTTTCAAGGGCACTATTTACTTTGTCAGTAACCAACTGCTGACGTTTGAGTTTAAATAAAAGTGAAGTGTCGTCTGCAAACAGCACTATATCATGATTATCCTTTATGAGGCAAGGCAAGTCATTTAAATAAATAAGAAACAAAAATGGGCCGAGAATTGAGCCCTGGGGGACCCCCATTCTTACTACAGATCCGGGTGATCTTTTCCCGTTAACATCAACTCTCTGAATCCTATCACTCAAATATGAAGTAAGAAGATTCAGAGAGGAGTTTCGGATTCCGTAGTGGTGCAGTTTTCTGATCAAAGTTTCATGAAGAACGCAATCGAATGCCTTGGACAAATCGCAAAAAATACCCAAAGCATCGCATTTATCCTCCCATGCATTATAAACATGTCCTAAAAGTTCAACACCGGCATCAGTAGTCGAACGACCCCTTGTAAAACCGAACTGTTTGTTATGCATTAATTTATGTTTATTGAAAAATATTTGGATTTGATCTAAAATAAGTTTCTCGAAAATTTTACTAAAGGTAGGTAGTACTGAAATAGGTCTATAATTAGTAGGGTCTGATGTACTACCCGATTTAAACAACGGTATTATTTTACTGTTTTTCATAAGATCAGGAAACTCACCATAGTCAATACAATTATTAAAAATAACAGCTAAAGTAGGTGCTACTATGTTTATAATCGACTTAGCAACGTCCACAGAATTACCCCATAGATCTGCGGTCTTTTTAACATTTAACGTGTGAAAGGTTTTAATTACATCTTTACAGGTGACATATTGGAAACTAAATTCTGAATCACAAACTGGAACGTTTTCTATAAGTAAAGACTCTGCGGCAGTGGGTGATGAGTTTAGAGATTTTGTAGTTGATAAGGGAATCTCTGTAAATAAATTTTCAAATGCCATGGCGACTTCAGAATCTAATTTAATTATATTGTCATCAATAGCAAGGCTGTAGTCACTACTTTGGTTGGATGACCTTCCCGTTTCACTATTAATGATATTCCATGTCATCTTAATCACATTACCACTATTTTTAATTTTTGAACTCAAGTAACGTGACTTGGCCATACAACAAACTTTTTTAAATAATTTAGAATAATTCTTAACATATAAATTAAATTCAGCAGTGTTTATACTAATCCGTTCATCATACAAATCATATAGTCGTTTTCTACTTTTATGTATACCAATGGTGGCCCAGTCACTGAAGGAAGTGATACTATTAACCGACAATGTCTTAGGAGTGTTCTCAAATTGTGTGCAATACATATTAAAAAAATCTTTATATTGTTGATTAGGGGCATCACTTGTTGACAATAGTGGTAATTTACTAAGAATTTTAGTTTTAAATGTTTCCAGACGCTTAGTCGTTTTTGGGTTGACAGTGATTTCTTTTTTAGTAACTTTTTTGCTTGGATTTGGAACAGTGATAAATTGTCCGCAATGATCTGATTCTATTAAATTAATATTTTTTTTGCGGGCTGGTGTAACATCTGTATAAATGTTATCTAGACATGTGGCACTAGTGGGGGTTATTCTAGTGGGCTCTAAAAATTGGTGAGCAAGATTGTATGACTGAAACAAACTTATAATTTTAGTACTTAAACCTGAATTTTCTAATAGATTAACATTAAAATCACCACAAGTGATGATAGACTTATTCGAATTACAGATTTTGTGCAACACATCATCCATAACCTTTTCAAAACAATCATACAATCCTGAAGGAGGTCTTTAAACACTTAATATAATGAACTGCTCCAATTCTATACAGGCTATTTCAATTGTCCGCTCAACTGAGAGGCTCACAATGTCCTTGCGGTCTTTAAATCTAAGCTGATTATTTACTAGTATCAATGAGCCTCCATGTATAGCATTTACTCTGCTGAACGAACCAACCTGGTGATTACTAAAATTGAACATGAACTGGTGGCTTTTAAGCCAATGTTCTGTCATACAAAGAATATCTATATTGTTATAATTCAGGAATAATTCTACTTCTAAATCTTTGTTCAAAAACCCTTGAATGTTTTGATGCACCAGGTTGATTTTATTTAATTTTTTTACACTTTCATTTGATTTATTATTTACTTTCATAATATTTTTGCAAGAGGTTGACTCTATTGTCCTAATTTCTAATTTAAATGATAATCAATGTCATTAATAGTGACCAAATTATTACCAGAAAAGTTTATAAAGTCATTGCATTGCTCAAAAGAAGCAATTTGTTTAGCCAAATATTTGGCTGAAATAGAAAAAAAATATGATAGCGACACAGCTATCTGTCTTTTGTGATAGTTTGAAAGAT
The DNA here is from genome assembly GCA_905333075.3 of Atethmia centrago. Lineage (NCBI taxonomy): Eukaryota > Metazoa > Arthropoda > Insecta > Lepidoptera > Noctuidae > Atethmia > Atethmia centrago. Next base: position 25,643,997 of record HG995369.1, read on the forward strand.
AGTACATAACAATATTATATCTATCTTTAGTCAAATACAAATTATTACCAACATAATTGTTAGTATCAATTAAATGGAATAGATTATCATTATAGGTCAAATTGTGCAATGTCATGTTAATGTCAAATCTTAAGTTATTTTCTTCCTGTGGCAAACTGTTACTATAGGGCAATGTAAACAACACAATTTTTCTTAAACTAAGATTGCACAATGTTCTATGATATTGGAGCAATTCTCCTTTGTTCACATTTCCCCTATTTCCCATAAAAATTAATAATGTTGTATCCTGTTTAAAATTACATTTAATGATTTTTTTCATAATATCAAATAATGAACAGCCAGGCATACAGTAATTTATTATTGACTGTCCTGGGTATTCATCTGTCAACAACTGTCCTGGGTATTCATCTGTCAACAAATCTATCATCTAAATCTATCATCTATCTCTGTGGTCTATATATACCTACCCATGTCGAATTAACGTTGACTACGGAACACTAAAAATGGTCAATACATGGGTTGGGAGCTGGGCCCACTTTTTCCAAATCAAGATATAAGACGGATAACGGACGCTCATAAATCGATACACGTGAACGGATCCCACTACGCACATGAACTAAGTACCCATACCCAAGGAACATATATACCATTTTATATGTATGTATGTACGTATATGTACGCAAATATTATACCTAAAGCCTTTAGCTATAAAGAAACGGACCGAAATGCTCTCCGGAGGCCGATTCGTTACGTTTCATTAGACAGTTAGATGGTAGACTCTCGAGCTTGTAACTTAGAAACTACTTGGTCAGTTTAACTTAAACAGAAGCCCATGTTGAAGGTACAGGTAAACTTAGCAATTACTTATGAATTGATAATAATTTGTGATTTGATTTATACGGGTTTGCTCTTGAATTGGTTGTTGGTATAAGTTTGTATCATTTGTTTACTAACTACTCCCCTTTCACCAATGAGAATGCCGATTTATTTTGCAAAAAAATCACAGGGAAAACTTGTGTGAAGTAAACTTCTAAGTGAGCTTTGTTAATAATGTCAATAAGGATGATGTCGGGACCAAAAAAATCTAATTAGTCCGTCAGTCAAATAATAAAAAAATATGAGACATGTATTTTTTGCTTTGTCATATTAATATAAACATACTTGAATAAAACGCATTAAAGTTGGAGAGTGAGGGCTCGCTACGTCACAATTCAGTATACAATCTAGCAAGGCGTGACGTTATGACAAATTTTAACTCAATGTATGGCCGTAATATTTTGATTACGTAAAAATAATAAAAATACTTGTCCAATATTTTTTTATAACCTTCCCGATGGATAAAAAAATATTAAGTCATCATCCCAATTCCTAGCGATCCCTAGCATCAGACTAAAAGGCATACAACATAATATATTATACAACAAGTAAAAATAAAGAACCCATCTAAACCGCCTTTAAAAACTGTCAGTGTCATCAATGTTGTGGAATATTGACACCACAGAACACATATAATTGACAAAGACAGCTGTTGAACGCCGTTTAGATATGGTCATCGCATTTGGTTTAATTGGTGAAATTAACCCGAAATCTTTCACTTGAGTCGGCATTTTGAACTTGACACTTACTGAACAACCTTTAAAACGCAATCATATCAGTTAAAGAAATCGATATCAATGCATCGGTATCGCAAGAAATCATTACGACGGTAAATTGTAATGGTATAAGTGGTTCGAACACCCTGCTACCGTTCTTTGTCGAAATCGATTGGCAATGAACTTCACAACACAACACTGTATCGTCAGTCATACAATAATAAAATCGGAAAAAGAGGGTGTTTAGAAGTGAAAAGGAGATGGGCGAAAGTTCATGCAAAGCTGGGCCTGACGTTACAGTACCGATTACTGCATTATTTTATTTAGATATTAACCTGTGTTAATAATGCAGTAATCGGTACTGTAACGTCAGGCCCAACTTTGTATTTTATTATTGTATGACTGACGATGCAGCGTGTCAAGTTCATTGCCAATCGATTGCCACAAAGAACGGTAGCAGGGTGCTCGGATAACATATACCATTGTAATTTACAGTCGTAAACAGGTGCTATAACATTTAAAAATAAAATAAAATGTGTGTACGACTACCCCATGGTAGAAAAAAAAAAATAGGGTTTTATTGGTTTGTCCAAAAACAACGTTGTTGCTTCTGAAAGTTATTCTAACACAGAGCTCTCACATTATATTTTAACCGTCAGAATCCTTTATACGTAACCAAAGTCACCAAAGAATAATAATTACAGCACACGAAAACACAACAGAAAATATCCACTACCGCAAGCACAGAACCAAGTAAACGAAGCGAGCGAATGATTGGTTTGTTTGACGTTTGATCTGACATTGACATGAGTTCCACTTTGTTGCCTGTATTATAAAATATGATGATTGATTGTGAAATCGATTTAAATATTTATCAATTCAATAAATTTATTTATTTATTAGAAATGTCTTTTTTAGAAACGTTGATAAATGTCACTGGGTAATCATTAATTAAAAATATGTTATTTAAACTTATCTACAGAAAAAATAATAATTTTATTGGCATAAAAAGAATGAATTCTATAAATCGATTTACTTATTTCATCTGGCAACATTGTTTAAAAGTGAAAATAAGGGAAGTCGGTGTATTTTTTATTAAATATTTAATTTGTGTAACGTTAGACCCAGATTCGCCCGTCTCCTTTACGACTGGAGTCGAGTAAACCCGATTCAGCGTCACCGACTCCCTCTACGGGGCTCCTGTATGGGCGCGCTCTCTGGCGCTGCGGCCAGCCCGCCGGTTGAGCGCGGCCCAAAGGGTCATGGCCATCCGGATGGTCCGGGGATACCGCACGGTCTCCTGTGAGGCAGCGAGCCTCCTTGCCGGATTGCCGCCATGGGATCTGGAGGCAAAAGTCCTCGCGCACGTATGGGAGTGGCGCGAGGAGGCGAACCGCCGGGGCGTTAGTCCGCTGCCGCGAGAAATCGCGGCACAGCGGACGGAGCTCCGGCGGGATCTCATGGCGTCATGGAAAGTACGGTTGTCGCAACCCAGTGCTGGGCACGCCACGATTGCGGCGATAAGTCCCCTCTTTGAGGAGTGGCTGGAGAGGCGCCACGGCGTCCTCACCTTCCGCCTGACGCAGGTCCTCACCAGACATGGCAGCTTCGGGAGGTTCCTGTGTCGGATAAGGCGGGAGGAAACGTCCGGGTGTCACCACTGTGTGGATCGCCCGGAGGACACGGTAGAGCATACGGTGGAGGTCTGCCCGGCTTGGGCAGAGCACCGCCGTGTCCTCGTGGAGGCGATCGGCGGCAGAGACCTCTCGCGTCCGGCCCTGGTTCAGGCCATGGTACGGAGCGAGAGGGCATGGGCAGCCGTCACCTCCTTCTGCGAAGCAGTAATGCTCGCGAAGGAGGAGGCGGGACGGTTGAGGGAAAGGCAAGTTTCGCGTCCTCTCGCCCCTAGCCGCCGCAGGAGACGCCCAGGGCGTGGGGAATCCCGGGCGGATTTCCGGCCACCATAGGCGCGGGCTTGCGGACGGTGAGCAATGGGTAGCTTACCGTCCGGTAAGGACCAGGCCCGGGTCGACGGCGCGTCGTATTCCACGCGCGCCTCAAAGAGATGTCGTCAGCACATATAGTAGGGGTCCACTAGGGCCGATGCCTGCTGGGGTCTCGGGAAGGTACTTATGGGTCACCGAGGCCCCAGCAACACAGGCAACAGGAAGGAATATGGGTGGGTTTTAGTCAGTAAGAGTCTGACACACCCTCCCGCTCCGCCCAGAGCGGGAGAAGTTATTTGATGATTTCCCAACCTCAAAAAAAAAAAAAAAGCGTCACCGACTGACCGGAGCCGAATATATCCGATCTAGCGTCACCGCCTAAAGAAGTTGTCACTTAAAAAACGAAACTTCGTTCATTTTTGTGTAGAGGACTTTACTAGTTGAAACCACCAAACCACACTGAACAAGCTTATTGTCTTTAGATTATATCTATTTAGCCCGTAATGTCCCACTGCTGGGCAAAGCCCTCTCTTTACCATACACGTTTGCCCACTGCTAGTCATTTGCATACGAGTCAAGTTCGTCCGTTCATCTTCGTCTTGGTCTGCCGCGATGTCGTCTAGTATTTAATGGAACTTCCCGTCAGTGATTATTTTAACCCACTGTTTATCTGACATGCGGCAGACATAAAAAAATAATAATAAGAAATTTATTCTTATTATTATTTTTTTTAATAAAAAAAGACATGTTCGTTACAATCCTACTTAAGATTGGCAGCTTTCCGGGCAACATTCGATATTTTGACTTTTGTAATATTACCTATGCCTAACTAAAAAAAAAAACAAACTACGATCGCAAAAACGATTTTCTTGTATCAAGGTGACATAATCGTCACCTTGAGAAGGGTCTCACAGTAGAAGGTCTCAAAGTAGAAAGGTAAAATGTCTCATTACCGGTTTAAATCCATAATCAATAATGCCTTCCTCGTAATTTAAATTAGTAGCTTCAAGAGATACTTACTATACTGGTTTAAGTTGTTCAATTCCTTGGCAAAGAAATGAGGGACAATTTTGTAATAAATAGATACTGTTTATCTCGACCATCTAGGGATCATAATACCCAAGATCTATCCTGTACAAAGCTCACCGTGTAAACTTAGGCGAAATGAGCTTGAAGTGAGCTGTCATTCCACCCTAATTGCGTAACACAGTTTGAATCACAATCCGAGAGTTTCGTCCATTGCTTCATAGGTTTGAAAAATTCGTCTGCTCAACAGCGTAATTAACGCAATGGACGTGAGCGAACTGTCAAAATGAAAGCGATTGCGATCAATTTTCATTTTATATGTGTTACGCAATTGCCCCGCTGCCGCGCTGTTGCTAGGGGTTGACACTGTTGACAGCTCAATTCACTTAAGTTTTCACGGTGAGATACGTACAGAATAGAACGTCTGATGCCTGACTTGGATTGACCTATAGATATCACACTTCAAGCTCACTTCACCTGAGTTTCTTTTTATATAAAAGATCGACTGGTGCTAAGTGGTCACAGCTGCCTAAAAAAAAAATGGAGCTACGTCTGCCAACACACTGCTTTGCAGTTTGGCATAGGTAAATGTCTTTAAAAGTATTTCAGTGAATCATCATCTCCCTAGCCTTTTCCCAAGTATGTTGAGGTCGGCTTCCAGTACTACCGGATACAGCTGAATACCAGTATTTTACATGGAGCGACTGCCTATCTGACCTCCACAACCCAGTTACTGGGTAACACGATACCCCTTGGTATGACTGGTTGTCAGACTTTCGAGCTTCTGACGACCCGTAACGACTGTTGTGTGTCAAAGATCTACAAATGACAGCCGAGACCAACGGCTTAACGTGCCTTCCGAGGCACGGAGGGGTCTTGGTATGTAAAGATGGTCACCCATCCACGGACCAACCGCGGCAAGCGTAGCTTAACCTGATCGAACGACCCGTGCGGCTGTTATTACTTAGCCACAAGCCCCTTAAGGACGCATTTGCAAAATTTATAGGTATAGAATCCAACTACTACATTGACAAGGGTCGCACAGACAAGTGTACGCACGGTTTGCTGCGGGAAAAGTAGTCAATTGAACTAATTTTGATACTTTGAGTTTTTTTTTCTTATTTCGTTATATTCGTAATTACAAAAAATATTTCGTATCGCTCTTTATAATTTTACTAAATAATTCTTAGATACAAAATAATACTTCAGTGACTCCTAGGCACTGGAAGCCTTCTGCTAGTAGAGAGATGTGGGCTGTGGACTTTAGGCAAGTTTTGTTAGTTATGAAAACGAGCCCAAATTTGGCACCCCTAGTTCTACTGGTCGATGAGTTCCAGTAGCAGTCACCGAAGTACACCTTCAGGTCACTCCATCAAGTCCTAAGGTAAGGTCTCATCATAACTATCAAAACGAGCCCAAATTCGGCACACCTTCCATTCGTCGACGAGTTCCAGTAGCAGACACCGAAGTACACCTTCAGGTTACTCCATCAAGTTCGAAGGTAAGGTCTCATCATTACTATCAAAACGAGCCCAAACTCGGCACCCCTAGTTCTACTGGTCGACGAGTTCCAGTAACATACACCGAAGTACACCTTCAGGTCAGTCCATCAAGTCCGGAGGTAAGGGCTCATCATTACTATCAAAACGAGCCCAAACTCGGCACCCCTAGTTCTACTGGTCGACGAGTTCCAGTAGCAGTCACCGAAGTACACTTTCAGGTCACTCCATCAAGTCCGAAGGTAAGGTCTCATCATAACTATCAAAGTGAGCTCAAACTCGGCACCCCTAGTTCTACTGGTCGACGAGTTCCAGTAGCAGTCACCGAAGTACACCTTCAGGTCACACCATCAAGTCCGGAGGTAAGGTCTCATCATAACTATCAAAACGAGCCCAAACTCGGCACACCTAGATCTACTGGTCGACGAGTTCGAGTAGCAGTCACCGAAGTACACCATCAGGTCACTCCATCAAGTCGGAGACGAATAGGCATTTATAAATCCTCTTTAATTTTAGTGAAAAAGAATATTTTTATAAAAACCTGTGTTTATAAAAACATCGTATCAAGTATCTAATTTGGTTTATCGAATACTTTGTACATGTACCTACAGCGATCTTTTCCAAAACGAGGCGCGGCTAACAGGCGATACAGTGTTCACTCACGACGGCGGCCAAGCGCGGACTGAGGTTGCATTCGAAACGTTTCCGCAATATAGCAAGACAGAAACAAAAATAAAATAACCCCTAATGCAACCGATTAAGATTCATCCGTAATAGCAAAATATGTAATAAAAATTAATTCAGTTTTTTATTTTTTCTGCGACTATAACTGACATTTTGAATTTTTTTTTACTAGTTTTTGGAATTGAATATATTTTCCTACTTCTAGTATTTTTAGAAACCTTAAAATATCTTGATAATAAAACAAAAAATGTACTGAAACTCAACCCGGTATCGTTAATTTTGTGAAACATGGCAACAGAAAATCGTTTTTACATTATTTTATAATGTAAAAACGATTTTCTGTTGCCATAACCTATAATTTTCAACAAAATGATTACTATTATTTGAAGATGAAGAACCAATTTATGTGGTAGTGATTAGTTGTATTTGATTTAGTTTAATTTGTCACAATATGTACCGAAAAACAGCACAATTTTGTCTGATTTGCAAACGCGCTCTTAAAAGTATTTCAGTGAATAAACATATTAAATTAATTTGTTTATGGACAAAGGACATCTGCTATAACGCTTTGTCATCTTATAACACAGGACATGATACTATTACTTGATGACCACTTTTTCTGTTCGTCACTTTTTCTTTTGCACTAAGAAGAATAGTAGCAAAAATGAACTAACTAATAACTGGACTGGATGAATAACCGGACGCACTTAGAGTAGCTTTAGTAAAGCCAGTACATAAAAAAGGTGACAAGCATATCCCAAGCAATTATAGACCCATAGCACTGCTACCAACCTTTGCCAAAATATTTGAAAAAACTATGATATATGTTCATGGAAAAGTTTAATGTTCTTGACGACGCACAAAATGGATTCAGTAAATGTAGATCAACAACATTAGCAGTTTATAAATATGTTCAACAAACGCTACAACATATTAATAAACGACAAACAATATGTAATTGGGCTACTACTAGACATGACAAAAGCATACGACAAGGTCCTTTATGTCCTTTGGCTAAAACTATACCTAATCCAAAAATGTTTCTACTCAGTAATAGAATATCAAGTCCAGCTTAAAGTAACGAATTTCTCTCATAGACCTCATACAAAAGTCGCGATCTGTCAAAGTCAAAGTCAAATTATTTATTTCAAATAGGCACATAAAAGGCCGTTTTGAACGTCAAAATATGTGTGTCCTATACAAACAATAAGATTTAGTCTATCCTATTTAACTTCAAATAATGTAATGTTATAATTTTAATTTGTACTACCTGAAAATTATGACATTAATATTGCTGATTACTTGTATTATATTTATTATTATTGATATTTAATTTTGACATAACTATAATTTTTCAATCTAATTATACTAATATAAAAGAAAATAATTAAGTAATAATATTGTGTAAAGGCTCCTACATACAGGCGCGACTTGTCGCGCGACGCGTCGTGACACAAAGGCACCGCTTGTAGCGCTACACGCGGTGTCTTTGTGTCGCGTCGCGTCGCGCGACAAGTTGCGCCAGTATGTAGGAGCCTTAATGCATGCTAATTTAGGATGATAAGAGCAGGCAAATGATAATTGCAATGCTTGTAAAAGGCTGCTAAGTCATAAGTACTATCTTAACATAACACCATCATTGTACACTTAGTTCGCAATAAACGTTTTTGACTTTGACTTAACTTCTTTTATCAGCTTTCCCCATTCTAAAAATAAAAATCGTAAAAACCCTAGCCTGTCATCCATAAATAAACTTCGATCGACAATTAACGAGAACTTGACCGTCACGCATTATTAATAACTATTACTAGGTCAAACCATTTAAATCTATTTTCTGTGGAATGAAAAGAAACGAAAATAACGTAATTCTCACGAAATAAAAATATCTTTATTTGACCATCGAGTTTAGGATCGGTAATGGGCTATTACTGTCTCAGGTTGGGACAAGGGTCTGGGTAAGGCTAGGTCAGAATGTAAGCGGGGATTCATAAGCTGTTATGCTTATGGTAGATGCACAATTACCTGGTATTTTCCAAGCCGTAAGCCAACTCTTTTGATTTTATGGGCATAATGGCAAAGATTAAAGTCTATTTTAGCTTCGAAAACGAATGCTATTAATTTGTTTAAGCCTTTATTAATTAATTCATTATTTGTTAACACAAAACAAACATGGAAAAGTAAGAGTAAAAATATATTGCCTTCGGTATGGCCGAATCATGCAACCATAAAATATGGTGACCTAAAAAACAAATAAATGCATTTAGTTTTCCACTAAGACCATTTAAAATGACTAAGTTTTTACCTCAAACCTTATTTTTCAGGGTAAAAGTCGAAAGGCCCGGATGCATTATAAATTGATACGGCCTCTCTTTTGCGATAGCCGTAACACTTTTGACACACAGCTGCTGTTTGACACAAATATTCTCAGTATTATGAATAAATAATAAAATGTTAGGCTATTTTTGGGCGCGACCGTAACGAGTTCTATGAAATGACAATATTTTTCGTATTAAATATGGGTGTAGTTATATTTTTTCATAACTGGAAAAGTAGAGACAGGAATTTTGAAAACCGCTGACAGAATTTCTACATGACATGTCATGTAGAAATTTAGCTTTCTTTACTTCATTTGGATATTGAATAGTATATTCAGAAATGTTAGATATACAGAACAGAACCTATTCTTTCAGTGGTATGCTTGGACGAACTAATCTCAATGTATTTTTAAGAGCTGCATGTCGATTCTGTAAAAATCTCACCGTGAAAACTCGCGTGGAGTGAGCTGTCAGTGTCATCCAACTGTTGCTAGGGAGTGAGCGAGCATTACATTTATAATTATAATCGGGATTTTAATAATATTTTTATGCTAATTCTATTGATCATTATATATTATTTCAAAGCTAGTATTTAGGGTATTTTTTAAATAAAATAGCAAAACAGAAATTCAGTCAGGAACTCAATTTGTTTTATTTTTATTTTAAAAGGTTTGGTAATTGTTGCAGCCGCCATCTTGCTTTTTAATTTTGACCACACTATCGACTTTAACACCCCCGAAAACCATGAAAACGATACCCATGATAAAAAATCTGAATATTGTCGCAGCCGCCATCTTGCTTTTTAATTTTGAACTCACTATCGGATTTAACACCCCTGAAAACCATGAAAACGATACCCATGATGAAAATTCTGAACATTTTCGCAGCCGCCATCTTGCTTTTTGATTTTGACCATACTATCGGCTTTAACACCCCCGAAAACCATGAAAACGATACCCATGATGAAAAATCTGAACATTTCCGCAGCCGCCATCTTGCTTTTTGATCTGACCTCAGTATCGGCTGTAACACCCCCGAAAACCACACACCGACACCCATGATGAAAAATGTTTCTAGCCGCCATTTTGGATTTTGATATAATGGTGGTAAAATCAAATTTTCGTCTGTCGCGCATTTAAAAATAAAAATCGACAAATTAAAAAAAACTTGATATTAATAACAGCGCCTTACGCGCAAGCGCGGCGTGATCTTATCACTTCACCCAATTCTCGTAACAATAGTAACCACCCGCGCCGAAGTGAATCGGCTAGGTGAAGTGAGTCGGTAAGCGCGACGCGCGGGTGTCGTGATCTTATCACTTCACTCGATTCTCGTTGCAACATCACTTCACTTGGGTTGGATGAAGTGAGCCTAGCCGCCCGCCGGCCGGTGCGCGTGCTGCCCGAGTGTCAGTTGAACTGTTGAATTTTGTTATAGTATTGATGACGGTGATTTTATGAATATTAATTTATTATTGGCAACGCGTAGGTTAGTATAAATTTACCTACCTAAAATAAAATATATGAAAGGTACTTATTAAATAATCCGCACGTTTTTTTATTTAAATGGCTCATGTACACAGATACACACTTCGTTTAGTTAGGTTTCCACATAGTTTGTGAGGGGGATAAATTCTATGGTCCGTCAGCCAGGCACACTTTTAGCACTCGATCACTTGACACACTCGGTTATCTCTTCTTATTGAATAGATTTGGGTTAATAACAAACGATGAATAACGTCGCACAGTCTTTAGTCGACTCAATCAGTGGATTGAGTCGACTAAAGACTGTGCGAAGCCATAGTGATCGCTTCTTCAAAACACATCGCGGTTGTGTCACAGGATTGCGTTTATTTAATCAGTTAAAACACATCGAGATTGCGTCATGGGATTGCGTTTATTTAATCAGATAACTGATTATGATCAATAGAATTAGCATAAAAATATTATTAAAAACTTGATTATGATTGTAAACCTAATCCTTAGTCCATCCCTAGTATCAGGTGGGATGACACTGACAGTTCACTCCACGTTCACTTCACTTAAGTTTTCACGGTGAGAAGGTTACAGAATAGCACTACTGTGTTTTTCACCAACTCACTTTACTTTCACTTACACTCAATCTCAAAGCATTCCTTTCAAATAAACCAATTACGGTCAAACAAAAAGATAAAGCTAGTTTCCCATTCCAAAGCCTAGTAGGCTCCTATGGAGAAGAACGGACAAGAAACTGACACTAGCATTTATTTGAACTTTTAAAATTAAGGACGCTTCTTTTGGTGCAGTGGGAAGGAATTACATAGTTTTAACTACATTACGGTTTACGGCAGACTGGTTAACCCGCTCGGCACACTGAATACTTGAAAGATTTGTGGATAATTATTCTAGGTAGGGGGTAGGGTAGGGGGTAGGCCAGTCTCATATTCCAACCAAAGTTGGAATATGAGACTGGCACTGTTTTCAAAAACGTTCACACGATACAGATATATATTTTTATTGTTTATTTATTTCCAAAATACTTAACCTATTTTACAATTAGTTTCAGCCATACAATGAAACCTCTCAGGTTAATTCCCTAGGGTAGGCAGATTAATTAATGTATTATTAAAGTATTATATTATTATATACAAAACTGTAAGCCAACCCTTAGGTTGGCTTACAGTGTAACCGGATGCAGCTGAATACCAGTGCCTTATATGGAGCGACTGCCAATCTGACTTCCACAATCCAGCAACTGGGTAATTCGATACCCCTTGGTAATACTGGTTGTCAGGCTTTCGGGCTTCTGACGACCAGTAACGACTGCCAAAGATCCACGAATGACAACCGGGACTAATGGTTAAACGTGCTTTCCGAGGCATGGATGAGTCTCGGATCCACGTCACCTATCCACGGACCAACCCAGACAAGCGTAGCTTAACCTGATGAGTCCACCCGCGCGGCTATTATTACCTAGCCACGAGCTCAGCCACTCCTCCGTAGCCACTTTAATAACACATTTGATTAGAAAAATATTGTGTTAGGAAACATTTTGATTTCTACTTATAACTTTTCGAACTCGTTATATTTTCAAGTGAACACCTTTTAAAAAAACAGAATGCAATATTTATTTTGATAGGTTTTATCACTACAAAAGCCTTTTTCAAATCAACACCGCTACTTGAAATAACTTTACGTTTTACAGTTTTTATGAAAACCAATAATATAATCCAACGCGCGGATTAATTAAATTATCTTTATATTTTCAGTTCTAAGCTTATAACACACCCACACGTATCGAATACTGAATGTTTTCTTTCACTCCTGAAAGTCTTTTGAATGCTTGATGTGTGTTTTCAATAGACGAGTTCATTTGAGCGATGTATTTCTACGCTTGGTATTTTCAGACTCATATATAGAATGGTTGGTAACTGCTACTTAGTTTATTTTGTAATAAAAGTACTTGCGAAAAGTTGTTTTAAAGTCTGATCTACAATCATTAACTAAGTAGGTATACATTTTTACATAGCTACTTCTGCGAATTTTCGAGTGCTTACTATAGTAAATAGTGCTTGATCTGAAAAAGAAAACATAAATGTCCGCTATTTCTGCCGGGGTCGCGGGAAAGTTTTTAAGTATTTTGATTTCTCTTCTACATACGGTGTCTACATCTCTTTGTCTACTTTCCTGTCGCAGGTATGCTGGAAGAGATTTCTTTAGAAATAAGCATCACCTTTGTACGTATATTTCTGTTCCTTTCTTCTTGTCTGTTTATATGTGTGTATATAAACTGTTAAATAAATAATATCTTAAAAACTGTATTTATTTTGTTCTATTGTTTATTGAATTAAATTTTCAAACAAGATAAGATCTATATAATTTATAAGAGAACAGCCATAAAATAATAAGAAATGTACACGATGTACTATAAAAAAGGAGGGAAATGAATCAAAATCATTGTATTTGTTATAGTGTATATATTTTTTGTAATGTATAATCTGGTGTATATTAAAGTATATATAAATAAATAAAGAATAATCATACTATAGAATAAAAAACTTTTTACAAAAAAAAAAAACACACGACTTAGGTTGTTTATTTTTTGTATAATGTTTTTTTATTTTTCACTTTTTAGTGGGTCAGTTTGTGATTTATCTAGTTACAATAGCCGAATGTCAACTGCTTATCTCTTTTTACAAAATATTGCTTATCTTGATGCAGGGACGTTAATTGTTGAGGAGTTCTCCTGATAAGAACTAGGAGAACTGCCACTCACCATACGCATTGTGAAGAACATAAATGCAACCACATTCAAGTACCTAATCGAATCGCAACTCATTAAATACTTCTTAATAAGTAGTTCCGGTGGCCGTCTGTGGTCTTCATCATCAATTCCACTGTACCAAATGGTGCTTTCCAAGAGCAAATGCACGTTACTATAAAAATACATAAATCGCTATAGGTGTGCCTTTACAATTTGAGGATTTCCCTCGATTTCCATGGGATCCCCTGATCAGATTATGACCTTGTTGACCTCGGAAGCATACCCTTTCAAACAAAAATAATTTATAAAATCGGTCCACAATTGACGGAGAAATCGACGAACGTACATAAAAAATATATATACATATGTCGGAAATACGTTAGTCACTCGTTTGTCTAATAGGGACGCCAGCGCCACCAAGTGGCGCACGAGAGAGTCTACATGTTTTGACTATGTAGGTCATTGTTTTTTCTTTCTTATTTAGTTTTAATCTTGGTCTGGCAGTTTGAGTCATTTAAGCGGCCTACCCAAATGTCCTTTCTTTGGTATTGTTCGTCGAATCGTTGACCTCCTTAAGTTCTGAGTTGAGCTGCACGATTACTGACAAATGCGTGCACTGACTGGATAGGTCCACTCATTCTGGTTATTTCCTCAAAAGAGCGTTTCAGACACCAATCTACATGGTCTTCACATGATCTGACCAAGATTATGTCTGGAATTTAAAAGAGACTGTGACCTCTGAGTTTGTTTCGGCCTTTCTTCTCAGAGTAGTCAGATAGAAAACGCCGAGTTCATCTAGTTTTTTTTTCTTCTAAATATGATTGACGTGTAAAAGTGTTTGTACAAACCTACTTACAGAAAATAAAATCATTTCATTTCATCATTACAACATAACGCTCGACCGTGGTTAAGTTCAGTTTGTCGGAGGCGGTCAAGGAGTTACACATGAACATGTTTAGAAACTGTCGCGCGTTCCGTATAGTTGTGTCGTGTACAGTCAGCGTCAATAATATCGGGACGAACAGACTGTTCAAAATGATCAAAACAACTATGAAAATGAAATATTAACTCAATGACACAATAACTGTTTCAAAATGAAGAAAGTACACGACAACTGTCATTCTGACAATAATTTTATCAAATCTAGATAAAGTTTAATTTTCTTAGTTGTTGAGATCATTTTGAACAGTCGGTTCGTCCCGATATTTTTGACGCTGACTGTACCTACAGTATGTGAATAGCTAGTGTGATTATTTGATCGTAAATTATAATTTGATTTAAACTGCAAACGGTTTTTCTATTGTGCAATAACCAACACTTCCCATTGTACGCCCACAGTAGTTAAAATATGCGCCCAGAAGGCTGGCAGCATTGCCACGTTGTATGACATCAAACCTATGATCCTAAAATCGCTACTCACCTACAAAGTGACCAATCCCTACCCTTGACTACACTATTCGAAGCAGAAAGTCAAGTGGAAAGTTGGTAAATTGTAATCTTCTATCAAGTGGCCTCTTCATTCATCACTTGGATTTTGGTCATTGTCCTTTCTTGCTCACTTCGAGGCCTTTTAGTCCCACTTCGAGACCTTTTAATAAAGTCTGAAGAGGTACTTTATCGAGTTTTGTATCGAGTTGAAGCCTTAAAATAAGTGTTGTTTGTAAAGAAATGAAAAAGTTTCTCATATTTTTCTTCAAATTGATTATCCACTGTTATTTCGATATTCTTAATTTCTTGTATTCATTTAGAAGTAATTCTTCATTAAATAAGATAGTTCTGTTGGCTCAGCTGGCAAATATTTCTGTAACCCTTTTTTACGACGGAATTAGTTTCTACAATCTTTTAATGAAAGTGTCGGAATTTATTTTTTGTAACGTAACACATATTTATTCAATTGGTTGTGGTTGTGGAGCAGGACCAGCATTGAGCCAAGCATTTTTTATCAGCGATGTAATCCCCCAACTTATAATATGCCTGCATAGTGTGCGTTCTAAACAAGATTTGAATTTCATCTCATTCAGTTGAAGTGTGTGGGGTGGAATTTTATTGTAACATTTTAGAAAGATGAGTCTACTTTAGCCGGTCTGAAACCTGGTTGAGCTAATAGGTCCCTATTTCATACTATATATATTATTATTATACATTTATAATAAGTATAACACTATCTCGTTCTCGAACTGCTTGTGTACTACTGTTCTGGCTAATCTTTGTGCTTTTATTATAAATCGAGATGTATATCGTCGAATAATAATAGTGTCGTATTGGAATGAAATTAGGAGATATTCCACGGATGAATTGAGCGGGACCATAAAGTTACGCTGTATTTTGTTTTTAAGGAAAATGTTTGTAACCTTCTCAGATAGATGTTCAAAAGACTATTCTAACCTAAGTGCTTATAAAAATGTGGTGCTGTCCTGTAAACGACCCATCGTATACAGGACAGCGCTACATTTTTATGAAAATCCAATTATGATATAATTCAATCCCAATTTAGAATCTAGAATTCAGAATTTAGAATTTAGAATTTTTTAGAAGGCCGCAGGAATCCGCTGGATGCGGGAAGCACAAAACCGGTCGAAGTGGCGGTGCTTCGGGGAGGCCTATGTCCAGCAGTGGACGTCTTTCGGCTGAAATGATGATGATGATGAAGTGTCCCAATTTAATCATGTCTTGCGTACCTTAGTGCCTGCACATTATAGGAACTTATGGACATTGCGGATACTGCCACACAAACTCGTAGCTAAACAAAGAGACCATAGAAATCGTAACTAACCCGAATCTGAACTTATATTATATACGCGAAAGTGAGTTTGTTTGTTTATTTATTTGTTACGCTTTCACGCTAAAACGGCTGAACAGATTGGGATGAAATTTCGGCAATTGGGTAAACCATGACATGCGTCAGGACATAGCATACTTTTATCCCAATATTCCTATGGGATCGAGACTTATGCGGGTGAACTCGCGGGGCGCAGCTAGTAATATTATAAATGCGAAAGTGAGTTTGTTTCTTTGTTACACTTTCACGCTAAAACGGCTGAACGGATTTGAATGAAATTTGGCACAAGGGTAGATCATGACCTGCATTAGGACATAGAATACTCTTTATCCCGGTAGTATATTCCTGTGGGATAATTTTCGACCTCCATGCAGACGTAACCGCGGGCAAAAGCTTATTAATGTAATACTCGTAAAATAAAATAGATTACCCTAAAACAGAACATATCAATAGTACGAAATCTTATCAAGATCGCCATCTTTATCCAGGCTCAGAAGAAGTAACATTCAGTTTACATAATCAGCCTATAATGTTCCCACTGCTGGGACACAGGCCTCCTCTCTGTGAGAGGGTGTGGGCCGCAATCCACCACGCGGGCCCAGTACGGGTTGGTAGATGTCACATGACTTCGAATTTTTGGTTTTAAGACATGCCGGTTTCCTCACGATGTTTTCCTTCACTGTTTTGAGACCATGTGGATTCGAACCTACGACCTACAACTCGTAAGTCGCGGCCGTTGCCACTGGGCCACCCTTGGTCCCACATAACATAACATCACGCCTTGTTTCGCCGAAGGGTTGGGCAGAGGTGTACCTGTAGTACACCCACATTTCGCCAGTTATGTTTAAGTCCCATGTAACAGAGGGCGAGCCTATTGCCATCAACTGGGCACAAATCCAGACTCCGGGCTGCTACTGAGAAACCACCACCACTGCTCCCATTAAGTTTAATACAAAGTATTAAATTCAATGTAACAAGAATAGATTATATCATCGTTATTGAGCCTTTCCAATCCTGCTTTCTTATCCTCAAAGAAAATCTCCTTAAGATAAGCAAATGATCCATTTAAAAAGGACAACAGACTTAATTGAAAATTTAATAACAGGATATTTTGTATAAAGCCTTTGCTAACATTAATACCCCATTGTTAGGTGTTATAAAACGAATGTTGGCAGTTTGTAAGGGAATTAGTTACTGTTCCATAACGCAATCTTGTTAGTTTGATAACTTTGTTGTAGAACTAATATTGTTGTGAATACGTCGTGTTCTTTGTTAGGAAACTTGATAAAAGCTTGCTTTAAGATTGAGAGCAAGTACAGTTCACCGCGAGATTAGGATGTACAGCGTGTAAGTATCAGAAAGGTCTGGGCAAAATTAAGGTCGTGGATAGATTTTCAAACTGAACAACTTTCTCCATGGATCTAACATCAAAGTCAAAGTCAAATTATGTATTTCAAATAGGTGATTTTTTTTTAAATTTTGACGTTCAAAAGCGCTCTTTTGAACGTCAACAAAAAAAAAAATAGAATTGATTCTAGTCGCCCCTTTCAAAAAGTAGTTTCGTATGGAGAAGAATGGGCAAGAAACTACACCGTTACTCTTTTAAAAATGTTTTACAATATTTTGTGTAGGTAGATTTAGAATACAATTACTATATTATTATACCACAATAGGTAAAAATAAGTAAAAATGAAGCAATGACAGATTAATTAATTATGTGATAGATACATGGTGTTCACATTACTCAAACTTTTACCCAAAAAATTCATCGTAAGAGAATCCCCCCCCTTGGCATAAAATTTTAGGGCATAATATTGTTTGGCATAACGTTTTCGCATAACTTTTAATAAATATATAATTAAATTAATAATAATAAAATAATAATAGTAACAGCAGTTAGCATAACTGTCTTTTGGTCTAATTTGTTGAATCATAAATTTTTAAGGCATAATATTTATTTGTCTATTAATCATGAGCCATAAAAATATAGAAAGTTGTAATTGGGTGATTGGGTGTACGAGTATGTAGCCAATAATTGTATGTTGAATGTCAGGTTAAATGTATTTAGGTGATAAATGTAAGTTATTTGCGTCAAAATACTCTAAACAACATACATACAGAAAATAGTCAGCCTATAATGTTCCCACTGCTGGGACACAGGCCTCCTCTCTTCGAGAGGGATTGGGCTGTATTCAACCACGCGGGCCCAGTGCGGGTTGGTAGATGTTACATGTCTTCGAATTTTTGGTTCTAAGGACGGTTGCCTCACGATGTTTTCCTTCACCGTTTTGAGAGCAGTGGTGTTAAAATTATTTACACTAAGTAAAGCCCCTGCCTGGGTTCGAACTCACGACAATTTTCTATAAATGTTATTAATAATAAGGTATTTTTATCCTTGTTCGTACATAGCGCGAATACAAATGGAAAAGTTTGTGGGTTATGGACGCAACCGTGTATTATATAAAGTTGATGGGAAATTTTTGGAACAACTTGGAATGTTCCATCCATAATTATATATATAGACTGGCACAATAGACTCAAAAGTTTCATTGCTATAAACATGATTAACTTTTTGTTTATGTCATATTTTTTGTCAATTACTATTATTTGATTATTTTTTTCTTGTCGTGATTTATCTGTTGCTTGGAGAAAGTATTCTTGTTTTAATTCGAACGTTTATATCTTGTGGTTAATTTATTGTTTGTTTTTTTTTCTTAGTCAACAGACAAAAAAAAAAAGCAAACAATAAATAAACTATAAATATATAGTTTGTTTTAAACAGTAATTACTTGGCATAAGAGGACGATAATTGCCAGCGACCTTGAGCGAGTGGGAGGAGCTTGCGTCACCCCCCGCGACCCCGCAACCGTTCGCACGTAACGTAGGGTAACCATACGTTTCAGATTGTGTGGACTGTCCTGCCTGATTTTTTTATCACAATCCAATTTTTTTTTTTATGTAGTGTTCATAAATAAGGTAATATTCTGATAATAAAATAAGATTGTAATATATTATATTATTTTAATAATTTGCATTGAATAAGTTGGTTTAAAGAGGGTGTAATTTTAAACACCATCAACCTCTCTCGTCATTGTACTCATCATTATAAACAACTTTTACTATATTGGACACAACATGAAATAACTTGGACTAAACATGAAATCGCAAAAAAAAAATCAGCTGTTCCCTACATTTTGACGAATTAAGCGAACATAAATGTAGGGAACAGCAGATTTTATTTTCGCGACTTTACGAGGCACGGATGAATCTCGGTACGTAAAGATGCTTACCCATCCACGGAACAACCGCGGCAAGAATAGCTTAACCTAATTGATCGGCCCGTGCGGCTGTGATGCGACTAACGAGCTCTTTAGCTATGGAAACAATATTAAGTGAAATAAAAAGCCAAAAATCTAAATAAATAAATTTAATTCCAAAATAAAACAATTAATTTCTTTAGTGACAGATGAGAAAATATGAGATGTGCAGGCAAGATTTAGAGAGGGAATGGGCCGTATGGATCAGGGGGGCGATTCTACTAATTTGCAAAGTTATACGCTCTGTACCGTCTCATCAATGGTTCGGTTTCGTTCGGCTTTCGTTCAAAATCAAAATCAAAATCAAAATATTTTTATTTCACATAAACCTACATGGGCACTTATGAAACGTCAGAAGCTAGGTGCACGGTTCCAATTGGTTGTTTCCTATGGAGAAGAGCCGGCAAGAAACTCCACGGTTACTCTTTTAAAAATAATTGGCTTTTACAATGTTTTCAAATTACACAAATTAAGTATGGGAGAACAGTGTAGGCCTGTCGAAAAGTACTTAACAAAAAAAAAGAGAAAAGGAAACGGTCTAAAGAAAAAAAGATCTAGTCTATTAAGCCTACAACGTTCTCACATTCACAACGTACACAAGAATCCATGTGAAATAATATTAATAATATTAAGTCTGAAATATAAATTGTAGGTATATAATGTCAAATAGTGAAAATATAATGTCAAAAATGTATGTCTAAAAAATAATAATAATAAACATCGTAATTTGGGAGCAGTTAATAGATATTTCCATAGTTATGCCGTTTCTGGTGTACCAGGGAAGCCACATGTGCAGAAGGAATTATTGCCAAACTTCCTTGTCTTCAACGTAGTCTTTAATCTTGTAATATGCGTTTTTGATAAGGACACGTTTGATGTGGGTTTTGAACTTTCCATCGCTAAGTTCTGTAACTGACTTTGGCAACTTGTTATAAAAGCGGATACTGTTAATAACAAATGATTTGCTTGTTTTTGTTAATCTAAATTTGGGTATCACAATTTCATGTTTACTACGTGTATTTATATTATGGAAATCACTTCTTGTTTTGAAAAGACATAAGTTCTTGCGAACATACAAAATACTTTCTAAGATATAAAGAGAAGGCAGAGTAAGTACATTAATTTCTTTGAATTTGTTTCTAAGGGACTCACGAGGACCCATTCTATATACTGCGCGGATTGCCCTCTTTTGTAAGATAAAAATTGAATCTACATCAGCTGCCGATCCCCATAGCAGAACGCCATAAGACATAATACTGTGGAAATAAGCAAAGTATACTAACCTAGCTGTGGCTATATCAGTCAACTGTCTAATTTTTCTTACTGCATATGCAGCTGAACTTAATCTACCTGAAAGAGCTCTAATGTGGGCTCCCCATTGTTATTTTGAATCTAGAGTAATTCCTAGAAATATAGTTTCTGTAATAGCATCTAGATTTCGTCCCCCATAAATCTATTCTACAATTTTTATGACAATAACTGAAACTGTAACTGACTGTAACCAAGTCGAAACCCAACTCAATCACTACGGGAATGAATGGCAATGAATGAGTGTGTAACCTATAGTTCAATTAGTAAGTTTATAATATTACTATAACAAAAGTGGTTCAATAACAAATAAAGTTTATACGAATAATAAACCCATTAAAACTTATTTTCCGTTATATTTACCACAAAAAGTAAATGATTTTTTCCATATATTTTAATAATTGTAAATTAGCAGATTTTCTTAAAGGAAACAGTCTGGGCGGTTCGAATCGCGTAAAACGAAACGGATTTTGAATGTCGGATAGAGTTACTTTACTATAAAATAAACAGCGGGAATGGAATACTATACTAACTACTATACTACATGGCATGGTGGCCATGCCAATAGTCGCTGATCACTGTTGCATGTCATTGAAACAAAGAAATAATTTTAGGATCAGTAGGTATCACGGTATGATGTGTGATGTGATAAGTATTCACTGATTTTCGTATAATATTAGTTCGAACATCAAATATATTAATATTCCGGTGCGTACCTAGGTAGGTACCTACGTATGCCTGCCTACAATACCAAAAAGAATCATACGTTGTTCATAAGTAAAATATGAAAACGCTTGAAAACCCTGATTCAGTTGAGGTTCAATTGCCATTTTAGAACAATGTTGTTAGTAGAATCGCCCCCCAGAGTAAGTTAGTATATTTGGGGAGTCAGTTTACAAGGGATGGAAAGATTGATGAAGATGTGGAAATGAGAGTAAATGCGGGAAATAAAGTGAATGGTACTATACATGCGACTGTAACCAACTAGTCGATGCCTAAAAAGGCTCGACTGGTTGTTCATAATGGTGTGCTGGTGTCTAAGCCTATGCATGGAAGTGAATGAATTTTGGGTGTGGCAAAAGAAGCATAAAAGTAGAATAAGGGCCGATTTTTCAATCACCAGATAACTTTTATGTGAAGAATATGTTTGACGTTTTGACAGCTTTTGTATAGAAAATATGTCAAAGCGCCATATTTATTCCTCAGATAGAAGTTAACTGATGATTGAAAAATCGGCCCTAAATGCTGTGGAAATGCCTCCTTGCGAAGCATGTGTGACGTGTCTTTAAATCATAGACTGAAAAATTATGTGATAAAGCAACGGTGTGGTTTAAAAGAAGCGTGAAGCTGGCCTTCTATAGTTTTTGCCTTCCCCTTTTTGGGAAGAAGGCGTGAATTTGTTTGTACTAATTATTTTTTTTACATTTCGTAGAAATGTAGTCATTTTTCGAAATATTCCTCTTGTCGAGTGTCTTGGTCTTCCTGTTTCTCTGTCTCTTCTTTGTCTGTATTTTGCCTTCAATCAAAACCATTGATTCCATTCCAGTTGATGGTCCTGGAAAAATAAAAAAAAAACCTGTGAATCTACATTGTATATAATAAATAACGAACTATTGTCAGTTCTTTCACTATTTTCGTCATTATTTATTTCCGTCGGGTCGCAAAAACCACAATATTAAAACAAATCTTATTAATGAGCTGCACCTGTTTATTTAAACTAGACAAGTTTCTAACCTAATATAACGGGATTGTCCCCATAAAACCATAATATATGGTATGCCTAGAATCTACAATTTAATACTCACTTTGTCTCCGCTTTTTCATGTTGGGAATCTTTGTCAGTTCTTTCATTATTTTTCTCATTATTTATTTCCGTCGGGTCGCAACAACTAAAGTATTAAAACATAATCTTATTATTGAGCTGCACCTGTTTATTTAAACTAGACAAGTTTCTAACCTAATATAACGGGATTGTCCCCATAAACCCATAATAAATGGTATGTCTAGAATCTACAATTTAATACTCACTTTGTCTCCGCTTTTTCATGTTGGGAATCATTGTCAGTTCTTTCATTATTTTTATCATTATTAACTTCCGCCCGGTCGCAACAACTAAAATAGTAAAACATAATCTTATTATATACTACACCTGTTTTTTTTTAAGCTAGGTAAGTTTCAAACCTGGTGTAACGGGATTGTCCTCAAAAAACCATAATAAATGGTAGTCTACAATTTATTAGGTAGGTACTTACTTGCTCTCCGCATTTTCGTTTCGGGAATCTGTATTATTTTTTTATCCTCCTAAAAAAAAAAATAGATATGGATCTAAAGTTATGTTTGAACTTACTCGTAAATAATGGATATACTCGCGCACAAATTATTATCAAAATAACATTTAGCTAACCTCATTATATTATTATAATATAATTATGAGAAACTTACCTCAGTATCCTGTTTCTTTCATGTATACGTCATTTCTCTTTCAGAACTTTAGTTGCTCTACCCATATTGTTGACAAAATACGTAAGTACAGCGGTCGCGCAAAGTGTCAGCGTCTACCCGTGACAGTGGTCAGCGGTACACTGCCGCCCGTCGCCCGCGCAGGTTTTTTGTACAAATTAGATAATATGGCGTCTTCGTTTAATTTGTTGATAGCATTTTGAATCTGAAAGATAAAAATGGGTGTTATGTACTTACATTATTTATTATAATTTGGGAATTCTATTGGATTCGGTTAGGGGGCTGTGGGGGTGGCCCTTGGGTCACCTCTGACCCACGAATATGTTTGTTTTTATATGAGTTATATCAATGCAAACAGTAAAAATTAAAAACTTACCAATTCTCAAGAAGCATTAGGGTTCATGTTTGTGATTTGGTATTCGTTTTGATATCAAGTCGTGATTTTGCTCGTCGCTTAGTTTTGTAATTACGCAAGAGTTACATTTATAATTTACGTTGCGACGTAATTCACACACCCATTAATATTTGTTATTATATTCTCGATTTTTTTTGTAAAGGAAACCGTTTATATTTATTTTAACACCTCTTGTGGTTTGGAACGTATGTACCTTATTTTCCATTTTTAAATAATATAATTCACAAGTTGTACCACAGCCAGCAAATAGTAGGTAATCAACGTCACTAAATAGTTTGTGATACCTACGAAAATAGATTTAATAAAATAATCAGTCTACCGCCACTTATAGCGACTACGCATTGCATTGGACCTATTGTCTTATTAGACAATAATATCGCATTATTGATAAAAAACAATAAATAACTCCTAACGGTATTCCGTGAGGAGTTATTTATTAGGGTTTATTATTTTTATTCCAAAGAACATTATGTATAAATATCATTAGGTATACGTTTATAAAATTATGCTTCATTATTATTATGCCAACAGTATTTAAGGCATGATATTTTTTTCAAAAGTTTAGAGTCAGTAGTTTCGGAGATAAGGAGGGGGGAATGGTTAATTTTCATCTATTTTCTTAAATAAGTTTAAAATATTTATTTTAATATTATAAAAAAAAAAAATATTTGAGACAGACCCTCACAACAAGGCCTTTCATTTGATATGTCACACGGTACTAATTTATTTACGATACCTACACGTCCATGTTTGGGCCACAGAAATTCAGAAGTGTACTAAATTTCAACTTAATCGGCCCGGTAGATTCGGAAAAAATCGGCTATGACAAACGGACAGACAGATACACGAGTGATCCTATAAGGGTTCCGTTTTTTTCTTTAGAGGTACGGAACCCTAAAAAAGCTAGTTATTTAAAAAGTCAAAAACCCGTCTGCAAAAACACATGTCTTCTATGTTTTTTCGATGGATTTAACAAAAAAATAATATTATCAGAGATACTTATCTAAATTATATTTTTAAAGTAAGCACCCGCTACCTAAGTTTGTCTAAATCTCAAAGCACTGAGGCACGCACGCAGATGATTATACATCAAACAGAAAATATTTATAGTTTCAATTTTCTCATACAAAAAACCATTTTTATGCCAATATTGTAAAGCCTGCGATGAAATAACTTCTTTTAACACTAGCTATCTATTTCTAGTTTACTCAATAGGCTTATTTTCTAAGATATTACTTTGATAAACAGTTTTTTTCGTGTTTTAAGAGTCTATCATAACTCAGTGCCACCTCAATATTTAACTCCCTCGCACACTACTGCTTGCGGTCAAGCGAGCAAGCAAGACAGGGTGGCAGGGAGAAAGCTCCAAGGCACCGATAGTTTAAGTTATTTTTTAGTAAGGTGAAAACAATGGTCAATCTGCTTTATATTTAGTTCAGTTATTTTATCATGCAAAGTTTCATGAACCAATTTGAAGTACTAATTTTTTTTTTCTGTCCAGAAAATTTTATGGAATCATGTACATTCATCAAACATAGTATTTAACATTAATCCTCAACTTTACCATAAATTAATTTCAAAATCATACTAAGCTATTAGAGGTATTGTAGACTCTTAAAAAAATATATCTAGTTTTTGTGGGTACCTAGTAAATCCTTCATACAGTCGGCAACGTTAGCGGTTGACAACCTTTTATCCGTATCCGTAGTCAGGGAATTAATTGTTAAGCTAATCATCGCCGCTATAAAAGCATCTATTTTTATTTTACATTAAAATATTATGTATTTTATATGTGAAAAGAAAATAAAAGGGTGGGGGGGGGGGGGGGGGGGGGAAGAGCTCATTGGGTCTCAAAAAATTCGTCTGCCCCGCTGTCAACGGGGAAATTGCCCAAAAAGCTGGCAGCGTTGCCACGTTGGATGGCAATGCTGAATTCTTTGGGCTAAAACTAGGCCAGTCCTCTGGTCATGTGAAGAGTCGATCAGCCGCTTGGCGATGTCTCAAAATACTCGATCAACACTCGGACCCCACGGTCTTCTTGTTTCAACCCCAAACGGCTCAAACATATAGCTCCCAATAAGGTTGTTATATTTGCACCGTTTGAGGTTTTCTGCACCTGCAGTAGCCACCCCAGCACAACCCACCGTACTTGGAAGATGGGATGGCGCGAGGGTGTTGACACAGGTTGCATCCCACACCAAAAGCCTACCCAACTTCCAAGGCATGGAAATTCCGTCTGGCCTCTTCCCATCGACGCGTGCCAGGCTATTGGGTGCTCTACAGCAATGTGGAGCTCCGCAAGGAGCACCCAGAGTCAGGCTTGTAGCGTGCCGGAAAGTGGTGTCACCTAACATAGGCATTATGCTAGGTGATGACACTTTCCGGTAGCGCCTGAAGACGAAGGCCCGACTCCCATTCTCCCACAGCCAGCAGGCGGGCACGCTCGGCAGTATTAGTGAACGTATTAATGAGGTTATTCCATACTGCAGAGCGGCTCCCACTCCCACTGTCTTTGGGAAGACGGGCTGAACCGTATCTGGATAAACCACTTTCCAGCCTTATCTCCGAATCTACCGAGCCTCAAATTTTGAAAAAAATCCAGAAAATAGTTCTATACTCCACAGATTACAGGAAAACCTATAAGAAGTATATAGTCTTAGTATAACATGGTACATTTCTCAATATTGTACACAAACTTACATGTGCAGTTGGAATGTATGCGTGCTCCGACATTCACATGGCCTGTTTTTTGTTTTACCGCAATTGCTGTCGCAAGATTCATGGCCACGGGGTACTGCAATTGCCACACACGCTTGGTGCTCCCTAACAGCCAAACCTCCGATTTTTAACCTTCTAAAAATAAACCAGAAACCAATACAGCTTAGCAGCAACTGATCCATTACAGTCTAGTAACAACACCGCAATTTTATTACGGCATGCCTATAACCTGGCAAAATTCAGTTGTATATTTAGCTTGTACCGTGGCACGGCAAATATGGGCGATACAAGTTAATCGTGTAATAGAGTGCCGTGTATGGCACCGATGACCCCAGGTAATCTACTTTGGTCTTCGACTAGCGATCTATTAAATGTTAACTATGTTGTTAGTTATTATTTTGTACTTATGTGTACGGGAATAGAGGGGCCCTTTTTTATTTTTGGGTGGGTAATTATCAAATCACTTCTTCCGCTCTGGGCGGAGCGGGAGGGTGTGTGGCTGGAACAGTTACTTTTGGTTATTTTAGGTGTAGCTTTGGAATACGTTTTATGTTTTTATGTGTAGAACTTTGTATTTTGTTATATGTAAGTAAAAAGGTCCTCGTTAACTTTACTCAATAGTAACTAAAGAATACACTGCATTATTTTGTTACTATTATGTAAACACAAAACAGGTGAGCTCAATACATGAGTCATTTTTATTAAACTTGGTCAGGCGACTTCATTATCCATAATTCGTTAGTATTACACACATCAAAAGTGTCTTGGGATCAAGCACGTTTTGCTAATTACAAAAAAATCTAGTAGGCTAGGGTTCTGTAGTAAACAAGGAACCCTTATAGGTTCGCCATGTCCGTCTGTCTATCTATCCCCGTTGTACCTCAGAGATGATTAGTACTAGAAAGCTGTAATTTGGCATAGGTATATATAATAATCACGCCGACAAAGTGCTTAAATAAAATCTTGAAAAAAAGTTTTTAAGGGTACCTCCCTTGCACATAATGTGGGGATGAAATTTTTTTTCTCGTCTACCCCATGGTATGGCATATCGTTGAATAGGCTGTTCAAAAATATTGTGGGTCTGGGAACGTCACTTTTCGATTCAAGGATACGCTTGTATAATATTAACTGTTAAAGTGCTAAGTTTTGTTTCAGTCAAGTGTCCCCCTGCCAGCTAAATGGTTGTTTATGGACATCTGAAAAAAGTCACGGCAGTAGTACATATAGTGAAATTAAAAGGAAAACTATCACAGCTAAGTGGGCTTTACAAGTTAACGAGTAATAGTCGACCAACTTACATTTGCAGTTGGAGAATTTTATTGACCGTGGCATATATCGGTGTAAGGGAGAACATGTTTTTCAATTACTATGTTAGGTTTGTTTTTGGGATAAATTCATCCCAACTTCCGAACTACGGAACCCTTCATTGTGCGTGGTCCGACACGCACTTGCCCTGTTTTTCAATAATAGTTTTTGTAACTCCTGTGGATACTTTTAGTAAATTTCGTCATTTGAAAAGGAAATAGTGTTTGAATTTCGGTCAAAAGGTTCACGATCTTCTGTAAAGTTGATCAAAGGTCAACTTTACAGAATATTTTGCAATGAGTTTGAAGCCAAATCAGTCAAATTTCTGATTTGGCTTCAAACTTGTTCTCTCCTAGCTCTCCTGCAACGAGTTTGAAGCCCGATCAGTTAAATTTCTGCCATACTTCTGAGTGGAATCAATATAATGTTATTATGGAGAGAAGACGTCATTTGAGCAGAGAAGAAATGATCAGAGCCATGGGAATGTTGGAAGCTGGTTCCCGGCAACGTGCTGTGGCAATCGCTCTGGGCACTACGCAGAGTGTATTAGTCGACTTTGGACACATTACAGCATCACTGGCAGCGTGGTAGAGCGACACGGAGGAAGAGCTCTCCACATCTCCTCTCGGCATCTCCACACGCAAGCAAGATGGTTACTTACAAATTACTGCTCGACGAAATCGTACATTGATCGCGAAGATGTTGGTTATGAGGCTTCATAGCTCTTCAGGGATGTTATTAAGCAATCAAACCATAAGAAATCGCTTGCACGCAGTCAATCTCCGTTCCCGAAGGCCACTACGTGTACCACCTATTGAGCCCCGGAATCACAGAGCCGGTTTGAAGAAAATTAGGCAGAAGTGTGGCGTTTTGTGTGTTTTTCTGACGAATCTCGCTTCGGTATGAGGGCAGATACTAAACGGTATTGGAGTACCCCTGGACGCCAAGATCGTTTAAAATCATCCCAGGAAGTTCATGCATACGGTGGTGGAACAATCATGATATGGGCAGGTATGTGGATCAGCAAAAGAACAGAACTGATTTTGATCAGAGGCAATCTCAATGCACAGATTTACGCTGAAACGATTGTATCAGATGTTGTCATTCCTTTGCAGATCCAATTTGGTACTTCATTTCTGCTTAGGTATGAATGATAATGCATGCCCGCAGCCAAAATTAAAGTCCTACCATGGCCTTCTCAATCGCTTGAATTCTATTGAGCACGCATGGGATATGCTTCAAAAAAGAGCTCTGCAAACTCAAACTCAAAGCATTATTTTCAAATAAACCATTTATAGGCACTTTTGAATTGTCAAGGAGTCGGTCAGTTGGAAATATGAAGCTAGTTGCCCATTCCAAAACGTAGTATATAAATAGCCTTTGGACAAGAAACTCCACGGACAATCTTTTAAGTTATAATGTTACAAAAATATTGTTACATTTTTAATGTTGAATTTATAATTAAATGTCAGGACAAAGTAAAAAAACGCGTCCATTGTACACCAAGAGGAAACAAACAAAAAAGAATAATAATAAGCCGTGGTAGCTAAATGATCAATCCTGCCAAATATGGATGCCTTACACACGCCAGCAAATCTTTTTCGCCTGTTACAACGGACGTGGCAGCCATTCCGCAACGTGATTTGGATGAACTCAAATTGAGTATGCCAAATCGCTGCGATTGTGTTATGCGCATTAACGGTGGAAATACAGGCTACTAATTGTTTATGTTACGTAATAAGAACCTTTAAAACTTTTATTTTCATCATTTTATCACATTTTAATGTCAGGATTAACTAAAGTGAAAAATCGAGCATCGAGCAAAAGCAGAGAGTACTTCGTCGATCTATACATACGAAAACATTTTATTTAATCAATATAAATAGTATACATTTTTAGTACATTTTAACAAGGCAATAGAATATTTTCAAAAAATACCTTGATCCGTAGACACTTTTGATGTGTGTATTGTATCTACAACACAAAAACTCAACACTTTAAATCAATTGTCACAAAATATTAAATATAACATTATGTCTAACTCGGCCCTTGATATTCCCAGAGGTGAGTGCGAAGATTGCTTCGCTCTGGTATCAAATCAGCTAAGTCGATATTTTAAAATGGAAATCTAAAAATATTGGCTTCCATTTTATTAGGATTCCATGCCTTATAGATATTGAGTTATCGTAGAAGTTTTTATGAATACGTGGCATGTTTTGTTTTTACTGCTTTGAATAGCCTGTATTACCCCGAAGGCTTAGGCAGAAGTGTACCTATAGTTCACACACATTTCGTCAGTTATGTTTAAGTCCTATGTAATAATATGTCTATTGCCGTCAACTGGGCACAAATCCAGACTTCAGGCTACTACTGACTGGGCACGCCACGATTGCGGCGATAAGTCCCCTCTTTGAGGAGTGGCTGGAGAGGCGCCACGGCGTCCTCACCTTCCGCCTGACGCAGGTCCTCACCGGACACGGCAGCTTCGGGAGGTTCCAGTGTCGGATAAGGCGGGAGGAAACGTCCGGGTGTCACCACTGTGTGGATCGCCCGGAGGACACGGTGGAGCATACGGTGGAGGTCTGCCCGGCTTGGGCAGAGCACCGCCGTGTCCTCGTGGAGGCGATCGGCGGCAGAGACCTCTCGCGTCTGGCCTGGTTCAGGCCATGGTACGGAGCGAGAGGGCATGGGCAGCCGTCACCTCCTTCTGCGAAGCAGTAATGCTCGCGAAGGAGGAGGCGGGACGGTTGAGGGAAAGGCACGTTTCGCGCCCTCTCGCCCCTAGCCGCCGCAGGAGTCGCCCTGGGCGTCGGGAATCTCGGGCGGATTTCCAGCCACCGTAGGCGCGGGCTTGCGGACGGTGAGCAATGGGTAGCTCACCGTCCGGTAAGGACCAGGCCCGGGTCGACGGCGCGTCGTATTCCACGCGCTCCTCAAAGAGATGTCGTCAGCACAAAGTAGAGGTCCACTAGGGCTGATGCCTGCCGGGGTCGCGGGAAGGTACTTATGGGTCACCGAGGCCCCCGCAACACAGGCAACAGGAAGGAATACGGGTGGGTTTTAGTCAGTAAGAGTCTGACACACCCTCCCGCTCCGCCCAGAGCGGGAGAAGTTATTTGATGATTTCCCAATTTCCCACCCTCAAAAAAAAAAAAAAGGCTACTACTGAGAAATTCCTGAGGGAAAACGCCAATTATACTTTGCCCGACCTGGGAATTGAATTGCTCAGCAGTAGTGTAACGAGGCAGTTAAAAGTTGAAAAAGAAAATTCTTTCTAAATTTTGGTTCTGTACCTAATTCAGAAAACGTACCACTTATATAGACATTTAGTTTTTTACGAATAAAGATGTATTTAACATCAAAAATCAATCTGCCTAGCCTTTTCCCCACTATGTTTAGGTACCTATATTAAATAAATAAATGAGTAACCTCCACAACCCAGTTACTGGGTAACATGATACCCCTTGGTTGTCAGGATTTTCGTCTTCTGACTACTCGTAAAGTCCGTCAAAGATCTACGAATGACAGCCGGGAACAACGGCTTAATTTGGTTTCCGAGGCAAGGAGGGGTCTCGATGTGTAACTTAATGGATGGTCTGCCATCCACGAACTGATTGCAGCAAGCGTAGTTTTTTGTTTGGTTGGGAAATTATCAAATAACTTCTCCCGCTCTGGGCGGAGTGGGACGGTGTGTCAGACTCTTACTGACTAAAACTCACCCGTGTTCCTTCCGTTGCCTGTGTTGCCAGGGGCCTTGGTATCGTTTTCGGACTTTCCCACGACCCCAGCAGGGGCAAGCGTAGCTAAACATTCGATCGACCCGTGAGCCTGTTACGAGTATCATCACCACGAGCCCCTCAAAGATATACATAGCATATCAAAGTGATTTCTCTCAAGTAGGCAATGAACGAGAACTGTTAGGATAAGATATCCATTAAAACTATTTCTGAAACGAAACTGAAGTTGTTACAGAGTATGGATTAGTTATTATGTAAGGTAGGTTAAGTTTTGCCTGTATCAGAAAGTTGTGTGTTTCAAGTTGTGCACCACTTTAGAATATTACATTTTTCAGTGGAAGTAGGGTTTTCCTCGAATTAAGTTTAACTACATTTTTTTAATGCAGTTATTATAAAATAAAAGTCACCAAACCCGCAGTGCGGGAAAAAAGTTTTTGCGTGCTTACCTCAATACAATTGATGCGGTACAATTAATGTTCTGAATTTTGAGAACTAAAATTAGTTTTAATAACTACGAATACAGTATAACTTACTGAACATAACTCAACAAGTTGATTCAGATTCACGCAAGTCTTATGTTTTTTCTTTTTCGGTACGGTCAGCCTCAAAAAGTTGTTTATTTCGACAAGACTTCATTCGATTGTCTACAATTTGTGTTTCATTATACTGTATCAATGTGTCGCTAGCTACAAAACATTACAGATTGGGTATCTGTAATGTTTTGTGGCTACACGTTTATACAATATTGATATACCGACTTAAAAATAGTCGGTAAATAGTCTAGAAATATTGTCATCGTGATCTTGTTCTCGTTGTTAGCTGTAATAATTTATCTATAGTCTTCATTTATTTTCTTTGGTTGTATAGTTAGTATGTATATATCTATTATATTGCATATATCTGTGTATCTATTAAATTATATTGTACTTATATACTTTTTATTTGCACCAAAGACCCCATTTTATGTCCAGAAAATCACTGTCCATTCCAAGGTTGCCTGGAAGAGATCGTAGTAAGCGATAAGACGCCCATTGTATATTTTTGTAATGTATATATTTTTTTCTTTTTGTAATGTATAATCTGGTGTACAAATAGTATTCATAAATAAATAAATACTACAGTCAGCATTCAAAAGACGATTTCTTTTGTCTACTTATCTCCTTTAACCAAGCTTCTTTTAGCTAAATGGTGATCTGTGCTCGTTGCTTCTGTTTAATGAACCATTTTTTGCAATGAGACCTCCAGTTGAACGTAGGGTACGTGAATTTATTGAAATACCTACATGAAAGGGTAAAAGCAATTATCCTCCCTAAGCTATCGATTTGCAGAAACGTTAAAATGTCAAGAAGTTTTTTCACCAAATCGGAACCAATCATTTTTCAAAGTAAGTAGGTAAGTTCTTTTGATGCCAGTACAGCGACGTCATTGATGTCGTCATTAGCTAAATTAGCTGGCACCGAATAAAAGGTAATGGTGGATACATTCGTGTCACCGTCGGTCCTCACCCACACTTTTAGCGAACGTAAAATCAGATTTTTATAGAATTACAATGATATTGAGTAGCTGGAAGTGCCGGGTTTAAGTAGTACTATATATATTAGAGAATTGGAGGCTTTGAGCACGTTGAGTGTCCCCGAAAAACAGACGAAGAGCAGCTCTTATGCCAACATCACTAAAGCTACGGCTTCCTAGAAGACCCGTGGCCACCACACAATGGTCGCACAGACTGCCGTCATGAAAATGATGGCAATGGGGTGTGACTTTACCGTGCCAAAAAACGCTCTCCAGGAAAACAGCAATTAACTTTCATAATTAATAACGTTTTAGTAATGCTCTAGAAATGTGGTGCTAGAGTATAATGCTTGTGATCTCATCATCATGCAAACCCCACTTCATCAAGGAAAGAATCCCTTAATAAATATTCTGGAAATAGCCACACTTGTTAAAAAGAATATAACTTTTTAATTTTGATAAGAATGGCCACAGCAAAACTAAATTAATTCTATCAGCACCTAGACTAGAGATGTATAAGAATAGCCCAGAATTCCGAAGCATGCAAATATATAATAAGTTACCATAATCCACAAAAAAACCCTGTGCATAATTAAATGTAGACTTTTTTTTTTTTTTTTTGGGTGGGAAATCATCAAATAACTTCTCCCGCTCTGGGCGGAGCGGGAGGGTGTGTCAGACTCTTACTGACTAAAACCCACCCGTATTCCTTCTTGTTGCCTGTGTTGCGGGGGCCTCGGTGACCCATAAGTACCTTCCCGCGACCCCGGCAGGCATCGGCCCTAGTGGACCCCTACTATGTGCTGACGACATCTCTTTGAGGCGCGCGTGGAATACAACGCGCCGTCGACCCGGGCCTGGTCCTTACCGGACGGTGAGCTACCCATTGCTCACCGTCCGCAAGCCCGCGCCTACGGTGGCCGGAAATCCGCCCGGGATTCCCGACGCCCTGGGCGTCTCCTGCGGCGGCTAGGGGCGAGAGGGCGCGAAACTTGCCTTTCCCTCAACCGTCCCGCCTCCTCCTTTGCGAGCATTACTGCTTCGCAGAAGGAGGTGACGGCTGCCCATGCCCTCTCGCTCCGTACCATGGCCTGAACCAGGGCCGGACGCGAGAGGTCTCTGCCGCCGATAGCCTCCACGAGGACACGGCGGTGCTCTGCCCAAGCCGGGCAGACCTCCACCGTATGCTCCACCGTGTCCTCCAGGCGATCCACACAGTGGTGACACCCGGACGTTTCCTCCCGCCTTATCCGACACAGGAACCTCCCGAAGCTGCCGTGTCCGGTGAGGACCTGCGTCACGCGGAAGGTGAGGACGCCGTGGCGCCTCTCCAGCCACTCCTCAAAGAGGGGACTTATCGCCGCAATCGTGGCGTGCCCAGCACTGGGTTGCAACAACCGTACTTTCCATGACGCCATGAGATCCCGCCGGAGCTCCGTCCGCTGTGCCGCGATTTCTCGCGGCAGCGGGCTTACGCCCCGGCGTTTCGCCTCCTCGCGCCACTCCCATACGTGCGCGAGGACTTTTGCCTCCAGATCCCATGGCGGCAATCCGGCAAGGAGGCTCGCTGCCTCACAGGAGACCGTGCGGTATCCTCGGACCATCCGGATGGCCATGACCCTTTGGGCCGCGCTCAACCGGCGGGCTGGCCGCAGCGCCAGAGAGCGCGCCCATACAGGAGCCCCGTAGAGGGCCATGGACCGCACGACCCCCGCGTAGAGCCTCCGGCAGGAGGCGTTTGGACCCCCTAGATTGGGCAGGAGCCGCTTCAATGCAGCGCCCGCTCGCTCCAGTTTGGGAGCCAAACGTCGGAAATGCTCCACGAAGTTCCACCGGCTGTCGAGGACGAGTCCCAGGTACTTCATCGTCGACTCGACGCCGATAGAAACCCCTCCTACCGTTATTTGGGACCCCAACGGTGGCGCGTTCCGAGGACCATGAAAACACATGGCCTCGGACTTGTGCAGGGCCACCTCGAGTCCCAATTGCCGGATCCTTTCGACGATTGTCGCAACCCCGCGTGCCGCTAATTCGGCCGCCGCCTGGTGCGACCTCCCCTGCGCCAGGACCAACGTGTCGTCAGCGTAGCACACTACGCTGACGCCGCTAGGGAGGTCGGCGCGCAGCACCCAGTCGTATCCGATGTCCCACAGATGCGGCCCCAGGACCGATCCCTGTGGGACACCGCACGACATCTCTTGCCGGTTCCACACTCCCTGGTGACCGGGGTAGATGACGGCCCTGTCCGTCAAATAGGCCTCGACCACACGACAGAGGTAGGTCGGCATCTGGTGATACCGGAGTGCCTCCCTGATGCAACTCCAGGGCAGGGTATTGAAGGCATTGGCGATGTCTAGAGACACCGCCAAGACGACCCCACCCTGGGCAACAGCATTCCCCGTCGTCAGGGCTCGCACACGCATGATGGCGTCCACCGTAGAGCGCCCTCTGCGGAAACCAAACTGGCTCTCCGCCAAATCCGGCCCCACCCGCACCAGCTGGCCGACGAGGCGGTCTGCAATGACTCTTTCAAAGAGCTTGCCCACCTCGTCGAGCAGCACGATGGGCCGATAAGCGGACGGAGAGTCCGCAGGGCGCCCTGCCTTCTTTATGAGGACCAGTTTCCCCGTCTTCCAGCGAAGCGGGAACTGGCCCCTCTCCATGCATGCGCTTAGGAGCCCCCTAAGTCGAGGCCCGAGAGCCTCCAAGGCCAGGACCCAGGCCTTCCCAGGTAAGCCGTCGGGTCCTGGGGCGGTATTTTTGGCATTAAGCCTGCGTACCGCCGCTCTCATTTCTCCCTCGGTCACCTCCGGAGCATCGTCGTCGTCGTCGGTGGTGTGGTCCGCATCAGGCACCGCAGTAGGCGGAGCCATAGGTGGGGAGGAGTGTTCCCCTCGCGAAGGGAACAGAGCGCTCACCACGTCCTCCACAAGCTGGGGCCGGAGACTTTGCGTTAGCGGGGGAGCCCATGGGCGGAGTTTATCCCGCACCACCTTGTACGGGCGTCCCCACGGGTCCCTGTCCAGAGTCCCCAGCGACTCCTCGCGGGCCAAACCCCTGGCCCGCAGGATCTCCGCTTGGAGGGCGGTCTTCGCCGCTCTGTACCCCTCGTACAGCTCCGCCTGAATGGCTTCCGTATCCGGAGGTTTGATACGAAGCCTGCGGTGCCTGGTGTACCGGCGTCGCGCAGCCACGCACGCAGTGCGCAGAGCCGTCAGCTCCTGCGACCACCAGTACACCTGGCGCGAGGCACGTCCAGGCTGGACCCGGGGCATTGCCACGTCACATATGTCGGACATGGCCTCCCGGAACCACTCCGCCTCGTCGTTGATGTCGGCAGGCCTGTCCGGTGGTGACACCCAGGCCTGCACGATCGAGGCTTCCAGGAGGAGTTCCCGGTCCAGCTGCTTCAGCGCCCACCGCGGACCACTCGGGGCCCGTCGGACCGGCGCGTCCGAGGTCTGGGCGGAGACGTCGAACCGGATATACCGGTGATCGGAATAGGTCTCCACCCCCTCCATGACACGCCAGTCAACTACACGCGGTGACAGAGCGGGGCTGGCGAACGAGATGTCCACCACTGATTCACCCCGCATCCGTACACACGTGGGGACAGAACCCCGGTTTAGGACGACCAGGCCTGTCTCCAGAGCCCAGTCCTCCACCATCCTGCCCCGTGTGTCCGTTAACCGGGAACCCCAAGCCAGATTCTTGGCATTGAAGTCCCCGAGGACGAACACGGGGAGGGAACCAAACCCGACGACGACGTCTCTCAACTCCGCAAGGGAGTTGTGGAGCTCGGCAAGAGTTCGGTTCGGGGAGAGGTAGACCCCTACCACGACAATCTCCCCGAACCGTGCTGCTACGCAGCCCCGTCCTCTCTTGACGGCCTCGAGTGACGGGGTACCGGCGGCGGCCGACAAAATTAGGGTCACTGAGCCGCTCAGGTCCTCCACCCAGTCATCCCTGGGCGGGACAAAGTACGGCTCAGCGACCACGGCGATGTTAATCGACCACTGCGCCATGCTCTGGAGCAACAGATCCTGAGCGGCGGCGCAGTGGTTGATGTTCGCCTGGAGGAGGCGTAATGGGGCCATTAATGGCACTCCATGTCAGCCCCCTCTTGGGCCTCCTTCCCAGCCCCCTGAGAGGGGCCTGCCGCAGCGGCCACGGTGGCGGCGACGACGACGGCGGTGTTGGAGGCGGCAGCGGCGGTGGCAGTGGTGGCGGCTGCGGCGGTGACGGCGGTGGCGGAGGGCTTGCCTCTGGCCCTGGCTTTGGTGGGTGGGGCGCAGGCCTTGCCCCCCATCCGGTGCTCGGCCGGCTTGCCAGCCGCCGCACATACGGCACAGTGCGGCGTGGCGTTGCAGGAGCCGGCCTTGTGCCCGGGCTGACCACAGCGGTAGCAGAGACCGCTGCGGTCCACCTCCGAGGTGCAATTCGCCTGCACGTGGTTGCCCACCTGGCAGCGGAAGCACCTCAGAGGTCTGGGTTCCAGCAGTTTCACCTGCGCGGAAACCCAGCCCACCAATAGCCGTTGGCCCTCCCCGGTAACTTTTCTGGCCGCCGACACGGGGCAGCTCACCATAACGGTTTGCAGCCCCGTGGAGTGCGGATGATGCCTGCCTTCACCTGCTCGGCAGAGCACCCCCCGGTCCTAACCACTGCGGCGACCACCTTCTCTTCAGTCGCGGAGTCGTCCAGGCCCGTGATGCGCATGCTAGCGCATTTGGTGGGCCTGGACACTCGGACTTTGTCCGCATTTAGTGACGCCCTAAGCCTTTCGGCCAGGGCGTCAGCGGCCGGGCCACTGGCCCTACCGGGGACCTCCACCATTCGGGCCCCAGTCACCGTCACCTTCATTTTGAGGCCTTTTGCTGCGCCGAGCTCCTCCAGGCGCACCGCCTCACCCACCTTCGCCATCACCGTCCTATAGGACACGCCCTTCTTTTCCGCATCCGGCTGTAGTGTGATCACTACAGCTGCGGAATTCGGGGCGCGGAGCCTAGCCGCGGCGGTGCGCTCCTTGCGCCTCTGCCGCCTCTCCCTCTTTTTGGCCGCCCTCTTTGCCTTAGCCGCCTTCCTCTTCTCTCCGGCTACTTGCCATTCGGCATCGGCCGGAAGAGATTTAGGAGGCGGGGGCGGCCGTCTTGCCACCTGGTCCGCCAGGGTCGGAGCCCTCGCCGTCGGGGCTGGAGCTCTCGCCGCTGGTGCTGGAGCCTTCGCCGCCTGCGCAGCCCCCGCACCTTTTGGCTGCCCCGGCGAGCCCCGTTTGGCCGTGGCACCTGCGGCGGCTGCAAAAGAGGCCGGTTTCCGCTGGCCAGAGGGCGGC
The DNA here is from genome assembly GCA_905333075.3 of Atethmia centrago. NCBI lineage: Eukaryota > Metazoa > Arthropoda > Insecta > Lepidoptera > Noctuidae > Atethmia > Atethmia centrago. The sequence continues at coordinate 25,682,184 of HG995369.1, forward strand.
TGGCTCGCCGCCAACGGGGGGCGCAGGACGATGGCCTCCAGGGCGGAGAAACGACTTTGCAGGGAAGCCATTTCCTGCCGCACAAGGGTCAAAACCCGGTCCTCTACAGGCACGGGCCGTCCCTGTCCCTGCTGCTGCTGCTGCGCCCCTTGCGGCCCCATCCGGGGGCCGTCTCCTCGGAGCCCAGCCAGGTCCGCCCGGAGCTTCTCGTTCTCCTTTCGGAGAAGCTCCATGGCGGCTGTCAAGCGGGCGATCTCCGCCCGCATCTCGGACATACTGTCCTGGGGAGGCCCAACGTGAAGGGCCTCCGCTGCCGCCACAATAGAGGCCGTGGCCGCGGCTATGGCCTGATCCTTAGAGGACCTGAGCCTCTTTACGGACACTGCCTTGATTGCACTGGCCACGACCTCCGCAAAGCTGTCGACCCGCTCTAAATTGGAGCCGCCAGCGGCATCCGGTTCACCACCTGAAACCTCTGAGAGGTGGCGCCTCTCGGCTCGCTGGGCTGGCTTGGCTGGGCTGGCTCTGCTAGGCTCGCCAACCTCCCTGGTGGTGGACCCTCTATCTACGACTTTCCCTCCTCGGGCCCCCCCCCGCCGGCTGGAGTGGATCTTTTGCCGCTCTTTCTGGCTCAAGACCCAATCGTCGGAGGACGACCCCGAGTTGGGGCGCTTGCGAGTCCTAATGGACTCACGGTTCCTACCGACCACCTCCTTTTGCACCGAGCTCCGACTTGAGCCCTTTGCGCTAGATGCAGCGTCGGACTCCGACCCTGCATCACTCTCCTCCACTTGACTTTTCGTCTTGTTGTTGTTTTTTTTTGTTTGTTTTAAAATCCATACTTAATCCCACGAGTATGGGGGATATAAAAAGTACACCTAGGTTCACCCCCTGTCCCTAGGCAAGTGTACATTTATAACCCAACCAGGGGGTCCACTGGTACCCTGGCTGGGGGTGCGCTAACGACTGATGCGCCATCTACAACTCGGAAGTTGCAAATGACACTACTCCTCAGCCATTCATATCCTCGCCGCGCACCAAAACTTGATATTAGAGGAATTTTTATAGAGGTTATCTTCCTCGCGATCCGGGCGATCAAGCCAAGATCCTCGTCCCGTTCCAAGCCACAAAACATGACTGTGGTCTCTTTACGGATTACGATTTCGACGGTTGCAGACAGAAGAATCATTCTCCCGCTGCTTGCTCGCTGGCAGGGTAAGTGCACAGCAAGCACCGCCACTCTTCGCCCACTCGACCTGCCCTCTGTAAGCAGATAGGGGAGTGGGCGACTGACGATGGAGCATGAAGCTCCCCGCCACGCAGAAATTCGCCACGGTCAATACCCTCTCCGAAACATGGAGAGACTATTGGCCGTGCCCAGGATGCACCGGCCCGACGACTGCTCTTTCCCCCGAACGTATTCGAAGGGAACCAGCAGCAGTCAGGCACACGAGGAGGTTTTCTGCACGCACCCCAATTAAATGTAGACTTAAGTCATTACTTTTAGAAAAAAATAGTATTGTATTAACGAGTTTATGGAAGATAAGAAGCCAAATTAAAGCATAAATGTTATATGTCTACGTATAAATTAATTTGAATAATGTTACTATATAGTTCAAATGACTGTAATTAATATAAATTAAATTAACTAATAATATTTAACTAATAATTTACTATAATTATATTTAACCTAGATATAACTTAAATGTAATAAATACTTGCTGCACCCTAACAGGGTCATGTACTCATACGGTTTAGGCTAGCCTGTAACTGAGTGTACATTATGCAAATAAACAAATAAATACTCCAAGAACTCGGCATCAAACAGCGTCTATCAGCACTAGTACAGTCTCAAATACTCAAGTTCTTTGGTCAAGTCTTGAGACGGAATAATGACTTCATAGAACGTCTAGTAAAGTAGGGCAGAGTGGAGGGTAATATGTCACGCGGGAGGTCACCGATGAGGTGGACCAACCAAATTAAATCCGCGGTTGGAGGCCCTGTTAATGAATGCACCAGACTGTCAACTAACAGAATCAGATGGAGAGAGATCGTGAGACGAGCAACGGCTAAACCTGCGATTGGACACACTTCATCGTGACCAAGACCACTCAAGAGCGAAGCATCAAGAGGGAAGCGAAGAAGAAGAAGTGCGGTCTTTTGATGGTAAATTGCGGAAGCTATCTGGCGATCACCGCAGTCTTACGAAACTATATCAATTTATTTTGATCACACTAAATAAAAATAAACATTATTTATGTGTTTACTAATAGCAACTACAAGTAGAAGCTAGTTTTAATGAACAAAAACATACAAGAACTGTGTTGGCATCCCCAACATTATATTTAATACTCGCTGTTGCCAGCGGCTTCGCCCGCGTGGGTTTTTCTAAAAATAGCCTACGTTACTCCTTATAACATGAGCTATCTGCACGAAAGTCCCGTCAAAATCGGTCCAGTCGTTTCGGAGATTAGCCGGAACAAACAGACAGACCGACAGATAAAAATTTAAAAAATTGTCTTTTTGTTATAAGTACCGTATATACTTTCATAAAAATAACAACATTTAAATAACAACTTTTATTAGATGCATAATAAATAATTGTTATTTTGACATTAAAAATAGACACTTCAATTTTATTCTTTTGCATGTATAGATGTGTACCGTGTATGCTTCCATATGCATTTAGTAAAAAGCTGTTATTTTAATATTTATATCATTTATTTACATAACCAAATTACAAGATGATTATTAACATTAACTAAATTAAATTAAAACTAAGTTAGGCTTAAAAAAGGCCCTCGGGGCATTGTACCGAGGATGCTGGCGGCATTTCCTCGCTGAATTGCAATGCTGATGCGTTGCGCGAGAAAGCCGCCAGCTTTTCGGTCACCAGTTACATCAACTAGACGTTTCGCGATTTCCGCAAATAACTTATGCGCACTGGGACCCCACGGACCGAGGGTCTCGACGCCAAAGGGCACAAAGTTGTAATTTTTATATTACAAATTGACACTCTTTTTTTATCTGTATTCATACCGTATTTATCTGTATAGATATTTAGCCTTTCAACACTGTATATAGTGACACTGTCAATTTATCTGCCAGTAAAAGTATATTTTACTTTGATGGTCCTAGTTCATCATTTGTGACTGTTACAGCTGTAGATATATGTAGGCGGCCACGCCCTTTATACCTGGAGGCTCTTATTTAGGTTTTAAGTTCTGTTTACTTTTTTATCTCTGCTTGAGAATAGTTTTCGGCTTTTTCTTTTTTTTTTTTTGTTGGTATAGTGGTGTGCTAGCTGACATATGGCTAATAATTTAATGTTTTGTGTAGCACGTGGTGTAAATTTTTTTGCATATTATTGTATAGAATCCATTTTTTTTTTCTCCAACTGAACAGACAGCTGTGCTGCTGGGGAGTTTGTTGGCAACTTCTTCTTCCCAGCTAAAGCACTAGAAAGTGGCGAAGGGTGGGCGTTTTGGGGGACTGTCTTAGGTAATTTTGACGTTCGAAAAGTGCTGATCCTCAGCCTAGTTTGAATTTGATTTTTTTTTATAGTATCGTGTTTACTCTAAGAACAAACACGTATTTTATTTCACTAAACCTCTTTCTTAATTCTATCAGTAAATTCCCACGAAATACAAACATTAACAACAACTTTTTTACCAAATAATTGTAAAAAGTTTTGGAAAGCTACTGAGTCTGTTAATATGTCAGTCAACTGACGTCACAAGGCCATTATAAATAAACAATTCGTCGATACATTACCGGATTAACACGAACTCGTTGAATACATTAACTTTTTATTTCGTAATCAAATTAAGCAGAGCAGTGGTAGCTCAGTGGTAACGGCCGCGACTTACGATTTGTAGGTCGTAGGTTCGAACCTAGGCTGGCGCTTCACTTTGTGTAAATTATTTCATCGCCACTGCCCTCAAAACGGTGAAGGAAAGCATCGTGAGGAAACCGGCATGTCCTAGAACCAAAAAAAATCGAAGACATGTGACATCTACCAACCCGCACTGGGCCCGCGTGGTGGATTACGGCCCACTCCCTCTCACAAAGAGGAGGCCTGTGTCCCAGCAGTGGGAACATTATAGACTGATTATGTGCACAAATTAAGTAAGGACTTAAGTTAGAAATGATTTTTGGTTTCAATTTCGATTTTCGGAGAGGAGAATCATCATCTGCCTAGTTTTTTCACAACTATGTTGGGGTCAGCTACCAGTCTAACCGGATGCAGTAGTATTTTAAATGGAGCGACTGCCTATCTCACTTCCACAACCCAGTTACTGGGTAATACGATACCCCTTGGTAAGACTGGTTGTCAGTCTTTCGGGCTTCTGACGACCTGTAACAACTGTCAAAGATCTACGAACGACCGCAAGGACCAACAGCTAAACGTGCTTTCTGAGCCACGGATGAGTCTTGGTATGTAAAGATGATCATCTATCCACGGACCAACCGCGGCAAGTCTAGCTTAACTTGACCAATCGACCCGTGCGGCTGTTATTACTCAGCTTCTGGCCCCTCGGAGAGGAGAATGACCAGCCACAATCGTATTTTAATAAATATTTGAGAACCACGCATGTCCTCGTTTTAAAATCTGGGTCTTTTTATGTGACGCTCTTCTTAAAAGGGTTTGCTGTACATACAGGAACGAAATGTCAGTAACATTAGGCCCTATCAGTTCAGGACCGATTTTCAGCCACGTGTTACTACGTTTAACAAATTTTTGGGTTCCGTACGTCCGAATGCAAAAACGGAACCCATAAAGGATCACTCTGTGTCTGTGTGTCTGCCCGTCTGTCACAGCCAATTTTCTCCGAATATAATGAACCGATTAAGTTGAAATTTGGTACGCATAATTATGAATTTCAGTGACCCAAACACGGACGTGTAACGTAAATAAATGCATTTTGAAAATGGGGTTCACTTTACGATGAAATATTAAAAAAAAAAAATATGTTTTACAAACTGTACCTCTGGGGGGTAACCATGACCTCTTATAGCAGTATTACTTCAATATTACTTCAGCGTGAGAAAGAGATGGAGCTATAAGTCCTGTATAGCTCCATCACTTTCCCACTAGAAGTAATATTATAATAATACTGCTTTATGAGGTCATGGTTACCCCCCCGGACTCATTAAAAAAACAGTTTGAGACCTGATTTTTTTTTTATAATTTTGAAATTAATAGTTTTAAAGTTATTAAAGAAAATAGATGAAAATGAACTATCACCCATCCTCTTATCTCCGAAACTACTGAGCCATAATGTTTGAAAAAAAAAACAGAAAACAGTTATACTCTTATAGATTACAGGAAAACATACAAGAACTATATGGTCCTAAAATAACGTGGTAAATCTCTCAATATTGTGAGTACAAACTTAAATTTGCAGTTAGAATGTATGAGAGAACATGTTTTTCAAATACAATGTTAAGCTTGTTCTTGGGATAAATTCATCTCAACTGCGGTACCCTGTGCGCGATCCGACACGCTCTTGGCCGGGTTTTTTTTTAATGAAAAGCAATTAGTTTTTCGTGTCATTTTTTAGTTGATGCTGTCGATCAAATCGAATTTATTTTTGCTATAGGCATTAATATATTAATTTATTATTGCTTTAAAATCATAGCAACGTTTATTTGTGGTAAAAGCAGGAAATATTTGTTTTCAAGGGTAATATTTGGTTTCTCTGGTTTACATCAGTGTGTTACAAAGTGATAGAAGAAGTACGTTCTTTATTATATTGCTGAATTATCGTCATTATTCTCGCAATTTATTTGTGGTCGGCGCAACATGTCCTATTCTTCCATACTTCTCTATTAGTTGTCATCTCGGTAGTCATCCCCTTTCTAGCCATATCATCTTTCACACAGTCCATCCATCGTTTCTTTGGTCTTCCCCTACTCTTATAGCCATCGACGTTCATACTCAAGACTTTCCTCACGATATTTTCCTCATTCTTCCGCATCATATGCCATGACCACCGATTCCACCGATCCGACCACCGATTTCCGCACAACTTTTCAGTCACCGGTGCCACTTTCTGACTTCTTCTTATGCACTCATTTCTTATTATATCTATTCGTGTCACATCACTCTTAGAATTCTTATCTTAACTGCATGCAATTGCCTTTCATTAATCCCTTTTGTGGCCCAACATTCTGCAACTTGCTGAATTATCATTCTACATTTTTTTTTACATTCCTCGTTTCTTTCAAAAAGTAATCGTTTTTTTTAAAGATCGGTACTGGCTTTATGGTTTACTTTTGAATATTAGAGATTTATTTATTTTTGTTTGTGATGGAAACGTGGAACTTCAGATATTTTTCATTAGGGCGTGTCATTCCACAGCATCGCTCCGACAAAAAGGTCATATTTTTTTAAACACGTGCCTCAAAATTATGGTATGAATAAATTTATTTGACCAACGTCTTTACCATATAATACTGATGTTCTATGTGTGGACTTGATCAGTAGTTGAAAACTACTACCGGTTTATATTCTCTCTTATCCAATTCCGAAAGTTGAAACTGTTGCGTCTTCTCGTCATAGGAACTTCGTATTCAAGAGTCGACTGACTTCGCTTGCTCTATTGCGACAGCAATTATTCTCTCCAGGAACTGGTATGCCAATTCCCTCATTTTGGTAACCCTGTGGTAAGTTATCCTTTATTTTTTATTTGGAAAGTTCGCCGTTCTACCAAGCCAGTTTTTTTTGGCTTCATGGGCGTGGCAAAAATCCTAGATGATCGCTTATGAGATGTAGAAGAGTATGCATGTATGTATGTAAGTATCAACCTACACCATTTCGCCACCTATAGTTTCTGTCCCATCTGCGCAGCTACACTTCGGAAGCTCTTGATTCTTGATACAGATAATTCATCTTTATTTATTTCCTTTAACTTGTTAACTGTTAATGCGCGTCAGTATTTACTAGTATTTTCCTTGTGAATTAAGTCTGCGCCACGACCACCGTTTAAAGCTTAGCGCCACGTTTTAGGTGTAACTTTTATCCTTATCTTTTAAGCGTACCTAGGAGGCCTGGTTGCAACCAATCCGGTAGGATGTATAATAATCAATACTACTCGTAAAACTTGCGCGTATAAGTTTTATCCCATGAAATCTTTTTATACGCAAATATCAAGAAATGCATCTAGATCCAATACTTTTATTTATCATGTGATTTTTTAATTTTGATTGTGATTTTTTCTTTTTATATATTTTCTATTTTTCAGTGTTTTTTTGAAGTATACTATTATAATTACGTTTTCAAAGTGGCGTGAGTATTTTTTAATTTAATTAGCAATGATGAGTATGGAGATAAGAATTTAAAAACTAGTCAGTCAAAAAAAAACAAATTACTCAGTCAGTGCCCTGAGAGCAAATCATAAAACAAAACTCTTAAATTTATTACAAATCTAACACCCAGTATCTGGAACGAAAATTATCGACGTGTCAAAACTAAACTCAAGTCAAGTGATCCTATTGGCTATTGATAATTCAGTCCACCAATCACAAACAACACACAGTTTACGGACGTTTGACCATTTTTAGGACAGCACTTAACAAGTTCATCGAATTTCAATTCACACAAACCACAGCTCAGCTGCAGCATTTCGAGTTGTTCAACCTTTGGACAGTATTTAACCGACTTCAAAAGGTTAATATGTTCGTCTGTATGTATTGTTTTTTTTTGTTCATTGATATTTTCGTCAATTGTCGACCGGTTTTGAAAATTATTTTTTCGTTTGGTAGAAGCAGCTTGCGCGGTGGTCCCATATTATGTATACATTTTATTAACTTTATTTGAGTAATTTTTAAGATAGCTTCGATAATACGTATATGATCCACTTCGTGTATATTGATGATGTTATAATACTTCCTGTCATTGTTGTCTAGAAGCAAGTAGTGGCAATAAATTGGTGTGGTAGTTACCAGAACTAAAACGTACTAAAAAAAAACATCTACTTCCAAAGTTAACACTACAAAGTGAAAAATAACTTTAATCGGAAGTCGGTGGCAAAAAACTAGAATACAGACCCAAATACACCGACTTCCGAAATTAAAGTTATTTTTCACTTTGTCAGAGATGATGGCAAAAGACCTGATGGTGTGTCTTTGGTCCCGTGGAGTTTGGGACGGATGCTTGTGTGGGACGCTACCTGTGTAGACACACTGGCACCGTCCCACCTCCAACGGACTACTTCTAAAGCGGGTGCAGCGGCAGAAAATGCCGAAAATCTGAAAGTTATTAAATATGGAGGCCTTGGCAGTGAGTACAACTTTGTGCCCTTTGGCGTCGAGACCCTCGGTCCGTGGGGTCCCAGTGCGCATAAGTTATTTGCGGAAATCGCGAAACGTCTAGTTGATGTAACTGGTGACCGAAAAGCTGGCGGCTTTCTCGCGCAACGCATCAGCATTGCAATTCAGCGAGGAAATGCCGCCAGCATCCTCGGTACAATGCCCCGAGGGCCTTTTTTAAGCTTAACTTAGTTTTAATTTAATTTAGTTAATGTTAATAATCATCTTGTAATTTGGTTATGTAAATAAATATATTTTTAAATTGTACTTTGCAGCGTGTATTTTGGAAGTCGCTTGTTTTAATATAAACCATTTGCCCAATATTTAAGGCAATGTTAAATAAAGCTTGGAACCATTGTCGGACCAAAATCAACCTGTATCATCGCGCAACTGTATATACGCAACTTTGCTCACAATTCTAAACGTCCCATGTTGTGACTGGCGTATTTATATCTGTACCTACAAAAAATCGTTCTAAAATCAATCAGCCTAGCCTTTTCCCAATGTTGGGATCGGCTTCTACTCTATCCGGTTGTAGCTGAATACCAGTATTTTACATGGAGTGACTGCCTATCTGACCTGCACAACCCAGTTACTGGGTAACACGATTGATAGCCCATGGTAAGACTGAGTGTCAGACTTTTGGGCTTCTGATTTCCCGTAAGGACTGTCTAGATCTATGAATGACAGCCAATATCAATGGCATATTCTAATGGGGCTTCCTGAGGCACGAAGGTATCTCGATATGTAATGGGTCGTCACCCATTCACGAACCAACTGTAGCAAGCCTAGCTCAACCTTCGATCGATCAGTGTAGCTGTTATCATTTAGCCATGAGCCACAGGTCTGTCTGTTCTAGGTCTCAGCCACTTCCATGACCAAGACATCTTTGGCACACCGTTTCCTTGCGACAATGACAAATCAATGGGGGAGTCTGATTCGCAGATGAAATATGAGTCTGCTCAGGGTTGCCTCCAACGAGAATTTGTCTTCATTCACAATGTCTGCATTCAGACTGGTTGCCACTAACTTTTTAAGTTTAAAACGCCATTTATAAAATGTCAGAATATTCTTGGGAGTTTAAAAACAGGGCTTTAGTTTAAAAAAGGCCCTGATAAATACTTATAATCCTTTTACAAATCTGTGTTTAATTCATGGATCAGTATTTTTTTTTGTTTGAATTTCGCCTATTGTCAAATAATCGCAACCATTAAAATTTGTGTATTGGCTTAGGGTTGGGCTAGTGAAGGTCTTATTTTTCAATCGTCAGTAAACTTTTAGAACATAACTTGATGCCTGTAATCCCGTAGGGTAAGGCAAAGGAACTTTTTTATTTACAATAAATACGGCGGTTTGACACATTTCTACACAAAACCAGTCAACCGCAATTTTTACTCCTCAGTTAAAAGTTATCTGAAGACTAGAAAATTCGTCCTTAAATGATTTTTTTTTCGGATATTGGACCCAAAATGCGAGTAGTGGATTCTAGTTCTGTTCGTGCTTATAGATTTCAAATGAAAATATATTATTTAAATGAATAATGAACATTAAGAAGTGGTTTCTTCGCCAGCAACTCAGCCTATCGCAGTCCACTGCCTCTCCATGCTGCGCCATAACACCCTGTCCTCAGCCTTCCATATTCAGTCCACTCTTCGCCAGTACAATTATGTGCTTTTGTAACAATATTTTAATTTAAAAAAATGTCCGTGGAGTTTCTTGCCCGATCTTCTCCATAGGAACCAACTACGCATTGGAATGGGCAACTAGCTTCATTTTTCTGACTGACTGACCGACCCCTCGACAATTCAAAAATGTCTGTATTAGGTTTATTTGAAATACATGTTTTGAGTTTGAGTTGAGTTTGAAAGTCAAAACTCAAAAGTAATTTATTCAAACTAGGCTGAGAATCAGCTCTTTTCGAACGTTAAAACGACACAAGAGAGTCCGTCAAAATGCCCGCCCCTCCCTACTTCCTAGTGCAGTTTAGCTGGGAAGAAGAAGTGGCGCAACAAACTCCCCAACATCAAGTGGTAACATACGAGTACATACATCTCAGTTTCGTAAACAATTTGAGTTCCTAATCTGGGCAGCAATCAGGGAAGTGAATAGATGGAGACGGAGTTAGGTTCGACGACTCAATATCTTAAAAGGGTCCAATCAATTACCTGCTGAATACTCTCGATTGATTATAAACGGAAATGACCGCCAACCGAAGGAAATAACCCTTTGATAATCATCGAATTCCGGTATCCGGTACCTATTATGGAAAAGACACTTTACTTCTGCTTTATTTCATTGCTTTTTATCATATGAAACTTCGTATTTAAAGACTCGTTCGATATAGTGATACTATAGTGGCATGAGGAACAAGGTATAAAGTTAACTCATTCTCTATTGAAAAGGGAGGATCCTCCGACCAGACGGGTGTCATGTCTGGTGGGCAACTGCCCGACGGTTGATGTCGGGATGTTGTGTAATTATACGCTAATTGCGCCGTAAATTCTGCTTGTGCGATGCAGAATTTAGCGTGACGTCAGTGTGTTACGTAGTTCGCATGTGGCACTGTAGATGCCGCCACAATACCACCAAAAACATTTTCAAGTAAAACGTTGCCAAGACAGTGCGAGCCATGTGGTCTCACATGGCTCGCACTGTCAAAAAGTTATCAAATCTCATGTAGTGCCATGCTTTTAACTCTACACGCCCTAGTTCTACAAGCCCTAACTTCACAAACTCTACACCTTAGCCAAATTATGTGGCTTAGCCATTTCGCTACATTCACATGGACTTAAGGTGAAAAATGTGTTCACTGTTCATTACTTTTTTGTTATACAATAGTTCTTGTAATAACGAAACGGCCCTTGTAACGGTATCTTGTTTGTAAACACACCCATACTCAATGAAATAGGAGAAAATCCTAGTGAAAATCCAAGGTTTTTTTTTTACCACTACCATCAGGTACCAAATTTTGGGTTCAAAGGACTCATTTAGACTCTAAAGATAAAAAGAATAAAAACATAAATGCATTACAAAAGGCCAGCCCTATTCTGTCCTTAGTATCGGCACATTCCTTTGCCCTTAGCAAAGCGAATCCCAATGGTTTGGTAAATCTTCCCCGACCGTGAATCTGATTGGTTAACAAAAAGTAATATTCTCGAATTCCCATTCTTAAGTAAATTGTTCTTTTTCCTGTGCATTGGAATGAATGATGGGCGTAAAAATTGATTTATTTTCGGTCGTAATGTTCGTGAAATTGATTTAGTTCGGTTTGTTTATATATCTTGCAAATGTTGAGTATTGTCACTACCTTAATCTCGAGATTTTAAATTGGCTTTTATTTTATTAATATTGTACATAGATTCTTTTATATTTTGTGAATGTGAGAACGGCTTAATAGACTAGATTTGTAGACTATTTATTATTCGTTAAGTACCTGGTAATTCTCGATAGGCCTACACTGTCCTCCCATACCTATTAACTCTGTAAATTGAAAACGTTTTAAAAGCCAATTATTTTTAAAATAGTAACCGTGGAGTTTCTTGCCGGCTCTTCTCCATAGGAAACGACCAATTGGAACCGTGCTAGGTGCACGGTTCGAATTGGTCGTTTCCGCTTTCGCTTCTGACGCTTCATAAGTGCCCATGTAGGTTTATGTGAAATAAAATATTTTGATTTTGATTTGATTTTAAACAACCGCCAGTGTTCTTAATGTTTGTATGCTACAGATTGTTTTAATCTAATTAGTAACTTGTAGGTTTTTGTGTGCATAAAATAATGAATACGGTACTAACCGTTTGGGGAAAGCACAGCTGCATCGAACTTCTACCGACAAAATGACTAACTAGCAGTCATCATCTTCCTGCTTGGGCTTTCTCAAGCTGCTGATGCCTACATACAGCCTATTCCTCCTAATACACACTACTTACTTAGCAACGCTTGGCGAGGTCGGTCCATGGATGGGTAACCATCCATAGCATACCGAAACCCCTCAGTGCCTCGGAAAGCACGTTAAGCAGTTGGTCCCGGCTGTCATTTGTAGATCTTTGCCAGTCGTTACGGTAAGTCAGGCCAAAGGTCTGACAACCAGTCTGACCAAGGGGTGTCGTGTTACTCAGTAACTTGGTTTTGGAGGTCGGATGAGCAGTCGTTCTATGTGAAATACTGGTATCTGGCTGGATCCGGTTAGATTGGAAGGCGTCACTAGATTGTTGGGAAAAAGTTAGCCAGATTGATCGACACAGTACTTGCTTCGATCATCAATCTACGTGTCATCAGATTAAGTAGTACGATGCCATAGAGTACCACGAACACAAATGGCATTGACTATGACAAGTAACAGATGTTCCGTCGGGTTCTGACACGCAGTTGATAATTGCAATAATTTTATTACTATAATATTTTATTTTTATATGTTATTTCACACGTCTATTTTTTATTTATTTCTGTATCTATCCGTGACATCACAGCGGGACCTATCAGAATACCAGCGCTGCGACACTTATATTTTTTAAGTACCGCACGATTATGCTGAGATAGGAGCCTCGCACAGGACTTTTTTATTTTAATTTTACTTTGTTTTTTTTATGCTTCTATGAGTGTTTTTTTAGTTTAATTTGTGATCTCCTGTGCGAGTCCCAATACATACTTTTTATTTATTTATTTATTTCTTTTCTTTATATGTGATATGAAAATGACTCATTTTCCCAGACTCTGAAATGATCGTTGAAACATTGGGATGCCCATTATTAAAGCTGTGATCACTGATGGGCTGATAATGACGTCAAACATCCACATGATAACCTGACTATTTACCTTAATTGCAACCCCCATAATCTATATCAAAGAACACGAAGTCCAAACCTCAATAAACTACATCCCATTACATTCAAAGTGCAAATGATAATGTTTTAAGCGTATCTTTGGTCCTATTATAATTGAAATCTTGCTTGGGTCCCAAGGCAATTAAGACAGGGTAGGGTCGGCCTAACCCTGCCGACAAAAGGATTTGGTAGATATTGTAATTTGTAGATGTAAGCCCGGTAGAAATGTCCTGCTACTGATTTTACAGGTGACATTTTGGGAGATGGTCGGGTTTTTGTTATTCGGTTGGCTTTGGATTGATTCGGAATTTTATTGAACTCTTTGAACGTCGGAAAAAGTCTTTGAGAATAAACTATTGATCAACGAAACAAAATCTGATGTAACAACTGATTAAACACAGGGTTTATAATAAATGAAATTCAAACAGCCGTAGATAAATTATTTTAATTATTTATTTATAGAATTCACAGCAAATTATTTGAACTAAAATCCGTTACAATTTAGTCACACGAAAACCAAATTAAGAATCACTAATTACTATACATAAATATTGAACAACCAACATTTAATTAGGTACGTAATATAAATCAAAAGATTAGGTATACTTATCGGGTTTTAATTATCAGCACAAACAGCAATACAAAATAGAATCAAATAGTAGTTGACGGAGGTTTAACCTGGTCAGTTGGCCTTGTGAAAAGAGAGCGAGAATGTTTTTTTTTGTGTATGGCATCTCGTAGTTGACCTTGAGAGGTCATGACTACTCAACCGGACTGTGGCTGCCTTAAGCGGACTCAAAGCCTCCAGCCAGGGGCAAATTTCTTACGTTACTAAGTGACTGCACGCTAAGAGTACCCCCTGTGGGGTACGATCCTCGGCTTAGCGGGGGAGGACAGCAAGGTGGGACAGGCTGGATCAAAACTGGATAGAGCGAGAATGAGACGTACACGCTTATTTACGCACCATTTCCTGTCATGGCGTCTTGAAGTGCGTCGAGGGGCTTGACAGGGCCGGCAATGATCCCAGCGTACTCGTATTAGCGGGCCAGTATAAATATAACAATGTTGTTTTTTTTTTTAATGTACAATTTATTATTTGATACAGATAATACATCAATGTAGTTTATCAAAACGTGTAAACGTGTATATTAAAAAAAAAAAACAAATATACCTAAGTATTTAATAAAGATAACTAAAACTATACACAAACTAAAATACTCGTAGCATCCACATCGCTCTCGACTGGTAATGTACCCAAGAGACTGGCGGCATTGACACGTTGTATGGCAATGCTTAACCTCTGGCCAAGGTAAAAGCCAGCATTTGGGTCACGGGAAGTGTCAACCTGCCGTCTGGAGATTTCCTTAAAAGGGCCATGAGCACTCGGACCCCACGGCCCGAGGGTTTCAACCCCAAACGGCTCGAAAACATAATGACCAACTAGGTTGTTATACTTACGCCGCTAGAGGTTCTCTACAGCCCCAGCAGCAGCGCCAGCATAACACGCCGTGCCAGAAAGATGGGATGGCAAGAGCATCGACACACGTTGCATCCCACACTAAAGGCCTACCCACCTTCCATAGAAATAAAGACATGCCGTCTGGTCTCTTGCCATCGTCACATACCAGGCCATTGGGTTCTTATACAGCTGAAACGCCGACGGTGACAAAAGCTCGTCGGATGATATCGTTAATGTTCACGTGCCGCGCTAAGCGACCCGCACTTCGGCTGCAAGAAAGGCCGTGGTCTCCGAGACTGTTGACAACTTCGCCACAGTGACAACGATAATGAGAACAACATGGAGCTCCTAGTCATAAGGAAGCAGCGAGGCGGAAAGTAGTGTCGTCGAACAGAGTACTACGAGTATGTTCAACGACAGTAGTGCATGAAGCAGCTGTTATGTTTGGTTTATAATTGTTATTGTTTTACTATGTTGGGTTAAGCAAGATTGCATTTTTGTAAAAAAACTTAAACCTTTACAAAAATTAAATTAAATTTAATATTAAATTAATTGACCATACCTATGTTCAAATTATATTTTAACACCATTGTATACCATGTTTTATGCAAATAAATGATTTATTATTATTATTATTATTAATTACAACTGTCATGCGCTGACAGTCGTATGAAATGACTATTACACGGGAAATTGACATATAACATCACGCCTTTTTTCCCCAAAGTTTTGGGCAGAAGTGTTCCTATAGTAAACCTTCATTTCACTAGATATGTTTAAGTCCCATGTAATAGGGGGCTAGCCTAAAGCCATCAACCATTAAATAAAAAAAATGACGTTGTGGATCAATCGGGTAAACAAGTAATTTCCCTGATTAGACCCCTTGCAACTAGGCATGAGAGAGCGGTAACAAACGTAGATGATGTAACAACCAACATTATAAATAAAAAAATTTTAAAACGTGTCAATCCCACTAAAGAAGCCCTTCAAGGTACAGGATTTTCCTAGTTTGAACGACAGGGGTCTTACTCATTTGTATTAGCCATCCCTATCCCTTACTGAAACAAAACTGATGTTACCTCGGCTAAGTTTTTGGTAAATAAATGATTATTTACTCAAACCCAAAGCATTTATTTCAAATAAACCCATTACAGGCACTTTTGAATTGTCAAGAGGTTGGTCAGTCAGAAAGATGAAGCTAGTTGCCCATTCCAAAGCGTAGTTACCAACTACGCTTTGGAATGGGCAACTAGTGGTACCACCTATGGAGAAGAACGGGCAAGAAACTCCACGGACACTCTTTTAAATCAACATAATAATATGGTTAACAAAATATTATTAACATCATTCAGTTTGAAATTATATATGTGGAAACAATGCAAAACGCCAACAGCGTCCGTAATAAAAAGAGTTATGGAAAAAAAAAAGAATTAAATAAGCCGTGGCAGCTAAGAGATGACCAGTCTCTACTGACGGCGGCGCCTGTTCACGAACATGAGTTACTTCGACCAGACGGGTGTCATGTCTGGTGAACAACTGCCCGACGGTTGATGTCGGGATGTTGTATAATTATATGCTAATTGCGTGGTAAATTCTACTTGCACGATGCAGAATTTAGCGAGACGTCAGTGTGTTACGTAGTTCGCATGTGGCACTGTAGATGCCGCCACAATACCACCAAAAACATTTTCAAGTAAAACGTTGCCAAGACAGTGCGAGCCATGTGGTCTCACATGGCTCGCACTGTCAAAAAGTTATCAAATCTCATGTAGTGCCATGCTTTTAACTCTACACGCCCTAGTTCTACAAGCCCTAACTTCACAAACTCTACACCTTAGCCAAATTATGTGGCTTAGCCATTTCGCTACATTCACATGGACTTAAGGTGAAAAATGTGTTCACTGTTCATCACTTTTTTGTTATACAATAGTTCTTGTAATAACGAAACGGCCCTTGTAACGGTATCTTGTTTGTAAACACACCCATACTCAATGAAAAAGGAAAAAATCCTAGTGAAAATCCAAGGTTTTTTTTTTACCAATACCATCAGGTACCAAATTTTGGGTTCAAAGGACTCATTTAGACTCTAAAGATAAAAAGAATAAAAACATAAATGCATTACAAAAGGCCAGCCCTATTCTGTCCTTGGTATCGGCACATTCCTTTGCCCTTAGCAAAGCGAATCCCAATGGTTTGGTAAATCTTCCCCGACCGTGAATCTGATTGGTTAACAAAAAGTAATATTCTCGAATTCCCATTCTTAAGTAAATTGTTCTTTTTCCTGTGCATTGGAATGAATGATGGGCGTAAAAATTGATTTATTTTCGGTCGTAATGTTCGTGAAATTGATTTAGTTCGGTTTGTTTATATATCTTGCAAATGTTGAGTATTGTCACTACCTTAATCTCGAGATTTTAAATTGGCTTTTATTTTATTAATATTGTACATAGATTCTTTTATATTTTGTGAATGTGAGAACGGCTTAATAGACTAGATTTGT
Organism: Atethmia centrago; assembly: GCA_905333075.3. Taxonomy (NCBI): domain Eukaryota; kingdom Metazoa; phylum Arthropoda; class Insecta; order Lepidoptera; family Noctuidae; genus Atethmia; species Atethmia centrago. Next base: position 25,699,276 of record HG995369.1, read on the forward strand.
AGACTATTTATTATTCGTTAAGTACCTGGTAATTCTCGATAGGCCTACACTGTCCTCCCATACCTATTAACTCTGTAAATTGAAAACGTTTTAAAAGCCAATTATTTTTAAAATAGTAACCGTGGAGTTTCTTGCCGGCTCTTCTCCATAGGAAACGACCAATTGGAACCGTGCTAGGTGCACGGTTCGAATTGGTCGTTTCCGCTTTCGCTTCTGACGCTTCATAAGTGCCCATGTAGGTTTATGTGAAATAAAATATTTTGATTTTGATTTGATTTTTAACAACCGCCAGTGTTCTTAATGTTTTTATGCTACAGATTGTTTTAATCTAATTAGTAATTTGTAGGTTTTTGTGTGCATAAAATAATGAATACGGTACTAACCGTTTGGGGAAAGCACAGCTGCATCAAACTTCTACCGACAAAATGACTAACTAGCAGTCATCATCTTCCTGCTTGGGCTTTCTCAAGCTGCTGATGCCTACATACAGCCTATTCCTCCTAATACACATTACTTACTTAGCAACGCTTGGCGAGGTCGGTCCATAGATGGGTGACCATCCATAGCATACCAAAACCCCTCAGTGCCTCGGAAAGCACGTTAAGCAGTTGGTCCCGGCTGTCATTTGTAGATCTTTGCCAGTCGTTACGGTAAGTCAGGCCAAAGGTCTGACAACCAGTCTGACCAAGGGGTATCGTGTTACTCAGTAACTTGGTTTTGGAGGTCGGATAAGCAGTCGTTCTATGTGAAATACTGGTATCTGGCTGGATTCGGTTAGATTGGAAGGCGTCACTAGATTGTTGGGAAAAAGTTAGCCAGATTGATCGACACAGTACTTGCTTCGATCATCAATCTACGTGTCATCAGATTAAGTAGTACGATGCCATAGAGTACCACGAACACAAATGGCATTGACTATGACAAGTAACAGATGTTCCGTCGGGTTCTGACACGCAGTTGATAATTGCAATAATTTTATTACTATAATATTTTATTTTTATATGTTATTTCACACGTCTATTTTTTATTTATTTCTGTATCTATCCGTGACATCACAGCGGGACCTAACAGAATACCAGCGCTGCGACACTTATATTTTTTAAGTACCGCACGATTATGCTGAGATAGGAGCCTCGCACAGGACTTTTTTATTTTCATTTTACTTTGTTTTTTTTATGCTTCTATGAGTGTTTTTTTAGTTTAATTTGTGATCTCCTGTGCGAGTCCCAATACATACTTTTTATTTATTTATTTATTTCTTTTCTTTATATGTGATATGAAAATGACTCATTTTCCCAGACTCTGAAATGATCGTTGAAACATTGGGATGCCCATTATTAAAGCTGTGATCACTGATGGGCTGATAATGACGTCAAACATCCACATGATAACCTGACTATTTACCTTAATTGCAACCCCCATAATCTATATCAAAGAACACGAAGTCCAAACCTCAATAAACTACATCCCATTACATTCAAAGTGCAAATGATAATGTTTTAAGCGTATCTTTGGTCCTATTATAATTGAAATCTTGCTTGGGTCCCAAGGCAATTAAGACAGGGTAGGGTCGGCCTAACCCTGCCGACAAAAGGATTTGGTAGATATTGTAATTTGTAGATGTAAGCCCGGTAGAAATGTCCTGCTACTGATTTTACAGGTGACATTTTGGGAGATGGTCGGGTTTTTGTTATTCGGTTGGCTTTGGATTGATTCGGAATTTTATTGAACTCTTTGAACGTCGGAAAAAGTCTTTGAGAATAAACTATTGATCAACGAAACAAAATCTGATGTAACAACTGATTAAACACAGGGTTTATAATAAATGAAATTCAAACAGCCGTAGATAAATTATTTTAATTATTTATTTATAGAATTCACAGCAAATTATTTGAACTAAAATCCGTTACAATTTAGTCACACGAAAACCAAATTAAGAATCACTAATTACTATACATAAATATTGAACAACCAACATTTAATTAGGTACGTAATATAAATCAAAAGATTAGGTATACTTATCGGGTTTTAATTATCAGCACAAACAGCAATACAAAATAGAATCAAATAGTAGTTGACGGAGGTTTAACCTGGTCAGTTGGCCTTGTGAAAAGAGAGCGAGAATGTTTTTTTTTGTGTATGGCATCTCGTAGTTGACCTTGAGAGGTCATGACTACTCAACCGGACTGTGGCTGCCTTAAGCGGACTCAAAGCCTCCAGCCAGGGGCAAATTTCTTACGTTACTAAGTGACTGCACGCTAAGAGTACCCCCTGTGGGGTACGATCCTCGGCTTAGCGGGGGAGGACAGCAAGGTGGGACAGGCTGGATCAGAACTGGATAGAGCGAGAATGAGACGTACACGCTTATTTATGCACCATTTCCTGTCATGGCGTCTTGAAGTGCGTCGAGGGGCTTGACAGGGCCGGCAATGATCCCAGCGTACTCGTATTAGCGGGCCAGTATAAATATAACAATGTTGTTTTTTTTTTTAATGTACAGTTTATTATTTGATACAGATAATACATCAATGTAGTTTATCAAAACGTGTAAACGTGTATATTAAAAAAAAAAAACAAATATACCTAAGTATTTAATAAAGATAACTAAAACTATACACAAACTAAAATACTCGTAGCATCCACATCGCTCTCGACTGGTAATGTACCCAAGAGACTGGCGGCATTGACACGTTGTATGGCAATGCTTAACCTCTGGTCAAGGTAAAAGCCAGCATTTGGGTCACGGGAAGTGTCAACCTGCCGTCTGGAGATTTCCTTAAAAGGGCCATGAGCACTCGGACCCCACGGCCCGAGGGTTTCAACCCCAAACGGCTCGAAAACATAATGACCAACTAGGTTGTTATACTTACGCCGCTAGAGGTTCTCTACAGCCCCAGCAGCAGCGCCAGCATAACACGCCGTGCCAGAAAGATGGGATGGCAAGAGCATCGACACACGTTGCATCCCACACTAAAGGCCTACCCACCTTCCATAGAAATAAAGACATGCCATCTGGTCTCTTGCCATCGTCACATACCAGGCCATTGGGTTCTTATACAGCTGAAACGCCGACGGTGACAAAAGCTCGTCGGATGATATCGTTAATGTTCACGTGCCGCGCTAAGCGACCCGCACTTCGGCTGCAAGAAAGGCCGTGGTGTCCGAGACTGTTGACAACTTCGCCACAGTGACAACGATAAGGAGAACAACATGGAGTTCCTAGTCATAAGGAAAGCAGCGAGGCGGAAAGTAGTGTCGTCGAACAGAGTACTACGAGTATGTTTAACGACAGTAGTGCATGAAGCAGCTGTTATGTTTGGTTTATAATTGTTATTGTTTTACTATGTTGGGTTAAGCAAGATTGCATTTTTGTAAAAAAACTTAAACCTTTACAAAAATTAAATTAAATTTAATATTAAATTAATTGACCATACCTATGTTCAAATTATATTTTAACACCATTGTGTACCATGTTTTATGCAAATAAATGATTTATTATTATTATTATTATTAATTACAACTGTCATGCGCTGACAGTCGTATGAAATGACTATTACACGGGAAATTGACATATAACATCACGCCTTTTTTCCCCAAAGTTTTGGGCAGAAGTGTTCCTATAGTAAACCTTCATTTCACTAGATATGTTTAAGTCCCATGTAATAGGGGGCTAGCCTTTTTTTTTTTTTTTTTTTTTTAGGGTGGGAAATCATCAAATAACTTCTCCCGCTCTGGGCGGAGCGGGAGGGTGTGTCAGACTCTTACTGACTAAAACCCACCCGTATTCCTTCTTGTTGCCTGTGTTGCGGGGGCCTCGGTGACCCATAAGTACCTTCCCGCGACCCCGGCAGGCATCGGCCCTAGTGGACCCCTACTATGTGCTGACGACATCTCTTTGAGGCGCGCGTGGAATACAACGCGCCGTCGACCCGGGCCTGGTCCTTACCGGACGGTGAGCTACCCATTGCTCACCGTCCGCAAGCCCGCGCCTACGGTGGCCGGAAATCCGCCCGGGATTCCCGACGCCCTGGGCGTCTCCTGCGGCGGCTAGGGGCGAGAGGGCGCGAAACTTGCCTTTCCCTCAACCGTCCCGCCTCCTCCTTTGCGAGCATTACTGCTTCGCAGAAGGAGGTGACGGCTGCCCATGCCCTCTCGCTCCGTACCATGGCCTGAACCAGGGCTGGACGCGAGAGGTCTCTGCCGCCGATCGCCTCCACTAGGACACGGCGGTGCTCTGCCCAAGCCGGGCAGACCTCCACCGTATGCTCCACCGTGTCCTCCAGGCGATCCACACAGTGGTGACACCCGGACGTTTCCTCCCGCCTTATCCGACACAGGAACCTCTTGAAGCTGCCGTGTCCGGTGAGGACCTGCGTCACGCGGAAGGTGAGGACGCCGTGGCGCCTCTCCAGCCACTCCTCAAAGAGGGGACTTATCGCCGCAATCGTGGCGTGCCCAGCACTGGGTTGCAACAACCGTACTTTCCATGACGCCATGAGATCCCGCCGGAGCTCCGTCCGCTGTGCGTGCGCGAGGACGCCTAGCCTAAAGCCATCAACCATTAAATAAAAAAAATGACGTTGTGGATCAATCGGGTAAACAAGTAATTTCCCTGATTAGACCTCTTGCAACTAGGCATGAGAGAGCGGTAACAAACGTAGATGATGTAACAACCAACATTATAAATAAAAAATTTGTAAAACGTGTCAATCCCACTAAAGAAGCCCTTCAAGGTACAGGATTTTCCTAGTTTGAAGGGCAGGGGTCTTGCTCATTTGTATTAGCCATCCCTATCCCTTACTGAAACAAAACTTATGTTACCTAGGCTAAGTTTTTGGTAAATAAATGATTATTTACTCAAACTCAAAGCATTTATTTCAAATAAACCCATTACAGGCACTTTTGAATTGTCAGGTTGGTCAGTCAGAAAGATGAAGCTAGTTGCCCATTCCAAAGCGTAGTTGGTACCTATGGAGAAGAACGGGCAAGAAACTCCACGGACACTCTTTTAAATCAACATAATAATATGGTTAACAAAATATTATTAACATCATTCAGTTTGAAATTATATATGTGGAAACAATGCAAAACGCCAACAGCGTCCGTAATAAAAAGAGTTATGGAAAAAAAAAGAATTAAATAAGCCGTGGCAGCTAAGAGATGACAGTCTCTACTGACGGCGCCTGTTCACGAACATGACTTACTTACCAACCAAAGGTTTTTGTTTGTGGTTTACCTCTAAAAGTAACTATACAAACTTGATGGTAGCTGATGTGACCAACATTGATGGCTTATCATATTTCCCAAGGTAAGATCATCTTGGGAATATCTGTCACTTACCAGAAGACAAAAAACGCAATGGCTTTTACAAATGGCTTTACGGACAAATAGCTAGCTTTAGATCGGCTCGCCTCCAACAATGATAGTAGCATTTGGCACCAGTCGCAGTGTCCTGTCATCTTGAGTAACTTGACTTTAATCTCTCCAGACGAGATAAAGACTTGAGACTTACATGAAGTTAGTGGGCTACAGTGGCAGGATGACAAAGATTCAACGTTACGAAAATAGCTAATGCTACGTTAATTTTCGTTACAGTTTTCATACAGTTTTCGCTTTCTTCCCATGCACGAAGCAGGTGGCGTTCTGTGTAGTTTCTGCCTACTCCAGGCAGTGTTCCGTTTACGTTCACACATCTGGTAAATTTGCCGTTTAGCAAGATGATATTCTGGGCTAATTGTGTGATATTAGCAGGTGAGGGTGGCTAAGAAACAACAAACTTGGTTGGTGTTACAGTACCTACTGTTGTTGCAATTAGTATATGCGAGCTTACTGTTCCTTTATTAACTAAGCAAAAGTTTATACAGCGTGTATCATAAATGTGTTGTCGTATTAAATGAACTTAGGTAAACGGATCCTGGCGGTCAAGAGAACCTCTTGACCGCCAAGATCCGTTTACCTAATGTGTGTGTTTGTCCAATGGTGTATCACGCGACATTTCACGAGCTTTCAACTTTCTACATTTGGGTCAAGTAGGTATTGAAGTTTTGTATTTTTCAATTACGAGTACATTGCAAACTAAAGTTTTGTATAATTTAGAAGCATTTTTTCAATTTTGTAAATGTGAGCACCATGGAGCCGTTTATGATGTATGTTGACTTGAAAAAGCTTGGCAGTTGAGAGTATGTCATGCTCACTTAAATGTATCGCTGATGGTGGCGCGTGTGTTGGTTCATTCAGTTCCCTGCAAAATGGTTGAGCTGGATGGCTTCTGATCCACGCGTCATGTTCGTGAACTGACGCCGCCAGATGAGACTGGTCATCTCTTAACTGCTAGAGCTTATTTTTAATCTTATATTCTGGACTGTTTTTAATTTATTTAATTTTACATTATTCTCACAATATAGAAGCAACAAGAATAACGTACCCAGGATTTGTAACATCTTGATTTAAAAGAGTGTCCTTGGAGTTTCTTGACCGTTCTTCTCCATTGAGATCTACGTGTTGGAATGGGCAACTAGCTTCAACTCTCTGACTAACTAACCGACTCTTTAACATTTAAAAAGTGCCTGTAATTGGTTTAATTGAAATAAATGCTTTGAGTTTGTATGGGACAGCTGATTATTTTTTCGGGATTACGATGTTGGTCCCAAGAAGAATTGCTCGGTTTGATGATCTGTACCACAAACTCCAATATGACAACACCTTTCTGATACACGCAGTATACAGAACAATTATACGTGATCTTAATCTAGACTTACTATCCAATAAAAGGATGTTATTAAACTATCGTACGTGATAATGTACATCTAGTCAATTAAGCTATCTGTGACGTGCCTACGTGACATATCACCATACTCATAACTGCTCAAAAAGCATATGGCGGCGTATTGGGGTTGTCTTTAATAACTTTTGATGTTCAATAAGTATTGATTCCCAAACTCATTTACATAATCAGCCTATAATGTTCCCACTGCTGAGACATAGGCCTGTAATCTATAATTACCATGCGGGCCCAGTGTGGGTTGGTAGATGTCACATGTCTTAGTATTTCTGGTTTTAGAACAGTGGTTTCCTCACTATGTTTTTTGAGAGCAGTGGTGATGAAATGATTTACACATAGTAAAGCGCCTGCCTGAGTTTGAAGCTACGATATCGCTATACTCGTCGGGCCAGGCCGGTGCCGCTACTGGGCCACCAATTCTCCCTATCAAATCAAAATAAATATCGTTTATTCATCCTAGTTTGAATAAACGATATTTATTTTGATATTTTATTTTGCTATGGAAGTACTACAATTTCATTGTATATGTATTCATAAAGATTCTTTTCATGCACCCCATAGTAAAACAAGGAAGTCTATAAAACATAACCCTGCTTCTGGGGGCAGTTTAGGTAAGAAACGAATCTCACAACAATCTCATAGTAACCCCTTTACGGTCGCAGTAAAAACCCCAAGCACTCTAAGTTCCAAAGGACTGACTCTACAAGTCGTTTTTAGACGTGGTCCTTGAATCCTTTGGTCCTTGTGGGTATTATTTATTAATAAATGATGTGGACTGACCACGTGTCGGTGTTTTTGTGACGTGGACTAATCTACTGAGATCCGGCAAAACCTTAATTTGGGAGAGTTAGGGTACGTCTTGGGAGTTAGACACTGTTTTGTGATAAACTTGCTTTGTGGTTTCTGGGGTCTGTTCCCGCGTGTTTGTAGTTATTTTAAAGGGAGAAACGAGTACACGGAGATATACTGTTCGTGTCTAGGTTCATCACGATGTCGTGGCCGTCCATGTGTAAAAGTTAGTTATTTCAGTACACTACAGTTATATTCGCAATTCTCAATAGATATTCAATGAAAAACACGAGCGTATCAGACCACCCACAATGACCGGTTCCGTAGTTGCGATGAATTTATCCCAAGAACAAACTTGACATTGTAGTTGAAAATCATGTTCCCCCACACATTCCAACTGCAAATAAATGTAAGTTTGTACACACAATATTGAGTGATTTACCATGTTATTTTAAGACCATAGACTTCTTATAGGTTTTCTTGTAATCTATAAGTTTAGAACTATTCTCTGTGTAGCGATAAGACCGCCCATTGTGTCACCCCTTGTAAAATTTCAACATTTGTATCTGTAATTTTTATGGTGTACATAATAAAGAGTATTCTATTATATTCTATTCTATTCTGTATTTGTAGTCTTGCTTTTTAGCCACAGCTTTGAATTAAAATTGTAAAAATATCATAGGACCTACCTATAGCTCTGAATAAAGAAACTAATATCTAATACAGGGACATCAAATCGAATACGTCCTTGTCCCACACAGTAACGTTTTTGTCGGTCGTGATTTATTTACTTAAACATAAGGTTGAGGTCTATGCTACTTGTATTAGAGGCAAATGAATATTAATCAGTAAAATGTTTTAAGCCAGTGAAAAAAAACTGAAAAAGTTTTTATTCACAGAAACATTTTTACAAGACATATTTAGTACCTCCAAAGCAGTTTGTTGGCAGACGTAGCTACTTTTGTTTTTATTGTAAGTCGATTTTTGTAATGAGACTTATAAAGCTCTATGAACGTTTTAATATGATGTAAGTATAAATCTTTATCGATGTTCCCCAATCATACTGTAAATACTTGCGGATATGGTTAAGTTTGTACTTAAATGTCTTAAGTGTCTTGAAAAATCACACCTACTTAAGACGCTGACAACACCTGAACCGCGATCATTGACAGACTGCATAGAAAAGAAAGAGAAGCGCGATGACACAACGCTTGTTATTTATTGCAAAATATGAAGCAATTATCTATTTACTCAAAATTGAGTTGAGTAAACGAAAATATAAAAACAACCAAGTACTGCATTTAAATAAGACGTTCTTGTTATTAATTAAATAAATAACAAATATGTTGATATTTAATACAGATGTTTTGGATTGGAACTCAAGGTAAGAGGTTAGTTTAAAGTTAGTTTGTATCGAGATTTTTATTCAAAACGTGTTTTGGTAACAACCAAGTTCTTCAGCTAAAGCACTAGGAAATAGTGAAGGGTGGGCGTTTTGGGGGACTGTCTAATGTAATTTTGACGTTCGAAAAGTGCTGATTCACCTCTTTTCAGCGCCTTAAATTAAATGAAGACCTAATGCCGTGTACAATCTGAAGTTCAATGTGTGCTAAAAAAAAACAAGTCGCAGAAAAAAACAAAAGAGAATTCTTACGAAAAAGAAAACAGTACACACAAACACACCATAGACCCACCATACCAATAGGCAGAAAAGTATCATAAATATCAGAAAAGGGACACTTCAGACAGGCTGCAAGCCCCACAAACTCTAAAACGACTAAAATATTGCACAATTTAATCGAAAATTTATAGACAATGGGTCTCCAGCACAGAGCACGGAGAAACCTCGGCGGCCGCTGCTAGAAGCGGCATTGCCAACATTTTCCACACAAACCATAACCATATTACCGTAAACTTTGACATAAATGAGGTATAATATCTGAAGGCTTTGAACATGTTGTCAACGCACTTTCAGGGAAAGAGTTTTGTAAGTATCTACTGCCTTGTCTAGACGCTGCCGGCGCGCGGCGTAGTGATACCGTGCTCTGTGGTCATTAGCTTCGTTAATATTTAACTAAGTGAAGCTCCCCATTGCCTCCGCCGGCAGTTGTCTTTGAAAGATGAAAGCGTTTGAAAATTTCATCAGATGACTACAACGCTATCTATAAAGAATGGAGAGGAGAAATGCAATGCAGATAGATTTTGTTAAGAAATTAAATTGGAAGTCTTTTATGACTACCTACTATTTTAGTAAAACTAATTATTCGTTTTTAGTTGAGTGCTTTCTTTAACTAGGAGTGATCAAATTGATAGACTTATAATAATAGGAATAGAACTAAAAAATAAAAATTCATTTCTATGAAAGTACCTACTCATCAAATCAGCCTATAATGTTTCCACTGCTGGGACACAGGCCTCCTCTCTGTGAGAGGGAGTGGGCGGTAATCCACCACGCGGGCCCAGTGCGGGTTGATAGATGCCACATGTCTTCGACTTTTTTTAGTTCTAGGTCACGTTTCCCTACGTTGTTTTCCTTAACCGTTTTGAGAGCAGTGGTGATGAAATAATTTACACAAAGTAAATCTCCTGTCAGGGTTCGAACCGACGATTTAAGACTAATAAGTCGCAGCCGTTACCACCAGTCACCACTGCTCATGAAAGTACTACTTTCCATAAAAGACCAAAAAAAAATATTTGCGATAATATAAACTTTTCTTGTGGGAAATGACTTGACTTTCGTGAATTAAAAGCTTCAAAAGCGTCTTTAAAGGTCAAACAAATAGTTTTTGATCGCATTTTGAAACTGAGTGTCGTAACGTAAACGAATTTATCTTTCAAAAACTCTTTTAAACTAACCTTTTCAACCTAACTTATTACGAATACCTTTATAGTACGTTAGTTTCTAATTTAATAACATGAAAATGTTCAAAGACGTTCTACCAACACAACAGGTAGATTAAGTTCTCACTAAATTAGGGTTTATAATATGGAAACAAGCTGTAAGAGCCGAACTAAGGAAATTTTGATGCAAAGTCCCAACGCGATGCCCCGCTAAACTGTGAAGTTGTTGAACAACTAACAAGTTTTGAAAGCAAATTATATTAATATTCATTGACCAATAACTTGGTAATATTACTGTTAATTTCATAAAATTATACTTTAGTTAAAGAGAAGGCTTTTGGATTTCTTGTCATCCAGATTTGGTCTCCAAACCAGACAGGTGTAATAAGGCGTTAATTGAAGTCTCTTGCGCACGACGATAATCGGTATTTTACTGCATAATTTCATTTTGGGATTAAAAATAAAAAAATAATTATTTCCAATAGCGCAATAACAACTTTAGGTGTAGTTGGGGTTTTAGCTGTTAAGAATGAACATTTATAGGTAAATAGAAAAGAAAAAAAAACATTCAATACAAAAATAAGATCTCATTTCGTGCGTGGATATATGGTTGTTATAGAGTAATTCACACTGACCTCCGTACTAGTAAACACTGTATCACGGTAGGTCAGTCTTCCTCGTTCTCCAATAATCACATACTTAAGCACTATATATTATAGTGAATATGGCAGTTTCATAGTGCATTTGTTTTAACCGTATCAACCGTAGGAGGTTGCCGTTGTGACTGTCCGTCATTTCTCCTAATTAATAACTAAATATTTTATTCTAAATTCTTATTTTAACATTGTCTCACGATATTAGGTTCTTACAAATACATTAAATCTCAATTTTATGGGCTGACAGGTCGACATGTTACCGTAATTAATAACAAAACATCCTTTGGAATTGTAAAACAATATTGAACGTTTTAGAAATGCATTCCATTTATATTTTATGGAAAACAAACTTGAGACAACGGACAGGTCGAAAGCAATAATTCTAAAGATACGACTAAAGTATTCGATTTCTTATCGCAGAGCACAATACTAGTGCCAACATCTGCTTAGGATGAATTGAGCTCGGGCAAAACCCAAAAAGGCCCTTAAAACAATTGAGAAATGATACAAAAAGGCAATAAACCTATTCTGCATATTCGAAAGTTATGCGAAAAAGCCACGCTCTGGTCATTTTGGAGATGGAACAGATGACGAAAAGGGTAAGTTGGGGGAGTCGGTGATGAGCCGCGACAGGAGACGGACGTGATAACTAGGCTAGTTAAGTTAAGAGAGTTCGTTTAGGACTACGACAAAGAGCGGTCGAGTGAGGTTTGACTAGAAGAGATGGAACTAGGTCGACAATAATGAGTTAATGACACAATGTCACTTTGGAGAGATTGCGAAAGCGAGAGTGTTATCAGTTTAATACGTTACATTGTAATAATAAGTGTAGGTTTAGACTAGGTTATATTAGTCAAGTCTAATGTATGTTGTGTGTAAGGCGTGCGAATCTCAGTGAGTGTATCTGTGAACGATTGGGTGAGTGTTTACTATTCTATTCCTCCTTATTCCTTTCTATAACGATCGAGGTATCCTACACCAGCGTTTGGTTTTAGGGACTCGTAGAAAGCCTTCCATGGGGTGTGACATTTAACAAGAGACGGTAGACTACTCTACCAAAAGACTATAGACAACCACAACCAAGACGTGACACTTAAGGCAGTCACTTGCTGAGACAAGATACATAAATTCGATAGATTATACTGAGGTAGCGTAAGAGCACCAATGGTTTTCTATAAGGCTTTTATATAAATGTTATATACTTACTCTAATTCCCCTTTACACAAAAAAACTAAGTTTAATTTTTACAATTCGCTTCATAAATAAAAATGCATTCTTTACTTTTCGTTGACACGGCAAAATTTTCTGAATAATAATGTAAAGGTGACCTTATTGGAAATGTCACATTGCAAAAATCATAATAGAACTTTGATGCAAAAATGTCTTACGATGATGCATGAAAGTAGCGTAATATTTTTCTTAATTTGTATAAAGCCATAATTTATAGTAGCTAAATCATTTACCATTCATAATCATTCAATCATTCAATCATTTTTAATCATTTCCTCCCATGGGTGTCGTAAAAGGCGACTAAGGGACTTACTAGAGAATGGGCAGCAGCGTTCTCTACGCATTTTAACACCATACTAAGATCGCCAACCCGCCCGCCAAGCGTGGCGATTATGGCAAACCCCCCCAATATTGGGGGAGGCCTATGTCCAGCAGTGGACGTCTTTCCGCTGGAATGATGATGATGATGAAATCATTTACTGTTTGTTAGAATCTCAGATAGCACTTATGTATCTGAGATACAGGTTTATTCCTAGTTCAGGTATAATCCAATTATTATATACCTTAATCTTTAAGGCCTTATTTTGTAAATATTTATGAAAATCAAAAGTTCACTAAACAATATTATTAATATTACTAGTCACACCGCTTATCCACCGCTGAACCAAATTAATACTCGCAACTCGTTAGGGCCAATTTGAGCTATAATGCTACTTTGTAATTGTTTACGAACACAAACAAACCAAATGCTAGTTATTGTTACCTTATCCCTATGGACTGAATAACTGCAGGATATTTTACATTGCCCTTGATGTATGCACATTCTCCGGGAGAGGGGTAGGCACCGCAAAGTTTCCTAAACTGGATTGATAGTTTGTTCTAAGGATCGCTAGGAATTGTGTCTCGTTAAACCACATCTGGCTATTGGCCTCTCACAAATTATTAGCGAGACACGACATTTGGATGCCCAGGTAGAAACGCTCCGATGCTTGACTTAGTCGCACGGTTACCGATTACATTGCAAGCATCCTCTAAATGGGGGAGATTAAGAGAATGAGAAGTGACGATTTGGAATAACCACTTCGGTGTATAGCAGCAGCAATCGTAAAGAATTCTACTACCGACTGACAAGTTGTGCAAGTTTTGTATTGTCTTAGTAACGGGTGAGTAGGCCGTTATAAGGAGCCCATTACATTAGTACGCGCCCAGTGATTACTGGGACGTGTCTCGCTCAATGACAATTGAACTTCGCAGTACTCTGCCTTAGGATTGAGTAAGACATGACTAGAGCTTAGGGAACGTAGCTTGTTAGAATCGTAGCAGTGTCCTTAGTGGTCTTATGCGTTCAGATCTAACAATACACTCCCGACGCTGTCAGCTGCTGTAAAGCAGTCCCACGTCACTTGGGGTGGGTCTGTAGTTATTGTAAAGAAATCCACTGACGTAACTTACAGTAATATACTCGTATTCCCCAACGCAAGCTTTACGTGTCACATACCTACCCTTTTGTATTCCTGACATGTCTTCTAACTATTATAATCAAAAGAAAAGTAGATAAATTAGATTTTCTTTCCTTAATGTTCTTACCTATGAATTTCCAACCTTATTTTAGATTTACATTGTTTACTTGTAACAAGGCGCTTTAAGACTACGGAAAGATACAGACGCTCGAGTCTTGGCGAGTTAAGTTAGGAGGCTTGGTGAATACCAAGGGCCATGTCCGAGTGGGCTGTCGCTAGATAGCGAGTATGAGTTATAGTTGGGTTAAAGCCCCGATTAGATTAATTTAGTACTTAATGTAGTGTGTGTGTTTGTTGCAACGACTGGGTGAGTCTTTCACTATAATATTTATCCTACTCTGATATGTAATTAAAGTTCTTGTAACTAAACAGAGACGCGTTGCTGGGGAGTTTTTTGCGTCACGTCCCCAAAAGGGGGAACCGACCCAAACAGTCATGGTAACAGAATTAGGAAAAACGAACATTTTATCAGCCTAGGGTAACTTAGGAACAGTCACACCGTGTAGCATAATCAGCGTATTACGTTCCCACTGGTAGGACACAGATCTATTTTCTGTGATAGGGGGCCGTAATCCACCACGCGGGCTCAGTGCGGGTTAGTAGATGTCACATAACTTCAAATTCGATTCGATGTTTTCCTTCACCGTTTTGAGAGCAGTGGTGAAGAAATAATTTACACAAAGTAAAGCGCTTATCTGGGTTTGAACCTACGACCTTCAACTCGTAAGTCGCGGCCGCCACCGTACCCATTACACCTCTCTTCCGCTTGCCTTGTGGTCCTAACATTTTACCTTAAGATGTAGTACTGATCATCACCTTTCATACGGGGGCCTAAGCGTAAACGCGACGCTAACGCCACGCCTGCATCAGTGCGACGTAATTTCGGTACAATCGTGTCTACGCGACGCTAATTCAGCGTATGCGTTTACGTAGCGTCTCCGCGGTGTTAACGCCTACGCTGTAGGTAAGCTCACTCCAAAACTTATCGTCTTCATTAAGAAGTAGTTTGTCGCAGCTAAAAGCACCCTACATTCTCTGTTGATACAGAAAACCTTTTTAATATATGCAAAAACATGCCCAAAACAAAGAATGTTGCTAATCGGATATGCTCGCCCACACGTAACCTCTATCAATCACATAACTTTCAAACTACGAGTATCATCCTACATCCCAAAAAAGATAAATCACAAATATTAGTTAAAGTTCTCCAAGCTGAAAATGACTGGCTGTACTCTCTAGCTCCGATTCAATTTAAAGTTCCATTCCAGGGCTATTATTTTAATATTGCCGCGTTTGTCGGATGCTTGTCCAATGTAAACTGAATTGTTTATTGTGCTGTGTTGCTCGTTTTGATTGCCGGTTTTAAATTTATTTTACTGGTTTGGGTAGTAAAAATGTTTAGGTGAATAGTTTTTAGGGTTTCGTACCTCTAAAGGAAAAAACGGTACCCTTATAGGATCACTCGTGTGTCTTTCTGTCTGTCACAGCCGATTTCCTCCGAATCTGCTGGACCGATTTATTTGAAATCTGGTACACGTGAATTTCTATGACCCAAACACGGACATCTAACGTAAAATTTTGGAGCAAATTAGAAAATTTAAAAAATAGTTATTTAGTATTTTAAAAATAGGCAAACTGTAAGGTGTGATATATCAAACGAAAGGCTTGTTGTGAAGGTCTCAAACATATTTTGTAATTTTAAAACAAGTCATTTTAAAGTTATTTAAGAAATTATATGAAAATTGGCTGTCTATTGACCACCCATAACTCCGAAACGGGTAAGTACTATATGGTATAATTACAAAATATCTCATATTAACACGATATAACAACTGAATCTATAATTTTATTTGATATACTGATCAGTTAATATAATAAACGATTGATATAATTTTTATAAGCATAACATACATTGAATATAAAATCGTTTGATATACCGCTCAAAAGACATAAAACCTATTTAGTCTAATATGATAAAAATGTATGATAACTTTTTGTATAATAAATAAAGTTATTTTTTGTTTTTTTTTTTGTAATTTCTATCATAAATTATAAATTAGTAGAGATGAGTAGCTACATTTTAGAAACACATACAGAAAATAGGTCATTATTTATAGATTACAGGAAAACCTATAAGTAGTCTATGGTGTTAAAATAACATGCTAAATCTCTCAATATTGTGCGTTCAAACTTACATTAATTTGCAGTTGGAATGTATGGTAGAACATGTTTTTCAACTACAGTATTAAGTTTGTTCTTGGGATAAATTATCTTAGGATAACACGTGGTAGATAACATATTCATTGTACGGAACCCTCACTACGCGATTTCAACACGCACTTGTCTGATTTTTTATGTAGGTTTTGGTTTGTTTTGAAGTCCTTTTCTAAGTGAAGCAATTACTTACGATTTTTCGTCCACATTTTGCCTACTGGCTATTTTTATAAAAATAAATAATCCTACTCGCAGGTTCGTATCCAATCTGGGTGTCAATTTAAACGTAAGAATAAGAAGAGGTCATAGACCTTTAATATTGTTACAATTTCTTTGTTCATTGGATAGTTCATTATGTATTGTAGACTGATACGGTACTGTATTGGAACTCGCACGGGAAGCTCACAAATTAAACGAAACACACTCATAGAAATATAAAAAAGAACCTTGGTTTGTTTGTCGATAAAAAGAGTAAGCTCTCTTGACTTTTTTCTGAGCACAAAACATTTTGTATGTCTGTATTCCACCTTAAAAGTTAAATAATTCAACTGAGTAAAACCCTGAACCAATGTTTCCTTTAAAAACATTGCGGTCTTTAAACTCAAATAAACACAATGAACTCGGCCAAACCATTTGTAAATTTAAAAAGGAACACATTTTCAAGAATGTAAGAAAACATTTATAAAACACATTAGGGACGAATAAATTATTGGATTGAATGAAAATGTTTACGGTGGAAGCACCATCAATCATGTTGGGCTATGAAAATAGATTGTTCGATACTCAAGAATGTACTATTTCACTCTAACCTACTAAAGGCTCCTGCAGACTGGCGCGATATCGCACGCGACAGCAGCACGACACTTTCCATGAAGTTTTCATAAAATTGTGCTACTAATATGTCGTCGCGCTGTCGCGTCGCGCCTGTCTATGGGAGCCTTCACTTATATCTAGTAGGTACTGAGTTTCCAGGTTTATCAGACATTACAAAATATCAATAAGTTTCACATAACTTCACGCCTGTTATACCCGATGGATTAGGCAGAGGTGAACCTTTACTACACCCACATTTCGCCCGTTATGTTTAAGTCCCATGCAATAGGGGGCGAGCCTATTACCATCAACCGGGCACAAATCACTCCGGGTTGATTCTGAGAAATTCCTAATGAATAAACCCAATAACACTTAAATTTTCAAGTTGCAGTAAAGTTGCCTATTATTGTTCGGAGTATCCCATCCGTTTTACCTTTTAAGAAATAGGTAAAACAGATGGGATACGAAAAGAGTCTTACCTGTTTGTCCTACCGTAAAACAATTAAAAAGAAAACTTTTCTATTTAAATTATTAACTTATCTTTTAGAAACACAACAAAAGTTAGAATGAAGTATGGTCATATTTATGGCAAAACAACAAGTTTTACATCATAGTAAAAACTATAGAACTCGAGACTTTTTTGTCCCAATCAGTTCAACGATAAGACAAAAAAGAAACAGTGGAACAGTGGTGGTCGGGAAGGTGGGATGTCCCGATATTCTTAGTCAGTAGCAATTCACAGATTTTCGGGAGTATGAAGAAACTCATTAACATTGATTGGCATTTGAGACAACTGAGACTAAGGGGCTAAATGACCACCCTTTTGAGCCAATCCGTATCAAATTTTAATTGATGACATAAGTTCGACTTGCGGTTGCTTGGTTTTTGTTAACCATGAAAAGAAAAAACTTCTCGTCAGCCATGTTGTTTTGGCGCAGAAGCTTATGAAACAGAAAGCATAATAATGAGAAAGGATTACGTTTTTAAAACCCGACGTCGTCAACAGAGACCGTTTTTAACAACTTTTTATGTACTGTGACCTTAGAATATATAAAGACCCAGAAGCCGCTAACACGCCTAATCAAAAAAGGCCAAAACCTACTCCTAAATAGAGTAGTTTGATGCGCAGCCGATCAGTTTCTCTGTGAACGTCGTATCGCGTAACGTGTTTTACAAGTGTGCAATTTTATTTAATTATGCCGTCTTGTGTCGTTCATACCTGTAAAAATGCAGCGGGGCTAAAAAATAAACAGGAAGGGATCACATTTCACGTGTAAATAGCGCATTCAAATATGGTCTTATTTAATTACTGAATAAATTGTTCAGTTTGTAAGTAGTGTTAAATTAATAACAACTTAAAAAAAAAACCCGACTTGAAAAAGAAAGGTTATCAGTGCAACCCGTATGTGTATATGATTTTGTTAGAATTGCATAATATTCATAATAGGTACTATGTTAGACTATTAAGATTTCTAGAGGGAGCGGGTGTATGAAATTATGTATCTAGGAAAAGACCAATTGTGATTTTATTATTTATATTATCTTACCAATCCTCTCAACGTTTACCCAAAAACGGGTTCATAATGTCCGAACTAGCAAGATTACGCGGGTGGGAAGTGAGGCGGGCGCGGGACGCTTGTCTTGATTTTGGACACAGCGTGCGGCTTACAATGACAGTTGAGCGCGGATTCTGGTTCTTTCTATATTCTAAGACTGTGACTTACCGTAGGTTACCACAGAGCACGAAACCTCCGCCCCGTCTTTAGACGCCTCTACAAATATTATTCTTGTCCGAATTTGGCACAACTGACGCGGCTGTCACAGGGCATTGTTAGAATTGTCACGGGCCGTCAGTTTCTATAAGTAAACGGCGACGTTAAACTGACACGCTTCGTTTGTATAAAAATTGCTGACAGTAATCTCTCTTCCAGCGGTCGCCGAAGCGTCTCCGTGCTCCGTGATAAATACGCAAACAGCTGAAAGCAAATATTTTTATCACGCAGCAACTGTTCTCTAAGGGCCGATACACACCGGGAAAGCAGCGGCCAGCAGCGGCGCGGCGAGCACTATCAGTGTGAAATAATTTTAAACTTTATCTACTTACTTTATTTACATAATCAAATTACAAAATGGTTATTAACATTAACTAAATTAAATTAAAACTTTGTTAAACCTAAAAAAAGGCCCTCGAGGCATTGTACCGAGGATACTGGCGGCATTTCCTCGCTGAATTGCAATGCTTGATGCGTTGCGCGAGAAACCGCCAGCTTTTCGGTCACCAGTTACATCTACTAGGCGTTTCGCGATTTCCGCAAATAACTCATGCGCACTGGGACCCCACAGACCGAGGGTCTCGACGCCAAAGGGCACAAAGTTGTACTCTCTGCCAAGGCCTCTATATTTAATCATTTTCAGATTTTCGGCATTTTCTGCTGCTGCACCCGCTTTAGAAGTAGTCCGTTGGAGGTGGGACGGTGCCAGTGTGTCTACATAGGTAGCGTCCCACACAAGCATCCGTCCCAAACTCCACGGAACCAAAGACACACCATCAGGTCTTTTGCCATCATCTCTGACAAAAATTATCTATTTAATTAAAAGACAATTATCGCTTGGTAAGGAAGTGCGGCCGCCCGGGGTGCCACGAGGCTTCAGGCTGCGCCGCGAGCAGTCTCGCGGTCACGCGCGTCTTGTCAGCGGTACTGCCTGCGTCGAGTCGCTGCCGGCTGCTGCCGGCCGCTTCCGGCCGCTGCTGACCGCTGTCGCCCGCTGCCGGCCCTTGCCGTTCCAGTGTGAATCGGCCCTTATAACTTATAACTTACACCTTCAAGCATAAAATAAAAAAGATCTTATTTAACTTCGCCAAACCTTAATGCAATTAGTAATATCAAACCGCTGCATCTGACAGAACCATTACCCAGCGTGAAATTCAACTAACTTTATGTACTTTATCAGCATAAAAAACTGCTTTAACAAGATTTCTGAGCGAGTACAGAACATAGATTTATAGTTGGCAAGGTTCCAATTCAATAGATTGGTTTGCAAAAACCAACATCTATCATCGGTAACGTTGTACCTTGTCACCGAAGGATGGATGCAGGGACGAATTGGGGAAGTGTGTGCGTGACTGGATTTTTGAGGATTCAGTCCATTTCGGACGTAGCAACAATGTTCATCTTGAGAACTGTAGTATTTATTTTCTGTTTTACTACACTACACTAGGTTCAAAATACTGTGCTTGTACCAGTGTGAAATGAATGGTCTATACTGACCGAATTGATGTACTTGGTTACTGTACGTCGTTTTCGAGTGACCACTGAAAATCAGCGCATGATGCTGAGTTGAAGAATTGCTGTCATAGTCACGACATGCAGCTGCCGACTATTTCTGTATTTTGTATGAACGTGTTTTTGTGAAAAATTTACCTTTTTTTCTTTTTAGATAAACAAGCTTGTTGAAAAATATTAATTTCATCTTTTACTACGAAAAGCCTTTTCCAAACAGCAAAATCAAAATGAATTTAAACATTGTCACGCCTTGACTGAGGATACGATAAACTCACTTTAAGTATTAAAACATCGCTAGTCGGCGTTCAAGGTCGCCCATTGCGCTATGCTCGGAGTCTTTGAAGGATAAAATCAGGAATGAAATTATGCGGAAAATAACCGGCACCGGGAGTTACCGACATAGCTTTCAGAGTAAGCAAACTGAGTGGCAGTGGGCTGGCCATGTTTGTTGAAGGACCAATGGCCGATGAAGCAGAGTAGTCCTGGAGTGGAGACCACGTATCGGCCAGCATACTGTGGGACGATCCAGCTGATGGACCAAATACCTTAAGAAGGTGGCTGGGTCAGACTGGATGCGGAAGACGTAGGGCAGGGTGTTGTGGCGCAGCCTGGGAGAGGCCTATGACCAGCAGTGGACTGCGGTAGGCTGATTTGATTAATTGATTTAAACATGAATATAAATTCAAATCAAGAACAAGCTACAGCTTTGTAATATTAGATAGCAGACATTATGACACCCAATATAATACCTAATCTTCATTGTTATAAAAATGAAAATTAATGGTTCAACATTATTTTCGTCTAATGAAACATAATAGCTTACTGCTAGATAACTAACAAAGATAAAGAAATCCCTAGTTTCATGTTTTAATGGAAGATTTTAGGTAGATTTATTTTAAGGCATCCTTCGCCAATACAACTAAAACGATTGTTAATGTTTTTGCGACCATCGCATTATCCGTTTTCCGATGGGTCTGTTGAACTTTTTAACTATAAAAAAACCAACGTAATGTTTAGTGGAAATAATATACTAAGTAGATATTAATTATTGATATGAAAGTTATGTTTAAAAAAAAAGTCTTCTGTTCCTAACTCCGACCCTGTATAACCGTGCAAGACGTCGTCGCTCATAAAAAATACGGAAGAAAAGATATTTCATACGATTCCGCCTATTCAGAAAAAAATCTATAAAAAATATGCACGCTGATGATATTTGCATTAGGGTCAGATCTAAATCTAACGTGTAAAAGCGAAATAAATTTGTGTTTTTTGCAGAGAAATGGATCATGTCAAGGTAATTTAATTTTTGGTTCAGATTTCTTTAGATTTGTGGATGTAAAACGTTTAGTGTGGTGTGTAGGATGTGAAACATAAGGTATCTGTTCTACCGTTGGCGATTAAGGCGAAGCGAGTAGAGCCATCAACTAAAAGCGAGGTAGCGAGCAACGAGAAGCGAGTGCGCGACGGCGACGAGCGATTCAAATCAAATCAAAACAAAATATTTTATTTCACATAAACCTACAAGAGAACTTATGAAACGTCAGAAGCTAGGTGCAGGGTTCTAATTGGTCGTTTCCTATGGAGAAGAGCCGGCAAGAGACTCCACGGTAACTCATTTAAAAATAATTGGCTTTTACAATGTTTTCAAATCACAGTGTGAATAGGTACGGGAGGACAGTGTAGGCCTATCGAGAAGTACTAGGCTACTTAACAAAATAAATGGTCTACAAAATTATAAGATTACTCGCTGGTATGCATATGTACCAAGCGTGAGTGTCTTAGCGAATGTTTTGCCCGATAAACGAGTGTCGCTAAGCAAATACTCTTTTTGATAGCTTCTGTCGCTGCGACCAACGTGTACTCGCCGGGTGTTGTGAATAGTCAGCGATCAACTATTAATATATATGCTGATACATTTTTTTACTGGCACGGAAACTTAATTTTTTTGTGTCATATGAACAAGAAAATCGTTGATAGCTAATCGCTTCCTCGTCGGTAAGACAGGTGCCTGATAGTGGAAAATCACACAAAGAAACAAAAACATATTTACAGGATTTTTCTTAGATATCTAAAAAAAATATGCTGTCTAGTCAAGAGTATCCTATAGGATACCTGGGGCTGCAGTCTCACTTTACGAATTCGGTCGCAATGTCCTAATTGAAAAGCAATTTCGACCGTCTAGGGACCACATTAGGACTTTGCGACCAAATTCGGTCGTAAAGTGATCGCTATCTATGTCAAGACTGCAGCCTCTGGGCTGTTTCCAACCTACCAAATGGTAGTAGGTAGGTAGGTTGGTAGGTTGAAAATAAATACAAATTTTATTTAAAATTTGTAGTTTTTTTAAACATCAATTTTCAAAGATTCTTCGATAACAATTGCAGAATACGGTCATGGTTAAAAATCTATAAGTAACTAGTAGTTATTGTTGCCACTTTTATTATTATAATATGTACTGCAGCATTTTTTAAGGCTGACATCTGCTAATTCTCACGTTTTTGCGCCATAATGCGGAAATTATTTTATTTCTAACAGCTCATTTCATTGTATTTGTTGCTCCCTTTATAAGAAAAAATGATCCCTTCGGTTAGGTTTTGAATTTTCTAGTAATACTCGTAATAAGGTGTAATAGTAATTAGTAATCATAATTATTAGTGGCAGTAGTGGCCCAGTAGCAACGGCCGCGACTTACCAGTTGAAGTTTGTAGGTTCGAACCCAGACTGGCGCTTTACTTTGTATAAATTATTTCATCACCACTGCTCTCAAAACGGAGAAAGTAAACATCGTGGGGAAACTGGCATTTCCTAAAACTAAACATTAGAAGTGGTATCTACCAACCCGCACTGGGCCCGCGTGGTGGATTGCGGCCCACTCCCTCTCACAGAGAGGAGGCCTGTGTCCCAGCAGTGGGAACATTATAGGCTGTGTATGAATAAGTAGTAATAATTAGGTATTATTAATATAAAGATAAGTTAATTGCAAATCATTTACATGTTAGACTAACGCCACTTATTGTTTGCGTATCTGTCCACTTAAGTCTACTGTTATAATTTGTGATCAATATACTTGTCAATTTGCTGTCATTGTACATTGTAATTACACACAGCTCCATTAAGTGGTTACCCCCCCAAAAGGCATGTGCGTTCAAATCCGTGATAGGCCCGAGTTGGTTTTTGTGTTTTGCAAAACCATTTTATTATAATCAATGTATTGTTTTAGTGAATAGGGTTAACATTTACGAAGATTTAACATCTAAATAGACCGGAGGTTCCACAACCGCTTGTCGTGCGATACGATTGGGGTTCAAATTTAAGGCACGAAACGTGCTTTTTTTGTCATGCATTATATATTTTTTTTAATATAAAGTATTTTTCTAATTTGTTTTAGTAATTTAAATAAATTATTTAAAAAAAAATGTATATACTTTAATAATATTTATTTTTGCTATTATAACAAAACTTTGAACTTATTTTACTACAAACATTTATATTTTACATTTTGATTTCATAATTTACAGTTATCCTAATACATATTTTGCCAACTGATACAAAAGGGTCCCTAGATAAGTGAAATCCTATTATTAACGCAAACGATAAAATAGGAAGCACTAGAAATATTTTAGATTGACATAAGCTAACGAAATGTCACGTGATCTGTCATGTTGTCTCTGCATACCAATTTGACATTTCACAGTCTGATAAGCGACAGCGAAAGAGACAAGATTTAAAGCGTTTGCCACCTGTCTAGGACGTAGAAGTTAGTTTGGTAGGATGACAATCATGAGCATAACAAGTGAATAAACATGTTATCAATAGTTAATCAATTAACATGTCTAACTAAACTCAT
Organism: Atethmia centrago; assembly: GCA_905333075.3. Lineage (NCBI taxonomy): Eukaryota > Metazoa > Arthropoda > Insecta > Lepidoptera > Noctuidae > Atethmia > Atethmia centrago. The sequence goes on from HG995369.1 coordinate 25,723,251, forward strand.
GATATCTACTTAGAATATTTTGCTATACCAAGTAAAATAGTGGGATCAAATGAGTTTAATGTCTTCGTTGTTTATTTTCTTCTCACACTTAATTAACACAACCGCATCAAACTTTGAGAATAATAATCTCATTGAATAGTAATCTCGAATAAATAATATTGAACCGGGATTGCGAAGTGTATAGTGATGAAATATATTAAATTTAGTAGCGAAAGGATGACCTTCGCTTTCTATTATTTCTTGGAGTCTGCTTCTCATTTGAGTAACCATCGTCCAACCTGCATTACCACCTCGCATCAACTCCCAACTCCTCAAAACTTCATTGTGCAAGTTAATCTTGGACTTCACTTCGCTTGAATCCCAGTTTAAAACCATTTGACCCCACATGTTTTCTATTGGATTTAAATCCGGACTTTTCGATGGCCAGGAGATGACAGTTATGTCAGGCTGTGTAGTAAGCCATTCCAAGCCCCCTGAAACAATCTGTTATCTCCTACTCCAGTACACAAGGGAGGGAACGGAAGCGATGTCAATAATTATAGACCTATCGGTGTTGCCGGCCCTGTCTAAATTAATAGAAAAATTAACCTACACTAGATAAGTAAATTATTTAAATAAGTTTAAAATTATATCTTCAACACAATTTGGCTTTAGACAGGGAGTTTCCACCGAGGATGTAGTTGGTGCCCTCACCTCGCTAGTAAATGGTCATTTAGATAAAGGAAAGAAATGCCTAACGGTATTTCTAGACCTAAAAAAAGCTTTTGACACATTGGAGGGTATATTAGTGATGTTTACTGATGTGACGTTCGGTGTACCTCAAGGTAGTGTTTTGGGTCCCACATTATTTCTAATCTATATTAACGATCTTTGTAACTTAAAAATTGAAAACGCAAATAAACGCAAATATTGTCTCTCCTCCCCCTTTAATCCATCCAAAGGTTGTCTGTAAAAGATCGCTTTTAGCGATAAGACCGCCCATTGTGTCACCCCTTGTAAAATTTCAACATTTGTATCTGTAATTTTTATGGTGTACATAACAAAGAGTATTCTATTCTATTCTATATATTTTCCTACGCCGATGACACTGCTGTTGTCTTTCATGGGCACAGTTGGTCCGATGTTAAGATTAAGACCGAGACAGGTATGTTCCAAATTGCGATCTGGCTCGATAACAACCTTCTCACGTTAAATACTGCGAAAACAAATTACATATGCTTCTCCATCTATAAAAGGTCACAACCAGATGAAGGGTTTAACATTAAAGTTCACTCATGTGATAAAGCTAAAAATAATAATTGCGCTTGTCCCATAATTAATAAAGTTTTAGAAACAAAATATTTAGGTGTAATTATTGATCACAAATTGTCATGGTACGCTCATGTTGAACATGTTACTGGAAGGATTAGGAAATTGGGTTGGATTTTCAAAACACTAAGATATATTGCGCCTACAAATATAAAAAAGAAATCAGACTCTCACAGAAATTTATTAAATGAAATATATATCTCTCTAGCACAATCTATTATAGCCTACTGTACGAGTATCACAATATGGGGTGGCGCGGCGCAGCAAAATCAAAATTTATACATGTTGAACGAGGACAACGTGCCGTAATAAAAATAATGTATCTTAAAAGGATTACATACTCTACTGAAAGACTCTATCAGGATAGTGGACTGGTTTCTGTTAGAAAGTTATGCATCATATATACCGTTCTAAAGAAACATAAGAATCTACCATATGATCAAAATACAATAACAAGAAGACGGAAAGATCTCATAGCACAGGTTCCACAAACTAAAACAAAATTTGCTGCCTTTCAGTATAATAAACTATCATGTCAACTTTATAACAGGATAAATAAAAAAATATATATGTACATAATAAACAATTACAGGACTGTAAAAAAATTCTTACAAATTGGATAAAGACACTAAATTACGCAGACACTGAGGCACTATTGCAACACACAAAATGAAACAAACACATTCACACACACACACACACACGCACGCATACAAACACTCATACACACACACACACACACAAATACTGTTCTATATCTGAGGTACTGAATAAATTGAATACTACCGTGGAAGAGCAGAGTCTCCTAACAAAAAAAGGAAAGAAAGGAAAGGCTCTAAAAGGAGCCTCCAATCACCAAGGAATGTAAAACTTTTTGGAAATTAAATAAAGATTTTGTATTTGTATTCCATCACTATACGCGAACGATGGACGGAACAGTTATCTTGAACGAAATAGATTTGTCCTTCTGGGTAAACCACTCGCACTGTTGGCACCATAACATCTTGCAAAATTTGCAGACAGGTCTGGCCGTTCATGCGCCCACTTGCTTCTATTAAATCTCCCGGTCCCATGGACGACATCCACCCCCAATAACCTGAAAATAACAACAGAGGTTTAATTTTGTTTTTAGATATTTGTCTCCGAACAATTGCTATGACATGACGTTCAAAATAGAATAAAATGTATAATACAGTATATAATAACTTAATAATAAGTATATACTACTACTGAATTATATAAAGTATTTAATTTATAATAATAATGTGATATACTTTATTAAAATTACAATTAATAAATAGTTACATAGGCAGTGATATGTTTATAATTGTTAAATACATTATTAGGTAATTAAATGGGGTGGAATATAAATAATTATTAATTTACCTATTGAAAGGTAACTTACCCAATGTTATTCTACCACTGGCTCTCTTAGGTAAAAAAAATTGGGTTGGTATCGTTCATTAGGTTTCTTCCACAATATTTTGCGACCGTCACAGTCTGACCTGAAGGTTTTTTCGTCACTGAAGATAACGATATTGTTTTCCCAATCAAAATTAATATATTTTTGGGCAAATCGCACTCGTTCTCTTCGATGTTCTTCCGTTAGACATATTTTCTTTGCAGGTCAATAACTGTGAATGTTCGCTGCTTGTAAATGTCTTCGAACCGTGGACAGAGATATTCCATGCCGTTGCGAACTGTAACGAGTGGATGTGAACGGCGCAGTAGTGTAAATCTTAACAATATCCCGGTGACGTTCAGATTGGTCTGTATATATCCCAGTAGTCCTCCGACCCATGGACCTTGTCTTAACATCGCCGGTTTCTTGGAATCAGCGCACCCATAAGCGCACCGACTGTACACCTGGCCCTACAGTAATTACCTTACACCCTATGTTATCCTACCGTACTAACTTAATCTAACCTACCATACAAACCATACCAAACGTAAGTTACGTTGGTTTTACGTGCGGGAAGTCTGTTACAAGGAGACCTACGGTAACAGACGGAATTTGGGTAGGAGTAGGGTTATGTGTACGTCATGCAATGTACACAGTAAATGGTTTTCTCACTGCGGATCCCACGGACTCATAGGACCACTGATGGCTAAAGGTGTCTTGCCCACAGGGAGAGGAGTTATAGGAGATGAATCACATCATCAGCTGGATGACTATTTTATTACAATAATTAACTTAATTATATACAGATCTTGCGGTAAATACACATTGGTACATATCTACATGTGTGATGTAAGCGAAGATCAACGTAGGTCACTTCTTGGCGGCGCGTAGAACGAATGTACTCGTATGTCGCTCTTAACGCTGACGTTGTGGTACTTCTGCTTGTTCATGTTTGTACACGTATTATTAGGTAATTGAAAACTCTGGCTGAAAATATTTTTGATACATAGCTTAATTTATTTTTAAACAATTTTTATTTTATTTGCCAATCTTACATTGTTTTATTTTATGTCCAGCACATTGCGCTCTCTTTTTTTCGCATGTGATAATTGATTCTATCACTTTCTTATGCCCGCCCAGTTCGCTATGATTTATTTTTTACGTATCACCCTAAGTTCGTGAAGGCAATGCAATAGTTATACATATTATTATAGGCCACGTTAAACCTTGACCGTGACATTCAACAGCTACACAAAGCCACGGCCGCGGCTCGAAGTAAGTTCAATAACAAAGATTGATTTGTTTTGGTATTAAAAGTAGCTTTATGTTTAGAATTAAATGAACGATTTTTCCATCACTTATGTGACTATATTAATACGTGAAAATCACGCGGACGGAGGAGTATGAAATTTGGCACATTTAAAGTGCATATGGAAGAGGAGTGCAGAAACCTAACATTTTTATATGCATATTGCATTAGAACTAAATTAAATTACTAAAAAAATCAGGGCGTCATGACTTGAAGACAGAAATGACAGCTTGAGCATGGAATAAGTAAGTACTTTTTAATAGCATTTATAATAGCATAATAAATACTACACCTATAAAGATTGTAAGTAGAGGGGTCGGATTTCGAGCAGTGGGCGACCACTACTCGTAGTTTAATTAATTGTAAGAGTTTAATACATATTAAAAGACTAGACTGTATAGTCTACTGGTATAGTAGACCATGTATATGGGCTCATCCATTGCCCAAAAGTAAGGCTATCGAAATCAAAAACTACGCATTAGAAACATATTTTCTGAAAACCATGATAACAAAATTTTGAACAAAGCAACGTATATTGAAACTAAAAGAGTACATAAATAAAAATGTCCAATAGAAAGGACCAACTTAGGACCAAAAAGGCTATAAATAAATTAATTTGTTACACTTAGTTTAAAAAAAAAACAACCCTAAGCCCTAAACATACAAAAAATACTTTAAATGAATTTTATTTTATTAATACGGAAAGTTGGAAATCTCATTTACTTTCGACACTTGTAGGGGCCGGCGCGGTGTGGGTGTGATTAATCGTGTGGGGGCGGCACGTGTGCGGGACGGTCGCGGTGCGGGTGCGGGACAGTGCGGGACGGGCCTTTGACGTGACGTGACTTAGGTCCGACATGGGGTTGGATATTACAAGCCTGTTCTGCGGTTTTCGTCACGATTTAAAACATTTTTGGGATGAATGAAGTAGACTTTGTTTTTTTCAGGATTAGGGTTGGTCATGCAGTGCCAGTAGAAACGGCCGCGTGGAGTTGTAGGACAAAGGTTCGAACCCAGGCAGGCACTTTACTTTCTGTAAATTATTTCATCACCACTGCTCTCAAAACGGTGAAGGAAAACATCGTGAGGCAACCGGCATGTCCTAGAACTAAAATTTCAAAGACATGTGACATCTACTAACCCACACTGGGCCCGCGTGGTGGATCACGGCCTACTCCCTCTCACCAAGAGGCCTGTGTTCCAGCAGTAGGAACATTATAGGCTGATTATGTATGTGGTTACTGGTAAAAAAATGGCTACCGTGGCATAGTTGTGTAAACTTTTTTTCTTTTTTTTTTGACAATAGAGCTGGTGTCTGCTATTCTGCCAGCGTCACGTTGGAGATAGGACAAAATAATGTAAAATGAAATGATTGCTTAAAGCAATTTTACTTAGTATATTAATGTATCATTAGGGAGGGGCTTGTGGCTAAGTAATAACAGCCACTCGGGTCGAGCGATCAGGGTAAGCTAAGCTTGCTGCGATTGATCCGAAGATGAGTGACCATCTTTACATACCAAGAGACCTCCGTGCCTCGGAAAGCACGTTAAACCGTTGGTACCGGCTGTTATTTGTAGATCTTTGACAGTCGTTACGGGTAGTCAGAAGCTCGAAAGTCTGTCAACCAGTCTTACCAAGGAGTGTTACCCAGTACATGGTTGTGGAGGTCAGATAGGCAGACTCTCCATGTAAAATACTGGTATTCAGCTGTATCCGGCTAGACTAGCAGCCGACCCCAACATAGTTTGTAAAGGGCTAGGCAGATGATAATGATGTATCATTAGGGTTAAATATTATACTATAGTTCGGATATTTAACATATTTGTAAATTAAGATGCTTGTTTTTGAGTAGGTAACGTAGTAATCTATTTATACATATATCATAATCATCTGCCTAGCTTTTTCCTGTAACGACTGTCAAAGATCCACGAATGGCAGCCGGGACCAACGGCGTGTTTTCCGAGGCATGGAGGGGTATTGGTATGTAAAGATGGTCACCCATCCACGGACCAACCGCGGCAAGTGTAGCTTAACCGGATCGATTGACCCGTGCGGCTGTTATTATTTTGCCACAAGCCCCACCTATTTATACATTTATATAGATACATATTAACAATAAGAGCCTTTATTCCAATAAATTTTTAATAGAATTTATTATAATTACACGTTTTTACCCACTGCTTCGCCCGCGTCGATGTCGTAAAATAACCCCCGGGAAAATACTACCGGGATAAAAAGTACCCTATGCTGTGTTTACAAGATAGATATCTGTGCGTGGGCTTGCGGACGGTGAGCAATGGGTAGCTCACCGTCCGGTAAGGACCAGGCCCGGGTCGACGGCCCGTTGTATTCCACGCGCGCCTCAAAGAGATGTCGTCAGCACAAATGTAGGGGTCCACTAGGGCCGATGCCTGCCGGGGTCGCGGGAAAGTACTAATGGGTCACCGAGGCCCCTGGCAACACAGGCAACAGGAAAGAATACGGGTGAGTTTTTGTCAGTAAGAGTCTGACACACCCTCCCGCTCCGCCCAGAGCGGGAGAAGTTATTTGATGATTTCCCATCCAAAAAAAAAAAGATAGATATCTGTAGAAGATATACATATGCTAAAACGGACTTTATGTTGAACTTTTTAAGATGTACCATCCTGTAGAACATAAATTTTATTTATCTCTTACATTTAACGCGGCGCACACCAGTAAATCTCCCAGTCAGCATGACTTTTTTCTGACATCTTCAACAATCGTCGTCTTATTTCAGACAATTTACAAAAAACCTATAAAGGTTTTGTTATTCATTACATTTCCAAAGAACACATAAACCTTCTTCGTGAATCACTCCGTTCATTAATGAAAACCGTATGAAAATCCGATTGGTAGTTTTTGAGTTTATCGCGTTGAGACAGACAGACCCGGCGCGGCTGGGAGGAGTTTGTTTTACAATATGTGGCGAATAGTCATTACCTTTATTCAGACTACCTGAATGCCATTCATAATACTTTGAAATATCATTTATATAAGAGCTGTGGTGGCCCAGTGGTAACGGTCGCGACTTACTTAGTAGATCGTAGGTTCGAACCCAGACAGGCGCTTTACTTTGTGTAAATTATTTCATCACCACTGCTCTCAAAACGATGAAGGAAAACATCGTGAGGAAACCGGCATGTCCTAGAACCAACAATTCGAAGACATGTGACATCTACCAACCCGCACTGGGCCCGCGTGGTGGATTACGGCCCACTCCCTCTCACCGAGAGGAGGCCTGTGTCCCAGCAGTGGGAACATTATAGGCTGATTATGTATGTGTGAGTATCATTTATATTCAGGTAGCCGCCGTTTCGACCAATCACCGAACAGCAGCCATCATGGTCGTCCTAGCGTTTTTATGCTTATTACGTGAAAAACCGCCTCTATTCCTATGAATGAAGTCCAAACCCGCCTCTATCCAGGGTTGAGGTGCAAAATCGCCTCTATCCACTTTTCAATTTAATTTTATGAATAAGAATTTAATGTTATTGTTATTAAATTTATTATGAGCTGGTAAAATTATATTTTTTTAGGAATTTAGAAGATATTTCCTAAAATTTGTAGATTTATTAAGCCACTGAATGTCTTTTAACTGCTGTGAACATTTTCAGAAAGTGGATAGAGGCGGATTTGCATCTATACCCCTCTAAAAAAAAGTAAGATTTATACCTAGCTGGTTATTCCAAAAACATATGTTTTTTTTTAAACTTTACGTTAACTAATATTTTATTCTTTAGAAAAAAACAACAATTCCAATCAAATATACATATAATTATAGCGATATTTACAGTAAAATACCTGGAAAATCAGAAATGAATAATAAGGTCGTTCATAACATCCCGAAGCGAATATCGAACCCGTGACCCTGATCTCAAACCTGGACATACCACAGCTGTGCTAGTGTCAATAAATAAAGCTTTCACGAGAAAAATGGTATCAATAATTCTTTGAAAACAATAAATGTAGGCAATGAGTGAGTTATTGAGGAAAGTATACAATCGGTATACGTACCTGACCAAATTAAGTTTCGCATTTATTTGGTTTATTAAGGGAATAACGACCTAGAATCTGAACGCGTTGATAAATTATTTATTTATTTTATTATTTATTTTTGTAAGTAGGTTTATACAAACACTTTCACACGTCATTATTTTTCTTTTCCATTTAAATTAGAGATAATTAAACAATCTCCATGATCGATTTCTTTTTTCTAATCTATTCAACGATCAAAACCGTCAACGATCAAAATTGGTATGTAATTTGGTATAAATAGGTTTTTGTTTTTATTTTATTAATATTTTTATAGATTCTTTTGTATTTTGTGAATGTAAGAACGTTGTAGGCTTAATAGACTCTACAGTCTATTAAGCCTACAACGTTACGTTGTAGGCTTAAAATGCTCTACAAATCTACATTTGTAGAGCATTTTCTATTTTGTTAAGTACCTGGTACTTGTTGACAGGCTGACACTGTCATCCCGTACCTATTAATACTGTAATTTGAAGACATTGTGAAAGCCAATTAGTTTTAAAAGAGCAACCGTGGAGTTTCTTGTCTTCTGACGTTTCTTAAGTACCCATATAGGTTTATGTGAAAAATTTTGATTTTGGTTGTTACAAACTGGAAACAGAGGATAAATGAGAATAGGCACATAGATTAAATACTGAATATATAATAAGTTCATGCAGCTAGAACTGTAGTATTTAACACGGACATTCCCTGCCCGTTCTTTTCTGTGGGAACCTACGTTTAGGAACCGGTCACTAGCTTTTTGTGACAAACTGACCAACTCTGTGACAATTCAAAAATCGGCTGAAAATGGTTTATTTGAAACTTGCGACCCCGTTTCGCATGTTTTTTACCTATCGCTAAAACATCGATATATCTGTATTATAATGTTAGTTTAACATTAATGTATTATACACATAAATCTACCTGATTATATTTTCTAAATGATGAATAATAAAAATTATATATTAAATTAAATGATTAGTAATTATTTAGTTATTATTATTGCAACATAATTATTGTGAACTTATATAATTATCTTATATATATATAATTTCTATGTTAATTAACGTAATTGGTGTTGTACCGTTTTAATTAACTATAAATAATTTAATAAATTATGGTGAAATCCGCATCAAAATTCGTTGCGCAGTTTAGAAGATCAACGCGGTCACACAGACAGAAACGAAAATGGACTTTAATATGTATAGATGTAGAAGATATTTATACCTTAATGCTTTGACTTTGAACTAGATGGCAGCACCACGACACAAGGAAAATACTCCAAAAAACAAAATGCGATGATGACCAAAAGATCAAAGAAACTAAACCATTTCGGCAAACAAAGCTTCGAAAAGCTAAAATATGATTACAGAACAACACGAACATTTAAGGGGACTACAGGAGCTAAACGCAAGTTTTATAAGTTTTAAAATTCTCAAAAGTATATGATCCCCTGCAGTAAACAAAATCAGAAAAATATATGATATTCTTCCGGATATATGCTAGGTAGATAGTGTGTTGAAAACACAATACAACTACGACACGAAAAACGATACCATACGATCGGCGACTACGGCGACGAGGTATATGATATGATAGAAAAAATCACGAAAATACCTATAAAAAAATATTTTAACAATTAAAAACCACAGTATTATACATGTAATCGTTCTGATTTTTCGTCAGATTTATTCTACAAGCAAAATATTAGCATACTAGTGTTTTAATTTTTGTTATCCAATGAATAGATTTTTGGTAAATAGATAATTGTTTCATATTTTGCAATAAATTACCAGCGTTGTAGCATTGCGATTTTCTTTCTTTTCAATGTAGTTCGACAGTGACCGCGTTTTAGCTGTTGTTAGTCTCTTAAATAAGAAATACCGAAATCACATTATGTTTGTTCATTTCCCGATCAAAATGGCGGCACCGCAGATAATAGCCCCTTATCATTTCGTTATGCTTATTTCCTCACAACGAATAGGAAGACTCTGGATTCAATATTTAATGTATTTTTACCTGTGCTCGTAAATAGGTTACTGTTTTATTGTGTTTTGGAAGACCGTAAAATAATGTCACTGACTGAATTTATTTAAGGCGAAAATATAGGTATAATTTTAGTGACTTTTAAACCTGTTATTACGCCTTCATATAATACAAGTAAGTTATGCAAAATGTATGTTAAACTAGAACGCAAACACATCAATTCTATTTGTGAATAGTTAAGTATTGTAGTAAAATGCTTGATGAAATAAACTCAGGAAATAATGTCTACCCAGAGCATAAAAAACGATATAACTTTCAAACTACATTGATATATTCATGATTTTATTTGTATGAACAGACTATTTTATTGTATTCTATCTGTGATTTTTTTTAAATATTCTTATTTCTGTTACTAAAAATAAATATTTCCTATGAAAACGAACGGCGGCGCGGCGTCAGCGTGACGCACATTTGTTTGACTATGGCCAACTGCAATTACCCGACCCTTAATAATAGCTTTTAATGTTATTTTTGTAAGTTATTTTTACCAAAAGACCAACGTGGCAGTCAACGCGTCTTGAGTTCAATCCCCGGGTTGTTAAAAAAAGTGTTATTGGATTTTTCCATTAGAAGTTTTTTAGTAACAGCCCAGTGTTTGGAAGTTGGTGGTGTGACACCCACGTGGCTCGGAAAGCACGTTAAACTGTTGGTTCTGCGCCTGATCTCTCTCCGGTCGTGTCGGATTGCCGTCCCATCGGAATATGAGAGTGAGGGAAGAGAGAGTGTACCTGTGTCTGCGCACACACTTGTGCGCTATAATATCTCCTGCGCCGAAGGTTGGTCTTCGCTGAGATTGGCCGCCATGGCCGAAAATCGGTCTAAAGGACAATAGTCCTCTAGACCGATTTTGGCGATTTTTGATTTTCGAATTCTCTCAATTTTAATAAGATCCTAATAAGGTTCTTATTAAAATTGAGAGAATTCGAGTTGTAAGAATATTATACACAGTCCACTATTCTCACTCGAATTTCAAAATCGTTAATAGGTACTTACATATGCATACATAATCATGTATAACTGTGGAACATGACACGACGCTATTGCCTTCGAGAAAAGTCTTGAAAAGGTCGCGGCCGGGTGACGTCATATTACACATCATGGTGATCGGTTATTATTTTATTTTTATTTTTATGTCATTCTAGCGACCCGCCCTTATTTCGAACGGGTGCAATCTAGTAATTTGGCGACAATAAACTCAAACTCTGACTGTTCCTTTATTTCAAATAAACCAATTGCAGGCACTTTTGAATTGTCATAGGGTCGGTCAGTCACAAAGATGCAGCAAGTTGCCCATTTCAAAGTTTAGTAGGATCCTATGGAGAAGAACGGGCAAGAAAATTCACGGACAAAGCCAGCAGACAGCTTTTATAAAACCAATACCAGCTTTTATACCATCTCGATGTGCCTCCCATACGGCTAAACGGTGTTCCTCTTGAGCGAGTGGAACAATTTAAATATCTAGGTCACGTGGTCACCACTGACCTTAGAGATAATGCTGACATTGAAAGGAAACGGAGGGCTCTTTCTGTGCGTGCGAATATGATAGCCCGCAGGTTTGCACGTTGTACTGCAGACGTAAAGGCACATGCAGCTTGTGGGATACATATTCGCGGGCGTCGTATGGAGCCCTTCGTGTCCAATTTAATAATGCGTTCAGAAAACTGATGGGGTTGCCATGGCGTTGCAGTGCGTCAGGAATGTTTGTAGCGGCGCGTGTAGATTGCTTTTACACAATAATGCGCAAGCGCGCAGCATCCATGGTGGCTCGAGTCATGGCCAGCCCTAATAGGATTCTGAAAATGATTGCTGGCAGAGTGGACTGTCCATATGTTATTCACTGCTGTCAGTTACATGTGCCGTCGTATCGTGTTGTTTACTAACACTTAGTTTTAAGAGCAATGTTATTAACCCTATATGAGTCTTCGCTCGAAATAAAGAAATTGAATTTGATAAAAATATTGGTTAAATCATTTATGTTGAAATGAAACATGTGAGAACAATGTAGATAGACGTGCACGTTAAATGCTTCCGTAATACCTGCCCTGATCGTTTGACCTGCCCTGACATCAAGCAACGGACAACATTGTCAAACTGGTTATGAATACTAGGCTTTTGGCTACTTTTTTCTTATTTTATTTTGGGATAATATATTAAAAGCTCTCTTAAAATAATAATAATAGTATGTATGAGTATATTTCTGGCTATTTTGTATTAGGTACTAGAGTGTGTAGGTATATTTCTATTTTTTTTTGTAATGTGTGTCTTGTTTGTTTAGAATAAATGTTATTTCTTTCCTTAATAAAAAGATAAAAAAGTCAATAAAAAAATAAGCCGCGGCAGCTAACCAGTCTCTACTGACGGCGGCCGTTCACGAACATGACGCATGGATCAGCTCCATTCAGCTCAACCATTTTGAAGGTAACTGAGACATTTGAGTCAATGATAATAAACGATGATAAATGATTTTTATTTCTGTAAGTAGGAGTTAAAAATATGATTAACGTGTAAAAGTGTTTGTACAAAACAAACACTTTTACACGTTAATCATATTTTTAAAATAAAGCTAGATGAGTTCGGCGTTTCCTATCTGACTACTCTGAGAAGAAAGGTCAAAACAAACTCAGAGGTAATCCAAAGTCCAGACATAATCTTGGTCATAATCTAGGCCATGTAGATTGGTGTCTGACATGAAAGACGTACCCAGTGTCCCATGTCCCAACATCGAGATTTCTGTACTATAATTATATTATATATAAAAATATAGCGGGTATGTGAATATCAGTTTTCGATTCAGGGATCCGTTTGCGTAATATTAAGCTTTAAAATACAAATTTTTGTTAGAGTCAAGTGCCCCGCCCGCCATGCAGCTAAATGGTTTAAAATCAAATCAAAATATTTTATTCCACATAAACCTACATGGGCATTTATGAAACATCAGAAGCTAGGTGCACGGTTCTAATTGGTCGTTTACTATCGTGAAGAGCTAGCAAGAAACTCCATGCTTACTCTTTTAAAAATAATTGGCTTTTACAATGTTTTCAAATTACAGTGTAAATAGGTATGGGAGGACAGTGTATGCCTGTCAAGTGGGCTTGCGGACAGTGAGCAATGGGTAGCTCGCCGTCCGATAAGGACCAGGCCCGGGTAGACGGCGCGTTGCATTCCACGCGTGCCTCAAAGAGATGTCAACACAAGTGTAGGTGTCCACTAGGGCCGATGCCTGCCGGGGTCGCGTGGAAGTTTGAAAGGGTTACCGAGGCCCCTGTCAACACAGGCAACGGAAGGAATACGGGTGGGTTTTAGTCAGTAAGAGTCTGACACCACAAAAAAAAGGCCTGTCAAGAAGTATAGGTACTTAAAAAACAAATTAGCTACAAATCTCGTCTATTAAGCCTACAACTATTTCACATTCACAAAATATAAATATCGTACAATATTAATAAAATAATAAAAACCTATTTAAACCAGATGATAAGTTTGCCATTACAACTGTAACAAGTTTTAATTAGTATCCTTTCCACAAAGCTACTAATAAATAGTTTGATATCAAAACTGTAGGTTTTTAATGACAAATAATGAAAATACTATGTCAAGGAAGTATGTATAAAATAATAATAATAATAAACATCGTAATTTGAAAGCAGTTAATAGACATTTACATAGTTATGCCGTTTATGAGGTACCAGGGAAGCCACATGTGCAGAAGGAATGATTGCCGAACTTCCTTATCTTCAACGTAGTCCTTAATCTTATAATATTATGCGTTTTTGTTAAGGAGCCGTTTGATCTGGGTTTTGAACTTTCCATCGCTAAGTTCTGTAACCGACTTTGGCAACTTGTTATAAAAGCGGATACAAACAAATGATTCGCTTGATTTGTTAATCTAAATTTGGGTATCACAATTTCATGTTTACTACGTATAAAGCGGAGGCAGAGTTAGTACATTAATTTCCTTGAAAATTCAAGGTTCTCACGAGGACCCATTCCACAGATCGCGTGGATTGCCCTCTCCTCTTTTGTAAAATGAAAATTGAATCTACATCAGCTGCCGATCCCCACAGCAGAATGCCATAATACTGTGGAAATAAAGTATACTAACCTAGCTGTGGCTATATCATTCAACTGCCTAATGTTTTATACTGCATATGCATCTGAACTTAATCTACCTAAAAGAGCTCTAATGGGCACCCCATTGCAGTTTCGAATCTAGAGTAATTCCTAGAAATACAGTTTCCGTAACAGCATTTAGTTTCTTGCCATCTAGTTATCAATTAAGACCCACTTTTTTTTTTTTTTTTTTTAGGGTGGGAAATCATCAAATAACTTCTCCCGCTCTGGGCGGAAATTAAGACCCACTGGGGGTACATTTGGTAATGAGAACTTAAGACATTTTATTTTGTTTGCATTAAGTAAGAGATGATTAGCTGCAAATGATTCTATTTACACTTTTATAGCTAAAAATGACATTTTATGTGAAGAACAAAAGGGCTTTCGAAAAAATAAAAATATCAATTTGGCAATATTCGATCTCTTGAAAGTAATCATGAATAATATGGATAAAAAAAACCCTATATGTACAATATTCACGGATATGACAAAGGCATTCGATTATATAAAACATGACACTCTCTTAAATAAACTTAGCGATTATGTCATAAGAGGAAACGTGCTAAACCTAATTAAGTCATATCTCACGGATAGAAAACAGTACACAGAACTATCGAGAATTTGTACTAAAACTAAGCGTGAACTGAAATACCTATCCAGTCGCAGAGTAACAGAGTTCGGAGTTCCACAGGGCAGTGTACTCGGTCCATTACTGTTTCTACTTTATATTAATGACCTACCAGAGTAACAGAGTTCGGAGTTCCACAGGGCAGTGTACTCGGTCCATTACTGTTTCTACTTTATATTAATGACCTACCCCGTCAAATACAACAGCCAATTACATTATTTGCCGATGACAGCACTGCTATAGTCGATTGTATGAATGAGACGAACTACGAAGATGATATAAACAGCACACTTAAAACAATAATAGAATGGTTTGATAAAAATAATCTAGTCATAAATTTACAAAAACTAAAGTCATTTGTGCATCTTCACCAGAGGTTACAGCCAAAAAAAGTAATTACTGAATATAATGGCCAAATCGTAACACAACTTCAGTGAATAAATTCTTAGGAGTGCAGATTGACTACAAATTGACATGGAAATCTCATGCTGAAATTGTATGCCAAAAACTTAGTAAATCTTCATATGTACTCTATAACCTCTCAAATAAAGTAAACATAAATACATTAGTTACAGCCTATCATGGATTAGTTGCTTCGTTATTAAGATACGGTTTCATATTTTGGGGCAACTGCAGTGAGAGGAAATGAATATTTAAGGCCCAAAAACGATGTCTTAGCTCAATGACAGGTCTTAAGTTTACTGAAAATTATCAACCTGTATTTAGATCCCTAAAAATTCTGACATTACCTTGTTTATATATACTAGAAGTTGCCATATTCGTTAAATTAAATAAACACCTATTTACCTCAATGATTGACATAAGACAACGCACAGCACCAATGAGGTCCCAGTATAAAAACCAATTGTGCACAGGTGGTCATAAAACAGCCTTATTAAAAAATAGCATCCTTTCCATGGGACCGCTTATATATAATAAATTACCTGAAAATTTAAAAGACCTACCCATAAAAATGTTTAAAAAACAATTAACAAAACTATTGCTGGAGAAATGTTATTACACAATTAAAGATTTTCTAAGTGACAAAACTGCATATATAGGAAAATGTTATTGATAAATGTACGTTGTCTTTGCAATTTCGAATGTTTTTGATTATAATAATGGCATTGTTGTTTATTTATAAGCGATTTTTTTATTTATTTTTTATTTATATGGTTGTTGTTTTAATGTAGTTTGACATAACAGATTTTGACATTACCAGATTATCAGTTCTATAACTAAAAATAATTGTGATTGTTGTTAATGTTTTTGAATATTTTAACATTAAGCTTTTTGACATCACACATATATTCTTCATTGTATGATATGCGAGAGATTTATATTTAATTAATTAATTATTTTGATTTATTTATTGTAGTCTGATCCGTAACGACCTATTAAATTCGACTATGGCTAATGATAAACGTAATAGCTGTATTTTTATTACTACTGATTCAAACCTAATATTTTGCATGCCGTAAGGTAAAATGTATCGGGACACTTAATAAATATTCCAACTTATATGTATACCTACATTATCAGCAAATAAATGATTTTTTTCTTTCTTTCAAACCATTTCGAATGAACAGCCAGACTATCGTTGACGTGTAAGACATCCGTATCTTTTCTATACATTTTAAAAATAAGAGAACTGTTATCAGCAAATAGAATTATATCCAATAAGTGAGCTAACGTGTAAATGAAGATCATTAATATAAACTAGAAATAGGAAAGGGCCAAGAATTGAACCTTGATGCACGTCCATCTTTACCAACGACCCCGAAGATGTCGCCCCGTTAACGTTTACTTTTTGCTGCCTGTTTTATTGATAGGATAGAACAAGATCAGCAGCTTGTCCACGAATTCCGTAGTGGTGTAATTTACAGGTTAGTGTATTGTGGTCAACGCAGTCAAACGCTTTTGAGAGGTCACAGAAAATGCCAATAGTATCCTGAGATTATTCTCAGGATTCCAAAATGTGAATGATGAGTTTTACTCCTGCGTCAGTCGTCGACCAAACGAAACCAAACTGGCGACTATATAAATCCCATATGAATTGAAAAGTGACAACATCTGATCTAGCATGATTTTTTCATATATTTTACTCAAGCTGGTAGCATAGATATAGGTCTATCATTAGAGGGATCACTCTTACTATCCGATTTGAAAAATGGTACTACCTTACTATGTTTCATTAAATCAAGAAACGTAGCACTGTCTAAACATTGATTACATATGTCTGTTAGGACCTGTCCTAACAGACATATTTAATTAATGTTTAGACAGCGTTACGTTTCCTGATTTAATACACAATAGCCCCTGGGCCTGTGTCAATGATATCTCCAAGAACCTTAACGGAAATCCTCCATAAGTTTTTAGTGTTCTTTATGTTAAGACCTATATGAATGCCTTTTTAATTGTGGCAATAGAAATGCGCTTGCATTCAAAACTTAGAATGTCCTTAGTGAAGTGTTTTTTTAAGAAAAGATTCAGCTAATATACTCGTAGGTGATGAGGGGAGAGATTTCGTAACCCCTATTGGGATGTTGGTAAAGAAATGTTCTAGTGTCCTCAGCAACTTTTAACTTATCTGAAATGGTTTCATTCTTAATTCTTTAAAACAGTTCATTCTTATCTCGCGGTTTTGTTTATCAGTTTCTTTGTTAATTACCTGCCACACAGCTTTTATGTTATTATCAGAAATACAAATTGTGTTACTTCTTCATTCAGATTTAGCTTGAGCGCAGACTCTTTTTAATATCTTAGAATAGTTTCTAACATAATTATGAAGGGCTTGATCAGAAATCAATGATTTCTCGTAGTACAAATTACATAAAATATCTCTGCTTTTACTAATGCCAGCAGTGGCCCATTAATTAAATTTAGGTTGTTTTTGGAGATGTGAAAAAAATCATGGCAGTAGTATACATATATTAGCGTCGGACTGGCCATATAGTCGAGGCGGCGTTTGTTAGCCGGGGCCCACACTGCGCGGGCCCCCCACGAGCCTGGCTTGCGGGGCTTGCCGTAAGCCAGGCGGTAGGTCGGACAGGGGGCCCGCACAAGCTAGGTTGGGACCTAGCCTATGCGGACCCCCTGTGCCAAAGCTGGGGCTCTTGCAACTAGATCTAGATCAGATAGTTCGTTCATACAATATCCCTGTTCCCTAAAACAAAATTTGAAAATTTCTGAACGGTGATAACTTTTGATCGAATCAACTTGTTTAGAAGTTTATCATTATAGCATAATACATTTGACATTGTGTGCTAAAATAAACGAAAAATTCATCTACAACGAAAATTTAATGAAGAATAGGTACCGCTTGTTTGGACACGAAAAATTTCAATAAAATCAACAAAAATGGGATTCCTAATGACGCACTAAAGCCTCTCGCATCAATTGTAAATGTCGATCGAGAATTGCTGTCAAAAGAACTGGAATCTTTGGCAAATAGTTTTAATGAACTGTCTAAAACTCTTTGGGATGAGCACGTTTCACCTAGGCAGCATAAGTAAGATATGAATGACTCAGATTCTCAGCGTGAGGAAGAAGACGACGAATCTTCGTCGTCTTCTTCTGTCTTAGACCAAAAAGCAAAGGACGCCGTGAGTTTTTCCAGAAGTGGTTTGGACGTCTGTCAAAGTTGCCATGTGTGTGCCAGGTTGCCATGCCATGTGCATGTAAACTTTTATCACACTATAACATGCTTAACAGCACGTACACCACCTTATATGTTGCATATTGTATAATTCTCACAATTTCGTTCTCGCAAGTCACTTGTGAAAGACAATTTTCAGCGTTGAAGCGCATTAAAACGAGACTTCGTTCTCTACTGGGGCAAAAACTGTAGGATTCATTGATTATATCAAACTCAGAATCGGATCTAATTAAGGATGACGAGAACAGCAGCTGTTACGATCGAGTTATTAACAGCTTAGCTGAAAGTTCTCCTCTATTAAAAGAAAATGATTGTCTAGCTTTATATTTGTTATGTTATTGGAATATAATTGGAACTGTACCTAAGTAGGGTGTCCCACGACTTTGCCACATATTTTTTTATTTATTGCTTTTATTTAAAAACAATACGAACTGCATTCATAGAATTTTTAATAATCGCCTGCCTGTCTGAACCTTATTGATTAGCATTTTTATACCACTAATCCAGCTCTTTCCTAATCCTAGATCGAGACAGGAACGCAGTAGTACCCTTGTGGAAGATGAGAGGATACTTATTGCCTCGAGAAAAGTCTTGAAACCGACGCGGCCGGGTGACGTCATATTTCGCAAGATGAGTCGGTCATTTATTTTTATTTTATAAGCAGCTTACAGTTACATCAATACACAGTATCCAAAAAAGTAAATGCCATCTAACCTTTTATTAGGACAGGGGATGAAAACACGGCGTTTTTTGGCTTGACACTATGCCATATGCCAGTTGCCGTGCCAATATAATGCTGCCATAAACAGCGAGGGTTTATGGCAAAATTATTAACTACCCACATCGTATGCCAGTAAACTAAACAATGTATTTTTGAGGAGGAATAAAACTATTATAGTGACCCATTTTATTCTTTGTTTTATTGGTTCTAGAACCAATAAAACAAAAAACAAAATGGGTCATGACAGAACCAATAAAAGGTCTAGCTAGACCCTTTATTGGTTCTGTCATTATATTTGATGTTACACACCCATATAATAGCAGTGGTGGCTCAGTGGTAACGGCCGCGACTTACGAGTTGTAAGGTTGTAGGTTCGAACCCAGACAAATATAAAGAAAGAAAAAAAGAACCATGCATTCATCACCACTACTCTCAAAACGGTAAAGGAAAACATCGTGAGGAAACCGGCATGTTCTAGAACCAAAAGTTTGAAGACGACATCTACTAACTCGCACTGGGCCCGCGTGGTGGATTACGGCGAACTCCCTCTCACCGAGAAGAGACCTGTGTCGCAGCAGTGGGAACATTATAGGATGATTATGCACACACATAATATAATATCACGCCGGTAATCCCGTAGGTTTAGTCAGAGGTGTACCTATAATACTAACACCCACATTTCGCCAGTTATGTTTAAGACGCTGACAACACCTAAACCGCGGTCACTGTCAGATTGCATATAAAAGAAAGAGAAGTGCGGTGACACAACGCTTGTAATTTATTGCAAAATATGAAGCAATTATCTATTTACTCAAAATTGAGTTGAGTAATCGAAAATAAAACACAACCAAGTTATGTATTCAAGTATGACGTACTTGTAATTGATTAAATACGTAACGTATACTGATATTGAAATTTTGGATTAGAACTCAAAGTAAGAGGTTAGTTTAACGTTAGTTTGTATCGAGATTTTTTTTCAAAACGTGTTTTGGTAACAACGAAGTTCTGGAAAATATGGTCAAAATTAACATAATATTTCTCTCCGCTACCATAAACTATACAGATTCAGCAATTTATTTTCTTAAGTGAAGCCTATTTTGGTCAATTGGGTCTTGTCAGCGCCTTAAGTCCCATGTAATAGGGGGCGAGCCTATTGCCATCAACCGGGCACAGATCCAGACTCCGAGCTGCTAGTGAGTAATTCCGTTCCGTTTGGTTTCATCGTAAATATATGAATTTTTGGACAAAGACTTTCAGTTTATCTAAATGTCTAGCTCTGGATCATTACCACCGATTCTTCCAACCTTTAAAGAATTATTTAGCAAAAGAAGTGCCATCCTAGGTCATTTCATCCACCCGTTACATACCTTACACACCCCCACAAGACTTACCTTAAGCTAGGTATCCACTATGTTTGCGTAACAACTGGGCTCCGAGCATCACCTTTGTCGTGGTAACAACAAAAAGCAGACAGACACGAAGCACAGTTGTTGCGCAAACATAGTGGATGCTCAACTTAATATTCTCACTTTGCTATTCAAGCCAGCCTGTTCGTTTTAGAGCATAGGCCCCTCCTTAACAATAATGTAAGCAGTTTAGTGACCACAAAACGAGACTTCTCCCAGCGGTGGCACTGTCAGTGGTCAGTGTAGCGCATTTGAGTGAAAAATTAGATGTCTACTCCTGTCAGTTGCAAGAACCTTGGCTTGTGTAACTAAGGCTTGGCACAAATGAGCCACTGGTAGCCCAGCGACAAGCACTTTACATGCGTTTTTCATACATTTTGTATGGTTTCAACGTACACGCGTAGCTGGTGGCGGCCACCGGCTAGAGCAGTACTCAACACCGCAGCAAGAAGTTACAGCCACCGGTGGTTGTGGCCGGTGGCTCGTGTGCGCTTTCTCTAAGGTTGAGGATAATAACGTGGCTTTGACATTTCAAGAAGGTCACCTCTTTTATTTTTATTATTATTTAAGTTTTTGTTTACGTCATATTCACGCTCTATTGTTGGTACACCTATAGTGACGTGTTTAATGATATAGGATAATTGTCTAAGCACTTCCGACTTTATTAGATTACTAATAAAGTCGGAAGTGCTTAGACAAGTATCTAAAAAAAACACTTTTCAATTTTGCAAAGATCTACTGCACTTAAATAACATAACATGACTCCTGTAATCCCCGAAGGGTTAGGCAGAGGTGTACCTATAGTACACCCACATTTCGCCAGCTATGTTTAGGTCCCATGTAACAAGGGGCGAGCCTATTGCCATCAACCGGACACAGATCTAGACTCCGTGCTGCTATTGAGAAATTCCTGATAGAAATCCCAATATTGCCTGGCCTAGAACCTGGAAACCGATCACTAGACCCACGAAACAGTTTACTGCACTATTGTTTGTAAAATAAAAATAAATAGGTAGTACTTTTCGTTATTTAAATTTTATGTTCAAACATAAATCTGTATCGTAGGTAAAATAAGTACCAAAACACTTATAGAAACAGAAAAAATAAGTGTTGCAGCGCTGGTATTCTGATAGGGCCGTAGAGGCAGACACTCTACGGCCCTATCAGAATACCAGCGCTGCAACACTTATTTTTTAAGTACCGCAATATTATGCTGAGATAGGAGCCTTTTGGCCTCGTACAGGACTTTTTGTTTTTATTTTCATTTTACTTTGTTTTTGTTTTTTTATGTTTCTATAAGTGTTTTGATTTGTGATCTCCTGGGCGAGTCCCAATAAATACATTTTCTTTCTACCTCTCGTAGATAAGTACCGTTCATTTTTCATTATTACTAAACTAATCTACATTTATACATATTATAAACTAGCTGCTGGCCTCGGCTGCGCCCGCGTGGCTTTTTCTAAAATAACAGTAACCTACGCTACTACTTATAACATCAGCTGTCATCCAATGAAAATCCCGTCAAAATCAGTCCAGCCATTTTGGAGATGAGCCGGAACAAACAGACAGGCTGTCAGACAAAAAATGTAAAAAAAAGTTGTCTCTTAATTCGTTTTATGGAC
The DNA here is from genome assembly GCA_905333075.3 of Atethmia centrago. Classification (NCBI taxonomy): domain Eukaryota; kingdom Metazoa; phylum Arthropoda; class Insecta; order Lepidoptera; family Noctuidae; genus Atethmia; species Atethmia centrago. Next base: position 25,745,493 of record HG995369.1, read on the forward strand.
GATAATTTTACGTGATAACGAGAGTGAGATGCGTCACAAGCCGAACGGTTAGGCCGACCGCGCCTCTCTATCGCTAGTTCCGCGCTCTCGCTTGCACGCTTGGCTCAGGCGGAACGTGACACTTTTTCGTTCGTGCAGCCGCCGTTCATCGATTTATTATCAAGTCATCAAGTCAAAAAAAAAATGTGTAAATACGGTATATACGTTCATTCATTTTTTCATTTACTGAAAACATGTTATTTTAACATTACAAACAGACACCTCAGTTTTATTTATTTGTATAAAGTCACTTTTTGTGTCTGTGATAACGCGTTGTTCTTCTAAACTACGCAACGCTTTGTGATGTGGTTAGTACCATCATTTAGAAAATTTATTCCAGAAGGTTTATGTCTATGGTACATTGCCCCGTGGGTCTCGTGGTCGCAAGCATGACTGCTAAGCGTAAGATCCTGGGTTCGATGACCAGGTCAAGCAAAATGTTATTGGGTTTTTCCACAAGGAATTTCTTAGTAAAAGTCCGGAGTCTGGAAATTGGTGGTGTGATACTCCGTGCCTCGGAAAGTACTTTAAGCCGTTGGTCCTATGCCTGATCTCTCTCTCTAGATACCAACGGCTTAAAGTACTTTCCGAGGCACGGGTTATCACACCGCTAACTTCCATACACCAGACACACTACCAGAGGGTAATGTCGAATTACACTAGGACTTTTTAGTTGCAGTAAAATGACACTTCTTGCTGTCATTTTGTCAATAACATTTACATTTTTTTTAACAAAATGACGGCAATAAGTATCATTTCACTACAGCTTATTAAAAGTCCGATTATAACTGACACTACATACGTTGTCCTATCCAAAATATCAATCAGTCAATTAACTCAGCCTATAACAGTCCACTGTTGTACATAGGCCTCTCCCAGGCTGCGCCAAAACACCCTGTCCTCCGCCTTCCGTATCGAGTCTGTCCCAGCCACCTTTTTAAGGTCGTCGGTCCATCTAGCTAGAGGGCGTCCCACACTACGCTTGCCGATACGTCTCCACACCAGGACTCGTCTGCTCCACCGGCCATCGGTCCTTCGATAAACATGGCCAGCCCACTGCCACTTCAGCTTGCTCCCTTCTGCCACTTCAGACTGCTTCCTTTCTGTCCAAAAATTAGTTCATACAAAAATCTTATAGAAACAGGAAGTTCAGTTTTTCCCAAACTTTAAAATAATCTAGGAAAAAAATCCTTAAAAACTTAATTCTGACTAATACGAAAAAATTGCCAAATAGCCAATTGGTCTAGCTGTTCTCAACTGATGCGCTTACCAATCAGTTTAGCTTACCAGCATTTTACTTTTATTTATACAGTAGATTATAATACAGTTTTAAGACGTTTTTCTCATACTGAGAAGTTGACTTTCATTAGCATCGTTTGTTTGGCTTATTGAGATTATGAAGGCTAGGTTTCCGGACTAGGTATATTAATTTAATTTGGTCTAAACAATTTAAAGTTCTTGTAGTGAGGAAGGAGCTTGTCGGTAAGTAAAAACAGCCGCATGGGTCGATCCATCAGGGTAAGCTACGCTTTGCGGGGTTTGTCCGTGGATAGGCGACCATATTTACATACCGAGTCTCCTCCGTGCCTCGGAAAGCACGTTAAGCTGCTAGTCCCGGCTATCATTCGTGGATCTTTGACAGTCGTCAAGGGTCGTCCACCAACTACAACCCGTCTTACCAAGGGGTATCGTATTACCCAGTTGCTAGGTTTTGGAGGTCAGATAGGCAGTCGCTCCATGTAAAATACTGGTATTTAGACTGGAACTCGACCCCAACATAGTTAGGACAAGGCTAGGCAGATTGGTCTTACATATTAAACTTAGAAACCACATCACATTTTGATAAAGTCGCCAGTTTATAACAGGCAACAGCGCAATAAACATTTGGCCAATGCTAAAGAAAGAAATGACATATCAAATTTTAAATAACTCCCATTTTGCTTGCCTAAAAATATTATTATACTATTATTATGATTGCGCCTCTTTTTGTGAACCTCAAATAATTATAATTTTAAGAACCTAAAACACTAAATGACCATGTAACTCTGACCAACTTGGATATAGCAATCACCGGCCGCTGCCACGGCACGTTTCGCTTCGCTCGCTCAGTTCCCGCGCGGTTGCTCACCGTTCTAACCTCTTTTTTTTTGGTAATGGTTTGGAAATCCTCGTGGATATCCTCCGCCCTGGGGCAGACGGAGGGGCCTGTCAGACTTCTACTAACTAAAACCACCCCGTGTTCCCTCACACACTTGCACCGAGGGCTACGGGGGCACTTGCTGACTGATGCTGGCCTGCCTCTGCTGGCTCCGTCTGTGTTTGACTTGAGAAAAGACCAGAAAGCCAAAAAGATGATCAATTATTTAAAAAAGTTTGTTTCCTTATTTTTAAAAAGCGTCCATCATTAAAAGTTTAATAACTTTTTAGAAGATTAGTTTAATATTTCCCTAAAGAAATAAACATCCAAAATCCAAAAAGGTTCCGTGAACTAGAGTTATTTAAATTTAAAGTACCATTCTTCTTCATTCCGTTTCCTATGTAACTGCACTATATTGGGCGCATATTTTGGTAAAATTTTCATGCACGTAAAATGAACGTACGCACGTTACGTCAAAGAAAGGTAGAAGCTTTGACAGTATTAAAAGATTATACAATCTGTATGCAAAGTAAATACTTGCCTTTGGCTTTAATCTTATTAGTCTTGATGAAGGAGGCTTAGCGATATTGATTTTTTCTTTTATATTCTGCGGGCAGTCGTTAATCTTGGATCTTTTAAACCTTGGACTATTCGGTTGTAATTTTTTTTCTTTTAAGTGTTCCGTAGTAAACAAGGAACGCTTATAGTTTCACCATGTCCGTCTGTCTATCTGTTTGTCTGTCCCCGCTTTAGCTAAGAGACGCTTAGTACTAGAAAGCTGTAATTTGGCATGGATATACATATTAATTACGCCAACAAGGTGGTAAAATAAAATCTTTTTTTAGGGTACCTCCATTGCACTGTGGGGATAATATTACAGTTGAAAAACATCAACATTCTCCCATACATCGAATTATGCTACGACCAACTCTCCAACTGCAAATTTAAGTTGGTGGACTATTACTCGTCAACTTGTAAAGCCTACTTAGCTGTGGTAGTTGTCCTGTTAATTGCATTATATGTACTACTGCCATGATTTTTTTCATATATCCATAAACAACAATTTATCTATATATTAATGGTTTGATTAATGGACTTGACTCTGACAAAAATTTGCACTTTAAGGCTTAGTATTACGCAAATGGTGTTCGCAGACCCGCAACATTTTTAACCTGTTAAGCCCCGCGCGACACGGATTCAATCAATTGTGACTCATTAGCTGTCCTTGACCAATTAAATGGCCTATTCATTGATACCCCACACCAAGGGATAGACGAGAAAAAACTATCATCCCCACACGTGCAACGGAGGTACCCTAAAAAATCTCTCAAACTTTGTCGACGTGATGAATATGTATGCTTGATGATACGCAAATGGATCCTTGCATCGAAAAGTGGTGTTCACAGACCCGTAATATTTTAAAACGGCATGTATCCAACGATATCCCACACCATAGGGTAGACGAGAAAAAAATATCATCCCCACATTACGTGCAAGGGTACCTCCCTTGCATGTAATGTGAGGATGATATTTATTTACCCTAAAAAATCATGATTTTATTTCAGTACTTTGTTGTTTGGCTATGCCAAATTACAGCTTTCTAGTACTAAGCGTCTCTGAGCTACAGCGGGGACAGACAGATGGACATGGCGAAGCGAAACTATAACGGTTCCTTGTTTACTACGGGACCATAAAAAGGAAGTAAAATTGAGCTTCGCGAGCTGGCTTATCGCATTCCCCTTAACAGTTCAATACTCCTGACAATGAGATACGATCTATTGTTAATGCTACACGATTAACAATTGAAAATGTAATGAATGAAATAAATTAATGGAACTTTCCTGTTGTTTTTAAGCGATTTTGAGTTTTGGTGGCAGTTAGTAGGGTAGAATGTTGTTTTTTTTGTTAATCCTTACTTAATATTTTTTATTCAGTTACGTTCATTGCGTAATTCATGTTACGTTGTTAATCCAATGATTTTTTCAAACTTATGAAACAATGGATTGGAAATTTCCTTCAAATCCCTCGGATTTTGATTGAAATTAGGCTGCTGGTCTTTTCTTTATATAAATCAATTGCCACACATCGCTATAAAGAGTATTTTGATTCTAGTGTGATATTGCTCAACCTTGCCCAGACGTAGAGCAATTTAGTTACCCGTTCAATGTAATATTACAAGTTTCTCAATTGTAATTACCCTTTGAACGATACAACTTTTTTTACTGCTTCATTTTACATTATTGAATTCTCAAGAACCGTCAGAAGCTAGGTGCACGGTTCCAATTAGTCGTTTGTTTTGGAGACGAACCGGCAAGAAACTCCAGGGTTCCTCTTTTAAAAATAATTAATAATTAAACTATCTATAATGTCAAATAAAGAAAATATAATGTCAAGGAAGGATGTATAAGAAATAAATAAACATCGTAATTTGGGAGCAGTTAATAGACATTCACAAAGTTGGGTTGCACAACAATACTTTTCTTCTGAACCCAGGACCTCATGCTCAGCAGTAGCACTTGTGACCACTAGATCAACGATGCTAGTGAAGAAAGAAAGAAAGAAAAATATTTTATTTGGGACACGCACAAGAAATACAAAAGTAAAAAAGGAGTATTTAAAACTAACAAAATTTACATATTTGTTTGATTAAAAACAAAAAACAACAAAGAAAATAAATAAAAACAACTGGTGCGACGCCAAAAAGGCTCCTATCTCAGCATAATGCTGCGATATTTAAAAAATAAATACCGCAGCGCTGGTATTCTGATAGGGCCAAACTACTACTTCTCCTTTGTAGTACTATTCCTTGTATTTTTTACCAGCTTCTGCCCGCGACTTCGTTCACGTGGAAGTAAAAAAAAAGTCATAAATGACGTCAACATTAAAATTCAAGTTGGCGTTACCAAAATTTTGCATTTTTTTTTGTCATGGACACCCATGACTAAAAATTAGCAATGTTTTCATAGTTGAATGGTTTCGTGGTTCATGGCACCATTTTCAATATTTATTTTGACCTCATTATTGTTGTCGTGCTGACAACAATAATGAGGTCATTGCAACATTATTGTTGTCAGCGTCCTCAAAAACCATGAAAACGACACCCATGACGAAAAAGTTACAAATTTTCGGTGGCGCCATATTGAATTTTGATTTTTATCCCATTATCGTTGTCACCGCCCTCAGAAACCATAAAAAATGATACCTATGATGAAAATTTGGCAAATTTTCAACAAGCTTAGCATTGTAGCTGAAAAAATGTTCTCCCATACGTTGATATACGTCACGGTCGATTCTCCAACTGAAAATAATGTATTAATGTATATAATCGCAAAAAAAAAATATGTGATAGAACTACAAATAACAATTTTCGGACTATTTTCTTTAATTGTGATGTGATACTCTGCTTCTTGCCTAATTTCATGATTCTAGGTCAACAGGAAGAACCCTACAATTTTGTCTTAGAAACTTGATATTTTAGAGCTCCAAGTGACCGTAGACCTGTGTATGAGTATATCATATTAATTTCAACTTGATACTTCCATGTGTTCCTGAGAATAAGGGTCTGACAAACAGACGGACGGATGAACAACAAAGTAATCCTATAAGGGTTCCGTTTTTCCTTTTGAGGTCCGGACCCCTGAAAAGTAAGTTGGAGTCTCATTTCCCACGAAATGTTTGGGAATAGATTTTCGCCTCCTTTCTTTTCTAGTACTCAAACATCAGTTGGTCTGATAAAGTTTTTTGCTTCTCATAACAAATATGTATTGGCAACATTTTTTTTCTTTGTAAAAATGCCCATTTTCTCGCTGATTGTATTTCTTTTTCCAAAATTCGTGTATGCAGATCAAACTGTCTCAAAAAGTTAAGAACAGTCATCCTTAAACCGATTTCGTGTAGCTAAAACGGTTAAAGTGCCTGCCCTTAGTGCCCCATCTCAAAAATACACGTTGTTTAATATTATACCGTATTGTTATGATGATTGACTGCTTACTCCAATAACGATATAGCGAGACGATAATCATTTAAAAGCTTAAATGTTTAACTATTCTTATTATATTTTACTATTATTATTGGTTCTAACCGTTTGGCGCGTATTTTATAATTTGCTGTAAACTATAGATAATGCAAGACTGCCTAATAGCGTGATAATATATATCGTACCAACTGACCAGATTTATAGAAAATATCTATACATTTGAACATAATTCCAAAAACCATATTTTCGGCATTAGAATCGATCCCATCCATAGTAGCAAAAATTACGTTTTTTCAAAAATATTTATAATGTTAATGTTGACGATATGTATAATGTTGACTTTACTACGATTTTTTTTATAAATGTAATGGATGCTTGGTTAGTTTTTAGTTAGCTTCAATATTACGTATTTAATGCGAGTGCATTAAATACGTTGATAAATGTTATAAAACTTCCTGTCACTTTTGTTTACATAGCAAGTAGTGTATACGAATTGGTGCAGCGTAGGTACTACAACTAAAAAGTCAAAAATAAAAAAAAAATACAAAAAAAACAACCGACTTTCAAAAAAAAAAACACTAAAATGTGAAAATTAACTTTAATTTCGGAAGTCGGTGGCAAAAAAAGAAACACAGAACCAAAGACACTGACTTCCGAAATTAAAGTTATTTTTCACTTTTACGTGCTTTATTTTGGAAGTCGGTGTTTTTTTTTTTGTATAAAAAATTGAGAATGGTATTTCGATACGGATCCCTTGCTTGCCACCATTATTTTAGAAAAAAAATGTATTTTATCTCAAAAGCTTTCAATAATATAGTATTTTATTATTTTATTTTACTTTATTGGTCAACCAACAATTGTTTACACTGTAAATAGTTGAAGTAATATATACCATAATTTAAGATAAGAGGAACAATTTCTTACAGGTTAGCACCGCATGTTCCAGCATGTACTTTTGTAAAATGTAGGAAAAAAGTAGTATTTTAGAAAATATAGTATTTTTCGTACTATGTTATTGTTCTATTAATTGGTAAAGGACAGCTAATGAGACAAAATTGATTTTCTATTGTTTGATTCCGAATCGATGTCGCGCGGGGCTTCATCATCATCATCATCATTTCAGCCGAAAGACGTCCACTGCTGGACATAGGCCTCCCCCAAGCACCGCCACTTCGACCGGTTTTGTGCTTCCCGCATCCAGCGGATTCCTGCGGCCTTCACAAGGTCATCGGTCCACCTTGTAGGAGGCCTTCCAACGCTACGTCTTCCGGTACGCGGTCGCCATTCCAGAACCTTTCGGCCCCATCGGCCATCTGTTCTGCGAGCAATGTGCCCGGGCCACTGCCACTTAAGTTTGGCAATTCTTCGGGGGGATTAACAGGACGTAATAGTACAATCGACTGAAATATAGTACGATACTATTTAATATAGTACGGGTGGCAAGCCTAGTAGGTATAGATTCTTCTATGAGTCTCAAATCATGGGTCTTTTTTTTTTGGGGTCGGAAATCATCAAATTACTTCTCCCGCTCTGGGCGGAGCGGGAGGGTGTGTCAGACTCTTACTGACTAAAACCCACCCGTATTCCTTCCTGTTGCCTGTGTTGCCAGGAGCCTCGGTGACCCATAAGTACCTTCCCGCGACCCCGGCAGGCATCGGCCCTAGTGGACCCCTACTTTTGTGCTGACGACATCTCTTTGAGGCGCGCGTAGAATACGACGCGCCGTCGACCCGGGCCTGGTCCTTACCGAACGGTGAGCTACCCATTGCTCACCGTCCGCAAGCCCGCGCCTACGGTGGCTGGAAATCTGCCCGAGATTTCCGACGCCCAGGGCGTCTCCTGCGGCGGCTAGGGGCGAGAGGGCGCGAAACGTGCCTTTCCCTCAACCGTCCCGCCTCCTCCTTCACGAGCATTACTGCTTCGCAGAAGGAGGTGACGGCTGCCCATGCCCTCTCGCTCCGTACCATGGCCTGAACCAGGGCCGGACGCAAGAGGTCTCTGCCGCCGATCGCTTCCACGAGGACACGGCGGTGCTCTGCCCAAGCCGGGCAGACCTCCACCGTATGCTCCACCGTGTACAGAATCATGGGTCTTAACGTATCGTTTTTATATACTTACATACTATGCTTGGCCGGCGCGGCTAACAGGCTTTAAAAACTGATGTAAATTGTAGTGTATTGGTTTTTTCAATGCTATGTCCTTTTTAGCACTGATTTATGACGAAGGGTGACATTAGATTGAAATCAGGTCGTTTTTATCATCAACATGGGCCACAATGGGTCAAAATAATCCAGTCTAACAAGACGAATTTTGTATCATCGATTCGAAAAGAAGAAATCGTTTTTAGGGTGCCGTAGTAAACAAGGAACCCTTATAGTCTTGCCATGTCCATCTGTCTGTCTGTCTGTCTGACCCCACTGTAGCTCAGAGACCTTAGTACTAGAAAGCTGTAATTTGTCATAGGTATACATATTAATCACGCCATTGTTGGCGTGATTAATAAAATCTTGAAAAAAATAATATTTTTAGCGAACCGCTGCTGCACGTAATGTGGGGATGATATTTTTTTTCTCTTCTGCGTAAAAATAAAACAAACAAGCTACGATTCTATCGTTTTATTATTTTTAACGATGAAATCATAAATTATTGACACCATTTTTTTAAACATTGTCATATATATTTATTTTATTTACATTTATAGATTATTACTTCCATTTAACATTTTTATAATAATAATTATACTATATTTTTGTATTTACATTTTTATTTTTTCGTGAAACGACTAGACATTTGTTCTGAATCTATCTAACTTACTTCAGATACATTTAAAAAAATACAAAATTATAAATAGATTGGAGCCGTATTTTCTTAGAGCCACAAAATGTTTTAGTACACGTATACATATATTATATGTAGCAAGAAAACTAAAATGAAAAATAATATTTCCGTAACTAAACCTAGCTACAAGCTTTCGATTTTCGAAAAGGGACGTTCTTTCAGTTATATTTAATAGGATATTGCTGGTACACAGTACTCTATCCGATTGTTAAAACCCGATTGCATTGAGTTGAACGAGTGTAGCTAACCTAAATACGAGTACAGTTCAACTCTTCGTAACAGAAAATGAAAACTGTAGAGGTGACTTATTTTTTTCATTTTTTGGAGACAACATTATTTTGCCATATTTTATTTGACTGCGATAGATTTTATTTAATTAAAATTAAAGTATATTTTTATGCTTACACAACATCACATTTAATTAATTACAGTATTCATTAAATCTATTCAACACAGGACTAGGAAAAACTTGGCATTTGATGCAAACTTAATTGATTGTAACTTGTAACGAAGACAGTACTATATAATTATAAATTATTGTAATTTATACAAAAGTGATTAAATTATTAATAATTCAATCGATAACCCTGCAAATTATTATATCGCACAGTTATGAAACTCTGCAATCTCACTTAGCTACAGGATGAACTCTGTTATGAAATCGGTATCATATTCGTCATTATTATTGACAGTACCTAACACATTAATTCATTGGTTATACCTGCAATTTGTGTTCTACTTATTTCTGTAAGTGACATTGCAGAGTTCCCAGAGTGGGCACTCTGCAGAGTAATCGATTTTTTGCAACATTTAAATGCTAATAGTCAAACAAACATACTCCATTAATTGTATTCATAATCCATCGCGACTCATTATTATTATAACTACATTATAACATCCACGGTCAAGTTTTATTGAGAAAACAAAATGTAGGGAGAAAACCAGTTAAGTACTCTTTAGTTAAAGAATCAGTCTTTAAAAAGTAAGTCCATTCTGTGGCAATTTGTTATCTCTAAGGCAAAGCAGTGATCGGGAACCGTTCCGAAAAAGAAGTTGGAATCGAATTAATTAATATTTTTGAGCTCACAAAAGTGTTAGAAGATCTGGGAATGAAACAGTAATTTCAAAGGTATCAAATGCTATTAAGCCTGCATCCTAATTGCGTAACACAATTATAATGACTTTCAATTATAACCTCATCAAAATCCAATATCAAATTAAAGGGATTTTAATTAAGAGGGTGTTACATAATAAAGCAGCAGGCTTAGCATGACGTTTTCTATTTCTACGAAGAATAGACACGGCTTTTTTTTTATAAAAAGTGACATTTTGTTTCTCCATTTTAGACATCGGACTGTAGAAATCCTTCTACATAAAAATCGACTTAGACAAAGATCGTTGGAAACGAAAGACAAAATGACAGATTGTAGAAGGATTTCTACGGTGCGATGTCAAAAATGGAGAAACGAAACGTTACTTTGTATAGAAAAAACTGTGTCTATTCTTCGTAGAAATAAAAAGCGTCATGCTACGCCTGCTGGTGGTTGTACGTAGAAATGTGGGAATGCAGAGTTATAGAAGACGAAATGCAGGGTTAAGATTTACGTAGTATACGACGAGCTCACGAAACTTCACAAATGTGAAAGATATTGACACTACACCTGTCCCAGAAAGAAAGCGGGTCGGTTATAAAAAATGGGATAAATTTTAAAACAATTTAGTAATCTTTTAAAATAAAAACGAAATTAAAGTTCATTTCATTACAAAAAATATAGGAAGAAGTAAAACTTTTTATTTCTTTTTGGTGATTATATTAAAAACCTTAAATAAAAAATAAAGAAGATTTTTAATATTTTAACAAAGTTGAAACCATTTGTTTTACTTTTGTTTCTGTTTATAAATATGGCACTTCTTGTACAGAAATTCATTATTGTGATCAAATTCAATTAAAAACATGCCATTAACCCCTAAAGAATGTGCCAGAGTTCTGACAATGCTTGAAGACGGAAGCAATCAGCGTTATACAGCGATAACTGTTGGTGTGTCACTATCAACCGTTCAAAAAGTGCTCCAACGACGATTTAAAGAAACTGGATCCAATATTCGCAGAGCAGGGACGGGCCGAACAAGGTGCACGACAGCACGGGAGGATCGATATATAGTGTCAACAAATTTGAGAAATCGATTTCAAACGGCTGTTGAAGTAGAAAATCACCTTCTACGTGCTGGGAGCATTCCGAGTACGTGTACAGTGAGGCGGCGTCTTGTTGAATCAAACTTGAAGCCATTTAGACCTGCAAATGTTCCAAAATTTGAAAAGCATAATTGAAACTGAAGGCTGAGTTATGCTAGACAACACATGAATTGTACTCTGTATGACTGGTGAAGATTAATATTTTCGGACGAGTCACGGTTCATGATATACACACGCGATGGGAGGCAAAGAGTCTACAGAAGACCAGGAGAGCGCTATAACCAAGCTTGCATTGAACAAATTGCCATACGGCGGAAGCTCCATACACATGTGAGCTGGAATTTCTTCCGAAAGCCACACCGTGCTAGTGGTGATAGAAAATGGCACTTTAACTGCAGAAAGATACGTGAATGAGTATGTTGGCCCATTTTTAGTAAACATGGGTGAGAACGCCACTTTTATGCAAGATAACGCGTGACCCCGTACAGCTCGGATAGTGTTTGACTACCTTAAAGATGTCGCTATCACACGCATGGAGTGACCAGCATACTGCCCAGACTTGAACCCCATCAAGCAAGCTTGGGATGAACTGGGATAGCGATGTGTCCGCCAGCGAAATTCCCCTTCAATCACACTTCGTGAACTGAAATAAGCACTGATGGAGGAATGGGAGAAAATTCCTGAGCATCGGATCAAAAATTTGGTGGAACGCAAACTAAACCGTATAACAGCTATATCAACAGCTCGTGGTGGCAATACAAAATACTAAAATGTGTAAAAAAGCATAGTTGATACCATAGCACATTTTTCGAAATCTATTTAAAATTTTCATTTTTACTTATCTTACTTTTATTCAAAATAAACTTTTATGACATTAATTTAAGCACTATACAATTGTCTTTAACACAGACTTTATTTCAAAAAGCTAGCTCCGATATTTTGGAACTTATTGAGGTTTTTGTTACAGACCCGTTTTCTTTGCGGCCTAGTGTACTTTTATTGTTATATTAGGATTAGAAGTTACGAATTCAAAGTAACGTATCATTAATGAACTAACCGCCACTATAATCACGTATGTAATTTCTCTTTCCTAGTATTATTTTCATGGTTCTCCAAATTACAGTACATGTTTAATTTTATACATTGCGAAGGTACAGCGGTAATGAGGTCAGTTATATGAAGGCGAATATTTCCTAGTTGTGCGCCACATTATAGTGAGTGGTGTACACAGCACTATAGTTAAAAAATTAAACGTTTATGAAGTCTATAAACGAGGGGTACTAAGTATTTTTATTGCGCTGTTCTGCGTGTTGTGGTTACATTGTTTTACGGAACTGTTTGGCTTAGGTTGATACAATTACAAGGCTTTCCTGGAAAATTTGATATTTTCTAAGATGCTGGTATCAATTTCGAAAAATAACAAACTTGTAAATCAGTTTGAGAAGTGTGAATTGAGTTAAAAAAAAAATAGGAGCCAGCATAAAAATCACTTAGTAAACCCTCTGTTTTATTTTGAATATCTGTTAAGAACTAAATATCAGTTAAATTCCATTCATAAACCACATAAATCTCTTCATTACTCTTTTGAAATTGTGGAATTTAGTTTGTAATCTTACATATTTAGCTAAATACCACTGACGCATACCAAAACTTAGAAGCGTAATACTTAAAGCTCTTCAACAATGAGTTTATACAAACTGAGATCGGATATTTCTATTGACTGAGAGCGCCCCGAGACCAGGGTCTGAGTTCGGGCGAACACGCTCCCAGGGTGCCGGCTACCTCGCCTTCCAGTACCCACAAACCAGAACCTTCTTGAAGGCCTGCCTAAATATCTTATTGAATATAGTATAGAATATCGGGTTCACCATCGAACTAGCGTAACCCAACCACAAGGCAAAATCGTACACCCAAGGTGATATGCTCTCCTCGCAATCAGGACATACAGCCGGTACCATGTTCAATATGAAAAACGGAGCCCAGAGAATTACAAACGTGAAAAATACGACTCCTAACACTTTTGTGGCTTTTTGCTCCAGTCGCAAGATCCTACCGTGGCGGGAGGAGTTTCTTGATATAACACTAGAGTTTCTAGAATGATGCGTTCTAGGCGTTTGCCGCTGTGGACTCGCGGTCACTTGCTGTGACCTCGCTATTGTTCTTTGAGCACGGATGCTACGAATCGGAGTTGAAAGAGTAGTTCTCGCTCCTCCAAAACTTGAACCTCTACGAAATCTTTTAGCTTCGTCCCAAGTAACCATAGACGCAGCACCACGACTAGACCTTCTAAAAAATGGAGTCGACTGTTCTTCTTTCATGTTCCCATTTCTGGGATAGCCGTTGCAACCATTTATGTCACCACCAGGAACTATAATGACTTCGGTAGTTCGTCTAGGTGGAGTAGACTCTGACCCGAAATACGGGCAAGTGCAAGGAGGTGGCAAGAGTAGACCGTCCTCGGAACTACGTGACTTTGCGGTCAAGGTGGCAGGTGCTAGAAGACCTTCATTGCTTTCGTCGTCTGACGCACTTCTTGGTCTATGAAGAGGAGTGTTCGTGTCTCCAGTAGACGAAGGTCTACGCCGATCTTGGAGCATCGACGATGGTGAACTTGAAGAGACGCTGAGCGACCCAGGCGTGAGCATCCCACCACGTTCCGAAATATTCGTCCTGTAAAACAGAGTAATATTAGAACATATTCCGTGGAATTAAATTGCGTGGAAGTTTCTGGTCCTCCGATCAGCCAATGATGAGCGGGTTAATTTTGAAGCAAACAAATAATGCCAATTGTTATATACCCTCTGTATTGTGGCTTTGTCACCGCAGAAGCTTCCAAGCCGCGAGACAGACGCAACATCTCTGCCCCAAACTGATGCAGTGCTGTCATTGCTGACGGGGCAGGCTCGCTGTGCAACACAACATATAATGTATGAGGACTACACATTGACATGGATGACACACGGATGGACATGTCATACGGTAGGCATTAGAGGGTTATGTTATATGAAAAGCAAGCTCTGATGCCACGGTTTAGCTCCATACAGTAGGCCAACTAGTTTTGAAGCCCGGAATTTATTTATGGCCCAATTCTCAAACGCGACTTAGTTTTGAATCAATGCTTTCACTTTAGTGCGTATTTTAGAGACAGTAAGGTTTTAAAAACGGTAAGAGTCGTTTAAGCATTCAGGGTTTCAACTGGCGCAAAATTCGCTTCCAGGTATTTTGCTGAGCACCGAAGAAACTTTTAATTAGATATGGACAACTGTATGGGGCTTAAAATAGTTACACAATGGCAGAATTATGGAACATTCCATTCAATTGATGACATACAAAATAATAATTATAATAAGTTGATGTACCTAACGTTCACTGTTAAGTCAATAAAATTGTGCATGATCATTTTAAATAGATTAAAAAGCATGTTGATTTTAAAGCCAGCTTGAATGATAATAATTAACAATAATTTAATTATGGTTTTTATGATAAATTATACCTAAAGATAAATTATTTGTGATATTGTGGGTTGGTAAAGACAAGATTGTGGGACAGTGACAACTGTATTCTGAGGACAGTGGCGGAGAACATCTACTCTCCTATTCTGAGAAGTTTTGTGGGGGTGATGAACGAGTGAAGTTCTCCTTTCACTTGTGCGTCGTCCACATCTACCTTTTAAAAAGCGAACTCAAATAATATCTAACTTTTAAATAATACTTTTATATTGATAATATACTAACATAAATAAGAAATTTACTAACACAGTGGATCCTATGTTGGCCAAAATAAAGAATTTATTATTATTCATATTAAAGCGGATTGTTATTTGCTTGAGTTTTAAATATTTTGGATTCATAATGTGACTTCGTAATTACTTGATTTACAATATAAATAAAATAAGAATATGTAAAGAAACAACCAATTCTAACTAGCGTAGCGTTCAACTAAAGATAGGGTTTCCTAAGACTGCGGTGGCCAGCACATAGCGTCCGTAAATTACCACCGAATGACGTCACTGAAACGTTATTCATGAAAGTATGTTGGTGTGTGAAAGCGTTTTTTTACAACGTAAAGTCAAATCCCGGTGCCATAATTTACATGACGGCCGTTACTGCGACCGTTATGTGACGGCCACCGATTTTCTAGGAAACAGCAGCTTTAGCAAAGTTTACTCGGAAACGAAAAGTTCTAAAAAACAACACAATAATTCTTATAAATTGAAAATAATTTACAAACATAGAAGGCCCGTGTAAAATATTATTCCTGAAAAGACCAAAATATTATACCGGCTTATAACATCAATGCGATTTGATTTGGCTGTCAAATGAATACCACTAAAGCTCCAGTGAATTTTGTACTTTATGCTAATAGCTTAGAATTTACAATTCAAATGATAAGATTCTTTGATTTAACGGGATCGACGATGGATTTGAATGACTGATGGCGCCTTTTGAAGATTATTTTTTGCTTAAAGAGTTTGTTTTTTCTGTTGCAAGCAGTCAGTAATTTAATATACATAATGATTATATTTTTATTATTTAGATATGTTTTTACTGTATCTGTAATATAAAGTGCCATTAACCTGGGAAATAGAAGAAGTAGTAATTATAAATGATTAAATCAAATGTTTCAAACTCCTCAGGTATGTAGGTAAATAAATATTCTAGGTCTACAAAAGTATTAAATGTAACGCACACAGTAATGACTGTAAAGTAAAATGAGGGAAATTAATTGTCCAGCAATTTGATATTGTCCGTTTCAAATCACAACTGCTATTCTATGATAGTTGTATAAAATTGTTATAACACGGCAATTTGGCAGAGTGTGTCAATTTGATGAATAATTAATTTCCATGACAGTTCACGCATAAAGCAACAACTGCATGCAATTTCAAACAAGGTACCCAAAATATATATTGAACAAATCAACCAACTTCTACAAATATTACGCAATGTAAAGTGTTTTTGGTCCCTGACCCTGACATCAACCAATGGACAAGATTGTCAAACTTTTAAGACTTGAATACGAGGCTTTTGGCTACGTTATATGTGTGTATTTTACTTAATTTATTTGTAATGTGCGTTGTTTTTGTACAGAATAAACCATTTTTCTGTCTTTTTTTTTTCTCTTATAAGAAAAACAAGTTGAATTTTCTAATAAAACATCATATTTATCATTTCAGCCCAGAATCATCCCGCATGGCAGAAAAAAAGGGTAGGTCTTTAGCCAGATAGACTTCCCCTTTTTTCTACCATGCTACCCAGTTCCGTGGGTTCTTCATTCAGGTGTTTCCCACGACTTTGACGATATTTTCAACCGAACGTGCTTTTGGACGGCCCTGGTTTCTATGGTCCAACCTTGGCCACCATCCAGTCACAGCTTTACTCCATCCGCCATCTCCGCGTCTAACTAGATGTCTTGCCCAACTCCACTTGAGGTGCATCGCCCTGTCCCCAACGTCGTAGACTATCGACCGACGAATAAAACATAATTACTTCGGTTTTAATTGTAAAATGATAAAACAATAAAAACAGTATCCATACCAAAATAAGGAAATATGAAAATAATGAAAATGTCAAACTCGTGGCCAAATTCTGGGACGACTCTATTTAGATTACCATCGACACGCTACGAAGAAAAATGAAAATGTCTTAAGTAATATTAACAATAATATTCTATGTTTCTATGTAGCTTATAACACTCGGGAGGATTTATAAGGAAAAACAGTAAGTGTAAGACGGAGACAAAATACAGTCAGGAAAATTTGTTATGGAAATTGAGACCCTTTTTCAATAACTGTCAAAAAAAGACAGCTGTTGTGATTTGAATAAAAACAGCTGAGAGATTCTACACCAACAAAATCTAATAGCGCAAAGCTGTTAAAAAAGCCCTTTCACAGAAACACAGAACCTCGGCAAAATAAACATCATGAATGTTAAAAACTTTTTTTCATAAAAATATTTGTGAATTCAGAACGTTTTTGGCAAGCGAGATAAAAGGAAAATTCAAATGTTTTCTCATAAATAAGTTACTGCCACATCGAATTTAAAAAACAAGCCATCTGTTGATTTACTAAATTGATATTGTATGAGTTTGAAAATGTATTTGTGTATGTAAAAAAAAAATGTTTCTTTTGTCTTTGTAACTTTAACATTATTTTGTTGAAGCTATAAAACAAAAGAAATGATTTAGTTTGTAAATACGATATGGAAGTCACTTTACAGGTCAAGTATAAAAAAAATGATATTTGCGATATTTACTATCTGACTACCTCTGAGAAGAAATGGCGAAATTAACTCAGGTGACAAGTCCAGACATAAAATATCAAAAATATCGAGTAACTAAATGCAGGCATTTGGACTATTCGAAATTTACCCATTAAACGATTTAAAAGCTGTATTAAAACCAAACTTTGTAAAAAAGGGTACTATAAAATTTCAGATTATTTAGAAGACAAAAAAGCTTGGGATTGAGCTGCTCGCTCTGATAAGCTTTGTGCTAAAACCATAAAATTTGAAGTTTAAATTATGCAAAATCATCATTATATACAACTATATGTACATATTGACATTGATGAATATTATAAGCAAAATTACGTGAATATTTATGTACCTTAAAAAGTATTATACGAGTATTACTTTAATTATTGTGAATGTGAGCACTATGTGGGTCCTTTTTATTTATTTCTTGTTGTTTTTTTTTCTCTTAGTTTTAATGATGGTCTGGCATTTAGAGTTCTTTATGCGGCCAACCCAATTGTCCTTTCCTTGGTATTGTTCGTCGAGTCGTTGAGCTCCTTAAGTTTTGAGTTGAGCTACACGATTACTGACAAATGCTTGCACTGACTGGACAGGTCCACTCAAATTTGTGTGGTTCTTTCCTCAAAAGACCATTTCAGACATAGATCTACATGGTCCTCACATGATCTGACCAAGATTGTGTCTGGACTTTAAAAGAGACTTTGACCCTTGAGTTTGTTTCGCCATTTCTTCTCAGGGGTAGTCAGATAGGAAATGTCGACTCCATCTAGCTTATTTTTTAATATGACGTGTAAAAGTGATTGTCATATCCTATTTACAGAATAAACAATTTCATTTCATTTCATTTCATTTCACTGGGCAGGACGGGCCTAATATTAAGAAAGCCTTAGGTACAAAGTGCATAAAGCTATTTTTCAACATTTTTGATCTATTGATAAGTGAGCCTCTGTATAAACCAGTATGTAACTCAAGATCGTTACCTTATCTGGATTTAAACTTAATAACCACATATAAAAAAAAATGCATTGTCTATTCTTAATATTATAAAGAGAAAAGATTTGATTTTTTGTTTGTTTGTAATGGATAAACTTAAAAACTACTTACATGATTTTAAAAATTCTTTCAACTGTAGAACATTATCAGCAAGTGACACGGGTTGTAATTTGTTTAAAAGAAAATAGAGATCCCTACGAAAATTACAATTATGAAACCCAAGATATTAAAAATTTGCCTATAAAAGTCATTATTTGACGTGCGCTGCGAAAACTATTGATGATACATGAAATGTTGTACTAAAAGCTTGTAGTACTTATTATTACTCACAAAAAAGTCCCGGAGGTCATATGTCTATCTGTTATAATTAAGTCACAATAACCGTTTTTTCTTCGAATTAGTCAAAAGTACTAATTTATAGTTTTCTTAAACTATAAATTAGTACTCTTTAACATGCGTGGACATATAATTTACTACTTTTAATTCCGGTAGTATGTTCCCGTGGGATATTTTCCGATAGTAGATATCGGAAAATATCCACGGGAACAGCTAGTGTAATATAAGTCGGAAATCATCAACCCGTCTTGAGCAAGCGTGGTGATCAATGCTTGTGCCTTGTCTGTATGAGAAGAGGCCTTTGCCCAGCAGTGGGACAATAATAGTCTAGTATAAGATATTATATACGTATTACAAAAATTAATTCCACACAAACAAAATAAAAAATAGAATTTTACATGTTGTGAGTAAATAAATATTGACACGACCATGTTATTTCTGCCAAAACCAGAGAGATAAATATAGATATCTACGTGGTATTTATAAACTGAATTGCAATTAGAACTGATGATTGCATTGTGAAAGTAAACATTAGGAGAAAACTCGTTGTTAATGCAATCGCGGAATCCTAACTAATATTATAAATGCGAATGTGAGTTTTGTATGTTCGTTAGTAACGCTTTCACGCTAAAACGGTTAAACGCATTTGGATTAAATTTGAATAATAGGTAGACCATTACCTGGATTATGAGATAGGATAATTTTAATCCCGATATTCCTACGGGATCGAGACTTATATGGGTGAAACCGCGGGATGCAGCTAGTCTTTTTTTTTTTTTTGGGTGGGAAATCATCAAATAACTTCTCCCGCTCTGGGCGGAGCGGGAGGGTGTGTCAGACTCTTACTGACTAAAACCCACCCGTATTCCTTCCTGTTGCCTGTGTTGCGGGGGCCTCGGTGACCCATAAGTACCTTCCCGCGACCCCGGCAGGATGCAGCTAGTCTAATATAATGATGCTTTCATTTGTTTCAAAGATGAAATTGAATGTTATACTCGTATTATCGCTTTGTCTTTTTTTTTTGGATGGGAAATCATCAAATATCTTCTCCCGCTCTTGTGTCAGACTCTTACTGACTAAAACTCACCCGTATTCCTCCTTGTTGCCTGTGTTGCCAGGGGCCTCGGTGACCCATAAGTACCTTCCCGCGACCCCGGCAGGCATCGGCCCTAGTGGACCCCTACTTTTGTGCTGACGACATCTCTTTAAGGCGCGCGTGGATTACAACGCGCCGTCGACCCGGGCCTGGTCCTTACCGGACGGTGAGCTACCCGTTGCTTACCGTCCGCAAGCCCACGCCTACGGTGGCCGGAAATCCGCCCGGGATTCCCGACGCCCAGGGCGTCTCCTGCGGCGGCTAGGGGCGAGAGGGCGCGAAACATGCCTTTCCCTCAACCGTCCCGTCTCCTTCTTCGCGATCATTACTGCTTCGCAGAAGGAGGTGATGGCTGTCCATGCCCTCTCACTCCGTACCATGGCCTGAACCAGGGCCGGACGCGAGAGATCTCTGCCGCCGAGCGCCTCCACGAGGACACGGCGGTGCTCTGCCCAAGCTGGGCAGACCTCCACCGTATGCTCCACCGTGTCCTCCGGGCGATCCACACAGTGGTGACACCCGGGCGTTTCCTCCCGCCTTATCCGACACAGGAACCTCCCGAAGCTGCCGTGTCCGGTGAGGACCTGCGTCAGGCGGAAGGCTCGAGTCCCAATTGCCGGATCCGCTAGGGAGGTCGGCGCGCAGCACCCAGTCGTATTCGATGTCCCACAGATGCGGCCCCAGGACCGATCCCTGTGGGACACCGCACGACATCTCTTACCGGTTCCACACTCCCTGGTGACCGGGGTAGATGACGGCCCTGTCCGTCAGATAGACATTATGGCTTTGTCTGCATATTGCATGACAACTCGTGTAAAAAAAAAACCGGTTGAAACGTTTGATTGAATTGCATATCTAATACCAGCACCCCAATTGCGTAACACACATTATATCACAATCCGATGGATTTTGAACGGAACTAATCCTTTGCTCCATCATATTATGTTTGGTGAAGGGCGGGTATCTTAGGGGGACTGTCTTATGTAACTTTGACGTTCGAAAAGTGCTGCTTTTCAGCCTAGTTTGAATAAATTACTTTTGATTTTGATTTTGATTAAAATCGTCTGCGACAGCGTAAATATCGCAATGAATTTTGGTTGAACTGTCAAAATTAAAGGCAATGCAATTGCAGGTGTGTTACGTAATTACCCCGCAGCATGATCTTTGGCTACTTCACTCACAATCACAATCCCTTCATTTTGAAGGGGATTCATAATCCATTGCTTTGTATCGTGTTTGTAAAAGTTCGTCTGCCGGACAACGTACAACGCAATGAATATTAATTGTTGAATTATTTTTCAAAATGAAAGAGATTCTCATTGCGAGTCTACGTACTCTCTACCTTTCCCATTCCTGCAAGGTGTTCCAAATGCCTCAGCCTTCATAATTATTTCAATAATAAACAGGAATAATTCGTTCTATTCTCAAACGGGGCCAAGCGACATTATCATTTAAATTTAATGTAATTGTATAGAATCAACGGGATATCGTATAAAGGGCCACCTGTCATAATATCTATTGAATAACATACGTTGTCACGCAGATACTGAATGTTCTCTATTCATCGAGATAATTGACGCTCGATAACCTCACAAAGGAGCCAGTAGATACAATGTTAGGTAGACGAGTAAAGTATATTCATGGGGTAATTCAAACATGTGTCATGCAAAGAAGGCACTGCGCGATATTTACGAAGAAAGTGCAATTGCGAGATTGAGATAAAAATTAAAGGCCACCTTCAATAGAACGTGGCCTTAAAAAAAGCGTGGGCTAAATATAAAAGCAATTGTCGCGCGAATACGCGATTGTCGCTCTTATCACCATCTGCCTGGCTCTTTCCCAACTATGTTGGGTTCGGTTTCCAGTGTAATCTCTTTACATGAAGCGACTGTCTATCTGACCTCCTCATCCCAGTTACCGGGTAATACGATACGCCTTGGTAAAACTGGTTACCAGACTTTCGGGCTTCTTTTGCCCCGTAATGACTTTACAGTCAAAGATCCACAAATGACAGATGGGACCAATGGTGATCGTCGCGCTCATACGTCACTGTTTTTCGGTGAAAATTAACGCGTGGTCGCGCCGACAGAGGGCGCTTTCCAGTTTTGCAAATAAAAGTGACATATGCCTGCGACAATTGCGTATTCGCACGGCAATCGCTTTTAAATAGGACGCGGTCTCAGTGGTGTTAGGAGCGATGATTTATAATTGCTAATAGGTAAATCGATTTTATGGCTTTTCGTACAGTTAAACACAAGTCTGTGGTAACAGTTAAACTACGAAACCCGCCTTTACTGATACAGTATTATTATCTCACGGAGCGACGCGTGCTTTACTTGTGGTAACGAAGTGTCCAAATACGCTGTGAATGTGTGTAAGCGCTGGAGCTCTCAGTACCGTCCGAGACTGTGGCGAAGTCGGAAGTGTGTGTGTGTGTGTGTGTTATATGGCGACGCTACTCGTTTTCACGCACACATTCACATCGTGTTTGTACACTCGGTTACCAAAAGTAAAGCGCGCGACGCTTCGTGAGATAAACTTTACTATAGGTCAAAAAGTAAGTGTCTTTCCATGACACTTCATGGAAAGAAATTTACATACGGTTGACTTAACGTCTATACCACAGTTGTTTTTTGTTATTAATTAAATTATCAATGACAAACCACTCACACTGACTTAAGGGAGTCAGATTAATGGCATCTATGGAAAAAATTACGTTACACATGCAAAATGCGTACATGCAGATGGAATGTCTGTTAGCTATGCGCATACAGACGAAAAATTCTCTATCCGGGTACAAGGTCTTAGATAATCAACGTTTTAATTAAGTGATAATCTAATCCTTTTCAAAAAAAGAACAATGCTGCAGCACTTGAAGGAAAAGGAAAACTGAATTTCTCAGACATTGTTTACAAAATAGAGAAAAAATCGAAATACGAAACTAATACTTATACTTGAAGGAGCAGCTTCTTTGAAGAAAAATGAAACAGAATTAAAAGTGAGGTTAGCTCGAGCAAAAATAATGCTCGAATTTTTTTCATCTCTTGAAGTAATATTTGTGATACAAGAAAAAAATGTATTGGAATTTCAGAGGCTTTACTGAAGTTTTAATCAAGTAAAAGCATTGTTGCGGACCTATTTTTAATAAAATCATCAAAAAATTAGTTGCGTAACACGTTGCCTGGAGGAGACAGATGACATGATATTCCAAATTTTGAAAAAATGAATCCTGAGCACGCTGCTCAGGATTCTTTTGATCATTGATTAAATCATTGGGAAGTTAGTATTAAACAAAGTATTATTTTAGTTTTATTTTATCAACACTTATCCTCCTTGACTGGAGTTGAAGTTTTAAGAGGATACGAGAAGGGGGGTACCCGTTCTTGTGCTGATGGTGATCACTGGGCTGGTTTTGAGCTAACGACTGAAGGAGGAGGCTCCTTCAGTCGTTAGCTCATTGCCGAGCATGATGTGCCTCACTAGACTTTTTGACGATCGCTACTATTAGGAGCAACATAAATCAATCTGTCTAACCCTTTCCTAACCATGTTGGGGTTGGCTTCCAGCATAACCGGTTGCAGCTGAATAGTATTTTATATGGAGCAACTGCCTATTAGAACTCCACAACCCTTTTCAGTGTCAGACTTTTAGGCGAAACGACTGTCAAAGATCTACGAATGACCGCAACGACCAACGGTTAACGGGCTTTCCGAGGCACTGGAATGGTCTTGATATGTAATGAAATGATACCCATCCGCGAACCTTAATCTTAGATCGAATCGTGCGGCTGTTATACCATGTGGGCCACGAGCCCACGAGCAACAGAAGAGTGTCAAATCATTAGATTATTAATAGTACCTGAAGCAACAATTTGTTCTTGCTTCCATCGTTTTCTCACTAACAACGGAGCCATATAACGACCTCGTTCCATAATTCTATGGACACGAGCAATAAATCACAATAATAGAAACAATAAATTTCGCAAACAATAACTTTCAACTGAGTTTCGAACAATAGAACAGCAAAACAACAAAAATATCATCTGTTTTTCGCCTCGGATCAGGAATGATTGGGGAAAATAATAAAATATACTGAGAAAAACATTATAACTGTATTCAAGTTTACCAATTTATTGGAACGGTGTCAGACAAAAATGACATTTCAATTGTGTTGACATTTAGTGTCAAAAGACAGGACTGTGCTTGGAGTTTCCCTACGTGGTCGAATCAGAAGTGAAGAGATTCGCAGGAAAACCGAGGTAACCGACATAGCCCGATGAATTGCCAAACTGGGCTGGTTGGGATATTGCTCTCAGAATAGATGGCCAATGAGGCCGAAAGGTTCTGGAGTAGCAATCGGATACCGGAAGACGTAGAGTTCGAAGGCCTCCCACAAAATGGACCGATTAAGCACCTGGTGAAGACCACAGGAATCCGCTGGATGCAAGAATCACAGAATTGCTTGAAGTGGCGATGCTTGGGGGAGGCCTATGTCCAGCAGTGGACGTCTTTCGGGTGAAATGATGATGATGATGACATGTAGTATTAATATAAGTAATTAAAGTTAATGATGAATATTTAAGTGACGGCATATGAACTTTTAGTGAATCAAAATGAAGATAAAACAGATCAAAATGGCATTCATTTGAGCCACTTAAGTGACTAACGAAGAGTTCGCCTCTGAATACAAAGTGCCGTAAATTGTACAGATTGAATAACGTTCATTCGTTCATTCGTTCCCCGTTTACTGCTCGGAAATGGAGAATTAAGTGGGCTGATTGAACATTTATAACATTCCTATTTATAGAATAGGTAGGACTAACATACTAAAATTAACATACTTTATAAAAAATGATAGAAGCTATTCCGGAAGCTTCTTTACGAATAATTGATGCGATCGAAGAAACTAATAATAAGACGCACGCGCTGCTTCGGTCGTCGTGGAATGAAATATAAAAGAAAGTAAATACGTTTATTTGCGGTATAAGTTCACGCAAAAATACACAAATAAAAAATGAAAAAGTTGGGGGAAAATATGCGACTCATCCACGCAAAAACGGCCATCGTTCAGTATAATGCCCTATGCGAGACGGAGCCACACCGCTGGTTTTCAGCGTCAGCCGATGCAGAGCGGATGCAAATTGGCAATGGCATACACGTAATAACTACACTTAATACTATATACAATTTGTAACTGAATTAATTCACATTATGAAAGTAGTTTGTTCAGAATCGTTAACTGAATCGATTTCTGTCATTTTGAATATAGGTTATTGTTTATTTCAAAAATAATTAAAACTATCTAAATTACAGTTACACTTCCGCTTACATGCAAAACAAACTAAAATGGACGAAGTACCTACTACGCTAGACCCATAAACGTGTGCGACTGACTGCGTGCGTAGATTTGTAATATGACCACAATAAAATTTTCTCCCACAATCAGTATAACAAATTTAATAAATAAACAATGTTTTATACATAGCTAGCTTATGCCCGCGGCTTCGCCGGCGTGGATGTCGAAAAATATCCCACGGGAACGTACTACCGCGATTAAAAGGAAACGAAGCGATGGCATACCTCATAGCTGAGGAAAAGGTCATTGACTCCTAGCGCTGCGCTCGCCGCCATCAACCATCATTATTTTGTTACGCGTTATTTTGAATCCTGATATCTTTTAAAGTATTCGTTTAAATGATATGATGTGATTAAATTTAATGAATTACACCTAAGCCTTCCTTATGAATCAGGGCACCCCGACCAAATGGGTTAGGTTAGGTTAGAACTGTGACCAACCGCGTCATTAAGTATTAGCGCAAGATGCGTTCGTCGCATGCAAGTTTAATATCAGTTCACAATTTGTCGGTTTGCCATGGAAAGATTGTAAACTATCGACAAATTATGGGTTATATTGTAAATGGTTTATAACAGATCACAATTTTTCGATAGCTTATAATTTCGCTAGATAGATTGTAAACTAACGATGTTCGTAATCATACGGTGACATATGTATACGTGTAGGAGGCTTCTCAATAGTAGCTTCGTGTGTCGTATATAAAATGCTCACCGCAAATAATCAGATGGAATACCGAATACCTGATAAATCAAATACGGTAGTCAATGGCATCACGATTCAGATGACTATCTGATTAGATTGTAAAATTAGTGTAATCAATCCGACGACAATATTCCCATGAATACAAAATAACTTAGTTTACAACGTGAAGAAGTTATTAAGGACTCAATTCATCTTCAAAACTGGTCAGGTACTAAAATCAATCACCATTATGTGGATCGCCCGGAAGACACGGTGGAGCATAGGGTGGAGGTCTGCCCGGCTTGGTCGGGGCACCGCTATGTCCTCGTGGAAGCATTCGGCGGCAGTGATCTCTCGCTTCCGGCTCTAGTCCAGGCCATGGTAAGGAGCGAGAGGGCATGTGAAGCCATCACCTCCTGCGAAACAGTAATGCTCGCGAAGGAGGCGGAACCGGTGAGGGAGAAGTAAAGTTCACACCCTCACGCCCCTAGCGGCCGCAAGAGACGCCCTGGGTGTCGGGAATCCCAGGCCGATTCCCGGCCACCGTAGGCGCGGGCTTGTTGACGGCGCGTCGTGTTTCACGTGCGCCTCAAAAAGATGTCAGCACAAGTGTAGAGGTCCACTAGGGGCCCCTGCTGGGGTCGCGAGAAAATCCGAAAGGGATACCGTAGCCTCCGGTAACACACAGGCAACGGAAAGGATACGGGTTTTAGTCAGTAAGAGTCTGACACACTGTCCCGCTCCACCCAGAGTGGGAGAAGTTATTTGGTAATTTCCCACCCAAAAAAAAGGAACTAAAATCATCAATATTCTCTTGCCCATAATCCCAATTTATCTCAGTTCGGCGCAGTACCTACGTCATCTTCCTTGCTTTTCTAATAGTCTTTATTGAGATAAAGACTATTAGAAAAGCAAGGAAGCAAGGAAAAATTGGGTGAATACTGAGGTATTCACCCAATTTTTAACCATATCATCTTCTACATAGTACATCCATCGTTTCGTTAGCTTTCTGAGCTGGTTTCGGTCTTTTTAATCAGTGTAGTTGAATAGGAAAACTCAAACTCATCAAGTTATAAAACATAATTTATTTTTCCCGTGTCAAAGTGTTATTTTACCCAATTAACGTAAGTAAATATTATTTATAATCTACTTCCTTTTCTCTCATAGCCTCCCATGCATGTTTATATTCAAAAATTTCCTCAGGACATTTTCCTCATTCCTCCTAGTCGTCTAGTACTAAAATTCAAAATAATTAGCTAGGTATATTCATATGAAAAGGTCCCTAAGCTCTCTCTTCACTTCCAATTAACTCCTTACATTTATAAAACAATAACAAGTTCAAAACGTACCGAGCAGTATGACACTTAACCCGTAAATGTCTGCGAATCTCATCGTGGAGTTTTAGAATAAACTGGTTTGTGTTTATGTGCCGAGTGGTTCAATCTGTGCAAAGTAGCGCAATCTGTGCATTGTGTCACAAATTATATACAAACACCTGAGATATGGAATGGTCTTGAAGAATAGTCAGGGTAAAAGTTAAGAATATGCTACTTCGTTTTAAGGTGGTTTTGAGCATTGTGCATTGTGTTAAGTATGAGATAAATATAAGAAAATATGTGAAATTGCTCAATTCAAATAATTTATTTTGTCATCACAAACAATTACATAATAAATATTTAAAACAAGCTTAAAAACTACGTGACAAAATTAGTGAGAGACTGGTGTCTGCACTAAACAAAGACTAGAGAAAAGCTGTTTATCAGATCACCAGGCGGAGTGTAAATATTATTATATTAAAATTATACAGTAAAAGTGAAGAAACTGAGCATAACAATATAAATATATCAATAACAAAAACCAAAAAACGAAATCAAAGTGAAAAAAACTATAAAACACAACAATAGAGAAAATGAAAAAAGTGGAAAAATGCGTGAAATATTATGAGTGGGGAAATTAGCGGGACGGACTATTTTGGATGAGTAAGTAATTCCTCAGTTGCTTTAAAATCTAAGTTAAGAAGCCATTAAATGATTTATACCTACCTATTTGTACCAATAATTCTTACCCCCGACCGTTGCTAGACGAAGTGCCAGCCCGCATCGTAGCTGAGCCCGTAGCTTTAAATTCCCCTGATAATAATAATTATCCAGTTATGATCCAGCCTGTCCCACCTTGCTGTCCTCCCCCCAGCGACGCCCTAAGCCGAGGTTCGTACCCACAGGAGGTGCCCTTAGCATGCAGTCGCTTAGTAATATAAGAAATTCGCCTCTATCTAAAGGCAGCCACAGGATATTCCGATTAAGTAGTCACAACCTCTCAAGGTCAACTACGAGATGCCATAAAAAAAAACAATAATTCTTATTTAAACCTATTTGTACCAATAATTCTTATTTAAACTTACCTATTTGTACCAATAATTATTATTTAAACCTACCTATTTGTACCAATAATTATTATTTAAAACTACCTATTTGTACCAATAATTATTATTGAAACCTACCTATTTGTACCAAAAATTATTATTTATACCTGCCTATTTGTTTTTCTTTTATTTTTGCCATGATTCTAATTGCTTTGTCGCCTAACAATTTCATTTACTGAGCATTTGATTTCCAATTTAGGAACATTTTAAAGTGTGTCAGAATTATCCAATTAGGTCATAAAACTATAGCATAATAACTAATTGGAAAAGAAATAGTTACTGGTAAGTAAGGTCACGTTAAAGTACCACTTCTGAAAAAGTACTTAAGGGTTAGGTATGTCAAATATGTCTGTTTATCCAATTATCTTTTACAATATTCATATTCATGACCTCAAAAGAAAACAGAGAAACCTTTGAAAGATCACTCTCATGTCTGTCCGACTGTAAATCATATTCTTATGGTTTAATAAAATAATATTTGATATGGTTCGACAAGAATCGGAAGGTGAAGGGTTGTTTAAACGGACCTACATCTTTTTGATACGTTATAGAGACAAATGTTTTTTTTTTCTCTATATATTATATACACTATACTTGATATTGTTGCAAAAACTTTACAGACGTGTATGTAGGTAGTTATATCATCGGTTTCTCATTATTAACTATCAATTAAACGCAAAAGTTTGGCAGATTAGATAACAAAATAATTACTATTAATTATTTTGTTATCCAATCTGCTAGGTATTTTCTTATTTATAGGTCATTTTCATCTATATGAAAATTACTAATTAATAAGAAAATACCTAAATTAAACTTAGTTATTCATGTCCACTGCAACAAATGAATGGATTAGCAAGTTTGGTAAAGACGTGCTATTTATTAAATAACATTTTCACGAAGAAAGATAATAGAAGATTAATTAAATAATAGATCCTAAGTATGTTAATAGAAAAGTACGACGCACCTTGGTTGTCGCACGCTGTGGAGGAGCTGGTCAGAAGACCCCTTAGCTAACCTTTTTGTTTCTGTGTTTGTGTACTAACAATATTTTTTAAGATCAATGTTACTAACAATTGGGCCTAGTTGCCATAAATAAACAATTATTCAATTTAATTTAGAAAGCCAAAAAGTAATTTTTGTCTTTATTCGTGAAAATCTTATATTCGATATTTAGCGAAGAAGCTACATATAAGTTACTTGCTATCGTAAAGGTCGCGAGTACTATTCTTGTGTGAACAAATTGATTTATGTTCTTACAAAGTGTATGTGTGTGTGTGTGTGTGTGTGTGTGTCTTATGAAAGTAGATATTTGTCTTATATCTACAGCTAGAATACCTTATAGGGTTTTTCAGATTAACTAAGAAGTATCCATACTTAATATAATCCTAACTAACATCATAAATGTGAAAGTTGTGATTGTTGTTTGTTTGTTTGTTTGTTCCGCTTTCACGCTAAACGGCTGAACTGATTTGAATGAAATTTGGTACACAGATAGACACGGTGACCTAGGTAAGGACATAAGCTTCATTTCATCCTAGGTCGCAGACGAAGTCGCGGGCAACAGCTGGTATATCATATTAAAATAATATTTATAGTTTAAATGCGAAAGTAACTGTCTGTTACCTTTTCACGCCTTGCCGGCTGAACGTATTTGGATGAAATTTGGCACATCGATAGACCATGACCTAAGCTAGGACATAGGAGTTTTAATCCCGGAAAGTACGTTCCCGTGCGATAATTTCCGACTTCTACGCGCGCGAAGCTGCAGGCAAAAGCTAGTATCGATCAATGACGGTAATAATTAGTGATCGGAATAGGTAGAACTAATATACCTAAAGTTCAAAGAACAGAAAGAAAAAAAGGGGAGTATTTGTTCTATAATACATATTTGTTTTTTATATAAATAACTTTCTTAATTATTGAGGATGATTTCTGTTTACTTTTAGTTCCAATAATTGTACAAAACGAATAAATGGTATGAAAAGCTATACAATTGTTTTTTTTTTACCTTTACCTTGTTAGTTATAATTATTAAAGCTGGTATGTAAATTCCGCGCTTACTTACATCGTTCAAACGAAGTTATGGAGATATTTTTTGAAAACAATAAAAATCGTGCATACTGTTTTTTTTAAACAGAAACAGAAAATGAATTCGATAGTTGTTTGACTTTATTCATTTTAGTTGTACTTAAGTAATGTCTCGAATCCCGGGATATTAGTTCCAAAAAAAATATTTTGTCGTAACGCGTCTCCACTTTGTCTTTGTTCTATTTCGAACTTTAAGGATTTAAGCTCACCTTTTTCCGATCACTGGTAATGATATTTGTATCTGTAAATTGGTTTTAGAAAACACTTTTACTCGTACACGTCAAAAAGATATCATAATATTTTAAAACTAGATGTGGTCGGTTTAAGATTATACAGAAAGAAATTCACTACGATTGAAATATTACTGGGTTGGATTATCTTTAGGTACCGTGTTTTTACCAGAATATTATCTAAATACTCTTTCTAAATAATTCTACGATCGAATCAGAAATTAAGAGATCCGCAGGGGAACCAAGGTTACCGACATAGCCTGAAGAATTGCCAAACTTTAGTGGCTGTGGG
This sequence comes from Atethmia centrago, assembly GCA_905333075.3. Classification (NCBI taxonomy): domain Eukaryota; kingdom Metazoa; phylum Arthropoda; class Insecta; order Lepidoptera; family Noctuidae; genus Atethmia; species Atethmia centrago. Next base: position 25,776,424 of record HG995369.1, read on the forward strand.
CAGCACATTGCTCGCAGAACAGATGGCCGATGCGGCCGAAAGGTTCTGGAGTAGCGACCGCGTACCGGAAGAGGTGGCGTTGGAAGGCCTCTTATAATGTGGACCGATGACCTTTTGAAGGCCGCAGGAATCTATTGGCTGCGGGAAGCACAGAACCGGTCGAAGTGGCGGTGCTTTAGGGAGGCCTATGTCCAGCAGTGGACGTCTTTCGGCCGAAATGAAAAAGAAAATAATTCTACAGGCTTTTTCAGAAATTTTCACGCCATAACTTTGAAACACGTGGGAACAAATAGTTTCGGAGAACCACATAATGCTTCCCTTGCGTGTTGATTCTTGCTACTTACGATTTTACATCGCAATTTCAATCCAATTAAAACAACTAAATTCAGGTTTCATAGGAAAACGATTATGCAGTATAGAGTTCTTTGTAATTTTGTATTAAATGGTACAAATGGCGAAATAAAATTAGGGTTCCGTGCCAGAATAACAAAATCCCTTTCAATTTATTTAACATATTGCCTAAACGTTGGAAGGAGCTAAATGGTAAGGCATTCAAGCGACAATTAAAGAGGTTTCTTTCGCAAAAAGCATATAATAGTGTCTCCGAATTTCGAGCTGAAAAAGTTTTTTGTTGATTGAATAATTTGATCTTTTTCCTGACACTAATATTAAGTTTATATGAATATGGAATTTTGACATTATAACGTTAAATAATTTCTAATATGAAGTTTCTAAATTATAAACTTTGTAAGTCAGACACTTACAAAGTTTATAATTTAGAAACTTTCTAGGTTATTTTTCGATGTTTCTTATCGTTAATTATTTTAATTTTTATGGAAATATTTGCACGGCGATACTTACAGCAAAACATGATTGGACTCTACCAATGTAATATCTTGCATGCTCTTGTATGTATACAATGTTTAAACAAATAAAGAAATCTTATCTTATGTTATCTTTACCAGTCATGATCCAGCCTGTCCCACCTTGCTGTCCTCCTCCTAGCGATGCCCTAAGCCGAAGTTCATACCCCACAGGGGGTGCCCTTAGCGTGCAGTCGCTTAGTATTTTAAGAAATTCGCCCTTGGCTGGAGGCTTTGAGTTCGCTTAAGGCATCCACAGGATAGTCCGGTTAAGTAGTCACGACCTCTCAAGGTCAACTACGAGATGCCATACACAAAAAAAAACTTATCTTTAACGTTGGCGACAGCTTTTGATGTGTTAAGCTACGGTTTCCGTCACATAATGGTCGCAATGACGGCCGTCATGAAAGTAATGGCAGCGAAGTTTGCTTTTATGGTGTCAAAAAACGCTCTCTAGGGAAACATTATTAACTTTCTCTCATAAATAACTTTTCAGTAGCGTCATTTGACGGTAAATTGCTGATGCCATGCCATCACAATCTTAGAAAAGAAGCTTAGCAAAAAAATATTTGCTTAGATAGAGACTTCCTCTCAATTAGTTTATCTATTCTTAGCAAACTATAATGTTAACTACATAATATTTTAAATTTTCTCTGAACAAAAAATACAAAATGTAACTGCATTTAAATAAATATGCAACGTGATTATTTTACTACAGAACCTAGTAAACGCCAGTTCTATTGAAATATTTTGCAACTTGAAGTAGGACCCTACCTATGTAATTTCTAACTTAGGTAGGTACTGATTATGGTTCTAGTAGTAGTCGCAATTTGTAATGTAGGCCACAATTATTCATTCTAAAATTCGTTCCACCACACATATTATTGAACGAATGGATTCTCTAGGCTTTAAAACCGGGAAAGCTTTGATCGACCCCGAAATTTAAGGGGAGGCTTTTAAGCATTAGGTCGGTCCTAATGCTTAAAAGCTTCTAAGTCCTCTTATAGCTATTTCACACTTTTGGTCTACTTTTCCGCGGTTAGGCAACTATAGTCGTCGCGTTTTAGCATGGCAATAGCGGTCATTGCCCTTTCCCTAATATCTCACTGTGGGGATCCAAACAATAAACTATGGTTAAAGTGTATGGGTTCTCGTCATTGGAACTTGTGCAGATCACGATAGATATTGATTCAGGACGTTAACGGACGTTATTTCAGATTTTTAATTAAAAAATGCTAGAAAATGTAGGTAGGTCAATGACCGCTATTGCCATGCCGAAACACGTTAATTATAAGCCCGAATTTTCAAAAGTCATCTGCAAATACTTAAAAAAACTAGGAAGATAAAATCACATATGACATGTCAATAACTAAGGTAAAAAAATAAAATAATATCGTGATGAAATATTAAAACGTTCAAGTGTCGAAGCTGAATAGTATAAATTACAAACATGCAACTAATAACATGCAGTTATAATTTGACATCTTTGATAAATCATTTTATTTCTCTAAGTAGGTTTGTACAAATAATTTTTACACGTCGATCATATTTAAAAAAACGAGATGAGGTTGGTATTATATCCTTACACATGCAATTGAAGAGTAAGTAATAATTCAATGAAATAGCCACTACTGAATCATTCACACTGAAACAACTACTTTTATTCAAATGAAGCTATTAGTGAAACACTTCAAGCTACACATTATAAATGTAAATTTTAAGATCGAGTACTGGACCAATTTAGGCCCTGAAGCTTCTTGTATTTGTTTTTTTTTTATGTGTTAACCAAGATTCTCGAAATGTATGGTTACAGGATATCCGGAAAACACTTGTCATCTATTGAATTATCCCGCATCTTTCTTCTACCCTCAGGCATCTGTCTCACCGACGGCGATTCACGAGAAGCGAGAAGAGTTAACAACTAAAAACGAGTTAAACGAGCAGTGTATGCGCGACGGCAACGAGCGATTAGTCGGTGGTATGCGTATGTATCAAGCGTGAGTAGTCTGCTCGCAAAGCGAGCTTCGCTAAGCAAGGACTCTCATCGATAACTCTGGTCACAAGCGACAAACGAGTACTCACCAGCGTGCAGCGGTGTGAACAGACAACAAAAAAATCACTGATAGCTAATCGCTCGTCAGCGGTGGAACAGGTGCCTTAACATATTACTCCCAGAGGAGTCCACTATTTTGCCCAATAGGGAATATGTAAATAATTTTGGAATATGAAAGATTGACTGGTCAAAAATGTCTTCGGCATTAAGTCCGCCTGTGTACATTTTTGTGCTTAAAGTATTAAATAAATATTTTTCTTTTTTTTTCACTATTTAATCAATAATAGACAGGAATCCCAAGAAAAAGATTAAAAGTTAAATTCAACTACTGCTTGTTGCTCAAAAAAATTATGAAACTCCAACAATTTTTTACTACAGTTCAAATGACCGTTTCTGTCGCGGGTATGATGTGACGTCATTTGTCACAAAACTTCTTTGTTTACATATGTTTGTAGCTTCAAATCATATAAATCAAATTATTTGTTGTGCTTTATTCAAGCAGAAATCGCACTTACTCAATTAGCTTAGTGAGATTTCAAGCACTTTACTAAGAATACATTTTCATTAACATAGTTTCTTTCGTCACTTCCGGCATTTTCGAAGACGGCGCGTTTTGAGTTTGCGTTCCGTTCAACATAAATGTATGAATTGTAAAATAAGTAAGGCATTAAAAAATTTAAAAAGAATAGGAATTTGTTTCTTGACTCCCACACAATTATATTTATTTAAATAATGGATAAGTTTTGAATTAGTTGCATATTCCCTAATCTGAACAAGCCAGTAAAAGCGGAATATCTCGTCAATATTCTTCCTAGATACTGTTTGTTTTCCAGCAAGCCTGCTAAAACCTAGAAGAACTTCTAGATTGACTCTGAAAGAACCTTTACATTAACATAGACAAGCCCGTTTTCATACTATACCTTGAGTCTTGTATCCATAGATCTCTGGTGTCTATTGGAGGCAGTTCGGTCTCAGTTGATGCTGCAGAATGCTGGGGTGTTGCACCTCGGGGTCCCAGAAATCTTCGCCAGGTGCAGCGACGACCTGATGAAAATTTTTGTGTTATAAATCTATTTAAGGAAAACATGTGAAAGGGAATTTGTACGCTAACAGTAGAGCCGGAGAATCTTAATCCTATCTTAACTTTTTAATTAATATTATAAAGGCGAAAGTGAGTTTGTTTGTTTGTTACGTTTTCACGCTAAAACGGTTGAACGGATTTGAAACGGCTGATTAAATTTGGCACATGATCTGGTCCCTGATCTGGATTAAGACATAGAATACTTTTTATCCCGATGTTCCCACGGGATCGAGACTTATTCGGGTGAAACTACGGGGCGTAGCTAGTAGTTAAAAAATACCTTTTGAATTACCCATTTTATTACAAACAACATAATTCCTATGGCGTATGGGATTTTATCTGCAAATCAAAATTTCAGATGGAGGTACACACTTGGACCTTCCACTATGTACGCCATCCAAATATTAATTCTAGTAAACTAAGTTAAAGTAGTTTACCAAAGTATTAATGATGAACGGTTAATTAAAAAAAGATGCCTCTTCGTCTGCCTAGCCTTTTACCAACTATTTTGGAGTCGGCTTCCTGTCTGCCACTTTACATGGAGCGACCGCTAATCTGACCGCCACAACCCAGTTGATGGGTAACTCGATACCCCTTGGAAAGACTGGTTGTCCGACTTTCGGGCGCCGGACTACCCGTAACGACTGTCAAAGATCTTTAAGGTACCCTACCTCAAAACTGCAACTCAAAGCATTTACTTCAATTCAATCATTACACATAGTTTTCAGAATCAAAATCAGAATCTTTATTTGTTAAAAATAGGTATTTACTTAATGGTCTTAGGTTAACATATTTGAGCGCTATGTTATGCCGCGAAGGCATACAAATTTTAATTAAAATGTAATTTAATAAAACTAAAATAGTTACAAAACTAAATAAAACAAACAATAAAAACAAAACCAAAAAAAAACTAAAAAAATATTAAAAATTATCATTTATTTACAAACAACATAATCCCTATGGCGTATGGGATTTTATCTGCAAATCAAAATTTCAGATGGAGGTACACACTTGGACCTTCCACTATGTACGCCATCCAAATATTAATTCTAGTAAACTAAGTTAAAGTAGTTTACCAAAGTATTAATGATGAACGGTTAATTAAAAAAAGATACCTCTTCGTCTGCCTAGCCTTTTACCAACTATTTTGGAGTCGGCTTCCTGTCTGCCATTTTACATGGAGCGACCGCCAATCTGACCGCCACAACCCAGTTGATGGGTAACTCGATACCCCTTGGAAAGACTGGTTGTCCGACTTTCGGGCGCCTGACTACCCGTAACGACTGTCAAAGATCTTTAAGGTACCCTACCTCAAAACTGCAACTCAAAGCATTTACTTCAATTCAATCATTACACATAGTTTTCAGAATCAAAATCAGAATCTTTATTTGTTAAAAATAGGTATTTACTTAATGGTCTTAGGTTAACATATTTGAGCGCTATGTTATGCCGCGAAGGCATACAAATTTTAATTAAAATGTAATTTAATAAAACTAAAATAGTTACAAAACTAAATAAAACAAACAATAAAAACAAAACCAAAAAAAAACTAAAAAAATATTAAAAATTATCATTTATAAAATCTTAAACAGTATAATAACATTTTTCTATTTTGTAGTGTGAAGAAGTCGGTCAATTAGTCAGAAGTTGACGTTAAAGTTAGAAAGTTGACGTTGAAGTCAGAAAGTTGACGTTGAAGTCAGAAAGTTGACGTTGAAGTCAGAAAGTTGATCCTCCTTGCCTGTTGCAAAACGTAGATATCTAAGAACATAACATAACATCACGCTTGTATTCCCCGACGGGTAAAACAGAGGTGTATGTATAGTAAACCCACGTTTCGCCAGCTATGTTTAAGTCCCATGTAACAGGCGAGCCTATTGTCTTCAACCGGGCACAAATCCAGACTCAGGGCTGCTAATGAAAAATTTCAGACGGAAATACCCAGGAACACTTACCGATCCGAGAATCGAACCCATGACCATGAGGTCCTGGTTCTGGTCTTGGACCACTTGACCAACGAGGCAATCAATCTCAAGATTACCTACTAAATAATAATATCTATACGTTTTAAGAATATCTACATAGCATAGCATAGCATTAGCTAAGCTAGCATAAAATAATGTTCCCACTGCTGGGAAACAGGCCTCCTCTCTGTAAGAGGGAGTGGGCCGTAATCCAACACGTGGGCCCAGTGCGGGTTGGTAGATTTCACATGTCTTCGAATTCTTTTTTGGTTCTAGGACATGCCGGTTTCCTCACGATTTTTCTTACACCATTTTGAGAGCAGTGGTGATGAAATAATATACACACAGTAATGAGCCTTTAATGGTTCGAATCTGCGACCTACAACTCGAAGAATACCAAGAATACCTACTAAATAATAATATCACTGCCTCAATCTTGTTTTGGTAAGTAAATATCTTGTATTAATTAGTTTAGATTTCCAGTAATGGAAGATAAATAGAAAGTTTATAGTTAGTCGTGCCTTCAAAGACAACTAAAATAAACAGCTTCGAATAAAGTTCGGTATTTGATAAGCGGGTAGCGTTTATCCGCTTTCCAGGAATAGTACGTTACTGGCATGCAACAGGGACATTGATGGACGAACGTGCAAATGTGGGCCGAGGCGAAGGAAGCCGAGGCACACATACGTGAGTCTATCAATGCCTGATTGCAGCCAAACCTTGTATAGCCCGGCTTGGGCAGAGCACCGCCGTGTCCTCGTGGAGGCGATCGGTGGCAGAGATCTCTTGCGTCCGGCCCCGGTTCAGGCCATGATATGGAGCGAGAGGGCATGCGCAGCCGTCACCTCCTTCTGCGAAGCAGTAATGCTCGCGAAGGAGGAGGCGGGACGGTTGAGGGAAAGGCAAATTTCGCGCCCTCTCGCCCCTAGCCGCCGCAGGAGACGCCCTGGGCGTCGGGAATCCCGGGCGGATTTCCGGCCACCGTAGGCGAGGGCTTGCGGATGGTGAGCAATGGGTAGCTCACCGTCCGGTAAGGACCAGGCCCGGGTCGACGGCGCGTTGTATTCCACGCGCACCTTAAAGAGATGTCGTCAGCACCAATGTAGGGGTCCACTAGGGCCGATGCCTGCCGGGGTCGCGGGAAGGTACTAAAGGGTCACCGAGGCCCCTGGTAACACAGGCAATGGAAGGAATACGGGTGGGTTTTAGTCAGTAAGAGTCTGACACACCCTCCCGCTCCGCCCAGAGCGGGAGAAGTTATTTGATGATTTCCCACCCAAAAAAAAGCATAGTATAGCACTTTTCTCAAATAATACGTGGAAATTCAAACTATGTAAGTAAATTAATTATAATTTCCAGAATCAATGACGAGCACGATAATTTTTCACACGCCAATAATGTTAATTTGTTCCTTTTTTACTTTAAACAGCTGTATTTGCAAGCCAAATCGAAATCTTTGATAAGTTTCCCCCTTGTGTCGAAGTAAAAAAGTCCACAAAATTTTTAAATTACACGACAGATTTATTATGAGTTTACATAGTAATTTATTCGACCGCTACTTACACACAACAGAACACGACAGAATCTGCTATGGCTTATGATATGGCAATATCTGATATGGCTTTTCATTGACCGAGCGAGCGAACCGTCTCTGCTTCAAGTCGGGCTAAATTTTCTTTCCTCTGTTACTTTGTCGCTACTCCTCTACAGGTCGTATTTTATAACCGATCTGGACGAAACTTGGTATACAGCTTTTTCATAGATGTTTTTTATCGTCGGGGGCTAGATTAGATTAGATTAGATTAGATTAGATTTATTTATTTGCCAACAATGTAGGTACAAGTATAAGATGGTACAAAAAAAAGTGTTTCCGCTACATTCTACCTTACGGCATGCAAAAGTCTTACAATATTATTATACTAGATACAATATTAATACAAAATCATAACTAACATGTCAAAAAAATTAATGAAAAAATGTAAATAATTCAACCTAGGTATTAATTAGCATTATTCTGTTATAAAGTTATTTATATATTATTATCATTTAAAAAGTCTTTTATACAATAATAACATTTTTCTAATAATAATGACGTCAATCTTGATTTAAATATTCGTAAGGTGTTTTCTTTAATACGGCTCGGAATTTTATTGTATATGGTAGGCCCCATTGACATAATATTTTTTCTTAGCAATGCCGTTTTGTATTTGCCTGTATGTAATATATTTTTGTATTGTTGTCTCGTAGGACCTGAACGAGTTCTAATATCCGCTAGTGACGGAAACTGATATAAATTTGTTTTAACAAAAATTGCAACTTCCAAAATGTACAAAGACGGGAAGGTCAGTATATTCAGTGACTTAAACACAGGCTCGCAACTGTCTGTAGTTTTCTTGTTGGCTACTGGGGATATCTTTTTCATAGATGTTTTTTATCGTCGGGGGCTACTGGGGATATCTTTGCCTTATGAGATCATTTCGATGGTTTTTTTTAGGGTTACGTAGTCAACAAGGAACCCTTATAGTTTCACCATGTGCGTATGTCTGTCTGTCTGCCCCTGGCTTAGCTCAGAGACTCTTAGTAATAGCCAGCTGTAATTTGGCATGTGTTTAGACAAGGTGTTTTTTTTATATCCCATAACTCTAGGGTATGAATGAGACCATAACAAAGAATCAACTGGCATATGAATTATATTTCATTTATGTTGCTTTTTGTTTTAATTTTTCATACAAAATAACTCGACAAAGTCACGATTCATCATCATCATCTGCCTAGCCTTTTTCCCAACTACGTTGGGGTCGGCTTACCGGATTCAGTTGAATACCAGTATTTTACATGGAGTGACTGCCTATCTGACCTCCACAACCCAGTTACTGGGAAACACGATACCCCTTGGTAAGACTGGTTGTCAGACTTTCGGGCTTCTGACGACCCGTAACGACTGTCAAAGATCTACAAATGACAGCCGGGACCAACGGCTTAATGTGCTTTCCGAGGCACGAAGGGGTCTTGGTATGTGAAGATGGTCACCCATCCACGGACCAACCGCGGCAAGCGTAGCTTAACCTGATCGATGGACTCGTGCGGCAAAGTCACAATTATTAATAATAATATTTAAATAATAATACTAATAAATAAATGAATATTGTATTTCATTTATTTATTAACGTAAAACACTCTTACGTGAAATATGACAACCTCGCATTTTCTTAGCTTTAAATATGAATGATTGCTTTGAATGAAAATTAATTACTCGTATTTATCATTGAAACTTAGATACCGACACACATCGAGAGTCTAGTGTTAGTATAATCTTCGAAACTATGCGTTTTTGACCACATATTCTAGGACTTTTTGTATTATTTTTAACTATAGAATATAACCCTAGAGTTATAGGATATAAAAAAAAAACAAATTGCATATTAATTACGCTGACAAAGAGGTAAAATAAAATCTTGAAAAAACTAATTGTAGGACAAACGGGATACCAACCATGTTTCCTAAAACAAAAAACATGGTAAATAGCCCGTTTTAAATAACTTTAGTGGTATATTAAATGTCGTAAAAAAGTTTGTGCTCGCGAGGTCAGGTCTATAGTTCGCTACTAGTACTAACATTGTTTGCAACATGTTTGAGAAAATTCAGTTTTTTTTTTTTAAAAAGCAAAAACATTCTTAAATGGATGGCTGGTTTATCTTTGCTGGTTTAAAGTAATGAAGAAAATTGAGTTTAAAAACCGTATTCCTTTTGATCACAGTCTTTTTCCTACTCAGCAAAAAATAAAATATTTTGGTGCGCGTAAAAATCATCAAAATTCCAACCAAATGCCGAAACTAGGGTCAGAATCCTTCTTAAATTATTTTCCATCAATGTCAGCACAATTCATAATAAGATCTGTTGAAATATTTTAGACTGATTTTGTGACATCATTTAAATGGTAAGACTATAACTTCGTTAAACATTTACCATGACCATAACCATTAAGTATTATTTGGTATCTATCTGGAATTTCTCAGGAGCAGCCCGGAGTCTGGATTTGTACCCGGTTGATGGCAAGAGGCTCGCCCCCTATTACATGGGGCTTAAACAAAACTGGCGAAATGTGGGTGTACTTAGTTAAACTTCTGCCCAACCCTTCAGGGAAACAAGGCGTGATGTCATGTATAACCATTAATATCAAGTTCGTAACGTCCGTAACGTCCTTTGGTTTGCTAAGAAAGTGGTGGACGGTCACAAAAAAACGACTGTCTAAATACAGGGCGTTTTTTTACCCGACTGCCTCAGGAGGGTAATGTTTTTCGAGAGTATGTATGTATGTATGTATGTATGTATGTATGTATGTATGTATGTATGTATGTATGTATGTATGTATGTATGTATGTATGTATGTATGTATGTATGTCTATTTCTTTGGCACGCTCTGTAGCCTTAACGGCTTCATGGATTTTAACAAATGAGGTGTCTTTAGATTCGTCTTAATTGTGGGAGTGACATAGGCTATATAATTTAGGGGGCGAGCCTATTGCCATCATCATCAACCGGGCACAAATCCAGACTCCGGGCTGCTACTGAGAAATTTCTGGTGGAAAAATCCAATAACCCTATTACCCTATTTAATAGCAGACTTGACATTACTGTCAAGTCTGCTTTGATGGTCGAGTCGCAAGCGCTACTGCTAAGCATGGAGTCCTGGGTTCGATTCCCAGGTCGGGCTAAGGGTTATTAGATTTTTCCACCAGAAATTTCTCAGTAGCAGCCCGGAGTCTGGATTTGTGCCTGGTTGATGATGATGGCAATAGGCTCGCCCCCTATTACATGGAAGTTAATCAAGATTGTTGAATTGTAGGTATACTATAAGTACATCTCTGCCTAACACTTCGGAAAATACAGGCGTAATGTTATGTAATGTCAAATGCTGGTGAAAATGACAGATTTTCATGACACCTGTTATATTATGAAGGAACCGCTTTCCTTTTAATAAATTATTTATTTTGAAAATATCTACATCATTTAAAAACTAACAAACTTAAAATAGTAATAATTATATGTACAATTATATAAAAAGGGAGGGCAAAATATCATAGGGCGTCAAAAAATTCGTCCGCATCGCCGTCAACAGGAAAAGTGCTCGAAAGGCTGGCAGCATTACCACGTTGTATGGCAATGCTGATTCTTTGGCCAAAAAATAGGCTAGCCCTCTGGTCACGTGAGAAGTCATCCAACCGCTTGGCGATGTTTCTAAAAACTAAGTGGGCACTTGGACCCCATGGCCATAGTGTTTCAACCCCAAACGGCTCGAACATATAAGTCCCAATAAGATTTGACCGCTTTCCTTGGAAAACAAAGCTAAAAAGACGCTGTTTCTGAAGAATACTACAAAATTAACGGAAACCAGAACAGTTTATCGAATCGTATACAAACCTGTAACGCTCGATTAGATATAGGATCAGCACTAATTGATACGAACAATGGCATACCTATGCCCAAAGGTATACAAGCCAAAATGCCTCTAGGCAATTGTGTTTCAGTTACCCACTCAAAATGACTAGGGGTATTTCTTTCGTCCGATACTATGAAGCAAGAAACAGCTCAGTTATAGCTCAGGTTGTAGCTCAATCGCTTGGACACTACATAGCTATCCGTTCTCTTCAACATAACTCCATTGTTGACAAGTAAGTAGTTACGTTGGGTTCTGACACGCGGTTTATAATTACATGGATTTTATTCAATAACCATTTCATTAAAAAATAAAATAAACGTGAGAAATAACCTATAAAAGGTTATTTATTTTATTTTTTATTTATATCTGTATTTAGACACAGATATAAATAAAAACCGTGACATCACTGTGGGCCCTATCAGAATACCAGCGCCGCGACACTTATTTCTTAAGTACTGCAGCATTATGCTGAGATACGAGGCTTTTGGCCTCGTACAGGACTTTTTGTTTTTATTTTAATTTTACTTTCTTTTTTTATGTTTCTATGAGTGTTTTTAGTTTAATTTGTGATCACCTGTGCGACTCCTAATAAATACTTTTTCTCTCTTTCTTTCTTTCCATTTATTGCAACGCACTTTGCAATAACATTAAGTCACTCAACGCTAGTTAGGTACTCCAATGGACAAAGTAATGTCTGTCCATAATTGGCAACACAATTATGGACAGAAATTGCCTTATATACCACTAGCACTTCGCCTGCGACTTCGTCCGCGTGGATTTCGTATTTCCATATTAGTATACATATTTATCACGCAGGCAAAGTGCTAAAATAAAATCTTTGAAAAGTTTTTTTTGGGTAGCTTCCTTGCACGTGATGTGCAGATGATATTTTTCTCGTTGGATAGGCCGTTCAAAAATATTGCGGGTCTATGAAGACCACTTTTCAATTCAAGGATCCGCTTGCGCAATATTAACCATTAAAGTACAAATTTTTGTTAGAGTAAAGTCCCCCCCCCTGCCAGCTAAATAGTTGTTTATGGAGATGTAAAAAAAATCATGGCAGTAGTTCATGTAATGAAACTAAAAGGAAAACTAGCTGTGATAGTTTTCCTTTTAGTTTCATTACATGAACTACTGCCATGATTTTTTTCGATTTTTGATTTTTGATTTTTGGTCAACTATTACTCGTTAACTTGTAAAGCCCACTGGCTTTACAAGTTAACGAGTAATAGTCGACCAACTTAAATTGCTGTTGGAAAATCGACCGTCGCATATATCGATGTATGGAAGATTATGTTTTTCAACTATAATGTTAAGTTTGTTTTTGGGATAAATTCTTCCCAATTACGGAATCCTACATTGTGCGTGGTCCGACACGCACTTGTTAGTTTTAATATTATTTTTTCTTTCGTTCTTTCTCTGCAGGGCTAACATGACACACGCGACAATTACTCACTCTCGCGTGAGTAATTTTTGTCTCGTGTTCTCGTTTTCTGACAGCGCTGCCATATAAAATACTCCACTCGTTCTGTCAAACTCGATATTTTCTCGACAAACCCTAACATGGCACCTAAGTTATCTCGAATTTTGACAATTCAACACGAGATAATCTTAGATTCTGCTGTCATTTAGTCGTCGTCGATTTTGACGACGAGAAGAGTAGACAAAATTATAATACAAAAATATATGGCATTCATGGGGACTGGTGACAGAAATGAAAACTTAAAACTTTGGAATAACATATATATGTATATATATGCGTATACATGAACGTACACAGTCCGCTGCGCGACGCCAGTCTGATGCTCACGTTACATTAGCATATCGGTGACGTGGTTAGGATGTCGGTGACGCGTGTGCATGTTGGTGACGCTAATTGCATGTCAACAAGTGCTTTCAGAAAGTCGGTGACGCGGTTATCACAGCGTAAGTCGATTGGCATTTCGTAAATCTGCTAGCATTTCGGTGACGCTGCTAGCAGGTCGGGCTCGCTGTTAGCATGTCGGTGACGCTGCCAGCACGTCGGGCACGCAGCTAGCAGGTCGGGCACGCTGTTAGCATGTACGTCGGTAACTCGGTTAGCGTGTTGGTGACGCATTGAACATGTTGATGACGCATTGAGCATGTCGGTGACTCGGTTAGCATGTTGGTGACGCAGATTGCATATTCAAGGGATGCTGTTCATATGTCGGTGACGCGGCTAGTATGTCGGTGACGTGGTTAGTATGTCGGTGACGCGGTTAACATATTGGTGACGCGAACCCACAGGTTTTTCCGCTAACAAAAATGGCTCACTTATTTTCATTTCCGTCATTTTGTATTTTAATTTCGGCATGCCATAGAAAAATATTAAATTTTAATAAAAAAAGTCGGTTACATAAGAAATTACAACATAAATTCATAGAGGTGGATGTAAAATCATTATAGTACATACTAATTCCATGCATAAAATTTAATGAATGAGCCGATGTTGCTAAAATAAAAATGTTTTGTTTTTAATAATTTGCTACATCGGTTTCTCGTCGCGAGATAAAGAACTGTCAAAGTGCCTTTCTCGAGATTACTCGAGCTTAGCGGTCATGTTAGGCGTTCGGATGACGTCAGAATCGTAGACAAATTTCGACAAATCGAGAAAGAGAGCGTTCTCGCGCTTGTCATGTTAGCCCTGCTGGTGATTATTCCGTGTAATTAATATGTTATCTACCATGTTTTTACCCCAAGATAATTTATCCCATGAACAAACCACTGTAGCTGAAAAACACGTTCTCCCATATTCCAATTGCAAACGTAAGTTTGTACGCACAATATTGAGAGATTTACCATGTTATTTTAACACCATAGACTTATTATAAGTTTTACTGTAATCTATAAGTTAAGAACTTTAAAAGGGTTGAGTAAAATAATTCGTTTTCTTTAGCTAAGATGATTATTTTTATGCAGAAAAAAATAAATCTTAACCAAAAAGTATGCCATGTCACTCAACTGAGCATCCAATTGGTAATCCTAACTATAATAATGCGAAAGTGAGATTGTTTATTGGTAACGGTTTCACGCTAAAACGCCAAAACGGATTTTGATGAAATTTGGCACATAACCATAACCTGGGTAGACCATAATCTGGATTAGGACAAAGTATATGGTGGTTGTTAAGGTGGGGGTCAATATGACAAAAAGAATGATGAATATAAATGTTGATGGATTGGAGAGGGAGTGAAAGGCAAATAAAAGATGGATTGATTCTGTGAGGAATGATATGAATGAGAAGGGAGTGAATGATTGCGAGACGGTTGACAGGGGAGAAAGGAAAGAGAAAACGTGTTGCGCCGACCACAAGTAACATGGGACAAGGGCAGGATATTATGAGATGATAATGAATTTCCTATAACATCTAAATTATGGCACATTCTGGATCAAGACCAATCCGACTATATCTCATTTCCTGAATCACTTTTGTAGATTAGGTTGTAGGTAAGTCATCATCATATTATAATCAACCTATAATGTTCTCACTGCTGGGACACATGCCTCCTCTCTTTGAGAGAGAGTGGGCTGTAATCTACCAAGCAGACCCGGTGCTGATTGGTAGATGTCACATGTCTTCTAATTGTTGGTTTTAGGACTTGCCGGTTTCCTCACGATATTTTCCTTCACCGTTTTGAGAGCAGTGGTGACGATATTAACACAAAATAAATGCAATTCGGACCCACGACCTACAATTCGTAAGTCAGGGCCGTTACCACTGGGCCACCACCACTCACTGTAAGTACATACGAGGTAATAACCAAGATAATACATCATCATACCTACATAGTTTGAGTCGACTCGCCTTTTGCCGGATGAAAGGATACCCGTAGGACAAATGACGCGTCTAACCCTAAAAACATACATAAGTACTTATGTATTTATGCGTGATGTTATAATCACGCCTTGTTTCCCCGAAGGGTTGGTCAGAGGTGTACCTGTAGTACACCCACATTTCGCCAGTTATGTTTAAGTCCCATGTAATAGGGGGCGAGCCTATTGCCATCAACCGGGCACAAATCCAGACCCGGGCTGCTACTGAGAAATTCCAAATAGAACAACCCGATAACACTTTGCCCGATCCGGGAATCTAACCCAGGACCTCATGCTCAGCAGTAGCAATTGCGATCACTAGACCAACGAGGCAGTCCCCCTAAAACAACCCTAACAAAACTGTGGAAAAACGTTACCTACCAAAAAATATTATCCTAAAACTGATTACATAAGTTATCAATGAGAGCGTTTATCGCACTAAAAAGGCTTAGCCCTCATACCTGGTGGGTTGATAAATTCCCCGATAACTACGCAACTCCGTATACACCCACGTGTGCCTGGCTAAGAAGATTCGACGTGCTAATGTGTTTTGAACCTATGTATATGTGGCCGTAGATCCTATAATAACTATTATAAATGCGAAAGTGAGAGTTGTTATTTTTGTAACGCTTTAACGCTAAAACGGTTGATCGGATTTGGATGAAATTTGGGACATGGGTATAGACCATGACCTTTTTTTTTTTGGTTGGAAATTATCGAATAACTTTTCCCGCCGTGTCAGACTTACTGACTATAACCCACCCGTGTTCCTTCCGTTGCCTGTGTTGCCAGGGGCCTCGGTAACCCTTTTGTACTTTCCCGCGAACCCGGTAGGCATCGGCCCTAGTGGACCCCTACACTTGTGCTGACTTCTCTATGAGGCGCGCGTGGAACACAACGCGCCGTCGACCCGTACCTGGTCCTTATCGGACGTCGAGCTACCTATTGCTCACCGTCCGCAAGCCCGCGCCTACGGTGGCCGGAAATTCGCCCGGTATTTCCTCCTTCGCAAGCATTACTGCTTTACAGAAGGAGGTGACGGCCTATCGCTCCGTACCATGGCCTGGACCAGACGAGAGATCCCCGTCGCCGATCGCCTCCACGAGGACACGGCGGTGCTCTGCTCAAGCCGGGCAGACCTCCACGTAGACCTTGATCTGGATCCAAATCCTGGATCATAAATCCTGTATCTAAAAGGTATCCTATGTCCTATATAGGATACTTTTTATCTCGATATTTCCACGAGGTCGAGACTTATGAGGGTAAAACAACGAGGCGTAGCTAGTTTTATAGAATAAAGATAATTTCATCATCATCTTCCGGCGCTTATCCCATTACTTGAGGTCGGCGCAACACGTTTTCTCTTTCCATTCTCCCCTGTCAACCGTCACGCTATCATTCACTCCCTTCTCTTCCATATCATTCCTCACACAATCCATCTATCTTTTCTTCGGCCTTCCTCACCCTCTCCATCCATCAACATTTATATTCATTACTCTTTTAGTTACGCGCGTTTCAATATACTTGATTTTCTCAATTTAAATATTTTATTATGCAATGCTGTGGTAATTTATGCTCAACATAAATCTTTGCTTCCACCACACAGCCACTTTCTATTAGTGGGACCATAACGCCAAGTGGCAGAGTAGAAATTGGTGAACAGTAGGCCACATGTAAGTGGTAACAAAACCAGTGTATGTTGGCCTCACATTCTATTGAAACCACGTACTATATTAGGCCACCTCAAGGTCGAAGTGTGTGTAGGTATTGGTGACAGCAATGCCTAGCCTATTTTAGACCTTTAAAAAATCCTGAAATATATTTTTTTGGCGAAAAGTAGTGGAACAACACAATATATTACTTTTGTTTCAGACAAAGTCCATAGGTTTAGTAACAATGTTACTTATCCTTTAGTGTTAGTACAGACACAGATTAACAAATAATTAAGATTAAAATTCAGCGTGGAGCTGCCGCAACATCGGGGAATCCCACCGATTTGCAAACACACTGAGAACACTGTTGGTGCTGCCGCAAACACGCAACATCAGTGATGCACATCTTTTTCTCATAATGGCGGCAAAACCATCAATGTTAATAATACTACCTACGGAAATCTATATAAAAAAAACTTTAATACTATTTAGCACAAAAACGCAGGGGCGCTTTAAAACAATTAACACGTTCAAGTTCGCGTTCTTGACGCCAAGAATTAATATAAGGTTTTCCGATTGCGCCGTGACACCCACGGTTGACCGTCAACTTACCTTTCCAGGCGGGCCGCCCACAGTGGCCCGCACGTCAGACATATTTTGAATCTTGTCTAGAGAGCCGGCGGACGTAAATATTATGTAAACTCATATGAAAGGGGACCCGCATGGCCCTCTAGACTACTCATACTATTTGGTTTGGATGTTGCATAAAAAGTCTTACAGAAATCCTCCTATCCCTGCTAAGTCTTGTGATACAACCGTATAACTTGACATTTTAATTATTATGCAAAATCATCATTATACACAATTATATACATATTGACATTGTTGAATATTATAAACAAAATTACGTGAATATTTATGTACCTTGAAAAGTATTATATTAGTTTAATTATTGTGAATGTGAGAACTATGTGGGTCATTTTTATTTATTTCTGCTTGTTTTTTTTTCTCAGTTAGTTTTAATGATAGTCTGGCATTTTGAGTACTTTATGCGGCCTACCCAAATGTCCTTTCCTTGGTATTATTCATCGAGTCGTTGAGCTCCTTAAGTTCTGAGTTGAGCTACACGATTACTGACAAATGCTTGCACTGACTGGACAGGTCCACTCAAATTTGTATGGTTCTATCCTCAAAAGACCATTTCAGACATGGATCTACTTGGT
This sequence comes from Atethmia centrago, assembly GCA_905333075.3. Classification (NCBI taxonomy): domain Eukaryota; kingdom Metazoa; phylum Arthropoda; class Insecta; order Lepidoptera; family Noctuidae; genus Atethmia; species Atethmia centrago. Next base: position 25,794,534 of record HG995369.1, read on the forward strand.
CCCTACATGATCTGACCAAGATTATGTCTGGACTTTAAAAGAGACCTTGAGTTTGTTTCGCCATTTCTTCTCAGGGGTAGTCAGGTAGGAAATGACGACCCCATCAAGCTTATTTTTTTTTTATTTTTTTTATTATGATGTGTAAACGTGATTCTGATATCTTATTTAGAGAATAAACAATTTCATTTCATTTCATTTCATTTCCTAATCTATACTCTATACTAATATTATAAGGAGGAAGGTTTTGATTATTTGTAAAATTGTTTGACATAACATATTTAGTTCCCAGTCCTGGGAAACAGGACTCCTCTCTGTAAGAGGGAGTGGGCCGTAATCCAACACGGGCCCAGTGCGGGTTGGTAGATGTCACATGTCTTCGAATTTTTGGTTCTAGGACATGCCGGTTCCCTCAAGATGTTTTCCTTCACCATTTTGAGAGCAGTGGAAAATTGTTTGTAATGGATAAATTCAACAAATACTTGACCTATTTTAAAAATTATTTCACCTATGGAAAGCTACATTATTCCGAATTACATTATACATACATTATTATGTATTTTAATTTAAAAAAAAAAGTTAGAGATCCCTACGAAAATTGCAATATTGTAACCCAAGGTATAAAAATTAATACTTTTGTTAAAGACTATATGGCATGGTGCCATAACGATAAAAAAAAATATCTCTGGATGTAGATGTCGTTATAACCCAAATGTACTTATCTCTATGCCCATTTCGAGCATACCAAACCGCCCATTTCCCTTTCATGGCATTCCTTTGTACGGTCCGCACAGACTTTCATTATAGTTGTGTGTATAACATAATGTAACTCCATATTGTGCTAAACGTTAGCGGTAAGTGGTATTAATGTGCTTAGACCAAAATGTGTGTAATGCTCTGAGTGGTGCCATGTGGTTTCTGGCTAATAGGCTGTAAAGTTCTCAAGTGATTATTGCGGTAATTCTATTATAAGCCTAGTATATGTCCTTTATTTAACATCAACAACTCAAAAAATATTGTAATATTTTGAGGAAAGTTGCAGAAAGTTCGTTGACTTTATTAAGTAAACGATCTTTCTGCATCTTGATTGATTGATAACTTGACTTTGACTTGATTGAGATTGGTTATTACCAATCTTGTGAAATAGCTTGGCTTGGGAAATAACTGCTAAGATCCCTGGATTGTCATGTCGTTATCATCAACTCATTGTATTTTATTAACAAGTATTGAATATATAACACTGGACATATTTTTCAGCCGGAGTTATTCACCCAAATTCGGCAATACAAAACAAAAGTTGAAAAGTAAAAAGATTGTTCCATTTGTCTTCTTTTTATTGCCTCAACTGTGTTTTGTGATTTTATTTTGGGGTGTACTACAGGTACACCTCTGCCCAACCCTTCGGAGAAACAAGGCGCGATGTTATGTTATGTTATATTATTTTTCTATATGCTCTTACCGGACTAGGAGGCCAACCATGCCTAATAGCTCCAAAAAACGTCCACTCGACCCAAACATAGTTAAAAACACAATTAAATTAAATATCACCGAGCGAATTGAATTTTTTTTAACGTCATTTCCCAATGTGAAGAGACAATAATTGAATTGATTCTCTGTGGAGTGTTCGATTAAAGTAGATTAAAAAGTGCGGTACAGACGGACCGTCGACGTGACGACTACGTGATTGGTTTTTTTTTAATAAATATTTAATGTTAGTCGTGACCGTGGCGTGCTGGGCACATTTTGGTATGTCATCTATACATGACTGTGGCGGTCAAAGGGTTAAAATCTACTTTTGTTGAAGTATATCTTTATAGACTGGCAATACTGGCAGCCGGCCGTCAAAAGTTTTCGTGTTAGAATTAAATTGTAAAATTAATATTTTTCGTGTATAATTATTGATAAAAGTATTTAAATTAGCTAGATATAGTTATAAATATTAAGGATTTTTGTTTGTGACTAATTTCGCCGCAAAATTAATGAAAAATCAATGAACTAACAGCAGCTGTCATCCAACGGACAGATTTCAAAATTTGCCTTTTAATGCGTTTAAAACTAAAGTAAAATCCACCCTTTGTTCAAAGGCATACTATTGTATCAATGACTACTTAAACGATAAGAATAGTTGGTCGCTGTGATTAACTCAAGACAATGTTTATGTTCTTTCTCCAGAATTAGCTTACCTACTGACAGGTTATATGAGTTCATATAATTGATTATTTTTTTATTTGACTGTATAAGTCAATGTAATTTAATTTAGTTAAATTTTAATTTATTAGTGACATAATCTACTCATTACAATGTGTGTTTTATGAGTTCTATTGTAATAAGTGGTTAGCGAGCGTCCTCGACTATTGATTATACTATTCTTGCCTGAGCAACCGGCAGCAAGCTCGTCATGCTCCCTTAGATGTCACTGCCTGCGGTAGCGTCGGGGGTCGGGTTGCCTCCTTCCCTCCAATATGGCGAGGGGGGTGATGGCTGATCTTTGCGTTATGCTCGTGAACGGGTGCTGCTTGTGGTGACTGGTCGTCTTGCTGATCATGGTTTTAATTGTTATTAGTAATGGTTTACTTATTTTACTTCGATGGGGTTAGTTTATCATTTCTCACTTCGAGCTACAGCAATTGCCTTATGTAGGCGGGCATGCCCTTTATGCCTGGAGGCTTTTATTTAGGTATCTTAATAACTTATTCTATTTACGTTTTTTTATGTTGTAATTTTTATCTGCTTGAGTACAGTTTGTTCATTGTTTTGTTGGTATACTGGCGCGTGCTAGCTAACGTATGGCAAGTGTGTAATTTAATCCAATGTTTTGTGTTTCGTAATGTTAATTACTTTGCATACGATTTGTATAGAATCAAGTTTATAGAACTAAACAGACAGACGTGCTGCTGGGGAGTTTGTTCCACCACTTCTTCTTCCCAGCTAAAGCACTAGGAAGTGGTGACGGGTGGGCATTTTTGGGGGACTGTCTTATGTAACTTTGACGTTCGAAAAGTGCTGATTTTCAGCCTAGTTTGAATAAATGACTTTTGATTTTGATTTTGAGTAAAACAGTTCTCTGAATTACAATTGAGTTACGGTGGTGGAAAATTCCGTGAGCAAACTTGAGCGTTTATTTATACGTTGCTCAAAGTTAGGAGATGTTTGAACGTCGTTTTTTTTAAGCAGACGTTTATCATCTTAATTAACTTTAAACATCGTTCTTGAATAAACCCTTTAAAAGTCTGATTACAGCAACAAGCAGTGAGTAGTGGTGGCCTAGTGATAACGACCGCGACTTACGAGTTGTAGGTAATAGGTTCAAACCCTGACACGCGCTTTACTTTGTGTAAATTATTTCATCACCACTGCTCTCAACATGGCGAAGGAAAACATCGTGAGGAAACCGGCATGTCCTAGAACCAACAATTCGAAGACATATGTCATCAAACCGCACCGGGCCCGCGTGGTGGATTACGGTCCACTCCTTCTCACCGAGAGGAGGCCTGAGTCCCAGCAGTGGGAACATTATAGGCTGATTATACAGTGAGCATAGTAGTCAATATGTTTCTCCATATTTGCTGAAAAGAGGTATTTTTCAGACAGTGCAATAGCTTTAATTAGTCAGTAATCACGTTTCTTTAAATCTTGTCTCAAGTGTGCTTTAGTTCTCCAAAAAGAATAATAATTATTTGCTAGCCTTGTGTGTCGGTCCGTGAATGGGTAACCATCCATTACGTATCGAAGATGTTGGTCCCGGCTGTCATTTGTAGATCTTTGACAGTCGTTTTGAGTGAAGTTAGAAAGTCTAACAACCAGTCTTACCAAGGGGTATCATGTTACCCAGTAACTGGGTTATGGAGGTCAGATATGCGGTCGCTTTATGTAAAATACTGGTACTAAGCTACATCTGGTTAGACTGGAACAGAGTTGGGAATATTAAACTTTAAACTAAACCTTGTTGCCTGTACTTTGAATGTTATACTTAGATGTTAGATATCATTATAATTTCCTCATATCTACCCCCGTTGGGGCTAGGGGCTTAGTAATAACAGCCGCACGGGTCAATCGATCATGTTAAGCTACGCTTACCGCAGTTGGTCCGTGGATGGGTTACCATTCACATACCAGGACCCCTCTGTGTCTCGGAAAACCATTAGTCCATTGTTACTTGTATATTAAATATAAATAAGTCGCTAGTCCTGGCTGTCATTCGTGGATCTTTAAGGATCGTGCAGACTGGGGCGATATCGCACTAGTCTGCACAAGCCTTTAACAGTCGTTACGGGTCGTCAGAAGCCCGAAAGCCTGATAACCAGTCTTACCAAGGAGTATCGTATTACCCAGTAACTGGGTTGTGGAGGTCAGATAGGCGGTCGCTCCATGTAAAATGCTAGTAGAAGCCGACCACAACATAGTTACATAGTTGGGAAAAGACTAGGCAGATGATGACCGACACCCGTTGACATGGAAACAGAAATACCTACAGACCTTTAGAATAAATAATAAGTGAAAATGCGTCTGTATTTGTTCGACGTCACTCAGACTGGAATCGATTAGAATAAAGTACACAAAGCAGGCTGTACCTAGGATATTGGTTCAAGGACAATTTTCTAATGAAATGTTTTGATGTATGATCACGCTTTTAGTTCGGTTCATTAATTATTAAAAGGTTTTGAAAGGGGATTTTGTCGCGTTTGTACTGGGGGTGCTCAATCTACGTAGATTTAACAAAACATAGGTACATGTACCGACAGGGAAATTAATTGCTTATCTAATTGACACACTCCGTAAATTTTCCGTTTTCTAGCCAACTGTCATTCTTTGACACCTGTCAAAGAATGACAGTTTCCAGTTGACAGACTGTCAAAGAATGACAGTTGTCAGTTGAGACTATCACAGAATGACAGGTGTGATTCGAATATACAGACACTATTTAAGTTGGTAGTCAGCCTGCCGGGGTCGCGGGAAGGTACCAAAGGGTTACCGAGGCCCCTGGCTACACAGGCAATGGAAGCAATACGGGTGGGTTTTAGTCAGTAAGAGTCTGACACACCCTCCCACTCTGCTCAGAGCGGGAGAAGTTATTTGATGATTACACATCCAAAAAAAAAAAAGTTTTTAGTCAATTTCATAACCATTTATTTGCCTGCCTCGATGGTCTAGGGGTTGCAAGCGTTACTGCTGAGCATGAGCTCCTGGGTTCGATTCCCAGGTCGGGCAAAGTGTTATTGGGTTTTTTTTTTATCTAGAATTTATGTCTGGATTTGTGCCCGATTGATGGCAATAGGCTCGCCCCACATGGGACTTAAACATTATAGGCCAAATGTGGGTGTACTACAGGTACACCTCTGCCCAACCCTTCGGAGAAACAAGGCGTGATGTTAAGTCTATGTTTATGTGTTCATTTCCCTTACTTTACCTACTGCAAGAGGTGAATTGATTGTAGCCAATCAGTTTCCAATCCTCCTAATCAAAACTAAAGTAAAGTTTACATTTAGTCGAAAACTCAAACTCAAACCATTTATTTCAATTAAACCATTTACAGGCACTTGGTAGTTTTTAAGTAGTTGATCAGACTAGTCAGAAAGTTAAACCTAGTGCCTATTACAAAACGTAGATCTCTGTAAGGAAGAACGGCTAAACCAAAAACTAATTATTAAAATATGATATAATTTAGTTCGCGATGCAAGAATTGACAGTTATATTTGTAGTAGATATAACACAAAATATCAATTTATTATAGGTGAATTGTCTGTCTGTCTGTCCCCGCTGTAGCTCAGAGACGGTACTAGAACGCTGTAATTTGGCATAGGTCACGCTGTCAAAGTGCTAAAATAAATTCTTGAAAAAAAAAAGAAGACGTTTATATACAGGCTGGATTTTTGAAACGGGGCAGTAAGTGTAGCTACCTTAACCATTGTAGCTACAGGGAAACGGTCTTAAAAGACCATCCTTAACTTTTTGAGACATTTAGATCTGCATTCACAGATTTTGAAATAAATATACAGTCAGCAAGATAACGGGCAGTTTTCACAAAACATTTTTTGGTGTCAATCGATCCTGTTTCTTACAGGGATCAAAAAACTCTACTGGACCAACCCAGGTTTGAGTACTAGAAAAGTCAGTAATCGCAAAAAACTTTTTTATTACATTTCGTAGGAAACTACAAACTTACTTTTTTATGATGGACAGATTAGCCGAAAATAAACAAAAAATTTAAACTTCGAACGAATACGCGTTATACATTTATTTGCTTTAAGAACAAGATAGTTTGTTGTCTGTAATTTTCTAGAAGAAAATGACCTCAAATAATTTAGAACTTTCAGATTTCTATGGGAAACGTTAAAAATGCCTGCCCGCTACAAAAGTCAGAAATCACAAAGAACCTTTGTATGGGAAAAAAAATTCAAAAGCAACAAACTGTGTAAATATGGTTCTGAAACCAAATTAAATTATAACGCGTAGTCATCCGAAATTTGAAGATCATCTTTTTTGTTCATTTTCGGCCAGTCTATCCATCGTAAAAAAGTAAGTTGGAGTCTTATTTCCTACAAAGTGTATGGGAATAGTTTTTTGCAATTTCTGACTTTTCTAGTACCTACCTACTCAAATCTCTGTTGGTCTATTAGAGTTTTTTGATCCCTGTAAGAAACAGAACAGGCAGCAAAAACTGCCCATTATCTTGCTGACTGTAAGAAACAGGATCGATTGACATCAAAAAAAGTTTTTGTGAAAACTGCTCATGTTCTTGCTGACTGTAATTTTTTTTCAAAATATTTGAATGCAGATCTAAAGGTCTCAAAAAAAAAAGTTAAGGACGGTCTCTTAAGATCCTTTTCTTGTAGCTACAACGGTTACCACCTCGAAACCCTGTATGTATAATTATAATAAAAAATGGATGATTTTTATTTCTCGTCTATGCCATGGTGTGTATCGTTGGATAGGCCGTTTAAAAATATTGCTAGTCTGTGAACACCACATTTCGATTCAAGGATCTGTTTGCGTAATATTAAGCATTAGTGTTAATTTTTGTTAGAGTCAAGTTTCCCCTGCCAGCTAAATGGTTGTTGTCATGGCAGTGGTACATATAATAAAATTTAAAGAAAAACTGTCACAGCTAGGTGGGCTTTACAAGTTAACGAGTAATAGACGACCAACTTAATTTTACAGATGGAGATTTAACCGTGACGTATATCGATATATGGGAGAACATGTTTTTCAACTACAATGTTAAGTTTGTTTTGGGATAAATTCATCCCAACTTCCCAACTACGAAAACCTTCATTGTGCATGCACACGCACCTGGCCGGTTTTTTTTTTTTATTTGCCTTTATTGTCACATTGCTGGGTAAAAGGCCAGAGTAGAAGAGTTCTCTCCTTTTACCTCTCTCTGTCCATAGCTGCCAAGGACCAGCTCATCTTGTCTTCTCCGACTGGGCCTGCCGTGATATCGTTTGCCATTAAGGCGCTGACAAGACCCAATTGACCAAAATAGACTTCGCTTAAGAACGAAAATTGGCAAATCTGTATAGTTTGTGGTAGCGAAAAAAATATATGTTAATTTTGAAAATATTTCCCAGAACTTGGTTGTTACCAAAACACGTTTTGAAAAAAAGATCTCGATACAAACTAACGTTAAACTAACCTCTTACCTTGAGTTCTAATCCAAAATATCTGTATTAAATATCAACATACGGTACGTATTTAATTAATAACAAGAACGTCTTTTTTGAATGCAGAACTTGGTTGTTTTTTACTTTCGATTACTTAACTCAATTTTGGGTAAATAGATAATTGCTTCATATTTTGCAATAAATTACAAGCTTTGTGTCATCCCGCTTCTCTTTCTTTTCTATGCAATCTGACAGTGACCGCGGCTTAGGTGTTGTCAGCGTCTTAAGAGTCCATCATACCTCAGCGCCACCTCACCCTTTATCTCGCTCGCACATCAATGCTCGCGGTCACGCGAGCAAGCGAGACTGAGTAGAGTGCTGGGTGGCAGGGAGAAGGCTCCAACCTACAAGGCGCCGATAGTTTAGGTAATTTCTTTTTACGGTGAAAATAATGGTACTTTAAAAAAAAACATAATAACTGATTTAGTTCAGTTATTATGCAAAGTTTCATGATCAAATTCGAAGTATTTATTTAATACTAGCGGTTTATGATTCGGTTTGGGGTAAGTTTGTAATTTTAACTGTCGAGAAAATTTAATCAAACAAAGTCTTAAATATTAATTCTTAACTTTACCTTATATTTATTTCAAAATTAATGCTGCAGTATTTTCGATATACCGGAGGATCACGCTAAGCAATTTGCGGCATCCTAGGTTTTTAAGCTGAGCCGACTGGATCGTAAATTTGGCCCATTGATCGTCCGACATGCGGCAGATGTGCCCAGACCAATTCCATTTAAGCGTGGCAGCTTTCCGAGTGACATCAGTTATTTTAGTGATGAAATGGATTCTTGTATTCCTTGAACAGATTGTTAGACTTTAAAAGAGAGTGACCTCTGAGTTTGTTGCGGCCTTTCAGTTCATCAGAGAGGAAACGCCGAACTCATCTACTTTAAAAAAATATGATTGACGTGTAAAAGTGTTTGTACAAACCTACTTACAGAAATAAAATCATTTATCATTTACTCGGTCCACAAGTTTAATAACCAGAATACTCCGTTCTATAAGGACAAAAGTTAGAGCGTGGACCTTTCCTGAATTGTCAAAGACCATGTTGGAGAACCAAACCTATTTAAATCCCTAAACTAAAAAAAAATGTACCCTTTTTACCTTATTTTCAATCAATCAACTTAGCGTATAACAGTCCACTGTTGGACATAGGCCAGGCTGCGCCACAATACCCTGTCGTCCGCCTTCCGCATCTAGTCTGACCACCTTGTTAAGGTCGTCGGTCCATCTAGCTGAGGGGCGTCCCACACTACGCTTGCCAATCTGCCACACTTACTAATATATAGATAATAAAGTTCATATCACTCACCGGAGCAATCCATTTAAGCTTGACGCGTTAATAAAATTCTGTAATTCGTGCCGTGTAAAGCGCCGTAATGACACAGATGTCAATTATTGGAGGCTGTAGGTACTCTCGCAGGAATTTAAAGGGTTTATGGTACAGGTGAACTAATTTGAGTAGATATGTTGAGTGGCAGAAAAGGCTGTGAAATGCGTTTAAGAGTTGATTGAACACAATATAAAATCTAAAGAAAATAATGTTATGTCCTTAAGGCTCGTGCAGACTGGGGCGATACCGCTAGTCTGCACGAGCCTTTATTTTCGAAGAGTGTTCAGTAAAGAACGATGTAGATTTTGTTGTAATCACTGTTCTTAACTTTTTGGGTACGTACCTCAAAAAGAAAAACGAACCCTTATCGAATCACTCGTGTATCTGTCTGTCCATTGGCCACAGCTGATTCGTTCCGAATCTACTGGATCGATAAAGTTGAAATTTGGTACACATATGAATTTAATTTAAACACGGGTTTGGGTCACAGACACACACGTCCGTACGTGTAATATAAATAAATGAATTTGGAATATGAGGGTCACTATTGGGGGACAAAGCAGAAAAATAAAAAAAGAGTTTAAACCGTATACGGTGACATGGCTTGAAAGGGCTTGTTGTGGTAGTCTCATTTTTTTTTTTAAATATAATTTAAAAATAAATAGTAATTGTAAAGTTATTTTAAAAAATAGATGAAAATTGTCCATTCCCCTCTTCATCTCCTCTCCAAAACAACTGCGCTTAAAATTTAAAAAAATACCGTAATAGTAATAGTTCTTGACTACAGGAAAACCTATCAACAGTCTATGTTGTCAAAATAACATTTGCAGTTGAAATGTTTGGGAGAACATGTTTTTCAACTTCAATGTTTGTTCTTGGGATAAAAAACATGGTATATTCGTTCGGCCACGCGAGTGCAACTCGGACTTGTCTTAGAATTGGAATTGGGGTCGGCGCAACATATATTTTTCTTCCATACTTCACTATTAGTCGTAATCTCGGCAGTCACCCTCTTTCTAGCCATATCATCTTTTACTCTTATAGTTATCCACATTCATACTCAAGCTTTTCTCACGACATTTTCCTCTTCGTCGACAGTTCTTCATTTTTATCATGTTTAAATAAGAGACGGTAATATCCATTATTAATAGTCTCTCCAACAAATAAAAAAAGATTAATTTTGGTAGATTTGTTCAGGCTTTTCTTCGAAAAACTATCATCGTCATCAACAACACCTTCCCAGAACGTACCTAATTACAGAACAGTCTAAAACCACTATATTATTTCTACGAAAAACCACTAATATTTATATAACGTCAAATTCAACCCGCAAACCAGACTATTTACCTTCACAATATCTCGTCTGAATTCTCGTAGACCGTTCACACTAATCATCGCGGCTCGTTGAGTGTAAACCGGCCTTTTGTATGACAGATGTCAATTGAAGCTCTCGTGGGTGTCTCTCGGGATTACGTAGGTGTACTAGCGTATGCTAAATGTTCCAGATGTATTATGTTTGTTGAGTTTTTTTTTTGTATTTATTGTCAGAGAAATTAATTGTTAAGCAAATTGACACCCTACGTCAATTTGACGTATATAAACACGTCAAACTGCTATAAAAAAACAACAGAAGTCGTGATTTGAAAATACTGACAATTATTTAAGTTGGTCGACAATTTTCTCAGCAGTTAATTTCCTTGACTTTTTGTGGTTATAATTAGGGTACTTTTTAAAGGTTATGAAAATTACGGACTTTTCGTGAAAAGAATGAGCAGCAGGCATCTGTCTTATTATTAAAACCATCTTCACGTCATCGTCAGGTATTGTTCGCTTAGGATAAACGTTATTGCAAGATGGGGCTTTGATTCATTGTATTAATGTAGTGGGTTTACAGCTGAAATTATGTAAAAGGAACGCAAAAGCAAATTTATGCTACGACAACAAATCAATTTAAAACTAAGATTTGAAATCTATTAACAGACAAGTGTTAGTATAATATATTTAACTTTTTGTCAGATACCTTCTGACATATTATTTTTTGTGTGGGATTTTATCAAATACCTTCTCCCGCTCTAGGCGGAGCGGAAGGGTTTGTCAGACTCTTACTGGCTAGAACACACCCGTATTTCTTCCGTTGCCTGTGTTGCCAGGGGCCTCGGTAAGTCTTTTAGACTGCCACGCGACCCCAGCAGGCATCGCTCTTAGTGGACTCCTACACTTGTGCTAACATCTCTTTGAGACGCGCGTGTAACACAACGCGCCGTCGACCCGGGCCTGGTCCTTATCGGACGGCTAGCTACCCATTGCTCACCATCCGCAAGCCCGTGCCTACGATGACCGGAAATCCGCCCGGGATTGCCAACGCCCAAGGCGTCTCCTGCGGTGGCTAGGGGCGAGAGGGCGCGAAATTTACCTTTCCCTCAACCGACCGGCCTCCTCCTTCGCGAGCATTACTGCTTCGCAGAAGGAAGTAACGGCTGCCCATGCCCTCTCGCTCCGTACCATGGCTTGAACCAGGGCCAGACACGAGAGATCTCTGCCGCCGATCGCCTCCACGAGGACACGGCGGTGCTCTGCTCATGCTGGGCAGACCTCCACCGTATGCTCCACCGTGTCCTCCGGGCGATCCACACAGTGGTGACATCCGGACGTTTCCTCCCGCCTTATCTGACACAGGAACCTCCCCAAGCTGCCGTGTCCGGTGAGGACCTGCGTCAGGCGGAAGGTGAGGACGCCGAGGCGCCTCACTAGCCACTCCTCGAAGAGGGGACTTATCGCCGCAATTGTGGCGTGCCCAGCAATGGGTTGCGACAATGGCACCCTCCATGTTGCCATGTGCTCCCGCCAGAGCTCTGTCCGCTGTGCCGCGACCTACTATATTTGCTAACGCCTTTAATTATTTTTTAATCCCAAATTCAGATTAATTTGTCGCCGCGTTAAGTACATGCCATAACAGCCGCACGGGTCGATCAATTAGGTTAAGCTACGCTTGCCGTGGTTAATCCTTGGGTGGGTGACCATCCTTACAAGACCCCTCCATGCCTCGGAAAGCATGTTAAGCCGTTGTTCCCGGCTGTCATTTGTAGAAAGTGTCTTTGAAAGTTGTTACGGGACGTCAGAAGCCCGAAAGTCTGACAACCAGTCTTATCAAAGGGTATCGTGTTATGTCATGTGGGCTTGTGGCCCACATGGCATAACAGCCGCACGATTCGATCTAAGATTAAGGTTCGCGGATGGGTATCATTTCATTACATATCAAGACCATTCCAGTGCCTCGGAAAGCCCGTTAACCGTTGGTCCTTGCGGTCATTCGTAGATCTTTGACAGTCGTTCCGCCTAAAAGTCTGACGCTGAAATGGGTTGTGGAGTTCTAATAGGCAGTCGTTCCATGTAAAATACTCGTATTCAGCTGCATCCGTTTAGACTGGAAGCCTACCCCAACATGGTTGGGAAAAGGCTAGGAAGATGATGATGCCTTTTTTAACGAGCAAGTTAATGGTCGGCCCCAGTAGTCGAAGTAGTCTTAGCTATAAAGTACAGGGGGGTAACCATGACCTCTTATAGCAGTATTATTATAATATTACTTTACAGTGGGAAAGTGATGGAGCTATACAGGACTTATAGCTCCATATCTTTCTCACGCTGAAGTAATATTGAAATAATACCGCTATAAGAGGTTACCCCCCTGTTCAGGCACACAGAAAACTTTATGCTAGTTTTGCCAGTAAAACTGATAAAAATTAATTTAAAAAAACCTTTGCATAAAAGCGAATTCTATCGATGGTGCTAGTTTATCATTTGTACCCGTCGAGTTACAGCTATATTTTTATGATCAATCAAATCAAATCAAATCAAAAGTCATTTATTCAAACTAGGCTGAGGATCAGCACTTTTCGAACGTCAAAATTACATAAGACAGTCCCCAAAACGCCCACCCTTCGCCACTTCCTAGTGCTTTAGCTGGGAAGAAGTGGCCAACAAACTCCCCAGCAGCACAGCTGTCTGTTCAGTTAGAGAAAATAATGGATTCTATACAATAGTATGCAAAACAATTTACACCACGTGAAACACAAAACATTAAATTATTAGCCATATGTCAGCTAGCACACCACTATACCAAAAAAAAAAGAAAAGAAAAAGACCGAAAACTATTCTCAAGCAGAGATAAAAACGTAAACAGAACTTAAAACCTAAATAAAAGCCTTCAAGTATATAGGGCGTGCCCGCTTACATAATTATATCTACAGCCGTAACAGTCACAAATGATGAACTAGGACCATCAAGCATATGTAAGCGGACACGCCCTTTATGCCGGGAGGCTTTTAGTTAGGTATTAAAGTCTGTTTACGTTTTTATGTTTTAATTTTTATTTCTGCTTGTGTACAGTTTTCATTGTTTTGTTGGTATATTGGCGTGTGCTAGCTAACATACGGCAAGTAATTTAATTTAATATTTTGTGTTTCGTAGTGTTAATTACTTTGCATACGATTTTTATAGAATCAAGTTTATTTAACTTAACAGACAGGTGTGCAATGGGGAGTTTGTTGAACCACTTATTCTTCCCAGTTAAATTACTAGGAAGTGGTGAAGGGCGGGCGTTTTTAAGAGACTGTCTTATGTAGTTTTGACGTTCAAAAAGTTCTGATTCTCAGCCTAGTTTGAATAAATGACTTTTGATTTGAATTGAAAAAAAAGAACGGCCAAATGCGTTTCGGATCACGCTCAATGAATGATCCGTAGTTGGGATGAATCTATCCTATCTAATCAAACAACATTGTAGTTAAAAACATGTTCTTAAATGTATGGGATTTCACAAATGTAATTTTGTACGCACAGTATTGAGAGATTTACCATTTTATAGACCATAGACGTAATAAAGGTTTTCCTGCAATATATAAGTATATACCTATTTTCTGGTAGTACTCAGTAGTTTCGGAGATAATGGGGGAATGGTCAATTTTCATCTATATTCGACCCTCACAGTAAGCCTTTTCGTTTGTCACACGTGTTTCATGTGTTACACGGTACAGTTCGTTTTTTTTTCCTGTAAAATGACCCCCATATTCAAAATTCATTTATTTACGATACACGTACGTATGTGGGTTGCAGAAATTGGTATGTGTACCTAATTTCAACTTAATCGGTCCATTCGATTCGGAGTAAATCGGTTGTGACAGAGACACGAGTGAACCTATAAGGGTTCTGTTTTTCATTCGGACGTATGGAACCCTAAAACAAAACACGGTGTAAAGTTCACTCATCCACCATATAAAAGGGAGGATCCTCCGACCAGATGGGTGTAGTGTCTGGTGGGCAACTGCCTGACGGTTGATGTCGGGATGTTGTATACAGAGTGTGGCGTAAGTAGTGGTCCACCGTTCAGGATTCAATGAACCAGATAATTAACTATAACAATTAAAAATTTTAACCATTTTTACCCAAGGGTTACGAAAATATTCCTCTCTACTGTCGTAGTACGTATAGTGATATCATTTTGAAATCGGTATTTAGTAGGCCTATTATTAAATGCATGGGCACTGACAATGTAGTACGTTTTTTTTACAAAAATCGCTCTTGAACTTGAAGGTGTTTTAAAAATTAGGGTTAAAATTAGAGAAGAACCAACTTTTTCTTCAAAAGAGCTGAATTTACATAAAAAATCATAATTTACCATGATATCTCTAGTATTCAGCAGTAATTAACAGAAATCAAAATGAAAAAAATAATGGTTTTTGTTGAAACTACAAACAAATTTGTAAAAAAAGATAGAAACTTCGTAAATAAAAGACAAAAAGGAAATATTTTCGTAACCCTTGGGTAAAAATGGTTAAAATTTTTAATTGTTATAGTTAATTATCTGGTTCATCGAATCTTGAACGGTGGACCACTACTTACGCCACACCCTGTATATGCTAGTTGCGCGGTAAACTCTGCTTGCGCGATGCAGGATTTTGCGTGACGTCAGTGTGTTGTGTAGTTCATATGTGGCGATGTAGATGCCGCCACAAATTTTTTATTCAAGTAACAAGAACTCACTGTGTTAGTAAACTTAAGAAGTATGTTAGTTTATTTTATTACCCGACTGCCTCAGGAGGGTAATGTTTTTCGAGAGTATGTATGAATGTATGTATGTATGTATGTATGTATGTATGTATATATATATGTATGTATGTATGTATGTATGTATGTATGTATGTATGTCTATTTCTTTGGCACGCTCTGTAGCCTAAACGGCTTCATGGATTTTAACATATGAGGTGTCTTTCGATTCGTCTTAATTGTGGGAGTGACATAGGCTATATAATATTTATAAAATGCATCTGCAAATACAAAAAAAAGGAGAGGAAGTTTTTTTTTAAATTAATTGCAACAATATTGGTATCAAATAAAAGCTAGTAATGAGTAGTTTTCAAATATGTATATTAATAAAACTAAAAAGCTTGAAATAAAATAAATTATTTAAAAAACAAAAAACCCGACTTTAAAAACACATTACTGAAAAGGAAAAAACAAGCATTATAATCTATACAATTTTGGTTTTGCAGGCGGGGTCAGTCGAATAACCTGAAATATGATGTAACTTTTGATTGACCCCGCCTGCAAGACCAAAATTATATAGATTATAATGCTTGATTTTCCCTTTTCAGTTATGTGTTTTTGCAGTCGGGTTTTTTTTTTTTTATATTTTTTTTTAAATTTACATATATTTCATGGCTTGGCACTGCAGTGATTGTTGTATATGCAATCGAGCCTGCCAGCATCATTTAAAAGCCGATGACAGTCGGCTTATTGTAGAATATTTAGATTCAGAAGCATATTTTTAAACTAGAAGCCGAATCCATTGCGTAAATCCACGGATCTTCAGGATATATAGTAGAAGAATGAGAACATTGAAGAAATTTAATCAGAAGTAGTCTTTTTTTTAAATTTATTTATTCAAAATTTGTATTAACAATAACATACATAAAGTCTGCCAAACTGCAAAACAGTTTGTCGGCAGTAGTAATAATTTGTCGGTTGTAGTAGTCTGGCATGACCCATCATATTCCCGAAGCAAGGTAATTACCAAGGGTAATAACCAAATACAGGATTTTCCTGTATACTGCTACGCTAATTATTCACGAACCAGGAACATCAAATAACGAATAAATACTAAAGACCAACCAACATGTTACCTAGGTACTCAATAAAAAAAGAAAAAATAAACAAGCTATAACGTCAAGTATCACTAGAATCTAGACTTCCAATAAGTCAGCTCGCTTTTTACCCCACAGGGGTAACCCTAACCCGCGTCAGCGCCAGATGTATCGAACCACTTAAACACGATCACGTATCATGTTATACATCCAGTTATAGCTGACTTCGCTTTGTATGGACCTTCTGTACACTGATAGAGCAGCTTATACTGGAATGTATAGTTTTATACATCGCCGTATGTGCGTAGAATGTAGCGGAAAAGTTTTCCTTCCAGTATCGCGTTTGGTTTTAAAATTTACATAACCCTCGAAGTGTCAACGGATATGGCAGCGTGATTCTAGTAAATTGTTCGGTAAAAGTGTTGTGTGGAGTTTTCAGGGGTTGAATAATATACTGGTTTTGTCAATATTTTTATCCTATTTGTTGCATTGTGGTTTTAAAGACGTCCAACTAAGATATTGAGCTGGTAATTCCTAATTGGGTGCATTAAAAGAGCCTCGACTGACGAACTTAGCATAGTTAATTATGGCAAATACACTCTAAGCATTAAATTCACCTACCTTGGTGATTGACCGATACTTCTACTATGTTATGAGTTATTTTCACGATGATTCGTGATAATCGGAGAGAAGACGTACCTACCCACCTAGATGTATTTAAACACTAGCTGCGCCCCGCGGTTTTTCCACCTGACGCAGGTCCTTACCGGTCACAGCAGCTTCGGGATGTTCCTGTGTCGGATAAGGCGGGAGGGAACGCCCGGGTGTCACCACTGTGTGAATCGCCCAGAGGACACGGTGGGGCATACGGTGGAGGTCTGCCCGGCTTGTGCAGATCACCGCCGTGTCCTCATGGAGGCGATCAGCGGCAGAGATCTCTCGCATCCGGCCCTGGTTCAGGCCATGGTACGGAGCGAGAGGGCATGGGCAGCCGTCACCTCCTTCTGCGAAGCAGTAATGCTCGCGAAGGAGAAGGCGGGATGGTTGAGGTAAACGCAAGTTTCGCGCCCTCTTGCCCCTAGCCGCCGCAGGAGACGCCCTGGACGTCGGGAATCCCGGTCGGATTTCCGGCCACCGTAGGCGCGGGCTTGCGAACGATGAGCAATAGGTAGCTAGTACCGTCCAGTAAGGACCAAGCCCAGGTCGACGGCGTGTTGTATTCCACGCGTGCCTCAAAGAGATGACGTCAGCACAAGTGTAGGTGTCTACTAGGGTCGATGCCTGCCGGGGTCGCGGATAGGTACTAAAGGGTTACCGAGGCCCCTGGCAATACAGGCAACGGAAGGAATACGGGTGGGTTTTAGTCAGTAAGAGTCTGACCCACCTTACAGCTCCGCCCAGAACGGGGGAAGTTATTTGATGATTTCCCACCCAAAAAAAAAACCAAAACCTACCTAGGTGACTGACCGATACTTTTAATATGTTATGAGCTATTTTCACGATAAGTCGTGATATTACGATAAAAGATGTACCTACCTACCTAGATGTATTTAAACACTAGCTACGCCCCGCGTTTTAACCCACATAAGTCGCGGTCCTGTAAGAATATTGGGATAAAAAGTATAATATGTCCTAACCCAGGTCATGGTCCACCGATGTGCCAAATTTTATTCAAATCCATTCAGCCATTTTAGCGTGAAAGCGTAACAAACAAACATACAAAAAATCAAATCTTTTCTCTTAATAATATTACTGGCTGTGACCCGCAGTTTCAGCCGCATAAGTATCGATCCCGTGGACATATCGGGATAAAAGTATTATATGTAAATTAAAAAGTAAATCCATTAAGCGGTTTTAGCGTGAAAGCGTAACAAACATGCAATATCACTTTCACATTTTTTAAGGAGCAGTTTCTCAACCGAAAATTATCGCAAAATTAACGTGAGCAGTTTCTCAACCGAAAATTATCGCAAAATTAACGTGAGAAGTTATCAAGGGCGCGAATATGGTGCGGTTGAATGTAAGTTGAATGATTTATTAACAGCCAATCGGAGCAGTCTACGCGCACTTACAATTTGTCACAATAATTTTGCGATAATTTACGTTCGAGAAACTGGTTCTAAGTGCCTGTAGCATTGTCCTTATTAAGCGAAGTCGATACCTTCTACCTTTACTTAAGTTACCTTACAAAAGCTACCATGTGTAGCAGTACTTAATTACCTACGAGACAGTTATTATCACTATCAATCTTATAACTGTCTGATGTCTAGCTAAATGTTCACTACCAAACAAGCAATATATTCTTGTTGGTCTCTGCTGCTATTCTTAGATCTTTGACAATCTTTACGGGTAGTCAGAAGCCCGGTTTTTTTGACAGAACATTGATTGAGATAGCTAAAAGATTATCAAGTAATGTCAATTAACTACGAAAATTTCCATTTCGGCCAAAAACGAATGATACATGGCAGGTCATGAATACTTATTGAAAATTCTATTAAATCGAAAGAACGAAATGACATCGTCGGACTGTCTGTTGAACACACCATTGAATTGTCCTGTGTTGTGCTTGATAAGCATGATATAGTACTCGTATGCGTATACAGACTTCCAAGTTACCAGAATCTATCAACGTTTGATTCTGTGATGGAAGATGTGCTAAAGAAACTTAGTGCTTGTCGTAAGTCAATAATCATTATGTAGTGATTTTAATATTAATTTATTAGAAAATAACTCAAATACTGTTAGATTGTTAACCCTGTTTAGGTCATTTGATTTGTCAAATGTTTTTATTGAACCAACCCGAGTGACAGCTTCTTCTGCCACTTGTAGAGATAATGTTTTTTTTTTTATAATTGATTGTAAATAAGTTGCCATCTCTCTCTCATCATCATCATTCAAATAAGGTTTAGGCCAATAACATGTAAAAATGTACAGAAATTAAACAATTCTTTGGCCAGTAACTATGTGTTCAGAGTTTTAATAATATATGTGACCCAAATGATTTCTACGCCGCGTTCTTTTTACTATTAACAACGCAATTTAATGACACTTCCCACAAAATAAACTATTAAAGGTATTTACACAAAGTTCTTATTTAGTGATTGGGCGACTCCAGGTATTCGTAAAAGCAGGGTAAAGCTTTTTAAACTTTATGGCCTAAAGCAACACTATTATGAAAAATAAAAGCTTTCATGAGTATGTTGCAAAATATTCTAAAACTTTTAAAAGTGTGTGCAAAATTGCTATAGCTCTTTAAATTAGCAATAAAATAAAATCTTCTGATGATAAAATAAAAATGATTTGGCAAATAATAAATAATGGAACAGGTAGGAAGAAACG
Organism: Atethmia centrago; assembly: GCA_905333075.3. Taxonomy (NCBI): domain Eukaryota; kingdom Metazoa; phylum Arthropoda; class Insecta; order Lepidoptera; family Noctuidae; genus Atethmia; species Atethmia centrago. The sequence goes on from HG995369.1 coordinate 25,814,005, forward strand.
GCATAATACTGAATTTAATTTAGTGACTTCACATGGGCCCATCACTTCAAATGTAGAAATAGCACAAGAATTTGAAAACTTTTTTGCTAATATACCTCTTAAAACTACTGAAACTTTAAATTCACCACCAGCGCTTTCTGCTGCCTTACTTAAAAAGTCTTTAAAGATCCTAAAATTAAATCAACAGAATATCTCTGGGGAATATCTGTAATAGTCTGTAGATCTATCATCGAAATCATTGCGCCCTATTTAGTTTTCATATTTAACACCAGTGTTGACCAAGGAGTCTTTCCAATTCTCATGAAACACAGTAAAGTAGTTCCTTTGTTCAAATCCGGTGATAGTAAAAAACCCAAGAATTATAGGCCTCTGTCAGTTCTGCCAGTTCTCAGTAAGGTGTTTGAAAAGTTGATTCTCAATCAAATGTTACTTCACTTTAATTTCGTCACTAAAATTCCATATTTTATGAACAACAGTACGGTTTCACCAAAGGGCGTTGTACGACTGACGCCGGTATCACCCTAATAAAGAACATTTTTAACGCCTGGGACGCCTGGCACAGGATGCCATTGGTATCTTTTGCTACCTATCTAAGGCGTTCGATTGCGTTAACCATGATACACTTCTGCTGAAACTAGAGCACTATGGACTGAGAAATACAGTGCTTGATTTACTAAGATCATACCTAAAAGATGGAAAGGTTAAAGTTCAAGTAAACGGCGTAAACTCATTGGGGTCTGAAATGGCAAAAGGTGTTCCTAAAGGTTCGATATTGGGTCCATTCCTCTTTTTAGTTTACATTAATGACTTTACCCCAATTACTTCAAAATCAACCGAAGATGGTGTTATTTGCAGATGACACATCATTGATCTTTAATAACGAAAATCATGACGTCGTGAATAACTCTACTCTTCAGGTCCAAGATTGGTTTACGGTAAATAATTTGGTACTAAATGAATAAAACACCAAAAGCAGTAGATTTAAATTACCTAATGTTAGAAGTAGCGAATGTGATCTCATATCGAATGGAGAAAAACTGGAATTTATTAATCAAACAGTTTTCCTAGGAATCACTCTAGACGAGAAACTACAATGGGGACCACATATAATATCTGTTGCGGGGCGGCTAAGCTCGGCCGCTTAGGCTGTTAAAAAGATAAAAAGGTTGACAGATGTAGAAACCGCGCGTTTGGTCTATTTTAGCTACTTCCACAGCATGTCGTATGGCATTTTACAGTGGGGTTGGGCTGCTGACATTGAATCCATCTTTATTTTGCAAAAGAGAGCTGTCAGAGCCATTTATAATCTACGTCTCCGTGAATCTCTTAGAGAACAATTTAAGAAGATTAATTGGTCAAGGAAAGACTCCGAATCGGTGTCGCGCGGTGCTTAATGGGTTAATAATATGACGGTACCTTGCCAATTCATTTATGAAGATATTATGTATGTAAGAAAAAATCGACATCTTTTAATAAGTGATAGACATAATTTTAATACTAGAAATAAAGATAAAATAAATCAACCATTTTTCAGATTATCTAAAATACATACATCTTTTATGGGGTCTTGTGTCAAATGTTACAACAAAATGCCTTATGATATATTGCAATTAAATAAAAGAAAATTTAAAACTCACGTTAAAAATACACTTTGTAAACAAGCATATTACAAACTAGAGGATTATATTCTTTTCATCTCATAATCAGCCTATAATGTTCCCACTGCTGGGACACAGGCCTCCTCACTTCGAGAGAGAGTGGGCCGTAATCTACCATGCGGGCCCAGTGCGGGTTGGTAGATGTCCCATGTCTTCGAATTTTTAGTTCTAGGACATGCCAGTTTCTTCACGATGTTTTCCGTCACCAGAGCCAGAGCAGTGGTAATGAAACTACCATCTAATAATAATCGCTTAATAATACTTGCCTCATAAAACAGCTTATATAATAATGGTGACCGTTTAAAAAAAAATGGAAATCTTTGTAACTTTCTGTTCTTCTCTCAAAGTCGTCGCAGTAACTGAGATAGAGGTTAGGTTAGAACTGCGACTACATCCAAGTTTGTCGCAGTAACTTGGCTATTTAGTATTTTATGTAGGACAACCAAACAAAAATTATCTAAAGATCACAAAATGAGGCACTTTTATAATAGAGAGTATTTTCAAGATTCTCAAAGGAAATAATTTGCGGTTTTTTTAAACACACTTCTTTTTTAAAGGTGACATAAAAACGTAAGTACCTACGAATTTTTATTTAAAGAACCAAGGGCACATCGCTGAAATATTTTCATATGCCGTTCGATGCTAAAGACCGTAGGTTCACATTCCGACCTGACACAAATATTTGTATAAAATACCCACAGAACTCACCTGGGGGCCACAACTGAGTCTGGGTAAAGTTAAATTATACATGAATGATGTATGTACAAGGTTTCTGAAATACCTATTTTATTTCAAACATACACCACACACGACACATACAGATGACATAATAATATATACTTACACACCCAAATTCACACTGGAAAGAGGCTACACATTTTTGAAATTTTTGTTTCTCTATTTTATTAAACTTGTTTTCTTTTTGTACTCAAACGGTAGCTACTAATTCAACGCAACTGTGAACTAATAACATAACTTAATATCACGCCTGTAATTAAAGAAGGGTTAGGCATAATTTTTGGCTGCTGAGGACAAAACTATTATTTTTTTTCAAATTTTTAATTTTCCAACTTTTACAAACTGTACTAGTTTGTTATAATTGGAAAATATTATTAATCGAGAGAGCCCTGGGGCCCATAACACAAATTTAATCTTAGCTTGGGTGCCGGAGGTAACAATCAGTGGTTTTTGCAATAAAATAAAATGGCTAAGTGCGAGTCGGACTCGCGCACGAAGAATTCCGTACCATTATATAAAAAAACGGCAAAAAAATCATATATGTTGTATGGGAGCCCCAATATTAATTTAATTCTGTTTTTTAGTATTTGTCGTTATAGCGGCAACAGTCTGGTGACAGACGGAGAGCGGAGTATTAGTAATAGGGTCCCGTTTTACCCTTTGGGTACGGAACCCTAAAAAAACAATATTGTCATAGTACTAACCTACTGTCTTTGTGTAAATTGTAAATTTGGAAACTAAGTTTATTCTATTCTATTCAATTTATTAGAACAGAAAACATACTCTTTATTATCTACACCATACAAATGACAGACATAAATGTTTTACATAGCGACGGTCCCCACGTACAATCCCCTAAGTGGTAGATCCGTGATTTGCATGTTTTGTTTTTATGACCTTCGGGCCACCCTATAGTATCGTTTAGTATAACAAAAACATGTCTACGTTGCCAAATTGAACTTTCAATCCACACACGAAATTTCACATAACTACAAAATTTACAAAAACTTCCGACGTAGAATAACAGAAGTGGTAATTCAGTAATTTTACGTTTTAAAATCAATCGTCTCCCGTGCGCCTACCATTAATGGTGATTTTAATTTTGAATGTCAATATTATATGGAAAATGTATGCCTGGAAAGAAAAAAATGAACAGAATATCGCGATTTGCAACCGCATAATGTACAAAATCGGCCAAGTGCGAGTCGGACCATGCACAAAGAAGGGTTCTGTAGTTGGGAAGTTTGTATGAATTTATCCCAAAACAAACTTAACATTGTAGTTGTAAAACATGTTCTCCCATACATCGATATATGCCACAACCAATTTTCCAAATGCAAATTTAAGTTGATCGACTATTACTCGTTAACTTGTAAAGCCCACTTAGCTGTGATATTTTTCCTTTTAATTTTATTATATTTACTCGCCATTATTTGTTTTCACATCTCCATAAACAACCATTTAGATAGCAGCGGGGGGGACCGCCACGGCGTCCTCACCTTCCGCATGACGCAGGTGCTCACCGGATACGGCAGCTTCGGGAGGTTCCTGTGTCAGATAAGGCGGGAGGAAATGCCCGGGTGTCACCACTGTATGGATCGCCTGGAGGACACGGTGGAGCATACGGTGGAGGTGTGCCCGGCTTGGGCAGAGTACCGCCGTGTCCTCGTGGAGGCGATTGGCGGCAGAGATCTCTCGCGTCCGGCCCTGGTTCAGGCCATGGTACGCAGCGAGAGGGCATGGGCAGCCGCCACCTCCTTCTGCGAAGCAGTAATGCTCGCGAAGGAGGAGGCGGGACGGTTGAGGGAAAGGCAAATTTCACGCCCTCTCGCCCCTAGCCGCCGCAGGAGACGCCCTGGGCGTCGGGAATCCCGGGTGGATTTCCGGCCACCGTAGGCGCGGGCTTGCGGACGGTGAGCAATGGGTAGCTCACCGTCCGGTAAGAACCAGGCCCGGGTCGACGGCGCGTTGTATTCCACGCGCGCCTCAAAGAGATGTCGTCAGCACATAGGTAGGGGTCCACTAGGGCCGATGCCTGCCGGGGTCGCGGGAATGTACTTATGGGTCACCGAGGCCCCCGCAACACAGGCAACAGGAAGGAATACGGGTGGGTTTGAGGCAGTAAGAGTCTGACACACCCTCCCGCTCCGCCCAGAGCGGGAGAAGTAATTTGATGATTTCCCAACCTCAAAAAAAAAAGGGGAGGGGGACACTTGACTCTAACAAAAAATATTTTACGCAAGTGGATCCTTGAATCGAAAAGTAGTGTTCACAGACCCGCAATATTTTTGAACGGCCTTTAAATTAATACCCTACACCATGGAATACACGAAAAAAAATATTTAATGTTACCGTGGCCCCTGGCATCAAAGGCAACGGAAGGAACACGGGTGGATTTTAGTCAGTAAGAGTCTGACACACCCTCCCGCTCCGCCTAGAGCGGAAAAAGTTATTTTATAATATCCCATCCAAAAAAGGGTGGTACCATAAAAAAAAATATTTCAAGATTTAATTTAGCACTTTGTCGGCGTAATTAATACGTATATCTATGCGAAATTACAGCTTTCTAGTACTAAGCGTCTCTGAGCTATAGAGTGTACAGACAGACAGACAGACAGACATGGCGAAACTATAAGGGTTCCTTATTTAATACGGAACCCTAAAAAGAAACTCAAACTCAAAGCATTTATTTCAAATAAACTATTTACAGGCACTTTTGAATTGTCAAAGACATTTCCAGACCCATGCATACATTTTTATGCCATGTACGTGACAAGGTCATAAAACTAAATGGTAATTACGACTCTGGTTAATTTAAAGACTACCACGTAAAAGTCAATAGGTGCCACTTAAGTTACTTGCAATCCCTATTGGAAATAGCCTATGTGGTACTTATTGACTTTTGCGTCTCTATGTTCCGATGTATAAGTATGTAAGTGACAAATAATACACTAAAAATTACTTTTATGACCTATCTTTTTATTTCTTTACTAGATGCGCCCCGCGGTTTCACCCGCACAAGTTTTGACCCCGTGGGTATATCGGGATAAAAAGTATCCTACGTGTTATTCCTGGTTATAAACTATCTGTGTGCCAAATTTCATCCAAATACGTTCAGTACTTTTTGCGTGAAAGAGTAACAAACATCCATTCTTACAAACTTTCGCATTTTTAATATTAGTAGGATAAAATCCAAACTAATGTTATAAATGCGAAAGTTGTTTGTTTGTTTGTTACCATTTCACGCCTAAACCACTGAACCGATCATCTTGAAATTTTGCATATACGTTGTCAGGTGTATAGAAACGGACATACGGTACCTTTCATCCCGAAAAAAACTACCCAAACAACAATAACATTCCTATGATAATAGATGGCACCACGTGTCTTTCGAATCATGATTGAATTATATTATTACTAGCTTTTGCCCGCGGCTTCACTCGCGTTAATTTAGAATTTGATAATCAATTCGGGTACTCTGCTTGTATAACATATACCTAATAAGCTTTTATACCTTTTGTGACTTTATAATAAATTGAACATGATATTATACACGTGTTTAAAACATTAAAGTGCTCTCCTGTAAAGTTTGACATTTGTAGGTACTTCTTTTTTGGGTGGGAAATCATCAAATAACTTCTCCCGCTCTGGGCGGAGCGGGAGGGTGTGTCAGACTCTTACTGACTAAAACCCACCCGTATTTCTTCCATTGCCCGTGTTGCCAGGGGCCTCGGTAACCCTTTTGGACTGCCACGCGACCCCGGCAGGCATCAGCCCTAGTAGACTAGGACTAGGCTAGGGGCAAGAGGGCGCGAAATTTGCCTTTCCCTCAACAGTACCGCCTCCTCCTTCGCGAGCATTACTGCATCGCAGAAGGAGGTGACGGCTGCCCATGCCCTCTCGGTCCGTACCATGGCCTGAACAAGGGCCGGACGCGAGAGATATCTGCCACCGATCGCCTCCACGAGAACACGGCGGTGCTCTGCCCAAGCCGGGCAGAGCTCCACCGTATGCTCCACCGTGTTCTCCGGGTGATCCACACCATGGTGACACCCAGGCGTTTCCTACCGCTTTATATGACACAGGAACCTCCCGAAACTGCCGTATCCGATGAGGACCTACGTCAGGCGGAAGGTGAGGACACTGTGGCGCCTCTCTAGTCACTCCTCAAAGAGGGGACTTATCGCCGCCATTGTGGCGTGCCCAGCACTAGTTTGCGACAGCCGTACTCTTCATGTCGCCATGAGAACCCGCCGGAGCTCCGTCCGCTGTGCCGCGATTTCTCGCGGCAGTAGAGTTACGCCCCGACGTTTCGCCTCCTCGCGCCACTCCCATACGTGCGCGAGGATTTTTACCTCCAGATCCCATGGCGGCAATCCGGCAAGGAGACTCGCTGCCTCACAGGAGACCGTGCGGTATCCCCGGATCAGCCGGATGGCCATGACCCGTTGGGCCGCGCTCAACCGGCGGGCTGGCCGCAGCACCAGGGAACGCGCTCATACAGGAGCCCCGTAGAGGGCCATGGACCGCACGACCCCCGCGTAGAGTCTCCGGCAAGTACCTGCCCTTACTGCCCCATCTCAAAAATCCATGCTGTATACGTCATGATGATTAACTGCACAGCCCCATAAAAATATAGCGTGATGATAATCGTTTAAAAGGTTAAATTTGTAACTATTTGAAATATTCTAACTGTTTGGCTCGGCTTTTTACAATTTGCTGTAAACTGAGAAATACAAACTTAATGTAATATTGCTTATCCCCACAACAAATAGCGTGATAATATATAGCCTACCAACTGACCAGACTTATAGGAAATATCTATGCAAAATTTGAACTGAATCTATCCTGTAGAATTTGCGTGATGTCGGAACATACAGTCAGGCAAACAGTAAAATTTCTAAAAACTATATTTTCGTCAGTAGAATCGATCACAGACTTTGTAGCAATTACTTTTTTGCAAAAATATTAAATGTACAGTTTTGACTTCACTACGATTTTATTATAATATATGTATTGATGATTAAGGAGAGAGGAAGTATATTTTTATCATAATTTTAGAAGTGGACAAAGATTTAGTATGCCTTACCAACACGGTAGTTAATTCGTTTATAGTTCCAAATGAACGTCCATGTCATGAAAAAAGATTTAAATAATAAACTACCATCACACACGGTGACATTATATACCCCTTCACCTAAAAACCAAAATGCCAACCCGTTCCCCTAACGGCCTTAAAAAAAAACCGGCCAAGTGCGTGTCGGACCACGCATAATGAAGGGTTGCGTAGTTGGGATGAATTTATCACAAAAACTTAACATTTTAGTTGAAAAACAAGTTCTCCCATACATATATTATGTAGATATACGTCACGGTCGATTCTCCAACTGCAAATGTGAGTTGGTCGACTATTACTCGTTAATTTATAAAGCCTTAATAGTTAGCTATGATAGTTTTCCTTTTAATTTCATTATACAAGGTGTTTTTTTTATATCACATATCTCTAGGGTATGAATGAGACTATATCAAAGAATCAAATGGCATATGAATTATTTTTCATTTATCTTTTTTTTTGTTTTCATTTTTCTTACAAAATAATTCGACAAAGTCACGATTATTAATAATAATGTATAAATAATAATAAATAATATTAATAAATAAATGAATTTTATTTTATTAATGTAAAACACTCTTACGTGCAATATGACAACGTCGCATTTTCTTAGCTTTAAATATGAATGATTGCTTTGAATGAAAATGAATTGCTCGTATTTATCAATGAAACTTAGATACCGACACACATCGAGAGTGTAGTGTTAGTATTATGATATGTTTGAAACTATGCATTTTTAGACCACATATTGTAGAACTTTTTGTATTATGTTTGCTTAAAGAATATAACCCCAAAGTTATGGGATATCAAAAAAAAAACAAGTTGTATATACGAGTACTACTGCCATGATTTTTTTCACATATCCGAAAACAGCCATTGGGGACACTTGCTTCTAACCAAAAATAGCACTTTAATATTACCCAAACGGATCCTTGAATCGAACAATAGTTTTCACAAACCCACAATATTTGAACGGCCTATCCAACGCCACACAGTGGAACGAATGTATGGGAGCGGTTGGACGTAGACATGTCCGAAAAAAAAGAGTAAAATTATGCCAAACTAATGATGCCATCTTATTCGATTACTTAATGCCTTCATAACTTGTGGTGATGAATTTCTTCATAACTCCCATATTTCGGGAGTAATTTGAGAAAATGTGAAATTTTACTATGAAAATGAGTGTATCGAGCTCTCTCCCTCCTGATTCCGGGCTTGTTTCAAGTAGCGGTCTCTAATATCATAATGCTAATACTAAGAGCTATATTTAATACTAAGACACATAGTGCGCCAAATGTGCACTTTCTGGGATAAAGAGTGATGTTTATTTTATAACACAATTTTTTTATTTTTTGTTTATTTTGTTGATTAAAACCGTTTTTCTAAAGGTTTACCTTATTACAATAACATTTCTGAGCAGCCAATTAGAGAAGATATAAGCTAATTAGGATATATAATTAGGGACTTAAGGTTTACATATAAAACTGATGCACTAATGATTACTGATAAGAACATTGCTATTATTTAATTACTAAATGGCTCTTAATACACTAATTTAGCATGCATCATTTACTAATTATCACAATAACTAATTACCTTGCAATATTTAACAAAGGATACCTGGGATACCTGGATTTTATATAAATAGGTCACTATTAGTAACTTTAAAATCAGTGTTGATTTACACCTCGTTGTATCCAAGCTAATCTCGCAATGTATTTTCCAAATTTTAATACAAATCTTGATATTCACGTTGCTTTATGCGCACGCGCACATAAAGATTTACGCGACTTTAACTATTTGTTCAGTGTTTTAAAAGATAACAGTTGTGTTCAGTTATGTGAAAGTGCTGAAACAAGTTTAAAAGACTGGTGTCGTCGATTTTGCTACCGCATTTATGCAAAATGGACACAGTCTGGAAGAAGCACAGATAAGTTTCGGAAGAAACATGAGATTTGGCTACAGGCTGCAATTCAATGGCCGGAATTACAGAATGAAAATATGGAACCTTCTACAGAAAATATAAGTGACGTCATCGAGCCCATAATTTCTCCTGCTAAATCTGATGCTTCAACTTGTACACATCCTAGTCCTCGTAAATCTTTTGAGGACCTTAGTAACCGGCAAAAAAGAAGACGCACTGAAGATAGTCTTTCATGCAGCAGTAGCAGCGCTGAAATTATGTTTTCGGCCGAAAGGGCGCTTCAAAAGGCAGGACAAAGCGATACAGCTTATGTTATGAAATACTTGACGGAGAATCCAGAAGAGGCCTCAAAAATCAAAGCCTTCATTGAAGGTAAATCAATTCAGGTACGGGAAATATCCCCTTTGAAGGCATTGGCTCTTTATGTATCGATGAACTTATCGAAATGGCGCTATAACACTCTTCGGGATTTCAACACTCAAGAAGGAGCTCTTCAATACCCGAGTTACTACATGTTGGTTAAAGAAAAAATTAAGTGCTATCCGGCCAAAGAAGATCTCACAGTTACAGAGAGCTCTGCAAAAATCAAATTACAAGCCTTGATGGATTTAACCTCAAGAAGACTTATTAGGTCGTTAGAAACCCCTGTTGATCCCAATCAACAGCTCGTATTGACCAGCAAATGGGGTTTTGACGGATCATCTAGCCAAAGCATTTATCATCAAAGGACGAGTGAAGATGAGCAAATCGATCTTGCTAGTAATTTTATGATTAGTCTTGTACCACTGCGGCTCGTCTCAAAAGGTGTAACAATTTGGGAAAACGAGCGACCATCTTCCACTTCATTTTGCCGGCCAATATTGTTTAAGTTTATAAAGGAAACCAAAGAAAATGTGCAGAGAGAGATGGCTGAAATCGAAGCAGAGATTGAAGCCTTAACTCCATCCACCATCACTGATGGAATTAGTGTCAAACACCAACTGCTGTTGACAATGATTGATGGTAAAATTCATTCCATTATATCCAATACAGCAGCTTCAGTGTGTGACATATGCAAGGCTTGTCCTAAAGAAATGAATAATTTAGAGTTAATCAAAGATAAACACGCAAACGAGGACATGTATAAATATAGCTTAAGCACCCTTCACGCTTGGATTCGCTCAATGGAATGCTTATTACACATTTCCTACAAATTAGACATAAAATCATGGCAAGTAAGGGGTGATATAGCAAAAAGGCAAGTTGATGACAGGAAGAAAAGAGTTCAAGAGGCTGTAAGAAGAGAAACGGGCTTACTTCTCGATGTTGTGAAACAAGGCAGTGGATCCACCAACAATGGCAACTCGGCAAGGAGATTTTTTGAAAACTACACTAAATCTGCTGAACTGACCGGAATAGATGCTATGCTTTTAAGAAAAATCTGTGTGATCTTGCAGTGTATTTCATCAGGAGAGAAGATCAACGTAACTAAATTCCGAGAGTTCTGCTTTGATACTGCTAAGCTTTACGTGGAGTTATACCCATGGTATTATATGCCTTCTTCACTTCATAAAATTTTAATGCATGGGCCAGACATAGTTCAGAACATGTCAATTGTGCCCATTGGTTTTCTATCCGAAGAGGCATCTGAGGCTAGAAATAAAGATTTTAGAAAATATAGAGAGGGGCATTCTCGAAAGCATAGCAGTATCTCATGCAATGAAGATATTATGCACAATCTTTTACTGTCTTCTGATCCACTTGTTACAAGTATCCGTCCAAAAGGAAATAAGTTTGTAAAAAAATCTTCTTTTAAGGAATTTTATGAGCTTACGGATTCTGAGAAAAGTGATATCGAATTTGTTAACATAAATGATTTAGCGGACATCGATTCTGAATTTGAATTAATTGATGATGATGATGATGACGAAGATAATTAAATGATGTTATTGTTTTAAAATGTGTAACTTAGTAAATTAGAGCTTACATCTTAATTATTTATTGTACTTTTAATGAAACTAGGTAATTTATTATCAACTTACTTAAAAGTCATACTCTCATCAGTTCTTGTGAATATTTTTGTTAATATATATTTCTGTATATATATAATATATTTATAGACCTCTTAATAAGTCTGTCTGCGGTTTAAAGTAAATACAAATGGGGAAAAAACGTTTTTTTTTTTAAATTTTCATTTCCTTTTATCCCAGAAAGTGCACATTTGGCGCACTATGTGTCTTAGTATTAAATATAGCTCTTAGTAATAGCATTACGATATTAGAGACCGCTACTTGAAACAAGCCCGGAATCAGGAGGGAGAGAGCTCGATACACTCATTTTCATAGTAAAATTTCACATTTTCTCAAATTACTCCCGAAATATGGGAGTTATGAAGAAATTCATCACCACAATTTATGAAGGCATTAAGTAATCGAATAAGATGGCATCATTAGTTTGTCATAATTTTACTCTTATTTTTCGGACATGTCTACGTCCAACCGCTCCCATACATTCGTTCCACTGTGCGCCATGGGATAGACGAGAAAAAAAATCATCCTCACTTGACGTGCAAGGTCTCTTTTTGCACGTAAAGCGGGGATGATTTTTTTTACTTAAAAAAAATTCATGATTTTATTTTACCACTTTGTCGGCTTGATTATTATACCCATACCAAAATGCAGCTTTCTAGTACTAAGAATCTCGGAGCTAAGCCAGGGACAGATAGACAGACCGACAGACAGACAGACATGGCGAAAATATACGTCTAAGGGTTCCTTGTTGACTACGAAACCCTAAAAAATATAAACCCTAAAAAATCGGCCTCGATCAATTTGTGCGCGTACCGCTTATGTAAATGTCTCGTCATTTAACCAAATGTCACGTTACATACGTAGGAACATAGGTATTTACACAGTAGGTACAGATATCCCAAGAAAAGTATGCGCTTGGGGAACTATCGCCTATCTTCGGAAATACGGACGTGCAATTTTTAGATCTAAAATCGAGCTGTTAGAACCATTAAAGTACTTGCCTATTTTGTATTACCATGATTGCAAAACCAAATATGTTTTAACACATTTACGTCGCAGATGACAATCTGCGACCGGAGTCTGCATACGAACGCGCAATGATTATTGCGCGTTTGTATCTGGGTTACCTACCTAGAGGCTTGTGGCTAAGTAATATCAGCCGCACGGGTCGATCAATCAGGTTAAGCTAGGCTTTCCGCAATAGGTCCGTGGATAGGTGACCATCTTTACATACCAAGACCCTCCGTGCCTCGGAAAGCACGTTAAGCCGTTGGTCCCGGCTGTCATTTGTAGATCTTTGACAGTCGTTACGGGTCGTCAGAAGCTCGAAAGTCTGACAACCAGTCTTACCAAGGGGTATCGTGTTACCCAGTAACTGGGTTGTGGAGGTCGGATAGGCAGTCGCTCCATGTAAAATACTGGTATTCAGTTGTATCCGGTAAGATTGGAAGCCGACCCCAACATAGTTGGGAAAATGCTAGGCAGATGACGATAATCTGGGTTACTCCACCTAGTAGTCATCTGCCACTTAAATGTTTTGAAAAGTATTTGGCACTGCGACAAAGCGCGGTAGTACAAAACTTAGAAGCTTTGCCTCTGTGGGTAACACTGTAGCGCAACATTCGTACTAATTCAGAAACACGAAGATTACCGAAGCGCATAACATTTCTGGTTTAACTGTGTAGTAAACCATTATAGGTATGGTGGAACATGTTCAGTCTAGTTTCCCCGATTTAACGGGATTTTGGATTAATATCCTCTCGCGACAATTTTGCGGCTAGTCGAGTTTAGATTAAGGAGTTTGTTGAATATAAGTTTTCAGATAATGTCAGATTAATCTATAGAATTATAGTTTTACTGATATAGATAGGTTTGATAAAGATAAAGATATTTTTTTTTTTTTTTTTAAACATTCGTATAGATGCAAATCAAGCATGCAATATCACAATATTTAATAAATCGTACGTACATGTTTCACCCGTAAGGCGTACAAATTTATAAAATTTACAAAAAAAATACAAACTAAATTACAAATGGCACTTTAATCCCAGTACATAATAATCAGTTATAAACATTAGTAGGTCAGTAAAATAAATTAATCATAAAAAGTCACAGAATAAAAAATGTCAAATAGGGTCATTAAAAAGGCATTTAAATTATAATAGCACTTGTCTGATAAATCTCGCATCTTTTTTTAAAATAAATTTGTGGATAGTAGTAGAGAGACTGCTTTACAAAGTAGGTAAATGTTAATTTATTGTTAATGGTAAATAAATAAATTTTTTTTTTTTTTTTCAATGTGTAAAGTCTATTGCGCAGTTTCTATTAAATTTAATTGCCCTTTTTGTAAGGAGAAAACATATAACAATATGTCATTGTTTCTAAGTTAAGTTATGCTTGATCTTTGCTGGCAAGGAATTATGTGGTATTACGATTACGCTAGCTTTTTCAACCAATGTGTGCTAATTCCAGCCACCGAGAGAATACGTTCCTGACATCTGTCAGTTGGACACGATTAGGAACTAATAAAGTTTAAATTCGTAAAACACTTTTTGTTTTGTATTCAGCTGACAAGTATCAGAAACGTATTCTCTCATCGGCCGGAGTTTAGGTGTTTAATTCAAGATTAATGATTTACAGTCACCAATATTTCTTCCAATCATGGTTATTATTCATCATCATCATAATCAGCCTATAATGTTCCCAATGCTGGGACACAGGCTTCCTCTCTTCGAGTTTCTGTAATCTACCACGCGGGTTGGTAGATGTCACATGCCTTCGAATTATGGTTCTAGGACATGCCGGTTTCCTCATGATGTATTCCTTCACCGTTTTGAGAGCAATAGTGATGAATTTATTTATATTGGTTATTATTGGTAATTGTGATTCGCTTCAACCGTTCAATACCTACCTATAATATTTTAAAATAGAAGACAAAAAATATTGTCACGACCCAAGACATGGTCTATGAAAGTATTATCATTCTAATCGTCCAGAAAACACGATCTATATTTCATTACAATATTCCAATATAAAAACAGATTAGGGATGTTGAAAAACGTTTAATTCGACCACATACTACTCGCCGTAGTCACAAGTAAATATTATATTAGTAGAGTACCCTTTCAGGGGATAGCATAAGAGTTTGCTTTCACATATCAAATATACATCCTTTTATCCGATTAATATTTGTCGTGGCTATATTTGGTTTGCGAAGTCTCGTTGATACCGTGACACATTATTTTGACAAAATGTGTTGAGGCACTCATTGACATATGTGTGATCGATATTGAATACAAACTGTCGCTCGCATACGCTCACGGTTTCACTCGCATGCTCGCGGAACCTGGATAAAATTAAGAACGATGCTGTCTAAATTTTCATATAAGTTTCATATTCGTGAAATCAAAAAAGAAACAAATCTAAAAACTGCGTTAGTCACGTATTACGCGTATGTCTATTCATGGCTCAAATATGATATCATTTTATAGTACAGACGCACCTATATCATTTATCCTACAATTAATAATAATAATATGTACAATTATATAAAAAGGGAGGGCAAAATATCACAGGGCGTCAAAAAATTCGTCCGCATCGTTGTCAACAGGAAACGTGCCCAAAAGGCTGGCAGCATTACCACGTTGATTATTGAAAATTATTATTTATCCTACAGAAAAAACTTATCAGGACTTTAGTTACCCGAAAGATACCCGGAATTCTATACGAAAAGAGAAAACATACAAACTAAAATTAAACTAAGACACAAAAACAGACTAAACATTCCAACATCACGACTAAAATGCATTCCTCTAGTACTTATGTAATGTCATTAATATTATTTAATAAGCTACCGGAACAAATTAGGAACACAAATAAATATAATAGTTTCATTAATGCATTAAAACTATTTCTATTAAGTAAAAACTACTATAATATAAATTAATATTTAAGTGATAAAATAATAATATCATAACATGAAATAATAACTATACATGACTTATTTTGATTAACATTATTCTTACTTTTACCATTCCAACTGTTTACTTTATCTTTTGTATTTCTTTTATTTTTAGCTAACTTAAATTTAATAATATTAATAACACTAACATTAACTTTATCTAAATAACTATAACTATTAATACGAATAATAATAATTCACATATGAATAAGAATAATATAAGAATTGTAATTTTAAAATTGTTTCTTTGATTTTTTTTATTTTTATTTTTTACTATGTTGCTGTGCCCTAGCAGGGTCCATAACTGTTCTTTAGCTTTAAGCCTTATGTAACATCTTTTATACACATTATGGTGTGCTAATAAATGAAATTAATGAATGAATGAATGAAAATGATCTAATCTGCGTTTCCAATCATGTACACAAATAAGTACGGGTTTTTGGAAAAAATAAACATAAACATAAAGTATTATAGTTCGCGCTACCACTTCAATTGTTTTTTGACTTTTTCATAATAGCTGTCATTCTAAAATCAACTTGATTAACACTATTTTAAAGTTGAGAATTATTTGTCTATGTGGAAATATCAATTCAGAAATAAGGATTTGAAAATACCTAATATTTATGTAATATTTTATCCTCACTCTTTCAAAAACTTATGCGTAACAAAATTCGAACATCTTCACAACCTTTTTATATTTTTGATGATAATCAAAATCAAAATATTTTATTTCACATAAAAATACATGGGCAACCTACAGAAGCTAGGTGCACGGTTGCAATTGGTCGTTTCCTATGGAGAAAAGCCGGCAAGAAACTCCACGGTCACTCTTTTAAAAATAATTTAATCCGACCACAAAAAGCTTGAAATAATTGTAACAATACGTCTGGGTTACTGTAAAAGTACAGTTTTCGTGGTGCTAAACCATTCGTGTCAGTCACAGCACCTGTTAATAATTTCATCACTTTTGCGCTATCGAAAATATAGTTTATTTCGCCTTTGATTTACTTAATGAAGATATTGTATAACCATTCATTAATATTTTGATTTTATCTCAAGTCTTATGTGTGATTTTTAAAAGTCTTGATCTAGTTTGCTAAATAATAGGAAAATACATTACTGACAAGGTTTTAAAAAAAATAGGTTTTGCAAAATTATTTCTCTGCTATATTTTGTATAGAAGTTGAAAGAAGTGCTTCTGCCACATGCCAGTAGACTATAATATTGATATTATTTTTTAATGTTCAAAATAAGTAGTTTCTTGTAACAAAATGATCAAACGTCTGTCTCGCGTCATATTTCGGAAAACTCTTTGCGAATGTTAGTCCCTTCCAGTGATATACAAAACAAAGAACTCGACTCTTCAAATGACAAATAACTTAAATTCTATTCTTGTTTAAATTCTTTCCCTTTCTCAGAAAAAGTGAAGATAATTAATTAAAATTAGCCGATTTTGTGCACGGCCCCTTAAAATCGATTAACTTCAGGAATTCGTATACAACTAATTCTTTAACTAAGTATTTTTGATGTATAGTCGACCTCGTAACTGCTCTACCACTTTAGACAACAACACACTTGAAACTTTATTATAGTTAAAACTATCTAACTGTCACATACTTTTGTCGTTTTATGTCGAGCCTGTCATAATTCAACCTTATAAATAGGTGGTAAAGTAATTACAAAGCCTACCTACGTCTTTTTTTTTTTGGGTGGGAAATCATCAAATAACTTCTCCCGCTCTGGGCGGAGCGGGAGGGTGTGTCAGACTCTTACTGACTAAAACCCACCCGTATTCCTTCCTGTTGCCTGTGTTGCCAGGGGCCTCGGTGACCCCGGCAGGCATCGGCCCAGTGGACTCCTACATTTGTGCTGACGACATATCTTTGAGCCGCGCGTGGAATACAACGCGCCGTCGACCCGGGCCTGGTCCTTAACGGACGGTGAGCTACCCATTGCTCACCACCCGCAAGCCCGCGCGTACAGTGGCCGGAAATTCGCCCGGGATTTCCCACGCCCAGGGCGTCTCCTGCGGCGGCTAGGGGCGAGAGGGCGCGAAATTTGCCTTTCCCTCAACCGTCCCGCCTCCTCCTTCGCGAACATTACTACTTCGCAGAAGGAGGTGACGGTTACCCATGCCCTCTCGCTCCGTACCATGGCCTGAACCAGGGCCGGACGCGAGAGATCTCTGCCGCCGATCGCCTCCACGAGGACACGGCGGTGCTCTGCCCAAGCCGGGCAGACCTCCACCGTATGCTCCACAGTGTCCTCCAGGCGATCCACACAGTGGTGACACCCGGGCGTTTCCTCCCGCCTTATCCGACACAGGAACCTCCTGAAGCTGCCGTTTCCGGTGAGGACCTGCGTCAGGCGGAAGGTGAGGACGCCGTGGCGTCTTTCTAGCCACTCCTCAAAGAGGGGACTTATCGCCGCAATCGTGGCGTGCCCAGCACTGGTTTGCGACAACCGTACTCTCCATGTCGCCATGTGATCCCGCCGGAGCTCCATCCGCTGTGCTGCGTTTTATCGCGGCAACGGAGTTACGCCCCGGCGTTTCGCCTCCTCGCGCCACTCCCATACGTGCGCGAGGACTTTTGCCTCCAGATCCCATGGCGGCAATCTGGCAAGGAGGCTCGCTGCCTCACAGGAGACCGTGCGGTATCACCGGACCATCCGGATGGCCATGACCCTTTGGGCCGCGTTCAACCGGCGGGCTGGCCGCAGTGCCAGAGAGCGCGCCTATACAGGAGCCCTGTAGAGGGCCATGGACCGCACGACCACCGCGTTAGCCTCCGGCAGAATGCGTTTGGACCTCCTAGATTAGGCAGGAGTCGCTTCAATGCAGCGCCTGCCCGCTCCAGTTTGGGAGCCGAACCTCGGAAAAGTGCCCCCCTGCCAGCTAAATGGTTGATTTTTGGATATGTGAAAAAAATCATGGCAATAGTATATATAACGAAATTAAAAAGAAATCTATAATAGCTAAATAGGCTTTACCAGTTAACGAGTAATAGTCAACCAACACAGTGGACTGTGCATCACTTGACATCTGGAAGTGTATGAGTACTGTGTTGAGCAATAAATTTCAATTGAATTTGAATTTGAAAAATTCAACTTTCTTTTGCAGTTGGAGACATGGCCGTGACGTATGTATATCGATGTATGGGCGAACATGTTTTTCAACTGCAATGTTAAGTTTGTTTTTGGGATAAATTCATCCCAATCACGGAACGCTTCATTGTGCGTGATCCGACAAGCACTTATCCGGTTTTTTTTAATACTTAAGTTAATGAAATCCTTGTGGCCAAGTCACGAGTTTCTCGTACCGCAGTTTTTAATTAATAACAAAGCATTACAAAGTTAAAACCCACTATTCCTATTGCTACCCTAACGTCTCATCTTTTATTTATAACACCTGCTATCAAAGGCACTTCCCTTTGTCCTACATTATGGTCTAATTAAGTTATTATTTTCATAATCAAGTTTGTACTCAAATTAAATTGTGATGAGATGAAATTAATTGAAGATTTTGATGTTTAATAACTTTGGGAGCCGCCGCAAAATTTGGTTGGAAATTGCGAAATACTGAATAAGTTACGGTACCCAAAAATTTAGCGTGATTTAAGTAGAATTAAAAAATATATTGGAGTGTAAAATTCAATGTATGTTTCTGACAGCCGTTTTAATTTCGATGCACATGATGTTTTTTAAATAAAGTCTTCGTTTTGGTACTGCTCCTCGACTGAATTTGTACTATAAAACAAATTATTACCGTCATTATTAACGCCCCACAAAGACATATAGTGACCTCATTGGTGTTGTTCTTCAAAAAGGTCAGGTGCGTACTTGCGTGCATGTATGACCCGATGTATGAACGTAAACGAAGCAAAAGGAGTATGTAACGAGCGTAGCAGGTGGCGTTCTATAGTTTCCGCATTGGGAAGAAGGCGTGAGTTTATGTTTATGTGTTATTAATCAATTTTAACCCGTCAGTAGAACTTTGTTTGAGGTCGAAACCGAATCCCGAACCATTACCTGAGGAAAACTGAAAAACATAAACAAAATGAAAAATAAACTAAGATTTGATTTTAGCAATTCAACTCAGCTCTAGAATACATTTTTTGACAAGTTGAGAAACCATGCCCAGCTCAAAGCCTGCATATAGTGCATAAACCGACATCGAATTCCAAACAAATTAAAATTCCTTTGAACTCTAACGAGAAATGCAAAAATAGAACAAGTTTTCTTTTTATAGCAATTCATCTCTTCACAGGCTGTCGGGTCAAAAACCCGTACCAGTGTACGGGTTTTTAACCCGACAGCCTAATCCCCGGATCAGCCTGTGTATCGCCTCTTTAATCAAGAAAGTAAGGGATTTAACCTTCGAGCATTTTTTACCCTATAATTTTAATAACTGGATGATTCCGCAAAGATTAGCAAGAGCACTTTTGGGTAAGCAAGAAATTCTGCGACACACGCTCGATTAGACCATACAACATTTACAAATATTTTACTCGAAAGGATTTAGAATCCTTTGAATTCCAAATCCACTTATGCCAAATTGAAATGAGGGTATAAAAGAACGCAGGTAGGCTTAAAAAATGTTTTCCTTTTTATCATATTTGAGGAAATTGAATTGAACGCCTGTGGTTACTTTACCAAAGGGCCGTCCCAAAAGATTAGGAGTTTTCCTATTCATTTATTTAAGGGTAGATTTAGAGTATCTAGATTTTAGAATTATATAATGGTGTACATACTAGGCTGATTCCCGTCTTACCAACTTTCGTTCATTGAGGAGCAAACACCCATCATATTATTTATTTGCGTAAGTATTATTATTTATAACCATTTACCTAGATTTTACTAATCTAAAGTAATCTAAATACATACAGACATACATAAACTCACGCCTTCTTCCCATGGGGGTAGGCTGAAACTATAGAATGCCACCTGCTACGCTCCTTACATACTCCTTTTGCTTCGTTTACGTTCATACATCTGGTTACGCACGCACGCCGGTTGCGAATACTACGCACCTGACTTTTTTGAAGAACATCATTATTGAGGTCACTATATGTCTTTCTGGGGTAATCTGAATCAATATAAAATAAATAATCAGTAGGAATATTTTTAAGGTTTTTGAAGTGTGAGGCAACTATACTTTTAAAATTAATAATTAAAACTGACTATTTACACCAGGTACGGTGTAAATAGTTAGTTTTATTTATTCGTTTTAAACGGTAATATTAATTTTACATTAAATAACTATTAAAAAAAACGATATTAATGTATTAGAGAGGTGTCTTCCCAGTTTTAACTGTGTGTACAATCAATGTAATTCAGATCAAAATCCTGTTAAAATCAAGCCTGTTCAGTCTCTCTGAGTGGTTTTTAATCTCAGGGACCTTTTTCGTGAGATTGAACAAACCTGCGCCTAAATTAAGTTGTTATTGTTGAGATTTGTGTGGTTCTTAGCAAAAAGTGAGCAGTGGTGGCCCAGTGGTAACGGCCGCGACTTACGAGTTGTAGGTCGTAGGTTCGAACCCAGACAGGCGCTTTACTTTGTGTAAATTATTTCATCACCACTGCTATCAAAACGGCGAAGGAAAACATCGTGAGGAAATCGGCATGTCCTAGAACCAAAAATTCGAAGACATGTGACATCTACCAACACGCACTGGGCCCGCGTGGTGGATTACGGCCCATTCCCACTCACAGAGAGGAGGCCTGTGTCCCAGCAGTGGGAACATTATAGGCTGATTATGTATGTTCTGTAGCAAAAAGTCTTAGAGTACTCGTATAATTATTTTATTTCTATAAACAAATCGTACTTGGATTTATCAGCACAATACAGTTACTTTGTGTAAATCTAAATTGGCGACCCGTGTATGGTTTAACATTTCATTAAATCACTGCCCCGCATCAAAGATGTTGGTAAATTTTCAATGTTATTATTATTGTTTTTGTTCAGAAAGGGAGACTAAAAAAGGAATAGTGTTATTGAACAGACCCTCCGCTACAGTTTTACTAAAACCAACAAAGATGGCAGCAGCATGCATCGGCGCATGCCGGGGTTGCGGGAAAGTACGAAAGGGTTACCGAGGCCCCTGGCAATACAGGCAACAGAAGGAACACGGGTGGGTTTTAGTCAGTAAGATTCTGACAGACGCTCACGTTCAGCCCCAGCCAAAAAAAAAAAGAGATGGCTCCCCATTACAGACGGGCGGCCATAATTAGCTTAGCCATAAGGTCACGTTTCTCCAGGGAAGGGGTCAGGTAACCTCGCGGTGGAAAAACAACTCGCTTCACATTCGTTTACTGTTTTGTTTTTCTAAATGATGACACCCACAAGGCAGATGGTTTATTTTTTTTAAATCGATGCTGCATCATTCTTTTAGTTAAATATATTGGTATCACGACAACTCGGCCTGGACAAATCGACCCCGGGACAATTCAACCCCAAGATAACTCGACCCGGACAAATTAACCCTGACAACCCGACCCGGGCAACTCGACTCCGCTAACTCGATCCTGAGAACTCGATCCCGACCACTGTATCCCGACAACTCGACTCCAACAACTGGACCCCGACCCCGACAACTCATCCCTGACAAGTAGACCCGGACAACTCGACCTCGACGTCTCGACCGCAACTTCGCGACCTCAACCTTGACATCAACACGTTGATTTCTACAACTGATACCAAACAAAAATAATTTTTCACTTTCACACTCGTCACCCCTCACTTGTCAAATGTAAACTGATTAATCTGATAGAAGTAATCGTAATCACTAAGCTAGGGCACCCCGACCGGATGGGTTAGGTTAGGTTAGAATTGTGACCAACCGCGCGCGAGCCGAGTCAGTGAAGCGAGCGGTGTCGGAGAAGCGGCCGGCGAGCTTTACATCCAAATTGGTTGTACTTGGCTATTTTGTATTTTAGGACAGTATTTATTTATCGACCGCAAAAATGTTGTATTTCACAGTATTTCTGAAAAAAAAAACTATGAAAAACCAAGTTAATTCTGCTGTTGTAACCGAAAATATCTCAAAAACTCTCAAAAATATTGGCTTAAATACCAAAGTCACTTAGAAACATTCTACATATATAAAAAATCTTGGTTTTGACCTACGGAACCCTAAAAATGGTAAGCGAACCGTTCGTTCTGGTGATCTCCTGGTATCCTCCATAGAAACTGTTGTTCCCATTCCCATGTCAGAAGCGATTAGTGGGGGGCCAGTTGTCTCAGGGTTGAGTTATCGGGGTCGAGTAGTCTGGTTCGATTTGTCGGGGTCGAAAAGTCGTGGGGTTTAACTATCGCGAAGTCAAGTTGTCTGGGTCGAGTTGTCGTAGAATCAAGTAATTTCTTTAGCCTAGTAGGTGGCCACGTTGATCGCGGCTTCAGTAGCGTTCTTTACGTCCTCAAATTTGCAGAAGTACTCTTTGAACACTTCATCAAGTCGGCCATTGTCTGGTCTGGAGCACCACACTCGCTCCGGGTATCGGAAAGACCCATATACCCCCATTTTGGGAGATTATGTTTGCAGCACATTGTAAGTAGGTGTGATAAGAACCCATAGTGTAAAACTACTTACCAATAGGAGCTGGACCACCAAGCCAGCCGGGTGCCCATCCTGCTCCCAGCCCCTTCCTCTGCCTTGCCAGAAGTTGTATCGTCAGTGCGTACGTCAGCAACATCACCATCAGAGGGATGTAGAATGAGATGATGGACCCGATGGCCTTGTACAGGTTGTCTGGGACCTGGCATGAGCCGTCAATGAGGACTGAGTCTGCATTCTGTGGGAGAGAAGAGAGTTTTAGAAATTGAGGTAAGATTCTGAAGTGTGTTTAGTGATAGGTTGTTTAACACCCGGAATCGGAATCGAGAATTTGAAGGTGAGAACTTGTCAAACTGTACTTTAGCATTGCTTATGGTGATTCCTTTAATGTAGCCCGCGAAATTTCAATTCAGAAACTAGGTATAAGTCTGGTTGTGGGGGTTTTAGGCCTTCAAAAAGCAATCAAGCGACTACGAGTTAAGCCAGTGCGAACCCCACCTGTTGCTCTATTGACGTGAATCTACTTTTAGTACAAACATATTTAGAAAACTTGGCTTTTTTTTTTTTTGAGGTTGGGAAATCATCAAATAACTTCTCCCGCTCTGGGCGGAGCGGGAGGGTGTGTCAGACTCTTACTGCTTGCTTACTGTTGCTCTATTGACGTGAATCTACTTTTAGTACAAACATATTTAGAAAACTTGGCTTTTTTTTTTTTTTTGAGGTTGGGAAATCATCAAATAACTTCTCCCGCTCTGGGCGGAGCGGGAGGGTGTGTCAGACTCTTACTGCTTGCTTACTGTTGCTCTATTGACGTGAATCTACTTTTTGTACAAACATATTTAGAAAACTTGGCTTTTTTTTTTTTTTTGAGGTTGGGAAATCATCAAATAACTTCTCCCGCTCTGGGCGGAGCGGGAGGGTGTGTCAGACTCTTACTGCTTGCTTACTGTTGCTCTATTGACGTGAATCTACTTTTAGTACAAACATATTTAGAAAACTTGGCTTGAGAACTAATAAATGTGAAACCCATAGTCAGTATTCTTAAAATTAAGGCATGGGTAAAAGTTTCACAAGTATCATGCCACGTAAAAAAAATATTTAAAAACACAATTGAAATGTTACCATATTAAGGCTCCCGGAGGCAGGCGCGACGAGACTGGTGAAACAATTTTTATGAAAACTTCACGGAAATTGTTCTACCAATGTCGCGTCGCGCCCTTATATTACTTTTATAAACTTATTTCCTACGTTGTCAGTTCAATAATGTCACATCAGGCACATCACGCAGGTACTATAATAATAGTACCTGTTTATACTTGTTCCTTTAATGGAAAAGAAACAAATTTTCTTATTAACCGTAATCATCCAATATAGAGTTGAAATTATAGTACTCTTGACTTACAATTTGGGGGAGCAAAGGTGATAATGTAATGAAAACAAAACAGGGAGAAAAATCGCTATTGGAAATAACCCAAGCCCCACTACGCTTGCAAAACGAATTAGGTGAAAACATTTTTATGTAAAAAGTTGGCAAACAAACTTCAGAAGGAAATTGGTTACCGCCGCCTAAGGACTTCTGTAACAATAAAAAGTTTACCGGAACTAAACCCATTCAAAATGGTACAATACTGCTTGGTGGCAGAAATATGTAGATATACATAGGTGGTGTACTCGTATATTCCCCGGTTAGGGAAGACTTTTCGCAAGGAGCTCCACTATTTCTTTAAGTAGACATGAAATATGCCTACAGACTGATTACTATGCTCTAAAAATAATGGCCTTAATTTCTCGTGCAGACTGGCATGATATCGCGGGTGCGACAGGTAGCGCGACACATTCCATGATAAGTTTTCATAGACATGACGTGCTACTAGTGTCGCATCGCGCTGTCACGTCGCGTCTGTGTGTGGGAGCCTTTAATCAATTTTTTAAAATACCCGGAGAAAGAGTGGGTATGCCTTTAAACTGTCAGATAAAATCCTAGTGTTTTTCAGATATCCAAGACTGACATAATGAACCAACCCACAATCTCTCGCCAATTTAGCGAATCACATCAAACTAATCTAAGATTGTATAATTATGTGGTTTAATTATTAGTACCCGGGAAAAACAGCCTAATATGATATATATGTCGCAGCTATCTGGTTAAATTAGCCAGCTAATTGGACGCCTAGGCCGTTCATTAAACGCCGGCACCGACGTCACAGCTAACTAGCTTAATTAGCCGTTTAGTTAACAGCCTAACCGTTAGAAGTATCGCTCGCTCGGCTCGCACACTGTTGTTCACAGTCTTAACCTAACCTAACCCATTTTATCGGAGTGCCCTGGCTTAGTTACTGCTACCACATCGGCGCGCGTGGTTGGTCAAAGTTCTAGTTGTCCTTCGGCTATTAAATTGGGTGCCGGCCGTTTGATGAACGGCCTAGGCGTCCAATTAGCTAGCTAATTTAACCAGATGGCTGCGACAGAGTTAGGATATTAACTGATTAAGCTACTTGGCTGCGACATAAACATAGTTATGTATCGTATGTCATTACAATTACTTCAAAAAAGACAGCAAGGCCTGCGCCTATTGACGGGAGCCATCACGGGACACTGTTCACTAAACAAAGACTTCTTCACAATAGGCATAACGGACAGCCCTCTGTGAAGGGCTTGCATGGAGGCAGAGGAAACCGTTGCGCATGTGCTCTTTGAATGCACAGGCGTCACCCAGATTAGAACAGAAACCCTCGGGGCACTCAGATCCTACACAGATGCTCTAAAGAGACCAGGAGATGTGATCAACTTCTCGAGGGAGGTGGGCTGGTTGGAATAACCACCGAACGGCCGCCCTGGCCCACGCACAATGGTCCACCTGAAGAATTAAGTGTGGAAACCAAACCCACAACCAAACATAGAACACAGGCAGCAGTTTTGATGTGGGTTAGTTCATTTTGGCAAAATTAAGCTCGATTATATTCTACATGTGGCAAAATAGGAGACAAAAGCTTGTTCCACCTAATTCAATTTATAAATATCAACGATCAGTAGATTATTTTTTACCGATGTGAATGCTTATTGCTCAATCTAGATCTCACTCGCTTTGGGTGTTATCATCATAACATTTTATTGTTATTGTTACTTTACTGCGAAACGGCTAACATCTTAATATCGTTACGATAATAAACCGATATTTCATACGTAACGATAATGTTTCTGTGTGTTTATTCTTGAATATTTTTTTTTGATGATTGCGAAATAAGTGAGCGGTAACGTTTATTTATTTATTCAGTTGTTTGATTATACATCATCATAATATGTTAAAATTTTGGTATGTCTGTGCAACTTACACAAAAAATATATGAAATTAAATGGCAGTTAAATTGTTAGGAAAAAGTTGTCAGAAATGGATGCCTTTTGGCAAATAGTCTGCTTATTGTAATCGCTCTGTAGATCATTCAAAGTGTTAAAATTAATTATTTAAAACATAATAGGAAATACAAGGAACAGTACTAGTACATCATGAGGTCAGGAGGAGTAAAGTATTATTGGGTTTTTCGGAATTTCTCAGTAGTAGCCCGGAGACTGGATTTGTGCCCTGTTGATGGCAATAGGCTCGCCCCCTATTAAATGGTACTTAGACATCATCATCTGCCTGCCTTTTCCCAACTATGTTTGGGTCGGCCACCAGTCTAACCGGATGCAGCCGAATACCAGTATTTTACATGGAGCGACTGCCTATCTGACCTCCACAACTCATTTACTGACTAACACGACACACCTTGGTTAGACTGGTTGTCAAACTTTCGGGTTTCTGACGACCCGTAACAACTGTCAAAAATGACAGTCGGGACCAACGGCTCAACGTGCTTTCCGAGGCACGGAGGGTCTTGATATGTAAAGATGGTCACCCATCCACGAATCAACCGCGGCAAGCGTAGCTTAACCTGATCGATCGACCCGTGCAACTGTTATTACTTAGCCACAAGCCCTGGCATATAGTACATAAATATATGCGAAATGTTGGTTTAGGTACAATAGCCTACCTCCTCGGGGATTACAGGCATGATGGTGTTAGTCAGCTAAAAGCTTTATTTACACAGAGCAATTTTATTACCTGTTGAATGCAATGATATGAAATCGAGCTGTAAGAAAAGTTTTCTAGTTCAAACGGTATAAGAGGCCGACAACACCTAAAGCGCGGTCACTGTCTGACTTCATAGAAAAGAAAGAGAAGCGCGATGACACAACGCTGGTAATTTATTGCAAAATATGAAGCAATTATCGATTTACAAAAAAGATATACATTGTATAAAAAAAAATAAAACACTATTATGCTAATAAGTTGCTTGTAGAATAATCTGACAAAAAATCAGAATGATTCCATGTGTGTATTATATATTATTATGGTTTTAATCGTTAAAATATTTTTTTAGAGGTATCTTCGTGATTTTTTTCTATCGTATCAAAATAGTTATATTATGTTTTCAACACACTATCTACCTATCATACTCGTATATCCTTAAAAATATCATATATTTTTCTGATTTTGTTTACTGCAGTGGATCATATACTTTAATGCATTATAAAACTTGTAAAAGTTGCGTTTAGGTCCTGTAGTCCCCTTAATACAATTGAGAAACTTTCAACGGGCTACTGAATTGCTCTATGTGTGGGCAAGATTGAGCAACATCACACTAGAACCGAAATACTTTTTATAGCGATGTGTGGCAATTCCTTCATATAAAGAAAATACCATCATCTTGCATAACACACTTTCAATCATAATCCGACGGATTTGAAGGAAATTCCTAATCCATTGTTTCATATACATAATCAGCCTATAATGTTCCCACTGCTGGGACACAGGCCTCCTGTCTGCGAGAGGGAGTGGGCCGTAATCCACCACGCAGGCCCAGTGCGGGTTGGTAGATGTCACATATCTTCGAATTTTTGGTTCTAGGACATGCCGGGTTCCCCACGATGTTTTCCTTCACCGTTTTTGAGAGCAGTGGTGATGAAATAATTTACACAAAGTAAAGCGCCTGTCCGGGTTCGAACCTACGACGTACAACTCGTAAGTCGCGGCTGTAACCACTGGGCCACCACTGCTCTAAACCATCATTGTTTCATAAGTTTGAAAAATTCGTCGGCTCAACAACGTGAATTACGAAATGAACGCTGCTGAACAAAACAAAAACAAAGTACCTAAATGTAAACAAAAAAAAGGCGATCGCAATCATAAAACAGAATTATTTAACTAAACAAGGCACATTGTTACACACCTTCAATCTTTCCCTCAAAATTCTACCCTACCAACTGCCACCAAAACTCAAATTCCCGTAGCAACAACAAGAAAATTCAATCAATTAATTTCATTCATTACAATTTAAATTGTTAATCGTGTAGCATTAACAATAGATCGTAACTCATTGTCAGGAGTATTGATCTGTTAAGAGGGATGCGCCAAGTAGCTCGCAAAATTCAAATTTGTTCCTTTTTTTGTTATTTGCAGGTCAGTGTGTGGTTGTATGTTGATCAAAATTCGATTCGCGAACGTAAAATATATGTATTTACAGAATTATAATCATTAGAATCATTAATACAACTCTTATAGTTAGAATTGGCCTCAAATGTCATGATTTCATGAAATTATCATTTAATGGTCAGTAGGGACTGGTCATTTCTTAGCTGCCATGGTTTATTTATATTTATTTATTTATATTTATATATACTTTATTGTACACCACAAAAAATACATAACAAAAAATTAATCAAACATTACAAAAATGTATTTATTTTAATTTATAAATTGTTTTTATCTTTTTATTACGGACACTTTTAACGTGCACGTCTTTCTACATTGTTCTCACATGTATAACTTCAACATGAATGATGTAACCAATATTTTTGTAACAATATTTTAATTTAAAAGAGTGTCCGTGGAGTTTCTTGCCCGTTCTTCTCCATAGGAACCAACTACGCTTTGGAATGGGCAACTACCTTTATTTATCTTTCTGACCGACCGACCCCTTGACTATTCAAAAGTGCCTGTATCTGGTTTATTTGAAATAAATGCTTTGAGTTTGAGTTTGAGAGTTGTATTGATGATTTTAGTTAAATGATAAATAATTTTATTTCTGTAAGTTGGTTTGTACAAACACTTTTACACGTCAATCATATTTTAAAAGTTCTGTAAGTACATCATTATTTATTATGATCGCAAATCATATTTTGAACAATATAGCATAACCAGACCATAATGTTCCCACTGCTGGGACACAGGCCTCTTCCCTTCGAGAGGGAGTGGCCTGTAATTTACCACGCGGAAGTCACATGCCTTCGAATTTTTGGTTTTAGGACATGCCGATTTCCTCACGATGTTTTCCTTCACCGTTTTGAGAGCAGTGGTGATGAAATTATTTACACAAGTAAAGCGCCTATCTGTTCCGGTTCGAAATTACAACTTGTAAGTCGGGACCACTGGGCCACCGCTGCTCTTTCATTTGATCAACATACAATGTGAAGATTGCAACAAACGTTGGCGTTTTTACTTTATAATACTTCATTATAGCACATTTGCTGTTAACTATTGTCACACTTAGAAGTTCAAGAACAAAAGACCTATTAGGTTAGCGGAGGGTGGGAAATCATCAAATAACTTCTCCCGCTCTGGGCGGAGCGGGAGGGTGTGTCAGACTCTTACTGACTAAAACCCACCCCTATTCCTTCCTGTTGCCTGTGTTGCGGGGGCCTCGGTGACCTATAAGTACCTTCCCGCGACCCCGGCAGGCATCGGCCCTAGTGGACCCCTACTTTGTGCTGACGACATCTCTTTGAGGCGCGCGTGGAATACGACGCGCCGTCGACCCGGGCCTGGTCCTTACCAGGGGTGAGCTACCCATTGCTCACCGTCCGCAAGCCCGCGTTAGCGAGTGTCTATGATGTAAAAATTGTAGTTAGAAGCTCCTAAATCGTGCCTAAATTATAACAGCAGCACGGGTCGATTAAAGGTTAAGCTACGCTTGCCCCGTTTTTTTATGTATGGGTGACGATCCATTACATATCTAGATCTCTCCGTGCCTCGGAAATCACGTTAAGCCGTTGTTTCCGAATATCATTCGTGGATCTCTTACAGTCGTTACGGGTAGTCAGAAGCACAAAAGTCGACAGACAACCAGTCTTACTATGGGGCATCGTGTTACCCAGTAACTGGGTTGTGGAGGTCAGTCACGGCGTGTAAAATACTGGTATTCAGTTGCATCCGGATAGACTGTAAGCCGACCCCAACGTAGTTGAGAAAAGGCTGGGCAGATCGAGGTACAAGCACCGCCAGAATAACTATTTATTTCGTGAATCATCATTTCTGTACCTCGGTTTAAGGGGACTACAGGACCTAAACGCAAGTTTTATACGTTTTATAATGCCTTAAAGTATATGATCCACTGCAGTAAACAAAATCAGAAAAATGTATAATATTCTTAAGGATATATGCTAGGTAGATAGTTTGTTGAAAACATAATAAAACGAATTTTATACGATAGAAAAAAATCACGAATATACCTCTAAAAATTTCTTTTAATGATTATAAACCATACTAATATACATACAATCATTCTGATTTTTTGTCAGATTATTCTACAAGCAACATATTAGCATAATAGTGTTTTATTTTTTTATACAATCTATAGCTTTTTTGTAAATCGATAATTGCTTCATATTTTGCAAAAGAAATCCGTATAGTTGCACCATCGTTTTGAATACTATATTTTTGACTGAAAGCTTTGACTTTGTAGTTTTATTTTGAACTTAGTGACGTTCGTCCATACTTTGTGAGGAGCATAGTATGTTATTAAATACTAATAAACCATCTATATACATACCTATATTAGAAATGTAAGTCGCATTTCGTGTTTGACTGTGTATCCACGTTGTTATTCTAAACTACGCAACAGATTTTGATACGTTTTCGCCATCATTTAGAGAATTTATTCGGGAAGGTACACATTAATATTAAACTTACATATTATAAATGAAGAAATTTTTTTTTGTCAAAGCGCAAAAACCGTGCGGTTCACTAATATTTTAATAAAACGATCCACCACTCAGCGATATTCACAAGGTAAAAGTTTGTACACAAAATAATAACAATGAATGATAGGATGTTGCATAGCCCGAAGCTTATAGCGTCTTTATTACTCGTAATAATTGAATATTTTTTAATTGAACAGAACACCCACTCTTTGTAAATGAACTCACACTCGACGTCTGTCTCCAATTTAATTGTAATCGGATCCCATTTCAATTGATTGCTAGTTGAAACAAACGCGCCAAAGAAACTTTATCAAATAATTGATCAACTCTTATCAATCACATAGAAGTTTTAATTTAATTGATATTTTATCATTTAATGCACCAGGCTTAATTGGTTGTAGCTAAATGAAAATATTGGAGGATCAAGATTGGAAAATTCGGTAAACGTTCGTTGAAATGTAATTTAGTTTTACACTGGCGATTAAGTCGCAATTAATGTAACTTGATTTTAATTAGTTTCGAATGCCATTGAGCTATTAAATTTTAGCAACATTTTGTAACATTTTGCTCTAAGTAAACTGGATTGACACAATGACATTGAAGGAGGTACGTGCCAGTATTATTTTCTATTTTCTGTGATGGTATTTTTTTTGGTAAACAAAGATTAAGCTTAAAATTATAGGCATGAGGAACAGGGTGTAAAGTTCATACATCCTCCATAGAAAAAAAAGGATCATTCGATCATCAGAAGGGTGTCGTGTCTGGTGGGCAACTGCCTGACGGTTGATGTCGGGATGTTGTATATATGCTAGTTGCGCGGTAAACTTTGCTTGCGCGATGCAGGATTTTGCGTGACGTCAGTGTGTTGCGTAGTTCGCATCTGGCGATGTAGATGCTACCACAAGCTCACAACAGGTAAAGAAATGCGAAAATAAAGCGAGTATTTCCAACATTTGTTGAGAAAGCTAGTCTTTAAATTAAGTTGCTAAAAATAGTATTTTAAGTGCAAACCCATTATTTATATTTGATGGATCTTTTAGTTGGCCGAATTACAATGATTTTATTTACTTATTATTATTTTGAAATAGTCAACGCATTTTTTTTATACACTGTTCTTTAACAACGGTTTTTTTTTTCTAAAATCTTTCTCAGAATCAACGTTGGCTTTAAAAGGTAAATAAATCTTTTCCGTGAAGGTATAAGATACGGGGTTCAAGGTTCTTTGTGTACCTTATAAGGATACGATTCTACTCTTAAAGTTATCTTTAAGAGAGTTTCAATTCTCAACTCTTATTATCTAGTAATTCTTGAATGTTGTATTCTTTATCACAAATCAATAATTCGGTTAGACTGATATGAACACGTGTCTTGCAGATATGCTTGTTGTGCAAAGGGTGAACTTCCAGGGGTTCGGGAAACCACATCTATCTCATATCCAGTCCAAGGACTGATAGGGACCATGTCTCCTTAAGAGCATGATGCCAACGCAATGCCGCTGAAACTAGCCGTCCCGTTGTTAGACAAGGACGGTCTACACGGTTGCCGCAGGGAAAGCCGCTTCGTCACGCTTATCAATTTGAAAGAACTGCTAGGGACCATGTCTCCAAAAGAGCATGATGCCGACGTAATGCCGCTGAAAAGCTGCTTGCGTCACTTTATGGAAGTGTTGCTCTGAGTACTCCAAGTACAGATGTAAAGTATCGTGTGAGTAATGCCTGACCAAATACCTCTTACGCTAGCGTAAGAGTTACTCACAAATCTATATAATAATATACTTAGCATTATTCTATTATTTATTGTCTTTCTAAACCACATCCAACTTCATAACTATGAATTCCCAAATCTTATTTACTATTTATTTCAATCCTTTCCTTGCTCTATTAACACAACAAGGCAAGATACAAGGCGTTAGACTTCTTCATATTTGGAATTCTTATCTCTGTCGGTGGGAGACTGACCAGTCCAGACTGCCAGTCACTCAGTCAGTCAGTCAGTCAGTCAGACTGACAGTCTGTAGTGCTCATCTCCAGAGATGAGCACTACAGAGTCGTACGGCGGCGGAGTACGACTTTTCCTCAAAATGAGGAACCGACCCAAACATTCATATTAATAGAATTAGGAAAAATGAAAATTTTATCAGCCTAGGGTTATTTAGGAACGGTCAAAACTACAATACTTAAATATTCACATATAGAATTAATGTGCATGCGTTCAAGTTTAACATACATTTTTTGCATAACTTACTTGCATTATATGAAGGCGTAATAACAGATATAAAAGTCACTAAAATCATATATCTGCGCCATAACTAGAGTTACATGACCCGCCATTTCAACAAATAACCACAATAACAAAAGTCCGTAGTAAAGTTGCATTGAATACCTACAAAGAGAATCGTGTTTTTTTTGGGTTTTCACAAAGATTTTATCAAAGAAAATGAGCACTTTCCTCAACGAACCGTCAGATGAACTTGCGGCTAAATGAAAACCATTTTCGCTCCAAAAATAACGGTTTTTAATTTCACGGTATATGCGTAATCGATGAGTTATATACATACTCTTTTAGGGCGCAAAATTGACGGAGCACTGACCTTGTAATTTATATATTTTTTTGTACATTTTCTATTCTTCATAAAAGCATTTTAATAATAATAATAATAATAATAAGCTGGCAACACCAACGTCAACACGAAATACGTTCCCTTATTTATTTTCAGTTATAATAATTTTCGACGCAGTTTTTTTTTTTCTTGTTATTGTGAAATCGACAAAACTAAATCCAAATAATAACGACATATTTAAAAAATTACAAAATGAAGCATAATCTTCTAGATTTTCACCAAAAATTTCCGGATAGGAGGTGACATGACAGATGTCACCTCCGATAAAACAGAACAAATACGTATACAAATGAAATGTTGACGAGATCAGCTGCAGTTAGAGCACGCCTACCACCTCCGGACTCTTCGCTCAGCTCCGCCTCGCCGCCACCGGTACCCAGCCCCACCGTGTGCGCTGTGACTACACCGACCGCGGCAGTTGCGTCGAGCTCGAGCGACGAGTATTTCTCTCCGCCCACGACGCCACCACCTGTTCGTCGACGGGGAGGACGCCGGCCGCCGGACGGCTTAGGATCTCGAGGCCCACCGGCCTCTGATAGGGTCCCAGCTCCCGGCGGAAGTGTGAAGCGCATGAGATGGACACAATCTGTCAATGAGAACGTCATGCGCTCATACTATGGGGCTACAGAGGGGGGAAACAATCTGACTGCTTACCGTGTTCGGATGCTCTCTCTTTTTCAGGTGCTTGAGCCAGCTGTCAACGTTTCGGCACAACGACTGTCGGATCAGGTACGGGTTATCCAGCGTAATCATATGTTGGATGACACTGTACTTGATCGCCTACGAAGTGAAATGCAGCGTAGCCATGTCATCGTCCCCCCGTCGCAGACTGTTGTACATTCACCTCAATTAAGCACGAATCAAGCTGACGAGGGGAGTGATGACAGGGCTACAAATGTAAGTACCCAGTGCAATGTGGAATTGAGGAGTGCTTTGGAAGATGCGATTCGAGAATATCGGCTCATGTCGCCCGAACTAAGACCACGCTTACCTCGTTTGCCCATGCATAAAAAAAACAGGGCGCTGGTGGCAGCTCTGGATTCGCAGTTGTCAAATTATTTTGATGACTGCGAAGACCTCACTGATACTCATTCGATTCTGTACTGCGCGGCTGTAGCGGTATGTCGTGTAGCTCACGTGAAATTTGCTAAAGACTCTAGAACTACACGACCGAAACCAACCGTACCAGCTTGGCAGTGCAGAATTGAAAGCCGTATTGGTGGGGCCAGAGCGCTCATTGGCAAATTAATCTGCTTCAGGGAGGGCAATACTCGCCCTAGAGTGATGCGCTTTGTGAGGCGAGCGTTCTCAGGGACTGATATCGGCCCTCATGACTATATGACCCGTGTCACAGAGCGCATCGACTTCCTGAAGCAGAAAGTGTATGCATGGGCGAACCGTATTCGTAGGTATAAGCGGCGAGTAGAGCGATACACTCAGAATCGTACCTTCCAGAGCGATGAAAGGTGGGTTTATAGGGGTTGGGAGCGACCGGACCAAGATGTGACTGACACGCGCCTACCGGATGATGATGTCATGTGTTCTTTCTGGCGCAGTATCTGGTCGGTGCCTGTCAGTCACACCGAAGGTGATTGGGCTCGAAAAGTCGAGCGAGCCTGCGATCCAATACCAGAAATGGGGGCTATTACCATCTGCCCCCAAGATGTAGCTCGTGCAGTCCGTCCGTTACCTAACTGGAAGTCCCCAGGGCCGGACGGACTGCACAACTTCTGGCTCAAATGGTTTTTAAGGTCGCACGCTCGCTTGGCAGCTCAGTACCAGACTGCTTTGGAGTCTGGATCGCTACCCCAATTCCTAACGACAGGAGTTACCCACCTGCTCCATAAATCAGGTAGCACCGCGGAACCCAAAAATTATAGGCCGATCACGTGTTTACCGACGGTCTATAAACTTCTTACATCTATTTTGAGAGCTAAAATTAACAAACATATAGACACCAACTCCATCATGTCTGCCTCTCAAAATGGATGTAGGAACGGATCCCGCGGTACTAAGGAGTTACTCCTCATTGATATGACCATTAGCCAACAAGTTCGTCGTTCCCGAAAGGATCTGTCGACATGTTGGATAGATTATAAGAAGGCCTATGACTCGGTGCCACATACATGGCTCATGAGGGTGCTGGAGTTGTATAAAGTAGATGCAACTCTGCGCACCTTCCTGATTTCGTGTATGGGGCAATGGAGGACGGTCCTTCGCTATCCAGGATGTCGAAATATCCAGAGGAATAGCGAACCGATAAGGATCGAGCGGGGCATATTTCAGGGCGATAGTTTGAGTCCGCTTTGGTTCTGCTTAGCCTTGAATCCTCTAAGCACACTGCTGGAAGATTCAGGTCTAGGCTATCGTATGAGGAGAGGTGGTCAGGTTATATCTCACCTCCTCTACATGGATGACCTAAAACTCTTTGCCTCCAATAATTTGCAACTGATGGAGCTACTGAAAATAACTGAAAGTTTCAGTAGCGCCATCAGGATGGAATTTGGAGTGGATAAATGTGCGGTCATGCATGTAAAGCGAGGGAAGATTGTGGAATCCGTGGGAACCCAACTCTCGGATTCCATAAACCTTAGAACCCTCTCCGCATCCGAAACCTACAAGTATTTGGGTATGTCGGAAGCGTTAGGCATCAATGTTACTGACATGAAGCAATCGTTGAAGGAGCGCTTTTTTGGCCGCCTGAAGAAAGTATTTAATAGTCTTCTGTCAGGCGGAAACAAGGTGCGCGCCTTCAACGGTTGGGTCATGCCCGTTTTGATGTACTCTTTCGGCATACTCAAATGGACTCAGACTGAACTCGACGCCCTGGATAGGAGGGTCCGTACGCTGCTGACTGCATATCGAATGCATCACCCACGGTCGTCGGTAATGAGACTGTATATCCCGCGAAAGTGTGGAGGTCGAGGCTTTTTAAACGCTAAGATCCTCCACAATCGCGAGGTATGCAGTCTCAGGGAATATTTCCTAGAAGCCGACGTGGGGATGCATCGAGATGTGGTCGCGGTGGACAAGGGCCTCACCCCACTCTCCTTGGCTAAAGAGAACTGGCGCAAGCTTGTAGTGCTTGACACTAACGATCGCAGGGAGGTATGGCAGAGTAAGGAGCTTCACGGACGCTTTTTCCGGGCCCTACATGAACCCGATGTAGATTTCCAAGCGTCCGTAGCCTGGCTACGTTTTGGTGACCTCTTTGGGGAAACCGAAGGTTTTGTCTGTGCAATTATGGACGAAGTTATCATGACGAAGAATTACCGGAGATTTATTGTGAAGGACGGCACGGTTGACGTGTGTCGGGCATGCCACCGTCCGGGAGAATCAATCCGACACATTATCTCCGGGTGTTCTCGTCTAGCTAACGAAGAGTATTTGCATAGACACAACCTTGTAGCCAGGATTATCCATCAGCAACTTGCTCTGAAATACAGCCTTGTAGAATCTGAAGTGCCGTACTACAGGTATGTGCCCGACCCAGTTCTCGACAATGGAAATATCACATTGTACTGGGACCGATCCATCATCACTGACAGGACTATTGTTGCCAATAAGCCTGATATAGTGGTGGTGGATCGAACAGAGCGGCGCGCAATGATTGTTGACATAACAGTCCCTCATGACGGGAATCTCGTGAAAGCCGAGAAAGATAAACAGATCAAGTATCTTGACTTGGCTCGCGAGGTTGTCGACATGTGGGATGTGGATTCAGCAATCATTGTGCCGATAGTCGTATCAGCCAATGGCTTAATTGCCAAGAGCCTCGACCAACACCTAAAGAGGCTCACGTTGGACGGCTGGATTAAGGGCTTGATTCAGAAAGCGGTACTTCTGGACACGGCTCGCATTGTCAGGAGGTTCCTCTCTCTGGAGCCCTGACCGCCGGTAGCTTGGACCCTGTTCCCGATACCGGTGGGCTACCATTTTTTTTTATATTTTTAAATGTTTTTATATATTTTTTATATTCTAATATTTAAAAATAAAATTAAAATGTGTAAATAATTAAATAAAAGATAATAATAATAATAACAATTTATTTGCTTGAAATATGCTGTTTTAGAGATCTTAAAATACAATAAATGGTTCTACATATTCCGCCTACTAAGTTTAGCATGCAAATTTGGACGTGGCCATGACTCTAAATTAATACACAATATTAACAATTACAGTAATTAAATTATGTCAACGAACTAATTCAAATTAATGTTAATTTATAAAATTACCTTGTCAATGTCAAAAAAAAAGAAAATAATAATGTTTGGAAAAATATAATTACAAAAGTCAAAGTAATAAAATAAATGTCTAAATTAATAAAATTACAAATTATTCATTTCTGTGCAAATTAATACATAAATTCATTTAAAATATAAAAACAATTTTCAATAAACCATGCTCTGAGGTTCTTAAGGAATCAATTCGTTGATAGTTCTTTTATTTCCTTATATATCTTTATTGCCATCCGACTTGTGTTGGTTATTCACTTTGTGCCAAAACTATGAGAATAGAATGGATACCCAACTAAAAGGATCATGTCCACATTTTTTTAAGTGAAATCTTTTTTAGACGCGTTGAGCGATTTTTGATTGGGGAAATGTAATAGGTTCGCGTCACCGACATGTGACACACACACTACACTTTATCAGTATAACTGTAAATGGATAGTTTTAAGTTTTCACTTCTGCCCACAGTCCCCATGACCGTTTTGAACAACATCACATTCTTATGAGAGATACAGATACATCCCCATATTTATAAGCGTTAAAGTTAAGTGATGATTTGCGTCTGCATAAGGCGCTGATAAGAGGCAAATGACCAAAGAAAAAAAATAGCCAAATCTGTATAGTTTGTGGTAGCGGAAAAAATACAAGGTGTCGTTTTGCATCCTCGTCAAATTCAAGGAGGTAACTATGCTAATGATTCTCGACACGAATCAATAATAAAATAAAAAGTATCTATCAGTTTTTTTCTCATTTTCGGAAATCGGCACGTGTGGGACACGCATGTTAAAAAGCGGCTCATATGATACCGCATTGTAACTGCCCTTTTACCTACACACTACTGCATACGCAACGGGGTGATTCTGTTCTTAGAAAGTGGTGGATTCTAAAATACTGTCCAACTTAAATAACTAAAAAAACAAGTATGTATTAATTATATTGAGCAGGTATCTTAATTTTATTTGATAATATACGTATGTCTTTCATGACAGCCTCGTGAAATTTGACGAGGATGCAAGACGACACCTTATATATGTCAATTTTTAACATACTTCTCAGAACTTGGTTGTTACCAAAACACGTTTTGAAAAAAAAAAAAAACTCGATACTAACTGACGTTAAACTAACCTCTTACCTTGAGTTCCAATCTAAAATATCTATTAAATATACACATACGTTACGTATTTAATTAATAAGAAGGGCGTCTTATTTTAATGCAGAACTTGGTTGTTTTTTATTTTCGATTACTCAACTCAATTTTGAGTAAATAAATGATTGCATCATATTTTGCAATAAATTACAAGCGTTGGGTCATCGCGCTTCTCTTTCTTTTCTATGCAGCCTGACAGTGACCGTGGTTTATCTGTTGTCAGCGTCTTAACTATAAATAGTTTTACGTTTAAACGTCTCTTAATTTAAGCAACGTTTTTAAACAAAGTCCTCCTTATTTAAAGCGGTAATATTAAAAAAGATTATAATAATATACGGTGCTTTTCATAAAAAAATCGGTCATCAATTCATCATAATTATTGACCTCTTTTAATATTTATTGCTTTTTTTCCAATTCACTACCAAAAGCTTCTTATGTAGGTACATAATATAATACACCAGGAATCAATTCCAGCTCCACAATGGAGTGGTCTTTAATTTCACGGTGGACGATCATTGGCTGGCGTCACATGCGATGTACCACGGTACAAAGTTATAGGCATTCGTGGTATGGGATACAATGTTTGAGGTTAACATTATTTATTAAACTTAAAAACATTGAACTTCTTTAACGTACCGAGTGTCTTAAACTAAAAAAGATAGGTAGGTTATTAGAATGGTTAAATATTAAACGAGGCCAATATATTATGATGAATTAATGACCATTTTTTTTATGAAATGCACTGTATATATATTTTTTTTTAATGTAAATTTTTAATATAAATAAGGAGGACTTTGTTTAAAAACGTTGCTTAAATAATTTTGATGGCGTTTTATAAATATTTAAGATGTAAAATTTTTTAGCCACGTTGACCGATATTTGGTAGAGGCAAAACATAGGTTAAGTCAGCTAAATGCATGCGTCACTGACATGTCCCCGTCACCAACATGCTAATGTGACGTGTTGCGCCAGACTGGCGACGCACAGTGGCTGTGAAAAATATACCAGACTAATGTTAATAATATCAATTTACAAATTATGTAATTTTGATTATTCATACTACACCTACTTATTTTTTTTAAACACAGTTGTTCCAAAATTTTAAGTTTTCATTTCTGTCGGCCGTCCCTTGACTGCCTATGTTTTTTTCAATACCTTGCCTTTTATTTTGTTCGATAGTTTTTCAAAATGCAATCAGAAACGAGTCAATCAGAGAATACTTGCATGGTCGAAAGAAAACAGTCGCAGTGACCAAATGTGCTGGAGACTCCCTGGGTGTCGGGCATCCCGGGCGGATTTCCGGCTACCGTAGGCGCGGGCTTGCGGACGGTGAGCAATGGGTAGCTCGCCGTCCGGTAAGGACCAGGCCCGGGTTGACGGCGCGTTGTATTCCACGCGCGCCTCAAAGAGATGTCGTCAGCACAAGTCTAGGGAGGTCGCGTGGCAGTCCAAAAGGGTTACCAAGGCCTCTGGCAACACAGGCAACACGGAAGGAATACGGGTGGGTTTTAGTCAGTAAGAGTTTGACACACCCTCCCGCTCCGCCCAGAGCGGGAGAAGTTATTTGATGATATCCCAACCAAAAAAAAAAAACTGACCAAATGTGGCGAACATAGAACGTGCCTTTTCTGCATGAGAGAGGCAAACAGACAATCATTACCTACACGTTAAGTCTGTAAAATATCATTATTATTAACCTATGACATGATATAATTTTGAAATTATGTCATTCTGTCTCCACGAAGACATTTCTTAATACGATTACTGCTCCAAAAACAAATAAACTGTTACATAAGTAATAAATTCTGACATAATACGATATTAGTACAACAATAAGACAATATCACTGATTTCTATCAGACTCCATAAGAGGGAAAACTCTTAAGTAATATGAACGCCTCTCGTGAGTGTGCTTCACTCGGGATTCACGTATTTTTCAATTATATACACGTGTATTTTTGCTTCGAACGGTAGAGAAAAATGCCAGGAGGTTGACGCGCGGTGGTGGTAAATCGGTAAATCTCGTGACTTTTATGGCGAATTTAAATAAGACAAGATATTTTTGGAGTTTCTTAATTATTTGTAAACATTGCGTTGTTTCTTCTTAGATCTAATGAATTAAGACATCTTGAACTGACCTTAGTCGTGAATATGACCTTTTACGTTTGTAAGTAGCAAACTTTTAACTTCCCCCCGTTCTATCCCGTTGTAGAAATACAACGGGATAGAACGGGTCCAACGAAAATTTGCTCGCTGCCTATAACTATAAAAATATATGAGTGTATTATCCCTTAGACATGGGTCGGTATGCGAATTCGTAATACCGAAACTATTTGTTGGTATGATTACCATTTACATTTTTGTTTATATTTTTTAGTAAATTTTGAGGGGCTTGTGGCTAAGTAATAACAGCCGCACGGGTCGATCAGTCATGGATCCGGATGGGTGACCATCTTTACATACCACGACCCCTCCGTGCCTCGGAAAGCACGTAAAGCCGTTGGTCGCGGCTGTCATCGTAGATCTTTGACAGTCGTTACGGGTCGTCAGAAGCTCGAAAGTCTGACAACCAGTCTTACCAAGGGGTATCGTGTTACCCAGTAACTGGGTTGTGGAGGTCAGATAGGCAGTCAGCAGCAGTGGGAAAAAGGCTAGGCAGATGATGATGATTTTTGAGTAAATGAACTTTCCTTCATACTTCATCCGGGCTAGGACTGGCTACAAATTAGTTTAACCTTGAGTTCCAGTTCGTATTATTTCGGTAGCGCTCGGCTCGGTTCGCCCTCGGACCGTATCGGGCATCAATCGGGTGTTGTCGCTAATACTCTGTAATCCATTATCGCGTATCAAGCGAATAGTTTCACGCAATACATAGTTATACCATTTAAGATATTACTCAAATACATAGTTATTGAAACTATTTATGGCATAAACTACCCATCTCTATTATTCCTATTTGTATTCGTCTCTGTTTGTTGCGGAAATGGTAGGCAACAACACGTTGGTACTGAGACGTATAAATGATAAATGATTTTTATTTCTGTAAGTTAGTTTCTACAAACACTTTTAAACGACAAACATATTTTTTAAATAAAGCTAGATGAGGTCGGCGTTTCCTATCTGACTACTCTGAGAAGAAAGACCGAAACAAACCCAGAGGTTACAGCCTCTTTTAAAGTCCAGACATAATCTTGGTCAGATCATGTAAAGGCCATGTAGATTGGGGTGTGAAATGGTCCTTTTGAGGAAAGAAACACACAGATTTAGTGGACCTGTCAAGTGAGAGCACGCATTTTTTAGTAATCGTGCAGCTCACCTCAGCTATGTGCGTGTGCGACTAGCCTCCCTAGCTCATCCCAGGCATGTTGAATCGGGTTGAGATCAGGACTTCTTGATGGACAAGCCATCAGGCTGATACCAACCTCCTGAACATACTCTTGCACGACCCGAGCCGTGTGTGGCCGGGCATTATCATGCATCAGCATCGATCCATCACCCATATTTACTAAATACGGCCCTGCATACTCATTGAGAATCTCCTGGTCATATCTTTCCCCAGTCAGAGTGCCATTTTCTATGGCCACTAACTCTGTGCGACCTTCTAAAGATATGCCAGCCCATACATGTAGACTGCCTTCACCGTACTGGACTCTTTCTGAGAAGCAGGATTGAAGGTATCGCTCACCAGGTCGCCTGTAGACACTTCGTCTTCCATCAGAGGTGTAAAGTGAGAATCGAGACTCATCTATAAACAAAATTCTTGACCATTCTTTTTGATCCCTCTGTATGTGTTCACGGGCATATCGCAGTCTCGCTACTCGATGCTCCCTCTCGAGTTTGGGGCCACTCGCTGGTTTTCGGGGTTTCAGGTTTGCTTCAGCCAGTCTTCTTCTCACTGTACTCTCACTAATGTAGTCCCTTCGGGTCTGAAGAAGCTGTTGCTAGACTTCAACTGCATTTAGGTGGCGATTTCTCAACACAGTGGAAACAATATAACGGTCTTCTCGGGAACTAGTATACCTGGGTCTGCCATTACCAGGTCTCCTCAAATGGTTTCCGGTCTCTTCGTACCTTCGCTTCACCTCCTGGACCGTTCGTAACGTCACACCCACCATTCTTGCAGTATGACGCATACTGATGCCTAGTTCCAGAAAAGTCATGATCCTAGTACATTCTTCAGGTAAAAGAGGCATGATAAATAAGTTTATGTGCTGTTGTCTAACTTAGCTTTTGTAACAAGATTCATCGATCAAGAAAAAAATTGAAAACAAAAACGGAAACAAAGAAAGAATGGTAAAATTGTAATTTTAAAAGGATTATTTTTGATTTTAAAGTTTTTTCAGCCATTTCTTAAAAGAAGTTTACCGACTATGAAGTTTTTATGTACAAATATACTTATTTTTCGATTCCTTTTTTGTTTCGAAAGTTATATAAGTTTATGTGCTCTTGTCTAACTTAGCTTTTGTAACAAGACTCATCGATCAAGAAAAAAATTGAAAACAAAAATGGAAACAAAAAATGAATGTTAAAATTGTAATTTGAAAAGGATTATTTTTGATTTTAAATATTTTTTCAGCCATTTCTTAAAAGAAGGTATGGAGAGACTGGAGTTTTTATGTACAAAATTAAACTATTTTTCGAATCCTTTTTGTTTCGAAAGTATATCTTATGTACTTAAAAAGTTATTGCACTTTTAAAAGTGTGATACTTAGTTTTCCAGGCCAGTGTATATTGACACAAAAATCTCTCATTAAGGAAGGCTAATTATTTTCCAGGCGACTAATAACTTAAAGGGCGACTAACTATTAGTTACTAAAAAAATAAAATAAGTAGCAAAAATAATAGGTTGGCAGCTACAGTGAAGTAGCATTTTAAGTATAAAATAATTTGGGTTAGGTTATGTTAGAACAGTGACCACTACCGCGCGAAGGCGAGCGAGCGAAGCGAGCGTGCCGCGGCATCTGCCGCCGAGCGACAGATTCCCTCAGTTGTTGGTGACTTTCAGTTACCAAAACAAAAACTCGTTGCTAGTTTAAATTAAAACAAAGCTAACAATTGATTATTAAGCTGCTACTTTATACATAAAATGCTATTTCACTGTTGCTGCCAACCTATTATTTTTGCTACCCATTTTAATTATTTTTAAAACCCTAAATCAGATTAGTTTGTCGCCGCGTTAAAAACATGACATTAAGGAACAACCAGACAATCAGAGTTTTTGTAGAACATACAAATAAAAGAGCATAGTGCTTAGTGGCGAGAGCAGTGGTGGCCCAGTGGTAACGACCCCGACATACGAGTTGTAGGTCGTGGGTTTCTCCAGGCAGGCGCTTTATTTTGTGTAAACAATTTCATCGCCACTGCTCTAAAAACGGTAAAGGAAAACATCGTGAGGAAACCGGCATGTCCTAGAACCAAAAATTCGAAGACATGTGACATCTACCAACCCGCACCGGGCCCGCGTGGTGGATTAAGGCTCACTCTCTCTCAGTGAGAGGAGGCCTGTGTCCCAGCATTGGGAACATTATAGGCTGATTATGCTATACAAATAAAAAATATTATAGCTAGCTTATATTTAGCACGTCGAAAAACTTTGTGGAGGAAGC
Organism: Atethmia centrago; assembly: GCA_905333075.3. Taxonomy (NCBI): domain Eukaryota; kingdom Metazoa; phylum Arthropoda; class Insecta; order Lepidoptera; family Noctuidae; genus Atethmia; species Atethmia centrago. The sequence continues at coordinate 25,858,582 of HG995369.1, forward strand.
ACCTCAATTCTTGTACCTCAATCTTAAAGTTAGAAAAGTATATGTTGTCACGTGGGCCAAATCGGATCTTCCGCCATATTGTTTCTTCAATACAATTTCACAAAACATTAACACAAATGTTTACCAACAGCATATATTATATACCATAGCAATGTTATGTCAGCGCCAAAAGATGCTTTAAGCATTTTACTTTACGTTTTTTTTGTTATAAGCAGATACTAGGCAGATAATCAAATCACCAAACATAAAGTGGTGTCATTGTGTGTGTATCACTTTATTTTTTGACATAAACATGTCAACAAATAAAGTGGCTTTCTAACGAATTTTTGTATTTTTTAATATATTTATCAATATTAAGTATATTTATTAATTTTATATTTATGATCTGCCTAGCCTTTTCCCAACTACGTTGAGGTCGGCTTCCAGTCTAACCGGATGCAGCTGAATACCGGTATTTTAAATGGAGCGACTGCCTATCTGACCTCTACAACCCAGTTACTGGGTAATACGGATACCCCTTGGTAAGACTGGTTGTCAGAATTCTGACGACCCGTAACGACTGTCAAAGATCCACGAATAACAGCTGAGACCAACGGCTTAATGTGCTTTCCGAGGCACAGAGGGGTCGTGTAAAGTAGGTCACCCGTCGACGACGGACCAACTGCGACTTGCGTTGCTTAACCTGATCGATCGAGCCCATCTATGTTTCTTAATTCATCCTTGGTTATATATCCTGCGTTGTTATGATAGCGTAAATCACCAGTAACGTGACCAGTAATACAGGTTTTTGTATAAACCTACTTCAGGCACCAGTCTCTCATAAAGTTAGGCCCTTGTTCGTGCACTAATGTCAAAGTTTAGTATTAAATGCATAACTTGTATAGAGAAAATAAACGTTTTATATTATATTATTATGTTATTTATACAACCATTTAACCCTTTCAGCAGAACCAGAAAACTAACAACCATCATAATTGGTAAAATGATACCGAAGCGTATTTTGGGAAAAACAATTATTTATGAAAGTCATTGTTTATTCCGACCAACAGTATGCCGAGTTTTTTTTTAATGAGTTGTAATCCTACACCTTTTTTATTTTTCCTAAATTACGGTTTCATGTTTATATTCACAGACACAGTTTAATCCCCAAACATACCCTTTTTGTTAATGTAGTAACTTACTATAATTTATGAAACAACATTAAACAAGAATGGTCCCGGAATAGTACCTTGGGGAACTCGAGACTTGCCTATAAAATGTTATTCGATACTCGAAAAATAGATTAAATGATTCGTGATTTTTTCAAGCCTCTCTAACCGAAGCTTGACTACGATAATCTTTCATCTATAAATGCTGAATCAAAAATACTTTAAAGCTTAGGAGATAACATAACTCAAACTAATTTTCCGTTGAAATTTTTTTCATAATAGAACTGGGTTTAATTTATAAAATCCATTCTTTGCTAGAATTGAATGGCCACTGAAGTTTGATTTTGCTTAAAGAAGTTATTTGAACGGGTCTCTGCTATCCAATTTAGAAAATGACTCTGCAGAAAAACCTAGTTCAGTTCCCGTAATAATTATACTAGAAAATTTTCCTTTGAAAGTTTTTCTCCGTATTCTAGTCACGAACAATTCACCTTCTTTAAAATGGATCTATATTAACGTTTTAAATAAAAATTACAGGTTCGATTATAATTTGATGACTGTACTTAACCCTTATTTTTTTCTTAAAAACCAATAATTTGCAATAGGCAACATAAAAATTCTTGCCCTTTCATTTCCACCAAAAATTTAGTTTTAGTAATGGAAAATTAACAGTTTTTTACTAAAGGCTGCTAATATGAATGAATATACGGTACTAAAAAAACACATATTTTTAAAATATGTGTGTGTGTCTGTTTGTTCCGGCTAGTATCCGAAACGGCTGGCCCAATTTTCATTTTTTCACGGGACTTCCACGGCACATAGACTACTTTTATTTTAGAAAAGGCCACGTGGGCGAAGCCGCGCGCAGCAGCTAGTAATATAATAACTTTGACGAATAATATAAGGGTTTGACCTCTAAAATGAAAATTAATCTCAAGAATAAAGTACAATAAGTAATAAGATTCACTTTGTTCTTACTTTTCTTCGTATACATTGTTCAAGTATTTGCAATCTCGGTAGATTACCCGCATAAGTAGATAAATTTAGCTTCATTTGAATGAATTATACGCACACTAATGTATAATGAAATCTTTTCAATATTTTTGCTTTCGAAGCAAAAATGTGCTGAATTTTGTATTCAAGTCTTCACAGCTTCTTATAGCATAATCATCCTATAAATTTCCCTCTGCTGGGACACAGGCCTCCTCTCTGGGAGAGGAAAACAGGCCGAAATCTACCACGCGGGCCCAGTGCGGTTTGGTAGATGTCACATGTCTTCGATTTTTTGGTTCTAGAACATGCCGGTTTCCTCACGATGTTTTTCTTCACCGTTTTGAGAGCAGTGGTGATGAAATAATTTACTCTGTCCTACGAGCAATGTGCCCTGCCTACTGCCACTTAAGTTTGGCTTAAATTTGGACTAAATAGATTTCTTTTTTTTTACCCAGGCATCATGCCTCTTATGTATTTTACATGGTGTGTTTGATCTCTAAATATGCTGGTAGTGTGTCGGAGGGCAGACGCACAGACCTTGTAGCTGTAATTTTGTGAACTAAACTTTTTATTTTAGTTATCATAATTATTATTGTTGTTGCTAGTCATGTTGTGCGATTACACTTTGGGTAATCAGGTCGAAACCTATAATGTGATCCTACTGATATACTGCAAGTGTTACCTGTTGCCTTGTGAAATAAATAAATAAATATTCTACGATCAAAATATTAGCTACAATATTGAAATTGAAGTCGACACAGTGTGTAATCTTAGCTAGGTGACCTGTCTAGAAATTTCACGTGGAACATTGTTTAATTCTAGACAAATACCTATTAATTACGAAACATAATCAAGTGTTAATTAATTTCTATAGAATTCCATTCAAAGTAACTCTTGACAAAATTAAGGCAATTATTTCGTCTGTAACCGTTTGAGCCAAATTAGAATACCTCAGCTCAGTCAAGGGACGGAGTCTTAGTAAAACTATTGCAATTAATTTATTTCAAAGAAATACAATTAATTTAATAGTTTTCGAGTTCAGTTTAATTGAAATTCCGAAGTTATTTAGCCTTTTTACCTTGCGGCTAAAACGTTGAAGCACGTGACCTTAGCTAAAAGATTCAAATATGTTTATAACAGTTATTGAAAGTTTATACTACGGTTCAAAGAGGTATTCAACATATATTAATGCGTTGATTAGGTACTTTGATATATTTTATTTAATGAGCCAAAAGGATAATATATCTATCAAAGATAGAAAATGCTAATAACTGTGACAAACGAATTAAGTTATCCCAGTCTTGGTCGACATGGAGTCCATGGTAGTCTTTATTTTTAGGTATACACATATTTACACTAATTTATCTCATCTATGTGGGAAATCATCAATTAACTTCTCCCGCTCTGGGCGGAGCGGGAGGGTGTGTCAGACTCTTACTGACCAAAACCCCCCGTATTCCTTCCGTTGTCTGTGTTGCCAGGGGCCTCGGTAACCCTTTAGTACCTTCTCGCGACCCCGGCAGGCATTGGTCCTAGTGGACCACTACACTTGTGCTAACGACATGACTCCCATTTGGTGCAACCTTGAGACGCACACCGCACCTTGTTCGATATTGAATTGAAGTATGTCATAATGTCACTCTATTTCTTTAAGCATGTTTTTCTTTTTTTTTGTATAATAATAATAATAATAATCATTTATTTGCAGACATTGAAGACCATAGAATTACATCAGTAGGTAAATATTGACATCAAAACAAAATCATTAATTACAAATAATAGGCATAATAACAAAAATAACATAATCGAAATACATCACAAATTACATAATAATATCATAATAGAAATGAATCACAAATCATACAAAAAACACAATACACACATAAAATCACAAATAGGCATAATAATAATAACATAATAGGAATAGATAAAATTAAATGCATGTACAGTTATCAAGAGCAGATCTGTGTGTGCAGTCTCACCCATCGACCAAGCATCGGGCAGTCCCACCGGCCACTCAATGCTCTCAACATGCCGTGGGTGCTGATATCAGTTCTGTGCCGGAGAGAAGCGCATCGTTTTCGAATGATGGCATAAAAATCATCCACTCTCGCATCGGCAAACATACCCGAAGCGCTACAATACCGCGGCAGCCCCACAAGCATCCTGAAGGCATTGTTATACTGCACACGCAGGGCGCTGTATGCCTTCTGCGTATACTTGACCCAAAGGCTGCAGGTGTAAAAAGTCTGACAGTAGGCTCGAAAAAGCGTCATTTTTACATGGTAAGAACACCCTGCAAACCTACGGGCCAGCATATTACTTCGAACAGACAGCGCCCTACGCTCCCTCTCGATATCTAAATCGTCGCATAGGTCCTCATCGACCCAGTGGCCCAAATATTTAAATTTTGAGACTTGCTTCAAGGGTGTACCTGCTAACGAGATACATGGAACATTTAAGTAACTTTTGGCACCGCCATTGAAAACAAGTACATGTATATGGCACCTTGTTTTTACATATAATTCGTAATTTGTTATCCATGAATTGTGCTATTGTGTGTTGTGCTGTCTTTTGTGTGCACTTAATAAATGCTTTATCTACTCGTATCTATCTATTAATAAAGGGGTTCGTGGGTAAATGATAACAACCCCACGGGTCAATTGAAGATCAAGCTACGCTTGCCGCGGTTGGTGAAATGAAATGAAATGAAATTGTTTATTCTGTAAATAGGATATGAGAATCACTTTTACACGTCATATTAAAAAATGAGCTAGATGGAGTCGACATTTCCTATCTGACTACCCCTGAGAAGAAATGGCGAAACAAACTCAAGGGTCAAAGTCTCTTTTAAAGTCCAGACATAATCTTGGTCAGATCATGTGAGGACCATGTAGATCTATGTCTGAAATGGTCTTTTGAGGAAAGAACCACACAAATTTGAGTGGAGCTGTCCAGTCAGTGCAAGCATTTGTCAGTAATCGTGTAGCTCAACTGAAAACTTAAGGAGCTCAACGACTCGACGAACAATACCAAGGAAAGGACAATTGGGTTGGCCGCATAAAGAACTCAAAATGCCAGACCATCATTAAAACTAAGAGAAAAAAAAAACAACAAGAAATAAATAAAAATGACCCACATAGTGCTCACATGCACAATAATTAAAGTAATATAATACATATCAAGGTACATAAATATTCACTTAATTTTGCTTATAATATTCATCAACGTCAATATGTACATATAGTTGTATATAATGATGATTTTGCATAATTTAAATATCAAATTTTATGGTTTTAGCACAAAGCTTATCAGAGCGAGCAGCTCAATCCCAAGCTTTTTTGTCTTCTAAATAATCTGAAATTTTATAGTACCCTTTTTTACAAAGTTTAGTTTTAATACAGCTTTTAAATCGTTTAATGGGTAAATTTCAGTAAGGTTAATTTCGGTTTATTGGGTAAGGTTCGTGGACAGGGCCCATCTATTACATATATCAAGACCCGTGCCTCAAGAAACATGTTAAGCTGTTGGTTGTTGTTTGTTGGCTGACATTCGTAGATCTTTGGCTGACGTTACGGGTAGTCAGAAACCCAAAAGTCTGACAAGCAGTCGTACCAAGTGGTATCGTGTTACCCAGTAGCTGGGTTGTCGAGGTCAGATAGGCAGTCACTTCATGTAAAATTCTTGTATTTAGCTGCATCCTGTGCTGTACAAACTGTGTAGCTATGTGTGTACATACATTTAATAATTTACCAAAGACATTTAAAGTATTGAATTGTAGACTATTTAAAATTAAATTGTATAACTTGTGGAATGAAAATAATTTCTATAGTATTTTCAGCAGTTTTTAAGGCTGACAACATATTTTTGCATGATTTAATTATAAACAAAACATGTACGATCTCATTTTGTATTGTAATACCTTTTTATGCCGTGTTTTAAGCAAATAAATATTATTATTATTATTATCCGGTTAGACTAGAAGCCAACCCAAACATAGTAGAAAAAAAACTCAGTTTGATTGTATGTACAAGGCTTATTTACACAAGGCTTCAATTTCGGAAATCTTATTTAAATTAAATTGATATCCAATCTCACATGAGCTCATATTGTTCTTGTCATTTCGCTAACGAGAAATTTGACAGTATGCCATCTAATTACAGCCCTGATTGGGCATACGGAAACTTACTATTATTAGAGAAAAAAGATATTTTGTACTTTTTTTGCCCGTGGTATCACCGGCGTGGAGGTCGTAAATTATTCCAAGGGAACGTAATACGATGATAAAAAGTATACCATGTCCAGATCATGCAAGGGGTCGCGGGAAGGTACTAAAGGGTTACCGAGGCCCCTGGGAACACAGGCAACGGAAGGAATACGGGTGGGTTTTAGTCAGAGTCTGACACATCCTCCCGCTCCGCCCAGAGCGGGAGAAGTTTTATGATGATTTCCCATCCAAAAAAAAAAAGATCATTTTATCCAGATTATGGTTTATCCGTGTGTCATTTCATCGAAATCCGTTCAGACGCTTGTGCGTGAAAAGATAATACACAGACAGACAGACAAACAGACAGATTTACTTTCTTATCTATTTAATTAGTGTTAGTATACCGCCGTCATAACGAAAAAGTGCACACTTATTTTTTTTTCAAAATTCAGTTATAATTACATTTTCGGAATCAGATTTATTTTTGTAGTTTTTTCTTATTATTAATTGGTCACGAACAGCTAATGAGACACAATTGATTTTCTATTGTTTGACTCCGAATCGGTGTCGCTCGGGGCTTAACAGGTTAGGCACGATTGATCGAATGAGCCTTTTCATTATATTTATTGTGTTTTTTATTGTTCTAGTTTAGTTTAGTTAGTAAGTGTTTTCATGTATTATGGATCTCTGGTCTGAAGATAAAGATTTATCATTATTATTTATTATTATAATATTTCCTATTTTTACATTAAATACTAGGAAGAAAATCACATTTGGTTATTTATGCCAATTTCTACATTTATATCTGTAATTTTTATGGTATACATAATAAAGAGTATACTATTCTATTCTATTCTATAATTAATAATCATATTTTTACATGATTTATTTTGCTAAGTTAATACAGAAAACGTTGATTATTAAATAATAGCAAAAGAAATAAATTATTATTGATAAACCGTTTTGTAGGAACCATGTGAATAGGTATAACTACATACATTAACATTTTTTTTATAAAACAACCATAAGTATGTATATTTTTTGCCGTAAACCAGCAAAACATTATAAACCCAATTTCCTTAAATTTAAAAAAAAAATTAGATGTGCCTTTTTACATTACGATGGCAGTAATAACATAACGTCACACCTTGTTTCCCCGAAGGGTTGGGCAGAGGTGTACCTGTAGTACACCCACATTTCGCCAGTTATGTTTAAGTCCCATGTAATAGGGGGCGAGCCTATTGCCATCAACCGGGCACAAAATGATGACAGTATAGCAAGGATAATAAAAGCTTAAGTGTACAGTACGGTATAATTAAAGCTGGTCAGTTTGTGCCAAAAGCTTGTTTCACATCTGGCATTCGGTGAATCTTTCCCGATTTAGTTGTAATACTGCCAATTGGCCGCCTCATGTAATTATGTACAACATTGCAATGAAACAGTCGTTAATTCACAAGAGTTTCTGGAAACTTAATTAGATATTTTAAATACAAGTAAGTCAATCTTTTATATCGGCATATAGCTGACTGAACCTTTTTTTCAATACTTCTCTATAAGAAACGTTAAATTGGGACAATATTCAGTGAGGAAACAAAATATTTTGAAATGAATCGAGCTAAGCTTAAAATAGAGCTGAAGAGAGAAACCATCCACTGTTTTGAAACGAGAAAGAGCCATTTTGACTGGAGAAACAGTCGTTTTGTAGAGAGAAACATTCGTATGTTTATTATAGCTTCTTCACGTTCTAACCAAGTAGACAGTCTCCACCGTTTCAGCTACAGCACCATAGGTAACCAACATAGGCTGCTTAAAAAATGCCTAAACTCAGAAATAGCAGTTCTTTATTATTTTTCCCTCGAAAATGTAAGAGGAAGTGTATTGAGTTTAATAGCCTTTATAGGTGGGCCGAACATGTGGCGCGCCTACGAGACCAGAGGTGGACCAAACGGGTGACCACATGGCCAGGTCCACAAGGCAAAAGAAGAAGAGGTAGACCTGTAGCTAGTTGGGAAGATGAGCTCAAAAAAACAACCAGCCCAAACTGGATTCAAGTTGAATCTAGAGAGGGCTGGCAATCTTTGGAGGAGGCCTTTACCCACAGAGGGGTTCTTGCATATAACTAAATAATACAATATATGTAACACACGATTAATTACATTTATGTAAAAATCTAAATTTACAACTAAATTTAAGAACAAAAATTTATAATATTAACATAGAATGTAACTTTTTCCTTTTTGTATTCTGCAACGAAATATAAGGTTTTTTTATTTTATTATTTATTTATTATAATATAATATAATTACATACATAATATGTATGTATGATCGTTGCTCAAAACTTACTGATCCAGCGATTAAAGAGTAGCGAGTATAGGCTAGCAACTGAAAACGAGTAGGCGAGCAGCGAGTGTGTAGTTCCGATAGTTTTGTCGCTGGGCCGAGTCCGACAGGTGACTCGCACCACTTGTTCAACCGCTGGTTGGTCTCTCGGCGTAAGTTCTGATCGCCAAGCGAGCATCGCTGAGCAAGTATCGCTGAGCGAGTGGTCTTTGATAGCTCTTGTCGCTCAGTGACAAACTAGTGGAGCGATTACGACGATCAACTATATAACTATACATGCATCTCTTTTGTTTACACGAAATATATATCTATTGTACGTTTCTTGAGCGAGCAAATAGGCGATCGTTAGTCGCTTCCTCGCATAGTCGGGACAGTCATACTTACGACGAATTGTTTTCTAAATGCTGATTATATTGATAGTGGAAATTACCTTAGAATACTTTAAAACCAGTGGAAGACTCATGGCTGATGACAGGATCCAGACGAAGGCGATCTTCACCGTCACTCTCTTTCTTGTTTTGTTTCGTCCGAACCTCATTGGATATCGGAGGGACAGATACCTGTAGGAAAAATAATATCTGTATTTTCTGCCGTACTAATTGCAGTATTGTTGTGATTTCAAATCATAATTCGTCATAAAAGATTGAATCATTTTTAGAACCCCCACTTTTAAATGATGGTTCCGACTTTGAAATCGATCGAAAAATTTAGTATAACTAAAAAACCTAACTAATCAATCATCATTACGTCTTCGATATAAGTTCTATTTACACACAATTGGATAAGGAAGATTTTTTCAAAAAAGAACTATTTTCACTACTCTATGTATCATAACTTTGTTTAAATTACACCCTACAGACTCATTCATTAATCTAAAAGCCACAAAACACACACTGACTAATTAATTGATTAATTCAACGTTTATTACAATTATTCACAAACCTGTCGACGCTAATGGTGCATAGATGCATGATGGATGCGGTGCAGAGCAGTACGTCGAGACAGAGCCAACACAGGCAGTATATTGCAGGTAGGGGGAAGTAACCTGAAACAAAATAATGTTTGATTATAATCAAATTATCATGTAGGTGCCGTTCGTGGAATAAAAATAATATAAGTAAACTGTTCTACAGAACCGCACTTATCAAAGTTTTGTTTCAGTGCGGTTAGTGGAACAGATCAGGTGCCGTTCGGTCAAGTGCCGTTGATATCAGTGCTATGAGTGGAAAACCTCATCATTAATGAATCATTCATGAATGTCAGATATTGCTATAGAGGCCATTTTAAGTTCGAAGGAACTAAAGCCTGATTTACACGATGCAATTTAATTGCCTGTGGCATACCATAAGTTCATGAAACAAATTATTTAAAAAACAAAAAACCCGACTGCAAAAATACATACCTAACTAAACAGAGAAAACAAGCATTATAAGCTATATAAATTTGGTATCGCAGGCGGGGACAAACCAATAACCTGAAATATGGTGTAACTTTTGTTTGTCTAGGTATGTATTTTTGCAGTCGGGTTTTTTGTTTTTTAAATAATTTGTTTTATTTCAAACTTTTTAGTTTTATTAATATATATACATATATGGAATTGACTCATTACTAGCTTTTATTTGATATCATTATTATTGTAATTTATTTAAAAAAAAAACGTTTCCCTCCCTTTTTGTTGTATTTGCAGATGCAATATATAAAAATAATATAGCCTATGTCACTCCCACAATGAAGACAAATCTAACGACACCTCTTATGTTAAAATCCATCAAGCCGTTTAGGCTACAGAGCGTGCCAAAGAAATAGACATACATACATACATACATACATAAATACATACATACATACATACATACTCTCGAAAAACATTACCCTCCTTCTGGGGCAGTCGGGTAAAAAAGGACTAGATTTTTAAATCAGATTCTCTTTAGGACGCCGTTTTAAAATGTTTGTACAAAAAGGACTATTTTTCATACTTGTTCAATGTTGTCATGATTGTTGTTTCCTGAAGAAAGGAGCTTATTTATAACGCTCGAGCCAAAGAGTATATTATAATCTCTCCGTTCGAACTAATCAATATTCAGTTTTACTGGTTTACATTATTTTCAATTTATAGGATTTCTGAACGCACACAAAATAAGAATAAAATTTACTGTCATCTGTCAAACAAAAGTGACAGTCCATGTCACTTGGTCATTCAATCAAATTGCAAATATGTTTTCCTTGGAAAGCAGTTCGTGGCAATTCATGTATTTTTAATAGTGTTTTTAAACAAAATGGAGGCCTACGCCTGACCAATGACCCATACATACGAGCAGTGCTTCAATTTTACTAACTGACAGTGTTTCCAGAATCATCAAAATTGGAGACCACAATAATAGTAATCACAGTTTGTTAATATCATAATGGAAGACGGCCGCTTTTGATTTCCTGCATATTTTGCGCTGAAAATACGCATTTACCCATCAAATTTAACGTAGCCTAACGTCAATATCATGCACAGAAATCTTGATTGATACAAATCCTTTACTAAAAATATGTCTTCGCTTTTTATTTTTGTATATTGACACCCTTTTTTTTTTTTTGAGGGTGGGAAATCGTCAAATAACTTCTCCCGCTCTGGGCGGAGCGGGAGGGTGTGTCAGACTCTTACTGACTAAAACCCACCCGTATTCCTTCCTGTTGCCTGTGTTGCGGGGGCCTCGGTGACCCATAAGTACCTTCCCGCGACCCCGGCAGGCATCGGCCCTAGTGGACCCCTACATATGTGCTGACGACATCTCTTTGAGGCGCGCGTGGAATACAACGCGCCGTAGACCCGGGCCTGGTCCTTACCGGACGGTGAGCTACCCATTGCTCACCGTCCGCAAGCCCGCGCCTACGGTGGCCGGAAATCCGCTCGGGATTCCCGACGCCCTGGGCATCTCCTGCGGCGGCTAGGGGCGAGAGGGCGCGAAACTTGCCTTTCCCTCAACCGTCCCGGCTCCTCCTTCGTGATCCTCCTTACCTTCCTCCGTCCTTTCGACGATTGTCGCAACCCCGCGTGCCGCTACTTCGGCCGCCGCCTGGTGCGACCTCCCCTGCGCCAGGACCAACGTGTCGTCAGCGTAGCACACCACGCTGACGCCACTAGGGAGGTCGGCGCGCAGCACCCAGTCGTATCCGATGTCCCACAGATTCGGCCCCAGGACCGATCCCTGTGGGACACCGCACGACATCTCTTGCCGGTTCCACACTCGCTGGTGACCGGGGTAGATGACGGCCCTGTCCGTCAAATAGGCCTCGACCACACGACAGAGGTAGGTCGGCATCCGGTGGTACCGGAGTGCCTCCCTAAAGCAACTCCAGGGAAGGGTATTGAAGGCATTGGCGATGTCTAGAGACACCGCCAAGACGACCCCACCCTGGGCAACAGCATTCCCCGTCGTCAGGGCTCGCACGCGAATGATGGCGTCCACCGTAAAGCGCCCTCTGCGGAAACCAAACTGTCTCTCCGCCAAATCCGGCCCCACCCGCACCAGCACTTGTGCTGGGCTACCTCGAGTCCCAATTGCCGGATCCTTTCGACGATTGTCGCAACCCCGCGTGCCGCTAATTCGGCCGCCGCCTGGTGCGACCTCCCCTGCGCCAGGACCAACGTGTCGTCAGCGTAGCACACTACGCTGACGCCGCTAGGAAGTTCGGCGCGCAGCTCCCAGTCGTATCCGATGTCCCACAGATGCGGCCCCAGGACCAATCCCTGTGGGACACCGCACGACATCTCTTGCCGGTTCTACACTCCCTGGCATCCGGTGATACCGGAGTGCCTCCCTGATGCAACTCCAGGGCAGGGTATTAAAGGCATTGGCGATGTCTAGAGACACCGCCAAGACGACCCCACCCTGGGCAAAAGCATTCCCCGTCGTCAGGGCTTGCGCGTGCATGATGGCGTCCACCGTAGAGCGCCCTCTGCGGAAACCAAACTGGCTCTCCGCCAAATCCGGCCCCACCCGCACCAGCTGGCCGACGAGGCGGTCTGCAAAGACTCTTTCAAAGAGCTTGCCCACCTTGTCGAGCAGCACGATGGGCCGATAAGCGGACGGAGAGTCCGCAGGGCGCCCTGCCTTCTTTATGAGGACCAGTTTCCCCGTCTTCCAACGAAGCGGGAACTGGCCCCTCTCCAAGCATGCGCTTAGGAGCCCCCTAAGTCTAGGCCCAAGAGCCTCCAAGGCCAGGACCCAGGCCTTCCCAGGTAAGCCGTCGGGTCCTGGGGCGGTATTTTTGGCATTAAGCCTGCGTACCACCGCTCTCATTTTTCCCTCGGTCACCTTCGGAGCATCGTCGTCGTCGGCGGTGTGGTCCGCATCGGGCACCGCAGTAGGCGAAGCCATAGGCGGAGAGGAGTGTTCCCCTCGCGAAGGGAACAGAGCGCTCACCACGTCCTCCACAAGCTGGGGCCGGAGACTCTGCGTCAGCGGGGGAGCCCATGGGCGTAGTTTATCCCGCACCACCTTGTACGGGCGTCCCCACGGGTCTCTGTCCAGAGTCCCCAGCGACTCCTCGCGGGCCAAGCCCCTGGCCCGCAGGATCTCCGCTTGGAGGGCGGTCTTCGCTGCTCTGTACCCCTCGTACAGCTCCGCCTGAATGGCTTCCGTATCCGGAGGTTTGATACGGAGCCTGCGGTACCTGGTATACCGGCGTCGCGCAGCCACGCACGCAGTGCGCAGAGCCGTCAGCTCCTGCGACCACCAGTACACCTGGCGCGAGGCACGTCCAGGCTGGACCCGGGGCATTGCCACGTCACATATGTCGGACATGGCCTCCCGGAACCACTCCGCCTCGTCGTTGATGTCGGCAGCCCTGTCCGGTGGTGACACCCAAGCCTGCACGATCGAGGCTTCCAGGAGGAGCTCCCGGTCCAGCTGCTTCAGCGCCCACCGCGGACCACTCGGGGCCCGTCGGACCGGCGCGTCCGAGGTCTGGGCGGAGACGTCGAACCGGATATACCGGTGATCGGAATAGGTCTCCACCCCTCCATGACGCGCCAGTCGTATATTGGCACCTTGTACAATATTTCCTAATATTTATGTAATTACTTATTATTTATTCGTGCTTTTGTCTTTTGTGTGCACCAAATATATCGTACATACACGTACGAGTATGTACATATACGTCTTCACATAATACATATAATTATAACATCAATGTACCTATACAAAATATTGTAACACATTTTTAAAAGAGTAACGGTGGAGTTTCTTGCCCATTCTTCTCCATACGAAACTACCTTTTGGAAGGGGCGACTAGAATCAATTCTATTTTTTTGTAAGTTTTGACGTTCAAAAGTGCTCTTTATGTGCCTATTTGAAATAAATATTATGACTTTGAAATAAACGATCTATCTATCTCCCTTCGAATACTCGCGGCTGAAATTCCTTGCATGTGTTTGTTACCTGAGAACTTTGTATCGGCTCAAGGTATAACTGAGTACCAAGCTAACGATTTCTGTTATGTAAACGGGTATACCTGGCTTTTATTTACATGTTTACATGTTCACCCGTTCGCAAACAGTATTTATGTTTAAGGAGTTTTCAAGTGGTTATATTTGAAGGTATTCTTGAATTATTTTACTGTACATTAAAACAAATCGTTTGTAGGTTTTAGTTTGTACAGAATTTAGTAGAAACATCGTCATATTGAAGGGACAGATCATAAAATTGAACACAACATGTCATTTGGTTTAAATAGGTTTTTACTATTTAGGTTTTTATATTTCATTCTTCCTCGATAGTCTAGTAGTTGCAAGCGCTACTGCTGAGCACATAAGGTCCTGGGTTCGATTCCCGGGTCGGGCAAAGTGTTATTGGGTTTTCTATCCGGAATTTCTCAGTACCAGCCCGGAGTCTGGATTTGGGCCCGGTTGATGGCAATAGGCTCACCCCTAATTACATGGGACTTAAACATAACTGGCGACATGTGGGTGTACTACAGGTACACCTCTGCCCAACCCTTCAGGGAAACAAGGCGTGATGTTATGTTATTAATATTTTACATAGATTATTTTATATTTTGTGAATGTAAGAACGTTGTAGGCTTAACAGACTAGATTTGTAGAACTTTGTTTTGTTAAGTACCTGGTACTTCTTGGCAGGCCTACACTGTCCTCCCATACCCATTAACACTGTAATTTGAAAACATTGTAAAAGCCAATTATTTTTAAAAGAGTAACCGTGGAGATTCTTGCCGGCTCTTCTCCATAGGAAACGACCAGTTGGCTGTGCACCTAGCTTCTGACGTTTCATAAGTGGCCATGTAGGTTTATGTGAAATAAAATTTTGATTTTGATTTTGAACGTTCTCCAAGGGACCAACATCGTAATCGCAAAAAATCTGCCGTCCCATACATTTGGGTCGAGTAGCTATTAGTTTTAAATGGGATATTTAGCAGTGATATCGGCCCCGACTGACGAATTGTAGGTCGTGAGTCCAAACCCAGGCAAGCACTTTACTATCTGTATTTCATTTCATCACCACTGCTCTCAAAACGGTGAAGAAAAACATCGTTAGAAGACCAGTCTTATAACCAAAATTTCGAAGAAATGTAATATCCACCAACCCCCACTGGTCCCGAGTGGTGGATTATGACCCATTCCCTTTAACAGAAAGGAGGCCTGTAGCTGATTATGCTTTGGGACAGAAAGTAAAAGCCTTCAACATTCCTTTACCTGTTTGTTTTAGTTCGATTTAATTTATGCAATGTAGAGTCGGAGCGGCGACACGTACAAAAATGTTGGTTCAATAAAATTGTGTAGGTAATGCTACACTGTGCTACGTCCGGCACAGCCTAGCATTAAATTATGCTAGACTAGGCTAGGTTCACCTATAGTTTGGCAGTTATGTTTACGTCCCATGTAATAGGGGTGTTGACGATGGTGTCGCAGTCCGCCCGTCTTTAAAAAGCGCGTCCGCGCATTCCGATCTGGTGGTCTAAAAAGTTTTGTTTGTTCTTATTTCTCACCAACCACTACCTAGCGACTACAAGGGATGAGCCTATTTCCATCAGCAGTGGTGGCCCAGTGGTAACGGCCGCGACTTACGACCTACAAGTCGTACGTTCGAACCCTGACAGGTTCTTTACTTTGTGTAAATTATTTCATCACCACTGCTCTCAAAACGGTGAAGGAAAACTTCGTGTGGAATCCGGCATGTCCTAGAACCAAAAGATTCGAAGACATTTGTGGTATCTACGAACCCGCACTAGGCCCGTTTGGTGGATTACGACCGATCCTTCTCGCAGAGAGGAAGCCTGTGACCCAGCAGTGGGAACATTATAGGCTGGTTATGCTATTTCCATCAACCGGGCATAAGACTTAGGACCTAGACTAATATATTAGACTAATAGCTTCTACTGGTTATTCCTAATGAAAAACTCAATAACACTTTGCTTGACCTGGAGAACGAAACCAAGAGACCAAGCTCAGCAGTTGCACTTGTGACCACTACACCAAGGAGTCAATCCTTTACATAAATCTTGCCGACCAACCTACCTTCACAGACGCCGAAAAAAGAACTATCGGTACTTCCAAATCTCAGGTCCCATTAGTCTATCCTCACTGACATGTGGGTCTGAAACTAGACCAATAAATATGTCAGAACTCATTTGGATCTATTGGAAAATACGGCCTTCAGGTCTCAAGGTATTTTCAAACCAAAAGGGACCTGATTGCCGAAGATATATTGGATCTTTCACGATCCGAGAAGCTGTTCACCTTGGATTAGATATTCTTATTACACTTGATATACGCAAATAATATGCGATAAAATTAAACTAGACTGATCATTTTGCGGTATGTATATTGAATTTTCTTCATATTGCACCATTTTACCAACATGTGGGGCTTCAAATTGAAAAGTAATTTCATCACGTTTCTTCGTCGTGAAATAATTATGTTTGCGTGTTGGTGTTTTTTGTTTGAGATATAAATAATAATATTAGATGAGATTCAGAATTTATAAATTAAGAGACCTTGTTTGATGAACAAAATGCGTAGAAGGCGCGTAGCGAAACTGTGAACTAAAGCCGCCATCTTGATTTTTCAATACAATTTCATAAATGTTTCCTAACCATTCAAGCGGCAAACGATCTTTGTAGTACTATATCCGTGTTCACTAGCTACGGCGTAGCTGACGCTAAAATTTCACTGACTACGCACGATTTCGTAAGATAGCTGACCACACACCAATGCGTAAGATTGCTACTGAACATTGTAATCCTTCAGATAGATTATATGCGTATTATAATTATGCATAATCAGCCTATAATGTTCCCACTGCTGAGACACAGGCCTCCTCTCTGTGAGAGAGTGGGCCGTAAGCCATCACGCAGGCCCAGTGCGGGTTGGTAGATGTAACATTTTTTTTAAATTTTGGTTCTAAGACATGCCGGTTTCCTCACGATGCTTTCCTTCACCGTTTTGAGAGCAGTCGTGATGAAATATACAGTCGCTACCACTGGACCACCACTGCCTTATCTCACCAGCCTACTGAAATGGAATAGTTCAAATCTAATTTTATTCAAAGTCGCTACCCGCATATATTATTATATCACATATCTTCGATTTTTGTTTTATTCTAGGTCATGCCGGTTTCCTGACGATGTTTTCCTTTATCGTTTTGAGAGCAGTGGTGATGAAATAACTTAACCAAAAAAAGACGCCTGTCAGGGTTGAATTTACGACCTACAACCCGGTCATTACCACTGGGCCACCACTGCTCTACTGGGCTGTTTTTTTTTTTTGAGGGTGGGAAATCATCAAATAACTTCTCCCGCTCTGGGCGGAGCGGGAGGGTGTGTCAGACTCTTACTGATTAAAACCCACCCGTATTCCTTCCTGTTGCCTGTGTTGCGGGGGCCTCGGTGACCCATAAGTACCTTCCCGCGACCCCGGCAGGCATCGGCCCTAGTAGACCCCTACTATATGTGCTGATGACATCTCTTTGAGGCGCGCGTGAAATACGACGTGCCGTCGACCCGGGCCTGGTCCTTACCGGACGGTGAGCTACCCATTGCTCACCATCCGCAAGCCCGCGTCTACGGTGGCCGGAAATCCGCCCGGGATTCCCAACGCCCTGGGCGTCTGCTGCGGCGGCTAGGGGCGAGAGGGCGCGAAACTTGCCTTTCCCTCAACCGTCCCGCCTCCTCCTTCGCGAGCATTACTGCTTCGCAGAAGGAGGTGACGGCTGCCCATGCCCTCTCGCTCCGTACCATGGCCTGAACCAGGGCCGGACGCGAGAGGTCTCTGCCGCAGATCGCCTCCACGAGGACACGGCGGTGCCCTGCCCAAGCCGGGCAGACCTCCACCGTATGCTCCACCGTGTCCTCCTGGTGATCCACACAGTGGTGACACCCAGGCGTTTCCTCCCGCCTTATCCGACACAGGAACTTCCCGAAGCTGCCGTGTCCGGTGAGGACCTGTGTCAGGCGGAAGGTGAGGACGCCGTGGCGCCTCTCCAGCCACTCTTCAAAGAGGGGACTTATCGCCGCAATCGTGGCGTGCCCAGCACTGGGTTGCGACAACCATTCCATGACGCCATGAGATCCCGCCGGAGCTTCGTCCGCTGTGCCGCGATTTCTCGCGGCAGCGGACAAACGCCCCGGCGTTTCGCCTCCTCACGCCACTCCCATAAGTGCGCGAGGACTTTTGCCTCCAGATCCCATGGCGGCAATCCGGCAAGGAGGCTCGCTGCCTCACAGGAGACCGTGCGGTATTCCCGGACCATCCGGATGGCCATGACCCTTTGGTTTGCGCTCAACCGGCGGGCTGGCCGCAGCGCCAGAGAGCGCACCCATACAGGAGCCCCGTAGAGGGCCATGGACCGCACGACCCCCGCGTAGAGCCTCAGGCAGGAGGCTTTTGGACCCCCTAGATTGGGCAGGAGCCGCTTCAATGCAGCGCCCGCCCGCTCCAGTTTGGGAGCCAAACGTCGGAAATGCTCCACGAAGTTCCACCGGCTGTCGAGGACGAGTCCCAGGTAATTCATCGTCGACTCGACGCCGATAGAAACCCCTCCTACCGTTATTTGGGACCCCAACGGTGGCGCGTTCCGAGGACCATGAAATGCTCTACTGGGCTTGGCACGGTTTTAACGATTTGACAAAACATGATTCCCTTACTATATTGAATCTATTTTTGCAATCTGGAATAAATTCTCTAATGATGGTAAAAATCACAATATATTGTGTAGTTTGAACTAAGCAGTCACACACATAGACACGGAAGTGGTTTGCATTGTACTTACTTTATATATATATATACAGATACATCAGAATATTCATATAGTTAGATGATATAACTGTATTCAAATTTGAAAACTCGACGACTAATAATTGCTTTAATCACTTATTTTAAGGGGATACAACATTATTTACCCAAGCACATAGTAATAAAATTATATTTTGATTGACATATATACAAATAAAAACAGCAATATACCAACTAAAATCCCCACACTTCGTTGTATTTTTAACGTCAACGCGTATCACTTTACCAGGGCTTTTAACAAATTTGTCAATAAACCGCAGGGGTGCGCCTCTAAACAAACAGGCGGTTAGCGACAACCCTAACCACCGCTCATTAACCTTACATCGATGTTTGCTGACTCCAAATTACTGGGAATATTATACGGAATGAAATGGGGACACCTCGCAGTGGGAAAAGGTTCGACTGATAGCGAGTTATGAAAAAGGTATACTTAAAAAAAACGTCTAAAAAAACGTTGGTACCAACACTGATGTAAACGGTAATGTTAAGTGTTTGTAAATCAAAATTCATGAAATATTGTTTTGTTTTCAGGCGGTAAGCGCTAGTATGCAAAAATTGTTACCGTTACCTTACTTTTTGCAGGATGTTTGGTTAAAACAACGTAGTACGTAGTAGGGGAGGCTTCCCAGCTAGATGGACCGACGACCTTAAAAATGTGGCTGGGATAGACTGGATGTGTAAGGCAGAGGACGTTGACGCGAAGTATCGTGGTGCAGCCTGGGAGAAGTCTATGTCCTGCTGGACTGCGATAAGTTAAGTTAAATTGGTTAAAAATCAAGTTACAGCAAATTGTGCAGATAAGTAAGGTGAAAGAGAGGTAGATTTGCAAATGATAACAAAACAATGGTATGTTGGTAGTGAAACTAAATTAAATCCTATCTCACCCTAATCAGCCTATAATGTTCCCACTGCTAGGACACAGACCTCCTCTCTGTGAGAGGGAGTGGGCCGTAATCCACCACACGGGCACAGTGCCGGTTGGTTGATGTCACATGGCGTCTAGGAAATGCCAGTTTCCTCGTGATGTTTTCCTTCACCGTTTTGAGAGCAGTCGTGATGAAATAATTTATACAAAGTAAAGCACCTGCCTGGGTTGGAACCCACGACCTAAAACTAGTAAGTCACAGTCGCTACCACTGGACCACCACTGTTCGATCTCACCAGCTTACTCAAATTGAATAGTTCAAAGCTAATTTTATTAAAAATCGCTACCCGCTCTTTCACCCGCTTACAATCGCACCTCTCCTTCATGTAACAAAGGACTGACGTTAAAAGGACTGGCAGTAATATGAACACTAGTATACGCCATCTCATTACACTGTTTTATGCAAACCTTTGGGAAATCAAAAAAATCCAAGTGAAGCTTTATTTTTTTATGTGCGTGTATGTAATGTCTTTGGGTTGTGTGTATGGAGGGAAATGAAATGCTGCGAAGACTCTGTGGTAACTTTACTTATTAACTTGTTACGAAATATTACAGAGGAGTAGCTTATCAGTTTAAGAGTGCGTCTATAGTTAACGGCGGTTACGGGCGAACTGAAGTGTCGCCGGGCGCTGCACGAATCTAGAATACAAAACGATGTGTCAGCGCTCCTACAATTTATCTAATGAAATAAGGCAACAATAACTTGGCTGTTACGGTTCTATTCAATTGTAATGTTAGGTAAAAAATGGGAATAGAAATTCCCATTTTTTACTTTTAGAAAAAATGGATGGCAAATTTGGAAATCAAAGGCGTTTCGAATATTCAGACTTTTCCCATATATTGACAGGAAAATAATTGTTGGATTACAATAATAATAGATATATAGTATAGATAAATAGTACATGTTTCCCCATAGGTAGCATAAAATGTTAATTTAAAAAACGAACGAGCCTTACAGTAGTTGCATATTATGATGTCTAACATTTGACATCTCACCTTGGTAATAAGCAACAGAGCAGCGACAGAAACTAACCTCAACATTCTAAAAAGCTAAATACTGTAATATTTATTAGAAAAATATTAATTACTAGTGGTCGCGCACTGGTCGATATTTGACCCCTTCTACTTACAATCTATATAGTACTTACTAATTCCATGAGTACACTAATTCCAAGCTATTATAAAGTACTTAAGAGACTTAGAGAGCAGTGGTGGCCCAGTGGTAAGGGCCGCGACTTACGAGTTGTAGATCGTAGGTTCGAACCCAGGCATGCGTTTTACTTTTTGTAAGAAGGAAAACATCGTGAGGAAACCGGCATGTCCTAGAACCAAAAATTCGAAGACATTCAACATCTACCAACCCGCACGGGGCCCGCGTGGTGGATTACGGCCCAGTCCCTTTCACAGAGAGGAGGCCTGTGTCCCAGCAGTGGGAACATTATAGGCTGATTATGATAAAGTACTTACTAATACCATGTCATTAAAAAGTACTTACTTATTCCATGCTTAAGCAGTCAGTTCCTGTTACTTTCGTCCCTTTTCACGAAATCATTCCCACAGAAAGTGAACGAAATATCTTACACATCATTAACTTAACTCTACTATTATTCAAATAAAATATGCATCTTCCACTAAAATTATAACTTAGGTTAGTAGGTAATAACCTAAGTTATAATTTTACACACGAATAATTTAATTTTACGCACAATGGTCCACCTGAATGACTAAGTGCGGAAACCAAACCCTCTAACAACAACATATTAAGTACCAAAATAAATGAAATCGGTTAAAATAGTAAACTCAAACTCAAAGAATTTATTTCAATTAAACCATTAACAGGCACTTTTGAATTGTCAACGAGTCGGTCAGTTAGAAACATGAAGCTAGTTGCCCATTCCAAAGCGGTATCTACTACGCTTTGGAGAAGAACAGACAGAAAACTCCATGGACACTCTTTTAAATTATATTGTTATATAAGATAAATAATGTTGAATTTATAATTAAATGTGAGGACGATGTAAAAAAAATGCGTCCATACTAGGAAAATAAACAAAAACCATTTAAAATAAAATAATTAAAAAATAAGCCGAGGCAACTAAGAGGTGACCAGCCCCAACTGCCAGCGCTCGTTTACGGACATGATGCATGGATCAGCACCATTCAGCTCAACCATTTTGAAGGGAGCTAAATGATAATAATAATAATATAATAAAGAATTTATTGCATAAAACAAAATCACATTGCACTGCATACATTCAGTTGACGCTATTCAATACAACTTTAGCTTAGGAGTACAATAAATTCAACTCTATCCCTTAAACTAGGTCTGGCCTGTATCTTAAGAGATAGGGTTCAGCCATTATGTGGACTAAATTATTATATTTATTAAAAGACAACAACAAGTTAAACCAGTGACGATGTGGGACCTAAAAACGTACATTAACAAAAAAAAAAAAATAAGGTATGAAGGAATGAATCGGTTGCGTATATTTGGGTGTGTGATTGTGTGGTGTCGAGTGTGGTGTATGTGTATAGTATGATGTGATGGTAGGGGAGATGTTAGGTTTGTTTGAGTTTAAGAGATGTATGTCTGATCCAACACACGCGCCACCATCAGCGAGACATCTGAGTGAGAATGACATACTCTCAGCCGCCAGGGCCCATTCAAGTCAATGAAAGACATATTAACCGGTAAATAGTAGCTAAATTGTACTCACACAGTCCGGCCCTGGTTCAGGCCATGGTACGGAGCGAGAGGGCATGGGCAGCCGTCACCTCCTTCTGCGAAGCAGTAATGCTCGCGAAGGAGGAGGCGGGACGGTTGAGGGAAAGGCGCGTTTCGCGCCCTCTCGCCCCTAGCCGCCGCAGGAGACGCCCTGGGCGTCGGGAATCTCGGGCGGATTTCCAGCCACCGTAGGCGCGGGCTTGCGGACGGTGAGCAATGGGTAGCTCACCGTCCGGTAAGGACCAGGCCCGGGTCGACGGCGCGTCGTATTCCACGCGCGCCTCAAAGAGATGTCAGCACAAATGTAGGGGTCCACTAGGGCCGATGCCTGCCGGGGTCGCGGGAAGGTACTTATGGGTCACCGAGTCCCCTGGCAACATAGGCAACAGGAAGGAATACGGGTGGGTTTTAGTCAGTAAGAGTCTGACACACCCTCCCGCTCCACCCAGAGCGGGAGAAGTTATTTGAAGATTTCCCACCCTCAAAAAAAAAAAAAAGTAATGCCTATCAAATAAACTAAATAGAACAATAGCTATCGCGCATTAAAACTGTTACCTGCTACGCCGTAGGCAGCGCGGCTACGTCGCGTCAGCTACGTCGTAGCAATATTTTAGAAGCCCATACAGTTTTACACATATAACATGACAATTGACTTCAATGGGTTTCATTTTGATTCGTAATGAACCCACGTTGATTACGTTATTTACGTTGTGGAGCAGACGAATTTTTCAAACCAACGAAGCAATGGATTAGTAATTTCCCTTAAAAACTCTCGGATTGTGATTCAAACTGTGTTATGGATTTATAGGTCAAGCCAAGTTACAGATAAACGTATCTGGAGTAAAAGTGGATTCAAATTCTACGAAAAATCCCCAACATAGCTGGTTTTTCACAGCACCTTCACATCTATTCATAATATTCATATTTTCACTTATAATTATTGTTATAATTAGTTGTATAGTTGCATTATATTCTAAGTACTGTTTATTTTATTTTATTTTGTTACCTACATATGTACAACTCTTTAAAACTGACTTGGATTTCGTACGTCTATTTCGGGTGACCACTGAAAATCAGCGCTCTGCTGTGGGTCTCCATCGAAAAGCATCATGCTGAGTGGAAGCCTTCTTGCCACAGTCATGACGTGCAGCTGCCGACTATTTGTGTTTTGTGATTATAAGTTTTGTTTTATTTTTCTGTTTACCTATAGCGAACTACCGGTTATATTATACCGAGACTTATTCATAGTCTACCCTCAGAAACAAACAAGTGTGTTACACCTAAAAATATTAAATGTAAACTTAAGCAATATTACATAAGTAATATGTAGGAATGACTGTAATTACCTATTTAAACACCTGAAGATGTTAATAATTGTATCTTCAATAACGCGTAAATATAAAATGCTTCATTGTATTGTATGATATTGAGATATACTCATAATAGCACAAGTTTAAACCTTAGTGGTTTTTAGTTGCTATCTAAGTATGTAATCCTGTGTTCTTTTGTATAAATGATAAACAAATAAAAAAATAAAATCTACTCTAGATAAAATTAATTTTTCTTTCTTTCTTTCCTTTCTAGGTATCCCTTAATGTTTTTTTTTATTCACAGTACATAAAAAAGGCAAAAACATTAAAGGCAGCTTTGCACCATCATAAATATCTTCTGAGAAAACAATAATACGAGTACGGACGTATAAATATGAATGTGGAAGCTGGTGTCTCACAGAAATGATACAGTTACTATTTTTTTTTGCCCGCCCTTGCATTCGTGTAGAAGAAAAAAATCGTAAGACACCACAATATACTAAAATAACAGCCACATTTTTATAAAAAAACTGCGTCGTTGGTCTAACTATCGCAAGCGCTATTGTTGACCATGAGGTCCTGGGTTCGATTCCCGGGTCAGGCAAAGTATTATTGGGTTTTCCATCGGAAATTTCCCAGTAACAGTCCGAAGTCTGGAGTTGTGCCCGGTTGATGGCTCGCCCCTATGACATGGGAAACATAACTGGCGAAATGTGGGTGTCCTATAGGGACACCTCTGCCCATCCTTCGGGGAATAAAGACGTGATAATATGTTATGAAGGACTAAACTAGTTCCTACTTTACTATTAACATAAGATATTATCACGGTTTTCGAGGGTGGTGATAACGATAATGTAGTAAAATCAAAATTCAAGATGGCGCCACCGAAAATTTGCAACTTTTTTGTCATGGGTGTCGTTTTCATGGTTTTCAAAATTGCTTATAACAAAAATACGATCAAAATTAAAATTCAAGATGGCGTTCCCATAAATTTGCAAGTCATGGGTGAAATTCTAAAAACTATATTTTCGGCATTAGAACTCCCGTAGCAAATACTTTTTAAAAAATATCCAATGTACTATTTTGACTGACGACTACGATTTTATTATATTCTATAGATATTGTAAGAACATCATGCCATAGGTACTTGTCACACGGTCTCATAAATACTTTGTCCCGATCAGACGATCGGCATATCTATTGGTGAGGGTCACAACTTACAAGATTCTTTATGAGTAGCCATAATAAGCCTATAATGTTCCAACTGCTGGGACACGGGCCTCCTCTCTGTAAGAGGGAGTGGGCCGTAATCTACCACGCGGGCCCAGTTCGGGTTGGTAGATGTCACATGACTTCGAATGTTTGGTTCTAGGACATGCCGGTTTCCTCAAGTTGTTTTCCTTCACCGTTTTGAGAGCAGTGGTGATGAAATAATTTACACAAAGTAAAGGGCCTGCCTGGGTTCGAACCTATGACCTACAACTCGTTAGTCGGGGCCGTTACCACTGGGCCACCATTGAGTATTTAATCATATTTAATTTCATCCGGCGCTTTCTTGACATTTAGCCTCAATACCATATTAAAAGTCTAACCGGATGCAGCTGATTACCAGTGTTTTACATGGATCGACTGTCTGACCTACATAATCCAGTTAGTTACTAAGTAACACAATACCCCTTGACAAGACTGGTTGTCATACTTTCGGGCTTCTGTCTAACCGTAACGACTGTCAAAGATCTACGAGTCACAGCCGGGACCAACGACATAACGTGCTTTCCGAGGTACCGACGTTCCTGGCTAATGTTTTTATCTGGCCTATAATTTCTCCTTAAGACGCTGACAACAACTAAAGCGCGGTCATTGTCAGATTGCATAGAAAAGAAAGAGAAGCGCGATGACACAACGCTTCTAATTTATTGCAAAATATGAAGTAATTAGGTATCTATTTATTGAAAATTGAGTTGAGTAATCGAAAATAAAAACCAACCAAGTGCTGCATTCAAATAAGACGTTCTTTTTATTAATTAAATACGTAACGTATGTTGATATTTAATACAGATATTTTGGATTAGAACTCATTGTAAGAGGTTAGTTTAACGTTAGTTTGTATCGAGATTTTTATTCAAAACGTGTTTGGTAACAACCAAGTTCTGGGAAATATGATCAAAATTAACAAATATTTTTTCCGCTATCACAAACTATATAGATTTACAATTTTTTTTCAAATCAAGCCTATTTTGGTCAATTGGGTCTTGTCAGCGCCTTAATACTGACAGGTTTTCATAACCTAACCAGGAGTGCAGTGCTCACCCACATGCTTTGTTGTTGACTAAATAAAAATTATTATTAATAAAAATAAAAAATAAACTTTTATAGAACTCATGTCGTGATTAACGAGGTGGCAATGAAAAAAAGGTATATCAAAACAATCGGTGCATCACCGCAAAACGTAGACAGAATACGAAAACAAAATCATAGTAGCATAATCAACCTATAACGTTACCACTGCTGGGACACAGGCCTCATTGCTGAGAGAGGGAGTGGGCCGTAATCCACCACGCGAGCTCAGTGCGTGTTGGTAGATGTTGAATGTCTTCGAATTTTTTGGTTCTAGGACATGCCGGTTTCCTCACGATGTTTTCCTTCACCGTTTCGAGAGCAGTGGTGATGTAATAAGATACACATAAAGCGCCTGTCCGAGTTCGAACCTACGACCTTCAACTTGTAAGTCACGGCCGTTACCACTGAGCCACCACTGCTCTCACTGAGTCACCACTGCTTTAATTATTGTAGGTAAAGCCAAAAGCGAACCTAGTATGAATACACGTTTGCTATAAATCCTCTGTGTAAATAACAGAAACAAGATATGAACGGCCGACATAATCCCAGTGAAATCAGAGGCTCCATATATTTGAAATGTAACACGAGCAATTGCTTGAGTGTATATGAGTGTTCTACTTTTTTATATTTATATGTTCTTTTCCAAGGTTCAAAGGGTTATATTATTTTGTTTTATAGAACAATTTTGAGGTCATACCTCGTCTTGGATTTCACATTACATCGCCATCTCAAGTCGCGTCTTGACAGTCGATATGATAACTTCTCGCGTTTTTTTATGGTAACTTGTCGCGTTTCATAGCATGCTATCCAGAACGCGAAGCAGATTGTTTTTTGGTAACATGGTATCCACGGGCGCTTGAGTGGATAGTTTTTTTATTTGACAGTATTATACTTTAAATAACACTAGAGTTTTATAAGTTGTCAACTTCAAATTCAAAATTCAGAAACTGGGTTTTATTCTTAATCGGTCAAGGACAGCTAATGAGACACAATTGATTTTCCTTTGTTTGGCAACACATGAGGTACGCACCGGGCTTCATAAGTTAAGCAGAGCAGTCACGATCAAATATTAATAACGTAAAAGTCATTGCAATGTGACTGTTATCTCATTGGTATAAAGTATAAATTAGAATGATTGCGCGAGTTTGAAAGAACTCTGAAGTCATTCTAATTTATACCTCTCACTTATGATATTACATCGATCGTGAATGAGTCCCTTAGGGGTTAATGGGAACCTTAGGTTTTAGTTAGTAAAACTCGCAGCATGTTTTAGTTAAGACGCTGACAACACCTAAACCGCGGTCACTGTCAGATTGCATAGAAAAGAAAGAGAAGCGCGATGACACTTTATTGCAAATTATGAAGCAATTATCTATTTACTCAAAATTGAGTTGAGTAATCGAAAATAAAAAACAACCAAGTTCTGCATTCAAATAAGACGTTTTTGTTATTAATTAAATACGTAACGTATATTGATATTTAATACAGATATTTTGGATTAGAACTCAAGGTGAGAGGTTAATTTAACGTTAGTTTGTATCGAGATTTTTTCCAAAACGGGTTTTGACATATTCAAATTAACATATATCTTTTTCGCTACCACAAACTATACAGATTTGGCAGTTTTTTTTCTTAAGAGAAGCCAATTTTGGTCAATTGGGTCTTGTCAGCACCTTAAAGTGAATATTAACACAGTATAACTACTATGTACGTACTGTATTTTGATGACCATGTCATGTTTTGTCAACAAAACTTGCTATTAGACATCGTGAACTTGGCTGTATAGGTAATAACCTATCCTACAGAGATTCTACAAGCATTCCCTTGAGGCTGAGTTGTAAAATTTTGGCAGCCGCTTTCTACATATAAAATGTGAATCCGAGACTGGTTTGATAGTTGACCTAGGATTCACAAGGGACTAACTGTTCTAGATTTTTGGCCATTTACTTTGCGTAAATTTTAATAATTAGGTAGACACAAAATTCTCACATTATACGGTACGAATATTAGATTGGTGATTGCATTGTGAGCAGTGGTGGCC
This sequence comes from Atethmia centrago, assembly GCA_905333075.3. Lineage (NCBI taxonomy): Eukaryota > Metazoa > Arthropoda > Insecta > Lepidoptera > Noctuidae > Atethmia > Atethmia centrago. Next base: position 25,886,913 of record HG995369.1, read on the forward strand.
CAGTGGTAACGGCCCTGACTTACAATTTGTAGTCGTGGGTTCGAACCCAGGTAGGCGGCATTACTTGTGTAAATAATTTCATCACCACTGCTCTCAAAACGGTGAAGGAAACCATCGTGAGCAAACCAGCATGTCATAGAATGAAAAATTCGAAGACATGTGGTATCAATCAACCCGCACTGGGCCCGCGTGTTAGATTACAACCGCAGCAGTGGAAAAACATTATAGGCTGATTATGCTACATTGTTTGATTTAAATATTACTGAGTACCTACTTTCAAACTGGATCTTTGACAGTCGTTACGGGTCCTCGAAGCCCGAAAGTCTGACTACCAGTCTTCCCAAGGGAAAACGTATTACCCAGTATTGGGATTGTGGAGGTCAGATAGGCAGAGTCGCTCCATGTAAAATACTGGTATTCAGCTGCATCCAAGTCGACCCCAACATTTTTTTTTTTACCTTTATTGTTTCACTGCTGGGTTTTGAAGTTCTCCCCTGTAGCTTGAATCAAATACCAATGTTCATTTTGTTCAATAATTGTACGTCGTCTTTGCCAGTGTGAGTAACAGAGAAGACTTTACGACAGAACTATTCCAGCTGAAAAAAAGATTGATGAGTGTCAAGTAAGTCGGTACTGTAAAGGCTGTAACCTGCTATGCTATTAGCGTGCAACCTCCGCGAGTTTAAGTTGATGGCATGATTACGAGACATTTAATTTATATGTAGAACAGCAGGCTTAGAATGACGCTTTCTATTTCTTCGAAGAATAGACACGGCCCTTTCTATACAAAGTGACATTTCTTTTCTCCATTTTTGACACCGCACTGTAGAAATCCTTCTGCTATCTGTCACTTTGTCCTTCGTTTCTAACCATCTTTGTCAAATTCACACTGACAACTGACAGTTGTTTAAGGTAGTGAAGACAATTTGCGTTTTTCTACTCGACGGCCTCAAGGTACTGTTATCTTAGAATATAGAAAGAACCAGAATCCGCGTTAAACGGCGTTCACCCGCGTAATGTTCCTAGCTCGGACATCATGAACCCGTTTTGGGGTAAACGTTGAGAGTATTGGTAAGATAATATAAATAATAAAATCACAATTGGTCTTTTCATAGATACATAATTTCATACACCCGCCCCCTCTAGAAATCCTAATAGTCTAACATAGTACCTATTATGAATGTTATGCAATTCTAACAAAATCATATATACATACATACGGGTTGCATTGATAACCTTTCTTTTTCAAATCGGGTTTTTTTTAAGTTGTTATTAATTTAACCCTACAACGAATAAATGCCCTCAGTAGGTAATAAAAAGAAGGGAAAATCAAAACTCTTAAACTGGCAACACTAACAAGATGGATGCATCATTCTCTATGACAATTACAAACTGAACAATTTATTCAGTAATTAAATAAGACGATATTTGAATGCGCTATTTACACGTGAAATGTGATCCCATCCTGTTTATTTTTTAGTCCGGCTGCATTTTGACAGCTATGAACGACACAAGAAAAATAAAATTGCACACCGGTAAAACACGTTACGCGATACGACGTTCACAGAGTAACTGATCGGCTGCGCGTCAAACTACTCTATTTAGGAGTAGTTTTTGACGCTTCAGTATTAGTCGTGTTTGCGGCTTCTGGTTCTTTCTATATTCTAAGACTGTTATCTACAAAATCATGATTTTACAGGAGAGCGTTTTGAACGCAAAACTGTGATACAATCAAGTGTTTCATTTATCCCGGTACCGTCAGCGCTCCTCCAGCGCTGACAGTACTGTACCCATTAACGTAGTGCTTTTATTTGCAAAACAGCACTTACTTTAAATAAATTAAATAAACCCACCTTACCTGTAAACAAGTTGGTTCGTGTGTTCAGAAATATTTAAGCACTTGCTGTTCTGCGAATTAACATGTTGGCACAAATACTATAATTTTATTAAAATTGTTGGCTTTGTAATTTTTTGGTGTAATGTTTGAAGCTGGATTTAAATAACTGGAACTGTATTTTTTTTTACTATATCTATAATAAACAGGAATATAAACCCAAAAAAAGTATTAAAAGTTAAATTCAACTACTGCTTGTTGCTCAAAAAAATTATGAAACTCTAACAATTTTCTACTACAGTTCTAACGACCGTATCTGTCGCGGGCATGATGTGATGTGACGTCATTTGCCACAAAAAAATTGTTTTACATCTGTTTGTAGCCCCAAATCATATAAATTAAATTATTTGTTGTGCTTTATTCAAGCAGAAATCGCACTTACTTTCTTACCTAAGTGAGATCTTAGAGTACTTTGCTAAGAATAGATTTTTACTAACATCGTTTCTTTCGTCACTACCGGCATTGTGGAAGACGACGCATTTGAGTTTGCGTTCCGTTCCACCAAAAAAACGCAACATGAATGAATTTTAAAATAAGTAATGCATTAAAAAATGTAAAAAGAATAGGAATTTGTTTCTTGACTCCCACACAATGTATATTTAAATAATGGATAAGTTTTGAATTACTTGCATATAATGTGAAGTTCTGCAAAAATGTTTTGGGGTTAGAAGAATATCAGCCTATAGTTTTGCCACTGCTGGGACACAGGCTTCCTCTGTGTGAGAGGAAGCGGGTCGTTTGCACCACGTGGGATATGTAAACTAGATTTATTATAATTTGTTTCTTTCCAAAATTAATATCACTTCTATCATCATCATTATCATCATCATTTCAGCGGAAAGACGTCCACTGCTGGGCATAGGGGGAGGCCTATGTCCAGCAGTGGCACGCACCGCCACTTCGACCGGTTTTGTGCTTCCCGCATCCAGCGGATTCCTGCGGCCTTCACAAGGTCATCGGTCCACCTTGTAGGAGGCCTTCCAACGCTACGTCTTCCGGTACGTGGTCGCCATTCCAGAACCTTTCGGCCCCATCGGCCATCTGTTCTGCGAGCAATGTGCCCACTGCCACTTATGTTTGGCAATTCTTCGGGCTATGTCGGTGACCTTGGTTCGCCTACGGATCTCTTCATTTCTGATTCGATCACGTAGGCAAACTCCAAGCATAGCCCTCTCCATTGCCCTTTGAGTGACTTTTGGCTTTTTTATAAGGCCCATTGTAATCGACCACGTTTCAGTGCCATAGGTCATCACTGGCAACACGCACTGGTCAAAGACTTTCCTGTTGAGACACTGTGGTATGTGGGACGAGAAGATATCGCGTAGCTTCCCGAACGCTGCCCAGCCGAGTCGGATTCGACGATTGACCTCTTCCTCTTTCTCTTCCTCTCATGAAAATCGGAGACGCTACGCTCGAAGTTGTGGACGAGTATGTTTATCTAGGACAAACTAGGTCCAACTTCAAGAAAGGGGATCACTTCTATACTTACATATTATTGTTAATTAAAGTCGCTTTTTGTGTCTGTCTGTGTGACCATGTTTTTCTTCTAAGCTACACAACGGATTTTAATGCGGTTATCACCACCATTTAGAGAATTTATACTGGAAGGCTAATATGTTTAAGGGCGCCCTGCTTCGCGTGGTTTGTACGACTGGATAAAACATTGAGATTTCTTCAATATACGAGTATGTAAGTTTATTATTGATGTATTAGGGTGCTTTCAATTTAGATGGTTGGTTAGACTGCTGCCGCACGGTTGTTGCAGAATTATTACTGTAGTCCGATCGAATTTTAGTGATTTCCATCGAAAACACGATGCGTTCACCCGCACTAGCGAACAACGACTGAGGCAGGTAGTATATATGTACATTGTTGCCGTTCCGCCAACGGACGTGCGCCGCACTGCTCTGGCACGACCTTGCGTCGAGACATTTTGTATGAAAAACCATAACCGCCCGGGCGCAGTACCATAACCGCCCGTGCGCAGTACCATAACCGCCCGTGCGCAGTACGATACCCGGACTGCAACAGTCCGGCACCAATCGTCTAAATTGAAAGTGCCCTAATACATCAATAATAAACTTACATATATTGAAGAAATCTCAATGTTTTGTCAAGTCGTACAAACCACGCGAAGCAAGGCTAGTAAATTATAAAAGAAAGAAAAACATACATAACATAACACCTTGTTTCCCCGAAGGGTTGGGCAGAGGTGTATCTGTAGTACAACCACATTTCACCTTTTTAAGTACCATGTAATAGGGGGCGAGCCGATTGCCATCAACCGGGCACGAATCCAGACTCCGGGCTACTACTGAGAAATTCCAGATGGAAAAATCCAATAATACTTTTGCCCGACCCGGGAGTTGAACCCAGGACCTCATGCTCAGTAGTAGCGCTTGCCATCACTAGACCAATCCTCCTATTTAGATTTAGTCAACAATATTTTTATTTTGCTTAGATGTTTGTCCTTCATAATTTTACTTTTCATTATTTTCAGTAGGCACACAGATAGCTTACTAACGGTTCAATTCCCGCACGGAACAAATATTTGTATGCTCTGCAGGTAGTAGGTGTTTGTACATATGAGATTATTGTTTGTGTACGTGCCCAACCACGATACAAGAGAATTTCCTAGTGTAAAGCAATGTTTTTGAATTATCTGGCCAGTGGAGAAACGGTGAATATGATTCTTCACAACACGTACGAGGATCTTTTGGTGCGTGGCCATAATCGAAACTAACGCGGCCATCTTGTTTTTAGGGTTCCATTTCCAAAGGGTAAAACGGAACCCTATTATTAAGACGTACTGGACAGCCGCGTTGGTCTAGTGGTTGCAAGCGCTACTGCCGAGCATGAGGTCCTGGGTTCGATTCCCGGGTCAGGCAAAGTGTTATTGGGTTTTTTTATTTGGAATCTCAGTAGCAGCCCGGAGTTTGGATGTGTGCCCCATTGATAGCAATAGGCTCGCCCCCTATTACATGGGACTTAAACATAACTGGCGAAATGTGGGTGTACTACAGGTACACCTGTGCCCAACCCTTCGGGGAAACAAGGCGTGATGTTATGTTATGTTTTACTAAGATTCCGCTGTCCGTCTGTCCGTCTGTCCGTCTGTCCGTCTGTCTGTCTGTCTGTCCGTCTGTCAAGCGTGATAGTTAGACAATCAAAATTTTAACAGGTGGTGTATTTCTGTTGCCGCTTTATCTCCCGCGTCTGGCCCTGGTTCAGGCTATGGTACGGAGCGAGAGGGCATGGGCAGCCGTCACCTCCTTCTACGAAGCAGTAATGCTCGCGAAGGAGGAGGCGGGACGATTGAGGGAGACGCAATTTGATTTGTTGTTATCAACAAATACTAAAAAACAGAATAAAATAAAAACTTAAGGGGGCTCCTATACAAGAGACAAGATTTTTTTGCCGTTTTTATAGATAATGGTACGGAACCCTTCGTGCGTGAGTCCGACTCACACTTGGCCGGTTTTTCAATACAATTTCTTTGACAATTTCACAAATGTTTACCACCAACGCCCCGCTGTCCATTAACAGCGGGGCGCTACATCTTTTGGTGCTACAATAACATTTCATTCAGGCGCCAAAAGATGTAGCATTATAGCAATTACATAATTGTCACATGTTCAAGACAGGTACTGTAAACTCTGTAAAGCATAAAACTTTGAGAAAAAAACGAATTAAAGCCTTGTATACGGTGACGATAAGGAAATAGGTAGAAGGTTCACTTTTTATTATGGCCATGTTTTTGTGGAATGTAACTAGTCAGAATTGGGTGTTTTGTGTCTTGAAACATTTACCAAAAGATCCAGGGCTGTGGCTCTGTCTCGGATATGGTTGGTTACTGTATTATGCTGAACGATGACCGTTATGCGTGGATGTAACACATATTTTCTCCCAACTTGTTCTTTTAGCGTTTATTGTTTTTCATTTAGTAAACATATTTTCTTCAGACTCAGATTGAAACAAATTCTTATATAACTGGTTCATGAAGTATATTTATATTGCCCAAGGATTTTTTTTTAAACCTACTTTGTTTATCTATTTATACCGTCAAAAAGCTATTTTGGGTTTTCACCCGTCAGTTTTATTAAACAAGTAGGCTCCTAGTTATACAAGGTGTCATTCTGCATCCTCGTCAAATTTCAGGAGGCTGATAGATGAAAGACATATAAAATCAAATAAAATGACGATACCTGCTCAATAATTAATACATACTTGTTTTTTAGTTATGTAAGTTTGACAGTATTTTAGAATACACCATTTTCACATAACATAACATAACATAATAGAAATAAAGAAAGAAAAATATTTTATTTGGGACACGCACAAGAAACACAAAAGTAAAAAAAGAAGCATTTAAAACTAAACTTCGAATAAACAAAAAAACAACAAAGAAAATCAATAAGAACGACGTGTGCGATGCCAAAAAGGCTTCTATCTCAGCATAATGCTGCGATATTTAAAAAATAAATACCGCAGCGCTGGTATTCTGATAGGGCCCGCTGTGATGCCACGGACACATCTACAGACACAATATATAATATATCCCACCAGGGGAATAAAAAAAAAACGTCACCGAATCACCCTGTTGCCTATGCGGTAGCGTGTGTGTAAAAGGGCAATTACAGTGCGGTATCACACGGGCCGCGTTTTAACATGCGTGTCCCAAACAATGCTGATTTCCGAAAATTAGAAGAAAAAAAAAGACCTATTTTATTATTGATTCGTGTCGAGGATTATTAGCATAGTTAGCTCCTTGAATTTGACGAGGATGCAAAACGAAACCTTGTATAAATGTTCTGGAATCGCAAACACGTATTCAGCAAATGAGGTGATGGTGATCCATGCCGGTTCCTTCCCTTTAAGAGAAGTGGCATTTACCTCAAATTGGTAATAATATCTGACTGTAGTTACAGGTAGATGTTATTCGTTCTTTACGTCTATGTGAAAATTTATAAATATATTTGTTACTTATTCGTGCAAAGGCGGCTGAAGGAAAATGGATGGAAAGATTAACATAGTCGTGAATTATGATAATACCTCGAATTTACTGGGGAACATCTTACTACTCCAGAATGCAAGTTAAACTGGAGGCAACAGCTTGTTATATATAAAATAAATTGTATACATTATGTAGGTCTGAAAACGTGGAATACTTAGTATACGCCATTACAACTCCAAGTTCCTCTCTAATGCGAGACGTTTGTAGGAGAATGGTACCTATTATATTATACTAGCTTTTACGCGTGGCTTCGCCCGGGTAGATGTCGAATAATATCCCACGGGAACCTACTAACGGGATTAAAACTTCTCTATGCTAATCCAGGTTATAAACTATCAGTATTTTCATATAAATCTCTTTGTTTACGCAGCGCACGCCAGCAAAGCTCCCAATTGGGATGATTTTTTCAGACGTCTTCAACAATCATCGTCATATTTCAGCCAATGAATAAAAAACCTTAATGAATTATTAAACCTTCCTCATGAATCTCTTCGTCCATTGGTGAAAACTGTATGAAAATTCGTTGGGTACTTTTGAGTTTATCGCATTCAGACAGACAGACGCGGCGGGGGACTTTTTTTTTTGGTTTTGAATTCATCAAATAACTTCTCCCGCTCTGGGCGGAGCGGGAGGGTGTGTCAGACTCTTACTGAGTAAAACCCACCCGTATTTCTTCCGTTGCCTGTGTTGCCAGGGGCCTCGGTAACCCTTTAGTACCTTCCCGCTACCCCGGCAAGCATCGGCCCTATAGTGGACCCCTACACTTGTGCTGACGATATCTCTTTGAGGCGCGCGTGGAATACAACGCGCCATCGACCCGGGCCTGGCAGCGGGGGACTTAATGTTTTATAATATGTGTAACCTAAGTGATTACACTTTCACTTTTACTTCTTACTTAAGGGTTAGTAGGGACCCCATTATGAGAGGTGAAGTGTTAGTATCGCAAGACGTGGCTAAGGGGTGAAATAGTTGAGCTTTAGCACCCTGATTTACTAAAACCGGAGTTGAATAATACCAATCTTAAACGAAAAATGTATGGTTAAACTGATGTTAACAGGTGCAGTGATCCCATTACGAACGCGCGAAGTAAACGTAGCGGAATTTGGATCGCTATGTGAATTGTAAGTAAATAAAAAAAAATTGAATTTCGTACGATTTTAAAATTGATAATACTTGTTTCGCATAATATAATATTTACTGTATTTTAAGACTATTCATATCTATGGTTGATATTAATTATATTGAATCGCAATGTGAATTGTTACTAAATGATAAATTTAATTGAATTTTAATTCGTACGATTTTAAAATTGATAATACTCGCTTCGCGTATAATATTTACTAAATTTAAGACTAATCATATCTATTGGTGATACTAATTGTACTTGTCGCAAAAAAAAATAATTAAAATGCTATAGGAAGTTGTATTTTTAACCGATGGAAGTCGGTCAGTAGCAATGTGAATTGTTACTGAATCATAAATTGAATTGAATTGAAATTCGTACGATTTTAAAATTGATAATACTCGCTTCGAGTATAATATTTACAAAATTTTAAGACTATTCATATCTATGGGTGATACTCATTGTACTTGTCGCAAAAAAAATGATCAAAATGCTATAGGTAGTTGTATTTTTAATCGACTTCAAAAAAAGAGGAGGTTATATGTTCGTCTGTATGTTTGTTTTTGTTTATGTATGTTCACCGATTTCTCCGTCAATTATGGACCGTTTTTGAAAATTACTACTCTTATTTACAGCGTGGGAAGAGGCCCAAGACGCAATAGGAATATTTTGTGACCTCTCCAAGGCATTTGATTGCGTCGACCACGAAACATTACTCTTGAAACTTAAGCATTACGGACTTGGAGACCTTGCACTCAGTTTAGTAAAACCTTATTTATATGATAGACAGCAGCAAGATCAAATAAATGGTGTCAATTCACTCGGCATAAAAGTAGAAATGGGTGTACCACAAGGCTCGATATTGGGTCCTTTCCTCTTTTTAGTATATATTAATGATCTACCCCACTTGTTAAAAACCCAACCACAAATTGTGTTATTAGCTGACGATACTTCCTTAATTTTTTAAATTAATAGATGTGCATCAAATTTTGACGACGTAAATAACGCCCTATTGCAGGTTCAAAATTAGTTCACTGCTAATTTAGTATTAAATGGGACAAAAAGTGAATAAGATTTTCTTTACCAAATGTCAAAAGTAGTATTTGTGAGATAGTATTGAATCAAGAGAAATTAGAATTCGTCGATAAAACTGTTTTCCTGGGGATTACGCTCGACTCAAGGCTTCAATGAGGGCCTCATTTAGCTTCCCTTGCAGGACGGCTAAGTTCAGCAGCATATGCTGTGAGAAAAATCCGTCAATTTACTGTTGTAGATACTGCACGGCTAGTATATTTTAGTTACTTTCATAGTATTATGTCGTACGGTATTTTACTATGGGGACGGGCTGCAGACATCGAGTCTATTTTTATTCTGCAGAAAAGAGCCATCAGATCCATATGTGGCCTCCGCAGGTGCGACTCTCTAAGGAAACTGTTTAAAGAAATTAACATCATGACGGTACCTTGTCAATATATCTATGAAAACATCATGTACGTAAGGAAAAATCTACATCTTTTTAGTAAAAGAGGTGAAAGACACAATTATATCACTAGAAATAGGGACCAATTAGTTCAACCAGGTTTCAGGCTGGCTAAAGTAGACTCATCTTTCATGGGCTACTGTTTAAAATGTTACAATAAAATACCTCCCCACATACTTCAACTGAATGAAACAAAATTTAAATCTAGTATAAAACGCACACTATGCAGCCAAGCATATTATAAATTGGGGGATTACATTGCTGATAAAAATGCTTGGCTCAACACTGGTCCTGCTCCACAAGGGCGCAAAAACTAATTGATCAGGTATTGAAAATAGTGTTGGAGCTGCTGAATATTTTAAAAACTCTCTTTGCATTGTATAAATTCAATCTTTTAGTATTGTATAGCTGCACATCACATTGTTATGTGAGTACTATGTACTATAAAGCTGCCATTTACTGGATACGTCTTTCATTGACTTGAATGTGCCCTGGCGGCTGGGAGTATGTCGTGCTCACTCTAATGTCTCGCTGATGGTGGCGCGTGTGTTGGATCATTTAGCTCCCTTCAAAATGGTTGAGCTGAATGGTGCTGATCCACGCGTCATGTTCGTGAACGGGCGCCGTCAGTAGAGACTGGTCATCTCTTAGCTGCCACGGCTTATTTTAATTTTAATTTTTGAATTGCTTTTTTTTTTGTTGTAATTTTTTTATTACGAACGCTTTTACGTTTTGCATCGTTCTCACATGTATAATTTCAAAATGAATGATGTAAACAATATTTTGTAACCATAATACGTTGATTTAAAAGAGTGTCCGTGGAGTTTCTTGCCCGTTCTTCTCCATAGGTACCTACTACGCTTTGGAATGGGCAACTAGCTTCATCGTTCTGACTGACTGACCGAACCCTTGACAATTCAAAAGTGCCTGTAATTGGTTTATTTGAAATAAATGCTTTGAGTTGGAGTTTGAGTTTGACAAAAAAAAAACAACCGACTTCCGAAAAAACACTACAAAGTGTAAAATAACTTAGGAAGTCGATGGCAAAAAGATAAACTACAGATCTACAGATGTAAAATACAAGTTTTTGTTAACAAAAGCCTTTGTATTTTAATTATGGCATCATCATCATCATTTCAGCCCGGAATTATCCACTGCTGGGTATAGGCCTTCACTTTTATGCCATACTACCCGGTTCCACGCGTCCCTCTTACGGCATAACAATGGATAGGTATTTATCGACAGGTTATTTCATAAGCTTTCTGTACCTTTTTAATTTAGGTATCTTGTAGATAGTGCCCATTTGAAGACTGAAAAACTGGCACATAACTTCGAAAAGATAGCTTGGCGATATCAAAACACAATCGATTAAAAACCCCTTTCTTAATATAATAATAATTATCTATGTATCTTCCATCTTTAAGTAAAAAATCAGGTTTCTTGTTTGTTTCTTGCGTACCGTTGATACATCCAATGGCTATAGGTACAACTTTGGTAAGTTGTTGTAGTCGAAAAAGTTTCTGAGTTCGTAAAACCATCCTCCGTGCGAGCGAAACCGCAAGCAAAAGCTATTATTAAAAGCCTAAATTACAGTAAATAGACTAACTAAACTAAATCAACTCACTTACGCAATTATAACTAACTTATATAATTGAACTATAAGGTTTAAGGTCCCGAAGCCCTTACGTCTAACTATTGTAATCTATTAATTTAGGGAACAAGGTGAATGTTAACACATTCACTTTGTTCCCTAGATTAATGGAATGTTTCAATTTAGAGATTTCTTAATCTTTGTGGAATTCTGATTCTTTGTGGATTGAGTTCGTTTCATCTGTTGAATTGGATGGATTACGTACACCAAGCTGAATACAATTTTATAAAGAATTAGGATTTTGGATTGTCTCTCTTAAATACAGAACATTCAGTGATCAAGCTCGGAGAGCAGCGCTTCACCCTACAATTCATGTGTACACCTCGTAATTAATAACGAATTCTTTGTAAATACACGTGCAGACTAGCGCGATATCGCGGGTGCGACAGGCAGCAATATGCCTGTCGCACCCACGATATCGCCCCAGTCTGCACCTAAGTCTTTTATACACTCAAAACCTTTATGTGCCTAATTAAATTATATTATTATTAATTATTTATACTAGAATAATTGAAAAAGCAACAAGATCTTAATCTATTCTAGCAACAAAAAGCAATATGTAAGATGAAGAATTTGATGTAGTAGTATAAAATTAATGAAGAAAAGTCGGTCCTAAAAATATTATAGAGCTTTGTTTCGTTAAGTAGTGTTGAGGTGAGTCATTTCGGGTCAATGAACGTAAATATATATACCTACTTACTTCAAATGTCCTTTCTTGGTATTTGTTCATCGAGTCGTTGAGCTCCTAAGTTCTGAGTTGAGCTACACGATAACTGACAAGTGCGTGCACTGACAGGATAGGTCCACTCAAATATGTATGGTTCTTTCCTGAAAAAACCATTTCAGAGACCAAAAAAAGAAATCAATGCCAATAAAAAAGTCATCAATACCAATGTGTATACCACATTGCCATTGATGACTTTTTTATATATACAGTGACATGAATATTTACTTTGTAAATTATTATATTAGTTTAATTATTGAGAATGTGAAGACTATGTGGGTCATTGTATTTTTTATTTTTGTCTCTCAGTTAGTTTTAATGTTGGTCTGGCAGTTTGAGTAATTTATGCGGCCTACCAAAATGTCCTTGCTTTGGTATAGTTCGTCGAATTTTTAAGCTCCTTAAGTTCCGAGTTAAGCTGCACGATTACTAACAAATGCGTGCACTGACTGGACAGGTCCACTCAATCAGTGTATTTCTTTCCTCAAAAAACCATTTCAGACACCAATCTCTTTGGTCTTCATATGATCTGACCAAGAATATGTCTGGACTTTAAAAGAGACTGTGACCTCTGAGTTTGTCTCAGCCTTTCTTCTCAGAGTAGTCAGATGGGGAACGCTGACCTCATATAGTTTTTAAAATATGATTGACGTGTAAAAGTATTTGTACAAATTTACTTACAGAAATAAAATCATTTATCTGACACGCTACCAAAATTGCGGATTTATTTCATCGAATAAAGAGTTTTCGAATAAAAAGTATAATTTTATAATTACTTATTCAAGTGGAACTAAGAACGATTCCACAAAATACAATAAACAAAAGGAATGCGCAGCTGTATACATAATTATTATTATGTATGAGAAGTACCTACATAAAACACGTCGCCTGATTTATTATTTATTTATTTATTTAATACTTTACGCACACAACTGTACAGAGGCGGACTTAATGCCATAGGCATTTTCTACCAGTCAACCTTTGGTGATTCCGATCAGTGGCAATAACAGAAGCAACACACATACACAATAATCTCTACCGTATTGTTTTTGCATGACGGGCGTAATTCTATATAATGTGTAATTTCTAAAGGGTAGTCAGGAATTCCGCGTACATTCAGCTTGTAGTAAAAATATGTTATTATAATTAAATTAATATCAGGCAATCAAATGATTACGTTATCAGAAACCGGAGTACTATTGGCTGAAATTACGAAAATTAAATCTATACATAAAGGAGCGTAAACTGAGTTGAATCAAGATGGGCAGATGACATTGTAGCCACCGCGATTAGAACCTGAGGGCCTAAACAAGTGACAATGCTTTTATAGCGTTTCGTATTTCCACAAAAGTTTTCGGTATTTAGCTTATATTTTTTTTTTCTGGATGGGAAATCATCAAATAACTTCTCGCGCTCTGGGTGGAGCGGGAGGGTGTGTCAGACTCTTACTGACTAAAACCCACCCGTATTCCTTCCGTTGCCTGTATTGCGGGGGCCTCGGTGACCCATTAGTACCTTCCCGCGACCCCGGCAGGCATCGGCCCTAGTGGACCCCTACATTGTGCTGACGACATCTCTTTGAGGCGCGCGTGGAATACGACGCACCGTCGACCTGGGCCTGGTCCTTACCGGACGGTGAGTTACCCATTGATCACCATCCGCAAGCCCGCGCGTACGGTGGCCGGAGTCCGCCCGGGATTCCCGACGCCCAGGGCGTCTCCTGCTGCGGCTAGGGGCGAGAGGGCGCGAAACTTTCCTTTCCCTCAACCGTCCCGCCTCCTCCTTCGCAAGCATTACTGCTTCGCAGAAGGAGGTGACGGCTGCCCATGCCCTCTCGCTCCGTACCATGGCCTGAACCAGGGCCGGACGCGATAGATCTCTGCCGCCGATCGCCTCCACGAGGACACGGCGGTGCTCTGCCCAAGCCGAGCAGACCTCCACCGTATGCTCCACCATGTCCTCCGGGCGATCCACACAGTGGTAAAACCCGGGCGTTTCCTCCCGCCTTATCCGACTCGGTAGCTTATATGCCAATCCAATACATTTTTTACTGTTTTATCATTATTATCGTTTGATAGAATGTCGCCGCCGCAGGTATGTAACTCAGGCTGTGAATCTTGTCAATCGCGCCCACCGGTACAGGTGGTGACCAGCACACATACCTCAGGCGGTGACAAGCACTTGCGCGTGGACTATAGGTCCTCTGGATTAGGCTAGCACAGGAAGATTGGCTCACGCCAGATTCCCCCCCGCGAGCCTGAGGTCGCCCGCAACGGCGGGATGGCACCGACCGTGGATCGCGGAAATTACACTAGATCCCATGATCCCCGGTACAAGTATGGGAGGGGAATACCGGGGTGGTTTTTAGTCAGTAAAAGTCTGATAGACCCTTTCGCCCGACCAAGGGTGGAGGACATCCATGAGGACCATCTCTACACCAGAACAAAAAAAAAGGACGATTGGCACAAGCAAAAAAAAGGCTATGCGTACCGTGCGTGTACAAGCCGACTGGGTTGTGGATGTAATGATAAAACTGAGTTCTCAGAACTTCCGTGTTATTTTAACTATACGTGTCACCAATTAATTTGAAACAACCTTACATAATAAGCATGTTCAACACATTATAATTATGTATGTATACCTACAACACATCATTTCTAAAGATCTTATCGCACAATGTTGCTAATGGCACCAGCATTGTCCCGAGCCGTCATTGTCGTGCCGCAAGCTAACATCTATCAATGCCATTCCTCTCTCACGCGACACTAATTATGCGTTCACTGAATGTGAATAAAAATATCGCTATACTGAAAATGCTGAGGTAGCCTGTCATGTTCCGCAGGCTCCGTATCAAACCTCCGAATACGGAAACCATTCAGGCGGAGCTGTACGAGGGGTACAGAGCGGCGAAGACCGCCCTCCAAGCGGAGATCCTGCGGGCCAGGGGGTTGGCCCGCGAGGAGTCGCTGGGGACTCTGGACAGGGACCCGTGGGGACGCCCGTACAAAGTGATGCGGGATAAACTCCGCCCATGGGCTCCCCCGCTGACGCAGAGCCTCTGGCCCCAGCTTGTGGAGGATGTGGTGAGCGCTCTGTTCCCTTCGCGAGGGGAATACACCTCCCCGCCCATGGCTCCGCCTACTGCGGTGCCCGATGCGGACCACACCGCCGACGACGACGACGACAATGCTCTGGAGGTGACCGAGGTAGAAATGAGAGCGGCGGTACGCAGGCTTAATGCCAAAAATACCGCCCCAGGACCCGACGGCTTACCTGGGAAGGCCTGGGTCCTGGCCTTGGAGGCTCTCGGGCCTCGACTTAGAGGGCTCTTAAGCGCATGCATGGAGAGGGGCCAGTTCCCACTTCGCTGGAAGACGGGGAAACTGGTCCTCATAAAGAAGGCAGGGTGCCCTGCGAACTCTCCGTCCGCTTATCGGCCCATCGTGCTGCTCGACGACGTGGGCAAGCTCTTTGAAAGAGTTATTGCAGACCGCCTCGTCGGCCAGCTGGTGCGGGTGGGGCCGGATTTGGCGGAGAGCCAGTTTGGTTTCCGCAGAGGGCGCTCTACGGTGGACGCCATCATGCGCGCGCAAGCCCTGACGACGGGGAATGCTTTTGCCCAGGGTGGGGTCGTCTTGGCGGTGTCTCTAGACATCGCCAATGCCTTTAATACCCTGCCCTGGAGTTGCATCAGGGAGGCACTCCGGTACCACCGGATGCCACCCTACCTCTGTCGTGTGGTCGAGGCCTATCTGACGGACAGGGCCGTTATCTACCCCGGTCACCAGGGAGTGTGGAACCGGCAAGAGATGTCGTGCGGTGTCCCACAGGGATTAGTCCTGGGGCCGCATCTGTGGGACATCGGATACAACTGGGTGCTGCGCGCCGAATTTCCTAGCGGCGTCAGCGTAGTGTGCTACGCTGACGACACGTTGGTCCTGGCGCAGGGGAGGTAGCACCAGGCGGCGGCCGAATTAGCGGCACGCGGGGTTGCGACAATCGTCGAAAGGATCCGGCAATTGGGACTCGAGGTGGCCCTGCACAAGTCCGAGGCCATGTGTTTTCATGGTCCTTGGAATGCGCCACCGTTGGGGTCCCAAATAACGGTGAGAGGGGTTTCCTTCGGCGTCGAGTCGACGATGAAGTCGGGACTCGTCCTCGACAGCCGGTGGAACTTCGTGGAACATTTGGCTCCCAAACTGGAGCGGGCAGGCGCTGCATTGAAGCGGCTCCTGCCCAATCTAGGGGGTCTAAACGCCTCCTGCCGGAGGCTCTATGCGGGGGTCGTGCGGTCCATGGCCCTCTACGGGACTCCTGTATGGGCGCGCTCTCTGGCGCTGCGGCCAGCCCGCCGGTTGAGCGCGGCCCAAAGGGTCATGGCCATCTGGATGGTCCGGGGATACCGCACGGTCTCCTGTGAGGCAGCGAGCTTCCTTGCCGGATTGCCGCCATGGAATCTGGAGGCAAAAGTCCTCGCGTTTCGTATGGGAGTCACGCCGGGGCGTAAGTCCGTTGCCGCGAGAAATCGCGGCGCAGCGGACGGAGCTCCGGCGGGATCTCATGGCGTCATGGAAAGTACGGTTATCGCAACCCAGTGCTAGGCACGCCACGATTGCGGCGATAAGTCCCCTCTTTGAGGAGTGGCTAGAGAGGCGCCACGGCGTCCTCACCTTCTGCCTGACGCAGGTCCTCACCGAACACGGCAGTTTCGGGAGGTTCCTGTGTCGGATAAGGCGGGAGCAAACGTCCAGGTGTCACCACTGCGTGGATCGCCCGGAGGACACGGTGGAGCATACGGTGGAGGTCTGCCTGGCCTGGGCAGAGCACCGCCGTGTCCTCGTGGAGGCGATCGGCGGCAGAGATCTCTCGCGTCCGGCCCTGGTTCAGGCCATGGTACGGAGCGACAGGGCATGGGCAGCCGTCACCTCCTTCTGCGAAGCAGTAATGCTCGCGAAGGAGGAGGCGGGATGGTTGAGGGAAAGGCATGTTTCGCGCCCTCTCACCCCTAGCCGCCGCAGGAGACGCCCTGGGCGTCGGGAATCCCAGGCGGATTTCCGGCCACCGTAGGCATGGGCTTGCGGACGGTGAGCAATGGGTAGCTCACCTTCCGGCGAGGACCAGGCCTGGGTCGACGGCGCGTCGTATTCCACGCGCGCCTCAAAGAGATGTCAGCACAAATGTAGGGGTCCACTAGGGCCGATGCCTGCCGGGGTCGCGGGAAGGTACTTATGGGTCACCGAGTCCCCTGGCAACACAGGCAACAGGAAGGAATACGAGTGGGTTTTAGTCAGTAAGAGTCTGATACACCCTCCCGCTCCGCCCAGAGCGGGAGAAGTTATTTGATGATTTCCCACTCTCAAAAAAAAAAAAAAGCCTGTTATGTTGGCAAAATTGTGAATGGCACCAGGTTTTCCTCTGGTAATGTAATACTTAAGGGGTTGGTTGATTTAGTAAATGATTAGTCAAGTTTGATCATCATTATTTTCCTGTCGTTAACCCAATTTATTTTGGGTTGGCGCAACAGGTCTCAAAACGGTGAAGGAAAACATTGTGAAGAAACCGGCATTTCCTAGAACCAAAAATTCGAAGACATGTGACATCTACCAACCCGCACTGGGCCAGCGTGGTGTATTACGGTTCACTCCCTCTCACAGAGAGGCCTGTGTCCCAGCTGTGGGAACATTACAGGCTGATTATGAACAGGTATTTTTCTTCCATACTTCTCTATTCATTTATTTAAACTTCTCGCACGCAATAAAGTACAAAGGCGGATTTATTGTCTTAGGCATTCTCTATCAGTCAACCAAGGGTGGTGAAGTGATAAGGCGGCAGGTGCTTTGATGGAGAGGCGATAATAATATTCATCGTCATCACGGTAGACACCCCCTTTTTAGCCATATCATCTTTCACACAGTCCATCCATCGTTTCTTTGGTCAAGTCTGACATAGGTCTAATTCGTCATGTGGTTTTTTTCAGCTCGTTTTGTTCAGACTCGTCAAGTTTGAGTTTTCTTTTGATTCGTCATAGTATATTTGAACATTCTCAACGATCCAGTTCTTACTCGTCAAGTCTATGATAAGTGTTGATTCGTCACGTGCAATTTTTTATAGTATTCAACATTGGAAATTGAATTTTTGTATAGTGTTCAATAGATTTCGAGAAAACACTCTGCGACAGACGCACAGAAAAGTGGTTGTTGTTGAGTAGGTACGCACAATTTAATTCAGTACATTATTCCTCTCTAGGTCAGTCTAGGTGATGTTTCGATCATGTTACTGTAACTGTTCAAATTAAAAAGTGTGCCCAAGAACTCCACGACCTCATTCCACCGGCCCCCTTCTATTATCGGTCATCTAGGCGCACTTCAGGTTACCATCCCTTCCTGGTGGCTATCCCACCAGCTCGCACTAAGCGTTTCCAAACTTCTTTTATAATGCGCACAGCAAAGGAATGGAACTCTCTGCCTGCGTCTGTGTTTCCGAACGCATACAACCCTAATCTCTTCAAAGTGAGAGTGAACAGGCTTCTTCTGGGTAAGCTCGCTCCATCGTCGACTTTGTTTCTGTCACCTCTGACATAGACTAAGGTCAAGAGCAAACCCATCACAAATAAAAAAAAATAAAAAAAAATCCACCATGATGCCCAGTAACTGGCCGGACTGATATGTGACTTTTGGAATTCGGAGAAAATTTCCGGAATCAAAATAATGTTTCTATTGAAATACATTGAGGTAGGTCAGGAGGTCAGTACTATTTTATCAGTATTTTTAAAACAAAAGCTAATTTTAGTAGGAAAACGGGAAATTACATTACATCCTGTGAGTTCACTGGAACTGACCGGATTCTGTATCGGTTTCATATTAGCATACATTATTACGTAAAATAATGTTGCTCATTTTATGTTACGAGTCTTGCGATCCCCTTTACTCACAGATTTTTTTCAAGAAAAACAGTAAAATATGCCTTTTAAATAATATACTTATTTCAACCTTAGTATATTAATATTTTATTTTTATATTTTACTTAATACTAGATTAGATAGTTTTGGCTTTACCTACAATAGTGAAAGCAGCGGTGGCTCAGTGGTAACGTCCGCGACTTACGAGTAGGTCGTAGGTTTGAACCTAGACAGGCGCTTTACTTTGCGTAATTTAATTCATCACTACTGCTCTCAAAACGGTGAAGGAAAACATCGTGAGGAAACTGTCCTAGATTCAAAAATTCGAAGACATGTGACATCTACCAACCCGCATTGGGCCCGCGTGGTGGATTACGGCCCACTCCTTCTCAAAAAGAGGAGGGCTGAGTCCCAGCAGTGGGGAAATTATAGGCTGCTTATTAGTATGTATTATTATGAGTACTTTTTTCATTATTATTTATTATTGAGCTATTTGACATTAAAAAGAGCACCTCCAGATCCAAAGACTTAATTGCAGTGCCTCACAGAAGGGCAATTATGACTTAATTATGGCTTAATTAATGGTATTTCGAAGACTTGGCGCTGCTTCGCACGCCACGCGTCAGGGAGGTCACTCTTTTTCAAACCATTGCTCTAAAGCAGTCCGTCCATCCGTCGAATAAAAAAAAATACAATAAAACCTTCGCTATGTATGTCCCGCTCCGAGGCATAGAGCACATACCGAGAGTGCTACAGCGGCTGCACTTGTACGTACCCGACGCTTATGTGTGGAGGCGAAGACCTCCGCCACTGCTGGTCGTTCCATCAGCCAGCAGCCAGGAATAACTTACTGGCCAAAACTCCTCTGACTCGAGCAATTCGCACCATCAATTATATTCAGGTCGAAATTGATATATTTACGTGTCACTGGGGTGAATTGTTTACTACTATTGTTTTTGATATGCTATAAACAATGATCTTTATGATCTTCACAGGTATTCCTATTCTGTGCTATAATTTTTGTGTGTGTGTGACTTGGCTATCGCATTAGGTTAAGACCTGTAATGATAGTTTTAATGCATTCAAATAAATAAATAAATAAAAACTAAATCTTTCTACGTATTAAAATAATTCTAAACAGTATCACCGTCACAACAAAATTAAAACACCCCTCAAATGTCCTCTACAACAAGACACTTAGGAAACTTTTATCCAATTTCACCTGAAAATAATCGAATTTCCTTTCAATCAATTCATAATAACATTGTTTCTTCCACAAATTAATTCTTAGAACGTCTAATCGACGTTGTGGTGAAATTAAGTTACGCTTTCCGCCTACCAAAGTTACCAAGGCCTTCATTGGAATTTGATTACCTTCAAAGTTGAATCACGTGCACCCAGTGTTTTGTCTGGGAAATCATTGAAGGATTTATAAAGTTTTTGGAATTCAATTTTTGGAAATTTGTTTTTTTTTATCGAAATCGGTGATCATTTTCACATTACTTAAATAACTATTAAGATAAATTACACAGTCTAGCAGTAAATACTATCAACAAAAAGAGAACAACTAAAGACCTCATAGGGAAAAAAAAACCAGCCAAGTACGTGTCGTACCACGCACAATGGAGAGCTCCGTAGTTAGTATGAATTTATCCCAAGAAACAAGCTCAAAAAACATGCTCTCCCATACATCGATATATGTACGTCACAGTTAATTATCCAACTGCAAATGTAAGTCGGTCGGCTATTACTCTGTAACTTGTAAAGCCTACTTAGCTGTGATCGTTTTCCTTTTCATTTCGTTTTACATAAATACTACTGCCATGTTTTTTTTACAGATATCGAAAAATAACCATTTAGCTGGCAGAGGGACGGGACCATTGACTCTAACAAAAAATTGCACTTCAAAGCTTAATATTACGCAAACAGATGCCTTGATCGGAAAATGGTTTTCACAAACCTGCAATATTTGAACGGCCTATCCAACGGCAACCCACACCATGGGATAGATGAGAAAAAATATATAATCCCCATATTACGTGCAAGTACACTACAAACTTTTTTTTAGCTAACCTGGATTTTTGCCTATATAGTTTCGCTATGTCCGTCTGTCTATCTAACGGACAGACAGATAGACAGACGGACATAGCGAAACTATATAGGCAAATCTATACGTTTAATATGCAAAAATGGGTCACAACACAGCCTATGCCAGAGGTACACGAAAAAGACAATAGTTGGCATCCATTCTATAAAAGTTTTATGATACCTACCTACAATATTACGTCTGTCACACGCCAGACAGCCAGCCTTGCTAAAAACCCTGACTGGTTAATATTTTCACCTGACCCAGATCTAAAAATCCTAAAACGTAACTACAGTATTATGCCAAGGAACGAAATGTTGAGCAATTTTCAAACCCATCGTGTTTCCTCAGCGGGCGCATGTCATATTTTTGGACGATCATTTTGATTTAAAAAATAATAAGGTGCAAGTGAAAATTTTCCTTTTATAAATCAACATGAAAAGTAATTTATTTAAACTAGGCTGAGAATTAGCACTTTTCGAACATCAAAATTACATAAGACAGTCCCCCAAAAACGCCCACCCTTCAACACTTTCTAGTGCTTCATCTGAGAAGAAGAAGTGGCGTAACAAACTCGCCAGCAGCACACCCGTCTATTTTGTTATATACGAGCTTGATTCTATACAAATCGTATGCAAAGTAATTAACATTACGAAACACTAACCCTATAAAATATTACGCCTGGAGTACATAGAATCATTATACAAACATGATTACTTGTTTGCTGCCTCGTCGGTCTTGGGTTCGATTCCTGGGCAAAGTGTTACTGGGTTTTTCCATCTGAAACTTCTCAGTAGCAGCCCGGAGTCTGAATTCGTTCCCGGTTGATGGCAATAGGCTTGACATGGGACTTAAAACATAACTGGCGAAATGTGGGTGTACTACTGGTACACGTCTGCCTAACTCTTCGAGGAATACAGCTTTGCTTGATATTATGTATATACAATCATGACATAAACATGAATTACGTGTTAAGTATGTATTCTATTGTAATAACGTTAGTTCTATCTAAGTAACATCACCGAAATCCCCTTACATTATTGTCGACGTCTTACAAGAATAAACACATTAACGTTATTTATTGCGGCAGATAAGGATTTCAACACATTTTTCACGCACATAGCTTACAGTATTTATCGTCGCTAAAACTTTATCGTTCCAGCGTAAACTAATTAAAGCCTTGTATACAGTGACAATAAGGAAATAGATAGAAGGTTCACTTTTTATTATGGCTAAACACAAACACTAACACATTGTGGGATATAGCCAGTCAGGATTGGGTGTTTGGTGTGTTGAAACATTTACCAAAAGATCCAGGGCTGTGGCTCTGTCTCGCATAAGGTTGGTTACTGCATTATGCTGAGTGATTACAGTTTTGTGTGGATGTAACACATTTTCCCCGTTTTTTATTTTTTGTGTTTTTTCGTATAGTAAACTTCAGACTCAGATTGAAACTAATTCTTATAAAACTGTTTCATGAAGTATATATATTGTCCAAATTTTTTTTTTTTAGTCCATCTTTGTTTAAGTAGTTTTACCCTCAAAAAGCAAGAAGTTTTCTGACTTTTTAATTATGATAAGTTATGGGAATCTGAATTGGAAAATGAAAAGATCTGTGGCGGCATCTACAACATCATAGACCTGACGTCACACAAATCCTGCATCGCGCAAGCAGAGTTTACCGCGCGACTGGCATATATACAACAACCCGACATCAATGTTTGGTTAGTAGCCCACCAGACACGAGACCCGTCACTTTTGAATTTTGAAGGGGTCGGTCAGTCAGAAAGATGCAGCTCCCGTTCACGAACATAACGCATGGATCAACGCCATTCAGCTCCATCATTTTGAAGGGAACTTAATCTTCCAACACTTAGGTGTACGCCTCGCGTTAGGCTCAGCGAAACACCTGTCCGACCGCCGCCGATTACCGAGAAGCGAGTTAGCGAGCTAGCTATTAAGGCAGTTGTCCTACCGCCGGCGATTAACGAGTAGCGAATAGAGCTAACAACTGAAAACGAGTTAGCGAGCAGTGAGCAGCGAATGTGTTGGTCTCGCGGCGTGAGTTCTGATCGCCAAGCGAGTATCGCTGAGCAACTATCGTTGAGCGAGTATTATCTTTGATAGTTCTTGTCGCTCAGTGACGAACTAGTGGAGCGAGTACTCGCTGGCGGTGTGAACAGTCAGCGACCAACTATTAATATATGCATCTTTTTTGTTTACACTGAATATATTATATTTATTATACGTTTCTTGAGCGAGAAAATAGCCGATAGTTAGTCGTTTCGTTGCCGTGAGCAGCGAGTGCGTGACGGTGACGAGCGTTTACTTACTGGTATACGTATTTTCCAAGCGTGATTCTCTCGGCGAGTGCTCTGCCCGCCAAGCGAGCATCGCTGAGTGATTATTCTGTTTGATAGTTCTTGTCGCTGCGCCAAACGAGTACTCGCCGGCGCGGTGATGTGATCAGTCAGCGATACATGGGATCAACAATCTTTTGTACGTGTCTTAAGCGAAAAATCGTTGTTATCTAGTCACTTCGTCAGAGATGGAAAGGTGCCTTACACTTTTTAAGTTAGGTAATAAATATTCGGTTCATGTCATATAAGATTCTGAGATCCATGGAGCAGGTGTAATCTTATAACATGTACAACGATCTACCATGAACGTTTCCTATGTTAAGAGGAAGGGCTGTTGCATTCTGAGATTTACACGTTGTTCTTTTATGGAACACATTCATTATAATAAAGTATAATTAGAATGACGCTGTAAGTTATATACATCTTTCGGAAGTTATTCTAATTTATACATTACAATATGGATGTAAGAGTTACATTGCAATGACTTACTAATGGTTTGACGTAAACAAGAAATATCGTGAATATATTATGCTCCTTTTACAAAAATAAGGGAATTGAGTGAACCTTCTGTGCCCTTGTTTGCTAAGGCAGTAATTTGTCAAACTAAATTACAAAGTTAATTTTATTGTCTTCTTTTAGTCGGTACAAGTATTTGGATACCTTTTGTATACTTTATTTGTGAACAAGCTCTGTAGACGGCGCACAGTGGTCAAGTGCTGCCTTGCATATTTGCACAGTTAGGTTTCGGGGAAACCCCTTTACAGTCTCCCCAGAGATGTGCCCTAAAAGGCATTGCATAGAGGGTGTTTCGGATCGGTCTTTTGAGAGGTAATATACCCCCTTCCATATGCAGATGGTGACCACCGGGGTGGTTTTAGTGAGGTAAAAATTCCACACTCCCCGGTCTTATCCCCAAAGGCCGGGCGCCTTTCGAAGGTTTCACCCCGAAACCAAAAAAAAAAAGGTATACATGGTGGATTTTTGAGACGGGGCAGTAAGAGTAGGTACCTCAACCGTTGCAGCTACAGGAAAACGGTCTTAAGAGAGAGTCCTTAACTTTTTGAGATATGTTGATCTCCATTTACAGATTTTGTAAAAGTCAGCAAGAAAATGGGCGGTTTTTACATTAACTTTTGTCGATGTCAATCGATCCTGTTTCTTATAAGGATAAAAAACTCTACTAGACCAACTGAGGTTAAAGTCCAAAAAGTCAGAAATCGCAAAAAAAGTTTTGCCATACTTTTGGTTGGAAAGAAACTCCAACTTTCTTTTTGTGATAGACAGCCTAGTCGAAAATAAACAAAAAATCTTAAGCTTCGAACGAATACGCGTTATAATTTTATTGGATTTAAGAATAAGATAGTTTGTTGCTTATGTTTTCCGACGTTCTGAGGAAAAAATTACCTCAAATAATTTAGAAGTTTCAGACTTGTATGGGAAACGTTTAAAAAGACTGTTCCCTACAAAAGTCTGAAATCGTAAAATTCCTTTGCATGGAAAAAGTTTCTCCAAAATCACAAATTTTTGTGAAAAATTACCATTTTCTTGTAAACTGCAATGTTTTTCTTCTATCTGTGAAAGCAGATCAAAATTTCTCAAAAAGTTAAGGACAGTCTCCTAAGACTGTTTTCTTGTAGCGACAACAGTTAAGTTACTTAGGTTATTATGAAAATTTCTGGATTCTAATAAATAAGATCAGATATTAAACTTGTGATACATTTATTGTTTTTCAAAGTATATGTATATATGTATAGCAATTTATAAATTTTTGCATTCGCTGGAACCATTGTAATAACCAGTCTTCCTTGGGGACTTCTTTAATGGCTTCGTGGAACGCATTCACCGCTGATCCAGGGCTCGTAAAACGTGTGCCTCTAAGTAAGTCTTTTATTTTAGGAAATAAAAAAGTCGCAAGGTGCAAGGTTTGGGCTGTATGGCGGATGCGTCATCAGTTCTACATTTGAAGCCTTCAACATCGCTTCCGTTACCTTAGCAGAAGGTGAGGACGTGTCATAGGGATGAAGGACGACATTGCTTCCAGGACGCTTTTCGCGAACTTTTTCTAAGACTCTGGGTAAGCAAGTGTTGACGTACCAATCTGCAGTCACTGTCCTTTGGTCTTCAAGCGACACTGTTGTGTAATGTCCTGATTTGCCGAAAAAAGAAACAACTATTTTCTTACCAATGCTTCGACTTTTTTTAACTTTCGTCGCCGAGTTCAAAAAGGAAGACCCATTCTACCGACTGGTTTTTTCTTTCCGGTTCAAAGCAGAACACTCGGGTTTCGTCACCTCTCACGATATTATAGACAGCCAATGACTGTTCTCCATTATTTTTTTTTATTTTTTTCGGCACCACTCGATAAGCGGGCGTTTTTGGTTTCGTCAAATCATGTGATTTCCATCGAGTACAAAGCTTCCAAACCTTCAGATGCAGATGCAAAATGTTTTGCACTTGGCTCATTCCAATGCCTAATAAAGTACGAATTTGCTGGAAAGTTTTTTTTTTTTTGTCAGTTTCAAACAGTTGTCATACGGTATCAATATTAGATTCTATACCCGCCATCACCGGAGGGGCTTGTGGCTAAATAATAACAGCCGCTCGGGTCAATCGACCAGTTTAAGCTACGCTTGCCGCGGTTGGTCTGTAGATGGATGACCGTCTTTACATACCAAGACCCCTCCGTGCCTCGGAAAGCACGTTATGCCGTTGGTCCCGGCTGTCATTCGTGGATCTTTGACAGTCGTTACAGGTCTTCAGAAGCCCGAAAGTCTGACAACCAGTCTTACCAAGGGGTTTTAGCTAGTAACGTGGTTGTGGAGGTCAGATAGGTAATCGCTCCATGTAAAATACTGGTAATCAGCTGCTTCCAGTTAGGCTGGAAGCCAACTCCAACGTAGTTGGGAATAGGCTAGGCAGATGATGTAACCGTCGTCGCCGCATGACCTTCACGTAAATCGTAATGCAGATGATCACGTCCACGTCAAAATTCACCGAACCACGAATACACAGAGCTGCGACATGCGGCTTCATCACCAATTGCTAATGGAAGGCTCTGGCAACTCTCCAATTTTTGCTGTGGCAACAACTTGCTTGAACGCGTGCAACCGCTTGCGCGCCGCTGTCGCATGAAGTCAAGATCCCTAGCGCCCCGAACCCGAACCTTATTGCGTTATAATAGAGTTGCAAACCGCGTAGCTACTGACACCTATTCGGAGCGACGGGGACTGAAGGGTTCGGGAGTGCGTCTCCTATTCGGAGACAACGGGGAGTTACCGGTTAAGCCACAGCACAAATCGTAAAAAAAAATCATTGAGCGAAAATTTTCACGAGTACATTCATTTTAATAGTGACACCTTAGAATATAGAAAGAACCAGAAGCCGCGAACACGCCTAATGCTGAAGAGTCAAAAACTACTCTTAAATAGAGTAGTTTGACGCGCAGCCGATCAGTTACTCTGTGAACGTCGTATCGCGTAACGTGATTTACCGGTGTGCAATTTTATTTAATTATGCCGTCGTTCATACCTGTAAAATGCAGCGGGGCTAAAAAATAAACAGGATGGGATCACATTTCACGTGTGAATAGCGCATTCAAATATCCTCTTATTTAATTACTGAATAAATTGTTCAGTTTGTAATTGTCATAGAGAATGATGCATCCATCTTGTTAGTGCTGCCAGTATATGAGTTTTGATTTTCCCTTCTTTTTATTACCTACTGAGGGCATTTATTCGTTGTAGTGTTAAATTAATAACAACTTAAAAAAAAAACCCGACTTAAAAAAGAAACGTTATCAATGCAACCCGTATGTATATATGATTTTGTTAGAATTACATAACATTCATAATAGGTACTATGTTAGACTATTAGGATTTCTAGAGGGGGCGAATGTATGAAATTATTTATCTATGAAAAGACCAATTGTGATTTTATTATTTATATTATCTTACCAATATTCTCAACGTTTACCTCAAAACGAGTGCATAATGTCCGAGCTAGCGACATTACGCGGGTGGAAGTGAGGCGGGCGCGGGACGCTTGTCTTGATTTTGGACACAGCCTGCGGCTTGCAATGACAGTTGAACGCGGATTCTGGTTCTTTCTATATTCTAAGAGTCACACATAATTTTCTAAAGGACGCAATGAAAAAAACAAATGACAGTCTCGCAAATTAAAAACTAACATGTTCCCAGGGAGTTCCATTTCGAAATCCGTAATTTCTTTTTTATTGTATTATAATTGTAAGTGGCCAGTTCCAGAAACTTTCAGTTTGCCCCACACGTCATGTCCTCACTGCCCCATCTCAAAAATCCACCTGTATAGGTACTAACAGTGTATCCCATCCTATTCTAACTTCTTAACTAACTACCAAATTATACCTTACTCATATCTTCCTTATATCTTATTGACCAAATTATACGTTCTCAAGAAGTAACGTTATTTTCCACCATGAATGCCGAATCATGAATCCCAGCAGGGCAAGACAGAGGTGTACCTATAGTACACCCACATTTCGCCAGCTATGTATATTAGGGAGCAAGACTATTGCCATCAACCGGGCACAGATCCAGTTTCCGGGCTGCTACTGAGAAATTCCAGGTATAATATAACACTTGCCCGGCCCGGAAATCGAACCCAGGTCCTCGTGCTCAGCAGTAGCGCTTACGACTATTATACCAACGAAACAATCATAATTACTATATCTTAATATTTCTATACCTGTACGAATTCCTCTCCTTTTTACATTCTATTACAAAATAAGATGCAAATTGGAAAATACGCAAACCGAATTTAATTAAGTAGGTATGTAAAAATAAATTAAAGATTTCTTTTTGCAATTAGAGCTCATAAATATTAGTAACTTTGTTTCTAACTTAATAAGATTAGCATTATTAATTAAAATGTAATATACAATAGGGTGGACCGTATTCCAATTATTTTTCTCTTTAATTTCACGGGGCACTATAATTTGATTTTAAACCTTAAGAAACTATTTCAGTTATTTTCTTAAATTTTTAAATGAAATTTTTAAATGAAATTTAAGAATTGCTACTAAGGGTTGAATTTTAAATAAAAACTACGTACATTGACAAATGTAGATAGTTATGTTATATTGTTGTAGATAGATATTATTTTATTCATAAGTCTGAACATGTTCAGACTTATGAATAAAAGAAATAAAAAATATATAAATATATGTATATAAATAAAAATATATGAAATAGAAAATTAGTGTCATTATTACAAATTAAGACACGTAAGTATTTGAATCCTTTGTTTTTGAGAAACAAGGGTTGATTTATTTGTATGTATGACTTATTGTACTTATTCCTATACTCGTTCATCAATAAAAGTAAATACTGTTTCTGATCTATATTAGTGCTAATTATTTAATTATATTCCTCAATAAACGCAAAAACAATTAGTGAGACACTTATTTAAGCGGCCAAACAATGCTTTTTGTTAAAGTTTGATGACTGGTAGCTCTAAATCGTATCAATCAATTAAAAGAAAAAAATCTGTTTCATATTTAGATCGTACTCGTATAATCGAATGACAAAGCGCCGCGAGATAATTAAAAAGTCTGTCTCTCTACTAATCCGACAGACAGATCTGATTGGGTTGTGCAGCGTTTGGAAAATTTCGTCTAGTCTTCTTGTTGCCAATATCACAGTGTTTGAAGACTAAAGTCTTCAAGCAGGGCGTCCTGCCCGTTATGACATACGGTGCCAAAACGTGGATACTGACAGTCGGGCTGGTCTACAAATTCAAGGTCGCTCAGCGTGCCATGGAGCGGGCTATGCATAGAGTTTATTTGAATGATAAGATCACAAATACAGTTATCCGGAAGAGAACAGGAGTTACTGATATAGCCTGCAGAGTAAGCAAGCTGAAGTGGTAGTGGGCTGGCCATGTTTGTCGAAGGAACAATGGCCGGTGGAGCAGACGAGTCTTGGAGTGGAGACCGCGTATCGGGTTAGCGTAGTGTGGGAGGCCCCCTGGCTAGATGGACCGACGTCCTTAAAAAGGTGGCTGGGACAGACTGGATGCAGAAGGCGGAGGACAGGGTGTTGTGGCGCAGCCTGGGAGAGGCCTGTGCTCAGCAGTGGTCTGTTTTAGGCTGAGTTGATTGAAGATCTAGTAATCTGCTTACTTAATAATTGTTACAATACTGATGAAAATGATTATATTAACAATTCAGATTTTAATAAAATCAAATTCATATCAAAATTCAACAAAAACGAACACAGCTGAAATCTCTGATAATAATTTAAAAAATGCATCTCAAACACTTTATTTTCGTGAAACTGTCACAACATATAAATCCCGATTTAAATTGCAATCAACGGCATATTATTAATGAATGTACAATTATTTATCGCTATTATCCGATATGTCATTAATTGCCTGTTAATAAGGGCCACTGAATATATATTATAATCATTTTGGCATACAAAGTTCATAATAATTATTAAGTTACATGTTAATAGTGACCTTAATTTAATAGCTAGATTACGAAAATCGAATATAAACATTATTGGGAATCAAACCTAACCATGAGGCACACTGGGCGCGCTGCCTGCGCGCACCAGTGCTACGTCATCGAGTGGCTTACGTGACTCGCCGCTCGACAGCACGACAGGAACTCGGTGGCGGCGATGACGCCACGCACTTCCGGAGCAGCACTCGAGCTTTACCCTCCATCAAGAACGGTCGACATCCTAAACTGATTCTCATATGTTTGCTCTGTATCGTTATAATTGTAATTTGCCGACGGCAACAATAAACGTTGTCAATACAGTTACAGTTCACTAGCTTTATTAACTGAGCCCAACGGAACCTATAATACAACATCGTACTGAAAAACAGAGTTTCCTACAGCTGAACTAGTTTTTTGTACGTTCTCATAGGGCTCATTTTCATTAGTCGATAACTCGGTCGATATACAGCATCCGGGTACTCTCTGCAGGCGGGTAATGACTAAGTAAAGTCATAAGTCGATAACGCGGAGGGGCCTGTTGTTAAGTAATACTAGCCGCACGGGTCGATCGATCAGGTTAAGCTACGCTTGCCGCGGTTGGTCTGTGGTGGTGTTCATCTTTACATACCAAGACCTCTCCGTGCTTTGGAAATCACGTTAACCCGTTGGTCCCGGCTGTTATTTGTAGATCTTTACAGTCGTTACGGGTATTCAGAAGCCCGAACGTGACAACCACTCTTACCAAGGGGTATCGAGGGGTATCGTGTTATCCAGTAACTGGTTTGTGGAGGTCAGATAGGCAGTCTCGCTCCATGTAAAATACCGGTATTCAGCTGCATCCGGTGAGACTGGAAGCCGATCACAACATAGTTAGAAAAAGGCTAGGCAGATTGTGAAGTCGATAACGCGGTCTGGGGGGTAACCATCACCTCTTATAGCAGTATTATTTCAATATTACTTTAGCGTGAGAAAGAGATGGAGCTATAAGTACTGTATAGCTCCATCACTTTCCCACTGTAAAGTAATATTATAATAATACTGCTATAAGAGGTGATGGTTACCCCCCAGTATACCGTCTGCGGTGACGCCCTACCAACCAATGAAATTCATCGGTTGATAAAAAGCGTGTGGAGACTCACACCCAATAGAAACATCCAATGAAAAGAAGCTGTCAAAGCAAGTGCCAAACGCGCAGTACTAATTCTCCGGTTACCGCAATCGTTTTCAATCGACTAATGAAAATGCTTCCCCGGCACCCCACATGCCTGCCCAATCGACCAATGAACTCATTTCCCTACATGCGGGCAGTATGGCATGCGTTAGAGAAAATTCCCGCACACCGCATACGAAGGGTTTGTATTGGTCAATGAAAATTAGAGAACTAAATATAACATCACGCCTTGTTTCCCCAAAGGGCTGGCTACTGAGAAATTCTAGATAAAAAAAACTCAATAACAATTTGCCCGATGCAAGAATCGAACCCAAGACCAGTAGCAATTGCGACCACTAGACCAACGAGGCAATTAAGTAATAGTCAAGTCATTTGTAGAGTATCGTCACTTGGAACAAACACACACAATATTCATCCCCGAATTCCATTTTTAGTAGAATTACCTACAAGTGTAAATAATAAAAATTCTTACCTCTTAGCAACGTTAGAATCCCAAGCGGCATCACTAACATAGCCACAAGCAGATCAGTAATGGCCAGTGACATCAAGAAATAGTTCGTCACATTTTGCAATCTCCTTTCCGAATAGATTGCCAGACATACTAAAACATTCCCTGCAGCCGTGCAGACCACCAGCATAATAGCTATAAGCGCCCACCAATTGTTAACCGCACCATCTTCTTCAATTCCATGTGTGGCGTTTCCAGTATCATTGCCAAAGACATCGAATATGTCGTCTATAGTGTAATTGACTGTTTCAAACGTTTCGGTCAGTTCCAGTGCATTCTTTGATAAAGATCTATAGCTGTGTTCATGCATTGTGCCGTATTTCTTTCAGTGTCAGGCTCATCTTTGTCGGTACTCCATTCATCTTATTTCGTAAATGTGGATTGTTTCCGAATACATTTTCTTTTGGTTCTAATGTTGCTTGTTAATTTTGTGAAGCATCTGTAACAAAATAATGTATGTGAGTTTTTGCAGTTATTTATAAGGGTATCGTATGTAACTGAGTTGGTATGTATATATTATTTATTTATTTAATACTTTAAGCACACAAATGTACAGAGGCGGACTTAATGCCATGGGCAATTTCTACCAGTCAACCTTTGCATTTATATTAAATAGACTTCTAAGAATACAATAAAAAACCCCGTCAGGAATGAAGTACCTTACGCGATACTCACACGCACACACACATTTGCATGTGTGTGCGTGCGAAAAAAGAAAGAGACAGCGACAAAGAAAGTCGCATGAAGGGAGCATAACGCTTTTTCCTTACGTGACGATTTTTACCAGTCAACTCCTACCGCAAGCCACGTTAAGGAACTTCATTCCAATAATAAGTAACTTTTCCGTTTTGCTAAACTCGGCACGACATGCTAAAAATGTGTTAACTTAAACCCATGCCAATCACGCTAGTTAAGGTTTAGCTAGATCGCATTATATAAATATCTTCGTAATTTGTATTTTTCTGTTTAAAATAAGATAAACAGTAAATAAAAAGTTTCAAAGAAATTATATTTACTGCTACCAATATTTCTACTCCAAATGTAATATTCTTGCAACCAACTTTTGTAATATTATTTTCACATCTAATCTTTTTCAATATTACCGCCACTTAATATTTTGGGATATAAACATGTCAAACCAATATTAAAATATTACTTTAACTCCACAAAGGTTCATTGCACCATGATTCAGATATTCCAATATCTTCAAACATAAATAACGAAAACAAAAAGAATCTTGTGACCCTTCTACATCTCTTATGATTAACTTTAGGATTTATGCCTAAAAGATAAGTTTATGTTTTGTTTTGTTTTGAATTTATGGAATTTAGTAAGAAAGAGTTTAGTGAAGATTTATCGTAGATATGCCAGCGAAGCTAAACGGAAGTGTTAACTTTTATTGTCATTCAATGTACAGTCAGGGAATTGTTTATCAAATTGACACGCTATGTCAATTTGCCGCTGTGACTGTCTGTCGCCTAGGTCTTTAATAACAAAATGTTATGTTTATTTTAAAACCAGGACATGGTCGGGTCACTTGGAGTTACATAAATTATCTATTTAATGGAAAACAAAGTAGGGACAAGTAACAAATTCGAAAGATACGATTAAAATATCCGATTTCTAATCGCAGCTCACAATACCAGTGCATACCTCATAAATCATGCAATAAAAAATATATTTTTTTTAGTTTTACAATAATAATTATTATTAAAAAAAAAACCCGACTGATCACACACATAACTGAAAAGAGAAAACTAGCATTATAATCTATAGAATGTTGGTATCGCCGAGGGGACAAGTAAAAGTTACACCATATTTCAGGTTATTGGATCGTCTTCGCTTACGATACCAAAATTCTATAGATTATAATGCTTGTTTTTCTCTTTTCAGTTGTGTGTTTTAGCAGTCTAGTTTTTTTTTTTAATAATTTGTTTTATTTCAAGGTTTTTAGTTTGTTTAATATACGTCATATTTAAGGAATTGACTAATTACTAGCTATTATTTGATATCAATATTGTTGTAATTTATTTTAAAATAAACCTTCTCCTCTCTTTTCTGTATTTGCAGATGCAATGTATAAATATTTTATAACCTATGTCACTCCCACACATACGACGACTCTAAAGACCCCTCTTATGTTAAAATCCATCAAACCGTTTAGGCTACAGAGCGTGCTAAAGAAATAGACGGACAAAACATACTCTCGAAAAACATTACCCTCCTTCTGGGGCACTTGGGTAATAACGGTAACACACCATTCTGCGAAAGCATGTCTGCATTGGCCGAGCGTGGTGATTTTAGGATGTGAGAATTATAACGAAATTGTGAGGACAGTCAGTTTTGGGACGCGGTTGAAGTTAATTGGAAGAAGGAGCTGCGTCAAAGGTGAAACTGGTAATTTGTGCAGTATTTTGTAAGTCAGCTGTAATATAATTCTCTCTCAGGAATTATTTGGAAAGTGTCAACTTTAATTAACTTTTATCTTTAGTAGTAGTGTGTTGTACATCGTAGTTAAGGACTTCTCCATTATAATTGTTCTTATAGGCTGATTTGTATGGTTATTTATAGGCAGCAGTCCAATGATATGGCTGAGAACCTATTAATAATCATTCATTTTAGCGTGGCGAAACTCCCTTTATATTTTATCATTCTTTATAATGAATGCTATTTGCTCTGTATTACGTGCCCTTCTCCTAATCCGTACCTTGGTAGATATTTGTCATTTGCGTTTGGTTGTAGGGAAACGGGGAAGGCATACCGCCATTCTTTAGACTTATGACGACTGATGACGATTGTTGACTTTAACTGTCGCATGTAATTACATTATAAAACAACCAAAACTTTGCATGAGGCTTGTTGACGCACATTTCCGGGAGTGGGGGTAGGCTTCACCAAGTACCCCAAACTGAATTGGTAGCCGTTCTAAGAACACTAGGGACCGTGTGTCATTAAAATTCAGTCATTAAAATCGACACTGTTTAGCGTGACACGCTATTTGGACGCAAAGCCACTAATAGCCGCACCGCATGCTCTAAATGGAACAGATTAAGGAAATGTTAAGTGATGAAATACCACTTCGGTGTGCATCAAGTACGATCGCAATGAATTCTGCTAGAGACGGAGAGTCTACGGTGAGTTTGTGTTAGTTTTGTGTTGTCTTAGTAAAAAGGGGCTAGGCCACCGTAAGAGTGATATTCACATTAGTACGCGTTTAGAACTACTAAATAATTTTCTTCGTCAATGGCAGTTGGACTTCGCAGTACTCTGTCTTAGGACTGAATAAGACATTTGTATGGTTTAAACGTGCGTCTACGGAGGTTATTGTAATGTAATTAATTGTATTACTAACATAGTTGTAAGTTTATTTTATTGACACTAACAGTGTACGAGTTTCATGGTTACTCTCAATAAAAATAAAAAAATATTTATTTATATTGTGTAAGCACCATATAAATAAATAAATAAATTCTTTATTGACAGTGCCCTTTTTTATTGGGAACATGTTCTATTAGAATAATGTTAGTGTCCTCTGGGGTCCTATGCGTCAGGTCTAGCAGCCTCACTGAAGGGGTTACATTGCAAACAGATAAATTAACGAAGCTATAAATAATGAATTTAACCGCAAGCGTAACGATCCCTTTACCCTCTTCACATTATCAAGACTGTATTGCAGATATTGGTTCTCAATTGCGAAAGGGAGACGTCGACGTTCCAACATTTATAATACTAAAACTTAATTATATATTATATACTTTTGCATACCCTCTTGTTTTCTTAGCTTCATATATTAGTATTATAATACATAGGTTTACTAACTATGAATTCCCCATATTAACATCACCTTGTCCCTTAGCTTTCGGGATAAGGCAGTTTAGTTTATGGGAACTCACTTCTTACAGTGTTGAGAAGGTGCCCATGTCTGGTGACGAGCCCTACAGGACCGGATAGAGGAGCACGTTCACACCATGTTATAGTGGCCGGGGTCGATGGCGCATTGTGTTTCACGCGCGCCTCAAAGAGATGTCGTCAGCACAAGTGTAGGGGTCCACTAGGGCCGATGCCTACCGGGGTCGTGGGAAAGTCAGAAAGGGATACTGTAGGTAGAGGTACCAGGGATACCCTGGCAACACAGGCAACGGAAGGAACACGGGTGAGTTTTAGTCTAGTCAGTAAGAGTCTGACACAACCTCCCATTCCGCCCAGAGCGAGAGAATTTGATAATTTCCCACCCAAAAAAAAACCGTGTTAAAGTAATTTCATGCAACTGTCAAAGAATTACAATTTTGATTTGAATATACTTTCAGGCAATTTAAATTCATTTGATAATTTCCCACCCAAAAAAAAACCGTGTTAAAGTAATTTCATGCAACTGTCAAAGAATTAAAATTTTGATTTGAATATACTTTCAGGCAATTTAAATTCGTAGTAATTTTTATAACGTTAACAATAAATTTCCCTGACTTTACCTATTACAAAGTCATAATGATATAAAATGCGTAAACTCAAATCATCTCAACCACGACAGAAAGCCACAATTTGATTTGAAATAGCTGTTGATCTTACTTATACTTACTAGAGAATGGGCAGCAGCGTTCTCTATGCATTTTAACACCATACTGCGATTGCCAACCCGCCTGCCAAGCGTGGCGATTATGGCAATCCCGCCTCAAATGACAAGCACTAAAATAATACGGCCTCTAGTACCCGGCGGCCCGCCTAACCTTGACTACGGTAGCGGTCAAGGCTACGGTGAGGCAAGGGGTGCTAAGAATCCCTGGAAGAGATCCGGCTACCACAACCACCGAAAAATTGCGTTGGAAGGCCTCCTACAAGGTGGACCGATGACCTTGTGAAGGCCGCAGGAATCCGCTGGATGCGGGAAACACAAAACTGGTCGATGTGGCGGTGCTTGGTGGAGGCATATGTCCAGCAGTGGACGTCTTTCGGCTGAAATGATGATGATGATGAGTTGTTGATCTGGTCCAGAGTATATTTAAAAAGCGGATAAACACGCAATTATTCATTTCATTACGAGAAGAAGGTAAAACAAAACACAGGTTTATTTACTGTAATATTCTATTGAGAAGACCTATAAAAGTTTCCCTTCCGTCTAGTTACTAAAACAAACTGTTCTGTATTTGTTATTATTTTCGCTAGAAGTTTTATCATTTTCCAGGAAGGAACACCTTCCGTTGGTGTAATTAATTCTGTGTAAAACAACCACTGGAAACAGAGCATGTTATTTTATAGTAGAACTAGCTACTGCACGCGGTATCGCCCTCGTGACTCTTTCTAAAATAAACCAAAGTTACTCCTTATAACATCAGCTATCTGCCAGTGCAAGTCCCGTCAAAATCGCTCCAGCCGTTTCGGAGATTAGCCAAAACAAACAAAATAGATTGACAGACGAAAATTTTCAAAATGGTTTTTTGTTATAAGTACCTAATAAATAGTAAATGCAAAATTTCTTACTTTACATTTAGTAAAAAGCTGATATTTTGGCATTACAAACAGATACTTCAATTTTATTTATTTGTATAGATGATTTGCTGAGAAATTAACATAGTTACGTGAGGGACTAGCATTAAGACGCTGACAACACCTAAACCGCGGTCACTGTCAAATTCCATAGAAAAGAAAGAGAAGCGCGATGACACAAAGCTTGTAATTTATTGCAAAATATGAAGTAATTATCTATTTACTCAAAATTGAGTTGAGTAATCGAAAATAAAAAACAACGAAGTTCTGCATTCAAATAAGACGTGCTTGTTACTCATTAAATACGTAACGTATGTTGATATTTGATACAGATATTTTGGATTAGAATTTAAAGTAAGAGGTTAGTTTAACGTTAGTTTGTATCGAGATTATATTTTCAAAACGTGTTTTGGTAACAACCAAGTTCTGGGTAATATGTTCAAAATTAAAATATATTTTTTCCGCTACCACAAACTATACAGATTTGGCAATTTTTTTTCTTAAGCGAAGCCTATTTTGATCAATTGGGTCTTGTCAGCGCCTTAAAGTCTAAATAAACATATGTACTTGAAACTCCTGCATTCCAGGCGGAAATATTGGTATGAAGCAAAAGGATTCGGAAATTAAAGAAATCAAAGATTTTGACAATGTTCGAGCCGCATATATCTCTCGCGTTATACATATATTGTTTATCTGCCATATAAAAGAAAAATATTTTCATCAATTTCAATCTGTTTTTATACAATTATAAAAACATATTTATGTTCTTTTTTCTGTTTTTTGTTTTTGTTTTTTCTGTTTTTTATCACTTTTTTCTTTTCCTTATTCTTGTATATTTTTGCTGTAATGCCAACACGCATTTTTCTTTCTTTCAAAAATGTTTTGTCTTTTAATATTTTTAACTTGTATAAAATTCAATGGATTTTCCTCTTTTTAATACTTCACATACCTACTTATTACCGACGTTGGAAATACTTATAAGGAAAATATTATTAATTAATTAAAGTAGCTTTTCGTGTCTGTCTGTAGTTTTTAAGTTGTATGCCCTGGCTGAAGTCCTTAATTTATTGAGGCATCCACAGGCAAGCCCGGTTAAGCAGCCGATAATGTCCTGAAGGTTGACCTTCGAGATGCCAATCCCAAAAAAAAAGCTTATGTCTGTGTGACCTAGTTCTTCTTTTAAACTACGCAACGGATATTGATCCTGTTTGTACCATCATTTAGAGAATGTATTATTCCGGAAGGTTTATTAGGTATAACATAATCAGCCTATAATGTTCCCACTGCTGGGACACAGGCCTCCTCTCGGTGAGAGGGAGTGGGCCGTAATCCATCACGCGGGCCCAGTGCAGGTTGGTAGATGTCACATGTCTTCGAATTTTTGGTTCTAGGACATGCCGGTTTCCTCACTATGTTTTCCTTTACCGTTTTGAGAGCAGTGGTGATGAAATAATTTACACGAAGTAAAGCACCAGCCTGGGTTTGAACCTATGACCTACGAGTCGGTAAGTCGTGGCCGTTACCACTGAGCCACCACTGCTCAGTATGGCTAATACATTAATATTAAAGTACATTTAATAAAGAAATCGCAACGTTTTTCCAAGTCGTTAATACTGTAGGAACTGGGAGGGTCGTTAATCGAACTTTTAAAATTCATCATCTGCCTAGTTTTTTTTTTTTTAATTGGGATTATGTTGGGGTCGGCTTCCAGTCTAACCGGAAGCAGCTGAATACCAGTATTTTACACGGAGCAACTGCCTATCTGACCTCCAGAACCCAGTTACTGGGTAATACGATAACCCTTGATAAGACTGGTTGTCAGTATTTCGGGCTTCTGGCGACCCGTAACGACTGTCAAAGATCCGCGAATGTAAACCGGGACCAACGGCTTAACGTGCTTTCCAAGGCACAGAGGGGTCTTGGTACGTAAAGATGGTCACCCAGCCACGGACAAACCGCGACAAGCGTAAATTAACTTAATCGATTGACCCGTACGGCTGTTATTACTTAGCCACAAGCTCCTCTATTAAAAACGATTAATAAAATCTTAAAACAATTTAAATAAATTTCTCTACTTACATAGTTGGTGGATACTAAAACGTTTAAATAAGTTATATGACCACAAGTACCTACAAAACCTTCTGCGAAGCAGTAATGCTCGCAAAGGAGGAGGCGGGACGGTTGAGGGAAAGGCAAATTTCGCGCCCTCTCGCCCCTAGCCGCCGCAGGAGACGCCCTGGGCGTCGGGAATCCCGGGCGGATTTCCGGCCACCGTAGGCGCGGGCTTGCGGACGGTGAGCAATGGGCAGCTAACCGTCCGGTAAGGACCAGGCCCGGGTCGATGGCGCGTTGTATTCCACGCGCGCCTCAAAGAGATGCCGTCAGCACAAATGTAGGGGTCCACTAGTGCCGATGCCTGCCGGGGTCGCGGGAAGGTACTAATGGGTCACCGAAGCCCCCGCAACACAGGCAACAGGAAGGAATACGGGTGGGTTTTAGTCAGTAAGAGTCTGACACACCCAGAGCGGGAGAAGTTATTTGATGATTCCCCATCCAAAAAAAAAATATAGTACCTACAAAAACTCTGAACTTAAACCAAACCAAAACCCGAAACATAAAGTTAACAAGTAAATTGCTGTTTTTGAACGCCTTAAGAATTCCCTTTTAAAGTTAAATAATTTAAAACTCAGCCGGTAAAAGGGGCAAAGTGGTCCTAAATCCGGCTGCTAACGAGGGGTCGACACAACTTTGAACTGTCTGTCTATCGCATAACTCGATAATATCTATTCATTCGTATTTTTAAGGTTCCGTACTTCAAAAGGAAAAAATGGGACCCTAATAGCTTCACTCGTTTATTTGTTTGTTTGTCTGTCTGTCTGTCTGTTTGACACAGCCAATTAGCTCCGAATCTTATGCACCGATTAAGTTGAAATTTGGTACACATATGAATTTCTGTGACCCAAACAACGTGTAATGTAAATAAATAATTTTTAAACAAAATTCATTTGGGGGAAAAGTTTGAAAATTAAAAACAATAAGTTTCGGAAACTGTACCGTGTGGTATATCAACTGAAAGGACTTGTTATAAGGGTTTAATATTTTTCTTCTAATTTCGAAATAATTAGTTTTAAAGTTATTAAAGAAAATATATGAAAATTTACCCCTTATCTCCGAAGCTGCTGAAGCTAAAATTTTGAAAAAGTACAGAGAATAGTTTTATGACTACAGAAAAACTTATGGTCTTAAAATAACATCATATCACTCAATATTGTGCGTACACACTTTCATTTGCAGTCGGAATGTATGGGCTACATGTTTTTCAACTAAAATGTTATGTTCTTGGGATAAATTCATCTCGACTACGGAACCCTTCATTGTGCGTGGTCCAACACGCACTTGGCCGGTTTTATGGTCGAATAATTTTGTAATTTTGGAGATTTTGAGAACACTGTTGTCTTTGGTGAAGTTAGGTGAAGCAGAAGTTGATTCTTTAAATTCTGCATTAATAATGCGGCCATTAACTATGACGGACTTCCGACTGGGGAGATCGTGATTTAAAATGAAAATTTTAAATAAAGCCACTCCTATCATATGCGTAATATTCAACTTGGTTACAAGGGTTATCAAGAATATTTACTATAAATACGGAACCCTACAAATTGTCCAGATATTTACAAACGAATCTTCATCATCATTGTCATCACACTAGTCTTTTCCCAACTATTTTGGGGTCTGCTTCCTGTCTTACCGCATAATCAGCCTATAATGTTCCCATTGCAGGGACTCAGGCCTCCTCTCTTCAAAAATCAAAATCAAAATATTTTTATTTCACATAAACCTACATGGGCACTTATGAAACGTCAGAAGCTAGGTGCACGGTTCCAATTGGTCAATTCCTATGGAGAAGAGCCGGCAAGAAACTCCACGGTTCTCCACTCACATTCACAAGGTACACAAGAATCTATGTAAAAATATTAATAAAATAATAAAAATAAAACCCTATTTAAACCAAATGACATGTTTGCCATTACATCAAGTCAGAAATCAAAATTGTAGGTATATAATGTCAAATAATGAAAATTATTATGTCAAGAAAGTATGTATAAAAAATAATAATAATAAACATCGTAATTTGGGAGCATTTAATAGACATTTACATAGTTATGCCGTTTATGAGGTACCAGGGAAGCCACATGTGCAGAAGGAATGATTGCCAAACTTCCTTGTCTTCAACTTCGAGAGGGAGTGGGCTGTAATTTACCACGCAGGCCAAGTGCGGTTTGGTAGATGTCACATGTCTTCGATTTTTTGGTCCTAGGACATGCCGGTTTCCTCACGATGTTTTCCTTCAGTGTTTTTCAGTCAACCCGGATGCAGCTAAACACCCGTATTCTACATAAATCGAATAAAGGTCGACATCCCTGGATTAAAATAAATGAAAGTCATGATGGAGGCCTTGCCTAGCAGTGGGATGAAGCTGGCTGACAGTAACCCGTAACCAGATGTGTGGTTTAATTACAACAGCAGAAGATGCACAT
Organism: Atethmia centrago; assembly: GCA_905333075.3. Classification (NCBI taxonomy): domain Eukaryota; kingdom Metazoa; phylum Arthropoda; class Insecta; order Lepidoptera; family Noctuidae; genus Atethmia; species Atethmia centrago. Next base: position 25,928,325 of record HG995369.1, read on the forward strand.
CGCTTGAGACATTTAAGTGTCAAAATAGAATAAACTTAATTAATATTCCCAGCAATAAAGAGATGACACAAAACTTTATGGCGGTCACCTTCCTGCCTTAGCAAAAAGCAGTAAAAAAATCTAATAACGATCTCTCCAACTGGTACTGTTTAGTTCAATAGTTAGCTATTGAACTGAGCAGTAAACCTAAGAAGACCTTGAGGAAATGCTTAGACATTTCCTCAAGGTCTTAACAAAATAAACGATGGCAAGTAATTTGATACCTACTTGCAGCATATCGATTTCAGGCTTCAGTAGCCGTGGCAACGTAGATACGTACTTAAACGAGAGTCAGACAAGAAGGTCAAATGCTTCACACTATTTCATAAGCTGCAGAGGTTCCTTTGGTTAGAAGACATGTTTTGTTAATGAGGATATCATATAACATAATAATTCTGTGGGTTTCCTAGTATAGTTCCAAATGCTATAATAGAACAAAGATGCAATCTTGACATTATAAAAGTTGGATGACTCACATATTTAATCACCTTTATTTTTGGTTTAACGAATGACATCCCTCAGAGAATCCGTAACAAATCTGGAATGAGGTGATCCGACAGAGAACCAAAGTTATTGATTTAGCTAACAGAATAAGATAGCTGAAGTAGCAATGGGCCGGCCATATTAGCCGTAGAACCGATGACCGTTGTTGGTAATAGCAGAGAAAAAGGTCATTGACTCCCGTGCCGCCGTCAACCATAAATTATTTTCTTACGCGTAATTTTGAATCTGTGATATCTTTTAAAGTAATAATTTAAATGATATGATGAGGCATATTTTAATCTAAATTAAATACCCAATTTAAATAACATATTATATTGGATAAGGATTAACAATATTCAGGTCAAAATAGCTTCGGAAATAACAATGAATTTTTTAACAAATTCTGGAAGATCAATGGTTGCTGTAGGTCATCCTTAGAAGATAGACATAATTTTGATAGCACAGACATTTTTGTTTAAATTTTGTACAATCCTGTAGAATACTAATTTTGTGTATCTCTTACGGTTTACGCGGCGCACGCCACTAAACAACTCCCAGGCGGCATGATTTTTTCCGACATCTTCAACAATAATCGTCACATTTCAGCCAATTTACGCAAAACCTTAATGAATTACACATTCAAATCATCACCATGAAATACTTCGTCCATTGGTGAAAACCGTTTGAAAATCCGTTCGGTAGTTTATGAGTTTATCACGTTCAGACAGGCAGACGCGGCAGGGGACTTTGTTTTATAATATGTACGGATATTTATTTACTTGGTACACCAACAGCGGTACCTACATACAAGTAATTAATAGAAAACAACATAAAATAAAAGTGCTGGGTATGTATGCCTATTACAGATATACGCAGCATTCACAATAAAGACAACAACGTAATTATCTAATAAATATATAAATACAAAAACAATTAGTACTAGAACATTAGGTAATAGAAAACAAAATAAATAAAAGTGCTAAAAAAGCAAAGGGTAGGTATGCATGCCTATAAACGCAGTATTCACAATAAATACAAAATTTATTCACCAGATAAATTTAGGCTGGCAGTTAATCTGGATTTGGTAAAACAGGCTCACAAAAATACACCGAGAATTTTGCGTGAAACGTGAATTAATAGTCCCAATCAATTCAATTTCACATCGTATCACATGTAGATAATCGCTCTAGTTTACAGCCTTCCAATGGAGTCCATTCATAATCATTAACATAGTCTAGCTGCGAAGTTAATTTCAACTTTGGTTTAATGGTACAAAGCTCAATTTGGAATGGCACTTCTAAGCTAAATCTTGAAGCAAATATAGCAACAGCTGTATGGATTGTTAATCTAGGTTGTCTTATGTTTACAGTTGTTGTATGAGTATTGGTAATATTCTAAATGAAAATATCTTATATCGATTTGGGATATACTATAATACTCGTATCATGTTTTTACAAAATTTCTTTGAATATAAGAAAGATCGCGAATTGAGAAGTTATGTTGTAAGAAAGCTTGTCTTTGCTTTCACATAAATTGCTTTAACTAATTTAGTGTTGCACTCAAAACACTTGAACAACACCAATGTTCATTTTTATGAACATCAACACTTTTGCGTCGTATGTATTAATTACTACTGCCCATGGATTTAAAATATCTGTAACCTTGAATGAAGAACATTGCAGCCAATGCATTTTTTTAATGTGGGCATTTTATAGATTTACTAGATGCGCCCCACGGTTTCACCCGCATAAGTTTTGACCCCGTAAGTATATCGGGATAAAAAGTATCCTATGTGTTATTGCTAGTTATAAACTATCTGTGTGCCAAATTTCATCCAAATCCAGAATTTCAGTACTTTTTGCGTGAAAGAGTAACAAACATCCATCCATCCCATCCTTACAAACTTTCGCATTTATAGTATTAGTAAGATAAAGCCCACCCCCTTAATATTGTTTTTGTTGCTTGCACGATTTCCATTTTACTGACCATTTTATTAAATTGCTACTACGAATCCCAATTGCCTTATACAATAACTTCATAATGCAAAAAACTTAAGCCCTCTCGTTATTTCATTCCCACGCGCCCAAAAAAATATAACCCGCAGTCTACTCTACACCACACCCACATTCTCCGTCAGAGATTTATTACTATCATTTAACAAGGATTCAAAAAGTTTAAATCTCTGTCTTCACTTATCCTTTTTGCACAGAAAAAAGCCTTTTAGCTGGCAATTTTTAAGGTATTTTATCGCAGCACGTTTGCAATCTCGGATAACAGGGAGTGGCGGAAAGGAAGGTTATAAATTCTGCAAATCTCGGACAAAACCACAAGACGTATATAGTTAAAGGTGTGTCTCCTTTATTGCATTATCTTGGGGGTTTTGGTTTTACGTGGGGACCCTTCTCAGGAGGTTAAATCGTGGGGAGATCGCAGGTAATTATCATTTTGGAAGAGACTCCAGGATTTTTCACATAATTAAATTACGAAGGTAAAGCATTGTTCTTCGCATTTGGGAATCTTATACCAAGTTGTGTTTAGATGAAAATTACGTTATTGTACAAAAGTAATCCATTTAGGTACCAATGTCAAAGTCAAATTATTCATGTCAAATAGGCACATAAAAGGCACTTTTGAACGTCTAAATTTACAATAAAATAGAATTGATTCTCGTTGCTCCTTCCAAAATGTAGTTTGGTATGGAGAAGAATGGACAAGAAACTCCACCATTACTCTTTTAATGCTAAGAAGCATAGAAAGAACTACACCAAAATATCCGTAGAGCCAACGTCAAATATATTCGCTCGACATATAAGTTCAAATCGTTCAGAGTGTGACATTTAGGTAAGCCGCAAAGCTAACATTACAAATACTTATGCCCTAGTCAACACTGATAATACACACGTTTTAATTTGCACTAACCATCCACCAACGACGTAATATCTGCCACAGAATCTAATTTAAAAATCAAGTAAAATCAACCCGCTTTCACAGCCATACACGGAAATGTGTCGGTGTGTAACGACTTAATTAACACGGTCTGTAAGACCATTGTTTTTAACTGCCGCGACAATTAGTTGCACTCAGTTGACTTCTAGTGGCAAGACTTAGATGTAGATGGGAGACTTTATGGGGCTTGTTGAATGAAATGTGGATGTTAATGAAGTTTCTGTCAGATTTTCATAGTGTTTTCTTTAAGATTATTTAAAAATGACTTAAGAATATATCAGGTTTAATTTATTTTTTCCCAAGAGTACGTTTCGTCTCTCTTTTCTTAAAAAAAAAATCGGTTTAGCAAAACTAAATATTTGCCACTCAATAATGATTAGGTATACGGCTTCATAGCAAGTGATAATATATTGTGTAGTTCGGTTGTTCTTATTTTGGTTAAACAATGTAACAACGGTACAGTAGTGGCTCAGTGGTAACGGCCCCGACTTGTAGATCGTGGGTTCGAACCCAAGCAGGCGCTTTACTTTGTGTAAATAACTTCATCACCGCTTCTCTCAAAACGGTGAAGGAAAACATTGTGAGGAAACAGGCATGTCCTAGAAACAAAAATTCAAAAACATGTGACATCTACCAACCCGCACTGATAACAGCCTACTCCCGCCCCGAAGACAAGAGGCCTGTGTCCCAGCAGTGGGAACATTCTAGGCTGATTATGCTACGTAGCAACTAACGTTAAATTTGCAACAGCCGATTATTCGGTCAGACACTAAACAAAACGTAAAATATCTAATTAATTAGAAAATTAAATTAAGTTCTTAAAAGCTAGAACATTCCTTTTTAGGGTTCCGTAGTAAACAAGGAACCATTATAGTTTCACCATGTCCGTCTGTCTGTTCGTCTGTCTGTCTCTCTGTCTGTCCCCGCTCATAGACTCTTAGTACTAGAAAGCTGTAATTTGGCATAGGTATACATATTAATTACGCCGAAAAAGTGCTAAAATAAAATGTTGAAAAAAATATTTTTTAGGGTGCCTCCTCTTTGCACGTAGTGTGGTATGGTATTTTTTCTCGTCTAGCTGTTCAAAAATATTGCGGGTCTGTGAACACCACTTTTCGATTCAAGGATCAGCTTGCGTAATATTAAGCATTAAAGTGCTAATTTTTGTTAGAGTCAAGTGTCCCCCTACCTACCAGCTAAATGGTTGTTTATGGAGATGAGAAAAATTCATGGCAGAAGAACATAATATAAAGAAAATTAAAGGAAAACTATCACAGCTAAGTGGGTTTTACAAGTTAATGAGTAATAATCGACCAAATTAAATTTGCTGTTGGAGAATTGACCGTGGCATGTATTGGAGAACATGTTTTTCAACTACAATGTTAAGTTTGTTTTTGTCATCCAACTTCCCAACTACGGAACCCTTCATTGTGCGTTGTCCAACACGCACTTGGCCGTATTTTTTTAAATTCCTTAAAGATATCTTTTTAACGTTTCAGAATGAATACTTCTAAGAAATGAAATTCCCTTTGTGGAACACCGAATATCAATCCTAACACGTCTGAAATAAGGACTACATTTATGACAGGGCCTACCACCACCTTTTCTAACAGTATTACTTAATATTACTTCAGTGTGGGACAAAGATAGAGCTATACGTCCCGTATAGCTCCATCTCCTCCCCCCAGGTCTATAAAGCTTGCTTGCTTGCTCCATCCAACTAGTGTAAAATGTAGGAAGTCCAAAATATGAGCCAAGAATAAGGTAGCCATAAGCGATAAAGCAACTTTATAGAGTCGCGTGTTGCCGCAAATTGGATGTCTTACACACGAACAGTTTTTAACATTATTGTGTAGAGTTTAAAATATTTTTAGAACTATAACCTAGGTATTACCTATTCAAGATGACATTCGAATCCGTTTATACTCGTAACATCGCTTAACGACTTATCAGTTATTACGAAGAAATGTTAAGGTCCCAGCATTTCTGTTTACTTTTTTTTTTTTTGAGGGTGGGAAATCATCAAATAACTTCTCCCGCTCTGGCCGGGGCGGGAGGGTGTGTCAGACTCTTGCTGACTAAAACCCACCCGTATTCCTTCCGTTGCCTGTGTTGCGGGGACCTCGGTGACCCATTAGTACCTTCCCGTGACCCCGGCAGGATGTACTACACCTTGTGGTTGAAATTACCTTTTATACAAAAATTGCCTGTGTTCGGACACTTTGCTCTTCCGAAGCTTAAAGTTACGTGGTGTACCAACTATTTTAAACCTCCGCTCCAATTCTATCGCATAGAGAAACTTTAACTTACTTCCCTGAATTAGTTCACTGGATAATTATCTCTATGTGTTCTCGTCCTTAAAGAGGATCGGATAGGGAGCGTGTAAATTAAATTTGAAGGTTTTGCAGTAACTTCTTCCATTTAGGTGGATTACTGGCCCGATTGTCAAACTATTGCACAAAAAATCAGTATTTTTATAAATAAATGTCAACTTTGAAACTACACTACTCTTCGTTTGTGATTGACTGAACTAATTAAAAAAAAAAAACAATAAATTAAAACTTTATTGTTTTAATAATTTTGTGTTTTTTTTTTCATTGATATGCTTACAGTTAGTCGCGCCCGCTTGATGGAAAAATGCACGTATTAGGTGCCTGGGACCAAAAAATAGGTAACTAGCGAAATGTGGGTGTACTGTAGGAAAAAAAAAATGTGAAAATCTAGAACTCGACGTAAGTAAAAAGTCTATTTCATTATTAGGGCCGATTCACCCCGGGAAAGCAGGGGCGCGGCGACCACTTTCAGTGTAAAATAATTTAAATAATTAAAAGTCTAGTACCGCTTGAAAAGCTCGAAAAGGTCATGCGGTCGCCTGCGGTGCCGCGAGGCTGCTGGCGGTGCCGCGAGCAGCCTCGCGGCCACGCTCGTCTTGTCAGCGGTACTGCCCGCGTCGAGTTGCTGCCGGCCTCTGTCGTTCCAAACACAAACAACCAACAACTACTGTGCGAGCAAGCGTGTTTGCGCGACGACAGTCTATACAGTTTCATAATTAAGACTTTTCTTGACCAAATGCGGTTCCAGTACTTACACAGGAAATGTGACAAAATCTTTTCCCATTCATGCTGTACTAAATGAAATGCAATAAAAAAACCGGGCAAGTATGCAAGTTTAAGCAAAATAATAAACTGTGCTAAAGTAATTCACTTTCCTCATTTTCTAACAACTATACTAAGTGAGAACTTTTCCTAGACTTTTAGTTCTAAATAAACTCCCGTCCTACATCAGCTAAAACTAAACTAATAAAAGAAAAGGCTGACATTTCTATTCACGTTCCTACTTCGACAAAGTTCGTCGCATAAATAACTTAATACTATCTGTATAAGTCTCAGATCAGATCACAGCTCGAGTACGCAGTGCCAGTGTGGAATCCCTTCTACAATAAGTATTCAGAACGTATTGAAAAGGTTCAAAGGAAATTCCTAAAAGCCATGCATTACCGTTACTTGCACACAGTCTTATCTTATAAAAATTTGCTTAAGAATTCGTTGGTTTAAAATCAAGACGCACTTTCCTAGAAACGGTATTTTTATTTGATTTGTGTAACAACGTAGGATATGACTGTATTGATATTCGTAATAAAATAAGTTACTTAGTTGCTAGAACGATAGTATGCCGCGGGGTGCGCGCACGGCCGCTGTTTGCTGTTACCTCTTGTCGCAGTAACGCAGGTATGCGGACACCTCTGCGTCGACTAACTAGATATTACAACAAGCAATTCCACCATATCGATATGTTTGCTCTTTCTTTTGGTAGATTCAAAAATATTGTACTCAAAACACTTAGTCACTAGTAATTTTAATTACCTAAGATTTGCATGCCTTGATGAGATTTTCTTTCTTTATTTGCTAAATTTACTTTTGTTTTACTATTTAGCACACAAAATGTTTTCTTAACTTAAATTATTGTAGTTTGTAGGTTTTAGTATTAAGAGCATGGTTTATAAAGATTATTTTTTATGTGTATTCCGTGGAAAATGTTGTTGGTTACACATTTGGCCGTATCTTTTTGTATTTCTTCCTACTAAATGTAATGTGTAACAGTTTGTTTTCCCTAAAAAATAAAACAAATAAATATAAAATAAAATAAATACTAAAATAAGTTTCCAATTAAAGAAAATCAATTGTGTCTCATTAGCGGTCCTTGTCCGATTAAAGTTATTCACTATATTTTAGAAGGTTTTAATATCGAATAGACTCGAAATTAAATCGAATTTAGACTAAACTAAACAGTAACGAACTTAAAGAAACAGTCATACATAAACTCACGCCTTGTTCCCATGGAGGTAGCCAGAAACTACAGAACGCGACCTGTTATGATCCTAAGAGCTGATATACAAAAACGGCACGTTGTTAATCGTAGAGGCCACTGCAGCCGACGAGTACTGATGCTGCAGTTGCCGCGTACCGCTCAAATATTTACAGAATTTACTATTTTAGCACGTACTCATATACACGAGCGGCACGTTGCACTCGACTCGTGAGCGGCTGCAGTTGCCTCTGCCGTTAGCAACGTGCCACTCGTGTTTAGAAAAGATTAAGCTCCTTTTGGGCTCTGCTGCAGTCTTTTTTCAGTTACTACTTTAAGTCAGGCAAGCACAAAGAGTATGTAAGTGCTCATATGGGTTTTTACACGTAGCTTAATCAGCCCATAATGTTCCCACTGCTGGGACACAGGCCTCCAGTCTGTAAGAGGGAGTGGGCCATAATCCATCACACGAGCCCAGTGCAGTTTGGCGGATGTCAAATGCCTTCGAATTTTTTGATTCTAGGACATGTCGGTTTCCTTCACTGTTTTGAGAGCAGTGGTGATGAAATAATTTACACAAAGTAAAGTGCCTAACCTACCACCTGGGACTTGTATAAGTCGCGGCCGTTGCAGCGTATGATATTTTTGGACTCCCTGAATTCAGGCTAACTTTCCCTAAACCTTAACAAAACGACAAAGTTCCGTTGTCCCTTTATTTTCTTTCAATCTTTTTACTCGAAGAGTTCCCTACAATGTTGGTTCGGTCCCTTCCTGTGATTATTGTTTCACAATGCGGGTGCCTGATTAGACTGGAGTTACTTCCTGATTCCTTTGAAGATTACTCTCTGGTTCACCTTCAATTATTTTTGATTGCTTTTAGAAATTATTGGAAGGGTAGGTTGATGGTTTGGTAAGGTGACAGTTATTTTGAAAAAAATAATACCAATAATACCTATCTCGATTTTTCGAGTAGAAAAGACTCGCTTCTTTTCACTAAGTGGTTGCTTCCAAACCTGGTAAGTATCCATGTGAATCTTACCGTCAGGTTAATTTATCTGTGTTTTTTAAATCGACTAAACTGATATATCCATTATTCAAAATGATTTTAAACGCGGGTTGGTTCATGTAACAAGTCTTCGAAATTTTGATTCTAGGACATGCCGGTTTCCTCACGATGTTTTCCTTCACCGTTTTGAGAACAGTAGTGTGGAAATAATTTACACAAAGTGCCTGTCTGAGTTTATACCTACGATCTACAAATTGTAAGTCGTGGCCGTTTTTAATGAAGTTTCAATGCTCTTTGTCTTAACGAAACTAGAACGCCGTATAAAACACGTTGACCAAAATAAGTGCTGTGTCCATCAAATTCGATAAACAACTGCAGAGAACCTCAAGCGGCGTAAGTTAACTTAGTTTGTAATTATATTTTCGAGCCATTTGGGGTTGAAACCTTCGGGCCGTGGGGTCCGAGTGCTCATGGCTTTTTTAAGGAACCAGACGGCTGGTTGACATTTCCCGTGACCCAAGGGCTGGGTTTTACCTTGGCCAGAGGCTAAGCATTGCCATACAACGTGGCAATGCCGCCAGTCTCTTGGGTACATTACCAGTCGACAGCGATGTGGATGAATTTTTTGACGCCCTATTTTAGTTTGTGTATAGTTTTAGTTATTTTTATTAATTAATTAGATATATTTGTTTTTTTTTTACGTACAAATCAATATTAATTATTTCAATAAATAGCTTTATAATATCGTCTAAAAATAAACAACTAGGTTGAGTGAATTATACACCGCCTTGTCTACGCCAGTCCTAAAAAAAAATAAACAGTCAGCCGAAAAAATCCGTCGTCATCTCAACAACGCGACAAATCTTAAATAAAAAAATTAATTTCATGATCGAGTTACATCCGTTTTTTACGCAACTTTGCTTTTACCATTTATAATTTATTTAATTTGTAATGGAAATAAACTGTGGACCTTTTTAACAAGTTTGAGAATTCGTTTTAATATAAAGTAGGTATCTTATTTTGGGATTGGGATATATTTTCCACAAAAAAAATGAAAATGGAGTGACATTTTTTAACTTGACCATGGAGAAATAGGGCTGTGGTAATCAATAGCTTGTGAACATAAATATACAAGTAATTATTATCTGTGCCTGGTTGACGGCAATAGGCTCGCCCCCTATTACATAGAACCCAAACATAACTGGCGAAATGAGGTTCTACTATAGGTACACATCTGCCTAACCATTCGGGGACTACTGGCGTGATTTTATGTTAATTTATGTAAGAGAGGGTAAAAAAAACTAAAAGTAATTTACCTTTATCGTTTTGACCATTTACCAAAAATCTAAAATATTATAAAAATATATGTGTAATTGTGTAGCTATTGCTCAAGTCGTGTGCTCGAACGAATGTCCCGTCGCGTCTTAGGCAAAAATAACTAACTTCCATACAAACTTTCATCCCCTTTAAAGCGTCTTTATGGGATAAATTTTGAAGAATCCTTCCTAAGTGCCCACTATTGTTATACAGGGTTATTTTTTGGATAGCTAAACTTCACAGATGCGGTGGGTATCGATATCTAAACATGACAAAACAAAAAATAAATAAATAAGATTTTTTTGTGGGGTCATCAACCGCAGTCATTGTAGTCACTTGAAACATCAGTTTAAAAAAACTTTTTTTTTGTAACCTTACAGATGTCGATATCTAAACTCGATATACAAGTAATAATAAGAAAACAGTTTTATTAAACTCATACTCCCAGTAACAGAGGTCGACGAACACAAAAAACAATCTTTTTATTCTTTATTTTTTCTTGCTTAGATGTGACCCTGCTAGCTAAACTCCGCAGACGATCGCGTCTGCGGAGTTTAGCTAGCCAATTTACAATAACCCTATATAAGGAACGCTTGTGCAAAATCTTAAGTTTCTGGGCACAGCGGTATAAGCTGTGCAATGTATCTCAGTGAATGAATGAATATTTTTATTAAATATGGCCTTTGCCCACCAGTGGGACAGAACAGGAAAACAAGAAAAAAAGAAGTAAATTATTCAGTTCGAAATCGCCATTACAAAAATGTGACGAGTAGAGTTTAAACTCGAGACCTATTGCTCACTGGTACTGCCAGTTATATGATTATGTGTTAGGCAATAACACCTAATAGTCTGAACAAAACTGCAACTCTCTTCAACTCAGTACCTTCCATATATATAGGTAATCCAGAAACTGAAAACGCAAAGCAAAATCAGACTTTTTATTTTCAATGTAAGGCAACATTGCGAGGCAACGCTGAAATGCGAATTTTTTACATTTTATTTTACTGGGGACATTTTATTCAAATGGCCAGCGCCCTATCATTAAACTAAATAAAGCAATATCTACTGGATTAGGTACCTTTAACTCGTAAAATTATTTTATTAAAATGCTTAGTGTAGTAAAATCTGAGGTTGTTAGTTTTTTTTTTTTTGCGTGTTGAGTTTGATGGGAAAATGCTTAATCGTTATTTTTTTCTGTACTTGGCTTGGAAAAATATTTGAAAATGGGTTTTCCTGCTGAGTTTAGTTCAATTAATAATAATAAATAAAAAAAATCTTTATTGCCATAAACAGGTTACAGAAAAAATGAGACCCTGGATCCAGAGCTAGGTTAGAGTATGTATTACTGTATATACTGTATTTCAGGAGCCAATTCACTAAAAAAGTATTTTAGAAATATTGTCGCTGTTTATCAACATTTTCAATTTCCAACATTTTCAAAACTTTGAATCAATATTTTCGATGCTGATTGTACTAATAACAAAATACAGCATTTATAAAATAATCGTAAACACAAAAATTGAAACATAAATAAAATTATTAAACAAACAAATGGTAGAAACAATTTTCCCGCCAAAATCATTTTACCAAGTTTGCCTATAATTAAGTTATTTAACCCTCAAAACGCGATAGTGAGCCGGAAATGGCCCATAATTTCGGTAATCGCTGTAATAATAACAATCCGGTAATTTACATTTACACAACATTCGTTTTGTTGAAATAAGGTAGGTCGTGATTGATCGTTAAATATTATCGCCTTTGGTGGATTAATACTCTTTTAAAACGTCGTCTAAACAAAAACCTTACACCATAACAACGATATTGACAGCATTGTTGTATATCGGCAATGAGAGGTAAGATAAGATAGCCAGTTCTCCTGTGGTTGAGGATTCTGGGTGAAACTCGCTTCCACTTTCGGCTTGATCATCATTTACCATCAGGTGAGATGAAGGCCAAGAAATTCCCCATCGTAATTGTAAAAATAAAGATTTAAAGGTCTATGAACGTCACGCATCAGGGCCGTCGCACACACCAGATACTGAAGCTCTGTTGCCGGCCAGACATAGACGTGAACGAGTTCATATATACAATGTACACACCGATATTTTTTTTGAGCCCCTGGCGGAGCAGCTTCCGTCCACGTACCCAGCATGGCCCTGTTATGCGCGGATGAACCTTAAATTGTAGATACGCCTTACCATTCCAAAAAATAGTCGTGATTCTGTTTGGTTTTGACACCTCTGATCCACACAATGTCGCATGTTGATTTGATGGAAACGCTGTTATTATTGTGTGAGCTCACTCATCTTATATGGACACTTTTGGGCGCAACTAAGAACGGTGAGGGAAAGTCTAACGATTTAAATCTTTTTTCTAATTGCTTTAATGATGCTTTGATCTGACCAAGATTATGTCTGGACTTTAAAAGAGACTGTGACCTCTGAGTTTGTTTCGGCCTTTCTTCTCAGAGTAGTCAGATAGGAAACGCCGAGCTCATCTAGTTTTTTTCTAAATATGATTGACGTGTAAAAGTGTTTGTATAAACCTACTTACAGAAAATCATTTCATTTCATTTCATTTAGTCGAATATTTTTCGCGGTAATTTAGGGTAAAGGTTTTCGACAAAATTAATATATTTTTGCTATAGTTCTAAGAAAGGTTTTCGTTGAAAAATTTCAACTGAATTAATCCATTGTTTGTCTATCGTTCTATGGTCTTCGTAAGTGATCAAGGATGTCGTATATCTATGTCCTTGCACAGGTCATGATCTATCTGTGTGCCAAATTTCATCCAAATCCGTTAAGACGTTTTAGCGTGAAACGGGAACAAAGAAACAAACTCACTTACGTATTTATAACATTAGTTAGGATAAAAATACAATATAAGATAAAAAGACAGATAAACAAACGAATAGACAAACATTTTAAAAAAAGACTATATTTTCAGCATTAGAATCGTTCCCAAGGCTAGGCAGATCAATCGTTTCTAGGCCTCGCAGCGATTACTTTCTTTTTAATATTCAATGTAGAGTTTTGACTGCGCCATGATTTTATTATACTACAGATAACTTATTTTTGGTTGATTTAGCAGTATACACTAAATTAGTATCAGTCTTTTGGATATGTTTTGCAAAATACCATAAAATAAACAAAGTTTAAGCAACGACTGCAACTACCTCGCTGGTCTAGTGCAGGGATGCACAGACTTATAGAGAATAGGGGCCACTCTGACCACTCTGCCCACACTGCCCAAAGAAAAATAACTAGGTAAAAGTTTTAAATGAATTGAATTAGGTACCTTTTTTGTGAAACTTAAAATATTTAGTTTGATGCATGGCATTGCTGAGACAACTTTTTTGCGCGCTGCGCCCACCTCTCTCGCCCGACCTCACCAAAGTGCTACCCGAATACTTCCGATCACAAGCTCGCAACACATGCTTGTTAATGACGATAATTAGGTATACAAAATTGTCAACATTTATTTTATATTACTCATTTATTTTCCGCTTTTTTTTAATTTGTTGGCGGGCCGCACGCGTACCGACAGCGCGTCGCATGCGGCCTGCGAGCCGCGGTGTGTGCATCACTGGTCTCGTGGCAAGAAAGCGCTGTTGAACATGCGATCCTGAGTTCGAAAGGGCGCGGGCGGGCTGCGGATGCGGCTCAGGGCAACAACACTTCCAGACAGATACCTGCTTAGAATCTATCAGTGTCGCATATCCGCGGCTCGTCCGCAGTCTGTTCGTGCCGGTGTGGCTGATCCTTGAGTGAAATAGTGCATAGTTTTAAGGTAAGTTTTTACTAGAATATTTGTATATTAACAAGCGTTTCTCGCCATCAAACTAGATAGTTTGGCGAGTAATATTGTAAAAACAACAAATAATGTAACCCCAATAACAATTTTACCCAAACCTGGAATCTTTTTTTTATTTTTCTAAAACATTTGAGAAAAATAAAAAACGATTCCAGTTTTGGGAAAAAAATATTGGGGTTTTCAATCTGCAATATGTCAGAGCAGCTCGGTGTCCAGATTTGTACCCGGTGATGGCAAATAGCTCACCCCTTATTACATGGTACTAAAACATAACTGGCGAAATATGGGTATACTATACGTAAATCAATCCAATGTGCCAACATTTTCCGGCGAATACATTCGCGATATTGTAGAAGCACCGCCATCTCCACGAAAATCATTTGGTTCACCGTACCTTATTTCCCATACTTACAGGCAGACGTAATAAATTCCGCCTTACAATTTAACAGCAATATAATCCGTTGGTATATTCCCGTGAGCATTGGAAATGATCTATTGAGGGCGCCCTATTCAAAGGCAAGGTCACGTGATGGTTCAATACATGATAATAACATCATGAATTTATTAAAGTTAGAAATAATACAATGGCATGACAACTGTCAACAACAACAACCAACTGACAACTGATGTATGTAGCAATTGTTACGTGCATCACTTTTAAGGAAAACGCTGACACAAAGGCCCGAAGCACGCCACGTGCGTCATCGTCGTCATCGTCGGCCCAGTTGCTACGAAGGGAAATACTGACACAGAACACGAGGCCCAAAGACCTGTCTACGTGACCGAGCCCGCGCACTTCGTATACGCCATCGATGGAGTCAATTTGATTTTCTTATAATCCACATAATTGTAATTTCTTTATTAAAATAAATTAGTTCATAATAAATTCGGTTTTTTTAGTCCTCCGGCAGTAGCCTACGTAATTCAGTTGTATACAACATGTCCCGAAATTAACACACACCACCAAACACCCCAATTAGAATAAATTATGTTATAATCGTAATACACACACAATTTTTTTACTATTTTAAGTAAAACATTGTTTTTTCTTAAATTTATTATACTGATTGTGGGAGAAAATTGTGGTCACATTACAAATCTATGGACACAAACAGTCGCAACTATATAATCGCACACGAATAGAGGTGAGAGTAGGTGCTTCGTCCTTTTTGGTTTGTTTTTTTTTATTTACGTAATTATAATTATTTCTGGGACACAAATTTCCTGTATTAAAAATGACAGAAATCGAAATTTACCTAAAACTGATATAATAAATGTGCAATAGACATTACTACAGTAGTTTGTCCAGAACAGTTTACTGAATCAGTTTACTGAATCGACTTCTGTAATTTTTAATATAGGTAATTTTATCCCAAAAATAACTGAAACTACGTAAATTAGTCACATTCCGCTGTACATTCTAAACAAACCAAAATGGTCGACGTACCTACTACGCCTTATGTGCGACTGTGTGCGTGCGTACATTTGTAATGTGACCACAATTTTCTACCACAATCAGTATAAATAAAATAAATAAACTATGCTTTATATACAAGGTGTTTTTTTATATCCCATAACTCTAGGGTATGAATGAGACCATACCAAAGAATCAACTGGGATATGAATTATTTTTCATTTATCTTTCTTTTTTGTTTTTATTTTTCATACAAAATAATTCGAGAAAGTCACGATTATTAATAATGATGTATAAATAATAAAAATAATATTAATAAATAAATTATTTTATTCTATTTATTTATTTTATTAATGTAAAACACTCTTAAAATATGAAATATGACAACGTCGCATTTTCTTAGCTTTAAATATGAATTATTGCTTTGAATGAAAATTAATTGCTCGTATTTATCAATGAAACTTAGATACCGACACACATAGAGAGTCTAGTGTTAGTATTATGATATCTTCGAAACTATGCATTTTTGGACCACATATTCTAGGACTTTTTGTATTAATTTTACTTATAAAATATAACCCCAGAGTTATGGGATATAAAAAAAACAAATTGTATAATAGTAAAATTCAGTTTATTTATTATACATAATATTCTAATTGGGGTGTACGGTGGTGTGCGTTAATTTCGTGACATATTGTATACCTAACAAATATAGTCAAATTATGAATGGATTGTTTTAATGTTGGTTTAAAAACATCTGTTTATTTACTCAACGCAACTGTAAAGGTTAGTTCCTTGCAGGTATATTAAAAAAAAAATTGATGGAAGCAAGATACATCAGTTTAATTAAATATATATATATTTATATATATATATATATATTTATATATATATATATATATAGGTAAGTTTACAAAATAATATAGCATCTCAACTCCGGCAGCAAGCTAGCGTGGGTCCTCGATATCGAGCGCGTGTTAAATTCTAGCCCACCTAAAGAAAACCACTATCCTGGTAGTTATCAGAACGTAGATGACCGGTGGTAGCCAGATAGGTAGGTCGGTCTTCCAACGGCGGTTAAGGCAGCTCGTAGGGTTGACCAGCCACAGCCCCCACAGCGACGCGCGACGGTACAGTAAAATCCAGTACGGAAGAACCCCGATTTCGGGGTTACACTGAATTTATTGGTCAAGACAGTTAACTTATTAGACTTAGCTAATGAGACACAATTGACTTTCTATTGTTTGACTCCGAATCGGTGTCGCGCGGAGATTAACAGGTTAAACTTTATTTAATAGACGTAGTAGACACTTAAGAAATGTCAACTTTTCAAAATGTTGTTCATTACGAACAATAGTGAAGATACAATTAAAAATCTCTCACTCTGCTGCTCCGTAGTGTCAAGTCAATGCGCCGGTCGAGATAACAGGCGAAATGTGGGTGTACTACAGGTACACCTCTGCCCAACCCTTCGGGGAAACAAGGCGGGATAATGTGTTATGTTTATTTACTAGTATAAACAAGGCTACCTCGATCTGTGATTAATTTTCCATTCCTATACCACAAATTAAATTATAGGTACGTACTAAGCACAAAATCTACTCTTACCTCAACCCTTTGAAAGCCACAATTACACATCACACGGGCTTGTATCCTCGACGATTAATCGTACATCGTACACGATTAATCGCACACTCTCACTAGACCCCTTACGGTTTTGCTGTAGACTAAGCTACACTGACGGACTCTTAAATCGAGCCAGTCTACATTTTTTTTTAATATAGAGGTATGAATTTTTAAATGATCGTGAATTCTGAACGATGATGGCCAGTATATCAGCTTCAAAACAGCACAAAAACTTTTCTTTGGCTCATCATTGTTTTCATGTTTTACGCCTTTCCGAATTAAGATATTACTTCCCACCCAAAAAAAAGAAACCTTACATGGAAATGCACGGTGGCTTAATTTAGGAGTCCGGAAGTCTATTTCCCCGAGCCGTCGCGTCGCGCACCGCGTTCCGTTTCACAAGGTCTGTGAACACCACTTTTCGATTCAAGGCTCCGCTTGCGTAATATTAAGCATTAAAGTGTTAATTTTTGTTAGAGTCAAGTGTCCCCCCCCCCTCCCGCCAGCTAAATGGTTGTATAAAAAAAAAGGATAACTATCACAGCTAGAGGGGCTTTACAAATTAACGAGTAAATTGGGGAAAAGACCGCGGCATATATCGATGTATGGGAGAACATGTTTTTCAACTACAATGTTAAGTTTGTTTTTGGAATAAATTCGTCCGAAGTAATCCCAACTAGGGAATCCTTCACTGTGCTTGGTCCGACACGGACTTGGCCGGTTTTTTATTCTTTGCCGCCAATTGATAACATGACGATTACCGATGTTTTTTTTTTATTTATTTACCTGACTTTTGTATTCGCTCATAACTAGATTTTGTAGGGTTAAAAAAAGCGACAATCGAATGTTAACTTTCTTCGATTTTTGCTTTTTTACAATTTCGAGCAGATTTACAGCCGTTATGAAGCGAAAGCTTTTGTATTTTATAGGTTTTTTATTTTAATAAATCTTACGGTTACGATACTGCCGTAGCCATTGTATTTGCTTGACTTAGTAGGCTCATTACAATCCTTATAAAGTAACTTTTCACCGTATACATTTGCGTTAAATTTATTCAAGGTTCATTAGAAAACCAGCGTCAGACAGCATAAGTCTGTCTGGCATGAATGTTGAAATGAACCTTTTTAGCAGCCGTGAGGCACACACTATTGTTGTTAAAACATTAGTTTTACTTTTTAGGGTTCCGTAGTAAAAACATGGAACCCTTATAATTTCGCCATGTGTGTCTGTCTGACCCCACTGTAGCTCAGAGACGCTTAGTACTAGAAAGCTGTGATTTGGCATATGTATACATATTAATCACGCCGCTAAACGGTTGTTTATGGAGACGTGAAAAAAATCATGGCAGCAGTACATATAATGAAATTAAAAGGAAAACCATCACGGCTACGAAGGCTTTACAAGTAAACGAGTTATAGTCGACCAACTTAAATTTGCAGTTGGAGAATTGACCGTGGCATATATCGATGTATGGGAGAACAGGTTTTTCAACTACAATGTTAAGTTTGTTTTTGGAATAAATTCGTCCCAAGTAATCCCAACCACGGAACCCTTCATTGTGCGTGGTCCGACACGCACTTGGCTGGTTTTTTTTTCTGTTATTTGTATTTTGTGTTTCACGAATTGTGTCAAATAAACGTTATTCTTTCTCTCTTTCTTTCTTTAACATATTTCAGTTCTGAGAAGATTTACGGCCGATATGAGACGATATCTTAAATTTATTTGGCACTTGCTGCAGATTTTCTTTCGGTTTCTGATACCGTCAATAGCTATTGTATTTTCTCGGCACAGAACTTGAGGAGAAACAGGTAACTTCGATTGAGATTTTTTCATTTGGCCAGATTTACGGCCGATATGAGATGACATCTGAAATTATTTTGCTGTTGTCAACTTATTTTTAATTCAAACCAACATTATTTACTCTATTTCGGCCAATATTTATATGGTTTCTCTTTTGGTTCTAGTAGTGCTTTGTAAGCTCTTGGCAGTGTCACCAGTAACATGTTTTTGCCCTATATGAATTGGAATTTTGACACATAGTGAAAAATAGAGGATCGCGCACTCACTCACGATGTGACGTTATAGACAAATTATATCCTGCCTCAAAATTGGTACAAATATGACCTATCTTTTGAATACCCAACCATAACTCTAGCAATTAAATTCTCGAAGTGTCAAATTAATAATTCTGATAAAACTGATCCTTTCATTTTTTAAGCAAAAATATTTAGAATAAATTTTTTCTTGCTGTTTTTATTACCTGCTGGCTCTGCCAACAGCTTATAACCTTAGTAATTTATTGAGATTTGGTTTCTAACTACCTTTTGTTTCTTAGACTTCCCACTCATATCAAAGACACTCACATTTTTTTAAACGTGTATTTTCTTGAACTTTATGTTCAAGACCTGAAAGTTGCCTATCTGACGGACAGGGCCGTCATCTACCTCGGTCACCAGGGAGTGTGGAACCGGCAAGAGATGTCGTGCGGTGTCTCACAGGGATCGGTCCTGGGGCCGCATCTGTGGGACATCGGATACGACTGGGTGCTGCGCGCCGACCTCCCTAGCGGCGTCAGCGTAGTGTGCTACGCTGACGACACGTCGGTCCTGGCGCAGGGGAGGTCGCACCAGGCGGCGGCCGAAGTAGTGGCACGCGGGGTTGCGACATTCGTCGAAAGGATCCGGCAATTGGGACTCCAGGTGGCCCTGTACAAGTCCGAGGCCATGTGTTTTCATGGTCCTCGGAACGTGCCACCGTTGGGAACCTTCATTGTGCGAGGTTCGACACGCACTTGGCTGGTTTTTTACATTTGCTTAAATAAGTATTTTTTATCACTCAAAATTATAGAAATGAAAAACTTACTTAGAATAACGGATGAATTCGTTTGCAAAAGGTAGTTAGTTTCCTTCTACATGAAATACTGTTCACACAGTAGTTCTTTAAAGTCAGTGAATTTCAAACTCATTAGTCCTTGACCAATAAAAGGAGTAAATCAGACGTAACAGTACTCGACAGGAGTACTGTTACGTCTAATAATAATGACACACAATTAATGTAATGAGACACAATTGATTTTCTATTGTTTGACTCCGAATCGGTGTCGCTCGGGGCTTTAGGGCCTTATCATACTAGCGGATTGCCAGCGTCCTCAAAGCGGAACGGGGGCGCAACGAACACGCGGCGCATGCGCAGCGAATTCGTTGCAGACGCGCAACGAGATCGCCGCGAATAGTAGAGTCGTCGACGCTTTCGTTTTCGTCTCCGGCGTCTTCAAAGTAACAAAACCAACAAGCAGTGTCTCCTCAGCGGAATCCATTTTGTTACTGAGTGTATTGTTTTTCGTTAACTTGCTACAAACACGCGACGAAAACGTTGCGAATTTGCCACGCGACCGCGATGTCTTCGCAATGCAGCGGCGGCGTGTTCGCGACGCATTCGCTGCGCGCCCGCCCCGCTCCGCAGCCGCTCGCAAACCGCTAGTGTGATAAGGCCCTTACAGTATAATATATTTTCAAATAATCGATAGTTATAAGCGACTTCTGTGAGTGGGGTTCTGTGTTTTAGTTTTTAAGTCTAGAAAAGTGTTGTTAGGTTTCCCATTATGTATTCCACCGAGCACGGAGCTTAGATTTTTGGCCCGGCTTATGGCAATAGGCTTTCTCCCTAGTATACGTACTTACATAACTAGCGAAATGCGGGTGTCTTAATAACCAATCATCTAACCAACCCAAAAACGCGGATGATTGTAATGTTCTGATACAAAGTGATAGAAAACCTAGAAGATAAAAAAGCAATAATTTATTATTTTTTTATTTATTTATTCACTACAAACATACAAATATCCTTACAGGCTAGACCCAATGCGATATTGTAGTACACTTAAAAATTAAATAGTTCCACTGCTTGTACCATAACAAATTCTATAGGTATTCTTTCAAATTCACCCAAAGCGCAACAGAATATGTCGACCTCATCAGCAATGAGGTTGAGAGTGCGGAGCGCGCTCGTCAGCGGCGCCTCCTGCAGCAAGTTAGTTCGCGCGCGGTACCGCCAGCAATCGCGGCTGACGACGACGACCCACATACCCGTCTGGCACGACTAGTTCCACCCTTCGCAATATCCGCATTCTGTATCTTCCCTCTAATTATCTTAAAGATATAAGTAACAAGTGTGTGTTGCCTCCTGACTGTCAGTTCATTATATCCGACCATACCTAAGATAAATAGTGTTGGATACATCAACGGATAAAATGGATACACCCCGTATTCCCTGATATATTTATACCTAATAAATTTATTTTGTACGCGCTCCAACATGAGACTATATTTAGTTTCATGCGGAGCCCAGATAACTGCATTACATCCTAATTGTCTCCACTAAAGATAACCAGATAAACTACAGGATGGTATGACTTTATTCCGTAATACAACAATTACCAACTAACAATAACTTTCTGAGTGGCGACATGTCAAAACATCGAGACCTCTGTGCTATAATTAAGTTAAATAGTAAGGCATTATTTTTATTTTTATTTTATTTTATTTCTTCAGGATAATAAACAGTTTCGCAATAACGCTTAATATTTAGGTATAGATATTTTATTTTATATTTTATTTTTATATTATACTTAACACTAGGGTCGCTTTTGGCTTTACCTACTATAGTGAAAGCAGTGGTGGCTCTGTGAGAGCAGTGGTGGCTCAGTGAGAGCGGTGGTGGCTTAGTGAGAGCAGTGGTGGCTCAGTGAGAGCAGTGGTGGCTCAGTGAGAGCAGTGCTAGCTCAGTGACAGCAGTGGTGGCTCAGTGAGAGCAGTGGCGGCTCAGTGAGAGCAGTGGTGGCTCAGTGAGAGCAGTTGTGGCTCAGTGAGAGCAGTGCTAGCTCAGTGAGAGCAGTGGTGGCTCAGTGAGAGCAGTGCTAGCTCAGTGAGAGCAGTGGTGGCTCAGTGAGAGCAGTGCTAGCTCAGTGAGAGCAGTGGTGGCTCAGTGAGAGCAGTGGCGGCTCAGTGAGAGCAGTGGCGGCTCAGTGAGAGCAGTGGCGGCTCAGTGAGAGCAGTGGTGGCTCAATGGTAACGGCTGCGACTTACGAGTTGTAGGTCGTAGGTTCGAACCCAAGCGCCTGGCGTTTTACTTTGTTTAAATAATTTCATCACCACTGTTCTAAAAGCGGAAAACATTGAGAGGAAACCGGCATAATAAGTATCCCAGAACCAAAAATTCGAAGATATGTGACATCTACCAACCCGCACTGTTCCCGCGTGGTGGATTAAGGGCCCCACTCCCTCTCACCGAGAGGAGGCCTGTGTCCCAGCTGTAGGAACATTATAGACTGATTATGCTACTAATAAACCTTCTGGAATAAATGCTCTAAATTATGGTGAAATAATCCAATAAAATGCTACAGCCAGATAAGCTACAGGCTAGTAGAATATTATTCCGTAATGTAACAATTTCTCTGCGGTAAATGTGTTTCAGAGACAGCGCCGCAAACATGGCGGCTTAGTCCTGTTCAATATACATACATTAGATATATATATATGATTTATACATACATACTTATCATCAAGTAAATAATTTGCACGCTTGCTTGCAGGCAGAATACAAAGACTTTTAGGACATAAGATCTTTCCTTGAATTTGTATGTATTTTCTAGCAAATAAACATTTTTGATTTGATTTGATTTGATTTGATTTGATCAAGCCTGTAATCCCCGAAGGGTTAGGTAGAATTGTGCCTATACACCCACATTTCGCCAGTTATGTTTAAGTTCCATCTAATAGGGGCGAGCTTATTGTCATCAACCACAAATAGGGCACAAATCCAGACTCGGGGCTGCTACTGAGAAGTTCCTGGTGAAAAACCCAATATCAGATTTCCCGACCCGAGAACCGAACCCTCCTGTGTTCGCTGTCCGGATCGCGTTGCAGCTACCCTAAGTTACTACTTATATCATCAGCTATCTGCTTATAGCTAGTCCCATCAAAATCATTCCAGGCCTTTCGGAGATTAGCCAGAACTAACAGACAAACAAAAATGTTTAAAATTATTTTTTTTTTGTTTTATGTACCTTTAAACTTTCATATACATTTAGTAAAAAGCTGTTATATTGATATTATAAACAGACACTTTAATAATATTAATTTGTATAGATAGATGTTATCAGAAGTTCGTACGTCTAGTATCAATCAAATAACTAATGCCACGACATGACGGCCTCATCCTATTTAATATAATTATTATGAAGGTAGCATCATCCTGTAATTTATGTTTGTTACAATTTGGAGTTTGAGCCGGAGCTTAGTTAAACGATTTTGTGAGGCTAAAGTTTTAGGAAATTGGTTGCTTAAGTGCCTACTAGCCAATTCCACAAATCCAAACAAAGACGAATCGTTATTTATTATTTATTTATACGTTCTCCTACATTTAAAATTAATATCTATACACGTAAATAAAATTGAAGTGTCTGTTTGTAATGTCAAAATAACAGATTTTTACTAAATGCATAATTATGAAGGAATATAAAGTACTTATAACAAAAAAAATGTCTTTGTGTAGACAAGAATGCCTGATAGAATTTGGATGTAATTTGGCACACAGATAGGTACTAGACTAACACATTGGGCCTAGATTAACACATTGGGTACTTTAAATCCCAATAGTACGTTCTCGTGGGATATTTTCCCACATCCATACGGACGAAGCCGTACAAAAGGTAGTAAAAAAAAATATTATCCTCCTTTAAAGTATCAACAAAATAAGTAATAGGTTATCATAGGTAGGTATCCATCATGACGATTTATTTTACAATTTTAACTAGATTTAATAGGTACAGTCTAAATCTTCTCCTACTTTATAATGACCTAAGAATTGCACACCAATTACAATGTACTGGGTGCACTTTTCAGCCAGTAATTTCTCAGCAAAGCTAAAACCTCATCGCATAAACCAGCGTGGTTATTAATGTTTGTTCCTTTTCAGTAACTGGGTATAAAGCATTAATCACCACGGTTGCTCACTGCGCGTCACTGGATCGTTATTAAATCAAGATTCACGCCGTTATTAAATCGAGATTTACGCCGTTATTAAATCAAGATTTTCTAACCATATTTTCTTCCAACGTATGTGTATTATTATGTTACTCTTAATCATTTCTTAAAATCAAAATCAGAATATATTTATTTGTAAGAATGTAGTTTTAGATAGTATAATGTTAATATTTTATAAGTTCTGTAAATCATATCACAATATAATTCTGGCGTACAAATATTAAAATGTTAGTCTTTTTTTTTTTTGAGGCGCGCGTGGAACCAACGTGCCGTCGACTCGGGCCTGGTCCTTACCGGATGGTGAGCTACCCATTGGTCACCGTCCGCATTGGCCAGAGGCTAAGCTAAGCATTGCCATACAATGTGGCAATGCCGCTAGTCTCTTGGATACATTACTAGTCGACAGCGATGTGGAGGATTTTTTCGACGCCGTGTGGTGTCGGCTTTAGTTTGATAATAGTTTTAGTTAAGTCAGGATATTTTTTTATTGATTTATTAGATATAAGTTGTCATTCGTGAACATTTCATTTTAATTTTGAATAACCCTATTCCATTTTAGAAATTAAAAGATTTTTTACTTTCATGCTAAGTTAAGAACCCGAAACCAAACAAAATCCAGATTAAACAACGTCCCAACTTCTTAACAATCAAAAACCAATTCAATCGAAACAATAGCGTGAAATAAAATTAAAAAGTAATAATCTGTTGCAAGCGTCCGATGAAACGCCGATTATGTGGGCTACCAGTAATTACGGATGTGCCAGCCGGAATCAGAGTTTGCTCCAGTTGGACATGTATCATGTAAGCTTATGTGTCGCTCAGATTCCAGTGGAATTAAATTAAGGTCAGAGGATATAAAATTAATTTATAATGAATTGGTAAATCACTTCAATGATTTTTCTCATTGAGATCTGCTAGTATAACTCCCAACGGGGAAAAGAGTTTACTTTAGCGAAGCCGACGAAAAGACTTGGGAGTGTTTAAAAAGCTGAGTTGTATTTGAGTTACTGGGGTTAACAGTTTCATTTCGCGTTCAAGCCTGTGTTGAACCTCAAACCCAAAACCAGATTAAACATTTTTCAACAATCAACTTCCCAACTCCTCAACAATCAAAAACATCGAAGAAAAAGTGCGAAATTAAATTAAAAAGTAATAATCTGTTGGAAGCGTCCGATGAAGCAGTATTATGTGGGCTTCCAGTAATTACGGATGTGCCAGCTGGAATCAAAGCCTCACTAGTTGAAGGTAGCATGGAAAATTAATTTATAATGAACTTTTAATATTATTTCTCATTTGTAATTTTATACACTTATCAAGGGGTATCTGAATCTGGTAAGACTGCAAAATAACCCCAACGGTATTGGAAAAAGGTTAAGCAGAAGACGATGATTGTGATTTGCTATTTTGTAACTCCGTATCGAAGGGCTTATTCAACATGAATTATGAAATTTTGTAGTATGGATACTACTAAATTAAAAAGCTAAATTTTAATGGTTTATTTTTAATGGTTTTGTGGGCGAAGCTCATGGTTGATTATGCACTCAACCATGAATTTCGCCCACATGAATAATTTGTTAGTTGGTACAATTTCTTGCAACAAAAGCTCAACCACGATCGCCAATAAATCCAGCCAACACATCAAGATAATCGTTCCCAGAAGATTTAAACTGAGACATAAACCATAAAGTCTACCAGCTAAATCACAGTCTTCATCAAGTTCTTGGCACGGAGCCTACGTAATCACATTTCGGATAATTATGTTCCGTATTCATGCATATTCATTAAGTTCCTTCAGTGCCCCTTTGAGACCATGCCCTAATGCTAAGCAGCGATTTACACTGGATGTATGACGGCACTTAATTGGCAACGAAGTGGTTTTGAGACTATGTGGGACAGCAAGCTATTTGTGTCCTTAGATGTAGGAGGAGAAAATAAGGTGGTTCTGTCCCGCATAGTATCACAGCATTATGCTGAGCGATAGCCATTCTGTGTGGATGTGACACATATATTACCCCAACTTGTTCTTATAATTGTGTTTTATTGTGTGTTTTAGTTTTCTCAATTCGGATGATTTTTTTTTTATGTATATTCCCGATTTCTCCGTCAATTGTAGAACGATTTTGAAAATTATTTTTTTGTTTGAAAGGGTATGCTTTGGAAGTGTTCCCATTGTCACTAAGTCATAATCTGATGAAAATTTTATAGGCACACCTATAGTGATTTAGGTATTTTTTTACAATAACTTGTGCATTTGCTCTCGGAAAGTACCATTTGCTGAAGTGGAGCTTATGATGGTGACCACAAATGGCCAGCGGAACTACTTAATAATAAGTATTTAACGGGTTGCGATTCGATTAGGTACTTTAATACGGTTGCTAAGCAATTTATGCTCGTCACAATGCATATGGTGAAGACCTCCTCAACAATTAACTAAATTAAAACTAACTTTAAGTCGGTAGCAAAAACCTAAAATACAGATCCAAAGACACCGACAATCTGAAATTAAAGTAATTTTTCACTTTGTAGTGTTTTTTGGATGTCGGTTGTTTTTTTTTTTTTTTTTGAAAATGTTTTTTATTCTATAAGCGTCACAATTAGTGCAAATAAATGTATTTCCTTGTCCCATGGGTAAAACTCTTCTTAGTGGCATTTACAGAAATTGTAGTGAGCTAGAGATACCTACAAGACACAAAAGCCTTGCCTTATCAAGTTCAAACCTTCAACCTTGTGCTCCAGAAACCCTTAACCCTGATACCATCACGACAACCTACTTAAAACTAAATCTATAAATCCCAAAATCTACAATTTCCGAATTAATTCCTCAAACCGATTACTCACTTAACATTTTCATTCAATTACTTCCAATCATTTACATTTCTAAAGGCAGATTTCAGAATGATTCTTGTGTAGATATTTATGATTGATTTACTCAGCTTCCGGGGAATAATGAACGATTAATAAAAGCCCTTCAGACCGAATTTTGGCGAAGACCAGCCTTCGGCGAGCGAGATATTATAGTGCATAAGGTGTGTGGTCTCACTCTTATAATCCGATGGGACGGCAATCCGAGTCTGCTTGGAGCAGTGGTGGCCCAGTGGTAACGGCCGCGACTTACGAGTTGTAGGTCGTAGGGTCGAACCCGGACAGGCGCTTTACTTTGTGTAAATTATTTCATCACCACTGCTCTCAAAACGGTGAAGGCAAACATCGTGAGGAAACCGGCATGTCCTAGAACCAAATAATTCGAAGACATATAACATCTACCAACCCGCACTGGGCCCGCGTGGTGGATTACGGCCCACTCCCTCTCACAGAGAGGAGGCCTGTGTCCCAGCAGTGGGAACATTATAGGCTGATTATGTTACTCAGCTTCCGGGGAATAATGAACGATTAATAATCGGCGAGGGAGATACTATAGTGCATAAGGTGTGTGGTCTCACTCTCATAGTCCGATGGGACGGCAATCCGACACGACCGGAGACAGATCAGGCGCAGGGCCAACGGTTTGACGTACTTGTCAAAGCACAGGGCTATCACACCCAACTTTCAGACTCCGAGCTGTAACTCCTACTGGTAAAACCCAATAACACTTTGCCCGAACCGGGAATCCAGGGAAAACAAAACAAACCCGAAAATTAACGATTAAAACTGTAACTTTAGTACGAACGAGACCCGATAATTGGGTCACCGGGTAACTTTGCATTCGATTATGTAAAGAATGAATTGAATATCTAATCGGTTCTTCAAGGCCTAGGTGTTACAGAGGTTTGGGGGGTTGGAGGTAAGGAATTTTTTTGTAAGTATACTAAGAAGAGAGAGAACGGGTCCTTATTACGTACCTATTTTTTATGTGTAACTTCGTTTCTCTCGTTTTCTGCGGGAGTGATTTCGTGAAAAGGGACGGAAGTGTGTAACAGGAAATGACAGCTTGAGCATCGAATATGATGTGTAATATCTTTCTTCTCGCTCTCTGTAGGAGTGATTTCGTGAAAAGGGACGGAAGTGTGTAACAGGAAGTGACAGCTTGAGCATCGAATATGATGTTTAATATCTTTCCTCTCGCTCTCTGTTGGGAGTGATTTCTTGAAAAGGGACGGAAGTGTGTAACTGGAAGTGACAGCTTGACCATGGAAAAAGTAAGTTTTTTTTAATAGCACGGATTTAGTGTACTCACGGAATTAGTAAGTACTATATAGTTTGACAGGAGTGGTGGCCCAGTGGTAACGGCCGTGACTTACGAGTCGTAAGTTCGAACCCAGTCAGGCTCTTTACTTTGTGTAAATTATTTCATCACCACTGCTCTCAAAACGGTGAAGGAAAACATTGTGAGGAAAACGGCATGTCCTAGAACCAAAAATTCGAAGACATGTGACATCTACAAACCCGCACTGGGCCCGCGTGGTGGATTATGGCTCACTCCCACTCACAGAGAGGAGGCCTGTGTCCCAGCAGTGGGAACATTATAGGCTTATTATGTAATATAGTTTGTAAGTAGAGGAGGTCGAATTTTAACCCGTGGGCGCCCACTCGTCATAAATAATTCAAATAAATATAGTATTTAGCTTTTAAATTGTTGAGGCTAATTTCTGTCGCTGCTCAGTTACTTATTACCAAGACGAGATGCCGATTTACACATCATATGCGACTACTGCAAGGCTCGCTCGTTTTTTGTTTTGTAAGTCTCGAGTGAAGTCGATTTATGACGTAGGTAATTTGTTTGTTTTCTCATGTTAAAGCCTCCTAATCGATATCGGCAATATCGGTTTGCCAAAACTTTATAGAATAGAATTTATAGAATGCTATGTAACTATTTATTTTCAGACAAATATCCACAGAACGATACTAAAGAGACGAAAATAACTAACACTATTTTTCAAAGGGTTGAAATATAAATTGTCGCACTTATGCTACGGTTTCCTATAAGAGCGGTTTCTAACGGCCGTCATGAAAATATGTTATTTTCACCAATAGGTGTCTAAAAACACCCTGTATTTATACAACCGGTAGTTTGTGACCTTAGGAAACCAAACCTTTTGGAAATCAATTGGCTGAAGCGCCGCCCGCTTCAGGCACTTTAAAAGCCAAAGTTCTAATTCTAAAATAGGTACATAAACAGAAGCGTGGAACTCTGTTTTATGTATAATTATCACATTACAAATTCATCACCCTTTCAGGTTCGATAGGTACGTCTAGTAGATATCATTTCGTTATACAGAAGTAAATGATTTTCACGTAAACAATGTAAGCTAATAAATCATGTCAGTTTGTAATATATTACTAAAACAATAAACTTGTAATGTGATGTGTCACTCGTGGTTTAAAGGACCACGACCGTTTTTCAATATTCTACGGGCGGCCGCGTCGCCGCCGCGTCAGGAAAATATTGTGACAGATAAATTCAATTTTGAAATAATAATGTCAAAGTTACCTTTTACGGTTTTGTAGTGCTTCGACTATGTTTGCTGAGGCGCGGACCGATGATTTTTTCGCGATAATAAGGAAGCGGAGCGCTTCACTTTTAAGTCGCCTACGAAGCAGCTCGAACAGTCTCCTGAGGGTGTTGTCCGAGCGGTGGGACCTGTCCCTGATACAGAGGTGGATGCAGCTGCATGTTAGCGCTTCTCCTCGTATTATTTGACATATCTATGTTTATGATTATATTGTTTGTGTAATTTAATTTAATTATTGTTGGTGGTTATTTTAATGTAGGTAATGTGTTTTTTTATGATTTTATTTTTATATAATGTATGGACTATGTCTGAAATAAATGAATTGTTATTATTATTATTATAACTTACTTTGGGATCACTGTGATATTATTATTTCAAAATTTTATATTTTATAGTCGTTATAAAAATATTGTTTCAAAGTGAGTATGCTGTAAATTAGGTTGATTTAATAGCTTAGATTTAGATTCATTTATTTGCAAAAACATCTGTAGATAATACTCGTCTAAATGGTGTGATATTTGTTATAGGTGTTACAAGGTAGTTTCTGGCTCAACATGTTTAACCATGGCTGGTGTACAAATTAGGCCGAAAGATAATAAGATTTCTAAATAAAAAAAAATTAAATACAAAGAATAATAACATAAATAAATCAACAATTAACATTAATAGCAAATTAAAAAAATATGAATAGATTCAGTCTGTATCTTTAGAGCGATCTATCATTTAAAAATTCATTAACATTATAATAGGCATTTTTCAAAATGTTTTTTATGTTTTCTTAAACTGGTCTGTAGCGACTTATAGTAATATAATATAATAGTTTCTGCCTACCCCCATGGGAAGAAGGCGTGAGTTTATGTATTAAATGAATTATATATTTTTTTAAATGAATTTCACGTATAAACACATTTTTTTTGGAATGTTAGCTTAACCAATTTGGGGCATTTAGGAGGGTGCCTAATGAAATATTTGGCAGCTTCCCGCGCATGGAGGTCGGAAGTTATCCCACGGGAACGTACTACAGGGATAAAAGTATCCTCTGTCCTAACCCAAGTCATTGTTTACCCATGTGCGAAATTTTATCCAAATCCGTTCAGCCGTTTTAGCGTGAAAGCATAACAAACAAACAAACTCACTTTCGCATTTATATTAGTTACAATGAAATTAATGGGAATAGAGATTACAACCTTTATTTATATGTATTTAGGAAAGGGTCTAAAATGAAATACCGTTTCTTGAATAATTTACTTTTTCTTCTTTTATTTATTGTAACAAGGTGAAAAGAATTAATACTTTTCACCTTGTTACAATAATTGTCCACCATATTCTAGATCGTAATGCCTTCACCTTTCATTCTCCTCCCTCCCTACTTCCCTTTCACTCAATGCTTCCTTCATAAATTAACAATAATTCTGTTCAGAAACACATAACATTTTTAATATATTTTATTTGACATAAAATCCTACATTTATATTATGTAGGTAGGTATACTTCTATAGGTATCAACTCATTTCAATAATATTTGTGTCTACTTCGTAAAAACACCCAAACGTTCACCCACATAAATGTTTTCCTTTGAAATTACCAGAAATTACAGGCCAGGCCATGTTTACCCCTCAAGAAATTAACGCATGAGTGATACATACATTAATTCATTATGCCTCTAATGTAGGCGTGTGGGGTTCCCCTTTTACCCCTTCCGTCAGTCGGAAGGAAATATTTAGACAACAATGATTTGTCTCTATTATTTTGTTGTTGGCGTAACGTAAGAAAGTGATTTAATAAAGACTCATGGATACGTAAGAACTGCTCTGATTGATGTTTGCAAGATTCTGGTGTACAAGGCGTACAAGGCATTTATATTACTCGCCGTGTATCTCTCGAATTATGATGATATGAAAATAAATACCTAAGGATACCTATTGAGGAGCTTGTGACTAAATAATAACAGACGCACGAGTCAATTGATTAGGTTAAACTACGCTTACCGCGGTTGCTCCGTAAATAGGTGACCATCTTTACATACCAAGACCCCTCCGCGCCTCGTTGGTCCCGGCTGTCATTCGTGGATCTATGACAGTAATTACGGGTCGTCAGAAGCCCGAAAATTTGACAACTAGTCGTACCATAAGGTATCGTATTACCGTATATATCGTATTATCGTATTAAGTGGGTTGTGGAGGTCAGATAGGCAGTCGCTCCATATAAAATACTGGCATTCAGCTGCACCCGGTGAGACTGGAAGCCGACTCCTACTTAGTTGGGAAAACGCTAGGCAGATGTTGACCTATTGATTTACTATAACATGTATATTCATATCATCATCCTTCCTAACTATATATATATATATATATATTATGTTATATATTATTATAATAATATAATATTATTATTTATATATCATTATAAATGCAAATGTGAGTTTGCTTGTTTGTGTTACGCTTTCACGCTAAAACGGTTACCATACATAAACAGTTTTGGGCATTCTCCTTTGATTTCTTTTGGTGCCGGAAATAATTAGGCAGCATATAATTTGGGTAGAATAAGAATGATCCAAAATAATTATATCAAAATTGCTGATTCTGAAATTTACATAATATTTACAAAAACCGTTCTTTGGTAGTGAAAAGGATACTAAAGGTGTTCTTAAAGAGGTGTAGTGAAATAGAAGGGTGATTATTAAAAAGGTTTTGCTTTGGGAAGTTAATTAGTGAAAGTAGATAAAACCTTGGGTGGCACACCCTACCTCTAAAACCCATCACTTTCTTTGAAGTTTCTTGAAAAGGTCACGGAAGTTTTATTAAGGTCACAAAAAGGATACAGCGTAGTAAAAAAAAAACCCGACTACAAAAACGCGTACCAAAATTCTATACGTTGTTTTGTAGTTTTTCTCTTTTCTGTTATGGGTTTTTGCAGTCGAGTTATTTTTTTTTTTTTAATAATTTGCTTTATTTCGAGCTTTTCAATTTTATTAATTTATATTATATATATTTAGAATTTACTCTACTAGCTTTTATTTGATACCAATATTTTTGTTATTGACCTCGTTGGTCTAGTGGTCGCAAGCGCTACTGCTGAGCATGAGGTCCTGGGTTCGATTCCCGGGTCGGCCAAAGTGTTATTGGGGTTTTCTATCTGGAATTTCTCAGTAGCAGCCCGGAGTCTGGATTTGTGCCCGGTAGATTGCAATAGGCTCGCCCCCTATTACATGGAACTTAAACATAACTGACGAAATTTGGGTGTACTACATGTACACTTCTGCCTTCAACCCTTCGTGGAAACTAGGCCCGAAGTTATGTATATGTATGTATTGTTGTAATTTATTTTAAAAAAATCCTTCTCCTCCCTTTTTTGTATTTTTAGACGCAATAAATAAATATTAAGCCTATGTCACTCCCAAAATAAACTAAGACGAATCGACACTTCATAATAATATGATAAAATACTGATGTTAACATAATTATTATTATGAGGTGTCGTTTGAACTAACTGAAGCCTAAACCGGCTGGATAGCCGCTTTAGGCTACAGTTAGAGCGTGCCAAAGAAATATTCATACATACACTCTCGAAAATCATTACCCTCCTCCTGGGGCAGTCGGGTTAAAAAATACGGTATGACGAATTGGATCTATTGGCGAGAGGATGTTTGCACTGAACAAAGAACAATTTTCCCATTTTCTTGCTTTCGTGTTTGTGTTTTGTTTGCATAATATCAGCTTCCTAAAATTCATTGGCTTATCTTGCGTTTACAATCAAGATTTTGTAACTGAACAAACAGCTGTGCTGCTGAGGAGCTTTTTGCGCCAATTCTTCTTCCCAGCTAAAGCACTTAGAAGTAGTGAATGGCGGGCATTCTGTGAGACGTAAGAAAAGTGCTGATTCGCAGCCTAATATGAATAAATGACTTTAGATGTTGATTTTGTTATCAGAATTTCCCTTGACTGGTTCGAAAAACTAACTTGTTTTAATGACGGGAGCCAGACGTAAAATCGATCACGAGACTATTAAATAGACACCCATTATTGTATTAAGTACCTTTTAGCTTGCCCTTATTGTTATTATTAACAGTACCTATTCTAAGTATTTTAATGGTAATCTGTGGATAACGTCGTGAGTAGTGTATTTGTTAATTCTATTATTTTAGTACTTCAATCATATGTAATATTTAATATACTGCTGTTTGTTGTCCATAATATCGTAATAAAATAAAATAAAATACAATTATACGATCAATCAATGTTTTAAAATATACATAACATAATACGACATAACGCCTCTTTTCCCCAAAGCGTTAGGCAGAGGTGACCGATAGGTACCTACTACACCCACATTTTCCCAGTTATCTTCAAATCCTATGTACTCGTAACAGAGGGCAAGCCTATGCCATCAACCGGACACAGATTTTTACTCCAGGCATAAAAAATAAAAATACATCCGGAAAAATACATTTTGGGTTATCAATACTCGTAATACTAATAATTTTAAAACAAACTTTTTTAAAGGTTTTCTGCCAAGGTCTGTCTCGTCAGAAATTTTCTATACCTAGACTTTTCCGGTAACTGAGGTCACAAGAGCGAGAGCATTTATTCAGAAAATCACTGGTTCTTGCAATCCTAACTAATAATTAAAATGCGAAAGGGAGTTAGTTAGTGAGTTTGTTTGTTTGTTACGCTAAAACGACTGAACGGTTAGGTATGAAATTTAGAACATTTGTGTAGACCTGGGGACATAGAATACCAATGGGGTGCAGCTAGTCATTAATATACGTTAGTGTAGCGAAACCTCAGTAGCACCTCCTCTATAGTCACTCAAATTCAATATTACTTCCTACGTCATATTG
Organism: Atethmia centrago; assembly: GCA_905333075.3. Lineage (NCBI taxonomy): Eukaryota > Metazoa > Arthropoda > Insecta > Lepidoptera > Noctuidae > Atethmia > Atethmia centrago. Next base: position 25,962,607 of record HG995369.1, read on the forward strand.
ACAGTAGATACAATAAAAACAAGTAGCGTAGTATACGAGGTCAAGTACAGGTCAAGTTCTAAGAAAAACTCTGTACATCGCATCAGTGGCGACCGCACCATACAACACGTTTCCTACCGGCTTCTCTTCGAAAATTCGCATCAGCAACTCTACCGCTCTTGAAAATGGCACTCTGTAAACTTGTAAAATGCATTAACATCTTGAGACTAACAAGCAACCCGCATTGCCCTGTCAACCTTGCCGTATCGCTTTACTGTGCAATGTTACAACTAGCTATTAAGTCTTTTGAGAAAATTTAAAACTCATCATAATAATTATGATGAGTTTTATTTAGAATATTATTTTAAATCAGTATAACTAGTGCAATTTTTTGCGACATACGATATTTTAAATGACTGGCCTATTATATTCTGAATAAAATACAGTCATGTAATATAATGCATTACCATCCCAGAGACTAACAAGTAACCCACATTGCCTTGTCGACCTTGCCGGATCGCTTTACTACGCGATGTTACACCTCGCTATTAAGGTTGGTAGTTAAGCGCTTACTAATCACCATCGCGCATCGTACTAACTCGTTAGGCTAACTAGATTTGCGCAACGCGATCGAAATGATAATGAATTGCAGGTATAGGTATACTTTATTAACAAAATTTGTTTTTATTTGCGGGTATATTTAGGTAATGATTGTTAGAATGTTCGTCTTAATTAGGTATCTCTGTTTATATTGTAAAAGTGCGTTTTCTAGTGCGTTTTTGCGTTTTTTCAAAATGATATTAGCATAAAAGTTATAAACAGAACGCATTCCGTGAAGCTTTTGGTTTCCTAAGAAAGCAGTGAACGGTCTCAATAATCGTTGTCCAAATACAGAGCGTGTTTTGACACCTTAATGGTGCCGATTCCCTTGTTCACAAACTAAACTAAATTTAAGTTCAGTGCATTTTTTTCTTTCTATTTCATTAAGAAAACGACAGAAGATAAATTTTAGTTTAGTCCTGTCAAATTAATCAGCTCTTGACCTAAATTGACGTAATTTTAGTAGGCAAGTTTTTAATCACGTCAAAACATGTATGGAGGCGCTGATTAATTTGACAGGACTAAACTTAAATTTATCTTCTGTCTTTTTCTTAATGAAATAGAAAGATAAAGATGCACTGAACTTAAATTTAGTTTAGTCAAACACTGGTGAAAATTACAGATTTTTGTTTGAGGGCCGATATAATATTATGGTACCGTTTTCCTTGGAAACCAAAGCTTCAGCGACTGTTTAACGATGTCCGAATAGTCAACACCTAGATACCAAATAAATTCAAAGATAGATCAGAATTTGTTTGAAGTTGTCTTTATCTGCCCAGTAACTTAATTTATAAGGCACGCTTTTGGTTTATTTTTCGGATTAATTTGTCTAAACAGAATTTCTGCGATCAAGCAAGATGTCGCAATGGATTGGATTATAGGGGTGCATAGGAGTTTTAACGAGCGTCAATATTGAACTCTAGTTTGTCTATTAGCAAGATTGACACTAACTTTTCAGAGTGCATTGGACTCACTTGAGTCTTGTTACTAGTAAACACCATCTGCCTAGCCTTTACAGAACTAGGTTGTGGCTGGCTTCTAGCCTAACTGGATGTAGCTGAATACTAGTATTTTACATGGAACAACTGCCTGTCCCTCTGATCTCCAAAACCCAGTTACTGTGTAAAGCGAAACCCCTTGATAAGACTGGTTGTCAGACTTTCGGGCTTCTAACTACCCTCTGAATGCTAGAAATACTAGCAAACGTACTTTTAATATTGATTTGGCTTACCCTGTGTTAGAATTTGGAGGAAACAAATAAATTGGACGAATCGATCCGCCATTACGATTTCAGTCCTCTTTGCCATTCCGTCACCAATTTAAGTTCCGATGTAAAATGTGAATAAGAGAACAGTTCCGACTTTTCTTGTTAAAACTTCTAAACTCCGATCTGTTTTACGACTCTCTCAAATATTTTGTGTCTAATTTGCATTTCACTTTATACATTGGAACACAATGCTGACATATTTGCTGAAAGTTTTTACTGGCTACATTATTAAAATGAATGCAAATCCTGTAACAGAATTACATTTTTGATTAATCTTCTTATCTAAATTGCGTTGGGAATTCAATGGAGGATCATGAATGAATGGAAGTAACGTAAATACAGTTTTCAGCTGCTTGTTTGCCCATTTTGTTTTATGTTTTCAGGCAGTTTGCTTCATGCTGCCGCACTTACAGAAGTCAAATATTTAAGTGGAACCAAGTCTTTTAGTTAAAGTAATTACTACACACTGACTGACTTGACTATACGTACTCGTATAAGTTCTGTGTTCTTAAACATTCGATTTGTTTTATTATTTATTTTAATTACCATAGCTTTTTATGTGTTTCTGTGACAACTAAATTTATTTTTCTTTGTTTCTTTTTAATTCTAAGGCACTAATGTTGGGGCTTTGCTAATCAAATCAAATAGACGCAAATTGTATATTAAAAAGTTTTTCTGTTACACCACTGATCACATAATAGGGTATTTACTATATACGAGAACAAATCTATAAATATATTATTGAGATAGTTTAGGCAAAAAGAAGTCGGAAAATGTTAGTTTTAGTTCATAAAATAACAAAATAAATTTTAAAATTCAATTCAACGTTTTCAGTTTTTCTAATCTGTTAAAAAACACCATGAAATAGTAGCCGCCATGTTATTACGTCATACGGCTGGGTAAACTAAAAGGAGTCAACTGTCAACTGATAGTTAGATAATAGATCAGCGCATTTGTTTCCATAGCCAAGTGACGTCATGACCACAGAGCAACATGGCATCCACTGCGTCCAGCGTTTTAAGCAAACTACGCGCGAAATTTGAAAATGTAAAATTTAAATGCATTTTTATGGCACTTATCGATTGAATAAAATTTTTGTGATTTTTTTGGGGCATATTAGCACTACAGAATTTAATTAAGACACTTTTCAAAAATGGGTGTAAGACCCTATTATAACTCCTCACTACCATGCAAAATCATTGTCAATATCGCAAGAAGCTTTTTACAAAAAAAAAACGGACAAGTGCGAGGTGAACTCGCGTGGTGTGGTTCCGTAAAATGAATATGTTATCTACCATGTTTTTTATCCTAAGTACAAACTTAACATCGTAGTCGAAAAACATGTTCTCCCATACATTCCAACTGCAAATGTAAGTTTCTACGCATAATATTGAGAGAATTACTATATGATTTTAACACCATAGACTTCTTATAGGTTTTCCTGTAGTCTATAAGTAATACCTATACCTATAGTAAGTACCTATTTTCAGTATTTTTAAAAAAATCTAGGCTTAGTAGTTTCAGAGCTAAGGTGGGGGGAGGGGATAATCAATTTTCGTTTTTCTTATATATAACTTTAAAACTATTTGTTTAAAATAATAAAAAAAATATATTTAAGATCCAGACAACAAGTGCTTTCATTCGATATGTTACACGGTACAGTCTGCAAAACCTTTTTTTCTAATTTTCTCTGTTTCCCCCCAAAATTATCCTTTATTCAAAATTCATTTATTCACGTTACACGTCCGTATTTGGGTCACAGAAGTTCATATGTGTACCAAATTTCAACTTTATTGGTCCAGTAGATTCGGAGCAAACCAGCTGCGACAGACGGACAGACAGACAGACAACCAGACCGACAGACACACGAGTGATCCTATAAGGGTTCCGTTATTTTCTTTTGAGGTACGGAACCCTAAAAACAATGAATACCATCTCATATTAACCAAGAACTATGTACAACTTACAAACAAAATTTTCTTAATATCATACATATTAAGTAAAACTTGTTAATAAAACCTCATCGTCACCTCTACGCACACCTTTGAGGCATCAAAGTTTCATCAAAGCGAGGAGAGAAAATGGAAAAGTTATAAACAGACCGTAACGGTGAATAGAACTTTGTGTGAGAGAGTTTAAAATATAAATTATTGGGACGCTGACAATGGTGAAGTAGCGGAGTAGTGAACAAATGATTGAAGTTCTGTGAGACTTTCATTCAGTGTTGCCTAAAGATTATGTGATGTGGAAGGAGGGATACTTAGCTGTGAAATGAGTGTGTTTTGAATATCTGTTCTATTTTTAAACGATATTCGGTAAGATGAGATTGTGCTAGAGGCTGTGATTCACCAAGATCATTCGTTTCTCGAATTTTTTTGCAAACACGCGCTGCGCGAGCAAGCGATGTGCATTCATTTGCGAAATTAATGTTCGCGATCAGCTTCAAGAGAATTTGAAAACAAAAAAGAACAAGTTGGGGGAAAATATTCGTCGCATCCACGGCCACCGCTCAGCATAATGCTGCGACCCTATGCGAGACAGAGCCCCCGTGCTGGTTTCTATGTTTAGATTCACGTACTCACTTGGCTGTTTGTTTTTCGAATGACTGTTCCTTGCGCAACAAAATGCTGGCACAACGAATGTTTGCGAAACAAATTTGCAAGCGAATGCTCGCGGTGAGTGTCCTTTATGGTAAGGTTAGCGGCAAAAAGTTCCAATTTTTACAAATGCGTCCCCTTCTCAATTCAATTCTACCCTGCGTCCTTGTTAAGTTACATCGCTTGTATCGGCTTGAGTAAGTAACTCCCCTTCGATGAATATTTTTATTAGAGCTGAGCAGTACTGTGTGAGGATTTTATATAAAAGTGATCATATTGGTGGATGTTTTCTAGCTTTCCTGCTTATTTAATTTACGGGGGGTGCTACACACATTAAACGAAGGCAGATACCGAACGAAGTTTGCCGATCGACACGAACCGAATGAATGTGTAGTTATCGTCTCGGGTAGGATTTCTTGTTTTATAATACACACTGCCGAATTGAATACCCGAATATAATTGTAGTACCCTTGATAAACTACACGGTACCGGGATCACGCGTCAAGCGTTGATTTCGTGGTTAATTCTACGCGTTCATTTGTTTCTCGCTTGTCGCCCCGCGTCAAGCTACATCGTAGGCCTCACCCTGATTCTGGATTACACGTTCTGCCTCCATTTCCCGAAATAGAAGGTTTATTGACACCGTCTTTTCGTCAATTATGTTTGTGAAATAAAGCTGTGGGCGAGTAGAGAGTCGTGTAGCTATTTATTGGACATACTGCGAAATTCTGGGCAGTATAACTAAGAAAGACAGAAAATACGTTTATTTCCGGTAAACATGACGTAAAAAGGAACACAAATACAAAAAGAATAAGTTGGAGGAAAATATGCGTCACATCCACGCAAAACGGCCATCACTCAGCATAATGCTGCGACCCTATGTGAGACAGAGCCCCATTGCTGGTTTTCAGTGAAAGCCCGGCGCGTTGACGTGATGACGTCAACCGGCTCTGCCTAGTCAGCAAAGAGCTGCCTAGGCAGCTAGCAAATCTGCCTAGCCTTTTACAGCTACTGGGTAACACGATAGCCCTTGGTAAGACTGGTGGACAATGAGATTATAAAAAAGAATTAAAAAATAAAATTATACAAAATACTTAATTCTACAACTGCAATTTTCATAGAAAAAATAGTTACAAAACATCGCCTGATATTTTGACTAAGCTGGGGTTACAGAAAACAATCAGCTATACAGCTATACAAACAAATTCGTAACTAATGTTATAATGTCGTAGCACCTTCAACACCAAAATATTTGACGATGCGTTGTTGAAGTTCAAAAGTTTGGTACACCTGTAATTACACTCTTACCCATAAGCATGTCGCGGGAAGGTACTTATGGGTCACCGAGTCCCCTGGCAACACAGGCAACAGGAAGGAATACGGGTGGGTTTTAGTCAGTAAGAGTCTGACACACCCTCCCGCTCCGCCCAGAGCGGGAGAAGTTATTTGATGATTTCCCACCCAAAAAAAAAATCCTTGGTAAGACTCAGTTGTCAAACTTTCAGGCTTCTCATGACCCGTAACAATTGTCATAGGTCTACAAATGACAGCCGGGACCAACGGCTTAACGGACTTTCCGAGGCACGAAGGGGTTATGGTATGTAAAGATTGTCACCCATCCTTGCACCAACTCCGGCAAGCGTAGCTTAACCTGATCGATCGACCCGTGCGGCTGTTATTATTTAGCCACTAATAAAACCACCTCTCACAAAGAGGAGGCCTGTGTCCCAGTAGTGGGAACATTATTTATTAGTATTATATTTATTGTCCTATTGCAGGTATGCTGGAAGAGATTTCATTAGAAATAAGCATCACCTTTGTACGTATTTTTCTGTTCCTTTCTTTTTGTCTGTTTATATGTGTGTACATTAACTGTTAAATAAATAAATAAATAAATAAATAAATTAATTATAGGCTGATTATGTATGATTATGTTATAAAACCACTAAGTCTATATTATTGTTAAATCATCTCAACTACTTACTACACATTGGATACAACTACCTACATACTCGTAAGTAATTAGTCTTTAAAGTTAATCATGTTTCATGTAAATTGTTTCAATCATGGCACCCACGAATCTGAGCCATCCGACATTAATTTTGAGAAACGAAGACTTGGAATTAAACCAATTCCGATTACTGAGCCACATCATTCCAATCCGGATTCGCAATCGGTTTCAATTATAAAATCGATTATAATTACTGAATCGATTCTACGACAATTATTTCGATAATCTGTAGGTTTATTCGATTAGCGTTCGTATTTCAAACTACAGAAATAGAAATGAAAATGACAGTTCGTATTGATTAGATTGGGTGATTGAAATTATTTGGGCCTATTATGTCCAATTTAAATTAAATTACAGAATTAATTTTGGTTGTACATGTTTTTGACAGTTAATTATTTTCTTTAACTCTTTTTTTTTCTTTTTCTAGAAAATTCTAAAGAAATTCTAGCTCCACAATTCTATAATCGGATTTTAATTTACAACATAATCAGCCTATAATGTTGGGAACATTATAGGCTGATTATGTTGTAAATTAAAATGCTGCTGGGACACAGGCCTCCTCTGAGCGGGAGTGGCCCGTAATCCACCACGTAGGCCCAGTGCGGGTTGGTAGATATCACATGTCTTCGATTTCTTGGTTGTAAGACATGCCGGTTTCCTTACGATATTTTTAATTTAAGTACTAGACTAAAATGATATTTGGTGTCGACATAAAAATAGTCTAGCTATCGAGTGACTTCCACCAAGGACCACTGAATCACTCACCGTACTACTGCAGATAAATAATTAATTAAACTCTGATTTTTAAATTTGCTAGACCAAAATGACAGCTGCAATCGACCTTTTTTTATAGGTCCTTCATTGTTGTCGTGTTGTCTCTATAATGTTAATTATGTAGTTATCCAGTTATTTAAAAAAAAAAGGTCGATCGCAGCTGTCATTTTGGTCTCAATCAATCAATCAACTCAGCCTATAACAGTCCACTGCTGGACATAGGCCTCTCCCAGGCTGCGCCACAACACCCTGTCCTCCGCCTTCCGCATCCAGTCTGTCCCAGCCACCTTTTTAAGGTCGTCGGTCCATCTAGCTAGGGGGCGTCCCACACTACGCTTGCCGATACGCGGTCTCCACTCTAGGACTCGTCTGCTCCACCGGCCATCGGTCCTTCGACAAATATGGCCAGCCCACTGCCACTTCAGCTTGCTTACTCTGCAGGCTATGTTGGTAACTCCGGTTCTCTTCTGGATAACTTCATTTCTGATCTTATCCTTCAAAGAAACTCCAAGCATAGCACGCTCCATGGCGCGCTGAGCGACCTTGAATTTGTGGACCAGCCCGACTGTCATTGTCCACGTTTCGGCACCGTATGTCATAACGGGCGGGATGCACTGGTTAAAGACCTTAGTCTTCAAACACTGCGGGATTGGCGACGAGAAGACTTGACAAAGTTTTCCAAACGCTGCCCAACCCAATCGGATCCTCCTGTCGGCTTCTTTCTCAAAGTTGTGTCTACCGAGCTGGATAACTTGTCCTAGGTAGACGTACTCCTTCACAACTTCGAGAAGATTCGTTCGATATGGATTGGACTCGGCAAGACGTGCGAATTGTACATGACTTTCGTCTTGTCCAAATTCATGCCGAGGCCAACCCGCCGAGAGGCTCCATTTAAACTGTGCAGCATCTGGTCTAACTGTTCCAGTGTCTCTGTCAGTGTCTTTGTCATCGGCAAAACGAAGATGTGAGATGTACTCGCCGTTTACGTTGATACCCTGTCCAGTCCAGCGTCTTAAAAACGTCCTCCAACGCATTGGTGAAAAGTTTCGGGGATATCACATTCCCTTGTCTCACCCCTCTAAGCAGTTGGATAGGGCTGGTTTTTTTATCCTGGATCTGGACAGTCATCGTTGCAGCGTCATACAAACACCTCAACACTTCGATATAACGCCAGTCAATTCGACATCGTTGCAGAGAGGCCAGAACTGCCCATATCTCGATGGAGTCGAAGGCTTTCTTGTAGTCCACAAATGCCATACACAGCGGCTGGTTGTACTCTTCGGTCTTCTGTACAATCTGCCGAACAGTATGGATGTTGTCCACGGTACTGAAGCCTTTTCGAAAGCCAGCTTGTTCTGGTGGCTGAAACTCGTCAAGTCTTCTGGTTTGACGGTTCGCGACGACTCTCGAGAACAGCTTGTAAACGTGGCTCAGAAGTGAGATGGGTCTATAGTTTTTCAGCAAGGTTTTGTCGCCTTTTTTGAAGAACAGAACCACCGCACCTCTGCTCCACGCCTCCGGCGTTGTACCCTCTTGGGTGACGGAGTTGAAGAGACTCGCTAGCTCTATCAGGACTGGAGCCCCACCCGCTTTAAGGAGCTCTGTCGTTATGCCGTCATGACCAGGTGCCTTGTTGTTCTTTAGCTGCTCAAGAGCCGCCCTAATCTTGCACTGGTCGACATCTGGGATGTCTTCTGTGTAGTGGCGCGTTAGTTCGGTTCGATGGTCATCTTCACTATGCCCAGCTGGTTTTGCCGTCCGCGTTGAGTACAAGTGCCCGTAGAAATCCTCGACTTCCTCAAGTATCTCGGACTTTGAAGTCACGATCCTACCATCCGCAGTTCTCAGTTTCGTCAGATGGGACCTCCCTAATTCCTGAGCAAACACTTTCGACCCTCGGTTCTGCTCAATCGCGACCATAATGTCTCGAGTGTTAGAGCACCGAAGGTCGCGTCGCGTCAGCTTTCTATTTTTTAGGTTTAAGGCCCTCTTATCTGACGAAGACGGTGGCGTAGATGGTAACTGTCGTCTTTCCCTCATAAGTCCGAGAGTCTCCGAGGAAAGTTGGGACACCTTACTTTTTCGTTGCGATGGGAAAAGTCTGCGGGACACGACGCGTAGTGCTTTGACAGGTGGTCAAAGCACTACGCGTCGTGTCCCGCAGACTCGTCACGTCGGCCTTCTTATCGACAGTGCCTGTGGTTTCCAGGAGGGCGAATCGATTTTGAAGTCATTTTGGTCTAGCAAATAAAAAATGTGACTTTAGTTACAAATCTAATAAGTGCTACTCAAATTGCAAAAGTAAATTGCAATTTTTTCATAACTTCTTCAAAGATATTAATAATGGTGCCAGTATATCAACATTTCAACACACGACCTCTGCCTCGTCAGTCCAATATTAGAGCTATTGTGGCTTTCCGATATCGCGCTATTCCAATTCTACATTAAAATCTCTCTTATGACAAACGTGACGAGACAGAAAGTTATTCGCATATTTCCATGGTATTTTCCATTACTTGTTATGAAGGAAATCATATGAATAATACATGAACTCTGAAAGTATGGCGTAGTTACATAGAGTTTCAGCTGGTTATAAAGAGCTTGTAGCGATGCGCCGGCAATATACAATTTATATTGTGACGTCACCAAAATCATGCAAAGATGGCGTTAAGGGGAGTGGGATAAAATCTGCAGATCGATTCCTCAGTCTTCAGTCCTCCCATACTACTATAATGAGCCTATAGTGTTCCCACTGCTGGGACACAGGCCTCCTCTCTGTGAGAGGGAGTGGGCCGTAATCCACCACGCGGGCCCAGTGCGGGTTGGTAGATGTCACATGGCTTCGAATATTTGGTTCTAGGACATGCCGGTTTCCTCACGATGTTTTCCTTCACCGTTTTGAGAGCTGTGGTGATGAAATAATTTACACAAAGTAAAGCGCCTGTCAGGGTTCGAACCTACGATCTACAACTCGTAAGTCGCGGCCATTACCACTGGGCCACCACTGCTCTAGCCCTCCCATACTAACGAGTATTAACACTGTAATTTGAAAACATTATAAAAGCCTTTTTTTTTAAAGTAACCGTGGAGTTTCTCCATAGGAAACGATCAATCGAAACCAGTGACAGTTCATAGGTTCAGTTCATCTTAAAAAAAAAACATAAAATATATTGATTTTGATTTGCCTTGAAGGTTTTTTTTGCCTGAATTTTTTCCCGGAGTAATAACTAAGAATTTACGTACCTATTGTTTTAACACAAAAACTGCTGTCGCCTTTTGATGAAAAACAATTCACGTCAACATAAAAAAAAAATACAAATGTTTATTTAAAAAAAAATATTAATTAATAATTGTATTATATTTTTTTCCATTAAAAATAAGACAGTTTTAATGTTTTTCTGTTAAATAAAATAATAAACACGTAATACCAAATTGAATAATAATAAAAAAAAACGTTTGTACAATTTTTCCTGTTAAAAAACCCTGTCGGAACCACTGGTACTCACTGTACATAATGTACTTTACATAGCAGTGATGAACATTATTAATGGAGACAACAAAAGTGCTTTACTTGTCATTTTAAAACGATACTTTTGTGCAAAACGGGCACATTTATAATTTAATGTGAATGGAGGAACATGGGTTTTAATGGAACAGCCTGTGCCTTGAATATGGAACAAAGGAGACACGGGAGATGAAAACACTCTTACGTGTGGTAAACGATATACCTTCTACGAGTATGTAATATACTGTTAGCGCTGGGCGGCAGTACCGGGTCGAATAAATACAATATGTATTTAGTATTTAACGAATAATTATTTAAATCAAATCATTCTATTTATATTTTACAATAGCCTGCGGCTTCACCCGCGTAGCTTTTTCTAAAATCTTTTTTTATTAAAAAAAAACAGTCAATCAATCAAATTAAAATAGTAATATATAGAATTGGAAGCAAGCATAATAATAATAAGGAAATACACAATATTAAAGCTAAAGTATAGTGTAATAAAAAAAAAATAATTGTTTAAAATAATACACACTTATCAATTAATAGGGCTGTCAGTTTCTTTTTAAACATTTAGAATAGTATTTTATTATAATATCTGGTATTTTGTTGTAATGGCTTTTGTTAAGGCTTAGGCTATTATTTTAAGTATATATTTCTAAAGTATAACTCGTATTCTCATGAACTAATGCCCAAAGTAACCTCCTGTAAGAATCAAATTTCCTAAAAGACACACACGAAACACGGTCGCTTCCTATTTGTAATCCCTTCCATCATATCTTACTCAAATTACACACGTCATACACAATGTACACAAAAGTGACGCAACGGCCGGGGGTGACGTGCCTGACGGTTACACTGTGGGCTGACGACAGATCGCGACCTGTCATCGCGCCCCGTGGTGTGACCTGCGCCTATTAACCTTTCATGTAACAAAAATGTTACATTTGTCATTTCAAACAAACTTTTTGCAGACCCTTTTGTTTGTGTTTATATAAAAACTTATTATTTGTTTTTTTTTTAATACATTGCCCCATACGCAACAATGTTTTCTCTCGTATTGGCACGAAATATTGAAGAATACTTTAGTTCATCCCGTGTTAAAAATGGGTGCGTACCATTTGATATAATAACAAAAGTTCTAATGATCCATGACTTAAGAGCAAAAGAAGTTTATATGAAATGTAACATTCATATGAAATAAGATTATTTGTTTTTATAGCACATGAAAATTATATCATGTGAACGTTATTTCAAGTGATAATATACTATATGTTATTATGCTATATATTACACACAAAAAACATTGGTCAATCGACAAGGTAGAGCTTGACTGCTCAAACTATGCTCGACGTACGTATCGGGATGAAATCTTCGCGGGAAAGTCCGAAAGTGTTACCGTGTGGCTTCTTGCAACACAGGCAATGGAAGAAACACGGGTGAGTTTTAGCTAGCTATTACTTAAAGTTTAAGATCTAAGTCGTGGAAAGCTAAAAATTAAAATAAAATTATTTATGAAAATTGAATAATTACATTCGCATAAAAAGTCAATAACAATAACATAAATAATTCTATTATTGGTTATTAAGTAGCTATTGGTGCCGATTCCCTTGTTCACAAACTAAACAAAATTTAAGTTCAGTGCATCTTTTTCTTTCTATTTCATTAAGAAGAGGACAGAAAATAAATTTTAGTTAAGTCCTGTCAAATTAATCAGCGCTTGACGTAAATTGACGTAATTTTAGTAGGCAAGTTTTTAATCACGTCTAAACTTGTATGGAGTAGCGACAGGCGCTGATTAATTTGACAGGACTAAACGAAAATGTATCTTCTATCCTTTTCCTAATGATATAGAATGAAAAAGAAGCACTGAACTTAGTTTAGGTTGTGAACAAGGGAATCGGCACCATTGTAATCTAAATGAGTCTTAAAGAACCATCATATAAACAGGTAAACCAAAGCATTTATACCCCTTTTCACTAAAACTAGGAAACACTCAAATGAACACCTAAATATTATTGCACTTAGATTTTCCACTTTCTAAGGCAAACGTTTAGGTACCTTTAGTTAGTGAAAACAGATATTATTCCTCTGGATGAAACCACAAACTCATCATATTAATTCTTCTATGCTTTGATTTTAATGCAGAACAAATTCTAATAGATTTGCGAGAGTTAACTTCATTTAGGCTTTTATATCTCCTATTAATATTTTGGGGAAATCATATTGCGAACCAATATTTACTCAAAATTATTAGAATAACAACAGTAGATTATCTTCATCTGCCTAGCTTTTTCCCAACTCCGTTGGAGTCGCCGGACGCAGCTGAATACTATTTTACATGAAGCGACTGCCTATCGGACCTCCACAACCCAGATACTTGGTAATACGGTACCACTTGGTGAGACTGGTTGTCAAACTTTTGGGCTTCTGACTACCCGTAACGACTGTCAAAGATCCGTGGATCTTTGACAGTTTAAGCCGTTCCCGATCCCAGCTGTCATTCGTGAATGACAGCCGGGATCAACGGCTTAACGTGCTTTACGAGGCACACAGTGGATTGGTATCTAAAGATGCTCACCCATTCACGGACCAACCGTGGCAAGCGTAGCTTAACCTGATCGATCGACCCGAGTGACTATTGTTACTTTGGCCGTAACGACTATCAAAGATCTACAAATGACAACCGGCAACCAATAACAACAGTCGATACACATACTCCCGAAATAAGCATTCCTAGTGGAGAATGTAACAGTAAGAATGGCGATCTGAGATCGATTAATCGAAGAATCAATTTCTTGGACCAAAAATATCGGTTTTTTATCCAGTACGGAATCGACCCAGTGATTCAATATCTTTCTTTTTTGATAAGAACCTGAACCGTAAATTATTTACAATTAGTTCAATGTGTTGTTCACTTAATTACTTAAGAACTCGCTAGATGACTGTGTACTTACTTACTTCCTTCGTCGCTCGTAAATAGGTAAAAGAAATAAATAAAATATTAATAAATTAACATTAACAAAGAAAATACAAACTTGAAAAGCAAATCGAAATACTCGTAAGATCAATATCTGGAAAATCGATTCTTTTGTGTAGCGATTTATCAGATTTCGATTCGAATGGAGATTTAAGAATCGTTATTTTTCGGAAAGAATCGCCATCCCTATGTAACAGAATACAATACATTCGAGCGAAACTGTGCAAAGCAATTAATATTCGGTCCCACAGCTATTCTATACCATGTTCAGCTCAGTTCCTCTTACTACAAAAGGAAATAAATGTCTTCCGTCAGTCTCGCGATTGCGTCGTTCATTATTTCTCCTATTATGAATGATTTAAGAATAACAAATGGTTTCGTAATGTAGATAAGACATCTGTCAAGTTGATAGCGTTTTTGGAAAGATTAGGAGGACACTTTTCACCGTTGTTGTTCATTAGAGAGTCCATAGTGCCTTTTTTATTTTAGGATGGGAAATCATCAAGTAACTTCTCCCGCTCTGGGCGGAGCGGGAGGGTGTGTCAGACTCTTACTGACTAAAACCCACCCATATTCCTTCCTGTTGCCTGTGTTTCCAGGGGCCTCGGTGACCCTTTAGTACCTTCCCGCGACCCAGGCAGGCATCGGCCCTAGTGGACCCCTACACTTGTGCTGATGACATCTCTTTGAGGTGAGCGGTGAGCTACCCATTGCTCACCGTCCTTCCATAGTGGCTGGGAATTGGTTAATTATGGTAAAAAGAAAATACAGTTCACCTGAAACTAATTGATCATTGGATAGATTATGGGTTTCAAAATAGATGGAATTTAGAAATTCGAAGGCATTTGGCCTATCATTGCTTCGACTTAGCAGTAAATATAACATAACGGCTGTATTCCCCGAAGAGCTGTGCAGAGTTGTACTTATAGTACACCCACGGGGATTACAGGACCTAAACGCAACTTTTATAAGTTTCATAATGCCTTAAAGTATATGATCCACTGCAGTAAACAAAATCAGAAATATATATGATATTTTTCAGGATATATGCTAGGTAGATAGTGTGTTGAAAACATAATATAACTAATTTGATACGATAGAAAAAATCACGAAAATACCTCGAAAATTTTCTTTTAACGATCAAAAACCATACTGATATACATGCAATCATTGTGATTTTTTGTCAGATTATTCTACAAGCAACATATTAGCATAATAGTGTTTTAATTTTTTTATACAATCTATAGATATTTTGTAAATCGATAATTGCTTCATATTTTGCAATAAATTGCCAGCGTTGTGTCATCGCGCTTCTCTTTCTTTTCTATGCAGTCCGACAGTGACCGCGCTTTAGGTGTTGTCGGCCTCTTAAGGCGCAGATATATGATTTTAGTGACTTTTAAATCTGTTATTATGCCTTCAATGAATGCAAGTAAGTTACGCAAAAAATGTATGTTAAACTAGACCGCATACACATCAATTGTATCTGTGAATATTTTAGTATTGTAGTAAAATACTTTATGAAATAAATTCAGGAAGTAATGTCTACCCAAATATAAAAATCGAAATTTCTTCCAAACTACTGAAGATATTTTCATGGTTTTTATTTGTATGAATAGACTATTTTGTTATCTATAATTCTATCTGTGAATTTTTCAAATATTCATACTTTTATTACTAAAAATAAATATTCCCTATAAAATCGAACGGAACGGCATGCGGCGCTCTGCGCGGGCGACGGGCGGCAGTGTACCGCTGACCACTGTCACGGGTAGAAGCTGACACTTTGCGCGACCGCTGAACTTACGTATTTTTTCGAAAATATGGGTAAAACAACTAAAGTTCTGAAAGAGAAATGACGTATACATGAAAGAAACATGATACTGAGGTAAGTTTCTCATATATTATTATAATATAATGAGGTTAGCAAAATGTTATTTTGATAATAATTTGTGCGCGAGTATATCCATTATTTATTTACGGGTAAGTACAAACATAACTTCAGATCCGTATCATTTTTTTTTTTTTAGTAGTATCGGAAATAATACAGATTCCCGAAACGTAAATGCGGAGAGCAAGTAAGTACCTAATAAATTGTAGATTACCATTTATTATGGTTTTTTGAAGACAATCCCGTTACAGCAGGTTTGAAACTTACCTAGCTTAAAAAAAAGGTGTAGTACATTAATACGATTATGTTTTAATATTTTAGTTGCTGCGACCCGACGGAAATAAATAATGATAAAAATAATGAAAGAACTGACAATGATTCCCAACATGAAAATGCGGAGACAAAGTGAGTATGAATTTGTAGATTGTAGGCGTACCATTTATTATGGTTTTATGTGGACAATCCCGTTATAGTAGGTTAGAAACTTGTCTAGTTTAAATAAACAGGTGCAGCTCATTAATAAAAATATGTTTTAATATTTTGGTTTTTGCGACCCGACGGAAATAAATATTGACGAAAATAGTGAAAGAACTGACAATGGTTCGTTATTTACTATGTAAAATGTAGATTTACAGGTTGTGTTTATATTTCCAGGACCATCAACTGGAATGGAATTAATGATTTTGGTTCAAGGCAAAATACAGACAAAGAAGAGACAGAGAAACAGGATGATCAAGACACTCGACAAGAGAAACATTTCGAAAAATGACTACATTTCTACGAAATGTAAAATAAGTAATTAGTACAAACATAAACACGTACATAAATTCACGCCTTCTTCCCAAGGGGCAGACAAATACTATAAAAAAAAACAACCGACTTCAAAAAAAAAAACATTAATTTTCGGAATTCGGTGGCAAAAAACCTAAAATACAAATCCAAAGGCACCGACTTCCAGAAAAGTGTTTTATTCAAACACCATGTCACCTTCCACATACCTTATTCACATTTCCTGCCACCTACCACCTTCGTCTTATTCACATTTATATTCATCCCATTCATCTTATATGCGTCATCTACCACAGTCACTATGTCTTGCAGCTGTTCTGCTGACGCTGCAAGTAGAACTTGATCATCTGCGTAAAGAAGGCATTTGACAACCCACTCATTAATTCTCTATCCACACTCACCCTCTTCTAAATCTATCAGACAACTATCCATATACAAGTTGAACAGCCACGGTGACGCCACACAGCCCTGTCTAACACCCCTTAACATGCAGAACCAGTCTGTATATGCCCCATTTATCCTAACACAAGCATTGGAATCCTTGGATAGTGTTGACCACAGTTCTTTTCTCCACACTGTCATAGGCATTTTCTAAATCAACGAAAGTACAGTAGACTTTCTTGTGCTTTGCCAGATGTTTTTCGGCTATGCACCTTAAGTAGAAGATCCGTCCATACAGCCCATTCCCTCTCTAAATCCTGCCTGCACATCTCATATTTTCTCATCTATCATTTTGGAATTAAAGGTGAACGGCAGATTTCGTACCGCTTACTTTTTTCGTTGTTTTGTTATAGAATTTGTACCACATATTAAGGCAACTAAGCCATTTATTTTCATGTAAGTGTACTATTTTTAGAAGTTCTGATTAATTAATAATATAAAAAATAGATTTTAATAACTATACGTAATTTACTCGTAAACTTAACGCAGTTATATTGGTATTTAAGCTATGCTCGCCATGAGGGTATTACCCGACCGGCCCCCTTCTTAGATGAAGTAATATTAAGAATTAATTATAAATAAATAATGTACTTAGTAAAACTATGTAGGGTATTGTTTTATTTACCTACACTCAAAACCCCATCAGGACTTCATCATTATCAAACTGTTGCAGTCAACTGCTGGAATGCAATCCGCTGAGTAGGTCCGATCCTCATCTCAATTTACCTACTTGATAGTAAGTAAAACACTACAAAAATAGCGACGACCAATCTAGAATATATACTTTGTTACGGAAACAATGTTTATGTGCCTTTATCAACAATCTAAATTGGTACACTAGTACATAACCTTAAAAAATAAAAATGGTCATAACTTTTACTTCCCAAGTTTTGAAAAATCCAAGAATTTGAAAAGGGCTTGTCTATAATATTAACTACCAATTAAAACAAAAAATATCCCAAAACATGAAATTTTAGTAACGGTACGAAATTCCCATACATGCCTGCCGTTCGCCTTTGTTTATTTAGATTCAATAATCTAAATAAACAAAGGCCAATAAGCCAATGCTTTTTATGTGACATAAAAAGCCAAAAATCTGTATATTGTTTCTATAGCTAAGGAGCTCGTTAGTCGCATCACAGCCGCACGGGCCAATCAATTAGGTTAAGCTATTCTTGCCGCAGTTGTTCCGTGGATGGGTGACCATCTTTACGTACCGAGACTCCTCCGTGCCTCGTAAGGTTGCGAAAAAAAAATCTGCTGTTCCCTACACTCGTCAAAATGTAGGGAACAGCGGTTTTTTTTCGCGATTTCATGTTTAGTTCCATAGTAAAAGTTGTTTATAATGATGAGTACAATGACCCCTTAAGAGGTTGACGGTGTTTAAAATTACACCCTGTAAAAACCAACTTATTCAATGTAAACTATTAAAATAATAGAATATATTATATATACAATCTTATTTTATTATCTGAATATTACCTCATTTATTAACACTACATAAAAAAAAATTGGATGATGATAAAAAATTAGCCAGGACAGTCCTCACTAACTGAAACGTATGGTTATCTTACGTTACGTGCGTTTGGTTGTGGGGTCGCGGGGGGTGACGCAAGCTCCTCCCACCCGCTCAAGGTCGCTGGTATTTACCGTCCTCTTAAGGCGATTATCATACTGCACCGCACTTCCTAGCGTAGCGGGCGGGGAGGAAGATTTAACATTATATCAGTTTGTATAGAAAATACAATCTGACTTTTTAGTAGGTATTTTACGAGTCGGACATAGCGGGACTAGAGCATAGAGGAACCAACCGGAAAATATAATCTGCGCGCGGGACGCGCTCCCGCGCAGAATGTTTTGTATGGCCGCCCCGGTCTACGCGGCGGCGGAGCGCGGTGCAGTGTGATAATTACCTTCGTCCCATGTAATCGCGAGCGAGCCTATCAACCGTGCACAAAAACACTAAGCAGATAATTTTTTTTTTTTTGGTATCTTACAACCACGTGGCGATTTGATTTTTTACGGACATAGTTACGGACAAGACTCTTTTTTTCGCGTAGTTCGTGGCTAATCTGATGTTAGAGTTTTTATAGCGCCCATGGACCTCTGACTTGGCTTCACATGCCGGCGAGAAATATTTCTCAGGCCGGTTTCCTCACGATGTTTTCCTTCACCGTTTTTAAGGCTCCGTAGTAAACAAGGAACCCTTAACGTTTCGCCACGTCCGTCTGTCTGTCTGTCCCTGCTGTAGCTCAAAGACGCTTAGTACTAGAAAGCTGTAATTTGGCATAGATATACATATTAATCACGCCGACAAAGTGCTAAGACATAATCTTAAAAAATGCACGTAATGTGGGGATGGTATTTTTTTTCTCGTCTACCCCATGCTGTGGGGTATCGTTGGATAGGCCGTTCAAACATATTGCGGGTCTGTGAATACCACTTTTCAATTCAAGGATCCGCTTGCGTAATATTAAGCATTAAAGAGCTAATTTTTGTTATAGTCAAGTGCCCCCCCCCCCCCCCTCCTGCCAGCTAAATGGTTGTAAATAGAGATGTGAAAATATGTATGGCAGTAGTACATATAATGAAATTAAATGGAAATCTACCACAGCAAAGTAGGCTTTACAAGTTAACGAGTATAGTAGACCAACTTAAATAAGCAGTTGGAGAATTGACTGTGGCATATATCGATGTATGGAAGAACATGTTATTCAACTACAATGTTAAGTTTGTTTTTGAGATAAATTCATTCCAACTTCCCATCTACGGAACCCTGCGCGAGTCCGGCTCGCATTTGCCCGGTTTTTTTAAGCAAATGATAATTATACAATACGCACATGAATCCGAGAAGTCAGGCAATCGTGTTTTGGGTTCGAACTCGAGACCTGTGACTTGGCAGTCACTCCACTAGGCTATCACTGCTGACCTAGTGACCGAGTGACTCTGATAAAAACAGGTGGCAAGCCTACAGATATATTATAGCTATATTACTTATAGTTTCTGCCTGCGGCCCCCGACCCGCCGCGTCACATCCCATCGCCCGCCCGCGCTATTACTTCCTTTTTTATCTCAAGAATTAGACTATACAACTTTCTCCTGTCAGGCAGAGAGCCTCCTTGCCGGATTGCCGCCATGGGATCTGGAGGCAAAAGTCCTCGCGCACGTATGGGAGTGGCGCGAGGAGGCGAAACGCCGGGGCGTAAGTCAGCTGCCGCGAGAAATCGCGGCACAGCGGACGGAGCTTCGGTGGGATCTCATGGCGTCCTGGAAAGTACGGTTATCGCAACCCAGTGCTGGGCACGCCACGATTGCGGCGATAAGTCCCCTCTTTGAGGAGTGGCTGGAGAGGCGAAACGGCGTCCTCACCTTCCGCCTGACGCAGGTCCTCACCGAACACGGCAGTTTCGGGAGGTTCTTGTGTCGGATAAGGCGGGAGGAATATCCCATAGGATATCAAAAAGATTTTTTCAAACCCGAATGGCAGTTTCAGAGATCGCGCACCATCTTTCAATTTTGCTGGTGGTTGATCAATTTGAATAAAAACGGTTATTGTGACTTAACTATAATAGTTACACATAAAACTCGCGGAATTTTTGTGGATAATGATGAATACTATAAACATATAGTACATTATTTAATGTATCATCGATAGTTTTCGCAGCGCACGCCAAACAATCACTTTTATAGGCAATCTTTGAATACCTTGGGTAACATTATTGTGATTTTAGTTGTGATCTTAATTTTTTTTTTTAATAAATGCAGCCTATTTTACTCGCTGATAATATAGCTTTCTATAAGTGAAAGAATTTTTAAAATCAGTTAAGTAGTTTTTGAGTTTATCCATTATAAACAAACAAAACAAAATCTAGTCTTTTCTTTTTCTAATATTATTATAGTATACATACTCGTAGTATAGACAAATATTTTCGTCATCAAGAAGTAAATTAATTAATTTGACCGTGGGTTAAGGCACACATATTCATACAAAAACAAGAAACAAATAATACTTAAAACAGTGATGTATGCCTCACGGTTGCGCCTAATAAAACCCAGTTCATCATAAATGCCAGGCAAATAGTGCCTGACGCTGGTTTTTAACTGGACCTTATGTTACAAGGACGTCTTACGCTTAGCTCTGCGTTTTCAGTTAATCTAGGTAGTAGCCCAGACAGCTTTTATCAAGCATAATATGCAGGACGAAAAGTTGATAGCTGAGTGGGTCCGGCATGACGAGAGAACAACGAAAATATCTTTGAAAATTTTCAGTTACGAGCCCGTAGTCAGGGATCCACTTTCAGATTTCAAAAATGGACAAAAAATAACGTGGTTTAATTGCTGAACATCTCATTAAACTAACAAATGTTTGTTGCCATTTTTTCACGGCCAATTTTCCGACACATTACAGAAGAGGTGAAAAAAAGTTTTATGAAATGAAAGAAAGGAAATAGACATGCAACAAGGTGAAAACTTTTTGATAACGAATGGCTTTCACTAAATAAATATTCAAATAATATTTTGCGGTCACAAAAATATCCAAATGACATAATATCAAACCGCTTTCAACGTGTCAGTTAAATGTCGTTTTTCCTTTAGGGAATCGCAAGGGGGACTTGTCATTGTCGTTTTTTTGGTACCTACGGGTTTGCCATAAAAGGGAATCGCTTGGACAATTTGTCAAAAGGTTTGACATCTGTGACATATTAACGTGAATTTATTTTGTCCTCTTTTTTGGAATGGACAATGATTTGCGATTTTGTTTTGTTTTCCTTACTGAAAGCCTTACTGAAATCTATAAAGAGGTTAAAAATACGAATAATAACCGCAATCTTTTTAGCGAACCTATGCTGTCCCACTGCTGAGCAAAGGTCTCCCGTACTTTTCAGTACTAATTCCCGGGTTTGCCCATTTTAACCTGTGTTAAAAAGTTTTTTTTAGTCTCGTTTTGTTTTCCAGGTGTTTCTTATTTTTTTAGTTAACTAGGCTGTGCTACTTTTCTCCCTAATATTACTTAAGCAGACTTGTTACTTTTAACGAGCCTTCTTTAATTACAAAACAAAAAACATACCTACTAATTTTCCCTTAAGTAAAACTTTAATATTCTTGCGGTTTTATGTAACTTTTTTAATAAAAGGTATCATCCCAAAAAAACGGATGTAATACCAACTAATTTTATAACAAACCTGAAAAATGTATCAATTATACATTCTCTTTCCTCAAGGGAATAATAACTCTTCTTAAGGCGCAGATATATGATTTTAGTGACTTTTAAAATGTGTTATTACGCCTTCAATAAAATAAAGTACGTTATGCAAGTAAGTTATGCAAAAAATGTATGTTAAACTAGAACGCATGCACATCAGTTTTATAATTATGTGAATATTTAAGTATTGTAGTAAAATACTTTATGAAATAAATTCAGAATGGAAGGTCTACCCAAAGAATAAACAACTATATTACTTTCAAACTCCTTAAGATATTATATTCATGTTTTTTTTTACCTATTACCTATTACCTATAATTGTATCTGTTATTTTTTTTTTCAAATATTCATATTTTCGTTTAGAGAGCAGTGGTGGCCCAGTGGTAACGGTCCCGATTTACGAGTTGTACGAGTAGGTCGTAAGTTCGGACCCAAGCAGGCGCTTCACTTTGTGTAAATTATTTTATTACCACTGCTCTCAGAACGGTGAAGGAAAACATCGTGAGGAAACCGGCATGTCCTAGAACATGACATGGCGCACTGGGCCCGCGTGGTGGATTACGGCCCACTCCCTCTTACAGAGAAGAGGCCTGTGTCCAAGCAGTGAGAACTTTATAGGCTGATTATACTATATTTTCGTTACTAAAAATAAATAATCCCTTTGAAACTGAACGGCATGAGCGTGACGCGCATTTGTATGGCCAAGGTCAACGGCGTTTACGACCCTTAAGTACCTTTTCATTCAAACACACGGAATACTCAACTTGACTGAACTTCTAATAATTCCGTTTAACTTATGTAGGTACAGTCACGAGCACTAATATGTAGGTTGGGCAACTTTTAAGTGATTTTATCTTACTATGTTGATTGCAATTTTATGTTGTTACGAACATAGTATTTTGGATCCCATAGGTCTTACCTTAATCGTAACTCCGAATGTGCTTAGTGTAACTAACTGTATACCTATATATACTCACAACTGTACCTTCGTATTAAGTTCCTTAAGGCCATAACGTCGGCAGATAATTAAGGCGTCAACACAAAAGGTAAGCTTAAAAGAAAAGTGGCTGTAATTCGAACGAGTGGAGAAAGCCTTCGCAATGAACGTAATTGTCACCGGCCCAATAGACACCGGGACCATTAAAACTGCTATAAATGCGTTGCTAAGAGGATTTTACTGAAAGGGCGAAACTGTGAATGTATTTGCATTTATTTTATGTATTGTTTTCATCGTGTATAATCGGTGCTCGATCTTTTTCCATCAAATTAAATGAAATTGTTTATTCCGTAAATAAGATATTAAAATCACTTTAAAACGTCATATTAAAAAAATAATTAAGAAATAAGCTAGATGGAGTTGACATTTCCTATCTGACTACCCCTGAGGAGAAATGGCGAAACAAACTCAAGGGTCAAAGTCTCTTTTAAAGTCCAGACATAATCTTGGTCAGATCATGTGAGGACCATGTACACTGAAAAAAAAAGTGTTTGCTTTAATAAACATCTTGTTTAAGGTGATCACACATCATGACTCCATGCGATCCTAACAAGATCTTAACTTCTGTAGCTATGAGCACTTTGTTAAATATTATCATCTACTAAGTAATGATTTGTTTTAATCACGGGTAGTTATTTAATTTAGCTCAAATGTTGGCCAGTTTAAGAATGAGACAATGTTCCATTAACACACTTTTTTTTTTGTGGATGGGAAATCATCAAATAACTTCTCCCGCTCTGGGCGGAGCGGGAGGGAGTGTCAGACTCTTACTGACTAAAACCCACCCGTTTTCCTTCCGTTGCCTGTGTTGCGGGGGCCTCGGTGACCCATAAGTACCTTCCCGCGACCCCGGCAGGCCATTAACACACTTAACTTGTAGATTCAATAAAGATCTTGCACGATACGTCTGTGAAACGTCATCAGATCAATGAAATTCTTATGTTGTTTCAACTAAGATCTTGCATCAAGTAACCGTGATATACGAATTAATTCAACTAACCTCATATTCGTCGTAGACATAAGCCGTTCGCGGGAAGTTACTAATGGGTCACCGAGGCCCCTGGCAACACAGGCAATACGAAGGAATACGGGTGGGTTTTAGTCAGTAACAGTCTGATACACCCTCCCGCTCCACCCAGAGCGGGAGAAGTTATTTGGTGATTTCCCACTCAAAAAAAAAAAAAAGATATGATCTGTTGTCATATGAACTACCTGTATTCGTCAATCCAAGTCAGTGTCTTTTGCACATCAACAAAGGAACTTTACTGCAATAATTATGGTTGAGTACCTACTGTTTATTGTTTCAACTAAAATCTTGCATCAAATAACCGCGATGAACTGATTAATGCAACTAACTTCGTATTCAACGTAAACATGTAGATGCCTGAAATGGTCTTTTGAGGAAAGAACCACGCAAATTTGAGTGGACCTGTCTAGTCAGTAGTCGCGTAGCTCAACTCTGAAGTTAATGATTGTCTTACTACGGGAGAGGGGTTCGTGGCTAAAAAATAACAGCCGCATGGGTCGATTGAAAGTTAAGCTACGCTTGCTGCGGTCGGTTCATGGATGGGTGACCATCTTTACATACCTCTCGGTGCCTTGGAAAGCACGTTAAGCCGAGGATGCAGGACGGTTGAGGGAAAGGCAAATTTCGCGCCCTCTCGCTTCTAGCAGCCGCAGGAGCCGCCCTGGGTGTCGGGAATCCCGGGTGAATTTCTGGTCACCGTAGGCGCGGGCTTGCGGACGGTGAGCAATGGGTAGCTCACTGTCCGGTAAGGACCAGGCCCGGGTCGACGGCGCGTTGTATTCCACGCGCGCCTCAAAGAGATGTCGTCAGCACAAGTGTAGAGGTCCACTAGGGCTGATGCCTGCCGGGGTCGCGGGAAGGTACTAAAGAGTTACCGAGGCCTCTGGCAACACAGGCAATGGAAGGAATACGGGTGGGTTTTAGTCAGTAAGAGTCTGACACACCCTCCCGCTCCGCCCAGAGCGGGAGAAGTTATTTGACGATTTCCCACCCAAAAAAATAAATAAAAGTCGTTGGTCCCGGCTGTCATTTGTAGATCTTTGACAGTCGTTACGGGTCGTCAGAAGCTTGAAAGTCTGGCAACCCGTCTTACCAAGGGGTATCGTGTTACCAGTAACTGGGTTGTGGAGGTCAGATAGGCAGTCGCTCCATGTAAAATACTGGTATTCAGCTGTATCCGGTAATATTGGAAGCCGACCGCAACATAGTTGGGAAAATGCTAGGCAGATGATGATTCATATTCACTAAAAACTATCAACTATTTGTGGCTCACCACAAAAACATGCGTACAAGGTGGTCTAAACCCCACCATTATTAGAAGCCCACTACACTGGTCCACGTTGTATTGCGAACTTGCAATCTATCATACAAATTCTTCTCGGCATCAAAAGCCCATTTACTTCATATAACCCCATAAAACAACGTTATTGCACGTGTGAAGTGATAATAATAAAAACTACCCGTATTTGTAGTCTATAAAAATGCTAGTTCTCGCTGTTCTCATAACCACAGTGCAGACAATAACAGTAAATCAAGTGTTTACTATCATACCTGTACATTTTAGGTCCTAAGTGCGGCCATTATGAGGATGTGGGTCGGGTATAGTTACAAATTCAAATTCATTTATTGTTTGTCACAGGTGAAATATTAGTTCTTATGGTTATTCTAATAAAGGCTCACTGTAACACACCTTTATGGGGTACAATATTTCATGCTGGTTCAATATTTGTTTAAATTTAAAATCATTATTCGTCCTAAGTCAACGTACATCATTCATCATGCATTAATATAAGTTGTACATTCACATAGTCAGATTTAAATTATTCATTGATGTCATACTAATTCAATTCTCGTTGAGATAGCTTATTTAATCAAAATTAAAATCAAAAGTCATTTATTCAAACTAGGCTGAGAATCAGCACTTTTCGAACATCAAAGTTACATAAGACAGTCTCCCAAAAACGCCCGCCCTTCACCACTTCCTAGTGCTTTAGCTGGGAAGAAGAAGTGGGGCATCAAACTTCCCAGCAGCACACCTGTCTGTTTAGTTATATAGACTTGATTCTATACAAATCGTATGCAAAGTAATTAACGTTACGAAACACATATTAAATTAAATTACTTGCAATAAATAATTAATTAAATTAAATTAATTAAAATAAATAATTTGAAGAACGATTTATCATTTAGACTACCTCGATTTCCGGCCACCGTAGGCGCAGGCTTGCGGACGGTGAGCAATGGGTAGCTCACCGTCCGATAAGGACCAGGCCCGGGTCGACGGCGCGTTATGTTCCTCGCGCGCCTCAAAGAGATGTCAGCCCAAGTGTAGGGGGAAGGTACAAAAGGGTCACCGAGGCCCCTGGCAACACAGGCAACGGAAGGAATACGGGTGGGTTTTAGTCAGTAAGAGTTTGACACACCCTCCCGCTCCGCCCAGAGCGGGAGAAGTAATTTGATGATTTCCCACCCAAAAAAAAAAAAAAGACTGCCTCGATGGTCTGGTCGCAAGATTGCGAGCATAAATTCGTGTCTCGGTATTATTACAAAAACAACGGAAAAAATCACTTCTAATTATCAAAATTTACATAACAAAGTCAACAGCTGTGGGAAAAACTCATTTAATAATAACAAAAAACCTTGAGTTTTAATCCAACGTCTTCCCAGAAAAAGAAAATTTACGAAAACGCCAAAAACGAAATTGCTTACACAGTTTTTTTATTCATATACCTAAGTGCTAGTGCCAGGTGTCTAGTAATTGAACGATTTGTTGAGCTTATATTCTGGCTAAAATGTACGATCTAGATAAAATGTATAGCCTGGAGCGAGAGGAGGTTGCGACGTCTATATTCCCAAAAAAGTCTGATGATAATACAAAATGTGGTTTTAAATTAGGCTTTCTTGGAAGCAGATTAGATGTACGAGTAGGTATGCAAGGACATATCGCATTTTGGTACACCGTACATTATACTGTTTTATACCCATATTTTGAACATTATAATGAACAAGGTTTATAAATAAAAATAAAATGATTTTCACTGGTAAGTGCATCACTTGAGAACTGGACCGATTTGGCTATTTTTAGGGTTCTATAGTCAACAAGAAACCCTTATAGTTTCGCCATGTCCGTCTGTCTGTCAGTCTGCAGCTTGGCTCAGAGACTTATGTATTAGAAAGCTGTAATTTAGCTTGGGTATACATATACATACATACATATTTTTCTCGTCTATCCGAAGGTAGTGGCATCGTTAAATAGTTACCATTCAAAAATATTGCGGGTCTGTAAAAATCATTTTTCGATTCAGGGATCCGCTTGTGTAATATTAAGCTGTAAAGTGCAAATTTTTGTTAGCCAGCTAAGTTTTCCCAGCTTGGGTTTTGTTTGGGTATGTGAATAAATTCGCGGCAGTAGCATATAAAACGAAGAACTATCACAATTAAGTAGGTTTTACAAGAGAACGAGTAATAGTCAACCAACTTACATTTGCAGTTGGAATGCATGAGAGAACATTTTTTTCAACTGCAATATTAGGTTTGTTCGTGGGACAAATTTATGCCAACTACGGAACCCTTCATTGTGTGTGCTCCGTCACGCAGATGGCCGGTTTTTTGTTTTAAAATGTTCGTAATAGTCCAAATTAGGTTTTTATGGGATCAAAAATTGGAAGTTTCCCGAAAAATTGGAAAATTCGGGAAAACTGAAAGTGATTTTTTCGATGGGATTTTTGTAGGTATGAGTTATGCAATTTGGACAGGACAACATCTTTCGGGTCGACAAGTTCATTAATAAAATTCAATGTTACTGAGCAGAAATAAATTACTTTATTGTATTATAACAATGCAAAAGATGCATGTGAATTTACAGATATACGTATATATAGCGATACTATGTACCTACGTAAGACAAAATTCTGTTACCTAAATTTATTAAAAAAAAAAATGCAATTGAAGGGTTTTTTTTGTCTAAAAGCAAACAGAATAATGGCATTATATTTAAAATCAAACAAAGCCAGAAAACTGAACACCCTAGAATTGTAATCCCCATTTGAACCTTAATAGGGAAACTTAAAAAGTTAAGACGACAAACTTTTAAAACCGCAGATTCGATCGGAATGAAAGTGCTTGGAAACTTGGACCCTGTTCCAAGCTCAAAAATAGTCCATTAAAGTTGGCCAGGTAAGCTGAGGCTCCAACTAAATAGTGAACCAGAAATTTACTGATAATGTTGGTTGGTAATATTGGGGTTGTAATGGACTTTTTAATTCAGATTACACTGAACTTGGTATATCTGTTTGAATACTGGAAGAAATTCCATATTAACAACTTGGTACTACGAGTATGTGTAACTGTATTAATGCACATTACGTAAGTAGTTTGATCAGAATCATTTACTATTAATAGGCTATTTATTTTCCAGGCGACTAACAACTTAAAGGGTGACTAACTATTTGCTACTAAAAAAATACCTTGGCAGCAATTAATAACTAAATCAACAAAAGTAATGTATTTTTTTTATTTAGTTTACACAATCAATATAGTACCTCCTCATACAGTATAAAACAAATGGTTTGTGGTTGGTATGATACCATCTACTGTTATTGAATCTTCTGGGTTAGATTAGGTTAGAACAGTGACCATTAACGCCAGATCCTGTCGATTGTTGGTGATTCTCAGTTACCAAAACCAGCCAGTTTAAATTAAAACAAGGTTAACAACTGATTATTAAACTGCTACATTCTACTTAAAATTATCCTTCGCTGTAGCTGCCAACCTACTATTGTTGCTATCGGCTTTAATTATTTTTTAATCCCAAATTCAGATTAATTTGTCGCCGCGTTAAATACATACTCTATTATTACAGGTATTTTTTATCCAAAAACAGATTAAAACTACGTAACTTACAGTCACACTCCCGCTGTAGACTCAAAACAAACCGAAATGGACGCAAAACCTCTACCTCGTCGTTGAGCTTCTTAAGTTCTGAGTTGAGCTACACGATTACTGACAAATGCGGCCTAACCTAATGTTCTTTCTTTGGTATTGTTCGTTGAATCTATGAGCTTCTTAAATTCTGAGTTGAGCTACACAATAACTGACAAATGCGTGCACTGACTGGACATGTCCACTCAAATACGTGTATGTGTGATTCTTTCCTCAAAATGATCTATTTCTATCTATTTGGGAACCAAGAGAACTACATTTTATCTATACAGTGACATGAACATATGTATACTCAGTAAAGTATTATATTATTTTAATTATTATGAATGTGAAGACTATGTGGGTCAGTGTTATATTATTTTTTTTTTTTTTCTCAGTTAGTTTTAATTTTGGTCTGGCAGTTTGAGTAATTTATGCGTCCCACGCAAATGTCCTTTCTTTGGTATTGTTGAGCTGCACGATTACTGACAAATGCTTGCACTAACTAGATAGGACTACTCAATCTGTGTTGTTCTTTCCTGAAAGACCATTTCAGACACCAATCAACATGGTCTTCACATGATCTGACCAAGATTATGCCTGGATTTTTTAAGAGACTGTGACTGTGTTTGTTTCGGCCTTTCTTCTCAGAGTAGTCAGATAGGAAACGCCGACCTCATCTAGTTTTAAAAATAATTCATATATCATTTGTCTACTAACCCTTACACATGTGTACTTTGTGCGTGCGTAGATTTGTAATATGATCACGGTTTTCTCCCTCAATCAGCATAACTCATTTAATTAATAAACACAATGTTTTAACTCTTACGTCATAATGGTAAAAATTCAGGGCAGGTATAATATAATACTTATAACATAATATTCTAATTGGGGTGTATGGTGGTGTTGATACCGGGACATGTTGTACATAACTCGATCAGCTTAAATATTTATCCACTGCAGAGACTCAGGCCTCCTTAAGGAGCGGGCCGTAATCCACCACGCGGGCCCAGTTCGGGTTGGTGTCAATTTCACAATGCCTTATTTTTTTTTTTGGTTCCAGTATTAAAATCTGAATAGCGTTTGATAAATAATTAATTAAAAATAACAAAGACGGAAGAGTATGTAAAGATCGTAGCAGGTGGCTTGCAGTAGTTTTTGATTGGCCCCATGGGAGTGAGTTTATGTATGTATGAAAAGGCAAAAACTATTTTCCGTTTTCGTGTCAATTGCATTATTCTAGTTAGAAGAATATTCAAAATTATTACATGACATAATCATAACATATCACGAGGCACTTGTGGCTAAGTAATAACAGCCGCACGGGTCAATCATCACGTTAAGCTACGCTTGCCACGGTTGGTCAGTGGATGGGTGACCATCTTTAGATACCCCTCCGTGCCTCGTCGTTGGTCCCAGCTGTTATCTGTAGATCTTTACAGTCGTTACGGGTAGTCAGAAGCCCGAAAGACTGACAACCAACCAGTCTTACCATCGTGTTACCCAGCAACTGGCCTTTGGAGGTCAGATAGGCAGTCGCTGCATGTAAAATACTGGTTTCGGTTAGACTGGAAGCCAACCCCAACATTGTTGGGAGAAGGCTAGGCAGATGATGATAATCAATACATATCATTTACATGTGTTTTTTTTTTGTAAAATCATCAAATAACTTCTCCCGCCCTGGGCGGAGCGGGAGGGTGTCAGACTCTTACTGACTAAAACCCACCCGTATTCCTTCCTGTTGCCTGTGTTGCGGGGGCCTCGGTGACCCATAAGTACCTTCCCGCGAGCAAGGCAGGATCATTTACATGTCTGCATCAATAATGAGCAATTTTGAGTTGTCGCCAGTGATATATATTAATTCATTTTTATTTGTAACATTCCGCTAAAACCAAATAACAGGATTTAAGCGAGTATCAATGATCATTGTACCTTGTGCTTTAACAGTTTTCAGAGCATTATTATTCTGTTTCATAGGTTTTAAAATTGTACATTTGAATTTAATTCACCAATTCAGGTTTCAAATGTAAAAGTTATTTTGAGGCAGCTCTTTCGCAGACTGCTCTTTCATTATAGTTTTTACAGGTATTTCTATTATTGGTAGGTACAACTTTATAATTTGGATGTATTTTGTATCAACTTTCTCTCCGCCATCATCCATATTTTTATTGATTGTATAAAAATATTGTCTATTACTGCTAAGAGTTATTATGTCACACTATATAAACAGCGCTGTAGCTTTGCCTCGCATATAAGGCGTTGTGGCGGCCACCTACATCGCCACATGCGAACTACGCAGCACACTGACGTCACGCAAAATCCTGTATCTCGCAAGCAGAGTTTACCGCGCAACTAGCATATATACAACATCCCGACATCAACCGTCGGGCAGTTGCCCACCAGACACGACACCCGTCTGATCGGAGGATCCTCCCTTTTCTATGCAGGATGGTTGAACTTTACACTCTGTTTATTGTTCCTCATGCTTCTATACTCTATAGGGTCGCAGCATTATGTTGAGCGATGGTCATTTTGCGTGTATAGGATGCATATTTTCCCCATCTTGTCTTTTTTTTGTCTTTTTTCTTTGTGTCATGTTTACAGCAAAAAAAAAACATATCGTCGATTAAATGGAATCATGTCATTTTTTGACGTTCGAAAAGTGCTTATCCTCAGCCTAGTTTGAATAGATGACTTTTGATTTTGATTTTTGATTTTTAAATTTTTTTGGAAAATAAGATTATTCCAGAAAACGAGTAGATTTTATTTCTTCTTTCTTTCTTACATTAGAAACCGCTGCTCATTAACTTTAATGAAGGCAAAGTTGGATGAACTACACCTTTAAATTAGTTGTTTGGTTAGTGAAAGAACAAAATAATTCATTTTACATAAATATAACATCACGCCTTGTTACCCCGAAGGGTAGGGCAGAGGTGTACTTATTGAAAAACCCACATTTCACTAGTTATGTTTAAGTCCCATGTAATAGGGGGCGACCGTATTGCCATCAACCGGGCACGAATCTAGACTCCGGGCTGCTACTGAGAAATTCCAGAAAAAAACTCCTATAACATTGGTCAAACTGGGAATCGAATCCAGAACCTCGTGCTCAGTAGTAGCACTTGCGACCACTAGACCAACGAGGCAGTCCATTATTCATTTTATCAAAATGCATTCAAGAGCTGACAGTGTCATCATTGCTATGGAATATTGACACTGACAGCTATTGAACTCCGTTTAGATGTGTTGATCGCGTTCTTTTTCACTGATGAAATTCACCCTTAATCTTCTGCCTGTCTCTATTAAGGTTAGGGTCCACCCAATGATCACAAATCAACTAGCCTGCAATATTTGAAGGATAGGTTATTAAAAACAAACCAGCCAAGTGCGTGTCGGACCACGCACAATGAAGAGTTGGGACGAATTTGTCCCTAGAACAAAGTTAACTATGTAGTTGAAAAACATGTATATATTCCAACTGCAAATATAAGTTTATACGCATATTATTGAGAGATTTACTAAGTTATTTTAACACCGTAGACTTCTTATAGGTTTTCCTGTAATCTATAAGTAAAGAACTACTTTCTGTATTTTTCAAAACTTTAGAGTCAGTAGTGGAAAGCTATAAACGACTTTATACACTGGTTACATTCCAATAACTTGAACATTAATATGGAAAAACCAAACTGATCGAATTCCGAACGAATAAAAGGAAACGATTGCTGCTAGAACGAGTAGCAAGCACTAAATTTCTGGGCATACAGTTGAATCAAAATTGTGACTGGAAGACACGTTGATCACGTTTGTGACAAGCTCGATCGATTAGTCTATGCTTTAAAAAGAGTAAGAGTCACAGTGTCAACAGAAGCTGCTCTTTGCGCATATCACGGGTGCGTTTCGTGAGTACCCTCATATGGACTTTCAATGTGGGGCAATTCGGCGGATATCTTATGGGCGTTTAGAGTACAAAAAAATGTGTGCGTGCAATCTGTGGTGCTTGGTATATCGATAACTGTAAGCCCTTGTTAAAAAAGTATAATATTTTGCCTTCACCGTGCATGTACATTAAACAATTTATGCCTATTTGTACAAATCCCGAATATTTCATGAAGCATAAAGATGTAATTAAAAGAAATGTAGCTCCTAGGTACAAAAATAAGCATAAACATATGCTCTGCGTATCACAATGTAGGCTCGGATTCTACAAAAGGAACTCTTATATAACAGCTATAAAGGTATAATAAATTGTCAGACGCCTTCAAAGATTTACCTTTGACTAGGTCCAAAAAAACTTGAGGCAGTGGTTAATAGAAAATTGTTTTTTATGATTTAAACGAATTTATGTCATATCTTCCAGAAGGTCAATCTAAATAATATTGATATAATACACACCTTTTAATAATTAATTTAATGTTTAATATTATTGAATCGTGACATTACAAGGACTTTGTATTATATTCGTTATTTGACATTTCATTTTTTTTTAATTTGTATAAACTTTTTTTGTCTATTTTGTCGTTAATTATTGTATGTTCCTGAAACTTGATAATTTAAATCGCATTTGAGAATGTAATTGGGCCACGACAGTCTTAAGTTCTCGAATTGTACCTACATTCTAGCAAAAAAATTAATTTGAATTTAGTTTCGAAGATAAGTAGGGGGGGGGGATGGTTATTTGAGTCCCTCATAACAAGATTTGCTTGATATTTACGATACATGTACGGACATATGAATTTCTGTGGCCCAAACACGGGTTTGGGCCACAGAAATTCATATGTGTACCAAAGGTGAACAGCAGATTTCGTACCGCTTACTTTTTTTGTTGTTTTGTTATAGAATTTGTACCACATATTAAGGCAACTAAGGCATTTATTTTCATGTAAGTGTACTATTTTTAGAAGTTCGGATTAATTAATAATATTTAAAAAAAGATTTTAATAACTGCATGTAATTTAGTCGTAAACTAAACGCAGTTATGTTGGTATTTAAGCTATGCTATTACTATGCTATTACCCGACCTGCCCCCTTCTTAGATGAAGATTAAGAATTAATTAATTATAAATAAAATAAATGTACTTAAAAAAAACTATTAACTGTATTGTTTTATTTACCTACACTCCAAACTCCATTAGGACTTCATCATTATCAAACTGTTGCAGTCAGCTGCTGGACATAGGTATCTCCTAATGCACTCCGCTGAGTAGGTACGATCCTCATCTCAATTTACGTACCTACTTGATAGTAAGTAAAACACTACAAAAATAGCGACAAGCAATCTAGAACATATACTTTGTCAACGAAACAATGTTTATGTGCCTATAAGTAACAATCTACATTGGTAAACTAATTTTTAAACATTTTTTAAAAATTGGTACATAACCTGAAAAAATAAAACTGGTTATAACTTTACGTCCCAAGTTCTAAAAATCCAAGAATTTAAAAAGGGCTTGTCTATCGTATTAACTACCAATTAGAACAAAAAATATTCCAAAACACGAAATTTTATTAGCTGTACGAAAGTCCCATATAAGCCTGCCGTTCGCCTTTCAATTTAATCGGTCCAGTAGATTCGGAGCAAATCGGCTGTGACAGTCGGACAGACAGACAGACACTTGAGAGGTAATAGTGCTCCGTTTTTTCTATTGAGGTACGGAACCCAAAAAAAGGTCCACTACTACAAATTCCAGTTAAAAATGTTTGAAAGGCAAAAGTTTGACTTTGTTCGAGGCTATAAAGACAGGCTATAAAGATAGGCTATAAAAGTTATCCAGGTAGACAGGTCGTAGCCACGGCTAGCGACCTGTGAAACACTGATAAAATTCTATTAGCTTTATAAAGTCCTAGTACCTTCTAAATTTTAGATTTGATAATGTAATCATCGCTTCATTGAATTTAAACAGTCATAAAGTAATGTTCATTTTCAGTACGGTGGCTATTATTTTTGGTAATTTGTACTACGAGGTAGACCAAGATTGGAGTTACTAGTATTCTTGACGTGATTGATGGAGAATTTAGGGGAAAACGTATGTTGCGCAAACTTGACGCGGAAGTTCCGCATTTGCGGAGGCGGAGGCGAAGATCCGTTACAACCCTATTTGGTACCTAATATAAAATACGAGTAGTAGAATGTGCAATGTATAAAAAGCAATACAGTCGATATATTATTAGAGAAAAATCAAGAAAAAAAATCGATATACCTTTTGGTACATTTTTTTTCCTGTTCAATTTGATGAATTTGAGCGGGAGAAGTTATTTGATGATTTCCCACCCAAAAAAAATAAATAAAAAAGGTGCATTTGTTGTGAGCTATGTCAAATCATTATTTTTTTTTATAATAGACGATATTACCTATGTTTCCCTGAAGCTTTAAAGACCGCGACTGGTATTGGATAAAGTGCGAGTGTGTCTTAGAAAGATCGTTAAGATATAGGAACCGAGAAAGGTGAACGGCAGATTTCGTACAGCTTAGTTTTTTTGTTGTTTTGTTATAGAATTTGTACCACATATTAAGGCAACTAAGCCATTTATTTTCATGTAAGTGTACTATTTTTAGAAGTTCGGATTAATTAATAATATTTAAAAAAAAGATTTTAATAACAACACGTAATTTAGTCGTAAACTAAACGCAGTTATGTTGGTATTTAAGCTATAATCGCCATGAGGGTGTTACTCGACCTACCCCCTTCTTAAATGAAGTAATTTACGAATTAATTCATTGTAAATAAAAAAAATGTGCTTAAAAAAAACTATTAATTGTATTGTTTTATTTACCCACATTTAAAACCCCATTATGACTTCATCATTATCAAACTGTTGCAGTCAGCTGCTGGACATAGGTATCTCCTAGTAATACACTCCGCTGAGTAGGTACGATCATCATCTCCATTTACCTACTTGATGGTAAGTAATACACTACAAAAATAGCGACAAGCAATCTAGAACATATACTTTATTACCAAAACAATGTTTATGTGCCTATAAATAACAATCTACATTGATACACTAGTACTTAACCTTAAAAAATAAAACTGGTTATAACTTTTAAGTCCCAAGTTCTAAAAAGCTAAGAATTTAAAAAGGGCTTATCTATCGTATTAACTACCAATTAAAACAAAAAATATCCCAAAACACGAAATTTTATTAGCTGTACGAAAGTCCCATACAAGCCTGCCGTTCGCCTTTACAGAAATTACACCTGCTTTGTCGTCATCTCTTACAATGATTCCATTAAAGTTTCAGTCAAATAAGCTAGCCAACTGTGAAATACTGATAGGGTGGATCCACTATGTTCATAACTTAGTACCGTTGCTTAGCGATACAAATGTTTAAACTTATACTTATCTTTACGCTTGAGAGTTTTGGGTAGGAGAAGACTTACAACTAGTTTGGCCCGCGACTCCGGGTGTACGAAAAGAGGCTTTATTTTCTGGGATAAGTTTTCAACCGTACCAACCTACTTAAACTTCAACAACAGACTAAGTAGCTAGACAAAAAAAATCCATGCACAATAGTGGCAAAACCAGGGAAATGGGGCGTTGAAGTTTATGTTGATTATAGGAAAATTCAAAATTCTTACGGATAAAGTTATGAGCAATGCTTTAGTAGTCATAATAAAGTATACGTAGGATCGTCAGGAGAGAGAGCCGTTAGATTCAGGCATAATGTGGGCAGAAGATGGGTTTCGTGCACACAGGGTGCGATACATAGTGTTAATTAAAATCAGAAATTAAAACAATAACTAAGCACAACGAATCGAGTACAGTTCCGTGACGTCTTAACTTCCATGCGATCAGACACTGAATATACTCCTCGCCGAGGCTTAAAACATCAAGACTCTGTAGAAGCGCGCTGTAGGTGTCGGTAGATCACTCGATGTCGCCAGTTGGCGCGCTGGCAATACGTTTTGTGTCCGTACTAATGACTGGATCCGACATATAAGTAAAGATAGGAAATCAAATAATTTAAGAAGAAATACATAATCAGCCTATAATGTTCCCACTGCTGGGACGCAGGCTCCTCTCTGTGAAAGGGAGTAAGCCGTAATCCACCACGCGGGCCCAGTGCAGGTTGGTAAATGTCACATATCTTCGATTTTTTCGTTCTAGCACATGCCGGCTTCCTCACGCTGTTTTCCTTTACCGTTTTGAGAGCAGTGGTGATGAAATAATTCACACAAAGTAAAGCGCCTGTCCGGGTTCGAACCTATGCCCTACAACTCGTATGTCACGGCCGTTACCACGGGGCTAACACTGCTCTCTAGAAATAACAACCAACACATAAAAACGGCACACAAGAACAGCCACAACATTCAAGTAACCATAGAGACTATCAAATATACATGTATGAGAGGAGCCTTTAGTCAAAGTCGTCACAACTGAGTAAGGTCGTCGTCAATACACGTGGCCAGTTGCACTTAATAATTCCAGAGCACTTAATAATGCCACATCACCTATTAATGTTAGCGTTTGGTAATGTAGCTCTTGTCACTGAAGGGAATTGAATGTGCTTATTTATTTATTTATTTTATTTGTTAACATAGGTAAGGAAATACAGATCTTATTATTGCTAAACAGAGCGCTATGTTATGCCAGGAGGCGTACAAATATGGTGTGAAAATATAGCCGATGATTACAAACTAAAATTAACTAAAAATATTTGAAAATCATGCATAATTATGATATTAAATTAGAAAATAATATGAACAATTACATATTATTTAATACTCAATTATGTCAGACCTAAATGAGGAATTATTAAAATGTCAAAAATCTATATCATAATAATTAAAATGTCTAAAAGATTTAATGTCAATGATATTAGTTGTAACTCTAAATTAAATCGTCATTCAGGTATTCGTCAATCGTATAATAACATTTATCAATTAAGAACAATTTCATTTTTTTCTTAAATTGTGTTAAATTTAATTCTTTTATGGCGTCTGGAATTTTATTGTAAATGCGTGGAGCCATACCCAGGACACTTTTTTTGTTTGCTTAATAGAAACGACCAATGGGCATGGCTTTAAAAGGATTAAGTGCTGACGATTTACGACCTTTTTAAAGTGCACCTTCTTCGTTCTTAATCAACTTTCACAAAGCCAGTTCTGCTTGGTTAATTTTCTTCGTCGTCTATCACTTCTTCCGCCAACACTTCATATTTATATTCATTTTATATGTGTTCCACAAGGTAAAACAAGTTGTTAAAAAAGGCTTAGAGCTAAGACCCGTTGTAGCTGCGTTGACCCTGTCAGGGCACAGCAAAAAATATTTTAAGATACATAGCTATTACTTAAAAATAAAAATAAAATTATATATGAAAATTGAATTATTACATTCGCTTAAAAAGTCAATAACTTAGATGATTCTATTATTGATTATTAAGTAGCTATTTTCTTCAAATACTATTATTACGTTTAGATAAGCTTACATTTACTTAGGTAATATTATTACAAACACTTATTTAAAGAGAGATCATACTTTAAGGTTAAAAATTATTAATAAAGAGATGAGTTTTACGTGTATCACAATTTGAGACAATTTTTAGATTCAGTGGGTAGCTTTTCATCTTTACGTGTGAGGTAAACAATTTTATTTTTATTTTATTTAACAATTTAGTAGCCGTGATAGGTACTCGTATGTACATCCATGACAAATTAAAGTTTTTAGTACCAAGAATCTCTGAGTTAAACCGGGCAAAGACTGTTTCAGTTCCATGTTTTACCTACGAGACCCTAAAAATTTGGCTTCAAATATAGTTGTACATAGCGTATTCTCTTCCCTTTCTCTTACATCTCCGTATGATGATGCCTGCCTCAGACTATCTCATCACTCAATTGCCTGAAATTGTACCATCTATGATGTTCTTTGTGGAAGTTTAATGGTGTCTAAGAAGGTTTTACCACTCCCGTTTTCCATATCTGAACTCTATTTTTTCCTTTTTGTCCGGTTGATGATTTATAATTCGGCCAAATTAACTCATAGTAATAAAACAGACCAAAAAAGCACTAAGTTCCCACTCTTTATAATAGACCGACCTTCAACACCCACGCTAATAGTATGCAAAAATCATACTGTTTCCATAACTCACCACAACACAGTATCACATGAAATCTAAAAGCTAGCGTGTTGTTCAGTATTAAACGTTAGTTTTAATTCGCGGCGCACCCTGTACAGGCGGGGCCGGTGATATAATGATACTTGCATTCAATGTACACTTGTCAACTGCACTTTTGGAGCGTAAAATACTATGTGGGGTCGTAGGAAGTGGCCTTAATGGTGGAGGAAGGCGTTTTATAGAAGAAAGTAAGGCGATGTGGAAGTTTTTAAAGTGCGGTTATGTGGTGGATAGATAGATAGATAGATAGAATACTCTTACTCAGTAAATTCGTCACATTGTAGTCACCGCAAACGTCTAGTAGGTCCTCAGACATGGGAAAATCTTCACAAACAAACTTCTCTCACCCCTCCCAAGCATTTACTAAACCTTTTGTAATTCTTATTGGCAACGTTAAGGTTCGACCGGGAAACGAAGAAGTCGTGACGTCAGCCAACCTACTTTCAGTGGAAGGGAAATAGGACAGCTACTGATAAGGGCAGGCACGGAAGTTTGGACACAACCGAATGAATAGAAGTGCTCTGTGAACTGGTTCATTTGGGCTTGGAATGAGTCAGGCATAGGGTGATGAACTGTTCGCTTTTGCAGACATGTGAATAGCATATCGATATAAGAATCTGGGGCACTTCATAAATTAATGTACAGGACATTTCAACAAACCGAGGCCCATGGCAACACAGGCAACGGAAGGAACACGGGTGGGTTTTAGTCAGTAAGATTCTGACACTCCCTCCCGCTCCGCCTAGAGCGTCAGAAATTATGTGATAATATCCCAGCCAAAACAAAAAAGGCATCTCAACAAGGCAAGGTCAAATGCCAAAACCAAAATTAACTTTTAAATGCCACTACAAAATTGCATCGTGAGTAGGGTTACCATGTACTAGATGTCCGGTTAGAGCGTGGAACCTAAGATAGAAACACGCTTTTACGATATGACTACACACAGAAAGCAAAACTAATAGAAATCACTATTCCTAGACAGCACGTTTTGCCGAAAACCCTGTTGATAGAAAACATTGTTCGTAGACATATTATTTGTGTTCATATACGGTCGAATTGAGAAACCTTCTCCTTTTTTGAAGTCGGTTAAAAATATGCAGTTTCCGACTGAAAAGTAACCCAACTGTAATAAAACTACTGTAAATAAGTTTTATTAATTCTAAGAAAAGTATATTTAAGGCTCGTGCAGGCTAGCGCGATATTTCGGGCGCGACAGGCAGCAATATGCCTGTCGCGCCCGCGATAGCGTCTAGTAGTACTAATAGTAGGTACTAATGCAGTGTCGTTTTGTACCAAGTCCAAAAATAAAAAGCATTTCGTGTCCAAAGTAAATGCATAAAACACTTAAAACTTTTAACGGGGGACGTGTCCATACATTGATATTGAACGAAAATATTTGCTTGAAACATACGGCACCGGGATTACCGGAATTAATTCGTACTGACGAGTGGGGCAGTTCTCCGAATATAATCCCAGAGGAAATAATAATGGTTTATGTGAAACACATATAATAAACCAGCCTATTACTGTCCCAGTGCAGCAGAGCACAGCAAAGGAGTTCTGATACAGAGAAGGCACGAGCATTGATAACCACGCTGGCTCAAGAAGGGTTAGCGACATCAGACTTAGACAATGGCGCCGATTCCATTGTTCACAAACTAAACTAAATTTAAGTTCAGTGCATCTTTTTCTTTCTATTTCATTAAGAAAAGGACAGAAGATAGATTTTAGTTTAGTTCTGCCAAATTAATCAGCGCCTGTCACTACTCCATACAAGTTTAGACGTGACTAAAAACTTGCCTACTAAAATTAGGTACGTCAAGCGCTGATTAATTTGACAGGACCAAACTAAAATTTATCTTCTGTCCTTTTCTTAATGAAATATAAAGAAAAAGATGCACTGAACTTTAGTTTAGTTTGTGAACAAGGGAATCGGCACTAATGTGTTACTGAATTTCTGATACACATTATGTAAGTATTTTGTTTAGAATCGTTCACTGAATCGATTTCTGTCCTATTCATTATACCTTCGTATTAATAACCGACTTCAAAAAAGGAGGTTTCTCAATTCAACCGTATATGTATATATTTTTTTTATGTGTGTTCGCCGATTTCTCCGTCAATTGTGGACCGATTTTAATTTTTTTTTTTGTTTGACTGGGTATGCTCCCAAAGTGGTCCCATTGTCAACAAGTCATAATCTAATAAGAAAATGGAAATCGAGGGAAGTCCTCAAATTTTAAAGGCACACCTATAGCGATTTAGGTATTTTTTATAGTAACTTGTACTATAAAAAAAAATACTGTACATACTTATGTACAGTATTTCTTTTATCTCACGAAGTGACGCGCGCATTACTAGTGGAAAACAAGTTTACAAACACGCTGTGAACGCGTGCGTGAGGACGAGCAGCGTCTGCAAATACACACACACACACAACATACACACACTTCCAACTAGGACATTGTCTCAGATAGTAACGAGCGGGGTCGCGGGAAGGTACTTATGGGTCACCGAGGCCCCCGCAACACAGGCAACAAGAAGGAATACGGGTGGGTTTTAGTCAGTAAGAGTCTGACACACCCTCCCGCTCCGCCCAGAGCGGGAGAAGTTATTTGATGATTTCCAAAAAAACAAAAAAAAAAAAAAAAAGTTAGTAACGAGAGCTCTTGCGCTTACATTCACAGCGTGTTTGAACACTTGGTTACCACAAGAAAGCGCGCGTCACTTCGTTAAAAAAAAACTATAATGGCGCGATATGGCCTTTACCAGATGTGATTAATAGAGATCGTATATTCGGATGCATATTTACCTAAAGTGAATTTATAGCTATGAAAGTATGGAAGCGGCTTCTTAAAATATGTTTCCTGTAAAAAAAGTCCCCGGATGCCAGGAATACCGGGAATGCATAATTAATCGGATGTATAGTATGGAAGCGACTTCTAAAAAAATATTTATTAAAATAACCCGGGGTTTTTTTGTGTTGTTGTTATGCAATCCACGATCCACGAGTATTGCATAACTATTTAGATAAAATTACTCTAAATATATGTGGTCCGTTATCTGATCTTGACGTTTGCTATTGCAGTTTAGTATCTACCTACTTCCTTTACAATATTAGGTAGGTAGATATGCATCCGATTCTATAGTCAGAAAAAACAGAAAATTCCGGAATCGCGGGATTTTTACGATCGATACAAGAGTACATTCCATATAAGCCAATATTTAAAAGTAAGTCAGTCCCGATCCAGAAACCTAAATCAATCCCGGAACTGCGGGATTTTGTCGATACAAAAGCGCATTCCATATTAGCCAACATCTCAACTTTAGGTGAATATGCATCCGAATATCCGATCTTTAGTGATCAATGTATTAGTGTTCAACAGCTTCAATATCATCAGGAATGTGCCGGTGTATGCATTATTATCTCCTCTACCGGTGGTTATGTCTCCTGGCATAGTTAATTCTGTTTATGTGTATGTATGTCTTACTATTAATTCTTGTATTTTATAGTTATTTCCGAGCTATCTATCCCGTATGTTGCACCTGCTATGTTTTGTCTCTGCATCACCCTGAGATTGACCTTAGGCATTAAGTCCTCCTTTGTACAGTATTTTAATAAATAAGTACTTATGTATAATTATTGTGCATATGTATCGTTCAACACAACATTGTAAGCTAATGCCTGCGGGAATTGCATGTCGGAACACCTGTAACAATTATTTTATTCTACGAAATACAATACGTTTTACAGCTCCACGATAAGTACCTACGCATTATATAAATAACAAGAATTGTGTTAAAAAATACCACATATTATGTACCTACTTATAATTATCAGAAATTGTCATCTAGCATTGAGCAAGCGTGGTGGATAAATGTTAATTCTTTCACTGTTAAAAATTCTGCTCTGCAATCCTACTTTACCTTTTTTTACTCGTCTGCCCCAGAAGCATGGTAATGTTTTTCGAGAGTATGTATGTCTAATTCTTTGGCACGCTCTGTAGCCTAAACGGCTTGTTGGATTTTAACATAAGAGGTGTCGTTAGATTCGTCTTCATTGTGGGAGTGACATAGGCTATATACTATTTATATATTGCATCTGCAAATACAAAAAAGGGGAAGAAGGTTTTTTTTTTAATACATTATAACAATATTGATACCAAATTAAAGCTAGTAATGAGTCAATTCCATATAAACTAAAAAGTTTGAAAAAAAAAACAAATTATTAAAAAAACAAAAAACCCGAATGCAAAAACACATAACTGAAACGCAGCCGGGGAGAAACCAATAACCGCCTGCGATACCAAAATTCTATAGATTATAATGCTTGTTTTTCTCTTTTCAGTTATGTGTTTTTGCAGTCGGGTTTTTTGGTTTTTTTTTCCTACAGTGGAACAGTCACAGATCGATAAATACAGGGTCAAATTAAACTAGCTAGCAAAACTCCGCAGACGTGATGGGTATCAATATCATAATACAATACATGATCAAAAAAATAAAATAATTTAATGAGTTTTTTTTGGAGACATTAACCGCATGTAATGCATTCACTTGAAATATCAGTTTTCTTTGTGTAAACTTCACAGCAGTGATGGGTATGTGTATCTAAACATAAAATAAAACAAAAGAAAAACGGATTTCTCAACTCATACTGCAAGTACCTAACAAATCCGTGGAGGCGATAGGCGGTGGAGATCTCTCGCGTCCGGCCGCCGGCCGTGGTCTAGGCCATGGTACGGAGCGAGAGGACATGGGCAGCCATCACCTCCTTCGGCAAAGCAGTAATGCTCACGAAGGAGGAGGCGGGACGGTTGAGGGAAAGGCAAATTTCGCACCCTCTGGCCCCTAGCCGCCGCAGGAGACGCCCTGGGCGTCGGGAATCCCGAGCGGATTTCCGGCCACCGTAGGCGCGGGCTTGCGGACGGTGAGCAATGGGTAGCTCACCGTCCGGTAAGGACCAGGCCCGGGTCGACGGCGCGTTGTATTCCACGCGCGTCTCAAAGAGATGTCAGCACGTATAGGGGTCCACTAGGGCCGATGCCTGCCGGCGTCGTGGGAAAGCCCGAAAGGGTTACCGAGGCCCCTGGCAACACAGGCAACGGAAGGAACACGGGTGGGTTTTAATCAGTAAGAGTCTTTCACACCCGCTCCGCCTAGAGCGCGAGAAGTTATTTGATAGTTTCCCAAGCAAAAAAAAAAAAGTACCTTAGAAAACAGCGGAAAAATCGTAGACCGCAAACATTTTTATTTTTTATTTTGTCGTCTTAAGATATCGATACCCATCACGTCTGTGTAATTTAACTAGCTAATTTATGTCCCTGTATATGTATGTATAGCTAACCTCGTAATTCGTCGGTGATATTCTGAAACCGCGGAACTAACAATGTTTAAAACCGCGTATTTACAAAACTAGCAAAATCGAGATTTCGAATTTTCTAATTCATGAATATATATTTTACATAACTAATGCCTACAATATTAAGAGGAATTTATCAATTTAAAAGTTTAAACAATACAAAGTCAAGCGGTTTAGTAAATATTACGTTTTTCCTCGTTCCTGTAAAATTCACTGCACCTACCTTACGCGGTTTTAAACACTGTTAGTTCCGCGGTTTCAGAATATCACCGACGAATTGCTCTGTCACCCTAAGGTTGAATGTCACTTACACATTCTAAAACAAGGTCTATGAGACAGATAGTTACAACCTTAGTGAAGTTTCAATTTACCGGGAATTGTTGTTAAGTTACGCTTGTCGCGGTTGGTCCGTGGATGGGTGACCATTTACTTTACATACCAAGACCCCTCCGTACCTCGGAAAGCACGTTAAGCCA
This sequence comes from Atethmia centrago, assembly GCA_905333075.3. NCBI lineage: Eukaryota > Metazoa > Arthropoda > Insecta > Lepidoptera > Noctuidae > Atethmia > Atethmia centrago. The sequence continues at coordinate 26,007,536 of HG995369.1, forward strand.
TTGGGCTCGGGGCTGACATTCGTGAATCTTTGACAGTCGTTACGGGTCGTTAGAAGCCCAAATGTCTGGCAACCAGTCTTACCAAGGGGTATCGTATTAAGGCTCTTACAGTATGGATCGATATCGCGGGCGCGACAAGCATATTGCTGCCTGTCGCGACCGCAATATCACCTCAGTATGCAAGAGCCTTTACTCAGTAAAAAAAAAAATAAAAAGCTCACTAAAAATTAAAAAGGTGGCTGGGACAGACTGCATGCGGAAGGTGGAGGACAGGGTGCTGTGGCGTAGTCTGGGAGAGGCCTATGTCCAGCAGTGGACTGTTATAGGCTGAGTTGATCGATTGATTGATTGCACGATCCGTAACGACTGTCAAAGATTCACGGATGACAACCGAGACCAATTGCTAATATTTTCTTCGTCAGAAAGATGCTTTTGCCCTGCAGTAAAACAGTCACAGGCCGGTATTGCTGTAGAAAAGACATCGCTAAATATAGCCATAAGATCGATTCACACGAAGCGACTATTAAACACTGTCAAAATGTCAAAGTCATGTTTCGTTACCAATTAGTTAATGCGTTGATTGTAATCATGTCACCCTCACATAACTATTTTGAGTGCTTCACGAATCAAGTGCGCGTAAATTAATGTTGGTGTTGAATTATTATGGCTTTATACGGTATGGTTTCTTGTTCCAAGATAGTAGGTACTTACTTGTAACGGTAAATAGGTCATAGATTTGTTCCAAGCCGTGTTTAGGTTCCTTTATCCTGTTCCAAATAAATTCTATCACATGTTACAGACGGTAAACAGGAAACATATCTACATAACAGTAGATAAATCAAAGACAAGTTTTGATTTAAATTAGTTTGATATTTTATGCTTATCAAGAATTTGGTCATTATTTGAACTTGGTTTTTTAAGAAGACTACAGGCAGGGACCTAAACGCAAATTTTGTAAGTTTTAGAATGCCTAAAACTATATGATCTACTGCAGTAAACCAAATCAGAAAAATATATGATATTCTGCAGGATATATGCTAGGTAGATAGTGTGTTGAAAACATAATACAACTAATTTGATACGATAGGAAAAAATCACGAAGATACCTCTAAAAAAATATTTTAACGATTAAAAACCACACTTATAAACATGTAATCATTCTGATGTTTTGTCAGATTATTCTTCAAGCAACATATTAGCATAATAGTGTTTTAATTTTTTTATCCAATCAATAGATTTTTTTTGTAAATAGATAATTGCATAATATTTTGCAATAAATTACCAGCGTTGTCTCATCGCGCTTCTCTTTTTTTCTACGCAGTCCGAAAGTGACCGCGCTTTAGCTGTTGTCAGCCTCTTAAGATTCCGTAGTAAACAAGGAACCGTTATAGTTTCGCCATGTCTGTCTGTTAGTCTGTCTGTCTGTCTGGCCCCGCTGCACAGTGGAACGAATGTATGGGAGCGGTTGGACGTAGACATGTCCGAAAAAAAAGAGTAAAATTATGCCAAACTAATGATGCCATCTTATTCGATTACTTAATGCCTTCATAACTTGTGGTGATGAATTTCTTCATAACTCCCATATTTCGGGAGTAATTTGAGAAAATGTGAAATTTTACTATGAAAATGAGTGTATCGAGCTCTCTCCCTCCTGATTCCGGGCTTGTTTCAAGTAGCGGTCTCTAATATCATAATGCTAATACTAAGAGCTATATTTAATACTAAGACACATAGTGCGCCAAATGTGCACTTTCTGGGATAAAGAGTGATGTTTATTTTATAACACAATTTTTTTATTTTTTGTTTATTTTGTTGATTAAAACCGTTTTTCTAAAGGTTTACCTTATTACAATAACATTTCTGAGCAGCCAATTAGAGAAGATATAAGCTAATTAGGATATATAATTAGGGACTTAAGGTTTACATATAAAACTGATGCACTAATGATTACTGATAAGAACATTGCTATTATTTAATTACTAAATGGCTCTTAATACACTAATTTAGCATGCATCATTTACTAATTATCACAATAACTAATTACCTTGCAATATTTAACAAAGGATACCTGGGATACCTGGATTTTATATAAATAGGTCACTATTAGTAACTTTAAAATCAGTGTTGATTTACACCTCGTTGTATCCAAGCTAATCTCGCAATGTATTTTCCAAATTTTAATACAAATCTTGATATTCACGTTGCTTTATGCGCACGCGCACATAAAGATTTACGCGACTTTAACTATTTGTTCAGTGTTTTAAAAGATAACAGTTGTGTTCAGTTATGTGAAAGTGCTGAAACAAGTTTAAAAGACTGGTGTCGTCGATTTTGCTACCGCATTTATGCAAAATGGACACAGTCTGGAAGAAGCACAGATAAGTTTCGGAAGAAACATGAGATTTGGCTACAGGCTGCAATTCAATGGCCGGAATTACAGAATGAAAATATGGAACCTTCTACAGAAAATATAAGTGACGTCATCGAGCCCATAATTTCTCCTGCTAAATCTGATGCTTCAACTTGTACACATCCTAGTCCTCGTAAATCTTTTGAGGACCTTAGTAACCGGCAAAAAAGAAGACGCACTGAAGATAGTCTTTCATGCAGCAGTAGCAGCGCTGAAATTATGTTTTCGGCCGAAAGGGCGCTTCAAAAGGCAGGACAAAGCGATACAGCTTATGTTATGAAATACTTGACGGAGAATCCAGAAGAGGCCTCAAAAATCAAAGCCTTCATTGAAGGTAAATCAATTCAGGTACGGGAAATATCCCCTTTGAAGGCATTGGCTCTTTATGTATCGATGAACTTATCGAAATGGCGCTATAACACTCTTCGGGATTTCAACACTCAAGAAGGAGCTCTTCAATACCCGAGTTACTACATGTTGGTTAAAGAAAAAATTAAGTGCTATCCGGCCAAAGAAGATCTCACAGTTACAGAGAGCTCTGCAAAAATCAAATTACAAGCCTTGATGGATTTAACCTCAAGAAGACTTATTAGGTCGTTAGAAACCCCTGTTGATCCCAATCAACAGGTCGTATTGACCAGCAAATGGGGTTTTGACGGATCATCTAGCCAAAGCATTTATCATCAAAGGACGAGTGAAGATGAGCAAATCGATCTTGCTAGTAATTTTATGATTAGTCTTGTACCACTGCGGCTCGTCTCAAAAGGTGTAACAATTTGGGAAAACGAGCGACCATCTTCCACTTCATTTTGCCGGCCAATATTGTTTAAGTTTATAAAGGAAACCAAAGAAAATGTGCAGAGAGAGATGGCTGAAATCGAAGCAGAGATTGAAGCCTTAACTCCATCCACCATCACTGATGGAATTAGTGTCAAACACCAACTGCTGTTGACAATGATTGATGGTAAAATTCATTCCATTATATCCAATACAGCAGCTTCAGTGTGTAACATATGCAAGGCTTGTCCTAAAGAAATGAATAATTTAGAGTTAATCAAAGATAAACACGCAAACGAGGACATGTATAAATATAGCTTAAGCACCCTTCACGCTTGGATTCGCTCAATGGAATGCTTATTACACATTTCCTACAAATTAGACATAAAATCATGGCAAGTAAGGGGTGATATAGCAAAAAGGCAAGTTGATGACAGGAAGAAAAGAGTTCAAGAGGCTGTAAGAAGAGAAACGGGCTTACTTCTCGATGTTGTGAAACAAGGCAGTGGATCCACCAACAATGGCAACTCGGCAAGGAGATTTTTTGAAAACTACACTAAATCTGCTGAACTGACCGGAATAGATGCTATGCTTTTAAGAAAAAACTGTGTGATCTTGCAGTGTATTTCATCAGGAGAGAAGATCAACGTAACTAAATTCCGAGAGTTCTGCTTTGATACTGCTAAGCTTTACGTGGAGTTATACCCATGGTATTATATGCCTTCTTCACTTCATAAAATTTTAATGCATGGGCCAGACATAGTTCAGAACATGTCAATTGTGCCCATTGGTTTTCTATCCGAAGAGGCATCTGAGGCTAGAAATAAAGATTTTAGAAAATATAGAGAGGGGCATTCTCGAAAGCATAGCAGTATCTCATGCAATGAAGATATTATGCACAATCTTTTACTGTCTTCTGATCCACTTGTTACAAGTATCCGTCCAAAAGGAAATAAGTTTGTAAAAAATCTTCTTTTAAGGAATTTTATGAGCTTACGGATTCTGAGAAAAGTGATATCGAATTTGTTAACATAAATGATTTAGCGGACATCGATTCTGAATTTGAATTAATTGATGATGATGATGATGACGAAGATAATTAAATGATGTTATTGTTTTAAAATGTGTAACTTAGTAAATTAGAGCTTACATCTTAATTATTTATTGTACTTTTAATGAAACTAGGTAATTTATTATCAACTTACTTAAAAGTCATACTCTCATCAGTTCTTGTGAATATTTTTGTTAATATATATTTCTGTATATATATAATATATTTATAGACCTCTTAATAAGTCTGTCTGCGGTTTAAAGTAAATACAAATGGGGAAAAAACGTTTTTTTTTTTAAATTTTCATTTCCTTTTATCCCAGAAAGTGCACATTTGGCGCACTATGTGTCTTAGTATTAAATATAGCTCTTAGTAATAGCATTACGATATTAGAGACCGCTACTTGAAACAAGCCCGGAATCAGGAGGGAGAGAGCTCGATACACTCATTTTCATAGTAAAATTTCACATTTTCTCAAATTACTCCCGAAATATGGGAGTTATGAAGAAATTCATCACCACAATTTATGAAGGCATTAAGTAATCGAATAAGATGGCATCATTAGTTTGTCATAATTTTACTCTTATTTTTCGGACATGTCTACGTCCAACCGCTCCCATACATTCGTTCCACTGTGCGCTGTAGCTCAGAGAAGCTTATTACTAGAAAGCTGTAATTTGGTATAGGTATACATATTAATCACGCCAACAAAGTGCTAAAATAAAATCTTGAATATTTATTTTTTTAGTACCTTGCTCGTAATTTGGGGATGATATATTTTTTTCTCGTCTAACCCCGTGGCATGGTCGTTTCAAAATAATGCGGGTCTGTCAACACCACTTTTTGATTTATCGATCCGTTTGCGAGTAATAGTCGAACAACTTAAATTTGCAGTTGGAGAATTGACCGTGACATATATCGATGTATGGGAGAACATGTTTTTCAACTACAATGTTAAGTTTGTTTTTGGGATTAAGTCATCCCAACTTCCCAACAACGGAACCCTTCATTGTGTGTGGTCCGACACGCACTTTTGCTGATTTTTTGTTTTTGGTCTAGGTAGGTACTATAACATAGTATGTAAGTACACCTCTGCCTAACCCATCGGGCAAACATCGGGCGTAATGTAATGTTATGTGTTGAATTTTTAATTTAACTTTAAACACACCTGATGTTACTAAACGGTAGCCTCCATAAATCGGGGTCGCGGGAAGTTACTTATGGGTCACCGAGGCCCCCGCAACACAGGCAACAGGAAGGAATACGGGTGGGTTTTAGTCAGTAAGAGTCTGACACACCCTCCCGCTCCGGCCGGAGCGGGAGGGTGAAGTTATTTGTTGTTGAGAAGTTATTTGATGATTTCCCACCCTCAAAAAAAAAAAAAAAAGCCTCCATAAATATTTTGTAACAGGATGTAAGATATATAAAGACCCTTGAAATGAAATTTTAACTCACTTGCAATATCAAAGCGGCATTATCGCCTTGTCTTATACTATGCCCTTTAAAATTCACAGAAACAGTTCAGGAAAGCACTAAGCCTTCTAAGGCGATTTACTCCCAGCGTTTACCGTCACGGCGCTTTGTTTGGACTACTTTACAGCTTAGCTCACGACCATTTTGTTACAGTGTGAAACGACACTAGATATACATATATAAGAGAAGATCTAGTATGAACGTGCGGAGTGAACGTAACCGATATTTGAACGATTTTGGCATTGATATGACCCATTTCGCACATAATATTTACTTAGTTTGAAGACATTGGTGCCGATTCCCTTGTTCACAAACTAAACTTAATTTAAGTTCAGTGCATCTTTTTCTTTGTATTTCATTAAGAAAAGGACAGAAGATAAATTTTAGTTTAGTCCTGTCAAATTTAGTTAAGTTTGTGAACAAAGGAATCGGCAGTACTATCATGTATCTTCGGATAAGTGATACTACTCCAGCTTTAGCAAACATTTTAGGGGGATGCGCTAAAGTAGTCCGAATCAAATTTTGTTAGGTTTTTGCAATTTGCAGATCAGTTTCAGGGTTGTATGTTGATTAAGGCGCTCACAAGAGGCAAATGACCAAAATAAGCTTGTCTTAAGAAACAAAATTGCTAAATCTGTATAGTTTGTGGTAGCGGAAATATATATGTTAATTTTGAACATATTTCTCAGAACTTGGTTGTTGAGAGGAGGCCTGTGTCTCAGCAGTGGAAAAATTATAGGCTGATTATGTAAGTCTCGGCATACATACTCAGCCTAAAATGTTCCCATTACCATTTTTGAAGGATAATCAAGATATTTTTAATATATACGAGTAAAGATAGGAATGGAAGCCGAAAATTCCTTTTCTAATCTCAAATCTTTTCCCGCAAATCCACGCATTTTTTATTAAAGCAACATTCATTCGAATCGATTCAAAACGTCTTCATTACCAAAAATGAATTGTCAAAAGAAAAAAAATACCAGAGCTCCGAGGTTCAAAGGAAAATTTCTGGGTCGCGTTTCCACGTCTTTTGAACGTCATTCTTTGTGTGATGTTGACACTAGCGACATCTACACGTACCTACTTTAGGCTGGTTTTTACTGTGATCATCGTTTTGGTCGTAATGATACGGGGATGCTTGCGAAACGATTTGTTTTAAGACGCATACTGCACTTTGTATGTTCGTTATTTGATATGAACTTAGTCATAGTGTCACTTTATTTCTTTAAAATGTTTTATTTTTAATATATTGAAAGAAAGAAAAAGTATTATTATTTATCGGGACTCGCGCAAGAGATTACAAATTAAACTAAAACACACTCATATAAATAAAAAGCCAAAAAAAATCAAAGTAAAATAAAATAATAAAAACAGAAAAAAAAGGTGCCAATATCCTCGTAAAGGACTGTGCCAGGATATTGGCACCTTTTATTTTCTTAATTCCTTTTATTATTTTTTTCTTTGTATTTTGTTATCATTTCAGTGTGCTTTTGTGTGTTGTGCTATTTGTTTTGTGTGCACTAAATAAATGGTTTATCTATCTTATATATCTACATGACGGAGAAGGTACGTATCTCTCGTTATCACTAGCCATATTTTAACTACTGTGGGCGTACAATGGGAAGTGTTGGTTATTGCACAATAGAAAAACCGTTTGCAATTTAAATCAAATTATAATTTACGATCAAATAATCACACTAGCTATTCACACACTGTAGGAACACGACACAACTATACGGAACGCGCGACAGTTTCTAAACGTGTTGACTCCTTGACCGCCTCCGACAAATACTGCTCTTAACCCCGGTCAAGCGTTATGTTGTAGACTGTGTCGAGCGCCGCTTGGTGGCGCTGGCGTCCCGATTAGTCAAACGAGTGACTAACGTATTTCCGACATATACCGTATATCTAATTTATTTTAATGACTGTGACCTTGACCTTGTAATTACAGTCAACCGCACCTGTAAAGGTAGCAGTTTGACTTTGAAAGCACTACGTTATTCAAGTGACACTTCTGAAGTGCGACTGACTGTACTTATTGTAGTTATCCAATTTATTATTTGGCCTCAGTACCGTCTGCAATTTAAATCGCAACACCCAAACTCGTAGCAACTGTTCTGTAAGCTATTAATAGACTCTTACTCGGTGTAAACCGATGCCACATGATAAGGAAATCAATCGCTTAGAAACAGTTACCTAGAAAAAATCGATTTAACTGTTACTTAAAAGTATTTTATTTCCACATTTATATCTGTAACTAGCTGACCAAACAATAACTCAAACAAAACTCCCATAGAAAAAGGGATAAAAAAACAAAAAATAGCTAAATCGCTCCAGCCGTTCTCAAGTGATGCACTTGCCAACGAACAGCATTTTTATTTTTATTAAAGATGAGATAGATCCACATGGTGAACATAATCTGGGGAACTTGGCCTATGCTAACGGTTTCTCCAAGAAAATACATTCATATAGTGATAAGCTCAAACATTTTAATATGGTTTCTCTTGACGAACGTCGTTGACTGAATGATGCGATGTTCGTGTGCAAAGTTATAGCCCATAAAATTTACTGTCCGCAAACATTAAATAATTGTAACTTCCCGCCCTCTCCAGAACTCCTCGCAATCCTATAACGCCACTCTGTCCTCCTCAGAAAAAAACGGTTCTGGGTGCTAATTTTCCCTACGCGAGGTTTTGCAGGGCTGTGAATGATTGCAGTGATCGAATCGACCTCCATTTCGACAGTTTAGGCGAGTTGAAAGCCAGCTTTTATAAGTGTCTCCCTGAACATTGAGTTTCTTAGCCCTACGTTATCTCGCTGGGTGGTTGGAATTTAGGCTACTCAATACTTATTTTTTGTATTACCTAGTTTTGTTACTTTAGTTTGTTTTGATTTTGTTTTAAGGCGCTGACAAGCGGCAAAAGACTAAAATAGGCTTGTCTTAAAAAAAAATTGCCAAATCTGTTTAGTTTGTGGTAGCGGAAAAACATACATTTCTCAGAACTTAGTTGTTACCAAAACACGTTTTGGAAAAAAACTCTCGATACAAACTGACGTTAAACTAAACTCTTACCTTGAGTTCCAAACCAAAATATCTGTATTAAATATCAACATACGTTACGTATTTAATTAATAACAAGAACGAATTATTTGAATGCAGAACTTGGTTGCTTTTTATTTTCGATTACTCAACTCAATTTTGAGTAAATAGATAATTGCTTCATATTTTGCAATAAATAACAAGGGTTGTGTGATGACACAACGCAAATGAAAGAGAAGCGCGATGGCGCTTCTCTTTCATTTCTATGCAGTCTGACAGTGACCGCGGTTTAGGTGTTGTCAGCATCTTAATTAGTTTGTTTTCATTTTGTTCTAACTTAGTTTAATTTATTTATTAAGTTCTATTCAATGCAACTATATGCATGCAGAGTTTACCTATAAGTGATTGTTACACTTTATTCTGATTTGTTGCTTCTGTTTAATTTGCTTATACCAGTATATACAATTGTTGGTGAACCAAATAAATAAATAAATAATAAAGACTATTATATCTATACAAATAAAAATTAATAAAATTGAAGTGTCTTTTTAGGCACAGGCAAGGACTTGCTTGCTGGTCTTGACAACAAAGTCAAAGGCAGGCGAAAACTATTGTTGTTGATAAAGGGCGAAGAATTGAATACTGAAGATAGTACAGTATTTTTGGGCTTAACTTTAGATGCTAAGCTTCAGTGGGGTCCACATATAGATAAATTGTCGAAAAAGCTAAGCTCCGCAGCATACGCTATTAGAAAAAATCGTAATTTAACTGATATAGAGACAGCCCGTTTAGTGTACTTTAGCTATTTTCATAGTGTAATGTCGTACGGTATTCTGTTGTGGGCAAATGCCGCAGACATTCAGACTATCTTTGTTTTGCAGAAAAGAGCTGTTCGATCAATTTATAAATTAAGTCCGAGACACTCTCTCAGAGAGAAATTTAAGGATATTAATGTAATGACTGTGCCCTCTCAGTATATTTTTGAAAATCTTTTATACTCCCATAAAAATATAAAATTGTTTAAAAAATACAGTGATATCCATAATATAAATACTAGGAACAAACACAGATTTGTTGTACCTACAACAAGGCTCAAGAAAATAGGTGGCTCATTCAGATGTCAATGTATACGTTTTTATAATAAACTTCCAAGCCACGTTCAAGATCTAAGCCTTAATAAATTCAAATCATTTATTAAAAGTAAGTTGTGCCAGAAAGTCTTTTATACCGTTAAATATTATATTGAGGATAAAAAGGCTTGGCATTGAGCTGCTCCAATTACTGCATACTGAAACTTTTATTTTATTTATATACACTTTTGACATTTAATGATTATTCAAAACACAATGACATATTTACTTTGTGGAGCTTAATATATTGTGTGGAATTTAATATTTACTTGTAAAGTATTATATTGTTTTCAAATATTGTGAATGTGAAGACTATGTAGGTCATTGTTTTTTTTTTTTTCTCATTTAGTTTTAATCTTGGTCTGGCAGTTTGAGTCATTTAAGCGGCCTACCCAAATGTCCTTTCTTTGGTATTGTTCGTCGAATCGTTGAGCTCCTTAAGTTCTGAGTTGAGCTGCACGATTACTGACAAATGCGTGCACTGACTGGATAGGTCCACTCATTCTTTCCTCAAAAGACCATTTCAGACACCAATCTACATGGTCTTCACAGATCATGTGAAGACCATGTAGATTGGTGTCTGAAATGGACCAAGATTATGTCTGGACTTTAAAAGAGACCGTGACCTCTGAGTTTGTTTTGGCCTTTCTTCTCAGAGTAGTCAGATAGGAAACGCCGAGCTAATCTAGTTTTCTTTTTCTAAATATGATTGACGTGTGTTTGTACAAACCTACTTACAGAAAATAAAATCATTTCATTTCATGTCATTTCAAAATGTAACTGCTATTCCTCCATGAGTAGTACGTCCAAGTTAGTCTAAATTAGATTGTCACTAAACATAATATTACGTTATACAAAAATCTCCGAAATCATGGAATTTCAAAATAACAGCTTTTTAATGCATTTATTATGAAAGTACTGCCTCGTTGGTCTAGTGGTCGCAAGCACATCTGCTGAGCATGAATCTGCAAGCGTTCTCCGACAGTCATTTCTCCTTTGGACTGATCACCGACAGGACGTTTCGTTTTTGAGAGATTCGTCGACAGAACGTTTCACCAATGGACATTTCGCCGACAGAACATTTCGTATGCGTCACTGAAAGGCCACCCATGTGCCAAATTTCGTACAAATCCTTACAATCGTTTTAGCGTGAAAGCATAACAAACCAGGAAACTCACTTTCACATTTATAATTTTAGTTAGGATGAATATTTACATAGAAATCTATAACTGAGATTTGGCATAGAAATCTCGGTAGTTTGATATGTCGCCATTACACCCGTGCGAAGTCGGTGCCAGTCGCCAGTAGGTAATAGTAAATTTTATTCTTATTACCAAGAACTGTTCCACAGTTATAAACCGGTATAATATTTATTACTAATTTAAGTATCCTTAAAAAAAGCCAAATCAACAAATCAATTGGCGTCACGGCTACACTTAATACACATAGCGTGATCGTATTAATCATCTGTATTTAGTAAGACGAAGTGTCTAAATAACTTGTACATTCACGAGCATAAATCCTTTCATTTACGCAAGATTCAAAAGCAGTTATCTCTAAAAGTGTTAATGGATATGTTATGGTGTTACGAACATTGGATTCTCGAAACCAAACTATTAAGAAATAGGTCTTATCGCAAGTTTAAAAAGCAAAATCAAATCTTTATTGCATATCTCATGTGTATACAACATCTTAATTATAGGAAAAAACGTTAATCGTTAGTTAATTTTCATGTTATTTCATTTTCATTCACAAGGAACTCTTATAGTTTCGTCATGTCCGTGTGTCTGTCTGTCTGTCTGTCCCCGCTGTAGCGTAGAGACGTTTAGTTTCATTTTTGTCAGTCAAGAGTCCCCTCCCCTCTGCCAGCTAAATGGTTGTTAATGGAGATATGAAAACATTCATGGCAGTATACCTACATATAATGAAATTAATAGAAAAACTGTCATGGTTAATTAGCCTTTACAAGTTAACGAGTTATAGTAGACCAACTTAAACTTGCAGTTGGAGAATTGACCGTGACGTATATCGATGTATGGGAGAACATGTTTTTCAACTACAATATTAGGTTTGTTTTTGGGATAAATTCATCCCAACTACGGAATCTTTCTTTGTGCGTGGTCCGACACGCACTTGGACAGTTTTTGAATGTTGTATAAATGTAAAGTATTTATGCTCGCGACTGTACATATCTACAGTAAGTAAAAAATTGGGTGCAAAAGTCCATTGCTTGTTTTATACAAAAAAAAAACCTATTTATAATAAGTTTATTGCTAGTTAAACAGTAGGTATTTTAGTCATGTTTATTTTTTGTTTTGTTTTGTGCTTTTAGGAGTAGAGTTCTCGTTGTAGGCTTCTCAAGCTTGCGAAACCTGGCAATTACAGTCAGTACTCTGCATAACCTGACTCCTCTGCCATTCTTCTTCTTCTACTAGAGAATAATAATTAATAATTATTGTTTAAAAGTTCCTGCTTAAGGTTCTACGTGCGTCATAGAAAGACATAGACGTAAATAAATAATCCATTCGTTCATTGATTGTAACCTAAGATAAGATGGAGAAAAATAAAACTATTTGTATATAACTAGCCAACTACATCATTAATTATTTACTTATGATTAATGATGTAGTTATTACCTATAAGTTTAAAAATAGTTAACTAATATTATACATGTGAAATTGAGTTTCTCTTTTTGTTTGCTACGTTTTCACGCTAAAACGGCTAAACGGATTTGGATGAAATTTAGTGCATAGGTAGACCATGACCTGGATTAGGAGATATAATATTTTTCATTCCGATATTCCTGCGGGAAGGAGATTTATGCGGGTGAAACTGCGGGGCGCAGCTAGTAATTTTATAATTATGCTTTCAACGCTTCGATTACGAAGGAATTTTCACTGTAAACATTCTAAACAAACCATTTGATTTACACGAGAATATAATGAATCGTTATCTCTATGTTTGTATGTTTTGATGTTATTTTTAAACTTTTATTATGTTACAATGCTTTAAACATTTTTTTTGTTTTTCCCGCCAAGTTAATAATTTTATAGTATAGAGCTTGTGGTTAAGTACAGCCGCACGGGTTGATCGATCAGGTAAAGTTACGTTTGCCGCGGTTGGTCCGTGGATGGGTGACCATCTTTACATACCATGACCCCGCCGTGCCTCGGAAAGCACGTTAAGCCGTTGGTCCCGGCTGTCATTTGTAGATCTTTGACAGTCGTTACGGGTCGTCAGAAGCTCGAAAGTCTGACAACCAGTCTTACCAAGGGGTATCGTGTTACACAGTAACTGGGTTGTGGAGGTCAGACAGGCAGTCGCTCCATGTAAAATACTGGTATTCAGCTGTATCCAGTAAAGACTGGAAGCCGACCCCAACATAGTTGGGAAAAGGCTAGGCAGATGAGTGCTTCTGGCACAATTAATTTTATAATATAATACTTCTGGCACAATTAATTTTATAATATAGTACTTATGGCACAATTATAACGTTAATGGGCACGCGGTGTTAACATTATTTTAAAATTGTAACGGTGTAAACAATTAATGGCTAGCCATTAAAGAAAAATAAAAAAAAATGCAGAAAAGTGACTGCAACAATTAACTTATACTATTTATTTAATTCACTTCTTAAGGTCATAACGTTTACCACCATCTAAGCATCTATAATAAAAATTCCAAACGACGCAAAAAGCTCAAAAGCAACAAAAATCCAATCATTAGCAATTCCCTATCCACCCCATTTAATGTTACGAAACAAATTTAAATCCTTCACCATACCAACGCAAAAACAAACAATATTATTCAGCGCTAAAACGAGACAGATCTATTCACGCTAAGAGAGAAAGAGACAGTACAAAAAGCACATTTTGAATCCGTAAGCTAAATAGAATTAGCTTCATTTATCATGGCCGACACAGGGTTGTGACGTAACAGAGGTCGTCACTTCTAATGAACATTCCTACAGAGAACGAGAAATTGCATTTTGCGAACTTTAGGCCTGAATTAAGCGGTATGACGGAGCAGTTTCAGTTAGTGATGAAGTTAAAGAGGGGTGTATAAAACTAGAATCTTACTGAAACTCGGTTTTTGAAAGGCTGATAAATTCTACGACCAGGCTATCATCATCATCATGTCTATCATCATTTCAGCCGAAAGACGTCCACTGCTGGACATAGGCCTCCCCAAGCACCGCCATCCCAAGCATCGTCGACCGGTTCTGTGCTTCCTGCATCCAGCGGCTGCCGGCAACCTTCGCAAGGTCATCGGTTTACCTTGTAGGAGGCCTTTCAACGCTACGTCTTCCGGTACGCGGTCACCAGTCTTGAACCTATCGGCTCCATCGGTCATCTGTTCTGCGAGCAATGTGCACTGCCCATTGCCACTTAAATTTGGCAATTCTTCAGGCTATGTCGGTTACCTTAGTTCACCTACGGAATTCTTCATTTCTGATTCGATCACGGGACAACTCCAAGCACAGCCCTTTGCATTGCCCTTTGGGTGACTTTTAGCCTTTTTAATAGCGCTGCCATATCTCATGTTAATTGCTCAGATTAGTTGGCTGAAATGATTGTTATTATTTCTCTGTATGACAGTGTGTCAGTTGAATTTATCAGCCTTTTAAAAACCAGATTTTAGTTAACCATAGGGAGAAACAGAATAGTTAAACTACTGTTTCACGATACTAGTTTCTTTATGTAGTCCCCTTAAGCGTGGATTACCTTAAAGTATATGATCCACAGCAGTAAACAAAATCAGAAAAAGATATGATATTCTTCAGGATATCTGCTAGGTAGGTAGTGTGTTGAAAACATAATACTCGTACCTACAACTAATTTGATACGATAGAAAAATATCACGAAGATACCTCTAACATTTATTTTATCGATTAAAACCATACTAATATACATTAAATCATTCTGATTTTATACCCGATTATTCTACAAGCAGCATATTAGCATAATAGTGTTTATTTTTTTTTCCAATCAATAGATTTTTTGTAAATAGATAATTGCTTCATATTTTGCAATAAATTACCAGCGTTGTGTCATCGCGCTTCTTTTTCTTTTCTATGCAGTCCGACAGTGACCGCGCTTTAGCTGTTGTCAGCCTCTTAATGTGAAATGTCACGAGATCGAGTCATCCTTATGTTTCATTTGTTTTTTTTTTTTAATACTCGTCATCTCGTTTTGTCGTAACATGTGTTATCAATTGCTAGACATTTTTATTTTTTTTTTATTTGTGATGGGTTTGCTCTTGACCTTAGTCTATGTCAGAGGTGACAGAAACAAAGTCGACGATGGAGCGAGCTTACCCAGAAGAAGCCTGTTCACTCTCACTTTGAAGAGATTAGGGTTGTATGCGTTCGGAAACACAGACGCAGGCAGAGAGTTCCATTCCTTTGCTGTGCGCATTATAAAAGAAGTTTGGAAACGCTTAGTGCGAGCTGGTGGGATAGCCACCAGGAAGGGATGGTAACCTGAAGTGCGCCTAGATGACCGATAATAGAAGGGGGCCGGTGGAATGAGGTCGTGGAGTTCTTGGGCACACTCTCCGAAGTACAATCTATAGAAGACCGACAAGCAGGCAACCTTGCGACGATGGACCAAACTGTGAAGCTTGGCATCCACCAGATTTACGTCGCCAATGAGCCTCTTAGCTCTGCGTTCCACCGAGTCAAGCGCGGCAAGTTGGTATTTAGCCGAGCCATCCCAAAGGTGGCTACAATACTCCATGCAGGATCGGACCTGCGCTTTATAAAGGGTCAAAAGCTGTCCAGGCGTAAAGTATCGCTTCACCTTATTTAGGATGCCCAGTTTCTTGGCCGCAGTTTGGGCTTTGTACTCGATGGTGGCGCCGAAGTTGAGGTTAGATGTCAACTCCGTGCCTAGGAGCTCGAGCCGATCAGTTACAGGAACCGATGTACCCCGAAAAGTAGGAGTCAGGTCGAAACGACTCCTTTTTGTGGTAAAAAGACACGCCTGTGTTTTGGTGGCGTTAAAAGTGACCAGATTATCATCACCCCACTGGGAGACAAGGCTTAACGTCAACTCTGTCCGCTCTACCAAGGCCTCTCTCAAGGAACGAACTGCGGCCCCGTTGGTTTTTGCGCTGGACAAGTATCTCTCTGAAACAGTACTGTCATCACTTACAGTACTTTGTCACATTTTAACAAATGTGAAAAAGAACTAGTCTGGACAATGATAATTAGTTCAGGCGTCTTACAAATCTTATAAAATGAAACATCCACATTATACACAAGGCACTAAAAATATGTTTAAATTACGAAAAAATAAATT
The DNA here is from genome assembly GCA_905333075.3 of Atethmia centrago. Classification (NCBI taxonomy): domain Eukaryota; kingdom Metazoa; phylum Arthropoda; class Insecta; order Lepidoptera; family Noctuidae; genus Atethmia; species Atethmia centrago. Next base: position 26,023,719 of record HG995369.1, read on the forward strand.
CTGCCTTTTTTATTTTTTCCATCCCTGAATAGAAATCTGCTTGTAATTTCCATACAACGCAAAAAGAGACTTTAAACGTAAAAAAATAAAGGGGTTGTTACAAAATTAACACAAATTAAAAATGAATTAATAACATCCTGTATGTAAGCATCAAGACAGTATTTTCCCCCCTGTGGTGTGTATTGACACGTAAAGCTCGCATGCAGTGACACGGTTCTACCTCATTGCTCCCATTCTGCATCAAGGAAGCCTATATTGCGCTCGTTGACTTTTACTCTCGCGAAAGAAAAAATATCAATTACAGCATTGTTGATTGAATTAATCAACAATTCCGTAACTGATATTTTTTCTTTACAGAGTAAGTGGAGATCATTTTAGTTAAGGGGGAAGCGCTAAGTTGGCTTACGAAATTCATTTTTTTTTACTTTTTTTTTGCAATTTGCCGGTCAGTGTCAGGTCTTATTTTGATAAAAATATGATTCGCGACCGTAACAAATATGAGTTTGTTATTACGCTTTCACCTTAAGGAATAACGTTGAATAGAGTCAACATTAAAAGGAAGTTATGTCGTTGAGGCCATCTTATGCGTGGGTTAGTAGGTTTAGCAGTGGACGTCAGGCGACAAAAGCAACAACTTGACAAATTATTTAATGTTAAATCACAACTTCATCTACACATAACATGATTAGTCTATATTGTTCCGACTGTTCGGACAGAGGCCTCCTCTCTGTGAGAGGGAGTGGGCCTAGGGCGGGTTGTTAGATGTCACATGTCCTTAAATTTTTGGTTCTAGAACATGCCGGTTTCCTCACGATGTTTTCCTTCACCGTTATGAGAGCAGTGGTGATGAAATAATTTACACAAAGTAAAGCGCCTGCCTGGGTTCGAACCTATGACCTACAACTCGTAAGTCACTGCCGTTACCACTGGGCCACCACTAGAGAGTGGCCCAGTGGCAACGGCAGCGACTTACGAATTGTAGGTCGTGGTCGCTCTCTTGATCTACACTAGAGATAAATAGACAAAAAGAAAATTAAAAAATACAAGAATGCAAACATACTCGTATGTGCATTGCAAAAAATCGTGATTGATAAATGAGCTGTTTTATTAGCTAATAAATTATTTTTTCGACAGTACTGTAGTTATAGTTTATTTTTGTATTGTATTTCATTAAATTATAATTATACTCACTCTTTGTCCGAGACGGGTTTAACGAGTAGTAGCGGTGATTTACTCAGCGCATGTCACAATTTTTAAAGTCTAAAAATAAAAGTAAAACTTCTTAGTGTGGCAACTCTGTTTACACGTCATTACGGTTTTTTGTGCGCGGCGCAGTCACATACTTCTCGTGACAAAATGCCCAAAATCTCTATTATCAACGATATTTTTGGCTTGATGCTTATTTTAAACAGTATTACTATGGAGTCCTATAGTGTTTTTAGTATTTACAATGTTGTGCATACGGTATATTCGTGAAAAAGTAACAAGCGAAGAGCTTTCTAGTCAAGGTCAAGGTTTGTTGTTGTAAACATTTTATTGAATCCTAATTGGATTCCGAATTACAGGTATGTTTTGAATCCATTCTTATTATTTTACAATAGTAAAGATTACTCATTATGAATTCATGATAAGCTCGAGTTATGGATTTATAACCTAGAATTAGATCAAATTACGTATTTTGGCTAGTGCAGACCCACTTCCGGTCTACATGTTTTCCGATATTTACCTTACTAGTACAGATTGACAAGTGTATTAGTCGTTTTGTTATTCTTCTGTTTTTTAGGTTGCCTCCTGTAAGTTGGCAGCTGTGATCGGCATTATGTTTTTTTTTTTTTCGTCCAACGGTTTTTTTCCAAAGTATCTTTCGAATTCGAACTAAGAATAAGATACATAGACCTTTTACTTGAAAATCATCGAGAGTGGTTGTATTCATCATCCACAAAGATGGGGAAAAGAAAATCTAAGGATGAAGAACATCTACGAAAGAAGATCAGGAAATTAGAAAGAAAGCTAAGAAAACTGTCTCCAACCAGACAAGATTCTGAAGAAGTTTCAACAACTCCAGCCCGGCTCTGCTCGCCGAAGTCGCCGACACAGATCGAAGAACCTGAGGCGATAGAAGAGACTACTACAGGTGTGTAGAAATGTATTTAAAATACCTAGACAACTGAATAGAATCTTCAAACGCTGGGGTGTACCTACAATGCATTTAAACAAAATATAAGCCACATTAATAACAGCTGGCGCTATCACTTTGCGGATAGACAGGCATTATGTTTCAAATTTACAAAAGAGCTATCACCTTGCGGATAGACAGATAATGTAGGTACCTATTTAAACTTTACAAAAGGGCTAGCGCTATCACCTTGCGGATAGACAGACAATGTACCTATTTAAAGGGCTAGCGCTATCACATTGCGGATAGACAAGCTCCTAGATAAACCAAGGCACTAGATTTGTCAGCTTAAGTGCTATCACAGAGTGGATAGACGTTTCATTTAAGAAATACATGGTTCTAAATCAAATAAATCTTTTTCCAGAAAATGACTTACTCCCAGAGGAGTTTCTACTGGCCCTTGGGAAGGAGGGAGAAGAAGAAACAGAGTTTGGTGACCCTATTAGATCAGAATTGGCCCTGCGTTGGACAAAAATAATGTCCGATGGACTGGGAAAAGAAGCCAAGGATGGCATTATTCAAAAATACTCTACTCCCTCGAATTTCCAAAATGCTGTTGCTCCTAGAATGAACCCAGAAATAATGGCCACACTCTCGGAACCCTCGGTCAAGAGAGATAAGAGGATTATTGCCAGACAAAACCTCACGGGTACCTTAATGACCTGTCTGGGCCGGTCATTGACCAGTATTTTAAAAGGAAATATAAACAGCAAAGCCCTGATAGAAGAAATCAATGACGCTGCAAAGATTGCAGCAGAAATTCATTTCCAAGATTCCTCTTCTAGGAAGTTTTTTGGCCTATCAGGAGCCAGCAAAATAATTCAAGAGGCTGTAAAAAACTCAAAAGTGGATGCCTTTTTATTTGGTGCTGATTGTGCTGACAAGATCAGAGCAGCCCAGTCAATTCAACGAACCAGTGCTATAATATCTGAAGGTGCGAAGAGACAAAAACCTGCAAACAAGAAACAGTTAAACTGGAGGGGCCCACCGCAGAACCGTCAACAGCATCAACAAGTTCGCGGTGGGCAACATCACCAACAACAGATGTACAAGAGACAGCCTCGCTTCTCGAACACCAGACGCCTACCAGAGCGGAAACACCCTCCGGCCAGATCCAAACACTACCGATAGGAAACATGCAGGTACATGCAGGCAGACTTAAACATTTTCTTAAAAAGTGGCTTGAAATCACTGATGACCCAGTGGTATTAAAATGGGTACAAGGGTATGAAATTCCATTCACCAAAGTACCACCACCCTATAATACACAGCCACAACACTGGCCAAATAACGAAAAACAAATTATAGATTCTGAGATAAAAAAGCTTTTACATTTAGGTGCAATTTCTGAATGCTCATACTGTGATGACCAATTTACTTCCCCCATATTTGTAGTGCCTAAACCCAATGGGTCTTATAGATTTATTCTAAATTTAAAGAAATTAAATCAGTACATTGACACAGAACATTTCAAATTAGAGGATATCAGAACAGCCTGTAAGTTAATGTCAAAAGGTTGTTACATGGCTTCAATAGACTTAAAAGAAGCCTACCTTTCTGTACCAATAGCTGAGAATGAACAGAAAGTTCCTCAGATTCAAATATGATGAAATATTATATGAATTTAATGCCCTACCATATGGCCTCTGTTCAGCTCCTTTTGTTTTCACTAAACTTCTTAAACCAGTATGCACTTACCTAAGAAAGCAAGACATTTTATTAACATGCTATTTAGATGACAGTTTATATTTCAATAAATCACCAATTATGTGCAAAGAGGATATTGATGTTGCATGTAATCTCTTACAAAGCTTAGGATTTATTATTAATTTTGAAAAAAGTGTTACTACACCTAATCAAATATGTAAATATCTAGGTTTTATTTTAAATTCATCAGATCTCTCTTTATCAGTCCCACATCAGAAACAAATAGCAATACAGGAAAAAATAAGATCTTATAAACATAATAGTTCTTGTAAAATAAGAGAATTTTCCCAATTGATGGGAACATTGAATTCAATCTGTCCAGCACTCCCATATGCTTGGCTATACACTAAAATATTAGAAAGAAAGAAGTACTTAGCCTTACTAAAATCAAATGAAAGCTATGAAGCGTACATGACTATTTGCTACGAAATCCAATCGGAATTAACATGGTGGCAAAATAATATACATAGAAGTAATCCAATAAAACAATATAATTTCCATTTAGAAATACACAGTGATGCCTCTACCACAGGCTGGGGAGCTGTATGCAATCACAAGAAAGCTTCTGGGTCATGGTCATGTTTAGAACAAAAACATCATATTAATTATTTGGAACTAAAAGCTGCCCTTTTAGGGCTAAAGTGTTTCACAAAAGAAAGTTCCAATTGTGAAATCTTATTGAGAATAGATAACACCACTGCAGTAGCATACATAAACAAAATGGGAGGGGTACAGTTTCCCCACTTAAATGATATCACAAGAGATATTTGGCAATGGTGTGAGAATAGAAATATTTGGATTTATGCTTCGTATATAAATACTAAAGATAATTTCGAAGCTGATAGAGAATCAAGGAAAATTAATATTGAATGGGAACTTTCCCCAAGAGTCTACGTCGAAATAACTAGGCGTTTTGGTATTCCGGAAATAGATTTATTTGCCTCTAGAACAAATAAAAAGTGTAAAAAGTTTGTCTCTTGGAAACGTGATCCAGAAGCATTTGCCGTGGATGCCTTTACTCTCAGTTGGAACAACATATTTTTCTATGCATTCCCACCTTTTTCACTAGTGTTAAAATGCTTATATAAAATTCAAAGAGATAGTGCTACTGGAATTGTAGTTTTCCCTTACTGGCCATCACAACCATGGTTCCCTCTAATTAAATCATTGTCAACTGGAGACTTTATCATATTTGAACCTAACAAAGACCTATTATCATCTCCTTTCAGAGAATATCATCCACTGCATCACCAGCTTACCCTGGCTGCAGGGCTGCTGTCAGCCAAGCATTCATAAGACGAGGAACACCAAACTCGGCCTTAACTATAATGCTGAACTCTCTTTCTTTTAACACAATGAAGCAATATGATTCATCTCTAAAATTATGGTGGAAGTTTTGTGGACAGCACAGTATAGACACAAACCAAGCGTCTATTCCTTATATATTAAAATTCTTATCAGAATGTTATGAAAATGGGGCATCTTATGGTACCATCAATACTGCTCGGTCAGCATTATCACTACTGATGGGACCTAAGATTGGATCTGACGATAGACTTAAAAGGTTCACAAAGGGAATCTTCCGATCAAGACCACCAATGCCAAAATATAACACAACATGGGATCCGGGATTGGTACTTAATCATCTAGCTGGATATTACCCAAATGGAATATATATCATTGGAACAATTAACCAAAAAGTTAGTCACCATACTCGCATTAACAACTGGTCATCGAGTACAGACTTTGTCAATGATAACAATTCCTAATATGAAATTTACGGATATTGGTCTAGAAGTATACATACCTGATATAATTAAAACCTCTAGAAGAGGTGGTGTACAACCAATGTTTCACTTAAAAACATTCTCTGACAAGAAGGAAATCTGCCCTGTCAGCACTATCAAATCTTATATAGATAAAACTGATTCTATAAGAAATAATATTGACAAATTAATTCTCACATTCAAGAAACCACACAAGAATGCATCAACTCAGACTATAAGTCGCTGGATCAAGCTAACATTGAAGGAAGCTGGAATAGATGTCACCATCTTCTCGGCTCATAGTACCAGACATGCATCAACATCTGCTGCAAACAGATCTGGAATTAGCATTGAGGTTATAAGGAAGGCTGCTGGGTGGTCTCAAAATTCTGCCATGTTTGCCAGACATTACAATAGACCCATAAACCAAGATTCAACCCAATTTGGTAGTGCAATATGCAATACTGCAACAAATATCTAAGGTTGATTTTGTTATGTTTTTATAAAACAAGTTGATTGTTTTTTGATAAAATATTATTAAGGAAGTTGATTTATTAAATATTTTTTCTTATGCCTATTTAACAAATTGGTGTTTATTCACAACCCTACTTTGAACATCTACTCGTTAAACCCGTCTCGGACAAAGAGTGAGTATAATTATAAGATTAAACGAACTTACCTGAAGTGAAGTTCTATCTTAATTATACGAAGCTCTTTGTCCGAGACGGCGACAGTCCCTAAAAACCCTCCCACTTATACTTACCAAGTATAATCCCAGTACAGGGATTGTTCATAAAGCCTGACTTTAAACGTAATGACATGTAAACAGAGTTGCCACACTAAGAAGTTTTACTTTTATTTTTAGACTTTAAAAATTGTGACATGCGCTGAGTAAATCACCGCTACTACTCGTTAAACCCGTCTCGGACAAAGAGCTTCGTATAATTAAGATAGAACTTCACTTCAGGTAAGTTCGTTTAATCTTATAATTATTGCCTAAAAATACATAACATTTTTACAAGAGAAAGAAGCAAGACAACAACATTCAACATTCTTTGTCTATACCTACCAATTTAAATTCCACGCTATCCCTAAGGACATTGCCAGGTGCGAGAAAAATGGAAGCAAAATTCTTTAAAAATAAATAGATACCCTCTTTGACCTTACATCGGCATAATTTTCGGAAAATTCGCAAACTCTATTAATATTTCTCGACCCGGCTTTTGGGAACTCCATCGAATGCCTTAAAACCAAACCATCTTAGTGAACCTTTCCCGAAGGGATTATCGTGTCTGTCCGGGCGGGCAACATATTAACCGACTGTGTGTTGCGGTAAAGGTGTGGTGCTGTTGGTAGCGGGTGGTTTTTGAGCTCTTCGTTCCAGAATGTCATGGTAACTCATTTGACCAGTATTTATTTTAACAGGAAAACATACAATATTATCCCTGCGAGCGTAAGGGTTTGCTGCACCCAGGGTCGGCGGAGGGTGGACAGCGCCCTCTTCCAGCCCCCCTAAATGGGTCTAGGAGTGACGGACTCGGAAATCCGTCGCCCCCAACATAGCAGGACCCGAGGTGGCGGCGCGTATTGTTCCTCGTGCGCCCCTATTGGACGTCGCGGGGGGAATTTTACACCTCATTCCCCCCGCGAGCCTGAGGTGGCCTGCAATGGCGAGCCGGCTTCAGCCGGGGATAGCGGAAGTCGCATTAGATCCCATAATCCCCGGTGCAGGTGTAGCAGGGGAACACCAAAGTGATTCTTAGTCAGTAAGAGTCTGACAGACCCCTCCGCCCGCTCCAGGGCGGAGGACATCCATGAGCATTTTCCAACCTGGAACAAACAAAAAAAAGTGGTGCCCCCAGGCCAAGATAAATCGATCGATATTTTAGTTAATCGTTATAATAGGCTCTGAGTCTAAGTAGCTGCGCGGGAGTGTTTAGGAAGCGCCGATTGTCACGGATCAGACAACCACCAACCAGCGAAGTATTTAGGCGAGGTCAAAGGTCGGGTGCCTTACCCCACCTTACGCTTCGAGTAACAAATCTTGAACTAGCATTTTTTTTCCTTTTTATTTTTTGTGGTTTGTTGTTTTAATTTGGTTTTTAGAAACCCTGATAGGGATCTTGTAAAAATAATACGTAACATGAAGCTTAAGGTGGAGTGTACCCAGCTTACCTTCGTGTAACATATTTTAACTTTCCACACCGGGGTCAAACCATTCAACATTTATTTTTTTCAAGTAAATTTTCTTCTATGTCTAATTTCATGTTGTCTCTATCACTTCTCAGTGTATTGTAGGAACAGAAAGAATTTTAAGAACGTCTTAAAGTTTAAGTGTCGTCTGCGAATTTGGGAGTAAGTCAAGCAAATCATAATTTTTAAAACATTTTCACTTTTCACTGTCGCAGCTTAGCGAATTTTAAATATCATTCAAAAATAAATCCTTCTGGAGCCCAATATTCAGCACATACCTGTGGAGCTATAAAGCTAACAAAAGGTAAGTTCTAAAAGCCAGATCGAGATCGGTTCAAAATCTACATTTCTGTGACGAAGTCACGTTCACGAACGATGGAATATGTAACGACATGGATACTTGGATAGCTGTATAGCTTAAGTGTGTACCTTGTCAGATTGAAGGTTTAACATAAGACAGGGTGGATTATCAGAGCTGAGTGCTTTGCTCGACCAATGGAATACGTCATGTTATGTGGGACAACTGGTGCGAGAAGAAATGCTGAGACTGATATGCTGTAGCACTAAACATAAAACCATGGCTGTTCTCCCTGAAGGGTTGGGCCACAGATCTTTGGGTTGAGCAGAAGTGTACCTAATAGCCCATCCACACGGTACATAAATGCAGTACAATTTCTTATTATATTCATTGTTGAACTCCTGGCAAGTAACAAATCATACCAATAAGTAGGTATAGTACATCAATAAATTTATTTAACAATAAGTAATAGTAAAGCAATAAATGTATTTAACAATAAGTAATAGTAAATCAATAAATGTATTTAACAATAAGTAATAGTAAAGCCATAAATGTATTTAACAATAAGTAAGAGTAAATTAATAATTTTATTTAACAATAAGTAATACGCAATAAATTTATTTAACTTTAATGAATACGGTTAAAAACTAATTACAATAAATAATAAATAAGGACAGAGACACATACACATCAAAAACCGGACAAATGCGATTTTAACTCGCGTGGTGAGGGTTCCGTACAATAAATATGTTATCTACCATGTTTTTACCCGATTGCCAAGGAAGGGTTGTATTTTTCACGAGTATCTTGTATGTATGTATATTTGTAATTTGTTTTATTACCTCGTAGCTTCCAAATGGCTGGATGGATTCCGACAATTAAGGTATTGGTATATTCGTCTTAAAAACCCAAGTGTCCTTAGCCTATCTAAGGACACTGTTACTGTTTGAAAAAAAAAACCAAAATAGCAGAATTTTGGCGCGAAATAGTAATACGTTACCTATCGAGTAGGATATAAAAATAAAGGAAATTAAAAGGGGATTACAAAAATATACATAAGTTAAGTATATGATTAAATTTAATTAAAAATAATTAATTGGTTTAAAAAAAAATTATAGCGTAAAAATAGGCCGTGTTTGTTTCGGACCTCATGCTATCTTATGAAATTTAGAACAGTTATAAATATCCATAGCCCAATCATATTTAACAAATTAATTGTTTTGTTTATTTCTCATTAAAATGTACGGTCAAAAGAGGTGTCAACATTTTTAGATGGATAACCCAAAGAAAAAAAGAAGCGAAGCGAATTCTCTTGAAGAATTGAAACGCTTACGTAAATTGTAATTATCATTTCTGTTGTTTATAAGAGTGTGGACACTCCTGCAAAAAAGACAATTTAAAAGTAATGCACTAAAAAGACCGAAACAAGATTGAGAATATGAATGAAATGAAATGCACCGACCCCAGCTTGGTTAAACCAGACTCGATTGCTCGAATGAACCCAAGGATTTGCACTAGTCCCTGGAGCCTCATGTTTCATGGGACTACAGAGACCATTGCATAACAAAGAGTTGACCGGGGGACGCGGTAATGGCCAGGAAGACGTGCCCTTAGGATAGGAAGGATTATTAGAGCCTACCGGATATGCATCCTTGAGCAAGCAATGGAATAGTGGAGAGACGGGTAATTTATCTATGGCAGCTTTTAACAACGTCGCCGCCAGGTTGGCTCAGGTCCAGTTGCTTTCTCGACTCTTTTCTGTGTCACTGCTATGCTGTGTTACCGAAACAAGATTGAGAATAGAAAACAAAATTAAAATAATCGGTTTAAAAGACTATATTATGAGCTGAAAGCTTAAGTTATATACCAGCATTAAGTTTAGTAGCAGGCGGGATCGAATTGCAAATTATAAACCGAAAGAAAATTAATGGGTTCCGCTTGCTACTAAACTTAATGTGAGTATTTAACTTAGGCTTGACAGAGGCTAGACGCAACAGTCATCTGTCGTCTGTGACCCAATAACGGGGGAATCGAAAACCTATTCACACCTATATTCTAAACAAAAAAGAAACCAGAATTGAATTAACCAGATTTATTTCCAACAAAAACATATTGATTATGCCGATAACGGACGCTTCGCTTTTCGTTCATTTTTGCTCTTCATCCGATATATTTCACTTGAAGTGAAACATCTGAACACAAAATGAATCAAAAATTAAAAATGAATTAAATAGTGAACTTATTCAACGATGTTGAATTTCGGCACATCTTTAACTTGCCTACAGAATAATCTAAAAAATAAATGGAAGGAGTAGATGAACCGTTCATTCCTATTTAATTTTATCGGTTTTGTATAAACGTGAAATGAAAAAAAAATAACCTTCACTCGAGTAAACCAATCATTTGAGTGAATCATCTGATATCGGCATTACTAAGCAGTTTTCTCGCTGGCATTCCAACCCCAAAATATACCTAGACAATCATTTGACGGTAGATTAAGCAGGGCCACTTGGCCTGGAAGATTGCAGGCTAAGCCGCCTGATTAGGCCTTATTTCTTTGGACAGTATTTTGAGAACCTGACTTCGTTCGTTTATCATTTTTGATGGGCATTACCTTTTGTAACTTTGAACAATGATTTCAGTTGAATTTATGGGTGAGTTTTGTTATTAATTAAAATTAATTGGTAGATACAAATATTTCGTTCGAATTTAATTTATAGAATTTGACTTTTTTTTTTTTTAGGTCGGTAAATCGTCAAATAACTTCTCCCGCTCTGGGCGGAGCAAGAGGGCATGTCAGACTCTTACTCAGACTCAAACCCACCCATATTCCTTCCCGTTGCCTGTGTTGCGGGGGCCTCGGTGACCCATAAGTACCTTCCCGCGACCCCGGCAGGCATCGGCCCTAGTGGACCCCTACTTTTGTGCTGACGACATCTCTTTGAGGCGCGCGTGAAAGACAACGCGCCGTCGACCCGGGCCTGGTCCTTACCGGACGTTGAGCTACCCATTGCTCACCGTCCGCCCGCGCCTACGGTGACCGGAAATCCGCCCGGGATTCCCGACGCCCAGGGCGTCTCCTGCGGCGGCTAGGGGCGAGAGGGCGCGAAATTTGCCTTTCCCTGAACCGTCCCACCTCCTCTTTCGCGAGCATTACTGCTTCGTAGAAGGAGGTGACGGCTGCCCATACCCTCTCGCTCCGTACTATGGCCTGAACCAGGGCCGGACGCGAGAGATCTCTGCCGCCGATCGCCTCCACGCGAGGACACGGTGGTGCTCTGCCCAAGCCGGGCAAACCTCCACCGTATGCTCCACCGTGTGATCCTCCGGGCGATCCACACAGTGGTGACACCCGGGCGTTCCCTCCCGCCTTATCCGACAGAGGAACCTCCCGAAGCTGGAGGCTGTCAGGCGGAAGGTGAGGACGCCGTGGCGCCTCTCTAGTCACTCCTGAAAGAGGGGACTTATCGCCGCAATTGTGGCGTGCCCAGCACTGGGTTGCGACAATAGAATTCGACTTAGGTCGCCCACTAATTATTTTTAATTGTATTTTTTCGTCACGGATTTATTTGTGAAAATAACGTAGGTATAATAAAAATAATTATAAACCATAGTCAAATTTTAACAAAAAATGGTAGAAACGCTGTTACGGTGACCGAATACTTACTTGTTTCGAAACTACGTGAAAACAAAATTATTTTTCTATTTTTTATGTGCTATTTATATCGCTACACCTCTGACTAACCCCTCGCGGAAAACAGGCTTGATGTTATGTGTTATTTGCCTATAAGAAGGGCCAACAAACTAAACATTACCATTTAAAGTCCACTGCATCTGCTTACGTGCACAATAAGATGTCACCATACATTTAAGTGTACATAACTTATGATTCGTGCAGACCATACACCACACACTCCCCTTTCCGATCGCGTTAACGGCGTTTCATCCCTTGACAAATTGAATATACCCAGCGCTGAACACCGGGAGGTTTATACATGATAATATATGGTTTAGCGTACAGGCTCACAAAGGCTATGTTTACCGGTTTAAAATTCATGTTGGTACAGGTTCAAAGGAAAATTTTCTGGCGAACTAGACATGTACTTGCCGTAGCCGAAATGGATCTAAGAGAAATCTGAATTGATATTATTTTTATGTTGTAAATTATTTTATTATTTTATTGATCATGTAGATAAAGGTCAGGTTCGTAATACTCACAACCGGCGTGCGTTGTATGACCAGATGGATGAACGTAAACGAAGCAAAAGGAGTATATAAGGATCGTAGCAGTTAGTGTTCTGTAGCTTCTGCCTACCCTCAGGGGAAGAAGGCTTCTCTTCGAAAAAGAAACAGTCAAATGAGAACATATATGTATGGATGATAATTTTGAAACATAGTACTAAGTAACTCTCTGATATTGTTTTTTTTTTCTCAAGGCGGACTCTAAAAAGATTCAGATTATGGGCATAGGTTATACATACAGATGTTAGGTAAATTACAGATCCATTATGTCCTGCCAAGTAGGCATACAATAATAAATTATGTCAACATGCAGTATACAAAATTTAGTTATCACTTATAAAACAAATCTTACAAAAAGAATTAGTGACAAATTGTAGCAGTTACTAATTATTAAGACAATCTTGGATCGTGTAGTAGGCTTTGTCAATTAAAAATTACGCAATTTATATTTGAATAGTGGGAGTTCCTTGGTGTTTAAAATGTCTACAGGTACCTAATTGTAAATTTTGAATGCCATTCCAAAAAAACTTGGTTAAAAATGTGGTATACTAGATATTTTAAGTGTACACCTTTTTGATTTTAGTTCACCAAATAGATTTTTATTTATTTTAACAAATACTGTAACTTCATAGATGTAAGCTGATGGAAAGGTCAAAATCTTAAACTCTTTAAAGTATGGATCGCAAGATTCAGGAACAAAGATACAAAGGTACCAATTACGCGAACGCATCTTTTTTAAATTACGCTTTAAATAGGCGACATAACCTTACCACTCGACAAACACACCCGAATAGAATGGAAAATTGTCAGTTTCACTTCAGTACCTGAACCGCTTAAGGCGCTGACAAGACCCAATTGGCCAAAATATGCTTCGCTTAAGAAGAAAAATTGTCAAATCTGTATAGTTTGTGGTATCGGAAAAAATATATATTAATTTTGAACATATTTCCCAGAACTTGGTTGTTACCAAAACACGTTTTGAAAACAAAATCTCGATACAAACTAACGTTAAACTAAGCTCTTACTTTGAGTTCTAATCCAAAATATCTGTATCAAATATCAACATACGTACGTATTTAACTAATATCAAGAACGTCTTATTTGAATGCAGAACTTGGTTGTTTTTTATTTTCGATTACTCAACTCAGTTTTGAGTAAATAGATAATTACTTCATATTTTGCAATAAATTACAAGCGTTGTGTCATCGCGCTTCTCTTTCTTTTCTATGGAATTTGACAGTGACCGCGGTTTAGGTGTTGTCAGCGTCTTAATGCTCTCTAGTACTCATTTATTATATTTTGTCCAACTAGAGTTGCACAATTTATAAGAATTAAATTGAATTACAATGGACTTCTAAGCTACCAGTTTATGTAAAAAAATTAAATAAACTAGATATTTTCTTGAAAACAATTGATTGAATAATTTGGAAAATCCAAAAGTGCATGTCTCAGACAGAAACATGCTGACGATAAATATTACGGAAACAAATCTTAGAAAATGTATATATTCTTGTTAATATCTTTTGAATGGTTATGAGTTTGGTAACGAAAATCAATAGGACTCAACCGACGGATAAAAGAAAACTTATAGAAGAAGATTTAGATTAATCCATTGTGTGTGACGACGTGAAACGTGACGACACAAACACACACACTTCCCAACGGAAAGCACTTCACGTAATTTTGTAATTACATTTTTTGTTATATATATATATATATATATCAATTTAAGATATTATATCTAAAAATAGACTAATCATAAAACGTAAAGTCTCTAGTTCTTAAAACTTCCCTGATAGATGAATTCCATGTATAATTGAGACTACAGAAACGATTTTGTTATGAAAAATTCACACTTCAGCGTGTGAGACTCGATGATAGAGTAGAGCACTCTCACACGCTGAAGAGTTATGAATTTATGAGACATGCAAAAGAAAACACTTTAATGCTAATAAAGGCTTTCAAAAGGGAACAAGTTCATTGCAATAGAAAAGTTATCTCATCTAGTACTGATTGGCATAGACAGGCTAAACGTAGGCTAAGGGTTTTGATTATTCCTTATATATAATATTATAAATGCGAAAGTTTGTAAGGATGGATGGATGGATGGATGGATGGATGTTTGTTACTCTTTAACGCAAAATGTACTGAACGGATTTGGATGAAATTAGGCACACAGATAATTTATAACCAGGAATAACACATAGGATACTTTTATCCCGATATACCCACAAGGTCAAAACTTATGTGGGTGAAAACGCGGGGCGCATTTAGTTCCTTATAAATACTAATCCTAACTAAGATTATATCTGCAAAAGTTTGTTTGTTACTTTGTTTGTTACGCTTTCACGCTAAAACGGCTGAACGGATTTGGATGAAATTTGGCACATAGATAGAACATGATCTGGATTAGGAAATAAAATACTTTTAATCTCGATATTCTCGCGGGATCGAGACTTATGTGAATGAAACCGCGGGGTGCAGCTAGTATTATTTACGTATATACAGATTCAATAATAATTCCTTTCTGTTAGTCAATCGACTCATCCACGGCAGAACTTATGATCAGGACCTGTTTACACTTGTCTAGCACAAATGCATACATACATAAACAAACACTTTGTAAAATTTCAACATTTATATCTGTAGTTTTTATGGTATACATAATAAAGAGTATTCTATTATTTTCTATTCTTCTTCCCATATTATGAACAAGGAACAAGGTGTGATGTTATGTAATGTGCTACGTACTAAAAATAGCATGTCGGTACCCATAAAATCTATCGTATTTTACTTCGTAATATTACGAGCTTAGTGGGTAGGCCCCAATGAGCTATTCCCTATTTTATATTTCTAACAAATCTACTAAATAAGTCTTGTAACACCACACCTGCTAGGTGAGATAGTTACAGAAAAAACAGTACATTGGTTCTTTCTGTAATATTGCTGCAAACAAGAACATCGTGTCAGTATTACAACTTACATAGACATAAACCCACGCCTTCTTCCCATAGGGGTAGGCAGAAACTACAGAACGCCAGTTGCTACGATCCTTACATACTCCTTTAGCTTCGTTTACGTTCATACATCTGGTCATACCCGCACGCCGGTTGCTAGTACTACGCACCTGACCTTTCTGAAGAACATCACCAATAAGCACAAATATCAACTTGCGCCAACGCCAACGGTCATTTGCGCAAAGTGTGTCTTTTGGGCAAGTCTCAAATGAGCATGCTCTTTTGGTCGAGATCGCACACGGGTTTTGGGTTTATACGCTTTTCCCATTCCGTAGATGTGACCAAACTTTTACAATAATTGTCTTCACTGCTGAGCATGAGGTCTTGGGTTCGATTCCCAGGACGGGCAAAGTGATATTGGGTTTTTTCATTAAGAATTTTTCAGTAGCGGTTCGTAGTTAGGATTTGTGCCCGGTTGATGGCAATAGGCTCGCCGCATATTAAATGGGACTTAACCATAACTGGTGAAATGTGGGTGTACTATAGGTACACCTCTGCCTAATTATTTTGGAATTACATCAATACTGATAAAATATAAATCTGTCGATAAGCAAAGCTTATTGATATTATAATTGTACAGCCGCTATTTCCCGCGAAGAAATGATTCCACGCAGAAAATAGGTCGTTATTGGGCTTATACTCGTAACACGTGTGAGCACACCTGTAATTGTAATGAATACGTTATTAATTTATTTTATTGAGATAAATAATTAATATCTCGGTTTCGTATAATGGATGTGAAGTAAGAATAATTATTTGTGAGACATAATTATTGGCATGTATTATATTTAATCGAGCTTCAAATAATTCCCATTTTGCTATCCTAAAAGAGCAAAGTCCAGAGTCTGACCTGTAATAAAATAGGTTCAAAATTCACATGTCGGTTTTGATGGTTCAAAGATTTGCGGGACGAAATCAATAATTTCTATTTTTTGTTTTCCTTCAAAATAATAAAATAAATAATATGATGCAAATCAAACCATTGTTTTTTGTTTTTCTCGCATCGATCGCTTACAAACAGGGATTAAATTAGGGCTCTAAAACAGGGATTCCCAAAGTGGTCCCAAAGTGGTTGCAATCCTGGGAAATCAATTTCGACTCCAAGGGATCGATATTGATTGCCCAGGGGTTGACATAAACGAAAACCGATTTTGGGGGTCGATGAGTTCTAAAAACCGACCCCTATTAATTAACACAAGTTCTTATTTGAGACTTTCAAGATACTATAAGTTGTGTTACGTGTACTGTGTACCAACATGTTATAAGAATTACTAATGTTTTAGTAGGAAGTATCTTTGACGTAATTAAAAAAAAATCAACAAGTCGACGCGTGCACAAGTTCGTACAAGACGAAAAAAATTGGCATAGCCAATGTTTTTCTGGTCTGAGGTTTCAGTTCATTTTGGAAAAGGGGTGTCTTGCCCAAAATAGTTTGGTAATCCCTGCTCTAAATTATCAAAGCACATCCATAACATATTAATATTATAATAAAGAGGTAAAATTTTTGAGTTTGTCTGTGTGGGGTAATCTTAGGAACTAATTATCCGGTACAAAAAAAAATCCTTCACTAATGGGAAGTGTTGGATATACTTTACAAGAAATTTCACACGGACGGAGCAGAAGCCAGTTTATAATAAAACTTGAATTCCTTTAATAACCGTCGAGTGTTTCCATAAACCAACAAGCACGTGTAAAGTTTATTTGTTTTAGAAGCTATATCCCGGAGCTATTGAAACTTATCGGGCTATATGACGTCAAAGTACTTACTTCATGAAACTATTATAGCCTTATCTAGCGGTGTATGATTAATATTGCTAACATAATTCATTATTACGTAAAAGTGTCGTATGAATTAATTTAGTGTGGTATTACTTATGATAAATAAAAAATATTAATGTTTTTTGTGACTGTTTCTTTTGGAATTTATTTAATCGAACGTCTAATAATTCCATTTTGCGCTCCTAAAAATATTATTGAACACTCCTAATATAATAATTGCGCCTCATTTTGGGAACCCCAAATAATTCCTATTTGGGTCCTACTAATACTAAATAGCCAAGTAACTACGACCAATTTGGATGTAGCACACGCCCGCCGTTGCCACGGCACCGCTCGCTTCCCCCGCTCGGCTCGCTCGGCTCGCTCGTTGTTGGTCTCAGTTATCACCTAACCTAAACCATTTGGTCGGGGTGCCCAAGCTTAGTTACTGCGGCCAATTTGGCTCCCATGTGGTGGCCACGGTTACTACGAGCAAATCTGATAAAAGGCTAGAAAGTTCAAAATAGGCTCAATTATTTAAAAAAGTTTACATCGTTGAAGCGTAAACGGTTTTAGAGATTCATTAATGTTAAAAAGGGTCTTTCATTACAAGGTCCGGCGAGCGCTATATCCAAGTTGGTCGCAGTTACTTGTATTTTCGGACCCCAAAATCGGAATTATTCGAGGTTTACAAAAAGAGGCATGTTCAATTATGTTTCTAGGATTGCAAAATGGGAATTATTTGAGGCTCGATTAAATACATGCCAATAATTATGTCTCACAAATAATTATACTTACTTCACATCCATATACGAAACCGAGATATTAATTATTTATCTTTCTAATTATAATAAATTAATAACGTATTCATTACAATTACAGGTGTGCTCACACGTGTTACGAGTATAAGCCCAATAACGACCTATTTTCTGCGTGGAATCATTTCTTCGCGGGAAATAGCGGCTGTACAATTATAATATCAATAAGCTTTGCTTATCCGACAGATTTATATTTTATCAGTATTTATGTAATGATGATACATCATGTAAGGATAATTAACAACATCACGCCTGTTATTCCCAAATAACTAGGCAGTGGCTACCACCCACATTGCGCCAGTTATGTTTAGGTCCCATGTAATAGTCCCTAGTAATTATTTACGGGAAATTATTTTTTTGTAATTCCCATGAAATCTGTCCCGAGATATGTAAATTATTTCGGGAGCATGCAAAAATTAGACGTACGAGTATAATGCATGCTTCCGAAATAATAAACAGTTACCTTATCTTACCGTAAAGTAGAAGTAGTAAGCATAACATAACATAACATAACATTATAAATAAACGTATATCGGCTGTTAGAGACATTGCATGTACTTTGTAATTTATTTAAACTCCTCCCCCCCCCCAGGCCATTTTATTGATGGCCGTTTAAATGTTAAAATTTTAATATGAGTTTACCATTAAGATAATTATAAATCGATTCAGATTGGAATCGAACAATATTCTGTCTAGACTAAATCAAGCTTAAAATAATGCACCCGTACCGAGTCTCAATTATGTTGATTACCTCGCCACTAAGCGATTAGCATTATTGTCTGTTATTAAATTGACTTCCTTACACATAATCAGCCTATAATGTTCCCACTGCTGGGACACAGGCCTCCTCTCTATGAGAGGGAGTGGGCCGTAATCCACCACGCGGGCTCAGTGCGGGTTGGTAGATGTCACACGTCTTCGAATTTTTGGTACTAGGACATGCCGGTTTCCTCGGGATGTTTTCCTTCACCGTTTGACTTCCTTAGTGAGCGTGACCTTTTTAGGATCCTGTTGATTTGGTATTTTAGCTGATTATATCACTACACTGGCTCACTGGCTCACCAAGCCTCTCGTGCAGGGCCACTACACTTCGTACCTTTTCCCACCACTTGTGGTGATTGACAGATGATTTTCGTGGTGATACCTCACTATTTGTGTGACAGTGTTTACATATTTAGGCAAATTTCGCGCCCTCACGCCGCAGGAGACGCCCTGGGCATCGGGAATCCCAGGCCAATTCTAGGCCACCGTAGGCGCGGGCTTGCGGACGGTGAGCAATGGGTAGCTTGCCATCTGATAAGGACCAGGCCCGGGTCGACGGCGCGTTGTGTTCCACGCGCGCCTCAAAGAGGTGTCAGCACAAGTGTATGGGTCCACTAGGGCCGATGCCTGCCGAGGTCGCGGGGAAGTCTGAAAGGGATACCGTGGCCTCTGGCAACATGGAAGGAACACGGGTGGGTTTTAGTCAGTAAGAGTCTGAGATGCCCTCCCGCTCCGCCCAGGGCGGGAAAAATTAAAACGAATTATTTTAAAATTATAAAACGAATTATTTTAAAATTATGAAACAAATACAGTTTGCAAAACTTTTTTTTTATTATCAAAATTGCTCCCCAAAAGTAATCCTCATATTCAAAATTAATTTATGTACGTTACACGTCCGTGTTTGGCTACCAAAAAATCATATGTGTACCAAGTTTCAACTTAATTAGTCCAGTAGAAATGGAGCACATCGGCTGTGACAGACGAACCACAATATAAATACACGTAGTAAACATGAAATTGTGATACCCAAATTTACATTAACAAATACAAGCAAATAATTTGTTATCAACAGTATCCGCTTTTATAACAAGTCGCCAAAGTCGGTAACAGAACTTAGCGATAAAAAGTTCAAACCCCACATCAAACGTGTCCTTATCAAAAACGCATATTACAAGATTAAAGACTACGTTGAAGACAAGTAAGTTTGGCAATAATTTCTTCTGCACATGTGGCTTTCCTGGTACCTCATAAACGGCATAACTATGTAAATGTCTATTAACTGCTCCCAAATTACGGTTTTTTTTTATACATACTTTTTTGACATAATGTTTTCATTATTTGACATTATATTATACCTACAACTTTGATATCAAACTATTTATTAGTGGATTTTGTGGACAAGTTATAAGGATTTTGTGAATTCAGACTTGTTGTCATTTTGTTTAAATAGGTTTTTATTTTTATTATTTTATTAATAGACTAGATTTGTAGACCATTTATTTTTTGTTGAGTACTTCTTGACATACAATGTCCTCCCATACCTACATACTAACACTGTGATATGAAAACATTGTAAAAGCCAATTATTTTTAAAAGAGTGACCGTGGAGTTTCTTGCCGACTCTTCATAGGAAACGACCAATTGGAACCGTGCACCTAGCTTCTGACGTTTCATAAGTGCCCATGTAGGTTTATGTAAAGAAAAAAATGATTTGATTTTGATTTGATTTGAATAGAAAACAGACAGACAGCCAGCCAGACAGACAGACAGCCAGCCAGTCAACCAGACAGACATACAAACAGACAGCCAGCCAGACAGACAGACACACGAGTGATCCTATAATTGTTCCGTTTTTTCCTTTTGACGCACGGAACCCAACTAAAAAACATAAAAAAAAAACAGATATATAGCTACTTATGAACACAGATCATAAATAGTCGGCAGCTTCACGTCATGACTGTGACAAGTAGGCTTCCACTCAGCACGATGCTGTGCTAGGTGGGTCCCACAGCACAGCGCTGATTTCTATGGTCACCCGGACACGACGTACAGAAACCAAGTCAGGTTTAGAGATTTTTACGGATAAGACAAAAATAGGCATAATATATTATACCACTAAACAAATTTATAGCTTTCTTCTATTTCTGGCAATCATTGAAACAAGATAGAGACAGAATTAGGTTTTTAATACGCTTAGTGCTAAATTCAAGTTGGCCATAAAAATAACTGGGGAAATTGAATAGGCGTGGGGTTATAATATCAAAAATTTGTTCACAAATAGTAATTTCGCTAGCGAGAAATTTCTTTTTTTAATATAAAATATATCCTATGACAATCGCCTTCGTATTCGTCATCATCGTCATCATAATTTCAGCCAAAAAACGTCTACTACTGGACATAAGCCTCCCCCAAGCACCGCCACTTCGACCAGTTCTGTGTTTTGCGCATCCAGCGGATTCCTGCAGCCTTCACAAGGTCATGGGTCCACCTAGTTGGGAGGCCATCCAACGCTCCGGGGATCGTGCAAGTCGTGCAAGATCACATGATCCCCGGTGCAAGTGTGGGAAGGGAACACCGGGATGGTTCTTAGTTAGTAAGAGTCTGACAGACCCCTCCGCCCGCTCCAGGGCGGAAGACACCCATGAATATTTTCCACATCGAAAACAAAAGCCCATCCAACGCTACGTCTTCTGGTACGCGGTTGCCACTCCAGAACCTTTCGGCCCATTGTCAAGTTTGGCAATTCTTCAGGTGAAATACGCATTAGTGAATTAATTTTCGGAATCGGATCAGTTAAGTAGTTTTGAAGATTACCCCCTGCATACAAACTCACAAATGTTACCTATTTATAATATTGATAGTTGCGCCCCGCGGTTTCACCTGCATGTCTCGATCCCGTGAGAATATCGGGATAAAAAGTATTATATGTCCTAATCCAGGTCATGGTCTACCCACGTGCCAAATTTCATCCAAATCCGTTCAGCCGTTTAGCGTGAAAGCGTAACAAGCAAACTCACTTTCGCATTTATAATATTAATTAGGAAGTTAGGATTAGAATGTTTATCTAATGACATAGGTACTCGTATGTCATGTATTTTTCGTTCGTTTGAGTAATACATTAATATTAAATCCTCTACTCCAATCTAGCCTTTTCCCGACTATGTTGGGGTCGGCATTCAGTCTGATCAACTAGATGCAGCTGAATACCAGTATTTTATGGAGCGACTTCTTTTATATTTTTCAACTACAATATTAAGTCGGTTCTCGGAATAAATTCATCCGAACTACGAACCCTTCATTGTGCGTGGTCCGACACGCACTTGGCTGGCTTTTTTTTATTTATATAAATTGTTTTTTATGTTTCTATGATTGTGTTAGTTTGTGATCTTCCTGTGTGAGCCCCAATATATATTTTTTCTTTCTTTTCTTTCATTCTTCGTTTCTTTCTTTTCATTTTTTTTCTTTACTTTTTTTCTTTATTTATTTATTTAACCATTTATGTACACATTTAAAGAAACAGACAAGAAGAAACGAACAGAAAAATACGTACAAAGGTGATGTTTATGTATAAAGAAATTTCTTCCAGCATACCTGCGATAGGAAAGGACATAATATAAAGAGATGTAGACAACGTGTGTAAAAGTAGAAGAGAAAATACGATAACAACAAAACTTTCTCTCGTAGGTTGTATCTAGTTCGTGGAAGCTGTACCTTCAAAATATTAACCAAGTAAACGAGTTGTGTTTAACACAAATTGGGTATCAGACTGAAATAAAATTTTCCTTTTGCAGGACCAACTCCAAGTTTTACGATAATTGCTTTTATTGGCTATTTATTAGTCGTAAGGTTTTAAATCTGAAATAAACTCCAGGCTACCACAATATCCACAAAGGTACAATTACAGAAAATTACGTTACTTATGGAATTTCTACCCCCCAAGTAAAATTATGTATTTATGCACGAATCCATGTTATTTCTGATACCCGAGTTCATTTCTCACCCAACATGGCAGTTTCAAGAGATTTGATGAAACATTGTAATGTACTTAATGTGTAATAAATTGTTCAGCCTATAAAACTGCTACATATTTTATTATCATTATTTATTTATTTTGGTGAATCTCTTCGATCAATATATTTATATATTTATGTTAGTATTGTTGGTACCTAGAGGCATGACGAACAGGGTGTAAAGTTCACTCATCCTTCATAGAAAAGGGAGGATCCTCCGACCAGACGGGTGTCGTGTCTGGTGGGCAACTGCCCGACGGTTGATGTCGGGATGTTGTATATATTCTAGTTGCGCGGTAAACTCTACTTGTGCGATGCAAGATTTTGCGTGACGTCAGTGTGTTGCGTAGTTCGCATGTGGCGATGTAGATGCCGCCACATACCTAACTGATCTCTATGGCTGTCCTTGTCCACTGATTTTGGAAAGAACAGCCAAAAAGGCCAACAATAGCATTTAGGATGCTGTTGCTGCTGCTTTGTAGACGATGCAGCAAGGAGTTCACTTTCGCGCGCATGATGGCTTTAAAGCCATCCGTACGCACTTCAGCAAACATACCAGACTCTGTAGGTTCACTGCGTATGTTTCACCCACAGGCCACTCGAGTAAAACGACTGGCAGAACGCCTTAAAAAGTGTTATTTTCACTTCGTTGGTGCAACGTGCGAACCTGCAAGCGAGCGTAATGCCTCTCACCGGCAAAGCCCTGCGATCCCTCTCTATGTGCTCGTCATCCTTAAGTTCACCTGTTACAATGTGACCCAGATACTTAAACCTCCACTACTTTTAAGGCTGCACTGTTCATTTAATGGCATGACTGTACTAAGCGAGGAAAGGCCGTGAACTTTGATGTTTGTGTCGTAGTTCAGGTCACATCATAATTTATGCAAGCTTGCTTACGCTTTTGCCAGTTATCGCACTTTGTGTACACAAAAACTAAAATATCACATAGCATAACATC
The DNA here is from genome assembly GCA_905333075.3 of Atethmia centrago. Lineage (NCBI taxonomy): Eukaryota > Metazoa > Arthropoda > Insecta > Lepidoptera > Noctuidae > Atethmia > Atethmia centrago. The sequence goes on from HG995369.1 coordinate 26,047,424, forward strand.
ACGCCTGAGCAGCAGCAACGTGAGCAGTAGCCCAGTGGTAACGGCTGCGACTTACATGTTGTAGGTAAATTATTTCATCACCACATCACAATTATTTCATCTGCTTTCAAAACGGTGAAGGAAAACATCGTGACATCTACCAACCCGCACTAGGCCCAAGTGGTAGATTACGGCCCTCTCACAGAGAGAAGGACTGTGTCCCAGCAGTGGGAACATTATAGGCTGATTATGTTAACATCACGCCTTGTTTTCACGACGGGTTAAGTACAGGTCTACCTATAGTACACCCACATTTCGCCAGTTATGTTTAAGTCCCATGTAATACGGCGAGCCTATTGCCATCAACTGGGCACAAATTGATAATCCAGACTGCGACTAAGATATCCCAGAAAGAAAAACCCAATAACACTTTGCCTGACCTAGGAATCAAACCTAGGATACTCTTAGCAGTATCGATTGCGACCACTAGATCAGTGTGGCAGTAATAAAAATATAATACACTGTTAAGTACACAGCCTTCACGGGAATGTTTGAAAGGGTTACCGAGGCCCCTGGCAACACTGGCAACAGAAGGAACACGGGTGGGTTTTAGTCAGTAAGAGTCAGACACACCCTCCCGCTCCGCCCAGAGCGGGAGAAGTTATTTTAATTTCCCACCCAAAAGAAAAAATACACAGCTTTTTTTTTACCAGCCTACGCTGTCCCGCCCCTGGCAAAGACCTCCCTCTACTCCTTCCATCTTTGGCGAGCCCGCGCGTCCTCTTTCCAGTTTTGACGAAACTTATACACTTCGCCCCGCGATCTGACCTGAGACCTACGTGGTCTGCCGCGACCCCGTCTCACTGTCTCCAGTCATCAAAGTACAGTCGTTTGCTCATCAAATTACCACAAAGTGTCAAATTTTCTCATTCGATTTTGGATTTAACCGTCAACATTTTAAGGTTTAAAATCATTTGGAAAAATTTAACAGTTTCTGGTTACTCGAAGTGCTGGCGACTGTACACAGCCTAGTATAGCTTTTTTGTTTTTTTTGGGTGGGAAATCATCAAATAACTTCTCCCGCTCTGGGTGGAGCGGGAGGGTGTGTGAGACTCTTACTGACTAAAACCCACCCGTATTCCTTCCGTGTTGCCTGTGTTGCCAGGGGCCTCGGTAACCCTTTTGGACTGCCACGCGACCCCGGCAGGACCCTAGTATACCTACCTTTTCATTTCCTCTAACATAAACCTTCCCACGGCTCAAAAACTCTCTTTCAAATTCATTTACATTTCTCTAAATAGCCTTCTGGTATTTTCTAGAAATAACATGTTTGTACCTATAAAATCTATGGTAGCTCCGTAATATTAAAAGCTTATTGGGGCTTTATATTCCCTATTGTAATTTTTTTATGATTATATTAAATAAGTCCAGATACACCTTTTGCTAGATGAGATGGTTACAGAAAAAACCATTATGAGAACCTTCTGCAATTAATAGAATACTAGCTTCTGCCCGTGACTTCGTTTGCGTATTTTAGCATATCATATGGCAATTGGGGATAGCTTAGCTCTATCAGTGGAAGAATTTTTGAAATCGGATGAGTAGTTTTGAAGATTACCCCCAATGTACAAACTCACAAAAAAAGCTTCATATTATTAGTATAAAATCAAAATCAAAAGTCATTTATTCAAACTAGGCTGAGAATCAGCACTTTTAGAACGTCAAAATTACATAAGACAGTCCCTCAAAACGCCCACCCTTCGCCACTTCCTAGTGCTTTAGCTGGAAAGAAGAAGTGGCTAAGAAATTCCCCAGCAGCACAGCTGTCTGTTTAGTTAGAGAAAAAAATGGATTCTATACAACAGTATGCAAAATAATTTACACCACGTTCAACACAAAACATTAAATTATTAGCCATATGTCAGCTAGCACACCACTATACCAACAAAAAAAAGAAAAGAAAATGACCGAAAACTATTCTTATTAACAATAAAAGCCTCCAAGTATAAAGGGCGTGCCCGCTTACATATATCTACAGCTGTAACAGTCACAAATGATGAACTAGGACCATCAAAGTAAAATAAATAAACACTTAATTACTAATAACAAAACAAAACAATGGTCAGCAAGACGACCAGTCACCACAAGCAGCACCCGTTCACGAGCATAACGCAAAAATCAGCCATTACCCCATAGATTGAAACATTAATGAACACAATCTAGTGAAACCTTATTTGTTCGACAATCCATACATGAAACCTACTTTGAAGAAAAACAAAGCAAGGAAAACTCGCAATAGTTCCAATAAAATAAAGCTAAAAATAAAACAGTTGAATTATGGCCCGAAAGTTTCTTTAAACACAATCGAGGTCGGTATTTTTTTTTTTTTGTGAGAATCTTGCTAACTTTCCCCGTAAAAGATAAATAAAGTTAGCAAGTTGGGGTTCGACGCTATGGAAACATTGTAATACAAGTTAGTGACCTATTTAGGACATTCTTTTTTCTTTATACCCGACTAGCGAAAACCCAAAGGAGGATTAATTTTACAGGCTATGTATGTATGTTCATCTATTCTCTCATAACTCCTAAACGAATCGTCGTTGGAAGCCATGTGACGTCTCACGCTTATGCCTTAAGGCACAGATACATGACTTTAGTGACTTTAAAATCCGTTATTACGTTTTTATATAATGAAAGTAATTTATGCAAAAAATGTATGTTAAACTAGAACGCATACACGTCAATTCTATTTGTGAATTTTTAAGTATTGTAGTAAAATACTTTATGAAATAAATTCAGGAAGTAATGTCTGCCCAAAGCATAAAAACTATATTACTTTCTAAATACTTAAGTTTTTTTTTTCGCATGACCAGACTATTTTATTATTTACCTAAATTTGTATCTGTGATTATTTTCAAATATTCATCTTTTCGTTATTAAAACTAAATATTCCGAAACCAAATGTCGACGCGGCGTGAGTGCGACACGCATTTGAGTGCCCAAGGTCAACGGCGATTACACGACCCTTAACTACATGACATACCTATAATGACGTGTGACTGTGGATATACGAAAACCGATGTTATTTTTAATTTATCTGTCTGTGATGTCATGTTTAGTTATATTTTTTTAGTTTGCACTTTCGTCGTAGTTGAGTTTTAGTCCTTAATTTGTTTTTTTTTTCAAACACGAGTATGCGGGTACATGGCAATGTTTTTAATCGTGACTATTCTTTCTTGGATATCACTAATTAAGAAAGAAAACACCGTAAAGAAATCTATACATAGTGGCGCCGATTCCCTTGTTCACAAACTAAACTAAATTTAAGTTCAGTGCATCTTTTTCTTTCTATTTCATTAAGAAAAGGACAGAAGATAATTTTTAGTTTAGTCCTGTCAAATTAATCAGCGCCTGTCACTACTCCATACAAGTTTAGACGTGATTAAAAACTTGCCTACTAAAATTACGTCAATTTACGTCAAGCGCTGATTAATTTGACAGGACTAAACTAAAATTTATCTTCTGTCCTTTTCTTAATGACATAGAAAGAAAAAGATGCACTGAACTTAAATTTAGTTTAGTTTGTGAACAAGGGAATCGGCACCATTGTGTCTTTAACCAAAATCATAGAGTATAACGACGCTTGGTTTTTCTTTGCATGATACTTACCAAAGAAAAATAACTCCTATTGTGATTTTAGTCAAACTTTAAACAATAATCTGGTAAACTGTTATTCGACGGATTCCTTTTAGGGCCTGCATGCAGTCTTGACATAGATAGCGATTGCTTTACGACCGAATTCGGTCGCAAAATCCCTAAGCAATTGTGACCGTCAAAATTGCTTGGCAAGATAGTTATTTTTTCGTGCTTGTCCAGCAATTTTGACTGACTAGGGGACTATTAGGACTTTGCGTCCAAATTCGGTCGTAAAGCGATCGGTATTTGTGGTGAGACTGCAGGCCCTGGACGAAATAGTGGGAGCCCATTGCAACATTAAAGCACCCCATATAGCCTAGGTGAAAATTCATGGGATTCGAGAAATCCAGGATTTCTGATAATTTTCCCAAAATCATGAATATATTTTTCTCTCACCTCCCAGTTTTAACGGCCATCAAAACATTTTAATTTGTTACAAATAAAACTTTTAAACAGTGTAAACAATAAACAGTGTAGTCAAAAGTACTCATACTTGCTTTGTCTACACTGTATTTTGTTTAAAAAAATTACACAACATAATTAACACAGTAGGTACGCAATCCAAACATACATTCCAGAAGGAAATTAATACCAAATACAGATAAAATACTACATCATATTCCGGGAAACCTCACTGAAATCCAATCACATTGCTCTCGACGATACATCAGTTTCAATCCAAATATCACAAATAAAATATTGCTCGTAACTTAGTTGTCCGTCGACAAATATTGGCTAGGGTTGGAACATTATTAAGTTGCGGGTTTAAACCTAGCAAATACGGTTGGTATACTAAAACCTTAACCGTACCCAGAATCTTCTTGTATTATTCAACTAGCTTCTGTCTACGTGGATTTCGGAAAAGATCCCACGGGAACGTACTGGCGGGATTAAAAGTATATTTATGTTAATTGCAAAAACGTCAGAATGGATGTGGATGAAATTTGGAACACAGATAGCCTAGAACTATCTGTGTGGCAAATTTCATCCAAATCCGTTTAAACGTTTTTGCGCCAATCCCGAACATACATCCAAACAAACGGATAAAAAACCTAAAATTTGTATTTACAGCATCAGACTCGTTCCCACACCTCGTAGTAATTACTTTATTTAAAAAATATTTAACATATAGTTTTGAATATTTGAATATATGTATAGATGCTAAAAGCTACGTCAAATTGACGCGTCAACTTCAATTGACAAGTACCTAACGAGTTTGAAGTTCAAAAGTCAACGTTTTCGTAAGGTGATCGAACTAATGCGATTTTTGAGACCATTATGTTTATCTATAAGTGGCAGGTTGGCAAACATGACAACAAGATAACCCCAGATGGGTTATCTTAAGCATCGCATATCAAGAAGGCGTGGGGTAAACGTAACATAAACGAGTTTTGCACATTATATTAATTTAGTTTCCAAGACTTTATTCATATCTATGGGTGACACTAATTGTGCTTGCCGCAAAAAAAATAAACCAAAAAATTTTAGATGTACAAACGGTTAGTTGTACTTTCAATTAAAAAAATCGTTCGAATTTACGTTACTTTTAAATACTTTGCGCGTTCGTGCCAAGGGTTGCAGTCTCGACAAAGATAGCGATCGCTTTACGATTAAATTTTTCGGTACGGTAATGAATTATTTTCAATCAGAAGCCCTGGGGCTGCAGTCTCGAAATAGATAGCGATCGCTTTATAACCGAAGTCGGTCGCAACGTCCTAATGGAGGCCCTAGACATTCAAAATTGCTTGGCAACATTGTGATTTTTTCGTGTTTGTCAAGCAATTTTGACTGTCTAGGGACTCCATTAGGACTTTGCAACCGACTTCGGTTATAAAGCGATCGCTATCTATTTCGAGATTGCAGCCCCAGGGCTTCTGATTGAAAATAATTCTTTACCGTAGCCTAGACGTATAACATAAGGAGTTTGCAAATGTGTTGAGAACGTAAGAGACAAGTTAAAATGTCTAATGTGCTTACATTTCCCGATAACATTTGTTTTTTTTTCAACCTTTACCACTGCCCCGCTGGGAAAAGGTCTCCCCCATAACTTTCCATTGTTCCAATCTTCCGAAAACGCATCTAGGTCGTCAAGCCAGCGTTTCCTAGGCCTCCCTGAGCGACGACGCCCGTCTTCTGCGACTGCGTGACGTTTATACATAACCAACCCCCACTTCTTTTTTTTGGGGTGGGAATTTATCAAATAACTTCTCCCGCTCTGGGCGGAGCGGGAGGGTGTGTCAGACTCTTACTGACTAAAACCCACCCGTGTTCCTTCCGTTGCCTGTGTTGCCAGGGGCCACGGTATCCCTTTCGGGCTTTTCCCGCGACCCCTATAACCGACCCCCGATAACATAACATCTGTTTATTTTAAAACTGAAATACACTAATTTCGCTTGTATCCCCGGAAGAACTATTTCTAAGGCTGAGGCTACTTAGACCGCGACGTGACCTGCGACACACGAGCGAATAAAACCAATAAATGAATGCACACGTATATGGCTACACCGTAAATCAACTATTACTAGCGATCTTTGATTTATTTAAGCGATCGGAACAACATTACTGTAAAAACGGCATTGGCTATATCAACATATTAGCGAAACTAGCCGCATGAATCACTCATGCTAATTCGTTGTGTAGCATGTGTACTGTAGCCACGTCATCGCCAAATATACGCCGGATTTTCGCTTATAATGAAGCCATAATTTATCATATAGACTACCTCGATTTCCGGCCACCGTAGGCGCGGGCTTGCGGACGGTAAGCAATGGGTAGCTCACCGTCCGGTAAGGACCAGGCCCGGGTCGACGGCGCGTTGTATTCCACGTGCGCCTCAAAGAGAGGTCGTCAGCACAAAGGTAGGGGTCCACTAGGGCCGATGCCTGCCGGGGTCGCGGGAAGGTACTTATGGGTCACCGAGGCCCCCGCAACACAGGCAATGGAAGGAATACGGGTGGGTTTTAGTCAGTAAGAGTCTGACACACCCTCCCGCTCCGCCCAGAGCGGGAGAAGTTATTTGATGAATTCCCATCAAAAAAAAAAAAAATACCATGTTTATCTCGTTTCGCTCTTTCAGTCGCATCCCAAATCGCTGCCTACTGTAGCCTCAGCCTCAATGAGCTGTTTAAAGAGATAATTGCACGATGTTAAAATTTCAAGTACTGAAAACCGTTAGTATTTCTAAAACTATTGATTTCATTATGAATGCACAGTTATATTTTATCCGCTCTTATTTCCTCGTTCGTTTGCCTCGTTTGTCTAGCTATCGCAAGCGCTACTGCTGAGCATGAGGTCCTGGGTTCGATTCCCGGGTCGGGAAAAGTGTTAGGTTTTTCTATCTGGAATTTCTCAGTAGCAGCCCGGAGTCTGGATTTGTGCCCGGTTGATGGCAATAGGCTCGCCCCCTAATACATGGGACTTAAAAACATAACTGGTGAAATGTGTGTGTACTACAGGTACACTCTGCCCAACCCTTCGGGGAAACAAGTAGTGATGTTATATTATTTAAAACATAATTACTTCAATATTTTTAATGAAATTATTAAAATACCTTCTTAAGAGAATTTTACTTGGTATGAAGCATCAAAGAGATTTAAAAAGAATACAAGTTGCTGAAAAAGGTGGATCCTAAGTATTTCAATAATGTAGGCCTAAGCTATTTTGTTAAGTCGTAGAATGGTTTGAGCTACTGAAAGTATCTCCTAAACGTTGAATGAAGCAGATTTTTTTTTACAAAAAAAAAATCTGCTTCCAACCAACGAGGCTGTCCTCGTTGATCTAGTGGTTGCAAGCGCTACTGGTGAGAATGAGGCCATGGGCTCGACTTCCAGGACGGGCAGTGTTATTAGCTTTTTCCATCTGGAATTACTCAGTGGCGGCCCAATATCGGCCTGGATTTGTGCTCGGGTGATGGCAATAGAGTCGCCCCCTATTACATGTGGGTGTACTATAGGTGCACCTCTGCCTAACCCTGCGGCGAATACAGGCGCGATGATATTTTATAATCTAAAAGAATTTGAACGTTTTTTTTGTTTTTAATGACCTGATAATCATCTCAATTATGTTTATAAATAATCTTAGTAAGACTCGTGGTATATTACTTTCCGATAAAAAAAAAATTCAATACGCCGGGACAGGACGCTCTAGGACGACATATAGTGACCTCATTGGTGATGTTCTGCAGAAAGGTCAGTAGTAGTAACACTCGCAACTTCCGTACGTGTATGACCAGATGAAAAGGAGTATGTAAGGATCGAAGCAAAAGGAGTATGTAAGGATCGTAGCAGGTGGCATTCTTTAGTTTCTGCCTGCCCCCATGAGAGGAAGGCGTGAGTTTGTGTATGTCATTTTAAGTAAAATTTTGTATCGTTGACAAAACCAAATCAGTTTTAAAATAATGTAGTTATACGTACCTATTTATATTTATGAAGTCGCTATAAAAATATTTGAAAATAACAGAGTAAAAACGATTGTGTCCATTGTAAATACATATATTTACAGACAATGGACATATCCATTGTCTGCAAATAAACACAATGGACATATTATAACATTATAAATACAAAATATTACCAAACCAGAGTAAATGTTATTGTGTGTCGCATGTCACCATAATGTTTAATAGGCATAAATTATATTTACCGTGTAATTATATTAGAAATATAAATCCGGTAAAATTTATCGGGACTATTTATATAAATTGCATGCAAAATTGCACATGCAAAATTTTCAAACAGTAGAATTCGTTTAAAAATATAATTGAATTAATATTATTAATTATATGTATTAATTCTATTCCTATTTGGTATTTAGTATTGTATATTTTATTGAGTTGGATCTAGTATCGTTTGGCAGGAGTTGGGGGGTAAAAGGGGCTAAAGTTGGTAGGGGTTGGGTCCCCGATTATAACGCAAGCACTCTTATTACAAGTTAATGCATATTTTTCGAGAAATTAATAAAAAAAATGTTTCTAACCTCAAATCCGATAAGAAGCGAAAACGAAACGTTTAGAATGGGCGATTGACAACCAAATCTGCCCAGTATCTGTAGTCAGTATCCAGTATCCAGTATCAGTATTTGTAGTCAGTCCGTGGTATAAAATGTCGGGCAAAATCGATAACACGAAACGTAAACAATAAAACAGGTATGCCATTTGCGTCATGTGTCACTGTCATTCGTTTTCGATCGTTCCGTTTCTCCTCGAGTTGCGTGATTTAATCTCTGTGTTTGTACTTCCACTGATCGTATGTGTGTACAAAGGGCAATATTACTACTGTTACTAGGAGAACTTAGGATGCAAGAGCGAGCGAAGCGAGCTCGGGACTTGGGGCACCCCGACTTGGACAGGTTAGGTTAGGCGAGCGGAGCGAGCGAACTTAGATCCCGCCATCCCCTTCGAGGTTATTTTTTTTAAACCCTCATACTACGCCTTTTAAGCGATTTCAAGTGTTTTGAGGTTAGGTTATAATATTTTTTTCTCAAGAACGGTGCGTTACCTTTTCATGGGAGTGATGCCAGGGGGCAGGGGGCACCCCCCCTTAACTTCTTCCGTGAAGCGGGGCTCATAATAGGGCTTTTTAAGCGACTAAGTGTTTTGAGGTTTGGTTACAATAATTTGTTTTTCTCAAGAACGGTGCGTTGCCTTTTCATGGGAGTGGTGGCAGGGGGTAGGGGGCACCCCTAGCCGCCGCAGGATATGCCCAGTGCGTCGGGAATCCCGGGCGGATTTCCGGCCACCGTAGGCGCCGGCTTGCGGACGGTGAACAATGGGTAGCTCACCGTCCGGTAAGGACCAGGCCCGGGTCGACGGCGCGTTGTATTCCATGCGCACCTCAAAGAGATGTCGTCAGCGCATAGGTAGGGGTCCACTGGGGCCGATGCCTGCCGGGGTCGCGGGAAGGTACTTATGGGCCACTGAGGCCCCCGCAACAGAGGCAACAGGAAGAAATACGGGTGGGTTTTAGTCAGTAAGAGTCTGACACACCCTCCCGTTCCGCCCAGAGCGGGAGAAGATATCTGATGATTTCAGACCCTCAAAAAAAAAAAAGGGTGTAGGGGTCACCACCCCCAACCTCCCGCCCCACCCCGCTCCCACCCCCCTTCTCCTGACAAATGATACTCGATTTTTACCATTTTATTTTATAATCTAACACATAACACAATAATATGTATTATCATCATCATCTGCCTAGCCTTTTCCCTACTATGTTGGAGTCGGTTAGCTGAATGAAAGCTAAATACCAGTATTTTACATGAAGCGACTGCCTATCTGACCTCCACAACCCAGTTACTGGGTAACACAATACCCCTTGGTAAGACTGGTTGTCATACTTTCGAGCTTCTGAAAACCCGTAACGACTGTCAAAGATCTACAAATGACAGCCGGGACCAACGGCTTATCGTGGTTTCCGACGCACGGAGGGGTCTTGGTATATAAACGCGCGGCAAGCGTAGCTTAACCTGATCGATCGACCCGTGCGGTATACATATATCAACTCAATAATATGTATATAGAGTATAAATTAACAAAAACATTATAAGAATAGCATAAAAAAACAACTTGAAGCTATGATAACAAATTAATTACAAATTACACAGAAACAGCTAGATTTATTTACAAGTTTTGTCATATAAAAATATTTTATTGTATAATAACATTTCTCCAATAGCATTTTTTCTAACAGTTTTTTGAACATTTTAATAGAAAAAAAAATTGTGAATGAGTGATGTGCGATGTGTGTGAATGTGTGATGTGTGTGTGTGTAAGTGTTGTTCTTAAGTAGGGACGTTTTATCATTACCTGTGTACAATGGTTGAATTAAGACATCGCACAAGACCAATAAAATGGTCTTGTGCGTTGTCTTAATTCAACCATTGCCGTAAATAAGTGCTTGTTTCATCTAACAAATAAAGCTGCTTCTAGTTCATACAAGCATGCCAATGATAAACATTTAAGGGCCTTAAATACTGGTTGACAGCTTTCTGTAGACTTAAGTCCTGTTATTGATCTAAGACAACGTTTTTTTAAAGAATTAATTGTTAAATAATTAAAATTATACTGGTGGACAGCTTTCTGTAGACTTAAGTCCTGTCATTAATTCAAGACAATGTTTTTGTTAAATAAATGATTACTTGCTTCAATTCAGGCATACACACGTTTTTGTTGCTGTAAATATAAGCTATATCTTTCTTCTATTTAGATAAATAAAAACCGGCCTAATTCGCGTCGAGTCACGCACGAAGGGTTCCGTACCATTATTTATAAAAACGCCAAAAAATTATGTCTGTCGTATGGGAGCCCCCTTAAATATTTATTTTATTCTGTGTTTTAGTATTTGTTGTTTTAGCGGCAACAGAAATACATCATTTGTGAAAATTTCAACTGTCTGACTATCACAGTTCATGAGATACAGCCTGGTGAGAAACGGACAGACAGACAGACGGACAGCGGAGTCTTAGTAATTGGGTCCCATTTTACGGAACCCTAAAAATACTATGCTGTTCGTTGGTAAGCGCGTCACTTGAGAACAGCGGAAAAATATTCGAAATAGTCCGAATTAGGCTCATGTGGAATGAAAAATTGGAAAGGTTGCCCGCAAAATTGGAAAATTCAGGAAATACCCAAAGTGATTTTTGATTGGATTTTTGTATGAACTCAAAACCATATTGAAATGATTGAAATGTTGACAAGACAACGTCTGTCGAGTCAGCTAGTATTACCTACCTAATATTCCAAATGTTCTAGATCTGTTCAATAAAATCTCCAAATGGCTGGTCGACACTTCCCCAGACCCAAGGGTCGGCTTAAACCGTGGCCAGATGCTAAGCATTGCCATTCAACGTGGCTATGCTGCATGTCGGAAGAATTTTTCGACGCTTTATTTTTTAGGATATTATATTGCTGTTTATTAATTTATTAGTTAAAAGTTGTTATTTATATACATTCTGAATTCTGAATAAATGTATATTTTTAATGAAAGAAATGATTAACAACAGTTAATCATTTCTTTCATTAAAAATATACATGTTTCGGTAACAACCGAGAAGGTACTTATTGGACAGAAGTACGGCCTTAAGTACCTGACTATGAAGTCTAATGACGTCACTATAAAATGTATTAAAAATATCGAACACTGAATAAATATTCTAAGTAAGGAAATGCTAGGAATTTCCTTCGTTGTCGACTTATTTATTTATTATTATGAATTATTATTATTTTATTTTTGTACAAACTTAGTTTCTGTAAATTTCCAATATCCCAAAAATTGGAAATTTTCTTAAAATGTAATCCTAATATCATCTTTATTTTATGATTTTTTTACATCATACGTGATTTTTGATAAAATATTTTCCGTTTATTTTTAATAAGAATCGTTCAAATTCTATCCTATGTATAATTAAAAAATGCTTTTGTAGAACCTACCAGTTTTTTGAAGGCATGTGACCGGCCAACAAATGTTCAAAATTATGGCCCAAAATGTTAGAAAAAAAATACACTTTTCTTACTAAATAAAGTAATTCCTACCTATATAAATTAATTTAAAAAGTAATAACAAGAACTATTTTAAAACTACGTACCTTCAACACAAGTCCATTTGAAAAATAAAAAACAAAACACTCAAAACACAAATTTGAAAATCGAATTCAAAATTTTAAACAAAATAACTGTCACTTCATACGTCACGTTCACAAGCACTATTTGAATTTGGAAAGTTCTATTCGGTAGCGGAGCGGACGAAGCGCGCGTGCGGCCGATCCGACGGTTATGGCCGAATGACAGCCGCGCCGCACCTGTTGTGTTCGCTGCTTTACGTTAACGAGGGACCATCAACTATGAATCGGGTTGTTATATGCTGTTGCGATTTAGAAGCAGTAGGTACTTGAGTTTTTCATTGTTGGTCGTCTTAAGCTCTTCGCCTTCCAGAGCATTCTTGGCAGTTGAGATTAAGTAGGGTAATTATTAAAGCATTGGAGCTTTGTAAAGTTTTTCTTTTTGCTATTTGTTTCAGCGCATTTTCCTTTTTAACCAATTTAAAAAAAAAAAGGAGGAGGTTCTCAATTCGGTTGTATTTTTTTAACCTTTTGACCGCCACAGTCATGTATAGACGACTGAGCAAAATGTGCCCAGCACGCCACGGTCACGACTACATGACAGATTTTAAGGAATAATTTGTAGCTTGGCGCTTAGGGCACGTCTTTGTTTTTTTGACGTGACGTGAAATGTTTGTTATCTTAGAAATCAGAACTCCATCGCGGTCGTTTAAAACCAATTTGGAAAAAATATTTTTTATTTGAAAGTACATTCTTCCAGATTGGTCCCATTTTTTATCAAAATCCATTTCTGGTGATAGGATCCATGAGGAATTGAGGGAACTCCTTAAATATAATAGGCATACATATAGCGATTTTTATTATTTATTCAACAAGTCAAGCATTTGCATTCAGAAAGTAACATGTGGTGACGTGGAACTGATGATGAAGACCACAGATGGCCACCGGAATTCCTCAATGATAATTATTTCACGGGTGGCGATTAAGATATCTCGATTAAGCAACTATGACGAAGCATATTTAAATAAATGGTCCTGATCAACAGGGTACCTTCAAACTGATCTGATGATGGAGCCGGAAGGTAGGCACCGGATCTCCGTAATAAAACAATGTATCCCGTGACAGGGCTTATTGGAATTGTCATGAGATGCACTCTGGCTATTGTTTATGAACCGTTTTTAGGGTTCCGTAGTAAACAAGGAACCCTTATAGTTTCGCCATTACTGTCTGTCTATCTGTCCCCGCTGTAGCTCAGAGACGCTTAGTACTAGAAAACTGTAATTTGGTATAAGTATACATATTAATTACGCCGATAAAGTACTAAAATAAAATCTTGAAGAAAACATTTTTTTATGGTACCTCCCTTTTTTTTTTTGAGGATGGGAAATCATCAAATAACTTCTCCCGCTCTGGGCGGAGCGGGAGGGTGTGTCAGACTCTTACTGACTAAAACCCACCCGTATTCCTTCCTGTTGCCTGTGTTGCGGGGGCCTCGGTGACCCATAAGTACCTTCCCGCGACCCCGGCAGGCATCGGCCCTAGTGGACCCCTACTATATGTGCTGACGACATCTCTTTAAACGCGTGGAATACAACGCGCCGTCGACCCGGGCCTGGTCCTTACCGGACGGTGAGCTACCCATTGCTCACCGTCCGCAAGCCCGCGCCTACGGTGGCCGGAAATCCGCCCGGGATTCCCGACGCCCAGGGCGTCTCCTGCGGCGGCTAGGGGCGAGAGGGCGCGAAACTTGCCTTTCCCTCAACCGTCCCGCCTCCTCCTTCGCGAGCATTACTGCTTTGCAGAAGGAGGTGACGGCTGCCCATGCCCTCTCGCTCCGTACCATGGCCTGAACCAGGGCCGGACGCGAGAGGTCTCTGCCGCCGATCGCCTCCACGAGGACACGGCGGTGCTCTGCCCAAGCCGGGCAGACCTCCATCGTATGCTCCACCGTGTCCTCCGGGCGATCCACACAGTGGTGGTAAAATAATGCGGGTCTGTAAACGCTACTTTTCAATTGAAGGATCCGCTTGAGTAATATTTAAGTGCAAATTTTTGTTAGAGTCAAGTGTCTCCCCCCTGCCAGCTAAATGGTTATTTATTATGTTTTTTTAAATTCATGGCAGTAGTACATATAATGAAATTAAAAGAAAACTATCACAGCTATGTGGGCTTTACAAGTTAACGAGTAATAGTCGACCAACTTAAATTTGCAGTTAGAGAATAGACCGTGGCATATATCGATGTATGGGAGAACATGTTTTTTAACTACGTAGTTAAGTTGGTTTTTTCGATAAATTCATACCAACTCCCCAACTACGGAACTCTTCATTGTGCGTGGTCCGACACGCACTTGCCGGTTTTTTATAATTCTTTTGTCGTATTGAGGTAAAAAAAAAACAAGCGTTTATTACCAACTACATTTATACACTCCGGGGTGAAAGAAATAATAAAATAATGAATTAATTTAATTAAAGCAAAAAAAGCTCAGTTCCCGGAACGCGTATGGCAAGGTCGCCATGAAGTATGGAGGTTAAAAGAAGACACGTCTGTTAAAGACAAGTGTTTATTACCAACTACATTTATACACTTCATTTTCATTTGGTAGAGGAAGCTTGCGCGGTGGTCCCATTTAAGTTTTATTAACTTTGCTTGAGTAGTTTTTGAGTTAGCTTCAAGAATACGTATTTAGTCACTTGGTTTATGTTGATGATGTTATAAAACCTCCTGACAGTGTTGTTTACATAGCATAGTATACGAATTGGTGTAGGGTAGGCATCCCAACTAAAAAGTGAAATATAAATAAATTAATACAAAAAAAAAATCACATTCTAGTGATTTTTTTTAATGCGATTGTTTTTTTTTATTTTTAGGACTTGCGGTTTCTGTAACTCATTCCCTTTCAAATTCCCAAATGTAAGTGCGGTGCTGTCTAAAACATGACCCACTTTCTGGAATATCCCAAGAGCCCATACACTTGCACCTTTGGGGGTCTGATAAACGCCACTAACGCTGATATTAACGTGACCACCCACTGAGCCTAACTAATCGAAATAGTACCATCGACTCGAAAATATAAAGGATTAATATTCTAGTGTTCTAACTAATATTAAAGAGCGCTATCGACCCATTTACTGTTTAAGAACGTCCACATGAAAAATTGCCCTTCGAGTCTTTTTCAAAGGGTCCCTAATGGCAATTGGTTCTTAGTGGTGATTTTTGTATGGATATAAGAACCAGGTTATGGCCATGTTCGCCCCGCAAACATAATCAAACATATTTTCGGGGCGAACATGGCCAGAGATCGCACAAAATAGAGAGGTTTGGAAAGAAAAGGGGAGGTGTTTGTCCAGCAGTGGGACGCAAAGTAGGCTCACAAAAAATTGGAACCAGGGTTATGCTCTTTAAAAAGAAGTAAGCGGAGCTTTTAGTTCGAAGAAGAAGCTCTAGAAGCAAGTTCTTTGTAACAAGCCCATGTCAGGTTGAGAACCACGTGTTTCCTTTTGAAAACACAAAGTGTCAACTTTTTCAGGCCACGTGTTTCTTTATTTCTAGGTCAGTGTATCCGCCAAGAAAAACGTTTTCATATATTTTGTAATGGCCAAAAAAAAATTTTTTTCTTATATTACGTTTAGGTATTTGTATTATTTAGAAGCATGATAAATCAACATAAATACGAGTTCTTTCGTATAAAATCATTAGTGGAGCTTTTCAAAACAATCTCCACACAGCAAATTCTGTTTGTTTGCTCAGCAAATTTGCGTTTCCTGTCCCTAACTTGCCCTTTCTTTCCATATATTTTGTAGCATTCGACGCAGCGTCCTTTTATCTTGTTCGGAGTGTTTCCCTTCATGTTGAACTGAAACTGAAATTGCCTGTGATCCTTGGTCTTCTTAACGTGCGTATTTGTGAATAATTCCTCTAATAATAGACCTCCCTGAATTCTGTAATTTTGAAAGCCTTTAATTCAGCATTTTTAGATTACAAAAAGTGAGCGTTCACAATACTGGTGGGTACTAACATTGTGAATGCTCACTTGTAGTCTCAAAATTCTGTACAATTTTGTGCAACGCCTCGAGGAAGAGCCATTTGACGCCATTTGGTCACTCAAATCGTTTACACTCACTTCATGACTATTTGATTCGTACGAGTTGTTTTGAAAATAGTTTTCAGCCCTGAATGTTTAGTTGAGACGGCAGACATAATCCTCTTATCTCTCCACTTTAACACGACCATGCCATCACTGGTTTCCTGGGCTGTAATCTCTCCTTTTCGTAATTTGGCACCAACCACATATGTAGGTGGGTGTTTTCGATTCAATCGAAGAGTGCCAAAGTCAAAGTCAAATCATTTCAAAATAATCAATAGGATCAGCGTCTGCCAACATTCCTTGGTATATGGTTTTCATGCCACTAATATATTCACTTGTAAATTCAAAATTAGGTGGATCGTCAGGCTTACAATTTTGCCAGACCATATCTAATCTTTTACATCACAACATCAAGATCTGAAGTTGAAGATGTAGCTCAAGATGTGCTGGGTCTGTCTCGTTCATCTGGTGGAGGGCTCGTGTTTCTCATATCGGTCATGGTCATATCATCTTCCGAAGAGTACCCTCTGATGGAGACATACTATCCGATGATGGACATGAGTCTAAATCAAAATCGGGGTCCACTACTGAACCTTCGATTGAATATTCCATTTTGAATAAACTATCAGTGAGCACCGAGTATTACATTTTGCACTTTATCTATCAGGGAGCACAGAGTATAATCTTTTACACTTTAGTTTATCTAGTCTTTTACCTCGACTGCCTCGTTGATCTAGTGGTTGCAAGCGCTACTGCTGAGCATGAGGTCCTGGGTTCGATTCCCGGGTCGGGAAAAAGGTTATTGGGTTTTTCTATTTGGAATTTCTCAGTAGCAGCCCGAAGTCTGGATTTGTGCTTGGTTGATGGCAATAGGCTCGCCCCCTATTAAATGGGACTTAAACATTACTGGCGAAATGTGGGTGTATTACAGGTACACCTCTGCCCAACCCTTCGGGGAAACAGGGCGTTATGTTATGTTATGTGTTATGTGTCCAGTCTTTTACACTATAGCTAGTCTTTTACACTACAGCTAGTAGTTTTATCTATTTTATCCTTTTATCCTGGAACAGTAGAGAAAAGAAGCGTAAAAAAAACGATTTTTTTTTTGTGATTTGTGTGAGTTTTTTTGGACTCTTCTGTCGTGGCTTTTTCTCTGTATTTTTAATCTGAAACAAAAACAGGAAAACATTGGGGAAAATAAAAGAAAATATAAAAATATAACATGTTCCCAAAAGGATATACACGGCCTCTGAAGAAATTGTTAACTCAAAACTTTTTCAGTGGCCTCGTGTTTCTTTTTGGCACTCCAGGAAAATCAAGAAAAATCTAGGAAAAGAATGCTCTTTTGACATAACCATGCTGACAAAAAAGCATTATAACCAGAACCAGGACAAAAAAAGGGAAGCACACAAAATTCGAAAGACACGGTTATTTGAGCTTAGCTGTCACTCATACATATAAATCCTACTAATATTATAAATGCGAAACTTTGTAAGTATGGATAGATGGATGTTTGTTACTCTTTCACGCAAAAAGTACTGAACGGATTTGGATGAAATTTGGCACACAGATAGTTTATAAGCAGGAATAACACATAGGATACTTTTTATTCCGATATACCTACGGGGTCACAACTTATGCGGGTGAAACCGCGGGGCGCATCTAGTAAATAATATTAGTCCTGACTTTGAGTATATGAAAGTAAAATCTCCTAAAACGCGGCTTCCTCTCTCCTACCACCTTGCTGTGCCCTACAGGGTTCATAATGATCTCAATTATATAGTTACCACCTAAGTACACATTATGGTAAAGCAATAAAGATATTGAGTATATTGAGTATTAATAGATGTATGTCTCGTGTAACGTATTAACCTGCTACCCACGACACATACATCACAACTCGTTTATAATTAATATTTATTTAAATGAGTCAAGATTCTAGGAAAATGTTTACCAACAATTTGTGATTGTGTTATCACAACTAATTTAAATGAAAGGGAAAACACACGCCTACGCAATCTAAAATAAACATACACATTTTATAACCTTTCAATTCAAATAACTGTGTAGGTAGTTATTTAATAAGTCTTCGTAATAAGAAGGAAAGGAACATTCTATGTGAAGTTATTTCAGGAAACCTATGCAATTGTTTTATACCTTTGAATATCAAATTCATGGGAGTTCCAGATCGGAAAGGCGACATGTGTATTTTTTTATTATTTTGTATCGAAATAAATGTCAAATGTTTTATTGGACACATGGAGTAAGTAAATACCTAGTATTGGTATGACATGACATTTATTAATCTAAGTAACATTTCTCAAAATGGTATGTTAATTATTTTTAGGACATTGCTTAATACTGCCTCATTAGTCTAGTGTTTGCAAGGGCTACTGCTGAGCATGAGGTCCTGGGTTGGATTCCCCGGCTCGGGAAAAGTGTTAGGTTTTTCTATCTGGAATTTCTCAGTAGCAGCCCGGAGTCTGGATTTGTGCACGGTTGATGGCAATAGGCTCGCCCCCTATTACATGGGACTTAAAACATAACTGGCAAAATGTGGGTGTACTTACAGGTACACTTCTGCCCAACCCTTCGGGGAAACACGGCGTGATGTTATGTTATGTTATGCTTACTACTTCTACTTCACGGTAAGATAAGTTAACAATTTATTTCTTCGGGAGCATAAATAATTAAACGCATAATTAATTCACTGTACGTTGATTCTCGTTACATCGATTTTAGAAATTTCTTCATCACGTCGGGGTCACCATTGTGAAGTAGACTCTGTCATCATCTGCCCAGCCTTTTTTCCAACTACGTTTTTTTTTTTTGGGTGGGAAATCATCACATAACTTCTCTCCACTCTGGGCGGAGCGGGAGAGTGTATCAGACTCTTACTGACTAAAACCCGCCCGTATTCCTTCCTTTTGCCTGTGTTGCCAGGGGCCTCGGTGACCCATAAGTACCTTCCCGCGACCCCGGCAGGCATCGGCCCTAGTGGACCCCTACTTTTGTGCTGACGACATCTCTTTGAGGCGCGTGTGGAATACGACGCGCCGTCGATCCGGGCCTGGTCCTTACCGGACGGTGAGCTCCCCATTGCTCACCGTCCGCAAGCCCGCGTCTACGGTGGCTGGAAATCCGTCCAAGATTCCCGACGCCCAGGGCGTCTCCTGCGGCGGCTAGGGGCGAGAGGGCGCGAAACGTGCCTTTCCCTCAACCGTCCCGCCTCCTCCTTCACGAGCATTACTGCTTCGCAGAAGGAGGTGACGGCTGCCCATGCCCTCTCGCTCCGTACCATGGCCTGAACCAGGGCCGGACGCGAGAGGTCTCTGCCGCCGATCGCCTCCACGAGGACACGGCTCTGCCCAAACCGGGCAGACCTCCACCGTATGCTCCACCGTGTCCTCCGGGCGATCCACACAGTGGTGACACCCGGACGTTTCCTCCCGCCTTATCCGACACAGGAACCTCCCGAAGGTGCCGTGTCCGGTGAGGACCTGCGTCAGGCAGAAGGTGAGGACGCCATGGCGCCTCTCCAGCCACTCCTCAAAGAGGGGACTTATCGCCGCAATCGTGGCGTGCCCAGCACTGGGTTGCGACAACCGTACTTTCCATGACGCCATGAGATCCCGCCGGAGCTCCGTCCGCTGTGCCGCAATTTCTCGCGGCAGCGGACTTACGCCCCGGCGTTTCGCCTCCTCGCGCCACTCCCATACGTGCGCGAAGACTTTTGCCTCCAGATCGCATGGCGGCAATCCGGCAAGGAGGCTCGCTGCCTCACAGGAGACCGTGCGGTATCCCCGGTCCATCCGGATGGCCATGACCCTTTGGGCCGCGCTCAACCGGCGGGCTGGCCGCAGCGCCAGAGAGCACGCCCATACAGGAGCCCCGTAGAGGGCCATGGACCGCACGACCCCCGCGTAGAGTCACCGGCAGGAGGCGTTTGGACCCCCTAGATTGGGCAGGAGCCACTTCAATGCAGCGCCCGCCCACTCCAGTTTGGGAGCCAAACGTCGGAAATGCTCCACGAAGTTCCACCGGCTGTCGAGGACGAGTCCCAGGTACTTCATCGTCGACTCGACGCCGATAGAAACCCCTCCTACCGTTATATGGGACCCCAACGGTGGCGCGTTCCGAGGACCATGAAAACACATGGCCTCGGACTTGTGCAGGGCCACCTCGAGTCCCAATTGCCAGATCCTTTCGACAATTGTCGCAACCCCGCGTGCCGCTAATTCGGCCGCCGCCTGGTGTGACCTCCCCGGCGCCAGGACCAACGTGTCGTCAGCGTAGCACACTACGCTGAGGCCGCTAGGGAGGTCGGCGCGCAGCACCCAGTCGTATCCGATGTCCCACAGATGCAGCCCCAGGACCGATCCCTGTGGGACACCGCACGACGTCTCTTGCCGGTTCCACACTCCCTGGTGACCGGGGTAGACGACGGCCCTGTCCGTCAAATAGGCCTCAACTACACGACAGAGGTAGGTCGGCATCCGGTGATACCGGAGTACCTCCCTGATGCAACTCCAGGGCATTTCCAACTACGTTGGGGTCGGTTTCCAGTCTTACCGGACACAGCTGAATACCAGTATTTTACATACAGCGACTGCCTATCTGACCTGCACAACCCAGTTACTGGGTAACACGATACCCCTTGGTAAGACTGGTTGTCAGACTTTCGAGCTTCTGACGACCCGTAACGACTGTCAAAGATCTACAAATGACAGCTGGGACTGGTGCTTTCCGAGACATGGAGGGGTCTTGGTATGTAAAGATGGTCACCCATCCACGGACCAACTGCGGCAAGCGTAGCTTAACTTGATCGATAGACCCATGCGGCTGTTATTACTTAGCCACAAGCCCCTCCCTCTCTCCTCCTCCCCTGGAGTAGACTCTGTTGGTGAGATAAATTAAACGTAGATCCACTTTATTATTGTCTATTATAAGACTATCACTACTGAAGGAATACAGTACTGTTCCGAACCGCGGTACAGAGCCTACTGGTCCGACGAAAGCAACATACATCGTATGCAAATAGCGTGTCCTTACAGTTTCATTACCTACCTCTACTTCAAGCGCATGAAGCTCTGGCCAAAACAAGGTGAATCCCGCGCGGGATGCCAGCCAAAATTCGCCCACGCTGATTGTGGCAACTAACTTGTATACAGGTGTTCAAACTGGTGCGAATTCCCGTGCGACTTCCTAATCATTCAATTCCTGTCATCATCAATAATTTTCCTCCAGTTATGTTGGAGCAGTGGTGGCCCAGTGGTAACGGCCGCGACTTACGAGTTGCAGGTTCGAACCCTGGCAGGCGCTTTACTTTGTGTAAATTATTTCATCACCATTGCTCTCAAAACGGTGAAGGAAAACATCGTAAGGAAACCGGCGCTGTAGAACCAAAAGTTCGAAAACACGTGACATCTACTAACCCGCACTGGGCCCGCGTGGTGGATTACGGCCCACTCTCTCTCACCGAGAGGAGTATTATAGTTATGTATGTCTAAGCTTAACTAAGACAATATAAACCAACATTGTAAAAATCAAACTAGTTGCTGGTCGAACTTTATGGCACCTGAAAATCAAGTCCATTAACCTCTAAACCCACCACAGTGCACCTTAAATAAATTCTTACCGCGTGGGTGCTACATATTTTATGCAACAAGAACTTCTGTGTTCACTTATGGACTTAATTAACACCACAAAGCAGTCGTTATTGGCGTAATTATTTAAGAGCAGTAATTAACTTCGAATAAAAGGTGTATAGCTCAATTACATATGGAAAGTTTTTCGCGTCGAATGTGCGAACGTCAAAAGGAGATAGAGAAGTTGACTCGTGTAAACAGCCCGTGCGATACCCGCATATCGAAACGTAGAAAAAAAAAACCTAAATGAAAGGTTCCGTAGTTGGGATTAATTAGGACGAATTTATTCTAAAACAAACTTAACATTGTAGTTGAAAAACCTGTTCTTCCATACATCGATATACGCCACGGTCAATTCTCCAACTACAAATTTAAGTTGGTCTACTACAACTCGTTAATTTGCAAAGCCTACTTAGCCGAGATAGTTTTCCTTTTAATTTCATTATATGTACTGCTGCCATGAATTTTTTCACATCTTCATACACAACCATTTAGCTGGCAGGGGGGGAGACACTAGACTCTAACAAAGATTAGCACTTTAATGCTTAATATTACGCAAGCGGATCCTTGAATCGGAAACTGGTGTTCACAGACCTGAATATTTTTGAACAGTCTATCCAACGATACCCCACACCATGGGAAATACAAGAAAAAAATAATATAATCCCCACTTTCCGTGCAAAGGAAGTACCCAAAAAACAATGTTTTTCAAGATTTTGTTTTAGCACTTTTTATGGATATGTATACCTATGCCAAATCACAGCTCTCTAGTACTAAGCGTCTCTGAGCTACAGTGGGAACAGACAGACAGAAAGACAGACAGACAGACAGTCAGACAGACAGGCAGACGGACATGGCGAAACTATAAGGGTTCCTTGTTCACTACGGAACCCTAAAAATGGAGCGTCCGTAGAAAAAAAAATCGTTTACTTCGTTTTTTTTATCACAGTTCCAGAAAATTGCGTGACGATTCTCTTATGATATAAGTATTGGAGGGTAAGTTTTTATTTTTTGTTGGAGGGTAAACACTTATTATCGCCTGGACATTCTCACTTCTCGACGGGCGGGAAACCCGCCTCCTGTAAACGAGTCTTCATGTAATAGGAAGCTATAGTCCAGTCCGAAATGTCTGGTGCCTACATCGTTGTGACGTACGTTATGTGTGAATGTGGGTTGAAGAACCTTTTGCGTAAGTTACGGCATCTTTGACTACCTTTTCTTTGAGAAAAGACAAATGGGATTAATTAAAGAGTTAGAGATCTTTTAGAAAACACAACTACCTAAGTTAATTTAACTTTAAATACATTCTGCCACAGCAAAAGTTAATTCCAAAATTACAGAAATAACTTTAGAGGTCTTGAGTTAGTTTTATGGCTGTCGTTTATTGTTTTACTAGCTGCACCCCGCGGTTTTACCGTGGGAATATCTCGAATCTCGTGGGAATATCGGAATAAAAAAACCTATGTCCTAATCCAGGTCATGGTCTACACATGTGCCGAATTTCATCCAAATCCGTTCAGCCGTTTTAGCGTGAAAGCATAACAAACAAACAAACTCAGTTTCGCATTTATAATATTAGAAAGGAAAATTACACGCAATCAATTTCTGTAGTAACGTTCAATTTTATCGTAGTTTTAAGATACGTATTCTACAAAATGCTGACAAAAAAAAATAGATTATCATATCAGTATTTTTGTCACACCCTTTTTTTTTATTGGGAAATTATCAAATAACTTCTCTCACTCTGGGCGGAGCAGAACGGTGTGTCAGAGTATTACTGACGAAAACCCACCCGTATTCCTTCCATTGCCTGTGTTGCCAGGGGCCTCGGTGACCCTTTCGGACTTTCCCGCGACCTCGGCAGGCATCGGCCCTAGCGGACTCCTTCAGTTGTGCTGACATCTCACAACGCGCCGTCGACCCGGGCCTGGTCCTAATCGGACCCCGAGCTACTGTGGCCGGAATTTGTCGCTCACTGCGGGGGTAGTTTGATAAATTGGCTGACGCTCAATATTTTCAGCAAATAACGGTAGGCAGTGGATAAGATAGATAACCATAAATCCAAGCAGAGTGGATCATCGTTTTATTGAGGGTTATAGTAATATTTTACATGTTTTTGATGCTGGCTAATTTGTTTTTTGATAAAATTACTTATGGCGTACAGTAGAGAACTTAACATTAACGGGTAACATTTATCAATTTATAAGAATAGACACATTTTTATAGAAGAGTACCTGGATATCTTGTAATTTTCTTACCAATTTTATCCACAGAAAACCACATTTAGAAATGAACATGAATCTCACTTTTAGTGACATTGAAACATTATTTATGCATAGAAAACCCAGCGTAACAGAACAAATAAATAATTCTACCATTTTCTTAAAGTATTCCATGTCAATTTCATTCACTATATTTTAATAAAACTCAAAGTTTCCGTAATAGGCCCCGCTCTATTTCACCCCTATCGAATAAATTCTCCCGCACCGTTTCGGCCCCGAGGGAAAAACTTGAAGAAAATAGTTGTCTAGGGCTTAGGTGAGAGTAATATTCCACTAAGTTATTTAAGGAACTTGCTGGTTATTGGGAAGTCTTTTAAGGCTGTTTACCGAAGGTCTATTAGGTTACCGAACAGTAGTGTAATGTTGGAGGTTTCGTAATGTGGAACTCAGAAAAGAAAGAGATCGCTACAGTAATGGATTGTGACCGAATTGTTATAAAAGGTGGAAACAATGAATCCTAACTAATAGTACAAAAGCGATAGTTAGTTTCTTTATCTCCTTCTTCCCTCAAATTTGGTGAGGGAGATAATGGCTGATTTTTGCGTTATGCTCGTGAACGAGTGCTGCTTGTGGTGACTGGTCGCCTTGCTGACCATTGTTTTTTTTATTAGTTATTAACTGTTTATTTATTTTACTTTATGTAAGAGCGCACGCCCTTTATGCCCGGATGCTTTTATTTGGGTATTAAGTTCTGTTTACGTTTGTGTCTCTGCTTGAGAATCGTTTTCGGTGTTTTTCTTTTTTTTTGTTGGTATAGTTGTGTGCTAGCTGACATATGGCTAATAATTTAATGTTTTGTTTTGTACGTAGTGTAACTTTTTTTGCATACAGAATCCATTGCGTATAGAATCCATTTTTTTTCTCTAATTGAACAGACAGCAGCACAGCTGTCTGTTCAGTTAACTGGGGAGTTTGTTGCGCCACTTCTTCTTCCCAGCTAAAGCACTAGGCAGTGGTCAAGGGTGGGCGTTTTGGGGGGACTGTCTTATGTAATTTTGACGTTCGAAAAGTGCTGATTCTCAGCCTAGTTTGGATAAATGAATTGTGATTTGATTTGATTTATTTATTTCGCTTTCACACTACAATAGTTGAACGGATTTGGATGAAATTAGGCACATGGGTAGACGAGTAGTATGTAGACGAGATGGCCTGGATGATTAGGACATAAGAAACTTTTTATCACGGTAGTACGTTCCTGTGAGATGATATCCGACCTCCACGCGGGCGAAGCCGAAACCCCAAAAAAATAACTTCTTATAGAGCAAAGAAATAAATAAATGAAATTAATAATTAATTAAATAAATAAATAAATGAACAGTCGAATTATTTTTTAATTAGCTTCAATTTATCCTAAGTTATCTGCTTTGTGTAAAGCAGATAACTTAGGATAAATTGAAGCTCAAGATTTGACTTGGCTACTTATCACATACAAGTTATCTTATATTTGGCTAATCAACTTATCTTTATGTAGTACCTAAGTTACTGTTTTTATATTGTGAGGTCAACATATCTTACTCTTTAAAAAAATTGGTTTGTTTTTAAAAACCAGCCAAGTCAAATCTTGAGCTCCAATTTATCCTTAGCTTTTTTAATCCTATAGTAAATATTTCGACTGTTCAAATTTATGTATTTATATTTTTGAATATCAAATATTGTTCCAGCAGAAAAAAAAAACCAAGAAAATGCGTTTTAAATAAATTTATTTTAGAATGTTGTATGTTCGTATAAATAAATATCGGGATTATCTACAGAACTTGGCACCCATTTAGATCTAAATTCTTTGCATATTCTTAATATTAAACTTGGCTACCTTTTTCACATTTATGTTTTTGATGGCATTTTTATCACGCCGACCCGACCGAACAAAATATAAGGGCAGGAGAATGATGGCCATATCTAAGCAAACTCAGAATAAGTACTGATTAATCCATTTAAAACACGCGAAGAAGGTACATTATTCATTTTGTTTACACCTATGCTATAAATCCTCCATAAAAGTTTCATAAAAGTTTCTGAAACAGTTAGCTTATTGCCAGCATTCAAACAACCAGTGTCATAGTAACCATAATATCATCTAAACGAGTGTTATAAATGTTGTACTATTATTTTTATTGGTAATATCTACATCATTTAAAAACTAACAAACTTAAAATAATAATTATATGTACAATTATATAAAAAGGGAGGGCAAAATATCAATGTTGTACTTAATTTAATTATGCAACTCCTTTTCAAATAAAGAACATTGTCTTGCACGCGCGTTTCACTACCATAGCGCCGTAATATAAGGTGGAGGTCTGCCCGGCTTGGGCAGAGCACCGCCGTGTCCTCGTGGAGGCGATCGGCGGCAGAGATCTCTCGCGTCCGGCCCTGGTTCAGGCCATGGTACGGAGCGAGAGGGCATGGGCAGCCGTCATCTCCTTCTGCGAAGCAGTAATGCTCGCTAAGGAGGAGGCGGGACGGTTGAGGGGAAGGCATGTTTCGCGCCCTCTCACCCCTAGCCGCCGCAGGAGACGCCCTGGGCGTCGGGAAGCCCGGGTGGATTTCCAGCGACCGTAGACGCGGGCTTGCGGACGGTGAGCAATGGGTAGTTCACCGTCCGGTAAGGACCAGGCCCGGGTCGACCGCGCGTTGTATTCCACGCGCGCCTCAAAGAGTTGTCGTCAGCACAAAGGTAGGCCGATGCCTGCCGGGGTCGCGGGAAGGTGCTTATGGGTCACCGAGGCCCCCGCAACACAGGCAACAGGAAGGAATACGGGTGGGTTTTACTCAGTAAGAGCCTAACACACCCTCCCGCTCCGGCCAGAGCGGGAGAAGTTATTTGATGATTTCCCAACCAAAAAAAAAAAAATAGCGCCGTAGTAAAAATAAAACTTATAGGTTATTCGAATTCACGTCATATTTTCCCGCCATTTCTGTTCAATATTAGTTATCGCAAAAACTTATTACTTTGTTGTTTACAAAAATGAGTGATACAAGCTTTGATGACACTCCACCATATATATCATGTGTGTAGATAAAGTCTTATATGCAACTGTACATAATTAGGTATTAAAACACGTGTGATAAACCAACATTCATGTTTTGATACCCCGTATCATTCAACAGTTGCATAAATAACTACTAACACTTTCAAGGACACTGAACGAGAGACAATAGTCTTACAATGAGTGTCCCTGAACGTATTAAAATAGATTTCTAGTGTGACAAAAAATTACTGTTTTTGTGTCATATTTCATAAGAAATGTCATTGTCTCATATTGTTGCAAAACAATATTTAATTGTCAACTTAGCGCGTTAGGTCAAAATAGTCAAATAGTAAAGGATTATTTTTACTTATACAATATTATCCTAGACTGGTTGCTGGTAGGATTTTTTAAGCACAATATCATAAACTCATGTGACTTCTTCTATTCATCTGTAGGTACATTCTATGTTTTTTTTTTAATGAATGAATATTTATTTGTTAATCACAGGTACATACATTTGGTCTTCAGGAACAATTCAGTTGACTTCTATGTTTTGCTAACGGCTTACAAATTTGGGATTTATAAAGCAGTGGTGGCCCAGTGGTAACGGCCGCGACTTAAGAGTTGTATGTAGGTCGTAGGTTCGAACCCAGACAGGCGCTTTACTTTGTGTAAAATATGGATCACTTGTGTCTGAACTAAATAAATAAATAAAATCAAATTAAAAACATTGAAAAGTAAAGTCAAGCAAAGGCAAAAACGTAAACCGAACATAATACCTAAATAAAAGTCTACAGGCATAAAAAACGTGCCCGCTTACATGTGCAATGCTGGATTATCTTCAAATAGCTGTAATTAGACTCGCAGTCAAATAATACGGGTCGATGACGAAAATCCCTGTAACTTGCGAATTAATAGTGGTACATGCATGAACATGGTACTAACTTTATATTACAGATAATGTTAATATCGTATGAAATAAAAACCTTAAATGATCTACAACGTAATTCAAGGGAGGGTTGATGAAATACCTGACGCTATCGACAACTATTTAACCAGGTTTTAATGGCTGTCAAGTCCCTATGGACTTGACAGCCATTAAAACCTGGTCTGATAGATTTGTTGTTACAGTAAACCCTAATAAGTGTCAGGCGGTCATCATTGGGAGTAATCGTAATTTTAGTAGGGTGGATGGTTCAACCTTGGTATCGGTTCTCTTCGATGCTATGATTGTTCCATTTAGCACTGACGTGAAAGACCTAGGCTTGCACATCGATTGTACCCTAAACTGGCGTCCTCAAGTCGCTAGGGTGAGCCAGAGGGTTACTGGATCGCTGCAGGCTCTATACCGACTGAAACATTTATTACCATCAAGTACCAAGATAATGCTTGTGCAGTCCTTAATTTTCCCTATCATCGATTATGGTAATGTGTGCTACTACGACCTGAATGCAGATCTCCTCGTCAAGTTGACCGTCTTCTCAATAACTGCACTCGATTCATTTTCAGTCTCCGTAAATATGATCATGTCTCTGCGCATCGGTCACTTCTAAAGTGGTTGCTAGCGCAGAGAGCAAAGGGCGCTGACCACCTTGTTTTCATTTCTTGACTCTCCATCTTCCCCTAATTATCTCGCCCCCCCCACTTTAAGTACATTTGCGCGAACCACAGTAGAAATCTACGTTCGTCACACAATCGTTTTCTTCAATGTCCCACTCACTACACTGACTTCATTCACTCTTCCTTCTTCGTTCAGTCTATACGAGTATCTCTGTGGAATGTGCTCCCCCAGGAAATCAGGATGGTAACCAACCGCTTATCCTTTAAAGTCGAGTCTGTTTTAGTATATTCGTGTATTTATGTGTATTTATTAGGTCTTATTCAGTCTATATCTCTGTGGAATGCGCTCCCCCAGGAAATCAGGATGGTAACCAACCGCTTATCCTTTAAAGTCGAGTCTGTTTTAGTATATTCGTGTATTTATGTGTATTTATTAGGTCTTATATTTATGTATAATTAGGTACATAATATTATATTTAAAGTTTTTAATAGGTACATATGTTTATATTTAAATAAATATTTATTCCACAATTTTCGTTATTGCACCTACCACTATTTGTGTGTGCTTAAAGTAAATAAATAAAACCGGCAAAGTGCGTGTCGGACCACGCACAATGAAGGGTTCCGTAGTTGGGAGGTTGGGATGAATTTAACCCAAAAACAAACTTAACATTGTAGTTGAAAAACATGTTCTCCGATACATCGTTATATGCCACGGTCATTTTTCCAACTGCAAATTTAAGTTGGTCGACTATTACTCGTTAACTTGTAAAGCCTGCTTAGCTGTGATAGTTTTCCTTTTAATTTCATTATATTTACGACTGATCTAAATTTTTTCACATCTCTACAAACAGTCGTTTAGCAGGGGGGTGGGTGGTACACTTGACTCTAACAAAAATTTGCACTTTAATGCTTAATATTACGCAAGCGGATCCTTGAATCGAAAAGTGGTATTCATAGACCCGCAATATTTCTGAACGGCCTATCCAACGATATCTCACACCATGGGGCAGACGAGAAAAAGGAAATATCATCCCCACATTACGTGCAAAGGAGGTACTCAAAAAAAAAAAACTACTTCAAGATTTTATTTTAGCACTTTGTCGGCGTGATTAGTATGTATACCAATGCCAAATTACAGCTTGCTAGTACTAAGCATCTCTGAGCTACAGCGGGGACATACAGACAGACAGACGGATATGGCGAAACTATAAGGGTTCCTTGTTTACTACGGAACCCTAAAAAAATTTAAAAAACCTGGAATTTGAAAATAAATTCAATTCACGGTTGTTTTACTTTTGCTTGATTCCTCACTTTTGTCACGGTAATATTATCTATACAGTATTGTAAATCGGCCGTATCTTTGAAATAAATGCCTACAGTCGCGCGGTACGTAAACATGCGCTAGGGTTGCCCGCCTCCAGCATTTTAATTACATTTGCCTACTTTGTGTTTCCATTTAGTTTTGTGATTATAATACACTTTTTTACATATAAACAAATAAAATACTTTGTGAATTGAATAGGAAGTGAAAAAATGCGTGTTGTTTTTTTATTGGTAGATTTAATTTTCTAATATTTTTTTTAAGACGTTTCCGAGAAACTGGGCAGAACATAAGAAGACCAGGAACTGGTAGACCGAGATGTATTACGGCTTGAGAGGATCGATTTATTGTTACGACCATGCTCCGAAATCGGCACCTCACGGCAGTTGAAGTAACAAATCAACTTCGGGAGACCCGTAGAGATGACGTAAGTGAGCGAACTGTAAGGCGGTGGCTCCTTGAAGCTAATTTGACCCCACATAGACCCTCAAATGTTCCAAAACGTGAAAGGGAACATCGGGTAGTAAGATTACGTTACGCCCGCGAACACGCACAATGGGGAGACGAAGACTGGGCAAGAGTAATGTTTTCTGACAAATCCATATTTATGCTATATGCACATGATGAGTGGCGGAGAGATTACTGACTGCCAGGGGAACGTTTTATTCCAGCTTGTTTTGAAAAAAAGGTGATTCAACATTCCGTTCGGCGGTGGGTCTATTATGATTTGGGCTGGAATCTCTTCAGAGAGTCGCACGGAGTTAGTGCTGATAGAAAATGGTACCTAGGTACGCTAACTAGTTCAAGATATGTTAAAGAAATTCTTAATGAGCATGTCGGCCCCTATTTTATTAAAATAAAATTAATAAAATGAAAAAGAAAATGAAAAATAGGTTTATTGGAATTAACAAGTTTGCATCTTACATCAGTGGATTTATTTCAGATTACAGGATCCATAATGTGTTAGTATTGCCTTAACCTATTGTTAGTGAAAAATATATTATAACAAAAGTGACATCACAAATAAAAAAATCAATTAATTTTGTATTCACATGTACATACATGTCTTCCAGCCCAGTACCTAATAAACGGCCCATCAATTTTCTCCGTCAGTGTACCTAAAATATTGTTCGGACTAGCTCGGAATCGCCGCAGCATAGATGCACTTCGCTTGCGCATGATGGCATAAAAGTCGTCCAGTCTCGCTTCAGCAAACATGCTTGATGCGCTGCAAAATCGAGGTAGTCCCAACAACATCCTGAGTCCGTTATTATATTGGACACGCAGGGCGCTGTAGGCTTCTGTGTATACCTAACCCACAGGCTGCACGAGTAAAACGTCTGGCAATAAGCTCTGAAAAGAGTTAGCTTTACCTCCTTCGTTCACCGCGCAAACCTGCGAGCCAGCATATTGCATCGAGCCGCCAACGCCCTACGTTACGTAGTTATTTAATTAATATGGGTGAAAATTCAATATTCATGCATGACAATGCCAGGCCATATACGGATAAAATTGTAAAGGCTGGCAATTACGGCTGGGCCTATTTGGCGCAGCCGTGAGGCACACAATACTGTGTTCTAACTACTTTCTGTTTTTTGTTTTTGTATGAAAATTGTGTGCCTTAACCAGGGTCAAATAAATTTATTTTCCTTCTTTCTTTCTTTCTAAATGAGTATTTTCAGGACTTTAGCATCAATCACATGGACTGGCCCCTGAAAAGCCCCTCAAGTGGTTTCAGGTCTGGGTTTTTGAACACGCTTGGGACGAGCTTGGGAGGGGTGTAAGAAATCGAAACCCCTGAAACATGCGGTAGTGGAAGAAGGGACCAATATCCCGCAACATCGAATAAGAAACTTAATAAACAGCATGCTCAATCGCCTGGCAGCTATGAGAAGAGCCTGTGGAAGTAATACAAGCCATTCATTTTGTTTTAAAGTTCTTTATTGGGTTGCATGTGAGGTACCAACCATTATGTTGTCAACGTAAAAAATATTGATATTTGTTTTTTTTATGTTATTTTAACAATTAAACTAATACGGTTTCCAGCATTTGGTGTTATTTTATTCTCTGGTAAATTACCTACAACTAACAGTTTCATTCATGCCGCTATTTTTTTAAGAGTAATTTCAGTTTTTCGTACTGACCCTATCCACGAGTGTATTGCATTGTTTTACAATCAATTAAAGTTTTTTTCTCTGCACCATATTTATATCATACCTTCTTAAGAGAAAGCCACATTCTAGCAAGCCTTTGTTCTTTCACAAACTTGTAAGATGTCAATACTACAAAAAATAAACAAGAAACCCATTCTAAACTATTCGATATATTTAAATAACAACCACTAAATTCATTTAACAACATTTCAAAGGCAATTGAGTTTGTGTAAAAGGGCAAATCTTGTTACAGTTTAAATTTTACAGTTGTTAAGACACCTGGCTTGCTGCGGACGAGGAAGCGAAGTCAGCTAACAACGATTTTCTCACTCAAGAAACGTACAAAAGATTATAGAGATACATAATTATATTAATAGATGATCGCTGACTGTTCACACAGCCGCGTGCCGGCGAGAACACGTTTGTCAAACCGACAACTGCTATCAAAGAGCTCAGCGAGCATCGCTGAGGTAGTACTCCTCCCTCACCGACGCTCGCTTGTCGGGCAGAACACTCGCTGAAGGACTAACGCTCGGTACACACGTATATCAGCGAATAATCGCTCGTCGCGTCGCGCACTGGCTGCTCGTTGCTCGTCAAGTCGGTTTTAGTTGCTTGCACTACTCGCTTCTCGTTAATCGCTGACCGTGGGAGAGACGCCTGAGTATCAAGGTACCCAGCAGATGGTACACTTTTGTTTTTTGCCCCTTTTAATGTTCCGATTATTTCTGAAATGTCACTAAACTTGTGTTTGTTCAAAAGCAATAGAACAACACACAATATACAATACTTGAACATCGGCTTTACTTTGAAAACAATTTAATAAATTGGCACGTCAGTCTGTTTCCCGACAATTACAGTTGCTTTGAGAAAGCAATTGAATTGTACTATTTGCACGAAACGTGACGTGCAAAAAAAATACTTTTGAATGTTATTTTTCCAAGCTCCCAAACCAACCCTGGACTTCGCTTCATTCGTCATCATTCTCCTGCCCTTATCCAATTTATTTGGGGTCTTTCTCTTCCATACTTCTCTATTATTCGTCATGTCGCTAGTCACCCCCTTTCCAGCCATATCATCTTTCACACAGCCCATCAATCGTTTCTTTGGTCTTCCTCTACTTGTATAGCCATCCACATTCATACTCAAAACTTTCCTCACGACATATTCCTGGACCTAACGCCTGCTCCACAATAAATTATAACCAAAACAGAGATACACAAAACAGCGCATTTGCCATTTTAATACCAATTTAATAAACTTTCACTTTATGGTCGACAACGTGAGCAGCAAGTATCCAATAACCGTGAAACTATAGTACATTGATCGTATGCGATGCTATAAATCGTAAGTGGTGATAAATTGTTGGGGCAACGCCAACTAATGCCGTGATAGGACGATTCCGTCGGTGGAACCTTACGGCTAGCACGACATGAGCTATAAGACGCATCTGTGTATTGCACGTGTTTTTATGATTCTTGTCGTTCGATTTTGATTTTGTGCGTATCTGTGTGTAGAGGTAAATACACGCATGATTTCAGAGATCTTTGTATAATGTAATATTATTTTTAGTGACAATCCAATTTAGAAAAAGTTGGACGTACCACTCATGGAGGAATAGCAGATACATTTAAACTTTGTTGTCAAGGCCAGCAAGCAAGTCCTTGCCTGTGCCTAAAAAAGAAAATATAAAAGTCAAAAAATAATAAGTAAAGTATAGTATAAAGTATAGTATAATGAAGTCTTTAACCTCAACTTTTAATATTTCTACACCGGCAATGGTAGTATATGTGAAACTGTTTAATATTAAGATCTTGTATGTACCATATACTCAGAAATAAATAAATTATTATTATTATTATTTCGTTTATTTATTTTTTTACATATAAAATATATTTTTTAAATATTTCTTGAAAAAAGGTATAAAAAAACATTTAAAAATATAAAAAATAGTGGTCCGTCGGTGTTGGGAGCAGGGTCCAAGCTACCGGTGGTTAGGACTCCAGAGACAGGAACCTCCTCACAATGCGGCCGTATCGAGGAGTACTGCCTTCTGAATCAGGCCCTTGATCCAGCCGTCTAACGAGAGCCTCGAGAGATGATGGTTGAGGCTTTCAGGCATCAGGCTATTGGCCGTAACGACAATCGGCACAATGACAGCCGAGTTAACATTCCACATGTCAACAACCTCGTGTGCTAAGTCGAGATATCTTATTTGCTTCTCTTTCTCAGCTTTATTATTATTATTATTTCGTTTATTTATTTTTTTACATATAAAATATATTTTTAAACATTTCTTGAAAAAAGGTATAAAAAAAAACATTTAAAAATATAAAAATAGTGGTCCGCCGGTGTCGGGAGCAGAGTCTAAAAAAGAAAATATAAAAGTCAAAAAATAATAAGTAAAGTATAGTAGTATAATAAAGTGTTTAACCTCAACTTTTAATATTTCATTTTTTTATATTTTTTTTAGTTATTATTATTATTATTAAAGAGAAAAGTTTAACTAAACTTTGTCAGTCCACAACAGTAACATTATTTATAGCCTATTATATATTTTAACACATATCTGTATTTTATCACAAGTAGGAAGAACTCATGTATAAAGAACGTGCAGCTCACAATACACGTGTAGGTGGTTAGAACCACGTGCCCTTGGAATGTGTCTTACTGGACTTTCTCTCTGGTCTATTTACAGTTATTTATTCCACGCGCGCCTAAAAGAGATGTCAGCACAAATGTAGCGGTCCACTAGGGCCGATGCCTGCCGGGGTCGCGGGAAGGTACTTATGGGTCACCGAGTCCCCTGGCAACACAGGCAATAGGAAGGAATACGGGTGGGTTTTAGTCAGTAAGAGTCTGACACACCCTCCCGCTCCGCCCAGAGCGGGAGAAGTTATTTGATGATTTCTCACCTTCAAAAAAAAAAAAGCCCCTATAGTATTGTAAGGATTTATGTAATTACATTATTTCAGTCAAACAATTTCAATACTATATAATATGTACTGAATTCTGATAAAAATCACCTGTAACTGTAATCAAAAATCTTAGAATTATTTAAAAAGTAAAAAAAAAATCCAAGCCTATAATTATACGATAAATTTACATAACATCTACTTTCGTATTAAAATAGAACCTACGACAATTTGTATGCGAACTACAACGCCTACGTGCTACGAATTCAATGGCTACGCGCTACGCTTGCTACTAATCCTCTACGAGAATTGTAGCAATTTTAATTGGTAACTCGTCTACCAAAAAGTTTTGATTAATCTTAAATGTCATTTACAAGTTAAGATAAGGCTTCACTTTGAAGGCATTTGAAGGCCAATCATCTTTTTAAATGGATATTGTGACTTGAAAATTGGCCTTCCAAAAGTACATTGGCAATTTTATTGCACAGTGGGGGAAATAAAAAGCTAAATAAAAAAATAAAAAGTTTACAAGACAGTTTGGAAAGAAAAAATCTTGGAGGTCATTATTTTACATTTACCTAATAAAGAAGAATGTCCCAGAATGGAAAACAGACCAAAAGTATCTAGGTACTTTTCTGCAAAAACAGATAAGTAAATTTTCCTAAAGTCTTGTAATAAGTCCTGAAACTTGATAAATTCTGTAAATTGATAAATTAGTTGTGTGATAAACAGAGGCCGGAATTAGGTAGAGTTATTTATGTAATTGCATTGAAATGTTGATATTAATATGGATCTTCCCGGGGATTTCTAATAGACGATCCCGTGTGGCCGCATTATGTGCTCCGCATTTCCGCTATTGTTTTCTTTTGTTCTCACAAGCTATGTTGTGCGAACTACGAGTACAAATAAAAAAACAAAAGTGGGAAAATCGCGCGTGTGCGCATTGGAGTTTTGCAACTTCGGACATCCGTCGTTGTTGATGTAAAGTTGGCAACGTGGCGCGTGCAGTGCTTTAAATTGGGTAAAAGTAAATAACTTTTTTATTTAATAAATCACGGTATTAATTTTAAAGAGCAGAGAACTGCTCTTTAAAATTAATCTCGAGATTTGAGGCATATCCACTTTATTCTTTCGCTGTATGAAATCAGCGTAAGTACATTGATAACTCCACCTAATTCCGAACTCTGGTGATAAAGTACATACGAGTAGTTATTAAAACATTTTCTTTGTATATAAACAAACATTAAAATCGTTCCCATTCCTGAGGTTTCCTCTTTTAACTCCTAATGTCAAAAGGTTTGCGACCGTTTTAAATCGCAACATAATTAGACAAGAAGAAAGAAATTTCTATAAAGTCTCTCTAAGAGGATCATAAAGTTAAAATGTAAATTGTGAGTTTTTACACGAATACTTGCAGTAATACCATTAAAACTTGTTTGAAAAGTTTCCACGACAAACACTTTGGAAAAACAACTAATTCCAGTACCTAACTTTATAATTAAAATTAAATTATTCGGGTACGTCACTAGAATATCGCTGATTGCTTTAAAGGAAACACTGGTAATTTATTCACAGGTTTATTGCTTAGTACAGCCGATTTATTCTGTAAAAAGGTCGCCGTGTAAACTTATATGACGTGGGTTTGAAATGTGCTGTCAAGCCACCTGATGCTCCCCTAGCCGCCGCAGGAGACGCCCTGGGCGTCGGGAATCCCAGGCCGATTTCCGGCCACCGTAGGCGCGGGCTTGCGTACGGTGAGCAAAGGGTAGCTCACCTTCCGGTAAGGGCAAGTGTAGAGGTCCACTAGGGCCGATGCCTGCCGGGGTCACGGGAAGGTACTAAAGGGTTACCGAGGCCCCTGGCAACACAGGCAACCGAAGGAATACGTGTGGGTTTTAGTCAGTAAGAGTCTGGCACACCCTAGAAGAGGTTATTTGATGATTTCCTACCCAAAAAAAAAAAAGCCATCTGATGCTAGGAATCGACATTTGATTGAAAAATAAATTGACAATTAATTATCATTATTAATAATGAATTATTATTTATTTATTGATTTCATTTATATTCCTAGGGACTGACAGTATTTAAAGCTCACTTGAAGCTCACTTCACCTTAGTTTTCACGGTGACCACCCGGTCTATTCTGAAAAATGTTACCGTGAAGACTCAGGTGAAGTGAGCTGTCATTTCATTGATGCTAGGGTTTGACAATATGTATTGATGCTCACTTCACCTAAGTTTTCACGGTGAGATATTTATAGAATAACACTACTTTTTATAGAATAGATTGGCAGGATTCAGGTATTGAAACAATTTCTATCAATCTTATGTCATTAGAGATCAGTTGATCGATTCTGTAAAAAATTCACCGTAAAACCTTAGGTGTAGTGAGTTTGAAGTGAGCTGTCATACCTTGGGGATTGATACTGTTGATAGCTCACTTCGCCTAAGCTTTCACGATGATATATTTACAGAATAGATCAGCTGATCTATTCAGCTAAAATATCACCGTGAAAATTTAGGTGAAGTGAGCTTGAAGTGAGCAGTAATTCCACCTAATGCTAGGGATTGTCACTATTAACAGCTTACAGAATAAATCGGCATGTTAACATATGCAGCGTGAAGTGATTTGCAGTATTATCTCTCTTTCTACCTTAACCCATTCATAGGTTTTATTTAAAATATCGCCTTTAACGATAAGACCACCCATTGTGTCACCCTATGTAAAAGTTAACAAGTTACGGAAGATGATGGAACATATAGTTTCATTATCGTCTCTAATCAAGAAGCCGGTCAGTCCCCATTGTCTCCGAATAGGAATTTCACTCCTCCAACCGTCAGTCCCCACTGACACCTATTCGAAGTCTTTGGGGCGCGCGGTTTGCAACTCTATTATAACGGATGCGCACCTTATTGCATTATAAAAGAGTTGCAAACCGCGTGGCCCAAGACTCCTATTCAGATTCTTTGGGACTGAAGGGTTCGGGAGTGCGACTCCTATTCGGAGTCAATGGGGAGTTACCGGTTAACCTTTTTTTTTAAAGCATAAAAGAGGTTAAAGGTAAAATTGACTTTAACCAAAAACCAAAAATTTAGGAAGACCATCAGGCGTTTTATAATCAAAAAATAATATTGGATTTGGATACAAAGGCCAGTGTATTAGACAGCCTTGACAACTTTTTAATCATCCCAATCCTAAGCAAAAACAAAAGTGCCTTTATTTATAACTTACAAAATGTAGTACTAGTACCAGTTCCCAGCACCAGCACCCAGCACCAGCATAAAGCACCAGCACCCAGCACCAGCACCCATCACCAGCACCAGCACCAGTACCCAGCACCAGTACCCAGCACCAGCACCCAGCACTTGCACCCACCACAAGCACCCAGCACCCAGCACCAACACCCAGCACCAGCACCAGCACTAGCACCCAGCACCAGCCCTAGCACCAGCACCCAACACCAACACCCAGCTCCAGCACCCAACACCAGCACTCATCACTAGCACCCAGTACCAGCACCCAGCACCAGCAGCAACACTCAGCACCAGCACCCAGCACTTGCACCTAGCACAAGCACCTAGCACAAGCACCCAGCACCCAGCACCAACACCCAGCACCAGCACCCAGCACCAGCACCAGCACCCAGCACCAGCACTAGCACCAGCACCCAGCACTAGCACCCATCACCAGCACCCAGCACCAGCAGCAGCACCCAGTACCAGCTCCCGGTACCAGCACCCAGCATCAGCATCCAGCACCTGCACCCAGCACCTCTGCCTAACCCTTCCGGGATTACAAGCTTGATGTTATGTTATTAATAATTTATTTATTTATTTATATAACATTTGTTTGCTGTATTCACAGTAAACACCCAGCTCCAGCACCCAGCAGCAAGCAAGCCAACAACATAACATTTAACTGAAAAACTTAATGAAAGCATAAAAAATAGTTACGAGTATATTATGTTACATAAATCTTGAGGTATCGTTAATGGGTTGGTTGGTAAGGATACGACCGACCTAATTTTATGATCCTACACGTGTTACGTTGGAAGATGTACATACCTACAGGTCAAACATGTCTGATAACTTTGCTGATATGATACATTGATGAGTACAAAATGTCCTTTATTTGTGTAAACGAGTTTCTTTTTTTTTTTTGTTGGCGGCCATAAAAATAATAGTCAAAA
Organism: Atethmia centrago; assembly: GCA_905333075.3. Classification (NCBI taxonomy): domain Eukaryota; kingdom Metazoa; phylum Arthropoda; class Insecta; order Lepidoptera; family Noctuidae; genus Atethmia; species Atethmia centrago. The sequence goes on from HG995369.1 coordinate 26,086,776, forward strand.
GTAAAAGACAGTGGATTGATTTTATGTATACACAAAAAGCATGCCTTACGTTGAATAATATTGAAATACACTTTACTTATGAGGCCTAAGACTGCAAGAGGAATGACAAAAGCGGAAATAGCAGAGTTACTCGTATTTTCAAAATTGCGTAATCATCTTAATTACCCCATTCTCTTGATTTGTATTTATGTATGTACGATTATTTTAAGATTTGTGTACTTAATAGGCTATATAGCTAAGCCTTTCTAAACTTTATAAAAGTATTTTTTGAATGGGTGAAAGGTGACGTAAGAAGGCAAGATGGCGATTAGACAGAAAATAAGAAAGACGTTTATAAGACGTAAAGGTGTTTTAATTTTAATAAAACGTTGTTTTGAGTTACCTGACGTCTAACCAAGAGATCCCCACACTACATGTACATATATATACGAGTAGAATGTAGGTATTTATTATAGTAAATTTGTATGTACGTGTATTATAAGTTAAAAACCAATGTTCCTATATTATTCATAATTTATTATGTTATCTTTTTAATATATTTTTATTTTTATTGTGCTTGTTCCTCTCAAACAAAACACCTGTCATTTTATCTCTGCACCACTCTTATTTGTCTAAGGTCCACCTTTGTACCTTATTGTGTGCGAAAACTTTAAATGAATAAAATTACGATCATCGTGAGAAAATCTGGACATAAAAGTCTGGAATTGCCAACATACAGGAAGCACACGTGATCTTTTGAACCAAATGTAATTCAGGAAAACTTTGCTCATAAAAAAGTCTTTTGAAGCCATCCGTTTGGACACGGCAGGTTAATCAACATTATTCATCAAGTACCAAAAAGAAAACAGCCTATAAATAAAGCTATATATAAATAAAGCTATATATAAAGCACACACTGTATGTTTTGTCTATGAATATTTTGTAGTTTTACTGAAAAACTCGTCTAGACATGTGTAGTAGCTATTTATATTTATATATATTTGGCTACGATTACGTTTTATGGATGTATTCATAGTTTTGAACTAGGGTTTTATCATAAAATTGTGTGACTGTGTATCGACTGGTGATGACTATTTTATGGAAACATGTTGGGTCTTGTAGGACAATCTAGAATTTAACCAAAATCAAACTGGTTGTTAATTTATGTATATAATTTACGAAGCAAAAGGTGAGAGCAGAACAAGGCATTGCTGTCCAAAGCTAAAAAGGCAGCCGCAGAAACGGATTTTCGCTACGTCTGGGTCAAGCACTCCAATATTCACGAGAGGAAGGCCGACACGTTTCCCAAAATTGTGTTAAAATCCGAAAAAGACCTCATATAAATAAAATAAAACAATGTCAATACCGATCTAAAACTATAAATATAAACAAAATGTCAAAGTCTAGTCGTGCAAGATCAAACATTAAAAGTAAGTTTGAGAACCATGCGCAGGTGAGTGCTACCAGCGTATTCCACCAATTATTGTGTCGCTCAATAGTGCTGTGTAAAATAACTTTTAAATGTCATTATCATGCTGTGTATTGTCGTTGTGCCAAATTAGTCCTTATTGTCATTAGGCTACAGTGCAATTTCAGTTACTTAGCCTACCCAGTTGTGACTCACTGGGCCTGTGTCGTTTCTTTTGTACCTTACCCATTAGTTGCGAGTGCCTCAAAGTTCCGTGTTTTGATTCACTGTGTATTGCTGTGCCTAGGAGATTCCTACCAGTTTTTGCTTCTACCTTCATTATTCTTTGTTATTGTTGGTTTTTTACGTATTCGCTTATTAAATGAATCACTAAATTCATTACAAATTAATTATCTTACAATATTGATTTAATATTGATTTGATATTGATTTATTGAATATTGTTGACAATATTGTTGCTGTTAAGCTTAAAAATTATTAATATATACTATCAGAAAGTGCGTGGTCTGCGCTCAAAAACAAATGGCTTATATCGTAACGTTTGCATGAATTCTTATGATGTTATTATATTTACGGAAACATGGTTAGTGGATAGTATTAGTAACAGTGAGTTGTTTGATGGACGGTATCTTGTCTGGAGGCGGGACCGGGATTACTGTCGAACAGCACAGACACGGGGAGGTGGAGTGTTGATCGCGGTGAGGAATGACCTGACTGTTGTGGAAAGATGTGACTGGCGTACCTCTGCCGAGGATATGTGGGTACCCATCGTTCTGAAGCGATCTAGACCAGCGGTAAGTTACAACATCAATATCTGTGGCTTGTATTTGTGCAAAGAAAATGTTGGTAACTCATATTTAACTCAATTACAAAACTTCCACCATAAACTTAACTACTTTGTATCCTCCCACCCATTAGATACATTTATAATAACAGGGGATTTTAACTTTGGCGGCGATGTGGAATGGCAGCAGTCTAACGATAGTACAGGATTATATCCTGTGAATGTGTCTGTTCGATGTGTTCTGGATTTCTTTGACACAATAAATGCGTGTAACTTGTCCCAGTTTAATGGTGAGCGTAACGTCAACGGTAGATTATTGGATCTTGTTTTCTCAAATAGCATAGTAAAAGTGAATGATTGTGGTGACCCTCTAGCGGTGCCTGTTGATGTACATCACAAACCGTTGAGTATTAACGCTGATTTCATTGAAGTTCATAAACTCATTGAGAAACCTAGTACTAAATACATATTTCATCGAGGCGATTACGATACAATTACGTCTGTACTAGATCTTATGGACTGGAATGTGTTATTGTCTGCTGGATCTCTGGACCAAGCCCTTAGCCTTTTCTACACCAAGCTATACGAGCTCAGAGACTTGTATATTCCCGTTAAACCTTTACAAAAATCAACACACCCTCCCTGGTACACTTGTGCTTTAATAAAAATACTAAAAGAAAAACAAAAATACCATAACAAATACAAAAATTACGGCAACTTATCCGATTACCACTCTTTTTCCCTCTTGCGAAACCGAGCTAAGGAATTAGAGGCGGTTTGTTTTGATGCTTATATGGAAAAAATTTAATCCTCAATCGCCAAAAATCCTAAATGTTTCTGGTCGTATATCAAAAGCAAAAGAAGTGGTAATACATTACCTAATGTATTACACTACATGGACTCGTCCGCAGACACTGGTGAGGGTATCACTGACCTTTTTTCCTCTTACTTCCATTCTACCTTCCAAAAACCTGACTTAGAATCTAACGATCTGGATGTTAATATAGACATTCATTCTGCTAGCTCGGTGAACCTGAGTACAGTCAGCGTGTGTCCGGAGACGGTACTTAAGCTACTTAAAAGTTTGGACCCATCTAAATCTGGTGGGCCAGATTTGATATCCCCCATTTTTATAATTCATTGTGCAAAGAGCCTGGTGGCGCCAGTCTGTGTGCTGTTTGAGCGGTCGTTAAGAGAGGGTATCATCCTGAAGATGTGGAAATCGGCATTTATTACACCGATTTTTAAAAAGGGGGATAAATCTATAATAGAAAACTACCGCCGCATATCTAAATTATGTATTTTTTCTAAAGTTCTTGAACGAGTAGTACACACTGAAGTTTACTCAGCTATGCAACGCCATTTCGGCGACGAACAACATGGTTTCCTCAGAAAACGGTCAACTGCCTCCAACCTGATACTATCCAATGAAATTATAACCACTGGGATGGAAGAACGGTGCCAGGTCGACGCGATATTCACTGACTACAGTAAATGTTTTGACCGTACCAGGAATTCATGGTGATCTATTCCGGTGGTTTTCGTCATACATAAATAATCGAACGCAGGCTGTGGTTTTGCGTGGATACACGTCTGGATGGAAATCTGTCCCATCAGGAGTGCCCCAAGGCTCAATCCTAGGACCGTTATTGTTTACAATATTTATTTTGGACATAAAAAACTGCTTTAGGAACTCACATATCCTACTATACGCTAATGACATGAAGGTCCTAAAGTCCATACGCACATTATCCGATACTGAGCTACTTCAGTCAGACCTTGACAGGTTCGTACAATATTGCAAAACCAACAAACTACAACTAAATGTATCCAAATGTTTTTACGTAATATTTACGCGCCAGAAATCTATCATTGGCCCTGGGTATACACTGGATGGTATTTACATAAGTAAAGAAACCAGTATCAGGGATCTTGGCGTGGTACACGACAGCAAGCTGCTTTTTGATGAACATGTTGAAACAATTGTCAACAAGGCATTGAAGGCCTTGGGCTTCATTATTAGAGCTTGTTCTAGCTTTCGTTCCCTAAAGCCATTAAAAGTTCTTTACTGTTCTTTAGTGCGTAGCCACCTTGAGTACGTCTCTCAAGTATGGAACCCTCAATATGAGATCTACAAATCTCGTATTGAGTCTGTTCAAAGGAAATTTTTGCGGTACTTGGACTTCAAGGCTAGGCAATTATCAGTCGACTATGAACACCGTTGTAAGCGATATCATTTTTTACCGTTGGAACTGAGACGTAACATTAGTGATATCTGTTTTTTAGTAAACATCACAAACGGCTCCGTCGATTGTCCCGAACTACTAAGCAATACTTCTTCGTACTAATTTAAATAACCTAAGAAAACGGCCGCTACTCCATGTACCATTCACATCGACTAAGTACAGGCGCAACGCCTTCTGCATACGCAGTGTTATAGCTTTTAATAGTTTGCCATCACACCTAGAAATTGATTTATTTTGCACCAGCGCACATAAAATTAGAAAGATTTTAAACAAGGAGAATTTTGGTTACAACCATAAATAACTTTTAATTCCGATTTTGATATTACACGACTCGACATACCTATTATATTGTCTCGACACACCTTTATGTTTACACTGTAATCTGTTATTTAGTCAATTCGCTGTAACTGGTCAACGCAAATAACGCGTACCTAACTAAGTAGATATTTATATATGTGGAAGCTTGTAATTAGCAAATGTCGAAGCTTATGCACGATATTCAAGATTGTTATTAGTCTGTAAGCTTTCTTAAAAATTAAATAAATAAATATTTACTATTCTTACGAAATTAATTATGTACGTGAACTGACTGCTGCCTTGTCTTGTTTTAAAACTTGCTAGAGGCTGGACTGTTTTTTGCATTAAAAACCGATAAAGTATGTGTCAGACCACGCACAATGAAGGGTTCGTAGTTGGGATGAATGTATCCCAAAAACAAACTGAGCATTGTAGTTGAAAAGCATGTTCTCTCATACATCTATATACGTCATGGTCAACAATTCTCCAACTGCAAATGTAAGTTGGTCGACTATTACTCGTTAACTTGTAAAGCCTACTTAGGTGTAATAGTTTTCCTTTATAATTATGATTATGTACTTCTTTGCATATCCAAAAACAAACGTTTAGCTGGCAGGAGAGGGGGACACTTAACTCTAACAGAAATTATTACTTTAAAGCTCAAAATTATGCAAACGGATCCCTGATTCGAAAAATGGACACAGACCCGCAATATTTTAGAACGGCCTATCCAACGATACCCCACACCATGGAATAGACGAGAAAAAAAATATAATTCCCACATTACGTGCAAGGCAGGTACCCTTTTTTTTTTGGTGGGAAATCATCAAATAACTTCTCCCGCTCTGGGCGGAGCGGGAGGGTGTGTCAGACTCTTACTGACTAAAACCCACCCGTATTCCTTCCTGTTGCCTGTGTCGCGACCCCGGCAGGAAGGCAGGTACCCTACAACTTCTTTTTTCATGATTTTATTTTACCACTTTGTCACCGAGATTAATATGTACACCCATGCCAAATTACAGCTTTATAGTATTAAAAAACTCTTAGCTAAGTCGGAGACAGACCGACAGACGGAAATGGCGAAACTATAAGAGTTCCTTGTTTCCCACGGAACCCTAAAAACCGGCCAAGTGCGTATCAGACATGCACAATGAAGGGTTCCGTAGTTAGGATGAATTTATCCCAAGAACGCGCATTGTAGTTGAAAAACATGTTTCCCCATACATTCCAACTGCAAATGTTGTTATTAAGTAATTTACCATGTTATTTCATGGTATTTTAATGTATAAAAAGTAATAGGTATACTATTACCTGTAATTCTTTTTTTTTAATTAAAACGTTTCAGTTTCGGACATAGCCCCTTATGTCCAATCCTCATCTATTTTCTTTAATAACTTTAAAACAAATTATTTACAAATAATAAAAAAATAATATATGAAATCCTCATAACAAGTCCTTTTATTTGATATGTAAGTATGTATGTATGGTACAGTTTACAAGACTTCGTCAATAGTGGACCCCATATTCACAATTAATTTATTTACGTTACTCATTCGTGTTTGGGTCACAGAAATTCATATGTGTACCAAAATTTCAACTTAATCGGTCAAATAGATTCGGAGCAAATTGGCTGTGACAGAAGGATAGACAGACATACGAGAGATCCCATATGATATCCGTTTTTTTTTTCATTTTTAGGTACACCCTAAAAATCACCCGAAAAAGTACTATCAACTCCGAAAATGTGAAAGTTCGTCATAGTAAATAGTCAAACAAGCAATTAATACAATAGGCCGCACGTCAGTGGTTACAACACCAGTATATGCTGGCCTCGCATTCTATTGAAAACTCCATACTACGCTGTGCCAGCTCAAGTTCAAAGTGCACCCATGTGCTTTCTACAGTGGCTGCCGATCAATTGACGAAACATATAGAGGTATGAGGAACAGGGTGTAAAGTTCTCTCATCCTCCATAGAAAAGGGAGGATCCTGCGACCAGACGGATCATGCGAACAGTCTGGTGTCGTGTCTGGTGGGCAACTGCCCGACGGTTGATGTCGGGATATTGTATATATGCCAGTCGCACGGTAAACTCTGCTTGCGCTATGCTGGATTTTTGTGGTGACGTCAGGTCTTTGTTGCGTAGTTCGCATGTGGCGTTGTAGATGCCGCCACAAACTAATAATATAGTAATATATAAATTTGAATAAAGAATAGAATATTCTTAAACCGCATGAAAAGATTGAATCCACAGAACACGGAAACTCCTCGGCGGCCGCTTCTAGAGGTGGCACTGTCAACCCTTTCCATATACACGAAGCGTGTCACATCACCGTTTACTTGCACTACGACACAAATGACGTATAGAAACTGACACCTTAGAAGGTGGTCTGTGACAAAAGTTGTGCGCTCAATACACTTTCGGTGCCACGAATTTTATTAGTTTTGACGTCTCTAGATGCCGCCAGTGCGGCGATTTCGTGATAAAACCGCATGTAATTCGTAGTTCATCATGTTTTTACGACCCACACCCTTTAAATTAGAACACTGCAATGCTGCTAATTTGTAGGGTTTGTCATCATCATCAGCCTACAGGAGTCCACTACTGGACATAGGCCTTTCCAAGTGTACGCCATTCAGGTCAATTCTCGGCAACTATCATCCAGCCACCCTACGAAGATCGTCGCTTCACCTAGCCTGAGGGCGTCCAACCTTACGTTTGCTGATTCGCGGTTTCCAAGAACATGTCTACCCCAAAGGCCATCGGTGGTGTGGCTAATATGGCCGGCCACTACAGCCACCACCATATGTGACCACTTCAGCTTGTTTATTCTGTGAGATATGTCGACAACTTTGGTTATCTGCGGGCTAACCTCGTCCCAGACCCGATCCCTCAAAGAGACACCAAGCCCAAGCACAGCTCGTGCCACAGCGTGTGGAGCAGGTGGTAAGGATGAAAGTACTAGTAATTTATTTTTACTTTCTCGCTGGAGACCAAAATTATAAAACAATTTAAAAAACTTCCACAAACGTGCAGCAAACTTTTTTATTCCCAGCCACACATGAATTTCCCGGACCTGACTGAAGCATCCAAGTTTTTTTCCTTTGTTCATCAATCTAGTATGCAAATTGAACTCCACCGAATACATTTTCACATTCACTTGTATTCACACTGCAGTCTAGTGGTCACAAGCGCTACTGCTGAGCATGAGGTCTTGGTTACGATTCCCAGGTCGGGCAAAGTGCTATTGGGTTCTTCCATTAGAAATTTATTAGTAGCAGCCCGGAGTCTGGATTTGTGGTTTATGGAAATAAGCTCGCCCCTACATGGAACTTAAACATAACTGGCGAAATGTGGTTGAACTATAGGTACACCTCTGTCTAACCCTTCGGGGATCACAGGCGTAGATGTGAATTGAAACCTACTAAAATAGAATGAAATTCCGTTAAACGACATAGATGTATTGTTTCAATAATGTTACCTTTTCACGAACCCTCCTCAATATAAAACTGAAAACAGTGGAGGATTAAATATGGTCTGCCTGTTTGAAATATGTGAGAGGGAACTACGAAAACCTAATACCGTTTGGATGTGGTATTTATTTATTAAAACTTTATGAACAAGTAAAAAGAAAATACTGTACAAAGGCGGACTTAATGCCCGAGGCATTTTCTACCAGTCAACCTTAAGGTGATGCAGAGAAGACACCTTTTTTTTTGCGGTGGGAAATCATCAAATAACTTCTCCCGCTCTGGGCGGAGCGGGAGGGTGTGTTCCTTCCCGCCCGTATTCCTTCCTGTTGCCTGTGTTGCCAGGGGCCTCGGTGACCCATAAGTACCTTCCCGCGACAGAGAAGACACCTGCCGGTGCAACATATGGGATAGATAACACGAAAATAACTATACAATACAAGAATAAATACGTAGATACATACATATAAACAGAATTAACTTTTTCAGAAGAAATAACGGTTGGTAGTGGGGAAATAACCATCAGTAGAGAGAGGTGAGATAGGAGCCTTTTTGGCGTCACACAAGTCATTTTTATTTATTTTATTTGTTGTTTTTTTGAACAAATACGTAAATTTTGCTAGTTTTAAATGTTCTTTTTTGTATTTCTTGTGCGTGTCTAAAATAAAATATTATTCTTTCGTTCTTAGATGAGAAAACGAATCCAGCAAAATATCAGCGCTGGGATGTTTCTGCCAACTTCTTACGTATATGTTCACGTGCCTTCACTTTAAAAGACAACCGACTGGTCGTCGCTGGTATTAGTAGGTGTAAGGAAATCACAGACAAGATGAATAGCTCAAAAATCTGATGGCCGTTAGGTTATAATATTTTTCAACTCCATATTTCAAGTAACTTTCCAAATCGTCCAAATAGGAAATTTATTTTAAAGGGTTAGGACCCTTTAAAATAAATTTCCTATTTGGACGATATTACGATACGATGGTTAAATATTTTCCAAAAGATTCTCAAGAATCTTCAGTGTCCAGTGGCCCACGTGGCTTGGGCAGAGCACCACCGTGTCCTCGTGGAGGCAATTGGCGGCAGAGATCTCTCGCGTCTGGCCCTGGTTCAGGCCATGGTACGGAGCGAGAGGGCATGGGCAGCCTCCGCCAAACTCCTTCTGCGAAGCAGTAATGCTCGCGAAGACGGTTGCGGCAAGGTGGGATGGTTGAGGGAAAGGCAAATTTCGCGCCCTCTCGCCCCTAGCCGCCGCAGGAGACACTCTGGGCGTCGGGAATCCCGGGCGGATTTCCGGCCACCGTAGGCGCGGGCTTGCGGACGATGAGCAATGGGTAGCTCACCGTCCGGTAAGCACCAGGCCCGGGTCGACGGCGCGTTGTATTCCACGCGCGCCTCAAAGAGATGTCGTCAGCAAAAGTGTAGGGGTCCACTAGGGCCGATGCCTGCTGGGGTCGCGGGAAGGTACTAAAGGGTCACTGACGCCCCTGGCAACACAGGCAACAGGAAGGAATTCGGGTGGGTTTTAGTCAGTAAGAGTCTGACACACCCTCCCGCTCCGCCTAGAGCGGGAGAAGTTATTTGATGAATTCCCATCAAAAAAAAAAAAGTGGCCCACGTCGACAACCTACTATGTATTTGTTAAATTCGCGTTGCATTTTAATCCGTTGCCGCATTCACATTAATCGCGTTTAAAACGGTAGCGTCAGACATGCTGCCCACCTCTACCTAAAATAAATTAATGTGCTAACAATAAAACCACCTCTATTCACGTTACATTCCTCGTCCGGACACCAGCTGTCCGGTCTGCCGTCCGCAAAGCTACAACACTGCACCACTGTCCGGATTAATATTATTTTTATTTAAACCTGCCTTGTATTCGTGGCTGTTTTGAATACGAAGATTTATTTATTTCCTAAATTAGATTTACTTTTATTGGACGGATTATTGAAAAATTATTCTGAATGTTGGGTAAGGACGTTTTATCTATACATACATATAATAAAACCGTAATCAAATTTGTAAATTGTATATTTTTGGAAAAAAAAGTGCTACTGACATATACAGCGTGGATTTTTGAGGTGGGGCAGTAAGGGCAGGCCGGTAATTTAATCGTTGTAGCTATACGAAATCCTATGCTATAGAATTTAACTGTTGTATTTTTTTTTTGGGTGGGAAATTATCAAGTAAAGGGTCTGTCAGACTCTTACTGGCTAAAACCCACCCGTGTTCCTTCCTGTTGCCTGTGTTGCCAGGGGCCTCGGTAAGCCTTTAGTACCTTCCCGCGACCCTGGCAGGTAGTGGACCCCTACACTTGTGCTGACGACATCTCTTTGAGGAGCGCGTCGAACACAACGCGCCGTCGACCCGGGGCTAGTACAGTTACGGTTAGAGATGACTAAAGTTTTGCTTTTAGCAGTTGTATTCAAAAATATGTAAAAAAAAAACAGATCAAGTGCGTGTCCGACCACGCACAATGAAGGATTCCGTAGTTGGGATTACTTGGAATGAATTTATCTCAAAAACAAACTTAACATTGTGGTTGAAAAATATGTTCTCCGATACATCGATATACGTCACGGTCAGTTATCCAACTGCAAATTTAATTGTTCGACTCGCTAACTTGTAAAGCCTACTTAGCTCTGATACTTCCTTTTAATTTCATTATAATTATGTACTATAGCCAAGATTTTTTTCACTTCTGCATAAACAACCATTTAGCTACCAGGGGGGGGGGGGGGGGGGGACACTCGACTCTAACAAAAATTAGCAGTTTAAAGCTTAATACGAGTATTACGCAAACGGATTCTTGAATCGAAAAATGGTGTTCACCCGAAATATTTTTAAACGGCCTATCTAACGTTACTCCACACTGTGGGATAGATGAGAAAAATAAATACCATCCCTACATTATGTGCAAGGGAAAACCCCTAAAAAAATTTTTTTTCATGATTCAATTGTACCACTTTGTCGGCGTAATTAATATCCCAAATTACATCTTTCTAGTACTAAGCGTCTCTGAGCTACAGTGGGGACAGACAGACAGACAGACGTATATGGCGAGCCTTTAAGGGTTCCTTTGTTTACTACGGAACCCTAAAAATGAGCAACATATAAATATGATTTCATACTTGAAACTAAAAAACAAAGTTTGGACATATAACAAGAATTGTTGGACACAGCAGCCCTGTAAATGGTAAATATAATAAAAGATGTGGTTTTGTCTAGCAAAATACCACAACTAATCACAACGCAAGCCACAAAAACAAAAATGGTAAAATAAAACGAAACCAAAACAATAATAGCAATTCAAATCAAAACTGTAAGTAATTATTTATTTTGAAATTCGTATAAAATGGCTATAACCATAGATTGTATATCTATGGCTATAGCGTATACTCGTATTAGCGTAGTATGTAATTTTTTAGTGAGTTTATTTTTTGGTGTAAGTACTCATAATAAACCTAACGTGCATTCATGCAAGCCTAGTATTCTTTGTTGGTTAAAAACTAGCTGGGTGAAAATCCTATACTATAATCATTCAAATCCTATTATTATCAGTGGTTGATTGATTGATTGAAATACTATCTTGAATTCATGCATGTCTAGTACATTTTGTAAGATTACTGCTCAGAAATTGTGCTCAACGTGTCGTGAACAGAATACCGTCTTGTATGCATGCAACGTACCTACTACCGGGATCTGTGTATTAATCCAGGTTCTGTGTGCCAAATTTCATCGCAATCCGCCGTGTTTGCATGAAAGAGTAACAAACATCCATCTATCCTCACAAACTTTCGCGTTTATAATATTAGTAGGATGGATCATCATCATCATCTGCCTAGCCTTGAATTTAAATTTTGATTTTTTTATTTATTTGTAAGAATGTAGTCTTACATCGTATGGTGTTAATTTTTATTTAGTTCTATACATTCTACCACAACATATGGTGTACAAATATCATTATTAACTAAGTACAAATTAATATTAAGATTCGTCTCAAATAAATGTCCAACAATAAGTCCAGTATGAATTAATATAAAATTATGTATTCGTTAGTTACAATTAAGTACATGTCATCTTGGGTTTTTAAAATGTTCCTCATATTCAGCAATGTCATAAAAGCAATTATCTAATAATCCATCTGTCAGCTTTTTTTTGAACATGGGCGTGGGAAGTTCCTTAAACGAGTTAGGCAACTTGTTATACACCTGAATGGCATTAATATAAACATTCCTCCTAAATAATTGCAATCTACATTGCGGTACATTTAATTCGAATTTATACCTATCTCTAGCCACAGCCTTTTTGTGGCTCACTTGTGATTGCATGCGAAAATAGTCCGGTTATTGTTTTACTAGCATACATAGGTCTTTGGCGTACATCGGGGTAACGGTAAAATGTGAAGTTTTTTAAATAAAGGTTTTTTAAAATCTGTCCAAAAACCAGACAACAGAGATTGCCCTAACACACTTTTTTGTACCCGAAATGCCATTAAAACTTCCACTGAATTGCCCCATGGTATCAAACTATATGACAGCACAGACGATACGTATCCGTGATATGCAGTAACTACTGCATCTACGGACACTGTTGATCGTAGACGTTTTATTGCATAAACAAAGTTGTCTAGCTTATCGCATACGTAATTAATGTGTAATTTCCAGTTACAGTTTTGATCCACAATTATGCCCAAGAATTTTGTGTTTGTTACTTGTTCTATAATACTGTCTTCATATGTTATACTAAGGCTCTTAAAAATTGATTTATAAGTTTGAAATTGAATTATTTTTGTTTTATCGATATTGATTTTAAATTGTTATTATTTAGCCAAATTATGATGTATTTCATTGCTTCATTAATTTCTGGTTCCAATTTATTTTTGTCTTTAAATTTTATTATTAGTGTCGTATCGTCAGCAAATAAGATTGTTTTATGGCGCGTTGCATTGGAAAGGTCATTAATATATAGCAGAAATAAAAATGATCCCTGATTCGAATGAGGAGTACCCCAAGGCAGTGTGGTGGGATCATTTTTATTAACTACTGCGTTAGTTTTAAAATTAGATTTATATTCTACTTTGTTTCCATCAACAACCTTTTCCCAACTATGTTGGGTTCGGCTTCCAGTCTAACCGGAAGCAGCTGAATACCAGTATTTTACATGGAGCGACTGCACTAGACAGATATCGCCTGAATCGCCTTCCTGGTTTCTCCTAAAATTATAACTAACTATTAAGCTTTATAAATTAAGGTCACCATTAATATGACGACCTTATTTTAAATACGTTATATATGCCTTAATTTGTAATAATAAAAATAATTTTGTAATACGTTAAAACGTATTACCGCGAATATCTCAGTTAGTATATATTTTCAATCAGTTAATTGGTATGACCTTTTAAAGCGTTGGTTTAAATTCAAAATTCCGAGAAAAACGCTGTTTCATCATAAATAGTGGGTGTTTCACTGAAATAAAATCAACATAAGAGATTTATGAATGAACTAGTCATTAAGTACTTGTTTGTAACATATGATTGAAGAACACATACTTTTACAGTTCTATGACACACCTAATCAAAATTCCGAGCCGAATTATGAGCAAGTGGTGTCGTTAACTGTACTTATCGAGGTACAGAGTCTGTGGAGTTGCTTGCCCGTTCTTCTCCATAGAAACCTACTACGCTTTGGAATGGCCAAAAAGCTTTATCTTTCAGATTTACCGACCCCTCGACAGTTCAAAAGTGCCTGTAAGGGTTGATTCACACCGTAACGGCAGAAGCCGGAAGCGGCCGGCGGGCACGCCACGATTGCGGCGATAAGACCAGTCTTTGAGGAGTGGCTAGAGAGGCACCACGGCGTTGTCACCTTCCACCTGACGCAGGTCCTCACTGGACACAACAGCTACGGGAGGTTCCTGTGTCGGATAAGGCGGGAGGAAACGCCCGGGTGTCACCACTATGTGGATCGCCCGGAGGACACGGTGGAGCATACGGTGGAAGTCTGCCCGGCTTGGGCAGAGCACCGCCGTGTCCTCGTGGAGGCGATCGGCGGCAGAGATCTCTCGCGTCCGGCCCTGGTTCAGGCCATGGTACGGAGTGAGAGGGCATGGGCAGCCGTCACCTCCTTCTGTGAAGCAGTAATGCTTGCGAAGGAAGAGGCGGGACGGTTGAGGGAAAGGCAAATCACACGCCCTCTCGCCCCTAGCCGCCGCAGGAGACGCCCTGGGCGTCGGGAATCCCGGGCGGATTTCCAACCACCGTAGGCGCGGGCTTGCGGACGGTGAGCAATGGGTAGCTCACCATTCGGTAAGGACCAGGCCCGGTCGACGGCGCGTTGTATTCCACGCGCGCCTCAAAGAGATGTCGTCGGCACAAATATAGGGATCCACTAGGGCCGATGCCTGCCGGGGTCGCGGGAAGGTACTAAAGGGTCACCGAGGCCCCTGGCAACTCAGGCAAGGAATACGGGTGGGTTTTAGTCAGTAAGAGTCTGACACACCTTCCCGCTCCGCCCAGAGCGGGAGAAGTTATTTGATGATTTATCATCCAAAAAAAAAAAAAAAAGCGGCGCGGCGCAGGTAGACACAGGCTGTACCGCTGAAAAGACGCGCATGGCCACGAGGCTGCTCGCAGTAGCGCGGGCGGCCGCGCGACCTATTTCAAGCGATGCTGGCTTTTTAATTGTGTAGAAAAAGTTTAGAATTATTTCATACTGAAAGTTCTCGCCGCGCAACTGCCGACCGCTGCTTTGCCGATGCGAATCTAAGGGCGCTTTCAATTTAGACGGTTGATGGACTGTTGCAGTCCGGGTATCGTACTGCGCACGGGCGATTGTGGTTTTTCATACAAAATGTCTCGACGCAAGGTCGTGCGAGACCAGTGCGGCGCACGTCCGTTAGCGGAACGGCAACAATATATATATACTACCTGCCTCAGTCGTTGTTCGCTACTACGGGTGAACGCATCGTGTTTTCGATGGAAATCACTAAAATTCGATTGGACTGCAGCTGCGTATCTCTTCAAATAAGACGATTCACGTCGTACTGCTGTCGTCCGGCAGCAGTACGGCTCACGGTCGTAATAATTCTGCAACAACCGCGCGGCAGCAGTACGGCACCAACCGTCTAAATTGTAAGCGCCCTAAAGGGCGATTCAATTCTAATGGGATTTTACATAGGCGACTATGTAAAATCCCATTAGAATTGAATCGCCCTTTAGGGCGCTTACAATTTAGACGGTTTGGCTTCACGAAAGGTACGTCGACGACTGATGCAGGAGTAAAACTCATCAGTCACATTTTGGAATCCTGGGAGAAATCCTAGGATGCCATTGGCATTTTCTGTGACCTCTCAAAAGCGTTTGACTTCGTTGACCACAATACACTGACCTGTAAACTATACGACTACGGAATTCATGGACAAGCTGCTGATCTTGTTCTGTCCTATCTATCAAACAGGCAGCAAAAAGTAAACGTTAACGGGGCGACGTCCTCGGGGTCTCTAGTAAAGATGGGCGTGCCCCAAGGTTCAATTCTTGGCCCTTTCCTATTTCTAGTTTATATTAATGATCTCCCTTACATGATGGCAAACTTATCCGATATAATCCTATTCGCTGACGATACTTCTATTATTTTTAAAATAGATAGAAAAGATCCGGATGTCTTACACGTCAACGATAGTCTGGCTGTTCTTTCGAAATGGTTCGCAGCTAATAATCTCTTACTTAATGCGGCCAAAACAGAATGTCTTAAGTTTTCATTACCAAATGTACCCCAAGTGGCTCTAAATTTAAAACTTGATGGCAAGAGACTAGATGCTATTACGGAAACTGTATTTCTAGGAATTTCTCTAGATTCGAAATTGCAATGGGGAGCCCACATTAGAGCTCTTTCAGGTAGATTAAGTTCAGCTGCATATGCAGTAAGAAAAATTAGACAGTTGACTGATACAGCCACAGCTAGGTTAGTATATTTTGCTTATTTCCACAGTATTATGTCTTATGGCGTTCTGCTGTGGGGATCGGCAGCTGATGTAGATTCAATTTTTATTTTACAAAAGAGGGCAATTCGCGCAGTCTATAGAATGGGTCCTCGTGAGTCCCTTAGAAACAAATTAAAAAAAAAGAATTAATGAAAATTAATGTACTAACTCTGCCTTCTCTTTATATCTTAGAAAGTATTTTGTATGTTCGCAAAAACTTATGTCTTTTCAAAACAAGAAGTGATTTCCATAATATAAATACACGTAGTAAACATGAAATTGTGATACCGAAATTTAGATTAACAAAAACAAGCAAATCATTTGTTATCAACAGTATCCGCTTTTATAACAAGTTGCCAAAGTCAGTTACAGAACTTAGCGATGGAAAGTTCAAAACCCACATCAAACGAGTCCTTACCAAAAACGCATATTATAAGATTAAAGACTACGTTGAAGACAAGGAAGTTTGGCAATAATTCCTTCTGCACATGTGGCTTCCCTGGTACCTCATAAATGGCATAACTATGTAAATGTCTATTAACTGCTCCCAAATTACAATGTTTATTATTATTATTTTTTATACAAATTTTCTTTTTGACATATTATTTTCATTGTTTGATATTATATACCTAAAATTTTGATTTCAGACTTGTAATGGCAAACTTCATTTGGTTTAAATGGGTTTTTATTTTTATTATTTTATTATTATTTTACACAGATTTGTGTGTACCTTGTGAATGTGAGAACGTTGTAGGCTTAATAGACTAGATATTTTGTAGACCTTTTTCTTTTTTTTTTTTGTTAAGTACCCGGTACGTCTCGACAGGCCTATACTGTCCTCCCATACCTATTAACACTGTAATTTGAAAATATTGTAAAAGCCAATTATTTTTAAAAGAGTAACCGTGGAGTTTCTTGCCGGCTCTTCTCCATAGGAAACGACCCATTGGAACCGTGCACCTAGCTTCTGACGTTTCATAAGTGCCCATGTAGGTTTATGTGAAATAAAAATATTTTGATTTGATTTGATTTGAAGGGTTTAATTGAAATTAAATGTTCTGAGTTTTTATAAATAAGCATAAAAGAACATTTTTGAAATAACAATTTGAAAACATTTGCTGTCTATGTTTTCAAATTGTTATTTCAAAAATGTTCTTTACAAACTCATAAATTCTGTATCAGATATTTAACTAGAATAGCTGCTGTTATTGCTGTGAAACGTAAACATCGCGGTTTTCAGCGCCTGTGATTAACACGATTTCACGAGTAGCGCTTTCACAGTTTCTATAATACCAAAGCAAATAAACAAATAAAGGGTATTTAACGTAAATTCTTGATTAGTTTACTAAAAGCAAGTTGTTTTGTAATTAACTATTAAGTTGAGTTCCTTCCGAAATTGCTCGTCCGGAGAATGGTTATCACCAAATTTATTAACACGGGCAAGTAGAGTCACAGTGCTACTTTTTAACGATGGGTATTTTGTGCTGATATGACTAAAGGCTCGTTAAATACAGATACATTTTTCCGTTAAATGCAAATAATAATATGCCAGTTGCCACTTGTGCCAGTAGTTATGACTACTATATGAGTGGTATGCCACTTTAACGGCTTGCAATCGTCTTACAGCATGGCAAAGCATTTTATGTCCCAAAATTCTACAACGTATTGTCCCCTCGGTGACATTGCGTAGTTATGACTACATAATACCAAGCTTTGTTTCCCCAAAGTATTGTGCAGAGGTGTACTTAAGGAAGCGCCGATCGAAAACTAACAGGAACCGCTGTGGCAAAACTCCTACGGGGCCCGAAGTGAGCTTGCTTCCGCAATGCCGAACACACTGGTGTACATCTCCCACCTGC
Source organism: Atethmia centrago (assembly GCA_905333075.3). Classification (NCBI taxonomy): domain Eukaryota; kingdom Metazoa; phylum Arthropoda; class Insecta; order Lepidoptera; family Noctuidae; genus Atethmia; species Atethmia centrago. Next base: position 26,104,820 of record HG995369.1, read on the forward strand.
GCTACACCACTAAAGTGGAGGACATCGTGGAGTACATGCGCCAGAAGATGAGGTACACGCTGAGGGTGCAGTTACTGGAGTCACGCTGCAACAGCAATTTTAAGTCATTCGTGGTGCGCGTACCGAATTGTTATCTGGCCCTCGACATGGAAGAAGACTTATCCGCAGGACGTGGTGTTCCGTCGCTTTCGCGGACAAATTCCACAGGGCAGCACAACGTCAAGCTAGTGCAAAGTGAAGTGCTCCTAACATAATCGTAAGTATTTTTTTATTAACCTTGTGGCTTTTTTTTTTAGGTAGGGAATTATCAAATAACTTCTCCCGCTCTGGGAGCGGGAGGGTGTGTCAGAGTCTTACTGATTAAAACCCACCCATGTTCCTTCCGTTGTTGCCTGTGTTGCCCGGGACCTCTATAACCCTTTCAGACTTTCCCGCGATGGACTAAGGGCTAAAGGACCACCCTTTTGAGCGAATCTTGGGAGGAATTTGAGGCTAAGTAATAACAGCCGCACGGGTCAATCAATCAAGTTAAGCTACGCTTGCTGCGGTTGGTCCGTAGATGGGTGACCATCTTTACATACCAAGACCCCTCCGTGCCTCGGAAAGCACGTTAACCCGTTGGTCCCGGCTCTCATTGGTGGATCTTTGACAGTCGTTACGGGTCGTCAGAAGCCCGAAAGTCTGACAACCAGTCTTACCAAGGGGGAGTATTACCCAGTAACTGAGTTGTTGAGGTCAAATAGGCAGTCGCTCCATGTAAAATACTGGTATTCAATTGCATCCGGTTAGACTGGAAGCCGACCCCAACGTAGTTGGGAAAAGGTTAGGCAGATGATGATGACAAGTTTAGTTTACAATAAAAATGTGTATGTTTAGGTTAAGGTCTGTAGGTTATCTATGGGCCTGTGTTGCCTGAAAATAAATGGATTCATTATTATATTACCTATATTTTATTTCATTATATACACATTATAATTACATTTTTAAATATTAGAATATAAAAAATATATAAAATACAAAAAAATGGTAGCCCACCGGTATCGGGAACAGGGTCCAAGCTACCGGCGGTCAGGGCTCCAGAGAGAGGAACCTCCTAACAATGCGGGCCGTGTCCAGAAGTACCGCTTTCTGAATCAAGCCCTTAATCCAGCCGTCCAACGTGAGCCTGCTTAGGTGTTGGTCGAGACTCTTGGCAATTAAGCCATTGGCTGATACGACTATCGGCACAATATTTGCTGAATCCACATCCCACATGTCGACAACCTCGCGAGCCAAGTCAAGATACTTCCTCGCGCACGTATGGGAGTGGCGCGAGGAGGCGAAACGCCGGGGCGTTAGTCCGCTGCTGCGAGAAATCGCGGCACAGCGGACGGAGCTCCGGCGGGATCTCATGGCGTCATGGAAAGTACGGTCGTCGCAACCTAGTGCTGGGCACGCCACGATTGCAGCGATAAGTCCCCTCTTTGAGGAGTGGCTGGAGAGGCGCCACGGCGTCCTCACCTTCCGCCTGACGCAGGTCCTCACCGGACATGGCAGCTTCGGGAGGTTCCTGTGTCGGATAAGGCGGGAGGAAACGTCCGGGTGTCACCACTGTGTGGATCGCCCGGAGGACACGGTGGAGTATACGGTGGAGGTCTGCCCGGCTTGGGCAGAGCACCGCCGTGTCCTCGTGGAGGCGATCGGCGGCAGAGACCTCTCGCGTCCGGCCCTGGTTCAGGCCATGGTACGGAGCGAGAGGGCATGGGCAGCCGGCACCTCCTTCTGCGAAGCAGTAATGCTCGCGAAGGAGGAGGTGGGACGGTTGAGGGAAAGGCACGTTTCGCGCCCTCTCACCCCTAGCCGCCGCAGGAGACGCCCAGGGCGTCGGGAATCTCGGGCGGATTTCCAGCCACCGTAGGCGCGATCTTGCGGCCGGTGAGCAATGGGTAGCTCACCGTCCGGTAAGGACCAGGCCCGGGTCGACGGCGCGTCGTATTCCACGCGCGCCTCAAACAGATGTCGTCAGCACAAAAGTAGGGGTCCGCTAGGGCCGATGCCTGCCGGGGTCGCGGGAAGGTACTTATGGATCACCGAGGCCCCCGCAACAAAGGTAACAGGAAGGAATACGGGTGGGTTTTAGTTAGTAAGAGTCTGACACACCCTCCCGCTCCGCCCAGAGCGGGAGAAGTTATTTGATGATTTCCCACCCTCAAAAGAAAAAAAGTCAAGATACTTATTATTATTATGTCGTTTATTGAATTTTTTATCTTATAAAATACATTTTTAAATATTTCTTAGAAAAAATATTAAAAAACATTTAAAAATATATAAAATAGTGGTCCGCCGGTATCGGGAGCAGGGTCCAAGCTACCGGTGGTTAGGGCTCCAGAGACAGGAACCTCCTCACGATGCGAGCCGTATCGAGGAGTACTGCCTTCTGAATCAGGCCCTTAATCCAGCCGTCTAACGCAAGCCTCTAGAGATGATGGTTGAGGCTTCTGGCCATCAGGCCATTGGCCGTAACGACAATCGGCACAATGACAGCCGAGTTCACATTCCACATGTCAACAACCTCGTGTGCTAAGTCGAGATATTTTATTTGTTTCTCTTTCTCAGCTTTCACGAGGTTATCGTCATGTGGAATGGTAACATCGACTATCATTGCGCGGCGCGCTAATCGATCTATCACCACTATATCAGGCTTATTGGCGACAATAGTCCTGTCAGTAATGATAGACCGATCCCAGTACAACGTGACATGGTCATTTTCGAGAACTGGGTCGGGCACATACTTGTAATACGGTACCTCAGAGTTCACAAGTTTATATTTCAAAGCAAGTTGCTGGTGAATAATCCTAGCTACTTGGTTATGTCTGTGCAAGTACTCGCCGTTAGCCAGACGAGAACAACCAGAGATAATATGTCTGATAGACTCACCCGGACGGTGGCATGCCCGACACACGTCAACCGTCCCGTCCTTCATAATATGTCTCCGGTAGTTATTCGTCAAGATAACTTCGTCCATAATTGCACAGACAAAACCTTCAGTTTCCCCGAAAAGGTCCCCAAAACGTAGCCAGGACACGGACGCTAAGAAATCTACATCGGGCTCATGAAGAGCCCGATAGAAGCGCCCGTGTAGCTCCTTGCTTTGCCATATCTCCTTGCGATCATCGGTAGTAAGTACTACAGGTTTGCACCAGTTCTCTTTAGCCATGGAAAGTGGGGTGAGCCCCTTGTCCACTGCGACCACATCACGGTGCATACCCACTTCGGTTTTCAAAAAATATTCCCTGAGACTGCATATCTCGCGGTTGTGGAGGGTCTTCGCGTTTAAAAAGCCTCGACCCCCGCACTTCCGCGGGATGTACAGTCTCATCACCGATGATCGTGGGTGATGCATCCGGTTTGCGGTCAACAGTGCCCTGGATAGGAGGGTCCGTAACCCTCCTATCCAGGGCGTCTAGTTCGGTCTGAGTCCATTTGAGTATGCCGAAAGAGTACGTCAAAACCGGCATGACCCAACTGTTGAAGGCGCGCACCTTGTTACCGCCTGAAAGAAGACTAATCAATACCTTCTTCAGGCGGCCAAAAAAGCGCTCCTTCAACGATTGCTTCATGTCAGTAACGTTGATGCCTAACGCTTCCGACATTCCCAAATACTTATAGCTTTCGGGTGAGGAGAGGGATCTAAGGTGTATGGAATCCGAAAGTTGAATTCCCTCGGATTCCATTATCTCCCCTCGCTTCACATGCATGACTGCACATTTGTCCACACCAAACTCCATTCTGATGGCGCTACTGAAAGTTTTAGTTACCTTCAGTAGCTTCATCAGTTGCAATTTGTTGGGGGCTAAGATTTTCAAGTCATCCATGTAGAGGAGGTGAGATATGATCTGACCACCTCTCCTCAACCGATAGCCTAGACCTGAATCCTCCAGCTGCATGCTTAGAGGATTCAGGGCTAAGCAGAACCAAAGTGGACTTAAACTGTCGCCCTGAAATATTCCCCGTTTAATCCATACAGGCTCATCATTCCCCTGGATCTGTCGACACCCCGGATAGCGAAGGACTGTCCTCCATTGCCCCATACACGATTCAAGGAAGGTGCGTAGAGTCGTATCTATTTTGTACAACTCCAGCACCCTCATGAGCCATGTATGTGGCACCGAGTCGTAGGCCTTCTTATAATCTATCCAGCAAGTCGACAGATCCTTGCGGGATCGACGGACCTGTTGGCTAATGGCCATGTCGATGAGAAGTAGTTCCTTAGTGCCACGAGACCCGTTCCTACATCCATTTTGAGAGGCAGACATAATGGAATTACTGTCAATGTGTGTGTTAATTTTCGCTCTCAAAATGGATGTAAGAAGTTTATAGACCGTCGACAAACACGTGATCGGTCTATAATTCTTGGGTTCCGCGGGACTACCTGACTTATGGAGCAGGTGGGTAATGCCTGTCGTCATAAATTGCGGTAGTGACCCAGACTCTAAGGATGACTGGAACTGAGATGCCAGGCAAGTGTGTGAACTAGTTAGCCATTTCAGCCAAAAGTTGTGCAGTCCGTCCGGTCCCGGTGATTTCCAATTCGGTAACGGATGGACCGCTCTAGCTATATCTGATGGCGTGATAATGACTACTTCCATTTCTGGTATAGTTTCACACACTCGCTCGACATCCCGCATCCAGTCAGCCTCAACATGGCAGACAGGTACCGACCAGATGCTTCGCCAGAACGCAGTTGTGGTGGCATCATCCGGGCGGCACACGTCTGTCACGTTTTGTTTAGGTCGCTCCCAAGCTCTATATACCCACCTCTCATCGCTCTGGAACATGCGATTTTGCGTGTATCGATCAACCCGCCGCTTATACCGCCGAATACGGCTCGCCCATGCACAAACTTTCTGCTTCAGGAAGTCGATGCGCTCTGTGATATGAGACATGTATTCTCGAGGGCTGATTCCAGTCCCCGAGAATGCCCGTCTTACAAAGCGCATCACACGTGGTCGTGTATTGCCCTCCCTGAAGCAGTATAGTTTGCCGATGAGTACCCTGGCCTTATCAATACGACGCTCAATCCTGCACTGCCAGGCTGGTACGGCTGGTTTTGGTCGAGTAGCTCCGTCAGAGTTTGGAAACTTGACATTCGCTAAACGACATGCCGCAACAGCCGCGCAATACAGGATCGAGTGTGTATCAACGAGATCCTCGCTGCTCTCGAAAAAACCTTAAGCTGCGAGTCCAAGGCACACATCAGTGCCCTATTTTTCTTGTGCATGGGTAGGCGTGGTAGTCGGGGTCTAAGTTCGGTTGGAGTGGACCTATACTCGCGAAACGCATCCTCCAGTGCGCTCCTCAATCGGACGTTGCACTGGCTGCTTACTGTGGCAGCCCTATCATCCTCTTCTTCAACACCGTGATTGGACCGCGGCGGGATTACATCAATAATTGGGGTATGTACCGCGGTTTGTGCCGGAGTCGAGATGATATAGTTGCTCAGTACCTCTGAACGCAGCCTATCAAGTGTGGCATCGTCCAACCTACGATTGCGTTGGATGACCCGCACCTGATCCGACAATCGTTGGGCCGAGACGGTGACGGTTGGTTCTAGTTCCTGAAACAGAGACAGCATCCTAACACGGTACGCAGTGAGGTTAGTTCCCCCCTCTGTAGACCCATAATATGCGCGCATGACGTTCTCGTTCATGGACTGAGTCCATCTCATGCGCTGCACACAACCACCGGCAGCGGGGATCCGGCTCGGGGCCGGATGGCCCCTAAGTCCCAAGCTCTTCGGTGGCCGGTCTCTCCCCTGCCGACGTACAGGTGTTGGCGACGTCGGCGGGGAAAAATACTCGTCGCTCGAGCTCGACGCAACTACCGCGGCCGGTGTAATCACTGCGCTCACAGTGGGGCTGGATACCGGCGGCGGCGAGGCGGAGCTGAGCGAAGAGTCCGGAGGTGGTGGGCGTGCTCGTTTCGAAGCTGCTCTAGTCAACATTCTTTCAGTTTCTTATCCGTATTCATGCTATTTTATCGCGAGGTGACATCTGTCATGTCACCATCCATTCTGTAGTTTTTGATTAAAGTGTATATGTTATGGTTCATTTTGCTATTTTTTAAATTATGTCGTGATTATTTTGGTTCAAGGCTTGTTGTAGGGATTGGAAATTGGAATGAAATAAAATAAAAAAAACAGCTTCTAAAATTACTGATGTTTAAATAATATGAACGGAATTTCTTGACGTGTTGACGTTGGTGTTCCCAGCTTATTATTATTATTATTATTATTATGAAACATATCTGGCGAAGTTTGGGTGTATATCTGCGTTTCAGTGTCCCCCAGAGAGTAGATACATCCGCCTATATCCATTCCTTTCTCCTCTTCTAACTAAAGGCAAAACTCATACATAGTGCGAGCGAGTTCTCATTTGACCCATTTTTAAAAGTGCATAGTGCTTATTGTACCTTATGTATAATTTATATCATTTTCTATAGTGCTTGTTAGTGATCCTATGATTTTGTACTTTCTCTGTTTTTACCCGTGAGAACCCGGAATTGGCTCTGTATTACATATACAATTGTTATCATAATGGTATAGCTATTGGTTCTCCCATCCAAACTTTTTTTTTGGGTGGAAAATTATCAAATAACTTCTCCCGGTCTAGGCGGGAGGGTGTGTCAGACTCTTACTGACTAAAACTCACCCGTATTCCTTCCGTTGCCTGTGTTAGGGGCCTCGGTAACCCTTTTTGACTTCCACGCTCCTATCCTAACTAATATTACAAATGCGAAAGTGAGTTTGTTTGTATATTTGTTCGTGTGTTTGTTTGTTACGCTTTCACGCTTCAATGACTAAACTGATTTGGATGAAATTTGGCAGATTGATAGATCATGATGAGGATTCAAACATAAGGTACATTATATCCCGATATTCCCACGGGATCGAGACTTAAGCAGGTGAAACCACGGGGCGCAGAAAGTAAATAAATAAATATTTCAACACATTTAACCAGTTATGTTTAAATCCCACGTAATGTTTCTATTTGTTCATACGCCATCAAGTGTGAACGGATCCAGACTCCGGGCTGCTACTGCCAAATAGAAAAACCCAATAACACTTAGCCCAACCTGAGAATCGAATCCAAGACCTTATGCTCAGCAGTAGCGCATGCGATCACAAGACCAACAAGGCAGTAATTATAACAATTATGATTATATTTTACCGCTTATGGCAGGTAGTAGTTACTTTCCATCAGATAACCTGTCGATGTGGTTTCGATTGGTCTTGATCGTAAAGAATAATGTATCCTTGAACAACACGCTTAGCTAAAGTGTTGATTGTAATTGTTGCTATTAATTATCTTACAGGAAGTGTGAAGATTATATGTATATTAGTACGTACATAGTTTTAATACTAAGTCCTAGTGATTGTTTAATTGGTCAAGGACAGCTAATGGGGCACAATTGATTTTCTATTTTTTGACTCCGAATCGGTGTCGCGCGGGAGCTTAACAGGTTAAGAAACAAATACCAAGCAATGCACTAATTGATCTGGGGGTGCCTGGGTCCGAATACAAGGCGAATGTGCCGTGGCTCCCAGGGGTATCCTCCAGGGATGCCTTGGGTCCGGAATGGTGATAGACAATACTGCTATAACAAAAAAAAACTATCTTTTTCCTGTAATAAAGGTCAAATAAATGTATATTCTTTCTTTGTTTCTTTACTCTACCAGATAAGACATGGCAGCTCATTGTCAGAGTAATGGCGCGGACGATTCGCCAGAGGGTTCTAGACCCACTCATGTCAGCTGTTGGAAATATCATTTACTACAAATATAAAGAAAATAAATGTATTTAATCCAGGTTAAGGAACACAATATTCACAAAAAAAAAAACAAAAAACAGTTTGAAACAGTACGTATTGTGTGCGCCAAATTGACCCAATTTAGCATAAATGCCAAAACAATAATGGTTGATATTAAAGAAAGCTTAATGACGATTCGCCTGTGTTCATTTGGATTCAATAAACAATGAAATATGTGTGTATCTTTCCGAAAAGCTATAAAGTCTTCTGGAAGGAATGTGTCATAACAATTTATAAGACAAAATTGGCACGATAACTCTAGGGAGCTGAAGATTAATGTTTTGTATAAATTAATATGAGGCTCGGTTGTTTGCTTATTATTTCTTGTATTTTCAATGTGATTGTATGTACTTAGATAACGCACCACTGTCACGATTTATAGCCTAGCGGGATTATTGTGTAGCATACATCAAATGCCAATTAAGACGCTGACAACACCTTAACCGCGTTCACTGTCAGACTGCATAGAAAAGAAAGAGAAGCGCGACGACAAAACGCTTGTAATTTATTGCAAAATATGAAGCAATTATCTATTTACTCAAAATTGAGTTGAGTATTCGAAAATAAAAACAACTAAGTTCTGCATTCAAATAAGACGTTCTTGTTATTAATTTAATATGTAACGTACGTTGATATTTAATACAGATACTTTGGATTAGAACACAAGGTTCGTTCGTGGTTAGTTCTCAGGATTCTTTACCGTTACTTTGTATCGAGATTTTTTTTTTCTAAACGTGTTTTGGTAACAACCAAATTCTGAGAAATTTGTTCAAAATTATCATATTTATATTTTTTCCGCTACCACACACTCAGTGGCGTGCCTAGGGTTTCAAAATAACGCAAGCCCAATAAAATTTTAACCGATTTCAAAAAAAGAAAGTTCAGTTTTCGACTGAGTATGTAGGTACCTACGTATCTACGTATGTATCGTCGCAATTTTCTCATAAACTACTGGTTAGGTACAATAAATTCTCTATAGAGCATTTTAGTAAGGCATCCGGGCTTTTGGGCTTATATGAAGGTACCACCACTGCACACACTATACAGATTTAGCCATTTTTTTTTCTTAAGTCAAGCGTACTTTGATCATTTTCCTCTTGTCAGCGCCTTAATCGCATTTCCTTTCAGTTTGAGAGTGCAGCTACGTTAATTTCGTTATTTACGTTGTTGAGAAGATGAATGTATTAAACCTATAGTGTATAGAGCAATACATTAGAAATTTCCTTCGAAACTCTCGGATTGTGATGGAAACTTTATAATGCAATTAGGGTGCTGGTAAACACAATACGATTTAATTGCCATTGGCTTGCAGTAACTTAAAGCAAGAATAAAAGTTGCAACCTCTGAAGAGTGATTAGACGTCGCAAGTCGTTGGTTCAATGTTATTGTATTCCACAATCAAGAAAGTTGCATCGTGTAAATGGGGTTTAAGTTTATAACCGATTATCTTTTAAATTCAAAGTTCGCGAGTACATTCGTAAGAAGCTGGCAGTATCATCACAACGGTAATGTTTTCCCATTGTTTTGTCTTATCTGTTTTAGTGTATTTGTGTATTTATGTGTATTTATTTGTCTTATATTTATGTATAATTAGGTATGTATATTATATTTAAAGTTTTTAATAGGTATATGTATGTATATCTTTATATTTAAATAAATAAATATTCCACAATTTACGTTATTGCACCTACCACTGTTTGTCTCTGCATCACCCAAAGGTTGAATGGTAGAAAATGCCTATGGCATCAAGTCCGCCTCTGTACATTTGTGTGCTTAAAGTATTAAATAAATAAATATCCAGCAAACCGTCACACCCTTTCCTTACTATTCGAACTAACCCTAAAATGTTGCACCAGAGAGGTACAAAAATCAATCACAACAACGTTTCCTTTCGTGCTCGATACACATTCGGCGCGGTCGCTTCTGAAATAGATTAAACCGCTATCTATTGGGGTCAACGGTCCACATTGTGGAGCCCAACAAAGCACCGGGTTATAAATCATGGTACAGGTAATTACCTACCATTACCGCCTTTCTAACGATCTGTATTGTTCCGTGGTGTATGCACGGGAAAATGGGCAGCGCGGCGCAAATTACCCCCGTGTGTTTGGCAAGGGTTTTGAGGCTACGAAAAATTGGAACAATAGTGGCGTTTTGTGTGTCTGTGTATTATTTGTGTGTCTGTGTATTAATAAATAACATAAAATCACGCCCTAATTGCCTAAAGAGTTAGGCGGAGGTGTTCTATTAGTGCACCTACATTTCGCTAGTTACGTTTAAGTCCTATGTCATAGGGGGCGAGCCTATTGTCATCAACCGAGCATAAATCCAGACACCGAGCTGCTATTGAAAAATTCCAAAAGGCAACAACACTTCTTGCTCGATCCGGGACTCAAACCCAGGCCCTTATGCTCAGCAGTAGCATTTGCGACCACTAGACCAACGAGGCAGTATGTATTTTTGAGAATTTTTCATGTTCTTTTTAACTATCCGCAACGATACATTGTGCTTTTTTTTGGATGGTAAATTATCAAATAACTTCTCCCGCTCTGGGCGTAGCGGGAGGGTGTGTCAGACTCTTACTTACTAAAACCCACCCGTGTTCTTTCCGTTGCCTGTGTTGCCAGGGGCCTCGGTAACCCTTTCGTACCTTCCTGGGACCCCGGCAGGCATCGGCCTTAGTGGACCCCTACACTTGTGCTGACATCTCTTTGAGGCGCGCTTGGAACACAACGTGCCGTGGACCCGGGCCTGGTCCTTATCGGACGGTGAGCTGCCCATTGCTCACCACCCGCAAGCCCGTGCCTACGGTGGCCGGAAATCCACCCGAGATTCCCGACGCCCAGGGCGTCTCCTGCGGCGGCTAGGAGCGAGAGGGCGCGAAATTTGCCTTTGACTCAACCGTCCCGCCTCCTCCTTCGATACTTGATGCCTGCCAAGATGCTTGTAACTGATCTTATGCATGGTCTTGACATTGTAATATTTATGACCGCAATGGAGCAGGAGCAGTGGTGGCCCAGTGGTAACAGCCGCGACTTACGAGTTGCAGATCGTAGATTCGAACCCGGACACGCGCTGTACTTTGTGTAAATTATTTCTTCACTACTGCTTTCAAAACGGTGAATTTATTTCACCATCGTGAGGAAACCGGTATGTTCAACCAAAAATTCGAAGACATGTGACATCGACCAACCCACATTTCAGTCCCTCTCACAGAGAGGAGGCCTGTGTCCCAGCAGTGGAAACGTTATAGGCTGATTATGGTATGCCTGGCCGCAGTAGAAAAGGAAATACGAAAGTAAAATGACAGATTGTAGAAACATTTCTAATGGCGCAAATTACACTTCTTGATCGTTCTCCCGAATTCAATTGCCTATGAAATTCGGGCAAACGACCAAGTGTAAATGAACAAGGTCGAGTCTGCCTATCTTCGGAGAATCTAGTCCAGCTTCATCGTTTCGGTTCACCGAATTCGGATACCCGACGCCAGTTTTCCTTTCATCAGTGCTTTGCCAGTCGTCACAATGTGTAGTCTCGACTTCATTCTAATTACTCGTAGTCGTTAGACCGTATCCAGTGCGATGGCCAGTGTAAATAATGCATGGGGTGTCCGAATTCGAGTAAAGTCTTACGAGCACCCAAATACGGGTTAGCGACCAAGTGTAGTGGCGTAATACCAAAAATAAACAAAATAAATGTCACTTTTAATTTTGAATAGAAAACACTATGTGCATTTTTTAGTAGAAATGTTTTTCTACAAATTCAAATCAAATAACTCGGTAAGCCACGCTAGAAGTTTTTTTGAAGGATAAAACCGCAGTGACATTTTCGTGAATAAAGTCATAGTCACTCAGATTGCAAAGTCAGCAAGCTGAAGTGTCAGTGGGCTGGCCGCATCTGTCAATATTTCAAACACATGACACGGGACATGGCGCACAACTCACCGGGTTTTACACGTTAGGAGTGAGTTGGATGTCAGCAGTGACCCAGTTTTTAGGGTTCCGTAGTAAACAAGGAACCCTTATAGTTTCGCGATGTCCGTCTGTCTGTATGTCTGTCTTTCCCCACTGTAGCTCAGAGACGCTTAGTACTAGAAAGCTATAATTTGGCATAGGTATACATATTTACCACGCCGTTAAGTGCTAAAATAAAATTTTGAAAAAAAAAATTACCTCCTTACCTTAGGTACTACCTCCCTTGCACGTAATGTGGGAATGATGATTTTTTTCTCATTTATCTCACGCTCAAAAATATTGCGATTCTGTCAACACCACTTTTCGATTCAAGGATCCACTTCCGTAATATTAAAGCATTAAAGTGATAACTTTTGTTAGTGTCAAGTGCGGGGACGTTTGACTCTTACAAAAATTATGACTTGCCAACTAAATGGTTATTTATGGAGATGTTAAAAAAATCATGGCAGTAGTACATAATATAACGAAATTAAAAGGAAACATTATCACAGCTAAGTAAGCTTTACAAGTTAACGAGTTATAGTCGACCAACTTAAATTTGCAGTTGGAGAATTGACCGTGGCGTAATATCGATGTATGGGAGAACATGTTTTTCAACTACAATGTTGTAAGTTAAGTAAGTTTCTTTTTGGGATAAATTCATCTCAACTTCCCAACTTCAGAATCCTTCATTGTGCGTGGTCCGACACGCACTTAGCCGGTTTTTTCTTTTTTTTTTTAATAAATAAATAAAAATTCTTTATTGTCGCCAGTTAATACAATCATCTTAGAGTAATCTAACATATGCATCGTTAATGTATTACGAGTATCCAAGGAGCTACTGATTCCCTAACTAAGCTAGAGCTTGTATTTTGGGAAACAAAATGTCTCATTACCAAATATGTCTGTTTGTTAAATAGATTCTAACATCAACTGATAAAATAATGTAAATAATATTTAATAAAGAAAAGGCTATCCAAACAAAGTAAAAAGTTTTGAACAAAAACAAGAAAGTTCTGATAAACAGTACCTAAAGGATCGCTTGATGAAAAAGATTGTTGACAAAGAAAAACTTAGTCTTCGGAGAAAAACGTAAACAAAGTATCAATCAAAGTTAACCAGGTTGCTAGGGACAGTTACTAGATAAATTTCATGCTATGAGATTAAAAACTTTAACTTAATTTGCGTATGGTCCAGTTTCTATTACGACTAAAGTTATTTTATGACGTTTACCGATAGTTTTTTCATTAAAAAATCAACTTACTTACTTTACTTGAGTTTAAAGTTGATATTTGTATAAGTTGCAAGTGTATGTATTTATCTCGTATCGTTGGCCTGAGTAAAGATAGTTTCAACCATAGTAAAGTTTCAATTTACTGCGAGAATGTTGACAAAAGTGTGTGTATGCAATTACGAGGTCGACTATTATCATCATCACCCACTGTTGAGCATATGCCTCTCTTTTGTTGTGCCAATCCTCACGTTCCTATGCCAGCTTCATCCAGGTTCTATCCGAGATGGTAACAATGTCATCCGCTTATCTAGCCACCGGACGGCCGACCCTTCTTCTTCCAATCCTGCCAGTGCTATCTATTAAAATAATAATAAATTAATAAAAATCATATACCAACCCGCACTGGGCCCGCGTGATGGATTACGGCCCATCCCCTCTCACAGAGAGGAAGCCTGTGTCCCAGAAGTGGGAACATTATAGGCTGATTATGTTATCAATATCAGCCTATAATATTCCCACTGCTGGTACACAGGCCTCCTCTGTAAGAGAGGGAGTGGGCTGTAATCATGACATCAATGGGCTGTGCCACGTGGGCCCAGTGCGGGTTGGTTGATGTCATATGTCTTCGATTTTTTGTGTCTAGGACATGCCTGTTTCCTCACGATGTTTTCCTTCACCGTTTTCAGAGCTACAGGCTTAGCATGACACTCTCTATTTCTTCGAAGAATAGACACGACTCTTTCTATACAAAGACATAACATTTCGTTTCTCCATTTTTGACATCTCACCGTAAAAATACTTCTATAATCTGTCATTTTGTCTTTCGTTTCTAACGATCTTTGTCTAGGTCCTTTTTTTTGTAGAATGATTGATGAAAGGAGAAATGAAATGTCACTTTGTATAGAAAGAGCCGTGTCTATTCTTCGAAGAAATAGAAAGCGTCATTCTAAGCCTGCAGTGGCGATGAAATTATTTACATGAAAGTAATGCGCCTGGGGCTCCGACTGTGCCACTACTGCACTACTAATAAATTATATAAAGTGTTTTCCTTCCTACACAAACCCAGGTGATATACAAACTCAGGCGAATCTAGACAAAAATCAAGTGCTGAAACCCACAAACGAAGCGATCAATCACGTTTTCGTATCAACAACCGAAACAGAACATTTTAACGTCTTATTTATCGTAGAAATTGCTTTTATTTCTATTAATATTTACCTCTAAACTTTGTACATTGTTCCCATTTCAATGCCCCGAGTCAAAAGAAGAGTTATGTTCGGCGGGTGTTAAAATAAAAGTTACATTAAGGTTCTTTCGCGTTGGTAAAAGGTAGGCTTTTTACATTATCTTCTTTTTCATTTGAAGCAATTTCTGGTTCTTAGAATAGGTGATGACGTAATTTCATGTTGAAAGTGCTTTTACTTACTAAGAAATAGCGAAAGTCAGACTAATGCTAGCCATTTCAGAATGCTATCCATAATAATATTTTAAATGCGAAAGTGAGATTGTTTGTTTGTTACGCTTACGCGGTGAAACGGCTAAACAGATTTGGATGAAATTTGGCACATGGGTAGAATATGACTTGGATTAGGATATATGATACTTTTTATCGCACGGGATCAAGACTCATGCGGGTGAAACCGCGAGCCCATATTATAAGGATAAATGTAACCAATAATAAATATGTAACAATGTTGTTTTTTTGTAAAGTATTTTTTTTTTATTTGTTTGTGATGGGTTTGCTCTTGACCTTAGTCTATGTCAGAGGCGACAGAAACAAAGTCGACGATGGAGCGAGCTTACGCATGCCTATTGGAAACTGTATGTTTGTTGAGATATTGAGTTATAAATTAACAATAATGATGTAGCTAATATTTTGTAACAATACGAGTATAATTTTAAAGAGTGTCCATGGAGTTTCTTGCCCGTTCATCTCCATAGGAACCTACTACGCTTTGGAATGGTCTACTAGCTTCATCTTTCTGACTGACCGACTCACATAGGAGTATTCGTATAATAAAACCGGTCAAAAATATTTTTCGCATTTTTTAGCAAGGTCATCGAATGAAAGAAGGAGTTTAATGATATTAAATGTTTATTAAAAAAAAAACAACATATTTGTGATCAAGACATCATTAGTCAGACTCAAACTCGTCCTCACGTCCTTCGTCTTCTTCTATACTTTCGTCGCTATCATTTTCATTTGGAGGTAAATGCGGTGTGCTTGCGACCATTAAACTGATTGCCTCCATCGAAAATGGCTTACTTTTCTTGTGTTGCTTTGGTCTGTTACAACTTAAATA
Organism: Atethmia centrago; assembly: GCA_905333075.3. Taxonomy (NCBI): domain Eukaryota; kingdom Metazoa; phylum Arthropoda; class Insecta; order Lepidoptera; family Noctuidae; genus Atethmia; species Atethmia centrago. The sequence goes on from HG995369.1 coordinate 26,120,158, forward strand.
CGGGTCTGAACTTAATAACAGCCTGTTTAATATGTCCCTGTTACAGTCGACTCGTGAAAATTTTTGAGCAAAATTCGGTCTGTAATACCGTATGTGCTTGTTGCGCGCCTCAGCTGCCTCTTCCGATAGTTGACCGATAGGTAGGATTGCAGTAGATATGACTTTGGCGCCATGCATCAAAATTTTGTGTAAAGTTGGTGACATTGGATGCCAACCATACAAATTTGTGTACATTTTTGCAGTTTCATGTGCAAAGGCTCCAAATTTACCAACATCAATGCTGTTGCCACACGAAATCACTTCTAAGATCACTTTAAATCTTCTTATTAAATCAACATTGATGCCTGTGATTCGAGCAGAACACTCCGGGTCAGCAAAAAATCTTCTGGACGTATTGCCGTAATTAGTGTTCCCAAATCCTGGCTTGGGAATGTCTATGAGGAGACCCATTTCTTCTTTAAACTTGGTTTGAATATTATCTTTTGTTTCTATTACAACTTTTTTATCTTCATCTGACCGCGCTTGCCACTTTTTTAACGGTAATTTATAAGCCAAATGCAATAGCGACTCGAAAAAACGAATTCTTGCATGAAGAATCGAGAGTCCAAACTTCAGTGCTTCCTCATTGACTTCCTCTGCTACAATTAATTTATTAAAATCTTTGGAAGTCTGTCCACAAATATAACATCTCATTGTGGATGCAGTATCAGTTGCAGCGTTGCATACTTTTCCGTCAATCATTGTGAGTATCATTGTATGTTTTATTTTACCTAATCCATTAGGAGTGGAAAATTCTGTTTCTTTTAAATTTTTGGTTTGCTTTTCGATGTACGTTATTTCGTTTTTAGTAACATCTTTCGATTCATTTATAAAGCGTAAGCGTATGGGTCTGCAGAATCTGACAGAGGAAGGGACTGGGTTTTGCCATATGACTTTCTTTTGCTCTCCATCAATCATTACGACTAATCTTAAAGGCACAAATGAGCTTTGGAAAATATTAGCATCACTGTCAGTATTATTTACAAATTTTTGTTTATATTGCGACTGCTGCGCTCCGTCACAGCCCCATTTTGAAATTAAAACCATGTTTTGTTTTTCTTCCTGTGAACAAATTTCTATAACTTCTGCTACGTATTTATATAAACGCAATGCAGTGTGGTCAAGTAAAGCTTGCAGTTCAATCTTAGAGCAAGTTTCAGTCACTCGAATCGATTGCTCATTGGGGTAACATTGGTTTTTGGCCTTTTTTATAAGGGAATAACAAGGGTAAATACTCTTGTTAGCCCCGTGTATTACTTCCCACTGTCTTCGATTGAAGTCGCCTTCTATGAAAATTGCCAGTGCTTCTTCGTGTGTATTTTTCTTAACAACTATTTTCTTTTGAGCAGAAGTAATTGCTTTGCGAATTTTTTTAGCTCTAGTTGGCGTGGAAATAATTTCTTTTATTATTTTTGATGCATCAGTATTTCCTGAAGTGCGCTGACTCACGCGAGCTGCATACGTCAGTTCCTCAACAGGTACCTGCTGCCGTAGTTCTCTCGTTTTTCGACGCTTGCTGCGGTCACTTAAGTCTTCGAATGTTTTAGATGGGCGTCCTGGTTTTTGTGCAGACCAGTAAGGCAATTCGAACGAAGATGTGAGCCATTCTTCATTATTTTTTAAGAAACGTTCATCCTTGTAACTAGCGACTGTCCATTTCTTCTTAAAATCACTCTTGAAACACCTTAAGGCCCGATTTAAAACGGATATTTGATCAGCTGGACATTTAGTCATGCCCACAAGTTTTTCTTCCATTAAAGTAAACTTTTCGTCAATTTTCTTTCCCTTCAATTCTTTCAGGATGTCATATAAAGCTCTTCTGGTAAACTTCCTGTTACTTTGAGAAAGCTCTACAAAAGAAAAAAAGAAAATTACAATGTTGAAATAATTCTATTTTTAAATACATTAACTTTGAATGGATATAAAACAAAATGGCGGATCAAGGCGGACCATTTTATTGTGCAATATGATTGCCAATAGCCTCAATTTTATGTCCATAAAAGAAATCTAGCTCGACAAGACGCGACACATAGACAAAAACACTATTATATGAAAATTATAAGTAAACATTATTTTCCCAAATAAGTCACGTTTAACATAGTTCGTATACGTATACAACAGACAGAAAACAATAAAATGGCATGTAGAAATACGGTACATACCTTTGACTTCCATATTTATTAAATATTTTTTACGTAGTCTAACACACAAGAACACAATAGCGAGAGGACTAAACAACACAAATAAAAGCGACGCGAACAAAGACATGCGATCCCAACAGAGACTGGGTTCCGACTGACTTTATGTCAGAGAGCACGAGCAGGTAGATGTTTCGTTGCGGCCAATGGATGGACTGGTTACCGAACTTTAATAACAAATGGTTTAAAAGGTTTTTTGAGTAACTTATTGTTTTAGACTTTTAACCGGTTAATGAAATTACTCCTATGTGCGACTCCTTGACATTTCAAAAGTGCCTGTAATTGCTTTAATTGAAATACATGCTTTGAGTTTGAGATGTTTTTACCCAACTGCCCCAGAAGGAGGTGTTTTACGAGTGTATGTTACAGTGTATGTATGTCTTTTTCTTTGGCTCGCTCTGTAGCCTAAACGGCTTGATGGATTCTGACGATTTTGATTTTTTTATTGATTCGGTATCAATAGATTCGTTTTTACTGCAGGAGTGGCATAGGGTACTTATACAATTTTAATATGTCATCTGCGAATCAGAAAGAGAGGAGGAATAAATAAAAGGTGGGATTATAACATTATGGATATCAAATAAAACCTAGTAAATAGTCAATTCCAAATATATAAATATTTTAATTTACTATTTTGACACAAACGACAATAAATTACCTACAATTTCTTTTCTAAAACCTATCCTATTCAAATGCGATGCCCATGTTACACCCACTCTCATGAAGATCGGAGACGCTACGCTCGAAGTTGTGGACGAGTATGTTTACCTAGCACAAACTGTCCAGTTAGTAGGGCCAACTTCGAGAAAGAGATCAATCGTCGAATTCGACTCTGTAACGTTACGATTGGCCAGTCGTAAGTCACGTTAAAAAAAAATAAAGTAGGTACTACTAAATATTAAAAGATTAGATTACGTATTAAAAATAGAGAGTTCCAGGCTTCCAGTTCGAGTGTACAGGATGCTTGGACGGCAGGATACAGGATCGGCTAGCAGCAGCTGGACAGGGTCGGCAGGTATTTGAGGGACTGGATCGGCAGGTAGTAGTGGGACAGGACTGGCAGACGAGGCGGAGGACGAAGATGAGGCTGTTGTTTCACATGCCGTAGTTGATTTCGCCGCCGCAGTCAGTCGGCAACTCTGTCCCAAGGAGTAAAACGTTCCTTGTTAAACGAGAGGTTTTGTTTTATGGTACCTAATTTAGTTGTATTATTGTGTGTAGTTGGTGCTGGATTCAAAAGGACAGCTTTTAGGCTAAAAGTCAACGACGGCTTTCCGATGCTGTGGATCTAAATATTTCGCAAGATTTGAATAATTCGATCTATCACTGTGGGTAAACAACTTTGGTATATGTTTCGGTGAATTGGGTCATCAGCCTGAAACCAGACAGTCCTTGGAGTCCATGGAAGAGAATTATCTACTTTACTCTTGGGGAATTCGGTTTTCCAATACATATTCGTGTCCATTTTCATAGGTATCTACCATCCACGAACGCTTTCTGAGGATTTACTATCGCAAGAAAAGAGTTCAGAATAGGCCAAAGGCTTATGAATACAATTTAGAGAGTGCTGCAACACTTCGGCCATATTCCCGAAACCATCCGATATCATGGAAAAAAGTTACTTTTACCGGAAAGACGGAAGGAAAGAGCAGTACGTAGGACGTAGCCCTACACGATAGTCTGTGCAAGTGAAACAGCACATACACATCAAGATCTCTAACTCTCTAATAGAAGCCAAAGATCGTGTCAAATGGAGGAAGGTCGTCTAAAAGTTAAGGCGCAGATACCTATATGATTTTTGTGATTTTTAAATCTGATATTACGGATATTTAAGTACAGTATTAAAATACTTTATGAAATAAATTCAGGAAGTAACATCGTTTTATTATCTATAATTCTATGTTTTTTTACAAATATACATATTTTCGGTACTAAAACTAAATATTCCCTATGTTTCATAGGGAATATTTAGTTCGCAAACGGCGGCTCGGCGTGAGTGTAACGCACATTTGTGTGGCTAAGGTCAACGGCGATTACTTGACCCTTAAGTCAGGCACATCACGCCGCTCAGCAATGATTAAACTACTGAAGGAGGAGTATTACAAGGGACACCCGTGATAGTCCGATACTTTAGTATTTTTTATATTTACAATATTGGCGCGGCTAAAAACCAATTGCGTGTCAGGGCTCGATAAAATATGGCCATAGTCTACTATGCACTATATAAACGCAAATAAAACCTAATAAAATCTTTATCCGCTTCAGCTCACCGATTAAGAAACACAAGATAACTCATTTAACAATTTAATATAAAAACAAGCAAATCATTTGTTATCAACAGTATCCGCTTTTATAACAAGTTGCCAAAGTCAGTTACAGAACTTAGCGATGGAAAGTTCAAAACCCACATCAAACGTGTCCTTATCAAAAACGCATATTATAAGATTAAAGACTACGTTGAAGACAAGGAAGTTTGGCAATAATTCCTTCTGCACAAACGGCATAACTATGTAAATGTCTATTAACTGCTCCCAAATTACGATGTTTATTATTGTTAATTTTTAGACATACTTTTTTGACATTATATTTTCACTATTTGACATTATATACCTACAATTTTGATTTCAGACTTGTTGTAATGGCAAACATGTCATTTGGTTTAAATAGGTTTTTATTATTTTAATATTATTTTACATGGATTCTTGTGTACGTTGCAGGCTTAACAGACTAGATCTTTTGTAGACCTTTTTCTTTTCTTTTTTTTTTGTTAAGTACTTCTCGGCAGGCCTACACTGTCCTCCCATACCTATTAACACTGTAATTTGAGAACATTGTAAACGCCAATTATTTTTAAAAGAGTAACCGTGGAGTTTCTTGCTAGCTCTTCTCCATAGGAAACGACCGGATTGGAACCGTGCACCTAGCTTCTGACGTTTCATAAGTGCCCATGTAGGTTTATGTGAAATAAAAATATTTTGATTTTGATTTTGAATACACCGTTTTTTTGTAACCAACATCTTTTGTACGGGTTAAATAATACCAGTGGCCATTTTACTGATTGAAGTGAAATCCACATTATACCTACCATAAGTATTAAAAAGTGGTGAAAACCCTATAAAGAGACAGATAGGTATGGTAGGTCCTTATCGACCAGGGCAAAGCCTTAAATATTTTTATTCCCGTCCCAAATTGTCAGCTCCAACTAAATCCCACTAACACAGAACTCCGAATGTCCCCTAAAACGAAACAGGTTACATAATACAGCGAAACGCGTCGACGTAACAGCAATAAAATTTTGCTTCCGATAACTTTACGGCCAAGTTTTACAACTTCCTCGAGAAAACCGATAAATTCCGACAGCGGGGAACAGGAAGACAATATCGAGTAATATATAATAAGTACTTATTTGACTTGGCTATGTAGTGTAAGTCGGTATTATTATGTTCCTATGAGAGGTTCTATTTCTTGTTAGCAATCTATAATGGAGTGAGTATAGAGTTATTATGACCTAATGCTCTAGACCCCTTGAACATACTCAACGTCTGAAGTGGAAATGGGGAGGCCATGTAGCACGCCTACCTGTCACAAGACGGACCCTAGAACCACGACAAGGTTGAAACCAACAGGAAGAAGACCCAGACGACGTCAACCGGGACACTAAGTAGATGAGCTCCACAAAAGCATAGACAAAGACTGGACGGTCAAAGCCAAACATAGGGAAACCTGGAGAAAATTGGAGAAGGCCTGTCCCCGAAAATTGGCCACAATTTAGTTGAAAAAACTGTATCTACATTTTTTTAAGACGTCTTCGTAACATAAGGTTCAGTTAAAAACCAGCGTCAGGCACTAGATGTCCTGCATTTATGCTGAACTGTGCCAATCTGGCGCAGCCGTGAAGCTCACAATACTGTTTTAACTATTTTCTGTTTTTTTTTAGTTTTTGTGTGCCTTAAACTGGGTCAAATACATTTATTTTCTTTCTTTCTTTTTAAACTATATTGTATAAATTACAAAGTTATTCTTTTTTTTTTTTGAGAGAGTTATTATATTTTATGACGTGAACTAGCTTCTGCCTAAAATATATCCTATGACACTTGGCAATACTGTAGCTTCCCATTAGTGAAAGATTTTTCAGTATCGGATCAGAATCTTCGGAAGATTGTGGGGGGCCACATACAAACTCAAAAATTTTACCTCTTTATAATATTAGTACTTAAAGATAAATAAAACTATGAAAAAATTGGAAACAGTTTAGGTATCAAAACCCTCTCTCAAATCTCTGTCGACACTTGTAACGTTCCCAAAAGGCTGTCAGCAGCAAAAGCAGTTGCTTGAAAAGTAATTTTGTATTTTTCAGAATCGCATGCATAAACATAAACAAGGGCACTGAAGCATTGATACAGAGTGCGCAGAATATTTATGTAGGCAGCGCACAGCCAATTATATACGTATTCATAAAATCGTAAACTCACGCCTTTTTCCAATAGAAGTAAGCAGAAACTACAGAACGCCACCTCGTACGATCCTATCATACTCCTTTTGCTTCGTTCTGTTTTGTTTTATTATTTATTTAAATTACCATAGCTTTTTATATATGTACGTGTTTCTGTAACAAATAAATCTATTTGTCTTTATTTCCTTCGTACAATGATTTATTAGTCAAATTCGATATCAGTCAATATAATTTGCAATTTTCCCCATTTTCATGATTATCAAAAACAATAATTAGGTACATTTTTAAAAGTATCTTTTATTTTTTAGTATTTTTTTTTCTGCTTATCATCATCATTTCAGCCGAAAGACGTGCACTACTGGACATATGCCTCCTCCAAGCAACGCCACTTCGACCAGTTCTGTGCTTCCTGCATCCAGCGGAGGTTCTGCTTATACTTAATCACAATTTCACACTTTTAGTATACCTATAATATCTTGACTCTTGTGAATTAACATGTCCTATCTAAGAGAGCCGGATGATCTGTTAATCAAGACCCCTACCTCAGTAATTTTTATCTTTTTAAGATTGTGCATTTTATTAACCCTGTAATGTTGAGATAATACAGTTTATGATTAGGATTAATCATAAAAAAGTATCACCAAAACGGTGAAGAAAAACATCGTTAGGAAAACGGCATGTCCTAGAACCAAAAATTCGAAGACATGTGACATCTACCAACCCGCACTGGGCCCGCGTGGTGATTTACAGCCCACTCCCTCTCTAAGAGAGGAAGCCTGTGTCCCAGCAGTGGCAACATTATAGGCTAATTATGATGATGAAAAAAGTACTAACTGATTTTTAAAATAATAATACTCACAATTCTACATACCTATTACTTGAGTGTATTCAAATTAGCATCCAAAACTGCAAAGGTTTTAATAGTTAATTTTACATTCATTAGTCGCTGTTATGCCATAACCATCATAATCATCTGCCTAGCCTTTTCCCAACTATGTCGGGGTCGGCTTCGTGCAGCTGAATACCAGTATTTTACATGGAGCGACTGCCTATCTGACCTCTACAACCCAGTAACTGGGAATTACGATACCCCTTGGTAAGACTGGTTGTCAAACTTTCGGGCTTCTGACGACCAGTAACGACTGTCAAAGATCTACAAATGACAGCCGGGACCAACGGCTTAATGTGCTTTCCGAGGCACGAAGGGGTCTTGGTATGTAAAGATGGTCACTTATCCACGGAACAACCGCGGCAAGCGTAGCTTAACCTGATCGATCGACCCGTGCGGCTGTTATTACGTAGCCACAGGCCCCTTAACCAACCAACACACAATAATTAAGTAAATTACATCAAACTTAACAAAGCGTTAACCATACAAAATCATTAAAATGTCTCCGGAAAATTGGGGAAATTTTGATGTGGGTTGGTTCATTTTGGGGCCTAAACTGTCACAGTCGGCATTAATAACAATAAGTTGCGTATCGTATGTATCCGAGAACATTTGTGATGGCGATTACGACAGCCTAATGGGGGTGAAATTGCTTACCCTGATTTATATAAGGTGTAACGCGAGGGCTATTTTTATACACAATGTTCATTAGTTACAGGGTAACAGGAAGAAGTAAATGTGAAAGATGCGTAGGAAATGATAAAAAATTAATGACACACTGCAGTATACAGGATGTTTTTATGGGAAGCGGTGCGAAGAGCAGAGTGGAGAGCAGTGGTAAAAAATACTGCAGCAGCCATTTTAAAATAAACATATGATAATGTTGAGGATTAATGTTAAGTTCTATTTTTGACGAAAACACGATTCTAGAAAATTTTCTCGACAGAAAAAAATACAAAGTTACCTCCAAACCGAACCGCTAGTATTAAAAAAATACTTCTAATTAGATTATTCATGATCTAATTTGAAGTATTAAATTAGTAAACTTTGCATAAAAACTGAACTTAATATAAAGCAGATACTCTGTTTTTAATGTTTTTTTAATTACCATTATTTTCACCGTAAAAATAAATTACCCTTGGAGCCTACTCCCAGCCACCCTTTCTCCCTTGCTCGCGTGATCGCGAGCAGTAGCGTGCGAGCGAGATAAAGAGTTTAGTGGCGTTGGGTTAATGGACTCTTAATATTTGTTTTTTCTTTACAAGCTGAGAGCACAAAACGCGGGGCAGGGATATTGTAGGAGAAAGTATAGCCGTAATCACCAATTTCCAATAATATTCTGAGAAATATACATATAAATAAATAAACTCACGCCTTCTTTCCATGGGAGGCAGAAACTACAGACTGCCACCTGCCAGTGGCGTGCCTAGGGTTTCAAAATAACGCAAGCCCAATAAAATTTTAACCGATTTCAAAAAAAGAAAGTTCAGTTTTCGACTGAGTATGTAGGTACCTACGTATCTACGTATTTATCATCGCAATTTTCTCATAAACTACTGGTTAGGTACAATAAATTCTCTATCGAGCATTTTAGTAAGGCTTTTGGCCTTATATGAAGGTACCGCCACTGCCACCTGCTACGATCCTTAGTAATAATATAGCCTTGATTTCCATTACCAAAAAAACAAAAATTCATAACATAATAAATAACATTATAATTTATACAAGTGCATATAATTAACATTATAATTTGTAGATTACTAAAACATTACATTTAAAAACAATGTAGGTACAGTGTTTTCAACTAAGTAATGGCCCCTTTTCAGTCCTCCTCCAGATTTCCCTATGTTTGGCTTTGACCATCCAGTCTTTGCCTATGCTTTTGTTGAGTTCATCTAACCAGTGTTCCGGTAAACGTCGTCTGGGTCTTCTTCCTGTTGGTTCCAATCATTCTATGGGTCCATCTTGTGACAGGTAGGCGTGCTACATGGCCTGCGCATTTCCACTTCAGACATTGGGTATGTTCGAGGGCGTCTAGAGCATTGGTTCTCTTACGTATGACTTCATTTCTGTGTTTGTCTTTTAAACGGATGTTAAGGATGCTCCTTTCCATTGCTCACTGGGTCGTTTGTATTTTGTCCTTCGTTGCTTTGTTAAATATCCAAGACTGACAACCATAGATTAGGCCGGGTTACTACCCGGCCTAGCAGGAGTTCATTACCTTTATCTTTAAATTCATGGGGAGTCTTGACTTTTTTCTTGTAGACTCCAAAACTTCCAAGTCATGTTTATGTGTCTCGATTTTTTGAAGGCCGATCCTGAAATACTCCTTTTGCTTTCACGTTCATACAAAAATAAAATAAGTCTACGAGTTTTTACCTCAATGACTCACTGGAACATCAATAATAAATAATCAATATCCTTCCCCACCAGTTATCGCTAAATATTGGAGCAATTCCTAGTATTTCTTGTAAACCTTCCCGTTTTCATTGAATCATAATATCTGGTAATGGATATAATATTGTTATGTACTGGAAACGACATTACAGTGTGCAGCCACTACAGTAGCGATTCATCATCGTCCTGCCTACGTGACCCTTTTTTTTTTTTTGGGTGGGAAATCATCAAATAACTTTTCCCGCTCTGGGCGGAGCGGGAGGGTATGTCAGACTCTTATTGACTAAAACCCACCCGTATTCCTTCCATTGCCTGTGTTGTCAGGGGCCTCGGTGACCCTTTAGTACCTTCCCGCGATCCCGGCAGGCATCGGCCCTAGTGGACCCCTACATTTGTGCTGACGACATCTCTTTGAGGCGCGCGTGGAATACAATGCGCTGTCGACCCGGGCCTGGTCCTTGCCGGACGGTGAGCTACCCATTGCTCACCGTCCGCAAGCCCGCGCCTACGGTGGGCGGAAATCCGCCCGGGATTCCCGACGCCCAGGGCGTCTCCTGCGGCGGCTAGGGGCGAGAGGGCGCGAAATTTGCCTTAACCCCACGTAACCCTGCACTTCTCTCCTGTCACCCGTCACTCTATCATCCACTCTTTTTTCTTTCATCAATCTGTCAAGGCTTTGCCCGCATATGTTGGGGTCGGCTAAAATACTGGTATTCAGCTGCATCTCCTTAGACTGGAGTCTAACCTGATGCAGCTGAATACCAGTATTTTACATGGAGCGAGTACCTGTCTGACCTCCACAACCATGAGGAGGTCAGATAGGTACTCGCTCCGAAGACGGATGAAATGGTGACGAATCTTGGATCTATATCCAAAATTCGTCTCCACTGATGATATCGTAGACGTGATCTGACTCTCCTCTGTTGAACCTTTGAAAGATTTTCTTTCACCAACTGACGCGAGCCGCCTTATGATCGTCAGCAAATGCGGGATCCAACGGGAAACTAGTTTTCTTACACCAAGCGCCTCATGCAAGATCTTCTGAATGGATATCCCTGCGATGCCTTATAACGCCTCTATCTCCCGATACGTCACATGATGATCTTCGGGGATTAGTTGTCACACAGCGACGATGTTATCTTCAGTGAAGGCGGATTTTGGACTTTCTTCACGAAATTTGTCACTAAGACTAGTATGCCCACGCTGAAATTCTAAATACCAGCATCCGACAGTCCGCAGACGTTGAGCTTAATCACGGAACACATATATCTCTCTCTCTCTCTCTCTCTAAACACTGAGGCCGTGTTGGGCCTCTGCGGAAGTTATAGAAAATTATTGCACGGACATTTTCCTTAGTAAGATTCATTTTCTTACGTGACCTGACAGATTCAAAACAACGCTGTGACTAAATAATTGCATTAATTCTAATTCTTTCAATTGTTTTGATATTTGAAATTCCAAAAAAATGTATTAAACAGTTCTAAATTCAAAATTGGCAGCAAATATGCAAACGATAGAACTTAACAGTGAGAACACTTGTGTTTTTGTAAACATTTACTAAGTAGCCATTAAGTTACTTTTTCTGCTGTATTCCTTTGACAATCACATTTTGTCAGATAGGCGGTTCTCGTAACGATTGTCATAAAAATTTAATTGGTATTTGGTACAACAAACCCAACCGACAGTTAACATTCTCCGAGGCACAGAGTTGTGTTTAGAATGATCGCCCATCCATGGATTAACGCGCGGTTGTTATTTAACCAGTATCCCATCTCTATTCAAAATTAATGAGCGTTTAATATCTCTGATTTAGTGCCCACAATCCTATTCGTAGATATAAAGGAGAGATAATGGTGTTCGTATCGATTCCAAGGATCCCAGTAACCCTGAACTCGATAAAATATGTAGACGGATTTCGTGAATTCATTTAACTTCATACAAATCTATAAATATAATGTTTCACCTACAGCTACCGTGTTCGACAAAAATATAAGAGCTTTCTGATAAAAATGATTATACCAATCTGATTTTCAGGGTTCTGTAGTCAACAAGGAACCTTTATAGTTTCGCCGTTTGTCTGTCTGTCTGTCCGCGGCTTAGCTCTGAGACTCTTAGCACTAGAAAGCTGTAATTTGGTATGGCTTTATATATTAATCACGCCGACAAAGTGGTACAATAATATCTTGAAAAATGTTTTTAATGTACCTGCCTCCCTTGCTCGTAAAGTGGGGATGATATTTTTTTCTCGTCAATCCCATGGTGTGGGGTATTGTTGGATAGGCCGTTAAAAAAAATGTTATGGGTTTGTGACAACCATTTTTCAATTCAGGGATGCATTTGTGTAATATTAAGCTTCAAAGTGCGAATTTTTGTTAGAGTCAAATGTCGTCCCCTCCCCCCTCTGCCATTTGCAGTTGGAGAATTGAACGTGACATATATCGATGTATGGGAGAACAGGGGTTTCAACTACAATGTTAAGTTTGTTTTTAAATTCATCCCAACTACGGAACCCTTCATTGTGCGTGGCCCGATTTGCATTTTGCCATTTTTTACTGATGAATAAGGAACTGATATAATTTTAATCAACACACACATACGCATACATAAACTCACGCCATCTACCCATGGGGGTAGGCAGAAACTACTGAACGCCAACTGCTACGCACCTGCTACGCCCCTGCTACGCCCCTGCTACGCACCTGCTACGCACCTGATACGCACCTGCTACGCACCTGCTACGCACCTGCTGCTTTTTCTGGTTTCGAATCTACTTTTTGGGTCGACTGGAAGCCGACGCCGACATAGTTGGGAAGAGGCTAGGCAGATTGATGCGTATTATTAGTGTTCTGATTTAGATATTTCGTTTTTAGGGTTCCGTACCTCAAAAGGGAAAAAACGGAACCCTTATAGGATCACAAGTATGTCTGTCTGTCTGTCTGGCGATCTGTCTGGCTGGCTATTACAGCTGATTCGCTCCGAATCTACTGGACCGATTAAGTTGAAATTTGGTACAAATTTATGAATTTCTGTGAACCAAACATGCAAGTAATAAATGAATTTTGCAGAAGGTCACTGTTCGGGGAAAAAATAGAAAATAAAAAAGAAGTTTTGTAAACTGTACCATGTGACGTATCAAATGAAAGGGCTTGTTTTGATATTTTCAAATTTATATTTATTATAATTCTCCGAAACCGCTGATATTTTTTTTTTAAACTAAGAAACTCGTACTAGTTAGTTGCCAGAGAGCCCGCATTGAATAGACCAAACTTTAATTTTGATTTCATGTAATGTAAATAGTAATGGCTGTATACGTACGAGTACCTAAGTATATTTATTTCGTAATGAAAATATTTTATTCATATATTTATCGTAGTAATTTTAAACAAAATTACTATAATAAATATATATGAATGCTGATGGGGCTTGTCGCTTTTATGTGTCTGCCGCCGATTTGATCTGCGCTCACGATATCGCGGTACTCCAAACCAACTCCTAGCTTTGTGGCAATTAGTTGGACTCAGATATTCGCTATCACCAGATCGTTTTCCATTCGCTCCTGGTCCCTGTCGAGGATTGAGGTCCCTATTGCGATGTTGGACCACACTCTCCACCGCATTTAAATTTGTTGTCGGATCGCTTCCGGCATCGTAACGCTTTTCTATCGCCTCCAATCTGGACTCGAATCCATCCATGCGTGTGTATGTGTAACACGAGTCGTTAGACGCCTTCAACTCCGCTACGTCTTTCCGAAGCTCCAAGATCTAAAATCAAAAGGTGCGTAGCTCCTCCACTACCGTCTTTAAAGAAAAGCATACATGCTGGAATTCAGAAACCATACCCAAAGAGGTGTGTCTGTTTTCGTTTTCATTACATTTCGTTTCTCCATGTTTGTCATCGCACCGTAGAAATCCTTCTGCAATCTGTCATTTTGTCTTTCGTTTCTAACGATATTTATCTAGGTCCTTTTTTATGTAGACTATTACAGAAGAAAGTTTTCTATCTCAAACTATCAAAATCACACTGACAACTGACAGTGTAGTCTAAGGTTGTGAAGACAATTCGCATTTTTCTACTCGACGGCCACAAGGTATATACGGTTATCTACAAAATCATGATTTTACGCATGATTTTTGCGTTTTCAATGCAAAACTGTGATAATTAATAGAAAAACAAGGCTATCTTCTCTTATTTTACATTATTTAGTTAACAGGGTATTACCAAGGAAATGGTAAAGGCCAATATTACTATAATATTTTTTTGTTCCAAAATCCAGTATTTCTACACTTTGAGAATAAATGTTGTAGTTTTCTTTAAATACGTGACTTAATATCAGTAAAAATTGAGAATCAAACAGTAAAAAAATCGTATGACAAAACAAAGAATTCCGAGTCGAATTATGTAAAAGAGTGAATTTCGTAAAAAAGTGCAGTTGACTCTACTTTACTGCCGTCGTACTTTCTACACGGAACGTCATTTTTGTCTATTCTTCCGTCGAACAAACGCTGCTCGTGCTAAACCTGCCGGACAATGCCAGGTGGAAACTAAGGAGCCTTTCGTAGGGAGGCCGACGCACACACAAAGTTTGTTTACTGTCAATCTGACGTTGTCAATAAAGCCGTTAACAGTTACAACACACCAAACATTGACAGAATATCATCTCTTAATATTTTTAAAAATTGTGGGTATTTCATTAAATCTTGGAGATTATTTTGGTATATCCTTACGCAAGAATTATGCACTTTAGGAGGACTAACAAGACTTCACTACACTGTATATTCATACTCTTTAAACACTTTACTGTCGTTATTTTATTATTTTCGCGAATAATCAGACGACAATCTCACCAGCACAAACGTCAAACGTCACTCCAATACACAGAGTAGTTCTTTTATACTTATAGATTACAGAAAAACCTATCAGAAGTCTATCACTCAATATTGTGCGTTCAAACTTAAATTTCCAGTTGCAATGTATGGGGAACATGATTTTCAACTACAATGTTAAGTTTGTTCTTAAGATAAATTCATCCCAAACACGGAACCAAGGCGTTGTGCGTCGTCCGACGCGTACTTGGTCGGTTTTTTTTTCGATTAGAATTTATGTCACTAGCAGTTTTATTTTGGATGACAACGGTGACGTAATGAAACATCGATCGTTTTGCTGTAAGTATCCCAACTACAGCCATATTTCACAACCGACTGGCGATATGTGAAATTAGTTGACATGTTCAAGTGCTATTTTGCCACCAGTAGGCTTAGCATGACGCTTTCTATTTCTACGAAGAATAGACACAGCTCTTTCTATACAAAGTGACATTTCATTTCTCCATTTTTGACATCGCACCGTAGAAATCCTTCTGCAATCTGTCATTTGTCTTTCGTTTCTAACGATCTTTATCTAGGTCCTTTTTTATGTAGAAGGAGTTCTACGGTGCGATGAAATGAAATGAAATGAAATGAAATGAAATGAAATGAAATGAAATTGTTTATTCTGTAAATAGGATATGAGAATCACTTTTACACGTCATATTAAAAAATAAGCTAGATGGAGTCGACATTTCCTATCTGACTACCCCCGAGAAGAAATGGCGAAACAAACTCAAGGGTCAAAGTCTCTTTTAAAGTCCAGACATAATCTTGGTCAGATCATGTGAGGACCATGTAGATCTATGTCTGAAATGGTCTCTTGAGGAAAGAACCACACAAATTTGAGTGGACCTGCCCAGTCAGTGCAAGCATTTGTCAGTAATCGTGTAGCTCAACTCAAAACTTAAGGAGCTCAACGACTCGACGAACAGTACCAAGGAAAGGACAATTGGGTTGGCCGCATAAAGAACTCAAAATGCCAGACCATCATTAAAACTAAGAGGAAATTAAAAAAAAAAAAACAACAAGAAATAAATAAAAATGACCCACATAGTGCTCACATTCACAATAATTAAAGTAATATAATACTTTTCAAGGTACATAAATATTCACTTAATTTTGCTTATAATACGAGTATTCATCAATGTTAATATGTACATTTATACTCATAGTTGTATAAAATGATGATTTTGCATAATTTAAATATCAAATTTTATGGTTTTAGCACAAAGCTTATCAGAGCGAGCAGCTCAATCCCAAGCTTTTTTGTCTTCTAAATAATCTGAAATTTTATAGTAACCTTTTTTACAAAGTTTGGTTTTAATACAGCTTTTAAATCGTTTAATGGGTAAATTTCGAATAGCAATAGGAAGTTTGTTGTAAAAGCGTATACATTGACCCATGAACGAGTTGCCTACTCTGTGGAGGCGAGTGTGAAGTACAGCAAGATTATGTTTATTCCTGGTATTTATACTGTGGATATCGGACATTTTCTTAAAATTTGATATATTTTTGTGTACATACATAAGATTATCAAATATATATTGAGAGGCTACAGTCAGAATATCTATTTCTTTGAATTTTTCTCGAAGGGAATATCTTGGACCTAGGTTGTAAATGGCTCGAACAGCCCTTTTTTGTAAAACAAAGATGGTATTAATGTCCGCACAGGTTCCCCAGAGAAGAATCCCATATGACATAAGACTATGAAAATAACTAAAATAAACAATTCTGGCCGTATCTACATCGGTTATCTGTCGAATTTTTTTAACAGCATAGGCGGCCGAACTTAGCCTTCCTGACAATTTTTCTATGTGTGGGCGCCATTGTAATTTAGCGTCAATAGTTATTCCAAGAAAAACTGTCGACTCAACAGGGTCCAACTCTATTCCATTAAGTTGAACATTGGTAGTTAGCTGCCTGACATTTGGCGTTGAAAATTTAATAAGTTTAGTCTTTTTTTCGTTCAGGAGAAGATTATTTACATTAAACCAATGGACAACTTTAGAGAGTGCATCGTTAACATGTTCAAAGTTGACCAGCAGTCGTTTGATTTTAAAAATGAGGGAAGTGTCATCTGCGAACAATACAATCTTGTGATTATCCCTTATGTGATAAGGTAAGTCATTTATATAGATTAGAAACAAGAATGGACCTAGAATTGAACCCTGCGGAACGCCCATAGTGACCGCAGATCCTGCAGATCTCTTGCCATTTATATCAACCCTCTGAATTCTATTATTAAGATAGGAAGTCAGAAGGTCGAGAGCCCTGTCCCTCATACCATAGTGGTGCAGTTTCCTGATGAGAGTATCATGATGGACGAAATCGAAGGCCTTAGACTAGTCGCAGAAAATGCCAAGAGCATCCTGCGACTCCTCCCAAGCCTCGAAAATGCTCTTCAGCAATTCCACGCCCTCGTCTGTAGTTGAACGACCCTTCGTAAAACCAAACTGTTTCAGATGAAATAAATTACATGAATTGAAATGTCCTAACATTTGTTTTAAAATTATTTTTTCAAAGATTTTGCTCAATGTAGGTAATATCGAAATAGGCCGAAAATTCGTGGGATCAGTTGTGCTGCCAGATTTGAACAGTGGAATCACTTTGCTAAGTTTCATCAGATCAGGAAATATACCAGATGCAATACAAGAGTTAAAAACAATTGCTAAAAAGGGTGAAATAACATCAATTATTGAAGACATTGTATACCATACATACCTCTTCCCCCGGACCGCCGCAAGGTGTAGACGTTTTCTCAGTGCCATAGACCATTTAAATAAAAAGTTATAAATAATTTAAGTAAATTTAATTCCATAATAAAAATAGGAGTGCATAAAATAAGAAGAGCTACTCAAATAAACTCAGTGTATCGCGGTAAACGTAGCTTATCATAATACCCTGGTACCTGACCTGTGCGCATTGGCCAAGGTTATTGAACCCCGCCTGCGTATTCGCAACATACCTGCCCTCGGCTACGCCCTGGACACGCCCAATTCGATGACTAGGACAGTGACGCCCCGCCTTGGGTACTGGACATTGGATAATTTGCACCTCCTCACAACTTCTGCTGCCCTGGTACTTCGTATGCTGTTTGGCTGACAGGAAACCTGATAATTGCCGTCCCGCTTACGCAGCGACAGCGCGTCGTGACTCACCTCCTACCGTACTGCATCTCTTCGAGAGAACTACGCGCGCCCGCCGGCCACCGTTGCAAGGTATTACAAAGTTTACGTAAGTAAACATTTTATATTGTACAACATGAGGCGTAGACCACCCCAATCGCCAGCCACGTCCATGTCTAGCGACTCTGAGACTCGAAATGTGGGTAACCCAACTATCTCACTAACCGGATCTGCTCCAAACCTAAACAGCATAGATGTAAATGTTACGTCACGCAGTAAACGTAAACGTGAAGATGAAATGGTCGCTTTTATGCAAGAGATACGGGACTTATTACAATCGGCTACCGCGCAATCGGAGAATAAATTTAAATCTTTACAAGAGTCAATGAGCGAAATTATAGCACAGAACTCAGAAATGAAAAAATCATTAGCCTTCGTTACTCAACAATACGATGACATAATATTAAAAATAGATGATCTCGATAGAGAGCGAAAAATTGATCATACCTACATAAATCAGCTCGAAGATAAAGTTGAGAACCTAGAGCGTATATTATGTCTCACAAAAATAGAGATAAGAAATATCCCAAAGAAGGAAGGAGAAAATAAAGAGGATCTGCATCATTTAGTATCAGAAACAGCTAAAGTTTTGGACATCCCTCTCGAACAACACGATATTAAGGATATCTTTCGCATAAATAAAAAAGGTGGAGGGCCATCTATTATAGTCGACTTTGTTTCCGTAACTACAAAGGAAAATATTCTGCAGAAAGTGCGTAACTTCAACCGCAATAACGCCCACGCTAAGTTAAACACATCCCATATAAAAATATCAGGTGAAATAAAACCGATTTATCTATCAGAGAGCTTGACTATGAAGGCACAACGTTTGTTCTATCTTGCGAGGAAATTTGCGAGCGAGAATGGCTTTAAGTTCTGCTGGACCTCATTTGGAAAAGTTTTTCTTCGACCAAAGGAAGGAGATCAATACATACATGTAAAAAACGAAGCTGATCTAAAACCCAAATTACCACAATGACTGGATAGAGTGGTTGCAAGTCCCACTCGCTTACTGCTAGTTGTTTTATTGTTATTATTTTTTTATCTGCAATTGCTCTCTTATTGTAAAACACTTAAACAAAAACCAATCAAACTCATTTTATCAAAACCAGCTAACACAAGAACACAACTACTCGCTATACATCTAACAAACATTGACATCACTTACATAAATATAAATTGTTATCGTGTGGGTATACCTGACATCAATAATTCAGTTCATAATTTCACCACGTATATAATAGTAATACGCACCATAATATGCAACGAAAAAGGTATACGGTTATTCAATGGCTAATACGAACACTGACATCTCAACGCAGATAGATAACTTTACAGTGGCATCTTCTCATCACTGCGATACAGCCGCCTGTAATGAAATCATAAAGACCTCTAAGCCATCGCTAAAAATTATAACTCAAAACATCCGAAGTATCTATAAAAACTTAGATGGTTTCCAGGCTCAATTGGCCAGGCTATCGTGTGAAATAGACATCATCATCTTGACAGAGTGTTGGCTAAATGATGACAAACCGGTACCGACTATGGACAATTACGTGACATACTCTAGCAAAAAATGTCTAAATCAAAACGACGGCATAACAATATTTGTAAAAAGCAATCTCCAATGTACGGTTGAAGAACCGGACCCAATAGGTGCAAATTTTCTTCTGTTAAAAATTGATTCCGATACTTGTATTCTAGCTTCCTATAGATCCCCATCAATATATTGTACTGATAGCTTCCTTAACTCCTTGGAAAACATTTTAAGTAAATTAAAAGCGAAGAACATTATTCTGATCGGTGATATCAATATAGACATAAAACCTAATAATATAGATAGAAATAGTTCATCCTATCTAAATCTAACTGCAGAAATGGGCCTTTTACCGGGACATACCCATCCTACAAGACTGCACAACTGCCTCGATCACGTAATGATTGGTACCACTACTTGCGCAACAGTCTTGGTTATAGATTCCACCGTTAGCGACCACGCCTCCGTAATGCTATGTCTAAGTAACACACCCTCTAAAAATAAGAATCAGTTAAAAAGATACGTTACAAAAGTAAACTATGAGGCTGCTGTTGAACAATTAAAAACTACAGATTTTAATTTTATTTCACAAAATTGTGATGCAAATGAAGCCGCTACACGGTTTGTCGAATGTCTTATGTCCACAGTATCCCAACACTCAAAAGTAACGAAAGTCCCCAACCGTAAAGTAGTCCTTAAGCCTTGGATCACACCGGGCCTCTTACGGTGTATTCGACACAGGGACAACCTTCACCGGAAATTCCTGGCTGACCCAAAAAACGGAATAGTCGAGTTATCATACAAAAGGTATCGTAATCACTGTAATCTATTGCTCAGAAAACTAAGAAACAACCACGAAAGCTCCGCTTTGAAGACTTCAAAAGACAATAAAGAAACATGGCATATTATTAAATCCATAACCAACCAAGCCAGGAAACATATATCAGCTGACAAACTTCTACCTCCCACTGAAGACGCGGATGCGCCTAATCCCATTGAGAAAATAAACCATTACTTTTCAAATATTGGTAAGCAATTTGCAGACAATATAATCAAAAAGCGAAATTCCTCACTTGCCCCATACAAAATTGAAACACCCCCTGCGCGAGATTCTATGGTCCTACTTTCTCCGGACGAGGCTGAGGTAGAGTCAGTCATTAATAATCTAAAACATGATTGTGCCACAGGATGGGACTCTATTCCGGCTAAACTCCTCAAACTGGGCAAAGAAGTACTAGTCCCACCTTTAACAAAGCTTATTAAAGCCTGTTTTGAGCAAGGAGTTTTTCCCCGTATCTTTAAAAAATCTTTAATCACACCTGTTCACAAGGGTGGAATCCAAGATGATGTTAAAAATTATAGACCTATTTCAGTTTTGTCAGCACTGTCGAAAGTATTGGAAAAATTGTTGAACCGTAGACTCATGAAATATCTAGAGCACAACAAATTAATAGCGGACACTCAATTTGGTTTTAGGTCCGGGAAGAGCACCTCAGACGCAGTTAATCAACTCGTTGATTATGTGACCGAAAAAGTTGACAAAAAACAAAAATGTCTGGGTGTTTTTCTGGACCTAGCTAAGGCGTTTGACACTGTCTGTATTCCAACCCTTGTGACCAAGTTAGAACATGCTGGAATCCGGGGAAGGGCTTTAAGCATATTTACAGACTTTCTCAATGAACGTTCACAAAAAGTGAAGGTTGGTGAGGTCATTAGCAATGAAGCCCGAGTTGATTATGGTGTGCCCCAGGGTAGCTGCCTATCCCCGAGTCTTTTCCTGCTCTATGTGAATGACCTATGCCAGCAGTCTCTTAGTAACGGTAAAATATTTAGCTATGCAGACGACACCGTACTAATATTTCATGGAGAGAGTTGGGATGCGGTACGGCAATCTGCAGAGACAGGTTTACGTAAAATAATCCACTGGCTGGAAGTTAACTTACTAACCCTTAATGTTTCGAAAACCTCATTTCTGCAATTTACTTTCGCCAAAATTAAACCTACAGTAATAAGCCTTAGAGCACACTCCTGTGACCCCAACAACAGTCTTCCATGCTCATGTCTTCCAATTACTCAACAAAAGACATTGAAGTACTTGGGTGTGATTCTGGATGAGGGACTTAACTGGCGTCCCCACATTGAACAGACTGCATCCCGTGTTAGAAAACTTATATGGGCGTTTAAGAGACTGCGGCAAGTGGCTGACTTTAAAATTCTCCGTGCGGTGTATCTAGCACTAGCACAGTCAATCGTAAGTTACTGTATTACGGCATGGGGAGGTGCTTGTAAAACTTATATGATACACCTCGAGAGAGCCCAAAGATCTTTGTTAAAAGTCATGACCTTCAAACCGTACCGGTTCCCTACAAAAGCCCTTTATGAGACTTGTCAAGTACTTACAGTGAGACAACTATACCTTCTCAATCTCATATTGAAACAGCATGAAATCACACCGGTAAATCACGCAACCAAACATAAGAGAACTATCACTACTGTATGTCGCTCAGTCAAATGTAAGACAGCATCCGCTCGACGGCAACGCCTTTACCTAGCTACTTATATTTATAATAAAGTAAATAAAATTCTCAACATCAACCCACTTACAAAAAATAAAACTAAGATTAAACTAAATACATGGCTTCAAACACTGGATTACCCACAGACAGAAAACCTAATTAAAGAACAATACTCGTGATAATTATGATAATAATAATATAATTAGTAATGTAGCAAATGAACTCTCAGATATTATAACCCAAAGTCCACCCACCAAGCACAAACACTCACACACACACACACGCACACGCACACACACACACACACACACACACACACACTAACACAAAACCACACACTCACACATACACACAAAACACAACAAAAATACACACACGCACACACAAACTACTCAAGAGCATGCATGCACTAAATTCATTAATTTATAATTTTAATTTTACGTTAATTTATTTTTTGTTTTTGCATACTATTGTTATTGTTCCAAAAACAGGGGAAGACACTGACTCCTGTAACACAGGTACCACCTAGCTCAGGAGTCAGGGCTTCAAATTAAAATGTAACTCCTTAATTAATGTCAATAAAAACATTTTTATTTTTTTTTATTATTTTTTTTATGTTCTGATAATCCCCAAAGATCAGTAGTTTTTTTTACATCAAGTTCTTTAAAAGATTCCAAAATGTCTTTAGGGCTAACAACTGTGAATTTAAAGTGTTTATCACATTCTGGTACACATTCTTTTAGTATTGAGTAAGCAGAAGTGGAGGACGACGATGACAGAGTTTTGGTTGTTAAAAAGGGAATATTAGTGAAGAAGTTTTCAAACTCTGTTGCCACCTCCACGTCTGCCCTAATATATGCATCATCGATTTTTAGATGGAAGTCACGATTCCGTACTGTCGTTCTTCCCGTTTCAGAATTAATAATATTCCAAGTTGTTTTAATTTTATTTCCAGAAGATTTTATTTTATTTTTAATGTGTATGGCTTTTGCTGAGGAACAGGCTCTTTTAAAAGTTTTAGAATATTTTTTAACAAATTCTTTAAAAGTTTCATCATGGTTATATGTTTTTTCATGATACAGTTCATATAACCTCAACCTACTTTTGTAAATACCTGGTGTTGCCCAGTCACTAAATATAACGCGATCATGAACAGGCAATGTTTTTGAGGTGAACACCTTCCTAAATTCACAATTGATGAGGTTAAATAGTAAAGTATATGCTTGGTCCGGGTCAGTGTGATAAGGCAAACCCGGTAGTTTTTCCATTAAATTATTTTTAAATTGTTCTAAGCGACTTTTGTTAACAGGAACAAAACTCATAAGTTTTCTTTGAACTCTGATTATTTTCTGAGGGAAAGTGACCAACTGGCCACAGTGATCAGAGTCCAACTCATTTACAATTGAATGGCTAGAAGGTCTTAAATTTGTAAAAATATTGTCAATACAGGTAGCGCTAGTGGCAGTTATTCTAGTTGGCTCAAAGAATGTATTGTACAAATTATAGGATTTTAATAAAGTTATAAATTTATTTACTGCAGCAGATTTTTCCAATATATTAATGTTGAAATCTCCACAGACAACAAGTGTTTTATTATTGTTACAAGTCTTTAATAATACTTCTTCCATATATTTCTCGAAAATATCATATGAAGCACATGGGGGCCTGTACACGCTCATTACAATGAACTGCTCAAGCTCAATGCAAGCTATTTCAATAACTCGCTCAACAGAGAGGCTCACAATATCCTTACGTTCTTTAAATTTCATATTGTTACGAACAATTATTAGAGAGCCACCACGTATCATATTAACTCTGCTGAACGAGCTGGCAACCTGGTGGTTGTTAAAGCTGAACACGAACTGGTGGACTTTTAACCAATGTTCAGTTACACATAGGATATCAATATAATTACAGTTCATGAACAGCTCCAGTTCCAATTCCTTACCTATCACACCCTGTATATTTTGATGAACGATTTTTAGAGTATTATTATTATATTTATTTAGGTTACTGCAATTTGATGGGTGTGATATTAAAGAACTTTGTGTAACATTAAGATGATTTAAACCTTTATTTAAATTATCTTCATTTGTTAAGCAAGAGGTTTCCTCTATTGTCCTAATTTCTAATTTAAATGATAATCAATGTCATTAGTTGATGCCAAATGATTGGCAGAATTATTTAAAATATCATTGCATTGCTCAAAAGAAGCAAGTTGTTTAGCCAAATTTTTGGCTGAGATAGAAAAAAAATATGATAGCGACACAGCTATCTGTCTTTTGTAAAAATTAGAAAGATAGTACATAATAATATTATATCTATCTTTTGTCAAATACAAATTCTTACCAACATAATTGTTAGTATCAATTAAATGGAATTGATTATTATTAAATGTCAAATTATGCAATGTCAAATTAATATCAAATCTTAACCTATTTTCTTCCTGTGGCAAACTGTTACTATAAGGAAATGTAAACAACACAATTTTTCTTAAACTAAGATTACACAATGTTCTATAATATTGGAGCAATTCTCCTTTGTTCACATTTCCCCTATTACCCATAAAAATTAATAAAGTAGTGTCCTTATTGAAGTTACATTTAATAATTTTTTTCATAATATCAAAATGAATTATGAAAAAAATTATTAAATGATATGATGTCAAAAATGGAAAAACGAAATGTCACTTTGTATAGAAATAGCTTTGTCTTTTCTTCTAAGATATATAAATCGTCATGCTAAGCCTGCAGAACACGTTGATATTTTTATCGAGCAAGTACTCAAACGCGACTCAACTTATAGTAGTTATTAGGGATTTATGTCGCTATAGACCACTGGTTACGGCCTTACCTCTCATGAATGAGGTTGTTGGTTTAAATGAGGGTAAGTACCAATGTGACTTTGTCAATTCATGTGTACTTTCTTTGTTTATCTTGGACATTACTATACTTAAGTCGGTGAAGGAAGATATCGTAAAGAAATATGGGCCTTAACTAATATTATAACTACGAAAGTGGGTTTGTTTGTTTGTTACGCTTTTACGCTAAAACGGCTGAACGGATTTGGATGAAATTTGGCACATGGGTAGACCATGACCTGGCAAGGGACATGGGCTACTTTTCATTGTGAATCGTAGACGAAGTCGCGGGCAACAGCTAGTAGTTAATATAAGTCTGAAATCGCCAACCTGTCTTGAGCAAGTGCTGTGATCGAAGTTCGAGGCCTTTGCCATACAATGGGACGATGATAGGGTGCTATTATTATTGTTACTACACTTTTTGGAACGTCGTACAGAATTTAAGAAACATTCATCGCATCACACACACATACACACACATGACACACACACACATCACACACACACACGACAAACAAACACACACACACACATTCATGATTCATGATTTTTACATGTATATTTTTTTTGACTGCCTCGTTGGTCTACTGGTCGCAAGCGCTACTGATGAGTATGAGGTCCTGGGTTCGATTCCCCGGTCGGGCAAAGTGTTATTGGGTTTTTCTATCTGGAATTTCTCAGTAGCAGCCCGGAGTCTGGATTTGTGCCCGGTTGATGGCAATAGGCTCGCCCCTATTACATGGGACTTAAAACATAAACGAAATGTGGGTGCACTACAGGTACACTTCTGCCCAACCCTTCGGGGAAACAAGGCGTGATGTTATGTTATGTTATGTGTTATTTTTCTTTTTTTTTCTGTCATTTTCTTTTTTCATTCTCTCCTTTCTTGGTTTTCGTCTTTTCTTTTTCATTCATTGTCTTCGTCTTCAGGTGCAAACTCTATAAAAAAAAGCCGATTTATCACCAGTCTCAAACAGGAGCAATACAGGGAAGTCGCATAAAATACCCCATTTCACAACTCCCATAGTGTATACTCATGAAATTCGTTCAGTCACAAAACTCCCGGTAACTTACTATAATGATCATTTGTCACGCCATGAGGGAACGAGACAGGGATATTTTGGCAAAAGAATAAAAGAGACAGCAGGATAAATAACAGTTTTATCTTTGATGTCTGACGGTAGAATGGTTTTAGGAGCTCGCTTGGTATTATCTATCTATTACAAGAACGTGAATTTATTTGCAGTTAAAATCTTCATGGGGCTTATCTGTGATGAACGGATGGTGGAAAGAATTAAGTGTTCAATTGAGTTGTAGACTGATGATTCATTCTTATCTTCGTTTTAACTTCTCTGTGTTTTAGTTCAAAAATTATAGAAGCGAATATTGCGTACCCACATGTACGGTCAAGAAGCGATAATGTTAGCAGTTGTCAAACAATAGTAGATTGTACAACTAGTGCATAAAAGAAGGCATTTAACCCCGAGTCGTTTGCTCGTTTATTCCCGAGTTTATTATTATTATTCATTATTTTTTTATTTCTGTTTTTTACATCGATTGAGAGTAAATGAAACAGGCTTAAAGTATATAACAGTATTTTTGTAAAATTGAAGAAGTTAATAGCTGATTTCCGCTACGAAACTGTTTAAAAGTTTTTTATTTTTAACATGTGTCATTGGACTTGAGTAGTTCATACTGCCAAGTCATAAACACGTTTCTCTGCGTTTTTAAATAATACATAACAACTATTTTATCTATTAAAATAACTATAGAAAACACGGAAGTGATATAAATGAAAGCAAATGAAATAAAATAACGACTTTAATCTGCGACGTTTTACTGTGCGTGTGGCTGTAGGGCCTGACTATCGTAGTCTTAGCAAAAAAAAAACTTTGTACACTAGAGCATAAAAAGTGATTTTATGTGGCCTACGCACAACATAAAGACGAGCGTTTAGAGCACAAAAAGTGAAAATGTCATTTTCATTCAAAATATTGACAATGTCACAGTCGGAAAATTAATAAGGTGCAAGTAAAAATTAACGCCCAGAGCGGGAGAATTAATTATCCACCCAAAAAAAAGGTTACTTAACATATTTAATTCTTTGACTGTACCTATATAACTGCAGACAGGGCTTGGAACCGGTACCAAAAGTACAGGTTCTGTATCTGTACTTAGCAGTTCTTGCCATTTCGGTCCCTGGTTACCAATTCCAGACTGGTACCAGTACTCTATCTAACAAGTACCGGTACCAAATTCAGGTACCCAAATCTCATATTTCAAGTACGAGAAACCTCATACGTTTAGCAACCTTGAAGTTATTTGTCTAAAGCCTATTAGCTATCCTTTTTTACTTGCTACATCTGTTTTCTCATACTAACTTACGAAAATATTTGTTTGCTACTGGTTTCGGTACTGGTACAGTACCGATACTGATTAGAAATACCAATAGTACAGGTGCCAGGTACAGGTGCTCTGGTGCCAGTATCGCACCAAGACAGATGGTACCGGTTCCCAAATATACTGATATTTCAACCCCTGCCTGCAGAACACGACGCTGCTGTCAAAACTGGTAAGTGCCAATGGAATGCTTTCAAAATATACGTTTACTTTAAATTAGCTAGTAAAACTCCACAGACACTCGTTGTTTTATTGCTGATTTTACTTGCTCTTTACCTAGATTTAGCGTGATGAAAAGCAATGGATGAGGTCTATAATGGAACTATTTCTTGCTAAAGAAATTCATGGAACTGATTTTAGATTTTCATACTTTCCTGTTTTACAAAGTCTCGTTGAGCAGTGACACTTTGATAATGTTCTGAAATAAGTTTTTACAAGGAAATTCACGGATAACATAAGTAAAGTTCACCAACCAGCATTGGGCCCACTCCTCAAAGAGAGGCCGGAAACCGGCATGTCCTTGAACCAAAAATTCGAAGACATGTGACATCTATCAACTCACACTGGGCCCACGTGGTGGATTACGGCCCACTCCCTCTCACAGAAATGAGGCGTGTGTCTCAGCCTGCAGCAGGAACATTATAGGCTGATCATGCGTAAGTAAAGTCGGGGAAATTAATAATTGATTATCAAATTGCCTACCAATTTAAATTGTCCATATATTCAAATCACAACTACCATTATTTGACAATTGAAATGACTATAACACGGTAAATTGGCGTAGTGTACTCGTATATATTTTTTATAAATTATTTTCCCTGAATTTACATGCACATTATTCTGACACTACTGGAGCAATGGAGTATAAGTTTTCTCATTTAAATTTCCTGGTATATTATTGTCTTCGTTAATTTGATATATTATTATATTATGATTCTACTAGCTGTTGCCCGCAACTTCGCCTGCGATTCAGGATGAAAAGTAGCCCAGGCCTTCTCTAGGACATGGTCTATCCATGTGCCATATTTCACCCAAATCCGATCAGCGGTTTTAGCGTGAAAGCGTACCAAATAAACAAACAAAGAAGCTCACTTTCGCATTTATAATATTAGTTAGGATACTGAACTGTTTTGGTACTGTGTTTAGATTCTTCAATGATATTTATTATTGTGTATTTTTTTCAGCGTAAAACAATGCCACCATAATATGTAGGTATTGTGAGTGTTAATAATAAAAATAGGGACATACGCTACCTTTATTGCATTTTTATTAAAATAGGGATATACAGCTGTGATACGCTGCAAATAAAATTTTAATAAAAGCTATACTTATAGTTGGTTGTGTGAGAGATGTTTTTATTCCATCAATGAATATTCTGAGTGTAAAATGTAAAACGTATTTATTATAATTATTATGACATCTACATGTTGACATTACTCAAATAATATTGAAATATTTTCATTATTCTGGCTATTTTTAATGACATGACATTATTATTATTGATCGCTATTTTTAATATTAATTTTTATACATAGTATATGTGCACGGCTGAAATGCCGAATATAGTGAAACCCATAGATATTAAGAACTTATGTTAGCTACCTATATTCTTGCAAATGAATATATCATTCATTCATTAATTCATTCATTCCTTCATTCATTCATTCAAAAACAGTGGACATTTGTGAGAAAATCAGATTACCAAAACATGTTGCATTGGCATCACAGTACGTTATTGCATTGGCATTACGTAACGTACGTAACGTAGAAATTAAACAGCAGGTCCATGGGCTACAAAAATAAGCTTACTACTTAATGCATTATATAGGAAATCTCGTTCTTCTACGAGTTTCATAAAAATTGTCTTGATAGAGTAGTACTGTAGCGAAAAATAACATGTTATGAGAAAGGTTTTGAGTTTGAACGGTGGTGGTATAAGAGAAGGGGAAGATCAAAGAAACGATGGATAAATTCTGTGAGAGATAATACGGCTAGAAAGGAGTGAATGCTGATATACGTAATGAAGGCGCAGCAAGTGGCACCATCCAGTTTTGTTACGAAGTTATTGGAACCACCGAAAAGAACAGTGACTCTGACTGATTACTGTCACTCTAGCAGTGTGATGAAAGATATGGGAAAGCCAGGGAAACCACTGTCGTGCCACGTCAACGACGAACTACTATATTTCGGCATAAACCTGATGATATTGAAGCTGCTGAACCACTCATACTACTTCCACTTCTAGTAAAGGCTACCGCGCAGTTATATTGGAACAGATAATATGCTGCGCTGATACCAAATAAAAGATGAGGGAAAAAGATTATGAAGCAGCGAAGATGTATGTTCCTACCAAACTAAGCCGGAGAGAGTATCTCTAGCATTTATAGAAGTTCATTTCACATTTCTACTTGATCCACCTTAATGAATGTTGGTACAAATGACTTCATCAAGCTATGCGCACTATGACGGTAGGCGGTACAAACCACTTACCTACTTATCATGCATATATATTATGTAAATCCCGAGGAAGTGTAAACGTTCTTAACTAAGTATTTATAGGTGTTGATGATAAGAAAGAGAAGCAATTCATGAGAATAAGCGATTTTGAAGACAAAGCGCCTCAGAAAGGATCTTAACAAATATGAATGCACGGTGCCTCATTGTATTTATTTATTTAAAACTTTAAGAGCACACAAAAGTACAGACGCGGACTTAATGCCAGAAGCATTTTTTCTAGTCAACCTTTGGGTGATGCAGAGACAAACAGTGGCAGGTGCAACCGTACAATAGCGAAAAATTATGCACATTTTATATGAAAACTCAGATCAGAACTCATGCGTTTGCCGCAAACATGTTTGATGTTACTAATGTTAATAGTACTAGTTAGGATCACTTTAGTATCTCATTATAAGCAAGCAGTTTTTATTTTCGTCCTTTAAAACCATGTTAGCTTCAAGACAGCCAAACAATTTGAGCTACTCAAATTGTTTGCCTGTAACAACTGAATCTTAGCTATCTTTCTATTAGTATTTTTCCAGGAATCATCAAAAAACTGAAAGTATATGAAAGTTCATTTATCAAAGTCTCGTTCATTCATTGTCACTACCTTAATAAAATACAAAATTATCTTCTACAAAAACGATCCCCCTTCCTCTCGTGACAACCCGCGGATAGCTCGTCTTTTATACCAACTGCCACACGTCACTTATCTTCATATGCAATATCGCACACTATCCGCGCAGACGCGGGATGTAGTTCAGTGTAAATTTGATAAAAAAAAGACCCCACACTTTTCGATGTGAGCGGCAGAAACATACATAAAGTTTAAAAATACTGTTGTTTTGTGTAATAATGAAGACGCCTTGCGTTTTACCTGGATGTTCTGCTATCGTGAGTTTTGTCTTTTTTATCTTTGATCAGATATTTTTAATTTTAGGTTATATAAAATTTGTTATCGTATTTGGTAGCAATGTTTTGAATGACATGTTAAGTGTGTGAAACTATAATTTGTGTGTTATTTGTAATTTTAAAAAGTCTTTTATCCATGAATGTCAGTGTTGTTAAATTACTTGATAGTGAATACTGGATAAGCCCACTCAAATCTGTGTAATTATTTCCTCAAAAGACCATTTCAGACGCTAATCTACATGATCCTCACATAATGTAATCAAGATTACATCTGGACTTGAGACTGACCTCTGAGTTGGTTTGTCAGAGTAGTCAGATAGGAAATGCTGAGCTCATCTAGATTTAAAAATATGATTGACGTGTGAAACTGTTTATACAAACCTAATTACAGGAATAAAATCAATTATCATTTAGGCAACGGATATTAGAATTTCTGTAGTTATAGAAACTTAGCAACACAACTTTTTAAAGTTGTATCAGAATAGAAAGAAATACCTATTGTGTAGATGTAAATATTTCTCAAATAATATATAAACATACATATAATAATAAAAAAACAAATTGACTTTGCACTACAATTGTGCACTACAATCGTGCAAAACAACAATGTTTCATTTCAATAACATTGAAAAATAAAAAATTGTGTATTTTAAGCTGGTGTAGTAACAACTGAAAAAATATTGCTCGGTAAAGTAAATATCAATATAAATACTATTGCTTTAACACTTATGGAATTTTGTATCATAGTTTTCATATCAATCGTGGATAATGAAATAAAATACGTTTATTTGGGGGAACATATGCATCACAAAACGGCCATCACTCAGGATAATAATAATAATAATAACGTTACTGACATGAAGCAATCGTTGAAGGAGCGCTTTTTTGGCCGCCTAAAAAAGGTATTGATAAGTCTTCTTTCAGACGGAAACAAGGTGCGCGCCTTCAACAGTTGGGTCATGCCAGTTTTGATGTACTCTTTCGGCATACTCAAATGGACTCAGACTGAACTTAACTCCCTGGATAGGGTCCGTACACTGTTGACCGCAAACCGGATGCATCACCCACGATCATCGGTGATGAGACTGTACATCCCGCGGATGTGCGGGGGTCGAGGCTTTTTAAATGCGAAGACCCTCCACAACCGCGAGATATGCAGTCTCAGGGAATATTTTTTGAAAGCCGAAGTGGGTATGCATCGTGATGTGGTCGCAGTGGACAAGGGGCTCACCCCACATTCCATGGCTAAAGAGAACTGGTGCAAACCTGTAGTACTTACCACGGATGATCGCAAAGAGATATGGCAAAGCAAGGAGCTACACGGGTGCTTCTATCGGGCTCTTCACGAGCCCGATGTTGATTTCCTAGCGTCCGTATCCTGGCTACGTTTTGGGGACCTTTTCGGGGAAACTGAAGGTTTTGTCTGTGTAATTGGACTGTGTAAATGGACGAAGTTATCTTGACGAATAACTACGGGAGACATATTATGAAGGACGGGACGGTTGACGTGTGTCGGGCATGCCACCGTCCAGGTGAGTCTATCAGACATATTATCTCTGGTTGTTCTCGTTTGGCTAACAGCGAGTACTTGCATAGACATAACCAAGTAGCTAGGATTATTCACCAGCAACTTGCTTTGAAATATAAACTTGTGAACTCTGAGGTACCGTATTATAAGTATGTTCCCGACCCAGTTCTCGAAAATGACCATGTCCTGTTCCTGTTCCTGTCTCTAGAGCCCTAACCACCGGTAGCTTGGACCCTGCTCCCGACACCGGTGGACCACTATTTGAGTTTGCTTCATGTGGACGACGCACAAGTGAAAGGAGAACTTCACTCGTTCATCACCCCTCACAAAACGCCTCAGAATAGGAGAGTAGATGTTCTCCGTCACTGTCCTCAGAATAATGCTGTGACCCTATGCGAGACAGAGCCACAGCGCTGGTTTCGAGCGACAGCCGGCGTTGACGTGATGACGTCAACTGTTGCAGCATAAAATTAGATATAAAATAAGAAATAAATACTCAATGCAAGTTCGGGATCGTTAGTGTATATTTGTAATATAAATATGATGTAGGCTGCAAATAAAATAAATAATGATGTACTGAAAGATACGATAGATAGAACAACGTATCAATTTAATTGCATCCGGCGACTGCTGGACATTGGCGATTGCTTTTGATCACTCACATTTGAAACATAATAATCTATCCTCACTGATTATTATCTTTGCCAAATACGTCAACTATTTACCAGATAAAATCAGTGTGTTGGTGTATTGCCGATAAAAGTCCATTAGAAGAAAACCAAATAGAAAAAGAAGTATTTACTAGAAGTAAAATAGTAACAGAACAGAAGACTAAAACATATTTTACTAATCAGAAACCTGATCATGTTGTATTCATGCAATATTGTTTGGCCAACTCACATTATTAGGTATATTTTGTCAATTTATGCAAATATTCTACTACACCCGAATCGGTTTAGCGTGGCAATAGCGATCATTGACCGACAAGTATTTTCTAGCATTCTAATTTTCAAAAACTGAAACAAAGTCCGTAAAAACATCCTGAATCAATATCTATCGTGATCTTCAACATGTTCAAATAACGAAAAACCATACATAGTTTATTGTTTGGGTCCCTACGGAGATATATTAGGGAAAAGGCAATGACCGCTATTGCCACGCTAAAGCGATCCAGGTAATAAACAAAATTTCCTGTATCACAAATTCTGTGGTAAATTATAAACAATAAAAAATACGTGCATGATATCATACACTATTGACAAGGTAAACTTTCAAAATAATCTCGGGGATATGGGTCATTATGATCGTTGTGTTAGATAAGATAAAACTGCCATTATCTCTACTATTGCGCCTGCGCATAAGAGGGTCACTGAGGGTGTTAATACTTACTCGTCTTTAAAACAGGAGATAACCTAAATATCTCATTGGAAGGAAAAGTAGTCCAAAACAAAAAAAAAAAACAAAGTTCAAAGAAATCATAAAAATGATCAGTATTTGTGAGTAACATATTCATTTGATACGAACGTTGCCCTAGAAAATGTTGTTCGTGATTCTTGAAAATATTACTGGAAGCGTTTAATAACTGTGGGAGAAATAAATGATTCGAGGGCAAATAGCTTGCTTAAACTGTACTAGACAAAATTTATGCTGGTTTTCCCATTCCGGCTGAAAAATTGCATCATACATCATCAAACATGTAGTATCTAATGAACTAGAACAGACAAATTGTCTAACAAAGTAATAAAAGGCAGTTTTGAACCTCAAATTTTACAGAACAAAAGAATTGATTCTAGTTGCCCCTTCCAAATGGTAGTTTCGTGTGGAGAAGAATGGGCAAGAAACTCCACCGTTACTCCTTTAAAATGTTTTACAATATTTTGTATACATTAACATAATTATGGCGATATGTGGATATACTTTCGGTACACCTCTGCCTAACCCTTTGGGGAATACAGGCGTGAAGTTATGTTATGTTATTAATTATATGTAAAGGCGATGATTACTACATCACAACAGGAAAAAATATATAAAAAATAAACAATTAAAAAAATTAAAAAAACACGCCTGCCTTGTCAAAAAGTGAATTACGAAAATTCAACAAAAAAAAATAAAAACAAGCTAAACGATTTTGAACTGAATACCAATCTTTTCAGCGAAGTCTGGGGGTCATTCTTTACATGTCCCCCACATGTAAAGAACTGTTTAAGAACCGTCCTCCGACTGTTTAGTTCAAAACCGTTTACCCTGTTTTTAATGTTTTAGTTCTTTTTGTAATGGGAGATGTATTAAAGAAACAGTAGTACTCGTAGTAGTAAGTCAATATGTGGTGATTTTAATATTAACTTATTAGAAAATAACTTGTATACTGTCAGATAATTAAGTCTTTTTCATTTGATTTGTAAAATCTTTTTATTGAACCTAACCGAGTGACAGCTTCTTCTGCCACTTGTAGATAATATTTTTTGTAATTGTGATTACTTACACAAACATATTGTAAATAAGTAGCCATCTGATCACAGTGGCCAAAAAATAACATTTTGTTTGCCCTTACAAAAAACAACAAATAAGTTTTAGGCCAATTACAAGTAAAAATTTAAAGAAATTAAATAATTTTTTGGCCAGTAAATTATATATTCTGAGTTTTAATAATATAATGTGACCCAAATAAGTTCTACGCCGAGTTCTTTTATAGACGCTATTTAATGCCAAATTCCACTAAAGACCAAAACTATCTATACAAAGTTCTTATTTAGTGATTGGGCGATACTAGGTATTTGTAAAAGTAGGGAAAAACTATTTGATCTTTATGGCCTAAAGCAACATGAATAATAAAAACTTTCATAAGTATGTTGCAAAATATTCTAGAAATTTTGAAAGTGTATACAAAATCGCACTATATAATAGCAATACAATAAAATCAGCTGATGATAAAATAAAAACTACTTGGCAAATAATAAATAATGAAACAGGTAGGAAAAAACAGCGAAATACTGAATTTAATTTAGAGACTGCACTTTGTAGTTTCGGTTTCAGCATACAAACCCCCAGATTTAAAATCTTTATAAAAGCTTTTAAAGATATCAAAATTAAATCAACAGAAGATCTCTGAGGAGTGTCTGTAAGTCTGTAGATCTATCATCGAAACCATTGCACCCTATTTAGCTTTCATATTTAACACCAGTAGACCAAGGAGTCTTTCCAGCTCTCATGAAACACGCACATGAAGCACTAGCCGTGCGGTATCTACATCAGTAAATTGAGGAATTTTTCTCACAGCATATGCTGCTGAACTTAGCCGTCCTGCAAGGGAAGTTAAATGAGGCCCCCATTGAAGCCTTGAGTCGAGCGTAATCCCCAGGAAAACAGTTTTATCGACGAATTCTAATTTCTCTTGATTCAATACTATCTCACAAATACTACTTTTCACAATTGCTAAAGAAAATCTTATGCACTTCGTTTTTACCCGACTCCCCAGAAGGAGGGTAATGTTTTTCGAGAGTATGTATGAATTTATTTATGTATGTATGTATGTATGTCTAATTCTTTGGCACGCTCTGTAGCCTAAACGGCTTGATGGATTTTAACATAAGAGATGTCGTTAGATTTGTCTTCATTGTGGGAGTGACATAGACTATTTATAATATTCATATATTGCATCTGCAAATACAAAAAAAGGGGGGAAGGTTTTTTTTTTAAATAAATTATAACAATATTGATATCAAATCAAAGCTAGTAATGAGTCAATTCCATATATATATATATATATATATATATATATATATATATATATTAAAAAAAAAATAGCTTGAAATAAAACAAATTACTTAAAAAACAAAAAACCCGACTGCAAAAACACATAACCGAAAAGAGAAAAACAACCATTATAATCTATAGAATTTTGGTATCGCAGGCGGGGAGAAACCAATAACCTGAATCATCATCATCATCATCATCATTTCAGCCGAAAGACTTCCACTGCTGGACATAGGCCTCCCCCAAAATTGGGGGGGTTTGCCATAATCGCCACGCTTGGCAGGTGGGTTGGCGATCGCAGTATGGTGTTAAAATGCATAGAGAACGCTGCTGCCCATTCTCTAGTAAGTCCCTTAGTCGCCTTTTATGACACCCACGGGAAGAAATGGGATGGTACTATTCTTTACGTCCGGCACCATAACCTGAATATGGTGTAACTTTTGTTTGTCCCCGCCTGCGATACCAAAATTCTATAGATTATTGAAACAATTTTGAACCTGCAATAGGGCGTTATTTACGTCGTCAAAATTTGATGCACGTCTATTAATTTAAAAAATTGAGGAAGTATTGTCAGCAAATAACACCATTTGTGGTTGGGTTTTTTAACAAGTGGGGTAGATCATTAATATATACTAAAAAGAGGAAAGGACCCAATATCGAGCCTTGTGGTACACCCATTTCTATTTTTAAGCCGAGTGAATTGACACCTTTTATTTGAACTTGCTGTTGCTGTCTATCATTTAAATAAGATTTTACTAAACTGAGCGCTAGGTCTCCAAGATCAGATGGCAACTCATTTACAATTTGTTTGTGTAAGTAATCACAATTACATAAAATATTATCTACAAGTGGCAGAAGAAGCTGTCACTCGGTTTGGTTCAATAAAAAGATTTGACAAATCAAATGACCTAAAACGACTTAATAATCTGACCGTATACGAGTTATTTTCTAATAAGTTAATATTAAAATCATCACATAATGACTATTGACTTACTACTAGTACTGAGTTTCTCTAATACATCTCCCATTACAGAATCAAACACGGATAGATTTTGGTTACTTGGAGGTCTGTGTACGCTCACTATAACTTGGTTATCAAGCTCAACACGGGACAATTCAATGGTGTATTCAACAAACAGTCCGATGATGTGTCTCCGTTCTATCGATTTCATGGAAAATTTAATTAATATCAATGATCCGCTATGTATCATACGTTTTTGGCTAAAATGGCTAACTACACAATAATTTAATAATTAATTAACATCGCTTGATGATCTTTTAACCAATGTTCTGTTAAACAAATGACATCA
The DNA here is from genome assembly GCA_905333075.3 of Atethmia centrago. Lineage (NCBI taxonomy): Eukaryota > Metazoa > Arthropoda > Insecta > Lepidoptera > Noctuidae > Atethmia > Atethmia centrago. Next base: position 26,157,496 of record HG995369.1, read on the forward strand.
AACTTGGTATTTTCCAAACACAATTCTATTTCCAATAATTTGGAAGACTAACCTTACATAATTTTAAAGTATGTTGCAGTCGCCTTTTTATAATCAGTTATATTGCCAGAAGATACCTTTTTATTATTCTCTAATAATCATTGGTTATTTGAAGGGGTAACTTCTGTTGTCCTAGTTGGCCTAGTTAAACCTTAAAGAATTGTCTGGAGTGATCTCCACAACTACAACTGTCGAGAATGCCTGTATGAGGTTCAGCAGGAAGAGAACACCCTAACTGACTGGTAGTGGCCTCCAAGGATGTTGGTATTATAGGTGGGTCCTCCTTCGTACAACGCTATGAATTATGATTCATAATAATTATTCCCTGTGTTGTTAGTATAACTGTACAACACAGACTCATCACTAATACTACAATTTGTTATGTTAGCTACTAGCGGCCCGTCCCGGCTTCGCACGGGTGGACATAAGATTTTTTTTGGGATATTATAAATTGCATATCAAATAAATAATCGCCTATCAATACATACTCATCATTTATATTCTTATTTACATCTAATAACTTACTTCACTACAAATAAACTAAATGTTTAACAAAACTCAAACTGCAGATAATTCGAAATTATACATCAATATAACATTACTTTTTTGCTCATAATGCAATACAGTTAAATTTATTTTTGTACAAAAATACTACATACATAGCATAAATACTGACTGCAAATTTTTCAGTTGTTGGGTTAGGTTAGGTTAGAACAGTGACCATTAACGCGCGAAGGCGAGCGAGCGAAGCGAGCGTGTCGCGGCAGCGACCGCCGAGCGCCAGATGCCCTCTATTACCAAAACAAAAATTCGATGCCAGTTTAAATTAAAACAAAGCTAACAACTGATTATTAAGCTGCTACATTTTACTTATATGTACGTTATGGGGACAGCGGGAAATAAATTTAACCACGTCCCGCTGTCCCCGTAACGACTGTGACTAATAAAATGCTGTTTTATTTAGAAAAACTGCTGTACATAATATAAAAATAGAAGTTATATTTAAAAGAAAAAGAGTTAACATGTATAATGTGCATTAAGATTATTAGCTGTGCATTGATAAAAAAGCTTTTGCTTTAGGAAAAATCGCTGTACGCTGCGAAAATAAATTGTAGTGTGTTTAGTGATATTTTGAGTTGAATATTTTGCTGTGCAATCAGTAATTTTGATGGGAATTCGGAATCTTATTGCATAGAAAAAGGATATTTTTTGATTTGCGTTTAAATACTACCCATTTTTTTTATATTTTTACCTTTTATTTATATTTTTTTGTTGTTTTATTTTTATATTTTTTTAAACGCAGTATCACATTATCTATGTATACTTACAATCCGAATTTGTTCATCATTTTTTATTTAAGTAACTTATATCTTAAGTGAGACTTAAGTTTACTTAGTTTTTTTTATTTACTTTATACAACATTTTACATTTTTATCTGATCTTATCTAATTAAATTTCCTAAGTTTTTATATAACACTTTTTATTTGTATTTTTTTTGTTGCTTTTTTTATATTTTTACTTTTTTTTGTTGTTTTTGGTGTGTGTATTTATTTTTAAGAGTTTTTATTTATAAGTCATTGTAATTTTTACATTTCTGTATTTACATTTTTATTTTAAAGCTTTATTTAATTCTATTGGTTGTTACTTTTATTTTACAAAACTTTTACCTTAAAGCTTCACTGTACACTATGTTGGCAGTGGTGATAACAAAACATATTGATTTTCAAGAGATCCTACTCGAGAAAGGGCAACATATACATAATTGCCCATGAGAGAAGCACTCTTTTCTTAGGTCGATGCCAACAATCGAAAAAGTTTGTCCCTGATTTATTTATCGTAAGGGCAAACGATATTTTCACAGGAAACTGTAACCTTTTAAAGGATATAAGAAAATCCGTCGGAATCATCGGGATTCGCGGAATGTGAGCGAGCTGTACGGCCGCGGGCCCAGTGATGATTGTTGCTACAATTGCAATTACTCCTTTTAATTTTAGTTCGTGTGGTGGCAAGCCGGTGGGATTGAGGGAATTTAAACATTATTGTGGGTACCTTCGACTGTATATTCGATGTTGCATACGGTGTCAAAAGATTTGTAACATTTAAAACCACCCGGTACTTTTCCCATATTTGTCTCATTTACTGAGTCGTTTCTCGGTGACACAATCGCCCTCGAACAAAGCCAATTGAAATTTCTTTCTGTGAGATTTTGGATGTCGGGATAGATTGTCTATAAGAATTTCTAGACTGTTAATACTCGTAGTTTGAGCCAATTTATTGTTCAACAACACTTGGGGGCTATTTGCAACTGTCGATGGTAATTTTCCATCTCCAAGTTGAAGTATTTTTTGTGAGAAATTTCCATTGTAGTTATTACTTAAATGTGCTCTCATATTTGTGCGCAAATTAAGAGTTTCAATTGATTGCCATAAAGGTGATGATTTGAGGCACGCTTTAATAACGTCGGCACATATAACTTTTGTTATAACCGATAGTGTTTGGCGAAAGTCTCCAGCCAACACAAAGGTTACGCCCCCCATCAAATTGCCTGAGTTTTTAATGTCTTTTAATGTGCGGTCCACAGCTTCTACATGAGCTCTATGGCTCATGGTGCACTCTTCCTGAATAATCAGCGACGTGTCCTGTAAGAGCTGCCCCAGTGGACCATTTTTGCGGATTGAGCATACAGATTGTTGTTCTAAAGACACAGCCAACGGTAATTTGAAGGTTGAGTGTGCAGTTTTCCCACCATTTAATAGAGTTGCAGCAATTCCGGAAGACGCAACTGCCAGTGCTTTTCTTACGGATTGTCGGACTGGCTAATATTAAATTGGCAAGAAAAGCTTTAACGGACATTGGAAAATCGAAGTTTCTCTCAAAGTTATTTCCCATTGGTTATCATTTTCCAGCAAACCTCTATCTTGGCAAGCGGCTTTGTAAGTTCTTTAACAATTCCATCAACTTTAAGTCCTGAAACGATGTTGGGCCTCGTACATGATGAAGTAGTATCCTGAGATAAAAACATTCTGACTGGGAAGGATGAATGCTGTACACTCTTCCCAATGCCGCAGCTTTTTTATGCTGGCGTATCCAACTGCGTCTTGGCCGCGTTTCCTACTAGAAAATGTATTGTTAGCCCATGTACAGTAATGAGGGACTTAGTGATAGATTGGTGTTTTAGCAAATCCGTCACTACGGCGCGGCGCGGTGGCGCCTTTTCTATATCTATGACTTTTTAAATTCGTAATATCTATTGTATGGAATAGCCGATTTGAACAATTAAAAAGTAATCTACATGAATTGAAATGGTCTTGAAATCAATATGATTTATTTGGATAAGGATAAGGATTTAAACAGAAGTATGAATAACTTGGTCTAATTTAGTTCGGTATTTCTATCAACGTTTAAAATGTAAAAAGTGGTTATTGTGACATAATGATAATAGTTGGACATAAATACTAGTATCGGGAGGTTTTTTGTAGTTATTGATATGTTCTTTAATATTGTAGAACATACTTTTGTTCTATCATCAATAGTTTCCGCAGCGCATGCGACGAAAGATGGCATTTTTTTTACACCTTGGGTTACGTTACTAAAGTTTTAGTAGGGATCCTTAATCTTTTCTAGCAATAAATAACCTATGTTACTCAGGGTGGATGTAGCTTTCTAACGGTGAAAGAATTTTGGAAATCGACGCAGTAGTTTTTGAGTTTATTCATTACAAACATACACACACACACACACACACACACACACAGAAATACAAATATTTCCCCTTTATAATATTAGTGTAGATCACCTCATTAATGTTATATGCTATCAACATAGCAATCATAATTATGTCTACATTCCCAAGACAGAGATAAAGTTCTCTGAGTTAACTTAAAACCATTAACAAACTTGCTAATGTCAAAATACAATCATTTGTCACTATGACAACGATATATAACGATTTAGAGAAGGGTCAATGACCGAAGTATACGGCTTCTAGCGATTCTTCGATTATTTAATGATCATCATGAATAATTATGTTATGTAAACTGTGATTCATCATCATTATCTTATTATTATAACAAATCATAATAGGTATCTATCAAATATCACTAACTGACAGTTGATAAACTAAGGAGGTTTAATTAAGCAGCGATTAATCTGAATTATTTATAGGTATATTATTTTATTTAATTAATTACAGTCGCTTGAATTAAGATTTGAAACCTGATTTTAGTTATTACTATCAAATATTTTAGTTTTTCTATGCAAGAGAGTGAATGCATAATTACCACTAGTAGGCAATTGAAACTGTGAACAGTAACAAAAAGTTGGGAGGTGTCTTGGGACACCCGGTTGGAACGAAGTTCCTTTCGCTGAAATAAATTAACAACGATTTAGTGTAACTAAATTAAAAGAAACACATAGCAAAGCAAAAGAGTCGTGACGGTCAAAATGTTACACTTTTATCGGTCTAGCTCTCAGTCGCGAAGTGTGCACAGTATTTGTTCCAACATTTTAATTAGAGTTGTAATGGAGGTCTTTTTAGCGGAGCGGCGGATGCGGAGGTGAAGAGCTTGGCCTTCGCCGATGCGGAGGTTAACGGAAGTGGAAGCGGAGGTGGGCAAAAATCCAAAATCGTTAATAACCCGACTGCCCCAGAAGGACTAAAGACTTTTTGAATACAAATATGTTCATTTAAAACATTACCCATGTTTTAAATGAAATAAAATAAACATATTTATATTCAAAAAGTCTTTATTCAAAATAGGTACATCACCAGTTAAGTTTTCTATGTATTATTAAGTGGTCAAGGACAGCTAATGAGACACAATTGATTTTCTATTGTTTGAATTCGAATCGGTATCGTGGGGGCTTAACAGGTAAACTGTACCGATGATCAAAATTAAGACCATGCAAATTATATTTAAAGAACAACAGTTTTGCGGCTTTGTCACATGTATCATGCGACACCCCCAACTGCTTGCCCGCTGCACAAACACAATTCTGACCATTTCGTGTGCTAGACTCAACAGCACCGTGGCGCGTCGCCCAGCGTTGTTCCTCGCGCGTTGATATACATAACGTAAACAAACCTCCGTTAAAACTCCACAAAAAGCTTACGGAGGCGGAGGTAAGATTTCTTGCGGAAGTTCCGCATTTGTGGAGGCGGAGGCCAGGTTCCGGCATTGCTTCAAACTAACACGCAGGAATCTTATCATTATCAACGCAGTAGGTACCTTAGCTTAGCACGTGTGTTTACACTCTACAGATAACCTTTTATCCTTCAGAAGAAAAGTTCATTGGTAAAATCGCCAACGAGTTCGAAGAATGAAGCTATTTATAGACCAAAAGAATCTGGATTAAATCAAGTGCTCTAATGTTAATAAACTAATCTCTACACGCTTCATACTAAAAACAATGGGTATAGAATATTGTTAGTAAACTCCACAACGTCTTGAAAATGTAATAAAATGACGGAGGAAGGCACTTCCTGATGCATTTATGACATTAATTAGAACAGGGCTAAGATTACTGTTTATACAAACTCGACTCGTCTTCTGTTTTAAAAGGAAAAGCAAGCTTTGCATAAAAAAAAACTGACTAAATAAAAAGTTCTCTAAGAAAATAAGAAATGAGAGATGGTTTTATTCAATTCGCAAGGACACGGTTGGTAACTTACTTCCTTTTTCAGGGTTCCATACCCAAAGTTTGCCAACGGCGCCCTATTACTAAGGCCGCCGTCCATCTGTCACATATCTGTCAAAGATCTTTTGAACCGTAGTAGGTAGACACTTGTAATTTTCACAGCGTGTATTGTGTTCTACTATGGCCACTATAACAATAAATAATATAAAGTTAAATACTAAAGGTCCCATACAAGATACGTAATAAAGAAATATGTAGTGTTAAATATTGTACGGCGCGCGGCGGTACCGAAAACTTCGTGTCCGACTCAATGGATCCGCGTATTGCCCAGTAACTGGGTTGTGGAGGTCAGATAGCCAATCACTCCATGTAAAATACTGGTATTCAGCTGCATCCGGTAAGATTGGAAGCTGTTCTCAACATAGTTGAGAAAAGGCTGCGCAGATGATGAGGTAGGTACGAGTATTAATTGAACTGCTGCAACTTTTTCCTTCAACTGGGAATTACACCATCATTCTAATATTTAATTATGAACGCTTATTTAATTGTAAACAATGAATCATAATGTGGTATGCCTGTCAATAAAGTCATCTTATCAATTATCCTGACGTAGGTGTTCCAAGATTATAAATCATAGACATCGTAAACAGAATTTTATCATTGCACTGATAATGGCGCCGATTCCCTTGTTTACAAACTAAACTAAATTTAAGTTTAGTGCATCTTTTTCTTTCTATTTCATTAGGAAAAGGACAGAAGATACATTTTAGTTTAGTCCTGTCAAATTAATCTCCGCTTGACGTAAATTTACGTAATTTTAGTGGCAAGTTTATAATCACATTTAAACTTGTATAGAGTAATTTGACAGGACTAAACTAAAATTTATGTTCTGTCCTTTTCTTAATGAAATAGAAAGAAAAAGATGCATTGAACTAAATTTAGTTTAGTTTGTGAACAAGAAAATCGACACCATTATTATCCTCTTGATTAATCGCTTTCTCCAATAGCATAAGCATAATCAACCTAAAATTTTCCCACTACTGGGACACAGGCCTCCTCTCTGTGAGAGGGAGTGGGCTGGAATATACCACGCGGGCCCAATCCGAGATGTTAGATGTCACATGTCTTCGAATTTTTGAGTCTAGGATATGCTAGTTTTCTCACGATGTAACCCTTACCGTTTTGTGAGCAGTGGTGATGAAATAATTTACACAAAGTAAAGCGTCTGTCTGGGTTCGAACATACGACTTACAACTCTTAAGTTGCGGCCGTTGTTACCACTGGACCATCAATGCTAAGGATAATTTCTTAGTATGATTCCTATAACCTATACGGACGTTAATAAATATCTACAGCAGGCTTAGCATGACGCTTTCTATTTGTACGAAAAATAGACACAGCTCTTTCTACAAAGTGACATCTTGTTTCTCCATTTTTGACAACGCACCGTAGAAATCCTACAATTCGTCATTTTGTCTTTCGTTTCTAACGATCTTTGTGTAGGTCCTTTTTTTGTAGACTATTTCAGAAGAAAGTTTTCTATCCTAAACTGTCAAAATCACACTGACAACTGACAGTTGTCTAAGGTAGTGAACACAGTTTGATTTTGTAATCGCCATGCTAAAGATAGTAAAAAAAAAAATCTAATCGACGGCCACAAAGTATACACGGTAATCCACAAAATCATGATTTTACAGGAGAGCATTTTGAACGCAAAACTGTGATAATTAATCAAATTAGAACAAAGCTATCTTCTCCTATTTTACGTCATTTAGTTAATAGGGCATGACCAAGGAAATGGTTAAGGCCAATATTGTTGTATTATTTTTTTGATCCAAAATACGGTCCTTCGACGCTTTGAGATAAAATTAATGTTGTAGTTGTCTACGTGATACGAGTATCAGCAAAAATTGAGAATCAAACAGAAAAAATATCCTGTGACAAAACAAATAATTCTGAGTCGAATTAAGTAAAAGAACGAATTTCGTAAAAAGGGCAGTTGACTCTTTTTACTTTGCTGCCGTCGTATTGTCTTCACGGAAAGTCATTTTTGCCTGCTAAGCCTGCAGGTATCTAAGATCCAACATAATGGATAGCTACATCGCTTATTAGGTACTTGACTTTTAAAAAAATGTGAGAAACATTGTTAAAAAGGAGAATACCTAATTCATATAAACAGCGTGTATTGTACAAACCGTTATCATATTTAAGATTGTGGTACAGACCATTAATTGGTCAAGGACGGCTTATGAGACACAATTGATTTTCTATTGTTTGACTCCGAATCGGTGTCGCGCAGGGCTTAACAGGTTAAACTGAACAACTTTCTCAATTGGACCGACATCGTAATCATGAAAAAACCGATCAAGTGCCAGTCGGATTTGCACACGAAGGGTTTCATACCACCATTATAATATTTAGCAAAAAAACGTCGATAAAAACACGTATCTCTTTATTATTTGATATATATAACGGCAATAAATAAACACACTGTGTCAAACTAGGCTGAGAATCAGCACTTTTCGAACGTCAATATTACATAAGACAGTCCCCAAAACGCCTACCCTTCATCACTTCCTAGTGCTTTAGCTGGGAAGAAGTGGCGCAACAAATCCCAGCAGCACAGCTGCCTGTACAGTTAGAAAAAATAAAATTGATTTTAAACAATAGTGTGCAATATAATTTACACTACGCGCAGCACATAACATTACATTATTAGCCATATTATTTCAGATAGCACACCACTATACCAAAAAAAAAACAAACATCGAAAACTATACTCAAGCAGAAATAAAAAGGTTAACAGAAATTAATACCTAAATAAAAGCCTCCAGGCATAAAGGGCGTGCCCGCTTACATACAGGTATAGCTGCTGTAACTCGGTCACAAATGATAAACTGGGACCATCGAAGTAAAATAAATAAACAGTTACTACTAATAACAATAACAAAACCATGGTCAGTAAGACGACCAGTCACCACAAGCAGCACCCGTTCACGAGCAAAACACAAAGATCAGCCACTACCCCTCTCGCCCTATTTGATAGAAGGAGGCTTAGTAATAAGGTTTTGTTTGGCACCCTTCGGGTACGGAACCCTGAAAATTATCTACTGTCCACCACACCTTTCTGATACACACAGTTTAACGATTGCACCTATACGTAAAGTCATTTTTATTCTCACTATCATTGAAAACGACCACAAAACTAAGAACATAAATGGCTTACAGATAAAATTATTCATTTCTATCTTTAGAGTGGACTAGACTTCAATAAAACAGCAGTTTCTACTAATTCTGAACCGAGATAAGTACATAACCCTCCTATTCTCCGACTGTTGGCTACCATTCTCACAATTATTAGGGTTAACGACCAAAATATGACGTTTCAATTAACTTCACGACCCAGTGACTTAGGCCGGTTGCATGCTCAACTGAATTTAGTAGCTTTATTTTATGCGGCATAGTTTTTGATGTTTTGGGATTCATTCTGTACATGAATAGACATTTGTATTGCATTTGTTTTCTTTTACGACTTCGTTAGTCCAGTGTTCGCAAGAGCTGAGCATGATCGATTACCGAGTCGGACTTTGTTATTATATTTTTCCATCTGGAATTTCTCGGTAGCAGCCCGGAGTCTGCATTTTTGCTCAGTTGATGGCAATAGGCTGGCCTCCTATTACGAAATGTGGGTGTACTATAGGTACACCTTTGCCTATTCATTCGGGGAATGCGGCGTGATGTTAGGTATGAGTTGTTTTCTTTTATCATTTATAGATTTTTCTATATTAACCTTATGTTAAGCTATTTACGCTGCTGTGATTGTCAAACGAATTAGCTTATCCAAGTTGACTTTCTACAAAAAATATTCTGATTTGATTGTGCTCCGATGTATAATGTATGAAAAAAGTTTGATAGTTTAATTGGTCAAGGACAGCTAATGAGACACAATTGATTTTCTATTGTTTGACTCCGAATCGGTGTCGCGCGGGGGGCTTAACCGGATAAAAGTCATTTGTTTTAACGTTGATACTCGTACACAACGTCTGGACGAGAGTTCTTCGCAATTTCCTCTTATTTTAAGAAGTTCCGTTTAAGTTAGCCATATTAATATTTCTGACAGAACGTCAGAGAAAAAAGATAAATGGGTGCCTAGATAGCGATCCATTTCTCTTTGTATAAGTTTTACTGCCGACTAAAAGTGTTTTACAAGAGGAAATTATACATAAATACCAACTACATAATACGTATACCTATCCTACTTTCACTGCCAAAACCCGGAAATTTCAGTGACGATATTTGACGCAAAAGTTTTGTGGTCTACCGCCCCAGTGGTAATGACCGCGACTTACGAGTTGTATTTAGGTCGTAAATACGAACCCTGACAGGCGCTTTACTTTATGTAAATTATTTCATCACCACTGCTTTCAAAACGGTGAAAGAAAACATCGTAAGGAAAGCAGCATGTCCTAGAACCTAAAATTCGAAGATATTTGGCATCTACGAGTACCAACCCGCGTAGTGGATTGGGACCCACTCTCTCTCACAGAGATGAGGCCTGTGTCCCAGCAGTGGGAACATTATAGGCTGATTATGGTTATGCTACGCTGTCACAATAATCTTACCAAGAATGATGACTAAAGAATGAGGACTGACCTGACGATAATCTAACAAATTAAGAGTGTGTAAATCACCTTACGTGTAAGAACAAAAACAAAACAAACTGATCTGAGCAGCCAGAGTTTATTCATCAACAAAGGATATATACATATACGTGTGCTATCAAATTTGCGTGCCTTTTTTGTACTGATTTTGCTACAATTGCCTTTTTGTCCGTCGATCGTGATTCATTACAATTTTCATTAGTTTGACAGTTTTTGATGGGTGAACGTCAGTTTGTATAAATTCTCGGCTGAATAAGGACTTATAGTGACGTAGTGTGTGGTGTAAATAATATTCGCGGAAGTGAAAAGTGTTATTGTTGAAAACAATGAAAGTAGTAGGTCAACTTTTATTTTTATTGCATGCTAGCTGTGGCCCGCGACTTTGTTTGCGATCCAGGATGAACATTAGCTTATGTGCTTTTTTAGGTCATGTTCTAACTATGTGCAAATTTCATCCAAATCCGTTCAACCGTTTTAGCGTGAAAGCGTAACAAACAAACTCAATTTCGCATTTATAATAGTTATGAAGGATGCATGCTGTGTAAAAGGAAAGTGTGCCTGTTAAAGGGATATTGTAACTGTCAAATTCTCTCATTTGATTTTGAACTTAACCATCAATATTTTAAGATTTAAAATCATTTTGACAGTTTCGTATAACCTGATGTGCGCCATTACTGACTGTACCATTATTATTTATTTATTTATTTATTTATATAATATACTTTATTGTACACCACAAAAATACATAACAAAAAATAAATCAAACACTACAAAATATACAATAGGCGGCCTTGTTTTCTGTTATGTACGTTTGGTAACTTGACATACGTAATTCTTGCTTCTACCGAACCTGGTAGGACTTAGAATTAACATGGTCTCTCGCCAATCCTCAAGCTCTCCAGCGATTGTTAAGAACGATTGAATTAAATTTAGTAAGAAAATAAGACTGACTGATTATCACAATAACAGTTATTGCTTAGTACGCCATCTATCGAAGTACAAATTAACTTTGAAGGAAATCGCATTGTTAACGTTTGCAATAAAACAAATATTCATAATACAATTGGTAATCATTTGAACGCATGATTAGCTTGAACTAACCGTAATTTATTCAGTTTTTGGCTTCTAATTATGTGTTTATCTGCCAAATTGCCATTTCAATTAATTTAAATGAAACGTATGAAGTACGTTGGCTCAGTCACGCTCGCAGTTGGTTTATCAACATTATTCTTTATCAGACGCGATACTAATTTGATAAATCGAAAATACATGAAAATCGAGTTTTAAATCGATTGTTGTGTATTCGAAAATGGAATCAATTCTTTTGGATAGGTAGTGACTTGGTATTTGGAAGCACGGAAAACTTCTTGAGGTAAATAATGTTTTTGGAAAATTCAGTGATTTTTCTAGGAATTTTGCAAGGAGTTAAGCAAAAGTGCCTTTTAATTCACTGTAGTTTCTTTTTTTAAATTAACACATCATTTTTCAACTCCACATTTTTTTTTTAAAGTTGCTGTGACCTTAAACTGATCGGTCGATTCTTGCAAAAAATGTCTCATGTAGCTAGATATTCCCTTACAATTATGCCGATTCTTCACAAAAAAAAAAAAACTACGCGATTTTTTATCTCGATCGAACACGGAAACTCGATACCCATGTTAGTCGTACATTGGTCGAAAGTGCTTATCGCGATAAGAGTTACATTCGTAAGGATAGACTGCGTATGACTACAGCAATTGTACAGGATATCTTGAGAGCCACTGAGAGGGAGACGTGTTCACTAGTTTTATTTTATTGGACCATATAAGTGCGGGAGATAATGGTAAATATTACTAATTCTTTTGTTTTGTGAAAAGTGATTGTGATTGGTTAATCGAATATAGGTCATACTGGGTTTTAATAAGTGTGGTTCAACGAACATTTTGAGATAATATATTTTGTGGAAACCTGAATAATTGATAGAAGTCTGTAATCGCCTATCCTGAGCAAGCGTGGGAATCAATACTGATACCTTCTCTGAATCAGAAGAGGCCCTTGAGACAATAATAGGCTGGTTTTGTTTTGATATTGGTGCACTGCATGGATCACTGCACCAATTACTTTTGTCAAGGCAGTGCAATTTTATTACGGAAGTATTTTTCCTGTTTATTGAAGCAATTTAATATGCACGTCAGTGAACCATTTTGGAAGGAGGAGGAAATCAATAAGTTATTCATTATCATCATTTTATTAGATTATAATTGACTTTCACCTCAAGAGAGTAAGATAGAGAGTTCTAAAGTAGAGTTAGAAAAGTTCTCAAGCTTCAAAATCTTTATTCAGAAACCGAGTATAAGTAGGTAACCTAACTAATTTGTTTTTCTACTGAAAACTTATTTAATAACTGCCCTTTTGATATTTTCAAACAATAGTAGCGTGTCTCAAAGATCAAATTAATTACTGGAACCATATTTTGCGGCATGTTGATTCTACCGCTATTTTAGGAAAGAATGGAATAAAATTAATTTAGCACATACTAAAAGGCACACAATATAATATACAGCAGATAAAAATAATAAAAATGCATAAAAATCAAATAAAAAGTGTAAAGTAAGATATTAGCAGGAAAGTGTGCCTCACGGCTGTGCCAATAAGGCCCAGTTCAGCAAAAATACCAGACAACTAGTGCCTGATGCTGGTTTTCAACTGGACCTGAAGTGTGAGGTAACGGATGTAAATCAGTTTTATACTGCAACGTGTGTATGCATACTTAAATAAAATAAATTAGTGTCAGATTAAAATAATAACAACTATTAAGTACATAAATGAGATGAGAGTGGATTTATTTTATTTTAATAGCTACTGCCCGTGACTTCGTCCACGTAAAATTTCGGCCCCCGACCAGCGCGTCGCGTCCCATCGCCCACCCGCGCTATTACTTTGTTTTGACTTCGCGTTCTTTCTGACTTTTTTTCTTTTTGCTCGGCTCCCAAGCGTCGTAGCGTGATGTTAAATACCCTTTAATCTTTCTCAAGAATTGGGCTATAAAATGCAAAAAGAATTTTTCAAACCCGATTAGCAGTTTCAGAGATAATCGCGCATCATCTTTCGATTTTACCCATGGTTTGATTGACTAATAGGAACAAAAACGGTTATTGTGACTTAATTATAATCGTTAGACATATAACTCGCGGACTTTTTGTGAGTAATGTTGAGTACTATAAACATACATTATATCATGTATCATCAATAGATTTAGCAGCGCACGCCAAACAATGACTTTTATGGGCAATTTTTTGATACCTTGGGTTACATTATTGTAATTTTCATAGGGATCTCTATTTTTTTTGTTTAATAAAATTATGCCCATGATACTCATTAATATTATAGCTTTCTATATATGAAAGAACTTTTAAAATCAGTCAAGTAGTTTGAGTTTATCCATTACAAACAAACAATCTAATTTACTTTATATTGGTAATATTTATAGTAATAGTATATTATTTACTTATTCTTAGGTATTATTTTTCTTCTTTTTTACGGTTTTATACCCAAAGGGTATAACGGGACCCTATTACTTAGACTCCGCTGTCCGTCTGTCTGTCTGTCTGTCCGTCTGTCAACAGGCTGTATCTCAAGAAACCCTGATAGTTAGACAGTTGAAATTTTCACAGACGATGTATTTCTGTTGCCACTATAACAACAAATACTAAAAAACAGAAAAAAATAAATATTCAAGGGGCTCCCATAAAACAAACATGTTTTTTTTCCGTTTTTATAGATGTACGGAACCCTTCGTGCGCGAGTCCGACTCGCACTTGGTCGGTCTTTCTTTTTTACAGAGTTACTCGCCAAACCTATTCAGTATAGTAAAACAAACAGTGGTAATTTACAAATAACGAAAGAAATAACTTAACATAATTATAGTATAATCAGCCTATAATATCCCCACTGCTGCAACACAGGCGTCCTCTCTGTGAGAGGCAGTGGGCCGTAATCCACCACGCGAGCCCAGTGCGGATCGGTAGATGTCACATGTCTTCGAATTGATTCTAGGACATGCCGGTTTCCTCACGATGTTTTCCTTCACCGTTTTGAGAGCAGTGGTGATGAAATAATTTACACAAAGTAAAGCGTCTGTCTGGGTTCGAGCCTACGACCTACAACTCGTAAGTTGTGGCCGCTACCACTGCTCTTAAAACATAATTTAACATAATTATCACTTAACAAATATACCACCTACTACATTTACCACAGATTAAAACTAAACTAATTAAAAACTGTTGGTAAATTTTAAGTGTAGTCAAGGCAAAATTAATTAAACGAACAAAAGCAACTAAAAATAACAATACAAAACTTTTGTTTGTGTATTGCATCCTACTTGTTTTTCGTTGATTATAAATAATTAATTAAAAAGTAGCAATGGTAATGAGTAACGGTCTGGTTAGCATCGGTATTGTATGGATTTCACAAAATTAATTACATTTAAATATAATGAATTCAAAAACTATAGTCGAATGGTGTTTATTGAAATGAAATTAAATTTATTTGCAAGATTTAGTACATTACAGATGTCGTACATTACAGATGTAGTACATTACAGATTTAGTACATTACAGATATAGTTCCTAACAGAATGTAGTACATTACAGATGTGGTACATTACAGATGTAGTACATTACAAATGGTCGGGATTTTTAACAGTTTCTAAAACAATTGACTAAAACTAGCACGCAAAATAATTGATTACATTAATCAAATAAATGAAGATAATAAATACAATTGGAACATAAATCATAGTTATTAAACACCTTATTCTAAGTAATATTTTTTTATATATAATTTGTACTTAAAATTATTATTAATTTAAGTTTGTTAGTTTTTAAATTATGTAAATATTTTCAAAATAAAAAGTTTCACATTCATGACGCGTTCTGTAAAAAAAAACGAATATTATAAATGTGACTTTGTTTGTTACGCTTTCACGCTAAAACGGCTGAACGGATTTGGATGAAATTTGGCACATGGGTAGACCATAACTTGGATTAGGACATAGAATGTTTAAATTGTTATCTCGATATTCACGGGGCACCGCTAGTATTAAATAAATCATAGAAATTACTTGAAGCAGTACATAACGTTAGAGATAGGGTTTTTGTGTTTAATGTATTTCATGTTTGGTATTTTCTGGTGTACTATTGAGACTCCTACTAATAATTATAGATAATGTGAAATGTTTGTATGTTTGTTTCTCAATCACGCAAAAACGGCTGAAGGAATTTGGATGAAATTTAGCACACAGACATAGCCTATGTTTTTACTCAGGTCATGGGTACATATTGGCTACTTTTATTCCTGTATCGCAGACAAAGTCGCGAGCAACACCTAGTGGTGTAACTGCTATAGTTGGCCACGCTATAGTAACTGGCCACTCATAATAAAAGAGGTAGACACAAGTTGAAGCAAGCAAGCCCATGAATGAAAAGGACAAAAATATTCCTGTTGCTATTGTATTTTCGTTTTAGTTCACATTACCTTGTTTCTACCTCTTTTGTTATGAATGGCCAGTTACTATAGCGAGGCCAATTACCCTATTTACCCTAGCAGCAGTAGCAGTTACCCTATTTAATTAAATATATGTAGGTATACATTTTTTTTGGGTGGGAAATTATCAAATAATTTCTCCCGCTCTGGGCGGAGCTCGAGGGTGTGTCAGACTCTTACTGACTAAAACCCACTCGTATTCGGTTGCCTGTGTTTCCAGGGGCCTCGGTGTCTATTTCGGACTTTCCCACAAACCCGGCAAAAATATAGGTATTCTCGCGGATGTATTTGTGCGGTGATTACTGTCGCCAAATCCCATTGCTTAAACCAGGTTGAAATAAAAGGACCCATTAAGCCTAGATACTGTTTTAGATGAACTCATTCAAAAAGTTCTCTAGCATCAGCAATGTAATACGTTACAAAACAAAAATATTTCGTTTTGTATAAAACGAAATATTTTTCCTTTGTAACGTCTGTTTGTTCTTCGTTTGTCGAAATCCTATGAATATTCATAGGATTTCTTTATAATGTTTTATTAATAATAAATATGAGAACAGCATTTATAATGAACCCACTCAGTCCGGAAACGCCTTTTATAACGCACTCCATTACCGCCACTCACGTCTGTATTAAAACAAAAGAAATCGTCAAAAATGTTTGTGAAAAACGTGATAATAAATTCAACGAAATGTGGATGCACAGGAGCATACTGTTATGTTTCATAACTAAAGAATATCGTTAATATTTTTATTTACTTACATAAACATATAACAAAATAAATTTATTTACACCAAATTCAAGATGATTATTAACATTACCTAAATTAAATCAAAACTAAGTTTAATCTTAAAAAGGCCCTCGAGGCATTGTACCGAAGTTGCAGGCGCTGAATTGCAATGCTGATGCGTTGCGCGAGAAAGCCGCCAGCTTTTCGGTCACCAGTTACATCAACTAGACGTTTCGCGTTTTCCGCAAATAACTTATGCACACTGGGACCCCACGGACCGAGGGTCTCAACGCCCCATTATATAACAAATATGTAATGATATTGCCTGCCTCCATGTTCATATCTTAGGTGTATTTGTCTTTGGTTTTCCGTAATATAAAAACCGGCCAAGTGCGTGTCGAGCCATGCACAATGTAGGGTACCGTAGTTAGGATGAATTTACTTCAAAAACCAACTCAACAAAAAAAGAAAGAAAAATATACAACGATACACATCACGGTCAATTCTCCAACTGCAAATATAAGTTGGTCGACTATTACTCGTTAACTTGTAAAGCCTACTTAACTGTGATAGTTTTCCTTTTTATTTCGTTATATATACTACTGCCATGAATTTTTTCACATACCCAAAAACAACCTTTTAGCTGGCAGGGGCAGGGAGGGACACCTGATTCTAACAAAGATTAGCACTTTAAAGCTTAATAATACGCAAACGGATCCCTTAATCGAAAAATGGTTTTCACTGACCCAATATTTTTGAACGGCTTATCTAACGATACCCCCACCATGGGATGGACGAGAAAAAAAATATCACCCCTCATAGTTTTACGTGTAAGAGAGGTACCCTAAAAAAACCACTTTGTCGGCGTGATTAATATTTATACCCTTGCCAAATTAAAGCTTTCTAGTACTAAAAGGCTCTGAGCTAAGCTAGAGACAGACCCACAGACGGTCATGGTGAAACGATAAGGGTTTTTAGTTGGCTACGGAACCCTAAAAAGTAGGATGAAGTCTTAAACAGAGGTTTCAATTCAATTCAATCCAATTCAATTAATCTATATTGCAATCGATAATGAACTTATATAATAATAAATAGTAACAATTATGGATCTTGTGACCAACCCACACTGGGCCCGCGTGGTGGATTACAGCTCACTCCCTCTCGAAGAGAGGAGGCCTGTGTCCCAGCAGTGGGAACATTATAGGCTGATTATGCATTATGCATGGACCTTGTCGGACACAGCAACATTTTAAAATAAGTAGGAGATATGAAGAGCGCTTCAATGATTGTTCTTATTGCTAAATATTGAAATTATTCCCTATCTTTTAAGACTTCAAGGGAAGCCGACCTTAATCAAACAGATTTTTTTATCAGCCTAGGCTAATTTAAGACCAGTCACATGTGATAGAAGTCGACCACACCTAAAAATAATAAATACGGCAATTATATTTAATAAATTATACCACTTCGGGTAATTTTAATGTGGGCCCTATACTACAAAACTTTACAAATCTACAGTTCTCAACAAAATTGTTAAATTGTAGAAAAAATTGCATAACTCAGAAATTACAAATATGTATGAGTTTAATTTCAATTTTCATATTTGTAAGGTTTTTCTGTAACAATTGTGTAGCTAAGACTTTTGTGGTTCACGCAGTTGTAAGTTATAATTGTAAAGTCTTGTGGTATAGGGCACTAGAGACGAATGCATCAAGATTCGTTTAAAATTGGCATTATAAATTGGGGTCAGAGCCCCCGTACGTAAGAACTATTGATGATTCAGTCTATTGCAGACCGACACCGGTACACTTCATATCCTCAATTGACTGTAATAGCACGGATGACTGACCACGATGCAATACTTATGTATTATTATAGGAATAGTATTTTATTTCCAAACTTCGGTACACGTCAATGAGGTCTCGACCCCTGAACTAGGACATCCTGTATGACAAGGGTCGAGATTTCTCCTGTTACATGGGTCAGCATGAGACGGCTTAGACTAAATTCAATACACTAAATCTTTAAAATAATTAAAATAAGATATTTAAAAAAAATATGACAAAAATGATGATGAGAGCAGTGGTGGCCCTACAACTCATAAGTCGCGGCCGTTACCACTGGGGTAACGGCCGCGACTTATGAGTTGTAGGTTGTTCAAACCCAGACAGGCGCTTTACTTTGTGTAAATTATTTCATCACCACTGCTCTCAAAACGGTGAAGGAAAACATCGTCAGGAAACCGGCATGTCCTAGAACCAAAAAAAAAATTCAAGACATGTGACACCTACCAACCCGCACTGGGCCCGCGTGGTGGATTACGGCCCACTCCCTCTCACAGAGAGGAGGCCTGTGTCCCAGCAGTGGGAACATTATAGGCTGATTATGTATGACAAAAATTACAGAGAAAAAAAAAGACAAAATACGAAGAAAAAATGTTTTATTACAAAATGGAAAAAACAATATGAAGAAAAAAGATATAATTAAATTAATAATACGAGTAATAGAAAAACATATTCAGTTTTAGATTAGAATAGGGATAGCATGTTTGTAGTGAGATGTGTGATGAGTGTGTGAATGTGTGTTGTCCGAGTCTGTCCACTAGGTTAGATTACTGTTAATGTTTACAACAGACCTGTTATTGTTCCACTGCGCATTGCAGAGTCAAGGCCTCATCACATACAAAGAAGGTTGGAGCACAAATCACTATGCGTGCTGAATGCGGACTAACTGATTTCAGATTATATTAAATCCAGGGGGTAACCATCACCTCTTATAGCAGTATTATTTCAATATTACTTAGCGTGAGAAAGAGATGGAGCTATAACTCCTGTGTAGCTCCATCACTTTCCCACTGTGAAGTAATATTATAATAATACCGCTATAAGAGGTGATGGTTACCCCCCAGGTTTCGTTCACTTGTTTCTTTTTGTAGTCAGTCGGTAATGTCTTAAATTAACTTATCAGTAACTGCATAGGCTTTTTCCAAGTATGTTAGGGTCAGTTTAGTCTAACCGGATACAGCTGTTTACTTGTACTTTACACGGAGCGAACGTTCGTTTGAACTTCACAACCCAGTTACTGAAAATTATATCATAATCAGCCTATAATGTTCCCACTGCTGGGACACAGGCCTCCTCTCTGTGAGAGGGAGTGGGCCGTAATCCACCACGCGGGCCCAGTGCGGGTTGGTAGATGTCACATGTCTTCGAATTTTTGGTTCTAGGACATGCCGGTTTCCTCACGATGTTTTCCTTCACCGTTTTGAGAGCAGTGGTGATGAAATAATTTACACAAAGTAAAGCGCCTGTCCGGGTTCGAACCTACGACCTACAACTCGTAAGTCGCAGCCGTTACCACTGGGCCACCACTACTCCTACAAACTATATACACTACAAACTATATATCATACTACTATATATATACTATATTACTATAAATTATATATCATGGCTTAATTCCATAGAGTGTTTCAACTTATAGGCACCATCTTTAGTATCGTTGGATAGGAGAGGAATACATCCAATTAGGCACTTTTAAAATATTTGATATTTCCATCATTCTTTTACTAAAGGAGGTAAACAATATTTTTCCCTCTCATTTTACCTCTTTCGCTGTTTTCAAGAGGTTTTTTCCTTGCTTGTTAAAATAACGCGCTCAGCTGTAAATAAAATGCTTATCTTGTAGGCGTAGTAATTTAATCTATTTTTGATACACTCGGTGGATTAACATACATAATATTAGAATTCCTAAAGAGATTAAAACCAAATGCCGTACACGAAACATTATATTACAAATAACAGGATGTACGTTAGGTAGATACAAGTTTTTAGTTAATCGCAGTCATAAATTTTATACTACTATTTTTCTATGGTAAGGTTTTCAGGAATTACCTTTGGGGCAATTAAGATTATAAAAGTATATGATAGTTTCAGTCTGTTTTGTTTCAAAAGTATATCGACGCTTGAAAGAAAGTAAATTTTACTTTACATTTTAAAGTTTTGTTTTTCAGATAAAAAATAATATGAATTCTAATTCATATGATTAGGTAAATAAGATTTCCAAAACATTAAAATTTACGCCTGTGGGATGATTACAAGAATTTATGTTTTTTTATCTGAAAAGTTAAAGTTAGCCTTATGTCGCTTAGTCAATTTTGCCTTTCAAGCGTCGATATGTGAAAATAGTTTTAACGAAATTTGCCTCTGTCTAACTCTCTGTCTGACTGCCTCGTTGGTCTAGTAATCGCAAGCGCTACTGCTGAGCATGAGGTCCTGGGTTCGATTCTCGGGTCGGGCAAAGTGTTATTGGGTTTTTCTATCTGAAATTTCTCAGTAGCAACCCGGAGCCTGGATTTCTTCATACTTGATGGCAATAGGCTTGCCTAAGGGCGAGCCTATTGCCATTACGTGAAACTTAAACATAACTGGCGAAATGTGTTGAAATATTTATTTATTTACTACCTGCGCCCCGTGGTTTCACCCGCTGAAGTCACGATCCCGTGGGAATATCGAGATATAATGTACTTTATGTTGTAATCCCCGTCATGATCTACCAATCTGCCAAATTTCAATGGTTGATGGCAATAGGCTCGCCCGATATTACATGGGACTTTAAACATGACTGGCGAAATGTGGGTGTACTGCAGGTGCGCCTCGGTCCAACCCTTCACAAAATCAAAATCAAAATATTTTTATTTCACATAAACCTACATGGGCACTTATGAAACGTCAGAAGCTAGGTGCACGGTTCCAATGGGTCGTTTCCTATGGAGAAGAGCCGGCAAGAAACTCCACCGTTACTCTTTTAAAAATAATTGGCTTTTACAATGTTTTCAAATTACAGTGTTAATAGGTATGGGAGGACAGTGTAGGCCTGTCGAGACGTACCAGGTACTTAACAAAAATAAAAGAAAAACGTCCACAAAATATCTAGTCTATTAAGCCTACAACGTTCTCACATTCACAAGGTACACACAAATCTGTGTAAGATATTAATAAAATAATAAAAATAAAAACCCATTTAAACCAAATGAAGTTTGCTATTACAAGTCTGAAATCAAAATTTTAGGTATATAATGTCAAACAGTGAAAATAATATGTCAGAAAGAAAATTTGTATAAAAATAATAATAATAAACATCGTAATTTGGGAGCAGTTAATAGACATTTACATAGTTATGCCGTTTATGAGGTACCAGAGAAGCCACATGTGCAGAAGTAATTATTGCCAAACTTCCTTGTCTTCAACGTAGTCTTTAATCTTATAATATGCGTTTTTGGTAAGGACACGTTTGATGTGGGTTTTGAACTTTCCATCGCTAAGTTCTGTAACTGACTTTGGCAACTTGTTATAAAAGCGGATACTGTTGATAACAAATGATTTGCTTGTTTTTGTTAATCTAAATTTGGGTATCACAATTTCATATTTACTACGTGTAAATATATTATGGAAATCACTTCTTGTTTTGAAATGACATAAGTTTTTGCGAACATACAAAATACTTTCTAAGATATAAGGAGAAGGCAGAGTTAGTACATTAATTTCTTTGAATTTGTTTCTAAGGGACTCACGAGGACCCATTCTATAGACTGCGCGGATTGCCCTCTTTTGTAAAATAAAAATTGAATCTACATCAGCTGCCGATCCCCACAGCAGAACGCCATAAGACATAATACTGTGGAAATAAGCAAAATATACTAACCTAGCTGTGGCTATATCAGTCAACTGTCTAATTTTTCTTACTGCATATGCAGCTGAACTTAATCTACCTGAAAGAGCTCTAATGTGGGCTCCCCATTGCAACTTCGAATCTAGAGTAATTCCTAGAAATACAGTTTCCGTAATAGCATCTAGTCTCTTGCCATCAAGTTTTAAATTTAGAGCCACTTGGGGTACATTTGGTAGTGAGAACTTAAGACATTTTGTTTTGGTCGCATTAAGTAAGAGATTATTAGCTGAGAACCATTTCGAAAGAACAGCCAGACTATCGTTGACGTGTAAGACATCCGGATCTTTTCTATCTATTTTAAAAATAAGAGAAGTATTGTCAGCGAATAGGATTATATCGGATAAGTTTGCCATCATGTAAGGGAGATCATTAATATAAACTAGAAATAGGAAAGGGCCAAGAATTGAACCTTGGGGACGCCCATCTTTACTAGAGACCCCAAGGACGTCGCCCCGTTAACGTTTACTTTTTGCTGCCTGTTTGATAGATAGGACAGAACAAGATCAGCAGCTTGTCCACGAATTCCGTAGTGGTGTAGTTTACAGGTCAGTGTATTGTGGTCAATGCAGTCAAACGCTTTTGAGAGGTCACAGAAAATGTCAATGGCATCCTGGGATTTCTCCCAGGATTCCAAAATGTGACTGATGAGTTTTACTCCTGCGTCAGTCGTCGACCTACCTTTCGTGAAGCCAAGCTGGCGACTATGTAAAATCTTATTAGAATTGAAATGTGACAGCATCTGGTCTAGCATGATTTTTTCATATATTTTACTCAACGCTGGTAGCACACATATAGGTCTATAATTAGAGGGATCACTATTACTACCCGATTTGAAAATTGGTACTACTTTACTATGTTTCATTAAATCAGGAAACATACCGCTGTCTAAACATTGATTAAATATGCCTGTTAGGACAGGGGCTATTGTGTCAATGATATCTCCAAGAACCCTAACGGAAATCCCCCATAAGTCTTCAGTTTTCTTTATGTTAAGACTTTTGAATGCCTTCTTAATTGTGACAATAAAAATGGGCTTGAATTCAAAACTTGGAATGTCCTTAGAGAAGTGTTTTTTGAGAAGAGATTCAGCTAATATAGGTAATGAGGGGAGGGCTTTCGTAACCTCTATTGGGATGTTGGTAAATAAATTTTCTAGTCTCTCAGCAAATTTTAACTTATCTGTAATGGTTTCATTATTAATTTTTAAAGACAATTCATTCTGATCTGGCTGTTTTGTGTTTTCAGTTTATTTGTTAATTACCTGCCAAACAGCTTTTATTTTATTGTTAGAAATACTAATTTTGTTACTTATTCATTTAGATTTAGCTTGAGCGCAGACTCTTTTGAATATCTTAGAATAATTTCTGATATAGTTATGAAGGGCTTCATCAGAAGTCAATGATTTCTCGTAGTACAAATTATATAAAATATCTCTGCTTTTTTTAATGCCAGCAATGGCCCATTCATTAAATTTTGGTTTAGTATTGATAGCAACTTTTTTCACAGGACATGCTTTATTGAATTCTTGGCAAACTGTAGAAAATAAAGTACCGTAGTTTATATTGGGGTCTCGTGAATCAAAACTAGCTGTTGAAAGATTGCTAAGAACATTATTATTAAACATTTTCAATTTATTTTTAGTGAGAGGTCATAATTGAATAGTTTTATCTATGTGTAACTTTTTATCTAGGTCAAATGATACAAGTTGACCAGTATGGTCAGACCTGACGCCACTAATTAAGGAAGAGTCTTTTATTTTACCATTAGTAAATACATTGTCTATGCAAGAAGCTGAGGTTGCTGTTATTCTAGTTGCTTCTTTAAATATACACTTCAAATTGAATGATTTAAACAATGATATCAGCTTACTTTTATCCATTGAATTAACTAATAGATCAATATTTAGGTCACCACAAACAAAAACTAATTTATTATCTTTAAAAAGTTTGCTTAGTATTTCTTCCATAATTATTAAAAATGATGACAAGTTTGATGCTGGTGGTCTATAAATACATAAGAAAGTATGACCTTCAACCTCTGCACATGCTACCTCACATAAGCGATCAACAGAGCAAGCAGTGATATCCTTCCTTTCCTTATGTCTGAAAATACTTTTACATAATATCAAGGTACCACCCCCTATTGAGGACCTGTTGTACGCACTGGCAACTGAAAAATGATTTACATTAAACAACATCCTATCCGGTCTTAACCAGGTTTCACAAAAACATAAGATATATGATATTTATCTATTAACAATTCCACGTCTAGGATTTTGCCAGAGAAACGATTTATATTTTGGTGATACAGTAAAATATTCTTATTATGCTTCTCTTTTGTCGAGTCTAAAAGTTTAAAGAATCTATCACAGTATCATTAGAAGTACTAGATAATACTGTTTCGTACCTAGTCTCAGTTAAATTATTAATAACTGCGTGTATACTGTAAGCTAACAAAGTAGCCAATACATGTTGACTTTTCTTGGGAAGAAACATATGCTCCCGAATTAAAACAAAATCTCTAACAAAATTGTTAGTAACAAAATACAATAAACGGTCACTATGACGACATGTCAAAATATGCATTAAGTTGTTTAAACTATAAATGTAATTGTTTTCTTCATCATGCAAACTATCTGAATACGGCAATGCACATAATATTAATTTACCTAGTTTTAATTTAAGTAGGGTATCGACACCATTAACTATCCCTTTATTTCCCTTTTGTTCCCTTTTATTTAAATTCAGACTATTTCCAATTAAAAGAACTACAGTAGTCTGCTCATTCATTTGTGTGTGTTTTATTTTATGAACAAGCTCATTAAAATGCAGGTTATGGTAACAACAGTTAACTATAGTATGTTTAGAGCGATTATTTAACAATGATCCAAAACCTGATCCTATTCTATCTGAATAGACCAAAACATTACTTTGAGTGGGGTTGACAGTTTCTAATGTATGAGTTAAAATGGGTAAAGCTGTAGGAACAACATGCTGTGATATGAGAGATGGCAGAGTGGGAGCACAATTACAGTTGAGATTATTAGTCAGTGACTCACACATCTCTGCATTGTAATTCACCAGGTCCACCAACTCACAGGCCCCTTGCAAGCGCTCACTTAACATTTGTTGACTAGACTCATACTTACAAAAGATTTCCTTTAATGAATTTTCCTTGCTTAATAATTCCTTCTGAAGGTTCTGTATGTCCACATCATACATTTGTCTGCTAATTTCCAACTTATTATTACACAAATTTAATTGGGTCTGTAAGTTGATATACTCTTTCCTAAGGTTAATGTTACACTTATATTCGGGAAAACAAGGCGTGATGCTATGTAAGCCTTTGTCTAACATTTTGTTTATGCTAGCTGGCTTAGCATGATGTTTTCTATTTGGTCTCTACTGTAGAGTAGAAATCACTTGTCTACATTTCTCGGTAGAAAACTGTCAACTGTCTACACGCAAACGTCATTTTTGTCTACTCTTCCGTCGACAAAACGCTTCTCGATGGTTCGCGTGCTAAGCCTC
This sequence comes from Atethmia centrago, assembly GCA_905333075.3. Classification (NCBI taxonomy): domain Eukaryota; kingdom Metazoa; phylum Arthropoda; class Insecta; order Lepidoptera; family Noctuidae; genus Atethmia; species Atethmia centrago. The sequence continues at coordinate 26,183,343 of HG995369.1, forward strand.
AAGGACAGTATGAAATGGCTGATCATCAGAACAAACATTAAGAACCTACCCTACAGTTCACAAAAATAAAATAATTGAGTTCTGCTGTTATTAAAAACTCGACAAAAAGTTTCATCACGTACATAGCAGGAATTTAAGAAGCTCAATAATAGCCATTTCAAGAGAAAACTAGAATTTCTGTGGGTTCCAACGACACAAATATTAACATGATTTATTATTTATAGTAAATATTAAGATATTTATTCCATCTTTTGCAATGAACCATTGCAAAATCCGCTACTTATAATTTTGCCATGGCTGGTTGATAGGGTCAAAACTCGATAAAATACCAAACTGAACCATGTTTTTTTTTTCGTGGGTCCTCGTCGCCAATGGTATACAGGGTCAAATTGCTACACATTTAGAATAGAATAGAATAGAATACTCTTTATTATGTACACCATAAAAATTACAGATACAAATGTTGAAATTTTACAAGGGGTGACACAATGGGCGGTCTTATCGCTAAAAGCGATCTTTTACAGACAACCTTTGGATGGATTAAAGGGAGAGGAGAGACAATACTGCAGGTAGTCAGTGGTGTACCAGTTACATATACAATAAATACTTATAATACATAAAGCATATACTATACATAACATATATCATACATACATACATACATACATACATACATACATACATACATATATATATATATATATATATATGCCATAAACATGAAACAAGATCAAGAACTATATAACTATAAGTAATGATGATGTTTAGGGAGAGAGAAAGCGTTTTTTTTCCTGAATTTTAAAAGTGGACAAAGTTTTGCACGCCTTATCGACACGGGTAAGGCATTCCATAACCGTACTGCTTGAACTGTAAAAGATTTGTCATAAAAGCTGGTGGAATGCATCGGCATCTCTAGTCTTAAGTTTTTTTAACACACTACACATTTAAATTATTTTACACAAACAAAATTGTTTTTTTTTTTAAACTAATATTGCAAGTGACTACACTAGCGACGGTTGATGTCCCAAAAAAAAATAACTCACCATTTTTTTTTTATCATATTTAGATACCAATCACGTCTACGAAGTTTCGCAAGCTTATTTCATTTGACCCTGTATATGCAAATATTGCAAAGGGCGAAAGCCTAGGACTTATGAAGGAGAAAAGAAGTGATGGATAACTGGCCTCACACTGACGTTTATCTTTCAAGTCAAGATTACAGATTAACAAAAGAACTACTCTATACATATAGATCAATAATATAACATTAGTAGCTCCTTAAGCTCTCATTTGAGCTACACGATTACTGACAAATGCGTGCACTGACTGGACAGGTCCACTGAATCTGTGTGGTTCTTTCCTCAAAAGACCATTTCAGACACCAATCTACATGGCCTTCAATCTCTGACCAAGATTATGTCTGGACTTTAAAAGAGACTGTGACCTCTGAGTTTGTTTCGGCTTTTCTTCTCAAAGTAGGAGGTAAAAATTGACTATTCCCCCCTTTATCTCCGAAACTAACGAGCCAAAAAATTTAAAAAAATGCAGACTAATAAGCGAGAATAGTTATTTACTAATAGATTACAGGACAACCTATAAAAAGTCCATGGTGCTAAAATAACATGGTAAATCTCTCAATATTATGCGTACAGACTTACATTATTTTGCAGTTGGAATGTATGGGAGAACTTGTTTTTCAACTACAATGTTAAGTTTGTTCTTGGGATAAATTATCTTGGGATAAAAAACATGATAGATAACATATTCATGATGAAATGAAATGAAATGATGATATGAAATGATTTTATTTTCTGTAAGTAGGTTTATACAAACACTTTTACACGTCAATCATATTTAGAAAAAAACTAGATGAGGTCGGCGTTTCCTATGTGACTACTCTGAGAAGAAAGGCCGAAACAAACTCAGAGGTCACAGTCTCTTTTAAAGTCCAGACATAATCTTGGTCAGATTATGTGAAGACCATGTAGATTGGTGTCTGAAATGGTCTTTTGAGGAAAAAAACCACACAGATTGAGTGGACCTATCCAGTCAGTGCACGCATTTGTCAGTAATCGTGCAGTTCAACTCAGAACGTAAGGAGCTCAACGATTCGACGAACAATACCAAAGAAAGGACATTTGAGTAGGCCGCTTATATGACTCAAACTGCCAGACTAAGATGAAAACTAACTAAGAGAAATAATAAAAACAATAACCCACATAGTCTTCACATTCACAATAATTTAAAACAGAATATAATACTTCAAAAAAGTAAATATTAATGTCATAGTGTATATAACATAATCATCAATGTCACACTTAGTATAAAAATAGATTTAGTATAAAATTAGTTTGTTGCCTGGGGGTACATTGGAGTAGCTTAATTAATTCCAAGCCTTTTTGTCGTCCAAGTAATCTTTAACTTTATAGAAACCTTTTTGACATTGAACGGAAGCCTCACCACGCGAGTTCAACTAGCACTTGTCCGGTTTTTATTGGTACATGAGCATGAATCTGCTATGCTTTGCATTGCCATGGTGCCTTAGGAGTGCTAAACCCTTGTTACGGTCGGCACATTCGTAACAGCAGTGTTTGTTGAATAACTAAGCCGACCCGAAGCAATTACTAGACACATTCGGCTCGTACCGTCCTGTGGCTTTTATCAGCGAACTGTGTTCGGCGTCTGCCCGCGCATAATCATGTTCGGGTGAACTCCGCACAATTCATCCTTTGCCTATATAATCATATATTCGATTTTGCCGCACCGCACGCTTTAGGTAGTAAAATGTCCCGGGCGGATTTCCGGCCACCTTAGGCATGGGCTTGCGGACGGTGCGCAATGGGTAGCTCACCGTCCGGTAAGGACCAGGCCCGGGTCGACGGCGCCTTGTATTCCACGTGCGCCTCAAAGAGATTTCAGCACAAGTGTAGGGGTCCACAAGGGCCCCTGGCAACACAGGCAACGGAAGGAATACGGGTGGGTTTTAGTCAGTAAGAGTCTGACACACCCTCCCGCTCCGCCCAGAGCAGGAGAAGTTATTTGATGATTTCCTACCCAAAAGATTCTTGCTTCCGGGGTACCATGGGCACCTAACTAATAATCTCAAGGTGAAGTTATAAAAGATAAAGCATTGTTTGCTCTTTCGACGAAAAATCATTGACATACCAAGTCAGTGATTAAAGTCTGTTTACACTTTGATTAACGACAGTGTTTCAATTGAAAAAAAACTGGACAAGTGCGAGTGGAACTCACGTGCGGAGATGTTTTTTTTATCCATAATTTATAATATAATTTATTCCAAGAACAAACATGTTATTTTTAGACCATAGCCTTCTTATAGGCTTTTCTCAATCTATAAGTAAAGAACTATTTAGTACTGTATTTTTTTTCAAAATATAAACTCAGTAGTTTCGGAGATAAGGGTGGTTAATTTTCGATGTTTTAATATTATTTAAAAATATATCTCACAACGATTCCTTTCATTTGATATGTCACACGGTACAGTTTGCGAAACTTATTTTTTTTCTGTTTCTAGTTTTCCCCCATTCATAAACCCCTATATTCAAAATTAATTAATTTACGTTACACATCCGTTTTGGGTCACAAAAGTCTAAAGTGTACCAAATCAAATCAAAAGTAATTTATTCAAACTAGGCTGAGAATCAGCACTTATCGAAAGTTAAAATTACATAAGACAGTCCCCCAAAACGCCCACCCTTCACCACTTCCTAATGCTTTAGCTGGGAAGAAGAAGTGGCGCAACAAACTCCCCAGCAGTCCAAATTCCAAATTTCAACCTAATCGATCCAGTAGATTGAGATGACAGACAGACGGACACAGGATCACTCGTAAGCAAATCCGTACCTGATCCATACACTTTAAAATGAAAAAACGGAACTCTTTTGAGGTACGGAACCCTAAAAAGTGTACATTGGTGTATAAAAGTGCAGGTACGGATTTGCTTCATCTTGTCTGCTACCGTTAGTTGGGACTGGTCACCTCTTAGCGTCCTCGGCTTATTTGTAATTATTTTATTTAGAAATTGTTTTTGTTTCTCTTTTTACTATGGGCGCGTTTTTTTATTTTACATCGTCCTCACATTTAGTTATAATTTCAACATTATTTTTGTACTAATCTTTATGTATCAATTTAATTTAAAAGAGTGTCCATGGAGTTTCTTGCCCGTTCTTCTCCATAGGTACCTACTACGCTTTGGAATGGGCAACTAGCTTCATATTTCTAACTGACCGACTCCTTGACAATTCAAAAGTGCCTGTAAATGGTTTAATTGAAATAAATGCTTTGAGTTTGAGTTGAGTTTAAAAGAATGCCTGTTTGATAATAAATGATTTTTATTTCTGTAAGGAGGTTTCTACAAACGCTTTTACACGTCATTCATATTTTTCAAATAAAGCTAGATGAGGTCGGCGTTTCCTATCTGACTACTCTGAGAAGAAAGGCCGAAACAAACTCAGAGGTCACAGTCTCTTTAAAAGTCCAGACATAATCTCTCGGTCTGAAATGGTCCTTTTGAGGAAAGAGCCACACAGATTGAGTGGACCTGTCCAGTCAGTGCACGATGACAAATCGAATTGATTTTAATTTCTATAGTATATCATGTCAATAATTATCAATATACGGGGCGTCCCACGGATATGCCACATGAAGGGAAAGTACCTTGAATATTGTAGATGGAACATTTTACTGAAAGAAGACATTATTTGAATTTAAAAAACAATTTAAACTGCATTTATAGATATTTAAATAACGACATGGTAGAACCGGATTTTTTTTTAGTAAAATAAAAAGAACGTGCGAGCCTTAGTCGCATATGGTGTGTGACATCTGACATCTCACCTTGGTAATAAGCAACTGAGCAGCGACAAAAATTAACCTCAGAATTTAAAAAAAGCTAAATTCTGCATACATCACATTTATTCGAATTTTCATTACTAGAAGACTGGTTGAAATTATTTAAAATCTATATAGTACTTACTAATTCCATGACATTATAAAGTATTCAATGCTCACGCTGTCACTTCCTGCCTACACATTTCCATCCCTTTTCAAATGAGGAAAATGAGTATATACCAATAGTCTAATAAATATATAATAACTAATTAATAAGTAATTGTTTAATAGATTGCGATGTATGATGAACTTCTAATGAAAGTCTTGACTTAATCATCAGTTTAAATGGATTTCCAATTACCTTGTTATCAGATTTCTTGTTAAATGCAATATTCGTGTATGTAATAACTGCCATGTTTATTGATATGACTAAAGAGTAATCATCACCGAGTTCAAACATTTCAATGACTGTAGAGGAAATAATAATATTTTTATCAGATTGTCAAATTCGAGTTTTCTGTGAAACATACACATATAGGTACAAGTAAAGTTAGAAGAACGATTAAATTTAATGTATGACTGTGTGAAGAATGAGTCAACCTGGATTTTATGGCGGAAACTAGGAAATAAACCTTGAAAAGTTTATGCATTATGAGTAAGCACGGAAAGGTGTGAGCGATATTTGTTAAACAATTTTGGTTCCCACTATCAATATGACATTGACTTGTAAATTAAAAATTTATTTAAGAATTTTATCTAAACAAGATAACATTTCACAATTGTAAATATCTCTGACGTCACACTCCTTATCTACTGAACACCTTGTCACGATGATAACTAATCCTTTCATTCATGTTTTTTTTCAGACTAAACTCTTCACTTCTAAGTCGAGCGAATTTGAGCTCGAAGCGTTGGAAGTCCACAACGAGTTCAGAAGTGAACATGGAGTTCCATCGCTAGTTCTAAGCAAAGAAATTAGCAAATACAGTAAAAAATGGGCAGAAGAATTAGCCAAAAAAGATGAAATGGCGTACAGCCTCAACAAAAACTACGGAGAGAATGTATACTGCGGCTGGTCAGCTGACCCTCACACGAAAATAAAAGCCAGAGACTGTGTCGAGAAATGGTACAGTGAAATCAACAATTTTTCCTTCGGAAAGGAACCAGATATCTTAGCATGCGGGCACTTCACACAGATAGTCTGGAAAGGTACCAGGGAACTAGGAGTAGGAAGCGCTAAAAGCAAATCTGGGAAGCTTTATGTCGTAGCAAACTATTATCCTCCAGGTAACTACAGCGGGCAATTTGCCAAAAACGTTCACCCTCCGGGCGCCAATCAGTTCAAAAGCCACAACAATAACTCCCCAAGAGAATCCTACAACAACTTGGCGCCACCATCACCTAACCAAAGAAACAGTAAAAACTTAAGCGACATCGCTTCAGAATTGGTCAACAAATTCCGATCATCTTCAATATCCGATGACAAATTCGACGAAGAGTTTTTGAAGGCTCACAACGAATACAGAAAAAACCATGGGGCAAAACCTTTGGAGCTCAGCAAGAAGCTTTGTAAACTGGCAGACGACTGGGCAAAGACCTTAGCAAAGAAAGGTAAAACTAACCACAGAGATCAGAATGAATACGGAGAGAACATATTTTCAGCTTGGTCTACTGATCCAAGCTTCACAGTGTCAGGGAGGGACCCTGTAGATAAATGGTACAGTGAGGTAAATAACCACAAGTTTGGCAAAGAGCCTTCAGACTTGAAGTCTGGTCATTTTTCACAAGTTGTCTGGGAGGACACTAAGGAACTCGGAGTTGGTCTTGCCAAGTCTAAGGAGGGTCACATTTACGTCGTTGCGTATTATTACCCCCCCGGCAACGTGATCGGGAGTTTCGGGAACAAAGTTAAGCCTCCAATTAATTGAGTTTATGAACTCCTTAATTAATTTCCACAGCCAAAGAAACATTCCATAGAATTTAGGCTATTTAAGTTATTTTTCCAATTTTATTTTCCATTATTTATATGAAAGATATACTTATATTTATTATTGTTTTTAAAACACCTATTTAATTATAGTTTTTACGCAACTTTTTGTATTTTATTACCCACTTTGAAATTAAATTAAATGTTACACAAATGGACACGTAAACATTAAACTTAGTTTTTTTTGCGATATGTAATTAACGGCTAATTAATATATTCATATATACGTACTTGCTACATCTTCTGAAGTAGATTCAGGATTTTTTTGGCTTACAATGTAAAGTTGGTGTTATATGCAGAGAAAATGCCATGATTTTTAAAATTTGTATTTTTTTAATTGGTAGTTAAAAAAGAAAAATACATTTATTTCCAACAGCGCAATAACAACCTTAAGAATGACCATTTATACGTATATAAAAAAGAGAGAAAAAAAAATCAATACAAAAATAAGATCTCATTTCGTGCGCGGATATATGGATGTTAGAGAGTAATTCACACTGAGCTCCGTACTAGTAAAAACTGTATCAGAGTGTGTGATTATTAGAGAACGGGGAAGACTGACCGTGTTCCTCGTTCTCCAATAATCACACCCTTTTTTTTAATTTTTTTCGGTGGGAAATCATCAAATAACTTCTCCCGCTCTGGACGGAGCGGGAGGGTGTGTCAGACTCTTACTGACTAAAACCCACCCGTATTCCTTCCGTTGCCTGTGTTGCGGGGGCCTCGGTGACCCACTAGTACCTTGCCGCCGATCGCCTCCACGAGGACACGGCGGTGCTCTGCCCAAGCCGGGCAGACTTCCACCGTATGCTCCACCGTGAATATTCACACACTTAAGCACTTTATGGTGAACATATATTTCGAGACATTTAGCAGGTGTTCGGTATTAATTAATACATTTCTATCATTACATTATTAAGTAAATGCAAAACATATAGACAAAAAATTGTTTAAAAGGAAGTTGTAGTCTCGATATTTGTATGATGTTGCGTGTTGATGTAATTGGTGTATGTGACTGAATGTACGGGATACGAGTTATGTGTTTGTATTTATGATAGGCTTACTAATAGCTTTTCTGTGTTAACATAATTAATCTGAAGTAGAAATTCATTTAAAATCTTTTTGCAATTATAGATTGACGAATCACGTAACCTCAGACTCCTAGACAACTTATTATACAAATGAGGCTCGATGAGATCAAAAAATGTTCTAGCGAATACCGTTTTGGTTCTAGGAACACAGTACGCTAAATCCTTTCTACGCCTGGTTGTTGTAAGAGGTAACGAGTGTTGCTGTAGGATCGAAGTTTTTATAAACAATTGTCTAATCGTAAGTAATGACAATTCTTTATGTAGTGTATGCTTGGGGTACATAAATCTCCTGAAATTAATTACTTTAAGTACAGCTCGCTGCGCTCTTTCTAGGGATAAAAGTGTTGTTTTAGAAGTGCCTCCCCAAGCAGTGATACAATAAGTTATTATTGACTGGCAAAGAGAAAAATAAATAGTTCGTAGTAGTTTCGGTTGGCAAACATTCCGCAGATTTTTAAATAAGTGGATCATTCTCCAAACTCGAGTAGTCATGGAGGCTATTTGTTCCTTCCATGAAAGATTTTGGTCAACAGTAAGACCCAGATACTTGATGGAAGATACCTGTGAGAGATTGTAGCAGGAGCAAGACTTATGCATGAAATGACTATGACTTATGGAGGAGATTTATGCATGAATAAATTTTGATGGATGAGGAATTAATAGGTGGTTGAGTACTATTACGAATAGTGAAGGCAATATACCTACTTAGTTTTTTGGGCATTTAAGGTAAGAAGGTTGTAGTCAAGCCAAGAAGCAACTAGACCAAAACCCTCATCTGCCAATTCAAAAATCTCGCTCCATTTGCTTCCTTTAAATATAAGAACCGTATCATCGGCAAATGTAATTATTTTACCACGTGTGAGATGAAGGTCAAATAATTACATTTTACAAAGATACGGTTCTTTTAGTTAGAATTTAATAACACACAATGTCTTTGTCTTTGGTTATTTACCTGAATATTCTATAAGTTCAAAACAACTTTAGAATAAGATATTAAACCTTTTACATCAATAAACAATCTTCTTGTTCAATGTCGTAAAAGGTTTCATTAAGATGTCATCTTAATGAAAGTTTAACTTATTCTTAGATTTCCAAAACACTTGTTTCATAACAAGTACAATGCTGATCTGTTGATAGACACCTACAGAGGTCATGAACCTTTTGTTTCACAGAATAAGACATTTAATTAATACCCCTAAAATAGAAACGACGTTTCTTAACTAAATGCTAAATCGTCGATATATTTCTGGCCATGAAAAGGTTAAAACATGAACGGTACTCCATATTGGCCTTCAACAGTTCGCTTCGAAAGAACTTGCCCACAAAATAGATGTAGATAAAGCATGAATCGTTGCAAGGGTATCTACAAGCACACTTTACTACTAAAATTTGTTAAATTACTGCCACTTCGATTTTAAACCTTATAATGAAAAACAGAAAGTTGATTTTAAAACATTTTTTATTTCGTTAGTACCCAAGTAAGGTGCTCGATGTCTCGTTGGAATTTCGTATCATTAGTTTTGAAAAGCGTGTTTCAAGTTGAGAGCAGTCACTTAGTGGGCTCATAAATTTTAGTAGAAGCTTTTTGTTTGGCCAAATAGATTTACAGCTAATGTACCTTTTCATGAAATATGATGAATTTCATTGTGCTTTTATAAAAGAAATTCTTAAGATTTTATGTTTGTGTGACAATATTCCGTAAATGCTTTGGTTTTATGAAAAGATGTGTGAACTACGCGTGTAGTTCACACAATATGTGACCTTGCGCTTTATTATGTACTGAAAAGATATTATCTTTTCAGTACGCAAGAAGATCTTTAACACTATAATTTTATACATCTTTTTAGGGTTTCGTACCTCAAAAGGAAAAACGGAAACCTTATAGGACCACTCATGTTTCTGATCTTGGGAACGCGTGGAGGTATCGAGTTGAAATTAAAACCATATACTGAAGTCTACAGTTCCTTGAAGCTATGAAAAAAATCAAATTTCTAATTTAACGTAAAAAAAAGATACGACCGTTTATGCTGCAAAACACGTATATTTCGACACTCAAGGGAATCAAAATTTATAGGATACTATCCGTTGACCTAAAACTATGAAATTCGGCAAGTAATATCGTCTTATAGTACAAGTACAGGGAAAAATCTGAAAACTATACATTTGTAGTTTAACAATAAAAATATAGTCTTTATTTAATAGGTTGAGTCTCCCTTACCAGGCTTGCGGCAGGGGTTTGATGCTGAAGTTGATGATGGAGTGCGGTTTAGGTTTAAGATAAAAGAAGTAGCTCAGGTCATCAAGGGTATGACACGAGGTAAGTCTCCAGGGCACGATGACCTCAGCATTGAGCACCTGCAGCACGCGGGTACTCACTTGCCCAGGGTGTTGGTCATGTTCTACAATTTGTGTTTAGGACATTCGTATTTGCCCCAGGAGCTTATGAAAATCACAGTGATTCCTATTATCAAAAATAAGACAGGCGATGCCTCCGACGGGAACAACTACAGACCCATCTCGTTGGCTACAGTGATCGCCAAGGTGCTGGATGGTTTGCTTGATTGTCACCTTAGTAAGCATATTCATCTGCATGATGCCCAGTTCGGATTTAGAGCTGGGCTTTCGACAGAAGCTGCAATACTGCGACTCAAGCATACTATCCAGTACTACGTGACAAGGAAAACGCCTATTTTTGGCTGTTTTTTGGACTTGTCGAAGGCATTTGACCTTGTGGCTTATAATGTGCTATGGGATAAGCTCCGGGAAGAAACCAGCACTCCCAGGGACATGATCAACATACTGAGATATTGGTACGTCAACCAATCCAATAATGTTAAGTGGGCGGGTTCATGTTCCACAGAGTACAGGTTGGAGTGAGGCAGGGAGGCCTGACGTCACCACGGCTCTTCAACCTGTACGTTAATGGACTAATAGATGAGCTCAGCAGGGCTGGTATCGGCTGTTCATTAGATGGCAAGTGTATGAATAACATTAGTTACGCCGACGATATGGCACTGCTGAGCCCATCTGTTAAAGCCCTCAACACGCTCATAGGCATATGCGAGAGGTATGCAGTGTCACACGGCCTCAGGTACAACACTAGAAAAAGTGAATTACTTGTGTTTAAGGCGGGTAATAAAACACCCACGACCGTTCCACCGGTTACACTTGGAGGAATTCCGGTAAGTAGAGTCACCAAATTCAAATACCTGGGGCATTGGGTCACTGAGGACCTCTCGGATGACTTGGATATTGAGAGGGAACGCAGGGCATTGGCAGTCAGGTGTAATATGCTGATGGGGTTGCCGCGATACTGTAGTGCGTCGGGGATGTTTGCGGAGGCCAACACCGACTGCTGTAGGGCTATTGTGCGTAAGAGAGTGGCTTCCCTGATGTTGCGTGTGCGGGGCAGCCCCAATGGCCTTCTAAACACCATAACAGAAAAGGTGGAGTGTCCCATTGTGCGGCACTGGAATAAGGTGCATAGTTTTGGTGCTTTATTTAATGTTAGGTGAATTAATTAATAAGTAGTTGTAAGGTACTAACAACTTTATATGGATTAACTTTATATGGTTTTAAGCCTTACTAATAACTTTATATGGATTTTGTTCTGAATTAAATAATTATTATTATTATTAATACCTTCAAATTTGTACGGAACCCTCGGTGGGCGAGTCCGACTCGCACTAATCCAGTGTTTTGATTTTATGTAGATATTTTCAATTGCTTAGCGACGTCAAACTAACGACTTCAATGACTTTGAGGATAACAACGTGGTTCATATTATCATCATCATTTCAGCTGAAATACATCCACTGCTGGACATAGCCCCCTCCCCAAGCATCGCCACTTCGACTGGTTTTTTTTTCGCACGTGCGTTTCGCACACAACCACTTCTCGCATCCATATCCATATTCGGTTGGTATATTAAAAATGGCAATAAGGTGAGTCTTGACTTCAAATAATTGTTTGCGTGAGCTGGCAAAAGCAGCTAACTTTAAATCTTATTTTTTAACGAGTTACTGATAACTGACAATAACAATTAAACAACTGTATACTGTTAAATAAAACGTTTTTTTTTTCGTTTCCTGTAAAATTATGTTTTGGTAGACAAAGGTTCTTGTCATTTCATCGTCGACATGTGTCTACACATCGGCAAACCATCCTGTCCTTACTGGTTCAGGGGGCGACCACCGCCTCTAATAGCAGTATTATTTTAATATTGCTTCACAGTGGGAAAGAGATAGCAATACCCCCTTATAGCTACATCTCATTCTCACACTGATGTAATATGCTATAGGAGGCGGTGGTTGGCCCCTTGGTGTCTAAATAATATGATATTTTCATCAAGGGTCCTCTACAACCAGCGGGATAACTGCATAACACACTAACAATTGCAATGCTTTACAATTTGACAATTCGACAAGATTCATTGCGTAATCTTCGGTGTAGAGTAGACGAACTTTTCAAACATATGAAGCAATGGATTAGGAATTTCCTTCAAAATCTTCGGATTGTGAAAAAAAGTGTGTTATGTAAATAGGGAGCAGGTTGAAGCGCTTAATCTTTAACGTCGCAAAAAGTGAGTATAAACAAAGAGACAGACGAACATCCTTGATACACCATACATTTTGAACTACCTGCCTACGCAAGTGCCATTTCACGGTATGCATTCAATATTGTACTTCCAGTGGTTTTGATGAAGAAACTTTTATTACCGCAATGTACCTACTGTGTGATGTGAATGTGACCATGTTTGTACTGTGACTTTGAATACTGCAGTGAAGCAAAATGAATGTTTTTATTGTTGTCGTCTGTGTGGTAGGTTTAATTTAGTATATAAATATTTTCGTATAAAAGTCGCTCATAGTCTGTAGGATTGGGGGTACTAAATGGGTTCGTTTGGTATGACTTTTCCAATTAAGGCGCTGACAAGAGGCAAATGACCAAAATAGGCTTGTTTTAAGAAAAAATATTACCAAATCTGTATAGTTTGTGGTAGCGGAAAAAATATATGTTAATTTTGAACTTATTCCTCAGAACTTGGTTGCTACCAAAACATGTTTTGAAAAAAAAATCTCGATACAAACTTACGTTAAACTAACCTTGAGTTCCAAACCAAAATATCTGTATTAAATGTCAACATACGTTACGTATTTAATTAATAACAAAAACGTCTTATTTGAATGCAGAACTTGGTTGTTTTTGTTTTTCGATTACACTCAACTCAATTTTGAGTAAATAGATAATTGCTTCATATTTTGCAATAAATTACAAGCGTTGTGTCATCGCGCTTCTCTTTCTTTTCTATGCAGTCTGACAGTGATCGCGGTTTAGGTGTTGTCAGCGTCTTAAGGCCTATTCTAAGTTAAGGTAAGATACTATTGGCATAAAAAAGGAAAATCTGATTTTTTTTTATCTAAAGTTATTATCTCGGAGTGAGCATCGGCAATGATACTCGTTCCGTTACTGTATAAGAAGGTTTTTACTAGAAACTAAGACAAGAGAAGGTTCTCAATAGTGGATAAGGAGGTACCTATTCTGCCATCTGTACTGTCTCGTTGAGTTCGATTCGCAAGAAAATGAGTACATACTTATTGTCAGGTTCATTCTCTGAGTCGAACAAACTGCAAGACTAGTTAGTAACAAACCGGCCAAGTGCGTGTCTGACCACGCACAATGACGGGTTCCATAGTTGGGAAGTTGGGATGAATTTATCCCGAAAACAAACTTAACATTGTAGTTGAAAAACATGTTTTCCCATACATCTACATACGTCACGGTCAATATTCTCCAACTGCGATATCTCGAAAGTTCTGAACGAAAGAGCTGGCTACCGGTTGTGTTGTTAGAATCTTTATGAACTAAGCTAACAATTTATTTATAGATTAGTCCAGTTTGGCCTTGTAATGTTGTAACAATTCTAGTTTGAAATCAGTGTGAGTGAAAGTTTCCCCGTTTCTTGAACAAAAGTATTGTAAATAAAAAAACATTGTAGTTGAAAGCCATGGTCTCTCATACATCGATATACGTTACGGTCAATATTCTCCAACTGCAAATTTAAGTTGGTCAACTATTACTCGTTAACTTGTAAAGCCGACTTAGCTGTGATAGTTTTCCTTTTAATTTAATTATATGAACTACTGCCATGATTTTATTCACATCTCCAAAACCATCATTTAGTTGTCCCGGGAACCCACACTTGACTCAAACAAAAATTTAATTTAAAGTTTAATATTACGCAAACGGATCGAAAAATGGTGGTTACAGACCCGCAATATTTTAAGAGTATTTTCTAATAGTCTGTGTGCTTTTTTTTTATAACTTCTCGTGCTCTTTACTACGAAACTCTAAAAAAATGATCTGTAGTTAGTTATACAATTTAGCATTACAATTATTAATAATTATTAGGTGTCTTGTAGCTTAAATATAGGTTTTCTTTCAATTTCATTATATTATGTACTTCTGCCATATTTTTTTTCATATCTCCATAATCAACCATTTAGCTGAAATAAAAAGGAAAACGTTCACAGCTAAGTAGACTTTACTAGTTAATGAGTAATAGTCGACCAACTTAAATTTGCAGTTGGAGAATTGACCGTGACGTATATCGATGTATGAGAGACCATGGTTTTCAACTACAATGTTTTTTTATTTACAATACTTTTGTTCAAGAAACGGGGAACCTTTCACTCACACTGATTTCAAACTAGAATTGTTACAACATTACAAGGCCAAACTGGACTAATCTATAAATAAATTGTTAGCTTAGTTCATAAAGATTCTAACAACAAAACCGGTAGCCAGCTCTTTCGTTCAGAACTTTCGAGATATCGTCATTTTAGTGACAGGGCGCCGCTATCGCGCGCGGACTCGCAGGGTACCGCGACATAACGCATTTCGCGGCAAAAATTGGCCTCGACAGTAGAAGGGTTAAGTGAAACACAATGAAAAGTGCTGATTCTCAGCCTAGTTTTAATAAACGACTTTTGATTTTGATTCCGTACATTGCTGAATCGTTAAAGCTACGGTTTCCTAGAAGAACGGTGACCGCCCCTTAACTGCCGCAGTGATGGCTGACATGAAAATTTTGGCTGCAGGGTTTCACTTTACGGTCAAAACGCTCTCTAGGAAAACTCGTGACCTTACTTTCTTATATAACATTGCAGCCACCGCTTTTCTAGGATACCATAACTTTACGGTTATGGTTTACGCTGATCCCATGTATATTTTACCTTCTTAATAGGTATATAGGTATCTTTCCACTTTGTCACAGTTGCATACTACTATGTATTTATTACAATTATATATTTTATTAATTATAATTATATAATTAATGCGACACTTAATGACATAATCCGCCGGTCTCTTGCCAGCATCAATGTGCCTGCTCTTCTTGAGCCGACTGGCATTGTTAGAGATGATGGCAAAAGACCTGATGGTGTGTCTTTGGTCCCGTGGAGTTTGGGACGGATGCTTGTGTGGGACGCTACCTGTGTAGACACACTGGCACCGTCCCACCTCCAACGGACTACTTCTAAAGCGGGTGCAGCGTTAGGAAATGCCGAAAATCTGAAAGTTATTAAATATGGAGGCCTTGGCAGAGAGTACAACTTTGTGCCCTTTGGCGTCGAGACCCTCGGTCCGTGGGGTCCCAGTGCGCATAAGTTATTTGCGGAAATCGCGAAACGTCTAGTTGATGTAACTGGTGACCGAAAAGCTGGCGGCTTTCTCGCGCAACGCATCAGCATTGCAATTCAGCGAGGAAATGCCGCCAGCATCCTCGGTACAATGCCCCGAGGGCCTTTTTTAAGCTTAACTTAGTTTTAATTTAATTTAGTTAATGTTAATAATCATCTTGTAATTTGGTTATGTAAATAAATATTCTTTTATTATATATAAGTATTTTAGTGATATTTATTTTAGGAGTATGTATGTAAGTATATTCTCTTAATGTATGTTTATATGTAAATTAGTGCATATTTTTTTTTATGTATTTCGTATTCTCGTCTACTCTTACACACGGTGTCTACATCTCTTTGTCTACTGTCCTATCGCAGGTATGCTGGAAGAGATTTCTTTAGAAATAAGCATCACCTTTGTATGCTTTTCTGTTCCTTTCTTCTTGTCTGTTTATATGTGTGTGCATAAACTGTTAAATAAATAAATAAATAAAATTTAAAAATATCTAAAGAAAGCTGTGTTTGTGTTTTCAGAATCTTTTAACCCTTCTAAACGCTGCCCAAGACATCAACTATAATACAATATTGAAAATATTAAAGGTAAGATGGTAATATTGGTCATTTTTGGACCTCGTTTATGCTTGGAGTCTCTTTGAGGGATCGAATTCAGAATGAGGTGATCCGGCAGAGATCCAAAGCTGTTGTCACTCACGGAATAAGCAAGCAGAAGTGGCAATGGGCCGGCCATATTAGCCGTAGAACCCATAACCTTTGGGGTAAACGTGTTCATGACTGGATACCGCGAATCGATAAATGTAAGGTACGCCCTCGGGTTAGGTGGAGCTACTTTTTCGTAGGAGGCTGGTAGCAGCTGGATGAGCGTTACCGAGAATCCAGCTGAATGGCGAACAGTTGGAGAGGCAATGTCTAGCAGTGGACTGGTATAGGATGATGACCGTGTTTAATATTGAAGAAATATATAGTATATTAATTGGTCAAGGACAGCTAATGAGACACAATTGATTTTCTATTGTTTGACTCCGAATCGGTGTCGCTCGGGGCTTAACAGGTTAGGCAGTAACAAAATAATCAATTTTAAGTACACTGATTATTGCAATTCAGTACACTGATTATCATTTACACAATGACGGCTCATCACACTCAAATAACATGAAACAGGGTGAAACAGAGGAATTAATTTCGATAAATCAGACGTCAAATGGAAAGCTAACAGAGTGAACTAATTAGCTGGTGATGCCGCCATTTGTATCCGAATACGGAGTGCGGATATATCCGAAATCCGAAACTAATCTCATTGTACATCGTTTGACGGGAACGATTCTATTTGTAGATTAGGGATGCGAGGTGTACACAGATTGAAGTTAATACATAAGGATTATTATAAAGTATGCTTATTGGAAACTGTAAGTATGTTTGTTGAGATATCGAGATACAAATTAACATTAACGATGTAGCTAATATTTTGTAATAATATAATTTTAAAGAGTGTCCGTGGAGTTTCTTACCCGTTCTTCTCCATAGGACCTACTACGCTTTAGAATGGACTATCTTCATATTTCTGACTGAACGACTCCTTGAAAATGTCTAAAGTGCCTGTAAAATATTTGGGAATTTGTGGTTTTAGAGGCTGACTTGGTGACGCAGGAATCCCCCTCATCATTCGAATCTTGAAAGAAATAAGCCATTATTTCACAAAACATCGTATAACGCAATTTAGATGAAAATCAGAATTACCTACCTATGCGTTTTCACCTACTTTTGGCTGATTTTAGCAGAGCCAGATCTCTTTTATCAGGGGAATAAAATTTGATGTCTGACAGTTTTTATATAGCAAAATGACGAGTACACTCTCTTCCGTCACTCTCATAACCCGACGGAGCGGCAAACAGACACGACCGAAGAGAGATCAGGCGCAGGCTCAACGTGTTTTCCGAGGCACGGAGATATCACACCGCCAACTTCCAAACTCCAGCCTGTTCCTAAATGCCTAAGGGTATAATCAATAACACTTTGCCTGACCGTATCGAAAGCAAGACCGATATCAGCTCAGCAGTCGCGCAAAGTTATAATTATTGTCGTATCGTCGTCTCCACATTGGTTTCAATAAATACTATATTTTATACTACTCACCTTCATTGCAAGTTCCCAAAAATAGAACGTAGTTTTCCACAAATGTGTTGGGTCCACGTATTTTTCTCATATTACCCGACTTGCTTGCCTATTATCGTTTATAGGGGTAGTTATAAATGATGGAGCGACCTAACTTCGGACGTGAGAAAACTTTCCTTAGTCCTGGGAATTTCCCATTTCGTACTACCAGGGACGACGGGATTAGGAAAATGTATGAATCTCGAAGTATTACACTACCTATTTGCATGTTTAGTTCGACAAGTTTCTCTTGTTTTATGTGAGGCGTTGACGTTCGACTTTACGTTAGGTTGCAGGCATGGAATTAGTATATACAATGTTGTATGTCTTTTTGTGTTGGTATATTGGCGTGTGCTAGCTGACATTATGGCAAATAATTTAATTTAATGTTTTGTGTTGTATTGTGTAGCGAGCAGTGGTGGCACATTGATAATGACCTACGAGTTGTAGGTCGTAGGTTCGAACCCAGGCAGGTGCTTTCTTCTTTGTGTAAATTATTTCATCACCACTCTCAAAACGGTGAAGGAAAACATCGTGAGGAAACCGGCATGTTCTAGAACCAAAATTTCGAAGACATGTGACATCTCCCAACCCGCACTGGGCCCGCGTGGTGGATTACGGCCCACTCACAGAAAGAAAGAAAAATATTTTATTTCGGACACGCACAAGAAATACGAAAAGTAAAAAACCGGCCAAGTGCGTGTTGGACCACGCACAATGAAGGGTTCCGTAGTTGGGATTACTTGGGACGAATTTATTCCAAAACCAATCATAACATTGTAGTTGAAAAACCTGTTCTCCCAACTGCCGTGATAGTTTTCCTTTTATTTTCATTATATGTACTACTACCATGAATTTTTTCACATCTCCATAAACAACTATTTAGCTGGCAGGGCACTTGACTCTAAAAATTAGCACTTTATATTACGCAAGTGGATCCTTGAATCGAAAAGTGGTGTTCACAGATCTTGCTACCCTACATGATGGGGTAGACAAGAAAAATAAATAACATCCCCACATTACGTGCAAGGGAGGTACGCTAAAAGAATTATTTTTTCAAGATTTTGTTTTAGCACTTTGTCGGCGTGATTAATATGTATACATATGCCAAATTACAGCTTTCTAGTACTAAGCGTCTCTGAGCTACAGCGGGGACAGACAGAAGGACATGGCGAAACTGTAAGGGTTCCTTCTTTACTACGGAACCCTAAAAAAGAGCATTTTAATCTAACAAAATTCACATATTCGATTAAACATAAAACAACAAAGATAAATAAAAACGACTTGTGCAGCATAATGCTGCGATATTCCGATAGGGCCCGCTGTGATGCCACGGACACACCTATGGACTCCTATAATTCCCACTGGGGGAATAAAAACTAAATAAAAAGACAATTTATAATAAATAAAAGACAGAAATAAATAAGAACCGTAACGGCCTGTGCCTGTGCCCCAGCAGTGGGAACATTATAGGCTGATTATATGTGTGTGTTGCGAAATGTAAATTATTTTGCACACTATAGTATAGAATCAAGTTTTTCTAACTGAACAGACAGATGTGCTGCTGGAAGTTTGATGCGCCACTTCTTCGTCCCAGCTAGAACACTAGGAAGTAGTGAGGGGCGGGCGTTTTGGGGGATTGTCTTATATAATTTTGACGTTCGAAAAGTGCTGATTCTCAGCCTAGTTCAAACTAGGCTGAGAATCAGCATTTTCAGGTTTTAATCGTTATTAACAATTATATTAATAATTAATAAAAATAACAAAATGATATCCTATCTTAACTAAAACTATACACAAACAAAAAGGCGGAAGAGCAGCATCAGCACTTTTGATTTTAAAGGTATAGTTATGGAATGTTTTGACTTTTGCCCTATTCATAGTACCGCCGTTCGGTACTTAAGGATTTCAAGTTAAAACATTTTTTTACAGCAGTTTTAAAGCGTATTTTTATTATGTTATAAAAATACAAAAATACATAGGAAAAATTTGTCCCTGAAGTAGCTAAAATACCAATGTAGAGGTAACTTTAGCAGCTGTTTGCTGTTATTTTAGGCCTGCGTAAAAAGACCCAAGTACCTAAATGTGGAGGTTATGCATTCGGTGGGGTGTTTAGGGTCCCATACCTCAAAAGGAAAAACTGAACCCCTATAAGTAGGATCACTCGTGTGTCGGTCTGTATGTCCCTCTATCTCCGAATCTACTAGGCCGATTACGTTGAAATTTGGTACACATATCAATTTCTGTAACCCAAACACGGACGTGTAACGTAAATAAATGAATTTTGAATATGAGGGTCTTTTGGAGGCAAATTAGAAGATTTAAACAAAATTTAAAACAAACTGTACTGTGTGACATATCAAATGAAAGGGCTTATTGTGACGGTCTAAATTTTTTTTTTTTAGATTATTTTTGTGTTTAGTTTTAAAGTTATTTAAGAAAATAGATGAAAGCTGACCATTGAGTTGATCACCAAGTTATCTCAGAAATTATTGAGTCTAAATTTTGAAAAAAATACAAAAATAGTACTTATAGATTACAGAAAAACCTATAAGAAGTACTATTCATTGTACGGAACCCTCACCACGCGAGCTTACTTCGCACACGTCCGGTTATTTTTCTTATTTATATACCAATTTCCCGGTAATTATTTCCGATTCTGTTTTCATTCGGTAGAAGAAGCTCGCGAAGTGGTCCCTATATGGGACCACTTCGCGAGCTTCTAATTTTATTACATTTGCTGAAGTAGTTTTTCAGTTAGCCTAAATAATACGTATTTTTTCCACTTGGTGTATGTTAATGACATTAGAATAACTTCCTGTCTCTGTTATTTGCATAGCAATTAAATGATGATAGATGGTAAATGATTTTACACGATTACAATGATTTGACACGTCAATCTTATTTCAAAAACTAGATGAGGTCAGCGTTTCCTATATGACTACTCTGAGAAAAAAGGCCGAAACAAACTCAGAGGTCACAGTCTCTCCAGACTTAATCTTGGTCAGATCATGTGAAAGCCATGTACATAGATTGTTGTATGAAATGGTATTTTAAGAAAAGAACCACACAGATTGATTGGACCTGTCCAGTAATTGCACGCATTTGTCAGTAATCATGCAGCTCAACTCAGAACTTAAGGAGCCCAACGATACGACGAACAATACCAAAGAAAGGACATTTGGGTAGACCGCTTAAATTACTCAAATTGCCAGACCATGATTAAAACTAACTGAGAAAGAAAATAATGACCCACACAGTATTCACGTTCACAATAATTAAAATAATATAATACTTAACAAAGTAAATATTCATGTCATTTTATATATAAAAACTGATATATGAATTTGGGTAGGTTTGGTACCACAAGTAAAAAGTGACAACTAATAACTTTTTTACAAAAAACCAACACCACATAGTGAAAAATAACTTATTTAAATTGCGTTTCAGAATTCAGCCGTATCTCAAGAGTTTTAATGGAAACCTTTTTTATTTAAGAAAGAACGGGTGTCAGGATGTAGATACGGATCATCCGTATGATCCCAGATTAGCTTTTGACGCGCAAATCCGAGATCCGACCATATTTATCAATAATATTTACATACATCAAGTTCAAAAGGCAGAGAGTTTTATATTAGGATGCTTTTTATATTTTAGACGAGGAGATATTCGTATTTTTGTGTATTTTCGGCTGATATTTATGATTTGAGTAATGGCCGGTAATGTACCGTTGTGAGCTTATTTTTAGCTCTTCAACCGTGTTTTATTTTTTAGGGTTTCAATTTTAAATGCCATGTATTTAATCAAACCTCTAATAATTCCCATTTCGCGCTCCTAAAAATATTTTTCAACACTCAAATAGTATGATTACGCCTCTTTTTATGAACCTCTCGTAGTCCCAATTTGTGGCCCCAAAAATAATAAATTACCAAGTAACCAATCAAGCGGCCAACTTGGATATAGAGCTCGCTCTGCTCGCGCGCATTTGGTGCATTTCAAGCTTAACTCATTTGGTAGGGTACACCGTATTTTTTTTTTTGGGTGGGAAATTGTCAAATAACTTCTCCCGCTCTGGGCGGAGCGGGAGGGTGTGTCAGACTTACTGACTAAAACCCACCTGTGTTCCTTCCGTTGCCTGTATTGCCAGGGGCCTCGGTAACCCTTTCGTACTTTCCCACGACCCAGGACCAGGGAGAGGCCACTGCTTGCGGTAGCGTCGGGGGTCGGGTAACCCTACCTTAGTTACTGCGACCAACAAGAGAAAAGTCCATAAAGTTAAAAACAAATTATTTAAAAAACAAAAAACCCGACTGCAAAAACACATAACTTAAAAGAGAAAAACTAGCATTATAATCTATAGAATTTTAGTATCGCAGGCGAGGCCACAAACCAATAACCTGAAATTAGGTGTAACTTTTGTTTGTCCCCCGCGGCGATACAAAAATTCTATAGATTATAATGCTAGTTTTTCTCTTTTCAGTTAAGTGTTTTTGCAGTCGGGTTTTTTGTTTTTTAAATAATTTGTTTTATTTCCAGCTTTTTAGTTTTATATATGGAATTGACTCATTACCAGCTGTTATTTGATATTGATATTGTTGTCATTTATTTTAAAAAAACCTTCCCCTCCCTTTTTTGTATTTGCAGATACAATATACAAATATTATATAGCCTAATGTCACTCCTACAATTTAGACAAATCTACCGACACCTCTAATGTTTAAATCCATTAAGCCGTTTAGGCTACAGAGCGTGCCAAAGAAATAGACATACATACATACATACATACATACATACATAAAATACTCTCGAAAAAAATTACCCTCCTTCTGGGGCAGTCGGGTAAAAAGAGGCTCAATTATTGTAAAAAATGTACCTACATCATTACAAATGCAAAAAGTTTTTAGAGGTACCTAATTTAAAAATGTTTCCATCATTCGATGGTTAATAAGTTTTTAGAGTTAAATACCAGTTAAATATTTCCCATTTTAAATCTGCCCATCGATTTAGAACTTTTCGATAATGTACCAAATCGGGTACAGATAACTGTCATACCTAGTAAAATAATAAGCCAATGTGTTACAATCCATAAGGGTGTTACTAGCTTGTCGGGGTTGGCACATTTGATTCGGCAGTATTATTTTTCTGAACAACAAAGCCGACCCGAAGCAATAACTATACACATTTGGATTTCATTCGGCTCGTGCCGACCGGCAAACTTCATTTGGCACCTCTCCTCGCATAATTATGGTCAGCTCGGCTTTCGATTCAACATTAATAAAATGACCCCTAGTCTACCAAATACGGTGTCTAATCGTTTCGAACGTCAATAATAAATGAGTTATCGTGCGGTTCTGATGAGAAATTACGAATTTTACGTGGAGATAAACCATCTAGGTTTGCTTCTGTATAATGTTCCATCAGTCTTCATACTAACGACATGTTACTCAATATGAGTTCTGACCTCTGGTACCCAATTACTGAAAGGCGTGAATATCCTAAAGATAACGGGAGCGAATTTCTTCTTGTAATCTACGTGTATAACAACATCGTTAATATGTAGTTTGGGATAATGTAAAGTGTCAAATAGATACCTATTAACTTACACACACACACAAGTTAATAATTAATAATCAATGTAAAGAATGGTAAAACAGTAGGTACTTATTTTTTGTCTTCACCTCATTTCTTGAAAACAGTCTGTTCCCCCTTTTTTGTGTGGGAATTCATCAAATAACTTCTCCCGCTCTGGGCGGAGCAGGAGGGTGTGTCAGACTCATAATGACTAAAACCCACACGTATTCCTTCCGTTGCCTGTGTTGTCAGGGGCTTCGGTAACCCTTTGGTACCTTCCCGCGACTCCGGCAGGCATCGGCCCTAGTGGACCCCTACGCTTGTGCTGACGACATCTTTTGAGGCGCGCGTGGAATACAACGCACCGTCGGCAAACCGAGCTGTTCCTCTAAAGCCGAAATAATCATTAAAAGTACATTAAATGTGCTATAAGCATTTCATTTTCACTGCGTACACGAGCAAGTCCAATATAATAGTCAAATAAGTTTAGGAAAAAATTACTTTTTTGCTGTGGTTTCTTTCAGCGGTATAATATTCTATTTATGTAAGCCTCCTTTTCCAAGTAAAAAGCTATTTTTCATTCTAGCGTCAGATAAAAATTGTAGCCATTTTTACATAGATACATACATACCCGCATCCCGACGTTTCGCATCAATCTTGTAGAAAAACCTCCCCTTACAGGCCAGACGATCCATTTAATTGATGTGACGTCACATGTCTAACATACCCCCGACATACTCTGTACATTTTTATATGTTTACGGTTTTATTTAGGGGCTCGTGGCTTACTAATAACAGCCCCACGGGTTGATAACAGGCTAAGCTACACTTTCCAAGGTCGGTCCGTGGATGGGTCACCATTTATAACATATCGAGACCCTTCCGTGCCTCGGAAAGCACGGTAAGTCGTTGGTACAAGCTGTCATTCATAGATCTTTGATAGTCGTTACGGGTCGTCCGAAGCCCGAAAGTCTGACAACCAGTCTTATCGGGGAATATCGTGTTACCCAGTACTGCTTTGTGGAGGTCAAATAGGCCGTCGCTCCAAGTAAAATACTTTTCAGCTGCATCCGGTTGGACTAGAAGCTGACACCAACATAGTTGGAAAAAGGCTAGGCAGATTGATGTCTGAAATAATTGAATATTAGATGAATTATATTAAGGTTCTGAATTTAGGGCCTTTTAGCCTCTAGGTTAGGTATCGGAGGAGTTTAGGAGCTAGATTTGTATTCGTATTGTTCTCTTGTATTTCACTAAATTAAGTAGTTAAAAAAAGACAAGGTGATGGTTTTATTTAGGCACGCATTATTTTCGTACCCTTTGAACGCCAGACTCCGGAAACCTAAGTACTTATGCACCAATGGTGTATCAGAGTCGAGTCGATTTCAAGCACAAGTTATACATAACATACATAATCAGCCGATAATGTTCCCACTGCTCGGACACGGGCCTCCTCTCTGTGAGAGGAAGTTGAAGCACAAGTTGAGTTTCAAGAATTTTCTAACAATTTGAAATAAATCAGGCAAACCCGGAAAAGATACGATATATAAAACTTTTGTATTCATTTATCTGACTCGGTCTATTACCATAATGTTATTGATAGCCATTGAAAAGGCGGTATTGCTTCCCTCATATTTGTATAATTTTTCTCAAACAATTGTGTTACCAACTCTCAAACTCTCAACTCTTGAAACTTTGGCAAATCCAATCTTTAAAAAAAAATTAAAGTTCTTTTATCCAGTTAAAGCCAAGGCATTTTTTACCTACCGCACTTTTACCTACCACTCTTTCGACCAGCGACGTTTTCTTTTTTACGATCAGGTGAAAGTAGCAACACTAGCTGCAGCCGAATCTGCCAATATCAACTGTCTTAATTTTAAAGCTAGAACCTACTTTCCCTAATACTCAAAAATTGTACTATCATAGATTCATAACATAAAACAATAGCGTCTTCTTTCTGAAAATAAAGATAATAAACTGTTCACCTTCAATAAAACCTGTTACGAGCTCCCTCCCTACATAGATGAGAAATTAAGTACACACAGCCGCACAGCTTGCACCCTTGTTGTACATACAAACACGTTGAATTTAATTTGGAACATGCGCTGCCCTCTGTACGAGGCTCTTGTTTAGTTATTAGAAGTTTGTGTACTGTTTAAAGGTAGAAAGAGTATTATCGTAGATATGGATGTAAATAACTTCCATAACTATAGGTACAAATCTGCTAAAATCTTAAATTCATACATTCATTTACTGACAGACAACGCACAGCCTACCGCTGGGTCAAGAAATATTAAATATTTCACAAGATTTCTTCATGTAGCGAAAGTGAGCACTCAGGAAGGATTTCAAGAAATTATATCCCAAAGAGAACAATATGAACAGAGATAACAAGAACTTGATGACGACGCCGAAGTAGCAACAGTACATAGGGCATAGTAAATATTATGCCCGAATAATCTCGTTTCTCGTTGACGTCCCGTTCATGATGCGGTAGACAAACAGTGTAAGGGGGTGAAATAGGGGACAACAGTTTGTTTGTTTAGAAATATCATTTAGCACACAGCTTGTAAAAACGAAATTCTAAAAGTTGAGAGAGAAATAATCCACAATTTCAAAATAAATGTATTTTTTTTTTTAATCATAATCTAAAGTCATGTATTCAAACTTGGCTGAGAATCAGCAGTTTTCGAACGTCAAAATTACATAAGACAATCCCCCAAAACGCCCGCCCTTCACCACTTCCTAGGGCTTTAGTTGGAAAGAAGAAGTTGCGCAATAAACTCCATAGAAGCACAGATGTCTGTTCAGTTAGAAAAACTTGGTTCTATACGATTAATTTAAACTATTTGCTATATGTCAGCTAGCACACGTCACTCACAGCTACAACAAAAAAAACATTGGTAACTATACTCAAGCAAAAATAAAAAATAAAAACGTAAACAGAACTTAATACCCAAATAAAAGCCTCCAGGCGTAAAGGGCGTATCCGCTTACATACAGCTACAGCTGTAACTCAGTCACAAATGATAAACTAGGATCATCGAAGTAAAATAATTATACAGTTAATTACTAATACAAATAACCAAACCATGGCAGTAAGACGACCAGTCACCACAAGCAGCACCCGTTTACGAGCATAACGCAAGGATCAGCCATTTACCCCTCGCCATATTTGAGGGAAGGAGGCAACCCAGCCCCCGACACTACCGCAAGCAGTGACATCTAAGGGAGCATGATGAACTTGCTGCCGGTTGCTCAGGCAAGAATAATGTAATCATTCATTGTCGAGGTCGCTTGCTAACCACATATAGCAATACAACTCATAAAACAAACATTGTTGTAGATTATGTCAATAATAAATGAAAAAATTAAAATAAATTGTTAATACAGTCGAATAAAATAAGCAATTATATCAACCCTGTCAGTAAGTAAGCTAATTCTGGAGAAAGAACATAAACATTGTGTTGAGTTAATCACAGCGACCAACAATTCTAGTAGTCATTGATAGAATAGTATGCCTTTGAACAAAGGTTGGATTTTAATTTAGCTTTAAACGCATTAAAAGGCAAATCTAGCAAAGAAGAGGGTGGCGTGTTATAAAATGTTATACCAAGCCAAACAAACGAGTTAAGAACCTTATGAAGCCGGTGAAATGTAGCAAGTAATTTGTCCTTATTTCTGGTGTTAGCATTGGTAATATCACTCTTCTATTTCTTCTATCTTCTATTACAGTTCCGATAGACAGAATAATCATTTTTGTAAGCTGTCTATAATGAAACTCCAGTCATTGTTGGTATTTCATAAAAATGTAACGTTGTCATTTCATCCCGTTGCCAAGTTAAGTAGCTTATAATATTTATTTCATACTCACCCTGCTACACACGAGCTACTCATTTACACTAATCACCGGAGGCCATCACTACATATACGAGGGCGATATTGAAAGTTTTTAGAACTGGCCACTTGTAAACGATATAATAAAAAAACAGTTCAAATTTTGAAAATGGAACTCTTTGCCAATATTATTGTGTACGTATTTTATTTATATGTCATTTGTTTACGATTTGGCGGCAAATTGAAAATTGTCTGTGTTACGTGCAAGAATTGAACGCGAGAAAATGTTCGTACAATGATTTTATATTATGACTTTCGATACCATTTAAGTCAACAAGAAAGTTATGATAGACTTCGATTGGCCTTTCACGATGAAGCCCTATCTCTTGCCACTGTTTACAACTGATTGAATGAGTTAAAACGTGGTCGCACTAATCTCACCGATGATCAGCGTGAGGGACGGCCTTCTACGGCGACGACTGAAGATAACATCAGTGTTGTGCGGCGTATGATAGAGACTGACAAAAGAGTGACTTATCAGCAGATTCGGACAAGCTTAGGCATCGGTATGAGTCAAGTGCACAAAATCTTTCCTGAACATTTAGCGGTCAGGAAGCTTTATGCCCGGTGGGTACCTCATAATTTGACAGAGGCCCGAAATCTCCGTCGTGTTGATTGGTGTCGTGGAATGGTTCTAAGATTTAACGGAGGTGACTCTTTCCGAGGAGTTGCCAACTAAAGTGAAGAGGGGTCGAAACGTGGGAAAAAAGATGGTGGCTTCGTTCTTCGGAAGGACAGGTCATTACGCAACAATTGTTTTAGAGGATCGAAAAACAGTTACTGCAGAGTGGTACACTAACAATTGTTTGCCACTTGTCTTGAAAAAAAATCGTAAGAAACGACCTCGCACGACAACGCCTCGTCGCACACCGCCAAGCAAACAATCGACTACTTGGCGACGTCAGACGTGGAATTACTGGGTCACCCGCCCTATAGCCCCGACCTCGCACCTTACGATTTTTATTTATTTTCGAAAATAAAAGAAAAACTTCGAGGAAAACGTTTTATGGACGCCGAGGAAGCAGTCAGTGGCTGCGTTTCATAATGCCGTCGAAGAGACCCCTAAGGACGAGTGGGTAAAGTGGTTCCATCGGATGCAGCGATGTTTTGATGTAAATGGACACAATTTTGAAAATATATAATAAAACTAATAACTTGCTAATTTGTTCAGTTTTTGATTTTCTTAGAACTTTCAGTATCACCCTCGTATAACTCAACTTTAAGATTGGTACATTTGTCAGTTCCTTTTATTTTTATATTATTTTATTATATCTCTTTGATAGAATGTATGACGTATTTGTATTATAGAGGTCAAACAAAATTAATTGCTAAGTGTCGCCTACAACAGAGGAAGAGATGTCGAAATACGGATACATTATATCTAGTTCTGACACAGATGTTCAAATCTGATCAAAGAATAAAGTGTATTAATTAAGTGTATAACCTTATTATTTAAATGTCTGTATATTTTTGAACAAAGAAATTATTCTTATTCTTACCACCCACAAACAAGATATTCCACATTACCAGACATGAGCCGCACGGATCGATCGATGGTTAAGATAAGTTTGCCGCGGTCAGTTCGTGGATGAGTGACCATCCAATACATATCAAGACCCCTCCGTGCGTTAGCAAGCACGTTAAGCCGTTGGTCCTGGCTGTCATTCATCGAAATGACAACCAGTCTTACCAAGAGGTATAGTATTACCCAGTTACTGGGTCGTGGAGGTCAGATAGGCTCTATGTATGGAGCGGGAGGGTGTGTCAGACTCTTACTGATTAAAACCCACCCGTATTCCTTCCTGTTGCCTGTGTTGCGGGGGCCTCGGTGACCCATAAGTACCTTCCCGCGACCCCGGCAGGCATCGGCCCTAGTGGACCCCTACCTTTGTGCTGACGACATCTCTTTGAGGCGCGCGTGGAAGACAACGCGCCGTCGACTCGGGCCTGGTACTTACCGGACGGTGAGCTACCCATTGCTCACCGTCCGCAAGCCTGCGCCTACGGTGGCCGGAAATCCGCCCGGGATTCCCGACGCCCAGGGCGGCGGGCCGGTGGCGGGCGGCGGCTAGGGGCGAGAGGGCGCGAAACATGCCTTACCCTCAACCGTCCCGCCTCCTCCTTCGCGAGCATTACTGCTTCGCAGAAGGAGGTGACGGCTTCCAAGCCCTCTCGCTCCGTACCATGGCCTGAACCAGGGCCGGACGCGAGAGATCTCTGCCGCCAATCGCCTCCACGAGGACACGGCGGTGCTGTGCCCAAGCCGGGGAGACCTCCACCGTAGCTGCATCTGGTTAGGCTGGAAGCCGACCCCAACAAAGTTGGGAAAAGGCTATTCAGATTAATTTTGACATTTTTAACTTAGACGCTGGTGAGAGGAACTCTTACACATTCTATTCACGCCAATATTAGCTTCCATCTTCAGATTTCATATTTCCCGAACAGAAATAACGACGTCTATATTGACGTGTTATAAATTCAGCACACAATATTACAGCCACAGAGTAGTGGCAAATGGAATGCAAACTCTGCTGCCGTCTATCAAAATAAAATAGGCTCATTGAAATATGACAGATGATTTTTCATAGAAGCATTGAAAATTACGGGGACGGGGGGTATGAAATTTGGCACAGTTAAAGTTTATATAGAGAAGCAGTGCGAAAGCTAACGTTTTTATATAACATGAATTAAAAATAAATTAAATTAATAAAAAAAAACATTACTCACGCTATCATGCGTTTGACACATGCACCAGTACTAGAGCCCCATTCCTTCAAGATAGATAGGTGACAGCTTGAGCATGGACTTGGTAAGTACTTTTTCATAGCATGGAAATAGTGTACTCATGGAATTAGTAGCACACAAATGTACAGAAGTAGACTTAATGCTATAGGCATTTTCTACCAGTCAATCTTGTCTTTTTATTTAAATAAAATATACAATATGAGAATCTATTTATCTGTAGCTATCTTTAGTTAGTAACACTTCATGCTAAGTACTTTTTGATTGTCCAACAACAGGCGATCTTTTCTAGCATCTCGCAAAATTGCTGACAAAAAAAACTAAGTTGTAGATTCGAGCACTCCATGTACTCACTACTCCGTGCCCATATTTCACGTCAGCTGTCTTGTAAGTTATTTCAGCCAAGTTACTATAAATAAACATAGAGTTAACTTGGAAGGCAGAAAGCACGTGAAAGTTATCTGAGGGATGTCTTTGAGAAGATTAGCTGACTTGGTATTCACCCTTCTTGCTAATTAAAGTTGCATTCCTTTGTCTTATTTGATTAATTTTATGAACATATTATTTCTTACTAGAGTGCTAATTTATTTATTGGTTTTAAATACGAGTCGCAAAACTTTTTTACGTTTGTACACTTTCAGTCAATAATGACCCGACGAGAATCAGAATCAGAATTTTATTTCCCCCTCATTATTATTCGAGCCCCTCATTATTGACTGAAAGTTTACATACGTAAAAAAGTTTAATTGATCAAGGACAGCTAATAAGACACAATTGATTTTCTATTGTTTGTCTCCGAATCGGTCGCGCGGGGCTTAACAGGTTATGTGTAGTAAAGTGTTTTTTAGGCTAAGTAAAAACAGCCGCATGGGTCGATCGATTAGGTTAAGCTACAGATATTCTATTTCACGAAGTCCGTTCGGCTTTGATTGTAGTAGTGACGTATCCCGACAAGCGCGCTTGTGTGTGTAAAAGTAGGTAACGTTAGCAAAAAAATCTGATATATATATTCAAGTCGAGATTTAATAATCTAAATAAAATTTTGGTTTTAAAAGTATTTACATTTTGTAAATAAATTAGATTAGGTTGCAATAAACACAAAAATATTAAGAATATGTAGGCATTTAATTAAGCATTGGTGTTACAGAATGGAAACGAAACAAGTAGGACTATTCAGTATTTTCAATCACTATCAGATGAATTTTCGATTTCCGATTCCGTTTTGCTGTTGTCAGAATCATCTTGTACATTGATTATAAATTCAAAATCGAGATCAAAATATTTCAAGTAGTCTTTTTCAATTTTTTCAACATGAGCACAAGTTTTTTGCCACGTTTCACTGCTAACTTGGCCCAAACTTTCATTGATCAGTCTTTCCGTATTCGTCATGTTTTGCACGATATTTTTAGATGCGACATAATTTTTAACGATCCCCCAAATATTTTCAATCGCATTTAATTCTGGGTGATAAGGGGGAAGGCGTAAGACATCAAAACCCTTGCTTTTTATAAAATCGTCAATCTTGTAGATTACGTGTTGGGCTTTGTACTTCTTTATTGTATCGTACAATTCCAATTTAAGAAGAGATTCATCAAATGCTATACCCTTATCCCTGAGCCATTGCTGCATATCGGCTTTCTTTGTAGATTGCGTCGGTAGTCGTTCAGCCCGTGTGTTGTGATAAGATGCATTGTCTAAGACAATGACAGAGCGCGGAAGTAAATTGGGTAGCAACTTTTCATTTAGCCATTTTACATAGTTATCATAGCTCATATTTGAATGATAATCACCAGCTGTTGAGTTGGCCTTATAAACCAAGGAAGCATTTTCAATAAAACCATCCTTGGTTCCCGCGTGCACTAAAATAAAGCGAGTGCCTGTGCTATTTTTTTTTTTTAAAACGGAGTTCTTTCCTTTTTCTTTGCCCAGGTGTTGTTTCGCACGTGTGTCGAAAGGACGTAGCTCTCATCGGTGTAGACAATGGGCCGACTTTGAGAGCGGTACTCTGTTATTTTTTTTTATATTTTAAACGCCACATTTGTACATGACGCTCCGTCAAGACTTTACGGTTGTTCTCTGTTTTGCGCCGCTTGTAACCTAATTTCAACAGTAACTTGCGAACAGTTTCTAAACAACCTTCGAATCCGATTTTTTCATTCAATGCTGTTCTTAACTTAGCTAATGTTGGAATTTCTTTATGGACAATATGGAAATCTTGTACAGTGCTGCGAACCACATCGGCTGTAAAATTATCTATATCCACTTTATTATCTCGCTTTCTCCTTTTCTTCATAGGTGAAGTGAATTTTGATGAAGTGGATGGCAATTCCTTCTCTTCTTTTAATATTCTTTGAAATGTTTTTTGGCTCACACCCGTAGCTTCAGCTGTACGGCGTGTAATGTCTCGTAAATGAGACAAATCACAGTTGAGTTCCATTAATGATTTTGTAAATTCATATTCTTCTCGCAGAAAATGATAAACACTAGCTATCATGTTTCGACCCTAAAACAAAATGTAATCAAAATAATTATTAATATAAACATTTTATAACACAAAAAAACATTCATTTTATAAATACTTCTATTGCTATATTAAGTATCTTTGTATAACATTTTAATTGAAAACGTATAAATAAACATTACCTCACTATGGACAACTCTTCTTCGTTTTGTTGCCATGCTGACCTTACTCCGTGAAACAATTTGGCGCGAACTAAAAACCACTACTGATCCTGACCGTGTCCCGATCGACACTGAGCGCTCTCGAGGTTACGCACACAAAAACAATGTGCATGTGCACGCTTGACAACATTCATAGCCAAACGGACTTCGTGACATAGAACATCTGTACGGTTACCGCGGTCGGTCCGCGGATGGCCAACCATCTCTACATACCGAGACCCCTCCGTGCCTCGGAAATATATTATACAATACTGGTATTCAGCTGCATCTGCATGTCGATTCTGTAAAAATCTCACCATGAAAGCTCGCGTGGAGTGAGCTGTCAGTGTCATCTCACTGATGCTAGGGAGTGACCAAGCATTACATTTATAATCATAATCGATATTTTAATTATATTTTTATGCTAATTCTATTGATCATTTTATATTATTTCAAAACTAGTATTTGTGTTAAATCGTTACTATTTAGGGTTTTTTAAAAATAAAAAAGCAAAACAAAAATTCAGTCAGAAACTCAGTTTGGTTTTTTTTATTCCAAAAGGTTTGGTAATTTTCGCAGCCGCCATCTTGCTTTTTGGATTTGACCACACTATCGGCTTTAACACCCCCGAAAACCATGAAAACGACACCCATGATGAAAAATCTGACTTTTTTTGCAGCCGCCATCTTGATTTTTAATTTTGACCTCACTATCGGATTTAACACCCCTGAAAACCATGAAAACGATACCCATGATGAAAAATCTGAATATTTTCGCAGCCGCCATCTTGCTTTTTAGATTTGACCTCACTATCGCCTTTAACACCCCCGAAAACCATGAACACGACACCCATGATGAAAAATCTGAACATTTTCGCAGCCGCCATCTTGCCTTTTAATTTTGACCTCACTATCGGATTTAACACCCCCGAAAACCACAAAAACGATACCCATGATGGAAAATCTAAAAATTTTCGCAGCCGCCATCTTGTTTTTTAGATTTGACCTCACTACCGGCTTTAACACCCCTGAAAACCATGAAAACGACACACATGATGAAAAATGTTTGTAGCCGCCATTTTGGATTTTGGTATAAAGGTGGTAAAACCAAACATTTGTTTGTCGCGAATTTAAAAATAAAAAACGGGAAATTAAAAAAAAAAACTCAACTTGATATTAAATAACAGCACATCACGCGCAAGCGCGGTGTGATCTTATCACTTCACCCGATTCTCGTTGCCATGGCAACATCACTTCACTTGGGCTGCATGAAGTGAGCCTAGCCGCCCGCCGGCCGGTGCGCGCGCTGCGCGAGTTTCAGTTGAATCTGTTGAATTTTGTTATAGACGACGGTGATTTTATGAATATTATTTTATTATTGGCAACGCGTTGGTCGGTATAAATTTACCTACCTAAAATAAAATATTAGAAAGGTACTTATTAAATAATCCGCACGTTTTTTATTCGAATGGTTCATGTACACAGACACACACATCGTTTAGTTAGGTTTCCACATAGTTTATTAGGGGATAAATTCTATGGTCCGTCAGCCAGGCACACTTTTAGCACTCGATCACTTGATACACTCGGTTATCTCTTCTTATTGAATAGATTTGGGTTAATAACAACGCTGAATAACGTCGCACAGTCTTTAGTCGACTCAATCCACTATCGCTTCTTCAAAACACATCGCGGTTGGGTCACGGGATTGCGTTTATTTAATCAGTTAACTGATTATGATCAATAGAATTAGCATAAAAATATTATTAAAATATCGATTATGATTGTAAATGTAATCCTTGGTCCATCCCTAGTATCAGGTGGGATGACACTGTCAGTTCACTCCACGTTCACTTCACTTAAGTTTTCACGGTGAGAAGGTTACAGAATAGCACTGGTGGTTTGACTGGCAGCTGACCCAAACATAGTTGGGAAAAGGCTAGGCAGATTGATTTTTGACAATAACAGTCAGTAGTCTAACTTTCAGTAAATTCGAAAAAAGTATCTATAACACACACATAATCAGCCTGTAGTGTTCCCACTGCTGGGACACAGGCCTCCTATGTGAGAGGGAGTGGGCCGTAATCCACCACGCGGGCCCAGTGCGGGTTGGTAGATGTCACATGTCTTCGTACCTATAAAACAACGTTTATTTTTGGACACAAAATACATATGTATAATTTGGTTTTTGTTTATTCTTGTGTATTCTTTGTCCATTTGTAAAAAAAATAATTTGTAAAAGTACCACAGTTTTTAAAGTAATAGTATCTTTCTACTATATCAAGCAATCCCCTTTGACGTCATTCCACCAATGTATCAATTTACACAGAAATGACTTCGTAATAATCTGCTAAAGCATTTTCAACTTTACCCATTTATAAATATGGTTTGATTCAGTTTGTCTGAATATTTCTGCCATATTATTTTCTCCTTTGACTTTTATAGGGCATTTTCAGTGTATATTTTCTTAGATTCAGTGGTACTTTTCTAGGTAATTTTCATGCTAATAGAGGATTAAAGAGGGAAAAAGGCATTCTATGTATGCCAGGGACGATTCTGGGCAATATAGTTGGCGCCAGCTTTGTATTGAAAGTAAACTTTATCTAAAAGTCATGATTTCATATTTCTTTAAAAAAAAACTGAGCCTTTTTGATTGTTATTGAAGTAAACTTCTTTATTGGTACGAGAAAATAGTCTTTAGTCAGCACGTTTGAGACAGAAAAAAGTGTAACATTTTGACCATCAAGATACCAGCTATTTCATTAAGGCTCTCAAAAGTTGTTAATTTACTTTATTGCGCCTGGTATTTATTACATAATATAGAACGAAAGGAACTTCGTTCCAATCGGGTCTTCATCTACTTTTTGTTTGTTTTTTTAGGGTTCCGTACCTAAAAAAGAAAAACAGTACCCCTATAAGATCACTCGTGTGTCCATCCATGTTGTCTGTCCATCTGTCACAGCCGAATTGCTCCGAATCTACTGGACCGATTAAGTTAAAATTTGGTACACGTATGAATTTCTGTGACCCAAACACGGACGTGTAACGTAAATAAATGAATGTTGAATATGGGGGTCACTTTTGGGGGGAAATTAGAAAATTAAAAAAAGGATTTGCAAACTGTATCGAGTGATATATTTAATGAAATGGTTTGTTGTAGGGATTTCAGATTTTTTATTTTTGTAGTTTTCAAATAAATACTTTCAAAGTTTAAGAAAATAGATGAAAATTGACATTGACCCCCCCACCTCCAAAACTACTCAGCCTATTTTTTTAATACAGAAAATAGTTCTATACTTAAAGATTCCTATATTAAGTATTTGGTCTTAAAGTAACATAGTAAATCTCTCAATATTGTGCGTACAAACTTACATTTGCAATTGGATGAATGAGGGAACATGTTTTTCAACTACAATGTTAAGTTTGTCCTAGGGATAAATTCATCCCAACTACGGAACCCTTCATTCTGCGTGGTCCGACACGCACTTGGCCGGTTTTTTAAGACTTGAGCAACGGTTTTTTTATAACTGCCGTCATGAAAATCTGTCATTTTCACCACTATTTATCATTAAGGTGCCAAAAAGCGCTTTGTATTTGGACAGCCGTTATTGGGTGACCCATCACTGATTTCTTAGGAAACTAACCTGTAGTGTGGTAGGCGTGCTCAATCTCTGTCCATTTTTTTAAATTATGGTATAAAAATACTATCTCTCTCCTTAAACATATTACAAACTTACATTACAAAATTATTACAAACTTACATTTGCAATTGGATGAATGAGGGAACATGTTTTTCAACTACAATGTTAAGTTTGTCCTAGGGATAAATTCATCCCAACTACGGAACCCTTCATTCTGCGTGGTCCGACACGCACTTGGCCGGTTTTTTAAGACTTGAGCAACGGTTTTTTTTATAACTGCCGTCATGAAAATCTGTCATTTTCACCACTATTTATCATTAAGGTGCCAAAAAGCGCTTTGTATTTGGACAGCCGTTATTGGGTGACCCATCACCGATTTCTTAGGAAACTAACCTGTAGTGTGGTAGGCGTGCTCAATCTCTGTCCATTTTTTTAAATTATGGTATAAAAATACTATCTCTCTCCTTAAACATATTTTTTTATTTTCTTTGTCCTTTGCACCTGTTTTGGTTCTTAACACTAATTTTATGATTATTATTGAATATACTATATAGATCATTTTAATATGTTCTATGTATATATAGCGGGTTAACCTCCCCTCGCCTTTTCAACTTGTACATAAACGAGCTCATCGGGGGGCTTAGCAGCACCGGAATTGGATGCCACGTTGACGGGGTATGTATTAATAACATAAGTTACGCTGATGACATGGTGCTGTTGAGCCCCTCAATCAGTGCGTTGAGAAGAATGCTGAATATTTGTGAGTCATATGCTGTGGCCCATGGGCTCAAATACAATCCAACCAAGAGTGAGTTTATGATGTTCAAGGCGGGCAATAAATGTTATGAGGTTGTACCAGACATTCACTTGTGTGGTGTTTTAATAAATAGAGTAGGAAAGTTTAAGTATTTGGGCCACTGGGTCACCGATGACATGCGAGATAATGTGGACATCGAAAGGGAGCGTAGGTCGTTGGCTGTCCGTTGTAATATGTTGGCCCGTAGGTTCGCGCGCTGTAGTGATCAGGTAAAGAAAACACTGTTCAAAGCATACTGCCAGTCTTTCTACATGTGCAGCTTATGGATCGGCTATACGCAGCGGGTATACAGCGACCTGCGAGTTCAGTATAATAATGCGTACAGGGTGCTGATGGGGCTGCCAAGGTTCTGCAGTGCGTCGGGTATGTTTGCGGAGGCTGGCATTGACAACTTTGCCGCAATTATGCGTAAGCGTTGCGCCTCTATGCTTGAGCGGTTGCGATCCAGTACCAACAGAATCCTGTGCGTAGTAGCTGACAGATGGGACTCCCCGTTGCTCAAACGATGGGTGCGACTGCATACAGTCAAATAATGCCATGCATATTATTGAGATTTTGTTATTATAATTTTGTACTAACACTATTTCTTAAGCCTTATCTTGTAACTAACACATTTATGGACTTTTCCGAAATAAAGTATTATTATTATTATTATTATTATTATATATGTATTTTATATATTTAAATGGTACACCACAGACTACCTGCAGTATTGTCTCTCCTTTCCCCCCTAATCCATCCAAAGGTCGTCTTCAAAAGATCGCTTTTAGCGATAAGACCGCCCATTGTGTCACCCTATGTAAAATTTCTACATTTTTATCTGTAATTTTTATAGTGTACATAATAAAGAGTATTCTATTCTATTCTATTCTACCACTTAGGAGTTTAATGCATTCGCCAGACTAGTTTGATTTTCTCCATCAGAATGAACTTTTACACCATTCAAAAGTAAAACCGGAAATTTATAAATACTGGCACAGGTTAGTACGCTTTTTTTTTGTGTGGGAAATCATCAAATAACTTCTCCCGCTCTGGGCGGAGCGGGAGGGTGTGTCAGACTCTTACTGACTTTCCTTCCATTGCCTGTGTTGCCAGGGGCCTCGGTAACCCTTTTGGACTGCCACGCGACCCTGGCAGGCATCGGCCCTAGTGGACCCCTACACTTGTGCTGACAACATCTCTTTGAGGCGCGCGTGGAATGCAACGCGCAGTCGACCCGGGCCTGGTCCTTACCGGACGGTAAGCTGTCCATTGCTCTCCGTCCGCAAGCCGTCCGAAATCCGCCTGGGATTCCCGACGCCCAGGGCGTCTACTGCGGCGGCTATGGGCGAGAGGCCGCGAAATTTGCTTTTCCCTCAACCGTCCCGCCTACTCCTTCGCGAGCATTACTACTTCGCAGAAGGAGGTGATGGCTGCCCATGCCCTCTCGCTCCAATCGCTCCGCTCGCCTCCACGAGGACATGGTGGTGCTCAGCCCAAGCCGGGCAGTCCTCCACCATATGCTCCACCGTGTCCTCCGGGCGATCCACACAGTGGTGACACCCGGGCATTTCCTCCCGCCTTATCCGACACAGGAACCGCCTGAAGCTGCCGTGTCCGGTGATGCCCTGCGTCAGGCGGAAGGTGAGGACGCCGTGGTGCCTCTTTAGCCACTCCGTGGAAGGATAATATACACTAAACCCCATTAAGTTATACTTATACCGGGTCTAAATTTTCAATAGCTCAATTATTTACCTACAAAATGGACGCAAAATACAGCACCAACAGAGTACCTCCATTCCGTTTATCACAAAATTTTCGTGCAAACACTTAGATTGCATTTGAAAGCTTCGGAGTGAAAGTCCGTGTAGGAGTGTTAGATCCTTTTATCTGCAGAACAAATTACTAGTACACTGTGAGCCACGATTAGGTGTACAGTTTATTTATGTGGATTAATTGGTGTGCCGAATAGAGGTTGATTAAGTGCCCGGGCGTTTTGTAAACGTCTCTGTAGTTTTATGAGTAGGTGTTTACGAGTATTTTTTTATAATAAACTAGCTAGCAGACTTGACCATCGTTGCCCTGTCCAAATTTCAAAACCCATACGAAACAGCACTTTTAGTTTTTCCCGAATTTTGCAATTTTCCGGGAAAAATATTCCGACTATTACAAACATTTTATAACAAGAAATAACCAAATCGGTGCTGCTGTTCTCAAGTGATACCTCAAAACGGAAAAAAATACCCTTAGAGGACCACTTCGTTGTCCGTCCGTCCGTTCGTCTTTCTGTCTGTCTATCAAAAGACCCTTTTTTCTCAGGAACGCGTGGTATCAATTTCAAATTAATATCAAATACGTAGATCTACTGTCCCTTGGAGCTTTAAAAATATCTAAATCTATATAAATTAATCTTCTTAGTCCACGCAATAAAAAAAATACGGCCATTTATGAGACACATTTTTATACTCGCAAACAAATCAAAACACCTACGTGCTTGTCAAGTAATTTTGACTGTCTAGAAGGACCCCCATTAGGACTTTGCGACTGAATTCGGTCGTAAAGCGATCGCTATCTATGTACAGACTGCAGCCCCTGGGGACGGTAGTGCCCCCGCTAAGACGCGCCACAAAAAGTCACTATTGCATGACACAACATTAAAGACCATTGACTTAATTAAGTCACTGGTATGGGCTTATGGTAAGAAATTTCTTACCATAAGCCCATAGGAGTGTCATTGCGATGGCCACGAAACCGCCAAGCCGTTTATTTTGACCTAGGTTTAGTACATTCGATCTGGACTGTCTCTTAAGATACAGGTTTACCTAGATCTCTTAAATGCCGCGTGATACACCATTGGTGCATAAGAACTTCGGTTTCCAGAGTCTGGCGTTCAAAGGCAGGGTTATAATACTTTAGTACAGATTTTAACATAGAACTAAATGTATACAATGTACAGCATT
Source organism: Atethmia centrago (assembly GCA_905333075.3). NCBI lineage: Eukaryota > Metazoa > Arthropoda > Insecta > Lepidoptera > Noctuidae > Atethmia > Atethmia centrago. The sequence goes on from HG995369.1 coordinate 26,223,389, forward strand.
TCATAATGAATCACCTAGGTTCCCATCTGCATTTTTATGGCTGGTAAATTTATTATTATTATTATCTTTTAACAGTGAAAGCCTTAAGTAAGTCGTGGAACCTACTTTATATGAAATGTTTTTGGTGACATATATTATGTTCTCTTATTGGATTGTGGTCTAAATTATTTCAGTTAGGTGTTTTGTGTAGTAATTTTATGATTTCGTTATCAACATAACTTACTAAGGAAACTCCCTCTTTTCTTTAGGTGGGAAATCATCAAATCACTTCTCCCGCTCTGGCCAGAGCGGGAGGGTATATCAGACTCTAACTGACTAAAACTACCCGTATTCCTTCCGTTGCCTGTGTTGCCAGGGGCTTCGGTAACCCTTTTGTACCTTCCCGCGACCCTGGCAGGCATCGGCCCTAGTGGACCCCTACACTTGTGTTGACGACATTTCTTTGAGGCGCACGTGGAATACAACGCGCCGTCGACCCGGGCCTGGTCCTTACCGGACGGTGAGCTACCCATTGCTCACCGTCCGCAAACTCGCGCCTACGGTGGTCGGAAATCCGCCCGAGATTCCCGACGCCCAGGGCGTCTCCTGCGGCGGCTAGGGGCGAGAGGGCGTGAAATTTGCCTTTCCCTCAACCGTCCCGCCTCCTCCTTCGCGAGCATTACTGCTTCGCAGAAGGAGGTGACGGCTGCCCATGCCCTCTCGATCCGTACCATGGCCTGAACCAGGTCCGGCCGCGAGAGGTCTCTGCCGCCGATTGCCTCCACGAGGACACGGCGGTGCTCTGCCTAAGCTGGGCTCCACCGTGTCCTCCGGGCGATCCAAGGAAACTCCCTTAACAGAAGATCTTTTTATTGAAAAAAATTAAAATATTTCAGCTACCTACAATTTCTTTGGATATTGAATTAAATTAATCCGTAATTATAGCTCAAATTCAGCGCTAAAGGTACTATTAAAAACAAACCATCGTTTATTTCTGGCAATAAAATTATACTCCTCATAAATTTTATTCAGACGCTAATGAACGATAAAAAAAGTTAGGTCCTATTTATTTTTCTTGAAAAACACTTTGGAGAATGTTTTTTTCTTACGCAAGTAATTTTTTTGTGGAATAATGACTTGTTTGACCTACCGACTCGCGGTAAAATGAGCAATTGCGTGGGAAAATGAGGGAAAATCTTTCAAGCAGTAAATTTGCCTAGCGCATCGAACTGCTTAAAATAAACTCACCATAGTCCGTACTATGGTGGGTTATTTTACCAGTGGTAGAAGATAATTCTGATATTAACATGGGTTAATCACCAGAACTTTTTCAACCTTCTCGTAGTTAGGAGGAGAGGAATCTTTCAGCACTGTAGCAAGTAACAAAATGTAGTGTTGTAAAAAAACTTACATGACAGTGTAATATTATTTATGATGGACATTTATAACCAATGACTTGAATATTAATCATTCGCTTTATTATGATGACTAAAACCTATAATATTAATAAGTGTAAAGTTTAGATAATCATGTTTATAAGTGATTGTCGGTAATAGTTTATATAATAAATTTATAAATACGTTTATTTATATAAATGTTGTGATGTTACTTTATAATTGGTCAAGGACAGCTAATGAGACACAATAGATTTTCTATTGTTTGACTCCGAATCGGTGTCGCGTGGGGCTTAACAGGTTAATAAGCAATGTATTATTGTATAATATTAATCTAGTAGTACGTTAATCTGTTGCGCCCTTACAGGGCTGTACTCATTAGTTAAGTCTAGTCTTAGCCTCTATAACTTTGTGTACTTTGTGCAATAAATGAGTAAGTAAATATAAACTTTCTGTGTCTAGGTACTTTATAATGCTCGCCAGTTTAAACTCTATTGCACTGAGTGTGACGTGCCAAAACTTGTTGGTAGTGAAGTCGGTTTGTTTCACAATGTTGTCTTTGAAGTCACAACTTATTTAAATATACGAAACTCAAAACGTTCTGCTTAATTAATGGCACTCAGATATAGCTTTCTCAAATTAAAATTGTTTTGAAACTAATATGTCTCTGCTTCAAAATACGCTTATAATTTTACTATGGCAGTATTTAATTTACGATAAAAGATTAGGAGTAAGATATTTAACATTATTTTAAATTATTCATTTTTGCTTTGTGAAATCGAAACGTGGCAAATCTAATGTGACTTTTTCAAATTCTTGTTTTGTAAGCTCATTTAAGGCACCACTTCTTCCGTCAGTTTTCACAGCGCAAGATCGGAATCTGAGGAAGTTCATTCTAGAACAATGGTTCTCGAGTACCCGGGCCTAAATCCATACTAATAGAACAGTAATTTGGTGCTCAAGCTACCGGGATAGTTTTCCGGGAGCTTTGAAAGTTGTATTGATTTCTACGTGCTATCCTCAAATGTTCACTTTGCCAACACGTTGTTTTTATGCCGCTCGAACCGCCATATTAGAAAAATGGCGCCATATTAGAAAAATATTTATTTTATTTTATTAAACTATGTACTCGTAGCATATTTTCCGGCCACACGCGGGCGAGCCGCGTTCAAAAGCCAGTCATGGATTAATTATTAATTTTACATTTTGTGTAACTTCAGCAAAAACACAGAAAATCCGTTTATTCAAACAAGGACGAAACCAACGAGTCAATCGAAGCTATACCTATCATACCTGGATTTTACTTGCAGAAGCCAAAAGACTTATCCAAATCTTTGTTTGAAAGTCCAAAAGCTTGGCCTGATGATGTGTTTGGTATTCTTAGTAGTGAAGATAGCAACACCAGGTAAATTTTTGAATTCTATAAAATATTTATTTTTCTAACATCATTTGTCAATTCTTCGCAGCGGTGCAGAGAGCAGTGGTGGCCCAGTGGTAATGGCCCCGACTTAGGAGTTGTAGGTTGTGGGTCCGAACCCAGGCTGCTCTCAAAACGGTGAAGAAAAACATCGTGACGAAACCGGCATGTCCTAGAACCAAAAATTCGAAGACATGTGACATCTACCAACCCGCACTGGGCCCGCATGGTGAATTACGGGCCACTCCCTCTCACAGAGAGGAGGCCTGTGTCCCAGCAGTGGGAACATTATAGGCTGATTACGTAGTGTAAATTGTTTTGCATACTGTTGTATAGATTTTTTTTTCTCTCTCTTACTGAACAGACAGCCGTGCTGCTGGGGAGTTTGTTGCGCCACTTCTTCTTTGCAGCTAAAGCACTAGGAAGTGGTGAAGGGTGGGCGTTTTTGGGAACTGTCTTATGTAATTTTGACGTTCGAAAAGTGCTGATCCTCAGCCTAGTTTGAATAAATGACTTTTGTTTGATTGATTGATTGATTGATGTCAATTCTTCACTATCTTTTCCAGGCATAATAAAACAAGAATTAGTGCAAAGACTGTAAACAAAAGCCCACGAGATGACTATTTAAAGGTAGGATTTTTTTGACACCAAATACAATGATACTCTAAGTCTGTCTTAGGCCTAGCGCGCACTGCCGTGCGTTTGTCTTACGCATAATCTGTGAAGTATGGAATGTTTTAGAAGTGCGCGCATTGCGGTGAGAAAAACGCATGCGGTGTATTCACAGTAGGCCGGACGCTGCAAATTTGCGGTGGCGTCAAAAGATGCACCCAATACCGTTTGGGTACGTTTTTATGCAATAAATATGTGCAGATAGTTAATCTTGTATGGTAGTCCATTAAGACGACGTCGTACGGGCATCACTTTAGTTGAGTGAAGCTCGAATGGAAAGACATGCCTTTTTTTCACCGCCAGTGGGCGGACCAGCGACTGCGTTTATTTTACCATGCGGCAGAACTAACGCACCGCATTCCACTGCACCGCAGTGCGCAATCAGCCTTTTTTTATTTTTGGGTGGGTGATTATCAAATAACTTCTCCCACTCTCGGCGGAGCGGGAGAGTGTGTCAGACTCTTACTGACTAAAACCCACCCGTATTCCTTACGTTGCCTGTGTTGCCAGGGACCTCGGTTACCCTTTCGAACTTTCACGCGACCTCGGCAGGCATCGGTCCTAGTGGACCCCTACACTAGTGCTGACATCTCTTTGAGGCGCGTGGAACACAACGCACCTCTACCGCTTCTACCTTCGCGCGCTCAGCATAAGTCTAGAATTTGCGTTTTAGCAAGATGCTCCAGCGAGTTGAAATCAGCGCTGTGGAGTGGTTCCGGCCATAGCTGGTGGTTTGTTCGTGTTTCTGACACAAATAAACCATTTTTGTTCGTTTCTTTCTTAACTTCAAGTTCGTTAAAGTTTACATACGATTTGTATAGAATCAAGTTTATATAACTAAACAGACAGATGTGCTGCTAGGGAGTTTGTTCTACCACTTCTTCTTCCCAGCTAAAGCACTAGGAAGTGGCGAAGGGCGGGCATTTTTGGGGGACTGTCTTATGTAACTTTGACGTTCGAAAAGTGCTGATTTTCAGCCTAGTTTGAATAAATGACTTTTGATTTTTTTTTTTGTTACAAAGTTTCATTGGCCTTAAATATTCTATGATTGCAGGTTAAAATAGTGAAAACTGTCAAAAATCTCAATAAATATCGAGATATACAAAAGTGAGTGTTTTTGTTCATAATAGCCGCTGATGAGTGATCAGTGTTACACAAATTAAATGAGGAATATACCGGCTGACTTATTTACTATTGAGGAGCACGCCATTTTTAATAATACACCCTATTTCAGAAACAAAAACAACGAAATAACAAAAACTAAGCCGGTGAAACAAAATAAGGAGAGTGGTCATGATTTGACGTAAGTGTGGTTTGACAAACGTTAGATTATTTTGGGGAAAAAGTGAGCCATTTGTTATAATCTTCAATTTTTTCAGACACAAAAACAACAAAGTTAAAAAATCTAACGCGTATGTTGCTCAAAAAAAGCCAGTTAACAAGCTGTTGGTAAGAAAGTTTAATTAAGCAAATAATTATAATTTAATCATTAATATTAATTATATAAGTGTTTTTGAAAATTCCTAGGCTAAATCATTAAATGTATTTGATTGAACTTTTATAATAGAATACTCATTGTCATTGTATGTAGGTACAGTCGATCTTTTAATTAATTGATGTTCGACTTTTGACAACAATTCCCAGTAAAGTGAAACATCACTAAGGTTGACTCTATTTACAGTCACAAAGACAAGCAGACCTTGTCGTTTATGACGTGCAAGAAACGTTTAACGTTTTTTTCTTTAGGGTGATAAAGCAATTCCTAGGTTGACTATTCTACCATCTATTAATATTGTCAAAACTGCAGGGCCGAATATTTCAAGGGATAAAAGGTGGCATTGATTATCGAGGGAAGGGCAAGTAAGTCATTATATTATGTTTGTTGACAGTGAGATCAATGTTAGGCCGAATTTGACCAATCAATCTGAACGCTATCCGCGCTAAACCGCGTTCAAGAACTGTCAGTATCAATATTCCACATAAAGAAAAAAGAAAGAAAATACGTTTATTTGCGGTAAACATAACGCAAAAAAGAACACAAACACGAAATAACAAGTGGGGGAAAATATGCGTCACATCCACGCAAAACGGCCATCGCTCAGCATAATGCTGCGACCCCAAGCGAGACACAGCCCCAGCGCTGGTTTTCAGCGACAGCCGGCGTTGACATGATGACGTCAAACTGTTGCAGCATTCAGTGAGTTAAAAATAACAAAATAAGAAATAAAATTTATGCAAAAGTTAGTTAGTTATACTATATAATAGTTAGTTCTAAATGTTTATACAGGGTGTGGCGTAAGTAGTGGTCCACCGTTCAGGATTCGATGAACCAGATAATTAACTATAACAATTAAAAATTTTAACCATTTTTACCCAAGGGTTACGAAAATATTTCCTTTCTGTCTTTTATTTACGAAATTTCTACCTTTTATTACAAATTTGTTTGTAGTTTCAACAAAAACCATTATTTTTTCATTTTGATTTCTGCTAATTACTGGTGAATACTAGAGCTATCTTGATAAATAATGATTTTTTTTGTATATTTAGCTCTATTGAAGAAAAAGTTGGTTCTTCTCTAATTTTAACCCTAATTTTTACATACCATCGAAGTTCAAGGGCGATTTTTGTAAAAAAAACGTACTACACTGTCAGTGCCCATTTATTTAATAATATGCCTACTAAATACCGATTTCAAAATGGTATCACTATAACAGATCCTATTAAATATCAAAAAGATATTCAATTTTAATTGAAGAAAAGAAGATTTTCATTAAACTACTTTTTTAAACTTTACTGCGTTAATACTTACGATATTTGCAAAAAAATACACTACAGTGTCAGTGCCCATTTGTATAAAAAAAACTACTATTGCAGAGTTATCTAGACCTAACTTGTTACTTTAGGTATTTGAACAAAGAATTAAAAAAAAACAAATCACTTTATTTATCATTTATTATTAATCTTTGTCATGATTACAATCATTAAAATTAAACAAAATGTTCAAAATGGCCACCATTCGCAGCTATACACGCTCTGCAACGTCGAATAAACGACCGTTTAATTCGTCGGGCAAACCCGCTTTCGCTGATTTCTCTAGCTGCTGCCTGGATTCTAGTCCTCAATTGGTCAATGCTAGTGATTTCTTTGCTATAGACTTTTCTTTTAGGCAACCCCAATAAAAGAAATCTAGAGGATTTAGATCTGGCGAGCGTGGTGGCCACAATATTGGACCTAAGCGCCCTATCCACATATTTGGATACGCTGTATCAAGGTGCTCTCGTACTATAACAGCGTAGTGAGCGGGACAGCCATCGTTCTGCAGCCACATGTCTTCTTGGACTTCAGGAACGACACCTTCCAGAAGCAAGGGCAAGTCAATTTGCAAAAAACTTAAATATCTTTCTGCATTTAATGTTTCTGGCAGCTCGTGTGGACCGATTATTTGTCCGTTAATGATCTGTCTTGCCTTATGAGATGCGGATTTTCTAGCTGCCAGTTATGCAAATTATGTAGATTTAAATATCCATCTTTTTTTGCAGGATGACGCGTTGCTCCATAGTATTTTATTAAAAAACTGCGGGTCTTCTCTTATTCTGCGTAGTTTCTTACTCTACAAAATGTTACTCTCAATTGATAATCTCTTGGTAGCAATGACTGTACCCTTTGATAGTGGTATGGGTACAGTTCATGTCTTTTGAGTATTCGATGTACAGATCTAGTTGATATGCCAGTTCTGCGACCTAAGACACGGACCGATGTTGAAGGATCTTCTGTAACTAAATTAATTACCTCTTCATCGTTGTGTCATCGCGGTCGTCCTTCACCTGCACCACCTACGCCTGTGCCAGGTATCCTTCCCTCGGTGTATGCGTTATGCACTCTTCCAAAAACTCGGTGGTCTGGATGTCTTCGATCGGGATATCTCTCCCGATAAAGTTGAGCTGCTTCTCTACCGACACCTCTGCATTCGCCATAAATAAAATGCATATCAGCATATTCGCGCGGTGTGTACCGAGACATTTTTTAATTGTCACTGCACTGCACGTTTGTCCAAATCGTTGAGCAAGCCAAAGTCACCAGTACACGTAGCCAATATCGCAGAGATCACCAAAACAACAAGTCCAATCAGTAGACAAATTAAACAGAGTCCGGGGGCAGGCAGGGGTAAAAAAATGGCGGAGGTAAACACAGACAGAATAAAAACGAAACGCATACGACGCACGACACGAGTGACGAGAACGTACTAAATCATTTCGAGATTTCTGAAGATTTCAACGTTAGTAATGAAAGAGATAGCAATACCCTACCATATCTCTTCCTTATCACTCCTATTGTGCGTAACTCGATTGCGAGAGCTTCAACCGGTTTTTGTTAACAAAACAAACATGTCTCAGGTAAAAAAAGGGTCAGGGTTTTTTTACCTGACATGTTTGTGCTTTAACACAAATCACATTTGAATTGTAAAAAGTTACATTGTATCCGTTTTTGAGTTTTTATACGTTTTGTAATAGTATTGACGCAACAAAGTTTAAAAAAGTAGTTTCATGAAAATCTTCTTTTCTTCAATTAAAATTGAATATCTTTTTGTTAAATTATTGGACCTGTTATAGTGATATCATTTTAAAATCGGTATTTAGTAGGCATATTATTAAATGCATGGGCACTGACAATGTAGTACGTTTTTTTTACAAAAATCGCTCTTGAACTTGAAGGTGTTTTAAAAATGAGGGTTAAAATTAGAGAAGAACCAACTTTTTCTTCAAAAGAGCTGAATTTACATAAAAAATCATAATTTATCATGATAGCTCTAGTATTCAGCAGTAATTAACAGAAATCAAAATGAAAAAATAATGGTTTTTGTTAAAACTACAAACAAATTTGTAAAAAAAGATAGAAATTTCGTAAATAAAAGACAAAAAGGAAATATTTTTGTAACCCTTGGGTAAAAATGGTTAAAATTTTTAATTGTTATAGTTAATTATCTGGTTCATCGAATCCTGAACGGTGGACCATTACTTACGCCACACCCTGTATATGTACATATCGGCAAAGACTCAAGCGCCGCGCACCACCGGCATTGACAGCTCTTGAACGTGGTTTACATGTGCTGATCGCGTTCAGATTAATTGGTGATATTCGCGCTTAGTAAGTAGTTAGATATGGTTGTTTTAAATAAAAAAAAAACATATTGGTTATAGGTATAAAAGACCACAAAATCGAGAAACTGGTTCCGAGAGTAAAAAAATAATTGGAAAACTCCTGGTAAGCAGATTAGTACGACAGAACTTCGCATTATTTTTGACACCATTTAAAAATAATAGATAGTAGATAGTAGGTACTCTTTACGATTAGTATTCATGTATTATTACTGTAGCCTGTGGGATAGACATACCCAATGGTCGTACAATGCCCTTCATATCCAATACAACAACGCTTTCAGGGTAATGGCGGACGCACATATAAATTGGTTTTTACGCAACGATGCGAATGAGGTTTTCATCCCTAGTGCACAGAGTACGGGCCAGCTCCAACAATATCTTAACAGTGAAAAAAGTGAAATGATCGTTAGCAGGCTCGATTGCACATACATCAATCACTGCAGTGCCATCTCCCATGGCATGAAATAAATGTAAATTAAAATAAAATAAACAAACATGTTTTTAAGTTTACTAACACAATGAGTCCTTGTTACTTGAATAAAGAATGTATTATTATTATTATTATTGCAGAAGGATATTTTATACGGTAACTTAAATAAGAAGAAACATCGTGGACCTCAAAAGTATGAGTAAGTAATTAGCTATCACTACAAAATCATTAATTTCAAGAGCTCAGTATTATTTTTAGGCCGTTTTTTTTATTAATATAAATTCCGTTTTAACATATTTTCTATAAAAACCTATATTTTTTTAAGTACACTGTATAAGTTAGCTGTAAGTTTCCCAAGTAAAATAAAATAAATACCTCCAAATTATATTATTGCTTACATAAAAGTTGACGGACGATTAAAAATCAGCCCTTAACCATTTAGTTACAGGTATGATGAAACAGAAGAAAAAAAAAAGAATACTGGAGACTTGTTGGTACGTTAAACTTAGGTCGAAACCACACAGCTAGGAAATTCGCTTTGTGTCACGCTTGTTGAGTAGCGTAGCTCAAACGTCAGTGAGGTCATTGCACTCTGTAGCTCAAACGTCAGTGAGGTCATTGTACTCTAGACTATGTGTTGATTTGCTAGTCCGGAGCATGTCACCTAGCGTAGCACTGTGCATTAACCCTGTGGCCACGAGATACACGCTCAAGTGACACGCGTCTTCCGACAGCGACTGCGGAGTAAACAAATGAAAGAAATTGTTGTGAGCATGTTTTTGGGGGACTGTCTTAAGTAATGTTGACGTTCGAAAAGTGCTGATTCTCAGCCTAGTTTGAACAAATTACTTTTGATTTGATTCATGAAACAATTGACGCACGCGCGTGTCCCTTGAAGCAAGTCGCGTCGCAAGTCATATCGCCCGTAACCGTGAACAGGGCCTAAGCGAAGCACCTATCTGTGTGGTTTCGACCTTTAATATTTATGCAATACCTGTTAAACATTATTAAAATGAAGTAATAACACGTTCCAAACCGCAACCAGCCACATTATATTGTTACCGGCAAATTCAAATTAATTAAAATGCAATGTAAATTCAAATAACAGGGTATGGTTCGGGCGGCGAAATTGCAAAGTAATAAGCATATACTTACTTGGCATAGATATGTATGCAGAGTTGTCAAATCTTTATTATAATTGGAACGGTCGAGTTGTGAATAAAACAAATGTCAGTGGTAGGACTGCACGTTAGAAATGAAACCTTCTTTGTTTCAAAAACTTGTAAACATCTGTATACAAGGTGTCGTTTTGCATCCTCTTCAAATTCAAGGAGGTAACTATGCTAACGATTCTCGACACTAATAAAATAAGTAGGTCTTTTTTTTTCTTATTTACGGAAATCGGCATGTGTGGGACACGCATGTTACATCGCGGCCCTTGTGATACCGCACTGTAACTGCCCTTTTACACACACTACCGCATACGCAACGGGGTGATTTTGTTCTGTGAAAGTGGTGTATTCTAAAATACTGTCAAACTTAAATAACTAAAAAATCAAGTATTATATTTTATTGGGCAGGTATCGTAATTTTAGTTGATTATGTATATATTTCTTTAATAGCAGCCCCCTGAAATTTGACGAGGATACAAAACGACACCTTGTATATATGTACCTGAGCGTGACGCTAACGCGAGTTCAGTGCTTTCCCCGTCCCAAAAGTGCCCGACGTGCCTAAAGAAGTATTCACTTCAATAATGTAATATTGAGAGCAGTGGTGGTCCAGTGGTAACAGCCGCGACGAGTTGTAGGTCGTAGGTTCGAACCCTGACAGGTGCTTTACTTTGTGTAAATTATTTGATCACCACTGCCCTCAAAACGGTGAAGGAAAATATCGTGAGGAAACCGACATGTCTCACCAAAAATTCAAAGACATGTTACATCTACCAACCCGCACTGGGCCGGCGTGGTGGATTCTGGCCCACTCCCTCTTACAGAGAGGAGGCCTGTATCCCAGCAGTGGAAACATTATAGGCTGATTATGTAATGTAATATTTGCACAATGATAATAATTGTAGTCAGCAAAGTACATGAATGTTTAATGATTAATTGTCTGCTCATTTCACTCATTTGTGAGTGAAAAGGAAGGGGAGGCTTTTTCCCTGCAGTGGAACAACATAGGCTGTGTTATTTATTTATTATTTCACTCATTTGCTGAAAAGTGTGCAATAATATAAATCTAAATTACATACTGAATTCAATTTGTATTATTGCAGGGGAGTATTGTAAACGCTTTTCAAAATAACGGCCAGGGACGGGGGAGTGAAATGTAAGTTGTTTCGATATTAAATTGAATTTAATTATAATTAGTAGAAACACCTACATAGTCTAAGGTCAATACTCAATTATACTCATTTTGCAAGAAAACATTTTGATTGCGGATTGAACGTTGCAGAGCTAGAAAAATAGTAACCCCACATAAAACAACATTACGCCTGTAATCCCCGAGGGGTTATGCAGAGGTGTACCTATAGTACATCCACATTTCGCCAGTTATGTTTAAGTGTGATGTATAAAGGTGCGAGCCTATTACCATCAACCGGGCACAAATCCAGACTCCGGGATTGGACGGTGAGCAATGGGTAGCTCACCGTAAATGTAGGGGTCCACAAGGCCCATGCCTGCCGGGGTCGCGGGAAGGTACTAAAGGGTCACCGAGGCCCCTGGCAACATAGGCAACAGGAAGGAATACGGGTGGGTTTTAAGTTTCAGTAAGAGTCTGAAACACCCTTCCGGTCCGCCCAGAGCGGGAAAAGTTATTTTATGATTTCCCATCAAAAAAAAAAAAAGTCTCCGGGCTGCTACTGAGAAAATCCTGATGGAAAAATACAATAATAATTCGCCCGACCTGGTATCGTCCCCAGGATCTTGTGTTCAGCGGTAGCACTTGCGACCACCAGTCACGTGAACCAGTCCCAATACACACACCTGAAACACTAAACAATAGAACTATGACAGGGTCCAGCCTAACATATAAAAGTTTAATTTAGATTTCGTAGCACTAGCTACGCCGTAGCTAGTGCTACGCTAGCTACGAGGGTCATTATTTGAACCTTTATAAATGAGTAGATTTATTTTTAACCGATTTCCAAAAAGGAGGAAGTACTCAATTCAGATGTTTACCTATATTTTTTATGTATGTTGTCCGATTTCTCTGTCAATTGTGGACCGATTTCGAAAATTGTTTCTTTTTTAAAAAAAAAAAGATTTTCATATCCTTTATTTTGCTGTAAATTTTATTTTTATTTAATACTCATACACTTTAATTACAGACACCAGCGCCCATCTTTAGTTATAATGTAAGTTATGTAAAGATAACCGGTTTGTTATATTATATCAATTAACTTTACCTTTTTCTTTGGCCTAAAAACAGGTTTGAATAAACCAAAATCGGGCAGGTCGCAAAAAATAAACACTCTAATTCCGAATCATCTAAGTTTTATTTGTAATAAAAATATTTTAGGTTTAGTTTGTTTTTAGGCACTAATAAAGCATTGCATGGGAAATATTACTACTGTTGGCTAAATATCCACTTTTTGTAAACGTTTAATAAATAATAATAATAAGTTCTTTATTTCTCCTCACAATGACAAAGGTACCAGTAGAGCTTCACGTGGACTCTGACGGGTTGGAAGAATGATGCAAACTTTGATTTTTACAATCGGTATAATGACTAAGAAAAAATATAATAATAATACAAAACAAATGTGTATGCATATGGCGGTTCAACGATCTATGGACGAGACCCGCGACTCATTGCTCGTGGCTGATGTGTCGTATGCGTGTATGCATGAGACGCTGATGAACGCACTCATGCTAGGCGTTAACAACAAGCTTATTCTAGGTGTCACATATGATTTGTTTTTTTTTTTAACAATGTGAGGAGCTGGTGTCTGAGTTAGGCGTAAAACGCCTGTATTACAAATCACCAGGTCCCCACCCCAAAGAAGAACAGAAAGCCTTATAAAAAAGTGATATTACAATCTAACGTTACAGAAAAGGAGAATGTAATTTTGGGGGTAGAAGTTAAAAAGAAACTATACAGAAAAGTTACTCAAGGCACCTGTATCTGTCTATATGTGTGTGTCTAGGAGAGTGTATGCTGTTAGTGTCTAGTGTTGAGTGTCAGGTGTAAAATAAATTAATATTATTATTTGTGAAGTTACATTAGATGATATTTGCGTGCTAACAGGGTAAAATGGCTTAGGCCCTGTGTACACGGGACGGTTGCTTTACGGTATGGCGTATAAACCGCACCGTGAAAAAACGTGTCTGTCAACAAGCTTCCATAGTGATCCATACAACACTGACGACCGTGCCTACACAGGGTGAATAAACCGTAGTCTTTCACGGCAAGGAAAACGTGTGTGTACAAAGTGCCTTATAAGTATAATATTATCTGTATTTTAATTATTCATATCATGAATTTTATTCCACACAGCTCCTCTGCAGCACTTCATGATAACGTGAGTGTGACTTTGGAATATCGAGATAAAAAGTATTGTATGTCCTAATCCAGGTTATGGTCTAACCATCTGCTAAATTTCATCCAAATCTGCTCAGCCGTTTTAGTGTGAAAGCGCAACAAACAAACTCACTTTCGCATTTATAGTAATTAGGATTCACACCTCGAAATATGTATGTGTAACATTCGTCGCAATGTTCGAGGTCTATTTATAATGGGAAGGAAAAAATAATATTATTCCCCATGTTTTTTGGGGATTAAACTCAGACACTAAGGCCTATCATCCACGACGCTACTCAAAAGTAACCAGCTACATACTCAAATCACCAATGAGTAGCCAGAATGTCACAGTACTAGTATTGGCGATCTGTACACGATGCAACTTATTAAGTCGCGTTGTGTACGGATCACCATTTATAGTGCTGTGTGATTTAAGTTTGTAACTGGTTACACAATTTTGTAGCGTCGTGGACAACGAGCCTTAGATACATTTTAGTTTCTCTCTAATTTTCTTTTTTTTTTAGGAATATGAGTTGGAAAATAATGCCAAGGAATCGATGGAAATTTCGTACGTACATATATCTGATAGTTTGAAAACAATACGTTTTTTACCACTTACATAATACTGTGGTGTTTGGTATAAACATAATAAGTCGAAAATTGGTCATTTTCTGTTTTTGCCTACTCATATTTTTTTATTTTCGTTTGGTCTATTCTTTGTAAGTATCCTGCTGCTACGATTACATGTAACAGTTCGATCAACAACTGATAGGTCATAAAAAAGCAATTCTCGTTGATCAATTTATGTTAAAATAACTTAACATGACTTTACAACACCTAATATGTACCAAGTATACGATACATAACATATGTATAAGTAAGTATACTTCTGATTTTTTGACCGAACATTTTATTTTTTACCTGATAACTCCTACATAACAAAATCAAAAGTCATTTACTAAAACTAGGCTTAGAATCAGCACTTTCCGAACGTAAAGGCAGTCTCCCAGAATCACTTAACTGGGAAGAAGAAGTGGCGCAACAAACTCCCCAGGTCTATAACAATATTATATTTGTATCAAAAGAATGTTTATACAAACGAGCTTCTACAAACTATGACATCAAAAATTATCGAGTCGATCTGGGTCCCTGCTAAGCTGTTTTTTGGTGGAATCATTTAGTTGTGATTTGGAAGCCGGTTGCACCATACTTCATGTAATTACAATAAACAATCTTAATAGCATTATAAAAAGGTGAAGGGTTGATGTTTGTTAAATGTGCATATTTTTGTTGAACTTATTTTTTCCTGTTTGGTCTAAATTTGATAAGTAAGACTAACTCATAAAACATAGAACATTCACATTTTTTTTGTGGTCTTAATCATTTAAGCAAAATAAAGATAATAGATTTCATCCATTTGTTTTATTATATACTTATTCCGATTTGTGCATTTTTTTAAAGTGTGAAATTAGATTTTTTGACTTATCGTGACAGACGTGACAGAATTTGTTTTCATCATAATTAGCCTATAATGTTGCCACTGCTGGGACACAGGCCTCTTCCCTGTGAGAGACAGTTATTTTACTACCTACATTTAATTCACTACGTTTTGTATTTCTAGTGATGAAGACTATGACGGCTCCGTAAGTATTTTTATTTATGCAAAGTTGACTGGATTTTAAATCTGTATAGATACTTATACAGATTTTAAATCCTGTCAACTTTGCATAAATAAAATTATCCACTTTGTTTAACATCTTATTGCTACTGCTCGGGAAAGATAGCGAAATGCTTTTTTTTTAATACATTATCCTCTCGCGATATTGTAATCAGTATTTTAGTAATTTTTTATCATCATCATCATCAGAGCTCGACTTCAGTTACTGCTGAGCATATGCCTCTATTTTCTTGTGCCAATCCCCATGTTTCTGTGTCAGGCTTATTAGAAAGAAGAGATAAAAATAAAAAACATATTTGGTACATGCAAAGGAAATACAACAATAAAAAAGAACATTAAAACTAACAAAACTCAAGAAAAAAAAATAACAGAACGAAATAGTGAAAACAAAAAGAAGACTTGTGCGAGGCCAAAAAGGCTGAGATAGATCTCAGCATGATGCTACGATATTTGAAAAAAAAACAGACAAGTGCGAGTCAGACTCGAGCACGAAGGGTTCCGTGCCATTACCTATAAAAACGGCAAAAAAATCATGACTGTTATATGGGAGCCCCCTTAAATATTTATTTTATTCTGTTTTTTAGTATTTGTTGTTATAGCGGCAACAGAAATACATCATCTATGAAAATGTCAACTGTCTAACTACCACGGTTCATGAGATACAGCCTGGTGGCAGACGGACAGACAGACGGACAGCAGTCTTAGTAATAGGGTCCCGTTTTACCCTTTGGGTATGGAACCATAAAAAACAAATACCGCAGCGCTGTTATTCTGATAGGGCCCGCTGTGATGCCACGGTTACTCCTACGGACACAAAATAACTCCCAATAGAGGAATAAAAAATAAATAAACAATGAATTATAATAAAAAATACAAAAGTAGATGAAAACCGTATTTCTTACCATAATTTATACACGTTGCCACCGGACGACCAACACTTCCTCTTCCAGTTCTTGGACGTCACTCGGTCACTGCCTTACTTCAGCTGTCATTTCTGCACCTTGCCAATTAGTTTATAAAATATTCCCAAAAATTGCTTTCCAGCTTTACTTAAGATAACTATTACTTACAAACATTTCAGTACTTTTTCATTTTATGCGATTGAGGGCACATAACATCTTTATATCATCGAAAAAGAATGTTTTATAGGACCCGCTTAACTTATACCACACGAGAAGGAACGACAAACCCGACATTGGTTCAAAGGCACCTCCAGATGAATCCTCAGATTCTGCTTCGTCGAGCTATGAGAGGAACCCAGGAAATCCGTTCACTGTACACAAGAATAAATACAAACAAAACTGGCCGTATAATCATTATGTAAGTTAATTCTATAGTAACTACAATATTGCAGTTTTACTCAACCGCAGAGAAGGGAAAAAATGGGATTTAGGGTTGTTACTGAAACTTGCCTCCACCTCCGCAAATGCGGAACTTCCGTACATCCGTATCCACATCCGCAAGTTTAAAACAGAGTTTTAACAGATATCTAATAAAGAAAATCGGTTCCAAAACTAAGACCCTTTAATGTGGTGGAGATATAACTCGAAGTTTCAAGTTTCTGCTGCCCTGTCACCGACACCGCCTGGTTCAGGCAGACCCGTCCGAAAGTACTTTGTAACTTCGGAGTGAACCGTATACCCGACTAATTTACTTTTTCGGTAAGGTAAAAACACATCAGGAATAGGGACAAATCGTGGTGTCATTCATTCTTAGGTCGGGCCTCAAACTAATGTATGTCCGTAAGTGATAAGTTCTAGGAATCGCCCGTAACTTCAGCCTAAACGACGGATTTCGTGCTTCGTGAGTAGACCTCCAGTACCAAGTGAGCAACAGAGGGGCTACTCTCTAAATCCGTCAATGAAGATTTCGGGCCCGTCCGGAAGTTGATGATCCGTCGAAACAAATGATAAATTCAATTTTTCGAACGGGGGACAAACACATTGCGAGTAGGGACAACTATCAAATCGTGTTGTAATTCACCCTCAGTTCGGGTTCCGAAGTAATCTTATGTCCATAGGTGATACGGGGTAGGAAATGGCCGTAACTTCAGCCGAAACTACGGATTTCGTGCTTAGGGAGTGGACCCCCTGTTTAGTGAAGCTGGTTTAGTAAATTAAACTTCCCGACGATTTTGTTTTGTTTCATAAATGAAAGAAAACAAAATCAAAAATGAAATGAAATGAATGAATGAAATGAAGTTGAAAAAGCTGCAACTTTTTTGTGTGAAATATATATTATAGCGTGTATAACAAAGGCGTGGTCATATTTAAGGGTGAGAAAACTTCTATACTTACGCGTTTGTTGGTCTGTATACCAGCAAACGCATAAGATTTTTTTAATAAAGAATTCTCATTGTTCCTATCAAACTGAGCACCTGCTATCAAATAGAAATTCTAACCAGAGAACAGTCAACCAAGGGTGGTGAAGAGTCACCACCCTTGGTTGACTGGTAGAGACTGAAAAAAAAAGAATCAGCACTTTTCGAACGTCAAAATTACATAAGACAGTCCCCCAAAACACCCACCCTTCACCTCTTCCTAGTGCTTTAGCTGGGAAGAGTGGCCAACAAACTCCCCAGCAGCACGGCTGTCTGTTCAGTTAGAGAAAAATAAAATGAATTTTATACAACAGTATGCAAAACAATTTACACTACGTGCAAAACAAAACATTAAATTATTAGCCATATGTCAGCTAAGGCATTAATTCCGACTTTGTACCTTTTTTGTGTGTAAAGAGTTTAAATAAATATATTACATTTTATAATATTTGTATTTTTACTTTTGTATTTATAATTTAATATTATATATAGGCGGGCACCTCACTACTCTGATGGTGTATGACGCACATCATGTTAAAATAGTGAACCCGCCTCTATACGAAAAATACTGCTCCCATAGGCTCTGCTGCAAAGTCAAGGAAAACAATAGTTAAGCAAATTGACACTCTTCGTCACGTGATTATAGGGACAATTCTTCTTCTACAACGCTGATTATTTAAGTTGATAGTCAATAACAATTATTTTCCCGGACTGTACCTGCTGGTGCATAAGAAAGATAAAAAGAAAGAAAATACATTTATTTAGCAAATACTAAAAGGCACATAACACGACACGACACGTCAACTAAGTATGAATCCGATTTTATACTTTTTGGAGTTCATAACGTAGGAGTTTCAAAAAGTTTCAGAATGTCAAAATTTCACAGAGAGAAAAATGATCCCAATTTCGGCCATTTGATTCATGATGCATTAAAGGGATTCGTGACCAGTTTTTATTATGACACCTTTAAAAAAAAGTTACTAGCAGTAAAAAATCGAGTTAAAATATTACTTGATATAAAATAATTTAAAATTAATTATGACACTGTTATTAATGATAACATACGGATCTAAAGTGAAGTCAATAAAATATATTTATTTACATAACCAAATTACAAGATGATTATTAACATTAACTAAATTAAATTAAAACTAAGTTAAGCCTAAAAAAGGCCCTCGGGGGATTGTACCGAGAATGCTGCCGGCATTTCCTCGCTGAATTGCAATGCTAATGCGTTGCGTGAGAAAGCCTCCAGCTTTTCGGTCACCAGTGACATCAACTAGTCGTTTCGCGATTTCCACAAATAACTTATGCGCACTGGGACCCCACGGACCGAGGGTCTCGACGCCAAAGGGCACAAAGTTGTACTCTCTCTCAAGTCAATAAAATACTTTTTAGATGGATGGCGACCACATGAACATCAATCCTTTTGGACCGCAATTCGGAAGCTTAGGACCCACTGGTCCAGAACTATTCTTTGGCAGAAAATGGTGGTACTTTAACCAGGTACGTCCATATGGTAGGGTTTTTGAAGTGATTACTTCTGTAGGCACACTATGCTCTTTCTGATCAGTGAACAAAACTGAACCGTCACGCTCGAGTTGGTGACGCTGAATCAGATATACTCGGCGCTGAATCGCGCATACTCAGCTCCAGTCGCAAGTTTTCACACACCCATTTCTTAGGGTTCCGTAGTAAACAAGGAACCCTTATAGTTTCGCCATGTCCGTCTGTCTGTCTGTCCCCGCTGTAGCTCAGAGGCGCTTAGTACTAGAAGGCTGTAATTTGGCATAAGTATACATATTATTCACGCCGACAAAATGGTATAACAAAATATTGAAAAAAAAAATTATGGAGGTGTGAATAAAATCATGGCAAGTAGTACATATAATGAAATTAAAAGGAAAACTATCACAGTTAAGTGGGCTTTACAAGTTAACGAGTAATAGTTGAGCAACTTAAATTTGCAGTTTGATTGTGGCATATATCGATGTATGGGAGAACATGTTTCTCAACTACAATGTTAAGCTTGTTTTTGGGATAAATTCATACCAACTTCCCAACTACGGAACCCTTCGTTGTACGTGGTCGGCACGCACTTGGCCGGTTTCTTTTGTTATTACATCTTGCTTTTGCCCCAAAGCCTCCACGGATCCCTTGAAAACGCCACGTGCCAGAACACAAATCCTACAGTAAAATCTAATATTGTCGATATATTTTGTTCCTCGTAATATACTTCTATAACTGATAACGCCTAAATTTAAACATAACAAAGTATATATTTACTTATTCTATCTTTATTTTTCAGGACGACTTCAAACCGATGGGTTAACTTTGCGATAATTGTTACTGTACGAAAACTTACCGAATGTTATTAAATTTAAAAGTTATTACAATCAGATTTTATTATTATGTCAATATGGCACATCGAGCCTTAGAAAGTGTCTGTTACACATTTGACACACATACATAAAGTTACCCCTTCTTTCTATCTCCTTTTGCTTCGTTTACGTTCATACATCGGGTCAAACACGCACGCCGGTTGCGAGTCGCACCTGACCTTTTTGAAGAACATCACCAATGAGGTCACTATAATAACATGTTTTTCTAGGGCGTCTCCTCCCGGCGTTTCCACTCACATCTGCCTTGTAAATACCTTTTTTAGTCGCCTTTCATTCATCCTTTTAACATACATAAACCTCGTAAATACCTAAAACCATTTGAGGTAAGTTGTACGTAAAGGTATTATCAATCTAAAATAACAAAGACCTATCTTTTCACACGTTAAGTATTGATAACTTTTACTCCCCTCTAAATCATAAACAATGAAGCAAGGAATTGACATAACAACAATACATACAATAATATCCCAAAATAAACAGAAGTTAAATAAAGGCGATAAAACGTTTTCCTTGCTCGGTAAGGTTAGGAAATTCCTATCAACAGTAATTGATACGGGGTTTGGACCCCAAATATCGGCCAAAGAGGAAATATGATGAACCAGCTTCACCCTCGAGCTTCGACTACGTAATCAAAATTTTCTTTTTCTCGAATTTCCCATGGGAGCTATTTAGTATTGGAAGGTTCAAGATTAAATACGTAGGCGGTGGTCTGAATGACACAATTTTGATCTTTATCCCAGTTGGTTAAGGTTTACTTAATTTTATTTATGTAAATCTTTTAGGAATATATCAACTAAAAGATTATATACTGTATTTAAAAAATAGCTGGCCCGGCGGCCGTCGTCCTGTCCAAATTTCAATGATTCATACCAAATCCCCATGGAAAATACACCAATTTTCCCGACAAGTTTTCAATTTTTTCTTTCCATAAGAACCTGGGGCCTTAGCTTCGAGTTCTGAATCAATCGAATTCGATTCAAATTAAATGGTGATCTATACTCATGAATCCGGCACTAGCGCACGATCGATTCTCTCAAACTAAAAATCAACTCAAAGCACTTATTTCAAATAAACCAATTACAGGCACTTTTGAATTGTCAAGGGGTCAGCTACGCGAGGAGGCGAAACGCCGGGGCGTAAGCCCGCTGCCGCGAGAAATCGCGGCACAGCGGACGGAGCTTCGGCGGGATCTCATGGCGTCATGGAGAGTACGGTTGCGGCGATAAGTCCCCTCTTTGAGGAGTGGCTAGAGAGGCGCCACGGCATCCTCACCTTCCGCCTGACGCAGGTCCTCACCGGACACGGCAGCTTCGGGAGGTTCCTGTGTCGGATAAGGCGGGAGGAAACGCCCGGGTGTCACCACTGTTTGGATCGCCCGGAGGACATGGTGGAGCATACGGTGGAGGTCTGCCCGGCTTGGGCAGAGCACCCTCGTGGAGGTGATCAGCGGCAAAGGTCTCTCGCGTCCGGCCCTGGTTCAGGCCATGGTACGGAGCGAGAGGGCATGGGCAGCCGTCACCTCCTTCTGCGAAGCAGTAATGCTCGCGAAGGAGGAGGCGGGACGGTTGAGGGAAAGGCAAATTTCGCGCCCTCTCGCCCCTAGCCGCCGCAGGAGACGCCCTGGGCGTCGGGAATCCCGGGCGGATTTCCGGCCACCGTAGGCGCGGGCTTGCGGACGGTGAGCAATGGGTAGCTCACAGTCCGGTAAGGAACAGGCCCGGGTCAACGGCGCGTTGTATTCCACGCGCGCCTCAAAGAGATGTCGTCAGCACAAAGGTAAGGGTCCACTAGGGCCGATGCCTGCCGGGGTCAGGGAAGGTACTTATGGGTCACCGAGGCCCCCGCAACACAGGCAACAGGAAGGAATATGGGTGGGTTTTAGTCAGTAAGAGTCTGACACACCCTCCCGCTCCGCCCAGAGCGGGAGAAGTTATTTGATGATTTCCCACCCTAAAAAATATATATACTGCAGAAGAACGGGCAAGAAACTGCATGGACACTCTTTTAAATCAACATTTTATGGTTACAAAATATTTTTTACATCATTCATTTTGAAATTTTACATGTGAGAACGATGCAAAACGTAAAAGCGTCCGTAATAAAAAGTTTAACAAAAAAAAATAATTCAAACATTCAAATAAGCCGTGGTGGCATCTAAGAGATGACCAGTCTCTACTGACGGCGCCCGTTTACGAACATAACGCACGGATTAGCACCATTCCGCTCAACCATTTTGAAGGGAGCTAAATGTTTCAACACACGCGCCACCATCAGCGTTACATTAGAGTGAGCACGACATACTCCCAGCCAGGGCACGTTCAAGTCAAGTGAAAGACGTATCCAGTAAATGGCTCCTTTATTATAGTAGGTACATAGTACTCACATAACAATGTGCTGTGCAACTATACAAGATTGAATTTATACAATGCAAAGACAGTTTTTGAAATCTTCAGCAGCTCCAATACTATTTTCAAATGCTAATCAATTCGTTTTTGCGCCCTTGTGGAGCAGGACCAGAGCGTTGAGCCAAGCATTTTTATCAGCGATGTAATCCCCCAACTTATAATAATCATGCTTGACTGCATAGTGTGCGTTTTATACAAGGTTTAAATTTTTATTTTCAATCAGTTGAAGTATGTGGGGAGGTATTCTATTGTAACATTTTAAAGAAGAAGCTAGAGCATCGCTATGGTGGTCTCGATCGATTACATAAGCGTTCATCGTATTGACTAAATGTTTCTGTAGCACGAGACAACGCGTGGTGCTAACGGTCAGTGCTCAACCTGAATTCTCTTTTAGTGATAGTCTCGGAAACGCGAGACAATATACGTCGTTCACGGTCAACTATCAGTTGAGATCCGCTTTCTGTAAAGGTTTCTGAAGAGCGAGACGTGTGGCGATCACGGTCAGCAGTCAACCGAGATTCCTGTTCTGCTGAGGTCTTTGAGGCGCGAGATGATCTGTGGCAGATTCCAGTGGAGGATTCCAATGAGCGAAATGGCCTTAGTCGCTCACGAACTGCGATTAATCGAGACTCCCCTTCATTGAGAGTCACCGGCGCGTGAGCCGGCTGGCGGCTGACGAGCTGAGAGCTTAGTCGTGCTTCCCTTTCATCAGTAGATTAGATTCTTGAGATCTAATCATGCTCATTCTTTTTTTACAGATTAGACCTTTTTCGAGTATTTTTTTACAAATAAATCTATAAGAACTAAATGAAATCAAATTTATTTTTAAACCACAAATAAAAAACAGAAAAATCAGTATATGCTATCCTAGCCAAGTCAGTTTTTTTAAAGTAAATCCAGACCAAATTCAAAACCACAAAGTAAAATCGTAATTATCCGTATTCAAAGCATGTTTAAGAAAGTTTATTATTTATATTTTATTAGTCAGTTATTCGTGGGGTTATTCGCAAGTTAACGTTAAGTATAAGACCTCCAATTTTTTTAGCAAAACCATAGCGAGATCTAATTTAAAGCCAACGCCATCTAGTTAGTTACGTCTACGTCATGTACAACTTTTGAAAAAATACAATTTATCTGCCAACTGTAAATGGCCTCGATCAGGCTGCACTGTTCTAACCAAAGTTTACCGTTCGTGACGTCTCTAAGCTTTCAACGCTAGAAATTATTATACGTATTTGCTATGTAACGTATAACAGTACAAAAGTTAATTCCAAAAATGACGATATAACTTTATTATGCAACATCCGATTTTAATGAAACAAAATCTATATTCTGCTCCAATGAATTTCTGTCTACCAGTGAAAACTACATTAAAATCAGTTCAGTATTTCCGAAGATGTGCGTGAACAAACAAACCGACTGACAGACAGAAGCGAATTAAGAAAATCGAAAATCGCTGGTTTATATTCTATTACTCTTTTTTAGTTACCCACCTTGTATTTTTAATACTTTTCTTCATTGTAAAGACACTACTTTTTTAAGGTTCCGTTGTAAACAAGGAACCCTTATAGTTTCGCCATGTCCGTCTGTCCGTCTGTCTGTCTGTCCTCGCTGTAGCTCAAAGACGCTTAGTACTAGAACGCTGTAATTTCGCATAGGTATACATATAAATCACACCAACAAAGTGCTCAAATAAAATATTCGAAAAATTTTTTTTAGAGTACCTTACACGTTATGTAGGTACGAGTAAGTCGACCAACTTAAATTTGTAGTTGGAGAATTGATCGTGACGTATATCGATATAAGGGAGAACATGTTTTTCAAGAGTGCGTACCATTTGATATAATAAAAAATGTTTTAATGATCACATGACCTAATTTCATTTAATATACTTTTTTTTAGTATAACGATGAAATTATTGATATACTAGGTAATTTCAGTTTACCTAATTTTATATGGTTTGATAAATATTTTCTATAATACACATTTGAACTAATATTCAGTTAGTATACCTAGTATTTAGTTAGTATCGCCGATCACCAGATCCCCTATATTGTTGGTGAATCATTTGGGTTAGGTGAGGTTATAACAATATGATGTTTCCTGATATTTACTTATTCATTACAGAATTTTGGCTGAAAATGAGTAAATGTGAAAATTAGGTCAAATAAAAGTCATATAAAAAGAGCATTATACTAAATGAGAATTATATGAAATGAACGTTTTACTAAATGTTATTAGAGCAATAGAAGTTTATTTGAAATGTAACATTAGATCACATGAAATTAGGTTATTTGTTTTTATAGCATATGAAAATTATATCATGTGAACGTTTTTTTTTTTTTTTTCATTTATTTACATAACCAAATTACAAGATGATTATTAACATTAACTAAATTAAATTAAAACTAAGTTAGGCTTAAAAAAGGCCCTCGGGGCATTGTACCGAGGATGCTGGCGGCATTTCCTCGCTGAATTGCAATGCTGATGCGTTGCGCGAGAAAGCCGCCAGCTTTTCGGTCACCAGTTACATCAACTAGACGTTTCGCGATTTCCGCAAATAACTTATGCGCACTGGGACCCCACGGACCGAGGGTCTCGACGCCAAAGGGCACAAAGTTGTACTCTCTGCCAAGGCCTCCATATTTAAAAACTTTCAGATTTTCGGCATTTTCTGCCGCTGCACCCGCTTTAGAAGTAGTCCGTTGGAGGTGGGACGGTGCCAGTGTGTCTACACAGGTAGCGTCCCACACAAGCATCCGTCCCAAACTCCACGGGACCAAAGACACACCATCAGGTCTTTTGCCATCATCTCTGACAATGCCAGTCGGCTCAAGAAGAGCAGGCACATTGATGCTGGCAAGAGACCGGCGGATTATGTCATTAAGTGTTGCATGTCTTGAAAAGCGGCCTGCACTTTTTTGACAACAAAGTCCGTGGTGACCCAGTCGGTCCACGTCCGTGCCACAAGGGCATGTGTGTGGAGTGCATACCGTGACCCCAAGCCGCAGACCAGTCGCCAGACGAAGCGAGGTCGGATCCAGGAAGGTACCGGTATATGGAGAAGGATGGGCATGTAGCCAATGACCGGCCTCTCTGGTTCCGACCGCCAAAAGTCTTGCGCGATCCGGACCTGAACTGCGGCTCAGAATCGATTTGTATGTTAAATCGCAATAAATATCGTCCCAGCTCCTCTGAGATTTTAGGTTGTCTGGAAATTCTTTACCCGGGCAAGCAATTTGAAAAGCATTCTTGGCATCCTCCAAGCCCGCAGTCTCATAGTTTGTGGGCAAAGCCCTTAGGACATTACCTATGAGACGTGACGTGCTATGGGTGGACGACAAAAAGGCTGGGGAAGCAACACTCGAAATTTTGCGGATTCCTAAACCGCCAAACCGAATAGGGAGGGATGCTTGTAACCAAGATGGTTCATTGAGCTGAATATTTAAAATCGTTTCTAAACTAGTTTTGACTAAATCGTCTATTGGTGAAAGCAAATTTGGATGTTTCCAAAAAGGGCTACAGCGAAGCACATAAGTAAATTTAGGGACAAAAAGGCAAAACTTTAGAATTATAAGAGCATAATGAGGACTGATTTCGAGTAAACAATTTGCGTGACTTTGGAATTTAGAAATAGTGTTATTAATGTAATCAGGAAAAGATTCTTCAAAGATGGGAGAACCCAGGAGGCAAAGTGACTTTCTGTCTACTATTTTGATATTCGGTGCCAGAAAATTTAATTTGGATTTTAAATTATCCAAACCGTAAGAAGTTTTTTGAATGAAGAGTTCACATTTGCTAAAATTTAATTCTAAACCAATATTTTCGAAATTTGTTTTAATATCTGATAAGTCAGATAGCACAGTGTCCACATCGCCTCCCAGGGTTCCGTCATCCAAATACCAAACGTTAAATTTTGATTTTAAATTTTGAATAATCGGATTTATAGCCAAGCTAAAAATTGCTGGCCCGAGGGGATCGCCCTGCTGACAGCCGACCTCCGAAGAAAGTTCATGGGAACGGTAAATTAATTTTGAAGGTTCTGCGTAGCAGGTAAGCAGGTATTGATAGAGTTCCGGAATTTTGTTCTTAACTTCTGTCAGCATGGCATCCCTGTTTACTGAATTGAAAGCATTTTTGACGTCAATTTTGACTACAATTTCGCAATCATCATACGAAAGGTAGGTTCTTAAGGCATGGACGGCTGCCTCACACCCACCTTTCGTGCCAAATCCTAATTGTATAGGTTCGAAAACAGACTGTAATTTAGATTTGATATGTCTCACCGCAATTTTGGATGCCAAACGTCTTAAAGTTGACCCCACAGCAATGGGTCTCACCCCTCCGTCCTTTTTAGTTAGGGCGATCAAATTAGCACCAAATAAAAGTGAGGCAATATCAGCGTTGATTTTGCCTGAAAACATAAAATTTATTAATTTTGTAATAGAGCAAATAAGCTGCACACCTGCATCACCCACAGAATAAGAAGTTAAATCTTTTAAATGTTGGGGTGAGATTCCGTCCAGGCCGGCCGCTGAACCGGTTTTAAAAGAAATTATTGCGTCAATAACGTCTTTGCCTTCGATTTCGAGGCAGGCCTGGTCTGCTGTAGGAGAGTCGAAAAAATACGGGATCACGGGAGCCGGGGGATGTTTCGAATGCAAAGCCGAAAGGGTATCAGGAGTATCAGGCGACAACACGTCGTTAGTAAAAAGAAGACGTGCGGCGCCTTTGAGATCCCCGTCGGCAATTTTGCCTTCAATTAATTTAATTCTAGATAATGTTCCCCTCTTGGGAGAATCAAAAGGTGAAGATGTTTTTGTTAAACAGTTATTTTTGATTTTTTGGGTTAGAGAAATAGTAGCCTCATCTTTTTTGACATGCAAAGTGGTATACGAAAAAAGGAAGAGATTATGCCAGTCTACAATTTGGTTGCTCTCCACACATTTTTTAATCAAGCCTGAAAGGTGGTTTGCGACGGAGATCCTGGCGCCGCGCGGGACTCGTTTGATAACAGGCACATTATTTTTTAGGTAACTAAGGTACAAATGGAATGGGGTAGAATTTGGACTGTCGGAAACAGGTGCCGGTAAAGAAACTGGGTCTAAATTTAGAGCAGGGCCGTTCTGGCTAATACAAAGACGATGTTTTTTTGAAATATGAATGTTAAGACCCCTTTTTGATTGAAAAGATCTATCGCAATGTAAACAAATGTAATTTTGATTTAACGTGCCATCACCGGATTGGGTTGCGGTATGCATCCACTTACCAGAAAACAACACTTGAATAGAGAAAAACACTCAACTAAACACAAAATAGAAATTATCACTAAAATATAACTATTTTAAAGTCTTTCAGAAGCGTTGACGTCGGACGTCAGGACGACACGCCATAACGTTGCCAAGGAGGACCGCAACGTCTGAAACAAAAATATATATTTTTATTATTTGTTCAAAATTGGGAGCTGCCTACACTTTGGCACAGCAGTTAAGCCTTGATTAACAAGAAAAAGATCAAATTTGGACATCTAGGGCCACGTAAAATATGTAAATTTTAATTAAATGTGAACGTTATTTCATGTGATAATAGTATATTATCATATGTTATTATGACGTATATTACGCACCCATTTTTCAACCACAACGTTAAGTTTGTTTTTGGAATAAATTCATTCCAAGTAATCCCAACTCCTGCCGGGGTCGCGGGAAGGTACTAAAGGGTCACCGAGGCCCCTGGCAACACAGGCAACAGGAAGAAATACGGGTGGGTTTTAGTCAGTAAGAGTCTGACACTCCCTCTCGCTCCGCCCAGAGCGGAAGAAGTTATTGGTGATTTCCAATCCAAAAAAAGAAAAAAGTAATCCTAACTGCGGAACCCTTCATTGTGCATGGTCCGACACAAACTAAGCCGGTTTTTATTATACTTATGTATAGATATAAATAAAAGATACCTATTTCAAAGATGTACGTAACTCAATAATTAATTTACTTATAAACGCAATTTCAAATACTTACCAAATATACATAGAAACAGATGAGTTTTAGAATGGTACTTAGGATGTTGGCGTAAGCTTACAATATAGTAATAATATGGCGCATGAAGAGTTTATTGAGTTTTTCATCAAGAAGTATCGAGCGTGTATGACCAGATGTATGAACGTAAACAAGCAAAAGGATTATGTAAGGATCGTAGCAGGTGGCGTTCTACTCGTATAGTTTCTGCCTACGCCCATGGGAAGAAAGCATGAGTATTTCTCAGCAGCAGCCCGGAGTCTGGATTTCGACTAGGGAGTCTGGATTTATGCCCGGTTGATAGCAATAGGCTCGGCCCCTATTACATGGACTTAAACATGGCGAAATTTGGGTGTACTATGCACTCTCTCTGCCTAACCCTTCAGGGAAAACAGGCGTGATGTTATGAAGAATTTCGATAAACTTCGTCTCTATCACTCATTCATGTGTCTCTGAATCTCGTTCATAATAAAATTGTCAGTCTTATTAATTGATAAATGTTATTACTCCATTTGTGAATTTCTAAATGATAAAAATTTATAGTTACCTGACATGACATCTTTAATTATTTATATTTAATTGACCATATTTAAGAATTTTCATATTGATAGTATTTTAGACTTAAGCACTTTTACTAAATGTTTGCATGCCTAATTTAAGGTAGATTGTGGATCTCTAATTATATAACATCTACATTTTTGTACCTACTTTCTATGCAAATAAATAATTATTCTATTCTATTCTATTATATTCATAAACTCTTATTACGACCGCAAAAATGTACTACCACAGAGTAACTGTGGTACTTCTATATTAAAGCCACCCACTCTAAAACTCTAAATCCAAGCTGGGTCTATAGAGAGCTTTCTATTTCCTGCACGCGTCAAAGGTATAGATTTCACGCTCGCTACTCTGTGGCAACACTGAATGGTTTTGACGCCCACACGGGCCGTGTCAAACTTCCTGGCTTTGTTTGCGTCGAAAACAACACGATGCAATAACTACAAGGAGCTACGATGAAACGAAGATATTAAAAGGTTGAAAATGATGATATCCTGTTGTATGTGAAACGATTGTACGAGTATGTTACACCTTATAATTAGAATAAGTACCTAAAGTTGAAAGAAAAGTCTGAGTTGATCATATGAATTTTCATTTAATATTTTGAACAAGTCAATATTTTATTATTTTTATCTTTTGCCTATCTCTCCCAACCACATAAATCCTGCACATATAGTTCTTGAAACGGGCCATCAAGTTGAAATCAATAAACTTGATAGCCCGTTTCAAGAACTTAATTATAAGGTGAAAAATGCACTAGTTTGTTCTTGAAACGGTCTATAAGTTTAAGTCAAAGTCGAAGCAAGTAGTCAGCGCTGAGAATGCGAGTGTTAGGACTACTTCTTATAATTTGAATAAGTTCCTAAAGTTGAAAGAAAAGACAGACTGGATCATAAGAGTTTTCACTGAATAATTTGAAAAATTCAATATTTTATTATTTTTTATCTTCGGCCTATCTCTCCCAGCCACACACATCTTGAACTTAAGTTCTTGAAACTGGCTATCAAGTTTAAGTCAAAGTAGACGAAAAAGAAAGCTTGCTTCTTCGACAAAGAAGCAAGTAGTCAGCGCTAAGAATACAAGTGTTATGAGTAATTATTTAAATATTTCGCTTATTGCGGCTATGATGGAGACTGTTAGCCCTTTTATTATGGCTGCACAGGATATTCGAAGAACCTTATATCGCATTAGTGGCTTTTCAAAACTGGCTTTAAATAGCAGAGTTTGGCCAGCTAGTCGCGGCACAATGAATGATGGCAAATTTAAAAAATATTCTGCTGGCAACATCAAATATAGTCTAAAAAAACGATTTGATAGTTTCATATGAATAGATATTTCGATTAGGTTTTATTGATATCGAAACCGTGACAGGGAATCGAACCACGACGCCATAGAGCAAAAAAATGAAACACTGATATCACCTAAACACGTTTATAAACAAAGAAAACAAAAAAAACATGTAACAATAAAATATAAAAGATAACACTGGGATACAAAATATTCTAGTTAGTAAATTAAACTATATTACTATATTTATTTAGGTAATAAAATATACAATATTGATGCTACTAACTAATTACATACTATTACTATTTACTAACTATATATACAAATTAATACAACAAAACAAAAGGATACTTAGGCGTCAAAGTATTCGTCCGCATCGCTGTTAGTAATAGTAGTTAGTTAAATTAGTTAAACTCATAGTCATGTTTTAACTAGGTTTACTTTTTTTTGACTTAACATCAACAAAAGTCAAATTTGAAAATATTGAAAAGAAAATTAAGAATAAAATATACTTAACAGTTTTTGCATGCAAGGTCTGTACTGCGGAGGTAACGCTGCAGAATGAAGGATTATAATAACATTTCAGACTACATTTCATGTTGCTTTTTATTTATTTAATTTGCCGCCATTTCCTTGCGCCGCGACTCACTAGCCAAACTCTAGCTTTTAGCTCAATGGATGTATTATGAGATTTATGAGCCAGACATATATATTTTTATAAGAGTTATTTTTGCAGTTTGAAGGAGTATCCATGCTTGTAAAAAAAGTGAAATATCATCTGAGAATTTAATAAACAAAACTGAAAATATACTGTTTGTTTCTGTCAGATCCCATACACGTTTTACAAAGTGTCGTCACGTCGGGTCAGTGAGTGTTTTTCAAAAACTCAAACTCAAAGCATTTATTTGAATTAAACCATTTACAGGCACTTTTGAATTGTGAAGGAGTCGGTCAGTTAGAAATTTGAAGCTAGTTGCCCATTCCAAAGCGTAGTAGGTACCTATGGAGAAGAACGGGCAAGAAACTCCATGGACACTCATTTAAATTATATTGTTACATAAAGATTAGTATAAATAATGTTGAATGTATAACTAAATGCGAGGACGATGTAAAAACAAAATGCCATAGTAGCAAAATAAACGAACAAAAACAATTTCAAAATAAAATAATTAAAAATATGCCGAGGCAGCTAAGAGATGACCAGTCCCAACTGACGGCGCCCGTTCACGAACATGACGCATGGATCAGCACCATTCAGCTCAACCATTTTGAAGGGAGCTTAGGAGCTTAGGACCTTAGGAGCTAAATGATCCAACACATTGATTTGTAATAAATACATTATTGCTTTGTATTTGATATCTTCAGAAACTGTGCATGGGGGTCGTCTATACCTAAAATAAATAATATTATCTATTTGTCCTAAGTTAGATATATAATGGGTCCAGTCCATACCGCCATCTCCTTTGGAAAATTGTTTGGTGCTTAGGATCGACTGCGTGATTGTTTTAGTGGAAGATAAAGATTAAGATTTTATTTTTTTAAAGCAATATTTATAAAAAGTACCAACGTTTTAGCTTTTTTTTGAACGTAACTGCTAATCGTACAATACTAACGACTTTGAAGCTATTTTAAATCAAAGCAATTTTAAAATCGTTCGAATTACGTAACGTTTACTCGTCTGCGCTAGACCCACAATGCAAAACAAAAAGACAAAAAGTTCAGTAACATTCAAAAGAGGATCATCAACTTATAGTCATCGAAATTTTTGAAATATGAAGCAACCTGAACTCATAAATAGCAATGTGAACTTTCATAACTTCACGGCAGAATAATGTTCTAAGTATTGAGTGCAAAGCGAGTATATGTTTATTCAACAAACATGTGCATTTACCACCATTATACTAGTTGTGAGTTGTTGTAGGTCGTGGATTCAGACCCAGGCAGGCGCTTTACTTTGTGTAAGTTATTTCAGCACCAATGCTTGCGCGCCGCTGTCGCATGAAGTCAAGATCCCTCGCGCCCCGAACCCGAACCCGAACCCGAACCTTATTGCGTTATAATAGAGTTGCAAACCGCGTGGCTACTGACGCCTATTTGGTGTCAGTGGGGACTGAAGGGAGTGCGTCTCCTATTCGGAAACAACGGGGACTTACCGGTTAAAACGGTGAAGGACAACGTCGTGAGGAAACCGGCATGTCTTAGCCTCAAAAATAAGAATACATGTGACATCTAACTCGTGTGGCAGATTACAGCCCCCTCCCTCTCGAAGAGAGGTGGGCTGAGTCCCAGCAGTGGGAACATTACAGGCTGATGATGAAACAAGTTGCGATACCTCGTCATTCACGGCCCGACTTCACCCACTGCCAGGCCTCTTTTTCTTGTGCCAAGCCTCACGCTCCTGTGACGAGCCTCATGCCAACTTGTTTTCTCAAGTCTTGTCAAAAACGTGTCGTGTCTAAAACGTGTGACTTAGTTTCAGACATGTCTTGAAACTATTCTGTTCACCCTTTTGAAAATTTTGTCAGGTTTTTTATACAACTAGTATTTACAATTTCTTTAAGGTGTGAACGATAAACGGAAAAATCCTCATGTAGAATAAAAGTTTTATACCTTGGTCTAAAACCGGGGAAAACCGCTTCTGAAATATTCTTCTTTAGCGTCGGTAGTAGATACGAAGGTATCTCATATACTATCAGCAAGGTAGGTAAGCTAGGCTCAATCCTGGAGCCAGTACTATTGATAATTCTTAATCTTAACACAATTACAAAATTTGCGTTTAGGTCCTGTAGTCCCCACAGGACCTATACGCAAATTTTGTAAGTTTTATAATGCCTAAAAGTATATGATCCACTGCAAACTGCAACTGTTGGTCGCAAAATGCACACACACACTATGACAGCACAATGACGTGGTGTGAGTGTAAGACTTAGCTGTCACGCACACCAGCATAACAAAGTTGGCCTGTTTGTTTTAGTTATTTTGCAGCGCGACACTCTATCTAGACATATACAATAAATAATCAAAGGTAATGGACATATGCAATAAATAATCAATGATAATGGACATATACAATAAATAATCAAAGGTAATGGACATATACAATAAATAATCAATGGTAATGCACCCATTTTGTATCTACCCTTCAACGACTATACAATGAATGAATATGGAGGCTTTTTTATGCCGTCCTAAAAGGCAGAGGTCATAATTGATTACGGCACGGTGACTGATGTTTGGATATTTATCAAGTGTTGCGTAGTGATAGACGATATACTTCAGATAAACACGCGTAAAAAGTTTGGCCCCGTTCACGGCCTCGAGCGATGGAACTTGCGTCAATACGCCGTTGTTCCACAAGACGTCGCGGTGTCTCGTGGCATGCTCTATACAAATTCATTCATGTGTTTTTACCGCAGTCGCTGTCGCAAGACGCGAGTAGGTTGCGGCCGTGGGCATAGTATTAGTATTACGGGTTGGGGTAGTCAACTTCACGTCAAAGCGCGTATTTTGCGTACGGCCATGGGCTTCCGGGGGTGGTATACGTCTCCGCTAGCAATTTGCACCACATCGTGGCCCCGACACATCCGCCGACGTCATTAGAACCTTCAAATTAGCTAGGCTTAGAAAAGAAAGGGCGAAAGAGGTTTTTATAGCTGTTCGGGTGTTCTTTTTGCAACTTCTTAATTAAGCTTTTTGTTTTTATGATGACGTCTCTGATTACGTTTATGTAAACGATTATGTACCTACATCGTAAACAATGGTAGCAACTAAACAAAAATCAAGGGTCAAAGGTGACAGTGGTGGTCGAAGGTGGTTATATATAACCACCTTCAGTTTATAAACTGAATCTAGATACCAAAAACGTAAGTATGAACACAGGGATATGAAACTTTAGCTCGCCGTCCGATAAGGACCAGGCACAGGTCGATGACGCGTTGTGTTCCCCGCACGCCTCAAAGAGTGTAGGGGTCCGCTAGGGCGAAAGTCCAAAAGGGATACCGTGGCCTCTGGCAACACAAACAACGGAAGGAACACGCATGGGTTTTAGTCAGTAAGAATCTGACACACCCTCCCGCTCCGTCTAGAGCGGGAGAAATTATTTGATAAATTCCCACCCAAAAAAATAAAAAAATGGATATGAAACTTGTATTTGAACAGATTATGAGCTCGATAATCATTGTACTTACGAGTATATAATAATTATAGTGATTTTTCGTTCCACTGACGATCAGCTGTTTCTACCATACAATGTTGATACGCGCGTATACGCGCGGAATCCCACGAGTAATCTGTTTAGGCGCGTCGTACATACGTGGGTAGAATGTATTAGTTCGACGGTTCCACTTCATCGCGCGTTCATTCATGCGTTTTTACGCTATCTGGGCAACCTTTTAGGAACCAACTTTATACTTCATGGAACAAATTCCATAAATACCGTCAGAACACGTCACTTAAGATACGTATGTACGCTAGGTATGTATGGTAGAGTAAGGTTTTGCGAATTAAATTAAAACTTTAGTTTTTAATTGTTTGAGAAGACAAAAGGACAACAGAACTGATAAGTAAACTTCATAGAAATAACGTTTTTAATTTCAGTTCATAATGTAGGTAGTAATTTTATATTATTACCTATGTGTATTTTTTTTTTGAGCAGTGAGCTGTGGTGGCTCAGTGGTAACGGCTGTGACTTACGAGTTGAAGGTCGTAGGTTCGAACCCAGGCAGGTGGCTTTCTTTGTGTAAATTATTTCATCACCACTGCTCTCAAAACGGTGAAGGAAAACATCGTGAGGAAACCGGCATGTCCTAGAACCAAAATATCGAAGACATGTGACATCTACCAACCCGGACTGGGCCCGCGTGGTGGATTACGGCCCACTCCCTCTCACAGAGCCTGTGTCCCAGCATTAGGAACATTATAGGCTGATTATGTATGTGTATTTTTTTCATTTCTGGAGCCTATAAACATGTTCAGATTTTGGATACCTACTCTAAACCCAGAAACTACGTAGGTAAGTAAGCTCCCTTGTCGCGAGTTTTGAGATTTCGTGTAAAAAGGTATATTTTTAAAGATTCCGTAGTTATTTACTAAATCAGCCGAGTTCACATTCCACATGTCAACAATCTCGTGTGCTAAGTCGAGATGCTTTATTTGTTTCTCTTTCTCAGCTTTCACGAGGTACTCGTCATGTGGAATGGTAACATCGACTATCGGGCGGCGCGGCGCGCTAATCGATCTATCACCACTATATCAGGCTTATTGGCGACAATAGTCCTGTCAGTAATGATAGACCGATCCCAGTCCAATGTGTCATGGTCATTTTCGAGAACTGGGTCGGTCACATACTTGTAATACGGTACCTCAGAGTCTACAAGTTTATATTTCAAAGCAAGTTGCTGGTGAATAATCCTAGCCACTTGGTTATGCCTATGTAAGTATTTCCCGTTAGCCAGACTAGAACTGCCAGAGATAATATGTCTGATGGACTCACCCGGACGGTGGCATGCCCGCACACGTCAACCGTCCCGTTCTTTATAATATGTCTCCGGTAGTTATTCGTCAAGATAACTTTGTCCATAATTGCACAGACGAAACTTTCAGTTTCTCCGAAGAGGTCCCCAAAACGTAGCCAGAATACGGACGCTAAGAAATCTACAGCGTGCTCATGAAGAGCCCGATAGAAGCGCCCGTGCAGCTCCTTGCTTTGCCATATCTTCTTCATAAGTACGGTACGATATAAGGTCGGTAGAAAGTACAGGTTTTCGCCAGTTCTCTTTAGCCATGGAGAGCGGGGTGAGCCACTTGTCCACTGCGACCACATCACGGTGCATATCCACTTCGACTTTTAAAAAGTATTCCGTGAGACTGCACACCTCGCGGTTGTCGGGTTGTCTTCACATTTAAAAAGCCTCGACCCCGCACTTCCGCGGGATATACAGTCTCATCACCGATGATCGTGGGTGATGCATCCGATTTGTGGTCAGCAGAGTACGGACCCTCCTATCCAGGGCGTCAAGTTCGGTCTGAGTTGATTTGAGTATGCCGAAAGAGTACATCAAAACCACCCTTGTTGCGTGGCGCACATCTTGTTTATTATTATTATTATTATCATTAGTTATTTGTTATTTACCTATCTTCCAATATAGAAATATCCTACTCCAATGTGTTCTAGGAATCAAAACCCTTTTAATTTTTTTTAATTCATAAAATTTCTTAACTCTTTTTATTTCTCCTCAATTTTTAATGACAAAATAGTAGAAGAATTATTAAATGAGAAAATTTATTGTAGGCACATTTCACGGCAATTTTGTTGGTTATTGAAGTGGCTGAGCTGAGGTAGTAAATCAGTGAGAACAAACACGGGTATGATTTGAATAATGAAATGGACTCAGCTATTGTTATTTTTTTTTGTTGTAAGAAATGTTTTCAGTATTTTGGTCTTTTTGGGATCCTGAAGGCTCGTGCAGACTAGCGCGATATCGCGGGTGTGACACGCAGCAATATTCCTGACGCGTCCGCGATATCGCCTCAGTCTGCAGAAGCCTGGTGCGACATCGCGGGTGCGACAGGCAGCAATATGCCTGTTGCGCCCGCGATATCGCCGCAGTCTGGAGGAGCCTTTGATGTCTTGAGCACACAATAACCCCTCTCCTACACCTGGAATGAACAAAACATAGTATCAGCCAAATTCTTCAGTTACAGAACTTTCTAGACTGCAATGGAATCAGTCTAAAAGAGCAACTCGTACGACTTTTGGTAAGACCTTATTTTACACCGTTAGCGTCATATTTATAAGTTTCTAAATTATTTATTTATTTCAAATCAAATCCAAATATTTTATTTAACATAACCCTATATGAGCACTTATGAAACGTCAAAAGCTAGGTGCACGGTCCCAAACGCTTATTTCCTATGGAGAATAGCCGGCAAGAAACTCCACGGTTACTCTTTAAAAATCTCGGTTTCTCTTTTACAATGTTTTCGAATTACAGTGTTAATAAGTATGGGAGGACAATTTATTTACACCGCGGACAATTAATTTATTTTACTTCGATGATCCTAGTTTATCATTTGTGACTGAGTTACAGCTATAGCTGTATGTAAGCGGGCACGCCCTTTATGCCTGGAGGCTTATATTTAGGTATTATGTTCTGTTTACGTTTTTATTTCTGCTTGAGTATAATTTCGGTGTTTTATTTTTTGGTATAGTGGTGTGCTAGCTAATAATATTATAAGTATTCATCTGTAAGCAGGGAAAACGGCGATTACAAGACGAACCTGGAGATTTGCCAATCTATGTAAGTCGAAAGTTTGTGTTGGATAGATTATCAAATCTGGTAGTCGGACGAAAATTTCGATCGTGTTGATTACAGACTGTGATTGTGTCCTCCTGTTTTTGCAGGTTAGAGGTCAAGCTAGTCCAGGAGAACCTGGACAAGATTCAGTGAGTTTTAATAACTAAAGTTATTAACAATGGTCACGCCACATTATACTGGGATCGATCTATCATCACTGACAGGACTATTGTAGCCCATAAGCCTGATATTGTGATGATAGATCGACGAGAGCACCGTGCGCTGACTGTTGATATCCCTGATGACGAGAATCTCATGAAAGCTAAGAAAGATAAAAAAATCAAGTATCTTGACTTAGCACACGAGGTTGATGACATGTGGGACGTGGACTCTGCAATCATTGTACCGATAATCGTTACGGTTAGTGGCCTAATAGCGGAGAGCCTCGAGCAACACCACAGGGAGCTCTCATTGCGCGGCTGGGTTAAGGGCTTGATTCAGAGAGCAGTACTCCTGAACACGGCATGCATAGAGAGGAGGTTCCTCTCTCTAGACTCCTGACCATCGGTAGCTTGGACTCTGTCTCTGTTTCCGTTGGGATTTTTTATATTTTTTCATACAAATGTATTTAATATGTATGTGTATGTAATAAAAGTTACTAATAATTATTATTTGCACTTGTTAAGGTAACCAAAGCAGTGATATTTTTTTATTTCCAGGCTCCAGTTGAAGAGATTGCTGATTATCCCATTGGCTTTGTACCATTTGTAAGTTCCCAATCATCTGCCTAGCCTTTTCCCAACTGTATTGGGGTCGGCTTCCAATCCAACCGGATGCAGCTGAACCGAACCCCCTTTTTTTCCATGTATTGTAAAGAATTTAACTCAACATTTATACCCAAGCAGATCTCAGTTAATGGTTCTGCAACCTTCAGTGAATGGGCAACTAAAGGGATATTTAATAGTAGAATCAAACTTTTTGAACTTTATGAGGAAAGAAATTATAATAAAAGTAAAGAATTTTATCAATATGTTAAGAACTATTCCAAATTATTTAAACAAGTTTGTAGCGAAGCTTAGAGTCGATATTTAAGTTTAAAAATTAAAAGTAGTCAAAATAAAATAAAAACGACTTGGGAAATTATAAACAATGAGACTGGAAGGGATAGGAAGCGTAATTGTGAATACAGCCTTAATATTAACAATACAGTTATTAACATGGATTTAGAGGTTGCCACAGTTTTTGAAAATTTCTTTGCAGATATCCCAGTCTCAACCACTAAATCTTTAAATTCATCACCCACTGTTGCTGAGTCCATATTGAATGAAAATGTTGATATTTGTAACCATGAATTTAATTTCGACTATGTTAGTGCTCGTGATATTATTAAAACTTTCAATACACTCAATGTTAAAAAAAACAGCTGACCTATGGGGAAATTCTGTGGAGGTTGCAAAATGCATAATTAACACTGTAGCGCCTGAATTGGCAATTATTTTTAATAAATGTATTGACTGTGGTGTAATTCCTGACTTAATGAAGAGTGGTAAAATAATACCTTTGTTTAAATCGGGCAGCACATCAGACCCCACAAACTATAGACCAATTTCTGTGCTTCCCACCTTTAGTAAAATATTTGAAAAATTGATGCTAGATCAATTGCAAAGACATTTTAATAAACATAAATTATTAAACAGTAAACAATTCGGTTTCACAAAGGGTCGATCGACTACCGACGCTGGTGTGGAACTTCTTGCACATATTTTTGAGGCTTGGGAGAAGTCACATGATGCCCTAGGTATTTTTTGTGACTTATCTAAGGCTTTCGATTGTGTTTCTCATGATACATTGGTCAGGAAATTGCATCACTATGGTGTTAGAAACACTGCCTTGGATCTTCTTATTTCTTATTTGGATAATAGGATCCAAAGAGTGGACGTTAACGGTAAGCGATCGCCGGGTTCTATTGTCACTATGGGAGTTCCGCAGGGCTCAATTCTTGGCCCTTTTTTATTTCTCGTATATATTAATGACCTACCTTGCCTTATAAAGAACAGTCATGAAATAGTGTTATTTGCAGATGACACATCACTTTTATTTAAGCTTAAACGACAACAGACAGTTACTGACGATGTAAATAATGCTCTCTCTAAAATAGTAAATTGGTTTAGTGTTAATAATTTACTTTTAAACGAGAAAAAGACCAAATGTATTAGATTTCTGACACCTAACGTTAAGCAGGTAAAAACCAATGTACTAGTAAATGGGGCGGAGTTGGATCTTGTGGACACCACTGTGTTTTTAGGTATTACTTTGGACTAAAAGCTGCAGTGGGGCCCACATATAACCAAATTGTCGAAGCGGCTAATCTCTGCAGCCTACGCGGTGTATAAAATCCGTCATTTGACTGATGTAGAAACAGCTCGATTAGTATATTTTAGTTATTTCCATAGTGTAATGTTGTACGGCATTTTGCTGTGGGGAAATGCAGCCGCCATTCGGGCTATATTTGTGCTGCAGAAACGAGCCATTCGAGCAATTTATAACCTAAGTTGTAGGCATTCACTGAGGGATACATTTAAGGATATAAACATAATGACAGTCGCATCTCAATATGTATATGAGAACCTGATTTATGTCAAAAAGAATATTAACCTATATTCTAGACACAGCGACATTCATAGCATAAATACTAGAAACAAAGACTTACTTATTGTGCCCAAGACTAGGCTCCAAAAAATTAGTAATTCATTTAAGTGCCAAAGTATACGTTTTTACAACAAACTCCCAAGCCATGTCAAAGAACTGAGCCTCAATAAATTTAAATCATTTATTAAACAGAAACTCTGTCAAAAAGGTTTCTATAAAGTTAAAGATTACTTGGACGACAAAAAGGCTTGGGATTAATTAAGCTACTCCAATGTACCCCCAGGCAACAAACTAATTTTATACTAAATCTATTTTTATACAAAGTGTGACATTGATGATTTTGTTATACTTATACACTATGACATTAATATTTACTTTTTGAAGTATTATATTCTTTTTTAAATTATTGTGAATGTGAAGACTATGTGGATTATTGTTTTCATTATTTCTCTCATTTAGTTTTCAACTTAATCTGGCAGTTTGAGTCATTTATGCGGCCTACTCAAATGTCCTTTCTTTGGTATTGTTCGTCGAATCGTTGAGCTCCTTAAGTTCTGAGTTGAGCTGCACGATTACTGACAAATGCGTGCACTGACTGGATAGGTCCACTCAATCTGTGTGGTTTTTTCCTCAAAAGACCATTTCAGACACCAATCTACATGGTCTTCACATGATCTGACCAAGATTATGTCTGGACTTTAAAAGAGACTGTGACCTCTGAGTTTGTTTCGGCCTTTCATCTCAGAGTAGTCAGATAGGAAACGCCGAGCT
The DNA here is from genome assembly GCA_905333075.3 of Atethmia centrago. Classification (NCBI taxonomy): domain Eukaryota; kingdom Metazoa; phylum Arthropoda; class Insecta; order Lepidoptera; family Noctuidae; genus Atethmia; species Atethmia centrago. The sequence continues at coordinate 26,264,343 of HG995369.1, forward strand.
CATCTAGTTTTTTTTCTAAGTATGATTGACGTGTAAAAGTGTTTGTATAAACCTACTTACAGAAAATAAAATCATTTCATTTCATCATCATTTCATTTCATTTCATTTCATTTCCGGTAAGTCCCCGTTGTCTCCGAATAGGAGATGCACTCCCAAACCCTTCAGTCCCCAGTGACACCGAATAGGTGTCAGTAGCCACGCGGTTTGCAACTCTATTATAACGCAATAAGGTTCGGGTTCATACGAAGTCAAGATCCCTCGCGCCCCGAACCGCGACAGCGGCGCGCAAGCGGTGAATACCAGTATTTTATATAGAGCGACTGTCTATCTGACCTCCACAGCCGAGTAACTGAGTAATACGATACCCCTTTGGTAAGACTTGTTGTCAGACTTTGGAGCTTCTAACGGCCCGTAACAACTATCAAACACCTACAAATAAGCGGGTCCAACGGTTTGGCGTACTTTCCAAGGTACGGAGAGGTCTTGGTATGTAAAGACGGTCACCCATCCACGGACCAACCGTGGCAAGTGTAACTTAACCTGATCGATCAACCCGTGCGGCTGTTATTACTTAGCCACAAGCCCCCCCTTGTAAGTTCCCAATGTGAATAATAATATCCTAATCAATATTTTTATTTAAAAGATTTTACAAAGAAATGTGACTCGTTTCTCCTCTAAATTCTGGACAAACAAGTTTTAGGTTTTGCTGTCTGATTAGATGCACTATAGCTAAAGATTTTCTACAGGACAAACCATCCAAACGTGTGATAAAAGACTACTATAAGATTGAGCAAGCAAATAAAGAGAAAAAGTTGAAACTAGACACTATAATGTAAGTATTTTTAACATAGCGTACACAAACAAATGTGAAACTGACGTGCTTCTTTTAATTTAAGAAAATAATATATTTTAAACCATGTAAATGAAACGAAAATAGGTTCTCAAGTTCTGTTATCTAAAAAAAAAACATTTTAGTTACAGTCTAACCCTGCAACCTAACTGCAAGCGACTGTCGCGCGAAAACGCGATTACGTGATCGTTTAGATGAATAGACGTACATACGCGACTTGATTGATCGTGCGACTATATCGCATCCATATAGACTAGCGCGTTGACCGCGTACTCGCCCGACAGTAGCTTCCCCGAAAAGACGCGGCCTAGCGTCTTCACGAGTGTAAACCATCTTGTTGACCAGTTTTTTTTTTTCTTTTTTGACTTCTGATCTAATCAGCCCAGATTAACAATTATCTCAACAATATTTTTTTCTATTTTTATCTACTTAGTGCGAAAGAACGAAGAGCACAGCCGAGTAGTGCTTTAGTAAGTGTTTTTCAACCAATACCTATATTGATATAATAACAAGTTCATGACCGTCCTTCTGCAATGTAAAAAGTCCGTTCTCATCCAAAAAAGTATTGATCACCTTGCTCATAGAATATTGACAATTACTACCACCATCCAATGCCGTAAGTTTATCTGCAACTTATATTAAATTGACGAATTCCGACTTTAACAAGGACCCCGATCCAAAAGTTAACCTATTTATTTATTTAATTAACAGCTAAGAACTGGTCCAACCCTGGACAATCAGGTCAACACTTTCCAGAAATCAATCACAGAAATGCTAACTGCCTGGAAAGCTGACCAGGACCTTCGTCTTAATAAAGTCACAGACGATATAAAGAGATCAATTGATGTTTTGTCCAAAAAAATTGATGATAACATCTCCAAATTAACTTGTAAGCATAAAATGGATAATCACGTTGCTTATAAACCTTTGGTAAGCAACGTTGCAATACCCCACGTTGCAAATAAAAATCGGCAAAATGCCACATTAAATAAACCAATGGCATATGCCAAAATAAACCAAGACAAAACACATTGATTTTGATAAAAATACATATTTTAATAAATCATAAAGCCATGAATTAAAGAATTTTTATTTCACAGCCTATAAATATTACTAAAACAGTATTAAATTGTGTAATAGAGTAGTTTTATTAATAGTTATTGTCTTGTATAACTAAATGCGAGTGTATTATTAGCAAAGTTGCCAGACGTCCCGATTTTTAGCCCAAAATTAAATGACCCGGACCGGCTCAGTCCCGCATTTCGGGTATAAAAAATAGTAATTTGTAAGTAATGTATTACTTATTTATATTACATCCCTCTGAAGATGTATTTGCCTTATAGAGCAAACCAGAAAATTATTGTTATTACTACAGTAAAGTAACGTATTTTCATAAAAATACATTTTTATGACTATCTAATAACGTAAGAAACTTAATTTGAAACTCAATTATAAGGATAAGTACAATGAAATACTACCTACTGACTATTTACGTTTTTTGATATGTCCTGCTGTCAACGAAAAAATCCTGCATTTTTTGCTCAAAAGGTTTCAAAATCCCGCTTTTCCCGAAAAAAAATCTGGCAACGTTGGTTATTAGCATCATAAGATTAGAAACAAAGGAACTGATGAGAAGGCTCAAATTACGATGGAGAGAGCTATGTGAGGGCAAACAAATAAGAAGATTTATTGGAGAAACAAAGTGTTCGACATTACCTATAATTCTAATGCGGACAAAACGGATGGCAGATGGCGCGGATGGGATGGATGGTTCTGGAGTGGCGGCCACGTACCAAAATGCACGGCGTGGGATGGGCCCCTAAAGGTGGACCGATGACATGGTAAAGGTCGCGGGACTCTGTTACACGACCTTTTTGTTTACCATAATCCTGATAAAGGAAAATTGTACTATTTACTATGAACTTTTCTTTGGAACCAACCCTAAACTTGAGAAAAAAGTCTCCTATCCCATACATTTTGTCGATTATGTGAACACATATATGGGGAACAGCTGTCTTTTTTTCACGATTTAAAGGGTTGGTCCCTAAATCATGTTCATAATAATGAATAGGTACAGTGGCCCCTTATGAGGTTTGAAATTCAAAGTCAAAAGTCAGCCAAAACGTATGTCAAATAAGCACTGAAGGCACTTTTGAACGTCAAAATTTACAGAAAATAGAACTGATTCTAGTGGCAACTAGAATCAGTTCTATTTTGGTGTGTCAGACTCTTGCTGACTAAAACCCAACCGTGTTCCTTCCAAAAGGTATTAAGGGTGAATAAACAAAAATTAAGCTTGTACATAATTTTATACGGGAGGCTCAGGACTGGTAGGTGAACATGCTTGAGGGAGCTTACTTCGACTTATTTTCAAATTCAAATTCATGTTTTTTATTTCAGACCATATAGATCCATCGTAGTGTTAGTATGAACTTAGCCTATGTTAGTACCTGCCGGGGTCGCGGGAAAGTTCGAAAGGGTTACCGAGGCCCCTGGCAACACAGGCCACGGAAGAAACACGGTTGGGTTTTAGTCAGCAAGAGTCTGACACACCCTCCCGCTCTGCCCAGAGTGGGAGTAGTTATTTGATAATTTGCCATCAAAAAAAAAGCCTATGTTAGTAAACTCAATAACTTAAAAATATAATAATTATATAGTAATTGGCTACATGAACATGTGCACGCACATGTCTGCCAGCCCAGAGCCTTATAAATGGTCCATCAACCTTGTCCACTAGTGTAATTAAAATACTGTTAGGGCTACCCTGAATCGCCGCAACATCGATGCACACCATTTGCGCATGATGGCATGAAAGTCATCTATTCGCGCTTCCGCAAACTTGCCCGATGCACTGCAAAACCGAGGCAGCCCCAACAATATCCTCAGCTAATTGTTATGCTGCACGCGCAGAGCGTTGTAAACCTTCTGCATATACCTAACCCACAAGATGCACGTTTTTAATGGCATTAATACTTATATGTTGAGTCTCCACAATTTCTCTAATATTACGTAGGTACTATACATAATAGACCGTTGGACACAATTAAAATCATGACGACTTTTATTATAAGTAGCCACTATTTCGTACCATAATTTAACTCGAGAGTTAATTTCACGGCAATCATTTTAATGTTATTGAAGTTGTTACAGCAGTTGATTTTTATAACAGTTACAGTTACAAACACGAGAATTGATTGAACAATGAAATGGATTCCATCATAGTTATTTTTATTTATGCCACAATTGTAAGAAATATTCTAATTATTTCGTAACCAGGCTATCATTTCCTTTTTCTTGGACGGTAAATTAGGATTATGTAATGATAGCGATCATTATTGCTAATATATAGTGACGACACGTTTTCTTTTTTAATTGTCTTCTTATAGAGGCATGAGGAATAGGGTGTAAAGTACACTCATCCTCCATAGAAAAGGGAGGATCCTCCGACTAGACGGGTGTTGTGTCTGGTGGGTAACTGCCCGACGGTTGATGTCGGGACGCGGGTTGCGCGGTAAACTCTGCTTGCGCGATGCAGGATTTTGCGTGACGTCAGTGTATTGCGTAGTTCGCATGTGGCGATGTAGATGCCGCCACATTCTCAACTGGTTTTGGTTTTGGGATGCAAAAGTTTTACCGTTTTTCAAGATCACGGGTCACGTAATCCGAGGTTTTTGAAGGATATTCCTAATCAATTGCTTCATAGACTTGAAAATTTCGTCTGTTCAACAACGTAAATAACTCAATAAACGTGGCTGAAATGTCAAAATGAAAGAAGTTGCGATCAGAAAAGAAAAACAAAGAAAATACTATTATTTGCGGTAAACATGACGTAAAGAAGGAACACACATACAAAAAAGCATAAGAATAGAAGAATTAGTGAAAAGTTTTTTGTTTTTACGTATTTGGTTTTCTCTTCTACTCTTTCTTACACGGTGTCTACATCTCTTTGTCTACTGTCCTATCGGAGGTATGCTGGAAGATATTTCTATAGAAATAAGCATCACCTTTTTCATTACCCTCACGTATTTGTCTGTTCTTTCTTCTTGTCTGTTTATATGTGTGTACATAAACTGTTAAATAAATAAATAAAGAACAATGTGGGGGAAATATGCGTCACATCCACGTAAAACGGCCATCGCTCAGCATAATGCTGCGACCCTATGTGAGACAGAGCCCCAGCGCTAGTTTTCAGCGACAGCCGGCGTTGACGTGACGACGTCGACTGGATCAGTTGCCATTATGTGTGCATGTGCGAGTCTCAATCAGCAGAAGACCAGGGAAGCATGGCACAAAAGGGAGGAGGTCTGTACTCATAGTGGATACAATGAGGCTATCAACGACAATCTTACCATAGGGACCATACCAAACTGCACCGTAGTTATAGTTCATCTTTTGTTAAGTCTACACTAGAGAGAATAATTGTCTAGCCTTAACTGAAATCTAAGCACTAGCATAGAAAACTAGCATCGGCATTAATACAATATTACTTTTTGCAGAACATTCTAGTGTGCCAGGCTGAGACCAGTTGGCAGGAAAGACTGAACTTGCTAATGGTAAGAAATTAATTTTAACAGGTTCTTTCATTGCGTAGTGTTGATTGTTGTATTTGCAAAGGCTGTGAATGAAAATTTGAATGTGAAATACTGAATTATGTCTAATAGAAATATAAATAGATATATGACAGAAGGTATGCTGCGCCAACCGGAAATAAATTGGTATAAGAAAGGAAGATAATAATGAGGACGGTCATACAGAAACTACGATGTGGTATTGTAGGTTCTGGTATACTTGCGCGAACCCACTTGTGGATTCGCGCAAGTGTCTCGCTGAAATATCTTTTCGCACAAGTTTCTTTCACGGAAATGTCTTTCGTGTAAGTGTCCTGCTACCGAGTTACTGTAGTTTTTTTTCTAATTAATTGGCAATGCAGAAAATAATCTCTATCCTATCCTATCCTTTTTTTTTTGTTCCGGGGTGGAAAATCCTCTTCGATGTCCTTCGCCTTGGGGTGGGCGGAGGGGTCTGTCAGACCCTTACTGACTAAAAACCACCCCGGTGTTCCCCTCCCACACTTGCACCGGGGATCACGGGATGTAATGCGACTTCAGCGATCCCCGGCTGGTGCCGGCCCGCCATTGCGGGCCACAGGCTCGCGGGGGGAATGAGGTGTTAAACTCTCCCCGCCCGTCCAATAGGGGCGCGCGTGGAACACTACGCGCCACCACCTCGGGTCCTGCTATGTGGGGGGCGACGGATGTCCCTGAGTCCGTCGCCCCTGGACCCATTTAGGGGGGCTGGAAGAGGGCGTTGTCCGCCCTCCGCCGACGCCCGGTATTCTATCCTATCCTACCCTAAATTAATATTATAAATATATACAGTTTGTTCATTAATAACCAATATTTCTACGGGATCGAGACTTATGCGGGTGTAACTGCGGGGTTCAGCTACTCGTAGTAACAAATATACACTGATGCACTAGCCTGGCAGTGCAGGATTGAGCTATTAATGAGGCCAGGATACTCATCGAGAAGCTCATTTTCTTCAGGGAGGACAATGCACGTCCAAAGATGTAGCACTTCATGAGGCGGGCGTTCTCGGGAACTAGTATAAGTCCTCGGAATACGTTTCCTGTGTCACAGAGTGCATCGACTTCCTAAAGCAGATAATTTATGCATGGGCAAACTGTATCCGTCGGTATAGGTGAAGAGTGGATCGGTACACTCAGAACCACGGGTCGACGGCGCGTTGTGTTCCACGCGCGCCTCAAAGAGATGTCGTCAGCACAAATGTAGGGGTCCACTAGGGCCGATGCCTGCCGGGGTCTCAGGAAGGTACTAAAGGATCACCGAGGCCCCTGGCAACATAGGCAACGGAAGGAATAGGGTGGGTTTAGTCATTAAGAGTCTGACACACTCTCCCGCTCCGCCCAGAGTGGGAGAAGTTATTTGATGATATCCCATCCAAAAAAAAAATACTCAGAACCACATGTTCCAGAGCGACGAAGGGTGGGATACATAGCATGGGAGTGGCCCATTCCTACTCAAGGTGTGACTGATGTGCGTCTACCGGACAAAGAGGCCATGAGTTCTTTTTAACTGACGAAAAATGGAGGAGGTTCTCAAGTCGATGCGTATATTTTTTTTATGCATACATAAAAAAATATATTATTTGTCGACTATTTTTTAACTTTTTACAGAGTGAAACGATGAGCGCGTTGCTCTTCACTCTCATTTGAAAGTCGCTCTCTTATCAGATCTAATCGACGAGCACACTGCTTATCATCTTCTTGCGATAACCTATCAAAGTAGCTTCTCATCCTCGCCAGTCTTTCCTCGCGGTGATCTAAACTTTCCTGTGAACGTGTTAATCTAATTCTCTTTCTATTTGCTTCCAACCTTAGTTTTTTCTCATTATTAGATATGTCTTACATTCTTTTTCTCATTCGAGCAGCATTTTTTGTAGGCCGACCCACGTTGGTATATAAAGCCTGTTTTTTAAGTATTTATAGTATACAACAAATAATAGTTATAGTAGGATTATATAACAGTTAATAGCTAAAGTAAGGTAGGTAATTTTTTTTAAAGTAATCAAAAATTAAGCATGTAGTAATTAGTAGATTAAAGCCACAAAAAATTATAAAATAAAAACTTTTTAGCAAAAAAATTAAACGGCCAAAGAAAATAATAAACCTTTTTATTTAACCTTAATAACTAAGTTCTTCAACTATTTTTTTTTGACGAAGCTATTGGTGTGTGCCCGCCAGTCACACTGAAGGTGATTTTATGGGTGTAATTCAGTACCGGACATGAAGGCTATTACGATTATTCCTCTGGAAGTGGCCCATGCAGACCATACGTTGCCTAACTGGAAATTTTCAGGACCAGACGGAGTGCACAATTTCTGGATTAAATGGCTACAAAGGTCACACGCCTGCTTAGCCTCGCAATTCCAGTCATCTTTAGAGACTGGGTCGCTACCACTGTTCTTAACGATAGGAGTTATCCTCCTACTCCATAAATCGGGTAGTACTGTGGAACCCAAAAACTATAGACCAATTACATGTTTACCGACAGTATATAAAGTAGCACATAATATTGTTTGTAATTCAATTATCTCTGTATCTCAGAAACGATGTAAGAATGGGTCCCGTGGTACTGTGGAGCTGCTCATTATACACATGGCCATGGCTAACAGGTTTGTAGATCCTGGAATGATTTGTCGACATGTTGGATAGATTATAAGAAGGCCTATGACTCGGTGCTACATATATGGCTCATTATGGTGCTGGAGTTGCACAAAATAGACGCAACTCTACGCACCTTCATGACATACCTTCACCTTCTTCATGTATGGGGCAGTGGAGGACGGTTTTTCTCTATCCAGGATGTATACAGATCCGAAAGGTTGATGAACCGATTAGGATTGAGCGAGGAATATTTCAGGGCGGTAGTTTGAGTCTGCTTTGGTTTTGCTTAGCCTTGAATCCTCTTAGCACCCTGCTGGAGGATTCAGGTCTAGGCTATCGGTTGAGAAAAAGTGGTCAGGTCATATCTCACCTCCTTTATATGAATTACTTGAAACTCTTTGTCCCCAACAATTTGCGACTGATGGAGCTACTGAAGGTAACAAAAACGTTTAGTAGCGCCATCAGGATAGAATTTGGTGTGGGTACAAATGTATGTAAAGCGAGGGAGGGAATATGAAATCTGTGGGAACCCAACTCACGCATATCATACATCTTAGATCCCTCTCCTCAACCAAAACCTATAAGTATTTGGTTACGTCAGAAGCTTTAGGCATCAATGCTGCAGGAATGAAACGATTGTTGAAAGAAACAAGATGGGTGCCGTCAAGGGCTGCTTTCGATGTGTTCTTTTGACATAATTGAGTATGTTAAAAGAACACATCAAGCATCAAGTTCCGTTTGAGTCCATTTGAATGGACTCAAACGGAACTTGACGCTCTGGATAGGAAGCTCCATACATTGCTGACGGCATTTTGGGTGCATCAGCCATGGTCATCAGTGACGAGACTGTACATCCCTCGTAGTGTGGGGATCGAGGTTTCTCAAATGCTAAAGCCTTCCACAGCCGCGAGATTGGCAGTTTCAGGGAATATTTCCTTCAAACTGACGTGGAAATGCACTGAGATTTGGTCGGACTGGACTCTTTGGCAAAAGAGAACTGGTGCAACCTTGCAGTATTTGATACTAACGATCGTAGGGAAATATGGCAAGGCAAAGAGCTTCACGGGTGCTTTTTCTGGGCCCTCCATGGGCCTGATATTGATCTTCTGGCGTGCGCAACCTGGCTGCTTTTCGGTGGCTTCTTCGAGAAGGAGGTTTTAAAGTCTGTGCGATTGTGGATGAAGTTATCATGATGAATAATTATCGGAAATACATTGTCAAGGACGACACGGTTGACATCTGTCGGGCATGCCACCGTCTCGGTAAATCAATACGATATTGTTTCCGGTTGTTCTCATCTTGGTAACGGCGAGTACTTGCACAGACAAAATTTAGTGGGTAGGATTATTCACCAGCAACTTGCCTTGTCCGAAGTACCATACTATAGGTTGGTATGTGCCCGTCCAAGTTATTGTACTGGGACTTGTCATACCACATTGTACTGGGATCGATCTATCACCACTTGTAGGACAATATTGTAGCCAATGAGCCTCATTTTGTGGTGATAGATCGACGAGAGCATCGTGCAAAGATTGTTGTTATCGCTGTCCCTCATGACGAGAATCTCGTGCAAGCTGAGGAAGATAAAAAAAATAAAGTGTTTTGACTTTGTAAGTGTCGACATGTGGAACGTGGACTCTGCAATCATTGTACCGATGATCGTTACGGTTAATGGCCTTAATAGCAAAGAGCCTCGACCTCAGGAGGCTCTCATTGCGCACTGGGTCAAGGGCTTGATTCAGAAAGCAGTACTCCTGGATACGGCACGCATAGTGAGGAGGTTCCTTTCTCTAGAGCCCTGAACACCAGCAGCTCGGACCTTGGGCTATTATTTTATATATTGTGAAATGTTTTTATTAAAATATTTAAAAATGTAAATAATGTGTATTGAAAATGAAATAAAGGAAATAATAATATAATTTATAATGTGTTTGTACGGCGGATGTGTGTGGAAACGCCTGGAGGGGATGCCCTAGGACATATAGTGACCTTAATGGTGATGTTCTTCAGAAAGGTCAGGTGCGTAGTACTCGCAACTGGCATGCATGTATGACCAGATGTATGAACGTAAACGAAGCAAAAGGAGTATGTAAGGATCGTAGCAGGTGGCGTTATGTAGTTTCTGCCTACCCCATGGGAAGAAAGCGTAAGTTTATGTTTATGTAAATGGTAACACTGACACTATGTTCTTGTTTGCAGCAATATAGGAGAGCAATGGACGAAAGCAAAGATCCTACGGTCTTTGTAAGTTTTCAAACGGCTTACTCACCTCTTTACGTAGATGATGGTATTGACAAACAAACAATGATTCTCATTAACCTTGGATCAAAATAGCTGATAGGAAGAGCCTTTGCCCAGCAGTAGAATAATGAAGGCTCACAGTAACTAGTAATCATAGTCATATTTTTGGATGGGGACTTATCAATTAACTTCTTCCGCTCTGGGCGGAGCGGGAGGGCGTGTCAGACTCATACAGGCTAAAACCCACTCAGGTTCCGTCCGTTGCCCGTATGTGGCCACTGTAGCTCTTTCAGCTTTCCCGCGACCCCGACAGGCATCAGCCCTAGCGGACACCGTCAGTTGTGCTGACATCTCTTTGAGGCGCGGGAGAAACCAAAACGTGCCGTTGACCCGGGCCTGGCCCTTATCGGATGGCGAGCTACCCATTACTCACCGTCCGCAAGCCCGCACCTATGGTGGCCGGGAATCAGCCTGGCAGTAGTAATCATAGCCTAACAAATGTTCGAGGATCTGTACAAATCCTCAAACATTACACATACACAACATTATAGCTACGCGGTTCATTTTTAGACGTTCATTTTCACAATAGACGATTCCGCCTAATTGTCATACAAAGAGAAGCTAATTACACGTGCATTGCTTACCCGTGGGTCGTTGTGGAGTCACCTGTCATCTGCTCAGTGAGCGTGATCACCCAGTGTGCTCAACACCGGATTTCCATTTATCGTTGCTATTGTATGCATTATTTTGTTTTATTTTCGGTCTTTCCGTCTTAGCATTGATGTGAAGTCTGAAGACATTTAAAAAAATTAAATATAATTTAGGATATTTGAAATAAGGTTCAAAACATAAAAAAAAAACGTTTTCATCATTTAAAAACTAACAACTTAAAATAATAATAATTATATGACCGTCACAGGGCATCAAAAAATTCGTCCGCATCGCTGTCAAAAAAGAAAGTGCACAAAAGGCTGGCAGCATTGCCACGTTGTATGGCACTGCTGATTCTTTGGCCAAAAAATAGACCAGCCCTCTGGTCACGTGAGGAGTCGACCAACCGCTCGGCGATGTCTCTAAAAACAAAATGGGCACTCGGACCCCATGGCCCTAGTATTTTAACACCAAAAAAACGTTAGTCCTCTTTTGGGCTCCACCGCTGTTTGGTAAATAGACTATGTTTTAGTTTGTATACCTAATTACTCATTTTTTTTTTCAGAACAAAAATATACATAATTTGCCAATGATTTTGAAAGATATGAGTGAAAATTCAAGTGTAAGTTTGATTTGTAAAAGATTATTTCTTACAAACGTGTTTTCTATAAACATTAAAGTAGGTAGGTATTGAATTAGTAATCATACAAAAATACAATTGTAGGTAATTAAGAGCATTTAAATAACATCATATACATAACAACATATAGATAACCGGCCAAGTGCCTGTCGAATCACGCACAGTGAAGGATAATAAACGGTAGGGTTCCGTACTTGAGATGAGTGTTAAACGCATATACATTATTAATGAAATTAAATGAAAAATGAAATGAGCATACATAGATAACGTAATAAATAAATATACAATATCTCATTCACATTACACAA